>OZ014532.1:161197207-166339956 GCA_963966105.1 Volucella zonaria
AGGATGACGCCATCAAAAAATGTCCAAGATCCACAACAAGTAATGCGAGCAATGTACTAAGTATGAGCAAATGCCAAGATAGGAAAGTGTGACAGTTTTCATAGGACAGTTGATAAGCATAGGCTACAAGACACCACGCCTGGCGACGGATTTAGCCCTATTGGCTTTTCGGAGAGACGAAATGTCACTATAGCAATCACACAGTTTACTCATCTCAATATGCACAAGGGTACATGGCGATCTCCGGATCATAAAACGCTTAACCAAATTGATCATTTTGCAGTCACAGCAAGGCATGTCTCCAGTATTTTGTATGTCTATACCTTCCGAGCAGCCTCGGATCACTACCTTGTTGCAACCAAGGAATGCGTGTTTCCCAAGCGCCACAACAAAGAAGAACTAATGTGAGGGGATACAGAGGGGCCGCCAGAATCTTTGCCAAACGCGTATCCGGAAATCTCTTAACAACTCCTATGCCTCTAGCAAATACCCAAGACCAGTGGCAACGCAACAAACGTGCCGTCAGAGACGAGTGCTAGATTTCACCCGACCACCACCAAGACGTTGATCCTTCCAGTCCTACTTTATGTCGCTGAAGCATGGAATCTATTCTAAACCGGATGAACATAGCCTCGGTCGTTTCGAGAGAAAAATTCTTCGTAAAATATTTAGTCTTGTTTGCGTTGACGAGCTTTGGTGGAGAAGATTCTACGATTAACTATACGAGATACAGGACAACATCGATTTAGTCAGAAAACTGTGTATTAGTCACCTGAAAGGTCTTGGACATATAGAGCCAATAGACAGCAATGATCCGATCCGCAGAACATTTAAATCTAACCCGGAGAGATAACGCACTAGAGGAAGACATCACCTCAGGTGGTCCGCATAAGTAGAAAGAGACCTCAACCGACTTGAAGTGCGCAATCTCTATCCTCTATCTTCTTATCGGTGATCTTATTGGGTTCAATTATATCTTCAATCCGCTTAAATCTATCTGGATTTGTTATCCCAAAATCATCTTGTATGGTTCATGAGCATGTTTTGCCGATAAGGCGAATGTCTTCTTTCACAGCGATACCAACGACATTCTTTTCTAGGACTAGTTGCCTATTAACAACAAGCTATTTTTAGCGTTCATTAAATTTTTCAATAAATCAATAACTTGTTCTTATATGGGTTTTGAATGCAGCGATTTTCATATCAATGACTCTCGTCAACTGGAGTTAGATGCATACCCGACTTATTGATGAAAGTATAGATTAAGTATTAAATAAACGTTTCCTAACGGCCCGGGTCTGACTTGAAGAGGTAAGCACCCTATTGGGAGCGTAGCGGTGGCTGTGGTTTAAACCTAGAATCGCAGGAAGGGTCTTACAGTTGGTTTCGACTCGATGTAGGGTTGCAATAAGTACTGGATGCTGTGATCATAAGATCAGTAAGAGGGTTTAGATCGGCCTCGACTCATATTACGGGTGGAACTTGTACCTCCTACACAGTTCCAAATTGGTATTCATATTAGATCCAAGTGATGTCAAGGCGTATCCTTGCTCCCATCGATTTATGGCATTCCTAGGGACGTTCAATAAAGGGTATCCACATGGTCAGAGAAGAATGGGTTCTTTTTAAACCTTTCTTAGACAAACTGTATCGTTGTCAGTAGGAAGTCGTTTGAAGTCTCATACATAATCCGATGATGTATTAAATGGCTTAAAAATGGCGACGCGGCAAGAAATCTAAGTATGGTGTTTCACAGGACACTCGCATGAAATCATCTTGCCCATACTTATTCTAGTAAAGTGTATGGGACGTTAAGTCAGCTCCGGATATATCAAAATTGATCCATTATAAAAACACGTATATTGCTTGCAAAAACAAGGACTATTCCTTTCCTCAGTTAAAGCTATGAAATTTCCTGCAACTGTCTTGCAATTAACAGGAGAAAACCGCAGAAAACCTCAGACGTTTTGATAGAATCAAGTCAAAACACTCGAGATCATCATCTAACCTGAAGAATTTCGATATGCCTTGTATCTGATTCGTAATACATAAGTTAACCTTTCTTATGTAGTAGGTGCAGGCCATTATTCATTACAAGAATGCAAATAGTCTAGGCACCAATGTCAATAAATATTTTAAGGAATAACCATCCGGCAATGTCTGAGAAATTCTTTAAGGCATAGACTCTAAATTAGTTAAAGTACAATACAAACGTTTTCAGTAGCTACGAGCGAAATTCTTCACCCGTATCTTATCCCTCTGAGGAGATCTAATTGGACCGCACCGACAGGAAAGATAAGGATCACTGCCAGAGAGTGGACACATACTTAGCTAGTGTATTTCAAAAGTTACCGTTGTTCTGCTGAAAAATCTCGCCAAATTTTAAATTTCACGTCATTCACTGTACTCGTAATAGAAAAAAAAGACGAATCTAAAGGTAACAAGAGAACTAAATTTTCTCTAAGGGAAGCCAGTGGCTGGCTGTAAAGAAAAACCGAAATTGAAGGTAACTACAGAACTGAATTCTCTACAAAGGAACCAGTGGATGTTTTTAACTCTACATCTACAAAGCAACCTCTTTCGAAAATGGAGAAATTCATACCAGTATTTATGCCGGCAACAGGGAGAATCGGTTGAATTTTATCCGGATGGTGTAGAAGGATCTTAAAGCGCATGTCCAGAAATTTGTTTACGAACGAAAGGAAGAAAAACCAAATTCGTTGAAGCATACAAAAAAATCTATTTTTTAAGTACAAAATATTAAGATAAGTTCTGTTATCATAGCTCTTTTCAATATTTCTTACTCGAAAAAATTTGTAAATTATAAAATCAATCAGACAAAGCGGGAAGTGATGGTCACATATTTTGAAAAGTGCAAGTTCTATTTCAAACCGCGATACAAATTCAGTGAAACCCATGAATTCAGGTCAGTGGATAGGCGGGTTGATGGAAAAAGACACCTGTTTCATTTTGGAAAAGGAAAAACTGCCACAGCTCGGTACCATAATTTCATTACTGCCCATAATGCAAAGCGCATCTAGTGTATTCCTCAAAGTAGGTAGAAATTGATAGGTAGAGTATGTACTCGTAACTATCAATTATTTTTTATCTTATTTTATCTTCCAAGTGGACCTGAGTATTAACTAACAATGTTTTTGGATTAATAGATGATTGTGGATGGAATCGCAAGTGATTCTCGTAGGAAACAACACGGCTCACATGCACTCTAAGTGGACCTTAACGTTAACTAATCCTTTCCAACTGACTAGATTTGTAGCTGGTTGTCCCCAGCTGCTTACGAACAGTTGAACATATCAGTTGGATGTGGCTTTGTCTGTTTGTGAGAAGTCAATAATTCTTCAAATCTAAGTATTTCTCTCCTTTCGCTTTGCATGTCTCAGACATCATGGTCGTAAAACCCGACTACGTTTTAATAACCTTCATACCTCGGTTATGTACGAGTACTAATGACCTGCAGAGGAGAGATAGAAAAAATTCAAACAACGCCTACTTTAAAGATATAGTGTTTAGTTGTAGAGTTTTTCAAAGCCGCTTGAGGTGTTCGATGTTCTTCTTCCTTATGTTCACAGTGAAACTGGAGAATGACCAAGTATGTTTCAGAATAAAAACACTGAGGAGATGTACGCAATTCTCCTAAATGTTATACATGAATGTATGAATCTGTATGTCCCACTGAAAAAAACGATAAGAAAATATCTTCCATGGTACAATAAAATTCTCTTTATTTTAAAAAATGCAGGAAATAAAGCTCATAAAGCATATTTTAAATCGAAAAATCCTGAAAGTAGGATCAAATTTGAAAAGCTAAGGAATGATTTTGAAACTCTGCACAAATTTTTATATATTGGGTATATAACTTGTACTATTCCATTGTTATTATTCCATTGGAACATGCGTTGGAAAGCTACTGTCATTGTACGTCATTTCAGTATATGTCATTCATTTCAAGCGTAATCAACAATAATTTTTTTTCACTCAAATATGTCGAACTTTGTGCCTGAAAAAGTGTTTTTGCGGGGAGTTCTTATTCATTACTTTAATATGAAGAAAACTGCTGCCGAAAGTCATCGTATTTTGGTGGAAGTTTATGGTGAACATGCGCTAGCTGAGCGAACGTCCCAAAAGTGGTTTGCACGATTTAAAAGTGGTGATTTTGGCTTGGAAGACGATGAACGTCCTGGGTAGCCAAAAAAGTTTGAAGATGAAGAGCTGGAAGCATTACTCTATCAAGATTGTTGCCAAACACAAGAAGAGCTCGCAGAATCTTTGGGTGTCACTCAAGCAGCCATATCAAAACGTTTAAAAGCAGCTGGATATATTCAAAAGCAAGGAAATTGGGTTCCACTGGGCGGTATTGCATGTCCGAAATGCTGCTGGAACGCCACAAAAGGAAGTCATTTTTGCATCGGATTGTTACTGGTGATGAAAAATGAATCCATTACGACAACCCCAAGCGCAAAAAATCATATGTGAAACCCGGCCAACCAGCCAAATCAACGGCAAAGCCGAATATTCATGGCGCGAAGGTAATACTCTGTATTTGGTGGGATCAGATGGGTGTGCTGTATTATGAGCTACTAAAACCGTCAGTTTCAGTTTCAGTTTATATGCATTTTTATTGTATTACTTAATTTACTCTTACTTGCTAGACAAAAAATGCTTAAAAATTAGCTTAATTAACTTAAAATTATCTTATTCTAACTTACTGGCCCCATGCGGGCACTCTAAGTTAAACCTAACACTTCAATTATGTCTTTCGACGTACCTTACTACTATACTATACTATTTCTATTCCTTATAATTAAAACTAAGAAAACATTTTTTACAAAAAAAACTTAGTAACATGACATTTTTTTCTATTTTATTATAAAACTTAAAACTAAAATCCTAAAAACTACCTAAAAATAAGTCTTAATCTACTTAAACTACTTACATCTAGTACATACATATATATATATATACATAATATATATATACTTAATATATAAATATATGTATATATATATAGATGTATGTTTTTTTTTTTTGAATTTTTTATTTTTATTAATTTTTTTTTTGGTTTTTATATATTTTTTTTTCTTAAATCTAACTTACTCCTACTTAAAACTATGTAAGTCGGCCATGGCTAAAACTACTAAAACCGTGTGAAACCATCAATGGACAACACTACCGAACACAATTAATCCATTTGAAGAGAGCAGTGGCCGAAAAACGCCCGGAATATGCGACCAGACACGAGGCAATAATTTTCCATCATGACAACGCTCGGCCCCACGTTGCTATTCCGGTTAAGAACTATTTGGAAAACAGTGGATGGGAAGTCTTACCCCACCCGCCTTATAGCCCAGACCTTGCCCCTTCTGACTACCATTTGTTTCGGTCGATGCAGAACGCCCTCACTGAAATACGGTTCACATCAGAGCAGAATATCAAAAATTGGCTTGATCCATTCTTGGCTGCCAAGCTGGTGCAGTTCTTTTGGGATGGGATCCACAAATTGCCAGAAAGATGGGAAAAAGTCATAGCTTCAGATGGGCAATACTTTGAATAATACTATTGTACATGTTTACCGCACGAATTAATTTATACACCCAATAATAAATATATATTTGACACCGAATGTCAGATAAAGTCGAATAGTAAACTCTTTTCGGTTTACTTAAAAGAAAAACCACAGGTATCCCAAATTGTATGAAGTATAAAGGTTTAGTGTCTACAACTTTGGAAGGTAATCTGGAGCTGTTTGCAAGCTTTTTTGAGTCTGTTTACAACTAAAACAGAATCGATACAAGCAGTTTCTACAATATTAATTCGAATGGAATTACCATTGACTCTTTGCAGTTAACTGAATCGGATGTCTTTGTAGCTTTGGAAAAACTTGTTGATAACCCATCGTATGATTTTCAGTTAAAACACTGTACTTATGTGCTATTTGCACCTCTCACAACTGTGTTTAATGCCTCATTAAAGGAAGGTATTTTTCTTGATAGATGGAAGGTATCATATATTTCACCAATTCATAAAAATGGTTCCAAAGTGGATGTTGATAATTACAGGGGTATTTCAAAGATCCTCAAAATCCCAAAATTATTTGAGTCCATCGTCAAAGACAAATTATTTTTCCTTGTGAAAGAATTAATTTCACATGAACAGCATGGTTTTTTAAGAGGTAAATCAACTACCACCAATCTGATTCAATTCTCAAATTTTTTACATTGCAATATAGAAGCCGGGTATCAAGTTGAAACGGTATACACTGACTTCTCAAAAGCCTTTGATAAAGTCAACATTTGTTTATTGATCCACAAATTAAATACTTTTGGGTTTCACTAGCGGATGCTGCATTGGCTTGAATCATATCTTTCTAATAGAAAGCAATGTGTTGCGATAAATGGAATTTGTTCTAGATATTTTGATGTTAAGTCTGGAGTTCCTCAAGAAAGCCATCTTGGACCACTTTTGTTCCTTCTTTTTATAAATGATATCGCGGCCTCTTTATCGTTCTCTAAGTGTCTACTTTTTGCGGATGACGTAAAGTTGTTTGCCCTAATCAAATCACCCTTCGATGCAGTTCTATTTCAAAATGATCTAAACGCATTTTTTATATGGTGCCGCAAAAATCAGCTGCAGCTAAACCCTAAAAAGTGTAAGCAAATTTTTACAAAAATTGCTCTCCCATACAAACTCAATATTACTTTAATAATGATGCTCTTATTATATGTAAATTTGTCAATGACTTACGTTACGTTTGATGAAAAACTCAACTTCAATATTCACATTGATCCAATTATAAGAAAAGCCTGTTCTATGATGGGATTCATTATACTCTTAAATCTCTTTTCATTCCTCTGGTGCGACCGATCTTGGAATACTGTGCCGTCGTTTTTAATCCACGTTACAACATTCATATATTAAGAATTGAAAGAGTCCAGAAATCATTCACTCGATACATGTTACGCAAATTTAATTGGGAAGGATTTTTACCCTCCTATAAGAAAAGATGTCTTCTCATTGACTTAAAAATGCTGTCTGTTAGACGAAAAAACCTGGAAATTCTCTTCGTAAGAGATATACTTAGTTCCAAAATTATATGTCCAGAGCTTCTACTGAAATTTGGTCTATACGCTCCACAGAGACCATTACGCGATAGACCCTTACTCTATATAGAAGCAAATAGAACAGTTTACGGTCAAAATGAGCCAATAAATCGCTGTAAATCGTTTAATAGTGTATGTAATGAAATCGATTTATCTGATACTAGAGATATTGTAAAAAAGAAACTAAATACTCTATCGGAGCTAAATTAAATATAAATAAAATATAAATATTAAAGTTAAATGTAAGTTATAATTGTATTTTATTATAAGCGTAGTCTGTAAGAATCTTTTATTCGGTAAATGAAATAAATAAATAAATAAATAAATAACCAACGAAAATGTTGAGTCCAGAAAACAAACTGGCACAACTTAATTAAGGAAGCAGAACACCTTTGGTCATTAGGTTTGCGAGAATGGTATCAAAATTCTATGACACAAAAAAAAAGAACTAAGCTCACAAAGTGTGCAAGGTATAACAACTTCGAAGACAAAGTAGTGCAAAAGTTTTAACAGGGCGGTAAATAAACAAACGTGAGACGAAAATGATGGTAAACAACAAATGACAAGCCCTTCAAGCATGGTCTAAGTACAGCAGAATATCGAGACCGATAAAATACGTCTTGAATTAGACTTCGAACGCTGCAAAAAAGAACGCAGTGGTAGCTAGACATAGTAAAAAGGATTTTTTTTATAGGTGTGGTTTTTAAACTGGCAACACTGTTTCTACAGGTTGTCAATTTAACAGCTGAAAGTCGAGTGTTGTGGAGAATCCGAATGAGTCTTTTCGCCATAGTGCACATCAATTGGAGCTATGCCCATCCACTTTGTGGCAGATTTTACGGAAAGATCTTGGCTTAAAAGCTTATAAGATCCAACTTGTAGAATAGTTGAAACCGCGTGAGCATTATACGCGTCGTGGGTTCAGTGAATGGGCCGAAAACATGATTCAGCTTGATCCTCATTTTCAACGCAAAGTTTTGTTCTCCGATGAGGCCCATTTTTTGTTGAATGGATATGTAAACAAGCAAAATTGCCGAATTTGGAGTGGAGAAAACCCAGTAGGCTTTGTCGAGACGGCCTTACAAGCATTAAAACTCACTGTTTGGCATGCTTTATGGGCTGATGGAATCATCGGAGCATATTTCTTTAAGGACGATGCCGGCCAGAATGTTACCATCAATGTAGAGCGCTATAGAAACATGATTTCTGGCTTCTTAGTTCCTCAGTTGAATGGCATTGACGTGGCAGATCTTTGCTTTTAACAAGATGACGCAACATGCCACACGGCGCGCGACACCATCAATTTATTGCGGGAAACATTTGCTGAGCGCATAATTTCGCGTAATGGACCTTTGAACTGGCCTCCACGATCCTGTGATCTCACACCTTTAGATTACTTTTTTTGGGGATATGTGAAGTCACTAGTTTATGCCGATAAACTAGACACGTTGGACGATTTGGAAGTCAACATTCGCTGTGTTCTTGCTGATATACGGCCCCAGTTGCTCGATAAAGTTGTCGAAAATTGGACTTCAGGATTGCGCTTCATTCGAGCTAGCCATGGCGCGCATATCCCCAATATCTTATTTAAACAATAATGGCATAAAATTATCTATTGTGTTAAATAAAGCTAATATCATAGACATTAACATTAGTTTCAAGTGTTTTATTTAATATTGAATTTGTATACCTCTACAAAAAACACCCTTTTTAATAGCGGTAAAAGCATTGAATCCAGAGGCATAAGAGGCATACTCATA
The DNA here is from genome assembly GCA_963966105.1 of Volucella zonaria. Classification (NCBI taxonomy): domain Eukaryota; kingdom Metazoa; phylum Arthropoda; class Insecta; order Diptera; family Syrphidae; genus Volucella; species Volucella zonaria. The sequence goes on from OZ014532.1 coordinate 161,206,086, forward strand.
CCCATAAGCTAGGGACAGGCAATAGAAGAAGCGCAAGGTCAAAGCACGAGCTAATAATTTGATTTAATATTTTTAAGATTGCGGTACAACTAAAAAAATAAATGGAAGAGATTAAATCGCTGAATTATAATGAAGGCAAGCAGGGACATCTGCTAATTAGCTATCGCGCACTTAGAGAAAACCACAGATAATACGGAATTTAGCGAAGCACTAAGAAGAATCAACCGCGGACCTGTAGTCGGGCCAGGTCGCATGATCTCCGAAATATGAGCTTGGTAATCTTGGAATTCAGTTGCTCATGATTTTGTTAAAATCATGTTAAAAAGGAAGAGGCGTTCAGACGCCTAACCAATGTAGGGTTGTTACCTAGACATATAAAGGCAGAGGTGACATGGGAACTGCAACCCCTACCAACCGATGGAGTTTATATCGCACGTTGCAAAATGTATGATAGATGTATACATGCATACATATGTATGACGGTTAATCACCGCGCGATTCGAAGTTTGTGGAGAAACATCGTGGCGCCCCGAAAAATCTGCATATCACTGATTTAGAAAAAGCTTTCGGTAGATTTCCCTGGGATCATATACTATAAGTCATAAGATGACAATAAAACGAAAGTTGAATTAATGAAATAATAGGAAAAGGTGAAATTAAAGTTGGAGTGCACCAAAGCAGTACGAGTATGTATCCAAAATCCGGAGCAGGACATGAACGAAATCAAAATGACTTCTCTCATTCTGCCGATGTTAGCGCTATTAAAATAAGTGATGTGTCAGTGCCTCAGGCAACTCTTAATAATTGGATTAAGGAAATAGAATGTAATGGGTTACGAATCATTTGTACCAAGACCGAATATCTGCAATACTCTTTTTCCGATCCTACAAATCAAACCACTGACATCAATTTAGAAGGAGCCATAGGTTTACCGCGGAATGGCTTAAATAGCCGCGCAAGCTCCTTAATGCATCGCGAAAAAAAAAATCAGATTTAACTTAAACGTATTATACACGACAGCCGTTGGTTCAGCGAAGTACTTACTTACTTACGAGTACTTAGGTGGCGCTGCAGTTCGGGGTGAACCTGGGCCTCAACTAACAAGTCTCTCCAGCTAGTCCGGTTTCTAGATAACTGTCTCCGGTTGCGTACTCCCAGTCGGTTGAGGTCCCTTCTACTTGAGCGCGCCACTTAAGGTGAGGTCTTCCTCTACTGTGTTGTGCTTTCGGGTTAGATTCGAAGACTCTGCGAGCCGGAGCATTGGTGTCTATCGCTCTACATGTCTTAGCCATCTCAGGCGACTGATTCGCAGTTTTCTGACTAGATCGATTTCGATGTCGATGTCGCTGTACAACTCGTATAGTTCATCGTTGAATGTTCTCCTTCAAAGGCAGCCAACGCAATCGGGACCGAATATTTTTTGATGAATTTTTACCTCGATATCTTCATCCGCTTTCGATAGAATCTGAACCATGGAAATTGGACTGGGATAAGATCTTATATAGAGTCTTCTTAGTTTTTCAATACAGGCCGTTACAGCTCAATTGCCTTCTTAGCCCAACGAAACAGCGATTGACAAGAGTGATTCTCCGTTTTATTTCTGCTGAGGTGTGGTTGGCAGAATTTATAGCAGAACCGAAGTAAACAAAATCCTTTAGTACCTCAAAAATATCGTTGTCGACTGTGTCCTAGATATTGTGTGTCCCTTCTTGATTGTATGTATACTTGATTTTACTCTCATTTACCGCTAAACCCATTTCGGAAGCTTCCGTTTCAATTCTATTGAGCGCACCGGTAACAGTCCGCTGAGTTCCCTATTTATCTCAATATCATCCACGTACGCTAGTAGTTGTACAGACTTTTGAAAAATTTGCCTCAAATTTGCACAATTCTTTCAAGTATGATCTTAAAGAACTCAAATGACAGCTCCTCACCTTGTCTAAAAGCTTGTCTGACACCAAAAGCTTCGGTTAGCGAGCGAGCGCTCTCAATCGTCAAACTAGACTCGTCTCTATAAATTCTGTCATATGCGTCCTTAAAATCTACGAATCGGACTTCTTGGATTTTTTCCGGGATCTGCTGGAGTATGAAGATTTGGTCTATTGTCGTCTTTCCTGGTCTGAAACCACACTGATAGGGACCAATCAAGTTGTTGGCGAAGGATTTCAGGAGTTCACGCAATATGGCAGATAAGATCTTGTATCCGGTTTTGAGGAAACTTATACCTTATTTCCAGCAGCTCTGTTGGATTTTAGCTCACATTTTGCTATCCTGACTTCGTTCTGGTCAGGTGGAAGGAAGTGTTGGCTGTCATAGTTTAAGTTGAACGGTCTATTCTGCCTGACGGTTAGATTTTGGACTCCTTCCCCGTTATAGAGTCCGCAGAAAAAATTTTTCCAAATTCTCAGCACCGACTGTGACTCTACTATAAGGTTTTCTTCTTCATCTCTACCGGCTTCTGTATGGGTCTTTTTGCCTTGACACGTTCTTTTTACCTATTGGTAAAACTTCCGTACGTTATACCTGTAGTACAACCTCTCAATATCTTCGATCACGTGCTTCTGGTGCTCTTTCTTCTTCTGTAGAAGTCCATGCCCTTCCCGTCTCTTCTGTTCTCGTCCTTTATTCCAGCACCACTTTGTAGGCTTCTTGTTTAGCTGCAAGTGCTTGCCGACATTCTTCATCAAACGAAGGATTTCTTGGTGGTGGTCCGGTAAAACCTAGCTCATCAGTTGCGGCGTCTCTCATGGCACGTTGGCAGCTTTGCCACTGGTCTTCAATACTTGATAATGGCGGCATAGGAGTTGCTGAGAGATTTTGTAATACGTGTGTGGTGAAGATTCTGGCAGTCCCTTGCGATTGCAGCTCTTATAAGTTATATCTTCTTACAGCACTTCTTCTTTGTTGTGGCGCTTGGAAAATCCGCATACGCATCTTGGCTAAAACAAGGTGGTGTACCGAGTCAATGTTGGCTGCCCAGAATGTGTGGACGTCCAGAATACTGGAGGCATGCCTTACGTCTTTCATATAAAGGAAATATTGCAGCGACGGACATAAAAATGTTACGAATATCATCAGATGTAACAAAAAGTGATACATGTATAGGAAGTGAGCACATCCGCGAAAGTTTCCACATTAAGAAACCGATGGTATAAATTACAAATTTATTTATTTCTAATTCATTGTTCACATAAGATTTTTATAACATCTTTTGAAAAAAATGGAACAAGCTTTAACAATATTTCAAATTGAAATTAAAAAAGAAAGAAATGCAACAATAAGATACTATCTAACAAATATGTAGATAGAGAAGGAAAGATAGAAAAGAAATATAGAGAGGATAATAAGATAGAAAAATTAAAAAGAAAATTATGAAAGGGAGAGGGGAAATACATGTAAAGGTTTTTTTTTTTAAGATGGGAGAGATATAAATTTGGGGTTACAGGAAATTGGTATACACAGGAGGACTTTACTAGAAGTTTGCAGCACAATATTTAAAAACTCCTTTGCTGAAAGAACGTGTGTTACACAAGCGTTTAATGGTTAAGGGCAAACGATTCCAAAGTTGAATTGAATGTACAAACAATTGCCGAGATGTATTTAAATACTTGCACCTAGGTGCTACCAGCTGTAAAATTATTTTATTTCTCGGAAAGCTTACAATTTCGAACAGGTATTCTGGGGTTTTCATTGCTAGAATTTTATGCAAAAATAATATTTAACGATATTTTAATACATTGGCTGCCAAGGCAAATTTGAGAAAATTTCATGGGGTGTCAACACAAAAAATTTCATTAATTGTACTTTTGATCAAATAAAACTACAAAAGATACATAAAATACATTTGCAATGTATCCTGGACTTCCAGGACGAATTTAGTCCTGGCTATTAAAAATGATAGCCATGGCATCTCATGAAAAGATAGTGAACAATTTTGCACTTCCTTTTCATGAGGTGCCATGGCTATCATAATTGATAGCTACATTTTCTGTTTTTATTTTTATTTATTTGTTATTTATATGTTTTTTTTATATTTTTCAGACAATTTATCTTGAATTTATAATTTGCTTGTCTCGTTAATTTTTTTTTTGTTGGGTTGGTGGAGTAAGTGTAATTATTACAAGATCGACAAGATCGATTCTGTGTCCTATTTATACATTACTTTTATAACGTTTAGGTACTTATTGAAATATCTAATAATAATGAGCGGAAGGAGGCTTACAGTTGAAGAAATTGAAGAAATGGCGACTGGTTTGGAAAGTGACTTCGATTCAGAATCGAATTATGACGATGGTAGCGATGATGATTCCGAGGGGGATAACGTATCACATCTCTTAGAAGCTATAGCGATTGAGGAAGAATGAGATGACCTAAATGCGCTTCTTGATGATAATGAGGAGGAAAATATTTCCACAGGAAACTCTCCTAACTGGTCGGCGTATAGGGGAAGACACAAACATTTTGAATTTGTTGGCACATTTGGTTTGCAGGTACAAATTTCGCCTGAGAGCACGCCTCTTGATATTTATTCCAAACTTGTTGACGTAGAAGTGTTTTAGATGATATAAAAAGAAACCAATCGATATGCGGAACAAAACATAAGTATTCGCTCAAGATCAAGATACAGCCGACGGAATACATGGATTGAAACAAAGCCGGAAGAAATAAAAACATGTACATGGGACTTGTTCCCCTTGGTCGCATTGAAAATTATTGGGAGACGGGTAGGATCTATGATTTCAAAATTCCACGTGCAATTATGCCCCAGAACTGGTTTGAAACTTTGCTCTCATATTTGCACTTTAGCCACAACGAGACAACAAATAAGTCCGGCAGATTGAGGAAAATCAATGGTCTGATGGAAGTTCTACAAAACAATTTTCAGAAGACATTTTACCCCACAGAAGACTTTGTTATCGACGAAACTCTCGTGCCATGGAGAGGCCGACTTATTTTCCGAAAATATATCCCAAATAAGACTCATCATTATGGAGTCAAACTTTTCAAGCTTTGCTCAACAGATGGTTACACTTGAGCTATGAGAATATATGCTGGAAAGTCAGCAACAGGGGAACGCGAGGTGGGACTTGCTAGAACCGTTTGCATGGAGCTTTCAAAAGACCTATTCAATGAAGGTAGATGCTTATATATAGACAATTTTTATATGAGCTACGAGTTGGCAAAGGAATTGCTGCAAAATAAGACCAATGTTGTTGGAACACTAAGGGCAAACAAAAAAAATATACCAAAAGATGTCCTCCTCGCTAAATTGGCCAGAGGAGAAATTATATCTCGGGAAGATGAAAATGGAATTGTAATTTTTTAAATGGAAAGACACCCGTGATGTAAGAATGCTCTCTACTAAACATGCCCCTGAAATGCAATTCGTAAGACGTCGAAATCCATCTGTAAATTTAGCAGAAAATCAACCGTCGACAAGTGCGAATCCACCCACTGTTTCAAGGCCAAACAATAAACGTGGAGCCTCCTTCAAACCCGTTGCGATACTTGCTTATAATAAGGGAAAATCAGGGATTGACTTGTCTGATCAGATGGGTTCGTATGCCACTACTCTAAGGAAAGGTATCAAGTGGAATCGAAAACTAGGCATAGAACTTTTATCGGGAATAACAGTTGTTAACGCATGGGTGTTATACAAACATTTAACAAAATCGAAAATTCATATTCGGAAATACAGGGAAATTTTAGCTGCTCAACTGCTTGAAATACCCACAACCCCCTTTCGTAGAGTTGAAACACCCCGTTCAGCAACTCACCATCTCATAGAGCGTGTATCTTCTGATGGAAAAAAAATTAGAAGAAAATGTAGTGTTTGCTACAAAAACATAACAAAATCCAAAGGACGTGAAGCAGCCCGCAAAGAAACTAAGCAGATATCCAAGTACTGTGATAGTTGTCCTGATCAGCCTCAAATGTGTCGGGTTTGCTTCAATACAAAACATTAAAACCAAAATTTGTTGCTTTTATGAATTATACTTTTAGTTGAAGCTAAAGTGAAATAATTTTTTTTTTCTTTACAAGAATTGAAATGAATTGTCTTTTTATTTTTCTTTTTTCTTCAATACTCTATATTATATGTATATATATATGTATCAAAAGAATTGTTCCTTGTTTTTATGAAATATACTTTTAGTTGGAACTAGGCATCTTAAGTTTTGTGAAATAGTTTATTTGTAATTCTATTTGAAATAAAGTTTATGAAATAAGTTATATTATAACATTTAATATAGTTTTTCTTTCAAAATTATAACTATCTAACAATGGTCTAACAATTTTGGTCATAATTCAGTAAGTTTTTCTTACTTGTTCAAACCAAAAACGTTTATTTTATCGTAAGGTGCCAAGCAACTTTGCCCCATACCGAATTTGTACGTAATGGCTATCATTTCTGAAAGCCAGAGCCTTAAATGAAATTATAGGCGGCTATTATATTTGATAGCCATGGCAACCAATGTGTTAAAAGGCCAATCAAGGGACAGCCGACGATTTGCTTGCTATATGCAGAAATGTGATCATATTGTTTTACATTAGAAATGTATCTCGCGCAGGGATTGTATCCGACTGTTAATTTTCTGGCTGAATCATGGTCCATATTTGCGAATAGTTTAGTATTGGTTGGAAGGTAGTTCGCAGTGGGATTAAGAGCTCGGAGTACTCCATTAGAATTTTTGAAACAATTTTATTTAGATGAACGTTCCAATTCATATTGCAACTCGAATCCGAGATTCTTAATGTAGACAACGTATTCTATTGAGGAATGGTTCAGAAGTAGTTGAGGTATAAGCTCTGTACGTCTTCCGGCATTTATTACCATAGTCTTTGTTTTGGTTGCATTTAGCATAAGGTCGTTGTTTAGTGACCATTTAGATAGTAGACATTATTTAATCCTTGGTTGAACATTTACAGCGTTTGGTGCTTGTTTGCACTTGGAAGGAGTGTATATATCTGTACATCGTCAGCATATATGTATATGGTAGCTGCAATCAGAAAAGCATTTGGAGATATCGTTTACGAAGCAAATGAATAAAAGCGGCCCTAAAACAGAGCTTTGGGGTACACCTGAACAGGAAGACACGATGAGTGCTTGTTATTATGAAAAACGTACTGAGATCTGTTGGATAAGTATGAAGATACTTATACAGTTTAACCAACGAGTTATCAAACAGAAATTGATTTTAAATTTTTTTTATAAGAATTCATGATTCGCGCAGTCAAATGCTTTTGAAAAGTCTAAAAACTTTATTAAACCTAATTTGTCATTGTCACAATATTTCAATATCATGTTCTTAGCATTTAGATGTGCTTTTATTTGTCAATTTATTTTAATTTCAAAAACTTTGCTTAAGAACGGTAAAATTGGTATAGGTCGGTATTCTACCGGGTTCCTGTTTGGCGATTTAAGAAGGAGTAGAACTTTTGCTGTTTTCCAGTTTTCTGGAAAAACAGAAGCCATTATAATGGTATTACAGATGTGAGTGATAGGATGGAAGACAGAAGGAAGTATAATTTTTATAAATTTAGGTACAACATTATCTGAACCATCTGCATTTGACTTTACCCTAATATGGTATAACATTTCCGACAGTTCGTAAGATCTTGAGAGCTATGAATATCTAATGGCATTGACTCTCTGCAGGCCGAGACCAAAGTCTTATTTAGTTCTACCAGATTCATGCTATTGGAAGGTGATATTTTTTTCGAGGCAAGAGACGTGTTACAGCATTCCGAGTGGTTTTAAACTGTCTGTAAATTTCCAAACATTTGTACCGTCTCCATCTGACATATAGCAAATTCCGAGCTTTTATCAATTCGACGACTTCCTGAGTGAGCCAAGGTAATTTAATGTTGGTCTTTTTGAAAAATCACAAAGGCACATGTTTAGTAAAAAGACATTTAATTTGGTTATTAAACAGAGAAGCTTGGAAGGTTGTGTCATTTATATTATAAATTGGAGACAAATCCAAGGTCTGACAGCCATTACAAAGGGTCTCTAAATTGATTCCAGAATATTGATATATTTTGGAATTTGTCTCAGTTTCAACTGCTGGAAATATATATATTTACTGACAGGAATATCATATAATGGTGAGAGAAACCAGGTGCAATGATCTGGTCAATCTGGAAATCCACATCGAAGAGGAAGAAAAATGGCTCGTGAGCTCAACATATCGTTGGAACGGATGCAACACATACTGAAAAATGAGCTTGAGCCCGTCAACCAAGATTGGTTAAAAAAGAATGTTCCACACTTCCACACAACTTTTTGTAACACAACTAAATTTGGCGTTGATGTCGTTGACCAAATGGCAAGAAAATATAGCACAAAATCTTGCTTGAGAAGATGGCCAGTACAAGTTTTTTTCAATATACTAGATTTAGCTGCAATAAATGCATGGGTTTTATACCAAGAAGTAATGAGTAAAAATATTTGTAGAAGAGACTTAATTTTACAATTGGCATCTGGACTCAGTCCCAATGGAGAAGGGGAAGAACCACAAGCTGTGAATATTCAAGTTTCACATACCTAACCCCAGAAAAGATGACAGTGTCATACAGCTGCAGAAATATGACAAATAAGATATGTGAAACCTGCCAAAAACCCAAATGCAGAACTTGCACCAAACCGAAACGGTTTCTATGTGCTACCTGTATGTTAATCAAAGATGTCAGAAGAATAAAATTTAATTTGTATATTATGCTTAAAAACAATAATTTTTTTTTAATTAGATACTAAGTTATTTTATTTGAATATTTATTATAAAAAAAAAATTTGTTTTGTTACAAAAAAGGGATACAAAAACTTTAATTTTTATGTTTATAAAACGAATAAACTATTTTTCTTTCAAATACTACATTAAATAAAATACTCGTATTATTATATGTAAAAAATAAGAATACAAAAATAAAAATTTAGTTTTTATGTTACTTTTAAAACTAACATATCATTTTTCTTTTCAAATTAAACATTTTTTGTTATAGCGGTCAAAAGACTGCTCTCCGTCTTTCTAGGAATATCGAATTTCCCGTCTTGCTAGTGTTAAATATTTTAACTGCTAAACAGACAAATTATAATGTTGCCCTCAATAATGTAAGGTAAATGGTAACGGCTTTCAACATTGTTTCACGTATTGAATTTGGATCTATTCGAAGCCATTCATCGTCTACATGGATACACGCAATTAGACAACATTCGGTCGTAAAATCAGATTCTCTTAAAATAGGGCAAAACTAACGTGGTACTCGTATGCACTCGTACACCTTCTGTCTAATTTCAAACAGAAAAGTGTGACGTTCTATTAGAATGTATCTATGGTTGAAATGCAACAATCCAAAAGCACTTCATTGTAACCAAATTAAAGGACTGCCAGGAAGTATAGATAAAACCGCTAGACTGTGATAGAATCTAACCCAAATATCCTCAAAACTTTGTTCCGGGAACTTCAAATGAATGAGAAAGGAAACGCAACCACTAGAACGTGATATTAACTTCAGACAAAACATGCCCAGTGCTGGTTCCCCGCACATGATGGCTCCGTGTAATTCTTGCCGAAGCTGAACAAAAGCCATAGAAACGGAAGCTATTATTGCAGGAGCAAAGTTTCTTTCAACCCCATTTACCACCTTTGATTTCCGATCCTTCAACCCTTCAACACAAAACCACGCTGCAGAATGCACAGCACTGCATGACGTGCACAAACATTCGTACTCCTCTATGCTACATACTGACATGGATATGTGGTGATGTGTCGTAACCGGAAGGCATTTTGTTCGAAGCTGGCGCCATGGATTAGGAGCATAGTGCAACGCTGACATTAACCCTATTCAATCCAGAAGTCAGCTACACCATCATTTCTACTTCAATGGTTGGTTTTCTGCTGCAAGTCTATGGTGCAGCGAATTTAATTCCTTCTTTCGCCGCCTCCGATGAATGAAAGTTAATTTGATTTTCCATAGGATGTGAGGCGATGCGAGCTTCCTTCAATCAAGTGTTGGAGAAAGAGCGAAAGCCGTAGGAAGAAAAGGGCACGGATTTTATGCAAACTGAAAGAACTCATTTCTTCCACTGACTGACAATAATAGACTCGTTTATCTGGACACTGGCGTCCATTAATCCCTGCCACATACAAACGTATATACTCGTATATATATGTAAATATTACCTTTTGTATGTATGTTTGTAAAAATTTTGTAGAATATAAGGCGCATTCAGGGATTCAGTGCTTGGCGGATGCAATTCGTTTTGTGGACGTGCGGCGAATTCATTGCATTTTATAAATGTAGCTGCTGTTACGAGGCTATAAATTGTACACTTGTTCAAGCGGAAGAGGACACTCCATTCAAGTGGAATGAGCGGATACGTTGGTTTTTACGTCTGTTCTCCATCAAGAATCATGTGATTTTTAAGTAGGTACTGCAAATGAGAATTAGTTCGTGGTAGTATCTAGTGAGTGAATGGAGGTAAGTAAGGACAGAATCAGATTGCAGTGTTCTAGTATGCTGCATTGTGAGAATGCTGAGTTGTTTACTTCTGAATCTGTTTGGAAAATTAAAGTTATTAATATTAATTAGCAAACAGATTTTGGAAACTAACTACTATTTCAGTGAGCATTACTTAAGGGTTTCACATTTTGATTGGTAAGGAATTTTATACAATTTAAATGCATTTAATAACATTTCAACACCAGGATTAGCAAAAGGTTTAAGGGTTCTAAAGAAAAAAAAACAGATAATGCAGGATAGATCAGACTCTTTTTCGAACGAAATGCGGTTAATAAAAAAAAAGAAGTGCTACAAAGATGTGTTTGCATTGTCCTACCAACGGCCATTAATAGTTTAAATTTTTTTTCGAGTCACTCATTAAGAGCTCATCGCATATTCTCCAAATCCAATTTGTCAATTTACGCCCGCAAGAAGTTTTTGATCATATGCAGTTATGTACGGCTCACCAGCCACAGGTACACCGTTGCCTGCAAAAATATGAGCCAATCAACTTTCTCCCCAAACGTCGCATAATTGATGACCAATAGCGCGTGATCTTGTTGGAGTTTTAGGGCTATTTTGTATGCAGCCTTAGCAGCGATATTCTCTATCTAAAGGCTAATCCGGTGCCCGAACGTCTCGTCGAAGCCAGAAGCTAAGCGGCGCAATTTTTGCCCAGCTTGTCCTACACGGCCAGCAGATCAAAACCGAAATTGATGTAAAGTCAAACCAGTGAACGAGTATTCAATCGAGTGTTTGGCGAAGTTTCACAGCAATAAAGTCGAGTTTTTGCGTCGATTCATAACCATGGATGAAGCATGGGTCCATCAGTTCGAAGAAGGCGAAGACAGTTCCATCTGCAGGCAAGGTTTAGGGATGCGCGTGGGATAATTTTCAGTGATTATATTCGAAAGTTGAAGAAGTTGATGAAGTTTTATTTCATCAAGACAATGTAGCTTTTCACTCATCCGTCATCGCGAAGGTCAAAATCAATGAATTAAAGTTCGAGTTGTTTCGTCATGCAACATTCCCTATTCGCCAGATTTAGAATCCTCGGATTATTTTCTATTTCCGAATTTGAAAAAATGCCTCTGTGGTAAAAGGATGGAGTCTGCTGTTATTGGCTATTTTAAGGAGTTCGACGATTTTCACTATAAACAGGGTATCGGAACTATTGAACATCGCTCTGAAAAGTGTATTGAACTAAAAGGAGACTACGTATAAACACATTTTTCCCCAATTTTTTTGTGTTTTCTTTGTTAGCTCGGGTACTTCTGGGACTACCCTCGTATAGAGTGGCTGTTCAAGAATACGAGTACATTAAATTCTATGCTCCCAGAGGTGTTCCTCTATCTTCTATACATTTATAAAAGAGAACACATTTTCCTGTTTGTCCGCGAGTAGGGAGTACGTAACAATACCTTAACAATATAGAGGGTGTCCCAAAAATCAACGTCAAGCCGGAAACCGGTGATAGGTCAAGTGGTGTCGGTTATCACAAAATTATAAAAAAAAATCTAAGTCATGTACTTATAATAAAATTATTGGCACTCAAAAAAAAATCGAGAAATCTGACACCCTGTAACGATCTTTCAAGTACTGTGACCGCAAATCTTTACTTTTCTTCGATTTTTTTCTTGTCACGTAACCATGAGTAACTGTTCTGTAAATTACGGTCCAAAATTGAAACATACATAACTATATCTGTTTTAACTAAAATATTGCTTTCTTGTCCATCCGTGTATCTGAAAATCATTAATCACCCAACTTGAACTGACTGTACTGACAAAAACAAGTACTGTGCCATTTTGGCAAGTAACTTTAAAAGACGGCGTATTTAGTCTGGATTCCAAAATGGTATGACACTTGCTAGACTAACGATTAATTGAGTACAAAAAAAAATATTTTGTTAAAGAAATCCGATTCATATAGTAATTAATTCTTTTTAATAAGTTAAAATGGGTACCAAATGTGTGCGAGACAGACAGTGACGCGGATAAGTGATTGAGACGGATAAACACACCATTCCGACTAGTTTGAGTATAACAGATAGAGATGCCACCCTTGTCATTTCATTTCATTTTTTTGCCGTCACAGAACGCACAGAATACTCTCAGGATCGCCATCTACCGATCTAGTATCTTACAACAAATGTTGAAACTGTTTGCCTTCAGCGGCAGTGCAGGTTCTGCATCTTCTTAAAACTAATTTGGTAATAAGACGAGCATATCTTCTGGAGTTCATGTCTTCTACGGCTTCTGCAATTTTTTGTCGCAGCTCGTTTAAATTTTCTATCGGCTTAGAATAAACTTTTTCTTTTACTGCTCCCCAGTAAAAAAAAAATAGTGGATTTAAATCAGACCGCCCTATCCACCGTTATCAATCAATTTGCCGTGAGTAGCGGTATTACATAGGATGGTTTTTAGTATCCTTAGTCAGTTATTGGGCCTTTAATCCCATTTTATATGATTTTTTAACTGAAAAAACTAATTTTGTATGCTTTATAAACATTAAAAGTTTCAAGTATGCTTTAGAATACTTATATGTCAAGGAGTATAAAATTATTATTGATGATGATTAAAAAGGAAAATGTTTTTAGTTTTGAGAATTTTGGTTGTACCGAGAGAAACGGTAAGTGAAATAATCAGTTTTTTTTAATCAATAATTAAAATATATGACATATTAATATCAGTCAATCAATTGACACCCTCGAACACCGACGTAATGTATCCTGTCTCACTTTGTTTTATCGCTATTTCCACCACCAGTGCTCCATTGAAATCGCCAGTAGCATTCCGCCCATTCAAACTTGCAACCGTAACACCCGTCTCGCTATGAATGCTCATCAATATACCCTCAAGCCCATTTTCGGACGTACTCTAAAATATAGTGATTCTTTCCTAAGCCGTACAACTCGCTTATGGAATGCTCTGCGGATCTCTATGTTTTCTGCTCGTTATAATTTACAAACATTTAAAAGCAATGTACATCGGTACCTGTCTTTTCTTCCTCACTAAATTTCCTTCGCCCGCGCTGTGTACGAACATTTTAAGGGTACAAACCCCTTGAGTGCGCGCTGATTATAAAAACAAAACAAAAAAGGGCGAATTGACCCAAACAGACGAATGTGCTTGGTAGCCCGCCTTCTGTGTCTTCAACTATGTTTTATTTTAGTTCATAACATGCTACCAAAGAAAATCAGAAATGGGCTGAAAAGTCCGTGCCGTTTTATAGTAAAATACAAAATTTTTGCAAAATTCGGCTTTATTTATCAATATAGTTGCCTTCGAGGGCGATACACTGATTGAAACGATTTTTCAATCTTTCGATACAAGTTTTGTAGTACGATTTTGGTTTAGCCTCAAAATAGGCTTCTGTTTCGGCGATTCGGTCTTAAATCTCTTTCCGGCGAGCATTCTTTTGAGGTCTGCGAACAGGAAATAGTCGCTGGGGGCCAAATCTGAAGAATACGGTGGATGGGGAAGCAATTCGTAGCCAAATTCATTCAATTTTGCCATCGTTTTCATCGACTTGTGACACCGTGCATTGTCTTGATGAAACAGCACTTTCTTTTTCTTCAAATGCGGCCGTTTTTCTGCGATTTCGTCCTTCAAACGCTCCAACAACGCAATGTAATAGTCGCTGTTGATAATCTGCCCCTTTTGGAGATAGTCGATGAAAATTATTCCATGTGCATCCCAAAATACGGATGCCATAACCTTGCCAGCCGACTGTTGAGTTTTTGGTCGTTTTGGACAAGGTTCGTCGCCTGCTCGCCGCTCAGCTGACTGCCGACTTGACTTTGGTGTGAAGTGATGGAGCCAAGTTTCATCCATTGTCACATACCGACACAAAAATTCGGCTTTATTGCGGTTGAACAGCTTTAAACACTCCTCTGAATCATCAACACGTTGTTATTTTTGGTCGACTGTTGAGCAAACGCGACACTCACTTTGAACAGAGCTTTCGCATGTCCAAATATTCGTGTATGATATATCCAACACGCTCTTTTGATATCTTCAGAGCCTCAGCTATCTCGATCAACTTCACTTTACGGTCATTCGTAATCATTTTCTGGACTTTTTTGATGTTTTCATCTGAAACAGCCTCTTTTGTGCTTGTATGACCACTTTTAAATTTTTCAATCCACTTGCGAATAGTTCGTTCGCAAGGTGCAGAGTCCGGGTAACACTTATCAAGCCATTTCTTTGCATCGGCTGAGCAAAGCGGGTACATTCAGCTAGTTTTAATAAAATAGAACTGATCCAGGACAAAATTGCGGTGGCGCTAATCTTCCACGTCGCGTCGTTCGAACAGATCCAGACAGGCGACTCAACTACGACAAAGCCGTCGCACACGGCAGTGCCGAGCGTGTTCAGTAGGGGGTAGGGAGTCGCTATAAGAAAGGAAACTCCTTTTTCGCTTCCTTCAAGTTCTATACAGCTCTGTGAGGACGAGGTTGGTTTGTTTGGTATTCAAGCCATGGCTGGCTTTCAAAGATAGTTTTTATGATAAAATACAAAAATATTACAAAAAAAATAAATAAAACTAAAACAAAAAAAAATTATAAAAGAACAACGGAAGAGTAACAATTTCTATAATAGTAGATACCTATGTATACGAAAAAATATAAAATAAGCTAGTTTAAGTAGGTTAAGATTTCTTTTTAAGATAGTTTGTAAGTTTTATCTACAATATAAAAAAAAAGCAAAAAGTTAGTTAATTAAAAAATTTAGTTACTCGTAGTTAGTTAGTTAAGAAATTATTTTCTTAGTTTGAATTTTGAGTCATTACTTTAAATGATTATACCGTAAGAACAGACATTATGCTAAGGACACCACCTACCCTACATATTCTAAATGGGAAATTTCTTGTAATTGTCAAAATACTCTTAACAATATAAAAGGTCAAATCTTTTTGCCAATAAAGGAGTAATTTTGTATAACGTTGGAAGAGCGGTTGTTTTTATTTTAAAGCGGAAAATACTGCTTTCTCTGATTTTTAACAGTTTGGTCATCGTTCCAGGAAATTCTTTTTTTTCAATTTTTTTCCTTTGTTCAACGCCCGATCAGACATAGATTAAGTGTTAGGTTTAACTTAGAGTGACGGCATGGGGCCAATAAGTTAATTAAGCTAATTTTGAAGCCTTTTTTGTCTAGCTTGATGAATTGAATGTAATAAAAATGTATATATAATGAATGATGAATGAGTATCTGTTCAAACGCAAATATGAAAACACCTCAAAATGTCCTTATTGTGAAGCTGTCCGGAAGCCAAAGAACACGTGTTTTTTCATTGTGGAGAATGATATTCTATACGAGAATATGTAAAAAAAAGTGCAGCGTTAATGTGTAATTCTGCAGCGAAGCTAGACCGGTTTTCAGGTGTATCGTATAGATTGTGGTATTTTTCGACAGCCTAAAGATTTTTTTTAATAAAATTCCTTAAAAGATTTTCATCTTCTTCATGCTGGTAGATGCCCCACACTTGAGCTACGTAGCACATAATGGATCTTATTACTGCCTCGTAAATTTTGTATTTTGTTCTTAAAGCAACACGTCTTGTGCCAAGTACAATACATACGAGTACTTATAATATGTACTTCCAGCTACATTTAAACGTCCTCTTTGCAGCTTTTATTTTCTTTCTAGCTGTTTTTTTTTTAAAGAATAATCGCAGTGCAATAATCAGCCCGAGATACTTATGCACTGCTACCTATTTTAGGTCTTCCCCGACCCACTACCATTTTGTTTTCTTTGAGTAACGCCCAGACCCATTACAGAAGATCAGGACTTTCAGTTTGTTTGCAGTGACCTCTAAGTTCCACATATCCCAGTATTGATCCAGCCTGCCGATCATGGTTTGCATCATCATTGGAGTTTCAAACAGGATAACTATGTGAACAGCGTACATTAACAGTTTTATTTTTATTCCACCGAATTCAATTCCTCCTGACAGGAAGGATTGCAAATCATCCAAAAAAATGTGAAAAAAGCAATGGACTCATAAGACATCCTTGTTTCGACATACCTCTGAACCAAACCAGTTTAAGATATTTTGTCCATCCCATTGTAGAGATTTTGAATAATCCTAAGCATTTTTGTAGACATACCCAAATTGCTCAGTTTATAGAAAATGTAATTCCTATCAAAGGCCGCTTTAAAATCTACAAAGAAATCCCCTGTCAATATATGTAGTTCCTTGCAATGCTAGTCAATGTCAAAATATTATCCACTGTGCAGTAATTCATTCTGAATCCAGCCTGGAATTCACTAAACAGTCCGTTTCTTTCTAGCCAAGCAATCAGCCAGTCTAACAAGACCCAAGACCCCACCCGATGGCGGGTCAATAAGTCCGTGGATTTTAATCCACGATTTTTTGATAAAAAAATAATTTTATTTTTCAACGTAGTCTCCCTTGAGCTCTATACGCTTTGTCCAACGCTTCTCCAATTTTTTTATCCCTTCCAAAAAAAATGATTTGTCGAGGTCCTCAAAATAGGCCTTTATTTGCGAGATGACTTCATCATTGGAGTCAAATCTTTTTCCACCAAGCCATTTCTTCAGGTTTGGGAACAAGAAGTAGTCGCTCGGAGCCAAATCTGGAGAATAGGGTGGATGAGGGAGCAATTCATAGCCCAATTCATGGATTTTTGCCATGGCAACTGCACATGTGTGCACCCTTGCATTGTCTTGGTGGAAAAGAACTTTTTTCTTGGCCAAATGAGGTCGTTTTTTTTTCAAATCGTCATTGAATCGGTCCAATAAGTTGGCATAATATTCCCCATTGATTGTTCTTCCCTTTTGAAGGTAGTCAATGTGGATTATCCCGCGTGCATCCCAAAAAACAGTCGTCATAACTTTATTGGCTGACAAACCCACCTTGGCCTTCTTTGGCGCCGATTCACCCTTAGAAACCCACTGCTTTGACTGTTGTTTGTTCTCTGGTGTGTTGTAATGGATCCATGTTTCGTCCACGGTTACAAAACGGCGCAAAAACTCCTCCATATTGCGATTAAACAACGCCAAACCTTCCTGTGAAGTTGTTACACGATTGCGTTTGTGGTCGACTGTGAGCAAACGCGGCACCCATCTTGCGGAAAGCTTTCTCATGCCCAAGTGATCATTCAAAATTGAAACCACTGAGCCATGCGAGATCCCTACGGCTTCCACAATCTCTCGCACTTTCAATCTTCGGTCGGCCAACACCATATCGTGAATTTTTTCGATTGTTTCGGGTGTAGAGACCTCAACTGGGCGTCCAGGAGGTTCGGCATCTTCAGTGCTTGTACGGCCACAACGAAATTCAGTAAACCACTTTTTTACCATTGAAATCGATGGTGCAGAGTCCCCATAGTATTTATCAAGCTTAGCCTTGGTCTCGGTAATGGTTTTTTTTCGCAAGAAATAATGCTTCATAAGCACACGAAATTCACTTTTTTCCATTTTCTCCTCAAATTAGTGAGTAGTCTGATAAAAATAGCTGTCAAACTGACAGATGCCTGTTGACAGGAGCAGTGTTGCTGTTTCAGTAAAGAGGTCAGAAATTCAAAAAGTCACGGACTTATTGACCCGCATTCGTATCACTATATGCTAGTGAAGAATCCCGCCACATCTATGGTGTCATCACCACTGAAATTACGGTTGCACATTTCCTTTAACTTTCAAATTCATCTGGCTTCATTCTGAAAACGAGTAACCACGCATTCATATTCAAAATTTTCAACTTAACTAACAGTTAGGTCAATTTCAATTTGTTGAAAAACACTTTCCTGCATTTTGGCTTTGAAATTCCTCCTTTAGCCACAATAATTTTTCAAAAATATTATTTCTCATGAAAAGTTTTTGAAATATTTCCAAAAATTCTTCTTCTGCTAATAGCACGCTGGGTTAGCCATGAGCAATGACGTTGCTTGAAAGTTGTTAAAAGTTTTACTGTGGAACAGTATTTTTGGTGGAACATTTGAATTCTGTAACCCACACGTCCTCTAATTCCTTAAAACAGATTATACCATATGTGGTATTTTTTTTTCATTTCTTTAAAAGGATGCAAAATAAACTATAAAGGAGAGAGGTACGCTTTGTTCCTGTGTGAAAGATTCAAGGACTGAAAAGAAAATTGATTCTGAATTTTAATGCTTCTCATGAATTTCAGAAGAATGTTTTTTTAATTTTAAGGATCTGTGCCATGCACAGAAAGAACTGATTTGCTCAGGCTTTACATAGGAATGTTTCGGAATATTTTAATTTACAAAATGTCTATTCTTAATTCCTTCTAGATGCAACCCTATTTACATTTTAGTTGATTTATATCAGAAATCTGCACAGGATCGAACATGGGATGACAAGAGCTTCAAACCTATAAGCCTAACTTCATTAATGTTCAAGAACATGGAGGGACCGGCCGAGATCCATGTGCGCAAAACTGCCTTGCGAATGCATCCTCTGTCTGAGATACAACACGCTTACCAAAGCGGAAGATCTTGCGGGAGTGCGCTCCAAACTCTGGTAGGCAGAATTGCAGGCGCACTCGACAAAAAGTGATACGCGCTGGGCATTTTCGTCGACATTGAGGGTGCTTTCGACAGCGCAAGTTTTGACGGCATGTGTAACTAGGCCAGGAAACACGGAGTAGATGAATCACTGGTTTTATGATTCTAAGCAATGCTGGTGAATAGGGCACTGATATCGCCGGTGCATGCTGATCGACTCAACGCGCTCAAAATTTCTGAAGTCTGCGCACTAGCATATACGGATGATGTAGCTGTACTGTGTTGGATTGTGTCAAGCGACTGTCTCCTCTAAAGCTGACTGGTCTGACTCATCTAGTGCTTAAAGGCATCAACCTCAAATTCTCCAAAGAAGCTAGGTATTTGGGTTTCATCCTGGATAACAAACTTCTATGGACTAAACATGTTACGTCGAAAGCCTCTGGAAGTGCAAAGGAGCTATCGGCAAGACATTAGGCATGTCACCGAGAAGGGTTTTTGGATCTACATAGTTATGAAAAGGCCAATTATATCCTGTGAGTCGGTTGTCTGGTGGAACAAGGTCTCACAAAAATACGTTATTGCTGCTTTTACCAGACCTCAAAGAACGGTCTGTCTCGGCTGCATAGAGCTTTCCCTAGCACGCCTGGCTCCGCTCTAGAATGTGACGAATCTCCCTTCCCTTGATACCATTCGCTGCACTCTCCTGCACTTTCCTTTTAAAAAGAAGTAGTCTTTGTTACAACACGCTGATGATGGTGATGGTGCTTAGATGACCTTTCGTGCTGACTGTCTTATGATGCTGGTCGTATGGATACGCCATCTGATCCAATGACACCAGGAAAAAATACGAAATCGACTGTGCTCAAGATTAGTTTCGGCAAGAATCTGCATCAGGAAAGGATTTTAGTCGGGACTTCAGGGATGGCTCCAAAACTGATTTAAGATGCGGCGCTGATGCCTTTCTTGAGAACGACAATGCTGTATTCCACTCCACGTTAGGAAAACTTGCGTCTGTCTGTAGCCAAGCTATACTTAGAGCCTTTTTAAGCCCTCTTACGATTTTCAAGCTAGTTCCAGAATGCGCAACTTCATTGCATGCAATCGGAAAGATAAGTTCACTAAGTCTTGTCTGGGTACCAGATCACGAAAAATAAAATCGCCGATGAACTTGCTAGACTAGGCTCAGAGAAGAGTTTTTCAGAACTCGAACCTACGTTAGATCTAGCAGCATCCTCGGTTAGGGTTTCCATTGAAAGTTGGGTTTCATATGAGCAATCAAGTGTAGATTTAATGACTCTTCAGGTTGCCGGTAGACCAAACGAATGCTTCCCGACGTCTCTATGGCGTCGGCGGCCTTCCTGTTATCCTTCAGTAGGAAAGACTGCATGCTGTGAGGCGGGGCATTACACTTTTGCTAAACACTTAAATGTAATGGGCATAAGCGATGCAACATCCTGCGATGCTTGATGTGAAAGTGATGACAAAACCACCGAACACTGCTTCTATGGCTATCCGGCTTACGCTCTCATCAGGCTGCAGGTACTCGGCGTTGACGTTGACGGCTTTGGGTGTTGTTGATATTGTAGGCATTTTATAACTAAAGCGCTTACTCGTCTTTCTTTGAGAAATTCCATCAAAAGGGACTTACAAGGAGTACAATGGAATAGTCTGAGTGATCTGTTTCGACGGAAAAAAAAAACATACGAATAAACATATGAAAATAAGCTTTCATTCAGTATCTGGCTACATATGGCATGCATTACCACCTTGAGACCTTGGGGACCACCATAAAGCAAAGAGGCGATACTACTACTACCGATTTATAGGAAGACGTATGTTGGAATGAAATGAGATGTTATAGGAAAAGGTCATATACGAGTATGACGTGTAGTTTCGAAGTTCATAGTGGATCATGATAAGGCTACACACTGTCACAATTACTATTTTTGTTTAAAGCTCAAATATCTGAGATAAACAAGCGACTTTGATCCATAGTCTAGAAGCTACATTAAAGTAGAAAAGACTGGTTAATGTCCTTTCTTACTTAAGAGCGAGTCTCTTTCTACCGCCTCGTTCCTCAGGAATATATTTGAAAACTCTCCGGCCAGAGTTTCAACGATCACTGATCACTGATGATAGCTGTCCCTCAAATCTTACAGACTTACTCGTACTTAGATAGCTTTACGGTCCGGCGTAGTCGTGGGCCTTAACCAATTCTTTTTTAAAATACGCGCGTACTCATGAAATTTTGTGTTCCCTTAAAGTGTAAACAGCGCAGTCAATAGAAAATTAGAAAGAAAAAAATGAGAGTTACCGATATACTAGTATGTTGGTTTTGAATATTTACAGGTTAAAATGACAAGGACCTCGGCATTACATAATCGAATTGTACGGCTTACGAAAGAATCCGGTATTACAGAATGTGTCCGAAAGTAGGTTTAAGGGTAAGCTGATCAGCATTCATACCGTTGAAAGTTTAAAGTTTTGAAAGGACGAAATGCTACTGGTAATTTCGATGGAACACTAATGGTGAAAATAGCAGTAGAACAATGTAAGACAGAAGGCATTTGGTTGGTGTTCAAGGGCGTCAGTTAACATTGTGATGTTAGCATCACATAGTTTTAAATCTTATCAAGCAAGTCTTAAGGACTCTACTCTAATTTTTGGCGCATAAATGCCTTATGTTGTATACCATATTGTGGCCAAATCAGGCCAATTAACCTTTCAAGTATGT
This sequence comes from Volucella zonaria, assembly GCA_963966105.1. NCBI lineage: Eukaryota > Metazoa > Arthropoda > Insecta > Diptera > Syrphidae > Volucella > Volucella zonaria. The sequence goes on from OZ014532.1 coordinate 161,227,811, forward strand.
GCGATCTTTGCCCAATTACCTACATTTAACACGTCAACGTAGTCGAGTCCCCCTTCCGTCTTAGATACTGCGTTGCCTCTTCGAGTAGGGATCGATGACTCTTCGGTTCATAGTCTTTATACCAATCCACTCTACATGTCCTAGACATCTTCGGCAGGTCACGCGCACTTTTCTGACCAAGTCGCGATATCGCTATGCACAACTCAAAGAGTTCGTAGTGATCAGGGATATCTTCATCCGCGTTAGCTAAGGGCTATCTTTCTGTGCCATTGAGCAGAACTGGGATGACTAGGGTCTTATACTTGTATGTATAATGTGACCATACGTATCTTGAGAAGGTTAATTAAGTTATAGTTGCCTTCCTAGGTCAAGGGTTTGCGAGTGTTACTTTTCGTTTGACTTCTGATGAAGAGTCAATGACAAAGTTAATACGAGTCGCCGTCTATTGTGACGATCTGTTTGATTCGTCGATGTTATGTGTGATTTCTTGCACTCATTCAGAACTAAGTTCAATTTGATTGCTTCTGTTTCATTACTTGCAAATCTTAATGTACCATATTGCGAAAATCACCTTGCCTAAACTCCTTTTTGACACTAAACTCTAAAGGTCTCGGTGAGAATGCTTCAGACCTTTAACCAGCAGCGAGCGTTCTTCATCATGATCCTGCACATCCTAACCAGCTCGACATTTTTCTCTGAAATTCACTTTAAATATGCGAGAGTGGAATCGACAAAGAGGTGGCACAGATTTCGACTTTTATTGTCCCCGAGATCTATCGTAGTGTAAATATTTGGTAAATCAAGGACAGTATTTAGTCGTATTGGAATTCCACACGCTTACGACAGGCCTTGCAGTCAATCTGTCTTCGTTAGGACCTTCTCCGGTTTTCCTCTCTTGGGTTGATTTTAAAACGCCGGAAAAGCAGTACTCTTAGGTGGACAGCCTCTTTAGAACTACAGTTGCACTACGCCTTTTCTATTGGTTTGATACCCTTCATCCAATTGGGAATGTCATATGTATCATCATGTCATCTTCGAGGAAGGTGACCTAGTGTGAAATTTTTCATGAAATTAAACACTCATTTATTGTGAAATCAATGTAGAGTTTAACTGATTAATAAACCTCGGTCTATTGCCTTTGAGATCCTGAATTGTCGCTGGGTTGTTGGGGTTCAAATAACCCCACAGGAAGAAGTCTAAACATGTCAAATCGCAAGACCTTGCGATTCTTCAAGCCGAAATAATGCGATTTTCAAATTTCGTAAGCAATAAATTGATTGATTGATAGCTTGTGTGGGCGGTAGCGGTCCAAAGGCTTTAATTGTTGTGTAATTTGGATTTTATAGGCATGCAAATGAAAATCAACTTTTAAAGCTCGTCGTAAAGTGCCATAAGTGAGGCCCAATTGTTGACTTTGGCGATGAATTGAGGTGCCTGGCTGGTTTTGCACACTCTTGCTCACAGTGGTAATATGGAGTGTGACCCTATACCGAACCAGTTTCTTGAAAACTTTTCACCATTGCTCGAATACCGGACTTATATGTTGACCGAAAAATTCACGAATTTTACAAAATTTTACCTTTACAGATCGCCCGTTTTCGTAATAAGATTGAATAGCAAAAATGCATTGTTGCTTGGTAAACGACTCGATGACTGAAATTGCCAAAGATTTTATGATAAACTGTCAAAAAGATCAACCACATTGAATTCAGTAAATGACGGTAATTGGCAGCTAACATCCACACCATCTGTTGGTTCAACCATTATAACGACCAGTTTGAATTCCTAAAGAAGGTTTTAGAAGTTCCAGTTGCATTTCACGCATTGCCACACGGTTTTTTTTTTTTAAATTTATTTTAGTGCGTGATAACTGGTCAGTGTATTGTAAATTATCTGATGTGACACAGAATTGTGTAAAATTGATGTGACCCAGAATTGTGTAAATAGGAATCGCCGGAGTATCAGTGCAGGGACACAATTATTTTTATAGAGTCAGACAGCGCATCAAACTCGTTAAAAGTCAATCCAGTTTGAGACAACCCTAGATAAAGCAGTAGGAAGTGGATAATTTGCTAACATTATAGAATTGGAATCGCATACCACCTTGATCAAAAATTTTTCGAAATGTATTCAGAAAATTTAAAATACAAGTTTATTCATCTAAATCTATATTTTCCCCTTCAAAATAATCCCCATCGACTCCAACACACTTATGCCAGCGCTTGATCCAATCCTCGAAACATTTTTTATATTCGGTTTTCGGTATGTCCATGTGCTTCCTGCGATTTTTCCATTACTTCCTCTCGTCTGCTGAAACCCGTTCCCGGTAGTGGTCACAGGGAACCAAATCAGGTGAATTCGGTGGCTGTTGGATGGTATTTGTTGCATTTTTCGTCAAAAAATTACGAATAATGATGGCACTGTGCGACGGTGCGTTATCATGGTGCAAAATCCACGAGTTTTCTGCCCACAATTCTGGCCTCTTTCGGCGAATTGCTTCATGCAAACGTCTGGCAACGCCCAAATAATACTCTTTGTTTACTGTCTGGCCTTCTGGCAAAAATTCATGATGCACTACACCGTTGTAATGCATGAAAACCGTGAGCATTGCCTTCTTTTCTGACTGAAAACGACGTGTTTTTTTTTGGTCCCGGCTCAATGGGAGCGCCACACGGTGGTGTGGTGCCGGAACTTTTTGATCAAGGTGGTATATGAATCCCGGATTAGATTAGAGATCAAATTGTTGTTGAGTTTTGTAAGTGTTTGGCTGTTAGAAAATAATAATGGCAAATAATGCACTAGTTTGTATCCAGTCAATTTTAGATCTGAGAGATCCCAGAGGTAATGGGATATACCTGTGTCTCACCATGTGCCTAAACAGCTGGCCTGGCTTATTACTGTTTTGCCAGCGAATATCTGTTATCTCCACTCTGCTCACCTTACCAAAATTTTGGAAACGCCCAGTTTTGAGTTCATTTTCTTTAGTCGAGCCCATCCCGTTGCACTTCTAATACATACAGTTGCGGTCTGTCCGTTTTCTGTTATCCCCAGATGAAGTCGTAACAAAAAAATCTAGCATATGACGACGTCAATAATCCAACAATTTGGAACTGAAATTCCTGATTATACTATAGGGGTACATAAGTTTTGTCGACTCCATCTCTGATTTGACATCAGTATGCCAGAAAACCGTATAAGTTCTAAGTCCAAGTACGTCAAACATGTTTACCACCGGCCCTAGGATTTTAATTTACTTAAAGAGCTCTAAGTCCATAATAATCCAGATTACATAGAATACTAGCTAAGGAGTCATTCAACAAGGAATCAGACCATGCATCTGGGTAACTATTATATATTTGTATATGAAGATGGAGTTCTCATACTCGTAAGGCTAAGAATTGTTGACTACGCATACTTGTGGCTGCATTTAGTCAGCAGAAATCAGGATACGTTCAGACTTTATCTGTGTTATAGGACTTTGCTGCTCATTTCTTTCCTATTCGAAGTAAGAAACTATGTCAGATCATGCTTTCTGGTTCTCTCCTCTTGTCCGCCTAGATTCCTTATTCTGTTGAGTATTCAGCTCGGCTTAATGAGTTTGGCTTGCATTTTCTAACCGCATCAGGAGCGTTTTAATCATTTTTCAACGCTTTAATATCGACTTGACTTAGCGGGTTATTAAAAAAGCGAATTACTTCAAGCACAAAAAAAAACGCAGCATAAAAATAAAAACCATCTCCTTAAGTAGTTTTTTCCACAAACAAATGTAAATGCGGAGCAGTCTTTATTAATCACAAACAAATAAAAGTTCTCTAAATGTCTAGCAGTTCACCAAATATCTGTACTTTTGAACGAACGTTCTTGCACCCGGAACGTCTTACGTCAATCGATTCGACGACCTCCTTCCAGCCATCGTCGTCTAAAGTCAAATTTAAGTTCTCAGTCTCGTGGCGTATACAATTGCGGAGATCGTCTGAATTGAATTTCCTAAACCTAATCACTTTCACATTTTCTAGCTTTTCAATGAGTTCGACGTCCGCTTGGAATCTCTTCTGCTGCTCCACAGTGAACGTAATCAAATTAAATATATACACGACTATTAAATTAGTTTTGGTCTGTTCCACAGAATCCCGTGACTGTCTGTTGTACTCTCCAATCAAGTCCACATCCTTCGGTTGCAGGTTGTCAATTATAATCAAATTTCGACCACAATTCGATAACGAACTCAAAAATGTCAATACATCTTTAACCTTCTGCTCGGTTGGGTCAAGGCTACTCCAGGAGTAGATATTGGTATTTTCCCGCCATGGGAAATGTTGCTTGAGTGCTTGGGCGAAGAGACTCTTTCCTACACCCGATGTACCAGCCACAGCGATAGCTGTGAACAAGCTCTCGTTTCGAAATTGTAACGCAATGTTCGATAGTGCAGATTGCTGATTAAGAACTTGCTCACTAACTTCGAAAAACAGTTTATCAAAGTCCATGTTGGGTAAACAGTAGTTTTCGCCGTGAACAATTTGCATATATTGGTTGCGGTAGGCGGTGAGGAATTCAGTCCACGCCGTAACTGTAGAGGTGTTGCTCCAACAAATTGCAAGAACAATCCCAATAAAAAGGAGAGCAATGAAAATTGTTATCGGTAACGCGGATTTGGAATCTCCTGTAGCGGCTTCCTTGGGAACAAGAGATCGAAGTTTTCTTCGTCGTCTGGCCATTTTCTATTCGAAGTGAAAATGTATTATATGACAGACGAAATTTATTTCAGACCTTACCTCTGGATTAAACTTTTGTAATTGATACAAAATGCGAAATATAATTGTTAAAACATTGAGGAAATTTTCGAATCAAAATTTGCGTGTTATTGCCGAGGTCGATTAGTGTCACAATCAGATAAACGGTTAAACGAATACGCAAAGTGATGCCAAGTCACTGCTCGGTTGTCAAATATTCTGCTTGAATTTTATTGAAAGGATTTGAATCGGATAGGGTGGATACAATGCTATTTGTGCTCAATTAATAGACTATGCTTTTATACCTCGACAATCGATGATATTTTTAGTAAACATTCAAAATTAAAAGAAAAAATATTAAAGTCGCAAGTCGGTGTTTGACCAGCACCATAATACTAGACTACTGCGCCACAGGGCTGAGATTCCCTATTGGCGACGCTGGCAAGTGATTAAATGATATTAAAGCGATATGCAGAAAAAGATGAGTGGCTTGTGGGCTCTATGAACAGAGAAGATGGGAAGAACATACATTCTTCAGAAAGAGCACGAAAAGCTTTCTATCGAGGCCTTATGATGCAGTTATCAGAAAAGTTAAGTGCGGATGTTTTACAAAAAAATAAAACAACACTCCAAAACTGTAAAACTGAACAAAAATCTGCAAGGATGGAGAAGGAAACCTCATAATAGAACCACAGTCGGTGCTGAGAATCTATAATAATTATTTCTGACATGTCTAGTTTTGGCACACCTGTTAAACTCATTCGACTATGCTGGATGAGGATGGAGAATGAAGGCTGCTCCGTCAAGGTCGGTAGTGCTAAAACCGAGACATTCAATGTCAGAAAAGGGTTTCAAGAAGGTGATGCGTTGTTAAACACCGTTCAAGTCAACTCCAGAGACACCATCTTTCAGAATTCTCATATATGCAGATGAGATTGACATAATGGGAAGAATACAGCGAGCTGTTAACGAAGGCTTTTCGACTATTGAAGCAGAAGCGGCAAAGATGGGTTTAGCGGTAAACAAAGGAAATACTAAGGAAATATGCTGTCAAAGAGGGATACACAACATCGATGTAAAGAACAAAACGTCACTATATGTAGTTCCGATTTTGATGGTTCTGCTTTCAACTCCGAGAACGAGACCTGCACGGAAATCATGCGAAGAATCACTCCTGATAATCGGTGCTTATTTAGGCTTAGAAAGCAATTGAGTAGTAAAGCCCTCTCAACCAAAAGGACATTATACAAGACACTGACCATTCTAGTCCTGTACCATGGCGCAGAAGCTTTGATACCGACGAAAAGGCGAAAATGCTCTCGGGCGCTTCGAGAAAAGTTCTGTGGGTAATTTTCGTTCCCCTTTACATCAATGGAGAATGGAGGAGTAATTTCAACAGCGAACTGCGCAGGTTGTAAAGCAATGTCGACATCGTCAGAAAAGCTCGGATATAGCTTAAATAGCTAGATCACTTTGAGCGGAAAGTTCTCGATTCCAAACCACAGGTAAAACGCAGTAGATGATGACCTCATCTAAGGTGGCGCACACAAATGGAAGGGACATCTGCCAACTTCGTGTACGCAACTGGATGCAGCTGGTAAAAGACGGATAAAGACTGTACTTGCTTGAGAGGCATGTTAACTGAGGCTCTCGTCTAAGTCCTATAATTCCACATTCTATCATTTGCACACCTGTTAATATTCTTATTGCTCGTTTATAATTCACATAAATCGAAAAAATTGTTCAGTTGAAAATAAGAATTTCGTAGTAACTGCGCACCGTAGCTACTGTCGCGGTTTTGGTTAAAATAACAGGCCAAGGTCGAAAACAATTCACAACTTAGTGCCTTTATTCGAAGAGACTGGAACTTTTCCGAATAAGGTAACACAAGAACTCATTAGATCCGGTTATATAGAAAAACTGTTTGGGCCGACTAAGGTCCATGCAACATTTACAGGTTAAGACTGGGACAAACTTTGTTCAACAAAGCTTGCCCTTTCAAAAAGAAAACAACACCCTTGTGTAACTTCTACAGCGAGCCCCTAATCCTACAACACGTATTGCAAGCTTGTCAGCTGACAAAACTACATTTCTCCCAAACTTCAAGGACTCCTGGATCCAACAAATTCAACCCATTTTCACCCGAGCTCTCAATATTAGCTGTTGGTTACCTCACATAATGTGGTAACGGGTATCAAAGAGTCACTAATTTAATGTAAAAGTTGGTAACCTACGCATTTTCTGGTGAATATAGATGGCCGGGAGAGAAGGAACTTCTTTCTGAGAGTAACAGAAATATGTCTTTCTAACAACGAATTACATTTAAATTTATTTTAAGTATCTACTCATTCTGGATACTAAGCTGACCTAAACTAAACGTCGAAAACCTCGAACGCGCTGCCCGCAAGAGCTTAGCAAAAGCGAGTAAGCCGTAACAATGGTAGTAAGCAGCCTACAGACTTCCCTAGTGAGTGACAATCGCTTATCCCTAAGTCGGGAAGAATCCGTTTGAGCTGCTGATAATTTGTAGTGTCATGCCACCTACAGTTATGCTCGTATGTATCCTAACCTTGGACGCAGGCAGCCTTAACACAGATTTTCCTCTGAGCCTTGCTTAGCAAGTTCTTCAGCAATTTCGTTTCTCGGTATCTCAATGAGATATAGGGCCTTTCGCCCCTTCCACCGGTTCATCAAAATATTTTTCGTTGCCATCAGGACAACGAGAATGTGGGTATCAAAAATTCCAGGTGCTGGTGTTATTTCTACTACTACTGGTTTTACCTTTAATTGAACTTGGCATCACTGTAATTCTTATCTCTTCCCATGTAAACATGCGGCTGTCATTTCCATAAACAATTTGAGGCAACTTTATCATTTCACAAAGTTTTAAATAAAAGCCATGGAAATGTACAGAGAAATTAAAAAAATCCAATCAAACAATATAAACATTTTCATTTTCTTGCAGTGTTAATCCGTGCTACTCTGTTCTTTCCAATCTGGAAGTCATGGAAGCCCTAAAGGACATCAAAGACACTAAGAAGAAATACGGACTGAGGAATCTTGCCACTATTGCCTACGAGGTAGGAGCACTCCACCAACACCAAAACACAAATATATGTATACATCTCCTTTCAGACCCTCCAATACCTCGAAGAGTCACCCTGCAAGACTCAGACCCGAGAGAACTTGATACAATTTCTGAAAGACATCAAGCCCTACAAGCTGACTAGTAACGAGTGTCTCATGATAGTCAATGACCCTCCAGGCACCGCCCTGCACATACAACTGGTATTTCACACACACAAATCGCCTTTATTCGAATAGTGAGTAATTTTCTTCCCTTGCAGCTCGTTGAAGACAGTGAAGAGCGCCTAAGTGAGGACCAAGTCAACGCCGTCCTCGAAATCATCAAGAAAAACCTTCAAGTGCCGGAGGTCTCTGCATCACAATAAATAAAACCACTATTCATTTACACATACAAAACTGAGTTTTTATTTCACATGCCAAATGAGTCCCAATTTATCGCTTTTGATCACCCAAATCCTCGATAAAGTCCTCGTCGATCTCAGGCCACTTCTCCGGGATGATGTCAAACAGGTCGTCCTTGACATCACCTTGAATAACAATTTCGTCTTCGCCCGTCACAGACGAACCACAAGCGAACTTAGTTCCAAAAAACTTGGCAGCTACCTTCAGGTCGATCTCTGAAAATGAGCACACATAACCTCAGGCTGTTTGAATTCTACGTGAGTCCTTATGCTTACCGAATGTGCTGAGACCTGTGACCACTGTGACAGACTTCTTTTTGCCACGAGGTGCTCGAGAGACGCAAATCTTCTTGGTGACATCCTCCTTCTTCTTAATTTTCATCAGTCCTTTGCCACCACGCTTCTGACGTTTTTTGTCGTCGTCTCCAGCATCGCCGCTGGCTGCGTCTTCAAGCTTTACACGCTCGAATTCGTTTGGAAGGTTCTTCTCCAACCACTGCTTGCATTTCTCATACTCTGGATAGTACTCGCAATACTGAAAGAATGGAGAATTTGATTCATAAATCGATATATGTACACCGGGTAAGTTGCTCACCTCAATTGGCATGGAGCAATTGCCGCAGTAAAGCACACTTAGAGGGTACGTAACCCCGGCTCGTGGACCCAATTGTAGACGTGCCGCCATATCAACCACTTCAGTCATTGTTCTTAGTTTCTTTTATATAATTTCACAACTTAAACTAAAATTAAATGCTTTCCGGTCGTTTGGCGAAAAAAGCAGCGTTTTTCTTGGGAGCCGCAAAATAATCGACGTTTCATGTATCACCAAACAGCTGTTGATTGTCAAAATTGAAGTGCGCCGGATTCCTTACATTCGAGTTCTAAATAGTGTTAGTATTTCTATATAAGCGTATGTTTACATTATGGGATGTAAATTAAATAGTTTTATATGAGTATTCATCAAATGATATAGCACAGACAGAACAAACGCAGAGTCCTTTCAGGACTCGTTTATAATGTCGTTCATAGTTAACCATGATTTAACCCTGCCATTTGTATGGATTATGTAACATACGTACTATTGAGCTAAATTGTTTTAGCGTTTGCTTTATTGGTTAGGTTGTTGGAATTTGAAAGATTGTTTGAGATGTTACTGAGCTTGGGACTCATCTTTGGAACTTAGAATTGCAGTATTCGTATTTTATTTCATTAATTCTCATAACGTCGAGCAGTGTGTGCTATTTGAAGTCAGCATTATTTTAAATTGTGATTGATTTTATGATCGACGTTATTATCTGAGTATGCATATTCGATTTCAAGTCAGCTTTTCGCAATAACCAGCCACAAAATGATCCCTCGCCTCAGGTCTCTGATGAGGATCATCAACGAATTCAAGATCAGCACCTTATTACGGCTCCTTCTCTCGAAGATGGAAATTTAACAGCCCATGCGTTCTGATATATTTTGGCATTGTGAGCCTAGATCTGCCTGTTTTCGCGACTTCGTCTACTATGTACGCGGATGTTTTCTTTTTTAATTTCGGATTACTTTATATTTTGTTAAGAACTATGACCCGAATCGTCAAACCCAGACAGTAGTCCTTAAAGCCCCTATTTTTAACGAATATATATACGCTGCTAAATGCATTTCTGGGGCGGTGGTCTCGAAGTTCCCCTACAAGGAGTTGATGGAGTTTGCCGGTGTTCGTTTTGACGATGAATTTCTATTAGAAGCAACAAAACATTACCGCATTTAATTTACGTTTACGATTGTAATAGAGGCCAGCTGTTTTGACATTAATTAGTTAAAAGCACCTCCTGTATCATGTGCGTGGTGATGTAGCTTACCAAACTCAACCACAATTTAGTCTCTGTTCCAATCCGAAATTCATGTGCATTTCAATTTCATCTACGTAAGTAAATTATTCACCACTGGTTTATTTACAGAAGCCCCAAACCGGTAAGCAATTCGATACTACATCCCTGCATCCTTGTATTGTACTAAAAACGTTATAGCGGGCTTTGGTGCCTTGAGTGCCTTGAGTGGTTTCGGCATTCTGCAAAGACATCACCTGAAGGACTGTATATCGAGATATTAGCTCGTTAGAACAACGCAACCGAAATGAAAAATACTCTTAAAAATAAAAAAGGAAATGAATGCCCGGATTGCTCGATAGAAATGTTGTTCCTCTAATCCATTGTCCTTTACTTCTGAAGGGCATATGGAAAACTTACTTATTCAGCTCCCAAAGTGATTGGATTTTTTTACGTAAATAATTAATAACCTTCGCTCTTAAGTCCTATCATGAGCGAAGAGACAACTCCATCTTCGATTGTGTGAACAAATGTCAGAGAAAGTGTTTTATAGAATTAAGGATGGCAAGTTTTTGTCCCATCATTTGAGGCAGTCTTCTTTAAAGCTCGAGTTGACCATGACGTACGGAAACCCCCAAAACTAAAGTAAGTTAGAGCTGGTAGCCAAGATTAGGATACCACTTCGATTTAAAATAGAATATAGGGCCAAAAAATTCTTAGTGTGACATCATGCTAGTAAGGCGAATCTATATGTATATGTAATTAACTGAAACTTAATCTACCTGTTAAAAAGATCTCTTTTTTCTCTGCCAAACAAAGAACTAGTCTATTCTACTCGTTATTTATTCTTTTCATTGATGAAAGATGAGTTATCGCTTCAGTGGCAAGGTACCTACAGTAACAGCATCCACCACTTGTAGCCTGATAAGGCTGGTAAGCTATACGCTGATAGAAACAGTGCTCCGCGCTGTCGTCATCATTCTCACAGCAAACGTATCAGGATGTTGTGTCACCTGTGTCTAGCGGCACCACGTCAGTAAGCAGTCAAATGCATTCGCTTGATTTTGCCGGCATCCTGGTCATCTTTAGTTATATAAACCACTGTCAATGGAAACCCTAACCGATGAGGCAAACAATCCTAGAGCACGTTCCGATGCAGAGAAACTCTTTTCTTGCCAAGCAAGTCCATCAGCGATCTCATTTCCCGTGATCCAAAATGTGTCCTGGGACCCAAACAAGGCTCAGTAAAATCAGCCTTCCGACTGCGTTCGAAGAAGCCTTTCATTCTTGAACCAGCTCAAAGATTCAGCAGAGCTTTAAACATAGTCTGGCTGCCACAACAGACGCAGATACTTCGCTCACTCCACCGAATTTTACAATGTAGTTCACCACCATTAGGATTGCAATTCCTAACAAGTTGTCCGTCACCTGAAGACAGTAGTGCCACATACTAAATCGACTCTGGAACCATCCATAAAACCCGACTACATTCTTTTCCTGGCCCAGATTCTGGCCGAAAGCATTCTTGGGCACAGGGCTGACCGATTTCGTATTTTTTCAGCAACAGGAGGTTTGGTATCATTGCATCACACGTCATGTCCACAAGGCCAGCGGATAGATCATCAATACTCCTTTCTTTCTAATAGAAGATGGCTTTGACAGTGCAGCCCATGAAATGAAATGAAATGTTCAAGGGGAGTAGAACAGAGCCTGGAAAGAGCCCATGAGGCCGAGGTATGTTACACCTTGCTTTGGAGTCTGGTAAAAATAGTAGTGAAGTATTTTCGTGCAAGCTTGCTCGAAGAGACAACTGATACATAGGATATAATTGGTCCGTGTAGATCCAGAGGACCCTCCTCAATGAAAAGCCCCATGGCTAGCCGAAAATTCCTTTACACTGCTACGAGTAGAAAGCCGACAGTGCCTTGGAGGTTTTTGATGAGACATGTCCCGGAAGTTTGTTATTCAAATTCTTAGCTTTGTTGGAGAAACGAATAGTGAACCTTTTAAGCATTAGATGAGTCAGACTAATCAGTCACAATACCTCCTTTATTGTATGAGATCAATACCAGTTTTTAGAAGATTGACTGCAAGCCCATTTCTACTGCACCAATCGTCGATCACGTCTAGGGATGCCTGCGTTTTAGAGCAGACAGTGGAGATCTTCCACGAGACAGTATACATAACTAGCTCATCTGAGCGTAGACGTTAGAATAATGGGTTTCACAACATGGATCATAGCAATTAAAACAAAATGCCGCCTTGCGGCAAACCCTTGTTTATCATCGCCAACATATTGGCCGCAGTTAGCATTAGCAATTAGGGTCCTACTCACCAGAATTGTTCTTATCGAAAAAATTTGTGATTTTTCTACGCCATGTCGAAAGCAATCTCAATGTTGATGCAAATGCAAAGCGTGTGCTCCTTGCCGAGTGCACTTCCTATTTTGTCCACCAGATTTTGAAGTGCAATCTGTTGCATCTTAGACAACAAATGAATTCGCAAACCAATTTTTCGCACAAGAAGCTCTACCGTTCTTCCCATCTTGCTCAACATGAAGGAAGTCAAAATGACTAGTCTGAAATTTATTTAATTAGTCTGCAGTCATCTTTTGCGATATTCGATATAAAGGCTACTCTACTTGTTCGCCAGGTTTTCGGTAAGTATAGGTACATATGAGTATGCCAATGCTAAGGTACAAGCGAGGATTCTCTTTAAAGGTGCCAGCAGCATGGTTACATACCATTGATGCTGGATGACTTGAAGCCATTCGTCTTAGATTCTTCCGTTACCACAACTGTTGATAGATACTAGGGATGGCTAGCTACTGAGCTAACTTGCGTCTTCGGTGATAGGTGTTGGTTGTAAACCGGTTCTGACCAGGTTAACTGAGAAGTAAGTTTCAAGCATGAGACACAGAGTCTTTGCTTTCGACACAGTATAGGAGCCATCAGATCTACTCTGGCTGATTTACGGCTTTTGAGGAATATGACTAGCCTGCTGGTTTCACCGAGTGCTTTGACCTTTTCATAAAAGGCTTTATAAGAGGCCGTCGTCTAAATCCGAATTAGCTTCTTCTATTCTGTTTGTTTCGATCTTCCTTCAAATTAGTCTTAAGTGACTTGCTTAAAAGTTGTCTGGTCTGTTACGTTGTCGGTGCAGGTCTGTGTTCCACCAAGGAACGGGCGATTTGAAGGATTGTTTTCTAGTTGGACATGCCAGTTGAAAACAGTGAGGGTAACGTTCAGGTTCTGAATAGTTTCCTCTAGCTTTTGTTTTGTCCTAAGTCGGACTTGCCGTGCTCCTCTTTAAATTAGGTCCACTTGGTTTTACGGGGATGTTGAGACCTCGCATCCGATTCTGAATTCGATATACCTATGGTCTGCAAGGAGACCTTGAGTGAGTTATATTCTTAGCGTACGAAAAGATGGATAGTGTTAGTCGATTACTTGCTGTCTTACTATCGTAACAAATGTCAGGTCAGCCGATAGTATGAAACCCAAGAGATGATTGCCTTTCAAGCATTCTAAGCATTAGCATCGTAGCATATGATAAACAGCATCTTCCTGGTATCACAGCATTTAACGAATCCAGCAACAGCCTTGAGTGGTTACGGTAGCACCAGACATAATTGACGAGTATCTCCGCAGCAACTAAACCTTGGTTGCAAAAAGATCGAATTCGTTACAAAATTCGAAGAAGATTCTAATGAGAATGATTACATTTCAGAAACAGAACTGAAGAAAGTATCTCCTTAATCATCTTCAAAAATATTGATAGCTCCGTAAGATACATAATTTGTTTGCCTTTATTACATTAAATTGAATTGATTACTAGTATACAGTATACGTATATAAATAAAAATAATTTACTAATAAGTATATTTAGGTTATAATTATAACTCTTTAAAAAGTAAAAATAAAAAATTTACAACACATCAACAATACAAAAATAATTATTTTAAATTATTTTTTCTTTCTTTTAATTTTAATTTAAATTTAAACTTATACTTAAATGTTAACGTTTTAACAGAAAAAGATAGAATTGCTTACACTCATTGAAAAAAAGAGAGAACAAAAAAAAAAAAAACAAATAGATGACAGAATAAGATAGATTTTCTCTACGGATAAATTTAATTTAATTGATTTTTGTTTGTTTAAAAATATGTGTAAATACGTATTGAATAAATTATTCGACATTTTGAAATGTAAATGATGATGCTGCCGCCGTGATGACTTTAAATGATGATGTTTCAGTTTAGATTTGTCTTTTGTTTTTGTTTTGCATATTTAAGATAATAATTTTGTAAATAATGACTCCTAGGGTCCAGAGATGGTTAAAATACATAATTCTTATCCCTTTGCTTATTTTTACTTATTTTAATTTTAGTCCTTTCGCTGGAAGAGTCCTGGTGGGCTAATTTGCCTTCGATTCGCTGAAAGGCTCGTTGTATATCAGGATTCTGTTAATTTTTTGTTTCGTTCTTGAGGCTAAACCATGTTGGTGTCTATTTATTAATGCATCTATATTGTGCGTAATAAAAATATATTATTTTCTCCCGATTTTGGTTTTTCCGTTATTTTTTTTTTTTTCGCAGTTTAAAGAAAGGATTTTTGTAGAGAGATTTGTTTCAAACAAATTAAACATCTATAACACTGTCGTTCTTCTTCATTTCCATCAAATGTGTTGCCTTGAGTTTCTCCTGCATTTGAGTAAGCATATCTTGCATTCGACGTATCTCTTCGTCCTTTTGTAGAAGTAATCGATCTGTCTCGCTTATCGTCGATTCGAAACCATTTGAACTGATCGAGTCACGTTTCAATTTGCCACGTTCACGAAGAGCGTGCTGTGAAATCTGCGAGATACACTGTGCTCGAAAGTTTTCATAATGAACATCCTGGGTGGTATCCTTTAGGTCTTGCATATGAGTTGATATCAACATTGTTCGAAGTTTGATAAAATCGCTGTGTTCGGGATCTTCGACATCGACCACACCCCATGGATACTGTCGACCGCGAACTTTTTTCCCAGCTACTTCTAAAATTGTATTGCTTCCGACTACGGCAAATGGTATAGAGGCTTTGAGTTCTCGGTCTTGTTGCTTGAACTCCTCATCTTCGTCAGAGTCACAGTCGGGAAATTGGTACAACTCGATGTGATTGTCTTCTAGATCTTGAAGGATGCGCTCTTTTAATTTGCGCACTTCTGTTTTTGTAAGGCAATCAGCTTTGCCTATGACGAGGACTATGTTCACTTTACGGTGGAGACGACGAATGAGATCGAGGTCCATTTGTCGGAGGCTTTTTTTAAAAAAAAAAAAAAACAAAAACAATCAAACATTAAAAAAATGTCCCTTCTAGGATTCGTATAAGAATGCTTCACTCACCTGTGACCCCATGGTGGGACAAAATATAAGCAACAATGTACTCGGTTGTCTTGGATATTTCTTCGATTGAGGCCACTTTCGTCAGTAAAGTATTGTCGAAACTAGAAGAGGAATTTTTAATTTAAAAATATATATTGGATGATATATAGTATTGTCTGTCTACCTGCTCATCGATGTATCCTGTACACACTCGCCAACTGTCTTCACAATTGATGCCATCACCAAATCCAGGTGTGTCGACCACTGTCAAACGTAATCGCACGCCACGTTCTTCGATGTCCATCGTTTTCTTCTCGATGCGTGTTGTCTTTTCAATACGGTCTTCGACATTCGGAATAACTCGGTTTTTATATAGATCACCCAGAAAGAGACTGTTAATTAGGGTCGACTTGCCCAGGCCTGATTCGCCCACAACCATAAGAGTAAATTCGAAACCACGCTTGACCGATTTTCGGTGTACTTGTTCAGGAAGCGTGGCAAACCCGATGTAATCGCGTTCACGATCTATAGACGGAGCTTTAGCTGGAAAGGAACAATAAATAGATTTTATTCAAAAATGATCAAAGTATAATATTCAAAAAAATACGAGTAGAACGGAGGACATTCAAAAATTCGAAAGCCGATTCGGGTGATCAAATGATCAAATGGCAAATGATCTCCACTACGAAAGGTTTGGAAGGAACTAATTTAAAATTGAAAATCATTAATCGGGTCTTGTTCCCCAACAACGATGGTATGTACAAAAACATTGAAGCGTGACTCTTAAATTTAAGGAGACAATGAGGAAGTTCCTGTCCATACCAAGAGGCAAATTGAAGAAACAGGAAATCGATATGCTGTGTTATAGCCATAAAAAGTTTCAAAGTATATGTGGTTAGAACTAAGGAATTAACGAATCTAAATAGGAGAAGAAAGTAAAATAAAATAACAGCTGCCCCTTTCGGCGCAATCTTTAGAAAAAGCTATTCCCATTCCATCAAATTGCAAAGTATCCGATATAAAGGATCTATGATAACGGGTGACCAGATAAAAATGATAGTTTTTCCAATTGTTATGTTTCAGCAGCTGCCAAAGTTACCAATGACATCCAGCTGTCAAAATATTTAGTAAGGTTTGTCATTCCATCATGTATCGTTTTACGCTTGCCGAAAGTGCGGAGATTATTAAAAAACATTATCGAAATTCGGGCTCAGTTGATCGTGTAAATACCGAACGTGAATTTCATCGTTAGGTCGGTCAATTTGGTGCTGGAAATGTTGGCCGGAGATCCGGATTTTGGCCAAAAAATCATCTTCTCGGACGAGGCCCATTTTAGACTCAGCGGCGGTGTCAACAAGTAAAATTGCCATCAATGGAGCGAACACAAACCACAAAAGTGCAGGCAAGCATCAATGTATCCACAAAGATTGACTGTTTGGTGCCGTTTATGGCATGGCGGCATCATCGGACCTTATTTCTTTCGAAATGAGGAAGAAGACACCGTTACCGTTAATGGTCTCAGGTATAGAGCGATGTTAGCCGACTTTTTGTCGTCAGAGCTCGACAACATCGATATATCCGAGATGCGGTTCCAACAAGATGGCGCTGCGTTGTGAAGGTAACATTTGGCGACTGGGTCATCTCACGGCGAGCATTCATCAATTGGTCGCCACGATCATGCCATTTAATAACACTCGATTAATTTCGATGGAGCTACGTCAAGTGCTTAGTCTACGCTAACAAGCCAATCACTTTAGATGAGCTCGAAGCCAACATTCGATTGCTATTGCCGGAATAACGCCGCAGATATTGGGCTGAGTCATCACAAATTGGACCGGAAGCACTGCCAAAGAAGTCGAGGCGGCCATTTAAATGATGTGCTAGTCCAAACATAGTGGCAGGAATGTAGCTTCAAAATAAAGCTAGAATCAATTTTATATCTCACGCCGTTATTGTTTTATTTAAATTTTTTTTCCTGTTGTTCTTATCTGATTACTCTATTCTTACTATACATAAATGTTTGTAAAGGGTCTTTCATTAAGCGCTTCCTATCTTTAAGCTTAAATAAAACAAAGTGTGTGTGAGATATCATCGAAATTTTTTATTCGTTTGAAAGGCCTATCGACGCCATTATGTATGGAACATAACATCGTTCAAATGTCCGCAATGGCTTCTCTGGGTGGCGCGCAACCGAAATGTCCAATTTTCCAAGACTCGGGCGCATAAATCAGGCTGAATTTGACCGATGGCATGAGTTATGTTGGCTTTGAGGGGGGCTGTAGTTTGTGGCTTATTCACGTAGACCCGCAACTTTAGAAAACCCCACAAGAAAAAGTCTAACGGGGTTGCACGATCTCGGTGGCCAGTTCACATCACCTCCACATGACATGACCATGCCCTCGAATCGCTCGTGCAGAATTTCTCATGTGGCGTTAACTGTGTGGCACGTAGTGCCGTTCTGTTGAAATCACATGTCGTTGGTGTTCATATCATCCAAATCAGACCAAAAGAAGTTGGTAATCATCGACCTATAGCGCTCGCCGTTGACGGTGATGGCCTGGCCAACGTCGTTCTCAAATAAAGATGGACCGATGACTCTGCCAGCCCAAAATCCACACCAAAAAGTGACTTTCTCGGGATGCATTAGACGCTTTTCGATCTCGTGTGGATTAGTATCGTCCCAAATTCGACAATTTTGTTTGCTGATGTATCCATTCATCCCGAAGATGATTTTTCGATAAAAATTAGGGTCAGTTTCCAACTGCTCCAGAGCCCATTCAGCGAACCCACGTCGTTGTCTATGGTCGTTCACCTTCAGCTCCTGGGTCTGTAGAATTTTGTACGGGTGCAGGCCAAGTCACGATGCAAAATACGTCAAGTTGTGGCCTGCGAAAGGCCGAGTTCTTGTGAGCGACGCGAAATCGACTACCTCGGATTCTCCTGCACACTCTCACTGCCAGCGGTGATATTTTCGGCAGATCTTGCGTTTCGTCGACGTATGGGTATTGGTGTATTGTTTACTGAACCAGTGGATTCAAATTTATCCACCACACTGCGAGTAGTCCTCTCGGTAGGACGATTATGGCGACCGTAAAATGGGCGAAGTGCGCGGAACGTTGCCCGAACAGAACACCCATTTTGATGATTCAATTTTATCATTTGCACATGTTGTTGAACACTATGCCGCCCATGGTGATTTGGCAAAACAGACTGAATAAATGACAGCCAATTTGACAGGTGTAGCTTCAGCAATATAGCCGCTATCCACTGTCAAAATTCGGAAGTCCCTTTTGGAAGACCCTGTATAAGGAAGCCAAAAACCTAATGTTGGTGATACGAGTATTATGGCGAAGAGCTGATCAGTTATTCATTGTTATTTAGACAGAAATCGCCATGCTTAATGCATTGATTTTAAGAGTAATAGCCAAATCCCCGAATTTGGGATCCAAAAAAGCAATAAAGACATTGATCAGAGCACATGCAGTCGAACCTAATCGCATATTTTTCGAAGCATGTATGCATATCGTAAACCCTGGTGTTAAATTGTTTACAATTTTATGCAATAACCTGACAGGAGGAGATCGTTTATTTAACCATTTAAATGGTTTGTTCCACTATGTTTTTGTAACAACTACAGATCGGCCAGACTTTCCATATGTCTCATATTATTCAACGAAGGAGCAGTCGATGAAACAATATTGTTACATTTGATACGTAGAATATTCCGCTGTCAGACTGGACGAGCTCTGTGGGTGCTGCGCCTATGCAGATGACCTGCTCCTCATCCTTGAAGGCCAGTCTAGGGCCGAAATCGAGGCAATAGGAGAAAGAGCTCTAGCAGTCGTTGCTGAATGGGGAGAAAGAGTAGGAGTAAGTGTGTCGCAGGATAAGACCGTCTTAATGAAGCACAAGGGCAAGTTGAACGTAAGACGTCGGGCTCCTAAGATACATTTAAACGGCGTTGGCATTAGATGTGTGACTGAGGTCACATATCTGGGCATAACGATGGGTGAGTGTATGAACTTCATGCCTCACCTGGTTCGTACTAGACTACGTATGCTGAGTGCCGTAGGCCATGTAAGGCGCATTTTGCGATCCGACTGGGGACTCAGCAGGCGTTCTGTTCGTATCATATACGATGGCCTTTTTGTTGCCTGGGCAACATATGGAGCATCGGTATGGTACGACAGAGTTATGACTGTTGATGGTCGAAAGCGGATCCTGGCTTGTCAAAGAGTCGCCTTGCTTGGCTGTTTACCGGTGTGCCACACTGTCTCCACAGAGGCAATGCAGGTCTTGCTGGGAGTGCCACCTCTGGATCTGGAAGTGATACGTCGTGGTATTGCTTTCAAGATCAGAAAAGGTCTCCCTCTAAATGAGCGCGATTGGGTTTCCCCGGAAGAAGTGGATGGCCTATCCCTGAAGCAGCGTAAAACCTTGCTACACGCATGTGTTCTATCTAGATGGCAATCTAGATGGGATGCTAGCGAAAATGGTAGGGTTACTTACGGCTTCCTAAGGGATGTGCTAACCATGAGAATTTTTCCTGAACGGAATTTTAACCTCAGCCTGGGCTTTTTGTTGACCGGGCATGGCTCTCTCAATGCATTCTTGCATAAGAGGGGGCTTAGCGAGGTTGCGAGCTGCTCATGTGGAGCTACCTATGAGTACTGGCTTCATGTCCTATGTGAGTGTCCCAATTACGCTGACATAAGGAACTTGCAGGCTATGGGCATCACCTTTAATGGTGAGACCTACGATGTCAGTGGAATTATCACTGATACCGTACGGTTTGAAAGAACCCGTAGTTTTGCAAAAGATGTATTCAATAGAAGGCGCAGTAGGCAGCTAGCGGGAAGTTTGTAGATTTTCAAATTGTTGCAAGGCCGCCAGTCCTGGGCAGTGAGGTGCCCAACTGGAAGTAACTTCAAGGTTGCGAAGCTCGACCGGAAACTATATTCTGGTACCACGGGAGGTCAGGAGCCCCCGGAACTATGGTTCCGGCCTGACCTAGGAGTTGGCCCCCTTGTGGGAGTATCGTGGTGGCTGTAGCTTTAAACCCAAAATCGCGGGGAGAATGGACCGAATGAATCTTGGACATCTCATGGCTTAGCATGTGTGTAGTTTACTACGACCTGTGCTAAACCATGGGATTGCTATGGAACCAATTGGTCTGCTCGATGTGGAGTTGCATTGCAACCGGGTGCCATGACCCACAGAATGGCTGAGGTATTAGATAGGCCTCGACCCTTCACCAAAGGGGAAGTTCGTGCCTTACACATGACTTCGAATCTGGTACTGGTGGTAGTACTTGTACTACTCGAAGGGCGCTTATCAACGCATTATTTTGATATCTTGTGCGAAGACGCACCGTAGGCTTAAGCCCTCACGGCAGGTACCTACGTAAAACACAAGAGACATCTGTCAGACTGGACGCGCAATCTATCTGTCGAATTAGCCCGAAGGAAGACATGTGCCATGAGTGCCAATTATAGTAACATGCTCATCGTTTAAATGGTCTTGAGGAAAGGAGATCGGCTCAGCAAAGCCAATTATAGTAGCATGCTCCTGGAAAGCATTGCATGCAAGATCCTTGAAGCTGTATTATATGAAAGTCTTAACCTCACAGGTCATATCAGTACGATTTAAGCGCTTTGCTTTGTTCGAAAGATCCTCCGTGTGATCTGGGCAGCCATCTGAGTTGACTGAGCGAGCAGGAGGCGGTACGATGAAGAACTATGCAAGCTGTATAGCAATATGGCTTTCGTTATACATGAGATCATGACGAATAAAATGGCTAAGCCATTTAGATAGTATGTAGACCAAGCTACTCCAACCCAAAAGATCTGCGAATCAAGCCCAATTTGAGAATTTGACAACGGTGTAAAGCAAGACTTTGATTCTCAGGGATTTAGTGGTTGGCTGGGATCCAGGGCCGCTCGTGTGTGTAACGTACCATCGAAACCAAAGCAAAGTATGTATTCATAAGCTACTATGTAGATTGAAAATCCTTCACATTTGCTTCAACATGGCTAATAAAGCATTATTACTCAAAGGTCTGGAATAAAAAAAAGAGAAGAAGTTAATATTCATACAAAATGACTAGATGGTAATGACTCTTAAGTAAATCCTTTGAAACGAAACTCAAAACCTCTTCATATGGTATGCAGTAATCCGTGCGTACTTCCTTCCCATTTTATACATTCCTTCCACTTATCTCCTCTCCAAAATCTAGGACACCAAATGACTCCACACGAAAACGTCACATTATATCAACATACTCCAGCCGTGAACATTACCTTCCGGCACATGACATACATACACCCACCATGCAATAAATTTAGCATTCTAGAGTCCCCAAAGGCATTCATTAAATGCTTTCCTCGAAAAGCCCTCGAAACCAAAAAGCAAATCTCCAATTTGCCCACTTGAAATCCGCAGAGAAAACAAAAACAAAAAAAAAAGCAAAGAATCTCCTTCGGCAGCCGCTGGATGTTGGTATCTCAACATCCGCAAAAAAAAGGACGAATGAAGAAAAACAGAAATCACCACATATAAGAACGCACGATTATTATTATAAGGACACGATACGAGTCCTTTCCAACATCATCTGAGTGTGCACTTCGCGCAATTTTTGTTTTTCTTTCTATACTTCACCGACATATCCGTATATGTTATGTACGTTATGTAGGTAGAACAAAGCAAAGCAAGTGGAAAAATGCATAAATGGCAGTTGTTTTCCTATTATCCTTGAATTGTAGTATATTTTTCTTTCCTTTCTAGAGGCGGCAGGATGTGTGTACAATGTACATCCATGTTCGCCCTTTTCGTATACAAATAAAAATCGCACACCCTTATTTTCAATTTTCACAAAACAAAACAAAAAGGACCAACAACTCGATGTTTCCTTAAACGAGTACGAGTATGTACATACTCGTATATTCGTTGTTTTGGACTTTTGTTTTTTTCTACTAAGAAATTTCAATTCTCATATTTAATATCCTTTTGTCACGATTTACACTATGGTATTCGTAGTAAGGAAGAATATTTTTATTTTCTTACCAGACATGATTTCAAAGCTGGGTCCAGACCAATTAGAAATTGAAAAGATTTATCCTTGAGATGCAGAATCTTGATCACTTTTACACTTTTCAGGTGTCAGAGACAAAATTAGAATTTTTAAGAAATTTATTAACACAACACGAAGAAAAGACAATTATCCTTCGACACAATGTCAACAAGACATTTTTACTTCCACATAGGTATTCCTAGACTACTCCTAACTTTTATTTTCCAGAGGATAAAGTTGCTATTCCAATAGGGTGGTTGTTTGTATATTTGAGGGGGTGCGTTTTTAATTACACATTGTTGCTAGGACGATAATTTACATTTCGAAAATTTATTTATTCATAAATTTATTTATTCACTTGAAACAGGAAGGAGTAAATAATTCGAGAGTATGCCGAACTGAATAAAAATAAAATTTCAATTTCATTTCCTGGATTTCCAACTCATGCGCAGAGAAAGCTAAAATTGGTAGAGTTGTGAGAAAGGGGGTTGGCAAAGATGTTGCCAGGCCTAAATAATCGCAGAAAGAATTGAATTTCAATTCGTAGCTTTACCGCATTGAAGTCCGTTGATGCATGACGTGCGAAGCGTACTAGTAAGAATACACAGGTACACAAGGTTCAGTGAACTTTATTATTGATTATGTAAAGTAAAACTGTGCGACTTAATAATACTTGACGTAGAATTGGTGCAGTGAAGCAATGTGGTGGAAAAGTGTTACTTCAGCATGATTGGGTCGAAATTGAACGGAAATTGCTTCACATGCAACGAAGGGTGTGTCATATTATTTTTCAAAATTTTAGGGAAACGCTCTTTTGGAACTTTTGGAGTGTAAGGTGCGCTATATTTGAAGAACCCCACATGTACTTTAGTAATTATAGAGTTGTATTATGTCATTTATTAAAAGAGGCCAATTTTAAATACTTTTGCCGTACGTATGGGCAAATGGTCTCATTTGTGCATAAAATTCTAAGATCACAGCCCGATTATATGACATTTGCAAGTGGTTGATGCACCGAAGAATCTTATACGATAATAAAGTGACCTTTGGTTTATCAAAAGAAACTTCTTTTGACTTTATTGGATTGCTTCTACAAGCTTTGCGACACAACTTACGAGCAATGCGATTTTAATGCAAAGCTAGGCCAGGAAGGCATCTTTGGTAATACGGTAGGAAAGTACAGCGTCAACGACATTACCTCCGGAAACGGACATAGGCTTATCGATTTTTCATTGGCGCGTAATGCAATTATAGCCAGCAGAGAGTTTCCAAATCAAACAAATTGTTAATATTGCGATCGATCGCAATGTTCGAACGTTCCAAGCAGTTAAATTCAATTCGGAGTATTACCTTGTTGTAGCCTAGATATGGATGCAAATATCCGTAACAGCTCAAAGCCAGCGAACTATTGTGAGGAATTTCAACTTCGAACAGCTGCTATCGCAATAGACACGCAGGGGCTTTTCCGATCGAGTCTTCCTTAACCTTTCTAAAAGTCCGATGCTACTAGCCACAAGTAGATGACCAGTACTTCAACCTGTTCCAACAGTAGCTCGATGACGAATGCAGGCAGACAAATCTAGAAAAAACAGCGGCTGTACAGAGCGATTCTGTAGAAAAGAACAAGAGGGACTCGTGAGCAGAACATAGGCTCCTCATAGAGGTATTATCAGAAGAATAAAGTTCAGAAGTTTCACCAAAAAATACTCGTAAGACGATATGCCAAAGCTGTAAAGCCTGTAAAGAACTCTGGAAGGATGGAGAAGGAAACATTATAGAAGAAACACAGTCGATTCTGAGAATCTGAGACGTCTATTTCTGCAGACTGTGAAACAATGATGACGAACAACATCACGTCGTCAGGCACAACGGACCATTCAACCTGGATGAAGTTAGACAACATTTCCGTTGACCCGGGTAATATGAAATCAGGGCAGCAATTTGCAAGCTTAAGTCTAATAAAGCTGCTGGTCCCAAAGGCTTAATTGTCGTGTTGTTTAAAGCAGCAAGTGATGATTAGATAGAGAGAGACCATACATTAACTGATCTCTAAAATCAAAAAAGAATGCCCAATGAATGAAACTCCAGCATTGTTTGTTCAAAGAATGGAGATTCCTTGAACGGCGCCAACTAAAGGTGAATAAGTCTCCTTAACATCGCATACAAAATTCTATCTGCGATATTATGTGAACACTTTAGATCCTTCGTCAACAGTCTGTCCGGCCCATATCAGTGTGATTTTAGGCCATGAAAGTCCAACAGAGCTCAAATTTTCAGACCTCGGAAAAAACTTAAGAAGTCCAAATTGATACAAATTATCTTTTTGTTGATTTTACGGCCGCATATGGCAGGAGTTATAGTGATCAGCTATACAGGTCATGTTTTCGGTTTTCAAAGGAGAATGGAGCAGGCAAACTATACGGGCTATATAACAATGCTGACTTCGTAAGAAAAGCTCGGACAACCCTGTTTAGATAGCTAGGTCACCAGCGCCCCGGCTAGGGAAAACTTTCGACTCCAACCCAGAGGGAAAGTACAGTAGAGAACGACCTCATATTAGGTGGCTCACACAAGCGGAAGGAGACCTCAGCCAATTTAGTGTGCGCAAGGAGAGAGGCATGTTAGCTAAGGCACTGGTCCACCCGGGACTATAGCGGCATCTAAGTAAGTAAGGATAATTGTACCGGCCGCTCCTTTTTGAAAGACTTCATTAGTGAGGCCAAGAGTTTGCTGATGTTTTTGCATTTGAGTGATCTAATTATTTTTCATTCGAAATTCTGTTGAAACATGACCCTCTATTGCTTTTTAGATTGGATTTTTCAACGGCCGTCGTTGAACATTACAAAACCAGCTGATTCGGTCAGCCTGAAGTGTTTCCACTACTCGCTTTTTAATGTGTAGGAGTATATTCCCACGGATACGCATACTTCTTATTAGATCACCTCTTACTATAATACATTCACTAACATTTGTAACATTCTCACTTTCGTTGCTGTTATTTTTGTTTTGTAGTTCTCGTATACCGGATGAATGACAGTCATACATAACAAACTTTAAAAATTAAACGGAATTCCTCTGTCACTAAACTGCAGAATTTTCGCTATATTTACGAGTATGCTACCCGAAGCTAACTCTTTGCGAGAAATCGTCATCGCAATTTCCATGGTGGTTAACGACAGAGCTTAAGTGCAGCTTTTAAATAAATTTCATTAGCTTGAATGGATGTCACGCCCGATTAATATTAGCGCTATCATCGGCGAAGAGAAGATCAGTTGTTCAGAATTCATAAATATGCTGCTACTGCAACGATATGCAGATCTTTTGAATGATGTTACCTCCATTACAAACCGTGTCCAATATCGGCTTGCTCCCTGTCAAAATTGTTCTAAGAGAGAAATACCGTAGCGGACTAGTCAGGAAGCACAGCCTGAACTAAACTACAACCAATACAACAGCTTCTGTGGGCGCGGATGGGCGCATACAGGAGTAGGCAAAACTTGTAGCAACTGGATCAAATCCACAACCGAGGTTAGGTAAAAGTGACTGTCCGTATGAAAGTTGATACACTTCAACTAAAATTATGCAAATTATGGATTCATGCAAACTTTTAATGTTTGCATGTATTCGCTAAATCGTCGAGATAGGAATATCTCAGATAATGGTTACTTTTCAGGGATATAGGAGGATGTATACAGAATAGGTGTCCATGCAGCTTTCACAGATATCACTTGAATGTATACCAAGCGTTTTCGCATGAGATTGTGCCTGGCCTAGTGACACCTATTGTAGATCTATATATAGTACGGCCACAAAATGCACGTTGCACCAAAATCACTGACGAATTGTTCATCAAAAACATCGTGACAATTATTCATATAAATTCTAATTCTGTTTGCTTTACAAATGTCAAAACCGAATTCTTATTTGACAGATTGTAAAATCTATGGTACTTTCCAATAGGGTGATATATTATGGCCCACGTCGTATAAGCTATTAACGGATCGTGACGATAACATCGACGAAGCAGGCAGAAAGTAACAATCAGCAGCTATACTTTCACATTAGAGCGTCTAAAGTCTCTTACCAAGAAATTCTATATAAGACCCCAATCTTATTAGTCCTACTCAATGCCGCAAAAGTGTGGACGTGAGTGAAATCGGAAGAAAATATCCTTGATCTTTTGAAAGCAAGATTCTTCGAGAGATATTTGGTCTAGTTTGGAGAGTAGGTAACCAAAACCTGCGCTAACTAGAGTGTGGTTTTTCGCAGACTGTAACGCCATCCTAACAAGTAAAATAGGAACTATCCTATAGAATTAATACGGAAAATCTCCCCCTTGCCTTTCATTAACGACTTTTTATTGGCTAATATCAAAGCAATTTATTTGCAGGAATATCACCTAGCCACGGAATTAAACATCCAATAGTTATAAAAATTCTTGGAAAATTCTTTGATGTTTTATCGACAGACAAGACAAAATCTATGTTATTCTGTCTTTGCATATTTTCAAAGTATATACTTTTAAGAGTATATATCCTTATCCAAAGGAAATTTTGAGATTAAAATTATTTACGGAGTTATAGCTGCTTTAGTGACATGGAAACTAGACCGGTCCTGCTGGAGCGAATCGAACTATAGACGTTTTTCTCGAAACTACTTTTTTCAACCCTATTGACACGATATCTCAAGTTCTAATTAACCGATTTACTATACTTGAAATTTTTTACACACCTTTCTTAAATAACGCCCTAACACTCCAACCAAACTTTTGGTTAAACACTTGTTTTTGCTATTTTTACAAAATTAAAAACTGTTAAAAAATAGGAAAAAAAAAATTATTTTTTTAAACAGTCGCCATTTTGCGATAAGTTTTTTTTTGTTTGTCAGAGGTAGAGGATATTACAACATCTTATTTCAGATGACTAGAAGAGTTAAAATCGTGTCAATAAGGACGCATCCTTTTCTTTTTTTTTGTGAAATTGCTTTGTATAGTATATTCTTAAATTATAAACAAATATTTTGCAAAAATATTTTAGTAAAAAATTTTTTTGTTTTTTCTTTCACCACAATTGAACAAAACGCTAAAATTTGTGGCTCTAAACCAAAATACTCCCCTAAAGACGCCTCCCAAAGCCCACACGTCTAAGCCTGTCAAGACAATTTGCCCAGCAATAACCCTTCGAAAGGAATGTCTCAAAGAAAGAATACGTCTTTGAACTATTTATGAATTCTGTTTTCTGATGTCAAACACTGATTTTGGCGTGAAGTTTGAGTAAAAACACCCTCGCCAGGTAAATACGTCCATTTAAGAACGACACGTGTTTTTTTTTTTTTATAATTTACGCGCGCCTAAGGGGTTATGAATACCCTTATACTGTTGCCAGGGCGCGGGCGGAAAGATAGAAGGAGGCGAAAGGAAAGTTTGTGAATATTGACTCTCCAGGGGTGGGAGTCCGAAATAGGACGGAGAGATTTTCTTCACTCGGAATGGTGAGGTTGTGAATTTTAACGGTTGTTTTTGTGTTTTGAAAACCCTACAACAGCCAAATCTACATGTCAGTGTTATGCCTTCACACGCAGATTTTTCTGACTGAGTTCGAATTACACAAATGAAAGCTTGTCGTGGCTAGGATTCGAACCTTGACCCTCCGAGTGAGAAGCGATTGCTAGTACCACTACACCACGGCCACGTACGCGCATACTTGTACACTAGGCCAGGTAAGTAGCCTACGTAGTGTACATGTACAGAATTCAAATCCATCCAATTACACTGGGCAACAAAATTTGAACTTTGTCGCGCCACACAGACTTCACTTATATTTTTAACTTTGATAAGTGACTATTAGTGAAATTAAGTAATTAAAAAAAATTTATGGGCCAAGAATTTTATTTATTGATGTAATATAAATATTTAAGTACTAGGGTTGGCTGAAAACTTTCCGACCGCAACGTAAAGCTAGCGGCACTCGTCAATAAAAGCTAGTGAATGCTAGTTGTACATCTTTTGGCTTACCGAAGTTTCAGTCATTTTGGACGCGCAGTTTTTAGTTGACAGTCGTTTGAGTGAGTCGATGTGAGTGTTTTTTGTGAAAATGACAGAAATTGAGTATCGAGCTGTTATTAAATTCTTGTTTTTGAAAAGCAATACGCCTACACAAATCAAAAATGAGTTGGACTCTGCACCATCATTTACCACAGCCAAATTTTGGGCAGCTGAATTTGAACGTGGCCGTAAGAGCTTGGGAGGTGATGAACATTCGGGACGTCCAAAAACTGCAACCACTGACGATAACATTGCTAAAGTTCACCAAATGGTGTTAGACGACCGCCGAATTAAAGCGAGGGAGAACGTGTTTGTTCCGCAGAAATTGCGGAAAAACCGCCACATTTGCAGAAAAAGAAAATCCGTCTCATACCTCAGCGGTTGCCATGGCGAAAATCCATGAATTACGATTTGAACTGCTTGACCATCCGCCTTATTCACCAGATCTAGCCCCAAGCAACTTCTTTTTGTTCCCTCATCGAAAAGCTGCCTCGGTGGACAGAGATTTTCGTCAAATGAGGAGGCAATCACCTTCGTGAACAATTATTTTGCAGAGAAAAACGATAAGCACTATTTGGGCGGGTTAGAGAGATGGGAGCATCGCTGGGAGAAGTGTGTATAGTTACAAGGAGACTATGTAGAAAAATAAAAAAAAAATTGAGAAAAAATGTCTTGTATCATTGATCGGTCGGAAACTTTTCAGACAACCCTGAAATACTGAATTTCTGATTCAAAAAATGTAAAAAAGTTCTATTCCGAATTTCCAATTAAAGATTTTCTAGCATATTTAGCTGCGGGTTGGTCACTTTTCATCATCCAGCAGTAATAGCCCAACATTCTTGGGTTCCATTTGCCCTTATACTGCTTTCCCATCTGCAAAATATCCTGATGGAATCTTTCTCCGTGATCATCGCTCACAGCTCCTAAATTCTCAGGGAAAAAACCTAGGTGTGAGTCTAAAAAATGAATTTTGAGTGACATGTTGCAACCTAATGCTTGATAAGCCAATAACAGCTCGCTAACTCACTCTCTGTAGTTGTCACTCTTATGGTTACCTAGAAAATTTGAAACAAATGTCTCAAAAGATATCCATGCTTGTTTTTTCCAGATCATTAATTTTTTCTTCAAACACTGGATCTTTTATTTAGATACTCCCTGATTTGATGTCCAACGAAAATACACTCTTTTATCTTCGCATCACTTATTCAAGGAAATTTTTCTTTTAAATACAAAAATCGGCCTCCATTGCGATCCATCGCTTTAACAAAATTTTTAATAAGGCCTAATTTAATATGTAATGGTTTAAGAAGTACTTCAGACGGCTCTACAAGAGGGTAATAATTCAGGGGTTAAAGATGCTCGCTTAGGCCTTACCTTTTTATGATAGCAGTTTTTTTTGTCCCGACTATCCCATTCACAGAGAAAGCAGCAGAATTTGAAGTCCAAGTAATAGGGCAATAATTTTCAAATGCCCACAGATTTTGAAAGAATATGTACTAGATTTGATTTTTTCAAGTAACAACCTCATGTTTTCATAGGTTTCTTTCATATTAGCAGCATGGGCCAGAGGTACAGAAAGAAGTACCTTTCCGTTATGCAGTAAAACGGCTTTTAAGCTAGTTTTAGAAGAGTCAATGAACAAGCGCCAATGAGAGGGATCAAATTAGATTTCCAAGTTCTCCATAACCTCATTTATATTATTACAGTACACCAAGTCTCCATCTTAAGATAATCATTATGATCTGAAGAGTACTATATGTCACGATCTCGAAAATATCTTATTTTGTTTTCATGATGTTGCAAATTCCATTCTTTTAATCGAGATCCTAAGAGTTCTGACTGCTTTTTTGACAAATTCAAGTCGCGAACCAAGTCGTTTAGGTCTCC
The DNA here is from genome assembly GCA_963966105.1 of Volucella zonaria. Lineage (NCBI taxonomy): Eukaryota > Metazoa > Arthropoda > Insecta > Diptera > Syrphidae > Volucella > Volucella zonaria. The sequence goes on from OZ014532.1 coordinate 161,258,207, forward strand.
TTGAGTTATCAAGTGTGGCTTGGTTGAGATTTCTTCAAACTCAGAGTTATCGTCGTCAGCAACGATCCGCGATTGGCTCGAAATGCAAAGCTGTTGTTAATTTTGAATCCCAACGGCCGCAAGTATAACTGGTATAGGCAAATTGACACTATGAAGTTGACTGTAAATTAGGGTACCTGATCATGTATTTTTTCTCGGAATTAATACCTTTTATATCTATAAGACAGAAATATCAATCCGAAACGTGATCTTTTGGTTCGGTCCAAATCACGGGTACCGCAAACGGCATATGGCGGTGGACTTTCTTCCAATCAGTTAAATGCAATAAATATGACGGGCACAAAATTTGCCTTGATGAGCCACAGAGAAACCAAAATACTGCCGATAACTCTCCAATACCTATAAGTGTAGTAAAATTTCGTCATTGTTTTTTGAAAGTTATTTCACCACAAATATAACAAAATGAATCAGGATAATGTAATAACGATACATTTACACAATCTCAAAAATTGCTTATAAAGCACTAAATTTAAATTAATACGAAAACAATTAATTTTATGACTATTTATTCGCGACCGTTTATACGTTTATCGCCCTAGTACAGATTATGCTTACCAACCATCGCAAAAAATCTGAGGCCAATCGAAACAAAACTACTGCAATTTATTAATGAGGATGGGTGGCTAAAACAGTATTAGCTATCAGAGTTCGTGTGGCATGACGACTTATATAAATTCGCAGATGAAGAAATTCCTAGGCTCTTTTCACAAATGGAAAAGAATGATGAAGAGTTCATTCCGTTGTTGAAGGCACCATGATTCTATGTAAAACCTCGGCCCTATTAATTACTATACAGCAAAGAACCTATTGCAATTAGAATTTTTTACAATTCTATCCCAAATTTTTCAATAAAAAATGCTATTCCTGTTGTAGGCTTCAAATTAATTCTCCGCATACTCTAGGTGCCGCAAAATGGCGGCAAATGTCAATTCTACTTTGACATTTATGAAGTAAACAGAAACAAAATGTACGCCAACAAGACATGAATCGCTATACTCCTAAAGAACGCGGAATAATTGTTACGATTTTTTTGCGGAGTTATTAGTCGGTGGTGTTGGCGCAGCGTGAATTTCAGCGCAGATTTCCCGGTCGTCCGACACCAACTGGGCAAACACTACGGCATTTAGTTACTCGCTTAGAAGAGTATGGGGCAACACGAGATACTGCCAGGTCTGGCTGGCCCCGGAGCAGCCGTTCTGCTGAGAATATCATCGGGCCTTTTTTTTTCGAAAACGCTGCCAATTAAACGACTACTGTGGACGACGAGCGCTACAAAGCCATGCTCAACAACTTTCTCCTTCCTCAATTGGATGAATTGGGACGGGAGAACATGTGGTTCCAACAGGATGTAGCAATGGCGCGTACTGCACGAGCCACAACTGAAATTCTGAGGGCTGCATTTCCGGGTCGACTAATCTCTCGGTTTGGCAATTTGCACTGGCCGGCGTAAGATCGCCTGATTTGACCGTTCCAGACTTCTTTTTGTGGAGTTTTTTGAAGTCACGAGTGTATGTCAATAAGCATCGGACTCTTGAATCCCTCAAAGAGAATATCCGTCAAGAATGCGATGATCTATCGCCGGAAGTTCTGGCAAGAGTGATGGAAAATGCTACAAATTGTGCTCGAATAGTCAACAATTCTGGCTGCGGCCACTTAGCCGATATCATTTCCTCGACTTAATGAAAAACAAAAATTTAAGATATCAAGCAAAGATAATCCAAAAGCAGAATCAAAGTTTTTTATTCATAAAAAAACTACAGCCAAAGAATATCAGACGACAATTTTTGCGCCACCTTGTATTGTAGATTGATTCACTTTAACGTCATTCTAAAATGACTCCACTGACAGGTTGCTAACAGAAATGTCACGCTAAATTAACCAGAAGTTGACTCATAAATGATGTATCTTATTCGAACTAAATCATTACGAATACCTTCCTGCTTCTAAAAAATTATAAAATTTGTTTGCTAATATTAGATTTTTATTTCACTTGACACCAATGAACAAAGGTCAACACATTCGTTTTGAAAATTTGCAATCTTTCAGCACAATCGTCTGAATGGCTTGGTATTAATTTGTTTGCATTTGACACATTATCGCATCGGGCCGACTTACCCGTATTTACTCGTACTATACATTTTCCAAATTGGATTAGAGGCACTTAAGCTCATCGGATCGGTGTCAGTTTGCTAGTTGAATTCAGGTCAATTGACGATTTTACGTTTTCCAAAGTGTAAATGTCACTAAAAGTCTGCCCACTTGAATGCCGTTATGACATGCCTCAATCAGAACAGCTGGGGAATGTAATTTTCAAATTAAACTGACGTTGACGATGATATTTTTCTTCTTCTTTTTTTTGACAGAAATACAAAGCAACCGCATCTGATGCAACTTGTGGACACAGCTTGAGCGTGAATGAGTGGAATCTCTAAGTGTGAATAAAATCAAATGAGTGTGAATGAGAATATAAGTAATGTCACAGACTCAAGAAGTGATACGTATGGTTGAGATTGACATAAAATTTGATTATGGAGATGTCATTTTTGAAATTCTAATTCGGGACCATACGCCCACTTTTCTCAAGAGACCCCGCTGGATATATTTCTGGTTTTATAATTTTGAATGCATTTGACGTTTGTAGACAGTTGTGTGTATGTGTGTGTGTTTGTCTGCCTTATATATAGAGACATCCGTTTATGGTTAACCAATTTTGAAAGTGGAGATCGGTTACATTATGTCTGCTGCGAGTCGCGACCACATGATTCTGCAAAACTCAACTATGCAGACACATCAACTTTCAACATAAACAGATCAAATGTCATCTCGACGACAGGCATCATGGATCGACTGAGAGAAGCTGGAGGCTAGATTGTGGAATTGCTGAAAATAAGCTGCGAATCGATTGAATTCAGTTTCGACTTTCAACGGATTCATTGAAATGAAATGGAAATCGTGTGGTTTACTGCAGTTCCTGTGAAACCACAGCATAGTGTGCGTTGGGAAGTTTTTTTAGATACGAGTACTACCGCGCGGTTAGCGAAATTGAAGTTTATTTGGTAATGCTTGTTGAGAGTTTCTATTTTCAGATTGAAGTGGAATGTTTCCTTCCCGAGGGAATCTACAATCGTAAATTGGTTAATGACTCACATGAGTATACGTGAGGAAATTTTAATTGAATTTAATTGAAACTAAAGCAATGGGTGAAAGATAGCGCAATATGAAGATAAACATTGTCGCAGTTGTTTTGATCATATGAGAGGAGTATTTTTTCTTATTGAAATTCCAGAAAACCAAACATTTTTGTTTACTAAATTGAGTATCATGCGCGAATACGGGGAAGTGATAGTTAAAATATTTTTTTTTATATCAAAGTTAAACATTTTGTCAGCTATTTTAGTTTTCGTGGAATGAATTATTTATGTTTCCTCAATGTCAGCCAGACAGAGGCTGGTATACGAGTATAAGAACGAAGCAAGCATAGAGTAAACAAATTACCAACTCAATCAACATTGCGGCTTTTGCGAGTTTTGAACTTGAAAACGATTTAATAAGATTAATAAGAACTTAGGCTTCTACATATTATGTAAATATACATATATGTATACAAGCTTGAAATCTATGATACTAGGTGGAGTTTTAAAAGCTGCCGTAATCATCGAAATGAGGCAGACGGCATAATCGGGGATGACGACAATTTTCAAAGTCATTTTAGAGGGTGACCAGATAAGAACGATACAAAAAAAAAAAAAAAAAACAACAACGGTGTGAGATATAAAATTGATTCTGGCTTTATTTTGAAACTACGTTCATGAGTGGAATAGCGCATCATTTAAATGGCCGCCTCGAATTCGCTGGCAGAGCTTCAAGCGGTCGGTCCAATTTTTGATGACTCGGTCCAATATGTGCAGCGTTATTCCATCAATCGTGTGTCGAATGTTGGCAACGAGTTCGTCCAAAGTGAGTGGCTTGTTAGCGTAGACTAATGACTTGACTTACCCTCACAAAGAATAATCGGGTGGTGTCAAATCGCATGATTGCGGCGGCTAATTAATGACCCAGTCGTCAAATTTCACAACTTCTATGGCATGTAGCGCCGTTTTGCTGGAACCACGATGTTGTCGAGTTCTGACCACAGAAAGTCGGTTAACATCGCTCTATACCTGGAACCATTGACGGTAACGGTGTCTCCTTCCTCGGTACGATGAATTGCCTGCACACTGAAGCCATGATGGTGACCGACCGAAGAGCAAGAGTTCTTCAGAAGAAGAATGTTTTTTGCATAAATTTCATCTCAAAATTTGGCGGTGACCAGCCAACAAGATAGCTACGTGCACTAGCTTACGAGTTGAATAGATGATCTAATGATGGTCAATATATTTGGAGCTCAGGTCCATAAGGATGACAATTGCGCGTTGGCTTAACAAAGCCAACAAGAGACGAGCATCCCAGTACTTTATATTTACTCAGATCAATCTTCAACATTCCAAATCTAATAGTGCAACCCCATGTAACATGCTTTCCGTGTTGAATATAAAACCTCAGTTAATATCCATTCAGAATAGAGAACGCAGGCAGCGTTTAGACCTTACAGTCAATACAGTATTTGGATGTCATCCTGGATAGCAATCTTCTTTGGACTAAATATATGACGTTGAGAGCCCCTAATGCACTGCTGACCTTCTGGCAGTATAAAGGAGCCTTCGGCAAGACCTGTGGCTTGTCACAGAGGATGGTCCTTTGAACGTACGTGGCTATGCCAAATTCAATTGTATCGGTGTGGGCCGTTTGTCTGGTGAAACAAGTTTTTACGAAAAGTCGTTACTGCTGCTTTTACCAGACTCCAAAGAACGGTCTGCCACAGCTGCATTGGGGATTTCCTTAGAAAGCATGACTCTGCTCTAGGCACACTGATCAATCTCCCTTCCCTTGTATTCATATCATGAAAAAAATGTAGTAGGGCCTCCATGGATTGCTCTAAAACCGACTTATGATTGAGGGCGCTCGCGTTTTTCTGGAGGGCGGCAACATTAAAATTCGCTCCTCGTTAAAAAAAACCGTTTTCCAAGTGGAGGTATACGCAATCTTAATTGCAACGAACTGTAGAAAGCCCACTCTAAAGTAAAGAGGACTTTTTAAAAACAGATATCTCTGGTGAGGCTATCTATGTATTGGCAACTGCAAAGGTATATCCTTCAGTGATATACTGTCAAAATTTCGTGGCATTTAAGTTATTGCTTTTGAAGTGGCAGTGCGCATCTCCCAAAAAATGCTGTAAATTCAACATTCGAAAGACATCATCAATGAGGCCAAAAAGAACAAGAATTTGCTTTATAACATTGTGACTGGTGTTGAAACGTGGTGTTTTCAATATGATCCAGAAACCAAGTGGCATAGGAGCCAAATACCAAAAAATCTCGTTTGGAGAAGCCGAAAATGAAGACAATGTTGATTTGCTTTTACGTTTCCAAGGGCATTGTCCACAAAGAGTTCGTTCCGCTGGCCAAACAGTTAATACTCAAATCTATGTTGATGTTTCGAAGCATTTGCTGCGCCATATTAGTCTTATTCGCCAAGAGTATCGAGCAGAAGGAAGTTGGAGTTTGTTGTACGATAATGCGCCATCTCATCGATCGACACTTGTGACCGATTTTATGGCTAAAAATCGCATGTTAACTGTGAACCACTTTCCGTATTCGCCTGATTTGACGCCGTGCAACTTTTACCTGTTCGGACGAATGCATTTGCGGATGAAAGGAAAGCATTTTGTGGACGTAGAAACCATCAAAAAGGCTAACACCAACGATCTAAAACACTCATTCGACATTCTTTTAGCCCGTGCAAATCGCTCTATGGAGTCGGAAGGGTAGTATTTTGAACAAAATGAATCGGTTTTGCCAAAAAAATATTTGTTGTTCTTATTTTTAAAAAGTCCTGTTTACTTTGGAACGCACCTTATATTGTGAAGAATTGGCCTTGCTGAACCCATTCGCGAGGTCTAAGCTAGTACTAGAATACAAGACTTCACTGTTGGTTGGCTGAATTAACTGAGTTTTGTTTGACTCCCAGGTCACAATAGGATCACAGGAAATGAAACCTCCGATGAACTTGCTTGGCAAGTCTCAGAGGAGAGATTTTCAGCGTTAGGATAATCTACGTTAGGATAAAAAAAAACACGGGAGTAATTTCTGCCAAATACTATAAAAAAAAGTTCTGCATTGAAACACTGGAGGAAGACTAGTCTACTACCGAGGAAGATGAAATGAAGAAAATCCTGGAAAAAAGAAAAAGTCAACGTAGCATCTTATATACAATACATAGGTAGAAGAGCCATCATCCAGAATAACATCAAGAGTTTGCAAATGAAAGCTAAACAGTTGTTAACTGACTTTAAGCCTGGGTAGAAGGCTTCTTCGAGATTTTAGTTAGAATCTGTTCACGCATCCACAAGAAATCGTGGATTAATTTAAACAGCAGTTATAGTATCTGCTTGATAGACATAGAACAATAAGAAATGGGGAACGAGGACCACTTATATGAGATGAGGAGTAGTGCAGATATCCCTTTATTCTAAAAATCACGTCTATTATTAAAAACTGGAGGTATTGCTTTTGTGCGGACCATGTACCAAATCATCAATCGAGTATTAAAAAAATGAATACATGCCGCGTATTGCTTCTGTCCTGAAAACATCCAACAAATTTCGGGCTGCTCATCGTCTTAAAGTTCGAAGTTAATCGAGTTAGCTGTGTAATTTTCATGTTATTGTATGAGTTCTTTAATTTTATGCCGTGAAAGTTAATGGTTGAGGCAAAAGTCACTAACCAGTTCGACAAGTTGCCGGCCTATAGAATAACATCATCGGTAGCACCGAATATGATGTCGAAAACGAAAAAGCAACTACTCATCTTTTGGGGCAAAATATTGCTATCAACAGCCTTAATTTCGGAGTAGTTAAGAGCAGAGTCTTCAGAATAAATATTATGTAAATGTCCTAGAAAAATATAATTCTTGGCTCGGCTATATCAATTGGATGGCGCAAAAATTCCGCTAAAAGGATTTTTGAATGCAAGTTAACTAGTTCAAGACATAAAGGAATCCCAAATCTAAGATGCGAGAGAGGTTGATAGGAGAAGATTGAAGACGCGTTTCTGGGATCAAAGGTATTTTAAGGTGACTGTATTAGGTAAATACTTTTATGAGATCACAAGCCCTTGAAATCGGTAAGTGATCGATTTACTTAAAGTATGCGATTTCCCGTAGACAAACCTATTACGGAAAAGTTCTAAATTAGAGCATCTGTGGTATGATAGTGAGGTCTGTAAGCAGTAGAGTTCAAATTGGCATTTGTCAAGTGGACAAATTTTCTAAACGAAATTAGACCTACGCACAAGATTGAGCTTCCATCACCACTTAGCATTTTTTTATACCATGAGTATTTTTGCAATCATTGTTTTAAACAAATATTTTCTGAATAAAAGCAGCACGTTTACACGTTTAAGTTGAAATGGACAATGAGGCGAAAACAATTAGTACTCTTTCAGCGGGGTCGTTTCAACGTCAGAAAACATTTTGCTCTTTAATTAATGCAGATACAAATGTCATGACACAATTATACATAAATTTTCAGCACAATTTCACATCCAAAATTTGACACAGTTTAATGTTTGCGAAAATCCAAATTTAATGACAGAATATTCTAGACCCACTCAATTAATATGCAGACAAAATGTAATCACTACAATGTAATATCTTTCGTAGCAATTAATTATAAAGATTTCACAGCAATTAATCTTTCGCAGTAAAACTGCTCTTTATGATGTTATCAGTCTACATGCGACATTTGCGTTTAAAACAGACTACTTGATGTCATCAGTATTTGTAGTGAAGAGGGAGCTATCCAGCCCAAAGCCAGATGCCAAGCATCAATTAGAGCGAATTGAACTTAAGCATCAACTCAAACTCAAGTCAAGCCAAACCACACCAGATGCTCCTAATAAGCCGCTGCATGGAGATACTATTTCCTATGCGCAAAGCATAGAATTCGTATAAACTGACAATAGCCCATTGCAGTCTGCGATACGTGACAACAACGTGATGTGCATAACACATACAAGTATTTGATGTGAAAGTGATGTAATGAATGTGCATGGGCTCGTGCATGGAAACCTATGAATGAATGGGAGATCGACAAATGTAGAACGTCCAAATGCAGGACAATAGCAACTGGCAACTGGCAACTGTCTGGCAGTGGTGGAAATTGCAGGGCAATGACTTCACAAGCAAACACTTGGCAGAATGTGTGCCAAGCTGGCAAGTCCTTGTCGGGATAGTGGTTGGTCTCAACTTTAAAGTGCTGCACACCCCGAGTGATAGTGATTCTTCTGAGAAGCCTTTAAGCCATTTGTGAGTGCAAATACTCGTATTGTTGAGAGAAAATCCTTGACGTTTTAGTTGTACTGGAAAATTGATTTTTTTTTTTTACTTTCATCCCCTCCTCCAGATGTGGGGGGAGAATATTACAATGAATAATGCATAACGCAAATCCTTGCATGACGTTGGAATATTCACCCTCTAATGCGATGGAATTGGAACTTTGCGTGATGAATTAAAAATGTCATTTGCTATAAGTAGTAGGAGGTTGTAAATAAAAAAAAAACAAGAACTATTGAATATAAGTTCTTTCTAAGCATCTTAAAATGGTTTAATGGAACTAAATTGCACAAAGTCTTAAAGAGAAAATCTTTACTAAAACATTATTTGATAGATATCTTTATAGAATCTACAATGAGCTACAAATAAGGACCTTTTGATTGCAAACAATCGTGTCCAAAGTCATAGCCAGAGATTCACTAGAGACAATTTTTGTTTACTTATTGGAAACCATATTTTATTTGTTGGATATTAAGCAATATACTTCGAATCCGAATTTATAAGGTATTATAAGTATAAAAAAAAAAAGTAATTGATTAACCCAATAGAAAACTTTGCAAATATTGGTTATTACAAACCGATTTTTAGCGCATACCTATGGCAGAAAAGTTGATGGCAACTACCTTAAAATACCCGAGTAACCAGGCTGATTCTGCTTGTGTAAATAAGAAAATATGTTCAAGATTACGAGTTAAAGACATATCACGTGTAGCTAATAAGATATAGTAGTTAACATCCTTAAATCAGGGCTAAAGTTAAACTGCACAGCAACAAAGTCATTAGTTTCCATGACATTACATGATAACAAAGACTTTTCTATAAGCTTCTAGCGAAGATTAGATCAAAGAGAGATATAGTATAATGCATGTACATCATGAATTTCACTCATTTAGGTATCTAATCTACGAGTATAACTTTAAAATCGTTTGATTACACATAACCACATTATCCAAATCACGTTCATGGTTTTAGGCTTCTTCGATTCGATCTACCGGAAACCCTAATATAACATCTTGAAAGCCTTTTTTGACGAGTTATTTAATATATCTCATACCCCAAACCCGCCAACATCAAAAGGATCTAATATCGATCTAAGAATCTTACATTTAATACGCCAAGAATATCTCTGTCTACCTATGCTAACGCACATGCTACTTCCCCATATAACAAGACGGAGATGGTAAGAACTTACTATATATGTATAGAGTGCTTGGTGCTTCCTGACAATGCGTCAATACTTAGTTGCATTTTTAAGCCAAAGAAACAGCGATTGGTAAGTGTTTGTTTGTTTCTTACGAGTAAAACCAAGGCAGGCAATCACAATCTTTCACTTAAAGTTCGAATCGCATATTAGGACATTATATCCGACAGCATATACTTACTCCTGCCCTCATTCACAGGGAAAACAATTTTTACTTTTGAAACTTGCTAATGCACTAGTGATAGTTCCCTGCTTTTTGCCAATCGTTATATGCAAGTATTGTAGTCATAAAGGGTCGTTCAACAAGAGCTGTAGGATTTGAATAGCCTATTATTTTACAGTCCGTACACGTAGGATGCTACACAGTGAAAGAAAAAAATCCAAATCGTTGAATTTTATTTCGAAAATTCACGTTCAATCGCGGCAATGATGCCAAAAATTCGTTCCAATTTTGAACGTAATTATGTGCCATCCAAGACGTGTGTGCGCAACATAATCAAAATATTCCAAGAAACAGGCTCAGTATAACATGTGAAGACGCCGAAATGTGTTCGCCTCAGTTCGCAACAGTAAAGGAAAGTGTCGAAAACCACAAAGACACCCCCACGCCCAGATCATGAGACTTAAGACTGTTAGACTTCTTTTTGTTGGGGTTATATTGAAAGTAAGGCTTACGCCAACCATCGCCGAGATAGAGCCCCAATTATGTGAAAGTGTGATTGAAATGTTCGAGAAAAGGATGAGGGTCTGTAAGCAGAGTCGAGCCGGTCAGTTGGAGGATGTCATATTCCATAAATAATCCACATGTATCTACTTCATAAAACAATAAAGGTTTCGGAGATATCTCAACAATTATTCAAACAACAAATCCTACACCTCTTGTTGAAACACCCTTCACAACCTTTTACAAAATTTTACCTCTGGCGTTAGGACGTTCCCTAAACACTTTTGGACATCAAAGGTCCCGGTGAGATTGTTTCCGTATTATACGGATTCGTCTATCTGATAATTTTCGCATTTACGAAAATTAGATGGCGTCATACGAGTATGTGGCTTTAACATCTGTTAAGGGGTGGCGAGTATCGATCTGGGCTTCTTGAGTTTTGCGTAAAACCTGCTAATCGATGAAGAAAGCTGAGGATGTTATTTGTTAGATATGATAGATGTGTTTTTACTAGCTTGATATTGTAGTTGTCGTAGTTTTTTGCCTTTCCATAGCATGTACTTATTTTGATTTTAAAAACTCAGCTAGGTAGGTCTGTGTAAGATTGAAGAAATTCCAAGACAGTGCGACTCCTCGTCTAAATTAAGTTTCGGTGGGCTTGCGTTTCGGGTTTCTATGCAGTTGTCTATGAGTTGTAAATCTTATATTTATAAAATTAGCATCGGTTTGAATTGAATGAGTTTTAATATCCTTTACGCAGTAAACTCTGGCTTCTTTAAATTGTATCTTTGCTATTTTCAAATAGCGTTCTAGGTCAAGAACAGAGAAAATAGATTTCCTGGATATCAGATCACCTCCAGACCGTCTTGGATCGCAGTCATAAATAGTTTATAGCTTCTACTGGCATACTTTAGCTTCGGATATTCCCGGAGCATACTTTAAGTTCATAGTTATTTGTTATGCTCACTTATTTTGTCAGTTTTGTCGTTGCATCTAAGGCTTTTCTTGACGCTGGCAGTAACCTTTTCGCGCAACTCCAATGCAGAAGTATCGAGTCGTATTCGTTAATCGTTGAACAAGAGTGGCCAGGCATATCGGTACATGGAGACCATTTCTATGAATGTGACCGAGGATTAGCGCCTTAATGTGCTCTCTTAAACTGATGAAATCTGACGTCTTCAGTTGAGGTAGCTCGCACCGATGGAGAGCAGGCACGAGTCGAGACATAAGGGCTGTGTGTCCTCACCTGTGTCACAGAAATGATAATAAAGTTACTGGGTAAAAACAGTCAATTGAAACATAAATTAATTGTAAGCACGACAGGCTGGGTTTACATAGTGTCTCTCTCTAAATGTGTTGTTCGACCTGAGCTTGATGCGAGCGAAATACGATATTTGAAGCACAGTCTTGAAGTCAGCTATAAAGGGGTCAACAGTTGCCAAGCTGATGATGAAAAGTGGATTCTGATTTGGAGGTACATACACCCTAAATGACTCGAACTGCAACCAACTTCAGATTGCTATAATTTCCAAACCGTTCGTGACAGTGAGTTCAAATTTTGACACATAACAGATAATTTTATTGTTTACAACCTTTTAAACGATTTGCGTCTCAGTTGTGTTTTATCCGCGATGGAATCCAAACGTGATAGTGTGATTGCTTTATATTTGGCTGGAAAACCACAAGTAGCTATCATTAGAGTGGAGGGCACCTCAAGGAGAAAAAATCATTTGTGTCTCGAACCATAGCTCGTTACCTTGATACCGTGACATTGGCAGAAATGGTTCGGAAAGTGAAGGGTCGAAGAAAAATGGCTCGTGATCTCAACATATCGTTGGAACGGATGCAACATATATTTTTGGACCGTGGCGTCAAAATTAATGCGATCGTATACCGTGAAACTGTCTTAGAGGCAGTATTGAAGCCTTGTGCAAACAATCATTTCGGTCGGAGACCGTGGACATTTCAGCAAGACTCGGCACCGTCTCACAAAGCGCGCGCCAACCAAGATTGGTTAAAAACCAATGTTCCAGACTTCATTTCTTCGACACAATGGATTGCAAATTCTCCATATGCAAATCCGTTGGATTTCTCTGTCTGGGCCAAAATACCGCAGAGCCACTTACGTGCAGCGTGCAATGCTTTCTTCGGCAGTCTCAAGGCCATTATTCGCGCCAAAGCTGGACATATTGAAAACTACTGATACAATTTGAAAATTGATGTATTTTCCAACATTTTTTGCTTTGGCAGAATAAAATTTATCAAAAAATAAAAAAAATTAAAGCATTTTAAAAAGTTGGAGTTCGAGTAAGCCACCCTGTACATGCTACTTAACTTATATGAAGGAGTGTGTGATTATATCACTTCGGTTCTGGGAAGAAATATTGGGTACATAAATATATTCGTGCGGTTTTTTTTTCAAAATTTGAACGTTTATTTAAGAAAAACATGTACAATAGTATTATTCAAAGTATTACCCATCTGAAGCTATGACTTTTTCCCATCTTTCTGGCAATTTGTGGATCCCATCCCAAAAGAACTACTCCGGCTTGGCAGCCAAGAATGAATCAAGCCAATTTTTGATATTCTGCTCTGATGTGAACCGTATTTCAGTGAGGGCGTTCTGCATCGACCGGAACAAATGGTAGTCAGGAGGGGCAAGGTCTGGGCTATAAGGCGGGTGGGGTAAGACTTCCCATCCACTGTTTTCCAAATAGTTCTTAATCGGAATTGCAACGTGGCGCCGAGCGTTGTCATGATGGAAAATTATTGCCTCGTGTCTGGTCGCATATTCCGGGCGTTTTTCGGCCACTGCTCTCTTCAAACGGATTAATTGTGTTCGGTAGCGTTGTCCATTGATGGTTTCACCCGGTTTTAGCAGCTCATAATACAGCACACCCATCTGATGCCATGGATATTCGGCTTTGCCGTTGATTTGGCTGGTTGGCCGGGTTTCACATATGATTTTTTGCACTTGGGGTTGTCGTAATGGATTCATTTTTCATCACCAGTAACAATCCGATGCAAAAATGACTTCCTTTTGTGGCGTTCCAGCAGCATTTCGGACATGCAAAACCGCCTTTCGACGTCTCTTGGCTTGAGTTCATGTGGAACCCAATTTCCTTGCTTTTGAATATATCCAGCTGCTTTTAAACGTTTTGAAATGGATGCTTGAGTGACACCCAAAGATTCTGCGAGCTCTTCTTGTGTTTGGCAACAATCTTCATAGAGTAATGCTTCCAGTTCTTCATCTTCAAACTTTTTTGGCTGCCCAGGACGTTCATCGTCTTCCAAGCCAAAATCACCACTTTTAAATCGTGCAAACCACTTTTGGCACGTTTGCTCAGCTAGCGCATGTTCACCATAAACTTCCACTAAAATACGATGACTTTCGGCAGCAGTTTTCTTCATATTAAAGTAATGAAGAAGAACTCCCCGCAAAAACACTTTTTCAGGCCCAAAGTTCGACATATTTGAGTGAAAAAAAATTATTGTTGTTTACGCTTTAAATGAATGACATATACTGAAATGACGTACAATGACAGTAGCTTTCCAACGCATGTTCCAATGGAATAATAACAATGGAATAATACAAGTTACGCCATCTCTTAGCAAACCGCACGAATTAAGTTATAGACCCAATACATGAATTGAAAAATATCGACAAATTTTTCTTAAATTTTGTCTTAGGCTATCAGGGCAATAAATAAGCTGTACATCATTTAATAGCGAATTCCTAGGTAAAACTTAATATGGTTCACTATCCAATATAAGAACATCTCCAACTCTTCACAAATTCCTTGAACTAAAACCAAATTTGAATAGTATGAAGCAGTAAGTGATTTTTTTTTGTATGTAAAAGAGTCTTCGATTTTTAAAGCAACTTAATATTAATGGTAGGGCTTCATATGGATATATACATGTTTAAAGTGGCTAAGACTTATGCTGTCATACTTGACCCTGGGTGGTATTCTTTATGGTGATAATATTTTATCCCCGAACTATGGGCGTTCAAACACTCATACTCATATGTATTATACTTAAAATTTACACCTCCTCTAAGAGGTGTTTGAGGTATCTCAAACATTCTTATGTTTACCACTTTTTTCTACTTCTCACAATTTATAAGCTCTATTGTAATCTTTATCTGTATCAATATCATTGCCTATGGTGTGGCATTTGCATTGATCCCATTCGTAGATTAAACAAGAAAAGGAATAAAAGAAAAAAAAATAAATCAAAACCCCACTTTCCACCACAGAAACCATAGAATAGACGGCACTATAATTCGTTCACCCACCTCTGGAGCTCCCTATCACATAAAAGAAGGTAAACGAGACATTGCCACAGTGGCTTATCTCTAGAATGCACCTACCTACCACATAGCGACAACAGCAAGACAAACTTACATAAAGAAAAAGTACTTAAAAAGAAAAAAAAAAAAAAATGGGAAAAAAAGGAAGAAAAATCTCAGAAGCTGATGAGTGTCGTCGATGAGTGCAGTAGCAGTAGATACTCGTAAATCTGCACAGCGAACAAAAGACACACCGGAATCAAATGACAGAGATACGAACACAAGAACCTACATCTTGACCTCAGACAAGAATTTATTTATTTTCATTCACCTCCCTGGATGCCTTAAGAGTCTGAGTCTACTTCAATTTTTTGCTACTTCTGTCTGTTTCACCTGCCATTTATCTATACAAACAACGGAAATTACATACAGAGACCAAGTACAAAAGAAGCCGCATTCGCCCCATATCCATTGTTACCAATTTAAGCTCGAAACGGAATACTCGTACCAATTAAAAACGTCAGCTTACCGATACTAATAATAGTTATCACAACCCAAAGACAGACAACTGAATTCCAGTTAGTCGTGTGCCACAAATCAGCTCAATCCAATCTAAGCACAGGTCTAATTGTTATGTAAACCACCAGCAGTACTAGGCACCAGGCACTCGTGCTGGAGGAAGACAACCAGATGGATAGATACAAATGACAACAACTACTTAGTTAGATGGATAGATACTCGTCCACGGGCTTGGACGCTAGCTAAGCCAAAACAGTGATTAACTCATTATGAGACCATAGTCATGGTCAGTTTGTTGTAGAATCTGTGTTAGAGCCTCCCAAATCCGGATACAAATAAATACAATCTACAATTGGTACACAGATACATAAGCATAAAAAAGGTATATAACATAGATACACGAGTATACTTGTCAAAGTTAAACCTTGACTAATTCAAAATTCAGTGTGTGGTTGAACACATTTTTTTGTGACGTATTCTTCTTTTTTTTTTTGAATTAGTTCTCACCTTTCCGGTGAAATTCTGTAGAACGCATTTTACTGGTTGAAAGCTTTCGCCTTTGTAGATACTCCGTGGTTGTTGATTGATTGACGAGGATCTCCTACTGAGCGTATGTGAACTATTTTAGGGTTTTGTTTTTTTTGTTTACTACACCTTTTTTCTTATAGCACTACCCTTACTATTTAACACAAATTATTTTTTTTTGTAATTAACGCTTCACTTCAAAATTCTTCGAACCGGTGATAAGTTACAATCCGTAAAATTAGTCGATATTCGAGATAAGATACATATTTTTAATAAACACTTTCTTAATTGCACAATATTTCAGAGAACCGATGAGACGTGTTTAACCCGACCCTGACTAAACCATTGAACACCTCAAGAATCCGATTTAAACTGACTGGAAAAGTTTTCTATGTGTTTCATGACGATGCAGTCAAGTAGTTGTGAGCACACGGGATGGAATATCTATCAGATTGTTGTGGCTTGTAGAGCTTGTGGGGCTATTGTGATCAGCGTTGCCGTTGGGGTACTCTAATATTTGCCTGTCATCTTTTGACTGCCGAACGATAATACTCGTATTACAGTATTGGGTTTAGTTTTCACAACAGGGATTTGTTTATTGCTACCTCTTAAAGATAAGATGTATTGTGTCTGTAGTGAAAATAAAATTCTTAGTGGTTTTGTCTGTCTGATTGCTTATAGATTGAAGAGCAGTAAGCCTATTTGTATCCAATTCTAAATATTTTGTATTTAAATATCTTTAGAATTCAATCTTCATTCTTACAATACTTATTTTCTTAAAACAAAAAGCATAACAGCAGAGAAGATGTTTTTCAAACTGACCAATAAAATGTCCTCGCGAATCAGATATTAAGTAGTAAACGTTAGTGTCAAAGTAGCGGAAGAAAACTTTATGTTCGGCAACATTAATCAAATATGAGCGCATGCGCGACGAAGGGGAAACACTGTGGCACAAAGGTTTTTACTATGACGAGGCTCAATGTTAATTTTTGGTGATTTTTCCTTGCTTTATGTCCCCCTGTCTCAGCATCTTGTCCCGAAACCCAATGGCGAAGCTGCCCGATCAAATACAAAAAAAAAAAAACAGCATATAGAGCTGTGCGATATTTTAGCAAGAAAGACATTTGTAAATTTAACCAGCAGGTATGTAAACAGAACATTCCTGGTCAACAAAGTACGAACGGAAGTCTGCAAGGACAAGAATGACAACCTAATGGCAAATTAGATGGCCTTGCTGAGGAGTGATATACGGTGATAACGATAGCTAGGTAAAGCGAACCTTTTAACCTGGAAGATGGTGAGCAACAAATCAATCCATCGACGTCTATGAAGTGAGGATAGCCATATACGAATACAACATAAATTCCAACAAGGCTACCGGTACTGGCAGTCCAGCTGGCAAGTTGTTCAAGGCGGCGGAAGATGAGAGATGTGACGAGCACCAAATCATTTTTGTAATATGCATGAACGACCGCATACCAGACGAATGAAATATCAGCGTTTTATGCCCGATTTTGATTACAGAGGCATCAGTCCCTCTAACATCGGCTATAAGATCTTCTCTTTAATCACTTAAAACCGTTTGCCAACCACCTGATTGGTACTTGTCTGTCAGTGTAGGCTTGGAAAGTTTTCGGTCGATCAGATTCTAATGAACAGACCCTCCGCCTCTGCAGGATGACTGGAGGATATGGAATGATCTTACTGAGACCTTATATGTCAAAAAAGGGTTCCGAGATGGTGATCCACTGTCATGTGATTTCTTCAACATCGGCAGAACACAGCGAGCTATTTGAGAGCTATTGCAAGTGAAAATGGGTCTGGCAGTAATGAGTGAAAAATGAAGTATGATATATGTTGCCATCGAGAAAGGACATACAATATTGTTGACTCGGACACAGCGTTACAATTGATAGGTATAACTTCGAGGTAGTCAAGAGCTTTGAGTACTTGGGCTCCGCAATTAATTACAAAATGTATTTTCTTTAATATTTCGAAAAAGGCAAGTTTTTTCACAAAATTTTGGAAATCTTTTTTTGGATAGGTCTGTTATTTTTCTATATTAACCTTTTTTTTATTTCAACTTATTGGGAGAGGTGAGTGCTAACTGTGCACTATCTTTATCTATTAAGCCAAAAGTTGGAGAACACGCAACAGAACTTTTGTTAACATTTGGGGACTAGATTGCTTGCAGTGCCCTAAAAGATAAGAATCCTATCGTCCTATCTTCACAGATAGATCACTGATGATCACATACAGGGAGTGCATGACGACAGGTATATACATAGATTCATGTTACAAGCATCTTGCAAAATTAAAATATTCCGGGTATCGGTCAGCTAAATCCTACTCTCACGGAGAGGACCTTAGGACATTTGGCTTCAACCACAGAGATTATATTACAACCAAACCCAACTTTAATATCTTTCTACAAGACCGGAGGACGGAGGGTCACATTTTCAAACACTATTCTGCTTCAAATTGAAGTTCGGTGTCTTATAATTGCCTTCTCGCATTTAGCGAAGAAGTTTCAAACTCATAGCAAAAACACAACATCGAAATTTGCATTGATAACCAAGCTGTAATTAAAACTCTCTACCAAACGACGTTATCCCCTAAATAGGCTACCAGTTAGAGAAGGAAATTACGCAGGTCAGTTGTCAGTTTCAAACTATTATTTTCTGGGATTTTCGTCACAGTAGCGAGTAAAGAGGACAATTAGAAAGCTTAGGAACTACAAGGACGCTGTTCAGACCACATATAACAAAAGAAAACATTTGAACATATCGACAGATCTTATATAAAATTGCCAGAATGGAGAATAGTTGATTAGAAGAGAACAGCAGATTCTTATGCAGCTAGACTGGCTATTACAGCCAGGATCCAAATAATAATTATAAATCGACAGAAGGCGTTAATCTCTTCACGCATTGCGTTATTCGTCTGGTAACTTTGTGCATAGACGGAGGGTTTTTATGTCTATCCCGAATGTCTTCGGATCTGCTACAGCGCTTCACCTTTTCTTATTGCTAACAACTCGATACTACTTGCAACTACATTGCTCCTATAAATTTAAAAAATACAAGCTTCGATCGATACAAGATTCGATAATTGCTGCAGAAGTTGTTAAATATGATTTAAGTTTTCTTTGATTGCACTGGGAGCATCAGATGAACTATTACTACGTCCCAATCAAAGGAACCCTGTACAATTATCTTCTAGTCTTCATTTATATCACTTTTGTAAACCGGATTTTAATATAGTTCACGATCTTATTGGTAATGGCATTTTTCACTTTATTTTGAGCAAGACCTTTAAAGAAGCAGTTACTATATTATTAAACAAGTGTTCTTTATCACAGCATACACATATCTTTTTTGTGGCTTTCCAGGATTGACAACTTTAATACAGACCCATACTATCAGGCTTAAAAAACTTATGGAGATTCATAATGTACTCATTTTAGATCCATGTCGATCATCACCTACGAACCCAATCTCGTAAATTTTACAAAATAATGCACTTGCATACTTACTCCTATTTATTTACTAAGATAATGCTAGCGCCCGGGGCAGAATGGACCTGGGCTTCAACCAATAAACCAGCACAGTTAGAACAGTCTTTGGCCAACTGCCTTCGATTGCATACTCCACGTTGGTTGATGTTCGTTTCCATTTGAGTGTGCTACCAAGCCTACTGCATTGTCTCTTCGAGTAAGAATCGAAGACTCTTCGGGATGGAACGCTTAGACCTATTCGCTCTTCATGTTCTATGCATCTCAAGCCCCTTTACCAAATTTCTGGTAATGTCTCTGTACGTAGAGTTCCCGTCAACGCAGAGGGGACCAAAAATGATCTGTCAATGCGTCTGCACCATATAGGAGGACTGGGTTTCTTGCCAAGGCCTTATTACTCAATTCCGTTCGTAGGCCGAATAAACAGCAGTAGACAAGAGAATTAATAAGATATCATTATCACAGTCAATAGCAGGGCGATTGTAGACAAAACCCCCCGTTCTTCTTCGTACTTCCCTTTCTATTGAAAGTTTAGTTTTACCTCGTTCCTGATCAGACGTATTTTTTCCACTTCTGTTTCAATACTTGCAGACCCACCAATGATAGGTCGTCGCGTTCTGTCAATAATGTCAATGTCAGCATCAGAATCGATCCCATTATTCTTCAGCACTTGTTGCAGGTTTATAAAGGCCTTGACGAGACATTAAGGGATACGCGAACGGACAAAGTTTCTGGCACTTTGTTGCGTTTGCAGACGTATAACAATAGATATACTGACAGTATTTATCCGTTACTGTTACTAGTTTCTTGGAATGTACATTATGAGTACCTGTACAGTGTACAGTGTTCACACTTTTTTAAAGATTCTTCACTGCCCCGATCCAAATTTAGTGCGAAAAATGCTCCACATCAGTTCCTACAGAGGAAGATTTTTTTTTTATAATTCTTGCGACTTCTTCCTCCTTTTTTTTATTCCAATGGCAACTCTGAATTTTCTATATTAAAGCATTGTTTTCACAGTGGTGGTGTATTCGATGAGAGGGTATTATCATCATGGGACTTTCGATTGTGTCTGTTTAATGTTTTCGAATCTTCCTTACAATTGTATCTGCGATTTTAATCAGATTCAGGTATTGTATTTTGTCAAGATTAGAACGTTTGTATGTTGTTATTAGGAATGGTTCTAGTATCTTATCTTGATTTGTTGTTTTTATCAAGAAGATAAAAAGTGTTTTTGGGAGTCGAATCAGTATTATTGGGTCAACATTTCAGGGGGGTATTACTGTCGGTAGTGGTGGTGCATAGCATCTAGGGCGCAAATGCAGATACCAACACTCGTATTTTTCATTGAACTTTTTTTCTAAAATTGCATCACGTCATCGAAGCTTTTTTCGTTTTAGGTGAATGCGAGTAGTATCCGCACGTAAAAGTTGCATTTCCATTGAGGGTGATAGATTGGAATTACATCTGAAGTTGATTTACCATGTAAATGTAATCGGGTATATTGAGAAATTCGAAAATGTTGCAAGAGCTTTACGTTTTTAGCTTAAATGGATTGTAGTGCAGTTTTAGTAGACTTGATATCGCCATATAGTGAAGTCATTAAAAACAATTACCCAAAACTGGGGAAAGATATTCTAATGACTACTGAAATGCTTGTTGTTGCGATTACTCATTACGACGTTACTTAAAATCTGAAGAATTCTGTCTGTAGGTAGGTTAAGAAGAATATTTTGAATAATGTGGTAGTAATAAAAAAAAATTGTTGATTAAACCTGACTTCTACGAAGTTCACACATTTGCTTTTGGTTTGAGATATGGGAATAGCCAAGTGATGTAAGCAATCTGATAGTAGGTACCACGAGCTTCTTAATAGTCAAACACCTGTATCTGTGTTTGGATGGTTTTCGGTCGTCGGAGTTTGGATGTGTCGGAGTATAATGGTTGGATATTAAATTTTAAAGTTTATTAACTCTTAAACTGCCAGTGGTATTATGAATACGAACTGGCGATGAACAACAATAACCCAGTAGATCGAAGAAAATTGGAATGGAAATAGAAAAAAACTGGATTTTTGTTCCAAGAGTGATAGTTTGCGCGTATCTATTGATTTCACTGTAGACGGCCTATCCCCTCGATAGCATGAACATGCCAATGTTTACATAATAGATAAATTGTCTATACTAAAGCCTAGCTGGTTTCGTCAGAAAATAATATATGTTATATATTTATTTCAGCCGATATAAATACTCCTATTGCCTTAAATGCAAATTAAATTCGCAAACTCATGGGCACGCGATTCTACAACTTGACTTGCGTGGTTTTCATGAATAGAGATAAAACGGGATGATACATATTCAAAATGTTATTAGGCTAGTTACCTATCATACGAGGGCGGGTCAATAATTCCGAGCATTTTTGAATTTCTGACCTCTTTACTGAAACAGCAATACTGCTCCTGTCAACAGGCATTTGTCAGTTGACTCCTGTCAAAATTTAAACTTGCTGCGTCAGTTAGTTTGTGTTTGACAGCTATTTTTATCAGACTACTCACTAATTTGAGGAGAAAATGGAAAAAAGTGAATTTCGTGTGCTTATTAAGCATTATTTCTTGCGAAAAAAAACCATTACCGAGACCAAGGCTAAGCTTGATAAATACTATGGGGACCCTGCACCATCGATTTCAATGGTAAAAAAGTGGTTTACTGAATTTCGTTGTGGCCGTACAAGCACTGAAGATGCCGAACCTCCTGGACGCCCAGTTGAGGTCTCTACACCCGAAACAATCGAAAAAATTCACGATATGGTGTTGGCCGACCGAAGATTGAAAGTGCGAGAGATTGTGGAAGCCGTAGGGATCTCGCATGGCTCAGTGGTTTCAATTTTGAATGATCACTTGGGCATGAGAAAGCTTTCCGCAAGATGGGTGCCGCGTTTGCTCACAGTCGACCACAAACGCAATCGTGTAACAACTTCACAGGAAGGTTTGGCGTTGTTTAATCGCAATATGGAGGAGTTTTTGCGCCGTTTTATAACCGTGGACGAAACATGGATCCATCACAACACACCAGAGAACAAAACAGTCAAAACAGTGGGTTTCTAAGGGTGAATCGGCGCCAAAGAAGGCCAAGGTGGGTTTGTCAGTCAATAAAGTTATGGCGACTGTTTTTTGAGATGCACGCGGGAAAAAAGGGAAGAACAATCAATGGGGAATATTATGCCAACTTATTGGACCGATTCAATGACGATTTGAAAAAAAAAACGACCTCATTTGGCCAAGAAAAAAGTTCTTTTCCACCAAGACAATGCAAGGGTGCACACATGTAGTTACATATGTAACATACATATGTACACACTTCATATGAATACACCTGCAATGCTGCGCAACATTGCTGCTGAAACAAACAATGCAAGCAACCTAATGCCGTTTCTCTATATTGACGCTAACAGCTTTGGTGATTTTGAATAAAAGGTAGAGGTGTAGAATTGATTTAGACACCAAACGATTAAGTATAAAAATAAAGAACTGTTTTATTTTCCCGTTTCTGAATTGTGTGTTTCATTTCACTTGTGTGTTTCATTTCACTGGCGCAGTCGGTTAAAGAACCATAAAAAAAAAAACATTAAATTCTATTAAACGCATATGTATATTGATTTAAATCACAAAAGATAAAACAAAGAACTTTGAATAAATAAAGTGAAAAACAAAAAGGCTGTGTATTAACCTAAAACAAAAAAAAAAAAAAAAACTCAGCCACGTGTAGCACATAACCTAAAATAAACACAAAAAAAAAACTCAGCCAGAAACAACAAGAGAAAGAAGAAAATCCATCCCATCAAGTTTTCACAAACATGGCTAACATCAACGTTTTGGATCTTGCGAAGGAGATTTCGGATTTTACCGGCTTACCGGAGGAGCTTGATCTGTTTATCAAACAGGTAGATTATTTATATGTAAGCGCAATCAAGTTAGATCAGCATTCTTTAGGGTTTTTTGATTTAAGAATTCGCCAAAAAATCAAAGGTAGTGCGAATCTAGTTTTAATTAACAATAAAAATCCGACAAGCTGGTCGGATATAAAACGTGTTTTGATAGCTAACTGTGGAATAGGCGAAAGCGTTGAGGCCATTGTAGATGAAATCAAGATCCTACAATTTGATAACTCTGTAGAAGATTTATTTGAAAAAATCAACCATCTCCTAACTAAACTAAATATAAAATGTTCTCTAAATCCAGGTGTTCCTAATTGGTTTAATAGTGACCAAAACGAAGTAACTGTTCTTAAGTTATTCATTAATAAATTACCTACAGGACCCAAACTCATACTTAATGCTAGGAACCCATCTAGTTTGAGTGAAGCCAAAGCTATATTAATTGATACTGACAATTTTTACAACTCACCAAACAGGAACTTACCACATTATACAAACAACAGGTACACTAATTCTTTTCAACTTAGCAATAGACAAAATAGTACATTTCAAAACCCAAGACATTTTAAAAACACTAATAATCCACATGCAGTATATATTCCAAACAATAGATCAGAAAATTATCGAAACACTTACCCACACAGCACATCCCAATTTAGATTAAATAACCAAAATTTTCCTTCCTCAAGTAGTGGCAATTTTAACAATTACAGATCACAAAATCCTAGACCAAATAATAGAAATTTCAACAAAAATTATTCAGGCACATATAGAACTATTCCAAAACAAGAGGAAATGGACATTGATCATCTTCAATCGGTCGAAACCGAGCAGAATGAACAATGCCCCCAATTGGGAAATTTTCAATCAGCCAATCCCGACCTCTTCCCTGCATAATAGTAAAAACTAATTCTGTCCCAATCAAACTGTTAATAGATTCTGGAGCTAGTACGTCCCTTATCAAAAAAAATTTGTTTCATAAATCTTTTAAAACTGTATTAAACAAACCATTCGTTCTAAATTCAATAAACTCGAACGTATCTGTCACCTCCAAAGTAACAATACCTCTTTTCAAAGAATTTAACAGACCTACATTGAAAATCGAACTACTCGAAACCGAACTGACAGGCAATTTTGACGGCATACTTGGATGCAACATTTTAAAGCCATTGCAGGCTAAGATAGATTTTGAGACCTTAAAACTTACTACAAATGGAGCTGTGTTACCCATTATTTTTAACAATTCTTCAACTCAATTAATAAAGAAAGAAGTTCTAAATTTGGAGTCCAATGAAACGGATATTTGTAGGAAAAAACCAGATATTGGAACTATTATTCATAGATTACGACTCGATAATTTAAACAAAGAAGAAGTAAGATCTGTAACATCTATCATCAAAAAGTTTAAGGAAGTATTTTACCTTGAGGGGGACAACCTGTCTTGTGCCGTTAAATACACCCATAAAATCCGCACAAAGAATGATATCCCAATATATTCAAAAGCATATAGATATCCTGAAGCGCATACTTACGAAGTGGGTAAGCAGATTTCAGAAATGCTTACTTCTGGAATAATAGTAAAGTCGTCTAGCCCGTACAATGCACCGATTTGGGTTGTCCCAAAGAAAATTGATAACTCCGGTCAGCAAAAATGGCGCTTAGTCTTTGATTATAGAAAACTCAACGATATTACGGTAGAGGACAGGTTTCCTATGCCCAATATAGACGACATTCTATCTAAACTAGGTAATGCACAGTATTTTTCGACACTTGACCTTGCCAAAGGTTTCCACCAAATCCCTGTTAGCAAGGAAGATAGGCATAAGACGGCTTTCTCAACCTCAGACGGTCACTATGAATTTACGCGTATGCCGTTTGGGTTAAAAAATGCGCCCGCTTCATTTCAAAGGATGATGAATGAAGTGTTACACGACTTCTTAAATAAAATTTGCGTTGTATATTTGGACGACATACTCGTCTTTTCAACATCGCTCCAAGAGCATATCGATTCTTTAAATAAAATATTCAACCGCCTTAAAGAGTTTAACTTAAAGTGTCAGATAGATAAGTGCAATTTTCTAAAGCGTGAGACAGAGTACTTAGGACACATTATATCTGACGAGGGAATACGGCCAAACCCAGCTAAAGTTGATACAATCAAACAAATTAAAATTCCGAAAACAAAAAAAGAAATCAAATCGTTCCTTGGCATTACAGGATTCTACAGAAAATTCATTATGGACTATTCCAAGATAGCGCTGCCAATGACAAAATGCCTAAAAAAAGAAGAAAAAATAATCATAAGTGACAGGCAATACATTGAATCCTTTAATAAACTTAAAGCACTCATATGTACTTGTCCTGTCTTAGCATACCCTGACTTTCAAAAACAATTTACCCTAACAACAGACGCTAGCAGTGCCGCTCTGGGAGCTGTCCTCTCTCAACACCAGCACCCAATAGCATTCGCTTCTAGGACCTTAAATTGTCACGAAACCCACTACAGTACCGTAGAAAAAGAACTTCTTGCAATAGTTTGGGCAACAAAGTACTTTCGGCCGTATTTGTTTGGACGTAAGTTCAAGGTTCAAACAGACCACCGACCTTTAGTTTGGTTAAACTCCCTAAAAGAACCAAATTCTAAGCTACAACGATGGAAAATAAAATTAAATGAATTTGATTTTGACATCGAGTACATCAAAGGCAACGAAAATAAGGTTGCTGACTTTTTAAGTCGTATCGAAATCCACCACATAAATAATGATGACGTGAGGTCTGATGTAGCAACAATACATAGCTGCAATGAAAATCTTAATGACCATATATCTATAACAGAAACACCAGTAAACATCTACAAGAACCAACTGATATTAGAAACAAATAGTTTAAATGCATGCAAAACCATAATTTTTTACAAAAGAAAGAGACGATCAATAATTTATTTAAAAGAATATGACGAGGATTATGTCTTAGAATTTCTGAAAGGGCTCTTTCCACTTAAGGGAACTGTAGGTGTCTATTCCAAAAGTGATGATTTATTTATTGGATTCCAAAAAACTGTAGTACAATATTTTTCAAACGCACCAAACATGAAAATTCTTAGGAGTACCAAGCTTTTAGAAGATATTACCTGCAAAGAAAAATTAATAGGACTTATTGAAAAAACTCACATTGATAAAAATCACAGAGGAATTGATGCAACTTATCTGGAGCTAAAAAATGAATACTATTTCCCAAATCTGAGGCTTGAAATACACAAATTTATTAATAATTGCATATTTTGTAACATGTGCAAATATGACAGAAATCCAATTAAGCCAGCATTAATGTTTACAGAAACCCCCAATAAACCTAACGAAATTGTTCACATTGACATATGGTTTCTAAATAAGGATAGTATGTTCCTTACGTTTATAGACAAATTAACCAAACACGTTTCAATATATCCTATTTCAGACAGAAACTCTATTACGATAGTCGAAATCCTTAAACTCCGTTTTGCGACATTAGGTAAGCCAGTAAAAATAGTTGCCGATAATGAATTTAACACAGCATTCATTAAGAATTACTTAGGCCAGGAAAATATATTATCACACTTTACATCTCCCAATACGCATACAGGAAATTCGGTGATAGAGCGATTTCATTCAACTTTAAACGAACATATAAGGCTATTTAAACTAAACAAAGGGAACAAAGATACGGACGACAAAACACTAGTCTTAAAAGCTGTCGAGATATATAATGACACAACACACTCCACCACACTATATAAGCCTAATGAACTACTTTACTCATCTTTAAGTGAATCGGAATGGGAAGAGCTTAAGCGAAGAGTAATACATTTAAAAACTAAACAAATTAGTAAAATAAATGAAACAAGACAAAATCCTCATGAATATAGAGAAAGGGAATTAGTAGAAAATTTAGGCTTCCATAGGATTAAACATCTTCCACGGTATATAGTAAAAGAAGTTAAAGAACAGGGCCGAACATATTTCAAAGATAGGAGCGGAATAAAACGTGATAGACATATAATAAAAAGACCATTCAAATATCAAAGGTCCATAGAAAATTTAAAGTTTGATAGGACATTGACAGGTAGAGATTACTCAAAAAAGAAAAAAAAAACTGAAAGAACCTAAAACAGAGAATTTAAGATTTGATGTCGTTTGCAGTGGACTCCTCTTTTTGCCTATTCCAAAAGTTTGCCATATTTTGCTACCTAATTAAACTATTAATGTACATAAATATGTAAATGAATAAAATTATAAATGAATTTATTCCTTATTTTATGCGTATTAAAAACAAAATGTAAACTAATTAATAATACAAAAAAAAAAACATTTGTAAGCATAAGTTGAATTACCAAATACATATTTATGATAATTTTTGAACACATACATACCATAGTTTGGCCTACCTATATATGTATGTACATATCGTAATAATTCTGTTTTTTTTTTTTTTAATTTCGATCTTGTTTTGTACACCTAGCCCTAAGAATAATTATGTTCAATATAGACGTAAGTTAATAATATACACACATATCTTATTTACCTGTTGAAAATAACTAAGAAATATATGTATATATCATCACTTTTGTAAACAAAACCAAAAGCCCATAATACCTACTTAAGTTATTTCAAATATTAGTTCATACACATATGTATTAATTTACTTCAATTCAAAGCATTGTCTATTGAAAAAAAAAAAAAAACAACAAAAAAACGTGTATCAAATCACTATATAATGTATGGAAACATATCGTACACCTGACTAAACTGACAAACCTACCTACTCACAAGCTGGGAGAAACACCACAGTCATCGGTTGCATCGCCATCGTCAACAACAAAATGATCAATTTACATACATACATCCTCGTATATACATTATTGCCTGCGCATGCAAATTCAACTTCCAGTCTTCTCGTCACAATCACATCTTACTAGATTGTTCATACTGCGGCCGGAGGAGTTACATATGTAACATACATATGTACACACTTCATATGAATACACCTGCAATGCTGCGCAACATTGCTGCTGAAACAAACAATGCAAGCAACCTAATGCCGTTTCTCTATATTGACGCTAACAGCTTTGGTGATTTTGAATAAAAGGTAGAGGTGTAGAATTGATTTAGACACCAAACGATTAAGTATAAAAATAAAGAACTGTTTTATTTTCCCGTTTCTGAATTGTGTGTTTCATTTCACTTGTGTGTTTCATTTCACTATGTGCAGTTGCCATGGCAAAAATCCATGAATTGGGCTATGAATTGCTCCCTCATCCACCCTATTCTCCAGATTTGGCTCCGAGCGACTACTTCTTGTTCCCAAACCTGAAGAAATGGCTTGGTGGAAAAAGATTTGACTCCAATGATGAAGTCATCTCGTCATTTTGAGGACCTCGACAAATCATTTTTTTTGGAAGGGATAAAAAAATTGGAGAAGCGTTGGACAAAGTGTATAGAGCTCAAGGGAGACTACGTTGAAAAATAAAATTATTTTTTTATCAAAAAATCTGTTTTAATCCAAAAGTCACGGACTTATTGACCCGCCCTCGTATAATATTTCAATTGAAAAAAAAGTATTTAAGATTTGAAATGAAACGCGATATACCATAATAGTAGGCAACACGGAATCCGCTTCTATGGGTTACACGAATTAAAATAATTAATTTATAAAATACCGAGTGATACAGGTGTAAGGTTTAACAACATCTTAATTGATATTGGCCACCAATTAATGATTAAGGCACTTGATACAGTCTTCATAAAAAAAAAAATTCTCCTAAGTAGATACCCTTGTCAGGCAATTTGATCATGGGTTATTCTTTTTTCATGAGTGGTATCTTAGAATACATATGTTACAACAACAAGTCTATTTGAATTTTGGATAACACCTACTAGCGAAATAGCCAATGAATACAAACAGTTCTCTCCCTGCGCCTCATAAATTGAATGAGGTCCTTTTCTAGTTAAGGCTGCCTCGTGTCGCGAAGTGGATCGTTAATGAATTTTCCATTTTCATGCTATCTTACATATTATTAACGTGACGCTACATTCGTTGATCCCGCAATTTATTTTTGGTGTGTGGAAATGAAAAGAAGTAATTCAGAAGATGACCCATCAATTTGATGTTTCGCGTTTTCAAAAAGTCACTTGTTTTAGCCGACCTGTGAGACCTCGCATTGTCGTGGTGGAGAATGATCCGTGTTCGGAGTGAAATTATGCGGTGTCCAACGCGAAGAAATCTTTTTTACGACCAAATGTTCATGCAAATGTATGCGAGTCGAACTACTGGTCAAGCATGCCTCAATTTCAAGCTAAATCACATGACGATCTTGCAATATCAATTCCTGCACAGCATAGATGTTTTCTGGTACAACAACTGATTTTGAATGACCTTCACGAAGTTCGTCCTGGAGCAAACGACGATCACGATTAAATTCTGAAAACCAGCGAAACACGGTGGCCTGCGATGGTGTTTCGCCACCAAAAGTTGAAGCAAATTGATCGTCACACTGTTGTATCATCACCACGAAAATCATTGCACGAAAATGTTTATGATTTAATTCCATTTTTTGGCTGAGAAGAATTTTTTTAAATCTCAGTAAAAAACGCAAATAGTACTCGTATGTCAAAATATTCTGAGCACGTGTACCATTGAAAACGTCAAACTTTATGATGTTATGTCGAATACGACGTATCTACAGCGGTAGTGTCATATCTCAGAACTTAAATTGCAGCCGCTAGACCCTGTGTTCTGCTGATAATTGAAAGATTATGCCCTTGGTGTTGGCTTGGGGGTTTCTCACAAAATAGTCCAGCACTATGCTAAATAAATCACATGAGAGTAGATCTTCTTCTCAGTGATCTTGACATCACATACAACTTTAATCAAAAAGTTCCCGCACCACACCACCGTGTTGTTCCGATTTGAGTTCTGTTAAGTTGGTAAATCTGTTGTTGACATTCTCTCTAAATCTTAGTGTCACAGCTTCACATTTGCAAAAGTTACGTAGCCAAGAGTACATTAATCTCTGTGTGTGTTGGCGATTTTTTACAATTTTAAAAATGGATTTAAATTTGCAACAACGAACTTGTATTGAATTTCGCGTAAAAAACGGATTTGATGGTACGCAACGTTGGAAATGTTGGAAAAGTGTTTCGACAACGATTTCCTAAAGAAAACGGTCGTTTACCAGTGGCACGAGCGAGCGGTTCAAAAGTGGAAATAACCACTGAGCCCAAACATCTTTCTCTCTCTCTCTCTCTATCCAGTTTTCCGAAAAACTTAACATGTGCTCCATTATTTTAAGAGTAGTAATACCCTCTTGAGTGTTAAGTTCTTTAAAAAAAAAAAAAATTCGGACCAAGCGAATAATTCTCGACGTTTCTAAAAAGCCTGTGGCCTTCTTGCTGTCCCTCAGTCGGGAAGACTCTAGACTGCTAACTAGGCACTACACTTTTAATAAGCATTCACGTGTACTACGACAGCAGGATGCTGTCTGCAACGTTTACTGACAGAGAGTGCTATTCCTGCTAGTGTCCGGTCTACTCTCGCATCAGGCTGTAAGAATTCGACGTTGGTGTTGTAGGCGCTATAACTGAAGCATTTATTTAACTTTCTACGAAAGACCGAGGAATTCCAATGACAATTTTTGCTATTGATCTAAATGTAGTAGAGTAGAGCCGGAGTTTTCAATATCTGTTGGACTGGATAAAAACCCTAAGAAAAAAGAATGATAAGCCGACGCTTCAAACATCCATTGACGATACTCCATTCCCGACTGCAGGTTTGGGCTCAGTTGAGTCGTCTTTTTTTGTAGATAGCTTCAAAATACAGCAGTGATGGGATAAATGAAGCCCAATCAATATGCTATCCACAGTCAATCGTTTTATGAGCAATATCGCGGCGCCATTCTATCGTCCGAATCAATTGCGTCCATATTTTCGAAGAAATGTTCACTGGTCACTGTCCCGTAACATCAACCAGAGTGCAGCTGACACCAAACAGTGCATTTTCGCGAGTGGAATTGAGTATCATGAATCTCTTCTGGATTTACCATACTGAAGCTCGATCACAAATCTATTGAGCTGAAAACGCGCCTTGTCACGTCATCAGACCGAATTATTTTGACTGAACACGAATTGACGATTCCGGATCGTTTCGCCACATTTCAACTCATATCGGCAGCAGACTGTACGTGGTACGCTATTTATCCACAAAACGATGAAAGGCGAGCTCAGTTGGTCGATTATGAAAACCAAAAATACCAGGTAATGGTCTGTACGTTTCGCGATTGTGGGTGAACCTAGCTAATAAGCATTTCCAGATAGCCCGACACTTAGCTAACTCCCTCTAGTTGCGCACTGTAAGTTGGTTGAGAACCCTTCAAGTTGTGCGCGTCACCTAACGCATGCTTTCTATTGCTTTGTATCTCCGAGTTAGATTCGGCGACTCTGGGGGCCGTGTCTTCTCCTTCAAAGGGAAATTTCGCGAATTGAAGACCAATTTTCAAAATAAGTTTGAATGATACGGAAGCGTTCTTTGATGTAAGTCTATTTCTTAAATGAAATAACACTTTGTTAGAGAGATTTGATAGATAACCACCATACCTTTGGTTACTGTTACTTATACAATATAAGTGAGACATCAATTCGTCTGAGAAATTAATTCTGCCTTTATTTATTTAAAGTGCTGGCTATTTACACAATTTATTGATTGATTATTCTACTCGTAAGTTTAGTATCCTTTACCGGGGTCATTAATTTTAGCCGAAGCGGCAGTTTGACCCGGTTGACTTGGGGTTCGTGCTAACCGCAGTCCAACTGCTGGCTCGTCATTTTGGTGGAGCTTGTTTACTTTGGAAGCGATTCATAAACACTATTCATGACGATTTATCAAATTACACTTAGTATAAACGTTAAAGGACTATAAAACATGATGGAACGGTTTGGATGTAATCCCTATTGAAATACAGGGTGCGCCATCTTTTATGTCGGTATGTAAACATTGACATTCATTTGACATTCATCAACCGATTGACTTGAGGAGACATGTTTTTGAAACGTTAATTCAGTATAATTTTAACCATGAATAGCTTCAGACTGAAACAATGCGCCGAAATAATGACGCTGTACATTGAAAATAGTCGTTTAGTCGTATTAACTCAACGATACTCGTTGAAAATATCGTGGGCAACAAGCACCATCTGACAACACTATTCGTCGTTTTTAAGCAGGGGACAGTGGGAGATCGTCGACATGCCGTTCATCAACGCCCAAGACGTTTCAATGAATTGGTTGAATCGGTAAGAGGGAGTGTTTTCCGAGAACCTACATGTGTCGTATCGTCAGCGCGCTCAGCATTTTGGCGTCAGTGGAACCACCTTGCTGCGCATTTTGAAGGATGATTTGCATTTGCTTCAGTATAAAGTGCAATTGATTCAAAGAATATTGCCGACAGACGGTCCACGTCGCTTGGAATACGGCCAAACAGTCGCTCGAATGGTTGACACTGAACCTGATTTTTGTAAGCAAATTTTGATGACCGACGAGGCCTTCACACTCTCTAGCGCCGTTAACAAGTAAAATTGCTGCATTTGAGCAACGTAGAATCCACACGAGGTCCATGAAACACAATTGCATGACCAAAAAGTGACTGTTTGGGCCAGCGTTTGCGCCAAAACTATAATTGGGCCACTTTTCTTCAGAGAAAGCGCAAAAATCGGTGGATGTTGGAACATTATGGCTGCCTATAAATGTCTGAAAAAGGTCTGCTTGGTTACTGGTTTCATCAAGACGTATGTCATGCTACACTGCAAATCAAACAATTCAGCTTCTGCATCGAAAATTCCCTAGACGTGTGCTGTCAAAAAATGGAGACATTGACTGGCCACCCAGATTTACAAATTTGACCCATCCAGACTTCTTTTTGTGGGGTTATTTGAAAAGCAAAATGTACGCCAGCAAACCTCAGACCATTGACTAGCTCAAGGCAAACAGTCGTGCCGAAATGATAGCTATACCCCCCGAGGTGCTCGAAAAAGTGATGAAAAACGCAGCAAAAAGGTCACATTTTCCTTTGGTCAATAAAGGTCACTTGATTGATGTTGTATTCAAAAACTGTTGCTTAGATGCTTTCGGCAGTAACATGCGCTTAAAACTTAGAAGATATATAACTTCAAAATGAGATCAGAATGATGATTAAGATAGATATGAAAACTCTACTCGACCAACTGCTTAATATCAATCTGCATGCGCATAGATATGAGTATATCCCAGGTAATTACAAGACCGGAAAAGTGGTACAAAAGTATACTTACTTTGCCTGATAGAATAATATTTATAAGTTATGTTTAGTCTACTGGAGTAACAGTAGGACAAGTCATTTAAAGGGATAGCATACGGTTTTCAAGAAATCTAAATCCATTTACAATTTTAAGAGTTTAGGGATATGACTTCACCATAAGCATATCTATAATATTATCTAGGACACTTGAAGTCCTACTTTAAATGAGTTTTGCAGAGCTGAATAAAAAAATAATCCGGAAGTATATTCTGTTCGACTGTTTTGGTCTCTTTTAAACAGAATTAGACATGGGAACATTCTTTGAAATATCAAAATCTGATTCCTGAAAATTCTTAAATTTCTTCGTAGTAAACTAAAATGGGACAAGCAGTTCAGTAGTTAAATTTTAAAAAGGACTCCTTATTATTCTTTTCTATATTGCATTTATTTATAATCAAAAAGGGCTTTCAGATTTTATGGTGTGTTCCTTTTAATCCATTGAATGTGAGACGAAACCTTTGCATAACCATCAGGATTTCTACTACCACATCCCATTACAACAAATCCAGCAACACCAACCAACTTTCCATTGTAAATAGCTGGACCACCAGAATCACCATTGCAAGCACCATGATTCTTATCATGGGACAAGCAGAGTAAGGAATTGTCATTCAAACTTGGTTGGACAAAGCATCTACCCACACTGACAGCTTGCAAAGTGTTGTATTGTAATTGAATTGGTATATCACCATTTGTCGAAAGGCGTCCCCATCCAGAAATTATTACTTCGGCATTATGTGGAATCTCCTTAGTCTCCAGAGAAATTTGTGTCATCTTCTTTGTGAATGTCAAAGGTTTAGCCAAAGTCAGGACTGCAAGATCGTTCAAAAAATTGCCATAACTTTCATGAACCTTGATTTTGGAAATTGCAACCTCAACTCCTCCACTTAAACGATTTGTGGATCCAGCATAGATTGTAAATTGATTCGCTGGATATCTGAGTATAAAATTTATAAGAAAAAAAAATTGATTCTCTATGATAAACTTACGGAGTGGTACCACTTTGTACTACACAATGGGCCGCTGTAAGGATATACTTATTGGAAATGATCGATCCACCACAGGTGTGCTGCTTATTTCTGCGAAGTGATATCTGGTGAGGAAACTGCCCTTCAGCGGCATTTTGACCGCCGACAATGCGAGTTTCTGCCAAGGCACAAGCCATCAAGGCAAGGGCCCCAATAATCACAGCTAGTAGTTTCAACGACATTGTGAATTGAATTTCTGACTGGAGTCTTCAGTGTCAGATGTTCCTTTTTATAGTGAAAGTACTTATTGCGTTCTAGACATTCATCGAAAAGGCTTACCATTATCTGTGTTTCTTGATTGCTTGCGTTTCCAGTTTTAAGTCGATTTATTAATTTATCCACTTGTCTCAAGTGGACAGAATTTTCTTCAAATGGATTTCGAAGAGTCTTGGTATGACGTTCTATCGATCGGTACTCGACATCTGTGACAAGGTCTTGTGGTCAAGTTATTGGAGCGGCCCAGTTTCTCTATCTAGACGCAGGGTGAGCTTTACATTTTTATGATCTAAACGTGGATTTGTTTGATTGATTGATTTATAAACTTCTTTGAAACAGAGGCGACTAATAAACTCCAGGAGGCTTACTTTGAAAATATATTTACGACTGAAGTAGAGCTATTTAACGTTATGTTAGATTGGCAGGTAAGACTACCCCGACTTAGCTAGTTGAATAGTCAAGTATTAAAGATCCAACAGACGGCAACAAATCGTAAGGGATTAGAGTCGGTATCTGCTCTTGCTATCTTACCACAGGGTCAGACCTGCTTTATTAAAGTAAATAAGTTATTAAGACCCACCAAGACCAGCAAATGCAACTACTCAGACTTAAATCGCGCACTAAAGGAATGAGTAAACTCTTAGACCTTTAGCTGGCATACTACCTTTATCAAAATGTTCCCGGAATGTATTCGGAAAATTGGAGATACAAATTTATTTATCTTAATCTATATTGTCCCCTTCAGAGTAATGCCCATCGACTGCAACACACTTACGCCAGCGCTTGATCCAATCCTCGAAACATTTTTTATATTCGGTTTTCGGTATGTCCATCAGTGCTTCCTGCGATTTTTCCATTATTTCCTCCGGCTGCTGAAACGCATTCCCCGTAGTGGTTTCTAACTCGATTGAACAGAAAGAAGTCACAGGGAGCCAAATCAGGTGAATTCGGTGGCTGTTGGATGGTATTTGTTGCATTTTTCGTCAACAAATTAAGAATAATGATGGCACTGTGCGACGGTGCGTTATCATGGTGCGAAATCCACGAGTTTTCTGCCCACAATTCTGGTCTCTTTCGGCGAATTGCTTCACGCAAACGTCTCATAACGCCCAAATAATATTCTTTGTTTACTGTCTGGCCTTCTGGCAAAAATTCATGATGCACTACACCGTTGTAATGCATGAAAACCGTGAGCATTGCCTTCTTTTTTGATTGAAAACGAGGTGGTTTTTTTGGTCTCGGCTCAAGATAGGCTCCGTGAACATTCTCTGCGATTTCGAAAATCGCTTAAAAACTAGCTTAATCAACTATACCACCGAGAGTGTCTATCTAGAATTTGAAGGTAATGAAGTAAGTGTTTCCTCTCCTTTAGGAAGCTATCAAAATTCTTGGTAGTGGAGAGCAACATCCCCCTTATCGCTACTCCCTAACATCCTATTGAACCGGACTGGTTCCGCACTGCCGAGGACGATTTTTCCGTCATAAATGAGTTGTCTATCCGCAACTTTTCGAGCGACATGGAAATTTAGCCCCACGGATAATCTGTTTTGGATCCGCCCTTTGTTGTGTAAATTCCTCTATTCAGAAGGGAATGAAGCCGTTAAAGTGCACTCTCACTTGATATAAATAATTAGGTAGTAAGATATCAATAGGATATTGATTTTGCAATACGTCTTCAAGTCAGCTTAATGACGAAATTGTCCACTCTTATCAACCTCGTCCTATTGTAAAAGACCTCATTAGGATAGAGCTAATCCCTACAAAACACCCAAATATGTATTTTCCAATAAGCTTGCTCTCACATGCAAACGGGACATCCAAATACAAGCATAGAATAGAAACTTGCCATGTAGCAGATTACATGTACCGTGCTATAAAACGCTGTCGTAATGAAACATTTATACGTTTATTGCATGATATGTAGATACTAGATTTCAATGTAAATATCAGCCCATATTGTCCCACAGAAAGCTTTTGGCAATGCTTTCTGGTTTCCGCAGAGGCCCAAAAGTAAGGCGTCCTGAAGAGAATGATTTCTCACTTCCAAGAGTTGATCTTCAGCATCCAGTCATCGCAATATCGCTTAAATTTTCCGAAGTCACATCGTAAGAGTATATTAATGATTTCGATTTTTAGACCTGCTCTGTACGCGATTAAGTCATCTATGTGCACTATGGCATGGTAAAGTGAGTTCACGATATCACTTGTGTATACTCGTAATGTTGTATAGGATCAGCGAAGTAATGACAGCTTGTTGTAGAAAATTTTTATTGTCAAATAATTCAGGAGAAGTCACATCGCCATTATTTCTGATGAACTGTCTATTGGCGAGCAGACTAATAAAATTAATAGCAGTGGCATAAGTAGGCATAGACTTATTCAGCTAGTACAGTGTTGAGGACTTGTTCAAAGGCAATCAACCAGGCACCAATGCATTTTTTTTTGCTTCTGTATCATAGGATTTTAGATACCAGCTAAGAACCGCATGTGAGATATTATGCCTCGTCTCGAAACCGAATTGCTTATCTGGAACAATTAATTTGCTGTTAACCCACTAAGTTAGGGCTCATCGATCACCTTTTCAAATATTTTACTTACAGTTGGCAATGGGCTTATTGAAAGGAGGTTCACGGGATTGTATATGCCCTTAATCTTTTAGGAATCGGATGCACCACCGCTGTCTGGATAATAGGCATTCGAATGTGCTGGGTAATAGGCGTTATTAAACAGGCTGGCGTAAATGTCCAAGAATTCTAATTTCCACTGACTTCTTACTTCTGATTGTGTCAAAAATTCCTTAGGGCTCTTAGTTCAAAATGCACCGCGGTTGTTCCTCCTCATGACTGATGACATTATTTGCCATATTTTCGTTCTCTATTGGATTTTGGAGTTGTGCATAAGAACTTGATTTTGTGGTCCTGCCTTGTAAGTTTTCTAGAAAGTCCACCCTATGCATTCTTCCTTCTCCTGCGGATTCTCTATTACAAAGAAGTTGCCATCATCAGCGGCTTCATTTGGATTTAAGCTGGGCTGGGAAAAAGTTTGTTTCATTTTCTTACTAAAATTTAATTGGTTTTCTTAAAGTGTACAAATTAATTTACTTAAACCAAATATGAGGTTATTATTGATAATGTTTCCCCATTTTTCGGGAACAGTCATAATGACATCGGTGAAAAACTTCTGTGCTTTTGGTTGAAAAACTGAAGCAAGTGGATTTCACATACCGGAACATCTGATATCCAGAGGGTGTACGTATGGACTAAACGGTGGTTGCATTAAGACATCCGAGTTCAATTCGTGTAGTTTTCTTTCTATTTCCTAGCGTAATCATTCGAGATGTTTACAGTACCCCATAAATACAGCATCATTTTCTGTGCTGTCAACCCTGGCTTCGCAAACTTTTATGACGGCTCATCTTCCTTTGCCCACGATATTTGAGGCTTCCGACTGTCATTTTTTCATCACCGATGAAAATTTGTTTCGTAAATGGTTCGGATTCATCGCATTTTAAGAACGTTTCAACATCTCGCAGATTATGCCTTCGCACTCAATTCATTAGGCAGCCATTGATCGATCTTCTTTTTATATTAGGTGCGCAACTAAGTTATTATTTGATGAAAATGCAACTTTCATTATTGTGAAAAAATGGTTACAAATGAATCATTCAAAATATTGTCCATCGCTAGCTACAACATTTCCCATCTTTCAGGGAGAGTTAGAATACCGTTACTGTAAAAGTGTTCATCTTTTGAGGTTATCCACGAATCAATCCATTTTTTGATGTATTCATATGAGTAGAACTGCTAATCAGCCAGACCATGGAACGGAACAAGTAATAATCGGACGGCGCAATATCTGGGGAATATGGCGGGTTGGGTAGGACTTATAATTTGAGCGTTTCCAGGTAGGTTTTGCCGGGCTTAGCAACGTAAGGCCCAGCGTTGAAATGCTGTAGAATCACGTTTCCGTGCCTCTACTCGTATTGTTGCCGTTTTTCTCGTAGTCCTCGCCTTAATCGCATCAATTGAAGTCGATACCCTTCCCCAGTTATGGTTTCGTTGGGTTTCAACAGTTTATAAGAAAAACACCGAACTGGTCCCACCCAATACAAAGCATAACCTTCGCAGAGTGAATATTCGGCCGAACCGACGACGTAGAAGCATGTCCGGGCAGTCCCCATGACTTTTTTCTCTTGGAGTTGCTGTAATGAATCCATTTTTTATCACCCGCCACGATGCGATGAACAAAACCCTGTCGCAGAAGCAGTTGTTCACAGTCGGCAAAACCACGCTCAATGTCCCTTGGCTTCAAATCGTAACGAACCCAAGTTCCTTGTTTTGGAATCATTCCCAAGGCATGCAATCGCTTTGAAATGGATTGGTGGGTAACTCCACAAGCTTAAGCGAGCTCTTCTGCATTTGGCACGTATCCTCATCGAGCAATGCCTCCAATTCAGCGTCTTCGAAGGATTTTGGCCTTCCTTCACGCAGACGGTCGTCAACATCGAAATCAGCGTCTTTCAAGCGACGGAACCAATCACTCCACTTAGACCAGCATTCCCGTGAACTTTTTAGAGCTTTCGATGCGCTTCGGCCTCCGTTTTCTTCGAATACAGTAAGAAAATCAACACTTCCGCAAATGACGATTATTTGGCACGAAATCAGACATTTTCACACAACCAAAAGTATATGAAGCCAAAATAAAATCATTAATGTGTCAAAATGGTTTGTTTACCATATGTCTAAGCTTGGTTCGTGACGCTTTGGATATGTCAAAATCGACCAGCACTTACTTAGTTGCACATCTAATACACCGCTTTCTGTAAATACCATAGTTCAAGACAGTTTGAAGGTTAATGCCTAGGTCCACAGCAATATCCGTTTTCGGTGATCTGACGACCAGAGCATGGCTTATCTTTGACATCGAAACTGCACGAACCATAAAGGGCGAATCATTTCGAATTCTGATAAAATAAAGCCCATTTTTTTAAAAAGTCTGCGTAGCGTTCTTGTCCTTGTCGTAATAGTACAGGGTTGACCGATAAGTTTTTAGAAAAAGTAAGAAAAAAAAGAAATTTATTACTTTAATTGGTTCATTGTTTATTTTTTCAAAGTATTGTCCTTCAAGATTTATACACTTTTCCATACGATAGAACCAGTTTTTGAAACATTTATTCCACTCTGAACCCGACACCTCAGAAACATGCCTTTTGAACGCCTCTAAAGCCTCTTCTAGCGTTGAAAAACATTGACCATGCATTTTATTTTTTATGAACGGGAACAAACAGAAGTCATTAGGCGATAAGTCAGGAGAATATGGGCATTGGCCCATTAATTCGACGAAAAATGTAAGTTTTGGCTGACTGTGTGTGAAATATTATTGTCATGATGGAGGGCGAGGCATCGTTTTTCGAGGCTGATGACTTCCGGTAAACAAATTGTTGTGTACCAATCCGCATTAATAGTTCTTCGATCCACTAAAGCCACAGTACCAACATGACCCGATTTATCGAAAAAACAAGCGATAAATGCTTCGAGAGCGATTCACTTTTGTCGGTTTTCGCTCACCTTGGAATACCCAAACAGCCGATTATCGCTTAGATTCGGATTCATACGAGTATATCCAGGTTTTGTCTCCTGTAGCGATATTGTACACGTTTTCTGAAACTGCACGATTGAGTTGCTTTAGCATTTCTTTGCATCATTTGACACAAACCTTTTTTTGATCATCGGTCAGCTTGTGTGATGTCCACCTAGCACAAAGCTTCTTCTCAGCTTCTCTCTCTACGGCATCAACGTTTTCTGGTCGTCCTTGCAGTGCTGTAAGGACGACCTTCACGAAATTCATCACTGACGCTAGCACAACCGCGTTTGAACTCTGTAAACTGGTTATAAATTTTAGCATTGGATGGTATTTCATCACCAAAAGCCATACGAAGTCGTTCTATGCATTGTTGTTGAGTTAGACCACATTTAAAATCATAAAAAAATTTAAAACGAAATTTTTGGTTTTTTGATTTTGACTAAATTGTTAATTAAAACACACTGTTAAAACAAAACCGCTAAACGTTCTTTGATGAGTCACAAAAAGTTTCGAATTTTGCGTAAATGAAATTTGGAAACATTAAAAGAATCAGTGCTGCCACATTCTAAAAAATGATCGGACAACTTTTTCCCGCGGAACTGATTCGGGTCATTTGCAGAAGTTTTACTAATATTTCGAGGTTTTTGATTGACGATTTCAGTGTCATGCCTGTGCAAAGGCAGAAACTAAATACAACTGAACCCCCTTTGAGTATTAAGCTGGTGCTGCAACTGATTTACTATAGAATTTTTATTCGTGACATCTGTCAAGGCTTAAAGCAATATTTCTCATCCTACTCTTAAATCCAACCATTCGCAACCTAACATAGAGT
Source organism: Volucella zonaria (assembly GCA_963966105.1). Taxonomy (NCBI): domain Eukaryota; kingdom Metazoa; phylum Arthropoda; class Insecta; order Diptera; family Syrphidae; genus Volucella; species Volucella zonaria. The sequence goes on from OZ014532.1 coordinate 161,299,368, forward strand.
GGGTTAAAGGACAAGATGCATGACCTTTCGGGATATTAATTTGCTCACCTCAATAACGTCCAACTTTAACAGCAGAAACCCGTTCTTCCATTTGAGGAGTCTGAAAAATTCAGACCTTAGTAGTTTTTTTCTGATAGTCAAAAGTGGTCAATATCCCCTCAGTCCTTAACTAAGATACATATGTGTAGATCTCGAAACAATATTGTTTTTTAGTTGCAGTTTATTTTGACATATCTACTCTGTGATATGACTGAAAGGTTTCCGACCGCAACGTAAAGATAGCGGCACTTGTCAATAAAAGCTAGTGAATGCTAGTTGTGCATCTTTTGACAGTTACCTACCGAAGTTTCAGTCATTTTGGACGCACAGTTTTTAGTTGACAGTTGTTTGAGTGAGTCGATGTGAGTGTTTTTTGTGAAAATGACAAAAATTGAGTATCGAGCTGTTATTAAATTCTTGTTTTTGAAAGGCAATACGCCTACGCAAATCAAAAATGATTTGGACTCTACATAAGGGGACTCTGCACCCCTCATTTAGCACAGTGAAATTTTGGGCAGCTGAATTTGAACGTGGCCGTAAGAGCTTGGGAGATGATGAACGTTCGGGACGTCCAAAAACTGCAACCACTGACGATAACATTGCTAAAGTTCACCAAATGGTGTTACACGACCGCCGAATTAAAGTGAGAGAGATAGTAGATGTTATGAAAATGTCCAAAGAATGGGTTTTGTTACATATTAAATCAAGATTTAGGCATGAGAAAGCTGTCCGCGCGTTGGGTGCCGCGTTTGCTTACGTTAGACCAAAAACGTGTTCGAATGAACATTTCGAACGCTCTGTTGACGCAGTTTAAGCGCAATAAATCCGAGTCTTGGCGCCGATTAATTACTGTAGATGAAACTTAGATACACCATTATACGCCCGAAACAAAAATTCAGTCAAAGCAGTGGACTGCAAAGGGCGAGCCGGCTCCAAAAAAAAACAAAAACTGTTTTTTTCGGCTGGGAAAGTGATGGCGACTGTTTTTTGGGATTGTAAAGGAGTTATCTTAATCGATTATCTTCAAAAAAGAAAAACCATTACAGGCCACATTTGCAGAAAAAGAAAATCCTGTTTCACCAAGACAACGCGCCGTCTCACACCTCAGAGGTTGCCATAGCGAAAATCCATGAATTACGGTTTGAACTGCTTGACCGCCTTGTCACCAGATCTAGTCCCAAGCGACTTATTTTTGTTCCCTCATCTAAAAACTGCGCTCGGAGGACAGAGATTTTCGTCAAATGAGGAGGCAATCACCTTCGTGAAAAATTATTTTGCAGAGAAAAACGCTAAGTACTATTTGGACGGGTTAGAGAGATGGGAGCATCGCTGGGAGAAGTGTGTAGAGTTACAAGGAGACTATGTAGAGAAATAAAAAAAAAATTTGAGAAAAAATGTCTTGTATCATTGTTCGGTCGGAAACTTTTCAGCAACCCTCGTATGTGATTCGTACAACCGCTTCTGTCAGCTTGTTTCATTCTGTTACAGCTAATCCCAGCCGGTCATGGCATGCAACAAAATTGAGCCTCCAATAGGAGGGTAAAGCTCCACCTTTTGACTTAGTAAAGGTTCCATTAGATTTTTTTAACTGTGTCAATTTTTATCGGATAATTATATGGGATTCTGGGGTCTAGGGTAAAATCTCCAAGACTGCATATTATAAGTTCGCTTTCTTAACAGCACAAGGAGGCTTAATGAAGTTAGAGTAAAAGATGGTTACTCGGTTGATACGAGAACATACCTTTGGAAAAATGCGTGTGTGGGACAGAAGCAAAAATGGTGAATCACGTCCAGCAGACTTGATTTGGTACTGTCGGAGACTAACCTAGGTTCTTGGGAATAATTTAAGGATTCATGAACATATGGAATACCTTTTAGTTATGGACGTTAGCACCTGAACATAAATGAGGAGAAACCTTCTAATATTTATTTATTCTACTCTGGTCACCTCGTTACTATAGGACCTAGTGCACTACTCCACTGACCCTGAAACAGAGGTTTTGTATTGCTTTTAGAGCTTTTTCTGCCTCTCTTTATCTACTCGGCTCTCTTACTTCAATGCATTTGCATTTATTTGCACATGCCCTTTTAAAGGCCATACATAGGTGTGTACAGATGTATCTGCATTTATGTACGTGCATTCTTTCCTAAAGGTTTCAGTATATCCACCCACATTCATCCTCTCTCTTCTCACATTTCTCTCTGGAGGATGATAACCATCCATAAGTGCACTCCCAAGGATGCGAACATGAATTTATTGCCTGCGTCAATTAAATCTACGTTTAACACATCTCTCCTCTCTGCCGTCGTCTCTTGACTCTTTCACATGGGACATGGAGAACTTGAATATCTCGCAAAGGCCATTACCGTTGTGGGGGTGGTATTCTACCAATATGTCCTGTGGTACCTATTTTAAACGCTATAATCAAGGTCGTCCGGAGGATAACGCTCAAGGTTGCTGGTGCTACAACACGCTCTACTGGATGAGCATAGTATGTATAATACGAGTATTACGAGTATGCGAGTATGGAAGTGTAAAAGTTTGTGTGTACATGTATACTAGAATGCGTTGTGTGCTCATGGCCTTTAAAGCAATTCCGGTGTGTGACATTGAACTCACGTCACGTTCTCTCTTCGTCAAGGTAGTCTATTTTTGGAATTCGCGAAGGACTAGTGACGTCAGTTGGTGTTCATTAAAGTTTCGTTACGAATTGAGTTTTAAGGGAGTTTTTATCTTTTACGACAACGATGGCACGGATGGTTATACGTAGTTTGTGCTAGGTGGGGTTTCTAGGCGGAAGTAAGAGTTTGTTGTTGTGGTTTTGGCTTTGGTTATTGCGGCACTTATCAGCAGGAAAATTGTGTACGTACGATAATAAAAACGGATGGTAGAGAATCTGAAAGATGATATTTTCTTTTCGTTTTTTTTTTGATTTTTTTTTTTTATTATGGGAACATAAAAATATACCCCGCAAAATACATCATGCTAAGATTAAAAAAAAAAAAAAATTAGTTGTATACTTTTGGGAGTGAAATTAAATTGGAATTTTTCACACAGTAGAGTCGCGAGAAGTTGTATGATACTTATACAACAGTTTAACAAAGTTGTTGAGATTTATCGCCCATAAAATGTGAGAATATACAATTTCAGGATTAATACAAGGTTTCAGTGGTAGCTGATGGAATATCGAAAAATTATATCATGAAACCAATACTCCCTCAGAGATTTATTAATACTTTATGGTTAAGACGGCAAGTGGAGCAGAGGTAGCCAAATTTGTGACGCATTAGTGGTGATGGATGGAATGAACGATCGATAAGCAATGAAACATAATATCTGGTATTTAGCGAATGGTAAAATTATACATTTCTTAAATATGAGGTGGCTAGGATTAGTATTCACGAACATTGTTGAGGTATATGATAGAAGAGGAAATATTGTACATTATTGAGCATTTTTGCTTCTGGTTTCTGAGTTCTTAGATGTGAAATATTTGCAGTGGGAGAAATAGTTTTGTGAGCTACTCGTATGTACGAAAGAAGTTACCCTTTAGTTTTAGATGAATTTTGCTTCTGTAAAAGTTTTAAAATTACGAACGGCGTGAAGAATGGCTTTATGTTATTTTATAATAATAATAAATGATTTAACGGATATTGATTAAGGTAGAATTGAGCTACGCCGAACTAAAATTCCCAATCGTATGCTTGTAGATGATACTGTCTTCTGCAATGAGTTATTATTGCATAACCTGAAACCACCAGCAGTGTATAGAATTTTAAATTGCGGAACAGTGGAACAGTAGATGACCTCTAAGGACGCCGTGAAGCATTCGCCTCCCCCACTGATTCGTGACAAAATAGTTCATTTCGTATATCTGCACTTGGATGACGTCGAATGAAATTTAACGTTGTCATCGTTCAAAATGACATAAACTCCGCATCATTGGAGACTTCGATAAAACCACTACTTACATAAGCTTTTTCATCAACCCTACTCTCTAGAACTCTTTAAAATTGTATAGAAATTTGCATTTATCTTTTATGTCTTCCTACAAACCCGTTATTATAACGTCTTTCTCTTGGAGGCTATGAAAACGCTGGTGATTTGATGGCATATCTCACTGAAAACCGGAACCAAGATCTACAGCAATCTGGAGAAAATAGGGTCATTGCATTTGACATTTCAAAGGCATTTCATACATTTCACACAAGTAGAGTCTTGTATGGGATCGATGAATGGCTTCTTCAATGAATTGGAATATACTTTTCGGAACTTCAATCCAAATTGTTTTGAGCGGTTTCAAGTCGGATATCTACAAAGCTAGTTCTGGTGTGCTCCAGGACTCCGTTCTGCCTCCGATACTCTTTTTTATTTTTATATCTAGATCTCTCGTCTGCTGTTTTTAATCCAATAAATTAATTTAATGACGAGAGTGCTCTCTGCTTTTCATATTCTCAGAACGGCAGAATATATTAAGCTGATTAATTTGAGAACCATCAACCGGGTGGAATTGAATGCCTCCAAAGCACAATGCTGCCTTCGGTCGTTAAAGCGAAATTTAACACTCAGCCATTATCCATGAACAGCATTTATATTATAGTTTCGATACCGAAACTCTCTATATATGTGTGTGAATGACAACCAAAGTTCGGTGTTCGGTGTCAGCAAAAATGTTGCAAAATATCTAGGTTTCTTGAAGCGATGTAAGAAATACTTTACCCTGATCTGCCTGTGATTTGCATATAAAAGGCATTTACTTACCTAAAATTGGAGTCACTCTGGTCAGATACTCCTGAAACCTATCTATAAGATTTAAAGCCGTGCGATAAACCTCATACAAACATTCAAAACCAACGTACCCCTATTTCTATTTCTATTTCTTTCCTCCCCAACTTTCCTACATCTACGTTGTGTGCAAACATTTTAAGAGTATCCATAGTATACTTTTAGCGCACTCTATAAAAAAGATTCCATGAAGACCCGACTATATTCCTTTAGCGGCTCTGATTCCGACCCATTCCTGAGCACCGTGGGAGTTTTATCAAATACCACGTCTAGGGCTGCCGGTTCCTTTTGCGTAATCCAATAAATAGTACAACTTTGCAACTCTGCAAATACCTGAAAGAAGTTGTAAGGGCCATTGTAATGTACGATATTATTAACCATGCTTAGTAAGTAGTACGAATTTTGTATGCTTCGAACACATTAAATTAAATACAGGGAGAAAAAGTCTACCGAAGTCACACATCATAATCTTAGAGGGTAAGACTACTCAGCGCAGCCCAACACCATATCGTACAAGCGATTTTTCTAGAAAAGACAATTTAATGTTTTATTGTACAAAACTGGTAGTATTATCAAAATAAAACAGAAGCTGTAGTTGTTTCATAGATTCTGGTAGTTCAGCAATTATATACACGTACAGTAAGGGAGCAATTGCTTTTCCAAACTGTTTTCCAACTTCGACATTGGAATACAATTTTGACTAATGTCAAAGTTTGGCCGAATACCTACTGATTAAAGCATCACCTCTTATATTCAAATCCAGTCGGTTTATACGTACCTATGCATGTTCATATCCAGCACGGCCAAAGTACTTCCTCATAATTCCATAATTCCATAGTTTAGTTGTTGCTCCATCCGAACATGTTAGAGAACTTCTGATCTAATATTATTACAGAAAGCGTGTTTGAAATACACCAGTCAAGTCTCATAGCTTTAGGCCCCAAAATGTCCTGTATGATGTCACCAGGATCACTGTATGATTTTACTTGGTAAATGGTGGTAAACTTTTCCTTGGTGGCTTTTGAATCAAATTTGTTCAAAAATGAAGACCCATTTTGATTAATTTGGAATTGTTTGTTTTTCTAGTCACTTTAGTTATTTGAAGAAGTGGCCGTAGTTTGAATGGATCGGAGCAGTTCAGTTCTTCTTAACCTTAACCCTTCTCCAAAGTGGAAGTTTACTTTTTACCTGATTTTGAATTGGTATTAAAGTGGTAGACGGGTCGCAAAATGTGATACTAGAGCCACCTAAATTGTGTTGATTATTTAATTATTGAGTTTTATTTAATTTTTTTAATTATGTACTATGTGCTTAAGACATCTAGGTACTCTCACCTTCCTTATTTATTCATTAAAAGAACGATTCGAAATTATTATAGTCCCAATCCCAATAGTGCAGTATACATATATACTTTCCTCGTCCGAGTAGGGTGGATGGGAATTATGAGTTATAATGGGACAAATTGAATAGGACAGCGATACTTTGATCATAGTCAGAGTTAAAAAGTCTGCAACATTGGTTCTTCTACATGAGAATATAATCTATTGAACCGAACCTTCATTTGTCTGCACATTTTCACATATAGGTTACTAGCATTAATTAATGCTTTCAAAATCATTATGATAACCCACAGCTTTGCTCGGAAAAGTGTCCTAACTAACTAACTAAGTGTTTAACTTTTCGAACTTTCCAAATACCAAACCATGATTTGATATTACAAATATTACAACCGAGTTAAGAGTTAGGATATAAGGATTGCTTGTGGCTTAATAATTGCAACAACATCCAATCTGGTATTGAGGTGTTTTCACATTTTCTCATTAGTTGGAATCTACGATCACTTGAACCAGATTCCGAGTTCACTGAATCTTTTCTTCTATAACATTATCATAAATCTACTCTATGAGGACAAGCCATACCCGTCTTAATTTTTCGGACTACATTAACATTTTGGGGCAGTTCATAGTGTCTGCGGTTTTTCATTTTCTTACACCTCAATAGATGTGAAAACTTAATGAAAATAGGTATTACCCCACCTACTACGAGGGCGGGTCAATAAGACTTTTGGATTAAAACACAGATTTTTTGATAAAAAAATAATTTTATTTTTCAACGTAGTCTCCCTTGAGCTCTATACACTTTGTCCAACGCTTCTCCAATTTTTTTATCCCTTCCAAAAAAAATGATTTGTCGAGGTCCTCAAAATAGGCCTTTGTTTGCGAGATGACTTCATCATTGGAGTCAAATCTTTTTCCACCAAGCCATTTCTTCAGGTTTGGGAACAAGAAGTAGTCGCTCGGAGCCAAATCTGGAGAATAGGGTGGATGAGGGAGCAATTCATAGCCAAATTCATGGATTTTTGCCATGGCAACTGCACATGTGTGCACCCTTGCATTGTCTTGGTGGAAAAGAACTTTTTTCTTGGCCAAATGAGGTCGTTTTTTTTTCAAATCGTCATTGAATCGGTCCAATAAGTTGGCATAATATTCCCCATTGATTGTTCTTCCCTTTTGAAGGTAGTCAATGTGGATTATCCCGCGTGCATCCCAAAAAACAGTCGCCATAACTTTATTGGCTGACAAACCCACCTTGGCCTTCTTTGGCGCCGATTCACCCTTAGAAACCCACTGTTTTGACTGTTGTTTGTTCTCTGGTGTGTTGTGATGGATCCATGTTTCGTCCACGATTACAAAACGGCGCAAAAACTCCTCCATATTGCGATTAAACAACGCCAAACCTTCCTGTGAAGTTGTTACACGATTGCGTTTGTGGTCGACTGTGAGCAAACGCGGCACCCATCTTGCGGAAAGCTTTCTCATGCCCAAGTGATCATTCAAAATTGAAACCACTGAGCCATGCGAGATCCCTACGGTTTCCACAATCTCTCGCACTTCCAATCTTCGGTCGGCCAACACCATATCGTGAATTTTTTCGATTGTTTCGGGTGTAGAGACCTCAACTGGGCGTCCAGGACGTTCGGCACCTTCAGTGCTTGTACGGCCACAACGAAATTCAGTAAACCACTTTTTTACCATTGAAATCGATGGTGCAGAGTCCCCATAGTATTTATCAAGCTTAGCCTTGGTCTCGGTAATGGTTTTTTTTCGCAAGAAATAATGCTTAATAAGCACACGAAATTCACTTTTTTCCATTTTCTCCTCAAATTAGTGAGTAGTCTGATAAAAATAGCTGTCAAACACAAACTAACTGACGCAGCAAGTTTAAATTTTGACAGGAGTCAACTGACAGATGCCTGTTGACAGGAGCAGTGTTGCTGTTTCAGTAAAGAGGTCAGAAATTCAAAAAGTCACGGACTTATTGATCCGTATCTGTTCCAGCGCTAAATTGTAAAAGTCATACAATAGCGCATTTCCGCTGTGCATCTAAAATAATTCCGTGGTGGAATTCTAAAATCACTCAACAAACTCAGTAATTTCCAGAGTTTTTGGGTAACCTTGTAATCACTCAGCGCCTCGTAAAACTGCAGATGATGAATTCTATAATAACTCATACCACCATCGAAAAGTTCCCGGAATTTATTCAGAAAATTAAAAATACAAGTTTATTCATCTAAATCTATATTATCCCCTTCAAAGTAATCCCCATCGACTGCAACACACTTATGCCAGCGCTTGATCCAATCCTCGAAACATTTTTTATATTCGGTTTTCGATATGTCCATCTACGCGTTCCCTGTAGTGGTTTTTTAACTCGATTGAACAGAAAGAAGTCACAGGGACCCAAATCAGGTGAATTCGGTAGCTGTTGGATGGTATTTGTTGCAGTCTACGTCAAAAAATTACGAATAATGATGGCACTGTGCGACGGTGCGTTATCATGGTGCAAAATCCACGAGTTTTCTGCCCATAATTCTGGTCTCTTTCGGCGAATTGCTTCACGCAAACGTCTCATAACGCCCAAATAATACTCTTTGTTTACTGTCTGGCCTTCTGGCAATGGCATTGCCTTCTTTTTTGACTGAAAACGAAGTGGTTTTTTTGGTCTCGGCTCATTTGGTGAGCGCCATTCACTTGCCTGATGTCTGGATTGCGTGTCGTACTCATAAACCCACGTCTCGTCCCCAGTAATGATCCTTTTGATGAATGTGGGATCGGTTTCAGCCTCGCGAATCATCCCTTTTGCGACCTCAACACGGTCTCTTTTTTGCATGAAATTGAGGTCGTTTGGCACCAACTTTGCTGCTACACGTTGGAAACCCAAATCATTAACCAAAATCTCTTGGACGGATCCATAGGCAATGTTCAAGTCCTCCGCTATCTCCCTGATGGTTAATTTGCGGTTATTGACCAACATTTCTTTTACTTCATCAATGTTTTGGTCGGTTTTCGTGTTGATAGTCTGCCACTGCGTTCATCATCTTCGATTGACTCACGACCACTTTTGAACCGCTCGTGCCATTGGTAAACGACCGTTTTCTTTAGAGAATCGTTGCCGAAACACTTTTCCAACATTTCCAACGTTCGCGCACCACTAAATCCGTTTTTTAAGCAAAATTCAATACAAGTTCGTTGTTGCAAATTTAAATCCATTTCTAAAATTGTAAAAAATCGCCAACACACACAGAGATAAATCTACTCTTGGCTACGTAACTTTTGCAAATGTCAAGCTATAATACTAAGATTCAGAGGAAATATCAACAACAGATTTACCAACTTAACAAAAAAAAACATAACTCAAATCGAAACAATGGGAGCGCCACACGGTGGTTATTCGGGGAACTTTTTAATTAATATGATATTTGCTGATGAAACATCAGGATGGATAAAATTAAATGAGGAATGGCTCTCGGTGAGAAATGCTATTTATCCATCTTAGGACAAATGAAGGTTCACCTTTTTTTCAGCTATCGGGAACGTATGTATTCATCACTTGATTGGTGATTTTGAACCTATTCCGAACTATTTTCGGATAGAGGAAAGGACTTATTCATTGTTAACCGAATCCGGGTTTCATTCATACCCTTTTTCTCTGTTAACTTCATAAGCTTCGTTCATTCAGCTGCTTTGGAAAATGCCATTTAAGTATATCTAAGATTTATTACGAGATGCCTGCATAACAGACTTAAAGTTATACATAGAGTTATTATCATGAGATTCAAATCGATGGGTTGGAAGGAGGATATGCATCATCATACGTATAGTTTTTTTGTTATAATTAGCGCGCGCCCAAGGGGTTATTATACCCTCAAATTATTCGCACATAGCTCTAGTAAATCTTGCGTGTTTCTCTTTTAAATATCAGGCATGGATATATATCAGACTTTCTGCATCGTCATGTATGAAATTTGAATATAAATATTCAACAACTGTTAGCCTCCTTTTGCAATATGCGCACTTTAGTTTACATTCCAAGATCATACTCTCAAGCCATTTCCATTTTTGTTCTGAGTCGTGATCTTACTTCAAGGAGTTCAGACAGTAGGCTCCCTGTATGATGTATGTATATGCGATGTAACGAGTAGGCTAAAAACTTGTTATGTCTTTTTATTTTTTTTGAGATAAATTTACTGGGTTGTTTCCTGCTGTATAAAAGTGCTGAAAATAGTTGGAAAGTCCTTGTTTGAGTTATGTGTAAAACAGTGGTAACTCGTGAATAGTTGCCTTTAGATTTCCGTGATATTCTAACTCGGAGCTACTAAGATTTAACTTAATATGAATAAATAAGCTGATAATTGGCTATAACTTATTAGAGAAAATATATTTTTAAAACTTATAAAACGTACATACTCACCCTGAAATGATCTCCTTATCGTTAAAGGTCAACAATGCTTACTGAAAACATTTTTTTAACTGAAACCCTACTCATACTCATATGACAAAATAAAAAAAAATATATCTGCACCGAAAATTAATGATATTGACATTTAACTCAGCAGTTACCCAATTCCTAGTAAAAATTCCCTAAAAATATCACACTGTCATCTTCAAAATCTGCTCAGCTCCTACATATCATTTTGTCAGATATAAAATTTAACACCAATCGGAATTTTGTTTCCAAATCAAAATGCCAGATGGCATACGAGTAGCTCAGTTATTTTAAACCAAAAATACGATATCCATTGCCCCATGACGAGCATTACACCCAAAAATAAAAAAAACAAACCTCTCCAATCCAACCACAACCTCTTCCCCACGAAAAACTGCAACAAACCGAACTAACTATCAACCTCATGGGTTCCCCCCTAAAAAAAAAAAAATAATAAGAAAAAAGATACAAACTTGTATGAAAACGGAGAACGTAACACCAAGTCCCAATACTAAGTGCTGGCCAATCCAACAACAAATCTAACTTAACATCGTCATCAGTACAACATCATCATTATCGTCATATGGTTATGGCCATCATCAGTTTCGAACATATTTAGCACTAACAGCAGCAGTAGCCAGATAGCAAATACTCGTATCTAGATAAAAGCAGCAGTGGTAATAGCAGAAAACAGCAAGCGGAATGCCTCCTCCACCAGCTACAGCGCCAGCACCAGTCGAGAAGTGAATTGGAAATGGGATTGGGAATCGTATGTTGAGGAAGCAAAATCATTTCACTCAGTTTCAGTTGAGATTCGTCGGTCGAACGCAACGGTTAGATATAATTTTTCTTGCCGAAGACCATAGTGTATTTGTGTGAGCTACTTTGCATTCTTCACAATTGCCTGCTATTTGGCCACATTTTCAAAGAAGTGTTGACTTAATCCAAACAAATTGAGACCGACGTGCTCGTGAATATTTAGTTAACATTCAAGCCGCGATTTGAAGTGAAAACGTTCAACTCGGGCGAACGATTATAAAAGCGCGCATTTAGAATCGAAAAAAAAAAAATTTAAATAAAAAAAATAAAAGAAGTGGCACAATGCAAATGCAATAAACATTAACAATCGCTTCAGATAGGAGTTCTTCTGTTTATTTCGTTTTTCTGATTTTTTTTTTTTCAAATAGTTTGTTAACCTAAAAGATATTGTACTTGTGGATACTTGTATCCAGTTCATTTGGAGCGAGTGCTTCTACTAAACCTTACTTGCATATCGTGTCCAGGTAAAAGTGCATTTTTGTTGAATTTTCTTCTTTTTTCTGGTTCATCGATAAACCGGTCGTTCCATATAAAGCCAAATTTAACTTCGGCTGTCCATAGTTGCATTGCAGTAACAGTTAAAACTAAGGTAAGTTGTAGATAAGTTTCTGAAGTAATACTTATTATATTATACATTGTTATTGCTAGTGAGAAAATTGCCCAAAATAAGCACAGCCACAGCTACAGACACAAACGAAAACGAGTACGAGTAGAACTATAGAGAATCATTGGGTCAAGGTTAAGGTTAAGTGCTAATCATTTTTTATCTTTAAACACCCCAACAATCCAGTCCGCCTAAGTAGATATGAACACACCGTTTAAGTGTTGGATAATATGACGTCTAATCGTCTAAGATACGAATACATTGTACACAGATTTCCACCCCGCTTTTTTTTTTCTGGCTCGGGCATTGTTTGTTTTGGCAGAACGCCATGCAGACATAATGGCCATGGCAAAATGCAATGGCAATGAAAAATTTTTCAATACCTTTTTCGATTCTCTCTCTCGAAATTGCAAGGACAAAGAGAGTTACGAATACGACTACCTCTACTACAAGTACAAGAGCCAAGGGCTGAGAATAGTTCGTTAACTCACTCTTTAAGGACTCCGGAGGAATGCAGAAAGCTTTCTGCAGTACTACTTTCTCTTAAGATATGCAAAATCCCAAGCTTCATTTCGATACACAGTAATATGAAAACAATGTCAGCTGCGACGGCGACGGTGGCGGCTGGTAATATTATAGAATGAGGTAATAAATAAAATATCACCTGTGTTGTCAATTAACTCACCTTGCATCACAGAAGGCTACAACAATGAGTTAGACTTAGAGAACTAGTTAAATGAATACGAAGTAGTACGAGTACGAGTATGAGTATAGGTATTCCGTGGTCTGGTTTTCAATTATAATTTTTACAAAAAAAAAACACTCAAATCCCAGAGTTATGCGAAATTGCAAAACCTTCTGAGAGTATTTAGAGAGACGTTAGAACTACTGGTTAATTCAATGGGATTCCCGATGTTTATTTGTTTGTACAAGTAATTTGCTTTTGAGCATGCAAGACTGCTTGGAAATATATTGTATTGTAATTGGTTAAAGTTTCGTAAAAAAAAAAAACTTTTTAAGACGATTACACATAGATGTGGAATAATCTTATAATTGGCATTGTAGATACTCGTACGACGGAGTTAATGAGTTTTTGTTGATTTTTTTCCTGAATAACGTGTCTTACTATTTCTAATGAATTTAGCTTCATTTCATTTGGATTGTGTTGAGCTAGTTCTGAGGAGAAATCAGCTTTTTGGCGACATCAGGTTTGTGTCAGCACTTAAAAAAAATGCAGAACTTCAGTTATTTTCGTGATCATATCATATGTGTGCAGTATCCATCCCAAGCCATTGTCATTCAGTAGAGCAATGGGGATGTTTTAATCACTGCAAGATACGAATGAGGTGCAATTTATACACAAGCAAACGAATCAATGTATATGATTTATAGAGAAATTTGCAACTTAAATCCACATGATTTTGAGAGGAAATTTTCTATAAAAAAATCTTGCGAATTTTATCTATAAGCATTGAAAACCTCTGATTAGCCTTGCGAAGGTATTTGAAAAATTAAGTGTTTCCAGTTTCCTTTCTTAATAACCAAAAATTTTAAAATGGATAATATTCTTAAAAACAGTTGAGAACTCACCTTTTTGAGAAAATCAAATGAACTTTCTTTATATCGATGTCCGCTTTGAACTCTGATGGATGTCAGTAAATAAATCCCAATAAATCTGCTAAGGCTTCATAGTGGTATATTTAACAAATAATAGTGGATTTGAAAGAATCTCTCAGTAGCTTTCACATGTCTCTTTGAATGCTTTACAGTGACATCATATACGAGTAGTAATGTTCTATTGACTCTTTTTATTTGTTATTTTTACAACTTCAGATGAGTTATTGACATCAAGCAGTTTGATCATGATTCCGATCATTCAGATACTTTTTTATGAATTACATGCTCTTTGATCGTTTCTTATTAATCATAGACAACAATTGATATAAGCCCTTCGATAATTTTAGTTGGTCCATCTCTTTTTCTAATAGTGCCTTACAAAAATTTACAAAAAAGAAAAAGAAGAAGAAAAAATATCTCTGCTAGTAAACGTGGTTTTAAAGTATTTGCAGGGCTTTAGGAGGCTTGAATAGTAGTAGAACTGATTAACATCAGTTATTTAAGTTGAATTTAAGCCAAATTTCTTTATTTATTTTATTGCTTGCAAGACGCTGCGCGTAATAAATACTTAAATAGAGAAATATTTCATTTCGTATAAGAATTGGTATTGGTACATACAGTGAGCGACAAAAGTCTACGTACGACCACCATTCTTGTAATCTAACGAGTTCAAAAGCATTACGAAAAAATCTAATGATGCAATCTCTCTTTATTAATAATACACTATAAAATAAATGAATTTAACAAAAACTTAATAAGTGATTCACGAAAAACGAAAAATGAATAATGACAAAAATCTACATACGCCCGGTATTCCATGTTTTTTTTTATACGCTGATGGAGGATAACGGAAAAGTACCGTATTTGAATTATTCCATTTGTGAAAATCAGATTTGTGCCTCTAAGTTGAAGTTTGGTCAGCTTCAATAAGTTTTACCTGTGACAAATAAAATATTAAAAAGAAAAGAAATTGTTTGGTGAAATTGCAAATTTACTGAATTTAAGCAAGTCAACAGTCCAAACATTATACAATACAATACCGGCGAAAACAAACCGCGTTGTGGCCGCCCAAAGAAGCTGAATCGCCGAGATGTCAACTTTACCATGAGAGAAGTAGGCAATAATCCAAGAGTGAATGCCACAATGCTGTCTAAAAGGTTGGCAGAAAGATCAAATATATACAATTGTGCATCCACGCACAGTTCAAAGGGCTCTCAATAATAACGGTTTCCACGGTAGAACTCCACGCAAGAAACCCCTAATAAGTGGAAATATCCGAAAAGTGCGCTTAGAATTTGCCCAAAAATACATTGAAAAAGGAATGGATTTCTGGAAACGAATTTTATTTACTGACGAATCAAAATATAATATATTCGGAAGTGACGGGAGAGCTAGGTTAAGAGAAAAATTAACACAGCAATGAATCCAGAAAATTTGGTTTCTACGGTAAAGCATGGTGGTGGCAGCGTGATGTTTTGTGGTGCTGTAGCTGCCTCTGGCGTAGGAAATCTAGGTAATATGGATCGCTATCAATACAGGTCTATTTTAGAACTAAAGCTGAAAGCATCCGTCGACAGCTTAAATCTTGGCAACAGTTGGATCTTCCAACAGGACAATGACCCGAAGCACATCGCTCAAATTGTCAAAGATTGGTTAATTTACTACGCCCCAAGACAACTACACACACCACCCCAAGGCCCGGACTTGAACGTCATAGAACATGTATGGGAGATTCTGGAAAGCAAGATAAGAAGATATGCTATAAGTAGTGCCCCAATGCTAAAACAGAAGCTCCAAGAAGAGTGGCAAGTCATAACAGCTAATGAATTAAATAATTTAGTTGTTTCAATGCCCAGACGCTTGCAGGCAGTTCTAGATGCACATGGTGGCAAAATATTAAATTTATCATTTACAATAGTTTTACTAATGGATTACAGATGTTTATGTTAGTTAATATGCCGTATGTAGACTTTTGTCGTTATTTATTTTTGGTTTTTTGTGAATCACTTGTTAAGTTTTTGTTAAATTTATTTATTTTATAGTGTATTATTAATAAAAAGAGATTTGAAACAAAACTGAATTATTAGATTTTTTCATAATGCTTTTGAACTCGTTAGGTTGCAAGAATGGTGGTCGTACGTAGACTTTTGTCGCTCACTGTAGTTCAAAGCCGCTCATATTGTACTCGTATTACAATAGAAACATTGACTACACAAGCCTACACAAAAAAATTAAAAAATTGGTGAAGGTTTGTTTGTATCTATGGTAGATAAGAAAAGTAATATACTATACATGTAATATCCATTAGTTTTTTTATCCTGTCACCTCTAGTTTACTATCTACCACCACATGTAAAGATCGCCCTGCACGCCCTGCACGCCCTTTTACAACGAAACCATTAAAATTGAAAATAAAAATTACCATGGATTCGAATTAAACCAACTGAATTAAAATAGCTAACTAAGTTTGAAGCTGCAGTATGCATTTACTTCACACTTCTTGGGTCCATTATCCGTTATCCCCTTGCATATCAGCGCTGACGCTTCGCAGTTTCAAGCTTCTGTAAGCGCACTGCTATAGAGATGTTATGTGTTCATTTCCCACGCTCTCCTCGACTTTATCGAATCACCACTTTCCTTGCGGTTTAGTTTGCGTTAAACCAGTTTATTTTTTATTTAGAAAACTAATTATTTAAAACAAAAAAATGTTATTTATGGAAAAGACCAAAGCATGGAGTAATGCATGCTTGGCAATGCGAGCATTGAATTTTTGATCTTTTATTGTTTGTCTTTGCACTGCAAAGTCTGCATCCTCCAATCTGCATTTTCCAATCGATGTATGTTCATCAAGTACACCAAATGATTTCCTTGTTGACTTGGCTGGAGTTTTTTTTTGATGTTACGTGGCCTATTTTTTACCTTATTTGTTTGGAAGCTTCCAATAAGCACTTGGCCCAGTAAAACCCTAAAATAAAAGTGGGATAGTTCTTGTGTCCTCACTCGGACTATAGTAGAAAGCAAAATATGAGCATTTGTCACAGCCGTATCGACAAAAAAAATAAAAAATGCGAAACCATCAACGTTTACTTCGGCGTACTACGTTATAGGTGGCACGCTTTTTGTCGAAAAGGTCGACGCCACCCATGCGCTTGGTATATTGTTGAACTGCCAATGGACAGGGGATTTCAGCTTTGGATTCATCTTTCTGCGTTCGTGTTACCACAAGCTTCGTTTTCGGATCAAATGCAGTTGATAACAGATTTACTTGTTTCGTATCCATCCACTGTATAAAAGCTACATTTTGCCGCTTCCTCCACTTATATTCCCCTTTCATCATTTTGTTTTTTGTGCTGCGATTTTTGGGAGTCTCTTTCGATTGGACCTCCCCGTTGCAGCTGTATAAATTTTGTTTTCGAATAGGTCTTGAAGAAACTGAAAAGATGAAAAGAAATTGTAAAAGGCTAAGTGAACATTAGTGCCTTTCAGTGAGTGACAAAGCTGTTATACAACTGAAGCTCCTAATCTTAGTTCAGGCGTATTGTCTGTTTTTTTGCCGGTGTATACATCGAACTGGTATAAGTATCCAGTTTGCGAGTCACACCTAGCCCACACTTTGAAGCCTCTTTTAATTGGCTTGAGTGGCATATACTGCTTGAGACTGGATCGGCGTATGAAAAAAACCATGCACTTATCAATTGATTGGGACTTAGTTGCCATAGCAGAGCTTTGAAAACGGTAATTCAAAGTTGTCAGCAGTGGCCTTATTTTGAATAGGCGATCAAAGTTAGATTCTACATATTTGGGTCTGATTGAATTGTCAGCCAAGTGAAAATTCTGAAAAACATTTTTTGATCAGTATAAATCAATAGGCGGAAGGTCATGCACACCCATCAAAACTACATATTATTCCTAAAAATGCTACCAGTTCTATTATATCAATGTTCTTCTAATTGTTGCTTTTGTTTTGTTGCATACAAATTGGTTTGATCGACAATAAGTTCAAGTATACTGTCTGTGAATATTAGCTTGAAAAAGTAAATTGGCCGACTTCGATTTGAGCATGGAAATAGTTGGGCAATATTAATCGAATCAAATCTTTCACTTGACAAAAATGTCTTATTAGTAACACTTTTATTCCAAAGGGGATGCTCGTTTTCGTCTGCACTTTGGTCGGAACTAGAGCTGCAGCATGGCAAATCAGATATCATAATATCATCAGAATCAGATAGTCGGCTTAATCTTCACAGTTTTTATTTCTGACATGGGATCATCCACATCTTCAACGTTTTTTGTCGGATCAGCTACATCAAAGTTCTGATTCTCGAAATCCCCATCGTTTTCGAAATCGTCTTCGGAATTCTCGCCATCAATTTTATAAAACAATTCCTCAATTTCGTCATCATTTAGTTTTGTCTTAGACATCTATGTAAAAAACCAAACATCTGTAACAAGGTAGCAGCAAAAATTTTGCTACTCTGAAAGGCAGTGGCAAATATATAGATGTCAGTTAGAGAACAAAAAAAAATTTCAAAAATTGATGAACAGATTGGATGCATTCAGGGACAAAGATGGGTGGCAAATATATTGCCACCACCTTAAAAAGGGTTAAGACGTTGCGTTAACGACCCTGATAAGTTTTGCTACATTTGTGGAGAATATATTTTCAAAGATCAGCGAAAATTAATAAAAAACTTTGTGATCCGTTGTATTTTGCTTACTTCAATATCAATCAAGGTAAAGCGTGGGCTCCTCATAGTGTATGTAAAATGTGCACTGAACATTTACAACAATGGGAGAAAGGTGCACGTAAATCTTTGAAATAAAAATCAGCATAACGACTGGTACTTCTGTATGACAAGTATAGAGGGCATCAACAAAAAAAATCGCCACAAATGGAAACATCCTAATATTTCTTCAGCAATAAGACCAATTCCACATTCAAAAGACGTTCCAATACCAGTTTTTCATCAGCTACCACAATGTCAGGAGGAAGAAATTGAAGGATATACCATAGTGCTTCTCAAGTAAGCGATGGCTTTGAATGCTCTGTAGAAACATCGAAGCCTAAAACATTTTCACAAAACGAGCTTAATGATCTCATCAGAGACTTAGATCTTTCAAAGGAACGTGCTGAGCTGCTAGCATCAGGGTTAAAAGAAACAAATTGCCTAACCTCTGATGTGCGAATTACTTTCTGTCGCACCCGAGAACAAAAATTATTGCAATTTTTTTCTTCTCTTGTAAATTTTTGTGTATTGCAGTGATGTGAGAGACTTACTGACTTTCATGGGCTTGGAGATCTATCAGGTAAGTGACTGGCGTCTCTTTATTGACAGCAGTAAAAGAAGTCTCAAGGCTGTCCTTTTACATAATGGCAATTCGTTGGTGAAATCAATGTGATAAATGAGCCTTTAGCTCCCCGAGAAAGAATCATTCTTCCGCCCTTGCACATAAAATTGGGGCTAATGAAACAATTTGTGAAAGCTTTGGACAAAAATGGACAATGTTTTCAGTATAAATATTTCTCAGAAATTTCCTACATTAAGTGATGAAAAGTTAAAATCAGGCAGTATTGATGGACCCCAAATACGTTTATTAAATAAATGCTCTACTAATTTTGAGGCATCTATGACTGAATTAGAACGACTTGCGTGGAAATCTTTTGTAGCGGCTGTACAACACATGGCTATGAAGAGTTAGTTAAGGAAAGGCTTCTTAGCTTTAAAAATGTTGGCTGTAATATGAGCATAAAAGTACACTACCACTATAGTCCTATAGATCAATTTCGTCATAACCGAGGAGATCTTAGCGAAGAACAATTAGAACTCTGCCATCAAGATATAAAAACAATGGAGAACAGGTATCAAGGAAGATGGGACGTTCATATGATGGCAGAATATTGTTGGAGAATTATGCGCGATTGTCCAAGACAACTTCACTCTAGAAAATTCCTTAAAAGACAATTTCTTCACGTATAATATTAAAATAAAGCCGTATTTTTTAAAAATTTAATTTTTTGTCCATCTCATAAACTAGAGCTGATAAAAAAAAAACAGTTAACATTTTTGAGATCACCTTATCAGATATACTCAAAAACAGGTCTTAAATCCTAGGCACCAACATTTGTGTAGGGCAGTGCTACCTTTCAATTGCAAAATGATTAAGTTATTTACGACTAATATCCCCTGAAGGAAGACGAAAAAAATTGTGATTTACAGAAAAAAAAATCGAATTTAATACAAAATAATAACAATATAATTGGAGAAAAACATTGCTTAGTGTGATAATAATTTTTGGTATTTAGAACTAACAAAAAATCAAATATATAAATTGGTAACTAAATAATAAAATAAATAAATAAAATATGTTTAAAAAAAAGAGTTAATATACCTTCTTCTTTCTTTATTAGCCGATGAAATATGTAAGGAATCTAATTACTTAATCCTACATATTTCCGCCACGATCCTGCATTGTTACTGCATCGCATGTGGGGTTGGACAAAATTGCAAACCTTGTAACCAGTAAAAGTTTGCTGATGTTTTTGCACTCAAGTGATCCTTGGCTTGAGCCTGTGGCTCTGCTGCTTTTTGGACCTGATTTTCCGATGACTTTCGTTGTACTATACATGGCAAAACAAGCCACTATCGGTTTCTTGATGTGGAGACTTCCGCGAAAGTGCGTATTTCTTCTTATATCACGTTTTGTTACACTCGCTGACATTCGTAACATTTTAGCTTCCGCTAATGTCATTTTTCTTTTATAATTCTCGTACACCGTCCAATATTGCGATGCGTATATTAAAGCTGGATGAACAACTATTTATGTTAAAGTGTCATTTTTCTGTGTAAATTTCGCGTACCACAAACTCTTTGTGCGACACCGTTATCGCAATTTCCTTGGAGGCTAACGACTCAGCCTACGGCTTCAAATTTTTTGCAATTCGGCAAAATGATCCATGTAAATAAATGTCAGGAGTTGGGTTTGGCTCAGAAAAACGATAATGAAGATATTTGGTCACATTTCGAACTCGTTACTATTCTGCTTCCATAAAACTACCTTTGTGTACTCCAACTTGAATTCCAAAATCTCCGATTATCCCCGCTGTTCATTTAAGTTTCGTTTTAACGTTTTAATATGGCGTATTATTCCCATATACGTCTCAGGTACATTTTAAGAACATGCGCCATATAAATGTGACCTCTGGAAATTGTTGATTACAATGGAATTTTGTACAGTGGGTTCGACTGTATAAAAATCGCTCGAATATTTTTATAGTACGAGACATTAGTGGATTTATCTAGTGGATAAAGAAAGATCACTTTCTACAGAATTGTGAGCCATTTCAGTCCAAGATTTTTGATTTTTGCCCATACGAGTAATTCAGAGGATATGTGATCCAGTCTGACTCCACGCCCCACTTTACATATCTTGTTCTGTTTAAACAACTTCAGCTTCTGTAAAATCTACAGTTTCCTTTTAATGCTCGACAGCCGAGGGAATTGTACTGCGTGGGAATCCTTCGCTAAGTAACTCTTTAAAGGACTCTTTCCATCTATTGCAAATTTTGTTGTTTCTCGTTGCCAGATATTCCTGCTCGTTTTCTACATATGTATATACGAGTATTTCGGTTGAATCTCTTGAGAGTTGTTTATTCGTTATGCCGCAATCATAGAAATGTTAGCTAGTCTGTCCGTGTTTCGACTTTGCACTTCTTCTACAGCTTGTCGCCTGCTTATGAGTTGATAGGGTAGTTCTTGTAATTTCCGACACAATGCCTCGATTTCTATCACGCGTGCTTTATCCACCACTTTGTTTGCCTTTTTTTGCGACATTCATAGTCTAGCTCAGGACTCATTTATCGGTATCCCTTTTTCACTGTATTCGATACACTCGTGAGAGGCTGCCATTTTCGTTTTATCGTACCACCACCAATTAATAAGTAAATTATATACAAATGTACATAAACATAAACAAGTAAATAATTAATAACGAAAAAGATTTTAAAATGGCAAAAATAGTGTTTTTGTTTAGTTTATTTAATTCGTTAATTTAATTTTATTTAGTCCTATGATCTTCAATTATAAATTCGCCTTTTTTTAAAGGTCTAGGGTATATTATTGCCATGGTAAGTTAACCACCAATTCTGATATTTTGTTGTGAGTCACTTTTAATATGGCAAGCATAAGACTCTTTCCATACTTGACAATAGATCATGAGAGATTGTTTAGAAGGTTTTTTCTTTTTTAAAATCTTTATTAGGGCTTCTGGTTTAATGGAGCACCAATTTTCCTGTTTGTCCTTTTAGTGTGATCTTTAAATCTTAATTTTGTATTCAAGTAAATATCTATGCACTTTATAGATAATCGTAGTCTACATTGTTTCCATTAATCTGATGTTGGCTGCCGAGCAGAAAACAATCTTTTCTTTTTTCTGTTAAAAAATACAGTTTCTATTGAAATCAGTCAATTATGAAAGCCGATATACTTATTTTGTAGCTTCCTTAATTTGTTCTATTCTTTGGTGCATCGGCGAAGTCTTGCAATTTTATACAAACACTTATAACCTAATACATATATTTTATGCCAGCGCTAAAATACAATACTTTTAAATGTCTACATATTTTCTAGAAGGTTAAGACTTCTAAGATTGTTAGTCTTATATAAAAATCTGTATTGAAACCTTAAATAGTATTTGGTACTAGGTCATTCATATATGGATCTCCTACGTATTGGGAAACTTATGAGATGCAGCTTCAAGAAATATTCCAGAACCGTATTACAGTTTTTTCTAAAATGTAGAAATATTTTATTGTTTTTGAAATCCTTTTGATGCTCAAAAGTACGAAGATTTACGGATCATACTATAATTATACATTATGTGCGCAACTAAGTCAATAGATGGCTCCAGCATAAAGTCCTGGTCGATTTTGACATATCCAACCTTAAACATATGGTAAACAAACCGTTTTGACACCTTAGTGATTTTGTTTTGGCGTCATATACTTTTGGTTGTGTGAAAATGTCTGATTTTGTGCCAAATAATCGTTATTTGCGGGAAGTATTGATTTTCTCCTTCATTCGAAGAAAACGGCGGGCGAATCGCATTGAGAACTTCAAAAAGTTTACGGAGATGCTGCTCTAAGTGAAACAAGGTGCCGTGATTGGTTCCGTCGTTTCAAAGACGGTGATTTCGAAGTTGACGACCGTCCGCGTGAAGGAAGGCCAAAAGTCTTTGAATTGGAGGCACTGCTCGATGAGGATACGTGCCAAATGCAAGAAAAGCCCGCTTTAGCATTTGGAGTTACCCTTATGATTTGAAGCTAACGTTGACGTTGAGCGTCGTTTTTTCGCCTGTGAACAACTGGTCCAGCGGCAAAAAAGAAAGGATTTTCTTCATCGCATCGTGACGGGTGGTGAAAAATGCGTTCATTACATCAACTCAAAGGGAAGAAAGTCATGGGACTGCCCGGTCATGCTTTTACGTCTTCGGCTAGGCCGAATATTAATGCAGCGAAGGATATACTGTGTATTTGGTGGGACCAGATCGGTGTTATTTACTATTAACTACTGGAACCCAACAAAACCATCACTGGGTAACGGTATCGTCTTCAATTGATGCGATTGAGGTGAGTACTGTACGAAAAGTGGCCACAATACGAGCAGATGCACGATAAAGTGATTCAACAGCATGAAAGCGCTCGGCCTCACGTTGCCAAACCCATTAAAACCTACATACCTTGAAACGCTCAAATGGGAAATCAACCCCATCTGACCGATTATTATTTGTTCCATTCGATGGCACATGGTCTGGCTGATCAGCAGTTCCGCTCGATGAAGACATCAAAAAGTGGCTCGATTCGTGGATAGCCTGAAAAGCTAAACACTATCGTAACGGTATACGAGCTCTGCCAGAAAGATGGGAAAAGTTGTAGCGAGCGATGGGCAATGAATGATTCATTTGTAACCATTTTTCTACAATAAAGTAGAATTGTCATCAAAAAAACATAACTTAGCTGCCCACCTAATATTTTGTAGTGAATTTTACAAATAAATTGAATAACCATGCAAGTCACGTATGTATACTGAAGAATGTTTCTTTTTAATATCAGGAATGTTCCCTTCAATAATAAGTTAAATCACAGAAAGGCTTAATGATACCAAGCTCTCTTAAAATGGAGTGATACCGCAGGACCTCAATGTGTTCGCACCTGGAAGTAGAGATCATAAAGATCTGCAAATATCAAAATTAAAAGTCGGACTATTTAGCGATTTTATGAAAACGAATTAGACTCTGACCGTTATCAGAGATTATCAAAGAAGAAATCATCAAGATGAGTTTTACTTCAGGAGGAGAAAGCTGGGTAGCTTTACAGGATCTTTCTCGTCATCTCTACAACTTATGTGCAATTGGGAGGTCATATTTATTGGCATGCTTGCTGTTTTACAGATAAACAACTCATTGGATGTACGAGTACATACTCGTACGTAATTACAGGTTACAGTTGAACAGCTAGTAGAGACTGAAAATATGCCTAGGAGTATGTCACTTTTGGCTTTATAGCTTCCGTGCCAAGTACCCAGCAAATGCGTTCCGAATACTGTTTGCTGAGTAGCTGTTAGTGCAGATGCAAATAACCAAAATATGGCATTCTATTTTCGCCATGAGAGATCCTCTTCAATTGCCCATATTTTCAACTGAAATATGTTACATTACAATGGTTAAATAGTTAAGTAGACATACTCAGTGCGACTTTTTTTTAGAGAAAACAATGGCCTTCACAAGATTTATTGGTTTTTATGCCATCAGTGTTCGGTGTTGATAGATTGTGTCCTCTTACTTACTAAGAATGCTTTTTACCACTTAAAATACTGGATATTGAACAATGCGAGCGGAAGGATTTTCGTCAAAGGTGGGGTCAGCAACCAAAAATGGTCCGCTATAATTCAGGCTTTCATCACTTATGTGGTACACAGTATCATGAAATTAAACAAAGCTCAAATAACTGCCGGGATAGATGAAATACGGGCATACCAAATCGAAGCATTTAAGGTAGTCCTGTACACAGGGTTAATTGTCATATTGGACCTATGAAATCGTTGAGATCAATATAAGACACAGAATACTACTCGTATTCATTAGATATTCCTGCAGTAGATGAAGCCTGCAAGAAAAGAAAGCTTTGTTGTTGATTTCCTGGGTCCGCTAAACTATAAGGGGTTAATAACAGGTATAGTAGTAATATATATAATTATATGAACATATTAATAGTGCTTCTCATTTTATCTCTTTATGCCAGTGAATTTATACAATCTTTTGTAGTGAAATTGTGTTGGGATTTTTTGACCATAGTTAATGCTGGTATGCATGATATAAAGCCAAAATCTGTATAAATTTTATTTTTTTTTATTTTTCCTGCCACTTTTCACAAAACAGGGCACGCTATTTTAAAACACAAAACTTTTATAGTGTGTGTTGCAATGTATTTGAGTCCAATCCTTAATCGACCAATTAATTACTTTGAAACGCACAACCTGTAACAGAAATGAAAGAATGCACAATAGTTTCGAGACAAAATTTTGAAATGTATTTGGCGCAGAAAACTGTGAAGAAAAATCCGCTGAAGACAACTGAAAAGAGCCAACAGGTGGTAGCGAGTCAATGGTCGAAAGCATTTCAATGAAAAGCGCCAGCTACAATTGCTGGTCCATTTTTAGAACAAACTTAAATACTCATTCAATTGGTATCGGTCAGATGAAGATCTCCGCACACAAATACCTCGGTACTGCATCATTACGAAAACTAAATTTGAATTTGCAA
The DNA here is from genome assembly GCA_963966105.1 of Volucella zonaria. Classification (NCBI taxonomy): domain Eukaryota; kingdom Metazoa; phylum Arthropoda; class Insecta; order Diptera; family Syrphidae; genus Volucella; species Volucella zonaria. The sequence continues at coordinate 161,324,815 of OZ014532.1, forward strand.
TAAAAAATCTCAACGTGACAGTTTTAAGTGTTTAAGTGGTCAGGCGAATGACTCATTCTAGCCAATGCACAAGAGAAATATTCGTCATATGTTTTCAGTTCGCAATCTACCACTGAATTGTATGAGAAAAAAAAACATATTTTCAGTAGTACACACATAATTTTTAAAATAATCGTGCTTACAAGATTTGCTGCATAGTGCTTATAGAGCGGCGCAATGTAAAAAAGTCAAGTCTTAACATTCTCGTTGACACATTATTTATGATGTTGTGGTAAGAAATTCTACATAATTGTAGCAGATTGATGTGTAAGTCCCATTACTCAGTTTTTGGCATCTTAATAAATTAGAATATTTAAACAACGAAGTCATCAGAGTGATAAATGATTTAAAAATTGAAGTCACATGCACAAAGTGACCTTTAAGTCAAAATCAGCAGCGCGGGTGATCATAATAATTTCACATCTCATACACTTTACGAGTAAGACATTAATATGCATCGAGTTTTGGAATAGGTTTCCTTTAGGAATAATAATTTTCGAAGGTTTTTCCAATATATTGCATCATGGAGTAATCCAGGTAAACAGAACAAGTACTTACGAGTACATGACTCCATATCTAGAATGCGTCCTGAGCAAATAAATTATCTATTTACATTAACAGAGCAAGAAAAACAATAGCTCTTGCATCACTCTGGGTTTAGGGAAAGCAAAGTTAACAAACTTAACCACTCCTCCACAACACCCATAAAGTACAATACTTTGGTATCGTTCTATATCGTTGATTCAGATTATTTATCAACATTGATATGCCTTCAATGGAGTAAGCCCTCCATATTGAACAAACACGTAAACATTCATATAACACATGGGCTGAAAAGCCGTTTTATAGTAAAACACAAAATTTTTGCAAAATTTAACTTTATTTATCAATATAGTTGCCTTCGAGGGCGATACACTGATTAAAACGATTCTTCAATCTTTCGATACCAGTTTTGTAGTGCGATTTCGGTTTATCCTCAAAATAGGCCTCTGTTTCGGCGATTACTTCTTCATCGGTCTTAAATCTCTTTCCGGCGAGCATTTTTTGAGGTCTGCGAACAGGAAATGGTCGCTGGGGGCCAAATCTGGAGAATACGGTGGGTGGGGAAGCAATTCGTAGACGAACTCATTCAATTTTGCCATCGTTTTCATCGACTTGTGACACGGTGCATTGGCTTGATGAAACAGCACTTTCTTTTTCTTCAAATGCGGCCGTTTTTCTACGATTTCGTCCTTCAAACGCTCCAACAACGCAATGTAATAGTCATTGTTGATAGCCTGCCCCTTTTGGAGATAGTCGATGAAAATTATTCCATGTGCATCCCAAAATACGGATGCCATAACCTTGCCAGCCGACTGTTGAGTTTTTGGTCGTTTTGGACGAGGCTGACTGCCGACTTGACTCTGGTGTGAAGTGATGGAGCCAAGTTTCATCCATTGTCACATACCGATGCAAAAATTCGGCTTTATTGCGGTAGAACAGCTTTAAACACTCCTCTGAATCATCAACACGTTGTTGTTTTTGATCGACTGTGAGCAAACGCGGCATCCACTTTGAACAGAGCTTTCGCATGTCCAAATATTCGTGTATGATATATCCAACACGCTCTTTTGATACCTTCAGAGCCTCAGCTATTTTGATCAACTTCACTTTACGGTCATTCGTAATCATTTTGTGGACTTTTTTGATGTTTTCATCTGAAACAGCCTCTTTTGGACGTCCACTGCGTGCATCATCTTCGGTGCTTGTATGACCACTTTTAAATTTTTCAATCCACTTGCGAATAGTTCGTTCGGCTGGTGCAGAGTCCGGGCAACACTTATCAAGCCATTTCTTTGCATCGGCTGCATTTTTTCCCATCAAAAAGCAATGATAAATCAAAACACGAAATTGCTTTGAATCCATTTTTTTCACAATAACAAAAGTTGCTTCACTCACAACGCTATATCTCGAGAACTAATCGTCCGACAGCTGTCAAATTTATACAGGTATCTTTTGAAGGTTGGTACTAACAGAAAATGTTATGGATTTAATTCAAGTCGTGCCCTCTCTTAGAAATGGCAGCCCATGTGTTAAATCTATTCGAGAAGCACAAAGTCGGAAAAAGTTAATCTCCGATTTGGGATCTTTGTGGGGCATTAGTTTATGATGAGGGGCCCGGAAGACCATGAGTTGTCTTACTTGCCAGTATCATATTCAAAGCTTTAGCTTGATTCATATTTTGGCTGGAATTTGCTTTGCTCAGTCTTATACTAAATACTATGTTTGCAGCAAGATGGCACTTTCCTTTTTTTGCTGTGATGGCATTTAGAATATCTTCTTTATCGACGTAAAACGCGACCATTGACTTAGCTATTACCACCCCAAGTTTTTTATAAAAATAGGAAAACAAGTAGTCGATATATTTATTTTCAAACTTAGTTGGGGTAAGTGTCCGGGGTAGACCTGTTCTTTGCTAACTGCTTTAATTTACGCCCTTCAAGTTGCTTAGTTTCTCTCCAGTTGTACGCTCCACTTGAAGCTGAGTATTCTTTTGCTGCTTTTACCTCCTTATCTCAGCCTTCTAAGCAGTTAAATTCTATCCCTTTTAGCTATGTCCACGTTGCTGTTTGTGGTTAAATATTCTCATCCATTTACGATTGATGCAGAGGGAGCCGTGAATCACTGGAAGCCCTCTTCCCTTTTTTGTATCTTTTTGATAAAGTTCAAAGAATTACACTTCGAATGATTTGTTTTTGGTGTTGTTGTTTATATTAACTGCGGAAACTAGATAGATAAGCCCTCAACCACCTTAAGTAAAAATCTGTCCGATGGCAGACTTTCAATGAGTGAATTTACATTGATAAGAACCTATTCGCTGGTTGACAAAAGAGGCTTTTGCTATTCCATAGGCTATATGGAGGGAACCAATGTCACTAGAGTTGGCGCAGGCTACAGAGTCTCCTTTCGTCAGTTTAGGGATATACCCGCTGCATTTAAGAGACTAAGAGCATGAAAATTCATCAGATATGTCTATGCCAACTACATAGAAATCAACCTTTACTGAAATACTAAATGTCTAAAAGTGCCTACAGTTGTAGCATCCACCACATCAGCGCTGAGTTCCTGTAGCCTGATACGAATGTAAGCCGATCACTCTTACAACAAGCGCCGCAGAATGTTGAGTCTCTTGTGCCTAGCATATGAAGATGCGTACTAAACGCACGACGCCAGTAAGCGGTCTTTCCTAAGGAGATACAGTAGAAATGTCGCTGACCACTTAGAGATGTTGGAATGAATTCGAGGAAGTTCGATAGCGATCTTATTTCCCGGATTCAGTTGCTACCTGTGACCCAGACAATACACGTTGGATTCCCACTGTATTCAGAGAAGTCTTGCATTCTCGAAGTGGTCAGAGGGCTCAGCCTGATTGTCGCTGCAGACACAGGTACCTCGCCCCAACAGCGATTCTTCACAATACACATAGTTCATTTGAAGCCATACACAAGTTTTTCGAAGAAGGAATGAAATCTAGTGTTGTCGTCCAGATTAGTTTCTAAGCCATCCGTTAAACCCCAACTATATTCTTACTGTTCGCCACAGGTTCGTAGTGTATGCCAATTCAAGGCTAACAGTGATGTAGCCTGCTGGTTTCACCTCGTGTTTAAATCCTTTCGTAAAAGTCTTTATAAGAGGCAATCTTTGAAATCCGAACTTGCTTTTTATATTATTTTCCTTCGATCTGTTAAGATTCCGGTCTTCCTCCAAATTAGTGTTAATTGATTTGTTTTGAAGTTTCATCACTCTTCTGGTATGCAGAATCTAAAGTTTAAGTTCTCACAAGCACTTTGCGTATTATTTTGTTTTTAGTTTTTCCTGCTGCTGTATGGTTACGCAGGAATCAACTCTTGTTTTTACTGGAAAATGTCATTGTCTATATGTGACAGCTTTGCTTGCTGTTATTGGAAAAATTAGTCCACCTGCATAATTGAACATTGTTTTAGTATACGAGTATCATTCAAAATTGGCATAATTTGACGAGTGTGATTTGTCATCTTGTAACGTGTCATAATACAAGCTTGATTAAGACGACTAGTTCAACATGTTATTTGATGAAGATCACTTTGTATCTTAGTACCTTACATGCATACTGTTATGTGTTAACATACGTATGGAAAGCCTCTTACGCCCTTTGACATATCATATAACCGAATTTCTTAAACTGTCAGCTATATAACAACAAAGACATTTTGTTCAAATACTCGTACATTATTCGCAGATTTGTTTTCATTATTTTTTGTTAAAAATCACTTAAACGCATTTGACATTTGAATTCAAATATCATACCAACTAAGCTGGGATCCAAGCCACTGCCTACAGTTCAAATGTCAGGACTTGTACTCACTTAGAGCACACAGTTGTGCGTTGTGCAACAATTATCCATGAAAAATTGCACACGATTCATTTACCAATCTTGAGAGTGACCTAGTTAAGCTCTGCTAGACTACTAGGTACGGAAAAAATGTGAATCAAATGCTGTTAATTTCACTCATTTGACGTTTTTAAGCGAGAAATTGCCCACAAAGTTTTCAGATATACATACTCGTATGTATGTACGTTAGCATTGGATTTCAGCTTGTTACTTTTCGAAATGGACTTGGTACGTACATACGTACGTACAAACTAAGTACATAGGTTCCAAAACACTGCTTTTAGAACACAAAGCGACATTAAAAACATACTTCCTTAGACCAAGTTTGATGCTGTACGCGTTAAGAATTAATTAAGTTTGTCATTTGAAAATAACTTCATAATCTTTCCGGTCAATTAAAAAGGCGTTGCATATTTACTAATAAAAAACTTAACACGTTTTAGCTCTTAAGTTCACTAGTTACTTATACTGACATTGCTTAGATAATTAGAAATGCAAACTAGAATTGTATCTTAATTACTGTAGCTAATTTAGCTAAAACATTTGGGCTGCATCTCCAAATGATCTTCATTCAATTAATCATATAAAACAAGTAACATTTGTCGTAGGAATCATAACTGGTTTATTTTGTTATCATGGAAAACGGGTAATATCTACGAGTAGCTTAATGAGATACAGTTTTATGTGCTTTTAGGTAAATAAAATAATTGATTGAAAATGCATTAAAATAGAACTTTATAGGTTACCGCCGCCAAAACTATTAAGAATTTTTGCGAAATTTGTATTCCTTTTCAACCAGACGCCACTCATATTATTCTGCATTTATTATGTTGCCGCGTAAATATCTTTCACGGATTAGATAGAAACTTCTGTTGGAAAAGAAAAGAATCGTAAATAATCAATTACCCGTAATTTATTCTGCCGTATATACTATACTATCATATAAGGGCATTGCTCCAGATGTGAGCAAAAGCAACAGTGTAAACGATAAAGACCGCAAATTCCGCAAGGGCCATTCCGAAACCTCATCAAACTACATCCAGGTAGGCGGGTAAGACAAAAAACGGAATCTTTACGAAAAGTTGTCCTCTTAACAGGTGTCCACTTTTTTCGAAACCCATCGAAGATGCGTGTTCTTTGCAGCTTTAAGTGGCTACTACAAAGTTAAGTAAGAGGCTCGCAGCAGTTAAAGCAAACCGTCATTTAACCTTCATACAGGAACCGAGAAAGTGATATCATCGTTAACTGATAAGCCCGGTGGCCTAAAATTCGCAATGAAGTCCGTTACAGCTGAAACAATAGGTTACAACTTACACCCTGAATGACTCGAACTGCAACCAACTCAGCTCATGACAGTGAGCTCAAATTTTGACACATGACAGATAATTTTATTATTTACAAGCCTTTTAAACGATTTGAGTCTCAGTTGTGTTGAAAAATTTTTATCCGCGATGGAATTCAAACGTGATAGTGTGATTGCTTTATATTTGGCTGGAAAACCACAAGCATTTATCGTTAGAGCCCTCCAGCACGTCAACGTAAATAAATCATTTGTGTCTCGAACTATAGCTCGTTACCGTGATACTGGCAGCGTTGCAAAACGCCATGGAGGTGGTCATAAAAAAAACAGCAACATGATTCGGAAAGTGAAGGCTCGAATTGAGCGAAATCCGCGTCGAAGTGGAAGAAAAATGGCTCGTGAGCTCAACCTATCCTTGGAACGGATGCAACACATACTGAAAAATGAGCTTGAGCTCAAGCCATTGAAGTTCCAAAAAGCACGCTATCTTATACCGCAACAGAAAAAAGTTAGAGTCGAAACAGCGAATGATTTGCTACGTTTGCAAGAAAGTGGTGAGTTGCCGAATTTGGTTTTTTCCGATGAGTCGCCATTTGTTATCGAGCAATATGTCAACAAACAAAATGAGCGAGTTTACTTGCCAGAGAGGTCCTTCGAAAATGTACACCTTCGGACGGCCACCAGAAAGCAGGTAGCATCGATGGTGATGGTTTGGGCCGCCATAACTGCCGATGGTCGCTCTCCGCTCGTATTTTTGGACCGTGGCTTCAAAATTAATGCGATCGTATACCGTGAAACTGTCTTAGAGGCAGTATTGAAGCCTTGGGCGAACAATCATTTCAGTCGGAGACTATGGACATTTCAACAAGACTCGGCACCGTCTCATAAAGCGCACGTCAACCAAGATTGGTTAAAAAACAATGTTCCACACTTCATTTCTTTGACACAATGGATTGGAAATTCTCCGGATGCAAATTCGTTGGATTTCTCTGTCTGGGGTATTTTGAAGGCGAAGGTTGGGACTAAAAAATACCAAAGTTTGGACCACCTCAAACAAACACTTCGCCGGGAATGGGCCAAAATACCCCAGAGACACTTGCGTGCAGCGTGCGATGCTTTCTTCGGCCGTCTCAAGGCCATTATTCGTGCCAAAGCTGGACATATTGAAAACTACTGATACAATTTGGAAATTGATGTATTTTACAGCATTTTTTGCTTTGTCACAATAGAATTTATCAAAAAATAAAATAAATTATAGCATTTTAAAAAGTTGGAGTTCGAGTCATTCACACTCGAACCAAATGAGAAATAGGCAACATCTGTCGTTCCATCAGCTTTCTTTCTTGGTAACTGTACTATATACTTCGTATGCAACGGAAGCGGATTTACGCTCCACTGAATTTTATTCTCTAGTCTGACTTCACCATCAAAAATGTTGGCAATAACAATTCTTGCGACTCAGTCAATCAGGTATTTTTGATCCATCTCTGGATCATCGAAGACGCTATTCAGACCATCGATTTATTTAGTTATGAATGGAGTGGGCATTGATACCAAGTGCAAGAATGCAAATGCTTACTTCAAATCGCTGAGCATCCCACAAATATATTCATCACTGCACCAACAAGCTGTGAGATCCTGCTACTGGTTTCGACAACAATATTGACAGCCACTTGCTTACATACCATCCCTTTAAAATATGGTTTAAGTTATATTCGCACTAAATATTGGCAATGATAACTACTTTCTTACTATGACCGTGAAATAAAAATGATATTGAGGTCTGCAACTCCGCTTGATAGCATTCTTCTTTCTTTAGGTGGTTCTACCATCAAGAATGGACCTAGAATAAGAACACATCTTCCCATTTACAGTGGTAGTGTGCTGTTCGCCTCCAGTTCACTTGTTTGTTCCTCCGGTATGAATTCGAAGACACTCCGGGTCGGAGCTTTAGCGTTCATGCACCTAACATGTGCTAGCCATTCAAATCGACGATTTCTTTCCTGCATTTTCTGCATTTTCTACAAAATCGAAGCGATCAAAGGTATATTCCTCAGCTTCAGATAAATATCATTGTCTCGCGCCATACAGTAGAACTTAAGCAATAGGAGACTTATAGAGTGCTAATCAACTGCCTTATTGGTCAAAATAAACAGCGATTCGTAATGTTAAAGGGTGAAAAGTTTTGCAGTGATACTAAAACTTGATGTAGGTGTATACAGATCGCCTTTATAAATGCTATAATATGCAGATTGCAAATAATGAACATGTGCTCAGTATGGGTTTTATGGGTTTAGTGTTCTTAAGCTTTTCTCAAGATCTGCAATAAGGTGAATTCGAGTAGATTTGTGTAGTGCACAAAAGCATATATATAAATTATTGGGTTGACTGTCCGAGGTAGATCAAGGTCTAGTCACTTCATCTCTCGATGGTCGACTTAACTACTTACTTACTTATTTAATGTCGCGTTACAGTCCGGGGTGGACCTGGGCCTTAACCAAAAAGCGTTCCCAGCCAGTTCGATCTTTAACTAACTGCCTCCAGTTTCGCACCCTAAGTTGGTTGAAGTCCCCTTCCACTTACGTGCTCCACCTGAGTTACGGTCTTCTTCTACTGCGCTGTCCTTCGAAGGTGGAATCGAAGATTTTTCGGACCGGATCATTGGTCCTCATTTGGCTCTACATGAGCCATGAGCCATCTCAGTCGTTGGACCTTCACTCTTCTGGCTAAGTCGATGTCTTTGTACAGCCCGTATAGTTCGTCGTGGTATCTCCTCCTCCATTCACCGTCTATGCAAAAGGGACTGAAAATCACCCGAAGAATTTTTCTCTCAAAGCAGCTAAGAGCACCTTCATTTTTGATAAAGTCCATGCCTCTGCAACATAAAGCATGGCTGGGATTATTAAAGTCTTACGTAGGGTCACTTTTCTTGTTCGTGAGAGGGCTTTGCTAGTCAATTGCCTTCTTAACCCAAAGAAGCAGTGGTTTGCAACAATTATTCTTCGTTTGATCAATGTCCTTAACTACCTTAAAGTTATATCTGTCGATGATGACATCCTGTCCGAGACGTCGGTTTTGGGTGTCCTTTCTTATTGGCAGCATGCACATACTTAGTCTTGCCCTTATTGACCGTTAAACCCATCTTCGCCACTTCCTCCTCAATACTCGCGAACTGACATTACGCTGCTTTCCTCCGATTACGTCAATATGATCGCCGTATGCGAGTAATTGGATGAACTTTTGAAACTTGTGTTGGCGCGTGAGCTCTGCACTATTCTTTGAAGAATGATTTCAATGAAATGACAGCGCATCGCCTTGTCTAAATCCTTTTTTAACATCAAAGGTCTCGGTGAGTTCTAAATCCACCTTGACGGAGCAGCATGCAGTCTCTATCGTCATCCTGCACAAACGGACGAGTTTGGCAGGGATGCCAAAACTAGACATTGCTGTGTATAACTCATCTCTATAGATGCTGCCATGAGCGGCCTTAAAATGGATGAATAGGTGGTGTGCATCGATTTGGAGCACATGAGTTTTTTCCAAGATCTGCTGTAGTGTGGATGGTGCACTTTTCTGGCCTAAAGCCATACTTACTATATATGGACCAATCAGGTTGCTGACGAACGGCTTCAGGCGTTCACACAATACGGTAGAGAGGATCTTCTAGGCGATGTTAAGTAGACTGTAGTTGGCGCAGGTCAGAGGGTCTCCTTTCTTGAGGATCGGACAAACAAGGTTATGGTTCCATCCATAGTTTAGAGATGAGTTGATGTATGCCCCTTACCAGGTCATTGGCATCCGCTTTGAAGAGCTCGGCAGTCAGGCCGTCCATTCCAGTAGCTTTGTTGGACTTAAGCTTAGATATGGTTATCGTCATATCATCCAGGGTCGGCAGACGGAAATGTTGGTCTACATCGTCCAGGTTGAAAGGTTCATTCTGCCTGAAATCGGTATTAGGTTCGTTATCACCGTTATACAGTCTCCAAAAATGCACTTTGCATATCTTTAGCATCTATTTATTACGACTTTCCAGCTATAAAATCACGCTAATCATACTTATTTTCAGCACCAACTGTGACTCTACTCTTACGATCCCTTCCTTATCCATTCATACCTATGTTTTGTATTTATGTCCTCATCATGATCTCGATCAAGTACTCCTCTTTCTGAGAAGCTAATGTTTCTTCCGTATTCATTTCTCACAGAGTTTGCAAGTTGCTCTCGTCTTCATTTGCAGCGCCCTGTAAAACACTTAACATATTATTTCGCCACAAGCGCTCGCGAGCTTTTCTCGTCAAATCATTGACTTCACCCCACTGTTCTTCTTAAAGAATAACTTGATGCTGGTAGCAGAGGACCTTATATGAAATCTAATATCTGCGAATTATGTCTTCGGTTCGTGTCCGGCATGTACACATTCGCACCTTCAAACAAATTGAAAATAGTGGAGCTCGATCTTGAGTTGGTTGGCATTTCATAAATCTGCTGATGCTGCTGCCAAAAATGTTCATCACAGTTGTTTTATCCTTGATTTGCCCGACCCATTCCATCGCACTTGTTGGACGGCAGCGATTTCGGCTTTCGAGTAATCTATATCACCTCTACCAATTATTCGGCTGCGTGTGAAAGAACTGAACATTCCAAGTGCATGGACGAAAATCGCTGTCGATATTTCATTTGCTGGGGCCACCAATAGCAGGTTTGCCTATATCCTCGCATCCCTTCTCAACATGAGCTTTGTACCTGCTATGACGAAGTTTTTAAGAACGCTGGACAGCTTGGCGTGAATTTAACGTTCGTTTTGTGATTAATGTCTTTTGACAGGCTAACCAAAACATTGTCCTGTCTCCACTGCTCATTACTCTCAACGTTTCTTGTATGTGCATCCAAGTCATACCCTTTATTAGAAGTGGGCTTAGATTTCAAGAGAAATCCCTGCCTTATGCCTTCAAAGGAAAAAAAAACAGAATTCTAATTATAGTGAAATTATAGAGTCGGATTTATACTTCTTCAGGAATAGCTCTTGTCAAACTTTAGGTCGGGGAAGAAATATTGTCAAATGGCTGAATAACCAATTGTCGTTGGTATCTACTCAGAGAACGACAGCGTTTAAATAGATTTCGCATTAGGTAATTACTCACACGCCTCTATCTTTTAAATGGGGATTTTCGCAACTTGATGATGATGCATTCTATTGTGATAAATACAAAAAAACTTTTAAAGTTGGTTGTTACGGCCAAAATGCACTTGAAACTAGAAGTAATTCACTAAGTCTTGACAAGAAATCGCCGCGGATTCCCGAGAATTGAAATCTCTGAAGAAATTGCTAGCCAAAATAAAGAAAATAGCGTTTGTTTGTTTTGTAACAGGGAACTTCATTGACAATTGTGGACGGTAGATCACTGATATTCTGACTCCTCTCTGCTTTTGCATTCAAATGTGCTAGAAGTAAGAGACACTTGACTCTACTTCCACTGTAGATGGCACATCAAGGTATTCTCACAGCAGATATTTGGAGCTGATATGGATCATCAGCATCGCTAAAGTTCTTTCTAATTTTTCTCGGCAAAATGCTTGGAAACGGTTCGTCTTAGCGACTAAAAGTTACCTCCGATAATAAATAAAAATTAAATAAAAAAGAAAAAAACATTACTGTTCCTAAAAATAAACATATTTTAATCTACTTTTTTTTTCTTTTTTGTTTTAAAAAACTTAACACTCAAGAGGGTATTACTACTCTTAAAATGCCGGAGCACGTGTTAAGTTTTTCGGAAAATTGGATAGAGAGAGAGAGAAAGATTTTTGGGCTCAGTGGTTAATTTCGCTCCATGGGTGGCATCCAACATTTAATGGGGAGACTAAATTACTAGTGTAAATTGGACTTGATGTTATATTTAGGCAACCATTCATCTCACAAGATTTTAGTTGCCTGAAAAAAAGTCTTTCAGTCACGGCTGGTATTGAACCCCGAACTGTCCGATTGGGAAGCCAACACACTACCACTTGAGCCACGGCCACCCACTTAAATACCAGTGATGCCAACAAGATAATATACTCGTACACACCTCTTTGCTGTCTTTGCTGTAAGTCATAGCTATGTTTGTCTCTAGGAAGTCACGATAACAAGAAGTGCGGTAAAAAAATTTTCTAACTATTTTCCTCCGAGCTTCTTGTCTTTTCGGACTAAAACTCCTATATTGCCTGCCTTGACTTCTGCTTCACTTTCACAGACTACATTTGTTCGAATACAATTCCAAACAATCTAAAGCAAATCAGCTCAATTAGTAGCCCAGGTGTTCTTCAGTAATAAACTTTATTTCCCTTCTCCCTACTCTTTAAAAGTTCCGCATATAATGTGATTGTCGTGTTTTATAGTTTAGTCACATCTCTCAGACAGTTCATTGGATTCAATCAAGTTATTTTTGTACTTCGTAGGTCGTCGAGTAAGAATGTCAGATCAATCAATCTAGCTCAAGCCTTCTACAAAAGCGTCCACAAGCTTGGATTAAATAACCGGAAAGTGGATCATATATTGTACGAATACGGCAGCGACTCGTACTCGAACTCGTAAATAAACCAGATACTCGTACGGACCACTCGTAGAATACAATTTCCCCCAGAGGTTTTTCTTTTATTTTCATTTCAACTCTTTCCACTTTTGTACAATTAAAGCATTTTTCATTCAAGTGATGCGACCGAGCATGATAGTGGACATACATACATACAAGTACGAGTACGTATCGTAACTTCAATACCAGTAACCAGAGAGCACTTTTCTAACATTCTGGTCAAGCTACGAGTAACAAGCAACCTGAACCATTTGCACAGACACTGCAAGACGTCTCGTTTCATTTGTATTGAATTCTTGTTAAATTTTCTAGGTTAGTGGGTTAACGTTCGCTCAAAACCTGGATATGACAACGGTCTACCAGTTGAACGGATGGAAAAATCGCCAATTTCGCGGACATGCGATCGTGATCACGAGCAAAACAGTAGCAACGCGACAGAGCGGGAAGTCAGTAATTTTGCTTTTTACCCACCTGTTCGTGAAGTTATATCCAAGAGTTAAACATTTGTCAATAGTCGACTGTATTAGGTATGCTTACTTAGCTATTCATTCGACTTTGTAGAATCTTACGGTAATATGGGATAACAACTGTTGTTGTACAAAGAAAAAAAAAAAGAAATGGCAAAAACGGCGGAGCGTCAAACTGGTAGTTTTGCTTTCTACCGCCTATTGTTGAATCTTTGAGATACATTTACTTAACAAACAAGCTTACTCAAATTTGACACTGGCACACCTATATTACAACAGTATAGCGCGACTGATTCAGTTAAATAAGATTATGGTAATTTTAACATCACTTAAGACGTGCGAAAAGAATGAGACGTAAATTTTAGAGTCGCGGTACGTTATTTGACAGTTTTGTGGTAATTAAGTGTTTGGGGTTAAGTTAGTTTGCTTTTGGTATGCTTCTTGAGTTTGTTTTATTCCAACTCAGACCTATGATGACTAACGACTTTTGGATTAGTAATCTGAAGAAAGTCTCTAAAAATTGTTGGCAAAACATTTCCTTGGAAGTGTTGCGTTGGGTGGTTTCCTGATGACAATAATACGAAAATGATTGGAGAAATTGTTTTGGTGAATTAAGTCGTCAAGAGGTTTACTTACTTAATCTTCGTGAACCGGAAAGTGAAAAATTTTACGAGTATTAAGGTCAAAATTATTTTACATAAATACGGCTTGTTGTCAGCTGCATGGAACCTTAACAAAACGCAAATAGATTGATGATTAAGTGATGATGATCGCTAGAGTAGGGCTAAGATAATGATATAAAAAGTGGAGAGTAATTTGCTGTGAGTCTTCGTCTTCATGTTAATTGAGCTAAACTATGTAGCTTTCCACTTATTGCCTTAACTGTGTTTTATTTGGCTGTGAATACTGTGGATTGTCAACGACGTCAATGCTATTCGGAAAAGTGGTAGTTGTGTGGGGCACATTTTATAGTGCAATTGTGAAACGAATGGTGGACAGTAGAGCTACAGTTCAGAGTGAACCTGAGGCTTAACTAAGAAGCCTCTTCTAGCCAGCTGTCTCCAGTTGCGAAAGGTTGAGGTCCCTTTCTACTTATTCGCACAACCTAAGGTAAGGTCTCCCACTACGGCGTTGTGTCTCCGGGTTAGACTCGAAAACTCTGCGGAGCGTATGGTGTCCATTGCCTATACTTGCCCTAGCCATCCAAGGCGACTGACTACGTTGATTCTTCTCCTCCAAAGCCCGTTAATACAAACGGAACCCATTATTTTTCGAAGGATTTTTCTCTCGACACGGCTGAAGATATCCTCATCCGCTAGAGATAGAATCCATGCCTCGGCGCTATAAAGTAAGACTGGGATGATCAAGATCTTATGTATAGCCTCCTTAGTATTTTGACATAGGGCCTTACTCCTGAGTTGCCTTCTTAGCCCAAAGAAACAGCGATTGGCAATAGTGATTTTTCGTTTTATTTTTGCTGAGGTGTTGCTGGCAGAATTTATTGCAGAGCCAGGATAGGTAAAGTCTCGAATTTATAGCTGTCGACTGTGACGTTCTGTCTAATTTGTCGATATTATGTGTTCCTTCTTGTTGATGGCATATACATAGGTACTTGGTTTTGCCTTCAATACTATCGGACGTACAGCTGACAGTACGCTGTGTTTTCCAAATTATGTTGATATCATCGGCGTACACTAGTAAATACTTGTACAGATATTTGAAAGCTTGTACCTCCAGTGTTCGCTTGTAAATTCCAAACAATTCCAAACAATTCCTTCAATTATTAACTTAACGCGTGCGGTTTTTTTTTCAAAATTTGAACGTTTATTTAAGAAAAACATGTACAATAGTATTACTCAAAGTATTGCCCATCTGGAGCTATGACTTTTTCCCATCTTTCTGGCAATTTGTGGTTCCCATCCCAAAAGAACTGCGCCGGCTTGGCAGACAAGAATGAATCAAGCCAATTTTTGATATTCTGCTCTGAAGTGAACCGTATTTCAGTGAGGGCGTTCTGCATCGACTGGAACAAATGGTAGTCAGAAGGGGCAAGGTCTGGGCTATAAGGTGGGTGGGGTAAGACTTCCCATCCACTGTTTTCCAAATAGTTCTTAACCGGAATAGCAACGTGGGGCCGAGCGTTGTCATGATGGAAAATTATTGCCTCGTGTCTGGTCGCATATTCCGGGCGTTTTTCGGCCACTGCTCTCTTCAAACGGATTATTTGTGTTCGGTAGCGTTGTCAATTGATGGTTTCACCCGGTTTTAGCAGCTCATAATACTGCACACCCATCTGATCCCACCAAATACAGAGCATTACCTTGGCGCCATGGATATTCGGCTTTGCCGTTGATTTGGCTGGTTGGCCGGGTTTCACATATGATTTTTTGCACTTGGGGTTGTCGTAATAGATCCATTTTTCATCACCAGTAACAATCCGATGCAAAAATGACTTCCTGGCATTCTAGCAGCATTTCGGACATGCAAAACCGCCTTTCGACGTCTCTCGGCTTGAGTTCATGTGGAACCCAATTTTCTTGTTTTTGAATATATCCAGCTGCTTTTAAACGTTTTGAAATGGCTGCTTGAGTGACACCCAAAGATTCTGCGAGCTCTTTTTGTGTTTGGCAACAATCTTCATAGAGTAATGCTTCCAGTTCTTCATCTTCAAACTTTTTTGGCTGCCCAGGACGTTCATCGTCTTCCAAGCCAAAATCACCACTTTTAAATCGTGCAAATCACTTTTGGCACGTTCGCTCAGCAGCTGGACCGGGCAAACGATACTGAGATTTCATTAATGCACACACCCTTCTAACCATATCCGAGAATGAGTTGGTGCAGGCTCTCTTCTGAAAGTCATTTCCAGCAGCCTGTAAGCCGTCAGGTCCCTCTGCCTTGTTGGATTTTAGCTTAGATATATGCTATCCTTACTTCGTTTTGGTCAGGTGGATGGAAGTTTTGGCTATCATCGTATAAGTTGAATGGTTTACTGTGCCTGGCGGCGGGATGTTGGGCTTCTTCGCCGTTATACAGTCTGAATAAAAAGTTTTTCAATATTCTCAGAGCACAGACTGTGACCCTACTACAACGTTTCCATCCTAATCTCTACCGGTTTCTGTACGGGTCTTGTTGCCTTAACAAGTTATTTTTACCTGTTGCTAAAACTTCCGTATCTTATTCCTGGACTACAGCCTCTCAATATCTTGGCGCTTCTCGCGCTCTTTTTTCTTCTTCTGGAGAAGCCGATGTTCCTCTCGTCTCTTGTGCTCATATTGCTCACAAGCGGCTGTAGTACTTCGTTGCAGCACCGCCGCTTTGTACCCTTCTTGTTTAGCTGCATGTGCTTGCTGGCATTCTTCATCAAATCAGGGATTTCTAGGTGATGGTCGGGTGAAACTTAGCAAATTAGTTGCAGAGTCTCCGATGGGATGTTGACATCGTTGCCACTAAGTTTTCAGTACTTGATACTGGCGGAATAGGAGTTGTTGGGAGATTTCGGGATACGCGTTCAGTGAAGATTCTGGCGGCCTCTGGCGATTATAGATTTTCTACGTTATATCTCCTCATAATAGATCTTCTTTGTTATGGATCTGGAAAATTAGCTTTGCTGTAACAAGGTGGTGATCCAAGTTAGTGTTGGCTGCCGGATCCTTACGTCTATAACAAAATGATCAATTTGATTCAGCCTTTGATGATCTGGAGAGATGAGGAAACCCTATCCTTGCTATGGTGATATTTCGTCCCACCCGCGAAGTCAAGCCTAAGTCCCTTGCAGACATCGTGTCGTGAAAGCTATGCTTACCAACTGTTCTACCAAAGATGCCCTCCTTTCCTATCCTGGCAATAAAATCGCCTACTACGATTGTACAACGTATAATTAACAAATGCTGCTAACATCAGGTATAGATCCAAGAGAAATTCTTTGAATTGAATGTTATCCGCAGTAGAAAGTAAAGGCTATTAAACGACTTTTCAGGAAGTGCATAAGACGAATTATGTCATTGGTTCGAACTACGACCTTCAAAGTCTAGTCGTTTTGCACATTTTCTTATCTTCAAAATGATAAGAACTGGCGACTTGAGAACCCAGGTTTTACTGAGTTCTGTGATGAATAATGTTATCGTTGACAAGAACCGAATCACTGAAGAGCAAGAATTCTGTGAGCTGATCTTGTGAGCTCACTTCACCCTACCATAGTGAACCCAGACGACTTGATCGCATAGATAACAGGTCCAGAAATCGAGGTTATTAACTTCACTTTCGTAACTTCGAAAAGATTTAGAGATGTTGTTATGGCTACAAATTAGAGATCAGCTTTCAGAAAACGGAAAGCATTCTTTTTAGGACACTTTTGTCAGGAGCGTCTACGGCTACCAGAAAGAACTAGCAAACATTTTTGATTGAGGGATTGAGCCATTTACTTCCCGAAATGTACTCAGATTCCTTGACATTTAAGCAAACATGTGGATATTGTTCTGGACAGAGTCAAAAGTGTTTTTGACCTTACAGTCTCCGTTTTTTAGCGGCCAACTCTATGCGAGGTTGAAGATAATCTTGTATTTGGCTGTCCATTGTGGTTCAATGTGAGGGAAAGTTTATTGGAAAAAATTTAGATGTTTAAGAGGAATTGCCTCCGCTTATACGGTCGGAGTACATACAATTCTATCATATTTTATACAATAGGCCGAACCTTATAAGAGTTGATAATTTTGTCCCGAAGACGCATTGCAGCAGCAATTGCCTCAACAAAGAACCTGAAATCCGGATAACTACCTCAACTACGAGTAGATGTTTCACGAGACTGTCTGGTTCCACGACTTCGCCCCACAGAAGCGTTCGTCCGTTTTGATGGTAAAAGGTTGATACAGGACAAACAAACAGTGCAGATAATCTTCAACATCGCTCGAACAGCTTCAGACAGTCGACTTAACTATGATATTGAGGTTGAACATGGTTGTGTAAAGCGTTTCGATTCAGAATGACGTTAGGAAGTCGTGATAGGTCTCTTATCATCAAGAGGCTACATATCCGAAGGTCATATAGTATTGGTGTTTGATATTTCACATTGTACAATGGTGAAATAGAAAAATCATAAAAGTCGCTACGAAACTTACATCTCCTGGGCAGTAAGGCCAAGCCTAGCCATAAAATCTACAATAAAACAAATACATAATTCATTGATCTAATTTGAAGTATCGCTGGCTTATCTAAAACATTTTTATGGCGTGTTTAATTCGCATGCTATGGAAAAGCGCTCAAATTGATTTGCTCATCGGATGATTTGTAGCAAGATTTACGCTAAAACAAAAGCACAAAGGTACATACATAGGAGTACTTGTTTATGTAATACTTTCACTAATATTCTCATGCAATACTATTGTAATTAACGTTTTTGCATACTCAGCTAACATTACTAAATTAAAAAAAAATTTCAAATAGAAACCCGAGCAGTGCTTTATGTGTATAGATACGGTTAGATAAGTTTTGATGACACTTACTTCGATAAATTACCTCTTTTTTTCTGAATAAAAACGCTGATTTCTTCACGCTACATGATTTTCATTTACAATGGAGAATTTGAAAATAAGTTTTCATACGAATACGGCTCATGGAAATAATTCGTCGATTGAGGTAAGCACACTGGCACACGAATGTAATGTATAGAACACGAATTTTTGTTCATTGCCTAAATAGGTTGGCGCTGACATTTTTTTAAAAAAATGCCAATTTACTCAATTTTTGATTGAAGGTACATTGGCCTACAATGGAAGGTTAAAGCAATGGCAAGAAGTGAGAAAAAAATTGGTGGCTACTATTGTGTGGTTGCAATTGCTCTCTTCATACTGTGCAGCATTGTGCTTATTGCCTCTAGTTCCGGATACCAACTTACATAGGGTCTCCTTCTATTTGAACATGCCACCCTAGACGCGGTCTACTTTTAACGCATTGTCCCTCGAAGGCATTTTGAGCCGGAGGGATTTCGTTCATTCGCTCAACATATCTTGTCAAATCGCTTTATCCAAATTACGTTCTTCTCGCAGAAACTATTTTGATCAAGTAATGAATTCCGAGCTGGCACGATAAGGGTCTTATACATTACTCCCTTCGTTGTCCATGAGATGTGCTTATTTCAAAATCCAAAGAAACTATGATTGGTAGCAATCTATCAAGTCTATGTACAACTACCTTAAAGCTATAGTTTCCTGTTGTGGCATGTTGTCCAAACCATTGATGATATTTGCCTTTTCATGTCGACAACAAATACTTTACTTTATCTTCATTAACTACAAAATGCATCTCAGCTTCAATGTCCGCAAACGCACCAGTGACGCTATATAATGTTACTATCGCTATAGTATGCGATCAAAATCCCTTTCAGCGGGTATACTTTCATCCGAGCATATTTTACAGACGAATTCGTAGTCCTGTTCCTTACTAAGTTAACCGAGATTTCATTATATATCGTCACTACTCTTTTGGGATTGATACTGGGGCAGCATCTGGTTTTAGGAGGTTCGCATCTTGCGAGTGTAATGTTAGATGTTAAATTTCTTCACAGTACCTCTTAGGCATTCTGGTAACCGGGATATTCGCATTCGCTCCATGCTTCCAACAAGGTAGTTGTCTGAGTCAATATTGGCTCATTGAAACGTATGGACATTCAGAGTAGTAGAACTTTTTATTGCGTTAATATGATTAGGCGGACGAGGGTATTTTAATTTAGTGACTGCCAGGGCCTTTGGTGGATATTGAGGTCTGGGATATGTGTGCTTGATATGATGACATTAATAAGCCTAAGTCTATGTTTTCCAATGATGTCAAAGATACTCTCTTATATATGGGTTTTTCCTATGGCTATCTATCTCTACTTCCCTTTATTTTTTGCCAGTAGCAAGATACAATAGTATCATATTTCAGTAAATTGTGGGATTAACTCAAAATGTATTTCAATAAAATTATGAAATATGAACAAAGATGCTCTCCCTTCCAAACTTGACGTTAAAATCACCAAGGACAATCTCAACGTCGTGCTAGGTATTCTGCTCATATGTCTGTTCGAGAAGCAATCTTTGGCAAAGTCGTCCTTTTATTCTGTGAGGGTCTGAGCGCACGAGTTTTACATAAGCGAACTAAGACTTGATGTGGAATGTAACCAAGAGTTTGCTCACATGTCTGAAGTTAAGATTTCTGGCTTAAATCTTCCTTTGATGACAAACCCATACCCCTATATATGCTACTTTTGCTCTGCATAGCAATTATCATAGTAAATTTCACAGTTTTTCATCTTTCCTGTGCCCGGCCCATCCCGTCGTTCTTCTTGGACGGGAGTGATATTCGTTTTGTAGATGTCTAAGGCCTACGTCAATTGTTCGGCTGCATATGACCTGTTAAGGGTCCGAGCATTTCAAGTGCATTGCTTAAAGTCGTTGTCCGTTTTTCGTCTGTTTAGGTCGTCAATAGAATGTTTGTCTATATTCCAGACTGTTTCTGGCTTCAGAACACATAGTGTTTCACGTGATCAGACAACTTACCAGAGTTCACAGCCTTTTAGGTTATCGGCAACCTTGCTAGATCGCGAAAAATAGTCATATAGCCTAAGCTTCGTCTGTGTCGAAGTAATTCAAATGAGATTATCTATGGATATGCCTCATAAGATTTTTTTTTGAGAGCAGACAACTCTTTATTAGCGCGTTTGCCTTTTTCATTAATGCACTCGTGCATACGTTATTGCATAATAGCTCAAGATGATCTTTGCAGCGAAGATTAACCCATTAAAACTCGTAGTCTATTACAATTTAAGTTACAATTCGTAACTCACTAATTGTAAAGCCTTACATTAATATTGATCCGCAAAGTGTTTTTTTTTTCGATTTAGGGTCGTAAAGATGTATATGTAGAAAAAAAGCGGCATGTTCTTCAAACAAACAGAAGAAAGAATTTTAAAATTTTCAGACATCAGACTTGTTTCATGCTTCCTGTTATCCAATCCCCAGTAAAATGTTGTAACTTTGAATAACGTTTGCTATTCTACCTTCAATTGTCTTTAACTATTGATGTGATTTCTGTGGATTCCCCAGTAAAAGGCACTTGTAATGCAAACAGTTTTATTTAGATCTGATAAAGTTTCTTAGGCAATTCGTTTCTGAATCCATTCATAATGGTACGAAACCTTGGCATATCCATCAGGATTCTTACTACCACAACCACTGACCACGAATCCAGCAACACCAACTAATTCGCCATTATATAAAGCTGGACCGCCAGAATCACCATTGCAAGCACCATTGCCTGCCTCATGAGCCAAACACAACAAAGTATCAGAATACATTCCGATAGTAGTTGCACACTTCACCTTGCTGATGGCTTCTAAAGTATTGTATTGCAAGTCAATGGGAATCTCACCACCGGTTGCTAGTCGACCCCATCCGGAAATGATGACATTGGATCCTACTGGAACTTCAGACTTAGCCAAAGGAATTGGTAGGATTCTATATGAATAAACCAATGGTGTGGCAAGCTCTAGCAAAGCAACATCGTTGAGGAAGTTACCATAGTTCTCATTGACCGTAATAGCCTTAACTTCAACTACAACACCACCAGATAGTCGGTTATTTGAACCTGCCCGGATGGTGAAGGATTCTGCTGGATATCTATAAGATCATGGATGATTACAAGTTCACTAATCACGTTTGTTTATTATTGTACTTACGGGGTAATACCGCTCTCAACAACACAATGCGCAGCAGTTAAAATAAATCTATCGGAAATGATTGATCCACCACAAGTGAACGCTCCATTACGGCGCAAGGAAATTTGATGAGGGAATTGTGCATCACTTGCGTTTTCACCGCCTACAATGCGTGTAATGCTAGCACCATGGCCAGCGGCCACAAGTACAGCGAATAAAAAAGCCAAAGACACTTTCGACGACATTGTTTACAGTGACAGACTACTGAGGCTTCGATTTGTGTGGTGATTTTTATAGAACTTATTTGGACATTATTTATCTAATCTATAATCTAGATACTAGAGCATTTTTGTCTGATTTAAGGTAGGGATTTCTTAACGACATCCAATGATAAGATTGGGTATGGAATGTAAATCAAAGCATGAAATAAAATTTTAATCTCTTTTAGTTTATTATTGTACGAGTATCTAAGAAATGGATTTCGTACTTCAAGTTTGTCTATAGATTCCAATGAAAGAAGTTTGAATTTGCTGGTAATAATTGCTATCGATAGTTATCGTGGTTGAAAGCTTATTGACCAAATGAGATGTCTTGATCTTTCATAGACGCTATAAAATCAAGAAATAATGTATTGGATATCTGTTTGGAGTTCGAAGGTATTTTCCAAGACTTGCTGTAATATAAAAATTCTCCGATGATGGTCTTTTTAGGCCCGAAGCCGTAGTGATAAGGACCAATCAGCTAGTTAACAAAAGGTTTTAGATGATTGTGTAGTACAGCAGAGAAAATCATATAGGCGAAATTGAGTCGACTCATTCTTACCGCAGACAAGGATTAGGTGGATAATGCTGAGGTTTCATTCACCTGGCAAACTTTTATGCGACCATAATTCATTGATAATTTGGTGCATCCTTTTCACAATGTCATCTCTCGCCAACTTAAATAGCTCGGTCAACCTTATTGAACACAAATTTTGGTATATCTATCCTCACTAAGTATCGAAATATTTGCCCATCATTGTCCAGGTTTGATGGTTCACTATACGCAGCAGCGATTTGACTGCCATGGAATGGTCCTTCCATATCTTCCATATCTTCAGCACTGACTGCGAATCTAGTTGATCCGCTGTTTTTTCAACCTAAGTACCCTTGCTCGTACTTGGCAGCTTCCGTTCATAATACGTTGGTTAACTTGTGACAAAATTTCGTAACGACTTTCCTGCTATGACATCTATCAAATTTCTCGATCTCGCGCTTCTTCTGCTATTATTCCATTCTTCTAAGAAGCCTATGCTTGCCCTTCGTCATATGCTCATAGAGCTCATGAGCTCAATATGCTTTCTGTTACTCTGTTTACACCAGCCGCCAATCATCGTTAAACTACAAATTTTGCAGTCATGATCGGGCGAAAAAGAAGGAAACAGGTTATAAATAGTTTTCTGAAGAGGCCTTTTCATATTCTGAGCTTCGGCTGGGGATCTGCTACCAACTCGCACATTCATCTCCACTGGCTTCTTCTGTTCGGGATCCTTACATTTTAATTTATATTTTTCGTTCTTTCAAAAATGTTTATGTTTATGTTCTTCCCATCGTTTTTATTTGTAGAATTCCCGAACGGTTCCCTTATATTCTTAATAGCGCCGCCTTATAGGCATTCTGATTTGTCAGGGCCAAGCCGCCCAAATTCATTAAACGAAAGATTTCATTAGGGTAGTCGGCTACAGCTTAGCATGCCAGTAACGCTGATAGTGTGAGAGCGTCACCACCGGTTTCGAGTAGGCTTTATACTGCTTTTGGTGCCTTTGATGATGATTCTTTTATGTCTTTTTTTTTGACCCGATATATGTAGCTCTTCTTCGGGTAAGACATAGGCCCTAGTGATTTATTGACGTTTGATATACCCACAACAACATACAACCTACAGAGGCATTAGATTAGATTACTTAGATTGTTGTGGAAGGTGGTACAAAGAATTCCAAATCACTGCACCCACAGATGGGCCTATTGTGATGTCCTCCATTCAGAGCTCATCTATGATGCTGCAATTTGTGAGGAAGGCGGCTACGTGTTTAGGTAAGCTGGCAGTTATTTCTGCCTCTTCAAGGTAGGATTTACCAAGATAACATTGACGTGTTTCATCAGATATTTTTGACACGGCAATCAAACCTGTGGTCACTCGAATCTGACTTCTACTTAGTTGTAGTAGTTGTTTTATTTTTTTGTGGCAACAGCTTGGCATAAAGTTTTTGCCTTGTTGTTTCCTTCGGTTTCTCCCCAGAAATAAAGATTTCATTTCCTCTAGACAGGCTTTAATATTGGGTTGTACCACATAAAATGTCCGATTTTATAGTAAAAATTTACAAGCCAATATCTTCCAACGTGATACAAAGTCAAATATTCCTTTTTCATAGAAGTGCTGACTTTTTGAGGTAATGAACTCTTCAAAGGCTTTTATGACCTCTGTTCGGTTCCGGAGGACCTTCTGCCGGCAAAATAAATTCAGATTGCGGAAAAGATGATTACCATCTTGGGGAAATATCAGAAGAGTACGGTGGATGCGGAAGAATTTCAAATCCCAACTGCAACAGCTTTTGCACCGTTACATGTGAAGTATGAGGTCTAGCATTGTCATGCAAAAGGATCGGACCGTGCCGATTGATCAACGCAGGTTGCTTTTCAGCCAATTTGGCATGCAATATGTCGATTTCCTCACAATATTTCTTAGCGTTTATCGTTTCTCCTGATTGAAGAAATGAAAAGTGGATTGGTCCTTTCGATGTCCACCAAATTGTCACCATAACCTTTTTTGGGTGAAGATCGGGCTTGAGGGTGTGTTTTGGTTTTTCATATAAATCCAACCACTGCCCAGATCTTTTACAATTATCATACAGTATCCACTTTTCATCACAGGTGACTATCCGGTGGCTCAGTTTGATTTCTTAATGTAAGCGATGCGCTGATTTCCAAGCGCAGTAGTTTTTGGGGTTCGTTCAGTTTGCTACTTAGCGAGTTTCCTTACCTTTCCTATGAAGGTGTCGACTTATTGTCATTGGGAATATTCACATGCTTAGTGCAATCTCCGGCACCGATTTCATTGGATCTGCATCCACCGTTGCTCTTAAAACATCGTCGTCAACTAACGTTTCCGGCTTGCCACCTGCTTCATTTTCGAAGCTGAAATCTCCCGAACGGAACTTTCCAAACCAACGTCGTATAGTTTGTAGATCATCTTACATTAAAGAATGCGGTTATACGATTTTTTTTTTGAGAGCATAATACTCTTTATTACGAGTAGCTTGTTTGCCTTTCCTATTGATACACTCGTACATACATTATTATACTCGTAAAGGGTGTCCTAAAATTCACACAAAAAAACATTTTGATAGAAGACACTGCCTTTTAATTAAAAATTGTGAATTGTTGATTGATTCATAAAGTAAGCAATATATGGAGTAGCTCAATTTGCTCCTTCAAGGCGTGGGTGGTAATGGGTTTGTTGGCACAAACCTTGGACTTCATAAAACCCGAAAGAAAAGGGTCCAACAGCGTTAACTCGCATGATCTGGGCGGCCAATTCTGATCATCAAAACGGCAAAATACACGACCAGGAAATAACTCATGCAATAATTGAATTTTTCATGGGCAGTGTGCCATGTGGCACCCTTTTCGTCCACGTCCATATCTTGCAATTTAGGTACAAAGAAACTGGATTATCATATTACGATAGTGAACACCATTAACTGTTATTGCCTGAATAGCCGCATTTTCCAAAATGAATGGTTCGATGCTGCCCAAAATCCGCAACAAACAGTGGCACGTTGTGGATATACTTATTTCTCAGCAATCACTCTTGGATTTTCTAAACCCCTAATTCGACAATTTTGAATATTAACCAAGCCATGGAAATGTATAGCTGTAGATGAAAATTGCGAACTGTAGTTGCTAAACTTTCACTATTTTCAAAATGCATTTAAAATTGCTCAACAATGAAAACTGGGTTTTCTTTCGTGTAGCCCTCCATTTTTAATAACGCTGAACTGTCTGCTGTTACGCTGTATTTTTTTCCGTTGGCAACACATTAACGCACAAATGGTGCAAAATTCAAATCTTGCGTGAATTTTCGGACACCCTTTACAATTGATCAGCTTGCCACCGAAGATCAAGCCATTACGATTCTTAGTCAAGGCCGTTTTCCAATTACAATTTCAGTTAATACCGTGCATTAATAATTGGAAAGATCTAACACTCCTGTTTTTCTTCGATTTAGCGTCCTAAATTTATATATAAAAAAGCGTCATGTTCTTCAAACAAACGGAAGAAAAAAATTCAAAATTTGCAAGCATCAGACTAGTTTGATGGTTCCTGTTATCCAGTTTCCAGTAAGATATTAAACTAACTCTGAATAATGGCTTTAATTATTGATGTGACTCCCCATTTTT
Source organism: Volucella zonaria (assembly GCA_963966105.1). Classification (NCBI taxonomy): domain Eukaryota; kingdom Metazoa; phylum Arthropoda; class Insecta; order Diptera; family Syrphidae; genus Volucella; species Volucella zonaria. The sequence goes on from OZ014532.1 coordinate 161,350,728, forward strand.
TTTAAAAATAAGTAAAACACACAGATTTATTTAAATCTGATAAACTTTCTTAGGCAATTTGCATTTGAATCCATTCATTATGGTATGAAACCTTGGCATATCCATCAGGATACTTACTACCACAACCGCTGACCACAAATCCAGCGGTACCAACTAATTTTCCATCGTATACTGCTGGACCGCCAGAATCACCATTGCAAGCACCATTGCCTACCTCGTGAGCCAAGCACAACAAAGTGTCAGAATTCATTCCGATTGTTATGGCACACTTCGCCCTGCTGATGGCTTCCAAAGTATTGTATTGCAACCAATAGGGAATCTTACCACCGGTTGTTAGTCGACCCCATCCAGAAATGGTGACATTGGATCCTACTGGAACTTCAGAGTTAGCCAAAGGAATTGGTTGGATTCTAATTGAATAGACCAATGGTGTGGCAAGCTCTAGCAGAGCAACATCATTGAGGAAGTTGCCATAGTTCTCATTGACCGTAATTGCCTTAACTTCAACTACAACACCACCCGATAATCGGTTGTTTGAACCAGCTTGGATAGTGAAGGATTTTGCTGGGTATCTATAAGATCGTGGATGATTACAAGTTCACTAATCACGTTTGTTTATTATTGTACTTACGGAGTAATACCAGTCTGAACAACACAATGCGCAGCAGTTAAAACAAATCTTTCGGAAATGATTGATCCACCACAAGTGAACGCTCCATTACGGCGCAAGGAAATTTGATGAGGGAATTGTGCATCACTTGCGTTTTCACCGCCTACAATGCGTGTAATGCTAGCACCACGGCCAGCGGCCACAAGTACAGCGAATAAAAAAGCCAAAGACACTTTCGACGACATTATTTACAATGACAGACTACTGAGGCTTCGATTTGTGTTGCGATTTTTATAGATTTTTTTTGGACAATATATGGTATATCTAGGCTGTAATCTATTGTACATTCTGGAACATTTTTTCGGACTTAAGGTAGGGTTATCCTAACGACATGCAATGATAAGATTGCCTATGCAATGTAAAACAAATAATGCAACAAAGCTTTGAACTCTCTTAATTCATTTTTGTATGAGGATTGTATGATAAGTACCTGGCCTTGACAGGCAAAAGGCTTTGTATGTGTAAAATACATTTTATTTTTCAACGTAATCACCTTTCAGTTCGATACACTTTCTCCAAGGTTTTTTTCTATTTTTCGTATTCCCTCTAAGAAATACGACTTTATGGACGTTAGTATAAACTGCTCTTATAATTATGTACAATAAAAGGACGATGATGATCAGGGTTGGAAGAGGTGATAATTGAGGGGGTGCAAAGGAAATCGAACAAATGTGAAACTTTATTAGTTTCACGTAGCATTCGAGACGGTGGTTCGTTAAAACCATATCCCGTTCAGTGGTTATTCGGGCGAAAAAGAGGAACAAACCTTAAATGGCAGGGGTTGGTATTAAAGAAAATCTCATCCAGCTGTGAGGGACAGTCGATGGAGGCGGTTAAGAGTTGGTGTATAAAGAGAATATCGACGGATTCCTGACCGTTTTCCAGTTATAGTAAACCCAGCAATTTGAGTCGGTCATTACAGGGCGGAAGGATTTAGTGACCAGCCCATGAGAGAGCGCGCAGAGCGAAACGTAGGAATTTCCATTGGAGGGCTTCGATACGTAGAATATGCTTTTCATAGTAAGGGGACTATACCTGGCTAGCATATTCGAGAAGTGGCCTAACAAAGGTGATATACAGGATTTTGTGGCATAAGGGTCAGAAAGCTCTTTAACCATCGTTAAACAAAGCCAAGTACGGAGGTAGCTCTACTAATTATGGAATCATAGTGGGTACGGAAATTTTGTTCAATATCACATTGAAGTGACCGAAGTAAGTTCGGCCAGGGAGTGTTGAACGCTTCCGAAAGTATCAGATTTCTTGGCTTTGTTTTTTTATGTTGAGCTCAAGGAACCTTGAGAACCTATTGAGATCATCTTGTAGAGGTTGAGAATTAGAAAATTTGTCTATAAATGTTCATATCATTGGCATAGGCAGATATGTGTGAGTTCTTTATAATATTTACAGCATCATTAATAGTCAAAATGAAAATGAATGGGCCAAGGTGACTGCCTTGTGGGATACCCGAATTGACTTTAATCGGTTCAGATACACAAGAACGAAAATGTACTAGGTAATATCATTCTTCCAATTAGGATCTGAACCAAGAAATCAGCCCAGGTTGAAAACCAATTACATTGAGTTTGGAAAAAATTAATTTACAGTGTTGCCCAAAGCTAAAGCAACTAAAATCGCAAGTCTGTGTTTCGCGATACATTTCATATCAATTAACCCTAAAGTTAAAAAAAATTTACAAACTAGCTTGAAATATTATTGATTAGTTTATAAAATCAACGAACAGTAATTTTACGGTATTAAAAAAAAAATACAAACATTCAATTGAATTCATTTTACTTTTCAGCTGGCCCAAAACAAAAGCAACCCAATTTGCTTTGTAATTTTTTGTTACGGGAGAAATAGAAAAGGACGTTACTTTGACTACAACTACTGATATCTTATTTGTCAATAGTAAAAAAAAAGACAATTGACTCATTCGCGTGTATCAGTCTGCTTCAGCAAGATCTTTAGAAATTGTATCTAAAATCGCCAGAAATAAGTACTCCGATGAGATTAAAGAAAAAATTATTGGCGAATATAAAAGTGGTATTTCACATTCTAAACTATCCAAAAAGTATTCAATCACAAAATCGGTGATAAGACGTTCTATGAAATTTTACAACCCCGTCAAAACGATTCACCAAGATGGCAGGCCAAGACTTACCACATACCCAGAACGATAAAGAGTAATCCCGTTATGTCATCTAGGGAATTACAAAACGTGCTTAGTGTAGAAGCTGGCACCAAGACATTTCGTCGTGGAGCTGTTAAGGATGGTCTTTCAACATTCAGGATCGCAAAGAAACCATTTATTTGAGCTAAAGGCGGAAGAGCATGACTGGAAGTAGCAAGTGACCATATTAAGTATTTCGAAGTGGAAAACGACGGATCCAAGTTCAATTTAAACGGATGTTTTTCGCCGTTTCCGAGAGTCCATCAATGAAGCATTGAATCCTCGATACTTAAAGGGCACTGTGAAGCTTGGAGGAGGAAACATTACGGTTTGGAGATGTTTCTCTGGACAAGAAATTGTTCCCATACATAAAATAGATGTAATTATGGGCCCATTTATTTACAAAAGTATACTTGAAAACACTATGCTGCCTCATGCTGAGGAGGAAGTGCTTCTGAAATAGATATTGCAGCAGGATAATGATCCGAATCATGCTTCAGAAATATGTAGTTTAAGAGTGGTTTAGGGATCAGAAAATCAATGTTATGAAGTGGTCAGCTCAGTCCTCCAATCTCAATCCGATAGAAGATCTATGGGAGATTGTAGATCGGCGAATAGTTCGGGAGCAGCACAAGAATAGGGATGGGCTTTATGTTCAAGTCCAGGGGGCTTTAAAAAAACATCCCAAGCTCTATACTTTCCAATCTGATCAAGAGTATGCAAAGAAGATGTAGTGCAGTAATCAAAAACAAATGTTCCGCCACAAAATATTGAGATTAAGTCGCGGTGATTACTATTAAATGTGAATTTACTATCAAGCTGCTTTAGTTTTGGCCTGTTTAAAATCGACATGGTTACAGTATCTTTAATTTTTTTACTTTTTGTACTTATGAAAAATTATTTTTGTTTGTTTTAATTTATTTTCGAATACATTTACTTGTTTTGTAATAAATGTATTGAAATTTAATCAGTTTTACCGCAAAGTTGCTTTAGTTTTGGCCCACACTGTATATGCGACATTATCAAAGGCCTTGCTGAGGTCAGTGATAATCACATCCACTTCTTTTCCTTGCTCTAGGGCAGACAATTTACTAGAAACGAACTCAAAATTAGTGTTCGTTGTAGCAATAACCTCATCGTTAGAGCCAATTTTTTTCCGCCGACCCAGTTTTTCATATCTGAAACTAGGAAATAATCGCTGGGTGCTAAATCTGGTGAATATGGTGGATGCAGAAGCAATTCATATCCCAACTCAGGGAATTTTGCCATAGCGACGATGAAAGTGTGCACGCGTGCATTGTCTTGATGGAATAGGATTTTTTTTCTTCGCCAAATGTACACATTTGTCTTTTGTCCCATAGTTGAGATGGTCCAATAAGTTGACTCTTCATTAATTGTCTTGCCCAATCCAGGGTAATCAACGCGATATATGCCGCGTACATCCCCAAACATTGTAGCCGTAACTTTGTTGGCCTTCCTTGGTACAGTTTGGCCTCACTGCATGGACTGTTCCTTGGACTCTGGTATGCTGTGATTAATCCATGTTTCGTCAACAGTTATGAGCTGACGCCAAAGTCATTCCGATTGAGTTTTAACATCGACAACAATTCACTGTTCGATATTAAATTTCTCCATTGTTGTAAAATCACAAAGGTTGCTGCCATTCACAAACTAAGCCACGCAGCGACCTAACTTATATTTACTTATCTCTAATCTTACTTACTTATCATACAGCCCTCATATCTAAGTGATTGATTTGATACTTCAAGTTTGTCTATTGAATCCAATGAAAGAAGTTTGAATTTGTTGGCAGTAATTGCTTCTGATTGTCCTTCGATTGTTATCGTAGTTGAAAAATTATTGATCAAATGGCTTATCTACGAATGTGTGCGTCTAATCAAGTCTTCCTATAAACCACCGCGTACAGAGAAAACTCCTCCAAATAGCCCGATCCTTATCTAACTACAATACCTTACGCTGTAACTCTATTGAGATTTATTTCTGTTTGCTTATGCGCACCAGCTAAAACGAAACACTCAATGTTGGCATTCTGGTTTGGAATCGAAAACACCTCGAGCCGAATCGGTGGCCATCCGCTTGATATAATCTAATCATCACAAACGTTATCGTTTAAAACTTTCAAAATTTGCATAATATTTGTGCAGTGAGGCAAGGTGACGCAAAAGCTGCAAGAATGTTTTCATAAACGACGGCGAGATTGTAGTCCTAGAGTTTTAAGGTTTTTTTGCAAAAACTCATTATGATTAGCAAAGCTAATTTCGCCTTGTTTGTCTTTGCAAATAAACCGAATAACTGCTATCTGGTTACTGAAAATTCCCAATGGCCATTGTACCTTCGAAGAATGATTGTATGGTGTGCTATTTCGGCTGGCAGAATAACTTAACGCATTACTCTCCATAATTGCTAAATATGAACTCACAAATGACGGTCAGGCTGAAATGAAGAGATAGTGTGTATCGACTTGCATTTTTTTGGAATGTGAAAATTTGATCGATAGTGGGCTTCTGCCTTAATACCGCGCTGATACTTGGTTAAATTCTACAAATCCTCCACTCTTTGAGAAGGGACTGCTACTAAATTGCCTTAGAAAACAACGATTAACAGAAGGAGGATATTGTATTAACTGCGGAATTTAGGCGGACAAAGACTCAAACTACCTTGAACTTGTGCCCTTCCTTGATGACAGCAAGTATGTACTTGGTCTACTACCAAAAACGTTTTGTTGCTTCTGTTTCAATGCGCGCAAATGCCTTGTATTTTCCCAATAATGACTAAGTCATCGGCATAGGCTAGTAGTTATACAGACTTTTGAAAGAATTTACTTCTGACTTTGGTCTGAGGGTTTGGCGCAATGTTTTCGAAGGCGATTTTGAAAAGAAATTTCAGGTCCCGGTTGAATGATTAGGTACCGACTCCCACAGAGCAACGAACTTTCTCCACGTTCATCCTATAGAGTCGTTGGAAAAAATCTCTCCATTGTCTGCAGTAATTTAAAAATCTGGTCGATGATGATATTTTTAGGCCTGAAACCATACTAACAAGGACCAATTAGTTAGCTGATAAAAGGTTTATGATGATTGCATAGTACAGCAGAGCGGATGTTCTAGGGAATGTCAAGCAGAATGATGTACAAACAGCCTCGTTTCTTCTGGATCGGGAGTACAGTGCTGAGGTCTGAGGTTTCATTTATTTGGCATCCTTTTATCCAACCAGATTTTATTAATAATTTGGGGAGTCTCCTTTACAATGTCATCTCTCGCCACCCAAAATAGCTCAGCTGCCAGCCACTCAGTAGTGGGAACTTAGTAGGACTCAAGTTTACATATGACCTGTCACCTTATCAAGGTCATTCTGCGTGATAGTGGGATGTTGATCCCATCTTCAGCACAGACTGCGAATCTTGTTCGTGCCTGCGAGCTTCCGTTCGTACTTTGTTGTTAACCTTCTGACAAGATTTCATAAAATGTTTCTTGGTATGATATTTGTCAACTTCCTCGACCGCACGTTTATCGTGGTCTTATTTTTTCCTTCTTCCAAATTATCATCTTTATCTCCATTAGTATCTGTACTGAATTTATTTCCTCACTTTCTTTTTTAAATTCTGGTAAGACATGATATTTCGGATGGAAGTTATGTTTCCTTGTTTCAAAATGGCTTGTGTTCTTCCCACCGTTTTTGTCTGAAGAACTTCCGAAGAATTGTCTTTTTTTTTCTAATAGCGTTGCTTTATAGGCAGTCTAATTTGTAGCGTTTACAGATTGCCCAACATTATCAAATGATAATGCCCAACTTTATGGTTTGGGGCTACAGCTCAGAATAGCAGCAACGCTGTTAATGACATTCTCTCTGGTTTCGAATCCTTAGTAGGCGTTATTATTTTCTGCGCTCGGAATCTATCACATTGCTTTTGATGCCTTTTTGTATGTTTTTGACCCAATATGTGTGTTCTCGTAAAAGGCCTTCGTGATCTCTCTCGACCATAATATTCTATTTGCAATTTATTTTTTATTTATTTTATTGATATAATTGGAATACCCAAGTTCACAAATGATCAAATGGTTTTGGATAAACGAGGTTAAGAGACCTCGTTGGCACTGTATTGCATAATTATGTTATTGTTTTGAGAAGAACCAAACTGCTAACCGGTCTTTACTTTTTTTTTCGCGAAATGAGGATGTTGATGAAAAAAGTCCTCTTGGGAAAAGAAATAAACAAGAAAAACGTATTTAGGGCTACGATTGTGTTTGAGCTGTGAGAGTATTGGAAATATTCTGAACTCCTCAATAATTTATCTAAAATATTTAGATGTACATTAAATTTTCTAATGAAATACCCCTAGTTATTTAGCAACAATAAAGCACGTAATACACACTTGTATAGTAATTAGTTCTTAAGCCAGCGACTAATTTAAGTGATATAGATAAAAGAATACACATTTTGTAAATTTGTAAATATTATTATTGTATTAACAGAGCCTACAACTTTGTAGGACTTAAAAAATATCAGTGATACAATACTGACCCAAGTTAAGTGAATTAAAAAAATATGGTTTTCACTACTATGATGAGGTATGCAACATCAAGGTCCTAATTTGTGGAATCACTAAAAACTTGTTTCGGTCGTCGATGTACAGAATAAAAATAATTTTACTCAGATAGGACTCCATCCGATGTTTGCAACAAACATGACATTAAAGCGAAGCAATTCTTCAACAACACAATGTAAAACGATTCTCAAATTGCCGACCAGTAAAGTTCATGCAACGTTGCTTTAAAATCTCCAGAAGAGTCATGCATATGCATTTCAAAAATATTGCCAAGGTACATAAGTGATATTCAACACATCCCACGAATCCTCATTGAAATCTCTGTATATTTTTCAATAACCTCTTTTGAGTGGCAAGACAAGCGGGTTAAAAGTTTTTCGTTCCAGAAGGCATTATGTATGTACATATGCATGTACATTATGTAAAGGCTGGTGACGCATACTACATTTCTGGACTTACCAATAAACTCTGAGTAAAAATGTGGTCAAAAATATAAGAAAAAAAAAAATACATCTTGTATGTCTACATATGGACTCGTATGTATGCTGACGTTGATCAGCAGTCCTGCAACAAAGGTCATTGCTATGGTGGGATGGCCTTTACTTCTTTTGTTTTGGGTAAGTCTTTCGAACGCTAATCTGGTTGCATCCCCTGTTTCAAAGAAAGCGGCTGGTTGCATGGTGTAACGAAAATGGGAATTAAAAGTCATCGATAGAATTTAGTATGGACGATGAAAGTTGTCGGCGGGATCAGAGAAATTTTTCGATAAAAAGATACAACAACAGCTAAAATATAAAATTTATAAGCCCCTTATCAGGCCTGCAATTCTGATAAGAGAGTCTGAGTGCTGGGCTTAACTGTTTGTACTTGTCACTGACACGCTGATATTAAATAGAGTGACAGTTCCATATAGTGTATAAGAGGCGTAAAAAAGTTGAACCTTCGAGTATCAAACAAAAGTTTCAAGGTAACCGCATTAGCTCGTCACTTTGCGAGTAACAGGAGTGCTTTTTAAGGACCAACTCATAAATATTTATTTGTATAGAGGTATTCAGCTACCTCAGCTGTTTTAGATGAAGCGCGTCCTCTAAGTTCAATTTTTGAATCTGTCTTTTTCTATCTCTGCAAAAATGCCTGAATAGTTTTCGGTTCATCAGCATATACAAAGAAGTAACGGGATGGCGCTAAACCGCACGATCTCTGTAATCAATTCTCTGAGTCATTTCACGATATACAATACATAATTTTGTTCTTGGCACGTAGTGTCATCCTGCTGAAACCACAGAACATATCGTCAGAATCAATGTCTTCCACATTTTCGAAAAAAAATAACCTGTTATCATTATCCAGTAACTCCTGGCTCATTTTTGGAAAAGTGAAGATCGATGGCATTATCGTTAAAACACTAAGAAACAGGGCGCTTTTGTGGGTGTTATTGTGTCTCATGAGTTTTTCCCCATATTTGTCTCACTGAAGGAATGGCAATTTTGCTTGTTTACAAACCCACTGGACCAAAGTGAGCATTATCCCTTTATAAGAATCAACTTCAAGTTGCCTAAGAACCCAATCCGCAATCTCAAGTCGTAAGCCATAGTCTTGTAGATCTAGTTCCTGCACTAGCTGGATCTTTAGTGGGTGTACACTGATATTTTTTGGCAAAATTTTCCACATAGTGAGCGGGAAAGGGCTAGATTGCTGCAACTGATGACAAATTGACAAATCCGGATCATTCGACACACATTGAGTGAATAGCGGGCACAGTTCCTTTTGTACCCACATTACGTTAACGACGCGTCGGCCTCATGTAGAGTATATATATGTATGTAGTATGAAATGTATCGGCAAAGCTCATCATACTAGAAATAATTGGACAAAATTCACAAGCCAACACTTGAGGTACGATTTTTCAAAAGTCTGTAATTGCTTGCATTCGCCGACGATCTTGATATTAATGGTAGAACACAGCGAGCGTTTGGGAGTATAGGAACAGAATCGTAAAAATTGGTCTAGCGATAAACGAGGGCAAAACATCATCGATGAATGGGTCAAAATGTCACAAACGACAGCTATAACTTTGAGGTAGTAAGGAACTTAGGGACTACCTCGGCTCTGCTATCACATCTCTTCAGAAATGAAATGAAGAATAACGCTTGTAAATTCCTGTTTCTTAGTGCTGAGAAGGCAACTGTGTAGTAAGACCCTCTCGAGGACAACCAAAGAAACTCTCCATAAGACCCTTGTAATTCCAGTTCTGTTCTATGGTTCCGAGGCATGAACCCTTTCTAAAGCAGATGAAGAGATACTTGGTTGTTTTGAGAGAAAAATTCTTCGTAAGACATTTGGTCCCGTGTGCGATGACGGGTTCTGGAGGAGATGATTCAACGATGAACTCCACGATCTGTATAGCGACATTAGTTAAAAAATTGCGCATTGGTCATTTGAGATGGCTGGGACTTGTAGAGCAAATGAACACCAAAGCTCCAGCCCGCAGAATCTTCGACTCTGATCCGACGGTACAACGCAATAGAGGAAGGCCTCGCTTGGCGCGCGAAAGTGGAATGGGACCTTAACCAACTTGGAGTGCGCAAGCTTAGTTGGTCAATTGCACGATTTGAAAGTTATTCCTATTGGACGGTCAAACCCTCATAAATGCTTTCCAAAAACAATCATTGCGTTTATCGTAATTTACGAAAAAGTTTTTGTAGCTTTCGGTCTTTGTTATCACTCATATACTCGTACTTAGGAAATAAGCTTTTAGAGAATCGAAGCAGAGTAGAAATATTGATAAGACACCGATAATTTATTCGATTTGTACAACGTCATTGCCATAAATTTCACAATTGGAAAAAATAATTATCTACTTGTATTTGAGATGCTAGTTTTGAGAAAATGCAGGAGTAGTGTCTACCATATCCCTACCTGAGCTCACAAGAAATCCCAATCTGTTTGTTTAAAAGGTCTGCCAAGTTTAAGTGCTTGAGATTAATTAACTTATGGAGAATAGGCTGAATTTTTTTACATGGCTTCAAAGATAGCATCTAGAGACCACCAAGGTTCTCACGGCAATACCAAACTCAAGAGTTTTTATACGATTAAATATTTGATCACTTATCAAGAAGTGTACTAAAATTATTACTTAGACCGATCAGAATGGACAATCTACGGACCCGATCCATTCTATGGAATCTAGTTATCTGGAAAATGAACATCTTTAATTGATAAGCTCGTGCCATCTAAACATTACAAATTAAACGACGCTATTTCGACTTTATTCATACGTAGGTACGAGTACTTCGAAGGGGTTGGGTAATTTTTTTTTTAAGATCTGAGAATTTGTCAAAATTAATTAAATTTCCGACGAATTGACTAGATAAGATAAGCTTAAGCCAGGAAATCTCAAAAGGCCATCCATCGATAGATAACCACTGTCGGACTATATAAGTTCTAATAATTGATACATTTTTAATTTAGTTCTATAGCCATGTTCGGCAAAGTACTTACCATTTTTACTGTATCCCTTCTATCTTTGGGTAGCGCCAATCCAACTACGCGAGTTGTTGGAGGCCGCGATGCCACCGCTGGCCAATTCCCATATCAGATCTCACTTCGTCAACGAAATAGTCACATTTGTGGTGGTTCAATCATCAGCAAGGATTATGTCTTAACTGCTGCTCATTGTGTTGTAGAATCTGGACTTACACCGTAAGTTTTCCCGACAGAACATATTTATTCTGTCTTAAGACATTGTAACAACAAAAACTTAAAAAAACGTTCCGATTTAATAGTTACCCAGCTTCGGAATACAGTATTCGTGCTGGTAGCATCAATCGTATTGCTGGTGGTGTCCTTCATGAAGTCGAAGAAGTCAAGGTACATCAGGGCTATAAGAATTTCATCAATGATCTTGCCTTGCTGAAGTTGAAAAAGCCTCTAGAATACACCGATGAGATTAAGCCAATTGCACTTATGACCGAAGCAGTTCCTGTTGGACGTGATGTTGTCATCTCTGGCTGGGGTCTACTGGTAACAAATGGTAATACCTTGCCAATTATTTTGCAATGGAATGATCTGGAAGTGATAAGTAAGCAGAAATGTGTTACCCAAACTGGAATATATAACGATGCTTTATTGTGCTTGGGACATGAGAAAAATAATGGAGCCTGTAATGGTGATTCCGGTGGTCCAGCTGCTTTTGAAGGTAAATTGGCAGGAGTTGCCGGATTCGTTGTTACGGGTTGTGGAAGCACCCGAGCTGATGGATATGCTAAGGTATCAGAAAACATTGATTGGATTCACGCGAATATGTCATAAGATGCACGAAATGGTGTTTAAATAAAATAAGTGGAAAATTAGTTTTGGTTTCATTTTCAAATATTTATGAGATGAGGAATTAATACATTTTCTTGTCGTCTTTGGATCCTCTTCATAATTGTTTAAGTTCAGCAGCAGACGTTTTTATAATGAAAGAATTCTGACCACTTTCTTTAATGAGCAACACTGGCAACTCGTGATTTCTGACAAGATTCTGATAAGATATTAACAATAAAAATGGTAGCTATCAGAACCTCATAAACCCGGCAAGGCAGAACCAATTAAATTTTATTTGTTGTTTTATTCGTTTTCCTGTGCTAAGATAAGATATCATACGTATGCATATACTAAGCACAGTGGTGCTAAAATATTTTGGCACCATTCGAAAGTATACGAAATGGCATTTTCGTCAGCTAAAAGATAATTTTTGTTATACCAAGGACGCAATTATCAGCAGTGAAAAGCCAAGTGAGCAAACATTACGCTCAAAAATATTTCTTAAATGAATAACAAGCAGTTAATTTTCTATACATTAAGAGGAGTTGTTACCAAAAGGCTCCACTTTAAAGCTATAAAATTCTTATAATTATTGGGATACAATTAAGGGATCTTAATAGAATTCCAGACTTAATATTCATGACGTATATCTTGGACGGCCATTATCGGACGGACGTAAATCTATAGATGCATGTGTATCATGTGTTATGCATTATGTATCACAGATATGAAAATATTATTTTAGAGGCGTCTTAAAGATGCTGATGGTATTTAGCTAAATATCTAATTAAAATATCGTGGACGTGTGTTGGGACCATACTCAGAGACACAATAAACGACAATGTAGAACGAGTTGTTAGCTTCTGCAAAATTAACCGCCTTGTCAATGAAGACACATTCTTTGACCACGAGAACTGACACAAAGTCAACTTGGTCTCGACTGATCGACAACATATATCTAGCCAGATCCACTACTTTGCCATTAGCCAAGGTTTTAGAAATTTAATGCAAGATATCCGTAACATAAGTTTAGCTAACATCGAAATAGAAACGGAAAGCCATCTAATCCTACCTACTAAAAGTATTTGTAGTGCATCTGTTAACAGCAACCGGTTCAAATTGCTATGGATATCCAGGTATATTACTGACAGACCCCAGGATTTCCAAGTGCACCAACAGATAAGGGATCGCCCTGTCACAATTTCAAAAATTATGAAAAGACTTGGTACTGAGGGAGTCGACTACTACTGCATCTTGGGCGAACACGGTTGACGGTGCAAGGCGGAAAGATAAAGAAAACATAGCTGGCAATTGACATCTTTTTATTTTCATTTTCAATGCATTTTTATTTAAATTCATTACTTAGCTTAAATAACTTAAAATTGTCTTTTCTAATTTATTGACCCATGCGGGGACTCTAAGTTAAACCTAATATTTAAGTATTTACATTTTTTATATTTATTAAAATTAAAACTAAGAAAACTACGAGTATTTATGGTAAAAACTTAGTAAATGAGCAACTGACTTCTGAGGCCGAATCGATGAACGTATTTAACTCAAAACACGGATTGCAGCTGCCCTAGCAGTATAGCATCCCGAGCTGGAAGTCCGATACCGCATGGAGAGAAACGATGTGCAGCGTAATGTAAGACGAGCGAAGCCCAACTATATCAACGCACTAGCCACAAAGGATGAAAAAGCACCAACTAGGTCCGACAGCAGGACTCTCCATATTACTAAAGTAGGAACTCGATGGTAATCAAATTTCCAAGGACTAGACGGAGGTCTAGGAATCAGAAGAGGAACATCTTCCCAGATGGCAGAAATAATTTGTAGCCTTGCTTAACCAAATAGGCAGTAGCAAATACTCTTTCTTAGTAAGGGCCCTAGAGAAAACTAAGGCAATTCGCATAGACGATAACTCGGCAGAGCTCTTCCAAGCCTAGCCCAACTGTTTGACAGAAATCCTGCAGCCACTAATTATGAAACCATGGGGAACCGAAGCCTCCTCCGAAGCTCGGAAAATGGGAGTCATTTTTCCGGTTGCGTTAAAATTAATAGCAAGAAAAATCCTGGATCGAGTTAAGAATACCTTTATTTAACTTATGATATGGAACAGGCAGACTCTTGAGCTGGATGCTCCTGCATGTACTACATCAACATCCTATGGATCATAATTGAACAATGCGTCAAATATATGTAGATCGTTGTCTATTACTACATTTGTTGCTTATCGATTTCGAGAACGCCGTCGAATTGTGATACTTGTATTTGAGAGCTATACCAGAAAAACTAGTCGCTATTATGAAGGCTACCTATGATGGTTGCAAATGTTATGTTTTACCCAACGGTATTTTTAAGTTCGGAGTGGATTACACAAGGTTTTTGTGGCGTTCTTTCGCCGCTGCTATACATTTTAGTCATCAGTGATGGGAACTGGGCAGCTCTGTCTGGAGGAAATATAAAGCTCAGATAGACCGTGATATCATATCTTAAACATCCTAACTATTCTGATGAAGTTTGCCTACTCTCACACAGAATATTGGACATGCACCAGAAGGCACACAATTTGAAATCAGAGGTGAACAATGTAGTTCTCAAAATAAATACGGCTGAAACAAAGCAAACAGAATTTGAAAAGCTGGGACAGTTTCGATTAAGCGTGGATACATTGCTTCTTAATGTATACCTGGAATGCGATCAAGATCACAAGGAAACTGCAAACCTTCACAAATAGATGTTTTCGCAACATCTTAAGAATCTTTTGGCGATATATCGAACGAACCCGAGGTAATGGGCCAAGAACCAGTTACCGGAATAGAAAGTGACAGTCTTATGGCCCGAAGACAGTTCCATTGCGAAGTACCTCATGCAATGGAATTTAATTAGCAAATCGGGTAGACAAGTTGGCCGCCCTTAGCCGACATAGAGAAGGACAGTCGAGGAGGAATCCAAATGAATGACTTGAAGGTAGTGCCAGTAACAGCATGGGGATCCTCGAATAATAGTGGTGTATCTAGAAAATAACGATTTGCGATATTGGAAGAGATGGAATACACTTTTCCATATTGGCTATGTAAACCATGAACGTGAAATTACTGCTGCTAAATTGATGGCCCAATTCTCAGACCAAGGCCAAGACTCTCCACCCACTGTATCATTTATTTTTGTAATCTTAAACCCAATGGGTTTTTGACCACTTCAAGCGGCGAAAGAGTGAGAACTTTTATAAAGGAAGAACATTTCACTTTTATTTTTCAACACTCAAGTGGGTATAAGTTAAGTTTTTTCGGAAAATGGGATAGAGAGAGAAAGAAAGAAGCTTGGGTTCAGTGGTTATTTCGCTCCATGGGTGGAATCGAACAATTAATGGGGAGACTAAATTCTTAGTGGAAGTTGGTTTGTTGTTAATTTATAGTCAACTACTCAACTTCGAACACAGAATCTTCCGATTTCGAAGCCAGCCTACTATCACTTGAGCCACGGCGTTGTGAACTGACGTATTAATGGACGAGTTTAACTACAATGGTCGCTATCATAGATCAATCTTCAACACATTTATCCATCCATAATGTATTATTCGCATTTACAATTGTCCTGTGCAATTATCCTGTATATAGGGGCGATGGAATACGGTGAGCTAGTTCACAAGACAATGTATTTTCTTGCTTAAAAGCTTCACGGAGCAGTTTTCGAATACACATTACATTGCGCGTTTATGCGACCTAGATGAACGAATTTTTTCGATGTATTGAATTCTTTCATCCACGCTAAATACAATGGATACCGCATGTATCATACTCGACTTTAAAATCGATGACTCTTCCTGAAACTCATGTGTCTTCTTCAGAGATTGATTATGATTGAATATTTGATATCCTGGACTCAAAAGCTACAATGTTAAGTGCTAGTTTTTTGAAAGAAGGATCACAAAGTATCCTGGAAAGATCCTGTATACGCCGTTTAGCAGTGATATAAACCACTTGTTCTTCCAAGGTAGTTCTTGCATACACCCTAAGGAAACACTACTTCCAGGTCTGCTGTTCCTTAGTTTTCTTGTACATACAACGGCTTAATGTTGCTACACTCGCGCAATTAACTGAATACTCGTACCTCCTCTAATTTCTACGCAGGATTTCTCAACCGTTATAACACAGGTTCTTTTTGGGGGTGGCCCACGTCTTTTAGTTTTCTCAACCTCTTTGAGGATGCTGCGACATTGGTTTAATATATTGTCCGTGTGTGTAGTAGCAAAGTGTCTAGACACTTTCAGCAAAATTTAGTTACCCCAGATGTGCTAAAACATTCAGCGTAGAAAATTAATTTTTCTGAGTTTCCCCGATTCTTTTTATTGGACCACCAAAAGCTAAGTTAACCTGCTAAAAAATTTTTGAATTGATCAGTTCCAAATATTCCCAATAGGACTCGTAACCAATCCCAGAAAGTCACTTCGAGATTCTGAGAGCTGCCCTTATCCCTTATAAAACTTTTTCGCCAACATTTTGTTTTCAGAATTCCTTCTAGCAAAAGTCCTTATTTTGAGCAAGACTTCCTAGAATTCACATTATTTGCCATCACTTTCCAGTACTGCCGTTTCCTTTTCTTTTTTTTTTTTTTTTTGCAATTCTAGTTATCGTTTTAGTCGTTCAGTTTTATAACAACTCATTGGAATGGATATTATAAAAGAGAAGTATGCTAGATCAATTTTATTGGCCTCACTTCGATAAAGATAGGATTGCTACAGATTACAATATTTTGACTGGCAACCAGGTGCTGGTAAAATATTTTTATACTGAAATATCATACATATTTTGGGCAATCCTAATATACTTTCAAGAGTATTAATCGATAATTCCTTTTGACGCTTGCCGAAATACTCACAAGTGGTGAGATCGTCCATTATTCAGCCAGGTTTACTAGCTTTATACCAAATTATGAAATATGTCATCATGATTATTTAACAATGACCTTAAATAGGGTATACAACATTGGCCCTCGATGTATTGTACACAATTAAATAGCATTCAAAGCTCCAGCTCGTACGTGAAGACTTACTTCAAACTAAAGATAAGCCAACTTTAAGTGATTTCGAAAATTGTACGAGTATTTCATAAAATCAAAATGATAAGTTGAAGGTACTCGTAATTTCTATCAATGTCCGTTAAAAGCTATAATGCATTGCGCCAAGGTTATCCTCTATAATCAGGACTGGAGTATATCAAAATTTATGATACTTCTAAGGAAAACCGATCATACTGCAAGACATATCTTGATCGGAGCATAATCCTCAATCCAAGCAATCTTTAGATCTAATCTCCCTTACACCTAACAAACTCATAAAACCAAGATTCTTACTATCGATCTTCAAAGTCGCTCACAAATACTTCTTATCAGATATTCGCTCGCAGTATTAGCTATAATATTTATAAGTATAAAATTTATTGCATCCAAACTTTTTATGGATACTATGACTATACTGATAACAAGAATTCTTTACCCCAATCTCAATGGGTATTTCCTTAATAACACAACAAAAAAAAAACCATTTACTCATCGATCAGATAAATTCATTGTTTCGTTTGTTTAACGACTCGACAGGAAGTTGCCTGATAAAGTCCGCTATTAATCGGCCTTCTATAAAAACATTTTATTCAAAATTTCACTTACTTCGCTAAAATAAAACTTTTTCAAATGCTTTACATTAATACACTTAACTAGCGTTGACGATTGACTTAATCCATTCGTTGTAGTATGAAACTCTTGCATTTACATCTGGGTATTTGGTTCCACAGGTTCCAATGACGAAAGCGTTAACTCCAACAACTTTACCGTTTGCAACAGATGGTCCTCCAGCATCACCATTGCAAGCTCCTTTTCCACTTTCGTTGAGTAGGCAAAGACAAGAAGCATATCCATATCCAATGGATTCTTCACACTCTGCAGCACTAATGGCGGTGGATTCACCACTTTGGAGCTTAAATGAAAGAGTTCCATCACTTGCAGTACGTCCCCAGCCAGCTATTTGAACGACTTCACCACCCTGGACCTCACTACTGGAATCTGCTATGTCAATAATTTGTACTTTTGGTCCTAGTTCTAAGTTAGTTGCTAACTTAAGGACAGCAATATCATGCAAGAAGCTTCCATATAAGTTATGAATGAAAATATTGGAAACGGAATATATCTTTCCACCGGCATATTGGTTGACACTTCCCGCACGGATCGATACACGATTGCTTGAAACTCTAAAAAAATCAATTTGTCGTTAGTAAGTGGTTGTGTAATACAGAAAATGATCTTACGGGGTAGTTCCCAACTGGGAAACACAGTGTGCTGCTGTTAGAATGTGGTTCTCAGCAATAGCACTTCCTCCGCAAACATGAGCATTATCAAGACGCACTGATACGATGTAAGGATAATCATCTGATCCAGCATCACTGCCACCCAAGATCCTGGAAGTTGGACCTGCAAAACATCCAACAAATAGTGTACTACACAGGATAGCTAGTAATGCAGAGTTAGTTAATGCCATGGTGATTAATCAAGAAACGTTAAAAGACTTAAGTTTTCGACAACGTTCACAATTTATAGCTCGAAAATTATAAGGTGATAAGTTCCTATCTAATCTTGAGGTAGTAGCGAATTATTTTGAGTTATCTTAGATTACAAAGAGCTATCGATTAATAATTGTTTCATACGAATCTATGTCAACAACTCCTTCGGCAAATTTTACACGTGGAAATTTTGTAAAAAATATAACTCTCGAATGTCCACTTGTCAGCTTAATTAAAACGTTTGGGCCCACGTAAATTGGATATGCATTGTCTGGGGGTCGGCAAAATGTTTCCGTTTTCGGACAAGATGTTGTGTATCTCCACACCATCATGGTCAGCATGAAATAGGAGATCTTAGGCAGTTTTAAGCGCAGTCCGGTGTAGTGTGATTTCCGTAAATGAGCCCACGCAAAAACTTGGCGTTAATATTCGTACCGCCAACTCTTTACCCTGGAAAGTACTAAGTCAATATGCCCTCCCCGCTAGGTTCTTCGGACCACTGCGTACATGAATGTGGTGAAACCAATATATTTAGTTGCACTTCATATTCTAAACACAATTGACAGAGTTTGGGGTCAGGCTCTTTTGTCGAAAACGCGTGCATTTGGGTTCAATGAACCTCTTCCTAATTGATTTGAAATAACTTTTCGGAACGTTAAATTTAAAAAAGGTGCGGTGTGATGTCTCCGATATCATCGACGATGTCTTGTTGACGACAGTGTTCTCTGCTTTTCATATTCGTTCCCGAACTCACGCCCCTGCATAATAAACTGGCAAACAATCTACAGGGTGAATGACTTGAACTCCAAATTTTTAAAATGCTATAATTTATTTACTTTTTGATAAGTTCTATTGTGCCAAAGCAAAAACTGTATCAGTAGTTTTCAATATGTCCACCTTTGGCGCGAATAATGGCCTTGAGACGGCCGAAGAAAGCATTGCACGCTGCACGTGAGTGGCTCTGCGGTATTTTGGCCCATTCCCGGCGAAGTGCTTGTTTGAGGTGGTCCAAACTTTGGTATTTTTTAGTGTCAACCTTCGCCTTCAAAATACCCCAAACAGAGAAATCCAATGGATTTGCATCCGGAGAATTTGCAATCCATTTTGTCGAAGAAATGAAGTGTAGAACATTGTTTTTTAACCAGTCTTGGTTGACGCGCGCTTTATGAGACGGTGCCGAGTCTTGTTGAAATGTCCATGGTCTCCGACTGAAATGATTGTTCGCCCAAGGCTTCAATACTGCCTCTAAGACAGTTTCACGGTATACGATCGCATTAATTTTGACGCCACGGTCCAAAAATACGAGCGGAGAGCGACCATCGGCGGTTATGGCGGCCCAAACCATCACCATCGGTGCTGCCTGCTTTCTGGTGGCCATCCGAAGGTGTAAATTTTCGAAGGACCTCTCTGGCAAGTAAACTCGGTCATTTTGTTTATTGACATATTGCTAGATAACAAATGGCAACTCATCGGAAAAAACCAAATGCGACACCACTTTCGTGCAAGCGTAGCAACTCCTTCGCTCTTTCGACTCTAACTTTTTTCTGTTACAGTGTAAGATCGTGCGCTTTTTGGAACTTAAATGGCTTGAGCCCAAGCTCATTTTTCAGTATGTGTTGCATCCGTTCCAAGGATAGGTTGAGCTCACGAGCCATTTTTCTTCCACTTCGACGCGGATTTCGCTCAATTCGAGCCTTCACTTTCCGAACGATTTCTGCCGATGTTTCTGTTTTTTTATGACCACCTCCATGGCGTTTTGCAATGCTTCCAGTATCACGGTAACGAATTATGATTCGAGACACAAATGATTTATTCACGTTGAGGTGCTGGAGGGCTTTAACGACAGCTGCTTGTGGTTTTCCAGCCAAATATAAAGCAATCACACTATCACGTTTGAATTCCATCGCGGATAAAAATTTTTCAACACAACTGAGACGCAAATCGTTTAAAAAGGCTTGTAAATAATAAAAGTATCTGTCATGTGTCAAAATTCGAGCTCACTGTCATGAACGGTTTGGAAATTATAGCAGTCTGAAGTCGGTTGCAGTTCGAGTCATTCATGGTGTACATAGGGGAATTTAGTGCTTCCATAACACAATGCGGTCTGCTGCCGTTAAATCGAAATTGAAATACCCAGCCATTACCACTTTCTATTCTCGGTATGTGTGTCAATTAGAACCTACGTTTGAATGACTCCGTGTTTGATGTCTCTTATCTAGCCTCATATAATATATAAAGCAGTCATCCACCCAAAATTGGAGTACAATGCGAACATCTGGTCAGGTGCTCTTAAAACATCTCAACACTTGCTAGATAGGACTCAATACCGTGCGATAAAATACGTAGTTTATGTTAACATTACACAGTCAATTGACACCCATGACCACCTTGAAATTGTCAGTAGTATACCGTCCCTTCAAAGTTTACACTCAATCCAACTTTCGGAAGTATTATACTTTGAAATATCGTGATTCCTTCCTAAGCCGGACAACTCGCTTATGGAATGCCCTGCTAAGTTATTTATCTTCTGGTCACTATAACTTGCATACATTTAAGACCAACGAACATTAGCATCTCTATATCTTTCCTCACTAACTTCTAACTTTCTTTCGCCCGTGCTGTTTTGTATGTATTAACCTGCTTACCCTCGAGCCCGCGCTAATTATAAAAAAAAAGTATGTTTACTATATCAGCACTGAATTCGTGAGTCATTGTAAAAAATAAAAACAAACACCAGCGATTCTAAGCAAAGTTGGGAAGTGAAAATTCGAATGGTTGTACTCTTGTGTTAGGTGTAATCCTCTTAAAACAATGCGACACAGTTTACCAAACAAATTCGCACTCACAACCCACTATCCATCAGATATTACATAAACTCAGTCACTGCTTTCACTGTATGAAGATGTTGTGGCTGAATGACTAAGTGTAAGCAGCTGTAATAACACCAGGGGCAGGAGGAGGGATCCACGATAATGCTGTTGCGTTTTTTGTGTTTTTCCCTTTTTAACTACACTGCACGAATTTTTATTTTTTTGACATTCGAGCAGGTTGTTTTTTTTTTTAATTTTATTATTGCTAATAATATGATTAATTATTTAATTTTTCCCTAAAAACTTATTTATGATGTGGGAATTAATGAAGCCATTCGCTGGACCAATATGGATATAAACCTATTTCTGATCTACGGCAATGTCTGATTTTAACACTAGACACTGTACCATCCCGTAATCCTGCATAAAGGCTACTGCAGAGGCGAAGAAAGAAATTGAATCTATTTGACATTTACTGTATGACTGCTTATTTCTTACTGAAATAAGAATAAAAGCTCTACGTAGTCACTTCTTTGACTTAATTTAAATTGAGCTGAGGAATCTGTTCAGAACCATTTCCTTATCTGGATGGTTCTAAATCAGCGAGCTATCTGAATGTTCCATAATAGAACCAAGAATGGTCAGCACCGACCAAATGGTCACTCCCCATAACGTTCTCTTCCCACGCAACACTTGGATTATTTCACTAATTTTATTTCGATATTCAGCTCTTGGATTTAATCATATGGCACTCAAGGATGTGGTCCATAGGAGATATGTTCCTCGTTGTTTAGCCCTGATGCATTTGTAGTTTCCATACGCAAGTCAGATCGTAACTTTAAGATGCATTGTCCGTTGAATAAATTAAACCAAAGTAGTAGCTACTTATTGTTCAACTAAGTTATGTCCCACTGTGGCCATAGTTCCAATTATTCTTAAGTATGGTAAAAGGACATGCACAATAATAATACTATGGAAACGATAGTTTTGCCACAGCAGAGATAGTGTAAACTGTATATTCATACGTACATAAGTACAAGTGACCCAAAACCAAAATTACAGCAATTTAATTATCTTCATAGGCCATTAAGCACTCTGCTATAAACTGACTTGCTCGGTTATTTTCTTTTCAATTCTGTTTTTGTGTCAAATCCCTGATTTCCAAAATGGAACTCTTATGTTAACCTCTGATGAACATATTTCCGAAAAATATCAAGATTTAGAGACCTTTAATGTTAGTAATAAGCAGTTCAAGTTGAAAAAATGCCTGGAACTTGTCTGATATCCATTATAATAACACAGGTTTATTCCTGTTCTTTCATTAACTTTTCAAATATGCAATGCATATTATTACATCTTATGCCATCTTCCAGGTATTTGTATCGTTACTTCGCCGCTTTTAGGTTGCTCAAAGTAAAATGGAAGAGATCCTCTATAAAGTTTGAATGGATTTTCCGAACTGAAACCGACACATAAGTGCCCTGAACCATAAAGTCCTATCAGCTTGTATCATAACTGCATTTAATTAATAATCAATTGTCTAATAAACTAACAATTATTCGATTCACATGGCAACCTTATATCATCTAGCGGCCGATAAGCAATCAAAAAGATAAAAAAAAAGTTACTCGTAATGGTCATAAACTTGCTGAAACTGAAGGTCTATGACGACAATCTCTATATGCGAATAAAATTTATATACCTCATCTGGCCAACAATTAAAAAACAGTCCTAATTACTACAATAAACACCTTTTATTTGCTTGTCGCACTGTCTTATTTCATATTTTCTAAAATCCATGGGAGATGGTAGCTAACCTTGGCATAACCGTCTGGATAGATATTACCACATCCGCCGTAAACAAATCCAGCTACACCAACTAATTTCCCTTTATAAGTAGCCGGCCCTCCAGAATCTCCATTGCACACTCCATTATCCTTTTCATGAGCCAAGCAAATGATTTGTTCATTACCCCATCCAATAATGTCATCACATGTATCCCCATCAATTGCAGTCAAAGTATTAAACTGAAGACGATGTGGTATCACTCCTCCATGGGTCAGTCGTCCCCAGCCCGACACTATCACAGGCTCTCCCGCCGGTACCTCACTATCATACAAATCAATTTTTTGAATAAGATCTGTGAATACTAAATGTTCTTCCAGTTCCAAAAGGGCGACATCATCAAGGAAGTTTCCATAACTTTCACGAACAATGATATTCTTAACCGTAACCAGTTTTCCACCAGCTATCCGCTGCACACTACCTACGCGTACTGAGAAGTATCTTGCTGGTAAACTATGTATACGGTATAAACAATAAAAAAATTAATATCTTTCTAAAATAATAGGATTTTGAATAAACTTACGTTTCGGTGCCACCTCCAACCACAACACAATGGGCTGCAGTTAAAACGTAGTTCGTAGCAATGATGGATCCACCACAAGTAAAAGAATTATCTTTGAATAGTACTACTTGATATGGAAATTGTCCAATTTCTGCATCTTCACCACCAACTACTCTAGGCATGGAGTGTACCGAAACCACCACAAATAGAAGACCTAAGGCTAGGATAACTAGTGAGCTCGTAGTCGCCATCGTGAAAGTAATGTTTCGATCCTAAACGGAAGACCTTAAATAAAATTTCAAGTGATTAAGCTAATAAAGTTTCAATTAACCTTATCGACAAATTAAAATTATCAAATTCTATAGAGTTGCACGAGTTATCTAAAGAACTTTGACTCCATTTTATCATTTATGATTTAAGATATACCATATGTATGAGAAAAGAGTAGGTGAATTTAAAAATACTGATGGCTTTCTTACGACTGCAAGATGAATGTGTTACTGTTGAGATTCGATGGTACTTTAATTCAGAAAGAGATAAGAAAATCTGGAGAATTAATATTCCGCTGATCCACTAGAAGACAAGTGATCCACTAGACGAAGACATACTTTAATTCATTCACTTTCAAAGTTAACAGTCATACTGAAAGCTTTGTATATTTTATCTATAATTACGCTTGGGTTTTGTTAATCTTAGAAATGGTTTACATCGAGGTACATATTTACGGGGCTTACGGCTAATTGTCTTTAAAACAATTACTTAAAAAAAATATGGAAATTCTGGCTGGTGATTAAGTGAAAATAATCATACCCTATGCCTTATTTCTCATTCAATATACATTCTCCTTCTAAGTCTAAGTTGGACTACACCTTGCGCTGGTCCTTATCTTATTTTCATAATTGTAAAAATGATGGCGCCCTTCTGTTTTTGATACCCGATACGGGATATCCCAGTCTGCGTTTTCATGTCATATTGCATTGTAGAAAATAGGCCACAAACCATAAGTTAGATCCTTGTAATTTGTCTGAAAGAAAGTAGAATCGCAAGCGCAATCGATGCTTCCTTACTGCGCCTAATTTTTAGAATTATCGCGTTGTACCTAACATAGAAAACTGCGAGGTCCCGTTGCAATAAATGCGAAAAAATTTTGGCCCTGGACGTTAGCAATCATTCACTCAAGATGTATTAACCATCAGAGCCGAAGTATGTTAGCATTCTCACAAGCTCAATGTCAGTGTTACAATTTTATTCCCTTCTATAAATTCCGTTTACACACACGCAGCCTTCAATAATCAAAGCTTCCAAAATCTTTCGAGAAGTCCTATGCTGCCACAAATAAGTGCAGAAACCAGTGGCGACGTTGTTTGCAGACCATTAGAAACGTCCGCTTCTGCGTGCTAGGTTTCGCGCGACCACCATAACGAAACTCCTATATAGTTTGACGAATTGTGTCGGCAATCGCAAACAAGAGACATGAATGACCCAGGCTTCTTAAAAATAAAAATAAAAAATTCCAGAAGCTCTCAATCGATACTATGAAAAGGCGCTACTGCAGAAATAATATTCGGAAGTTTTATTGAATTTGCCAATGAAACAACTTCCGAACAGAATCACTCAACGGTAACGATGGAAACGAAATAGTAGAGCAGATTAGAGTCACAGACAGTGCTGCAAATTTGAAAGGAATACTTATGCCAATAGACGAATTAACTATTCAACTTGAATGATGATCGACAACAACTTCGTCCATAGGACCAAGAAGAGGTCCGGATACAGATGTCTAAACCAAAGACTAATAAGCCTGAAGAATTATTTAAAGCAGTAAGGAGCATACTAGAACTCATCTGTAAACGAAAGTAGTCCTATGCCCAGTAAATCGAATCCCATCGTCTGTCTGATTCTCACAGGAAACTCGCTAAAGTGTAGAAGAATCAGCCCAGTAATCACCCACAAACTTTGTATGGTGAATTTGTGCACCAAAATAATAAAAAAAGAAAAAAAAATTTTGAGAACACTTTTTCTAGATAAATGCTATTTTCCCAAAAATTTATTAAAAAAAATTAAAAAAAAACTTTGTGAAAATTAAAGCGTGGGTGGGAATAGTCTTTAAATATGGATTAACCACTAATCAATTGGCTATCAAACGAACCCAGCTTGGTTGCTCTAAATTAATACACTAGAAATTATAACTAAATAATTGTTGGTACTTACTTCTCTGAAGGATCTTTTTTAAACATCCTGTAACTCAGTGGGAGTTGAACATAGACTCCCACATAATTTTTTTCATAATATAAGCCTAACCGGACTACCCTGTATAGAGCCTAGTCAAGTTTTAGTATCCATGCGTAAAATTAAGAAGGCACTGTGTAAGATCCTTGTCGCTCCAGTTCAACGATATAGAGCCTCCTGCTCTTTGTCTAAAGAGACAAAATGTCTTTGGTTACTTCGAAGGTAAAATTCTAACCAACTTATGGTGGCGCTATAGTGATTGCGCTCGCAATATCAATGTATCCCTGTATCCTTACACTGAAATTTACGTGCGATTTTAATATAGACAACTGGTCAGACAACACCCCAAAGACGATGTGTTGAGATCTTCGCTGAGGAAAACAACTTGACCCAGCATGTAAATGAGCCCACGCGAATACCACACATTGATAGTAATACCGCCAATACCCTGGACTTGTTTCTAACTTTTCACCCTGATAAGTACACCGTTGTTGTGCTCTTACTAGGCTCGTCGGACCATTATGTCACAGTTAGAGAAAGCATCAATATGATCACAGACACTATTCTTTTTGGAATGAGACCCTTTATTCCCCATCGGATGAAGAGTACCAAACCAAAAGAAAAGGCATGCTACGACTGTAAAGCTGTAAAGAGGCTTTCAGGGTTAGATAAATGTTTTTTCGGTCCTTCAAGACCAACCCGACAGAGGAATACCGAAAAGAACTTCAAACGAGCCAGGGATGACTGCAGCGTCTTTCTTAGGCGTGTGAAATTTCAATACTGAGACCAAAAACTGAGGCAAAAAATAATACAATGTCCCAAAGGTAGTAACAATTTTTAGTCGTTCGGCAAAAACATCAGAATTTCTGCTTCATCCTCCATCCCAACGATCATTTATAATGACATTCCAGCTGTCAGCACTTTAGACAAGGCCAATCTGCTTCTGCACACTTTGCTCAACACTTCTAGATAGTACTTTGCCTCCGCCTAAACTTGAATGCGTCAAATTTTCTATGAGACGAAACCACTTGCCCTTCATCTGAAGAGGTGTTCTTTCATGCTGGCAAATCCACGGCGTAAGCTTCTCCATCGATTTTATTCTCTAGGACTCTTTCCTAGAAGAGAGAAAATAGCATTTGCCCAGCACGTACTTAAAAAAGGTGAATCTTCTTCTCTGTCCTCCTACAGACCCATTGCGCTTACGGTGCAAGGTCATGGAGACGCTGATACTCGTAAACTGTCAGCTCATGAAATATCTCCAAATACGAAAATTCCCCAATGACCGGCAATACGGTTTTCGTAGCAAAAGATCTACTGGTGATTTTATTTCATGTCTCACTGAAAAGTGGAACCAAAGCGTACATCAATTTGGTGAAAGTAAGATAGTTGCACTTGATATTTCTGAGTTTGGCACTAGGCTCTTTTGTCGAAAATGCGTGCATTTCAGATCGACCAATCTCTCCTACAATGGATTAGAAACTACCTTTCGGAACGTTCAATTCAAATTGTTTTGGATGTTTTCAAGCCTGATATTCACAAAATAAATGCTGGTGCGCTCCAAAGCTCCGTTCTGTCTCTGACACTATTTTTAATCATAATTAATGATCTCTTGTCTGGTACTTCTAATCCAATATATTCCTTTGCTGGCGACAGCATTCTCTGCTTTTCATATTCGTTCCCGGAGTCACGTCCATGTTCTTCGGGTGTAGAACGGAAAGGAAACGTATGCTAAGCTCATTAATTTCCGATCTTATTATCAGCATTATCAATTGGGGAACAATCAACAGTGTGGGATTTAATGTTTCCAAAATACAAAGCTGTTTGCTTTCATTAAAGCGAACTCCAAATACCCAGCCATTATCCAGGAATGGCACTTTAATCTCGGTATGTATATCAATGACAACATACGTTGGAATGACCACATATTTGATGTAGCCAGAAATGCTGCGAAATTCCTAGGTTTCCTCAAACGGTGTAAGAAATACCCTCTGATCTGACCTCAATATATAAGGCATTCATCCGCCAAAAACTGGCGGCTGACAACACCCATATCTGGTCAGGTACTCCTAAAAGTTCTCTACACCTGCTGTATAGGATTCAAAACCGTACGATAGGACTCATAGGTGATGCTAATATCACCCAGTCAATTGACAACCTTACAATTGGAACGCCGACGAAATATCTCCTGTCCCATCTTGCTCTATCGCCATTTTCACCATTGAAATTGCCAGTAGCATTCCGCCCCTTCAAACCTTTAACAGTAACACCCGTCTTGCTATGAATTCTCATCAGGTTACCCTCGGACGTACCTTGAAATATCGTCATTCTTTCCTAAGCCGTACATCTCGGCAGTGCCGAGCTCTTTATTTTCTGTGCATTATAACCTTCAAACATTCAAAGCGAACGTACATCGGTACCTCTCTTTCTTTCCTTCCTAGGTTTCTTCACCGCCTGCGCTGTATGCAAATATTTTAAGGGTACCTTAAACCCTTGACCCCGCGCAAATTTAAAAAAAAAAATAAAAAATGTAGATCCCAGAAGACTCAACTGCGAGTTGCACATTTACCAGCTGTAATAGTCGTATGCAGGTGATCATTGGACCTATTCCCATCCACGGCATTGTGGACTGATGGACAGTATTAAAATGCTTGACAAAATTAAGAAAAATATGAGAGCTCGGATTTAGGGACCGTTTATAAAAGTGTGCTAAAAATCCTTTCTTTTGCTACCTTAAATCTACTATTTGTTTTTAATTATATATTTCGCATGCAAGCTGCTATTTAGTCCGTTTTAGAAAGAGCATAAATAGCAACATGTCAATAATTTTTACTTTTAGTTTCTTCTGGTAATCTTGTCATTCCTTGCCTTTGTTTATTGGCCTTGTTTACTTTTTTAGGCCCTTGGCTTTTGGTACCCATTTCAGTGTTCAGATTTCTTATTACGATGCTTTTATATTTTTTTTTCTCTTTTCCATCGTTGGGGGCATAGCACTATACTATCAATTCTATAGCTCTGACTAGTGAGCTGTACACAGCTTTTTTTAAAGGCGTATGATAGGATTTAGAACCTTTTTGACATCAACACATTCCGTGATTTTTCTTTTGACTTTGATTGAGCAGCGGGAGTCCTCCATGAATTTATTGGGCAACCGGACGAGTTTGGCAGGGTGCCAAATAAAATTAAAAGCGGCCCTGTATGCTATATTCGCTCCTAAAATAGTTATTAGAAGCAACTTTAAGATCGATGGTGAGTATCGATTTTATATTCTTGGGATTAAGTAATACAATTGGCTGGACTACTTTCGTTGCTGTTTTAGTTTGGGTTTGCTTATTTCTTGGATGTCCCTTTTCTGAATAGAGAGGCAAACAAAATCACTATTCAAAAAATCAAAAGGTTACTGAAAGCCGATAAAGGAAAGTGAAGCTTAGATCTGTACTCAACTCCTTTTTCTATGTTGATCCGAAAGTTATTGAGGAGGCATTCGTTGTTCTGTACATTCGTTGTTTTCTCGCTGAAGACCTAGTGAATCAAAGCCGGCCTTTGTGATAGCTCCTTGGCAGTGAAGCCATTGGATTTCTCTAGGGGCTAAGGGAATTTCAATCGGATAAGAGCCTGATAGTCTTTTGCGATTGTAGCCGTTCGAAGTTGAATTTCCTCACAATGATTCGCTGGCTTTGGACTGCTAAGGACATCCGATATCTGCTCTCGGGACGTTCGAACGTTCAAAACACTGGAGGAGGGCCTTGCGTATATTGCAATGTAATGGATATAGTTACAATATATTATGTCCCGCGCAAAATCAATAAGCCTGTGTCCTTTTCCGAAGGTGATGGCCTGTAGTCTGTGCTTCCCCACTATATTACCAAAGATGCCCTCATTGCCCAACTTCGCATTAAAATCGACAAGGACGGTTTTCACGTGGAATTTGGGGCATTGCTTATAGGTTTTGTCGAGAAGATCGTAGAAGTAGTCTGTAGTAAGGTCATTCTTCCTCTCTGTCGAGGCGTGGGCGGTTATGAAGCTCATATTGGTGAATTTAACTTTCATGCGAATTGTCGTGAGGCATTCGTTTACATACCTGCAGCTCAAAGCTAGTTTTCTAAGTCCTCTGTTCCTCTGGCGGTGAGCCAGCATTCAGCAGCAATTTTTCATTCTTTTTTTGTTTTTAGTACTCTTGTATGTACAATATATCTGAAAATGTATTCGGCTTAAAACGCAATTTAGTTCCTTCGATTAGATACCATATATCGTCTATGCCTTATGATATAGAGTAATGAGAAGTATGAGATAGAAACTGTTATTCCCCGTTGTTTATCAAATTCCTTCTGATTGTAGAGTAGGGTAAATGGGGCTTCCACCAGAGTTTCTAGAACTACTTGACTACTCTCGGCTAAAGTTCTGTCATTCCTTTTGAAGAATGTTCGCTTCTTTTTAGAGTTCTTTTAGACAGTCGGGAGGTCTCATTTGTTTCGTTTTCTTCTTTCTCTTTAAAACAGTTTCCCTACTTCAACATTTAGATCTACCTTATCTAGTTCTTCGATAACCAGTTGATTGAATGTGTAGACGCCAATTTACTGCATGTGCATATATTGTCCAGTTTGCTTTTTTGGATTCCTTAATAAATTATGGGGTCTATTTTTGAGCTTTAATTTCAATACAACCCATCCATGGATTTAAAAGGACGTTTCATGAACTAGTTCCAAATTCTAAACTCCGCATTAGATACAAAGTTCTAAATTACTTTCTGTCTGCCTCTTCTTGTATTAAACCCATTAATGACCATCATTACTGCTTAGTTTACATACTAGTTGCAAGCAGGCTTGAATGACGTTTTCTTTGGTTTCATAATCCAAAATGTCAAAATGACAGTTGTCGGTTTTTCTCTTTTACTTTTGTTCTGCTAAGCAAGCAACTAACTGTCTTTATACAAAGAACACATTAAATATTTCCAGACAGTGTCACAACGAATGCAACCTTATCTGTCAAACGACATTCACTTTTACCAATATCGATTTCTTATACGCTCCTCTATACCGCTTTTGTAGTGACAGTTGTTTAACCACGAGATTGTCAAACTTGTTGCGTGACAAAAAAAAGTCACCCAACTACATCCACCCTGCAAAATAAAAATCATGAAAGACGCGCAACTGGAACTGATACTTGTACTTTCACTTTTGAAAGGTGCAAAAACATAAGCAGATACATACTTCGAAATTGGGCTAGTTCCTTCTTTTAATTTATTGCATTAATTAATGAGTAGCAATACTATATAGTCATTAGCGGCATAAAATACATGAACATATGGTTGAATTTCCACTTGGAAGTCAAGTTGAAATAATTGATGTTCCACCAGCTGAAAGAGAGCAAGGCGTTCCTTGTGTGGAATGACAAATTTATATGAAAGTAGCCAAGTATGGGAGTTGGCCTTGATGCAACAGACAGTCAGTTAATTGCTTTTAAAGTTGCGATCTTCCCACAGATCTGATCTGTTACTCCGTCGTTTTTAACCGAGAACTGGACTAAATACACGCATTCTTATGGAAGGTGGCCCATAACCAATAGATATCCAGATATGAATTTCGGCGGAGCATTCAGAGAATGTAGAGAAGCTGTCATCACTTGCTCTCAGCAATAACAAAATGTCGTGGTTATTGGACGTTTCGTTCAGGCAATACATGAATGCCAACGTCAACCGTCACCGCCAACTGTCAACGGAACGACGTCGATGGATTCTGTGAGCCGAGGCCGTCAGAATAAATCTCAGATTTCATATAAACGGGGTGCTTTATGTTCTGTGGTCGTATTTTAAAGTGGGTAATGCCTTAAATTATATTTGAGATTTTGGAAATCTCTCCAAGACCTATCCCCAACTCATAAATGAATTTATATGTAGAAAATGCAACCAATACCACACGTTTAACTCAATAGAAGGCCCAAGATTCTCACAGACGTTTTTGTTGTATGGTGTATAGCAACCACCATTGCAAGTCTTATACCGATTTAAACCTACTTCTATTCCAAAACTTCAATAGAGCCAACGTCGACTCGGGCCATTACCTTGTTGTAGCCACGATACGAATGGGGATATCCAAATTAGATTCAACAACACCGGAGTACTGCAATGAATTTTCGTTAATTACGTATTCCTCGATAAGCTCAGGCTATTGCCAAAAAGGCTACAGAAACTCTGCAACCGATTTCTTGGTTAACAGTCGACCAACATATTGAGACAGACGGTGCTGGAAATATGTAGCATATCTGTAGTTTGTATAATAGCAATCAAGACCAAGATTCCATTCCATTCAAGACCAATATACATAATTATTCAATATGGCCAAATAAAGATGGAATGGCCTTAAATAACTTTTTAAATAGACAATCTATTCTAAAATACCTTCCTCAAGTGCTTGGGTCCAAAGGATGTGGATAATACTAAAAAGTAGGCTGCCTTGCTTATATGGTCAACTTCGGCTGAAATTAAGCTATCATAAACAAGGTGGCGGAAAATTAATCACCCTATCGGAAGATGGTATAATTTTCGCAAATGGCGTCGTACGTCAATCATATTTGACATTTGTAAACTAGACAGCTGCAGTACTATATACAAACAAGCAATGGAATGGAGCGCTATACTCCACAAGAGCGTGGAATAATTATGTCAATGTTTTTGACCAATAATCGGTCGGTGGTGTTAGCGCAGCGTGAATTTCGACGTCGATTTCCTCATCGTGGTACGCCAACTGGGCAAACATTCCGGCGCTTAGCTACTCAACTCGAACAGAGTGGAACCACAGGAGACCATCCAGGGCGTGGCGCCACCGAGAAGGACCATACAGCGAAATTTTGTGACAGACGTACACATATTCCCGTACAAATTGCAAACAGTGCATCGGTTAATGCCTCCTGACCGCCAGTCGCGTGTGAATTACTGTAAAGCCATCCTCAATCTCAACAACGAAGAGGACGATTTTGTGTCGAAAATCATAATGAGCGACGAGGAGCATTTCCACTTAAGCGGTTACGTCAACAAGCAAAATCTTCATTTCTGGGGCACTGAAAATCCGCGTGTGATGCACGGAGAGCTATTATATCCACTCAAAGCCACTGTGTAATTGGGCCGTATTTTTTTGAGGACGCCATCGGCAATACGGTCACTGTTACTGGCGAACGCTTCAGGGCCATGATAAATGACTTCTTACTGCCGGAATTGGATGAGCGGGGATTGATGAATATGTGGTTTCAACAGACGGTGCAACCACACACGCAGCACGTGCCACAATGAATATTGTGAAGGAAGCGTTTCATGATCGCGTAATCTCCGTTTTGTCGATTTGGCATGGCCAGCAAGATCGCCTGATTTAACCATCCCAGACTTCTTTCTTTGGGGCTACTTGAAGTCGCGGGCTTATGCCAACAAGCCTCAGACAATCGCAGCCCTTAAGAAGAATATTTGACAGGAATGAGAACAGTTATCACAGGAAATCTTGCGGAAAGTCATGGAAAATGCTATAAAACGGGCACAAATGTGTGTCATTTGTATCTGCTGGCGGATATCATTTTTTCCACTTAACAGAAACAATTGTATTGAATCAATCAATGAAATAATCAAAATTATTTTATTTCATTTAGTAAAAGAGTAATTCTAAAATAAAATTGGATGATTAATTTTGCGCCATCTTGTACTTTTAAGTGCAATATGATCGCTTGATATCCTTTCATCGACCAATGCATTGCGCCCAACTGATTTAGTCATTAGGGAATGACTATTAGATTAATATCCTAAGCAGGCGAATACATGTTCCATCAACTTGATTACGCAGTCCTAGGTCTGAATAAATAATGTAACATTCTAAATTCGACCGAAGTGTGCAGCCGTTGATAGAAAACAGCTCATGCGCCTTTATCCGAGAATCGTCCCTCTTTTCAAATTTCTTAAATCCTATACAAGGATCCCACATAGGTAATATAGATTTATTGCAGTTTTCAAACTTTAAATAATCGGAACGGGTTCTGTAATAGAATGTAATAATAGCACATCTATTGGCCAATACTTAGCTGACTTCATACCATTTTGCTGCATAAAAATAAATATAACAGTAGTGATATGATATCGATATGATAATTTATTTCTTTGTGCAAAAATATTTAAATAAAGTGTCAAAAGATTTGCAGATAATTAAGCACAAGACTTTGCAATTTTTATTTATTTAATAATTTGTTAAACTACATTTTCAACCCAGATGATCGCAAGTACCAACCTGCTGCCGCGATACAAACCTATGTCGTTTCAATTTAATTACTAAATCTTCAGAGATTGCAATTAAAAACAAGTCCTCAAACTAGCATATCACAAGAAACTTCTTACTCGTACCAATAATTTATTACTTAATCACAATATCCTTACATTTTTCGATTCTTTTTACTGAGCAATAGTTCTCAAAATCCATAAACGGAAGTTAGCAATACTGATATAAACATCTGGATCAGCTGTGCCACATTCTTCCGAAAGAATATAAGAAGCAGCACCAACTAATTCTCCATTATAAACAGCCGGGCTACCGAAATCTCCAGTACAGATACCGAATTTCCTTGGATGACCTAAGCACATCACTGTTGGATCTTCCTTTCCAATTTTCTCGGTGCAAACTTCCTCAGACAACATTACATCGTCATAGTACTGCAGTGTACGGTGTAAGTATTCATCGGTAGCCTTAAAACGTCCAAAGCCTGTAATATCGACCGTAGCACCAACTGGAGGATTCTCAGCAGCTAGAGAAATTGGTTGGATCTTAGCACTGAAAACAAGGGGTTCTTCAAGTCGTAGGACAGCAAGTCCAGTCCTAAGTTCACTGTAATCGGTGTTTACCAAAATTTCTGCTACACGGATACTAACGCCACCTGTGTAGAGATCGGTGCTTCCAGCGCGGATGGAGAAGACCTGTGGTGGCCATCTGGAAAACAAACACAAACATATTAATTCTTCGAAATTTTCCTGAAATATGAGAACGTTTTTTAAAAAAGTAACCTACGGGTTATGGCTATTATAATAACAAACACAATTTAAAAGTGTCAGAACGTAGTGCTGGTTTAAAACTGTTGCTCCACAAGTCGGTGTTCCAGCGATGAACAGCTGTGCTTGGTAGGGAAATTGACCTTCCGCTGCATCGTCCCCATTCACAATCCTTGTCTGAGGAGCCGCATTAACGACGGCAATTAAAGCAACAAAGAGTAGAGACAATTTAAGAGACATTATTAGCCTTGCTAGAGTTAAAATTCGACTGACCACTCATACAAAAATCAAAAGGTTTTATGGGCTGATACCTGAAGACAAAAGACACTATCTTATCAAACTTATTTGGGGTTTGTTTTCAATAGCGGTACTCGCACAAGGCTTATATTTTATCTAGAAGATGAGAGATAAATTCTTAGGAATTATTTTCAGTTAGGGGGTAATTTCCAAAGAGCAACAACAACAGCAACAGATTGCCGAGATTGTTTTATAATACGTCACCAGGTTTTTCAATTAAATTAATAGCGTATTACTTTATGAATGATCCTTATGCTTGAAATAGTCCCTAGGCTACTATTTTTGATTCACTATATGTAGGTGTCTGTTATCAGGCGGCTTCACAGACATTGTTCTTTTGTTCTTATGGCTTGTCAACTTTAATGAGTGACGTTGTGTTAACTGATTACTCTGGAGCGAACAAAATCTTAAAATTATTGAACAAAGTACTTGCTGTTTTTGATCACGCACTATTAATCAGATTATGCAGTGTTTCGGTTTTTTTTTTATTTGAGCCAAAATTACTTTTAGATTAACTGAGTAACTCACCTGTAAATAGGTTATCACAGGCGGAGTAGGAATGCTTTTCAAAAACCTTTGTTCCTAAGTGATATCTCGAATTATTCTCCTGTGGCAACTAGTAATTGCAAACAGATTCACAATTGCTCTGAAAGGGTTCACTCTCTAAGATTTTATAGTGAAATTCCCTTTGAAGAATTTGTTGGGTATTTAGAGTAGTTATTTTCTCTACGAAATAGAGCCTGACTGTACTATATTAACTTAGTGCGGAGCATTGCCGTATAGCAACAACCACCCGAAATTTGTGCGTGATAAGCCCTTGCACAAGAGATAAGGAACAACATTTAAATGTTTGCACATTACGCGGGCGGAAGTAAAATTAAAGATAAAAGAAAGGGCCACATCAAGGATTGTTGATTTTAAATGTATGTTGGTTGTAATGACAAGGTAATTAGGAGCTCAGTTTGGGAGTCCTTAGGGGAGTTATATGGTTTAGGAAAGAATCACAGTACGTCAGAGAAAATTTTTAAAGTATTAATAGCGAGACGGGTGTTATGGTTTACAAGTTTGAAAGGACGGAATGCTTATGTAAATTTCCATAGATAGAATAAGGTAAAGAAGGTGGTACAGTGTGTCAACAGACAGCGCGATATTGGTGTTATTTATATTTATCCAACGGTTTTGATTCTGACTAATAGCAGCAGATAAGTTTCGGAAGCACCTTGCCAGATAAATATCTTTTAGGCCAAATCCGGCGCGATCACATCACTGGAGGAATCCTAGGCATTTCGCAGCATTTTTGGTAACGTCGAATATCTGGTTATTCCAACCTGTGAATGGCTGTATGTTTAAATTTTGCTTTACTCTCATAAGACAGTATTCAGTTTCAGAAGCATGAAATATGAAATTCCTAATTGATTGTTTTGTTAATATGAGAACTTGAAAAATGAGCCGTTCCCGTTTTAGAGGAGAAAAGCAGAGACATGAGCACAGACAACGTCGGAAAACACAATGGAGTTATGAGGCTCACATGCATTTATTTGACAGTGCCCATGTTCAAGAAAGTAATTTCCAAACCATCAAAAAATCATCGGAAACGCTAACAAATGGTTTAGAAATACCTAGTGCAACTATCTTGCTTTCGCCAGACTTATAAACACTTTTATTCCACTTTTCTATGAGACCTGCCATCAAATTATGAGTAAATCTGTTGCAAGGAAAATTGTACTGCTGATCACTGGCAAGTATTCGTGTTTCCAGATGTTTCACGAACTAATGAGGAGGTTTAACGATATTTCAATTCCCTTAGAAAGAGAGTATTTAAAGGACGAAATGAAAAACTTACGCAGATCCTTAAGCACATATTTTACAACACGAATGCGTAAGTAGATTGGTCCCATTGAAATTCGACACGCTCAAGTGTAAGCGGAGACATTACGAAATCTAAAAAGCGGACAGCTGGAAAGACATTATAAATGAGCACTACGATGGAGAATAAGGCAGTATTTTTAAGTTTTTTACGAACGACCAACCATTCCTACCTGATTTGGAACACTGCAGTGTTTTTTGCCTCAGTTTTAAATCATATTGGAATTACATACTTTTAAAATAGGAGTTACCCTTACCCCCTGTAAGGTTGGTCTTGTAAGATCATCTAACTCTGATAGCCTCCTGGAGTCTAGATGGAGTCTATACTCATACATCATCACTATAACATACGAGTACGTCTCCCTATTTAAACATGTTGACTACATAGGTTCTTAAAAGACGTGACTGACCTGAGAACTGTGAGCTGAAGTTTGCTCAGATGCGCTTAAACGTATTCGAGTGGTCCGTTTAATCCCTTTGGTTTGTTTTAGCAGCAACAACACCACCAATTTTACTTTTATTTTACTTTTGGTCCATTTTTGTTGGAATCACGAGTACATGTTAAGGTTTATATCACACATACTCTTAAACATAGCTGATGCCTACAACAGACTGAAAGACACCACATACGTTGAAATTTGGACCCTTATTTGGCGATTATTAGGAGAACGATCTTACGATGGCTTAAGACTTCGTATATCGTATAGACATATGAAACCAGCCGAAATGGGTGCGTCCGATCGGTCACGCCAAAAACTTCCTGATGAAGACAACTTCTCCAACGTTTTTGATATTTCGTATCCTAAGTATTACAATTTAAGAAATAAACTACCCATAAAAGTTGGGTCGGTCAGATGTATTAACCAATGTAGTTAGTGCTGCATTGACGTTTCTAAAATGTTTGCTATTCGTTGAATAACTCAGATAATTCTGGCCCGATTTTTATCAAATTTTTCTGAAATGTGTGCTATATTAATTTCTTTCAAAGAACACTGCAAAATTTTCGAAAGAATCCTCTATTTTCGAGAAAAAATTAATTGTATTTTGTGTATCAATAGCCGCAATTCGGCATAAAGACTCTTCATTTACGCCAAACTGAACAACCTACTCGGTATGGGCAATTTTGACTTCCCTTACGATAATCCCAACTTTATGGTTAACGATGCTCTCACATCTTTTTATACCGAAATTTTCAAATGTCTCTCCCAATCTGTGCCTTTTTTTACTCAGAAAGAATCCCTCATCGTCACCACCTTGGTATAATAAAGAGCTGCGATCTCTTCGTAATAAGAGAAATAAGCTCCGGTATACTTACTTAAAATCGTCTTCCGAGACCGATTTCTTCTACTAACAATCTGCCAAAACTCTATATGACAACTATTTAAACCCAATGGACCACACACTCATTTTCAGCCCCAAACGATTTTTTCAGTTCATCAAAACTAAAAGTAAATCGGATAATTATCCATCATTTTCTTGATAAATCCTCGGGCGATCCTCAAATTATTGCAAATCCCTTTGCATTTTTTTTTAGCCAAGCGTTCGCCATGAATTTCCAAGAGCCATACTACTCTTGCTTTTCCTACTTAAATAGCTGCCCACAAACAACTTTGGCAGGTTAAAGATAAAATAATTGATCTCAAAGATGATCTTCCCCCTTTATTTTCAAAGAACTGTGAAATGCACCTAGCCCAACCTCTTACAGCTCTCTTTCAGGATTATTTCCATCAACCAGGAAAGGCCTTTTATTATTCCTCTACATAAAAAGGGCCGAAAAGACGATATTTCCAACTATCGACCAATTGCTAAGCTGTCCTGCATACCTTTTTGAGAGCATGATCTATGACATAATGCTTTTCCATTGTAAATATATTATTTCCCAAAACCAGCACGCATTTCTCAAAGGTAGATCTACGACCACCAACTTAACGGAATTCGTATCAAGCACTTTATGTGCACTGGAATCTGGAAATGAAGTTGATGTGTATGCCAACGATTTCAGCAAAGCCTCTGATAGCTGAAATTAAAGGCTCTTGGTTTCCAAATAAACTTCATAAGATGGATTCAACCATATTTAAATGAACGACATTACTATGTTCTATTTAGATCCATGATTTCTGACCCAATTAAAGCCTCCTCTGGTCTCCCTCAAGGCAGCCACCTTGGTCCCTTTTTATTTATTCTGACCATTAATGATGTTGATAGCATCATTAAAAATTTATGCATATCTGTTTACGCAGATGATATGAAAATCTTTAGATATATACTCGTATCATCTTCCTCAGACAGCCTACCAATGCAGGCAGATCTAGACAGATTTTGTACTTGGTGCCTGAAGAATTTTCTTGAGAATAATGTCAATAAGTGTCAGGCTATAACGTATACTCGTAAGCGCCCCCCTACTGCACCTCGCTGCTATCTAATCTTTAATCTGCCTATTCTTTTAGTGAATGAGTTTCGTGGTTTAGGCATTATCTTTTTTTTCATAATTTATGCGCGCTCCAGGGATTTAAGTACGCTTAAAATGTTTGTACACAGCGCGAGCGAAGGAAAATCAGGGAGGTTGGAAAGAGAGGTACCGGTGAACGTTGGTTTTAAATGTTTGAAGGTTATAATGACTAGGAAATAAAGCGCTAGGCAGGGCATTCCATAAGCGAGTTGTACGGCTTAGGAACGAATCACGATATTTTAGAGTACGTCTGAAAGCGGGCGTGAGCATCCATAGCGAGACGGGTGTTACGGTTAAAAGTTTGAATGGGCGGAATAATACTGGCGATTTCTATGGAGCACTGGTGGTGGAAATAGCGATAAAACAGAGTGAGACACGAGACATTACGTTGGTGCTCAAGGGTGTCCATTGTTTGAGTGATATTAGTATCACCTACGAGTTTTATCGCACGATTTTGAATCCTCTCTAGCAGGTGGAGACCTGGTGTGGGCATTGTATTCCAATTTCGGGCGGATAGATGCCTTATATATTGAGGCCAGATCAGAGGGGGTAAAGTATTTCTTACATCCCTTGAGGAAACCTAGACATTTCGCAGCATATTTGACAACACCGAATATGTGGTCATTCCAACGTAGGTTGTCATTGACACACATACCGAGAATGGAAAGTTTATTGGTTTCGACGATGCTGGGTGCCGGTCATTAAGAAGTTTTCATGTTTCGAGATATTTCATTAGCTGACGGTTTATCAGCGTTTCGATGACCTTGGAAAGAAGGCCGTAAGTGCAAGTAAGAGGGAGAGGAAGATTCGCCTTTTGTAGGGACGGGCTGGACAAATGCTATTTTCCATCTTCTCGGAAAGAGTCCTAAGGGGTAATATTGATGAAAAGGCTTACGCAGTGGTGTTTCCAGGTAGGAAGAACACCTCTTCAGAAGGAGGAGAGATATACCATCTGGACCAGCGGATTTGTGAATGTTAAGATCTTTAAGAACTCTTGCTACTACACCAGTTGAAGATTCGATCCACTCAAGTGTAGGCGGAGACAAAGCACAATCTGGGAGCTGGCCGCAAAGTGTGTAGCAAGCAGATTTGCCTTGTCCAAAAAGCTGACAGCTGGAATGTCATTGTAAATGAGCGTTGGGATGGAGGATGAGGCAGAATTTCTAATATTTTTGACGAACAACCAAAAATTGTTACTACCTTTGTATTGTATTGTAGTATTTTTTGCCTCAGTTTTTGGTCATATTGGAATTTTACACGCTTAAGAAAGGCGTTGCAGTCATTTCTGGCTCGTTTGAACTTTTTTCGGTTTTCCTCTGTTTTGTTGGTCGTGAAGGACTGAATAAATATTTCCCTAACCCTGACAGCCTTTTTACAGCTCGAGTCGCACCATGCCTTTTCTTTTGGTTTGATATCCTTCATCCGATGAGGGATAAAGTTTC
Source organism: Volucella zonaria (assembly GCA_963966105.1). NCBI lineage: Eukaryota > Metazoa > Arthropoda > Insecta > Diptera > Syrphidae > Volucella > Volucella zonaria. The sequence goes on from OZ014532.1 coordinate 161,391,447, forward strand.
TTATTCCAAAGAGAATGGTGTCTGTGGTCATATTAGCAGCGACATCCACGTCGTTATCGAGGAAATATAACGACCTGTTAAAATTCCTAAAGAAGCTGTGAAGACCGCTTCAGTTGGCTTTCTCGTATTGCCATACGATTCTTTTAGAAATCTTTTCTCTAACTGAGAAATTATCTGATATGACACAATGGTCCGACGAGCCTAGAGGGGGAACACATCAGCGGAGTACTTATCAGGGTGAGAGGTTAAAAACAAGTCCAGGGTGTTGGGGGTATGACTATCAACGTCTGGTATTCGTGAAGGCTCATTTACAAGCTGGGTTTAGTTATATTCCGCAGCGAAGATCTCAACACACCGTCCTTCGGGTGTTGTTTGTGCAAAACGTCGAAGCACCCAGAATTGTGTATATTGAAATCGCCCGTAATAACAACAAAATTTCAGTATGAGGATACAGGGATACAATTATTTGAATAGAGTTAGACAGCTCATCAAACTTATTAAAAGTCGAATTGCTGTCCAGTTTGGGGCTTCTGTAAATAAAGCAGTGGATAATTTACTTATGGATATGGAATTTTAACCACATGAAATTGAATTCCGAATTGGAACAGGGACTACTGTGGTGGAGTTTGGTATGCTACATCACTACGCACGTAAATGGGGAGACAGCGATGAGAGAAGAATAATGGCACTAGTTCGTAGCCAGGTAGCTTTAGATCGGAGTGATCTAAGAGGTGTGCGCGGGGATCTACCTGTGTTTCACTAAGTGCAAAAATTGATGGTCTGTACTTAGAGACGTGGACGTACGCAGGAAAGTGATTGCTTTTTAGCCCGCGTATATTGGCAATATCCACAGCCACTGTGGAGTGATAATATAATAAAAAAAGCCAACTCTGCCCTTGGCCTCAACAAGCGCTGGTCTAAGGAGTTTTCCAATCCTTATGTTACCAAATCTCTTTACATAACCTTTGTTAGGTCTCTTCTTGAATATGCAAGCCAAGTTGGTCACCCTACTATAGAAGTTCCTCCGGATAGAAGCTGTTCAACGCAGGTTTTTGCCATTTGCTTTACGTGATCTTCCCTGGGATGATGGCCACAACTTACCACCTTATACTGACCGGCTGAAACTTATAAATTTACAACACCTTTCTATACGCCGAAAAGTTGCGCCGACATTCTCTTTATTCATCAAATTTTAGTTGTTAGTATCGATTGTCCTTCTTTACTTCAACTTATTTCTTTTAACACCAACGCAAGCAATCTTAGGTCTGTGCCACTTTTCCGGCTCAATCTTCACAGAACGAATTACGGATACTTGGAGCCAATGTCTATAATGCTTCGTGAAGTTAACGATATTCTGCCTCTCTTCGACTACCATCTCAGCAAACTCTCCCTCAAGAATATTCTTATTTCCACCTATGCCGCACGTCCTAACTTTCTCTAATCACTCCAACACTTTAGTTTTAAGTGAAATTGTTACTTTTAAGAATAAGCTTGCAATAAGCCTTAATAAATCTGTCCGGGGTTGACCCAGGCCGCAAATCAAGCAAATCAAATCTGACAAAAATTCAAATCGATGGCACTATCACAATAGTTCGCGAGTTATCGTGGGACAAAAAAATGGACAAAAACGGATATACATGCACAAACAAACACACATACAGCCATTTTATTACAAAACTCTCTAAAAACGCTATAAAACATAAAGCTATCAAAGAATGTCAAGGTGAATGCAAGAACCGCCCTATCACGAAATTACTAAAAAAAAAATAACCGGGAAGCCGCATTCCTAAACAACAACTTTCATAACCAATCATAGTGCCTATTAAATGTCACTGACTCTACAAATCGAGATTAATGAAAGTGTCTCATTACCAATAATGAATTTTGAACCAAAAAGCTGCCAATGATCGATGCAGTCAAACTGGGAGCAACGCCGTTTATCATTTCTCTATCGCCTGCATTCTTTTATCTTAACTGCCAATCATCTCGTCAGGGGTGAAATTAATTCAAAAATATAATTTACCCCCATAGTTGCCTCTAATTTTTCGATCATCGACTCCAACTTGAAGAGATCAAATACGAGTAGGTTTCCACCTCTTCCTTTGGATAGAGCTGTCTATTTGGTTTCAAGATACGAGTATTTCCTTCAATCTGGTTATATAAGAAAGCGCCAGAGTGTTTGCATATTTTCCAATCATTTCCATAAATTGCTAATACAATATTTGCCCAACATTGGTTGCTCAAATATCTGAACAAAAAGAAAAAGGAGAAAAAACGACAAAAGATACAAGAAAACCAAAAGTCAGCTAGTCAAATGCAGACAATGATGTGTGTACGAATAATGTATCAAACGACGGAACGTGGTCGTTACTCTCATTCCCATGAGCTAGTGAAATCTCACGTCCTATTAGCAATGCAACCAGTGCACTGCACTTACAGTCATGATTAATGGAGTTTCACCGTCATCAACTCACTCAACTCGTATTGCTAGAAGGCTTTAGTCTACAGATGGTTAGTGCCATATCACACATCAATAAGATGTTTCTTGGTGAAAATTGAAAGTCTTGTTCCTTGTAAAAGGTAGTGAGTTTAAACAATATTGCACTCCAATATGGTGCTTTATCGGAAACTTGTTTGAGACCTCCATGTTGCTTTGGGTATACTCAGCATCTATCTAGGCTAGAAAAATAAAAATAGAAAATATATAAAAAAAAAATGTGATGACAGGTTCTGATTGTTTTCACTGACAATTTTCCTTTTTTTTGTATGTCATTTTCAGAACTCTCCTTCGTCATGATTCTGCGAAAGACAATCGGCGCCGCTCTGGTGCTGCTGTTCGCGTACCAATGCTGGGCACAGAGTACAAATGAGTTAGACGGCTTACCAGAACCAAGAGCCTATGTTCCCAATTCACAATTTCTGGATTTCGTCTACCATGATCATGATGAGCTGACTAGATTCTTAAGGTAAGTTCAGGACATGCATGTATCTTTTAAAAATTTTGATGAATTACTTTTTTTTTAGAGCAACAAGTGCTAAATATCCTAACCTCACTGCCCTCTATTCGATTGGCAAATCGATTCAAGGTCGTGATCTATGGGTGATGGTGGTCTCGTCGTCGCCTTATGAGCATACGATTGGCAAACCAGACGTCAAGTACGTGGGCAACATACATGGCAATGAGCCAGTGGGCAGAGAGATGCTTCTGCATTTAATACAATACTTTGTAACGGGCTACAGCACAGATCAATATGTTAAATGGCTTCTTGACAATACACGAATACATATTCTTCCATCAATGAATCCAGATGGGTATGCTGTATCCAAAGAAGGAGCCTGTGATGGAGGTCAAGGAAGGTAGAACATTTTTTTGTAGTACAAATTCGAGCTTTATTGATTTTCAACACGTTTATACAGATACAATGCGCGCGGATTTGATTTAAATCGGAATTTCCCAGACTACTTCAAACAGAACAACAAGAGAGGTCAACCAGAAACCGATGCAGTCAAGGATTGGATATCAAAGATACAGTTCGTGTTGAGTGGTAGTCTTCATGGTGGCGCCCTGGTTGCCAGTTACCCCTATGACAATACACCGAATTCTAGTAAGTCTATTAAAAGTGTACTATGTCTGTTACCTCTTTTGGTTCTTAACTTAAACTTCCTTTCGGGGTTTGTGAGAAAATAAATTTCAAATCCTTTTCTAACAATATGACTGCTCAAAGGAATCTGTCGATCGTCTGCATTATGTGCGAGTGAGTGACGTCCGTCAAGAAAACAATTTCCATTTCTTACTAATCTCAGAATCTCTGAATCTCTGTTCTGTTTCTATTCTATTTATTTTATGAAAACTTTGTTTTGTTCTCGAATTTTCTTTTGTTTCTTTCTGCCAACATGTCCCCTGGGTGCAGTGTTCCAAACTTATTCATCAGCACCATCCCTGACCCCAGATGATGATGTGTTCAAGCACTTGTCGTTAGTTTATGCAAATAATCATGCGAAAATGTCACGTGGAGTGGCATGTAAATCAGCAACACCTGCCTTCGAGAATGGTATCACTAATGGAGCTGCGTGGTATCCTTTGACAGGTGGAATGCAGGATTACAATTATGTCTGGTATGGTTGTATGGAGATAACTCTTGAAATCTCATGTTGTAAATTCCCACCGGCATTCGAATTGAGAAAGTACTGGGAGGACAATCAATTGGTAAGTACAAGTAGAAATGTTTTAGAAAAATTGTCTTTTTTGTTTGACAAATTTATTCCTTTTAGTCGTTGATTAAATTCTTAGCTGAAGCACATCGGGGCGTTCAAGGTTTTGTTTTAGATCCAACTGGTTCAGCGATTGAGAGAGCTTCCTTAAAGATTAAGGGACGTGATGTTGGATTTCAAACAACGAAACATGGAGAATTTTGGAGAATTTTAATGCCGGGCTATTACAAATTGGAGGTAAGAGAAAACATATACGTGTATGTACATATATATATACGAGTAATTTATCATTTCACCATTTCAATCGTTCAGAAGTTCGAAGGAACAAAGTTGTTTAAGATCTGAAGGTGTCTGTTTTCTAAATCTATATCCGTAGTACGTAGTAGGGACATATTTATTTATTTGTATTTAAATCGCTGTTCACATTAAGATGAATCTTATAAATTAGAAAGCCTTAATATTAAGTTAACAAATTTTAAATAGCAAAGTGGAACGTTATGAAAAAATGACAGGACTTAAATGATAAAGGGTTCCTAATTATATAAACTGGCTAAGTGCTTCATAAGTAGAGACTTACAGTTTTTCGTATTTCTTACTCCTCTCACTTTAGTAGGCAAGGAGTTCCACAGGCGGACAGCATGACCAAAGAACTGGCATTCTGAGGTTAGGCATAAGTATGTTGTTGGAGTCAAAGTGAAAGTCCTTTGCGAGCGCGGAAAATATAATCTACAATATAGGTTTTCAGCTTGATTTGTCTGCATTATATCATGCAAACAAGATAGAGAGCGGAAAACTAAGAGGTTGTCGAATGAGCAGCCGACGAGACCTTTTGCATAAGCTGATACGTGATCAAATCTTCGAAATCCATACACATAGCGAGTGATATTGTTGTATCTTCTTTTACTTCCACAATCAATCTTACCATATACCTCACATCCATATACTAAAATTGACAGTAAGAGCGTTTTTGCTAGCATTTTCCTTATTGTAGGTGGTGTAAACAATTTCATTGACCAGAGCAATCGAAGACCTCCCCAAACCTTTCCGATAACAGCATTAATATGGTCATCCCAGGTAAGGGTGTCATTAAAGATAAGTCCAAGGTTTTTAGCAGTTCTGACATATGGGACGAATTCTTGACCAAGTTTGATCGGCGGCAAGGGTAAAACGTCTAGTATTTTCCTATTTATGTCTAGGACTTCAGATTTTGTGGGGTTTAAGCTCAGGAAGTTACGTTGGGCCCAGAGCAAGACATCATTCAACTCTCCACTCAAAGACAATTGGACATCTTCGGCATACATATTTATCAGAGAACATCGAGAAATAGGTGACAAATCTTTGATGTACATTGAAAACAAAATATGCCCAAGTATTGATCCTTGTGGAACGCTGCACGAAACTTTAAGGAAGCTGGAAGACTTTACGTTAACCACAACACATTGCAATCTCTTTACTAAGTAAGAGTACATTAGCTTTGCTGACTCTTTTGAAAAATTGTAAATGCTCTGAAGTTTTCGACATATAGTAGAAGAACGTGATTCACCATATCGAAACCTTTGAAGAAGTCTAAAAGCATCAAAAACGCTACAAATCTTTTATCAAGCGACTTCCTTTTGTCGTCAACTACGGACAACAAGGCAGTTGTTGCAGCTGTGTTTAGGACGAAATCCCGACTAACAACTGCTAAGAAGTTTTTTCGATGTGAAATAGGTTTGAATTTGTTTTAAAATTACTTTTTCAAAAACCTTACTCAAAAAAGGCAGAACTGCAATGGGTCTGTATTCACTACTTCCTTTTTTAGGGATTTCAACAATTTTTGCCTGGTTCCATTCACGCGGATATTCAGAGGTGGTAATGATGTGAACAAAAATATGAGTCATGGATGGCAGAATATATGGAAGCAGAAGTTTTATGAGCCTGGGATCAATTCCGACGATACCCGTTGCATTCGAGTTTATTGACAATACAGCCTCAACAGCGTTTGCGTTTGAAGAAGTAAAAACACCGTCGCAAAAGTAGGATGTTATCATGATAAGAGCAGGCGATATATTTCTCAAGAAGTGCGTTATTTTAAAACGCGTAATTGATTTAAAAAACAAAACGTATACTTTTGTAAAATTATTCACAACGACTCATTCAAGCTGCTCTGCTTGTTCAAAATATCCAGTTTCCAAAACTTGCCAGAATGCCCTACAATTCACGCATTTCAGATCACCTGAGCTTATTGGTTAGTGAAGAGAGCATTATGATTTTCCAACTGAAAATTTTCCTAAACCCCGCAATGCACTCGCAAGGGCTGCGCTAATTAACATTGCTGACAACCAGCCAATAATGGCTAATTGTCAATGTCTCGATCGTAACAGTTTAACCATTTTTCAATTTAAAGACAATCGATCTTTCCCTATTTGTCAGCTGAATACTCCACAGCTTAAGTACCATATTTGTTGTTTCTGATGTAATCAATCACAACGAGTGAAGAAGCCATTTTTACTGCTTATCATCTTTTCCTTGCAACAGCATACAATGTTGCCTGTAAAAAGGAACAGAAAGAAAGTTTTGGTATTCCTTACTTTGAGCTCGAAACACAATGTGAATATTTGTAATACAACACACAGCGCGATACGCCGACATCGCCTGTCGCACAAAGTGTATATGCATATAAAGCTGGTTACGTACAGCGTGACGTGCAACACTAGTTGCAATTCTATCCCTATACAACTAGGAAAGTGCAGAGGTATGATTCTGTAAGTGCTTCTGGAAGAATAGAGATTTCCTGACAAGTTTAACAATATCTGTGCGCGCTATTTATAGAGCAAAAATTGAAAGAATACCTTCCTAGTGCAATCCCTTGAGGTGCTCGGACCACGTTTAGGCTGATAAATTAAATGTATGTACAAGGTGGTGCAAAAGTTTTCACCCGATAATCTTTGGCTGTAATTTTTTTAATGAATTAAAAAATTTGGTTCTGCTTTTGGGTTATGTTTATTTGTTGTCTCAAATTTTTTTCCATTAAGTCAAGACAATGATATCGGTTAAGTGGCCGAATTGATGACAATTCGGGCCAAATTTATAGCAATTTCTATCACTCTTGCCAGAACTTCCGGCGATAGGTCCTGGCATTCTTGACTGATATTCTCTTTGAGGGCTTCAAGGGTCTGAGGCTTGTTGATATAGATTCGACGAGAGATTAGGTGACCCGGAAAGCCAGGCCTCAGAATTTCGGTTGTAGCTCGTGCAGTATGCGCTGTTGCTCCATCCCATTAGAACCACATGTTCTACAGTGCCAATTCATCCAATAGACGAAGGAGAAAATCGTTGGGCATGGCTCTGTAGTGCTCGCCATCCACTGTAGTCGTTTGGGCCTCCAGCTTAAACAGCACACCATACAGTAACTTTGAGTTGGTGTAACGGCTCTTCATGGGTTATTCGCTGATTTTCGGTTCCCCAGAAGTGATAATTTTGCTTATTCACGTATCCACAGAGGTGGAAATGGGCCTCGTCGCTCCCTCGTGGTCGAGATTCAGGATGACTTGAGCGTAGGTTACACGTCAACAGCTAACAGCTGACGCACTGTCTGCCCTTTGTAAGGGAAAATCTTAGTCTTTCACCAAAATTCTGTGTAAAGACCGCCGATTTATGCCCGGCTGGTCAATACTCCGAGGTCCTCTGCGACATCTTCAACCACAGCTGCTACATTCTCAGTAGAACGGCTGCTCCAGGCCGGCCAGACCTGGCAGCATCTCGTGTTGTCCCATACTCTTCTGGGCTAGCGGCTAAACGTCGTAGTGTTTGCCAAGTTGGTGTCGGTCGAAAGGAAATTCTGCGCCAAAATTAACGTTGCGCCAACACCACCGACGAATAATTCCGCAAAGAAATTGTAACAATTACTATATTCCGCGTTCTTTAGGAGTATAGCAATTCATGTCTTGTTGACGTTTATTTTGTATCTGTTTACTACACAAATATCAAAGTAGAATTAACATTTGCCGGCATTTGCAAAACTTATAACATCTTCCGATAGGGTGATAGCTTTTACGCCACCTAGTATTTCTTTAAAGCCATTCAAGGAAAGTGCTCAGTAAGATGTTTGTTTGGATTCGGGTGATTTTTGAAGTGGTATTCAAATCAACCACGCATAAGTCAGCTAGTTTATTTTTGCTAGACTTTTTGAACCGCGGTATGAGTCTGAAGGCACTCCGGGCCGACTATTCTCTCATACGGCGAATGTCGCTGTAACATATGGTCCATATAATTCGCTGTTATATCTTCTCCTCTGAATTCCATTCACGCTGACGGGACACAAGATTATTCGAAAAACTTCTCTTTCAAATCAACCAAGGACATTTTAATTTGCTTCTAATAAAGTCCATGATTCCGCCATACAGTATGGTCCTCATACACAACATTCTTCGTTATCCGTGAGGGGGACTTTTATTTCACTTTGTTCGGTTCTTAATCCATAGAAACAGCAAATTGGATTTTTGTTTGATCTCTACGGTGGCATCGTTGTTTGACTTCACAGCGTAGGCCAGCTAGAGCAAGTCTTTACGAAGTTATTGTTTTTTTTTTGTGGCGTGCTGAGCTAGTCGTGGCTGTTGTTTCTTGTCGACAGTGGCAGCTCCATAATTTTTTCCATAATGTCGTCGTCAAATGCTGACGGTTGGAGAAAACTATGCTATCACTTCATTCAACGAGCATATTTTCATCCGACCATGTTTTACAGGTGAGTTGGTTGTTAATTGAAACAATTTGGCAGAATCCATCTGCTCCAACAACTTTATTGATCTTTAATTAAGATTCCGCTATCCAAACGCCTTCTTTGCCGGGTTAACGGAGTTGTTCTCGTTAAATAATCCATTGCTGTACCCATCCTTATCTCTGCACAAGTCTGTTTGAGATTTGTCAACGACCATGTCGCTTCTGATCTTCTGCGCTTATTGCTGGCAGCATAGGACTTCGCGAGTAAAATACTCGATCAGAAATGGCTCCAGCAGTATCTTGCATTTGTTGCTGTTCGACGTCAAATATAGATGTCCTGGCGTTCGTGATATTCTTATTCGCACATTAGCGTACAACAAGATAATGGTCCAGATCGATGTTGACACCTCCAGTAAGGTAGTAAGAAACCTGCACTAGCTATATTGAAAGTTTGCCCTGATACGAAGTTGATTTACATGACTCCATTTTCAGAGCTGGGATCGTGGTGTTGTCCAACCATCTCCAAAAGAGATGCTCTCCTTTCAATCATTCCTAACTTTGTATTAAAATTAGCAAAGAGAATTTTAATGTCGCGCTTAGAGCGTGCTTATTCATCTGGTCGAGGAGCTAGTAGAAGCAACTTTTGGCAAAGTCGTCCTTTCCTTTATGGTGGCGTAAATTTTCTTTCTGCTCTCTATAGCAATCGCTATAGTATAGTATATCCCGGAAATTTTTTATCGTACTTTTAGCCGCTTCATTTCATCGCTTCTTAGTAACGTACTACTTTATGTAGACTGTTAAGGGTCCGAAAATTGTACGCGCATAACCGTAAGCCATTCTCCGCTTTTCGTTCGCTAGCATCGTCAAAAATAAGTTCGTCGGTATCCTAGGTCGTTTGTTGTTTCACAAAATATAGTGTTTTACGTGGTTGGGTAGTTAACCCCAGGGTGGAACCCACATCCTGAAGGGATAGATCCATAAAGTGGTTATTGATTTGCTGAAAACTCTTTCGCCAATATATATACTCGTATTTCAACAATTTAAATGGTAATCGCCGTATCTTTCTCTGACTCCACCGTCAACTCCATTTTGAGAATTCGTCCGGGTGAGCTTGTGCAAGTCCGTGTATTCAGTTATTTACATCAAACTCGATCCATAGGGTTTTTCATTATGTTAAATGAGCTCAAATTTGTTCTTTTAAATGAAAGGACTTGTGTTTAAGGTGTCAATGAAATTCTTATTTGATATTACATCGCTCAAATATTCTCCTTGGAACCGCTTCCATGCGCTAGACCCAAATTTTCCATGGCTTTATCGTATAATTCGGCCGAATCACGTCAAATATTCACTCCCTAGTCGTCTAAAGTTTCTCGATTTGTTGACATAGACCAGAGGCTTAAAGACTCTCAAGGTGTAAAATCGTGGAAGAAGGACGTAGCCAATTGACAGAACCATTTCAAACTTCGTTTACAATACATCGAATGTGTCACGTGCTGTCTGACAAGTGGCAACGTCATGCTAAAACCACATACATATGCCTCAAGCCTCCCGATTTCGACTTATCTCCAACATAACATTATAATATGGATCGATAGTGATCTCCATCCAATTTAACAGACTCACCGACATCATCTGGGAAGAAGTACGACCCAATGACACATCCGGCGTGAGAACCACACCAAACAGAAAATTTTTCCGTATACGACTACATTGTACCTCCGATTGTTCGCTTTACGGCAATTTTGTCATCGAAGCAAAATCGGCCTGGCGTTCACCAAATTACTGGCACGACATCACTATGGACGGAATAAGTTAATTCGAATTTTTCACTAAGCGCCCAGTTGTTCGCTTATAACGGTCGAAAATTGGAATTAACGCTCCTAACTTAGTCGTTACACACTGCGAATTTTGATAAAAAAGACGTCGTTGAAACGTATGCCTACCCATGATTAAATGGTTGACAATCTGGACAAGGAATCAAGAGATGGTATACGTGAGTATATTATTAGGGATAATCTGAATTCCTATTAGAAAATTGGGGCGCAATTAATAAAAAAGGCCCTTTATTTGCTAATCAGCGTTCTTATGCTTCCGATTTATTTGGAAATCAATTAAATGAGTTCAAAGATTGATAAATTCTAGACTAGATTAGATTAGACTATGCGGGGAGGTGGGACTGTGTACCCTTATCACTGCGGTCAGTTTAAACCTATTGTGATTTTCTCAAGTTATAGCCTTAAATTATAATGAACTCGGCTATATCTTTGAGTGAGCTAGGAGCGATATCTTCTGCTTCAAGGTGCAATTCTAAAAATACGTAGTAAATTTAACAATATCTAAAAAATTACTTCTTTTTCATAATTGTTACACTTACACCTTTTTCTGCATTTTCAGGCTTTCGCTGATGGATACGCACCACGTGAAGTCGACTTTATGGTTGTCGAACAACATCCCACTCTTCTAAATATAACCCTACAACCAGCCAAGGTAATCTATCCACCAAACTCTCAACTTTTTCCATAATTTTGTACTTTTCCTTAAACAATTTATTAACCAAAGCATGTTGAAGGGCTGAAAAACACACTGCCATCTAGCGTTAAAGCAACTAATTCAATAAATTACTTGTACAGAAAAAAACAATGAAAGAAAGAAAATCAAAAATTTTTTTTTAATCAAATGAATAAATATTAATACTCGTAATAATAATTAACGACTAGGTGATTGGTTGGTTTTGTTATTTATAACGTAGAATTTCTCTTCTTTTTTTTTCTTCCAATTTTATTATTTTTACAGCAAAATACCAGCACAGCCCAGCGTAGATTACCCGCTGATCATGCAATCATCTTTCCATCCGAATAAGTAGCTAACTATAATCCCCAAAGTATATAATATACAATACATGCATAAAAAAAAAAAAGATAGCATCCTTTCCAGTCCACCAAAAATAAGAATATATATATACATTTATTTGTTGTAAGATACTGTTGTTATGTGGGTGGGAGATCCCCATTTTTTAGATGTAATCTAGCATGTGGTGTATTGCGGAAGCATGTCTTAATTTAGTTGTAAGTACAAAAGAATTTTGTTTTCTAATTTTGTAAAATTTTATTCCAATATTTTTGTAAATTTGTAAAAAAAAAAATAGGTAACTATAATAACGGGTTTGACTTTTACTATATTTTATTCGCATGGTGATTGGGTGAACAGAAAAAACGTACCCTACAACTGGGTGGAAGCAGCCAAACAGACAATTTTTTTTTTTTTTTTTGGTGCAGAGTTTTAGGCTAACAACCTAAGTCATGTATGCAGTGACACAGTGATATAAGATGACGATGTACAGGAAATTGTCATAATTTCGTTTTGCCCTGGAACCAAGGAATATTCATTCTCAAACATTATAACACATCGGCTGAAAAGTCCGCTCCGTTTTATAGTAAAACCCAAAATTTTTGCAAAACTCAACTTTAATGATATAGTTGCCTTCGAGGGCGATACACTGATTGAAACGATTTTTCAATCTTTCGATATCAGTTTTGTAGTACGATTTCGATTTAGCCTCAAAATAGACCTCTGTTTCGGCGATTACTTCTTCATCGGTCTTAAATCTCTTTCCGGCGAGCATTCGTTTGAGGTCTGCTAACAGGAAATGGTCGCTGGGGGCCAAATCTGGTGAATACGGTGGGTGGGGAAGCAATTCGTAGGCGAACTCATTCAATTTTGCTATCGTTTTCATCGACTTGTGACACGGTGCATTGGCTTGATGAAACAGCACTTTCTTTTTCTTCAAATGCGGCCGTTTTTCTGCGATTTCGTCCTTCAAACGCTCCAACAACGCAATGTAATAGTCGTTTTTGATAGTCGATGAAAATTTTTCCATGTGCATCCCAAAATACGGATGCCATAACCTTGCCAACCGACTGTTGAGTTTTTGGTCATTTTGGACGAGGTTCGTCGCCTGCTCGCCACTCAGCTGACTGCCGACTTGACTCTGGTGTGAAATGATGGAGCCAAGTTTCATCCATTGTCACATACCGACGCAAAAATTCGGCTTTATTGCGGTTGAACAGCTTGAAACACTCCTCTGAATCATCAACACGTTGTTGTTTTTGATCGACTGTGAGCAAACGCGGCATCCACTTTGAACAGAGCTTTCGCATGTCCAAATATTCGTGTATGATATATCCAACACGCTCTTTTGATACCTTCAGAGCCTCAGCTATTTTGATCAACTTCACTTTACGGTCATTCGTAATCATTTTGTGGACTTTTTTGATGTTTTCATCTGAAACAGCCTCTTTTGGACGTCCACTGCGTGCATCATCTTCGGTGCTTGTATGACCACTTTTAAATTTTTCAATCCACTTGCGAATAGTTCGTTCGCCTGGTGCAGAGTTCGGGTAACACTTATCAAGCCATTTCTTTGCATCGGTGGCATTTTTTCCTATCGAAAAGCAATGATAAATCAACACACGAAATTGCTTTGAATCCATTTTTTTCACAATAACAAAAGTTGCTTCATTCACAAGGCTATATCTCGAGAACTAATCGTCCAACAGCTGTCAAATTTATGCACGTATCTTTTGAAGGTTGGTACTAACTGAAAATGGTATGGATTTAATTCAAGTGGTGCCCTCTCTTAGAAACGGCACGGACTTTTCAGCCGATGTGTTAGATCATAGATACAGCGGGGGTTCAGACGTTATTCTAAAAAAAGTGTGTTCTTATATAACAAATCGAAAGATGGTAGGCAGGCTCTGATCTTACACTCTAGTGGTAGCCGCCGGGTACTTGATCCGTCCAATTGGACTTTACTTGAATGGTTCAATAGAAAAACTACTATGTTCAGTTGAAAAATATTCACCCTCTGAAGGACCACGTACGACGGATGAATTCACGCCATTAGTAGTGGTCGCAGGTCAGATTCCTTATATGAGCTATTGTTTGAAGCTATAAGAAATTATCAGGACTTATCAGGTGCTAAAATAGTGACAGTGTACTATTAAAGATTCAACAGCATCTGTCATATAGCCCAGCGGGTTACTTTTCCGATCCAAGATTTCCGTCCACTCGACCAAAATGAAATAAATATTTAAGGAAACAAAACAGCAACAAAAGAGCAATACCAATTTAGTTCTAGAGCTGGTCGGTTAAAATAAAACTTATAAACGCAAGTTCGGTATTGTTTGCCTGATCCAAGAGAACTATAGAGCCATTAGCCTTTCTAACATAGCATACAAGATCTTATGTGGGATTCCGTGTGAATGCCTAAACACATTTGTCAAAAATTTAATTGCCCTCTATTAGTGTGCCTTAGATGCACAATTAATCAAATATTTACAGCAAATCCTAAGAAAACCGAAGAAGTCCATATCAATGTCTATACAATATTTACTCATAGTTTTGGCATTTATGCCAAACTCGCTAAACAGTGTACTTTGACGATGGAGAAAAATCGCTGCTTCTCTAAGGTCGAAAGCAAACTCACCGAATCCTTTGATTCCAAAAAGGAGTTTAGAAAATGTGATGCACTGACATGTGACTACTTTAACCTTGTACTCGAGAAAACTGTGTGACACTCGCAAGTCAGCACCGATGGACAATTTTAAAACAGATTGTAGAATTACTCGTACTGTAACATTAATATACGAGGGTAGTCCCAGAAGTACCCCACCTAACAAAGAAAACACAAAAAACTTGGGGAAAAATATTTGTTAATACTCTACGTAGTCTCCTTTTAGTTCAATACTCTTTTCCCAGCGGTGTTCAAATGCTCCGAAACCCCGTTTATAGTGATAACCGTCGAGCTCCTTAAAATAGTCATCAACCGTACACTCCACCTCTTTACTTTTGGCAAATCTTCTACCACCAAGCCAATAGAAAATCTGGCGAATAGGATGCATGAGGAAGCACTTCGAACTTGAACTTATTGATTTTGGCCATCGCGATGACGGATGAGTGAACTGGTGCATTGCCTTGATGATACAAAATTTTTTCTTCGCCAAATGCGGCAGTTTTTTCTTGATTTCATCTTTCAAACTCTGCAATAAGTTCGCATAATACACGCCGTTAATTGTTTTTCCTTTCTGGAGATAATCAATGCAAATTATCCCCCGCGCAACCCAAAAAACTGACGACATGACCTTCGGCTTCTTTCATCCATGGTTATGAATCGACGCAAAAACTCGGCTTTATAGTATTGTTGTGAAACTTCGCCAAACACTCGATTGAAACATCCTCACGACGGTGGTTTTATTCCATTGTGAGTAATCGCGGCACCCATCTTGCGCTTCCTCATGTCCACTTTTTCAGTCAACATGTGATGTACAGCGCTTTTTGAAATGCCTACCAGATCTGTTAATTTAGGCACTTTCAATGGCCGGTCATCCCATACTATTTTGTGGATTTTTTTCAATATTTCTGGTGAACTTGCCTCATTTGATCGACCACTGCGATGTTCGTCTTGACAACTTGTACGGCCTCGGTTTATTGTTGTAGACGAAGGAGCAGACTCCCCCGAGTAGAATTCAGTTCCGTTTTAAAGTTGGTTGGATTAAGGCCTTTCAAATGCAGGTCAGGTCTGGTACTTCTAGGACTACCCTCGTAATTTGTCGTTTTGACCGCAAGATTCCTCAAGTGATTTTTGGTCGTGGAGGAGGAAATATTACACAAAATTCTATGAGCTGTATGGATCTAGTCAGAAAAACGAACATTGGTCGCCGTATATGGCTAGTCCACGCCCGCTCCTATTCGGAGGGACAGTGCAGAGAGGAAGACCTCGCCTAATCTAGTGTACACGAGAGGAGGAAGAACATATAAATTACACCGTCTGACCACAGCAAATGTATCGTTAATCTTTAAGTGGAGTTTTAATGCCTCTCATATAATCATTCATTCATCATTCAAAATGTATCTGGCATGGTCGACTGCTTTAATGATACCTTTAAAGCTTAAATTTTATGTCGAGCTCTTCTATGTTACGTTAGCAGTTTTAATAAGTAAAATGAAAATGGAAAATAAATAATCATGTCTATTGTTAACCTTAATGTGCTCTAAACGTCAAGCTAGCTAAATAGTCCTTTGATCGCTTTTAATCCTTCATTCTTAATTCTTCGGACGAACTACAACTGTCTGCCGTCATATTCGGTCCCCGATGATGTTTTTCAGCCCCATTTATCTCTTCTAGTCCTAGTCGAGACACTCTTCTTCAAATATTCTACTCGTATGTCACGGCATACGAGAGCCCCCAAACTTCGTATTTGTAGAGTTAATGGGTTCCATAGCATGCCTGGCAGGAAATAAAATTTTCTCCTTTACTTTCTCTCGACTGCTGCTTTCAATATTGTGCGAGTATAATCACATATATGGTATGCGCTCTTGGGCGGTTCTCCCATAACGTTGTTTGGTGTATGTCCCTTAGACAGTGATTTACAATATTTTGCAGCTTATTTGAAAAATTGATAAAATTGTTTTATCAAAATGGGTGTTGTGCTCGAGCAACGTCATAATCGTCCTACCGGGAGGACTATTCGCAGTGTGATCTATAAATTTGAGTCCACTGGTTCAGTAAACGATAAACCAACGCCAGTACGCCGACGAAACGCCGAATCTGCCGAAAACATCGCCGCTGTCCGTAAGAGCGTGCAGGGGAATCCAAGGCAGTCGATTTCGTGACGCTCACAAGAACTCGGCCTTTCGCAGACCACAACTTGGCGGATTTTGCGTCGTGACTTGGGCCTGCACCCGTACAAAATTCAACTGACCCAGGAGCTGAAGGTAAACCACCATACATAACGACGTGTGTTCGTTGAATGGGCTTTGGAGCAGTTGAAAACTGACCCTAATTTTCATCGAAAAATCATCTCCAGCGATGAGGCCCATTTCTGGATGAATGGGTACAAAATTTTTGGATTTGGGACGATATCCATCCACATGAGATACAAGAGCGTCCAATGCATCCCGAAAAAGTCTCTGTTTGGTGTGGATTTTAGACTGGCGGCGTCATCGGTCCATATTTCTTACAACGACGTTGGCCAGGGCATCACCAATTCCACTTCTTTTGGCCGGAATTGGTTGATATAGACACCAACGACATGTGGTTTCAACTGGACGGCGCTATGTGCCAGAGAGCTCACTCCACATTGGAAATTCTGCGTGAGCGATTCGAGGGCATGGTCATCTCACGTCGAGGTGGTGTGAGCTGGCCACCGAGATCGTGCGATTTGACCCCGTTAAACTTTTTCTTGTAGGGTTTTCTGAAGTCACAGGTCTATACGAATAAGCCACAAATCACAGCGACCCTCAAAGCTGATATAACCCATGCCATCGGTCATATTCAACCGGATTTATGCGCCAGAGTTATGTCAAATTGGACATTTCGGATGCGGGCTAGCAAGAGAAGCTGCAGCGAACAGTTAAACGATCTTAAATTCCATAGATAATGGCATCGAATAAAAAATTTCGATAATATCTCACACACACTTTGTTTTATTTAAATTTAAAGATAGGAAACGCTTAATGGAACTCCCTTTACATACTTATTCATCCCAATCGCATGATATACGAGTAAAATATGTTAAGGCTCCTAACGGCTGATTCGGTACTTCATAGCATCGGAAATTATTTACGTTCTTGGCCAGTTAACCCTAGTACTATACAACCATGTCTGACTTTCCGTCGTAATGTTTGACGTATGCTGTGAGACACATTGAATTTCATCACTTCATACGCTCTAAAAGATATCACTAATCACCACCAAAAGACCCGTATACAAACTTATCAATGCCGTCAGAAAAGATGCAGATGATTCTATAGGTTTCACACTCTGTCAGATTGCCCTGCTGCTGCCAAAGGCTTGGCAAACATCTTCGGGTATAATTCCACTAAGAGCCGCAGTTGGTTTCGAGTCACTGCGAACCAAGCCTTAAAGTGATCTGCGGGTTCGCCGTCAAGTAATGCCGTCTTGTTTGGCTTGAATACTTAAATTGCGACAATGATTTCAGCCTTAGCATCGTCTTAGTTTTGAGAAAAATCTTCATTCTCAATGTTATTTAAAGTCTGAAAATAGTCTATTTATTTTCTTAACAGGTTTACCTAAAAAAATCAGCCGCATCTATTTGCAATAGCTTTAGCCGCCTATCAGCTTCTTGGTGATTTTGTACACGGTCCTGCCACCGCATCTTCTTTTGGCCTCTTCGGCTTGTTCAGCTTTGTTGATAGTATTTTTGCTTGCACCGGTATACGCTGAGCCTCTATAATCTTATGCTGTAAAGGAATTCCAATTAATTTCTTCCCTCTGCAGTGGTTGCTGCAATGCCAACTTTATCTTATCCGCACTTTGATGCCAAAAAAAACGTGAGTGAACTCTATATAGGTATCTAGAGGCTTAACTTACAAAGACACTTTTTGGAATAGGAAAAAACTTCGTGTTCTAAACATTAAAACATATTCCCGGGCCATTGAATTTTAGGGTACCACAACTGTTAACTAGAAACTATAAAAATGCGATAGACTTACACTTTCCCTGAATTGTCATGTTGATCCAATTATAACATTTTCGACTTTTACTATCTCAGTCCTATTCGTATGCAAATGGACCTCATGATGATCCATGAATTGCTGTAGTCAAATAGTTTGAATGGTATGTTTTGAAGCCGTGACCAGTTGTTTACATTCAATACGGGGTGTGTTCAGAAAATAACGGTAATTTTAGTTTTTGAAAAAAAAAAATATTTCTTTATTCGTCTGCATTAATGTTGTCGCCTTCAAAATAGTCCCCATTAGAAATTATGCACTTGTGCCAGCGCTTCTTCAAATCCTCGATACACTTCTCAAACTCGATCTTTGGGATAGCCTTTAGCTCTTTCAGCGATGCGCTTTTAATGTCATCTATGCTTGTAAAACTACCGCCCTTTAAGGTTCCCTTTATTTTTGGAAATAGGAAAAAGTCACACGGAGCCATGTCTGGCGAATATTTAGGTTGGGACTTCCTTAAGTGACTCCTGAGCAACTTCCATTCGCCGCTGTTTTTATTCAAAGTTCAATAATTTTGGAGCAAATTTTGCTGTCACGCGTTTCATACCCAAAATTTCATGGCATGAGCCAATCGATAGGCCAACATTATCAGCGACTTCTCTGATTATGATTCGCCAATCGTTCATAACCATTTCTTCCACTTTTTCCACGTTTTCATCGGTTGTTCATGTGCTGCGCTGTCCGGGGCTTTCATCATCTTCAACGTTTTCACAGCCATCTAGGAAAAGCTTATACCACTCGTAAACTCTTGTTTTTCATTTTTTACACAAAATTTGATACAGATTCGTTAACCCATTTCTTTTAACAAAAACACGTCTAACCTTAGCGACTGACACAGACAAAGTAAACAATAAATACGAGTAAAGCTGAAAATTTTATCATACTTCAAGGCCACATAAATTTGACAATCGCGAAATTTAAAAATTCCCATTATTTTCTGAACACACCTCGTATAACAAGAATGACATCAAGGCCGTAAGATGCTGACTGACCAAGAAGGCTTACATACACGATTTTTATGCAGTGCGCCTCAACATCAAAATAATGGACACGGCAATTTTAAAATTCGTTTCAGAATCTGCTTCGTTTCAGCTCCCTTTAAAAAGTAACTTTTTCCATACACAGGATTCTCCACCAAAAAATTATCGAATTAAGTTTAAGGTACCTTTATTCGAAAATTTGTGTGTCTGCTTTATACTACATACACTTTTGTTCTTTTTGGTAATGCGTTTGATTTCAATTAGGAAATATTTTCCAAACATACATTTTATTATGTTCCTTCTATTAAAGTATTTTTTTTTTTATATTTCTTCAGAGGCCCGAAGGTTCAACAGCTCCATTCTATCGACCAATTCCACAATCACAATTTTATCGTCCTGGACCACCAACTACATACACTGATGGTGGTATATTCTCGTCGATTAGTAACGGCCTTAACACACTCTACTCGAATATATTTGGCTGATCGTTGCTTTTGTGACTGTTATTTTTCATAGACTTAAGGATATCAGTTCTCTTGATTGTCTTTTTAATTGCATTTATTTTTGTTCATTTTGCTGCAAGTGAAATTTTTTAATACGTATTTCTGTATTTTTTCAATTATGCTTTTTAATTACGTACGGTCATTCACAATATTATAAAGAAGAACAAAAAAAAACAAACTAACTAAAAAGACAAGCTATGTAGATCCGCGCTTAATTAATCAACGATTTAAGAGACATCTAAGGAAAATCGGAATATCACTGCCTTCAAAATTTTTGCAAAAAACGATGAAATTCTTATCGGGGGGGACCTTAACCAAAACCAAAATAAATACAAAACAAATCTAATCTTTGCGCTACTAAAATCTAAAAAAAAAAAAAAAAACAAAGCTAACTACAAGAAATATATGTAAGAGCACAATCAATCATAAATTATGTATCTCATTTAATTTTAAGTTATTTTCTTTGTATGTTTTTGTTTTTATTTTAATTTAAATAAAAAAAAAATTATTTTTATAGAAGACAATAAATATTTATCGCGTTTTGTTTTTTTATTTTATATATACACATTATATATACTTATATTGTATTTTTTAAAATTGCATTTTATTCGACAAAATTATATATTGTATAAACTGTTGTACCTTAAAGAAGAATATATATATATATTTAAATGTATTTTCGTGTACAAATGTCAGAAAAATTTAAAATTAAAATGCTACACCGAAATAAGGAATGTGAAATATAATAAATGTAATCATGTGTAATTGGTTGTTTTAATTTTAATGTCAAAAGGATTGTTAATTGGATAAACTTATTTATCTTTTAGAAGTAATGCACCTTCTATTTGTTTGAAATTTTAATTTATGGCAATACCTTTGTCAATGCGAGTGATCAGGTTAACCTCGAGTGGGTATTGGGAGAGAAACAATAAACTTGGATCCAGTTAATTTTGAAGGTAACCCATCAATTGCCTTCGATATGTTCCTAAAAATTTTAAAAGACCACATTGATTGCTGTACGAACCGGACGTTTCTTCTCAAAAAAGAATAAATTTCTTAAGCCGTGGATGACACATACTTTTTTGCAAAAGATAAACATGTTTGCTAGAAAAGTTAACAAATATCCACAAAACGTAAAACTAAAAAGATTCTATGTCAAGTTTAGCAAGTCAGTCCTAAAAAATATTATATTGGGTCTACAAGTAAGTTTCCAGCGTTTTTTAGAGATGGCGCCACCAATGGATCCCGGGCAGAAATGTCAGACCCCATGTGTTTTATTTGTAGGTTTTGTATCTGTCAACAACTTTGCAGCGTTATATTTGAGCAGTTCTATCGGTGTCGTACATTTTATCGAGCAAAATCATGGCAAGTTTCCAGCCAAATAAACGTCATTTGCGGGAAGCGCTGCTTTTATTCTTTAATATGAAGAAAAGTGCGGCTGAGGCCTATCGTTTGCTTTCGGAAACTTATGTATTGGTGAATCGACGTGCCGCGAGTGGTCCAAACGGTTCAAAATTGGTGATTTTGGAGTTGAAGAGAAAGATCGCCCCGGAAAGCCGAAAAGTTTTGAAGACGAGGAATTGGACGCTTTACTGGATCAGGATTCGTGTCAGATTCAAGAAAAACTTGCTGCATCATTGGGCGTCACGCAACAAGCCGTTTCCCTGCGCCTAAAAGCACTGGGATTCATTCAAAAGGTAGGAAACTGGGTGCCGTACGAATTGAAGCCAAGAGACGTCGAACGGCGATTTTGCATGTCCGAAATGTTACTGCAGCGGTATAAAAATAAATCATTTTTGCATCGTATTGTCACTGGTGATGAGAAATGGATTTATTATGATAATCCTAAACGCAGAAAGTCGTATACAAAGCCCGGCGAGCCCACCCAATCGACGCCGAAACGAAATATTCACGTGAATAAGGTCATGCTCTGCATATGGTGGGATCAAAAGGGTGTCGTATACTACGAACTGCTTCCGAGTGGTGAAACCATCAAAGGACCGTTATATCGAACCCAACTAATTCGTTTGAAGCGGGCATTAAAAGAAAAACGGCCAAAATATGAGACCAGGCATGAGTCCGTCATTTTTCATCACGACAACGCTCGGCCACATGTTGCGGTTTCGGTGAAAAACTATTTGGAAAATAGTGGATGGGAAATTCTGCCTCACCCGCCTTACAGTCCAGACTTGGCACCATCTGACTACCACTTGTTTTGTTCGATGCAGAACGCTCTTACGGGAATACGCTTCAGCTCAGTAGAGGAAAACAAAAATTGGCTCGATACGTTCTTGGGCTCAAAAGACGAGAAATTTTTTTGGTTCGGAATTCATAAATTGCCAGAAAGATGGGGGAAAGTTGTAGCTTCCGATGGACGATACTTTGAATAAAGCATTGTAACTATGTTTTCATAATAAAACTTAAAATTTTGGAAAAAAATCGCTGGAAACTTACTTGTAGACCCAATAGAAACACGAAACAATTATTATGTCCATTTGTTTGGAAGAGCCAGAGGAAACGTGAGAGAAGAATGGACAACATTTTAAGTAAATGTAGGCAACCACTAAGTATCAACAATTTGGAAATAAATGGAATTAGTTATACTGATTCAATTGATATTTCCAATCAATGAGTACTGCACTGAAATTTCTGAAAAACTGAAACCATCTATAGTGATTTCCACTGATTGCTGTTCTTCTGTTGCACCCTTAACTTATACAAAACCCAACAATTTTGTTTTCCAACCCTTTACGTCAAGGGAAGTCCTTAGGGTCATACTATCATTAAAAAATAAAAATTCGTGTTCAAGTGATGGTATTTCAAATACGTTATTGAAAAAAATATGTGTTTACGTTATGGATGTTCTATGTTACCCGTTTAATTTGAGTGTTCAATATGGCCCCTTCCCGGAACACCTTAAAATCGCTGAAGTTATTCCTATTTTTAAACAAGGTAATAAAAGGAAAATGTCTAACTACAGACCCACGAGGGGCGTTCAAACTATTCTCGGTATCGGGGTGAAGCTGTGGTTGTATATATAAATTGACTTATTTATCAAGTAATACTATTATTTTAGTGCATTCATGTAAAATTTCATATAAATGTGATTATTAATTCGCGTTTTATCTCTAGCTAAACAGAATCATAATGGCAACTGAGACGATGATGGTGAAAATTGAGCATCGCGCTGTAATTAAATTTCACACTAAGCAAGGAAAAAGTCAAAAAACTATTCATGAAGAGATGGTGGCTGTTTACCAGGGTTCTGCACCTTCATTATCAACTGTGCAAAAGTGATCAAGTGAGCTCAAGAGAGGCAGAGAGAGCATTGAAGACGACCCCCGCTCCGGCGCCCCGGCTACTGATTGTACGGGAGAAAGCATCAAAGAAGTCGAAAAACTTGTTCTTGAGGATGCCCGAATAAAGGTGAAAATGATGGCAGAGATCACCAAGCTTTCAATTGGTACCATTCACACCATTCTTCATGACCATCTTAACCTTTCAAAGGTCAGTGCAAGGTGGGTGCCACGAATGCTCACAGCGCCTCAGAAAAAAGTGAGAATCGCATGCTGTAGAGAGCTTTTGGAGATGTGTAGTAAGAACGCGGACGGTGTTATGGATCGAATTGTTACTGGGGACGAAACATGGGTCCACCACTATGACCCTGAAAGCAAACAAGAGTCCATGCAGTGGCATAAAAAAGGAACAGACCCCCCGAAGAAGTTCAAAGTCACTCCGTCTGCCGGGAAGCTCATGGCCACAGTTTTTTGGGACTCAAAGGGAATCTTGCTCATTGAGTACAAAAAAAAAGGTGAAACCATCAACGCCACATCCTACGCTTCCACTTTGCATAATTTGCGGTAGGAAATTAAAAAGAAAAGACGGGGTAAACTCGCAGCGGGTGTGTTGCTTCTTTTACCATCTACTACCATCGTTATCAAAGATATTTGAAAAACTTATGTAATCGCGCATGATATTTTTTTTAGACCGAATAAATTTGTTCAGTAAGAATTAGTGTGGATTTAGAAAATTGAGGCCAACCGAAGATGCTATTCTAAGAGTGTGAAGCCAGTTAGATGAAGGTATCAACTGTGAAAAATCCACAAAGGCTCTCTTTATCGACATGACCAAAGCTTTCGACATGGTTCACCAAAACCTTCTACTAAAAAAAATTATATAATGCTGGTTTTAGAGGAGTAATACACAATTGGTTTACTTCTTACCTTAAAGGGAGAAAACAAACGGTCAACGTAAATGGAAGCTTCAGCGATTCCCGTCTATTAAAAAATGGCGTGCCACAGGGCTCAGTTCTTGGCCCTTTGCTATTCCTAATTTACTTGAAGCTTTCTGTAATGCTCTTTTAGTGATCTGATTATACCCTGATCCATAGGTTTTAACATAGAAGTTTATTAGGTGGCGAAAACACAAGCTTCATGGAAGTAAGACCATCGATCTTTGGATGTGCAGAGCAATTGTCTACTAGCAACAGAATTGTTTCCTTTCGTTTTGTCAACTGTTTATCCCAATTTCTTAAATGTTTTTCGAATATGTCTGATGTCGTCCAGGCTCGTTTATTGGACTCATGCAATGACATTTTTAAAGCACCTCGGGTTTTTTGATTCCCAATAACCAACAACAGTTCCGGTCATATTAGCTCCTACTAAAACCGTAATTCGTTCCTTTGACATTTTACCTCCAACGCATTTTTCACCTTTGAATTTCAAAGTTTTATTAGGTATCATTTTGTAGAACAAACCTGTTTCGTCGGTGTTGAAGATTTGATCATCTGAATAGCGCTCTCGCAGCGTTGGCCAAACACCACGCAACCAATCATCCACAATTTCTTTAGAAACACTAACATATTCACCGCTTACCATTGCACTAACGATGTTATGTCTTTGCCGAAATCGTTGAATCCAAGCTGTTGAGCAGGTGAAGTCATGTTTTCCCAACCCTTTTGCAAAGTCTTCTTCCTTAGAATTGGTCCGCTCAATGGAGTATGCAAGCTTCTTTGGGCTTTGAACCAGCTGAAGAAAGCAGCATCTTTGTAGGGATGCATCGAACTTTCTTTATTTTCAAGTTGGATTCTTCAAAATTCTTCTTAATTTTATCTCGGTCTTTGAAAATGGTACAGATTGTTGAAGCTGATACCGAAAACTCTCTTGCCAACTTTTATTGGAATCATCAGCTTCGAGCCTTGAAATTATTGTAGAATTTTCTTCGATTGTAAAACCGCCACGTTTCGAACTCATTTTCGATAAAAAAAAACTAACACTTTTAACCTTTCTTGATATAAAAAATTACTATTGCATCCTCTTAAAAACAGGATGCGAAATGCGAAATGCGAAATGCGAAAAAAAACAGCAAAAGGGAAATCCCCAGAATTTATCATTTTAAATACGCGAAATTTGCAATGCCTACTTAATTTTTTATTTTAATATTCGTTATAAGCGATAGATTTTTAAATTTTCCATTTAAAACTGTTCGTTATAAGCGATAATTCGTTATAGGTGGTATCGTGAAAAGCGATATTCAGTTAATATAATTTGCATGAACCTCGGACGGGACTTCAAGATTTGTTCGCAATAACCGATATTTCGTTATAGCCGATGTCGTTATAACCGATTTTGACTGCTTCCTCCCTCATTACTTACAATCTTTAAAATTCTTTATGGAAGATATTTAAAAAGTTTTTTTAATTAATTTTCGTGGCATATTGTCCCATTCAGATTCAATGGCGTCTTTAAAGTCTGCTACGTTATTGGATTGTCGTCCGCCTTGGTAGACAGCTCTGGAGAGATATCCCTATACATTCTCAATTATGTTGAGGTCTGCAGACAATGCTGGCCAGTCAAGAGAACAAACGTTGTTACGCTCGAAGTACTCTTTCACCTTCCGGGCTAAGTGGATTGCTGCATTATCTTGTTGCAGGATGAATTTTTCTTGGTTATGATGCACGATCTCTTTGTCTAAGATCTTAAGGCAGTCGTCACTTTTCATCCTGCCGTTTACGAAGCGGTTATTAGTTTATAATGTAGCTATGATATTCCTGCTCAAACCATGACTCCACCTCCGCCTTATTGTCATCGTCTTAAAACAGCTCGTCCTTTCTCAAATAATGACGAAATTCATCAGGTCCATCAAGGCAAAAGCATTTCTCATCGGGGAAGGTGACAGTTCTCCAACGCTTCTTCGATTTTTTTTTTTTTTAAAAAGAACTTAACTCTCAAGTGGGTATGAATACACATTTAATGCATCAGCATGTGCTAAGTTTTTTGGAAAATGAGATAGAGAAAGAAAGAAAGATCTTGGGCTCAGTGGTTATTTCGCTCCATGGGTGGCATCCAACATTTAATGGGGAGACTAAATTCTTAGTGGAAGTTGGCTTGATGTTGATTTCTAGTCACTAGACAACTACTCATCTTACTTGATTTTCGTTAACTGGAAAAATGAATATGTCTCTCGGGCGAGGCTGTGATTCGAGCACCGAACCTTCCGATTTGAAAGCCAGTACACTACCATTTCAGCCACGGCCTCTACGTTATGAACTCATTTTCAAAAAAAAAAAACTAACACTTTTAACCCTTCTTGATACTTATAAAATGATTTCTGGCAAAGGTCAAACGGGCGTTTCGATGACGTTGTAGTAAAGCTGGTTTTCCTTTCAAACGATTTATTTTAAGATGTTCCGCTTCAGCTAACACACGCTGGCGAGTCCTTTGTTTTCTGTCCACATTCGAAATCCCTACTGACACTGCGATTCCCCTTTTTGTTGCTGTAGAATTTGTAGGGATCGTCGATCTGCTGATGTCAAGCTATATTTTCGTCCAGGTACGAATCTTTCCCCGTAGTTTTCTGGAACCTTTAAATAGTTTGAAACAACTGTACAACTGCGCTTCAAAAGTTTTGCAATTTTGTTGATAGAATATCTCTCTTGGCGCTTCCTTTTAATGCTTTAGATCTCAATTTGATTTAACATCTTTCCAGATCCCATTCCCACCTTTTTTATATCTAAGACCTATTTAAATACTTTGAGGTGTCTCAACCAGTTGTCGATCAGTGTATGCAAAACAAAAGCGGAAATTTCAAAAGAATCTCAATAAAAGCGAACTTCATAGATTAAAACAATGCTTACGCCGAGACATTATCGACTACCTTGCTGCTTTACAGCAGTGCATCCTAATACGTAATTTTAACTCAGTTCTATAAGTCTGCTATATTGACACCTATCATTACAGCAAAACTCTAAATTTTTTCAGTTGACTGAAGTGGTTAGAAATTTAACAAATTAGTGATGCGAACAACTGAAAAACCCAGGATTGTGGATTCTATGTCGATCGAATTTTGCATAATGACTTAGGTCATAAAGCCTATATGATTCAACTGAAACAAACTCTTCGAGCTGCTGACCATCAATACCGCTGCTGACTATCTGCCGTTTTGCATTGGACACGCGTGCCATTCTTCCTTAGTTTGTTGTAATTTAGTGTTTATTTTTAGTTGCTACTCTGCTACATATTTTGATAGATTGAATATGAATATTGTTTCTTCATAAGGTACCAATCTTGAAAACATTATCCCTACAGTTACGTTTCAATGCTAGATGTTGAAGGTGGTAGCTAGTACATTGATTATCTGATTGTATAAAACGCATGATCTAGTTACCACATCCTTCGATTCGTATTCTTACTCAGAGCACACTTAATCGATTTTGTTGTTTCCACTGTACTGTCGGCGCCCTAAAAACTCATCTTGGAGTTTAACCACTCTTTCTATTTCACTATATTGCCAACGCTACGTTATGTAATTAAATGGCAGGTGTCTGTATGCAAAAGCTCTAACTACCTATGTACTTTCATCCCTATTAAAAAACATTATAACATACATAGAAACTCTATATAACACCCTCATCATCCCACTCATGCTGTATGCCATAAGAGCATGAACGTTAGTAAAGGCGGATGAAGATATCTTTGATCATTTTGAACGCAGGATTTTTTGAGTAAATTTTGGTTCCGTTTGCGTCCGTGGTGTTTGAAGGGGAACAAGTAAAGCGAATAGTTAACAATGCCTCGGTCCGAAGAGTCTTCAATTGCAAACTGGCTGTAGAAAAAACTCAACATTGTGTAATTGTGTAGAAGCGAAAGGTAATTTCAATCCTCTTAGAGTGCTCAATAGGGCGCTGTTGGTCAAACGTCGTGCTTAATTGATTGGTTTTTTGAATGAGATCTAGATCCACCCCGGACTGTAGCGCTAGCATAAAAGTAAGCAAAGTGTTTTTGCACTAGTTTGATTAACTAAGTATGTCTTCTCCCTTGGTATGCGATATTTTCTTCTATAGCACTCTTTGTGTTCGTAGTTCATTGTGTCAAGTTTTTTAACATATACACCTACCGTGTAGGCTTAAGTTTGCAAGATGCCCATACAACCATGGGAGCAGGGATACGCCTTGCCATCGCTCTCCGTCAATCCTTTGAAACCAATTCGGAACTGTGTTGAAGGCAAAAGTTCCACCCTTGGTATGAGTCGAGGCCGGCCTAAATTGGGTCAACCTAAGAGGAAGACGCTTCTCGCGATTAGGGTTTAAACCACAGCATCCATGATGCTGTGCCCACAAGGGCGCCTACTTCTATAAAGTCAGGCCCGGACCGAGATCCGGGGGGTTCCTGACTCCTATGTCGTCCTGGTAGGAACTACCGGTGATCCAACTACCTAACACGACCTATGACTGGCCGCTTGTAAATGGTCAAATCGTAGCAACCTTCGGTCGCGTCATCTGAAAACCGTTACGATAAGAACAGTACTTTGCTCTGCCTTTTAGCGGAGGCCCTGTATTCGTAGTTCAATCAAATCCCCAGTAATGAAAATCATTTTCTAACCTAATATTCGATATGGAGCTTAGGAGTTGCTAGGTCTGTGCTATCTATAACCGCAGTTGTGATGGGTGGAAGTCCGTTGATGCGGTCATATCCACACTTAGGAATAACCCTGATTATGGCTTCCCGACATAAAAGGTTCGGTTGAAACTGGAATCGGCTGGGAGGAATTTGGATATCGGGGAGAAAATTTATCTGCAAGAAAACCCCGAAACGAATGATAATATCAATACAGGAGTGATGAGTGTGGAATACACTCATCTGTGGTTTCAGATGTTTAAGGGCTTGCACACAATTATATGACGAGCAATCGGAAAGACCGGTAACTTGTCTTTTTTGCTGATTTTACTCTAATTATACCCAAGTCAAGGGGCAATTGCGGAAGTAGGATACATATACAATAGTTGTTGCAGGCATTACTTGCAAAATGAGAAAGAATAACAGATGCTAGACATAGATTGAATTCAGAATCGGTTGCGATTCCCGACTCTGCCGAGGTGGCAGAATCCGCTAGAAACCAACCAAACACTATTTAAAGAAGAACGCGGCAAGTGCGCCAATGGTCTGAGGAAATTGTTTAGAACCTGAATGGTGCTCTTAATGAATGTTTTGAATGGACATATCTAGCCACAGATTGCCCGCTCTGTGATGAAGTGCCTTACACTCCAAAGTTTCTAAACAAATTAACTAATTTAGATTCAGAACTAGCTCATAACCAGCTCCAATCACCGAGGCTGCAAGTATTGTAAATTCAATTACACAACATCCCTTAGCTCGCAGCTGTCATCATACTTTTCTTTGATAGTTTGTAGTCGAGTAGAACCGTTGGCATATATTCATCATGCTACTGAAAGTTATAGACTAGATGCTGGCAACACTAAAGGCTTTCTAGCCTGCCACTGCAATACATGCAGAACCTTTGGAGAAGAGTAAAAGTATCCTTTATATAGTATGAAATCAACTTTCTCTGTGCCCAGAAGTGCTTTCCAGCTGAATTTGAACCAGGAAAGCAATAGCAATTTAGAAGGGAAACAACTTCAGGTTTCATTTCTCGTTAGGAAAACTTGCGTCTGACTACCAAGCGAAGATATACGCAATCCTGATGGCAATGAACTATATTGTGAGCAATCGCTGGAGGCGGAGTGTAAAGCGACATCTAAGTACTGCTTAAGGCCTTAGTGAACT
Source organism: Volucella zonaria (assembly GCA_963966105.1). Classification (NCBI taxonomy): domain Eukaryota; kingdom Metazoa; phylum Arthropoda; class Insecta; order Diptera; family Syrphidae; genus Volucella; species Volucella zonaria. The sequence continues at coordinate 161,421,432 of OZ014532.1, forward strand.
GTCTCAGAACTTCCAAGCTTGTTCGATTATACAAGGATTTTTTGAACTCAGTCGAAAAGCTGAATTCACTGTGTCTTGCCTGAGTCCCAGGTCCCAATTGGACGATGGGAAATGAAATCACCTTTGAACTCCTGCGCAGGAGTGCTTGTGTCCTCGGCTAGAGCTCCCATTAAAAGTTGGGTATCATGTGAGCATAATTGCAGACGGTAGGTATGGCACTTCAGGTTGGTAGCAGATCAAACAAAAGCCTCCTGCTGCTAAGAGGTCATCACTGTAAACGTAATGATGCACTAAGCTTTCACTAAGCAACTTTGTGTACTAGGCATCCAGTTACTATGAGAGTGGGGTGCTAGTAGTAAAGGCAATTTATCACTACAGCATTTACTCGTCTAAGACTGAGAGATTGCAGCAAAGGATTACATAGGTCTAGTCTTTTATCTGAGTGTTCTGTTCCGACAGATAAGAAAGAAAGGATGGTGTAGTCTAACTAGATGGTATGTCTTTTTTTTCTCCTCAACAAAATTAAGACTGCTAATGCGTACAACAGACAGTTCAAGATCTAAGCTAGATCTGAGCTAAGGTCAACGTAACGAACAAACAATTTTATCAACTGAAATCATATCAGTCAATCAATTAATCCTATCCTGAGTGTTAAATTCTTAAAAATATAAGAAACTACTCGTATGTTAGGTCATCTGTTTTGTATTTCATTTTCACTTTATGATTTCACATCTTCTCAGACCCATTTCATTTTTCTTCTCACAAGTATTTCCAATACATAATGTATCCAATTCTACTTTTAGATCGGCTTGTATACTTATGATCATGTATATGAATAGGTTTGTATATGTTCACAAGTCAGAATATTCGATTGCACTCTTTTTTTTTCACAAACACCACTAACATTATGAATCCTTTTCTAGTTTCAACCCTTATTGCAATACAGGTAAAGGAAATAATATTTTTACTATGAAGTTCAGGACAATCACCCCTAAATATAGCGGGAACTCCTTAACAATCGATACACCTGAGCAACCACGTGCACTAAATGTCAGAAACTAATTGTACGAGGACAACCCCACCAGCCAGCGGTTTCTATTGGTTTCCATTCAGTTGTTTCTGAGTAGCACAAGTGGACGACAGGTTATTTCGGGCACCGGAAACTATAAGAATTATCATCGTAACCACTTTGTATTTTATATAAAAAATAAAAACAAATCCTATCAGAAACTTTTATTTTTTCAAACATTTCTGTGTATTTTGTAAATTTAATTTACAAATTTGAAAAACGCTGATTTCATATACAAACTTATAATAAACTGAGCGCAAAATGGACGCCTTCGATAGCACGGAATTCTATGGTCATAGTTTGTCCGAAGATCCCAAACTAAGAACTACGACAAAAAATTATGAATTTAAGGTAAGTAACTCCGATAGATATAAATGCTTAGCCACTAATGATTTCATTGCAGTACAACTGCTCCGACCATCTGGAGAAAATTATAAATCAAGTTCATATGGACCGCCAAAACCGAAACCAACATCATATTCTGAATAGGCGTCAATTTCCTCCCATTTCCCGAAATGAGCAATCGGCGGTATTTCAGGCGACAACTATCGATACTCGGATTGGTATGTTAACCTCCAAAGAAACTATAGTCAAAGTCATGAGTGATGCAGAAATTGAAGCTATGATTTCACAAGCTAAACTCATAACAGAAGGTCTTCCTACTACCACAGAATTACCGGAACCGAATATTTCTGAAAAAGATACTGAGCCACAGGTTCCTATTTTGGAAAGTAACATTGACTCCACATTCATATTGGATACTAAAAAACAAATTCTACCAGTGGAAGTTCTTCCAATACTACAGCCGCAATGGGTAGAAATAAAACCCATCCACAAAGCCATCAGTAACACTACTTATTCTGAAAAACAATCCAATAGTTTAAGCCAAGAAACCACGCAAAAAGAAACCGTATCTGCTCTCAATTTGGCTAGTGAAGAATTCGAGGAATTACTAAGTGAAAACATATTGCCTGATGCAACATTACTAGATACTTTCTTGACAGAAGATTTGGTGTTACGAAATGACGGAGAAAAGCCTTTAGAAATGTTAACTGCTCTGAGAACAGAGCCACCGTTGAGCATTTGTGAACGGGAAGAAACGAATAAAGCCTTCCAGAGAGTTGTAAGTTTTATCTAAATTTACTCGTACATTCCATTACCAATGTTGCTTATTGCTCTTTTTTTATGGAACAGGATACGCAAGTACCAGAAATTGATTTTAGCGAAACAGAAATAAGTCAAAACGAGAGCGATTTGAAAACAGAAGACGATAGTGAATGTGAAGAATTTGAAGATAGTAGTAGATATAATTTGGGAAATACAAAACGGCAGGTATGAGAATTTTCTTTGTTTTTATTTGAAATTTTTTTTTGCGAAAGCTTAACATGATCAGCTACTTTACATCCCTTATGCAACTGATCTGTCGTTAACTTGTATGGACGTACGGTAACATTTTCAGTAACCCTGTCCACATTTTTATGTCAAAACTCAAAAAATTTTATTTAAACCAGAATTCGAAATCTGCAGCAAAACGGAAGAATTTTGTAAGAACTCACATGCCACATAGATTCTCTTCTTAAATAATCAAGTACAATGCCTTCAGGACACTAAGCTCTAAATGGTTTAATTCTTAGAATACAGCGGTGTTTAAATTGTTATTCTTTTAAGTAAAACAAATAGGAGCTTTTCAGAGATTTGTATTTTCGAGCTGCAACTCTTTTTTTCTAGCAACTTCTAATTTGACCGCTGCCAGCTGACTTTTGTTCTCAGTTTAGTTTGCGATTTCTGCATTAATTGGCCTACGCCAGAACAACGCATACAGAACTCTGCATCCATTTTACTATCGACATAATTGTGCATCTGAATAATTAATTCGAATATCCAACCATCTTTCCATCATGCATACTCCAATTGAATATATACATCCTCAGAGATGTCGTACAGTACATCTAAAGAAGCTGTTAAGCATGATATAAAGGAGGACCCGAATGACTCGATTCGCCCTCATGCACAACTATTGGAGCTGTGTACATCCACTTCATGGGGGATATTGCGGAAAAATCTTGACATACTAGATGGAGTGAAAAGTAACCTCTTTGGGAATGAAAAAAAAAAAATTTTTTAAATGTTTTTTTTTTATTTTATTCAATATAGTCCCCTTTCAGTTTGATACACTAATTCCAGCGATTTTACAACTTCTTGATTGCGTCCGAAAAGTAATTTTCTAGAAGGTCTGCAAAATACTCCTCCGCGGCGTCCAGTTACCAATCGACGCGAAAAGTCCGCCCGATTCCGCATCAGCAAGTCCAAACGTTCTTTCGAAGTGTTCTCGCGTTCGTGTTTTTGGTCATTCGCGGCACCCAGCGGCAGGATAACTTTCTCATATGCAGAATATTGCCCAAAATATGGCGTGTGTGCTCAGTACTAATCTTTGTGGCATCTGCTAGCTGGCGCACCTTCACCTTCCGGCCAACACATTTCACGTATTTTTTTGACATTGTCCTCTGTAACCGCATCGGAGGGCCTGCCGCTGCTGACTTGATCGGTAGTGGAGTCGCGGCCACCACGAAACTCTCGAAACCAATATTTGACGGTGTAATCTGACGGAGCATTAGCCCCATAATATTTATCCAACTTTTCTTTTGTTTCCTTCGCCGTTTTGCCTCTCAAAAAATAATGTTTTATGAGAGAACGAAAATCGTTTTTGTCCATACTCAACAAGATGCCAAATATGTCAACAACAATCAGCTGTCAAAACAACACTAAAGACAGTATCGCACTGAAATTTGGCATGTCTGCCTAAATATGAACGGACTTCAAGGCACCATAACCTTTTTTGCAATATCCTATTCGTGCATGAATAGAAGCCGCTTGGCCATCGTTTGGATCGTACGTTCTCTTTATCACCACAGAATTGTGATTAGCGATGAGAGTTATTTTTGGTTGAAGGAATACGTCAACACTCAAAGTTTCCGCATTTATAGTGAAGGAAATCCATCATTAAGACGCCGTTACATCTACAAGAACTAACCTTTGGTGGAGTCGTTGGAACATATTTTTCAAAACTTATGCCGACCTGAACTTCACAGTCTAGGTAGAGCGGTATACAAGTAGATCCATTATTACTTTTTCATTCCCCATTTGAATGACATTAATGTGGAAGAGCTGTGTTTTCAATAAGAAAGACAATCTGCATGCTGCACACTTGCCAGCCAACTTATCTCTTCCAGAATGCGTCATGTTCCATCGCACTTCCAAAATTCTATAACATACTCGTAAATCCACTTTCGCATTCGTGTAGTAGCAGAAGTACAAACCTCCTCCCTCTTATTACTGACTTATTAAACATATGTCCCTTCCTTCCAAGGCCATGGACATGGCAGAACGGTTTTCATAGTAACAGGTGATTTCATGGCGTTTCTCACTGAAAACTGGAACCGAAATCTATTCCAAATTTAAAAACAATTCGAAAAATGATGGAGTGCCCTAGAGCTGCATTCTGTTTCCGACACTGTTTTAAATTTTCTTTATTGAACTCCTGTCTACTACTTCTATTCCTTGTTGAGGAGGGTACCTTTTATATTCGCTTCCTTCATGTTCATGTTCCTCTTCTTTGGTGTAGAACGGGAACAGCCTAGTGTTAATATAAAGGGTGATCAGATAAGAACGAAAGAGCAAAAAAAATAAAATAAAACAACAACGGTCTGAGATATACTACATATATAATTGATTCTGGCTTTATTTTGAAAGCTACGTTCTTGCCATTATGTGTGCAATAGCACATCATTCAAATGGCCGCCTCGATTTCGCTGGCAGTGCTTCAAGCCGTCCAGAAATATCGTGCCGAATTTTGTGCTCGAGCTCATCCAAAGTGGTTGGCTTGTTAGCGTAGACTGAGGACTTGACGTAGGAAAAATAATAGAGTGGTGCCAGTCAATCTTTGGTGCATTGATGCTTGGCCGAACACTTGTGGATTGTGTTAGCTCCAATAACCACAATTTTGCTTGTTGACATAGCCGCTGAGCCATAATAGCCTTCTCATCCGAGAAGATGATTTTTTGGCCAAAAGCCGAATCTCCGGCCAACATTTCCAGCGCCCAATTAGGGAGCTCACGGAGTTGTCTATGGTCGTCCAGCTGGCTTGCGTCAGCACAGTCTTAAACGGATTTAGGCCCAAATCCAAACGCAAAATAAACCAGGTGGACTCTCTGGCGATGCCCAATACAACTGATTGGCGGCGAATCGATATTTCTGGGTCTTCTTCGATACTGGCCGCTACGGCGGCTATGCTTTCTTCATTTCGCACCAATCTCTGTCTAGTTGGTGGCTTAAGATCCAAAAGTGTGTACCTATGCCCAAACTTTTCCACAGACGACGAATTGCCTGTACACTGAAGCCATGATGACGCTGACCTCACGACGAAATTCACATTGCGTATTTACAATTGAACCGGAATTTCGATAATATTTTTTTAATAATTTCCAAACTTTCAGAACGCGTAAAACGATGCATGATGAAATGACAAACCTTACTGAATATTTTTATAGCTGGATGCCATTGGTAACTTTGATATCTGCTGAAACACAAGAATTGGAAAAACTATTATTGCTATCTGGTCACCCGTTACTAACTAATTGGGCTTCCACAAATCAAGTTGCTTTTAATGCTACTACAACAAGATGCTGTCTGACGTTGTAAAAGCGAAACTTAAGCATCGAGCGAATTAAGCACTACAGCCGTTATTCATGAATGGCACTCGTGATGTCGAAACTGAAAAACTTTCCGACCTCAGTATGTGCATTAATGACAGCCTATGTTGGTATGACCACATATTCGATGTCGCCAAAAATGTTGCGAAATGTCTAGGTTTCCTGAAGCAATGGAAGAAATACTGCGCTGATCAAAAAGTTTCAGAAATTTATTTAGAAAATTAAAAAAACAAGTTTATTTTTAATAACCGGTATTATACTCTTCAAAGTATTTTCCATTGACCAAAACGCACTTATGCCAGCGCTTAATTCAATTCGCAAAACATTTTTTATAATCGGGTTCTGGTATAGTCATCAGAGCGGTCTTCGAATTTTCTATTTCTTCATCGTCATTCTGCACAGACCGACTAGTTTGGCAGAGATGCCAAATATGCTGTCTTATGCGGCCTTAAAATCAATGAAAAGATGGTGGAATCGGACTTCTTGAGATGTTTCAGGATCTGCCGGAGTGTGAAAATTTGGTCGATTGTGGACTTTCCTGGCCTAAAACCACACTGATAGGGGCCAATTTTCCGAAAAATTTAACTCATGAGTGTTAAGTTATTTAACAAAAATAAACCGATGTTCTTTTCGTTCCTTCTGCTCATATAGCTCACGAGTGGCACTTGTCCTTCATTACAGCGCCCCTTTTTAGGCTTCTTGTTTAACTGGATATGTTTGTTGGCATTTTTCACCAAACAAGGGATTTCTTGGTGGTGATCGGGTGAAACCCAGCACATCAGTTGCGGCGTCTCTGATAGCGCGTTGGTAGTGATCCCACTGGTCTTCGATACTTGATGCTAGTTGCATCGAAGTTGAGAGATTTCGGGATATGTGTACGTCAAAGATTCTGGCGGTGTCTTCCGATTTCAGCGTTTCTATGTTGTATATTCCAACAGTAGCACTTCCTTTTTATGGCGGTTGGGAGATCCACACTCGTTCCTTGGCTACAACAATGTGGTTTCTTAGGTTTCATGAACAGGAGTTCACCACGTCCTCTGCTAATTCCTTTGCCAGACATGGTCTTGTCGAAGAGATCGTAGAAAAATTCTTTGGTGATGTAGTCCATGTCATCCGTAAGTGCATGACGCTTATGTTAACGAATTTAGCCTTGAAGTGGATTGTAATGAGATGCTCTGTTACGTGTCGGAAGCTCAAGACTTCTTGCTTAAATCTGCCTCGTTTCATTTCCCTATAGCAATTACCATTATATTTTTCACATCCCCTTATGATCGGCCCATTCCATCGCATTTTCTGGATAGCGGTGATATCTGCGTGATAGCAGACAAGGGCCTCTGCTAATTTGTCGGCTGTACGTTGTCCGAACATTCCACTTGCCGATCCGAACGTCGTTGTCGTATAAACCTTTGCCAGGCTTGTCAACAGTGAAACTATTAGAGGGTTCGTCACATTTCTTTAATCCCTTCCGTATAGCGTCGTAAGCCCGTGCCGGCATAGGCCAGCATTATGATAATGGCTCTTGCCATTATAGCCTGCATGAGTAAAGATTCACACATGCTGTTACATGCTACGAACTTGATTGTTATCCTGCTGACCCAATTCAGTGAGGACAGTTAACAGTTTCGCGATTGACCGCCACGCAGAACCGCAAATGATAAGACTAACAAACGGAAATCCCATCCCGCTGTGCAACGTGTGACATCAAATTAATAATTTTAACAATATTTTTTTCATTTACTTAGATTGAACCGATTGTACAGATCCAGCCAGCAGAAAATCCACATCAAAGATCTTCCAGAACTCCTAAAAGCATCAAGATTCCAGTATCTGCCAAATCACCGAAACTACCACCGCAAAGCCCCAAACGAAGATTGCCGCTATCATCTATAGATAGACGGATGCAAAAACAACTCAAAGTCTTAAAAGAAGAAAAAACCCGAATATTCTGCAAAATGACCACAATTCAGGAGCAAATTATTGAGATTTTTGACAAAATGAGGTAAATATGGGTACAAGTTCCAAAATGAAATACCCTATTCAAAATAATCCTTCCTTCTTATATAGAATGGCGATCCTTGAACTATCCCTTCCCGATGGACAAATAGAGAAAAAACTCAGAGAGAGAAATGCATTTGAATTCTCCGTTCGATTATCCAGAAATTATCTCTTTCCGTTGGGAAAAATGGTAAAAAAAACATATCCCAAAAATTAGTCCTTTAATTATCACCCAATTTAGATCGAGGAGCTACGAGCTTCCTCAAAGGAAGACTTTAACAGTGCGACTACTAATGAACCATGTGTTAGAGTTTGTGGTGTTTATGGTCTTCTAAATCAAGCATTGCAATGTTATTATAAACAGCTCAGACACTTCTTTACTGACAGTGTACCAAAAAAGCTTGATATTATCCTCAATATGGTCATGGATACGACAAACACTTGCGTGCAGAAGCAAATATTCGACAAACGCGATACTTTAATTGAATCCCTCTTAATGCGTTGTGGCGCATTCCTGGAGTTTGTCATGGAACTCTCCGAACAGAAAAAAAGCGCTCGACAGGATGAAACCTATCAAAGAAGTGGACGCCGTCATATGGCAAAGGTAATATATACAATAGTTCCAAAATATCTCATTTACGAATGAAGGGGTTTGCAACAACTTTGCCTAGGACCTCACAATGAATCTGAACAATCTCAACATGTACGAACCGAAGCTAGTCTCAAAAAGGCCTAAGGGCAAGATTAAAAAAAGGCCAAGTGCGAGCATATTGACTCGCCGAAGCATCGGCAGGAGATCTTTAAATTCCCAAGACGACATAATTGCGTTGCCGAAAACAGATCCAGTTGAGACACAGGTTCAAATGATAGATCCTGCTGAAAGTTTGGTAAGTCATCAAATACGGAAATTGATCGTTCATTTTATGAATTTTATATTATAGCAACTTATTGAATCTGCAATTGATGATCAGCCTGAGCATGAATTCACAAAAAATGCCGCTGAAACACTACAGGACATAACCAATGATGAGGTCAACCAAATATTAGAACCACTTGTTTCCAACTTAGATTCTATTTTGAAAAAATCGGTGAGTCTTAGAAATTTAAAGATTGTTTTTATGATACAAAATAAATCTGTCCAAAAAGCGCGGCCTTGGGTCAACTATAATACTTCCAGTTGCGCATTCCACGCTGGTTTAAGTTCCCTTCTGCAATACTCTTCAGGCCCGACCGTTAAAATTTATTAGCACTACATGTCCTAGCCATCTGAGATGACTGATGGGCACTTTTCTAACCAAATTGATGTCGTTATTCAACTACTAGAGGTCGTCGCTCTGTTCCAAATTCCGCAAAAATAGATCAAAAATCTTGCGTCCAAAACGATAAAAGATATTTTCATGCCTCGTCCTAATGTCCAGGCTTCTAGAAAATAAAGCAGAACTAGAACAATTAGTATCTTATATAGAGTTGCTTTAGTGTTTCTAGACAAGATCTTCTACCATGCCCTTCTCAGGTCAAAGAATCAGTGATTTGAAAATGTAACTTGATGTGTGGAAATCGAAGACTATTAACTGGAATGTCATTGTCGTTCTATCCAAAAAAAAAAATATAGTTTTCTTTCAAAACTCTTAAGCTTCGTTATTCTAGAGACATAAAAACTCCTTGATTTGCAAACCGTATTTTGCAGGAGAATATCTAGAGATAGACGTCGTCTCTGTGAATGTGTCGTCATGCTATGCAATTGCTGAAAAGATCGTAATTGTAGCCTTTTTGTTTCACTGTGTAAAGGCAAGGGTAACATGAAAAACTGTGACAACTACTGATTTGTGAAGTTTACGAGTAAGCTGTTCAACACTCAATAGCGCAATGTGCTCTAGCCAATGACGATACAGTCCCGGTGTGGGACAAATTAAAACGTAAAGTAACTAGACGGTGGTGGTTAAAACAGCGCGACAATTCCAAAAACTTTTGTGATTAAAATACCATATGCCCCTGAACATTAAAAGTTTGCTTAGGTGACTGTAGCGCACCCATCTTTAAAATACGCATCGGTATATTCAAAGAGTTAAATATTACACGTGGTGTTACCACACGTATCAACGGTTGTACCAAAATATGATGCGCCAACTGAGCACTTCAGCTGATATTAACACAGCAAAGTAAAACTATTAAGGCATATGTTTCAACCGATGGTCGATGTTTCAACCGATGTTATTTGGCCGCTGGAGTGCAAAAATATTAGCAAACTCTCGGCCTCACTGAGAATTTCAACCAAAATAGAGCAGCGTTTAAAATAAAATTGAAAGCCGAGAATAAAACCTACTACACAAGCGAGGCATCAACAAAACATACAAAACATTTGCATTCATTTACAATTCCCTATGCTTTGGATAGCTCGATTCGGGGAAAGGTATTTTTTGAAACGTAAATCAATTTTTTCACCATGGCTGTACGAATTTCTTAAAGGCAAATCGACAACTACCAATCTTATTTAGTAACACTGACTTCTTCAAATATAAGTATCTGACTTTCAGTCGCTATTGATCCCGTAGATTACACTCTAGCTTAAATAATGACAGCATCGAACATTAATCGCCAATCGGAACCTATAAAAACTGCTAGTACTTCAGGTATTCCGCAATTTAGTCAACTCGGTCAAAAGATGTACATAGTTGCAAAGGAAGTGCCCACAGATTTCTCTTCCCCTTCACCTCATCTAGCTGCGCGAGACTTCCATCACAGTGTCCTATGATCGTTTAGGATCGAGTATGGGCCATGTTAGCCTAGATGTCTCAGAATTGACTTGATGAGTCCACCTATGACTGGACTGAGAGAGCGGTTGAAAGTATGTCATCTGTTTGACGTAGGACATTGGTGTATTGATGTTGAAAGGTGCTGCAGCACGCTACCACTCTCGAATTTATGATGTTCGAAATGTTAGGTATATGACTTGAGGTTTGGTTATATTGAAATATTTGAATCGGGATGGGATTCAGGCTGTGCTCAGTAGCGGCCTGATAAATAGCTGTAATTTCGGCTTGAAAGATGTTAAAGATGATACAGTATGTAGGTAGACTGAAGGATGTGTGTATGCATAAATCATCAAAGAAGATCCCTGCAAACATGTATCTGCATGGCCAACCTAGTATGACAGCGGGTTCAGTTTAGTTCAGTTTATATGCATTTTTATTGTTTCACTTAATTTACTCTTACTTGCTAGACAAAAAAATGCTTAAAAGTTAGCTTAATTAACTTAAAATTATCTTATTCTAACTTACTGGCCCCATGCGGGCACTCTAAGTTATACCTAACACTTAAATTATGTCTTTCGACGTACCTTACTACTATACTATACTATTTCTATTAATTATAATTAAAACTAAGAAAACATTTTTTACAAAAAAACTTAGTAACAAAACTAAAATCCTACAAACTACCTACAAATAAATTTTAATCTACTTAACCTACTTACATACATCTAATACGTACATATATACATATATATATACATAATATATATATACTTAATATATATACACATGTATATACATATATATATATACATATATGTTGTTGTTTTTTTTTTGATTTTTTATTTTTATTAATTTTTTATTTTTTTTTTTATATATATATTTTTTTTTTCTTAAATCTAACTTACTCCTACTTAAAACTATGTAAGCCGGCCAACGCTAAAACAAAAATTAGGCGACCCACTTTGCTTCACATGAAGCTATCAAGTATTGGAGGAATTCGACGACGAAGCATCCTCTCCTTCAAAAAGCCACCAAAATTATTGGTGCTGCTGAGCAACATCCCTCATGTCGCGACTCCCTACCGCTCTACTGAACCTTCTGGAGGAATAAAGCCGTCAAAGCGAACTCTCTCGTGATACATATAATTAGGGTAGTAAGCCCCGGAGATCAGGTTGTTCGATGAGGTCATTGCTCTTGCAATGTGCCTTCGAGTCAACTTAATGACGAAATTGTCCACTCTTATTAGGTTCGCCCTATTGTACAAGACCTCATTACGATAGAATTTTATGTACTCAGATTCTGGTGTTCTGTATAAGCGAAGACAAGTCCTAAGACAAGCCCTCTCAAACACCCGAATCTTTTCCAACAAACTTTCTCTCACGTTGAACCACACAGGACATCCAAATACAAGCATGGGCCTGATAAGGGCCATGTAGCAGATCACCTTCACCCTCGCATCGAGTTGGCTGTTATAAAACCGTCTCCTTGTAAGGGCAAAAGCACCTCTGGCTCTGGCCAGAGCAACATCTGTTGTGTTTGTTTGTTAAAATATAGATATTGATCTAGCCAGATCCCAAGGTATCTAACTACATTTCGACAAGCAAGTAGGTGTCCATGTTGTCCGACGATAGAGAACTTTCGCCAATTCTTTCTGGTATCCCTAGAGGCCCCAGACAAAGGCGTCCTAAACAGAATGGTTTCCGACTTCTGAAAGTTGATTTTCAGCTTCCAGTCGTCGCAATATCGCTTAATTTTTTCAAAGTCACGTTGCAAAAGCATATTAATGACCTCAATCTTTGGACCTGATCTGTACGCGATTAAGTCGTCTGCGTACGCTATGGCATGGTGAAGTGAACCTATCAGATCACTTGTGTAAATGTTGAATAGGATCGGCGAATTTACCGCACCTTGTTGCAGACCGTTTTTAATGTTAAATGTTCCAGCAGAAGTCACATCGCCATTTTTCACGATGAACTGTCTACTGGAGAGCATATTAAAAAGAATATACAGCAGTGGTTTACTAATGCCCATCCTGTCCAGCTTGAAGAAGAGTCCCTCTAACCATACGGTATCGAAGGCCTTTTCCAAGTCAATTAGGCAGGCACCAGTGCACTGTTTTTTGCTTTTGTTCCATTGGATATCAGAAACCAGTTTAGACGCAGCATGAATGATATCATGCCCAGCCTTGAAACCGAATTGATTATCCGGAACTATATGTTTGTCCTCAACCCACTTAGTCAGGACTCTATTGATCACCTTCTCGAAAACCTTACTGATGTTTGGAAGAAGACTGATCGAGCGGAGATTCGCCGGATTGGAAGTATCTTTATTCCTTTTGGGAATGGGATGTACCACCGCAGTTTTCCAATACGCTGGATAATGTGCATTATTCATTGCATTATTAAACAGGGTAGTATAAATGTCCACCGCTTCTAGTGGGAGATGTCGAAGCACAATGTTCGGTATTTCATCGGTTCCCACTGATTTCTTACTTCTAAGTGATTCGAAGATCGTTTGGAGCTCTTCCTTCGAAATGAACGGTGGTAATACCCTTTCGTAGTATGACAGCGGGTGTCGGATAAACGATGTTCTTTTCACCGCGACAATTGTTTGCAAATTTAAATACTATTTACTGCAGTACATACACCGACTACTACACAGTTTTATTCTGTGCATGAATATCGAAGTTTAAACACAAACTTAAGTTCTGCTAGTTGCGTAGTAGTAATATTTTCTTAAGCAGAAATAAATTTCCATCTGTTCGAATCGCAATCATTTTTCTTGTCTCGCGTATGTCAACTGTCAAGATATCCGAGCTAAATAGCCCTGAAACCAGAATATTGGGTAAGAACGCCAAACCTCTAACATCTAGCTATTCAAAGGAGGATAAGAGGACAACATTCTGCTTGCTAAACTTGATTCTTTCGCTGCCGATGTCAATAATCGTATCGAAGCAGTAAGCAAATCCGTTTCTTCCCTGGTTGTACAAGTGGGAGTCCTAGAACAAATCCCGGAGCCGATGATGGGATGTCTTTTATCAAGCGAATTATGCGAATTAATTAATAAAAATGGCGCACTCGAGAGGGAGAAACTATCCACAAATGCGGTCATTCATGGAGTACCAATGACAGCAAATGAAAATTATGTTCACCTGCTCCTATAACAAGGGCTATTTTCCAAACGAAAAATCAGGAGAAATTGGGTAACTCTGGCGTCTAATTCGCCATTTTCAAATTCGCTTCGGTTCCAGATAAAATCACTTTACTGATATAACACACATACTAAGAAAAAACAAAGAACAAACTTTGTTTACAACAACTTGGACTGCAGTCAAACAAACCATTCGTTGTCAACGAAAGTCTCATCTCGCGTAATCCAGCAATCCTCCAGAGAGCGCATGAATTAAAGAGACAAAATCTCCTTTTTTTTTCTGTCTATTCCCGAGGGGGACGAGTATATTCACGCCAAATACATGGAGGTAAAGCTTTATTGGTCGATTCAACTTAACGCTTGAACACAATTGCTCCTCCTGTTCCTTATGATGATCAAGTCAACAGTGCATCCTAATATTTTTATGCAATTGAAGCACAATTTTATTTAATTTCCCTTTCCCTGTGAGCACGAGTATCTTCTATATTTAAAAATATCCGTCTATGAGCAATGTGCCATCGAGGTGCAATAGAGATAGCAATGTTTATACTTCTAGAGGTACGGAATAAGATGAAAGATAATTTGCGCGTGCTACTAAATATTTTTGTGGACAACATGGAGGCATTAAAATTTGACATCTGACTGCGCAAAGTTAAGTCGATAAACTAGAAGAATTTAGAAGTTTGTTTGCTGGTTCCGATGTAGATGTGATATGTGTATCAGAATCCTGGTTTATCGATGGAATATCTGATAGAGTTCTGTAGCTGCGTACAAGATTTCCCGTGATGATAGAAAGGCAGAACCAGGTGGAAGAGTTGCCATTTATTTACGATCGACCTTTTCAAACGTCTGCAAGTTCGCCCAATGGAAGCACTATCCAATATCTATTTTTTACACTGACTGGTGAGAATAGAAAATGTTTGCTTAGTGTTGTATATCGATCTTACTACAATATTGATTTATCGCAATTGTTTTCTTTCTTAGAAACAACTTGCTCCTGTTTCTGGAAAACTGTTTTGTGTGGTGATTTCAATTGCAATCTATTGAATGAGTCTATCTCCTCCTCCCTAAAGGAGGCAATAAATGCACTAACTTGAACATATTAAATCCTCCAGTTCCTACACATTTTACTAGCTCAACTAGTACACTTCTGGATGTATTCTTGAGAGCGATATTCAAAATGCCATTTTTAACCAAGTCTTTGCTCCTGCTTTTTCTAGGTATGACCTCCTTTTTGCCTCTTTTGAATTCGTAATATCTAGAGAACTAAAAACTTTCTCTTAGAGGGATTTGAAAAACTCACAATATCTGATCTACTGGAGCAAGATTTGCAGTATTCTGATTGGCGTCCAATATTTGGTGTTGCATCTCCTAATGCACAGGTATTATATGTAGAATATTTCCAAAGAGAGAAACTAAGGCTAAAAACACATCGGATTAAGTAGATAGAACTTTTTTTGCTTTACAGTCAAGAAAACGTTTTTTATTTGAACACACAACAATCGAAACACAATGTAAAAAAAACAAATCACTTCGCTTTTCTGCTTCGTTTGGTGTGCGTTAAAAAAAGACAAAACCGAGTTTACGACTAGTTCTGAGGGTTGTTCAACATGGAATATTCTTATTGAAGTTTGTGAGAAATATAAAGCACAAAATAAAGAGTTCTGAAAAACAACTTTCAAGCTATCGATAACGAAACATGTATTTCTGTTTCGTCTTTGTTTTTTTTTTGTACTCGGTGGTGCTGCGCTATAAGCATGCGTGCAATAACCGACAACGATGCTGGTTTGAAGCATTGCTGTAAACAACATAACCTTTATACATGGTGGCGCAAAAGTTGTCACCCAATGTTCTTTGCCTGTAATTTTTTTTATAAATGAAAAACTTTGGCACTATTTTTTGGATTATGTTTATTTATTTTTTTTTTTCCATTAAGTCGAAAAAATGATATCGGCTAAGTGGCCGCCGACAGAATTGATGACCTTTGGAGCCCGATTTGTGGCATTTTCCATCACTCTTGCCAGAACTTACGCCGATAGGTCCTCGCATTCTTGACGGGTATTCCCTTTGAGGGCTTCAGACGTCCGAGGCTTCTTGACATAGACTCGTGACATCAAAAAACCCCACAAAAAGAAGTCTGGAATGGTTAAATCAGGGGATCTTGCCGGCCAGTGCAAATCTCCGGAAAGTCAGCCCTCAGAATTTCAGTTGTTACTCGTGCAATATGTGCCGTTGCACCATCCTGTTGAAACCACATGTTCTCCAGTCCCAGTTCATCCAATTGCGGAAGGAAAAAATCGCTGAGCATGTCTCTGTAACGCTCGCGGTCCACAGTGCGAGGTGTATTCAGAAAATAACGGGAATTTTAGTTTTTGAAGAAAATATTTATTTATGCACTTGGGCCAGCGCTCCTTCCAATCCTCGAAACACTTCTCAAACTCGATCTTTGGGATAGCCTTTAACTCTTTCAGCGATGTCGAGCCTTTTTCGGTCTTAGCGAGCCAAAATGCCTCCACTGGGACGATTGAGCCTTAGTTTCGACGTCATATCCGTAAACCCATGTTTCGTGACTTGTTATAATACGTTTCAGTAGTTCGGCATCGTTGTTGACTTCACTTATTGACTCCTGAGCAACTTCCATTCGCCCCTGTTTCAACAATTTTGGAACAAATTTTCCTGCCACGCGTTTCATACCCAAAAATTTCATAGCATGATCCAATCGAAATGTCAACATCATCAGCGAATTCTCTGATTGTGTTTCAGCGATCGTTCATAACTGTCTTCAGGGCCATCTTGGAAACGCTGATACCACTCGTAAATTCTTGTTTTACTCATAGCAAACTCACCATACGCCTTTGTTAACATTTCACACACTTTGTTACACTTTATTTCATTTTTTACGCAAAATTTAATACAAATTCTTTGATCCATTGCTTTTAACAAACGAAAATCGGCGACTTCATAAAAACACGTCTAATCTAAGCGGCTGCCACAGACAAAGTAAACAATGAACACGAGTAAAGCTGAAAATTTTATCATGCTTCAGGGGTATGTATACCAACGTAATAAAAAAAAAGTTGACAATCGGACTCTCCAAACCAGCGAAATTTAAAAATTCCCGTTATTTTGTAAACATACCTCGTAGTAGTTTGGGCCGCGGCGTTTTCGAAGAAATAAGGCCCGATGACACCTTCAGGGTAAACAGCACATTATGCAGTATCTTTGAGAGGGTGACTCTTCGTTTCGTGGGTTATACACGATAATCTGTGCCCCAGAAGGGATAATCTTACTTATTCACATATCCACAGAGATGGAAATAGGCCTCGTCGTTCATAATGGTTTTCAATGAAAAGTTGTCTCCCTCATGGTCAAGATTCCGGATGGCTTAAGCGTAGGTTACACGCGCTTGGCGGTCAACAGCTAACCGCTGATGTACTGTCTGGACTTTGTAAGGGAACATCTTATAGCCTTTCACCAAAATTCTCTGTAAAGACCGCCGATTAATGCCCAATTGCGTGGCACGTCGTCTGGTCGATACTCCGGGGTCCTCTGCGACATCTTCAACTACAGCCGCGGTATTCTTCGGAGAACGCCTGCTCTGGGGCCGGCCATACTTGGCAGCATCTCATGTTGTTCCATACTTTTCTAGGCGAGCGACATCGTAGTGCTTGCCTAGTTGTTGTCGCGGTAAAATTCACACTGCGCCAATACGAATTATTCCGCAAAAAAATTTTAATAATTATTCCCCGTCTTTTAGAAGTATAGCGATTCATGTCTTGTTGACGTGTGGTTTGTATCTGTTTGCTTCACAAATGTAAAAGTAGAATTGACATTTGCCGCCATTTGCAAAAATTATAGTATCTTCCGATAGCGTGGTCTTTTTCTCCACCTAGTATAAGGCTTAGTATTCCTTAGTACGTAAGGATTGTTATTCATACATATTTATGCCTTATTCTAAAACAGGCAATGTCATACGGAATTAGCAAAAGCAATATATAAAGCCGTATTTAAGACGTGCTTTCTTATTTCATTACAAAAAGTTTTTTTCTATTAAATTTTAAATATTACACATATTGTATAAAAGTAATATAAAATTAATGGATAATAATGTAAATCCATTTTATTGTGCAAGCGCAACTTGTGATATCCTGCTCTTGCCTTTTTTAATGACCTCCTTAACATCCTTCTCATATCCGCCGAAGGATGATTTTCGCAGCTTTAATGAAGAAAAAATATTTTAAAATCATATAATCAAATAAAATATCGATATAAACTTACGGCAAGCGTCGACCGAAAAAATTCAAAGAAGTTAATCGGTCTCATTTTTTTCCGACCGTTCGAATTTACTTCAGATAATAGATGGATGGCTAATTATACTTTAATTAGAATAGAATTTACTCCTCAATTTACTTCCAATTAATATTTTCTACAATGAATTATTTTTTATTAACGAAATCCACGCTAAAGTTTGCTCTGATACTTACTACATCCATTGTAACATTTGGTTCTCATTGCAACTTAAATATTTCACAACTTGTCCGCGCTCTTTTACCATCCGCGCATAAATGACGAATCTGCACAATTATGCCTTATAAATATATGCCTTACTATTAGGCGTATATAAGTATTATGAAGTCATATAGTACCGATAATTTGCGAAAATATTCTTTCGTATTCTGCTTGAGTTGTTTATATACATATATACCTCACAATAAGGCCTATCTCAGAATTATTATGGGTATTCAATAACATTTGCAAATTTGGCTATACCTTATTTAAACCTTGGCCTGATACGAAACTATGAAATTCTATGCTGGGATACTTGTTTCATTCTTCGAAAACCATGTACTTTCGAAAACCAGTCGAAATCATTGGATTGTTGTTTCATTAGTCAACAAAAAACGTTCTGACTGATCGGGTGTGTTTTTAACGCAAAGTAACAGCATATAACAATAACCGTTGGTTCACAAGAGACACTATGAAACTAAAAAAAGATCGTGATATTTGTTTCGCCTTCTAGAATATTTTAAAGACTTGAAAATCCTGTCTGTGCAAATATTAAACAAACCAATCGTAATTTCTTTCGCGTGCACCTAAACCATAAACTTCCAAGTAACCCACTATGGAGAAATTTGCTTCAGTTAGGTATTAGTTACAAAAATCGAAGCACTTTTGTGCCAGTAACATATCTAATAAATCCGGTTTGCATTAAAATGATTTGGCCTTATATCCTTCCATATTTACCCATATTTGCAATACCATTATCACCATTTCCTCTTACCCGATAACCTGGAAGGCCTTAACGTGCACTATTCTATGGAATACCGAACTACTGCAATACTGTCATATTTTCCAAGGTATTTAAGAAATTAGTTCACTCACAAATGTATATGCACTTGCGACAAAATAGGCTACTAAGTGTATATCAATCTGGGTTTAGGCAGCATTACACCTGCACTTCAGCAATACTTACTTAAAGTAAATGATGACATTCGCACCGCGATCGATAAAAACAACTTAAAATTGTTGACGCTACTAGACTTCTCCAAGGCCTTCAACACAGTTAACCATGAGCTTCTTATCGCAGAGCTGATATCTCTACTCGTATATGCCTGCTCTCCATCAGCTGCAAACCTTGTATGGTCCAACCACTCAATTCGAAAGCAAGCTGTTTGTATAAATGACTCGCGTCGAGCTTTGGTTTTATGTTAAGTGGTGTACCACAAGGGATCATGCTCGTCCCTTTGCTCTTCACAATCTTTATAAATGACCTCCAAAATGTCGTTCGATCGTCTTCGTAACGAATGTACGCAGATGACGTCCAACTCTGTGTAAGTAATGAGCTTAGTCTTGTTAACGATACGGGCAATAAGCATAACAATGATCTAAACAAAACTCTTGAGTGATTTAAAATAAATTTCCTACAATTAAACCCAAAAAAATGGAAATGCCCCGTAGTTGGTAGGCATATTCACGATTCAAGCCGTCTCCCAACCATTCACCTTGGAAACATGGATTGAATTTGTTCATTGAATTGTAAAAAATCTCGGTATCTTGTTTAATGAAAGTCTTAAATGGGACAACCACAAAATTTATGGCCACCTTAGCAATCTTTTCCCAACACAAAGTTTTACACCAACAAACATAAAGTTACAGATCGCGATAAAGCTAGCTATCCCTCATTTAACTTATGGCCGTGAAAGTTCTTGTTGCAGCAATGTGACAGCACAACGCAGACCCAAAGTTGCTTTGAATAACATAGCTCGTTATGTTTTTGGTTTAGAACGATATGATCACCTGTCCATGCACTCGAAGAAGGTTCTTGAATATCTTGATTTTTGTACAACCAAGTTTCTACATAAAATAATTACCACTCGACAGCTTCGTATTTACACAGGGTGTCCCAAAAATCAACGTCAAGCCGGAAACGGATGATAGATCAAGTGGTGTCTGTTATCATAAAATATTAAAAAAAAATCTAAGTCATGTACTTTTAAAATTATTGGCACTCAAAAAAAAATCGAGAAATCTGACACCCAGTGACGATCTTTCAAGTACTGTGACTACAAATCTTTCCACTTCTTAAATTTTTTTTTGTCATGTAACCCTGAGTAACTCTTCTCTAAATTACGGTCCAAAATTGAAACATAACTAATACTCGTATATACCGATTTTAACTAAAATATTGCTTTTTTGTCTATCCATGTATCTGAAAATCATTAATCACCCAACTTGAACTGACTGTACTGACAAAAAAATGTACTATACCATTTTGGCAAGTAAATTAAAGATGGTGTATTCAGTCTGGATTCCAAAATGGTATGACACTTGCTAGACTAATGCTTAATTGAGGACAAAAAAAATATTTTGTTAAAGAAACCCGATTGTATTGTAGTTAATTCTTTAATAAATTAAAATGAGTACCAAGTGTGAGCGAGACAGACAGTGACACCGTGATTGAGACGGATAAACACGCCATTTCGACTAGTGTGAAATAGATAGAAATGCCACTCTCGTCAAGCAGTGACGCATAGGCACATTGTGATATACTGCAGTGGGTACGTTACGCTCCTTCGCTTACAGCGCATTATTCTCCATTCGTGTTGATTTCGTGCTTAGAACTTTGGCTTTCTTTATTGGACTTCATTGCATAGCGACTTTGATTTGCTATCTGACCGCTTCTGGCGAACCTGGATTTCTTCTGGACTAGTGTTGATCGTTGATCCTGTGATTGTGTAGTGTGAATGCCATCGTGCCATCTCGATACACTGCTCAGGAATATGCTAACATGCATCTCATTTATGGGGAATGCAGGTGTAATGCTAGTGCTGCAGCCAGACTTTATCATGAGAGATACCCAAATGCTCAGCGTCATTCGGACCATCGAGTGTTTGTAAATGTGGACCTTTCATTCTCAGAGGGTCGATTTCCAAATCTAATGTTTAGTGAAGGAAGACCCATCATGCCCTACGAGGACAAAGTCTTACAAGCAGCCGCACAAGATCCTAGTACTTCAGTACATGCAATTGAAGAAAGCATAGGAGTGCCCAAAAGTACAACACACCAAATTCTAAGGAAAAACCAGCTCCATCCGTACTATGTACAACGAGTCCAAAGTCTGCTACCCCGAGAGTATCCAGAAGATATGCCCGTCTTATCACCAGATTATTTGTAAGAAGATGTAGAACTGGCATTGACGCTGAAAGCAAACAGTTTGAACATTCGTTGTAAGATACAAGATCGCTAGATGGCGTTCAGTCGCGCAACAAACAGCAGTTGTGTAAAGCGATCCTGGGAGTATACACCAAGAGAACGTAGTGTTTTGTGTGCTTTATGATGGGAAAAAAATGAAATGAAATGACAAGGCTGGCATTTCATTCACACTAGTCGAAATGGCGTGTTTATCCAAATCAATCACGGTGTCACTGTCTGTCTCGCTCACACTTGGTACTCATTTTAATTTATTAAAAAGAATTAACTATCAATCGGGTTTCTTTAAAAAAATATTTTTTTTGTCCTCAATTATGCGTTAGTCTAGCAAGCGTCATACCATTTTGGAATCATGACTAAATACGCCATCTTTAAGTTACTTGCCAAAACGGCATAGTACATTTTTTTGTCAGTTCAAGTTGGGTGATTAATGATTTTCAGATATATAGATAGACAAAAAAAAAACAATATTTTAGTTCAAATCGATATAGCTATGTTTCAATTTTGGACCGTAATTTACAGAACAGTTACTCAGGGTTACATGACCAAAAAAAAATCGAAGAAGAGTAAAGATTTGTGGTAACAGTACTTGAAAGATCGTCACTGGGTGTCAGATTTCTCGATATTTTTTTCAGTGCCAATAATTTTAAAAGTACATGACTTGGATATTTTTAAAATATTTTATGATAACCTATCACCCGTTTCCGGCTTCACGTTGATTTTTGGGACACCCTGTAAAATAAACTGAATTTTCCACATACATCGTTCCTTAAAACTGATCCTTCCCCGTTTCAAAAATCTACACCGAGCTTAACTATTGTTTTTGCAGCCTACTAATAACGAGTACATAATTATAAATTGAAATTGAAATGACCATATTTTCCTTGCCTAAATTATTTTAAATATAAAGATGTATATAAAATTTTTATATTTATAATATAATAAAATTTAAAAGTCTACTATGAGTGTTGTTGAATTATCTTTAAATACTATAAAAGTCCATTTATCCTTGTCATCACGGTTTCTCAAAAACTGCTGGATGTAGGGACTTGAAATTGCGCACAGTTATTCCTTATTTTGTCTAGATGCCAGATAAGAACAGATTCTCATAAATTCAAGGTGTAAGTGGCAAAAAGGGGGTTGAGATTGAATTTCCTGACACTAAAAGTTTTTTACACAGCCCTATCTCAATAATGGCTCTTCGGATTTAAAAAATAAAAAACAGGAGAATTTAGTAATTTCGCCGCTGATTTATTTAAATTATCCTTCTGCGTTGTCCTGGGGCTGAGTAATGCTAAAAACAACATATTGTTGTATGTGTATATGGGCGCGCTACAATCTTATTCTTTTGATCTTTAGTGTGTGATCTCTTCAGTAAAAAATAGAAAAAAAAAACAATCACAAATGAAGTTTTCAACAGTGTTTACAGTTTTACAACTTTCCGTTAAATTGTGCCTACCAACAGAAATTGTTGAGGTATCTGCAAATTTGTCATTATTGGCAAGTGTGTTGGAGTATTAATCAGACAATTTCTGCATGCGTTTTATTTATTTAAAAATAATTTCGGTTATATTTCTTTTAATCTTTATAAAATGTAAGAGCTATAGTAAGCCAATTAGAATAAGTAGTTTCACTTCCAAAGCGCAAAAATTTAATTTTTCTTTGTTTTTCATACCAATACTCGTATATTCATTTATGTTTAAAATTCGCAAGGACACATATGTACCTAGAACATTTGGAACAACCTGTGGGTTAGTGGCTGCGGGTAAATTTTTCCCTATCAGTTTCAAATTTTTAGGAGTGGCGTTATATTTGCGCAGTTTGGAGACCCTCTAGAAGGTTACATTAGACTTTGGTTTTCTGGAGAACTATTTGTTCGGGCATTTCGATCTCTTAATTCCAATTAAAGGGCCAAGCACGACCAAGTATATACTTTCTCGGCAAACCATACACAGATCGTTAGCAACCAAACGGAATAGAGTAAGAGTTAACGATGCCATACGCAGGACAAAAAATAGAAAGTCTGTGGTCCTATACTGAACAAAAAAAATTGAACTCCACTCCTAAAGTTCGTAATGCAACAGATTCTAACCCAATTTCAATCAAGCAATAGAAACAGAAATCACCTTCAGCTTTTAATTATAGCGTATTTGTTGGTTATCTCGGTGATGAGAGTGTAAAGTGTAGGCATATGCTGTAACAGCGACAAGGTACAGTTGCCCCAATTTAAAAAGCTCCCTGAACCTCTTCAGAGCCTCATAACAGATCATCATCCCCAATCAGAGCATTTCCTTAATATGGCCAGAGCGTATAATTCTTGCTTCCAAATGAAATCTTTTGGAGCTAAGATGGTTAAGCAGGGCAAAGTTCATGCCAATATTTAAAGTTCAGGGACAGGTCTATCATCAAATAGGGAGTTTACTACCTGCATCACAATATCAAACAAAATATCTTGAGATTTATTTCGTTAATGATGATGAGAGCAAAAGGATATTAGGTACGGCTATTTCTCTGATGTAAAGCCTGGTCTGGTTTCACAGCTACAAAAAATACTCCAAAACAACAATCCATACGTGAAGGACTTCAAGACAGCACTAGACAGTGTTCCCGAAGGAACCGAATTTAGGGTTGTGATACATGCTAATACGAGACCAACTAATGCACACAAAGGTCGATTTAATGCACCTACAGCCAATGAGGTAGCCATTGTTATTGTTGGACAAGCAGCAAAAGGACATAGTTCTGCAAAGCAGAGATAACAAGCTGTCACGAATCTGTGAGACTCTTCGTGCCCACGACGCCCTTCAGTATCCTCTCATGTTTTGTCATCATAAAGACGGCTACTCCATAAATAAACCTATGTACGACTCAACAACAAAAGCACTTCTTAAAAAAACTATATTAGCCGTTAATTTTTATTCGTGCCGTATTATGGAGCGAAAAGGACAATACAATTATCTCCTTTACTTTCTTAATCTTCTGAACCTGATATTTATGCAGAAATAGAAACAGAGAGGCTAAATTTCATGAGGCACAATTAAACGAAATTAAGAGTGGAAAACTACATACTTCCGCCATGAAAAAAACTGATGCCCAAGTGACTAATCTTGGCAAAATGATTGTATTACCATCCATATTTACTGGAGGACCGCGATATATGCACGAACGCACGCAAGATGCGTTGACATACGTTCATTATTATGGAAAACCAGACCTTTTCATTACATTTACTTGCAAGACGAAGTGGATTGAAATAACAGAAAACCTACATCTAAATCAAAAGGCTAATCACCGCTATGACATGACAGTCCGTGTTTTCCACTTAAAGGTAAAAAAGATGATAAATCTTCTTACAAAAGCTGCTATTTTTGGAGCGGTGAGATGTCATATGTATTCCGCTGAATGGCAGAAGATTGGTTTGCCACATGTTCACATCTTACTTTGGCTATGGGACAAACTTAAACCAAATTAATTTGATCAAACCATAAGAGCCGAAATCCTAGATCCACATGAAGATCCTGCGCTCTACAATATAGTAAAAAAGAATATGATACGAGTACACGGTCCATGTGGGGATTTCAATGCCAATTTCCCATGCATGGTTAGAGGTTCTTGTTGCAAACGGTTCGATCTCGATAATCGATGGGTGGTTCCTTACAACCCTGTCCAGTCTCGTGCTTTTGAAGTTCATATTAATGTCGAGTTTTGCAATTCAGTAAAATCGATTACACAACATACATATGCAAGTATATTAATAAAGGAAGTGACCAAGCTGCATTTGCCTAGAAAAAAATAATGATGAGGTAACACTGTATGAGACAGGCCGGTGCATAAGCAGTTCAGAAGCCGTTTGGCGCATCCTTTGCTTTCCAATACATGAACGTTTCCCATCAGTTATGCATCCAAGTGTTCATTTGGAAAATGGCCAAAAAGTGTACTTTTCTGAAGATAACGCTATGGAAAGAATCAACAACCGTCCAAAGACAATTTTGATGGCATTTTTCGAGTTATGTAAAATCGATGATGACTACGCCAAACAGCTTCTTCCTTGCGAGGTTTCAAATTAGTATGTCTAGAGAAATAATACATTTTGTAGAAGGAAACAGGGAGTAGAAGTACCTGGACACGCCGTGGTAAAAGTACTTCTACTTCAAAGTTCGAGGGCCAATATCCTTCTCAGATTTAAAGACGGTAGCTGGTCATGTTTATCCTACATTTCACTCAGCTTGCAGGGCTCTGGGACTATTGGAAGACGATATTCATTGGGACTTGACACTGGAAGAAGCTTCTGTCTCTGATTTACCTCATAAGCTAAGGGAACTATTTGCCATGATGCTGGTTTTTTGTCAGTTGTTCGATCCACTTAGCCTCTGGAAGAAGCATAGAGAGAATTTGGCTTAAGATGTCAAAAAACAGTTGGACAAAGAATTTGTGAGCCTGGGTGACCAACATAGTATGGATGTGGTTTATAACAAATTCTTGATATTGCTCGAGAACTTAGTTATTGGAATTGGAGGTCAACGTCTTAAGCATTATGGTTTACAGCAGCCCTTGGTTTCAGGCGAAAGTTATGGCAACAGTGATTACTTCAGAGAAATGTCATATGATATCGACGACCTATCCAAGAGGATTTCGAAAAACGAGCCCCTACTCAATTACGACCAGAAGCAAATTTATGAAGAAATCATTGAAAGTCCTAAAGCAACAGACGGTAAAATTTTCTTTGTGGATGCTGCAGGTGGGACGGGAAAAATATTTCTCATTAACCTATTACTTGCTAAGGTTAGAGAGAGTCAGAAAATTGCCATTGCTGTGCTTCTTCTGGGATAGCTGCAACACTGTTGGATGGTGGCAGGACTGCGCATTCAGCATTCAAGTTACCTCTTTAATTTAAGTATGTGAGAGAATGTATACTCATAGTCTTGGAGAGGGCACAAGGGAGCCATCGAAGCATTAGATAGAACGCTTAAGGATTTGCGAAATAGTAATATGTTAATGGGTGGAGTCACTCTACTGTTTGCCTGTGATTTTAAGCAGACGTTGCCGGTTGTTCCTAGGGGAACACGTGCTTACGAAATAAAGGCTTACCTCAAATCATCCTACTTGTTGCCAAAAACAAAGAAAAATATGAGAGTACATTTGGGAAATTGCGTGTGTAGAGAAGAGTTTGCGCAACTACTTCTAAAGTTAGGCGAGGGAAGCATAGAAGAGAAGGATGAAAAAATAGAAATTCCCCATAGTTGGTGCCACATCGTGAGTAACATAAAGGCGCACACTGAAAATGTTTATCCCGATTTAAAAAACATCCGTGCCAAACCAATTATATGGCTGAAGGAGCAAGCTATATTAACACCAAAAAATGATGCAGCTAATGAAATCAATGCTTACCTCTTAAGTTTGAGGCTCCTGAAATTGAATACAAGTCTATTGATTCAATAGTACGGGTATATGCAGATTCCTACAGGCATTTCTTCACACAAATTGATATTAAAAGTAGGCGCACGTGTTATACTCTTACGTAATTTAAACCCGCCAAAAATGTGCAATGGGACCAGATTGCAGATAAAAGCACTGCAAAAAAAATTTGGTAGTGGCGATAATACTCGTACTTACTGGATGCGGCCAAGGAGAAACTGTGTTCATTCCTCGCATCCCGCTTATTCCATATGTTTACCCGTTTTGTTTTAAACGACTGCAATTAAGAATTAAAGTCTGATTTGCATGACTATAAATAAGGCTCAGGGTCAGTCCTTAAAGAACGCTGGGGTTGATTTAAGTGCAAACTGCTTTTCTCATAGCCAACTATATGTGACATACTCGAGAGTTAGCTTATCTCGCAATCTGTTCATTCTACAGCCTGAGGGAAAAACGGCGAACATAGTTTAAAAGGTGTTGCACAAATAAGGCAACGCATTGGCATCTCTAAGATTTTCAAAACACCACCAAATAAATTGGCTGCTCCATTAATATTCATATTAATACTCGGACTTAGAAAGGTACATGTTAGGGGTGTGGAATGCTATGCTGACTTTACCTCCTCGTGGCGCATTCTGGTTAAAATTGTCAGCTTCATCAGTACGAATTCGTAAATTCTTACATGATTTATAAAAATTATATTTAATCTGAGACTTCGCAAATTAACCTCGCAAATTAAATTCAATATGAAATCGAATGAAATAAATGAATTGTACATAAAATTAAGAAACTTTTAAAATATAAATGTACACGCTTCAGAATTCGCAAATAAATTAGTTAATGCCCACGAGCGAAGCCGGGTGGGTCAGCTAATATATAAATAAATACAACATGCAACGGAAATTTACACTTTCTGAGTTGATACTCTGTGAAATTTTATGACACGACGCAACTTTCAACCGGCACAGGATCTGTTTTTGTGATCCAGAATGGTTATGCAAAACTTCTAAGAGTATATTGTGTAACACTGTGTACTAAGAATAAACTGCTCAGAAATAAAATGAGTTGGAGACTTCCAAGATTGTAACAGATTCGTATTTTCTTCTTTTCTAAGAACTTGACACTTTATACCAAATGTATCCCCAAGTTTCCTTATTCCTTATTCCTGTTTCATATTTGAATTTTTGGCTGAGCTAAAAACATTATATTATACTCCGTAATTAAATGTTTATTTAAAATTTATTTTTACAAAATTGGTATTGCGTTCATATTCAAAAAATTAATATATTCGTAAATCCTGATGGTAGCTCAGAGGCTTCATAAGGACATCATTTAAAAATACATTAATTTTTGAAAAAGTTCTAAATTTTACTTTTAAAATTGTGCCAGTGTGTGCATTCATATAAATTTTACATATTCCAAATATGCATGGAATGGTTGATTAATTTCCGTTTTCTCAACAAAAAAATATAAATGTAATTAATTTGAAAAATAAATACAAGCAATCATGTAACATATGTATGTATAAAAAAAAGAAGAGTAAAAACAATAATGTCTAAATAATAATACAAAAAAAAAAACAAGAAACAAATAGAAAACAAAAAAATGGTTGTGTATATCAAAAAAAAAAAAAAAGCGATTTCGAAGAAAAATTCTTTGGAATGTCCTCGATGTCAATTTTAAGCTGCGCATTCTGTGCAAACCGGTTTGTTGTCTTCGACAGCGAAAGTGCTTGCAGAGATCGGTTTTTCACATTTCTAAAAATAAAAATAAAAATTTACATTTTTTTTGGGAATCAAAAAACATTTTTTTTTTTAAATAAAGAAATATGTTACTTTGCATTTAAAACAGTCCCTGTGCCATTTAACATTTAAGGCGATTATCGCATTGTCCGTAATTGGTTTAGCACATCCAGCGCATTTGGCGGCAAAAAGTTGTTCATAGTCAGCTTTGCAATATGCGTTGCCATCACGCTCATAGAACGATGTACCGACTAGGCTATTCCCGCACGGACCATTGCAAACGAAGCATTCCTCATGCCATGTGTGTCCTAGGGCTTTAATTGTTCTCTAAAATAAAAAAATTCGAAAAACATCATTTTTCTTGATTAATCGAAACATCTCATTACATATTTAAAAAAATAAATAAAATGTATAGCTTTCTTAATATGTTCATTTAACCCAATTTAGTTTCATTTTAGAATTTTTACCTTTGCCACCAATAAAGGCAATGGCGCAGTAGTTTGTACCCATAAAATGGTTTGTGTTTTACAATCTTCTACTGGATTCAGAAGTGCTAAAAGCAATCTCAGGTTCGTCGTACTTACTTACTTACTTACGTAGCGATACAGTCCGGGGTGAATCTGGGTTTCAACCAACAAGCCTATCCAGCTAGCTCTATCTTTCTCTAGCTACCTCCAGTGGCAAACTCTATCTTTTGCTAAGGTTCCTTCTTATCACTTGCGTTCGGCACTTCGTCCGCTGATTCGCCATCCTTCTGGTTAGAATCAAAGGCACTTTGGACCGGAACTGTGGTTTCCATTCGCCCAACATGACTCAGCCAACCAGGCATTGGATCAGTATGAGACTAGACCTATGTCGCTGTACAGCTCATACAGTTCGTGGTTTCGAGGAGGACTCCATTCTCCGTCAATACAAACGCGACCAAAAACACACGCAACACATTTTTGTCAAAACCGCGTAGTGCTTTTTCATCCGCTTTCGACAAGGTCCAAGTTTCTGCGGCATAGAGCAGAACCGGGATAATTCTATAAAGCAAGTGTGGTGTTATGAGAAAGGGTTCTGTTAATCAATTGCCTCCGGAGCGTCTGAATTTTGCGTCTTTTCCAAGGTCTGCCGTAGTGTGAATATTTGATCGATAGTGGACTTTGCTGACCTAAACTCACTGGTATGGGCCAACCAGACTGTTGATGTGTGATTTCATGCGCTCATATAATACGGCAAAATAGATCTGATCTGATATTTAGGAGACAAGGGCCGCAAAGAATTAGTATATCACAAAGATTATGCACTCGGATGGGTGTGTATGTGCATGGTATATCTTTTAGACGATGGTGAGTTGAGAAATATTTAAAAGCGTTCGTTAAATATGTATGAGTATATAATGTATAATACAATAATAAAAGAGAAACACAATGAAAGGGAGAACTAAATCTGTTTGGAAAAAGATTTCGATGACTGTTGGCCGCAAGTCAGAATGGGAAAAAGCAAAACGCTCTCGGATGAGCAAATCGCCAAAATTCATGCGTATAAGGATACCGGTGTGTCCAATCGCCAAATTTCGCAATCGATAATGTTATTAAAATAGGAAGTAATTACAAAGCGAACTGGAGAAATAAAAACAATCAATCAATTTCACCAAGGCAGAAATCGGCCATTATCCGGGCTAGGTTGCAAAAAAATACTACTGCTTCTAAAATTATTTCAGATTTAAAGTTGCCGATATCTAAACGGCGTGTACAACAAATTTTAGCTGGCAGTAATTGACCGGTTTGGAAAAAAATTAAGTCAAAACCAGCTCTTACAGAAGCACATAAAGTTACCCGACTACACTTTGCAAAAGAACACATGACATGGTCTATTATTATTGGCATGATATTAAAGGTCCTGAGGAGCTTCTCCACTAATCTGCTTTTAGCTATCATTGCAGGACTCGAATATGCAAAATTTCTGGCCGAATGAAATCAGAAAATATTTTAGTAGACTTTTTGGACCATCAGCCGGATTGAAATACAATTTTTCAGCAAGATAGTATAATGTTGCCATTCATGTATCGCGGGCCATTCGCGAGTGGTTTTTAGACAAAGAAATTCAACTTTTAGAGTGGCCAGCACGTTCACTGGAGTTAAGCCCGATCGAAAACATGTGGGGAAATCTGTCTCGTCGTGTTTATGCTGGCGGGCGGAAATTTGCTTCGGTGGAGGATTTACGCAAGGCCGTTACAACGGATTGGGCTCTAACTCCAGCTCAGGGGTTCAAGAACGTGGTTAATTCGATGCCAAGTCGGATTTATAACTAAGTCTGGCGATTAGACTCACTATGTATTAATTTAAACTTTTACGTTATTTGTTATACAAACAGTTCTTCTGTTTTTAATTTGTTTTGACTGCCTTTAATCGAATTTCGCAGTATAAATTGAGTTTTTTTTTTTGTTTAACTAAGTAAAGATATGTTTATTTGTTTAGTCAATTTTTTTTGTTTGCTTAAATAGATCCTTTACTTGTATTTAATAAGTTTGTAAATAGTATTATACTTAAATTAACTTTTTTTTTAATATTTCAAAGGAAAATATGTTGCCTTTAATTGAATTTTACGGAGTGTAGTGACTGACCGTGGAGCTGCGCTTACGTCAAAGCTACTTGAAGGCTTTATCAAGGAAAATGCGATGCATTATGTTGTTAATCCTACTTCTCGAGCCAGTGTGCAAGTGGAATTTTACCAAAGAACTAGTCTGTTCTCTTCAGTAGAGCAAGATAGCCGATGATACTAAAAGACAAAAATGGTTCAGTTGAGTACCAATAATACGCATAACGATTCTACCTGCAAGAGTGCTCCTCAACTAATAATGGGATACATTCCTAAATCCCATTATATGACGTACTGTCAGAGGGAATAAATTTAAATTAACGATTAGAGGATGTTGACACAATACGAAGTGCAGCAACTTCTTCTATAACAAAACGTCTATGCTCACAGTCTCATAACTTGAAACATCGAAAGGCCAAGCAATATAAGGTTGAGTATCAAGTTACTCGTATGCCGCTTAATGAACCGGAAGCTGGAAACAAAGTATATAACTCAGTACTTCCTCATGATAGCTATCAAGTCGCAGATATAAATTTTGTACCCGTGAGTGAAAACCATATTTCTGCATATGGTATGTTCTACTGAATGCATAAAAAAAAAAACAGATCCAGCTGGATGTAAATTAAGACTTCGATGAGGACGACGAAGGAGTCAGAATGGACGAAACTGTAGCCAAAACCAAGACGACCACATCGGTGTAAAAAGGTACAAAAACATAGTCGGTGCCATCCTGACAGTTTGAAATTTAAATTTGTGGTTTTTTTTTTACTAAAAGATCCTCCAATGAGATAACTTCAGGGCCGTGCTGTCATTTCTGACATTTTGACATTTACTCGTAAATATTGTAAGTGAAAATGTGACGAAAGTTTCTGAATTATCAATTTGGCCTTAATCCGTGGAAGTTTTGCGAACAAATTTCGGCCTTCACCCATATAAGATCCAGCTGCTACAGGAGCTAACGCCGCGTGACTATAGATTGCGAGGGGAATCGTGCCCGCTTTTAACAAGCAAAGTTGTCATTTCTGAAGTGAGGGAGAGAGACTCAATTACATCCACAAAACCACATTATTTGGTGAGGTCTTCCCACTGGTGGCATCTTTGTTCTCATTGAACATTGTTCTAGACCGCATGTGGTCATAATATCGTTACATGTCAACTGCCCATGAACACATTGACTTACTGAGGGCTCGATTCAACAACAACACTGTATCATGAAATGGAATGAATTGGCAATCTAAATTGTGCGATTTGGTGACACTCGATCATTTCTTGTGGGGCTATATTAAGTCTTCTCTGTAAGCTGATAAACCAGTTTTCAGGCTATGGAAACTAATGTTCAGTGTGTTATCGTGCTGAAAACGTAACATCATGAACCACTTTTCACACGATTTTAATTCAAACTCATTTGCTATTTGATTAAAAAAAAAAAACTGAAAGGCTAAACAGTGAGACCTAAAACAACTAAAATGGCATTGGCTTTGAATCCAGAAGACAACTTAAGTCACCATGTCGAATGATGTACTCGTAACAAATGCAATGTAAAAGAAAAGAAAATGACCAGGGAGAGTAAAAGTTCGAACGATTGAAGTGATTGAATTGATTGAATTGAAAATTGTATCCCATCAACTAGCTTCCGTATCCACTTACAGCTTGCTTACCTACGCCGGGACCTACTCTCTCCTGTGTTATTCGGCTTGTCATCTATCCATAAAGGAAATAACCGATGTTTTTTCTTCTAAGACGAGGGAGTGAGAGACTTTTTTTGCTGGAAGAATATTTTCCCTTTCGGAGGTTTTTTATTCCATTCATTCTGCGCGCAGTGGAAAGTCATAATCCTGAAGCAGGAAGAAAATCTCAGCTGCGCAATTTTGACGGCAATAACCTAATAGGTGGATCTAGTCCAGCAAGTTGAACCACATGCCATACTACATACTCGTATATACATATGTACTCACATTTATGGATATCTTCGAAAACACCTGACTTTTAGTCCGTAACATACGTCTTCACGTCAGATGAACTATTAAGCTATGTTGAGTTTAAACATCTCCGCTCGGCTCATCCGCCATTACAAAATAGCAATGCAGACTGCTGTGGAAAGGCTCGGATCTGTCAAGGTTTGACGTCAATCAAAAAGGAAGAAGAGCACAGACGGGTTCGCCAAAATAAATAATAGCTAATGCCAAACCAAATATATCGGTTCGATCTAAGAAAGCGATTGTGCAGTGAAACTTAACTGCAATATATTAAAAGATGAGCCAATTGATAGTGTGGATATTGGCTGTTAATTACTGTCATTTACTGAGTTCAATGTGGTTGATCTTTTCGACAGATGTCATACAATTTTTGTTAATTTTAGTCATGCAGTCGTTTATCACACAGCAACGCATTTTTGTTATTCAATCTTATTCCGAAAATGGGCGATGTATAAAAGTAACATTTCGTAAAATTCATGAATCGCCCTAGTGATTCCGGAATTCGTGCAATGGTGAAGCGTTTTGAAGAAACTGGTTCGGTATCCGGTCAAACTCCATATCAGCATGCTCGGCCAGCACGTACATGCCAAAACATCACCACTGTGAGCGAAAGTGTTCAAAACCAGCCAGGCACCTCAATTCGTCACCAAAGTCAACAATTGGGTCTCCCTTTTGGCGAATTTTAAAAGTTGATCTTCATTTTCACGCCTATAAAATCCAAATTACACAACAATTGGAGACTTTGGACCATCTGCAACGTCGCCGATTTGTGAACTGGATGTTGCATCGCCAGGACAATTTGTGGGTACGTAAATCCATCCAAACGACTTGGATTGTCGTTCCTGGGGAACGGAATCCCCATACGGAAAGCCATTGTATTCGGAAAAATTCACTGGACGAGTGTGATGCGAATTATAGATTGGCGGCATCATTGGCCCATATTTTCCGAAGATGAGGCTGCAGAGACAATTACAGTGAATAGAGAACGTTACCGCAACATGTTAACCGGCTATTTTTTTTTCCAAAATTTAATGAATTGGGTCTGGACAATCTCTGGATGGTGCTACCGCATCAATCAATCAATTTATTGCATATGAAATTTGAAGATCGCATTATTTCGGTTAGAGAAGAAGTTGACTTGTCTCCAAAGTCATGCGATTTGATACGTTTAGACTTCTTCCTGGGAGATTATTTGAAGAGTAATGTCTATGCCAATAACCCAGCGACAATTCAGGATCTCAAACATACATACATAATATCTAAATTGGACTTGCGGCATTGGCACGCTTGTTCTTCAAAAAGTCATAGATAATTTTGGCCTTCGGATGGTCGCTTGGGTTTTTAATTAATGAAAACGTCCACACTAGCTGTTGGCTCACCCTTCATAATATCCGTAGTATTCTGTAAGAGCTTAATTATGCCAGAAAAACTTTAATAGAGAAGGAATTAAACCTTTAATTCAGGTACTAAGGCGGCTAGGATATGCAGTGTGAACGGATTAGACTGCTCCGATCAAAATAATGTCGAGTGCGAACCAGAGGAATGACATCACATAAGTACATTGCAGTTACGATATTGCGCTTAAATGAAAGAGCATCTACTTGAAAACCAACTCCGATTGTGCTAGTCTTGTATGAACCAACTTCTACTCTCTCCTATTAACTGTGTTGTTCGTGTTACTTTGTACATAGTGAAAAGGGAGCTATGATGAGTAAGAGGCAGAACATTTCACCACTATCCGACGAAACGGTGGTGACTTCAGAGAAGTAGATTACTATTTCTACCTTTTGATGTTGACCGAGATTGGAACACATACCCTCGGCAATCTTCCATATACAGGGTATTTTCAAGAAAAAATACCCAACTTGGGTTTTTGATCTAAAAAATAAGATCATTCTTTACAATTTAATATTTTGGGCATATGAGCACCGCGACTGTCAATTACAAGGTATATCCTGTCCGTCCGGGGTATATCCATTCTTTATTGTCTTTCAAAGTTGCGATTGTTGCTGGTTTACTCACGGAAGCAAGTCATTGTACGAGTACATTCCCTCGCAGAAATCAATCGAGCGCCCTTAGATTCCAGAGTTTTGTTGCCAATTTTCCAGGTCTCAAATATGAAGTCACTCTCGTACCAAACTTTGATTTGCAGTATTATATGTATATATGTAGCTCCATAGTGCTGGAACTACATATCGTCTCCATTTAGATGTGACCTAAATTTTAAAAGAAATATTTGTTCAAAATCTTTCTGTAACGGAAGCTCCTGCCTCATTTCTTAAACAATTGGCCCGATGCATTGTTGTATATTGTAATGATGTCCGAAGAGCAACATCCGGATTATTCTCTCTGAAAATACGGCAATTTTGCTAATTGACGTATCCGTCCGGCCTTATCAGTGAACACAATTTTCTATAACATTCCGGGTCATCTTGCAAGTAAATATTGCAAGTGATTAGGCCAAGATCATTTCGAAGCCCCAGCTCCTGTTCACGCCGGCAAACTCAAAAATTCGGGTCTTCATTAATATTCGCCTCAATTGGGACAATGGGAACGAACTGGACTTATTCTTGTAGTTTACCTTATGTTATGTGACGTTAAATAAGTGCGAAATCTATCCACCCCATAATGACTAGCTTTAGCAGATGCGTGTTCCAAGACCACATAGCACATTCAGAAAGTTCTTCGGAACTAATATTTTATTTCATCGATATGGTCTGTATTTTAAAAAGTTGGAAAAAAAACAAAACGGAATTGGTCCTCTAGTGCTTGTTTTTTCATCGCTCCCTAGCAGCAGCGTAAGTACTTACCATTGTACGTTATACAATAGAAATCAGAATCTATTAGCTAGACAGAAAAAAACCAATCCAAGCCAATCTTAGCAGCGATGAAGCAAGTCATAGTCATAAATGTCATCATAATCTCAATCTTTTAATAGAAGCACTTCCTTTCTAGGTTGGGAGGTCGAACAGAATTAATTTAAAAAAGCGAACACTCTGTGACACATCGATATTCACTCTGTTATCGATGACAATTGCCACAATGCCATAAATGAGCACAAGAATGATTACATCGAAATGCTCTGATTCCAAAGTTATAAATAACTTCAAAGAGACACCGAGTAAATCTAGACTTGCCGCCAACACCATATTTGAGCATTCCAAAGCACAATAATTTTTCCAATCTATACGGAATTCACCTACGCCCACTACTGCGTGATGTATGCAGTTAAAAGTCTTCAGCTCAAGTATCTTCTAAGCGCTGTCAATTAAACAAATCAACTTAATTAAGCTGAGTAGAGTATTCCTACTCATACTTATACTAGTACTTGTACCCATTGACAATCAGATTCAACCTCGCCCATTATCTTCAGTTTTAATGAAAGTCTCATCATCATTCACTTAGTTTGCAATTAACATCTTCTTCTACCGCTGATGCATGCACATTTCTCAACTTCTACATTTATTTATAGCTCCATCTATTCGGCTCTTGAAGTTGAAGTCATATAGAGATTCCTCTCACCCACATCCCATGCTCATGATTAAAATCCCTCGATCACTTGAATCTTGAAAGTTTCTAACACCCCACATACGGATACAAATGCGAGCTTAGAGGATCTCAAACGTGTATTTGTAAAAGTCTTACTTTTGCGGCCCATAAATCACTGGAGCATGTTGGAAAAACGAGTATTTTTGCAAATGACTCACAATCTCATAGCGAGATGGATTTCGAATGTTTTACACATAAATGTATTTATTTTTTAAATTATCTGTTTATTTTTGTCTAGAATACTCGAGTTACAATTGTGTGCTGTTCAGTTGACAGTTTCGAGTTCGACGATGACATCACAGTGAGCAGAACCCACTTGAGATTGATGGGTTGAGATACGAATTCTCAAGCGATACTCATCCTCTCGTCGTCCGACCAATTAAACTTATGTGTGGTACACGCACGGATGGAGAGATTGTTTTTCTTCTTTTTTTTTTTTTCTTAGTCATTTTCAATCGTCGTTTTGAAACCATCACGAGGCAGACTGATTGGCGGTACTAACAAATCACAATGCCACAACACAAAGTATATTGTTGTCTGGATGCCAAATTTGGTCGGAGTATTGTAGGGGGGCCTTACACAAAAGCAAAACCTTTGATTCACAAAAGATCTTCATCCGCAATGTGGGAGGATGAACTTATTTCTTGGAACCAGAACAGATGGTGGGTTAAAATTAACAAACAGAAAAAATAAACTGTAGGAGGTATGAAATTTGGGTGTAAGATGCGTAGAGGTGTCCCAGACTTCTGACTGCTGCACGCAGTCATTTATATGACCAAAATTCTTCGAATTACGGTCAATAGAATTTTGGTTAAATATGAAAATTCTGGTTTTGGAGCATCCGCCCACGGTTGGAACCTGGTGCGTGTGTTGAAATTCGATGCTTATGAGTCAATATATTCAAATTGACTATTGAAAATCTGAAATACTGAAAGACTGGTTACTAATGTTTAATCAACTCATAAGGGCTGAATTAGCGCCCACCTAATATTTACCACTTGGGCGTGCTTTTGTCTCTCATGTCAAGGTTAGTTGATGGTGTTATGTAGCCGAGATGATTTTTCTGATCACGTTGCTCCAAGTAGGGTTCCAATGAGTAATAAATTCCCTCAGCGAATTGTGTGAACCGCAAATTGATTATAAGTTTAACGACGCAATAGTATTTGTTTAGTATTTCTAGGTTTGTTTTTTTATTTCTTAAATAAATTGTTCAAATGACTGATGAGTGATCCGGCTAGGCGTGGTCAAATTAATTAGCAATTTTATTGGTTTTAATTTTCAAATAAAAAACGCATTTAATATTTAGCTGAGCCTTTAGAGATGTCATGGATTAACAAGCATTCAAGTTGAAGCCTCAAGTAAATTAAAAGGTGGGCTTACACGTGCAGGGATTCATCAGCATTGATATTATCACAATAATTTATATCTGTATGATAATTAAGATTTTCAGCATTGAAATTTAATTTGCAATTAACTTAAAAAAAGCTACAACGAAATTCTTCCTCAATTAAGTACGAACAAGGCAATGCCACTTGATTTTGAATTAAAATTAGATATGTCAGTACCATAAAGAATTATTGAATTGTCTTTCACTTCTTCTCAATAGCCTGGTTTTCCTAGGCCCATCTTGCCAAAAGCACTTGGCGAATAGACTCGGAAAGGTAGTTAAGCCAGTTTGTTGATCAACCATCTTTTAATTCATAGTTTTCATTATCTTATAAGCCGAACTATTGCCCGCCGTTCCGAACATTTCTAGAAACACTGATCAAGCTATTTTTTTTCCTTTTAAGCAATACCACCTTGATCAAAAAGTTCCCGGGGGACGCCACCACGGTGTGGCGCTCCCATTGTTCCGATTTGAGTTGGTAAATCTCTTCCTTCTAAATCTTAACATCATAGCTTGACATTTGCACAAGTTATGTAGCCAAGAGTACATCTATCTCTGTGTGTGTTGGCGATTTTTTACAATTTTAGAAATGGATTTCAATTTGCAACAACGAACTTGTATTGAATTTTGCGTGAAAAATGGATTTAATGGTGCGCGAAGATTTGGCTTCTGTAGGGCTTTCAAGCACAAAACAACCGTTAAAATTCACAACCGGAGAGAAGAAAAATCTCTCCGTCCTATTCGGACTCCCACCCCTGGAGAGTCAATATCGAAACCAAACACACCTGAGTTTCAAATCACTACATCACAAACTTTCCTTTCTCCTCCTTCTAACTTTCCGACCGCGCCAAGGCAACTTATAAAAAAAAAAAAAAAAATGGTGCGCGAACGTTGGAAATGATAGAAAAGTGCTTCGGGAACAATTCTCTAAAGAAAACCGTCGTTTACCAGTGGCACGAGCGGTTCAAAAGTTGTCGTGAGTCAATCGAAGATGATGAACGCAGTGGCAAACCATCGACATCGAAAACCCACGAAAACATTGATGAAGTAAAAGAAATATTGGTCAATAACCGCAAACTAAGCATCAGAAAGATAGCGGAGGACTTGAACATTGCCTATGGATCCGTCCAAGACATTTTGGTTAATGATTTGGGTTTCCGTCGTGTAGCAGCAAAGTTGGTGCCAAAAGACCTTAACTTCATGCAAAAACGAGACTATGTTGACGTCGCAAAGGAGATGATTTGCGAGGCTGAATCCGATCCCACATTCACCAAAAGGATCATTACTGGAGACGAGACGTGGGTTTATGAGTACGACACGCAATCCAGACATCAGACAAGTGAATGGCGTTCACCAAATGAGCCCCGACCAAAAAAACACGTCGTTTTCAGTCAAAAAACAAGGCAATACTCACGGTTTTCATGGATTACAACGGTGTAGTGCATCATGAATTTTTGCCAGATGGCCATACAGTAAATACTCGTAAAGAGTATTATTTGGGCGTTATGAGACGTTTACGTGAAGAAATTCACCGAAAGAGACCAGAACTGCGGGTAGAAGACTCGTGGATTTTGCACCATGATAACGCACCGTCGCATAGTGCCATCAATATTCGTAATTTTTTGACGAAAAATGCAACAAATACCATCCAACAGCCACCGAATTCACCTGATTTGGCTCCCTGTGACTTCTTTCTGTTCAATCATGTTAAAAAACCACTACGGGGAAGGCGTTTCAGCAGCCGAGAGGAAGTAATGGAAAAATCGCAGGAAGCACTGATGAACATACCGAAAACCGAATATAAAAAATGTTTCGAGGATTGGATCAAGCGCTGGCATAGTGTGTTGCAGCCGATGGGTATTACTCTGAAGGGGAAAATTTAGATATTTAGATGAATAAACTTGTATTTCCAATTTTCTGAATACATACCTTTTTAATCAAGGTAGTATAGTCGTAAATGAGAAAATTTTAAAGTCGGCTCGATGCACAATTACCTGCTTTAGTTTTTCACACCAAGCTGATTAGTGTTCGTTTTCTAAGTACAGTACTCAAACAGAAATCTTTCCCTGATGCGTTTCCCTCTGAAATGGATTCAAGGTTGCTCCTTATTGCCTTGACGGACCGGGGATAAGACTTTGAATAACTTGTCGTAATTTCAAAGGCGACTTTATACTCGGATAATTATTACAGATTTCACATGTTCTATGTACCTTTTGCTAAAAGGTCTCTTAAGATATATAACTGTATGTTATAAAAAAGATTTGAGGATTCTCAAGCGACTATCCTGGAAGCTCTTTTATTGCAAAATAGAAAAATCTTCTCATGTGTCAAGGATAAGAAAAATCCCATTTAACCAAACCAGTAACGCTAAGTTACTGTAAAAAAAGAAGATTCCTGAATCATATACGAGTATCAATAAATTCTAAAGTAGTCCTATGCTGCCGCTCATTTTCCATTCAATTCAATATTCACCATTGATGTGTGATGTGACCTAGGTATAATCTATGAAATTGTTATGCCGGAGAACTAGCCCAATATACTTGTTTTACAAAAAAATATAATAATACCGCAACATGTAAACCCATTTAAAAGCCAGATGCCATCGAAAAAGAAAGTAGGTGTAATTATCTTGTCACTCGGCTCGGTGGAGTTAACTAATCGCCATTTACAAAGCTGTGCTGAGGACTTTATATAAGGTAAAGCCTGTTAAATTCCCGGAAGCTTCTGCCCAAAAAAGGACAATCTCGCTGATACCATGGGTCACTAAAATACCATATAACACTCACTCTCGAAGTTCGAGAGAAGCAAACGTTTAATTATTTGATTTTCTGTGCAGATGGCCATAATTATCCAAAACTAGATATTGTGTGACAGCAAAATCGTTATTTGATGGCCCATCAGACACCTCAAGCAAAAAATTCACTAAGGTTCCCGATTTCCTAAGCTCCACAAGTTGATTTTGATCTTGACTTGCACCTCCTTTAAAAACTTTATAGATCTCGTGACCATTGATTTTAAAGTGGCCCTCAGACGCAAACTACGTTTTCTCTCGAAAGCCCGGAAACCAGTCACTTTTATCTCCTCTTACAAAATCCTCACATTCGCACCTACATGCGCTGTCCCTTCTTTAGCTGCAGATTTCCGTTTCTGCCAGTCCGAGCCTAATGGCATGTTCCACTAATTTCATATTCAATCCGTGGAAGACCACTTGAAGCCTTTGCTTCGAAATGAACGGGGATAGTTTCCATCTTATCGGTTAAGACATTATTTGGCACAATGACAAGAACCTGAAATGCCAGCTCTTCATATTATTTCGATTTTAACATTGTGCAAAAGAACTGGATTCTCCACATCCCGGTTCGGGCCAATGGCCTCATTCCTTGATCCATGAGCGCTGTTGGCAGTATTTGATCGTTATTCATCATTAGGTCGATTTTTAGACCCCGAAAATAGTTTTGAGTCTTCGCGGAAAATTTTTATTCATTTATGCAATCATATTTGGGTCGTTAGTATTTTCACCCCGAATTTTGTTGTTCCTGTACAAATTTGATCGATGACTTCAGTGTCATGGCCCCGAGTTATTTTTGTCAGTAAATTGTATGTTCAAGGTTTTTAGCGTCGGAAGCTTTTGTGTCGGTGGAGTGTGTCAATATTGCATTGTGAAACATGTCTTCGTTGCTGTTTATCAATACCGTGGTATCGTATTGTTCATGGGTGACCAAAATGGTGAAGTTAAGTTGTTGCTTGTACTAGGAACAATTAAACTGTTCAGGGTTGAACAGGATCTCAATCAATTAATCTGAATACGATAAACTAGGTGATCTGATAAAGTTGTCTAGTTTTCTTTTTGCCTAGAGAATGGTGGATAAACCAATAACGACGAGAAGCAGTCCTGCTCTGTTTCAAGTACTATGCGACTCTCACCCACTAAAAATTACCTTAACCCCTTTCATTTTGACACCATTCACTTCGGAACCGCTTTCGCATTATTTCAGAGTGAGTCGTTTTCTTCCCCCTTTGAAGGACGGCTTTTTCATATTTATTTTCTTGTGCGGGTTTATTCTATCTTTACGCCTTGCTTTCTCTTTTTTGCCCTGAGTGTTACTTCTATGAAGAAACAAATTTGGCCCCAGGTCTAATCGCTGGTCAACATCTTTTCGACCATCTTTTCTGGGCTGATTACGCCGATGCTGCTTTCCAGCTCCCGCCGTTGAGCCTCCCACCTCCGGAAAACCAAAATTGTGTAGTTTGCATCATCTACTCGGGAGTCCTGGATTGTTTGCCCTAACGATCTTGTGAAGAAAGGTGCTGAAATATCCATGTCGCTATTGCCACTTCTGCTTCGTGATCTGCTTTGCCTCCTCGATTGCCGCTTCCATTTCAATTTCTGCCTTTTCGTCGTAGATTAACTACAAGGGCTGCTGGTTCCGACATAGTTCAGTTCGAGCTCGCCACACGTAGAGATCCGTGTCTCTGCACTGCTGCCATATGCTTCCTGTACTTTTCTTGTCAGAGTGTGTCTACCCAGATCTCAGAGCCATATAGAAAAATGGCGTGTTTTCTGGCCGTAGGACCCGCTACGATTGTCATCAGTCTGCTTCAGTGACTTACCAGAAGGTAAGTTTCGTATTGATAGTCAGTCCTAAGTACATATTTCACTGCTTCCTTCCTTGTCATAACTTCGGACCCGATTTGGAAGTTAACGATGGTCGGGATCCTCTTCTTGATCAGAAGGGCTGTCTCGAATTTTACAGTAGCTAGGCTAAGACTGTGTTCATCTGTCTCATAACCTGGTTCGCCTTCATTTGCGTATTGTATGCATCTTTTGCGGTAATCAACGCGGCGATATCACCTGCACACCCTACTAGAAAGGCATCTTCCGCCATCTCTATGCGAAATATGCCATCGTATGAGATGTTCCAGAGGACAGATCCGGAGGTGATTTCCTTTCTTCGAGGGAGTTCTGTGGTATCGTAGATTAGCTACCGGTCTGTGAGCATTCACATGAGGTAAACTCGAGTGTTGAAAATATGTTCAAACGCATTAGTATATCGCGCCACCTGGTTGAATTGAAAGCATTTCGTACATCCAGAGTATGATTTTCTTTAAGCAGTGGTTGCCCTGGTGTGCGGTTTAGAGAGCCGGTAATTCCGATCGTAGAGTGGTCCTTTCTAAAGAAATACAGTATCATGGACAGGCCACCTGATCATTCAGCATCTTTTCTAGGAGTTTTCCTGCTGTGTCTAATTTAGATGGGATAATACATCAATAGGGTTTTTAATAGGATAAGAGCCAAAAAAGAGTCCAAGGCATTCTTAACGTAAGTATTAGCTTTTCAAGCAAACATATGGACTCATTTACAACTTTTAAATCTCAATAGCAAACATGCAGTAACCTCTTCAGTACATGGAATCAGATAGAAAAGAGAACTCATCAAATTGCGCTCTAGATTAAGGAGACAAGCTGAAACTATATTGTGAAGTTTAAAAACCTAATATTGTATATGTAAGCAATCATCTTTTAGATCACCTTCCCAGTACGAATAGCAAAATGTTTGTAGAGAACAGAGAACTCCCCCTGTCTATAGTATGGCCTTTTGTCAAAGCATGTTAATTAAGGCACATGGGAGCCAAATCAAAAGCAAACAGAAATATGAAAACTTCTTTAAGCTACCCTGACCGAACGTTTATAGTGTTAAACTGTAGTAGTTACTCCTATAAAAGGTAGGCATGCATATAATTAATGCTCAACTGAGAAACTTTAATGTGCATTAATGTTGTATTGGCTGTCCGGTATAGCATAGGTTTGATTTCAATATAAAATTGTAAGAACTTATAAGGAAGTCGATTGCCGTAAAGATGTTCTTTAAAACACCAAATTCGTCTTAACTTCTTCTCTAGATCGAAATAACTTGGAGGTTGCCACGTTAAGAGTCTGTCATCAAATCTGCTGTCATATTTAAATTTATCCCCATAAAACCTGCACCCTATGATCTCAGCGTATGCGTGCAGTTTCTCATGAACTGTCTTCCAAAAATATCATCCAATTATGGGTTTCCTCAAATCATTTTCTCATTAACAAAGCCCCATTTAGAATATATCATGCTCGTATCTCAAAAATACACCGACTTAAGTGAAAAAAAAAATTAATTGAAAAACACTCACCTCTGTAATTGGCTTCTTGCATGCAAAACATGTTCCTGAATATTTTTTAATAAAGCACTCTGTGCAAACTGGCTCCTCGCCATGGATATTGAAGGTGGACTCCACAATCGGTGTGTTGCACTCTCTACAGGCAAAATGTTCTGGATGCCAGGACTTTCCCAACGCTGTAACAATCCTCTGCGAGATGGTCTCATTGCATTTGTGACAAATTGCGTCCGACTGAAATATAAAGATACTCAATTAATTAAACTCATTCTTATGACTCATTCGGGAGTTAATGTTGGGTTAGGTAGGTTAGTGGTCTGGGATGACATTGTGTGCTGACAAAGGTGCTTTGTCTCAAGGTCATTGAGATATTAGTGTCCCCTTAGAGAGTCATTCATTCCAATGGCGCGAAAAATTATCACGAAGCGTGATAACATCCACTGCTTCACTGCAACATTATACTATACTATAGATACGTACAATAAGTGAATCGAAAACACCTTCATTGACCATAAACGGGAGTCTATGGGGTTTCTAGGGGTGGGCCTTCTGCTTTTGTGGAAAATGAGTGTTGTCCTGATGTGGTATGC
Organism: Volucella zonaria; assembly: GCA_963966105.1. Classification (NCBI taxonomy): domain Eukaryota; kingdom Metazoa; phylum Arthropoda; class Insecta; order Diptera; family Syrphidae; genus Volucella; species Volucella zonaria. The sequence continues at coordinate 161,466,209 of OZ014532.1, forward strand.
AATTGTGTGATTTGCTTTAATTGCATGCATTGCTCATTAATACGTGCGAGAATTGAATTTAAAATAATAAAAAAGAATTTTTCTCTCAATTTTGTTTGTCCCTCGTTGTTTTGCTACTGTGAAATTTTTTTGTGTTCGGAATACATGTTCCGTAATTTGTTTCGAATGGTGTCATACAACGCGAAATAAATATGATTTACGGTCTTATAAGAGTCCATAAAAAGAACACATTACCATGAACACAATGGATAAGTGTTTTTTTGTTTTTTGTTTGAGTGCTCAACCTCATAAACGTCCCGTGAATTCCTGAGGAGTGCTGTTAGGTTGGTATGTGAGGTTATTGCATTGTGTCAAGTACAATCGATTTATTAAATGGATATTACTTCTCACGCAATTAATACCGCGTGTAGCTTCAAAGGTTTCATGTGTAACCCCAGCTCTCCTCTAGTTCTGACATGGAATATATCTAACTACAGCCATCTAGAAGTCAGTACGTTTAAGCAAAGTGGAAAATTAAAGTTAATTGCATGGAAATAATTAAAAATTGACATTATAAGGCCGTTTAACTGACAATAGAAATTATCGACATTGTTTTGTTTAGTTGCTTCTTATTCGATTTTAAAAAGGAGATAAGAAGAGGTTTTGTAAAATGGATTCAGAGTTCAAAGACGAGACACAGTTCAGGAGAATCAACACCTGACTGAACAATTTTATATGCGCAAAATATCATAAAAGTCGAAAAGCTGGTTGCGTGAATAAATTGAATCAAAATCTTGATCAATAACCAACCTTGCTACGTAGTGAAACTACTTTCAGACACTATCGTTTAGTTGCAAGTAAGGCCGAAATGAACGTCTTCAAAAATGAAGAAGGGAGAATACTTAATGGCAGCAATATCCAATTCACACGCAAAGCGGGCCATTTACCTCGATCACAAATAAATCCTACTAAGTACAAGCAAGCTAGTTCGGATGAAAGTTCGAACTTGATCTAGAGGAAGAATCTCAGAAAAACCTTTTTTTCTAATGCGTTAAAACTTCACTGAAACTCAGAAAAAAAAAAGGAAGCTGTTTATTGTAGAACTTGAAGGACGACCTCATCCACTTGTTTTAAAGAGACATGTTCTGCCAGTTATTCGCTGCGGATTACCAAATAGATGAGAAAACGCAAATCTGGCTAGGAACTAAAACTTCTACAAATTAAATAAGAGGCTAGCTCAATGAAAGCAGACGTGCAAATTCCTCAGATCAGTTGGACGTGAAAAAACTCAAGAAATCCGATGGCAGATACGCAAGTTATCAACTCACTTCTTAGGAACCAAATCATAACCGGAGTGAGTGACACAAGTAATAATAACTACGACGTATCTGTCATCGTCTGTGGTGGCAGATAAGATGTGCCATTGCGTCTTTTGATGGCTTCGACTTTCTTGATATATGGTATATGGCATATACTGCAAAAGGTGCATATAATATATGTTACATATATAGGAATGTGCCAACTCTGAACAGAAAATTCCTAGCATAAATACCAAATCCCTGGCGTACAATTAGAATAGTTTCTCATGCCGAACATTGGTATAGTCACTCGCCAAAATCTTCAGGCAGTCTGGCTTTCTTTCTACGTGCAAGATGGCGTTGAGGATGCACAAGATGACTTTTTTTCTGCTGAAGAGCATCCAGACTTATGCGTAGAAGATAGGGTTGACGATGCACAAGATGCAAGCTGTATATATGTACATATCAAGGCGAAAGACATTGTAGGTATGACTGAACGTGCTCTTGACAAAAATCACGCGTCGATATGAAGGATATTTATGATAATGCAACTTTCAATGTCATATATTCCTCGTCGAAAACATGGCGTAGACGTGTTTATTGAATAAAAGCCAGTAAACAAAACCTTAATTGTGGATGCTGACTTGAAGGTCTCAAGAGTTCTAAGGCTATATATATATGCCCATCAGATATAATACACCTATGATGTAGCTGTACTGCATGTTGGATTATGTAAAAGTATTGTTTAGTCTAAAGCGCAGGCAACCCTAAATATAATCGCCGATCTGGTTCACCAGAGACGGGTTTCTGCCGAATTAACTCTCTTAAAACAAGGAGGCTCTCCACGAAAAGTAAAAAGGTAGCTGGTAGGCATTACCACTCCAAACAGCAAATAAAGTTGAATTAAACATATTATGTTGAAAAATACGAAAGCGCTGCCAATTTTCTGTCAATGTTAAGGCTCTTTTGATAAGCACGGCCATGACAAGACCAACTCAACCGGATGCGTTGGTTACTTCCTGGAATAAGCTTTCACACAAATATATACGTTACTGCTGACTGGCGAAGACCCCAAAGAACGGTGTGTTTCTTCTACGTCAGTTTCTACTCTAGAGGTACCAATTGAATTCCGTCGCCTTGATATTGTTATATTATGACCAGCAATCTTTTGTTTTTTAAAAATATTGTCTTGGTACAACTCGCTCATAAATTTCGATGACCTCCTACACCGATTTTCTTTGGGCACTGGTTTCATGAATGCAACGCATTGGCATCAATATGCCAGTTACTATAAGAATATGGATTCTTTTTCTGTCTTTGTGAAAGAGAACAAATTTAGTCTTCACTCCTTATTAGGTGAGTTTGCGTTTGTCTACTAAGCGAAGCCATACGCAGTCTTACTGCGACGGACTATTTTGTGTACCCTTGTGAATGAAGTGAATTATGAGTATCTATAGCAACATCGAAGTCGCTTTTAAGTCCTTATTTAAACTTGTTACCACCATTTCCTTAGACGAGGTCTTATCAGGTCCTGAAACTGCGTTAAGAACGCCTATGTCCTCGGTTTTTGTTTTTTTTTTTTATAAATTACAATAGTACACGTTCAAGAGGTTGTTAGCATCCTTAAAGTGTTAAATAATTGGACACAGCGCGGGCGAAGGAAAATTAGGGTGGAAAGAAAGAGAGGTTCGGGCTTCAATCGACGTCTCTGCGACGTCTGTACAAAATACTTACTGGGTAAAGATATCATTTCTATTGACGCTATCCTTTTAACCAACTTCCGCTGTACCAGGCTTGTCTAGACTTTTTTAAGTGATTTCAAATATTAAGTCTTTTTTTTTACTAACATATATGTATTGTATTTGTAAACCTTACTGGCTAACTCTCAGGTTATAGGGTGTAAGATGAGACTCTCTTGAGACTATTGTACTGCATCCTTAAAGATCTATGTATTGTTTTCTTTACTGGCCCTTAGCCTTAAAGTAATCTTAAGGCCCTTAGCCTTAAAGTAGTCCTAAGGCATTGCAGGCTGTCGAATCAATATTTCATATAAAGCCTTCAAGTATCTAAGCGACAAGTTCGCAGTGGTGTCGTATTCCATATGAAACGGAAACATTGTTCTATGATTACTTCCCCTCCACGCTCTGTATGTTATTTGTTTTACGAAATATAAAACTTAATCGTTGAACCAAATAGGCAACAACTAAAAAAAAGTTGAAGCGTGTTAACTATAAATAAACTGGAAATATTCGGAATAAATTAGATCATACTGGGAACCACGTATTACCCACATTTTACACAAAAAGATATTTACCAAAGTCAAGATACAGCCAGAAATTAATAAAAAAAAGCAACAAAAGTTTTTTCTTTCTATTTTAGCTCAAAACTCTTGCAAATAAACTTCTCAAAATTGTTCTAATTTCGATTCCAAAAAATTCCTTCTGTCATTTTCAATTATAACACCATCCTACTTAAGTTGTACCTGTACTTCAGATAAAACAATTACTACAATACATTCACTTTTGACACTAAAATGGCATTTAACTGACATAAATCTCATATGTCAAGCAAAAAAAATTAAATCTCTCAAATTACCGTAAAATTTAAAACTCAGATATCACTCGTACAAGAATTCATTTTTACTGCACCGTATTAACGTATCCAGATAGCACGAGTTCATAACGGAAATCTATTTTGGTAATTGACTCATTGCGATGCAAATTGCAAGACATGTGCTCTAAAAATGTCGAATTAAGAGTGTTTATTGTTTTAATGGAAGTAAGGCGGAGAAAACATCTTGAATTCGGATTATTTTATTGCAAAGCCGTCATTATCTTGTTGAAGATGAATAAATGAGTGATGGTGTAGGTCATCATACGATTTATTGCTCAGTCGTTGTACTTTTTTTTAATTTTCATTCATTTTTAGTTTGTTTTTGTAAATAAAAGTTCACGCTCCTTTTCGAAGTGGATGGCAAGACTTGGTCGTGACTTAACACCTTCAATGATCCCAATTTCGATCTTTTATTTTTTTTTTTTAATTTATTCTTATTTAAATATTTTTAAATTTTTAAATTGACAATGCAGTGTGAAATACCGACAGTGTTACAACATTTATGTGTTTATTGGATTGTTTTGTTTTAGTTTAAATATTTGCACAATTGTTGATGTTAGAGAGTTGTTTGTGATCAAATGTGCACAATCTTTTCTTATATAGAAAAGCGGATGGAAAAAGTTGTATGGAATCACTCATTATACGGAACCTAGGGTGTGAAAATCTAAGTTCTATTGGGTATATAACTTAATTCGTGCGTTTTTTTTTTTTCAAAATTTGAACGTTTATTTATTGTAAGAATATTCTGCTCTGATATGAACCGTATTTCAGTGAGGGCGTTCTGCATCGACCGGAACAAATGGTAGTTAGAAGGTGCAAGGTCTGGGCTATAAGGCGGGTGGGGTAAGACTTCCCATCCACTGTTTTCCAAATAGTTCTTAACCGGAATTGCAACGTGGGGCCGAGCGTTGTCATGATGAAAAATTATTGCCTCGTGTCTGGTCGCATTTTTCGGTCACTGCTCTCTTCAAACGGACTAATTGTGTTCGGTAGCATTGTCCATTGATGGTTTCACCCGGTTTTAGCAGCTCATAATACAGCACACCCATCTGATCCCACCAAATACAGAGCATTACCTTCGCGCCATGGACATTCGGCTTTGCCGTTGATTTGGCTGGTTGGCCGGGTTTCATATATGATTTTTTGCGCTTGGGGTTGTCGTAATGGATCCATTTTCATCACCAGTAACAATCCGATGCAAAAATGACTTCCTTTTGTGGCGTTCCAGCAGCATTTCGGACATGCAAAACCGCCTTTCGACGTCTCTCGGCTTGAGTTCATGTGGAACCCAATTTCCTTGCTTTTGAATATATCCAGCTGCTTTTAAACGTTTTGAAATGGCTGCTTGAGTGACACCCAAAGATTCTGCGAGCTCTTCTTGTATTTGGCAACAATCTTCATAGAGTAATGCTTCCAGTTCTTCATCTTCAAACTTTTTTGGCTGCCCAGGACGTTCATCGTCTTCCAAGCCAAAATCACCACTTTTAAATCGTGCAAACCACTTTTGGCACGTTCGCTCAGCTAGCGCATGTTCACCATAAACTTCTACTAAAATACGATGACTTTCGGCAGCAGTTTTCTTCATATTAAAGTAATGAAGAAGAATTCCCCGCAAGAACACTTTTTCAGGCACAAAGTTCGACATATTTGAGTGAAAAAAAATTATTGTTGTTTACGATTCAAATGAATGACATATACTGAAATGACGTACAATGACCCAATTTTGACACAAATGTCAAACTGCACGTATGTACATATGTTACATACGCCATATCAAGACAGTATATTGCTGTATAAATGTGACGAATTTTTGTTGAACTATTTAAGTAAGTTTGGTGAACTGGAACTGGTTTGCGTTATGCCAAAATTTGAAGAAAACTGATCGACAAACATTTGTCATAATTTGCCAACGAAACAATTACTATACCAAGTCCAGTACATAGCAGCAATACAAGTACTCATATACTTGGATTGTGTTCTTAAAACTGTATATTTTTTATTCGAGTTTTAGGGGAGAAAGGATATGAAAGATGTCTCGAGTTGCGTTTATGTGGTGGACAGACTGCTGATATTGATATCATGGTATGAATACCATGGTATAGTGAATACCACAACCCTGATTTTCGCGTTAAGTAACATACTTTGATATTTGTGTTGTTTCGCATTTGGATAAAATAATTCTCTTCGAAGCCATTATACAAAAACAATGATATACCATACTTGGTCATTGCGATTACTTGTCAAAGAATCTACGAAGAATCGCCAACAGAGACAAAGTGGCGTTGCAATCAGTAAGATGGTGGTATATGTATTCGTACCACCAAAAACATGACAATCTCAATACCAGCTATGTGTCGTGGTATACTAGCTTTTAACGTGGTATTGTAGTGACAAATATGTGGTATGCAACATAGTATTGCTATATCATGGTATCAATACCAGCAGTCTATCTCCCTCATTAGGTAATTCTCATAATATTAGACGCCCTATTAGCTAAAACTTAGTTCCGGGATGCAGCCTAAAATTATTTGACCTGAAAAAGCGATAATAATAGCTTATTATGGCAAAGGCTTTAGAGAAGTGTGTTGGCCCTTTTCTTGAGATTTTTTTTTTTTTTTTTTAATCCTTTATTTTAGTTTGTTTTGTTAACTTAAAATAATACAATTTAGAATATTGCAATGATATTGCTTTCAGGCTTTTGATTGAAATAGCTAAGTGTTGACTAAATGTCAGGACGCGGGTGTACTTATCACCTGAAACAAAAATTACATAAAAAAAAATTGATGATTGATGGCAAAAAACAAGCATTTGAATAATAAAAAATTGGAGCAAGTAATTTTTTTATTTGCAAATAGTCAATCGAAAATAGACATTTCTTTATTTTGCTTAAAAATACTGTTTTCAGTTTCTCACATCAAAGGATTTCTGGATGTGAATTAAGCAAATGGGGAGCTGTATATGTATAAAATCGTAAATAGTGTGTTTTGTGGATTGCTTCTGGTGTTGACTCATAAATTATAATTGTCATGAAGTCTATTGGTAAAATCATAGTATTTGGAATTTTTGAAATATATTTTCAACAATTTGTAATTGTCTTAGAAGAAAAATTTCGAGCCTTTTAAACAATTCAAAACTGAAATACCGTACTCCAGCTTTGATTTAAAAATACTATTGCAAACTAACTTTAGAACAAGTAGCTGGCAAAAGAGTTACCTTACAATCCCATTTAGATACTACTTTAGGTAGAAAGTGTGGTCTTTCCAATTAAGAATGATACCTAGGTACTCGTATTTGAGATAAACGACATACACAATTTTAAAGGTAAATCATAGCATTTTTTGCGACAATAAATTTTGTTTTATAGCTTATAATAGTTCGTGTGGCTTGAACATCGCCGCAATATGTGTAAGTCGTTATTCACCTCAGAAAATAATTCAAGAAAACTTTTGTTTTCAGTAGCAATATCGTCAGCAAAGGCCGTGATTTCGCGCTTAAAAGGTTGAATAAATAACGAATTAACATATACTAGATGACGCAAAAGTCATCACCCCATCGAAAGATGTTATAATTTTTGCAAATGGCGGCAAATGTCAATTCTACTTTGATATTTGCGAAGTAAACAGATACAAAATTCACGCCAACAAGACATTCGCGTTTAACCCACTCTCAAGTCATCCTGAATCTCGACCACAAGGGTCGAGAAAATGACAAGGCCCATATCCATCTCTGCGGATATGTGAATAAGCAAATCCTGCGGCACCGAAAATCCGCTTATAACCCACGAAGAGCCATTACACCCGCTCAAACTTACTGCATGGTGTGCTGTTTACAGAGAAGGCGTCATCGGGTCTTATTTTTTCGAAAACGCCGCGGTCCAAACGACCATTGTGGACGGCGAGCGCTACAAAGCCATGCTCAACAAATTTCACCTTCCTCAATTGGATGAATTAGTACTGGAGAACATGTGGTTCCAACATGAACGCAACGGCGTATCTGCATGAGCCAAAACCGAAATTTTACGGGCTACATTTTCTTTTTGTGGGGTTTTTTTTTTGAAGTAACGAGTCTATGTCAACAATCTTCAGACTCTAGAAACCCTCCAAGAGAATATCGATCAAGTATGCGAGGACTTATCGCCGGAAGTTTTGCCAAGAGTGATGGAAAATGTCACAAATTTGGCCCGAAGGGTAATCAATTCTGGTAGCAGCCAATTAGCCGTTATCATTTTTTCGACTTAAAGGAAAAAAATTTAAGACATCAAGTAAATATAATCCAAAAGCAGGACCAAAATTTTTCATCCATAAAAAAAATACAGAAACAATTTAATTTAATTTTAATTTTTATGGGGCGAATGCCCCCATTTATTCAGTTTAATACTTAAACTTAAACTTAAAACTAAGTGGAGTGGTGAAGGAGAACGGATTTGCAGTAGGGAGTGGTATGGTGGAAGTCAAAGGCGGTAGAGCTTTCATTGATTTTTCGTAGCATACGGGAGATAAGTTCGTTCGCGCCATAGGATGTGTGCTGTGTTGGTAGATAGAACGGTCGAGGGGTCCGTAGATGTCGAGGGTTAGTGTTGAGGAAAATAGAGTTGTGAAGTGATGCGCATTCAAGATCACCTAAAAAGAGTCGATGAATAAAGAGAAAGTCGCCTGCATCTCTGCGTTCTTCAAGGGTATTTAAGTTGATAAGGTTGAGACGGTTTTGATAGGGGGGCAGAACAAAAGAATTGTTCTAGGGCATACCTCGAAGAAAACGGCGCTGGATGCTTTCGATTCTCGAGATATGAACACGATGATATGGGAACCATACTTGACTGGCGTACTCTAGGAGGGAGCGAACAAAGGTAATATAGAGGGACCTGGTCACGTATGGGTTGGTGAATTCTTTGGACCACCGCTTTACAAAACCTAGTGCTGAGTTGGCTTTAAGGATTATCCCATCCATATGTAAACGGAAGTTGAGGTCCCTATCACACAAAATGCTGAGGTCGCGAAGAGATTCAATGGAGGAGATAGGTTGGCTGTAGAGAAGGTAGAGTCGGGGGGGAGGTTAGTCCACTTATGTGAAAAGATGATGGATTGGCATTTGGGTATTTTAAATTCCAAACAAATTTTGAGGCACCGGATCGAAAAACTATCAAGGTCTTATTGAAGGAGGAAGGAGTCATGAGAAGAAGAAATGGTTTTGGAAAATTTGGTGTCGCCGGCGTAAAGGGAGACAGACCAGTATTTGACGACCTTATCGAGATCATTTATGGTTAATATAAAAAAGGCGAAGACCGAGAAGGCCAAAAATGAACCCGAGTGGGCTTACCTAAAACGAACACTGTAGAATCGGTTTTCAAGGTATGAGTATATTCATTTTACCAATATGGGCTCAAAGCCGAGAGCAGACCATTTGAAAAGTGTTAATCGATGAGAGATTTTATCGAAGGCCTTGCTAAAATCGGTTGCAACTACATCGATTTCGTTGGCATTCTCTAGGGCAGAGAAAACAAGGATACGAATTCAACGAGATTTTTGGTGGGTGCCCTACCCTACAGGAAGCCATATCATCTAGGGGAAATAATTGAGTTTCATTGGAAGCTTAGAGCTTCATACAAAATACTTTCGAAGAGTTTGGGTATATGGGAGAGTTTAGCGATTGGACGATAGATAGTTTGTTATTTCGTTCTTTGATCCCTTTTTGTGGATCGGGGTTATAACGGAGGTTTTCCAAACCTGAGGAAATTATCCTTGTGAAAGGGATAGACGAAAAAGATCAGAAAGGGCAAGGGAAAGAGAGGAAGAACATTTTTAAGGATGAAAATGTCATGAAGTTGGTGTAACTTATATTCGATATAAGACGGATCCAGGGTGTGAGAGAGTAGTGGGGCATTGGAGAAATTCAGCAGGTAATTAAAATTTGGCAGTGGTGAGTAGATCGGTTGATGACTTGTTGTTGAAAGAGAGTGAAGGAAGTAGCCAACGGAGTTTCTTTTGTAGTTAACAAATTGGAAAAAGGACTTAGGGTCGTTTGTCTTGCGCATTGTTAAGGTAGCGCTGGTAAAGGGGATCGTAAAGTTTGGTGAAATTAAGATAAGCGCCAAGAAAGTTGAAAGTTGAAAGTCGAAGCTTGCGATTATACCAGGGAGGACTAGTAGATGATGTTTTAAGGCGGAAAAACGGAAAGTAAAGGGTAAAAGAATTGAATATTTCTCTATAAAAAATGAATAAGGCATCATTTATACTTAGATCGTAAAAGTTAAATGGGGATCTGCTGTCACTGATTTTGTGAAAGTTTGCTTTACGGAAATCGTAGGATAAGGGAGTTGTTGGGGGAGTGAACTGGATAGAAGGGTTATGAAAAAACGAGAGAAGAAGGGGAAGGTAGTAGTTATTGATTGTTGAGAGAGACAGAATACAAAGTGAGACTGAGGAGTTAAACGAAATCAGGTCCAGGACAGAGCCTTGAAAAATACCTACACTAATGCTATTTTATGAACTTATAACATTATTTATTTTAACAACTTGCTTATGATCACTTAAAAAATAGCAGAAACCAGCAATGTATAAATCCTCTGCATTCCGCGTTAAATAGTGTGTTTAACAACAATGTACATATAGTTCACCAGATTAAAAGTTTTAGTGATGTCAATAAATAAAGTAGACGGAATTTTTAAGAATTCCAGTTAAAAATTTCACCATTTAGTTTTAGAAATACACTTTCGGGGATCTCCTGATTCTAAAACCAAACTACAAATCACTATAAAATTGAGTTCTACCTAAAAAGGATAATACATATAGAGTATACTACTATAATGCCTCTTTCAAAAACTTTTGAAAAAAAAATGACAGAAGGGAAATTGGGCGATAATTATTTAATATCATCTGTCACCTTTTTTGTGAAGTGGAAAAACACGTTCTAGAACGCGTGTTCATTGTATGTAACATAAAACATCAGAAATATGGAAAGAAATTTGCTTCAAATCTTGAGATGTTGTCAAATCTCGTCACTTTAAAGTGATGTTATAATATAAGCTTTCAGCATGTCATTTTGTTTATTTTACAATATAGTCGTATTGCAATGCAGACAAATTCTAATCAACGCCAATGTTAGAAAATAAGTTATACAAATTATACTTGTGAATAGTAATATCTGTATTTAATTTATTTTTGTTTAGAATTTCGTTTATAACCTGCCATTCATTTTTAGAATTACGAACGTTATTAGCTAATTTATAGCTATTCACTATTTAAGTGGACAACCACCAATTAAGATGTCAAATCAGTTTGTACGTTCTAGAAAGACAGAATTTTTATTTTTCCCATTGTTTTAGCTCCAAAACCTTGCAAATTTTAGCCTTTTCACTCATTGCCTTCTCAAGCTTCAAGATAAACTTGGTAGCTTCCACTTCCTTCTTAATTTATGTGTGAGTTGCTTTATACTGTATGTGTAAAAGTATCACTCTCTATTGACATATTAGAAAGATTCTGGAAAGTTCATTTATGGTTTTATGTAGGTGACAGGTAAGCCACGTAAATAAGCGTAAATTGAGCACCTACCCTGGCAAATTCGTCAGCTGTTTCATTGCCGCAGATGCCTCTATTATTTAATTCTGTGCCAAATTTTGCGGAAGAATCTGTAGACCGTATGAAACCAGCTTGCATTCAATATTTTGATGTGTAAGCCTCAGAGGCATAATAGGTTGGCGATAGACAAGTAAGTCCAGTGGATCATTTCGCATTTTCTACCAAAAAGGCAGATTGAGGCCCAAAGGTGTTTTGCTGCCTTTTCAATGATTCTACGAGTATCCAGATGAGATCCCCAGATTGGTTAGTTGTAAGTTTCTTCTCATGTCGAAGGAAATTATGTTTTTGCCTGTGTTAACTACAATATTAATGAATCTGATATGTGTAGTAGTATTGGATTCTTCTTTGCCTCTAGCTATTAGCACAGACATACGTCATTAGCATAGTTAGAAATCTGTAAGGTCGGTCAATGGACTTAAATTATGAGGATAGGGCGACCAGTTGAGGGCAGCTGTTGGTACTTTTTTACGGAGATAACGTATTCTTCAAGCTTCGTAATGTTTATTTAGGTTGAAGAACATCCACTTAGTAGTCTCCAGATCAAAACATCTAGAACTCCTTGCAATTCTAATACATTGAATATCAAAGGTGTCGTTGATCTCCGGAAGGGGACAGACAGCTATTCCTTTCTTTGACTGTTACTTTTGATTTATCCGGTTGACATGCAAATTGCTACAGATTTAACGGGCGATGTATTAAAGTAAAATTTCAAGTTAAAATTCCATCCATATAAGAATAATAAGGGTTTACCTATTTAATGCTATTTATGATTTTTTTTTTTTCGAAAAGCCAGAAGTATTAGTCGTAAAAGCTATGTTATGCTCGTCCCACGAATTGGAGGAGTAAGCGTTCTCAAAGTGTTTTCTTATCTTTCTATTTAGTGTATCAAGTTCATTTGTCCACCAGGGAGCACGCAATCCGCAGTAAACCGAATAAATAGGTGCTAAAGGTTAAAAGAGCTACTCGAATTATTGGGACTTGCAAAGTGATATGTTAAGAATTGTTCCCAACCTGATCCATTTGAGTTTAGATTCCAAACTAATTTGGACGTCTTTTGTGAATGCAAATTTTCATACAGGCAGGTGTGGTTAATGTCTTAATAAGTAGGTTCTTCTAAAAACGACAAGTTTCAAACGCATGGTTTTTTTTCAATACTTCTGATATTGCCATTTCACGTTTCCATATTTTGATGCTTGAGGGGAAGAAAATTACACCATTCCTTTTGGTCTAGACGAGCTGATTTTATTGTTGCATAGAGCAAATTTGTCAGGCTGTGTGCAACAATTACAAAAGCATTTTAAAAAAATTTTCATTCTAAAACTCATCGGTTAAGCAGGATGATCAGGTGATCAAACCTCGGACACGACTTGACTGGAAAATGAAGACTCATGCATGCCTATGCATATAGTTCCGTCTAGCGATTTCTCACTATAGCACCTCCATTATACTTATAAACTGCTGTCAAAAACCATTGAGATGTGTCTTCAATTCTAAGAAGAGATAGAAGAAGAATATTGGGTCAATGGGTATTAGCCCCATAATGAAGGCGTACAAATAAGTAAATTTGCCAGCTTCAAGGCTTAGCATAAAGAAGAATCGATATTGAACCTGTACATAAATACCCACCTTGGTGTACAAGCAGATGTATGTGGGGCAGAACACAGGCTTTCGCAAAAATAATGAGGCATTTTCTAAACCCGTATAATGATTTTATCCATATAATCTGCATCCACCACCATCAGAAGATTGTTACCTCTCCAGTTATCGCAGACTTCAGGGAATTGCCTCTAGTTGCACAATGTAAGAAGGCTTTCTCTACGTGCTCTCCCCACGGGTAAAGATCGAAAACTCTTCGGGCTAGAGCACTAATATTTATTCGATATATATCTCAGGCGACTGATCAGCTCGATATAATATATCTGTACTGCTCACAATGTGCGCAGTTAATGTAACGATATGCCCGATTTGAAGGTTTAATGCGTTCTTCCTTGTTGACGCATTCCAAAAAAACTGAACACGTGCTCCGGCATTTTAAAAGTGGCAATGCCCCCTTGAGTGTTAAATTCTTAAAAAAAAAAAAAAACAGAAATCATCATCACATTGTCGAAACCCTTTTGTTTTTCCCACAGCGAGCGTTCTCTACCTTCATTTTTCGTAATGGAAGAGCAGAGATGCCAAAACTATCAATGGCCTTGTATAACTCTTTTCTAAAGACGCTTTCATCCTTGAAATCGGTAAAAAGAAAGGGAATCCGGATTTCTTGGGCTTTCTTTAGCACCCACTGCAGTGATGTGAATATTTGATGAATTGCGAACTTACCAGGCCTAAAGGCGTACTGATAGGGATGGTGACAATTGGTATAAAGTATTCACACAAGAAAGGCAGGATTTTGTGTGCAATGTTATAGTTGGCGCAGTTTATAGGATCTCGATTGGCAAACGAAACCGAGGTTCTAATCATCAGGCAAATACCTCGCTGATGAAATCTTGGAAAAAAATGTATGTATGCTCTCCACCAAGTCATCTCCTTCTGCTTTAAATAGCACGGCAGTCCAGCAACCTTGTTTTACTCCAATATACTCGTAACTATTGCTATCGAAGTTTGTTCCCCACCGAAATTTGGGTCGGTCTTGACGTTTTAACAGTCTGGGCGACAAGTTTCTTTTTGGGCCTCGTTAGCTTGACACGTTCTTTCTTCCTTTTTTCCCCAAGAAGCCCATATTCTTCACTTCTCCTTTGCTCGTAGAGCGTACGATCCGGCCACGTTTATGCAGCGCCGCGAGTTTCTTTGCTGCATATCCTTTCCGACAGTCTTCTTTAAACCAGTGATTTCATGGGTACGGTCAAGTGAAACTCAGCGCATCATTTACAGCATCTTTAATCACTCCTTAGCATTAATTTCACTGAGCTTTGGTAAAGGACTTAAAGGGAGGCTAAGTTCTTTGCAATCGGCAAAGGCGGTTTGTTGTGATTACAGCCGTTAAAGCTCGAACCTCCTAGCAGAATTTCTCCATTGTTAGTATTACATACTTGTACATTTATTGCCACATATTCGTTGACATTCCAATGCGTATCATCAGCATACAAATTAATAAATACAAGAGCAATTCTTCCGCGAAATTTGAAGACATAATTTTTTATAAGAAAGAAACAGAAACAGCATAAAATAAGAAGTTTTGTAATACACTTCCTATATTCAGACATTTTTATGTGTCACTTAGGGTAGGTCACCAGATACAGAAAAGATCAAGGACTTGCAATTCCCTACGGGTCACAGTAAGCTCAAGAGCAATTCTGAACCCACTCCTATTTCTTTAAGCATCGAAACTAGAGGCTTACTGTAAGCAGAAACTACCATATCCCTGGCTAATAACAAGTAAGCACAAAAGATCAACAAAGGTCGCAGGGCACAGATCTCCTATACAAATCAATTAATCAATCAATCGTAATAACAGGCAATTACAAAACAGAAGACAAATGATATCTTAAAGATCGCTATGGTGCAAAAAAATAATGCGTTTTTCATGCAAATGTCTTACTAGTGTAAATCTTGTATTGTCAATATCAGCAAATTGAAATCAATATAATCTGGCACGGCTGAAAAATATTAGTAATGATCACCTTCAAAGACCGCACAATTAAGCAAGTTACAAGAATATGTATGTGTATAAAATTACAAAAAGCTATTCAGTCTGTCAAATCGTTTAATAATGAATTTAACGGTTGAGCAGATTTAATTATAATCCTCATATTAGATTTTTTAATTAATTCTGGACAAAATTAAAATATATTCGCAATGAATATTCGTATAAAAAAATATGAACAGATTTTTGTCTTAAAATACACAAGGAAATTTGCTTATCATATCCAATTTAGCAATAGCTTTACAATTTTTATAGAAGCACAACAAATGTTTGAAGACTTTTAAAAATATTCTAAAATTAAATTTAAAATAGAAAAAGAAAAATCGTTAAATCTTAGAGATAGAGGTCTGGTATTTTTCCCCACACAATGTGATCTGGTTAATAAATATAAGTGATCCAACTGCATGTGGAAGTCATCGTTTTAGTCATTAAGGCAATTAAATAAATTTTATTGCAGTGATCTCAGATTTGTATTTCTTATGTATAGGAGAGAACGATCAAAATAGCTTCCTTCCAAAGAAGCTTATAATCAATTTTTTGAGCGTTCCTCTTAGCAAATATTCGATTCTGTTTCTTATACAATTAATTTAATTAATTGGCAAATAGCTTCTTTTTTTTTCTTATTTATTACTTCATTTTATTGATGCGAAATAAAGGCAATTAAAATTAAAGATTCTGCACAGAATTAAAATCAGCACATGTGTGATTTTTATATCTCCCCTTGGGCTATAAAAAATTAAATTAAACAACATATTGTATTGTGCATACATAACAGATGTTAAAGTTAGATTATAATAGAGCTTGGTTGTCTTTTCTTAAATTGATCTTATTTGCTCTTTCGGACGACATGCGATAAACAAATTTTTATATTGCCTACGTAATTTCAGTATGAGAATCAATGGGGTTTTGCTCAACAAGCCTGTTCTTAATAAGTAAACTTGAGTGAGAAAATATTTCGGCTTCATCTTCGATAAAAAATAGGCATTCTAGAAAGTTTTTAATTTGAAAAGAAGCCGATGTAATGGAGTTAATAACAAGGGAAATTTAATTTTCACAGGTTTAGAATTGTATAGCTCATATCTTTTGCTCAAAGTTGCGCAGATCAGTACCCCCTATTCCAAGCATCAGATATTTCTTTTTGAATTTACAGAGTTTTGATAGAATAAGTGAATAAAACAAATTGTAAAGCAGCCAATACATTAGTAGTGGAGAAATTACAACATATAAATATATCAGCTTCATAAAGTTTTAATCAAAGATAAGACAAAGATAAAATACATTTCTTAGGAAGATTTTACAGAACTAGCATCATGCCAATAGTAGCAAAAACGACATCTCACAGGAAACACATATGTCAATGAAAGCCAGAATTAAGGATCGAGGACCAATATACAGAATTCTGGTTGGCTTCGACATTCTGGACAGACAACACCCGAAGGACGGTGTGTTGAAACCTTCACTGCAGAAAATAACTTGACCCAGCTTGTAAACAAGCCCACACGAATACCAGACGTTGATAGTCATACCGCCAACACCCTGGTCTTGTTTCTAACTTCTCACTCTGATAAGTACTTTGTTGATGTGCTCTCCCCTCTAGGCTCGTCGGACCATTGAGTCATATCAGCCAATCTCTCGTACACCCAGCACACAGTTAGAGAAAAGATTCTTAACAGAACCGTATGGCAATACGAGCGGACTTAACAACTTCTTTAGGAATTTTAACTAGCTGTTATGTTTCCTCGACAACGACGTGGATGCCGCTGCTGATATGATCATGGCACCGTTCTCTTCGGAATGAGAAACTTTATCCCTCCTTAGATGAAGACTACCAATCCAAAAGAAAAGGCATGGTACGACTCGAGCTGTAAAGATGCTGTCAGGGTTAGAGAATGTTTTTTCAATCCTACAAGACCAACCCGACAGAGGAAAACCGAAAAAAGTTCAAACGAGCCAGAAATGACTGCAATACTTTTCCTAAGCTTGTGAAATTCCAATACGATGAAAAATTGAGGCAAAAAATGCTGCAATGTCCCAAAGGCAATAAAAATGTTTGGTCGTTCGTCAAAAACATTAGAAATGCTGCCTCATCCTCCATCCCAACGCTCATTTGCAATGACATTCCAGCTGTCAGCTCCTTGGACAAGGCGAATCTGCTTGCTGCATACTTTGCTGCTAGCTTAACACTCCCAGATTGTGCTACACTTGAGTGCGTCGAATCTTCAATGGGACAAACCCACTTTCGCACTCGTGTAGTAGCAAGATTTCTTAAAGATCTTAGCATTCAAAAATCCACTGGTCCAGATGATATATCTCTCCTCCTTCTGAAGAGGCGTTCTTCCTAGCTGGCAAAACCACTGCGTAAGCTTTTTCATCAATCCTACCCCTTAGGACTCTTTCCGAGAAGATGGAAAACAGCATTTGTCCAGTCCGTCCCTAAAAAAGGCGAATCTTCTTCTCTCTCTTCCTACAGAATCATTGCACTTACGTCCCTTCTTTCCAAGGTCATGGAAACGCTGATAAACCATCAGCTCATGAAATATCTTGAAACAGGCCGGCAGCCTGGTTTTCGTAGCAACAGGTCCACTGCTAATTTGATGGCATGTCTCACCGAAAAGTGAAACCAAAGCGTACATCATCTAGCGAAATCAAGATAGTTGCACTTAATATTTCTAAGGCATTTGACAGAGTTCGCCATCGGGCTCTTTTGTCGAAAATGCATGCTTTTGGGATCGATGACTCTCTTCTTCAATGGATTAGAAATTACCTTTCGAAACGTTCAATTCAAGTTGTCTTGACGGTTTCAAGTCTGGTATTCACAAAATAAATACTGGTGTGCCCCAGGGCTCCGTTCTGTCTCCGACACTCTTTTTAATTTTCATTAATAATCTCTTGTCTGCTACTTCTAATCCAATATATGCCTTTGCTGACGACAGTACCCTCTGCGTGTCATATTCCTTCCCGGTCTCATGTCCCTGCCCTTCGGCTGTAGAACAGGAACGGCAGCGTATGTTAAGCTCATTAAATTCCGATATTAACAGCATAGCCATTTGGGGAACTATCAACAGAGTGGAATTTAATGCTTCCAAAACACAATGCTGTCTGCTGTCCTTAAAGCAAAATTTATCTCCTCAGCCGTTATCCACGAATGGCACTTACATCGTCGAAAGCGAAAAACTTTCTATTCCGAAAAATTACGTTGGAATGACCACATATTCGATGTCGTCAAAAATGCTGCGAAATGTCTAGGTTTCCTCAAGCGATGTAAGAAATACTTTACCCCCTCTGATCTGGCCTTAATATATAAGGCGCTCATCCGCCCAAAATTGGAGTACAATGCCCACATCTGGGTGATACTAATATTAGTCAATCAATTGACATCCTCGAGCACCGACGTAATGTGTCCTGTCTCACTTTGTTTTATCGCTATTTCCACCACCAGTGCTCCATTGAAATCTCCCGCAGCATTCCGCCCATTCAAACTTTCAACCGTAATACCAGTCTCGCTATGAATGCTTATCAGTATATCCTCAAGCCCATCGGGCGTACTCTAAAATATCATGATTCGTTCCTAAGCCGTACAACTCGCTTATGTAATGCCCTACCGATCTCTATATTTTCTAGTCGTTATAACTTACAAACATTTAAAAACAATGTGCATCGGTACCTGTCTTTTCTTCCTCCCTATATTTCCTTCGCCCGCGCTGTGTACAAACATTTATGGTTATACAAACCCCTTGAGCGCGCACTCATTATAAAACAAAAAATAAGGTCACAGATTTAGGTCATCCTCTGTGCCCTACTTGGTAAGTTCATCATCTATCCGTACGGCTTAGGCCAAACTCAGAAAATCCTTCTCTTGAGATAACCAAGTTTTGCATTCACAAATTTGAATAGTTTCGACATAGTTATTTTATCGCTAGACATGCAGATTTTCCAATAAAAGATTTTATTTTGAACAGTCCGCTCTTTAACAGATGACATTTATAAAAATGCAACGCATTCGATTTCACTACAAACAAAGTAAAAATTTCGATGAAACAGTTCGAAGAATTTCACTTTTTCTTGTTAAATGTGAGACACCTTCTGCCTTGCAATTGTTAAATTGGTTCAGAGATATCGCTTCGACAGCTCAAAGCGTGGCCGGAAACTCGAGTTTACCGAATTCACGTCGATTTCAGAAATTGGGTATATCCGAAACAACTTACTTATTGACTTACCTATATAGATAGCGTTACAATCCGGGGTGGACCAGAGTTACAGGTTACATGCCGCTCCAGCTAAAACGGTCTTTTGTTCGATGTTTTCAGTTGCGCACACAAAGTTGGCTGAGGTCGCCTTCCACTTGTGTGGCTTGGTTGGTTATTGCTTGGTTATTCTACTGAGGTCAGCATTGCTGTACAGCCTATACAGTTCGCTGTTAAAACGTCCCCTCCATTCTGCAATGATGAAAACGGAATCGACAATTACCCGAAACACTTTTCTGTCGAAACACCCGAAACCATTTTCATCCGTTTTCATTAGTAAGCGTTCAGGCTTCTGTGCCGTAAAACAGGACTGGAATGATCAGTGTCTTCTACAAAGTTTAAAGAAGCGCTGGTGTCATTGACGAAGTTGATAGCGGAACTGAGGTAGATAAAGCCCCTTACCACCTTAAAGTTGTAACTGCCTATCGTGACGTTTTGCTGTCCAGGTGTCGATGTTGTGTGTCCCTCTTTGTTCGCAGCATATATTGTACATACTTTGGTTGACTGCTATACTATTATTTCTGCAGCTTTTTTTTTTCTTTTTTTTAAAAGAACTCAACACTCAAGTGGGTATGAATACACTTATAATGCCTCAGCATGTGTTAAGTTTTTTAGAAATTTGATAGAGAGAGAAATAAAGACGTTTGGGCTCAGTGGTTATTTCGCTCCACGAGTGGCATCGAACATTTAATGGGGAGACTAAATTCTTAGTGGAAGTTGGCTTGATGTTGATTTCTAGTCAACTACTCATCTTACTTGATTTTCGTAAACTGAGGCTGGGATTCGAACCTTCCGATTTGGAAGCCAGTCCACTACCACTTGAGTCACGGCCACCCACGGCTTCTGCTTCAACAGTAGCAATCGCTCCATTGACAGCTCGCTGTGTTCTTCACATTATGTCAATGTCGTCTAAGTATGTAAGTAACTGAACAAACTTTTGAAAATTGTTACCTCTCGGGTTTCGCAAGTTTGTTGAAAAAATCACATGGCAACGAATGTTAAATTTTTCGGTTTTGTAACTACTGTGAGCGTGAAGCAGCAGCGTGCATTCTGCATTGTCGTTCTACGTAGATATGCCTCTACGGGATTGAAGTCGGTGAAGATGTGGTGCGTTTCGATTTAGAGCTCATGGATTTTTTCCAAGCTCTACCATAATGCGAAAATTTGACCTAAGGTGGACTGTCCTGGCCTAAACAGAAGTGGAGACTTATTCCTCTGTCGTGGGTGCGGTTCTGTGGATCTCCTTTTTTATGGATCGGACAGATAATGCTAAGGTTCCATTCATCGTACTGCCGTCGACCCAAATTTTAGAAATGAGTCGATGTATGCTCCGTATCTTTCACTACCTGCTGCTGGCCAGTTAAGCCATCGGTTCCAGGTTCAAGTTTATCCAGCTTGAAGAGTTGATTCTGCCTGAGGTTGGCATATTGCTTGTTATCACCGCTAAATAGTTTCCGCTAAACCGTTTCCAAGTTCCCAGCATCGTCTGCACCATTCTTGCAGATTTCTGTTCGGGATTTATTGTTCTGTCATGTTCGTTTTTTTTTTTTTTTTTGCATAAAACTTAGGAATTACATTCTTCTGATTTTCACCTCTATAAGGCCTCGATCGGCATGAACATGATTAGGGGTGACGTTTACCTTTAAAAGGTCATATTTTCCGCAAACCCCGAGACTTGGTTTTTGTTACTTATTGTAGTATTTCGTGTAAGGTGATGTTTGTTTCAGAAATTTGACTGCTTTGATATCGCAATCCTAATAAGCTCCGTATCCTCAATAGAGATCACAGAAGTCTTCCCTTTGCTTCTCGACGTATGTACAAATTGATTTTCGGTTAAAAACAATTGAAGCGATCTCAAAGAACTTCGCAGAGATTAAAAATGCAAGCATTTTAGCGTATCTCAATGATCCAACAAAACTCTCAAACAAATGTACATATATTAGCTGTTAGGACCTATAAATTTTATCCTGAAACTTATTAATCTCGTAAAACAGTTTTATCAATTTTGTCAAGAGTCAGGAGTCCTCATCCCATTTAAATTGTTGTCAACTAATTGATAATGTCATTATCGTCCTAGTCTCCCTTTGAACGTGACATTATCCCTGAATTCTGATGTACACATATACCACTGTATTAAGTGATTCTTACTTAGCAGATAAGTAAGACAAGTCTAAAATATCCACACCCACGATTGCTCCGCAACGAGATAGTAAATATGTATATTTGTAGCGGAATAATGATAAGATGATGAGACTCGTTCAGTTGAACCTAAATTTCATCAAATAAAATCTTCTGCCCCCCTAAATACATTTTAATACTATAAATCATAAAATGGAGCCAACTTTACTCGTACTTCTGAAATCCCTCGCCTTGTTCCACCACTGACTTCCTGTACCACACAAGAATTCCTTTAAAATTCAATAATGCCTTTCATTCATTCCTTCTTCGTTTATTATTCATTTTACTATCTACTCATACAGTCACATATGGGGCTGTATCCATGTACGTTATATCATTTATAATTGCTAATTGGAAGTCAAATGAAGGGTGGGCGATTATCCACTCACTTAAATCCAAGCAGACCACATCATCCATCCACATACGAGTATGTTATGCGGATAGAAGTTGAGGTTTTAAAGAACAAGCGTTTCGCTATTATGTCATCCCATCAATCCTCTTCTTGTCGAGTCATTTATTCTAATTTAGAAGTTTGATGCGACAACAACAATAACTACTGGATTGTGCCTAAACTTTACAACCCCAAAAAACTTTCCATCTAACTCGTGTTTTTGCTCCTTCCTGTTTCATTGAATTCGTGACTCATGGAGTCTGGAATGGTATCCAAGTACAATAGACTCGTGTTTGGAGTAAAGTCGTTAAAAAGAGAATTTCGACAATTTCCAGGATAAGGGAAATGCCAATTTTCCTTGTATTCGGTAAATAGCATTCCATTCAGACGCGAATTTCAGGGCGACAATACCCGTAATCCGATGGGTCCTAGACAAGTATCTTCAAATAAATAGACAACTGGCGTCTAGCGTTTTGTTGCACTATGACCTGTCATTGTCATAAGCTCTGAGATGTCATTTTTCTTGTCAGATGAGACCATGGTTTTAAATAGACGTGGTACAAGTATGATGGACATTTATTTTGCCATAGAATTCCTAATGAGAGAAAATAGTATATAGTAGATGTGAATGAATGCGCGTAGGTTTTGAACTCGTAGATATTTGTATACGAGTATTTTTTCACTGTTTATTTTTTTTTTTTTTTGGCTTTTAATTTATGTGCGCCTATGAGCAGCTATTATCATCAAAAAGCATTTTACATTGAACTAGTTTAAGAAAATGAATTTTAAAGGCTGGCTATTATGAAGTTTGTGAGTGGGTAATTTGAAACCATTTCGACAGGTGCTTAAACACTCCATACTATGCCATGCCATGACACATGTCTATTCATTATTTGAATACAAAATAAACGGGTTCGCGAATGTAGGTCGGAGGTATTTGAAAAATTATTCATTGTATTTACAATCGGTATACCTATCTGTAGATCCAATTGAACTCAACATCAGCCACAGCGGACATGGTTAAATCAATGAACAATTCTTCACTTGAACTCTGACAAAGCTATTGATATGTAGTAACCATTCTTTATTTGCTCTATTTATCTTATTATGAGCTAATTTATTCACTTCTTCGAACTGCTGTTAACTAAAGTCCATGACTCGGACAACCCGCACTTTAAATTAAAATTAAAAATTAAATGCACGCATGCAATAGTACTAATCTTTCAAGTTAGGTCATCGTCATCAAATAAAGTAGATATCCGGGTAAATAATACTCTCAGAATCACCATTTCTCTGGCTTGGAAATATTACAGCACTTTGCTAGTAAGTCATAAGCAAAGTTGTATCATCTCAAGTCTCTTATCAAACTTATGATAACTGCAACACCTTGTTATTTCTGATCTAATATCTTTTATTGACGGCAGAAATTCCCCTCTGCTATCTTCTCTCATTCACAAATAATACAAGTGTTTCACGACCTAGTAGAACTGTGTCAAGCCAAGTTTGACGCGCTACCGAATACTGTATGGCTTAGGTGTAAGTTGTGGACTCCAGATACCTATGCAGCTCTCGGTAATATTTTAGTCCTTCCCTCCTCATTGACGCGTAACCACTATTTACATGGTCATATCGATTCTTTCGAAAATAAAAAAGTGAGTATGATCGGTTGAGTTCATCAGTAAAAATCATTTTACAAAAGATAAGTGTATTAAATTCGATCTTAGCCATTCTTCACAAAGATGTATCAGAGGCAAGTCCAACTCTGAGTGATCTTCAATACTAACCAGGCGCTGGCCTTTATCTAAATTCCTGTGAGAGTAGTTTTTACAACGAAAATCGGTGAATCATGATCACTCTTGCGGCAGGTATTCGTATATAAGGCCCATAAATCTTCCTTCTTATACAGGTATATAGAAATGGTTGCGCTTTAATATCCAGTTTTCGAAGGAGTTTAATTTTACCTCAAAGTTTTATTCTTTAAAATAAGCTTGTGTGGACTATAGAAATCAAAATTAGAAAGGTAAAAATGGTGTCGGTCATCTGGTAGTAAAGGGGATTTTTTGACAAAATATAGGACTTATGACACACGAGGATCCTATTGATCTGCACGGATATAATAATATAATAACTGTTTTGTTCTATGCGACAGCTATTAAGCCAAACAATATTTCACATAAATACGAGGGTTGTCTGAAAAGTTTCCGACCGAACAATGATACAAGACAATTTTTCTTAAAATTTTTTTTTTATTTTTCTACATAACTCTACACACTTCTCCCAGCGATGCTCCCATCTCTCTAACCCGTCCAAATAGTACTTGGCGTTTTTCTCTGCAAAATAATTGTTCACGAAGGTGATTGCCTCCTCATTTGATGAAAATTTCTGTCCTCCGAGCGCTGTTTTCAGATGAGGGAACAAAAAGAAGTCGCTTGGGGCTAGATCTGGTGAATAAGGCGGATGGCCAAGCAGTTCAAACGTGGCAATTTTTCCTCAATTTCTGCCTTCAGTTTGGCAAGTAATGATGCGTAGTATGCTCCTGTAATGGTTTTTCCTCTTTGAAGATAATTGATTATGATAACTCCTTTACTATCCCAAAAAACAGTCGCCATCACTTTCCCAGCCGAAAAAACAGTTTTTGCTTTTTTTGGAGCCGGCTCGCTCTTTGCAGTCCACTGTTTTGACTGAATTTTTATTTCGGCCGTATAATGGTGTATCCAAGTTTCATCTACAGTAATTAGCGTAATCAGTAATCAGCGCCAAAACTCGGATTTCATTTGAACACGTTTTTGGTCTAACGTAAGCAAACGCGGCACCCAACGCGCCGACAGCTTTCTCACGACTAAATCTTGATTTAATATGTAACAAACACGTTCTTTTTACATTTTAATAACCTCTTCTATCTCTGTCACTTTAATTCGGCGGTCGTCTAACACCATTTGGTGAACTTTAGCAATGTTATCGTCAGTGGTTGCAGTTTTTGGACGTCCCGAATGTTCATCATCTCCCAAGCTCTTACGGCCACGTTTAAATTCAGCTGCCAAAATTTCACTGTGGTAAATGATAGTGCAGAGTCCCATACACAGAGTCCAACTCATTTTTGATTTGCGTAGGCGTATTGCCTTTCAAAAACAAGAATTTAATAACAGCTCGATACTCTATTTTTTCCATTTTCACAAAAAACACTCACATCGACTCACTCAAACGACTGTCAACTAAAAACTGCGAGTCCAAAATGACTGAAACTTCGGTAAATAACTGTCAAATGATGCACAACTAACATTCACTAACTTTTATTGACGAGACCTCTTTCTTTACGTCGGAAACTTTTCAGACAACCCTCGTACGTCTCTGCTGTTTAGAATACATAGATTGCAAAGGACGGATTTTGTTTCTATCGGATCAGACCGCTGGACAAAGAATTAGTCCATTGTAATGCTAAGAGCGTTTGTCTCATAAGTATGTGGGTTTCGTATATCATACCCGCCTCCATTCTGTGGTATGTATATTTATGCTGTAATTCCCATTCTTTTGTATTTTGCATTTATATCAAATTCCTCTTTCGATTAAAACGAAGTTCTCCTTAATCCAAACCAGACTCGAGTTCGATGACCAGGGCTCCTAATTCTTTAGTCTGGTCCTAAGCATTAACCATCGGACTCCGAAGTCCGGCTGCTATTAAAATCTGAAGCCGACTTCCCATCTTTGAGCCGTAAAAGAAATACAGTCGCCTTCTTACGGATAGTTCCGAAAGTAATATAAGGTGTAACACCAGCGTCGTCATAAGATTTCTTAATGTACACCCCTCGCTAAGTAAGTACGTGTCTACTTTCCTCAAACCAACCTTAACTTAGGGGGTTAGGCTACTCTGCGATTTGAAAAAAATTCGATTTTTTTTAATGCTTTCAATGGTCCGTTAGGACCTCAAAAATGATATCCCAAAATATTATGGCCGGGAAATATCTCGAAGTACTTGTTTTTCAAAGTACAGTACAAGACCGCCAGATAGGCTTTCTATAACTTAACATTTTAAACGCGTTTATCTCAAAACTGCATTTTTCAAGTTGGCCGTACCCATAACTTGAACAATTCCCAACCAATTTACTTCAAATTTTAACTAGATCTTTAAAAATACATATATTGTCTAAATAAGTACGTTTTATAGTTCATTTGTTATTCACAATTTTCTGGCGATTTTTCAGCGAATTTTGCAAGTTTGACTTTGAAAGTGAGCCATTCGGCTAAAAATCAATATACGAGTGTCAAAAAAAGGCCTACGTACTTCTCTAGCTGTTGTTATGTACAATAAAAAAAAATTAGTGATTCACCATAATGCAAAATTTACAGGAGCTGTTGGTACGACGTAGACCCTTCCAAAAAAAAGGAGAGGTTATTTGTGAAACGCTGCATAGCCGCCATTTTTAAACAAATTATTCTATAAAAACTATGATTTACAATCAGTCATATGTACATTAAACTTCTATCTTTGTAAAGTGGATTTATTTTATATTTTTTCTGAAAAAAAACCCAAAAAAGCCTATTTTTACGGCCTCTAGAGAGGTCTAACTCCTTAACCGTCGAAAATATGTGATTCCTTTTAACACAGTTGGAGATGAGTTTTCATTATCTAGGTCGCAGGTCACAATGATCTCTGAATGAATGGTCGATGCTTTGTTGGTCAATAATCAGAAGAAAACTACCTGCGTCGTTTTTTGGGCTTGGACAAACCTAACGAAATATTATCCACGCTTGTTCGAGGGTACAGGCTATTTCGCTGTCTCCTACCAGAAAGAGCTTCAGACTGGCATTTTTGCAGGATATCACGTTTAATGCCTTGATATGCTGGATTTTATACAACTCTTCAAATTTCATCTATGAGTGTGTATCTTATACTTACATCAAGCTGCATAATATGGCAAAAACCATAATCTAAAAGTTGTCCGCCGAAAATTGGGATACAATGCCCACATCTGGTCAGGTGCGCGCCTAAAATATTTCTGCAACAGATAGAATTCAAAATCGTGCGATATGCTAAATCACCTTCGAACACTGACGTTATATCTCGTGTCACACTTTGTTTTATCACTATTTCAACCACCGGGCCTCCATAGAAATCAACAGTAGTACTCCATCCCTTCAAACTTTTAACCATAACACCCGCCTTGCTGTGAATACTCATCAGTACATTCTCAAGCCCACTTTCGGACATACTCTAAAATATCGTGATTCCTTCCTAACCCATACAACTCGTTTATGGAATGCCCTGCCGAGCGCTCTATTTCCTAGTCATTATAACTTGCAAACATTTAAGACCAATGTACATCAGTACCTCTCTTTTGTTCTTCACTCGCCGGCTCTGGGGAAAAACATTTTAAAGGTATAATAACCCCTTGAGCACGCCACTAATTTAAAATAAAATTCAAACAGCAGTAGGTACGTAGAAATTGTAAATGTACCAGTACTGATAAGAATGAATAGATTTTTCCAGTTGCGTATTTTGTACCAGTTAGTATTTCTGAAAGCGGGAGACCTAATCATTGCTCTGAGTTCTCTATTTATAATTTACGAATTATGAGGTTCAATACCTCAAATTAACAGTGAATATATTATCTAAAGTAGGTGCTGGATTAAAATCCAATTTACAAATCTATTGTATTTATTTACCAATGCAGTACGTGATATTTAACAGATATCTCATAATTCTATATAACATATAGACATTGTATGAAACTAAACTTCTCAGAAAGTGTGATGAAGATAAACAAATTGTTCATGGTCAATTCTAAAGCCCCCGACATACACTAATGAATTGGTATAAAATGAATCACTGGCTCAGCAAGTCTACATTTGCATTATTTTCGTTTCAATTAAAATCCAATTCTGTTTGCACGACTTTGACTTATCCCTCCTTACCAATCAATGTTTCACTTCCATTTTATAAATATTTTCATATTTTGAAAGAAATTCACTATTTACAGTGCACATATTCAAAATATTTTTTTCAAATTTAGTGTTCTTAGCACGTTCTAGCTGTTTGGTTTCAACTACTTTGGTAGCATCCTGTGATTCATTCGCACTAAAATGTTTAACAAGAATTGGTTGCTCAACCAAACGACGATCAGGCAAACAATATAAAGGTCAAAATAGCAATAAATTATTCCGGTCAACAAGCTAATTCCAAATATCGATTTAGCTTCTGAGTTAAATATTTACTGAACATACGTATTTCTCTTCAAATTCGCAGAAATGTAGTTACCTAATATTTACTTGGCTAAGCTCACACTCTGCCAACATCAATGAACGTCTTTACAAATAAAACATACATTAAAAGTTTAATCTGATTTAATCAAATAACATCTGCCCTACGTTGGACAAATTGAACGGAAAATTTGTGACAATTAGTCGTAGATATCTGAGGTATGAATATGGTAAAGTTGTATATGTATAGTAAGAGAATATTTATTTTTCTAAGGCTTTCAATCATTTAAGTCTGAGTATTCTGCAAGCTATCTTGCTGTACAAAACCAGAAAATTGTATGTTCCTTCCTCTAGTTGAGCACTCCAAGTCGCTTGAAGCCCCCTTCTACTTGTAAAACAAGATCTTTCTCAACTGCATTGTACCCCCAGGTAAGATTAGAAGACTCTGTGGGGCGAAGTATTGGTTCATTCGCTGCGACTGATGCACAGTTTTCTGATTAGATAGATGTAGCCCTACAGATCGCCGTAGCCCTACAGATCGCCGTAGCCCTACAGATCGCCGTAGCCCTACAGATCGCCGTTCAATTTTTTTCCTCCAAAACCCTTCAAAGTAAACGGGACCGAATATTTTAGGCAGAACCGTGGACACCTTCATCTGGGTGGATAGCGCTACAGTGCTATAAATTAGAACTGGGATGATCAAAGTCTAACACAGAATATTCTTAGTTGTTCGGGATAGATGTTTGTCGAACTCGGATTCTACAGAGTTGAATTTTTTCACGTTATACTGCCTGAAAGACAGCTTAGAAACCACAACTCATTTTTTTGTGACTTGTTTTTAAGAACTATTGTTGTGACTTCGCTGCTTAGATCACTTTGCACTAATTTTTCGATTATTATTAATACAATAAATATCAATAATCCTACTCATCACATAATTGGCAAAGAAATATAGCGTTTAAACCTGGCAGGCAAGCCTCGCGAGCCCAAACCGTGTCACATTATAGATATGCAGTCCATTTTTTGAACAAACGAATTGTCATCAACTGAGCTTTTATTGCAAAAAAAAACAAGGCATTTTCGATGGTTGGAATATTACCAACTTTTTCCATCCTATCATCTGTTTCTTGAAAAACAAGGCTTTCGTCCGAACTACGATTGGGGGATTGAATTGAATTCAATCAAAAGTAAGGATCTGTTGAACTTAGCAACTTAGTATTCCAATTTATTGATTTCAGTATATGACCCGACTTAGATGTGTAAAATATTTACTTACAACGGGGTGTAAAAAATTCTGTCGTTTTTTTTGCTGATAGATCTTCAACGCATCAATGTAATGTGCGTACAGAGAAGCTATAGCCGCTGTAAGTGAAGGGGTGGTAGAAGATCCGAGTTGATCAATTCGGCGTCGATCGCAACAGTTTAGGCTAACACGCGTAAAAAATTCAACTGGTACAGGAACTAAAGGGATGAGATGACTTGGATTACGCTCGTGTTTACTGTTTGTGTTTGTGTCGTGTTTACTGACGAGGCTCTCTTTTGGCTCAAAAGCTTTATGAACATTGCCGAACAAAATTGCAGTTTTTATAATGAGACAAATATACTCGTACATAGGAGATACCCATGATTACCATTTATTTCAATCCTTGCAAAACTCTTTGGATGGTAAAACTTTCAATGATGATGACGCTTTCAAATCGCACTTGGTTCAGTTTTTTTCCCGATAAAGATCAGAAGTTCTACGAACGTGGAATTATGAACTTGCCAGAAAGATGGCATCGAACAAAATGGAAAATATATCATTGATTAAAGTTTATTCGTTGTATTTAAAAAAATGTGTTTTATTTATTTACATATATGAAAAAATCGGCAATTACTAACAACGAATAGCCCATAATGCAGCGAATTTTCTCAGAAGGCTTGGTCTTATTCAAGTAATGCCAAGTGTCTTTCCCACACATATTCATACTTGCATTACTATTGCATCGCTTATAAATAACGTTTGCTAAGTTTACGATTCTAAAGGCCGTTTGTAGTTTCAAGAACGCTTTAGACATTCAATATTTGTAGGACTGTGCCGGTATCTTTTAAAAATACTGTTGAGCCAAAAATTACAATTACAATCTTATAGGCTAAAGAAGAATCAACGTCTAGGATCAATTGATGTATGGATTATTTTTGTCATAATTTTCACTATATCCTACTAATTATTCATATACAATCTGTACATAGATCGGTGCTATTTTTTTTTAGGTCCTACCGTTGTCCTCCATATAAAATTATAAGGTGTTGTGTGAAAAGCTTTCTCCAGATCCATCAAAGTATTATTGAAATCCTAATCTTTAAATTACCGCCACAAAGTTTTTTTATATTATGCTGTTTTCTATCTATAAGTTGCTTTAATGATTGGAAATTGTTACGAATTTTTGTGTCCCCTTGGTCCTGCCATAAATTATGTTACAAATATAAAACGCTATAAAAAAAAACCACTAAACATATTGTATTCAAAATTGTTTCATTTATTAGACCACAATATTGATTATTAAAAAAAACACTAGATTCACTCGAAATAACTGCTTTTTGCTTTAACACAAGGTTCCAAACGGTGTGGCCATTGGGCTATAGCGGCACGTACGGTTTCCATGGAGATCGTGGACGCTGCTCTGGTTAGTGCTGTTTTAAGGCTTTCCAAATTTCTGTGAGGAGTCTTGCAGGTCATGTTCTCCAATTCTGACCACAAAACATAATCTAGATTCAGATCTGGACTCCCCGACGGCCAATCTTCTGCTGCTATAAAGCCAGGAATACTGACTCTGAGCCGCTCCTGCGTGGTTTTGGCTTTGTGCGCTGGAGCAGAGTACTGTTGGAAGATCCATCTGTATCCATTGAAAAGGGTATTGGTCAAACCTTTCACAACAACTTCTAGCACATCTTCTTGGTAAACCTTTGCACCAGTTTGTACGCCTTTTTCACAGAAGTATAGAGATGTGACACCATGGTGAGAGATCTCCCCCCAGCCATTACGGAAGCGTGATGATGTCCACGTTGAACCCTTGGAACAACTTTTTTCGCTTCCTTTGATGAGTGACATAAATTTTGGCATTTAGTTTGTTGAAAACTTCTTCCACGTAAAAATTTTCTCATCCGTAAGCAGAATGTTTCCATGGCCATTGTCCGCGTGCCACTGCAAAAGTCTCTTGCATCTTTCCAGCCAATTTTCTTTTAGTTGTGGAGTTAGAAGATGGCCCGTGGACCGACGATAGGCTTTCATATGCGGATCATCCCGAATCTGCCTAGACATGGATCTGGTTGATATATCCAATTTCATGGACATCATTTTCTGCTTCCTAAGGGGAATTCTCCGAATTTGTTCACGCATTGCTTTTGCTACCGTATTCGTACGGACTACGCGCGGACGATCACTTCTTGGCCTGTCCTCTACTCCAGACAATTAGCCGAAGCGAGCGATAGCGCGATAAACGAATATTCGCGATATTCCGAGTTGTTTTGGCAACTCGAAAATTTGACCAGCACTCTTTCCGCACTAATTCTACGTAATTACCGCGACTCGATTCCTTTTAACGCCCCACTCCATGTTAATACACCCTAAAGGACTCGAACTGCAACCAATTTCAGACTGCTATAATTTCCAAACCGTTCATGACAGTGAGCTCAAATTTTGACACATGACAGATAATTTTATTATTTACATTATTTTAAACGATTTGCGTCTCAGTTGCGTTGAAAAATTTTTATCCGCGATGGAATTCAAACGTGATAACTGTGATTGCTTTATACTTGGCTGGAAAACCACAGGTAGCTATCGTTAGAGCCCTCCAGCACTTCAACGTGAATAAATCATTTGTGTCTCGAACTATAGCTCGTTACCGTGATACTGGCAGCGTTGCAAAACGCCATGGAGATGGTCATAAAAAAAAACAACAACATCGGCAGAAATGGTTTGGAAAGTGAAGGCTCGAATTGAGCGAAATCCGCGACGAAGTGGAAGAAAAATGGCTCGTGAGTTCAACATATCGTTGGAACGGATGCAACACATACTGAAAAATGAGCTTGGGCTCAAGCCATTGAAGTTCCAAACAGCACACGATCTTACACCGCAACAGAAAAAAGTCGAAAGAGCGAAGGAATTGCTACACTTGCACGAAAGTGATGAGTTGCCGAATTTGGTTTTTTCCGATGAGTCGCCATTTGTTATCGAGCAATATGTCAACAAACAAAATGACCGAGTTTACTTGCCAGAGAGGTCCTTCGAAAATTTACACCTTCGGACGGCCACCAGAAAGCAGGTAGCATCGATGGTGATGGTTTGGGCCGTCATAACTGCCGATGGTCGCTCTCCGCTCGTATTTTTTGACCATGGAGTCAAAATTAATGCGATCGTATACCGTGAAACTGTCTAAGAGACAGTATTGAAGCCTTGGGCAAACAATCATTTCGGTCTTAGACCGTGGACATTTCAACAACACTAGGCACCGTCTCACAAAGCGTGCGTCAACCAAGATTGGTTAAAAAACAATGTTCCACACTTCATTTCTTCGACACAATGGATTGCATATTTTCCGGATGCAAATCCGTTCAACTTCTCTGTCTGGGGTATTTTGCAGGCGAAGGTTGGCACTAAAAAATACCAAAGTTTGGACCACCTCAAATAAGCACTTCGCCCGGAAAGGGCCAAAATACCGCAGAGCCACTTGCGTGCAGAGTGCGATGCTTTCTTCGGCCGTCTCAAGGCCATTATTCGCGCCAAGGGTGGACATATTGAAAACTACTGACACAATTTGAAAATTGATGTATTTTCCAACATTTTTTGCTATGGCACAAAAAAATTTATCAAGAAATAAAAAAATTATAGCATTTTAAAAAGTTATAGTTCGAGTAAGTCACTGTAGTTTGCAAACTGAAACCAAACTGACTAGTATTCTTCACTGATGTGCATGTGTTTTGAAAAAAAAAATTAACGGTTCTATTTCCGCAAGAAGTTTTGAACGATAAGCGCTGGAAGTTGTGTAACAGAACTTTTGGCAGGACTAGGTATAGTAGAATAAGAAAGCTTCCCATCTACTTGTTAAAGGTCTGATCTCTACTCATATTGTTGCATATGATCGTTTTCCCCGGAGATTTTTACAACAGAGGTTTCCAGTTTTTATCTACATATACCTGATCCAGAAAATCGCACATCTCTTGTGCGGAGATATTTTCCGAGTAGGGTAGGGCATGCTTAAAAAACTTGGCATTACTCATAATCTAAGCTCAAAACTAAATGCAATGCGATGATTTGTATAATATGTACATCTTTTAAGAAATCATAATTTTAAAACTAAAGAAATATTGGCCGGAATCCTTGGGAAAAGAGCTTTAACATTATAGCCCAAATGCTTTGGAATTTTCTTCTTCCACTCCCTGCTGGTGGAACAGGAATCTGCAAGGACAATTAATAGAGAATAAAGCTAAATCTACTCAGCCGTGGCTGCTAAATGACTCATTTATTGAAATTAGAGAACAACTGAACTAAAAAATCAATTCTCCAATGTGGCAAGCTCACGGAGCCTAGAATACTGTGGTTCAACTGCTACTAGTGGAATTAATGCTGACATCATCAGACCACATTACTTCCAACCTGCGAAAGGGGCATATCTATGAAATTTACATATCCATATACATATGTACAAAAATAACTAAAAAAAATCCTATATTTTCAGTTTGTCAACGAATTTAACATAACCTTTCAGTTTGGTCCTTCCAAATGTCCTGTGTATACTTCAAATAGACATTCTATTGCCTATACCAGCTGGGTACAAACATTTTAAGGGTACACAAAGCCCTAGAGCGCGCGTTCATTATAAAAAAAAATATATATAATATATTACCTTGTCAATCAACCGGGTAATCGTTTACAACTTCAAAGCGAACATTTTTTCAGCTGTATCAGCTGTCAATTTCAGAACAGTTTCCATAAGATTTTTTTTTAAATTGTTGGCCCATTTATTACTATAATTAGATCTTACTTGAATCTCAGCCAATGCATATGTAAATGTACGAGCACTCATGCCTTCAACAATTGTTTTTTCCAGTATTAGTCTATTAATAAATCAATTACCACACCCAATGTATGTTTCTTCAAAATATGCAACTTTTCCACATGTAGGTTACAACATTTCTAATTACTCTTATACAGACACTGAATAGTTTTTATTTTGTAATTCGAACAAATTAAATTTAGCAATCGCTTTACCCTATAACATGGGCAAACCGAAAAGAAAAAAACTTAAATTCAATTCAAAACCACAATATTGTAAATGTAAATGTAAATCATCGGCACATTTGTCTCCATCAAACTTAACAAATAAAATAAAAAATCTCCAACGAATGACAACGATTAAATTGAAGATATTTTCTTATGAATTATTAATTTATCATCTGTTTACAATTATTGCACAACCGTGCACAAACAAATCAATCTTTTGTACTCTCCTACTTCTACGTTTTCTAACTTTCGTCCATCGGTGATGCATCAAACATCTGATTGAGTGTTGAACATACGAGTACCCCGCCTGAAAACACCCTAACTTTTGCCCCATCTTGTTTTCCTTTTTGTTTGCCGCGGAGAAATTCAAATAAAATCAAATAAACAAGTGAAGAAACTGTAAAAGGGGGAAAAATAATTAAATTAGAAAAATTAATTTTTATCGCACTTTTTTGTTTCTACAATAGTTCCAGCAATATATGTATGTATGTATACGCGGGTTCGATACACTGAACTATAGATATCGATATCCATCCGTTCAGCCTATTCGATGTATCCGCACTTAGATCATCGACGGAGTTAGCGCACCCCACTGTGAAGGCTACTGGAAACCACAACGCAACACCTACAACATGTAAGCAAGAGCATATGGAGTAGAGTACGAGTATGGCCGCGATTCCGAGTATTGATGTTGATTTTACGTTTTCGGGATGTCTCTAAAGCCGCTAAGAAAGCGGGACGAATCGCAGGGGTACCTTCTTACTTTTTTTTAGAGACTTGGTTTTGTGGAATTTGCACGTTTCTATTTCATTTTTGCAAAAAAAAATCGATCTCTGAAGTAACGATTTTGTGCTAATAAACTTGGCGACAGTTATCGAATAAAAAACGATGACAGCCGCATTCGATAGTGCAATTAGAACGATAAGATTGCATGTGGACTACGGGTCGATTACTGATCGGTATACTTATGTGCTTATCGAAATAACTCGGGTTGACCGAGAAACTAAAAAAAAAAACAAACTTAACTGTGCGATTGCTTAGCGGAAATATTTGCAAGGTATTTCTGAAATATTTGTGACGTCTTTTTGATTCTTCGGCGAAGTTTTTATTAAACATTGACTAAAAAACTAAACAATTATTTAAAATAAGCCACCGTCTGCGGATTCCTGAAGAGAAGAAGTGCAGTATTGAGACTGTCGAGAGTTAGTTCATCTTTTAGGTTCCAAAACAAAGTTTGACTGACATCAGACCTCTAACTTCAAATAAAGGGTGACAAGATAAGAACAATAGGAAAAAAAAATTTAAAGAAATCAACAACGGTGTGAGATATAACATAAAACTAGTTCTGGCTTTATTTTGAAGCTAAGTTCATGCCATTATGTGTGGAATAGCACATCATTCAAATGGTCGCCTCGGTTTCACTGGCAGTGCCTCAAGCGGTCGGACCAATTTTTAATGACTCGGTCCAATATATGCGGCGTTATTCCTGTAATAGCGTGTCAAATGTTGGCCTCGAGCTCGTCTAAGGTGGTTGGCTTGTTAGCGTAGACTAAGGACTTGACATAACCCCAGAGAAAATAGTCGAGTGGTGTGAAATTTCATGTTCGCGGCGGCCAATTGATGAACACTCGCCGTGAGATGACCCAGTCGCCAAATTTCTCCTTCACAACTTCGAGCGTTGGCATGTAGCACTGCCTTGTTGGAACCACAACTCGGATATAGCGATGCTGTCGAGCTCCAACCATAGAAAGTCGGTTAACATCGCTCTATACCTGAGACCATTGCCAAGAGGCTCCTTCCTCATTTCGAAAGAGATAAGGTCCGATGATGCCGTGCCATAAACCGCACCAAACAGTCAATCTTTGTGGATGCACTGATGCTTAGCCAAACACGTGTGGATTGTGTTCACTCCAATAACGGCAATTTTGCTTGTTGACATAGCCGCTGAGCCAAATATGGGCCTCGTCCAAGAAGATGATTTTTTGTCCAAAATCCACATCTCCGGCCAATAATGCGAGCACCTAATTAGCGAACTCACGACGTTGTCTATGGTTGTCCGACTTCAATTTTTGCGTCAGCATAATATATAGTAATATGGATATAAGTCGAAATCCAACCGCAAAATAAGCCGGTTGGCTCTCTGGTGATGCCCAATTCAGCTGGTCAGCCCCGAATCGACATTTCTGGATCTTCTTCGCTACGGCGACTATGTTTTCTTCATTTTGCACCAGTCTCTATCTGGTTGGTGGCTTAAGATCCAAAAGAGTCTACTCACGCTCAAACTTTTCCACGGTGCGACGAATTGCCTGCACACTGAAGCCATGATGCCGACCGACCTCACGACGAAATTCACGTTGCGTATTTACATTTGAGCCGGAATTCTGCACTTTCGGCAAGCGTAAAACAATGGCAAACCGTACTGAATATTTTGACAGCTGGATGTGATTGGTACTTTGAAAGCTGCTGAAACCTAACAATTGGAAAAACTATCATTGTTATCTGGTAATCCGTTATACAGTACCTCAATTATTAATGGATACCAACTTCACAATATAAACTAGATCTCCGATCTTGGTGTCTGGTTATAGCAACAGCAATTATTTTATTATCTCTTCTTACTTATTACGTAAGGACCTGATGAAATGTATCCGGTATTTCTACTAATGACAGAGAATGTAAAGTTACTTCGTGATTTAACATATTCCTTCAAATTGGAAACGTACTTACCCCCGAAATGAAAATCGATTTCTATTTGCATGACCTTCCCAATAATCTCCTAATAATTTAAATATCATACTATATTTTTCCGACTACTAAAAGACCTTGAAACATTTATCGATGTGCAGCTTTATTTACTGCTAATCAATTCAAAGGTCAACATCTTTAAGCACCTATATCTTTAACACTTCACTGGCATTGTAAAAGGCAGATAGCCATAAATAATGAATAAATTAATTAAGATCACTGATTAAAGAGAGATACGTCGCATACGGAAGCTATTCCAAAACTTGAAAGCATCATATCAGTATGGATTTACCAGATTTTTACCAACTTATACCACATGTTCTTATTACGGCTGATCTGAGAAAAAAACAAAGAAACTTCCAATCGATACCCACAACCTATTTATCAAATTTAACGTCATTTGCAGATGGTAAATTATACTCTATAGAGGTTTAACATCCCTGCTTAGCTCTTCTGCCTGATCATACGTAGCACTCTATCACTTTCAATGGCATCATCTTAAGAATTCTGCCAAGCAATAGGCATTTTCGTCTGGATGAAAAATATCGATGAAAAAGTAGAATATATAGAAAATCGCGACTTTGACAAAATGACACAATTCATAATACCAACTTTACCGAGTTAGGCATTTAGGCCCCGCAGATAATTTGGCCAATGCCATCAGCTCAGAAATCAAGCAAAGAATTCTTCCCGGCAAAAGCTTTTCTTTGGCAGATTGCGCTTTAAAAAATTTAGAGATACGCGCCACCAGCGCCTTGAGGACCTGGCTTGAAAACATTATTAGTTTTTTGAGACACAAAATCTTCAAGTGAACTTGGTTTCTGTCTCTATTGACCTTGGTATTAGAAATCTTATGAATGAATTTAACTCATAAGTGACGAATCCGAGTAGGAACGGACTTGCAGCGCCCATCAGGAGAAGGCTGGAAAGTAATCCAACCAGCTAAAGAGGTTGTTTGTTCCACACTGGACTAGGTTATACCCCAGAAGTGCCATCTAAATTGATTAGAGAAAGTATAGTCTATGAAATGCTGCTTCGTGATGAACTACAACAGCTTTGCACTTTATCTGATTAACTTCTGAATCGTTTGCCCGCATCATGGCTAAATTTTCTCCATGATACGCATCTGATAAAAGTCAATTTAGTCAATTCTAAGAATGGCACGGATGCCAGAACTAGACACACCTCTGTATAGCTGTCTCAAGCAGCTTTTAAACTGGTAAAAACTTGGTGAGTATCGATCTAAAGTTCTTGAATTTTCTCTAGGATCTGCACTATTAAGAATTTTAGGTCAACTGTCTTAAACAATAGCCAAATAGCCCTGAAAGGACCAATAAGATGAGGAATGTAGCACGCAAAATCTGGTTAAAAAGAGTGATGTTTCTATACTTGTAGTTGGCGGAGTTCGGATCGTGTTTTTTTCTAGTAGATCAGACAAAAGATACTAAAACTGTACCTTCCAATTCACCTCTTGTTGCTAGCTGGACATGGAGGCCGTCAGGTACCTATTGCAGCCTTATTGTACTTAAACTGCTAACTTTACTTAATTTTTTTCGGGTCAACGAAATTCTTGGCTTTCTTATGCCTGGTAGCAGTATTTAGGCCGTCCTAGCCGTTTCAGACTTGCAGAAATGATTTTTTCATATTCTAAGCACTAACAGTTACTGTACTCCCTATTCGAGTCTAGTGACGTAAATATGCTCCTTTGAACTTTTGGCAAAACATCCGAAGACTTCCACTTCCTTGATCAAGGCCTTCTTGTGCTCTTTGTGCCGATGTTTGTCACTCTATGTTATGGCCGGCATGGTAAGCGGATTGTTGTCTCATTGCGTTCTTGCACTTTTCATCAAACCGAAGGTTTCGTGAGTGTGGTCGGGTGAGGTCCAGTATATCAGTTGCGATATTACCGTCGGCTGCTACTGCTACATTTAGTGAAGTACTGGAGATTACCTAAAATTTGTTGAAAGGTTAAAGAATACGGGATCCGCAAAGATTATGGCAGTTTTTTGCGATTGCAGCCATTTAAAATTAAATCTCCTCACAATCACCAAAGGCGTGCCTTGGTGGTGGTCTGAATCACTATTAGTCGCTTGGAAATATCGGATACCTGAAATCATACAGAAATGCTTTGATTGCTTTTTAATTTCCCGACTTTTATAAATGTTGAAGTGAGGAAACTTTGTGATAACTACAGTAATACCCTGCCCCGCGGCAAAGTCAATTAGCCTAAATCCGTTTGCAGACCTTAAGACGTCTTATTTTCCTACTTCACTTAAAATCATTTAAACTCATTCTTAGGGAATTACTAGTGGGTTTTGTCGAAGAGCTCGTGAAAATATTACTTTGACCCTACCCGTCTTTTTAAAATGGCCCACAAGTTCTCAATAGGATTTAGATCGGACGATTGAGAGGGCCATTCCAACACATCAACATTTTTCTGCGCACACCACTCCTTTGATGAATGTTTTGGGTCATTATCATGTTGATAAACCCAACGCAGTGGCATCTTCTCCTCAGCATTATGGATTCCAGTATATCCCTATACTGAAAACGATCCATAATACCACTAATCTCATGTATTGGTCCACATTCCGCACCAGAAAAACATAATTGAGCCTCCTCCATGCTTCACGGATGGACGACAATGGCGTGGCTGAAGACGTGTCTCCTTCTTTCGTCTAACATGAATACTTACATCGGAAGCAATCAAGTTGAACTTACTCTCGTCACTAAAGAGTACAGTTTTCCACTTCCACACCA
Source organism: Volucella zonaria (assembly GCA_963966105.1). Classification (NCBI taxonomy): domain Eukaryota; kingdom Metazoa; phylum Arthropoda; class Insecta; order Diptera; family Syrphidae; genus Volucella; species Volucella zonaria. The sequence continues at coordinate 161,506,094 of OZ014532.1, forward strand.
ATTCAAATGGTTTCTTACGAACTCCAGTGTAGGAAACGAGTGGCGTTAGCAAGGTAATCAAATTCTTACTATAGGAATACAATATTAACTTTTTTGTCCATGCTTAGCAGTAAGCAGAGGCTTTTTCGCTGGCCGAAAAGAATAAAAACCAGCTTCTCTTAAATGCCTGCGTACCGTGCTTGCTTCAATTGAAAGATTGAGCTCACTAACAATCTTTCTTGAGTGTAGTTTTTCTGGGACGTCCTCAACAGTAAATAGTTTCGACCGGTTTCCCATTGCGAAATTTTTTTTAATGTCGATGATGGCATTTTATACTTTTTGGCTATGGATTTTTGTTGTAGCTCTGCCCTGAAATCTGCTACCACCTGATTTTTAACCACACCACTGTATTTATTTTTAACCATTTTATTAGTGAACAAATTGGAGACGCCTGATCTTTTAAGTTTTGTTAAGTCTATAACTAACTTCAAATGACAGCCAAGATCACTATCAGCAAGTTAAAGAAGAAGAAAATACGGTACTTTGGAAAATCCGGTATGATTTGCACAGGCTAAACTCTACAAATAATGATAGCAATGGCTTGTTTTTTTTTTTCTATTTGTAAACTTATTCAATGAGTTTTCTTAAATTGCCAAGCAAGTGTACCTAAAGTATTCCTGTCCTCTAGAATTCTTCAATGAAAAATTTTCAGAAAAAATCCGGTATGTTTTGCACAACACTGTTTGTCACAGTTTTCCATTCTTCACTTGACCGTCCATTATTCAGCGCTTTAGCGCCTGGTAAAGTTCGAAACATTCCATCTGCAGATCCGAACGTCGTTGCTTTTTTCCGGTTTTGCATAGCCGTCTACATATATCCGAAGCGCTCACTTACTTTGCAACAGTGAATTTTTTATATGGACGGGAAATTAACTCCCCTCAGCTCACCTAATCAGGGAGGCCAGGCTTGTTCTTTTGCCACTAGTACAAAGCTGGCTAACTGAAGCCACCGTCATCTGCCGTACGTCTTCGTTCTCAGGATTTGTCATTTCCAGCAAAGCAATATACGAGTAGTGTTGCTATTTTCTTCTGCGAGCTTATAAGTTTTGCAAGTCAAGTCCATGGACGAGAACAGTACACGGTGGCTACGTCGAGAAGATCACTGCAGCACTTTGTATCACGCGGTTGGCTCTACTCAGTGTTCTGTGCCTACTTGTATCATACAGCAACCTAAACCCCTTTTAACCCTTATCCTGTACTTAAAAAAAAAAAACTCACATGGTATTTGTGTGTCAAATTTGCCCAACACTAGATGGAGTTAAAAGTGACCTCCTTGGGAATTAAAAAAATTTTTTTTTTAAATGTTTTTTTATATTATTCAATATAGTCACCTAGTTTGATGCACTTATGCCAGCGATTTTAAAACTTCTTGATCCCGTCCGAAAAGTAATTTTCCAGAAGGTCTGCAAAATACTCCTCCGCGGCGTCGATGATTTTGAGGTTTGGGAAGAGATAAGAAATCCAGTTACCAATCGACGCGAAAAGTCCGCCCGATTCCGCATCAGCAAGTCCAAACACTCTTTCGAAGTGCTCTTGCGTTCATGTTTTTGGTCATTCGCCGCACCCAGCGGCAGGATAACTTTTTCATATGCAGAATATTGCCCAAAATATGGCGTGTGCACTCAGTACTAATCTTTGTGGTATCTGCTAGCTGGCGCACCCCCACTTTCCGGGCAGCCAACACCATTTCATGTATTTTTTTGACATTGTCCTCTGTAACCGCATCGGAGGGCTTGCCGCTGCGGACTTGATCGGTAGTGGAGTTGCGGCCACCACGAAACTCTCGAAACCAATATTTGACGGTGTAATCTGGCGGTGCATTAGCCCCATAATATTTATCCAACTTTTCTTTTGTTTCCTTCGCCGTTTTGCCTCTCAAAAAATAATGTTTTATGAGAGAACGAAAATCGTTTTTGTCCATATTCAACATGATGTCAAACACGTCAACAACAATCAGCTGTCAAAACAAAACTAAAGACAATATCGCACTGAAATTTGGCATGTCTGCCTAAATATGAACGGACTTTAAGGCACCGTAACCTTTTTTGCAGTAGCAGTGGATTCTTGCGGTCAAGGAGGTCACTTTTCACTCCATCTAGTATATTTTATTTAGTTTTCACAATTTTTACTTGTAATTTGTTGTTCAGAATGGTTTTTACAAAAAAATTTTAAACATTTCGAGCCTTTTGTTGAATATTTCGTGCTGTTGGAGCGACTTGGGCACAAATGGCAGCGAGATATCTTTAATGTTGAGACTGTAATTTTTTCTGGATTTTTTCGTGTTTGGGCAATTTTGACAAATGTATACAGGATAATGGTTAAGAAACAAAACTTCTCCTTAGTTGATGAACCAACAACTCTTTAAATTAAATTTAATAACATATGATACCGACATATACGAAGAATGGATAGATGGGGCACCATCTAGAACTTGTTTAAGGAAGCAAATGCAGAAATTGCAGTTGATTTTCATTTTGCAAGTACGATTCTATCTACCAAGCTCTAGATTTATGTCCAATATTCAAGATTAAGTCCAAGAATCATGAACTTTGTGGGTGACAGTCTATTGACATTTCACACTATCTATCGATCGAAACGAACAAAAATTACCATGACAAAAGTTGAACCAATATTTTGCAAGGCCATTTTCTACCATACATAATATCATATGATACATATTCAAAACGAATTTGTTATCTAAATAAGGTGCGGCATCGATCATCACAGCAAATACCATACATGCTCGTTTAATTTCTAGATACACAAACAAAATGAATTACATTCGACTACTACATTCGAATACTACGACTACGCTACAGTATCTTATCAAACCAATCAATATTAGTAGATATTGCATAAACAAGAAAAAAATTTGATAAAACGTCTAATCAAATTGCAAGAAGTAAAAAAAACTCGCACGCCTTTATGGATTGGAATGCATATAAATAAATACGACAACTGATCCGATACTTTGATGGTTTTGGGAACAAATACAAAATTGACTACAACATACAGTTTTTTATCAGGCGCCTAATTTTTATTTATTTATTTTTTTTTTATTTCATTTATTGCCAGAGACTATTGGTTCCAAAATGACGAAAATAAAATGTACTTGTAAGTACTTCGTCAACATTTATTCTACATGTCAATCGGCAAGAACGACTGACGATGACTCCCTTAACGATAAGCTAATTAAACCTATGCCCCTGATAATTTAAAAGCAAAACAAAAAATGCCTAAATCACAACAGACATACATAAATTATTATGAGTAAGCAATTGTAGTAAAAAAGAAAAATATTTATAAATAATTTTATCGTTGATAAAACACTAATTTCTTATGCAATACGAAAGTGTTGAACCAATTCGCATCTATCTTTCACGAAAAGGTGTTCTTACAAAGTGTACAAGTGTACAATCGTCTCGGGTATGTATTGCCTGTTATTATATAATTTGTGACATTAAAAATTAATGAAACAACAACATGGGTTTCGAAAAAAAAGGAAGACAATGAAACGATAATTGTTTTGTTTATATTAAGTTTTTTGTTCATATGGTCGGTACCAGTTTTACGCAGACAAATTGTGTGATTCAATTCCAATAACAAATTGTTGCTGTTTTTTTTTGCAAACATGTTTTTCTTATTTAAATAACAATAGCTTAGATGGTTTAGATATGTTTCGATATAAAAAAAAAAAAAAAAAAAAAAACATACATAGCGCAACATCGCTATGATCTTCAGTCATCGTTCAAACAATTTGAGTTTGACTGCAATTCCAATTCGTCCCAGAACATTATGAAGAATTATGTCGAAAATATTTGTTTTGAATTAGGGGAGGGGATAGAAATGAAGTCGGTTGTTTGGTTTTGTGATAAGAGAAGAGAACAGAATCTGAGGAATGACTCAGGTCCGGTGGTGTTTGCATTTGAAATACGCTCCACTTTCGATAGGCCCATTACATTTACATTTGAGCTTGAACAAAAATGTGAGCAAATATGACGCAGAGCTGATTCTATGATTTGTTTTATTGCAATGAATGTACACAAATTCTTGGGGAAATTAATGTTTTCAGTAAAATGATTTTCAGGAATTTTAAATGAGTTCAGTCATGTGGATATTTTGTAAAAAGCTATTAACTCAACTTGTTTTTATTAAACCCTAATAATTGCTCAGTTTGTAGAATAGGTTAATTAAAGTAATTCGTCTTTAGTACTTTAATTGTATTGTTATTGATTACACTTCCATTATAGAATCTGTTACATACAATGTGTGGTAAATGCGAATACGAGTAGGCATATAGGTAGAGCTGACGCCAATAGATTCCTAACTATTAATCCGGGAGCAATAAGTGTCTCGCTTGATAGAATTTCTAAGTACTTATGTATACCATATTTACTAATCCGGGCTGGGTCTGGGCCTTGACCAGCATACCTCTCCAGTCAACCTTTTGTTTGCTAACCAAGTTCGCACCCCAAGTTGATCGAAGTCACTCTCTATTTTTGGGCTCGGCTTGAAGTGCTAGGGTCCTAGTGTTCATCTGCTCAACATGTCCCAGCCATATAAATCGGCGAATTCTGACTATGTTACCGAAGTCCACGCCTCTGTACAGTCGGAAGGTTCTTAATTTAGTCTTCTCCATTTTCCGTCGATGTAGAGCGGGCCGTAGATCAATCGAAGCACATTTCTTTCGAAATTACCCCTTCATCTTTTTTTTTAATACAGTCCATGCCTCTGCGCTATATACTCGTTCGTAGGAGTAATGCAGATTTTATAGATCATCCGGGAGAGAACTTTCTTACATAACTGATGTCTGAACCCAAGAAGACAGCGATTGGCATAAATTACTCTTTGAATGATCTGAAAGGTGGTATCGTCCTGACTACCTCGAAGTTACACCTGTTTGTTATGCTGTTTTCATCGAGTCGTCGATATTGTTTGTCCTTTCTTGATGACAGCATGTACTTAGTTGTCGCTTCGTTTACTATCAGACACATCTTCATTCGCGAATACGCGCAAGTACGTCAAAAATAGGCTGTAAATGCCTCTGGTGTTGGCTTCCTCTCAAGTACAATGCTGAAGAAATCACATCATAGTGGGTCATCCTTTCGGAAGCTATTTTGACATCAAATGTATTGGTAAAACCATTTTTGACCTTTAGGGACCAGCGAGCTTTCTTCAGAACTGAACTCGTTTAACTGCCATTATATGTATAACCGGACATTGCTTCGTATAATTCATCCCGATATACGGGCCTTTAAATCTTAGATCTGTCGGAATGTAAAAATCTAGTCGACAGTGGATTTTTCAGGTCTGAAACAATGCTGATAAGGAGTAGTCAGTTGTCAAAGGTCAAAAGATTTTAGGCAATTACCTATCTACTATGGCGAAAAAGATTTTACAGGCAACATTGATGAGATTGATACCTCTTATCTAGCATGTTTCGTCTAATCATATTTTAGATCTGATTGGTACTTTTTTTTTATCCTGCGTAGGTATACCACGTGGCAGATAGTTTTGGCGTGGTCCACACTTAAAGGATTTTGTTTGTTCTCTAACAGAATTGACAGTGTAATCTCCGATTAAATCAAACCATCGTTCTGCGAACACTTTTTTGGATTGATGAACAACGCTTCCAATTAATCAAACTATCTTTAAAAGGCCGTTTAGCACAAATCAAATCGATCCGTTGTTATGGACCAATTCGTGATTTTTATGTTGAACATTATAGCCAAATTAAGCAAGCCACCAACACAACACGTGTTGATGTGAAATAAAATACTTGAAGCTAATGTTAGTGTGATATTAGCTTTATTTTAAATATAATTTTATGCCTTTAGTGTTGAAATATGATATCGGTCATATGCGCGCCACGGCTAGCTCGAATGAAGCGCAATTATGAAGTCCCCACTGGGGCCGTATATCAGCAATAACATGGCGAATGTTGACTTCCAAATCGTCCAACGCCTCAGGTTTACCGGCATAGACTAGTGACTCCACATACCCCCAAAGAAAGTAATCTAAAGGTGTGAGATTACAGGATCGTGGAGGCCAGTTCACAGGTTCATTACGCGCTATTATGCGCTCAGTAAATGTTTCCCGCAATAAATTTAAGGTGTCGCGCGCCGTGTGGCATGTTGCGCCATTTTATTGAAACCAGAGCTCTGTAGCGTCAATGCAATTCAACTGAGGAACGGAAAAGTCAGAAATCATGTTTTTATGATTTCTCCATTAACGCTAACATTCTGGCCGGCACCGTCCTTAAAGAAAGATGGGCCGATGATTCCACCAGCCCATAAAGCACACCAAACAGTGAGTTTTAATGGTTGTAAGGGGGTCTCAATAAAGGCTTCTGAGTTTTTTCCACTCCAAATTCGGCAATTTTGCTTGTTTACATATCCACTTAACCAAAAATGGGCCTCATCGTCGGAGAACAAAATTTTTCGTTGGAATTGAGGATCAAGCTGAATCATGTTTTCGGCCCATTCACCGAACCTACGACGTGTATAATGGTCACGCGGTTTCAACTCTTGCGCAAGCTGGATGTTATAAACTTTTAAGCCAAGATCTTTCCGTAAAATCTTCCACAAAGTGAATGGGCATAGCTCCAATTGCTGTGCACGATGGCGAATTGACTCATTCTGATTATCCTCAACACTGCGTTCCACAACGGCAATAACTTCTTCTGTTCGCACTGTTTGTCATCATTGGGAATGCGTATTATCCACTAGAGTGTACGTGGTGCTAAAACGATTCATTGTGTTCCGAATAACTTGCTCAGATGTACGATTATGTCGATCGATCGTAAAATGGACGTAGCGCACGATAAGTTTGGCGAATCGAACCATGGTTTTCAAAATAAGTTTGCACAATTTACACGCGTTGCTCTGGCGTCAATCTATTCATCGTAAAATGGTGAAACGTACTAACCACAAATCAACTTTCAACTGCCAAATTGAGAACCTGTGGAAACAGTGTTGCCAGTTTAAAAACCAAACCTCTACAAACCTTTACATTATGATGAAAGTATCTCCAATGAAAATGAAAGTGTGTAAGATTTAAATTTACTTTTAGCGGTACGTTGAAGCAATTAGGCAATGTTCATTAAAAAATGAATGTCAAATTTTAATCTATTAACCATCGAACTAGACTCAGCTGGTACTTGAATGTCAACTATAAGGCCATCGTTTCCGTCGTTCCTTCGTCAGTTTGACTACACAGCAGTCGCAAGTTGGCGTTTTTTTTTTGTTTTTGTTGTTCATAAAACCTATTTTTGACCTAAAGGGTTTATTGATAACCAAAACTCTTGCATATAAGAAGGAAATATTCCTAGAAAAGATGCGGTTTCCAATGGACTTTAATGCCTCAACAATAAACCCAGGAGCGACCTTACGGTCGAGAGGGATTATGTCATCTTCATTGAGAATAATCTTTCTGAACTGAGCTAGGAGAACAATACCACTGCAAGATGTCTAGATCCTTTTCATAATTTTCGATTTATAGAAACAAAAAAGTGTTCCAGAAGAAGCAGCAGTTGTTTTCAATCAAGGTCTCTAATATTTAAGGAATTTTGATAGTTAACTAGGAATATTCTAGGTCTAATGTTACATCATGTTTAATGAAGGTTTGACAATTTTCTAGTCTCATTCACACTGAAACCATGTTAGCAATTAGCACTCTCCGATTAATTTATAAATTTTTTAGGACATACAATTTTATAATAGATTCTCGTAATAATTTATGATTAATAGACTAGATTACAACTTCTTCCACTTATATACTCGTACAACGGCTTCAGAAGGTTTCGTCGACTATAAGTATAAGCGAAAAGTTATTTCGACGAAAACAACACGCGCCTTACATATTTGAATTTAATATTTAAAAAAAAAATTTGAAAAGCTTGACACCATGCTCGTTTGCCTTGGAGTAGTTCCAAAGTCTTAAATTCAACACACTATGATGGAAATCTGCAAGGCTCACTTAATACTACTCGTATTTCTGATATTTTTTCTTATGTTTACCATAAATTTTTTATTATATTCATTCGAGGACTTAAACACTTGTTTTTTAAAGGGAACTGCCTATCGTGATATGTGGTATAATCATGAGGATATATGGTATAGGAAAACAAGCATTCGAGTAAATTTCAATTTTTCTAATCTTTTAACGTAAACCTTTTCGTGGAAAAAAATCATCGTAATTTTGGAGTTACTTTGTTTAATAGTTTTAAAGATATGATTATGAGTTAATGTTTGGCATTACGTTATCAAATCGATTCAATAATCTGAAAGATTTTACAGTATCTATTTATTCGATAGTATCATTAAAACAATTTAGCAATTTTTATCAATAGCTAAATATATGTTACGTTCAAAAATTATTTTTTAATTTAATATGTTTGGCAAAGGTTTTTTTAAAATTTTCCCAAAGAATTCTAATTTTTCTTTGTTTATTTGTTCTATGTAGAATTACAATCGTTTTCTGCCAAAGAAGAAATCCATAAAGTATTTCTACTTAAAATGCACCATCGCCTTTTTTTTTGTGTTATAACCCTCAACTTTGCAATAGTGAGGACAGAAATTTTTGTCCCGATTGAAATGCCACATACTCATTAATTGTAGTTCTGATAGTCAGATTAAAAATCTACTGATGTTATACATACGAGTATATGTCACTTGGTTTTTTAATTTGAACGTAATATTCCGTTTACATCGAAGTAGTCGAACCGCCTATTTGAATCGTTGATGAAAAATTCACTACTGCCCGCATATCGAGTCGTTCAACATCAGGCTATTGACAGCAAGATTCTAGAACAGTGTAATTAAGATCACCACCATTTAGCTTTATGCACTAATAAAAGACGCATCTGAGAAAAAGGCAACAGTGTCGCTCAACTTGGTACATAGAGGCGATATCTTGATGGCGATTGAAAATTGTAATGCTAAAGTGGGTAGCAACAACACCAATTTAAGCACATGATGGATAGAAGGCATCAGAGACCAAAACGACAATGACAGCTGTAATGCCAACCGCGCAGTCATTGAAGGTCAATTATTTGAACACAATACTAGCTATAAGCTCAGCTGAATCTTTTCTGATCGGCAATAAACAGTCAATCTAATCGACCATATTGCAATCAGCAGACCTTAAAAGATGTTGAAAAAGACGACATCAGAGTTCATCTAGACAACAATTGCATTGTAGCTCCCATGCGTCTTTGTATTGTACTCGTATCTGTCAGCAATCGAAAATAGCAAAGTTTTGTAGCGGTCTCAGTAGAGAGACCTAAACTTGAAGCCCACAACCGTAGGAAAAGAAAGCAAATTAAGCGTAGTGTAACACGTAACAAGCTCAGCAATGTAAGTGCATAAGCTGCACAGGTAGGATAAAAAGAGTTTAGATTGACTTTGAATTCGTATGATCAGAGCAAGAGATGAAGATGTTTAAACATATGCATGTCAATCAGTCTTGAAATTTTACGTAACAACGACAGACAACCCTCAGTAACAACAACGCAGATCATTATAGAGCAATGCGTCTCCACTACATTTGATTCCTATTCATATCCTTAAGGTGTTTGGCAATAAGAATCGGGATTTTATTTGATTGGCTTTGAGGGGGAAGGGAATTCTAGAAAGCTTGTATAAATTAGGCTGCTTATTAAGGCGTTAGATGTCACGCACGTCAGAAGAATTTACGGTCAAAACGAAGTTAGATATGGCTGCATGTATGTATTATGCACGAAGCGCTGACGCTGACTACAACATCTTGAATAAGCTGTTGGTTATCGCATTGAATATGCTCCAAATGGCTCACAAACTAGAAATCAAGTCACGACGAGTGAGACTGAATATGAATATCGCCAAGTCAAAAGCCATGGGCCTTTAAAATTCTAGCGCTTAATTAAACATTGCTATAAAGTTAAAAACTTCCTCCAGTTGAAAAGTATGGCCGATGATGGAAATTGGGAGTCAACAGTTCGGTATGTTGTGCAGGATCTGGAAAATAATGTCTTTACCAAACCTGCTGCTGTTTCAATAGATTTTAGAAGTGAATTGAATCAGGGCTATTGTACGGGTAAGGTAACTACATGGAAAGTAACCACTGCAATCCTTTGTTAAAGGATTTCTTCATTTTGCTGTGTATTTTCTGGGCGACCCGTAGCTCGAAGAAAAAGCTCCTAATGATAATGGGGCTGAAACTAATAGACATTACCATAAGAAGAAGAAAGTGGCAGTTGATCGACCATATCTTACGGCGTGAAGACAGTCGTCCAATCAAGAAGAATAGCTGTACAAGGGAGGTAAACGTATCATAGAACAGCTGGGGAGAAACTAAGGTCAAGGTTAAATACGTTGGTTGGTCGACAAGAGTTTTTTGGGTCATATATGTACCTCCCGAGGGGTGATAGCGCTAATAAGTTGAAGAAGGTAAAAACAAAAAGCTTTAAGATCGTCTCTTCTAAGCTTATATAAATTCGACGCTAACTTGCTTAAGAGTAATAAATTGGTTGCATACGGTTGCAAATCTAAAAAATTATATTCAAATCAACGTCCTCGGATGTGACGCATCAGCAACGCACTAATTTTCCCTCTAAAAAGTTCCTAATTTCCCCGAAACCACCTTTAAAATTGTGTGCACAACCATTCATTTTGTCAGGCAAGGATTTATGGTATTTATTTATGCATTTCGATTGTGTCGTTTGCATTGTATTCAGCGAATTCCGGCAGAAAGACATACGCTTTGTTGCGATTTTTTTAATGTTATGCCTGTTTCAGGATAGTAGAGTAGCTATGCGTCAATATTTAGTGTCTACGAGTACAAATCTAACCTATTAAAAAGATATGTGCAATATTTCAATATTCTCAGAGTCCCAACTTGCGTTTACGATGAGCAAGCAAGCTAGAAAAGGTGGTCAGTCGACGCCATAAACCCTTCAAAAAACTGCTGCTGCTGCTGTAACAAAATTTCCTTTAACATTGCTGGTTCCAACGCCATTTTAGCGTGTTTTCGTTGAAAACCTCGTCGCCAAATGTTAAGTTTTCAATAAAAATAATTCCCTTTATTTAACAATGATTAATTATAAAAAGATTTGATACAATATTCGCTCTGTAGAACGTGCGGCTATCACAAAGTTCACGGGAAGAAAGAAAAGTGAGATACCAATTTTGGCATTCCAACAAATGTGTCTACTGCTGGACTTCTGACACTAAAGATGGCAGCTGCTGGACTTCTCAAACTAAAGATGGCAACTGCTGGAAAGTTCAATTATTTTGGAGGTCTACGATGCAACACCCTCATTCAACAAAACGCTGCCAGTAGCAGCTTTCTTACAGTTAAGAACTAGTGAAAGAGTTTGTCTACGACAAACTGTCGAACTGATTATTCAAAAACGAATAACTTTAAGTTGGTTATCCAAATAAAGGTACAAAATTCCGACTTGATATCGGATTGGATTGCTGAATATTTGAAGCTGTCTAAACAAAAATATAAGAACTCTACCAGCTCTCTTTGGATAAAGACCGGATGGCAAAAAACCATCGACTTCACTAGTTTGGCCACAGAAATGCTCCAGTACGTGAGCGAGTTTTCGAACTCCAACGCGGTGTGTGAAGAATATCGGGTTTATGGATCTTCCAAATTCGAAGCATCTCAAGCAGCAATAAAATAAAAGACAACGATTGGACTATTCAACTAGAAAAAATTTCGTTCACAGAAACACATCCATCTACAAGTGAGATTTTTCCCGACTTATTTTTCTTACGAGCAAACTTGTAACGCTCTATTTAATGATACGTGAACACCTGCTGTATGTTTGCATTCTTTTTATTCTTTTTTTTTTTAAATATTAGCTCACATACAACTGGCAGTTGCACAACTTCTTCTCAAATGCTTCAAGTTAACATTAAAAATCAACCAAAAGATATCCTACCAGCACATTGCTGCCTCAAACGAAAAACAGACATAAAGACAAGACAGGTGAACATAATCCCAAACACTGCAACCTTCACCAAAAATATCAAATTTCACAGAAATTTTGTGCTTGCAATTCTAGATATCTTTCCTCACCATAAACACAGATACAAAACAAAAAAAAGTACACAAATAAGCGGACAGGCAAAACTAAATAACTTCAATAAAATATGTATAAGTTAAACAATTTTGTTTACTTCACAAATGATAATCAGTGCAAACAAAACCAATACCTCGTCAGACTTTTAAGTGTAATCGAAAAATAAAACTCCATTCATAATCGCTAGCTAAACGGGCATTTCCTCTTCCGATAAGATCTCAACCTCCAACTCAATTTTCAACTTCAAAAAATACATTTCCACTAAAAATTTTGTTTCTGTATGATAATTCATACAATTGCCATCATAAATAATAATTTTTAGCACAATGTCACACCCGAAAATAAATAATTCATAACGAAGCAACACACCAATTTTGTTAAAACCACCAAAATCCGAAGATGCCTCTCTAGTTGAAAATTTAAATAAATCAAATAAAACTTGACAAACAAGCTCTTACCATTGTAGCAACTTTTTTTTCTTCTTATTTCACGGTATCGATAAGTTTATTTAAAGCCGATAACTTCCAATTGATTTGAGTGTGTCGATACTTGTTGTTTTTTATTTGCAGGATAATCCACAGGCAGTCCAATCGCTGGTAGATGCTCTCAACTCACAATTGCTTGCTAGGTGTAAACAGCTTAAGACTGATGTAGCCGCTACTGAAAATATCACACAAAATAGTAACACATATCAAAAAGAGGGTAAGTAAGCCGAATGTCAAAAAAAAAAAAAACACTGCTAGTTTAAGGTGACTAATGACAGAAGATACGAGCAATAAGGTGACAGTGATAGTGACAGTGACAGTGATGCTGACGATTTACAGTGCAACAGATGCACTCATGAATTTTTATCGACCTCACTAGCACGTCACTATCCAGATCGAACTTTACGATTTGTTACACACTAAAACCTCAAGCGGAACCCACCCGAACAAAATTTGTAATTCAATTCCGATTCGATATGACTAATTTTCGATTTTTGTTTTTTTTTTTTTTTTTTTTTCCAATTTTTAGCCAAAAAAGGCGCAGACTATGGATGTGAGCGTAAGGAAAACCGGCAAAAACGACGAGAATCTAAAGCAAAACCGACAATAATCTGCGTTAGCGCTAACCCCAACGTCAAGGAAGGCTGTACAAAACAAACTGAAAGATACAATTCTCGCTTCGGACGTACGGACACCAAATGCGATAAACAATCACTGAAACCGAACAACATCGACGTCGTCGAGGCTGTCGCTGTCGCTGTTACGAGAACTGTAGCTGACGCTGACGCTCTTGTTGTCGACGATTCGATGAAACAGAAAACTCGCATTCGCAACAACAATGTCAGTAGTGGAGCTTTTCTAATAGAGAGGGTGGTGGCGAAAAAACCTACACCGGCACCAGCTGCTCCGGCTTCCATTCGAAATGGGATACCACCACCATCGTTGGCCATATCAGCAGTTCAATTAGATGAGGTAATTCCGACACCAATACAAACGCATTCGCCAGCAGCAGCAACATCAACTCAAAAGATGACGTCACATCGTTCGGAATGCCTAACGAGCATGCCAGCGATACCAATTCCAGTGGTAGATAAATTTTCCGTCCCAGTAGAGCAACTACAAGTCGTTGATGGAGGATATCCGAATCCGAAGGGATATCAACGAAAAACCGTGACTAAAAGCGAGAGGAAAGTGAGAGATGAGAATGACGATGACTATGACTATGACTATGACTATGACTATGAGGACGCCAACGCATGCTGCGAAACTGGAAACAGGAGGAGTCCGGGTCGAAAGTGAGTGAATTAAGTTTTAGCCGCTTGTAGTTTTTTTTCCTCTAACTTGCATGTAAAGAATTGGGATTGGTGTTTATGTTATGACTGCAAACCGAAAGTTGTCTGGGAACTATGCGGAGGCGGGTTAGGGCAACATTTGGTATGAGGAAATAATAACGGCGACGACGACGACGACGACGACGACGACCGGCGACTGTATTTAAGGGTCGTAAAAACATTAATGGGAGATCTGTGTGACAGGCCCCTCGCTTAAACGTTAGGAGTGGTTATGTAGGATTTGCTTAACGTTGAACAAAAACAACGTGTATTTGCATTCTAAGGTTTTAGAGCGACTTAAAGAAACTGGGGTGTTAGGTATATGAGAACTCGAAAAGCTAAAACTACACTACTCAGAATTTATTAAAAAAAAAAAAAAAACAGATAGCGAATCATTCTTTCACAGGCGAAACATTCTGGAATCTCATCAAGGAGATATTGAACTCGAAAAGCACAACTTGGCTACATGGACATACTCGTAAATACATACATATGCATGTATATTTGGGTTGTGTTAGGCTAGGAAAGTTCTTTGCTTCCATGGAATTTAGAACCACTCAATTCTGGTCATGACAAAATAGCAAGAAAACAGTTCAATGGCTAGGGTTTGGAAATTATATTATTAAGCTTCATCGATTTTGGCAACTAACATAAAATTACAGCCCTTTAGTAGAAATAGAACAAGTAAGCAGACTCGGTAATGAGTTCATGAACATTTGTTTACATATTTCTTTTGAACAAGCTACCAACGAGGAATGTTCTTCATATTCATATCACTGCAAATATTTTGCCAGAAATAACTTCAAGATATCTGTAATCGATAACCTCATGGACCTTAGGATGACTGCAATTAAATTGGAACTGCACGCCAAGGCAAACATACTCGTGAAAACGATTTCACTGTTGAGACGATGAACGAATGTTACTGTCATTTAGACAAGGAATGACACATTAGTGTGTCGCGGAGGGAAGTAGTTTATAGTTAAACTTTGTTGAGATGAATGGATAAGTACCAGTGTTTTTGAACTGATCTGTAGGCCTTTGAATCACCAGTGAAATATTCTTATCACATATACATATGATGATGATGATTTTTTGAAAATTAATATTAACTGATACCCTGTCTAAGAAACGGTCAAAAATTGCATTTTATGCAATATTGCTGTAATATTATAATTTCATATTTATGAATCTGAAAACATCAAATCACCCTTGTCAAGGTGAATCGAATGAATATGAACAAAAGATGGTATTTTAAACTATAATGAGGCATCCAGTTTTTATCGAATATCTTTAGTGTCATCCACTTAAAAATCTTTGGGATGCAGGGGCTTTCGAACCTTGACGGTGCAGTTTCCCGTACTCCAACTCGTAAATATAAATAAGCGAGACTACGATTGGCTTTGGAAATCAGAAGTGAATGCCATCTCAAACCTGGCACCGAGAAAAGATTTTTATATCAAACAGCATGAAAGCTGTAAAAGATGGTAACATGACGTTAAATCAATCCGACATTTAAAATTAATAATTCAGTCAATTTATATTCGCTCTTAATCTTGGTTCAATGTTTTAACGACGAAGCAACTTGACATTGGCTCGTAGCATATTCAAGGCTCACAAAACATCCCCGTTTGGAATTCGCAAAACGGAATTACCGGTTTTCTGTCTATGTAGAATGTTTGTACCCTTTGCAGATCACATGCATCTGAAGAACTAGCGATGACCTTAGACTGCTGCACCATGGATATCATTGCCATGCACTGGGATTGACCGGGCAAAAGAATGCAAAAACTCATAATACGGTGGTAGTTAGAGATGCAAACCCGTTTTAGATACCAACCTTCACAGAGGAGAATGACATCTTCGCCATTGACTGCGTCTAAGATCAGTTAAATCAAACATATGAACAACATTCTTAACTCCACATTAAGATTGTTATTATTGAAGGTGAGAAGAGAAATTTTGCTACTGAAATCAAAACCAGAAGAGAAATTTTGATTCTGAAAAAGTGACAATAAAACAGTTTGATGTCAGTACCAAAACAAGGCTTCCGCCAATCGGAAACGCCATTAATCTTAATTAATCTTATTATTTGGTTGAAGTATAGGCCACCGCGAACTGTAGCTTCATCTCAAGTAAAACAAATCATTGACTCTGTATGTAGCGTGTATATCACCACTTCGCTATTAAAAGATTTTTAAAATATGTTTATATCAAAGCAGAGAGTTCGAATTGCCTAAGTAAAACACAATGTTTGACTATCATATTCTTACGATGACCTACAATTTTTGAAAATATCAGGTTCTTCGCGGTTCGTACGAAAAGTGTCCATTGCAAAACCAAAGTGCAATGATTGCATTCTTGTTGTTTTTTTTTTTTGTGATAAGGCCTCTTTCAAATAAATGCTAATTCTAACAACATGGGTAGGCAACTAGACCTAATCTTTACCTCTGATGCAATAAATTGTATTGCCCGTGAGTGTGAATTTTTTCTCTCCAAATTAGACCGTCCGCATTCTCCCCTGTTTGTTATTTCCTCATATGACATCAACAATTATATTACCCCCTCAGAAACCGTAAAAAAAAATACGTTATATACTCCTCTTTTGATTCCGTCGTGGAAATCGCCCACTGTATTACGCAAGCCGTCCACTACCAACGAAACAGAAATCTTTCATCATATTCTGCTTGGTATTGCTTGCACTTCTCAAAAAGAGAAATAAGTTATGGCACATGTAAAGGGTGTTTCTTTTAGAGGCAACTGGCAACACTGTTGCTATTGTCAATTTAAAAGTTTAAAGTTGGTTTGTGGTTAGTACGTTTTGCCATTTTACGGTGAATAGATTAACGCCAGAACAACGCGTACAAGTTGTGCATTCTTATTTTCAAAACCATGGTTCGGTTCGCCAAACTTATTGTCTGCTACGTCCATTTTACGGTCGACATAATCGTCCATCTGAGCAAGTTATTCGGAACTCGATGAATCGTTTTCGCACCACGTACACTCTAGTGGATTATACGCATTCCAAGAGATAACAAACAGTGTGAACAGAAGAAGTTATTGCCGCTGTGGAGCGCAGTGTTGAGAATAATCCGAATGAGTCGATTCGCCATCGTGCATAGCAATTGCTGCTTTGCCCTTCCACTTTGTAGAAGATTTTACGAATAGATCTTGGCTTCAAAGCTTATAAGATCCAGCTTATGCAAGAGTTGAATCCGCGTGATCATTATACGATCGTAGGTTCGATGAATGGGTCGAAACATGTTTTCTGACTTCTTCGTTCCTCAGTTAAATGGCATTGACGTGACAGAGCTTCGGTTTCAACAAGTTGGCGCAACATGCCACACGGCGCGCGACACCAACATTTGCTGAGCGTATAATATCGCGTAGTCGACCTATGAACTAGCCTCCACCATCCTGTGATCTCACACCTTTAGATTACTCTCTGTGGGGGTACGTGAAGTCACTAGTCTATGCCGGTAAACCAGAGACGTTGGACGATTTGGAAGTCAACATTCGCAGTGTTATTGCTGATATACGGCCCCAGTGGCTCGATAAAGTTGTCGAAAATTGGACTTCATGATTGCGCTTCATTCGAGTCAGCCGTGGCGCTCATATGCCCGATATCATATTTAAGCACTAATGGCATACAATTATCTATTAAATAAAGCTAATATTATATGTAGATATTAACATTAGCTTCAAGTGTTTTATTTCCCAACTTTGTGATATTCGCTATAACAGATACAGCAGCCAAATGCAATCTACTCGTACCTTCATTTCTGACTCCAAATATTTTGTTCGCAATATTACTGTGAAAATATATCCGCCATCCGACTTGTCTCAAATTCTCCAATATGTGATCGTCTGATCCTACAACCACCGCCAATTATTTCGCTAATTTCTTTAGTGAATCCTCTTCCACCCAGATTGAAAACCCGGATCGCGAATACTTCGGTTACTTTGGTTTCCTGAGTAACTGCACTCAGATGTCGGTTGAAATAACCAGCCAGCAGAGCTATTAGGCAAGATTAACAAATTTAAAGACGATTTTTCTCCTGGTTCCGATGGTTTGCCCGCAATTGTTCTAAAAAAATGTGCCAATAATCTTATTTATCTTCAGAATTTCGATCTCCCGCGGGGTTTTTCCTCGCCTCTGGAAAAGCCCTTCTATAATCCCTATTCATAAAAAATGACTCAAAGAGGATACTAGTAGCTACCGGTCCATTGCTCAATTATCCTGCAAGGTCTTTGAGAGCATCATTTATGATGCAATGTTCTTGCGGATCTACATATCATGCCGAACCAACATGGATTTCTTAAAGACAGATCAACCAATATCAACCCTATTGAGTTCATTTTCAGTACACTTTGTGACCTGGAGCAAGGAAAAGAAGTGGATGTGATTATCACAGATCTTAGCAAGTCCTTTGATAAGATCACGCATAAATTTTCAAACAATCTGGGCTGATTTTTTGGTCCAAATATTAGGCTATTACCAACTCCATTTTCGTTCTGGTTTGTCTGAACCAATTAATTCAGGTGTTCCACAAGGCAGTCACCATTAATTTTCATTTTGACTATTAATGGTGTTGTAAATATTATAAAGAACTGTTTATGCCGATGAAATGAAAATCTATAGACAAATTTCCGATTTTTCTGATTCCCAACCTCTACAAGACGATCTCAATAGGTTTGGCATATAGTGTCACAAAATGGCAATACTCCCAGAAGCGTTCAACACTTTCTGACCGAACTTACTACATGAATAAATATCAATCCAAGCAGTAGATTAGATCACTGCAATGCAGAAATTGCGCGTTATCTGTGATACTGAACTCAATTTTCGGACCCACTTTGACTTCATAATCAACAGAGCTAGCCCCGCGCTTGGCTTTGTTAAACGATGGTCCAAAGTGTTTTCTGACTCTTATGTCACAAAATCCTTATACATCATCTTTGTTAAACCACTTCTCGAATATGCTAGCCAGGTATGGTCCACTCACTATGAAAACGATATTCTACGTACACAAATGTGGCAGATTCCTACGATTCGCTGTGTTCGCATGGGATGACCACTACATTCTTCCGTTCTAAGATGACCGATTCAAATTCCTGGGTCTTCTATCTCTAGAAAAACGTCGCGAATCTGTCGATATTCTCTTTCTACACCATCGACTATCCCTCACTGCTGGATCAGATTTTTTCTACTACCAACCCACGCAAATTAAGGTATGTTCCTCTTTTTCGTCCAAATAGCCACCTAACGGTTTCAACGAACTACTGTCTCACATGCTAGGTGGAGCCAATAGAACACCCCATGTATTCGATTTCTACGAATATTGCAGCAGAAGAAGCCTTGAAAACGCCTTCAATTATCACCTCCCCCGACCCTGAATTTCCCAGTCCTTTAGTTTTAGGTTAAGACCAGTTTAATATAAACTGAATGAAGCCATTCAGAGTTGAACCGAACCTGTTAAACTTAAGAAAAAAAATTTTTTCATTCCCAAGGAGGTTACTTTTCACTCAGTATGGCTGTTCCTATTCAGTGATCTAGATCCGTGCTCCTATGACCGCTGACCTTGATGAGAAAACGGAGTAAGACCCTATGCGAAACAAAGCAGTGGATCCGGCATCATTTGCGGAAGGCGAAACTTGTTTGCATTTCTATGGAACCTACTTACTCCGATGAAAACAGTACCGGTTGACTTTTATATGTATGTAGGTGTGAGCGCCAGAAAAGGCGAAATCTTCCTCTACTGCGTTGTCGCTTCGAGTTGGAGTCGAAGACTTTTCGGATTGAAGCTCTGGTTTTCATTCACTCTACATGTCCTAGTCATCTTAAAGGACTAATGTGGACTTTTCTGACCAGGTCAATTGCATTGTATATCCCGTAGAATTTGGCGTTAAATTTCCTCCTCCGAACCCCGTTAGTGCAAGCGGGACCAAAAATTACTCGAAGAATATTGCGTACAAGTCTTCCTACACCTTCGCTAACGTCCATGATTCTGCACCGTAAAACAGGACTACGATGACTAGGGTCTTATATTGAGTCTACGTAGTGTTTCTTGACAAAACCTTATTACTCACGCGCCTCCTTACGCCGACGAAACACCAATTGGCAAGACTGACTCTTTGTTTGAATTCTGATGAGATTATATACAATGCCATTATATACAATGTCCCTGATTTCCTTAAAGTAGGGGCTGTCTATTATGATGTTCTGTCCGATTTGTCGATATCGCGTTTCCTTTCTTTTTGACAGCATATATCTAGTTTTGCCTTCATTCACGACGGAGCCTATTTTTACCGCTTCAGTATCAATACTCGCAAACGTACCACTGACCGCGAACTAGGTTCTGACAATGATTTCAATGTCATTCTCATATGCAAGTACAGACTTTCGGAAAATTGTGGCCCTGGTGCTAACTTCGGAGTTTCACACAATTTTGACATCAAAGGTCTCGGTGGGATTGTTTCCAACCTTTACTGAGCAGCAAGAGTTCTCCGCCTTTATTCTGCAGAATCTGACGAATTTGGCAACGATATCAATGCTAGGCATGCCTCTGTATAGCACGTCTCCATAGGTGCCGTCATATGCCGACTTAAAATCGTAGTGATACGCACTACGTATTAATTTGGACTTCTTGAGTATTTTCCAGGATCTGCCATAGTGCGGCTTTTCGGGTCTAAGAGCGGACCAAAAGAGGCCAATCAGGTCCTTTATAAATGGCTTCAGCCTTTCACACAAAACGACAGATAACATCTTGTGATGTTAAGGAAACTGATGGTCTATAAAAATTAATTAAAATGGAACGATACACGCTTCAGCAAAGTATTGAAATCTTTAAAAATCGCTACAAAAATAGTGACAATTTCATTAAAACAGTTTGAAAAATTAAACGTTTTCTTGGTCAACGTAAGGCATTCTCTAGTCAGAAATTGCTAAATTGGTTCAGAAATGTCAGCTACTGAAGTTCGAAATATGGGCCAAAACCCAATTTTTTCAATTCCACCTCGACCCCAGGAATTGGGAATATCACAAACAACACCCCACTGAATTTTGCATAAAGACTTGAGTCATAAAGTTTGTAAAATTCAATTGATGTAAGAACTTGAACCTGCGGACCATCAGGAGCGTCGTAAGATTGCCAATTCTGTGAAATGCATGATATCGGTCAAGAATTAAACCGAAAAATCATTTGGTCCATCTTTAAGGCATTGTTTATAAGCGCAAATTCGCGGCTTAGAAAATCTAAAAAAAATTGTCGAGAAGCCTTTTTATCCACAAGGTGTCACTATTTCGGCAGGAGACATCAGTGGACCTTGGAAAATAAAGCGCGTATTGGTGTTAATGTGAAGGAATCGCGCAATTGAACCGTGATCAATGCATTTGTATGGCCAGAGCTATGAGGTATGGATTTCAAACAAGAGAATGCTACTTGCCTTGAGACACGAGTGGTATAACCAGTGTTCTTTTGTGAGAAAAGCTTCCTGACCGATTCATTTCTCGAAATGGTGGTTGAAATTGAGGATTTGAAAGAGGACGTTTATGCCGATTCTCCCCTGTTAACCTTAAAGTCAAATTCCGTGGTGTTATAGTTAAAATATAACCGCAGATGTGCAAAAATGTGATCAGCAATTTTATCAAAAAAACCCGGACGTGCAACTGAGTTTGTGGAGGTAATTTAGCTGATATTGTTTTTCATTATTAATAGCAAACTCTCTTCTATCGATGGAATGTCAATGCCTGTTGCATTGGAATATTTAAAAATTGACAGACACACCGTTGCTTTTCATATATCACGTTTTAAAAGTCCTTAGAGCTTAAATTAATGACCGTCCTTAAAACATAAATATGGAATTCCAGAACACCAGCACATGCAATCACGACATAAACAAGACTGCATAGATTGCATGCATTAATGACCTCACACCCAAGGTCTTTTCATCGTTTCGTGCAACTTTGTCACAATAAATAAACACGCTTTTGCTCCTTTCGACTACCCTAAGTCATTAATTAGAAAACCTCCGTTTGACATTTGCACATTTATCTTTTTCTCTTCTTTTTGTTTCAATCTAACGGATCCTCTTACAAAGAAAGCAATTTGAATTTTTTTCTTTCTTTTGTGGAAATTCCCATGCAAGGCACCTACGTATATTATGTACCTCCGGCTAGTCGTCAAATCGACCGATCGACTGACAAATCATGTAAAATCAGAACACGTTTTTCCACCTCTTGATTGATGGTTCTCCTGAATACACCCCAGGGCGATGGCACCTCATTGACAGTCGAATAATTGTTTGATCAATACCACTTATGCATAAAATAGAACCTTTTCTTTCCATATAAAGGTGGGCTCCTACCTATGTACATACATATATTTAGATGATGAGCTAACGAAACAAATTTTCTAAATTTGGACTGACCTTGGTGCTGACTATGGAGTCGACCCTAAAGGTTAAGTGAGGCAATACGTAGTAAGAAAAAACGCAACTCCCAACGCACACAATAATGTCGTATTGCTTTCGATGTAAGTTATTTGTAAAAAATTTAAGGGAACAATAATTGTCACAATAAATTTTATCTGGTGCTAGTGTGTGGAGTCGGTATCTACTAGTATGTGACACGGTATTGTGAAAGTTTTTGAATTGTCTAACTGTGTTTTCTTTAATTATTATTGTACTACTATGCCTACACAAGGGAGCATGACAAATGGCTAGGTGGGTGCATTTTTGTTTTTTTTTTTAATGAAAGCTTACTCCATTGAAATTGTTAAGTAGTGTCTAAATGGATTATGGGCATATAGGACTTATTGAATGTGCAAATTCTAATCGATCTTATGCAACGCTTAGATACAACAGCATATAAAGCAATTTTGAATGCAAACAAAGTATTGAACAGGAGGTAGAAAATCACACAAACCCTTTCAGTATAGTGCTCTGATTTAATGTTTTGAACTGAAGTGTTTGTTCAGTGGGGAAAACCATGACAATCATGCTTGCTTCATGATGGAATGCCTGGCTCCAGCGATTTCGCATAGGAACCAGATATCTCTGAAATGTCTCATAATAAGCCTAACTTGGAAGAATGCTTAAATCGATACAGGTGCTAGTTTAAAAGAAAAGCTAAGGACGAATCTGTCAGAAACGTTAACGTAAAAAAAATCGTAAGGTATCAGCACCGAATCAAAAGTGGAAACTCATTTCTAAATATAGTTAATCAGATTCAAGGCTGGTTATACAGCTTGCCGTAGCAAATTTCTGTCATCAGTTATTCTAAATGGGGCCATGGATTATGTTATTGCACCCTTTCGTAGCTCCTAGTCGCAAATACCAATGAATACCACCTTGATCAATTCCCATTGTTCCGATTTGAGTTCTGCTTTTTTTATTAAGTTGGTGAATCTATTGTTGACATTCCCTCTAAATTTTAGCATTTGCTTGACATTTGCAAAAGTTACGTAGCCAAGAGTACATCTATCTCTGTGTGTGTTGGCGATTTTTTACAATTTTAGAAATGGATTTCAATTTGCAACAACGAACTTGTATTGAATTTTGCGTAAAAAACGGATTTAATGGTGCGCGAACGTTATAAATGTTGGAAAAATGTTTCGGCAACGATTCTCGAAAGAAAACGGTCGTTTACCGATGGCACGAGCGGTTCAAAAGTTGTCGTGAGTCAATCGAAGATGATGAACGCCGTGGCAGACCATCAACATCGAAAACCGACGAAAACATTGGTGAAGTAAAAGAAATGTTGGTCAATAACCCCAAATTAACCATCAGAGAGATAGCGGAGGACTTGAACATTGCCTATGGGTCCATCCAAGACGTTTTGGTTAATGATTTGGGTTTCCGTGTAGCAGCAAAGTTGGTGCCAAAAGACATCAATTTCATGCAAAAAAGAGACCGTGTTGACGTCGCAAAAAAGATGATCCCACATTCATCAAAAGGATCATTACTGGAGACGAGATTTGGAGGTGAGTTTATGAGTACGACACGCAATCCAGACATCAGGCAAGTGAATGGTGTTCACCAAATGAGCCGAAACCAAAAAAACCACGTTGTTTTCAGTTAAAAAAAAAAGGCAATGCTCACGGTTTTCATGGATTACAACGGTGTAGTGCATCATGAACTTTTTCCAGAAGGCTAGACAGTAAACAAAGAGTATCATTTGGGCATTATGAGATGTTTGCGTGAAGCAATTCGCCGAAAGAGACCAGAATTGTGGGCAGAAAACTCGTGGATTTTGCATCATGACAACGCACCGTCGCACAGTGCCATCATTATTCGTAATTTTTTGACGAAAAATGCAACAAATACCATCCAACAGCCGATTTGGCTCCGTGTGACTTCTTTCTGTTCAATCGAGTTAAAAAGCCACTACGGGGAACGCGTTTCAGCAGCCGAGAGGAAGTAATGGAAAAATCGCAGTAAGCGCTGTTTCGAGGATTGGATCAAGCGCTGGCATAAGTGTGTTGCAGTCGACGGGGATTACTTTGAAAGGGACAATATAGATTTAGATGAATAAACTTTTATTTTTAATTTTCTGAATACATTCCGGGAACTTTTTGATTAAGGTAGTATATTCTGCTACGCTATAAAAATGCATTCACTCCAAATTAAATCTTTATTGCTAGCCTGGTACTGGCATAGGTAAATACAAAATCCCTGGCAAACTGGGAGACTAATTTTTATACCGAAAATAAAATCCTGGTGGAAACACAGAGAAGATTAACCTTATCCAATTCGCTACTCTTGTAGTCTCGCAAAATACCTGGGTCTAAGACTTGAAAGCCGCTTTACCAAAAAAAGGGAATTTTTTTTTTTAGAATTTTTGTCGATTTTATTGCGCTAAAAACTGATCAACTTACTGAGGAGGACGTACATATGTTATATTCACGAACTCGATAAGCTGAATGAAGATGCACAAGTACTGCGGTAATCTAAGATTCCCCGATTATAGGTACATGAGCCTACACCTAGCGACCGAATTTACAATAAAGTGCCTTCTTCTTCAATGATATTTGCTCCTGATACCACTAAAGTTAATCAAAACTATTGGGCCCGCAACATATTAAAAAAGCAATAAGCATGAGAGCTGATGAGGAGGTCTATGAGCAAACCAGATGAAAAGAACATCGGCAGAGTTAAACTTCTGTAGGAATGATGTTCGGAATTTTTACCAAAATGTGAAAAGAAAAAAAAAAACTTTAAGTAGTAGTAGTAGCAGCAGTAGAGTAGGCAGAATGAGTCATTGAACTTGAATTATGACCGACAACAATTTCGTCTACCCGAGCTAAAAGTCTGGAGCGGAGCCTACACAAGCTCATCTATGAAATATAATCAGCTGATAATATGCCCGTTGAATGGTCTGTTCAAAAAGGGAAACCTTCTAAACTGAGCCGACTTTATATGGGTAGATACCAGTATCCTTAATATTGATAATAGTAATCTGATAAATCCTTATCAGCTAAGCCTGCAATGAAGAAGATATTTACCTTATTGCAAATCTTGGGAAAAAATCGATTCCAATCGATCCCATGTTTCTTGGTTTGAAGGCCGCATATGTCAGCATTTGTCTATACAAGCTATGCAAAACCATGTTAAATTTTAGAATCCCTGCCAAACTCATGCATCTATGTAGGATGACAATTGAGAACGCTTGTTGTCGAAAATGAAAAGACCGAAAAATTTGATACAAGAAAAAGCTTTTGACAATGTGACGCACTTTCTCATTTCTGCAACATCATAATTGAACGAATTGTGCGCAACTAAACCATAGGGGCAGTATTTCAAAAGTCTATACTCGTACAACTGCTAACTTACACTGACGACATTGACATTGTAGGATAGAATCAGCGAGCTGACGTAAAACAAAACATATGCAGTCGGCAAAAAAGACGCAAATCGCCAACGGCTCGAACAGCAGGCCACAACGGCAGCAATAACATAGAGGTGGTAATAGAATTTCTCTACCAGGGCTCCGTTGTAATTTCAGACACTGACACCATCACTTTTGCCAATCCCTGCTTCTTTGGACTAAGTAGTCACTCTCCCAAACGAGGAAGAAAGTACTGTATAAGACCATTACGGTCGCTACTGTATGTTGCGGAAATATGAACTTTATCTAAACGGACAAAAATTCATAGTTCTTCGTGTGATTTTAGATTCCACTTATACAGTGTTACTAAACTGATCAAAACAGCTAAAATTCATCGACTGTGATTGCTAGAGCGTATTGAGCGAATGAAAAGCAATGCTCCGAATCCATTCCGAAATTACAACCCAGGAAGAGTTTTGCATGGTGTGATCAAATAAGTCCTTTCAAAAAAATTGATTGGGTAACGCCATTTGACACTTAGCAGCACTTAACCTATGTCCTAAATCAACATTGCAAGATTTTTTTATTAGAAATACGTTAGTTAGGTCTCCACATAATTAATAATAATATTAAAAGGAGAATTGATGCCGCCAATTTTCCTTCACGACAATCCCAAATATATAAAAAAAAAAGCCAAACGATAAAAATAAATAACTAATTTAAGAAAAAAAGTTATTTATTAGAATACGCATACAAATCGTTACGCTGATTAACTTATATTACATATATTGTATTTTATAAACTTCGAAGCCTATTTTTCAAATTTAATCCACCTCAAAGAGTATCCATAAATAGCTAAATTTAAACGTTTTCTCAGGGAACAACGACTGAGCTACGCCAAGAACGGCCTTTACACGTTTATTTCATATTCTGAGGATGCAATACCTATTTCAAACATGTCAAATTTCGCCAACCAACATGAGTTAGAGAAAGTTCCAGAAGAAGAATGTTTCACAGAGAGTTGCACAAAACTGACCCCATCTTCGGAAAAACGCTTACCAAAATCAACTCAAGTATCAAGTTCAAATATTATGGCAACAACAGCACCAGCGGAAACTAAGCAAAAACCTCTTGACAATAACGATATAAACGCGGTTCTAAAAGAACGTAAAGAGTTCATCGAAAAATGCAAAGGTGATCCTTTGTACATTAACCAACAGTTTCCTGAGCCTTGGAAAATTTTCTCGAAGTAAAAGAACTCTTAATCTCTTGCTTTGGCAAAAATGTCCTTTGTTTTTGTTTTTTTTTTTTTTTAGAATCTCAGGAACGCTTACAGATGAAATTGTAAGAACCTTCCAAGATGACATATCTTTTGGGGAGGAAACATATGTGCAGGACTTTATAAATATGGAATTGCAGTCTTGAATTGATAAAAACTTAAATAGCAAATAAATAAAATACTCACTCTGTTTGCTTTTTGTTTCAAAAATTTTTGTATTAAAAAAATATTTGTATACTTTTCTTTTTTTCTTTTTGTTAAAAATGGTTTTGATTTGAGGGATTTTGAAAAACAATTGACAGGGTATAGGAAAATTTGGAAAATTTCTTATTCAGATGCAACTTCGATTCAACACAAAATATTCTCGCTAAGTGGGATAGGAGTGGAGACCAGCAAGTGGTTTTCTTCGAAAAAAACCTAAAATTATTTAATTATGCTATCTTTTCTATGGATTTCAGGTATGCAGACCCCTAGTTAGCTTTTCATCTTTATCCGCAGGTAAAGGTGACCTCAATCTCACTTCTGCTATCAGGTGAATAAAAAATAATTAGGGAAAGAATTAATATCCCATTTGATCGATATACTGGACTTTAGCCGTTTTAATTGCCTTTCGCGGACACCTTCCGTACAGACAAGGTAAGGAAACGTCGTCTTAACTTCCTTTATATATGCTTTCTCTTAGAAAGCGGGGTCTTATTCCACACAAATTATCAGAACTTGTTTTCATAATACCAGTAGGAATCCAACCAGACCTGAATCTACTGATCATCAGTATATATCACAAATATATAAAAAGCTTTTTAAATTGTGTCACACTCTCGTCATGGAGAATGGTAAATGTTTTTTCATTTCCCGAAAGCCGGAAAAAAACAACTCACATCGACTCAGAAGCTAACCAGGGTTTGATCATTTCTTCTTAAAACATTAGAGGCTAATAGATACTGTAAAATGTTTATGTGGGTTCAAATGATAGAACTTATTCCTTTTAATGCAATCGCTTTTTTCAACCATTTCCACGTCCCTCCATCTTTCACTCAAACCAATCAATCACTTTTCACAATTCACCTCTCAAATTCCACTTCAGAACCGTAGATAAACTAACCTAGATGTCAAACTCTACTAATACTTTTGCAAACCCTTAACTTTCGCACAGACACACTGTAAATGAATTCCAACACTTTTACAGTCTCTATACCTTTCTCAAGATTTGGTGCCAAATTTTCAAGTAAAATTGCTAGAATGAGAGCGATTTGCATGAGAGTGTATAATGTGGATAACGTTTTTTTGATTAAAATGGGCGTGGTTTGTATAAAATGAGAGGGATATTGTCATTAATGACAATTCACACGTATTCACAGGCAGCGTCACACTGATAGGAGCGATCAGTAAAAAACCGGGTTTCATTTTCCAATATCTGGAAAGTTTGCCATCTAGGTTAGTTCATTTATGTTCAGAACTCAATTTCACCTCAGCGGGATACTGGAATTTACGAGTATACTCCCTGCCATTTTTCGAGAACTTTCTGTACTAGTCAGCTGTCCACACTACTTTCCATTTTACCAGAACATTAACTGTCAGTTGTAAAAGACTCTCCATTCTCCCTCCAATTGATGAATCTTCTGTTATTCAAATATAGATGGCGCTGTTTTCACTCAAAATAACAAATTATAACGATGTGGTATAATTATGTAAAGGCCGAAGTTATAAACAAAAACTATGTAAAAATTTAAGTCTTGATTAACTAACCGATCAAATTGCAGACGCAACCCACAGCGAAGTGAAGATGTTCAATAAAATACCCAATGTCTTTGACAAACAGGTATGAAAGGTATTGGCTTATTATACATCGTAACAGTTGCTCCCTCAAGCAATTTCCTTTCAAAATGAGGGGACCTGATGTAATACACTTCAAATGAGCGAAGGTACTGGAATACAGCTAAAGCTGATGGGCTGTTTAAAGCACTGACTTGGTGAAAAGCATATGTACATCTCATGTGATCATGTGATCTCATGAGTTTTCTTAACCATCGTTCTTGCAAACTTGGGCAAAATATACACGGCACCATCAAAAGAAGAATCTTTCAGAAGAACGCAACATGTCGATAACACGTTTGTGAGTGTAGCGAAGATCTGGCGATAAACTGCACAAGCTCTACACCTGAGTTAAACTGTATGTAAAACGGATGAACGCCAATGCTCCGACTCGGAAATCTTCGAATCCATCCCGGCAGCGAAGTATATGTCAGGCGTGCCGCATATGACAAGGAACAAAAAATAATAATTGGGAACTATGATTTGCAAGACCTTGATTCCATTTACCAATTCTTTGTACAATACTATGGTATATAGTATACGAGGGCTGATTGGAAGATAGGTGGCGCTACTGAGCCAAGATGAGTGTACCATCATTTAGTATAACCCCTTTTAGCCCGCCTGTCAAAATTTGGTGCCAATCCGACACTTAGCTTTGTTTTGACACCTTTCCGGCTGAAGGCACGGTCTTCGCCTTCTTTGGAGCACGTTCACCGGGTAAAACCCATTATTTCAATTGCTCTTTGGTCTCTGACTACCAATGTATCCATCTTTCATCGACGGTAATGAAACGACACAGAAACTCCTTCGGATTTCGATTAAACAGGGCCAAGCAGGTCTTTGTATAGTTACGATACACCATTTGTTACCATCCACGCATAAATTTGTAAGATGTTATTTTCAATAGGAGTCAAAACAGGGTATCGTAAGGCTTTACTCTATCTCAGAGGGGATGCACTATTTGACGTTTATACATATAAATGGATGTGTTAGTACAATGCATTTCGACATAAAATCCAGAAGAGAAATTTTGATTCTGAAATAAAAACCAGAAGCAAAATTTTGATTGCGAAAAGATGAGGGGAGAAAGTTATATGTCACTTTTTTGTTCTGGAGTACAAAGGATTCTGTCCGCCCAATCGAAAACGATATTAGTCTCCAAACAGGAGGCTCGTTCATGGTATTTTCAAATTTAAAAGGACAATCGGTCATACTAACGGATGACCAGATAGCAATATTTGTTTTTTTCTTTGTTACATTTCAGCAGCTGTCAAAACTGTTAAAATATTCAGTAAGGTTTGCCATTACATCATGCATCGTTTCACGCTTGCCGAATGTGCGGAAGTTATTAAAAAATATCAAAGTTCCGGCTCACTTGTAAATACGCAACGTCGTGAGGTTGGTCGTCATTACGGCTTCAGTGTGTAGGCAATTCGTCGCACCGTGGAAAAGTTTGAGCGTGAGTACATTCTTTTGGATCTTAATCCAGTATCGAAGAAGACCCAGAAATTCGGCGCAGATCAGCTGAATTGGACGTCGTCAGAGAGTCAACCCGGCTTATTTTTCGGTTGGACTTGGGCCTACATCCGTATAAGATTGTGCTGACGCATGAATTGAAGCCGGACGAACAAAGAGGATGCCGTTAGTTTGCTAATTGGGCGCTGAAATTGTTGGCCTGAGATCCGAATTTTAGTCAAAAACTCATCTTCCCAGACGAGGCC
This sequence comes from Volucella zonaria, assembly GCA_963966105.1. NCBI lineage: Eukaryota > Metazoa > Arthropoda > Insecta > Diptera > Syrphidae > Volucella > Volucella zonaria. The sequence continues at coordinate 161,536,657 of OZ014532.1, forward strand.
AATTTTTGGCTCAGCGGTTATGTCAACAAGCTAAATTGCTGTTATTGGAGCGAATAGAATCCACAAGTGTTCGGTCAAGCATCAATGCACGAACATTGACTGTTTGCTGCTGTTTATGGCATAGCGGCAACATCTGACCTTATTTCTTTCGAAATGAGGAAGGTGACACGGTTACCGTCAAAGATCTCAGGTATAGAGCGATGTTAATCGACTTTCTGTGGTCAGAGCTGGACAATATCGATATATCCGAGCTGTGGTTTCAAAAAGACGACGCTACATGCCATACAAGTCATGCAACGCTCGAAGTTGTGAAGGAGAAATTTGGCGAGCGTTCATCAATTGGCCGCCGTAATCATGCGATTTGACACCACTGGATTGTTTTTTTTTTTTTTTTATAATTTACGCACGCCTAAGGGGTTATGAGACCCTTTTACTGTTGCCATGGCGCGGGCGGAAAGATAGAAGGAGGAGAAAGGAAAGCATTGTTGTGATGTAGTGGTTTGAAACTCAGGTGTGTTTGGTTTCGATATTCGGGTGGGAGTCCGACCAAATAGGACGGAGAGATTTTTCTTCATTCGGAATGATTCAGGTTGTGAATTTTAACGTGCCTTCACACGCAGATTTTTCTGACCGAGTTCCAATTACACAAATGAAAACTTGCCGTGGCTAGGATTCGAACCTTGACCCTCCGGGTGAGAAGCGATTGCTAGTTCAGTTTAAATGCATTTTTATTTATTTTACTTAATTTACTCTTACATGCTAGACAGAAAAATGCTTAAAAATTAGCTTAAAAAACTTACAAATAATCTTATTCTAACATACTGGCCCCATGCGGGCACTCTAAGTTAAACCTAACACTTAAACTAAGTCTTTCGACGGATCTTACAGTCTATATTTAAAATTATATTTAACATTACAACTAAAACTAAGAAAAATTAATTTTAAGTAAAAACTTAGTATATGGACATTTTTTTTTTAATTAAACTTACAGACTACCTAAAAAATAAATCTTAATCTACTTAACCTACTTACATATAATATTCATACACACATATATACAATACAGAATACATACACACTTCATATATACATATATGCATATACACATATGTATATATATATATATATATTTTTTTTTTTGTATAATTTTTTATTTTTATTTATTTTTTTTTTGCTTTTATATATATTTTTTTCTTAAAATCTAACTTAAACCTACCTAAAACTATATAAGCCGGAGAAGCGATTGCTAGTACCACTACACCACGGCCACCCCCATTTTCTCTGGGGCTTCCGCAAGTCCTTAGTCTACGCTAGCAAGACAACTAATTTGGACGAGCTCGAGACCAACATTCGACACGCTATTGGTGGAATAACACCGCACATATTGAACCGAATTATCAAAAATTGGGCTCACCGCTTGAAGCACTGTCAGAAGCCGAGGCGGTCATGTGAATTATGTGCTATTCCACACATAATGGCATGAATGTAGCTTCAAAATAAAGCCAGAATCAATTTTATATTTCACACCGTTGTTGTTTTATTTAAATTTTTTGCTTATCGTTCTTATCTAGTCACCCTTTATTAGCTACATCATATAATACATGCAGGGTGGTTCGGATGGGCCGAAGAGCGGATCCATCGTCGTCTTCTATGAAGATGGATTAAGGAACTGGGGTGGTGTCTTCTTCGAAGAACTGAGTACCTTTTCCGCTTCCCGTGTTACGGTTTGTATAAATATTTAGCATACAATTTTACCGAATACTATAGATGTGATACTTGGAGTCAGTGGATTGTCATATCTGCCAGGGGTATGTGCGCTTGCGCCAATTGGAGAGCAATTATTAAATTCGGTTTTAATGATATCGAAGTTGTTTTAAAATTATTGTGTATCTCATGACGATATAGCAAAATAGCCCAATATTTACATTCGGTAGGTACGTATGTGATCACCGAGTCACTCGAGAAAGCTGTAAGGCTCAACTTGCTAAGATTGGCACAACCCTTTTACATTTTTTTAATTTCTAATAACATTGGGATGCCTATCACTAGTTGCTTTCTTGTATTCTTCCTCAAAATTTATGCGTACAAAATGATGGAAAAGTAGAAAGCTATACTGCTTCTGCATTGTAATAACCATTTCCTCTAATTTTTTAAGAATAAAAATCTCGCTTTCCGTTTTCATTTGGGAATCGAAATTTCTTTCCTCGATTTTATGTCAAAATGTATAAACGTCAAATAGTTTCTGTTTTCGTGCAATCGGCAGTGTTTGGTCAATTTATTATTCTGAGTGTTCAAATTGATTCGCAAGCAAATATATTTAAAATATAAAAGTCCGAAAATGATCTTGGTGTTCCATTTACATAAATAAAAATCGGAGTACACAAAAAAAAAGGCTTCTGACAGCCCAAACGAAAACGACATTAATCACAATTTTTGATTTAAAGAAGATTTTATTTACTATGGGATAAGGCTAAAAGATTATTTGAAATGAGTTGATCTATTCCTATATGAGTCAAAGTGTCAACGATAATCATTAATGACAAGAATTGGATCTAAATTTCATTTTTCCTTTTAGTAACATCAATTAAAGCTTTCAGACAAATATTTTTTACCATCAAACGCCCGAAGCGCTTCCATGTGGCGTTACCTTAGGGTTCGTTTTGACGACTTTGACATTTGTTTGACACTTTAAACGTCAAAAGCTGCATCATTTTAGGCGGAGAAATCGGGCACCAAGCATAGTTTTTATAAATGATTTTTTGTAAAATATTTTATTAAATTTAAGTAAATAGTGAATGTAAATCAGTTAAACCATGCCCGACGATGATTGCCAGATTGTTGACGACAACACAAATTACAGATCGATCACGTAAGTCTCACGAAATGGTTTCGAAGATCAGAATCAAACACTTCATCTCAATTTCAGTTGCGAAAGAATTCCAGACTTATTTCTGGACAAGCTAATAGCAAAAAAGCATTTTGGGAAATATGGGAAAATCACCAGGTTTGTTTTACGTCCCAATCGTTTCTGCTGTACCGTGGATTACGAACGCGAGGAAGATGCAACTAATGCGGTAGAAAATGGAAACATATTCATGGGACAAGAATTTGATATACGTTATTCACAAAAAGAGGTAGGACATGTACAAAACACTGAAGAGTGGGTGGATCCTGATGTGCAAGCTGAACTAGACGCAATGGGGAACCATCAGAGAAGAATTTCAGTGCCAGCTGCAAAGTTACCACCACCTGCACCAAAAGTGGTTAAACACAAAGCACAGAGACCTGCGCCGGAGCCAGCACCAGTATCACAGATTGCAAAAGTGCCAAATGCTGTACGAGCAGAACTAGAAGCGATATTGCGAAAGCCGGCTTACAGTGATGAGGACAGATATCGCACTTTAGATGCTCGTGACAAGCTTATTCGATTGACGACTGTGCGCACAACTGACATCAATAAAGCCGTTAGCATCAAAGGTACCTGTCCGGATATGTGCCCCGAGAAAGAACGCTATATGCGTGAGTTTCAACATCAAGTGTCCAACTTTGAAATGGAAGAACAGGGTCGTCGCAATGAAATGGATCATAAAATCGCAATTAAGGAGTACTCGAGAAGTAGTGCTGATCAGGAAGTCCCCTTGGCACACGAGTTGCGTCCGGAACAAGTTCTAAAGATGACCATGTTGTACTTGATGCATCGCATCATGGGTTTGTGTGACATTGAAGATATAAACATCGGCGATTGGTTTCATTTCGTTTGGGATCGAACGAGAAGTATACGAAAGGATATAACACAACAAGAGCTCTGCTCCACCGAATCTGTAAGATTAGTTGAACAGTGTGCTCGATTTCACATTCACTGTGCAGCACGTTTGGTAGCAGAGGACCCATCTGTCTTCGATCAGAAGATAAATACAGAGAACCTGACAAAGTGTCTACAGACACTTAAGTATATGTACAACGATTTGCGCCTAAAAGGTGTTCGGTGTGAGCGTGAGGCTGAGTTCCGAGGTTACATTGTCCTTTTGAATCTAAATGATGCCAACTTTTTATGGGAGCTCCAGCAATTACCCGAAGAGATACAGAACTCGAGACAAGTGCGAGCAGCAATTGCTTTCTACAAATGCATGGAAAGCAACAACTACGTGAGGTTCTTTAGCCTTGTAAAGTCAACCACATACATGAACGCATGTATTCTGCTGAGGTATTTTACTCAGGTCCGATTGAAAGCCCTAAGAATGATCATCAAGGCGTATAATTGGCCGAGGCACATGGTTTCCCTACCCTTGGCTTATATGACTAAAATTCTCGGTTTTGAAAACGACGATGCGGCGGCAGATTTTTTCGCTTACTACGGACTAGAGTGCGACCAAGAAAGAGTTTGTTTAGACAAGAATGCGTTTGAAGAACCAGACGTCCCAGTCTTAATGGAACGAGCATTTGAGGTAAACAATTGTGGGATTCTTTAATAAATTTCATTTTAAGAAACGTCTCTTTCAGCTGGTTGAGTCAAAGCGGGAGGTTGGTGTTGGTGAAGCCGTTTGCGGTCTGCCGTTAGACTCGACAAGCATTTTTGAGAGTCATCAACTACAAAACAGTTTCGACGTTAATGGTTACCTGCGCTATGAATCATTCAACGGGGAAGATCTCCCGCGAAACGAAGAAATTCAAAAGACACCACCACGTCCGGCGGTAGATGATGTTTTCAAAGTGCCAGCACCTTCGCCTCCATTAACCCCAAAACAACATTTAAAGTCAATTTTTGCAAATATTAGTCCCAAACAAGACACGGGACTTAAACCCCTATCCGTTGTGGCTCAGTCAACGGGAGAATCAATTTTCAACCAAAAATCAACTCAGCCCACAGGAAACAGCACAACGTCGCCAATATTCAAGTACCCCTCATCAGCGGCGCCTATTTTCCCACCTACAACATCTTCATCAGTATTTGGAGGTTCAGTATTCCATCAGACTTCGGAGAACAAAAATATATTCGGAGGATACACACAAGACTCAGAACCAACCAAACCGACCAACAACATTTTTGGAACGGCAACCCAGACATTCGCTACCGACAACGTTTTCCAGCATTTCGATTCGAAGCCATTTGAATTTGATTTAATTAAATCACCCGAATGTGATTTAGATTTGGAACGCCAGGTTGAAGAAGAAAGACAAAAAAAGCTGCAAGAAGAGGAAAGATATCGCAGATCCCAAGAAGAAGAAGAAAAAGAAAGAACCCAAACCAGACTCAGAGAGCAAGAGGAGCTAGAACGACAACGGCAACGGCAACTTGATATAGAGCACCAGAACCATCAAAAGCGTATGGAAGAAAAGCGAAGGAAGGCCGCCATGACCAGAGTGAGTAAAAACTCTGAAACTATTCTCACAGAGCTGCTAGAAGAAGTGCAAAATCAGCAAGTAAGGAAAATCGCTTCCATAGAACTGCAAAATCATCGTCGGCTCCAGAAACTAGCAGAAAGTGTGATCTTTGAGTACATATCAGATTTCATTCAGCGAACCTACTCCGATGAGCTTACGATCATGCGAAGAGACCAGTCCCTGCTTCAGAGATATTTCCACTCATGGCGGGACTTGACACACAAGAAGAAGATTCAACGCCAGCTCATTGCCGCAATACCGGTCTGGATGACTACAGACACGCTTGAAGCTCAAGCAGAGAAACTAGCGCATCCAAGGCAAGTGGAGAACTTGAATATGATCAAACGCTATCGACTAGGCTATCCCTGCGACTTCAGGCCTTTTTTGGATGAAAATGGACACTCTCGTCCAATAGACATATTTCTTTGCTTCCGCAACTACTTCAGCGAAACACAAAACCAATTGCCCACTGGATTCTTGAAGCGGAAAAGGTACTTTAAGTTAATCATATCTCTTCCAGATGAGCGAGAAGAGCTTCCTGGATTCAATTCATACGCCAACAATTGGCTAGAGAAAAATGTCGAACGTAGAAATACAGATTCATCGACAGCATTTGTTTGTCACTGCGAAAATGATTTTGCACTCTGCATAAGAAAGGTTTCCTGCATCACTCCAAGAGATGAGATAAATCGAAAAGTCAGTAATGAATGTGACCACGCAGATGCACTTCTATTCTTAATGTCATCTGGGAGTCCTTCAAACTCTCGAAAGCGCTTACATCAACTGCTGAAACTTTCATCGATATATCGGTCGATACCCATTGCCATTATCAGCTACAATAGTGGAGATGACTTCAATGTTGAATCAAATTTAGACGTAGAATCTCTGATGGAGGAGGGAAAGGTATCTGGGTTTCATGTCTTCAACAGCAGTGAATACAGTTTAAAAGGAGACTTCCAGAAGTCCCTTAAATTTCTCGCAAAAAACGACAAGTATACCTGCACTTTGGAAGCCCAAAGTGTTGTTGGGTTCCTAAATGTGTGTCTTGGTGATGAACTCTGGCGAAGACTTTACAAATCTTGGTCCACAAATCCATCTTTCAGAAAAATCACCTCCACTCCACGATATTTAATCACCATATACAACGAAGCCATTGTTCGCTTGATTGAAGTGATTGACGAGGATTTTCAGGACTATCCAGAACTGCCAGCGGAACTTAAACCATTTGTGCCACCATCTCAGCTAGATATTCCCGTAGAGTTGGAGCAGTTTCCCGATGATTGGAAAGATATCGGCCGCACCCAGAAACTCATTCATTTTCTTGGAAAATTAAGACTCCCGCCAGCTGAAGTGAATATCCCACGAGAAATTGATGAATTGGAATTGTGGATTCTTAACTATGCCAGTGAATGCATTCCCAACAATGACGAGTTGGCCACAAAAGCTGGATATTACGCCATAAAATGCCTGATTGAAGAGTACAACAGTGAGAATTTACAAGACACTCCAATTGATCAGAGATTGGACTATATTACTTGGCTGCCCATTATTCGACAAATTGCTTTAGCCGTCCTTAATCAGCACTGGCAAGCAGAAAGTAATCAATTGCCCTCCGAAATAATTTACAATCGAGAAGAATTCTTGGAATATCAATCAGAACCTTGGTGGTTGGATAGTGAGTCAGTTAAATTGGTTAAAATGATTGCAGATGCAGAGGAGGAAAATGTGGCGGAAGAGACAATGGACGACGACATCGAAGCAATCATTGCCCGAGCGGAGAAAGTGTCATCACTTGCTGATGTCAAGCTAAAGATGCTACAGTGTGAAGTTGCCCCGAGAGAAATTGATCCTGCGTTAACCCGAGAATTGGATGAGACATTATACCAATTCGAAGTTAATGAAAAATGTAAATCCTTTGAGAATACGGCAGGAATACTTATAAAAGATGATGAAGATTCCTTAGAACTTCCGCCAGTTGCAAAGAAACTCAAACAAAGTTCAGATAAAATGGATGCGGATGAAATAATGGAGCGAGCATTTGCCATTCTTAAGAGGGCTGAAGGTTTTATGGATTGTTTTAGACAGCCAATGAAAGAGGTTCAGCCTCACGAGGTAGACTAGATTTTAGGAAATGTTAGCATGTATTATATGTTGTTTTTAACAATAATAAATTGTATGTTTAGGCTTTTAAGTAATTTATTGACTTGCTATTGAACTTTTATTTCTGTTGAAACGAACATATGAGTCTAGGTTGAGTATGAGTGTGCTTCAGCGCAAGCCGATACACTGAAACCATATAAAGCTTGTGAATCTTTGAGACGTGTTCCTCCCACTCGTTGAACCAGTTGGAGTTTCGGATGAAGCACGATGTACTTCTAATTCTGTATTTCTCGAAAACTTTAGGGCGTCTTGGTAAAAAGCTCACATTTAGAGTTTTACTTTCTGGGACACATCTGTTCGCCTATCAGACAGCGTCTAGTTGCTAGATATTTTTTAGCGCAATGAATACCATGTTGAATACCTTCTCCGCCTTATATTTGCTCTATCGATGGCATCTAACTTAAACATGAGGTTGTTTGTAGCGACAAGTGTACTTTGCGTACCTTTTTTCTGGTGAAATATGTACGTGGTGTATGTACTTGTTTTTTTGTAAGTTCATCGGCCTTAGAATTCCCTGGAATGTCACTATGTCCAGTACCCCACAAAGGTGAGTAGTTAACTGCTCCGCTATTTCTACTAAAAATTAACGGCAGTCTAGGCCTACTTTATAGTTTATGGAGACTGTTTCCAAAGAATTGGTTGTCAGAAAAAATGGCCCCACACACCTCGTTATTAGTCTTTGATCCGTTGAAGTGAATCGGTTTATCCTGCAAGAATGCATCACCTTGAAGGGAGTGACTTGGAAAATGTTGGTGGATTGTAACTGTAACTATGTTTCCTGAGAAAATCCATTACCTATTCAGGATAGCGAGTCGACCAGTTGCCTGAGGGTTGCTTCAAGGCGAACAATTGTGCTCCCAGGTATATCAATTTTAGTTTTGATAGTTGACGAGCAAGGAAGTCTAAAGAACAGGAAAAAAAAGTACGTTTCAGGCCAACTGATCAAATTTAGTAATTAAAAATGCTCCGATTCAAATGATCTGCTTGTCAAAAAGTTTGAACACCATAAAAATGTGAACACGACGTTCATGATGAGGATTTTCATCACCTCGCCAATGTGAACAGGCACAAATGTTATAGATCTAGGACGCCATTCGTATACCTACACAGGCTGTACTCCTCATGGAACTTAAAACTTCAGAGATTTCTATCTTTGTGGACAGTCGGGTAGCCATAAAAGCGTTGGCAAGTGAAATCATCAAATGAACAGAGGTACAAAAAAGTCGTCAAACTCTAAATAAACCCTGCGAGTCCCACCGAGTGGATATCTGCTGGGTACCTTAACACACAAAAGTGAGAGGAAATAACAAAGCGGATGAACTATTAGCGAAGGGTGCCCCTCTGAACAGGAGTAACACACACAAGGACATAAATCCACCCATTGAAACCCTGAAACGCAAAGTGGAGCTTATAGCCATAGATCGAGCCAATAAATCAAGGATCTTCAGGAATCTTTGTGTCATCTCACGTCCTTTTGGCCAAACCTAGATAGCGGGAGAACACGTACCCTCCTCAGACTCAACAAAGAAGACATCCGTTTCGCTATAGGTTTCCTAACTGGTCACTGCCTTATTGGCAGGATGGCCAGCAGAATAGGAGCCTCTTCTCAAGATTATTGTAGAAGTGTAGGAACGAAGAGGAAACAGAGACTACTGCACACTTGCTGTGCGACTATCCTAACATCCAAATACGCCGTGCCAAACACCTGGGGTACAGACTTTTTGATGAACTTGAAGACGTCAGCAAAGCAAAACTGATGGATCTCATTAGATTTGTTACAAGCTCTGGCTGGTTTTCAGCCAACACAAGCTAGGTAGGACCCACCATAATAATAATACACGAATAATATCAAAGGGGAATCACAACACTGGTGATGTGACTTGCATCGATCGCAATGTGGTCAATCTGGTTTACGGTTTTTTTAGTAAGGGGGCGATGTCGAAGCCAACTAGTCTGAGCCCATGTTCAGAGCTGCTAATGTTCAGACTAGGTTCTTCAAATGTGCCGCCGAAGATGTTATCCTTTCCGGTGTTAAAATTACAAAATTGTCCTTATCCTGTGTAGAGACTTGAGCATATATCAAGCTCACTAATCGGATTTAGCCTTGAAGCGGATTGTAGTCAGGTGCCTGGAGTGCAAGTCTTATTGCCTAAGTCTTCCTCTGGTGACAAATCCACAGCAAAATAGGCTTTGCTTTTACCCATGGTTTTTTTACAAATAGCGTACGTTCAAGGGTTTTTAGTACCCTTAAAATGTTTGCACACAGCGCGGGCGAAGGAAATTTAGGGAGGAAAGAAAGAAAGATACCGGTGTATGTGGGTGGCCGTGGCCCAAGTGGTAGTGGCCTGGCTTCCAAATCGGAAGGTTCGGTGTTCGAATCCCAGCCTCGCCCGAAAGAAAGACATATCATCCATTTTATTCAGTTAACGAAAATCAAGCACGAGTAGTTGACTAGAAAGCAACATCAAGCCAACTTCCACTAAGAATTTAGTCTCCCCATTAAATATTGGAGCGAAATAACCACTGAGCCCAAACATGCTGAGGCGTTATTAAAAAAAAACCATGGTTTTGAATGTTTGTAGGTTATAACGACTAGGAAATAAAGAGCTCGTAGGGTATTCCATAAATGAGGTATAATTCTTACGACCGAATCACAATATTTCAATGTACGTCCGAGAGTGATCTTGGGGTTTAACTGATGAGCATTCACAGCGAGACGGGTATTGCAGTTAAAGGTTTGAAGGGGTGGAATGCAGCTGGGGATTTCTATGGAGCACTGGTGGTGGAAATAGCGATAGAACAAGGTGAGACGAGACACATTTCGTCGGTTTGGAGGCTTTGATGTTATTGTAGCATCACATATGAGTCTCATAGCACATTTTGCATATTTTTAGAAGAAATACAATCCTTTGTAGCTGCACTTAAATATCTTTTTTGAGTCTTCAGGTATCCAAGCTTGTTCCATTTTTCTTGCCCACGCTAACTTTTGACTTTGAGGTCACTTTTCTTAGAAATGCTTAGAAATTGGATATCTGAAGACTCAAACAAGTTATCAGCTTTATTTAAACGCAGTTATAAATGCTGGTACTTCTTCTAAAAACAAAGTCCTAAACAAAGTTTCTGACGGGGCTACTGTCGTCAGCATAGTAATATATTGGATTAGAAGTAGCAGACAAGAGATCATTAATGAAAACTAAAAAGAGTGTCGGAGACAGAACGTAGCCCTGGGGCACACAAGCATTTATTTTGTGAATATCAGACTTGAAGCCATCCAAGACAACTTGAATTGAACGTTCCGAAAGGTAATTTCTAATCCATTGAGGAAGAGAGTCATCGATCCGAAAAGCACTCATTTTAGACAAAAGAGTCTGATACCAAACTCTGTCAAATGCCTTAGAAATATCAAGTGCAGCTATATTGCTTTCGCCAGATTGATGTACGCTTTGGTTCCACTTTTCGATGAGACATGCCATCAAATAATCAGTGGACCTGTTGCTACGAAAACCATACTGCCGGTCATTAAGAAGTTATCGTGTTTCAAGATATTTTATGAGCTGACGGTTTATCAGCATTTCCATGACCTTGGGAAGAAGGGACGTAAGTGCGATCGGTTTGTAAGAGGAGAGAAAAGATTCGCCTATTTAAGGACAAATGGCTTGACAAGTGTTGTTTTCCATCTACTCGGAAAGATGCGTAAAAAGTAGGATTGATGAAAAAGCTTACGCAGTGGTTTTGCCAACGTGGAAGAACACCTCTTCAGAAGAGGAGATATACCATCTAGACCGGCGGATTTGTGAATGCTAAGATCTTTAAGTACTCTTACTACAACACAGGTGCGAAAGTGTATTCATTCCATTGAAGATTCGAAGCGCTCAAACGTAGGCGGGGACAAAGCACAATCTGGAAGTGTTGAGTTGGCCGCAAAGTGTGCAGCAAGCAGGATTCACCTTGTCCGCTGACAGCTTGAATGTCATTATAATGAAGCATTGGTATGTAGGATGGGGTAGAATTTCTAGTATTTTTAACGAACGACCAACAATTTTTACTACCTTTGGGACATTGTAGTATTTTTTGCTATGCTTAAGAAAGACGCTCCAGCCATTACTGTCCCGTTTCAATTTTTTTCTTTTTTGAACTGTCGGGTTGACCTTGTAGGATCGAAAAAACATTTCTCTAACCCTGACAGCCTCTTTATAGCCCCCGTTGTACCAGACCTTTTCTTTTGGTTTGATACTGTTCATCCGATGAGGGATAAAGGATCCCATTCCAAAGCGAATAGGTGTTAAGTCTGTTCCAATGGGCTTCCTCGTATTGCCATACGATTCTTTTAGGAATGTCACAATGGTTTGATGAGTCTAGAGAGGAAAGCACATCAAAAGTGTACATATTAGGGTGAGAAGTTAAAAACAAGTCCAGGGTGTTTGCAGTTGACTATCAATGTCTAGTATTCGTGTGGGCTAATTTACAAGCTGGGTCAAGTTGTTTTCAGCAGCAAAGATCTCAACGCACCGTCCATCAGGTGTTGTCTGTCCAGATGTCGAAACCACCCAGAACTGTGTATGTATATTAAAATAGCCCGCAACAACGGTTTCAGTATGATGATACAGGGATACAATTGTTTGTATGGAGTCAGACAGTGCATAAAACTCGTTAAAAGTCGGCTATCGAGTTTGGGGTTTCTGTAAATAAAGCAGTAGTGGATAATTTGCTACGGAGATTGAATTTTAAACACATGAAGTTGAATTCTGGATTGGAAAATTAATCACACTGTGATGGAGTTTGGAGCTACATTACTGTAATAATGGCACCTGGCTACGACAGGTAGCTTCAGACTTGAGTGCTCTGAGAGGTGTGGGCGGGGATCTATCTGTTTTTTACGATTGGTATAGCTGACCTGTACTTACAGACGTGGACGTATGCAGAAAAGTGATTATTTTCTTTTTAGCCTGCGTATATAGGCCACACCCACCCTGAAGTCCCCAGATATAATCACAAAAAACACAAATACCTACGGTGCTAAGCAAGCGGCGAAAAAAAAATTCTGACGTTGGTTCACCGAATCATTGTCAATTACAACAGCGGACACAGATACAGTTTTTTATCCTCATCGCATTTCTTGAATGGCAATGAAATCCACTTTATAGCATCTAGGGTCTCAGCTTATTAAGTCGCTGCGTATGTTATTGTCCGCACATTCCACGTATATAGCCGGAATGCATTCTCCTTTTTTTTGTCTACTGGGGTCATCAATAGCATCAGCTTCTTCAGAAGACAGTTCTAGTTATCCGTAACGGAGAAAAGTATGAGCGTTGCCGTTAGTTCGCAAAAAACTCTTTTTTTCGCCACCTTTTCCAACAGCATAGCTCGATGCCTACAAATTTGAGTTCCGAATATGTCGAAATAGTTCAAATCACTGAAATTCAGGCGCAAGCCCGAGTTTACACGAGTGTAACCCCACTCACCAAAGTGGTGGAATTTACTCAATATTAACTTGAGACCGGGTAGAGCAGAGTTTCTTGATGTTGATCTTGCCCAAGAAAAGAAGGAATATATTGAGTATAGGCTGGACATGGTGATAGTGTACGGCCGGATCACCATTGGTACAAGTTCCAACAAAAATTTTGATATTTAAAATGCAGCACAGACAACTTTGCAAGACACGGCCGACACAAATGCAATAAGGCACTTAATGAAATTGAAAAAAAATTTTCACAACAAATTATTTAACTTTATCAAGCTTCGATTTCGAATTCCTTATCTCCGCAACACGTCAATGAACATTTCGCAATTTGCACACCTATTTACGGGTTCAACTTTCAATGTAAACAACAACAAACATCATCTGCTGACCGATTAGTTCAATTAGACCGAACACAACCTGGCTCACCGCACACAGAAGAAAATCCGAACCGCAGCCGCTTCTACGGAAAAAGAAAACTGCGCCATCACGCTTATGATTCGCTTTAAAACCCGCCTAACTGACAGGTCTTTATTGTAACATCTAAACTTTTCCTAAATCTAAAGAAAAACGCTTAAAATGGAATTTAAATTAAAAAATAAATTTTCTACAATTTTTGGCTTTTGTTTTAGTTTTTTTGTGAACCAGCTGATTGGTCGTGTGTTGTTAATTGCCCTCTGTGCACGCGGTTGGCCAAGCGCCAAAGGAAAATTCTCGGCCAACAACGATGCTCGTTTTCAATGGTAACATGACGATGGTGTGATGTGCCAGTATTTTCCGCAACTGCGACTAGGGGGTCGAATCCAATCAGCTGGTCCATTTTGCATCTATTTATGTCTCGATTTCAGTTCACAACATTCTTAAAGATTTAAAGATACATGCATGCTATGCAATATTATTAACGGAATAGTCGTAGTTATGTTATTGGGAGGTCACTGGATTTATAGGAGATGGTGTTGTTGCTTGCACTGTCTTAGGGCTTCGTTGAATCCCTCGCAGAGTGTCAAGTCGGATTGGCCTTGAGCACATTGAATAAATTGCTTGATTTCCCATGCACATGCTCCCTGAGGTTCATTTGGCTGACTGGCGTATTGTTGAGGAGCTGCTGCAGCTGGTGCTGGGGCTGCTTGAGCGACTTCCTTATCACCACTGCCGCTGAACATTCCTGTGATTCCTGCACCAACAACGTGGCCCTACAATGGACAAATAAATAACTTTTTCTTTGTTCGTTTGAAGGTCATATTAATTCAACTTACCACAGCAGAACCAACCGCTACACCCCCGGCAGTGGCAGCCATTTGCTGGAACATTGAGGGTTGCTGTGGAGCTGGGTGCCCAATTGCTGATGGTGCTGCAGCAACTGGTGCTGGTGGTGGTGGTGGAGGAGCAGCACGAGCTGGTACAGATGATGGAGCCATCCTAGAAGGAAAACAATTTTTTTGTTTAATATTTCACCTAGGCACAATGTTACGTAACAAAAGAAATATGGAATTTTCTCGAAAGATTTTTGAAAATGAAATGCTAAATTATATTGCAAATTGAACTAGATTCTATTCATTCTCATGCCGATACTTAATAAAACAAATTAAGTTAGAAAATTTATAAATGAAAGATATAAGAAAATGTACCTCCTTGAGGCTGGTGGTGGGCTAGCAGAACGTCCTCGTCGAACCATTTTTGTACTTTTCTTTTATTTATTTCTGTCTTTATAAAGTAGAATCTCTGATAAGATTTGTATCTTCCTTTGTTTTTATTTCACACAATAATCGATGGATTTTTTCCTTTATGCAATGCCTTCACGATTGCGAACAATTTTCTAAAATTTCTCTTAATGAACTGACGTTTGCTAGCTATGTACTTTGATTCTTATAAGAAAAGAAAAATATGTACTAGTTGCCAGAAATTTCTTTTACTCTACGATTTGTTGTCTCCTTTTGACTAACGAGAAGGTATTGAAAGAACTGTCAAAGGCACGTGGTTGACAGTTTTTCTGGTAATAGATTATAATGCAGCCAACTGCGAAGATAAAAACTACAACAGTTTTTTAAATTTTATTTCGAAGGGAAATCAATTTCGTGGAAAATAATAAACTTGCATAATGCGTTGCGGTGTTGTCTCTCCCAGAAAAGTGCAAACTTAAGGTTTAATTTTAGAGTTCGTCGTATTCAGTCTATGAATAGACCGGCTAGTCACGTGTTTATTTGGGAAAAGTGTTTATTGTTGTTATTTTGGCTAAGGATGTTTTTCTAACACGAATATGCTGAGTAAACTTAGACAACGTTGGTACGTGTCGCGGATTGTTTTGGAAATTTGTCAATAATAAAAACATATTTACTAAGGACTCTAAAAATAAGACAACCGTATAATTAAATTATTTGGTGTAATTGAATTTGCGAATAATCAGAGAAAATGCAATGAGGGGGATTATTCATCGAAAAAAGGCCCTTAATTAATATATTTAAAATTATCGACACACGAATAAATAAATGACATAAATGCTCCCCTATGGTTTGGATTCTAGGAAACCGAAGAATTTTTTTTTAGAGTCTTAATTTAGAAAGACAATTCTCGAACTCTGTAAGCATGGGCATCAAAGAACCCTGAAAAATATTGTTTCTACAAAACTCTGTTATTTTTATAGGATGAAGGACACAGACTTGCCGATGCACTCTAGTTTTTTGTTTTCAAAATGCTGTTAAAGCGGATATCCGTTACAGATGCTTTTTAAGTACAACGAGAAGGATAAGTATTTTTTTAATTGTTCCATTTTTTAAATGGATTTCTTTCAGATAATCAAAAACTGCACAAGTTCCGAGAAACAAAGAAGCTTAAAGTACATTATAGCTAAGCAGTCGTTGTACCGATGGGTAAAAACATTGCAGGCGGCAACATTTACGATTCAAAATTACAGTTCCTGTCAACGCAAACTACACAGGAACAAGTAATACGATCTTTCCGGATCGATTCGGAGTGGAAGTGTAAAAGGTCAGAATACGTGCTGCGTAGTTTCTTTGCGATTTTATTGGCAGCCATACCTATGACCAACATCAAACTATAGGTACATTTAAGCACCGTTTAAAGCTGATGCTTAAGGTATCTCAGATAAAGTTAACACTAAAGTAGTCTCCCCTCCTAGACGGGAAGAGTTTAGCAGAAAAATAACAAGACCTTGCTCTGGTGGACTACCTAGGGACTGACTCAAAGTTTGAGATGATGGCTTGATTAGCAAAATGCAAGAAATCAGTCAAGTAGGGGGGATGTTGTTTCATGTTAAGAACCACCATGTCCCATCCCTGTTCAGAGGTTCATATATAACTATAGCAATACCATTCTCCACAAGAACCAGAGTTGAATTCGCACTGGCAAGCATTTACATACATTTAACCGAAACTTTTTGGAAAACATGTTCATATGCACTACAGTGATGTGCGAAATAATAGGGACTCTTCTACGTGACGTTAGTTTGCGAAGTGCTGTCGGTTTTGGCTATGAAAAATAATAAGGACACCTGTAAGAATAACCGTTTAATTAATAATTCATGGTTTTTAGTTTTACGTTTTCGAATCGAATAGGTAAGATTAGAGTTTATTTTCACGGAACATTATAAAACTTATGATTTTAATAGAAATTGTGATTAAAAATGGGTCGAAAACAGCATTGTTGCGCTGAGGAGAGGACGCAGATTAAGAATCTACATAACAACGGTATGATCTACCGAAAAATTGCTAAAATTGTTGACTGTTCAAAGAGAATGGTGGAAAATACCTTAAAGTGCCAATCCATGGCAGAAACTCGCGGGCGAAAACCTAAAATATCTCCCTCTCTCAAAAAAGGATATTGCGCTATATAAAAAAGAACCCCTAGATGTTGACACCTCTACTATACGCAGGATGCTTATAGCGAACATCTGAAAGCATGTTGCTAAAAGATTGCTTTTTGCAGACCTAACATTCCAGCTGGAATGTTCCTCTGGAAAGCAAATGGCGCAATATCCTTTGGACTGATGAGACCAAAGTTAGTTTATTTAACTCAGATCGGTGTAATTCGCAAGTGCGTAGACCGCCCAATACCGTATACTGCAACAAATACACAATCAAGACGGTCAAACATGATGGGGGCTGCATCATGGTATGGGGGTGTTTTTCCTACCAATATGTAGGTCCCATTCACAGAATAAAGGGCAATATGAGAGCAGTGTCGTGCGTCGAAATACTAAGGAATATCTTGCTACCCTATGCGGAGGACAATATGCCTCTTCGATGGGTGTTCCAATAGGATAATGGTCCTAAACACTCATCAAAGCGCGAAAAAGAATGGTTTTCAGAAAACAAACTTAATGGCCTTCTCAATCGCCAGACTTAAACCCGATTGAAAACCTGTGGCGAGAGGTCAAAGTGGCATTAAGGGGCGTAAAAGCGTCCAATAATAATGATTTGTGGACATTCGTTAAGGCTGCGTGGGAAGCTATTCCACCAAGGACTTGCCAGAAGCTCGTAGATTCGATGCCGCGACGTGGCTTGGCTGTTATAAAAAACAAGGGCTATTCAACGAAATACTGAAGTATGTAGCTATGTGATAAAATAATTCATTTCTTATCTTATAAAATTAATTATGTTGTTTCAGTTTACATTCGAAGAATGTAACTTCAAGAACTGGCAGTTGTCTTTATTTTTTTGCACAACCATTTTAAGAGGATTTAAAATTTTTTCTTTTCTTTTTCCATTTTATGTATGATGAAAGCGAAGAGGTTCTCAGTTTTTTTGCATTTGCAAAATAATCCAATGGCTGTCCCTATTATTTTGCACATCACTGTATATTGTTATCGACTTGAAAGTGCCATTCAATAGCATTCATCGCTTGGTGTCATAAATGATGTGACATAGATAAAAGCATCCTGGACTTAAATTAATTTCCATTGACGGTCTCGAATCGTGTAATCACTTGTCTGTGAATATTTGAACAATTTCAGTGCATGGCAATAGCCACACATTAAAAATTAAGATGGACTTTGTGAGGGACAATCGTTTGCAAACGTTTGCGTGATTTCCTTTATAATGAAAGTGTGAGGCGTTTTTGGGCAAAACATCACTTTGAACAACAATAATTTCAAAATTGTGAAGAAGATCAACCCAGAGAATATATTAACCCAACAAATGACACCTAAGTTTCCACATTCGGCTAAATTGGCTCCTAACTCAAATATTAAGACGGTACTCCAGAAAATCTATATTCTGATAGTTCTACTCTACACCATAGAGTGTTAAACGAAAAGCAGAAAGATATACATGATATTGGGCTCATTCGACAGAAAACTTCTTCGCTTAGTATAGGTCGCAGTTGTGAACAAGGCGAATAAAGCAGTAGAAAACACTGACCTGCACCAAGATGCGTATGTAGACCATAATGCCAAAATAGTTAGGCTGTAACAACTCGTCCTCTTTAGCTAACTGCTTCCAGTTGGGCATTCCAAGTCGGTTGAGATCCTCTTCAACTTGTGCAGGCCACCTAAGCTGAGGTCTTCCTCTACTGTGTTGTCCCTCCTAGTTAGATTCGAAGACTTTGCGGGCCGTAGAATTAGTGTTCATTTGCACTACATGTCCTAGCCATCTCAGACGGACTGATGCGACGTTTTCTGGCTAGGTCCCGATGTCGATGTATAGCTCGTAAAGTTTGATGTCGAATCTTCTCCTTCAAAGCCCGTTGACGCAAATCGGACCGAATATTTTTCGAAGGATTTTTCTCTCGAAACGACTGAGGATATCTGCATCCGCTTGGGAAAGAGTTTCATGTTTCAGTGCCAAAAAGTAGGACTGGGATGATCAAGGTCTTATATATTTTGGCATAGGCCTTACTACTCGATTGCGTTAGAAGCAGAATTTATGCGATTTTTTGCATGCTAAAGGTAAATCGTTTATCATGCAAAGATACAAAACAAAATAGGCTCCAAATCTGATCCCTGAGGTACTCCCTGTTTGGGAGACTTCAGTTTCGAGAATCTGTCTCCAATGACAACTCTGTGACTTGCCGATTAGAAAATCCCTCAGAAGTTTAAGCTCTATGACTAAACACAAAATAATGCTTCAGTTTCCAGCACATGATATCGGGGTACACTTGGTTAAATGCTTTTGAAAAATCAAGCAAGCAAAGCAAATCTACAGATCCCTTATCAATGTCTTTTCCAATATCATCAGTAACATTGACCAATACCGTCGAGCAGTTATGCCCAGCTTTGAAACCTGATTGGAGAGGATATAAGTTTTTATTAAAAAAATGATCAAGGATTTGCATAGAGAGCAATTTTTCAAAGACGTTTAACAGACACGGCAAAATGCTGATGGGTCAAAAGTCATTAGCGGAAGCAGGATTTACATTTTATGCAACAGGAATCACATGCGCATAATTCTAAGCCTGAGGAATAACTGAAGTATATAATGCATGTCAAAGGATATAATATTGGATGATAGAGAATATTTCACTATCCGTCACCACTTTGAAATCACCGCAAGACTGAAAACTAATACAAGGTATACTCGTACTAGTATGTATGTACGAATAGGTTCAGAATTGAAATTATTAAACGCTATACTGTCCTGTAAAAAGTAGTTATGAGCTGATTTGGATCCAAGGTACATTCATTATTATTCTTATTGCTGACCCCAATTTGACGCAGATTTCTCCAAAATATCGTAGGAGCCAAGGACGTATTCAGCTTCGCCGAATAGAACCTGCGCTTAGAGTCACGAATAATTTTATATGCATTATTACGTGCAACTTTATAGGCATTCCAGTTGAATGACGAAGAATGTTCCTTCCATTTGCTGTTTAACTAGTTTTTTTCTTGTTCAAATGACTGAGAAATTATTTGGCTGAATTCTGAACCTTGTTCCTTTGTTCTAAGTAACTGAAGAGCCGAAGTAGACATTGTCGGTTTCTACTTCAGAGGTGCAGCTGTCATTTGCAACATTTTCAGCAAGTTACTGGTGTAACGTAGATACATTAGTGTGCCCTTTTTTGCTGACTGCATGTCTATACTTTTTTTTGTCCTCACCTTTATGTGACCACGAAAAAATGCCTCACCTTCGCTTATACGTATGTGCAGGGTTGTCTGGTTTAGGACACAGGTATTTTGGGATCTGATTCATTGGTTGATGTTATGAAAAAATTCGTGGGTATGGGGGGGGGGGGGGGGGGGTCTATCTGCAACAGCCGCTGAGTTACCGGGTGTTTAAAAAAGTGCCTTCAGAGAAGTAGTTACCAACAATTATTTATTTATAACTTTTAGTGTACTAAACCTAGAGCAACCAAGCTGGGCTCAATTGATAGCCAATTGATTAATGGTTAATTCATATTTAAACACTATTACCATCCATGCGTTCATTTTCGAGATATTGGCCTTCAAGCACAAAGATTTTCTAATAAATTTTTGGGCAAAATCGCGTTTATCTATCTAGGAACAGTGTTCTCACAACTTGTTTTTTATTTGTTATAATTTTTGGTTTTAAAGCTGGCAGCACTTTTTCTACAGATTGCCAATTTGACAGTTGAAAGTTGAATTGTTGTTAGTATGTTTAGCCATTTTACGATGAATAGATTGACGTCAGAACAACGCGTGGAAATTATGCAAACTTATTTTGAAAATCATGGTTCGGTTCGCCAGACTTATAGTGCGCTACGTCCATTTTACGATCGATATAGTCGTCCACCTGAGCAAGTTATTCGGAACACGATGAATCGTTTTCGCACCACGTATATTCTAGTGGATAATATGCACCCTGAAAGGCGACAAACAGTGCGAACAGAAGAGGTTATTCCCGTTGTGGATCGCAGTTTTGAGGAGAATCCGAATGAGTCCATTCGCCATCGTGCACGTGGACTCATTCGGAAGATTTTACGGAAAGATATTGGCTTAAAAGCTTATAAGATCCTGCTTGTGCAAGAGTTGAAAACGCGTGACCATTATATGCGTCGTAGATTCGGTGAATATGACGAAAACATGATTCAGCTTGACTCTCATTTTCAACTTAAAATTTTGTTCTCCAATGAGGCCCATTTTTGGTTAAATGGATATGTAAACAAGCAAAATTGCCGAATTTGGAATGGAGAAAACCCAGAAGCCTTTGTTGAGACGGACTTACAACCATTAAAACTCACTGTTTGGTGTGCTTTATGGACTGGTGGAATCATCGGCCCATATTTCTTAAAGGACGATGAGAATGTTACCGTCTATGGCGAGCGCTATAGAAAACATGATTCGACTTCTTCGTTGCTCAGTTGATTGGCATTGACGTGACAGAGCTTTGGTTTCAACTAGATGGCGCAACATGCCACACGGCACTCAGCACCATCAATTTATTGCGGGAAACATTTGCTGAGCGCATAATTTCACGTAATGGACCTGAGATTTGGGAATTTTTCATCCAAGTAGTCCTTAACTATTCTGCCATAGTGACTTGGAGCACCATCAGGTTGGTGGAAATGAGTTCTTCTTCGTACAAGCGAAACAACTTCTAGCAGTTCTAGCAATTCATTTGGAAAAAATTGTAAATACCATAAGTTTCACTATATGTACAAGTACAGTGTTTATAGAAGTATAAAAGGCTCAATTAACTTATTATCAGTTACACCTGCCCACACGTTAATGCAGAATCGATGTTGAAATGATGTTGTTCGTATTGTATGCGGATTTTCATTCTCCTATATGTGATATGAAAGTTGGTAATCCCATCTCTAGTGAATTGCGACTCATCTGTCCATAGAATATTTTGGGTAAATGTATTTCATCAACGGTAAACTCCACTGTCTCGACAAACACTGATATGGACCTACTAGCGAGTTGACGTGAGGTTGTGACTATATATGTTACACCAAGAGTTTTGTACTTTAGGTTAACAAGAATGATGCTTTTTCATTTAACGAATTTTAAGTCTTCCTTTTCCAGGACATAGCATACAAATACTGCTCATGTGATACAAAACCAGACAGGTTAGAGTAAATAGAGGTATGGTACCTTTTGGTATCAAACTTCATTTCTATAGAATCAGTTTTATATTTTATAGACCAATCGATTCGCGTGTCTTCGCCCTGATAAATCCCTTTTCGCAACAGAAACCATTAGGGCTTACCAATTTATAAGCAAGAAGGCTCAAAAAAAAGGAGCATGATTTAGAGACAGCTTTTTTATTAGGAGCTTGCCCAGACTACAAAGTGCATATTATTAAAAAAAACATATACAGTACTGTGCAAAACCTAAGCAACCATCTGGAGTCAGCAATTCATAGTAAATTTTTCAACTTTCTACCCCACCAAATAAAAAGAAATGGATATGTAATAGAGTGTATTTGGAAATTCACAACTTTTTATAAAAGTAATAATACTTCAGATTTAAAAAAAAACGCAAAACCCAATAAAGTAGAAAAAAGATTTACTATGAAGTGGTGACTCCAGATGGTTGCTTAGGTTTTGCACAGTACTGTATAAAGCGTGAGGCAACAGCTAGTGTTGAAGTTTTCATTAAATTAAACACACATTTATTGTGGGATCAGTGTAGAATTTCATTGATTAATAAAGCTCGGTCTATTGCAATTATGAATGGGACACAACATCGTACATATGATCACCACGACTTCTGTTGCAAGCGACCATCGGAATGCCAAAATAATCGATGACTTTTTGAAGAATAAGTTGGTCAATGGCCGCAATTTCACTTTGGATGTTATGTTTGAGATCCTGAATTGTCTCTGGGTTAGTGGCATAGACCTTACTCCTCAAATAACTCCACAGGGAGATGTCTAAAGGTGTCAAATCGCATGATCTTGGAGGCCAATTCTCCTCTAACCGAAATAATGCGACTTTCAGATTTCGTACGCAATAAATTGATTGATTGATGGCTTGTGTGGGCGGTAGCACTATCCTGTTGAAACCAGAGATCGTCCAGACCCAAATAATTCAATTTTGGAAAATAACCGGTCAACATGTTGCGGTAACGTTCTCCATTCACTGCAATTGTCTCCCCAGCCTCATCTTTGAAAAAGTATGAGACAATGATGCCGCCAACCCATAATCCGCACCATACAATGACTGTTTTTTTTTTGGATGCATTGGTTTTTCGTGAATCTCGTATGGGCTTTCCGGTCTCCAGAAACAGCAATTTTGTTTATTTACGTACCCATCCATCCAAAAATGGGCTTCATCGGAAATTCACGAATTTTACGAAATGTTACTTTTACAGATCGGCCATGTTCGTTATAATATTGAATAACAAAAATGCGTTGTTGCGTGGTAAACGGCTCCATTGCCAAAGATTATATGACATCTGTCAAAGAGTTCAACTACCTACATTGGATTCAGTAAATGACAGTAATTGACAGCCAACATCCGCACCATCTGTTGGGCCACCCTTTACATATCGGAACATATACAAAACATCCTCAGAATACACCAAAAAAAATTAATGATAGTATCCCATGTGAATATGCCCCAAAACAAGTATCCTCAAACAAATATTCTTATCCATGGTGAAGATAATTTCATTCACCACCTGGACTATCAACTCCAAACCAAGTTCAGTCATCTCCGAAACGCAACCAACATAAAAGGAATGAAAGGCAGAATAACAGTACTGCAATGAATTAAATGAAGCAGAGCTAATAATTTATGTACAACGAAAATGAAAATTAAAAATTCAGGCAAAGCGTACCACTTGGAGCAGCTGAATTATTTCTAAAGGTAAACGAACCACCAACAGATGACGACGGAGTCCAACCACAATTCACCCGAACTCCAGGCAACAACAAACAACAAAACAAACAAAACCAGAACTTGACACACCAGGCTGGCAATGGTCCGATTCCACTACCCATTGACACGTTCTCTACCAATCTGCTGCACCCTCTACACTGCAACAAATGATTGTGTGTAAACATCTAATTGATTGATGCAACTCAATTCTGTACCTACGAATGCGCTTACTGTTGCTGGCGCTATTTTCACCTTGACTAAAGCTGTCAGAAAAATCAAACCAATCGCTTGTAGGTATATTTGTGTTTGTGTTACTCTTCAAAAACCGATAAAACTCCAATAAATCATCATGTCAACAATTAATTGACATTTGAGACAAACTCACAGGGACGACAGCGAAAAACTAGTTTTCTCCGACTTTTGCGTGCATGCAGTCAACCTGCTTCTGCATAATGTCTCTGGACTTGCTTAACACTTGTCATTACATTTGTAGCAACCTAATAATGTCCCGGCTCGGCTGTCTGGCGCTGCACCAACATGGAAATTGGTGCACATGTGCCGTGCATTGTTTAGTTAAGTCACATTCACACCGAGAGTAAAAAATTCAAATCTGTCTGTCTGTTTTATGCAAATCTAATTCAACAGACACAATGCAGAATGCAGATATCTGTGCTGCGCTGCGCCGCACTGCACTTGATGATGTTTAGGAGGCGGAAGGTTTTTGGTATGCAGTCTGCCATGACAGAGTTTTGTTTGAAAGCAGCAACGAAAAAAAAAAAAAAATTAAATTAAACAAAACAAAATAAAATCGAAAATGTTTTGAAATTCGCCTCATTTCGATGACAGCTGAAAGCGACGATATCCATTTGTCAGTGTATGTGCAGCTGAAACTCGTAGGTGGTAAAGGCGTTCGGTTTTTTCTTTGTTTTGATTAATTCGTGCCAATCCAAGAAAGCCAAAGCGATTGAAAATACTGAGGGTAAAGTTTGAAAACTTGAATAACCGTTGACGTTGGCAATTCGCTGCACGCTGCGTGTGCTGTAGCAAGTTGTCAGTATGACTGGCTGATAATAAATTACCTGTCAAAGTTATGGCAGTGGGACTTATGGTGCATTGATTGGTTCGATATTGGCACGTACATACATATATTGACGGAAGAGTTTCAGCTGCCCGGTTCAATTTATTGGTTTATTATAGAATAGTGATGGAGACAAATGTTTATAATTTTTAAGTAAGTTTAGCTAAAGGGTTGTAGGCTAAAAATATGTGCAACTGTTCATTTTCATCTAGATTTTCGTAGGTAGGCCACTCATTTGTTTATAGGAGGCCGTAGGATCAAGTAAATGTGACAATTAATCATTTTAGCGATATAGCGCCGAGGTCTCGCATTTTGTTTGTATCCATTCGACTTATTTTACATAAAATCGAAATTTTGTCTGGGAAAACCAGAGTGATAAGAATTAACCTTTTGCAAACGGATAATTCGGATAACTAAATGTTGGACTGTCAAACAGATACAAATGTGGGATAAGACCCTCTTTCGAACAGCCAACATAATATTTTTTAAGGCAGTAATAATTTCAGTTCTGCTTCATCTTGTACAAGCTCGAAAAGCGGATAAGGACGGCCTTGGTTATTTAAAAAGAAAAGTGCTGTTTGGATTGATTATCAGCTCCATCTGCATTAATGGAGAGTGGCGAAAACAACCCCAAGTCAGTGTATGAAAACATTAACATAGATGGCTGCCATATATCGAGTTTTCGGGTAAGAACGCTCCAGTTCGAAATTTTTTCGCATCATCCCCGAAAGAAAGACGTAGCTCAGAACGTCCTAATCTTAGGGGGACCTTAGTTAACTTTCTATAAGAAGCTAGAGATTTAGAAGTGTAGTACAAGTATGCAAGTATGCAATGAAGCAAAACCAAATACTTCAAAATTACCTGTCTAACCTGATTTCGCCAGGTCAAAACAAATTAAAAATCTAGTGCGAACACTAGTTTAACGCTGCATAACATAAGGCCAGTAACAAGAATGAGACCAGTGCGTTCGGCAGTTTGGGCCAGTGTTAATGAGAACAGGAAATTAGGCGTTGCCTGTTCACAACTTGAACCATTTTGAAAAAGAATTTTGACCTTATCCTTTACAAGATTCAATTGATGTAGGAATTGCGTTTACTGGTACCTTCGTTGAATGCGCTTAAAACCAATTGCAAGACGATCTGGAATTTAGTTGCAAAATTGCTCTATTTAGAGTGAGAACAATCCTCTAGTAAATCTTCAGACACTATTACGAGTATATCCACGAAAACATACTATATGGTCTGGTTTATATGTTGGTGACACCATCGGACCTTATTTAATTACATGAAGCAGGAGCTCCCGCTAGAGTTAATGGTGACCGATATAGAAAGATGATCAACGAATATTTGTTTCCAAATTTACGTGACATCTGTAGGGACAACATGTGGTTTCCTCAGGATGGAACTACGTACGTTTCATGCTGCGACCAATACCAACGATTTTTTTAGATCAAAGTTTGATGCGTGAGTGATTACAGGATTGGGACTTGGTCAAAGATTAAACTGTGGCTCAAGTGGTAGAGTATTGGCTTACTAATCGGACGGTTCGGGGTTCAATACCAGCCGTGGTCGAAAGACTTTTTTTCAGACGACTAAAATCTTGTGAGATGAATGGTTGCCTAAATATAATATCAAGTCCAATTTACACTAATAATTTAGTCTCCCCATTAAATATTGGATGTCACCCATGGAGCGAAATAACCACTGAGCCCAAACATCTTTCTCTCTCTCTCTCTCTATCCAATTTCCCGAAAAGCTTAACACGTGCTCCGGCATTTTAAGAGTAGTAATACCCTCTTGAGTGTTAAGTTCTCAAAAAAAAAAAAAAAATAAAAAATTACCAGCCCCGGTCTACAAATTTTCGAAGAAATGTTAAGATAAATTTAAATAACGCGGATTTTCATTTAGATTTATGATCCGTACCCTGTTAAAATAAAACCCTTTAAATGAAATATTTTCCAAATTTCGTCCCCTCCAAAATTAACTTTCCACTGATTGCCCCAAAACATATAGTTACTGGTCTATGAATACGAGTAGTTTGTCAACAACATTAATACATGGTCGATATCATTCTCGCTATCTTGAGAGTATTTATTTAGAGGTTTAATTTTTAAACTGGCAACACTATTTCCACAGATTGTCAATTTGACAGTTGAAAGTTGATTTGTGGTTAATACGTTTTGCACTTTACGATGAATATATTAACGCCAGAACAACGCGTTCAAATTGTGCAACCTTATTTTGAAAACCATGGTTCGGTTTGCCAAACTTATAGTGCGCTACGTCCATTTTACGATCGATATAATTGTCCACCTGAGCAAGTTATTCGGAACACGATGAATCGATTTCGGACCACGTACACTCTAGTGGATAATACGCATCCCCAAAAACGACGACCAGTGCGAACAGAAGAAGTTATTGCCGTTGTGGAGCGCAGTGTTGAGAAGAATCCGAATGAGTCGATTCGCCATTGTGTACAGCAATTGGAGCTATGCCCATCCTCTTTGTGGAAGATTTTACGGAAAGATATTGGCTTAAAAGGTTATAAGGTCCAGCTTGTGCAAGAGTTGAAACCGCGTGACCATTATACTCATCGTAGGTTCGGTGAATGGGCCGAAAACACGATTCAGCTTGATCCTCATTTTCAACGCAAAATTTTGTTCTCCGATGAGGCCCATTTTTGGTTAAATGGACACGAGTATGTAAACAAGTAAAATTGCCGAATTTGGAGTGGAGATAACCCAGAAGCTTTTGTCGAGACGCCTTTATAACCATTAAAACTCACTGTTTGGTGTGCATTGTGCGATGGTGGAATCATCGGCCCATATTTCTTTAAGGACGATGGCGGCCAGAATGTTACTGTCAATGGAGAGCGCTATAGAAACATGATTTCTGACTTATTCGTTGCTCAGTTGAATGGCATTGACGTGTAAGAGCTTTGGTTTCAACAAGATGGCGCAACATTCCACACGGCGCGCGACACCATCAATTTATTGCAGGAAACATTTGCTGAGCGCTTAATTTCATGTATAATGGACCTGTGAACTGGCCTCCACGATCCTGTGACCTCACACCCTGATATTACTTTCTTTGGGGGTATATGAGCTCACTAGTCTATGCCGATAAATCAGAGACGTTGGACGATTTGGAAGTCAACATTCGCCAGTGGCTCAATAAAGTTGTCAAGAATTGGACTTCAACATTGCGCTTTATTCGAGCTAGCCGTTGCACGCATATGCCCGATATCATATTTAAAATAAAGCTACTATCATAGACATTAACATTAGCTTCAAGTATTTTATTTTATATTGAAAAAAAAAAACAGCCTTTACGAGTTATAGTTTGCATACTCTCATTCCATAGCAGCCACTAATGGAACAAATTAAAAAGCTGTCAAATGCACCTTTGCAGCTATTGAAAATTACGGTCATCCTACACCAAAGGCCGGATAGTAAGCCACAATGGGAGCTATAACATAACTTGGTGATAGCAGGGCTCTTTATCTTCCTGCGCGGTGTATTCAAATAATAATAACACCGAATGAAAGAGTTTTTCTTGCCAGTGGCTCTTTTGTTGGACTCTGACAGCCCTTTATCGGCCTCTTCTTACTACATGTATGGCACGGAAGTATACATAGCCTGTGCCAAAGAAATGGGTGAGCTGCGCCATCTACACAAACGTTGATGTTTTTGCGTGACAATATCCATGAATATTGAGAGCAATAATTGACTGTGTAATATTTGTGAAAACTAATCTTACATCGATTAATTAATGGTACGAGTAATAATATTGTAAATACTCATATGTATATAAATCAAAATTTGTGTTAATGACACGCAGCGGGAGTGTAGCTGAATTACATTGGACGACGCTACGAGATGTACGATATGAACATGTGATTTGGTGTTTTAAATATGACACACTGGCTACAAACACTTCAGCATAACAAGTCAAGATCGTAGGTGTCCTTAGTACTTCTTTTTCATTTTCTTATTTCATTAACCGTTGTAAGATGTGAGGATATATAGTCCTCATTAGATCACGTTTTGATACATTTTCTTACATTCCTAATATTTTCATGTTCGTCGACGTCCCTCGTTTTTTTGTGCTAGTACTTTTCAAAGATTGTCAAATGCGATGCGTGTGTTTTGGCCGAACGTGCGACTTTCATTTACAATAAAACTTAAAATTGAAGAGGAATTTTTTTTCACAAAATATTGCGTAGTCCTCGTGCCGTTCCGGACTTGTCAAGTTTCAAATTCAATATAAAATTTTGCCCGATATTAAAAAGCAACGAGCAATGTGCTAGTCAAACTTAAGCTTTGAATTGCTCGGCTATTTCCGAAACTTTGGTTATAACGACATCTTTCATATTGCGTCTTAAAGACGGTGTCTTCTTTTTCTGGAGTGCGAAAATCTTAAATTGAAATAAAACCGCAAGACATAATTGAATTGAAAGCACGAAATGTTTGAGTGCAGTTCGTCTACATTTTACAAAGGTCATCTTCTCAATCGAAAATCGTGACCACGTTTTCAAATAAATCACCTGTGTATTGCGAATAACAGTCACAATATTGAGTTCTAGTCATCAATAGTTACTAGCTTGTCTGCATAAAGCAGTGTCTTCTGGAAGGAAAATAACCGAGAGACGTTACATGGCAGAGAGGGCAATCGGAGGATGCTTTTATAAAGATAACTAATTCATAGTATTCGAAGAGATAAAAGAGGATAAAATGGGCGATGGATAGATGATGAAATATTATGTAAGTAAAATTATGTAAACACTTGTGTTACGAAAGTAAAACTATTTAAATTAAAGGTCAAGTTATGCTTTTTGTTGCAAATGATCTTTCAATCTTGCAAAACTCGCGTTGCTGAATGAATGATTTCGTCTCCTTAAATATGGCGACGCAGTCCGACCCTAATATGGTCAACAAAATTGTAGTGGCTTACGCAATATTACAGTCACATTGAGCGAAGAGATTATACAAGAAGAATCCAATCCAGACGATACTACATAATAAAACCGAAAATGAACCTGAAAGTGGAAGTGCAGGCTGAGATGGACAACGCGGTATCAAAAAACGAAACTTTTTGCCTTGCTTATTTTAATTTGAGATGAAATATGCTTCGTATTATATTGCTTTTTATTTATTTGAAATTTATTCAACCTAACTTATTTAATTTACAAAAACGAAAAAAAAAAAAAATAAACAGAAACATTCGTTGCGTGATTTCTTCCGACTCATCCGACATTAATTCACTCTCTCAAAATTTAAGTTAAACAACATTTTTACTTTCATAAAAGAAAACAATTTATAAAACAAACAAAAGATGAAGCACAACATTCACTTTTGACGTATATGGTATTCATCTGCCTGAAATTTCAGAGAGAATTTTGTTTGCCTTAAAATCCAGTCCACTTCCTGTCAATGGAGCGTTTGCGACTATTGAAGCAGAAGCGGAAAATATGGGTTTAGGGGTCAACGAAGGAAAAAGCAATACTCGTGTATGTTGTTAACAAAGAGGAAAACATAACATCGACTACTAGGACAAAATACCACGATAGGCAGCTACAATTTTGAGGCTGCAAGGGGCTTCATCTACCTCGGCTACGCTATCAACTCCGACAATGGCACCAGCTACGGAAATCATGCGAAGAAACACTCTTGCTAATCCCTGCTTCTTTGGACTTAGAAGTCAATTGAGTAGTATAGTCCTCTCAAGCAACCGAAAAGGCATTTTATAAGACGTCCTACTTTATAACGCAGAAGCGTGGACAAGAGAAAAGCTCTTCAGGTAAGGAGGCGACGTTTCAACGGGCTATAACATACAGCTATACTGACCTCATCAGAATTGCTCCGACAAACTATCTTAAATGGCTAGGTCACCGTGACCACATGGGCTGGTGTTCCAGCCCGGAAAGGCTTCGATTCCGACACAGAGGGACTACGCGGTAGAGGATGAAGTTATATCACTCCAAAAATCTTTGAGAACTTTGTCAAAAATTTTTTTTCCAAATCAATGAAGAAGAATTCAAATCGCGGCCTATGTCCAACAATGATCCATAAACAGTGATGGAGTTTGATAATGTTGCACTGTTGACTGTTTACCGATGATGTGTCGAGTCCTTCTTGTACATATATGTATGTAAAACATTTTTCTTTTGCTAAGACCAACCCAAACTTCACTGCTAGCCTAGCACTGGCATGCATACTGAAATCCTGGCGAACAGTTCGAGTAGCCTTCATACACGTTCGCCAAGAGCTTCAGACCTATAAGTCTGACTTCCTTAATGTTGTAGAGAATGGAGACAATGGTATGTGCGCAAAACTGCCTTGCGATTGGATCCTCTGTCTGGAAAAGCGCGTTTCAAAATCTAGTAGGCAACAGCCCGGCGTAGACGAATCTCTAGTTTTGCGGATAAAATCAATGCTGGCGAATAGGACACTGATTGCGGATGCTGACTGTGGCCAATATGTAATGGCAGGGGTTAACAGGGATTGCCCATAAGTCGGCGTTCTGACTCCACTACTACGGTGCATGTTCATCGATTCGCTACTCAACGCGTTCAATAGTTCAGACGTCTATGAACAAGCATATGTGAATGATGTAACTGTATCGTCTTTTGGATCGTGTCTAGCTACTCTCTGCTCTAAAGTGCAGGCAGCTCTAGACGTGATCACCGATTAGTGCACTAGAAATGGGCTTGCAGTCAATCCTCAGAAAATCCGCTCAAGACTGAGATTGTTCTCTCTACGAAAAGGAGGAAGCTGACTGGACTCACCTAGTGCTGAGAGGCATCGCCATCTAATTCTCCAAAGAAACTAAGTATTTTGGTATCATCCTGGATAACAAACTTCTATGCACTAAACATTTTACGTAGAAAGCCTCACTCAGGCAATGGACACCCTCGAACACCTACTAAATGTCTCGTATCTCACTGTGTTATACCGCTATTTCCACCACCAGTGCTCCATAGAAATAGCCAGTAGCATTTCTCCCCTTCAAACCTTTAACCGTTAGACACGTCTCTCTATGAATGCTCATCAGTGTACCCTCAATCCCACTTTCGGACGTACTCTGAAATATCGTGATTCGTTCCTAAGCCGAAAAACTCTCTTATGGAATGCCCTGCCGAGATCTCTATTTCCTAGTCATTATAACATTCAGACATATAAAACCAACGTACATCCGTACCTATCCTACTTTCCTCCCTAAATTTCCTTCGCCCGCGCTGTGTGCAAACATTTTAAAGGTACCTTAACCCCTTGAGGGCGAGCTAGTTTATAAAAAAAAAAAAAAAGCTGTCGGCAAGAGGTGGGGACAGTCACCGAGAAGGGTCCTACACGGCTACGATAAAGCCAATTATATCATATGCGTCGGTTGTCTGGTGGAAAAAGCTCTTATTCTCCGGTCTTATGGAGACGCCATCTGACGCAACGACACTAGAACTCCTGCTGCAGAAAAAATACGAAATCAACTTTCCTGGTGTCTTACAAGGTTAAATTTCACTCTTCCTAAGGAAAACTTGCACCTGTCTTCCAAGCGGAGATGTACACAATCCTGATTGCAAAGGACTGTATTATGACGTACCGATGGGAGGGCAATGCATTTGCATATGTAGCCAAGCTGCGCTTAGCGCCTTTCTGGACTTTCTTACGACTTCCAAATTAGTTCGAGAATGCAAGACATCTCTGAATGCAGTCAGGGGACTGAATTGATTCAATCTGGTATGAGTCCCAGGTCACAATCGGATTACGGGAAATGAAATCGCCAATGAACTTACCACGCAAGGTTCAGAGAAGACTTTTTCAGGACCCTAACGTCCTCGGCTAAGGTTTTCATTGACAGTTGGATTTTATATGGGCACGAATGCAGATGGCATCACTCCTCAGGTTGCAGACAGATCAAACGAATATTTCTCGGCATTTCTAAGAGGTCGGCGGCCTTTCTGCTGTCCCTCAACAGGAAAGACTGCAGGTTGCTTACAGGCATCGTGACGGGGCACAGTGAAAGTGAATTCTCTGTGAATGTCCGGCTCACGCTTGTATCAGGCTGCTGGTACTCGGCGTCAAGGTGGTGGGTGCTGGAACTGTAGACACTTCTTCGGAAGTCTGAAAGATTGCATTAAAAGGAATTTACTCCTTACAGAAAAAAAAGGAAGGTTCTCCATTCCGTTTGATGACGTCAAATCGATAGCAGTGAGTACCTACAATATAAAGCCTGAGAGGATCAACCAGCGCAACCGTATATTTACATTTAACAAGCTTTCAATGTTTGAAGAGTTGTTGGCCAAATCTGAGAAAAAAATTTCATAAAATATGGATCTGAGTTGTAAGACGGATGGGGTTATATTCGGCTTTGTTTGTATAAACTTTTCTCGAAAGGAATGAAATAATAAAGAGTTGTGTAGGCTAGACGGCAACATCTGTATTCATCGGCTTATATGACGATGATTTAGGCATGTTGAATTTGTGAAGTCTTCGCTATCCCCGTAGGAATTGGTTACTAAAGCCCACCACTTAACCAACAGTTCAAATCCGAGCTGTTGAATTGCATTCTCATTTTTCTTTGTGAATACGGAAAGATAACACTGCCTTTGGCAGCCTTTGTAAGAGGAGCACTATTCCAATGCTTGTGTCATATTACGAAAATGTTTATCCTGCTATTCACTACTATTTTTTTAAGCTCTTATTAACCTTGGCCTCCTAGCTTCTAATTCGTAACTTACTCCTTCAGAGTATTTGCTTTTGTGATTGCCGCCGTTGATGCCAGTTGAAAATTTTCTTGGAAAAAAGTTTTTGGAAGCAGCTTGAGTTAAGTTAGTGGGCTATTATAAAGTGATTAGCTTAATAATCACAAAATAGTCGATAGAAATTTTGGAGACTTCTCGTCGCTTTTTATTTTGGTCAGCGGTCAGGTTTGCCGGCCTTATTTTGCATCACAGTGAAGATGATTACTACCAAAGACCATGACACCGTTTTAAGTGCTTGAAGTATATTCGGGAACATTAGTTCGCGTTGCACTCTTTATTCTCTTCATAAAAGCTTTAAATGTTTCGCTGTACTTGTATGTGACAAGAGAAAATCACTATATTGAAGGTTTTTATCATTTACGAAATATTTTACAATATAAACTTTTCCTTGACAATGAGACTTAAAAGGCCAGAGTACCTTACATGCAAATGACTTGCCAAAAGTGTGTTGTTTCCCTTTTCAAACTCAAGCACATGTTTCCCATTAATACAAACTCATCTAAAAGGGATTCCACCACTTTAAGTCAGGTCAGGGACTACATAAATCATAGTACACAGACTCAACATTCTTATGCTCATCTTAGTTATAAATATTCATAAATGTTTATGTCTCATCAATATTCATTGGTCATGACACGTAATAAACATTTATCATTTAGCAATTGAGTGTTTACAAATTCAAACACAACAGTTACTGTCCTTCATTGTTCCAAACACAACACCTTTAGCTCAGTCTACCTAAACCCAGTACCAACTGTAAGTAATACCACTCCACTCAGCCACACTGTATTCGGTATGAAATTCGTAAGTCGTATGTAAATTATTCGCGTGCTAAATATCTACCTGCCTGAAACTCGAAGCGCTGGAACCTTTGCTCTTTACAGATACTTGGGCGTATGAGCACTCAGATACAATACTTCCACTGCTACTGCTACTGCTACTGCTACTCGTTCCCATTACCTGTACAAACGAAAAAAAACACTACTCTAAGCGCCAATTAGAAACAAAAATCCATTAAGCATATTTCACGCATTCGCAATCCAAAAATGACGACAAAGAAATCATAAAATATTTTACCTACCTCACAGACACTGATAGCCATCGCTCTTACGCTTCATTACACTTTCCAATCAGGCCCACGAAAGGAAGTCACCGTAGATGTGAGTCTTTTGTAAATGAACACAACCTTCGTCAGCATGAAAAAAGACTACTGTACTCCCATACTCACAGTCCATAACCATATCCACAATCAACAATGCAAACTGTCATATGTTGTCTGACAGATAAATTAAAATAGTAGCGCAATAAATTTTCAAGAAAAAACTATCTTTGACAGAAATTGTTTGAATTGAAGAAGAAATCTTTACATGCATCGCGTTTTAAGCGCGTTTTCAGTGGCCTTGCGTCATGACAACTGAACATGTGTCAATCTAGAAACATGCTCAGCATCTTTACTGTGCATAATAGAAATACGATAGTTCTCTGTTTTTATTTTAAATTCTGTTCAGAAACTCTGAAAACAAGAGAGGAACATCAAAAGGATCAGTTAAGACAGCTGATTCTACATATAGATACGCTGCAGTGGTTTTTGTGGAGAACACTTGAATTTTAGATCGACACGCGTCTCTTTTTTTTATCGATTTCGACACTGAGAAGGGTCCTTTGGATCCACATGGCCATGATAAGACACCGTTTTATCTCATGTGCCGGTTGTTTGATGCTATGACCTTTGACATTAATACATGACTTCGTACGTCTTTTGACGATAATCTGATGTCAATAAGTCCGTGACTTTTTGAATTTCTGACCTCTTTACTGCAACAGCAACACTGCTCCTGTCAACAGGCATCTGTCAAAATTTAAACTTGCTGCGTCAGTTAGTTTATGTTTGACAGCTATTTTTATCAGACTACTCACTAATTTGAGGAGAAAATGGAAAAAAGTGAATTTCGTGTGCTTATTAAGCATTATTTCTTGCGAAAAAAAACCATTACCGAGACCAAGGCTAAGCTTGATAAATACTATGGGGACTCTGCACCATCGATTTCAATGGTAAAAAAGTGGTCTACTGAATTTCGTTGTGGCCGTACAAGCACTGAAGATGCCGAACGTCCTGGACGCCCAGTTGAGGTCTCTACACCCGAAACAATCGAAAAAATTCACGATATGGTGTTGGCCGACCGAAGATTGAAAGTGCGAGAGATTGTGGAAGCCGTAGGGATCTCGCATGGCTCAGTGGTTTCAATTTTGAATGATCACTTGGGCATGAGAAAGCTTTCCGCAAGATGGGTGCCGCGTTTGCTCACAGTCGACCACAAACGCAATCGTGTAACAACTTCACAGGAAGGTTTGGCGTTGTTTAATCGCAATATGGAGGAGTTTTTGCGCCGTTTTGTAACCGTGGACGAAACATGGATCCATCACAACACACCAGAGAACAAACAACAGTCAAAACAGTGGGTTTCTAAGGGTGAATCGGCGCCAAAGAAGGCCATGCACGCGGGATAATCCACATTGACTACCTTCAAAAGGGAAGAACAATCAATGGGGAATATTATGCCAACTTATTGGACCGATTCAATGACGATTTGAAAAAAAAACGACCTCATTTGGCCAAGAAAAAAGTTCTTTTCCACCAAGACAATGCAAGGGTGCACACATGTGAAGTTGCCATGGCAAAAATCCATGAATTGGGCTATGAATTGCTCCCTCATCCACCCTATTCTCCAGATTTGGCTCCGAGCGACTACTTCTTGTTCCCAAACCTGAAGAAATGGCTTGGTGGAAAAAGATTTGACTCCAATGATGAAGTCATCTCGCAAACAAAGGCCTATTTTGAGGACCTCGACAAATCATTTTTTTGGAAGGGATAAAAAAATTGGAGAAGCGTTGGACAAAGTGTATAGAGCTCAAGGGAGACTACGTTGAAAAATAAAATTATTTTTTTATCAAAAAATCTGTGTTTTAATCCAAAAGTCACGGACTTATTGACCCGCCCTCGTATCAGAGCTCCAGCTATGGAATCGAACTTTCTGACCGGTTTTGTCCACAGGTTAATCAGGAAGAAAAATACAGTCAAACCTATACCCTTGTGTAGAGCAAGGAACATACACAAAGTCTTCAACTGGGTCAGGTATGCTAGTGTCTTCGATCAGAGCTACCATTCACAGTTGATACTCCAGTATATAGGACATCAAACGAATGTTTAACGATTTCTCTAAACTCGTTGCTTTGCTTTTGTACATACGAGTACCATATATATAATTAGCGTGGGCTCAAGGTGTTTTTAGTACCCTTAAAATGTTTGTACACGCGCGAAGGAAAGTTGGAGGATAAAAAGGGAGGTACAGATATACGTTAGTCTTAAATACTTGCAAGTTGCAATTAAAGCATTCCATAAGCTAGTTGTGCGGCTTACGAAAGAATCACGATATTTCAGAGTCCTTCCGAAAGTGGGCTTGACGACTGAGCTTGAAGGGGCGGAATGCCATTCAGCGAACTTTCTTTCTGTGAGTGGCTTCAAATCTTAAGTCAATTGCACTTTGTATGCATGATGATGCAAATTTTTCGTGAGAACACGCTATAAGAAATGCCCAATTCTCGGTGTCGAATTGATGTTGCTCGACTCTCAGCAAGACTCTCGCTAATTGCTTCTATGTTTTGAACGACTGTCTTGTTGAACGACTTGTTGAAGAACGAATTTCTGAATTGATCGTTAAGTCACAGCTGATGAAGTCAAATCACTATTCCGACCATATTTTGTACGAAAATTGTGAACTGTCCATGCTAAACCTTCATTATTTTTAAAATATCGCTTAGCAATGAAAACGCGTTGTTCTTTCGTGTAGCACTCCATTTTTAATAACCCTGAACTATCAGCTGTCACGCGGTTTTTTTTTCGTTGCTAATACTTTACCGCACAAATTGCGTAAAATTCAAGTCTTGCGTGAATTTTGAGACACCCTTTAGAAGCACGTTCAGCTCATTTATATACTGAAGGTCAGCAAAATAGGCCATGAGTCCCCTACTTTCGGCCAATCAACCGGGATTAGGCTTCCCGGCATAGACCTTTATAGAAGTTCCACCATCGGGGGTAGCTATATGACTGTCATAACGGCTGCATTAAAGAAACGTCTGCTGATATGGCCCTTAATGAGGTAATGTGATCTTTTAAAAGCTCGATCAACTACAATAAAAAATACATCTCAGAAGGTGGCTACTACAACTTGTGTACCGTTGTTGTTAATAGTGTTTACACTACAGCGATCTAAAAATCGTTCTTCAAGCTAGGGGTAGAAGTATTTATAATTTTTTTTTTATAATGAGGGGTTTCAAGGGGTTTTTGTACCCTTAAAGTGTTTGTACACAGCGCGGGCGAAGGAAATTTAGTGAGGAAGATAGAACAGGTACCGATGTCCATTGTTTTTAAATGTTTGTAAGTTATAGCGACAGGGAAACATAGTGATCGGCAGGGCATTCCATAAGCGAGTAAAATATTTCTTACATCGCTTGAGGAAACCTAGACATTTCGCAGCATTTCTGACGACATCGAATATGTGGTCATTCCAACTTAAGTTGTCACTGACACACATATCGAGAGTGGAAAGTTTGTCGGTTTCGACGATGCAAGTGCCATTCATGGATAATGGCTGAGTATTTGAATTTCGCTTTACTGACAGCAGACAGCATTGAATTTTGGAAGCATTAAATTCCACTCGTCCACCAATAGGTTATGCTGTTAATATCGGAATTTAATGAGCTTAACATACGCTGCTCTTCCCATTCTACAGCCGAAGAGCAGGGGCGTGAGTCCGGGAACGAATATGAAAAGCAGAGAGTACTGTCATCAGCAAAGGAATATATTGTATTAGACGTAGTTGCAAACAACCTGCGACTGGGGTTTTAGTTCTATCTTATCAAGCAGCGCAATTAGAATAAAAAAAAACCAGTTTCTTACAGTAGTCCGCCGACCAGCGAAATCATATACCTTCTTTCAAGTATTATACTCGTAGTTTTAGATTACATAGAATCCACTGACAACAAAATACCCATACTTAACTTCCACAATGTTACTCAGGAGGATTTCCATTTAAATTGAAGTGGTAATTACCTAAAATTACGAAAAGGTTCGAATCGAATTATAAATCACCATGATCCTTTTGTGGAAAAAAGGCGGCTTTCCAATTTATCTATTGTTTTGCAGGGAGGCAGAAATTCTTGCTATAAATCATCCCTTCAGATGTAACCTCTTTGAGTTTTAAAGAAGAAAATCTCAGCATTTTCTCTGCAGACGTACTCGTAGAGACCACATATACTGATGCACCAGATGGCCGAATCTTTCGAGCTGTTCCTTTACCAGGAAAATGTGGCTCGAATGTAACACTCTTCTTATATAGGATCTATGTATGCAGGCATCCCACGACTAGTTCCTTTTAGCAGGAGCTCCTGGCCGGTTGACACATACACTGCCAAACCTGCCATCCTTTTCAACCCCTCCTGTCGTAGTTGCAAGGTCCGATATGAAGATTATGTATACCGCAGAGTAACTAACTAAAGGGTCTTTTATTAAGCGCGTCCTATCTTTAAATTTAAATAAAACAAAGTGTATGTGAAATATCATCGACATTTTTTTTTCGTTTGAAAAGCCTATCGATACCATTATGTATGAAATCCAACATCGCATCCGAAATGTCCAATTTTCCATGATTCTGGCGTATAAATCAGGCAGAATTTGATCAATGGCATGGGTTATGTTGGCTTTAAGAGCCACTGTGGTTTGTGGCTTATTCGCATAGACCTGCGACTTCAGAAAACCCCACAAGAGAAAGTCTAATAGTGTCAAATCGCACTATCTCGGTGGCCAGTTCACATAACCCCCACGTGAGATGACCATGCCCTCGAATCGCTCGAGCAGAATTTCCAATGTGGCGTGAGCTGTGTGGCACGTAGCGCCGTCCTGTTGAAACCATATGTCGTTGGTGTCCATATCATTCAATTTAGGCCAAAAGAAATTGGTAATCGTTCTCAAAGAAATATGGACCGATAACGCCGCCAGCCCAAAATCCACACCAAGCAGTGACTTTTTCGGGGTGCACTGGAGGCTCTTGGATCTCATGTGGATTGGAATCATCCCAAATTTGACAATTTTGTTTGTTGACGTACCCATTCATCCACAAATGTGCCTCATCGCTGAAGACGATTTTTCGATGAAAATTAGGGTCAGTTCCCAACTACTCCAGAGCCCATTAACCGAACATACGTCGTTGTCTATGGTCGTTTACCTTCAGCTCCGAGGTTAGTTGAATTTTATACAGGTGCAGGCCCAAGTAACGACGCAAAATTCGTCAAGTTGTGCTCTGTGAAAGGTCAAGTTCTTGTGAGCGACGCGAAATCGACTTCCTCTGATTCTCCTGCGTACTCTCACGGACAGCGGCGATGTCTTCGGTAGATCTGTGTTTCGTCGACGTACGGGTGTTGGTTCATCGTTTACTGAACCAGTGGACTCAAATTTATCCAACATACTGCGAATAGTCCTCTCGGTAGGACGATTATGGCGACCGTAAAATGGGCAAAGCGCGCAGAGGCGTACGTTAACTCTTTACCGACCTTAATGGAGCAACGTGAATATTCCTCTTCGTCATTCTGCAACAATAAAACAAGCTTAGCAAGGATTGCAAAACTAAATATTGCTCTTCACAGTGGCTTTACGATCGATAAAATAGTGATGTCCGTCGTATGAAAATCTGATGTGTTGTTGACTTTCCAGTGCTTAAGTCACAGTGATATGAACCCCATAGTCTTTGGTTTCTAACGTATACAAGTGTCGTGTAGACTTAAGTTTACGGGATGCCCCTACATCCATGAGAGCAAGGATATGCCTTGCCATCGCCCTGCCCTTCCTGAGATACCAAAGCAGAACTCGTGTTGGAGGCACAAGTTTCACCGTTGATATGAGACGATGCCAATCTAAAGCTCTTACTGTTCTCAGCATCACAGCACCCAGCACTTATTGCAACTCTACATTGGGTCAAACCAACAGGAAGGCGCTTCTCGCGACTTTGGGTTTAGTCAAGTCAGGCCCGGACCGAAATTAGTGGGGTTCCTAACTACCATGATACCGCGATTTAAGTCCAAGACAACAACATCTATGACCGGCAACTTATAACTGATCAAATGGTAGTAAACTTCGGTGGCATCATCTGAAGATGTTTACGATAAGACCAGTAATATGCTCTGCCCCCGCTTTCTTTTAAAAACGTCATTGATAGGCGAAGCCTCGATAATTGGGCGGGTGCGCAGTGTAATATAGACCAATAAGATTTTCAACAAAAGGCTTTCTGATCGGGCTGAGGTTTCATTTTGAGATAGGGCACTGCATACCCCTTACCATGTCTTTCGCTGCTTAAAATGGCTCAGCAGGTAGGCTGTTAGCTTCATTAGCTTTGTTAATCTCATTGTTGCACATATTGATGAATTGTCCGTTCTGTATCGCGGAGCCGATTACGATTCTAATATCAAGTTTTCTTGTTCGTCTTTATCGAGATTTGGTCAATGCTGTGTAGTCTTGACGTGGTCCTTTTACAATTTGCTAAAATTGTAAGAGCTAAATCCTGTGATAGCATTTTTATACTTCCGCTGCATGCTTTTCGCGGCCGTTTTTTTTTTTCTTCTGTGGAGCTCTTTAGCTCGAAAAACTTGCGAGCAACTTGGGTTCTTCTGCAAATTTAACCTTGATGAAGATTATCATGAGGCGCTCCTTCACATGTCGGAAATTCAAATTTTGTTTCTAGTTTTGTCACCCCTAATCCGAGTGTCTGATCCTAGATAGGAAAAAGGAAGCGCACGTTTCTAGTTGAGTTGTTTAAATGTGTTTTTAACTACCCAAGAGTAGTTTGTGGTTTATTTACTATTACATATTAATTAGCACAAGAGTAAATGACTTAAATTTGAATTGGATGAGTTCCTAGAGATTGATTTTTCTCTACATAAAATCGCCACAAAATAAGAGAATACACCTTATATAGCTACATCGTGCGTGACTTGAAAACTGTTTACAAAGATGCAGTACTTTTTTTCAACAACAAAATTATACTCTATGTTCTGCGTACTCTAGATTCCTACTTCCCTCTTGAATAATAAATTTACGGAAGTATGTTACTCGTACATCGAAAATTATTCACGTATTTAAATTAAACTTCCATACGCGCTTTTAGACTCATTACAATGCCCTTACTTCAATTGATATTCCTCAAACATACCAGCATACGACTATGAGTACGGGCACTAGGCTTATACAGCTTTAACATTGAGATCACTTTTCCAACGCGTCATATAATAATTAAAAGCCTTCCGTCAGCCCTACTTTTTCTACCTAACCCTGAAAAAACTTCCATACAACAAAAAAAAGTATTGTTTCAAAACAATGTGTGGAAAAAGAATTTAATTGCTGGGAATCTTTCGTCTAACGTGTTCCAGAGACGAGTCTGGCAAACCGAAAAATCTCCATTTCCTCATTAAAAATTTCAGTCAGTTTACACGGTAGGTAATTGTGTTACTAACATGAGATTTTGGTTAAGATTTTTTCCATTTTTTTTCTCAAATTTACTTAAACATGATTACTTATTAGATACGTTACGTAACATACATATGCACGTATACGATGTCACATCACAAAGGTATCTATAAAGCATGAAGTATGTAATTGCCGTGCATTAAGCTAAGCTCGGAGGTGTTCTCTCTTATCGCCTTAAGGAAAAACCTTGAAATACTCAGCCGATTCTGACTAGTGAACCACACCTTCCGTGCCTCAAATTACGCGATTTTAATAGAGTTTAAAGTACACCATTATTACCCTCAGATTGATTGCAAATTCAACAGTGTAACATGACATCAACGTTTATTGAGTGTGAACACGTAAGACTGCTGATTTCAAAAAAAATATATATTGTAGCATAGGTATAGTATATGTAGCCGTATTATGATGCCGTGTTTTTGTTTTACTCATATACGAGCACCACATATGGCTTGATGTGGTCTCGATTAACCTGCTAAGATCAATAAATTGATTTACATAATCAAACGTAACCACCATCAGGCAACTAGGGTTATTAAATAGATGTTAACATAAGAACCATACATATGTACCCACGCACTAAAACAGCAGGGATTTGCTTTACAACAGAACGGGGTGAATTAAGACATGTTTATTTTGAAGACCAATTGCAATGCCAAGAATTTTATTATTTGTGGGCGGTATTTCGAACCAGCTTTACAATTAACTTCATGTTTTGGTGGCCTTATAAAAATTATCAGGGGATGATTTAGTCAATGGAATCATAACGCTTGGTATATAATATTTTAGAAGATATTCAAAAACATCCTGCAAAACAATATACTCTATTGCTTTGATATTCCTATTATACGAGTACTGTTAAAGTTTGTAGTGATTTTAAAATCAAAGTAGGAGTTTGAGTCAAGGAAATCAATCATTCAAGCTGGGCCAAAGTCGGTACGCATCACCATTTTGCCATATCTAGTTTTAGCACTCTCCCCTTTCATCCAGGATGACTATAGAGAATGTACGTAGCATGCAAAAGTGTCACTGCCCTCTTCATCAAATCAGAAGTTTCTTGGGAGTAGTCGAGTTAAACCCAGCGCACTAGTTGCTTCATTTCTGGCGTTTTTGTTTGCCATCGACACTACCGATATGCACTTAGTGCAGGTCGTATA
The DNA here is from genome assembly GCA_963966105.1 of Volucella zonaria. Taxonomy (NCBI): domain Eukaryota; kingdom Metazoa; phylum Arthropoda; class Insecta; order Diptera; family Syrphidae; genus Volucella; species Volucella zonaria. The sequence continues at coordinate 161,579,958 of OZ014532.1, forward strand.
GGGCCTGTCGAAAGGTTGAGGACTACGTGGTGGGTGAATGAGGTTCAAAATTAAATTTCCTTCGTTTTTGTGGTGTGTCATATGGTCGTAGACATACCCTCGAATAACTGCGTAAAAACATAACAGTTTTAAAGTAGTCCTTCCGCTAGCAGCGGAAGGCTCTTTCTACTGCGGAACAGGGGAAAAGCTGCTGACTTTGGAAACTCCAACTGAGGACGGTGGAGGTCCTAATACAGGTTTGGGTTCTCCATTACGACTTTCATGGGAAATTATGCGGCGATTTTACTTCTCGCTATCCTTTCGTGACCTGGGACCCAAACAAAGTTCTGTGAATTCAGCTTGAGCCCGATTGTCGCTACAGAGGCAGATACTTAGACCGCTGCACTGACTTTTCACAACATGCAATATTTAATTTCAATCAGGATTGCGAACATTTCCGTTTGAAAAGTCATTCAAGATTTCCTTATAAGGAGTGAAATTTTACATTGTCTTTCTCTAAAAAGAGAAAGCGTCCTAAACTAGTTTTGGAGCCATCCGTTATTTCCTTTCCTGGCTCAGATCCCGGCTAAAACCATTCTTGAGCATTTCTACCACATCTCTGGGAGAATTTATTTTTAACTTAGACTTAAACTTAGATGTCTCTCGGAGACACCAAATACAACCTTAGATCTTGGAGCGTCGATATCCTTTCCAGAAATGGATAGCAATTAATAATCTACCCGAGCTTACAATTAAGCCGTCGGTCTTCTCTTCTGACATCCTATCGGAAATGGAAACCGATGACGAAGCAAAAAGAGGTCCTACACGATCAGAGGAAGAAGATGAGCTCCTGAGCACAACTTCAGAATCGGAGAACTTCAACGAGCACCATGGTGGAGGCTACTCTATTAAACTGTAGCAATAATACGGTTTCACCAGTTTAATCTCCTTCACTTAAATAAATCTTCGGCCGCACTCATCCTGCTTCTCTCCAAAAACGCAGAAGAAATTTTCCTAATCCAGGCACCATGGATCGCAGAAGCGTGGTTCGTGGACTTGGGACACCTGTATAAGCTCCGCTCTATACAAGAGACAAAGGCAAGATTAGAACTTATATATTAGCGAAACGTAGCATTTTTACTTCATAATCTTAGCGACCCCGATTTAACCGTTGGGAGACTAGAGACTGCTAAAGGCTCTTACTGGCTGGCATCGGCATATCTTGGCCAGGATCATGCTGGGCCCTCTTCCTGGTATTAACCTAGAAAGGATGGTACTGGAAGCTGGAAGGCAAAAAATAGGCCTTATCATCGGATGCGATGCTAACGATCATCACGCGGTATGGGGCAGTACCGATATCAACAACAACAACAAGAGATGTGAGCCACTTTTTGATTATATAGTATAAGTATTAACCTCCTTGTTTGCAGCATCGGTAATTAGTCCACTTTTATAACAAGAAACCGACAGGGAGTACTATATATCACTTTTGTCTCCGACAGCATCACTCAAATGCTAAAGAACTGGATGTTATCGTCTGAACACTCTTTTTCAGACAACAGATACATCCAATGCAGCCTGAGTGATTCTCCTCCCAGCCAACCAGCTTTCCGGAATTATCGGAAAACTGAATGGCTAAAGTACAGGGGAATACTGTCAGAAACGATATCCTCTGAACTCTCAAGTCCACCGCGTGACACCATTGAGCTTGACATGAAAATCAGGGAATTCGCTGTGGCTCCTAATCAGGCCATGGCCGCTTCCTGTCCTCTTATTCAACCTAGAGGCGAGAAAAAGCCGCACTGATGGACATCAGCACTGGGACTGCTTAGAAACACTTGCAGGAAGCTTTTCAATCTAGCGAAAAGCACAAGAAAAGTGATTAACTGGGACCCATACAAAGATTCTGTGACAAAATCACGGAAACCTCTGAGGCATCGCGTCTAAGAAAAATCCTCTTTACAAATCCTATGACGCCTAGCTGTTTGACAAAAACCGATGGCTCTTGGACAGCCTCAAATGATGAATCTCTTAACCTTCTTTAAAGTAGCTCTTAATTCGCGGCCAGTAGCAACCCAAACAGGACTACTGCAACCGGACCCAAAATTCATGGTCTGATTACAAAAGACGATGGTATAATACCTGTCGAGCTACAAGGGTCCTCAGATATTAGTCTGCCTTCGCTAGAAAATATTTTGAGGAGCTATGTAGAACTGATCCACATTCCACTGTCATGGAGAGCAGTCAATGTAGTTGTCATTCCCAAAGCCGGAAAGAACCTCAGACCTAAGTCTATCATCTTTCTTTCTGAAAACTCTAGAACAACTGATTGCTATCCATATACGAGCTAAAATTGATCCAAGACTTCTGTCAACGGCTCAACATGCCTACTGTAAAGGAAAGACGGTAGAAACGGCTCTGCATTCACTGACTAGCCACATCGAACGATCCCTACAATGGGTGGACATAGAGGGTGCCTTTAACTACGTCAACACATCCGCAATCACGTCTGCGCTGTCAACTCTGCAGGTAGACGAGTCACTTGGGGAGTTGATCAGTCTTATGCTAAACAGCAGGATAATCAACTACAAACTGGGTGGGTCTTCTACTAAAAGATGCGTCAGGAGAGGTATGCTGCAACGCTGTGTCCTCTCTCCCCTTCTCTGCAACTTAGTGGTTAATGAACTGCTGATGCGAGTACACCTGGAAGATTGCCTATGCGGATGACGTTGCTATAGCCATCTCAGGTAAGCATCTTTATACCATTAAAGAACTTCTTCAGCTAAATCTTAACAAATTATCCCTTTGGACAGATCGCTGTGGATTGGGAGTAAACCCCCTTAAAACTGATCTTGTCCTCTTTTCCAGGAAATGCAAAATTCCAATTATAGACCGTCCCTCAATAAACGGTACCTGTTTAGTCTTTTCCGATACAACAAAATATTTGCGTCTCATTTTTGACAGGAAACTAAACTGGAAACCTAACAATAAAGCTACAGTACATAGATTTATTCTCTTGCAAAATAGCCATTGGGAATAAATGGGGCCTTCAACCTCGCATAGCCCACTGGCTATACACCAGGGTCATAAAACTGATACTCAACTGCGGGGTTGTCGTCTGGTGGACGGCCTTAGACAATGCAGTAAACAGCATGTCTATGCATAAGCGGAGCCTTCCGTCTACTCCCTCTGCGGCATTAGACATTCTGTTTCATATGACATTTTCAGCAGGCAAGTAGTTGCGACAAGCTAATCAACTTAAAGTGGCTACGCACTGGAAAAATAATTTATTTGGCTAACATATAGCACTTAATACATTAGGAACAGAGAATATCGATTACACCATACATGAACTTTGGTTTGACAAAGACTTCCATGTTAGCTTCCCCTCTAGATCCTTCTGGGAGGAAGATGCCTTCATGGAGTCAATCCATTTCTACACATATGGATCTAAAACCGATAGCGGGGTTGGTGGTGGTGTTTTCTCAGATAAGCTAAATCTAAGCTTCTCTTTCCGTTTTTGTAATCACTGCAGCGTGTTCCAGACAGAAATTTTGGCGATTAAAGAAGCTCTGTCCTGACTGAAGAAGAACGTGATATTTGCAAAGGATATCCGCATCTTTTCGGATAGTCAGGCTGCTATCAAATCCCTGGATTCAGTCTCATTAAATGGAGATGGCAGAGCAGTTCAACCTTCATCTTTGCTGGGTGCAGAGACATTCCAGGGAATTGTAGATCCAATGAACTTGCTAAAATTAGAACCCCTCTACCTATTCTACCGGAAAAGGGTACCAGAGGTATGGCGACCGCAAATTCATATTAAAGCTGAATGCTAATAAAAGAACAGAAATTAGGTGGACTGTTGGACCAAAATATCTAGCGACCAAAAAGATCTGGCCAAAGCTGGATCTAAATCGCTCTAAAAGTCTGATCCTTATAAATAGGAAACATCGCAGCGCCATCATAGGTGTCATCAGTGGACACTGTCTTATAGGCAAGCACGCAAGACGGCTTGTCGCCTTTACAAATGATTTCTGTAGAAGGTGCATGGACGAGGAGGGAGAGGAGACAATCCTCCACCTACTCTGTACATGCCCAGCTCTCTCCCAGAGAAGAAAGCTTCGCTTAGGAGCTTTTATAGATGTAAACAGTCTCCTACGCTTCATCATAAGCTCAAACTTGTTCCATTAGTAGGAGGATCATAGATCCACGTGGCATCACAATGGGACAATAGGCCTAAGTGGGTTGGTGTTTCCAATAGCCACTTTTACCAACCTACCTACCTAGACTGAGATCTGAGTTCTGAGCATGAAGACGAATCAAAAGATTCCCAGGCTCCCTGAATTGCCTCGGGATCAAGAAGTTTGTTCACATCAGCCTAAGAACTGCGAAAGTGTTAATTCTCGCGGAATTGCTAGGCCATCCAAGGGCTTAGTGCATGGAGCAATTCACTATTTGAGTTCCGTTTTTCATATCGCTTAAATGGAAGCATTCCCTACTTTAACTTCACGAGTTGATCAATACTAAATGGAGTGAAAAGTGGCCTGCTTGGGAATTAAACAATTTTTGTTTTTAAATGTTTTTTTATATTATTCAATATAGTCCTCTTTTAGTTTGATACACTTATTCCAGCGATTTTCCAACTTCTTGATCCCGTCCGAAAAGTAATTTTCCGGAAGGTCTGCAAAATACTCCTCCGTAGCGTCGATGATTTCCTCGAGTGAGCTGATTTTTTTATTGATGAGCCATCTTTTGAGGTTTGGGAAGAGATAATAGTCCGAGGGATCCAAATCCAGTTACCAATCGACGCCAAAAGTCCGCCCGATTCCGCATCAGCAAGTCCAAACACTCTTTCGAAGTGCACTCGCGATCGTGTTTTTGGTCAGGAGTGAGCATTCACGGCACCCAGCGGAAGGATAACTTTTTCATATGCAGAATATTGCCCAAAATATGGTGTATGAACTCAGTACTAATCTTTGTGGTATCCACTAGCTGGCGCGCCTTCACTTTCCGGTCAGCCAACACCATTTCATGTATTTTTTTGACATTGTCCTCTGTAACCGCATCGGAGGGCCTGCCGCTGGGGACTTGATCGATAGTGGAATTGCGGCCACCACGAAACTCTCGAAACTAATATTTGACGGTGTAATCTGACGGAGCATTAGCCCCATAATATTTATCCAACTTTTCTTTTGTTTCCTTCGCCGTTTTGCCTCTCAAAAAATAATGTTTGATGAGAGAACGAAAATCGTTTTTGTGCATATTCAACATGATGTCAAACACGTCAACAACAATCAGCTGTCAAAACAAAACTAAAGACAGTATCGCACTGAAATTTGGCATGTCTGCCTAAATATGAACGGACTTCAAGGCACCATAACCTTTTTTGCAGTAGCAGCGCATTCTGGCCGTCAAGGAAGTCACTTTTCAGTCCATCTAGTATTGTGTGCGCACTCAGCTTCGTTCAGATTTTTGTCATAACCAGGCTTCCCAGTTCGAAACTTCAAAGAGGAAAAAGCAGCACCCTAAGTAATGTAAGTCGGTCTCTTTCCTATCACGTTTTCCAGTCTTCTTGGAAGTAAATTTTTCCTTTCCATGCACTCGAATTAAAACCCTTCCTGCGTGCAGCAACGGTTGTGCTGCAGGAAAATGCACTATCAATGCTCATGGTCATGGTAAATTTGATCTGACTTCCATTAATCTGAACTAAGACTCTTGCTGGTTGTAGTGCCGGTTTAAGCCAGACATAGTGTGCGAAGAAAGGAAAATACTGTGGTATCATAGGTGGAGATAAGGCAAGGCTTAAGTATAGGAGGTACATGTGACGCATGTATTACCATCTTTTTTCAATGTTCGGTGTTTTTTAAGAAGTATTCTATCAGACCTTTTCAGTTTCATCAAAATATAATCTGTTAAATGATCCCATCTTTCAGTCTACGTTTTATACTCGTATGATCCCAATTTTATATTTTTTTAGTAACAAGGTTTAGAAAACAAAGAAATACGCTGCAAGGTACACTCACATTTTTTATTTTCATTCATTGGCATAAATTCACGTTTCAACTCCAAGATGCTCAATCATTTCATTTAACTTTTATCGAAATTCGTCATTAATTTGTTCCTTTGTCGTAAACCCTTTACAAAAATTCGTCGCGCTTTTGTTGAAGTTTGCCTGACCTTATCGTGTTGAAAAATCACATCGACTTCGCCCACCTTAAGTATTTCCAATTCACTTAATATTCCACTCCACTGACAAGACACATCTTCATTTCACGGTCATTGGTTTCCTAAAAAATAAATACCGTGTTTTTTACAACAAGATTGAGCGTATCATAAAAAAAAAAAACCCAAATATGAAACAAAGATCCCTTTTAATCACGTTCGCGCTTCATTAGTTTTTTTTTTTTTTTTTTTATAAACCAACCAAGACAGCCAACTTGGCGGTCTTGATGTTTTTGTTTTTGATTATATTGTATATACTATCAAGATGAAGTTTTTTATCCAAGTCATAGACTTGGTAAATTTGTAACCGTCAAATGATTTGAAATGTCTTAGACTCAGTGCTTGCATTAGTTGAAACAACTGTTTGACAAGTGGCCGACAGTGAATTTCCAAATATGAATTTATTGCTGTCATTGTCGGAGTTGAGTTAAATTTTCCATTCGGTGCATATTTTAATGTTTTACCATGGTTACCAAGGTTCAAAAATGTCAAACAAAGAACTATTGTTGGTTCCATCAAACACAACTTTGTTATATTAGAATTTGACAACAGCCTAGAGTTCTCTTAAAAAAATCAGCAAATTCAGAACTTGCAGAAGAGTTCAAATTACCAAATATTTAATTTTAAATTATTAATGTCGGTAACTCTGTTCATTATCGCCGTCGCAGTAATTCGACACATACAAAAGGCGTATCTACTGTCATTGACGCAGTGTAAGTTGACGGCTATTGTTGCTATAATTGGCGCGCTAAGCTAAACAACAAAGTTTATTGAGTTAAAAGTGTGCATTGTGCAACTGTTGACACTTTATCTGATTGCAGTGTCCATCTAATGCCATTTTGACAGGCATGACCGCAAACTTTTTGAAGAAATGGTTGAAAGGCGCTTGTCGCATTTGTTACAACGAATTGTCCATGAGGGAATTTACAAGTAGATCAAAGTTCTTGAAATGTAAAGAAACCAGAACAGTATGTTCAACAAGTGAGAAGAGAGTAGGTTTAAAGAAGTAAAGCAAACAAGTTCATTCGCAAAATCTGTAAATTGTCAAACGTGGAAGCAAATTAATTATAAGAACTTATTAATCCAAATCTTCTGATGAAATAACAACTTTTCTAAGTATAAAGGTAGGAAAAATTGATCTGTGTAATACAGGTTAATCCAGGTCAGTTTTTTTTTTTTTTAATAATTTGCGCGCGCTCAAGGGATTTAGGTACCCTTAAAATGTTTGCACACAGCACGTGCGAAGGAAAATCAGGGAGGATTGAAAGAGAGTTTAAATGTTTAAAGGTTATAATGACTAAGAAATAAAGAGCTAGGCAAGGCATTCCATAAGCGAGTTGTACGGCTTAGGAAAGAATAACGATATTTTAGAGTACGTCCGAAAATGGGCTTGAGGGTATACTGATGCGCATTCATAGCGAGACGGGTGTTACGGTTAAAATTTTAAAAGGGCGGAATGCTACTGGCGATTTCAATGAAGCACAGAGTGAGACACGAGACATTACGTCGGTGTTCAAGGGTGTCCATTGTTTGAGTGATATTAGTACATATGACCTATGAGTTTTACCGCACGGTTTTGAATCCTATCTAGCAGATGCAGAGATATTTTGGACGCACCCGTCTAGATGCGCGCATTGTGCTCCAATTTTGGGCGGATAAACGCCTTATATATTGAGGCCAGATCAGGGGGGTGAAGTATTTCTTACATCGGTAGAGGAAACCTAGACATTTCGCAGCATTTTTGACGACACCGAATATGTGGTCATTCCAACGTAAGTTGTCACTGACAGGCATACCGAGGATGGAAAGTTTTTCTGTTTCGACGATGTATAATGGCTGGGTATTTAGATTTCGCTTTAATGACACCAGACACCATTGAGTTTTGGAAGCATTAAATTCCACACGGTTGATAGTTCCACAATTGGTTATGCTGTCAATATCGGAATTTAATGAGCTTAACATACGCTGCCGTTCCCGTTCTACAGCCGAAGAGCAGGAAGTGAGTCCGGGAACGAATATGAAAAGAAGAGAGTACTGTCGTCAACAAAAGAATACTACCTTGATCAAAAAGTTCCCGGAATGTATTCAGAAAATGAAAAATACAAGTTTATTCATCTAAATCTATATTGCCCCATTCAAAGTAATCCCCATCGACTGCAACACACTTATGCCAGCGCTTCATCCAATCCGCGAAACATTTTTTATATTCGGTTTTCGGTATGTCCATCAGTGCTTTCTGCGATTTTTCCATTACTTCCTCTCGGCTGCTGAAACGCGTTCCCCGTAGTTGCATGGTATTTGTTGCATTTTTCGTCAAAAAATTACGTATAATGATGGCACTGTGCGACGGTGTGTTATCTTGGTGCAAAATCCACGAGTTTCTGCCAACAATTTTAGTCTATTTCGGCGAATCGCTTCACTCAAACGTCTCAAAACGCCCAAATAATACTCTTTGTCTCTTGGCCTTCTGGCAAAAATTCATGATGCACTACACCGTTGTAATCCATGAAAATCATGAGCATTGCCTTCTTTTTTCGGCTCATTTGGAGAACGCCATTCACTTTACTGATGTCTGGATTGCGTGTCGTACTCATAAACCCACGTCTCATCTCCAGTAATGATCCTTTTGCTGAATGTGGGATCAGCTTCAGCCTCGCAAATCATCTCTTTTGCGACGTCAACACGGTCTCTTTTTTGCATGAAATTGAGGTCTTTTGGCACCAACTTTGCTGCTACACGACGGAAACCCAAATCATTAACCAAAATGTCTTGGACGGATCAAAAGGCAATGTTCAAGTCCGCCGCTATCTCTCTGATGGTTAATTTTCGGTTATTGACCAACATTTCTTTCACGAGTATTTCATCAATGTTTTCGTCGGTTTTCGATGTCAATGGTCTGCCACTGCGTTCATTATCTTCGATTGACTCACGACCACTTTTGAACCGCTCGAGCCATTGGTAAACGACCGTTTTCTTTAGAGAATCGTTGCCGAAACACTTTTCCAACATTTCCAACATTCGCGCACCATTAAATCCGTTTTTTACGCAAAATTCAATACAAGTTCGTTGTTGCAAATTGAAATCCATTTCTAAAATTGTAAAAAATCGCCAACACACGCAGAGATAGATGTACTCTTGGCTACGTAACTTTTGCAAGTGTCAAGCTATGATGCTAAAATTTAGAGGGAATGTCAACAACAGATTTATCAACTTAACACAGAAAACAGAACTCAAATCGGAACAATGGGAACGCCATACGGTGGTGTGGTGCGGGAATTTTTTGATCAAGGTGGTATATTGGATTAGAAGTAGCAGACAAGAGATCGTTGATGAAAATTAGAACAGAACGGAGCCCTGGGGCACACCAGCATTTATTTTGTGAATTCCAGACTTGAAACCATCCAAGTCAACTTGAATTGAACGTTCCGAAAGGTAATTTCTAGTCCATAGAAGAAGAGAGTCGTCGATCCCAAAAGCACGTATTTTCGAGAAAAGAGCTTGATGTCAAACTCTGTTAAATGCCTTAGAAATGTCAAGTGCAACTATCTTGCTTTCGCCAGATTGATGCACGCTTTGGTTCCACTTTTCGGTGAGACATGCCATCAGATCAGAACAGTGGACCGGTTATTATATAAAACACGATAACACGTACACCTAATGCAGGTACGTCACTTTATGCTACGATTTGTCTAATACTCAATATTTGTATTAGCAGATACTCGTATAGGCATTCCCTGCGTTTTGCGACTTTGAAAATATCTATAAATTTTTCGAATATACCTCTCCATCCAAAAATAATAGATAATATCATGGTGCAGACATTCATAAATGGCCTAATTTTTGCTAACTACTTGAGTGGCTGTAGCGAAGGGGGTTACCCAATAGTTTATTCTATTAAAATCCACTATGTGCTTATATTTATGATTGGTGCAGGAAGGTTTGCAAAAGCCTCGCTTTCGGTATCGAAAATAAATCTCATATGATCGCTTAAGCATCTTTAATGTACTGCCATCTGGAGTGTTCCTAGCCCTTGAAAGTCCAACCTAAACAGCTCACTCCTTTTGCTTATACCAAGTTGTTTAAGGTCATTTGTACAAGGTACCTTGTTTGCGGTCTTCTTCTGCCATGTCATCCCCCTAATTCTAAATCTTCTTCTCTATTCTGCAATTCTTCAAACGGGACCATATACTCGTATAGCAGGAAGCACTTTTCTTTCGCAACACCATGGAGCACTTTCATACATGCATTCAAGGAACAGGATTTTGGCAAAACTTGTGAGTTGCTAACATCGGAACTGTCTATGCATAGACTCTGCCTGAAACCGCATTGATGAGCACCGGCGCGGCGGTTAATTGACAAAAAAGCCTCATGTCTTCATATTATATAATAGGCAAAATTGTATAGGAGATGTCCCTATAATTGGCGTATCTTTACTAAAATTTCACTCCCCTCAATTCGGACATGCCTTTATCCGATCTAATTCTGCAGATTATGTAGTTGATTTAGGTTTGGTGTCAGAATCTCATATGGTCATTCGCGGTAGTTTTGTTGTTTCTGAGACAATATGCTGCTACCTTCACCTCGTGCTGTTCAAACGGATATAATGGTTGGCTGTCATCGTCTATGCTGAATTGACCAGTCTGCATGTCATCAAAACAAAGTCTGCAGCAGAGGTATTTCTTAGTTTTCAGTACCATATCTACTGAGATACCATCAGTATCTCGGCAGGCTTTCGACTTTGCACCAATGAGATGTTGCTCTTACTTTCTTGTTAAACTTCTGAAGTATGTATGTTATATGGTATTCTTGGGCGCGTTTCGTGTTCATTGAAGATATTATGATGAAGCTGGTGTTCTTTCCTTCTTTTCTACTCTTAGAGGTCGCAAGCTGCTGCCAGTGAATGAAACCTACATACTAGTACTAGGTTTCATTCACTCCTGAACCTCCTCCTTCACGGGAGGTTCAGACATCAAATATAAAGCAAGCCTTGCCTGAATCGTAATTTGCTCTATCTGATTGATATTAAGATGAGGTGAGGTGCTCAAATCGTAACGTTAGAACCACACTTAAGTCCGTTCGCAGTTGTAGTGCCGAGTAGATTATCAAACATGTCCTTCTTTCACATTTTTTCTAGTCCTGGAGCTAGTCCCATTATAACATCGTCGTTCCCCTCTGTGGAGACTCACAGGGATGCCTTGACGGGAAATGGTATCAATATTACATATCTAGGCTCAAGACCTCTCGTCTAAGCTTGCCTTTGACAACAAATCCACATCCAAATGCAGGCTCTTTCTGTCCTCCGTGGCAATCATCGCACTATATGGCAACGTATTTCATCCTTTTCTGTCTTCACCATTCCACAGCACTTGTTAATTACGAGTATAAAACGGTCAAAGGCTTCCGACAGTGGTTCGGCCGTAAGTCATTTGTTAACTGTCCTAACATCACAGGTATGGGGTGCATTACCAGCCATTATTTTGCAAGATAACTCACTGTCATTTATCCCTTACCACAAGGATTCGTCAGCGGGAACACGCGGCAATGCAGTTTATCACTTTGCTGAGCCTCGCACTAGCAATTTAAGCCTAAATGCACAAGAGTTTCCACAAGTAATTACATGGGGACCATAGCTAGCTTGTCACAAGGTGTGTGTGAGATATCTTCGAAATTGTTTATTCGTTTGAAAGGCCTATTGGTGCCATTATGTATGGAATATAACATCGTTCAAATGTCCGCTACGGCTCCTGTGGGTAGCGCGCTTCCGAAATGTCCAATTTTCCATGATTCTGGCGCAAAAGTCAGACTGAATTTGACCGATGGCATGGGTTATGTTGGCTTTGAGGGCCGTTGTGGTTTGTAGCTTATTCAAATAGACCTGCGACTTCGGAAAGCCCCACAAGAAAAAGTCTAATGGGGTCAAATCGCACGATCTCGGTGGCCAGTTCACATAACCCCCACGTGAGATGACCATGTGGCGTGAGCTGTGTGGCACGTAGCGCCGTCCTGTTGAAACCACATGTCATTTATGTCCATACTCGTATCATCCAGTTCAGGCTAAAAGAAGTTGGCAATCATAGACCCATAGCTCTCGCCGTTGACGGTGATGGTCTAGCCAACGTCGTTCTCAAAGAAACATGGACCGATGACGCCCCCAGCCCAAAATTCACACCAAACAGTGACTGGTGCACTGGACGCTCTTGGATCTCATGTGGATTGGTGTCGTCGCAAATTTGACAATTTTGTTTGTTGACGTACCCATTCATTCAGAAATGGGCTTCATCGCTGAAGATGATTTTTCGATGAAAATTAGAGTCAGTTTCCAAATGCTCCAGAGCCCATTCAGCGAACACACGTCGTTGTCTATGGTCGTTTACCTTCAGATCCTGGGTCAGTTGAATTTTATACGGGCAAGCCCAAGTCACGACGCAAATTTCGCCAAGTTGTGGTCTGCGAGAGGCCGAGTTCTTGTGAGCGACGCGAAATCGGCTGCCCCGGATTCTCCTGCACACTTACACGGACAGCGGAGATGTTTTCGGCAGATTTGCGTTTCGTCGACGTACGAGTGTTAGTTTATCGTTTACTGAACCAGTGGACTCAAATTTATCCACCAGACTTCGAATAGTCCTCTCTGTAGGACGATTAGGGCGACTGTAAAAGGAGGGAGACGCGTGGGCCCGCACAGAACACCAAATTTGATAAAACAATTTTATCATTTGCACTGCACGTGCTGTTGAACGCCATGTCCACTATTTGCCAAAACAGCTTCAATAATATGGCCGCTATCAACTGTCAAAGTCGGGAAGTCCCTACAATTCAGACTACCACGCTGAAGACGAAGGTGAAAATCCTTGAAAGGATGAGATTAAAGTTTCGGCTCAAGATTCGGTTCTGAGTCTCTAAAAATCATTTGGTAAAAGCCGTAGAACGTGCAGTGTAGGTCTGACAATGTTCTACTTTTTTTAAACACTTCTTATGTTGGTATACGTCTCCGTGTGTCTACTTCCTTTAGTGTATCGATTTCTGTTGAACCGACTGTAAATGAAGACAAATTTTGACATGCTGTTGTGTTTATTGTTTATGCATTTTTGGGTGTGACTCCGACCTCAGGAAAAAATTGAATCGCTGCCAATGAAGGAGGATCATGAAACATCACTAAAATAATGATAGTGCTCCTCCCAACGCTTAAGATTGCATAATTTTTAGATTTGTTAACTTAGGTCAGAAGGCAGCGCCTCCAAGACACTAATATTAGCACGTAGTAATCTGAGTATTTGTATCGACTTGATGAAAACTTATGCGCCGTGGGTGTTTCTTGTTTTTTTGAATGTGGGATGATGAACAGACACGAGACGAAACGAAAAGTATGAATGTAAGCTGCAGTCTAATGATTCCCACTATACATATGTATGCATGTGATGTTGCACAATGCCTGAAGCGACAATAAAGCATAATTTTGCCTACCTACAGATAAATATTGTAATTACCACATGGCTTCACAAATAATACGGAGTTCGGTATGGTTCAGGCAGTTACAATTTCAAAGGCGCAATTAATTTCGTTCAGAGTTTATTTATTTTTATATTTTGAGCCACACAGCGAGTCCTAAATGATCTGTGAAGCTTTCTAAAGTTTAAATGAGATTAACAAATATTTAGCAAGCAAACCCCAGTGATTTTATTGGATCGTGCTTTGCGTGGTTTTTGGAAAGTTCGCACATTGAACAAGTTAATTACGTTTTTGCTTTGCTTCTGAAGAAAAAACGTGATAAGGTGCTGATAGCATCGATCACCCTTTTTATTCTAGCAGAACTCGGTTCAGTATACATATTTATTGTGTACTTCATGATTTTGAAGTTTAATCGCTGAATCTACTGCGCTTATAGTCCAAAGACTCACAGTTAAAATTTGAATCAACATCGCAGTTTAGATTATATTGTAAATAACCCGTTTTGGGGACCAACTTATCTTAATCTTAAATCTTTGTCAAAGGCCCTACATAGCCTACATAGTCGCATTGAACTCCTTAGTACGAGTAGCTTGCTACTGAAAACTGCTATATAGGTTCACTACAGACAAGTTCGAACAAAGACCGGAACTTTTACCGATTGAAGCAAAAAGAAAGTAAGAGGCTTATTTCGAAATCGAAAAATGAATGTATGGTATTAAACTTTTTTGTGAAGAGGTGGAATCAGTGATTGATTTCAGTTCTTGAAGGAGGTAAAACCACCAACCCGGACTCATTAGAAAGTCGAAAAATAAATTTATTGAGACGAAAGCGTAGGACTTCAGCTATCTTCTGGGGACTCACTCCATCAATTTATCGAACTAACTTTGTTTACACAAAAATCTTGGAGAAGGTAATTACGTAGCAGATCGGCCATTACGAGCACATACGGGCAAAATCGTGAGGGTCTACTTATGTCGTGCTTTCTCCAGTGTTATGGTGGCAAAAGGTCTGTTCTCCTTTTTAATGTGTCAAGTATTTGCGCCAATTCTGACCCACAATTTGCCTGATTCAAGACGCAAAGTATGTAACAGTTGCGCCAAAAATAAATGTTTGGTAAATACCCTTAAAATAGAGCTTTTTTTTCTTCAATGTAAAGAGGATTTTTATTAGGTTGGTTGCGGGAAAGTTCTGCTCTCGTTTTCCTTGTGAGGTCCCTTCGGTCCCTCTTTTCGTTGGGTGGGAACACCGAGCTCTGGCGGTGGTGCAGGACAGCCATGGTCCCGTCAGCCAGTGGCCCACCAACCGCAGACCTCGGAAAATAATCCACATAGGTTCACCGACGTGTGGGGACGGACGGTCCTTCAATCCAGACATCCCAACACGATGATGACGGGTGGGGGAAGACGATACCTGGATCTTACACCCCAACGAAAGCCAAACAACAGGAGGCTAAGGGAACACCCCATCCTGCTACCGACGTGGGTACGAGCACCAGCATTACTTCCCTACAATGGGTGTGGATGCACCGAGCCAATTGATCGATAGGTGAAGAGACGACGATCCCTTTTATAGCAATACCCCCACGAGGGAGCAAAAAAGGAGCAGGAGTACCGGGACGCTAGGTTGTGCCAGAAAGGGGTACATCACCACCAGGAGCGAAGATACGAGTAAGTACGAGTATAGTGCAGTGTAGTTTATAAAAAAAAAATACAAATTAGAAACGCGATTTTTCTATTTTGTGAAGTGAGACTCCGGTAGACCACGCGTGCGTTGAAATTCCCGAGAATAGACGGGACACGCGACCCGTTATCTAACGTTTTGTGTTTTTCGGGACCGTGAAAATAGCAGGTCACTCTATCGACGAGTGTACCGCTAAGTGAATCAGAAATAATTCGTCGAGCTCCAACGAAGCTTTTATAACGTAGTGGAAAAATCTGTTTTTTTATTCATCGCCTTTTTGTCGTGGAATTTTTTTTCTCGGGGAAGTTTTTCTTTCTTTGTCTCTCGCCCAACACCATTTTTTTGTACTCAGGTCTTGCTGCCATCAAAGCGCTACCTGTAAGGACCTACAGCTGGGATAGCGGGATCCCAGAGTAGTTATCGTTTGATTCAGGGCATCGCGCTATCGGTGTCGGGAATCAAACATAACAGGTTGACTTAGATATTAGATATTAGCACATGCATCACGGTCTTGATGAATGACTTCGGTATCATTTGAAAAGGATTTCTGGCGTCCTTAAGAGGAACGTAGTGGTTAGTTCAGAATTGATTCCCCCCCCAGACTCTAAACTGAGGAGGATATTTTATTTAATATCTTCGGATGACTCTCGAAGTTCATGTGTTCATCTTTTAAGGCTATCAACGAAGCCATTTTTTGATGTCTTCATATGAGCGGAACTTTTGATCAGCCAGACCATGTGCCATCGAACGGAACAAGTAATAATCAGAAGGCGCAATATCTAGAGAATATTGCAGGTGGCATAAGACTTCCCATTTGAGGCTTTCCAGGTAAGTTTTAACGGGATTGGCAAAGCGAGACCGAGCATTATCATGCTGTAGGATCACTTTTTCGTGGCTCTGTTCGTATTGTGGCCATTTTTCGCATGCAATCGCTTGGTAACTCCTAATGCTGAAGCAAGTTCTTCTCGCGTTTGGCATGGATCCTCATCGAGCACTATGCCTCAAATTCAGCGTCTTCGAATAAAATCACCATCTTTGAAGCGACGGAACCAATCACGGCACGTTGTTTCACTTAGAGCAGCATCTCTGTAAACTTTTTGGAGTTCTCGATTCGCTTCAGCGGTCGTTTTCTTCGAATGAAAGAAGAAAATCAACATTTCTCGCAAATGACAATTATTTGGCACAAAATCAGATATTTTCACACGGCCAAAACAAAATCAATGATGTGTCAAAATAGCTTGTTTACAATATGTCTAAGCTTGGTTCATGACGTTTTGGATATGTCAAAATCGAACAGCACTTACTGCTGGAGCCGTCTATTGCTAGAGAACTTAGTTGCGCACCTAATAATTCCACAAATTCTCTTTGCACTCCATTAAGGGGTTTTGGCAGGGTTTCAGGTTTAGGTGCTATATTTGCTAAATTCTTGTCCTGGGTCAAATTCTCATGTTAATTTGGAAAAGCCGAATATCAGTACTATTGTAGGTCACATTGGAGCCCTGGAAAGTACAATATTATGAACTTGGTAAGCAAGGGTCGGATCAGTTCAGGACCCAAACCGGGGCTATCTGTAAACCTGATTAGGTCTTTAACTGATCATTGCCGTTTTTGAAAAACAATCGGTAGTGGTTTCTGGTTTAATTTGGACTTGCTACGAAATTACGAATGCAACCTCTAGGATCTGTCAGGCCCAATGACAATAGGACTATATGATTGAACAGGAAGCTGGTCTTTAGAAAGTCGTCAAAATCACACAGTTAATGTTTTGTGGTTTCATTGTCTTCTAAACGCAGCCGGTGTTCAGCTTTGGTTTTCTTTTTTGAAAAATTATTTTCTAATTTCATTTGTGGAGATTTAATTTTTTTTTTTTTTAAATATTACATTTGGACACTATAGCGGCGCACGATTTGTCAGATTTTGAAAAAAGAACTCTTCTTATACCACTACAAAATTCAGTTGATCCAACAAGTCTATTCTGGTGACGTGGCATTGCATTTGGAACTGTCTTAAGTTTCATCGAGAATAACCACCTAACAGTGCTTCAGGACTTCCTCGTTCAATTTTTAAGAGCGAATAACAATAATTTCATATTTTTGTAGCAAGATTTTTATACTGCCCTCTCCGTTTGTAAGATAACAAACTTCATGCAGGACAATATCCGAATCCTGCCAATTCGAAACAAGGTGATCTTAAATGGCCGCTGCGATCGTTAGATCTGACTACTTCATCGATCCTGCTTGTTCGTTGTTTTTTATCCGAGATCAAAGGTCACAAATTTTCGTTTTTTGCGTATATGGTATATCTGAAACGGTGAGAGCTTTTGGAAAATTGGATAAGAAAGTAGATCGTGAAAATCTTTACTTTTTTTCTCTACGAAGCACCGTTTTCGAGTTATCCCGATTTCAGACCGTAGGTATGCACTCGGCGCTTTTTTTTAACGTGGTTTTCCAGTAGGAATACTCCACGATATACTACATTTCGATCGAGCAAATTTAATAGGACAATATTGTATTGGGTCTATAACTGCGGTTTGCTAAGAGATGGCGTAACTTGTATTATTCCATTGGAACATGCGTTGGAAAGCTACTGTCATTGTACGTCATTTCAGTATATGTCATTCATTTGAAGCGTAAACAACAATATTTTTTTTTCACTCAAATATGTCGAACTTTGTGCCTGAAAAAGTGTTTTTGCGAGGAGTTCTTCTTCATTACTTTAATATGAAGAAAACTGCTGCCGAAAGTCATCGTATTTTGGTGGAAGTTTATGGTGAACATGCGCTAGCTGAGCGAACGTGCCAAAAGTGGTTTGCACGATTTAAAAGTGGTGATTTTGGCTTGGACGACGATGAACGTCCTGGGCAGCCAAAAAAGTTTGAAGATGAAGAACTGGAAGCATTACTCTATGAAGATTGTTGCCAAACACAAGAAGAGCTCGCAAAATCTTTGGGTGTCACTCAAGCAGCCATTTCAAAACGTTTAAAAGCAGCTGGATATATTCAAAAGCAAGGAAATTGGGTTCCACATGAACTCAAGCCGAGAGACGTCGAAAGGCGGTTTTGCATGTCCGAAATGCTGCTGGAACCCCACAAAAGGAAGTCATTTTTGCATCGGATTGTTACTGGTGATGAAAATGGATGCATTACGACAACCCTAAAAGCAAAAAATCATATGTGAAACCCGGCCAACCAGCCAAATCAACGGCAAAGCGGAATATCCATGGCGCGAAGGTAATGCTCTGTATTTGGTGGGATCAGATGGGTGTTCTGTATTATGAGCTGCTAAAACAGGGTGAAACCATCAATGGACAACGCTACCGAACACAATTAATCCGTTTGCAGAGAGCAGTGGTCGAAAAACGCCCGGAATATGCGACCAGACACGAGGCAATAATTTACCATCATGACAACGCTCGGCCCCACGTTGCTATTCCGGTTAAGAACTATTTGGTAAACAGTGGATGGGAAGTCTTACCCCACCCGCCTTATAGCCCATACCTTTCCCCTTCTGACTACCATTTGTTCCGGTCGATGCAGAACGCCGTCACTGAAATACGGTTCACATTAGAGCAGAATATCAAAAATTGGCTTGATTCATTCTTGGCTGGCAAGCCGGTGCAGTTCTTTTGGGATGGGATCCACAAATTGCCAGAAAGATGGGAAAAAGTCATAGCTTCAGACGGACAATACTTTGAATAATACTATTGTACATGTTTTTCTTAAATAAACGTTCAAATTTTGAAAAAAAAACCACGAATTAAGTTATATTCCCAATATTACCATACTTCAACTTCAGTTTTGACTTAATCGTTCTGTTATCGATAGATCTTCGCAAATGTCTTTCAATTCTTGTATTGAAAATTGACAATTATTATGATTTTCAATAAATGCAAATATTTTTTCCATCGCTAAAATAATAGAATCCCTTTCAGAACGACCGACTTTACCAGTAGTAGGTTTCACAAAGCTCTTTCCGTCTCGCGTTGTCTTTTAGCTGCAGCAATGCTGCTCTCCCGGGTGTACACTTTATGATAGTGGTTATGGATAGTTACAGATTTAGAATGAAAATATCTTCTACAAACAAGTCTATTAACCACGAAAAACCGTACAAAACTGACTGGATTTACTAGAGTTATGTCCCTCGAAAAAAGCAGGTATACGCCAGTTTCTACCCGAACAATGGAATGTCGCAGGCAGATGTTACTCAAGGTCAACCGACTAATGAATCATCAGAATCGTATATTTTTCACTTATACCATTTGAGTGCATGAGTCACAAAAATCAATATTAAAATATTTTTTTCTTCAAATGAGTGACCCGAGTGCATATTCGTATTTTCTAAGTTTGAAATCGCGGTAACTCGAGAACGGTGTTTAGTAGGGAAGTCTTTTTTTTGTAGAGAATTTTACGATGTACAAACTTACTCTCATTTATTTTTCCAGTAGCTCTCACCGTTTCAGAGATATGGCAAAAAAAGAAAATTTGTGACCTTTGACCGATAAATGCTGCAAAATGCAATCAAAGTTGTTAACGAGTCCATTCTAATGGAGGACACTCACCCGATGTGATTAACCATACCTAGGCTAAAGAGGCTGTTGGCACAAAAACCTACACATTTGGACCAATAAAGATAATGAAAGGTCCATTGTGGGTAAATGGGTGCTTAAATAAGATAACCGAATCAAACTTTAATGTGTATTTTTTTTATCCTTCCTGTAAAGCTTATTAAACACATTGTTCGGGAACTTTTTCGGTTAAAATAAAATATTTAAAATTGTTAACCTTAGTACTTGTATGTAAGGCGTTTTTCATTTTTCAACCTGTCTAGCAAACTTTTAAGATTTTACTGGCGTCCAACACCTTTTACGCTTCGGTAGAGCCCTCTTTTGCTAGTTCAGCGGCCACTTCATTACTTTCAATGCACCTGTAACTTGGTATCCCCTAATGTTTAATATTGTTGCACTTGGAAAGGTTGTAGGGCAATAAAGCTGCTATTGCTTTCCTTAGAAATCTGAAAATTTGACTTGAAAATAAGCGCTTGAACACACGATCACCTGACTTTCCATTAACAGAGAATGAACACAACTTTCATTGAAGGAGAAGGAAGTATGTCATGACACAACCGATCTTTAGCCTACTGGTATCCTTTGGACGGTGCACGGGGTATGTTCAGAAAAAAAAAATTCTAAAGCTTTTGACAAAAGAAGTGAATATGTATGTCTCAGAATTTTAAATGTCATAATACCAACTGGTAAATGTTTTCGACAATACCGCTCCCATAATTTATTTTATTTTTCAAACGATGATACATCAAGGTGTAGTCAGAAGTATATCTGAATGCAATACACATGAACTTGAAAATTATTTGATTTTTTCGAAAATTGTGGCGCCAAATATCATATCAGAAATGATTTAAGAAAATAATACCTTAGAAGTGGAAACGTTCGGACTGACCGTTAACAGGTTACGAACAACCGCACAATTAGAAGATGCCCTGGATTGTTATCACCGCCATCCAGGAAGTGCAATGGGATACGCCAGAGATAAGAAAGATGAAAAACTGTGATATACTCGTATATTATGGTGATTGCTATAGGGAAAAGAAACGGATACGGCACGTGAACGAGCATCTTATGACGTACCAAGACTAAGCTCGCTGATAAAAGCCTTATATGCGTCAGTTCGTAAACATAGCCAACACGACAACACGTCTAGCAATGGACTTTGTGGCGGGACGAAATATCACTACAGCAAGCACATGGTTTCCTCATTCTAATATAGACAAGGGCACATGGCGTTCTCCGGATCATGAAACGCTGAATCAAAGTGATCATATTGCGATCGACGTAAGGCATCTTTCCAGTATTCTGGACGTTTGAACGTTCCGGGCAGCCAACATTGACTCGGATCTTCACCTTGCTACAGCCAAGGCGCTAATGCGGGTGTCTCAAATGAAAAGACAGAACGTCTCTTGGTTTTTAACGTAAACCACCTGTCATGTAGGCCTATGTTTACGGGATGACCATACATCCATGGGAGCAAGTATACGCCTTGCGATCGCTCTCCGTCAATCCTTTGATACCAATTCAGAACTGTGTTGGAGGCACAAGTTCTACCCTTGGTATGAGTCGAGGCCGACCTAAAACCTCTTACTGTTCTTAGGGTCACAGCACCCAGTACTTATTTGCAACTCTACAATGGGTTAGACCCTTTCCAGCGATTTGGGTTTAAACCACAGCCACCATGACGCTCCCACAAGGGGGCCTACCTCAAGAAGTCAGGCCCGGACCGAAATTCGGGGGGCTCCTGACTCCCATGGTACCATAATTTAAGTCCTGGTATGGACGGTGGTCCAGCCGCCAAATCGTAGCAACCATTCAGAGTCGTTATCTGAAGATGTTTACGATAAGACCAGTAATATGCTCTGCCCCTGCTTTTTATTAGACAACGTCAATGATGGGCGAAGCTTTGATAATTGGGCGGGGGCCCACTGTGAGAAGACAAAACGAAAAAAAGCTGCAGTCATAAAAGGCCACCAGAATCTTCACTTAACGCGTGTTCCGAAATCTCTCGACAACTCCTATTCTGCCAGCATCAAGTACCGAAGGCTAGTGGCAGCACTGAAAACATGCCACCAGAGACGCAGCAACTGATCTGCTAGCTTTCGCCGGCCACCACCAAGAAATCCCTGGTTTGATGAAGAATGTAAATAAAGCGGCGCTGCAACGAAGGAACAGAGCCGCTCGTGAGCTCTACGAGCAGAAGAGATGAAAAGAACATCGGCTTCTCCACAAGAAGAAAAAGGAGCACGAGAAGCTCGCCATCGAAGTTTTACTCCAGGAATAACATACGTATGTTTTACCAATTGGTAAAAAGAGCAAGTCAAGGCAAGAAGAGCCGTACTGAAGCTTATAGAGATGAAGAAGGAAAGCTTGTAGTAGATTCACAATCACAGGCGGTGCTAAGAATATGGGAACACTTTTTCTGCAGACTGTATACCGAGGAGGAGATTCAACAACCCGCAATTAGGCGGTTGATATCCAAAACTTCCGTCCACCTGACCAAAACGAAGTAAGGATAGCAAAATCTAAGCTGAAGTTAAACAAATCAGCTGGGTCAGATTCAGCTTACCGGCCGAGGTATTCAAAGCTACTGAAAATGACTTTGTGGAGATGTGGAGAGCATGCATCAACTCATTTCTAAGATCTGGTCGAAAGAGTGTTTTTTTTTTATTTGCTATATGGTTTGAAGGTCTGAAACCCAACGTAAATAACCCGATTCGCTCCTATCAGTGCAGTTTTAGACCAAATCTTCACACTCCGGCAGATCCGAAATCTCAAGAAATCCAAATCGAGACCCACCATCTTTTCATCGATTTTAAGGCCGCATATGGCAGCCATGTCTAGTTTTGGCATTCATGCCAAACTCATCCGTTCGTCACATAATTGGCAGAACTTATCGGGCTGTCACTGGTGCATTCCCTGGTATTGAGACGGAAGCTGCCAAAATGGGTTTACCGGTAAATGAGTGCAAAACTAAGTATATGCTGTCAACAATGTAACACACCACATCAACGATGTTGAGATGGCAAGGGGCTTCGTCTACCTTGGCTCCGTAATAAATTCTTTTAACAGCACCTCAGCAGAAATAAATCACTATTGCAAATCGCTGTTCCTTTGGGCTACTCATAAGTAGGCAATTGAGTGTTAAGGCCCTATCCCTATAAACTAAGCAGACCCCATATAAGACCTTGATCATCCCAGTCCTACTTTATAGCACTGAAGCGTGGACTCTGCCAAAGCGGATGAAGATATCCTCAGTAGTTTCGAGAGCAAAATCCTTCGAAAAATTTTCGAGTCGAGGGCTTTGGCGGAGAAGATTCAACGACTATACGAACTGTACAGTGATCTAGTTAGAAAACTGCGCATCAGTTGCCTGAGATGACTAGGACATGTAGAGCGAACGGACCCCAATGCACCGGCTCGGAGAGTTTTCGAATCTAACCCAGAGGGACAATGCAGTAGAGAAAAACCCCCTCAACCGACTTGGAGTGCGAAACTGGTAGCAGTTAGCTAAAGATCGGGCTAGCTGGAGAAGTTTGTTACTTGAGACACGGGTTCACCCCGAACTGTAGCGTCACCTAAGTAAGTTGCAAAAACCTCTGTCAGTAGTGCAGGCATTTTGTCTATTTTAACTGGAGCCATTCTAGGTTCTTCTAGGCTCTAGAGAAAAATTCTTTGGGTAATCTTCGGTCCCGTCTATACGAGTAGATCGTGTGCTATTTAAAGTCAAATATGAAAATGCATCAAAAACGATCCCACAAGAACCTTACCCCGGGTTTCTTTAAAAAGATCCATTCATGTAGTGCAATACAACTATAGTAATGGACCATAAAAACGCTGCTTGCTACTTGAGTTTGGTGAAACATTGTTCTATGTATAAGATCAATGGCTACTAAGATAGATACAGAGCATCCCAATTTTACCTGCAGCTCTCAGGACGTGGATGATTGAAAGTGTTTGCTGCTCAGTCAAAGTCGGCTTTCACTTTTTGCTTCCACCATACTGAGGTATGTGGATTCTTACCCCGAAAATTTAGAGTTCCCGTCCAAGTCTGACTAAAGAATAGAACGAGCTTCATTAAGAGAAATAATTATTTTAATTGTTTTCTGACCCAGAAAACAGGAAAAACATAGCACAAACATAAGAGCTAAAATTCAACTGAAATTTCAGCGAAGGAGGAAAACGATGATCAAAAAACGGCTACGTTCAAAACTCAGCGTTCAGATGAAGTTTTAGTCTTGAATTCAAGATTTTTCGCTGAAAATTCTTAAACTTAAACAATTTCATTGACAGAACCCCAGGTATTTGAACAGAAATTTGTTCCATATTTTTAGATGTTGTCCGTTTCCAATATGGAATTTGGCACTGAATTTAAACTTCACAACTAAGTGGAACCGTCTTCTTAAGTATCATAGAATATTTCTACATCCAAAATTGCTTACATTCATAGGGCTTTTTTCTCATTTACTCGTACCTCATCAGGTTCGCTAATGCGGTCAATTGTATTTCAGTATTTTGGATATTTTACCATAGATTCTACAACGAAATCTCAAATGTCATTTTTGGCTTTTGGCTACCCCAATGCCAAATGATTTGCATGCTTGTTCCAAAAACAGATTTATTACCTGAACCAATAATGCAGGTGTTCCAGCATAACAACCGAAATATTTAGTCAAATTCTCAAGCAGATTTAAATAACTCTATACCTAATTCACCCAGCGGCATTGCACCACTATTATGCACAAAAGAACAAGCCATGAGCGCCGCCACCGCTGCATACCAACAATAAAGCCACTCGTGCCCAATTCGGACGACAAATACTCCTGGCAGCTGCCTACAACCAGCCTCCGGATCCAGTAACTTGTCTCTAAGCTGCACAACCCCTGTAAAACCACCGAATTCCAGCCACAACATATGGGCGATTTTTGTTTAAAATTGTTTTGCATCTTTTTGGCCAAAACCAGATACAATGGAATTCGTGCACAAATATCGCACACACTTTGCTATGCCGACCAGTTCTTTGCAATATGCTTGTTCTCATGCGCGACACAACTTCTTCAAGTGCCACAACCGTGAAACCAGCAAATAAATCAATTTTGCATTTGATTGCTCTCCTCATTGGGAAGACTAGAATTTCCCTTACGATCCTAAGATTAATGGACACAAAATTGCTTATGACCAAATGTATGCCACTTGCAGAATTCACAAAATCCTCTGTTCTGCCATATGGAAGTGGTAGGTCTAAAGCCACTCGAATACTTCAAATTCAAAGTCAACACTCGGAAAACCAAAAATGTGGCGGTAGCAGATTTTGAGGGATTTATTGGCAATTGATTGGCAGTGCATTGGGAATAGATTGGCAGAGCACCTTCTATGGTGGGTTTTGCATTCGAGGTCCACTTAAAGTTAAAATTGAACTCAATTCAAGAAGATTACGCAAGGTCGCACTTTAAATTGACACAGAGGGTAAAAAAAAGATGAGAATAAAGTTGGGAAACAATTTCCAAAATCAGTGAAATCCATCCATCAATCAATCCATTCATCATCTATAATCGGAAATTTATTCGCAAGCCAAAATAAACACATGAAATTGGCCGAATTTGGAGCAAAGGCTGTGCGAGGTGATGCGGCAGCTGCTGTTGCTACTATTGCTACTGCTGCTGAGTGCAAATTAAATTTATGGACACACACAGTTGATTGATTCAATTACGATGGAAACAGAATAAAGAACGAACCAATAAGTCCATAAATCTGTGAAGTGTTTACGTTTTTTTCCTTCAAACTTTTTTTATAGCAGCGTCGAAAGTAACTATAACATACTCGTACATATGTGAAAATGGTGGCGTCAGAATTCTAGCAGATTTCAGTTTAGTTTTATGGGTGATTTGCCCAAAAATTGATTGCCAGTTAGAACAAAAAAAAAAAAAATAAAAAGATTTAAATCTCTGTGTGAACTAACGATTTTGCGATTACGAAGTACCTACGAGTATGTATATAAGTGCAAAACAGGTTGGCTTACGCTAAAGGCGATAATGACAATTGTCTGATTGCCTACGATTCGCTAAACATGACCATGGGATTGCTCGTAATCTTGGTTGGAGACGCCATTGATATGTAGTCAGTCAGCTTGCCTACGTTTGGCATGTTGATATGCTGTCAGTTTGGATTCTCGGTTATTTGTTGCAGATAAAAATTAACAGCATTGTGTTACCAGCTGAGATTTGTTTGAATAAAGCACTCTAGTTGCCTTGTATTTCTTATTTCTAGATCGTTGATTGATTTATAAGCGCGATCAGACGGATTCCTTACATGGAGACAACGATACGGCTTTAAGGGCATTTTATCAAATATGCGGCATAAAATTTGGAGTTGAAGTCGCTTGAGTTGAAATGGAGAGTGAATTCCTTGGAATCAGCAGCCCAAAACAGATAAATTGCTATAAACTCCATTCTGGATAGAACCTACATATAAGAGAGGCACTAGGCGTAATTATAGACTCTTCTCGAAGCGAATAACGAATTATGCGACGTAAGCATCCAGCATCCTCTGAACTCTCAAGCTCGCCGCGTGACATGATATGAAAGTTAAGAAATTCACCCTGGCTGTCAAGCCGCACTAGTGGACATCAGCACTGAGACCGCTTAGAAACATTTGCAGAAAACTTTTCAACCTAGCAAAAAGCACAAGAAAACTGAATGACTGAGACTCATACAAAGAATACCTCAAAATATATAAAAAAAGAACTGAGGAAGGCAAAGTGATAATCCTGGAGGTCATTCTGTGACAAGATTACGGCAACCTCTGAGGCATCGCGGCTAAGAAAAATCCTCTCTACAAATTCGATGATGTCTAGCTGTTTGAAAAAAATCGATGGCTCTTGGACAACCTCAAGTGATGAATCACTCAACATGCTACTGGACACACTCTTTCCAATTCGCGGCCAGTAGCAACCCAAAATTCATGGTCTGATTACAAGAGACAAACTGCTCTGTGCGCTGCATAGCTTCAAACCATACAAGTCTGCTGGTCCGGACGGTATAATACCTGCCGAGCTACAGAGGTCCTCAGATATTATTCTGCCTTCGCTAGAAAATATTATGAGGAGCTGTGTTGAACTGATCCACATTCCACTGTCATGGAGAGAAGTCAATGTAGTTTTCATTCCCAAAGCCGGAAAATGTTCACATGTTGTCCTAAATGACCTCAGACCTATAAGTCTATCATCTTTCCTTCTGAAAACTCTAGAACGACTGATTGATATCTGTATACGAGCTTTTTGTCAAGGCCCAACATGCCTACTGTAAAGGAAAGTCGGTGAAACGGCTCTACGTTCACTGACTAGCCAAATCGAAAGATCCCTACAATATAGAGACACAATGGTCGCTTTCCTGGACATAGGGGGCACCTTTAACAACGTCAACATATACGCAATCACGACTGCGCTGTCAACTCTGCTGGTAGACGACTCACCTCGGGAGTTGATCAGTCTTATGCTAAACAGGAGGACAATCAACTTCAAACTGGATGGGGCTTCTGCCAAAAGAGGTGTCGGCAGAGGTACGCCGTAAGAGAGTGTTCCTTTCCCTTTCTCTCGAACTTAGTGGTTAATGAACTGCTGTTGCGAGTATACCTTGAAGCAGGTGGTAGCAAGGTGATTGCCTATACGGATGACGTTGCTATCGCCGTCTCAGGTAAGCATCTTAATACTATTAAAGAACTCCTTCAGCTAAATCTTAACAAATTAACCCGTTGGCAGATCGCTGTGGATTGGGGGTAAACCCCCATAAAACAGATCTTGTGCAATTATAGACCCTCCCTCAGTAAACGGTACCGATACAGCAAAATATCTGGTTCTCATTTTTGACAGGGAACTAAACTGGAAACCTTGCATTCAAGAAAGAGTCAAGAAAGCTACAGTAGCTGTAAATAAATGGAAATAAATGGGGCCCTCAAACTCACATAACCCACCGGTTATACATCTCGGTCATAAGTCCGATACTCACCTATGGGGTTGTTGTCTGGTAGACGGCCTTAGACAATGCAGTCAACTGCAGCAATCTAAGCAAAGTCCAAAGAGCAGCATGTACTCCCTCCGCAGCATTAGACATTCTGTTTCACGACACCCCTCGATATCTTCAGCAGGTAAGTAGCTGCGACTGCAGCTACCGAACACGGCTATGTACGACTATAAATCAGATATCACTGCAATCAAAGAAGTGCTATAAGATGATGAGAGAAAAGTATGACATCCACTACGAATAGTTCTACGTGGAGGTGGTGTTATCATCGGAGGAAAACTAAGGCAGTAACCTTTGAGCGTCAGGCATCTAAGCGAACGCCGGATTACAGTCCACGTCAAGGCAAAATTCGCCAACATAAACTTAATTTCCGTTCACGCCTCCCCACTTTTCGACGAGCTCCTCGACCAATGTCCTATGCACAACGTTAACATAATCTTTCGAGGTAGCATTTTTAGCAGCATAGTTGGAAAGCCCACAGTCCATACGACACCAGCTCCGAAAATAAACCCAGTCTAATTGACTTCACGGTGGGGCGAAGTGTCCACAAACTCACCTGATCAAAAAATCTGCGATCAGATCCATCTCATATTAATCAAAGCAAGATATAGCTCCGGTACCCTGGATCTGCAAATGTATGAACACCAAAAAGTATTTTGAAGAAATTTAACCTCGAACGGCAGCAATCAAAAGGGACTGATCGAGCCTTATCTTATGATGTTTTCCAAAGTCTTTCGAGAACTCATATGCTGCCAGCAGAAGTTTGACGAAGAATGTCGGAACAAGCATCCAGCGACATAAGAGGCATACAGAACGGAGATGCAAGTAAGGATGAGAGCTGCTTACGAACTTCATGAACAGAAAGCATAATAAAGTAACAGGAGCTCGACGGATCCTATGCTCCGCAGAAATATAGTTCGGAATATCTGCCAAAATGTAGAAGAACTTGCAAAGAACAACTCACAGTCGGTCCTAACAATTTGGAAGGATTAACAACTATATACGATATAAAAACTAAGGACCAAGAACCAGACACTTTACCTGCCGAATTGTACATACAGAAACTCATCTGTAAAATATGGCCGGATGAAAGTATACCCGATGAACGAAATCTGAACATCAATTGCCCGATTCAGGAGAAAGAACGACCTCCAAACTAAACTAAATGTATAGGCAGCAGTCTCCTCAACATCGAGTACAAGATCCTGTCTGTCGTATTGTGTGAAGATGCAAAACATTTGTCAACAATCTGATTGTCGCCTATCAGTATAATTATTGGCCCGGTAAGTCCACATTTCACCAAATATTCACACTATGATAGATCCTGTAGAAAGTCCAGATCCATACTCCTCATCTAGAGACGAGCTATAAAGAGACATATCCGCAATAGTTATAGCATCACTGTCAGACTTCTGAGATTGCGTGCTGTACCAAAAAAAGACTAACACAAGGCGATATGCCGTTCTCTGCCTTCTTCAACATCGTACTGCAAAAATTTATGAGTAACTTACAAGACCGAAGGCTTATTTCCTTTTTTAAGTATATGCAACTACTTGCATACTCTGACATTGAAGACATTGATAAAACACAATGAGCTGTAAATGGTACGTGTGTAAGTCTTCTAACAGAAGCGAAAAAAGTCGGCTTACCTGTGACGTAGCAAAACCAACAGCACAATAGCTAAATTGGCTATTAACTTTTATAATGACATATCGTCAATATTCAAAAACTTAACGAAATGACAAGGCCCTACAAGAAAAAAAAAAGAGAACTATACAAAAGACCCCCATGATTCCACCCCTGTTCTACGGCACAATGGAAGGGGATCTCAACGAGTCCATCAACCGGAAACATGGACTGGTCAAAAACTGTGACCAGGTACACCCTAGATAGTGGCGCCATCTATGTTAGTAAGTAAGTAATTTGAACAAATCTCACAAGTTTGAATTAGACATATTTGTGTTGTAATCGTAAGTGAGAGGGACTTGGAACTTTCCTGGCAGGACTATTTCAAGAAGATTGCATTAATTCAATCTCTTGAGATAAGACTTTAATGAACAAATGCGGCTTAAAAACTGGTTGCTGGTTTTCAGTTGAAAATATTGCAGAATATTTTCTAACTTTCCCAATCTTAATAAGTAATGTAGTATATTTAGTAGGTAAAAGTAATTTGTTCATGATATGTATATTTCATCCTCAACTTGAAGCATCAAGTTACTAAAGACACTTAGACTTCGTATAATATAAAGCGAACTGACTATACAGTCGTTCTCAGCGTTGGTGCCCAAAATCTTGGCACACATCATCTACCACGGGTTTTCCGGCAGATTCAATGAAAGTAATTTTCGCATACCAACACAAATATTACGTAATGGTCCTTGAACACCGTTTCTTGCATCTTCGGCACACCACGTACTATAATCCTTTTATAGCCTCAACATTCTTTTTTATAAGAATTATAAAGTCGTATGAACAATACTTTTAGTCTTATAAAGGGCAGCATCCACTCCATCGCGGTCCTTTCACAATTTTTTCCACAGGTCATTGAGTGAATTTTTGAACATGGCTTTCAAAAAGTCTCCCCTTTTATGTCAAATGTAAATCTGCAAAAGAGATCAATTCATCTGCTATCTACAGGCATGCCATACATATCACACTTGTATCATTTACATTTTTCGTATTTTAAACTCAAACTTAGCATTTGATTTTAGCTGCTCTTTCCAAATGGCTCAATTGATCACAAATAAGACTAACTTAAATCGACTTACCTAACAAATTGCATATAACACACTTCGCATTTAGATGTAACGTCTATTGGACCGCTAACGACTAATCAATTAAATCTATGCAACACCCAATGCACACTAAATAAGTGCGTTTCTGTATTTGATAGATATGTACGAGTAGATATCGTTTTATACCAAATCCTTCTTAACATTGCAAGACATTTCCAAAAAGTAAAAACATACAAAACTTGGTCAACATGAAATGAAGTAATTTGCAATGTTGATTCCGATAATGGCTGATAGAGAAACGCCGATTGGTATATACCATATTATATTCACTGGTTACTCGACTTGCTTGGTTACAAACTGAATCTGATAACACCTAAATAGGCTTTTATGTGATTTGAATTAATCCAAATAAGTTGCCTTCAATTTGTGATATGCTTATGAAAAGATAGCAGTGGTTTTGTGGCTGCTTGTAAGAGTAAAATATTTAAGACTTATCTGCATGTATGTATGTCATAAAATAACACGTAAATATATTCGTTCTAAATTGTTGCAGGTTTGTACTTTGACTAACAAAGTTGCTCCACAAAATTTCGGTGACTAAGATGACTAAGACGATAACTATCATTATACAGGAATAGAATCCGAAATGCGTTCCTTAATCCAAACTTTCTAAACTCCTCAAATATGTAAAAGCCAAAAGTAGAATGACTATAACTAGAACATCGCTTCATATTTCCATTGAAGTATTAGTGAAGGAAGAATTCTCGCATAGAATCGAAGGACTTATGAAAGAATAAAAACATCCAAACTTCATACTACCGATTTTGGACTGTGGCTAAGAGCCTTATTGAGCACTTTAAAGTACTCGTATGTAAGAGTGTAACGTAATAACGTTATTTTCCATATCAGTTATTCAAAAAGATGAAGAGGACGTAGCAAATTGTACTTCCAATTTAAGTCTCGTACGTTTGAACACCCTACGTTGCGAATTAAATTTTTTGTTTCATTAAACAGAAGCGCAAGTTGCCTTAGCCCAATAGTTTTAAAATGACGGAAACACAGATGAAGAGCGCAATAATTCGAAAGTCATCTCTCGAGAGCTTCTTTGCATCGCTCCTGTCAATACTAAATAATGTGGGCATTTTTAAATTGTATACTCGTATTATGGAAACGTCGTATGATGGCTCAACAATAACCTTAAAACCAACAATTCCTTCGATATATTCGAAGCTTATAAAATAGTACGTCGTCGGCATCCAGCCAGAATATCAAAAAAAATAATGGCCTAGGCACTGTTCTTCGAAGAAAACTGTCAACCATTACAATTGATGTAAAGCACAGCTCTAGTATGCTGAATATTTGGAAACTTCAATAAGCCAACATTGATTTAGACCTCTAGCTAATGAATCTGTCGTTATCCTTGATTTGATCAAAAGGTATAGACAAGCACATACTGTGAGCTCTATGTGCTAAGGATATTAGAAGGCTGATACAAAAAAAAACACTTCAATCAGATCACAGAGAAGTGCTGCTGTAGATTTCTACTTCTACTTTACTTACATTCTAACTTATATGGGGCTGCAGTCCGGGATGAACCAGGGCTTCAGTTAACATGCCTCTCCATCTAACAGGCTCCGCTTTCACTTGTGTGCTACATCTAAAATAAGGTGGTTCTCCCCTGTGGTGTCCCTTTAATCCGGAGTCGAAATATTTCCAGTCCGAGGCACTGATATCCATGCGTTCAAGGTGATCTTGCCATCTAAGCCGAGTTATCCGAGCTCCACTGACGGGGCTTGGATCTCTGCACAGCCCAAACAATTCACTGTCGAAACATCTTCTCCTCTATTTTCCATTGATGCAAACGGGACCGCAAATTTCCCTAACAACTTTTTCTCGAGAGCATTTTCATCTGCTTTCGTCAATGTCCACTCTCCGGCGCCGATTCTTCGCATGATTTCCGCGCTAGTGTCGCAGTTGATAGCGGAGCCGCTTCTGCTTCAATAGTCGCTCGGTTTGTTCTTCCCATTATGTCAATGTCGTCATCGTCAACAACGCATGGCCTTTTTCAAATTCTTTTCTGGCATTGAAGGTCTCGGTTTTTTGTCGTTACCGGCCTTGACCGAACGACGTTCATTCTCCAACATCATCTTGCATAGTTGAATAAATTTTGCAGGAATACCAAACCTAGGCATGGCTCTGTATAGTTCATCTCTATAGATGCAGTCATATCCAGCTTTGAGATCGGTGAAAAGGTGGTGTGTATCAACTCTTGGGTGTTTTCCAAAATCTGACGTATTGTCAAATTTGATCTACGATAGACTTTCTTGGCGTCAAACAACACTGTTGACAGACAGATGATTTTCTTTGCGATATTGAAAAGACCTATTGGCATGTAGGTTTTGTTTTTCGGTTAAACTTCAGAAATCCATTCTTCTGGTAGCACCTCTTTAAACGCTCGTCGATCGGGCGCTTCTCTTCTCTTGTTTTTTTTTTTTTTTTTCAGAGAAACTATATTTTTCCCTTCTTTTCTGCTTGTAGAGCTCGCGAGCCCATCTCGTTCTTTTCTTCAGGGCCGCTCTGTACATTCGCTGTTTTTCTATAAAATGCCTGAGTGCATTGATCGGTGAACCAGAGATTTATTTGTAGGAAGAGGTTAAATCCCAGTATAGTATTGTACATCAGAGGCCTCTCTGATTGCTCTTTACCTCTGGTATTCTATGTTTGATGCTGGCTGCATTGGATTTCTCTAGAAGTTAAGGGAAACTTGACTGGAAAAGGCCTTGGTGGTCTCTTGCGATTATAGCCGTTCGACGTAGAACTTTCTCACAATGGTTCGCTGGCTTTGGGTTGTTACGGGTATCTGCGTCTGTATCCTGTCTACAGAAAATGAATGGTCCGACTCGATGTTAGCTGCTCGGAACGTTCGGGCATCCAAAACACTGGACGAATGCCCTGCATCGATCGAAATATGTTCAATTTTGTTAACAATTTGCTGATCAGGAGTCATCGAAATATCTTTGTAGATAGCGAAGTTCGAAAGCCGTATGATAGCCGCCGCCGCAAAATTGGTAAGCCTGTTACCGTTTCCAATGTAGAGCTTTTACTTACCAAAGATGCTTTGATGGTCTAGCTTGGCATTAAAATCGCCAGGACAATTTTCACGTCGTAGTTAAAGCATCGCTCGTAAGTTTTCACGAGGAGCTCATATAAGCTCCTTATGATGCTTTCTTGGCAAATTAGCCTTTATGCGAACTGTCAGCCAGTATAAACTTAGTACATGCCTGAAGCTGAAGACTTGTTCCCAAAATCTTTCCCTGACGCTGCGACTGCTGTTTTTGATACGCTGGCTAATTTTTGGGAAATTGTGCCTCTGGCCTGCAAGTTTCGCACAATTTTCCCAAGTGTGATGTTAAAGAAGCCAGATGATCGCGCCATCTGTCTAAGATCTGTTTTTACATCAAAGATTTCGTTGGCTGTTGCCTCCATCATCATTTTGCACAATTTAACGATTTTGGCAGCGATGCCAAAAATATGTAGATGGTAGACCTGGCTCTGTATAGCTTGTACTCAGTACCAATGGATGTATATGTAGTTAGCAAAGCTTAGTGGAACTTCTTTTTTATGGATCTGACGCTGATATTTCGTTTATTAGACAGACTGCAAAAAGGTAGTATTCAGAGGCTACATGTGTCTCGAAATGTTCGGACATCTACTGTGTTTGCTGCAGATGATATTGCGCCCCATATTAAGGTGAGATTCATTTCAAGACGTGGTGTAATAAAGGATATGCTTTGCACTTGTACTACCAAGGACACGAGTATCGTCCTTTCCTACTTTTGCGTTAAAATCACCTTAACCTTCATCCCTACACTATTTGTACTAGATGGGGTGAAAAGTGACATCCTTGACGGCCAGAATGCGCTGCTATTGCAAAAAAGGTTATGGTGCCTTGAAGTCCGTTCATATTTAGGCTGACATGCCAAATTTCAGTGCGATACTGTCTTTAGTTTTGTTTTGACAGCTGATTGTTATTGACGTGTTCGGAATCATGTAGAGTATGCACAAAAATAATTTTCGTTCTCTCATAAAACATTATGAGGCAAAACCGCGAAGGAAACAAAAGAAAAGTTGGATAAATATATATTATGGGGCTAATGCTCCATCAGATTACACCGTCAAATATTGGTTTCGAGAGTTTCGTGGTGGCCGCAACTCCACTACAGATCAAGTCCGCAGCGGCAGGCCCTCCGATGCGGTTACAGAGGACAATGTCAAAAAAAATATATGAAATGGTGTTGG
The DNA here is from genome assembly GCA_963966105.1 of Volucella zonaria. Taxonomy (NCBI): domain Eukaryota; kingdom Metazoa; phylum Arthropoda; class Insecta; order Diptera; family Syrphidae; genus Volucella; species Volucella zonaria. The sequence goes on from OZ014532.1 coordinate 161,614,897, forward strand.
CTGACCGGAAAGTGAAGGTGCGCCAGTTAGCAGATACCACAAAGATTAGTACTGAGCGCACACGCCATATTTTGGGCAATATTCTGAATATGAAAAAGTTATCCTGCCGCTGGGTGCTGCGAGTGCTCACTCCTGACCAAAAACACGAACGCGAGAGCACTTCGAAAGAGTGTTTGGACTTGCTGATGCGGAATCGGGCGGACTTTTGGCGTCGATTGATAACTGGATTTGGATCCCTCGGACTATTATCTCTTCCCAAACCTCAAAAGATGGCTCATCAATAAAAAATTCAGCTCATGCGAGGAAATCAACGACGTCACGGAGGAGTATTTTGCAGACCTTCCGGAAAACTACTTTTCAGACGGGATCAAGAAGTTGGAAAATCGCTGGAATAAGTGTATCAAACTAAAAGGTGACTATATTGAATAATATAAAAAAACATTTAAAAAAAATTTTTTTTTCAATTCCCGAGGAGGTCACTTTTCACTCCATCTAGTACCTGTAAACTGCTGTGTTATTTTTCATCAAAGCGGTTAGAAATGTTGGGTCAATGGAGAAATCGCATATGCATAGTTACAGAGAAAATAGGTTTTTAATATTGGATATATAACTTCGTGCGGTTTTTTTCAAAATTTGAACGTTTATTTAAGAAAAACATGTACAATAGTATTCTTAAAAGTATTGCCCATCTGAAACTATGGCTTTTTCTCATCTTTCTGGCAATTTGTGGATCCCATCCCAAAAGAACTGCGCCGACTTGGCAGCCAAGAATGAATCAAGCCAATTTTTGATATTCTGCTCTGATGTGAACCGCATTTCAGTGAGGACGTTCTGCATCGACTGGAACAAATGGTAGTCAGAAGGGGCAAGGTCTGAGCTATAAGGCGGGTGGAGTAAGACTTCCCATCCACTGTTTTCCAAATAGTTCTTAACCGGAATAGCAACGTGGGGCCGAGCGTTGTCATGATGGAAAATTATTGCCTCGTGTCTGATCGCATATTCCGGGCGTTTTTCGGCCACTGCTCTCTTCAAACGGATTAATTGTGTTCGGTAGCGTTGTCCATTGATGGTTTCACCCGGTTTTAGCAGCTCATAATACAGAACACCCATCTGATCCCACTAAATACAGAGCATTACCTTCGCGCCATAGATATTCGGCTTTGCCGTTGATTTGGCTGGTTGGCCGGCTTTCATATATGATTTTTTGCGCTTGGGGTTGTCGTAATGGATCCATTTTTCATCACCAGTAACAATCCGATGCAAAAATGACTTCCTTTTGTGGCGTTCCAGCAGCATTTCGGACATGCAAAACCGCCTTTCGATGTCTCTCGGCTTGAGTTCATGTGGAACCCAATTTCCTTGCTTTTGAATATATCCACCTGCTTTTAAACGTTTTGAAATGGCTGCTTGAGTGACACCCAAAGATTCTGCGAGCTCTTCTTGTCTTTGGCAACAATCTTCATAGAGTAATGCTTCCAGTTCTTCATCTTCAAACTTTTTTGGCTGCCCAGGACGTTCATCGTCTTCCAAGCCAAAATCACCACTTTTAAATCGTGCAAACCACTTTTGGCACATTCGCTCAGCTAGCGCATGTTCACCATAAACTTCTACCAAAATACGATGACTTTCGGCAGCAGTTTTCTTCATATTAAAGTAATGAAGAAGAACTCCCCGCAAAAACACTTTTTCAGGCACAAAGTTCAACATATTTGAGTGAAAAAAAATTATTGTTGTTTACGCTTCAAATGAATGACATATACTGAAATGACGTACAATGACAGTAGCTTTCCAACTCATGTTCCAATGGAATAATAACAATAGAATAATACAAGTTACGCCATCTCTTAGCAACCGAATTAAGTTATAGACCCAATATAATACCCATTTCGCCACCAGATGTCTCCGGTAAGCTCTGCAAATAGTTTTCCTAATTCGTTGTATAGTGTAAAATGTACACTAAATAAAATAACGTATCCGTTTTTGTTGTTAATAATAAACAGCACTTTCTTTTTAGCTTGTCATTTGTCGTGAGTAGTGAGTTCTCGTCTACATACATATACGAGTACATATGTAATTATAAAAGTGAAAAAAAAAATGGATTCTTCGTGGTCTGATCAATTTGCAAGTGATGAAAGTGATCCATATGAAACCGATGAAGATGAAGACTAGGTACCATATGAAAATGAAGCAAATACAGAAGACAATTATGTTAGCGATGTTTCAGATGGTGATTTTTTTGAACACGGAACGAGAGAAGCAGCTGTATTGCAACTTATAGTCAAAAGCAATATCATATTCCATTAGGCCATTACCCCTATCACTTAGAATTGTTTTCTCTTCTTTTCCATTCGCAACTAGACAAGGTAAAATTGTTTCCTTCTAAAGGGTGATTTTTTGCTGTTTGGTTTTTCAGTGTTCTGTTTTTGACAGCTCATGCATAATTCATGACATATGTCAAAGTCAGATATGGTCAGTTAGCATTGCCATTTCATCATGGAAGAATTACACCCGAACAACGTTTACAACTTATTGAATTTTAGTATCAAAATGCGTGCTCTGTGAAAAATGTTTTTTGCGCACTTGGACCATTTTACGGTCATCATAATCGACCTATTGAGCAAGCAATTCAAGCCATAGTTACCAAATTTCGCACCAATTGCACACTATTGGACATCAAGTCACGTACTCTTATACGTAGAGTGCGTGCAGAAGAAAATATTGCTACTGGATTCACCAGCAATAATGAAGACCATGATTTGTCCATTCGTCGCTGTTCGCAACAATTGGGATTGTTTTACTCGATTACATGGAAGATTTTACTCAAGGATCTTGGTCTAAAACCTTACAAAATACAGCTCATGCAAAACTGGAGCTGGAGGAAAATCCGCTTTTTATCGAAAAATAGTCTTCAGCTATGAAGCTCATTTCTGGTTGAATAGGTATGTTAATAAACAAAACTACCTCAGTAATCTCAGGCAATACAAGAGCTGCCAAGGCACCCGGAAAAATGCACTATTTGGTGCGGTTTATGGTTCGGCAGAATCATTTTTCCAAAAAAGATGGCGTCGGCTATCATTCAACGATTTAAAACTTATTTTTGCCCAAAATGCACTAACTGAACCTGGTCGACATGTGGTTCCAGCAAGACGGCGCTACATGCCACACAGCATGCATGGAAAAATTGAGAAATGAGTTCGGTGAGCAATTTATCTCTCGTTTTGGATCAGTGAATTGGCTGGCTAGATCGTGCGATTTGACGCCTTTTGACTATTGTGTATGGGGATACGTCAAATTACTCGTCTACGCCGATAAACCAGCGTTGATTGCAGCCTTGGAAAACAACGTTAGACGTATTATTAGCGAGATACCAGTCAATCAGCTCGAAAAAGTGATTCAAAGCTGGACTCTACTATGGACCACTTAAAACGTAGTCGTGGTAACCATTTACATAAAACAATATTTAAAAAATACTCGTAAAAGGCAAGCATTGATTTATCAATTCAAATAAAAATTTTAAACACTTTGGCAATTTTCCTGTGTTTTTTTTTTGTGACAAGTAAAAGCTAAACCCTTAAAAATTTACCCATTATTTGTTGTAGAGTTATAATATTCTTCTCCTGATCCAGTTTCAGGGTTTTTGCTATTTATTTGAAAAGACAATCGTTGATATGATAAATTTGTACTGTGTTCGGCATATACTATGTAGTATGGCTATGGCTTACTGCTTTTAACTGGTGTTTATCGATCAAGTGGTGAATACCTTGAAGAATTGTGGAATAGTAAGTATTGTTGACCTATTTTCTCTGTAACTATGCCTTTGGCTTCTTTCAAGAGATTAAATCGTTCATCTATGATAAAGACCGAAAACATCAAAGAGATAAGCTGGCACCTATTCGTTTTATTATCGACAAGTGGGTGCAATGTCTAAAAATATTGTATATACCATGTACTTTTGTCATTGTCGATGAGCAATTATTACCATTTCGTGGTCGTTCACCGTTTACCCAATACATTCTGCCAAAACCAGCTAAATAAGCCATCAAGTTGTAGATTGCTGTGGATGCTGAGACCTATTATGCACATAATATTCAGGTCTATGTTGGTCGCGATTGAAAATGTATTTCTGAAACAAATCAAGGAGAACGGATAGTACTTGAAATGACTAATGGTAGTTATGTCAATTCTTTTTATTTCCCTTGTTGGGTTATCATCTTATCCTTGTTCTATTTCTATTTGAATGGTAGAAATGTAACCTGTGACAATTTCTTTACGTCTCATAGGCTTGCTAGTAAGCTAAAAAGAACTTCACAAACATCAACATTGTCTTTGGCACACGCACCGCCTATCAAGAAAAGAGCTCCTTGCTATACTCGTATATGTCCATATCGATCAATATCAATTGCTAATAATCGTTCAACGCGACGCGATAAATGTACAATATAAAACTCATTTGCCCAGATCATCGCTTTTATATTTATGAAAGATGATCAGCATTATTAACTTTTAATGATCATATTAGGCTTACTCATCTATTTCAGTCTTTTCTATGAATTTTCGCTATCTATATGCATCTACGAGGGTAGTCCCAGAAGTATTCGATTTGACGCATAGATCGCGGTTGTCGCTTAAAACAAGTGACAATTGTAGAGAGTACCAACCTTATAAAGCTTAAGCTGGAAGTTAGACGATGCTATATTGTTTAGAATCTGTTCGGCAGCCATCAATAGTGAAAGCTCTCAATGAATTTTTAAATATGGAAAAAATTGGTCATCGTTATGTGATACAATACTTTCATCTGAAATGCCTCAATCCAACCAACATCGCAGCCTTGCTTAGCATCGTCGGTGTTTGTGTTTTTTGTGTTTGTTAGTATTTTCCTATAATGACTCGGGAATTTAGGGTGGGCATTGCGAACATACGCGGCTAAAAAAGTAATCACTTTTCTGCGTACGTCCAAGTCTGTAAATTCAGGCCAGCTGTTTTGGCACTTAGTGAAATACAGGTAGATCCCCGCCCACACCTCTCAGACCGCCCTGATCTGAAGCTACCTGGCTACGAACTAGTCCCATTATTCTTTTCCCACCGCGGTCTCGCCATTTACGTACATAGTGATGTATTGTAGCTTACCAAACTCCACCACCTGTACCAATCCGGAATTCAATTTTATGCGGTTAAAATTCCATCTTCGTAAGCAAATTATCCACTACTGCTTTATTTACAGAAGTCCCAAACTGGACAGCAATTCGACTTGTAACGAGTTTGATGAGCTGTCTGACCCTATTCAAAGAATTGCATCCCTCTATCCTCATTCTGAAATTGTTATTACGGGCGATTTCAATATACACGTTCTGGGTGGCTTCGACATTCTGGACAGACAACAACCGAAGGACGGTGTGTTGAGATATTCGCTGCGGAAAACAACTTAACGCAGCTTGTAAATGAGCCCACGCGAATATCAGACGTTGCTAGTCATACCGCCAACACCCTGGATTTGTTTTTAACTTCTCACTCTGATAAGTACTCCGTTGATGTGCTCTCCCGTCTAGGCTCGTCGGGCCATTGTGTCATATCAGCTAATTTCTCGTACACCGACCACACAGTTAGAGAAAAGATTCCTAAACGAAAAGTGTGGCAATACGATTGGAGCCAATTGGAGCGGACTTAACACCTTCTTTAGGAAATTGAACTGGTCGTTATGTTTCCTCGATAACGACTTGGATGCCGCTGCTGATATGATCATTGACACTATTCTCTTCGAAATGAGATCATTTATCCCTCATCGGATGAAGACTATCAGACCAAAAGAAAAGGCATGGTAAGACTCGAGCTGTAAAGAGGCTGTCAGGGTTAGAGAAGTGTTTTTTCGGTCCTTCAAGACTAGCCCAACAGAGGAAAACCGGAAAAGTTTAAACGAGCCAGGCTACGACGTCTTTCTCAAGCGTGTAAAATTTCAACACGACTAAAAGTTGAGGCAAAAAATACTACAGTGTCCCAAAGGTAGTAAAAGCTTTTGGTCGTTCATCAAAAAGATTAGAAATTCTGCCTCATCCATCCATCTCAACGCTCATTTACAATGACATTCCAGCTGTCAGCTCCTTGGACAAGGCCAATCTGCTTGCTGCATACTTTGCGGCCCGGCTCAAAACTCCCGGTTTGTGATCTGTCGCCGCCTTCGCTTGGGTGCGTCGAATCTTCAGTGGAACGAATCCACTTTCGCACTCGTGTAGTAGCAAGAGTACTTAAAGATCTCAACATACATAAAGACTCTGGTCAAGATGGTATATCCCCCTTCTTCTGAAGAGGTGTTCTTCCTCGCTGGCAAAACCAATGCGTACGCTTTTTCATCAATCCTACTCTTTAGGACTCTTTCCGAGCAGATGGAAAACAGCATTTGTCCAGCCCGTCCCTAAAAAAGGCGGATCTTCTTCTCTCTCCTCCTACAGACCCATTACACTTACGTCCCTTCTTTCCAAGGTCATGGAAACGCTGATAAACCATCAGCTCATGAAATATCTCGAATCACGAAAACTTCTTAATGACCGGCAATATGGTTTTCGTAGCAACGGGTCCACTGGTGATTTGATGGCATGTCTCACCGAAAAGTGGAACCAAAGCGTACACCAATCTGTCCAAAGCAAGATAGTTGCACTTGATATTTCTAAGGCATTTGACAGAGTTTGGCATCAGGCTCTTTTGTCGAAAATGCGTGATTTTGGGATCAATGACTCTATTCTTCAATGGATTCGAAATTACCTTTCGGAACGTTCAATTTAAGTTGTCTTGGATGGTTTCAAGGCTCCATTTTGCTTCCGACACTCTTTTTAATTTTCATCAACGATCTCTTGTCTTCTACTTCTAATCACATATATTCCTTTGCTGATGACAGTACTCTCTGCTTTTCATATTCGTTCCCGGACTCACGTCCCTGCTCTTCGGCTGTAGGACGAGAACGGCAGAGTATGTTAAGCTCATTAAATTCCGATATTAACAGCATAACCAATTGGGGAACTATCAACAGATTGGAATTTAATGCTTCCAAAACACAATGCTGTCTGCTGTCGTTAAAGCAAAATGTAAATACCCAGCCCTTATCCATGAATGGCACTGACATCGTCAAATCCGAAAAACGTAAGTGTCAATGACAACTTACGTTAGAATGACCACATATTCGATGTCGCCAAAAATGCTACGAAATGTGTAGACTTTCTCAAACGATGTAAGAAATGCTTTTCCCCTTCTGATCTGGCCTCAATATATAACGCATTCATCAGCCCAGAATTGGAGTACAATGCTCACATCTAGTCAGGTGCGCCTAACATCTGCAGAGATGTTTCTCTGCATCTGCTAGACCAGATTCAAAACCCTGTAATAGAACTCATATATCATAGCTGATACCAATATCACTCAGGCAGTGGACATCCTCGAACACCAACGAAATGTCTCATGCCTCACTTTGTTTTATCGCTATTTCCACCACCAGTGCTCCATAGAAATCGACAGTAGCATTCCGCCCCTTCAAACCTTTAACCGTAGCTATGAATGCTCATCGGTATACCCTCAAGCTCACTTTCGGACGTACTCTGAAATATCGTGATTCGTTAATAAGCCGAACAACTAGCTTGTGGAATGCCCTGCCGAGCTCTCTATTTCCTAGTCATTATAGCATTTAGACATAAAACCAACATACGTCGGGACCTACATTCTTTCCTCCGTCGCCCGCTCTGTGTGCCATCATTTTAAGAGTACCTTAACCCCTTGAGAGCGCGCTAGTTTATAAAAAAAAAAAAACATCAAAACGGAACTGGATTCTACTCAGGGGAGTCTGCTCCTTCTTCTTTTAGCGAGGCTGTACGAGTTCCCAAGACGAACATTGCAGTGGTCGACCAAATGGGGTGAGTTCACCAGAAATATTGAAAAAATCCACAAAATGGTATTGGATACCGATATGGTATACATTTCAAAAAGCATGTTGACTGAAAAATTGGCATGAGAAAGTTGTGCGCAAGATGGGTGCCGCGATTATTTACAATAGAACAAAAACAGCGTCGTGAGGATGTCTCAATCGAGTATTTGGCGACGTTTGAATTGTTTTCAGTTTTAATTTTTTTTACACGCAATAAAGTTATTTTAATTAAAATAACCCTATTAGTATAATTTCTGGGAAGAAATCATTAACAAAATCAAACAGTGTAAAATTTACACTTGAAGAACTTATTTGCATGTAAGAATAAGATCCGGATGAGAGTTAAATTTTAACGTCCTACTTAGCTGATAGTTTTATCGAAAGGTTCATGAAAACATCGTTTGTAAGCATTGTCTATTTCTTCTGTGGGACATGGATGCATATGAAGTTCATTTTAGCCGATTTAATTTGATAAAGACTTCTTGCCTTAGTCTGCCGATTACAACAAATTCACACTCATGTAGACGCTGGGTCTGTTCTCGGTAATATCCACCATAGTATGTTTCACAGTTTTTTAACCTCCTTTTGATTGTGCCATCCTATCGCACTTCTGGGATGATATCTGCTTTGTCTAAGGCCGTCATTAGTTGTTCGGCTGCACTCGGGTCGTTCAATGTCGCACAAATCCAAACGCCCCTGTCCTTCTTTTAATTTTACATGGTCAAGTCAGTACTAAATCTGTCCTTACGAGAGCCTAGTGGTTGCTTTGATGTAGTGGCATTCTTACGTTGGCCAGACTCCTGCATATTGTCGTTGATCTTCGACTAGATATTCACATCCATGAGCAGTAGCTGTAAGTGAAAGAGGTGCTATTATGCATCTACATTTGTACGCACTCGTATTTGTACATAATGTATATCAAAACCTCGAGTATAAAAATGTGCTTTTTCTCAGGAGATCAAAGTCCAAGGATTTGAACACAACCGAACAGCAATTAAATAGATCAACTTTTAAAAAAAAAAAACAAATTTCGGAAAAATTCCCAATACTTACAATAAATGGCCTTCGAAGCGATTGTCGTTCAATGCAAATACGAGTATACTCAAACTCCAGTTGATCAAATATTTACACCGCCAATTACTCAGTCAATTTGGCCAAAAACAAAAGCAGACAGGCAAGGGAATTACCTAAAATAAAACAGGTGCGACCCCACCCATCAGAGTACATATTCGTATTTGACTTTCCTGGAAATACCTTTCCGTCAGATTAATCGGCACGTCTTACAGATGTTCTAACTGATTTTTTTGGAAAATAATCTTTTAAACTGACAATTATCTTTATGGTCGTTAATCGAAATTGGAATTGGCATGGAAATTGAAATTGAATTGGAAATTCCAGGAAACCTTTTAATTGCGCGGCGACCGATAAATGCATATTAATCACTCACAAATTCTCAGCCATTAGACATTAGATAGACATATTTCAATTTGCCAGACAGAATCTCCATCTAGTTTCTAAAATAGATATTTGTAATCGCTATCTAAGATTTCATATGTAGTCTCAGTCGTAGTCGTATGCGAACACGAGTTGGGTAATCTTATATGCAAACCGCATGGTCAGAGTGGGAAACGATTTCCTGAAGTAGTGAGCCCGATCCGACTAAAGTTGCTGGGGGTTCTGAACTAGCAGCTGGCTGAGGAACCTCCAAGTCCCCTTTGTTCCAACTGCGTACGATAGTGGGAGATGCTAAACGTGCCTCTCAATCATTCCTCATGATTATGGCCAATTAAAAGTCTATATGCGTTGTGGTCGTGTTGGTTGTGCGTGTACAATTTTACTTTTCATATCTTTTCGCGAGAGTTTCACAGAAGAACCATTTTAGACTTTTTTTTCTTTCCATTCAGTCCTATTCTCTTTGTAGACTGTCCAGATTCAAGTCAGGCCAAGTAGAAGTGGGTAAATAGGAGCGAACGGCTATATAATGATTTTTTTTTTGATTTTTTCTTTGAGGAAACGAGGTCAACAGACGGCCTCGATTAATAATTTAAGTGTAGGAGAGATCTACAAAAGTGGAGAGATGGGGTGTGAGAACTAAGAAACACTTAAGAATCGGCTTATGATGGAGGGAGTGCGTCAACCGTCAAACGTCAGAGCCGACGGCAGATTACGGCGAGAACTCGAATGTGCAAAGTCTGTTTTTTTCTATGTTATAGCCATTCTTGGATTCATGAATGGTGCTTGTGACAATGGTTGGTAATTATCATCGCTAATTGATGGCCACGTTTTATTGGCTTGTAATCGGATTTACGTTGGATTTTGGTATAATCCTTATACGTGATTTGAGTTGTGATACGAGTTTTTTCTTCTGGGATAGAATTTATTATAGAATTTAAAAGGGAATTTTCGATCATGTTGACTTGGTAACACTGGTAGGCAATTAGGTTCACACATGCCAATTGGAGTGGAATATTTTGAAGAAGTTCAACTTTACACCCATCGAAAATAACGATACAAAAATTTCTCTCATGAAAAAACTATTCTTTTAATTTCTGGATGTTGCCACAACATAAGACATGGTTGGAGAATGTTCTTACGGGAGTTTAAGCTTTTGTCTGCAATATATGTATATACGACCCGCCCTCGTAGATTGTTCAAATAAAATATTTTTTTATGATTTTAAAAAGGTTGAAGGTAATCGAAGTGGTGGCGTTGTGTAAGTTAGTATCATAGAATAGCTGAAAATTAAACCACCCATGTGACAACTCCGAAAACGAAACCTTCGGCATGTTGTGCCAACGATTTCATTTTTAAATAATAAATCATCTAAACGTCTTTAATTTTCGAAATGTGTCTGGTTGGTTTTCATTGGCTATGGACACAAAAACAAATCTAGTGATACTGGTGGACAGATAAAAATCTATTTATATACGAGTACTCGTAGCTGTCTCCAGATACACAAAGTGTTTGTAAAAGTGTGTGTTTTCACGACTTTAGGGAAACAAAACTAATGTATTTGAAAAGATTTTAATTCAATGTGCAAAATAATTAATAAATTGTTCAGTCTTCTCCCTTTCCAATCGTCTGACACCTTTGCTGACAACCTACAACCAATTCCGCTTCGTAGTTCTGCGGAAATTGTTGCTATTTTTTTTTTTTGCAAGAAGGGTAAGTTTCTTTCGATCCCCTGCATCATAAGTCCCTAGGCATTTTTAATTAGATTAGCATTTGGTGATTGAGATGGCCAATCCAACGCATTAACGTCATTTTCCTCTTTGAAACTTTGACTATGATATAATGTTTCGAAGGGTCGATTCTGGGCCCATTATTATTTAATATTTTTCTGCACGATTTTCCTTTCGCAAATTTGACGACTCAAGAACCATCTGGTCTGCTATATGCTGGTAATACCACTCTTTTGGTCAGTGACAAAAGGCCAGGTATTGCGCTGTCTAAAATAAAAGATAACATTCCCGCATTAGAAAGATATTTTGGAAGATGGGGTTTAAAAATAAATTCAGAAAAGTGTAGCTTAACCTGTTTCAGAAATTCAAGCGGGAAAGGTCATTATCTTGCTGTGAAAGAAAGTAAAGTTTTGCCACTGCGAATTAATGGCCATAACGTGTCTTTAAAAACTGAACCCAAGATATTGGGCATTCATTTTCATAACAAATTCATTTTCAACAGACACGCTGGAAAGTCTTTAATAAAAGCAAAAATGGTCACATCAAATTTAAAACCTCTGATAAATTCCAAGCATTTGCCCGGGAGTACAAAAGTATTAATGCATAAAAGCAAATGAAGGTGAAGGAAATACGTTTAGATGTACTTATCTTCCTGATGGGTGATACTTTACTCACTTTGTCTCAGTAGTATTTTTAATTTTAGTTAGTTTTAAGTGCTCAATAGAAGCTTAATTGAGGTTGTATGCCGGTAGCAAGCAAACATATAAACCAATTATGATTTAATAACTTTATGTACCTAATGTAAAATTAAGCATTTATAAAATGTCTATTATATATCACTTTAGCCAGACATACCTTGAAAGTCGGCCACTTTATAGTCGTAACTTTAATCAAATGTACTGATTTTTGAATGTCTTAATAAATTTGAATTAAATTGAATTTGATACAATGTTTTGGATCGTTGCCGTTTTGTAGGAGCCGATCCCGGTTTCCACGTCCGAACACCATTTCAGCGAATGCCACTAATCCATTTTGTACAGTTGAATTATGTACATCGAATATCGAGAGTCCCAGTGAAGGTCACCAATTTTCCGAATTCCTCTGCATAGAAACAGCCATAACCATACACTTGTTCCATATCTTTGTTACAGTGAGCCCAGTGTCATTTTTTTTCAAACGTCCACACGCTTTTCCTAAACACACTGTAAATCTTCCCGACAACTGCGGCTGCTTTACAGTCGCTTTTCAATTTTTCTCAATTTCAATGTCACAATACAACTTGCTGACAGAAATACTGGAAATGTGCCTCATCAACTTAAGCGATCTTTGACTACCCATATGGAATTCGTTTCCTGGAGGACTACCATTTAAAATCAGTCTCGGAGGACACAGATGTTGTTTTTCATAATTTTAGCAATGCCGGTGTGAATAAACAACGGATAAGCTGCATTATATTTTATAATCAGTATAATTCTTAGCTTTAACAATAAACAGTAATAACCCGCTTTTGTTATTGCCATCAGTCTTGACTCCAAAAATACATAAAAAATGGTTTATGACAAAAACGGCCAAACCAAGCGACCAGTATCTTCTCTCAGCCAGAGACAACATGCGAATCGGATGTTCACGAGGAGGTTCAAGTTAAAGATTGGAGGTTATTATCAGACAACTCTGGTTGCTTTTCTTAAGAAACCGTCTTATGACAGACTGCATCAAGTACAAAGATGCTCTTGTGGATTATATCTCCTTCTAAAAACTTCCGAGGACTAATACCCTGTTAACGCGTCGAGAGACAAGCTGAAACCACATTAGTAGAATTTCACAATTGAAGACGTAAGTATGAAAAGATTGGATGCTGGTGCTGGGCTGTGATTCAAACGCCCATCATACACAATGGTGAAGCTGCGATATTAACCCAAGAGGTGAGTGTTTGTATGATTTCATTATATCTTCCAGCTATATATCACCCTCTTTAAAATACAGAACGTTTAGAAATGTCGGATCACCGATGGATACCCTTCAAGGTGAACTTTCAAACAGGGTATGTAGTTTTCGAAGAAATCCTTACGAAGACTGATTGGGTTATGTATATAGAAAAGGTAAATACATACATATACACCTTGATACCCAATCAATCAATTAGATAGGACGGTAGAAAATATTAGTAAAACATTCGTGAAAGCTTGTCCGGCTAACAGGACACCTAAAAGAACTTAACCAAAATGGTGGAAGAGGTCAGGAAGCTCTATAACAGGGCGAAGTTTTTCAGAACTGACAGTACAAATGTAAAAAACAACTCAAGTACTTCGTTAGAAAGTCAAAAAGGGCTTTATGGCAGAAGTACGTCGAATCTATCACGGTAACAGATGAGGCTTCGAGGTTACGCAAAATGCTTTTAAAGTTTCCGAAGAGGAAACAGGTGTTCTTATTAATAGGAAAAAAATTAGGGTGAGAAGTTCAGTCCTTTAAACTGTACTATTCTCTCGGTCCGGATGGTATTCTACCGATTATGCTACAGAAAGCACCGGAGGTAGCAATCCAAAAAATTATGCAAATTCTTAGACACAGTCTAAAAATAGGGTACATACCAATAGCTTGGAGGGAGTTTAAGGTGGTTTTTATACCTAAAGCTGGCAAACAGGTGCATATAACAGCAAAAGATTTCAGACCAATAAGTCTATCATCATTTATGCTAAAAATCCTAAACTCTTCCATTGGGCAAAACTCGGTTAGAATGTCTGTAACCAGGGGAATCCCTCAAGAGGGAGTCATATCATCACTCCTGTGCGGATGCTGCTTATCAATGTCATCATTAATAAGCTTAGTACAATGGGTATAAGTGCCACGGCATACGCCGGTGTACTATCTGTATGCGGTGGTGGTAAAACCCATACTTACATATAGCGCACTAGTATGGTGGAAAGCAACAAACAACAAAACGGTTTACTCAAAATTAGTAGCGGTTCAAAAAACAGTGGGTACCTTTCTGCACCTAACACAGCTTGATTTATAGATCAAAAAATTTGCTGGCAACAGTGCGATACGACTCAATAATTTGGGTTACTTCAAGAACAGTAGTTTCGGATATGGCACGGTCCTAGCGGAGCTACTGCCAGGCAATCCCATTCTAACAGTTAAAATTCCTTTCTTGGTCGACTTCGACATTCCGTATGATATAATACGAGTATATTCGGAGAGGGAGGACTGGCAAAAAAATGCTATAATCAGGTCAAATGAAATTGCAGTTTTCACAGACGGTTCGAAAACAGAGGAAGGAATAGGTTCTGTTATCTTTTTAGAAGACCCAAAACTAAGAGTATCTATAAGAGTACCGGGTGCAAGTAGTGTCTTCCAATCAATGGTTCTGGCTGTCCTCCGGAGGCTGAGCTAATACAGATGAGATCGGTATCCGAAAGAGATATCCCTATCAAGCGGATGAGTTTGCAAGAAAAGGGAGGCTATCGCTTTGCTTAGTAAGGGGCACTATCGAGGAAAAAATCATAAAGTGGTCAAGTCTTGAAGGACACAGGGTATCCAAGGCTCTCTAGCCACTTTTTGACGGCAAAAGATCTAGGGAGTTAATATAATTAAACAGGGATAAGCTTATGACAATAACAGGAGTCCGAACAGGACATTGTCTCCTGCGGAGACCCGCAAAGCGACTCAAATTTTTAGATACAATGTATATTTACAGGTACAAATATTGAAAGTAACTATACTGAGGAGAGTTCAATTCAGAGTTAAGAGTTGGCTAGGACTTCTTTGTGATGAGATCGGATTCATCAATATAGCTCTGATTAGATTCTGCAATGCATGTTCATCATGATGTAAACAAAGAAAACCTATTTCCCAAATGCTTTAAGATGAAACGTTGAGGTAGTAAAGTGGTACACAAATGGAATTTTATTTGAAACCTAGGTTAAAACCTCCAAGGAATTCATGATCTTTTATGATATATCGAAAGGTTCAGACATAGCCCTATATTTGCTATATTGAGCGAGTTTTCATTTTTAAAATTAACATAATGTGAATAACCAGGCACTAGAAGTGGGAATTTGACAATGTGCAGAACAAAGAAAATGTTATAGAAAGCGTTGTTGCGATATTCGAGTTTCTTCATTGTTTTTTCTTACATCAAGTAGGAGTGCGTTGTGTCTAAATTTGTTGAGGATTGCACGATTGTAGCCGAGAAACTTCGTCTCGAAATTGAGCTACACATTCTGGCGTCTCAGCTGTCGTAGCTGATCCCGGAGAGGTTTTATAGTCCGTTTTTGTGTATACCTTTGTACCCACGGCTAGATCAGCAGAGCGCTTGCTACTTAACCATTGAGTTCTGCAGCGACTCCTAAAGGAAGTGCACTAAGCAATAATTCTCAGTACTTATTCCACCCTTAAATGGACTTAATCCATTGCTACCTGCCAAAAAGAATTGTTCATCTGTCCATTTAATTAATGCGAATGATTAATGTAGTTTTGCAAATTATTATAGATTCATTATTCGATTAAGAAAGCAATCTTCAACATACGAAACTTAACTCTACCCTGAGAATCGAACTTGTCGAGTTGTAGAGGCTGAGGTCAATGAATCTCGAGAAGTTCTCCAGACGAGTCCTGCAACTAAATGATGCCCCCCTTCCCCCCACCATCACAACCACTCCTTTTTTCCTCTTTGCTAGATTAACGTGTCCTACGACTCGTGCCGAGGATCAACCTGGCTGAGGGCCCAGCATCTCCAAAAAGGTCAGTCGCAAACGGAGTATCCGGATACCTGGGGACCTCCGGATTAGCTAGCCTTATCTGTATTCAACGGATATCTGTACAGATGGACCATCCTTTCTCCACTACCCGTGGGGTCTATTAATGGATTAAATCGCAAAGAAAACAAAACCCGTGGTCGGTAGTCATTTAATACTGGGCGCTACAACTGTGACTGCACCGACTATCGGCAAGGCTTATACATTGTCGAGAGGCGGTAAAACTGTGGCAGGCCCTGGTGCACCATCCTGTAAAGGCAAGCGCAACGAGCCTAAAACTAAATTTTCAAGAAGTGATAAGACTGTGGGAAGCCATGGCGCTGTCACTTCTTCCACCCCTAGCAGCAGCAAGTTTGTGGGAGGCCACGGACTTGCCGCTGTTACTAAAACTCTTCCCCCTAAGGAGGAATCGGGGGCGCAGTCGCATCGGCAAGCTTCATCTAAAGCGCTCTACCTAAGACGCCGAAATGCTTTCAAAAATCCTAAGGGTCTATAAAAAGGATGAGTTGGATGCTGATAAGCAACCTCCACCTCCTTTAACGGAGACACCAAATACAACCTTAGATCTTGGAGCGTCAATATCCTTTCCAGAAATGGATAGCGATGACCAATCTACCCGAGGTGACAATTAAGCCGTCGGTCTCCTCTTCTGATATCCTATCGGAAATGGAAACCGATGACGAAGCAAAAAGAGGTCCTATACAATCAGAGGAAGGAGCACTTTAACAGCACCGTGGTGAAGGCTACTTTGGTGAACTGTAGCAATGACACGGTTTCTCCAGATTAATCTCCATTGCTCAAAAAAGGCTTCGGCCACATTTTTCCAAAAATCATCATAATCAAAGAAGGCGTGGTTCATGGACTTTGGACACCTCTATACGCTCCGCTCTAAACAAGAGACAAAGGTAAGATTAGAATTTGTATATTAGTGAAACGTGGCCTCAATGCATTTTTACTTCCTAATCTTAACGACCCTGACTTAACCGTTGCCAGACTAGAGACTGTCAAAGGCTCCTACCTTGGCCACGATCATCTGGGCCCTCTCCCTGGTGATAACCTAAAAAGGGTAGTATTAGAACGAACTGGATGGTATCGTCTGAACACTCTTTTTCAGACCACAGATACAACCAATTCAGCCTAAGTGATGCTCCTCCCAGTCAATCAACATTCCGGAATTATCGGAAAACTGATTGGGCAAAATACAGAGGAATACTGTCAAAAACGCTATCCTCTGAACTCAAATCCCCCGCATGACACGATTGAGCTTGACATGAAAGTCAAGGAATTAACCCTGGCTCTCAGTCAGACCGCTTCCTGCCCTCTTATTCAATCTAGAAGCAAGAAAAAGCCGCACTAGTGGACATCAGCACTGGAACTGCCTAGAAATACTTACAGGAAAACTTTTCAACCTAGCGAAAAGCACAAGAAAAGTGACTGAGTGGAACTCATACAAAGAATCCCTAAAATTATACAAAAAAGAACTGAGGAAGGCAAAGCGACAAAACTGGAGATCATTTTGTGACAAAATCTTAGAAGCCGGCATCGCAGCTAAGAAAAAACTTCTCTACAAATCGTATGATGTCTAGTTGTTTGAAAAAAGCCGATGGCTCCTGGACACCCACTTTCCAGGTAGCTCCCAATTCACGGTCAGTAGCAACCCAAACAAGACTACTGCAACCAAAATTCATGGTCTGATTACAAGAGACAGACTGCTCGGGGCGTTGCAGAGCTTCAAACCGTACTACTCTGCTCGTCCGGACTGTATAATATCTGCCGAGCTACAGAGGTCCTCAGATATTATCCTGCCTACACTAGAGAATATTATGAGGAGCTGTGTAGAGCTGATCCACATTCCACTGTCGTATAGAGATGTCAGTGTAGTTTTCATTCCCAAAGCCAGAAAATGTTCTCATATTGTCCCAAAGGACCTCAGACCTATAAGTCTATCATCTTTCCTTCTGAAAACTCTAGAACGACTGATCGACATCCAAATACGAGATATAATTGATGCTCAACATGCCCACTGTAAAGGAAAGTCAGTGCAAATGGCTCTGCATTCACTGACTAGCCACATCGAACGATCCCTACAATATATGTAGAGAGCACACAATGGTCGCTTTCCTGGACAAAGAGGGCGCCTTTAACAACGTCAACAAATGCGCAATGCGTAGATGAGGCACTTGGGGAGTTGATCAGTCTTATGCTAAACAGCAGGATAATCAACTCCAAACTGGATGGGGCTTCTGCCAAAAGATGCTGATATACCTGGAAGCAGGTGGTGGCAGGGTGATTGCCTATGCGGATGGCGTTGCTTTAGTCGTCTCAGGTGAGCATCTTAATATCATTAAAGAACTCATTCAACTAAATCTCAACAGATTTGGCAGATCGCTGTGGATTGGAAGTAAACCCCCATAAAACTGATCTTGTCCTCTTTTCCAGGAAATACAAAATTCCAATTACAGACCGTCCCTCAATAAACGGTACCAGTTTAGTCTTCCCCGATACAGCAAAATATTTGAGTCTCATTTTTGACAGGAAACTAAACTGGAAACCTAACATTCAAGAGAGACTCAAGGAAGCAACAGTAGCTTTATTCTCTTGCAAATAGCCATTAGGAATAAATGGGGCTTCAACCTCACATAACACACTGGCTGGTCATAAGACAGATACTCACAGCATGTTTATGCATAAGCGGAGCCTTACGGTCTACTCCCTCTGCGGCATTAGACACTCTGTTTCATTTGACATCCCTCGTTATTTTCAGCAGGCAAGTAGCTGCGACAAGTTATTCGCCTTAAAGTGACTACAAATAATACTTTTGGCCACGATAACATTCTTAATACATTACGAATCCTCACAGAAAATATCTATTATACCATACCAGTACTTTGGTTTGACAAAGACTTCCATGTAAGCTTCCCCTCTAGATCCTCCTGGGAGGAAGATGCTTTTATGGAGGACAAGTCAACCGATAGCGGGGTTGGTGGAGGTGTTTTCGGAGGTAAGCTAAATCTAAGCCTTTCTTTCCGTCTTCCAAATCGCTGTAGCCTGCTCCAGGGGGGAAATTTTGGCGATTAAAGAAACTCTGTCCTGGCTGAAGAAAAAAAAAGGATATTTGCAAAGGATATCCGCATCTTTTCGGATGGTCAGGCCGCTATCAACTCCCTGGATTTAGTCTCATTAAATTCTGAAACCGCCCTTAAATGCCGATCATCTCTTACGAGGATAGCAGAGCAATTCAATCCTCACCTTTGCTGGGTGCCGGCCCACAGAGACATTTCAGGGAACTGTAGGGCCGATGAACTCGCCAAAAATTGGAACCACTCTTCCTATTCTACCGGAAAAGGGTACCAGAGGTATGGCGACCGCAAATTCATATTAAAGTTGGATGCTAATAAAAGAATAGACCTTAGGTGGACTGTTGGACCAACATGTCTAGCGACCAAACAGATCTGGCCAAAGGAGTCTGCTCCTTCTATGTAAATAGGAAACATCTAATCGTCATCATAGTTGTCATCTCTGGATACTACCTTACAGGCAAGCATACAAGAAGGCTTAGCGTTTTTACATATGATTTCTGTAAAAGCTGCATGGACGAGGAGGAAGAGGAGACAACCCTCCGCCCACTCTGTACATGTCCAACTGAAGTGAAAAGAACTTCACTTAGGAGCTTTCTTCTACAATGAGTTAAACGATCTGAAGAATATAGACGTTAACAGTCTCCTACGCTTCATATACTATAAGTTCAAATTGGTTCCATGAGTAAGAGGATCACAGATCCACGTGGCATCACAACGGGCAATAGGCCTAAGTGGGTTGGTCTTTCCAACAGCCAATTTTACCTACCTGCCTACTTATAAACGACTTCATGATATATTGACGCAGATAATGGTCGACCTGAATAAATTTGGTAATATACTATTTAACTGATCGGTTTGTCGTGGGTCTATTAAATTGAGCTACTTCCTCCTACTTCTTGTAAAAGGTCACCCAAAATCTTGGTCTCCTGGAACGTCGTTCATAAGTATCAAGAGTCAACGAGATACTAAGCCACAATAATCTCTAATATGTATTATACAATTCAGTATAAAATAAATCATTCCACCGTTGTTTCTAATTTTGGATTATTGCATGTATCATCTACTTCAAGGCGGAAAAAAAGTAAATTGGAAAACCATTTACTCGTATAGTTTATAAAAATGGGCCCTACGAAAGAGGATATGACACATCTTAAGCAGGATAAAAAACACATACTTCTTGAATCACTGTTACTACTAATGCAGCAAACATTTCTTGTAAAATGTAACCGTCAATTGGCGATAACGCTTTGGCAATGCATTTTAAGATTGCACAATTGACAAAGATAATGAGAAGGAAATACAATATTATCTAACAGTTTCAAATTATAAGCACACAGCCAAACAACATTTGGGACAGCTCGATAATATGAGATACTATTTATTACGAGTATAGTGCTGCAACATAGGCACACCTTTAAGATTCAGTTTAGACCTCTTCAAAGCACCACTTCGACTAGCCTATCCAATTCTTTCCATATTTGGTGAGCTCCTCAGATAAGATCATCTATTTCAAAACAATCTCCACAGAATACTCGTACATATGTATGTTAGATACGAGTACCAGTCGTTAAGTGTTCAATTTGAGTGAATTAACAGACCAAAGTCAAAGTCGCCTATGTATTGAAGTGTGGATCAATAGTCGCACCTTCGTGGCAACAAAGTTGCAACTATTTGTTAGACGATCGTGCAAGAATTCAAAAGAGAACTATGCACCGATATTAGGAGTACGAGTTCATCATCCATTCTATAAAACTGATACAAGTTGTAGTAAGTTGTACGACTGCAGAAGCAAAAATATCTCAATTCAATTAAATCGTGTGAAACAGTTTGCTTTTGCTTATGCTTAAGGTTAGGTAATCGAAAATTAAGTCTTACAATGTGTCGAGAACACCATATGTTTTCGATCTTTGGATATTGGAATTTGCGTTTGTGCCAAAAGTGGAAAATGATGTCTGCAAATAGTGTTAAGGCTGCATACATGACTGTATGTGTACTCGTACATCTATGCCTTTAATTATGTATATATTTGCTATTAAAGTGCCGGCCAGATTCCCTTATTCAAGCTATTTATCGACGCTTGGAGATTTATTTTGAAGTTGAAAAACATCAAAAGCATGCCCGACTACTTTAATATTCGAATCAATAAACAGCAAATTTTAAGTTGGAGGCTGATACGACAAAATACTACGGCATTTGATAGACAAATTTTTCATTAGGACTCAGACTATTACACCGACAAATATGACTATCACAGTGCATCTAATAACAGTTTTCTGCGACCAACAAAGAATATGAACTTTCGACGTAGTGGATAAGAAGGAGAACGAGAACTTATATAGACTACAGTCCAGAGTAGCCCCGGCCCCCAACTGATAAGTCGCAGCTGTAGACGCGGCCTATGCCCAACTGAATGCAATTGCGCACATCAAGATGGATGAGCCCTCCTTCCACTTGCACGCGGTACCCAAGAGGGTTTTGTTCCTTTAGGTAGGAATCCAATTCCTTCAAGGCGGGAGCATAAGAACCGCTCTAAGAATGTTGTGTTCAAAATGACCAAGGATATCATCATCCGCTTGACGTCTTAACATCGATGCCTCTGCGTCGCATACCAAGACTGACATAATGAGAGCATAGTATAGGGTCTGTTTATTGTTTTTTGACAAGGCCTTATTACTTAATTTACAGGAAGGATTACACTTCGCTTGATTTCTGATGATTTTTCATTATCGACAAAATTCTGGCGGTTTGATCCGAGATATTTGGACAGCTATAATAATGAAGAAATTCCTTGTGTAATATTAGATCCAGCAGCTAATTCGATTGGCGTCAGTTGTTTTCATACTCAGTGTCGTTTAGGCTATGCTATGTATTTTAGGGTTGAGCTCAAATAAAACGATTTTAGGGCGTGCGAGCATATTTCTAGCGTCATCCTTATTCGATTGTTTGGGCGTGAGCGCTTATCAGATACATGTTAACGGATTTAGACTCACACAACTCGGATTATTTTAAGGCGATTGGTAACGTTAACACGTAACACATACATAAACAGATGCTTCTCCTGTTTTTTGTAACCATTACCGTTGAATATCTACATTTTTCCGGGCTATCCAACATATTGTGTCAATATCTTAAGTTCCTCTGCAACACACTATCGGCACATACCAATGTGGTTACCGATCCGGCATCGACAAAATTCTCACATCAAGGCCAAACTTGGAAAGGAATTCGTCATGGACAGCTATTAACACGGAATGCGCTCTCTTCAACGAATCTATCCAGCTGCTGCGATATAGACGAAGCATCTTTCTACCGCCTGCCCTAAAACAAAGAGGCACTGTTCACCATAGTAACTTCCAAGTGGTTTAGGAGTGTAGCTACCTTTCAGAAAACAACAAAACGCTACGAATGACACCCAGGTGGCGACTTGACGAAGATTTACCCTAGAAATCCGCTGTTACTTCGGTTTGTCGAAACAAACGGGCTAAATACTCCTACCTCGGAAGACGAAATGCATGCTCTACAAAATATTTATCGTGCCAGTTGTGCTACACGCAGCAGTGTGCTGAACGATACGTATAATATCAGGCGAATGGAGAAGACGATACAGTTCAGGATTCTACAAGCTGTATCAAGATGTAGATGTAATGCAGAAAGCAAATATACACTGGCTTGGCGCCATTGAGCGAATGGACTACAATGCTCCAGCAAAGAGGATCTTTACATCACAAGCACATTTCGGCTATATGTGGCCTTTCAAAATTCGAAGAAGTCAACAGACCTTATCTGAGGCTCTTAAGCTCTTACACTATGTGGTAACCTCGAGCCGCACCGAGTAATCTAATGTACAAGACAGGTTCTCTTACCCGGATATCCTAAAGTCAGTATCAAACATCTGGGTTATAAGGTCCATTAAGATCTTATATATAAGATCACTACTATACATATATTTATAAGTCCTATAATTCTTATTGACCTCGGCTCTACATATACTCGTATACCTTAAGGGCGTAGGCCACTATAGAGACCGTGAAAATAGGCTTTTTTGTGATTTTTTTTTCAGCAAAATTATAAAATAAATCGAGTTTACAAAGGTAGAAGTTTATTGTACTATATCTACATATGATTGACTGTAAAACATCATTTTTATAGAATAATTTATTTAAAAATGGCGGCTGTGCAGAGTTTCTCTGATACCTTCCGTAAATTATGAATTATGGTAAGTTACAAAATTTTTTTTATTGTACATAACAACAGCTAGAGAAGTACGTAGAATTTTTTGATATCCATATTATGTGTACATTTCAAAAGCATACTCTCCAATCTTTGTTCATTTCGTTCTTAGATCCTGAACTTGATTCAGAAAATCCGTTGTTCGTTACAAATGATAGAGGTGTAAGTTCAACCTGGAGATCAAGGCCTCTTTAATCCCTTGGGATACAGGAACTTCGTATACTCGTTTTAGTAGCCCCGTAAGGTTAATATACATAAACACTCATCATCTCTATTCTAAGACTCCGACGAACAAAACTTTTTAATCTTATCTGCGACGTCCTTAATGATGCCGATGGCGAAACAGCTGGATAAATTATAAGTTGTGCGTTGCTTTGACTATAGACATCACCATTGATTCTGTTGAAGAAATTATTCTAAACTTCTACAGGCACATGCAGCCCGAATAAAATGTGTCATTTATTTTCATGAATTAAACCTCAGTTGGGTATTTTCGGCGGAATTTTTATATTTATATAAATTCTTGAAAATGTAGAAATACCACCCACTATCTTACCTCAGCTCTTCCAAATTTACGCAAATTGGTAATATGCTTAAAAACTCGATCGAAGTTCTACAAACCGTAGAAGATGTCGACACAGCAGCTCGTCCCCATATTTGCAATTAGAAACTTTTAAGTCAAATGGAACAATTCGATTTTAGGAAACTGCAAATACGAGCACGTTTATTTGTGTTTGTAAAATATATGCACATAGTATTTAATTTATAAGTAAAAATGCATCACATAGTTATGGAACTCAAGGTACGTTTAATATCCGATACTTTGCCTGCACCATGCAATAGAAACAACTTCATATGAATTTAATTACTTTTTTATTATTATATTGGGTCTACAAGAAAGTTTCCAGCGTTTGTCAGAGATGGCGCCACCAGTGGATCCCGGGCAGAAATATCAGATCCCATGTGTTTTATTTGTAGGATTTGTATCTGTCAACAACTTTGCAGCGTTATATTTGATCAGTTCTATCGGTGTCGTACATTTTATCGAGCAAAATCATGGCAAGTTTCCAGCCAAATAAACGTCATTTGCGGGAAGCGCTGCTTTTATTCTTTAATATGAAGAAAAGTGCGGCTGAGGCCTATCGTTTGCTTTCGGAAACGAATGGGGCGGAATGTGTTGGTGAATCGACGTGCCGCGAGTGGTTCAAACGGTTCAAGAGTGGTGATTTTGGAGTTGAAGACAAAGATCGCCCCGGAAAGCCGAAAAGTTTTGAAGACGAGGAATTAGACGCTTTACTGGATGAGGATCCGTGTCAGATTCAAGAAGAACTTGCTGCATCATTGGGCGTCACGCAACAAGCCGTTTCCCTGCGCCTAAAAGCACTGGGATTCATTCAAAAGGTTGGAAACTGGGTGCCGTACGAATTGAAGCCAAGAGACGTCGAACGGCGATTTTGCATGTCCGAAATGTTACTGCAGCTGTATAAAAATAAATCATTTTGGCATCGTATTGTCACTGGTGATGAGAAATGCATTTATTATGATAATCCTAAACGCAGAAAATCGTATACAAAGCCCGGCGAGACCGCCCAATCGACGCCGAAATGAAATATTCACGTGAATAAGGTCATGCTCTGCATATGGTGGGATCAAAAGGGTGTCGTATACTACGAACTGCTTCCGAGTGGTGAAACCATCAAAGGACCATTATATCGAACCCAACTAATTCGTTTGAAGCGGGCATTAAAAGAAAAACGGCCAGAATATGAGACCAGGCATGAGTCCGCCATTTTTCATCACAACAACGCTCGGCCACATGTTGCGGTTTCGGTGAAAAACTATTTGCAAAATAGTTGTTTGGAAAATCTGCCTCACCCGCCTTACAGTCCAGACTTGGCACCATCTGACTACCACTTGTTTCGTTCGATGCAGAACGCTCTTACGGGAATACGCTTCAGCTCAGTAGAGGAAATCAAAAATTGGCTCGATACGTTCTTGGGCTCGAAAGACGAGAAATTTTTTTGGTCCGAAATTCATAAATTGCCAGAAAGATGGGGGAAAGTTGTAGCTTTCGATAGACGATACTTTGAATAAAGCATTGTAACTATGTTTTCAGAATAAAACTTCAAATTTTGGAAAAAAAAACGCTGGAAACTTACTTGTAGACCCAATAATACTTAAGAATGTTGCGGACTAAAAAGTGACACTAAAATTACTATGGAAGAAATCTCGGTTTGGTTATTTAGACAAAGATAGATGAAGTTTGCAGTCCCTGGCAATATTTATCCAGTTCAATACTGATGATGAAATATCATCCTATCTGCTTTTTTCAATTGGATTTTCATGCATCTGTGTAAACATAAGCATCAGTTAGAATATGATTTCCGATTTAGCAATCATAAAGGAAAGTGTATCTATGCAAAGCATCCGTTTGCTTGTCAGTTGATCATATATGTATTGCCGATGAATCACACCCTGCGTCTTCTACACCCATTTTGAAGGGATTTTTATTTACTTTCATTAATTTTTCGTATATAAAAAATGCCTAAAAAATAGCTTACTCGTAATTAACTTAGAATTATCTCGTTCGAACTTCCTGTCTTAATGCGGGCACTCTAAGTTAAACCTAATACTTAAATTATATCCTTCGACGTTATTTACAGTAAGTATAATAAGAAAACAATTTTTATTAAGTAAAAAATTCAGTAAATGGACTTTTTCTATTACGAGTAAATTATAAAACTTGAAACTTAAGTAGTTTGTACCTAATAATAAATCTGAATTTTTAGCCTACTTAAATTAACTTCACACATGTACAATATATGTATACAGGGTATCCCCTAATTCGTCAACAATAATTGTGGAAATGATACCTGGGCACATTTTAAGAAAACAATCGCTCTACAGTAAGGGTCGATCTTCAATGTTGACATTATTTATCGAGGATTTAAGAAAAGGCTTACTTTGGTGTACCATGACCCATGTTAACGGAAAGTACTCTATTAGTACTAATGGTAGAAACTTTGTGTAGGATTTTGTTCTAAGAAGAAATACCAGCCTTTGTAATGGCTTTTAATTAAAGTGGATATCTTGTTTAAGTCCTTAGACATCCAATTTCTAAGCCAGTTCCATTTTCATAGCCAATGCTAATTTTTAACTTTAGGGTCACTTTTCTCCAGAAAATGCCTAATTAACATAACGTTTTACATTTTTTTTCTTATGAAAGTAACAATAATAAAAAAAATCAACATCAAGTTTGCACAAAGACCCATAGATTTTATGATACTTGGGAAAACCTGCAGCAGATCGAATTTAAAAAAGAAAAGAGTTTTTTTTTGCTTTAAGTTCCAAAGGCTATGAATAAAAAATGATTTTATGTGGTTTTAGATAATTTTTATTTTATGTTTGTACTAAAATAGTTATAACAGGTGCTCACAGTGTGCTTCTTGTTTTTGTTTGCATGCTAGAGCCCGTTTTTGGATTTTAATGCGAATGTTTATTAATGGTAACTGCTGCCTCACTTTTGATGATGCTTCGAGAATGCGCTCTTCCAATTCAATTAAAGTTGTTATTTCGGTTGAATGAACAAGTTCTTTCATTCTTCCTCATACAAAAAAATCCAATACTGTAAGCTAAGGGGAACTTGCAGCCCAGTGAACTGGTCCGTTTCTTCCTATCCAACGGTTGCCGTACTCTTCATCTCTTCATCTAGCCAATTCTTAACCTCACGACTGGGCTGGAGTAACATCCTGTCGGTTAGGATAAATGCAGACATTTCAAATAGCTTTTCTAAGCAACTAAAACCTTAGCTTAAAAAATTAAACTGATGAATTATTTTTTTTTCTAATCTTTTATAACATTTTTGTTTGTTAAATTTTCGAAATAAGCCTTCAAACCCCAAAGCTAACTCTTTCTGAGAGCTTTTAAGGAACAAGGTTAGGAAATGAGGGTTTTGACGGGTTGTCAAATAAACGATCACGCTTTAAAACCCTTTAATAGCTATGCAGTTTTAAAAAAAAATATTAAAAAATTAGTAATTATTGGAAAACCACTCTTACATGTATTGTCAACTGTTCCTGTTTTTACCTGTTGCAAGTATCATAAAGTTTATGGGTTTTTGTGTCAACTTGATGATGATTTTGTTTTATTATTGTTACTTTCATAAGCAAAAAAATGTAAAAAGTTATGTTAATTAGGCATTTTCTGGAGAAAAGTGACCCTAAAGTTAAAAATTAGCATTGGCTATGAAAATGGAACTGGCTTAGAAATTAGATATCTAAAGACTCAAATAAGATATTAGCTTTATTTAAACACAGTTACAAAGGCTAGTACTTCTTCTAAAAATAAAATCAAAAACAAAGTTTCTACCTTTAGTATTAACAGAGCAATTTCCGTTAA
Source organism: Volucella zonaria (assembly GCA_963966105.1). NCBI lineage: Eukaryota > Metazoa > Arthropoda > Insecta > Diptera > Syrphidae > Volucella > Volucella zonaria. The sequence goes on from OZ014532.1 coordinate 161,642,444, forward strand.
CATGGGTCAGGGTAGACCTAAGTAAGCCTTTTCTTAAATCCTGGATAAATGCTGTCAACATTGGAATAGACCCTTACTGTAGAACGATTTTTTTCATAGAATATATTGGGTCTACAAGTAAGTTTCCAGCGTTTTTTTTCCAAAATTTGAAGTTTTATTATGAAAACATAGTTACAATGCTTTATTCAAAGTATCGTACATTGAAAGCTACAACTTTCCCCCATCTTTCTGGCAATTTATGAATTCCGGACCAAAAAAATTTCTCGTCTTTCGAGCCCAAGAACGTATTGAGCCAATTTTTGATTTCCTCTACTGAGTTGAAGCGTATTCCCGTAAGAGCGTTCTGCATCGAACGAAACAAGTGGTAGTCAGATGGTGCCAAGTCTGGACTGTAAGGCGGGTGAGGCAGAATTTCCTATCCACTATTTTCCAAATAGTTTTTCACCGAAACCGCAACATGTGGCCGAGCGTTGTCGTGATGAAAAATGACGGACTCATGCCTGGTCTCATATTCTGGCCGTTTTTCTTTTAATGCCCGCTTCAAACGAATTAGTTGAGTTCGATATAGTGGTCCTTTGATGGTTTCACCACTCGGAAGCAGTTCGTAGTATACGACACCCTTTTGATACCACCATATGCAGAGCATGACCTTATTCACGTGAATATTTCGTTTCGGCGTCGATTGGGCGGTCTCGCCGGGCTTTGTATACGATTTTCTGCGTTTAGGATTATCATAATAAATCCATTTCTCATCACCAGTGACAATACGATGCAAAAATGATTTATTTTTATACCGCTGCAGTAACATTTCGGACATGCAAAATCGCCATTCGACGTCTCTTGGCTTCAATTCGTACGGCACCCAATTTCCCACCTTTTGAATGAATCCCAGTGCTTTTAGGCACAGGCTTGTTGCGTGACGCCCAATGATGCAGCAAGTTCTTCTTGAATCTGACACGGATCCTCATCGAGTAAAGCGTCCAATTCCTCGTCTTCAAAACTTTTCGGCTTTCCGGGGCGATCTTTGTGTTCAACTCCAAAATCACCACTTTTGAACCGTTTGAACCACTCACGGCACGTCGATTCACCAATACATTCCGCCCCATAAGTTTCCGAAAGCAAACGATAGGCCTCAGCTGCACTTTTCTTCATATTAAAGAATAAAAGCAGCGCTTCCCGCAAATGACGTTTATTTGGCTGGAAACTTGCCATGATTTTGCTCGATAAAATGTACGACACCGACAGAACTGCTCAAATATAACGCTGCAAAGTTGTTGACAGATACAAAACCTACAAATAAAACACATGGGGTCTGACATTTCTGCCCGGGATCCACTGGTGGCGCCATCTCTGACAAACGCTGGAAACTTACTTGTAGACCCAATACATGGGAATCATTTCCCAAATTATCGTTGACGATACGGTTACCCTTTCTAGGAAAAACTGTCAACCATTTCTTTTGTTCTTTTGTATTTTTTTTTTTTTAATATTTTTGTATTATTTTTTTTATTGATATCGTTGTTAAGTCGGCTGTCCGCAACTGTCCAAGGGACGTGGAAGATTAGCGGCACCGCTAAATTGTCTCGGATCAGAGCCTTCTTATCTAGGTAGAGGAACGCTTCTGGACGAATAGAGCCATCGAAGCGCACTCTCTTGTGATACATATAATTGGGATACTTGGTGTTACAATGTGCTTTCGAGTCAATTTAATGACGAAATTTTCCACTCTTATTTTGTTCGCCCTATTGTGCAACACCTCCTTAAGATAATATTTTATGTACTCCAACTCTGGTGTTCTGTACAAGCGAAGACAAGTTCTAAGACAAGCCCTCTCAAACACCCGAACCTTTTCCATTAAACTGGTTCTCACGTTGAAGTTGAACCACGCGGGACATCCAAATACAAGCATAGGTCGGATTAGGACCATATAGCAGATAACCTTCACTCTCGCATTGAGTTGACTGTTATAAAATAGTCTCTTTGTAAGCGCAAAAGCACCTTTGGCTCTGGCCAGAGCAACATCTATGTTATATGTCTGTTAAAATATAGCTATTGATCTAGTCAGATCGACAAGCAAGTTATTGCCCGTGGTGTGCCGTGATCGAAAACTTTCACCAATTCTTTCTGGTATCCGGAGAGGCCCCAGACAAAGACGTCCTAAACAAAATGGTTTCCGACTTTTGAAAGTTGATCTTCAACTTGCAGTCGTCTCAAAATTGTTTAATTTTATCGATGTTGCGGTGCAATAGTATGTAATATTAAAGATCTTAATCCTTAATTCTACGAGATCAAGACGTCTGCATACGCTATGGTATGGTGAAGCGAGCTAACAAGATCGCCTGGATAAAAGTTAAATAAGATCGACAAATTTATCGCACCTTGCTGTAGACCGTTTTTAATATGAAATTTTGCAGCAGAAGTCATATCGCCATTTTTAATATGAACTGTCTATTGGTGAGCTTATTGGAAAGAATATACAGCAGTGGTTCACTAAAGCCCAGCCTGATCAGCTTATAGAAAGGTCCCACTAAACATATGGTATCGAGGGCCTTCTCCAAGTCAATCAGACAGGCACCAGTGCTGTGGTTTTTGGCTTTGTTCCATTAGTTATCAGAAATCAGGTTAGACGCCCTGGAACAAAATTGAGTATCCCTTTTGAGGATAGGTACAGATGGGTGGTATAGACCACGGCAGTTTTCCAATGCGCTGGATAATGGTCATTATTAAACAGATTGGTATAAATATCCAACACTTTTAGTGGAAGATGTCGAAGCATAGTGTTCGGTTCCCACTGATTTCTTACTTCTGATTCTGTCGAAGATCGTTTGAAGCTCTTCCTTTGAAATGAACGGGCGTTGTTCGTCCTCGTCCGCGACGGCATTATTTGGCATATTCTTATCCCCGAACTGGGTGAAATCCAAGCTCTCGAACCGCCAATTCATTTCAATTTCATTTCATTTTGAAAGTTGTGATCTTCGATCACAAAAACATTGTCATCATAAATGGCCTCTTTTGGATCTATGCGTGCTGATAAAAGTATTTTTTCATTGTCCGTCATTCGGGCACATTTAAGCCACGAAAGTTCCTTTTGAACTTTTTATTGTTCCAATACAAGCTTACAGAATTTCTGTAATTTTCTTTTATTAATAATTGTGGTTTTTAAACAACGACTTTAGTGTCCTCACCTCTGCGTTTTGTCTATCAATGAATTGTCTTTATTATGTTTTCAATCTTGACAGCAGTCTATTTTTATTTCGGTGCCGTGCCGTTTATATCTTCTGGGCCTCATTTATTGTTTTTTTTGGATAACTCAGCTTCGCTAACCAAAAGTACATCGGGACGTTGATCTGCAAGCAACTTAAATGATGCGGCTCTTTGTTCGATCCTAATCAGTGAATTAACATCCACTGGAAAGATCTTCAGTGTTTGTTCCGCCATGTGCCTACTCATTACGGCTGTAAATTCGTTAGGCCCAGCACCAACACCTATATTCGATCTACCGCGTTGCCTGTTCCTGTATCTGACGCTGAAGCTGGGCCGTCTGCCCCTGAATTGAGAGTAAGACAGCCAGCATGTCAGATACGGGTTCTGGTGCTCTAGGCCCGGAGGCCTGAGAAGTAAACTTAGCTTAGTGTACCGTACCTCCCCTCTCTACGTAGATAATTGGGACAAACGGCAGATGTTTATATTCAAACCGGTGTACGTTTAACTTCCAGATTTACTCTTTTCATGTGTTAAAATTTGAGACAACCCCGATAATTTGCGGTGTATCTCGTGTTCCTATAGTACACAGCACACAAGACAGTTGACTTCTTTCAGACGCTCCGTCCTTACTTAAAGCGCATTCCTTGGATTTGTGATTCTTTCCGTACATCCTGCAACGGGGCTACAATTCGCAGTTCGACGCGGCGTGCCCGAAACTTTAGCAGCGAACACATTCCAAAATATTATCGATCCTTTTCACCTTTTCCCATGATACAATCTGGTGGTCTAGGACTTTCATAGTCCTTAGATCAACCAGTTTGCTGTTTCCGCTCCTCCCATTTAGCTCTGGCTGAGGTGAAAAGCTTTACTCCTACGAATTTGAGCCCGTCGCATGACACTCTTTCTCTCTAAACGACTTTAAGAGCTCCTCCAGATCCGTAGACGGTTCTAACTTCGGTATGCAGCAGAAGAACTCCATCGTGGTATCTTCTAACATTTTTTTTTACTTATGGTAGCGCTCAACTGTACTATTACAGTTTTTATTACTTAACCTTTTAATAAAAAAATTACAGCCGCCTACTACTGTACCCATTCATCATATTATGGAACATAATCAGCAAAACCAAAAAAAGAAGACTGCATCGGCCGGGAATCGAACCCGGGCCGCCCGCGTGGCAGGCGAGCATTCTACCACTGAACCACCGATGCTTGTGTTATAGCTCTCTTCCAAGGGCAACTTCTCATTTAAGGAGTTTTCTTATCACGTTTTATCGCCAATGTAAAATCGCCTTATATTATTGTATTTAGAGTTACGGTACCATGATTTTAAAAACCATTCGTTAGCCTTTATAGCACTTTGTGGCCTTTATATGACTTAAGATGGATCAACCACCTTTCCTTTAACTTTCACTTTCATAGCTCTTCCACAAGGTAATGACTACCTTCAATGGAAGAGTCTTACTCGTAAGTCCTATTACTATCCGTCAATAGTGCAATTAAATCCAAATCCAATCACACTATTGTACTCGTATCTTCAATTGAAATCTCTCTTCAAAATAGACTCAAACAAATAGTAGTCAGTACACCAAGCAATCCAAACCATGTACTATTCAATCTATGCGCATGCCAACAGTAATGAAGATTTGAAAAAACCCATAACCAACAATCAAATCATCAAACTCTAATCCTCCATCATCATGATGATAGTGATGATGAGCAAACAACCGAAAACGCCGGCTAATTATGCATACCAAGCAGAGTCCTACCATATGGCGAATGCGCAGCACCGGCCATGTCGGCTACTTTGTTCAGAAAATAAGATCTTCATGGGGCACGCGAATCTTAGCGAACAGACTCACAACGGACAATGAACACGATAATTAATTACCACCACAAAGAATGGAATAACAAGTTTCCACTTTACATATTCTCAAGGCCAATACCATTAGTGGCGCGCGAAGATATTGATCAAATAATGACGGTGGCACACTGTCGCCAGCGCTGTCGTCCAAATCATCGTTGTCGCCGTTGTCGCCGTTGTCGTCGTCATATTCATCACATTCAGAGCGATCGCCTTGCTGAAGTTGTCATCAGTAAGAGTTGTTTCAGATTATGAACAATTAGGAACTGTCTGACCATATACGTTAGCACTTCTGTGGTGAATCTCCAGCGTTGGCTAACAGCTATTGCACAAGTGCCAACTGACAGCCGACTGCATTTGGTTAGCACTACTTGTGGCACCATGTAATGGGACCATCCATATTGGTTGTTGTTTTTTGTTGTTGCATTATTAGCTCAATTAAGCTGCTGCTCCATGTTCGATGGAACACTACAAATTGTTGAACAACGAGGTGAGAGATGACCCGTAACGCACGTAAAAAGCAACTCGAAAGAGACATTACTTGATCGGTGTTTTTTTTTTCGATTTCTGTTTTTTTGTTTTTCATTTTGGACGGATGGCTGAATATTGTTGACTGACCTAAATTGATGAGACTTCAACCTCAATTGGGATTGAGACCAACTGCGTCTTGTTGAACATAGATGTGTCCTTGACATCAAATGCTTGACTAAATGGAGCAGCGCTGGCTGTGAACATAGTCTAATGCGCGGAAAAAAAACAATTTGGCTGTTTGTTTTTTGTTTTTTTTTTGGATAGTGGGTTACAGTCAATATGTGGGTCAGGTATTGAGTCCAATTTTTTTTCTTCTCGACCTCAGAAATCTAAGATGATGAGCGCAGAATATAATTGATGGCGAAATAGATCGAGAGAAACTGAAAGACCTTTAAAATGATTTATCAGATTAAATTGGCGCAAGGCGAATCTAAACTGTAATAGGAACATCAACAGTAAATATGCTCCTTAAGTGATTTTGAAATTGTTTGTTAAATCAGTGTATTTTGAAACATAGATATAGATCTCAAATTTGCTATATTGCTTGCGAAATCTGTGTTCATAAAATTATGTTTGCACACCAACAGTGTGCGCATTTTACTATCTGATAGAGGGAACGACCTTAAAATTTATGCAATCTTTAAGGAGATTGCGCCCTGATAATCTCAAAGTTAAATTATCATCACTTAATTTGGATGGATCGAAATCTTTCGTTACAATACTAAGTAGGCCTGGGTCTCAACCAACAAGCCACTTCGTGGTAGATCCAATCATCTTTCGAGTCGGGCGGTGATGTTCATACGTTGTACATTCCGCAGCTATTTTAGTCGTTGTATTCAGATACTTTTGGCTAGATAGATGTACAGCTCGTATTTGTATCTTCTGCTCCATTTACCGAAGACAAAAGACATGCACTCTAGAGCACTATTGGCAGGGTTTTTTGCTACTTACTTACTTACTTAGGTGACGCTACAGTTTGGGCTGAACCTGGGCCTCAAGTAATAAACTTCTGCAGTCAGCCCGATCTTTAGCTAACTGCTACAAATTGCGCACTCCAAGTTGGTTGAGATCCCCTTCTACTCAGGTGAGGTCTTCATCTACGGCATTATCCCACCGGGTTAGAATGGAAAACTCTCCCGGCTCTACATATAGTAGCCATCTCAGGCAACTGATGCGCAGTTGTCTGACTAGGTCGATATCACTGTACAGTTCGTATAGTTTTGTCGTTGAATCTTCTCCCTCAAACTCCGTCAACGCCAATATTTTTCAAAGGATTTTTCTCTCTCTACGCTTCAGCGCCAAAAAGTAGGACTGGGATGATCAAGGTCTTACATGGAGTCTTCTTAGTTTATCGGGATAGGGACTTACCACTCAATTGCCTACTTAGCCCAAAGAAACAACGATTTGCAAGAGTGATTTATTTCTCCTGCGGTGTTGTTAAAAGAATTTATAGCGGAGCCAGAGTAGACGAAGCCCCTTACAATCTCAACATAGTTGATGTTGTGTGTTATATTGTTGACAGCATATACTTAGTTTTGCCTTCCTTTACCGGTAAACCCATTTTGGCAGCTTCCGTCTCAATACCAGCGAACGCACCAGTGACAACCCGCTAGGTTCTGCCAATTACGTGATGGACGGATGAGTTTGGCATGAATGCCAAAACTAGACATGGCTGTCATATGCGGCCTTAAAATCGATGAAAAGATGGTGGGTTTCGATTTGGGCTTCTTGAGACTTCGGATCTGCCGGAGTGTGAAGATTTGGCCAATTGTGGACTTTCCCGGTCTAAAACCGCACTGATAGGAGCCAATCGGGTTATTGACGTAGGGTTTCAGACGTTCAAACAATATAGCAGATAAGATCTTGTATGCGATTTGCGGAGACCTATGCCTCTATAGTTGGCGCAATTAAGGGGGTTTCGTGGATCAGGCAAACTTTGCCCGATACATACACTTTTCTGACCAGATCTGAGAAATGAGTTGGTGCATGCTTTCCACAAAGCCATTTTCAGCAGCTTAGAATATCACGACCGGTAGGCTGAACCACACCCAGCTGATTTGTTTGACTTCAGCTTAGATACTGCTATCCTTACTTCGTTTTGGTCAGGTGGACGGAAGTTTTGGATATCATCGTCTATGTTGAATGGTGTATTCCGCCTAATGGCGGGTTGTTGAACCTCCTCGCCCTTATCCGGTCTGCAGAAAAAGTGTTTCCACATTCTCAGCACCGATAGTGATTGTGACTCTACTACAAGGTTTCCTTCTTCATCTCTACAGGCTTCTATATGGCTTTTCTTGCCTTGACACATTCTCTTTACCTGTTGGTAAAATTTCCACGCGTTATTCCTGGAGTACAATATCTCAATATCATCTCTTTTGCTCGTAGTCCTTCGTTCCAGCCCTGTTTGCATTCTTCATCAAACCAGAGATTTCTTGGTGGTGTTCGGTGAAAGCTAGCAGTGCAGTTGCGGAGTCTCTGGTGGCATGTTTTCAGTGCTGCTACTAGTCTTCGGTACTTGATGCTGGCAGAATAGGAGTTGTCGAGTGATTTTGGGATATGCGTTCGGTGAAGATTCTGATCGCCTTTGTGATTGCAGCTTTTCTTCGTTGTGTATTGTTACAGCAGTTGTTCTTTGTTGTGGCGCTTGAGACTTCAGCGACTACCGGCAAGACTCCTGCATTGTCGAGCGGAAGTAAAATTGTGGCAGGCAACGAGCCTAAAAAGAAATCTTCAAGGTGTGTTAGGACTGTGGTTGGCCATGGTCCTTTCATTTCTTCCACCCCTAGCAGCAGCAAGTTTGTGACAGGCCTCTAAAGTTCCTCCCCCTAAGGAGGAATCTGGGGGTCAGCGGCATCAGCAAGTTCCGTCTAAGGTGCGCTATCCAAGATGCTGAAATGCTTTACGCGTCATCAAAACCTTCGGATTCATTGCGGAGATTGAGAGAAGTGCGGATATAAAGATCAAGATTGAGTAGGCTAACAACTTCATAAAAGACGGAGAACTTCAACAACATGCTCAAGATTAATCTCCATCACTCAAAAAAGGCTTCGCCGCACTCATTCTGCCTCTCTCCAAAAACGCAGAAGACATTATCCTAATCCAGGAACCATGGATTGTGGAAGGCGTAGTTCGTAGACTTAGGACACCTGTATACGCTCCGCTCTATACAAGAGACAAAGGTAAGATTATAACTTCTATATTAGTGGAACGTAACCTTAATGCATTTTTACTTCCTAATCTCATCGATCCCACTTAAACGTCGCCAGACTAGAGACTGGCCACGAAGTGGGTGGGTATGTGGGCTTTATTCCTGGTGATAACTTAGAAAGGATGGTACTGAAAGCTGGAAGGCAAAAAACTGGCCTCACCGCTGCGACGATCATCACACAGTATGGGGCAGTACCGATATGAACGATAGAGGTGAGCCACTTTTTGATTATATTATAAGTATGTTACTAACCTCATTGTTTGCAACATTGGCAATGAGCCCACTTTTATAACAAGAAACCGACAGGAAGTGCTAGATATCACAGCATCACTCAAATGCTAACGAACTGGATGGTATCGTCTGAATACTGTTTTTTAGACTACAGATACATTCAATTCAGCCTTAGTGATGCTCCTCCTAGCCAACCAGCATTCCGGAATTATCGGAAAACTGATTGGCCAAAATACAGAGGAATACTGTCAGAAACGATATCCTCTGAACTCTCAAGTCCACTGCGTGACACCAAAGAATTTGACATTAAAGTCAAGGAATTCATCCTGGCTCTCAATCTATGATATCAAAACTATGGCCACTTGATGCCCTCTTATTCAACCTACAGGCAAGAAAAAGCCGCACTGTTGGACATCAGCACTGGAACTGCTTAGAAACACCTCCACAAAACTTTTCAACCTGGCGAAAAGTACAGGAAAAGTGACTGACTGGAACTTATACAAAGAATCCCTCAAAATATACAAAAAAAGGACTGAGGAAGTCAAAGCGACAAAACTGGAGATCATTCTGTAAGTAAATCATAGAAGCCGGCATCGCGGCTAAGAAAAATCCTCTCTATAAATCCTTTGATAGCTATTTGAATGAAACCGATGGCTCTTGGACAGCCTCAAGTGATGAATCACTCTACCTTCTACTGGACACCCACTTTCCAGGTTGCTTCTCTCTCGGCCAGAAGCAACCCAAACAGGCCTACTGCAACCGGGCCTGATTACAAAAGACAAACTGCTCTGGGCGCTGCATAGCTTCATTAGATATTAATCTGCCTTTGCATTCCACTGTCATGGGGAGAAGTCAATGTAGTTTTCATTCCCAAAGCCGGAAAATGCTCTCATGTTGTTCCAAAGGACCCCAGATCTGTAAGTCTATCATCTTTCCTTCTGAAAACTCCAGAACAACTGACTGATATCCATATACGAGCTACAATTGATCCAAGACTTCTGTCAACGGCTCAACATGCCCACTGTAAAGGAAAGTCGGTGAAAACTCCTCTACATTCACCACATCGAACGATCCCTTACAATACAGAGAGTACACAATGGTTGCTTTCCTGGACATAAAGGGTGCCTTTAACAAGGTCAACAACTCTGCAGGAAGACGACTCACTTGACGAGTTGATCAGTCTTACGCTAAACAGCAGGATAATCAACTCCAAGCTGGGTGGGGCTTCTGTTAAAAGATGTGCCAGCTAAGGTACACCGTAAGGCGGTGTCCTATCTCCGCTTCTCTTGAACTTAGCGGTTAATGAACTGCTGATATACCTGGAAGCAGGTGGTAGCAGGGTGATTGCCTATGCGGATGACGTTGCTTTAGTCGTCTCAGGTAAGCATCTTAATACCATTAAAGAACTCATTCAACTAAATCTCAAAAGATTTGGCAGATCACTGTGGGTTGGAAGTAAGCCCCCATAAAACTGATCTTGCCCACTTTTCCAGGAAATACAAAATTCCAATTACAGACCCTCCCTTCGCCGATACAGCAAAATATTTGAGTCTCATTTTTGACAGGAAAATAAACTGGAAACCTAACATTCAAGAAAGAGTCAATAAAGCTACAGTAGCTTTATTCTCTTGCAAAAAGCCATTAGGAATAAATGGGGCTTCAACCTCACATAACACACTGGCTGGTCATAAGACAGATACTCACAGCATGTTTATGCATAAGCGGAGCCTTACGGTCTACTCCCTCTGCGGCATTAGACACTCTGTTTCATTTGACATCTCTCGATATTTTCAGCAGGCAAGTAGCTGCGAAAAGTTATTCGCCTTAAAGTGACTACAAATAATTCTTTTGGCCACGATAACATTCTTAATACATTACGAATCCTCACAGAAAATATCGATTACACCATACCAGTACTTTGGTTTGACAAAAATTTCCATGTAAGCTTCCCCTCTAGATCCTTCTGGGAGGAAGATGCTTTCATTTAGTACAAATCAACCGATAGCGGGGTTGGTGGAGGTGTTTTCAGAGGTAAGCCAAATCTAAGCCTCTCTTTCCGTCTTCCAAATCTCTGTAGCCTGCTCCAGGCAGAAATTTTGTCGATTAAAGAAACTCTGTCCTGGCTGAAGAAAAACGTGATATTTGCAAAGGATATCCGCATCTTTTCGGATAGTCAGACCGCTATCAACTCCCTGGGTTTAGTCTCATTAAATTCTAAAACCGCTCTTGAACGCTGATCATCTCTTACGGAGTTTGCAGAGCAGTTCAACCTTCACCTTTGCTGGGTGCCGGCCCACAGAGACATTCCAGGGAACTGTAGGGCGGATGAACTCGCCAAAATTGGAACCACTCTTCCTATTCTACCGGAAAAGGGTAGCATAGGTATGGCGACCGCATATTCATATTAAAGGTGGATGCTAATAAAAGAACAGGACTTAGGTGGACTGTTGGACCAAAATGGCTAGCGACCAAACAGATCTGGAAAAAGCTGGACCTGAATCGCTCTAAAAGTCTGATCCTTCCAAATAGAAAACATCTCAGCGCCATAGAAGAGCAGACAATCCACCACCTACTCTGTACATGTCCAGCTCTCTCCCAGAGAAGAAAACTTCACTTAAGAGCTTTCTTCTACAATAACCTACACGATCTAAAGAATATAGACGTAAACAGCCCCCTACGCCTCATCATAAGCTCAAGCTGGTTCCATGAGTGAGGGGATCATAGATCCAAAGGTGTCCTCGTTCCCTATCCTGGCGCCTAGTACAATTCAATGAATACCTTGGACATTGCTCATAAGTTTTGTCGATGATCTCGTAGAAACATTCTTTAGTGGCGTCATCCTAGTCTCCCGTAGAGGCATGGACGCATATAAGGCTTATGTCAGCGAGTTTAGTCTTGAAACGTCATAAGATGCTCGTTCACGTGCCTAGAGCTCAAGACTTCTTGCCTAAGTCTACCGCAAATCCATGGGAAACCCGTATCCGTTTCTTTTCCCTATAGCAATCGCCATAATACACGAGGATATGTACAACAGTTTTTCATCCTCCTCATCTCTGGCCCATCCCATTGCACTTCCTGGATGGCGGTGAGAGCCTTCCAGGGCATCTTCTAATTGTGCTGTTGTACGTGACCTGTTAAGGGTCAGTCCGAACGTTTCCACTTCTAAGGTATTATTGTCTTAAATCATTTCTGATATGATATTTGACGCCATAATTTTCGAAAAAATCAAATAATTTTCATGTTCATGTGTATTGTATTCTTTGAAATCCACTGTAAAATATATGTACATATGTACTCGTATCTATGCATTGTAGGTACACTTCTGACTACACCTTGATGTGTCATCGTTTGGAAAATAAAATAAATTATGAGAGCGGTATTGTCCAAAACATTTACCAGTTGGCATTATGACATTTAAAATTCTGAGGCATACATATGGTATTCACCTCTTTTGTCAAAAGCTTTAGAACGTTTTTTTCTAAATTTAGATCGCTTTCTTTTGCTTAGCATTTTTTTTTTGTAATTATTTCAAACACAAGTACACTACATATAGCACCAAACAAAACGTTAACACATTCTGCCACGTGATTTAGTAGTTGTATTTATCTACTGCTAAGCAGGCAGTATGTAGATAAAAAGTCGACTTGAGTTGTATCCGTATTTTAAGCTTCTTCTGTGCGGCAGGTGGTAAGTGCGTAGGAAAGGGGTGTGTCTATTTAAACACATCCATATATAGATAAAGGGATGAAAAAAAAAAACTTATCGAATAAGTCATTACTGCTCAAAACTCAAAAGATAGTCGAGTAAAATAGAGACTTGCGTTATGAAATCACGTGGTTTTATCTGTAAGCACTTGAAAGATTAAAAGAATATTCCCAAGTTTAAATTTAGCCCTCTATTCAAATAAGGAATCTCATTAAACCACTTAATTCTTCCGTGCCACAAATAACCCCAAATAATCATTTATCATACAGCTCATACAGCTCATACATATATGTAAATACAATACAAAGAATGACATTGATAAGGCGTTTGCCCCTAAAACACATACCATACATCCGTGAACTCAAGGTGGCTTCAAGCTCCGTTCGATCACCTTTCAGATAACGATTCAATACACCCCTAATCCGATATGAGAATATTGCATGATTCATACAAAGATACAAAGATCAATACTTTACATACAAAACACATTACCCAGGTCACTGAAACCTGACTACGGAATACCCGTACGCATTTATGCATGGGCATACTCGTACATACAGTTTTGTCATCTTTAAAATTCGCTCTCATGTCAATGTTTGGTAATTAAAATTCAATACAATTCAGATAAATACTCTGGCACAGTGTAAATGGCTCTGACTGTCACCGATCGCTATGATCATTATGCCCCGGTATTGTCATTGATCATCATTTCTACCCCTTAACGAGGGTGCACGAGTACCTATACCTGAATACAGTCCTGAATAACACTTGTTCCGCATCAAATATGTTGGTTTTGAACAACGCAATTACACTAATATATAACCGAAAACATTGACAGGTAACAAAAAGATTTACTGCAATGTCATAATTTAGTTTGTTTCTTCCTTAAGACTATAAGGGTCCATCAGGTTTCAGTAGAGTGAAGTTCGTTGATCTGTAAAGGTGTTAAGTGCCGATCGAGAGACGCTGATCGTGAGAGACTAAGTAAAACACCACATGGTTTTAAATTAGATTAAAAAATAAATAAAAACGAACTAAAGATACAAAAGTATCTTCTCGAACAAGTTTGAAATGATGTGCTTAACTTAAGTTTGGCAGTGTATCTGTGTGTTTTGCAAGTTTATAAATTGTGGTCAAATGAATGAGGGCAGTTTGTCAAACTATCTGTCAATGATATTGTCAGTACAACTGACTGTCGATCGATCGACCAATCATGGACAGATTGACGTGAATTGCTACTAATATTCTACAATAATCGCATGTGACTGTGTAAAGTGCTTATAATTGACGAGCTTTTTTTCAAACATGCGTACTGAACCGGCACTAGACAATGGAAACATCAAACTAAAGTTCAAGGTGAGTGAAAAATTGTTTCATGTTAACGTGTGAGTAATTATATGCTTATCCTAAGTTCTGGGTTTTATGTTGGTTCAAATGTCAAATAAAAAACGTTGTGTTCTATAATTATTGTCGAGTCTAGTCTGGATGACTTTTTTTTACGACGAAAGACGCCTTAATATTCAACAGAGCACCGTGAGATAGATAAATTGCTTACAAAGGCCTGCGACTAGTTCACGCTTTACGTGACTTAAAGTTCGTAGTCACAATACAAAGCCACGGGTTTTGCTTTTGGCTTGGACACAAGACAATGACGCATCTATACCACATGGGAAGGTGATGCTCGTGTAGCTACTAGTATACCTTTTCCGGTTGGATCCCACGTGGTGGGGGATTATTTTGGAAGCATCTAACAAAGAAATCACAAGTCTATCACTTCAAAGAAAGTAAAATAATATATTTTAGTATCTATGCAGAGTTATTGAACCGAAATGTTGTTGGAATGACTCGTATTAGTCAGATTAGATGGCTTAAACTTGTCTTAGGAACTAGAATTTGCAAAATCTAGCGACATCGATCCTGCTAAACCCTTTCAAAACCAAAAGATGTGATTGCTGCTATAAGCGAATTTCTTAAGAAATACATCATAAAACACACATGTATTTTTTTTTAAATTAACTTTCCGCTATGGCTTGGAGCAAGTTGAGGCACTTGCACCATGAATCAATTGAATATACTGATCTATCGAATTGATTCTCAGAGAACTTATCCAATTTCTGTCAGCAGTTTTCTGCGGAATTAAAAGATCTTTCAAAAGTCGCGCCTAGATGTCAGTAGGTAGTGAATAATTTCTGAATGCTACCTATGTCAGCTTTGACACACGCTTAAGCGTGTGGAATTCCAATATGACCAAAAACTGAGGCATAAAATACTGCAATGTCTTAAAGGCAGCAAAAATTGTTGGTCGTTCGTCAAAAATATTAGAAATTCTGCCTCATCCTCCATCTCAACGCTCATTTACAATGACATTCCGGCTGTCAGCTCTTTGGGCAAGTCCAATCTGCTTGCCGCATACTTTGCGGCTAGCTCAACACTCCCAGATTGTACTTTGTCCCCACCTGCACTTGAGTGCATCGAATCTTCAATTGGACGAATCTACTTTCGCACTCGTGTAGTAGCATGAGTACTTAAAGATCTTAATATACATAAATGTGCTGGTCCAGATGGTATATCTCCCCTCCTTCTGAAGAGGTATTCTTCCTCGCTGGCAAAACCACTGTGGAGCTTTTTCATCAATCCTACTCTTTAGGACTCTTTCCGAGCAGAAGGAAAACAGCATTTGTCCAGCCCGTCCCTAAAAAAGGCGGATCTTCTTCTCCCTCTTCCTACAGACCCATTGCATTTACGTCCCAAGGTAATGGAAACGCTGATAAACCGTCAGCTCATGAAATATCTTGATACACGAAAACTTCTCAATGACTGGTTTTCGTAGCAACAGGTCCACTGGTGATCTGATGGCATGTCTCACCGAAAAATGGAACCAAAGCGTACATCAATGTGGCGAAACCAAGATAATTGCACTTGATATTTCTAAGGCATTTGACAGAGTTTGGCATCAGGTTCTTTTGTCGAAAATGCGTGCTTTTGTGATCGACGACTCTTCCTCTATGGATTTGAAATTACCTTTCGAAGCGTTCAATTCAAGTTGTTTTGGATGGTCTGATATTAACAAAATAAATGCTGGTGTGCCCCAGGGCTCCGTTCTGTCCCGACACTCTTTAATTTTCATCAACGATCTCTTTCGTACCACTTCTAATCCAATATATTACTTTGCTGTTACAGTACCCTCTGATTTTCATATTCGTTCCCGGACTCACGCCCCTGCTCTCCGGTAGAAGAACGGGAACGGCAGCGTAAGCTAAGCTCATTAAATTCCTATATAACCAACTGGGGAACTATCAACCGAGTGGAATTTAATGCTTGCAGAACTCAATGCTGTCCGCTGTGATAAAAGCGAAATCTAAATACCCAGGCATTATCCATAAATGGCACCTACATCTGCGAAACCGAAAAACTTTCCATCCTTGGTATGCGTATCAGTGACAACTTACGTTGGAATGACCACATATTCGGTGTCGTCAAAAATGCTGCGAAATGTCTAGGTTTCCTCTAGCGATGTAAGAAATACTTCATCCCTCTGATCTGGCCTCAATATATATATAAGCCATTCATCCGCCCAAAGTTGGAGTACAATGCCCACATCTGATCAGGTGCTCCTAAAATATATCTGCACCTGCTAGATAGGATTCAAAACCGTGCGATAAAACTCATGGGTGAAACTAATATCAGTCAATCAATTGACTCCTTCGAACACCGAGGTAATGTCCTATTTTATCGCTATTTTCAC
Organism: Volucella zonaria; assembly: GCA_963966105.1. NCBI lineage: Eukaryota > Metazoa > Arthropoda > Insecta > Diptera > Syrphidae > Volucella > Volucella zonaria. Next base: position 161,658,929 of record OZ014532.1, read on the forward strand.
CACCAGTGCTCCATTGAAATCGCCAGTAGCATTCCGCCTAGCATTCAAACTTTCTACCGTAACACCTATCGCGCTGTAAACGCTCATTAGTATACCCTCAAGCTCATTTTCGGACGTACTCTAAAATATCGTGATTCTTTCGAATGCCCTGCCGATCTCTGTGTTTCCTAGTCGTTATAACTTGCAAACATTTAAAAACAATATACATCGGTACCTGTCTTTTCTTCCTCCTTAAATTTCCTTCGCCCGCGCTGTGTACAAACATTTTAGACAGATAAGGCCGACTGATCCGGAGGTCGCCAAGTATCCGAATGCTCGGTTAGAGATTGGGCTATTTTTTATACTACACCCCCAACCTGGCCGATTCCTCCACGGGTCGCTTAACACCTTAATCCGGCCAATGCATTTAGCATTATATGATAATGCTGGAAATTGGATTGTCACTTCTCTTTATTCGTACCCTTAAAATGCAAATTGATTACATGCTTAAGATTATGCAGATGGAAAATCACCGGCATCCGAAGGTAGCGGCCCACCAAGTCATACATGAGGAATTGAACTGGTATGCTGGATAGATTGTCTAGCTGCGGACTGCGGCATGGATTTAAGTCTAGATAGTTTCGACTGTGTCCGCTGGAAGACTTTACTATATCAGCTTATTTCATCAGTGGATTTGAAGTGCAGACAGAGATTTCTGAGCAACGCCAACGAATCGCTACGTAGAGCAATATATTCCCAACTCAACCACAATTTGGAAGAAGGGAATTATTTTCGAGATGAAAATAGCGTCGATGAAATGGCAATGGTGGTCAGGCTACGGGGAGAGCTGATACACCTAAACTTTATTCCTCACAGAAAAGATTTACCCATCTTGTGCTCCTTGTGTAACTTGGGTGAAAGAGAAGATATTGCCTCACTTCATTAACACTTTGGGATTCATTTTTTTTTCGGAAAACCAGGTTATATCTCTGCTAAACAAAATCGAAGCTAAAAAACTATACCAATACTGTAATCTAGCTCTAACCTATAGGGACCGCATAATTAGCGAAAATTTTGAAATTTCAAGAATCCTCTTTTATTAAGTTTCATATTTATCAATATAAAGTAATTATCGCATTTGTTTTGATGGAGTATTAAATTTTCAAAATATTATATGCGTAAAAAATTATATTTTGTCAACTAGGCAGACGGCAGGAAAGCCACGTTTTTTTATGTTTTGTTTTATAAACTATGTTATTGGATTTGATGATTACCAAATAAATATGTAACCTATTCTAATCGACAAGGTAACGATAATTGCACAGTTGAAAAACAACATTCGGACCCAAACTGATGAACTTAATGCGGTAATGTGTGAGAGAGTCATTGAAAATTTTAATGCGCGTAGATGTGCTCATGGTGGATATTTAAATGATATCATTTTTCACACATAATTGGCAAGAGCCATATTTTTCTAAAAATAAAAACACTACAAAAAATCTAAGTATTTACATCTAGGTGCGACTTTTGAAAGACCCTTTACTCGTATTTTGTTTGTAAGCTGTCCAATTTCCAATTAAAATATCTCTTTCGCCAAAATTCCACTTAAAGTATCAACATCTTCGTCAACTTTATTCCCAAAGGCTTACTTGGCTATTTTGCCAAATATTATGGCACCCATTTTCGACATATTACGGTTATTGACTTAAGGACTATTTATACGTATTTATACGATCATTACTCATGTGATAAACTTTATTTTGTCTAATCAAAAAAGAACAAGATCTATAAATATAGCAGGTCAAGTATTAGGTACAGTAATCATTTTGAAATCCAATAAAATTTTTGGAGAGCATAACCATATTTCTGCACCAACGTATGCCGTTCTACCAGCAAGAATCAAAAGACTTATAATTACTTGACGGATGTCACTTCCGCCCAGAACATTTTTTTTGTCAAATTTTGATGTTATTTACATGGTGTCATCTTATTAGCGCCCTAAATGATCCTGTAATTTTTTTCCCGCTAGGTGGCGTGGTTGAATAGATATTAGGCGTACCCATCTGGATACGCTGGGCGGTTATACTGCTATTTTCAAAAAAAATACTTTTATTGTCAAGTTGCGTGAAAAAAGGGCTTGTTAGCTATTAAAAAATAAAAGCAATCTTTTTTAAGGATGGGTAAATTGTTTATTTGTTGATTTATTGCATTACTCATGTTTACATATTTTGGGTATGATATACCTTGAAGTAAGGCACACAAACGCCACGCTTGCACTTTTCACACGAAGTTCGGACTTTACTTTCACAGCGCTCATCTTCACAACGTATGCACCTGTTACCTTCATTTTGGACAATGTAGTGATGCAGCCCATCAAACCGTAGAAGATCGTCCGCGAGGCGATGACTGGAAAAACCTCTACCCGTAGTAGTCGGCTCATCCTTATATTTGACTAAGTAATTTTGTACTATTATCGAAATAAAATTTACTTTCGGTATATTTGTGAACGCTGGTGTCAAGAATCCACGAAAAAAGTGGCCACCACCATTTCTTCGATCGTATTCCAATCTGGTACGTGCTGATACTCTGGTCCATGAGGTCGGTTCCTCCCATACCTTAATTGTACTCCTGAATGGGTATGGTAACCCTTTTTGCTTTTCCTGGTAAGAATATCTGGAAGCTTTTGCTTCGCTGAAAACTCCAAATTTATTGAACGATACAGTAACTACGTAGTTGTCAACCCAATGAGCTACTATCACGTCGTACCTTGTGTCGCTTGCGCACTCATACGTTCCTCGTTTTTCTTTTTTTAAGACCTTAGAGGACAGGTAAAGGACACCCCTTCGATATACGGTTGCCTCGCAGGGTCCCTGTTCCACTGTATCCGTGGTCAAGTCAATAAGTAAATTCGTTCATAATGAAGAAATAAGAAATATATTTTCATAAGTAACAAAACCATGAAAACTTTTTAGAATGCAGACCTGTGAACAAGTTGCCGAAGATCATATGGTAAGTGCCGTATGGTAGCCGGAAGGTTGTCGAACGTTGTAGCTAGTGGTGCAGCTGCTTTTCCACAGTCTAAGTCATATTGTTCGTTAGACCTAACCTTGGTACGGTTCAAAGGAGACCAAGTACCCAGATTGAGCACTGAGGCACCACACTCTATACCCGAATCTTATTGGCTTCCCACGAATGAATTGCTTACAACCATGGCGCTCATAGTACCGAACCATGCTCTCGTCATAGTCCATGATTTGTTCCAGTCTGTAATGAATTTTAACCTTTGTCAAAATGAGGTCAAACAAAGGACGTATTTTTCACATTTTGTCATTCGGTATTATGGTTGTATTATCAGCTCAAACAATTCAACTGGAGACATATTTGTAACATCAGTAAAATGTTGTTTCGGAAATACTGAAATGGTACTGGTCAGATCCTTACTAACCCATTCCAAATTGCTTTTGTTGCCTAATTCTTTTCGCTGGAGGAGGTTCTTGCACTTGAATTTCATCATCCACATTAGTCTGGCCTATATCATATAACGCTGCAATTTTGTACAATATTTCTGCTCCAGAAACGAGCTGACGCCAGTGAGATTGTCGACTATCCCACCTTCTTCGTTACCTGAATCTTCATCGGAATCTGCTTTTACCGCTGGAGGCCCAATGTAAATTCCGCTTACGTTCTCTATGTCTCCATTTTCGAGAATATCTACTGCTTGTTGTAGCATTAAATTCCCTGTAAAGTAGAGAAACTGATAAAAGCAGAGAATAAACATATAAATCACGAGCAAGATTTTCGAATCAGAAAACGTATTACGGTAACGAAAAATGGATACAGTAATATCCGATCAAGAAATGTATTGGCGAAATGTCAGAAACGTCGTCCCGTATTTAAATTTGCAAACGAAAGCGTACAAAATGTATCACTATTACAGCTGAACTCTTAACCTAAGCCTAACCACAAGTAGGCTCTCTGCCTACCCGGAAAAATAACTATTTTAACGCGATTTTAATGGAATATCGAGGAAAGAGATGCTTTTCATCGGCGCGGATTTAAATATATTGTACATGTCGGGAAATCGCGTTGCGAATACAAAGACTGTCATGGAGGAAGCGGGAGACTCAGGAGACGTCAAACTCAAATCATATTTACTAGATTAGATTATATTAAGCGGGGATATGGAACTACTCGTATGTACCCTTATCACTGCCGCCAGGTTAGGCATATTGTGACTTCCTCAATCCCTGAAATTTTAATAAACTCGACTAGTATATCTTTCAGTGAGCTGGCAGTGATATTTTGTGCCTCAAGGTATGGCTTATCTAAAAGACGTAAACGTGTTCTGCTTAAGCAGTTACAGTGGCAAAGGATATGCTCTGCTGTTTTTTGTGCAAAACATGCGATATTTGTTGTCTTGAGCTATTCCCATAGCGATATGATGTTTTTTTGACTACAGTGATCCGTTAGGGATCCGTTTACTGTATGTATTTGACCCCTAGAAAGCTGTAGGAATTCTTTTGTTCTTTTGAGGAGCTGGTAACAAGTTGTTGGCTTGTCGAAAAATAAGCCAAGAGAGTGAAACGAGTTTTGCGACGTCGAACCGAGAGGCAGGTAGCGGCAAGCGACCCTTCGAACAGAGCGTCCCTAGACCTATTTTATGATTCTATTATATTTTTGGGCGTGCTCGTCTCCAGGTATAACGGAAATATCATACGACTGTCATTATTTGCCAGAAATAGACACGTTTTGTCAGTAGTTTGAAGTTCGTGTAACTGTGCGTTACAATGAATTTTCGTTTGAGAATAAATACTCTGAAGAAAATGGATATCAGAAATAAAGGTTCTCGAGAAGCTCATCGATCCGGATCTTTTCGCAAAGATCGGAGCGAGAAGAAAATATCGCCCAAAAATCGACATACTCGTATAGTATTTCCGACGAGAATATTAGTTCCAGCTCCAAAAAATTGAAGACCGGTAATTAGACATTCGCACCAGATGATCCAAATATCGGGTATCAAATTTTGAATTTTCTCTCTTATCAGAATGTGTAATTCTCAATAGAAAGCACTCGAGGACTCGATTTTAAAATTGTAGTTTCGTGTTCATCGTGCAAACCGACTTTCATTCCTTCGTGCCCGTACATCAACACAGCTTATGAAATAAATACACAATTCTTTTTTGTTATGCGCTTATTGGGGATTGGTTTGCGTGGAGTTATGAAATTTTGTGGACTCATGGATTTACCGCCTCCACTTCAACAAACGACGTATGATATGATAATTAATAACATTCATTCTGCTCCTTCAAGTACTGTTCAATTGGTGTTAAAACATTCTGTAAAAGAAGGACAACAGGAAATAACAAAACAAAATTCTAGTGCTGATATAATAAAACTGACCGTTTCAGAAGATGATACGTGGCGAGAACCTTCACAGAAGAAGTCGTTGATTTTCTTGTAAAATCTTCTTATTGTGCTGGATGTAACTACATATTGGAATAAACACAAAACTACCGAGCAATATGAGGAATGGAAATCTAATCATGATGAAAAGATCAATCATGATGGAAAATGGAAGTAGTCGAAATTAAAGAATTATTTTCAAAATCCGTCGAAAAGCATGGAGTTATGTTATGTATACTAATTACGTCGGAGATGGCAACTCTAAGACGTACATGGGATGAGATTGAAATTGTAAAAACAAAATTCGTGGGACACGTTCAAAAGCGAATGGGAACTCATCTTCGCGAATGCAAGAAAAGAAATCCTGGCATCTGCGGCAAAAACGAATTGGCGGCAAAATTTATAAATAAACTGAGCATTTACTATGGCTTAGCTATTCGCAGAAACTGTAACTCCAAGGATGACATGAAAGAAGCGGTATGGGCAACATTCTACCATTAGACAGCAATAGACAGCAACCCTTAAAATCATTTCTGTCCCGAAGGCCCCATATCGTGGTGAAAGTGGCAACGAGGGAAAGTTAAAAGAGAACTGACAAATTCCCGTCACAATTATTCAGCATTGCCAAAAATGGTGTTAGATGTCATCAAACCAATATTCGAAGACCTCAGCAATGCAAATTGTTGGAGCGCTGTGTTAGCGGATATACCCAAAACAACAATTAGAGCTTAGACTTATTTGGAAGGTAGCTCCAAAATCGATGAACAGCGGAGCCCAAAACGTAACATTTCTGTATTTCTTGCAACATGCACGTTCAACAATGGTATCACCTCATTGTTGGAAGTCATGAAAGTGTTAAGAATATCGGTCGGATCGAGAGCGCGCTCGTACGCTGCGCAAGAAGACGAAGCTAAAGCCGCGCTGCAAGCGAAAGAACAGAGGAACGTCGAATACGGCGCCGACAACAGAATTCAGAAGCTATGAACATTTCGTCGACCGTAGAAGACTTGATTCCATGTATTGATTTATTCATTCCAAAATTTTCAAACGCGTTTTTCTCAAAAACACGTTTATCAAATCGGTACCCACAATTTCTCGAAAACCAATAACCATTGCTTTGAATTTATGGTTATTCTATACGTCGGCCATTTTGTCATAAATCAATATTTTTGAAATCAGCTATGACAAGTACTAGATTATACATAGTATCTAATTTAATAATCATTTTGGTTTTTTTTTTTAGATGATTTTTGAAAAAACGCTAGTGGGTCCGTTTACCCAGAATTTTTTATGACGCTCCAGGAATCATACAGTATCCTTGTATATTTTTGATATTTTTAAAGAAAAAAAAAATTAAACATACTATTTCTGAATGTGTATACTTTTAGATAGTGAAACTGCCAATCCGAAATTTCAAATAGTTTTCCCTAAAAAAATACTCAGAAATGTCCTTTTTTTCCGGCTCCTAGGTGTATATCTCCCCTATGGGCTCTAGTGCTGTTGGCTTGTGTTTTGAGAAGTATGATGCAGTTCCAAAAAATTATTGAGGTTATCTGAAAAGCATTGGTAGCAAGTAGGGCCGCAGTGCTGCCAGAGAGAATATAAACAAGGTTTAGGTTCTCCCTAATGCAGATCTCTATTGCGTGTATCTCAGCTTGAAATACTACTGGCCCTACTGTCCATACTTGCGTGCAGTGAGGTATTAGTAGTTTCTCCGCATATGCCTGCGCCAACTCCTATGTCTGTTTTGGATCCGTCGGTGTACCACACCGGTGAATCTCTTTTAAACAGGGGTTTATTCTGTCGATCAGAAAATGTAACCTTGATGTTATGGTTGAAGTTGTAATTAATTTTTCAGGGTTATTCCTAATAGTTCATTTCTCCTGAGTTGAAGTTACAGCTTTGGTTGAACTATTTTGGAGTTATTCTCATCCCCTGAGAAAAGCCAAAGCTTCTTTCTGTTTGCGAAGATGAAGAGATGGGAGGTTCAATAGAAACTCTAATGCTGCGATGGGTGTTCTTCTTATTGCACACTTACCACACACACAGGCAAATCTTTGTAGTTTGATTAGTCCAGTCCGTGTGGACTTTTGTTTAGTTTTATGCCACCATAGGAATTTCACTTCACTTGAAAACTTTATGGTTTCACCAAGAAGTGTTGGTTCTTTAAGTCTGTTCAATTTTCTTCTCTTGATGAAGGTAATTATGATGCTCTTTTGATGTTCAGCCCAACCTTCTTGAATCAGTAGCAATAAGGTTGAGTTCCAAGATAGTTTCTCCGAATGTTTCTTCTAATGTTTAGCAGTTCATTTTCTATGGACCATAGAAGGGGAGAAAACACCACCCTAGGGCAAACTCTGGAATCTGTAAGGCTAATTCTGTCGCTCCCTAATGTATCATTGATATTTCTTTAGATGCATCTGTTTATCTGTGCGTGTACAGTGTTTTCGAAAGTTCCTTCGATGTCAAGGAAGCAGGCCACCACAATTTCTTTGTCTTGGAGGGGTTTCTTAATCTTTGTAGTGAGCATACGTTGTCGACTTCCCTGGTTAATATTGACTGGTTTTTATATAGTGGACAATACCTACCCTACTTACCTGGACAATCCCTGATATGTCTTTCAATTATTTGTTCAATTGTTTGTAGTAGAAACGAGGTGAGGGTTCTTGGCCTCTATGATTTGATCTACTAACTCCTTCCAACTTGTTGATATGTAATTTAGGCATAACTGCTTATGAATATGTTTATCAGAAGTCGGGTTATTAACGTAATACCTTTTTGAAGAAGTGCTGGGAAGATTCCATCTTCACCAGTGGCTTTGAATGGGTCAAATGAATTGCTGGCCCATTTCATTTCCTTTGGCCTCTTCCAGTTCTCCCTGGTCTTCCCGAGCGATTGATGTGGTGATGAAATTTGGGAAATGGGATTTGGTTAAGAGCTGTAGCGTCTGCAGATCGCTTTATACATAGGTGCCCTTCGATTTTTTCATTAGTCCGACTCGATTTGTGTGCTTTTTGGATATAATTCTGCAAGCGCTGCTTCGAATGTCAAAGAGATTTTGACAGACCTTTTTCCATGATTTTTTTTTAGCACTTCTAATTTCTCGGCGATACTTTGTGAGTATTTCAGAGTACTGTTGAAAAGCTTTCAGGTGTGCGTCTACAAGTCTATTATTCCAACATGGAGTGCGGTGGCCTGACTTTTCTTTCTCTGGGCAAGCCTGATGATAGGCAGGTTTAATTGCAACGTTGAGACATTCGCAGCCAAGTTCTGGGCTGTCGATATCTCTTATCCTTTTGTAGCAATTGGCCGTGGATTCCATGAGTTCTAGGGTATATGTGTCCCAATCTGTGGAGATGATCAGACATCGATGTTTCGGCTGAAACATGTCAGTTCTACAACAGATATTTTATAAATGAGGTTTTTGTGGTGGGCGCATCGCATCCAATTATCAGCTGCAGTCTCTGTAGGCCATGAGTCCTTGCATTAGACTCAAGTCCAGGTCGGAGGAGTCACCCGCCAAGTAGGTTGAGCGCCTTCGTCTGTCTTACTGCCTTCAGTGGGTTGTTCAACTATTGAAGCTGCCATGTCTTTATTTATGTGTTTTGGAATTGAAATAGCTATTATATTCTTATTTAGCATAATACAAGCTCTAGTTCTTCCTTCATTTACGGAATCATAGAGTAACTAACCTGCGAGGCCCTTATCCTATCCCCTCCAGGCTAAATGTGATCCTTATTAAAGCAATGACTAAATACCGCAGAGGCGGATTTTGTATGCCGTAGATTAATTTAGATGCACCTTATTCATATTATAAAGACTATTGTGTTGGTATGTTGGCAGAACTGCCAGTATTTCTAGCTCCTCCAATGGACTGGATGGCTTCTGAGGTCTTAGATTTTGAAGACAAACCAATGAAACCAATATCAGGAAAGGGGGCTAATTCTGGGCACTTAATTTGCAATGATGGCTCTAAATTTTCATAAAACATGAAGAAAAACAAACTGAACATGACGTATGGAACAACTTCGGAGAAAATGTAAGAGTAGAAAAAAACTCCATTCGGTGCGGGCATTCAGTCGGGCTGGGTCACATACCCTTCGAAGTATGAGCCATAATAGGAAATCTTGCACTTGAAGGGTTTTTGTGATTTTGTTTAATAAAATGACAAGAGGTAATCGAATGCTCAACCAGTGGAGGGAGGTTTTTCTGTATAAAGGCAAAACGCGATACGAGAAATTGCAACAACTATCGATCTATGCATCCTATAAAAAAGTTTACGAGAGGATCGACGAGCAGGCGACATATGGCACGATTCAAAGTTTACGCATAATGACGAAACAAAATTGAGACATTTGAAAGATCTGTGTATCGTCTTCATTGATGAAGTCCCCAGAGATCTTATATGAGTGGCGTTAAATTCCAAAAACGTGCCCCGAATATGCCAGCATATATGTACGTATAAGACCGGTACACGAAATGAAAGGTGGTTAAAATATAAGCTATAGGCAACAGAATTTAACGTTGAAGATGGAGTGACGTAAACCATCAAGGGATTTGCGATGGTGATATCGTGATATCGCACTAGAGCTCAATATGTATGGAGGGACTTAAATGACTCGTAAATTCCGCCGCTTAGATTTAAAGGTCTGTTATACACGACAGTCGTGCGTTCAGCTTTTACATACACATACCCACCACAGCATCAATCTTTTAGCTTCACAACACTATTTAGAATATTCATCTCAAATTTTTACCAAAATATAGTAAAGTCGGATACTGAGTTGACCATCTATCTCCGGAAGATTCAAGAGAATTGCCAAATGACCTGACTACCTTTTCTGTTCCTCGTTGTTCTCCACTGAGCTACTTTAAAAAAAAAATGTGCAACAGAAATGTGAGTCCAATTAAAGGCTCTAAGGTTTCCGTTCCTAATCTTTAGAATTCCATTGCATTATGATTGTTGTTTTTGGGTTAACGATTAAATTAACCACAATAAAAGAGCGTGAGTGAAGATATGCCCTGCTATCATAGCACGGACGTTTGACTTTATACCTATAGATCAATTTTGTATCATCTTACTTTTCAGAACGTTGATGTAGGAGTTCCGCCGTAGTGTGCTATCTAGGGCAGGTTTTCTGATGTTTAACAAACTTATAGATGCCCCATTTAGAGTCTCTGAGCAAAGGGAATTTATATAATTACAAAGTTATCCCTTACATAGGCGGAATTTCCCCCGATTTGGAAGACCTCTTTTTTTTAACCCCGATACGTAAAAAGGGATTTAACCAAGAAGTTACCAATTAGCGTCCTATTGCTAAACTCTCTCATATACCCAAAGTCTTTGAAAGCATTTTGTACGAAGCTTCATAATGGAAGTGTTTTATTTCTCCCCGACAACATGGTTTTCTAAAAGGCAGATCAACTACCACAGACTTTGTTGAATTCGTGCCTTTTGCTCTCGCAACCTTAGAAAATGGCAAAGAAAGCGATGTTATACCAACTGATTCCACTAAAGCGTTTAATAAGATATATCAACAACTGAACCTCTTCAAATTGTCTGCTGTAGGCTTTGATCCTCTTTTATTAAAATGGATTTCTTCTTACCTGGTAAACCGATATTATAGTGTTGGGCTTAGATCCGCCCTTTCTGTTCCATTCCTGACCTCATCTGGAGTTGAGAGGTCCCTCTCCCTTTACACCGATGGCACACCATTTTTTAAAACTATTTCTTTTCCTCAAAACTCTGCCCTTCTTCAAGAAGACCTTGATCGGTTCTCAATCTGGTGCCTCACAAACTGCCTAGAACTTAATATAGCCAAATGCCAATCTATGATCTTCTAACGTAAATACAATCCGAATTGGTTAACTAATTCTCCTGGTTCAGTCCTTTCAAAACCTCGGCAAAATATTCAACTGTGAGGTTAATATCCGTTAGCACACTTGGTTTTTTTTAAATGGTGGTCCAAGGAATTTTCCAACCCGTATGCAACCAGATCTCCCCATAGTACTTTTGTTCGCCCCCTGCTTGAGTATCCCAATCAAGCTTTGCCCCCTTCCACCGATTTCGTGCTTCCCGAATCGAGAGTATCCAACATCCCGTGATCTGCCCTAGAACGACCCTTTAATCTTACCTCCCTATCAGGACCACCTCAAATTTCTCAATATAAATCCGGTAGAAGAATGTAGGAATAGTGCTGACATTCTTTTCATTTTCTTGAACACCAGCCCACGTAATTTGCGTTGTCCTCGTCTCTGTATTTATCTTTCCACCGCACCTCTTACACGGCACCAACGAACCAATCTTCCGTATGCTCAGAAAGGTCAACTCAAAACACTCTGTTTTTGATTTCAACCTGAGGAGTCTTCGTCTCCAACAAGATATCCTCCATCATTCCCTTAAGTCTGTTTATTAGTCTCTAGTACTAGTTTTTAAGTTGGATTAAGCTTGTATTAAGTCTCAGCCCCCACCAAAATTAGAAATTAAATTAAATTTGTATTCAAAGTTACTAAGTTTGAAATACAACGGAAACTTCCGCGTGGTGTGATCCTTTCAAACTTTGTTCTAACTCACAGGTTAAAGAGCTTGCCATAAATGTTGTCAATTGTACTGCGGAATTTATGATCACTACCACTGCAGGTACTGCAAAATGGAGCTAGAGAAGTTCAGCATAAGCATTGGCAGTTTAACGGTATAGAGTTGGTCTTGTATTGATTGAATACAAATCAAAGAAACATACTATCGACAAGCTACATAAGGTTAAATCCTCAAACGGAGCATTTTAGAATTGCGAAAACTTCTCTTACGATTGCACAGAAGTAACTGCCGAAAGTCTTGGAACCCCAGCAACTATGAAGACCAAACCTACAGTTTAAATCATTCTAATAAGCTTATAACAAAACATCATCTATTATTCGTATACCGTCACAATGGCAATAACCAAAAAAAAAATCAGAAGTGAAATCAGTAAGTTTTACGAATTATGATTTTTGTTGTTAAATGCATAAAAGAAATTGGCCGCACTAGCTTTGCTGGCGGTCTTCATGTAAATGTGACTCTCAATATCCAGAAGCATTCTACTTACCGCTTTTCAAAATAGAATCAACAAGTACTTGGAAACACCTCAAGCCGCTATCGTTTTAATAAGTAGTCCACTCTCAAGTTGCCGATATAAATAAACAATACTCGTAAATGGCTATCGCAATCAAAGTAGTTCAAAAATATAAGTACATATCTGGCCATTTACGAGTAAGTGCCCTTACTTAACAGACTCGCACAAATGGTGCCAATAAGGCGGAACCTATTAATCGTAGTCCGGCTTTTCTATTTTCTTATTTTTTATCGTTGAGAGGAGACATGATAGTTCGTTTTTTAATTTGAAGATTGGAAAATATATCTACATATAAAAATCTTATATACACTGAGTTACAAAAAAAGTGGCTCAGTTACACTATTTGATGTGTTGTTATCATTTTGATAATATGCCGATATGTTTTTGCAGAACTTTACTTTTTTTTAGTTTGGCGGTGTATTTGTATGTCTGTTTGCATAATCCGTTTCCATTTTCCTTGTGATACGCACATCATATTGAGGAAAACCGCATCATATTCATTTTTCCTTACACATTTTGGCCTCCGTGATCCCGTAAATTAAATGTTTGAGTTTATTTTAATTTGTTTATTTATTAGTTTTTTAGTCATTTATGTAAAAAAATATGCAAATAACGGCAGAAGAAGCCGCCAAGGCGCTGGCTTTGGTTGAGGATGGACGAAGTGTGCGGTATGCTGCTGTTACGATCAGAAAACCGGAGACGACGCTAAGAAGAGCCATTAAAAGGTACAGAGAAACCAACTCCTACGCCCGGCGTCAAGGCTCATGTCGGCCCAGAGCAACATCTGCAAGGGATGATAGATATTCGGTGACTGAAGCCTTCGAGATTGTCACCAAACAGCGGTTTAGCTATCTCACAGACCTAGATCCGCTAGAGGGACGGATGTGAGTGCACAAACGGTGAGGCGGCAATTAGTGGAGAGTGGCCTGAGAGCAAGAAGACCTGCTCCTGTACCGAGACTCACGGTACAGCACAAGCGACGTCGGATGGAATTAGCTCGCCTTCACCAAGATTGGACCCAGGCCGACTGGAGTAGAGTTCTTTTCACTGATGAGTCCAGGTTTTGTCTGCGCTCACCAGATGGATATAGCAGAGTGTGGAGACGTTCAGGTGAGAGATACTCTTCGGCGACAGTTGCCCAGAGGGAAAATTTCTGGAGAGGTTCCATCATGGTGTGGGCAGGAATTTCCATGCACGTAAAAACCTAGCTGTGCATCGTTGAAGTATCGGTGAACTTCAGGTATTATACTAGATGGAGTGAAAAGTGACCTCCTTGACCGCCAGAATGCGCTGCTACTGCAAAAATGGTTATGGTGCCTTGAAGTTCGTTCATATTTAGGCAAACATGCCAAATTTCAGTGCGATACTGTCTTTAGTTTTGTTTTGACAGCTGATTGTTGTTGACGTGTTTGGCATCATGTTGAGTATGGACAAAAACGATTTTCGTTCTCTCATAAAACATTATTTTTTGAGAAGCAAAACGGCGAAGGAAACAAAAGAAAAGTTGGATAAATATTATTGGGCTAATGCTCCGTCAGATTGCCCCGTCAAATATTGGTTTCGAGAGTTTCGTGGTGGCCGCAACTCCACTACCGATCAAGTCCGCAGCAGCAGGCCCTCCGATGCGGTTACAGAGGACAATGTCAAAAAAATACATGAAATGGTGTTGGCTGACCGGAAAGTGAAGGTTTGCGAGCTAGCAGATACCACAAAGTTATATGAAAAAGTTATCCTGCCACTGGGTGCCGCGAATGCTCACTCCTGACCAAAAACACGAACGCGAGAGCATTTCGAAAGATTGTTTGGACTTGCTGATGCGGAATCGGGCGGACTTTTGGCGTCGATTAGTAACTGGATTTGGATCCCTCGGATTATTATCTCTTCCCAAACTTCAAAAGATGGCTCATTAATAAAAAATTCTGCTCACGCGAGGAAATCATCGACGCCACGGAGGAGTATTTTGCAGACCTTCCGGAAAATTACTTTTCGGACGGGATCAAGAAGTTGGAAAATCGCTGGAATAAGTGTATCAAACTAAAAGAGGACTATATTGAATAATATAAGAAAACATTTAAAAAAAAAATTTTTTTAATTCCCAAGGAGGTCACTTTTCACTCCATCTAGTATGTGGTTCCATTCGCACCATTTATTGGAGAAAACTTCTTTCTGATGCATGACAATGCTAGACCACATGTTGCCAGGTGATGGCTTGACCTGTGGTGAGCCCATATATGAATCCCATCGAACACGTTTGGGACTTGCTGGGAAGAATAATTAGGAAGCAACCTGCCCGTCTAGAGACACACAATGGGCTGAAATCTGCTCTACTCGAAGAATGGGAGAATTTGGACGACAATATCGTAAAGAATCTTATCCAAGGTATGCCCAGGCGGATCAAAACGTTATTAGATGTTTGGGAAGCAAATATCCACTACTAAAGGAACGAGGATTCTTTAGAAAACTAAAATAAAAATCTTAAATGTTAAGTTCTGAGACTTTTGCCCATTTTCATTAATTTATGTTTCATTTGTAAGTTCTTCTTTTACGTGATTTACTTATTTTTATATTAATAAACAAAATAGTATTAAAAAAAACGTTTTATTTTTCCAATTTATTTGAAATTGTCGCAAAATTTCAAGGTGCGCCACTTTTTTTGTATCTCAGTGTAATTAGTTACAATGTTTGGAACTACTTTTTAATTTATGTTTTAATTCAGGTAGGTCAGCAGGATAACAAATTAAATACAAATGTTTACATAGATCATGGAAGATGAAAGCAAAATTAATAAATTTGCTAAAATTCAAACCAAAAAAATCTGGAACTACAAAAATAAAAAAGCGAAAAATATTATTTTAGGAAGATACTCTTACCATTATATCAACAGATACGTTTAAGACAATGTGTGCTTTATATTGACACATAAAAAAATCAGTAGGTAATCTACAAATATACGAGTGTGTGGTATGTATAGCTGCAATGCTCATTCAAAACCTTCGCTCTTGCTAAAATATTTAAGTGAATTAGAAAGTGAGCTTCCATACTTAATTTTAATTTCTTGGATAATACATCATTAGCTTCCAAGCACTACACTTCCATCACATTAGCAAGTAACTATCAATAACAATTCTTCACTGTATTTTTCTGTTTTTTTTTTTTTCATGACTGGTCAGCCTAACTAATTAAACTTGAAAACAACTCTCACTTTTGCTCATGGTGCACAAGCCTTAATTGTGAGTAAAAGTTTTCCCTTTCAACTACTTGAGTTGGCAGAAATAACTATGTAGTTGGCCATTCCTGGTTTTTTGGAACCGAAACTGAGCTCTGAAAAGAAAGCTATTGAAGATAATCATACTCGTAAGAAGTTAGTAGATTATTTCTCTGCTTTCTTTAGATTAATAGCTTCTTCTTTCCAGTGATGTTCGGGTCTTTGGGGAATCTCTATCAAGTCATAGTCCAGTTGTCATTCATGTGGGTATCATAGACAATGGACTAGTTCTTTGACCCTTTCCTTAGTATACTCAAAAACGTTCAAAATGATCTTATGAAGACGCTAACGTCTAAGTACCATAACGAGCTCTGTGAACAAAAACTATCACTTTCCGAATTGATATCATTATGATGTATTTTCTCTTCAGTTCTTGATTGCAAATTATTAGTCAATTGCGTTGCAATGGATATTACCGTATGCAGAATTAGAGCCAAAAACGTTGTGGCCGGATTGAAATTTCGCATATACTTGTACAAGGTGACGCAAAAGTCAACACCTTATCGGAAGAGGCTACTATGACATTTGCGAAGTAAAGAGATACAAAATACGCGTCAACAAAGACCGCAGAATTCTGAATCTCGACCACGAGGGAGACAACTTTTCATCGAAAATCACCGGAATCATTAAAATGACCGGAGAACACGTGGTTCCAATAGGATGGAGCAACGACGCATGCTGCACGAGCCACAAGCGAAATTCGTTTTGGCGATTTACACTGGCCGGCAAGATCGCCTGATTTAACCGTTCCAGACTTCTTTTTGTGGCGTTTTTTGAACTCACGAGTCTATGTCAACAAGGTTCAGACTCTTGAAACCCTCAATGAGAATATCCGCCAAGAATGCGAGAACCTATCGCCGTAGGTTCTGGGAAGAGTGATGGAAAATGCCATCAATTCTGGCGACGGCCACTTGGCCGATATCATTTTCCCTATTTAATGGAAAAATTGGAAGCATCAGACAAACATAATCAAAGTTTTTCACTCATCTTCAGTGGTTAAATTTCGTCGACCCTTCTGTGTCGCCTATGTCTAAAGCGATCCATAGTACAATATAACAATTGAAGGTTTAGTCGTTCCGCTAAGGGTATGTGAACAACTGTCAGGCAGGCGGCTATGTATTACAGATACGAGGGTGGGTCAATAAGTCCGTGAATTTCTGACCTCTTTACTGAAACAGCAACACTGCTCCTGTCAAGAGGCATCTGTCAGTTGACTCCTGTCAAAATTTAAACTTGCTGCGTCAGTTAGTTTGTGTTTGACAGCTATTTTTATCAGACTACTCACTAATTTGAGGAGAAAATGGAAAAAAGTGAATTTCGTGTGCTTATTAAGCATTATTTCTTGCGAAAAAAAACCATTTCCGAGACCAAGGCTAAGCTCGATAAATACTATGGGGACTCTGCACCATCGATTTCAATGGTAAAAAAGTGGTTTACTGAATTTCGTTGTGGCCGTACAAGCACTGAAGATGCCGAACGTCCTGGACGCCCAGTTGAGGTCTCTACACCCGAAACAAAATCGAAAAAATTCACGATATGGTGTTGGCCGACCGAAGATTGAAAGTGCGAGAGATTGTGGAAGCCGTAGGGATCTCGCATGGCTCAGTGGTTTCAATTTTGAATGATCACTTGGGCATGAGAAAGCTTTCCGCAAGATGGGTGCCGCGTTTGCTCACAGTCGACCACAAACGCAATCGTGTAACAACTTCACAGGAAGTTTTGGCGTTGTTTAATCGCAATATGGAGGAGTTTTTGCGCCGTTTTGTAACCGTGGACGAAACATGGATCCATCACAACACACCAGAGAACAAACAACAGTCAAAACAGTGGGTTTCTAAGGGTGAATCGGCGCCAAAGAAGGCCAAGGTGGGTTTGTCAGCCAATAAAGTTATGGCGACTGTTTTTTGGGATGCACGCGGGATAATCCACATTGACTACCTTCAAAAGGGAAGAACAATCAATGGGGAATATTATGCCAACTTATTGGACCGATTCAATGACGATTTGAAAAAAAAACGACCTCATTTGGCCAAGAAAAAAGTTCTTTTCCACCAAGACAATGCAAGGGTGCACACATGTGCAGTTGCCATGGCAAAAATCCATGAATTGCTCCCTCATCCACCCTATTCTCCAGATTTGGCTCCGAGCGACTACTTCTTGTTCCCAAACCTGAAGAAATGGCTTGGTGGAAAAAGATTTGACTCCAAAGATGAAGTCATATCGCAAACAAAGGCCTATTTTGAGGACCTCGACAAATCATTTTTTTTGGAAGGGATAAAAAAATTGGAGAAGCGTTGGACAAAGTGTATAGAGCTCAAGGGAGACAACGTTGAAAAATAAAATTATTTTTTTATCAAAAAATCTGTGTTTTAGTCCAAAAGTCACGGACTTATTGACCCGCCCTCGTACCTGCATGGACCGCTTTACGGCAAAAGACAATTCTGCTTCCTTTCGGCAGGGTTTATCCTCTCACGCGACTTCCTCACTCCGCTAACGGTATGTCAACAACTGTCAGGTAGACGGCTATACCTGCAATTTACTCATGAACCAAAATATCAAATGTTGGTATAAATGTATAAATGCGACTCCCACTTCTAGGGAAATAAACCGTAAGCATTAAGTATTGGGTTGTACCACATGAAATGTCCGATTTTCGCTCTGTCAGAAATAAGAAGTTCTCGAGTGAACGTCTCTGCCAGAACTTCAAATTTTATTTTTAAATAAAATAAAGTGATGCTTGACGTGTGAGAATTTTAGGGTTCGTTACAAGTATCATTTTTTTTTTTCTAGAAATTATTTACCATGCTGTCGACAGTTCAAATTCGAACCCTATTCCTTTACGAATTTAAAATGGGACATAATGCGTCATTGGCAATGAAAAAGATTAATGACGCATTTGAGGATGTAGCGGTAAACGAACAGACTATACGACGTTGGTTTGGAAAGTTCCGTTCGGGAGATTTCAGCCTCGAAAATGAACCACGCGGGAAGCCGGAAACGTTGGTTGACGACGATGTTTTAAGAGCAACGATGAATGCGGATCCAACGAAATTGGTGCGGGAGATTGCACAAAGCATGGGAGTATCCCAGATGACAATAAGTCGACATCTTTCTCTCATAGGAAACGTCAAGAAACTCGATAAGTGGGGTATCCCATGAACTGAACAAATCCCAAAAACTACGGCACCTTGAAATCTGCGCATCGCTTACATTAAGAAACCAAACTGAACCGTTTTTGCACCGGATAGTCAGTCATCTGTGATGAAAAGTAGATACTGTATGATAATCGTAAAAGATCTGGGCAGTGGTTAGATGCAGATGAAAAACCAAAACATACCCCCAAGCCCGATCTTCACCCAAAGGTGACAATTTGGCGGACATCGAAAGGACCAATACACTTTTCATTTCTTCAACCAGGGAAACGATAAATGCTATCAAATATTGTGAGGAAATCGACATATTGCATGCCAAATTGGTTGAAAAGCAACCTGCGTTGTTTAATAGGCACGATCCGATCCTTTTGCATGACAATGCTAGATCCCATACCTCACAAGTAACGGTGCAAAAACTGTAGCAGTTGAGATTTTAAATTCTTCCCCATCCACCGTACTCTCCTGATATCTTCCTACCATCTTTTCCGCAATCTGGAATCATTTTGCCGGCAGAAGGTCTTCCGGAACCGAGCAGAGGTCATAAAAGCCTTTGAAGATTTCATTGCCTCAAAAAGTTAGCACTTCTACAAAAAAGGAATATTTGACCTCGTTGGAAGAATGTCATGGATGCCAACGGATTCTATTTTGATTGAGTATAAATTTACGGACATTTCATGTGGTACAACCCAATTGCAGACAATATAGCACGTTTGTTACTATTGGAAAAGTCATGAAATTAAGTTAAGTGAAGAAATGAAATACGGTAAAAAAAAAACCTAACCTTGATACAATTTTTTTTGATAAACAAACATTTTGATGATTTGGCCTCATTTCACTTGGTATTAGTGAATTCGTGAAATAAAGCCAAATGTTAGAATTTGGCCTTATTTCAAGACACCTGTTATTCGCTGAACCTGCAGTTCGGCTTATCAATCCGAGAAGGATTGCATCCTTTATGTGATACTAAACATTACTTGGCAGCTACTATATTCGTAGAGTAATACTGATAATCATACTTCAGGTGCATACATAAGCTCTCTAGGTATAGGAAACTACCAAATTTTTCCGTCTGGGGAGAGATGTTACGGTATCAGAAATATTATGAAATATTATGAAATACTATATATTAAGCCCTATTCTATTTACTGTTTGTTTCAGCATCCAAATAAAGTCTAATGAATGTTAGGTCTATGAGGCGGCGTACTCCAGGCTTTTCAGGTGCATTGTCACGCAGCACGCAGTAGTTTCCTTACTATTGCTATACGATAACCTCCAGCGGCTTAAAAAGGTCGATGCAGATTCATATCGATCCAAGTTAAAAGCCGTTTCGTACCTGGTCGAGTGTATAGTACCTATAGAACCCAAAATCTCTGATCATTATCGGAAATATTTTTACTGCAATTGTAGCTCATGTTGGTCAAATATAATTACCTCGCAATTCATGAGATTATGGTCTTAGTTATACGTTTGTTTCACACTTAAACAAGGCAAATCCTAATCTTTCAGGTGGTCCACCCCATTGGACGTCCGTTGTGGACGTGTTGGCAAGTATTTTCCAGTGTACCAACACTGACTAGAAAAATGCCATAATAAAAATCATTCAAATCCTTGCCAATGCCTTTCCATTTATGGAAACGTTTATAATCGTTTTTAAAATATAGGTTATCGTTGGCACTCACCACTGTGACATTGTCAGTTTTCCCTATTATGTATATTCCGAATGCCATTTAATTTACTCTTGAAGTTATGTCCTACTCCTTTGTGAGATTTATTGGGGCGAACTATCGTAAAAAGGATATTTTTGGAAGATTGCTGAACGGGAGGAAAGTCGTTTGTCGTTTCCATCCATTTTGGTAGAAGCCGAGATCTGTATGCTTATTTTCAACCCATGGTTGACATACATCATTTAGGTACGATTAGGGGCGTAATTAGCACGCATATCACATAACACAGAACAAAAAGTGTATGCACAGATAGAGGGCGCTTTTTAAGAACTATAGAACTTTAAAAACAAAAGAACAATTTAACCACGGGAATTGAGTTTTAATTAAAAATTTGTGCTTATTCATTATGAACACTTCTTTGCCATTTTTTTTTACGAAATTACACAACGTTAAATCAGACGATATCGGTGACATACCATATTCACTGGTACGTTTCGTGATATAATGTTATCGTTGGATGGAAGTCAATAGTTTTATGGGGCGTATAGGCCAGTAGAATTAAACATTAAATTCGTGATTGTTGCGTAAAACGTTTTCATCAGTTGATGTGCTTTTTGCAAGTATGTACATTAAATTTGCAACAATTTAAGCCTAACCCCAGTTCTGGGCATTCAATTATTTTCGATATATGATAATATATCGCATTCGACGGAAAAAAGGGCATAGAATCATGTTTAAAGATGGATGTACATCCCTTATTACAAAAAAAAAAATTACAAATTAAAAATCAATACATACACTCAATGTTTTGGTTTTTTCGAGAGTCCAGGTTGATCACGGTCGTATTGTGAGACTGAAAGAAGTTGCTGAGATATACCTTCCGTCTCTGGTTGTTCGTCTGAAACCAGAGGATCGTCGTAGGTGTCTTCATCTTCGTCAATTATCGCAATATTATGGCAATTGTAACAATATTATGGCAAGTCTAATCAGAGCACCGAGTGTATAAAGTTGAGCATTTAGGCCCAACTCTCCGGCAAGTGCAAGGTCCCGTGCATCCCTTCTGACAGTTACTGGCGTGAGAGCGATTTGGGAAGAATTGGTGAGACTGGTTCACATAATGTTGTTATTAGTATTAAATCAAGGAAGCCCTTCGACCGACCCTAACCCTGATTTGACAAACAAGCGAAACCGAATCTCGTTTAGAGTGCCGTAGCCGTTTTAACTAACATTAGGTTCCGGTTCTTTTTAAATACACCCGGCAACTTTGTCTGCCAGAAAAGAGCAGAGGTGGTGTCGCATCCACTAAATGTCTGGAGGAAAAGTTCAAATCCGGGAACCATTTTATTTCTGCTCGACTAAAAGAAGTGGTGGAAATCTGACCTTTTCCACTTTTTTGGAAGCAAACATTTCGGAAATTCGAGCGCAATCCGCAAAGGACAACGATTAGGCCAACAACCCATCTAACCACGATACCGTTCTCGTAGCATGTGCTTTTGTCAAGGGCGGTTCCGATAATGTCACAGTCTTAGTTTCGATGCCTTCTATTCCAAACGCAGAGTACAATATATATGGTCAATGAGACGTCGTTTATTGGAGTCGTTGGCTAACAATTTCTCCTGTGGTACTTTAATGATAGTTGAGGAGTCGAACACGATCTCGTTGCAAGAGAGGACAGCGTAGCGACGCAATCGTTCTGCGGGTTTAGTACTCCTAAGAGCTCCATCTTAAGCGTACCTATCGAACACCACTGCCACGTTCATGCCTATGTTGCTGGTTGTGTAGGTATTGTAGCTAGCTACGTGCGGGCTCGAAGAGAGATGTTTTTTTGGAAAGTGGCGTGAAAGCAGAATAAAAAATAGATTTAGCCTCCTTCTGCATCCCCTCTGGGTAGAACAATGCTAATGGATAAGAGCCCAATTCGAATTTGACATGTTCCTTTAATTCTCTGTCTGACTACTTAGTGATGCATAACCTTTGAAAGATGGTGAGTAGATCCACGTCAACACGGTGGTTATGAACAGCTAGAGTGCTGGTGATTGCCGCCAAGGTTAGCATTTTGTAATTTCTTTTGAAACTTACCTTTCCAAATGAGTTGCCAGTGTTTTACCCCTATAATTCCTTTTTCTTGGGCTATTCCACTGTTGAAGGATATGCCAACCATATTCGTCGTATAATAGCTGTACTTTCAACAACCATTGCCATTTTGTAACTACAAGAAAATCCTTTGTTGCGCAGAGATTAACAAGATGTTTTGACCCAAATTTTCTGTATAGGTACTTACCAAAGCTCGTATGTCCTGAGTGAGGAGAGGAATGAGGTAGGTCTGACGGCAGAAATTATTGCATGAGCTATGGAAACAAATTTCTTCTTCCAACCACCAAGATTTAAGCGTTTGTATTTTAGCGTTTGTATGGTTTCAAGTAACAGTTTCAGAAACTCGAGAATAACAGAACTACTTTCTCGCAAGAAATCATCAGACGGAGGATATTCAGTTGTAAAGTGTGTTTTTTTTTCAGAGATATACAAATTCAATAGGAAATACAATACTTGAAACTAATGTTAATGTCCGTAATATTAGTTTTAGTTAATTTTATGTCATTAGTTTAAATATGATATCGGGTATATGCGCGCCTCCGCTAGCTCGCACGAAGCGCAATCGTGCAGTCCAATTTTCGGCAACATTATCGAGCAACTGGGGCCGTATATCAGTAATAACACGGCGAATGTTGACTTCCAAATCGTCCAACGCCTCTGGTTCATCGGCATAGACTAATGACTTCACATACCCCCAAAGAAAGTAATCCAAAGGTGTGAGATCACAGGATTGTGGAGGCCAGTTCACAGGTCCATTACTCCAAATTATGTGCTCAACAATTGTTTCCCGCAATAAATTGATGGTGTCGCGCGCCGTGTGGCATGTTGCGCCATCTTTTTGAAACCAAAGCTCTGTCACGTCAATGCCATTCAACTGAAGAACGAAGAAGTCAGAAATCTTGTTTATATAGCGCTCTCCATCGATGGTAATAGTCTGGACGACATCGTCCTTAAAGAAATATGGGCCAATGATTCCACCAACCCATAAAGCATACCAAACAGTGAGTTTTAATGGCTGTAAGGGCGTCTCGACAAAGGCTTCTGGGTTTTCTCCACTCAAAATTCGACAATTTTGCTTGTTTATATATCCATTTAACCAAAAATGGGGCTCATCGGGGAACAAAATTTTGAGTTGAAAGTGAGGATCAAGCTGAATGATTTTTTTACATTCACATACAACGCGTATAATAGTCACGCGGTTTCAACTCTTGCACAAGCTGGATCTTATAAGCTTTTAAGCCTAGATCTTTCCGTAAAATCTTCCACAAAGTGGATGGACATAGCTCCAATTGCTATGCACGATGGTGAATCGACTCATCCGGGTTCTCCTCAACGTTGCGCTCCACAACGGCAATAACATCTTCTGTTCGTACTGTTTGTCGCGTTTGGGGATGCATATTATCCACTAGAGTGTACGTGGTGCGAAAACGATGCATCGCGTTCCGAATAACTTCGCTCGGATGTACGATTATATCGACCGTAAAATAAACGTAGCACACGATAAGCTTGGCGAACCGATCCAGTGTTTTCGAAATAAGTTTGCACAGTTTGCACGCGTTGTTCAGGCGTTAATCTGTTCACCGTAAAATGACAAAACGTATTAACCACAAATCAACTTCAAACTGTCAATTGATAATCTGTAGAAACAGTGTTGCCAGTTTAAAAACCAAACCTCTAAAAATTCGTTTTTAGTTTAAGTATGTAGGTTAAGATCTATTTTAAGATCGTACATAGCTCGCAGTTTTCGTACCTATATAAAAATCAAAAAGGAATAATTTTGATTTATTTCCTTTGCTAATGAGAGTCTTCACATTTCAGAAATTAATCACTTTCGTTCTCCATAGCCCCTTATCCGAGGAGCAATTGAATACATTAGAGATCAATATTATTTTTCGGTTGCAGTTTTCTGGGCCACAGACCAAACGACACTTAACGTGTTTCAACACTCAGGTGGGATGCTATTCACCCTCCTTAAAGTTCACAATTTCAAGAGAAATTTACATATATCTATGGAACTAGTAGAACTAAATACAAATGTTCATCTGAAAGGACATCTTCTTCCTTTTTAACGAACATATGTATACCTATTCGTTAGAAAATATGCTTATTACCAACAATTTTTAAATCTAAGCGAATATCTGAATATCGAATAGTTGTTATCGATTTGTTAGGATATATTTTGATTTCGATTTCTGTTATTGATTCGTGTTTATCAACAAAGCTTTAGTACGAGTACTATCGCTCCCATTATCACTTATTGATGTCATAGAACTTTTTGTGGACTGTTTTTATTTTTGAAGAGATGACAGCCCCTACAATATCAAAGGATGATTTGCAAAAGCCTTTTAGATAGGTAGGTCCACAAAGGTCGTATCAAAACCTCTCCTGTATTTAATCGACTTAATCTGGCCCTTACTGAAACAATAAGCAATCGTGTCCTTCAACGGATAAAAGTCACAAATTCTATGCATAGATATTCGTGTACATAAGGGTTGATACTTTGTTGCATATTACAAAACGAAGTCATCATAACAGATCCATTAAAAAACAAATTCCAGCGTAATAGCGCTCTGTTTATGCATAGCTTTTTTCGCAGTAACTCGAATCACTTTAATATTGTACATCGCCATTCGGCTTTTTTCCTGAAATCATAGAATGACGACGGGTTTCCCGCCATATAAATACAAAACACGCGTCACAATATTGGAAACCCGTGCAAGAGCCAAGAGCCAAGAGTCAAGTCAAGTCTTCCTGGCATTGTCGGAGAACTATTGCTTACTCACGAACTGAGATTCTAATGAAATTCCCCACTATATCCGTACTCCGTAGTCTCAAGCCCCAATACATAGCAAAAAGCACATTTGTGTTAACACACCAATAATTAATACACAGAAGTAGTCGAAGGGAAAATACATTTTAATTTTTGCTTTCCAATCATTTTTATGAATTTTTTTTTTTATTTATTTATTTTTTTTTTAGTGACGAGTGTCGACGAATCACTCAGACAATAGTGCCGGCAGTTGTACTACAAACATCGCTGAAGAAAGCACCGAACCAGCGTACGCGTCTGCATCTATTCGTTATTCTTGTCGGCAACCCCCGCCACTGCCGCTGACCGATACACTGACTCGCACTCGTTATATTTATATTTAGAGATACAAAAAATTTTAGTAAAGTTGGCGTCGAAAATATATGTTTGTATTGGACTTTGAGATAGTTTTATCCACAATATCATCATAGCAGTGATAACAAGAAAAGACAATCCAATTAAAAAAAAGTGATACATTCGACTTGAATCAGGATATTCAACAGTTGAATCAGAAAATTCAAAATAAACAACCACGAGAGGGGGATTTCCAATTAAACTTGTGTAAACCAACCTATCAGCGGAAAAGGGGAAATTTCAAAAAACAAAACTTTAACCGAGAAATTTCGTCACATCTACAGTTTGCGTCATCATCGAACAGAACAACACAGTATTCGTTGAATCAAAAAAGCTTTTCGCATTCAAAAGAAAAGCTCAACAGACAACGGGGCATGAGAAAATATCTGTGAAAAAAAAAAAAAAAAACCCAAACAAGCTGCAAAATACTAACCACAACCAATTCAGTCTGCAGTGATTTTTATTTGTATCTGAGCGCGTATATTCCGTTGATTTTTTTCGACACTTTCTTTTGATGCTCCGTACGCTAATAAAATTCAGGCATCCAATCTACATATATCCTGTAGAACGGAGTCGTTAATCCTTTAGAGAAGCGCCAAATAGTGTTTTCGTGTCGAGTTGGAAAGATTTACCGATCGCGTCGACGTATCTTAAATTCCAATCAGCTGATCGGAAAGCTGCTTGCACAAATAACTTAAACGAATTCGAAGCGTGTACAGTGAACGATACATACAAAACGAAATAAAAATAATAATAATAATAAAAAAAAAAAAAAACAATTACATATATATTCGTATAGCTAACCAAAAACGGCCACACTTTGTTTATTCACAACGAGACGACCTACTTGTTCTTTGTTCTCAAAAAAATTTGGAGAGAAATTCGGTTCGTGCTGAGAAATTCTTTTCGTTATTTTGTTTTTCTTGTCGATTTCTTACGAAACGGTCGTTTAAAAAGTGTCGGTGCAATTGGAGATAATTAAAAGTGTGCTATGATTAATTACCAATTAACTCAGACCTCTACTACTACTACTGTTATTACGACAACAGACCGTTACGAGACAAAATCCAGAGAACAGCAGTTACTTGTTATAACTTACTTCATCGATTCAAAACAGACCACGCAACTGGTGTATCTATTGGTGAAAAACGATTTGAAAACTCTAATAGACTTTACCTAAAGTTGTTGTATTTGTTCTATTTAAACAAAATACTTGTTTTTTTTTTTTTCTTGTAACGAGCTATCAATCCGAAGATACATAGATAAAAGCAGGAGCATATTACAGTATCGAAACGAAACTCAACAGAAAGTTTATTGTTTTTTTTTTTCTTTTTTTTTAAAACGAACGAGAATTCAGACAGTACATCAGCTGTCATCAGTGTCATTTAGTGTCATTACTGTTAAACTTTGACAAAAATGAATGTCAACAGTCCGATATTTGTACCGATGGGGCATATTTCGACAACCGTACCGATACCGATACCGGTACCGGTAGCAGTACCATCTGCAGTTTCATCAATGTACCTTGTCTATGATGTTACTCAAAATACAATGATGTCCGCATCGGGTACAAGTTCCCACAGTAATTCCTACAATCAGTATAATACTGCATCGAATTATAGAAATTTATATAAACCACACTATCAAAGTCAACTACAGCATCATTTGCAGCATCAGCAACGTTCTAGATACTTTCAACGCAGTAATACTAGCCAAGTTGGTCTATTGCC
This sequence comes from Volucella zonaria, assembly GCA_963966105.1. Lineage (NCBI taxonomy): Eukaryota > Metazoa > Arthropoda > Insecta > Diptera > Syrphidae > Volucella > Volucella zonaria. The sequence continues at coordinate 161,686,491 of OZ014532.1, forward strand.
AACTCCAATTCAAAACAATGTCACTTATCAATTCATATCGAGTCGGCAATTTTTGAAAACCCAACAACAGGAAAAGCAGCAACAGCAGCAGCCATTAATTACAAAAGAAGTCGAATGTATGCTGCGTTTCCAACGAAGATTTTCCAAAGCCAATCCGAACAATAGAACGCAAATTCAGGTGGATACTGAACAAAGTAAGTAGAATCTTAAATTAAAATTCAAATTAAAATCTAATATCTTATCAAAACTATCTAATTGGGAGAGGAATTTCGATGCTGGGCACTGACCGATACCATTAAACGCAAATACAGACATATAGTTACAGTCAATATATATGTAGGTACAGTCATAGACATACGAGTAGATACGAGTACACTTAACATGCTAAACAATGTGTCTTGTCTGAATGCGCCCCTCATAGAGTTCAAGGAACGACAATGAACTTGAACGCGTCGAGGTTTATTGAAGCTTTTTTGTTTGCTCTCTTTTCTTTCCTTTTATTTTTATTTTCTTTGTTTTGTTTGTTTTTGTTTTTTTTTTCGTATATCTTAGCTTGTCTACCCATTTCTTTTCTGTTTTTAAAAAAAAAACTTTTTTTGGGAAAACTAAAGACTTAAAATACGAAAAAGAGAACACAAAGACGATAAGGGTGTTAGGGAAAAATATACGCCGCCAAATGACTGACTAGTCATTGTTATCATGATGCAGGCTTTCACAAGTGCATTCTTTTTTTCTTTTATTTTTTTTAAGAGGGTTGAATATGCTGTACACAGCTGGAGGTTATGAAATATTTTACTCTTGATATCAGTCATTGAACGTACGTCGTACTTGAAGAGTTGATGTTAAGAATATGTTGAAATTTATTCGGCCGAATTGAGAGTTCATCTGGATGAAAATAGGTGCATTACACTTTCTAGGCCGTTAAGAGGCTTGTACAGACATACAGATGGTGGGTATTCAAGTAGATAATGGTGGGTGAGGTTGTGAATCATTTTGAGTGTTTTTTTCATGACTGACCTCATCTTGAATGTGGGTGAAGTGGTTGAACTTAATTTAAAATTTGGTCCTTCGAGCCGAATTTCTTATTTTGTAAGCAACCGCTTTATTTGATTTTTTTTTTTTGAGACTTTTGATCATCGAGTATGATAATGTCAGTTGTTTCATTGGTAGAGAGAGCCTCTGGTTTTTAACGTAAACCATCTGTCGTGTAGACTTAAGTTTACGGGATGCCCGTACATCCATGGGAGCAAGGAAACGCCCTGCCGCCTTCCTGGGATACCAAAGCAAAACTTGTGTTGGAGGCACAACCTCCACCGTTGGTATGGGTAGTGGTCGATCTAAAACTTTTTACTGTTCTTAGGGTGACAGCACCCAGTACTTATTGCAACTTTACATTGGCTCAAACCAACAGGAAGACGCTTCCCGCGACTTTGGGTTTAAACCACAGCCACCATGACGCTCCCACAGAAGGGCTTACCTCAAACAAGTCAGGTCCGGACCGAAATCCGGGGGGGACTACCGGTGGTCCTGCTGCCAACAAGACCTATGACCGGCAACTTGTATCTGATCAAATCGTAGCAAGCTTCGTTGGCGTCATCTGAAGATGTTTACGATAAGACCAGTAATATGATCTGCCCCCGCTTTTTATTAGACAACGTCGTTGATGGGCGAACCCTTAATAATTGGGCGGGGGGCCATGCGATGGTATATAAAGAATTGGTTAATTTTCTCACGGTATTTTGTTCGACGATCCTCAACCAATTTAGTTTCGCAGATCACCTATGTCGATCGGAAGATTTAAGGCTTCTTTATGTATTTTTTGAACCCCTCCCGTACTCTTACTTTACTCCAGCTAACTTGATCTCTAGCTAATCGCCTCAAGATTCGTCACCGGGTTAGATGAGGCCCCCTTTAAGCTGTACTATGGCCTTCCTTAACTTTGTCACCGGTTAAAATCAATGACTTGGCTACTGTGGTCCTTATAATTCTTCATTGAATTTCCATATATCAGTATAAGTATTTTTGTTTTGAAGCAGTTACTTTCACCAGTGCTTCCGTGCCGGGATGATTAGGGTCACTTTGGTCGGCCTCAGTAGAGAATGACTACACTACTCAGTTGCATTTGACTACTTTTGTTTCTTCATTCGACTTCTCTACTGAAATTGAGATGGGAGTTTTATGCGAAGCCTGAGTATGTGGACTCGTTTCCAATTTGAATATTGTAGCTGTCGATTGATTTTTTCTTTTTAAATGTCCGCAATTACTCTACTGACACTTCTATTATGTTATATCATCAGCATGTACACGAAGCCATATAAATCTGAAGAAGACTATGACGCTGATTTCGACTTTTTGATGATCTCTTTATGGCAATAAGATGTAAACATCTACATGCCAACGTCTTATATTAACCCTTTTCTTTTTGACAAGAAAATAGGTATATGCAGCTAATGCCGATTTTAAACAAGCATTCGTTATCATTTTGAGCAGAGGAACTAGTTTTGTTGGAATATCGAAGCAAGACATAGCTCTATAAAGCTCGCCTCTTTTACCTTCCGGTTTCTGTTCAGACCAGGGATACAGCAGTATCTTTTTTCCTTCTGATCAAACTTAGCAAGATCATTCTTTCTGTTCTTTTTCATGGAGCTTCCGTAGGGGTTAAGGGATTAAAATTTGGAAAAGTTTAAAATTTCGTCTGAGATATCCGCATTCGTACCGTTACTACAATAAAATAGCGATCCGATGGGATCTGTACAGCTTAAAAGATTCAAATATGCAAAATAGTATACGCATGCCTTGAGTCGATCGTAATGTAGTTTGCCTGATTAACAGTTAAGTATTCAAAAAATCGCTTTGCCTATTTGGGCAGAAACTACGAACTATGTCGTGCTTAATGCTTATCCCCCAAGAAGAAGACGTGATAAAAAGAAAACCACACTGTAGATTGACGGCCAAAAAAGTCAGTTTTATTTCATACCAATTATGACAGATAATAGTTCATTATAAGACTAATTCACCATTGCATGATTAGAAATTCATTTGGTATACAATTCACAATAATCATCCATACGTATGTGATAGTCTTCCCCACTAAATATTATGTTGATAACGAACAACGGAAGGGCGCACTCGTGTAGATCTCCTCAGCTCAGTTGTTGATTCTTGTCTCTCTTCGTCTTTGTTGTTGCTAATAATTATTGGATCATCAATAATCGTTTCCCCTCCTGCGGTATTTTTCGCCTCTTCCACATTCTCACTAGGTTTCTTTGCTAAACTTCCATTCATTATTATAATTTCGTGGTCTCTAACTGAATCTTCCTGAATCATCGACATAGTTCCATCAACATCAATTAAATAATGCAAAAGTCCATCTCGTTATGTAACTTTGCCGAACTTCCACTTAAATTCCTTGCTTTGATAGTAACCGATTTGAACAAGATCTCCAATTATAAAAACTCCGCTTGCATTCGTGTTTTCTTGCACTCTCCCTCGCGTTTTTATAATTCAACAAATCAAGTCCAGTTCGAAAATTAAATTTGAACATCAGTTCGGCAGGGCTCCTTTCCGTTGTTGTAGATGTAGTCTTCCTTTACTGCAATAGTTCGTGTGTAAATCACCAGGATCGTTGACTGAAGATCGAATCCGTACAAAACGTTTCGCTTGTCCGTTAGTGGCAGGATGAGCTGGTGAAGAAAGTTTGTGATTAATAGCATTTGATTTCAAAAAATCGGGAAATTCTTTTGAAATGAAGTTTGTGCCGTTATCCGACACAAGTGTATACGGAATTCCAAATCTTAGGAAAATTTCTCTCACCTCCAACCATTTCATTTTTGCATCCACAATCACAAAAAAATATTGCTCCATGAATGGCCCCGCAAAGTCAACATGCAGCCGCTACCAAGGTTGAGCAGGAACTTCCCATGGATTAATTTGAACTTTGTTCGGCTCTGTTAGTACTTTTGCACAATCATGAAATCTCTTTACTAGTTCTTCAATATCGCGACCTATCCCAAGGCAATAGCAATAACTCCTTGCCATCCCAACATGTGTAGTGTGTAGTTCCTTTAGGACTTCCAAACGAAGAGTTGAAGGTATCAGAACTCGAATTCCTCTGTAAATACAACCATTTTGCAACATAAGTTCACCTGCCATAGTAGGTTATTAATTGGATAAACCGTGAAGATAGCTCTTTGTCCTTTTTCATTTCTGTAAAATATCTTCCCACAGCTTGTAGATTTCTTTGATTTGGTCCTCTACACAAGTATTCTTTAAAAAGCGTCTGGAAAGAAAGTCAGCGTTAGTGTGTTCTTTTGTATTTAATTCAATCCACTGAGAAACAGGACGTAGTGTAATAAACGCTGAGTTGTAAGTAAGGGTAAATTTTTGTCGGGGCTAAATATCAAAGTCAGCGGTTTGTTGTCAGTTATGAGCGTAAATTCCCTTCCCTAGCAGTAGTCAACGAATTTATGTAATCCCCAGAAGATTGCTGTGGCTTCTTTATCCAATTGACTGTAATTAGCCTCGACTTTGGATAAACTCCTAGAGGCGAAAGCGATAGATCTCTCTCCTTGCTCGGTTATATGGGAAAGTATAGCTGAAAGTCCAACTGGTGATGCATCTGTTGCGAGGATACTCGTAAGTGGACATTCTTACTCATCGTCTTTGTTTTGAGAATTTCGAATGCATGTTGGCATTCAGATGTCCACACAAATTGTTAATCCTTACGCAAAAGTCTGTATAATGGGTGCAGTTTTGTTGATTGGTCCGGTATGAACAATAATTTACCATACCAAGGAATTGGCGTAGCTTAGTAATTTCTGTAGGTGCCTTGACTTCAGATATTGCGTATATTTTATCGGGTGTTTTGTGTGAGTCGTTCTTGTCAATTTTTTGTCCCAAATAGATCACACTTCTTTGAAGCATTTTGCATTTGGATTTATTTAAATAAAGGTCGAATTTTCGTAGTTTGGCAAGAAAAAGGTTGCATGTTTGGAGTGTCTCATCACGATAATATCATCGCAGAAACAAGCTGTTCCCTCGAGATCATTAATAATATGTTCATATATAAAGCGTTGCCGTATGTTGGGTGCAGTCTTAACTCCAAACATGAGTTTATTGACTTTGTAGGGACCTTTAGTTGTACTCACCGTGTTTGCAACAACCCGCTTTCCACTGACAGTCAGTTTATATGACAGCTCAATGCGCATTTAGTCAATCACATGGTTCAATATGCATAGAAAGGGTGGTGTTTATATGAAATTATCCAAAACCGAATCCAAAATGAGCGAGAGAAAATTGAGAGAGTTTAACAAACAGCTGATTGAAGTGACAGTTTGGTAAATTCGAATCGCGTGTAAATTAAATAGGAGGTAAGAGAATGATGAGAGCGCGGAGAGTAAAATGCTTCAATGCGATTAGAAAGTGTTTACCACCTTGATCAAAAAGTTCCCGCACCACACCACCGTGTGGCGCTCCCATTGTTCCGATTTGAGTTCTGTTTTTTTTTTGTTAAGTTGGTAAATCTGTTGTTGAAATTTCCTCTAAATCATAGCTTGACATTTGCAAAAGTTACGTAGCCAAGAGCACATCTACTTCTGTGTGTGTTGGCGATTTTTTACAATTCTAGAAATGAATTTAAATTTGCAATAACGAATTTTGCGTAAAAAACGAATTTAATGGTGCGCGAACGTTGAAAATGTTGGAAAAGTGTTTCGGCAACGATTCTCTAAAGAAAACGGTCGTTTACCAGTGGCACGAGCGGTTCAAAAGTGGTCGTGAGTGAACCGAAGATGATGAACGCAGTGGCAGACCATCGATAAGGAAATCGACGAAAACATTGATGAAGTACTCGTAAAAGAAATGTTGGGCAATAACCGCAAATTAACCATCAGAGAGATAGCGTCCAAGACATTTTGGTTAATGATTTGGGTTTCCGTCATGTAGCAGCAAAGTTGGTGCCAAAAAACCTCAATTACCATGCAATAAAGAGACCGTGTTGACGTCGGAAAAAAGATGATTTGCGAGGCTGAATTCGATCCCACATTCAACAAAAGGATCATTACTGGAGACGAGACGTGGGTTTATGAGTACGATATGCAATCCGGACATCAGGCAAGTGAATAGCGTTCACCAAATGAGCCGACACCAAAAAAACCACTTCGTTTTCAGTCAAAAAAGAAGGCAATACTCACGGTTTTCATGGATTACAACGGTGTAGTGCATCATGAATTTTTGTCAGAAGGCCAGACAGTAAACAAAGAGTATTATTTACGCGTTATGAGACGTTTGCGTGAAGAAATTCGCCGAAAGAGACCAGAATTGTGGGCAGAAAACTCGTGGATTTTGCACCATGATTTTGCTCCCTGTGACTTCTTTCTGTTCAATCGAGTTAAAAAACCACTACGGGGAACGCGTTTCAGCAGCCGACAGGAAGTAATAGAAAAATCGCAGGAAGCACTGATGGACATACCGAAAACCGAATATAAAAAATGTTTCGAGGATTGGATTAAGTGCTGGCATAAGTGTGTTGCAGTCTATGGGGATTACGTGATAGTGTGATTGCTTTATATTTGGCTGGAAAACCACAAGTAGCTATCGTTAGAGCCCTCCAGCACCTCAACGTGAATAAATCATTTGTGTCTCGAACCATAGCTCGTTACCGTGATACTGGCAGCGTTGCAAAACGCAATAGAGGTGGTCATAAAAAAACACAACATCGGCAGAAACGGTTCGGAAAGTGAAGGCTCGAATTGAGCGAAACTCGCGTCGCAGTGGAAGAAAAATGGCTCGTGAGCTCAACATATCGTTGGAACGGATGCAACATATACTGAAAAATGAGCTTGGTCTCAAGCCATTGAAGTTCCAAAAAGCACACGATCTTACACCGCAACAGAAAAAAGTTAGAGTCGAAACAGCGAAGGAGTTGCTACGCTTGCACGAAAGTGGTGAGTTGCCGAATTTGGTTTTTTCCGATGAGTCGCCATTTGTTATCGAGCAATATGTCGACAAACAAAATGACCGAGTTTACTTGCCAGAGAGGTCTTTCGAAAGTTTACACCTTCGGACGGCCACCAGAAAGCAAAAGCAGACAGCACCGTTGGTGATGGTTTGGGCCGCCATAACCGCCGATGGTCGCTCTCCGCTCGTATTTTTTGACAGTGGCGTCAAAATTAATGTGATCGTATACCGGGAAACTGTCTTAGAGGTAGTATTGAAGCCTTGGGCAGACAATCATTTCGGTTGGAGACCGTGGACATTTCAACAAGACTCGGCACCGTCTCACAAAGCGCGCGTCAATCAAGATTGGTTAAAAAACAATGTTCCACACTTCTTTTCTTCGACACAATGGATTGCAAATTCTCCGGATGCAAATCCGTTGCAGTTGCGGTTCGAGTCAGTCAACCTGTATATCAAAGGTGCAGTAGTATTCGCCATACTTAAGTTTTTGATACAATTCATCGTTTTTGGGGATTGCGTATCTATCGTTAACGATGAGTTTATTCAGAGTTACCTTATAATCTGATTTGATCACAGGTACTATAGGAGTTCGCCAATCAGAATGTTCGACCTTTTCAAGAATACCATCTTTTCCTAATCGAATAATTTCATCCTCTATTTGAGGTCGAATAGCATACGAAACCTTTTGGGGTTTAATGAATATGGGAGATGGTCCTTCTCGTAACTTAAGAATCCCTTTTATATTAGGAATCGTTCCTATTATCGGTTGAAAAATATCCTTATGATTCTCTAATATTTGTTGCTTGAATTAATTGATGTTTGACTCTGTAAAAACATTAGCATTGCTGTTTCATCGCAGGATATTTCTCTTTCTCTTGGGATTACTACACCAACAGTTTTATTTTTTTTTTCTCCTTTTAACGACACCCTTCAAGGGGATATCTTGATTGTTATGGATATTTAGAGCGCAGATCGCATAAGTACACATGAAAATGCATTCCGCTTCAGAGGGATTCGACTATGGCTACATACAGAGATACATTCGCTACTCGTAAATATGAACAAAATTTGACGAAGCTCTCACATGCAAACCTAGCATACAGACAGAATTGTCTAAGTGGTTGCACTATTCTGTTTGATGTCATAACTTTTATAATCCAATAAGTATGAATAGATGTATAAATATATTCCTCCCTGTTCGGATTTCTCCACTGCAGAAGTCTTCGGATAGCCATGTAAGCAACAATTTTAAGGATACCACGCAAACCACGGTCCAATAGCGTAATACAATATGTAGACAGTTTAATTTGATTAATTTCTATCCCACTGCGGGTTTCAGTACAGGGTTAGTTAGTAACTAAGATATTTCCGATAACCGATTATACCACCGTACGATCTGGCATATACATATTGTACAGATAATTAGGATTATTCCTAACTATTTTTTGATCTAAAGGACAGTTCACTCCCTACAAGATCGAGAATTGGGGATGTGTTTGGAATCAAGCTTCTTCTTTAAAATTTAAGTTTCATTGAAAGGGACATTATAGCATATTTTCTATTCCTTGGTAATGGATCGATGTCTAATTAAGAGTCACAGAAACGCCATTGAAAATTGATAAATTCGACCCCAACGTGGCGATATAAATGTAAAATCCCATTTTATCGTTAAGAGATTAATTTTGATAGTTTCCTTAAAAACCTGCAGACTTACCCTTGTTAATTTGAACAGCTATCGCTATAGAAAAACCCCTACAATCTCTGGTAAATTCAAATATATGTAGATACAAATTTCAATTAAAGACTAGAGGGACTAGATCAGTTTCATTCTGATAAGCCGGCTACAAGTATAAATACCCCCGACTAGAATTTACCCCAATTAGTATACTTTTTCGAAACGATGTCACTCACGAATCCAGTGATCCTTGTCGGAATCTTATTTCTGACTGTTAGCCAAATTTCAACAGTAAGTGCTGTCTTTGGTGGAAAACTTGCTGCTGAAGGTCAGTTTCCGTTCCAAGTCTCAGTCCGCTTAAATGGTACACACGTCTGTGGTGGATCCATCGTTGCTGAGCGAGTAATTGTCACAGCGGCTCACTGTGTCGTCGAATGGTCTGAATTTCAGTAAGTAATAAATAAAGTTACTTCATTTCCTTAGATATTGATAACAATTCATTAAACTTACTCGTAGTTGGCCATTTGAATACTTCCAAATTCAGGCTGGATCAATTGATGTACTTTCCGGTGGGGTTTTGGTTAATGTCTCGAATATGGAAGTCCATCGAATCTATACCCAGGGATCTGTTTTGAATGATATTGCGGTTGTTCAGCTATCGGAAAAACTAGTGTTTTCGGAGTATATTCAACCAATTGAATTAGATGAAGAAGTAGTTCCATCGGGAACTGATGTGATCGTCACAGGTTGGGGTAGTCTATCAGCAGATGGTTTCGTTTCCGATTTATTGCATTACAACACCTTACAAGCTATTAGCAAGAAAAAGTGCTTCAACGAACTCGGATTGTACTATAATTTGTTGTTGTGTCTTGCCCATGAAATTGGTAATGGTATATGCGATACCGATGGCGGTGGTCCAGCCATTTTGAATGGAAAATTAGTTGGTATTGCCGATTTTACCAGAGGTGGATGTGGAACAAATAAGCCGGATGGCTATGCTAGCGTTGCCTATCACGGGTGGTGGATTAAGGAGCAGATGGCTCGATTCAGTAGACAAAAATAGAATATACAGTTTTTTATTCAATTTTTAGTAAACATGGTGACGAATTTTGGATTTCAAATAACCAAACGATTATGACGAAGCGGTAATTTTTAAGATACGAGTAATTTATTTTTATTATTTAATTGTAATTATATATAATTTTAATTTAAGTAAATAGAGGTTGCGAACTTTGATTTATACATATTAAAGGGATTTGGGTGCGCAATGACGAAAAGTCACCTCTAGGTGTTTTATTTACGAGTATTTGTTGTCTGATTGTCAGGTATCCTAGCTATCCTATCAAATTATCAATTCTGCTCCTTTTTTTTTTCTTAAAAAAACAAGAACTTAACACTCAAGTGGGTATGCATACACTTATAATGCCTCAACATGTGTTAAGTTTTTTTTGGAAAATGAGATAGAGGGAGAATGTTTGGGCTTAGTGGTTATTTCGCCCCATGGGTAGCATCCAACTTTTAATGCAGAGACTAGATTCTTAGTGGAAGTTGCCTTGTTATTGATTTCTAGTCAACTACTCATCTTATTTGATTTTTGTTAGCTGAAAGAATGAATATCTTTCGGGAGAAGTTGGAATTCGAATACAGAATCTTTCGATTTGAAAGCGGGTCCACTACCACTTGAGCTACGGCCACCCTCGTTTATTTGCTGATCTTCTAATTTATACTACCGAATTGATCATGGGGTGGTCAAAACAGACCATTCTCTCAGGTATATCTGATATCGTATATCTGATGGCACTTGTCACACATGGACTATTCCACTGGCGGTAGTAGTTTACCTGGGATGAACCCCATTCTCTTGCTTTGTTTTCCTAGATGATGTGATTAAGGTGGATTCTGTATGGTATCTTACAGATTAGTCACACTTCATATATGACAATTTTGCTTATTAAGAATCTGTTTAGTCAAAAGTTATCCTCATCGATAAAGACTGTTTTGAATAGAATAACAAATTTGCAAAAGAACAGCGTAAGATATGATCTGGTGGGATTTATTTCTACTCCAGCTGATTTTCGCACAAACTTTCTTAACATATAATCAAAAATTGTAGATGATTGACAGATGGAGGAGAGGAAAATCTATTCACATATCTTTCTATAATACTATTGGGTCTACAAGTAAGTTTCCAGCGTTTTTTTTCAAAATTTGAAGTTTTATTATGAAAACATAGTTACAATGCTTTATTCAAAGTATCGTCTATCGAAAGCTACAACTTTCCCCCATCTTTCTGGCAATTTATGAATTCCGGACCAAAAAAATTTCTCGTCTTTCGAGCCCAAGAACGTATCGAGCCAATTTTTGATTTCCTCTACTGAGCTGAAGCGTATTCCCGTAAGAGCGTTCTGCATCGAACGAAACAAGTGGTAGTCAGATGGTGCCAAGTCTGGACTGTAAGGCGGGTGAGGGAGAATTTCCCATTCACTATTGTCCAAATAGTTTTTCACCGAAACCGCAACATGTGGCCGAGCGTTGTCGTAATGAAAAATGCCTGGTCTCATAGTCTGGCCGTTTTTTTTTTAATGCCCGCTTCAAACGAATTAGTTGGGTTCGATATAATAGTCCTTTGATGGTTTCACTACTCGGAAGCAGTTCGTAGTATACGACACCCTTTTGATCCCACCATATGCAGAGCATGACCTTATTCACGTGAATATTTCGTTTCGGCGTCGATTGGGCGGGCTCACCGGGCTTTGTATACGATTTTCTATGTTTAGGATTATCATAATAATTCCATTTCTCATCACCAGTGACAATACGATGCAAAAATGCAAAATCGCCGTTCGACGTCTCTTGGCTTCAATTCGTACGGCACCCAGTTTCCAACCTTTTGAATGAATCCCAGTGCTTTTAGGCGCAGGGAAACGGCTTGTTGCGTGACGCCCAATGATGCAGCAAGTTCTTCTTGAATCTGACACGGATCCTCATCCAGTAAAGCGTCCAATTCCTCGTCTTCAAAACTTTTCGGCTTTCCGGGGCGATCTTTGTCTTCAACTCCAAAATCACCACTTTTGAACCGTTTGAACCACTCGCGGCACGTCGATTCACCAATACATTCCGCCCCATAAGTTTCCGAAAGCAAACGATAGGCCTCAGCCGCACTTTTCTGCATATTAAAGAATAAAAGCAGCGCTTCCCACAAATGACGTTTATTTGGCTTGAAACTTGCCATGATTTTGCTCGATAAAATGTACGACACCGATAGAACTGCTCAAATATAACGCTGCAAAGTTGTTGACAGATACAAAACCTACAAATAAAACACATGGGGTCTGACATTTCTGCCCGGGATCCACTGGTGGCGCCATCTCTGACAAACGCTGGAAACTTACTTGTAGACCCAATATATAATCAGTCCTGAGCTCTGAGTCTCATCTTTTCAGTATGAGAAATATTGTCGTCTTCATAAAAAAGTGTCTGAAAAAAAATCATTACATTGTTTTGCAATTGCTGGCACTGAACGCGTCTTTAAAACAAGAAACTGTTGATAAAATTCATATGGCCTTTGAGTACATATGACTCATTGAATTGATTTGCATTTCTCTGTTCAGACTCATAATTATTAACTTCGTGATAGGGAAGTTCTTGCAGTCACCTTGAAAATTTTTACGGTTTAAGGTGTCTATAGTGTTTGTATACAGTTTTTAGCAAAAAGTCCGTTTTTGTCACACGAAAAATTTGCCTTCATGAAAAATTATGGGTTGTCCTACAGGGCAGAAGCTAAGATCAGGACCTGCATCCTTATCAAAAACCATATGGTAGCATTTCTTTTGAATAATTACAGCTCAGCAGATCTGACACTTTGTCTGCTCACGGCCTACCTTCCCTATGCCTCCGAGGTAGTGATCTCGGAGGATATAAGGGCTCGGCAAGGCAGAAAAATTGGATGCTGGGACTGGGCTATGACGCAAACGCCCATCATACACAATGGAGAAGCGGTTATATCATCCCAAGAGGTGAGTATTTGTACGATTTCATTTTGTCTTCTAACCTCAATATTTGTAACACCCACTTTTGTGGTGAAAAATAGGCAGGGGGTGATAGATAACACCGTTGCTACAAATACAGAAGGGTTAGAAATAAGGGAATGGAGAGTAGTCGACTAAGCGTCAATGTCGGATCACCGATGGATACGCTTCAAGGTGAACTTTCAGAACAGGTTATGTAGTTTTCAAAGAAATCCTAGGAGGACTGATTGGGTCAAGTATACAGAAGTGGTAAATATATACCTGGATATCCAATCAATCACCTGCGATAATATTGTTAACTTAGATATGGCGGTAGAAAATATTAATAAGGCTTAACAATGGCGTTCGAGAAAGCTTGTCTAGCAGAACACCTAAAAGGGCTCAACTAAAATGGTGAAAAAGGGAGATAGGTTTAAAAAGTAAAGAGATCAGGAAACTCTATAATAGGGCAAAGTTTTTCAGAATCGACAGTATATGGAATGAGTACTACGAATGTAAGAAACAATTCAAGTACCTAGTTAGAAAGTCAAAAAGGGTTTCATGGTAGAAGTACTGCGAATTTACCGCGGTAACAGAAGAGGTTTCGAGGTTACCGAAAGTGCTTTCAAAGGAAGCGAGCGTTCCTAGCAACTTCAGGAAAAGTGAACCTGGAACCTGGGCTGAAAGTAGCCAAGAAGTTGGGGCAACACTGATGGCAACCCACTTTCCGGGATCCAGAGTATCAGGCGACCCTGGCATGCTACAGCACGCTGAGAACATTGATCTCTCTCTCTCCGAAGAGGAAATAGGTATTCTTTTTAACAGGAAAAAATTCCGGTGGGCAATTCAGTCCTTTAAGCCGTACGAATTTCCCTTTCCGGATGGTATTCTATCAATTACGCTACAGAAAGTACAAGTAGCAATCGAAAAAATTATGGAAATTCTTCGACACTGTCTAACAATAGAGTACATACCAACAGCTTGGTGGGAGGTTAAGGTGATTTTTATACCTAAGGCTGGATTTTAAGCCAATAAGTCTGTTATCATGTATGATTAAAACCCTAGAGCGATTATTGGAGATTCATATTGAACAGATGCAGTAATGGCTCTTTGATTGAGTCGCAGCATGCATATATGAAAGGCCAATCTGTAGAAACCGTGCTGCCCGAGGTGGTGGGGAGAATAGAGAAGAGTCTAGACTGCGGTGAGTTTTCGATGGCGGCCTTCCTCCATATAGAAGCAGCCTTTAATAACGTGGAGTGCACCGCCATTAAAAGCGCTCTAGTAGACGCTAATATTGAACATGGCATTACAAATTAAGTTTGCAATATGCTTGCTTATCCATTGGGATAAGCTCCGTTAAAATGTTTGTAACCAGGGGAACCATATCGTCACTCCTTAAAAAGCACTAGTATGGTGGAAAAAACAAACAAGGAAACGGTTTAAGCAAAATTAATGGGGGTTCAAAGATTGGCTTCCATAGCCATTACAAGTGCGGTCCGTAGCACACCTATGGCAGCATTGGACACCTTTCTGCACCTAACACAGCCTGATTTACAGATCAGAAATCTTACTGTTAACAGTGCGATACGACTCACTAATTTAGGTTACTTCAAGAGCAGTAGTCTCGGACACGGCACGGTCCTAGCGGTGCTACTGCCAAGCAATCCAATTCTAACGGACATGATGCAATAATCATGTCAAATTGCAATTTTCACAGACGGTTCGAAAAGCTAGGAAGGAACAGGCTCTGGCATCTTCTCAGACCCAGAACTAAGAGTGTCTATAAGACAAGCAGTGTCTTTCAATCAGAGGTTCTGGCTGTCCTCAGGGCGGCTGAGCTAATGCAGATGAGATCGGTATCCGAAAGAGATATCGCTATCACTATCGATAGCCAGGCCGCACTTGAGGCAATGGAATCGACCGACATTGGTTCTGATATAGTCAGGGTCTGTCGCACAGTGCTCAAGGTACTATGCAGTCAGAACCGGGTTAGACTGTGCTGGGTGCCAGGACACTGCGATATTAAAGGAAATGAACAAGCAGACGAGCTTGCAAGAAAAGGAGGGCTATTCGACAATATTGAGGTTGCCAATATTAAACTACTCCTTTGCATTGTGAGCGGCACTATCGAGGAAAAAATCACAAAGACTGCCAACCTAAGGTGGTCAAGTCTTGAAGGACACAGGGTATCCAAGGCTCTTTGGCCGCTTTTTGACGGCAAAAGATCTAGGAAGTTAATAAAATTAACCAGGTATAAGCTGAGGACAGTAATAGGAATCTTGACAGGACACTGCCTGCTGCTGCAGCACGCAAAGAGACTCAAATTGTCAAATAGGGATATGTGCAGATTCTGCAGTGATCTGCCAGCTGCTGAAGACATAACACACATACTGATTCACACAGTAGTCGAAGAAAATTTTTAGGGAAATAAGAAGAAGACCTAGAGGAAATAGACGGCACGAACTTCAAAGGCCTTCTTGGCTTTTGCCAGAAAATTGGATGTTTCATCAGGCCGATTGCTTAGGGTTTTGCCATTTGAAGACAAATTCAATTGGTTCCACAGGGATCGCAATGGACCCGGTATATCCATCACACTCCCGTTTAACTTAACCTAACCTATGTGTCTTCATGTCGAATCGCGACCAATATATTTTGACCAAAATCCGTCGACGAATTACAGTAATATTGTACAATTATTTTTTTCTTAAAAATAGAGGCTCTTTTTTGGATTGTAGTACTGGTTGAAATCTATTAACGTAGTACACATTTGCGAAAATTTAAGAAAAAAATTGGGTCAGAATTATATGAATTATTCAATTATTGACGTTAATATAGTCAACTCTACCCTACTCGTCGGAAGGGTGAGATAAGCCCGCCTGCCACATACCGCACTTTTTTTTTCTTAGGTTTACCAAAACCTTTAAAGCTTAACCGGCCAGGCCTAACCTGTTTTTTGACCATTTTCGGATTAACCTGTCCTAAATTCTAATAAGATATGACAAATCAAAAACCATTGAAGAATACTATCTACAAGTTCTCTTTATCGGGGAGTTCGTGGTGTGACCCATCGGTCGCACCCATTTCGGCTAGTTTTATTTTTGTTTACAACAATAAAAATTTCAAATTTTGTATAGCAAAAAAGAAACCTACTGTAGACCTTAACGTCGTAGTAGAAAGAAAGAACTGCGCAAATTATACAAAACTATAAAATATATGATTGTGCTACTTTTTTTCTTGTTGTTTCTTTCTGTTTTCAATAAAAGAATCATCATCATTAGCTTCGATAAGCAAAGGAATATTATTAAATTGTGATGAAAGTCAAAACAATGATTCGTCTACGTATCACAGAATCATACAAGATAGCTAATATTCATATACTATATAATATGGTCAACGGCTTAACTTTCTGATAGTTGCTTATACTTTTTTGCTTATTATAACAATCGCTTAGTTGCAGTTTTATTTATGTATATGTATATGTATTTTGTTATTTGTTTACATTGGAAATGAAAATGAGCGACGAATGCGCGGGTAGTGTGCTTATTAATGAAGTGGAAACATGAGATGATTAGATACTTTGTTGTTATTGATCGTGGCTTATGATGGAGATAGAAAACTACGATGGAGATTTTTTTATAATTTGCGAAGTGCTTGTGTTATTTTTTTTTTTTTTTACAGAAACACAAAAAAATTCTTAAAAGTTGATAAATATTAGTAATCTGCAGGCCCCTTCTTCCTGCAAACACTTTGATATCCTTTTTGGTTTTAGATTTACCCCTAATCTCATGATACTAGAAAAAAAAACTCTAGCAGCTTGCGGCGTACCTCTGCTGACACATCTTTTAGAAGAAGCCCCACCCAGTTTGGAGTTGATTATCCTGCTGTTTAGCATAAGACCAACTCCCTAAGTGACTCGTCTACCTGTAGAGTTGACAGCGCAGTCATGATTGCGCATGTGTTGACGTTGTAAAAGGCATCTTTCTCTGTCCAGGAAAGCGACCATTGTGTACACTCTATATTGTAGAGATCGCTCGATGTGGCTAGTCAGTGAATGCAGAGCCGTTTCCACCGACATGTTGAGAGAAGGCTTTGATCAATTTTAGCTCGTGTATGGATATTAATAAGTCGTTCGAGAGTTTTCAGAAGGAAAGATGATAGACTTATAGGTCTGAGGTCCTTTGCTACAACATGAGAACATTTTGCAGCATTGGGAATGAAAACTACATTGACTTTTCTCCATGATAGTGGAATGTGGATCACTTCTACACATCTCCTTATAATATTTTCTAGCGTAGGCAGGGAATAATAAATTATACCGTACGGACCAGCAGATTTGTATGGTTTGAAGCTATGCAGCGGCCAGAGCAGTTTGTCTCTTGTAATCAGACCATGAATTTTGGTCCCGGTTGCAACAGTCCTGTTTGAGTTGCTACTGGCCGCGAATTGGGAGCTACCTGGAAAGTGGGTCCAAGAGCCATCAGTTTTTTTCAAACAGCTAGGCATAATAGGATGGTCATTTTGTCACAGAATGACCTCCAGGATTGTCGCTTTGCCTTCCTCAGTTCTTTTTTGTATAATTTGAGGGATTCTTTGTATAAGTCACAGTCAGTTACTTTTCTTGTGCTTTTCGCTAGCTTGAAACGTTTTCTGCAAGTGTTTCTAAGCAGTCCCAGTGCTGATGTCCACCAATGCGGCTTTTTCTTGCCTCTAGGTTGAATAAGAGGGCAGGAAGTGGCCATAGTCTGATTGAGAGCCAGGGTGAATTCCTTGACTTTAATGTCAAACTCATTGGTGTTACGCGGGGGAGAGTTCAGAGGATATTGTTTCTGACAGTATTCCCCTGTATTTTAGCCATTCAGTTTTCCGATAATTCCAGAATGCTGGTTGGCTGGGAGGAGCATCACTCAGGCTGAATTGGATTTATCTGTGGTCTGAAAAAGAGTGTTCAGACGATAACATCCAGTTCTTTAGCATTTGAGTAATGCTGTCGGAGATCACAGTGATATCTAGCACTTCCTATCATTTTCTTGTTATAAAAGTGGGCTCATTGCCAATGTTGCAAACAATGAGGTTAATACTTATAATATGTATAATCAAAAACTGGCTCACCTCTATCGTTCATATCGGTACTGCCCCATACAGTGTGATGATCATCGCAGCGGTGAGGCCAGTTTTTTGCCTTCCAGCTTCCAGTACCATTCTTTCTAAGGTTATCACCAGAGAGAGGGCCCACACGATCGTGGCCAAGGTATGCCGATGCCAGCCAGAAAAAGCTTTTGGCAATCTCTTGTCTGGCAACGGTTAAGCCAGGGTCGCTTAGATTAGTAAGTAAAAGTGCATTAAGGCTACGTTTCACTAGTATACAAGTTATTAACTTACCTTTGTCTCTTGTATAGAGCCGAGCGTATACAGGTGTCCTAAATCCACGAACTACGCATTCCACAATCCATGGTTCCTGGATTAGGATAATGTCTTCCGCGTTTTTGGAGAGACGCTGAATGAGTGCGGCCGAAGCCTTTTTTGAGTGATGGAGATTCATCTGTAGATACCGTATCATTGCTACAGTTCACCAAAGTAGTCTTCACCACGGTGCTGTTAAAGTCCTCCTTCCTCTGATAGTATAGGACCTCTTTTTGCTTCGTCATCGGTTTCCATTTGCGACCGATGGCTTAATTGTCACCTCGGATAGATTGGTCATCGCTATGTATTTCTGGAAAGGATATCGACGCTCCAAGATCTAAGGTTGTATTTGGTGGTGTCTCCGTTAAAGGAGGAGGAGGTTGCTTATCAGCATCCAGCTCATCCTTTTTATAGACCCTGGCTTTTATCTGCGCTAGAGGGTTAAGGGATTCCTTATTAATCACGATCAACGCGCATGTATAAGAGCCTCTTAGTTCCTTCCGTATCGCGACTTTCGGTCGGGTTGCTGAGCCTGATGATCGCCTGAATGCTTTCTGGAGGGGGGGGGGGGGGGGGGGGGGTTCGGCTGGGATCCAGGTGCGAGTTCGAGGTCTACTAGGGATGTCCTCCTTAGACACGACCTCGAGCCAAATCTTTTCTAAACCACCTATGGCCAAAGTGTGAAAAGATCAAGAGATCATTGATTGGCACATGCGATAACCTTGACATGGCCTTGGTGCCAGCCAGCGTCGAAAGCTGTAGCTTGACTAACTGTCGTTTCTGTCGATTATCACGGTCATTATTGCGTCCTTCAGGACTTCGCTGAAACACCTCAGAGATGTGCTGTTGGATGGCCCAGGGGTTTCGGTGTTGCAGGCTTTGGGCCTCTTGGGAATCGACACGGTTTCCTCTAATGATCTGGCGCTTGCAAGAGTTTTTTTGGTGTTTTGGGAGCAGTGGAAGCAGTGGGTAATCCGTCTTTTATGAAGTTGTTAGCCCTCTCAATCTTGCTCTTTATATCCGCACTTCTCTCAATCTCCGGAATGGATCCGAAGGTTTTGATGATGCGCAAAGCATTTCGGCGTCTCAGGTTGCGAGCCTTTAGCTTCAGGATTCGTCTGGAGAATTTCTCGAGATTTATTGGCCCTACTTAGCCTCTACAACTCGAGAGGTTCGATGCTCACGATAGAGGAAGACAGATTGTAAGGTTCTTTTTGATTAATCTGCTTCCTGTTAACAGAACACTCTACCAACATCACCAAAGGAACGGTGGCAATATTGCCGAATGAGAATTTGGATCTCATAACTACATAAAATGATTTTTCCACGATTTTGAAACATGAATGGTCATCACTACCTACGTATGTCTATTGTACAATTTTTCACTTTGGTAACGAGGTCTTCTTTATCCAACGACATGGTGCTGCAAATTGCTTCTTCTTCTGTTTGGAGGTGGGTGATAGTTAGTGGTGTCGAAATACTCCTACTCCAAGCTGACGGACATCCGATAAACAGCTTTTCTAAGTCAAGCAAGATAGTGTTATTAGAACATGAAACTCGCTCGTATCAAAATAGTCTCAAAATAGTCCCAAAAATATCTGAATTGTATCCGACAAATTTATTCTCAAGTCGACTGTCGATGACCGTACCTTACGTACGCCTTACCAAATGATTCATTCTGCCTAATACCGGAAATTCAGTTATCATCGTTTTCCGTTTGGATAAACCTAGCATTATGAGTAACCCCCTGGTCGCAGTGATGAAGTACTTCCAATATACTCAAAATTTTTTTCGAAATATGAATAAAAATTATCTTGACAAGATATGGTCTCAACTACGTGCAATACCGTAATTTAAATTATCGATTAATTGAAAGCGCAATTTGCCGATAATGATTCTTTTCAATTGGCCTCCGACATCATGCGCTTTGACATATCTGAACTGCAACTAAAGTTTATGCGGATAAATAAGCAACTTGTGACGATTTGGGGAGCCGTATTGTGACTGTGTTTCGCTATTTACTTGAAATACTGGTTAAAAATTTTGACTAATATGATGACCTTTTGTAAAACGTAGTCATGATGATCATATACAAACATTAAATGCCAACAATAAAATTGTTACAAGAGAAATATCATTTCATTACCAGGGAGCATCACGGACAGACATAACCAGCACTTTATCCTAAAATCTGTTGTTGCCGTACTGGCAGAAATCATGTCCTTCGCTGTCAGCAGTTTCTCAACTCTTTCACTCGGCTATTGTCATCTCGACGCCGGTTATTTTGATGATGGATCCCGATCTTGTAGCTATACAAGAAGTTTTTAGACTTCTGTTCCGTAGTTAATTTAACCAATATGTAAACAAGAGAACACTTCAGGTAGAATAGTACCTGTACGAAGCGTAAACGAACTGCCCCACTTTGAGGTCGTTGGTTATTAGTCCATATGAAGCAGTCATTAATGAGAAAGTTGGTTGATGACTCCAAGCCAAATCCCTCTAATTCTAGACAAATAAACAGATGTGCATAGCCTTGATACAACGCGATTGATGTTCTTCAAGGCGATGATTAACCTACATACGTATGCTAAGTAGATATGCCCGTGTTTGAGTTTGCTTAAATGGTTTTTGGTACAGCTTCCATCCATACTACTCGTAGGTCATAGGTTAACAACTTGATAAATTTAAACGTACAAAAGTACTTAAAAAAACACCCCTCCCCGTTCCATCAACTATCACAGATTAAGAATCTTACGTACCATCTACTTATTCTGTGAACTTCACGAGCATCTTCTATGAAAGGGGCTTATTTCAAATTGGCTATTATCGGCCAAACTTCGTCAGAAAAGTCTAAGAACATCAAATATGCAAATTATCACACCATGTAATAAAAATGGTAAATATTATAAATCGTGTATGTTAACTTTTGTTACTCTCTCCCTTTTGCGTCATAATTTTTTTTATTTTCTGTTTTTATTAAGCTCAATTTCAATTTTCACCTCTATCCCATCGACAGTTTTAAGGTTACTAAGCGGTATCGCCTAAACCAGTAATAATATTAATCACTTATTAATTTGCAAAAAAAAAGGAAACTTTAACACCGATCGTGTAAGAACTGCTTGAATTTGATCAGATTAAGGTCTTTTGGATCAATTCCAATGATCACTTAAAATATGTGGAGTTTAAGTGGCAACTGCCTACTGATATCCTTAAACCGAAAGCCCCTACCTTCGAGTTACGTATCTCAATTAGTCACAATTGCCTACATATGTATGTCCATTCAAAATCCTCAAGATCATTTAAACAATAAATTTTACATTCATTGCCATGTTTGAGTACAGTTTTACACAACTTAAGCAAACTTTAATAACAACGCATATTCAATGTGCACTTAGTATTATTAAAACAAATAACACCTCAAGATCGTACTATCAGAAAATATACAATATTCACAATAATAATAAATAAATACATTTAAACAAAAGCTTTTTTCTTTAAACGTATGTATTTTTTCTTCTAGCTCTCACGTAGATAAGTGTGTTCCTTTTGTAAAAATTTTATTTTAAGACAAAAAATAACAAAAATCGAACAAAGAAGCGTGTACGAAATAAAAATAAATAAGAAAGTCAAAGCCAAAGAGATCTTTCGAGTCTTCCGTGAATGGGGATCAGGCAATACCAGAACAATAACCCGACAATGTAGACGTCCTTTAAACAGATGCATATATAGACCTCCCTCAACTTAATGGTAACATAAGATACAAATATGGATATACTCGTAGTCAAGGTTTATGATTGTGAATGTAATTTTTATCGCATTTTGCTAAGGAATCTCGAGTATACGATGCTTTTATATTTTTTTAATTACATTTAGTATGGCGCTTCCGCTCTTCTTAAAAATGTTTACTTAAATTTCTATAAATAAATTTAAATTTAGATATTTAAATACTCTAAACAGCGCACGTTCTTTTTGGCAATCGTCATTTTCGCGTAAGAGCGAAAATGTTGTCTTGAGGCAAGATATATTGTACGTCTATGCTGTGTGGCTAGTGGTTTTCAATAGCGTGTGAAAAATCTTGGGTACACACCTCTCTGTTTGATAAATCAAAGATGCATTTCTCGATTCGTTTATTTTCTCAATTTAATTACGATGATCTCATTTGATTTATTTAATGAAAATGACGACATAATAATTTCAAGGTAAGACTAACAACAGTCACTGTTAAAAGTTGAAATTGGTTGTCAATATGTTGCATCGATATTGTTAAAGTGGTCTGGTGATTGGCTTAAGCTATACATATAATAAAATTATAGACGAGCTAAGAAAAAATCACAATTTTATTGTTTAGGGCCCAACTTTTCTTTTCTTTTTATAATGAGCTCGGTCTCTAGGGGTTTGTGTACCCTTAAAATGTTTATACACAGCGCGGGTGAAGGAAATTTAGGGAGAAAGAAAAGAGAGGTACCGTTTTACATTGTTTTTAAATGTTTGTAAGTTATAACGACCAGGAAATAGAGAAATTTGCAAAGCGAGTTCCATGGTTTAGGAACGAATCACGTTATTTTAGAGTACTTCCGAAAATGGGCCTGAGGGTATATTGATGGATGAGCATTCATAGCGAAACGGGTGTTACGATAGAAGGTTTGAATGGGCGGAATGCTAGTGACGATTTTAATAGGGCACTGGTGGTGGAAATAGCGATAAAACAAAGTGATACAAGAGACATTACGTCGGAGTTCGAGGTGTCAATTAGTTGACTGATATTAATATCACCTATGGGTTTTATCGCACTGTTTTGAACCCTATCTCGCAGAAATGTTTTAGGAGCACCTGACCAGATGTGGGCATTGTATTCCAATTTTGGGCGGATGAATGCCTTATATATTGAGTATTGGGGCCAGACCAGAGGGGGTAAAATATTTCTTACATCGCTTGAGGAAACCTAGACATTTCGCAGCATTTTTGACGACAACGAATATGTTGTCATTCCAACGTAAGTTGTCACTGACAGACATACCGAGAATGGAAAGTTTTTCAATTTCGACAATGTAAGTTCCATTCATGGATAATGGCTTTAATGACAGCAGACAACATTAAGTTTTGGAAGCATTAAATTCCACTCTGTTGATAGTTCCCCAATTGGATACGCTGCTAATATCGGAATTTAATGAGCTTAACATACGCTGCCGTTCCCGTTCTACAGCCGTAGAACAGGGGCGTGAGTCCGGGAGCGAATGTGAAAAGTATAGAGTACTGTTATCAGCAAAGGAATATATTGAATTAAAAGTAGCAGACTAGAGATCATTAATGAAAATTAAAAAAAGTGTCGGAGACAGAACGGAGCCGTGGGGCACACCAACATTTATTTTGTGGATATTAGACTTAAAACCATCCAAGACAACTTGAAATGAACGTTCCAAAAGGTAATTTCTAATCCCTTGAAGAAGAGAGTGAACTGAAATTATGGTGTGGATTTTATAGTGATGCATTACATATAAGTTATGTTACGAACTGAAAGCTGGTTTTTTTAGAGGTTTGTTTTTTAAACTGGCAACACTGTTTCTACAGATTATCAATTCGACAGTTGAAATTTGAGTTCTGGTTACGTTTTGTCATTTTACGAAGAATAGATTAACGCCAGAACAATGCGTTCAAATTGTGCAAGCTTATTTTGAAAACCATGGTTCGGTTCGCCAAACTTATCGTGCGCTACGTCCATTTTACGGTCCACATAATCCTCCATCTGAGCAAGTTATTCGGAACACGATGAATCGTTTTCGCACCACGTACATTCTAGTACACTGAAACGCAGTTTTGAGGAGAATCCGGATGAGTCGATTCGACATCGTACACAGTAATTGCAGCTATGCCCATCCACTTTGTGGAAGATTTTACGGAAAGATCTTGACTTAAAAGCTTATAAAATCCAGCTTGTGCAAGAGTTGAAACCGCGTGACAATTATATGCGTCGTAGGTTCGGTGAATGGGCCGAAAACATGATTCCGCTTGATCCTCTTTTACAACGCAAAATTTTGTTTTCCGATGAGGCCCATTTTTGGTTAAATGGATACGTAAACAAGCAAAATTGCCGAATTTGAAGTGGAGAAAACCCAGAAGCCTTTGTCGAGACGCCCTTACAACCATTAAAACTCACTGTTTGGTGTGCTTTGTGGGATGGTGGAATCATCGGCCCATATTTCTTTAAGGACGATGCCGTCCAGACTGTTACCATTGATGGAGAGCGCTATAGAAACATGATTTCTGACTTCTTCGTTCTTCAGTTGAATGGCATTGACGTGACAGAGCTTTGGTTTCAACAAGATGGCGCAACATGTCACACGGCGCACGACACCATCAATTTATTCCGGGAAACAATTGCTGAGCAAATAATTTGGCGTAATGGACCTGTGAACTGGCCTCCACAATCCTGTGATCTCACACCTTTGGATTACCTTCTTTGGGGGTATCTGAAGTCACTAGTCTATGCCGATAAACCAGAGACGTTGGACGATTTGGAAGTCAACATTCGCCGTGTTATTGCTGATATATAGCCCCAGTTGCTAGATAAAATTGTCGCACATTGGACCTCATGATTGCGCTTCATTCGAGCTAGCTGAGGCGCGCACAAGCCCGATGTCATACTTAAGCATGAAATTATCTATTAAATAAGGCTAATATCATAGGCTTTAAAATTAGCTTCAAGTGTTTTATTTTATATTGAATTTGTATACCTCGAAAAAACACCCTTTACAGCAGCCCAATGCCTCAATCCCTTAAAATACAATGTGCACGTAACTATACGAGTTGAGTTCCTCTCGTACTTGGTCCGCTCGTATTCTCTCGCTCGCTAGAAACAAGCGTCCAGCATAAATCACGTTTAAATTCTAACAGATCTCGAAATGCTATTTTCCGCTTATAAGGGAATGATGAAAACCGTCAACATCGCTTAAGCACAGATCAATTTCGCCGCGCTGAAGCACGGAATGTGGGAACTCAAGAAAAAAGTGAGTGGCGCTTAAGTGCAGAACATTCTCGGCACCCTGAAATCTATAAATCGAACATGCAGGTATTGTCGTGGGTTCAAGTTACTTTGTTCGGATGTTGAAATTGCAATATGCCCAACCTTTAAGTGCAGCATCCAGTCCACCTTGGAGCTTTGTTACTGAGTGATATGCCTTGACTACCAAGACCAGATCAATTTAACAAGACAAAATATACCTTACTTCAGCGTGCAAAAAATGTTTCAATGCGTATATGCATAAGTTTGCAATTGCTTCCGACCAAAGGCCTGCTGGACTTGAGCCAGCTCATTTGAATTGTCTTATTACGAGCGAAGACGGTTTCTTTCTGAGAGAAAATAAAAAAGGATGAATATTATTTTACGTACACACTTCAATTGTCTTCATGATATCAGAACAACACATACAATAATGATTCGCTACAATCCTCCAAGAGGAGGACGGGATTAAAACCGAGCGATTGGCCTTCTATCAAGGAAATGCTTTACAGCAAGATTCCAATATTAAAAACGAGAGCAGAATGGTGATTCTCCTTTCGGCGTTTGCACAAGCGGACTCATATCTTTTGATGTGTTCGAAAATATATCGGAACCTTGGAATAGATATCAACTTACTCCGGACCAAGTACTCGTTCAATAGACAACAGAGAAAATATTTTGCGCTGTCCGGCACCAAATAGTACACTTGACATTCACATATTTTTTGTGGGTGCAGGAGAAGATAAGGCTTAACAAAAGTTATCACCACTGAAATATCAGACCCTGAAACTGACCCTATCTTGCACAGCATATTTTTAAAACCAAGACGATTCATTAGCCCTGTACATGAAGGAGAGTTATTCTTCAAAGAGATTTCCAAAACATTTCATTAACGAAATTTTAACTAGTAAGAGCGAGTATACCTAATATGTGTGTACCTTTACAACGACGGTCGCATAATTCTCTAAAGACATGCGTTTAATTGACACCGATTTGCTCAATGGATGGGTTTCTAGATATTTTCAATGATAATGCTTTGGAAAAAATATAGCGAATATTATTACCTGCGCCTTTTACTGCACATAGTCCGCGGTACCACATCCTTCTCATATCTGAAAACAGTTGATGGGGTTGAATATCCAACGTTTGAAACATCTTGCACTGCTCTCCATTTGCCAGATGATGGCTATGAATATGGATTTAAAGTTTTTCATAGGCAGAAGATATCACTTCCGGAGATTTGCCATATAGCTCTTTCTACTTTTTGGTAGGAGCCTTGAACACAGAATAGTAACCGACGGACGTATCCAATACGCCACAACATCAATAGATTTACCATACCTAAGACCACACTGAAAAGACCCATATGGTTCTTGATAAAGGGCCTCAGTCTTCTGAAAGATGTTAACAAAACTGCTAGTTTAATAAATAGCAGTCATCGGCAATAGTCTTTTCCGACCATATTTTGGAGATGAGTTGTTGTTTCCATATACCAAATTAACTCTTTCTATATTAAATAGTTTGGGAATGAGATAATTTGCTGCGGAAGCCTTATTGTTCCTTAGTTTGTAATCGCTGTCTTATTAGTCAAGTGGACGGAAGTACATTCGTTCGTCATCCATACTGAATGGTTCCTTCTGCTTAACTTCAAAAAGTTGGCGTTCGTCACTGCAAAAGCAATTTTCCCATATTCTCAACACCGACTGCGGCTCTGTTCTTCCCAGTTTTCTCGTGTCCTCGATTGGTCACTTCTCTAGTTCTTTCTTTTTTAAGTAATGCTTATACTCGTCCCGTTTCTTTTGCCCGCACATCCATTCTACATCATACATATAAAGAGTCTTTCATTAAGCGCTTCCTATCTTTAAATTTAAATAAAACAAAGTGTGTGTGCGATATCATCGGAAATTTTTATTCGTTTGAAAGGCCTATCTATGCCATTGTATACGGAATCGTTCAAAAGTCCACCGCGGCTTTTCTGGGTGGCGCGCATCCGAAATGTCCAATTTCCCATGATTCTGGCGCAAAAGTCAGACTGAATTTGACCGATGGCACGGGTTATGTTGGCTTTAAGAGCCACTGTGGTTTGTGACTTATTCGCATAGACCTGAGACTTCAGAAAACCCCACAAGAAAAAGTCTAATGGGGTCAAATCGCACGATCTCGGTGGCCAGTTCACCGTGAGATGACCATGCCCTCGAATCGCTCGTGCAGAATTTCCAATGTGACGTGAGCTATGTTGCACGTAGAGCAGTCCTATTGAAACCATAGCATCCAATTGAGGCCAAAAGAAGTTGGTAATCATCGACCTACAACGCTCGCCGTTGACGGTGATGGCCTGGTCAACGTCGTTCTCAAAAAAATGTGGACCGATGACGCCGCCAGCTTAAAATCCACAACAAACAGTGACTCTTTTGGAATGCGTTGGACGCATGTGGATAGGTATCGTCCCAAATTTGACAATTTTGTTTTTTGACCTAAGCGTTCATCTAGAAATGGGTCTCATCGCTGAAGGTGATTTTTCGATGAAAATTAGGGTCAGTTTCCAAATATTCCAGAGCCCATTCAGCGAACACATGTCGTTGTCTATGGCCGTTTACCTTCAGCTCCTGGATCAGTTGAATTTTGTACGGGTGCAGGCCCAAGTCACGACGCAAAATTCGCCAAATTGTGGCCTGCGAAAGGCCGAGTTCTTGTGAGCCACGCGAAATCGACTGCCTCGGATTCTCGTGCACACTCTCACCGACAGCGGCGATGTTTTCGGCAGATCTTGCGTTTCGTCGACGTTCGGGTGTTGGTTTATCGTTTATTGAACCACTGGACTCAAATTTATCAACCACAATGCGAATAGTCCTCTCGGTAGGATGATTATGGCGACCATAAAACCATTTTGATAAAATCATTTGCACGTGTTGTTGAATGCTATGTCCATCTATGGTGCTTTGGCAGAGCAGACTGAATAAATGACAGCCAATTTGACAGATGTAACTTCAACAATATGGCCGCTATCAGCTGCCAAATTTCTGAAGTCCGTATTGGAAGACCCTGTAGATATATGTTATATCATAACAACACTTTTCAAGGTGTTTTGTTTAGAGATTCGATCAGAAATAACTCTCACAATTTCCACGTTCGACGTCCTACTTCTTCGCTGTCCTTGACACTGAATATCCGTGTTAGTAGTTTGCCTTTAATAAGTTAGTAGTTCGTGTCAATGTTGGTTCTTTGGGATGTTTGGGTATCTGTTTTATTTTCCGTCATAAAAGTTCTTTTTATGGCTGTTGAAATATGGGAATCGTGTTTCTGTTTATAACTATCGATTTAAAGTTACAAGTACCGACTTCACTTAACTGGTCATTTCAAAGATATTCTCAATTTACCAGCAGATTTCTTCGTTCACATAGTAAGTAGCATTAAGCAGACAAAAGGGCTTTCAGTAGCTACTGCAAAGCATAAGACTGTATCTACAGCTGACCGGGCTGTTTCGAAAGAAAAAAAACACACCACCACTTAATCAGGCGTGTAAACTTTGAACATTTTAATGGGTCACTTCCAATATACAATAGACACACGTGTATAGGCTTGACTCACCCGTATCCAAAATTACTAACATGTGCCGGCTCCCACATAATTTCATTCTCGTTAATTAAAAAAAAAAAACAAGTCTCAATTGTTTTTATTAAGAAAAAAACACATACCCAAGAACGTTGAACTTAAATGGTTTTCAACAAAATTACAAAAAAAAAAAAACCGCAGCAAGTATGCTAATTTCGATTATTTTCAGATACCACCACTGAAATCGCCATGTGTGTGAACTTTCCTAATATTTTGATCATCAAAACAGAAACAGAATCGGAAATTTTTGCGACGCAATGCCTCAAATATCATCAACCCCATTCGCTACTACATACATACACATGTAGCTTCAAAGTCCAAAATTAATTATTTATTGCTTTTTTTTCAATATTACTTTTTCTCAGCCTACTTTTGCCTAAAGTTACATACATATATGAAGTTGTCCAATGGAACTGTCAACTATCGTATCTTCCCTGGCCACGTGTCCGAAAACGTTTGTTTTTGGACTCATATGCCAATCGCGCACTTATTTGTATTTTTTTTTTTAAATTTAAAATCATTGTAACACCGTAGTAAGGCATCTTCTCTTTGAGGCGTACTCGTATCTCTTCGAACAATCGCAATCCTGTCAACAAATTGCATCAGGTTCATTGAAATTCAGTTTTGACTCAATGATACAGAAGATAAGCATGTGGAGCACCCTATAATCCAATACACCACCAAGAAGAGCTTTTTTTGTTATTGTTTTACTCTCGTTTGATGACTTTTAGAGAGGGTCTGTGTTAAATTTGAATCGCACTTCCCAGGCTCGCGTGGTCTGATTAAATAAAAGAAAAGAGAGGGACATTTTTATTAGATACGTGTTTTTTTTATTTGCAAGATACTCACACAAAAAAAAACAGATTGAACAGTATTTCGTAGCTTGGGCCATACACAATGGTTCATTGAACGTTTTCTGGGTTCTAAGCTCTATTGACTGTCTTGATCTTGAAAAGTGTGAGAGCTTGTCAACAGACGACGTTGTCTTGTTGTCTTTTGTTTTTGTAGGGCTGTGACCTGGTTGGTATTTTGTTTAAACTTTTTTTCTTTTTTTTATGTCCCAAACTAATGTCGGTAATTGTGTCGATGAACCCCCGCAGCTCCGATTGTAGTATGTTGTAGTTTTCGTCATCCTGAACAAGAATACGTATCTATTACATATATTTTTTACTTTGAAAATTAAAATAAGTTACTTGGGGAAGTGGAAGGGTGAAAAAATTTGGAACCGTTTTTTATCAACCCCCTCTGCATCAATAAAGAACGTTGTAAGACTATCAAACACGAGTAATAGACAATATATTTCGTGTGGTCCAGCAATAACCTCATAAAATTTCAAGGACATCGCAGCTGTTTGGGTTCAACGGCATAATTACCATAATATCATTTCATTATTCCATTAGACCAGATACGAGTTTGGTTATGGGTAATCTGTTTCTCTTGGTTAAATTACAAACAAATCAAAATAAATGATTTGAGCATATGCTTACGATCATATTTCGATTTGGACTTCAATCCTCTATCAAAACTCATCGATACCGTAGTCCAAATGGTACTCATAGTCGACCTATTTCTTGATTTTGTTTTTCAATTGTGATGTTCTTGAGGAGGGCCAGTGCATCTTTCTTAAGCAAATAGATACTCGTATTTTGTAATATGTAATTGCATTCAAGTGCCATCTTAAGAGCGACTCTTATTTAGATTTTTTCTTACGTGAGTGACGCACCACATACTCGTATATTTGTAAGTCTATTCATTTTGAAGAACGTGACTTAACTTATTCGTTTTGCAATTTGAAAGTTATTTTCTTTGCCTTTTACATTTACTAGATTTACATCTATGATTTCAAGTGTACGGGTATGCAAGTATGGCAAGGCACAATTATAATGAAATATCATTGATTTATTCATGAAGTACAAAAGAGCGGGTCATTAATGTGCAGGACAAGTGCACACAAATTAAGCTTGAAGTTGGAACAATAAATTAAATGTTTTGAAAGTTTATTCAACGTAATGTTTGTAGGAAAAAATTGCCTATTCAGTGTGAGGGTCATTATCGTTAAGGTGGCAATTGCTTTGATGGAAATCAAAAAAATAATTGTTATTTGATGTGAATAACATGACCCAATAATCAATTTGTATGAAAGGAAAGAAGATGAAACACTAGCCAAGGAAAGTGGGAGGATAAAGCAACTTTCTAGTATTTAAAGTCAGACCGTGCAAATATAAGCTGTTGAGAATAGCGACTTCTAAGGACAATTCAGTGAGCTGCTTTGTCATTTAAGAATTTATCAGCATATAACTATTAGAATGTCGAATCGAGATGGGGACGAAAAGATTCCAGTGGATGACTGATTCTATTCTTTGAAAGACATATTCCTCGAGTTTATTGCTCCACCACACTTCATGTTCTTGTTGTTGTCGTTGTTAAGCGATAGTTCTAGATATGAATGATTTTCCTACCACCATACTGATATTGGTTTTTTTTTTTAGAAGTAGAAGTGACCCGGCAATATTCTAAGCAAGAAGGTAATCCCATGAGTATATTAGATGATAGTTAATCAAAAAGCAACAATCATGAGACTGAAGCTACACCCTCTTTAAAAATAAGTATGTCCCGGCAGTAGAATTTTTACTTCACAGCTGTGCTTAGTAACGTCGATGTTTGTGTTTTTTATCTTTGTCTTTCTTTGTAATGACTCAGAAATTTAGAGTGGATATAGCCAATA
This sequence comes from Volucella zonaria, assembly GCA_963966105.1. Classification (NCBI taxonomy): domain Eukaryota; kingdom Metazoa; phylum Arthropoda; class Insecta; order Diptera; family Syrphidae; genus Volucella; species Volucella zonaria. The sequence goes on from OZ014532.1 coordinate 161,717,867, forward strand.
TACATGGGCTAAAAAGTAATCACTTTTTTGCGTACGTCCATGTCTGCAAATATAGACTAGCTATTTTGGCTCTTAGTGAAACACAGGCAGATCCCCGCCCACACCTCTCAGATCACTCTGATCTGAAGCTACCTGGTTACGAACTAGTGCCATTATTCTCCTCTAACCGCGGTCTCGCCATTTACGTGCGTAGTGATATATTGTAGCTTACCAAACTCCACAATGTAGTCCCTGTTCCAATCCGGAATTCAACTTCATGTGGTTAAAATTTCATCTCCGTAAGCAAATTGTGCACTATTGCTTTATTTACAGAAGCCCGAAATTGGATTGCAATTCGACCTTTAACGAGTTTGATGTGCTGTCTGACTCCATTCAAAGAATTTTATCCCTGTATCCTCATACTGAAATCGTTATATACACAATTCTGTGTGGCTTCGACATTCTGGACAGACAACACCCGAAGGACGGTGTGTTGAGATCTTTGCTGCGGAAAACAACTTAACGCAGCTTGTAAATGAGCCCACGCGAATACCAAACGTTGATAGTCATACCGCCAACACCCTGGATTTGTTTTTAACTTCTTACCCTGATAAGTACTCCGTTGATGTGCTCTCCCGTCTAGGCTCGTCGGACCATTGTGTCATATCAGCTAATTTCTCGTACACCGACCACACAGTTAGAGAAAATTTAACTGGTCGTTATGTTTCCTCGATAACGACGTGGATACCGCTGCTGATATGACCACTGACACTATTCTCTTCGGAATGAGATCCTTTATCCCTCATCGGATGAAGAGTATCAGAACAAAAGAAAAGGCATGGTACGACTCGAGCAGTAAAGAGGCTATCAGGGTTAGAGAAATGTTTTTTCGGTTCTTCAAAACCAACCCAACAGAGAAAAATCGACCAAAAATTGAAGCAAAAAATGTCCCAAAGGTAGTAAAAATGTTTGGTCGTTCGTCAAAAACATTAGAAATTCTGCCTCATCCTCCATCCCAACTCTCATTTACAATGACATTCCAGTTGTCAGCTCTTTGGATAAGGCCAATTGCCTACACTTGAGGGCGTCGAATTTTCAATGGGACGAATCCACTTTCGCACTCGTGTAATGGCAAGAGTTCTTAAAGGTCTTAACATTCACAAATCCGCTGGTTCTAATGGTATGTCTCCTCTCCTTCTGAAGAGGTGTTCTTCCTCGCTGGCAAAACTACTGCGTGAGCTTTCTCATCAATCCTACTCTTTAGGACTCTTTCCGAGCAGATGGAAAACAGCGTTTGCCTAGCCCGTCCCTAAAAAAGACGAATCTTCCTCTCTCTCCTCCTACAGACCCATTGCACTTACATCCCTTCTTTCCAAGATCATGGAAACGCTGATAAACCGTCAGCTAATGAAATATCTCGAAACATGAAAACTTCTTAATGACCTGCAGTACGGTTTTCGTAGCAACAGGTACACTGGTGATCTGATGGCATGTCTCATCGAAAAGTGGAACCAAAGCGTACATCAATCTAACGAAAGCAAGATAGTTGCACTTGATATTTCTAAGGCACTTGACAGAGTTTGGCATCAGGCTCTTTTGTCGGAAATGTGTTCTTTTGGGATCGACGACTCTCTTCTTCAATGGATTAGAAATTACCTTTCGGAACGTTCAATTCAAATTGTCTTGGATGGTTTCAAGTCTAATATTCAAAAAATAAATGCTGGTGTGCCCCAGGACTCCGTTCTGTCTCCGACACTCTCTTTAATTTCCATCAACGATCCCTTGTCTGCAACCTCTAATCCAATATATTCCTTTGCTGACGACAATACTCTCTGCTTTTCATATTCGTTCCCGGAAGGAATGGCACTTGCATAGTCGAAACCAATAAACTTTCGGTATATGTGTCAACTTAAGTTGAAATGACCAAATATTTGGTGTCATCAAAAATGTTGCGAAATGTCTAGGTTTCCTCAAACGATGTAAGAAATACTTTACTCCCTCTGATCTGTCCTCATTATATAAGGCGTTTATCCGCCCGAAATTGGAGTACAATGCACACCGATTCAAAACCGTGCGATAAAACTCATAAGAGATATTAATATCACTCAAACAATGGTCGCCCCCGAACACCGACGTAATGTCTCGTGTCTCACTCTATTTTATCGCTATTTCCACCACCAGTTCTCCATAGAAATCGCCAGTAGCATCCTGCCCCTCCAAACTTTTAACCGTAACACCCGTCTCGCTATGAATGCTCATCAGTATACCCGCAAGTCCACTTTCGTACGTACTCTAAAATATCGTGATTCATTCCTAAGCCGTACATGCCGCTTATGGAATGCCCTGCCGAGCTCTTTATTTTCTAATCATTATTTTCCTTCGGACGCGCTGTGTGCAAACATTTTAAGGGTACTTCAATTCCTTGAGCACGCACAAATTATAAAAAAAAAAAAATCCATGTGACCTTGCCCCACGGCAGCTTACTCAAAGGGTGGGAAAACCTCTATCTCTGCCGTAAAAATCCATCCATTTTGCCTGCTTTTTCGCTAACAAATTCCTTTAGCTCGTTCTTTGTTCTTTCCTTTAACCTCTTCAGTTCTGGCTGTCTTTTTTTTTCAACTCTTTTTTTGCTTCTTATTTAATTTTTTTTTTTTGGAAAAATCTAAAAATTTCAAACCAGCCCAACTAAATTGGTATTTGTGAGCAATCCTTTGCAGAATCGCTGAATTGTGCCACCGTGCTTTGGACCTCCACTGCTTGAAGCACATTCAAACCTGACCTATTCACTATACCAATCTGTAGAAAAAAATGTTCCCAGCTTGGAATTTTCCAACCCCTGGTTCGCTCTGGTCCCAGAGTATTGGTGTTATTTACATCTAACTAATATCTCGTTATTCCACTCAAACAAAAACGGCATACACTAACCCCATATTTTAAATCCATCTTTTTCTTCTAAGCTAGACTCCCACCCTAATACTACACCACCTTCTTTTTTAGATCCCATGCAACGTTAACCAAGCACCTTATCGATTCAGGGGAAGATGGCCGGTATGTTCTCTCTCGATTAAGAGACTGCAGATTATATGATAACGTTCGTTTATATCTCACCTATCTACTTGATAAGCCAGACTCTGTCTCGATCGACGGTACAACGAAAACCAATGCAACCTGAACAACCTCCTCAGTATGGTCAATTTAAATTTTCTCTACGATAATCCTAACCTTACGCTTAATGATGCTCTCACTTGCCTTTATACCGAAATTTCAAAATGATTCTCCCAATCTGTACCTTTTTTACCCAAAAAGCATCCCTCATCGTCACCATCCTGGTGTAATAGAGCTGCGATCTTTTCGTAATAAGAGAAATAAGCTCTGGTATATTTACTTAAAATCGCGTTCCGACACCGATTTGTTCTACTACCAGTCTGCCGAAATAAATTTCTCTCTACTTTGCCAAACTCTCTATGGCAACTATTTAAACCGAATGAACTACACGCTCATTTCCGACCCCAAACGATTCTTTCTGTTTATCAAAACTAAAAGCAAATCGGATAACCATCCATCATCTCTGCATTTTTTTGCTAAGTCCTCGGGCGATCCCCAAATTTTTGCAAATCTCTTCACAATTTTCTTTGGCCAAGCTTTCGCCATCCATTCCCAAGAGCCAGACCACTTTTACTTTTCCTACTTAAATAGCTGTCCACAAACAACTTTGGAATCTGTGTATATAATTTTAGAGCAAGTTAAAGATAGAATAATAAACCTCAAAGATGATTAATCTGCTGGCTCTGATGATCTGCCCCCTATACTATGTTTAAAGAAATATGAAATGCACCTAGCCCCACCTCTTACAGGGCTTATTCACCTTTCTATCACCCAGGGATTATTTCCCTCAACCTGGAAAAAGATATGGATATTTTCAACTGTTGACCAATGGGTAAGCTGTCCTGCATAAATAAGCTTTTTGAGAGCACTATCTATGACATAATGCTTTTCCATTGTAAATCTATTGTTTCCCAAAACCAGCACGGATTTCTCAATAGCGCCACCAATTTAACGGAATTCGTATCAAGCACTTTATGTGTACTACAATTTGAAAATGAAGTTGACGTAATTGCCACCGATTTCAGCAAAGCCTTTGATAGAATTTCTCATGACATACGAGTAATACTTCTAAAATTAAAGGCTCTTGGTTTCCAAATAAGCTTTATAACATGAATTCAATTCTATTTAAATGAACGATATTACTATTTTCTATTTAGGTCTATGGTTTCTGACCCAATTAAAGCCTCCACTGGTGTCCCTCAAGGCAACCACCTTGGTGCCCTATTATTTATTTTGACCATTAACGATGTTATTGCATCATTAAAAATTCGTACATATCTGTTTACGCAGATGACATGAAAATTTTTAGATACGAGTATATATCATCTTCCTCAGACAGCCTACCACTGCAGGAAGATCTGGATAGATTTTGTACTTGATGTCAGAAGAATTTTCTTGAGCTTAACGTCAATAAGTGTCAGGCTATAAATTATGAGTATACCTGTAAGCGCCCTTCTACTTCACCTCGCTCCTATCTAATCTTTAATCTGTCTGTTCCCTTAGTGAACGAATTGCGTGATTTAGCTGTTATCTGCGATAAGGAACTCACATTGATAATATAATAAAATATAAGCCAACTCTGCCCTTGGCTTCATCTAGCGCTGATCCAAGGAGTTTTTCAATCCTTATGTTATCGAATCCCTTTAAATAACCTTTGTTGGGCCAAGTTTGGTCACCCTGGTATAGAACTCACATCCTCCGGATAGAAGCTGGTTTTTCCGATTTGCTTTACGTGGTCTTCCCTGGGATGATAGCCAAAACTTACCAAGATACACTGATTGACTGAAACTCATTGTATAAATTTACAACCCCTTTCTACACGCCGAAAAGTTGCCGACATTCTCTTTATCCATCAAATTTTAGTTCGTCCTTCTTTACTTCAACATATTTCTTTTAACACCAACCACTTTTGCGGCTCAATCTTCACAGAACGAATTACGGACACCTGGAGCCAATGTTTAGAATGCTACGTGAAGTTAACGATATTCTGCTTCTCTTCGACTACCACCTCAGCAAACTCTCCCTCAAGAACATTCTCATTTCCTAACTTTCTTTAACCGCTCCCACCCTTTAGTTTTTATCTTTAGTTTTAAGTGAAATTGTTAGTTTTAGGAATATGCTTGCGATAAGCCTTAATAAATTTGTCCGGGGTTGACCCGCAACGCGAATCTAGAGGGTAACAGACTGTCCATCATACCTTGAGCGTAATGCATTTCGACCACTTTCGCCGACCGATTGGTTATCCTCACCGATACGCATAACAAGAGAAAGACTGAGTTTAGGGACACACTAATTCTTCCCCTTGATATGCTACTCCAAAGACATATCGGACATAAAAAGAAGCAACAGGCAAAAACAACGGATGAGGTAGAATGTGTCTTCTCTTACTAAGATCCCGGGAAGAGATAACAGAGTTATTTTTCCAGGCAGACCACCTGCCTATGTACTCGTATGCATTAAGTGTTACCTGAACGCCCGTCCTGCCTGCAGTTTTTGTTCACTCAAAGTGCCAAGAGAATACACAAAAGTTGGAAAAGGTTCCGTTAGGGTTACGAGGGTAATGGTCAAGGTAAAAAAGAATGAGCAAATCCTCTTTGGATAAATTTGATCACAGTGCTAGAAGCTCTAATCGAACTTACTTCGTTGTATATTGTTTTTTTTTTCTTTTTAAGTAGCACTACATATACAATACGGCGTCAAGGAGAACTTCCCCAGTAGACAAACTGACTGTTTGAAAGTCTCACGAGCCTTCCTGAACTCTAGAAATAATCAACACGACATCCGACTTGAGGCCTATACATACTACTTTAGTAAAAGGATTGTGATTAAGATCTTAAATCCAACATACTGGAAAATTAAAGATCCCTTTTTCGTATTTACTTAAGGGGTTATATGGCATAATGATGGTTAAAAAAGTTTGGTGTTGGTATTGGTATTTTTAGCTTGAGTGAGCAGTCTTGAAGTCATTAGTAATTTGCCATAAACACATAAGGTGGCGGATTGATTGCTTTAATGTTAATTAGGGTTAAGCTTGCGGGCAAGATAGGGCTGTACCTACCAACATTTAAAGTCCATCTAGCCCTAAGACAAAAAGTACAAAAATGTCCACAGGAATGACACCACTGTAGTTTAAGATATCCTCTGCACAAAATAAACCTGTATACCGAAACTTATTCCTGAGCCTATTTAGAGGATGATGGCTCTTTTCAATGTAAAGAGGAAAATTTTCTTCAAAAGTGATATGATGCCTGAGGACCTTATAAAGGCCTCAGCTAGTGATCTCGTTAAATTCATAAGCAAGATCACAGTGCCTATTTCTTTTGCAGCAAAACTAAATTTAAAAAAAAAAATTCTAACGCCAAACTTACGAGATATACACCCTAAATGACTTGAACTGCAACCAACTTCAGACTGCTATTATTTCCAAACCGTTCATGACAGTGAGCTCAAATTTTGACACATGACAGATAATTTTATTATTTACAAGGCTTTTAAACGATTTGCGTTTCAGTTGTCTTAAAAAAAAATTTTCCGCGATGGAATTCAAACGTGATAGTGTGATTGCTTTATATTTGGCTGGAAAACCACAAGTAGCTACGGTTAGAGCCCTCCAGCACCTCAACGTGAATAAATCATTTGTGTCTCGAACCGTAGCTCGTTACCGTTGGCAGCGTTGCAAAACTCCATAGAGGTGGTCATAAAAAAACAGCAACATCGGCAGAAATGGTTCGGAAAGTGAAGACTCGAATTGAGCGAAACTCGCGTCGCAGTGGGAGAAAAATCGCTCGTGGGCTCAACATATCGTTAGAACGGATGCAACATATACTGAAAAATGAGCTTGGGCTCAAGCCATTGAAGTTCCAAAAAGCACACGATCTTACACCGTAACAGAAAAAAGTTTGAGTCGAAAGAGCGAAAGAGTTGCTTCGCTTGCACGAAAGTGGTGAGTTGCCGAATTTGGTTTTTTCCGATGAGTCACCATTTGTTATCGAGCAAAACAAAATGACCGAGTTTACTTGCCAGAGAGGTCCTTCGAAAATTTACATCTTCGGACGGCCACCAGAAAGCAGGCAACACCGATGGTGATGATTTGGGCCGCCATAACCGCCGATGGTCGCTCTCCGCTCGTATTTTTGGACCGTGGCGTCAAAATTAATGCGATCGTATAACATGAAACTGTCTTAGAGGCAGTATTGAAGCCTTGGGCAAACAATCGTTTCGGTCGGAGACCGTAGACATTTCAACAAGACTCGGTACCGTCTCACAAAGCGCTCGTCAACCAAGATTGGTTAAAAAACAATGTTACGAGTACACACGTCATTTCTTCGACACAATGGATTGCAAATTCTCCGGATGCAAATCCGTTGGATTTCTCTGTCTGGGGTATTTTGAAGGCGAAGGTTGGCACTAAAAAATACCAAAGTTTGGACCACCTCAAGAAGCACTTCGCAGGGAATGGGCCAAAATACCGCAGAGCCACTCACATGCAGCGTGCAATGCTTTCTTCGGCCGTCTCAAGGCCATTATTCGCGCCAAAGTTGGACATATTGAAAACTACTGATACAATTTGAAAATTGATGTATTTTCCAACATTTTTTGCTTTGGCAGAATAAAATTTATCAAAAAATAAAAAAATTATAATTTTAAAAAGTTGGAGTCCGAGTCATTCACCCTGTAGGAGAACATTTTTGGTGCCACAATTGGAAAAGCCAAAATTTACGACAGCACATCTGTCCTTTGCTGTAGCCAAAAAACGATCCGGCCTACAAGATGGTCATACACATTGGCAGATATAACTTTTGAAGTAATAAAAGTCTATGTCTACCTGAAGTCTGCTGTAAACCGTTCACAAATGCTGGTTTATGAAGTGTCTCCAGGATCTCATTAACGGAAGAACTATAAACGTAATAACTCGATTAGGGTGCCGCCTTCAAATGGAGATGGACATCAACGAACTTTGGTATTTAGAACTATGTCACTAAAAAGGATCCTATATTAAAATCTACAAGAAATCTACAAGTTCACAAGGCGCAGGAATAGGAATAGAAACTGATTACAAAGGGCTACATTAGAGCTAAACAGTAAGTCTCATTTAGCCTTGAATGTACCCCTTTTATGAATCATCAAAATCTACATAGATTCGAGTCTAAATGCTTATTTTCACGAGGATCATATTATTCATTTACGCATGTAATAAACTAAAAACATTCATTAAACTATGTGCTAACTTCAAATTATTCACATTTGCAACCTTGACCGTTGTTTCCAACAAAGAATCACACAGGAATACTCTACAAGTAGATTAGTTCATTAGCCTCTAAACGACAGTTATCAGGAAAGTTTTCTTGGTAACTCATTATTTAAAATTTGTTACCAGCCAAGATAAAAGCACTAGCGCAGTGAGTAATGCTAAAGGCAGTAGAGGTTCCATCTTGATCAAGGTGGCTACACATCGTGGGAATAGATAAACGAAATATTCGCCTGACAACCCTGATACCAAAAATGTATGTACGAGTATTATAGTATAAATTAACTTTGGAGATGACACTTAAAAAATACATCTATATATAGTATTAAAGGCGCAACCAAGACCTAGCATTCACTGTGTTGTTCGTCTTGTAATTTTGTAGGTTTTCTGTACCTGGTTTTGGTGTTGGTTGTGGTCTGAAGCCAAGTCTTCGAAGAACTTACCATATTTCATTTAATTTTAACGAAATTTTTGTTTTTCCTTAAAATTAATGATATTTCTGTACGTTTGAAAAAAAATGCTTAACTAACTTAATATAAAATGAAAGACCACTTTCAACTCAATCTAATTTAGGTTATTTAAGCAATTTTTAATTACAGCTAGGAAAACATTTTTTCTTAGCAAAAATTTAGTGAATGAACATTTTTATATTTTTTTATGTAACTCTTACAAACTACCAATGAATTGATTACTAAACGATTTATTTAAAATTTAAAAAAGAAATGTACAAAAGTGGTTTACTTCTGCTGAGCCTCTTTGTGGAACAGTTTCTCTAAACATATGTACAATTCAATCAGGCAAGCACTCGTGCATTTTTTCTTGCTTTTGTTCCATTTGATGCAAGATACCAGCTTAGATGCGGCATTTATGATATTCGGAAGCCGACTTATCGACTGGGGATTCACCGGATTTGACGTGCCTTTATCCCTTTGGAAATGGAATCCACCACCGCTATCCTTCAATGTGCTGCATAATATTTTTCTGCAAAAAAAAAAAAAACAAAATTTAACTTCTAGGAGGAAATGTTCAGTATATCATATTATTAGTTCTTAATGAGCCAAAGAATGTCTGTTGCTCTTTTTTTTAAGTGAAATGGAGGTCCATATCGTTGGCTGTTACATTCTTTGCCACGTTTTCGTCATTGAACTCAGGGAAACCAGGTTTCCTGAATAAATAGTTATGCATTTCATTTCGAAGACAGAACTCAGTAAACCCGCTATGGTAGGTAGGTGGATAAGCACCCTGTGACTAATTAAATACTATTAACCTAGACCACCGTTTGAATCCATTCTTCTTATTTTTGGTTTTATCGCAGAAAATGTGGAGTGCCCGAAAAGTAATTTTCCGGAAGGTCTGCAAAATACTCCTCCATGGCGTCGATGAGCCATCTTTTGAGGTTTGGGAAGAGATAATAGTCCGAGGGAGCCAAATCGGGCGAATATGGTGAATGCGACAGCAATTGGAGCCGTAAATCATTGATTTTAGCCGTGGTTGCGGTGCTCTTGTGCGCCGGCGCATTGTCTTGCAAAAACAACATTTTTTTTCGCTTTATGTGAGGCCGTTTTGCAGCTATTTCGGCCTTCAATCGCTCCAATAATGCATAGTAATAATACTGGTTTTTCCTTTTTCGAGGTAGTCCACGAAGATTATGCCATGACAATCCCAGAAAACCGACGCCATAACCTTTCCGACCCATCGAGCCTCCCTCGGCCGCTTTGGAGCACTCGTGCCGGCTTCAGTCCATTGACGGGCACTCATTCTGTTCTCTGGTGTGTAATAGTGGATCACCAGTTACCAATTGACGCCAAAAGTCCGCCCGATTCCGCATCAGCAAGCCCAAACATTCTTTCGAAGTGCTCTTGCGTTCGTGTTTTTGGTCAGGATTGAGCATTCGCGGCACCCAGCGGCAAAATAACTTTTTCATATTCAGAATATTGCCCAAAATATGGCGTATGCGCTCGGTACTAATCTTTGTGGTATCTGCTAGCACACGCACCTTCACTTTCCGGTCAGCCAACACCATTTCATGCATTTTCTTGACATTGTCCTATGTAACCGCATCGGAGGGCCTGCCGCTGCGGACTTGATCGGTAGTGGAGTTGCGGCCATCACGAAACTCTCGAAACCAATATTTGACGGTGTAATCTGACGGATCATTAGCCCCATAATATTTATCCAACTTTTCTTTTGTTTCCTTCGCCGTTTTGCCTCTCAAAAAATAATGTTTGATGAGAGAACGAAAATCGTTTTTGTCCATACTCAACATGATGCCAAACACGTCAACAACAATCAGCTGTCAAAACAAAACTAAAGACAGTATCGCACTGAAATTTGGCACGTCTGCCTAAATATGAACAGACTTCAAGGCACCATAACCTTTTTTGCAGTAGTAGCGCACTCTGGCGGTCACCCCACCTAGTAATCTCATGGAAAACACTATAGTCGTTTCTAATTCGACACAACATGGGCTCCCAAGCCGACCTCCATCTTGTATTCTTCTATATAGAAGCCTAAAGGGTATCCCACCAAAAGCAGGCAATTTAAATTTGGCCCCTATTAGCTGTAGTAGTTCCGTTATAACAGTGCGGAGAGTGATTGAAAATATATTGTTGAAAGTTTGAGTGCCACGACTCGCAAATTGGGTCCAAATTTTGATACACATCAACTACGCAAATATGTAGTAGTCAAAAAATTCGGTGAAACTGGGTTGAATACTGATGTCAGACCATTGACACGTATCCTTCCAAATCGTGCATAAAAAACTGCATGACTATTCGCCAGAATGTGGCCGAAACTTCAATAGCAGCCATTGCTCATCGAAGCCAAAAATTTAACATTTCAAGAAGCACTAGGCAGTTGATTCTTACACGAAAGTCTCCCGATCGTACATTTAAACGTCTTTTTTCTGGGGTTTTCCAAAGACCAAAGTTTGTGCCAACAAGCCGACGACTAACCAAGCCTTATAGGAGGAGATAAGGCTTTGCATCATTGAAACATGTTACACCTTTATTCATGCCAAGCTGGGATTGAAAATTTTATCGAAAAAACGCAAATGTGCCAGAAAAGCCGATGAGGGCATTTACGAGTATTAGACGTACGACATAATTGCCACATGTCTTCTACTCATAATAAGTTCAGTTTTGGTTGCACATTATTGAAGTAGAGATCTACCAGAATAAATAAGGTCCCCATACAGCCTGCTCTCTGAACCTTTTAAATGGATCGTGTTGCATCAATACTTGGACTGCAGTCAATGTGTTTTTGTTAGAAGTGTGGTTCTTCCGAGGTATTTTGCTGTCGATAGTTCAGGGCACCGCCAATTAAGTACACAGGCTTCGTCTATTCAATATGAAAGCCTCATTGCAGCAGCTTATTATCTGGTCTTATTGCAAAAGAAAATTTGAAGGAATGAGCGGCCAGTCTTGAGACTTGCCTTACTGGAAGCCAAACCAGAGGCTATATTCTGGCACCGCTGAAATCAGGAGCCTCTGCAGCTTCGGTATTTAAGAGGTATTCCCCCTGGAGGGAGCGTCATGATAGCTGTGGCTTAAACCTTAATCACGGGGAGGGTTGTACGGCTTTCGTCGGATTACTCGCAAATACAAGATGCCGTGACCCTTCACCAAAGCAAAAAATTATGCCTACACTTGGCTTAAGTTTGGTATCGATATGAATGTGGTTTCCCTAGAAAGATCTAAATATCGACAAATGGGCGTCTTTCCCCGTTTTCCATTTTCTACGCAGTGATTAACGCGTTTGGATCTCCTCGTTCGGCAAATTCATGTTCGACGCTACATAGAGCGATTTTGGGGAGAGTGTTTTTTCAATATTCAGAAGAACTAGATCGAACAGATTTTACTATAAATTTTAGGGGTACGATTACCTTCTGTCAAATGACAGTTATTTTGTTTGTTTCGTTAACTTTTGTAGCAAAGTCTTAATAGAATTGGACATTCAGTGCGGAAATTTGACAGCTGACTCCTTCCATTGCAAGATGCATTAATTCTGTCATTTTGAATTTTATCTTTTCTCCCTATGAAACCCACCCAAACGTAAACTATGTATTTGACAGATTATTAAGTTTGCTCAAGTAAAGGTTTTTAGAGGTTTGGTTTTTAAACTGGCAACATTGTTTCTACAGGTTGTCAATTTAACAGTTGAAAGTTGATTCATGGTTAGTACGATTTGCCATTTTACTATAAGTAGATGAACGCTAGAACAACGCGTTCAAATTATTTTGAAAACCATGGTTCGGTTCGCCAAACTTATCGTGCGCTGCGTCCATTTTATGGTAAATAACTGTCCATCTGGGCAAGTTATTCGGAACACGATGAATCGTGTGCGAATAGAATAAGTTATTGTCGTTGTCAAGCGCAGCGTTGAGGAGAATCCGTATGAGTCCATTGGATATCGTGCACAGCAATTGGAGCTATGCCCATCCACTTTGTGGAAGATTTTACGGAAAGATCTTGGTTTAAAAGCTTATAAGATTCAGCTTGTGCAAGAGTTGAAACCGCGCGACCATTATACGTGAAGTAGGTTCGATGAATGGGCCGAAAACATGATTCCGCTGATCCTCTTTTACAACGCAAAATTTTGCTCTCCGATGAGGCCCATTTTTGGTTAAATGGGTATGTAAACAAGCAAAATTGCTGAATTTGGAGTGGAGAAGCTAGAAGCCTTTATCGAGACGCCCTTACAACAATTAAAACTCACTGTTTATGGGCTGGTGGAATCATCGGCCCATATTTATTTAACGACGATGCCGGCCAGAATGTTACCGTCAATGGAGAGCGCTATAGAAACATTATTTCTGACTTCTTCGTTTCTCAGTTGAATGGCATCGATGTGACTCAACAAGATGGCGCAAGATGCCACAGGGCGCGGGAAACATTTGCTGAGCGCATAATTTGGCGTATTGGACCTATGAACAGGCCTCCACGATCCTGTGATGTCACTCCTTTAGATTACTTTTTTTGAGGGTATGTGAAGTCACTAGTTTATACCGATAAACAAGATACGTTGGACGATTTAGAAGTCAACATTCGCCGTGTTATTGCTGATACACGGCCCCAGTTGCTCGATACAGTTGTCGAAAATTGGACTTCACGATTGCGCTTCATGCGAGCTAGCCATGGCGCGCATATGCGCAACATCATATTTAAACACTAATGGTATAAAATTGTCTATTAAATAAAGCTGATATCATAGACATTAACATTAGCTTCAAGTGTTTTATTTCAGATTGAATTTGTATACCTCTAAAAAAACACCCTTCACATTATTGGTAGCTTGAATGTTTGACAGAAATTAAGTGGGCTTTTCGTCCATTTTTAACATAAGGTTAATCTCACTGAAGTCTATGTATTACGGTTAGGTCTTTACTCTTCGCAATGGGAACTGTGCCAATTGACATTTATTATGCAATGTGAAATAACAGCTGGCTGTCATTTAGACAAATTCAACCACCAACATAGCAGTTTTGAATTGTATTTTAGGAGGCAGCCATATTCCTACAGAAATAATTTTGTAGGTAGGTATTTGAGTCCTACAATATTTCTGATAAATACTTAAGTTTGGGTGGAACAAGCTGCGTTAACGTATTTGTCTTTTATCGACATTTTATGGCATCTTTGAAATACCCATATGTCATGCACTAAAAACAATGCATACGAGTACACCATTCGCCGCATGTAGTCATTGTATCCCAAGGAGGTTGAAAATGTATACACGTCTATCATCCAATAGTTCACCATGTTTTGCCATTATCTAAGTCCCTTGATATGATGATAAAACTGCAACTAACTTCCTCGTAACTAATGCTCATGTCAACCCTTTACATGATTTATCTCTTCCTTCCTTCACGACCATATTCTGCAGCAGTTTCTAGGAAAAACCAATCGATCCGAAAACCATAACACAAAGGGCATTCGCCTTTCGGCTTCAGCCCATCTGCACACGCTTTCCCCACATTATTTCACATAAAGAAACATTACTAATCAATTTCACTTTTTGTTGTTATTTTCCTTTACATTTCTTTTCCTCTCTCTATTTATCTCGCTCTTGCAATGTTTCTAGACTCATTCTGATCTAAAATTAAGGAATTGAAGGGGAATTGCATGTTTCTGATAATTACTCTTTGCAATTTCTTCCTCTCTTTAACAACCCTTCCGCTTGTCAGCCCCTGCTCTAAATGCCAAATCACGTGGAGTGATCTATGTATGAATGTATGCATAGAGAAACTTTTATAAAAGCTCTTTTTCGGAGGGGAAATCAAGAAAAATGCTTTTCTTTAAAAATACACTCTTCTCTGTTGAAATTCGGCACATTGCACTCTTCGAATTGAAATTAATTTGAGAAAAAACAGGTCCGTCTGACGGTGGAGCAGTGACGAGTACCTATGGCCTTAGTAAAGTACGTCGAACAGTATGGTCGTGGTGGTGGCGGTCAATCTCTGACTATGGGTGTACGAATACGAGTACGGGTATCTGCGGAATTTATTTACCTGTCAAACAATTGGTACCATGCGGTGCCGGTGCTGTGATGTGAATGACAAAATTTTTATTTTTTTTTTTAATTCGATTAGATGTTAGAGGGGATCGAAAGGATATGGTATAAACGAAAGTGATTGTGGTAATGCGTTCCAAGTAATTTGTTGTATTGCCGAGCGCAAAGTTTTTTAGCCAGTTATTCAAATATTATTCTCGAAAAATATTAAACGTAATGAATGAGTAATTAAATTTTGTATTTTTAAGAGATGCACATTTTTTTCTTTAGGATTTCTCCGAATTGGGGCGCCAAAAACGTAGTTTCATTTTAAAGGCATTTAGCATGAGTCGAAGTTCGAAAGAAGACCTATTCCCGGAACAGCAAGACTTGGTTTATGTTCTTCTGTTCAAAAATGTCAAAGTAGAGCGTGGGTCTGCTTAGTTATCTAGCGCTACAGTCTGTGGTGGCTCTGGGCCAAGTCGAACCTCTTGAGTTAGCGCGGTTTATTACTAACTGGCTTCAGTTGCGCACTCCAAGATGAATAAGTTCCCCTTCCGCTTGTCGACCTAAGACGTTGTCCCTCCAGGTAAATATTGAAGGCTCTTCAGGCCAGAGCGTAAATATCTATTTATTCTGCGTCTCTCTGAGCATCTTAAGTGTTTCTTGACAAGATCTTATTACTCAAGTCAAAAATACTTAGGCTAGAAAAACAACAAGGAATAGCTGTCTTCTGTGACATTCTATCCGATTCGGAGATTTGTATGTATTTGTTTAGACCTAAATAATAGCTAATTTTTCCGCTTTTGTGACAATATTTTCAAACGGAATAGTGCGCTCTCACAATAATATCAATGTCATCAGCACTTGCAAGTTTATATTTAGTTGCACGAACTTTCCCAAGTATGATGTTTAACAAAGTCACATTATAGCACAAATAAACACTTTCTTGATCTTTGATTCTCAACTAGATTGCATGTGACCTTTACGGAGATGCGAGTGCTCACCGTTGTAGTTCTGCGCTAGCTAAGAATATACATAATCGCACTGTATAGCTTGTCCTATAAAATCCGTCATATGCCGCCATTAAATGGAGATTAGATCTGGAATTCTTTGGTTTCCACGATTTGCCGTAGTGTGAATATTTACTCGATTGTCAGTGCAGTAGCACCAATCCATTCTTTCGCTCGTAGAGCCCACCAGACGCTCTCGTCCTTCTTTGCAGTGCCGTTTTTTTGTGCGAACGGTTTTAAAACAAAACAATACAATATTGTATATGCTTGTATGCTTGTATGCTATGCGGGTGATTAAATGAAATCCAGCATATAGGAGTAAGTTGCGGCATTTCAACGGCTTCTTTGCATCAATGCCACTGACCTCCATTACTGAATACAGTTTGTAAAAAGATTGGCGAGTGGTTGAGCGACTCCCGTTCGGCAAAGTTTCTGGAGGTTTGCTGCAATTGCATCTGTTTAACTTTAAATAGCCTCGCGGTACGAGTATTTCTCCGTCGGTATGGGCTCTGAGATATCCGCAGACATCCCTTGGTTGCTACAATGGTTCGAGTCTATATTTGCCTCTCGGAGGCAAGTGCGCATATCAGTATGAATAAGTGTCATAAAGAGTTATGCCTACAATTTAAAATTTCAAATGCTCAACTACGAGTATGCTCATTTTAAAGTGGATATTCCAAATATGGTTAAATTTCTAAGAATCAATTAAGAGTTTAAATATGCAAATCTTCAAGATGAGGATTCCCCAATTTAATCCAAACATCATTAGATACTAATTACGAAAGAAAGACTTGCTGCAAGGTTGTACCGAACCTAATTTAAATGAGCAGGTATGCAAATTGTATAGGTTGAGATTTATGGTGGGTACAAGTAGATAATTTGCTAATTGAAGGCAATTCCAAACAACTCCTTTCCGTTAACTATCAGTCGCATCTGCTAATGAAAATTTAATATAGTTTAAGCCACCTTAATGGATACGAAACACGATGCTTTTCTATCACTATCCGCTTCTGTAGAAATTGATGATAGCAACTGTTTTCGTTTAGGTTTCTCTCTTGATTATCCTTCCCTCCTTTTTATCTAATACTGCTGTACATAAAAGGATTAATAAGATGAGTGACATAAGATTGAATAGATGATTCGCAACATGAGAGGATTAACGCCAGTCAACCATTCTTCCTGCAGATTGGATTGCATTGAGAAGACATAAATATGTTCATATTTAAATTTTCAAAAAAAACTAATTTCCTAGGGATTTCTTTGGGTTTTGCCATATTTTGCCACATTTGCTCAGTATATGCGTTATGCCTTTTCAGCTTGTAAATCACCGCAGAATCTGTAAGTATACGTAAGAATTGTTCTGTGTTACGCGACAGGTGCTGACTATTTCCAATTTGATGTTGCCAGATTCTATCCTGAATATCGATGTATGTTACATATGTAGATAACGATATCCCTGCCAGATATTGTCTTTATCCCACTAGAACTTTTTACTAAATTCTTGCATCTGGGAATCATAATCACTCTTTCAGCTCTATTCTCTGTTGTAATCGTGGTGCGACCCTTGATGTAGCCCAAATTAGTGAGCCATCCCGCACTGTTACCCTTGATTTGCTTAAACTTAATATCAAGCTGTATAAAGAACACGTAGGTGTCTGCTGCTGTCATAGGCGTGTTCTTGATCGTGCCGGTAGTGCTTGTGCGATACATATGTAAGTATGCCTTTTATCACTGCTAGGTATATGTATAAAACTCCTGATGTTACCCAAACTCTGCCTATTGCTCATTGGGAAATAAAATTGTTCTGAAATTTGATCCCTTACATAAAGATTCGAATTTAGTTACCTGACCAAAATTGCGTCAAGACATTTCGCACCATCCGAAAGGGCCAATTCTATCCTTTTAAACTTCAGGTGGTGCCTTATATTTTCTTGTTAAAAGTTTTGATAAAAGTATTTAGGACGGGTTGATCGAAGTTTCTGTTGAGGAGGTGAGAAGTAATTTAAAACCCTTTAAATGGGCAACGGCAAGCCCCGTAAGTCAAATCTTTTTTAAAAAAAAAACCCTCACTGCCGCCGTTCGAAGTATGCCAAAACTCGTTGTCCTCAATTTTTAACAAAATACCTCGATAGACTTGAACATGAGCATTGTTGAGCTGTTCCAGCGCCGCAGTAGGGCTAGCTTTCTGTCGATATCCATAAGTATTATCTATGGAAAAGAAAAGAAGGTGCCTACACCTTACGCCAAGAATTGTGATTCATCATTTTAAATAATTTTTCAGTCATTGATTTAATCTGTTCACATGCAAGAAAAAAGTTTGGTAATATTCCATTCAATGTTATTTCTAAGCAATACATTATCTCTTTTATATAAGATAGCCTAATCTAAATAAAAAAATAAAATAAAAAAAAAAAAACTACAATATGTAGATAGATACGAGTAATAGAGTAAAGCAAAATAAAATACTCAATAAGTTTGGAAAAAAAGTGAATTTACAACCTGTGATTCTTAGCATGAAAAGTGTGGTCATCGTAAACTGTTTTATGTGGGCTTCCTTATATGTATATCTGACATTTTATACGAATAAGTCATTTTCAGCTTATTTTACCATGAATCACGAAAATGCTAATTTCTGTTAAAGCAGTTGTGGGAACTTTAGAAAAGTATGTTGAACCCCATCAAGTATATGTTGCAATGCATACGAGACAAAAAGTCTAACTAACAAAAAGTTCTGCCACAATCGTAGCAATGCTTAAGCACGGACAAAGCGCAATATGTGTGTTTCGGCGGAGTAATCCCCAAGATAGAGCTAACGGCAATATCAAAAACAGATCCAGCGCTAAATTTGTTTAATTTTGGCTATTTCAACTTATTCGAAACTCAAGTTGTGTGAGGATTTGGCGCCACCTTCATATACCCCACGCAAGCGATTAATTAGACGAGATGTAAGGTCAGATGTAAGGTGGATATCACTGCCGTTCAAAAAATGCGATAAGATAGGCCGGTGATTGATAAAGAGAGCAGAAATAATGCATATTTAAGCAAAAAATATTGATCTTCGTGCACGACAATCCGCGTCAAGCCTAAGTCCGCCACCATAAGACCGATATGGGCTCAGGGTCCCACACAGGACCGTCTAGCTCCTCGGCCAGAGATATAACCAATTCCCTAAGCTCGACGTCAAGAACGTCCTTGTTGGTTTTGATGTCAAATTAATAAAACGGGGCATCTTTGGCAACACAGTTGGAAAACATGACTTGCCGCACATTAGCTCTGAAATCGACTTCGTAGTGGAGCGAAATGTCATTAAAATGATTTTTTTTTCTTCCATTCTATATGAACGCCTGAAATCCTATATCAAAACCCGTCACGAGATCAGATATTCACCTTCAAATCCTGTTCATTGATTTTAGGGACACGATTGGAAGATTTAAGATTTTCAATTCATGTCAATTAATTTCATCTCTGACAAACCCGCTCATCTGTGCAGGTTTACAATGAGGAACGCTCCGCACTCATCAAAATTATGAAACATTCGACGCCTGAAAAGAGTTTAGATAATGCTACGCGCTCTCATATGATTTCTTCAACATATAGTAATACTTGTGCCATATTCACAGGCCAATATCAGAGTCAAAATATTTCAAAAGGCTCGCATAACAAACATTGACTGACTGACGTTGATGTTAATGATATTGTGAAAAGTAATCAACGACATGATACTGATGCGTTCTCAGCCATTGAAGCAGAAACGACGGAAATTGGTTTAGAAGTAAATGAATGTAAAACAAAGTACCGACAAGAAAGCCTAACTAAAACGAATGGTTCCCACAGAAGTATGGTCTATGTAAATTCAATTCAATGAAACTACCGTAGAAAATATATGAAGAGTCACTTTTGTTTTGTCAATAGCTATTTCTATGGACCAAAAAGGCAACTTAAAAATAATTTTCTCTCATAAACAATAAAGAAAGCTGTATCACAAACGGATCAAAATACTCTGAGAAAAAAGTTGTTCGTGTGGTATTTGGTCCCGATTGAAAAAGTAGATATTACTGCTCAAGCCTTACATCGGTATTGACCCTATTAAAGACTAACAAGCAAATAATTTTTTTTTGTTGCGAAACTTTTTATTGCTCGGTGGGAAGTAATTCCGAGCTCCGATGAAACGGAAAAGCGACAGTAAGTGTTCGGAATACTTAGTCCCATTTGCACCTTCTAGATGGCATCAAAATAGCGAGACAATACGATGTTGTATCACTATTTCCACCAGTAGTGCTCCTACGTAGCTAATAAAGTTATTCCACTTCAAACCCTCCTTAACACCAATAAAGTTGTAACTGCTAAAAATTCGATAAAACGAAAAAGGGACAGGAAACGGAAGGGAATACCGCGCAAAGGGAGGCAGCTCGAGCAGATTAAGACATGGAAGAGGAACGAAAAGGCACTAACTCGGATGGAATGAGCAATGAACGGTAAAGGCGGCTTCGTAGGTGAGAACGCAATGCATGAGCTACGTTCATAGCAACAACATCAGCATCGTCATCATCATTGTTATCATCGTGAAACTATAATACCTACCTAGACATTATTTGGTATCAACACCAAAAGCATCATCAACACATAGCGGAAGACTTCACCGTAACAACAAAACTTGACTTGGCTTTTGTTTGTTGACTCCACGAAAATAAGCAGCATAAAAAGGAGGGACTTATAAAGCAATCCACGATAATGATATTGCTGACAAAGGCTTGTTTAGATATTAAGATCAAACAAATAAACGCAGTGCGCGTTTAGTGTAGCACTGGTTGACATCGAACACAGAAGTGCTTTTTGAACGCGCACTAGATTTGACAGCGAACAAAACTCTATTTTCGAAATGGCTTCGTATCTTGAAAGTGAATCATTCATAAATGTGCATATGATTAATGGGGATGCCGATAAGAATACATTCTTCCCAGTACTCTACGCAGCAATTTACTTTTCAAGGCCAGAAATATCAAAGCTCCAACGGATAGAGTAGAAACACTTTCTCAGGAATGTCCACTTAACAACTTTTTCCAAGTATTTCTATATGTCATCAATTTTACCACTAGACTTTGCTGAGCAATCAATTCTTGTTTTAACTGGAATAATAGTAAAGAAAATCCCAACTCATTTCTGACTTAAGACAATTAATTTGGCAAGGAACGTCACCTTCCCACCAACTATGCAAATTAAAATATGCCTTCAGTATAAGCGGGAAATTCCATTTCAAAAACTGATTCCAAAACTACTAACGACAACCTGATGTTAATTGTTAATTAGCCGGCCGAGCGACGTGTAAATTAGGGGTAAATAAGCTTTTTTTCGCAAAATTTCATTTGAAATTGCAAAGTTTCCCCACCCCAGGAAAATCTCACTCTCTTTTCAGCTACAATTTATCCAAATTACCCCTACTTCTCTCTTATATTTCTTTAAAAAAAAAAAAAAAAACAACAACAACAACGAAAAAAGCTCTCAGCACGCACATGGCGTGTCTTTTTTTAATTTTTTTTTTCTGTCATTTCCGACGTCATAGGGAATTTCTTACAAATTCAATGAGTGTACTCGGGCTTATTTATGTAGAATCCCACCTTCACTCCCTTTAGGGGCTTGTTTGGTGTTTGTCGTCAGGCCCGTGGGGGTTCATAATTAAAGGCAAACACCAGAGAACAAGTATACAAAATTGAGAATCACTGAGATCTAAAGAGAATCTGATAACCTGAAAGAGAAAAAAAAAACCATCTTAAAAGAGCGGACAAAACGAAAACCAACAAAAAAGATAGAAATAAGAATGAAAAAAAAAACATCAAAACGATTTAACATTTTTTTTGTTGTTGGTTTTTGCGCGAACTCCTCAACTTGCGACGATATACGTTCGATGCCGCCTCAACTTCGAATTCAGTTCGTTGGAAACTTTTCGCGTATCGACTTCAATATAAGCTTTCGTTCCGTGAGGCGGTATAATTTTTTCAAAACAAAAACGTATCTATTAGCTGTCGTTAATAAAATAATTAAATTAAAATTTATCTCATATCACAAAGTGAAATCAGTTAAGGAATTATGTATGTTAAACAAAATAAAATAATAATCAATTTTCTGTGAATTATTAGGGTTGTTTTCGATTTAAAAAAAAAAAAGAAGAAAAATTGAGAGATTTTAGTAACGACTCTACCTACAACCCCTTTGCGGCATCTCGTGACTTAGACGATAAATCATTCGTTAAGTCTGTTTTATTGATTATTTTTTTGTCGGAATTCCTTTTTTATTTCTATTTGCTCGCGTGACTTTTTTTTCCTCTGACAACCGACCGACCGACGTGGTGTTTTAACATTTTCTGCATTAAATATTCATCCACGTCCTGCTTTGTAATTGAAAGTACACGATTACATCCAGGTACTGTTAGTGAAAAAAATACGAGTAGCTATAGTGAAAAAGTGACATCCTTTAGAAAAGGATGCAAGTGTGTTTTAGTACGGAAATAAATTTGTGATATTTTATTTGTGCAAATGCATAACATTTAGTACACGTTGAAGGTGATAAACTGTCAGCTGTTCTTTTTTTCTAAAAAACAATACAAGAAAAATAGAAAAAGTTTAATCAGGTGATCTTGTAAAGTAAAACTTTAATTTCCTTTCAAGGATCATGGAGATATTATTTTACTGGAATCGTATGATAAATAAAAATAACTTCGCACTCTTCAAACAAAACAAGGATTTTTTAATGAGACTTTATACAATATAAAGTGTCACCCTATATTACACGGCAAGGAATTACGGTTTTAAAATAAAAGATAACGATTAAAGGACTATAGTGACGCGATCGGTTCTATTATAAAACGCAAATCATCCAAATATTCGCTGCACATACAAACAAGAGGTACAATAGAAGAGTAATAAAAAAATAAAACATCCATCCCTCCGAGGATATAATATATAAAAGGAAAGGAAGAAAAGGAAAGAGAATACATATAATATAATTCAACAACATCTGCTCAACATCCTGTAAAGAAGAAGCAAAACACAGCAATCAGGACCACAAACGTGGGCCGCTCTCCTTTTTCACTCTCGGACGAGTCCTTTTTTTTTACCTGACCTGTTCTTTCATCAGGTTAAACAGTATTAAATTAGGGTTTCATTCTGTACGTACTTGTACCTAAAAATTATATTAAGAGCGCACGTGCTTAGGTTATCTCAAGGATCAACATCATTTTACAGTTACAGTTTCCAACTGATCATCATCTTGAGAGCAACGATTCTAGTTTCCTGTGTGTGTGACTTTTCTTCATATTAAAATAATAAAAAGTAATAGAATAAAGAATCTTCTGCAAGGATATTTTGAATTTCAACATGGATTTTATGGATACAACAAGCCTAACCCTAATAACAGTGTCTGTGGTGTCACTTGTTATTTTAACAATCTACTTTCTTCGACGAACTAAAAGTAAGTAAATAATATTTAATTCAAACACAATATTTTATTTATTGTCAAAAATTTTCACTGAAAAATTCAAATTTCAATTTTAACTTAAAGATCAAGGCTAATTCGTATGCTTATGAATTGTTGTTATCTTGTGTGACATGTGCGTAATTTTTGAGAAATTTCATTTTACATTTAAATTGCACGACGATATAATTTTTTTTTTATATTTTTATTTTACTACTTTACCATAAACGAATAAAGTAATAGACCTCGCAATGGGCACGGCACGTGTAATGTGAGATTCTATTTTGAAAAAAAAAATAAAAATAAAAAATTTGATAAACAAAGTTTCGCCAAACTGAAAATATGGGAGTTATCACAATAAAAATTCAAGTGTGTATATAACGAGCATGTCGATATAAAAGATAATGCATCTGACTTGAGCTTATTCGATTAATGTGACTAAAAAAAAAAGATTAAGAAATTGGACTTGACCAAAACCAGGCGCAAAAGACAGTCTGTTATTGTAAATTTAGTCAAGTTGTCAGACCCAGATTCTTCCTCCTACCAATATATTGTACTAACAAGGATATATAGTTCAATCAATCTATGAATCTATGCGTGTATCATTAATTAACCCTACCAAACCCTTAAAAATACGCGAAAATTGATTTCGAATCAATTTTGAACATTTTCAAGGACTTTTTTTTTGTGTTAGCCCTTATCTAGTTAAAGAGAGATAACCCAACGGCGTGATAAAGTTATCGGCCTTTATTACTTTCTATGATACTTTATATTGCTTAGTATATATTCCTTCCTTTTCTGTATAAGGAAATTAAAATGTTTGTAATCATAAAATTACTCGTATTTATGGAATAATAAACTCTAAGATAGTCATTTAATTGCATTATTGAATTCTTCCTTCTTGTATTCTTTAATTACGGTGGTCTTTCATGGGGTATATACATATTTTCGACGACACGACAACTTTTTCGATTTTCCTTAAACTAATTCTACTCCATATAACTCATTTCAAGTGTCCACGATTCATTCTTAATTAGAGGCCCGCCCTACCGAGTGACGGGGTAGGCAGGATTTTTAACAAACCTAAGATGATGTACGAGTATTTCGGCTTCTAATCTGTTCTCATAATAATCCTAAAAGCAATTCGTTTTATCTTCAAAGCCAAATTTTCATCAAATGTCAATTGGAAAAATGTTGATCCACCACGAAATCCTTTCATGCAATTTCATATACCATATTGCCAAAAAAAAACACTCTATTTTTTTCTTCGTTTTCCCGCTGAGACATAGCCGAAAATATCTATCATCAAGTTATCTGGATGATTGGAAAGTCTTCGTGAAGACAACCTGTAATCAATCCAGCTATAAATTAAGCTCACAAATAAATCCTCAATTTCGCTTCATAAGATCTACACAAATTCTTTGAGATTCCAGTCATGTCACTGTGACAGTCAAAGAGCCGAAGTATTGGAAGAACGAAGTAACTTTCTCTTCAAAGAATTCTAAACCGAAAGATTGATTAGCCCTTTAAAGCATAAAAGATTTGCTACATAAGTTTGATAGTCAAAATAGTCACGAGTACATAAATCTAACTATCCGACACCCCCATCAGATTTCTTTAAACTGATCCGATCTCCGGACAATGAATACTCGTTTATGATGTTTAATCCCCACATTGCACTTTGGACTGTCACATTTGAAGTTCTCAAAAAAACAAGAAACAAAAGAAATATTTTCAGAAATGACGTTTACTTGTCGAACTGGATTCGATATCGAATAAGGTCTCCACCTGACAAATAAAATGTTTTACTCCTTTACTACTGTCATAACTGCACTGCGCATTTTGAAAGATGTACCTATAACCAACTCTTGTTATCGTTACTGCAAACTTTTTAATCAACCTAATTAGCTTTGGCATCCTAAGACCGATTACATTTTACCTCTCTGAACTAAGCAAATTCACGTTTCTTATCAAGTATTCATAAATACATACGTACATAAATATGTAATTATAAAATAAACAGATTATTTAGTCAATGTGTGGCAAAATAACCAAATCAGCATGGATTGCAACAAAAACAACAGAAAACAAAACGACGTCACATGAGCACATGTTTTTTTTTTTCAAAAGTGATAACAATATTATGAGCTCCATAATGGATTGTCATAATCAGTCAATTTCGAACAATGATTGTCTATTTTAAATGAAACATTATACGTCAATATGACGACAAAGTTATGACTATTTCATAGATAATTTGTACAAGCATTCCATTTATCAAAAGACGATAAAAAATTATGGCTTTCGATTCTGTTTAATTAAAACCCAACACTTGCCTAATTCCAATGAACCTTGCTTTGCAAACTTCCTTAAACTCAACACAGCATTGAACTTGATTCAGAAACCTAGATACGAGTAAGTTTAAGTTTGTTTGTTTTTTTTTTCTTTCACATGAAAATCAACTGTGTACACTAAAATCGCAGGCCAAATATGTATGTCACACATGCAAAGTCATAACAACGACATAACCTCAATTTAACACCGCAAAGCTGATAAATATTTCTCACGCAATTGACAATAATAAACAAAAGCAATGCGCAGAACGAATTAACATTTAATCTCAAAAGTACATTTTTGTGCAAACCATCTAAAATAGGAGCTCTTTAAGATTCAAATGTCAATAGTGAAGTGATTTTCAAGTCATTCCCTCATCAAATTGAAAATAATCATTTGTTATAAATTAAGCAAGAAATAATGCAAATTCATGCTCTAAAAATTATTTCTTTCATGTTTCATCTTTTACGTAACCGAAGAGAAGAAATCGAAATTTCAGTTTTGACGTTTCCCAATCCAATTTCGATGTAGCGCTAACGATGACGAACACTAGGTTGGATTGCATGAAGTGAAATTTAGATGTTTTGACGCCTTTACCTTAACCTCACTTAAACAAATTAAAGGTGTTTGCATTAAAAGATACAAACTAAACGAAAACCAGTCAAACAGATACGAAAAGTAGTTACTTATGTACAAGTATCTTTGAAATTGAAAGAAAAGTGGTGAAAAAATTTGCTCAACTTAAGTCAACTCTCTTCTTCTCCTTGGTCGGCTAGCAAGTGAAAGTTTTCACATTAACGCTAACCAAAAAGAAATACAAATACAAAACAAAAAAGAAAAAGCAAACAAAAAATAAAATAAAATTTGAACAGGTTTCCTCTGTTTCTTTTTTTGCCAAGTGAGATGTAGGGTAGCCAGGCACTCTCCACTTGGGCCTTACACATTTACACCACTTTTGGTCAAATGACATGATTTCATCATAAGTAGCATTTTAGGTT
This sequence comes from Volucella zonaria, assembly GCA_963966105.1. NCBI lineage: Eukaryota > Metazoa > Arthropoda > Insecta > Diptera > Syrphidae > Volucella > Volucella zonaria. Next base: position 161,744,497 of record OZ014532.1, read on the forward strand.
AGGCCACTTTTGAACTAAGATGATTCCTTTTGTGGATTTGGCAAATATGCACGTCACATATGAGCTCTCAAATCGGCTACAGGGTGAAAAAAAAAAAAATCCAAAAAACCTGAACACATTTCAAAGTACCACAATCGATGGTGTGCCACATGGTGAGCTGTTAGGCGTTGCTACTTTCTTTCTTCAAATCGAAAACAGTTGGAAGGGGAAAATTAACCAAATTTGAAGTCTTTTGATTTTTTTTTTGTTTGTGTCAACATCTACGTAAGGAAAAAGAGAAGACGAGTAGGTACTTTGATGTTGATGATGATAGCGAAGATTGTTGCCTAATAGGCTATAAAATTTTCATACATTATGTACTGATTCACGATTCATTTTGTTGGCTGGCACCTCCTATGACAAGATTTCCGTGTTTCGTAAGACACTCGATTTGTTTGTTTATATACCCGAACACACGAGTACATACTTAAAGGTTTTTTTTTTTTGACCATGCGGTGGCGTAAAACCACCCATGGACTCGTGAGTTAAGTCAAAAAGATACTCTCACAAAGAAAGCTGGCAAAAACAAAGAAAAGTATATTGGTCATGTCATTTTACCTTTTGGTAATGGTGTTGTCATCTTTTTTAAGTTATCCAATGATCTCGGAACACGTCATAGTGAGAATATCTTCTTTTCTGACAAAAAAGAAAGAAATGAATGATGAATGGAATGAGGATATTTTCTTAAAAAAGATTTCGATAGTTAAGTTGATGAATCAGATTAGAGTGAGTAATGGTCTGTTTCAGTTATGGAATTTGTTACAATGATGGACTTAACTGCGGAAGGTTAATAGAAGATCGTTAACCTCAAATTTGTACGGGAATTAGTAATAAAAAAGATTAAGAGAATTGTTTAGAAATTCGAACTGAAAAGAAGAGGCTTTTAAAATAAGCTCATGAGAAATCAGTGACCGACATTTTTGACATTTTTTTTTTTTTTTTTACTAAAAATACCAACCAAGTTGTACATGTGCTTTGAGGTAAGACGCTCTAATAGTATCAATTTATCAACTTTCCAAAATCGTTTCCATGACCTCTGTTCAAATACACTATCTATCAATTTAAATCTCGCAGGACGTATATGTAACATACGTGTGTACATATTTAGATCCCGCACGAATTGTGACAAATTTCATTTGAAAAGTATTCAAATGTACTTGAACTATTGACTTTTATCAACCTACGAGTACACATGACACTTCATTGTGATTGAAGCTTCAGTATTTACCAAATATTTTCAGTGATGCCATCTCAATCTAATTCAATTAATATCTCAATTCTAGGTCAATTGCAGAGGTCTCTGATTTATTTATCAGCTCAAAAACAGTGCAGTGCCGGATCAATTTCCCTGTCACTTTTAAACTATTGTACAATATATTTTTTTGTAATAATATTAATATTATCTTATTAAGGAAACATTTTAAAGAAGGCTTTCGTCATCTCCGACACTAATCATTAAACAATCACATTTATAGTAATCCCTCTTACATTTCTCGATTCATTCGATTTAAAAATACTTTTGACATTTCTATTCAATGAGCTGTTTTCCATTGGTCGTCTTGTAAGTTTCGTTTTTCATTTTAATATTCGTGAGTGGAAACAAGCTAACAACCACGAGAAGATATTTTTATTCGTTCTTTATGCTTCCTTCATTCAGTCAGAACCGGAAACTTGTAAGTTCCCACACTCGAGAGCACAAGGTTCTTATGGGGGCATACTTGTATACTAAACGAACTGACAAGAAAACCGTATGTGGTCTGAGTCGGTGTGCAATAACAATGCAAAAAGTAAATAAATACAAAAAAAAAACAAGAAGATAGGTATGTCTCCTGTGACGGTATTTCGCCCGCATATGGCAAATGGCACATGGTTGGCACACACATTGCTATCCTCAAGAACGTGACGTTTGGCGCGTCATGGCTTGTTTTTTTTTTTTTTATCTTTCTGCATGGCACAGATGAGGGCGATATATCATTCTTCTTTGGCTTTCCGGTGTAAAGTTTGAAGCTGAGGAATGAAGAACATTCCTTAAGAGAAGATATGTATACGGATATTTATAAGAAAGAAGAAAGAGAAGAATTGTAATGATATTTTGGAACCAGAGTTGATTGAAGAAGTTGCTACCCAACACTTGACATTTGAGGCATTACTCGACTTGTTTCAACCGCTAGAGGGCTTTATTTTGCTGTTATACCCTGAGCCTCAACGGACAGACGATATACAGTAGGAAAAGAGAAACATTTAATGACCAATAAGATGAAAAAAGAACGACCATGCGCGTTATATAGGTACATACAGGGCACTTATAAGTCCAGGAACAAAGCGAAACTGTATAGAACAAGAACAATGCAATTTCAACAACATTTAACTCTTCATTTCATCATCCCTGTTTTCCAGAAACAAGACTACACTAAAACTAACAAACACAAAGAAGGCGTTTAAGAAGTTCATCGTACGAGAAAGAACGAATATTGAGTTCGTGGAATTGTGTTACTCTTGCTGCGGAGGCAATAACTTTTCCTCAACACTGTCGTCTGCAGTACGCTACTGTCAAAACGCGCTTTAAAAAAAAAAAAAAACCGAAAAGAGAAGGAAACAATCTAGCGAATGTGGAGTGTGTTGTGTGTCTACACAATATTTAGCCGATTGATGTAGGTTGTCGATCCGGGGGTTGGTTGTGGAAAAGGAACGTCTGTTAAAGCTATCATGTGGTATACAATACAAATCTTTAAGGCAAGCGGCGTTTTCTGTAAAGTGTTTTAGCCTAGAGTTTAACAATTTTTATTTTTATTTTTATGAATGATAATGAATCAGAGGGAATTTATCGATCAATGAAAATGAGAATCCGCTTGGCAAAGTTTCAAAAAAAAAAAAGAAAAGAGGAAAAAAGAAGAAAACTTGCAAATAGGAAATGAAATCACATGGGAGGCGTATGAATACCTACATACATAAATCGAATTGAATCTAGAAAATGTTATTACACTTGAAATATTTAGTTTTGGCACTACAATTTACGAAAAAAAACACGTGTAATGACAACCTGTTGAAAAGAGAAATTATTCATTCAACAAGAATACATTTATTTTTTATATATTATATCATACGTTATGCTTAAGCCGTTATTTTTTATGAATGATAAAGGAAAATAATTTTACAAAAGTGCCACCAATGAATGCCTAAATCTCCATAAGCGGAATATGGTGAATAAACAATTAAGCTCCTTTTTTTTACTTAAGTTGCAAGAACCCTGTTGCAGAAACCCGGCGATACTTACGTAAAACAGGTAACAATGCTTGGATCTTTAGCAACAAGATATTTGTGTAAATAAGTCTTTTATTCACCAAAGTTTGAGTACCATGTCGTAGTCAACCTATGCAATCCCCCTTACATATTCGATGCGTGCAACCAGATTGCTTTTTTTTTCTAGTTCTCTCTAAATGTTTTAAGTAAATCCTGGAGCGATTAAATCGATTTTTCACTGATTTGCTTGAAGCCTGAAATCTTAGAACTCTGCAAATAAATCCAGTTATTATATTAAAGTAGTAGAGTAGTCATCATGATCCATTTCATATCCAGAATCTGAATCGAAAATGAGAAATGTAAACGACTTCCTTTGTTAAGGTTGCTTAAAAAAAAAAAGTGTAAATGACCTTTTCAGAATCAATAAAAAAATCGGATGAGGTATAAAAAATTCTATGTCTTGACTTAAAAGTCAAAATTCACAGACGAATACGAAATAAAAGTTGGAGTACATCAATGGACTGTTCAAAGTCATCTGCTTATTAATTTCATGACAGATTTACTCTTAAAACAGCAAATTGACTAGTTTGCAACGACTCGTTCTCTCCATCACATTTTGCTATCATAAGTATCGACGTGACAAAACTTTAGGTAGGTACTCTTAATTAAAGAATGATAGAAAAGAACGAGTCACGAAGCCAGTTGCTGACATCAACTGAGAAGGAGACAACTGACGTAAACGATCAGCGAAATATCGATGACGGTATCATACATAGAGTTATCGTGAGGAAACTTCAACTCCACTTTTTTTTTCTTTTTCTTTTATAATGAGCGCGCGCTCAAGAGGTTTGTGTACCCTTTAAATGGGCGAAGGAAATTTGGGGAGGAAGAAAGGACAGGCTTCCTCCTTACGGTTAAAAGTTTGAAGGGGAGAAATGCTACTGGCGATTTCCATGGAGCACTGGTGGTAGAAATATCGATAAAACAGAGTAAAACACGAGACATTACGTCGGTGTTCGAGGGTGTCAATTGTTTGAGTGATATTAGTATCGCACGGTTTTGAATCCTATCTAGCATGTGCAGAGATGTCTTAGGAGCACCTGACCAGATGTGAATGACTTATATATTGAGGCCAGATCAGAGGGAGTAAAGTATTTCTTACATCGTTGAGGAAATCTAGACATTTCGCAGCATTGCTGACACCGAATATTTGGTTATTTCAACGTACGTTGTTATTGACACACATACCGAGAATGTAAAGTTTATCGGTTTCGACGATGCAAGTGTCATTCCCCAATTAGCCAATTGGTTATGCTGTTAATATCAGAATTTAATGATTTAAGGGACGTGAGTTCAAGAATAGATATGAAAACCAGAGAGTACTGTCGTCAGCAAAGGAATATATTGAATTAGAAGTAGCAGATCGTTGGTGAAAATTAAAAAGAGCATCGGAGACAGAACGGAGCCATCCAAGACAACTTGAATTGAACGTTCCGAAAGGTAATTTCTAATCTATTGAAGAAGAGAGCCGTCGATCCCAAAAGCACGCATTTTCGACAAAAGAGCCAGACGCCAAACTCTGTCAAATGCCATAAAAATATCAAGTGCAACTATCTTGCTTTCGCCACATTGATGTACGCTTTGGTTCCACTTTTCGGTGAGACATACCATCAGATCACCAGTGGATCTGTTGCTACGAAAACCATACTGCCGGTCATTAAGAAGTTTTCGTATTTCGAGATATTTCATGAGCTGACGGTTTATCAGGGTTTCGATGATCTTGGAAAGTAGGAGGAGAGGGACGGGTTGGACGAATGCTGTTTTCCATCTTCTCGGAAAGAGTCCTAAAGAGTAGGATTGATGAAAAAGCTTACGCAGTTTTTTTCCCAGCGAGGAAGAATACCTCTTCAGAAGGAGGGGAGATACACGATCTGGACTAACGTATTTGTGAATGTTAAGATCTTTAAGAACTTTAAGAACTATTGCTACTACACGAGTTCGAAAGTGGATTTGTCTCATTGAAGATTCGACGCACTCAAGTGTAGGCGGGGACAAAGCACAATCTGGGAGTGTTGAGCTGGCCGCAAAGTGTCCGGCAAGTAGATTGGCCTTGTCCAAAGAGCTGACAGCTGGAATGTCATTATAAATGAGCTTGGAATGGAGGATGAGGCAGAATTTCTAATATTTTTGACAAACGGCCAAAAATGTTTACTACCTTTGGGACATTGTAGTATTTTCTGCCTCAGTTTGTGGTCGTATTGGAATTTCACACGCTTAAGAAAGATGTTGCAGTTAGAATTTTTTTCGGTTTTCCTGTGTCAGGTTGGTTTTGTAGAACCGAATACCGAAAACCTCTAACCCTGACAGCCTCTTTACAGCTCGAGTCGTACCATGCCTTTTCTTTTGGTTTGATTCCAAAAAGAATAGTTTGTCTGATCATGTCAGCAGCGGCATCCACGTCGTTATCCAGAAGTTAAACACAAGTCCAGGGTGTTGGCGGTATGACTATCAACGTCTGGTATTCGTGTGGGCTCATTTACAAGCTGCGTTAAGTTATTTTCTGCAGCGAAGATCTCAACATACCGTCCTTCTGGTGTTGTCTGTCCAGAATGTCGAATTGTGTATATTGAAATCGCCCGTAATAACGATTTCAGTATGAGGATACAGGGATACAATTTTTGTATGGAGTCAGACAGCGCACGAACTCGTTAAAGGTCGAATTGCTATGCAATTTCGGGCATCTGTAAATAAAGCAATAGTGGATAATGTGCTTACGGAGATGAAATTTTAACCACATGAAGTTGAATTCCGGATTGGAACAGGGACTACATTGTGGAGTTTGGTAAGCTACAATACATCATTACGTACGTAAATGGCAAGACCGCGGTGAGAGAAGAATAATGGTACTAATCCGTACCCTGGTAGCTTCAGATCAAAGTGATCTGAGAGGCGTGGGCGTGGATCTACCTGTGTTCCACTAAGTGCCAAAACAACTGGTATGTACTTACAGACGTGGACATATGCAGAAAAGTGATTACTTTTTAGCCCGCCTATATTGGCTATGTCTACCCTGAATTCCCTAGTCATAATCATAAACAAACACCGACGATACTAAGCAAGGCTGCGAAGTGGAAATTCAGATTTTGCGTTGGTCTACCGTATCAAATTGTTGGTATTCGCATGAAGGAAATCAAGATTTGAAGAGGCGGAAGGAAAAATAAGAAATGCAGAGCATCAACACACTTTCGGCCTCATTTACGAGGTGATTCAAAATGTAAAATGATAGTAAAATCCGTAAATTTAACCAAGCCCAAAAACGTCGCAGTTTCATTGCAGATACGTGAGAGAAATATGTAGCATTAGAAATAGTTACACGCGTTTCATACATATTTCAACGAAAAGGAATCGGCAAAACCAAAGCCAGAGTGTAAATACTCGTAGGCTCAAAACCAAGATTTTATCTCAAATTATGCAAAGTGGTCTCCATACTTTAGAAAAACCAATTTTTAAATGAAATGTAATAGCTTTACTGCAAACATGTGTCTCTCTTCAGCGAAATAGGTATTCACCGAGTTGATTTTTTCCTAATGTGGGCTACCACAGGGTTGCTATTTTACATTAGAATTCTTAATGGTGTTCATGGTTTTTTTCGTTTTTCTTTGCTTAAGAATCCTTTTACTTCAGTATGTTTACTTTGTCTATTTTTAAATGAATAATAAAGAAAAACAACTATATTTTCTTCGACTGCAAAAAGGGGCATTCTTCCAAAATTTTTATGCACACACATTCACCCACTCCTTTCATATAAGTGAGCAAAACAGAAATGTCAGATTTTTTTTTTAAACTCTAATGATCTAAGAATACAAAAGTGAGAAAAAAAAATTTGTGCAAACGCATATTTTGTGCGCTTTTACCACTACTTATGCTCGTTTTGATGTTTTTTTCGGTCATTTCTGCTCGCTTCACGGTCGAAATTAAACATAAAAAAGTCTGAATGAAGACAAAAAAGAAAACACAAACTAAAAAAAATAATATACATATGTGTGTATCTATCTACCTATAGTACCTATACAAATTTGGAATTTTGAAAAATACCAAAAGACGAAAGAAAAAATTTTGTATCTGGTGCCAGGTACCGACGCGCCTTCATCGTGGTGCGAGAATATCATACATACATATGCATCTGTATTTTTTTTTGCCAAATTTCGCAACGTAGAAGATTTGGTAAAAAAAAAAAAAGATAAACACAAGTTGAAGAAAAAAAAAAACTTGTCGATCTCGTATGGAAATTTCTGCGATGTCCGTTTTTGCTAGGCAATTCTTTTTCATGTTCGGAAATCGTTAAAAAAAAAAAATTAATAAATCATGTAAATTTGTTAAGCTAATTCGATTCTAATGTTCTGTGAGATTTTGAATTGTGATAAACCGAGACTGGGCTAAATGGTTAGGCTTGGGACTTTTGCTGCGATTAACTGTAAACCGATCATAGTAACGCTAGGAATGTGAATTCCAAATGAACTTTTTCAATTTTTTTTCAGATTTGTATGTTTAGTATTGCCATGTGGAGCTATAATATATGGGGTGTGATTTTTTCATAACTGACCTAAAAAGTTCCACATTGGATGGTCTTGATCAAGAACTGGTTCGTAGTCAGATGTAGTCATCTTGAGCTAATAGATATGACAATTTTATATTTGAATATGTTCATTAGTAAATCTACGGTGACAACAGGCTATTGCTGGGGCTCTAAGAAAAGACTTGTGATTTGCAAATATGTTAAACTTTAATTGGTAGTTAAAATGTCGAAGACATTGGTTTGGTTTGTTAGACTGATATGAGAGGAATTCCATTAAGGCGACATGTACTCGTACTCGTACTCGTACTCGTATTTATGTCAAAATCAAAGATGCATAAACCAGTCTGAAACGTAAGATCTATCTCATGATTGGTGAATGGAGATAAATTACTGAAGTGACAGCTTCAAATATTCTGAACCTTTTGTGACATTTACCTACATCAGGCCCCATCGATAGGTAGATATGTATCTGGATAGTATGTACATATATCAAACATACTGTCAGGCTACGACTATTAACCCCTATGACTACATGCCATTGATTAAATTGATTAGTCTACTTGAAATATCATATACTATGTACGAACATGTAACACTTTTTGTAAGCTAAACTCGTACAAGTATACAAGTTCATTTCACTTCCCTAATTCGTGCATTTGTACTTGTATTGTACACATATGTTAAAAGCAAGTGAAACTTTTCTCGATATTGACATTTAATAGCAATCAGCTGAGTGGTTCTACGGTCAATTTGTCTCTTTCCTTCCTCACCCTGTGACACAAGTCCACGCGCATAAACATCTCACAAAGATAATTTTCATAAACATTTAACAAGTAAATAAAAACAATCTAATCTTAGTCGTGCGACATGTGGATTAAAATGACGCACGCAACACAAGCTATTCACTTGTTATTATTTTTATTATAATATTTTTTTTTTTCTTATTCATATTGAAGTACTTGACATGTCGATGTCACCTTCATGATACCGGAAAGCAAATCAACTGTCACGTCATGGCATTTGGCTACTTTTGTCCCAGCTAGGTATTATGTGGGTGTTATGCTTACAGGGCTGGTAAAATATTAAAATCTGTTTATTTACATAGTTGCGTGGTGTATTCTGATAAGCTATTAGGGTTTAACCTATAGAAGTTGTTCTGTGGCAATTTTGTACTCGTATTTCTATGATGAAATGTTAAACGAAAATTGCATTAAAAAATGATTTTATATTGTGGTAACTACATATAATAAGGTAAATTTCCTTATAAATTAAATAAAAAATAAAAAGGAATTAAAATAAAATAAATTGAAAGGAAGTCACGTAGAAAGCAATAAGACACGTAAAACTGAAAAATGTTGTTTTTCGATTTTTCGAAATAATTTTTAAAAATACACGTTTAATGCAGTTCGACGTTGCGGTAACCTTACTGTCCAATGACAAGTTCTGTAAATCAGTGTAAATCAGAATTTATTTATTGAACATTTTTTGTTAGGCCTAGAGATAGTAAGCTTCTTGTTCTTATTGAAGACATCATCCGCATTACTTACATTCTCAATGAAACACGAAGAAATGATATCGTCAAATTAATGTTATTTCTTTTATTTTAATTTCAACAAAGTAAGTAGTTGTCGGTTATAGGTATCTATTTTTTTCTTTTTCTTGTTATTGTTTTTTTTTAACTTGCGATAACTACGACAATGGCTCAAGTGTTGCTGACCTATTTCTCAGTTGATGATGACGATGATTACGTAGAGGAAAAACAACAAAATAAGTACGAATAAATTGGTTTGCTGTTTTTAATGACATTGCAAGATTGCAGTTTCATTTTGAACTTGACCATATTTTGTTTTGTGTTTTATAAATTGTGTTTGTAGTTTTGTTTTGTTATGCTTTGGATGGCAGTTTTAAGATTGGACACCATAAGAATCAATGTCGATTAGAATGTTGTTCGACAGATGTTTTTTTTATATGTAAAATGAACTGTTATTCGTTATTATTTATTCTTGTAGTTTTCCTGGTGGTTCTTACATTTCACATTTTCTTGTCCATTATTACCTGACTCATCATGATTCGCGAGATTAGGTTCACCCTTGATAATCTTTTCCACTAAATTTATTTCAATTTGTTATTAGTATTTGAAATATCCATAAGTGTCAAAACATTCTAAGCCTATTAAATTTAAAGTATCACTCCTCGCTTTTTAAAACTCGTTTACTAACTTTTTTGCGTACCACTATAGTTCGAGATGTAGCTTTAGTTTAAACTTAGTGCATAACTTTTACTTTCATTAGTTGAGCTCTTTCCCTGTTATACATTGATCCTCTGGAATGGAATTGGATACCCTCTCTGGCTCGATACTTTAAACCCCATTTTTTGTTTAATTTCTGATGAAGTGGAATTTTCAAATGGATTATACCGAAGTCAAAATAGTGTACGTAATCATCAAATGCCTTTCTTTTTTCAAGTTGAAATTCACAAGGTTGGATTTTTTTTTCACCCCCTCGACTTGACTTTTTTTACAAAATATTCTACAGATGATTTGATCTTTAAGAGAGAAAATCAAGTATGCCCTCAACACTGATTTTGTCAGGGTTTTCGATAAAATTTCTTAGCAACATTTAATTTTTAAATTAAAAAAAATGACTTGAAACTCAAATTTGTCGCATACCTTCAATTAAATGTACAGGGTCTTCCAATAGGGGCTTTCGAACTTTGACAGTTGTAACGGCCATATTGTTGAAGCTACATCTGTCAAATTGGCTGTTATTTATTCAGTCTGTTTTGCCAAATCACCGTGGACGTGACATAGCGTTCAATAACACGTGCAAATGATAGAATTGTTTTATCAAAATGAGTGTTCTGTCCGCGCGCTTCGCCCATTTTACGGTCGCCATAATCGTCCTACCGAGAGCACTATTCGCAGTGTGGTGGATAAATTTGAGCCCATTGGCTCAGTAAACGATAAATCATCGCAGAACTCGGCCTTTCGTAGAGTGCAACTTGGCGAATTTTGCGTCGTCACTTAGGCCTGCACCCGTACACAACTCAACTGACCCAGGATCTGAAGGTAAACGACTTTAGACCTCGACGTGTGGGCTCTGGAGCAGTTGGAAACTGACTTAAATTTTCATCGAAAAAGCATCTTCAGCGATGAGACCCATTTCTGGATGAACGGATACGTCAACAAACAAAATTGTCGAATTTGGGACGATACGAGTAGCAATCCACATGAGATCCAAGAGAGGCCAATGTATCCGGATTTTGGGCTGGCGGCGTCATTGGTCCATATTTCATGGGGAGGACGACGTTGGCCAAGCCACCACCGTCAACGGCGAGCGCTATAGGTCGATGATTACCAACTTCTTTTTTCTTGAATTTGTTGATATGGACACCAACGACTTGTGGTTTCAACAGGCCGGCGCTATGTGCCACACAGCTCACGCCACATTGGAAATTCTGCACGAGCGATTCGAGGGCATGGTCATCTCATGTGAAGGTGATGTGAACTGGCCACAGAGATCGTACGATTTGACCCCGTTAACCTTTTTCTTGTGGCGTGAAGTCGTAGGTCTATGCGAATAAGCCACAAAGCACATCGGCCCTCAAAGCCAACATAACCTATGCCAGAGTAATGGAAAATTGGACATTTCAGAAGCACGCCACCCAGAGAAGCCGCGACAGACATTTGAACGATGATATATGGTATTCCATACATAATGGCATCGATAGGCTTTTCAATCGAATAAAAAATTCGATGATATCTCATACACACTTTGTTTTATTTAAATTTAAAAATAGGAAGCACTTAATGAAAGACCCTTTACAAATATATGATGGTACAGAAGATTTTTTAAAACCTTTATATTTGACCCAAAGCATCACTTGGAAGCCTTTAACCCAAGCATAAAATTTTCAGTATGATGCCAACAAATCTTTTTTTGACTTTTAACGTCAGGTTTATCAAACGGTGGTCTCTAGAATTACTGAACTCAAACATTACAAATTTTTAATTTAAAGGCCTTTGAAAACCAGGATTGAATCCGCTTAATGAATTATTTCTCTGCGCTTTGCGGTCTGCCTTGGGTTGATCCATATGTATATTTTTTATTCATCAGCTTTTGACTGAACATGTTCAACTGGCCTAATTTTTTTCAACCTACACAATTTTAGTACATATTGAGTTTTAAATTTACAAACCAATGTCAAGGTATGGTATATGTACATATATCACGGATAATTCTGCCAGCCTTCAACATTTCAATTATTTCCATTTCTTTAGCAATCTTACACGTTAGGAACTATCGTCTGCCTTTGCTCATTAGCTTAGGAAGAAACTAGTTTGAACTCATTTCTCTTTGGAATAAGTATGATGAGAGTATTATCTATGTAAACATAAACACCAATGTCTTACGATTTGGCGTAAAACACATTTTTATAACGATTAAAAAAAATAGGCCCAAGATGGTTACCTTGCAGCCGTCCATAGTTTATCGACTCCCATTTTTCCGCTCCAAATAAAACTATTTTGCAGAAGTTTTGTTCTGTTTCTGAGTTGTTCAATTTTGCAAGTTCACTTGCCCTTTACCCTTCCGCGGAGATTTTCATAAAAATTATTAAATAAATCCCATTAGGTGGCCCCAACTGGTTGCAAAATAACAGTATACAACAACAGTAATACCAACGATTAAAACACACCATCACAGTATGGTGTACATGCATAACATAATCACAGTTTTCTATGCAAGATTCCTGATCTCTTGAAAAAAAATTACTGAAGGCTAACAAATTTCAAAAATCTTTCATGCGTAGAACTTAATGAATTCGAAGATATTGTAGGTTAAAGTAAACAAGCGATATCCAAATCAGTCGTGCTTTAAGTACCCTACCGATTTATGACATGATGAAGTTGGATGCGTGCATTAGTGAAATTGCATTACAAATGGACCAGTTAATTTTTTGGAAATTTTGTTTGACCTAATTTTTTTTTTTAGAAGAAACCTTCAAATAGTAATCGCAATTGAGTTGAAATATTAAAAAGTTCTGATCATGAACTCAGTTTAAAACTTGTGGCATTCACTCACTTTAAGGATAGGACACATTTCGTTGTGAATTATCAAAAAGAAGTCATATTATACATACTTTTGTGTGTATGGATATGTAGATTTTATGTTAAACTATTATGAAAACCACACAAACATCCGTGCATTTAGTATGAATACGAGTATTGTCAATTTGTATTCTCTTCTATGACATAACCTAAAATTGGTGAGCTCTTATGAATACTTACTTCATATAATTCGTGTAGTGCTCTTGTTTTATATTGTGCTTTATTGCAAACTGCTACTGTTATGTCATTTAGTTATGCTCTGTCGCATTTTGAATGTGGAAAAAAGAACATGAGATAATAGGTATTTAAATTATGATTGGTTAACGATGACACACAACGATAGGAGTAGTGTAGACGTAGGATAATTGATGTTACCGCTGTCATCTTCAATGTTATATGACGGCGGAAAGATTATGTCTGTTAAGGTGTATCTACAAGAGATTAGAAAAATAGTTAGGTAATAGTTTACTTATTATCTTAGACGAAATGACATTTGAGAAATTTTGCTTATTATGAAAATGAGATTGGAGCTAAATCAGTAATTACTATTGTGAATCACATTATTGATTTTTGCAGATACGAGTATAACATCTTTGAATACTTGAGTATGCGACGAATTATACAATTTCATTTGATTAGCGGCACCGTTCATAGAAACGTATTTGCATAACAAACTTATACAAATGACATGTTTTGACAGCTCTTTGAAGCAGCCTATTAAAATTTGTATTGAATATTCAAAGATGTGTTTGAAAAATGTCATGTTTTGACTAATTATAAATATAGGAGGAGTATTGTAATCCTATTGTTTGCTGCGATCGGCACGGGCTCGAATATTTGCCCAAATTAAGAATTCTTATTGATGGAATCATTTTTTCATCTCAACTCTATCCAAGGGCAGACGGTTCATACACCGACTAAATTCGAAACTGACACGAAAAATTGGTACTTGAATGATTCCCTATTTAAGACTTTTATTTTAAAGCTCATGGTTGGGAAGAGTAAGGCAGCCGAAGAAGTGTTCACTTTGCAGATCTGTGTAAGCAGGTCGCCAGTGTTCTAGTGAAATTTGCTGGATTCAGCCAAATCGCCGAAATAAAGGCTATGCGATGAATATAAAACAATTTCATATTAAGAGCGATATAATGCTTTGTTACCCACGTCATACGCTACAGGGCTTCCACACATGTTGCAGATAGATTAATTTTCTAGTATCTTATTTTGATGCCACTTGCAAAGGCTTTAAAAAAACCCCCACATCAAACAAGTGTCGAGTGAATAGAAACTACGTTTTGAAAAATCTCATGATGCCAAATGATGACAGAAGTAAAATTTAAAAATACACATGTCACAAAAATTAACACTAGAGAAACAAAACGAAATAACAAGAAATCTCTCCGTGACGCCAGATATTGTTTGTATCTTAAAATAGAACAGAAATTATTAAAAAAACAAAAAAAATATATTTTTGATGTCGTGTGCCTAGTATGCTCTAGTAAACATCATGTAAGATTATGTATGTTTTCTTATTTATTTAATAATCAGTAAATATGTCATCATCTATCTCTTAGACCGCTAAACTGTTTGTTTTCGTTTAAGTTCCTTGTAATTTGGAGTGATTCAACGTTATAGCTATCTTCTTCGTGTGACCAGTTTCTAAAGAAACACTCATAGTCTCACATTAGTTTCCTGTTTTCTGCGTATTACTTATAAAATTATCTTGAAATTCAGTCAGTCTTTTGATGAATATCAAAACCAATTGTAGCTCGTTTTTGAGTAGGTTTTTTTCCACAGAGATCTTCGTCTTTCGTCAGAATCAAAACAAAAAAACATTTGAAGTTATCTTTTCTCAGAACTATTTTTAGAGATCCACACCCTTGATTGGAAAAAGGCCTGAAAATAAAATCCAATTTTGGATAGTCTGTTTACATTGTTTCTACAATAATTTCTAGTTACGTAACGTATCCCTTGAACGTTTATTTTTCTATCTACACATATGAGTACTAGACCGCAGGCTATCTACATAAAGCCTCTGCTCGCACATTTCTCGTAAACGAGAGTATGGGGTTTTACGCTTTTTCTTCAATCAGCACACATTTTAGTATCGATATTGATAGTGATAGCAAACATTATCGGCTTTGAATCACGCGTTTCAATCGCAAGCTACACGCATTATAATTATCACCAAATGACGTATTACCTTTATTTTTACGACTTCCTGTCACTACCATATGTGTGAGCAAAATCTACGAACACATAGGAGTACTTATACTCCGTCGCCAACATTCTCAAGAACTTTAATTTCGAAAAAAAAAATTGTGTTTTCTATGCGAAGATTATTACGTATCTCATAGTGCAAAGGTTTACCTATCCACTGAATGTGTCGTTAGAAACAGATACGACGGACTTGTAGTTTTTTGCTTGTGACATACAAAAAAAAGTTATCGATGACCATCGATTGTAGAGTCTGAGTTGCGTTCGATTTGAAATTTGTAGGCTATCTAGGCGTATACGTAATGCAAAAATAAGTTATCGTACTTTGCTTTAATAGTTGACAGTAGCTGAATTCAATTTTAACAACTACCAATATACGAGTACAAGTAGTAAAAACTAAATGCATTTGATAGCCAATTAATGTTGCGATATACGAGTTTAAAAATCGCTATGATTTCTCTTTCCTTGGGGGGCCAAAGTGTTATTGGTTTGCGGGCCTTCGAATGATTTTTTGTTATTATTTGGGTGACAAAATGTGCTGTGCTTACATGTGCTGAATAGACGAATATGCCATAAAAGCTTTGGCATTTTCAAATGAACTTTCACGGTTTGCTATTAAAACAAATTTGTTTTCTTTTTAGATTGTTTTTTTTTTTTTTAAATTTCCATTTAACGTTTATTAAATTTTATTTTGTCTTTATTTTCAGATGACACTTTGCAACGTGATGGTAGCAAAGCAAGTCATTCAGCACAAAGAAAAACTGATCGAGATACTAAGAACGACAATAAAACCGATGGGTCATTGACAATAAGATGTCAGAAACAGAAATCGGCTAGAAGTGGTCATAATCGGAAAAATCAAAAATTACAAAATTCTGATAGTGATCAGAAGAAGTTAGTACGCGTACATAGTAAAGAATTTGATAATTTATTAAAGAAGAAGCTCAATGGCATAAGGGATTTGGATTTTGCCAGCAATGGAGAATATTTTGCTTCAGGAACCGAAGGTATGTTTAATTAATACCATTATTATTATTGTTATTATTTAATGTAATTAAATTAGTTCTAAGTATCGTAAAAAAGTAGTGCCACTGTGTTTGTATGTGACAAAAAAATCAGTAACTTTAACATGAAGTTGTCCGATATGAGCGATGTGAAAGTTCATAAATTTATAAAATTGTCAAGTGCTTACAAATATATATGTGTACTCGTATTTCAGAAGCAGTGCTTCATTATTCCGAGTATCTGGAAAGAATAAGTTCTTGTCGCAAACTTCTATTTCGGCATGAAAAAATGCTCAAGTGAGGATTATTCTTTGATATTATTTCTGATCATATAGCTCATGTTGAGATTTTGACACAGGTATGGACTTGACGCTTTAGTGATTGCATGGCATAAGATAGTACATCATTCAAATTGACTAAGTTGAACCATCTTAAACCTTTTGTATATTAGCTAATTGACCATTTCTACCCGGTAGATTGTTTTGAATTAATGTTCTTTAGGAATATAAAACAACTCGTGTGCCCTAATTTAGTACTTTTAATTTAGCAAAAGCTAATATTCCGTTCACATACAAATTTTATAAAGACGTATCTAATGTCCTCCGGAATGTCCAATGAGTCCAGTTAGAAAGAGTCCGGCAAAAATATGTAATAGATTGTTATCTGAACAGAGCTCGAAAATATAAATAACATACTCATACCATTTACGCGTAGATTCCTGCCTTTGAACCTGTTTGACTGTCCTTAAAGACAGTAGATGATGATGATACTAGTTTTCAGCGGTTAGCAACTGCCCTCCCAATCATTATTTCAATTTCAAACAAAGAACCACTGCCTAATTATTTCCTCAGTTCATTCAATTTACATCTTCACGAGCCGCTTGAAATATTGTCTGCTGCGCTTGTTCCACTTAGCATGACATAACTCTCAAGCATCTCTGAGTCATTTTAAGAAATTCTCATTGATGACTACTCGATTTCGTCACAATCTCAACCAGGTAATCAAACAAAAGATATCTCTTCGTCGACCAAATGTAGTAATGACTTCAAGGTGGGTGGCTGTCTGTTTCATTGACAAAGCCAACAAAAACAAAGACATCACGATTTTCATGGGTAAGAAACAGCTACAACAACAACTCAATATGACTCAGCACCATTTCGAAGCCTATAAGGAGTTTTTTTTTTTTTTTTTTTTTTTGTATTGGGGTTAGGAATAAGATGCAGAAGAAAACTTATCTTTACCTAGAGAAAGTTATACTTTTCCCCGAATTTCTTGACCTAACACACTCTCGATTATCTGTTGTCTGTCTTGTATCTGCAACTATGAAAGTTCACCTGCTAACCGGTTTTTTTTTTGTTCTTTATATTCCAAATTTCATTCGATTAGTTGTAGTTTTTCTTTCTTAAGGTCAGTTTGTAGAAATTTAGCTGAATATTTATAGTCGCCATACATACATAGAGAAAAATCTAGAGAGGTGAACTATTCCTACGACAGTAGCATGTGACTCTGTTAAGTAGCTTGCTAGCGACATAGAAGCAGTTTATGATTTAATAGATTGAAATACCGTCGAACCCCTTTTAACCGGCTTAGAGTCGGCATACACTATGCTAGCTGTATGTCTCGTCTGAGATAACTGCCTGCTGCAGACACTTCCTAGTTGTAATTGCAATTACCATAATTATGCGAATGCGGGTTTTTTTTTTATCGTTTGTACTCGTACGTGTATTTTGAAGATTAATTTTTTTTATACGAGTATAAAACATTTTTATCCGCATGTAATTTATATTTATAGTGCTACGGGTGATAAATTATGAGTAGGGATGTTTTTTTTTCCTTTTCTTATATTTTTTTAATTTATCGACCTGACCCGCGTTTATATAAAAAAAAAAAAAAATAAATGCGTGAGAATACTCGTACGAATACTCGCTACTACACTACAACAACTTGAACAGGGGATAACCCTCAAAACCTCTCTCAATATCGTTCAGTTTGATTGCGTTTTAAAAATAACCAGTGCTTCACATTTTTTTTTTTTTAATTTCTGATTATTTAGTAACAGCAGCCGGTCAATTGTCATTGATATTCTGACGTAGTCGGTGTCAGTGTGGTCAGGCATTTTAAAGTTCAGATGATTCATTTTCATTTTCAGTTTTTCCAACACACACACTCTGTGTTCCATTTATGGGGTTTGTTTGATTTTTGAATTAAAAAAAAAAACAAAAAAAAACGACTGTTCCAGTTTGTATAGACTGCTACACGCGATTACTTCCAATTTCAGTTCCAATTCAAAGTGAGTCATCGGTAAGACCTCTCCAAGTTTGTTGAGGCAGTCTTGTTAATTTTTATTTTGTTTATTTGTGGTATGATTTCATGTGAATCGAATGTGCACACCGGCAAGGCTATTGAACTGCTACTAACTGCTGCACTTGCACATCAAGTCCCTGTCTACTATGATACTGATCGTATTTGGCTTTTCATTGCAAATTGTACTCTTGTATCTACAAATTTTTTCTTCTTGAAAATTCAAACAAAAATTCTACACTACGTATAGATACCCGAACTAGTTCAGAGCAGTATTCGTACATATGTATGTACAGCAGACAGCAGTTAATGTGAAAAAACGTCTAAAGTTGGATTTAAATCTTTAAATAGATACAAATTGGTTTTGGTATTTTTACTCGACACTTAAACCGCATGTGAAAGATATAGACGACGCAACGTCTTGTATTTTATTTTTTTTTTTGTTTTATGGATACGTTTAAATTTAGCGGAATCTTATCGAAAATGTCATTGTGCTTCTAGTCGCCTATATTCGACATGTAAATGTTTTCGTTTTCATTTTCAATATTTATTATAATTATTTTTGTTTATAAGTAAGAGTTTGAGGAAGAAAATAAATGTTGTTATACAGGCTGATACAATAAATGGTATACGTTTGGCCTAGTTTTTTCCATTTATTTTTAATATTTACCAACGAACGTTGTAGTATCAACTTAGAAATTTGTGTCCATTCGCGAGGCATAATTCCCTTTCCCTTTAACTGATTAAGATAGGAAATGGTTTTTTTTTTGTTGGTGCTGAAACCAATAAATAGTATTAAATTATTCGGAGGCAAGCATGGTCTAGGAAAAGCATCTATAGTTTTCGGAAACCAAACCTTACTGTTTCAAAGACATGGATTTCTCTGAATTAATCTTCGCTTGAATTATCTTTTCGACCGAAAATTTATAATATAAATGATAATATGTAGTACATATTGCACTGCACAATTGTGTATTTTTGTAAAATCTTAAAAACTAGTCTCGTATACACCTAGTTAATGGTGGTACCAATAAACCCAACAAAGACACAAATATTTCTGCCTATTTATTCAAATCATGTTTCGTCTCCCTATGAAATTCCAATCAAGTGGCCTTCCCATTCACATCAAATGGCGGGAAAATCGTTGACTAAGATTCAAGATTTTGTTGGAAAATCTACTTTCGATCATGATAATCTCAATAATAGATCCACTAGAACGTAACAAAAAAAAAAACATTTCTACAACTTAAAATCAATTCAAAAAATCAAACTCGACTTTACATAATCACAACCAACCACCACCAACGCCTTAATAGGCAATCTCCGATGACAATGGCACGCTTTGATTTTCTAATTAATTAGTCACAGGTTTAATGTGAATGCTTATCTCCACATGACATCATAAGCCTTCTCTAGTCTCACAACAACACACACCTTGATTGTTTCTATTTCAATTAAAAAAAAAAGCAACAATTAAATGTTTGAAAAAGCAAACTATGCCATTCTTATCGTACTATGCTTCCATAAGTTCTATTCAAGAAAATCTATGAAGTCATGTGATAAAATCTAGGTGCCAAGATACGTGCACGCATAAAGCAAGAAGTCTTATCCTACCTCAAAATTGTCAATTGTCATTATTAAGTAAATACCGGCAAACTCACTTTTGATGTACGAGTTGAAAAAAATAAAAATTCTAACTACTCCATCAATGAGTATCTAGCTATCTATCTGTCTAGATATCTGTCTACTTAGTTGACTGCCCATTTAGACTTTACTACCAAACGTCTATAATAGTTGACTTAATAAAAAAAAAAAAGTGCTTTCAAGGCTTAAGTAGTTAAAGTTATGCACAAACATTCTCGTACGCGTTCACATCATTTATGTGCATGAATAGGTTCATGTAGGCACGTTTCGTGATTATCTACGAGTATATTTACAGTCCGATTTAACCTCCTTCAATGATGATCACTACTACAAATGGTGACTGTGCATCTGTCATTTGATTTGTATCTATCAAGTTTCAGTGATTTGTTGTCTATCCATTCGAAAAGAAGGCACTGGACAAAGTTCTCATTTTTGTTACTAATTGAAGCTAGATCAACTGATTTGGTTCTCTGCAATCTACGAGTAATATCTGTTTAAAAAAACAAAACACAAAACATCAGGTAGCAACTGAATCATAGAATCCTAGAAAGTAATCACTAAGCAATTAAAACAAAAATGTTCGACCTTGGTGATTTATTTTCTTATCACTCTTCTGGGGGCATTGATATATTTGTATATATGTATATATTTTTAATTTTATCAGATTTCCTACCTCAATGATAATTTATTATTTGTCTTCGATTAAATAGTAGGGGAAGTATAGAAATTTATTTAGGCCATGATCAAGTCAGTTTTTTAAATGATTTTATCAATAAAATTATTGCTCATGCTAAGGGTTACCGCCCATTGAAAATAGTCATATGTTCTTGTTTAATATCTTTGTCCCATACTTGTACTTGAAAATGTACTCGTAGCTTATAGTCATAAAGATTGTCTTAAGCGCAGACAAATGCATGTTTGTTCAGCAAAGAGTTCAGTCTAATTTGGGAGGAGTTTACAAAGAATCTATAGCCACATCTTTTGGTAAATCTATCCATTAAGGTTCAGCTATAGTCCTTTCTTGTCCTGTCCTGAGTTTCGACGTTCTGGTATCATTGCTCCAAATACTATGTCGAAAAGATCAAAATCAAAAGGCATTCCGACAGGCGAGGACATTGAAGCTGCAATGCACGTTGTAGAGAAACCACTTCTAGGCGCTTAGAGCTGAACTATGCATGCTGGGTATAACACCCTTACGTTTACATGCAAACATATTTCTGTTTTGCCCAGTTGCTGCAAATGTTCATCCTTCTAACGTTCCGTGAATTTTTTTTTTTAAGACAATTTCACTACTACTGAAAGACAGCTGCATTTTTTAATCGATTTTAGGTCATCGATAGTGCAACTTTACCTGATTTTACCACCGGTTTTACTCTTACGCATGAAAAATTACTATCAGAGTTATTTTTCCGACATTAACGATTGTTCCCACGTCATTAGAAGTGTCATTATCAACAAAGATGTCAGAAATCTTCTTGATATTGACTCTGTTTTAGACAATGGAAACATGGCGACTACCCAATTAATTTTTGCTGTTACCGCCGATATTGAACATTTGATCCATTTGTCTGCCGCTATCGACTTTTAAGTAGTAGCCCTTCAGAGTGGCTTCTGAGCTATCCGTCTGTCCTTTTTGATAGGTGCAAAGCTTTCCCTCCCTATCACCATCATATCAGTTCAATTTAACAATATTCAACTAAAGGAAATGCATGGACTTTTGGAATAAATCCCAACTGCAACAACGGTAAGAGTTGACTATAGAACTTTTTAACTCTAGTAAGGTTTTTTTTTTTAAACAGTACTGCCTTTAATAGCCGTTTGTACAAGCAAAATTAAATCGAAAGCTCGGGAAAGCCGTTACCTATTCTGATAATAACTGTTGAACTTATTTTTACAACCTCATTCTTCATGTCTAGGCCATCAGTAGATCAAATTTTAAGGCCATTACACTGTAGAATTGCCCTACATTCTCGGGCAAAAACAAAAAAACTTGAACAGTAGAAAGAATAGTTAAATAAACCAACCGTCTACGGCTTCATTGATGAATAACAAAAAACCAAAGTGTCTGTCGCACTACTCTCCTACATCATTTCTTTAATTTGCATTTGACGATTTTGTTGTTTTTTCTGTACAGAGATAATGCGGATAATTTTAGTAGGGCATGAAATTTCACTTCACCGCTAAGTAAGTCAGCCAAAACAATTCCAAATGACAGCAACAAGCCGCCGCATACAATAGTAGCCGACCAAAACCAACCAAGCAACCGACGGACCAAATCCATCTAGCCAAGTCTATTCCAACCAACTAACAATACCACATAATACATACTCGTATGTACGTTTTTGTTGATAAAGTACAAATGCAAGAAGGAAATAACAACAACAACAAAATAAATATCTATGAGGTTGGTCCGTTGTTTGTTTGCCCGTAATTCCGCTTTTTTTCTTTATTTATTTTATTTTTTTCGCTATAATGCATGCTATAGATACTTCTCGTACACAAAGTAGAAGTGAATAAATTTCATCGGATAAATGTATCCGTAGAAATAGAAATGCAAGAGTTGAATTTGTTAGTATCTGTTGTAGAGCTGGTTGTTACCAAAGTAACTACCGATAGAATTTAACGGAAGTAGGTAACATAAAACGAACGGTATAAATCAGAAAAAGAAGAAGGCAACGAATACAAAAAAAAAATAAAAAAAACGAACAATAAAGATCAAATATAGTAATGGTTGTGGAAAAAAGGGGAAACATTGAAAGTCGTCTTCATCTTGAGTTTCGCTTCTTTAACTTACTTGAAATGGATATCAAGTATCTCTTGCCATACCATATTGAAAAACTATCTACAATACAAGTTCTACTGGCATGAACTTGGCAAAGGTAAAACGATATGAGCAATGCCACAGTTTTGGCCAATATCAAGCTCAAATTGCGCTCACTGTGGTATCCGTATGGATACGTTTTACATTTAAATAAAAGTATGTCCTTATTCTTGAAAAAAAAGTTATTATAAAAGAAGATATAACTCGAAATTGAATTTAGTACTCCTTATTTTGGAAATTCTTAATAAGTTAAAGAGATTCAACGTATGGTCAAACCCCAAAATTACTAGTCCGAGTTCTGCATTGCAGTCTTTATGTAGACAAAATTAGAAAAATTTAAAAATTTTAAATCCTTCCCACTGTTGTGGTAAATCTCAAAATATATCATGATCTTAGGAGCTTACAATGAACTGAAGTAGATGCTACGAGTATCGTTTTTGATTAAAGGCCAGGGATAAACCCTGACAACAATACTGGTTATATCTCATACCTCGTAAAACTTGTTTTTTATCTTAAATCCTGAAATTTAGTTTGAATCAACTTCTACGGGTAATACATTTTGTAGGAACAGTTGACGTAAACCGTCCAGAAAATTTCAAAGTAGATTTTGAGACCGCGATACGTAATCGCGTAAAACTGCTCGGGCCTAACATATTTCTTCTTTAGGCACTCTTCTTATAATCATTTGGGTCTTCAACGTCTATCAAAGTAGAAATTTTTGTTCGATGACTTCTGGGTGTTGTTGAAAGTCTTTCGTCGACATTTTACATATTCCAGCACCAAAAATTTGACTGAAGTCAAATTTCAAATATGAGCTTAGTTCGCTGTCAGCTCTCGTGCCATCCAGGGTGTACTAAAAACACACTTTTGTGTTTGTTGTCAACAAATTTTGCATTTAAAACGCGATTAGAACTCTGTACTGTGTTTTTTATCAGCACTGATTCTGCACTTAACTCGCACTTGGAATAAAGTGCTGTCAAATCTTTGAGTATGAGTTGGAATATTTCAAAAATTAAATGTATGAAACTTTCCACAAGTCTAGTTTACAACAAAAATTCGATCATTACATGTTAGGACAACTACTTTATAATTTTACGTTCAATTCAATGTAAAATAATAAACTAAAGCTAAAGTTTTAATTTTCACAATCACCGATACTTTTCGTATATCGAACAATCCATAAGTCGTTTTCGCTTAAACATGATAGAACGACAGCTGATGAAACTACTCGTATTCATATGTCCAGTAATTAGTTTGTTTATATTGACAAATGAAATGTTATCAGGTGTTCATCTATCATACGATCTGAACAACTCAACTGTAAATATTGTAGCTCTGCCTGCAAAATGTGAAAACTCATGAATTCCAGAAATATTTTATCAAAATTATTAGTGTGCTCAGAAATTTCTCTGGAAAATCCTTAAGCTAATAATCTGTATATAACTCGTTTTTGTTTATGTCGGCTTAAAGTTGATTTCAAAACTGGGAACTTACCGCTCTTGGTGACGCAGAAATTTATTTTTGTTTCGAATTCGAAAATTTCCCACTTTTAGTCATACTCGTACACTATAGTCGTTTGCATGTACATACGTGAAATAACTAAAATATCCTCACGTCACGAGTGGTCAAATTACTAAGAAGACGAGTATGAAATGAATCATTTAAAAATTGACCGAAATTTAGTAGGGAAAAGCGGTCATTTTTACTTCATAGATTTAAGTGTGCGTTTTAAGGTCCATATGTCATTTAATTTAACTTGAAAAATTGCGTGTTATGAAGCTGTATTTAGGGAGAAATTCGCCATGTAATGACGTTATTTTGAAAAAGATAAAAGAAATAAGAAGTCGGCGGGCACTTTCAAATGATCCTTGACACTCAATTTTTGCTGATGGCTGATGATATAGGGTCGGTATCTAATGGAACATTGCAGTTTTTGTTTTTTTTTTAAATGACGCCAAAATAACAACATCTTTAGGTATATTTGTTTTTATGATAAGATAATCACAATCATTTTCAATGTCACTGTCAATTACTAGATGTAATTATACTATCTTCCATGTAACATTCTTACATTCGTACTTTTCGAAACAAACACTCAGCGTCGTAAAGAATAGGAAAACCTAAAACAATGAGAATATTTATTCTCGATTGTCTATCTTATCTAAAAAGTATCTTCGAAATTACGACTAAGTAGTTCGTTTCTCTTAATGTTCTACTACTGTTTACACGGCCTTTCAACAAGATAACAACCCAACAAACAGACAAAATAAATATTAATAAAATAACGAAAATTCCCAAAATGAATCATATTCAAAACAATTCACCTGTGTAGCCAACAAAATATTTCTATATGACAACACCAGTCATATAAAATCAAAATCCATCCAAATCAAATAGAATTCATCGTAATTTCTTATGATTAGATACATTTGATATTGAATTTAATTAATGAGTAATGCTGTGGTTGAGAAGAAATAAAGCTTACTGTTCGTTTTATTTTTATTTCCAGTTTTATAAAGGAAACGCGATAAGAATTCCCGAGATTGTTGTTTTCTCAACAAAAAAAAAAAAAAAAAAAAAAACTACAAAATTGTTTGCCTTAAAAGTGAATCCACCAACGAGTTGGCAGTCATTCCAATCGCGCATTCCTCAAATGATTGTTATGTTACGAGTAAATTTATTCAAAAACCATAAATATTGTCAAAAATTGGTGGAATAAGATTTTAGAAAAACTACAATACAAAATGGATATTACCAAAGTGATTACAATTATTAGAGGTAAACAATATTTCCAGAAAAAAAAAAAAAAAAAACAAACCAAACAAAAACAAAACCAAACAACACACCCTTTTTTACAAAATTGTTGATAGTGTTTACAGAAAAGTGCATAAGAAGAATGAGATTTTCTCTTTTTGGTGTTCTTCTGAATAAAGTGTGAATGACTTACAGACGCCAGTGTTGCTAAATTTAAACAACCCTAACTTATGGTCCATATTGTATAGAATGTGAAAGAACAAGATCGATGTTTTGTTTACGCTGATTTCGAGTTTATAAATAATTTTTTTTTTAATCTGCTGTTGTTCCAATTTTGTTTGTTTTTTAACTTTTTACTGCAACTACACCCACTTTATTTAAATATAAAAATATGTATACAGTATACAAAATCTTTACCAAAATTTGGCAGACTGATAAATTGTTGACTAAAAACAGATTAAAAAAAAAAAAAACATATAGTACATCCTTCCGAGGAGAGTTTTTGAAGGGTATTTTTCGGTGTTTGATGAGCAGTCATATCTTTAACATCTTATCTAATCAGGAATCCCCGGCTTCGACTACAAGTGATCGGATTACCAATTCAATATTGTTTGCTCTCAATTCGAGTGCTCTTATAACACGTCTTGTTTACGTCGTTGCTTAACTAAAACCATTAAGTGAACTTTGAAGCTTACTTATGCTGACTAATAAAAAAAAAATAACCGGCAAAACGACCGGTGAATCAATTGTGCACGTTGGATAAGAATGTTAGGGAAATATGACGCAAGACAGAAATTAAATTTGAAATTCGAATTCGCTCGTATAATGATGTGAATCGGTATCATCAGCTCGTTCTGAGACGTATTAACAAGGTTCTAGAGATCTAATGCGAATGAAATTCAGGTCGTATTTTAAGTTAAGTGTAACCGGCATCGTTGTCAAGGTCGCTTTTACCTTAAAACAAATATTAATTATTGGGATTGAGACAACCATAGAATGAAGTTGGTTGCTATAATCTTTATTTATAACTATCGCTCTTTTCCAGTAAGACCTGATCATCTCTCTGAATGCGGTAATCTTTATCTAGTGCTTTCGTTGATCGTTATAATAATCCTTATCGATAACTAACTATGATACTATGATATATGGCTTGGCAGCAACACCTTAGAATGTACATATTCGGGGAATCGATTTCGATTTCTTTAAGTGAAGTGGTATTCTTCCACCACTGTGTTTATTTTATATAAACATTTTTGGCAGCTAAATCGTAAATCTCATAGTCCATAGCAGCGGGTCACTATTGGTTTTATTTTTTTGTTGTAGAGGCGCTCTCAAAGTCATAAGAATACGTTATATATGTATGTACCATATTCAAATTGGCAACCATAAAAAAGCGGTCTCTTAAATTGTTTAAATTGTTATTATTGTTTTTTTGTTTTTTTTTTTTTTTGTACGTATAGGAACCAAGACTACGTCATTGCATCATTTGAACTTTGTTGACTTATGTAAATACTCCTCGTACATATATTAAATGCTTCATTGCGTTTTGTGGCTCCAAATTCTGATCACATACGAGTACAATCAGTTCTTGTGTCAGCAAATTAAAAGGGGGATCTTATTTTTTTTTTTTTTTTTTACGAAACTAACTATTTTCCACTTGACTAATCAAACGTGGAGTTCATTTATATTTTGCTATTGCTTTTATTTATCTATTATTTATTTGGTTTTGTCTATAAGCCGGTGAATTGCAATATTTGGCCGAAATCCCTGTGACCATTTTGAAAAATTAGCTCTCGAGTCAAGTAATCAGCTGAGGAACAATAACAAGACTATGTTAGATACCACACTAAATAGATCCTACATAAACAGCACATTGACATCTTTTCATTCATAAGCATAAAAGCGACTGAAATAAGTTATACATAGTCAGATACGTATTCTAGCTTTTATTATTCCACTTTTTTTTAGACCCCAGAGAGCTGATACAAATTGTCCATATTCTCTTGTACATGATGGAAGTGCTAATGACCACTCGAAATCGCTGTCGGGCAGAGAGATTTTTCTATTATTATTGTATCTAAAGCTATCGAATGCAAACATAATTGAGAAACCTCATTCATTACATAAGCTAAGTTTGTTTTGATTTTTTTTTTTTACGATACATGTGGTATACGAGTATGTAGATGTATTTTCTTAATTTCATTAGTTAAAAGAAAAAAAAAAAGATGGTGTTAGCTGTCTGATACTAACAGCATGCTTAATGCTTAACATTTTCGCTGATTAGTGCCGGTGTGGCGTGTCTCGATCTCGTCTCCATCTCAATTTCTGTCTTGGTGTTGAAGGTCGATTTTATTATGGCACATTAGAACTGAGTTGATTATTAAGTAAACCTTGGTTGCTGATTGATTTTTTTTTTCATTTGTTCATTTGTTCATTTGTTGGTTTCAATCTATCTAAAGAGCAAAAGTTCTTGGTCGTTGAAAATTTAATCGATAAAGCAAATTTTATGTTTGAACTTTGAATTTTGATCTTAGGTAAATGATAACAAGTTTTTAGTTGTACGGTATGTAACTATTAGATAGATACTTTTTATTCAAGAAATTTATTTTGAATATTTGCAAGGAGATTCGAATAAGTGCTTGTTTTGGTAATTGGGGAATCCCTTGCCAGTGTTTGTTTTTTGTACTAGAATTTATCTAAGATCATAGTGAACGCTTAAAAATGGGATTTCCGAGGTACCGCCCGAGGTGGATTTTTCTAGTTATCTGTTTCAAGCTTCGTCTTATTCTTCTTTTTTTCGGCACTTGTACTTGATTTGTATTGTATTTTCAAAGCAACCATTTAAATTTGAAGCACGCGCCTGTTGAAAAAATTTGGCGGATATACTCGTATAAACGATAATTGAAATTGTGTGATCAATACGTGATTGAAATTCAAATAAAACCGAAATAAATCGATCGGTACTCTCTTCATTCAAAACGTTTTCTATTTCAATGTCATTTAGATAAAGCTTATAGAAAAAAAAGATGTGTACCTACGAGTTGTATGCGAATGCGTTCTCTAATCTGTATTTACAATATTCAATCAGTTATAACTGCTATTGATTTTTAAACAAAAAAAATTCTGAAACGTTTGTTCAAATAGATTTAGGCAGAGAATTATAATTTGTTATCTAAAAAGCAGTGTGTGCAATTTTTTTGTAACCTCGATCGCATCGAAAAATATACGTTCATACTTATCCACTAGTCTTATCTCTCGTTACCTCATATCATACATTGCGGTTTAGTAGTATTATTTCCCTCCTTTTTAGTCACACACTTCAGATTGTAGAAGTTGTAATACTCGTTAAAGTAACTAGGAAGTATTTACACATACTCATATTCAAAACCAACTTTTGTAAGTTCAGCATTACTCGTATGAGCTTCTGTTGATGAAGTATTACATACATATGTATGTACCTATGTGCGTGCATATCTTATCTTATCATTATGGTTTGTTAGCATATTTATATGAATGACAGTCTCACGTTCTAAGCGTATTTTTATCTTAGTTATGCAAGCAAGCCATTTTTTTATCTATTCATTTTTATTAGTATGTGTACACCTTTGTCAAAGGTTATAATTGTAACTAATTTTTGTTTTCTTTTTCTAAATTTAAATGCCTTTAAAAGATGCAATAAGTGCTAAAAACATATACAGTGTTGCCCAAAACTAAAATAACTAAAATTGCGTCATATAAATTTAGTGCAAATTTAAAAAAAAATTTCCCCAATAGCTTGAAGAATTGTTGTTTAATTTATAAAATCAATGAGCAGCAGTTTTACGGCATTAAAAAAAAAACAGACATCCAATTGAATTCACTTTATTTTTCAGCTGGCCAAAACAAAAGCAACTCAATTTGCTCCATAATTCTCCGTTCTAGAAAACCGTTATTTTGACCAAACTACTCATATCTGAATTGTCAATATTAAAAAATAAGATAATTGACTTATTCGCGTGTATTAGTCTGCTGCAGCAAGATCTAAAAATCTTGTTCCCTAAATTTTATCTAAAGTGGCCAGAAATAAATACTCCAATGAGATTAAAGAAAAAAAAATTATTAGCGAATATACAGTGGGTTTAGTAAAAGCGTGTGGTATAAAAGAGAAACAAAATTATTTATTTTAAAACTTTTGATACTTACTGCGCAATGTACTTAATATGTTGTCCAGTCTGCCCCATTTTCCCAATTACCGCCTCGCACCTTTATCAACAACTTAGAGCCAATTTTTTTGCGTAGTCCTGCGGTAATTGTCACCAAATTCTTTTTAAAAGCAGTTTAAGGTGTTTTATTGTCCTTACATTTTTTCCTTTAATACTTTGCTTCATAATTCTGCAGACATTTTCAATCGGATTGGCATCTGGAGACTGAGATGGCCAATCCAACACATTGACGTCATTTCTCTCTGTGCAGGTCCGAATAGCATTTCAGCGGATCCCAGCAATTTGACTGGTCCATATCGCTGTAAAGGCAAGCTCACTGAAATCTGTTTCAGTTAACAAAGGCTTAGCCGCAACGGCTTTGTAATTCAAATCCTTTTCTCTGATAATTTTGCGAATACTGAAGATTGAATCCTCATGACCTTCTTCTAATGTTTAGTTTTAAAAATTTTAAACAATTTGTTTTTGACAGCTTTTGAAATAGTTTCTGTTTTTCTCCGTTCTGACAAATCGTTAACGTTTCCATGTTCATTAAATCGTTTCACCGTCTTCCTCACAAAACTCTCTGACTTTCTGAGATAATTTGTTGCAGCTGTAACGGATAATTTTGGTCCTCGTGGATGAGCAACAAGAAACACGGCTTCAAAGCGAGCCTTATATACAGCACTCATTACAGAATACGTCTCGTAACTTTCAGAAACGAGATGCAACTGAAGTAAAATTTGACTGCGGATTAGAGGAGGAATAATTCTAACAGAAACCAAAAATTTTTATCGTCTGCTACTAACTGGTTAATTTTTACGAGCCACACGCTTCTGCCAGACACACTGTAAAAGTGATATTTCACAATCTAAATTATCCAAAAAGTATTCAATCCCGAAATCGGTGATAAGCCGAGGTAGCAGGCCAAGAGTTACCTCATACCGGGAAGTCAAAATGATCATTAGGACGATAAAGAGTAATCCCATTATGTCATCAAGGGAATTATAACACGAGCTTAGTACAAAAGTTATTATGTCGCCAAGACAATTCGTCGGGGAGCTGTAGATGGTGGTCTTTCATCATTCAGGATCGCAAAGAAACCATTTATTTCTGCTCAAAACAAAAGAGCAAGACTGAAATTTGCAAATATTTCCACACAGTATCGATGGGGAAAACGGTACTATTTTCCGACAAATCGAAGCGGTCAGATGGCTTTCGCCGGCCAATCAATGCAGCATTGAATCCTCGATATTTAAAGGGCATTGTGAAGCATGGAGAAGATAACATTATGGCTTGAGGATGTTCCTCTGAACATGAAATTGGTCGCATATTATAAAATAGATGGAATTATACTGCCAAACACTGAGGAGGAATTGCCACTGAAATAGAAATTTCAGAAGGATAATGATCCGAAGCATGCATAGTTCAATAGTGGTCTCGTGATCAGAAAAAGAAAATCAATGTTATGGAATGGCCAACCCAGTAATCCGATCTCAACTAGGTAGAAGATCTATGGGAGATTGTAAATCGGTGAATAGTTCGCGAGATGTGCATGAATAGGGACGAGCTTTATATTTAAGTCCAGGCTTGCAAAAGACATCCGAAGATCTATAATTTCCAATCTGATTGAGAGTATACCAAGAAGGATTAGTGAAGTAATAAAAAAAAAGGTTTCGTCACGGTGACTATTATTAAATGTGAAAATTTACTTCGTAGTTGCTTTTGTTTTGGCCAGCTTATACGTTTATATGTTAATCAAATTGAGTGTCTTAAAATATTGGATATTGGAATTTAATTAAAGATTACCTTAAAGTCTTTACTCAGCTATTATATATAATATGTATGTTTCCTGAATAGTGTAAATGTTAATCCGAGCATCAAATGATAAAACATATCACTAACCTCATATCTGGTTCATATCATTAAATTCAAGTAATGTTGCAATCAATGCACAAAATCAAATGGAAATGGAATCGAGAGAGTAGGTCATTTTTCTTTTGTTTAATAAATTACCCAATAATGCCAGCAAATTATAACATCACCAACATTCATACTTGCATGATTTGATGTAACCCCTCTCCAACCTATCATCACATTTCTATTTCAATAATCTCTCCTGTCTCCAACTAACTAATCTCTGAACGTCACAACATTAGAATCCATGCGCGTTGATTATCTTGATTTCTAATTTGATAATAAAAATCATTCAATAACACCACATAAAGCCCTATTTTTATGAGTCCAAAAAAAAAAAACATCCACACTACTACTATTGCCACAAAAATCACGTTTTCAAGGTTCTCACCCCAATAGTTATTATATCAGCAAAAGATCACTGTTACCAATAGACGTGGGTCTAGCACATGGCATCTTTTCGGGCCTTTATTCATTCACCACCAAAACTAGTTCTACCACGTGGATATGCATGAGAAATTCCTCTAATAATTTGAAAATCCATTTAACTAGCAAAGATTTGTTCTTGATTTGCACCCATCCACGTGCTGATTGCGGAAATATTTCCACTCAAATTACCAAACACGACCCTGCCCCAATAGACCATACTACAACTCATAACCGAATAGAAAAAAAAAATAAATAAATAAATAAAACTTGTTGCTGTGACTCCTGATAATTAATTTTAATCATACAAAAAGTATCGAATTTATTCAACCAGTCATGCTTCTGTTGATCGTCATGTTGAATATGTAAATATATTTCTTCATATACCAACAATCAACATACATACGACGGCTATTAGGAAAGTGATGCGGGCTTATCATTTCGGCGCGCGTTTTATTTTTTTTTTGTTTCGTGAATAAAGACTGAAATCTACGACCCTGTACTGGGTCATTAGGTAAGATGATTGCAAATCCACCCGTATCTACGACGCGTTATAAAACTCTTGACTTGTATATTTGCAAATCAAATTTATATCCGTCTATTGGGAATCTCAAATTTGACTTGAAATTAGTTACCAAGTGGATATAGAGCACATTTGCCGTATAAAAATTGATTTCGCTTACGCCTTTAAGCATGACAAATTAAATGGCTTCATTTGATGTTGGTATCCAAATAGGGTCTGGAAAAGTCCAAATTATGTTTTCGAATGATCTAAAGGAAGATATTTTGAAATTTCCTCGCCTTAGCTCACTTCTACTAACTGTTATCAGGAGAAACGCAATTATATTAAAACTTTCTGCGATTTCTTTAAAAGAATAAGACAACTTTGTCTGATTTTTCCCAAGTAACCCTCCTTGACTTTTAAAAAAGTTTCTTTATACCCACCACTTGTTTTCATACTACTTGTATTTTTTATCATTAATTTTTCAAGTTTTCATAATCCAAACAAATAATAACGTTTTTTTTTTTTTTTTCTTATTTTTCATTTTAGAATCAATAATTAAACGCCACAATCCCAAACATCGCAATAGCTCAGCAAGTGATGTAGCCAGCACTAGCGACGATGTCAATTCAGTTAGTAGTCGTGAGGATCTTTCCGACACATATGACTTGGTAAAGGTTAATAAGAAAACTGCTAGAGCTAGACGTAATCGAAAACAACGTCGTCAACAACAGCAAGAGCAACAACATCAACACCAATCAACTGAATTACCACAGCAAAAAAAACAAAGTAGATGTAGTTCGTCACTTTCATCATCATCAGGAACATCATCACCATTATTATCTCAACAGCAAAAATCTAATAAAACAACACGAAAGAATGGCAAGGACATTAACACTGCCACAGCACAACAATTACCACCAAAAACTGCCAAAGACCTAACAGACGATCCAACTGCTTGTAGCTCGTCCTCATCACCATCAACATCGGCGGCGAATTCAGTAACATCATCACCCACTGCCTCACCAAAAGCCAAGCGAATTAGTAAAGTTCGTCATATGCATGAATCACCGCTAGGATTGGTTGAAATTCTTTCCGAATATGAAATTGCAAGTTACTTAAGTCAGTATATTCCGGATGCGAAAAAATTGCGAAATTTCGGATATCCTGTAGAGAGTAGCGTCTATGAGGGTTGCATTGAGATCTACAAAAGTGTACCGAGATTCTTCCCACCGCGTGTTAGTAATACCAGGCATCATCATCATCATCAGCACATTGGAGTGGTCAATTCAACTGATGGGCTTAAGAATTTTAATTCTCAATATAGGAAGTTGTCGTCAGGAGATAGTGGTAAGGGAAGTGGAACTTCTACACCTCTGTCATATAATGCAAGTCCGGCTGATAGTGACTATTCAGAAGAGGAGAACACAACAGATTTTGTGTATTCGCAAATTTTAGAGAAGACCTGCGTACGATGCAGGAAACCCTTTAAAGTGACCACTAATGGGGAATATGTTACCAGAGAGCCATGTTTCTACCATTGGGGTAAACAAGAAGCCGGCGAGTACATGGATGAAAAAGGTGATTCAACATCAGTTACCTTCTTTTCGTGTTGTAAGAAAGTTCCACCAGAGCCCTGCACTCGAAACCACGTGCACGTTTGGACCGACATAACATCCGGTCTCAATGGACCATACACAGATTTTGTTCACACCTTACCAAGACGTCGTCTAAATGAAACCGACCCTGATGATGAAATCAAGATATACGCACTCGACTGTGAAATGTCGTACACCGGCTTTGGCATGGAAGTGACAAAAGTCACTGCTGTCTCATACAATGGCAAACAGGTATATGAAAGTATTGTCCATCCAAGATCAGAAGTTGGCGATTATAATACACGCTTCTCAGGTGTAAGTGAAAAAGATTTTATGCCTGGAAGTGGTGCACGAACCCTTGAAACAGTACAAAAAGATCTACTCCTGCTGATCGATGCTGATGATATTCTCATTGGGCATGCGTTGGAGAATGATTTAAGATCGCTTCGTATAGTTCACAAACGTATCGTGGATACAGCAATCATTTACCCACACCCGAATGGTTTTCCATTTAGACGTGGACTCAAAAGCATCGTAGCTGCAGAACTAGGTCGTGAAATTCAAGCCGACGAAGGCGGTCATAGTAGCTTGGAAGACAGTCAAGCGTGCCTTGAGCTTATGCTATTGAAAGTACGTACCGAGTGGAGAGCAAAATCCTCCAAAAAAGCAAAGTCCGAGAGACAGCCTAAAATACCCAAATCCGAACAATTTGTGGTAGTTACTCAACAATCCGCTTTGGTGAAACAAAAAGCGTAGAACAAGGGGGTGAACAATTTTTTTACCTATACCTTCAGCGCCTTGTCTTAAACAAAACAAAAAAAAGATATTTTTTTTAGAATTACTGTTTCATTTTTGGGGGAAAAAAAACGCCTGTGAAAATGGGTCTATCAAATTGTGCAAATGTGAATTGTCGTTTTAATTATGTACATAAAGAAACAAATACAAAACACATACACCATATAACCTAACAAAAAACACATGCAAACAAAATGGACAAAACAAAAGTGAAAATCTATTATTACAAAACAAGCTAAAATGGAGCGGAATTTGAAAAAAAAAAAACGGAACTGATTTATTGCTGTGATTTTCTCTCTTCTCATTTTTTTTTATATTATAAAACAAAACATTTTTTTTAATTAAACAACACACATTTTCTCCACGATGTCATTTGTATCAGTTTTATTACAAAAAAGGATCCACTCCATCCTAATCGTCAGAAGAAAACATCATGTATCCATGTTTTATTATTAATTTTTTTTTATTTTTTATATTTTTATTTTATATTTATTGAGCGAATTCTTTATTGAATCAAAAGAATCACAAATCATCCTTCATTCACATCATTTTTATTTTATTTTGTTGTTTATAAACATCTATATACACATATATTATATTTAAAAATTTTAAATAAAAGAAAAAAAAAATTATACAAATTAAGTTAAGGTAAAATTTAAGGAAAAGAATATAAACAAAAAAAAATGTTTTTAGTTCTTATTGAAAAGAAAAAAACATTTCGATCTTAGTTTTCAATCAAAAGAGAAAATAAAAATATTTTGTTTGAAAGAATCAATTATTGTATGTTCCTAGTTTATATGAATATTAAAAAAACAGCAAAGGAAATGTTTTAAATGTAAACAAATACAAAACAATTTTGGTATTGTTTAAATTGTTGAGAGAAAATTAATTATGTTTTCTATAGACAACTTGTAAAAAAGCTGTACTATTTTTTTCTTATATTTGCAAGAAATTAACAATTTATTTACAAGGAAATTACAAAAAAAAAACAAGTCTTACACGCAACACAAGTACACGAATGTTAAACTAAGCGAAAAGAAAAAAAAAACAGATTCTTGAATCAAAAGGTCGAAAAAAAAAATAAAATTCAAATATTAATTTTTTTACAAAACAAACTACTATTTTCTTTTTATTTACTCCACTCGTACGATGTTTTACAATGGTGATGTTTTTTTTTACCTATTTGATATTTTTTAAGAGTTCCTTAATGCAACTCCCATCTGTTAATAAATAAACTCCACCTGATCTAATAAGAAGAACTAGAACCTTGCATTTTTAGAAACCACAAGAACAGCGTAAACATGTAAAAGTATCTTCACTCGGTATGACCGCCACCACCGAAGGCTGTATCCGAACTTATTGAATATTGTGACTCCAGGAAAATCGGACTTATCATAGTTGCAATGCAGTATACTTTCTACGGTAGTAGGAAATGCAACGTGAGATTCAATCAGTTTCTTCAATCGTACTATCTGGTTATCAACAGTGTTGAGTCCCAGACAACTTTTGCTAAAAGGTCGAAACAGTCGTTGAAACCAGCAGGCTAATCAACATCAAAAGGAGAAAATCAGCCCAGCTGGAATCACTTAGAACATATAATGCACCTACAATGAGAATCTCTTCCCAGGTAACCTAATGAGAGCCAAGTCAAAGGCAGCTCTTATTAACTGAATAATATGTGTTGTATGTGAACTGAATAATACAACACGCCGTAGCTGCTAACTCCCATCGGTGACAGATGGGCCATCAAACATATTTTTGTTTCCTTTGATGGCTTCACATCGCCTGGGACCGATGGCATCTACCCAGTATAGACCACCTGCTAAGGACTGAAAGAAATAAAATCTGTAAATTTTAATACGGGCTATATTTCCAATGTGTAAAAATTGCAATCCCATTTTGTACCCAAATTAGCCTGTGTATTCTCTTGTTTCAGTTTGTTATTGATTTTAGGTATGGTTTAAAATATTTATAAAATATGAGTCAAAAAGATCATCGACAAATGGCTCGAAAATACTTCGCGTCCAAACCACTTCATCGCAAAAAATTTAAACGTAGCACGCAGTACAGTGGATTCTGTTATTAAACGATATTTGAAACGTTGACAGTTAAGCGAAAACAGAAAAGTGGAGCACATAATACAAATTTGGGCAGGAAAATAGTGGGTACCATCGTAAAAACCCGCACTAGGTCATCCAGAGATGTTGCTCGGAAATGTAATACCAACCAAATAATGGTCCAAAGATCTAAAAAAACCTAACGGTCTAAAAACACGAAAAAAGAAACAAAAAATACCAAAAGTTACTGAAAAGCAAAAAAAAGTCATAAAAACACGAGCCCGAAAGCTATATGAGTTGATCGGCAACAAGAAAGCGTGCTTGGTTTTGGATGACGAAACTTTTGTCAAAGCCGACTTTACTACTCTTCCAAGTGCGCAGTTTTACAACTCGTTTGAAGGTGAGATTCTTCCGCAATCAACAACATCGATTGGGATGGAAAAATTCGGGTCAAAATATCTCGTTTGGCAGGCCATTTGCCAATGTGGACACAGAAGCTCATCGTTTATTACAACGGGAACAATTAACGGAGGAGTGTACATTAACGAGTGCCTAAAAAAACGGTTGATTCCTTTCTTAAACTAACACGAGGGTTCAACATTATTTTGGCCAGATTTAGCTTCAGCTCACTATGCTTATGCGACGTTGAGCTTTCTTGTTGCTAAAAATGTCGACTTTGTCCCAAGACATGAATCCAAATAATGTTCCACAGTGCCGTCCCATTGAAAGGTATTTGGCTTTGGTCAAAGCTAAATTGAGGAAAAGTGAGCAGTGTGCAAAGGACGTAAAAGATCTTAGTGCTAAATGAAAAAGAGCGTCGAAAAAGATCACGGATGTAACTGTCACCAACCTTATGAAGGACATTCGAGAGAAGCTGAGGAAAGAACCCAAATAATTTTTTTTATTTTTTGTAATTGTGAATGAATTTAATAAAAACAGAGTTTTAAAGCAAATAAAAAAAAAAATTACATGAATTATCAAAATATTTTTTTTTACTTTGAAGTTTCCAAATTTTATTCGTTTCAGTCCTTAGTAACTGATAAAAATCTTCACTGCTAGCTATACTACCATACATATCGAAACTCTGGCGAATAGTGCGAGTAGCCTTAATATCGAAAATTGGGAAAGATACCAATTTTTATTATTATTATTTTTTTAATAATTTGCGCGCGCTCAAGGGATTAAATCCATATCCTTAAAATGTTTGCACTCAGCGCGGGCCAAGAAAAATCAGGGAGGATGGAAAGAGAAGTACCGGGGAACGTTGGTTTTAAATGTTTGAAGGTTATAATGACTAGGAAATAAAGAGCTAGGCAGGGCATTCCATAAGCGAGTTGTACGGCTTAGGAACGAATCACAATATTTTAGAGTACGTCCGAAAGTGGGCTTGAGGGTATACTGATGAGCATTCATAGCGAGACGGGTGTTACGGTTAAAAGTTTGAAGAGCGATTTCTATGGACCACTGTTGGTGGAAATAGCGATAAAACAGAGTGAGACACGAGACATTACGTCGGTGGTCGAGGGTTTCCATTGTTTGAGTGATATTAGTATCACCTATGCGTTTTATCGCACGGTTTTGAATACTATCTAGCAGGTGCAGACATGGTGTGGGCATTGCACTACAATTTCGGGCGGATAAACGCCTTTCATATTGAGGCCAGATCAGAAGGGGTGAAGTATTTCTTACATCGTTTGAGGAAACCTAGAAATTTCGCAGCATTTTTGACGACACCGAATCTGTGGTCATTCCAACGTAAGTTGTCATTGACACACATACCGAGAATGGAAAGTTTTTCGGTTTCGACGATGCAAGTGCCATTCATTCCGGGAACGAATATGAAAAGCAGAGAGTACTGTCGTCAGCAAAGGAATATATTGGATTAGAGGTAGCAGACAAGAGATCGTTGATGGAAATTAAAGAGTGTCGGAGACAGAACGGAGCCCTGGGCCACCTGGGGCATTTATTTTGTGAATATCAGACTTGAAACCATCCAAGACAACTTGAATTCAACGTTCTTAAAGGTAATTTCTAATCCATTGAAGAGGAGTGTCGTCGATCCCAAAAGCACGCATTTTCGACAAGAAAGCCTGATGCCAAACTCTGTCAAGTGCCTTAAAAATATCAAGTGCAACAATCTTGCTTTCGTTAGATTGATGTACGCTTTGGTTCCACTTTTCGGTGAGACATGCCATCAGATCACCAGTGGAGCTGTTGGTTATTAAGAAGTTTTCGTGTTTCGAAATATTTCATGAGCTTACAGTTTATCAGCATTTCCATAACCTTGGAAAGAAGGGACGTAAGTGCAATGGTCCTGTAGGAGGAGAGGGAGGAAGATTCGCCTTCGAATCGAAAAATGCTGTTTTCCATCTGCTCGGAAAGAGTCCTAAAAAGTAGGTTTGATAAAAAAGCTTACGCAATGGTTTTGCCAGCGAGGAAGAACACCTCTTCAGAAGAAGGGGAGATATACCATCTGGACCAGCGGATTTGTGAATGTTGAGGTCTTTAAGAACTCTTGCTACTACAGGAGTGTGAAAGTGGATTTGTTCCATTGAAGATTCGACGCACTCAAAGCACAATCTGGGAGTGTTGAGCTAATGTGCAGCAAGTAGATTGGCCTTGTCCAAAGAAGTGACAGCTGGAATATCATTATAAATGAGCGTTGGGATGGAGGATGAGACAGAATTTCTAATATTTTTGACAAACGACCTAAAATGTTTACTACCTTTGGGACATTGTAGTATTTTCTGCCTCAGTTTTTGGTCGTATTGGAATTTTACACGTTTAAGAAAGGCGTTGCAGTCATTCCTGGCTCTTTTAAACATTTTTCGGTTTTCCTCTGTTGGGTTGGTGTTGAAGGACCGAAAAAACATTTCTCTAACCCTGTCAGCCTCCTTACAGCTCGAGTCGTACCATCCCCTTTCTTTTGATTTGATACTCTTCATCCGATGAGGGATACAGTTTCTCATTCCAAAGAGAATGATTTCTGTTATCATATCAGCAGCGGCTTCCACGTCGTTATCGAGGAAACATAACGACCAGTTAAAATTCCTAAAGAAACTGTTAAGACCGCTCCAGTTGGCTTTCTGATATTGCCATACGGTTCTTTTGGGAATCTTTTCTCTAACTGTGTGGTCGGTGTACGAGAAATTAGTTGATATAACACAATGGTCTGACGAGCCTAGAGGGGAGAGCACATCAACGATATACTTATCAGGGTGAGAAGTTAAAAGCAAGTCCAAGGTGTTGGCGGTATGACTATCAACGTCTGGTATTCGCGTGGTCTCATGCACCTACAATGAGACTTTCGGCCACATGCTTGAGACTCTTCCAAGGTAACCTAATGAGAACCAACTCACAGCCCGCTCCTACAATGAAGCTCTATGTGAACTGAATAATACAACACGCCGTAGCTGCTAACTCCCATCGGTGACAGATGGCCATCAAACATATTGTTGTTCCCTTTGATGGCTTCACGTCGCCTGGGACCAATAGCATCTACCCAGTTATACTACCTAGTCCTGCCATAAGTTCTGTTACACAATTTCCAGCTTATCGTTCAAAACTTCTTGTAGGCATAGAACCGTTAACTTTTTTTTGCAGAACATATGTATGAACTGATCAGTGAAGAATACTAGTCAGGTTGGTTTCAGTTTGCAAACTATTAACATGGAGTGGGGCGTTAAAGAAAATCGAGTCGCGGTAATAGCGCTGCATAAGCGTGGAAAGAGTGCTGGCCAAATTTTCCAGCTGCTAAAACCACTTGGAATATCGAGAATATTCGTTTATCGGGCTATTGCTCGTTTCAGCGAATTGTCTGGCGTAGAGCACTGGCCAAGAAGTGGTCGTCCGTACGAATGCGGTAGTAATGGGGCAATGCGTGAATTCGGATATATCAACCAGATCCATGTCTAGCCTGACTCGGGATGATCTGCATATGAAAGCCTATCGTTGGTTCACGGGTCATCTTCCAACTCCTCAACTAAAAAAATTTAGACTGGAAAGATGCAAGCGACTTTTGCAGTGGCACGCGGACAATGGCCATGAAAACATTCAGTTTACGGATGAGAAAATTTTTACCATGGAAGAAGTTTTCAACAAACAAAATGACAAAATGTATGCCACTTCATCTAAGGAAGCGAAAAAAGTTGTTCAAGAGGTTCAGCGTAGACATCATCCCCCTTCCGTAATGGTTTGGTGGGAGGTCTCTCACCATAGTGTCAAATCCCTCCATTTCTGTGAAAAAGGCGTAAAAACAGGTGCAAAGGTTTACCAAGAAGATGTGATAGAAGGTTTTGTGAAGGGTTTGACCAATACCCTTTTCAATGGATACAGATGGATCTTCCAACAGGAGTGTGCTCCAACGCACAAAGCCAAAACCACGCAGGAGTGGCTCAGAGTCAATATTCCTGGCTTTATAGCAGCAGAAAATTGACCGTCGGGGAGTCCAGATCTGAGTCCACTGGATTATGGTTTGTGGTCACAATTGGAGAACATGGCCTGCAAGACTCTCCACAGAAATTTGGAAAGCCTTAAAACCGTATAGCCCAATGGCCACACAGTTTAGAAGTTTGTGCTAAAGCAAAGCCAGTCATTTCGAATGAATTCAAATTTTTTTTAATAATCAATATTGTGGTCTACTAAATGCAGTAATTTTGAATACAATTAGCCTGCTGTTTTTTTTTTTATAGCGTTTTATATTTGTAACAGAAGTTATGGCAGGACTAGGTATAAAAAAGTATAGACCAGCTGCTAGTAGTTCTGATAAGAATCTTCACTGCTAGCCTGAAACTACCATACATATCGAAACCCCTTCGAACATAGTCTCTAGGTTTTTAACGTAAACACCTGTCATGTAGACTTAAGTTCAAGGGATGCCCATACATCCATGAGAGCAAGGATACGCCTTGCCATCGCTAGTATAATACCAAAACAGAACTTGTGTTGGAGGCACAAGTTCCACCCTTGGTATGGGTCGAGGCCGATCTAAAACATCTTGCTGCTCTTAGGGTCACAGCACCCAGTACCTATTGCTACACTACATTGGGTCAACCCACAGGAAGACACTTCCCGCGACTTTTTGTTTAAACCACAGCCACCATGACGCTCCCACAAGGAGCCTACCTCAACAAGTCTGGTCCTGGCCATGGTACCGTGATTTAAGTCCTGGTAGGGACTACCGGTGGTCCTGCCGCCAACAAGACCTGTGACCGGCAACTTGTAACTGATCAAATCGTAGTAACCTTCGGTGGCGTCATCTGAAAATGTTTACGATAAGACCAGTAATATGCTCTGCCCCCGCTTTTTATTAGACAACGTCATTGATGAGCGAAGCCTTGATAATTGGGTCACCCCATCGAACAGTGAGAGTACCCTTAACATCGAAAATCGGGAAATATACCATAACTACACGCTCGTCAATAGCTTTAGACCTATATAAGACCTGACTTCCGCCATGTTGAAGAGCATGGAGGGAATGTGCGCATTACTTAGCTTTGCGAATGAATCGTTTGTATAAGATGCAACAAGCTTACCAACTCGGAAGATCTTGTGAGAGTGCGTTTCAAAATCTGGTAGGCAGAATGGAAGACGGGCTCGACAAGGACGCATTTCGTTCTGGGCATTTCATCAACATTGAGGGTGCTTTCCACAACGCAATTTTTGACGACATGTGTAAATCGCTCAAACAACACGGTGTAGACGTGTAAAAAGCAATGCTGGTGAATAGGACACTGGTTGCGGGTCCTGACTGTGGTCAATATGTAATGGCAGGCGTAAACAGGAGTTGCTCCCAATTCGGCGTCCTGCCTCTACTGTTATGGTGCATGTTGCTCTACTTATTGCCTAACGCTCTCAATAGTCCTGACGTCTATGCTCATGCATATGCATATGATGCAGCTGTACTGTCTGTTCTAAAACGCAAGCAGCCCCAGACTTAATCGGCACTAGAACTGTGCTTTCAGTCAATCCTCTGAAAACTGAGTTTGTTATTTTAGTGTGAAGGAGGAAGGTAACTGGTCTGACTCATCTAGTGCTTAAAGGCATCACCATCCAATTCTGGAAAGATAAATATCATATTTGGGTGGAACCTGAATAACAATCTTCTCTGCACTAAACGTGTCACGTCGAAAGCCTCTATGGAGTTGTCGACCTCCGGGCAGTTCAAAGGAGCTGTCGGCCAAACTTCTCTGGACTAAACATGTCACCTCGAAAGCCTCTATGGAGCTGTTGACCTCCGGGCAATTCAAAGGAGCTGACATGTGGTCTGTTACTCAGAAGGGTTCTTTAGATCCACATAACTATTATAAGGCTAATTATGCGTCAGTTGTCTTATGGAACAAGTTCTCATTAAAATACATCACTGCTGATTTTACCAGACTACTACGAGGGCGGGTCAATAATTCGGTGCATTTTTGAATTTCTGACCTCTTTACTGAAACAGCAACACTGCTCCTGTCAACAGGCATCTGTCAGTTGACTCCTGTCAAAATTTAAACTTGCTGCGTCAGTTAGTTTGTGTTTGACAGCTATTTTTATCAGACTACTCACTAATTTGAGGAGAAAATGGAAAAAAGTGAATTTCGTGTGCTTATTAAGCATTATTTCTTGCGAAAAAAAACCATTACCGAGACCAAGGCTAAGCTTGATAAATACTGCACCATCGATTTCAATGGTAAAAAAGTGGTTTACTGAATTTCGTTGTGGCCGTACAAGCACTGAAGATGCCGAACGTCCTGGACGCCCAGTTGAGGTCTCTACACCCGAAACAATCGAAAAAATTCACGATATGGTGTTGGCCGACCGAAGATTGAAAGTGCGAGAGATTGTGGAAGCCGTAGGGATCTCGCATGGCTCAGTGGTTTCAATTTGGAATGATCACTTGGGCATGAGAAAGCTTTCCGCAAGATGGGTGCCGCGTTTGCTCACAGTCGACCACAAACGCAATCGT
Organism: Volucella zonaria; assembly: GCA_963966105.1. Taxonomy (NCBI): domain Eukaryota; kingdom Metazoa; phylum Arthropoda; class Insecta; order Diptera; family Syrphidae; genus Volucella; species Volucella zonaria. The sequence goes on from OZ014532.1 coordinate 161,788,619, forward strand.
GTAACAACTTCACAGGAAGGTTTGGCGTTGTTTAATCGCAATATGGAGGAGTTTTTGCGCCGTTTTGTAACCGTGGACGAAACATGGATCCATCACAACACACCAGAGAACAAACAACAGTCAAAACAGTGGGTTTCTAAGGGTGAATCGGCGCCAAAGAAGGCCAAGGTGGGTTTGTCAGCCAATAAAGTTATGGCGACTGTTTTTTGGGATGCACGCGGGATAATCCACATTGACTACCTTCAAAAGGAAAGAACAATCAATGGGGAATATTATGCCAACTTATTGGACCGATTCAATGACGATTTCAAAAAAAAAACGACCTCATTTGGCCAAGAAAAAAGTTCTTTTCCACCAAGACAATGCAAGGGTGCACACATGTGCAGTTGCCATGGCAAAAATCCATGAATTGGGCTATTCTCCAGATTTGGCTCCGAGCGACTACTTCTTGTTCCCAAACCTGAAGAAATGGCTTGGTGGAAAAAGATTTGACTCCAATGATGAAGTCATCTCGCAAACAAAGGCCTATTTTGAGGACCTCGACAAATCATTTTTTTTGGAAGGGATAAAAAAATTGGAGAAGCGTTGGACAAAGTGTATAGAGCTCAAGGGAGACTACGTTGAAAAATAAAATTATTTTTTTATCAAAAAATCTGTTTTAATCCAAAAGTCACAGACTTATTGACCCGCCCTCGTACGAATGGCCTTTCTCTGCTGAATGATCTAGCATGGCTTTGGTCTACACGCATTGAACTCTCAAAGCCATGTTTCTTTTAAAGAGAACTGGTCTGTGGTACAACGCCCACTCAAGCTTTGATGACCTTGCGTGCCGACTGTCTTTTGACTCTAGTCTTATGGACATGCCGTCTAATGGAACTACACCAGAACTTTCGATGCAGAAAAAATACGAAATCGGCTCTCCTGTTGTCCCTCAGTAGGAAAGACTGCACGGTGCTTGCTGACAACGTGACGCGGGACTACCATTTTGCTAAGCACTGAAATGTGCTGGACATAACTGATACAACATGCTGCAACGCTTTCTGTGAAAGTAATGACGACACCGCAGAGCACAACTTCTGTGAATGTCTGACATATGCTCGCATCAGGCTGCAGATACTCTGCACTGAGGTGGTGCGTATTAATATCGTTGGCACCTTATCACTAAAGCGGTTATTTATTTTTCTTCGAAGAACTGAGAAATTTCAGTAAAACGAACTTACAAGAAGTACGGTAGACTAGTTCTTTGTCTGAGTGCTCTGTTCCGTCAGAAAAAAAATCTATTGAGACGAGCTATACAGAGGCATGTCTAGTCTCGGTATCCCTGTCAAGGTGATGCGCTGTCATATTGAATTGTATCTTATTCAATTCAATACCATAGGCACAACTTTCCAGAAGTCTGTACAACTATCATACTTGCATACCCTAATGACATTTACATTACTCGTATTTCTTCACAAGTACTGAAATAGAAGCAAAAATAGGTTTATTCATGATAAGGGGTCAACAACGTCGACGAATCAGACGAGCGAAATAGTCACTGAGAAAAATCATCTTTCTTTCTCTTTGTGTCTCATTTTCCGAAAAACATAACACTTCATAAGTGTAGTCATACCCACTTGAGTGTTAAGTTCTTTAAAAAAAAAAGACAGGACATCACGATAGACAGCTATAACTTTGAGGTGTTCAGAGATTTTATATATCTCAGCCCAGAAATTAAATATTAAGGAGACTCTATATATAAGACCTTCATTATCCCAGTCCTGTTTTACCGGAACCACATGGATGTTAGCGAATGGATAAAGATATCCTTGGTCGTTTTGAACACGAAATTTTCAAGTAATTTTTGGTCCCGGTTGCATTACCGAGCTTGGAGGAGGAGATTTAAAAATTAACTCTACGAGCTGTACAGTGACAATCGCACATTAGTAGCCTAAGGTCGCCAGGACACGTAGAGCGAATGAACTCCGACGCTCCAGCCTGAGGAGTCTTTGGTTCCAACCCACAAGCACAACGCAGTAGAGTAGAGGAGTACGCAACTGTAGTCAATAAGCCAGAGATGGAGCTAGCTAACTCAAAAAAGTGGTCAAAAATCAGACTGACTGGTTGATTTTTATAAAACGTAGTCGGTCAAATGCCCAAAATTATATTTATTGTAAATATTAAATGGCAACATTATTTATTAATTTAAAAAAATCATTGCACATATGATATGCTTCGGACATTGGGTCAACGCATTTGTTATCTTATTCTTATGACAGACGAATTATTCGTCACCCTAAAAAATTTAAGAGCTGCATACTCATATGAATGCATTCATTTATTGTATTATTCTGATCGATGTACCATATGTTACAAAGGAGCCGGATAAAGTGATCAGAAGGATAAAGTTAGAGTCGTCATTTTTCTCAGACTATACATCTGCATGTTTATACATACGAATACAAGCAAGCAGATACTCGAAACAACGAATACGAGTTGCTGTTAAAACAGCCATAAACTTTAAGCGTTTTAAGCTCTAGCGAATAAAATTCATTTTAGCCGATGAAAATTGTCCGAATATAATGAGTTTTTAATGATATTTTATATGACAAATGACAAGAACATAAAAAAGCCGTTGATAGTAGCTTTGTGTTGTATGTTTACTTGTATGAACATACATTAAATGACTATGAGTCACTTATAGGCAAATAAAGTGTTAAATCCCTATTCGACGATACTTAAAGTGATTGAAGTAGAGGTTCCTTTTAATATATTATTTTAATGCCAACACATGCATATTTAATTGAAAGTTGAATTGTTGTTTATAACAAAGTTCAAATTATTAATTTGAATGCTATTTTTAATAAGTTTTTCATATAAAGAAGCAAAACACGACTGTCTACCTTATTGGTAAACTTTGACATACAAAAAATTTTGAAGGCCTCTTTAGACGTAAAGTACATGACTTTAAATATGAAATACTCTTAACTTACAATACTGTTAATATTTCCTCAAAAACGGTTTTCTCTTTAAATCTGCAATGAATTTTACAAGCAAATATTTTCAAAAACTACAAGTACTTGTAGATTAGTTTTTTTATTTTGTCAGTAAAGTCCTTTGAGAATGATTAAAAAATGAATGCTTCCATAAAAGCTGATCTACCAATTTCACTATGCTCATGTAGTTTTATTTTTGCTAATCTTAGATATTTTCTTACATAACATATAAGATAAGATGTTTGTAGTCATACAATTTGGTTCTAAAGACTATGTATGTTGTAACCAGTAAGAACCAGTAGGAGTCAAATATGTTTTATGCTTAGTTCTGGAAAGGCAATTAAATCCCCTATTTGATAAACTTTATTGCGTAAACATTTTTTTAAACATGAATATCATAATAATATGTTTATCTGTACTAGCAACACCAAACAGATAAAGGGCTATCAGTTACAGACAAGGGGCTTAAGCATTCGCAAATGGAGAAAAGATATAAATGGTAATCTTAAGAAGGTTGTAACGGTAATTATTATTGCCCTACCATTAAAACGGGGCAAAAATAATATGGTGGCTGCTCAGATAATTCGCACTAAGCCCAGGGTCCTTCAACTTAGTGGTTGTATGTATAACGATGGTAACAACAACTAATCCTTGGAAACAAAATCCAATTTCACGAAGAACCCTCCCTCCTACCTTTCCCTCACCCCTGTGACCCTTCTGAGTACAGGCAACTAAAGAGGTCAGTCCGGGCAAAGAGTAGGAGGGGGCTTGACCATTCAACAGCGGCAGGCATGCGGAGAGCTAAGTGATGGGCTCTCCTACGGAAGTCCATGGACATCTTGCGTGGCTACCCCGTATTTGTCTCCATACTTATTATTCTATGTTTCGCGATAATAAATCTTCACGCCCCTCTGATCTACCGGTTAGAAACGCATCCTATAAGATGAATAAAAAAAAAATAAAAATTCTTAAACTGCAGATGTCTTCCCGTATTTTGAGTATTGCCATCTCTGGCAATAATAACAAAAAAAAAACACCAAGTGCTTTTCATGTGAGTATAGATATACACAAATTTATTCTGCAAAAGAGAGGGGGAAGGGGGGAAATGAGTCTACACATACTCGAAAGCAACTTAGCCTAGTAGTAAAATATTGTATAAAGGTTGTGAAAATGAAATTCAAAATTAAAAATTAAATTCAGCTATCAATAAATGAATGTTTATATGGGGTATGTGCCCCACGAGTATATACATACACTTGCGGTCATAAAAACCGCACCATATCAAAATGATTGAAAAATTGTTAATAACTACGATAATAATTTTTATAATGAAATGAAATTTTTGTTGAGTACTCCGCAGTAGTTTATAAGTATTTCTATCTAATTTCCATCTGTTGATTGAATATTTGAAAAAAGATATTAACAAAGAAAGAAAAACCAGTTAGTTTTCTTATTTTTTTAAAATATTTTAATACAGTCATTGGTTAACAAAATCAAACGATACATTTTTTATGTATGTGTATATAAGATGTTTAGATATGCCACTTTTACCAAAAAATTATCAATACCGAGTTGCTCCTCCTTTGGCGGTTATAACCGCTTTTATTCTAGAAGACACCGAGTTTACTAGAAGTTCAGTAATAACCCTTGAAATTTCAGTATTCCATACATGTTCCAGAACTTCATTTAGCTTTTTCTTTACTCTCTGATTTATGTTCAGCCACCTTACGTTTCATTACATGCCACAAGTGTTCGATTGGGTTTAAATCGGGCGAATTAGCTGGCCAGTCTAGTCTGGTAATTCCGAGGTCATCAAACGTTGTCTTTAGCTGAAAATTATTGAAAGACTCTAGTTACTTGTCTGTTTATTATTTATAAAGTAGACATCTAGAAGTTGATTTATAACACTTTACTTACGGATTTAGCGCTGTGGCAAGGTGCAGAATCATCTTGAAAAATGCACTTGTCAGTATACGAATGATGCTGTTTAATTGCTGGTACCAAAAACTCCCTTACTACTTCTCCATACTTTTGAGCGTTCATAGTTCCATTAACAAAGTGCAAAGGGCCCAAAACGTAAAAAGAAAAACATCCCCAAACCATCTGGCTTTGAGGAAACTTCAGTGTTTTGACTATGCACTCGTCCTTGAACCTTTCACCTGCTGACCGTCGTACGTATGGCAAATTGTCGGCACACAACAAATTAAATTTACTTTCATCGGACCATATCACACATCGCCAATTATCCTGCTTCCAATCTTCGTACTTTTTTGCCCACGTCAAGCGAGCTTTTTTCATTTTTGTGGTTAGGAGAGGTCGTCGCTGGTCGTCTTCCATATTAACCTATCTCCCGTAGCCGTCGGCGTATGGTTTCGGCGCTTAGATCAACTTGATGAAATTCACTCAGCTCTGCTCTTATACGAACAGCACTTTTAAAGCGATCTTTCATGCTAATTCGTTGTAATACATTGTCCGTCGTCTGGGTTGTTTTACGTTTTCGTCCCGAGCCTTTTTTCCTTTCCAGTGGATCCAAATTTCCTTTTTTCTTCATCAGTCGTACGATAGTTGAATGACAGCATCCTATTTTAACCGCAATCTCACGATAGCCAAGCCCTTCTTCGACTAAATTCAATATTTGAACTTTTTCGTCCCGAGTCAGTTGATGATATTTACCAGACATTTCACTTTTTTTTACTTGTCACCGTCACAACTCAATTCAAACTGATTTTTTTTGCACTAAATACGAGGCCGAACTCCGCTATGGGGAATATCCTTCATTAGTATGGGAAAAACCCTTACGATCTGATGTAATTAGGCATTTTTTGAGAGCTCATTAGGTGGTGCGGTTTTTATGACCGCAAGTGTATATGTATATAAGAATAGGTAGGTATATATATATGTATATTGTATTAAGTTTTTTTTTTTTAAGATTTATCAGCTCACTTCTCTATAAATTTAATTTGATTTAGTTTTTGGTTTGAGAAACTATCGATAATAATAAGAAAATCACCGGAGTGGTTAGGGGATGAAGTGCACTCCTTCTCCTTCAACGTAGATGTTAAGTGTTTGTTTTTATATGCAATGGTGTGGTTTGTCTTTCTTTGTCGTTTCTATTTTATAATTTTTGTTGGGCGAACAGAAAAAACTAATCAAAATTAAAAATGAAAGTTACGAGAAGCAGACTGTTACAATAAAAAATAAACTCAACAACCTTAATGCCTTTTGCAAGAATTATGTGGGACAGGATGAAAAGGGGTACGGGGGATGTGAAACTGCACTACGTTGGTCGACAGGGTGTCTGCGATCTGGTATGCTGGATTAATCCTCAATTTGTACTGGGTATCTTCCAAGGGATGATCTCGATTCTATCTTCTTATAGGTCTGTGCCCTTGCGATTCGGTTTAGTTAACAGTTGCGGGGGGTGCACTTGCGGTTGACTTGTTGCTATTTTGGATTGTTTGTTTTGTTTTTGATTTTTTCTCTTCACCTCCTGGACACTGGCGGGTCGATACACTTGATGACTCCTGCACTCTTGGTGGATTTCTCGCCAACACCATTCGGTCGGTATTAATTGACTTTTTTTTTTCGAAATGTTTATACTTCGCTTGGTTTTCGTGTTTAAAACTGATTTTGGGGAGGTTTCTTTCTTTTCTAGTAAGCCTTTTTGATTTTTCTTAGTTTATTTAGTTATTGTTTTTTTTTTTTTTTTTCATTTTCAAAATCCAGAACCGAATAACTTTACATTCGAAAAAATTTCATAACATGAGCCAATCGATATGCCAACATCATCCACGACTTCTCTGATTGTGATTCGACGATTCGTTCATAACCATTTCTTTCACTTTTTCCACGTTTTCATCGGTTGTTGATGTGCTGGGGCGTCTGGGACGTCTGGAGCGTTCGTCATCTTCAACGTCTTCACGTCCATCTTGGAAACGCTTATACCACTCGTAAATTCTTGTTTTATTCATAGCAGACTCACCATAGAGTTAAAAGTTAAAAGTTCCCGTTTTTTTTCTGGAAACATCTCGTAGACCTCACCTAAGGGCCTCCATCCCTCCTACGCAATTCTTGTACTACTTTTACATCGACGACCCAAAAACTAATGACAGGATTGGTGGAGATTATTATAATTCTAGCCTCATTCAGTTTTCCTGATAGTGTTGTTTCAGGTGGAACTAATAGCAATAAAACTGTCTTAGAAGAAACCATGATATCCGTTATGGGTACCTGCTAGGAATATCCCCATCTTTTCAGACAACCAAACTGCAACCAAATCCATGGAATTAGTTTCTATAAACTCTAAATTACCCGTAGTATGTCGTTCATCTTTTAGGGAACATTCACCCTTGTTAGGTGCTGAGGCATAAAACCATTTCAGGATATTGTAAGACCAGTGAACAACCTCTTCTAGCAGATAATTGTACTTTAGGTACTCGTATATGGATCACCAGATGCAAATTAATGTTAAAGCTAAATGATGTCATTAAACAAGAACAAGCCTTGGTTGGAAATATAGTTCAACATTTCTAGTGACAAAACAAATTTTACCAAAACTGAATCTAAAACGTTTCTAGAGTTTGATACTTCTCAAAGGATGGCACATTAGCGCTGAGCAGACGTCGTCACCGGTCGCTATCTCGTGGACAAACATGCAAGGCTGTATTAAAACAATTTCTGTAGAAGCTGTATGGAATATAGGAGTCTACATTCCCGTTTCTTTGCATAGGTACGAGTACATACCCTACTCTCTCTCAAAGAAAAAAAAAATCTCTCTCTGGGAGCTTTCTACCATAATGATCTTAATGATTTGACCAACAAAAACATTAGAAGTCCATCATATTTCATCCGCAGCTTACATTTTCCCTAGATTCACGTGGTGCTACTCTGGTCTAAGTATGTAGACTCTTACCCTGAAAGCCAATTTAAACTAAACCGACCAAGACTATGAGTTGGAATGAAGTCTATATGGCAGTCTATGGCATTTTCAGCAATCAAGTCAACAGGAAATACTTCATCTAAGCTCTGGTGTTTAAATCTACATATGCAGCTAGCATAAGTTCGTTTTTATCGCAGTATTAGATTGGCTACTTCATTCTTAGGATTTTCGAACTACTACATTTTTAAGTCAATCTGTCAAAGTCAGAACGTCAGTTACAGATGTTTGCAAGTTTTGACTTGTCAAACTAACTCTTCATGGAATTTTATTTTGAAAAAAACTTAGTTGTATGCCACAAAAACAACTTCTTCATACTCCTGCCATCTTTATTAGCATAGGGAATATTATATGCTCGTATTAGCTTCAGTCATCAATCTAGCTAAAGCAAGATAGTTTCACTTGATATTTCTAAGGCAGATATTTGGCAGAGTTTGGCATCGGGCTCTTTTCTACTCGTAGAAAATGCTTGCGTTTGGGATCGACGACTCTCTTCTTCAATCGATTAGAAATTAACTTTCGGAACGTTCAATTCAAGATGTCTTGGATGGTTGCAAGTCTGATATTCACAAAATAAATGCTGGTGTGCCCCAGGGCTCCGTTCTGTCTCCGACACTCTTTTTAATTTTCATCAACGATCCCTTGTCTGCTACTTCTAATCCAATATATTCCTTTGTTGACGACAGTACTCTCTGCTTTTCATAATCGTTCTTAGACTCACGTCCCTGCTCTTCGGCTGCAGAACGGTAACGGCAGCGTTTGTTAAGCTTATTAAAATCTGATATTAACAGCATAACTAATTGGGGAACCACTAACTGAGTAGATTTTAATGCTTAGAAAAACACAATGCTGTCTGCTCTCCTTAAAGCGAAATTTAAACACCCAGCCATTATAGTTGAAACCGATAAACTTTCCATTCTCCGTATGCATGTCAATAACAACCTACGTTAAAATGACCACATATTCGGTGTCGTCAAAAATACTGCGAAATGTCTAGGTTTCCTCAAACGATGTAAGAAATACTTTACCCCCTCTGATCTGGCCTCAATATACACCCTGCCTGACTCGAACTGCAACCGAATTCAGGCTGCTATAATTTCTAAACCGTTCATGACAGTGAGCTCAAATTTTGACACATGACAGATAATTTTATTATTTACAAGCTTTTTCAACGATTTGCGTCTCAGTTGTGTTGAAAAATTTTTATCCGCGATGGAATTCAAACGTGATAGTGTGATTGCTTTATATTTGGCTGGAAAACCACAAGTAGCTATCGTTAGAGCCCTCCAGCACCTCAACGTCAATAAATTATTTGTGTCTCGAACCATAGCTCGTTACCGTGATACAGGCAGCGTTGTAAAACGCCATGGATGTGGTCATAAAAAAACAGCAACATCGGCAGAAATGATTCGGAAAGTGAAGGCTCGAATTGAGCGGAATCCACGTCGAAGTGGAAAAAAAATGGCTCGAGAGCTCAACATATCATTGGAACGGATGCAACACATACTGAAAAATGAGCTCGGGCTCAAGCCATTGAAGTTCCAAAAAGCACACGATCTTATACCGCAACGGAAAAGAGTTAGAGTCTAAAGAGTGAAGGAGTTGCTACGCTTGCACGAAAGTGGTGAGTTGCCGAATTTGTTTTTTTTCCGATGAGTCGCCATTTGTTATCGAGCAATATGTCAACAAACAAAATGACCGAGTTTTTTGCCAGAGAGGTCCTTCGAAAATTTACACCTTCGGACGGCCACCAGAAAGCAGACAGCACCGATGGTGATGGTTTGGGCCGCCATAACCGCCGATGGTCGCTCTCCGCTCGTATTTTCGGACCGTGGCTTCAAAATTAATGTGATCGTATACAGTGAAACTGTCTTAGAGGCAGTATTGAAGCCTTGGGCAAACAATCATTTCAGTCGGAGAACGTGGACATTTCGGCACCGTCTCACAAAGCGCGCTTCAACCAAGATTGGTTAAAAAACAATGTTCCACACTTCATTTCTTCGACACAATGGATTGCAAATTCTCCGGATGCAAATCCGTTGGATTTCTCTGTCTGGGATATTTTGAAGGCGAAGGTTGGCACTAAAAAATACCAAAGTTTAGACCACCTCAAACAAGCACTTCGCCGGGAGTGGGACAAAATACCGCAGAGCCACTTGCGTGCAGCGTGCGATGCTTTCTTCGGCCGTCTCAAAGCCATTATTCACTCCAAAGGTGGACATATTGAAAACTACTGATTGAAAATTGATGTATTTTCCAACATTTTTTGCTTTGGCACAATAAAATTTATCAAAAAATAAAAAAATTATAGGATTGTAAAAAGTTGGAGTTCGAGTCAGGCACCCTGTATAAGGCATCTGGTCAGGTGCTCCTAAAACATCTCTACACCTGCTAGATAGGATTCAAAACCGTGCGATAAAACTCATAGGTGATATTAACATCACTCAAACAATGGACACCCTCGAATACCACCGACGTAATGTCTCGTGTCTCACTCTGTTTTATCGCTATTTCCACCACCAGTGCTCCATTGAAATCGCCAGTAGCATTTCGCCCCTTCAAACTTTTAACCGTAACACCCGTCTCGCTATGAACGCTCATCAGTATACTTTGAAGCCCACTTCCGCTTTTGGAATACCCTGCTTAGCTCTCTATTTCGTAGTCATTATAACCTTCAAACATTTAAAACCAACGTTCACCGGTACCTCTCTTTCCATCCTCCCTGATTTTCCTTCGCCCGCGCTATGTGCAAACGTTTTAAGGGTACTTAAATCCCTTGAACGCGCGCAAATTATAAAAAAAAAGTCCGTTTGAAACGTCGATTTGCCTTAAATATCAATGACGTTTAAAACTGACGTTCTGTTTACGTCGCATGTACTATATCTATCCGCCAAGTATTCTATCATACCCGATAAAATTATTGCTACTTAATTCGCCTTTGACAGATTTTGTTAATTTATTTATTTATTATATATACGCCTACTAATTGTACTAATGGATCTGTTTTGATAATTTACTCTAAACCATATATGAGCACAGCGCTTTAGGGAATAACCATGCTAATCTTAAAGATCAACAACAATCTCTGGTCTGGTTCATTGAATACGAGCATACATACCCATTTCCCAATCGTTTGTCAAGATCACTCGTGGAAAACCGAGGTGAACACGGAAAATGCCTTTGAATCTTACTGAACACTAAATCTAACCTGGTGATTACATTTCACATAATGCTTACTCCGTCTGTGGCAGTGTTCAAGTTCAACGTTATTGCGTGGCAGAAACCCTGAACGATTACGTTTCGTTTTTTGCTTAAAGCGCACGTTATAATTTTCCAAAACGTAACACAATCCAACTCATGTCGAAAGTGAGATCGCGCCGTAAGGCAACTCCACAAGTAACTTCGTGCGGTAAATCAGAAAATCAGAAAATCAGAAAATCAGAAAATCAGAAAAAAGCGTGATAAATTCAGCAAAGTTAATTGTCAAAATGCGCTCAAGCAATGAAGCAGAGAGAACAAGGAGTAACTCGTAAAAAGTGAATGTCATATAGCGGTAACGAAAAGAAAATCGAGACAATAACAAGCCACGAAACAATCGTCAGATCCTAATAATAAAATATTTGTTATATTGATAAAGAAATAGAAGAAAAAAAAATGCAGTCTCCATTGTGGATAAAGTTACAAAAGAAGAATTATTTACAATTTTGCGGAACAACTTTCTCCATCCGATTCGTTCGTATTGAACCGAAGACGACATATCAATTTCCATAGCATACGAGTAGCATCTACGGCGGTGACGATCGATCGATGGATGCATTCAGACTTTCTGAGGAGGTTTCGTGCCCGGCAAATTGTCGCCGTATGGTCGCAATCACATGATTCATGCGGCTGTGATTTTGCCTACTGATGTCTGAATTATGTATGCACGATTATTATGTTTACGTTTACTTTGGATGTTAAATATTACGCTCGAATGTTGCTTGTATTCAATTTCATGACTTTGTATTGATATTCGCGCTGCGGTATTGTGGCGCCTTGTAGGAAACGATGCTACAAGGACATTTTCATGTTGATATCAAAAACACACGCCTGTTATGATGGACGCCTTTAGAATTTAAGAATTTGCTTACGCTAATATTGATATTGTCGTCGTCGTCGTCGTTTACCGGAAGTTGGAGAAGACATTGGAATACCTTGTTTGAGCATCTGAAATTGGCCTTTATTGACTATTGTGCTTAATTGTTATTAAAATTGTTTTTTTTTTTTTTTTTTCTTAAAATGTTTATTTTAAAATTGATTTTTGTTCAATGAATTTTAAAATTACCTGCAAAACAGTCGACCTTCAAAATTATAATCATTATGCAAATTTGAAATTATTTTTTTTCGATCTAAAGAAATATTAGGTCTGAAAGCCTTCAATATTTCAAAAGGTACTCGTATATTGTACATTTTACTTGATTTATTCTAGTCTGTTAGCTGTTGTACATGCCGGAAAACTGTTGTCAGATCAAGTAAGGACATTATCCATCATCTACTTAGTTCAATGGGTGAGACCTTCTTTAAGAAAGGGTAATATTCTTGTATAACCCTTTTAAAAGAAAAGTGGATACCAGAATTTTGATTACAGCCAAAGTCTGATATCTCCCCCGTTTTCTGTTGACCGTGGAGTAGCCTTGCGTATCGGGCCATATTAAATTTGCAAGACTTTGTTTTTCCATGGAATTCATCGGCATTTTACAGACCCGATTTTATTTTTATTGTGACAATTTTGGTGTGAATCTTTCACTTTATATTTCGGTGGATGCGAGAATTTAGATTACTAGATAATTTAACTGACTTAAGTTTAACCGAAAATGAACAAATTGGCAACTCAGAACAAGAAGGTATTTAAGAAAAGAGATGCATGTACGAGTATATATATAGAGACAGAGTGGTATGATCATTCCTGCGTTAACTTTCATTGAATGAAGACTAATAAATTAGCGTTGTCTTAAAGGCTTTGTGTAGTGTTATTTATAGTAAAGTTGAGCTATCTAAAAGTTGTATTAAAGATCAGAAGTGGGATAGAACCCCTCCTATAATAAAGATAAGTGAAATTGCTTATTTGAAATTTGTTCTTTTGGTATAGCGTAAGTGTGACAATGGCGACTGATTGTTTTTTGTGAGTGTTCGGAGCATATTGTGAAGAATATGTCATTTGAATTGAATGATTCGGTATTTGAATCTGGTATTAGATTTGTTATGTTTTTTCGATTTTGGTGCACAAAGCTGTTATGAGTTGAATCATGACATGATAAAAGACTAACGGAAACTTCAAGTAAAGACGCGGCATGAACTGTTATTTGTTCTGTTTAAATGAGTAAAACGGTTTGTGCTTACATTTTCAGTCCATGAAAAGGTAATGCTATCTCTGTCGTTCAACTGAATAGAACAATGGGAAGTGTTCATGTTGTCAACTGCTTGCGACGCTGCCACTTGGACATTGATAGGCGGTTTCTAATGGAGGATTATCGACAAAATGGCTCACGACGCGACGATCACAGTCGTCTATTAGATTATCTCATTTCAAGCTACGACCAACAGCTAAATATTTCATTGAATTCTCAGATTCTATACAATTTCCCTGCCAAATACTTACCGGTAGACGCAGAAATTGATGGAGAAATAATTGTCACCGATCACAAACTCTATTTTACTACTACGTATCGATGTACGAGGTCGGATCAATAAGTCCGTGACTTTTGGATTAAAACACAGATTTTTTGATAAAAAAATAATTTTATTTTTCAACGTAGTCTCCCTTGAGCTCTATACACTTTGTCCAACGCTTCTCCAATTTTTTTATCCTTCCAAAAAAAATGATTTGTCGAGGTCCTCAAAATAGGCCTTTGATTGCGAGATGACTTCATCATTGGAGTCAAATCTTTTTCCATCAAGCCATTTCTTCAGGTTTGGGAACAAGAAGTAGTCGCTCGGAGCCAAATCTGGAGAATAGGGTGGATGAGGGAGCAATTCATAGCCCAATTCATGGATTTTTGCCATGGCAACTGCACATGTGTGCACCCTTGCATTGTCTTGGTGGAAAAGAACTTTTTTCTTGGCCAAATGAGGTCGTTTTTTTTCAAATCGTCATTGAATCGGTCCAATAAGTTGGCATAATATTCCCCATTGATTGTTCTTCCCTTTTGAAGGTAGTCAATGTGGATTATCCCGCGTGCATCCCAAAAAACAGTCGCCATAACTTTATAGGCTGACAAACCCACCTTGGCCTTCTTTGGCGCCGATTCACCCTTAGAAACCCACTGTTTTGACTGTTGTTTGTTCTCTGGTGTGTTGTGATGGATCCATGTTTCGTCCACGGTTACAAAACGGCGCAAAAACTCCTCCATATTGCGATTAAACAACGCCAAACCTTCCTGTGAAGTTGTTACACGATTGCGTTTGTGGTCGACTGTGAGCAAACGCGGCACCCATCTTGCGGAAAGCTTTCTCATGCCCAAGTGATCATTCAAAATTGAAACCACTGAGCCATGCGAGATCCCTACGGCTTCCACAATCTCTCGCACTTTCAATCTTCGGTCGGCCAACACCATATCGTGAATTTTTTCGATTGTTTCGGGTGTAGAGACCTCAACTGGGCGTCCAGGACGTTCGGCATCTTCGGTGCTTGTACGGCCACAACGAAATTCAGTAAACCACTTTTTTACCATTGAAATCGATGGTGCAGAGTCCCCATAGTATTTATCAAGCTTAGCCTTGGTCTCGGTAATGGTTTTTTTTCGCAAGAAATAATGCTTAATAAGCACACGAAATTCACTTTTTTCCATTTTCTCCTCAAATTAGTGAGTAGTCTGATAAAAATAGCTGTCAAACACAAACTAACTGACGCAGCAAGTTTAAATTTTGACAGGAGTCAACTGACAGGAGCAGTGCTGCTGTTTCAGTAAAGAGGTCAGAAATTCAAAAAGTCACGGACTTATATCGTAAATATTTTTATGTGAGCTGTGATGTGGCGAATATCACAGAGATTTGGTTGAAACGTTACCAACATCAGGAGAAAGCTTTTGAAATATTCCTAGACACCAACAAGTCATTGTTTTTCTCACTACAAAATCAAGATGATTGGAAAATAATGAAGGAAGTATTTCTAGATAAAATTGCCGTGTGTCCCGATCAGAGTAAAATTTTACTAATGACACAGCAATGGCGTGAAGGTCTGCTTACAAACTGGGAGTGCATAATGACTCTGAATCAAATTGTTGGCAGAACGTACAACGATCTAATGCAGTATCCAGTATTTCCATGGATTTTGTCCAATTATACATCGGATGTGCTCGATCTTACTGACAAGAAGAACTTTCGAAAGTTTGATAAACCTATTGCTGTGCAGCATGAAGCAAATGAACAACATTATGTTAACAACTACAAGTATATCAGTAACACAATGACCAATATGGGTACAATGCAGCTGAAACCATATCACTATAGCTCGCACTATTTGCATTTTCTTGTGCGTGTGCCTCCCTTTACCAGTTATTTTTTACGTTATCAAGGTAACAACTTTGATCTACCTGATCGCACGTTCCATGCACTTAGTACAACATGGTACCTGGCTAGCAAAGATTCACCGACAGATGTCAAAGAACTAATTCCCGAGTTTTTTTGCTTGCCGGAAATGTTTGAAAATTTCGAACGTTTTGACTTTGGATGCCGCCAATCGGGCGAACGAGTGGAAGATGTTCTTCTACCATCTTGGTGTTTACGTGATCCGAGATTATTTGTGCTAGTCCACAGACAGGCTTTGGAATCGGAAATAGTACGAAATAACATTCACCACTGGATCGATTTGATTTTTGGCCACAACCAGACTGGACAGAACGCTGTCGATGCTATTAATGTATTCCATCCAGCAACCTACGCAGTATTTCTTGAGTCAGAGACTACCGATCCAATTGAACATAAGGCCGTAGAGACAATGATAAAGACATACGGCCAAATGCCTAAGCAATTGTTTAAAACATCTCACCAGCCAAAACTTGTGTTATGCAGGGTCCTGAATCTGATACGTTCAATGTAATATCGTGGGGCTCCGATGATCGAGTCGTTTGTATACACCCACTTAGCGAAAATCAGGCCAAACCAAAGCCATTGTTTTACAACAGCGCCTTTGACGATATTACTTGCTGTGGATCAGATCTGAATTCAAATCTCCTCTGGTGTGGTCACAAATCTGGACGGATAAGCGTATATAAGTGCTCAAGTCTTGATCCTACGCGTGTATCTAAAGGTCGCCAGAGTTATGTTAAAGGCATTAAATTGTCATACAATTCAGCTTTTCGTAAAATCACTCCGAAGAGCCTGAAGGTAGATGATCAGGAACAAGCCTTAGATGTTCAAAGGAATGGTGCTCGTGCAGAGTTAACCTGGTCGGGACCAACAGTCCTCATTCGACATACGGATGAGATTACATCACTTTGCTTATCGGTGGAATTTAAAATAGCTGTTTCTGCAGGAAAAGACGGTATCGCTGTGATATGGGATCTCAATGACTTAAGCTATGTGCGCACGATAGATCGACCAGCAGAAATTCATCACTCTCCTATAAGTATCACGGCAATAAGTCCAACATTAGGTGACATAGTGACAGTTCATTCAATTCCAAAGAGTGAAAATGAATCGACGTCGGCATCCGTCCAAGCCGATGAGTGTTTCGAAGTTACCGAAGAGAATTTGGATGACTTTGTAAATGTTTCTATTAATCCAAATGGGAAATCAATTTTGAGACTGCATTCAGTGAACGCTCGATACATAAATCACATCGTGCATGAGGATCGTATCTTGGCCGTTTGTTACTCATACATCAAAGAAGGTGTGGGCGTCAATGTTATTGCCACTGCGGTCGAGGGTGGTATTGTGAGACTGTGGTCAAGTTGGAACTTAAGTTTTGTAACTGAGATTGTCACTGGTATTTCAAATATTAAAAGTATAACATATTCAACTCACCAACATTTGGTCGTGCTAACGAAGGATGCCTATATCCAAGTGTGGGAGGCAGAAGGCTTATATGGAAATCCACCGAAATTTCCACAAATTGTTTTCAAATAGAATGGCTTTCTTAAAGTGCTTCAGGAGTGTTTATTTACTAAGTTTTTGCTAGTTAATCGTTTACAATTTTATTAGTTTTTTCTTCATTTTCGTGATTGTAGAACTTCCAAGAGTGAATGAGCTTAACTTTTTTTTCAATGTGGTGTGCGCTTTATTTTTTGTTACGATAAGTCTTATTAAACACAATAATATATTTTATATGCTATTGCATAGTTCTCATGAGGGATATGATGGTTTGAAGCGAAAGAGATGGTTATACTTTAACCGATTGATGTATATGCATTTTTGGTCTACGAAAAAGCATATGTCTATCCCTACCTGCAACAAAAGAAAACTTAGGATAAATCTTTTGGTGAATGGTTTTATATATGAGTGTGCATTTTCGGTCAACGAAAAGGCATATTTTTATCTTTTTCGATGTTGAATGTATCGTGTATGAGTTTGTATCTTGACATATAAGCTGTAACGATTTTGGGATATGCTCTGAACATTTTCGTAGATTGGTCAGTCACCTTTTTCTGTACAGTAAATTTATTGAATATCTTTGATACTGACATGGATAGTTTGAATGTCAAGCAGCTTCAAGAGGAGTTGAGGAAAAGGAACCTTCCGATTAGCGGCTCCAAAAGAACACTTATTACGAGAATAAATGATTACGACAGACAATTTAACCCAAGCGAATCTCTTTCTAACTCCAATTTGAACCAAGATATAAGACAAAGTGAAATTGCTGACAACAATCGAAATATATCCACGATCTCAGACTCGGGCACAATAACTGAGGAAGAACTAAAGACCAGGGAATGGTCTTTGATAAAGCGCGAGCGAGACCTTCTTGAGAAAGAAAAAGCTATTTCTGTGAAGGAGCGAGTAATTGCTGAGAAATTGAGGAACTTAGATACAACCAGATTGTCCCAAGATACGATCCAAAACGGACCAAGGGTAAATTATACCATCAGAGAGATCGCCGATGCATTCCCTATCTTCTCACCAGGAGAAATTCATTCAATGTCAGCTGAGTGTTGGGTAAACCGCGTTGAAAACCTGAAAAACATATATGGTTGGGATGATATGGCGCTGCTGTTGGCGGCCTCATCACCAATGCAGGGACCAGCAAGACACTGGTGGGACTCGTGCCAGGAAGTACTAACATCGTGGAGTCAGTTAGCCTTAGGACTCACATCGAACTTCCCATATCATTGCAGTGAAGTTGAAGTACATCAACAATTAATTAAAAGAACCCGACAGTCTTCAGAAACAATTGAAAATTTTTGTTTTGAGATGAATTTGATAAGAAAGAGAATTGATCTGTCGGATAAAACAATTATTCAGTATATCCTCTCTGGTTTGAACGACGCTCAAATGGTGGTACTCATTGCTGCTGGGAACTTTAAAAATATTGCAGAATTAATTGAAAAAATTAAATGGTACCAGGGCATTCGTATGCATTCACGACCAGCAAGTGACTCAACTAGACTCAGAGTCATTACCTCTTCGCGGCCTTCAACCAGGGAATCCACTAAATGGCAGCCGACAGAATGAAGCATTGGATAGAATTCGACAAGGAACTCGACGAGGGTGTCGACGATGACAGGATGGCCGAATCTTTAACAGAAAATGAACGAATTGGCAACTCAGAACAAGAAGGTATTTAAGAAAAGAGAGAAAGATGCATGTACGAGTATGTATATAGAGACAGAGTGGTATGATCATTCCTGCGTTAATTTTCATTGAGTGAAGACTAATAAATTAGCGTTGTCTTAAAGGGTTTGTGTAGTGTTATTTATAGTAAAGTTGAGCTATCTAAAAGTTGTATTAAATAAGACTTGTAATTTTTTAGTGATATGAAAAAATAATGGTCGCGTTCAGGTTTTAAAGCGAAGTTTCAACCAACTGCGATTTAACAATGCATAACTGAAATATTTACCCCTTCATATTTTTCAAGTAGCAAACATACATATCTGCTATTCAGAATATGATGCCACAATATGTTGCACCAGTTAACATAGCTGATTCCGCGCAAAATCTGCTTCGTTTTAAAAAGAAATTATAAGTGTAACTAAAACGCCGCTTTTTTTCCTTTCTTCTGCAAAGTGAGGGGAAAAATTCTGGATACGGAATATGAATTTAGTACTCTCTCCAACTAGACGGAAAGAGATTGGCTCAACAATTTAGAAAAAGGATAAATCCGCCCTGTCTGAAAGACTATCGGCGTTTGAAGTTAACTAGGTTCAAAAGGCTAGACCCGCTGCTGAGACATGCAGACGACGGCGACATCATCCGTTCCATCCAACCAACTGTTGTAGAAGTGTTAAAAGAATGAAATAAAAATTAGACGGAATTTATGCTACCAGAAAAAAAAAAGATTTTGTTGTTTCTCAGCAGGGGCATAGGAGGATTGAATAAACATTTGCTTCCTTGCTTTGGCGAAACACTTAGGTTCAAAACTCCTTACTCGTAAGACCGAGATGGTGCTTCACAAAGTTTTATAAGTGTTTTATAAGCAACAGAAAGGCAAGAGCTCGTTAAATAAGAGAGTACTTATAATCAAGTAAATATTCTTCTTATAGATATAATGCTGTTAATATCGGCATTCTTTGCAACAGTGCAAAATACAAGCATCACCAACCGTATCACCAACCAACCATATAATTTATTTATTTATTTCAATCTACAATTTAATAGTCAACAGATTTCGAAATAGAGATAAGATTGTATCTTAAACATACTAAATGGAGTGAAAAGTGACCTCCTTGACCGCCAGAATGCGCTGCTATTGCAAAAAAGGTTATGGTGCCTTGAAGTCCGTTCATATTTAGGCAGACATGCCAAATTTCTGTGCGATACTGTCTTTAGTTTTGTTTTGACAGCTGATTGTTGTTGACGTGCCTGGCATCATGTTGAGTATGGACAAAAACGATTTTCATTCTCTTATAAAACATTATTTTTTGAGAGGCAAAACGGCGAAGGAAACAAAAGAAAAGCTCCGTCAGATTACACCGTTAAAAGAGTGTTTGGACTTGCTGATGCGGAATCGGGCGGACTTTTGGCGTCGATTGGTAACTAGATTTGGATCCCTCGGACTATTATCTCTTCCCAAACCTCAAAAAAAATTCATCGACGCCACGGAGGAGTACTTTGCAGACCTTCCGGAAAATTACTTTTCGGACGGGATCAAGAAGTTGGAAAATCGTTGGAATAAAAATTGAATTATATAAAAAAAAACATTTAAAAAAAAATCTTTTAATTCCCAAGGAGGTCACTTTTTACTCCATCTAGTAACTTAAAACAATATGGTCTAACAATTCATTAATTAAGTAAAATCAATAACTTATTTTTAAACTTATTTAAGATATATCGAATTCTGAGGTACATATGTGTATGTACATATTGAACATTTTTATATTCGAAAAAATCGGTTCACTTTGACCATACAATGTATTATACGAAATTGCAAATAGTAGGAGCCTAGGTCTTAGAGCTCTCGAAGGGGTGTACGATTTCAAACAACTAAGCAAATTCTCCCAACCAATGGTCGCAGATAATATCGTATGTTGTACAAGTATCTCGGATCAACATTACATTATACATTTTCCTTCTCGATTCAATCGATTACATTGCAAGTAAGAGACACTTAGAACGGTAAGAATGGTGAATATCAGTGATTGTAACAGTGGAACGACTCCATACAACACAAGCATACTCCAAGACATAGCGCACAATGCTGCAAATAATGCCTTACTCGTAATACAGGGTCTTCCAATAGAGACAGTTTGACAGTTGATAGCGGCCAAATTGTTGAAGCTATTGCACATCTGTTAAATTGGCTGTCAGTCATTTAGCCTGTGTTTTATCAAAATGGGTGTTCTGTACGGGCAACGTTCCGCGCGCTTCGCCCATTTTACGGTCGCCATAATCGTCCTACCGAGAGCATTATTCGCAGTGTGGTGGGTAAATTTGATTCCACTGGTTCAGTAAACGATAATCCAACACCCGTACGTCGACGAAAAGTAAGATCTACCGAAAACATTACCGCTGTCCGTGAGAGTGTGCAGGAGAATCCGAGGCAGTCGATTTCGCGTCGTTCACACGAACTCGGCCTTTCATAGACCACAACTTGGCGAATTTCGCGTCATAACTAGGGCCTGCATTCGTATAAAATTCGACTGACCTAGGAGCTGAAGGTAAACGACCATAGACAAGGACATGTGTTCGCTGAATGGGCTCTGGAGCAGTTGGAAACTGACCCTAATTTTCATCGAAAAATCATCTTCAGCTATGGGACGAATTTGAGATGATACCAATTCACATGAGATCCAAGAGCGTCCAATGCATCCCGAAAAAGTCACTGTTTGGTGTCATCGGTCCATATTTCTTTGAGAACGACGTTGAACAGGCCATCACCGTCAGCGGCAATGATTACCAACTTCTTTTGGCCTCAATTGGACGATATGGACACCAACGACATGTGGTTTCAACAGCACGGCGCAACGTACCGCACAGCTCACGCCACATTCGAGGGCATGGTTATCTCACGCGGAGGTGATGTGAAGTGGCCACCGAAATCGAGTGATTTGACCCCGTTAGACGTTTTCTTGTAGGGTTTTCTGAAGTCGCAAATATATGCGAATAAGCCACAAACCACAGCGGCTCTCAAAGCCAAAATAGCCCATGCCATCGGTCAAATTCAGCCTGATTTATGCGACAGAGTCATGGAAAATTGGACATTTCGGATCCGCGCCACCCATCTCTATCTGTTTCACTCACACTAGTCGAAATGGCGTGTTTATTCGTCTCAATCACAGCGTCACTGTCTGTCTCGCTCACACTTGGTATGTTCAAAGTTACAAGTATATACCATACTTAGTTTGTTTTTGACAGATAGAAAGTTTAGACGTGTTTTGGTGTGCTCGGCGATTTTCAAATATTATAAAAAATGGAGCAAAGCATTTTCATCAAATTTTGCGTAAAAAATGGAATCAAGTTCCCTAAAACACTTAAATGTTGACAGTGGCATACGGTGAGTCTGCTCTAAGTAAAAAAAAATTTTACAATTTTACCTCGCCCTGGACGCACCAGAACATCAACAAAAGATGATAACGTCGAAGCTGTGAAGAAATTTGTTTTGGAAAATCGTCGAATTAGAGAAGTTGTTGCAGATGTTGGCATATCGGTCGGCTCGTGTCATGCAATTTTTTCGGATGTTTTTGGCATTAGACGTGTGTCAGTGAAGTTTGTTCCGAAACTTCTTAATTTTGATCAGAAGAAACGTCGCATGAGCATCGCGAGAGAGATTTTTTGGCCAAAAACAACACGGCAATCATCCCTCAGCCACCATATTCACCGGATTTGATTTGAGACCTATGAAAGGACGCAGACTTGTAACAATTGAGGAAATAAAAACGGCCTCGCTAGAAGAGCTCAAGGCCATACCAAAAAGTGCTTTTGAGAAGTGATTCGAGGGCTGGGAAAAGCGCTGGCACAAGTGTGTTATATCTGAAGGAGATTACTTTGAAGGGGGCAACATTAATGTTGATGAATAAATAAATATTTTTTTTATAAAAATATGAAGTCACCTTATTTTTTGAACACACCTCGTAGTTAGTTTATTTAAAAAAATAGTGAAGTTAACTCTGCTAAAGCTTTTAACAAATGTATAAATGTGGGATTTACTTCCGCAAATACCAAAATAAAAATAAAACACGATCCCCGGATAAGGTTACGACTTTATTTAGACATTTAACAACTTGTCTGGGCTACTACCCAGTCGTCTGCTGTGTACCATAAAAGGGGATCCGAGATGTTGCGAGAGTACTTATAATGCTTGATGGAGATCAACAAGCCCATCAATTTGGACGAAGAGAGCCTGTTCTAATATTTCGTCGACGGAATCCCGGGTTCAAGGTATAATAAGTCAATACTGTACACATCGACCAACTCAAGAATTAACTAAGAGTCGAACCATCGAACGCCAACCAATGGACGGCACTCGACTTAATACACCGGACAACCAGCAGTGTGGCAAGACAGAGGTGGGAGAGCATGCTTCTGATCTGGCAGAATATACAAATCGCAAGAGATTGCCGAGCTGGAACTTTCAAGTGTTTCAAACGCGGTTTCAAGTGTGGTACAAGCAACCAAATCCCACAGTAGTTCACATTGCTTCAACCGGCAACGAAAGTGAACTTATGCCCGAAGCCTGAGCCCACTTTGGAAGTGGAACAAATAGAATTTTCAAATGCGTTATGGTAAGAGATCTTGGCCGTGGCCGTGACTCAAGTGGTAGTGTATTTGCTTCCCAATCGGACGGTTCAGGGTTCAATACCAGCCGTGCTAGAAAGATTTTTTTCATGCAACTTAAATCTCATGAGATAAATGGTTGCATAAATACAACATCAAGTCCAATTTACACTAATAATTTAGTCTCCCCATTAAATGTTGGATGCCACCCATGGAGCGAAATAACCACTGAGTCCAAACATCTTTCTCTCTCTCTCTCTCTCTCTATCCAATTTTCCAAAAAACTTAACACGTGCTCCGATATTTTAAGAGTAGTAATACCCTCTTGAGTGTTAAGTTCTTTTTTTTTTGCCTTAACGTGTTAGTATTGTTAGATACGATCTACGATAGCGATCTTTGCCTTCTCCGATATGATAGTCTGTTGATGCTAGGTTCAGTTCAGTTAGACTTAGCTAAAAAAAAGTTTATGTGGAATCGGACCGATTAAACTCGTCACGGTGGGAAGTTTCTGGGTAGTGGACAGAATATAGTTAAGGGTGAATTTAGATGTGGCAAGTGAGCGTGACATGCAATATTCGGCGTTGATTTGGTGATAATAGCAGAAGGCGCCGACTTCAGGTGGAGACGAAGTATAGAAGACTTTACCGAGTTAGCCAAGTGGAAACGAAATTGATTCTGTAGAATGAGATTCCAGTTTGCCAGAGATGCAGAACGTTTAGCACCTTCAGATCAGTGGGTGGACGAGGAAATAATACAACCGAGTACGTTCGAGTTTGCCTACCCAATCGTCTTCGTGGCGAAGAAAGATTGTTCTCATCGGTGATGTACTGGAACGGCTTCAAAGAGCAAAAGTGTTCACAACATTGAACCTTAAAAACTGTTTCTTCCAAGTTACAGCGGAACCGGGATCATGCAAGTATATATCATTCGGAACTCCTGAAGACCAGTACGAGTTCCATCCCACAGGATGGTAGCGTATATGGACGATCTGGTTATCCCGTAGCGTATATGGACGATCTGGATATCCCGTTACAAGATCTGGTGGAGAAGTTTCTTTATAGTCCTGGTTTAGCCGCGAAGGTGGTGGGTATAGTTAAAGGATGCGAATAAGAAAGAAGGTTATCTGAGACCAATTGAGAAAGATGGTAAGCTTTTGGGAACATGTTACATCGAGCAGGCTGGGCCAATGGAACAAAGTTGCAAAAAGTACACTCACTTATTCGCGGTGGTAGACGACTTCTTTAAAATCGTATTGCTTCATCCAACGAAGAACACAAGGCAGTTGACGTGGTAGACCGGTTAAGAGGACAGTCTGGGGTTTTCGGCAACGCTCGACAAATCATATGGGACAGGGGGTCAGCTTTCACGTCGACAGCGTTTGGTGATATCGTCAGGTGTTCCTAGGGGCAACGGCCAAGTGGAGAAAATCCACACAATCATCATCCCGATGCTGATGAGGGCTTACTTAAGGAGCCCAAGGGATTGGTATAACGGCATAGAGATGCGTGTTCCAGACTACCCAGAACTCCGAGAAATACTTGCCGATGCAGCAATCCAGGAAATGGATGTGGAGCGCGACGACCTACAAGAGGAGATACGGGAAAACATCGCCCATGTCCAGCGGGAGAACAAGAAAGGCTTCGAATCGAAAACTGGAGCAGATTTATAGTATAGAATGAGTTAGTCGCCATTAAGCCCACTCAGTTCATCACCGGCACGAAATTGAGGCCCGAGTATCTGGGATCCTGTGA
Organism: Volucella zonaria; assembly: GCA_963966105.1. Lineage (NCBI taxonomy): Eukaryota > Metazoa > Arthropoda > Insecta > Diptera > Syrphidae > Volucella > Volucella zonaria. Next base: position 161,813,626 of record OZ014532.1, read on the forward strand.
AATAACGAGGCAGCTCAAACACGGGAGGTATGCTGTCGAGAAGGTTTGGAACCACCAAGGACCTTTGAAAACAAACACGGTTGCCGAAAATATTAAAAAAAGAGCCTCTTCATTTGGGAAGAATGAGCCGTCAGGATAGCCGAATGTGGGATTGGGCAAAACCCACATACGATACCCTACGGATTGTGCACGACAAACTTCATAACGGATGAATGCATATAAAGGACCCAACAGTAACATCAAACGACACCAAACTGAAACAAAAAACGAACGAAGATGACCAGCGTCACACACAGTAAATATACATAGGTCCACGCCGCGCAACAGACAGCTGTCGCTAATTATAAGATGAACACGAAATAACGAAACATACCCCTTGCCTAGAACAACACGATCAAATGCACAGCAAAGCATTTTAAGAAAATGTAAAAGCATTATAGACATCTTAAAACGTAAAGGTATCACAAATTTTTTATTTTCGATGCTTACAAACGACATAAACACAAACGAGGAGCTAGTTTTGAGTAACCCTTCTGGTAACTGGTCCTTTAAAATAATGACATTCATGTAAGGTTGCATTCATTCGATGTATAGCAGTCAAACCGCGCAGTCGGATGCATTAAAAGGGTTAGTAGCCAAGTTGTTAAATGTCTAAATAAGGTCGTAACCTTATCCACGGATGCTGTTTTATTTTTATTTTAATATTTGAGGAAGTAAATCCCTCATAAATACCATCGACTTTTTTATGGACCCAAGGAATTAATGCAGAAATTTGTGAATTCCACTAAGTTTAAGACGGTTGATCTTCCAAAAGCCATGTTGGTATATAAATACATATTTACCTACATGTTGTTTAATAGTAAAGGTAATTTTGTTATACAATTTACAAAACTACGAGGGCGGGTCAATAAGTCCGTGCATTTTTGAATTTCTGACCTCTTTACTGAAACAGCAACACTGCTCCTGTTAACAGGCATTTGTCAGTTGACTCCTGTCAAAATTTAAACTTGCTGCGTCAGTTAGTTTGTGTTTGACAGCTATTTTTATCAGACTACTCACTAATTTGAGGAGAAAATGGGAAAAAGTGAATTTCGTGTGCTTATTAAGCATTATTTCTTGCGAAAAAAAACCATTACCGGGACCAAGGCTAAGCTTGATAAATACTATGGGGACTCTGCACCATCGATTTCAATGGTAAAAAAGTGGTTTACTGAATTTCGTTGTGGCCGTAAAAACACTGAAGATGCCGAACGTCCTGGACGCCCAGTTGAGGTCTCTACACCCGAAACAATCGAAAAAATTCACGATATGGTGTTGACCGACCGAAGATTGAAAGTGCGAGAGATTGTGGAAGCCGTAGGGATCTCGCATGGCTCAGTGGTTTCAATTTTGAATGATCACTTGGGCATGAGAAAGCTTTCCGCAAGATGGGTGCCGCGTTTGCTCACAGTCGACCACAAACGCAATCGTGTAACAACTTCACAGGAAGGTTTGGCGTTGTTTAATCGCAATATGGAGGAGTTTTTGCGCCGTTTTGTAACCGTGGACGAAACATGGATCCATCACAACACACCAGAGAACAAACAACAGTCAAAACAGTGGGTTTCTAAGGGTGAATCGGCGCCAAAGAAGGCCAAGGTGGGTTTGTCAGCCAATAAAGTTATGGCGACTGTTTTTTGGGATGCACGCGGGATAATCCACATTGACTACCTTCAAAAGGGAAGAACAATCAATGGGGAATATTATGCCAACTTATTGGACCGATTCAATGACGATTTGAAAAAAAAACGACCTCATTTGGCCAAGAAAAAAGTTCTTTTCCACCAAGACAATGCAAGGGTGCACACATGTGCAGTTGCCATGGCAAAAATCCATGAATTGGGCTATGAATTGCTCCCTCATCCACCCTATTCTCCAGATTTGGCTCCGAGCGACTACTTCTTGTTCCCAAACCTGAAGAAATGGCTTGGTGGAAAAAGATTTGACTCCAATGATGAAGTCATCTCGTCATTTTGAGGACCTCGACAAATCATTTTTTTTGGAAGGGATAAAAAAATTGGAGAAGCGTTGGACAAAGTGTATAGAGCTCAAGGGAGACTACGTTGAAAAATAAAATTATTTTTTTATCAAAAAATCTGTGTTTTAATCCAAAAGTCACGGACTTATTGACCCGCCCTCGTATTTAAAAATTTAGGAATAACTGAAAGTTTGGTAATGGGCCAGTAATTAGATATCTACTAGATGTTTAGTACCAGATTTATATACTGGGTCTATTGAGGAAAAATACTTCTAATAGAGGGAAACTAAGAGGGCTAGCTAATGTATCCAAGATCAGAAAAGGGTAATTAGGACTTCATCTTCTACTGTACTTAAGTAGAACGAAAAAAGCTGAGTTTCGTGCAGTTACACTCAATTCATTAGAGACAAACAATAAAGAGTTTAGTAAGCTCAGCACATTCGTGTCATTCGACTTAAAAAAACTCTCACGGTATTTTACGTTACGTCGGAAGCTATGCTTAAGAATTAACTGATGAATATTCACATACGTTCAGCAAACGAGTCTGATTTACAACTTAAATATCTTTGAATTTATATGAAGTGGTTCACCAGATTGGTTTAGACTTTCGTTCCAAATTTCCGTGAGACGTCTATCGACTATCAAATCTCTAGTGGTCCTGTTGTTATAACATCGCCATTTAGAGCGTCCATGTTTCAAGATATTTAATTAGTTGTTGATTTATCATTCTTCATATGGAAAGACGGATTTGTAGTGGAAGAGAGAAGAAGATTCGAATTACGCATGTACATACATACTCGTATATAAGGTCGTGATAAACAAATGCAGTTTTCCATGTGCTCGAAAGAGCCCCAAGAGTGGGATCAATCGAATAGCTCACGCCTCTTTGGAAGGTGAGATATACCAGTGGATTTATGTATCTTAAGAAGTTTAATTTATCTTTCCAATACATTACTGCTAAAACGGATTTGTCCCATTGAATAAATAGTGCGTTTAAGTTTCACAATCTGAAACCGTTTAGCTGACTGCGAAATGCATAGCAATCGGCTCCATCCAGTAAGCTGACAACTAAAATACCACTGTAAATGAGCTTCGAATAGAAGATGAGGCAGATTTTTTTATGATTTTGACGAACGACCAAAAATTCGTTCTACTATACAATACCTTTGGGGCATTGTAAAGGGTGTTTTTTTTTAGAGGTAAGCAAATGCAATATGAAATAAAATACTGCAAACTAATGTTAATGTCTATGATATTAGGTTTATTTAATAGATAATTTTATGCCATTAGTGCTTAAGTATAATATTGGGTATATGCAACGGTTAACTCGAATGAAGCCAAATCGTGAAATCCAATTTTCGATAACTTTATCGAGCAACTGGGGCCGTATATCAGCAATAACACGGCGAATGTTGACTTCCAAATTGTCCAACGTCTCTGGTTTATTGGCATAGACTGGTGACTTCACATACCTCCAAAGAAAGTAATCTAAAGATATGAGATCACAGGATCGTGGAGGCCTGTTCACAGGTCCATTACGTGAAATCATGCGCTCAGCAAATGTTTTCCGCAAAAAATTGATGGTGCCGCGCGCCGTGTGGCATATTGCGCCATCTTGTTGAAACCAAAGCTCTGCCACGTCAATGCCATTCAACTGAGGAACGAAGAAGTCAGAAATCATGTTTCTATAGTGCTCTCTATTGACGGTAACATTCTGGCCGGCATCGTACTTAAAGAAATATGGGCTGATGATTCGACCAACCCATAAAGCACACCAAACAGTTTACATATCCATTTAACCAAAAATGGGCCCCATCGGAGAACAAAATTTTGCGTTGAAAGTGAGGATCAAGCCGAATAATGTTTTCGGCCCATTCATCGAACCTACGGCGTGTATAATGGTCACGCGGTTTCAACTCTTGCACAAGCTGAATCTTTTAAGCCAAGATCTTTCCGCAAAATCTTCCACAAAATGGATGGGCATAGCTCCAATTGCTGTGCACGATAGCGAATCGACTCATTCGGATTCACCTCAACACTGCTCTCCACAACGGCAATCACTGCTTCTGTTCGTACTGTTTGTCGTCTTTGGGGATGCGTATTATCCACTAGAGTGTACGTGGTCCGAAATCGATTCATCGTGTTCCGAATAACTTTCCCAGATGAACGATTATCTCGACCATAAAATAGACGTAGCGTACGATAAGTTTGGCGAACCGAACCATGGTTTTCAAAGTTTGCATAATTTGCACGCATTGTTCTGGCGTTAATCTATTTATCGTGAAATGGCAAAACATACTACCACAAATCTACTTTCAACTGTCGAATTGTATGAACTGTATAAACAGTGTTGCCTCTAAAAAAATTACCTTTTATAAGTTGTTGTTTTAAATTGCGTTTGCGTTATAACTTCACATGGTTTTGAAAGTATTCGCAGCAATTACTCGTCTCTTTGAACTTTTGACTTTGTTGTATGCGAAATTCTAACAACTTTTTTACAACTCAAGTCGTATCGCACCTTTTTCCTTGATTTGATACTCATCATTCGACGAAAACTGAAGGATTTCATTCCAAAGAAAATAGTTTTTGTGACCAAGTCCATAGAGGTATCTCAGAAACATACGCTCCAGTAAAAATTCCACTGTCAATTTTCAATACATATGATGATGGTTTCTCATCTGGCAAGCTGCTATTCAACCGAATGATATAAATGAGCTGGAGCAAGCTTACCATATACTCTCGAGCATCGGCACATTCAGGAATAAGACATCGGCTCAGATATAGTGGGAGTCTTTTTTAATGCCCATTATATACTGCTTTCCTACTCCGCTCTCATTATTTTTTGCCTCATTGCATATGCTTTATTTTTCCATTATTCTTCAAAAATATACTGAAATTGACGCATCAGATACAGCGTTTTTGCTCATAATATTACAAAAATTAGAAATTGGAAATGCCTTAGGGGAATTATGCTTAAGATGACATATCTGCTAAGATGACATACTTGCAATTTCTCTTTATACATATGCGCCACAATTCTGCCAAACACGTTTAGACGTGCAGTTTTACTATGTTGTTTACCTCCATAGTGCTTCGGCTGCCAGTATACACCGTGCTTTCAATGACATTAGAATCAAAAATTTTGTTCGGAAAAAAGTTGTTTTTGTCTTAAGTTTTCCGATAGGGTATTGTGTTGTGTCTGATATATTTTATGCATACAGTTATTTGCATATTTAATGATTTTTGTCTGATATTTTTATCTGACCAGAAAATCTTGGTGCCTAAAATCTGCTAAACACTTTCACTCATGTCGAGCAAGGTGACATGATGCTCGACCGTCCAAGATGACACGCTATGTCACTTTACCCAAGAGGTAGTATTTTGTTTTAATTTATAAATCTTTTCATTTTACTCGTAGTATGCCAAACAACTACAAAAGAAGTTCAGGCAAGCATTCTTGGTCGAAAGACGATATGGCTAAAGATATTCAAGACGTCAGAGATAATAAATGTGGTTGGCTACTTGCAGCTAAGAGGTATCAAGCACCTCTAACAACGCTTCGTCGTCATTTCAAGCTGATTCCGCTAAATCTAGGGCGCCTCAAGACAACTTTTGACCAGGGTGTAGAAAAACATATTGGGCAACATATTTTGGAGTTCGAGAATTGTTTCTTCGGTTTTACAACCACGAACGTAAGAAAATTGGCTGAAGAAGCAGGAGTAAACCACAAATTCGACAAAGAGACTCAAATGACTGGTTAGGATTGGTTGAATGGTTTTAGAGTCCGGAACCCCAGATTAGTAGTAAGAGCACCTGAACCAACGTCAGCCGCAAGAGGCTTTCAATAAGCCTCAAGTTATGAAGTTCTTCGCAATGTTAGTCGAAGTACTGACTGATATACCACCGCAACGTATTTATAATATGGATGAATCTGGACTGAGTACTGTTCAGAAAAATCCAAAATTATTTGCGCTCAAAGGAAAGGAACAATTTGGGGCCTTAACTAGCGCCGAAACGGGCCAATACGTAACAGTTTTGGTCTGCGTTAGTGCAACTGCGAATCTTGTCCCTCCCCCCTAATTTTTCCACGAAAAAATCAGAAGCCCGAGTATTTTGATGCTGCGCCAGCTGGATCTTTGGAGTTGCGCTATGAAAAAGGTTATATGGTAGGCGAACTTTTTTGCAAGTGGATGAAACATTTTGTTCAGTTCGCTGGTTGCAACCTGGAAAATAAGGTGCTTTTAATTCTCGATGGCCATGGAAGCCACAAACATAGACTGGCATTAGAATATGCCAAGGCCAATGGTGTAATAATGTTGTGTTTGCCTCCTGACGGCACCCACCGGGTGCATTTTTCGGACGTATTTTAGTCGGGAGTTAGCAACATGGCTTTAAAACCACCCCGGCAGAGCAATAGAGCTTTATCAGATCAGTGAAAAGCATATGGAAGTGGTGCGCGTGGCGGGAACATAACAAGTGGTTTCGGAAAAAAAAGCGGAATCTATCCCTTTAATCCCAACATATTCCCCGAACATTTGTTTTTGCCAAGCGATGTGACTGAGCGAGTTAAACGTTGATGCTAATGCTACTAACCTGATCATTGGAGGTTCGGAACACCCTGGTCAAATGAAACAATGATTCTTCTAAATCAACCAATTTTAGAGAAGCCAGTTCCTTGATTATCAACGGGTCTAGTAGAATCACTTGACTTCCCAAGTCATTCGTCATCGTTAGCTAATCCTTTCGTTTCCCAAATACGGTGTAACCCTGAGCAACTGCTTAAAGCTATTTCTCCATTGCCGAAATCAACTTCAACATGCAAGAAACACTAAAAGCAAAGTTACAGGCCTTCAGGTTCTCACTGAAAGTTCTTTTCGTAATGAGGTTCGAGCGCAGGTCCAAGCGAAAAATGAAAAGGGGCACCGTAAAAGCCTAAGAGATCGCAAATACATAAACGAAACTTGTCACATTACTGGATAAGGAGAATGATTCTCAGCAGGATTTTTCAGACGATGAAGGTGATGTGGGGTGTACTTACTGCAATGAGCTGTACAGGAGATCACGTCCTAGGGAGCACTGGCTTTGTTGCCAGGCGTCTACAAAGTCGCCACAGAATTCTGCTAATCTGCCGCAGTCATCTACTTTGTCACAACAGCTTTCTTTACCGCCGTCACACCCATGTACACCCATACCACAGAAACCGTAAGTAATCCTCTCTTTAAAAATTGCCAAAAAGATACAGAATCTCTTACTCGAGTTCGACATTAAAATAGTATTGTAGAAATGCAATACTATCTGACAGATCACATACAATCATTATCGCAGACCATGGATCAGTTAACACAGCAGCAAGTGGCTTTGCAGGGACCACCAAAGCAATTTATTCCACTTTCACAGCCAGAACAAAATTTGACCCCAGAGTCTCCTTTCAGTGATGGCAGCCAGGGTCAGTTCATAAGCACAGAAAAATCTATCCCTTGCCAGCATTTACTGGAGAACCAAAAGAGTGTTAGACATTCGTTGAGGCCTTTCACAGAACCACCTTAGAGTTCGACTACTCCCAACTGCACAATATTATGCGCCTATGAGACACTTTGAAAGGGCTTGCACGAGAAACAGTTGAGTCTTTGCTCTCCAATTCGAGCTACGTTAATGCCATTATGGAGACCCTTGAGGGGCCACATTCGGTCGTCCAGAGCAGCTGATTAAAAGTCAGACTGAAAAGATTCGTGTAATAGCGCTAATAGCCGAAAGTCACCAAGTGCAGCTGGTAGGATTTGTGAATAAAACTACGAATATGGCGACCTTCTTGCTAAATGCTCGAGGATATCACTATCTCCCGAATCCAACACTTTTAAGTAAACTCGTCTCAAAGCTAAACAAATGCAATTGGCCAAAAAATATCTCGATCTAGAACGCCCGCCAACGATTGTCGACTTTAGTCAATGGCTCAACAAGCTGAAGCGATTGGCTAATATGGTTGCAGATGCATTGCCTTCATCATCCCAATCTGGGGGAACTGATAGCCAAAACCAGATTCGAAGACGGCCAAAGGAGGTAAATCACGATACATCTCAAAATCATCGATACGCTTGCGTTAGTGTCATACAACAAAAATGCACACTCGATGAGAAGGTAACCTAAACGAATGTCAACAATTTTTAAAGCTTTCTCTTGAGGAGCGCTGGAAAAAAGTTAGTCTCGAACTGTTTTTCCTGCTCAAAGTGGGCCATCAAGTAAACCGATGTTTTAGGTGAAAATACAGTGGAGTAGAAGGGTGCTCATATCATCACCACCACCTGCTACATTGCACCCCGAATAGACACAATATCACAACACATGCGGCAATTGCCAGTGAACAGCAACAAAATCGAACCAATCCAAGAGCATACAAGACCAGCTAAATCGACTGCGCAAGACAACAGAAGCTGCCACGTAGATAATAACAATAGCCAAGAACAGATTTTATGTAAAATTTTGCCGGTCAAACTTTATAACAACGGAAGGAATCTTAGAACCTATGCCTTCGTCGACGATGGAGCCAATGTTACAATAATAGATCAGGATTTAGCACGTCAACTATTCCTAGTTGCCAAACCAGATTCATTGGAATTGCAGTGGCTTAACAATAAAATAATTAAGCAAAGTTCGGAAGTTGTTGAACTAACTATCAGTGGAGTGGAGGAAAATGTTGAATCATATCAACTGTCAAACGTTTACACCTACTCTGTCATTGCCAAGACAAAGTTTGCGCTGTGGTGGATTATTTTAGAAAAATAAAAACATTCACCTTTTAGGACTGCCATTTAGTGAATATGAGAACATTCAGCAAAATTAATCATCAGTTGACCCCACACTTTCCTGACAGTAGAAATGGAATATCCTCGTGCTTCATTAGACTCAGGACCAATTGCAGTCAGAACCAGACTTGGTTGGATAGTTCCGGGCCAATAAGCAGCAATGAAAGGCAAAAGAATATACGTTTTCTATATATAAGAAAAGCACCGGAGGACACTGGGAAGAAATTGGAAGAACTAAGTATTTTGATGGAATAGCCAGCGGCTCCTTTGCCAGTACAGACATATGTAATGGAGAGAATGATCTCCGGTGCCACATGTTCGCCTACAATAGCTTAACATGTCGAAAAGATAAATGCCAATAATTATGTATATGAAGCAGTTTCTCGAGCCGTAAAAAGTACGAGTATTTTAGAGAGACGCTACGTCGACGACTATGTTGATTGCCTCCGAAAGGAAAATTAAGCTATTGAAGTACTCAACACCATTATTCATATAAAAGGTGTTTTTTTAGCTGCATGACAAGTTTCCATGGTTGTTGTCTATGGTTTCAGAGCTGTCAATGTCAAACTGTGTTGACATTTCTGTTCAGTAAGGTTTAACGTTTAACGTCAGAACAACGCTCCCAAATTGTGGAAATTTACTTTGAAAAAAATAAATCTGTTCGTTAAGTTCATATAGCACTTCGTCAATTTTACGGTCAACATTGCTGGCTCATTAGCAATTCGTGCAGTTATTGATCGTTTTCGCACTAATTTTACTTTTCTCGATTCAGAACTATCAACAAGACAAAGAAATGTGCGTACCGAAGAGAATATTTCTGCTGTAGCGCGAAATGTTGAAGAAGGCGCCGAAATATCGACTCGTCGCCGTTCTCAACTTGTTGGCCTTTGTCCTTCGACTGCGTGGAAAATTTTACGTAAGGATCTTGGCTTACGTGCCTATAAAATACATCTCGTGCAAGAATTAAAGCTGATTGGGCTAATACTGACCGAAGATGAGCATTTTTATCAAAGAATTGTGTTTCGCGATGAAACTCATTTCTAGTTAAATTGCTTCGTCAACAAGCAAAATTGCTGTATATGGAGCGAAGACAATCCTTCAGCTGTTAACGAATTACCATTACATCCATTAAAATTGACTGTTTGGTGCGGTTTACACGCTGGCGGCATCATCGGTCCTTATTTCTTTCAAAATGGGGAAGGAGCTGCCGTTACGGTGAATGGCGAGCACTACGAGCCATGCTGACTGATTTTTTGATTCCAAAAATTAATCAGCTAAACATCGACAATATTTAGTTCCAACAAGACGGTGCAACCTGCCATACAGGTCCTGTTAACTGGCCCCCTCGTTCGTGCGACTTAACGCCTCTCGATTACTTGTTATGGGGTTATGTTAAGTCATTAGTTTATGCCGACAAACCAGCATCTTTTGAAATATTGGAAGCCAATATTCAAGCCACCATTGACGCCATACGGCCACATTTATTGCAAAAAGTAATGAAAAATTGAACAGATCGAATGGGACATGCAATTCGTAGCCGCGGCAGGCATATGCCGGAAATCATATTTAAAAAGTAAATGCCATAAAATTATCTACCAGATTGTAATAATAAAAAATTCATTCCAATAATATTTCTGTCTTGTATTATTATTTAAAGTTGTGAAACTCTTAAAAAAACACCCTTTACATAAATCTGGTGGGCTCGAGCTATGCAACATAGCATCTAATTCGGATAGATTGAGAAAAGCAGCAGGAAGCGCAGCAAGCGAGAAGAATGAAACCGTCAAGGTGGAAGGTCAGCTTGAACGATTGACGTTTTCGTTTTAAGGTTCAATAAACTATCAACCGAAATTTTAAACTTTGAGAGAAAGCCAACGAAACGAGAACTACTCAGTATGAATATGTCAGTGTTCGATCCCTTTGGGTTTTTGGCGGACTTCATGGTCTCCGCGAAGGTACTTATAATATAGTTTGGAAGGCTGTCACGAAGTGGAATGGACAGATATCTGATGCCGTATACAGTCACTGGAAAACATGGGTTGGAGCGCTGATAAAGGTGGAAACGTCGCACGTGCCACGATGTTATTTTTGTCAATTTTGAGACAGTGCACACATTCGCTGACGCAAGCGAAGAAGCAATGGCGGTGGTGGCATATGGGAGAGCGGTAACTGCAGGACAAGTAAAGGCAAAACTAGTCTATCGCCCAAACGTTATCACATTATACCTAAGATGGAGCTACAGGCAGCAGTAATGGCTGCTCGGCTAATGGATTTAATTTTAAAGTGCCACAATGTCAAGGTCAGCAGACGTTATTTTTGGAGTGACTCGCATACTGTGATCCATTGGATACAATCGGACCATAGAGCTTTCAAGCAGTATGTGGCGAGCAGAGTCTCGGAAATATTAGAAAGTACTCAAATTGAGGAATGGAGAAAATGTCCTGGTAAATACAATCCAGCGGATGAAGAAACTTGCTCCAAGTTTCCTATAAGTTATAAACCAGACGGAAGGTGGATAAATGGCCTGAATCGTCTTTGAAGTAATGAGAACGAGTAGCCCAATGAATCCTTGATAAGTGCAAATGAAGATAAAAGTGGAGACGAACTTCGAACCAAGCATGTTCCTTTAACAGAGCACAAGGTAAATTTAATCCATCAAATAATTAATCGTTTCTCTAGCTATTCTAGGCTTAAACGAACGGTTGCCTAGGTATTGCGCTTTGTGGAAAATTTGGAAAAAAGAAAGCCCGACGAGGCTTTAAAAAAACCATGAGCTTGACGTTTAAGATGAATTAGCAGCCGAAAGACAGCTTTGTTATTGGGTGCAAGTTATGCATTTCGCATGCGAGTATGTGGAGCTGTCAAAAGCGAAAATCGTTTCACCTAACAGCACAATAAAGGCTTTAAGCGACAGAAGTTTGCTTAACAGCTGATTATTCAGTATTCAGATTATTCAGCAAAACAGTCGATTATTTTGCCATACGGACATCGTTTTACACGGCTACGGCTTGAATTCTACCACCAGAAGTCCCACCACATTAACGTCTCAACGGCTATATCTGAAGTACGTCAAAGATTTTGGATCCCTTCTATTATAAGAATAATGATCAATAAACAGTTTCACTGTCAAGTCTGCAGATATAGAAGAGATGGGTCCGTTGTCAATCGATATAGTTACACTATATGTTCGTTCCTTTTCATATACGGGACTGGATTTCTTCGGACCAGTTAACGTAACAATTCCCCCGTCATCAGCGGGGAAAAAGATGGGTTGCTTTGCTTACTTGCTTGACTGTTCGTGTCGTTCATCTGGAAATAGCGACAGATCTTTCCGCTTTTCTCATTTGCATACTAAATTTCGTAAATAGACGAGGCTTACCTTTACAAATAAGGAGCGCCAACTGCACGAATTTTGTCGCTATCCTTAGAGAACTTCAAGGAGTACGAGGTTTCCCGAGTCGGACTCAGGAATTTAAAACTGGCTTTTCCTCACTAGGCATCAAGTGGAAGTTCAACACGTCGGCAAATCCCAGCGAAGGCGGAGCTTGGGAGAGACTTGTCCAATCGGTTAAGAAGGTATTGTACACCATACTTAAGCGGCAACCACCGCGCTTAGAAACGCTGCAGAGTTTTTTAATTGAAGCTGGGAACATAGTAAATTCAAGACATTTGACGCATTTGCCAATGACACCAGAAGAACCAGAACCCCTCATACCAAACCATTTTCTTTTGGGTTTCACAAATTCTACTCAAACACCAGCGCCGTGGGAGCCAAGGATGATGTGTCTGCGGAAGCAGTGCCGGATAGTCCAGAATCTAAAGAACGGAATGCGGCAGCGTTGGATAAGAGAGTACCTACCTGAACTTACTCGAAGAACGAGATGATATCTGCCATTGAGGCCAATTAGGTATGGCTGCCTCGTCTTGGTTTGCGATGCCAGCGCCCCACGCTCTAAGTAGAGACGAGGAAGGATGGTGAAGCGTAAACACAAATACTGTCATCTTCAAGAGACCCGTGTCAAAACTAGCGGTCCTGGATATAGACCCATTAGAACGTGGTGAAGCTTTCCCCATTGGGTCAGTTCACGGGGGTGGGGATGTTGAGAATTAAGGGTCACACAGACGTCGATATCGTAGCATAGTCGCAGCGAACATCCCTGTCTAAAACAAACTCATTATTCATTCCTTCTCGCTACAAATAGTTTGTAATTGTAAAGTGTTCAGAGAAGCAAGACAAGAGTAAGTTTCATACGGGTATTTAATTTTGTAACGTTAATAAATGTACTTGATTTTGGAGAATAAACACTCCCATAGCAAATCAATTTATATTTTCATACACAATACGTGTCAAAGGTGTTTTTATTGTATTTTGGAGTTTATTTAACGCTTCGAGGGAAAAGCAACAATTGGAGTAAATAATTAAATGCTTCCCCCTTAATGTTGTTAAGCGAATCGTTTCTGAAAGTCCAGGAAATCTTGGGGAATTTGGAAAAAAATCTTCAAAACAAGTGAGCCTAACCTAAGCTGACTTGCCAGTGTCCAAAACTCGAAATTAGTCAGCAACCCCAATCTAGGTTTTGTGATTGAGTGGGAAATAAAACAGATTAAACAGTGTAAAATACCATTTTTTTCAGTTAATTTGAATTAAGATGGCTTGAAAACTCCGCAATAAGAAACAAAAATAAGGAACATGAGCAATTTCAACTCAGCCAGCAAACGAGCAGTATCTTTCTATACGTAACTTGAGCTTTTCGCACAAATAGTACAATTTGCGTTACCTTATGATGTATCTATGTACATCCAACTGGTAAAAACAAATATTTTCTAATTTTCAAGTGTCTATATTTGATGGATATTATATAACCTTCTGAGGTTCAGTTTGTCATTATATACATTTTTTCTTTTTTTAAGTAGCACAGACGAATTATGTCATATATTCGCAATACACCGACTGCTTTCATCATCCCAAAATATTCGTAGATAAGCAGAGGGCTATAAAGCCACAGAAAAATTACTTTGCTTAGCCGACAAGATTGCAATCTTATGCGAAATGAATTTACAAATGGACAGCTTGTGTAATAATATTTTGAAATTTCAACCAGGTCGACTTCCTGATATGATTTTGCCCCCTACGATTGCACGATTGAAGGAGACATTTTGTACATTAAGCTGGTTCCGATTCGAATCAAATTGAAAACATAATAAATACTCTTACTCATATGACTGCAGGCGACTTTCACCCAGCACCTTCATTTCAAATAAGCTGCATAATACAACAAAAACCGACTTATCACTCGATCAGTGATCGTGTCCATTGTGGCTCTGCATTTCACATTCAATCGCTAACTAAATCGAACTTTTGCAGTCTTGTGGGCTTATCCACAATTCCTTCCGCCAGATAAGTGGAAATGGAAATTACTAGCGCCACCATCGCATGTCATATTTACCATGATTATTACGATCACAGCAATGATTGTACGATTTGATTGCACATACTCGTATCTTTACCAACAACATCAGAGTACTCGTACTTTCATATGTCCAGTGAAGTATAGTATTGTAAATTCAGTTTCAGTTTCAATTTCTTAAGCGAAAGGCCAAGGAAAGGTGCCACGTACTTGTAAATAAATAAAAATAAAAATAAAAACTTGTAAAAATGCGTGTGAGATGTGTTTGACTTTTTCCTGGTTATACCTACAACTGCAAGTGATTAAAAACTGCACCAACTCGATTTGACTACATTCACTTTTCAAAAAAAAAAAAAAAAAAAAAACAGATAAAGGAGACGAATGAGAGGTGGAGCTTGTCTAATGGAGATTGTTTGATGTACGAGTATCTTTATAAAATAACCTGTAAGCTTGTCAGGTGATTTCGAATTTAGGATGTCATACAAAATTTACTCGTACGACGATGTACTATGTACTATGTACTATACATGATACGGCGTATACACTCGTACGTAACAACTTTGGCCTTAAAATTGTGAAAATTCTCTTTCCCGTGCTTATTCTGAAATTCAACACAAAAGACTCACTTTTTTTTTGAGTCATGGTCTTCTGTTTGGTGTTTTCTTTTGACATCGCTTCCATGAAAGAACATAATCGTGATGGAAAAGTTAGTACAGAATTTGTGCTGCTTTCACTTTTTCTCTTCGTAATTAGAGTCGGAGAATGGTATGATTCTCACCTTTCCCTTATGACTTGCTGTTTATTTTATCACCATTTGCTTAGCTTATTTAACACTTTATGACTTTCTTCCTAATGGATGGTTTGTTTTTTTTTTTTTTTTCTTCGCACTGAATATTAAAACTCAGTTGGGTAATCGCTTTATTACCCGCGAAAGCAACAAAAATGTAAACGCATGCAAGTACTGGTGCGAATTGGCAAGTTTGGAAACCTTTTAATTTCGTCTTTTAATTGGCACCATTTTATGATTGAAATAAGGACTTATAGTAATTAGAATAGGGAAAACTTCTACATAGTTATACGAGTACTTAAGTATTTCCTTGACTTTTGTCGATTTATTATAAGTCTTCCCGTATACCTATGTCTATCATTCGTGATCGAATTTTGTACGAACTTTTTGTCAAGAAAAATCTGATTTACCTGCATAAATAAATGCGACCTTGCTTCCAAACATTTAAAGCCATGTCAAATAATCAAAAACTAAATGATGGAAGCAAACGTGTTTAGTTTGTAAGCTAATAATTCAGAACTGCTTAACTTTTAAAATGTAATCGTGTGCCGGCAACTGAACGTGATGTAGAGTTAGTTTTGCATATCATGAAAGTGCTATCACCACAAAAAATAAACACTGTCTGTAAGGTGAACTCATGTTCTTATATATATAACAAATACCTAAACATAATTTTGCGTTCTCACTGCTAAGAAACACAGTCTGAATATACACAAGATCCTAGTATAAGCAAGGTCGATACACGTATGCCAGTCTTTGAAGAAATCCAATTTGAATTAACTCCTTAAGAAAATGTAAAATATATCACTGTTTTGAGGACTTGTGTAATTATTTCAGGATCATAAGTTCCGGCTTTCGAAATAAGAGCCAATCTCGTATTTAGGCAAACCCATAAAAATAATCTACATATACGAGGGTTGTCTGAAAAGTTTCCGATCGAACAATGATACAAGACATTTTTTCTCAAAATTTTTCTTTATTTTTCTTCTTGTACTCGTAACTCTACACACTTTTCCCAGCGATGCTCCAATCTCTCTAACCCGTCCAAATAGTACTTGGCGTTTTTCTTCGCAAAATAATTATTCACGAAGGTGTTTGCCTCCTCATTTGACGAAAATCTCTGTCCTTTGAGCGCAGTTTTTAGATGAGGGAACAAACAGAAGTCGCTTGGGGCTAGATCTGGTGAATAAGGCGGTTGGTCAAGCAGTTCAAACCGCAATTCCTGGATTTTCGCCATGGCAACCGCTGAGATGTGAGACGGCGCGTTGTCTTGGGGAAAGAGGATTTTCTTCTTCTGCAAATGTGGCCGTTTTTCCGCAATTTCTGCCTTCAGCAAGTAATGATGCGTAGTATGCTCCTGTAATGGTTTTTCCTTTTTGAAGATAATCGATTAAGATAACTCCTTTACTATCCCAAAAAACAGTCGCCATCCCTTTCCCAGCCGAAAAAACAGTTTTTGCTTATTTTGGAGCCGGCTCGCCCTTTGCAGTCCACTGTTTTGACTGAATTTTTGTTTCGGGCGTATAATGGTGTATCCAAGTTTCATCTACAGTAATTAATCGGCGCCAAAACTTGGATTTATTGCGCATAAACTGCGCCAACAGAGCGTTGGAAATGTTCATTCGAACACGTTTTTGGTCTAACGTAAGCAAACGCGGCACCCAACGCGCGGACAGCTTTCTCATGTCTTGCTAAAGCTTGATTTAATATGTAACCAACACGTTTTTTGGACATTTTCATAACCTATCTCTCTCACTTTAATTCGGCGGTCGTCTAACATCATTTGGTGAACTTTAGCAATGTTATCCTCAGTGGTTGCAGTTTTTGGACGTCCCGAACGTTCATCATCTCCCAAACTCTTACGGCCACTTTTAAATTCAGCTGCCCAAAATTTCGCTGTGGTAAATGATGACGCAGAGTCCCCATACACAGAGTCCAACTCATTTTTGATATGCGTAGGCGTATTGCCGCGTCGAACTGCGAAATGCAGCCTCGATGCGTGAAGTGTGGAAAGAACCACAAGTCAGAGGAATGCCCTCTAGGTATGGATGGAGCATCAGAAAAAAGTCAACTCTCTTGTGCCTTATGTAGGAATACGGGACATACCGCAAATTATCGGGGTTGTCCTAAATTCCAATACATAAAAAGGGTAAATCTGGCTCGGCAGCAGAAGGTGGAAGTTAAACGTCCACCCGCGCAAACACAAACACCAGCCGCTACTCCCCAAGTTACCTACACAAAAATAACGGCAGGTAGGGGAACTACGGTACAACAAGCAAAGGCAGTTTCTCAGGCCCCAGCGCCTAGAGCACCAGAACCTGTACCTGACATGCTAGCTATCTTGCTCTCTATTTAGGGACAGATGGCTTAGCTTCAGTGTCAAATACAGGAACAGGCTTAGGTTAGGTTAGGTAAGAGTGGCTGTTGGAAATACCAACCCACTTAGGCCTATTGGCCCATTGTGATGCCACAGGAACAGGCTTAACAAAAGACACAAAATGAGGCACAGAAGATATAAAATATTACGAAGAAACCGACCCAACTAAATTCACGGAGGAGGTGTTGCGATCTTTGTAAGAAAAGGACTGCATTCCAAAAGAGTATACAGTCGTGTATTGCGTGGGTTTCAGGTGCTGGAAGCATGCGTCATCTACATCCCTCTCCGTAGTGGAAAGCGGCTGTACATGGTGTCTGTCTATGCACCTAAGTCTGCTCAATCCACCTTATTCATCTCAGAGCTCGAGACACTTTTTCGATACCTGAGGCTGGAATTGGAAGACAACTATTTTATTATCGGCGGAGATTTCAACGCCAAACATAGAGATTGGGGAAATGATACACCAATTACTAGAGGGAACCTACTATTCAATTGGTGGGGTCAGCACAGTACGATGTATCGACTCGGGCTTAAGGCGACGGATAGTCCGTCGTTTCCCAGACACGGGTCCTATTTGGATCTCCTGCTGTTCGGCTCACGAATCCAACTGACGTGCACTAACCAACAAACCATAAACTGTCTACGCACTTTCGTGTATGACAATGACCATTGCGGTCTCAGTACCGAAATAACTATTCCCAACGAAACCGCGGAATTGGAAGGGTTTGTTCAAAGGCATTCCTACAACTATAGTAGGGTGCGTTGGACACACTTCTCAAGAACACTGACAAGAGCAGTCTCCTCGAATTCGATCTACCCACCTTCCAATAAAAATCTGTCAAACGAGGAGATTGACAGGTATCTTAGACTAATGGACGAGACAATTAAACGAACAATGGACAAAACGATACCTCGGTATCAACACACTGACGACGAAGACTTATTCCGCAACGCAACTATTGATGCACTACACCGACATAAAAGTAGACTTCTGTCAATACTAAAAACCTTGTATAGACAGTTTACTGACAGACATAACCCGGAGATCAGGACAATGAAGCCGTCGATTAAAAACCTCCAGAAAAGGAAAATTACAGAAATTCTGTAAGTTTGTATTGGAACAATAAAATTCGGGCTGTAAACACCAGCAACCCGAATATGTTCCCGCAAATAAATAAGATATTTCGGAGAAATAATCAAAACGACCTTCCATGTCTCAAAATCGCCCGTACGACGAACAGCGAACAAATACTTTTTGGTATCGATCCAAATGAGGCTGTTGATGATGACAATTTCTTTGTGATCGAGGATCCACAGGAGAAGGTAGAGGCTATAGGAGCGACTTTCCAGGAAGTGTACAAGGCGAATGATATCATTGGCCCGAACCAAGACCTGGAAAGTCGAGTCCTTGTGCACAATTTCTGCCTTCGAAATGAAATTATGAATTGGCGATTCGAGAGCTCGGGTTTCACCCAGTTCAGTGACGAGAACGTGGCAAATAATGTCATCACCAACGAAAGGGTATTACCACCGTTCATTTCGAAGGAAGAGCTCCAAACGATCTTCGAATCACTTAGAAGTAAGAAATCAGTGGGAACCGATAAAATACCGAATATTGTGCTTCGACATCTTCCACTAGAAGCGGTAGACATTTATACCACCCTGTTCAATAATGCAATGAATAATGCACACTATCCAGCGCATTGGGAAAATGCGGTGGTACATCCCATTCCCAAAAGGAATAAAGATACTTCCAGTCCGGTTTCATGGCGGGACATGATATCATTCATGCTGCGTCTAAACTGGTTTCTGATATCCAATGGAACAAAGGCAAGAAACAGTGCACTGGTGCCTGTCTGATTGACTTGGAAAGGGCCTTCGATACCGTATGGTTAGAGGGACTCTTCTTCAAGCTTGACAGATTGGGCATTAGTAAACCACTGCTGTATATTCTTTTTGATATGCTCTCCAGTAGACAGTTCATCGTGAAGAATGGCGATGTGACTTCTGCTGGAATATTTAATATTAAAAACGGTCTGCAACAAGGTGCGGTAAATTCGCCGATCCTATTCAACATTTACACAAGTGATCTGATAGGTTCACTTCACCATTCCATAGCGTACGCGGATGACTTAATCGCGTACAGATCAGGCTCAAAGATTGAGGTCATTAATATACTTTTGCAACATGACTTCGACAAAATTAAACGATATTGCAACGACTGGAAGTTGAAAATTAACTTTCAGAAGCCGGAGACCCTTCTGTTTAGGACGCCTTTGTCTGGGGCCTCTAGGGTACCAGTAGGAATTGGCGAAAGTTCTCAATCGTCGCATTGTCTAAGGCCGTCCACCAGACGACAACACCGTATGTGAGTATCGGTCCTATGAGCGAGATGTATAGCCATTAGCCAGTGGGTTATGCGACGTTGAAGGCCCCATTTGTTCCCAATGGCTTTTTTGTAAGTGAATAAAGCTACTGCAGCTTGATTGACTCTTTCTTGAATGTTAGGTTTCCAGTTTCGTTTCCTGTCAAAAATGAAATCCAGATATTTTGCTGTACGGAAAAGACTAAACAGATACCGTTTATTGAGGGAGGGTCATTATTGGAATTTTATATTTCCTGGAAAAGAGGACAGGATCAGTTTTATGGGGTTTACTCCCAATCTACAGCGATCTGCCCAACGGCCTAATCTGTTAAGATTTAGTGAAGGAGTTCTTTAATAGTATTAAGATGCTTACCAGAGACGGCTATAGCAACGTCATCCGCGTAGGTAGCAGTTCATTAACCACTAAGTTCCAGAGAAGGGGAGAGAGGACACCGCCTTGCGGCGTACCTCTGCTGACACATATTTTAGCAGGAGCCCCACTCAGTTTGGAGTTGATTATCTTGCTATTTAGCATAAGACAGATCAACTGCTGTGATTGCGGATGTGTTGACATTGTAGGGATCGTTCGATGTGGGTAGTCAGTGAATGCAGAGCCGTTTCCACCGAAAACCGGCATGTTGAGCCGTTGACAAAAGACTTGGATCAATTTTAGCCTGTGTATGGATATCAATTATTCGTTCTAGGGTTTTCAAAAGGAAAGATGATAGACTTATAGGTCTGAGGTCCTTTGAGACAACATGAGAACATTTTCCGGCTTTGGAGATGAAAACTACATTGACTTCTCTCCATGACAGTGGAACGTGGGTCAGTTCTACACAGCTCCTCATCATATTCTCTAGCGTAGGCTGGATAATATCTGAGGACCTTTCTAGATCGGCAGGTATTATACCGTCCGGACCAGTAGACTTGTATGCTTTGAGGCTATGCAGCGTCCAGAGCAGTTTGTCTCTTGTAATGAGATCAGACCATGAATTTTGGTCCCGGTTGCAGTAGCCCTGGTTGGGTTGATACTGGCCGCAAATTGGAAGCTACCTGGAAAGTTGAGTGATTTATCACTTGAGGTTGTCCAAGAGTCATCGGTTTTCTTTCAAACGGCTAGGCATCATAGGATTTGTAAAGAGGATTTTTCTTAGCCGCGATGCCTCAGAGGTTTCTGTGATTTTGTCATAGAATGACCTGAAGGATTGTCGATTTGCCTTCCTCAGTTCTTTTTTGTATAATTTGAGGGATTCTTTGTGTGAGTCCCAGTCAGTCACTTTTCTTGTGCTTTTTGTTAAGTTGAAAAGTTTCTTGCAAGTGTTTCTAAGCAGTCCCAGTGCTAATGTCCACCAGTACGGCTTTTTCTTACCTCTAGGTTGAATAAAATGGCAGGAAGCGGCCATGGCCTGATTGAGAGCCAGGGTGAATTCCCTGACTTTCATGTCATTGGTGTCACGCGGGAAACTTGAGAGTTCAGAGGATATTGTTTCTGACAGTATTCCAGAATGCTGGTTGTCTGGGAGGAGCATCACTCAGGCTGAATTGGATGTATATCTGGTCTGAAAAAAAGTGTTCAGACGATACCATCCAGTTCGTTAGCATTTGAGTGATGCTGTCGGAGGCAAGAGTGATATCTAGCACTTCCTGTCGATTCAGTGTAGGTTTTATCAGTTTTTTTGAAGCAGTCTACTCGTTTCACTGAATCTTTCGATCATTTCGTAAAATCTCTATAGGGGGCCCTCTTCATTTGTTATATGATTTTTTTAAGACGCGTGCATAGTTTTGGCTCCTCTGTTTTTGTAGGATGCCAAAAGCTGTTCCAAAAAAGCATTTGAGTAGGGTAAGGCATTTTTATGTGATTTCTGCTGCATCATGTTGGAAACTCACAGGTCGACTCCCTTTCATGAACAACTGAGATCTTACTTTATTATCCAATATGCGAAATTATAGACAATGTGCTTAACTATTGTTCGATCCCGTTTAAATGGGCGGAATTGTACGCTTTAGACGGCTAAGACATGTTGGACCAATTAATATCAATACTCCGGATATGTGGAGGTACAGAGCATTAAGAGAGTGCAAGCTGAGACCTAGATCAATTCAGGACTAGAGCGACATCTGATTTGTTAAATTTTGTGAATATAAGGGGAAAACTCTTTACCCTATTTAGCAAATTACCCAAGTAATGTTTGATTATATTGTTAGCTTGTGGAAAAATAATGTTTACTTACATTTAGTGAGTCCTAATTCCACAACTCAGAAGGTCGTAAGATCCTGCTGGATATTTATTTTTTTTGGTTATATACACCCTGAATGACTCGAACTGCAACCAACTTCAGACTGCTATAATTTCCAAACCGTTCATGACAGTGAGCTCAAATTTTGACACATGGCAGATAATTTTATTATTTACAAGCCTTTTAAACGATTTGCGTCTCAGTTGTGTTGAAAATTTTTTACCCGCGATGGAATTCAAACGTGATAGTGTGATTGCTTTATATTTGGCTCGAAAACCACAAGTAGCTATCGTTAGAGCCCTCCTGCACCTCAACGTCAATAAATTATTTGTGTCTCGAACCATAGCTCGTTACCGTGATACTGGCAGCGTTGTAAAACGCCATGGATGTGGTCATAAAAAAACAGCAACATCGGCAGAAATGGTTCGGAAAGTGAAGGCTCGAAGTTCCAAAAGCACACGATCTTACACCGCAACAGGAAAAAGTTAGAGTCGAAAGAGCGAAAGAGTTGCTACGCTTGCACGAAAGTGATGAGTTGCCGAATTTGGTTTTTTCCGATGAGTCGAGCAATATGTCGACAAACAAAATGACCGAGTTTACTTGCCAGAGAGGTCCTTCGAAAGTTTACACCTTCGGACGGCCACCAGAAAGCAGGCAGCACCGATGGTGATGGTTTGGGCCGCCATAACCGCCGGTGGTCGCTCTCCGCTCGTATTTTTGGACCGTGGCGTCAAAATTAATGCGACCGTATACGGTGAAACTATCTTAGAGGCAGTATTAAAGCCTTGGGCAACAATCATTTCGGTCGGAGACCGTGGACAATGTTCCACACTTTATTTCTTCGACACAATGGATTGCAAATTCTCCGGATGCAAATCCGTCGGATTTCTCTGTCTGGGGTATTTTGAAGGCGAAGGTTGGCACTAAAAAATACCAAAGTTTGGACCACCTCAAACAAGCACTTCGCCAGGAATGGGCCAAAATACCGCAGAGCCACTTGCGTGCAGCGTGCGATGCTTTCTTCGGCCGTCTCAAGGCCATTATTCACGCCAAAGGTGGACATATTAAAAACTACTGATACAATTTGAAAGCTGATGTATTTTCCAACATTTTTTGCTTTGTCACAATAAAATTTATCAAAAAATAAAAAAATTATAGCATTTTAAAAAGTTGGAGTTCCAGTCATTCATCCTGTAGTAAGCGTGAATTTAATTTGTTATCCTGTTTTCCGCCAAATTTGTCGTTAGTTTATTATGGACTTATTTATGTATGTCGCGTGGATTTATGGATCTGCACTATTATTGTTTAGTTGAATTTTAGAATTAAGACTTAAAAGTGGTTAGAGGAAATTTACAAAAAATTATCATCGGATTGGGATTCGTTGACATGAGTGATATCAAATTGTGGCTGTAGGATACTTCTTTGCATTCAAATATTAAATGTCATAACAACCCGGTGTTAACCCGATTTCCATTCAGCAGTTAACTAGGAGTTACAAATCACTCGAATTTAAGTTTCCGCTCCAACCTCAACACTACGCCGTCTTATACAAAGATCAAAAGATAAGACGCATCAACTTTATCATATGAAAACTGTTCCGAATTTTTTACATTTTTCTTAAATACTAACTATTGATGCTTGTGAAACTTTACCTGGATATATTGTCAAAAAACGTTCTGTCATTGGCCATTTAACTAAAAAATATGATAATTTTGAGTGATTAAGCACGTTTCCATCTTCAAGACTTTGTTAAAAGGCAGAATTTAGGGCTAAGAAAATCGAAAACTGATTGTCGAATGCAGTAGAATAATATCCACATGTACATATCCATATCGTAAATGGATATGGGCGATATTTATTTCCAACAAGACGGCGCTACGTGCCATATATGGTAAATGGCGAAATCATTGCTCTTTTGCCAGAAAAGATTTCTAGCCAAGTCATTTCAAGAAATTGTGATCCAAATTGTGTTTCATTGTATGTAAATGATAAACCTTCTCTATCAATTAAAATAAAGGTCAAATTATACTTCGTAAAAAAGCCACTTTCTCGATAAATCAAAATAAAACCTCTTTTTGAAAAATTTTTTTGGAAAATCTGTAATTCGCTCCTTAGTGGGCGTTTGTCATTCAGTCCTCTTAGGTTACGAGATAGAGATAGAGAAAAGTGGATACCAGCACTAAAGAACTACATCGCCGATGGTAGGCAGTACATACATGTAACTTCGTTTTGATTTCAGAATCACAGCTGTAAGATATTTCAAATCTATGTGTAGCACAGAGATAACAAGAGCTTTTTCAAGTTAGCCTTGTGCTAAAGTTTATAAACGTTTCACAGAGCTCGGAGAAAACCGTACCTGCTATTAGGTTTAGGGAATTATTCCATATGAGTTATATACTATGTATTTACCATACCCAGATTTTGGGTAGAGTGCACACATTCAATTGGTAAGCTATTTACATTATGGATGGAAAATGTGATAGTTTAACTTTGTTTTTGAGATCACTTAACATTCGTATTTATTGCCATTCGGGAATAATTGCCAAACCGTTTTTCGCTGATCAAATTCAAGCTCTTCATTCAAATCAGAACAGCCGTTTTTGATAAGGCTGATGAAGGAGCTTTGATAAATCTGAATGTTATCCGCATAAAAATTAACTATATATATAAATATATAGGATAGGCCGAAATCAAACCTTGGAAGCACCTTGATTTAAGGGAAAGAACTTGGATAGAGTGCCTTCCAGTGATACAGCATGTTTTCTTATTACATATTTAGGTATAGCCAAAAAAACTTTATGGCTATAGGTAATTTATTTATAAAAATAGGGTGATTCACCATACCAAAAGCTTGGGAGAAAGGTAACACAGTCTTTATCTAGTTTTTCTCATATATCTTCTACTAGGTTCATTAAGGTACTTTTCTAACTATGTTTGTTGCGAAAACCAGATTTAACTATAACAAGTTAATTATTACTTATTAGAAACACGTGTAGCTGCTTATGTATAAATCGTTCACTTATTTATACTATATATGTTGATAGAAATGGTAATACGTTTAAGCTCATCAGTAGTCGAGTTTTAATGGTATTATTTTAGCTTTTTTCCATTCGCTTTCTTAAAATTGTATTGTATTTATCACACGTGTATTATATGACGGTAATAAATCTAGATGGCTTTGATAAAAGTCGAATGAACTCCATCAAGTCCTACTACGATTGACTTATCTGACGAAAAATATTCTTCCCCTATTAAAGCAAAAAATATTTATGTTGCCACAATAAGTATCACACATCGGGACATGGAATGAGCAGGGCTGGATGTAGAGTTGACAGGAACCTGTGATTCAATTAATAGCATCCTATGATTGCTGGACAATTTACATAGTTTTGGCTTACCAATCTGTAATTTACGGAGGTTACTTAATAGTTTGCGGCCGTTGGTAAACCAGTTTTTTTTTGCAAATTTCTCTAATTTTAAGGTCCCTATGAGGGGAATTTTTCTAAATACATTTAATATGCAAACTACTTGGGTGAGTATTTATATCAAAATTTATGTAAAAAATATGAGATCATGAATAGAAATGTCGAAGCGGAGAGTTGATCATAGAGTAATGCTTTCGTTAGAAAAACCCTTTCTTTTCATGTCACTTCATTCGAGCAAATAAAAATAGGCGCAGAGGACAACTTCGGATGGGGTACAGAGGTCATGCCATTTTGCTCAACGCAGGGGCGTTATCATGGGAGAAAAACCAGTCGCCCGACTATCACAATCTTCTCAAAACCTGCAGGTAGAAACAACTTTTCTGACATCGGAAAAACAAATTCACATTGTTTTAACGATTGATTTCTATGGGCGAGGCGGGGTTCCACTGGTTTGATTGTTTCATTTCATTTATTGACGATTTCCTTATTTTCAGCGACTTTAATCTTTCTCAGCTACAGTGGACTCCATCAGAAAATCAATCGTTTTTCATCGCTTCAAATGCCAACTCAACTAAGGAATGCCTCTCCTTAGATCGCTTAACAGACCAAAGTCTATGCCAGTCAGTAGTATATCCAACTGCCTGGGCAGGCAATTAGACCTTATTCCCACAACAGATTCAATTAACAGCTTAATCTCACTTTGTCCCCTATCTCTTTCAACAATCGATAACTACCACCCTCCCCTTCTTCTCTCGTTTTTTTCATAACTCTTCTGTCCAGTCGGGGGGAGTAACCCTCTCATCCTACGATTTTTACAAAGCAAACTTTCACAAAATCAGTGACTATCTCAGCAGATCCCCCTTTAACTTTCACAACCTAAGTATAAATGATGCCTTATCCATTTTTTTATAGAGAAATATTTAATTCTTTTTCCCTTTACGCTCCGTTTTCCCGCCTTAAAACATCATCTACTAGTCTTACCTGGAATAATCGCAACCTTCGTTCCTTATGAAATAAGAGAAATAAGTTATGGGCTGTTCTCCTTCGCACCAGATCCTTTTCCGACTACTCCAACTATCTTGGCGCTTATCTTCATTTCACCAAACTTTGCGATTCTCTTTACCAGTGCTACCTCAACAATGCGCAAGTCAACCTCATAAAAGACCCTAAGTTCTGTCAACCTATTTGCCACCTTTTTTAAGCAATCTTTCACGAACGACTCCTTTGTACCACATCCATCCTATTTCAATTACCTACTGAACTTCTCCACTTCTCTCTCACATCTTGGACCCATTTTATATCGAATGTAAGTTACGTCAAGTTAATGACGAATTCACACCCGGCCCAGATGGCCTCCTTGCAATTTTCCTTAAAAAATGTTCTTCATCTCTTTCCCTTGCCCTTTCTAATCTCTTTTGTCTATCCCTTTTACAAGGAGAATTTCTTCAGGCTTGGAAAACCTCCTTCATAACCCCGATCCATAAAAAAGGATCAAAGAACAAAATAACAAACTATCGCCCAATCGCTAAACTCTTCCATATACCCCAACTCGTCGAAAGTGTTTTGTTTGAAGCTCTAAGCTTCCAATGCAAATCACTTATTTCCCCTGGACAATATGGCTTCCTGAAGGGTAGGTCAACCACCACAAATCTCGTTGGATTCGTATCCTTTGCCTCTCTCTGCCCTAGAGAATAACAACGAAGTCGATGTAGTTGCAATCGATTTTAGCAAGGCCTTCGATAAAATCGCTCATCGATTAATACTCATCAGATTGTCTGCTTTGAACCCATACTGTTAAAATGTATATCCTCTTACATCGAAAACCGTTTTTACAGTGTTCGTTTTAGGCCAGCCCACTCGGCTCCATTTTTGGCCACCTCTGAAGTTCCACAAGGCCTCCAACTTGGTCCCCTTTTTTTTATATTAACCATAAATGATCTCGATAGGATCATCAAACACTCGTCTGTCTCCCTTTACGCCGACGATACCAAATTTTTCAAAACCATTTCCTCTCCCCATCACTCCTTTCTCCATCAACAAGACCTTGATAGTTTTTCGATCGGGTGTCTCAAAAACTGTTTGGATCTTAATATCCCCAAATGCCAATCTATCACCTTTTCACATAAGTGGTAGTAATCTCCTCTCCGACTCTACCTTCTCAACAACCAACCTATCTCCTCCATTCAATCTCTTCACGACCTCGGCATTTTGTGTGATAGGGAGCTCAACTTCCTTTTACATATGGACGGGATAATCCTTAAAGCCAACTCTGCACTAGGTTTTGTAAAACGGTAGTCCAAGGAGTTCACCAACCCATACGTGACCAGGTTCCTCTATATTACCTTTGTTCGCCCCATTCTAGAGTACGCAAGTCAAATGTGATCACCATATCATCGTGTTCATATTTCGAAAATCGAAAGCATCCAGCGCCGTTTTTTTCGATTTGCTCTTCGAGGTATGCCCTGTGACGATCCTTTTATTCTGTCCCCCCATCAAAACCGTCTCAACCTTATTAACTGAAACACCCTTGAGGAACGCAGAGATGCAGCCGACTTTCTCTTCATTCATCGATTCCTTTCAGGTCATGTTGAATGCGCGTCCCTTCACAACTCAATTTCCCTTAACATAACCCTCGTAGTCTACTCGTACGTACCCCTCGTCTGTTCTATCTACCAACCCACCACACCTCCTACGGCGCGAACAAACCAATCAATTCACATCCTACCACCTTTGACTTCCACCGCACCACTCCCCACCTCAAATCAGTTCTCCTTCACCACTCCAACCAACCTTAGTTTTAGTTTTAAGTTTAAGTTTAATTTTAAGTTATAGCTTGTATTGTATTAAGTATAATAAATGGGGGCCTTCTCCCCCACCGAAATTAAATTAAACTAGTACTTCTTGCACCAAATATTTATCTTATCTAAACTTTTTTTTTTTTTATAATTTGCGCGCGCTCAAGGGATTTAAGTACCCGTAAAATGTTTGCACACAGCGCGGGCGAAGGAAAGTCAGGGGGGATGGAAAGAGAGGTACCGATGAACGTTGGTTTTAAATGTTTGAAGGTTATAATGACTAGGAAATAAAGAGCTAGGCAGGGCATTCCAGAAGCGAGTTGTACGGCTTAGGAACGACTCACGATATTTTAGAGTACGTTCGAAAGTGGGCATGAGGGTATATCTTAACTTAAACCAAACTTTCTATAAATTATTTTATAGAACTAGAGTAAGTGCTAACAACTCAACGGCTCACACTGAATTTAGTGAAGAAAACCATTCGTCTTCTCGTTATTTCAATTATTTGTTGGCAATGGTAAGGTATTTTATCCAATTAATCCTAGTTTGATGATCCTGTTGTTTTGATGGTGCTCTTGCTTTGCGTATTTCCGCACTCGTTGCTATAAGCATTGAGTTTGATTGCATACCATTTGTGCTTATCAAACTTGTGTACTGTGACAATGACAGCGTGGATATCTACTCGTACATATGTTAACTCGTGCGCTGTTCACGAGAATGAGCCACTGCAAAAACGGTGAGCACAAAAAACGACTGGCACAAAAAAATGCACACAAGCCAAATGGAACCTTCTTACCGACGACGCTTGTCGTTCTGTCACCAAAAAATGTAGCACCTAGCTGCAGAGCGCGGTACTATAAGAATCCCGCCCACCACAATATCAGCTCAGTTTCTTTTGGGTACCCCCTCGTATACATCGATACACCAAAATAAGTTCGGACGCTGCTATCATATGTATCTGGAGAAAACCAAGTTTCTCAAACACAAATTGCATCAACCTTAGATCCTGCAAACATGTCAATAAACTCATATACAATACGTTTGCGTTTTAACTCTGTGCTTTTAGACAAACTTGCACTTCAGTGCAACATTGCAACATTGATTGTTTTAATTCGGCAGAAAGTGTAAAATCAGAAAAACAGTAAGCCCGTTTTGATAATTTTGTTCTCACTAACTTCTGCGAATTTTCAAAATATTTCTTCTTTATTAACTGCAGCAGCATACAAGTGATCCAGCTAATGGCGAGAGAACTGCAATTCGATATCAAAAATCATCAAGAAGCGAAAGACTAAATGTTGTCACTTAATATTCGGGCCTCATTAAGTTAACGTTGGTCCGCGGAATGCGATTGCGCAGATATGGTATATCGAGTTACAGCAATAAAATTAAAATGTCTTGATCTTGTCTTTTCTTCAAACTTTTGTCGTCTCCAATCGGGATTATTAGATCTATGTAAAGAGTGTTTTTTTAGAGGGCTAGTTTTTAAACTGGCAACACTGTTTATACGGATTGTCAATTTGACAGTTGAAATTTGATTAGAAGTTAATACGTTTAGCCATTTTACGATGAATTGATTAACGCCAGAACAACGCGTGCAAGTTGGGCAAACTTATTTTGAAAACCATGGTTCGGTTCGCCAACTTATCGTGCACTACATACATTTTACGGTCGACATAACCGTCCATCTGAGCAAGTTATTCAGAACACGATGAATCGTTTTCGCACCACGTACACTTTAGTGGATAATACGCATCCCAGAGACGACAAACCGTGCGAACAGAAGAAGTTATTGCCGTTGTGGAGCGCAATTGGAACTATGTATGCCCGTCCACTTTGTGAAAGATTTTACGGCAAGGTCTAAAAAGATCCAGCTTGTGGAAGAGTTGAAACCGCGTGACCATTACTATATACGTGTCGTAGGTTCGGTGAATGGGCCGAAAACATGATTCAACGCAAAATTTTGGTCTCTGATGAGGCCCATTTTTGGTTAAATTGATACAGTGCCTCATCTTTTTTATCACATGATCAGGAAGAAAATACAACTTTTTGTTGTAACTTTTCCAATTTTACTGTTAGTATAACTAAATTTTCACTCAAAACAAATGGAGTGATTAAGAAATAGCATAGCAAAAGCGAACGGAAATGCACCGCTATTTCGTGAGTACTTTTAAAAGTTCTTAGAC
Source organism: Volucella zonaria (assembly GCA_963966105.1). Taxonomy (NCBI): domain Eukaryota; kingdom Metazoa; phylum Arthropoda; class Insecta; order Diptera; family Syrphidae; genus Volucella; species Volucella zonaria. The sequence goes on from OZ014532.1 coordinate 161,844,020, forward strand.
AATGCATGTGATCAATTTATTGAGACTGGCGCAGTATACCATATTGCGAAGCGTTGTATTTTGAGCACAAAGGGTTGTAAAGTTGGTTTTTTTTTAAAGTGTTTTCTCTCGAAATTAAACAAATTTGATTATTAAGAAAAAGTTAATATTGGAATCCAACATAAGGCAAGTTTAAATTTCAGTTTAAGAAAGCATTTTTAGCATGTCTTGAATTTGATAGAAGATGAAAAAACTTGGTAAAGCTAAAGACAAGGAAGTGGAAAGGTTTTAATTCTTTAACAAATGAGCCATAGAAAAATTTCTCGGAAACTTGGGGTGTCACTGGGATCCATGTCTAAAATACGCAAGAAATCGAAAAAAATAGCGCTGGAAGGAAGCCAATTTTGAGTTCTACCTTGCAGCGGCGTATTGTGCGACAAATAAAGTATGGCGTACATGACAATGCAGCCCAGATCAATAAAGATTTGTTATAAAACGATAAAATTACTGAAACAACTGAGAATGTTAGAAAAATTTTGGGCAAGAACGGCTTTCATGAGCGCGCAAAAAGAAAGAAGCCCCTTCTGACTGACTGCCATAAAAAATTAAGGCTGGAATTCGCCAGGAAGTATAAAAACTGACTGGGCGAAGGTGATTTGGTCGGACGAAACAAAAATTAATCGTCTTGGGTCCGATGGTCGTCAGTGGACGTGGAGAAAGCTTTGTGAGCCAATAAGCGGTCGCCACATCAAGCCAACATTAAAGTTTGGAGGTGGAAATCTTATGAATTGGGGATGCATGTGCATTGATGGGGTTGGTCAATGTATTAGGGTAATGGGTCGCATGAATGCCGCTCAATACATCACCATTTTGGAAGACGGGCTTTTAACAAGTCTGGGAAACTAGAACAAAAATGTGTCGGACATTATCTTCCAGCAAGATAATGATCCGAAATATACAGCCAGAATTACCAAAGCGTGACTACAAAGTAATCATTTCGAAGTAATTGATTGGCCACCACAATCTCCTGACCTCAATCCGATTGAGCATTTTTGGGTCGAAAGTGCTATTACAGATTTGCCAGGAAATTGTGCAAATTTACTAACATTATGGCACCGCACTCAAACTGCTTAGCAAAGTATTAATCCAAATCGATGCAAAACATCAATAGAATCCATGCCAAGAAGAATACAAGCAGTTCTGAAGGCAAAAGGAGGCCATACGAAATGCTGAACAAGATTAGTATAGTAAAATAAAATAATTGATCAAGTGCCCTATTTTTGCTTTTGTTAAATCAAAATAAGTTAACAAATGAATTTCTATCTCTATTGTTTTTTAATGAATTATAATATTATTTTATAATGATGTCAAAAATGTCGTTAAATTATCTTTTTAAATAAAAAAGTTGTAATCAAAAGTCAGATTATGATCAGTTGAGTCACTGTATTAAACAAGCAAAATTGCCGAAGCCTTTGTCGAGACGCCCTTATAATCATTAAAACTCAATATTTGGCGTGCTTTAAGGACTGCTGGAATTATAGGCCCATATTTATTTAAGAACGATGCCGGCCAGAATGTTACCGTCAATGTGGAGGGCTATAGAAATATGATTTCTGACTTCTTCGTTTCTCAATTGAATGGCATTGACGTAACAGAGCTTTGGTTTCAACAAGGTGGCGCAACGTGCCACACGGCGCGCAACGCCAACAATTCATTGCGGGAAACATTTGCTGAGCGCATAATTTCACGTAATAGATCTGTCAACTGGCCTCCGCGATCCCGTGATCTCACACCTCACGATCTCACGATAAACCAGAGACGTTGGACGATTTCGAAGTTAACATTCGCCGTGTTATTGCTCATATACGGCCCCAGTTGCTCGATAAAGCTGTCAAAAATTGCACTTCAGGATTGCGCTTCATTCGAGCTAGCCGCGAAGCGTATATGCCTCATATCATATTTAAACACTAATGGCATAAAATTATTTAATAAATAAAGCTTCCAGTATTTTATTTCTTATTGAATTTGTATACCTCCAAAAAAAAACACCCTTTACAAGTGGCAGCAAATTTATATTGAAAAATGTTTGCCCTCTTTTCATACACAGAACCGGCCAGAATTGTAGTGATAAAGATGTATTGGCAATCCTCAACCAATTCTGGCTTCTTTCAGACCGTAGCGAGCCAACATCAATGATTATTTCATGTAGGATCATAATCTAAATTCTGTAGGATTTAAGGACTTAGATTTAGAGTAAGCTACGAGTAATTGGTTTAAAAGTGCGTTTCTGTTTCCTGTCCTTCAGAGCGGCATCCGAATATGATTTCGCCGGTTTATTTCCGCTTTTTAATCTAGTCTTTCGCGTTTTCTTTCTACGGAGTCCGTTCCCATAATTACATATTGGGTCTACAAGTAAGTTTCCAGCGTTTTTTTCCAAAATTTTAAGTTTTATTATGAAAACATAGTTACAATGCTTTATTCAAAGTATCGTCCATCGGAAGCTACAACTTTCCCCCATCTTTCTGGCAATTTGTGAATTCCGGACCAAAAAAATTTCTCGCCTTTCGAGCCCAAGAACGTATCGAGCCAATTTTTGATTTCCTCTACTGAGCTGAAGCGTATTCCCGTAAGAGCGTTCTGCATCGAACGAAACAAGTGGTAGTCAGATGGTGCCAAGTCTGGACTGTAAGGCGGGTGAGGCAGAATTTCCCACCCACTATTTTCCAAATATTTTTTCACCGAAACCGCAACATGTGGTAGAGTGTTGCCGTGATGAAAAATGACGGACTCATGCCTGGTCTCATATTCTGGCCGTTTTTCTTTTAATGCCCGCTTCAAACGAATTAGTTGGGTTCGATATAATGGTCCTTTGATGGTTTCACCACTCGGAAGCAGTTCGTAGTATACGACACCCTTTTGATCCCACCATATGCAGAGCATGACCTTATTCACGTGAATATTTCGTTTCGGCGTCGATTGGGCTGGCTCGCCGGGCTTTGTATACGATTTTCTGCGTTTAGGATTATTATAATAAATCCATTTCTCATCACCAGTGACAATACGATGCAAAAATGATTTACTTTTATACCGCTGCAGTAACATTTCGGACATGCGAAATCGCCGTTCGACGTCTCTTGGCTTCAATTCGTACGGCACCCAGTTTCCAACCTTTTGAATGAATCCCAGTGCTGTTAGGCGCAGGGAAACGGCTTGTTGCGTGACGCCCAATGATGCAGCAAATTCTTCTTGAATCTGACACGGATCCTCATCCATTAAAGCGTCCAATTCCTCGTCTTCAAAATTTTTCGGCTTTCCGGGGCGATCTTTGTCTTCAACTCCAAAATCACCACTTTTGAACCGTTTGAACCACTCGCGGCACGTCGATTCACCAATACATTCCGTCCCATAAGTTTCCGAAAGCCAACGATAGGGCTCAGCCGCACTTTTCTTCATATTAAAGAATAAAAGCAGCGCTTCCCGCAAATGACGTTTATTTGGCTGGAAACTTGCCATGATTTTGCTCGATAAAATGTACGACACCGATAGAACTGCTCAAATATAACGCTGTAAAGTTGCTGACAGATACAAAACCTACAAATAAAACACATGGGGTCTGACATTTCTGCCCGGGATCCACTGGTGGCGCCATCTCTGACAAACGCTGGAAACTTACTTGTAGACCCAATATTTTAAAGTAACTTTATTTTCTTTTTTTTTTCATTATTTTTTATCTGCCGTTAAGTTAGGTATATGGCATAATTGCCAAGACCTACAAATTCCACCCTCTACTTCTGCATCAAACATATCACCGGGACCAACTTAAACTACTTACAGTCTCAATATGCCCTACACTATGTGCATAACAACTTTTTTTAAAGATACATAGTTATCCATACGTGTATACAATACAATATCTAACCACTCAAGATACAAAATATCTGCTTAGGTCATGACATACTGGGACGAACTTTATAAATGCCAGACAGAACAAGTTTTATTTTTAATTTAACTCGTTTAAAGAAACCGCATTTTGTCTGATTAATTAACCCAACAATTCCATCCATTTAAGAATGCCAAATATTTAATAACTCCAGCACTTCCAACCAATTACAAAGCCTAATGCCAACTAGATAATATGAATCCAAAATCATAAATCACATTAAGCCTAAAGTCACGTTTCGACTTCGTCACATAAATGGATGGCGCAACGATGCCCATCCGAAGGTTAGATACTATGATAATAATTTATTTCTAAATTCTTACGCCAATCGCCCACTGACAACATTAATGTTGTCGACAGCGACCTCAGCCGAATCGCTTGGATCTATGTAGCATGGATAAAGTTGTCCAAACCAGCTGGAGGCAACTGCTGCGACAACAAACATTTTTTTTTTTTTTTTTTTTTTTTTTAAGAGAAAACTTTCGCTTTCAAGAAGGGAAACGCTGCGATACGTTTAGCTCTTGTGTCAGAGACATCTCGTAAGACTTACTATCTTAAAATTAATCTCTGCATGTTTACTGATATCTACACTACATTTCTTCAAAATATTTAAACATACTCGTATCAGTGGGATTTGTGTAAACCAAACAGCATATAGCTGTGTGGGTTTGATATTGAAAGTATTATAAAAGCAAAAGTGAATAAAAATTAAGAATTGATTAAACAAAACGAAATACCCTTAAGACATAACCCACATGAAGAGGTAGGATTACGGATTTATGCAAATTAAATGGGTAGCCCGTTACAACCTTCTGTGAATCTAGTTTATCAGTTCTCTGGTACTCATGTTCGTATCTAAAAGATTTTCTAATTTTTTTTTTTCGATACGAAAGTGAAAGCGATCTTTAGGCTACAAATTTTAATATTTTATTCTTTGTCTGTTATTCATCTGATTCAAGATACAAATTATTGTTTGTTTTGTGTTTGTTCCAGTGTCCAGCTCTGTATCTGATTTGGACCTTTACAGCTGATGCTGTCGATTTTGCGTAACTTTTGTATTCTTTGGCTTTCTCAATTTTGCGTAATAAACTGAACCGCAAAATGGAAACTTCACCTCGTAGTGCGAACACAAGGTCGTTGTAATGTTTTATCTTTCTTTTTTTTTAACTTTACTGATTTTTTTTTAGATAAATATTTGCTGGCTTAAGTGTGTCAACCCGGAAATGTAAAGTTCAGACTTCTCTACAAAAGCTGTCGAATTGTGCGAATTTTCATGCACAGATAAATTTTCTTGTAGATCGCCTCATTATAGTTAAATCTGTCTATCTGTGGTTGGGAGGCTGTCTTGGAATCGTTGGAATACATTAAAAAAAAAATGTAGATGCTATGCAAAAATGTAAATAAAGTCGAAGATATATTTAACTGATCAAACCAGGGAATGTAATTTTGATGAATAGCTCAACTGTTCAACTATGAGACGTGTGGCCGTAATAAACAAGTCGTATGCGGTTATATTGTTTTATGAGCAATTTTGTGACAGACAAAAGATAGCTTCTTTAGAGAATACTCGTACATTGTACCCGTACATGTTTATTTGCTTAGCCTATCTTTATTTTAACTGGATTTGACGATTCATTATCGTCTACTACATGATATTTCAAATATATGGATCAAAATGTGACAGACAGATAGCTAAAAATAAATTTTACTTTGTGAATATATGTACATTGTCTGGGGCTCTGTAATGATTCCACAAACGAGCTCAGGGATGCCTGACAATTTATTGGCTACTAAGTCCAATCATATACCACATGTAAAGCTGAGGATTGAAAATATCATCTGGTGTCAGAATTATCTTAGTACTTATTATTATTATGATACAAATACTCGTATATCTGGTTCTTCTCTTCATTTACATAAATTAAATACCCGTGCATAAAATACTTGTAAATTGAAGCTTTCCGAGCAAAAAGGGATTTTCTGTTGTGGGAAATAGATCAACCAGATAATTCTGGTCTCTGTGACTTTAAATTAGCACTTGTAACACTGTAAATGAGCTCTATTCCTTGTAAAATCGCCAAACGAACAATACAAAATGTTCGATGATTTGTAACCAATAATAAAACAACTGAATGACTTCGAAATAAATTGTAACATAAATGTACTTGTTTTTTGTTGTATAACTTGCGCGCGCTCAAGGTCTTATGAATACCCTTAAAATGTTGGAACACAACACGGGCGGGGGAGATACGAATGTGTATTGGTTTTGAATATTTAAGCATTATAATGAGTTCGGCATGGCATTCCATAAGTGGATTGTATGACTTAGAGAATAATCACGGTATTTCAGAATGCATCCGAAGAAGCAATTAGAGGTAAACTGACGAGCATTCATAGCGAGACGTTTTGCGGCTGAAGATATGAACACTGGTGATGACTAATAGCAAAAGGTCAGGCAAGACACATGACGTGTGTGTTGGAGTATGTGAAATGACTAAGTAACATGAGCGTCACCTACAAGTCTTTCCGGATGGTTTTATGATAGATCCTATCTAGCAGGTGCACCTGACCAGATGTATCATACTTGAGCTTCGGGCGAATAAATTCTATAAAGAAACAGCACTTTTGGCGATATCGGTTGTATGGTCATTTCATTGTAAGTTATCATTGACACACATTTTTTTTTTACGATGCAAATGCCATTCATGGATAATGTCATTTTGAGCGGCTTAGATTTCACGTTCAGGACATAAGGTAGCATAAAGTTTTGAAGGCATTATATGTATATTTATAATACTTATTTGCTTAATCAGTTATCCGGTCAACATCCGAAGAGGCTTGACACATAGTAACATATTGTTTTCGAAATAGCAGGCATGAGATATAAAATTGAGAAAAGTGTGTATGACGAAGCGACACGGAGGGATACCAACATTTATTTTGTGAATATCAATTTTGTGTATATCAAATTAGAAAGTCTTTCTTTCTGTGCTTTTGCCAGGTTGGAAAAAATTCCTCCTCAGGACAATGGAAAAGTCTAAATAAGAAGCACCCTATTTTAAAAGTCTATGTTTTTTTTTTATACGAGTAATTTGCGCGCGCTCAAGAAACTTATGTACCCTAAAAATGCTAGCACACAGCGCGAGCGAAGGGAAATCAGAAAGGATAGAAAGAGAGATACCCGTGAACGTTGGTTTTAAATGTTTGAAGGTTATAATGACTAGGAAATAAAGAGCTAAGCAGGGCATTCCATAAGCGAGTTGTACGGCCTAGGAACGAATCACGATATTTTAGAGTACGTCCGAAAGTGGGCTTGACGGTATACTGATGAGCATTCATAGTGAAGCGGGTGTTACGGTTAAAAGTTTGAATGGGCGGAATGCTACTGACGATTTCTATGGAGCACTGTTGGTGGAAATAGGGATAAAACAGAGTGATACTGTTTGAGTGATATTAGTATCAGCTATGCGTTTTGTCGCACGGTTTTGAATCCTATCTAGCAGGTGGAGAGATGTTTTGGGCGCACCCAACCAGATGTGGGCATTGTACAACAATTTCGGGCGGATAAATGCCTTATATATTGAGGCCAGATCAGAGGGGGTAAAGTATTTCTTACATCGTTTGAGGAAACCTAGACATTTCGCAGCATTTTTGACTACACCAAATATGTGGTCATTCCAACGTAAGTTGTCATTGCCACACATACCGAGAATGGAAATCGGTTTCGACGATGCAAGTGCCATTTATGGATAATGACTGGGTATTTAAATTTCGCTTTAATGACAGCAGACAACATTGTGTTTTGGAAGCATTAAATTCTACTCTGATAGTGGTTCACCAATTAGTTATGCTGTTAATCTCAGAATTTAATGAGCTTAACATACGCTGGCGTTCCCGAACGAATATGAAAAGCAGAGAGTGCTATCGTCAGCAAAGGAATATATTGGATTAGAAGTAGCAGACAAGAGATCGTTGATGAAAATTGAAAAAAGTGTCGGAGACAGAACGGAGCCCTGGGGCACACCGGCATTTAATTTGTCAATATCAAACTTGAAACCATCCAAGACAATCTCTTCAGAAGGAGGGGAGATATACCATCTGGACCAGCGGATTTGTGAATGTTAAGATCTTAAAGAGCTCTTGCTACTACACGAGTATGAAAGTGGATTCGTCCCATTGAAAATTCGACGCACTCAAATGTAGGCGGAGACAAAGCACAATCTGGGAGTGTTGAATTGGACATAAAGTATGCAGATTGGCCTTGTCCAAAGAGTTGACAGCTGGAATATCATTATAAATGAGCGTAGGGATGGAGGATGAGACAGAATTTCTAATATTTTTGACAAACGACCTAAAATGTTTACTACCTTTGGGACATTGTAGTATTTTCTGCCTCAGTTTTTGGTCGTATTGGAATTTTACACGCTTAAGAAAGTCGTTGCATTCATTCCTGGCTCGTTTAAACTTTTTTCGATTTTCCTCTGTTGGGTTGGTCTTGAAGGTCCGAAAAAACATTTCTCTAACCCTGACAGCTTCTTTACAACTCGAATCGTACCATGCCCTTTTCTTTTGGTTTGATACTCTTCATTCGATGAGGGATAAAGTTTCTCATTCCAAAGAGAATGGTGTCTGCTATCATATCAGCATTGGCATCCACGTCGTTATCGAGGAAACATAACGTTCCGTTAAAAGGAGCTGTTAAGACCGCTCCAGTTGGCTTTCTCGTATTGCCATACGATTCTTTTGGGAATCTTTTCTCTAACTGTGTGGTCGGTGTACGAGAAATTAGCTGATATAACACAATGGTCCGACGAGAAAGCACATTAACGATGTATCAGGGTGAGAAGTTAAAAACAAGTCCAGGGTGTTGGCGGTATGACTATCAACGTCTGGTATTCGTGTGGGCTCATTTACAAGCTGCGTTAAGTTGTTTTCTGCAGCGAAGATCTCAACATACCGTCCTTCGGGTGTTGCCACCCAGAATTGTGTATATTTAAATCGCCCGTAATAACGATTTCAGTATGAGGATACAGGGATAAAATTTTTTGAATGGAGTCAGACAGCGCATTAAATTCATTAAAAGTCGAGTTGCTGTCCAGTTTGGGGCTTCTGTAAATAAAGCAGTAGTGGATAATTTGCTTACGGAGATGGAATTTTAAGCACATGAAATTGAATTCGGGGTTGGAACAGGGACTACATTGTGGTGGAGTTTGGAAGCAACAATACATCACTACGCACGTAAATGGCGAGACCGCGGTGAGAGAAAAATAATAGCACTAGTTCGTAGCCAGGTAGCTTCAGATCAGAGTGATCTGAGAGGTGTGGGCGGGGATCTACCTGTGTTTCACTAAGTGCCAAAACAGCTGTTCTATATTTACAGATCAGACGTACGCAGAAAAGTGATTACTTTTTAGCCCACGTATATTGGCAATATCCACTCTAAATTCCTGAGTCATTATAAAGAAATGCAAACACAAATAACACCGACGTTAGTAAGCACAGCTGTGAAGCAAACATACAGAGTTGGTTTCCAAAATCAAATCGTTGTAGGTGTTATACCCTTACAACAATATGAACCAGTACACCACCGTATAACTGAAAGCATATGCTGACGACATTGAAATTATAGAAAATAGTCCGTGAACTGTCACTGCTATTTTAACGGCCTTCGACACACCAGCAGCAAGATGGGCCTAGTGGTAAACACGATTACAAACTCTAACGGCACAACCACAATGAGAAACTATAGGTGTAAGGTGATAAAGGACTGTTTCTACTTGATTTCTGTTGTAGATTCTAACAACGTCACAACTGTTCTTTCGTTCCTTTAGATTAATGTAACGTTCTCCTGAACAACGAACAAAGCACTCATATGAGTGCTGTATGGGATATACTTCTTCAAAAAGTTCGCGGACTGATTTTACATATATCAAATGTTCAAGTGGGGGTACTATCTTTTGCCAACGGAACTATTGTTCTTTTTTTAGCCGCTGTAAAAATTTCAAACCTATAACTTGATTAAGTATCAATCAGTACTCCAACGATCAAAGAGAGGACATTCTTGTCCGTAATGGAAGTAGAGAGCCATACGGACAAGAATGTTGAACGCGAAAGACTCGCTCTAATCCACGAGCCACGGTAAAAATATTGTCTGAACAACTAAATATCGGTGAATGAAGCATTCACAGCATTTCACATGATAATCTTGGCAAAAGAATGATTTGTGTGAAGTTTGTTCAACATTCGCTTTGGCTAACTTACGTTTCTAAAAAAATGTGTTTATGTAATCAATAACCGATCATACTGACATGGAGACTATTCAACGAAATGTGACCAGAAGGGAAGAGTACTTTGTTGAAAATTGAGTAAGAAGTTTTTTCTAAACTCGATTTTTTTCCTTTTTTTAAAAAAAATCTGTCTCAATGAACACCATCACTCCGGCTAAAATAGTTCTCGAATCCATCCCAAAAGGACAACGCGGTAAAACGAAAACCTAACCTTAGGTTCGTGCTTAAGTAAAAAGGGACCCCAACCAAAATTGTGTGCACAACTTGACTCTATTAGCAGGAAATTGCCCTAAATGAAGAGAGCTTAAGGACAGTAGTGCCTCCTAAAGTAGTCAGTAAAGTAATAAGTAACCGAACATTCTTCATTTTCATTTTACGAAGGAGTATGCAGCTACAAATTTAACGAACCGTTGCTGGATTTCGATTTGGGGTGCCCAAGAACTATCGTTAGGTGAACATTATGAATATGATTTAATAGGATATGAGATCTAATTGCAGTCGTTCCGTGTCGAAATAACGTAGAGTATTTCTTTAACGCATTGTACCTAAGATGCATTTTGGTGGCAATCCCTTTATATTAACGGTCGTACATTCAAAATTCTGGTGTGGATTGCTCGGTATTGTTTTGCCGATAATTGCCTACGTATTACATTCAAATGCCTTGGCAACAAAAATGTAATGGCAAACAGCGTTCTAACAAATTTTATGATGACTTTACATGGATTTTATCCAGAATAATCAGTATTGCAAAGCCTTCGGAAATACTACATAAAGTTTGAAAGCAAACTTGAATGTTGCGAAAAGGTGCTAACCTGTTTTTGTCTGGAGAATATTGAAAAGGAGAATAACTGACAAGATAAATATTGAACCAGATATAATTATAATACATATAAAGGCATGTTCATGCTTTTATCATTATTGCGAGTATAATAGAACTGAATACCCTGATTTCGACACCAAAATAATACTTTATTTTTATTGTTTAGTTTTTAGTTAAATTGAAACCAATAAAATTAAGATTGAAATCAAAATACAAAGTCACTATCAGCTGGCAAATAAATACTTTCCTTTGGCAATTCACCATGCTAATCCGATCTAAATTGGTCTTGTTATTTAGATATCATTCATTAAAGCTTAAAATAGATTACCAATTCAGCAAAGGACGCGCATAGATTCCAATCTGTCAAATGCATTCTTTTCTACGCGCTCTTAATTTATTTACAATACTACATTCGGACGGACAGAAGATAAAGTTCATTGTTACTAACCGGTCGTACCTAGGGATCCAATCTAATTGTAGAGCTCTAATAAACAAAACTTATATCAACACTTTTCAATCAGATGTCGTACATAGTGTCACCTGAGCGCCAAAATCTTTGAATACTATTTTACAAGCCAACAAATCGGATGATGCGAACCAATATTGGATGCCAGTTTTGCTTTTTCTTTTTTGTGAGGACAACAATCTGAAAGAACTAAAGTGAGTTTTGCTATCTTTTCGGGTAGATAAATTTAGATTCGAGAATTTACCAAAGAATGTCAAATGTCAATGAATTCCTATTTTGAAAACGAAAAGAGGTCATAGATCGTTAAATACTCATACCCATACACATTTGTTTTCTGCTCTTTACAATTAACAGTACGGATCTAGATTTAAGAGAATTTCAAAGATTTTCATTTCTCGTTAATTGACACCATACAACACAACAAAAAAACAAGACGCAAACAAGGCAAGATGATATGATTACAATTTGGCGCCCAACAAGAGACCCATATCCTTGTTTTGGAAAGTGTAACACCTAATTTATAGCCAGCCTTGTGTGTCTTGACGAAACTACTTTCCTTAAGTGAAAACTTACATAAACCTTTTGCGTAATGGACATGTATCGAATGCAACAAATCCTAAAACCCACATGGTGATACGAATATGTCTGCAACATCAAAAATTTGTCATCGAATTAAAAAGTAAAAGTCTCTTGTATGAAAGTGCTCGTACATTCAGTTTGTCTTCGCGAAATCGCAAGAGCAAATGTCTCCCTGCCTGAGCGATAACTCGTCGTTAATCGAATTTGAAGGTGCAAGGAAAACTATGAAAATCACTTAATCGAGCAATAAAATGATTTTTATTTTCATTTTCAATTTTTTACATTTTATTCCTCCTACTGAATGATTCGAGATTGTGTCTGCACATGACTGGTACGTGCTCTAGTTAAGTGCAATTCGAGACTTCATCCCACTTTCTCCAGCTGTGGATTGGATTGGTATGGACTTGGACGTTGGATGCCTTCTTTTTCCCTTAACGAAAACGTACGATAAAACCCCCTTTCACATCGAGACTATGTTGTTTTCTTTTTGGATAACTCACTTGAACTGTCGGAAATTTTTATATCGATACTCGTACTTGTATTGAAGTGGCTACAATTTACATTAACGAATACGTTTACGTGCAAATGCAATTAAATCGCAAATTATGTGACGGCATATGGCGAATTATTAACAAGGTACGAGTACAGGTACAAATTGTATGTGTACGAATACATACGATCGTTGCAATAAAGTCACGAAAGTTCGTAAATTTTGTTAAGTTGATTTTTTGAAAGGTAAAGGAAATCGGAAACTAGGCAATGCGGGTGAAAATTGAAGGAGGTTGAACGAGTTGACAGTGAAATTTTGTATGGGACGGTGAAGCACTACTCTTTAGGAGCTTTAAGGAAATGAAAACAAATTGTTTTAGATGCAGGAAAAATAACTGCTTCGATTAAGGGGGTATGTATCCTTTTTTCTTAAAAAAAAACCAAAATGTGCACATTCATATATGCAAAACCAATTCATAAAATCTTATTGAAAATCAGGAAAACTTAAAAAATTAAAAGGGCGGTTTTCTAGTGTCCTTTCTTAAAACGCGCTGGTGCCTTCTAATTGGGTTGCACTTTATTATTTGATTAAGAAAGACAGACTCGATGTTTTTTCACTTATATTCATGTCATAGCAGGGTAATTACCATCTGGTGGTTACCGCTATTTCCCAATTATTCTTTTTCTTTTCGGATTCTGAAAGACGGTTGATCGTGATGTTCTCATGAGTCTGATATCTGTTTTGTTTCCTCAACTTTAGTTCAGTGGCCATTGCTTATTGTTATACGAGTCGGTGGTAGACAAAGCACACTCAGAGGTATAGTCTTTCATATAGCCAATCTTAAGATTCCAATGTCTGTTTTTCTGGTTCTCACTGTCTGCTTCACGTAAAATGTCTCATTTTGTACTTGTTGCTGACAGAATTTCATTTAGCTCAATGTAAATAAATTGCAAGCAGTAACATACACACTTAAACATCTTTCAAATTATCCTCGTAATTGTTTAAGCCTTTGGTAACTGAATTGTGTGATCTGCAATAATATTATTATCAAGCCTTGGTCTTACAAATTACCCAATACTTATTATGGGAAATCTTTTTATATTACCTTTGTTCAGCCTCTTCTTGAAGACGCTAGCCAAGCTTAGTTAGTCGCTTTATTGCACCACTCATTTTCTTCAAGTAATGCTGGACAGCCCTGAACTGATAGTCTAAACTTACTGCTTAAAGTAGACTGACTAAGATCTATCTTTCAGGCTTACAGGGTCTTTCTGTACGCCGAAAAATTTCCGATATACCATTGCTTTACTTTAGCTTATCTTTCTTAACAACAATCCACTCACCATCTTTTCATCGACTCTAAGGTCGCATATAATCCCGCTCTTTAACCTTAGGTTAAAGAGCCTCTTCTTGGATGAGCTCACAGACTCTAGTTTATGCCAAGTTAGTGGGGTCTCCAACTATATGGATAGGCAATTAGACCTCATTTTCACCACTGACCCCATAAACTCCTCTGTCTCCCTCTGTCCCCTTTCACTAGCAACCACTTTCTATTTTCCACCGCTCTCCTATCCACCCCACCCCATCTGCAGCTGCCTCTTCTTACGACTTTCATAAAGCGAATTTCCGCAAAATTAACGCAAATCTTAGTAAGTGTTCTTTTGATTTCGCAAAAATGCGCTGAAAAGTGCTCTCTCTATTTTCTACAGAGAATTGTTCAATTCTATTTCTCTCTATATCCCATTTTCGCACAATAAAACCCCTTCCCTACCCCCATGGTATAATCGTAATCTTCGCTCTTTACGTAACACGAGAAACAAATTATGGGCAGTTTTCCTCCGATCCAATTCTTTTGCTGACTATTCCAACTATCTCGGGTCATACCTTCAATTCGCCCAGCTTTATAACGTTCTTTACCAGCGATACCTTGATAGTGCGCAATCAAGGCTTATAAACGATCCTAAGTCTTTCTACCAATTCGTTAAGTAGAAAAAAAAAATCTGACGGTTTTTCTCCTTCCCTCTCATACGAAAACATATCATCAACCGATCCGCGTACTGTAGCCAAAATTGTTGATACTTTTTTTAAACAATCTTTGCCGATACTTCCTTCGTACCGGAGCCCTCTTATTTCAAATACCTACTTAACTTCCCCATTGCCCCCTCTATTTCTCAAAATTTTGATCATACAGTAATTGAAAATAAATTACAACAACTTAATGATGAATACTTACCCGGCCCAGATGGCCTTCCATCCACATTTCTTAAAAAGTGATCCACAACACTTTCTAACATCCTTGCAAATCTCTTCCAATTATCACTCTCTCAAGGTGAATTTCCTCAGATATAGAAGTCATCATTTATAAGACCGATACACTAATTACAGCCCCATAGCTAAACTTTTACATATACCCAAACCATTCGAAAGCATTTTGTACGAAGCCTTAAGCTTCCAGTGCGAATCTCTTATTTCCCCTAATCAAAACAGCTTTCTGAAAGGTGGATCCACTACCACTAACCTCGTCGAATTCGTGTCCTCTGCTCTCTCAGCCTTAGAACGTGGTAAAGAAGTTGACATTATAACAAGTGATTTCAGTAAGGCTTTTGACAAGATATCTCATAAACTAATCTTGATCAAATGGTCCGTCCTGGGTTTTGAACCCATTTTGTTAAAATGGATATCTTCTTACCTGGATAATCGTTTTTATATTGTTCGTTTCAAATCTGTCCTATCGGCCCTTTTCTTGGCCACTTCAGATGTTCCTCAAGGTAGTCACCTAGGTCCACTTCTCTTCATCCTAACCATTAACGATCTTGAAAAGGTCATACATCACTCAGCGCTTTCTCCCTATGCTGACGATACCAAATTTTGTAAACCCATTTCCTCACATCACGACTCCAGCCTCCTTCAAATAGATCTAAATAGTTCTTCCACCTGGTCCATCAAGAACTGCTTAGAACTCAATGTCACCAAATGTCAATCGATCACATTCTCACGTAAGTGCAACAAGTTTCCTCGACGAATTTACCTTCTCCACGGCCAACCTATATCCCTTGTTGAGTTTATCCGCTACCTTGGCATATTATGCGACAGGGAGCTTAATAAGCTCGCATTTGATGAGATACATAATTACTAAAGCAAACTCATCACTTGGCTTCGTTAAAAGATGGTCCAAAGAATTCTGCAGCCCGTACGTGATCAGATCACTATACATCACTTACATTCGCCCCATTCTGAAGTACGCTGGCCAAGCGTGGTGTGCCTTTCAACGAATTCATGTGTCCCGAATTGAGAGGATCCAGCAATCGTCTTGGAACGATTATCTAATCTTACCTCCCTATAGAGACCGTCTCAAGCTCATTAACCTGAATGCAGACATTCTTTTCATTCACCGACTCCTCTCCGGCTCCGTCGATTGTTCATCTCTTTACAACTCCATTTTCTTTTACACTAACCCTCGAAATCCACGTTGCCCCCATTTCTTTTACCTACCAATCCACCGCACCACATATGGCTCTAACTAACCAATCTACCGTATGCTGCGTAAGATAAATCGCAGCACACTTTTCCTCAAAATCGATCTCCATCACCATCCGTAGATTTAAAACCTAAATTATTTTTAGTTTTTAAGTCCTAGTTTTTTAAGCTCGAATTAAGCCAAATAAACGCAAGCGTTAACCCCCACCACAATTAAATCATTATACTAAGCTCTATGATAGCCATATTCGCGATGCATTGTGTATGATGGGAGCTGAAACTGAGAAGCATTTGACAAGGAAATGCGTTTTCACATGATTTTTCGAGCCTCGCCACTGGAAGGAGATAATGCGCCGGAAGGCCGTAAGCACGAAAGGAACTATGCGCCTCACTTCTGGAATACTTGGATGATATCGATCTCAACTCCATGAATAAAATCCCTTCGTCAAAGACATTCCCTAGAAAATCTCTACTTCTTCGGGTTTGCAAAATAAATTGGTTTCGAACTCGTATCTCGAAAAACGAAGTGCATGCTCTAAGAATATCAGCTCTGCATACAACACCGGGTACTAGAAATTGAGAGGAAGACAAGGTGGCTGTTTTTTCTTGAATATTTGGGCCTGTATACGAGGAGGATGAATGGAGGCGAAGATATACTCTACAAGGTATATGAAAGTTAAGATATTGCCTTAAAAGGTTTCTCTTCGACTGCTTTTGCTAATGAAGCGATTGGGCAACAATTGTGCAGGCAAGAATTTTAGAGTGCCGTGGTACACTATGACAAGGCCGAAGCTCGGTTTGAAGATATTGCTACCGCTACAACGCTTGGCTTGTATAACTTTTAGAAGCTCGACTGTGGTCAAAGAGAACTTAATCCTACGAAATAATTGGTAGAACTCAGCGGGTTGTCACCGATGCGTTCACTAGTATTGAAACGGAAACTGCCGGAGTGGGTTTATGTAAATAAGGGCAAAACCAAGAACATCTGTGCTGTCAACAAGAAGAGACACACAACACCAAAGAATTGGACAGAACGTCACAGTCGACAGCTATAATTTCGAGATATTAAAGCACATTCTCCACCTTGGCTGTTCTATCAATTCTGCCAACAACACCCCATAGAAATCGCTATTTTTTGGGCTAAGAAGGCCCTATACCGAACAACTAAGCGGAATCTATATAAGACCTTGATCACCCTGGTCGTACTTTTTGGCACTGAGTCATGGGTTCTTTCGCAAGCGGATGAAGATATCTTCGGTAGTTTCGAGAGAAAAATTCTTCGTAAAATATTCGGTCCCGTTTGCGTTGACCGCCTTTAGAGGAAAAGATTTAACAAAGAACTATACGAGATGTACAGCGACATAGATCGGGTTAGAAAACTATCCATCAGGAGCCTGATATTCCGTTTCACAAAATCTTCGAATCATACCCGTAGAGATAACGCCACCGCAGTAGGGGATGGGGAAGTAGGGGAGGACTTCACCTTAGGTGGCTCACCTAAGTAGAACCGACTTGGAGTGTGCAACTAGATGCAGTTAGCTAAGATCGGGCTAATTGGGGAGGCTGGTTAGTTAAGGCCCAGGTTCATCCCAAACTGTAGCGCTACTAAATAAATTGTCTCGGCCAGAGACTTTCGTATGCAGCGACCCCGTTAAATATGGTGCGTGTGGCAATGTCAACATAGTAGTGTTCTACTAAGTGTAAACAGTGGTTAATAAATTTTCTTTCAGATGTAATGTATGTGGACTTGTTTGAATTGTGGTCTTTAATTCCTAAACTATTGAGTATATTCGTGCGGTTTTTTTTTTCAAAATTTTAACGTTTATTTAAGAAAAACATGTACAACAGTATTATTCAAAGTATTGCCCATCCGAAGCTATGACTTTTTCCCATCTTTCTGGCAATTTGTGGATCCCATCCCAAAAGAACTGAGCCAAGAATGAATCCAGCCAATTTTTGATATTCTGCTCTGATGTGAACCGTATTTCAGTGAGGGCGTTCTGCATCGACCGGAGCAAATGGTAGTAAGAAGGGGCAAGGTCTGGGCTATAAGGCGGGTGGGGTAAGACTTCCCATCCACTGTTTACCAAATAGTTCTTAACCGGAATAGCAACGTGGGGCCGAGCGTTGTGATGATGGAAAATTATTGCCTCGTGTCTCGTAGCATATTCCGGGAGTTTTTCGGCCACTGCTCTCTTCAAACGGATTAATTGTGTTCGGTAGCGTTGTCCATTGATGGTTTCACCCGGTTTTAGCAGCTCATAATACAGCACACTCATCTGATCCCACCAAATACAGAGCATTACCTTCACGCCATGGATATTCGGCTTTGCCGTTGATTTGGCTGGTTGGCCGGGTTTCACATATGATTTTTTGCGCTTGGGGTTGTCGTAATGGATCCATTTCTCATCACCAGTAACAATCCGATGCAAAAATGACTTCCTTTTGTGGCGTTCCAGCAGCATTTCGGACATGCAAAACCGCCTTTCGACGTCTCTCGGCTTGAGTTCATGTGGAACCCAATTTCCTTGCTTTTAAATATATCCAGCTGCTTTTAAACGTTGTGAAATGGCTGCTTGAGTGACACCCAAAGATTATGCGAGCTCTTCTTGTGTTTGGCAACAATCTTCATAGAGTAATGCTTCCAGTTCTTCATCTTCAAACTTTTTTGGCTGCCCAGGACGTTCATCGTCTTCCAAGCCAAAATCACCACTTTTAAATCGTGCAAACCACTTTTGGCACATTCGCTCAGCTAGCGCATGTTCACCATAAACTTCCACCAAAATACGATGACTTTCGGCAGCAGTTTTCTTCATATTAATAAAGTAATGAAGAAGAACTCCCCGCAAAAACACTTTTTCAGGCACAAAGTTCGACATATTTGAGTGAAAAAAAAATATTGTTGTTTACGCTTCAAATGAATGACATATACTGAAATAACGTACAATGACAGTAGCTTTCCAACGCATGTTCCAATGGAATAATACAAGTTACGCCATCTCTTAGCAAACCGCACGAAATTATAGACCCAATAATTTAATATAATTCAAAATGTTTAATATGCAAGGTTCAATAACCGTGTTGTTGAAATACTATGAAAAAAAAAAAACATTTCGTGCAAATATGGATGAAATAGAATTATATTGGTGCATTAAACTTAGCAAACACAAAATTTCATTATTTACATCGATTTAAACCATCAGTCAATTTGGCACCTTTATCAAAAAATTGTAATATTGGATGTATAAATACAAACAAAACTCATTATTAACCTGGTAGACATTTTTGAAACAAAGGCACTTGAGTGCATATATGAACATATGTACGAGAAGATTACTACCTTTTAAGTGATTGTTGTTGTACAGCAATTGTTTAAAGTTCAGTCACACCCCAAAAAACATTGCAACGCAATTTATAAGAGACAGACTAAACAAATTGCCGGTGTTACGCTATCTGCTGTTTTGTTAGTATCTCAACAAAATTTCTCTCCTATCAGTCAGCACTTAATAATATACCATATATTGCGTTGCAAATATCGCACGCAAAAAGGTCAATCTGAGTCCGTTTGTTTGTCACAGCCATCGCAAAATTACAAAATTTATTGTCAATTGTATGAGTATCTACTACGCCAAATACCAATAAAGGTAGAAACTGAAATCTTGTCCTATACCAAAAAGGCAATAAACTGATAAAATTAATTTAACTTACCTATCACAAAGTTGCAGTCGCTTCAGTATGGATGTACGTATGTATGTATCTACTCGCCTTGATTGCGCCTGTGGGGTTCTGAATTATGAAATCTGTAGAAATTTTTATCTGAGGATAAATTTTCAGGTTAGAGGTTCCGCATTTACCGATTATAACCCTTTTCTGTCATTATACTCGTATCTATTGAATTTCTCTTTGTAATTGTTTTTAGAATCATAAATATCAAGTATTTCTTGTCCATCCGAACGTATGGCAAATTCAACGAATGAACAAACTTGATATGCTATTTTTGACATTCAAAATATGAGGCCACCTAATTTAATTAAAAATTCGCTTTAATTTATTTTCCTTGGATATGAAAACTAAACTGGTGGTGAATGTTACGGGGTAACTCAGCGAATACCGATATACTCCAAACGCGCTCACACTGTGTTGTAGATAGTTGTAGATAGTTGTAGAACTTAAACTTAATTGAAGACCTCATTTGGACAAAACCATTGGATAGGCGACAAAAGACTTCTGAACCTGCCTGAAATGTAAAATAATCCTCTGGATTTACCTCACCATCGCTTGTATGGTGGGAAGATATAAAAATCAACCTTCGTAAGTATTGCGGGTACAATGCACACCTGCAAAAAAATTTCCCCCGAAAGTAATCCTGGACCTTCCAACCGTGCACATAAACGTGCATCCTTACAAATTCCCTCTGCAATCTTCCTCAGCAGTATTCACCTTGGACTTCATGCCAAGAAAAATCGATCTCAATTCTCCTTCTAAGGTTGTTTTTCCGAATCGCAGTCCAATCACATTAAATCTCTCAAGCAGTACCTAAATCGAACTTGTACACTCATGATTCAAAAATTGGTGATTGGAACTGGAATTTTCAATCAATTTTCTGCCAGCCTAGGGCATACCTAGTCCTGCCATAAGTTCTGTTACAAATATATAAAGAAAAAAAACAGTAAATATACTGTGTTCAAAATTGTTTCATTTACTAGACCACAATATTGATTATTTAAAAAAAATCGGATTCACTCGAAATGACTGCCTTTTCAGATCTGCACTCCCCGACAGCCAATCTTCTGCTGCTATAAAGCCGGGAATATTGACTCTGAACCACTCCTGCGTGGTTTTGGCTTTGTGCGCTGGAGATCCATCTGTAGCCATTGAAATCCCTCACAACGGCCTCTAGTATATCTTCTTGGTAAACCTTTGCACCAGTTTTTGCCCCTTATTCACAGAAATGGGGGGATATGACACTATGGTGAGAGACCCCCACAACACCATTACGCAAGCGGGATGGTGTCCACGTTGAATCCTTGGAACAAATTTTTTCGCTTCCTTAGATGAAGTGGCATAAATTTTGTCATTTGGTTTGTTGAAAACTTCTTCCACGGTAAAAATTTTTTTTCTAATCCGTAAACAGAATGTTTGCACGGCCACTGCCCGCGTGCCACTGCAAAAATCGCTTACATCTTTCCAGCCCAATTGTTTTTAGTTGAGGAGTTAGAAGATGACCCGTGGAGCGACGATAGGCTTTTATATGCAGACCATCCCGAATCAGCGTAGACATGGATATGGTTGATATATCCAATTCCTTGGACATGATTTTCTGTTTCCTAAGGGAATTCCTCCGAATTCGTTCACGCACTGCCTTTACTACCGCATTCGTACGAACGACGTGCGGGCGACCACTTCTTGGCCTGTCCTCTACTCCAGACAATTCGCCGAAGCGAGCAATAGCGCGATAAACGAATATTCTCGATATTTCGAGTGGTTTTAGCAGCTCGAAAATTTGGCCAGCACTCTTTCCACGCTTATGCAACGCTATCACCGCGACTCGATTTTCTTTAACGCCCCACTCCATGTTAATAGTTTGCAAACTGAAACCAACCTGACTAGTATTCTTCACTTATCAATGCATGTGTTCTGAAAAAAAAGTTAACAGTTCTATTCCCGCAAAAAGTTTTGAACGATAAGCGCTGGAAATTGTGTAAAAGAACTTTTGGCAGTACCAGGTACATATAACTTCTATATTACAAATAGTGAGTTATCCAATTGACCTCTGTGCAAGAGAATATATCAGGAGAAACCTCTGAATATCACATATCATATCATATCTTATATCAAAGCAGCCCTCATGTAATACTTAAACTTTGAATCTCAGCTCACTTGGAACTGTCTGTAGATCCTTCTGTACAAGCTTTCGAAGAAAGATAAGTAAGCGCTTTAGTGATAAAGTGTATCGTCACTTTCACAGCAAGCGCCACAGCTGTCACTTTAGCCTACCATATTAGGTGCCTAGGAAAACCGTAGGGCAGCATGAAGACACCAGTAAGAAGTCTAGAGCAGCACAAAGGCTGCTGATATCCTAGAGACCTCCGACAACATTAGTTTGGTGTGCCCGCAACCTGAAGACTTTATGCAACCTACATATTGTCGTGCCCAGAACAGAACCAACTTCCAACGGAAATGACCCGAATTCTGGGCTCACATTCTCTAACTATTCGTAGCTTAGGGGTGGTGAGGTATTCAGTGAAGCCTCAACTGCAGTTTGATTGTCGCTACAGGCGCAGATACTCGTATTTCTCCCCTTTCATCTGTTCATTACAATATAGTTTATTGTCATCAATAAATAATTTCCACTTGAAAGACTGATACAGGTTTGCTTTTCGAATAGTGAAGCTTAAGACTGTCATCTTCATCAAAGACGACAACGCCGCATACTAGATCGGTATTGAGACCATTGCTAAAAATCTGACTACATTCTTGTACTAGCTCGGATTCTAGGTGAGGGCGGTTCCGAAACCAATGAATATTGTCTGAGTATTCCAACAGCAACTGGAGTTCCGGTATCTCGCTTTGGACAGCATATCAATTAGATCGGAGTCAAATGACAGAGAACAAAACTCCAAAGTTGTACCAAAAACCACCACTCTCGTCATAAAGCGGTGTAAAACCTCTCAAACATCCAAAAAACAAAGGTGAATTTTTGCCACACCCATTGTTCCCTCATTCGTCAAGGATAATTTGGGAAATAATTTTTGGGTATATTCTAAGAAAAAATCGTTCTACAGTCCTCGTAAGGGTTTATTTCCAATGTTTGTTATTTTGTGCACCCTGACCCATGCTAACGGAAATTGGTGTGTAAATACTAACGGTAGAAACGTTTTGACTTAATTTTAGAAGAAATTCTAGCCTTTGTAACTGCGTTTAAATAAAGTTGCTATCTGGTTTGAGTCTTCAGATATCCAATTTCTAAGCCCATTCCATTTTTCTTGTCCATGCTAATTTTTGACGGTGAGGTCACTTTTCTCCAAAAAATACGTAATAAACCTAACGTTTTACTATTTTTCTTTTATGGATGTAACAATAATAAAATGAAATCATCAAAAAGTTTGCAGAAAAACCCGTAGATTTTATGATACTTAGGGAAACATGCAACAGGTAAAAAAAAGGAATTTATGATTATTTACCTTCGTTTCTAACAAAAGTTGAAAATAAAGTTGGTTTTCTAAGACTTAATAATTTTCCAATATTTTTTTCAAAATTGCATTGGAAGTTTTAAAGCGTGCTGCTTTATTTGACTACCTGTCGAAACCTTCATTTCCTTACCCTGTTCCTTAAAAATTCTCAGAAAGAGTTAAGTTTGGGGTATGAAGGCCTATTTGAAAAATTTACCAAACAGAAATGGTATAAAAGATTAGAAAATAAAATCATAAGTTTAATTTTTTACGCCAAGGTTGCTGTTGCTTAAAAACGCTATTTGAAATATCTGCATTTATAAGTTAAGAATACGAAGACATTACTTATGTTTATGGGTATGATTTTTATTCTAACCGACGACTTCCTAGTGAAGGAGTACTTGGAAATACGTATCCGAAGGCTACGAGAAACGGGATCAGTTTAAAATACACGATCTAACGCGGGAGCTCCGCATGTAAGAAGAGCTTCGCCTGATGAAAGAATACTAGAAGCTGTTCTAACTGATCCATCAATCAGCATCAGGCGCTTAGCACTTGATATTTCTAATGCATTAGACAGAGTTTGGCATCAGGCTGTATTGTCGAAAATGTGTGTTTTTGGGATCGACGACTCTCTTCTTCAATCCATTAGAAATTAACTTTCGGAACGTTCAATTCAAGATGTCTTGGATGGTTGCAAGTCTGATAATCACAAAATAAATGCTGGTGTACCTCAGGGCTCCGTTCTGTCTCCGACACTCTTTTTAATTTTCATCAACAATCTCTTGCCACTTCTAATCCAATATATTCCTTTGCTGACGACAGTACTCTCTGCTTTTCATATTCGCTCCCGGACTCATGCCCCTGCTCTTGGACTGTAGAACGGGAACGCCAGCGTATGTTAAGCTCATTAAATTCTGATATTAACAGCATAACTAATTGGGGAACCACTAACAGAGTAGAATTTAATGCTTCCAAAACACAATCCTGTCTGCTATCGCCATTATCCATGAATGGCACTTGCATCGTCGAAACCGATAAACTTTCCATTCTCGGTATATGTGTCAATGACAACGTACGCTGGAAAGGACACATATTCGGTGTCGTCAAAAATGCTGCGAAATGTCTTCAAGCGATGTAAGGAATATTTTACCTCCTCTGATCTGGCCCAATATACACCCTGAATGACTCGAACTGCAACCAACTTCAGACTGCTATAGTTTCCAAACCGTTCATGACAGTGAGCTCAAATTTTGACACATGGCAGATAATTTTATTATTTACAAGCCTTTTAAACGATTTGCGTCTCAGTTGTGTTGAAAAAATTTTATCCGCGATGGAATTCAAACGTGATAGTGTGATTGCTTTATATTTGGCTGGAAAACCACAAGTAGCTATCGTTAGAGCCCTCCAGCACCTCAACGTGAATAAATCATTTGTGTCTCGAAACATAGCTCGTTACCGTGATATTGGCAGCGTTGCAAAACGCCATGGAGGTTGTCATAAAAAAACAGCAACAACGGCAGAAACAACAGGTTCGGAAAGTGAAGGCTCGAATTGAGCGAAATCCACGTCGAAGTGGAAGAAAAATGGCTCGTGAGCTCAACATATCGTTGGAACGGATGCAACACATGCTGAAAAATAAGTTTGGGCTCAAGCCAATGAAGTTCCAAAAAGCACACGATCTTACACCGCAACAGAAAAAAGTTAGAGTCGAAAGAGCGAAGAAGTTGCTACGCTTGCACGAAAGTGGTGAGTTGCCGAATTTGGTTTTTTCCGATGAGTCGCCATTTGTTATCGAGCAATATGTCAACAAACAGAATGACCGAGTTTACTTGCCAGAGAGGTCCTTCGAAAACTTACACCTTCGGACGACCACCAGAAAGCAGGCAGCACCGATGGTAATGGTTTGGACCGCCATAACCGCCAATGGTCGCTCTCCGCTCGTATTTTTGGACCGTGGCGTCAAAACTAATGCGATCGTATACCGTGAAACTGTCTTAGAGGCAGCATTAAAGCCTTGGGCAAACAATAATTTCGGTCGAAGACGGTGGACATTTCAACAAGACTCGTCTCACAAAGCGCGCGTCAACCAAGATTGGTTAAAAAACAATGTTCCACACTTCATTTCTTCGACACAATGGATTGCAAATTCTCCGGATGCAAATCCGTTGGATTTCTCTGTCTGGGGTATTTTGAAGGCGAAGTTTGGAATGGACCAAAATACCGCAGAGCCACTTGCGTGCAGAGTGTGATGCTTTCTTCGGCCGTCTCAAAGCCATTCTTCGTGCCAAAGGTGGACATATTGAAAACTACTGATACAATTTGAAAATTGATGTATTTTCCAACATTTTTGGCTTTAGAACAATAAAATTTACCAAAAAATAAAAAAATTATAGTATTTTAAAAAGTTGGAGTTCGAGTCATTAAGGCGTTTATCCGCCCGAAATTGGAGTACAATGCCCACACCGTGTCTGCACCTGCTAGATAGGATTTAAAACAGTGCGATAAAACTCATAGGTGATACTAATATCACTCAAACAATGGACATCCTCGAACACCGACGTAATGCCTCGTGTCTGAATCTGTTTTATCGATATTTCCACCACCAGTGCTCTATAGAAATCGCCAGTAGCATTCCGTCCCTTCAAATCTTTAACCGTAACTCCCGTCTCGCTATGAATGCTCATCAGTATACCTTCAAGCCCACTTTCGGACGTACTCTAAAATATCGTG
Organism: Volucella zonaria; assembly: GCA_963966105.1. Classification (NCBI taxonomy): domain Eukaryota; kingdom Metazoa; phylum Arthropoda; class Insecta; order Diptera; family Syrphidae; genus Volucella; species Volucella zonaria. Next base: position 161,869,963 of record OZ014532.1, read on the forward strand.
AGTCGTTCCTAAGCCGTACAACTCGCTTATGGAATGCCCTGCCTAGCTCTTTATTTCCTAGTCATTATAACCTTCAAGCATTTCTTTCCATCCTCCCTGACTTTCCTTCGCCCGCGCTGTGTACAAACATTTTCAGGGTACAGAAATCCCTTGAGCGCGTGCAAAAAAAAAAATTGTAATTCAGTGTTTCCAGACATAACATTTCTAATGTACTGCAAGGAGAAAATTTTTATCCATACAACCATACACCTGCGCAAGAACTGCTTCCCAATGATTTGGAAAAAAGACTTGAGTTTTCTAACTGGTAGCTGTGCCGGAGCTTGGATGACAACGAATTTATTAGCAGAATTCTTTGGACGAACGAATCTCAATTTACAAGAGATGATATCACAAAATTTCATAATCTTCATACATGAGCTAAGGACAATCCACGTACCAGCGGACACATTTCAACACAAATTCAGCGTCAATATGTGGGCAGGAGTAATTGGTAACAAGTTAATCGACCCCTTCAAACTACCACCTAGGCTGAATGCTACAAACTATCTGCAGTTCTGGCAAAATGAGTTACCAGAGCTATTGGAGGACATTCCACTGATTCGACCAGCTTCATCATCGTCCGCTATGGTCGGCAGGTTAAGAATTGGCCACATGAAGAGTACGATAATCGTTGAAATGAGCTCTGCTCTGCAAGATCTCCGGACCTTACAGTACTGGATTTTTTGTATGGGGAAGAATGAAAGAACTTGTTTATTCAACCGAAATACCAATTTTAAGTGATTTGGAAGAGCGTATTCTCGAAGCGTCATCAAAAGTGAGCAGTTAGCATCAATAAACATTCGCAGTGCAATCTAAAAACGGGCTCTAGCATGCATACAAAACCAACGAGGTCACTTTGAGCACCTATTATAACTGTTTTAGTACACACATAAAATAAAAATTATCTAAAACCACACAAAATCATTTTGTATTCATAGCCTTTGGAGCTTAAAGCAAAAAACTCTTTTTTTTTTTTAATTTTAGCGGCTGCGGCTTCTCCCAAGTATCATAAAATCTACGGGTTTTTCTGCAAACTTGTTGATGATTTTTTTTTATTATTGTTACATTCATAAGAAAAAAAATAGTAAAACGTTATGTTTATTACGCATTTTCTGGAGAAACGTGACTCCACTGTCAAAAATTAGCATGGGCAAGAAAAATGGAACAGGCTTAGAAATTGGCTATCTGAAGACTGAAATAAGGTATCAACTTTGTTTAAACGCAGTTACATTTAAAAATAAAGTACTAAACGAAGTTCCTACCATTAGTGTTAAAAGAGCAATTTCCGTTAACATGGGTCTGGGTACACCAAAGTAAGCCTTTTCTTAAATCCTCGATAAATGATCTCAACATGGGAGATAGACCCTTACTATAGAACGATTTTTTTCTTTGAATATACTCAAAGTATCCTTGACGAATTGGAGGACACCCTGTATATTATGTGTCCTGAGTCAGGGGCTACACCGATTTATAGTTTCTAAATATCAAGTAGACATTTATTGGTTTCAATAATCAACTTACTTAGATGGCCCTGTAGTAGAAAAGACCTGGGTATCATCCAACATGCCTCTCTAGTCAGCCTGTTTCCGATAACTGCTTCCAATATCATATGCAAAGTTGGTTGAAGTCGCCCAGCTGAGATGCTGGTGTTCATCCGCTCTACATTTACACTTTACGCTGTGTCGCTTTACATTTGTTGATTAAATGTTCTCCTCCCCATTTTTCTCTTGAAAGGACTAAGAGCCCCCTCATCTTGTTCTGTCAAAGTCCATGTCACTGGGCCTTTGAGAAGGGCTGGCACAATTAATGTTTTTTATAGCGATACTTTGATTTCCGGAGAAAAGGCTCTGCTACTAAATTATCATACCTTCTAGGAGCCAATTAATAGCCATTAGCAAGAGTTTCTCTTCGAATGATCTCTGACAGAATGTTCTTTCTTTTAGACTTGTTCCCCGCCAGACCCATTTTCGCAGTTTGTGCTTCAATACTTTTCAATGCTTCATAAATAGCTCGCTGTGTTCTGCCGATATTGTTTATGTCATCTGCATTGGAAATTAGTTGTATAGACTTTTGAAAGATTTTGCCTTCGGTGTTGGCTTGCGAGTTTCGTACAATATTCTCAAGCATGAAATTGAAGAAATCGCAAGACAGTGGACAGCCTTGTAGAAAGCCTTTTGTGACATCATACGTATCGATGCAGCGAGCTTCCTCCGTGGTCCTCTGCAAAGACGTACAAATTGAGTAGGGATACCAAAACCGAGCACGACTTCGTATAATATTTCCCGATATACGCTGTCATAGGCGGTCTTGAAATCGACAAATATGTAGGTGGCGTGTATCGGTTTGGAATTCAAGTATCTTTTCCAAGGTCTGCTGTAATGTAAAAATTTGGTTGATAATGGATTATCTGGAACTAAAACCACACTGATAAATTGTAAGCAGGCGGTAGAGAATAGGTTTTAGACGATTATATGATACGAGAGAGAAGATATTATACTCGTAGCTGTTTTCGAGGAGGCTGGTGCTTCTATAGCTGGCAAAGACTAGACTCTTTTCGGGATCGGGCATACAGTGCTGACACATTTAAAAGATGATTTTCGCGCGCTCTTCACAGTCATATCCCGCCACCTTGAATAGCTCGGCCCCTACCGGCAGCTTAAGTTTGGATATAGCTATCCTCACATCAACGAGATCGGGAAGATGGAATTGTTGCCCATCATCGCCCAAGTTGAATGGTTAGTTGTGTCTGATATCGGAATGTTGATTGACATCGCCGTTTAACAGTCAGCAGAAATGGTTCTTCTATATCCTCTGCACTAACAGTGAATATTCCACTAAGTGCTCTTGTTCGTCCTTGCAAGGCTCAGTTCATACATCTTTTAATTTCTTCGATCATGTTTCTCTTTTGTGTTCCTTCTGAGCAGGCGGTGCTCGTCCTTCCTTATTTGTTTGTAGAACTCACGAGTCGATCTGCATGCTCCAGGGAGCATTCTTGAGAAACCACGGATTTCTTCAGCAGAGTTAGAAACCACAAAAAATTCAAACAAAATCTTCGTGTTGCTTCACGTACATCAGCGATCTTTAAACTTTCAGTTGGATATAGGTGACACCTGTTCACTGGTAGGCGTTGCGGCTTTGAGCCTGTGATCCAACAGCACGCAGCCTTAAAGTTTATGGAGAAATGAGCGTGCATATTAAAGGAGCAATAAAGCTTAATGTTTAGTGGAAGACAAAAACACTCAACTTATCGCTTGTCGTTTCCGATGTAGCTCAAGGTGCAAACATAATGGGTTTGGACTGGCTTCAAGTGTTTGTTTTCCAGATATATTTGGCGAAGGAAGAAGCCTCACTGCAAATTACGTTGGAATCTAGGGAACAACTGGCATCTAAAGCCAAGTCAATGTGCAAGAAGCACGAAATAGTTTTTAAGCTTGAATTGGGCTGCAGTAAACATCTCAATCATCTCAAGCTGAACAAGAACAAGAACAAGAATTTAAAAAATCGGCACCTACCTTTTACTCAAAAGGAGGACGTTCACCTAGAGATCGAACGTTTGCAGCAGTCAGACGTTTTTCGTCCTATTGAAACCAGCCAACCCATCGTGATTCTACAAAGAGCGAACTCAAAATAAATCGTCATCCTATACCCCGTATCCAAGAGCTATTTCATAAGTTACAAAGAGGGTCGTACTTCATAAAGTTTGACGGTTTGAATATCAGTGGTACATCCAGTTCCACGGGTATTTTCCAAAGATGCTGATTAGGAAATCTCAAATTTTTTCTCGAACACTTGGAGCATCATGGCCAGTGTTGTCGACTAGAAAAATGCTAATTCGCCAAGCGGAGATTGAATACTTATACCATATTGCGAATTCCAGCAGTTTTGCCAGAGCCTCTTAACTCACCATATGACTGCCGGTGTCAAACGGCGTAGCAGAGAACTTTCAAGACGTCTTTTTTTTTTTAATCATGTTAGCCGACGAGCAAGGAGAAGATGCATTATAAGCTTATCTCTGGCAGAGAGATTGCACAGCAGGCAGAACCGAACCTTAATCTCAGCGATTTTTCCAAATTCTCGAAGTCAAGAGGAGACAATTAAAACCAACGATTTAAAATTTTAACCTGTGTCCGTGGGTTTTTGGAGTGATTAAGAAGACTCTTGCGAAACGTATTCATCTGGTCGAAACCGATCATGATCTCCGGTGTCGTCATAAAAACCAGATCGGTCCCCGAAGAGCAGCAAAACTTTGACGCGTTATCTGACTGCATTAAAAGAAATATATCCATGTATCCTTTCACTGAAATCGTTATTACCGGCGATTTTAATATACACAATTCTGGGTGGCTTCGACATTCTGGACAGACAACACCCTGCAAGGTTGTATTAGATGTAAGTAGGTTAAGTATATTAAGATTTATTTTTAGGTAGTCTGTAAGTTTTTATAATAGTATTAAAAAAAAATTGTCCATTTACTAAGTTTTTATATAAAATTTATTTCCTTAGTTTTAGTTTCAATGAATGTTAAAGTAAATATAGACTGTAAGATACATCAAAAGACATAGTTTAAGTGCTAGGTTTAACTTAGAGTGCCCGCATGGGGCCAGTAAGTTAGAATAAGATAATTTTAAGTTAATTAAGCTATTTTTAAGCGTTTTTTGTATAGCATTTAAGAGTAAATTAAGTAATATAAATAAAAATGCATAAAAACTGAACTGAACACCCTGCAAGGCCAACCCGGCAGAGAAAAACCGAAAAAAAATCTAATAAGACAGGAATGACTGGAACGTCTTCCTTAAGCGTGTGAAATTTCAATACGACTAAAAAACTGAGGCAAAAATGCTACAATGTCCGTAAAGTAGTAAAAATTGTTGATCGTTCGTCGAAAACATTACAAATTGCATCCTCCATCCCAATGCTCATTTATAATGACATTCCAGCTGTCAGCTCTTTGGAGAAGGTCAATCTGTTTGCTGCACATCTTGGGCCCAGCTCAACACTTTGCTTTGTCCCCGCCTACACTTTTGTGCGTCGAATCTTGGAAGGGGTGTTCTTCCACGCTGGAAAAACCGCTGTTTAAGCCTTTTCATCAATCCCACTCTTTAAGACTCTTTCCGAGCAGATGGTAAACCGCATTTCTCCAGCACGACGACTATCTTTTTCAATGGATTAGAAAGTACCTTACGGAACGTTTAATTCAAGTTGTCTTGGATGATTTCAAGTTTGATATTTACAAAATAAATACTGGTATGCCCCAAGGCTCCGTTCTGTTCCCGACACTCTCATTAATTTTCATTAATGATCTCTTGTCTGCTACTTCTAATCCAATATATTCCTTTGCTGATGACAGTGCTCCCAGTAGTCTCTTCATATTCGTTCACATCCCTTCTCTTCGACTGTAGAACTGGGGCGACGCTCATGAAATTCCGATATTAATAGCATAACGTTATGGGGAACTATCAACAGAGTGGAATTTAATGCTGTCTGCTGTCGTTAAAGCTAAATTTAAATACCCAGCCATTCTCCATGAATGGCATTTGCATCGTCGAAACCGAAAAAATTTCCATTCTCAGAATGTGTGTCAATAACAACTTACGTTGGAATGATGGCATATTCGATGTCGCCAAAAATGCTGCGAAATGTTTAGGTTTCTTCACACGACGTAAGAAATATTTTTCGTCCTCTGATCTGGCCCTAATATATATGTAGGTAAGGTATTTATCAGCCCAAAATTGGAGTACAGTGCTCACATCTTGGCAGGTGCGCCTAAAACATCTCTGCGCCTGCTAGATAGGATTCAAAACCGTGTGATAAAACTTATAGGTGATACTAATATCAGTCAGTCAATTGACACCCTCGAACACCGACGTAATGTCTCCTGTCTCATCACCAGTAACATTCCGTTCCTTCAAACTTTCAAACGTGACAGCCGTCTCGCTATGAATGCTCGTCAATATAGCCTTAAGCCCACTCGACGTACTCTGAAATATCGTGACTCGTTCCTAAGCCGTACAACTCGCTTATGGAATGCCTTGCCCAGCTCTCTATTTTCTAGTCATTATAACTTGCCCAATTTTCTGTGGAATTGGACCCGACTGTAGGACATCATTCTTTAACTCCGGAGAGTAGAATTGTTAAGAATGAGCAGGAACAACTTTCCGTATAATTCCCAATGAGACTTTTGTAGGTTCCCAAATTCAATCCATAAAACTTTATATTGTAATTTAAACGATATAACAATTTATTGAAGTTCATAAAAACAAAGTAAGATTTATATAAAAAAGATGGACGAAAGTTGAGAAGGGCTTCAAATTTTGTCTCCCTGCTCCGGTGTTCAAAAATGGAATGAATCATTGAGGCGTCCCTCCTGTCAAATTAGATTCCTCTCTTCTTTTCCGCTAGATGCCGCTATGGTTTAGGAGTGATGCCAACAAGAATAACAGCAGAAATATCATCAGCACCCAACTCACCAGACGAACGAATTACTACCATATCGAGTCCTCCAAGATCTGACCGCCTGCCGAACAACCGGGTTAGATTCGCTCTTAATTAAACGGGTAGATGATGCACCCTGTAATACTTGAACAAATGCAACGGTACTATTACGTGCGAGTGCCAATTGGTCGGAATTGTCACTTCCTAATGGCATTAAGAAAAAGCGCGAAAATAAAAAAATTTCATCCGGAAAATTATCTATAATACTATACCACCTTAATCAAAAAGTTCCCGGGGGACACCACCGTGTAGCGCTCCCATTGTTCCGATTTGAGTTCTGTTTTTTTTTGTTAAGTTGATAATTCTGTTGTTGACATTCCTTCTAAATCTTAGCATCACAGCTTGACATTTGCAAAAGTTACGTAGCCAAGAGTACATCTATCTTTGTGTGTGTTGGCGATTTTTTACAACATTAGAAATGGATTTAAATTTGCAACAACGAACTTGTATTAAATTTTGCGTAAAAAACAGCTTTAATGGTGTGCGAACGTTGGAAATTTTGGAAAAGTGTTTCGGCAACGATTCTATAAAGAAAACGGTCGTTTACGTCGGCATGAGCGGTTCAAAAGTGGTCGTGAGTCAATCGAAGATGATGAACGCAGTGGCAGACCATTGACATCGAAAACCGACGAAAACATTGATGAAATACTCGTAAAAGAAATGTTGGTCAATAACCGCAAATTAACCATCAGAGAGATAGCGGAGGACTTGAACATTGCCTTTTGATCCGTCCAAGACATTTTGGTTAATGATTTGGGTTTCCATCGTGTAGCAGCAAAGTTGGTGCCAAAAGACCTCAATTTCATGCAAAAAAGAGACCGTGTTGACGTCGCAAAAGAGATGATTTGTGAGGCTGAATCCGATCCCACATTCATCAAAAGGATCATTACTGGAGACGAGACGTGGGTTTATGAGTACGACACGCAATCCAGACATCAGGCAAGTGAATGGCGTTCACCAAATGAGCCGAGACCAAAAAAACCACGTCGTTTTCAGTCAAAAAGGAAGGCAATGCTCACGATCATGAATTTTCACATCATGAATTTTCATGATTACCAGTATTTGGGCGTTATGAGACGTTTGCGTGAAGCGATTCGCCGAAAGAGACCAGAATTGTGGGCAGAAAACTCGTGGATTTTGCACCATGATAACGCACCGTCGCACAGTGCCATCATTATTCGTAATTTTTTGACGAAAAATGCAACAAATACCATCCAACAGCCACCGAATTTACTTGATTTGGCTCCCTGTGGCTTCTATCTGTTCAATCAAGTTAAAAAACCACTACGGAGAACGCGTTTCAGCAGCCGAGAGGAAGTAATGGAAAAATCGCAGGAAGCACTAATGGACATACCGAAAACCGAATATAAAAAATGTTTCGAGGATTGGATCAAGCGCTGGCATAAGTGTGTTGCAGTCGGTGGGGACTACTCTGAAGGGGACAATATAGATGGTGTTCGGAAGTACAACATACTGTATTATTGAAATTATTATCTTTGGCTTGTTAAAACCATAAATTAATTACTTTGCTTGAAATTAAGATAAACTATGTAAATTGAACTTTTAACCTAAATGTAAACGGATTAACGTAACGTAGAGTTCAGATTTTGCCTTGTATGACAGTTAATGTAAAACGTAAATATGGAAGTAATTTCCGGATGACGAATAAAGATCTCTCTTTGCTGTGACCTTCAAGAAGAAACGACGTGTTTTATTTAACCGCATTTTTTCTACCCCACTTTTTTACCCTACACAAATAAAATAAAGTAAAATTAAACCCTACACACCCCAACATTTGGTCCAAACGAGCCGGATAATTTAAAAATTAAAACATTAAAGATTTAAAGAAAAAATTGATAAAAAAAAGTGCAAGTGCAAAGTGCAAGTGCACAAAATATATATATATATAAGAAGACTACACAAAACATTAAACATTTAAAATGAATTAAAAAATTTTGATAAAAAGTGCAAAGTGCAAGTCCATGGACAAGTGCAAAGTGCAAAATATATGTATAAATATATATATAAAACAAATAAAGTACATACATAGATTCCCTCGCGGTCGGTGTCTTGCCCTTTGTCTTGTTCCCTTTAAAGACTTAAGACTTTCGGTGGTTGTGCATTTATCGGGATTCCCGCGCCGTGTAAAATTCATCAATTTATCAACTTTAACCTCAACTGTCACCAGCTGGGCAAAGCTGACCAAAGGTCGTAAGTTGCTGTAATAGAATATATTATTGAATTAACAACTTAATAAACTGTATCTAATAGTAATTTAATAAATATTGTGCTTGATACATACACACATATTGGGTTATAATTAATTTACAAATAAAACCTTTAAAATGTCTAAATTGTCATCGGGTGCAGATCAGAAAGGTATTCTGGAGCAGATTCGTCGAGACCACTCCAACTTCAAGAAGACTGGAGCATCACGTCGTACAGCCAGCTATCTTTCAGGTCGTCTTCTTGTCCTCGAAGTGAACTTCAAGAACGCACTTGAGCATCAAGCAAAAATTCGACGAGGAGATGTCGAAGAAGGTCTGGAAGAGGAAGATTTTGATGAAATTTTTGATCTGCTTCAAGAAACATATTTCACTTACCGAGGTGAATTGGTCGATGCTATCGACAATGCCAAGTCAAAATCTAAGGAGAAGATTGTGGAAAGTGAGTGCACAGGTGCTTCTTGTAATGAGCTTTCATTACCCCAAATTAAAATTCCGCATTTCGAGGGCTCGTACACAAAATGGCGGGCTTTCCATGATGTCTTTTTGTCCTTAGTCCACACAAATACGAAGCTGGGTGAGATTCAAAAACTTCACTATTTGAAATCTTCTCTTGACGGTGAAGCTGCTCGTTTGTTGCAGCATTTAGGGTTGTACTCTGGCAACTATGACAAAGCATGGGAACTGCTTGTCGCCAGGTACGACCACAAGCGAGTGCTGGTAAACGCACACTTCCAACTTTTCTTTGACCAGCAGCAGTTGACAAAGGAGACTGCAAGTAACATAAAGTCCCTACTGGACACGTCCCAGGAATGTTTCCATGCCCTGGAAAATCTAGGATTGCCGGTTAGTTCTTGGGATGACATATTAATTTATATACTAGTACAAAAATTACCTGCTTTTACTCAGCGTTTGTGGGAGGAGAAGTTAGGTAGTTCGAAGGAGTTGCCCACACTTACACAATTTACAGCGTTCCTAGAAACGCGTTTTAGGACCTTGGAGGCAGTAGCTGGAACTAGTGGGCTAAAGGGCAGCGGTTCTTCTCCACATAAAGGTATTGCAGTTGAAAAGAAAACGGTGCTGCATGTTGGTAAGATGCAGTTTGCATGTAAGGTTTGTGGTAAAGGTCAGCATTCTCTAAGGACTTGTAAAAAGTTCATTGACTTGGAGATCTGCGAACGATCTAAGTCAGTGGACAGAATCGGGGTTTGTCGAAACTGTTTGGCATACAGCCACAAGACAAACCAATGTCAAAGCAGTGCGCGCTGCTATTACTGTATGCAGAAACACCATTCTCTGCTGCATTTTAAGAATCCCAGCTCCAAATCTACAAGGAATCATGAAAATACGACTATAGGTACACAAACTTTCCACATAAAGACAAAAATAAATACTAACCAACCCAAAACTGTCTCTTCTGGAGTTGATTACCCAAGTGTTCTTTTGGCAACAGCAGTTGTTCGAGTCAGGTCGTCAACTGGTAATTATTTTCATCTGAGGGCATTAGTCGATCCTGGATCTGAAGCAACATTTATCACAGAGTCAGCTGTTGAATTGTTAGGGCTTCATCAACGGCGAACACTCATTAAGGTATCTGGATTGGGAAAACTTAGAAGTGGTTCATGTCAGCGGTATGTAAGTCTTACCTTTGGGTCGCTGGTAACACCTTTTGAGACAAATACCCCAGCCTATGTGTTCAAGTCCCTGACTGGTCTTCTGCCATCCAAACCTTTAGCTCTGCAAAATTGGGAACACATCCAGGGTTTGAAGTTAGCTGATCCACAATTCGACAAGCCTGCGACTGTTGATATCCTCCTGGGAGCCGACGTTTACTCTGACTTTATTTTAGGATCAATTATCCGTGGCATAGATGAAAGATCGCCAATTGCACAGGAATCAGAGTTAGGCTGGCTTCTCCTTGGGAAGGCAATTTCACAAAATAAAGAATCTGTACATAGCTTCTTACAGGTTCTCGATAACAACACTCAGCTGCGAGGGTCCTGGGAACTGGAGGAGTTGCCTGTGAATACTAATAAAACTGCGGAAGACAAAACAGGTAAAAAGCATAATATTAACACAAAAAGAAGATTAGCTGATGGTCAAGATCAGCAATCGCAACCATTTAAAAACGGATGTAAGCCTGGGTTTGGTGCCTCGAAGTTAGGTGCCTTACGTAGGTTTCATCAACTGGAAGGAAGATTCCAGGAGAACCCCACACAACACAAGGAGCATTCCAAATGTTTAAAGGAATGCAAGAAGTTTCCTCAGATGGCCGTAGTTGACGCAAAGAATACCATACTGGATACACGACACCATTTCTACATTACTCACCATGCGGTATTCCTTGAGTCAACCAGAACTACGAAACTTCGTCGCAGTCCTGTGAACTACAAACGGTTTGTACGAAACTGCCGGGCACAAGCTGGAAAAAGAGACAAAGGTCCACTAAAGGCAGATATAATCGGCAAAAGACTCGTCGCAATTCCTCAAGGAGACACTGCCTCGGAAGGGGTAAGTTACCTTGAGCGATGGAAGCTGATAAACTCAAACACCAACGACTTTTGTCGAAAGTGCCGCATCCTGTCCAGGATGAAACAGCGCCCGAAGTGGACAAGACGGAAGCCGGGAAACAAACGCGGAGACTTAGTTCTCATCAAAGATGAGAGACTACCACCTTTGCAATGGCGACTCGGACGGATAACCGATACACATGCCGGGAAAGACGGACTTGGACGAGCAGTTACGATATGAATCAAAACCGGATAACTCAAACGGTCACACGGAAGGCAAGGCAATTGAACGACACAACACAAAATTCATAATACATACACTTTAAATAAAAACGTATAATGTTAAAAGCATTTATTTTCTTTTTAAAATAATTTATTTCCTTAATTAAATACAAATAATTATAAAATTTTCAACCTAGGTTTCCCTACACAGCACAAGACATACAGTCCACTCACTCAACCACACAATATCATTCATATTGGACAACGCTGTGGAGGTCTGAGATTCCAAAATACCGACGGGAATTGAAGAATCGAAACCCCGACGGCATTTGAAGGTTTGGTATCCTCAAAGGTTATCCACTAAATCACACAAAATCATACAGGACAACGTCGCAAAGTCTCGAAATTCCAAAATGCCTACGGAAAATGGATAACCAAAATCCCGACGGCATTCGAACTTTTCGTGACACGATCAACGTTGTCCACTGAAAACACAACACAATACAACACAACACAACACAACACAACACAACACTTAATCCTATCAACAGGTATTCTTTTCAAAAATAATTTTAATATAATTTAAAAACATACAAGATAATAACACATGATAATACAATAAAAATCTTAAACTAATTTAACCATAGATAAATAATTTAAACCTTAAAAGCTAACACAATATATTTTTAACATAAATTACACAAAAAAAAAGAAAAAATCAAAATGTAAACAAAAGAAAAATTACGTAAAAAACTTACCGCAGATGGAATTGTTTACGTTTGCATATTGCAGCAACAATTCTACATATCCACACACACACATTGGCCAGCAATTCGGCCATCATACTTAACCGTACACTAACAAAACGTTCGCGAAAATTTCGTCGCACATCGACGCACTGCACAACCAAAAAAATGCGTACGCGAAGAACAGTTACCGCAAAAATAACACCACAAATTGTATGGACTTTACTGGGAAAATAACGTAATGAAATTTTTATCTTTTTTCATTTTCCCATTTCTTTTTTTTCTTTATTTTTTTTTGTTGCACTTGCACTCGAATATCACTTCCGCGAAATCAAAACAAACGATGTATATCAATATATACACACGCACGTATATACGGTTGTGTATTCGCGCCGGTTTACACAACACAAACGAACTCGAATTTCGCGAAGGAAGGGGTGCAGACAAAAAAAAGATAAAATAAACAATTAACTAATAACACTTACCTTATTCACAATAACAACAAAAAAAAACTAAAAACTAAACAAAAAGAAAAGGGTAAAACAAACGAAAACTTAAAAAAAAAAAAAAAAAACCGCACAACACACACGAAACGCAAATTGACCCAGTTTTGGTCAATGATCAAAACAAACTATTGCACAAAGCAAATTACGCATGTTTCATCTCCCTTTGTTGCTCGTTTGTTATTCGTCATCCTTGTCACCTACATGTAATGTTTCAAATTATTAACTTACACGATTTTTGTTTCATTCACATGTAGATAGTCAACACACTCGCACTCACACAACACACAACTCTTATGTCAGAAGAAGTACTACATACTCCAACTGCAATTGAGTACACTTGCGGACGAAAGTCGTCCACCGGGCGGGAGCATGTTCGGAAGTACAACATACTGTATTATTGAAATTATTATCTTTGGCTTGTTAAAACCATAAATTAATTACTTTGCTTGAAATTAAGATAAACTATGTAAATTGAACTTTTAACCTAAATGTAAACGGATTAACGTAACGTAGAGTTCAGATTTTGCCTTGTATGACAGTTAATGTAAAACGTAAATATGGAAGTAATTTCCGGATGACGAATAAAGATCTCTCTTTGCTGTGACCTTCAAGAAGAAACGACGTGTTTTATTTAACCGCATTTTTTCTACCCCACTTTTTTACCCTACACAAATAAAATAAAGTAAAATTAAACCCTACACACCCCAACAGATGGAGATGAGTAAACTTGCATTTCCATTTTTCTGAATACATTCCGGGAACTTTTTGATCAAGGTAGTATATAGATATACCATATTTGTACAAAGTTGTATCGGATTCACTCTTGAATAAATTATATTAAAGTTAAAACACTTTTGATAAATAAAAACTAGGAGGTTATTAAATATGGATCGATACACATTCGCACGGTGTGTTAAAATAGTGAAAATTCACTACAAAAACGGTGAAAATATCGTGGAAACGTTTCGTAAAGTTCATACTACTATAGTGAATTTAATCGATAAATTTGAACGTTTCGGACGTCTCTTAGTGATATGAAAACTCACACTGGTATTCGTCCGGCAAGATCATCGCCGCCGTAGCTGAGAGTGTGACTGAAAACTCAGATGTGTCCATTTCGAGCCGATCACAGGAATTGGGCCTATCTGCAACCACTTTGCACCGTATTTTGCATAAAGCTGTTGACCTTCGAGTACAATGTCACGAACAGAGCATGGGTGCTGGAAGTGAATGAACAAGATCATGATTTTTTACACAAAATGATGAGTAATGAGGCTCCTTTCCATTTGTTTTTCTACGTAAACAATCAAAACTATAGGAGCTCTGTAAACCAAAAAGGAATAGTGGAAAAACCTCTCCGTCCACAAAGAGTATTGGGCTGGCGGTGTCATTGGGCCTGTTTTTTTTCGGAAATGAAGCAGGGGCACCGTTTCAGTCAATGGATTGTCTTGCGGAACAGTGTTGATTGACTTTTTTTGCCTGAAATTCATGCTATGGGCCCGGACGACGTTTATTTTTAGCAGGACGGCGCCTCATGCCACACAGCCGGTGAAACAATGACTATTGCGTAACAAATTTTTTGGACGTGTGATTTCTCGAAATGGAGACTCTAATTGGCACCCGAGATTGTGCGATTTAACAGCATTAGATTGTTTCCTTTGGGACTATATTAAAGATAAAGTCTACGCCATTGCTCCACCAACGATCCACGTACTGTAGGAAAACGTTATGAAAAATTTCATTAAAATAATGACTATTTGTAAACAGGTCCAAGACTGACATTTGACAGATATGGTATTCCATTACTAACCTCAGAGTTTGTACTTTAGATCAAAATAAAAATATCACCCGATTTCATAAAAGTGTTGCGTTTTGCTATTGATTTAAAATGACTCCTGTTGTTGGATAACCCTATTCAATTCGTAGCTTTTATATACATTTTGCGTGATATTTTAGAAATACGCTGGCAATATAAAATCTTCCACGTACACCCGCACGATTACCACCGGTCTCGCTGGGAATTGCATTTTTGCATTTAGCACAATCCTGCATTCCACTGAAAATTCACGTGAAGTTGTATGTACGAGTATGTCACCAGACCAGTAGCTCCACTACTGGAATATTCCAGCAAAATTAACACAATAACTGTTTTTTTTTTTCACTTACTTACTTAGGTGGCACTACAGTTGGGGGTGAATCTGGGCCTCAACTAGCAAGCCTCTCCAGTTAGCCCGGTCTTTAGCCAACTGCCTCCAGTTGGACACTACAAGTCGGTTGATTTCCCCTTCTACTTGAGCGCTACCTAAAGTAAGGTCTTCCTCTACTGTGTTGTCTCTCTGGATTAGATCCGAAAACCGGAGAATAGGTATCCGCTCGCTTTACGTGGCCTACCCATCGCAGGCGACTAATGCGCAGTTTTCTAACTAGGTCAATGTCGCTGTACAGCTCGTAAAGTTCGTCGTTAGATCTTTTGCTCCAAAGCCCGTCAACGCAAACTGACCGAATATTTTTTTTTTATAGGCAAAAAGCCCGAAGAAATTTAGAAAGGGGATAAAGAAACATGTAGGGAAAAAAAGGGGAAGAAATAAATATAATAAGGGCAGAAAAAGGGAGAAGGTAGCGAGCCTTTTCTATCGTCATTCTGCACAGACGTGCGAGTTTGGAAGGGATATGGCTCTACATAGCTCGTATCTATAAATTCTGTCATACTATATGCGGTTTTAAAATAGATAAAAGGATGGTGGGTATCGATTCGGAGTTCTTGGATTTGTGGAGATTTGGTCCAGCATTGGGGACTTTCGTGGTCTGAATCCTCACTAATAGGGCCCAATCAGGTTGTTGACTAAGGATTTCAGACCCTCACACAATATGGCAGATAAGATTTTGTATACAATCTTGAGGAGACTTATGCCTCATGGGGGCAGGTGTGGGGTCTCCTTTTTTGTGGGTCGGCCAGTGAATTGGGTTCCTAATCCGCGCCCGAAAGGCATTCATTTTTCCAGTTAACTAAATTAACTAAAAAATTAGTCTTTCATTAAATTTTGGATATCATCCATGGAGCGAGATAACCACTGAGCCTAAACATTTTTCTTTTCTCTCTATCCAATTTTCCAAAAAAAACTTAATACATGCTGAGCCATTATAAGTGACCATGCACTTTAGTGTCAACTTATTAAAAAAAAATAACCAGATCTGAGAAAAACGAGTTGGTGTATGCTCTCCACAAAATCATTTGCAGGAGCTTTGAATACCTCGGGCAAAAAAGGTTTTCCCTACTATCAGCACCGACTGTGACTCTACTACAAGGTTTCCGTCTTCTATCTATTTCTCAATATCTTCGATCGCTCACATCTCTATGTTCTTCTTTTGGAGAAGCCGATGTTCTCGCCTCTTCTGCTCGTAGAGATCATGAACGTCTTTCGTCCTTCGTTGTAGCGCCGCTTTGTGTACTTCTTGTTTAGCTGCATGTCATCAACCCAGAGATTTCTTGGTGGTGTTCGGGTGAAACCAAGCACATCAGATGCGGTGTCTCTGATGGCACGTAGGCAACATTTCCGCTGGTCTTCGGTACTTGACGCTGGCTGCACAGGAGTTGTCGAGAGATTTCGGGATACGCGTTCGGTGAAGATTCTGGAGGTCTATTGCGATTGTAGCTTTTCCACATTCCACATTTTCCTACATTCCACAATGTTGACTGCTCGGAACGCTCGGACGTTCAAAATACTAAGGGCATGCCTTACGTCTATCGCAATGAGATCAATTAGATTCAACGTTTCGTAATATGGAGACCGCCATGACCATTTATGTATACTGAAATGAGAAAACTATAAGCTTACTATAGTGATTTTTCGTCCCGCCACAAAGTCATTAAGCCTAACTCCATGTCATGTAGGCTATGTTTACCAACCGTTCTCCTTTCCTGTACTGGCGTTAAAAGCGCCTAATACGATTTAAAATCATACTTAGGAGTTAGGATATTGCTCATAAGTCTTATTGAAGTGCTCGTAGAAACTTTTTTTGGTAGCGTCGTCCTTATCTTGAAGCGTGGACCCATATTAGGCTTATGTTAACGAGTTTAACCTTGACGAGGACTGTCATAGGACCCTCGTTCAATATTTCCTCTCTAAGTCTGCCGTATATGGCAAATCCACATCCGAATAAGGGCTGTTCCTTTTCCCTACAGCGATGACCATAATATATATAAACGTTTTTCATCCTCCATATGTCCGGTCCATCCCATCGCACTTTCCGGATGTTGTCCCTTAAACGTTCCCAAGGGTTGCCAACAGTGAATCCATTTTTATCCGAAGCCTTTAATTGTTCGTCACACCTTTTTAATCTGTTCTATATAGGGTTGTGAGCCCTATGACGGCATAGCATGCCGTTGAGCATGGTTTGCTCATGCAGGTACCGGGGACCATCACTGTCGCACTTCGCTATGAACTTGATGGGTGTGCTGCTGGCCCGATTTAAGTGATATACTCGGCAGTTTCTCGATCAATCACCACGCAGGTGGTTTCTTCACACAGAAGCATAAATTCCAAAGTTGTCGTATTCAATAAGAGGCAAACAGCACAACGCAAAGGCTTACTTAGAAACGCTCTAACTTGAATGGTATGCAGTTTTTAAAGCAAACAAATTGAAAATAGCAAATTGTCCGTTTAAAAAAAAATCGAGTAATATAAAGCAAACTGTAGACGAATTGCAGGTTTCAGGAATCCTGGTGCAAGTATTCGGGATATTGCTGCTAAAACCTTGTGATCACTTCATTTCCATCCGACTAATCAATCTAATCTGTTAAATATAAAACTGAATAAAACGATTTTTTTTTTTCAAATAATTCTTTCAAACGTTAAGTCTGACATCTGTGAGAAAACACTTAATCTTCAACTTTACCGAATACCCCAACCTTTTTATGTCAACCATCATTAAATACTCGTTACTTATGACTTACATCACTAGCTAATAACATCTGTCAACAATGTAGCAAATGTCAGTAATCCACAACCAAACATTTGTTTTTCTTCGATAAATAAATAGTTTTATTCAGAATCTCCGTGTTTCCTCTAATCCATATTGAAAAATCCTCGAAAATAACTTCACCCCTTATAAGTGTCCACCGAGACATAAAAAACAATTCCAATAATCTGTGATGTGATGCCTATTTGCGAGCTAAAAACAAGGCTGCCCTCCCGTTTGTTCATTTGTTTACCATGTGGTATGCGGCGATTTTACGTTTCATCCGACGACGTCTCGTCCTAGGGATCATATTTCTACTTTCGCTCACTTACTGCTTGGTAAACCTAATGGGAAATGTAAGAAAACCCGCAATCCACAATACAAACATTAGTATCTTTTACTCAATTATTTGATTTTAGGGTGGACCCCTTTCATTGGAAGCGGACGAATTCGAGATTCGCCGTGAGAAACCGATGATATGGCGTACCATTCAAGAGGAGACAAATCGCACCAACGATCTCACAACAACATGTCGCAATTCGGTGCAAGGAAAAGTTCTTATAGTCGACGATAGGGGATATGTCTGCCAAAGATCGGACCTCCTCTGGACAGGTTGTTGCAATGTAGAAACAGAAGCAACTAAATACTATACCTGCGAAACATGTAACGAAGCACATTGTTGTGCAATTTATGAATATTGTGTATCGTGTTGTGCACATCCTTTAAAACGTGACATCTTGGAGAGAGTTTTAGCTAAAGCAACTGGTCGGCAATCAGCGGTATTTGCTTCGGTGCAAGATCAATTTGAACTGTGCTTGGTCAAGTGTCGCACTAATTCGCATTCAGTGCAGCACGAGAACAAGTATCGTGATCCGAAGACAAAGCATTGTTATGGAGAAACAGAGGCACACGAATCACAGAAGGAAGTATCCGGAATTGCAGTGCACTAGTTTGGTAGGGAAATGTTAGATAAGGCGTAAAAGAATTAAAGAATTTATTCTTCGTGTGTGTTCTGTGTTTAGTTCTCCAATTTTTATTATTATTATTATTTTTTTTTATTTTTTTTGTAGTGTAGAAGTAGAGTAGCATAAAGAAGAGGATTACGTGCTCGTATTGGCGTTCGTTTCGTGTTATTATTTAGAAGCACTCTATTTTCTAATTTTATATAGGTTAAATGTACCGTTAGGACAAAATATAACATAACATACAAAACTATATGTTAACAAAGATATACTGGATAGATTTCCAGACAACAATAAAATGGTGATAATAAGGACATTTACTCTTCTTTTTTTTTAAGACAACATGCATGGAGTCGAAGGCCCCGTGTTATACTCAAGGATTAGTGTAAACATTGGCAGATTAGCTGGACAACTCGTAATACGTGTATGATGATAACAAGCACAACAGCAATTCAATAAACAAACGGGAATTACAAATGGCTAGGGAGAGAAACTGACTCAAAATTTCCGTCTTTGATGGCATATATGCAGACCTTTTCGTATACGGATAAGACGTTAAAAAACCTTCATTCACTTGTGCTGTCTACTTTACATGACCTCCGGTTAGAACTCGGATCTTGGAGCAATTCTACCCATTCTTTGTTTGATCTCAGTGTTGATATCACTTGCACTAAATGCGGAGTGTAGTTAGACAAAATCTTTAACAATTACGAAGTTATGCTCATCTACTGAGGTGTGCCCCCTTGAAGATAGCATATACGTATTCGCTTCAACTATGTTTACCGTTAAGCCCATTGTTCCTAAAACATGCAAATATCCAAAGACATCTAGCTGTGTTATTTCAATTCCGTAGATGTTGCTAACGTACGTAGGTGATTCAACAAACTTATAAAAGATTACTAAACAAGTCGTGCACAATTCTTTACGGGATAGAGAAAACAATCGCCAGTTGCATTGCATAAAACCTTTTTTTCCACAGTGAATGGCTCGCGACAGTAATGGAGGAGCATCCATACTTTGCCGATGATACCAAAATCTACATGGCTTTATACAATTCCCGATAGACTTTGTGATAATGGACTTGAAATTAATGAAAAATTCCTTTTCAGAATCAGAGATAATGCCACGATTTCTATATTCTTGTTGTCGGTAGCTAGCAAGAAATAGAAAATAATCCAAGGGGGCTAAATCTGTCGAATAGTATCCATGAGGAAGCAATTCGAAATTTAACTCATTAATTTTGGCCATCGTGATGACGGATGAGTGAACTGAGGTCCAGTGTCTTGATGAAACAAAACTTTTTTCTTCGTCAAATGCGGCCGTTTTTTCTTGATTTCATGCCATGACCTCGCCTGCAGATGGAACTGTCTTCGCCTTCTTTGAAGCCGATTCTCCCCTCAGAGTCCTTTGTTTTGACTGTTCCTTCGTCTCGGGGGTGAAGTGATGGACCCATGTTTCATTCGTGGTTATGAAACGACGCAAAAACTTGGCTTTATTGCTGTGAAACTTTCCAAACACTCGAATGAAGCATCCTCACGACGGTGTTTTTGTTCCATTGTGAGTAATCGCGGCACACATTTTGCGCACAGCTTTCTCATGGCCAATTTTTCAGTCAACATGCAATGTACAGCGCTTTTTGAAATGCCTACCATTTCGGCTAGCTCACGCATTTTCAGTCGACGGTCGTCCAATACCATTTTGTGGATTTTTTTCAACATTTCTGGTGAACTCGCCTCATTTGGTCGACCACTGCGATGCGCTTAAACTCAGTCACCCAATATTTTATTGTTGCAAACGAAGGAGCAGACTCCCCCGTTTTGATGTTGGTTGGATTGATGCCTTTCAAATGGAAGTATTGTATCACATAACGATGACCAATTTTTTCCATATTTAAAAATTCATTGAAAGGGTTCACTATTGATGGCTGCCGAACAAATACTAAACAACATAGCGTCGTCAAACTTCAAATTTAAGCTTTATAAGGTTGGTACTTACTACAACTGTCATTCTATTTAAACAACAACCGTCGTCTATACGTTAGGTTGGGTACTTCTGGGACTACCCTCGTATCTGTTATTCTACCGATAAAAACGATTTGTTCCCTTTTTTTTTTAATTAAAAGATCGTCGAATCTGAGAAGTCGGCAAACTAAGAGCAACCCCGTCCACATTTTGGTTCCGTAATAATAAGCTTCTATTTGCCGATGTTTGAACAAATCTTTAGCTAAACTGGTTTGGATATTGTATTTGTACTTCAGCGGGATCAGATATAAATTTATTCAGCACCTCAATCGATTAATACACTTGCCTGGTACCGAAAAGTTGGGCGTTGCACTCGGTGCAGACTAACTTGCACCGAGTGCGAGTATTACTAGTAGAGCTCACAAGCAACTTTTTTCTTGTAATCTTTTGAAATGAAATGCTTCTGAAGTCTTGTTTAATATCAAAAGATTTTACCGCACTGCCACAATTGCATGCGTTCCATATCATCCGAACTTCGTTACATCCCTTTCATCTACATATGTATGTAAGTTTAGACTGGTCAGAGCAAATCATAATAAATTAATAAAATTTGCACTTGCCCAGCGAATAAGGCGTAACATAATAGAGAGTTAAACATTTTATTTAAACGCACAGTACGATACCCCAACGCTCCTTGCTAAAACGAATACAAATCATATCAGGAGTATAGGCGCTCAGGCAAACTTTTGATCAGATTGTCCTAAGAATTTTTGAGTAAGACTGACAAGTGTATTAAATCTACACTTGAATAAGTGATACTGCCACTCTTTTCCGATTACCTTAGTAGATTTTAAGTGATTTATAAGTGAAGTTAGCTGTTAATTGTCTTTACAGTTTGCGTTCAGATTCTAGGCTCTAATTCGATCCAATTATACAGTTTCTATATCCTATAATATATCCACTATATCCTAATGTATCCGATATAAAAGTCGGTACAGGTACAGGTATCTTTTGTTTTGACTGTAGAATTGCATTGCATTTGAAACTTTCAAGCTGAAAGCAGCAATATCGAATAGTGCAATCCGATATGTTGATAAACTTCTAGCCTATATCCTATGAATCCTATAAACCAGTTACTGCTCAATCTGATCAAAATTTCAGTTTCGGTAATACCATAGCAACCAAAAAGAGTACATCATCTAGAATAAAATGAACATACAAAATTAAATAAGTACAAAATCATTTATTGAGCGTTTTTAAAAATCTTCAGTAAAATCTTCACCATGATTGATGCCATAGTGCATTTCTTTTCCCTTAACATACCCCCACGCCATTCTCTTCGAAGTAAAATAAATTCCCAGCTGACCATTTCTATCAATTGTTATAGCACCACCAGTCCCAATTAGTCTTTTAGTCATTTCTTCACACACTTCTTGTGTTGCCTGTTGAGCAGACTTCTTCTCATATTTAATTCGCTCAAGAATTCGTTGAGCAAGATTAAAGCGCATGATGGTCTCGCCATGTCCCGTGGTGGACACCCCCCCAGTTTCATTATCAGCATATGTACCACAGCCCAGTAAGGGAGTATCACCAATTCGCCCTGGTATTTTACCAGTAATACCACCAGTGGATGTTGCCACAGCTATATTACCCTCTGCATCAATTGCAACTGCGCCAACAGTCCCAGGTTCTCCAGGGGCTTCATCTTGCTTATCTAATTCAGTTCTAGAGAATATCGTATCAAGACCTTTGCTCTGCAATTCTTTAAATTCCTTTAATGCTAGTTTTGCATTATCTGTCACTAATGAGCCATTTGGTAGAACTTCAAAGTTCTGTGCCCGAGCAAATTTCATCGCACTCTCTCCACCAATGAAAGTGTGGTTTGTCTTTTCCATTACCTTACGTGCAACAGAAATTGGATGCATTATGTCCTGCAAAAGAGTTACACAACCAGCTTTAAGATGTTTACCTTCCATAATGCTAGCTTCGACTTCAGCTACCCCATCTGTATTGAGAACAGCCCCATAACCTGCGTTGAAATTATCATCCAGTTCCATAGAACGAACAGCTTCTTCAACAGCATCTATTGCTGATCCTCCGTTTTCCAGAAGTTTAAACCCATCACGAAGGGATTTCTTAATGCCGGTTAATTTGCCTGGAACTCTGGCGTCTGTAATATCGCCAGCACCACCGTGGATTAGCAGAATTGGTTGCATTTTGGCCTGACTTCGGAACTATACTGAGTGGAATTTTACAAAATCAAGTTTATCAGAAAACACAAAGGCTTATTTTCATAGAAAGTACATATGTAAACATGTCATGTACATATGATTAGAGATATTGGTATGTTATTGAGATAAGTGAAGAGAGTGCAAACGAAACAGTAATCACAGTGTGTCCAAAGTTACTTACCCAAAGGAGATGATGAAGCGGATTCCTAGTTATGAAGAGCCGGAAGGAATTCTAAGTTCGGCATACCCAGGTTGGTACATACAATTGTACATACGCATATAATGGATCAAAAAATTAACAAGTTTTAAACAAAAGTTCAAATCAATTGAAATCACACGAACTGTTCGTGCTTAGTAGGTTTTAGTTCGGCTGAACGAAAATTGACAGCTAAGTGACAGTGATGCTGTGGGAGTATTTTTTAATACCTTTTGATTAAATGCTGCTCAGTGAAATGCGTAAATAAATGCAACTTCGATTTTTTTAATTTGATGCTAAAATTACGAGTAAATAAGAGAAACAAAATTTTGAGTTTTTTAAAAAGAAAAATTGTCTTTGACTTGGAAAATCTACTTTTTTCCAATGCTTTAAAAATTAGCTTAATTATCTCCGCCTTTCGACAAAGCCTTCCAATCTTTTGTTCAATTTATTATAATAAATTATATATTGTACAATTCATTTTTATAAAAAAAATGCTTTTTAATTCTAGAAAAGAAGCTTAGTGAATGGATAATTTTTCATATAAATTAAACTTACAAATTAGCTAAACTAAATCTTAACCTACTTAAAACGTTTAACCCCCTATGTTACTCGTACATAACTAAATATGTACCTTTTTAGTTTTTGTTTGTTTGTTAGTTTTTTTTGGAAATTGTTATCCTTTTTTTGTATTTTTTTTTATTTCATTTGTATTATTATTACATGTATTTTTTATTTTTTTTTTGTAAACTTAAGTTTTTTTTATGAAAGCCGGCCATGGTTCAAGGTATTAAAGACTTTTCCACCCAACGGGCTAACCCGAATTCGAAGGAAAAGGCATAGAAGTTTCCTCCATCACTAAGCCACCAAATGTCGTGACTCCCTATCGCCTATCCGCAGCTGTTCGAGCGACGTGGATGATTAGCGAAACAACTAGCCTACTCCGGACCAGCCCTTTTTTACACAAACAGATGAACGCTTCTATGGGAACGAAGTCGTTAAAGCGCACACTCTCGTGGTACACACTCGTATGTTGTTCGTCGAGTTCATTACTCTAGCAACGTGCCTTCAAATCAACTTCAATAAATTCACCTTGTACACTACCTGGTTTTCTGTGCAAACGAAGATAAATTTTGTGACAAGCCCTCTCAAACACCCGAATCTGTTCATTAAACTTCCTCTCACGTTGAGCCACACTGTACATCCAAATACAAGCATAGGCCGGGTAAGGACCATTAAGAAGATTGCGTTCGCCCGTGCATTGAGTTGGCTACTATAAAGCAGTCTCACAGATCACCATTTGCTCTGACCGAAGCAACATCTATGTATATCTTTGTTTAATTATACATTTTGATCTAGACAGTTGCCAAGGTATCTGACTACATTTCGACAGTGTTGTCCCCTCCGCAGAAGCCCCAAGGCGTACTAAAAATAATGGTTTCCGACTTCTAAAAGTTGATCTTCAACATCCAGACATCGCAATACTGTCTAAACTTAAAGTTGCAAGAGCATGTAATTGACCTCGATTTTTGGACTTGTCTGTATGCGAACAAGTCGTCTGCGTACATTATGGCGTGGTGAAGTGAGCTTGCAAGATCGTCTGCGCAGATGTTGACATCGTCATTCTTCACGACGAACTGTATCGTCCTTCAATCCAGTTAATCAGGCAAGCACCCATGAATAGTTTCTGCTTGTGTTCTACTGGATCTCAGATACCAGATTAGATGCGCAATGTGAGATATCATGCCACACCTTAAACCGGAGCCGAATTGCTTATCCGGAACAATATTTTTGTCTTCAATCCACTTAGATAGGGCTTTATTGATCATCTTTTTGAATACTTTGACGATTCGGAAGAAGACTTATCGACCAAAAATTTACCGGATTAGGTCTATCTCTATCCGTTCTAAGAATTCATCACTTATTTCATATCGGGCATTATAAAGAGGGTGGTGTAAATGTCCGCCGCTACTGGTTGGAGATGTCGAAGTACAATATTCGGTATGCCATCGGCTCTCACTGATTTCTTACTTCTCAGTGATTGGAGATCATTTGGAGTTCTCCCTTGAAATGAACGGGAGTAATCCCTTCTCGTCGGCTATGACATTATTTGACATATGTATTTTCGGGATTGAACTCAGTGAAGCCTGAATTATTGGATCGCCAGTTCCCCATATCATTTGCCGCTGAAGATCCCAACTAACGATCTCGAAAGGATCACTTTACAAATGCTGTCAACATTGTTTCCAACAACATTGCAGTCGATGTCTTTTTGAAGTTTTACATAATTGCTATAACCTCTTATGGTAGCACAGGCAAGACATTAATGTGACAACGGATAGATGACAGCACAGCAGATTTGAAAGAAAGGTATTTTTGAATTTAAATAGTTATCCCTTTATAGCTTTTAACATCTTCCAACAACGCTGTTATATACGTACATGTATCTTTTTACTTGATTTGTTACACTAATATGATGGAGAATAAATTTGTTAAGTAAAACATCAAATACTTGGTTTTATTGCGTTTTTATAACTTGTTAGTTGTCAACCCAAATAAGTTACAGCTACACTCTTATTGTGAATAGCGCCATGTACGAATATACTCGTAAATGAAGAACAGAGAACTATCCAATGGAAGTTTAAGGTAAGCTCCTTGATAACTGATATCGAGAGTTCCGGAAATATGGGAAGAAGTATGGATAATTGACCAGTGCAGAAAGTTTTCGAAGGATAGGAGGGAGTATAAATACAGGCATCGAACAGTGGTGAAATCAGTACTAAAGTTAAATTTGAAAAGGGTAACTCCTGAATTGTAAGTTTTTGTTGTATTGTGATTTTGAATAAAGCGAATGTGTTGAAAGAAATAAGTTCTGTCTTTTGAACCCACGTAAACATTTTACATTGGTGTCAGAAGGTGGTTAGGACTTATTGTGTGTAAAAAAAAGGTGGTGTTCTTGTGATTGTGTTAAAGTTGTCTTAGGACGAAAACTACTACAGTTGACCCTCTCCGATTCAAATAAGCTGAACAAGAGAAACCTCAGACCCAGTAATGCTTCGATTTCAGGATGCTTTGAACAACGAGGGACATGATCTAGATACATTCTTCTCCTTTAACGTTTAAGAGGAGAACAGATGAGCACTGGTAATGACATGGTTGGGAGGATGCAGTTTCTATTTTTGGAAATGGACGAGCAAATGCAAAATCGGGACGAACAGCAGTGAACAAAAAAAAACAGTACGGTCTTCAACAAAAACTAGAAGAACAAAAAAATCATCTAGAAGAACAAAAGAACATTCTGCAGCAAAAGTTCGAAGAAATCGATGTTAAATTTGAAAGAATAGAATTAAAATGTTGACGAAAAATTCGAATAAATGGACAGGACCACCATCCAAGTCTCGCTAGCAAAACGATGCAATGAAAATCTTCTAGTAGAAGTAGTCAGTGGAAAGGAAAAATGGAAGACAACAATAGACACCGGTGATACGACCTCAATCATCGGGAGAGTCTGGTGCAGGAATCCTGGTTGCATAACACCAGAAAGCAGTTACAGTTTCAGAACAGCTACGGGAGAAACGGTATACAATATATGATGAAATCCGCATAAAAATCCACCTTGCCGGAATAGTTTTCTCACGTTTTTCTGGTGGCTGAATATACGACGAGTGTATCATTGGTACATATTTCATGGAAAAACATGGACTAGTAGTGGATATACGGAAACGCCAACACTTCCATCTTAAAAGTCGTCATCTGCAAAAATCAGAATCTAGTGCCTTCGTCGGAAGAAATGATTTGGACAAAAGTGGAAGGTGGTCCTGGTAGACACCGATTCTATTTGATGGAGCCAGACAATAGGAGAGACTTCATAGTGGGAAAGACCTTATGTAACAAAAGAATAACAAGATTCTAAATCCAAAGACAATCCGCGTAAAGGTAAAAAAAGGAGAGATAGTGGGAAAATGTGCACCTACTGAGGCTACATCGACCACAATGGAAAAATGCCGTGCAATACCGGTCTCGAGTGTCTAGCTAGAGTATGAAAATCAAAAACAAAATCCTCTGCCTCTGTAATCTGGATAAAGAGCAGCGTATACTGATAGAAAAACTAATCGTCGAGTATATATGCTATTTTTTATAATTTACGCGCGCTCAAGGGATTTGAGTACCCTTAAAATGCTTGCTCACAGCGCGGGGGAAAGAAAATCAGGGAGGAAAGAAAGAGAGGAACCATGAACGTTGGTTTCAAATGTTTAAAGGTTATAATGACTAGGAAATAGAGAGCTAGGCAGGACATTCCATAAGCGAGTTGTACAACTTAGGAACGATCCACGATATTTTAGGGTACGTCCGGAAGTAGGCTTGAGGGTGTTGTACTGATGAGCACTGGTGGTGGAAATAGCGATAAAACAGAGTGAGACACGGGACATTAGGTCGGTTTTCGAGGGTGTCCATTGTTTGAGTGATATTAATATCATCTAATAGTTTTATCGCACGGTTTTGAATCCTATCTAACAGGTGCAGAGATGTTTTGGGCGCACCCGACTAGATGCGGACATTGTATTGAATATCACCAACATTTCAACAGGATGAGGATAACCCTCATTAATGGCGTTGTCTACCGAATCCAGCGTGGGGATCGAGGAGAATTTAAGGCGATCTATTTGGATAGAATGTGTCAATTCGACGGAACGGTGAATGATGAAGGTTTTCAGGACGAACAACTTTAGGGAGGGAGCAGTGTGATATCTGAATATGAACAGCGTCATCTACGAGGGGCGTTCAAACTATTCTCGGTATCGGGGTGAAGCTGTGGTTGTATATATAAATTTATCAAGTTATTTATCAAGTAATACTATTATTTTAGTGCATTCATGTAAAATTTCATATAAATGTGATTATTAATTCGCGTTTTATCTCTAGTTAAACAGAATCATAATGGCAACTGAGACGATAATGGTGAAAATTGAGCATCGCGCTGTAATTAAATTTCTCACTAAGCAAGGAAAAAGTCAAAAAACTATTCATGAAGAGATGGTGGCTGTTTACCAGGGTTCCGCACCTTCATTATGAACTGTGCAAAAGTGGTCAAGTGAGTTCAAAAGAAGCAGAGAGAGCATTGAAGACGATCCCCGCTCCGGCGCGAAAAACTTGTTCTTGAGGATGCCCGAATAAAGGTGAAAATGATGGCAGAGATCACCAAGCTTTCAATTGGTACCATTCACACCATTCTTCATGACCATCTTATCCTTTCAAAGGTCAGTGCAAGGTGGGTGCCACGAATGCTCACAGCGCCTCAGAAAAAAGTGAGAATCGCATGCTGTAGAGAGCTTTTGGAGATGTGTAGTGAGAACGCGGACGGTGTTATGGATCGAATTGTTACTGGGGACGAAACATGGGTCCACCACTATGACACTGAAAGCAAACAAGAGTCCATGCAGTGGCATAAAAAAGGAACAGACCCCCCCGAAGAAGTTCAAAGTCACTCCGTCTGCCGGGAAGCTCATGGCCACAGTTTTTTGGGACTCAAAGGGAATCTTGCTCATTGAGTACAAAAAAAAAGGTGAAACCATCAACGCCACATCCTACGCTTCCACTTTGCATAATTTGCGGGAGGAAATTAAAAAGAAAAGACGGGGTAAACTCGCAGCGGGTGTGTTGCTTCTTCATGACAACGCTCCTGTTCACACGGCGCGAGTTTCCAAGGCTGCTGCGCGAGATTGTGGTTTCGAAGAAATCCAACACCCACCCTATAGTCCAGACTTTGCCCCTAGTGATTATTTCCTGTTTCCGGATTTGAAAAAATGTCTTCGTGGAAAAAGATTTTCGGATGATGAAGAACTCAAGTCGGCAATAAATGGAGGAGGAGGAAATTTATTTTTTTGAGGGTTTAAAAAAGCTTATCTCAAGATGTAACAAATGCATTGATGTTAGGGGATATTGAAAAATAAAAACAATTTAAATTGAATTCGCATTTTCTTTCATATCGATACCGATAATATATTGAACGCCCCTCGTATGTTTGAAATGCAGAAGTCTCAACCATTGGTGACTGGAGAATGGAATCGAAATTTCTATTGTAGCAAAATAGACAATTTGTATGGAACGCTAGACGGTACAGAATATTCTCGAGAGATGTCAATGAAGTATGCAAGGTATGCAAGTCAGTTCATCAGTTGAATCTGAAATGTGAATTAGGAGAAGTGATTAAATGGTTTAAGTAAAAGCGGTTGGTAAAGAGGATTGTATTGTAATTGTGTTGAATAAAGCGATTGTGTTGAAAGAAATAAGTTATATCATTTGTACCCGTACAAACATTTTAATATAATGTTTCAGAAGAATGATAAAAAATTTACCAAGCCTCTGCATTATTTAATGTCTGATAATAAATAGAATAAACATATAAAATATGTATATAAAATATTTTATTTCTTTGCAGAAAAATTTTCGGGTTCGTGGTATTTACTGCTCGATCTTTATTGTTCCAATACTAACTTACAGAGGCCCAGTAATTTTCTTTTATTAATATTGGGAGAATAAAATTCCAAGCGAATTTTTAAATGCATTTTCCCAAAAACATAACACGTGCTTAGGCACTTGGCTGTAAAGTTCTTTAAAAAAAAAATCAGACACCAACTTCTCTAAAGAACGATTCGCTTTAAAGGTTGACAATGCAGTAATTTAATTAAACTCTATGAAAGAGGAAAGGAATAATATTGGGTGTGGTTAGTTTATTCTTTTGGGAAGTTAACTGATTAAGTTAAGGAGATTAGCGTTCAAGTTTAACTTAATACAAATCCAAATTTATAAATGGATAACAGTCTCCTTTTATGTTGGTGCAGTGTGTCAATATTTGCGTTGCGGAATCCGTTTTCACACAGTCAATGTGAATATAATAAAGTAACGTACTGTCCATCGTTCGTTTTATGGTCTTGTCCATTTGTTTAAAGTGTCTGTCAATCACTTCATTTGGCAGGTTCCTGTTGCACGGTGGGTAGAGCGAGTTCGAGGAAAGTACTATCGTTAATGTTCTGAAAAACTGTGTCCAACGTACCCTACTACTCTACTTTAATTGTACAGATATCTTTGTACAAACTCCTCCAGTTCTGCAATTTCGTTGGAAAGGGTTATTTCAGTACTGAGGCCGCTATGGTCACTGCCATATACGAACGTGTGTAGATAGCTTATAATATGTTCATACGTGCCTTTTGGTTGTATACCTGTGTTGAACAATAGGAGATCTAGATAGGAGCCATGTCTGGGAAACGACAGACTATCCGTTGTTTTAAGACCGAGTTTGTCCACTACCCTGTGCTGACCCCACCATTTGAGACCTTTAATGGCTTTTAATATAAGAAAAACGTATGGTAAATAAGTTAACTGAGTAATTAATGAAATTGAAACTCTGCCATAGGCTATTATTTTTTAAATTAAACATTATTATATGGTCAAAAAGCTACAAACTGGTAATCCAAACGATTTGTGAGTCATTTCATATTTTTTCATATGGGATTTTTTTAGTCTAAAGCTCTATCTGAGGCTCCCGGAAAGAGATTACCTACCTAAATAAAATTAATATATTAATTTAATGTTGTAATCATGTTCTAAAGCTTTAAAATTCCTAAGCGGCGGTCAAAGTAAAAATGTTATGCGATATTTGGAAGTCCAAATTTCTTAACCATGGGAAATTAATTTTTACAAATGAGGATCAGCTCAATAGGTGGAAAAGGAATAAAGAAACAATTCTTAGGATTAAGGAACTGGAAAATTCCTTTAGGAGCAGAAAAAAAACAGTAACAATCGTACAAATAGGAACTGGAGAATAATTTTGGGAAGGGTAAGTGACCATTTGAATTCAACCATTTCAACAAACACTCATCCACCGTTCTAGATAGGTCGATTAAATAGAACTTTGATTATAATATACATATACTATTCATTGAGTTCAAAAATGTGTGGGGCACATGTTAAACCTTATGGGGTGAACGTAACTCCCCCTTAAAAAGGTCCGCGCAATGCACTCATGCATTGCTAAAGATAGCTTTACGTGCTATGATTTGAAGAAAATTAATAATAAGTAAGCAACGTTTACGCACAAAAATACA
Source organism: Volucella zonaria (assembly GCA_963966105.1). Classification (NCBI taxonomy): domain Eukaryota; kingdom Metazoa; phylum Arthropoda; class Insecta; order Diptera; family Syrphidae; genus Volucella; species Volucella zonaria. The sequence goes on from OZ014532.1 coordinate 161,901,117, forward strand.
AAAAAAAAACACGGAATATTTAAAAAAAAAAAGAATGTTAATTACGTTTATAATTTTTTTTATTAAAACAAGAGTGAAATTAAAAAAATAATATTTTTATACTTAGATTCATTTATTCACAAATCGTGATATTCCTCAGCTGTAAAGCATAAAGATGCACATTTAAAAACTTTAATACAAAGAAAACAATATTTATTCAGACATCCAGATACTTGTATTCTCTTACACTTTTCAATACTTTCTTCCCGTTTTTATTTTTTTGTATTTCTTCATAAAATGGCTGTACCAAAAAAAATGTGTCCAAAAAAATTTTATTTTATTCTAAACAATAAATATAAATAAATTACATAAACATTTACACATAATAATTCGTTTTATCAATGTTAATATTTAATTTTTTTTATTTACATATTACATATATGTATGTAATATGAGTAGATATTCATTTTATAAATAGTATAATTTAACTATATTGTTTCCAGTCTCATATTTTTGGGTTTTCTCTTACAAAAGTAGTTTACATTCACTTTATATTATAGTAGGTTTTTTTTTTTTGGTTTAGTGATACAATTATTCCATTTAATTGTTTTTTATTCTTTGATAAATGGTTTTTGTTTCAGTTGTTTTTAATAAAATAATTAATTTAGAGTCTTTTTTTTTATTTGAACTAATTGTTAAACCAATTAAGATTAACCCAAAAAGTAGAAAGAACTATGTAATTTCTTTTTGTTTTTCATCCTTCCGCTAAAATATGAAATATCTATTTTATGTTTGTTTTAAATAATTTTGCTATAAGCATGTGCGCATTACATTTTGTTTAGAATTGAATATAACTAGATTAATAATTTAGGCAACAACTACAGAAAGACAAAAATAATTATATTATAAAGTCTTAAACTACCAAAGAAAACCAATTTAATTTAATAGGTTTTATTTCATTGTTTTTATATAAATTTTTTTCTGTTTTAAAACAATTGCACATAAAGAATATTTTAAGGGAATTTCTTAAAACATGTTTTTAAATAAATTATGAAAAATTCCTTTTAAAGTATATATGTTTTTTTTTGTTAAGTACATTGTTAAATGTTGTACATATTTTAAAAATAGGATTATGTTATAGGAAATTATTAGTTATACGATATTAAAATACATAAATATATTGGTTTATGAGAAAAATATGTATGTATATTGGAACAAATTTTAAACTATTGTACGTACATATATTGCATGCTAAGAAATTTCATAATTTTGAATATATCGATGTGATGTTTTTATATATAATTTCTACTTTTTTCGAAATTCTAGAAAAAAAAAAACCAACAAAATTAATGTTTTAAATTTGAAATGAACAGCTGCATACGAAAACATGTTTTTTTTTACCCAATAGACAAAAATATATAAGAGACAATAAAACAGATATAATGCTATGCCTTATTGCAATCCCAGCAACAAATGGGACTGAATATATTCGAAACTTTTTAGGCAGAATTTACTATCGAAAGCAATAAGAATGTTGTAATTGTTGAATCTTTTGAAAAGAACTCAGTTCGAAAAAAATACCCTAAGTACAAAGTGAGCATTTTGTATTTCACCAAGATTTGAAATAATGTCCCGATTTCCAATAGCAATACAACTCGACAAATTTTACATACCCCTAATTTAAACAACCTTGAAATTTTGGAGAAAGACAATAATTTAACAAAGAAATATTTGTAAATATTAAAAGAAATGTATCTTTCTCCATTAAGGAATCATTCGTTTTATTGTATAAATAAATTGTGTATGACACATGTTAAACATATGTTGCTTACATAATCGGGACTAAATTAGTTTCTTAGTAGTATTGCTTCGTTTCTAAAAATGTTCTAACTCTATTCTTATTGACTTGTATATATATATATTTTTTTTCAAGTAGGTAATTCCTTTTCATCTTACTGTATTTCGTAGTGTTTTGTTTTTTCTATCGATATGAAAAAATTTGTTTAATTATACAATATCTAAGTTCTAGTTTAATGTATATATAAATACATTAATAGTTTATATAACACAAACCGAGATTTGGCTTTCAATTGATTTTTTTTTTTATTTAATAAAAATATTGTTTTTTTTAAGTTCTTATTACAATACTTAGTATAAAAACTTTTGTTGAAAAATTATACAAAAAAGATTTAAAACAATATATTTAAAAGAGAACCAAAAAAGAAAACACATATTCAATTGGACTTAGGTAGTTTTAGATTTGCTATTTGCAGTTTTAAAACTAACTTGTAGCACACGATTGCCTAATGTATAACCGTTAAGTGATTGTATAGCTACTACTGCTTCATCGTAATTTGTCATTGTGACGAAACCAAATCCTTTGCATTTATTTGTTTGTAGATCTTTTATAACTTTGACACTTTGAACTGCTCCGAAAGGACCAAATAATTGCCAGAGCACATTCTCTTCAGTTTCCGGTGCTAAATTATAAACAAATATACACCATCCGGAACCGTTAATTGCATTCGTTGGTAAAATTGTGTTGCCCAAGAGATCACCAGTTAAAGGTGAAAATCTGAGAATAATTATGAACTGAGTTAATAAATAATTTAGTTATTATTTAACCCTTAAATTTGATAGATTTGTTTTATATTGATTTAATATAATACTGCAAATTAATTTGTTTACAATTTTTGAAAATATAACAAGTATGTTATACGGCCTCTCCTTGGTTCTTATTTTGTATCTACGACTACTAACATTGTATGTTATTGTAAATACTTGGCCTTTTATTCAAAGCAAGCCAAATGATATCCTAATTTCATATTCGATTTAAGTTAATGTTAGGAAAATAATTTATTATGAAGCATCTAGCGCTACAACAGAAATTATTAAAACATTTTATATAAGTAAAGTAAACATGCAAAGAAAATTTCGTGATTTTTTAATGTTAAGCATGTTAGGTACAAACAAGTAAATCAATCATTGAGAGGGGAATGAATTATTATGAAAACAAACGACAACTGTCCTTCCAAAAGTTAGGGGTCAAGTCAAGTTTCAAAAGTCGTGCCTAGATGTCAGTTGTGAATTATTTCTGTACGTTGCCTTTTTTTATGTGTGTCATCTTTGACATTTGTAAAGTAGACACATGTACAATTTTAACCATGGATACACGCTTGGACAACGCATTAAAGTTATTCAAACTTATTATGAAAATTAAAATTCGTGCTTTTTCCGTTGTAAATAATCGTCCAAATGAGTCAACATCCACAAAAATGTACTGTTTGGCGTGGTTTTTGGGATGGTGGAGTCATTGGTTCATCTTTCTTTGAAGATGCAAATGCAAGAGCTGTTACTGTCAATGGAGAGCGCTATATGTAGACAAATGATTGAATATTTTTTGTGTTCTCAAATAGAAGAAATAGACAGACACGATTTTTAGCACAACACGTGAAAACATTGAGCTATTACGGTCTTAAGTTACCAAGTCTATGTATTAACTTCACGTAATGGTGATACAAGCTAGACATCTAGATCTTGCGTTTTAACACCATTAAATTACTTTCTTTGGGTTTTTTTGAAAAGTAAAGTCTATGCGGATAAGCTAACAACTATTGCACAGCTGATAAACAACACTCGGACCGAAATTGATGAGCTTAATGCGGTAATGTGTAAGCGAGTCCTTGAAAATTGTGATGTTCGTATGAGAGTCTGTAGATGCGCTCGTGGTGATTATTGAAATGGTATTATTCTTCACACATATTTGTTAAGGGCAATATTTTTATAAAAATAAAAACACCAGAAAAAGTTTAAATATTTACATGTTTTATTAATAAAAAGAATCATCTAGGCGCGACTTTTGAAAGACCCTCTAGTAGTGCAGTGAGGCGGAGTGTTTTTGAATGTCCGAAAAACTCTCACCCACTTTGCACACAGGAATTGTTTCAATCAATGTAGGTTAAAAATCCTCCAAAGATTTCAATTTCTGACCATTGTTGGTCAGAATTGTTCAATTGTTGAAACAGCTACAGGAAAAGGACCATAAAGGGCGATTTGATTGGAGTTCTCTGGTTTTAGACCTTAGTATAGATGACCATAATTTTTGGAAAAAGTATCGTATGTTTTGTCGCTCTTTTCTAATGACTGGCTTTGTTACTGAACAAAATTAATTAAGTCATTAATTCGGACGCTTAAAATCATCAACGAGCATTGCACACTCGTAGATTGATGTAGATGCGTTATTTGGACCTGTAGTATCTTTAGGGATGAGAGGCAATGCAGTAATCGATTTTGATTGTGGCGATATTGTTTGATCTCAAACAAATGATAATAAATTATTACCAATTCGTCTATCTTCCGAAATAGAAATGTTCTTAGTTGATTCAATGATATCTAATCATTTAAATCAATTAAATTTTGTAAAGAATTCTTTAAATAGACTATTGGATCTAGTGTTTGTATCAGACGATTTAAATGCGTCTGTGTTACAATGTTGCCCTTGTTATATTGTTATAGAAACTTATAATTTTTCCAAACTGTACAATTCGTTTAAGGTTTTTAAATTTGATGCTAGTAGTCTTTCTTGTTCAAATAATTGTTTTAATAATATAAATTGGTCAAATAATATCCGAGGAGTTCAGGACATTTAATATTATATTTAAGTATGTTCTCAAATACCTATTATAAGCAGGAAAGTATATTTTCGTCCGGCCTGGTATAACAAAAGACTAATAAAATTAAAAAATGCTAAACATGCCTCGCATAAAAAGTATAAGGCATCTTCCTTATATGGCAATTATACACTTTTTCACGTCCGAGAAAAGAGTTCATTTTTTTGTCTAAATTTCTTTATTGTAATTATATAAGTTCAGTTCAAAATAATTTGAAAAATAATCCTACAAAGTTTTGGAGATTTATAAATTCTAAAAGAAAAAGTACTGGTTTCCCTACAACTATGAACTCTAGTGGCAAACAATCGAGTGAGCCTAAAGAAATCGCGGATATGTTTGCTGAATATTTTCAAAATATCTACAATTCAACCAATTCCAGCACCTCCGCCGACCTGTGTTACATTAATTTCCTACCATCTGTTTTTAGTACTTCATATTATTTGTCACTTACTTCAAGTGATGTTGAAGTAGCATTAAGAAACTTAAAACCACAACGAAAAACAGATATTCTTGGATTTTTTCCTATTGTCCTACGTCATTCTTCTAGTTCTTGGAAGGTGTGTTTCTTGACGATTGGAAAATTTCTATTATAGATCCAGTATACAAATCTGGTAACTACTTATAGACCGATTACTAAACTTTAGTTATTCCTAAGCTCTTGGACAAATTTGTAAAAGATAAATTACATTTCACTATAAGGCAATTCGTTAGTAAAAATCAACATGGATTTTGGATGGGTCGTTCAACCACATCAAACTTAACGGAGTTTTCTACTTTTTGTATTAATTCTTTAGAAAAGCACAAACAAGTCCATGTAATCTTTGTTAAAGCTTTTAGCAGAATAAACTTGACTATTCTTTTAGAAAAATTGAAGGCCTATGACTTTTTTGGTCCATTACTGCAATGGTTTGAATCTTATCTACGTGGACGAATACAGTATGTTTCTATAGGTGATCGTTTTTCAAAGAAGATTTTAGTGTCCTCGGGTGTCTCTGAAGGAAGTCACTTAGGCCCATCTTTATTCTTGCTCTTTATTAATGATTTCCCTGACTTATTAAAACATTCTGCTGACGATATTAAAATTTACTCAATAGTATCAACGCTTAATGACTATTTGATGTTTCAAAAAGGCTTAAATTCGTTTGCAAAGTGGTGTATTTTGAACGACTTAAAGTTAAATGTTGATAAGTGTGCCTGTATGAGCTACAGTAGGAGTGCTTCCAATATTTTGCCAAACTACACACTTAATAACACTGATGTTAGTTAACGATTATAAGGATCTTGTTGTAATTGATTCAAAACTAAACTTTCATCTTCACATTAACTACGTCATCGCTAAAGCCAATTCACTTTTAGGTGAATTAGAGGAACACCTCTGATTTTAAGGATCCTTATACTCTTAAGACTTTGTTTTGTGGTAACGTTGTTCGTTCGTATGCTTGCGTTGCTTGGTGTCCTAGTACTATTTCCAATTCTACTTATGAAAATATTCAAAAAAGATTTTTAAATTTTGTCTTAAGTCGTTTGTTTTTTAATAATAACGAGTTTCATCATTCTTATCGTTCTAAATGTCTTTTACTTGGTATGATGAGTCTAGAATCGAGAAGAAAAATGTATAATGTCATGTTTGTTCGTGATGTTTTTTGCGCAACTGTATGTTAGATAGTGTAAATCTGCGTACATATGTGTGTTAATTTGTATACCTCGTCTAGAATTTTAAGAAAAAGAGCACTGTTATTTGAGTTTCGTCATTTTACTTTGTATGGTCAACGCGAACCTGTTTCAAGGTGCATTCAATTATTTAACACTTACTGTTCAGAGCTTGATATATCTTTGCCCAGGAATACATTTAAAAATACTTTAATGTTTATTCTTAATCATTAAAATGATATTATATGATATTTATTATGCACTATTCACAAAATTATATTATCGTTAGTTTTTAAGTTTCTTTTATAAATTTTCATAATCTGTTGATCACAAAATCGTAGATTAAATAAAATAAAATAAAAATAAAAAATAAAATACCATCACATGTAAGAAAACTGTCTTGTTCCCAAATTGATACGATTTTTTTCTGTTTATAGAATGTTCTGAAGGAAGAGAATTCTTTAAACTCGGGGAACGTTAGATATAGGGATGCAAGCAGTTGGAAATATGTATATCCGGGCTTAATGGTCTCGTTTTCATTTATATTTTAGATATGGTCTAATTTATAGAATGATATCGAAGCCAAGTTGGCAATGAAAGCGGAATTTTTGTTGTTTTCCTTGCTAATTCTACAATTTATATTTTCTAGACTGCTTGTTGACTTAAACTATAATATACATAATGTAACTTAATCACCATTTTGAAGTGTAGTTGTTGTTAGTTGTTGTTAGCTTTACAAATAAATTTTCCTTATATGCAAAAACAGATTCCATATTTGAAGATAAGCATACTTATCAATAATTTATCATCATTCTCAAATTTCATTATCAAATGATATCGTTGTTCTGGGGTCATGATCCATTTTTGGAAATTATGCGACGATCTTCAATAGAATCCGCTTCCATTCTTATTTCTTTTTTATAAGTTTTTAATGACAGAAAAAAACTATTCACATCAACTTCAAGATTAAATTTAAAACAAAGAACAACTTGTTTTTGATATTTTGGATGTCGAAAAACTCAGCACCGAATTGGCCCGTAGTATTAGATGCGCGCGAAATGAAATGATATTAACTTAGCAGATCACACAAAAGAATAATTCTTTAACCATGTTCATTATAACAGAACTGGTATTTTAAAAATTGCGACTAAAATCATGGCAGGAGGTCTCGAAGCGATGTAAGCTCTTTTTTGTACTTTATCTGTTCTCAAGTCCTACAGCAGGTCGTGTGCGGCAGGGCCTTCTATAATCTACTGCAAAATTCTTTGCTGTCAAGGCCAATAGCAAAAATGTCGACGAAATTTCAGAATAGATGCTTGGCAAAAACAAAGCTAAATAAATATAAACAACTTTTTATGAATTTTAACTTTCTGCGTTGTCTGTCCTAGAACAGTTTCGTCTCTTCTTAAAAAAAAAAATAGGTGATCAGTATTTTGAATATTTTAATCCTATTATATGAAGAAGATACAAGAATTTTTGCTGCTAGATCTATATCCCTATATATGTACGAGTAAATGTAAATATACCTAGGAAGAATTTGCTAGAAATTCACTTTCAGCGATTTATTTTTTCAAAAAGTTTTACTATAGGAAATATTGCATTTTTTATACACAGTAATCCTTAGAAATACAAATATCATTAGAAAGGAAACCCAGTGAAACACGCTATGACATAACAGGTGCAGTCACAACATCTCCTAGCGCATCGCTACGAGTCTTATTTCGTGTAAATTGCAACTCTGTTTTGACGCCATTTGTGAGAAGAACATAAGGTGACAAACTCTGAAATTCCAAACTGCAGTCTTTCCAACAACGAAGATCCTAGCTAATCGAAATTATCCTAAATGTGAATTTCAAGCAATTGAATTGAATTCAGCCCCACAATAATTAAGAATACTCGTATTTACGAGTATACCATGGAATTTAAGACAGTTAAAACTATTGGTGTTGGGCTTTTTATAACATCTTTAGTCATGTTATACAGGATTTTGAAAAGACACATCGACGTATGATTTTCTGTTGCATATGCGTGTGTTTAGAACTTACCACTTTCGAAAGCAAAGATTACAAATATTACATTTCATAGGAAAACAAACATTGTGAGTAAGACCAACATTTCATGCTTATGCAGTCTCCACAGAACATTTTATGGGGTTTCTTACTGCTCTCTTGACCAAACTAAAAATTAACTAGCCGAAATGGATGTGACCAATGGGTCACGCCAAGAACTTCCTGATAAAGAGAACTTTTAGGATTCTCAAACGGTTTTTGATACAATATTTCATATCCTATTAGAATGTTAAAGTTAAAATGATCAAAAAAAACCGGTTAATCGTGGTCGGTTAAGATTGCAAAGTTTTGGAAAAGGTAAGAAAAAAAATTGTATTAGGTGGATTCACTTTTCCACCGAGCAGTAAACAGTTGAATACAAACTTGTAGTGAATTGGAAAAAAGCTACAGGACTTTAGCCAAAAGCTTCAATTAATGATCTAAGCTGAATATATTTCTTTTAATACGTAATCAGTGTATGGGCTTTAGTTTGTTTTGAAACATTAGCCCTTGGTTTGTGTCCACTAATTTTTTTTTCAATCTTCTTTTAATTAAAGAAATTTAAGGGAGATTGTAAGATTTGTAACGAGCCTTGCTAACAGTGATTTTAGGCTTTAAAAGAACAGAACCGTTGGCCTGATATTTCAGTTATGAATCTCCTTTTATGAAGCATGCAGTTCTTGTAATATTTAAAGAAAAAATAATTCGATTTTATTAGAAAGTTAAGGTGAGCTCTGAGATACTTTGTTTTAATCAAATTGTTGGTTGTGCCGCACTCGCGGTTCTAAATTGTTACTATTCCTTGCATAACTCAGATGATTCGGGCCTGATTTTTTTTTTCAGATTTTTGGTTAAATGTGTGCTTTGCTCCTAGATTTCGAATAGCAGTAAAAAAATTTCGAAAGAGTCCTCTATTTTTAAGAAAAAATTAATTGTACTTTTTATAGGTTTTTTTTAATAACTTAAAAAGTCATTGGCGGATTTTGGTCAAAATCTAATAGCTGCAATTCGACACGAAATCGCATCATTAAATTCAAATCGATAGCACTATTCGTTCGCGAGGTATCGTGGATCAAAAAAATTAGCACAAACACACACATGCACGTACACACACACATTTTCTTAAAACGTATGTGAAAGCATTATAGAACTTCTGAGTGAGTGAGGTGAGTATAAGAACTTCTCTATTAGGAAGTTAACAAAAATGAGAAATCCCCGCCAATAGCAAGCAAGAATCTTCTTCTCCACGTATGTATATTCCATCTCGGATGATCCTACAAATCTCAGATTCGAAGATTGTTAAAAATCAGTTGAAATGTTTTGGATGTAAAGTATGGACCAATCTGCCGACGGGCAGATCTGAGCAAATAGTTTTTAAGGGTGGTTGTTTTGATAAAACAAATTAGAATACATTTGAAAATATTTTAGGAACAAAGCTTGCTCCTAATTATGTAAATAGGGTCCAGTTGTTATGAAGCAATAACAAGCGCAACGAAAAATTAAGTCAAATATGGAAGAAAGGTACAAGTATTACGGAATTTTGTCATACCACTTACCTAAATCGGCCGGTGGGGTGATGTATTGGACCAGGAAATCGTCTATTCGGTTGTGGTTGCAGGTAGGCCGCCAAAGGAGGTAGAGCTTTGTTTAAATTATTACTCGGGTTGTTTGCAAACTTTACAGTTATTGGCTCGTTAGCTCCTTTTGGAGTTGTTCCATTAAGAGCCTGTATAGCACGTTCAGCTTCACACCGCTGGTCAAATCTTATGAATCCTACGCCTTTGGACAACCCCGTTATGTTGTCACATAATATTCGCGATGTTATTATTTGCCCATATGGGGCAAACAAGCTTTCCAAATCCTGCTGTGTCATACTTTTTGACAAACCAGATACATATAGATTCGCACCTTTAATGGCATCTGAGCTAGGTCGGGCAAATGAAACTTTTATTGTTTTGTTCTGCAGGCGTAGACCATTAAATGTGCTGACAGCTTTTTCCGCATCTTCAGATCTTTGATAATTAACAAAACCATAACCGAGGCTTTGTCCTACGAAAGGACAAATAATTAAAAACTTCAAAAGATAAATGTTTCTAACGGCTTACCCGTGACCTTATCCCGAATAAGCTTACAACTTTCTACTTCTCCAATGCTCGAAAATAAGGATTTGACCTCTTCCTGAGTCATCGTCTGTGGTAGATAATTTACAATTAAGTTCGTCTTGGTATCATCTTGGCCACTTCCAATTGAACCAGCACGTCCATTCTGTTGCGCATTATCTGCCAATCCGTTTGTCATCATCACTATTTATGAAATGTGTGCAATTACGGGTATACTCGAATGAAGACAATAATATTATAAACGCTGTGAGAATTAAATTTGAAAGACTTTAGACATAAACTTTTAAGTAATTGCAAGCTGCGATTGTCGTTAAGGTTTGATTGGACGTATATGATGTTAAAGAAACAAACAATTTAACACGAACAGGGAAATACAATACTGCAATTAAATAAAAGAAAATATATTAATTAAAATCCATGTGTTTATTTAAAAAACAAAAATCAGTCAACCTTTAGCAAAAATAAAATAAAAATAAAAAAAGGCACAAACAATTTCTATACGTATATTTAAACTAAAAAATCACTTATTTTTAGATTTAGTTTTGTCATGAAACTAATCAAATTCTATGTTTAAAAAAAAAGTTTTAGTATTCAGAGAGTAAAAGCCGGCAGTAAGGGAGATTTGCCGGCCTCTTTATCAGTTCTACTTGCACTCTCACAAAAGGCACCGAAATGATACAACAATACTATCTTTCCAGTGCTAACTATATGTATGAGATATTTGTATTCCTTTCGAATGAGGGGAATATTTTTCCTTGCATCCGTTTACAATAGATCTTGGGTGGGGTCGTAGATTTTTCTCTTTTTTTTAATAAATTTATTTTTAAGGTAAGACCCGGCATTTAAAGAAGAACTTACCACAAATTGGAAAAAGTAAATTACAAAGCTACAATTAACCGATTTTTGAAATTCTTTAAACACTGCTTTGTATTTCGTTTCGGACTTGAACTTTGAATTTCTTATAACACACTATGTGGACAAGTAACACTTTTTTGAACGAATATCTAAACTAGAATCTTGCTTGCATTAATTCGATAAGGTAACGGAAAATACCCAGAAAAAATTAGAAATAAATAAATTTATACTAAGTCATTAGGTTAGTAAATTTTTTTGATGGAACACAAGTAATATACAATATCCCAGGTGTGTATCTCAGACGAAGCTTCCAGATCTAATAAAACCTTCACAGCTGAATTTTAAGCAGTTTTCTCCACATCACTCATACATAGTATTTCCTAGATTGCTGCTCCTTCTACTGCTATATCACTGATGGCTCTCCAACGAGGAAATCCACTTAACCAAAATATACGTGCGCGTAAAAATTCCAACCCGAAAAGGGGTGGCCAAAATAACTGCGGTACGGTGGTACACTGTTGTAATCGATTTTCTTTTCATGTGCAAAAAGTATCCTTTTAAGGGATAGCTACAAATTGTGATACCCCTATATGAGTTTCTCAAATTTGAATGCACAAAAGAAATTTTCCATCAAAACCACAAAAATCACCGTTATATTTTACATATAAACAAGTATTAAATAAAAGCAAATTACTTTAGCTGGAACAATTTAGAATACGAAGAGTCAAAAAATTAATTGAAACTCAAACTGAAACTGAAAACGGATACCGCGCTAAGAAGAAGAAGCGCTTCACTGCCACACTTCACTTCAGACTAACCACGATTGTAAAAACACCAATTGAGGACAATACTATTGCTTCAAAATGTTCATAATCCTCTGGCAGGAATATAGAGAGTTTCAATATAACTACTGATGTTGGGAAATGTTTATGCTGTTTCTGAGTTGATGGTGGCTTTTCCAGCCAAAGAGAAAACCTATGTATGCTTTTCCAGTATTTTTTGTTTTTCTTTGTTTTGCGCAGGACACTCATGGATCATATGGAAGATGTCCTTTTGTGATTTATTAGAGTACTAGTCATGTGCAGGCTATGGACAATTGACGTTCTGCATATTGAAATAGCGTATCATAGACAGGACAGTGTGTTATTAAATTTTAACCTTTAAGAAAGATGTTCTTTTAACTGACCTACTTAGCTTTCAACCTTCTAAAATTGCCAAAAGGGGTACTATGGGTTTCTTAGGTGTCAGTCAAACTATCTTAATTTAAAAAAAAATATAAAAACGGCATTATTGTAGAAATGAAGCACCACATTTTTTTCAATTGATCCCAAGTACTATATATTACAATAATGGTTTTTAAACGTTCGTTCATACATGAAACTAAAACCAATGGCGGGACACAATGTTATGTAAAAACAAAAAAATAAAAATTGTCTATTGTATTTATAAACCCTTTTGAATGTCGGCTTGAAGTAAAGGACGATGCCAGTATATAAATTAGTAAAGGCGTACATAGATATCATTCACGGATCAGAAAACTTAAGTATGTAATACGACAAGTACGGTCGCTGCACATTTCCCGGCAAATATTTGTGCGACCTGAACTCAATACCAGAACTGACATTCCTACAATTTTAGAGGTTACCATTGCAGCAATAAAGGTTGGGTTCAAATTGCGAAAAATATATAAATTAGTCAATGTCAACAAAACAAGACACTGGCTCAAACCAAACCTCCAAATTCTACTTAATTCCTAGTCACCGGAGTGAATAGCCTTCAATCAATACCCTATATTTGTTAAAAGTATCATTTCGAGGACTTCCTACCAACTACTTGCTGCGCAGCGAAATTTTCGAAGACTACATATTTGTACCCACAGCCGCAGTAAACATAAACTCATAAAATATGAAAAACCAGTGTCGCTAATTAAATAATCCGTGTTATGATTATAAGTCCGTAGAACGCAATAACGTGACAGCCTTAAAAGATACCTTGTATAATCAAATCCCCAAAACTCAAAAAACACCAAGGATCTGGTAGTTGACTTAAGGCTTTCTAGAGTAATAAAGTAAGCTTTTAAGCAATATACGTATTAGTTAAAAAAATTATCGTATAAAAAGAGAGCTACGCGCGTTATAAAAGAATTGGTTCAACCCCAAGCAGCTTAAAGTCGATGGCTATGACATCTGGCAAAGGCATCATATGCCTAGTATATGGTGTTTGGTAGAATCTCCGTAACGCCTCAATTCATATTACCATATGTTGTTTCTAGCTTAGCATATCAACAACAGAAAAACTTTATTCTTAATTTGTTATCATTTATTTTTATCTTATACTTGGCCCTTGGTGCGGAGTTGGCCAAGAAAAGGGAAGGCAACACTGTGCTATTGTGGATATAAATTAAAAAGTAAAACTATCACATTCAGACGTCCCACAGTGCGCGATTTCGCTAAACTAGCTGGTAAAAATGAAAAAAAATCAGCATTATGATGATTTTTGATGAACTGATACTCTAAATAAATCATATGTAAAAGAATGCTAGCATTCATAATCAGCCGACAAAGGCAACTGTTAGCCGAATAAGCTTTATTCAATCGTAATTGGTAATTGGCGGTGATAAAATCGTAGGAAATTAATTAAAAGCTTAGGGTTCGTTGGACTGCAGCAAATTATATATGCAAGTGTTCGTCATAGGTTTATATGGTTTTTTTAAGTGTGATTCTAGTAAATTCAAAATAATTTAACTTTAGTTGCTACAACCTGCTTTTCTGAAAAAGCATTTTTCAGACAACCTTCTAGGTGTATCAAGGAAGGAACTTTACGATGTAATGAAAATTTATGCACCCAGCGCCGCCTCAAGCTCAAATAAACTTAAGCGGGGTATTCATTCATTTGTTACCGCATGGTAACCAGAAATGTAAAATATGTCACCGTCACAAGATTTTATTTTGATATGATTGGATAAATAAAAATATAACTATAAATAATTTAGATGCGCCCATACAAGTGGTACGAAAAATGTTACAAAAATTGGATGACCAATAAAAGCGTTTATTTAGTTCAATCAGTTCAAGTGAAAAAACTACTTGGAGCATATGTACTCGTATATGTATGTTGCCTTAAGTGATTTAACTCATACTACCAATATAAAGCTGAGGCAACCTGGTAAAAGCGATGCGGCGTATACGTTGAGAGAAGTGGTTTTAAGCCTTAAAAAAGCAATAAAAACATTAGAAATTCTGCCTCATCCCCCGTCCCAACGCTCATTTGCAATGATATTCCAGCTGCCAGCTCTTTGGACAAGTCCAATCTACTTGCTGCACATTTGCGGCCAGCTCAACACTCCCAGATTGTGCTTTGTCCCAGCCTACACTTGAGTGCGTGGAATCTTCAATGGGACGAATCCACTTTCGCACTCATGTAGTAGCAAGAGTACTTAAAGATCTCAACATATGTACATAAATCCGCTGGTTCAGGTGGTATATCTCTCCTTGTTCTCACTGACAAAATCACTGTATAAGCTTTTCCATCAATCCTACTCTTTAGAACTCTTTCCGAGCAGATGGAAAATAGCATTTGTCTATCCCGTCCCTAAAAAAGGCGAATCTTCTTCCCTCTCCTCCTACAGACCCGTTGCACTTAAGTTCCTTCTTAATGACCTGCAGTATGGTTTTCGTAGCAACAGGTCCACTTCTGATTTGATGGCATGTCTCACCGAAAAGTGGAACCAAAGCGTACTTCAATCTGGCGAAAGCAAGGTAGTTGCACTTGATATTTCTAAGGCGTTAGACAGAGTTTGGCATCAGGATCCTTTGTCGAAAATGCGTGCTTTTGCGATCGACGACTCTCTTCTTCAACGGATTAGAAATTACCTCTCGGAACGTTCAATTCAAGTTGTCTTGGACGGTGTCGAGTCTGATATTCACAAAATAAATGCTGGTGTGCCCCAGGACTCCGTTCTGTCTCCTACACTCTTTTCAACTTTCATTAATGATCTCTTATCTGCTACTTCTAATCCAATATATTCCTTTGCTGATGACAGTACTATCTGCTTTTCGCATTCGTTTCCGGACTCACGCCCCTGCTCTTCGGCTGTAGAACGAGAACAGCGGCGTATGTTAACCTCATTAAATTCCGATATTAACAGCATATCCAATTGGGGAACTATCAACAGAGTGGAATTTAATGCTTCCAAAAGCCAATGCTGTCTGCTGTCATTAAAGCGAAATTTACATATTTACCCAGCCATTATCCATGGTTGGCACTTACACCGACGAAACCGAAAAACTTTCCATTCTCGGTATGTGGGTCAGCGACAACTTACGTTGGAATGACCACATATTCGATATCGTCAAAAATGCTGCGAAATGTCTAGATTTCCTCAAGCCATGTAAGGAATATTTTACCCCACTGATCTGGCCTCAATATATAAGGCATTCGTCCGCCCAAAATTTGAGTACAATGCCCACATCTGATCCTAAAAGATCGCTGCACCTGCTAGATAGGACTCAAAACCGTGTGATAAAACTCATAGATGATACTAATATCAGTCAATCAATTGACACCCTCGAACACCGAATTGATGTCTCCTGTCTCACTTTGTTTTATCGCTATTTCCACCACCAGTGCTCCACGGAAATAGCCAGTAGTATTCCACCCATTCAAACTTTCAACCGTAACACCCGTCGCGCTATGAATGCTCATCAGTATACCCTCAAGCCCATTTCCGGACGTACTCTAAAATATCGTAATTCGTTCCTCAGCCGTAAAACTCGCTTATGGAATTCTCTGTATTTCCTGGTCGTTATGACTTACAAACATTTAAAAACAATGTACATCGGCACCTGTCTTTTCTTCCTCCCTAAATTTCCTTCGCCCACGCTGTGTACAAACATTTTAGGGGTACACAAACCCCTTGAGTGCTCTCATTATAGAAAAAAAAAAAGCCTTAGTCCTGATAACTGCTGCCAACTTAAGCTACCTAAAATACGGGTAATTAGAAAATCAGCAATAGAAAAAGGAATAAAACTTTATCCATGCTACGAGAAAATAAAATGCAAGCAAAATGTGCTGCCCTCCAACTAGTGATTACAAAATAAGAGAATCATAAAGTGAATTAAGTTGCAATCATTAGTGGATTTGACGATAAAAAGACAGTGTTTTGCACATAAGGATTTGTTAAATAGGTTTTTTGTAGAAGAAAAACAGCTTCTCTTCCAAATGGGGTTGTGACAGAAGTTGAGGGTAAAGTATTATAGATATTGTAATAAAATTGATTAGACTTGCAATGATAGTTTGGTACCATCATAAAGTGATGCCATCAGAAATGTAGTACTAGAAGGAAAGTAGAGAGAGACGTTTGAAATGTAGAGATTTAATATATTGTCTTCTCTTTCAAAAGAGTTGGCGGGATTTTTTTTTGGTCTGTAAGATTTGTATAAGGAAGAACGTTTTTAAAGAAAGGAGAAAAAAAAATCTAAAATAATTACTGCCATCAGTGTTTCTATTATAATATAAGTAAAACGCGACCACAAATCATTTCGAAGACGCATATATTTGTACTATGACAAAACCCACGGGTATAAGATTTCAGATTGGCAAACAGACTGATGATTTAATATTAGAAGAATTTGCAAATGTTAGAAACCAAATCACAGGGATTCTTCCAACTTTGGTGAACTTAAACGGCCAGGTATTTCAAGTTGTTCACAAATTCAAAGATACTATGGTTGATGGAAAAATATGTAATACTCGTATCATAGCATCAAACAAATCTACTTAAAGATATTATATATGCAAAGCGACAGCCAAGCATATGAATAGTTTGGAATTTATAAGTAACAGAATAAATGATCAGTTGACATTTTATTGGGGTATATTTACATACATTATATGCTCAAAACAGGCTAAAGGAATGTATTTTACGCATGGAATAAAGAATTGATGTAAAGAAATGGCAATGCCGAAAGCCCGAAAAGGAATCCTATGTAGAGGCTAGACAGATTTATATCAAAAGCTGGACTATTGCTGTGCACCCCTAACCAAGAAAGGGGGAATATTAATTCCCCAGTAGCGAAACGAGTGATTCTAACGACACCAGCAGTTTTAAAACTTGTATAATAAATCTATTCAAATATGTGTATATTTCATTTTTTAATACGTATCTCACCGTTTTAAATATGTACATTTCTAATACAAATAATTTTACTCGCTAGATATGCGTAATTCCATGACATATTAGCCATAACGATAGTGATATGGCAGCATCGGGAGGTGAATATGAATTTGACGAATGAGATGTGAAAAATTAAAGCAGAAAATTGGGACTGGGGAGTTGAAGTTTAGCAGTGAAAGTGATTGGTCGCGAGAATTTATCGAAACGTAGTTTGAGCATAGATAAACTAACCTAGATGGGAAACTTTCCAGGTATTGAAAAACCAAAACCGAAACTGATCGCCACTATCCGTATGACCCTGTCTGTGAATACTTCTGAATTGTCATCTATGGCAATTCCCCTCCCCTTTTACTCAAAAAAACCTCATCCACATTACAGAACGCGTTGAAATCGTTCTCATTCTAGCAACTTTTCTTGTAAATTGCTCTCATCCTAGCAACTTTACTTGGCAATTGCTCTCATTGTAGCAAATCCTGACAGATTATAGAGACGTAAAAAGTGTTGGTAATTCACTTCTAGTGTTGCTGTGCGAAAGTTAAGAGTTTGCCATCTGGGTTAGTTTATCTATGAATTTGAGTCATTCTTATTATTTTATTATTATCGTATTGTTTTATTAATAACTTATTTTACATAAATAAATTATTCGTACAATTTCTGGTGTTGTACGGCAAGAGTTCTTCCTAATATATGAGACATTATAGTGACCAGGCATACCTATATACATACCTACAAACATCCATAACATATAGTTAAGAAAACAGTTCATTAACGACCGTGCGTGCGGTCTAACCAGAACTAAACTTAACCAGGACTTAGCCCTCAGATACTGTTGAACATCGTTTGCGTCTTCACAAGATCTAAAAAGTGATTTTTGTAATCGCAGCAGCACGCAAGTGTAAAGTAATCATTACTGGACATTAATGAACACCACATTTGAGATGTTTTCATGAAGACACGGTGATAAAGATCGAACCCGCTCTCAACCTAGCTTTCAGTTGCATCCCTTAAAAGCTTAGATCGGGCGGATTCAATCAAAGTTCAACATCGGTGAGATATACACCCTTTTTGTAAAACGAAGATTTATCAAAAATTAGGATAGTCATTAAATTTTTGGAACCATTCTTTCTTTGGCTGCCTTGCCGTGCCAGGAAGGCTTAAGAGCCAAGATCCTAAAGTTCTGAAAAGAAATCAAGTGAGACGTCGAACTGAGCGCCAAACTAAACGGTTAAAAGCATGGAGGTCACCCTAAAGGATTATACTCCAGGTAATATTCGCAATAGTTCCAGAAAAGGCGCACTCTGAAGGACTACCGTTAAAGAGGAAACGGAGACGTAGCAGTCCATGCTGCTACAAATTGTGCCTCTAAAGTGCGCTTGTAACGGTTGAAGTCGCGAGTGCCAAAATTCTCACTCCCCCGCCGGCGACTGAGAAGGGAAACAGGTCGATGGAAGTGACGCCCACTGAAACCGACCAACCTCTCGGATCTCAAACTGTGCGCTCTTCTTCGGTCCCGAACTGGGGAAAAAGAAAGAAAGTTTCCGGCACTCCTTCTATCGTTGGATTTCTCCGCGCACGATGCCCGGATGAAACCGGTGCTGCAACCAACAAAGGCTGCGGTTCCTTTGGACGGAAATCGCATAAAAAGAAACTAATAATCGACAGACAAACCCATGGACAAAAGCAAAACCAGCGGTAGTTTAACACGTGCACGATGTCCAGACAAGGCCAGTGCTACAACCAGCAAAGGTCGTAATTCTGGTCGACGGAAGTTGGCAAATGCGGTGAAATCCCCGCTGAGAAACAATTCCGGTGGTGGCTTTTCCAGCGCACAAGATCCGGTTGAAACCGGTGCTGCAACCAGCACAAGTTGCTCTTCTGGTGGGCGGAACTTGGACGTCGCTGGAAAAGTAACTTCCAAGAAAACCCCTAAACGCCAAAGGAGAGGAGAACGGCGCGGCGCACCTATAAGGATGCCGCTATCTCCTACCTGGCACATCGAATTGCGAAGACTGCCAATAACAACATTCTGAACGACGTTGAGTGGAAACACTGTGTCGATCAACTGTGGAAGCTAGCCAAAGCAGAGGATGTTTGCATTCTATGCCGAAAATGAATAAAGGTTGGAATCTTTACAGATCGAAGCAAAAAGAAGATAAGAGGCTTATTCCGATTTCGAAGAGTGCCTCCTACAAAGATTTTTGCGAAAATCCAAAACTGTCGGTGAAAACAGTAGGCTGGTCAAAGTCCTCAAAAGGGGAAAATCCACCAGGCTGGAATCACTCAGAAAATCTGATGGTACCTATACTGAGTCGAAAGCAGAGACTCACCGTCTCATGCTTGAACCTCACTGCCCAGGTAACCTAATCGAAACCAGATTACAATCATCTTCTATTAACGAAGATGATAGTGAGCTGAATAATGAACACGTCGTAGCTGGTATATCTTATCGACTATGGTGACGGATGAGGCCATTTACCTTGGTGTTTCTTCCTTTGATGGCTTCAAGTCGCGTGGCACCGAGGCATATACCCAGTTATGTTACAAAAAGCTATAGATCAAGTGTTGGTAACTCCGAAGAGAATTTGCACTGATAGTCCAGCACTGGTATACATACCGGAACCCTAGCGAACAGTAAGAGTAGACTTTATACCGAAAATCACGCTCACCAAGAGCTTCAGACCTATAAGTCTGACTTCCTTCATGCTGAAAAGCATCGAGAGAATTGTCGAGATCCATGTGCACAAAACTACCTTGCGAATGCATCCCTTGTTTGCGATGCAACATGCCTACCAACACGGAAGATCCTTGTGCGCTTCAGAATCTAGTAAGCAGAATTGAAGGCGCACTCGACAAGAAGGAATCCGCCTTGGGCATTTTCATCGATGTTGAGGGCGTTTTCGGCAATGCAACTTTTGACGGCGTGTGTATTCGGCCAGACAACACGGCTTAGACGAATCACTAGTTTTGTGGATAAAAGCAAGCTGGTGATGCTGCCTGTGGTCAATATGTGGTGACGGGGGTAAACAGGGGTCTCACGCTAAGCGGCGTTCTGTCTACACAGCTATGGTGTATGTTAGTTGACTCACTGCTCAGCGCGCTCAATAGTTTTGACGTCTATGCACAAGAGTACGATGATGTAGCTGTACTGTCAGTGGATCGTGTCTAACGAGTGTCTGCCCTAAAGCGCAGACAGCCCTAAACGTGATCAACAATTAGCACTAGTTTTCAGTCAATCCTCTCAGGTTGCTCTCTTTACGAGAAGGAGGAAGCTGTCTGATCTGATTCATCTAGTGCTCACCATCACCAGGCACCACCATCCAATTCTCCAAAGAAGCCAGGTATTTGCGTGTCCAATAACAAATTGAATAATTGGTGAATAACAAATTTCTATGGGCCAAACATTTTACGTCGAAAGCTTGGAAGGCTCTGTCAGCCTTCTGGTTGTCCCTCAGCAGGAAAGATTGCAGGTTGTATACTGGCGTAGTGACGGGGCATTACACTTTTGCTAAGCACTTAAATGTGCTGAGCATAAGTGATCCAACACTCTGCGATGTTTGCTGTAATAGTGACGATGACACTGTGTGGCACTATCTCTGTGAATGTCCATCATACGCTTACAACAGACTGCAGGTACTCGGCGTTGACGTGGTGGGTGCAGGTACTGTTGGCACTTTGTCACTGAAGCATTTACTCATCTTTCTTCGAACGACTGAAAGATTTCATTAAAAGGAACTTACAAAGAATACTAATTCTTTGTGTGTGGTTTGTTCCTGTCGATCAACACTCATTTCAAAGGCAAAATATGTGGGTTATATGAAATTAAAATGTTAGTAATACCTCCTACAGTATATAGTACATATGTATGAACGCGCAATATACTACACACAAACATTCGTGTAAAATTCCCGAAAATTCATTAAATCATTAAAGTAATGTTCAATTTTATATGAAACCGCTTAAAATAATAATAAAGAAGATTAACCAGCACTGAACTTGTTCATTTTCAAAAAATAACTTTAACAGTAGCCAACTTCATTAAAAAATTAAATTGACACAAGAACAAACCCAAAATCGCTTCGTAATTTTGCTGACTCCTCGTAGTCATTATTTGTGAGCAGTAAATTAAAATAAAATTCGTACAAAATGACTTCAGGTTCAGTTCCAGCTGATGGAGCTCGTGAAAAGGGTCTTTATGAATATCGTAAAAAACTGTTGGAACACAAAGAGGTTGAATCCAGACTAAAAGAAAGTAAGTATTCCAACAATGGCAGCTCCAAAGTGCCGCTCGTCTTAACCAACTTATCGAATAACAAAGAAGATTCTATATGTACTATTTTATATTAAAACTATTCTTTTTAATTAGAACGTGAAGAAATTAAAGAACTCACTAAACAATACGATAAGTCCGAGAACGATCTTAAAGCTTTGCAAAGTGTGGGGCAGATTGTTGGTGAAGTTCTGAAGCAACTTACCGAAGATAAATGTAAAAATTTTTTTTTTACCTACATGAGTAGGATTTGTTTTTGAAAACATTTACTAATTTTCGTTTTTACTTAGTCATTGTGAAGGCAACGAATGGACCACGTTATGTTGTGGGATGTCGTCGGCAGCTGGATAAAACCAAACTTAAATCTGGTACGCGTGTTGCACTCGACATGACCACGCTTACCATTATGCGTTACTTACCAAGAGAAGTTGATCCATTAGTCTACAACATGTCCCATGAAGATCCAGGTGAAGTTACCTACTCTGCAATTGGTGGTTTGTCGGAACAAATTCGTGAGCTCCGTGAGGTTATTGAATTGCCTCTTCTGAATCCGGAGCTTTTCTTGCGTGTTGGTATTACACCACCCAAAGGTTGTTTACTATACGGACCACCAGGAACAGGCAAAACGTTGCTTGCTCGGGCAGTAGCTTCTCAATTGGATGCAAACTTTTTAAAGGTTGTCTCCAGTGCTATTGTAGACAAGTACATTGGTGAAAGTGCTCGTCTTATTCGGGAAATGTTCAATTATGCTCGTGACCACCAGCCTTGTATAATTTTTATGGATGAAATCGATGCTATTGGTGGTCGTCGTTTCTCAGAAGGCACTTCCGCCGATCGTGAAATTCAAAGAACACTTATGGAGCTGCTTAATCAGATGGATGGTTTCGATTCATTAGGACAAGTAAAAATGATTATGGCCACTAATCGACCAGATACGTTGGATCCAGCTCTGTTGCGTCCTGGACGTTTAGATAGAAAAATTGAAATTCCATTGCCCAATGAACAGGCGCGGTAAGCTAAGGAAAGCATTGATAAATGTAGACAGCCTATAATTTTTTTTTTTGCTATTTCTTTTGTACTTAGGTTAGAGATTTTAAAAATTCATGCTGCTCCGATCGCCAAACACGGCGACATCGACTACGAAGCTATTGTTAAGCTCTCGGATAATTTTAACGGCGCTGATTTGCGCAATGTATGCACTGAAGCTGGTCTTTTTGCTATAAGGTAAGTAGGCAACAAATTTAATCATGCAGAGAGCATGGAAAATTGCGTTCTAGCCATTAAAAGTTTTGCATAAACATAGAAAGTGAGTCTGAATTTACTGAATGCTTTTGTATATTTTTCTGACTACAGATATAAAAAATTGCGTAATGCTATATGATGCGCTATTGTGCGTTGGACGGCTAGATTACATTCACCGGTTGACATTTTACCCAGTTTCTGTTTCCTACTTTGTTTTGGTGGTGTTTACTCGTGGTCCATAGTTATTGCTTGTCATCATGTTACTCAGTTCATTTATGTTGCTTTCTATTATGACAGCATCATCTCCGTATCTTACGTTGTTTATGTTAACTCCATTTATTTTTATTCTTCCGTCGCTTTCTGTGATTGCTTTTTGAATATTTCTTCGGACTACATTTTGAAAAGCACAAGTGATAAAATATAACCTTGTCTTACTTCTCTTCGAATCGCAACTTCCTCTGACTCTTCTCCTTCTTTTGTTATTTTTGCTTTTTGACCCCAGTATAGATTTTCAATCAGTCTACTGTCGTTCATATCTATATTCTTTCTGTCGAGGATTTCTCCAATTTTTTTGATTTTGGTCGTGTCAAACTCTTTTACATAATTTACGAAGCATGCACAAATGTATTTTCTCATCTCTAAGCTACGTTGGGCCATTGTTGAATGAGAAATATGATTCACGCGTACTAAAATCGCTTTTAAAACCGAATTGAAGGCTCATGCCTTCTTTTAGTTTATTATATATTCTATTGTATAAAACAACATACTCGTAATTAAACACAAATAACGTTAAAATCCTATATTTTAGGCTTAATTTCAATATTCGTATTAATAAGCTATACAAGAAACTGCAAAAGTAACACATAAGACGGCCTAGCGACCAAGTCGTGCAAGGGTATAGGGGTTGGTTCATGCATGCATCGTGGTCTTTTATGCGCTTCAAGCAGATTTTTTATTTTCTTTAAACTGATCGTTGAAACTATTTTGGGAACTGCTGGCAGCACGGAAGAGCACGGCTCTTCTGTTATTGCATGTAGGAGCTCTGCAGATGTTTTAGTCGCCGTTTGTAGCAACTCCGACGAAATGCCATCAAGTCCTGGAGTTGATACTCAAATACTGGCAATTGTTTCTTCGGACAACTCATTTTCCAAGTTCCACTTTCTAGGCGAATGCATAGCTTAGGCCTGCGGCGGAATTCTCTGTCCGTCTCCTCAGTTGTTCCCTCTCAGAGAGAAAGCTAAGTCTCTTCGGTTGTTGTCTAGAACTGTGTTTTTGTGATTCTGTAAAAATAACTTCTGTATGTGTTGCTTCTCCTCCTTCAGTCAAAGCGTTGTTGCGAACATTAGACACTGCTATGTATTTCTCTTATCTTTATCCGGCTTAGTGGCATGAGCTCATTTCTACCTACTGTTAATATTTTGTAACTCCAAAGTTTCTTTCGCTATGCACTTAACTGTTGGCGAATCGATTTGGTCTTAAACTTGCACGTCGGATGGTTCTCATCTGATTCTTTGGCGGTCCTTGCGCTTGAACACACACATTTTAGAAGAAATTGCTAAGACACTTATCACTACAATTTCGTTGTCTGAAGCTCTTTTCGCATCTTAGCACATATATTTTCAATTGTTTCTGCGTTGTTGACGGTGGTGGCTGTTTTTAAAAAGACTTCAGTGGGATTAACATTATGTCAAAACCGACCGAAACGCCAACCTAATTTCTGTTTGAGTTACCCACAATGTACTTGAGTAAACTTAATAATCTGTCAAATAGTTTTCACAGCGTGAAAAATAAAATTGAACCGTGGTTTTAGGCTTTAAAATGAAAGAACCGTTAGTCTGATGTTTCGGTGGTAAATCTCGTTTTATGAAGGAGTTATTGTTCTATTTAAAAAAAAAAAATTTCAATTTTGTTAGGAAATTAAGGTCAGATATGGGATACTTTGCTCTTACGAAATTGTAGGTTGTGCCGCATTCGGGGTATTGTTACTATTCCTTGCATAACTCAGATGATTCTAGCCCGATTTTTTAAAATTTTCGCTAAATGTTTGCTGTATTAACAGATTTTGATGTTTGTATCCTGTGTGTTATTTTTTAATATTGTAACTTATGTAAAAAGTTGGATTTTCGTCAAAATGTAATGGCCGCGATTCGACATGAAGACGCATCATCTGACAAAAATTCAAATCGATAGCATTATTCGTTCGGAAGTTATCCTGGGTCGAACAAATTGCCACATACGGACATACTTACTCTACTCACACACATATACAGACAGGCTCCATCGTCGACATCACCTTTGCGAGCAACTCTATTATAAGTACCATCAAGTGGAAAGTTAGTGAGGAATATTCTCATAGCGGGTATCAGGCGATATTAAGGGAGAAATGAAGCCAAAATGGAATGGTAGATCTTTTGATAGCACTTCTTTCGAAGAGATGTTAAACGGTGATTTGACCCTAAGAAGAACTGCGGAAACCCATGGGTCTCATCTCCCAGCTGTCATCAAAGTAGCACGCGATGCATCAGGGTCTAGAAGAGCAAATGGCAGGAAGGTCTCGCCGTGTGCTGTCTTGCCGTGTGCTGTCTTGCCGTGTGCTGTCTCGCCGTGTGCTGTCATGGTGGAATGATGAAATGAAGGCACTCCGGGCTTATAGGGCTGCCTACAGGCTCGGCGCAAAGTTCAGCGTACAAGAAGGTGACCAGATTTCCAACAAGGAAAACCACTTGCTTCAAAAGTCTCTGACAAGAAGCCGTGGGGTTCAGTATATAAAATGGTGATGGCGAGACTAAAAGGCTATAGGACCCCCCGATTACATCCTCGAAAAGTAGAGCACTTTTTTTCCAAAAACATCAGCCACTATGGGTAACATCACAAAGGAAGTCAGTCCAGATGAAAACCCTGGAGGAGTTGCTAAGTGAATGCGGCAAATAGGCTACACCAAAGCCCCTTTACCTGGCGGGATCCCGAATAAGACAATAAAGGCGACAGTCAAAAATTCTTCATAGCAACAATGTCCAGAAGAAGGAACCTGTCCCGAAAGATGAAAAACACAGCATTTTGTTCTACTACAAAAGGAAAGAAGCCCCCTGGTGAGCCAAAATGCCTAATATGCCTCTTGTATACAATAAAAATCGAGAGGATAATTTATAATAGACTGCTAGCAGTAGCAGAAGAGAAAATAATCCTGCCATACAACCAATTTGGCTTCAGAAAAGAGCATTCAACTGTTGATGCCATACGAGCGGTAGTCGATATAGCAAAGTGTGCCATCGTTAAAATGTTAAAAACACTTTTAGCTGGTTATCCATTAGAAGGGCACTTACTAAGATGGACCCACTTATATAAAGTAGTAAAATAAAGTGCTGGAGTCCCATAGGGATCAGTTCTAGGGCCACTGTTATGGAACATTATGTATGACGATGTCTTACGACTAACACTGCATATTACAGCAACGATACTTGGATTTGCCGACGTTATTCCCGCCGTGCGGTAGTCAAACAGATCCATAACGTGGAATCAGCCACAATTGAAGTAATCGCTCGGAAAAAAGATTGGCTTATCTCTGCCGGATTGGAGCTGGACGATCATAAAACCGAAGCTTTCCTCATAACATGTCGGAAAACCATGTACCTTGGAATTATGTTGGACAACAAACTGCAGTACAAAATCACTTGGGTTATATATGTGAAAAAGCCTCGAATATTGAATAATATCAGTAGATTTGGATACACTAGAAGAATTCTACTTCCCAGAGTAACAACATCAATCCTCCTGTATGCCACTCCAGTCTGAGCAGAGGCGCTAAGAACGAAAAAGTTTAAAAGAAAACTATCGTCAGTATACAGTCTCTGCGCGCTAAGAACAATTAGAACAATCTCAAACGAAGTCACGTGGAATGGTTCCCGTTGTCATCCTTGCAGGCGTCTCGCGTCTCGCGTCTCGCTCACAATATACAACAGAAAAATTTTGCGCCAGCACTACCGCGACGCCAAAGGTATCAAGACGAATAAAACTGAAGAAAAGGCACCGTCATATGTATTTGGCAGGCCCGTTGAACTAATAGAACAAAAGAAAATGAACGTTTAAATTAATATCCACCATCCAAGAGTGAATAAGTCGAAGAGAAGGGGGCTGTACTACCTGACGCAGTTCCTATCTAGTCCCGGTGGCTTCGGGCAGTATAGCTAGCCTTTTGCCCCAGGCTGCCTAAATCTGGAGGAAGACACAGAGCATGCAATATTCCATTGCATGGAATGGGATGGAGAACTAACATACCTAACCCACAGTCAATAATTGACCAAATGTTGCTGTCAGAAGATACTCGGAATTGGATGAAGATTTGCACATTCATAACAAACGTTCAAAACGAGCTGCGACGGATCGAAAGAATAAGACGTGCAGATGCGGCAAATATAGAAAATATTGCCCAGATTGCTTACCAGACCCGCGATGTAATACCTAACACCAGTTCCGCGGGAGAGTGGTCGAAGTGTATAGCGTGTAGTTTAGTACGTAGGCTATTCCTATCAGGAAGTGAACAAAAAAATTAAGAAAATTTAAAATGGCAAAATTATTGCATCTCGCAATAACATTTTCTTTGTGTCAGCTATCAAGTTTCCGCACTGAATGTCCCTTTGCATAGGCCTACTAAAATTAACGAAAACGAGCAAAATCCTATTACTCTTATAGTCATACAATACTATTTGCATCTAATCAGACATTCCCTTAAACTGGCTTAAGCTCATCCATAATGGTTGACGCATTAGGTCTTAAGCGATAGTTCTTTATGTGTTGACATGTACTTGGTTTTACCTAGATTTAGTTTAAAGGCAATTCATTTTGCCGCAGAATTTTCTTTGTGTCTATCGATGCTGTTTGACGTTACACAAAGCTCGTTCGAAACAATCTGGTTTGGAAAGGAATGTACATGAAGACAGTATTATTTTAAAATTCATTTAAGCTTATATTGTTCAACTTGCTGCAATTGAAATTCTCTCATCACTCTCTTCCATGTTGAATTCAGGCAGTCCCCGTGTTCTATTAACCTAGTTCTTTATATGGATGAAAATAATCTCTTTCGACTATTTGCTTAGCTTTTTTACCTTTACATTCGATGCCTTAAAAAGCATTCTAAATGCATTTGAGGCGTATCTTTTTTATATATTAACTAGTTTAGTCTAGTGTAGTAGTTTAACACTAGGCAGATTCGGGAAGGATTTATTTATTTGAAACTAATGTATGTAGTCGAGTCTGGAGAGTGCAGATAGACATTTTTACTAGGTAAAGACTAAATGATAAGAAAAAAAATTGTTCCTGGTAATTGCAGCGTTCTTATATGCATTTTACTATTTTTTCACATTTGGACGTCGTTTCTACCAGTATTTTCCTTTGTTTACCGAAAGAACTTAATCCAGTGTGTATATTATTTATAGATAACGTTTAAGTAGATTTGCTGCAATCACAATGTAAGATATTTAAACTTATCTAGACTTTTACTGTGGTCTATAAATATTTTTTTTTTAAACATTTTAACAGACGATGGCGTGATTAAAATTATTCATATATATTCTTTTCTTAATTACAGAGCTGAACGTGAATACGTGATCCAAGAGGACTTCATGAAAGCCGTCCGCAAAGTATCCGACAATAAGAAACTAGAAAGCAAGCTCGACTACAAGCCAATATAAGCCTAACATCCAAACAATAGAAAACACAATTCATTGTGAATTAATATTTTTTTTTATTCAATAAAAAATAAATTTATCTACTACAAAACTAAATGCAGACTTTTACGCCATTTCATTACTTTTGGTGGTCTCTTCACTGGGCTTGGTTTCATTACCTTTTGTGGTCTCTTGAGTACTAGCAGCATGAACAGTTTTTGTGGTCTCATCACTGGGGACTTCATCGCTCATAATGAACTCTTTAAATTCCATAGGTTCGTGATCCTTCAAAAGATCATCATTCTTTGGTGTCTTCTCTTCTATGCGCCGTTTTTTCCGCTCATAATACTCCGTGACATTATCGTAGTTTTTCTTAAACCAACCAGACACATCATCTGGTTTGATAATCTCATTTTGGTAGTATTCTTTGACCATAGATAAAACATTTAGAGCCATTTCATTCTTCTCAGCCTCGACATATTCAATAGCAAAGTGTTCATCTTTAATTCCAGCGACATACAGCCTTTTTTCAGCATAACAAATGCTAGTGACAATAGTCGAATCAAACGAATGACGGGATATTTCCTTAATATTAAATTTAACGTCATTAGGATTATGATCATCTTTGGTGATCTCATACACAGCAACACTCTCATTTGGTTGATACAACACAACAGCTAAATGTGAAACATTATTATTGACTTTTCTAGTTGCGCATTTTATCCCGGGAGCAGGTAATTTATATTCACAAAGCTTCTCTCCCACATGGTAGTGCCAGAGTTTAATTGTTTCATCACCAGATATAGAAATTAAGACTTCATCGTCATTTGGCAACAATTTGATGGCAGAAACAAATTCCTTGTGTCCTAGGCAGTAGCACTCAATGTCATAGCAGTTGGGAAAATTAGTCACCCTTATTTTGAGATCTCGGTCAGAAGTGATGACATATTTCTCATCCGGTGTAAGCAAGACGTCGTACACAACACTTAAATGTCCAAGTATCATTTTTCCTGGCTCCTGGAGTTTCTCACAACTAAAAAGGTAACAATCTCCGGTTTTATCTGTTACAAGAAGTAGTTTAGCATTCGCTGAAAAACTTATAGCACTAGATGCTCTCGCCAAGCTACGCACAGATATTAGTTTGGCGTATTCTGGCCGCAACTGATATAAGAGTAAGGCTTTCTGTCCTGAGCAAGTTACGGCAAGTAGGTATCCATTTCGAGAAATTTCAACATGCTGGATATAGGGCGATGGCGGGCCGTTCTTTGCTAGAGCAGCGGGGGCGTCATCATTCGCATGGCTTTGGATTAGACCACATTTGGTTAAATCTTCCGGAACGTTGATTTCTTTATAAATTTGCATATCATCTGGGTTTACGAATATTATATTTTTATTGAGAGCAATAATAAGCTCTTTCCAGGCCTCATTTTGCCAATACGATATAGATGGCATTGTTTTATTTTTAGTGTTTAAACTTAAATATATTTTTCTCTATACACTACGTACGAGCAGTTTAATTAACTTTTGTAGATTGTCAAAGAAAAGTTTGTGAGAATTAAGTCGGTAGGTTCGTTTGATTTTGGAATCGTTGCAAATGCAAAAGTCGATAAAACGGGCAAGCATGGAATTGGGCAGGGATGTTCAATATATGAATGAATGCTAATTCTAATAAAAACAAAACTACGTACATGAAAATAAAACAAACTACAATATATGTATACATTGGAATACAAGACGCTTTGCCTATATGATGGCTCGCGTTTCTTATATTCACGATTTTACATTAACATTCATATAGATATGAAATCAGAGCCTAACCTGTTCCTGTATCCATCTGAGTGATATTAGTCCCCAAGGGGGCTTACTGATGGAGGGTTCGGAGAATCAAAACACTTATACCACTTAAGGATGAGCAGACTTGGCCACATTTAATGATAATATGACATTGAAGATCGTAGCATAGGTATTGATTATATATCGATTTGGATGTAAAATAGGAAATTAAATAATATGGGACTCGAATAAAAGAAATCAGAGAACAACGCAAAAGACCGATTCGTTTCTACAAGACTTTTAGCGTCAAAGATAGTGTTTTTTATGAAATTTCTGAACATAAATTGCAGAAAAATGAAACGCCTTGGAGAAAAGTGGAGCAAATTCTATCATTTTGTTTATTTTGAAGAAATGGTAAAGAAAATTAAGTTAATGCCTATGAGTTCTAAACTTAATCTTCAAATAGTGCAAAATATTAAAAATGATGTTGAACCGCGTAACGGTAAATGAAGATGCAGATGATCATGAGCAATGAATATATGTTTGAATATACGAATGTCTCTGACCCACATGGTTGTGGTATTATGAGGATCGTTGCTCTATAAATGGCGACCGAAATATACAAGTTAATATATAACTACAATCGGTTGTTAATTTGATCCTAGAAACTAAGTCTTGAATATTATTTACCTGGCTTACATTGGAAAACAGCAAATATTAATCCCCTGGAAGGCGACGATACGATTGGCATACTGCCAGCATTGCATATCAAAATTTTCAAAAATTGTACTCCCTGAACCACATTCGCCTACATATTTTCTGTGGTCATATGACCAAACTTAACATTAATATTGGGGATTTTACTTTAAAATAGACATAATTTTGTTTTCTTATTTCTGTTACAAGTATACATGCAATTTGTGTTAAACCTATGCGCGATAAATTTTATTTTTTAAAACATATACGAACAGTACAATATCCTAACATAGCCTCAAACCGAAAATATCCAATGCACAACCCGAATTCTAAATTATTTTTCACCTGCATTATAAATTCACCACTAAAATTTGACATACGACTCAGAATACCAACTTCTTATCAAACTCAAACGTAGAACGATAAACAAACCTTGAATAAAATTGTCGGTTTTTAAAAAAATCGTTCATGGAACAGACACAAAATTACCCAGCCTACGTGGTTCTTGGATCCGGAGGTCACACAGCCGAAATGTGTGAAATAGTCAAAGCACTTTTCTCGGATCTACAGTCGACTCCAGATTGTTACTTCATTGTGGCTAAAACCGATGATAATAGTCGAAAAAGCCTCGAAATTTCACTAAACCATAAGACTAAACCCCAGTTTATTGACATCCCCAGAAGTCGCGAAGTAAATCAAAGTTACCTGACATCGGTAATGACTACCCTTTGGGCTATTCTCTTCTGTTTCTACATTTTATTCCGTGATAAACCGAAGATGGTGCTTTGCAATGGGCCAGGAACTTGTGTTCCAATTTGTCTGGTTGCTGTTTTGTATCGATTTCTTCACATAATGGACTCGAATACGAAAATTGTATTTGTGGAAAGTTTCTGTCGAGTTAAAACTTTGTCACTAACTGGAAAAATATTGCTTCCTATTGCTGATCTCTTTGTTGTTCAATGGGAATCCCTTGCACGGAATCGAAAAAATGTCAAGTACTTCGGACAGCTAGTATAGTAAGTTGTAAATAAAATGGTCAGCTGAATAAATGAACTTTTTTTTTAGTCCTTTGTCCTTGACTAACCGCATTATACTTTTTCCAAAACAATATGTACCTTCTTTACTAAATAAAATAACTACGAGTCTAGTAGTATTTTCTCCATAATTTTGTCGACCAGAGCCAGCACTATGGAATAATTGTAACATTTTTGGCACTGAGTTAAAGAATTTTACCTTATATTGAAAAAAGGGTATTTTGGAAAAAGAGGAATTTTATATTTGGGCTGGATATTGAAGAAAATTTTGAAGATGGTTATTGCAAACAAAATGGCATCTGGATTATCGCTAAAGTCTATATTTGTTATAAGAATGTAAGGTCAGTGGCAGACCACAAACAATTTTTTCGAAAACTTTGCTAACTCGTTAGACTGACGATGTAGAATCATACCAGTACATTACCTGTTATACAAAACCTAAAGATCAACATGGCTTAGAGGGTTGATTGCATTTTGCTATATTGCACATTACATGTAAAACCTGAGGTTTCCTCACTTGTACTTTGCTAAACCGATTTATTCTAGATACTGTTGTGTTAGGATGCGGAAAGTTTTTAATATTTTAGAGCCACTGCTTGCTCAATTAGCAATCAAATTATGTTATGGGAATATATATCAACATACAAGGTCCAATTGATAATTTCGTGGAACTAGAACGGTTGTAAAGAGATATGATATCCTGCCTATCAAATTCAACAGGAACAGGCGGTGCAACATTATATGTAAGGCTGACAGAGAAACCAATATAATTTTAGAAGGCGATTTCAATATTAATTGGTGCCTACATAACACGTAGGTATGAAAAGGAAATCTAAAGAATCCTGGGAGACAATTACCTTCAGCAAAAAATGCAGCAATACTGAAGAATTATAGGGCAATCTAATACAATAGTGGACTAAAAATATAGACGTAAGACCAGATGAAAGGGAAAAAATATGAGAGTACCTATAACTATTCAATGTCGGGCACGCTGCTTTTAATTATCTAGACAAAGCGGCCTAGTATCCGGGAAAAACAACATTTCCTTGCTCCTTAAAGTGAAAGAATTATCATCTCG
This sequence comes from Volucella zonaria, assembly GCA_963966105.1. Taxonomy (NCBI): domain Eukaryota; kingdom Metazoa; phylum Arthropoda; class Insecta; order Diptera; family Syrphidae; genus Volucella; species Volucella zonaria. The sequence continues at coordinate 161,934,367 of OZ014532.1, forward strand.
AAGCTGGCTGTTGGGACAAGAAAATTGTCTTTACTGAAGTTTCCTTGTATATCCATGTTGACCACCGAGGAGGCACACGTCACCTAGTGCACTCGTAATTTATCCTGTGCTGCACACCGAAAAAAAAAACAAATAAAATAAATTAACGTGCAGTGCAATTAATTAAAAAAAATCAAAAATATCACACAGTGCGGGTATACCACCTCTCCCGCTCCTGGTCGTAGTACTGTATTTATCATATGGTACGGGCAGTGACTGAGTGTATGTAACAACTGATGGATAGCGAGTTGTGAGGGAAAATTTTGTTGATGCACTGTTTCATGTTGTTGTAAGGCCATAACACCTACAGCAGTTTGATTCGGTAAACCAACGTCGGAATTTTCACTTCGCAGCCTTGCTTAGTATCGTCGGTGTTTGTGTTCACTGTGTTTGCTTGTAATTATGACCAGAGAATTCAGGGTGGACGTAGCCAATATACGCGGGCTAAAAATTAATCATTTTTCTGCGTACGTCCACGTCTGTAAGTACAAACCAGCTGTTTTGGCACTTAGTGAAACACAGGTAGATCACACCGATCTAAAGCTACCTGGCTACGAACTAGTGTCACTATGCTTTCCTCATCGCGGTCTCGCCGTCTATGTGCGTAGTGATGTAGTTTACCAAATTCCACCACAATGTAGTCCCTGTTCCAATCCGGAATTCAATTTCATGTGGTTAAAATTCTATCTCCGTAAGCAAATTATCCACTACTGCTTTATTTACAGAAGCCCCAAACTGGACAGCAACTCGACCTTTCACGAGTTTGATGCGCTATCTGACTCCATTCAAAGAATTGTATCAGTGTATACTCATACTGAAATCGTGATTACGGGCGATTTCAATATACACAATCTGGTTGGCTTCGACATTCTGCACAGACAACACCCGAAGGACGGTGTGTTGAGATCGTCGCTGCGGAAAATAATTTAACCCAGCTTGTAAATGAGCCCACACGAATACCAGACGTTGATAGTCATACCGCCAACACCCTGCACTTGTTTTTAACTTCTCACCCTGACAAGTACTGCGTTGATGTGCTCTCTCCTCTAGGCTCCTCGGACCATTGTGTCATATCAGCTAAATTCTCGTATACCCACCACACAGTTAGAGAAAAGATTCCTAAAAGAACCGTATGGCAATACGAGAAAGCCAATTGGAGCGGACTTAACAACTTCTTTAGGAATTTTAACTGGTCGTTATGTTTCCTCGATAACGACGTAGATGCCGCTGCTGACATGATCACAGAAACTATTCTCTTTAGAATGAAATGCTTTATCCCTTATCGGATGAAGAGTTTCAAACCCAAAGAAATGGCGTGCTACGACTCGAGCTGTAAAGAGGCTAGCAGGGCTAGAGAAATGTTTTTCCGGTCATATAAGACCAACCCGACAGAGAAAAATCGAAAAAAGTTTAAACGAGCCAGAAATGACTGCAACGCCTTTTTTAAGCGTGTGAAATTCTAGTACAACCAAAAACTGAGAAAAAAATACTGCAATGTCCCAAAGGCTGTAAACATTTTTGGTCGTTCGTCAAAAACATTAGAAATTCTGCCTCATCCTCCATCCCAAAGCTCATTTACAATGACATTCCAGCTGTCAACTCTTTGGACAAGGCCAATCTGCTTGCTGTACACTTTGCAGCTAGCTCAACACTCCCAGATTGTGCTTTGTCCCCGCCTGCACTTGAGTGCGTCGAATCTTCAATGGGACGAATCCACTTTCGCACTCGTGTAGTAGCAAGAGTACTTAAAGATCTCAACATACATAAATTCGTTGGTCCAGATGGTATATCTCCCCTTCTTCTGAAGAGGTGTTCTTCCACGCTGGCAAAACCACTGCGTAAGCTTTTTCATCAACCCTACTCTTTAGGACTCTTTCCGAGCAGATGGAAAACAGCATTTTTCGATCCCGTCCCTAAAAAAGGCGAATCGTCTTCTCTCTCCTCCTACAGATCCATTGCACTTATGTCCCTTCTTTCCGCTGATAAACCGTCAGCTCATGAAATATCTCGAAACACGAAAACTTCTCAATATGGTTTTCGCAGCAACAGGTCCACTGGTGATTTGATGGCATGTCTCACCGAAAAGTGAAACCAAAGCGTACATCAATCTGGCGAAAGCAAGATAGTTGCAGTTGATATTTCTAAGGCATTTGACAAAGTTTGGTATCAGGCTCCTTTGTCGAAAATGCGTGCTTTTGGGATCGATGACGCTCTTCTTCAATGGATTAGAAATTACCCTTCGGAACGTTCAATTCAAGTTTTCTTGGACGGTTTCAAGTCTGATATTCACAAAATAAATGCTGGTGTGCCCCAGGGCTCCGTTCTGTCTCCGACACTCTTTTTAATTTTCATTAATGATCTAGTGTTCTGCTACTTCTAATCCAATATATTCCTTTGCTGATGACAGTACTCTCTGCTTTTCTTATTCTTTCCCGGACTCACGCCCCTGCTCTTCGGCTGTAGAACGGGAACAGTAGCATATGTTAAGCTCATTAAATTCCGATATTAACAGCATAACCAATTGGGGAATTATCTATCGAGTGGAATTTAATGCTTCCAAAACTCAATGCTGTCTGCTGTTGTTGAAGCGAAATTCAAATACCCAGCCATGCGTGTATGCGTGTCAGTGACAACTTACGTTAGAATGACCACATATTCGATGTCGTCAAAAATGCTGCGAAATGTCTAGGTTTCCTCAAGCGATGTAAGAAATATTTTACCCCCTCTGATCTGGCCACAATATATAAAGCATTCGTCCGCCCAAAATTGGAATACAATGTCCACATCTGGTCGGGTGTGCCCTAAAGATCTTTACACCTGCTAGATAGGATTCAAAACCGTGCGGTAAAACTAATAGGCGATACTAATATCAGTCAGTCAATTGACACGGTCGAGCACCCGCGTAAAGTCTCCTGTTCTACTTTGTGTTATCGCTTTTTGCACAACCAGTGCTCCATTGAAGTCGCCAGTAGCATTCCACCCATTCAAACTTTCAACCATAACACGCGTCTCGCTATGAATGCTCATCAGTATACACTCAAGCCCATTTTCGGACGTACTCTAAAATATCGTGATTCTTTCCTAAGCCGTACAACTCGCTTATGGAATGCCCTGCCGATCTCTGTGACGTTATAACTTACAAACATTTAAGAACAATGTACATCGGTACCTGACTTTTCTTCCTCCCTAAATTTCCTTCGCCCGCACTTTGTACGAATATTTTAAGGGTACAAAAACCCCTTGAGCGCGCGCTCATTATAAAAAAAAAATAAATAAATGTGAACCTACAAAATTTAATCGAAATGAGCTACATTTTAAAGTAGACCGCCTAACATATGAGAGTCAAATTTGAATCTTTGTTGTACTTAACGGTTTTTCGAAACGTGCCGTTCGTCACCATAGTTTGAGTTCTGCATACCTTAACTTCTCAGGAATGTCCATAGTGAGCAATAAATTTTGACTGGCTTACACATTGCTTTTATAATCTATGAAAAAAAGGAAAAGCTTACTGTCATATAACATACATATATAAATTTAAATTAAATTTGGTGGAGGCTGACGCCCCCAACTTATTTCGCTTAATACAAGCTTAGGCTCACTTAAAAACTAGGACTTAAAAACTAGCAACAGTTAAAGGATTAGGAAGTAAGGGAATGGTGGAGGAGATAAAGTTCAAGACGAGAAGTACTCAGGACCCTGGATTTTGGACCCGGTTGCAGTAGACCTGTTTGGGTTGCTACTGACCGAGAATTGAGAGCTATCTGGAAAGTGGGTGTCCAGTAGCAGGTTGAGTGATTCATCACTTGAGGTAGTCCAAGAGCCATCGGTTTTTTTCAAACAGCTAGGCATCATAGGATTTGTGGAGAGGATTTTTCTTAGCCGTGATGCCTCGGAGGTTTCCGTGATTTTGTCGCAGAAGGACCTCCAGGATTGTCGCTTTGCCTTCCTCAGTTCTGTTTTGTATAATTTGAGGGATTCTTTGTATGAGTCCCAGTCAGTCACTTTCCTTGTGTTCTTTGCCAAGTTGAAAAGTTTTCTACAAGTGTTTCTGAGCAGTCCCAGTGCTGATGTCCACCAATGTGGCTTTTTCTTGCCTCTAGGTTGAATAAGAGGGCCTGACCCCTGACCTTCATGTCAAGCTCATTGATGTCACGCGGGGGACTTGATAGTTGTTCAGAGAATAGCGTTTCTGACAGTATTCCTCTGTATTTTGGCCAATCAGTTTTCCGGAAGTTCCGGAATGATGGTTGACTAGGAGGAGCATCATTCAGGCTGAATTGGATGTATCTGTGGTCTAAAAAAGAGTGATCAGACGATACCATCCAGTTCATTAGCGTTTGAGTGATGCTGTCGCAGACAAGAGTTATATCTAATACTTCCTGTCGGTTTCTTGTTATAAAAGTGGGCTCATTGCCAATATTGCAAATGCAGAGGTTAGTATTTATAATATAATCAAAAAGTGACTCACCTCTGTTATTGATGTCGGTGCTGCCCCATACGTGATGCGCGTTAGCGTCGCATCCGATGATGAGGTCAGTTTTTTGTCTTCCAGCCTCCAGTACCACCCTTTCTAGGTTATCACCAGGGAGAGGGCCCACATGATCGTGGCCAAGGTATGCCGATGCTAGCCAGTAGGAGCCTTTGGCAGTCTCTAGTCTGACAACGGTTATGTCGGTTTCGCTGAGATTAGGGAGTAGAAATACATTAAGGCTACGTTTCACTAATATACAAGTTCTGATCTTACCTTTGTTTCTTGTATAGAGCGGAACGTATGCGGGTGTCCTAAGTCCACGAACCATGCCTTCTACAATCCATGGTTCCTGGATTAGGATAATGTCTTCTGCGTTTTTTGAAAGACGCAGAATGAGTGCGGCCGAAGCCTTTTTAGAGTGATGGAGATTAATCTGGAGAAACCGTATCATTGCTACAGTTTTCCGGAGTAGTCTCCACCACGGTGTTGTTGAGATCCTCCGATTCTGAAGATGTGCCCAAGAGCTCATCTTCTTCATCTGATCGTATAGGACCTCGTTTTGTTTCGTCATCTGTTTCCATTTCCGACGGGTTATCAGATAGGGAAATCGATGGCTTGCTTGTCACCTCGGATAGATTGGAGTCGTCGCTATCCATTTCTGGAAAAGATATCGACGCTCCAGGGTCTGAGGTTATGTTTATTGGTGTCTCCGTTAAAGGAGGAGGAGGTTGCTTATCAGCATCCAGTTCATCCTTTTTGTAGACCCTTAAATGGATTGACTCGAATCCGAACCGAATCATACCTTTTGTCTGCGCTAGAGGACTAAGGGATTCTTTGTTGATCACGATCAGCGCGCATCTATAAGAACCCCTTAGTTCCTCCAGTTTCGCGACTTTCCAGTCATGAGTCGGAAGGGTCGGGTTACTGAGCCTGATGATCTCCAGAATGCTTTCTGGGGAGGAGGGTTCTGCTGGGATCCAGGTGCGAGTTCGAGGTCTACTAGGGATGTCCTCCTTAGATACGACCTCGAGTTTTGCATCTGGCCAGATCTCACCTAAACCACCTATGGCTTTTGTGAAGAGATCGAGAGATCTCTGCACATGCGATGAGCTTGACGTGGCCTTGATGCCAGCCAGCGTCGCTTGTGATAGGAGGTGGTCCGGGGTTTTCCCGCATAATAGCCAAGAAGTTGCTCGAAAGCTTCAGCTTGGCCAGCTGCCACCGTTCAGGTGTTATGGAACCGTCGGTATCGCTCCTATCGATTACCGCGATTATTATGGCGTCCTTTAGGACTTCACTGAAAGACCTCAGAGATGTGTTGTTGGATGGTCCAGGGCCCAGGGGTTTTTATGTTGTGGGTTTTAGGCCTCTTGGAAACCAGCACGGTTTCCTTCAACGATCTCTGGCGCTTGGAGGAGTCTTTAAGTGTTTTGGGAGCAGTGGAAGCAGTGGGCAATCCGTCTTTTAGGATGCTGTTAGCCCACTCAATCTTGCTCCTTATGTCCGCACTTCTCTCAACCTCCGGAATGGATCCGATGGTTTTGATTATGCGTGAAGCATTTCGGCGTCTTACGTAGAGCGCCTTAGATGGAACTTGCCGACGCGGCTGAGCTCCAGATTCCTCCTTGGGAGGAGGAGTTTTGGTAGCAGCGACAAGACCTGGAGGTTTCTTTTTAGGCTCGTTGCGATTGCCTTTAAAGGATGGTGCACCATGGCCTGCCACAGATTTACCTCCTCTCGACAATGCGGGAGCCTTACCGGTAGTCGGTGCAGTCACCGTTCTACCGCCCGGTATTAGAGGAGTACCGGCATCGGGTTTTGTTTTGCTTGTTTTGTTTTGTTTGTTTTGTTTGTCCATAATGTGGTCCCACGAGTAGCGGAGAAAGGGTTGTCCATCTGTACAGAGATCCGCCATATACAGATAAGGCTAGCTAATCCGGAGGTCGCCAGGTATCCGGATACTCCGTTTGCGACTGAGCTATTTTTGGAGAAGCTGGGCCCTCAGCCAGGTTGATCTTCGGCACGGGTCGTATGACACCTTGATCCAGCCCAGTGGAAAAGGAATGGTTGGTTGGTTGGAGGGGAAGGGGAGGGGGGGGGGGAGGAGGAGGTGCATCCTTTGGTTTCAGGACTCGTCTGGAGAATTTCTCGAGATTCATTGACAGTACTCAGCCTCTATAACTCGGCAAGTTCGATGCTCGTGGTAGAGGAAGTATTGTAGTAGTTAATCTACCTTTCAGAAATGCATGCTGACTGGGTGATATAAGTAGCTTGCACTGAAAGCTTAGAACTTCATATAAAAGACTTTCGAACATTTTAGGTATGTGAGAAGCTTAACAATGGGACGGTAGTTGGTTACTTCATTTTTTGATCCCTTTTTGTGAACCGGGGTTATGAAAGAGGTCTTCCAAATTTGGGGGGAATTCCCCTTGTGTGAAGGACAGATGAAATTGGAAGGAAAGTGGGTGCGAAAGATTGGAGGCACACGTTTTGAGAAATATTGATGGGAGCCTGTCTGGCCCGGGTAAAAATTCATCATTGAGATTTTGTAACTTTTCTTCGATAAGGGTGAGATCAAATGATTGAGAGAGAGAGGGCCCAATGGAGAAATTGGGAAGGTACTTGAAAGATATGGGGTCGGGTACGAAGAAGTTGTCAGCAAATAACTGTTTGAAAAAGTTTGCAAAATAGTTGGCAATATAGTATGTGGGTCTGTCGACGATATATTATCGTGCGAGAGACGATCGATCGTTGATAAGGTTGATCTGCGCTCTGTTGAGAAAAAGCTGATAGAAGCAGTTATAGAGCTATATGAATTGGAGGTAGGTTCCAGGATAGTTAGAGTGGTCGTAATAAGAATTGGTGCGAAGAAAAACTGCCCATAATTTATTTCTTTTGTTTCCCAAAAAGGAAAGTCTTCTGTTATACCAGGGAGGGAGAGAAAAGGGGATATAAAGAGAAATGGAGTTTAATATTTCATTGTAAAAATGGAGACAGCATCAGATAAGGATAGGTTGGTAAAAACAAAAGATGATTTGCTAAGATAGGTATTGATTTTGCGAAAATTAGCTTTATGGGAGTTGTCAGAAGAGATAGCTGGGGAAGAAATGGACTGGGGTGGAGAGTTATGGAAAAATGAGAGAAGAAGAGGGGGGTGAAAGTTGTCGACAGTTGATATGGTAAAGGGACAAAACGTTACTGTGGAGTTAATGGGATCGCCAGTGAAAATAAGGTTTAGTTGCCTACGGATCGAGTTAAGGATGCCACTTACTTGGCATAGGCTTGAGTCAGTTATGCAATCAATGAACAGACATTCCTTGTATGAACTAGCGTTTAACGCGGTAAAATATGAGTGATAATCCGATGAACCTACTTCAGCAGGGGCAGATTAAAGTCACCAAAGATAAGGATATCGCCGACGGAATCTCTTAGGTCAATATATAGGGTATGGAATCAAGTTGTTCTATCAAGATTATCACATCCCTAATTTTGCCGAGCTTAATAATGATTCCCTGCTTCGATATATCTAGGACGTACGTACACATGTATGTATATCCAATGCATTCATGTGAAGCAGCAATACGTTGGTTATTTTTTCTTCGCGATAAAAACCTCGGTGATGTTTTGGTACCTATTTCGGTATCATTAAGCGTATTTTACTAAATATTTGACATGTTTTATTATTACTCGTGGCCCATATAGGTCATACAAGCTAAATAAAATAGTCTACACCAGCGAAATGTTTTTTTATTTGGTAATAGTTTGACACATATTCTCTTCTCCATTGCAATTGCACTGCTGAGTTTATTTTTTCCATTGAGCGCGAAGTTGCCATGCAACCGAATATTTTTCTACAAAATTTGTTTTATTTTATTTTCATCTTTCGATTTATATTTAAATTCGGAACAGTGCATTATATTATGTGTGCATGTACACAAGATGAGTGTACATATTTGAAGGACAACTATCTTATAAGTATATGGGAATGAGTCGCTATTCCTACGTACACACATTCTGCTTTTTATTAAACCCAGCAAATTTTCGTGTTCATGTATCAACACTCGTTTTTTTTAAAGGAGCCAAATATTGTATTTATCAACAGTTATCAAATGAAAATAATATTTTGTAGCTTACATTATATCGCTAACTACATACATCTAAGCATTCGACTATAAAGAATATTCCCAAATAGTTTTTCATAGTTTAATGTGGCAACATGGACGCCTGACTATCGTCGACAGTTGTACCAATTTTATCGAATGGAACATGTAGCCTAGTGAGAAATAGCACTAACTAATTTTTGGATCACGAAAATTGACCCTGATCAAAAGCAAGATTCTGTGTTGTTGTTTTAATGCATGCAAACCAATGATCTCTACGGATTATTGGTGATAATAAAATACGCCTATTATACTTTATGTTTGGTAAATCCTTAATCTGACGAACTAATCCTCATTAGTCTAAACACCTCAGTGGATATTATTTAGAGCTCAGATCATATCTAAGCTCCTCTCCACCATCTTAATCCTTTATTGGCTTGCATTTTCAGTGCGTTTTGCTATAACATTTTTTCTTGCCACATCGCATACTAGCTCCACTCTCTGCTGCTGAGAAAATTTGAATTTGCAAGTAAATTGCCCTCCCCAATTCGTCTCCAGGCTATTGTTATTAGATTATCCTCTGTAGCGGTCGTATCTACTGGTTAAACAATATTGCCGCTAGGAAAAATTAGAACTATATTTATTTTATTATTTATTGCAATTGGATTCTTGCAGTGTTAATGACTGGTGTTCTGTTCAACTGGCATTTCTGAAAATTTATTTGATACTAGCAGGCAGCTCTATCCTAAGTCCCGCAGCCATTAAAGAGCATTTATTTAAAGTCCAGGTCAGCTTGTCATAATGTGTCAATCTATCTTATTTTTAAGGGCATCCAATACTACATTGATTTTATGAATATAGTTTCGTATATCGTTGCGTGTGCAAATCTTTTTTTAAAGACATGCTTCTTCGCTAGGAAAAGGAGCTAACAACCGGTTCTAATACACATAGTTCTTAATTGACTGTTTTGGCCTCGAGTCAAAACAACAGCAGAGAAACATCATCTGCGGGCCAACCCGTAAGCAGTTGGCGCCATACTTTTTTAGTTATCCCTACTTTAAAATGTAGCAGATGGAAGGAATGACATCATGAATGACTCTTAGTAAGGGCGAATTTTATTTCTATTGAAATTCAGCAGATTAGGAATGTTTTACAGTTTTAGAAAAACGTACAAATAAAAGCTTTTTTGTAAATTGAGTCCCGGGACAAGTTTACCTTTTTCTGAAAGTAACTGAACAAAAATCCCAATCCAAGAAGCATTATGTGATAATAACATCGTTGAAATTTTTTCTGTTCAGCAATAAAAACTAAATGTAAAATTAAACACCTTCATGTTAGACAACATTTATACACTAGGCAACAACATTTTAAAAACACCTTAAACGAACAACTCCACCACTAAATGAAATTCACCACTTCCCGACTGAAGTTCGCCTGTCAACAAACTTTTCCACATTTGACAGTCAGCTGATTGAGAATACAAAAAACGAAAATATCCAAAATATTTTTGCCAACTTGTCTGTATATAACGTCACGACAATTTGTTGTTTAATTTTCATGTTTTCATTTTGTAAATTTGTGTTTTCTCCAATCATTCTACCAATGAAACTTGTCTAAAGTTCATATCAAAATATGGCATGGTTTAATAGTGGTATAAACACCATTAAAGGGCAATTATCGAATTTGGCCCAAGAAGTATTGTCCGATGCTAACAGAGAGGCTGAGGCTGTAAGCACTATTGAGGCATTGGAGCAGGCTCAGACGCAATGCGAAGCATTGGCCAAGATATGTTCCGAGAGGGATCTTGAGGTATGTATTGTATTTCCATTTAAACATTACTTAAGATTCCATTTTGTTTTGCAATCAGCATAGCAGACCAACTTGAACGACAATATCTTTCCTATTTGTTGTTGTTTATTATAGCACAGGTAACATAGTTATTGATAATGAATGAAATCTTTTCTGGTTGCATAAATTCACCTGATTGCATGGGTTTTTCACCTTTCGGCTAGTGCAATAGGAACCAATAGAAGATGTACTCATTGTAATTTGATTCTATTTAATCGTTTTTATTTTAAGTCAAGGACTGATGAGAATAATATCAAGGTCATCTTCATATGTTTAATAATGTATATATGTACATTAATTTTTTGAACACAACTAATAAATGCGTCGTAAGCTTGAAACAAATTACGATATACTGAGGTATACATGTAGGGGCATTGAACACATGTGTACATCGGTCTAAAACATTACATTATCTGAGCATTTGAAGCTACATACCTATTGTTTGACAGTCAGGTACGAGTGTACGTTAACTTATCTTTATAGTTTGGGGTTAAGAGTTTAGAACTACTGCAGGATAGTTTAGATAATTCTATAGTTCAGAAACAGTATTTAGAGTTTAGTTCTATTAAGCAAGAAAGCAATTGAATGGGGTATTCGGAGGTCAGCTCTACGTCATTTAGGACATCAAAACGGCAAAATCCGTAAATCACAGAAATGTCTCACACACAGGTACTTTGGGGTCATATAGGGGGTATCGAGATCGTAGCATATAGAGATGATCTAATGACCTTGTTCAAATATAGGTCACGTACCTATAATACAACCGACAAAAATGTTCGCATGTTAAGAAATTGGTTTTCCGTGGACAAATGGACATAGCAGCGCCGAGCTGTTCAAATAGAATAAGGTTTCTGTCTACCTGATTACGAAATGATTTACAATGACCGTCGCGGTCCCCGAGAGGAAACGCTGTGGCCTTTTTTGCATTTGATAACTGAATCAATGGAATCATATATGATATTCACATAGAAAAAGCATAAAATCTGCAAATTGTTCTGAAAAATTCTCTCTTTCAAGAGGCTTATCTAAAGCGCGGATGAAAACTAGGGATATTATACCCCAGTCAATTTAATGAATATGAAGTTTTATCTTAGAGCTTTTTTATAATTGATAAACTGAATCTGATATATAAGCAATCCCTAAGCTAATGGTCTTCACAAAAAGGAAATCCTTCTGGGCCATAATTTGCAGTGCTATCTCTACTTTAACGTTCCAACTTTGAGATTTTAAACCTTTGTCTTTCATTAATTTTTAATGAAATAATAACACGGATTCCCTACTTAACATACGTAGGTAGTACCTTTAATTTCTATTGTGTATATTACTCTCCAATATAAATTTAAGCAGTTCAAACTTCGTGGCGGATACTGGCCTTCAAAATCCAACCGCTGGATTTTTATTCATTTTGGTGTTGAAAACGTCCCAATTGTTAAAAGTGGTTTTTGACTAGGTTAGTAACAGTGGCAATCCATCAAACCAGTCACTACGTATTCGTCTACATTTTCTGTTAACAAACAGTTTTTAAATTTAACTTTGTTACAAGACAATAGCACCTGTAGAATGTTTTGTGCAAAAAAACAGATTGGACAAGGAATTCCTCAACTTTCTTTAAGAATTTGAGGAGGTCATATTTCGAGGCTTTGTTAGCGTTCTCGAGGGTCACAACGCTCTTGTGAAATATGCGGCTCCATAAGTGGCACATAACTGCATAGTTGAATGGTACGTATTCGTATGTATTAACGTCATACTCTAAACAGAGTCTTCAATCTGCTGTGGGAGACAGTGCGAAAAGAAAGGCAGAAACTTTTCTGATATTATTCGTGTTGTAGTTAACCTCATAAGCACAATATATTTAAAGCCTAGATCAGCTAATGTATAATACAATGTACAACATCTTGTCTTAAAGTTGCGGCCCATATGAATTAAACGGTTATTTTTTGGGAAAAACTCAACCAAGATTTTTTTTTTGTTTTTTCTGGATACTAAATGGTTGAAATGAACAAAATGCACCTAATTTTGGGTTCATATCTTATGTTCATTTTAATATACATTGGCCGCTTGTGTGATCCACAATTTGAAATAAAAAAATTGTTTATGTGATTGTTTTTATTGAATAAAAACCTGCCTAATTACAATTTAAGACAGAAAAATATTATAAGATTGTTTCATTACATAAGCTTGAATTTCATGTGAGATCAATCAGTAGGAACTGTTAATTATTAAACTTTTTTGGTATTCTTCTAGGAGAAGAGCCTTACAATAATAAATGTGTACATACATTTCAGTTACATAGTTATAAATTATCATCATCATCTCATCTTAGACTCTGAACAAGTATCCAAAAATCTAAAAATGAACTGTAAACTTAAACATGAATATTCTTCTTATAGTATTATTAGTATGGTATGACTCTAAATCATACCAATAATGATAATCAAACTATAAACCTTGTCAATAAGATGACAATAACATGAAAATGAAAATGAAAATAAAAAAACAGAAAATACAATCGTTCAGACCCATCAACTTATTATTCAATGTTGTGAAAGTCTGTGTAGCAATTTCTCAATTTTGTCAGGCATAAGCTAATATCACAGGCACGACATTTGAATAATGTTATATTATAGTGGCAGTGACGACATCTACCTGTAAGGTAAATGTTTGGCTCCAGTCATACTTAACTTTTTGCTTCATAGAGGGACGAATCCCTTGCTTCCCGTTCGTTTTCCTAAAGGTCGGTTTTCGTTAGCATCTTCCAAATCCGTTAATGGATTACGATCAGTACAAGCGTAGGACTCAATGAATCTTTCGCCCAGCGTCCTTGATTTTTTATTTCTCTGCCTTCAACTAGCAAAGGGCAAACAACAGCAGGAATACGGTTTTTCATAACTGTCCCAGTACCTCTTATTCCTTTCTTTTCTAGGTCATCCAACAATCTCTTCGACGTAAAATATCTGTCAAAGTATATAACATGGCCGGGAACCAGATTCTCTGCCACCGTAAGGACGGCCTTTACGCCTGGTCCAAAGTTGGAATTCTCATAATCGGGATTGGTTGTTTGTCCTTGATATAAATGGACGTCACAAACAGTAGCATTTGGGTTGGCAAAAACAAAGGTCTTCAAACCAACCGGATTTGGCTTACCCGACCAGTACTGTTCGATTGCACATGACCTCGTAAACGGTATTATCATTTCATCTAAGGAAAGGCACTGATCTTTCTCTCGGCTTTGGCATCCATTCCGAATGCGTTCGATTAGAGGGCGCATCTTCCACAATTTATCCTTAGCCCATATCTCCATTGTAACGTCAGGGTCAAGAACCACTTTCAAAGAGGTTCTCAATAACAATAACAAAAACCGATTTCGCGACATGTTATCGGCGATTATTGCTACCTTCCATTTGCCATCAAAATTGTTATGCCCAAGTAGATGTAAAATTCATCAGCAGTTGAACACAAACTATGTCCCGTTTTTTCAACTGCAGTCTGATTTGTTTTTGTCACTATGAGACCAATAAAGTCATCATCATGGTATTGCTTAAAATAATCAGCTTTGTTAAACCCTTCCGTATCAACGGCTAAATATGCTGGTTTTATTAAGTCAGGAAAACGAGGGTTTAGATCCTCCACATTCCAATTACCTGAGGATAGTGCTTCCCTCAAAGAAGTAGATTCTTCATTATAATTGCTTTGCCCATCATGATCTTCTATTTCTTGATTCCTACTTGCTCCACTATTTCTGCTCATTCCTCCTCTTCTTTCATGCCCTCTACCACGTCCTCTCCCATGTCCTCTTCCTCGTAGTCTCTTTCACGTACAGGTTCTTCATTTTCATCTTCTGAACTAGAATTTTTGCAATCATCATTATCACATTCAGATGACCTTACAGATGCTGGCTGGAACTCTGGGTCACCAACGCCTTCATCAGACGGTATGAAGTCTTATATTTCAGATTCGTCTAAGAGTTGTTCTATTTCATCATACCTGAGTGCTGAAAAACAAAACCTTCTTTAGATTCCCTATACTTAAAGGTAAAGCCCAATGTTACATATGTACAATTAACATATTGTACATACATATTGTACAATGAACATATTGTACATATGTAACATTTGAGACACAAAATTAATTAAGTGTGGCTGATTAAAACTAACTAGTAATCCCGAAAATTTATACATTTTAAGTAAATTCTATCTTACTCGTATTTTCAAAACAAAATAGCTTAAGATGTGGTAAATTAATTAAGATGAAAATTCACGTGTACGTTGCGTTGAAGACATGGTTGTAAAAATTGCGGTGTTTGGCTGGTTGTCTATGGATTTCCTCCAAAAGTCAGCGGTCAAAATCGCTTTCATTGAATCTACCAACCACGACGTTTATACGAAAAAAAAACATTTGGCGCGAAAATTTAAAATGAATCCCTGAAAACTTAAACACATATACATTGGGCGTTTATGAGATGATTTTGTTTTTATGACTGGGCTAGAATGCTAAATGTTACTTTGTATAATATAATATACATTTTGCCTTGCGAGGTTAAAGATATTTTTGGAGAATTTAATTGATGGACAATTATATTAACTGCCTGACTCGTCGAACATTTTTCCAGTATGTTGGATGGTGCCCCTTTTCCCACCTGTTTACTAGGCTGCTGCGCTTAGGCATATGCATACCGGTAAGGGTTTTCCGCATATGTAGCATTCGGCGTGCTCTTTCTGACTAATCCATCAGACACCTCGCAACGTTCTATGCCTCTGTGAAGTCGTACATCTGACCTTGGCTAGGTTTTGGAGGATATTGAATTCCGCTTCGGGTTTTGAGAACCCATTCCCTTAAATATTGCCTTCATCTCAATGAGTATGTTGATGGTGGCACCTTTTGTATATATCTTGAGGTAGATATTGGCCCATGTACATACATACAGGGTGTCCCCTAATTCATTGACGATAATTTGGGAAATGATTCCTGGGCATATTCTAAGAAAAACGTCGTTCTACAGTAAGGGTCTATCTCCAATGTTGAAATCAATGTTGCTTTAAGCTCCAAAGACTTACTTTGGTGTACCCTGACCCATGTTAACGAAAATTGATCTGTTAGTACTAATGGTAAAAACTTCGTGTTTATTTTTAGAAGAAATACCAGCCTTTATAACGGCGTTTAAATAAAGTTCATATCTTGTTTGAGTCTTTAGATATCCAATTTCTAAGCCTGCTCCATTTTCATTTCCCATGCTAATTTTCGACTTTAAGGTCATTTTTCTCCAGAAAATGCCTAATTAACATAACGTTTTACTATTTATTTCTTATGAAAGTAACAATAATAAAAAAAAATCATCAATGAGTTTGCACAAAAACCCACCGATTTTATGATACTTGGAAAAACCTGCAGCTGTTAAAATTTATAAAAAAGGGGTTTTTTGCTTTAAGCTCCAAAGGCTATGAATAAAAAATGATTTTGTGTGGTAGGTAGTTTTTATTTTATGTGTATACTAAAACAGTTATAACAGGTGCTCAAAGTGTCCTACTTGGTTTTGTATGCATGCTAGAGCCCGTTTTTGGATTGCACTGCGAATGTTTATTGATGCTAATTGCTGTCTCACCTTCGAGAATACGATCTTCCAATTCAACTAAAGTTGCTATTTCGGTTGAATAAACAAGTTCTTTCATTCTTCCCCATACAAAAAAAAAACCAATACTGTAAGGTCAGGAGGTCTTGCGGGCCAGTGAACTGGTCCATTTCTTCTGATCAAACAGATACCGTACTCTTCATCTAGCCAATTCTTATCCTCACGACCATAGAGGGCTGGAGCACCGTCCTGTTGAAAATATGATGAAGCTAGCTAGAAATCAGTGGAATGTCCCCCAATAGTTCTGGTAAATCATTTCGCAAAAACTCCAGATAGTTTGTAGAATTCAGCATAGGTGGTAGTTTGAAGGGGCCGATTAATTTGTTTCCAAGTACACCTGCCCACATATTGGCGCTGAATTTGTATTGATATGATTTATGTCCCATTGTATGTGAATTCTCCGCAGCCCACGTATGAAGATTATAAAAATTTATGATTCCATCTTTTGTAAATTAAGATTCTTCCCAAAGAATTCTGCTAATAAACTGATTGTCACTCAAGCTCCGCTCCAGCAACCAGTTAGAAAACTGGTTCTTATACAGATGTATTATAGTATGGATAAAGAATTTCTCCATGGAGTACATTAGAAATTTTATGTCTGGAAACATTGAACTGCAAAGCTAAGCATCTGATGCTGATTGATGGATCAGTTGTAACAGCATCCAGTATTCTTTCATCAACCGAAATCCTTCTTACTTGTGGAGCTCCCGCATTCGGTCGTGTATTCGAAACTGATCCCGTTTCTCGAAGCCCTCGATACGTATTTATAAATACTCTTTTATTTGGAAGTTGTCGGTTAGGATAAAGTTCATGGTATCTTTGTCGCGCACTATTTAAACTTCCATTGCATAGCCCATAAACATAAATAATGTCTGCGTATTCTTGGTTTGTAAATGCTGACATTTCAAACAGCATTTCTAAGCAACTGTAACTTTAGCGTAAAATATTAAACTGATGAATTAATATTTTTTCCTAATCTTTTATACCAATTCTGTAGCGTATATTTTCCAAATATGCCTTCATACCCTAAATCTAACTCTTCTGAGAACAAGGTAAGTAAATGAGGGTTTTGATAGGTAGTCAAATAAAAGAGCACGCTTTAAAACTCTTTAATAGCTATGCAATTTAAAAAAAATATCGGAAAATTAGTAATTCGTGGAAAACCACTCTTACGAGTATGTAGTGTCAACTGTTGTTAGAAACGTTGGTAAAAAATCATAAATTCCTTTTTTTACCTGTTGCAGGTTTTCCCAAGTATCGTAAAATCTGTGGGCTTTTGTGCAAACTTGATGATGATTTTTTGTTTTATTATTGTTACTTTCATAAGAAAAAAATAGTAAAACGTTATGTTAATTAGGCATTTTTTGGAGAAAAGTGACCTCAAAGTCAAAAATTAGCATGGGCAATGAAAACGGAACAGGGTTAGAAATTGGATATCTAAAGACCCAAACAAGATAAGAACTTTATTTAAACGCCGTTATAAAGGCTGTTATTTCTTCTAAAAATAAAGTCCTAAACGAAGTTTTTACCATTAGTACTAACAGAGCAATTTCCGTTAACATGGGTCTGGGTACACCAAAGTAAGCCTTTTCTTAAATCCTCGATAAATGATGTCAACTTTGGAGATAGAACCTTACTGTAGAACGATTTTTTTCTTAGAATATGTCCAGGGATCATTTCCAAAATTATCGTCAACGAATTAGGGGACACCCTGTTTATATAGCAAATGATTCTGCCTGAAAGGTACGAGTAGTTGGCCTTATCCCTTTGACACCTTGCGATTTGAACCGAATATACAAGCACCAATACCAGAATCCATTTTTGGCCATATCATATCATATGTGTATATTAAACTTTTAACAAAAGGTCCTCTGTTTCCCAGTGTACACAATTTAAGATTTTTGTTAAATTTTCTACCAAAGTAGAGCGTATGGGGCATGATGTATACAATGTTGATCATGTCTCGTTCAGGAAGATTCGAGAAAATTGTCAAGTGAATCGATTGCCTACTGTGGAGGTTATTTGCTTACTGAATGAGTCTTAATGCATACTGTAGTGTTGTATTTTGTTTATTGAAATTTGAAGCGAAACGAGTCCGATTAGTGCTCCAACGGCTGCGGTTGACCAAGTTAACATCAAAATTGTAAGTGACGATAGAGGCATAACTATCACGGTATATCACCAAAATATAATTGTTTGTTGCAAATCTCAAGGCTTACTGTATGCCTGATGACATATTCATAAGATATTAGTTGCTCTGCTTATTTTATTGTTATTGTGTGAGTTCCAGTCTAGTTTTCTATCTGCAACATCTAGATATTTGAGAAACCATAGTTGTGCTTTTTCCTTCTAGTAAATGATATTAAGATGTTCTGATTCGAACTTGTTTATAGATATCCTATGGCACCCACATCAGTAATACAGTGTAATGCATTTAATACAAGTATACAATTGCATACTTTCATACCAGTAATTTTTATTACTTAGTCACATATCCCGCTTGAGCATGACTCTGTATCTAAATTAACTGAGTTCGTTGAGGAAGTGACCTTGTTGCCTGAGGCGAGAAGCCACGACCTAGTTGGAAATCCTTTTCCTTTGCTATAATTGACTGTGGTTTTTCGGCTTTCAAACATTTCTCTAATGACAATGGTTTCCTGATCAAAGCTTCTTGGGGGTGATCTTAATATTGAGGAAAATGTAGATTTTTGGATTAGATTGCTTGGTTCAATGCAATTCAACTCGAACGAAACAATTTTAAAAGCTGGCTGTATTTATGTATGGTATAATATGGTATAGATATGTAATTCAAACTTACCTCCCGAAATATTTATCCCGCAAAATACTTTTTCCTCAACAGAAACAATTTTTATACTCACTTTAATTGAAATGATTATATAGACGGACATGGTTATACTGGAGCTTTGGTCGATATTGTAACTCCCAAGAAAAAAAAACAATTGGCAAATAACTATGTGGTAAACATTTTTGCAGTCTTCTAATACATTAAATAATATGTATATTTTTGTTTTTCGTATTTAATTGATACACACGTCTCAATAACAATTGGAACGGTAAAGGAAAAAACAAGGGGATGGTCTACGAAAGAAATCCGACTGTTAATGTTATAGCGCGATCAGGCTTACCGCAGATGGAAACGCTTTCGGATAGATGAGTTCCACCAAGTTTACAAACACTTAAGAAATAGTTTTGTTCGTGAAATAAGAGTTGCCAAGTCACATTTTTATTCAAATCGCCTGAATACCAAGTTAGATGGCCGCAAATTATGGAGTAACCTTCGTGAGCTAGGGATTGGTAAACAAAAATTAAGCTGCCCAAGGGATAATGATAGCAATGAACTAAATCGTATGTTCTTATCGATTCCACATCCTATAGCCTCAGCAGTAGATGAAAATAGGACTTATCGTGCCTCTGCTGCCTCAACAGATCACAGTTTTTCTTTACAAGAATAGAAAAGACAGATATAGTCGAAAGTTTTTTGTCTGTAAAATCAAATGCTGTAGGAGTCGATGGAGTGCATCCCGTTTTCATTAAAGCGATATTGCCATTACTGCTGCCGTATATTACGCACATGATGAATACCATTTTTATGAACGGCATCTTTCCCCACCAGTTGAAAATGGCTAAAATAATACCAATCCCTAAGAACTCGACAGGTGATGAATTCAGACCCATATCAATCTTACCTTTTCTTCCCAAAGTGTGTGAACGAAATATGCATAAGCAAATAAAGCAGTTCAATCTGGATTTCGTGCAAAACATAGCTGTACCACTGCCCTGATGGGCGTGGTAGAAGATATAAGATAGAATTTGGATAAGGACCATGTTACCTTCCTGATCTTTCTAGACTTCTCCAAAGCTTTCGATATGGTTGACCACCCCACTCTTATAGATAAATTACGTCATTATTTTAATATGTCTCACTTTGCTATAAAGTTACTTTCGTTGTATCTCAGAGAAAGAAAATAGACTGTCAGGATTTCTTCCTTTAGTGCGAGGTGTTCTCCAAGAATCGATTTTGGGACCTCTCCTATTCTCACTCTACATCAATGATATAGAAATCGTTATTTTGAATTCATTATTATATATTCAAATTTATAAAAGTTGTACTCTTGAACTTATCGAAAACTGTGCCAGTGATTTGAATGTAGATCTTCACAGGATCTCGAACTGGTCTTTGGAAAATAGACTGGCACTAAACCCAAACAAATGCAAATGGTTAGTTATTTCAAAAAAGAAGCTAGAGCTATCCTATTTTCCAGCCATCATGGTGAACAATTCAGCAATAGAATTCGTCGAAAATTCAAAAAATCTTGGCATGGTACTCAATAGAACGCTCACATGGAATAACCATATAAATGCGATTGTGGCTGAGGCATATGGTGTTCTTCGAACTTTGTGGACACCGCTGAGGACAAGGTTAGTTCTTGCTAAATCTCTGGTTTATTTATTAGTTCAAAAACAACGCTGTACATCAAGGAAAACTTTTAATTAGTACAGGATATAAAATAACATAATATAACATTTAAAGAAAAGAATGCTTAGTTAAAATTAAGAGAGCAGTAAGAAAATACATGTAATAAATAAAAGAAAACAAAATTTTGAGTTAAAGAAAAATTAAGCGCAACCAAGGAGGAGAGAAAAGAAAAAGGACTTACTAAAAGAAGAAGTTAAATCAGCTCAAACTGGAGTGGTATTCGAAACAAGCTGTTAAGAATTTACGGCGTTCGATTAAAGACTTCACACGAATGGGTAGACCATTCCAGAGCTTGACAGCATAAATGAAAAATTGCCTGCGTGATGTTAGGCAGGTGAATGTAGCAGGGCGCAAGACTATGTAGCGATTTGATGATCATAAATGAATTTTGTTAAACAGGTTCCTTCGCGTAAATAGTTTTGCAGAGCAAAGCACAGCAACGATATTTTAAAAAAGTCTCTAAATAACATCCAAGGAATTGACGAGCTTCAGATGGAATATGATCAAGTCTACGAACATTGAAAACATACCGCGCAATTGAGTTGAAAGCATTTTTTGAAACGAGTACGAGGCAGAATCCGCAAACAGTTCACAGATACCATATATGATATTATAGGTATTATTAGTGCCTTTACCAATTTGAGTTGGACTTGAGTATTGTTAAAGGTTATTCCAAGGTTTTTTACCTGGTTAATGTACTCAACTTGGGAGGAATTTCAAAGTATAGGGGGGGAAATCAGGGAGATACTGTTGATGTTTGGATATTGGTATGGCTTTAGTTTTATCAGGATTCAGCTTTAGACCATTGCGTCTAAACATAGACAATAGAACATAGATCGTCGTTTATTTTTGCAACTGCATCTTCAATCATGCCAATAGGGAAGCTAACGTACAATTGAACATCGTCAGCATATATGTATATGATATTGACAATGCAATAAAAAGGAGGGTAGATCATTTATAAAAAGAGAGAACAATAATGGAGCAAGAAAAGATCCTTGGGGAACACCACGATTAACAGGAAGCAGCGAAGATAGTTTACTATTACATGAAACAACTTGCAAGCGATTACTCATATATGAATAAATTAATTTGTTAGATGTGTCAGAGAAGTTAAAATATGTCGTAAGTTTATCATAGAGAATATTGGGATTTACACAGTCAAATGCTTTAGAAAAGTCAAGTAGCATTATCACAGTTGTATAATCAGCGTTTTACATCGTCAGAAACTTTAAATAAAGCTGATGTACAACTATCTCCGCACCGGAACCCTGACTGCAGAGGATTAAGAAGCTATTTATTTTTAATAAACTCTTTGATTTGATGGCTTACAATCGATTCAAAAGCCTTGGATAAAAAAGGGAGGATAGCTATAGCTCTGTATTCAGAGTTTGTAACTTTTTTAGGAATCGGTATGATTTTAGGTGATGTAAGGAAGTATAAAAGGAAGGAGAATTTTTATGAGGTCAGGATGAATGTTATCTAGTCCGACAGACTTGCTTTTGATAGAGAAGATTGCTTTTCCCATATTGTATATGTTAACTGCAGTCAAGGAAAATTCATTTTCTCTATCATCCTGTGATGACGTTAGGTTAGTGTCAAGCGGTGCGCTTGGGGTAGAGAACATTGGATTCAACTCTTCTAAATCAATATTGTCGTCCGAGACTATGGAGTGTTGCTTATTCACACCAATACTCCGAATTTCACTCCACAGAAATTTTGAGGAACGATTGAATTAAATCGATTATTATAGTAGCTCAGCTTAGCGGATTTAATAAGGTTAGTGACAATATTGCGATTAAATTTAAAACATCTAAGCATTTCGCCATAGCTGAAACGTTTCCAACGGCTATATGATACATTTCTCTTTTTTTATTACCCTAAGAATGTCATACGAAAGCCAAGGGCAGCTGTGCGGCTTTATAACACTGGTATTAATTCGAACATGTTTGTTAAAGAGGTAGTCAATAGCAATGGTCAGGAATTCAATTTGTTTGTTGACGTCAGGTGTCAAGTAGATTGAGTACCAATCAAAGAGCTTTCAACGTTGACATTGCGAAAATCACGATACTGGATGGACTGAGACACATATTTAGGAAAGTGTAAGTCAAACGTTGCAAAGACGAGATCATGATACGAAAAAACGGGGATAGATAATTGGCTAGAACGTTTAACAATTAACATCACTTACAAGAAATGGATCTAACAGAGACGGCATACAATTTGGTTTAAAGTGCGTTGGTTTAACATAGTAACGTATACAAAAGATTCATAGAAGTTCTCAAGCTAGTGGAGAAGATTTATGTTTAAATCACCACAAAGTATGAATTTAGGTGTTAGGTGACATATTTCCTGTGTTAATTTATGGATGTGAAATATTCTATAACTGTGACGCTGAGAGCAAAAGGAAGCTTCAGCTAGCGTTTAACAGCACTCTCCGTTATGTCTACAGTCTCAGAAGGTTCGACCATATCTCATACTTGGCAAAAAACTTGTTAGGGATGTCGTTTCAGAACTACGTCAAGTTTCGTACTCTTGGTATTTTGTTTAGCATTATAAAAGCAAGGCAACCGACATACCTTTATAATAAAATCCAGTTTTCGGCCTCCAACAGATCTGCTTGTTTGATTCTCCCGCATTTCTCTTGCCTAACATTTTTCGTTGCTGCTATTCGCCTTTGGAATTCACTTTCGAGTAATCTGAGAGAACTGAATGACTCACGTCGATTTAACGGCGAGTTACAGTTTTTCTTTTCAAATCAAAGCAACTAGATTTTTAAATTCCCCACCTACTTTTCAAGCAAATACAACTTACAAACTTCATATGTTTAAGTAAAAATCTTAAATAAATAATATACACTGGATTCCGCTTATTTGGGACACGTCGGGTTGAATGATTTTGTCCCAATTAAGCGGCTGCCCCAATTAAGAAAACAATGAAGTGAAAGCCCAAATAAAAAAATACGACTTTAATATATTGTACATATTTATTTATATTTCACTTATTTTCAATAAGTACTAAAAAAACAAACCTTTTTTATTGCTATAATATGTACATACATTATTTCGAACAATACCACAAAAAAAAGAAAAACAAACCACAATAGAAAAAAAAAACATACATATTTCATTCAAAAACTTTGAAAAAATAAAAATAAAATAAAAATGCATTATTGCTATTTTTTATCGCTCTTATCTGAAATATAATACGTTTTATTAAGAAAACATGAAAGTATGTGTAAAAAACCTTATTTCTCATCTAATGTGTTAGATATTTGTCGATGGTCCCCTGGCGAATGTTTTTATTACTTTGTAAGTTAATAAAATCAGCACAAACATCTAATGCTGATAATGAGCTGCCTTCACTGCTTTCTTGCATGAAATACCGCCGCAATTCTCGCAAATGATGGCTCGCCTCACGATTGGTAACTCGAACTGGAACTGGTTCATCAATCTCCACATCACTTCCGGCATTCTCTTCTGCGCTGTATCTTTGTAAAATTTCTTCAATAATGTCATCCTCAACGTCCTCAGATTCGCAGTGGCATTGCAATTCACTATCAATGGATAAAAAACTCTTCATGATATTGATGGATAGGAGTTTTCAGTATTTGATACACCTGTTATGATTTCATCATTTAAATTTTTGAACCCACAGTGAGAAAAACAGTTTTGAATTGTAGAACAGCTTATTTTTCTCCAACTATCCGCAACAAATCGTATAGCCTGAAGAATATTAACCTTTGCGCCAACTTCTCTGGTATTTGTAGATGGTGAGATTTTCTTCAATTACTTCAACGATGAGCTGCACAAATCTTCCTCGATATAACGTCTTTAAATTTTTTATGATTCCCATGTCCAGTGGTTGTAGCAAAGATGTGGTGTTTGGGGGGAGGAATTCTATTTTAATATTTTTTAGGTTGATTGAAGGAGGATTTGTAGCCGGATTGTCAATAAGCAGCAGAATTTTCCTTAAACTTTGTTGCAACTCTGTATCCCAATCCAAAAGCTATTTTATAAAAATGTTGGCCGTCATACACGGGTTCATGTTGGCGTAGTAAAGAACTGGGAAACTGTCATTCTAATTCCTTTCAAGAACCTAGGCTTAACAGCTTTTCCAACGATTAATAGCTTCCGCTTTTCACTTGCCAACATATTACAGCAACACAACACAGTAACTCCAGCCATAGCCTTTTTTGAGCCTAATAGTTTATGGTGTCTATTGCGCAAAGAGCCATCTAGCGTGGTACGTTTTTTCACGTCTTTGTCATCCTTATTAGTATGTACCAACGAGTTTTGTGCATCTGCTGTTGTAAGTTATTGGATACATTGCAGGTAAGCAATGTGGGGATGTTTTTTCTTGTCAAAGTCTATGTAAGACATGTGATGAATATGTCCCGATTAAACGGCTGCTGTCAATAATAGCCGAACAAATTCATCCCTTTTAGTTTCCGTTCTTTTTCATTTGTCCCAGTTAAGCGGCTGTCCCGATAAAGCGGTGTCCCAAAAAAACGGAATGTACTGCATATACAGAAATTATAAAATATAAATATTAATGTAATTACTAATCATCCGAATTTTAATTCTCTTCACTCTATTCAATTCAATTTTATTAAATGTATCTTTATCTTAATTAATTAAGATTAATTCTAATTAATCAATACTAATTGTTTATCTCTCACAGACTTAGAGGTGTAAATATAGTGTAATAATAATATGTAAATAAATAAATAATCTGCCACAACATGTGGTTCAAGACATTCCGGTCTAATACTTAAACCAAAAGGTCTGAATAATTGGTTATGGGTTAGAAAAACGATGTGTTAAACCAAAAGGTCTGAATAATTGGTTATGGGTTAGAAAAACGATGTGTGGGTTTTGCTAGTAGAAGAAGAAAACCTCAGCATGACAATTCCTACAAATTTGCTGTAAAGTCTTATTATGACCTTACCATCCGCTTTCATTAAAAGCAATATCAGATCCACTAAGCCATCAATCCTGCCGGTTTTCATGTTATTTTTGTATTGTATCTTTTTACCCAATACATATACACTTGCGGTCATAAAAACTGCACCATATCAAAATGATTGAAAAATTGTTAATAACTACGCTAATAATTTTTATAATGAAATGAAATGAGTACACCACAGTAGTTTATAAGTATTTCTATCTGATTTCATTCTGTTTATTGAATGTTTGAAAAAAGATATTAACAAAGAAAGAAAAACCAGGTAATTTTCTTATTTTTTTAAAATATTTTAATACAGTCATTGATTAACAAAATCAAACGATACATTTTTTATGTATGTGTATATAAGATGTTTAGATATGCCGCTTTTACCAAAAAATTATCAATACCGAGTTGCTCCTCCTTTGGCGGTTATAACCGCTTTTATTCTAGAAGGCATCGAGTTTACTAGAAGTTCAGTAATATCCCTTGAAATTTCAGTATTTCATACATGTTCCAGAACTTCATTTAGCTTTTTTTTTACTCTCTGGTTTATGTTCAGCCACCTTACTTTTCATTACATACCACAAGTGTTCGATTGGGTTTAAATCGGGCGAATTAGCTGGCCAGTCTAGTCTAGTAATTCCGAGGTCATCAAACGTTGTCTTGAGCTGAAAATTATTGAAAGACTCTAGTTACTTGTCTGTTTATTATTTATAAAGTAGACATCTAGAAGTTGATTTATAAAACATTACTTACGGATTTGGCGCGGTGCCAAGGTGCAGAATCATCTTGAAAAATGCACTTGTCAGTATACGAATGATGCTGTTCAATTGCTGGTACCAAAAACTCCCTTACTACTTCTCCATACTTTTGAGCATTCATAGTTCCATTAACAAAGTGCCAAGGGCCCAAAACGTAAAAAGAAAAACATCCCCAAACCATCTGGCTTTGAGGAAACTTCACTGTTTTGACTATGCACTCGTCTTTGAACTTTTAACCTGCTGACCGTCGTACGTATGGCAAATTGTCGGCATACAACAAATTAAATTTACTTTCATCGGACATTATCACACGTCGCCAATCATCCTGCGTCCAATCTTCGTACTTTTTTGCCCACGTCAAGCGAGCTTTTTTCATTTTTGTGGTTAGGAGAGGTCGTCGCTGGTCGTCTTCCATATTAACCTATCTCCCGTAGCCGTCGGCGTATGGTTTCGGCGCTTAGATCAACTTGATGAAATTCACTCAGCTCTGCTCTTATACGAACAGCACTTTTAAAGCGATCTTTCATGCTAATTCGTTGTAATACATTGTCCGTCTTCTGGGTTGTTTTACGTTTTCGTCCCGAGCCTTTTTTCCTTTCCAGTGGATCCAAATTTTCTTTTTTCTTCATCAGTCGTACGATAGTTGAATGACAGCATCCTATTTTAACCGCAATCTCACGATAGCCAAGCCCTTCTTCGACTAAAGTCAATATTTGAACTTTTTCGCCCCGAGTCAGTTGATGATATTTACCAGACATTTCACTTTTTTTTACTTGTCACCGTCACAACTCAATTCAAACTGATTTTTTTTTGCACTAAATACGAGGCCGAACTCCGCTATGGGGAATACCCTTCATTAGTATGAGAAAAACCCTTACGATCTGATGTAATTAGGCATTTTTTGAGAACTCATTAGGTGGTGCGGTTTTTATGACCGCAAGTGTAGTTGAGGATATCTGAAAATAAGGACGTCACACAATGTTAAAATTGATATGGAATTACATTTTACAAAATAATTCTAAAAATCCAGACAACTTACTTCGTATTTCTCACATTCCGGACATTTATTGATTTTGAACGTGCCTACAGCATTGTCAGAAGAAAAGGTATTTGGAATTCATTAAGAAATTACAGAAACTCTGAATGCAATGTTGTAATGTTTCCGATAGAATATTGGTTTTTCAAATGCTAAACGACGTTGCGATAAAGACGCATTTTTAAACGGTTCAAAAAAGAATATTTTAATAACTACTTGAAAATGCAGCGAAAGTTTCGTTTAACTGAATGGCAATATTGCATAAGTTAACATGTTTTTGCCTTTTGATTTATAAAGAAAAAAACATTGGCCCAAAATAAAAATGTAAACGTCTAAAGAGTAACGTTTAGTATCTGCTTAATTGGTAGGTTTCCGTTTTTCAAACTGTGCACGAAGCGTGCAATTGCAATTGCTTACACCAAGCCTTCTGGTATCTACGTAAATTGTATCTTTAAAAGGAAGATTTAATGAATAAATGAACTATATGAACTGCAAAATATGACATAAATGTCAATATTTGCGAATGTATTACCCCAGGCAAGTAGAACAAGACAGTATTCAAAATTTTGCACTGAACTTCAGGCTGTTGCGAGGACTCTGGGGGTGGTACTGGATTGATAAACACAAGAAACAAAACTAATAAAGTAAACCACAAAATTAAAAGAAATGAAAATTGAAAAATATTGCATTATTAAATATCGTTACATACAACGTACGGTCTCTATCAAGCAAGGATCGGTGAGTCGAACCAGAGAATGAATTGAAATAACATATATAAACTTTCTAGGGATATGTGAAATAAGGAGAAAAACTGAAAACAAATAACATTACACTCAGGGCATGTGCTCTATCACAACAATACCATTCACTCAAGAGGTGTTGGCTTTCTTATTCACAAAAAACACGTAAAGCAAGTTGAAAACATAACAAGCAAAGTGGCATATTTAATTATAAGCCTTAACACCAGCTGCAGGCTTAAGATTATACAGGCGTATGCACCAACCACAGACTACACTGATGAGGGAGTATTGTAGATCACTTCTGTAAAGACATAGAACGAGCATTCAATGAAAATAAATGCCATTTTACCCTTACAATCGGATATTTCAACTCAAAAGTGGGCAGGCCTGAGGACGAAGCTGAGAAAGCTATTGGAAAATTTTCCCTAGAAGGTAGAAACGAACGAGGACAAAAGTTCATCGATTTTTTTTACACAAAAACAATCTGTACGAAATTAACAGCTTTTTCAATAGAAAGCCACACAGGAGATGGACCTAGATAAGCTCCGACAGAAACACAAAAAACGAAACAGACAAAAAAAAACTAGTAACAAATGTTACAATACTTAACAAGTTCGGAATAGGAAACGATCACAGAACAGTTAGAGCAACAATGAAGCTGAAGCTTAAAAGTGAAATAAGGAAATTGATAAACAAGAAAACGCCAACAAAGTGGACAACACCATCTGATTCCGAAAGTTTTATTAAAATGATTTCCAACAAACTAGACCATAACCAAGGCACGAACATACAAATCCTTACTGAGTCAATTACAAATGCAATCAAAGCAGCATAAGATACATATTGTAAAGTAAATAACAGAGCTAATGCACACGAAAAACTACGCACTGCAGCAAAAAAACTTATAATAAAAAGAAAATAAGCAAGAGAAAAGCAGGACTTTGTAGAAATAAAGCGCTTAAATAAAGTAATATCCAAGGAAATCTGCAAAGTTATCCGAAGGTATAACTACGAAAAAATACAACAGTGCATAGAAGAAAATAAAAGTATGAAAGTTTTGAAAAAAAAACTGTAGTTGATAGGAAAAATGAAATTGTAAAACTCAAGAATGATGAAATTGTTACAAGCAAAAACGAAAAACTACGTTTAACCGAAACATTTTACAGTAAACTGTATGCAAGCCAAACATAACAAGCAATCAACACGAAATCAACCAGACACCAACTTGTAAATTCTAGATCGGAGAAATGGCGGACGTGACGGTGGAAGACTACAGAGATCGCTAAAAGAAATGAAAAACAACAAGGCTCCAGGTGATGACCAGATAGTAGATGCCATTAAAGTAGGTGGAGAAAGACTAATACAAGATATTACGAAACTGTTTAATATGTGTATTGAGCAAGGAAAAATACCAGTGCAATGGGAAAATTCGTATGTCTACCCTATCCACAAGAAAGGGGATATTACGAATGTGGAAAGCTACAACTATGTCAAGGTTTTTATCGTGAA
Source organism: Volucella zonaria (assembly GCA_963966105.1). Classification (NCBI taxonomy): domain Eukaryota; kingdom Metazoa; phylum Arthropoda; class Insecta; order Diptera; family Syrphidae; genus Volucella; species Volucella zonaria. The sequence goes on from OZ014532.1 coordinate 161,963,945, forward strand.
CACCTGTTTCGGTGAGACATAATTTCACATGATGCCATTACATCCATGGGAGCAAGGATACGCCTTGCCATCGCTTCCATATATTATGAATACTAAAGCAGAACTTGCGTTGGAAGCACAAGTTCCACCCACGGTATGGGTCGAAGCCGATCTAAACCATCTTACAGTTCTTAGGGTCACAGCACCCAGTACTTATTGCAGCTCTACATTGGGTCAAACCAACAGGAAAACCCTTCTCGCGATTTGGGTGCAAACCACAGCCACTATGACGCGCCCACAAGAGGGCCAACCTCTAGCAAGTCAGGCCCGGGCCGAGATCCGGGGGGCTCTTGACTTCCATGGTACCGTGATTTAAGTTATGGTAGGGACTACTGGTGATCCTGCACCAACAGGACCTATGACGGGCAGCTTGTAACTGGTCAAATCGTAGCAACGTTCGGTGGCGTCATGTGAAAACCGTTACGTTAAGACCAGTATTTTGCTCTGCCCCCGCTTTTTATTAGACAACGTCATTGATGAGCGAAGGCTTGATAATTGTGCGGGCGCCCTGGAAAGCTTCAGCTCGATTAGTCTACTGCCGCATCTTTATAAACTGTTGGCAAAAATTATAACAAAAAGAATCGAACAAAAACTCGACTTCTTTCAGCCACGAGAGCATGCTGGGCTTAGAAGCGGTTTTAGCACGAGTGACAATTTGCAAGCAATAAAATCAGTTATCGACAAGTCAGTCGAATACAATCGGCCAATAGTACTAACAGTGCAGAACAGTTGTGTTGCAACTTTTGCAACACATATACGACAACACTTCACCATGTGTTGTGCTACATGAAAAAACAAAGAAGTATCGAGCAGAAAGCGGAATCAGGTAAGGGGACACAATTTCACTAAAACTTTTTACAGCGGTTGTGGGATATGCGTTCAAAAATCTAGATTGGGACGACAAACTCATAAATGTTGACGGAGAGTACTCAAGCAACCTACGCTTTGCGGATGACATAGTCATTATAACACGACGCGAAAGCGAGGTTGGACGAACTGAAAGCAGTTTCAAGAACAGTGCGGCTAAGCATAAACTTTCAGAAGCCAAAACTTATGACAAACTTAGTAACCCTAAGAAACCTTAAGACAGCAGATGAAAAGGAAATCGAACAGGTATTCAAATACAAATATCTGGGACACGAAGTTAGCATATCCAGAGACAATCAAACCCATGAAATCCAACGACGTGTTGGGCTAGGCTGGACCGCCTTCTGCAAGCTGAGAAATGTTCTGAAAAGCGAAATTCCTATGCGCCTAAAGAGAAAAGTGTTCGACCAATGTCTATTGCCCGTAATGATCTACGGAGCTGAGACTTTAACACATACAAGATGGTCTATTAACAAGCTCGAAATAGCCCAAAGAGAAATGTAAAGAGCAATGCTAGGTATAACACTAAGGGACCTCATTCCAAATGAAGAAATTGGAAGAACTAGAATCATTGATGTAACCAGGCATATTGCAAAGGCGAAGTGGAGGTGGGCAGGGCACGTGGCGACGACAGCAGATAAGAGGTGGACAAAAAGACTTGTGGAATGGAGACCAAGAGAAGACGTCAGAAACAGAGGAAGGCCTCCAACACGATGGACTGACGATATCAAAAGAGCGGTTCCAGAAAATTGGACCCAAACAGCTCCGGATAGAAGAACATGGAAAAATTTAGAAGAGGCCTATGTCCGACCTTGGACCAGACAGGCTGCATGATGATGACCAACAAATCCAGTCCTATGTTTTGATAAAACAAGCTGTTTGTAAAATGGGCGGTACTATATAATATAAATTTGGAGAATTTAAAGAATGCAAATCGGTATAGCACCGGTTTTCTAGGGTCAGTTATCTCTATTGAAGCGTTATGTTTGAATCCAGGTTAAAACCTCTGTTACAGTTCGTAACTATCGTACAAAATGTGGTCGGAATAGTTGTTTAACTTCATCAAATATGAAGAGATTAATTCAAAAATCCACAGAGACTGGACCAATAGCGGTCTTACACACTCTGGCCGCCCTTCAACAAGTCGATGAACACAAAACATCAAAGCAGTTCGTGAGAGTGTAACTGAGAGTCCAGAAGCTCTTTACAGCATATTCTCACGAAAGATTTGCATCTTCATGCATAAAAAATGCAAGTGACACAAGGAGTGAAGACTACTAACCACGCACAGCGAAGTCAGTTCATTGAATTGATTATGGAACACCAACAACAACTAGTGGAGACTGATTCTTCAAAGAAAATCACCTTTACAAAATCATGTCTATCTTAATGATTTTGTTAATTGTCAAAATTGTCCAAATTGGGGCTCAGAAAATCCACGAGTAATTGTTAAGAAACAAGTTTTTTGTATGATAGTTTATATGCACATCCAAAGTTGTTAAAAATGACATGTTCCCCATTAGGTAATTTCAAAAAGTAATGTCGCATTTTCGTTTCATTAAAGCCTTCGCCATTTTAATGTGCGGGCTGTACAAGTCTGCATATTCTGAATTAAGGGTCCTTAAATAAGTCTTTGTTTTGTATGGATTATAGGACACATTTAGGTTATACCGTCTAATACTAAATAATTGGCTGTGTTCTTAAGTAATTATCAGTCGTAACACTTAGAAAATAAGGCACAATAAAGTTAGCAAACCCTGCTTTTGAATTTATGTGAAAAAAAGATTAGTTAAGCTTAGAAAATTGGATTGCTAGTTAGTTGCGTCAAATCTTTAACTTATCGTATCGTTGTTGGGGAGCAAAACAAATATTTTACAGACAACAAAGCGTGTCACCTCACGTCATTACAATACGTCGGAGTCTATTGAATAAAAGTGGACTTGCGAATTACTTCATTGTTTTGTCCCATAACGAAATTGGTAGTCGTGTTTCCTCATTATGTTCGGATAAAAAGCTGTAATTCTTCGTCTCTATATGTTTTCCTATACATTATCGATTGTTCTTTGGCTAGACTTTCTACTTACCGATATAACTCGATTGAAGAGCCGCAATAAGCGAAGAGCAATTTGCCGCTTTGAGTGATAATACATACATAGGTGTATATACTTTCTTATGGTAGGCACTCATTCGCACTTATTGCTTTAAATCTGTGTCACATTGCACTTGAGAGATAATTTAACTATGTACAATATAACATATTCCATATGATTTGTAACTACCTTTTCAAAATTTCTGGTTTCAGATTGCAACGCTTCGAAAACAAATTGCTGAATTGCAAAGTAGATTTTCCGAGGTCAACGTCAGCAGCAGTGATCAGTCATCCAAGTCGGTAAGTTTGTCATTAAGGCGGAAAGTATTTATGTATGTAAACGTGTTCTATTTTCAATTTAACACCAAGTCCTGATCATAAACATATTTCTTAGAAATAATAATAACGGTTATGTGAACAGTGAAAAGGCTAGGCTAGGGCCAAGCCAAGCTATACATTTATATATTCGCTTATTTTATCCTTCAGTCAATATTTATACATCGATAGAGATAGTATGCAATAGTGTGCAAAGCGATCAACATACATATAATTATTAGTCGTGTGTTGGGGATTTAGGACGCGGTCGTTCGTCGCTCGAATTGGTCGTGCAATAGTGAATTTTCTGCTTAGCAAACTAAATAGTGGAAGTAAATGCCAAAAAAATGTTGAACGCAACACTTCATATGTGTTGGGGATGTGAAGTTCCTGCCACCGCATAGGTTTTTATCAAAGAATCAATATGTAGATAAAAAAAAAGAACAACAATGTTTTAGATATCCCCTTATTGTCACCATTCTGATAAAGTCGGCAGTATAAATGTATGTATGTATGTAGATATATACTTACCTATATTTGGTTTATATTTACCGCCGGCCGCTGATAACAACTCATATTAAATCAACAATAATTTACCAGCGTTTGTAGTCGACGATGCGGGCCCCGGAACGCGGGCATACACCTTTGCCGATATGTATAGGTAAAACGTTAGGTGTATTCCCTCTTCAAGTTCCAAGAATATACAGTGTTGCTACATTTTTTTTTTTAAATGTAATTGATAAGAAGCAGGGTGTTACTTTATGTGAAATTGTGCTTTGAATTAAATGTTTGCATATGGGTGACACTCGGTGTATCTACACACCAATAAATATGTACATACGATGACTTCAGCGTCGTTTTCATTCTTGTATCGAGCTAAAAAAAGAGAAAAGTTACTTGGTTTCTATGATTTAAAAATCATTTTAACTTAAAATATTGGACAGGAATATTGGCGTCATTTATGAGAGATACATACGAGTACATACATACATATGTGCCTATAGAAAAATGTATGCTTACGCGAAAATTGAAGACTTTATTTTTAATGAATAAATCATGTATACATATGTACGAATGTAAGCGTATTAGTTTTGGATTAATTGTCGTACAAAAAGATACATATATAAAAGTAGTTTTTAATGTTATTTATGGAAACTCTTTTGCTCCTAAAGCCCACGGGCCGTTCTCGTTCTTCTGTGCATTGTCGCTTCGTAGGCAAGTTTTTTTTCCGTACATGTGCTTGTCTGCATTCTTTATCAAAACTTGAGTTTTCGTGAAGGTTGGTTTCTTTGCATCGATGCCAATGGTCTTCAGCACTTGATGTTGGTTGCATAGGACATGTCAAAATGTTTACGGATACGTGATCTGCAAAAACTATTGCGGGTTGTTGCGATTCCATCCGTTCAACTTTAAATCTCCTCACAGCATTTTTCACTGTTTCGGAACTGCAATAGCAAGCCACCGAGGTTCGAAATTTCCGCTTTAGATGAAGGTTTCCACTGTATTTGCAGTTCCGAGTTGGCAAAAAACGTAAGTCATTCTCATATATAAATAAATATAAATCCCCGGAATTCAAGCAGCATCCCCGTGCAGCTTCATTGCAGCTATATTCCTCCTCAAAACATTTTGCATTAAAAAGGCGGTTTTTCTCCACATACGAGTATGCTATATCCACAGCTTGTATGTTCATCATCATGTACAGTGCTGTGCAAAACATAGCGGATTTTTCCTGAACATTTTTCATTGAAGAATTCTGGAGGACAGGAATACAGTAAGTACACTTGTTTGGCAATTTAAGAAAACCTATTGAATAAGTTCACAAATAGAAAAAAAAAACAAGGTATTGCTGTCATTATTTTTAAAATTTTTGCCAAAAACTGTAGCTCAACTCAATGCCATGTCTGTGCAAAACATACCACATTTTCAAAAGTACCGCATTTTCTTGCTCTTTAACTTGCTGTCATTTGAAGTGAGTTATACACTTAACAAAACTTAAAAGGTCAGGTGTCTCGAATTTGTTTACGAATAAAATGGCTAAAAATAAATACAGTGGTGTGGTTAAAAATCAGGTGGTATGTGGTAAAAATCAGGGCAGGGTTAAAACAAAAATCTATAGCCAAAAAGTATTGTATAAAATACCATCATCGATAGTGTGTGACATTATAAAAAAATTTCGGAATGGAAAACCGGTCGAAACCACTCACTATCGAAAACGTCCCAGAAAAACTACACTCCAAACCGATCGGCAAATTAAGAAAATGATTCTAATGATCCTTTCTTGCCTTCAAGAAAGATTGTTGGGAACTCAATCATTCAATTGAAGCAAGCACTGTACGCAGGCGTCTAAGAGAAGCTGCGAAAAAGCCTCTACTTACAGCTAAGCGTAGTACCATTTTATTTCTCTAGCAAGTCTTTGATTACTTTGCTAACGTTAATCGTTTCCTAGACTGGAATTTGCAAGAAACCATTTGAATTGGTCAGCAACGAAATGGAAAACTGTACTCTTTAGCGACCAGAGTAAGTTCAACTTGATAGCTTCCGATGGAAGTATTCATGTTAGACAAAAGAAGGGGACACGTCTTCAGCCATGACATTGTCGTCCATCCCTGAAGCATGGAGGAGGCTCAATTATAGTGTGGAGATGTTTTTCTGGTGCAGGATGTGGACCAATACATGAGATTAGTGGTATTGTGGATCGTTTTCAGTATTGGGATATACTGCAATCCGTAATGCTACCATACACTGAGGAGGAGATGCTACTGCGTTGGGCTAATCAACATGGTAATGACTTAAAACATTTGTCAAAGTTGGTTAAGGAGTTGTTGCGCAGAAAAATGTTGATGTGTTGGAATGGCCCTGTCAATCGCCCGATCTAAACCCTATCGAGAACTTGTGGGTTATTTTAAAAAGACGGGTAGGGTCCAAGACGCCACTAAAGAATGAATGGGAGAACTTTCCAAAAGAAAAGATGCGAGGAGGTCTTAAAAAACAACAAGTATAACGAAAATCTGGTATGTTTTGCACAGGCCGTTACCGAGTTATGTTTTTTTTTTGTACAATAAAATATTATCGCAAAACCTTTTTTTTCTTTTATTTGTAAACTTGTTCGATAAAAATCCGGTATGTTTTGCATAACACTGTACTGTTGTCTCTAAGAAATACGATACATTCAGAAAATCTTTAAGATTGCAATTTTGCGACTTTGCTATCGGAGACAACACCTAGTAAGTACCGAAAGTCGCTCCCAGTAATTAACAATGGTATTTACTCAGGATAAGAGGGTTTCCATTTTGAATTACAAAACCTCACATAATTTCCATACAGGGATCATGGATGTGGAAAAAAACACATCCGCGGCTTTGGATATTTGCGTGGGTTTCCCACCTACTCATGACGCTCTGAAAGGTCTAGAGCTTGTCTTTTATGTGCTGAATACTGTCTCAGTTCTGACCAGTTCTGCAGTCAAGTTGCTGCAATCATAAGCTATGTAACGATTCGTATGATTCGATTTCGTCATCAAAGCAGTAGCTGAACTCATTAAATAGCAAGTGTAGGGTGAGTGAAAACCATATCTTGAATTTCGCTGTTGATTCCTTACATCGACGGCCGTTCCGGAGTCAACATCGAAACCATTAAGCTTATAAATAGGTTTCTTAAGAATCACTTGTTAGAAGACTAGCTTCATTACAGTCTTAGTCTCATTCTCGAAACTCAAAACCGGATCATGACCGGCTCACAACCAGCTCCTTCCAGCTGAACTGCAAATGAGCTAATTTATACAACCCGTCGTAGTTAGCCGTAACCAATTGTAGCTGGTATCTGGCATTATTGTGATTAACAATTTGGTTAATGAATATTTACTGATACCACTGATACCACTGATAAAAGTAGTTTTTATACCGAAAATCGACAAGTGAATAACTACTCACTCACTTTGAGCTTAAGACCTATCAATCTAATTTCCTTGGTTATGCCTCGCGTGCGTCAAACTGTTTTATTGAATCCAGCCTCTGATTAAGAAGTAAGGCACATACCAACGAGAAAGCGCTTCAAAATCTAGTGCACAGAACTGAATATACCGACTATTATGTGATTCCGATCTTATGGACATGCCGCCTAGCGCAATGACACCGGAACTTCTTTGTCTCACTTCTCTGTTTCGATTGAAAATTTTTAGTTGTTTTATGGACTGTTAAATATGTTATTTTAATTGCCTAGTTGTGATCTGTTTTAACAACGACGACTTTTACAGTTGGTTTGCAGTTGCAAACAATACTACACTGATATTGTTTCATTAGTTGTAAGAAATACGAAGTTCCATTCTCGTAGTATACGTCCCTTCGTAAAGACGTAAACATATTCGTATGTCCTATTAATTAATTAGCACACAAATTTCCCCGCCATACGTAACAGTAGTGCGCAAAAATTAAAAATTTGACGCACACTACTTGTACAAGGTGGGGCAAAAGTAAGGTCAAAATGTGAATGTGGCATAATTTTTGCAAATGGCGTCACCTATGTTGTAGGCAGGCAGAGAATTAGTCGTTTTCCTCGTCGTCCTGCACCATGTGAGCGAACAAAGAAAACGTGTGGCTGAGCGTCTCATGCAAACTGGGTCCACTAAAGATGTCCAAAGATGTGGCCGGCCCCGTACTGCTCGTTCAACCGAGAATATCACTGCTCTGGCCGAGTACGTCCGATAGAGTCCACAAACATCGACAAGACAAGGATGTACACAATTTGGCATCAGCAGACATTTTTTGCGTAGAATTTTAGAGAAAGACCTTAAGATGTTCCCTTATAAAGTGCAAACCGTTCACCAATTGCTGCCTGCTGACCATCAAGTGAGGTTAACTTAACCCCATGCTTTGTTAAACCTGGTGCAAGAAGAACATAATTTCGTATCTAAAATCATAATGTGCGGCGAAGCCTGTTTCCACTCAAGTGGTTATGTGAATAAACAAAATCTGCGTTTCTGGGGCACGGAAAATCCACATGAAATGCACGAAGAACCATTGCATTCTCTCACAGTGACTGTTTGGTGCGGCATTTACAGTGAAAAGCAGATGTTAAGCGAGATTTTTTTTATCACAAGTTGCTAAATTGGGTGTCGAGTGTTGTTTGTTCTAGCAGGACGGAGTAACCGCTAATATAGCTCTTGCAATGATGAAGATTTTGAATCACCAATTTCCATGCCGCGTGATCTCCCGTTTTGGCGATTTTGACTGGCCAGACTTCTTCCTTTGGAGCTTTTTGAAATTTCAGGTTTACCACAACAAACCACAAACCTTGTAAGCCTTGAAAACCTTGAAAGCCAACATTGAAGAAGAAACCACCAATTTGTAGCCAGGTGTTTCAAAATGCCGTAAAACGAATACATATCGTAAGTGCATCAACTCAGGAGCTGGTCATTTGACCGATATCATATAATTCACATTATTACATTACTTTTGCCTCACCTTGTAAAATACATCATTCTTGATTTATCAAAGTCCTTAACCCCTTGTTTACTGTTTTTTTTTTAAAGTAGCGTATATAAAAGAATGGTACCACTACCATACATATACCTATAAGACCAATGTGCGACCAAATTATTGTTTTATAATTTTTTTTCAATTCATTTAGCTTAAAACCATTGAAAGATTCCCTTTTTTTCTTTTGCGGACTTTAGTACCATTCCACAGGGCGCTCTAATTTCAATCACTTCATTAGTGGGGCCGAGAGGTTGCCGACTTTTTTGCATTTGAGTGATTCAATTAACTTTTTTCCGGCCCCTCTTCAAACATCGACTGGAACAGACAAATGGCAAAATTATCTGATTTGCTTAGGTTGAAGTTTTCTCACTAGCAGTTTCTTTATGTGGTGACTCCAGGTACGTGTTATACTATATCACAATTTGTTACAACCGCTGATATTCGTAGCATTTTCATTTCTACCGCCATTATATTTATTTTATTCGTTCAACGCTGCGATGCATATGTTAAAGCCCAAGGTAAGCCATTTATAACAAACGCTTAACTTTAGAGGGGTACCTTTCTGTCAGAAAATATTGCTATTTCTAAACTCTTTATCCAATTTTGTTGATGAATGACTCTTTTTAAATAGAAGTGTAGAGTTGGGCATACACGGCGTTGCTTATGGTTGCTCTATCATTGGCTAAAGAAAAGAAGTCGGATTCTCGGATTCGTCAATGTCGTCAGAAATCCATTCAAATTCAACACACTTTGAACACTGCCTGGTTGATTTTAACTTTAACTACGATCTCTCCAGTTATTTTCACTCTGCCATTCTTATATATGAGTACGAATGCCTCGATTACGTTCCTAACTATGAATCTGTTAACTAGACCACATGTCCCAAGGAGCAGTTCTCACATATGTGGGTTAATTTTTGACCACTGTAAAAAAAAGAAACGTTATGAGACCTCTTTTATTGTTTAAACGTTACGATGTTAATAAAAGCAAGTGTATCTGAAATGTGCGTTGGCTGTACACGCCAGGGCACTTTAGAAAATTAAATCTACCCTAAAACAGAAAAAGAAAACATTACTGTATTGAAATACACTGATCAGGATTTACAGGACTATAATTGCCATAAAACGCTGTTTGTCTTGGGATGCGAGTGCCTAATGGATTTTAAGTCTATAAGCGATTGTCTCTTTATTTGTCGCATCAAGGCTAAGCTGCAATATACCATATACCTTGTCCTGCCATAAGTTCTGTTACAAATATAAAACGCTGTAAAAAAAAAACAGTAAACATGTTATATTCAAAATTGGATTTACTCGAAATGCCTGCCTTTTGCTTTAACACAAGCTTTCAAACGGTGTGGCCATTGGGCTATAGCGGCACGAACGGTTTCAATGGAGATCGTGGACGCTGCTCTGGTTAATGCTGTTTTAAGGATTTCCAAATTTCTGTGAGGGTTCTTGCAGGGTATGTTCTCCAATAATGACCACAAACCATAATCCAGTAGATTCAGATCTGGATTCCCCGACGGCCAATCTTCTGCTTCTATAAAGCCAGGAATATTGACTCTGAGCCACTCCTGCGTGGTTTTAGCTTTGTGCGCTGGAGCAGAGTTCTCTTGGAAGATCCATCTATATCCATTGAATAGGGTATTGGTCAACCATCTTCTTGGTAAACCTTTGCACCAGTTTTTACGCCTTTTTCACAGAAATGGAGGGATGTGACACTATTGTGAGAGACCCCACACCAAATCATTACGGAAGCGGGATGATGTCCACGTTGAACTCCTTGGAACAAATTTTTACGCTTGCTTAGATGACCCGGTATAAATTTTGTCATTTTGTTTGTTGAAAACTTCTTCCACGGTAAAAATTTTCTCATCCGTTAACAGAATGTTTTCATGGCCATTGTCCGCGTGCCACTGCAAAAGTCGCTTGCATCTTCCCAGCCTATATTTTTTTAGTTGAGGAGTTAGAAGATGAGCCGTGGATCGATGATAGGCTTTCATATGCAGATCAGCCATGGATCTGGTTGATATATCCAATTCCTTGGACATGATCTTCTGCTTCCTAAGGGGATTTTTTCGAATTCGTTCACGCACTGCTTTTACTACCGCATTCGTACGGACGACGCACGGGCGACCCCTTCTTGACCTGTCCTCTACTCCAGACAATTCGCCGAATCGAGCAATAGCCCGATAAACGAATATTCTCAATATTCTGAGTGTTTAGCAACTCGGAAATTTGGCCAGCACTCTTTCCGCACTTATGCAATGCTATTACTGCGACTGGATTCTCTTTAACGCCCCACTCCATGCTAATAGTTTGCAAACTGAAACCAAACTGGCTAGTATTCTTCACTGATCAGTGCATGTATTCTGAAAAAAAGTTAACGTTTCTATTCTCGCAAGAAGTTTTGAACGATAAGCGCTGGAAATTGTGTAACAGGACTAGGTAAACCTAATATTTTTATGCATAGTTTTATACCCTCTACCAATTACGATATGGACATTATCAAAAAGAAAGTTCGTAACGCCTGAAAAGAGCAGCTCCAGAGCATGATTTCAAAAGTCGCTATCGGTAACTCCAACGCCAAAATTTGTGAAGAAAGCATTTTCGGCGAATAAGCACATAATCCACGAATCAATAACAATTAATGGCTTTCGACTAAAAAAGTTTACAGGAACTCGCAGCACGCTGATAAGTGGCACACTTAAGTGAAGAAAGTCATCCGTCATTATAAATGAGGCATAAATATCAACTATGGCCATTATCTTGTTGCAGAGCTCGATAATTCAACCAGAAAAAATTCCAGACTTGTCCAGAAAAAATAAGTTTTATATTGTTTTATGTTGGTGCGCGCTCAGAAACATCTATTGTAGCTTTACATTCTACAGACGCCAACAGCCAGTGAATCCAGTATATCCCAACATTATCAAGCAGATAGCGGAGGCAACCGTGGGCTACCAGCCATCACGAAAACATTACCCTTGGTATTTGACGATTGCGTGTAACTGTAAAATGTGACAAAAATTGCATTAAGGTGAAAGTTGCAGGCTAAATCAGAACAGCAAGATAAGATTCCATCCAGTTGCTGAGTGAACGTGTTAAGAGGTCATAAAAAGAATCACATAAAGTTGCTGATCGTTAGACATTGTGGTTGGATGGGCGACTTCATTGTACCAGATGCGCTTCTATGTGACTTCTTCAATATACGAGTAGTGCTGTAATAAATAGTGCGCATGGCAAGAATTAACGCGGAAGACATAAGTCCATAAAAGGGATACGCAGACAACATCGATATCATTGCTTGATCGAAACGAAAATTGAAGAAGAGGCATGGCGAGTTGGTCTTGTAAACGAGGGACAGGATATTTACAAACAAAATAGCCTCGATTGACAACATTACTGTTGATAACTATCGTATAACTGCGAAGTATTTAAGGTGTTCACATATGTAGATATATCGGAGTTAACATCAACTCTACGAACGAAACCTTAGTAGATATTAAACCTTAGGAAAACGCTGCAACTTCAGTTTGGCAAAACAAATCGATAAAATGTTGATCCGGACAGTTGTGCTGTATGAAGCCAAGAATTGCATGGCCGATGACCAGAACTCTTTCAGAAGCAGATGTACGAGGAGGATGAATGGAGTTTATGTATCTTAGTATCGTAAACTCCATCATCTGGACCAGTATTAAGAGATAGTCCAAAAAAACCAAACAAAACAAATATGATACTCTGGCATCGAACGGAAGAACAAAAATTCTCCAGCTAAGAGAATTTTAATTTCGATCAAAGACTACGACGGTGCTCAAAGCCAGAAGCCTGCTGATAACTCAGTTAGCGCAAGTAACATTTAAAACCCTCTTGCCTTGAGTTTACATATTCGATGTTTGGTTGTTTGCAACCTTTTTTAGCACAGTCGTATGATTGGAGGATTATGTCATTCATATGTTGTGTTCTCAATTTTTTAAATATATTGACGCTCTAAATTGTTGCCATGTTGTTTCCTAAGGTCTCTATCGTATCACATTAGAGATAAATAATGAATCTTGAGCTAAATTGCATTAATTAAGACCAATTTTTCATATCGCAAATTATTATTATTATATTTTGTACATGTAAACCTTGCTATTAAGCTAACCTCATGAAAATTGTGCAATATTGGGTAGATATTTCAAATATTTTTTTTATATCATAAAACAGAGCTTGTATATACATATTATGTAAACGCGCATATGTACATATGTACGATATATACAAAAATATAATATATTGTAATAAAACCACCCAACCACAGCCATCCAATGTCCTGTAATCATTAAAGACAGTTGCTTTACTATCTAGTTGCTATAGAAGCAAGGGTTTATCAATAGATAACTCATGGGGGATTGATTAACATAATAAGGGTATAAAAAGGAGTACCATCACCTGTTGGTATCTACTACCCAACTGTACTTCAGTTTAGTAATTAATTCGTTGATACGAAAGTTATTTATTGTGTTAAAATTGTATTATATGTTACTCTTTGTAAAACGGTCCTTTGAACTCTAACTCAATTCAATTTGACTTTAAATTAGTGTACCTAGCCATCTGAAGTGACAGAATAAGTGTATTTGTTGCCGTTTATAGGGAAAACACTTGGACTCGTGGTAAGAATTTAAATTAATTTTCGTTACTTCTGTGCACACTGTGTATAATGGTGACGAGTGTTCCAGTTGGTTTATGTTGACACAATAGTGTGGCTTGTGTTATATTTGTTTGATGAAATTGTATGTTAACAAAGGTAAACCTAATCCACACAGCACGTAGTAAGAATATTTTACTTTCTTCTTCCTGTCGTTGAGATGTGAACCGCGGAAACATTACTTTGAGTTGTTTTTAGGTCATTTCTGATAATACAATAGAAGATGGAGTGTGATATTTACAAATTACGAGTACTTCCGCATTTTTTTCTTTGCAACCATCTGGGCTTTGACAGTAATGATGTTTTTTTTTTGAGTCGTATATGTAAGGTATTTGAGAACTTTCTTTAGTACAATGTGCAGATCAATGTCTTCGGTTTTTACAACATATTTATAGTGTATTATTATAACTTTAATGGATTCTTGTATTCTTTTTGGATGTCATAACATTCCACAATATTTTATATTCGTGATAACATTATTCGATATCGCACTTTTTCTCCGTAAACTATTCGTAAGTTGAGGGCTTACTGCAGCGCGTTTGATTTTAGTCGCTCCAAAAAAAAAATCCTTTGATTTTGTTTATTTAAATAGGAAGTCTTTTTTAAGTTTTTGAGCATTAGATACATATACAGTATCGGACAAAACTAAGCAAACTGAAACGAATGTAAACTTCTGACGGCTGTAAAAAAAAAAAAATTAAACGCAAACTTTTAAAATTTGTTATATTAAACATATTACATTTATTGATCATTTTTTAAATTAAAAACAAATAATACTAAAATTCATTTAATATACATATCCTACATACTGTAACAAAAAAAAAGAAAATAAAAATATTGCTAATTTTTTAATTTTTAATGGACAAAACTAAAGAAACTCTAAGAAATAGCGAAGAAAAAAAATTGATGTATTATTATTTATACTAAATTAATATTTTGTGGCACCGCCCTTATTTCTTAAGACCGCTTGACAACGTCTTGGCATTGATTCAACCAAGTTGTCTATTAGAGATTGTGGTGTTTTACGCCATTCCTCTTCAAACGCATTAAAAAGTCTCCGTGGTTACAAAAATGCTGTCCTTTCAGCTTTTTTTTTTTTAGGTATTTCCCACAAATTTTCAATGAGGCTTAGGTGGGGAGATGGGATGGCCATTTAATGACCTCGACATTTTCCGCTTGAAACCAATTTTTTACCTTTCTTGCCGTATCATTATCTTGCTGAAATCTCCAACGGATATTTTGGTATTGGAACCGATCCATGTGCCCCTCTATTCTTCTCAGAGGTCCCATTCCTTGAGATAAAAAAAAAAAACATCCCCATAGCATAACTGAACCACCTCCAGTTTAATGGTATTGTTCCAGAAGCGTGAACAGAGTTCCAACAGACCCTCTAACACGTATCATTCCATCAGAATGGATCAAATTAATTTTTGATTCATCAGAGAAAAGTAAAATCTTCCATTTTTCTACGAGCCAGCTCCCATAATTTTGGGCAAAAGTTATACGATCCCCTCCGGTTTTTTTTTGGAAATAGCAGGTTTCTTTGCAGGTCGTCGTGAAAATAATACGGCATCGACAGCTCGTCTACGTACCATCTTTTCATGGATATTTAACTTTAATTTTTTTACAGTCGCTCGAACTTTACATTCGTTTCAGTTTCCTTAGTTTTGTCCGATACTGTACATATGTATACAGGGTGTCTCCTAATTCGTCAACGATAATTTGGGAAATGATTCCTGGGCATATTCTAAGAAAAAAATCGTTCTATAGTAAGGGTCTATCTCTTTTAAGAATAACGCGAAATACACTCTTAAAGCACTTCTGAATCACCGGACGTTTTAAACTCATAAAGCGAATAGGTAGGCTTATATAAGAACTGGGATTTGATTAGGTAAAATCGTTTTGTAAAATATGGAAAATCTCATAATTTCATTTATTGACATAAATTTCCATTATGGTGAAACGGGCACGTATAGTTTGTCTAGAAAATGTTTACACAAGATTAAAAAAACAGCAGGCTCTATCTCTATACAAAAAATAAAAGCATTTATTTTAAGTGTCTTTTCTGAATTTGTAATAATTCATATTTTAAAAATTAAATGATTTACAGAGAACACTCAATTTCAATTAGCAACAACAACAAAAACAACAAAATTAAAAAAGGACGATAACATCGCTGGTAAGAAGGTGTTAACACATACAACTCTAATTAACTTAAATATTTTAAAAATTCAGGAACTGTTAACATTTTTAATTTCATGAATGCAACTAGTTTTTTAACATCATAATTGGTGGGAATATTGACCCAATCCTCTTTAATATGTATGTATATTAGAGAAATTGGTTTCGGTCTTTGGGGCTCCTTTTTACCATTCTTTTCTTTAAGTGACCCATAAATTTTCAATAGGGTTTAAGTCTGATCTCTGGGCAGGTTTATCTTGTACTTTGGTGCAATTGTATAGAAGCCAAGTCTTGACCGTAAGCTCTTTATGTTCTTGCGTCGTTGCTCTTGGTAAAATTTGGATTCTGGTTTTCCTTTTTCATCACGATTATTAAAACCAAACAAATTAGCTTGCAAAATGCTCAGATATTTCAAAGCGTTATCAATAAAGACTGAGTCTCCAACGGCTTTGCTAGATTATAACTAATCCATAGCGTCACAGACAATTTTCCAAACTTTACAGTTGGAATAATATGGTTTTCTGATTGGACAAGGCTTCTAGAGGCTTGCGCCACACTATGTTGGGTCCTTTTGTTTCATCGCAAAATATAACATCACCCCAATGTCCGTTTGGGTGAATATTATGCTAAACAGCAAGGGATAGCCGTTTTTCTATATTTTGAACTAAAAATGGTGTTTTTTTTTTTTTGCGCCACTCTTGATGAGTACTTACATATGTAAAGGATGTTTTTTTTAGAGGTATACGAATTCAATATGAAATAAAACACTTGAAGCTAATGTTAATGTCTATGATATTAGCTTTATTTAATAGATAATTTTATACCATTAGTGATTAAATATGATATCGGGCATATGCACGCCACGGCTAGCTCGAAGGAAGCGCAATCGTGCAGTCCAATTTTCGACAGCTTTATCTAGCAACGGGGGCCATATATCAGTAATAACACGGAAAATGTTGACTTCCAAATCGTCCAACGTCTCTGGTTTTTCGTCATAGACTAGTGACTTCACATACCCCAAAGACAGTAATCTAAAGGTGTGAGATCACAGGATCGTGGAGGCCAGTTCACAGGTCCATTACGCCAAATTATGCGCTCAGCAAATGTTTCCCGCAATAAATTGATTGTTGAACCAAAGCTCTGTCACGTCAATGCCATTCAACTGAGGAACGAAGAAGTCAGAAATAATGTTTCTATAGTGCTCTACTCGTACATTGACCGTAACATTCCGGCCGGCATCGTCCTTAAAGAAATATGCGCCGATGATTCCAGCAGCCCATAAAGCACACCAAAAAGTGAGTTTTAATGGTGATAAGATCGTTTCGATAAAGGCTTCTGGGCTTTCTCCACTCAAAATTCGGCAATTTTGCGTTCAAAATAGGGATCAAGCTGAATTATGTTTTCGGCCCATACAGCGAACATACGGCGCGTATAATGGTCACATGGTTTCAACTCTTACACCAGCTGGAGCTTTGAAGCCAAGATCTTTCCGTAAAATCTTAAACAATGTGGATGGGCATAGCTCCAATTACTGTGAACAATGGCGAATCGACTCATTCGGATTTTCCTCAACACTGCGCTCCACAACGGAAATAACTTCTTCTGTTCTCACTGTTTGTCGTCTTTGGGGATGCGTATTCAATAAGTCCGTGACTTTTTGAATTTCTGACCTCTTTACTGAAACAGCAACACGGCTCCTGTCAACAGGCATCTGTCAGTTGACTCCTGTCAAAATTTAAACTTGCTGCGTCAGTTAGTTTGTGTTTGACAGCTATTTTTATCAGACTACTCACTAATTTGAGGAGAAAATGGAAAAAAGTGAATTTCGTGTGCTTATTAAGCATTATTTCTTGCGAAAAAAAACCATTACCGAGACCAAGGCTAAGCTTGATAAATACTATGGGGACTCTGCACCATCGATTTCAATGGTAAAAAAGTGGTTTACTGAATATGGTGTTGGCCGACCGAAGATTGAAAGTGCGAGAGATTGTGGAAGCCGTAGGGATCTCGCATGGCTCAGTGGTTTCAATTTTGAATGATCACTTGTTCATGAGAAAGCTTTCCGCAAGATGGGTGCCGCGCTTGCTCACAGTCGACCACAAACGCAATCGTGTAACAACTTCACAGGAAGGTTTGGCGTTGTTTAATCGCAATATGGAGGAGTTTTTGCGCTGTTTTGTAACCGTGGACGAAACATGGATCCATCACAACACACCAGAGAACAAACAACAGTCAAAACAGTGGGTTTCTAAGGGTGAATCGGCGCCAAAGAAGGCCAAGGTGGGTTTGTCAGCCAATAAAGTTATGGCGACTGTTTTTTAGGATGCACGCGGGATAATCCACATTGACTACCTTCAAAAGGGAAGAACAATCAATGGGGAATATTATGCCAACTTATTGGACCGATTCAATGACGATTTGAAAAAAAAACGACCTCATTTGGCCAAGAAAAAAGTTCTTTTCCACCAAGACAATGCAAGGGTGCACACATGTGCAGTTGCCATGGCAAAAATCCATGAATTGGGCTATGAATTGCTCCCTCATCCACCCTATTCTCCAGATTTGGCTCCGAGCGACTACTTCTTGTTCCCAAACCTGAAGAAATGGCTTGGTGGAAAAAGATTTGACTCCAATGATGAAGTCATCTCGTCATTTTGAGGACCTCGACAAATCATTTTTTTTGGAAGGGATAAAAAAATTGGAGAAGCGTTGGACAAAGTGTATAGAGCTCAACTGAGACTACGTTGAAAAATAAAATTATTTTTTTATCAAAAAATCTGTTTTAATCCAAAAGTCACGGACTTATTGATCCGCTGTGTCTTTTAAAGCACTGAACTATTTTGATTTCTTAGTTTAAATTTCTGGGAATGTGTTACAAACTTTTGTCACAAATAGAAAAGTATTTATTTTTTTTTTTCAATTGAATGTACATGTACAAGCAAATAGAGAACTATAAGGGACCACTAATAGAAGTAAGTGTTTTTTAGTTTGCTCTCAAAAATGCTTAATGCTTTTTGGTTTTTGGTTGAATAAAGCCCATAAATTCTGTATTGGCGAAAAAAATATGGACCTCCGTGGTGGCTCCTGCATTATATTTGTGCCTTTCTCAATTAAGTATTCAGTTACTATACTAGCTTTGTGTATTAGAGCATTGTCTTGCTGAAATATAATCTCTTCACCAATAATGTCTTTGTCTTCGGAAATAATGGAGTCCTTTTGCACATCCTTTAAAGCCGAAACTGAATTTTTCCAACAATTTGCCCAATCCAAATTACTTGCTGTAGAACGATTTTTTTCTTAGAATATGCCCAGGAATCATTTTCCAAATTATCGTTGACGAATTACGGGACACCCTATACATAACATACATATGGTAAGTACAATACAGGACAAAACTAAGGAAACTGAAACGAATGTAAAGTTCGAACGACTGTAAAAAAAGTTAAACGCAAACTTTTAAAATTGAGAAAGAATTAAAGTTAAATATTCATGAAAGAGCGGTACGTAGACGAGCTGTCTATGCCGGATTATTTTCATGACGATCTGCAAAGAAAATAAGAAAAGACATCTCCATACCATTTATTCCAGAAAACGTTTGATAGATTCAATCAATAATTTGAAGTACGAAAAATTAAAATGAAAGCTTATTTTTGCGGTCCACCGTTTATTTATAATTGTCTTAAAACCTTAACCTGAGAATTATTTCAGCTATCAAGTATTTTCAAATACAGTATATAATATTATTATTTATTAATACAGCGGGCGTTCACAAATTAGAACTTTCGGAAATTCGAATCTTCCCGAAATTCGAATCTGAGTTTTTAATGCGTTGAATGCTCTAAAATTAGAACTTGAGGTTCTAATTTCTGAGCTATTTTTTTGCTTAGCTTTGTAAACATAGGGGAATTACCATTTTTGTATTTATTTTGCTTCAATAAGGCAAAAATAAAACGGGGAATCACCAAATTATGCTGATCCCCTTCGCGTTTTTTGTCATACTCAGGTAGATATAGTACGAGGGCTATTCCAAAATCAACCCCCGATGTGTTACAATTCAATACATACGCGCACTTCGGTGACGTGTTTCTGCATGTCTCAACCAGTACATTATTCTCTAATAATATGCCAAGATTTGACCGTTTTCGTTCAGTATTTTTCTAATAGTTGCCGTTTTAACATGGAGAATACAATTTTATCTCCCGCCGCCTGTTAGGTACGAAGTGTAATTCGTTTTTTGCAAGCCGAAGGAAATGGCGCAGCTCAAATTCATCGTCGGTTATGTGCTGTTTACGGCAATACAGTGATGAGTGATTGGTGTAGACAATTTAAAACGGACGCACAGATGTGCATAATGAAGGAGGCCAAGGGCGCAAATCGATCATGAATCAAGACGTGGTTCACCAAGTTAACCAATTTGTTCGAGAAAACAGGCATTTTACGATTTCAGATCTTGCGACAAGATTTTCCGAAATTTCTCGAACTTCTCTATACAGAATCTTGTCTGAAAACTTGGGTCACCACTAGTTCTGTGCCCGTTGGGTCCCAAAACAACTCACAAATGTCCACAAAACCCAACGTGTCAATTCAGGAAAAGCATTTCTCGAACGTTTAGAAATGGAAGGTGAAGAATTTTTACAGCAAATTGTGACTGGAGATGGGACTTGGGTCCAGTATGTAACAAGAGTCAAAGCAATGGATGCACACTCATTCCCCAAACAAGCCAAAAAAATTCAAACAAACTTTTTCCTATCGAAAAATGATGGCCACAGTTTTTTGGGACAGTAAAGGCATATTGTTGACCGAGTTTATGTAACCTGGAAACACAATAAATGCAGCTCTACGAAGTTGAGAAAAGCAATCCAGAACAAAAGACGAGGAATGCTTACCAAAGGTGTGGTGCTTCTGCATGACAACGCAGGACCGCACACTGCTGCACGCACAAAAACTTTAGTGGAGGAGTTCAAGTGGCATATTTTTGATCACCCTCCCTACAGTCCTGATTTGGCACCAAGTGATTATCACCTTTTCCCATTGCATCTCAACATTTTGGAAGTAATGAGGAACTTATGAACGATGTGAATCAATGCCTCAACATACTGGCGGTGCTATTTTCTAAAGACGGTATACAAAAGCTCGTCCCACGTTACCAAAAACGTATATATAGATTTAAACGGAGACTATGTAGAAAAATAATTTAGATGTTAATAAAACTATTTTGTGCAAAAAATTAATGTTTTTGGTTTTTTTTAAAAAATATTTTTCACTTCGGAGGTTGATTTTGGAATAGCCCTCGTATTTAGTAATACGCCTGTAAATATTTGATTCGCATGTACAATACATATTTGGTTCAGTCTCGATCAAAAAGTGAATGTAATTTATTAAAAATGTCAAATAAACGTAAAAAAAATCACATTGTCTTTGGAAAACAAAGTTAAGTTGAAGGGAATCGTTTAGCTCTAGATTTCAATGTGACAAAATATGCCACCAGCTATATAAAATCGAAGAAAGAAGCGATATTAGATGCTGTTTCCAACACCTATCCAGGAGCAAAAACTAAATCTTTACACAGCGCTGAATAACCGGAAATGGAAAGTTTTCTTTTTCATTGGTTTTTAAATCAACGTGAAAAGAAGTGCACAATGACTGGACCAATATTAAAGGCTAAGTGAATTTTTGGTGAAATAATATATCGGCACAGTATTCATTGTCACTCCGTTTATGCACAGATTTCATGCAAAGGTCGCTGAGATGTAGCTAATGGAGACACAAAAATATAATGCCGACGAAAGCGGATTATTTTTCCGTTGCCTACCAGATAGAACATAATATGTCGCTGCTTGTGAAAAAAGGCCCCTGGATACAAAATACAAAAAGAACGCATTTCAGTTTTACTAGGCGCAAATAAAAGTCATTGGTTATCGGAAAAGCAAAAAAAAATTAAGGATTTAATAATCCACTTCATTACGACTTTTCGAAAAATGCTTGGATGACGTCGCGGATCTTTCATGTGTGGTTTCAAAGATATTTATTAAAAAAGTGAAGAGAAATAATCTTATTTCTTGGTTCTATGATTTTTAAAATATTTTTCATGTAACAGGTCATGCGCTTTTCAAAAGAAAGTAATTTGCCTCCAAAGGCCATCTTGCTTATTGACAACTGCTCTACTCATGCAAACTTCAAATGACGATGCAACATAGTTGCATATTTCCACCAAATGTGACAACAGTTGTGCAACCAATGGATCAAAATCCCATAAAGTTAACAAAATTGATCTACAGAACAGAAGTAAGCTGCTTGCTCAATTAATTGCTGAAGGTGGTGAGCTGACTAATCTTTTAAAACGCCATTCAATCCGCAATGCAATAATATTACTGAAACAAGCTTGGGATGTGGTGCCACAAGGAGTGCTAAAGAATTCCTGGTCCAACTTGTTAAATTGGGACTCGGACCACTACGAGAGCGACGATGATTTGCCACTAGCACAATTGGCGCAAAAAAATTAGGACCGCAATGAAGTTCTTTGAATAAATCAAAATCTTTTAGCAGAAATTGATCACAACAATTCCATCTGTAGTTATAGAGGAAATCGATGAATGGAATCAAGATGTTTTTGAAGGCGCATCTGAAGGTGAACTCAGTAGCCATTGAAAACGTCAATAATTTAATCAAATGGTGCAAAAAGAGTGAGTTGTTTTCCACTACGCACATGACCAATCTTTTGGCTCTCCAAGTTTAATTAAACCAAAAAAACAAACAAACATTACAGATTATATGCTGCATAAAGATTAATTGTTAATTAATAAAAGAGATTTGTGTGAAAATAATAAATTTTGGAGGTAGTTTCACTCTTTTTTTTTACTTTTTAAGTGAATTAAAAAAACGTCCAGAAATTAGAACATTTCGGACAAAGTGGTTCTAATTTCTGACCGTCCGCTGTAATATTATTTTATAAAAATAAATAATTTCGCATTACGTAGGTGAATAGATTAAGCTAGTTTAAAACGATTACACCACCTATCATTCACTGAAAATGTATGAAATGATACGACATACATATCCAACAAAATTGGATAATAGGTAATGGCTCCAAGTGAATAACGATGATTGTCCTTCAAGAGAACATTAAAATGTAATCTTACGCTTTCATCTTTCTTAAAGGTACTTACATAATTCTCTCCTACACAAAACTAATATTATTTCAAATGGAATTAGAAACAAACTTACCTCACAGCTCAAAACACTCAACAATGTTTAAAGGATAACATTCGTAGTTAGGCAAATTGTTTGTTTTCCAGTTCACCTATCTGCTTTAGGGCTAAAGTAAATTTCAAATCCAGCCAAAGAATGAGGAAGGGAAATTTTGAATTTTACATAGAATTCCATTCGTCGCTAGATAGTGCAGTATTTAAAGGTTTATCTTTTCCACCATGTACTGGATATTGTATTGACACACAAACACACGTACTGCGTCTGCAATCTCTATTTGTATTTGCACAAGGTGAAAATGAAAACCTTTTTTTTCTCCACTCAAATAAACTAAAAAATAAGATCCAAAGAAAAAAAAAACAAGGAAAAGAAAAACAAGAAAATCAACCAGACACGGAGGTTCAAAAAAAAATTAAACAATATTCAACAAGAGTGGAAACCGATCTAGTCAGATCGCACCACTGTAGAATTTCGTTTAGCACGTTGTTGTTAAAAGTTGATCCCGGTAAATGCATCGTGAAGAAGTTGTACCTGAGATTGTGGTAGCTCTACCTATCTTTTCCTATTTCACTTTGCCAAGGAATCAGTTACAAAATATGAACAATCTCTTCCACTTCGAATGAATTAGCGTGTGACACAATCGGACCGAGTTCGGATACAACGTCCAAACAGACTAATGACCCAACTCAATGCTCATTGCTTTTAGTTATGAAATTCTTCCTACCATTTGCTCTACGGTTTCCTTCTTCAATTCTGTTCTAAGTTTTTATACCCGCAGAAGTTTCATTTTTCGATGACGTTCAGAAAACTACGCCATGAATATGTGTACACTTTTACATATCAAATTGCCGCACACGAACGTATGCTTTAGACGCGCAGGTGAATTGTGACGTAACATGCAGTACAGAGAAGATATTAAAATAATTTCAAAAATTAAACCTAAAAAATATTACTTTGAAAAATCATTTGATCTATTTATCTCACGGTGGTTTACATGATTTAATTACAAAGATCGTTGTTTGGATGCATCAGCACTTATCCACCGGAAGTTCTTTGAATTGGCCAAGCTTACACAAGCACAACGTCCGGCTGAATAGTAGCAGGTGAGGTGTAGAAGGTGTTTTAGAATTCTCTTTTCTGTTAAATTTTACCAACAAAATTCAAAAACCGAATGACACACATATTTTGTTTTTTTCGAGTTTTTTTTTTTTTGAACAAAATTTGCATGCTTCTTGTAAATTATTATTATTTACTAGAATAATAGATAATCTTAAATTACACATAAGAGGTATAGCTCTACTGCAAGTGTGCATGTCACAATGTAGTTTCAGGGTGTAATTATATGCAATCACATGCAATTAGATAGTTAATGTAATCAGTGACTGGTTAAATGACGAGTGGTACGACACTGGAAATACTCGTAATGTGTTCGAAAAAAAGGGCCGATTGTGCATTTGGTGATAGGTTAGGTTAGAAGTATTTGTGGCCTACACAAAGAAATATTTATGAATCAGGGTCGATATTTATTTAAGATAAATGGGAGTTCTTTTTTCGTTTTCTATATTAATGTATGTCAGATCTAGACCTCAGACTAAGATCTGAGGGTTTTTTGCACGTTTTCGCAATATAATTTTTTTAGTTCATGTCTTTAAAGTTACAGCATCAACCTTGGAACCTATTAGCTACGGCTCTTGGTATGCAATATCAACAATGTAGTATATTTAGAGTCTAGACAAAGGAATAACTATTGTTGATTTAAATCAGAATTACGAGTACAGTGCTTTAAAACCCATTTAGTATCTTATTAAAAAATTAAGTAAAGTTTTAAGATATAACATTAGCGTAATTGTATTACACCGGTGGCCTTATTGTTCGGGTAAACCTATGCCTTGACTAAAAAGCTTATCGAACTATTCAAATGGCTACCATCAGTAGCGCAATGTAAGACCTCATATGCCGCATAAAGTTATGCTTGTTTTTTATAACATCCTTCATCCGACTGTAAATGGAAGACTTCGAGGAATTGCCTTGATGTCTATTAGTTGTCCATATCATAGGTAACTTAGGCGCTAAATAATTGGTCGTAATGAATGATCACGCGGCTTTAGCATCAATTGGATTTTACAAGCATTGATACCAAGATCTTTACGCAAAATTTTCTAGATAGTGGATGCTTAAAGGTCATGTTGCTGCGAACGACGACGAATCGACAAATTAGGTCCTCTTCATCACAGCCGCTATATTTTCTTCCGAACGAATTGTTCTCGAACTTGTTGGAGTGTGACCATCCAATAGCGGGAATTTCGAGCAAACTTTTTCAATAATGCGATAGCACGTTCAGATAACCGATGATGTTTACCGTAAATTTCACAAAGTGCTCTATAAGTTTCGCGAACACAGCTTCGATTTTGAAAACAAATTTCAATGAATTGAAATTGTTGTTGTGGCCCCAATTTTTCCATGATAAAATAACTATAAATGAAGCCTACCAGCTCGATGTGATAGACAATTTGACATTTAATCCTTATTGGAAAGTCTAGCACGACAAAAAAAGAAACACCCATTATATCCATCTAAGAGATACCTTCGTTGATATCATCATAGAACCCTTATTAGATTCCTTAAATGCATTTTCAACCAAATCAAGTCGGCAAAACCTAGTTATTTATTTGGTAAACTCTACTTTGTCGATGTGTTTTTTGTTCTTTTTATTAACCGTCGAACTTATAACGCGTCTAATTACATGTTCCTCTCGCGTATCTGCAATGTAGGGGTCAGCTAAATTTGTGGACCTTTAAACTATTTTACACGCCAATCTATTTTGTATTACCTCATTAGTGTACGTAAGAGTTTGCCGATTTGAGTGATTCAATTATTTTTCTTTCATTTCATGCCGTGCTCTAAACCTCGGCTAGAAGTTAAGCCCCCATCCGTCTCTATCTTGAACTACTTTTCCGTCGATCATCGTTGAACATGACAAAACCAGCTGATTTGCTTAGTCAGAAATCCTTCCACTGTCAGTTCACGTTCTGTTACAAGTGTACCCGCTGACATCCGTTCGCGTCGTTTTGATTTTCGTCGCTGTCGTTTTTCATTTATATTTCTCGTATATTGTTCAATATTGCAATCAATATGTTAAAGCCGAAAGACGAACGATTGCGTCATGAATAACAAAAAACACTTAACTAAGCGGCATGTTTCTATCACGAAATACTGCGGAGTTTCCACGACTCTAAGTGTAAGAACGTCACTTCAATTTCTTCGGGAGTTAAGAACAGCCTAATTTGTAAATATGTCAGAAGTTTCATCATCTTCAAGTGTCTTTATCCAATTATTAAGAGTTGCTGAAGGTCTGACACATTGTTGCTTATGATATTTCCGGACTCTTTAATTTACTGCTTCAATAGAAAATCTTGCAGGACGTTACAGACCAACAGGCTTTGTATAGGGCGACCAGATAAGACCAGATAAATTTAAATAAAACAACAACGGTGTGAGATATAAAATTGATTTTGGTTTTATTTTCAAGCTACGTTCATGCGTTCATAGCACATCATTCAAATGGCCGCCTTACCTTCGCTGGCAGTGCTTAAGCGGTAGCTCCAATTTTTGATAACTTGGTCCAATATGTGCAGCGTTACTCCAGCAATAGCGTGTCGAATGTTGGTCTCAAGCTCATCCAAAGTTAGCATAGACTAAGGACTTGACGTAGCCCTACAGAAAGTAATCGAGTGGTGTCAAATCGCATGATCGCGACGACCAGTTGATGAACTCTCGTCCTGAGATAACCCAGTCCCCAAATTTCTCCTTTACAACTTCGAGCGTTGCGTCGCTGCTATGGCATGTAGTGCCGTCTTGTGGGAACCACAGCTCGGATATATTGATTTTGTCAAGCTCTAACCACAGACCATTGACGGTAACGGTGTCTCCTTCCTCATTTCGGAAGAAAAAGGTCCAACAATGCCGCCATGCAATAAACCGCACCAAACAGTCAGTCTTTGTGGATGCATTGATGCTTGGCCGAACACGTGGGCATTGCGTTCGCTCCAATAACGGCAATTTTGCTTGTTGACATGGCCCTCTTCTGAGAAGATGATTTTTTGGCCAAAATCCGGGATCTCCGGCCAACATTTTCAGCGCCCAATTAGCGAACTCACGGCGTTGTCTATGGTCGTCCGACTTCAATTCTCTCGTCAGCACAATCTTATACGGATGTAAGCCCAAATCCAACGGAAAATAATCCGAGTTGGCTATAAAGTGTATTCCAACCTTAACTTCGAATTCTAATGTTTATATAATAGCTCTGTGAACTCTATTGAACACTTTTCCAAATCGATGAGGAAGACCATATGTAAATCTTTCATCCGTATATTTTTATAGTAAGCGATTCACGGATTGGTAGTTGTTGCAATGTCTCGTTTTGCCTTTGCCCTTATACAGTGGAAAAAGAGAGCTCTACTTCCACTGATTAGCCATCCGATAACATCCTATAACTTTTTTTGAGCAAAATCGCCCTACATTTAAATCCAAGATTTCCAATTGTCGCCAATATCTGCCATTTCGTCTTTATCCGCGACAGCCGGGGGAATGGAACTCCGCGGGAGCTCTTTCTTCATTAAGTAACGCGTTAAGGTACTATTTTCATCTAAAGCGGAATTTTGCTGTTCCTGTTAGCACACGTATTTGCTCGTCTTTACGTCTCTTCTGTATTTTTTCTTTGTTGCGCCACAATCTTAAAAATGCTAGCTTTAGTGTATTCCAGAAGCAGAGTCAGATAAAGCCCATACATAAGCATACACTTAAATGCATAGCTAATCAGCAACAGCGACCTTCGTCTCAATCCTTCATTTAAAAGATATGTGAGCATACGATCTGAGGTGTGTATACATAAATGTTAAAGTAACCTTATTGCTTCTTGGCTTTTTAAATAATTTTTGATATACTGAAAACAGAGGACAATATTTTATTAGAAAAGCTCCAAAATTAAAGCATAACTCATAACAAATTTAAATGTATAGCCAGTCATTATCGTGTTAAATGATTCAATTTAAAGATGTCAATTTTTGTCCAATTTTCATTGAAGTCACCAGTTATTAATACATATTTCAAAAATTGTATAATTTTTATTTACTCTCCCATAGAAAAAAGTAATAAATAAATAAAAACTCATGAACACCAGAATCAATGGATTATATTGTTCCATTCAAACTCTTACATTTTTTTCAACATTATCTACAATATGTACCTACATACATAGGTATGTATAATATATTTTTCTAATAAAAAAAAAAATAGCAAAACGTCGATAATTGACTCACAACCAACATGAATAAAATCACCTTGTGATATAAGTCCCATTAACCTACATATGTACATAAAAAAGTTGATAAATAAAATGCCCAGAATCGTTTAAAATCCTTTAATCTTCCTAATGAGCTATACATACTTACAATTGTGATTAAAAAAAATAAATTCGGAGAAAAAAATGCACTGCTCTATTTTAAGTGATCGTGCGATCCGATCCGCCTTTCTTTACCATATAACTAAAAAAATATTAAAACTAATTAATTAAACTCTATTCTAATAATCATAAAAAAGCATTATTAAAAAACATCTTTATGCTCTCGTATCTTTTCTTGACACCTTAAATACACGACTGATCGCAGTTCGTAATCAGCGAAATAATCGGCTATGACGATCAACTAAAACATCGATCACACAATAGCACCTGAGCAATGCATTTGTAGGTTTTTTTTTTTTTTTTTTCATAGATACTAAAGAAACCATCATAAGTAAAATATTTATTGTGGGTGTAGTACAATTACTTATACTAATGTAATACTACAGAGCCAATGATACCTTCAAGCCAATCACAATGTTCCGATCGTAGTAGAGGTTCAGTTGCCTGCGACACACTCAGTTTTGTTACATAGATCGAATGCCAGACTTAGTTTGAAAAAAGATTCAGTAGAGTGCGGTTCGACGCATCACCGTGAAGTTCTATCTTCTTTTTCAATGTGATATTTGAATCTAGAAAAAAGCTTTATGATAAAAAAAAAAAAATAACCGAAATTTTAAGTGATGTGTAAAATGCAGATAACAGAATTTTTATACATATGTATTTGTATTCATTTTCAACAGAGTTAAGAAAAATTATATAGAAAATGTGGATGAATTGAAAAAGTACAACCTATTCGTACAAAGGTAGTGATGTTAATTGAACAGGAAAATATTATCAAATACACCTGAACGAACTGAATGAATTCGAAACGTCATACTTTTCAAATCAATTAACATGTAAGTACAAAATGTAAGATTTATTACGAAATTGTCGGTTTGTCGCTTCTGTACACTCCTTTGTGGAAGGAAATGGCTAAATGATTTAATGAGATACGAGTATACCGATTTCCATAAAACAAAATCTTAATTTTGTTAAAAAAGATACATAAAAAAATATAGTATATGGGCAGCACGAATAGCTCATAATCGGCATTTATTATTCAATTTTATGTTTATTGAACACAGTTACAAATTAGAATATCTTAAATCTAAAATTTATGATTTTTAAATTTTTTCTTTTATTTCAAAAAATATATGTACGTATGTATGTATTTGTTTATGTTCGCATCTATTTTATAAAATTTAGTCTGTTAAAAAATATAAAATTTTCCATGTAATAGGTTAATAAAACGAAAGCTTTCTCGCTTGTATCTATATATTTTTTTAAATTTATTTTCGACAAATCTGTATTCTACTACAAATTCAAATAGTCATGGTTAACTAATTCAAAATGAGATTCATATAATAACTGGCATCTATTTTTATTAATATATCGTATCATCTACATTATAGATATGTATGCATGCGTATAATATTTAGCCCTGAAGTTGGGAGGCGTGGATAATGCATTATAGTACATGCTTCTGAATATCGTAACATTACTTTTGATACTTCGTGTTTTACTTATATAATTAAGGTTTTTGTAATTTTGACTTTTGCAATCCTAATTTACGAGATCCTTGGTTTCTTAATCAAAAATATGTTTTTTTTCAAAATCAGTTATAGAGTCCTGATTTCAGATGTCTATTTTCTCTATAGCGGGTTTTGATTAGTCTAATAGTTGACAATTTGGCTATACGAGTTTGAGCAAAAGCAGGCTCGGTCTACCCATACGGAGTAGCGGAATAATTCCTGTTTTCTTTTCCGAAACTTTATATGTCATAGACCACAACCGCGGGCAATTTTTTCTCGACATTTAAAATCTTTGCAAAGGCTTTAAAGTGTCTCTTTGCTCTGGAGAAAGAAGAAATGACGTCTCGGTTAACTGAATTGGAATGCTTTTTAAAATGCCATTATCCAAACGTTTTTCAGCCACACACCTACGTTTGTCCTGTCCATCATACACTAAAGCAAATTCAGTTGCATTTTGTGATGCTTTAAGAGCAATATATGAATGCTCATTGATAACTATATCCAATATCAATTTCAATATGTTCTCCACAAATTTTCAATCTATTCAGTTCACCTGAGGCATCGAATAATATATCGACTATTCAAATTTCCAAAAAATCTGCAAAAACAAATTTTCATATATGACCTTACTTACGAGTAATAGTACCAACGACACTCATTATCTACTTATAGGATGTCCTGATGAAAGTATGTACGTATATATAATACGTTCCGGCATTCGTTAATGCAAATAAAGAGTCTTTAAATAGTTTGGTATTATACGATATTAAATTGTGTTAATAACTTTTGAGTTGACTATTTTGTTTTATTTCACATGGTCAATGCTTAAAAGATTAACCTAAATTTTAAAATGACGGTTAAACTTTGAAGTGAATTTGTTCAACCGAATGAATGACTTTAAGCTGTTATTTATGCCGTAATTTATTAAGTGTGAAGTAATAAATACCTGTAAAAGAGAATACGAGTTGTCTTCCCCGCGATCTGTTATTTAAAATCGAGAAATATTAACTCTTTGCTTTGCTGGCATCGATGCGACATTTTCATGTTTATATTAATGTATGTATTATATAATCAGCTAAATTGTTACATTTTTTTATGTCTCATTTTGTAATTTAGCAAATCATTTAACATCATCAACAAGAATTAATTTTACCAACTTTTAGAAAAAAAAAAAACGGGCGCTCTATAGCAGAAAACTTTGCAGTTGTACGTCAGGTAAAGAAGTGTGGAAACAAATTCGAGAACTTGGTCTAGGAAAACAAAACCCTAAAGCTCCTCGTAATATTATTGGCGTCCAGTTGAACCTGAACTTCTTAGTTCCAACTAGTAGAAGTACTACTTCTACTAACTTATTTGCTTCTGACCAGTCACTTGAAGATGTCGGAAACTCATATTTGGATTTTTAAAGACTGCGCGACGAAGATGTTGTGGAAGCATTATTGTCAATAAAATCTAATGCCATGGGACTCGACGAAGTACACCCAAAATTCGTTAAACTGTTGCTTCCATATATATTACCTTTTATAACTTACATCTTTAACTCCATACTAATGACGTCGGTCTTTTCTTCGCTATGGGAGGAAGCTAAGGTTATTCCCATCCCAAAGAGATCGAATGGAACTGTGCTGGAATATAGACCAATATCAGTTCTGCCATTCGTTTCGAAAGTATTTGAGAAAACCATCTCGTTACAAATGCAAAAAAATGTCGTTGATGATATCAGAAAAGCTGTTGATGAAAACCATGTTACAATCTTAACACTACTCGATTTTTCTAAAGCATTCGATTCAATCAACGACTCCATTTCTTACTCAAAACTTAGGAAAGAGTATAATTTTTCAATATCCTCAACGAGCCTTATAAGCTTATAAGAGTTGTAGCAGACGAACAGTCCCCGTCCTTCTTGCCAGTTAAATGCGGGGTGCCACAAGGATCGATCCTGGGGCCACTACCTTTCTCCATGTATGTCAATGAACTTCCTAGATTGATGAAGCATTGCTTAATCTATATGTTTTCTGATGACACACAAATTCATTTGAGTCGTCCATTAAATCGTGTAAACGAAGCTGCTATGCTGATCAATAAAGATCTTCAGCATATTTTCGATTTGTCAACTAAGAATGATCTACGTTTGAATGATCAAAAATCAAAAGCAAATTAAAACCTTGGTCTAATTTTTAATCAAACCCTCATGGCCTACACACTTAAATGCCACGATTGGCAAGGTTTATAGTGGACTATGTACTCTTTGGTTTGCACAATATTTTATCCCCACTCGGACAAAACTCTTGTTGGCGAAAACTCTCCTTTTGCCAATTGTTGTGAGATATTCTGTGATTCAAGAAGAAAGCTCGTTTCTGCTTTAATCTAAGAAGATATGAGCATGTCTCCTTCTACTCGAAACGGATATGCGGTTGTAACTTCGACAATCTGCTTAAATATCATGCAAACTAAAGTGCCTGATTACCTGCACAAAATGCTATGCTTTCTTCAGTCAGATAGATTTTGTATGCTCTTACAAACAAGTTATGCCTGCTTAACTTCCGAACGTCAGATTTTTGTTGACTCTATTCGGTTGTGGAACTCTCTACCCATCAACATTGGAAAAATTGGAAGCACTAATAATTTTAAGTCCTCTCTTCTATGATACATATCTGGCCAATGAAACTAATTTTTAATCTCTATCTTTTGAATTCAATGTACGAGTACAATTATAATATTGTAAATACTGGAATTGTAACCTCTGTGTATCTTATCTTATCTTATGGAACTAGAGTACTATTCATGTTTTACACATAAATGTGTTTTAAAGAATGCTTGTTATCTTACGACTCTAAACAATATTTGAACTAGTAATAAATATAATTAACAATATCCAAGAAGAACCCATTATTTAAGGATTTTTTATTTTGACAATGTTTTTTTTTTTTTGCGCGCGCTCAAGGGATTAAGTACCCTTAAAATGTTTGCACACAGCGCGGGCGAAGGAAAATCAGGGAGGATGGAAAGAGAGGTACCGCTGAACGTTGGTTTTAAATGTTTGAAGGTTATAATGGTTATGACTAGGAAATAAAGAGCTAGGCAGAGCGTTCCATAAGCGAGTTGTACGGCTAAGGAATGAATCACGATATTTTAGAGTTCGTCCGAAAGTAAGCTCGAGGGCATTCATAACGAGACGGGTGTTACGGTTAAAAGTTTGAAGGGCGGAATGCTACTGGCGATTTCTATAGAGCACTGGTGGTGGAAATAGCGATAAAACAGAGTGAGACACGAGACATTACGTCGGTGTTCGAAGGTTTCAATTGTTTGAGTGATATTAGTATCACCTATGAGTTTTATCGCACGGTTTTGAATCCTATCCAGCAGGTGCAGAGGTGTTTTGGGCGCAGCGAACCAGATGTAGTTATTGTACTCCAATTTCGGGCGGATAAATGCCTTATATATTGAGGCCAGATCAGAGGGTGTAAAGTATTTCTTACATCGCTTGAGGAAACCTATACATACATATAATCGCGTGTAGTTTCGTAAATACCAAAATGAACTTGCGACTGTGTATCTAGGTATTTGTTTTAGTAACTAATAATGCTTACGACTTAAATTTGGTCATAATTGTAGAACTGGGGCTGCATCTATCTCATATCAAAACATGATTAAAAGATTTTATTTTTTTTATTGTATTTAATATAGGATAGTTTTGAATGATTGATATTTAAATTAAACATGGTAGCAAGGTCAATTGAAAGCAAAGTCTAATATTATTACACAAACATTTATTAATAAAAAGTTAAGGCATTACTTACATTGGCACTCCCGGTGTTTAACACATTTAGATATTTGACGGTGGAGCTAATTTTTTTTATTTTATTAGGTTCGAACTCCGAAGGAGAACTTAACATTATCTTGATGAAATCAAAAGGCAAAATCAATTTATTGTACATAGTGCGTAACATTTATAAATTTCCTTATTTTTTTCAAGAAATGTTTATAAAGAGTATTCGTCGTTTTCGTTTTATCGTTTCAATACTGTCAATTGGTCTTTTTTATACTTTCTGTACTCCATGGGCTTCGACTGTCGTATCATTTAGCGACAGAAATAAATCAATTATTTATACAATATAAAAAATTAAGCCATGTATACCTATAAACTAATTAAATTAATTGATAAGAGAATACCACCTTGATCAAAAAGTTCCCGGGGAACACCACCGTGCGGCGCTCCCATTGTTCCGATTTGAGTTCTGTTTTTGGTAAATCTGTTGTTGACATTCCCTCTAAATGTTATCATCATAGCTTGATATTTGCAAAAGTTACGTAGCCAAGAGTACATCTAACTCTGCGTGTGTTGGCGATTTTTTACATTTTTAGAAATGGATTTAAATTTGCAACAACGAACTTGCATTCAATTTTGCGTAAAGAACGGATTTCATGGTGCACGAACGTTGGAAATGTTGGAAAAGTGTTTCGGCAACGATTCTCTAAAGAAAACGGTCGTTCACCAGTGGCAAACGGTTAAAAAGTATTCGTGAGTCAATCGAAGTTGATGAACGCAGTGGCAGCCCAGCGACCTCGAAAACCGACGAAAACATTGATGAAGTAAAAGAAATGCTGGTCAATAGCCGCAAATTAACCATCAGAGAGATAGCAGAGGACTTGAACATTGCCTATGGATCCGTCCAAGACATTTTGGTTAATGATTTGGGTTTCCGTCGTGTAGCGGCAAAGTTGGTGCCAAAAGATCTCAATTTCATGCAAAAATGAGACCGTGTTGACGTCGCAAAAGAGATGATTTGCGAGGCTGAATCCGATCCCACAATCATCAAAAGGATCATTACTGGAGACGAGACGTGGGTCTATGAGTACGACACGCAATCCAGACATCAGACAAGTGAATGGCGTTCACCAAATGAGCCGAGACCAAAAAAAACACGTCGTTTTTGAATTTTTGCCAGAAGGCCAGAGTATTACCAGTATTTGGGTGTTATGAGACGTTTGCGTGAAGAAATTCGCCGAAAGAGACCAGAATTGTGGGCTGAAAACTCGTGGATTTTGCACCATGATAACGCATCGTCGCACAGTGCCATCGTTACAAATACCATCCAACAGCCACCGAATTCACCTGATTTGGCTCCCTGTGACTTCTTTCTTTTCAATCGAGTTAAAAAACCACTACGGGGAACGCGTTTAAGCAGCCGAGAGGAAGTAATGGAAAAATCGCAGGAAGCACTGATGGACATACCGAAAACCGAATATAAAAAATGTTTCGAGGATTGGATCAAGCGCTGTCATAAGTGTGTTGCAGTCGATGGGGATTACTCTGAAGAGGAGAATATAGATTTAGATGAATAAACTTGTATTTTCAATTTTCTGAATACATTCTGGGAATTTTTTGATCAAGGTAGTATGTAGATTATCTCATGTTATGCCTTATTACCAAGATTCATTTGTCTTATTTAAAAAAGAAAAAAAAATCCGATCAATTTTAAATTTATTCGAAAATATCTAAATTCAAAGCTCTTACTTCGAAATTAGCCATTTGTTATTTTTCGACAGCTAAGCCGAGTAGGAAAACACACCATGGAAATTGCTTTGGGATATTATTCAAGTTTATTTTTATTGTTTTTTTTTTTTGATTGCTATTTCAAAGCATACAACAATCAAGAGAATATCTACGACATATCACCTTCTGAGATCTCACCTCTTGAAATGGATTTAAAAAAAAGGAGATTAAATCATAATCTTTTTTAATAGTCAAAGTGTTTTCCATTCAATTTTATGTTTCAATGTAAGAAATTAATTGGACTGCACAAAGTACGTTCGCTTCAGCAGTAAATTATATTTCAAATGCATCTGTGTGCACTGTTTTAGATGGGGATACCAAACACGAGTGAGTTGGAAACACAAAAAAAAAATAACAATGATCATCAACTGTCACTGTCAATTTTAGTACATGCAATGTTGTGGTTCTAAGCAATTTTCTACGCTTGAACGTTCAGATATAAAAGATTGCCACTTTGAACTCAATTTAAATACATTTTATTTGATATAGGTGGCAAAACATAAAATCTTCACAATAAATCATTATGAAGTATTAGTTTCTTTTTTAATGGCACAAATTGGCCATCATCAGGTTTTGCAATTATGGGTGTTGGTGTAAATTATTGTCAGTACGTACAATATATTGAGATAAATACGAGGTATGCATTGACATTCAGATGAACTGCTTGTTACTACTGATAAGGTGACAGTAAATTGTATCTCCGAACATATTCCATTAATGGCTTATATTCAAGCATCGTGAAAAATTACTAAAAATCGAAACTTAAAATGATGTACAAACAAATATCTTTCTAATTTTAAAGCAAAATATAAATTAACGATAATCAAAGTGTAATCTTATCTTTGTTAAATAATAATAAGTTATCAATTTGATTGATCCTCTTTCAAAAAATTTTTTTTAATTCAAAAATTGTCATTTTATCTTCTAATGACAACTAGAATGGGTGGATTTTATTTTATCAGACAAAACACTCAAAGTTTAAACTGAAATAATTTATTTGGGAAAGATAAAACGTTTTACACTTTCGTAAAAATATTTTTCATTATGTGATATGTTATTTTAAAGGGGTTTGTGTTTAAGTATCTTTGATTTTATTTATTTTGTAGTAAAAGTTGGCAGACATTATTTTCACTTTATTTTTAAAAGCTATCCCAAAGTGAATTACGTGTATTATGATGGATACTATATTTAATGTCCTTCATGATTCTACAGTATGCAAAACCCATATTCGTACATCCCCATTATAAGCAGAAAACCATGTTTTGCCATGCAGAAAAAAAGAATTGTCTTACAAGAACCCTTAATTTTCAAAAAAAAAAACATAAATTTAAGAAAAAAAAGTGAAAACACATATACTTTTCTCTTAATTTAATAAAAATGATACTTTTTGTTATTTATCACAAACAAAATCCGTATTCGTACACATTGGATTGAAAAAACTAATTTTTAATATTTTTTAGGGTATTCTTTTTGTTTTAAAAGACTTCAATCTTGTCGGCATGGATTCCACTAATTTGTTTTTTTTTTTTTTTTTATAAATTAGCGCGCGCTCAAGGGGTTAATCACGATATTTCAGAGTACGTCCGAAAATTGGCGAGAGGTGTGTTACGGTTAAAGGTTTGAAGGAGCGGAATGCTACTGGAGATTTCTATAGAGCACTGGTGGTGGAAATAGCGATAAAACAAAGTGAGGCATGAGACATTTCGTTGGTGTTCGAGGATGTCAATTGTTTGAGTGATATCAGTATCACCTATGAGTTTTATCGCATGGTTTTGAATCCTATCTAGCAGGTGCAGAGATGTTTTGGGCGCACCCAACCAGATGTGGGTATTGTACTCCAATTTCGGTCGGATAAATGCCTTATATATTGAGCCCAGATCAGAGGGGTAAAGTATTTCTTACAGCGTTTGAGAAAGCCTAGACATTTCGCAGCATTTTTGGCGACATCGAATATGTGGTCATTCCAAGGTAAGTTGTCATTGACACACATACCGAGAATGGAGAGTTTCTCGGCTTCGACGATGTAAGTGCCATTCATGGATAATGGCTGGGTATTTAAATTTCACTTCAACAACAGCAGACAGCATTGTGTTTTGGAAGCATTAAATTATTCCACTCTGTTGATAGCTCCCCAATTGGTCATGCTGTTGATATCGGAATTTAATGAGCTTAACATACGCTGCCGTTCCCGTTCTACAGCCGAAGAACAGGGACGTGAGTCTGGAAACGAATATGAAAAACAGAGAGTACTGTCGTCAGCAAAGGAATATATTGGATTAGAAGTGGCAGACAAGAGATCATTGATAGAAATTAAAAAGAGTGTCGGAGGCAGAACGGCGCCCTAGGGCATACCAGCATTTAATTTGCGAATATCAGACTTGAAACCATCTAAAACAACTTGAATTGAACGTTCTGAAAGGTAATTGAATCCATTGAAGAAGAGAGTCATCGATCCCAAAATTTTTGGAATTTTTTCCCATTCTGTCCTCAAAGCCTTTTTCAAATCATGTACGAGGGCGGGTCAATAATTTCGTGCATTTTTGAATTTCTGACCTCTTTACTGAAACAGCAACACTGCTCCTGTCAACAGGCATTTGTCAGTTGACTCCTGTCAAAATTTAAACTTGCTGCGTCAGTTAGTTTGTGTTTGACAGCTATTTTTATCAGACTACTCACTAATTTGAGGAGAAAATGGAAAAAAGTGAATTTCGTGTGCTTATTAAGCATTATTTCTTGCGAAAAAAAAACCATTACCGAGACCAAGGCTAAGCTTGATAAATACTATGGGGACTCTGCACCATCGATTTCAATGGTAAAAAAGTGGTTTACTGAATTTCGTTGTGGCCGTACAAGCACTGAAGATGCCGAACGTCCTGGACGCCCAGTTGAGGTCTCTACACCCGAAACAATCGAAAAAATTCACGATATGGTGTCGGCCGACCGAAGATTGAAAGTGCGAGAGATTGTGGAAGCCGTAGGGATCTCGCATGGCTCAGTGGTTTCAATTTTGAATGATCACTTGGGCATGAGAAAGCTTTCCGCAAGATGGGTGCCGCGTTTGCTCACAGTCGACCACAAACGCAATCGTGTAACAACTTCACAGGAAGGTTTGGCGTTGTTTAATCGCAATATGGAGGAGTTTTTGCGCCGTTTTGTAACCGTGGACGAAACATGGATCCATCACAACACACCAGAGAACAAACAACAGTCAAAACAGTGGGTTTCTAAGGGTGAATCGGCGCCAAAGAAGGCCAAGGTGGGTTTGTCAGCCAATAAAGTTATGGCGACTGTTTTTTGGGATGCACGCGGGATAATCCACATTGACTGCCTTCAAAAGGGAAGAACAATCAATGGGGAATATTATGCCAACTTATTGGACCGATTCAACGACGATTTGAAAAAAAAACGACCTCATTTGGCCAAGAAAAAAGTTGCCATGGCAAAAATCCATGAATTGGGCTATGAATTGCTCCCTCATCCACCCTATTCTCCAGATTTGGCTCCGAGCGACTACTTCTTGTTCCCAAACCTGAAGAAATGGCTTGGTGGAAAAAGATTTGACTCCAATGATGAAGTCATCTCGTCATTTTGAGGACCTCGACAAATCATTTTTTTTGGAAGGGATAAAAAAATTGGAGAAGCGTTGGACAAAGTGTATAGAGCTCAAGGGAGACTACGTTGAAAAATAAAATTATTTTTTTATCAAAAAATCGGTTTTAATCCAAAAGTCACGGACTTATTGACCCGCCCTCGTATGTTTCGAATTTGGTAGTGTTTGAACTTTCTTTTTTTTAAAATTTACCATAAATTTTCGATTGGATTTATGTCAGGGCTTTGAGGAGGAGTTTTTAAGTATTTTGGGCAGTTATATAATATCCATGGCCGTGTATCCAACGCAGTATGCTTCGGATCGTTGTTCTTGTTGAAAAATAAAGATCCGTTCACTACCCAAATTTCTGGCACTTTCACGCAAATTTGTTTTTAAGATATTAACATACTGCTTGGAATTCATGTTCCCGTTAATGAAGAGCAATTTTCCGACAACTGCTGCACCAAAATACCCCCACACCATGAGTGAACCACCACCATGTTTGAACGTTGGTAGAAGGTTGTGCCTTCTTAAGCTTGCAGTAAGCTCGCGCCAGATGTTGACTTGTCCATCTGATATTTTTATATTAAATTTGCATTCATCGGAAAAAATTATCTTTCTCCAGAACTCCATATTGATTTTAAAGTATTTTTTTGCGAAAATTTTCACCTGTTAAAGTTTGTGGAGTAACTTGGATCCGAAGATATTTGTGAAGACCTGCAGCAAGCTTAACACCACTACTTAACGGATTTTTGCGGATTTGGCGAAGAAAAAAAGACTGATGTCTTCTGTTCAATAACACCGCGTCTCCACGAGATACAAATACCATATGTCAGACTAAATTTCAGACATTTCGTATGACATTTTTTCTTTTGACTTAGGTGGGCAAATTACTACGACATTTCATTCTGCGAGTGTAAGTTGGCTGAGTAGGTGTGAACTTCGTTCTACGACATACGCCACTCAGTCATCTTTGTTTCTTTGTTTATTTACTTATTTTTCACATTCCGAAATCAAACTGACAAGCGCTATCAAAAAAATTTCAGGGTTGATGTCTACAGAGATGTCTTGAAATATGTCTTGTCTGCAAACTATCCGTCTCCACTGGACATTTTGATTTCATGAAAAATTTCTTAACACCAGCGATGTCTCGAGGAGACGCGTAAAGACCTATTTTGTTTTCGACCCGACCACTATTTTTATACTTTCAACCCATTATGAAGTATTAGCGCTCGCACAAACAAATGCTATAAGATTCTTAATGCAAATGATGGTTTCTCACATTCAATGTATGATTCCAATAAAAAAAAGTTCGAATATAACGGTGAAACTTCTTTTTTCGTGAGTAGACACGCAGTACTGCCATCTGTACGAATACGGATTTTGTTTATGCCCAAATGAAAAAAGGAGCGTTTTTGTACATTTTAATGAACATAATATGATTTTCATTTTTAGTTTTTATTATAAATTTTGCATATTGTAAATAAAATCACGCGTTCAATCAACCATTACCTGCTTTGTTTTTATATTGGTAAACATTTTCTCTTTAAAAGAGGGGTGTACAGATACGAGTTTTGTACACTGTATATATTATTATCATAAAAATCTAATTCAGAGATTCGAATTGCACTTCTCACACTGGTGTGATTTGCTTACGACACAGGTCAACAAACATGATGTCAGATATCCGATAGATTCCAGATGGAATGATTTGTGTATTGGCGGTTCGATTTTAAAATCTATTGTACTAACTTTCCTTCGAAGTCGTTTGGACTGCTGCATATTTAACAAATTTACTAGAAATCCCCAAAATTTCTTTGCTATATTGCAATGATAAAAGCCACATTAACATTCATAAAATTGGACTCTCAGTATACATTTTTGGAAACGAATAAATTTACTTTTTCGAGAAAGATATACAAATGTTTAAACAAATTGAACTAAGTATTGGGTTGTACCACATGCAATGTCCGATTTTATTTATAGTAAAAGTTTAAAAGCCAATATTATTTTTCCGTAAATTTTTATTCAATCAAAATACAAGGTTGCGCAAAATTAATCACCCTATCGGAAGATGGTATAATTTTTGCAAATGGAGTCGTAGATCAATCATATTAGACAGTTGTGAACTAGACAGCTGCAGTATATAAACAGATAAGCAATGGAGCGCTATACTCCGCAAAAGCGTGGAATAATTGTGGCGATGTTTTTGACCAATAATCGGTCGGTGGTGTTAGCACAGCGTGAATTCCGGCGCTTAACTACTTGACTCGAACAGAGTGGAACCACAGTGGCCGCCACCGGACTGGTCTTTCGGCCGAGAATATCGCGGCTGTGGCTGCCGATGTCGCTGAGAATGAAGAAACATCAACCAGACGACAGACCACGCAATTGGGCATCACCAGACGGACTCTACAGCGAATTTTAGTGAAAGTCTTAAACATTTTCCCGTGCAAAGTGCAAACAGTGCATCAGTTAATGCCTCCTGACCGTTAGTCGCGTGTGAATTACTGTAAAGCCATCCTCAATCTCTACAACGAAGAGGACGATTTTGTGTCGAAAATCATCATGAGCGACGAGGCGCATTTCCACTTAAACGGTTACGTCAATAAGCAAAATCTTCGTTTCTGGGGCATTGAAAATCCGCGTGTGATGTACGAAGAGCCATTACATCTACTTAAAGCCACTGTGTGGTGCGGCCTTCACGCGGGAGGGGTGATTGGGGCGTATTTTTTTGAGAACGCCATCGGCAAAACGGCACTGTTACTGACGAACGCTACAGGGCCATGATAAACGGCTTCTTACTGCCGGAATTGGATGAGCCGAGCTTGGTGAGCATGTGGTTTCAACAAGACGATGCAACCGCACACACAGCACGAGCCACAATGGGTATTGTAAAGGAAGCGTTTCCTGGTCGCGTAATCTCCCGTTTTGGCGGTTTGGCATGGCCAGTTATCACCGAAAATCTTGCGGAAAGACATGGAAAATGCGATAAAACGGGCACAAATGTGTATCAACTGGCTGCAGCCACTTGGCGGATATCATCTTATCACATAGCCGAAACAATTGTAAAGGTCCAAATAAAGATTTCCATCACTCAAAATCTTTTTATTTTATTTAGTAAAAAAGTAATTCAAAAACAAAATTGGATGATTAATTTTGCGCCACCTTGTTCAATCCGTTAGCATCTATGACATTCTTCCAAAGTGATACAAGGTCAAAAGTGCTGACTTTTTGAGGCAACTAAATCTTCAAAGGTTTTTATGCTCGGTTCCGGAAGACCTTATGCCGGCAAAATGAATCCAGATTGCGGAAAAGATGGTAATCCGTTGGGGAACTATCAGGAGAGTACAGTGGATGCGGAAGAATTTCAAATCCCAAACTGCAACAGTTTTTGCACCATTACTTGTCAGGTATGGGGTCTAGCATTGTCATGCAAAAGGATCGGACTGTGCCTATTGACCAACGCAGGTTGCTTTTCAGCCAATTTGGCATGCAATATGTCGATTTCCTCACAATATTTGATATCGTTTCTCCTGGTTGAAGACATAAAAAGAGCATTGGTCCTTTCGATGTCCATCAAATTGTTACTATAACCTTTTTTGGGTGAAGATCAGGCTTGCGGGTGTGTTTTGGTTTTTCATCTGCATCCAACCACTGCCCAGATCTTTTACGATTATCATGCAGTATCTACTTTTCATCATAGGTGACTGTCCGGTGCAAAAACGATTCAGTTTGGTTTCTTAATGTAAGCGGTTCGCAGATTTCCAGGTGCCGTTGTTTTTGGGACACGTTCAGTTCGTGGGGTACCCCCTTATCGAATTTCTTTACCTTTCCTATGAGACAAAGGTGTTGACTTATTGTCATTGGGAATACTCCCATGCTTTGATTTCGTTGGATCCGCATCCACCGTTGCTCTTAAAACATCGTCGTTAACTAACGTTTCCGGCTTCCCACGTGGTTCATTTTTGAGGCTGAAATCTCCCGAACAGAACTTTCCAAACCAACGCCGTATAGTGCGTTCGTTTACCGCTACGTTCTTAAATGCGTCATTAATGTTTTTCGTTGCTAGTGACGCATTATGTCCCATTTGAAATTCGTAAAGGAAGCTGGTTTGAATTTGAACTGCCTACAGTATGGTAAATAATTCTTAGAAAAAAAAATAATGGTACTTGTAACGAACCCTAAAATTCTCACACGCCAAGCACATGTACCACTTTATATTATAAAAAAAAAATTAACGTTTTAGCACTGGTCGAGAACTTCTTATTTCCAACTGTGCGAAAATGGGGCATTTCATGTGGTACAACCCAATACGAGTAGGAATGATTGGACATATCTAAAAAATCCTCCATTATATCGAAGTTGTTATTGTCAACAGTTATAGTATGTTTTGTTCTTACAGTGTACGAAATCTACAGTAAATCTAGGTTTATCAATAGAATTCAATTTTCCGTAAATGCGTTGAAGTGCAAATTCATTTGGTATAAATGTAGGCTAGTATCTTCGAGGATTTATCATAAAATATCCATGCTGATGGAAAAAGGTCGAAAGCTTAAACATTTCATATTAAACACCACCTTGTTCCGTTACTTTTTTCTCAAATGGAGTGTTTAAAACTTACACGCCAGCTTTTAGGCATGCTTGTGTTCACTCGCGTACTGTAAGTCATAATAATCGATGCCGTCTTCCGATTGTGGCGCTTTGACTTTAAGCATCGGAAGCCAAATTTTATGGGTGGGGATCGGAAATGCATTACTTCTGATATATAACGGTTTTAAAAAGCCTTGCGTTGTCCTGTTTTGCCTTGTTGGACTTGGAATCCGTGGAATTTATGCTCATCTGCTTACAGTTGTCGACACTGTCCGAAACACCTTGTAAAACTGTTTTGACATTACATCACAGTCTTAGTTCCCTTAGCACTACAGGCGATTAGAGAACGAACCAAAGGTGATAATGAGTCGATTTTTATGCATTCTTTAAGTTTAGCTAAGATTGTCACTGAGATCGACTGTAGCGATTATTCAAACATCGAATGATGTATTATATTACCATAGCCATCCTAATCGACCTATTATCGCCGAAAATCTCCTTTTGTCTGTGGGATGAGATTGACTAAAAGATCTTTTCTTTACCTTGCTTTTCTGTTAACTGGTAAGAATGTAAGCATATGTTTTTGTCTGTGCAATCTCTAATATGACGGTTAATGAGTATATAATTTTTTTTGAATAACACAAAAAAAAATCTAAAATAATAATAATCAACACCAGATCCACAATCTACTATAGTTATTGCCTCAG
Source organism: Volucella zonaria (assembly GCA_963966105.1). NCBI lineage: Eukaryota > Metazoa > Arthropoda > Insecta > Diptera > Syrphidae > Volucella > Volucella zonaria. The sequence continues at coordinate 162,008,220 of OZ014532.1, forward strand.
TCTGACAGCTGTAAACAATAAACTGAAACATTGTTGTGTTGACTTATTTTATTCCACTAAAATGATCCTATTCCCTATTTTCCGATAACTGTAAATTTATTTTGTAAAGCAATATGAAACGCTTGAAATCACAACTTGGTAGTAAAGACAAATTTTTCGAGTTCCAAGAAATAATAATAAAATTTATAAACAAATGTGGATAAACTTGGGCTTAACATCATGTAACGCATGGTAGCTATTTTTCAAAAGTACATATTATACATACGAATACAGTTTTAACTGAAAACATCTGTACACCCTGTCGCTGTATACTTTAACGCAGACCATAAAGTAGTGCTCTGACTGTTGTCACTAATAATGAAAAGACATATTTTAAAATTGTTAATCAAACACAAGTGTCAAGTGTTTGCATAAAATGAGACTTTTATGAGACTCTATGTATGAACTGTACTGAACCCGTACGTTCATACATTTGTAAGCGGTTGAAAGCCGCACCGATAAATTGCACATTAAACATTTTCTATCTGCAAGTACCATTTTGTTATATATATATACATGCATATATGTATGTATGTATTTATTTTCGCTGCGCCAAGGCTCGAGCAGTTAATTTCATCAAATAACAATTTCCATTGTTTTGAAGAACAGTGTGTGTCACAAGACTTAAAACTTCGACGATGTCGCGCTCATGACTCTGCATTTAATTGTTTTTCTACTATATACTTGTACGTACCTACATATATGTATTTTCCCTTAAGTTGTTATCGACAAATTGTAGGGAAGAAAACGAACAAAAAATATATGTACTATACAATACAATACAATGCACGAATGTAGCTGAAATGAATTTTTTTTACGAGCCTACAAAACTTACAGTATGCGTTGAACTTTTTAGCTGAATTTGCTTATATGGCGGGAGTATAGACAGAGTAAATGATACCAAAGGTTTACGTATTGTATTTACTTTATTTGTTTTTGAAACACACCGTATGATTAAGAAGTTCGTTATTTGCCTCATTATGCGGGCCGGCGCGATAATGGCCGATTTCTGTTGTTGGTTGGTTGTTGGTTGGTTGTTGTTGGAGGTGGAGGTGGAGGTGGTAAAAACGTTTCAACAAAATTGTTTGTTTTACTTTTCTGATAAGAAAGCTAATTAAGATACAATGACTTCATTTTATCCATTTTTTTTTTCTTCTGTGAACACAGGTGATCACACCGACAAATGTTATGTATTATAAATATGTATTATAGGTAAAGAGTAAAGAACCATATGGATCTACATATATGAAGGTGATATACTGGTATGTCAAAAAAATTGGGTTGTTATCTACGACGAATGGTTATAGGGTTAGCTTGGCTCCATAAATAGAAGAACTAAATGTTGATAAAAAGAACGATAAGAACCCAGGATACTCGTACAAATATATAAATAAATGTTGAAAGTAAGGTAAATTAAATGATAGATTTTACCAGCTATTTAAGCATAATCAACACGTTCATTTCATAGTTTGTCAGCAAAAACTCTTGCTATGTTGCTGCTGTATATGCAGTACCTATGTACTCTGATCGGCTTCTTTTAGCTACTGGGGAGGGTAGTGTAATGATATGGGGTTGTTTTTCCCGGTGGGGCGTAGGTCCAATATACCTTATTAAAGGCATATTGACAAAAGAATCCTACGTGGACATTTTGAGGAATGTCTTGCAACCATGGGCCGAAGAGAATATGCCCCTAAAATGCCGGTTCCAGCAGAATAACGAACCCAAACACTCGGCAAAACTAACAAAACAATGGTTTCAGCAAACAATGTTGCTGTATTACAGTGGCTATTTCAATCTGCGGATCTGAATCTGATTGAGAACCTCTAAAGCGAGCTTAAAACTGAAATAAGCAAACGACACCCTTCCAACAAAGCAGATCTTTGGAGAGTCATCGAAAATGTTAGGTATTCCCTACCTTCTGAAAAATCCCAGAAGAATTCCATGAGTCTGTAAATGCTATTATTACAAATAAAGGTCTTGTTACCAAATATTAACTATTAATTCAAAATAAATTTAAAAAAAAAATTACTATGCATATGTTTTTCTTTATTATGTCTGGGTGGCCAGATAATTAAGTATTGTGAAGCAATATAGCTAACTAAAAAAGCATTTGCTTTGAATTAAGTAACCGCTTTCACGTAGAATATATTGTAAATATATTTCTCATAAATCTGTTATTACACACTCAGTGAAATTCGAAATTTAATCAAAGGCAACTTATGTATTTTCCTTTGAAATATTAAGAAAAAAAGTTGATTTAAGTATAATACTATTTACAAACTTTTGCATACAAACAAATGATTTATTTAAGCAAAGAAAAAAATTGACTAAAACAAATCATATCTTTAATTAGTTAAACAAAAAAAAAGTCAATTTATACTGAGAAATTCGATTAAAGGCAATCAACGTAAAGTAAAAGCAGAAGAAATTTCAGTATAACAAATAACTTAAAAGTATAAATTAATAATTAATAAACCGCCAGGATTGGTTACAAATTCGAAAATCCGACTTGGCATCGAATTAACCACGTTTTTGAACTCCTGAGCAGGAATTAGAGGCCATTCCATTTTAACGGCCTTGCGTAAATCCTCCACCGAAGCAAATTTGCGCCCGCCAGCATAAACACGACGAGACAGATTTCACCACATATTTTCGATCGGATTTAAGTCCGGTGAACGTGCTGGTCACTTTAAAAGTTGAATTTCTGTGTCTGAAAACCAGTAACGACTGGACCGCAATACATGAATGGCAGCATTATCTTGCTGGAAACTTATATTTGAATCCGGCTGATGGTCCAAAAAGTCTACCAAAACATCTTCCAACAGAGTAATACATTTAATTTTCTGATTTCATTCGGCCAGAAATGTTGCATATTGGAGTCGTGCAATGATAGCTAAAAGCAGCCCAGACCATCAAAGATCCACCTCCAAAGTTTCACTTAGTAGAGAAGCTTTCAGGACTTTTTATATCATGCCAATAATAATTAAAACCGTATGGCCCATCAAGGTTAAACTTTTTTCCGTCCGAAAAGGTTACGCTTTCCCACTGTTTAGACCATGTCATGTGTTCTTTGTAGTCGGGCAACTTTATGTGATTCTGTAAGAGATGGTTTTGACTTCATTTTTTTCCAAATCAGTCGATTACTGCCAGCTATAATTTGTTGTACACGCCGTTTAGATATCGGCAACTTTAAATCTGAAATAATTTTAGAAGTAGTCGCTTTTATTTCTCCGGTGCGCGTTGCAATTACTTCCTTATTTAATAACATTATCGATTGCGGAAGCCGATCGATTTAATTTAATGGAAATTTGGCGATTGGACATACCGGTACCCTTATATAGTATGCATGGATTTTGGCAATTTCCTCATCCGATAACGTTTTTCCTTCTCACATTCTGACTTGCGGCCAACAATCATCGAAATAAAAAAGTTCTAAATGTAAAAAAAATATTTTCAATTGCAAAACCCTGATTTCGTTTCCAACTCACAGCTTTTCACGACTGCTTTTAATTGAATTTCGCACGATCATTAATGGCAAAACAACAGATGTTAAAATTCTCTGAGCGGGAGTAACGGTACTTTCAAAACATACGTTGAAGGAAATATACAAAGCAAAAACCAAAGAAAAAAATTAGACATAAATGTTCGTTTACACTACGAACACGTTTTCTGTACAAAAGTACATCTGCCTTTAATTAAATTTCGCTGAGTGTATTTGCTCCACATATTCGAATAAAATAAAAGTTACTTTTACTGATTTCGAAAACTAATGACTGTTCCTATTATTTTGGTCATAGCTATATGTAATTTTGAAACAAAAATAAAGAGGTGTAATATGCACATTACTGTAATTATTAATGGAGTAAGCACATTACTTATTAATGGAGCAATTGCCTTAATCTGTTGTAATCGCATGCTGCCTGTTCATTTTCTGTATTTAAACTAACTTCTTCTAGTAATAGAAGGCTTCAATCATAAGTTGGAGGTTTTAAATTTTTTGCATTTTTGTACTTTTATCATGAAGTAAGGGTACAATTTTCGCACCCTTAAAGATGAAACGTGTCTAAACATAATTTTTTGTCAGGTTACAGTGTGAACCTTGTTCTGAGTCAATAAGCTTTTCTAGCCATTCCGACCTCATTCTAATTATCTTCAGTTTTTGACGACTTCTTTGATTTTGAGCACCATTGAAAGTAAAATCTTCCTTAGCTTCGTGTTAATTTCATTATTGAATATGTCAATATCCCCAGTTCCTCGGCAATGTTATGCCACATACCGAGCGCCAAATAGCCTTAACAGCAACAAAAGCTCTTGATGTTAATTTTTGTATTTTATCCATAATTCTATGATTATTTTCACTTTGTTCATTGTGATGATTTATATCAAATTTATTTAAATGTAGTATAATTACATACATAGATATGTGAGTATATACTGATATGTATTCTTCAAATCCTGATTAATGGTAAAAAGAGAAAAAAATAACTTCCTATTAGAAAATCTTTGTCAAATTCATCATAAATACACATGAAAATTATCAGACCAAGGTGGCCTTAAACATTGTCTTAATTTGTTTGCACAAACCTCTGTGTCGCCTAGTTTTGCCTATCATAGTCATCATCGTTAGCTGGTCATACACCATTGTGCAGAATAATATTCATACATGTGGCGACCAATGGTGCTCATTAAAAGACCGTTCTGCATTCGGGAAACTGCCAGTTCGTGCCTAAATAAAGTTAGCTCACTTGGTCATAATAACTAAAAAAAAACAACAATCTACGAGTCATTACGCGACATTAAAACCAGGTCAGCGCTTTTAAAGATAATAGCACACAAAACGCGGGAGCCAACAACAATAACAATGGCCATGTGACTTTTAAGCATTTTTGTTTCATAAAGTCGTTTTCGATATTCCCTTTACGCGCCATCATCACAACGCCAATAGCTGCGTATACACCGACATACTCTTTGTACTGCATACAGGTTGATCGTGCGCAATTATTACTTAATTATTAAATAAGGTACATCTATGTGAATTTACCGGCGATTCATGTTAGTTGATGGTTAGATCGGTGGGTGATGTTTCATGCTTCACTGGGATTTCCGCCCAGTGAAAACTCGGAGGAAAACAGGTACACACATAGATGTATTGCATAGAGAATTCATAGCGATACTTTAGACCTGCAACGAGATTTATTTATATTCGATTGGTTTGCTTAAATAAGTTTTGTCTGCATTTCTATGCGTTCAACTAGAAAGCGTCACAACTCGGATAATTTTCCTCTGATTACGGAGATAGATTCATGTGCAATGTTTAGCTTGTCTCTACTCTCGCACTTTAATAATTTCAAAGCTATGTAATAAAGCAAGTATGCGCATTAAATTCAAATATGTAAAAAAAAATTTGTACACCTGACGATGCAATACATATGTTACATCCTACGAGTATCTCTTATCACGCATTCGATGCATATTATAAAATACGAAACACTCGAAAAAATCGATGAAAAGAAGAAAATTATCACAACTGTCTCTATTTATCTGTACCAATTTAAATCATGCATATTACATTATCGTTCTTTTCTTTCAGGCCATTCTTAAAAATGTATCTCTTGAAGACAGCTGGTGCTGGGCAGATAATGCAGCCACCAATTCCTCTGAGAGCGACAATGAAAAGCATCCATCAAAGGATAGCAAACTCAAGAAACTTCAAAAAGAAAATAAAATCTTAAACGAGAAAATTCTCAAGCTTGAAGAGGAAAACAATCAATTGAATTCGAACCTTGAAGAGTTAGATAATGAACACCAAGTAGCCATCCAAAAAGTTTTGGAAGTAAAGTCCGACCTGCAGCAAAAGTACACTACTATCAATAAGGATTACGATGCATTGAAGAAAGAGCATGCTACCAAATTCATCAACATCGAAAAAGAAAACGAGTCTTTACGTAAAAAATTCGATAACCTTCAAGTTTCCTACACCAAATACGTTGAAGAAAACGTTAATCTCAAGAGTAAAGTGGAAAATCTAAATGAAGAACTTTCAAACAAATCTAACGATCATCAAAGTCTACAGAATCTACTCAGCAAGCGAGACAAGGACATATCGGAGCTAGTGGAAACAATTAATAAGAATTCCGTATCCGAAAACGAGCAAAAGACTATTCTCGAAGAGAAAATCGAGGAATTGACGAAGGAACTAGAAATAGTACGTAATAATCAAGTCCTAGTGACACCAGAGAAGAAACTTAGTGAGAGCTCATCAGGTAAGCAGAGTGTTGATGATGACTTTATTGTTGTTGCTGAATTGGAAAACGATTCTCCAGTTGGTGTAAATAACAACAAAGAAGAGCTTGAAGAAAAAGTTGGTCAATTGGAAAGTCGAATAGCCGAGCTGGTTTTGGAAAATGACACCTATCAATCAAAGATTCAAGATCTTGAAATGGAAAAGTCACTATCAGTTTCACAACTGGAAATGTCTATCGAAGAGTTGAAAGTAAAAGTCGGGAGAAGTGACAGAGAAGTGATTGGTCTTCAGGAAAGACTTACTGCACTTGACACTGAAAAGTGTAAAATGGAAAGCAATTTAAATGAACAAAAATCTATAACTGAACGCCTTACGAAGGATAATCAATCTTTAAAATTGGAAATGGAAACAATTAACGATAACATGAATAAATGTGAAGCAAACGCCTCCGATGTAGAGTCTAAACTTATGATGGAAAACGTTGATTTGCAGAAAAAACTAATTGACATGGAATCAAGTTTGAATCAGAGTTCAATTAGTTCTGATAGTTCTATTGACTTAACACAAATGAAGAACCTGTTTTCTATTTACACGAAAATTAATTTATCAGAAGTCAAAAAAGACAACATTGAAACAGCTTTCAGGCAAATCAGAGATAAAATTTGGCAAATTGAAGTACTAGAAAAGAATCTTTCCCAAATGTCAGAAGAAATTATGGATCTTCAAGATAATAAGCTGTCTTGGGATCATGAAAAAAAGGCTCTAGAAGCAGACATTGGTCAATACATTATACAATGTGATGAGCTAGTTAAAAACAATGAAATCTTGCTTAATGAACTAGAAAACTACAAACGAAATAAACTCGAAACGATTTCAGAAAACAACGAAGAAAATCTTCTTATGCTTGAGAACCAACTGGATGAATGCCGCAGTTTGAATACAACTCTAGAAGAGGAATACCGTGAATTGAATGACAAAATCTCTGAATTGGAGAATGAAAAACATGATCTTGCGAACCAACTTAAATCCGTTCAAGATATCAATGCAAACATGGTAATTTCTCAAAAAGAACTTCAACAACAACTCGATGTCATTGAGCAGGAAAGATCTAATCTTCTGTTTGAAATAAATGAGATGAAATCAGATGACACAAAGAGTGAAGTTGATTTGCAATTATCTCAATACAAAGAACAATGCGTTAATCTTGAAAAACAAATAGATCGTCTCAATGGCGATCTATCCGATGCAGTTCAAGCTCTGCAAGCGCAAAAAGAAAGCCTTTTAGACGTACAGAAAGAAAATGAGCAATTGGAGCAAGCGCATCGGCAAAAAGACATATCACTCTCCAAAATGGATGCAAGAATTCAAGAACTTCTTAAGGAAGATCGACAAGAGTCTTCAGCCATGGAGTCCTTACAAATCGATAATGATCATTTTCAGAAGAAAATCAATTTGCTTAACGAGGAAAAAAGTTCATTCTTGGAGAAGATATCAAAGCTTGAAAGTGATTTATTAGCAACAGCTGAATTACAAAAGACTATAGAATCGCTAAATTTCGAAAAGAACGAAATTATTAAAACACTACAAGCTAAGCATTCTGAAAATATGCAGTACTACATGGAAATCCAACGTTTAAGTCAGCTACTTCAATCCGCCGAACAAGAAAAGGGTCAACTTTCTGTTAAAGTTTGTGAGCAATGTGAAAAACTGTCTGCCAAAATTGCCACCGATGCTAAAGAAACTGAAAAACTTCAAGATCAGATCATATTCCTTAAAGAAAAATCCGATATTCTCACAAATAATCTTCTGACAGAACAAACCAATCAAAAACTTCTTCAACAAGACAAAGCTGAATTGGTTGAGTTGAATGCAACCTTACACAAAGATTTGGAGCGATTGAGAGAACATTTAGTTGAATTAGAAGAGACACATACACAAGAAACTATTGAAATGCAAAATGTGATTGAAGAGACAAAAGCTCAGATGAGCACACTGCAGGAGGAGGTGTCTAAGTCGAGCAATGCTTATACATCAGCCAGGTAAGTTCGTCTTTTAACTGATTTTGCTAAAGGTTTCTCTTTTATTATTATCTTCTACGAAATGATAATGCAGAAGTGATGTCATCGTTATCGGTATTCATCCCTATCTGTTCATAAATTTTCAATTCCACTGGTGGCACGCAGCATTACTTTAAAGCATTGGTAAAATCTCTTAAAATTAGACTCCCAGGATAACCTAAGCGACCACATTTTCCAACTTTGCTTGTTAAGTTTAATGCAAATGACATGAGAAAAATAGCGATTTAGTATAAAGTATATCAGCTACGTTACAAAAAACCCTGTTTACTCGTAACTCGTATGTGCACGGATACCTACGTATATATTTTTTTAACACCGCGTTTTCTTTTGTCTGTCCCTTTTTTTTTTTTTTGTTTTTTTTTTTTTTATGTATATATTCACTTTATTGTATGGGCTTGTGATAATGAATCATTACCAAGAACCTTATTTGTGTGAGATAATGATGTGACTTTTAATATTCAATCTTCCTACTTTTGATCGATATCGCATTTCCCTCTTATGTTGACTAGTTCTGGACCGATAAATTTATCATCTCAAAAACATGATGTGAAAATTTGCCACGCATAGTACTCGTAACTAACATTTAACGTGTACATCCCATGCGATAGTAACTCCCTTACTTCATACTTTTTATCACCTTGCTCCAGTTAATTCCCCGTACAAAAATATCGAAAAACTCTTATCGGCGTAAAACATTTGTCACGACCGAAAGTTCACTCTACTATATACTTACATACTTATTGCTCCAATAAAAGACTACCTTCGAAAGCATTTTCACCGCTCGCTCACATGGCTGTTATTTAAAAATTAATGACTAAAATATATATATATACGTTTTGTTCCCTTTCCCTAGCATTCGTGCCAACCAGCATGCCGAAACATTACAAGCGCAGTATGCACTTGTAACACAACAACGTGATGAGTTAGTTTCCAAGCTAAGCCTAGCTGAGGATCGGGAGTCGAAGAATCAAGCTGCACTTGTGAATTTGCAGTGTGCATTAGAACAATTTCAAAATGGTACCAAAAAAAAAAATTATTGCAAAGTAGCATCTAATATACTTGTCTTTTTTTCTTGTAGATAAAGAAAATGAAATCAAATTGGCTACACAAAAACTGCTCGGTGAGTTGCAAGTAGAAAAAGAAAAACAGACAAAATTGGAATCTGATATTGCGGCTTTAAATCAACAACTAGCTGATGCTAATCAAGGTCTACGTGCTGCCTCTAGACTTTCCGATCAGTTAGAAAGTTCTCAGATGTCAATTGCCAATTTAAATGAAGAAGGTGGGTATAATGTTTTTTTGTGGTACAATTTCAGTCTACATACTAACAGGAATTGTTTTCATGATTCAAATCCAAAAGTATCTAACAAAACTTCTGTAAGCAAAAGAGCACACATTTGCATACGTGTTCATTTGTGGGATATCATAATATAACTACGTTTTATTCTAAAATTAAATTGCTAACAAATTGCATGGCTCATGTATGGTTCTTAGAGGTAAATATCAGCTGGTAATTCTGGGATTTTAAAAATTGCAAGCACTCGGAATTTCAGTTGGTATACACTTTTTGGAATCCAAAATTTTCACATAAATACCACCACTACACATTTAATAAAAAAAAAAAAAAAACCCCAAAGTAAATCGTGCACTTTAAGTAAAATTACAAGTAAAACGGAACAAATTGAAAAGATAAGTGGAGAATAAGACTTTTTTCAAAAAATTAAGTTTTAGTTTTTTTTTTTGTTTTGTAAAATTTGTTGTACGTCCCTTTATTGGATTTATGAACTAGAGGATTTTGTTTATTACTATTCTTTTACATTCAATTGGCTTTATGTGTGATTTGCAACTAAGGTGGAGGTTGCGTTTTAATGTTTTATATATACATACATTTATAAACGTACGTTTTAAAGTTATTATTATCGAACAAGTTATTAGACATGCACACTCAATCACATATTTTGCGTTTTTGTATCGTTAGGAGAAGCCTTAGGATAATCTTCAATATTTTTAACTATTTCTATGTATATAGCTTAGGGCATAATATAATTATTATTCTTAAAAAACTGAGCTCTCAGGAAGCAACAGAAAATATTTTCATCCTTCTAACGTGCACAGCTGTGACAAACCTCACTATATGTATGTCTATTGAATGACATAGGTCATAGGTCGACATGTTTAAAGTCTGCTAAAGGAGTTTTGCTGTTTAGATTTCTGTGTTACAATGAAAGTTTTTTTGCTTAACAAACATTTTACACCAACATTTTGATGTAGTTCATAGAAATTGCCTTACTAACCTTTCATCTTTTTTTTTTTTTTTTTTTTTTATAATTTACGCGCGTAAGGGGTTATGAATACCCTTATACTGTTGCCAGGGCGCGGGCGGAAAGATAGAAGGAGGAGAAAGGAAAGTTTGTGATGTAGTGGTTTGAAACTCAGGAGTGTTTGTTTCGATATTGACTCTCCAGGGGTGGGAATCCGAATATGACGGAGAGATTTTTCTTCTCTCGGTGAGGTTGTGAATTTTAACGGTTGTTTTGTGATTGAAAACCCTACAACAGCCAAATCTACATGTCAGTGTCATGCCTTCACACGCAGATTTTTCTGACTGAGTTCCAATTACACAAATGAAAACTTGCTGTGGCTAGGATTCGAACCTTGACCTTCCGAGTGAGAAGCGATAGCTAGTACCACTACACCACGGTCACCCCAAAACATAAGGCCAAGTATTGGTCAAAGTGGAGGAAAAAAAATGTTTTCCCTTGTCGCACCTCTAAATTTCATAAACTCTGTATTGAAGCAGTAATAAGACCTGCATGAGGTAGAAATGTGAAAACTTTCAAACTAGAGCTACTCTCACACTTCGCCTTTATTGGATTTTTATCATCCATGCGTTATCAAAAATCCCTAATTTAATTTTTTTTCTACTTAATATAATTTTATCGTACAAATTTCATCACATAAATACTTATTGGAACAAAAATTGTTTATCTTGTTGTTCAAGCTGCCAGATAATTAAAAGACAACAACTCTTAAAACGATGCCATTGAATAAATATTATATGTAGTTTGGATACTAAGCTTTATCGATACGTTTACTATGTTTATGTCCTTAATTTTATATAATTACAAAGCTGCAAGTTATCGCCTTAACTCTTTTATTATTACGCGTTGGTATTATACGTATCACTTTTCTCCTAATATTTAAATATTCCTCCACCTCTATTCTTTTTTTTTATCTAACAAAGTTTCAGTAGAATTTTTCCACACACATATTAGTTAAAACACACATTTGCCTATACATTTTATTTCTATTTAAATGTCTGTTGTGTTATTTTCAATTTATCTTAAAATTGAATTTTGTTTTGCATTATTTTTGTTTTAATTTTTTTTTCTCGCCGTCGTCGTGATCGTTTTGTTTTTTTTTTTTTTATTCACTTATTTATTTTTCTATTTGTATTGTTTTGTTGTATTTTATTTTATTTCAAAAAGACGAGTAACAGGGCAATCTCAATTTGTAACTGTGAGAAATTTTTAAATATACCTACTCACGTTACTAGGTGAGATTACCTCATTCTCGTTGCTCTCCTCAGTTTACGTTTTTGTTAAAAGATCATTTGACTTTTATTTTTGTTCTTAATTTTGACCACTTTTATTTGCATTAATTTTACTATTTAACGTTCTGTTTAAACTACATTCTGTTGTTGTACATAAATATTTAAAAAAAATGTAAGCTTCGATCGGATTTACCTAAAAAAAAAAAACATAAAAGTGCATCGAACTAACGCTGGAAAATTAACAAAATTATACGATCGCCAAGGTGAGTATTACATCAGGTACTGGTGTGAATTGTTTTAAACTTAACCAGTACTTATGTCATACCCATCCTAGGCGATACGGGAATGCTGCATGTACGAGAGAATGATAATAATAATAATAATAATAATAATAATAATAATAAAAATAATAATAAAATCAAATGGAATGAAATACTAGTGCATTTTTATTTACATATATCGAACTTTCTTTAGAATAAAAAAACAACTTAAATAAACATTCATATACATTTATTGCATCTTGATTTACTACTAAACATAATTTTATTTTAAAATAGTTCGCAAGCTGATGGAAAAGAATACTTCGCTAAATGAAGAGCTGAGCAAAAGTGAATCTAGTCAGGCGGATAAGATTGAGAAGAATCTGATAAAAAGTTTAGTTATTGGATATGTGGTTAGTGGCAATGTAAATGACAAGAATCAGGTTTTACGCATGATAACCTCTGTCCTGGACTTTACACAATCTGAGACTGATAAAATTGGTCTTAACAAACAGCAGTCGAAGTGGTTTGGGTCGATTATGCCACCGATTCCAGGTAATAAAAAACAAATCATGTTCTGTTTTGATTTCAAGCTTCAGGGAAGTCATTTAATTTTTTTTTTTATCTGTGTGCCTAATGTTTAATTTCACTTTTTAGGTCCTTAGATAATTGAGATATCGTCTAACAATCTAAACCCAGGTTTGCATTTTTGAGAGTTGCCTTTCGCAGGGATTTCAAAATAAAGTTCTGAAATTTCTGCATGTTACTGATGTAAAGGCTAGCACTGAACTGCATTAAAACAAAGTTCACGTACAAAAGATAATGGTCTCTGCCAATCATCGTGGTACCTTCCAAACTGCTATTAAACTCGAAAACTTAACAACACGCTTATCGTAAAAATACAAATCTTGATCTCTTCATCGTTATATGATTAGAAGTAAACGACCAATTTCTTCAAAAGCTAATGCCGCAACAGTTTTTCCCTAAGTAACACTTTGCCCAGATCCAACAGTCAATACTCGTAGGTCTGATTAGAATAAACTTTGTGATTTTATAATGTTATGCACATAATGTTGCGGTTGCTTCAGAAACTCATTCAAGTTTCGAGTGGAGTAAACATTTTAATAATATACGCTACGTCTTATCACTGTGGGATATTTCGTAGATTGACAATTTTGAAGGAGATATATGCTTTGTATAGCACACAATTTTTCGTTCTGTTACTGAAAAATTTAATTTCAAATACGAGTAAGAATCTTCTTGAATGAGTTGTTATAGAAACAAATATTTAAAACCTTACTATTCTACGTTATTTGCTGATAGAAAAACGAAATATCGTGCATTAGTGGAGCTTAACTAACATCTTCATTTTTTTATTTTACAGAAATACACAAATTTTATTAAATTGCTATCGCACAGGGCTAGCCTGTTCCACTAACATAGTAGCTCACATTGTTACTTTTTTCTTTTTAATTATGTTTTAATTTCGATACACTAACTTTTGGCTTTACAAAATAATTCACAATAATAGACATTGGCATTTGCCGTAAGCCAAAAAGGAGAGATACGAAGGTAGTCCCAGAAGAAGAAAGAAAACACAAAAAAAAAATGGGAAAAATATGTTTATTTCTCTTTGTAGTCTCCTTTTAGTTCAATACATTTTTCCCAGCGATGTCCAATAGTTTCGATACCCTGTTTATGGGGAGAGCTATGAGCTCGAGCTCTTTAAAATAGCCGTCAACCCCAGACTCCATATCTTTACTGCTTGCAAATCTTTTACTACCGAGATGTTTTTTTTTTCAAATTCGGAAATAGAAAATAATCCGAGGGGGCCAAATCTGGCGAATAAGGTGCATGACGAAGCAATTCGAACTTTAACTCATTGGTTTTGGCTACCGCGATGACGGATGAGTGAACTGGTGCAGTGTATTGATGAAACAAAACTTTTTTTTCGCCAAATGCGGTGATTTTTTCTTGATTTCATTTTTCAAACGCTGGAATAAGTTCGCATAATTGTTGATTGTTTTTCCTTTTTAAAGATAATCAATGAAAATTATCCCCCGCGCACCCCAAAAAACTGACGCCATGACCTTGCCTGCAGATAGAACTGTCTTCGCCTTCTTTGGAGCCGATTCTCCACTTTGAGTCCATTGTTTTGACTGTTCCTTCATCTAGGATGTAAAGTGATAGACCCATGTTTCATCCATGGTTATGAAGCGACGCAAAAACTCGGCTTTATTGCTGTGAAACTTCGCCAAACACTCGATTGAAACATCCTCATGACGCTGTTTTTGTTCCAATGTGAGTAATGGCGGGACCCATCTTGCGTACAGCTTTCTATGTTCAATTTTTCAGCCAACATGCGACATACAGCGCTTTTTGAAATGCCTACCATATCTGATAGTTGACGCGCATTCAATCGACAGTCATCCAATACCATTTTGTGGGTTTTTTTTTCAACATTTCTGATGAACTCATCTCAGTTGGGCGACCACTGCGATGTACGTCCTCGCTTAAACTCTACCACCCAATATTTTATTGTTGTAAACGAAGGAGCAGACTTCCACAGAGCAGAATCCAGTTCCATTTTGATGTTGGCTGGATTGAGGCCTTTCAAATGAAAGTATTCTATAACATAACGATGACCAATTTTTCCCATATTTAAAAATTCATTAAGAGCGTTCACTATTGATGGCCGCCGAACAAATACTAAACAACATAGCGTCGTCAAATTTCAAATTTAAGCTTTATGAGGTTGGTACTTTCTACAATTCTCATTCTTTTAACTTCTTCTAGGAATACCCTCGTATTTAATTAAATACATATACTCGTGCTTGGATAAGTACAAAGAATTTACAGGAATTAACCAAATTTACAGAATTAACTGAATTTGATTAAATTCATTGGGTATATTGATACAGTGTGTCATTAAAAGGATTCATATATTATTTGATGTCGGTATTTCCAGGCGGTTTTCTGGTAGCAATACAGGACATTCCACTCTTGGCCATTCAGGATTAGAATGACTTCGTTTTCCGAGAGCATATTTAAAATTGGGCAGATTTCGATGAAATGGATTACATCTTTCAAGCGCAGATTACATAGAGTGCACTCTGCATTCTCCACAACTCTATGGGGGACAAAGTTTGTAGTGTACTTTTCCAAACTTCTGCATTATAATCTAGTAGAGGGACATTATGCTGGTTGCTTAATCTGAGCCATTCAATACAATACTTTCGTTGTATTAAGTGCTTTGAAATAATGTATGGGAGGTGGTAAGCGCAATCTACATAAGTGTGAAGATGTACAAATAACGCAATCCGGTTTCTAAGTGTAACATATACATATATTATACATGAAACATTTTCTTTAAAAAGTATCTGAGCGGTTTCTCCACCTCTTCATACAGCGCGGCACCTCGCACTTGTGCTGCGTAGCACATGATGGACCGCATGATGGCTTCGAAGATCGACGTTCTTTTCATTTAGCAGACACCTCCATCTGTAATTTATTGCCCTTTTAGCTTCCTTCGCTAAGTTTCGCTATGATTACACCCAAATATTTATACTCCTTCACAACTTCGAGTTCTTCATTTTCCCGACGAGGACTGCCCAGTTCCATTTCGGAACACTATTATTTTAGATTTGATTCCGCTAAGATAACAATGTCATCCGCGTAAAGAAGGAACTTTATACGAAATCCATACGATTCCTCCTCCTAAAAAGATTGTGAGGCCATCTAAGTATAAAGAAAAGAGAAGTGGACTCAATTGGGAACCCTGTTCACCATCCTACTAATCTTCAGGGTCACAGAAATTTACATCTTAATTCCACAATTTTTCAATATAAGTTTCTTGAAATTCCCATCCGTGACGCCCAATTCAATTAACTTTCACCATGTCACATCGAGTACAGAAAATCACTTTACAACAATATAACCTAAATATCAATTTGATTGTCATCTTTCTCTGCTGTACGCTAACGTCCAAATTTCGCTAGTTTTTTGTCCATACACTATAGATTCCCAAGTCGCTCTAGTCATATTTGTATTATCTTTTATATTCAGTGATTTGATCCACTTCATTTTAAGCGTCAACCTTCCCCAATGGTAAAAGAAAATAAAAAATATGATTTCAATTGTTGAACTTACTTTGGTATAACAAGTCGCTTTTAGCCCAAACAAATTACGTCAGATTGGTCCATTTATTGATATTATTTATATTAATTGCCTTACCTTTCGAGAACCAAACTAATAAGACTGCTAGCCACAAATAATGTTTTTTTTCTCATACTATACGGTCCCAAATAAGTATGACGGTGAGTTCTTTCATTTAATTTTCATTACGTATGTATCTATTGAAGTTAGAATGTGTTTAACTGAAATTGAACGAAATGGGTTTTGCATGAATCAATGCAAGTTTGCGTTCTTTCTACAATACATGTCTGGCATATATATAACTTTATTTTGCCATTTACTTGTATTTTAATATTTCAAAATATTTATTTTGCTTTCTAGGTACCCAAACAAAAGATAACCTAATACAGGCTTTTGTACATTTCCTTGAGCAAGAATCACAACCACGAAATAAAACAGATATGCCTAATCTCTTGAACATCACTTCATCAAGTACAATACCTAGTTCCAGTGGAGCATCAGCCCCAACAAATACGAGTAGAAAATCATCAAACTGTGATCCTGCGATAAGACCAACAACACCAGGGGCAGTGCAACCAATCCTATTAAATACAACAGTACTAGATGACTTTGCTCCATCGAGAAATTCCAGTTCAATACTAAAAGATATTCTTAGTGACTCCTGATATAATACTTAATTCCTAAATAAATATATTGTACACATACGCATATATATTATTTGTAAAAACAAAAAAAAAATCTATTTAAGCACTGTGAATGTGAGAATGAAAATATCACAAGTTTTTATATTTGATGGAGGATAAATACGTTTTAAAAATTTATCAAATAAATTGTAACAAAAAATAAAAAAAATATTCTTTCTTTCTTTTAAGCATAATTATTTTATTGAAATACTTAATTCTTTACTGTGTAGATATCACCAAAAAAATTTTCACAATAAACATCAAAAAATAAAAAAGCACAGCTTCACCAAATTTATAAAAAAAAAAAAATAATGGCGAATTTTGCGCATTATTTGGCATGGCTAGAATTAAAAAACTTTTTTTGCGTGAGTTATACAAACTCACTGTAATGGCTCCAAGTTTTGATTTCTTCAAAAAGTTTTCGACCAGGACTTTCTGTTGGACTGCATTGACAATGACCAACTAATTTATAATTTTTATCAATGAAACCACCTTCAACACCTCTGCGAAAAAAAAGTTGTTCAAATTATTAAATATGCACAGTGCAAACAAATTACTTTTTAATAATCATTTGACACGCTTTTAAACTGACTTCGGGAGGAAGCTCTCGCATGAAACATCCAATGAAGCAAATGCCCACCGAACAAATATTGTAACCCTTTGTATGGGCACCAACTACTCCCCACCCTGTAAAAATGAAAAAATGTGTATTATTTAATTTTTTAGTTCCTCGAATTAGTATTTAAAAAAAAAAAAAATATGGCTAAACACTCCGCTGTGATCCATTCACCAGTTATCATTCAAAAACATCGGCATTGTTCGCCTTCAACCACGGCCGCCTCCAAAGTGGGAGAAGGTGGAGCGCAACTCAAATAAGTTAATGCTAAAAAAAACATCTATTAAGAACGACGATATAGTCAAGAATCTGTGTCAAAAAAAAATCTCTGACATTGAGTCAGTTCAACGGATGGAAACCAAATCCAAAAGGCTACGTCTTAATCTTATCGAATGAATATGCTATCTCATAATGATTTTAATAGATTATTTTCCTGTATCTTCCCAAGCAGAGGGACATAGGATAGGATCCAAATGGTAGATGATTCCATATTCATATTTACGAATGGGTCAAAGATGGAGATAGAGACCGGCGATGTGATCTTCTGCGATCAACTGAATCTACGATCTGCCACTGACATAGAGCTGGCGGACTGAAGCGTCAAGTCTCCGCTCTGCAAGTGGAGCGAAGGATACAAATCGAAGCTAATGATAGGTAGAAGAACATTTCTATCTGTAAAACATCTGGACAATTATAGCCAGAATTCTACAAAATCAAATCTAGTTAGATTTTCTTAAAACCCAGAGTAAAACTATAACCCTGCCTGGTCGGATTACTCGCGTTTCATAATCTGAGAGCGCATACAACGAAACTCAACATCTGAACACTAGAATATCTTTCACTTTTTATATTATTGTTACAGGCTTAGAAATTTGAGGCAGAGAATCTAAGGAGATACTATTTCCACGATCCCACTTAGCTACGAGTATCTAATATTTTTCACCAATGAGAGGTTGCTCAAACTCATTTTATTATCGACAACAAGCATTGCAAATTATTGACCCCATTCTTTCTCTGTTCTGACACTTTGACCGTGAATCTAATAGGCTGTTTAACAAGTTGTGCGTTTTTTTTCTTGGAAGTAGGGTTTACCGCTTCAGAAAATCCATGTACCATTGTGAAATTATCATTTACATTGTTACGAGAATTTGTTTTGATCGGACGTGTTATAAGTGTTCAAAATTTATTTTAAAATAGAGGGTAAGAAAGTGCATTTTCGGCATATTTTGCTTTTTTTTTTATTTAAAAAGGTGTCAAAGCGATAGAGGCGCAACGGGAGATTTGCAGCGTGTATGGGGATTCGGCTTTAAGAGCTGACACTTGCGAGCGTTGGTTTACACGCTTTCGCTCGGGAAATGCAGACCTTGCTGATGCTGTTCGCTCTGGACGTTCACCCACCAGAGGACACAATAAAATCTTGGCTGCAGTTAGTGTTGACAGGCATTTGAGGACATGGGAGATCGCTGAGCGGTTTAACATCGTCCATACAACCGTTTCGCAGAGACTGTGAAAAGGCTTGGAATGTCGAAAAAGGTGGATGTTTTGGCTGTTCACGAACTCGGTGAAATAAACATTATGGATCGCATAATGATCTGTGAGTCTTTGTTGAGATGAAACTTGCTTGAGTTTTTCTTGAAAAGAGTGGTTGTGGGAGACGAAAAATGGATGGTTTACAACAACATTTCGCGTAAGAGGTCATGCTGCGCCCCTGGTGAAACACCGCAATCGGTCGGTAAACAAGATTTGCATCCCAAAAAGGTGACCATTTGGTGGGACTGGCGGTATCCTTTATTTCGAGTTGCTTCCACGCAATCAGACAATAAATGCAATTAAATATAGGTCTCAGCTCGATACTTTGAAGCAGGCAGTAAAAGAAAAACTGCCAGAGTTGGCGAACAGTTTAACTTTAACTCTAAAAAAACCGCAGAACTTATTGAACAATCCAAGACATAGGCTTAAATGCAATGCGATGATGTCTCAAACCTAACTAATCTAACAACTGTAGACATAAATGTTACGACGTCGTTTACATATATCCATTTACGTTTCGATAATTTTTGTTCTTACCCAAAATTACATTTAGATGGTGTAATAAAGCCACGCTCCTGAGGCAGGAATAATACTATCTCTGATTTAAAAAAATATATACATACGAGTACATATATTTCAATAGCAGTCTTTAATCTAAAATTATGAAACACTAAGGCAGCTCTAAATGCTTTTAGCAACATAACAATAATAAATAACCCTCGAAACCAAAGGTAAGTAAATCTTCTAGGAAATAACTAAGTAATGGCTATGACCTTGATGTATGATGCAAATTAAATTTATCAATCCCAGATGGACGGATATTAAGGATACACGTACCTTAGTGGATACGGGTAAAATGCCTTTAAGCAACAAAGGCGGACGACCAGGAGATGAGTGGATGACAGATGAAATACTAATACTAATGGAAGAAAGAAGAAAGCATCAGTCAGACGAAAATATATACAAGGAAATAAACAGATTGATAAGAAACAAAATTAGAGAAGCCAAGAATAGACACCTACAACAACAATATGAGGAACAAGAGAGATATGATAGAAATTATAATAGCTTTAATCTAAACAAAAAAATTAAAGGAAATATCTGGTGTGCAAGAAAAAAACAATTCGTTTCCTATTGAGTACGAAAGACAACCTAGCCCAGTGGAAAGGAGATATATCAAAAAACTTTTTTTTAGGATGAAAGAGACTAATTATCATAAAATCCCGTTACAGATCCGAGGTACCAGCGATTAAGAAAGAAGAAGTCATGAAAGTGTTAACGGAATCCAGAAATAGAAAAAGAGTACCGAATGAATCTAAAACTTGTAGATGAAGAAAATCTACCGATACTAGTCAACCTATTCAATGCCAGCTCTAGATGGCACTATTCCCGATGATTGGCTACTAAGTGTCTTCGTAGATTACGAAAAAGTTGATACGGTTCAACCAAGAAAATGGTAGAAGTCTTCCAAAGCAAACTACGAGTACATATGGTATGTAGATATGAATGATATGATATGATATGAATAAGTGTTTGAAAAACTATACTGGAGTCAAAAAGCAGAAATAGCAATAGCAGGAGATGAGTCAGATGAAATATGGGATTCGAAGAGGAGTAAGACAATGGTGCACTTTATCGCTGTAGCTTGTCAGCATATGTTCAGAACAAAAATACAAAGAAGAAATCACAGAAAAATATAAGATACGCAGATGATGCTGTTATAAGTTAATAGCAAGCAAAATTGATGGATTGAGTAGCATAATGAGCAGACTAAATGATAAAGGGTGAGCCAACAAATGGTGTGGATGTTGATTGTCAATTACTCTCACATACTGAATTCAATATGGTTGTTCTTTTTGACAGATGTCATACAATCTTTGGCAATTATAGTCGTGGAGTCGTTTACCGCGCAACAACGTATTTTTATTATTCAGTCTTATTACGAAAATGGGCGATCTGTAAAAGTACCATTTCGTACACCTACCACCTACGCGCCAAAACATCACCACTGTGAGCGAAAGTGTTCAAAACCAGCCAGGCATCTCAATTCGTCGCGGAAGTCAACAATCGGGCCTCAATTATGCCACGTTACGGCGAATTGTAAAAGTTGATCTCATTTGCACGCCTATAAAATCCAAATTACACAACAATTGAAGCCTTTAGACCATCAATTTGCCATCGAATTTGATCTTTTCCGATGAAGCCCATTTTTAGATGGATGGGTACGTAAATAAACAAAATTGTCGTTTCTGGGGACCGAAAAACCCATACGAGATCCACGAAAAATCAATAAATAAAATCCAATAATAGTCACTGTATTGGCGGCATCATTGGCTAGTAATTTTCGAAGATGAGGCTGGGGAGACAGTTAGTACAGTGAATGAATAACATTACCGCAACATGTTGATCGACTATTTTTTTTTTCCAAAATTGAATGAATTGGGTCTGAACGATCTCTGGTTTCAACAGGATGCCGCTACCGCTCACACAAACCATCAATCAATCAGTTTAATACGTACGAAATTTGAAGATCGCATTATTTCAGTTAGAGGAGAATTGGAGGCCAATTCCCAGGTCATTCGATTTGGCACCTTTAGACTTTGCGGCCATTGACCTACTTATTCTTCAAAAAGCCATCGATAATTTTGACCTACGAATTGTCGCTTGCAACATAAGCCGTGGTGGCGTCGGTTAATTTAATGAAAACTTCTACACTAGCTGTTGGCACACCCTTTATAAGTACGGTACTACGAATAAACACTGCCAGAACAAAGATTATCGTTCTAAGTAGGAAACAGCAAATGCAGAACTTCAAATTAAAGGTAAAAAAGAAACACACGCACGCATTAAATATGATACTTAGGAACATTGATCAATAAAAATTCGAATCCTAGTAAAGAAATACAGTGCAGAATAGACCAAGCGAGCGCAGAGGGCAACGATAAGAAAAATAGAGACCTTCGAACGAAGTGTGCATATACCGATGAGTATTGCGTGTCTCCTGGGTTGACAGAATAACCAATGAAAAAGACTGACTTGGCTGTCAAAAATTCGGAAATAACTTTAAGAAAAGAAAAAACCCTCAATAATTGCAATTGTGTAGTAGCAAATGAAAAAAGAAACAAAAAAATTATTAATTTCGAACAAAATTTTCTATTGAAGCGCAATGTACCTAAGACATCTTCTTTTCTTTTCGCCAATAACAAGAAAATAACAGAATTAACTATTAATTAGATAAAGAAAAGGTTTACGTACAAAGAAAATATCTGCATTGCCTTGTTTCTCAACCCATCCAGACATCTATTTAGAGGTAGTTAGTGTAATGCGAAAAATTTGAATACTTAGACTCAGCCGTAAACCGTCAACATTTCAATGACAAAGAGTTAGCGTGTGGTTTAAATGTTGCGAAAACTCTGCAGTCTCTTACGAGCAACAGAATGCCGTTTAAATTTAAGGGGTTAGGCCACTCTAGAGGCCGTAAAAATAAGCTTTTTTGTGATTTTTTTTTCAAAAAAAATATAAAATAAATCGAGTTTACAAATGTAGAAGTTTATTGCACATATGATCGACTGTAAAACATAATTTTTATAGAATAATTTATTTAAAAATGGCGGCTGTGCAGCGTTTCTCAGATGACCTCTCTTTTTTGGAAGGGTATACGGCCGTACCAACAGCTCCTGTAAGTTTTGCATTATGATGAGTCACTAAACTTTCTTTATTGTACATAAATACAGCTAGAGAAGTACGTAGGATTTTTTTGATATACTGATTTTTAGCCGGATGGCGCACTTCCAAAGTCAAACTTGTAAAATTCGCAGAAAAATCGTTTGTTAATAACAAATAAACTATGCCATATAAAAAAGAAATCCTACGTACTTATTCAGACAATAAAATTTGAAGTGAATTGGTTGAAAACTGTTCAAGTTATCGGTGCGGCCAACTTGAAAAACGCAGTTTTGAGATAAACGCATGATATTTTGGGTTATCATTTTTGAGGTCCTAAGGGATCATTGAAAGCAATAAAAAAAAATCCTAGAGTGGCCTAGGTAGGGTAGGTAGGCAGGTAGGTAGGTGGCTGTGCGAAACACCAACCCACTTAGGCCTATTGGCCCATTGTGTTGCCACGTGGATCTATGATCCTCATTCTAATGGAATCAGTTTGAGCTTACGATGAAGCTCTGTTTACGTCTATATTTTTTACATCATTTAGGTCGTTGTGGAAGAAAGCTCCTAAGTGAAGTTTTCTTCTCTGGGAGAGAGCTGGACATATACAGAGAAGGTGGGGGATGTCTCCTCTTCCTCCTCGTCCATACAGCTTCTACAGAAATCATTTGTAAAGGCGCCAAGCCATCTTGCGTGCTAGCCTATGAGACAGTGTCCAGTTATGGCATCTATGATGGCGCTGACATGCTTCCTATTTAGAAGGATCAGACTCTTTGAGCTATTCGGATCTAGCTTTG
Organism: Volucella zonaria; assembly: GCA_963966105.1. NCBI lineage: Eukaryota > Metazoa > Arthropoda > Insecta > Diptera > Syrphidae > Volucella > Volucella zonaria. The sequence goes on from OZ014532.1 coordinate 162,031,838, forward strand.
ACCAGATCTGTTTAATCACTAGACATGTTTGTCCAACATTCCACCTAAGGTCTGTTCTTTTATTGGCATCCAGATTTAGTATTAATTTGCACGTAGCGATTGGTATACCTATGATACCCTTTTCCGGTAGAATAGGTAGAGTGGTTCCAATTTTGGTGAGTTCATCGGCCCTACAGTGGCCCGGCACTCAGCAAAGGTGAAGGTTGAACTGCTCTGCCATCTCCATAAGAGATGATCGCCATTCAACGGCGGTTTCGAATTTAGTAAGACTGACTCCAGTGACTTGATAGCTGCCTGACTAACCGAAAAGATGCGGATATCCTTTCCAGATATCACGTTTTTCTTCAGCCAGGACAGAGCTTCTATATTCGCCAAAATTTCCGCCTGAAACACGCTACAGTGATTTGGAAGACGGAAAGGGAGGTTTAGATTTAGCTTGTCTGAGAAAACACCGGCATCAACCCCGCTATCGGTTTTAGATCCATCTGTGTAGAAATGGATTAACTTGTCCTCCATGAAAACATCCAGAAGAATCTAGAGAGGAAGCTTACATGGAAGTCTTTGTCAAACCAAAGTTCAGGTATAGTGTAATCGATGTTCTCGGTGAGGATTCCTAATGTACAATATTAAGAATGTTAGTGAATATTGTGGCCACGCGAATTATTTGTCCACAGTGTAGTCGCTCTAAGGCGAATAGTTGCAGTCGCAGCTACTTGCCTGCTGAAAATATCGAGGGCTGTCAAATAAAACAGAATGCCTAATGCCGCAGACAGAGTAGACCGTAAGGCTCCGCTTATTCATAGACATGCTGTTCCTTGGGCTCTGCTTAGTTTACTACTGTTGACTGCATTGTCTAAAGCTACTGTAGTTTTATTGACTCTTTCTTGAATATTAGGTTTCCAGTTTAGTTTCCTGTCAAAAATGAGGCCCAAATGTTTTGCCTAACTCCTGACTGTAACATATGCATCACAGTGTTGGGCAGTGTATGAAAAAAATATAAATAGACCAACGGAGATAGAAATAATACGAGTGTCAATGGGTTTAACAAAACAGGTCTCCATGTTAAGAAACCAATAGTGGAAAAATTTCAGGCTAAGCGAATCAGCTGGTATTGTAATGGTCAACAAAGGTCATGCGGAAATTCTGCCCAAACAAAGAATATCAACTCAATTTTCAGGAGAGGTTCGAAAAAGCGGCTAAAAAACAAACAATTAGATCACTCAAATGGAAATACATATATCATCAATCTCTAGGCCTCATTGACGAGGTGATGTAAAACAAAACGGCATATAAAGTGGTACTAAGGTCCGCAAACGAAGCCAGCTGCACGGGTTGTGCAGTAGCGATGCAAATTAGTGGAAGATATATATATGTATGTAAAATTAGGTGTATTTATATGCGATACATTATTCAACGGTTAAAAAAGGAAGAAGATATATGTGATTAGTTAAATAATTTTTTTATTGAAATTAGCAAACTACACATTGACCTCAAAGCATAATATCTGCTTTAATAAAATATTATCACGTTGATGCCATAATACGAAAGAACTAAGCATAAGCGTTCATTAAGATAAGATATAAAGGTAGCAGTATTTCCTACAAGATGTTTTGTTGTTTTATGAACAGCACTTAATAAAGAATAAATACTTTATGCATTGCATGCATTTATATCACAGTGGAACACTTGATAAAAAAAATTAAACTCTTCACACAGTCACTTTTAAGTACTATATTTAATTTTTTACGTTTAGGTGTACAATATTTAAGAAAAAGAGTTAACTAAGTCTTAAATAAGCCAACGCAGTTACTCAACTAACGAAAACACATTTCATATTGTAGAATATTTTATGATGAATTAATGAGCTAAAGATTATGTTTTTAGTTCCTCGTGCATCACATGGGTCAAGCAAATAAATTTCTATAATTAGCAACGACCAATCAAATTTTTATTTCTTTAAATCAAAGTTTACTAACGCAGGAGTTGCATAGGAGCATTAAACTATTTCCAGCAGTTTTATAACGAAATGTGAAAATACAAGTAAATGCTTTTATTTCAAACTATACTTCGTGATATGAATATACAATATATACTCTGAATAAGTGTCAGAGAGAAGGAGTAGCAGAGTGATAAAAATAATATACATATGCACGTATAGGTATACATGTTTGCATATGAAGGGCATGTTTTTTCTTTTCTGCGAAAATTTAACGATAAACGAACTTCGCCCAAGGTTCACTCCAAAGTCCACATTCAAGGCGAATTTTCTCTAAAATAATTTAACGATTTTCATCATCAAATGCGCATCGAGATATCGTCTTAAATAAATAAAACAGACTATCCATAACTAATCGAAAAATTATTATCAATATAAAATTATTCAATACTAGGAATGCAACAAAAATTTTATCTACCTCTGCCTTGGTAAACATTGCCATCGCCTCCTATCATAAAGTTGTAACTGATATCGTTCCATCGTCGTGATTCCACGTGAAAAGTCTAAACGAAAATTTAAATTGACAAATTGTTTACCCATGAGAATTTTTATAAATCTACTTTTACAATATTACCTGTATATTTCGTATAATATAAATGTTTTCAGCTTGCGTCGTAGCCATATCTGTCGCTGAGTGGGCTGTAATCGCATAAATTAAAACAAAAGAACATAAATAAACAATATATTTGTACATACATATAATAACATATTCAACTGGTTGGTTTATAAAGTCATATGGTTCCATGGGTTTCTGTGCAACCCATTGTCTTCGATCGACGATTCGCAATACAGTTTCTGCAACTTTTCGCTCTACAAACAAAGGGGGAAACAATTGAGGAACAAAATAAATTTTTATGGCTGCATTTCATTTACTAATATTGCCTAAAAATGCATCGTCTCTGTTTGCCTCTTCGCGTTCAGAAACTTCCTCTTCCTTTCGTGCGGTGGGTACTTTTGAACTTCGATTTGGAAGAGGCACATCAGTATGAATAGTTCTTGAATTGTTATTAAAAAGAAGCTCCATACCACTTGAACTGCTAATGTGTATTGGTCCCGTGATATATGTAACATTTCCAATGTGCACTTGGCTTGAATTCTCAATATGTACATTGCCCACGGTTTGTACGTTACTATCTTTATTAAAAATATTTTGCAGCACGTCCACATTACTTGAACCATTTGTGTTATTAGTAAAGCTTCTTGAACTCAACTTTCCTGAATCTATTTGATATGTATTTAAAAAATCACTTCCGCTTATAGATATACTCGTTGTTGTACTTACTTGAAGAATCTTCAAGACTCAATGATGTAATATCAAAGCCATGATCCTCGCTGTCTACTACAGAAGACGAGACTGCTGTACTGTCTGAGACGATCGATTCAGAGTCATCATCAAAATCAGATGAATTTATCCATTGCGTTATAAATTCACTTTTTGCCTTGGTGGGCTCGGTTTTCTGTTTGTAATTTTTTTCACACATATCTAACAAAGTTGTGTCCTTCTGGCAAACCTTTTCCATGATTTATCCTAGAATTTGTCGAGAAATTTCTTGTGAAATACATAAATTTTATATGTATCAATGAACAAGGTATTAAAATTAGAAACACAGAGGGGACTTTTTATTTATTTAAAGAAAAAACTTGTTTCACCCAAATTCAGAATTTAAGGAACACTAAAAATGACAGCGCAATCTGACAGTACACAGTAAACTGCGCTAAACGCTACTTTAGGGATGATAACATGCTGCGCCTTCAACCTAATGTTTCCATGCGGACTAGGGGGATATTCTTTTAATATTTTAAAGTTTTATTTTGTTTATGCAATTATTAAGTTATTGACTTTTTTTTAATTATTTTAATACAAGCAAGCTTTCTTGAGTTCGATGGTCTTGGAATCTGAAAAAGAAATAAATATTGAAGACAGTAAATTAATTGCCGACAGTCGAGAAAATTAATAGACATAGCTGCACGCTGGTCTTATAGACTTTATGAGTCTTATCAGATTTTATCAAGGATATCAAGAATTTACACATAGACAGAGAATTATTTAAATTGAATTATAAGATTTACGTTGTGGATATGACTTTAATCAGGCTTGGGAATCCAAGGGGCTTAAGGAAAGTTATAGACAAGTTTGGAGACTCACCTGCCCAAATATATCTTAACATGTGATTACGGCTGTCATTCAGGACAGGACAACCTGTTTGTTGAAAATAATACTCACACAGTAACTGAATACCATATTAGGTTGTACCGCATGAAATGTCCGATTTTGAAGTAGAAATTTAAAAGCCAATATTTTTTTGTTTAGTCAAAATATGAACCGTTAGCATCTATAACTTTTTTCCAATGTGATTCAAGGTCCATTATTCCTTTTTTATGGAAGGCTTGATTTTTGGATGCTATAAAGTCTTCAAAGGCTTTTATGACTTCTTCTCGGTTTCGGAATACCTTCTGCCGACAAAACGACTCCAGACTGCAAAAAAGGTGATAGTCCTTTGGAAAAACATCAGGAGAGTACGGTAGATGCCGAAGAATTTCAAATCCCGACTGTAGCAGATTTTGCGACGTTACGCGTGATGTATGGGGTCTAGCATTGTCATGCAATGGGATCGGACCATGTCTACCATATATGCCAATTTCGCATGCACTATGTCAATTTCCTCACAATATTTGACTGTATTTATCGTTTCCCCTGGTTGAAGAAATGAAAAGTGGTCCTTCCGATGTCCACCAAATTGCCACCATAACCTTTTCTACGAGAAGACCTAGTTTGGGGGTGTGTTTTGATTTTTCTTCTGCATCCAACCACTGCCCAGATCTTTTACGGTTGTCATACAAAATCCACTTTTCATCACACGTGATTATACGGTGCAAAAACGTAAGATTTTGGTGGCTTAGGCTCAGCGATGCAACGATTCTAAGCGGCATAGATTTTGTGCCTCATTCAGTTCATGGTGTACCCACTTTTCAAGTTTTTTTTACTTTTCCTATTACAAATCGGTGTCCACTTGTTGTCATGGGAGATACTACCATGTTTTGTGCAATGTCCCGCACCGTTTTTGTTGGGTCTGTATCTACTTTTGCTTTTAAAACATTTTCGTCAATTTCCGATTCAAACACCCGTACCACTTTATCTTATAAAAAAACAATTTGCACTTTCTGCTACAGATATTTACTCGAGAGCTTCTTATTGTGAACTGAGTGAAAAATCTGACATTTCATATGGTACAACCTAATATTTTTGGTGCGCCGAACACTTAACATTTTAAATCAAAATGTATCATGCAGAATTCAAAATACTATGTAAACAAATATAAACGGAATGTTATCAATTCCTTTTTATCAGATCTGCTGTTAGCCAGATTGAAATTCCCGATTTGAATTTTCAAGGGAAATAAATTAGGAAAATTAGTTTTTCAGCACACTTCGTTCAAATTCATTTCAGACTCAACGTTGCGATATGCGATTAAAATAACATCTGAATCGGATCATTATCATTCGTATTTGACAAAATATTCACTGATCATTATCTTTCGACGATCATCAATAATTTTTTGGGAGCGTCGACCTCTTTTTAATAAAATATATAAGAATGCGGAAACTGCCAAAAGTGCTTTCTGGTGGAAAACATAAACTCTATTATCAAACCTACTAAGCCAGACATGACCGTCATCACTGATCAAAATTCTGTGATAAAACAAGCAAAGAATTTGCAGTTGCTCTACATCCAATTAATAAAAGAAATAACGAACTTTATTAGATATAGACTGCACAATGATTCCAACTTAGCCAGGAATGATGTTGAGGACTGTTAGCGAGTATTCGAAACCAAAGAAAACAAACAAACACTGTGATATATTATAATTTAGTGTAAATTTTGAAACAATAAAATATTTTATAAGGTTTTTCTAACATACTATTATTGAGAGTTTATAAACCTAAAAATGGGTTAATGGTAATTAACAAAGAGATTTCGACTTATCGGGTTTTCGATTGGGCAGGCAGATGGCTACCTTATAACTATCAAGGATTTGTTGAGAAATTTCGGTATATTGTAGAATAGTCAACAGATGGAAATACTCGTATATTAGCCACTGGTTGCCTACAATAAAATCTAATTGTTATTGGGGATTTCAACATTAATAATTTAGGTAGTAATGAAACTGTCTCAACATATTTAGCCTTATTAGCTGCGCATGGCTTTGATTCTTTTATTAATGAGCCTACTATGATTGCGTTCTTTGGACCACATTAATGGGCGATTCAAATGTGTTTCATCTAGCAAATGTGAGAAATGTGTTCTTAATTTGATGATCACAGACCATTGTATGACAGGACTCCTTGTAGAAACGATTTATAATAAGAATAGCTATTGTTCAAAACCACTGAACAATATTTTGAAAATTAACTTTAGTAGACTCAGAAACAATCTACTTTGTGAGTTTTGGGATGATGTCTATTCGTGTAGTGATGTTTCGAATTCGTACGCAATATTTATTGAGTGCTTTAAGAAGCATATTTATAATTGTTGCTCTTTCTTACCTCAAAAAAAATTAAGAAAAAGCCTCAAGCCCTAGATCTCTAGATACTTAGTATATAAAGTCAATAAAAAAAACAAACTTAGAATGAAATGCTTTCGATACCCTAGTAATATGAATATTAAAACTAAATACACTAAATTGTGCGCTGAGCTGAAAAGAAGATTCTAATTTGTCGTGATACCTATTACCGAAATTGTTTTGATTTTGCCATAGGAAACCTCAGATGTGAATGGAAATTAGTGAATTTTACTAAATAAATCTTCTTCAACAAAAAGACCTACATCTTTGCGTATCAGTAACTGTTTAATCTCTGACAAATACGAAATCGCTGAAGCATTTAATGACTACTACGCTAATATTGCCAGTAATTTGCAACCCTTTCAAGTAAATTCATCTTGTGATCTCTGTATGTGTACTGAACCGTTTCAAAGAAAAAGCTTTGGTCATAAAGCTATAACATCGCTTGAAATATTCGAAGCTATTTGCCGTTTAAAAAATACTAATTCCAGTTGTGCAGATGGTATCTCGAGTACGATTCTAAAGAAAATTGCTTGGTTTATAATGGATGTCTTAAAGGACATCTTCAATAGCTGCGTTTTTGCAAGGGTTTTTCCTGATGAACTCAAGCGTGCCGATGTTATACCTTTGTTCAAAAAAGATTCTACAGTTGAACTGTGTAACTACAGGCCTATTTCCCTCCTCCCTGTGCTAAGTAAGGTTTTTGAAAAACTAATGAAAGACAGAATAGTACAGTTTTTAGATATCAATAATTACTTTAGTCATAAACAGTTTGGCTTTTGGAAAGGAAAATCTACTGAAGATGCTCTACTGCAGTTCTGTATCGATTCCAATATGAGCTTTTCGAATCACACGGATTCTCTGAGGAAGTATTTCCGTTCCACACTGAGATACTTCTATTATTTGCGAAATGTCTGCTCCACAATTCTTCTAAAGAAAATCTACTATGGGATTTTTCATTCAAAGCTGCAATATGGAATTTCCTGTTGGGGAGGTACTTATCTTAATAAAATACAACCCCTATTATTTCTTTTCCTTTATGCTGTGATCTTAAAATCCTTCCTGTTCGTCATCTGTATTGTTTTAAAGTATTGAAGCCATTCTTTATGAAATCAGGTAATCGAAACTTTAGATTAATTTCTAATTACAATTTACGAGGTAATTTTTCGTACTTGTTACCTGTCCAATTTGTTCGTACCACTGCCTACCGTAATTTCTGTTCCGTTTTGTCATTCCGCCTCTTTAATAAACTTCCACAGTCTATCAGGGCAACCTGGAATGTTTTTAAAATGTCTAAAAAACTGGCTTCTGAACCACAACTACGCTAGCTTAGATCTGTTACTTTTGACATTCTGATTTAACTTTAATTTAATTCATTTGTCTTCTTTAATCTTTCTTAATTTATGAATTTAATTGATTTTTATCGTCACCCTGCTTCTTTTGTTAATGGGTTTTTACTATGAATTACCTTTGTTGTTTATGGCCACCCCATCATAAACTTTAATATTAATGTAAATAACTGATTAAAGTGGCATTCAAAACTCTTCCACTACATTTGTTAATAAAATACAGAATGTCTCAACATTACATATAAATAAGTTTTGTGCGTTAAACTAGTTATAACATTTCTTAATTATACTCTGAATACTATATGAAATAAAATTATCTATCTAAAAAAAAATAATAATAGTAATAATACTGTTTATGTTTGAACCATCAACGAACCAAATTGGATTCAAGGGTCAAAATCTGGACAGTTTTCCATCTGATTTAGTTTATGTACTCGTATGGTCTAAATTAATGATAAATACGTCTGAAGAAATTTCTGCATCAAAGCCTAATAGCTTTGGGTGGGTGGCCGTGGACTAGCTTCCAAATCGGAAGGTTCGGTGTTCGAATCTCGGCTTCTCCCGAAAGACATTGATATTTTCAGTTAACAAAAATCAAATAAGATGAGTAGTTGACTAGAAATTAACAACAAGCCAACTTCCACTAAGAATTTAGTCTCCCCATTAAATGTTGGATGCCACCCATGAACATGGATAAACTAACTAGATGTCAAACTCAACTAAACTTTTGCAAACCCTTAACTTTTGCACAGACACACTGTAAGTGAATTCCAACACTTCAGCATCTCTATAACTTGCTAGAAGGAGAGCAATTTACAAGTAAAATTGCTAGAATGAGAGCGATTTGCACGAATATGTGTAATGGAGACGACATATAAAAGGAGAGGGAAATTGCCATTGAAGACAATTTACGGGTATTCACAGACAGGATCACATGGATAGGGGCGATCAGTAGAAAACCGGTTTTGATTTTCCAATATCTGGAAAGTTTGCCATCTAGGTTAGTTTATCTATGCCCATGAAGCAACATAACCACTGAACCCAAACATCTTTATTTCTCTCTCTATCTCATTTTCCAAAAAAAACTTAACACGTGCTGAGGCATTATATACCCACTACAGTGGGTATGATGCGAAATGAAATTGTTCCATGGTCACCAAAACAACAGCGACGTGTTTGCGAAAAATTATTTATGAAGGATTCAATCAGCTGCTAAAAATCCAAGTGACAAAGTGACAATGCAATGTATTGCATCCATTTAGGTGTTGCAAAACGGAAAGTACCTACAACGAAATTTTTCATTTACGATTTCGTTGCATCATTGTTGTATGGGATTTTCATTATCGCATGCACTAGGCTTATATCTTTACATCCACTTATTAAATTAAATTTTATTTTTGCTAGAAAATTATTTCATTTATGGTGTAAAATATTGACATTTAAAAACAATCTGTTCCACACACTATGAGTTTGCGTACTGTCTAAAACTATGGAAACGTACGAAAAATATCCCAACCCTGTCAAAATCCCTTGAGATAGTTGTTGTTTTTCGCAATGTTTTCATAGTGTAAATCTATTGTGGCAGACAGCATTTCGTAGTGCATGCTAATTTTCGCGTCAAGTAGTATACTTTGACGTTTGTGTTGTTTCGCATTTGTGTTAAATACCTAGTTCTCTTCGAAGAATCGGTAAACAGTCAGTAAAAGGTGGTATACCAGAAAAAAATTGCGAATCTCAGTACCAGGTATATTTCGTGGTATACCAGCTTTTAACGTGGTATTGTAGTGATAGGCATGTGGAACACAATATTGCTATAGGTACCATGGTATCCATTCCAGCAGTCTATCCACCATATTACATTGCATTATCCAGAATGGATTTCGGAGATAAACCAATGGAACATGCGATGAAACAGCAGGTGTTCTTTGTTCCTCTCAAGCAGGGTCGTCTTTTTTCACTCCAACTGTTATACCTATCAAATAGACAACTCAAAAATGGTGAGGTCTTAGGAATTGTGTAGCTAAACAGACACCGCTGGAATATACAATTTGCCCTTATATTTAAATATGTTACGTATTCGTCATGTATTTTCAGTTTTAAAAAAAATATTTTGAAACAATAAGCAAAACGCAGAAAATAATGTTTATTTTTTCATTTGAAAATATGCCTCCTTACATACATATATTGTATTATACTATATGGTACATATAAAACACTTCTTGTTTTAAAATGAAAATAAAAATAATGTTTCTTAGAGTAATTTTTGAACTGGCCCACGAAAAAGTTTCTTCCAAACAACTTAACTTTTTACTTTCCCCATTTTACTTTCAGCTGTATATTTGACAGCTCACTGACAAATTACTTTTTTTGTTCGGGAAAAAATGGAAATTTGTTTCTTTTTTAAACTCAAGTGAAAAGTTCGATCATATCTTACATACTATTAGATTGTTATAATGTCCACAATCAATTTATTAACATGCTCTTTGAGCTATTTTGTTCGAAGTAGTCTAAGCCAGTCGCGTTATAGATTAACCAGTTGCTTCTCAACCGGCGTAGGAAATTTCAACAAGAACTTTCCATCGGCACACAGCCAATCCTCTCTAACCTATGCAGTAAATTTCAGATTACGATTCCCTGCAGCAGGAAAACCATCCACTTCAGTGTATGATCTAACAAGATTCTCCTGCAATTCCTTTAGCACCAAAGTTCCCGGTTCTGCGGATAAGAGCTCCGTCAGCGCACAGCCAGACCAAACGGCATCAACTACAGCTAAGATAAATCCTCTGATTGACGACCCTATATTTGGAGAATGTTCCAACCTGTCCCAATTCGAAAAATTCAAATTAATGTACAAGAAATACTGGTATGTCCTGATACCAGTGCACATTGCTTCATCTATTGGTTGGGTGGCAGGTTTCTACTATCTTTCAAAGAGGTATTATTATTTTTTTAAAAATCCTTTAATTAAGAACACATGTTCATATATGACGGCTTGCAATTTTAGTGGCGTCGACATACCCTCCATATTGCAAAGCATTCACCTTAGCGACACGATCATCGAGAAGGTAAAGAACTCGAATATGGGGCATTATGCAATTGCATATCTCTGTTACAAGATAATTACACCACTTCGATATGCGGTTAGTTTAGGTAGGTACATCTCTTATATACAAATAAAAAAAAAAAAAACTCATTACATCAATTCATATCCAATTCAGGTTTAACAACTATATCAATCAAACGATTGGTGTTGGCTGGTTATATTAAGCCCATACCCACAAAGCAAGAGTTTATTGACATGTACGAAAAGAAGATGGCAGATCGGGCGAAGCGCAAAGATGACGAGGCCAATGCTAAAACTTCCTGAGAAAGTTATTAGCGTTTTAGTTTTTGTTTACATGTTTTCAGACCTAAATTATAAGGTTACAGAATTTTTGGTTTATTGTTGCTTATCATTTATTGATTAAAAGTTGAAAACAATTAAGTGGATGAGTTCTAAATATAGATTGATTTCGTGTGAGTGCTGATATTATTTACTGCACAATAAAGAGGAGAAGTGCACTTAAATATTACCTTATTGGATGTTATATTTACCCGACGGTGACGTGACCCACCTCATGCACAACTAAATTGACTATAATAAAGAAGCAGGCTGGCCGAATGCTAAAAGTTAAATTAAGAAAGAGCCATGCATTGTGTATTTTTGTTTTAAATAAATAAAGAACCGAACACTAATACAAAGAAGACGTATTGTGCCCGGTATAGAGATGGCACATAGTATGGAAGAAGATGAACTAACCAGAAAAACTTATTACATATGAGACATAAAAACAAACGCTGCAACCAAACACATAGCTAGGCAAGTGCTTGAAAGCTATAAAAATGTATAGATTAGTTAGGACTACAAGACACAATAGCACAATAAATGATGAAATCATTTGATTTACAGTTATCGTTATTAATTGATATTAATGGAAAAGCTGTAGTAGGTCTTTGACAAAATTCAAAGAAAATGAGTATGTTTTCATCGAATACCGATTTTCAAGATATCAAGATTATTATGACTAAATATCAGGTGTGGGTTAAACACATAAGAAAGACTAACAAACACGAGTATTTTAAAAAGAGTCAATAAATATCCGACAGATATTGTAAATAGATTGCAAGTGCCCAGGTGTGACTTTTTGGGATCACTTGTACGGGAAGTTTCAAAGACAAGTTGAAACAACAATTTTGCAGTATGAAATGCTTCTTCAAGACAAATATGATAGAGAGAACTTAGATAGGTATTTGCGATAGTATTCGAAAAATAGATGATTATGGTAGGAGAATATTGTATTTATTGCAACAATTTGGACTCCGTTGACATCGAGTGTTCGATAAAAAATGTCAAGTTGCAATGCAGCAAGATATAAACTCGATAGAGTCATTTCAAAAGGAATTCTTATTTAGTTATCTGTCACTCCTATACCCCCACGAACCTCTAGTTATATTAACACTAATAATTTTAATAATAAATAAAAAATAATAAACCAGGTGTTTTAGGGTTTACGGATAACATGATTGTTAACGTGGAAAGGAAAGGAAAGCTTTTGTTAGGAATGAGAAATATAAAGACATGACAGCAAGGCTACCGGAACTAATGAAATTTCCATGTTGTTTGTTCTAGATTGAAGAGACAGTTTAACTAAGTTTGTAATCTGTAGATGTCTAAAACCTTTTGTGAACAAACCGATTTTTATCAGTGTGGTTTTAGGGTAAAATATTCCACTATTGATTAAAAACGTAGGTTCAAATCAATTGTAATACCTTTTTATCGATTTTAGAGGTGTCTATGACAAAGTTCATCAAGAAAAACTGTATTAGGGCATGTTAACTTTCGACATCCCTTTCCAACATCGTTTGTGCAAAATGCTGTTCCACATTTTAGATCAACATCATGGTTTCCGCTTTTAAGAAATGTAGTGATATCTATAGAAAATAAAGAGTAATAATTACTCTTGACAATCGCTGTATGTTTGAACTAAGATAACAATTGGGTAATAAAGCTCTTTCAAGCAACAAATATAACACTATGTAAGGCATGAATAATCACAGTCTTGCTTTATGGGGCAGATGGTGGATAAGAATTTACTTAGATATATGGAAAGAAGTATTTCGAATGATTCTCTGTCCTATATCTATCGATGGCAAGTGGAGGATATCAACCATAGACTTTACGGGCTAGATGTATATCGACTAATCGTCTATTCAAGCAGAAATCCTACAGCTTCGACACTTCGGATTAATCAGTAGAGATACGTAAGAGGTGATACCTCTTCTCAGGTGGCGCACGCAAATGGAAAGGTACATCTACCAATTTGCTTTGTAATATAACCATCGTAACCGATCTGGCCGGAAGACTTATTGATTAAGGTGTTTTTGGGCCCCGGTCTGTAACGACGTTTAGTATGTACATATGTATAAAACCAGCTGATAAAAAGAATAGGTCAGTAAGTATATAGATGGGTAAGTATGTTAGGACTGAAGAGTGCAACTCACATTTGGAAACAGGAGTTTAGTCGCTTTCTTGGATATTGGAGTCTCCTTTGATATTTTTTTAATATTATCTAGAAGTACTATCCCACTGAAGTGGATTTTCACTATCTTTGGCGATTGCATCAGATCTTTGTAGGAGGGGAACAAAATAAATTGTACGGGTTGCATGCCTATGATTAGCATCCTTATCTACACTATAAAGATCTTGTTTAGGCTAATGCTAACACGGAAGCCTTCTTCATTATAATTTGTTGTTCGGTTTCTAAATGCCATATAGTTACTTTTACATACATAAATCGCTTTAACAATGGAGAAAAAAACATATTAAATACAAATTAACATTTATTTAGCTAAGTCTAATAACTGCAGGCCACAACCATAAACAAAGCCAACGAGGTTAGAGCTATCACAACTATGGGTCAATTCGATTCCTTTTACATCAGCAATGCATGAAAATAGCTCCCAAAGAGATTGAAATGTTGTTAAATCCACCCTTCTCACTATTTGATCCACACTGCTTGAGTAAAAATATGTTAAACAAGGTGAAAACTTAACGGCTGTTACTTGTGATGTATGGAGGTAATCCATTCGGTGTAATGTTGATATTTCAAATGCTCCTGTGCTATATATCACTTTTGAATAAACAACCTGTTGATCATCTCCTCCAGTTAGTAGATGAAATTCCATTTCATCTATAATTCGAACATCAAAACTATTTATGCCACTTTCATGGTGAGGAACTTTAAAAATTATCTCCAATATTTCGATGTTCCAAAAACATACCACACCATCAGTGGCGACTGTTAGAAGGTAATCTCCGGCGATACGAATGTGTAGGATACATTTACCATAAAACATTTCGGAGACAAAGTTTATTATGTTTTCCTGCATTATAAACTTGCGTACATAACCATCAGAACATCCTACGAATATTTCAAACGAACCATCTGCTATTACCTCACGAACATCAATTGACATAACTCTCGTCTCTGGATCAAACCGGATATCCTGAGAAGGTTTCTCCTTTTGAATTGTATAGTCTACAAGCTCCTCAACCGTAGTTGATTCTTCAAATGCTGTGACACAAATTTGCGCCCGACCACCACAAGAAAATATAAAATGTTTTCCTTGCACTGTAGTGTACACACGCAATCCCCGAATATTCGAGATGTGAGAATGGATTTCGTGGATTTGCTCTAATTTTCGATCACTTAAATGGAAACGGAAGATTTTCAAAATATTATCATCTCCACCAGAAACAAGAAAATGCTGCTGGTGGGATCTGAATAAATTTAATATATTGCATGGTCTCACGTGCCATTTATTACGAGAAGGAATGCTTAGTGACATCGCAGATTTATTGAAAACTGTCTCTTGATGCAGTAGAACTTGTTTACTTTTTACAAATATCATAGATGCCTGATTTTTGTTTAATTGGAGATTCAAATCCCAGCATCGATGTCCGCCTCCACAAGGTATTTCAAAATGTGTGTCCATTTCACGTGACCACACTACAAAGTGGTTGTCATTAAATCCTATGATTAGTTTCAAATCGTTTTGGTATGGAACGGTTTTCACCACCCAGGCTATAGGAATAATATCACGAGTGAGAATAATTAATTGTTGTTTTGCTTTGTCAAGTTTAATTGCTTTAATGGTGTTATCGTGACCACTTGTTTTCAAAATACAATACGTTCCAACATCTACAACTTCGTGAATCGTAGTCGCCCCTAAATGGCCATGCAGACGTTTTAGAGTATCGCATAGCTTTGCACTGGAACCATCTTCCAAAATATTGAATAACATTAAATTTCCCTGGCGATTGCTGAAAACTAAAAACTCACTCCCAACCAAGCAAGCTGCAGTTATCCACCGTTCTTTGCATTGTGGTAACTCAATTGAAAGAAAATCATTTAGTTTATGGGGGTTGATTAATTTACAGTTACCATATTCATCTGATATTAGGAATTTGTTATGCGAAAGGAATATAAAAGATCGTATGACTCCCGGTAAGACTGCTTCATCATAAATCTTTTTTATAACTGACCAGTCTTCAACAGCTTTAAACAGGGTAATTCTTTGATAGCCTGCCAGGGCGATGTAACTCTCATAGACTTCCAATACTGTGCACTTGAATGGAACAAAATCTTCAACTTCCACCCAATCGCATTCTTCAAAGTTGCTTCTATGCATTATTCGATTCTTGTTTGTAACTCCAATTAAACCTTTTTCACCTACGAACTTTATTTTTGCAATATATTCGGAAGAGTCCAGTGCCTGACTTTTAAGGACGGGCGATATCACATGTTTCTGATTAAAACACTCCTGTAAGCAATACTTTAATATACTTCCATCAGATCCAGTAGTAAAAACTGTAAACGTGGGACTATGATATCCTAGACTCCAAATAGTTGCACCAAACTGTTGGCGGCGTTTAAAAAGCAAATCACAGTTTCGACTCCAAAGACAGATATACGAGTCTTCTCCTCCAGTTATTGCATATGTATTACCATCTAAAAATGACAATACGAGTTTATAACAGCAGACGATTTTCATTCTATACTTACTTTCATGTATAATTTTGCCGACAAAAACTCTGGCAACATGACTATAACCACTTTTCATAGGCGTAAACGTTGATCTCTCAAAATCAATACTACCATCGTCTTCTTTAAAAGTAGAAACGTCCCAAAAACGTATTGAACGGTCGTCTGATGTTGTTACCAGAAGATTCGACTCTAAATCTACATCGATTGAGAAAATTACGCCATTGTGCCCAGGAGTTCTATGCAGAAGCCTGGCTTTATCACAGTTGTCTGAAGTTTTAATAAGTGGCTGCCACACAAGAAGCTCCCCAAAGGCATTTCCTAAATAAAAGAAAACAAAGATTTCATTAATCTCCTTATATCCAACACACTTACCTCCTAAAACCAATAGCTGTTCCCAAGTAGTTCCATAAATAAAAGAACAATACAACGTAGATTTATCTGTACAAGATGATTTTTCCTCGATTTTACAGGATTTAGTTGAATCATCGTATTTAAATAGGATGGCTACACTATGTGCTGTTACTATAACAAAACTATTGGGTTTTTCTAAAATTTTTCCACTACTTATCCAGTCCGAGAGTAAACCTCGATAGAGCAGCTGAAATCTACTCTAAATAATCAAATATAAGTTATTACAGAAAATTGTGAAACATTAAAGGGTTACCTCAGTTTGTGCAATCAAAATAAATTCATGTTCGCCGTAAACAAGGACTTTTTTAGATGTTCCGGTCGAAACTATCCCATGAACTTTACCTTTTAGTTCGAATGGAAGGATGTTGTTGCCACTGGTCGTATGCATGTGAATTTCATTGCCAACCCCTGATTGGTTTTTAATTAAAATATCAAATACATTTTCTAATAAATATAAATACCTGCAAGCAAAATTTCGTCATTTAAAATATTTAAAGCAACACTATCGCTAATTGTAAGCATTTTGTTAAAAACTTTTGTTTTGAAATTTACACCTTAACCTCTAAACGGTAGTCTGATCGAATTTGGCAGTTAAGAAGTTCAGGGAAATAGTCGAAGAACAAAATTGATTTTATTAATAAACACATGCTGTGTCATTTCATATTTGTATGATCTTCCTTAAAAAAATTTTCTCAGAAATGTTACCTACACAATCCCGAATATGTGGTGAGATTGCTTAGTGTAGCGTTATCGGATTTAGTAGTTCCCTGCAGAATTGTACCTTAAAAATTACCTGCAATAGATTTTTCATCACATTAATAAGGTTTAGCATTTTTAACAAAATTGCACTAAATAATTTGAAAATAGCATTTTTAGCATATGTTTCAGTATTACATATTTAGTGTGGTACCTAAATAAATACGTCCGCGTTGCATGAAACCGTTTACATTTTTAATGAAGGTTCTCACCTCACACCTTATTGAAAATTATGAAGGTACTAAAACTTGAAATTGGCAACCATGCATACGGCTACACTATGAGACGCAACGAGAAACGAATTCGTTTAGCAGAGAGAAAAAAACATTAACAAACTACCAAAGAGCTTTCTTTTTCTCAAAATTACCTTTTTTGAATCGGTAAACAAGATTTCTCAGAGACTTATTGCCTGATTAACCCAAAGTTTTATGCATTATGTTCCTAGTTCTCTAACTAGATTGTGATATTTTTAATAAAATACGGTGTGAGTTTTTCATTTTAGAGCAATAGGTGAGGAGCAAGTATATTTACGTTTTGACATCTCATTTTTTGGACGTTGACGCAAGCGTACTTCTCCAGCAACAAGAATCACAAAAATTAAATATCATTCAACATTTTTTTTTTCTTTACTTCACTTCGTAGCACACTTCAAAATTGAAAATAAATAAAATTGTATGCGCTAGTACGTTGCGTGATTCGGTATCTTCCATACAAAGTATACGTGAGCCGATTATGACAGAAACATAACACAGCCGCGTTGAGAAAGTTTCTCAAATTCTGCGCCATATGTTCTGGAATATGATATCAAAACACAGCTAGTGTTGTTTTAAAATTATTATGTCTGTACTTTTTCTTCGCCTTGGCTTTGTTTTATTACTTCCATTATAATTGGAATTGCATTGCAAGATGAAGAATGTTAGTAGGTTTTTCACTTCGGCTTCGGCAAGTATGTAAAAGGCAAACTTTTAGCCTTGGCTAAGATCAAATAAAACAAAGCCGCTGGTCCGCACAATTAGAAAATTAAAATATGAATAAAGAAGTAATACTGACATCAACGCATTATTATTTTACCAATTGTTTTAAGGTGGACATTAATTGTAATTTTCTTATGAATTAATATATTAATCCATAAATAAATCAATCATATGAACTAAATAAATCCATTTCAAAGAAATATTACCAAACAATGTAAATTTAAACCATCAAATGCCTGCTCTTGTAAGCAAGTTATAGAATTTTTATTTAGTACTGCTCAAAAAAATGGAATATAGTTTTCAAACTTTTCTGTAATGGTCTGGCACCATCAAAATTGTACAGGAGAAAAATTCACAATAAGCACTTTTATATGTTGACATTTCCGTTGTAATCAAAAATTTTTTTTAATGCCTTTCTAAATCAAACTCATCTACTTTTGACTTGCGATTATAGAATAACAAGACTTTATGGCTTCAAAAAGGGTATTTAATAATCACTATACAAGTATAATTAATTCATAATATCAATTGTAGTCCAAATGGGTGAAATCAGCATTTAGTCAAGATCTGACTTCATCGTTTGATTTAGAGCATCCTTCAAAGAAACTGAGAAGTTCCTCACTAAGTCATGAATCTTCAAGCAATGAAAAACTATCGGGAAAAACTTCATCAACCACAACTCTTCGTACACATCAAAAAACTTCAGGTACTTCAATTAAATCTGATAACTGGATAGAAAGTTTCGCCCCAAGAACTATCGATGACTTGGCAGTGCACCCAAAAAAGGTCCAGGAGATTCAGGATTGGTTTCGACATTGTGATGCAATTCGATCAAAATATCCTGCTCAAATATGTCTCATCACTGGTCCAGCTGGCTCTGGCAAAACCGTTGCAATTAGAGTTCTAGCTGATTACATGAAATACCAATTAGTGGAGTGGATTAATCCGCTAGATTCGGAGTTTATAACAACGTTAGGAGATCAAGAGAATTCATATTATCAGTCGCAAGCAGAAACATTTAAAGGATTTTTATTTCGATCATCTAGGTACAAGTCAGTACTGGAAAGCATGGATAAACGGTTGGTCTTGGTGGAGGACTTTCCTAATGCATTTATAAAAGATCCTTCTGGCTTCAAAGATGTTTTGGAGTAAGTTATAATATAGATATAAGTCTTGCATTTTTCAGATCCAAACGTATTGTACTTGCAGAAATTATTCAAAATACGGAAAATCCCCGCTTCTCTTCATTATAACAGATTGTAGAAGTAAGAAACTGAATATTTCATATAATCTCTTCCCTGATACCGTGCAAACTCAGTTCCAAATCCATCATATAAGGTTCTTCTAGCATTTACCAAAACTATTCAAAATATTGAAATCGGTTGGTCTTTTTCAGTTTCAATCCAGTTTCAGCATCTTTAATGAAGAAAGCAATGAAACGAATATGCACATTGATGTCAGGGGAGAATTTTAGAAAATTGTACAAACCACCCTCTGCGGATATGGTTGATTCCATTGGTATGGCAGCGCAAGGAGATATGCGTAATGCTCTTATTAACTTGCATTTCGGGTCATTAAAGGGTGAGTAGTACGTTGTAAGTTTTTGCCAATTCATATGGTTCTATTTCTATTTGTCCATAGGAGCTCCAAGTCTTACCACGGACACTATCCTGGCTACACAACCGAAAACTAGAAGTAAGACACTAAAGAAACTCAAATCTGTTGGTCGCGATGAAACGATTACGATGATGCACGCCTTAGGAAGAGTTTTCAACCCAAAATGTAAATATGTGTCTATAGATCTAATTTAAAAAATAATAATTTGGTTTTTTTTTTTTCAATAGACGTGGACAACAGCAAACATCTTTTACATTCCCCAGAGGATATTGCAAGTGCCTTTTGTACTGAGCCAAAGAGTTTCGTTGATTTCGTTCACACAAACTACCTTGGTCACTTTGGTGACATTGATAGTGTTTTACCTGCCCTCGATGCACTCTGCCTTAGCGATATGCTTCTCTCAGAATATAGAGAAGACAGTTTAGGACTAGTTGGTCTTAATGTTGCTGTTCGTGGAGTTATGGTGTCGAACAAGAATCCTGTTACTGGGTGGATGCCTGTTAGAGGTCCTAAACGAATGAATATTGCGTAAGTTGATCAATTTCTTCTTCCTTGTGCTTTTCTTATGCCAAAAGAACAAGTATTTTGTGCTCGTTTCGTGCAATGAAAGACAGATTTATAAATACATCGTTAAATTATGACCTTCTTAAATTCTTTGCTTGAAGAATCGATGTTTTTTTTGTAATAAATTCGTTTAACATGCGCGATCTGAGGCCCAACCAATCATTTTTTCCAACCGGTTTGATTAGCTAGCCATATTGGTAATACAGATATTCATGATCTGATGTACTACGTCGTCGTCTGACGAGGGCCTTCCTAATCGTTACATTCGATTTTTTTTTGACCATGTTTGTGTCCTTGTACATATTGTACAATTCGTAAATTTATTTATTCTTCCGTTAACCGTCAATGCGAAGGGGGGCGAAATTCATTCGAATAACTTTTTCGAAACATTTCTAATAAATTTTAGCGTTTTGAACGTAATCAGCATCTTAAAATTTTTTTTAAGGATTGTTTTTCCGTTTTATGAGGTCATCTCAAACAACACGTTCTTCCTTCGTTGTCATAGTTTTTCGAAGAGAAGTCTTTGGACAGTAGCTCTTTGGTTGAACTAAATTTAGAATTTATACAGCTTTGGTTACAAAAAAAATATGTTACAGTGACATTTTTATCTGCTATTTATACTTATTAAGACGAGACCTTATAATAATCAGAAAGGAATATCGACTGTGAGCAACTGACCAAAAGTCACACCAGTGTTCACTTCCAAAAATTCCGGATATCACCTGGAGCTTCACACAGCTTCAATGCTAATACTCTAACACTAGAATTCTTAGGAAAATTGATTGAAAAACTTGAAGCATTGATATGAATCTGGGATAGAATAATACAGAATAACCAAATATGGTGCTTGGGTCATCTGAAATCCATATAGCAATTAGATTACAGGAATGTGGCAGTATATTTGACCGAAATTATTGCCATCTAGGGAGGTGGAGTCGGCACATAAAATTAGAAGAATTTATTAATGCTCCTAGAATAGATGAAACCACACCTAGAAAAGAGGCTAATGACAGCGGCAAAGAGAACATGACTCGTTCTTATAAATTATATGACTATCTAGCTAGACAATGGATGATAAAACAATGCACATTCCGTTCAATATCTCCTGCAGAAGCTACCAGGAGAATTAATCTGTCTCTCATCTTCTGTATATCTGTTAAGTACTAGCGGCCCTATTGAGAAACTAACTCGTCTACTATAGATGTCATGGATATTTGATTATACAATATTATCCGACGTGTTGTAATTAGATTATGGAATAGGTTTCATTGTGAATAGAGAATGGGTAAAAGATATTGTTAAAAATAAACTGTTTAACGAACAAATAAGAGCAGTTCAGTTCAAAATAACAACCTCAAAACTGTCAACAGTTTAGGCTTATGCCTAAACAAACAAATAGCGGAAGACGAAGAAATTGATAAATTATACTTCAAATTAAATATTTCTACTTCAAGTTACAATAGAATGACTTCAAAGATGAAACAACTTTTATAGTAAGAGACTTTAATGGCATGGCTATCATATTGCGAGAAATTAATCCGAAGCTAGCTGGATATGGGCTTAGTAATGCGAGAAGTGTTTCGTTGCAACAGCTTATTCAAAAAACCAAGCAAAAGAGGGACCTCATTGGATATATCATTAGCGAAATCGTATAATCGTATAAAACATAAAAAAATTCATTATAAATGTATCTGTATATTAACCATAGTAGGGCTAAAACGAAGCTTTAAGAAACATAATAGGCATAATATTTTTGTTAGAAGTTGCAACAAATTCATTGGAAACGCTGACAAACTCCTGGAAGAAACGAAATATAAATATACAGGGTGTCCCAGTTTAGCAGTACTTTAAGGGCATATTCTCGAAAATCCGGGGAACAAGAAATTGTGTGGCAGGGGGAGGGGTCTAGTCTCACTCCATTTCAAGTTACAGCCCATCAAAGTGGGTGACCTATAATTTGGAGGTGTAACTACTTTAAACGCTATAATTTCTAAACTTGTACAGGTAAAAAATAGTTTTGGACATTTTGGAAAGATAATTTAGTAGTGCATACATGTCTTAAATGTTTTGGGTACATCTGTGCAGCCACAAAAAAGTTATGGCTCCTTAAACTCAAAATTATGAAAATTTGTTGTTCCATTTTTTTTACTTAAAATGCATTTTTCTTAAAATTTTTACTTAATAAATTTTCTGCAATTTTATAAAATCTTTATCCTTGCAAAATTTCCTAAAAATTATGTGTAGAAACGTTTTTACGTACGATCAACAGATTTTGTAGTAAAAGCTATTTTTCGTCAAACAAAAATGGCCAAAAAGAAGGACCTGTTTGTAACAGTTTATGGAATGTTTATAGCAATTGTTCGAAATGCCTTCCTTCCATTTGAATACACTTTCGGGCGCGTTCAACCATTTCGGATGGCAGATTAACGGTCATCAAAATTATTTTCATCTCTTCTGAAGCGACACTAATATTTTCTTGGAGCTCTACCAGACTCGACATTTCTCTAAAATAAACCTTGTCTTTCATAGCACCCCAGAAGAAAAAAATCTATGGGTGTTAGGTCAGGAGATCTGGCCTTGGCCACCCAAGGGTTGGGGCGGAATCGACCAATCCATCGTTCGTTAAAAGTATGGCTGAGGAACGAAGTTACCCCGCTGCTACTGTGACAAGGTGCTCTATCTTGTTGAAAAAACATCGCCCTTCTCTGAACAAGAGGAACATCTTCAAGGAGCTCCGGCAATTGTTCTCTAAGAAATTCCAGGTAGTAATGGGAATTAACTGTTTGTGGAAGAACATGCGGGCCTACTAAAGTGTTTTCTATTAATCCAGCCCAAACATTTACGCTAAACCTCATTTAAAATAAACAACACATTTTGAAAAAGTTATTTACAATAATTAAATTCTTACCTTTGAAAGGATGTTGTGCGTATTAAATGGGGATTGGAGTCTGACCAATGGTGCAAATTATGGTGGTTTGTAACCCCATCTCTTCTGAACTGCGCTTCGTCAGTCCACAGAATGTTCTTGAGGAATTTCCCGTCTTCTGCATGTTTGCGCAGTCGCCATTGGCAAAATTCCACTCTTCTTTGCGCATCACCTGGTAGTAAATCCAGTACCGGTGTCAAATGGAAAGGGTGTAATCTATTTCTCTGTAGAGTCCTGTGAATTCTGGTTCTGGGAAGTTCCAACTGCACAGCGAGTCTACGGACGCTGACTAAAGGCTGAACTTCGTCACCGCTGCGTCTGAACGTCCTTCTCTTTTTTTTTGGTGCAGTTGACCCGGTATCAACGAGGCGCTGATAATCGAAATATCAACAAACACTATGTGTAGTAGAACTTTAGCTTCTTTTTTTTGGGAAATCAGACTAAAAAATTGATTCAATAAAAAAATTGTTTTATATTAAGTAGTTCGAAATCTCACAATTTCATAAAATTATTTAAAATTCGTTTTCCAAACTACACCCTAAACTTCACACCCTATTCAACCCTCCATTGATCCACACCTTCCTCAACCAACTTTCCACTATACAGCAGCCATTCGCTCATAAGGACACTATCCACCCAGTTCCTATCCGACCATTTATAAAAGCACTGAAGTACATGTCCTAATTTCCTCGAATCTTAAAATAACACATCAAGCCGTGCTCATTCTCGTGGAACCTAAATACATGTGATTCACGTGTTCACGTGGAATCAAACGTTTTGGTGAAAATCAAGTAAAGAGCTTGGGTAAGTACTCTACCTCAAAGATGGCGTGGAAAAGTACTCTATATGCAGGATATGACGTTTCCAACTTTTGAAATGGGGATATTTCGTGCATGGTAGTTCGTTAAATGCTTTGTTGCCTCTGATCTTTGACTTACTTAATTGTTAGTACAAGTGGAATCAAATAAATGTTTTAACATCCAATTTGTAATGGTATTTTCAAAGTCTTTTCCAATTTTCAGTTTTTTGCTAATTTTCCTGAACTTTTATACACTCAGCGAATTTTAATTAAAAGCAGATGCAATTTTGTCCAAAAAATTGTTTCGTAGTGTAAACGAACATTTATGTCCATTTTTTTTTTTTTTGTTGTTGCTTTGTGTCCGTTCTTCAACGTATGTTTTGAGAGCACCCTTACTCCCGATCAGAGATTTCATCTGTTTTTTTGTCACTAATGATCGTGCGAAATTCAATTAAAAGCAGTCGTGTTTATGCTGAAAAGCTGTGAGTTGGGAATGAAATCAGAATGGGAAAAGGAAAAACGCTCTCGGATGAGGAAATCACCAAAGTCCATGCGTATAAGAATACCGGTATGTCCAATCGCTAAATTCCCATTAAATTAAATCGATCGGCTTCCGCAATCGATAATGTTATTAAATTAGGAAGTAATTACAACGCGAACCGGAGAAATAAAAACAATCAAAAAATTTCACCAAGGCAAAAATCTGCCATGGGTTGGGTTGCAAAAAAATGCTACTTTTTCTAAAATTATTTCAGACAACCAAATTTAGCTGGCAGTAATCGACTGACTTGGAAAAAAATGAAGTCACAACCAGCTCTAACGGAAGCACATAAAGTTGGCCGACAACAATTTGGCAAAGAACATATGACATGGTCTAAACAGTGGAAAAGCGTGATCTTTTCGGACGAAAAAAAGTTTAACCTTGATGGGCCATACGGTTTTAATTATTATTGGCATGATCTAAAAAGTCCTGAAAGCTTCTCCACTAAGCGGAACTTTGGAGGTGGATCTTTGATGGTCTGGGCTGCTTTTAGCTATCATTGCAGGACTCCAATATGCAAAATTTCTGGCCGAGTGAAATCAGAAAATTATATTGCTCTGTTGAAAGATGTTTTTGTAGACTTTTTGGATCATCGACCGGATTTAAATATAATTTTCCAGCTAGATATGCTGCCCTTCATGTATCTCTGGCCTGTCGTGAGTGGTTTTCAGACAAAGAAATTAAACTTTTAGAGTGGCCAGCACGTTTACCGAACTTAAACCCGATCGAAAACATGTGGGGCAATCTGTCTCGTCGTGTTTATGCTGGCGAGCACAAATTTGCTTCGGTGGATTTACGCAAGGCCGTTACAACGGAATGGGCTCTAATTCCAGCTCAAGAATTCAAAAACGTGGTTAATTCGATGCCAAGTCGGGTTTTCGAATCAAATCTGGCGGTTGGACTCACTATTAATTTAGACTTTTACGTTATTTGTTATACTGAAATTTCTTCTCTTTTAACTTTACCTTGACTGCCTGTAATCGCATTTCGCAGTATAAATGAGTTTTTTTTTTTGTTTAACTAAGTATATTTATTTGTTTTAATAAATTTTTTTAATTTTTTTTCTTTGCTTAAATAAATCATTTGTTTGTATTCAATAAGTTTGTAAATAGTATTATACTTAAATCAACTTTGCTTTTTATATTTCAAAGGAAAATAAGTTGCCTTACAGTCGAGTTACGACGCTTCGACTTAAGTCATTTCGACTCACGACACGTCGGCAAAATTTAGGAAGCTTTCCTCAACATACGTCATTTATGGTTCGAGTTACGACAGTAAATGCGTTAGTAGGCCGTGCAAATTTAAAAATTGACATTCGAAAAAACTGTTCTTTTTTTAGTTTGTGTCGTATTTTCTTTTGATTTGTTGTTTTTTTTTTTTTTTAATTTGATAAGCAATTCTGGTAAGTTGCATGTTTAGTTTATTTTAATTAGTACAAAAGCAGGTATTGATTGCTTTAGGTTGAAGTGAAACTTTAATATCATGGATGGAAAAAGATCACCTTCCTCTGTTTCGGGAAATTTACGCAAAAAGCAGCGGAAGGTAATTCAAATCAAAACTAAAATCGAGATTTTGGACCGCTTGGATAAAGGCGAAAAGGCTGTCGACATCGCACGTTCCCTAGATCTTCCCCACTAACTGTGCGCAATATAAAAGTAAATGCCAGTAAATTGCGAGAAAGCGCTTCAGCAGGAGCTTCTGTATCGGATACCATTATCACTAAAAATAGACCTAACGTTCTAATTAAAATGGAATAGATTTCATTTATGTGGATACAGGACTTGAACTGAAGAAAGATTCCTGTGAATGCTAGTGTTATTCAGACAAAAGCGCAGAGTATAGTGGATTCCATCAACAGGCGGGATGAACATTTTACTTTTAAAGCTAGTCGAGGAGGGTTTGACAAATTTAAAAATAGGTATGTACTTCATAATATTACCTAAGTTAACTGGGGAATCCGCAAGTGCAGACATTGAAGCAGCAATTTTGTTTCCAAGCAAACTAAAAGCATTAATTGAAGAAGGTCAATATAGTCCTAGGCAAGTTTTTAATGTGGACGAAACAGGATTGTACTGGAAACAATTACCAACAAGAACTTTTCTTTCCAGAGATGTAAGCGTAGTTCCTGGTTATAAGGCAGCACAAGATAGGTTGACTCCTTTGTTAGGTGGAAATGCTTTCGGTGGCTTTAAACTTAGCCGCTGTTAATATACAATTCTCTTAACCTAAGGGCTTTAAAAAACATAGACAAAAATAGTCTTCCGGTAATTTGGAGATCAAATAAATAAGCCTGGGTAACTTCATCAATGTTTACTGATTGGTTTAAGAAGGAATTTTGTCCAGCGGCTAAGGAATACTGCTTTAAAAATAATCTTTAGGAAAGGGTTCTTCTAATCTTGGACAATGCTCCCGGTCATCCTTACTGTCTTGACGATATTGATGAAAATGTTAAAGTATTTTTTCTTGCTCCGAATACTACATTGATACTTCAACCCATGAATCAAGGAGTAATTGCTTCTTTCAAAGCGTATTATTTGCGTCGAACTTTTCAATGTTGTTTACATTGCGCAAAGCTATAACGATGAAATCCTATCAGAAATAATTCGTCTGGCGAAGGAAATAGGATTTTCTGACCTTTGTGAAGACGACACGATCACGTAGAAACATTTTCCACTGACGAACTAATAAGAATTTTAGAAGACTCAGAAGAGGCAAATACGAGCCCTGACAATATTGGTACAGAAAAATTTACGTCAAAACAGTTGGCAGAATTTCTGAATTACATGGTAAGGGGCTTGAATATATTGAAAAAAGATCCAGATCGAGAGAGAAGCGAGAAGGTCTAATTTTTGGTTTCAGAAAATGTATCATGCTACAAGGATCTGTACAAAAAAATGAAGTTAGAAGCTGCTCAAACAACACTGACACAATTTTTCAAGACCTCTTCTACTAATACTGCAGAGCCAGAGAAAGAAGCGCAGGCTGAACTACAGGTTCTACAGGTTCTAAGCGACGAAGATGAAAATATAATATAAATAATACGTATTATTTTAAATTCTTAAATTTATAATGTTGAATCCCTTATTTAGTTTTATTTTTTATTTCGCTGCTATGATTTTTATTATTCTTCCATTGATTTATCATAAATATATGTACGTAGTGTGTACATATAGTACTGTATGTTTGTTTTGCTTTTTTTTTTTTGCTTCGACCTAAGTCGATTTTCTCCGAACGAATTGGCGATATAAGTCGAGGTATTCCTGTAATTGAATTTCGCTGAGTGTATATGATCTATTATTACTTTTCCTGGCCATTCTTGATAGCTAAAAAGTTAAATTTTGTGTTTGATTATGTTACAAGCTTTCAACAATTTCACAAAAAATATAAAAAATGCTTCTTCCCTTTTTTTTTTTTACAGAACTCATACTTTGGACCTTGATCAGCATATTTCGTCACATCTCTTCGCATCAGATTATCGTACCTACATTCAAATAATTAAAAATAAAACCCAAACACTTCAATAATAACATTTATTAAATAATTTCTAAGAAATGATTACACTATGTTGTTCTTATTGGTTGTAAAGTTGTTGTTCTTTTTCTATATTTGCATATCAATAAAGTTTTGTTCTTCATTTTGAGGGAGGGAGAAATAGAGACTATAGTATAACACTTAGCTAACAATTTCTAAAGTGGTTTTGTATGGGTCTATTATTGTTTCTAAATAGATTTTTTGTTGTGATTGAAGACTGAAAATTTGTTTCATTCATTTGTTCAAAGATTTTACATACATATGTAATCAAAATCTAATCAATAATCCATAACGATTAATATGTTTGCTTCTCATTTCAATAAAGAATTTCTTATATCACGACTAGATAACAAAATCTTTCTACAAGATTAAAAAAAAAAAAAGATTAAACAAAATAATTCAATAGGGTAGGTAGTCGTTATAATTATTCAAAATCAAACGTTTTAAGTCGTAATCCCTGACAGTAATATTAAAAACAAAATTTAACAAAGTCTTAGATATTTAATAATAATTCTTAATTTCTAATGAAAATTCTACATAAGAGCAGATAAACGATTGCGTAGTAACTAAAGAGACGTCTTTTACACACGAGCATAAATGCTTTTCTCAGATACAAAAGAGGGAATTTTTTTGTTTCCGTTTAAATGCTTAAATGTCAAGACACGAAAATGTATAAATTTATTGCTCTTAAAAGTGTGCACAATTGGCCAATATAAAGTGCAAATATGAACAGATATCCTGGCATAGCAATGTTTGCGAATATAAAGTTAATCCTACAAAAGATGAGATTTTTAAATGAATCTTTAAATTTAATATTTAGAAGAAGTATAAGAAAAGAAAGGCCTTCAGACTTTCCAGTTGTTCTATTGCCTGAATTTCTCTATGCTTGATATTGTCTCTTTTAACGTGTTAGCTAAAACACTTTCACACATCTTCCGTGAGTTATAATTTAGTTTTATTTCATGGTTACATCGTTTATATTAATATTATTGTGAATTCAAAAATACTGAGATGGCACAAACAGTCCCACCAGTCATTGTAATCTAATTCTAGAGATATTTTTTTTTTGTAGAGTATGCCACTTGGTATGGCTTTCGAAAATATGTCGAGCAGTCAAATGAAACTGAATAGAATGAGCCCTGCACGTAGTCTATAGACACGTTTCTAGTATCCTCCAGTGCATTAGCAAATAAACAAGTTAGGTTTTAATATAGGCACATACAGAACTTCATCTTAAGTTTCGTTTTGTAGTAGTATGTATTTGTAACTGATAATTTTAAGAACTTAATACTGCCATGACAACAACTACATCTTGAAAGAATTCAAATATTTGTCAAGCGTTCTGTAGGAACATTGATCTTGTACATTGTTTATAATTGTACAGTTTGTTTATAAAAATCATAAGCTTTAGACATGCGAGAATCAGCTGCAATGGTTCAACGGTCACCACTTACTCTTGAAATCGGCCGTTTTCGTCCTCAGGGTAACTTTTCACTTTAAACTGCATTTCCGTGATCTTGGTAAAACGTCTTAAATGGTGTAAGTAAAAAGTAAAATCTATAACTAACTATTAGTCTCTCTCTATAAAGTACAAAATCTGCTTCAGTTTGATTGAATTCGCAGTTGACGATGCAATTGGTGGGACATTGCAAATATTGTTCTTAAAGCAGTTTTTGGTTTTTCTCATGTTGTTGATTTTTTTGTTCTTTTTGCCTTTGGTATTTAGCGTAAGTTAATTGAGTTGGGCATCTTTTGTGGTCCTCTGTCGTAAAATAGCAAATAAGCTGGAACGCTTAGCACCTCATCGATTGACACTTCCCGTACAACTGTATCAGACGTGTAGAACCACCTAGAAGAAACATTCAAAATTCTAAGTTATATATAACTGAATGTAAAAGAATTTAATTTTTTTTTTACCTATGTGAGTTTCGTAATGCTCCTCTTCGATAAGTAACAAAATGTCCGCTATTCGCTTCTCCGGAATGTACAACAACAGCCAACAGACGATACAAGTTTCGTGGAAACATTGAACCAAATGTGGTGTAGTTTCCAAGTGTGTCGATATTGTTTGCCGTTGGAACGCTCGACGAAAAGAGAGACATTGTAGAACCCCACGGGGTGGTTGCCTAGAGTTAAAAAAAAATAGAATCCAAGTAATTAAAAATAGAAGCGTGAA
The DNA here is from genome assembly GCA_963966105.1 of Volucella zonaria. Lineage (NCBI taxonomy): Eukaryota > Metazoa > Arthropoda > Insecta > Diptera > Syrphidae > Volucella > Volucella zonaria. The sequence goes on from OZ014532.1 coordinate 162,062,127, forward strand.
GGACAAATACTTCCCTTTGTACATAGATAATTAGTATACTCTTTTATCACTTACTTGACTGTTTAAATGCGGCTGCACAAAGCTGTAAGGTGCCATCGAAAGACTTTCTGGGAAATGCACATAATCTTGGCGTTTACAGACCTGTCCGGTTGGTAGCCAAACTGTGCGCAAAATATGAATGCATAGACAAGCCGGTAATTTGGCAAATGTGAGGGATTTAACGTGATTTGTCGTTTCATTACACGAGTCACATTTAACCCCCGTTAAATTTTCTGAGGCAATATATTCACTCAGCAAATGACCAAGACTTAGTCCAGATCGCTTTTGATCGGGTAAATGAAGAGTAACACTGTCAAATTTATCATAGCGCACTGTTGACTGAAAATAAAAATGTTTGATACAATTACGTGAATTGTGAGTCTGTGAAAACCCTAATCAAAACAGGGGAAATGATTTAGAAAATAGAATCAAATTTTGTTAAATTTGATTTTATCTGTATTACTAAGTAATATAAGTAACAAACCCAGAAAAAAAATTATATCTTATCAAAAATTCATTGTAAATATAAATACTAACTCCAAAAATTCTCTGATTTTAATCTAAAAGCCTCATCGACAGCTCCAAAGCGCTATCTTACGTAGTGATCGGGGAGCTCATCCACTTTCTTAAAGCTGCAAATGCTTCATAACCTTCATCATTAGAAACACGAACAAACATTCGGTTATGTTCGTATCCTTCATTATCTATTCGGGCTAATGAACCTCTTATGGAAACAATTAGTTAACATGAATGAAAATTTAATGGAGAGCACTCGGCAAACAGTAATTCATAGAGTAAAAAAAAAATACGGAGATGTCAATATAGCAAGCTGAAGATAAATTTATGAAACCTATGCAATTTTGTGCACGTAGTTAAAAAACTTAGTTGACTGCGAAGACTCACGAAAGAAACAAGAAATAACTCAACACCTCAACTTCTTATTTAAATTTTCAAGAAAATAATTCGTTAGGCCTCGTTTCTCCTTTTAGTTGAAAAAAAACTAAGCTTTTATTGAAATGTACCCTCTGTAGTTATAAGGGAACATAAGTGATTGCTACTATGCTTTCCTGGAACTGTTCCACATAATAATATTTGGAGTACAATTTTAAATGAATTTCGGTAATTGTCCTAATGGGTCAACACCAACTATCAGATCTCCTAAGTGGGTTACTGATTTCGGAATCCCTTCAAGAAGTTCCACAAAAGTTGGGATTGTTGCGAAGCTCCGGAAAGTCTCGGATAAGGGCAAATTTATTCTTGACATGCCTTTAAAAAAATCAGGACAATAACATTCGGATCTGTACAAGAAATGCTCACCAGCAGTTAGAACTTTTGTCGACTGCGTATACTTCAACAAATTGCATACAACCAGCACCAATTGCAGAGAACCAGTGGCATCAAAAGCGGCGCAGCGGTGTGGGTTGCACCTGACCACCCCTATGAAACTTCTGTTTTAATGAAGAATTCCGCTAAACATAAAGCAGACAAAGAGGGCGCAACACCGGCCTCGCCGTATTAAAAAGAAAGAGCATGTGGAGCCGTGTTAGTCCAGGAACATAACTTTCGCTTACCCTATAAATATGAAGTGAAGGGAACAATCTATACTTCAGTCGAAGAACATCGCTACAGCGGACGCTATTACGACAACAAGAAATAATTTAGCAGACAGCATACAGCAACTCATCTCCGAAATTTTTACCAACTACAGAAGCATTAGTCTTCAAAGTATAACAATGAGATTTAGGCTGCCGTGTTATGTGAAAACTTGAAAGCATTTGTCGACAATCTTATGGTCGCTATCAATACAGTTAGTTACCCAATAAAGCCATAATTGGTCAAATATTCAAACTACGGCAAATTCTGCAGAAAATCAAAGAAGTTCAGATTGATGCTCACTATCTGTTTTTTTTTAATTTTAAGTTCGCATATGACGGCACTTATAGAGACAATCTATACAGGAAATCAAATTGTGCAGAATTATGATTAAGGACGAAAGCTGCATCGTTCAGATCGGAACCAATCTCAGCCGTTGATTTCAAAAAAAGGGTTCACATAAAGTAATGCGCTGCCATGTGACTTAAAAATTAACCTTGATGAGGCTTGCCAAGGTAAGAATATTATATAACATGCTCAAATCAGCTCAAATCCGTTTTATGGCAGATAATCATAGATGTTAGCGAAAACGGATTAAAACATTGTTTGTCTTGAACGCAAGATTCTTCGGGCTGATCCTGGTCCCATTTGAGTTGACAAGCTTTTGGGAAGATGATTCAACAGCGAATTGTACCAGCGGCTTTAGCTATTGTATTGGGTTATACCACATGAAATGGCCGATTTTCGCTCAGTCTGGAATAAGCAGTTCTCGAGTACATCTGTGCCAGAACATTAAATTTTCTTTTTTTTATAAAATAAAGTGCTAAGTGTGCCTGATGTGTGAGAATTTTAGAGTTCGTTACAAGTACCAATATTGTTTTTCTAGGAATTATTTACCATGCTGTCGGCAGTTCAAATTCGAACCCTCTTCCTTTACGAATTTAAAATGGAACATAATGCGTCATTGGCAATGGAAAACATTGACGATGCATTTGAGGATGTAGCGGACGTTGGTTTGGAAAGTACCGTTCTGGAGATTTCAGTCTCGAAAATGAACCACGTGGGAAGCCGGAAAGGTTAGTTTACGACGATGTTTTAAGAGTAACGGTGGATGCGGACCCAAGGAAACCGGTGCGGCAGATTGCACAAAGCATGGGAGTATCCCCAATGACAATAAGTCGACACCTTTCTCTCATAGGAAAGGTAAAGAAGCTTGATAAATGGATAAATGGGTACACCATGAACTGAACGAATCCCAAAAACTACGGCGCCTGGGAATCTGCGCATTGCGTACATTAAGAAACCAAAATGAACCGTTTTTGCACCGGATAGCCACCTGTGATGAAAAGTGGATACTGTATGATAATCGTAAAAGATCTGGGCAGTATTTAGATGCAGATGAAAAACCAAAACACACCCTCAAGCCCCATCTTCACCCAAAAAAATGTTATGGTGACAATTTGGTGGGCATCGAAAGGACCAATCCACTTTACATGTCTTCAACCAGGAGAAACGATAAACGCTATCAAATATAACATATTGCATGTCAAATTGGCTGAAAAGCAACCAGCGTTGGTCAATAGGCACGGTCCGATCCTTTTGCATGACAATGCTAGACGTCATACCTCACAACGGTGCAAAAACTGTTACAGTTGGGATTTGAAATTATTCCGCATCCACCGTACTCTCCTGATATTTCCCCAACGGATTACCATCTTTTCCGCAATCTGGATTCATTTTGCCGGCAGAAGGTCTTCCGGAACCGAGCAGAGGTCATAAAAGCCTTTGAAGATTCCATTTCCTCAAAAAGTCAGCACTTCTACGAAAAAGGAATACTTGATCTTGTACCACGTTGAAAGAATGTCATAGATGCCAACGGATCCTATTTTGATTGAATAAAAATTTACGGAAAAATAATATTGGCTTTTAAATTTTTACTATAAAATCGGACATTTAATGTGGTACAACCCATACATAACACTCAAGTGGGTATGAATACACTTATAATGCCTCAGCATGTGTTAAGTTTTTTTAGAAAATGGGATAGAGAGAAAGAAAGATGTTCGGGCTCAGTGGTTATTTCGCTCCATGGGTGGCATCCAACTTTTAATCGGGATACTAAATTCGTAGTGGAAGTTGGCCTGTTAATTTCTAGTCAACTACTCATCTTACTTGATTTTTGTTAACTAAAAAAATGAATGTCTTTCTGGCGCGGTTGGGATTCGAACACTGACCCTTCCGACTTTCTCTTCATTTATCAACTTCCTTCAGGTCACGTTGAATGCGCGTCCCTTCATAACTCTATTTTCATCAATACTAACCCTCGTAATATCGTAATATACCACAAAAGTTTCCGGAATTTATTCAGAAAATTTTAAATACAAGTTTATTCATTTAAATCTATATCTATATCCCCTTCAAAGTAGTCCCCATCGACCGCAACACACTTATGCCAGCGCTTGATCCAATCCTCGAAACATTTTTTGTATTCGGTTTCCGGTATATCCATAAGCAAAAGGTCTAATAAAGAAACTGAGCAGTAGTGCTCTCGGTCGAACAAATGATATATGAAACAGACAATTTCCTACACCGATTATTAATCTCAATTGCCGTACATCTAATTAAATACAAAGATGTTACCTAAACAATCTTTACGTTTTAATTCACCTTTAAGTGGAAAAGAATTTTTTATCAACAATCTACCATTTGATATGGTATTTACAAACCACTGGGGTGACATGTATTTAAAATTCCTTTATCAGGAACGTGAACCCAACGTGCGAAGCGAACAATGATCAAAATTATCTACCAAAGAATGTCTATGGAGATAGGCATTTCAATATCTAGTAAACATTTATTTAAAGAAAAAAGTTTAGTAATGATTTGAGGGTGTTTAAGAATTTCAAGCACAGCAGGAATCAATATTAGACACGTATTTTTTAGTTGATGTGACATGTAAAAACAACTCACAACGTACCATTTCAAAGTTATTATTATATATAAATATTGCGTGTCAATTTGTGGTACGTTTCAATAGTCTTATTGAATCGATATTTATTTTGTTTGTATTCTTAATAATTCTCACCTTAAATCCACATCCGTTGCACACAATCTGGCTACCCAGTGCCCCTTGAAATGGGTGTGGCACTTGCATAGGTGCTTGATCGCTCCAAATCTAGAAAAAAAAAGTTTATTATTTAGCATGCAAACTACGAAACGTGACGCTTCCTACAGATACTCTGCCAGGCCCACGAGATAATCTCTCTAATGATCGACAAGAAGATGAAACTCTCTTGTTCAATGCACCAGTTCCCATTTGTGCTTGAATTTGTCGTGAACGACTCTGCCTAAGAGTATCAAAATCCGTACTTGATGACATTAAAGGGTTGTCCACCATGTCCATCAAAGATCTCGTTCCCTCGGCACGTTCCTCGCTATCTTCATCGCACACTGAAGCCGGAGAATCGGGTGTATGCGCCTCAGACCTAACTTGACGCATTAGGTTCGTCGACTCATCATACTCCGCATTTAGAAAATCCGAAAGCAAAGCACTTGATGGCCTCTGTGGAGGCATCATCTCTATTGGTTTATCCTCTTCAGGTAACAAAGCATCAGACAAGCATCCTAACTTTTTCGGTCTAATCGATTCTTCTTCCAAAGAAGCTAACATAACATGTAGCAGTTCATGGGCATCTTGCTCTCCTTGCGGTATGACCCATCGCAATGAATTCAATGCACGTATTACAGCACCAGGTGAATACGGATCTCCCCTTAATGTCGGATGGGTTCCATTTATAACCTCCAGTGTATTTAACAGTGACGTGATAAGATTTTTCTTATCTGCTGATACTCCATTGTACAACTGCAGCCATGCTATAAACTGCGGGCAAGCTGCCAATGCTTGGAGCAGAGTATTCAAGAAACAAGTTCTTCCAAAATTGTGTAAACCAGCAATTTGTCCCCTTCGTTGACGAAGTCTTGATGAACCTGTAAATTAAATGAAAGGGGAGACAAATTTAGGACAACTATTTATAGTTTTTATACACGAATACGGAGAATGAGAAAAATTACCCGACGGTCCCCAAAAGACGAACGCTCCAACTACTGCAGCTACAGTGACACCTGCAGCCATCAATATTTTTTCTCCCTCCATGGCAACGATATTCTTGATTTACTTGCAATTAATGTGGGTAAATGCAAAAGATGCACATCGTGTGCACGGAATTTTCGCAAAGAAAAAATTCTTCACTAATTGTTTTTGTTTTTGTATTGAAAAATTTCGATGAGCAAGAACTTTATCTGCAGCAAGAAAAAAAAAATCTGAAGTACGTCAAAATAAGTCTGTATCTGTCAGAATGTGCTATCAATTTTTTTACTATAGGTTGCGTTTAGAAACCGCTAAAAATAGGTCAGGTCTGTTGGTCAATTCACAGTTAACGGAAATTGTTTTTAAAATGTTCAAAATTACTTAGTGCCTTTTCACATTGGCATGGTCAGGAAAATTGTCCGAAAGAGAGCGAAAGCTTTTTATTTAAGTGGGTGGACGAAGGGTTACTTCCATGACGTTTTTTCCCATATCATTCCATTTCTGACATGTTTTTTTTTATTTTGTTTTGATCACTGAAGTGAAACGAAGTGCAGAGAAGAGTGTAAAAAAGGATGTTTCAGGTCAACTGATCAAATTAGAAATTAAAAATGGTCCGATTCAAGTTTTCCGGTTGTCAAAAAGTCTCATGCCCCTGAAAATGTGAACACGACGTTCATGGAAAGGATTGTCATGCCCACGCCAATATGAACAGGCGCTAAGTAAGTGTAAACATTTTAACTTTAAATTAACTAATCTAGATGTGCAATGAGTTTATGATGATGCTCATCCTGGTTTGAACACGTTTTCGATTTCATCGGACCTATCAAATTAAATCATAAGAATTAAATGCGTTCTATCAATATCTTGCTTTGCCCTCACTTTTTTGTCAATAAAGAACAACGTAGCACTCCGTAACATGACGTGAAATTGAGAAAAAAAGTTGGGGCATTAGAAGGGACAAGCAATAGAAGAAGTGCAACGTCAAAGCAAGGGCAAACGAGCTAAAATTTTCAAAAACTGCAAGAACACCTGCTAGTAGTTTAAAGATTTGTACCAGGATCGGGCCAGTCGCGCCGGATCACACAGCTTCCGAGGCTTGGGCGACAATCTGAAATCTGGAATTTAAATGGTTAGCGATTTAGTTGAATAAAATGATGGAAAGCAATCGAATGCCTAAGCAATGGAGGGAAGCTTTTTGTTCCAATGTACAATGAAACAACCTTGCATATTTGAAAATGTATGAGAGAGTTCTAGACAACGATTTGTTATTGAAGTGGGTGACAGATTGACAGATGACGCGATTCAAAGCGACGCGAAAGTACCGCATATCAACTTCATCGATTTGGTAAAAGTGTTCAATAGAGATCTTATATGGACGGTGTTAAAATGTCAAATGTACCTTAGACGTATATACATATGTATACTAGATTGAGTGAAAAGTGAGCTCCTTGACCGCCAGAATGCGCTGCTACTGCCAAAAAGGTTATGGTGCCTTGAAGTCCGTTCATATTTAGGCAGACATGCCAAATTTCAGTGCTATACTGTCTTTAGTTTTGTTTTGACAGCTGATTGTTGTTGACGTGTTTGGCATCATGTTGAGTATGGACAAAAACGATTTTCGTTGTCTCATAAAACATTATTTTTTGAGAGGCAAAACGGCGAAGGAAACAAAAGGAATATTATGGGGCTAATGCTCCGTCAGATTACACCGTCAAATATTGGTTTCGAGAGTTTCGTGGTGGCCGCAACTTCACTACCGATCAAGTCCGCAGCGGCAGACCCTCCGAAGCGGTTACAGAGGACAATGTCAAAAAAATACTTGAAATGGTATTGGCTGACCGGAAAGTGAAGGTGCGCGAGCTAGCAGATACCACAAAGATTAGTACTGAGCGCACACGCCATATTTTGGGCAATATTCTGCATATTGCAAAGTTATCCTACCGCTGGGTGCCGCGAGTGCTCAGTCCTGACCAAAACCAAAACCTGACCAGACCAAAAACACGAACGCGAGAGCCCTTCGAAAGACTGTTTGGACTTGCTGATGCGGAATCGGGCAGACTCTGGCGTCGATTGGTAACTGGATTTGGATCCCTCGGACTATTATCTCTTCCCAAACCTCAAAAGATGACTCATCAATAAAAAATTCAGCTCACGCGAGGAAATCATCCACGCCATGGAGGAGTATTTTGCAGACCTTCCGGAAAATTACTTTTCGGACGGGATCAAGAAGTTGGAAAATCGCTGGAATAAGTTTATCAAACTAAAACGGAAGATATTGAATAATATAAAAAAACATTTTAAAAAAAAATTTAATTCCCAATGAGGTCACTTTTCACTCCATCTAGTATAAGAATGATACGCTATACGGGAATAACCTGCTAATTCGAAGTTAAAGTCGGAGTCCAACGCAGTGTAGAAAGTCTGTTGCTGTACAAGATTGAAGCATATTAAGGAGTCCGAAGAGTGTTGCTTAAGCTTGGAGGTTTTTTGTGCACTACATTATTTTTTCTGATAAAACAAATTTTGACACACAGTACCAAGTACGATAAAAAGTATTGTAGCTATAGAAAAAGGGTAAACTGCATTGAATCCATGAATTTCGATGTGGGAATAGTGGTGCGAGATGAACCACTCAATTAGTTTTTTTTTCCTTTAAAGTTGATTTCGTTGGCAGTGCAACACACCGTTAAATCTAAATGCCTACACGTTAATAAAGGATCCATATTAGCTTCTACTTTTTATGAATACTTTTGAAGGAATTTTAATCTTATTAATAGTTGATATGTCATACATAATTACCATATTTTGCTTCCTCTATAACTGTGAGCACACGAAGTGTTTGGTACGTTTTTGGAAAAGTTATTTGTGATATTTAGAAATGGTAAGAAAGATATTATACAATTTTAGAAGATGTTTGTGTTTGTACCATAGTTGACACGACGAAACATAAATTAGCATTCCGCCCCTTCAAACCTTTAACCGTAACACGCGTCTCGCTACCTATCCTTCTTTCCTGTCTAAATTGCCTTCGCCCGAGCTGAGTGCAAACATTTAACGGGTATCTTAAACCCTTGAGCGCGCGCTGCTTTATAAAAAAAAAATCCGATTTTTTACAAGCTAAATAATTGATAATATTAGCCTCTGCAGCTAACATCTTTTAAGAAATAAATAATGAAATATTCCCTATAGAAATTGTGTAAGATTTCACATTTTCTTAATGAAAGTCAGTGATAGTAGCCCTTTTTAAGATATATGGTATTCAATTACATATATTACTTAGTTATAAACGTTATTTTTCAAGATCTTCGTATTAACATTGGAAATTCTATATTGAATAGTGTGAAGGAAAGTGAGGAGTTGTTTGCTTTTCTGTTGTTAAGAAATAACCAATACACCCCCAAATTATTAATTTTTCCAACAATGAATGCATATCAATTTTGTCAAAATGTTCTGGTTGCGAGGTGATAGTCGAAAGGCCGGTTTGTTCTGTGTTTGTTTAATCTGTGGTAACCTAACCTGTGGTTATAAACCTCTGGTAACCAAAGAGCGTTTGTTCACAATTTTTTTTACTTTGATCATCAAATCATACATTTGCAACAATTTCCAATTTCCACTGTGCCTGTCAATTCACTTATAATACTAAGGTCCAGCTTATTCACTTTCGGTTAACTGTAACCAGTTAACTGGAATAACCAGCTGATAACCATCGATTGTGTTTGTTCACCAAAATTTTTACCAAGGAATATACGGTTTGGTTAGTTAACCGCAGAATTGCAAAACCACCCCATTTTGATCGGTTAACGTCATTTAATCAATGGTTTTCTGAAGTTTGGCTGTTCTTCATGAGTTGTCATGGTTTTCATGACTTGTGACATCTAGATTCTTTGAAAATACAATATTACGCGATAAATAATAAATAACTCAAAGATAAATAAAGTGAGTTTCTTTTTATTCTTCCGTCTTTAGTTGTTTCTTAAATTCAATTTAAAAATTAAGTTCATTTGGAAATCGGAGTAGCGACGATACGGACGGAGAGTACAATGAATTGTTTGTGGCAGAGAGGCGACAAGATACGATTTGTGAATAGGTATGGGCCATTTTAATAAATTGAAAGATATGGACTTCTTCAGACGCTTCAGATCGCGAAAGTAAACTGTGGCAAATATAAACTTAATTCGATCTAAATTACAGGTTAGATGTGAAAGGCACATGATTCAAAATAGTCTTCTCAAAAGACAATTAATAAAAAAAAATCACTTTTTTGCCAGAAACCGTAATATCTAAACTTTTGATCGCACTTCGTTTTTATGCCCCTGGTTACAATTTAAGTAATCAAACGCAAGCAATGGGTGGAAAGAAGGTGGAATAGCGTTTGATTACAATTTACCAAGAGTGAAGAAATCACGCCTAAGTGCATTATACGAATTTGCTTAGTTTATATGTAACTCGATTTGAATTGATACGTTTTTTTTTTGATACAATAAAACAAAGTATGCGTCTAGCTATAATTTTCTCGTGTGCATTTGATGGTATTTACGTGTTTTTTTTTTGATCTTGACATAGGAAGTCTAGTTCCAAGTTTTAAATTTTATGAAATAACCCCTGTATCAAGGATGTATTTGTACATCTGGTTAAACCTTTAATTTATTCAACAAGTTTATTTTATGGGAAAAGTGTAATATATTCCTGCTTGGCTTTTACAGTTAAGTTTATTCAAGCAGCTTTCCAGTTCATGATTTGAGACAGATACAGAGATGGGCCAGCCGACGGAAAGACTTAAGCATATATATTTTTCTGTTTTTTTATTTTTTTTTTAAATTGGTATGAAAGCTTACTTTTTTGCAAGAGTTTGATCAGGTATGTTGATACAGTGGAGCAGGAGACTTGAATAACAAACATTTCCCTTTTTGTGTATAAAGAAGGCCCTAATGCCAAAATTGTTCCAAGACGTTTCTGGTTTCACAAAAAAAATTACGTTACGTTTTTTCATACGTACAAAAACATATGTTCAAATCAACTTAAAATATATATTTCCACTACTGTGAAATCCACTCTTGCCCATCTAGTCGGTGTGTTATCAATCAAAACTTCCACTCGTTCTGTCAGTTACATCAAGGGAAGTCTCGCATTTCACTTCTTCCTCACAAAAAAAGAAGAATTCACGCATAGAAAAAAAAAGTCTAATATTTTTCACTATTTTTATAACAAAAACCGTTTAACTAATTACTTAGAACCTATAACCTCAATAGCTGTAGCAATACCGATTGGAAAAACCGCAGCACAGTCTATAAATCTGCATGGGCGAGGAGTAACACGAACAAGAACTTTGAGCAAAGTCGCAAAATGGTGGGTTTCAGATATTTTTTTTTGCAAGGATTTTCCCATTGTACAGATTCCTTTTCAATAGTCTATCATTGGCTAGGGATCCAATCTTATTAGTATATGGCTAAATCATTTACTTCTCAGCTGGTTACTTATGTTATCTACATATGTTGAAAATCATTGCATTGGCAACCAGCTGGGGGCATTACCTTCCTCTATCTTAAAAACTTTGTCATTGGGCGTAGTTGATAGGGAGAAAAAAATAAATAAATAAAACTATCAACTGCGTATTATAACAAAGGCAAAACAAGATCAAACGATCCTTTGTGCTGAGTTAAAATTTGGTTTAACGATTGAATTTTGTTTTGCAGTCAAGTACCCTTGTGATTGTGGAGAATTTGCTAAATGAATTCTATCATCCGTCTACACAAAATCAACGTAAACGTGAAATAGAAAACGAGTTGACATCATTTAAAAACCAACCGAGTTCATGGCAACAATGTTTGTGTGTTCTTTCATCTGATTGCTGTTCAACGAATGAATTTCTCTGGCTGTTTACAACATCAACGTTGGAACACACAATAACCCGTCGTTGGATACAGTTATCGCCTGAAGAACATAACCACCTGCGTGAGAATCTTTGGGCCAGATATGCTAGTTTGCCATATGATGTGTCGCGTAGGCAGCGGGATACAATCGCACAGTTGATAGCACTGATGGGAAAACGAGAATTTCCCGATGATCATCCCGATTATATTAATCATTGTATAGAATTGACTAAAATGTACTTCCAATTAGGAGTAGTACTGTTGAGGACTACATCCGAAGAGGTTGTGAGCTGCCGCGAGGATGTCTCTTCAGATAGAAAACAGTATTTCCAGTCATGGTATGTTGTAGCTTTGTTATGACACGTACACGTGTGTAAGAAAAGGGTAACTTTCTTCTGTTTTGATATATTTCAGTGTTTCTTTGTGCATGCCGGAAATAATTGATCTGTTAGGGAAGTACTTAGTTATAGCGGTATGTCATCTGAATGGAAACGCCTTGAGTGCGATACCAAGCAATTTAGCAGACTATAGGCTGTACACATCACTGCCGAACAACAATTGGTTAAGGTAATACCTGCAATTTTTTGTTTTATATATATATTTGTGAAAAAGGCTTCTAACAAACTGATTTTGGAAAAAGCAGACTTTGAGGATTCAGAAAACTATAAATGATTTTTAATAAGTCACATATCTGTCTATGTCTTACATACGTTTGACTCGCTTTGTCAATAATGGACTTCCGCCTAGGAAACAACAGCCATTCGTCAACGTAGCACCCAGCACATAAGTCTTCCTAATCTATTGAACCGAGAATTTTGAATAAAAAAATCTAGTTACGCAGAATAGTTCTAATTATTTATACAGTATAGGATCATACCTGCAACATATGCCTTTGTACTATTTTTATCACATAATTATGAAAAACTGTATTTCTTACAGACATTCATAAATTCTGACAGCGTTAGCATTGATCTTTTGCACTTAAAGCTGGCGTAAATGTACGCCAACTAATTAGCCTTTCGTTTTTGTATGGAATTTTCGAGGCAATAGTAGAATCAGCCGAATACTTAGGAGTTTTCCCTTTTAACGTTCTCGTTACCAACTCAAAAGCGCTGAATTTACTCCACCTTTGTCTTCAAGGTGTAAATGTAAGCAATTCTGATGGCAATGAACTATTGTTAAGAATTAGTGGGGAGGGCTAAATTCCTGCGTCCGTAGCGACAGCCAAGCTCCGCTTAAAGCGTTCTTAACAGATAGTTTGATTTATTTAAAAATAAAAATAATAATAATAATAACGTGAAATCAGTTAGCATGGCATTGCCGTCTGCCAGATTGACAATAGAACTATTAATAATTTTTGCATTTATTTATATTTACTTAAATACATTTACAAATATTTTAGAAGATCCCTGTTAGTATATTCTCTCTATATTTTAAAGCAATTTTGCAGTATCCATATAGTTTAGTAACGTTTATTTCGTTGAGTAGGGATATCATTTCTTGTTCCGATAAGAAATCTTTTTCCAAAGAAACTTCTGGTTTCCCTTAGAATTGGGCACTTGTCTAGAAAATGCATGGTATCTTCTCTTTCTTCCAATTTGCACATACTACAGAATATAGGGAGATCTTCTCTTCGGAGATATATCTGAGTTGTAGGAGTTCTCCGCGAAGCTTAAGCATTGTTGATATTACGGGAATGGTATGGATGTCTTTGAAGTAGTTTTTATCTTCAAGATTGTAATTTAGTCGGCTATACGTACTACGATGTAGTGATCCCGTCGCTTCTTCTACAAACTTCATTCCGGCCAGTTCATCAACTCTCGCTATGAGCTGGTATAGTGAGGTCTTCCAGTTGATGGATTCCGCATTCAGCTCTACACCACACCCGCTAGCTAACTCTAGCCATTCTTCGAACCATGCTATTTTGTTTCGAATCGCGTGTAAGGCCACTATCTTTGGAAGTCGGTTATCCGACATGTTTAGTATGTAGTGTACCTGCAATTTCAGTCTTTTAAGGAAAAGCGGTGATAGGCCTGTTTCCAACATGTGCATATATATAGTTCGGAGTCTTTGCAGGGAGGTGGCAGGATTTCTGAATAAAGAAACGTTGTAGTTTTTCAACTTCCTCATAAGGCTTATAACGACATACTGGCACCGAGTAGAGCGTTACTGCCTCCGATGCAGCTTCAAATACCTTGAATTTACTGCTGTGCGTAACCTGTTGCTGAAACAGTTTTTCCACACTACATTGATGACGGTTATAGATTTCGTGAGTTGCTCCTTCAGATGTCTTTCAATACTAAGGCTACTTGTTAAAAGGATTCCAAGATACCTGCACTCATTTACAACTTCTATACTTTCTCCGATAAGGTGCCATTTTTCGTTGTAAGGAAGTCTACCACCTCTCTTTTTAAATACCATTATCTGGGATTTATAGAAATTCACGACCAGGCTCTATAGGCTGCAGTAGTCATACAATTTATTAATCATCAATTCCAAGGATTGCGGTGAGCTTGCAAACAATACAATGTCGTCCTGGGATAAAGTCCATTATATCGTCTATAAAGAGGGTGAATAGATTAGAGCTCAGCTATCTTCCCTGTTTTACTCCTGACTCCGTCTGAAACCATTCTTTAAGCGTCTCGCCATTCCAAACAGCTGCCTTGGTATCTTCATAAAGGTTTTGTGAAACCCTTCCGAATTTTGATGACATTCCCATACTATATAACTTATAAAATAAGGGGTTTCGGTTCACAGAATCGAAGGACGCTTTGAAGTTCACAAAGAAGGCGTAGAGTTTTTTATTTCGGCTTATAAATGTATCTGCTAAGCTTTTCAATACAAAAATGTGGTCGACAGTTTAGTAGCCAGACCTAAAACCCGCCTGGAATTCCTTTAGCAGATTATTGGCCTTTATCCATGTGACTCGCCTGCTCTGCAACATTCTGCAAAGCTTTTGTAGGACGCATTTAAGAACGATATTCCCCGCTAGTTAGCAGGATCCGATGTATCGCCTTTTTTGTGGATGGAAAAAATCAGAGCTTCTTTAAACCGTTGGGGCACTATCCCGTGATGTAATATGCTGTTGTATAAACCAATGAGGTTGTCTTTCAGCCCATTTGTACTATATTTAAAAAATTCAGTTGGCATATCTTTCAGACCAAGCAACAGACCCATGAGGTCCTGATGTCATAGGGTCATCTAAAATGTTGTTTCGTGTATCTGGAACAGCATATTGAAAACTAGGACCACCCACCGATGGGTTCAGTAACCTCTTGAAATGATCTAGGAGGATATAAAGGCTAAGACCTCTGTTGATCACATATCTTCCTTTATTAAGTGACCATTAAGCTAGTTTCCAAAACTCGGATGCGTTATTACAACATCCTAGTCTGCGCGCCTCCCTTTCAAAGTAGTTTCGCCTACTTTGTCTGCAAACATCTTTATACTACTGATTCGTTTTTAGGTAAGCCCTTTTAAGAATATCAGTGTTGAAGGCACGTAATAATTTAAGCCACGTAAACGACACCCGTCTTGCTTTCTGACAATTTTTATCGAACCTCGGCTCTTTATTCTGTTTGCAGGGGTTTGGGTTTACGGTAGGATAGGAATCCTTAATAATTTGCTCCATATCCGTTATGGTCATAATATTTCTTCCTCGCAACTTCTCATCAATTTTCGTTCTATATTGGGCGGCTTTGTTCTCGTTCCATACCATTTTTGGGAGCAGCCTCATATCGCTTATTTGCTCGTTTGTCGGCGTGGAGTGAGTAACCGTAACAATGACAGGTAAATGATCAGCGTATATGACTTGTTTGACTTCTAAATCAGTAACATGGTAGTTCCAGTCTCCCCTTGCCAAATAGTAGTCAATAACTGATGTCCCAGTAGCTCCAATGTACGTCAACTCACCCCATTCATCACACGCACTAGTACCATTCAGGATCCGAAAGCCAAAAGAATCACAGAACTCTATAAGCTTCCTTCCTCTCTCGTTACACAATTATAATCTCCAATTATAAGCACGTTCTGTTCATCACAGCATATGATTGCTTTTTGCAGATTCCCAAAATCGCGTTATCAATAATTGTAGTTTTGATACGCTGTTATTATATAACACTCCTTGCGGTCCAATCTCAGACTCACATATGTGCGTTGTTCGAACATTCTAAATTCACAACAAATGTCGAGATCTCTCCTAAAACCAAAACACCAAAACACCAAAACAGCATCCTCCGCTGGCTCTTCCTCTTGAACTCTCTTCCAAGCTATTTCCAGATTGCAAGACGTCTCTGAAAGTAGTCAGAAGCCTGAATTCACTGTGTATTGTTTGGGTACCACGTCACGAGTGGTTTTCGACGTCTCTAGTATGTGCTGCTCTCAGCAGGAAAGTCCGTAGACTGTATACTAGCATCGTGATCGGACACTACGCTTTTGCTAAGCGCCTAAGTGTTTTAGGAATAAGTAGCATAATATCCTGCGACGCTTGTTGTGATAGTGAGTACAACACTGCGGACCCCTTTTTTGTTCCTAATGAGCTTTGTTTTCCGAATATTGTAGAGGTGAATGTTTTTAATTGAATTCACTTTAGTTTTTCAATCTACACCCTACAGAGATGCCTTGCTCTCTTATGTATGAGTATCCCTACTATGCATCTTATACTCGATATGAGTCTTTCTGTCTGAAGGTTCATTAAAGGTTCACCTAATATTTGCTTATTCGGAGGCGGCAATATATTCGTACAAGTTTATTGTATCGAAATGCATAGCCAAATGTCAGCACCTTTTATTGGCTGTTTGTCCACTTTTCACTATTTTGCCGAATTTTAGGTTGGACGCGTTATTGGATCATTTTCCTTCAAACAAATGCTCTCGGGAATGCAGAAGGCGGAGTGTATCGGACAATGTTAAATCAGCCATGCTTCAAATGGATGCTATTTAACTTGAGAACATGCGGCTCTCTCAGGACAGTGCCACTTAACACGCATCAATGTATCAATGGGATTATAGCACAAGTTATTTCCTGTTCTATGCCGGTTAATGTTATTTAACCCTTTCGGGACGCAATTCAGCTGATGAAGTTATAGAAATTTTTACATGTTGGCCCCTTAGGCTTTTCATTAGTACAATTCATAAAAAAAAGAAGACATTTTTGATAGGCGTGGACGGAGGGCGTTGATACATATATGTACCATTCGGGTTGTTTCATGGTACAATTGTGTACCATTCGTCCTGTATAGCACAAAATACAAAACTAGTTTTGAAAACGAACACATAATAAAATAAGATAACAAAAACATAAATACTTATGATTATATTATATAAATTATGAATAAATATATTTATCAAGTGTGGTACGGCGCAAAACAATGTTTGCACAATGGAATTTCGCATTCCTTCTTCTTAGCCTTCGCACAATTCACACACCGGCGTCGGGAAGTGCCCTCGATTGGCAAATGACGTACTACTTCTACTCCTCTAACTGACTGACAACCTCGATGATTTGATCTACGAACAGCAGTTTTTTTGTAATCCCTGAGCAATCAAGCCCTCCGACAAATTTACCAAAAATGTTTTGAATGGCATTTTTTTTCCGATTTACTTCAGAGTGAATGACCCATGCGTTGCCGGCTGCCATCATTATCAACCTGTAGTATATCTTCTTAGACCATTTATCCGACTTGCGATCGTAATCGTAGAGTCCACTCATTTGATTTGATAGGTCAACGCCTTCCATTATTTCCCGATAAAATTTGATCATCTGTGGGCATGGAACTTGAATTTTTCCTCCTGTCTTCAACGTTTTTGTGACGACTTCCATTTCATTGCTATAGCAGTTGCTTAACACTAAAACCTCTTTTGTGTCTTGCCATTTCACGCATAAAAGGCCAGCTGAAGAACCTTTAAATTCTGCTTCTCCCCTTTGCAACTTTCTTCCAAATTTGGGAACGTTTTTGCGATTGGACATAATAGTTCCAACTGATGGATATTGAATAGAGTCCAATAATTTCACAGATGTAAAGAAACGGTCGGAACATAGGTTGGCATCTTTTTTTTTTTTTTTTTTTTTTTTTTTTGTTTACAAAAAGAACTTAACACTCAAGTGGGTATGAATACACTTATAATGCCTCAGCATGTGTTAATTTTTTTGGAAAATGGGATAGAGAGAGAAAGAAAGATGTTTGGGCTCAGTGGTTATTTCGCTCCATGGGTGGCATCCAACATTTAATGGGAGACTAAATTCTTAGAATTTTCTTTAAGCATTCAACTAAATCATTCACATAGTACGTTTTAGAACAGTCAGATGGCTTTTCGGATGGGGAGAAATATATTTTCGATGTAACCATGAGAAACCGATCGCGAGTTATTGCATTTTTCACTGCATGATCACCTAGTGATTAGTGTGATGACCAATAATCCTTTAGACTAGGCACTCGATTGTAGCACATTGTTAACATACACCCAATAATAATATCTATTTCATCAGCATTAGTAGGTCTTCGATGAATATTCAAACGTTCGTTTGTGCACTGTGCAATATATGGTATATGTAGACAGATTTTGGCCATAGCTTATAAAATATTTGAAGAATTGATAACGATCGGTGAATAGCCTCTAATACACTACAACTTCGTAAAAGAAATACAGTCTTTTTGGAAATAAATACACGGTTGACCATAGTCCAAATTACATCACCATCTTGAGTCTCACCTATAGAACTAGGTTCATGACGATCGTTGATTTCGTTTTCAGGAACAGCCATTTCTTCATCTGAATCTTCTCCAGAGTTTGAATCCTGGTCTTCTGTTCCAGATTTATGGGTTGGATCTGGTCGAAAAGAATCATCACTGTTAGAAGAAAAGTCTGCTCCGCTTGAATTTCCTTCTTCATCATTGAATAATCTTTCAATTTCTTCGTGGTCCATTGAAGTCTTAGGATACAAAAGAAACGTAATATAGTAGCGAAAAAGACGAGCGGTACTTATAAGTACCAACAAACAGGACTAATGGTACACTATTATACCATTCATGTTTATTTGTTGATAATTATTTGAATTTGATCCACAAGCCTTAACTTTTATAATATTATCACACTTGACGAATTTATAATGAATATATTCACTTTTTTTTCGAAAATATTTATATTTTGTTTAGTAAACTACGAAAAAACAACACAAACTCGAGATTTTCAGTTCACGTGCGAGCAAAAACTTTAGAATAAAATGATTAACAGTTACTTAACATGTCAAAAAAAACCGTTATATTTTATGCCCAAAATACCCACGGACGAACTGCTACATATTTGGTTTGATTATCGCAGTTATCTGATATTTTACGGATGTATGAACTTTTGATGATACACATGTACCGCCTTTGAATTTCTTTCTCTGGGTTTTTTTTTTTTTTTTGAGACTTAAGTGAGAAGTCCTGTCAAATTTCGGTAGAAAAACTATCCAGATTTTCTGCATAGAACATAAGTAAGGCAATCAGTTAAGGGCTTAGTGAGGTTGGGGCCCGCCAAAGTTCGCCCGATTATATGTCATCAAAGGGAGGTTTATTTAGGAGGTGAGTCCTGCTCTCTTACCTCCAATGTGTTAGATGCATAAATTCAAAAAATTACACTAAACGATCTAGCATCCGGTTTTAAGATTATCGTGGACCAAGTCCAAACTTTTACAAGGCATGAGAATGAATTTCTTGTCATTTCACATAACACTTCAATCAAAATGGAGTCTAGGCTTATACCTTTTCACTGTAATAACCCTAAATTAAATTATCTAAATATATAAAAATGATATCATTCAACATTGAAAGATTATCATTGTTGGTAACTTTTCTGAAATACGAATAGGTTTTGATTTTTTACTGTTGATTCCGAATAACATTCTCTCGATGGTCCGATGATTGATTTCTTAAAATTGTTTCCAGGCAATTAAATGTTAAATAAACATTCACGGGACTCGAAAGCTACAAACTACGTTTCTTTTAGCTCAATTCAGCTTGCAATCAACACCATGTAGTGTAACAGTGCATTGAAGAAGGTAAATTTGTATGTCAGTTACTAATAAGCAAGTAAAATGTAAAACAAGTTCCCACACAGATTATTATAATGATAACGTTGAAAATGTCTGCGAATAAATCTTGCAAAATGTGTTCACTGTAATGAATAACCGACCCTCTTATGTCGCACACCATACGTCAAAGCCACAATATTTGGAATTTTTCATTAAACTTGTTTTGCTATTGAATTCTGTGTAGAGATTAGCTTTGATTGTGTTTATTTTAAGAAAAATAAAAAATAAAAATAAAAAAAAAACCCTATTAACATCTTTTTTAAAATTTTCATTGTAGTTCATCGATTCTTGAACTTCTCCAATGTGTTCAACACATTTTCTCATGGATACCTGTAGATAGTTTACTAACAGAATATTTCCTTCTTGGCCTTTTTGATTTGGCCCGATGGCGCAAACAACAACCGGAAATATCTGTAGCCGCTCTAACAACAATAAATGAGTTGCTTTACCTGCAAAAGGCTATACCATTTCCCAGCACCATCATGACTGCAATTAATGGACTGTTAGATAAGAACAATTACTCTAAGGCCAATGAAATGTACGAGGATAAATTCACGGAACTTCTGCGGCTATATACGACAAAATTCTGTTCAAAACTTATAAGCGATCATACAGTTTTGGATATTTTTCTACCAGCATTGGAATCATATACATTTAATTGTAAGTTAATGTGATTCTAAATTGTAATCATTAGTGATTAATGTTTTTGGTTTATAATAGCACTATCAGGGAATGAATCTACGTTGCCATTATCAGAAAAACTCGAAGCATGGAAACCCTTACTTAGAGCCTTTGCAACATCAAGCAAATGTGAACGGTACGTTGAGGTAATGCAACTTTTAGTTGGCAATATTCTGCGGCAATTGCGCTCTGAAGTGGCAAATAAAGACTTTGACAACGAAACTGTTGATGAGAATGTAAGAAAAGATTTTCATTTTATTTGATTTATTGACTATACATACATAACTCCCTTTCTCAAATTAGATGCAAACTGAATGGCAACAATATATAGGACCTTGCATTGAAGTGATCGCGCTTATTGCAGAATTACGTCCCAATCCAACGTTTTATCAACTATATCGGCTATGTACTCGGCCGTTTTTGGTGCTCATCATGTCAATGGAAAAGGCGATTGATAGTAAGACCTTCGACCCATCGAATAAAACAGATTGCCGAAACTATCAAAATAGTCTTCGTGAGGTTTCCATGCTTTGTCAGGCGTTAGTTCGTATAGCACCTTCATTAGAAATAGGCCCAACTGGTTCAGAAGAGGCTACCTTAAATATGTGCACTCTAGTAAAAACTTTAATCAGCGGTGTCAATTTTTTTAGTAGCAAAAAATTTCAAAGTCTGCATGTGGATAATTCTTTGCTGATGAGTAGTTTTGTAGATTTGTAAGTACAGTTTGTTGTCTTCAACAAAAACGATACCAATGCTTTTGCTTTATTATTATAATTTGTAGATATGCCCAGTCATTGTTGGCGCTGAAAAGTTTATTAGTTATATCACCCGCCGTAATAAACGATGACCAGTTACGGACTCTGATACACACAATTGCACAAATATTGCTTCCGAGTGCATGTAATGATTCCGCTGTAGTGCAAATGGCAGCAGGTACACTTCTATATGCTTTATAAAACCTTACATATTTTTTTAAGCATTTACAATTTCCTCCAGGTCAATTACTTCTCAGTATAGCTTCTGTGATAAGACCAAAACTAATGTTGGAAATCGAACCGGTTGTTCAATTAATACGCGCTGGCACAGTACTGTCTCATCTGCCAAAGCATGTGCTACCCGTAGTATATGAAGCCCTCATAAGTTCCTTAGTTTTACCGTGGAAAAATGCAAGTCAACAAGAGCAAGAACTCGCCCGTCGCTGTCTTGTACTTCAGGAATATGTGGCGTGCTTGGGGCAAGAATTTTTAGCTATAGATCCAACTGTGCTTAACAACGGACAAGATGTTAAAGTGAATGCAATAACTGTGGGTGTTCTACCGATATTCACAGAAATTATTAATTATTTCAATGATACAAATAGCACAGTAAAGGGTATGCTTGTTAATGCATTCAAGGTAAGATGATTGTCGAAACTTGCACCAGCTGTGATAGAGAAAATGTTCTATTGTTTTTTTTTTTATTCTTCTTCTTTATTTCTTCTAGCCGACCATAACAAAAGCATTGAGTATTTTCAATGCAGTTGGCCTAGATAATAATGAAATAGCAACAACTGTTTCGGACTTTGCTCTAAGTGTTTTATGCTCATTACAAAGTCAACTTGGTATGGCATTTGTTAAAGAGATGATCACACTTTTTATTAATTCCAGCACGAGGTAAAACGCGTAAACCTTTCCGAACAATCAAAACTTAATATATTTTTTTTGTTTTGATTTTATTTTCAGAGGACAAATGACTGTTAGAAGGTTAAAATCGATGGAGAAAATTCTACAAATGTTCCAGTTGATTGTACAACAGCCGGGCGGTGAAACAATGTCACTTATTCCATCGATTTTAAACCTAACTTTGGACCATATACTTCCATTATTTAGTTATGATAATAATCTTCTAGACTATTCTGATGTTGCGCTCTTAATGTACACATTATTCGACAGGTAAGTTTCGGTATCAAGTTTTAGTATTGAATTTAATTTTTTTCGTGATCGATTCGACTAGGTATATGTGTGAAGGTTACAGAAAACCCATGTATCAGCTCGTTGAGTCTTCTTCAATAGGCATATAAAAATAGTCATTACTCATGTATATAAGTCGGTGGAAAAATATGTGTCCAAGTACTTGGATCGGTTTTGAAGCCTTACTTACAAAAATGTTGAAGGTACTGATAAGAACATATTTCCCGAATTTCGGTGCTTTGGCTAGTAATTTCCACTAGTCAATTTGCATATGATTGTTTTTATTTTATAACGTACAATTGAAATAATAAATATAGAGCATATGTTTGGAGGTTGATGAAACGCGTTAAAATCGTTTTGTTCAATCATACGATCATTTTGAGCGGAGGCCAATCTTTATTAATAGGATACTCGTAGGATGTTTTAAGTTTTTGCTTCAATATCAATTATTGGAAATCTAAATTCTTACAACAGCTTAGCTGCTGATTTGTAAAAATTAGGGTGCCCTCGAGATAAACCCAAGTGTTGTCCACTGAAAATACCTCATGGACTTAGGCGCTTCACTGCCTAATTACGTCTGAGCATGAATCTCCTTGGTGTGCCAGTCTTTGATACAAACGCCAACTAACCAACCGCGTTACAAAATTAGTTGTTTAAAGAACGCACGAAAAGAGGCACAATACACGGTGGCTACTACAACGGAGAAATATGTAAAGGATACATTTTTTATTGATTCATAAAGTATATAGTATAGGGTTATGTATGGAATAACATATCGGCTAAATGGCCTCCACGGCTTTGCTGGCACATACGCACTCTTTTGTCAGAATTTTGCATAAATGCGACTGAATTTCGTTGATACAAGGTAGCGCAAAATTAATCATCCAATTTTGTTTTTGGAATACTTTTTTACTAAAAAAAAACAAATGATTTTGAGTGATGGAAATTTTTATTTGGACCTTTGCAGTTATTTCCGTTAAGTGGAAAAGATGATATCCGCCAAGTGGCTGCTGCCGGAGTTGATACACATTTATGACCGTTTTATCGCATTTTTCGCAAGATTTCCGGTGATAACTATTCGCATTCCTGTCGAATATTCTCCTTAAGGGCTGCGATTGTCTGAGGTTTGTTGGCATAAACCCGTGACTTCAAGTAGCCCCAAAGAAAGAAGTCTGGGATGGTTAATACGGGCGATCTTGCTGGCCATGCCAAATCGCCAAAACGAGAGATTACGCGTCCTCAAAAAAATACGGTCCAATCACTCCTCCCGCGTGAACGCCGCACCACACAGTGGCTTTGAGTGGATGTAATGGCTCTTCGTGCACCACACGCGGATGTTCAGTGCCCCAGAAATTGACGTAACCGCTCAACCTTTTCGTTGTTGAGATTGAGGATGGTTTTACAGTAATTCACACGCGACTGACGGTCAGGAGGCAATAACTGATGCACTGTTTGCACTTTGGGGTGGCCGTGGTGTAGTGGTACTAGTTATCGCCTCTCACTCGGAAGGTCAAGGTTCGAATCCTAGCCACAGCAAGTTTTCATTTGTGTAATTGGAACTCAGTCAGAAAAATCTGCGTGTGAAGGCATAACACTGACATGTAGATTTGGCTGTTGTAGGGTTTTCAAGCACAAAACAACCGTTAAAATTCACAACCTCACATTCCGAGAGAAGAAAAATCTCTCCGTCCCATTCGGACTCCCACCCCTGGAGAGTCAATATCGAAACCAAACACACCTGAGTTTCAAACGACTACATCACAAACTTTCCGCCCGCGCCCTAGCAATAGTATAAGGGTATTCATAACCCCTTAGGCGCGTAAATTATAAAAAAAAAAAAAAACGTGTAAGTCTTTCACTAAAATTCGCTGTAGGGTCCGTCTGGTGGTGCACTATTGCGTGGCCCGTCGTCTGGTTGATTTTTCTTCGTTCTCAGCGACACCGGCAGCCACAGTCGCGATATTCTCGGCTGAACGGTCAGTCCGGTGGCGGCCACGCCCTTCATATTCTTCTGTGGTTCTACTCTGTTCGAGCCGAGTAGCTAAGCGCCGGAATGTTTGCCAAGTTGGCGCGAAGTTGGCGCCGGCTCTGACGGACTACCGGCGAAGAGAGGAGGAATATATATTCGATGACTTTAGTATCGGCTCTATACGCAAAGTGAATGTTGCATTTAACAACTGTGCAAGATAGGTCTTTAATCTGAGAAGGTGTGATCACATCTCTGCTTTTACCAAGAAAATCCCTGAATGTTCACTGCATGCACTATTAGAATATCAAACCGTAATCGCATTACACAATGTTATCAATTCGGAAATAGCGGGATACTTGTTGAACATAATTCTTCCTTGACCCAATTCTTAAATTGCAGTAATCTATTTTTTTTTTTCATGGTGGATGGGCGTAGCTCGAGTGGAAGTGTATTGGCTTCCCTATCGGACGGCTTGGTGTTCAATCCCAACCGCGCCCGAAAGTCTCAGGTAAGAGGGGTGGTTGCCTACAATACTACAACTTAATTTACACTAACAATTCAGTCTCCCCATTAAATGTTGGATGTCTCCCATGGAGCGAAATAACCACTGAGCCCATACCTATTTCTCATTCTCTCCGTCAAATTTTCAAAAAAACTCAACACATGCTCTAGCATTTTAAGAGTAGTCATACCCTCTGGAGTGTTAAGTTCTTTAAAAAAAAATAAGAATGCTATGAACATGGAAATCCTTTGAAAATAGTCTGATGGCCTATTAAAGTATTCTTTTTTTATTCTTTACTATTTTTCATTTTCTCCTCGTCTGTCTTTCCATAATTTTACTTTTTTATATCAATTTAGTTGGTTGTTAATAAGGATGAAATATGAATTTATCTATGCAATGCTGAAAGCTTGTTTAGCTTTATTCTTCAAATAAATAAATATCTATCTAAGACCTATCGAGGTTTGTTAAATGTACAAGTTGCGCCTCTAGGCTTTGTCTAATGAGCCACACATTTTTGGAAGCTTACGTTTAATTCTTTCATAATTTATTTAATTTGGTTCTTACACTAATTATAATTTCAGGTTTTGCAAACACTGCAACGAGAAATTTTTTTTTTGTATTCCTTATTTTTATTTTTTTTGTAATTGGCGCGCTCTCAAAGGATTGCGTACCCTTAAAATCTTGCACACACCGTGGGCGAAGAAAAGTTAGGGAGGACAGAAAGGGAGATACCGATGCACGTTGTATGTACATAGTGTTTGCATGCGAATGTTTGGAGAACGGGTATGAACGAAGATCAATTGGACATACTCGTACTGTATCCACAACATCATCTTCTAACTTGTTCCCACTTTATTAGGCTATACATACTATATATCATCTAATTCATCCATCTCTTCCCCAAAATTGTGTTCATCACATGTTTATCCATCAAAGACACTAACTCAAGCCGAATAAATTTTAAATTTGTTGCCTCTTAAAATAAAGTCCATATTCGAATGGCATATTATGGTTCATATTTGCGATCATTATGCTGCGATTCCAAGGAGATTATCATCAGCATTGCCAGATTTGTCACCAAAGATCCATACATTGTCATTGAGGAGATTTCGGGTTACTGGTTAATGGTTTTCGAAAACGAGGTCGTAGTATGTTTATTTACAATATATCCAATTCATATGGTAATACTACTTGTACATAAATGAATTGAGTGGATAGCGATAGTTGAAGTACGAATATTATACACTAGGGTCAATTGAAAAGGGTAAATTTATGTAAATATAATTTTATATTTTATGACTAAGTGAATACTATTGCTTTTGAGCTAGTCTAAATTTACTATAACCATTTTGTGGCTTTTCTAGTGGACCATGTCGATGAAGTTCCTTTTTTAATAAGGTAAGGTTAAGTATAACAGCATATCGTCAGTTATAACACGGTCGTATGTTGAAACATTCAAAATTTGACATTTCTGTTCGGTATTACTAAAGAGTTTTTCTTAATTTCTGCAAGAGTGCAAAACATATGAAAAGGAAAATAAAGCCATAAAATCGCGAAAACCTGAAATATCTTTTGTACCACAAAATCAGTATTAAGAAACCAAGAGAGGCTCAATTCTTTTGATGAAATTGACAATCTCTCCGGTGGAGATTTTGAGAATTCATGGATTAATTAATATTTCTCTGAGGAAATGTCGTTTCCTTAAGGCATATAGAGTCATGCACTATGAAGACGACGTTGGGTTCCCTGAATAAGATCTACTTTTTGTATATGATATCGAAAGTGGCAGTGGTAGGTTAGAAATCCAACCATCATCCCTTTTGAATTGCAGAGATTCTTTAGATTTGTTGTGGAAGGGTTTGATGGCTCTTTTAGCTTGGCGAAACCCTGGAAAGTTTTCCCAATGGGATATACACATTTTGTTTTGCCAACTCTTTATTGTTGTTTCAAGCCAGTTCGTCGACTATTTAATTTCCTACAATACATTTATGACCAGGCACCTACTAAAGTTTTGGTTTATTCTTATAGGAGAGCTCTTGTAGGGTATTGTATTGAAGCAGGACAAAACTGATTTGGAGTCAATGAGGTTAGAGCCTATTGCCTTAATGGCTGCTTGACTGTCCGTTAGTATATGATATGGAGAGGAATACCCTTCATTCCCTTATCGATAATGAGGTTGGCACACACCTGAATGGCATGCATTTCTGCTTGAAATACGCTGGAACTTTTTCCCATTGGTTGCGATACTCTGCTGTTTGGACCAAATATACCAGCACGCTCCCCGGTGTCCATCTTTGACTCATCCGTATACCACTTAATACCTTTAAGACTTGTGGTTGTGTGTTTATTGTTCCATGTTTTTCGGGTTCGGATTTTAAACCTTCTTAATATTCTTAGGTAGGTGGTCGTTTACCGCGCAAATCATTTTAAGATCGGAGATTTCAAAGAGAAGTGATTAATCTCTCCTGTTTGTAGTAGCCTGAGAGTATTGCGATTTGCCAACTATTGTATGAA
This sequence comes from Volucella zonaria, assembly GCA_963966105.1. Classification (NCBI taxonomy): domain Eukaryota; kingdom Metazoa; phylum Arthropoda; class Insecta; order Diptera; family Syrphidae; genus Volucella; species Volucella zonaria. The sequence goes on from OZ014532.1 coordinate 162,089,404, forward strand.
GAGATGCAGTGGCGTTAAAAAAATAGCCGCTGTGGGGCTTGTGTGCATTACGCCAAGATGCAACTCTTTACTGGAGTTGATTGAGAGATTTTCTCCAACACACCAGTCGTTTAGTATATTAGGACGATTGCCCTTTGCTGTGACGCCTAAGGCGTAGGCATATGTTTGATCGAATAATTGGAAGAAGGGTGTCCAAAGTAAGTACGCCCGCCAGAAAAAATATCAACCTGGTTTTCTGTAAGTGAAGATTTTTGGTTTTGAGGTTTTCGTAACCATCCCAAACGTTTTCTCTGAGTACTAGTCAATGCTACCCTTTGAAACTCTTACTGGGAAAGTTAAGTTGATTGTTTGAAATTGCGAAAGTAGCTCTTTCTATACCCTTCAATAAACGAGTTTCTTGCTTTACTATTTTTGCTCACACAAGTGCTTAAGCACAATGAAATTCGTAGTAAAATTAGGATGAAACTATACACAAGACGTAATGACTATATTAATTAATACAATATGAGCAGCCATTTGGGCTGCAGTCTTTTCAAAAGTCTATTTTATGTTGTGCTAGCTTTTGGGCAGAATTCTTGGTCAGGTTATATTCGTACATATAATCTCTTCGAATGAAATTATTCGACATATAATTCTCTAGAGTTTTAAACTTAGTTGTCTTATATTTTAATTAATGAAATTAATATATAATTTTTGTAAATCTAATTTTAGTGTTCTAAATTACCGCTGGCAATATTTCTACAAAACAAACGTTCAGTCGATTGTCTTAAATGGATCACCAAACACAAATAGCTGTAACGATCATGTACAACATCCTGAACAATTCATAACCATATTCAATTCTTATGGTCAAGCACTAGTCATCGGTAATGATCCGAACATCACTCGCACTGTTTTGCTATCACTTCAAAACCTAAATGAACGGTGGAAACTCTTCCATCGTGCTCTATTCAAAACGAATCTACTCGCATCATTCCAATGTGCATTAATTAATGCATTACAATCAGCTGAAGGTGCTCTACACTATGACCTTATGAGTAGTGTTCTCTTTGCAATGGGACAAGTTGACAAATTGAAATTACACGAAAGTTTTATGTCAGTTGGATTCACAGCGACGAATTTAAAAGTCATTGAAGAAATATGCTTGGCAACGGTAAAAAATAAATAAATATACATACATATATATATCAAATTATTGAGAAATCATTTCCAAATTTTACTTGTTTATTTGGGTTTTTTTTTCAGGACATTCCCACATTTTCCCAAAAGATGTCGCAACTAATTCAAGATACACGTTGCGTGAGACTCACCCAATAGCATTAGAAGGAGTTTTTACAATTTAATCACGAAAATCATATTGCTTCATCTGAACGTTTGAATGAATATCAAATTTCGTGTAAATATTTGCGTTTGTTTATCCTTCTTTAAAATTTGAGAATACTCAAGATCTCAGCAATTTATCACAAAATGTTTAAATTTTTTATTTGATTTTTGATTTAATTTTGTTCGTGTGTACTAGTGTTTTTTATATTAAAAGTTCCGTAAAATAAAAACAAAACAAAATAAAAAAAAAACTAATGAAAAAATAAATATGTTTAGCTAAAATTTCGGCCTTAATTAGCAAAATTTTTCAATAACACTTTTTTAAATGTAATTATACGTGTAAATATTTAGCAAGAAGAAGAGAAAAAAAAAGAAATACATTTTTTTTACTTTGTGAAATTTTGCTTTGAAATTATGATAAGCTTTTGATTTAAATTTATTTTAAAAAGAAACCGTATCTATTTAGTTTTTGCTTTTTATTATTTTTTTTTTCATTACAAATATGTGTTAAAGGAACAGAGATTATGTGTTACTGTACATTATTCCGCATTTAATTATTAGGTCTAGTTGTAATGAAGTTAATAAATGTAAACAAATACATAGTACTTCCCCTAATACAGGATAATCAACAAATGGAAGTTCACGTAAGATACAATTGTCTTTAGTTTCTTATTATTATATATATATATATTCTTTTTTTTTTTCTTTTAATACCTTTTGTTTGCTTTGTTTTGTGTAGTTTCTTAAAATTAAATTTCATTTTACTTAAGAACAAAGCACTAAAAGACGTAAGATTCGATTTAGTTGACTTGTGTAATAATTAGTTATCGAAAGAAAACTATGAACGTCATGTTGTGTCATTTTTTATATTTATATATACTATACATCTACTACGTATATTGATAATAATAAAGCATTTCGAGTAAGAAATTTTAGTCATATGTATACGTAAAGAAATTGGTTGATTTGTTTTTTTATCGTCTTTAAAGCATTCCGACCTCTTTGTTACGTTGTTGAATTAAAACTTGGTGGAATTATCTGACCTTGTTTTGGGCTCCACTCGGTCCTTCTGCGTCTCTTTTTGGGATTCTTCTGCATTTCTATATACCCACATGTATTTATATTTTACTTTTTGTTATTCGTCGTTTGTAATATGCCTTATTACCAATTTTTTTCTTTTTAGAGATAAATATAGCAGAGGTAGGATATTCCTAGCTCCTTCGTTTTACTCCAACCATTGAGGAAACATCTAGACTAGGTGGCGAAAAAATTTGTTTGTCAGACAACATACTAGATGGAGTGAAAAGTGACCTTCTTGGGAATTAAAAAAATTTTTTTTTAAATGTTTTTTTTATATTATTCAATATAGTCCCCTTTTAGTTTGATACACTTATTCCAGCGATTTTCCAACTTCTTGATCCCGTCCGAAAAGTAATTTTCCGGAAGGTCTGCAAAATACTCCTCCATGGCGTGGATGATTTCCTCGCGTGAGCTGAATTTTTTATTGATGAGCCATCTTTTGAGGTTTAGGAAGAGATAATAGTCCGAGGAATCCAAATCCAGTTACCAATCGACGCCAAAAGCCCGCCCGATTCCGCATCAGCAAGTCCAAACACTCTTTCGAAGTGCTGTGTTCGTTCGTGTTTTTGGTCATTCGCGGCACCCAGCGGCAGGATGACTTTTTCATATGCAGAATATTGCCCAAAATATGGCGTGTGCGCTCAGTACTAATCTTTGTGGTATCTGCTAGCTCGCGCACCTTCTCTTTCCGGTCAGCCAATACCATTTCAAGTATTTTTTTGACATTGTCCTCTGTAACCGCTTCGGAGGGTCTGCCGCTGCGGACTTGAAACTCTCGAAACCAATATTTGACGGTGTAATCTGACGGAGCATTAGCCCCATAATATTTATCCAACTTCTCTTTTGTTACCTTCGCCGTTTTGCCTCTCAAAAAATAATGTTTTATGAGAGAACGAAAATCGTTTTTGTCCATACTCAACATGATGCCAAACACGTCAACAATCAGCTGTCAAAACAAAACTAAGGACTGAAACGAATAAAATTTGGAAACTTCAAAGTAAAAAAAAAATATTTTCATAATTCAAATCATTCAAAATTACAAAAAATAAAAAAAATTATTTGGGTTCCCATTCTTTCCTCAACTTTTTCGAATGTCCTTCATAAGGTTGGTGACAGTTACATCCGTGATCTTTTTGGACGCTCTTTTCCATTTAGCACCAAAATCTTTTACGTCCTTTGCACACTGCTTTTCTCAATTTAGGTTTGACCAAAGCCCAATACCTTTCAATGAGACGGCACTGTGGAACATTGGGTGGATTCATGTCTTTTGGGACAAAGTCGACATTTTTAGCAACAAGTAAGCTCAACGTCGCATGAGCATAGTGAGCTGAAGCTAAATCTGGCCAAAATAATGTTGAACGCTCGTGTTGGTTTAAGAAAGGAATGAACCGTTTTTTCAGGCACTCGTTAATGTACACTTCTCCGTTAATTGTTCCTGTTGTAATAAACCAAGAGCTTCTGTGCCCATATTGGCAAATGGCCTGCCAGACGAAATATTTTGACTCGAATTTTTCCATCCCAATCGATGTTGTTGATTGCGGAAAAATCTCAGCTTCAAACGAGTTGTAAAACTGCGCACCTGGAAGAGTAGTAAAGTCGGCTTTGACATAAGTTTCGTCATCCAAAACGAAGCACGCTTTCTTGTTGCCGATCAAGTCGTATAGCTTTCGGGCTCGTGTTTTTATGACTTTTTTTTGCTTTTTAGTAACTTTTGGTATTTTTTGTTTTTTTTCGTGTTTTTAGACCGTTACGTTTTTTAGATCTTTGTACCATTGTTTGGTTGGTATTACATTTCCGAGCAACATCTCTAGATGACATTGTCCGGTTTTTTACGATGGTACCCACTATTTTCCTGTCCAAATTTGTATCATGTGTTGCACTTTTAGCTCCAGTTTTCTGTTTTCGCTTAACTGTCAACGTCTCCAAATATCGTTTAATAACAGAATCCACCGTACTGCGTGCTATGTTTAAATTTTTTGTGATGAAATGGTTTGGACGCGAAATATTTTCGAGCCATATGTCGATGATCTTTTTACGGCGTTCATTTTGACTCATATTTTATAAATATTTTAAACCGCACCGAACTAAAATGAATAACAAACTGAAACTAGAGAATATACAGGCTAATTTGGGTAAAAAAAATGGGATTGCAATTTTTACGCATTGGAAGTATAGTCCGTATTAAAATTTACAGATTTTATTCGTTTCAGTCCTTAAAGGCAGTATCGCACTGAAATTTGGCATGTCTGCCTAAATATGAACGGACTTCAAGGCACCATAACCTTTTTTGCAGTAGCAGCGCATTCTGGCGGTCAAGGATGTCACTTTTCACTCCATCTATTGTAGTAAATACAACTTTTTCATGTTGAGCACAGGAGAGTTCGAAAAGGTGTTAGTTGGATGTAGTATGTATGTACAGTAGTGTGCAAAATATAAGCAACCGTTTTCATATCAATACTTTAATACAAATTTCTCCACATATTTTTCATAAACGCTCATTGGCTTTTCTCTTTGAGTAACAGCTTTTAAATTTTTAGCTCTTTTATTCGTTTTTTTTTTCCAAATATCACAAATATAATATCATTGAAAAAATGATTGCACATGCCTGTGCAAAATATAAGCAACTTCGCATTCTAAATACTGTACATGAGAAACAGCAAACGTTTTGCATTAGTTTCTTTGTTACAACCCTGTAGAAACATCGCTTTGCTGCAATGGCTCGTGTTCAAAACTTAACGCCTTAAAACTAAAAATTATCGAAGATTTTAACAGTGGAGAATCACAAATTTCTTTGTCAAAAAATATAATATTAACAAGTCAATTATTTCTCAGTTAATTAAAAAAATATAAAGCTACCGGCATAGTCGACAGCCGACATTTAAGTGGCCGCCATATGCCGAACTGATAGAAAAATATGTTCGCTCATTAAAAAAGAACCTTTTATCAGTTCGTAGGAGATTGTAACGGCTCTCAATTTAAACGTAGATGTAAACACCGTACGCAGACGAGCCATTAAACATGGTTTAAAAAGTGACAGACCCTCCAACACCCATGTGCTAACGAGGAAACATCTTCAAAAAAAGGTTGCTTTGCTGATTTAAACTTTATTTCATTATTTTCACTTAATACAGTACTTTTCAGCGATGAATCCAAATTTAATATTTTCCATTCAGATGGCTTTTGTACGGTGCGACGAAGCAAAGGAGAACTGCTAAATCGACGTTACTCTATGGTGACGTCGAAGGTGGTGTAGCGTAATGTGTGGACTTGCTTTTCCGCTCATGGAGTGGGTCCTTTCATTGAAACCGAAGGTATAATGGACCGCTTTATGTACAGGGGCATCCTTCAAAGACGCGGAATGGGAAATGCCGCTTCGATGGGCGTTTTTACACGACAATGACCCGAAACATACATCGAAGCTGGTAAAAGAGTGGCTCCACGATGAAGGAATTTAAGTTCTTGATTGGCCAGCACAATCTCCAGACTTGAATACCTGGTCCAAAGGCTGTATTTTACTCGTGATGTTAGCAGGAAAAAAGCAAATCTTAATAAATTGCAGTTCTGGCAGGTTTATGTAAGCTGTAAAATTGTCGATAAATAGCAAAATCTTTCTCTTTTTCATCTTCATTTGTTTATCAATTTTCTTTAACCAATATGTGAAGATCTCGTTCGTCATCCATGTTTTTTATTATTCTTGTAGTCTACTGGAAGTGTTTTTACACCTCTAAAACATCTTGATCGATTGCATCGCCCAATAAAAAGAATAGGAAATAGGAATAGTACCGGACATATTGGCACACAAATGTATTGTAACACGTTCCTTGCTAAATTTTCCTCCATAACACGGGTTGCTTTTAAACATGAAAGTTTTATCCGGAAGACACTTGAAAAATAAAGCTGTCTCATCTGCCCTAAAAATGTTTTCAGCGGTGTAAGCATTTAAAACAGATGAAAGACTTTCAATCCAACTGTTGCCAAGATTTGATCTACTTTCTTTTACTTTCCCCACAAATTTTTTTAAAAACTAAACCATTTCTTTTTTTGAAACCTTCTAAACCAACTGTTACTTGCCGAAAATTGACTGATGTTTAACCTAGTCGCAAAATATTGAGCTTTTTCTTTGATTAATGGCCCCCTATTGGTATGTTTTTATCGAAGCACTGCTTAATCCATAACACAAAACGTGTTTCAAGTTCAGGATGTTCCGGAGGTCCATTTCTTTTCAATTTACCATGACCTTCAACACATCCAGCCTCAATTTTCTCCCTGTCTTTTAAAATTTTCAAAAAAGTTGATTTAGGCATGTTAAACTCCTTACAAATTTGTTCTCTTGATTTTCCATTATCAAACTCATTTAATAAATTTAATTTAACACTTATTGATAAACAGTTCAACTTACGCTTCGACATTTTGAGCAATGCACAACTTAGCACAACAAAGGGATTGAACTGAGCTATAAAATATGCGTATATCCTGAGAGACATAAAGCCAAGACAGGAGTCGAAAGAAAGATGAGAAAAAGCAAACATCCTACAAAGACAGGAGTCGAAACGAAGATGAGAAAATGCAAACATTTTTGAAGAAAAATTTTAAATTTTTCCACCAGTCTGACTCACTTACAGAGGTTCTACTACTCATCATCCCACTTATAGAGGTGCTTTTTTGTAAATATGAGTTTAGCTTACAGAGGTCAGACATTTTCTCCTAAAGAGGTTTTTTTTTAGTAAAACTGATGGTGCAGCACAATTTGGCCCACTAAAAGAGGTATTCCATTTATCCAGGTTCGACTGTACAATATTTTGCACAGGATTTTTCACTTATTGTTTTTATTTTTTATATTTACAAACTTTTTTGCTGAACAAATATTTCTAAAATACTGTCAATTAAAAGATCTTACTCTAAAGCAAAACTTCTCAATTGTTTCCTTGTGTGAAAAAATTGAAATGAAAGATCAGAATGAAACGGTTGCTTATGTTTTGCACAGTACTGTAATATGTATTAACGGGCAAAATAGCTTTATTAAATAACAAAAAAAAATGTTGAATATAATTTTGGATTATCATGGGCGGTTTCTTAGATTTATCGTTATTGATGTCCAAAAAAAATTTTCAATTTTGCTGCCAATTAACTATAGGGACAGTTGACATTTTAAATAATCAAACAACGTATTGTAGTTGCGGTCTTTCTTACTGTATCTTAAGTACTTCGTACAGCTTTCTTGATTTTCAAAACTCTGACCATTTTAGTTGGTATGGGATTTATCAATTTTCGCAGAGCTTATTCATTGATCTCGATCGATGCGATGTCCTGCTTATTTGTGTTTTTAACTCTTTTATATTCCTGTATGGCCTTCCATTGAAATGCACGTTTTCGAAGGATAAGCTAATGACTATATGATGGCCACGGTAAACATCTTCGTCGACTGTTTCTACATTGTGAATGGGAGTAGAAAGCAAACGTTTTTATTGTCTGTATTGTCCAGCATTCATCCTGTGTTGTACACACATAAGGGATCTCTTCATAGAGGTCTAGGACACCCAAACGCTTAAGACTTCAAACTCTGAAGTGTCATGCAAATCAAATTCCTTTTAAGCGCTGGGAATCCATCTGTTCCCATTCCTTGCATTGAAACTAATTCAGAAAATAACACAGCAAATCGACGTATAGTACGTACAGTGGTGTGCAAAACATACCGGATTTTTATCGAACTTTTTTTCGTTGGTGAATTTTAGGGAACAGACAGAACCTAAGTAAAATCTGTTGTCAATTTAAGAAAACTTATTGTATCAGTTTACAAATGAAAGAAAAACAAGGTTTTGCGATAATATGTTTTATTATACAAAAAAAAAAACTTAACTCGGTAACGGTCTGTGCAAAACATACCGGATTTACGTTATACTTAATATTGTGTCCAGTAACCGTTGTTTTTTAAGACCTCCTCGCATCTTTTAGGCATGGACAACTCTAGATTCTTTTGGAATGTTCTCCCATTCATTCTTTAGTGACGTTATAACGCGTTTTTGGATGCGTGCGTCTTTGACTCTACCCGTCCTTATAAAATGGCCCACAAGTTCTCGATAAGGTTTAGATCAGGCGATTGGGAGGGTCCATCCAACACATCAACATTTTTCTGCGCAAACCACTCCTTGACCAACTTTGATGAATATTTTGGGTCATTATCATATTGATAAACCCAACGCAGTGGCATCTCCTTCTCAGCGTATGGTAGCATTACGGATTCCAGTATATCAAAATACTGAAAACGATCCATAATACCACTAATCTCATGTATTGATCTACATTCTGCACTAGAAAAACATCCCCACACCATAATTGAGCCTCCTCCATGCTTCACGGATGGACGACAATGTCGTGGCTGAAGACGTGTGGCCTTCTTTTGTCTAACATGAATACTTCCATCAGAAGCTATCAAGTTGAACTTACTCTGGTCGTTAAAGAGTACAGTTTTCCACTTCGTTGCTGACTAATTCTAATGGTTTCTTGCGAATTCCAGTCTAGGAAACGTTTAGAGTTAGCAAAGTAATCAAAGACTTACTAGAAGAATAAAATGGTACCTTTTTTGTCTATGCTTAGTAGTGAGTAGAGGCTTATTCACTGGTGGAAAAGAACAAAAACCAGCTTCTCTTAAACAACTGCGGACGGTGCTTGCTTCAATTGAATGATAGGCAAATTCGCTACCACCTGATTTTTAACCACACCACTGTATTTATTTTTAGCCATTTTATTGGTAAACATATTGGAGACATCTGACCTTTTAAGTTTTGTTAAGTCTATAACTCACTTCAAATGACTGCTAAAACCATTTCCAGCAGTTAAAAACGAAGAAAATACGGTACTTTTGAAAATCCAGTATGTTTTGCGCATGCATGGCATTGAGTTGAGCTACAGTTTTTGGCAAAACTCTAAAAATAATGACAACAATGCCTTGTTTTTTTTTCTGTTTGTAAACTTATTCAATAGGTTTTCTTAAATTGCCAAACAAGTGTACCTACTGTATTTCTGTCTTCTACATAGAATTCTTCAATGAAAAATGTTCAGGAACAACCCGGTATGTTTTGCAGAACACTATATATGTTGCAATAATTTTTCCCATGGACAAATATATTCCTCAGGACACAGCTAAATTAAAATTCAGTTATTTTCATTTCAAGCTGCGAGAAGTGAAATTTGTTTCTAAAAATATTTTCATAAACTTTAAATAAAACACAAAAAAATAAAAAAAAAATCTCTACAATTAACATGTTAAGGGAATGGAAATTTGGAAATGTTTTATTTTCACAAATTGAATGTAAAATACATGCATCGGTACGCGTCTATATTTCATTTACGATTCCTCCGATTGGAACTTTTCATCGGTTACGATCATAGGTACCTATATTTTTGCATATTTTTTTTAAGAAGTTAAGGGGTTCTGTACAGTTACAATTTTTAAAATTTTTAAAAAAAATCTATATTTTTTTTATTTTATTTTCGCTGTACATATATTTAAGAACACACATAGAAAATTTCATGTCAATCTGGCGAATATTTTCGAAGTTACACGCACATTTGTAAAAACGTGTCAGAGCTTTTGAAAGTAGGAGCCTGGAATGACAGCTGCTTACCTAGAACGCTGTCCCTTTTATATATGTACCTGCATATTGTATATGTACCCTTCTAACTAATTCAAAATGCATGGAGCGGCAGTGTATTCGAATTCTTTTTATACCGGTGAGGAAAATTTAACTTTTTCTATCCTCAAACTGGCAAATGTTGAAGAGTAGTAGTCAGTCTAAGCCAAGCAGAAAACTTGTGAGATTGTTTATACGAGTACTTTATTATACAAAAGTCGAGATTAAAGAAGTGGAAAAACGTTTTTAATCCAAAAACAGCTGTAACGGATGAAAGTAGTTTTAGTGCTTCTGCGAAATAATTCTAAATGCAAGATCTTAGTTCCGCGTGATTCGTCTGTTGAATTTTGAACTTTATTACAATGTTTAGAGCAATTTCTGAATACGTGAAGTGTAAAATCTGTTGACGGAAATGTTTAAGTTTGAAACTGCTTCTGAACGAGGATTTGGTTTTAAAATTGTTTTGCTGTGCGATAAGTGTCCTTTTGTTGGGCATTTTTATGAGATAAATAGACGTTTTTTATTTGTCATGAGGGTTCTCGGATTAGGCTTGAAAGGCGCCCTTGGACCCAAGGTGCGTTCACATGTCGAAAGGGAGGATGTGCAGCGCGTGACGATCTCCGACCACAGAGCATACGAGAGGGAAGAATGTCAGCAGACAACACCAACTCGAGGCATTAGAAGGTGCTGAAGACGCTGAGGGTTTATTATATGGGCCTGGAATAGACGATGTAAGTTGAAAAAAAAAATACTTTACTACATATATGTAAAGTGCTTTTGAAATTTTAAATGCGTTTTTCTCAAAACTGTTTTTAAAGTGGATGAGCAAGAATTTTCGGAAACGGCTGATTCGTTCAAATTTTAACACAAGCTTTTTAAGTATATTTTTTAGTAATTAATCGAAGGCTTTTTCTCACCATTTTATAAACAATTTAAGGCCTGAATTTTTGTCGAAAATCGATTTTTTTGAGAAGTCACTATTTTTTTTTGAAAAGTCATTATTTTTCTTATTCAGTCGATCAAATACGTGATAATACATTATATTAACGAAATTTGTTTGGCGTTTTTCATTTCATATGATCCAGTCCAGAGAAATCATGCTCACCGCAAGACGCCTTTTTTAGAGGAACTCCGGAGATCAGCTATAGCAGCTTTCAATAGAATTATTTTTACAAATACGAAATGTTAAAATAAAATTAAATGTTACCATAATATATGTAAACAATTTAACGTTAATAAATTAGAAGGTCTTCTCGGGAAAAATTCTTGAAAAATCGATGTTTTTGGGTCTCCTGACTGTATATAACCCCTTAACACTCAAATGAGTACGAATACACTTCTAATGCCTCAACATGTGTTAAGTTTTTTTGGAAAATGGGATAGAGAGAGATAGAAAGATGTTTGGGCTCAGTGGTTATTTCGCTCCATTGGTGACATCTAATACTTAATGGGAGGCTAAATTCTTAGTGGAAGTTGTTGATTTCTTGTCAAAAACTCATCTAACTTGATTTTTGTTAACTGAAAAAATAAATCGTACACCGAACTGTCCGCCCATTACCACTTGGGCCACGACCACCCACATTTCGACACAATGATGTAAAATTAAAAAAAAAGATTGCTGCAAGTGTAAAATTTTAATTTGACTACTAATTTCTGAAACTTAGGATCCCCAAAGTATCTTGGGTTTATCTAGTCGAACCGTCAGCAAAATCGGCTTGCATTTAACATATTGAATATGAGCACTTTCAGAGCAGCATCCATCGACTGTGAACATTATCTCGTAGCATCCAAAGTCAGCCCGACTGTCTCACAAGAAGGTGCGAATGATAAAACAAAAAAACTTACCTTGGAACCCTTCTGCACGTCTGGAATAGTCTACAATTACCACCTGAGTGTGTACAGTGCTATTCGGAAGAGTTGGCCAGTCTACTGCAGATGTCTCCTAAATTTCCTGTCACCAAACTTCAAATTAAAAAAAAAAAAGGAAACTTTACAACAACAAATGTACGGAACTGATCGCTGAAAGAAAAAAAAAATGGAGGAGGACGTGTACGCCCATGCATTTTCATTCTCTTACTCTCTCCGGGCATGTGGCCGTTGGTGAACTGTTTTGAATAGCACTATATTCACTGTGGGCAACACCCGTAATTCAGTATCGCATTATCATAAGTGAGTAAGCTAAATTGACTTAAGGCTACTAGTCACCCACGAGAAGATGCCCGTAGTATGAAGATGAGTGCAAATACCTGGAAAAGGTGGCAGAATAATCACATCTTAAGGACTAGAGGAAGAAAAGAGAAACACGGGAAGAATATCGATCTAGAAAAAGCTCAAGGAAGTCGAAGCGTTGCGACAAGGTATAACATTTGACAGTTCTAATGAAAAACAAAAAGGTGCATTCAAAAATAAACAGGGAAAGAAGCACTTAAGAACATATTCATCAATTACAAAACAAGTGGAGAAAGTGATTTTACAAGTAGACCACCCACTTTTAGTCAATGAAAGACATACTCTATACCTAAGGTCTCAATACCTTTTGGGACACACGATTTATTTTGATGTTTTGATGTCCCCATAATCAACAATAGTATCAGTGTGGCTTTCGGCCAGCCAGATCGACTACAGACCAATTTTCGCACTGAAACCAGTCCAAGGTGCTTATGATAGGATTCATCTTCTTGAGCTCAATAAGACGATGGCCGAAACAAAAATCCATCAAAAATAATCTAGCTATGTCGCACAATTGTAAGAAGCACGCGATATGATGCGCGATTTGATTAAAACTCCTGCAAGGGGATACGTTTTGATGCGACGTACAGTGCTGGAACAGATAGTGTGTGTAATGTTGATTATAAATGAAACCTCAGAATTGGAACAACCAACCATGTGGTTGTTGTTTTTCCTTCTTGCTGTAAAAAGATCCATGCAATAAAAAATATGATCGAATCAGTAAAAATAAAAAAGTGCACAAAAGCACTGTGTTCAACAAATCTGAGTGGCGTCTGGGATACGCAGACGACATATCGGTCGCTCCAGTGTGCCCTCATATAGGCTTTTACGGCAATCTGAGTGGCTTCTGGGATACGCAGAAGACATAATCGGTCGTTGCAATGTGCCCCCATAGAGGCTTTTACGGCAACTAGGTGAGAAACTCTACTAATACTTTTGCAATCATTTGTCCCCTTTACAAATAAACTGAAAGAAAATCACGCACGCAAAAGTGTACTACACGATTGACAATTCCCAGGCATACGATAACACGATTTGGGGCAATTTGTGGACGTCGTAATTGGAGAGGCAGAAATCTGGAAAGGTTTCAATCTATGTTAGTTTATGGATGGACTGGCATTGTCCCTGTTGTAACTTCGAGATAGTTAAAGAGTTTACTTATCTCGACATAAACTTAACATGAACGAATAACATTCTAGCGAATATTTGACGATGCACGCTCTAAAGACAAGTGATTCACTGCAAAGCAGTGCAGATATGGAACACTTTCTACAGAAAATTTTGTTGCCATATATTTGGCCCCTAATGTGAAAACGGCGGCGAATCGATGAGAAGATGTAACCATACCAAGATATGGTCAAAAAGGAAAAACGTGTAGACTATACCAGCTTCATATGGACAGCAACGATCTTATCAGAAGGACCATCAAAGTTCATATCCCAAAATCGAGACGACAAGGAAAGCAAACTTGCGTTTTAAGAACCAAACGAACGCAGATGCCAAAACAATTGGTATTTAGAACTGGAAAAAGTACGTCCGGGATCAAAGAGGATGGAAATTTGTCACACCCCAGGTAAAACCTCTTCACGGATCGGGTGCACGTGGAAAGTTTTTACCACTGGAAGTATGGATGTTTTAATACATGGCCGGAACAAAATCTAAGATTAAATAGTCACTTGTAAAGAATTAACACGAGTTTTGACAATAAAGTTATTTTGTTTTTAATTTAATTTGTTTCACATTTATTTTCTTATTGGTTGATCTTGCACAATGAATTGTTTACAAATTTTGCTCCATTCATTTGTTTTTGTTTTTAAAGTATAAATAAAATTTTTTTAACAGTTTTCTATACTTAACATATTTATTTTTGTTATTTTTTTTTATATACTAACACAATAGAAGTCAATAGAGTAAAAGATGAAGGAAGGCTTCCATAAAAAAATACTCAACTCAATTAAATATACAAATATAATTATACATATTTAGGTTTTAATTTTTATTTTATATTTAATAATTACCAGTTAATAATATGATGTGTACAACCACTTTAAAGTAGTAAATTAAAGAAAAATTAAAAAATAATTATTTATAAAATACCAACATAGTGATCAGAAAATAAATCATAAGTAATTAAACTAATTATTACAATAGAATTAAAAAAAAATGTCAAGAAATAAATTCCGGCACATTACAACGACCAGCGTTGTTTTATTTTGAATATCCGCAGATATTTCAAGAAAATTATTTTTACATTTATATTAACATATTTATAACTACAATAATTATACAAGTAATAGATAAATAAATTTAGTAGTTTTTTTTATTTTTTTTTTTTTTTGTTTTTGATGATTGATATAGAGTTTGCTAGGTTTTATCTGTTTCTGTTGTTTTTTTTACTAATACAGTAATTTGTATTTGTTTCTGGTTCTATTTGCTTTAGATTTTTAATGGTTATAAAAAAAATATATGTGTTTAATTTTATTTTCTATCTTCAAAAGTTTTTAGTTGTTTCAGGATTTTACTTTTAATTTTTGTTTTTTTTTTTTATTGTAATGTGTAGCTTTTTTTCTTTAAATATGAGAAAAATAGGAGCGTGTATTTGTTTGTTGAGAATTTGTTAGAGGAAGACTGATAGAGGGGCGAAAAAACGGTTGTAATATTTTTAACATTTATTTCTTTCTCAGGGAAATTAAATTCCTTTGCTGTTCTTATTTTATTTTTTTTTTATTTTTCGCGCAAATACAACACATTAATTTTTTTTTCTTATAACAAATATCTATATTTTTTTCTATTTGACTTTAAACTTTTTTTTTCGTTGGTATACATTAAGGTCACTCAACACTTATTTTACTTACACATGTAATAGATAGTTAAATATAACTTACATGAACAGATTTCAGCATTTTTGTTTTGTTTTAAAAGATTTATTTATGTATTCCTATGATATCAGGCCACCTCATACATTTATTTTGGTTTTTATCAACAGTTTCTGACGTTAATATAAATTGTCAAAATAGAAGGTGGTAAAATTAAATTTTAAATTGTATAAATTAAATAGTCGGACTGACCGGGTTTATAGGTATCACTTGGGTAGATTGATGTGTAAATTAACGATAGTTGTTAGTCTAAATTTATCAAAATATGTGGGTTTATTTCGATTCAATCGTTAAATATTACATATTTCTAAAGATTTAGGTGATATCTATATTTTAGATTACAAATCGAATAAAGAGTCTAACACTTTCTAAACAAATAGAAAGAATTATTCTAATCACGACCTTTTGATAAGAAAACAAAATATTCCACCAGAAAATTGATTTGTACAAGATAATTAGGAGAAGTTCACCAACATCTAACCACCTAGACCAGCTGGCGGTTTAGATGTTGCCTTCTAAATTACTGAAACAAGTATAAAGGGTTGCTGTCATATATTTTGGCATGAATTTAAATGACGAAAATGTGTAATTTTCATAGGCAAATTCAAAAGTTTTGCATGCTTCCTGCAAGTATATATGCATATAGTAAACAAGTATAATACCAGAACTTATATAAGAAAACGTTGAAAACTTACTCTTGTGTAGAGCTCGCAGATGGTTATTGATCAGTGCATTTAATATCTTTTCGCAGTAATAATTGAGTTTATTTGACTCTTGACATCATAATGCGATGAGCTTACTCAGCTCATTTGTATTTCTGAAGATCTTGTGGTGATTTTTTTTTTTATAGTACGCATACTAGGCGCAATTTTGGCGATGAAAACCAAAGAAATTTAATGGAGTTGAGATCGCCTAAAATATCCAAATGCCGTTAACATACTTACTTAGATCAGTAGGTATTCACAGCTAATGCTGTGGTAATAAAAATTGGTGTGGTCAAGTGTAACTGAAAACGATAAAACTAACCGACAAGGCACAAAAAACACATACCAAAACATTTGGTATCTCTTCGAATATTGTATATTGAAATCAGCACAACTATAATATACAAAGCTATCGAAGTCGATGCTTGAACTACGCCCCAAATGAACATCTGTATGTCAGAAGAACCCATAACGCTGCGAAACTATTTACAATATATAGCGTACTGAGAGGCGTAACTGATCCGACATTGGTGTTATTCCCTAGGAAGTCAAGAAACCAACTGTAAATACAAATGGCGATTATACCCAAACCAGTTGGTGGTTTGAGAAAATGCTGGAACGATAATGATAACGATACCAACTGAAAAATGAATACTTTTTAGACGCAATATTGTTTAACTCAAATAAAAGATTAAGGGCTTTTAAGACTCTTATATTTTTAGTGATAATGATTTGTATGCAGTCCTCACAAAAAAAGTGAATTACGAGTGATATTAGCCAATGGCTTTTAAAGTTGATTTCATAAAATGAATATGATATGTTTTTAGTTTTTTATGAAATTAGGAATACATTTTTGAAATTAAAGCTGGTGGTCTAATATATTGCCAAAAAATAAAAAATACACTCATACTCGTAGTATAACAGAATTTTTAGCAGTGTATGGAGACGGTAGTCAATGTATTTATGCTATATTGGATATACAATCGCAGGTAGTGGAAGTCAACATTTCCAATAGATTTGAAAATTTCCAACATTTGTGGATGTTAAATGGAATCAAGGAAAACAAGTGATGCAGAAGAAATTAGCAAACGAACGATTTCTGTAAATAAAAAGATATCACTATTTTTTTTAATTGTTTTTTTTTTTTATAGGAAGTAAGAAGTGCACATGAACCATTTAGAAAATCTGGTGATGATCATGATAGCAAAAGGGAGTTTCCAAAGGATCCTTATTGGTTTAAAACCTAATTTGTTGTATTTGGAATAGTTCTAAAAATAAAACTTTTTAATATGCATGCGGAATGATTTAGGTTAACGTTATTGCCACAGACAAAGGGATAAAAAGTTTCGAATTTAAAATAAAAGTTTTCGAAATTAAAACGATGGGGTTTAAGATTATCAGAAACTGCTTATTTGACATCTTGTATTATTTCAAAGAATTTTTTGATCAAATTCAACGACAAATTTACTTGAAATTTTTCCACTTATTTATTTATTAATTTTTTTTTTATTTTACCTTGAACAACAATTAGCATTTTTTTCTCATAAATTTAGCAGCCAAGAATATATCTTTTCGGCTTTATTATTGTTTGTTTTCCTATGTTTTATTTTTTTTGTTTTTAATTTTAAAAATAAATTTTGTTTTTGTTTATGTATTTTGTTTCGCAAATTTTGTCACAGATAAGACAGAATTTGTCTATTGCACGAAGAAGTTTAAATGATATTGTTTCCATTTCTCAATAAATATTTATTTCTTTAATATACTAATTTTTTTTGTTGTTACTTTTCTCATTTATAAAATAAAATATATACTTAGGTTCTTATGCCTTCGCAAATTTTTAAGAAGCTGGCAAAGAGAGATAGAGAAAGTTTCTTTTTTATTTGTGTTTCTTAAATTTCATTTATTTGAGTAAATTTAAAAATACAGTTTTTTCCTTATTTGTTTCTTATCTTTTTTTTCAAATGTATATAATATATAAATATATTTAAAGTTTTTTTTTCAGGTTTTAAATTTAATTTATCTTTTAATAAAACATATATACGAGTATAAGTATATTTATTTTTACTTTTATTTAATGTGTGCAAAATCACACTACAACAATTATTCACATTTTTTATGCTTGTTTTTTTGTTATTCTTTATCATTTTAACCTAAAACTATACGTTTTTTTTTTATGATACAGTGTAACGAATATATATTTATATATACATATATATATGTATTTATATAATAAATTTATCGTTGTGCTAGTTTGCGTTTTTGTTAAAATTTTTATTTGTTTCAGCGACAAAGAGTTTTTTGTGTTGTTTTTTTTTTTTTTTGTTTTCTTTGTTAAAAATTATTTTCTTTTCAATTTAATTGAATTGAATTTATAAAACTAAAAGATTTTTTATATGTAAATATATGTATTTTAAATATCTTTTTCAAAAGAAATTATATTAATAATCAAATACTAAACATATAGTTCACAGCAATGCTATAATTTGTTTCTGAAACGTAACATTTATATATATATAAATATATTTTATTTTTGTTTTATTTTTTATTCTACAATATTTATTTATTTAATTTTATTATTGTTTGGAATGCAATGCAACATCCAATTCAAATAAAAAAATATTCTTAATTCATTCTTTTAAACATTTATTATAAATTGTTTAAATATTTGTACCATTCTCCATTTATTATGTTTTGTGTTTTGTTTGTCATTAGCTATCTAAAGAAAATTAGTATTTAATTTATCCACTGAAAATTCAAAGAGAAAGAAATAGCATAACAGAGGATAGAGAGAAAAAAAAAATGAGAAATAATTTATTTATCTTTAAACCTGCATCGATTTTCTAATTTATTTATATACATACATTTATTAATTTATTTTATGTATTGTTTTAGTTGTTTTCGCATCGTATGTGATGCACCAAGTATACTATTACTGTATCAAAAAAATTCAAAAAAAAAAAAATAAAAATAAAAAAATAAAAAATTCTTGTGAAGCACCAAAAATGTACTATCACATGCAATAACAAGCTCCATGAAACAACAACAATTATTAGTACATACCGTATTTATAAATTTCGACAAAGTTCTTACTTGTATGTCGGCGTTCTTTTATTTATTTATTTTTTTGTTTGTCAACCGAATCTTTTTAAGTTCTTTTTTTTTTTTAATTACAACGAGTATTCTTTCTAAAAGAAGGACGTTCAAGAAATATTGGTATTTAGCCTTCTCTTTTTCAAAAATATATTTACCAAAAAAAAAAAAAACACCTAAGAACTGTTAATTTGTAGTCCTTCTTGACCTATGATTAAGTTCCTCCATCAATGTGCTGTTGTGTAACGACGACTATGAATAGATGAAAATCTTTTTTTCCCAAAAAACATTATTGTATATTTTTGTATTTGTAAGCGAAGGGCTTCTTGTGAACAACCCAGTTCACATGTCACAAAAAATCATTCACAAATTTTTTTTAATTTTCTTTTTTTCCTTTGACATTTATAAGGTTTGCATTAGCATGTGCAGTGTGTGCGAACTCCTTTATTAGGGTTTTACTTGGCATCATCCTGTTCCATGGGCTCTTCGGAGTCACCCCGAGATAAAGTTCTATAAAAAGTAAAATTTAATGAAAATGGTTATATGTAATTAAATTAGGAGATTCGATTCTTACTTATTTGGTGGCTGCATTGAAAGCCCAGCCATGGCTGTAACAGTCTCTGATTCTTCTCGTTCAGTTCTTAGAGCTTGCATTGCTGACATCGCAACTGTGTGAGCCAGTCGGCGTACACATGGCCAATGAGACATCTAAAATAGAAAGATCAATTGAATAGAATTAAATCAAGTTCATTTAAATAAATCATAATTGCAATGTTCATAAATGTGTTCTGAGTCTTAAATATTTATTCATCAAAAGAGTACAGAACTCCCTTCTCAAATATAAAAGCCAAAGCAACACGAGAAAATGTAACGATCACTCTCATCAGTGAAGGTAATGTTATATATATATATATATAATTTACGACTATGCGCCACATGGGCATAGTACCCCGGCGTTAAATCCCGCACCCTACAAATTAATTTGTATCGTTCCCTTGATAATAATAATAATAATAATAATAATTTACGACTCTTGACATTCAATGCGACAGTATGGCAGAAAAATCGGGAAATGACAAGATTCAATTTTACAGATAACGCTGAAGGAACAACGGCGAACGTCAACTTTATCGATCTGTCGAGAGCTTTCAACAGAGTTTTAAAAAACATAGTGCTGCGATATTAAAAACATACCGGAGGCGTATATACATACATATGGTATATACAAAGGCTAAATATCTTCAATATCAAATTTCCCAACCTACAAGCGGGCTAAGTTTACAGAAGCTAATGTTTAAAAATTTAAGAAACCAGTTTAAAAGAGAAATTAATAAGGCTACAAGTGATTTTATCAAATATAAAATAGTTAATTAAGTTGACCAGAAATCAATGTGGAAAATTATAAAACAAATTGTACTAAAGCAAAAACAGTCATAGACAAGTAAAGTAATTTTTGATAACATAACTTACAGTGACAATATGCTTTTGGCGAACAAATTTAACAAATATTTTGCAGATAGTATAACAGAAATAAGTGTCTCGATCCCATATGTCCCTTTTATTAATAGGATCGAAATAAATGCTGCCTCTTTTAGATTTCGTGAAGTAGATATCTCTGATATAAAGACTGTTTTCTAATATAAAAAATAAACGATATCCCCACTACCTTACCATTGGCATTTTTAAAGATATGACTGATAACATAGCACATCCGTTGAGTAAAATTATCAAGCAATCGTTTCGAAAATGTGTTTTCCCCAACTCATGGAAAGTTTCTCAAATCACTCCGATTCCAAAAGTTAAAAAATCAATCAAATGTGAGGATTTAAGACCAGTTAATACCGTTCCTCTTTATGGGAAGGTACTCGAAGAAGTTGTTCACTTACAACAGGAATCATTTTTTGGCTTTCACAAACTGATAGTTGAAAATCAGTCTTTAGAAAACAGCATTCTTCTGAAGGTGCACTTAACACGGTCATAGCAAATTGGAAACAACAACTCGAAGCGAAAACCAAAATAATATGCGTTCTTTCTTGATCTGAAGACGGAGCATTTGAGACGGTGGACAGAGAATTGTTATTTGAAGAACTAGAAAAGTATGGAGTACGCGGAGAATCATTATCCTGGATGGTTTCGTAGCTATCAGGCAGAACGCAAAGGACTAAAGTAAATAAATTATTATCTGAAAAAATTTTAATTAGTATTGGCGTACCACAGGGTTCCATTCTAGGGACATTTCTCTTTAACGTCTATATCAATGACATCGGAAGTATAGTTAATAACAGTAAATACGCTTTGTTTGCAGATGATGGTCTATTTTATGTAAGTTGTGATAATTTAGAGGAAGGTATTTTAAAAATGCAACAGGATTTGTATAATCGATAAACATTTGGATAGATAATGAAAGCCTTGAAATCGTTTCGGAAATTAAGTACCTGGGAATAGTGATGGACAACAAATTAAAATTTGGTAAATACATAGATTATATTGTGAAGAAAATATCCAAAAAACTAATTTACTTAGAAGAATCCGTAAAAATACCATATTTCAACAATAAGTGCAATAAACATTTTCAATTCAATAATGAAGCCATATTGTGAATACTGCTCCTCAATCCTATTTTGTGCAATCAAGACATGATTAACAAGCTTCAACTCCTTCAGAATAAGGCAATGCGAACAATTTTAAAGTTAAATATTGTATTTATACAGCTATCTGTTGCATGTTAAATGTGTTGGTGTGGCTTAGTGTTAAACAACGAATTTTGATGAATGTCTTACTGTTCGTCTTTAAAATAAAAAATAATCTAACACCTCATTATCTGTCACGTTTAGTAAACTATGTGTGAAATGTTCAACCATTTACGTTGAGAAATAATCAAGACTTCCGTCTTCCTTTTGCAAGAACAAATACAGCTCAAAACACTTTATTCTACAAAGGTCTCCGACTTTTCAACACTTTGCCGAATGAAATAAAATCAGAAAAGAACTTCAACAGGTGAAATTTGTTAAACTTATTGTGAGAATTAAATTTATGTTACTAAATTATTTATGTTATTTACATCCTTTTTTGTTTAACTTAATTATTTATTATCTATATTATATTTTATACATTTTTATAAGTTATTGTAGCTCCCTTTAATACGTAATCATAAATCATAAATCAAAAATTGTTATTGTTATTATTAAGCTTTGTAAGATTAATAGTTAAAAAAAAATACTAAATAAACAAACAAACAAAAAAGGTAGTGGGAAAGCGCCCTCCGTTTCATATCTTATTTGAAGAAGAGGCAAAAGGAAAAATCATAAGGTCGCTCAAATCAAAACATCAGAAAACTGAGGAGTGGCTATGATATTCGAAAATTTATTTAACTCCATATGCGTGGCAATAGCAATTCATATATGTAGAAACAGGTAAGAAGAAAAAAAACAAGAAGGCGTTAAATGTACTGTCGTTTTTGCTTTTGAAGCTCTTCGATTCAAAACTATGCAGAACGCTGATGTTAAACATTATGGTACTAACATGCACATCTGCTTATACTCATATTTGGTCAATGAAAGACTTTTCAGGATGTTGAAGTCCTTTCTGGAAGCTAATACATATACATAGTACGGTAAGATAAACAGGGCCACAGAAGCGAAACAAGGAGGAGAAATAATGATGATTTCTGAAGTGCAGCGGATATGAAACTTCTTTAACTCAATTGTGATGGACAAGAGTTCTTCTAAATAGCACACAAGATTGTTTCTGTATACTGACACTTTATTAAGTACCCTTAACTGTTTATCAGCCATCAAAAAACTTTATGCAGAATTAAACGTAACATACTACGCACATTAATTTGATTTTCTTAATTTAGATTTCTTATCTTATCATAAATATGTATACTAACCTGAATAGCAATAGTTTTTTGCAACGTGTCCACTGCATTTTGACATGGTGGTCGCGATAACTCAGCCTCTGAAATTGGTGCTGATTCATCGCCTAACAATGCCCTTACACATTCCTGTGCTGAGTCGCATATCGCTGGCAAATCATAGCCTCCCTCCAATGCAAGTACTATTTTCCCATCTGCTAACTGCATAAGTTCACGAGTCATATAACCAAAGCACGCAGATGATACTAAATAACCACCCAAAGGAGCTGGATGTCCGGCGGCTGCATCAAAACCAGCTGATACAAGCACAATGTCGGGGTTAAATTCGCGCGCAATTGGCATCACAACAGTACGGAATGCAGCTAAATATTCTGCATCGCCCAGTGGTGGATTTAATGCACCAGACCAGGACACATTCACATTAAAACCAACTCCTGCACCAGTACCACACTGTAATTACATATACAATGTTATTTTATTTTAAGAATTTAAAAATGATAACACACTTTTACCCACCTCTGTAGGTCCACCGGTGCCAGGAAAGAAATTCCCATCATCATGCCTATGTATGGAAAGATATAGTACATTGGGAGAATAATAAAACGCCTGCTGTGTTCCATTGCCGTGATGCACATCCCAGTCGACAATTAATATTCTCTTCATTTCTGCAGGTAATTGCTGACGTAAAAGTTTCGCTGCAATTGCAACTGAATTGAAAAAACAAAAACCCATGGCTAAATTGGATTCGGCATGATGACCAGGCGGACGGACAACAGCAAAACCATTTTTGAGGTCACCTTTTGCTGTCTTAAATGCTAAATCAATCACACAACCGGCAGCCATACGTGCCGCTTGACCCGTATGATGTTCATTCCATGTTGTATCCAGATCTACGCCTAATCCCCCACATCCCAGTCGTACAAAACTGACTGAGGGTGAGATTTCTAACTTTTGCCGATTGAGCTGATTTGAACCGAATAGTAATACATGAGCCTCACTGTGTACGGTCTGTAGTTCCAATGGCGTTGCTTTTCGTGATCGTAAGCGATCACATCGATTCGCCAAGCCTGTTTCCATGAGGCGGGCCCACACACTTTGCAATCGTCCGCTATGCTCTGGATGTGACGAGTTGTTGCCACAAACGCAGGCATGTTTAAGCATTAAGTTATCAAAAGCAAGTCCAGTAGTGATTTTATGCGGACTTTCGATAACATGACGTCGATGTGGCATGCTCAGATTAACTGGTGGAATATGGTCGGCAGATGAGGAAGTCACAATTGGCTGTGAATGTTGACCAGTGTCTGGAATTTGACTAAGACCATGTGGACCTAGATGTACTAGTGGACTTGACAAGGTCCGTGATAGAGGACGGATTAGACCACGCGCAACAGCATCGTCGACCTAAAATAAGGAATACTAGTTTTATTATTTTTCAACAAGAACCAATCATTACACCTCTTACTTGTAATGAATGCATATAAAGCAGTTCTCTCTGTTGCTGTAAATAATCCGCAGCACATACAGCCGTCTCTTCTGGTATACTCCTTTGAGATGTACTGGTTATCACAGAACTTGCTGACACAGTTTTGGGCGGTAGTTTTTTGTCAGTTAGATCTATCACTTCATCATTGGACTCTTCAGCTTCTTTAAGCTGGGGTTGCTGATCACGACCACTTCGAGTGAGGACAGTTTGCCTTATTTTCTGTGTCAACAGCATGTGTTGTTGTTCATAGGCTTGACGTTCAGCCTAAAAAAATTAATAAACCAAAAAAATTATTTCATTCGTATTTCTGGTCAAGAAATGTTTATGATTTCAACTTACATCACTATTCTCGTAATGGGTTTGTACGATATTTACTTGTCCTGTCCCCGTTAACATAGGATGTCCCAGTGGTAATGGTGCTGATTGCGTTCTTCCAAGTGGTCTTTTATTTAGTCTGGCATGTGCAACCTGCATATCTGTAATCGGTTGGCCATACAATGGAAGAGGATGCATGCCCATGGACACACTGGTCATAGGATTAGTGGCAGCATGTGCTTGAGGCGGCATTTCAATTGATCCCGACGATGATGATGTTGATATAGAAGATCTTGTTGGTGGCGGCGGTATACCAGTACTGCTTCCCACAGGTGTTGCATGATGGTGATCATAGGGCGCTAATGGATTATAATAAGCTGGTGCACCAGTACCAATCATTGGCTGAGCGCCAGCTTGTCTTAAGGCTGTCAACATAGCTAAGTTGGCAGCTGCAGCAGGTGTATGTGCGTTTGGTAAATGCGGTCTGCCCAATGAGATATTCGGCATTGACGGTGAACTGAATAATGACAAATCGTTGATGTTGCTTCGTTGGCCTGGTTGATACTGACCCACATCTTCGTTTTCCTCCTGAATAGGTGCACTAGTTGGAGAACCTCGACTTCCACCGGTAACAAGTGATGGAGGTGAATTTGGTCCAGAATCTGGTCCACAGTCTGATTGAAGAAATTAATTTTATTTATTAAATTTCTGTCTTATTCAAACATGTTCAACAGTAAGCTGGCTTAACGAAAAAAAATTATAATAATTAGTTTTGCTTTATGTTTTAGTGAATTAATACAAAAGCATCATACAACAGAAGTTTTTTTTTTTTAATATTAAAAAAAGGATGTTACAAAAATTTAGGAGGCAAAACCAACATTTATATAAACAACAAAAGAATGCATTAAACAAATGTAAAAAAAATATATATATATATATTTATTGAGTTTGTCTTCATGTGTAGCTTTTCTTTGTATTAATTCGACAGTCGATGTTTTCTGGTGTGATTGTGTGTTTGTGTGAATAAGAGTAAATGTGATGTGATGTGATACAAAAACAAAATTTTAGGTAGAATTCTGTTGATCATTATATGGTTTGTATGTACGTACTTGCCAATGCTGAATTGTGCTTTGCTTGACGTCGTTGAAGATGCCTTTCCTGACGGCGAGCTGCTAATGGACCTATTCGTGCCTTACGCTCAATCACACTCTGTTTTAGACGTATCTTCAGTAAATTCGGCTCGGATGCTGTTTATATGATAATTTCCATTCGTTATACAAAAATTTCTCTTTGGCAAAACAATACAATTACTTATTTTAACATTGCACTGATGATTTAAAAAAAATGCTTTTCTAAAAAGCCATTTTGGATGAATGAATTTTAATAATGTTTACAGGCTTCCTATGCCCTTTTAATACATAATAATTAACCGAAAAATAATTATGATCTTCGGCAAATTGAATATTTGGACAATTGTGTAAATCACTGACAAAAAGAAAAAGTCAAAACGAATTAAACTGACATTCTACAGATAGTCTAGTGGGTAATAGTATTCTAAGAAATATAAGACGAGATTTTCTATCATTCAACTTAGGAAAACAAAGAGCTCAAAGAAGATATATTATAGAACGTAATTAAGATTTGATAGAGAATAGAATCTTCTGGCTTGATTTTATAATTGAGAGTACAATGTGTTTCCGCCGTTTGAATTAGAAAAAACTTCACTTCCTATCCCAATTCTACAATTCGGTAAGCGTTAAAAAGCGCACCGGATATGCAAATTTTAGAAAATAAGTAAGATTTAGAGGTTTCAAATGCAGGCAAAGCTATTATGCCTTTTAGTTTACATATATTCGAAGCCCTGAATGCATTGCGTAACGGATATTATAGTTTTATGAAATATGTTCTATACTTTCTGTCTTAGGTTGACAATTTATATACATATTAATAAAATGTGGATAATTTTATCTTCCAGTTGTTTCAATAATTTGTTGACACCCTACCAATAGTGTATGCTAATGTTAAAATAAATGATTGATTGTTTATTTATTGTCTTGCTTAATTGTTAAACAAAATAAAAAACAAAAATATATACATAAACACTAAGCTAAAAATAGTTATGAACAATTGAAGTCTTACCACTTGAATAAATAATTTAATTTTTCAATAAAGCAATATCACCCAAAAAGTAAGCATTAGTTATTTAAATAATTTACTGCAATTCTTGTAAATTTTGAAACCGTTTCTCATATTTTTACTCATTTCCTACATAACTGAAAGATCATATAACACTTACAAATCAATCTTAATCTTAATTTAATTAATTATTTAAGAAGTAATAGAAAAAAGCATTTGGTTAGCAAAAATTACTAATCTTAACCTCGCTAGAGATATTCAAGAATTGTTGTGCATTTAATTTGTAAAGCAGTAAATATTTTCTTGTAGGAGTTTTTACATTTTATATTTTGGCACTTCCATACCCCAAACCATGCGTGTAAGTTTTATTTTATTAATAATTGCAATTAGAGAAAAACTTAAAAAAAAAAATAACTAAATAAACTGTGAATTACGTAATATATATTTAAGTTGAACTTACCTGTCTTTCTTAAAGGAAAATCGGAATCGTATTTCACAATAGTAGAAGGTGGTTGAGGAATTTTGTACGGATGTGAACTTGTGACCGTACCAGCCGGCAGCGATTCACCTGATGAACTTTTTACAACACCTCTGCAAAAATAAAAATAATATAAACATGTAACAAATGTATATATTGTATTTTAATCTAAAAGAAATAATGAGGACCTGCATAATTTTAGGTATTTTACGTTTTGAATTTTAATGGAGCTGGTTGGGCTCAGACGTTAAGAGTTCAGTTCGCTATATGGTTACATAAAATAGAATAATCATCGTACCAAAAATCCGGGTATACCACCTTGATCAAAAAGTTCTAGGATTGTTCCGATTTGAGTTCGGTTTTTTTTTGTTAAGTTGGTAAATCTGTTGTTGACATTCCCTCTAAATCTTTGCGTCATAGCTTGACATTTGCAAAAGTTACGTAGCCAAGAGTTCATCTACGTCTATCTCTGTGTGTGTTGGCGATTTTTTACAATTTTAGAAATGGTTTTAAATTTGCAACTGCGAACTTGTATTAAATTTTGCGTAAAAAACGGATTTAATGGTGTGCGAACGTTGGAAATGTTGGTAGTGTTTCGGCAACGATTCTCTAAAGAAAACGGTCGTTTACCAGTGGCACGAGCGGTTCAAAAGTGGTCGTGAGTCAATCGAAGATGATGAACGCAATGGCAGACCATCGACATCGAAAACCGACGAAAAAGAAAAGTTGGTCAATAATCGCAAATTAACCATCAGAGAGATAGCGGAGGACTTTACCATTGCCTATGGATTCGTCCAAGACATTTTGGTTAATGATTTGGGTTTCCGTCGTGTAGCAGCAAAGTTGGTGCCAAAAGACCTCAATTTCATGCAAAAAAGAGACCGTGTTGACGTCGCAAAAGAGATGATTTGCGAGGCTGAATCCGATCCCACATTCATCAAAAGGATTATTGCTGGAGACGAGACGTGGATTTATGAGTACGACACGCAATCCAGACATCAGACAAGTGAATAGCGTTCACCAAATGAGCCGAGACCAAAAAAACCACGTCGTTTTCAGTCAAAAAAGAAGGCAATGCTCACGGTTTTCATGGATTACAACGGTGTAGTGCATCATGAATTTTTGCCAGAAGGCCAGACAGTAAACAAAGAGAACGAGTATTATTTGGGCGTTATGAGACGTTTGCGAGAAGCAATTCGCCGAAAGAGACCAGAATTGTGGGCAGAAAACTAGTGAATTTTGTACCATGATAACGCACCGTCGCACAGCGCCATCATTATTCGTAATTTTTTGACGAAAAATGCAACAAATACCATCCAACAGCCACCGAGTTCACCTGGTTTGGCTCCCTTTGACTTCTTTCTATTCAATCGAGTTAAAAAATCACTATGGGGAACGCGTTTCAGCAGCCGAGAGGAAGTAATGGAAAAATCGCAGGAAGCACTGATGGACATACCGAAAACCGAATATAAAAAATGTTTCAAGGATTGGATCAAGCGCTGGCATAAGTGTCGATGGGGATTACTTTGAAGGGGACAATTAGATTTAGATTAATAAACTTGTATTTTAAATTTTCTGAATAACTTTTTGATCAAGGTGGTATAACGAATAACGACTAACGACATAGTGGCTGTAACTATGTATATCGAAAAATTAAATAGAAACTGACATGCCGCATAAAGGACGAATAATCCTTTCGCACGAGGTTTTAAGTTTTCCAATTTTGCGAGGCGGTAGAAAAATTGAATTTAAAATCCTGCGATTCAATGACTTTAAACTTCTTTCTTCTTGGGACTACGATATAACTTGGTTTTAAGCCTTAAGAAGAAGAAGATTCCTTAAACCTTATGCTTTTTATTATTTATATTTTTTTTATAAAGCGATCATATAATATCATTAAGATAGATGTACCTATACAGATACGATATTTTTAATTTGCAATTGAAATGATTTCTGTAAGAAGGGTGATCTATTAAAATTACGATTTTAAAAAAATCAATTAATTAACCACCTCCGGAAAGGCCGAAGGCCCAAGTTTTACGTGAAAAGTTGCACTTATCTTCTTCTTCAGCATATGTATGGAACTAGCCCCAGGTATTTAAAATTAAGTAAAATAAATAAAAAGTGTGTAGATGTGAAACTCATCGCAAAAAAAAAAAATTCAAGTTCACTTAGCTACCTTAGGAAGGAATCAGTTTCTGAAATAGCCCTAGCTTAGTTTATGAGCCTCCAGAAAAAAGAAGTTCTGAAAAGCATGCGAATTCAAATTACTATCACAATTAGATCTTTTAAAATAATGCATTCCAAGTTATTTTAAAGAATGCAGCAAATCTGTGCCGTAACAAGGAGATCGCTGAAGTGCTAAGAATGTAATTCAAAAAGACATGACTACCTGGCCTTTAAATCGAAACTAATAATTGCGAGTATTTATCTATGATATACAAAGCTGAAGGCTGTTTTTGGCAGGTTTTGCTATGCATTATGTTAATTTTTCTACAGTGCGACAGTGTTATGAATTTTTCTTCGGGCTTGAGAAATAAATAATTCGCAATTGCTTCACTCGTCTACCATACTGTCACCATTACATTTTTGGGGTGTAGTTCTGCCTTGGCAGGTCTCCTAGGAGGCTCACTCCCTTCTAACAATTCTGTTTTCGTCGCGGGTGACAAGTCGCTGTAAAAAGGATCCACACCGTATTTATTGAACAAAGATATTTCAACTTTCAAACATCGTAACAGGTCCGCTGCTGTTAAGATGTGGGTAATCTTGCTCTTGCTTTTGGCTTATTCCGAGCGAAAAATCTCTTATGGAAAAAAATTTTAATGTTGTTTTCTGGCTACGCATAGCCCAAACAAGAGCAGAAATTTGCCGAGTCGCTGCAATTACATTCATCTTTGCATTTGAATTGAAAAGCGGAATGTGTTGGTGAAAGCATTCCCTATACATATAAGGAAAAACTTCAGCTAATGAATAAATAGTAAAATTTCATTTTTACTGGTTCTCCTTTTTCTATAACTATGTATTACCGCCACAACCCTTACACTACAATAATGATCAGTAGATCGAAAATTTTATATTACGTTTACGACCTAATAAAACTGTATAACTCTTGGTAACCAGAATTTTATGACGGTTCACTTTCCTAATGTGAAATTATCTAAGGCAGATCATAATTTACGAGTATTTCAGTATGATTTTTTTATAAATATTCTATTATGGTGGATTTTTATATACATATTTCCCGTTAATATTTTTAAAGTCAGTGATGTAATTTTAAAGTTAAGTAGGCTATTCAATTTGTGCAGCAAAATCAACAAAATGTTAGGTTAAGGGAAATACTTTAAAAAATCGGAAGATAAAATTCATTGAGTGGTTCGATGTTATACATACACGTTGCTACTTTAATAAGATTGAATGCTTTATGTATGTATGTACATTCGTACTTGCAAATTCTTTGCATTTCCGATAAATTAATTCGTTCTATGAATTTGTATAAACTAGAATGAAGAGTACAAAACATTTTCTAATCTACAATAATATTTACAAAAATAATCTTTATATAGGATGAAATTTCGGAGAAATGTTTAATTATGGAGAAATAACATTTATGTGTAATTTTATTTTTGTTTACAATTAACACTCTTGGGAAAATATAAAAATACAACTTATTAAAGTCTAGCTAGCAAATTGAACAACTTTAGAATCTTAGATGCGTTCGACGTAATATTGTGCCGCACGTTACGATGATGTCTTTTAAAATTATTGGAAAAACAAGTGATTAATACAGATATGCTGTAACAATTAAACGTAAAGGGACAAGCTATTCAGATACATTAGCTCTAAGCGCTTTTGAAAAATTTCGTAAACATAATTTAAACCAAAGAAATCACTTGAGTCTTATCTAATAGAGGAGAACATTGCCTTCACGCTTATAAGATTAAAGAGAACAGTCAGTAAGCTAAAAACTAAAATTGCGGTTGAGTAGAAAAAAAAGTGCGAGAAAATGTTTCCTCCAACGAAATTACTAGCCTTGATTGTGTTAATAAGAAGCAGACTTCGAGATGCTTTGCTTAAGAGGATGGCAAATCAATTGATTTGATGGTGTTCAGTAGAAGTGTTCAAATACACGGTAGACTAGAGACTTAATGTAGCCTCAAAGAAAAGTCTCAGGGTGGGAATAACACGATCGCCGAGCTTTGTCTTCATTAAGTCCACTGAGTCTAATAAGTCCTGCCGATATCACACATCCTCCTCAGTTCTAAAACAAAAATGGTCAACATGAAGGACTGGTCTTCATTGACTGTAACCTACTGGCAGACATCATATCGGAAAAAGTACACCCAATAACATATCCGGCATGAAAACCAAGCCAAACCGTAAATTTTTTCATATACATACCTACACTATGGTGGAACACCTCTGGGTGTTCAGTTGATCTAATTTTCCTAATTAACAAAGCCGTTTAACCAAAAATGTGGCTCATCGCTGAGGATGAAGAGGATTGACGTGTATTTCACTTTACCTCTTGGATTAATATGATCTGATACAAATCCTTTTGCAAACTACGCCATTGGGTGGTTCGAACGATGCCCAGGTCTAGAAAACGGGGCGGAATCAATGATTGCGATCTTAACTTACCGACAGCCACAATATTCTCTTCACTCCTCGCGTTTCGCTATATCACTGCCGCCGAAGCATTACGGAGTGAATAAATCAATTCGAATTTTTTCTCTAAACCTTCAATTATTCGCTTATCACGACGATTATAATGGTCGAAAATTGGAATTTACGCATGCAATAAAGTGGTAACGGACCGCGAATTTTGATAAAAAAAATCGGATGATTTGGAAACGTAGTTGAACAGTATTCAGTATATCTGCAACACATATGTAACATCTGTCAAAAGATGGTATGCGTGAGTTTGTAATGGAAAACCCTTTACAATAAGGCGATAATGACATTTCGGTTGACTGTACAAGTAAATAAGCTCTTACCGTCTATTGAGCAAGTTTAGCTATCTACATTGGTAAATGATATGACTTGTCACATAGTGAAAAAGATCTGATATAAAGGGTGAGCCAACAGATGGTGTGGATGTTGTCTGTCAATTACTGTCATTTACTGAATTCAAGGTGGTTGATCTTTTTGACAGATGTCATAAAATCTTTGTTAATTTTAGTCATGTAGTCATTCACTACGCAACAATGGATTTTTCTTATTCAATCTTATTACGAAAATGGGCGATCTGTAAAAGTAACCTTTCGTAAAATTCATGAACTTTTCGGCCAACATAATCGCCTTAGTGAGTCCAGAATTCGTGCAATGGTGAAGCATTTTGGAGAAACTGCTCGGCCCGCACGTACACCCCAAAACATCACTACTGTGAGCGAAAGTGTTCACAACCAGCCAGGCACCTCAATTCGTCGCCGAAGTCAACAATTGGGCCTCACTTATGGCACTTTACGGCGAATCTTAAAAGTTGATCTTCATTTGCACGCCTACAAAATCCAAATTACAAAATAATTGAAGCCTTTGCATCATCTACGACGTCGCCGATTTGTTAACTCGATGTTGGATCTCCAGGACAATTTGTCATCGAATTTGATCTTTTACAATGAAGCTTATTTTTAGATGCATGGGTACGTAAATAAACAAAATTGTCATTTCTGGGAACCGGAAAACCCATACGAGATTTACTAAAAAACAATGCATCCCATCAACGCATCATTGGTCCGTACTTTTTCGCAGAGACACAGATACAGTGAATGGAGAGCGTTACCGCAACATGTTGAACTACTGATTTTTTTCCAAAATGGAATGAATTGGGTCTAAACAATCTCTGGTTGCAACAGGATCGTGCTACCACCCACACAAACCATCAATCAATCAATTTATTGCATATGAAATTTAAAGATCGCATTATTTCGGTTAGAGGAGAAATTGATTGGCCTCCAAGCTCATGTGGTTTGACACCTTTAGACTTTTTTCTGTGGGTTTATTTGGAGAGTAAGGTCTATGCCAATAACTCAGCGACAATTCAGGATCTCAAACATAACATCCAAACTGAAATTGCGGCCATTCGGATGGTGGCTTGGGACAGAAGCCGTGGTGTAACATGAATGATGTTGTGTTCCATTCATAATTGCCATAAACCGAACTTTATTAATCAATAAAATTATGCATTGATTTCGCAATAAATGTGTGTTTAATTTGTTGTTGGCTCACCCATTAGATCGGATTTGAAACACACCTATAACTTAGGTCATAATAGGTATAATACAATACAAGACTCATCTAACTTTTTTTTCAGGTCAGACCTTGCTGCAAAATACTTTTGTATAGAAATTCTGAAAATGGAGAGTGGAAAAAATCCTCTTTATCTCAGAAATCTAGCGCATGATGTGCGTTTGAAATATTATCAAAGACAAAACCACTTATTTTATTAAAATGGACCAACAATTACCTAAGCTTGTTCTATTCAAAAAAATGTTGACATTCTTTCTCTACGTTTTAAACTTACAAAATAAATCTATTCAGATTACCTTTTTGGATATGGGGATGTTGTCATGCCATTGCTTGAACCCTTGCTTCTGTTCATCAAAAAACACTATCCGCAAATGAATTTAAAAAATAAAAAATAAAAAAATTAGAACAATCTCATAATTCTTGATAAAAATATAACTCACCATCAAAATCTGTTTCACCTCAGGGCTGGCATTGGCACTGCAATTGTCTTTACGTTTCATTGCTTCACGTTCACGTTCTCTGCGTTCCCGTTGCTGTTGTTGTTCCTCTGCGGCAATTTTTTGGTCACGCAGTTCCTGGAATACGCCATGTGAGTGCGCCGACAACTATAGTAATTATAATGTCGAAAAATTTTGTTTGTTTTTTTGTTTGTTTTGTTTTGGAAAATAAATTTTGTTTGTTTTTTTTTTTAAGGCACACAAAAATAAAAAGAAATGTTATAAACCAAAAGTGTTGAAAAACAAAAATAAGGAGAAGAGAAAAATAGGAATAACTTGAGGTAATTTTGTTAATCAAAGTTTAAAAAAAAATCGTTAAATGAGTATTCAATTTAAGTTTAAGTTTTTCTTAAACATAAACTAAAACTTTAAAGAAAAAAACAGAAAAGGATTTCAGTTCAACATGTTTGTGTATTTTGATCTGCTTTTTGCGTTTTTTTTATTCCAATTTTTCACTTTGTCTTACTATTTTTCTTTTTTTTTTTTTAATGAAAAAGTATTGTATCACTTTGGTAGGGAAGGACTTACCTGATATTTATGCTCCAGCTGCAATTTGTGTTGCAGTTCTAGTTGTTTCTTTTGCTCTTGAAACGTGTGAAGAAGCATTTGTTTTTGCATTTCTTGTTCCTTCTTTAGCTGAAATGATTAGAAAGATAATTTTATTTAGACTAGAAAAAATTATATTTAAAAAGGCATTATAAATATAAAAATACGTATGAATAATTTGAACTGTTGTTTTCCTTAGACAATATATTTATTGTTTGGAAAATATCAAGAGAAACTTATCTTAAACTTTACGGTATAAAGATTTTTTAGTCACATGTCCTATTTATGGCAAAGTCGTTTTCAATAAGCCTAAGATCCAATTATTCCGTTTTAATAATTTAATGCCCTGAACATATAGATAGATAGCTATTGTCAGTCACCAAAAATATTCGTAGCAGGATGCCTTCGTTATATCTTGTAGAAAAAGAGCGGGTCGACCCAAAGATGTCCGTAAACAGAAAAAATTAATCTGAGATGTTTTCGCAGAAGCATATTCGGGAAATTTGATCGAAAAGATTCGTACGAAAAGGCTTCAGTCCATTTTTTTCAAGTATTTCAATGATCCTCTGCTTACAACAGTGTCGTGCCAAAAACGTTCCCAAAACGTAGTCCAATAGGATCTTAGGGAATTTTATTCCACCAAGTTCGAAAATATTAGAACATTAGAAAATGGTTTGAAAAGTAATTCCCGGTAATTCATAGCAACTCTAAAAATGTATAATAAAATCTTAAGTTTTGGGCTTCAAGCAATATAGTAATAAGATTGTTTTTTATCATATGTACGTCCGATCTATAGAAGAGACGTTCAACTTACCGTACGTGATTTTCATTATGGATTGTTTTGAGAATTTTTGTTTTTTTTATATTCGATTTGTTGAATTGCAAATTATATTTGTTGGGCTCTGGTTTTATAAATCATAAATAAATCTAAATAAAGTCAATTTGTTAAATTTTTATGAAAATATATAGTCTCGTGAAACGACAATTGCTAAAAAAAAAAATCGGCAAGCTTAGTAAAAAAAAGACTAGTTACAACAGACAAACACTTCGAAATTAAAGAATCCTTGAACGTAGAGAAACAAGAATGAATGCCTCCGAAGGAAACCACGAAGCTGAAGGTTTGCTGATCGGGAGTCTGGACTCCAATTGAATTAAAGTAAAATTATCGATATTTAAAAATAGTTGCTCAAAAATAAGCATAAAAGAGCTCAGAACCAAACGAACCCCAGAAATGCTTTTTAAATTTCTACCTGCGACTAGTTACAAACTTCAGAACGGGAAAACGTATCCGGCGGTGTACAGCTGTAAACAAATCAAGACAAGTCTCAAAACAATTTTAGTATTATAGGCTGTGTTACTGTAAGGCAATAAAAAAATTAAATACTTCTTAAAATTTTCAAAATTAGAAAGAATGAAACTCAAAGTGGGTCTTAAGATTATGAGGCAAACTAAACCAAATCAATTGCAGATAGCTAAGGCACAGCACTGTAAAAGAAAAAGTTTATTCTAAGTCGATAGAAAATTTAAACGAGGTGCGTCAAAAAAAATGCAGAAGCCGTTGAAGACATCAACTCCTGAAGATATGCTCATCTTGTTACCAGATCATTTGTAAAAAGATGTAAAGCTTGCATTGCCGCTGAAGGCGAACAGTTTGAACGTTTGTTGTAAGATACAAGATCGGTAGATGGCGTGTAGTCGCGCAACGAACAACAGTTGTGTAAAGCGATCCTGAGAGTATACACCAAGAGAACGTAGTGTTCTGTGTGCTCTGCGATGGAAAAAAATGAAATGAAATGACAAGGGTGGCATCTCTATCTGTTTCACTCACACTAGTCGAAATGGCGTGTTTATCCGTCTCAATCACGGTGTCACTGTCTGTCTCGCTCACACTTGGTACTCATTTTATCTTATTAAAAAGAATTAACTATGAATCGGGTTTCTTTAAAAAAAATATTTTTTTTGTCCTTAATTAAGCGTTACTCTACTAAGTGTCATACCATTTTGGAATCCACACTAAATACGCCATCTTTTAAAGTTACTTGCCAAAATGGCATAGTACATTTTTTTGTCAGTACAGTCAGTTTAAGTTGGGTGATTAATGATTTTCAGATACATGGATGGACAACGAGGCAATATTTTAGTTAAAACCGATATAGTTATATTTCAATTTTGGACCGTAATTTACAGAAGAGTTACTCAGGGTTACGTGACAACAAAAAAATCGAAGAAAAATAAAGATCTGCGGTCACAAGGTATCAGATTTCTCGATTTTTTTTGAGTGCCAATAATTGTAAAAGTACATGACTTAGATTTTTTTTTATAATTTTGTGATAACTGACACCACTTAACATATCACCCGTTTCCGGCTTGACGTTGATTTTTGGGACACCCTGTATATTTTTGGAATCAAAATTGATAAAATAGCAGTAAAAAAAGCGGACTTTTATACCAACTTTGTTCTTAATATTTTTCGCCAAATTATTTTAACAAAACAAAAATTTCCTTTAAGATCAACTTTTTCACTGTTAAAAAAGATGAAATCTTAATTAAGACAATACAGTAGAATCAGTTGACAATTATTAAATTTCAAGTCCATAATCTCTATCACTGTTACAAATTAATAAACAATCTAAAACCGACCAGCAAATCGTGTGCACAAAATATGCTATTAACTTAGGATTATGTAAATTTATTTTAGAGTTCAATTAAGAGGCCGCACTTGACAAGCCGATTTTTGTTTTCAATTTGTAATGTCGAAAACATAAAACCAGAAATAACATGCTAATTTTATTTTCAAAAGCGAATTTCCGCACTTTAATCCTCTGCCTTTTTATTACTAACCGGTAGTGCATACAAGGAAAAAGTTTGCAGAAAGGCGGGGCCGTTTTTGTTGTTGTTTCTTTCTATATATAGGCCAACATTTGTTTACATTTTTCGGTACACATTTTTTTCTTTTATTTATTTATTCTTTTTTTTTTTTTTTTTTAATTTTATGGTACATTGAAAATCAGAAGCTATTTTGCATAAACAAAACACAGACAACATTATGTGTTTCATACAATAACTTCCAGAACAGACTGACCAAAATTTATATCGCAAGTTCAACAATTTTGAGAAATCAACTATTTGCAAACAAATTCGGATAAATAACAAAATTTGAATTGAAATTCCATTCCGATACCGTCTCTATGCATGGTGGTCCTAACCCTCGTGTCTGAAAATTCAACTTGTCCCTCTGATTCAGATAGATTTTAAAAATTAAAAACATCCGTAGATCCGTAATTCTTCCAATAATAAGTGAGTTAAAAATAGATTATTAAAAAAAAAAGAAAACATTAAATTAAAATCAGAATAAATTACATATACGAGTACATCCGCACAGAGTACTAAACAATCAATTTCATAAATCATCCAATTTGAAACAATGCACTATATACAATATGAATGTAATAATGTATCTGATCTTTATTACCACTCGTCCGTCGAGCTATAGCTGCTCCTAACAGTTGTTCTACCTTTTGCTTTAGCCCTAGCTAAATCTATACATATGTATACATATGTATGTACACATTTAGGCGCTGTTTTGTCGATTTCGATTTTGATTCCTTTATTTTTGTATTTTCAAGAAATTCAAAAATACATTTTTAATTTCTTAAATTTTTTTTCCTTTTTATTAGTGTACATTATTAATAGAACACACATTGAACTCTACAACTCTCGCGCGCTCAATATGTATAGGAATAAGACAATTTAAATTGCGTCGTCGTTTCATGTCCCGTTTTAAAAATAGACAGTTTAATTTTGAAACGTCAAAAAAGAAAGAAAAAAAAAAAAAAAACATACCGAGCGTCCGGCAGCATTAGTCGCAGTAGTAAGCTGTAGAACGCGCTAGAACAAGTAAAAAAAAACACTGCTATACAGCACCTCGTATATGTACATATGTACTTTTACAAAATACGGTGTATGCGTTGTTTTTCGTAGATGGAAAGCTTTTGCGATCGCAAAACTTAACAGATACAAATACGACAACAGTGGCTGGAAAAAAAATTTCAACAGTTTGGCTAGACTAATCAGATTATACATAGATTAGAAAAGCTTAACACTATATCAACGGAAGGTTTTTTTCATTTTTGCAAAAACAAATTTTAGGAGGCGTGACACTGCCATCATCTTATACGCATATACAATACCAGATAACGTACTACTAAAAACGTGGCCCTGGTAAAATTTTCAAATTATTTCTTTACTCAAAAGTGAGTAATCGCAAGCAAAAAATATCACCCAAAGTAGGTTTTAAAATTTTCGAGCTTTTGCAGTCAGTGGAATAGTGGATAGTAAATTTATTTTTAAAGCTGAAATATTGACGTGGTATTATACGTTGCTTTGATTGCTTGGAGTAAAAACTCGTTTGAAGTATTTGTCTTTAAGAAATGCGGA
Source organism: Volucella zonaria (assembly GCA_963966105.1). Classification (NCBI taxonomy): domain Eukaryota; kingdom Metazoa; phylum Arthropoda; class Insecta; order Diptera; family Syrphidae; genus Volucella; species Volucella zonaria. Next base: position 162,128,352 of record OZ014532.1, read on the forward strand.
TATTTTTAAAATTATTATAAGCGCTTGCTAAAACGGCGGATAGTTTTTGCAAACATCAAGTTTTTTTAAAATCATGTACATTTTACTGCAAATGTAATTTAGAAACTACATTCTTTTTTTCAGCATAAGTAACATTTATTCCATTTCTTTATTTTTTTGTTATATGGTAAATACAGTATTGTGCAAAACCTAAGCAATCATCTGAAATCAACATTTCACAGTAATTTTTTTTAATCCTTCTACCACACCAAATAAAAAAGAATGAATATCGAATGATTATACATTAGTATATTTTAAAATTCACAACTTTATAAGCAAATTGTAACACTTGAAAATTCAAAAAAAAAAAAAAAAACCGAAAATCAAAAATATAGCAAAATTCTGCTGTGGAAAACCCAAGCAACTTTTTTAACATTTGGTGTAATATCCCTTATTTTGAACAATTTCGGAGCAACGACGAGGCAAAGAAATTAGCTTTGAAATTGTCTCCTGGGATATATTTTCCCACTCACTTTTCAAAGCATTGCACAGTTCTATCTTATTGCAAAAACGTTGTCCAGCGACCCGGCGTTTACGAATGACAAACAGGTTTTCGGTGGGATTCAAGTCGGATGATTGAGTCTGCCAATCAAGGGCTTGAATCCCACTATCCTTTATCCACTCCTTTACTAACTTCGATGTATATTTCGGATCGTTATCCTGTTAAAACACCCAACGAAGTGGCATTCCCCCCTACGCATGTGGTAGCATTACTGGTTCTAGAATCGATTTGTATTTGAATCGGTCCATCATTCCCTCAATTTCATGGAATGGACCTATACCTCCTGCCGAAAAACACGCCCATACCATCAAACTACCACCACATTGCTTAACAGTGGGTGTACAGAATCTGGGATTAAGTCGTTTACACCATCAGACATGACAAATCACATCAGAATTAAATAAATTAAACTTAGACTCATCGCTGAAAAGAACAGTTTTTCTATTTTTCAGGGGTCCAGTGTTCATATGTTCTTGCAAAAATTTAGCCTAATACGAAAAAAGAGTTAAGTTTGAATTATGTTTAAATAATTTAATTGCACAACCTGTTCTGTAAATGCCTTTTTGTGAGCATCGGTTTCTTGCCCGGCATATAAACTCCGAAGATTGTTCTCAATAGCATGTCTACGCACCGTGCTAGCATCAATGTTTAAATTTAGTAATTTTACAACAAATGTTTCTATCCGTTCAAATTGTTGTCTTACACGGCCTACCACCGAAATTTAAATTTTCAACGACTCCCATTGCATGATATGTTCCTATTAGACGTGAAATAATGAGAGTCTCCAGACTTACATTTTTAAATAATCCTTAGTTTAAAACAGATGGAGTATCTTTGTCGCGACATTATTAAATCTTATCAATTACTCATCTACTCGTAAGTTAATAGAAAACTGATCAAAGACAATGAGTCAAGATCAAAAACAAAGAGTTTACGTATAACATTGTATGTGTGACCAGACTGAAAAATTACTGTTAGCTCTTTCCTCTTTACATTGGATTGCAAAGTTGCTTAGTTTTTGCACAATACTGTACGTTTCTTGAGGTACAGAAGTACTCGTAAGTGATGATAAACGAATTCTGGTTATGAGGTATTTTGTGTAAGCTAACAACATTTGCTAACACTTTAACTTCACTCCATAATTATACTCGTAATACGAGTTTTACTATTTTAAATTTTACATTAAATCTATTTAAATGCTAGCAAAGCAGGTGCTTAAATACCATTTAAAATTTCTGTACTTGAACTTTTTTGGCACTATGGGTCTACCATAAATTGTCTTAGTTTACGTCAGCGAAAATGAGACTTCTTATTGTCACATACAGTGAAAGTGTTCTGTTGTCCAGAATGTCCATAAGAAACAGAAGGCGGTGCAAGGTATCAAAACAACAGTACCGAGTCCTGTAAAAGATCACTTCTTTTTATCTAGAAAATAGCTTTAATAGTTCAGCCCTTAATGGTCGTACCTGTGCATATCATCTCATCATGAATATCATGTGAAATTTATCCGATATAAACCGTTATATATATAAAGCAAGAAAGCGTATTAGGATAATCCTTTACGAGTTTTATCATAGCCGAGGCTGTGTCCTTTAGATCCGAATATGCTGCCAAAAGCAGCCTTGCCTGGACAGAAAAATATCTACTCTATCTCAGTTTTCGACTCGATATGTTTACTCCAGTTGGTTAGTTTGTTTATGGATGGAGGCGTCTTTTAGCGCTCCTATAGTCCATCTTATCAGCATTACTATAAAGAACAACACTTGTGGCTCGTCTCGCCGTGATATTTGACTGAGAAATAAGTGTTGCTAAAGACCGTATTTGCGAAGGCACTTAATGCTCTTAATACTCTTGCTTTCCGATAGAACGCTCAATATTATCTTCTAAGCTTTTAAGATCACAAGATCTTCCGTATTAGTAAAAATTTGGATCTACGTAGATATAGGAAGCACTCGCAAGCTCAATCATTTGGAAGTCAGAATGGTGAGTCTGAAGACTTTGGTAAGTACCCACTCATCTGTTCTGATTTTAAATTACTAGTAATTTTACTAATACGAGTATATTGAGAGACTTAATGATAGAAAAATTATTACGTATTGTAGGTTATGCAAAACTATAAAGTTGCATCTCACTGCCCCAAGCGAAGATAATCACATGCTCATTGAAATTGAGTTCAAATTATTTTCCAAAAACGTTATTCCGAACAATAGGGCTTACAGTTATAGTAGAGTAAAAACTTATACAGACTTTAACATCTTCTGTTTTTCGGACAGAAGTTGAAACTATAAATTAAGTTGCTATGTGGTTTCAAATGGATTTATGTTGCGATAAACATATGTATTTATACTGACAGTGGTGCAGTATCCATTTCAGTCAGTCCTGATATCCAACTTGTATACGAGTACAAATTTTAAGTTAGGAAAAACCGTCGCACTCTGTTTGATCCCTAAACTGTACAAGTTAGAAATCTACTCACTCTATCATTTCGTTTGACTAGGCAGAATTGAGGTTAGCTAGTACACAGCGCCTTTATGTTGTCTAAATAATTCCATTCGCATGTTAATTTTAGTGATTTGATTTAAAATAAAGTATTTAAACAGGTCTTAGAAGTAAAAAAGTTAAAAATGGGATGTAGAAAGATGTTAAATCAAACGGAGATCCAAAACATTGAAAGAATGCGCCAAGAGCGATATTCTGTCAACAAAATTGCAAAACTTTTGAAGCGCAGTCGTACAGTTATTACAAACTATTTAAAGAATTCCGAAAACTACGGGAAAAGATTCGTACCTTCACGAAAATATAGCTCGACACCAGATCCCTACTAAGAGAAGCGTCAAATTCTACAGCAATAACAAGGAAAATCGCGGTATCAGCAGGGATTTCTAATGAGGACAGAAAACCAAGGACTTGCCAGCTTGTGTTAGCTAAAGCGGAACATTTCCAAAGAAATTGTGAAAAGAAAACCCGCTTTACTACAACGTGATCGAAATGCCCGTTTGACCTTTACCAGAAATCGTTTAAGATGGAAGAAGCGTTGGAGAAATATTATCTTCTCCAATGAGAAACTCTTTTTCTTTCATGGACCTGACGGATTTCGTCATTACTTTCAACGACCTGTTTTTGAGACGACGACAGCAAGGCGGAAGTGGAGTCGTGATTTGGACAGGAATATCATACCAAAATAAGACTAATAACCGCTTCGTAAATGGCAGGGTGAAAAATGTCGACTACCTTAAGATTTTAGACGAAGAGATCGTGCGTCATAACCCCGAAAAGCTCGGCGAAAATTTCATCCTGCAATAAGGTAATGCAGTAATCCACACAACTCGGAAGGTGAAAGAGTACTTCGACCGCAACAACATTTGTGTTCTTGACTGGCCAGTATTGTCTTCAGACCTCAACATAATTGAAAATGTATGTCTACGAAGGCGGACGACAATTCAATAACGTAGCTGGCCGTAGACCACGAAAATTAATTAAAAAAATTGTTTAAATCTCTTCCATCAAGAATTTTAAATGCTGTAAATAATGAAGGAGGAAATACTCATTACTAAAAATAAAAAAAATAAAACCATTGCCATAAAAGCCTAAATTTTGTTTTCATTTCAAAAATCCTAATCCTGTCTCAACCACTTGGCGCGGACAATTAGGGACAAATTGCACATTCCAAGAAAATTAAGGGGAAAAAAGGTTATCCTAACAGTAATATTTTTAGCATATACGGAACAAAATTATCGAGAAACACCGAAATCAGGTGGGTGTCTCAACCAGTTGTCGTGGAGTGTATGTGTGTATATTTGAGTTCTTTTAGGATTTCAGGAGTTGTTTGACACTTAAAATCGCTCCTCGCTTTTAGGTAAAAATAAACCTATTTCTGTTCTTAATACTATATAACATATACCGAAAAATTCAAATTTTAGAAATTTTTATATTCCGTTATCATTTAAAATTCACTCATACACGAAATGTATCTAACTCTGATTCTTACATACCTCCTCCGTCTCTTTGTTTTACAAATTCCTAGTTTCATTCTGGATTGCAGTGCCCTAATTTGATGCATGTTTATTTGAGATTTAAAATTAATTTTAATTATTTCATATTTTTGTACAAAAAAAAGAAGAAAATCCAAAATTACTATTTGACAGATAAATGATATTAATTCAATTAACACAAAACTTTAACCCTCACTGTCGTTTATTCGTACGAGTACGTATCAAAAATAAATTTATACACATTAGCCCCCGCATATACAACAATTTCATTCAATTTACGTAGGCCGCTGAAGCTGAATGCATTACAAAATATATGTTTTCACACGTTACTCTAGCTACATATATATTATATGTACATATGTATGTATGTTATTTATCGATCTTGGCTGTTTATTAATGAGAAAACAGCTCGTGCAGTAAAAAAGCGGTTAATATCAATGAATTCGAGTACACGCGTTTGTACGTACATCATAAGCTGTATTTTGCAACCTTAACAAAAACTAGAACTGCATGTAGTGTTGTATGTACGTTCAAGCGTTCATATTTAGAATAACGTTTTCTAAAGTGTATCTGTTTTTAGTTCACTGCCTGCGCAGTACCATTTAAGCCCGGCTTAAGGTCAAGCTTTTTTTAGATTCGCTTTAATTTTCGTTTGGCAAAATCTGTAGCCTAATTAAGTGAAAACGCACACAACCAGTTGACACCGGCTGCAAAGTGATCCAATTTAGTTTATTTTAGGTACAAAACAAGTTTAGTGCTGTTCAATTTGTCACAAGGCGATCTTGAAGCGAGACAAGCGTACTTGTTAGTTCCAAGTTCCATATGCAAACATACTTGAGTAAGACCTTAACAACAAAAAGAAAAAAAAAATGATCTAGATAATTAAAATGCTATTGAGGAGGAATCCACTACCTCATCAGTTTCAGAACTCAAGTTTTGTGCAATATAAATCTTGACATTGGTATCTTGATATTGGTTAAAGCCAACTCAAAACTAGATAAAGGTTTGTTTGTTTTACAACCGAATCGAATCGTTCGTGTTTTGTTGGAGTGTGGTAAAATGGTGATTTATAATTATTTATTTTTTTTTTTTTAGTATTCATGAAATTCAGCAGAAATTGAAAAGACGGTGTATTTATAAATAGAAATCAGAAAGCCAGCTGATTGAACTTTGAACAGAATAATTGTATTCAATTATGAAGTTACGACGATGGAAAAAAACGAGACAAGTTTGTTTCGTCGTTTTATCAGTGCAAAGCAAAGATTAAATGCGGCATTATGAACGTTTGTATGTAGAACATCATGTACATGTTGGTATTGGAATTTATCTATGAATGTGTGATGGGGAATAGAAGAAATAGATGTGATTTTGGTATTTTATTTTCTTCGGGATATTTTTTTTCCCTTTGTCTTTTTCTTGTTTTCAATAAATAATAATGTTATTTGCTTTATAAAAGTAACAAATCTTGGAATTATTTTCTTTGGAATTATTGTGAAGCAGTGTTGTTGACTTGGGGAAATGTGTTTTTCTCAGAAGAATGCGTGACTCATGGTTGTTATTGAAAACACGATTTTTTTTTTTTTTTTATGAGCTCGAATTGGAATTAAACTACATAGAACTGAAAGTGGTTTATAAGATCGTGTCGTTTTAAAGATGTATTCCTGTATTGTTTTTTTCTTGGTAAAAATTATGTCTCATGCAGAAAACCCATTAAATAAGAGATTCTAATATATTCTCTGTGTATAATGAGATTTTTATAGATTGCGGACTAGATATTTCACCTCCTGACTTAATCTTATTATAATGATCTTGTTGGATGGGTTTTTGTGTATTGTATTGATTTTAAAATTCAACGATTTAAATTAAATTTAGCTTCCATCGATAGTTAAATGGCTTTAACAAAAAAACGTGATTATTCCTTTTAAAATTAAGAATTTCACAATTTTCGGGTACCTTTTAGACTATGAAGAAATGTAACCGCTATAGAGTTATAAAGTTATATACTAAATTTACAACTTACAAATATAACCGCGCCTGGAGAAACGACTACTATCTGAAAAAAAGCCATTGACATTTTACTAGGAATCGTGTCCGAATCGTTGTGTGTCCGAAGCACAAGGTGGCTCGAAATTGCTCACTCGATTTTGTAACGCAGTAATTTTGTTTGTCAACAAAAATAATTTCTGTTCTGTCTATAACGTAAGACGCAATTGGAAAAAAATATGAGTATATCCCCATGGGGTTATGACTTTTACCCCATCCTGTACATTGTGTTCAGTTTTGTGATATTTATAATCAGTATTGTCTGGGAAATGATAACTAAACTAATGTACAGCGCTTCCAAATTTTAATATATGTACTTTAAAAATCGGTCATCACTTGTTTGGTGCGGTTTCAACGGAATCATAGAATCACACTACATAAGACCGAAAACCAGACTACAGTGTGTCGAAAATTTTATTTTTAGAAATGAACCGTAGATTGTGCGATTTTACACCTCTCACTTATTTTATCTGTTGCTACGTAGAGTAATTGATTTACGCTGACATGGTGACGTCAGAAAAATAGTTTTTTTTTTTCCTCACTGTGTCACGACTGGACTAGAGTGCAAATGTTATATATAAATAAATAACATAACTGAAATGGCCAATGAGAATGATCTTTTTATTTATTTTAATAAGGACCTGAGCCGCTCATCTAGAAAGGACACGACATATATGTACTCAATTTTTCAACTTTTAGGTTAACTTTTTTTTATCAAAACTTTTGTCTTCTCTTCATTATCTATGATTTTTATGTATGACTTTTCCACTATTTTATTCAGGCAAATGTGTCACAAAATAAATTTAATACCCCTTTAAATAGTTTTTGTGGTCCTAAAAAGGACCGTTACGCTTTAAGATTCCAAAACGCTTTTATAATAAATTTTTGAAATGTTTCCCGTACCTTTGGATGCACGTTCTAGCGCGTTTGATAATTTCAAACTGCAAATTAATGTTTGTTAAAATGCCTCTTAGCTCCTCTGCCACTGTATGTAATCGCTCTTGGAGCTCTTCCCGATTTGAAATCTCAGTCATTCTCTTTTATGGCTCCCCAGAAAAACAGATCCATTGGCGTTAGGTCAGGAGATCTAGGTAGCCAATGAAAAGGACCAAATCTCGGCCAATCCACAGTCCATTAAATTTTTGATTTAAAAACGAAGTTAAATTATTGCTACAATGGCAAGGAGCTCCATCGTGTTGGAAGACCATTCTTTGACTCTGAGCAAGAGGAACATTTTCCAGGAGTTCCGGCAACTGGTCTCTCAAATATTCTAAATAGAATGTTGAATTTAGGACATGTAGAAGTATGAATGGCCCAATTAAAGTCAATGCTTTGCAATGTTTCCAGACATAAAATTTCTAATGTACTGCATGGAACATGGATTTTTCCGCAAACTTGTTGATGATTTTTTTCTTATTATTGTTATGTTCATAAGAAAAAAATACTAAAACGTTTTGTTTATTACACATTTTCTGAAGAAACGTGCCTCAAAGTTAAAAATTAGCAGGGCAAGAAAAATGGAACAAGCTTAGAAAATGGATATCTGAAGACCCAAACAATATATCAACTTTATTTAAACTAACTGCGTTTAAAGGCTAGTATTTCTTCTAAAAATAATGTCCTAAACGAAGTTTCTCCCATTAGTATTAACAGAACAATATAGAACGATTTTTTTTCATAGAATATACCCAGGAATCATTTCCCAAATTATCGTTGACGAATTAGGAGACACCCTGTATATTGAAATCAATAGGAATAATAGGGTATGTACAAGGTGGCACAACATTAAACACCCTATCGGAAGATGGTATAATTTTTGCAAATGGCGTCGTACGTCAATCATATTTGACATTTGTGAACTAGAAAGCTGCAGTACACAAACAGACAAGCAATGGAGCGCTATACTCCTCAAGAACGTGGAATAATTGTGTCGATGTTTTTGACCAAAAATCGTGTAGCGCCAACTGGGCAAACATTCCGGCGCTTAGCTATTCGACTCGAACATAGTGGAACCACAGGAGACCATGCAAGACGTGGTCGCCAACGGACTGGTCGGTCGGGCCGAGAATATCGGCTGTGGCTGAGAACGAAGAAACATCAAGCAGACGACGGGCCACGCAATTGGGCATCACCAGATGGAACCTACAGCGAATTTTAGTGAAAGACTTCACCATGTTCACATACAAAGTGCAAACAGTGCATCAGTTAATGCCTCCTGACCGTCAGTCGCGTGTGAACTGCTCTAAAGCCATCCTCAATCTCAACAACGAACAGGACGATTTTGTGTTGAAAATCATCATGAGCGACGAGGCACATTTCCACTCAAGCGGTTACGTCAATAAGCAAAATCTTCGTTTCTGGGGCACTGAAAATCCGCGTGTGATGTACGAAGAGCCATTACATCCACGCAAAGCCACTGTGTGGTGCGGTCTTCACGCGGGAGGGGTGATTGGACCGTATTTTTTTGGCGATTTGGCATGGCCAGCAAGATCGCCCGATTTAACCATCCCGATCTTTGGGACTACTTGAAGTCGTGGGTATGTCAACAAGCCTCAGACAATCGCAGCCCTTAAGGAGACAGGAATGCGAACAGTAATCACCGGAAATCTTGCGGAAAGTCGTGGAAAATGCGATAAAACGGGCACAAATGTGTATCAAGCAGTTTTGTGATCTTAGAATGATTTTTTATTTTGAAATCGCACGTAAGCGTTTCACTCCAATAAAAAACCCACATGTGTATCTTTGAAATAGTCTTAGGTATCCTATTAGGAGTTTAATACTATACTATATGTTGCTCAAATGTCTACCTATACAGAACACAGCAACATAGTAAAGTGAAGAGCATCTTTTAACTAAGTTTACACCGGAAACGACTCAAAATCAAAATGAAATAATAAAAAAAAAATATTGCAGAATTCAAAATAAAAAAGAAATATTTTTTTTCTACCGAAATAACCGCCAACCGACGCCAATTTCACATGGAGCATCTCTCTGACGGGGCTATTCTTGTATTTTGTTTATATCGTATATAAACGCCTTTAGGTTTCTCTCAAATGAAAATTTATAAATATACAAATAATATCTATAAATATGTACATGGTTATGTTTATCACTATATGCGCCATTTGAACAGAATCTATTTTAGATACTAACAGCAATTGATGATTTGTGAGTAAACTCGATTTCGATACATGATCACATGGCGGATGAGATCAGTTTTGATGTGATCAATTAAGACATACGAGTACCAAAAAATTACTTTTAAATTAATAAAATAACATATTTAATAGGGTGGTTAACCTACCTCTAAAATTTCTTGATTAATATCACCCGGTGCGGGATGTTGATTAGCTGCTGAATTTATATCTAATGACAAAGTGCCAGGTACAACTATCATTCGATCGCGAGCAATTGTTGAATCGCGTGCCATATCTGCAAATATAAAAAAAAGGAAAAAATTGAGAAACAAAAATTTAAAATACAAACTTCATTGCAGTTAACAGATACATTTTTCTTCTTCTAATGGAAAAATGTTTACATTTTTTTGCTGATTGTATAAGCATCATTAGCCGTCGATAAAAGCGAAATTAGCAGAACAATCTTCGTTTCTTCAACTGGTTAGCATAGCTAAACTGAAATAGACTTGGTTAATCTAAATCAAACTAGCACTAGTCGTCGTCTGACTAGGACTAGTCAAATTAAATATATGGAATGATTTTAAATTTTGAAAGTTTTAAAAAAACATCGATCAGCAAATAAGGCATTTTTTTATTTTTCATGAGATGTATAAGAATATTGTATAATAAAATGGATGTCTCTTTCTCAATCACTCCTAAACGCTATTCGGAAACAATATCTCCAATCGAAAGAAATATTACGAGATAGGGATAGATTAATAACAGATCGTTATCACATGATGATCAAGCGTGATCTGTGAGAAAGAATAATAACTGAAACGCTATTCATATTCATTTTGTTTTTTTGAGCGTGAAAACTTTACACTGAAATAAAATTAAAGATTTTCTTTTTTATTTGATTGAAGAGTGTTTGAAATTTTATGTATCGACGAAGATTTATAAACATAATTCCGTTCAAGTAAAGCGGCCCTTACTTCGCGAATAATAGATACAATTTTGGATTTAAAGTCAACCCTATTAATGCTATTTTATCCACTTAAATAAATGTGCTCATCTTGCAACTTCAGAAAACAGTGAAGAAGTCAGTCAAATCCCATGATCTCAGAGGTCAATTGACAGATATGTTTCGGGAAATCACTTTTTTGCCAAATAGCGATTTCAATAAATTGATGATTTTTGCTGGCACATAGCACCATCCTATTGAAATCATATCTCAGTCAGTCCAATGTTATCTCTATTTTGAAAGAAATTCTTTTGGAGATGGTTCGATGGCAATCTCCATTGATGACACCATTAGCAATTCGGCATTTAGCTTAGATGGACAATTTTACGCACCAACAAATTTACGAAGCCCTTATAGAGTTTTTCGAACAGAATCCGAGTATTAAAAATAAATTTCAACGACATGCATGTTTTATTAAGGAGTAAGCCATTTAATGATGACCTGCAGGCAAATTTGACAATCGGTTTGATAGTTATTCCTCAATTTTTATCACTCTAAAAAAACAGCTTTTAGAAGACGGTCTTTAATAGAACCAACAATCCTGAGCGTATCACTTAACTTGAATGAAAACATCTTCGCAGTTAACAAACGCATTTATTTGAGCTGAAATCATTTAATTGCGCGGTTTTCGCACACGTTGCATTCCTCTCAGACCTTCACTTAGGAAAGGGGCTTAGCTTAATGAATATATATTGACGTGTTGTCTAGTGGGACCCTTCATTTGCTTGGTGGAATATCGAACCAAAAGCGTAGTGATATTCATAACAAAGAGACTAGTCCTTCATGTATATTGAGGTTAGTCCTTCATTTCAAGATCTAAAAGAATAACATAAAAAAACTCTGCTAAACTAGGATTTAGCCCAATGCAACGTGCCAATTAGTTTATATTGGATGTAAGCGAATCTCTTAAAATATAACCTTATACACCTGATACTTCTGGAGTTCTAACAGGGTGTATGTTATGACAAAACTTTGTAATAGTTCTTTAGTAGTCGGGCTCGTTTACTATCTGCCTGATAAAGGAGGCTTATCATAGGAGATACCGAAAACATTGACCTAGTTTGCATCCGAACCTCATACTTCAAATTAGCAAAATCAAACTTTCCATTTTCTACGCAAAATAAAGACAACGAGTATAAGAACGAAATCAAGATGAGGACAAAACTTGTACAATGAACGAAGGAAAACCTTTTGAACATCCACTCTGTAAGAAGAAAAATAAATTTAGGTGTGATAAATGCCTCTAATTGAATTTCTAAGCTATTTAAGAAAATAAACCAAATAAATCACGATACGAGTGATCTCTTAGCGAACTACTACAATAAGCAGGCAACCACAAACATCACAGCCACCAACAAGGAATAGGTAGTATTAAAAATTTCTTGAAAAACTTTAGTAAAAAATATTTCTTCTAGCTTTTACTGCACAAAACCTCATCTATTAGATAATACCTAACTCTTCAAGCACTCCTTAATTACATAAATCTAAAAATAAATAAATTGTTATTTCGCTATGTTTTTGTTGTGAAACCTCTTGATCGCTTATGAATAAACAGTGGAATGTTAATACGCAGTAGAACGACTATGACTTACTAAGGCCCTGTAGGCCTCTTCGTTATAATTCATAAATGCAATATTTTGCATAGCCCCATAACCAATAATTGACTTAAATTGATAATCAACTCAAAAGTAATTTATTTGCAACTATTAGCAATCAATTGAACATGTCAACTTGTAAATTAGGACAAATAAAAATAAAATTAATTAATAATAATTCTTTCGACCACCTGGCAATACCTTTATACAGAATGACTAACCCCCCGATTACACTGGACTGGACACACTCATAACCCAATCGAATCGCATTTACTCAACCTACTTTTCTTGTCACCCCCTCTCGATGAACACGAGTCAAACTAAACAACGGTGTGGTAGGTAGGTAGATATTCGCAGTCGTATCTTGTCGAACCACTTAGCTCACAACAAACCGTAAACATTCAAATGACAGTCTAACCACTGAAAATTCTCCATCCAGATCCAAAGCCAGACATCTGTGTTTTCTGTTTTTATTTTTTCGTAAAAGATAGTAAAGATGAAACAGGGAATGTAAACGCAACCGTAAGCTCTGTCTGTATTGTAAAACGATGTAAGAGTAGTGCAACATAAAACTGTCAGTGTCACCATAATAATGGTGAAGTGCTCATATAAGCTACAAGAAACGAGAGTATAGAGCAATGACAACAAAAGCAGTGGCAAAAAATAAAATGAAAAAAACAACAACAACACAATGCGAATGAAAAAGAGACAGAACTACATGATAAAGTCACAGCTCCACAACAGCCCTGGCGACATTTTCTGTACTAAGGCAAAAGTTTATTTATAAATTTGTTGTTCCTATCGCCGTGGCATTGAGCTTATCGATCCGATTCTATTTTTAGAATTTTCACAACGCTTTACTGAGACAGAGAACTTGTGGCGCGTTTTATCTGTGTAGAAGTGTATTTTAGTTAAATGTATGTTTACCTGTCAGAAATGAAGGAAAAAAAAATAACACATTTAAACTAGTTGATGAGAATAAGAGGTTACATTTCGTTTTTTGCTTGTTATAGAGAGCGTGCACCAAACTTGGTGTAAGGTAATTAATTTTACCCTATCTGGGAGCATCAAGTGTGCCATAATGCATCAGCTAGACACAAAGACGTTATCAAATCTTTGTATCTTAGAGCTAGAATTTACGATTTTTTTTTTTTTTTTTTTTTTTTAGCGGTTGCTGTTTATTTTGTGATAATAGGAGCTAACAAGAATTTCTAAAAATAGAACAAAATGCTTGCTAAGGTTACTTGTTTGTTCTGTCATTCTGACATTTATGATCGTTGTCATGGGCATTTCTTTCCAAAACGATTACACGTGGGTCTCTGTTTACACTGACAGCCGATAAGACATCGATCATGCTGACTTTGCATTGCAACAACTACTCGTAGTAATGCCAAGCAAACACAACTTAAAGAAGTTGACTTCCGCAATAATCAGAAACCGAAAATAATCAGAAATTAATAAAAGCGATAACAATTTGTAAGGAAAAAGAAGACCCAAGTCGATTTTAACTGACACAATTCTTTCAATGTGACATTTAAGACCCAAGTTAATTTGATTTGATGAATGATTTCCAGTGTCAATAAGTGTAATGGCGTTTTCGATTGATTTCTCTCCGGAAAGTTGGGCAATTTGGACTCCAATGGAACAGTTAAAACTTCTTTTGTCTTTGAAGCCAAACACAGTCGATTGCTCGATTTGGATTTGATTTGACGCACAATGCTAATGTGACGTTTATATTTACATATATGTATGTGTTAGTACATTCTGACATAAAATCCAGAAGAGAAATTTTGTTTCTGAAATGAAGACCAGAAGTAAAATTTTACTTTTGAAGAAGCGAGAAGTGTGCCAATGGAACAATTTTATGTCATACGCTATTAAGTAGTCAAAAAAAAAAAAAAAGAATAAAAATCAAATCAAGATTACCTTCAACGAAGGCGTCCGCACTTTATTCAATTCAATTCAATTCAGCAGTTTCCTCAACTCTTTACTCGGACTTCTGTTTTCTGTCAATTCTGTACTAATATGTAACTTCCTACATAGGTGCCAAACTACTCGTAGTTTTATGACTAAATAACTGCTAATTAAAAGCAACCCACATACCTATCCACAACAACAAACAAATTAAGTGCTCCCATCAAACCTAAGCAATTGTTTATATTTGCAAAAGAACAATTTTTTTTTTATATTGAATTACACATTTAGCATTTACCTTATCGTTGCGGGGATAACCTATTGAAAATCAACCACCACATATGTAACTGATATGGGAATCAAATAAAATCACACTACAAATTTAGTTTGGCATTTCATATGGTAAAAGGTCAAAGATTCGTTCTTTCTTTGCATGTGAGTGAATGATTATGGCAATCTTGATTCATTTTCGTAATGGATTTTGCTCGTACTTTGACGTGTGCCAAAATAATTTCAACGTCATATAATGTTTTAGCGACGATAGGATTGATGTGCATGTGGAGAAAGGTAACGAAGCAGAAAGTTTAGGTTTCCAGGAGTTGAGTTAGTAGTAGGAACAAATGGGGAGTGACAACATTTATCAGCATTGAATGAGCACAAAACCAGGAAGGTGAAGTGGAAAAGGAAAGATGAAGATAAGTGTTTTTATCTAGAGTTTAACAGGCATAACTAAGAGAGTATGTCAAATAAAGTATTTTTTTTTCTACCCAGCAGGGACGAGGCGGTATGCATGCAATTGAAACAGCAGACGATAGTCATCGATTAAGGGAAACTGGAGAAAAAAAGATGGTAAGCAAAGATACATACATATATGAGAAACAAACTTTTTGAATTCTTATCAAATTTACAGAAGAAAACGGGCCGAAAATTTAATTTGAAAATCAGCTAGGCAACTTAGGCTTGCCAGCAGATCCTAACATGTCCAGTAACCAAAGGAAGTACATGTAGTAATAGCTTAGGTCCACACAGGCGAGGGAAGAAATAAAAAACTGAAGTATCAAAACGAATTTATATCGACAATGAATTGGGTTAAAGAAAAAATTAAATTTACTTCCAGAGAAAGGCGACACCAACGACTAGTTGGACTGCGAATTCGTTATGAAAATCCTTGCAACTAAATGATTACATTTGAAGACTTCCAACTAACTAAGGAAGAAGAGTTTATTCGGCAAAGAATCACGTTCAAAGAATTCACATTTAAGACCGATGCCAATTACGGTGCCGTGATTGGCCGTGACATAACGCCTTGTGAAAGTGACATAAGGCCAAATAGTAGAATTTGGCCTTATGTTGCTTGGCCTTATGTCATGGCACCGCCAATCACAGTGCATAGCAGTTTTATTGTGTTTTGGTGAGCACGTTTGTGGTGATTTGCTTTAAAATTCGAATGATCTAATCGATGAAGGTCTATGGATTGGATACACATAATTCTCTTCTTTTCATCAGCTTTCACTTACTCCGAAACATCTAAATTTCTGAACTACTTTAATTTGGCTTAAACTTCTAATTTTCAATCACAAAGATCTTTGCCATTTCGAATTTTTCACAGACTGTTGGAAAAAAGTAAATTTTTGGACTGGATTATTTGCGAATTTGGTAGCTTATGCATACGTACAGCAATGGCCAAAATGATAGGAACACTCGTTACTTTTCGAAACAAGTAAAATTAACTTTTATTTTATTCGAATATGTGGAGCAAATATAATATCAGATTTATGAGAAATATGTTTACAATATATTCTACGTGAAAGCAGTTGCTTAATTTAAAGTAAATGGTTTTTTAGTTAGCTATATTGCTTCACAATACTTGGCCTGGCCAAAATAATAGGAACACACAGACATAATAAAAAAAACATAACATATGCATTTATTTTGAATTAATAATAGTTAACATTTGGTAACAAAACCTTTATTTGTATTGTAATAACAGCATCAACAGACTCATGGAATTCACCAGCTTCTGGGATTTTTCAGAAGGTAGGAAATACCTAACATTTTCGATGACTCTCCAAAGATCTGCTTTGTTGGACGGGTGCCGTTTGCTTAGTTCAGTTTACGCTCGCTCCAGAGGTTCTCAATCGGATTTAGATCCGGAGATTGAGACGGTCACTGTAATACAGCAACATTGTTTTGCTGACACCATTGTTTTGTTGGCTTTCCCGAGTGTTTGGGGTTGTTATTCTCCTGGAACCGTCATTTTAAGGGCGTATTCTCTACGGCCCATGCTAGCATGACATTCCTCAAAATGCCCATGTAGGATTCTTTTGTCAATATGCCTTTAATAAGGTATATTGGACCCACCAGGAAAAACAACCCCATATCATTACAGTATCCCCACCAAGCTTCACAGTGGATTTTGTGTATCGTGGATTGTACGCCTCACCTTTTGGACAACGAACAAACTTTTTACTGTCCATTCCAGACAGATTTATTTTAGTTTCGTCACTCCATAATATATTTCGCCACTGCTTTATTGCTTGGAGGGGATTGTGCGGCAAATGTTAAAGCTTAGCAAAAGCAATGTACTTCTGGACATGTACTCTTTTTAACAGTGACACTTTCCTCGGAGGTCGAGCGCGCAACTCGGCATTCACTAAGACTCGGCGAATCGTTCTGGCACTCACTTCAATTTGAGTTTTGTATTTCAAATCTTTGGAGGACATGAACGGGTGCGCCTGGGTTTTCCTGATCAATTTTTTTTTGTCTCAACTGGACATCTTAAGCGGACGTCTTCTGGTCTCAGGAAAGTTTTTAAGTTGCAAAGCGTTGAATACCATCTTCGAACAGCACTTCGTTGCTTTTGCAATGTTTCGTACGGATTCACCCTAGCTGCGTAATACCAAAATGCTTGCATGTTGAGCTTCAGTGGAGTGTTTATTTCTGCCCATTATATACTTTATTAAAAATTGTAATATTTAAATAAATAACTCTAAAACATCCGGACACTATTTAGCAAATACAACTTACCAATTCATAAATTATTACTAACTGAAAGAATTTTCTCCTTGAAATTTACTGGGAGTGTTCCTATTTTTCTGTCCAAATAGATCACTAGCTATTTAAAGAATAATTGCACCTGATCGCACTTTTCTTTGTTTTTAACAGATGTGCATACAAGAAACTGTTGCGCATATTAAGAACCGTTTGTTTGATTACATTGTTTTTATTTCATTCAAACAAAGCAGTCGCCTAGCACGATATCATTGAAAAGTAATAACTGTTTCTATTATTTTGGCCATAACTGTATAACGTTGTTTGAATGCTGAACTCGATTCTGTTTCTTTTTGTTTTTAAGTTCTTCCAATAGAAATACATACTCCAATAACGAATTTTTGAGAGAAATGACGTCCCTGTATATTTTTTTAGTATTCTGTGCGTGTATATGCGGCTTTGTCATCGCTTTTTTGGTAAAAATTTAATTTATGGATTTTGACAAATTAGAGCCAACATTTTCAAGCAAGATTTTATTGGAAAACAATGTCTGTTTGTTAATAACGTGGTGGATACGCTGTTTTAAAACAAGCAATGAGTCATCAAGTAAATGCTAGTTACCTGTAACTGGTTGATCTCAATTGACAACCTTGGAATAAATATTTATTGAGGGACAACTTCTTTTATGTATTATCGAGGAATTCGAAGAATGTCCAGACGGCTTAGAACCAAATGGGACATTCTTTGCGAAAAATTGAAACGAAGCTTCTTAAGAAATTCTTAAGATCTCCTTACGGAAATCTTAAGGAAAATATCAAAATTATTTGTATGGACAAAAAGATTAGATGAAGAGATATGGACCAAATCTCTCACTATCCCGTATATACATACTATAGCGGGAACTGCTTTACATATGGTTCTATTCTACAGGGATCTGCAGAAATAATAATTATCAAGGTCGTTCAAGAATTGTGACTTGCCGCTTGCGTACGTTCGACCAGACCAAACTTGTTTTTTAAGAACAAATTTTGATGATAATACATATTTAAAAAAAAAAGAATTTATCATTTTCCAGAACCAGATCTAAGGCTGATGCGCTAATCGATAATAATGAAAATACCGCTGGGATGTCAAATTTTTTTTCGTTTAAAAAAATGTGATCAAGAATGAAATTGTATTTCCAAGTTCTCCTTTAATTTTGTCCACAAAGGATTTGTATTGAGCGTGTGTCATGTTTAGTATTTAGAAAGAAGTTCACATCGATTATACGACTAACCCAAAATTCATAAAACATAGTATAGAATAGATGCTTTTATAATAGTGACTTTTATAAGTCATTTGAAGACTCGCATTGGGATACTGCGAATTTTCATTCACAACGTATGTACCATTGAGGCGGAAATGTGTCGCATAAACTTTTAATAATGCTGCTGCAAAGCTCAAAGAACATTGAAGGCCAAGACAGGGTACCATCTCATTCAAACAAGGTAAATTAACATATATGTAAACTAACCAAACAAAATAGGGCCCACTAAGTTTTTAGGCTCTCATTTGAAAAAATAAGTGATTATAAACGATCAGTTCCTTGAATGCATGGGTCGATAAAACGTTCACTTTGTCTTCTCCACACGCGTACTCGTTTTTTGTCACTAAAAAACTTGACCTTACAATCGTTTGTAAAGAGCACAGGCCTCCAGTTGTCCATAGTCCAATCCGAATGCTCACTGGCGTAACTTAAGTGCGCTGCCCGATGTGCCTTTGTCAGTTTTGGTTGAATGGCGGGCACTCTGCACCGTTGACCATCTTCATGGAGTCGAATACGTACGGTTTGATCACTTACTTGAGTGACAGTAGATTGCCGCAGTTGATTTTGTAACGCCCGGGCGGTTACGGTACGCTCCCGAAGTGCAATTATTCTTACGCACCGGTCTTCTTGCGCGGTTGTGACTCTGATTCATCCGGATCCAGGTCTCCTTCCTACACTCCCGGTTTCTTGGAACCATTCCCTGACGTTTCGGATTGCTCGTCGCGATACAGCGATACAAATTGCTAACAGACCTTTGAGATTCTCCCTCCTGAAGCAAATTTACCCCTCTTACTGCTTTTTCGATATCCATATGATGTGGTAATCACAATTAATAACGTCGAAGAAAACAATTACAGAAAGTAACACTTAGCGACAGCGCTTAGAATTAGACTGAGAAAACCAGTACAGCAAGTTTTGCATTAGTTGTGTTTTAGAGCAATGCGCTTTCTCTGCCTACTTAGTTAAATACTTCCCTTCGATAATGTTTACCAATAGAGTAATGTTTAGACAAAAATCAAAATAAATCTTTGGTGGGCCCTATTTGGTTTTGAGTAGTATATGTATATAATCCGGAAGATATGTTATAACTTTTTAGTTACCACTGAATAGGAAATTAACTACATTGATGCAATGTATATATCTAGTCCTGCCATAAGTTCAGTTTCACACTTTCCAGCGCTTATCCTTCAAAACTTCTTGCGGGAATAGAACCGTTAATTTTTTTTTCAGCGATGGCCAAATTTTCGAATTGCTAAAACCACTCGGAATATCTAGAGAATTCGTTTATCGGGCTATTGTTCGCTTCGACGAATTGTCTGGAGTGGAGGACAGGCCAAGAAGTGATCGCCCGCGCGTCGTTTGTATGAATGCGGTAGTAAAGGCAGTGCGTGCACGAATTAGGAGCAATCCTTTTAGGAAGCAGAAGATCATGTCCAATGAATTGGATATATCAACCAGGTCCATGTCTAGGACGATTCGGGTGATCTGCCTATGAAAGCCTATCGTCGGTCCACGGGTCATCTTCTAACTCCTCAACTAAAAAAAATTAGGCTGGAAAGATGCAACCGACTTTTGCAGTGGCACGCGGACAATGGGCATGAAAACATTCTGTTTACGGATGAGAACATTTATACAGTGGAAGAAGTTTTCAACAAACAAAATGACCAAATTTATGCCACTTCATATAAGGAAGCGAAAAAATTTGTTCCAAGGTTTCAACGTGGACATCACCCCGCTTCTGTAACGGTTTGGTGGTGGTCTCTCAGCATGGTGTCAGATCCCTCCATTTCTGTGAAAAAGGCGTAAAAATTGGTGCAAAGATTTACCAAGAAGATGTGCTAGAAGGTGTTGTGAAGGGTTATAAATGAAGCACATTATAAATTCGTACAAATCGAATGAACGTAAAAATAGACAAGCATACGAGCACATATTGTAAAGCAGTGAATCCGCTTAGTTAGGTCAAAGTCATACACTTACGGAGTTTAGGCTTAGCGAGAACTTGAAGGATCAACACATAACACATTCAAGGACCGAGAGTTAATAAAACAATCGTTTGGCAAAATTGAAAAATTACTGCTGAATTTGTTACTAAGGATGCTAGGTCTATTCATGCAAAACTCATTCTGTTTACATTTAGAACAAAATTAGGTGTTCTGATGTATTTGAAGAAACAGAATCACTCCAAAACACTCTTTATTTCGTTCGCCTTATAAGACGCACCATCAGAGTTATTTCATATCATAAATGTAAATGCATACAGTTGTGGCGAACTAAATAAGAACGATCGTAAGTGCTGGCAACACCATCGCTCCAATAATAAGACAGTTGGCAAACAAAATTAAAAGTACCGCTATCTATTCAGTCATGTCTCTTTTCATGTTAAACTGTAACTATTGATGTTATTGCACATTATTTAACAGCTTAAATCGGTTTTTAAGCATATTGGTCCAGTATTCGCTTGGCGATATAATTAAGAACGTATCACTAAAACAGGTTTGTTTGTAGAATTTCGCTGCCCACGGAAAAACCTTTTGGTAAACATACTAATTCATTTGAAATTAAAGGGACATTATTAGTTTTTGTTGGGTTTAGTGATACTTTGAGCGTGATATGGTGAAAAAAAGAGCTGTTCAGCAGGCATGAGGGAAGCCATACTAAAACTCCGCAATATTGAAAGATTGTCCTATAATGATATCGCAAAAAACTTGATTGCTCGAAAACAATGATTTTTAGCGCCGTTACATACCATATATCGAGAAACATCGAACCACCGAAAGCGTAGAAAGACGTAAAAGACCTCCCAAAACGAATGAAACTGAAGACAGGTTGATAGTTCGCAGGGCAAAAAAAAAAAATCGTTTTTTGAGCTCGAATGGTATTCGGAAAGTAGTTTTCGTCGAGGACCCAAATGCACTTTCTGCACACTCCATTAGAGAGCGATTGAATGAAAGTCAGCTTTTTAGGAGATCAGCCAAAAAAAAAAAAATGCTTTCGTTAAAAAAACCAAGGCTAGGCTAGCTTTTTCAAAGGAACACAAAGATCGGACCATCTCACAATGGAAAAAAATACTCTGGAACGATGAGACTAAAATCAATAGAATGAATTCCGATGGTAAACAGTATGTTAGACGACCAGAAAATGGAGCATTCAATCCTAAGTACACCACACCACACCTCAAACATGGAGAAGGGAGTATTATGCTATGTGGTTGCATGTCTTTTAAAGGTACCGTACCGTTACACCGAGTGGAAGGTATAATGAACGCTCAAAGCTATATATAGGATTACTTTAAAATGTAATGCTGCCCTATACGGAGGCAGGATTGCAAGTAAATTGGAAATTTATGCAGGTCAACGACCCGGAAAATACTCCGAGGCCAACCGAACCATGGTTTCAGAATAATTCTGTGGATGTCATCGATTGGCCGCCATGAACTCCGGGCCTAAACCCAATCGAAATAAATCCCCTGGTACGAATTAAAAAAAAAAAGTTAAAAAAGCATAAAATTAGCAACACAAATTCTATAAAATCGCAAGGACATTCCAAGAATGCAATAACACCGAACAAATGTCAGGGCCTAATTTTGTCAATGCCAAGGCGATGTATGGCTGTCATTGCAAACAAAGGATTCCCGACAAAATATTGAGGAAAAACCGCAAAATACAATGGAAAGTTTACAAATTCTTCTATCATTCTTAATTAGGTCGCCAGCTAATTTCTTGTTACCAAAACATTTTGAATTAAATTTTATATTTCCGTTTTTAACAGATACATGGTACAAAAAAAAAAAAATTTAACAATCCAAGAAGAATAAAAATTTAAATAAAAATGTTCGAAAAAAAAAAAAAAAACAATATTATAAGTAGTATCTAAAATGCTAGCAACACTTCTCATAACACCAGAAAGATGTCCAAACAAAATATTAACGTTTATTACCACTTCACAGCAATACAATTTAATACAACTAATTATTGTAAATTTGCATATATATATTTTTATTTTATAATTAGCGCACGCTCGTACCCTTAAAATATTTGTACACTACTCAGAATTAAAAAAAAAAAAATAAAAATCACAAAGTGATTTTAAAAAGCAGGAGTACCCTGGTAAGTTTTGACACCATATCTCCAAAACCTGATTGCTCAAATTCTTCATCGATTTCATGTACTATCTCCATAAACCTGTCGTGAAGTTGTACAAAAAAATAATTACGCTAAATGACAATAAAGAAATAAAAAGTGTCGACTTCGCAACAGATACTCGTATCTCAAATCTCCAAGTTCTTCTGTCAAATTATTATTGACATCAAGCGCCATTAACAGAGATGAAATCACATCACTTAGCTTCTTATCTGAATCATGTGACAAGGTGTACACTGACCTCCATTAATTTTTCTTTTTAGGAAATATTCTCTTCTACTGAACAGAGATAACCTCCCCAAAATCCTTCCTATCAATTTCAATTATTCCAAATAGAAAAAATTTTTCTAATTTATTGTAAAAATTTTGTAATGTCAGTCAATATCCTTCAAATCGTGTACGATATCGTTTTATACGTTAAAGTTTTTCTCTATCGTTAGTTGCTAATCAAAAGTTGAAACATGGAAAAAGTGAAACTCCTCCCTAATTGTGTTGTTTACCGGCAATGACAGAGCTAATAAAAATTATTATATCGTACAACATCAGTACGTAGATACTACATATGAGGTGAGATCTCAGAAAAAAAGACAAACTGGAATTAATACTAGTGCATATTTTGTTGTCTGTTTTCTTGGAACTACGTCTCGCTGGTGATTCATTCACTCTCTTCTCAACCACATATTCCAAAAATAGTCTTCCAGCAACCTTTTTAAATTAATTTTTTTATTTATTTTTTTTTTATAATTCCTTCATCAACAGGAAATACCACAAAGTTTTGATTGTTGTTTTTTTTTTTTATTTCCAAATTTACTATGGTATCCAGCAAATAATGAATTCGCACACCACCATTCGAAAATAGCCACAAAAAATGTTTTAAAAAAAAAGGGGAATTCTGTTATATAAATAACAATACAAACTGGTTTGCAATTATAATTATGTTATTGATGTTTTTTTTTTTTTTTTTCAGTTTATTTTTTTCTTTATTTAACTCTAGAAATACTTAAGTTCGTGATGGGGGAGGAAATTTCCATTCGAATAATTTTATCATTTAATCAGTAATAAACTTGTTTACACTTCCTCTTCTCTCTCTCTTTTTTTTTTTAAATTAAATACACAAAAACGAAATTATTGAGAGCGAGAGTCAGAAAAGATTAAATTAAGAGCATTATTGCTCATCAAGAAATGATTTTCTTTTTTTCTTAATTTTTTGTGATGCTTTAAATAATGCGATTGCAAAACAAAAACAACAAAATTTAGGTTGATGCTGTTCCAGTACCCAACATCGGGTACAGAGAACAAACAAAAGACACAATTCGTACTGTACCCCAGTGACACAGTGTTGATGGAAAAAAAAAAAAAAAAACTTGTTTGGGCTTACCACCTTTACTAAGTCTACAGTCTACACCACCATCATCATCGCCGACAACAGCAACAGGAGCGCAGTTGACGCAGTGTGAGGGCACCGCCGCCGTGGCCGCCGTTACGGATTCAATGGGAAATTTATTAAGAATTATTTTTGAAAAACAAGTCTCCCACACATTCTACATAGTGCCTATAAAGTATTGCTCATAATCTAAAATTGTTCCCGTTTATGGTTGGAAAGTGAACAGACATTTATAAATAATGACAGAGAACCCAACCATTTCCATGTGTCGTCTACCTCCGGAACTTGAAAATGTCTCTCGATTCGGCGGTGATGGCAATTTATAATATGATATTTTGGTAAATGTACAATTTGGCTTTTGTTTTGACCGATTTATTTATAGTGCTGTAGAAAATTTTTCCCAGAGCACTTATTTTCACAATTTTCAAAAATGAAAGGATGCCATAATTGTTTTAACAAATTAACTGTCGCACTTTGTTTAGTAAATCACAAAACTGTCAAACAGAACTACATTTAAATCCTTTCAAATTTGACTTAAGTATCTAGCACCTACAGCACTCACTTTTTGGGGTATGTACATAAATTTGGTTTTTAAAAAGATACATAGCTTTGTACAAAAGTCGGGAGTATAGAACTATTAACCTGAACATACTCGTACTCATACCGCCCATGAGCAAAAGTCTTTAATTTGCAACCGTAAATGATAAACTATAGTATATCAGATGCTTGTAAACTGTAAAAGGTGCGTTAAATAAACCAACACGCAACAATTTGGATAGCTTTTAACATAGGCCGCGCTCTCATTTTTGCCGGTACTGTGACATTTGTGTGAAGTACTGTTTGACAAAAAAACCTTTTCGCCTCATTCCAACTTATTTGGAAAATTACAGATTACATGATTTTTTTCGTTCTCATAATGGAACAATTGAACTCATTATCCACCATGTTGTGGATAAATTTTGTACCACAGACACTACACGATCCAAAGCCTAAAATGCGTCAACGTTATATACGAAAGATCCGTAATTATCAATTCAGCGTCGATCGCAACATTTTGGGCGTTTTTCTTTCTCCATGTGGAAAATTTTGCGAGAATAGACCAGTGAATTGGTGCGATTTTACGACACTCGATAACTTCTTTTAGGGCTACGAGTATGTTAAGTCTTTGATGTATGCTTATGAGCCGCAAGCTATTTAGAACTTAAAAGCGAATGTTCAGTGTATTATTCTTGAGATAGAACCACAAATGCTCGCAAGAGTGGCATAAAATTGGGCTAACAGGATGCGCTTTATCGAATTCAAAACGTAACGTCATAAGTCATTCTTTAAGACCCCGACCCGCCGTTCCGTGGACGTGTTGACGTATTGCCGGAAAAATCCGTCGCGTAGCCACGTTGACAGAAGACAGCCGATAACATTTTGTTATTGCTAAATGTATTCTCTTGAAGCGATGACAGTTTCTCTACATTCTCTCAATGCTTCCATCAACGAATGAGCTTACTCTCAATTTGTGAATGCGTAAACTTCAAAATGTAGATGTGGCAATTGCCAGAAAGTAAATCTACTTTATCCATTGAATTTCATACATCTGTTGAATATAGGCCCACCTTTTATAAGAATGCGTATATTCTAACTGGCTGTCAGCTAAAAATGGATTGACGGATTCTATGAGTCGGAGCCTTTATAATGAATAAAGAATTCTCTTTCAAAGATTCTATAGAATTTAAACTTTGACAGCTTAGACAGATCTTCGAGTTAATCAAAGATTTTGTCTGCCTAGACTCCGCAGTTAAAACAAAAAATGATATATATTTTTTTTTTATAATTTGCGAGCGCTCAAGGGATTTAAGTACCCTTAAAATGCTTGCACACAGCGCGGGCGAAGGAAAATCAGGGAGGATAGAAAGAGAGGTACCGGTGAACGTTGGTTTTAAATGTTTGAAGGTTATAATGACTAGGAAATAAAGAGCTAGGCAGGGCATTCCATAAGCGAGTTGTACGGCTTATGAACGAATCACGATATTTTAGAGTGGGCTTGAGGGTATACTGATGAGCATTCATAGCGAGGCGGGTGTTATGGTTAAAAGTTTGAATGGGCGGAATGCTACTGGCGATTTCTATGGAGCATTATTGGCGGAAATAGCGATAAAACAGAGTGAGACACGAGACATTACGTCGGTGTTCGAGGCGGCTTGTTTGAGTGATATTAGTATCACCTATGAGTTTTATCGCACGGTTTTGAATCCTATCTAGCAGGTGCAGATATGAACGTTGATGAAAATTAAAAAGAGTGTCGGAGACAGAACGAAGCCCTGGGGCATATCAGCATTTATTTTGTAAATATCAGATTTGAAACCATACAAGACAACTTGAATTGAACGTTCCGAAAGGTAATTTCTAATCCATTGAAGAAGAGAGTCGTCGATCAAAAAAGCACGCATTTTCGACAAAAGAGCTTGATGCCAAACTCTGTCAAATGCCTTAGAAATATCAAGTGCAATTATCTTGCTTTCGCCAGATTGATGTACGCTTTGGTTCCACTTTTCGGTGAGACATGCCATCAGATCACCAGTGGATCTGTTGCTACGAAAACCGTACTGCCGGTCATTAAGAAGTTTTCGTGTTTCGAGATATTTCATGAGCTGACAGTTTATCAACTGACCTTGGAAAGAAGGGACGTAAATGCAATGGGCCTGTAGGAGGAGAGAGAGGAAGATTCGCTTTTTTAGAGACAGGCTGGACAAATGCTGTTTTCCATCTACTCGGAAAGAGTCCTAAAGAGTAGGATTGATGAAAAAGCTTACGCAGTGGTTTTGCCAGTGAGAAAGAACATCTCTTCAGAAGGAGGGGAGATATACCATCTGGACAAGCGGATTTGTGAATGTAAAGATCTTTAAGAACTCTTGCTACTACACGAGTGCGAAAATGGATTTGTCCCATTGAAGATTCGATGCACTCAAGTGTAGGCGGAGGCAAAGCACAATCTGGGAGTGTTTAGCTGGACGCAAAGTGTGCAGCAAGCAGATTGGCCTTGCTGACAGCTGGAATATCATTATAAATGAGCGTTGGGATGGAGAATGAGGCAGAACTTCTAATATTTTTGATGAACGACCAACAATTTTTACTGCCTTTGGGACATTGTAGTATATCATATTTTATCGTCAAAGCCCTTAACTAAATAAGTAAATTCACACTCTATCAGGCGTTAGTAATCCCTTTTGATGGACAAAAGCCTGTAGTAGATAGATCCCATGTTCGTCATATTTTTATAAATGTCAAGAAAAGAATTTACGCCATTGATTGAGGTTAAGGCTTTACAGATCAACATTCGGAGCATTTCTTGCCCATCTGGGTGAACCTCAACGTTGGAGTGAGAAATTCTGTGAGGAATTAATACCAATCGATAGTGGCCAAGTGCAAACTTGCGAAAACTTATGACAAAGGTTACTTCCATATCTTGTTAGCCTGACCGGCAGTAGTTTACGTCTCAAAAATCGGAACAAGAAGCCATTCGGGAAAAACAATTTTGCGTGATGTAAGAAATATTCATAAATTATACATTTGTACGTCGTCTTAGCCTCAGATAAGATTGAATGAAAATAGTGACGATCCATGCAAATTTGACATTATGAGAGTGTAAATAAAACGTAAGTGAACAGATAAGGTACTGGAGAAATTAGAGGTCCATATGGAAAATATCACCACCATATAAGAAATGCAATGGAACGTACTCGTACCTTACAAGATGACGATTAAAAACTGCGACATCTACTAAGAGGTTGCGATCGCGCATAGTGCATTTTTAGATTTGTCATGTGCTTTAGACAAATAAGCGAACAAAATAATCAGTATCAGCCTTATATGTTATGTAATTAGTTGGGTCAGTCACGGAGGCATCCATGATGTCGGACAGGCATCATTGTAAGAAGTTTAGACTTCTACTTCTGCATCATAGACGCCTCCGTGGCTCCTCCTTACACCTGCCAAACAAGGAAAACTACTACGAACTCGTAAAGATAACCTTTGGTCAGTGTTCGAAATACGACGTAAGAATCGTTCTGGGAAAAAAGGGATACAGGCTATGATTGATTTTGCAAGTATACGTCGATTGTTGTCATACTAGTACTCGTTTCCCGCATCTTATCTCTTAAGCAACACGGAAAACAGGCATACAATTTTTAAGCGTCTTCACATTCCGAAGTGCCCTACCTACTAGTAGTAGTAGTTAAGGTATGAACGCGGATATCAAGAAGAGCAAATCAAAATAAGGTTGGACAGCAGATGCCTATAATCGTAAATGCGCGGCAAACAAAACAGAATACACTTTCTATTTCAAATGTTTTTTTTTCTGTATCACCATCGATCTCTTAAACGTCATTTATTAAATTAATCACGTTTTTAATTCTTAAACTAAAGGATGTTAAATCAAAACAACTTAATATGACGCATGTATCACAACAATGTGCTTTTGTTAGGCTTTGCCTATTTGACCTCGTCTTAGTATTCTATTTACAATAAGCGGCTTCTTCTTCATCAGAAAAGATAACGTGTTTTTATTCCTTGATTCCTAAGTAAAATAAAAAAAAAAAAAACATATTTACGTCATGTCTTTGCCAATTGCGCTTGTGTACAAGTTTTATTTATTTTAATTCTCTTTTTCTTTGAATAAGATCGAAATCTTGAAGGTCATTGTCAAGTTTTACTTCCGATAGAAAATTGCATCAACAAAATTTTCTATCCACCTATCTAAAATTAGATCCAACGTCACTATGTCATATTTGTAAATAGAATTTCAGTGATTTCTTTCGAAAACCGCCAGACAAGATGTCGCATTTATCAGAGATGAAAAAGACAGTTCAAGTAATGCTAAGAGGAAGTCACACCTGTCTGGCGCAAAACAAATTTAATTTTGTACATGTTTATCTATTCAATTATTTTTGGCTTTTAAATTTTAATTTGTGGTAATCATGTTCAAGTATTAGCATTTAATTCTTATATTACAATATAAGTTAAGTTCTGACAGAAAACATAAGGCTGCCAATTGAGTGATAATTAGCGTTATTATTAGTTTTTTTTTTTGTTTAAGGTTGATATCACAAGACGACAAAATGTCTGGAAATCACAGGCATGGAGGTCGAAGTGTTTTATAAAAGGGTTAACATACTCGTACTTTTGGTTTTAAAAATTTTTTTTTTGTTGTTTAAAAAGCAGCTATCAATGGTCAAGCATAGATAACTCTCGTAATTGAAAATGCAATGGAATTAAAAAGTACAAATTGTAACATTACACCAAAATGAAAAATAAATTGAAACAAATGTGAGGACAAACACAAGATTTTAAAATGTCGACTTATCTGCAATAAATTTTATTCAGTGAACATTTATGTCTTTCTTTGAGGCAACGTTTAATTTAAATACTTATCAGTTTAGATAATATTTCGAAGCTAATCTGTTTGGCCTATTTTACAAAAAAGTTGGCGAAAAATATCGTTAAATAAGACTTGAATATTTAATAGCCTGAGGTAATAAGATTACAAAAAAATTCTTACACTTTGACATTCTAAATAAGGTTTCTACGAGCAATTTTAACAATCTGTCAGGCAAATTTCTAATATTTGCAAAATTGCTCTTAGTTCTTAGACCTTTATTCTGATCTGTCACAAAATCAGCTGGGTATTGCCTGACAGCCAAGTAAAACTGGATCCATCATTTTGGGCTTAGTCATTGTTTTAGAGACAGACGTTCATCTAGCGATTAGTCACTGTTTTAGAAGCTATACAATAAACGCCAGAAGATGCGAAGGACACGACGACCCTATTTCATAGAAAGCACCTCAATGTGCGAACAATCAAGAAAATATCTTTCTAGCAACCACGGACATCCGAAAAAATTAGAATACTGTGAAAAATGTTTTCACAACCGAAACCACATGGTTTTTTGATGACTTCTCGACGTTGATCGAAGAGCGAATCGCCAGAAGGAACTTCACGTCCAGCGATTTGCATGATTTGCAAGCATTTCGTTTAAGTTCTGTACGAGTATATTCACCAGCGATATGCAATTACACACTGGCGATTACAAGGATGAGGCCATACATTTTGCAATAGATTTTCACTCTTCATACCGGTTTGAAATTTTGTACCCGCAAACTTTTACTACCTGGGAAAAGGTCATATTTTCTCAACAGGAAGTCACAAAATGAAAGGGTAAATAAGAAACGACCGTTGGAATTTCCCAAGATCAAACAATGAACTTCTTGAAAAGCGTATAAAAAGATGCGCCACTAGGATAAGGCCACATGCAAAATCTTCGAAAGAAAGGAAAAAATGAATAAAATGTTTAAATTTTATGGTTTTTCGATACGACCCCTATAAGACGGTTTGGAATAGAATAATAAAGTTTTTTTTTTAAATAATCAAGAGAAATTTGGGCCCAGGCATCACGAATAGCTTCGAATAAAGTGTCCTTGTCTTCAAATTGTATGCCGCCTTCATACACTTTACAAGATAACCATGTCCAAACATTTTCGATTATGTTTAAGTCCGGTGAATAAGGCGGTCATGGTAAAAGTTCTACGTTTTCTGATTGAATCCAACTTCTAACAACCCTGGAAGCGTGGATGGGGCATTGTCTTGTTGGAATATCCAAGGCAGGGGTCCGAAAATGTTTTTCACTTTTGGAAATGACCGTTCCAGCAAACATTTGTAGTTGTTTCCGTTCATTTTTGTGGACAAAAACTCCAACTCGATTGTGCCATAGTACATAATAGCTCCCCACATTATTAAACCTGATGTACGGCTGTGGTATCTTGCCAAAATAAGCTCCTCCTTTCTTAGATCATGGAAATAAAAGTTGTAACCATCGGGGTCGTCAAGGTTAAACTTTTTTTTCATCCGAAAAGACAACGCGTTTCCATTCACTGCTCCAAGCGACGTGTTCTCCTGCAAAATTCATTCGATGCTCCTTGTGTTCTTGCCTCAAAACAGGTTTCTTTTTAAGTTTTTTTCTCTGTATAGTACCACTTTTTCGTATTATCCTTCGGACCGTTGCTATGCTGGCTGATACTCCGCTGTTGGCCCTTATTTTAGTCGCTGGTAGAGTAGAATTTGAAGCACGCCGTAGAATTAACCGCTTTTCTCGCAATGTTGTTGCTTCTGCCGTGCGTGCTTAACTGTTTACTACAGTCTTACTTCTTTTAAGCCTCCTTGCAATTTCTCGGCCTGAGAGTCCTAACTCATTGAAGGCATCTATTTTTCCTCTTTCTGTCGCTTTCATAGTCTTTCCGGAACCCATTTTTTTTTAAACTAAATAAAAACAGTTCTTTTCAACGCTTTTTTTAGATATTCTTAACAAAACTTTGAAAAAAATCGCTGATGTGAACTCCTGCAACGAAATATTCGCAATGGCCTAATCCTAGTGGCGCATCTTTTGATATGTTTTTCAAGAAGTTCATTGTTTGATCTTGGGAAATTCCAACGGTCGTTTCTTATTTACCCTTTAATTTTGTGACTTCCTGTTGAGAAAATATGTACCTGCTCCCAGGTAATAAAAGTTTGCGGGTACAAAATTTCAAACAGGCATAAAGACTGAAAATCGATTGCAAAATGTATGGCCTCATGCTAGTGATCGCCAGTGTATATGTATATAAGCTGTCTGAAGGCGCAATTGGCCGTATTCGCACTTCAATCCCAAAGACGAGATCGTTAAGGGTCAAAAACCTCAAGCTCAGCAAAGGGGTAGAACTTTATTTATCAGCAGTGCATGAGTTTCCTCTCGGTTCTCTTATAGAATTTAAAAACTGGAGACGAATTTGCGTGATATTTGCAGGGGGCCAAATTAGTTGCATCAAGGGCCAAATAGGCCAGATGACATCTCCAAACAAATAGGTTTTCACTTTGGTGTTGATAACATCAACACTATGCGAATCATCACTTAACAGTGTTAAAAACAGCTCTTCAAGTTTTTTGACTTTGACGCCTCACCTGACAGTATCAGTAGAGGAATTATTTTGCTTGACTTGGTTGACAGGTCAGCTTAGACATGTAGACATTTTAGAACAACCGCAAGAAAAAGTATACTGTTTCGAATATCTTCAAAGTATTGTCTCAACAGACAGGAGGACGTGTAGAAAAGCAATTATGTATATAAGCTTTAAGATCAAATTGGTGTTGTGGTACCTAGAAAAACCCAATTGTCAACACAAACGTTGTCTAAGAAATTTATAACACATTTCTTGGTATTTCTAATGTAATGACAATTGGAATCAGTTGAAGCTACCATATTTACCGAGGGCTGAAGAATAGTGGGTTAACAAATAATACCATCGCCAGAAATCATAAGTAATAGTGCGTAGTAACAGTTTTAAAAGTAATACAAAACATAAAAGGAAAGAAGAGATGTCAATCGGCGTTGGTTATGCATTCGATGTATGTATGGATTCAAAAGCATGAAGATCGTCGTTTTAAGAACATGAGCGGAATTCTGATTTAATAAGCACTTTCAAAAAATTGCAAGAAAAAAAAACAACTTAACTATCCAATTTCCCAAATATTCCATTCAAAAATCTTGTGACATTTCGCACTGATCAAAACCCATCAACCTATCATCCTTCATATCTTTTATCTACTTTGGGAATTTTCTTATCGTAGGCTTTTTTTACTGATTTTATTTTTCATTCATAAATGGATAATATAAATGTATGTAAAATAAAAATAAAAAAATGTCTGTACATATATTCTGTATAGTATTCGACGTCAATAATAAGAATGAGTATCTTATCAACCGCGAAAATGATCAGTGAGACGTTTTTACGAAAGCTAACTACCTTTTTTTGTTATGTTGTGATAGTACGCACTATTGTTTTAGGGCAACCTCAACTACTGATTACCGTATCATTACAACCATTCAACGAAAACAAACAATAACAACCAATTTATTGTCATAGTTGTTAGTGCCTACAAAGCTATTTTTAGGACAAACCTACTTAAAAATAAAATTATCGTTACACGTTTTTTTTTTTTTTTTATATATTGTACAATATACGAGTACATGTATTTATATTTGGATGTGTACATAGCCCACTATTTAACAATTTATCTACAACAAAATAAATAAAAAAAAAAAACTCGCTGAGTATAAATTGAATGTCAGACTATCGCAGAAAAGCCGGATCAAAAAGATTGAACTACATTTACACATAAATTTTCTGACTCACTAATACGAAAGCACTTACTTATCAATACAAAGAAAAATCTATCCAAAACCGGTTTAAACCAGAACCTAATTTTCGACATGACATCTATTTTTTTTATTTTATTTTACATTGATCGTCAGATTAAATACTAGAGTGTACGTACGAATCTAAGACCACTACGGGTTTTTAAATAAATTAAAATAAATGAACAATTGAATTGCAAAATCAAACTAAAAGAAGAACAACAAAAAAGGCAAAACCAAAAAAATAAAAAATTAAGAGGAATTCAACTGCACGTGTTTGAAATTTAGTTTAAATTTATATTTATAGATCTCTTTGATTACTACTTTTATTTTTATTTAGCTATTAAAAAAAAATCTTTAGACCAATCATATAATTTGAACATGCTCTCTCTATAAAATTAAAAAAGAATTATATGATACTCGTATTATAAAAAAAGAATTAAAACAGAATAAATTTGATAAATTTAATTGGTAGGTGTTATAAATTTGAGTTACGAAATGAATGTGGTATGAAAATAAAAGCGCCTCTAAAAAAAACACTAGACTTCGTAGCCGAATGGCCTTTTATTTCGACTTTATTCTACAGATTGATTCTATTCTAGTTTTGTCAATAATAAATGTTTTTGACTGATTTTCTAAGTATATAAAAAAAGGCAAAACCGAGAAACTTTTCTAATACTCGTATTGTAGAATACAATTCGTGTCAAGACAGTTAACAATAAAACAAATACATTATACAGGGTCTTCCAAACAACTAGGTGGAGTGAAAAGTAACCTCCTTGACCGCCAGAATGCGCTGCTACTGCAAAAAAACAATTTCCGTTCTCTCATAAAACATTATGTTTTGAGAGGTAAAACGGCGAAGGAAACAAAAGAAAAGTTGGATAAATATTATGGGGCTAATGCACCGTCAAATATTGGTTTCGAGAGTTTCGTGGTGGCCGCAACTCCACTACCGAACAAGTCCGCAGCGGCAGACCCTCCGATGCGGTTACAGAGGACAATGTCAAAAAAATACATGAAATGGTGTTGGATGACCGGAAAGTGAAGGTACGCGAGCTGGCAGATACCACAAAGATTAGTGCTGAGCGCACACGCCATATTTTGGGCAATATTCTGCATATGAAAAAGTTATCCTCCTCCCAAACCTCAAAAGATGGCTCATCAATAAAAAATTCAACTCACGCGAGGAAATCATCGACGACACGGAGGAGTATTTTGCAGACCTTCCGGAAAATTACTTTTCGGACGGGATCAAGAAGTTGGAAAATATTGAATAATATAAAAAAAACATTTAAAAACAAAAAAAATTTTAATTCCCAAAGAGGTACTAATACATCTGTCAAATTGGCTGTCATTTATTCGGTCTGTTTTGCCGAATCACCATGGACGGACATAACGTTCAACAACAAGTGCAAATGATAGAATTGTTTTATCAAAATGGGTGTTCTGTTCGGGCAACGTTCCGCGAGGTTCGCCCATTTTACGATCGCCACAATCGTCCTACCGAGAGGACTATTTGCAGTGTTTTGGATAAATTTGAGTGCAGTTGGAAACTGACCCTTATTTTCAATTTTCATCGAAAAATCATCTTCAGCAATGAGGCCCATTTCTGGATGAATGGGTACGTCAACAAACAGAATTGTCGAATTTGGGACGATACCAATCCATATGAGATCCGAGAGCGTCCAATGCATCCCGAAAAAGTCACTGTTTGGTGTGGATTTTGGGCTGGCAACGTCATCGGTCCATATTTCTTTGAGAACGAAGTTGGCCAGGCCATCATCGTCAACGGCGAGCGCTATAGGTCGATTATTATCAACTTCTTTTAGCCTGAATCGGATGATATGGACACCAACGCCATGTGGTTTCAACAGGAACGTGCTACGTGTCACACAGCTCACGCCACATTGGAAATTCTGCACGAGCGATTCGAGGGCATGATCCTTTCAGGTGGAGGTGATGTGAACTGGCCATCGAGATCGTGCGATTTGACCCCGTAGATTTTTTCTTGTGAGGTTTTCTGAAGTTGCAGGTCTATGCGAATAAGGCCCTTAAAGCCAACATAACCCATGTCATCGGTCAAATTCAGCCTGATTTATGCGCCAGAATCATGGAAAATTGGACATTTTGGATGCGCGATATTCAGAGAAGCCGCGGCGAACATTTGAACGATGTTATATTCCATGCATAATGGCATCGATAGGCCTTTCAAACGAATAAAAAAATTCGATGATATCTCACACACACTTTGTTTTATTTAAATTTAAAGATAGGAAGAGCTTAATGAAATACCCTTTTTTTCAATAATCTAATTACCTACAAATAAGATCTCACTTATGATAATGGGTTATGTTATTTAGCTAATCTAAAAACTACTACACTACTTTAGTAAGGGAGAAAGTGAATGCTCTAGGAAGGATAATTAAACACGCGCTCAGCCAGGATTGAAAATGTTGTCAGAGTTAAGCCTGATTAGCCAACAACTTGAATCCTTGCGTAAAAAAATAGCTATGCCGCTTAAAATTTATCTATGGAATCTCGAAAGCATTGCCATTGCCAATTAATATCTAAAGGGTTTTTCCATAGGAGGTTTCATTTTGATTTATTAAGAAAACACGTATTCTACATATATTAAAAATTTGATTTTTACTTTAATAAGATTAAGACTAAAAATTAAAAACAATATCAGCCAAATGTTTCGATAAAATTGTTCATCATTCAATTTTGCACATTTCATCGATAACAGCACGGATGTTAACTTTGAGTACCTCAACTAACTGAGTAGGATTGGCATAAACCATTTCTTTTATACGGCCTCAAAGAAAGAAGCCGGATGGTATTAAATCGCATGATAACGGCGGCCAATTTTGATCAGCATCTCGAAAATTGACCGGGGAATTTTTTCCGCAAAAGAGCAATGGTTTCAGCATTTGGCACGTAGCGCCGTACTGTTGGAAGTAAACAACGCCCACAGCATCTTGCCCAAAAATCATACCATACGCGACAATCATTAATGGATTTTGCGTGCTTTTTGTCATATATCCAAGTTCTGAGACCGACGTGGAATCACAGAATCGCAGAAACGTCTTCCACGACGACGCACGGCATGATTTCGGTGCTTAAAATCACTAATTTATCCCTGAATCAATTTAACGACTGCTAGCCAAGAATATGCTTCAACTAAATTTTCACCATTTTTGTAGTGAATTTTAGCAAAATAAATGCGTTGTTAAGTGCGTATCGTTCCATTTTTATTAATAGTTTAGTGTTGACTTGTCAGTCAACGGAGTTCAGGCAGAGTAGCACACTTTAGAAGAAAATTCAGAAATTTGGAAAATTGAGGACTCCCGCCCAATACCTGCGTACAATGAGTTTTTAATATGTCGTCGGTGTAGTTAATTTAAGTTGAAGAATTTTCTAGAGGCTGATACCTACAGACGAGTACAACTAATACGTACGTTATAGTTGTTACTCGTAGTTAGTATAGAATATTTTCTATCGGTTTGTCTAACTATTGCTGTTGAACTATACCTACATACGAATATATCCAATATATTCCATCTGTGCCCTGCTTTAGCAATTGTGTCTTTCCTGTCCTTTGGAACATTCTGATGCATCCATTGATGATGACTTTTACTATTCGAAAAATCATAAACCATGTTTTCCGTTATCCATTAAAAGAAACTACATACTAAAATAATAATAATAATAATAATAATAATAATAATAATAAGTTGATTTCTTGTCTGTTCACTTTCATGAGTTACTTACTAGGGTATTAGAATAACAAAATCAGCCTAGCCCAGAAAATGAGCTACTTGAAAAGAACCGGATGGAGTTTAAATATATATTTTAAAATTAACACGTTAGCGCGTTAACGCGTAGGCGAGGTTGATGCCCTAAGGCCTATCTGTATATATAAATAAATAAAATAGCCTAACAAATTCTTTGCATTGAATATTATAGATTGAGCTCAAGAACATTCTCAAAAATAGTTTTGTTCTGGCGAAACAGAATGCTATGGCATTTTCATTCTTATACATATGCTTTGTTAGGCAACCTCTCGAATTGTGTAAAATTATCAGAAAAGGCGAGGGCTAAATGTTATAATATAATTTCAAATGTTGCTACCATTCTCGGTTCTGGTTCAATCGCAACTGAACGAGAGCAAATATAATTTTTCATGAATAGCACAAAAGAAAATCAAAACATAGAATTTGCAACAATTAATACATAGAGCGAATAAGAGAGTAACTAGATTATATCTATGAAGAAAATAATGATGAAAGGCAATTCATATATGTACATTTTCCTCTGAATTATTTCTAAACAAGTTTATTCCTTTAATGTTGTTTCTCAGCTAGGTATTGTATTTACAGTGTCAGCACTCACCACATAGGTGGAAGCCGAGCACTTTACGGTACTGTCGCCACTCCCACATCGTCACTTATGCCTCATACTATAAGATGGTTTCTTAAAGGATTGAGGAATATCTTAAGCACAGCTTTTCTGTAGATGCAGCCGCAAATACTTCGCCCGAACTTCGTCTGAACTTCATTACAAAGTTCATGGTAATTAGACAGGTTGTCGCCGTCCACGAAATCACCTGGACTACTTATTTAGTTATTTGAAGATTCAAAATTGGTCTAAAGAGATGAAACCAAAATATACTATAAGTTGTAGAAACCATATGCCAGTTACAATATATCCATACATTTTATAGGTATCAATTGAATTCAAACACTGAAATTTCTACAGAGTTCTGGGAAGAAATGGAAGAGAAAGGAGAAAACTGACGGGAGTATTTTATCTTTCGATTAATTGATTTCTACACTGAGCGCCTACAATATTGTGCAAAATATTCAAGACTGCTACCTTGAAAGGCAATAAAAATTAAAAAAAAAAAAAAAATCAGTAGAGCCCGTCACTATCTCCATGCAAGCTTAAAAGGCCAGTTTCTATATCTTTTGAACCCACAATATGTATAGGTAGATACGTAGGCAGATAGAGGGTCACTGGGCTATTTAGCAGCATCATGAGAAACCATGCACCAAGAGGAGCCAAACAATCTACTCGTATGTGGAACCTAACTTTAATCAAATCGGCAGATTTGTTTTAGATCTTTCTGTTACTGTGTTTTTGGTTATTTTAAGTTTTATATGCCCTAATTCTTAAAGACTATTAAAAGAAATATCTTCCTACATATTTTGGTGTTTCTTGACAACAATATAGGTGGTGAGTCATATCATGTGGAGCGCAGCATGCCGTTTAGGATGGTTATTCAGAAAACAGCATCCAGACAATATGCTGGTTGCCGTGCTTAATTCCTTTCTACTAAATTTAGCCCTGGAGACCCTATATCCTTTACCTAACGGTGACTTTTCCCATTTCTAAGTCCAGAATCATATCTTTAAATACACAAGACGATGACTTCATGAGAAGTGCTCTTAATAATTCTCTATCGGTCTTAGTAAGCTTATCGATGAGTTGATTTTCCTTCACAGTGTCCAACCACCCAATAAAACCATAAAACCTGCCGCAGTTCTGCGCTCATAGTGCTGAAGTCCTAGGCGGCAGCTGTAAACCAGTCCAATAGCGGATAACTTAGTAGTTAGCCCCTGAGTAAGTATCATTAACTAGTGAAATTAAGAGGTTTGCTTCTTGGTTTTTAAACTAGCAACATTGTTTCTACAGATTGTCAATTTGACAGTTGAAAGTTGATTTGTGGTTAGTACGTTTAGCCATTTTACAATGAATAGATTAACGCCAGAACAATGCGTGCAAATTGTGCAAAATTATTTTGTAACACATAGTTCGGTTATCGTGCGCTGCGTGCATTTACGGTCGACATAATCCTCCATCTGGACAAGTTACTCGGAACACGATGAATCGTTTTCGCACCACAAAAGAAATTATTGCCGTTGTGGAGCCCGAGTGACTCGATACGCCATCGTGCACAGCAATTGGAGCTATGCCCATCCACTTTGTAGCAGATTTTAAGGAAAGATCTTGGCTTAAAAGCTTATAAGATTCAGCTTGTGCAAGAGTTGAAACCGCATGACTATTATACGCGTCGTAGGTGCGGTGAATGGGCCGAAAACATGATTCAGCTTGATGCTCATTTTCAACGCAAAATTTTGTTCCCGATGAGGCCTATTTTTTTTTTGAATGGATATGTACGAGTAAACAAGCAAAATTGCCGAATTTTGAGTGGAGAAAACTCAGAAGCCTTTGTCGAAACGCCCTTACAACCATTAAAACTCACTGTTTGGTGTGCTTTATGGGCTGATGGAATCATCGGCGCATATTTCTTTAAGGACGATGCCGGCCAGAATGTTACCATCAATGTAGAGCGCTATAGAAACATGATTTCTGGCTTCTTAGTTCCTCAGTTGAATGGCATTGGCGTGACAGAGCTTTAGTTTCAACAAGATGGCGTAACATGCCACACAGCGCACGACACCATCAATTTATTGCGGGAGACATTTTCTGAGCACATAATTTCGTGTAATGGACCCGTGAACTGGCCTCTACGATCCTGTGATCTCACACCTTTAGATTACTTTCTTTGGGGGTATATGAAGTCACTAGTCTATGTCGATAAACTAGAGACGTTGGATGATTTGGAAGTCAACATTCGCCGTGCTATTACTGATATATGGCCCCAGTTGCTCGATAAAGTTGTCGAAAATTGGACTTTACGATTACGCTTCCTTCGAGCTAGCCGTGTCGCGCATATGCCCGATATCATACTTAAACACTAATGGCATAAAATTATCTATTAAATAAAGCTAATATCATAGACATAAACATTAGCTTCAAGTGTTTCATTTCATATTGAATTTGTATACCTCTAAGAAAGAAACAAATACACTCAGCGAAATTTAATTAAAGGCAGATGTGCTTTTGTACAGAAAATGTGTTCGTAGTGTCAACGAACATTTTTGTCCTTTCTTACGAGTATATTTTGAAAGTACCGTTGCCCCACCTCAGAGAATTTCAACATCTGTTGTTTTGTCACTAATGATCATGCGAAATTCAATTAAAAGCAGTCGTGTTTATGCTGAAAAACTGTGAGTTGGAAACGAAATCAGGGTTGTTTTTGGTGATTACAACTGAAAAAATGTCTACATTTAGAACTTTTGGATTTTCGTAGTCCAATCGCCAAATTTCCATTAAATTAAATCGATCGGCTTCTGCAATCGATAATGTTATTAAATAAGGAAGTAATTGCAACGCGCACCAGAGAAATAAAAGCGACTGCTTCTAAAATTATTTCAGATTTAAAGTTGCCGATATCTAAACGGCGTGCACAACAAATTTTAGCTAGCAGTAATCGACTGGTTTGGAAAAAAAATCAAGTCAAAACCAGCTCTTACAGAAGCACATAAAGTTGCCCGACTACACTTTGCCAAAGAACACATGACATGGTCTAAAACAGTGGAAAAGCGTGATCTTTTCAGACAGAAAAAAGTTTAACCTTGATGGGCCATGCGGTTTTAATTATTATTGGCATGATAGAAAAAGTCCTGAGGGCTTCCCCACTAAGCGAAATTTTGGAGGTGGATCTTTGATGGTCTGGGCTGCTTTCAGCTTTCATTGCAGGACTCCAATATGCAAAATTTCTGCCGATCCGTTCGAAAACATTTGGAGAAATCTGTCTCGTTATTTGTTATACTGGAAATTCTTCTGTTTTTAATTTACCTTGACTGCCTTTAATCGAATTTCGGAGTATAAATTGAGTTTTTTTTTTTGTTTAACTAAGTAACGTTGTGTTTATTTGTTTTAGTTAATTTTTTTCTTTGCTTAAATAAATCATTTGTTTGTATTCAATAAGTTTGTAAACAGTATTACACCCGGAATGACTCGAACTGCAACCAATTTCAGACTGCTATAATTTCCAAACCGTTCATGACAGTGAGCCCAAATTTTGACACATGACAGATAATTTTATTATTTACAAGCCTTTTAAACGATTTGCGTGTCAGTTGTGTTGAAAAATTTTTATCTGCGATGGAATTTAAACGTGATAGTATGATTGCTTTATATTTGGCTGGAAAACCACAAGTAGCTATCGTTAGAGCCCTCCAGCACCTCAACGTGAATAAATCATTTGTGTGTCGAACCATAGCTCATTACCGTGATACTGGCAGCGTTGCAAAACGCCATGGAGGTGGTCATAAAAAAACAGCAACATCGGCAGAAATGGTTCGGAAAGTGAAGGCTCGAATTGAGGGAAATCCGCGTCGAAGTGGAAGAAAAATGGCTCGTGAGCTCAACATATCGTTGGAACGGATGCAACACATACTGAAAAATGAGCTTGGGCTCAAGCCATTGAAGTTCCAAAAAGCACACGATCTTACATCGCAACAGAAAAAAGTTAGAGATGAAAGAGCGAAAGTGGTGAGTTGCCGAATTTGGTTTTTTCCGATGAGTCGCCATTTGTTATCGAGCAATATGTCAACAAACAAAATGACCGAGTTCATTTGCCAGATAGGCCCTTCGAAAATGTACACCTTCTGATGAGATGGTGATGGTTTGGGCCGCCATAACCGCCGATGGTCGCTATCCGCTCGTATTTTGGACCGTGGCGTCAAAATTAATGTGATCGTATACCGTGGAACTGTCTTAGAGGCAGTATTGATGTCTTGGGCAAACAATCATTTCGGTCGGAGATCGTGGACATTTCAACAAGACTCGGCACCGTCTCACAAAGCGCGCGTCAACCAAGATTGGTTAAAAAACAATGTTCCACACTTCATTTCTTCGACACAATGAATTGCAAATTCTCCGGATGCAAATCCGTTGGGTTTCTCTGTCTGGGGTATTTTGAAGGCGAAGGTTTGCACTAAAAAATACCAAACAAGCACTTCGCCGGGAATTTGCCAAAATACCGCAAAGCCACTTGCGTGCAGCGTGCGATGCTTTCTTCGGCCGTCTCAAGGCCATTATTCGCGCCAAAGGTGGACATATTGAAAACTACTGATACAATTTGAAAATTGATGTATTTTCCAACATTTTTTGCTTTGGCACAATAAAATTTATCAAAAAATAAAAAAAATTATAGCATTTTAAAAAGTCGGAGTTCGAGTCATTCACCCTGTATACTTAAATCAACTTTGTGTTTAATATTTCAAAGGAAAATAAGTTGCCTTTAATTGAATTTCATTGTGTGTGGTCTTGTTTCTCTATTTCCCTAATCATTCTCTTTAACTCTTAAGTTAGCCGCCTGCCTTTTTGTTTCATTTCACTTTCTCAAATAAATAATATTGTAATAAAAGCAACAACCATCCTTAGAGTGTATCTAATCAGTTCCTGATGCGTCCAAACATAGTTACCAAACTTAAGCTATTGGAGATGCAGAGAACATACCAAATATACAATTAAAAAGTAATAGTTATTGTGGTGTATATAAAACTGGATTTTTTAATCATCGGTGTAAAGTTGCCCTTAAAAAACCATACGTTTTTGCGCAGTCCGAATTGAAATAAAAAAAAAAAAAAAAAGAGTTAATTAATGCACGTTTTATTTAAATTCCCCACAAAGAATCCGCATTGTAAAAATAAGATCGATGACTTCATTTCTCGACTT
The DNA here is from genome assembly GCA_963966105.1 of Volucella zonaria. NCBI lineage: Eukaryota > Metazoa > Arthropoda > Insecta > Diptera > Syrphidae > Volucella > Volucella zonaria. The sequence continues at coordinate 162,171,206 of OZ014532.1, forward strand.
CCATGAATAAACCTAATAAAAATAACAGTGATCAGAAATGATTTTTAAATTCATTTGAAAGGGAAAATCTTTCTAATAAAATGCCATCGGCAGGGTTGAAATCTTGTTAAAAGTATTTGAAATACTTATACTTAGTATTGTTTACAAAAGGTCTGTAAAACACTAATTAGATGTCTGATTTGTGTTTTTTTTAAAGAAGTGTAGCTATTCATCTAAATCAATCCTGTTCTGAATTAAGTAGGCAAAAAAAGGATATGACAAAAAAAAAAAAAAAATCAAACAGAATCCAAATTAAATGTACATACCTACAATATACATTCTGTTATTATGGAAATTCCCAAAATTCATATAATAATAGTGTGACACTCTGAGACGTCGTCAAATCTCAATAGACACGGTTATTTATTTATTTATTTTATTTTTTTTTTTTTCTAACTATTCAAAACTTTTCTTAGTCGACTCTCTATTTGAATGAAGCTGATTATATCTTCAATTCGGCTATTGGTATCACTTTATTTTTGATTTTTATTTTCTTTTTCATTTTTCAAAGTAAATTTAAGAAGTGAAGAGAAAATGATTTTTTTTTTTTTTGTATTTTTGTAATAATAATTTTTCCAAATTACCACAATAGTAGCATAGTTGTCGCGAGGTCAGCCAATGTTTCAATTGATAAATCACACCGTACTGTGTGGGAGATCACACGTTGTGTTACTGATACTGATACTGTTATTGTTATTGTTTTATTATTATTGTAGTTTTTGTTTTTCTCTCTCGAATTTCTTTATTTTCTTCTTGATATTGTAATTTCAATTTTAGCTTTTGTTATTCCGTTCACGTGTCAGCGGCGGATTTCGATTAGTCACAAAGCGAAGGTTTTAAAGTGTAAACAAAAAACACAGGTTTTACAAAAAAAATCACACTGTACTGCTTTTCTAAGAAACAACCATTAGGTTAAATTGACGTAGGTATGTACATTTAAACACTTTTGCAATATATTATAATTGTTCAAAAAAAAAAAAAAAAAAACAGAAACACTGTTTTATACAAACTTAACTTGAGGACGATTTGTTGGCGGTTTCACTTAAAATCAGCACTTTTTGTTGGGGGGGGGGTTTTTTTTTATCTCTTTGCTGTTCAGTTTCAGGAAGAGAAGAAACCAAATCAAAAGTAATCTGTTGTTTTTGTTTTATTATTTTTTTTCTACATATATTGTGCAAACGACAGCAATGCGTTGTGTTGTCTTTTCTTGTTTTGTTGTTGTTTTTTTTTTTTTTATTTTTTTTTTTTTATACACTCTCTATATTGCTTAATTAAAAAGCAAAATAAAATAATTTAATTTAACTCGTCGTTGCTGTTGGCTGTTGGCTGCTGGCTGCTGGCTGTTGTCGACGTCGACTTCGAAGTCGCTGTCGTCACATGAGATTAATTCAATCTTTATAGGTTCGGCTATATTTTTCCACTGCCGATGTTGTACACTGTTGTTGTGTGTAACTGAACCAAATAAAAATCACACAGAGCCAATTGATATTGATAATTAACAAATTAACCAGAACGAGAAATATATATTCGATTCGTCGAGGACTATAAGCCCTGCCTGGTGTCAATTATATAAAACCATATATGTACCTACTACTACACAGTGCACAGTACTAACAAAAAAAAAAATAAATAAATAACAGCCAAAGTTAAAAAGAAAAATGAAATTGAAAAAACACAATACCACCACCGGACATTGGGCACTTTAAAAATAGATGTTTTCTTCACCTAGCCACACTATTCTCACTCTCGATTCACTGCTCTTTTGTTGTTTTATTTTTGTATCGTTTACACGCTCTTTTCAGATATTTTTTATTCCTTTCTCAAAATTTTGGGTAGAATTTCTATAAAATCTATCTCTTGGTTGATATGCAAGTGTGTGACAATAGATGGAAATTAAAAACAACACCTGTTATATGCACAAAACACTACAACACGCCGCTCTTCGTTTTTGATTTCACGTATTTTTTTTTTTTTAATTTGTCTTTTTTTTTTTAGTTTGCTTTGGTTATCTTTTCTAGTTGGTTCTATGTTTTTTTTTTCAATCACAACGATGTACGTGTGTTGTTGCCTATGCCTACTCTTTTCGAAATGGCTCTTGCCATGTTGATGATAATCAACTGAATCAACTCTCGATTGGCAATTATGAAGTAATGCCTTGCTTTGCTTCTAATTTCGAACTAAGTAATAACACGTCCAAACCGAACGGTGTATCTACAACGACTGAACTGAATTTATATCTGAAAATGAAAATTGAATTGCAAAATGCTCTACTCGTTTGTATTGAGTCGGTGTAGATTGTGGTTTCGTTTGCCTACTCGACGATGACGATGACGCTGATCAAGTGAGTGAGTTAGTGAGCTAGTGAGTGAATGAATTCTTGTTGCGTGTGTGCATTTATTATTATTATTACATATCTTCTGTTTTTCTTTTTAAGTTTTTTTTTTTTGGTTTCGTACAATTTGTCTTGGTTGTTCGCATTTTGCCTGAATGACCCTATAGCTCTCCAAACCATATCACTCCTACCTTGGTTTATGTTCGAGGCAGATGTATTTCGTAGGAATTGTGACGCAGATGATAGAGGTAAGGAATATTGGATATACTCGTATGTACATACATATTTTCAATTCCCTTAAATAATTGGCATGCTATCAATATATGTATTTTTAAATTTAAGTCAACGTCAGAACTTTGTCATCGATATGAAAACCTAAAGACAAAATGCTAAACTCACCCTTGGCTTTGAGGAACGGATTCTCTTCATTGCACTTGAAACTACGTGAATGCTTCGTCAGATCAAGAGACTCGCCTGGTGGAATAAACAAAACAAAAATAAGAAAGTTGTTACACCTTTCAAATCAAACAAAAAAAAAAAAAAAAAAAATTGTGAAATCATATGATTTTTACAAGTTAAAAAAAAAAAATAAAAAAAAAAAAAAAAACTAATTGACAGCGGTGGGATTCGAACCCACGCCCTTTCGGACTGGTGCCTAAAACCAGCGCCTTAGACCACTCGGCCACGCTGCCTTGTGACGGATAAGATCGCAATGTAATATGTGTATTTAGCAAACTACAGTGATGGTGGTTGAATACAGTCAGCGTCGCAAAATTTGTACCACGAACGAGTTCAATATAACAAGTATCATACATGTAAGCAGTATAAATTGGGTGCATAAAATATGCGTATAAATAAATATGTTATAAGATATACATGTATGTATGTACGTCGAAAGACATTATTTAAGTACGAGTATTAGGTCTAAGTTAGACAACTTGAATACACTGGTAAGTTAAAATAAGATAATTTTAGTTTAAGTGTCAATTAATTTCACTTTTACTTCTCTAGAAGTTGATCCACTCTATATACATAACATAATTATCAAGACAGTTAGGGTAGGTAGGTACGAGTGGCTGTTGGAAACACCAACCCACTTAGGCCTATTGGTCCATTGTGATGCCACGTGGATCTATGATCCTTTTAGTCATGGAACCAGTTTGAGCTTACAGTGAGGCATAGGAGACTGTTTACGTCTATATTCTAGGTCATTGCAGAAGAAGTGAAGTTGTCTTCTCTGGGAGAGAGCTGGACATGTACAGAGTAGGTGGAGGATTGTCTCCTCTTCCTCCTCTTCTACAGAAATCGTTTTTAAAAGTACCAAGTCTTCTTGGATGCTTGCTGTTGAACAAATTAAAATATTTTGGACACATTAAATTAACAAAATAAACAAACCTAATATTTTGATGAACAAAGAATTTTGTAACGGCTATAAACCTTTGATTTTTCTCTCTAACACGTATAGCTGTGTTTCTGGGTCTCTAAATTTTGGTCTTTTTATATTTTACATTATTCTTAAATTTTGCTTCAACTCAACATGTTATCTGCACGAACAGCAAAAGTAGCTGCAACGGATTTCAGCGAAATCTTTCCCGAAACAAAAATTGGACTTTACCAAGATGGACCGGGGAATATCAATGCAAAAATTTAATGGCCGAGATGTTTCTCATTGGAAATTTCAGGTTATTGTATATCTTCGAGCAAACGAGTTAGATTGTATTCTTGATGAGTCTTCAAAACCTACAGACCCAACAGAGCTTGCCGCATGGACTCAGACAGATTGGTCATCACATCGTCAATGGAGTTTAATCAACTGGTGACATGTGAAAGCGCAGCCAAAATGTGAACGGAACTGTCGTCAATTTACGAACAATGTTCTGCCGTTTGTCTCAGCACATTAGAGCAGAAGTTTTATGAAAATCGAAAGCGTGAGGACGACAACATGGCGAGTCATATTTCAGCAATAGAGCAGATGGGAAAGCAGCTTGAGGAACTGGGTGCTATTCAGCCATTACATGTAGTCTTCCAACGAAATACAAGCGCTTCAGATCAGCGTGGGTTTCCATAATTCCGACTGAACAAACTCTTCAAAATCTAACGCAGCGCTTAATGAAAGAGGAAATGCTTCTGGAAAATAAGGCCGATGAAAGTGCAGTGGATCAAGCATTGGTACATCACAGCAAAAAGAAAACCTCCATAGCCGATAAAAAGAAAAATTCCATTTCCAGTTTTTGTAAAAAGCGAGGGCATTAGTGGAAAGAGTGTCGCACAAGACTTTCACAGCAAAAAGGTCATGGGACATCAACCTCAGCATTCATGGCTCAATTCTCCGTTCAAAATATAACATGCTGGTATACAGATTCTGGCGCTTCCAGCCAGATGTGTTTTCAGCGCAAAGCATTTAGCAGCTTCAGACCAGTAAATAAGCACGAGTTTCCAGTGCGCTTAGGTAACATGGAAACAGTATACGCCGAAGGAATTTGAGAGGTAATGATACAGTCCTTGGTTAATGACAAAACAATGCGATATACGCTGATGGATGTACTTTTCATGCCTAGCATTAATTTTATTCTGTTCAGTGTCAGTGGAGCTGACTCACACGGTGATTCTACTAGCACTGTGGAACACTTCTTGTTAGTAAGCGTTGCACTAGTTCCCGATTATACAAGCTTCCAATGAGCATTGTTCACTCAGATTCAGCAAACTTATTATTTACAGAGAACATTGAAAAATGGCACACGCGACTTGGGCATCTCAGTGTAGACATTATCAAAAGATCTGGTTTATATAAAAAAGACTCGAAATTAAAGATACTGGAAAATTTTTCCGCAAGGGATGTGTCTTAGGAAAGACCCACCGACAAAGTTTCGAAAAAAAACAGAAAAGTCAAGAAAGAATATGCAAGGTGAGCTAGTGCATGCCGATCTATAGGAGTGAGTTTCAAAGAATTTTTTACTTATTAAAGACGATTTTTCGAACTTCGATTTATTTTTTAAAAGAAAAATCTGAAACTACCTCAAAATTTTATGATTTTCTAAATAAATCTCGAGCGTGTTCGATTACAGTAAAAGCCGTACGAACTGAATTCATCGGTCAAATTGTGTTCACCACGAAACAACAACACCATACACACCAGAACAAACTGGTTTTATAGAACTGCAAAATCGAACAGTGAAAGAAACAGCTCTCTAAATGATGTTTGAATATGGAGTTCCAAATCCATTATGGGCAGAAGCTGTTAACACAGCTGCCTATATTCGAAATATATGTCCCATTCAGCCAATGGAAATCTCCATATGAACTTTGCAAAAACGTAAATACATCCTCATCCACACGTGTGCTTCCACTCAACATAACGCCTGAAGGAAGTGAGAAACAACAAAGCTAAGAATCTGATGATAACGATAAAGAACTTCAAGAAAATTTATCCAATCTCTGTGACGATAATTTAGTCTTTCCTTTTAGATCCTCTAGAAATCGCTATCAGACAAGATGTTAAAGGACATCATTATGGATTAAGAAGCAAATCATCAACACACATGTGTGCATTAGCAACAATTGAAGAAAATCCAAATTATGATGAAGCCATATCAGATGCAGAAAATTCTTATTGGAACAAGGCCATGAACGAAGGACTAGAATCTCTGCGAGAATCCAACACATACGAGGTGATTGCACGTGAGAAATCGATTTTCAAGCGAAAAATTGACGCTGATGAATCATTAAGTCGCTACAAGGCCCGCTTAGTTGTGAAGGATGAAGGATTTCAAAGAAACCAGTAGTAAAATTTGGTACTTTCCGAGGTGTAGTGTCAGTAAGTGCTAGCAAAAATTTACATATCTGACAGAACTGCTTTCTTATATGGTGAATTAAATGATGAGATTTATTTGGAGCCACAATCTGGAGTTGGACTTGACAGCGACAAAATTTGGAAACTGAAAAGGAGCCTATATGGAATCAAAAATTTACAGAAACACTGCAGAAATTTAATTGCAAACAGTGTCAAGCTGATCCATGCGTTTATCTCAGGATTAGTACAGACATTCTCATCCTTGCGCTCTATGTTGACGACTGAATAGTTTTTTCATCCAACAAAGATCTTCTAAATGAATTCGTAAAGCATCTGAAAAAGGAATACCAGTTTAAGGATAGTGAAGCGTCATATTTTGTTGATGTTCATATTTTATCGAATGATTCGAAAATAACAATCCATCAGCAACAATACTGAAAAGGTTTAATATGGATACTGCATCATCTTTACTAACACCTGCTGATGCAAATGTGAAACTAGAAGCTGCAAATGAAAAGGAAAACATAAACTTTTCATTTAGAGAAGCGATAGGATCTCGCTGTTGCCATTCGGCCAGATATTGCTTACGCGGTAAATATACTCAGCCAATACTTAGATATCCCATCTGGTGCTCACATCACAGCTGTAAAAAGAATCTTCAAGTATTTGAAAGGAACATCTAACTATGGAACTGAATATCCGAAATTGACTGGAACTGTAGATATGATTGGATATTGCGATTCTGATTATGCAGGAGATGCAAACACTCGTCGGTCTCGAAGTGGATACGTGTTTACTATAAACGGATCCTGCATTTCTCATTATTGTCCACGGAAGCCGAATACATATCAACTTGTGTAGCTGGAAAAGAAGCTATGTGGTTGCGAACGTTTTTAAAAAAACTGGATGTGCAAGGTGCTACCGATTGTCCCACGACGATATTTTGTGACAATAAGAGCAGCATCAGATTAGTAGAAAATCCAGAATATCACAAAAGAACAAGGCACATTTCTATCAAAAAGCACTATATAGGGGAGCTTAGGACGTTGCCAGGTCCAACTTTTACCAAACTTCGAAACTTTCTTGGAATACAATCCACTCAGGATGTGTCCACAATGAAGGGAGGTGTTGAACAAATTAAAACATTTTGGATACATTAAATTAACAAAATTAACAAACCTAATATTTTGATGAACAAAGAACTTTGTAACGGCTATAAATCGAAATGTGAAATAGCGATATCTTTTGATTTTTCTCTCTAAAACGTATATAAAACGTGTTTCTGAGTCTCTATATTTTGTTTGTTTTGTATTTTGTATTATTCTTAAATAACGTACGTTGGAGTATATTTTTGTTTCAGCTCAACACTTGCCTATGAGGCAGTGTCCAGTGATGACACCTATGATGGCGCTGAGATGTTTCTTATTTCCTATTATCAACACAAAACATTCAAAAATTAAATACTGTATTTCTGGTTTTTCAGCGCCAGCTCTGGGCGCTAAACATGTGAGAAAGCATTCAAAGTGGCAAGTAGAAGACCTAAGCGCACAAGGTATGTGGAACAATTTCGAAGAAAAATGTAAGAGAATTGCGGAAACTCTGCTGACTATAAATAAACAAACGTGGCGGTAGAACTATGAGACGAAAATAGCTGTAAAGAATAAAAGGCAAGCCTTTGAAGAGTTAAGTACAGCGGAAGACTATGAACGCTGCAAAAAAGAGGAAAACAACGCGCGCGATAGCAGTAGAGGAATTGCGCCAGGAATCAGAAGATGTACCCTTCATAGCCTTTAAGCAAGCGGCAAACAGTAGAAGAAGTTCAACATCGAAGCACGGGTAAACGACTTAACATTTTCAAGATTGCGGCCCAGCGAAGAAAATTCAATCACCGGAATATTATTCGCTTTGTCTTTGAAACTGTCTAGAATTATTCTACAATTAAAGAGACATTGTTATTACACGAAACGTTTTTGTTTGTTTACATTTTTTTTTCTTTTGTTTCCACTGCTGTTGACTGTTAAAATCAAGCAAAAGTTCAGTCTGTTCCAACTTTTGCTTCGCTTTGAAGTTACGTTACGTAGTATTACGTTCTTTATTACGAACGTAAATGGTAAGTCCGAAGCTTAAACCGACATTGTGATAGAAACCATTGAATTGCTATAGTTTAACTTGAAACGTCAAACTGAAGCAGAGCAAAAGCGGTATTGCGTTTTAGGTCTTACTAAACAAACAATTTCCGTGCAGCACCATTTCTGTCACGCACGAAGATCAGCCGCTAAATTTTACAGAAGCTGAAGTTAGCGAAGTTGGAAAAAGAATGAGGACCGGATACATACCCTTCGAAGTGTAGGTGAAAATATAGGAGCGAGTTCTAGAAGTCGACAAAGGAATAGTATTAAACTTAATGGCAGTTAATTGGGCTTTGTGGAAGGTAGGTCGACATATGATGTGATTCAAAGTTTACTATTGTACAATAATAAAGATGGAAAAATATCTGCATATCGTCTTCATCGACTTCGAAACTCGACAGAGTTCCTAGAGATCTTATTTGGACGGGGCTAAGGTTTGAAAATTGTCGAGCAATTCTTAATAACTGGAGAAAGGCACTGACGATAATTGGTTATGAATAAGTCGTACTAAGACCAAATATCTGCATTGCCGTTTTTCCGAAGCAGCAAACCCAGCTCCTGACATTTATTTGGAAGGAGTCAACGTGCCGAAGTGCGAAAAATTTAAAAACACCAAAGAAATTGCGATGACCATGTTGCACATAGAGTCAGCACGGGGTTGGTGCGAACACTCTGCTGTATTTGTTGACAGAAAAATGCCGTTTAAAGAGTCGTTCGTTCATCTTTAAGAAACGCACCGCAATGTTCGACGATGTGCAACGAGTATGAAAATCTTACCAAAACTCAGCGAGTGTAACCGCAGTAGTCTCATTAAGAAACGTATAGTAGAGAAATTTCAGGCTGAGCAAATCAGCTGGTTTTGCCATGTTCAACGAAGATCGTGGCAAAATCCGTTCAATAAAGAGACCAAAAAATAAATAATTGGATCACACAAATACGAAGACGCCAGCAAGCTCTATTGGTCACACTCACGATTTGATTCAAAATATAGTGGCCTGTTGAATGGTTCTAAGGTTCGCAAATTTAGCCAACCGCACAAGCGGCGCAGTAGCAATGCAGATACGAGAATGAGAAATACTCGTATAAAACGCTATAAAAAAAAAAAAACAGTAAATATACTCGTACATATTGTATTCAAAATTGTTATTAGACCACAATATTGATTATTAAAAAAAATTGGATTCACTCGAAACGATTGCCTTGTACCTTAATACATACAAGCTTCTAAACGGTGTGACCATGGGGACTATAGCGGCGCGTACGGTTTCCATGGAGATTGTGGACGCTGCTCTGGTTAATGCTGTTTTAAGGCTTTCCAAATTTTTATGCGGAGTCTTGCAGGCCATGTTCTCCAATTTTGACCACAAACCATAATCCAGTGGATTCAAATCTGGCCTCCCCGACGGCCAAATCTTCCGCTGCTACAAAGACAGAAATTTTGACTCTGAGCCACTCCTGCGTGGTTTTAGCTTTGTGTGCTGGAGCAGTGTCCTGTTGGAGGATCCATCTGTATCCATTGAAAAGGGTATTTGTCAATCCCTTCACAAAAGCCCTCTGGCACTTCTTCTTGGTAAACCTTTGCATCAATTTTTACGCCTTTTTCACAGAAATGGAGGGATGTGACACTATGGTAAGAGACCCCCCACCAAACCATTACGGAAGCTGGATGATGTCCACGTTGATCCCTTGGAACAACTTTTTTTGCTTCCTTAAATGAAGTGGCATAAATTTTGTCATTTTGTTTGTTGAAAACTTCTTACACAGAATGTTTTCATGCCCATTGTCCGCGTGCCACTGCAAAAGTCGCTTGCATCTTTCGAGTCTAATTTTTTTTAGTTGAGGAGTTAGAAGATGACCCGTGGACCGACGATAGGTTTTCATAGGCAAATCATCCCGAATCAGCCTAGACATGGATCTGGTTGATATATCCAATTCCTTGGACATGATCTTCTGCTTCCTAAGGGGATTTCTCCTAATTCGTACATGCACTGCCTTTACTACCGCATTCGTACAAACGACGCGCGGGCGACCACTTCTTGGCCTGTCCTCTACTCCAGACAATTCGTCGAAGCGAGCAATAGCCCGATAAACGAATTTTCTCGATATTCCGAGTGCCTTAAACAACTCGAAAATTTGACCAGCACTCTTTCCGTACTTATGCAACGCTATTACCGCGACTCGATTCTCTTTAACGCTCCACTCCATATTAATAGTTTGCAAACTGAAACCAAACTGACTAGAATTTTTACTGATCAGTGCATGTGTTCTAAAAAAAAAGTTAACGCTTCTATTCCCGCAAGAAGTTTTGAACGATAAGCGCTGGAAATTGCAAAACTGAACTTATGACAGGACTAGGTACATACTTATACACAAGTTTGATCGAAACTTTATCGCAGGATCTGTTGAATATTTATTGTGAACCAGCAATAACTAACAATGTATAACGCATCCAGGTGGACTTCTGTTCACTTATACGAAAACAAGATCAGCGTAACAATTCCCAAATACTCGTAGAACGTGTTGAGTTAAGTCGGGGAAGTTTTCCCATATAGTGCTGCTGTGACATATGTATGTATACTCGTATATTTAAAGCTCAGGTATATAATGATTGTTAGAGCTAGTTCAGAGCTTCAGGAGCGAGCAAAAGACGGATGAGCAGTTTGTGGCCCAAAGAAGGTTCTTCTGTCTAAGGTATCAAAACTACCGTGCTTCCCCGGGTGAGGCTTTGCCGTAAAATTAGCTTTCCGAAAGTATTTCAAAGCTTTATGGTGTAGAATAGGCGAAAGGATAAGGATTAAATAACTTAGTAAACGTACAGAGGACAAAGATATTCAGATTTCTATGTACATGAAATGTAAGGTCACCTGATAGACTTCTTTTTTTTTTTTAAAAAGAACTTAACACTCAAGTGGGTACGAAATACACTTATATTGCCCCAGCATGTGTTAAGTTTTTTGGAAAATGAAAGATGTTTATTTTTAACATGTGTTAAGGAGAGAACAGAAGCTCTAGACTACGATAAACTTGATCTGACCGCCCGCCATCCAGAAGATGGATAGTTCAGGAAAAAGAAAATTTTACAAAGTTCAGAATAAGATATACAAGTATGTACAAGTAAGTGAATTGCCTCAAGCACGACATTAAAATTCTCCTCATTAAGCACAGATTACACGACAGTAACTCCGAGAATGAGGACATCGGGGCGGGTAGAAATACTTGGCTGCCAGAATGCGTTTTACTCATCCAATTTATTGAGAATAAACGCAAAAAACTAAGTTTTAGAGACCACTTAAAATGCAAAAGCGAGAAGGTCAATTGAGACGAATGCTAACTATTAAATGATCGAGACAGGTTAATAGAAAACTATTTGCGCGATTAGCAATTCGATTATGATATACAAGCTCCTACATGGGCACCAGCAGTAAGTAAAGAGACGTACATAAGAAGGATTAGCTCTGTGCACAGAAGAGCTTCACTCAGAGTATGCTGCTCATACTACACGGTTTCGGAAGATGGAATCAGCATGATACAAGGGCGGATCAATAAGTCCGTGGATTAAAACACAGATTTTTACATAAAAAAAATAATTTTATTTTTCAACGTAGTCTCCCTTGAGCTCTATATACTTTGTCCAACGCTTCTCCAATTTTTTTATCCCTTCCAAAAAAAATGATTTGTCGAGGTCCTCAAAATAGGCCTTTGTTTGCGAGATGACTTCATCATTGGAGTCAAATCTTTTTCCACCAAGCCATTTCTTCAGGTTTGGGAACAAGAAGTAGTCGCTCGGAGCCAAATCTGGAGAATAGGGTGGATGAGGGAGCAATTCATAGCCCAATTCATGGATTTTTGCCATGGCAACTGCACATGTGTGCACCCTTGCATTGTCTTGGTGGAAAAGAACTTTTTTCTTGGCCAAATGAGGTCGTTTTTTTTTCAAATCGTCATTGAATCGGTCCAATAAGTTGGCATAATATTCCCCATTGATTGTTCTTCCCTTTTGAAGGTAGTCAATGTGGATTATCCCGCGTGCATCCCAAAAAACAGTCGCCATAACTTTATTGGCTGACAAACCCACCTTGGCCTTCTTTGGCGCCGATTCACCCTTAGAAACCCACTGTTTTGACTGTTGTTTGTTCTCTGGTGTGTTGTGATGGATCCATGTTTCGTCCACGGTTACAAAACGGCGCAAAAACTCCTCCATATTGCGATTAAACAACGCCAAACCTTCCTGTGAAGTTGTTACACGATTGCGTTTGTGGTCGACTGTGAGCAAACGCGGAACCCATCTTGCGGAAAGCTTTCTCATGCCCAAGTGATCATTCAAAATTGAAACCACTGAGCCATGCGAGATCCCTACGGCTTCCACAATCTCTCGCACTTTCAATCTTCGGTCGGCCAACACCATATCGTGAATTTTTTCGATTGTTTCGGGTGTAGAGACCTCAACTGGGCGTCCAGGACGTTCGGCATCTTCAGTGCTTGTACGGCCACAACGAAATTCAGTAAACCACTTTTTTACCATTGAAATCGATGGTGCAGAGTCCCCATAGTATTTATCAAGCTTAGCCTTGGTCTCGGTAATGGTTTTTTTTCGCAAGAAATAATGCTTAATAAGCACACGAAATTCACTTTTTTCCATTTTCTCCTCAAATTAGTGAGTAGTCTGATAAAAATAGCTGTCAAACACAAACTAACTGACGCAGCAAGTTTAAATTTTGACAGGAGTCAACTGACAGATGCCTGTTGACAGGAGCAGTGTTGCTGTTTCAGTAAAGAGGTCAGAAATTCAGAAATTCACGGACTTATTGACCCGCCCTCGTAGACAGACGAATACCTATCGACCTGCAGAGCAAAATATCGGCTTAAATATTTAACGATGAAAACGCTGAAAGGATGGCCATCAGAAACACTGTAACGATAGAATGATAGCCCGCGAATCATGCATGTCAGTAGTATGGGGTTCTGGTATCTATGAAGATTCTATATCCATTGACGCAATCCGCCGTATGGCTATATATGCAGCCACATACAATCATACAACTAGCAGGTAGTCGTTGGCCTTACAACACAGCAAGTACATCACCAATAAGTCCATAATTTCAAGCGTATCTCCTGCTCCACGAAGGCAAGCCGATGTTGATTCGGTTGGGCTAAGAGATAGACGATGATTCAATGAGCTGTTTGTGGCCCAAAGAAGATTCTTTCGTCTAAGATATCGCTTCACACCGAATTCCAAAGACAGAATTCGAAAATGAAAGAACGGTTATGAACACACTTTGTGATCTCTTTGAGTTTATTTTCAAATTAAAATTATTTATTTCGTATTGTATGTGTGTCATTTTTAAATATAAATCCTTAACAAATTTCTAATTCTAATTTTAAGTTAAAATTCAAAGGATTGCCGAACAAAAAAAACTTGAACAACAAAACAAAAAAATATTTGAATTGCAAGTGTGGGTTTTGTATGTTTTAAATCTGCGATACAAAACGCCGCATATTCCACTTTATCAGAATTTTTTGGATGGATAATAATAAATCATTTAAAAATATTTAATAAACGCAAATATGTTTATTAATAATAAGGAATACTGAAATTGTTGGATGAAGATGAGAATGTACGATACGAATATGTGTGATCTCGATCTATGTAAATATCTATTTTAATTTATAGTTAGCTATAACCTGGTGGTTATCGAACCACCAAGTGGTGAAACATGGAGAATCCGGGCACAATTTCCTCTAAGTAAAATTTAATTATATAACGGGTTCTAGAGCACACCGTTCGAAATTGTTCTAATTGCTTTAAATGTAATAAACTGTAAAGGAAGGCCTGTTTCATCCAGAAGATACGTAGCCCTTACGGGATCATTGTCCTACGGTTCTAAGCGGAGCCAAGTTGTCTTGGAGAACTTATGTAACTTGAGTAAAAGCTATGAGTCCTTGCGCCAGTTAGTATTTAAGTCCTCAATCAAATGTGAAAATCTTGAGACGAGACCTATGACAATTGTTTAAAGTCTAAATAGGTTTCATCCTTCACCGTTGGGAGGAACTTACTTTCAAACATCGCAATGTATCGTTTAGTTTGGCACATTTGAAATTAAAAGATGCCTGACTGAGATTTTGTTCCAATATGAACTGAATTGCTATCGCAAATAAATATTTGCTTCGAAGAAATAGCATACTTTCAATGACATTTGAATGGATACCGGGTTCTACTAGCCAATTATTAAATGACTTATAATCAAAAAAAAAAACTTTTTAGAAGGGGATGCAACGACAGTTATACAAATACTTCACCCCTCCACTTGTTGCTCAGAATTGAATTGCGTATGTCTCCGCTTGGAAGTAAGTTTGATTAACGAATAAAGTCGTCCTCATCAAAAACGCCAGCGCCACATCTGCGTTCTGCAGACATCGGTGGAGATCGAACCTTTATTCCTTCCCTGAAGCCAGCCTTGTGGCAAGCCGGAGTTACGCTGTATTGCATCGAACGGCGCGGCAAACTTTCCAGTCCGGTTAAAGTAATGGTGTATTTGCGTGAAAGCTAATCCCGCCAAACAACAATTCCTAATTCCTTGCTAAAAGTACCATTAAATGCCAGAAAGCCGACGACACTTTGAAGGTTTTCGATGCAATACGTTCAGTTCAAGAAAGCTTGCTATCTAGGATGACATCCAGCAACTTAGCTTCGTTGAAAAAAACGGATGGTGATGCCTTTTAACACTGAGTGAGTAAAGCCAATTACCTTCTTTCTTCTCGCGAAGAGAACAACTTCAGTTTTGGGCAGATTGACTGAAAGCCCATTTCTGGTGTACCATTCATCGATTAGGTTTGAAGCTGCTTACGATTTGGAATTAACAGTATGGACATGATCCGGTAGAGAGTACACTTGCATATAAAGGGTCTTTCATTAAGCGCTTCCTATCTTTAAATCTAAATAAAACAAAGTGTGTGTGAGATACCATCGAAATTTTTTTTTTCGTTTGAAAGGCCTATCGATGCCATTATGCATGGAATATAACTTCGTTCAAATGTTCGCTGCGGCTTCTCTGGGTAGCGCGCATCCGAAATGTCCAATTTTCCATGACTCTGGCGCATAAATTAGACTGAATTTGACCGATGACATGGGTTATGTTGGCTTTGAGGGCCTTATTCGCATAGACCTGCGACTTCAGAAAACCTCACAAGAAAAAGTATACGGGGTCAAATCGCACGATCTCGATGGCCAGTTCACATCACCTCCACCTGAAAGGACCATGCCCTAGAATTGGCGTGAGCTGTGTGACACGTAACACGTTCTTGTTGAAACCACATGTCGCTGGTGTCCATATCATCCATTTCAGGCTAAAAGAAGTTGGTAATAACCGACCTATAGCGCTCGCCGTTGACGGTGATGGCCTGGCCAATGCCGTTCTCAAAGAAATATGGACCGATGACGTTACCAGCCCAAAATCCACACCAAACAGTGACTTTTTCGGAATGCATTGGACGCTCTCGGATCTCATATGGATTGGTATCGTCCCAAATTCGACAATTCTGTTTGTTGACGTACCCATTCATCTAGAAATGGGCCTCATCGCTAAAGGTGATTTTTTGATGAAAATTAGGGTCAGTTTCCAACCGCTCCAGAGCCCATTCAGCGAACACACGTCGTTGTTTATGGTCGTTTAGCTCCAGCTCCTGGGTCAGTTGAATTTTGTACGAAGTCACGACGCAAAATTCGTCAAGTTGTGGTCTGCGAAAGGCCGAGTTCTCCTGCACACTCTCAAGGACAGCGGCAATGTTTTCGGCAGATCTTGCGTTTCGTCGACGTATGGGTGTTGGTTTATCGCTTACTGAACCAGTTGACTCAAATTTATCCACTACACTGCGAATAGTCCTCTCGGTAGGACGATTATGGCGACGGTAAAATAGACGAAGCCCGCGGAACGTTTCCCGAACAGAACACGTGTTGTTGAATGCTATGTCCGTCCATGGTGATTTGGCAAAACAGACTGAACAAATGACAGCCAATTTGACAGATGTTGCTTCAACAATGTGGCCACTATTAACTGTCACAGTTCAGATGCCCTGTATTATCACCATATGACTGAGCGTAAACATTAGAACTGAAATATTGAGCGGATTAAGAAGTGGGTCAACCAACATGCACCATAGCAGTAGGAACAGTACGTCGCCTTGTGACCACCCTTGTTCACCTCCACAGACTGTAGTGAACATCCGCAACCAAGATTCTGTTCGGTAGCATTTCTTGTTACACATGTCGTCAAAAGTTGCCTTGTCAAAGACGCCCTCATTATCGATGAAAATGCTCAACGTCTACTAACATTTGTCGAGTGCACAATTAATTGTGCTCACTTATACTCGTAAGTGCTTCTGCGTTGGTTCGCATTTTAGAGAGCGAATGCATTCGCAAAGCAGATTTGCATACATGAAGCTCAACCAATTTCCCAATTTTCTTCAGTGGGAAAGAAATCAGTGTAATAGGTTTGAAGTTCTTAACGAGTGAGTAGTCATTTTTTCCAAATTGTCGGTGTAAAAGCTATTCTCACTGTTAACCTTTGGACCCCAGTCCCAGAGTAAGAGCGAAAATTCTCTTCAGAGTTTCAAAAGGCAGCCTATTCTTTTTTCCAGAACAAACTGTTTTCTGTGACCCATTCCAGAGAGTTTTCACCAGGGCTGATTTGCTGGGTTTTCACAAGTCTGCTATCGCGTGCTTCGATCTTTTTGCAAAAGTCTTATTGGAGGCACTCTCTTAAATCTATTCCCGTTTGTTTTGATCTGTAAAGATTTCACTCCTCTTCCAAATAACTCTTAGGTGATCTGTTTTTTAAGGTATCTGCTTTCCTTACGAAGTGGCTACAATTCTGCATTACACCACGGAATGGGCGTTCTCCAGGAACTAGCAGATCCTTTTAAGTCAAAATATTTGACGGAGGCATCGTACAGGTTCTGAAAAGCTTCTTCCAACTTCTGTCTTGTACTGGGGTTAGGCGGAGTTTTTTAAAGATTTGCCAAGCTCCTTCTTAAAGCACGTCGGGCTGATTATTTCGAATTCCGCCTCTTCAACAAGGTCGTGACTTAGCAGACGATTCTCACTTCGATGTATTTATGGTCTGGTATGCAAGCTTCCGATAGAACTTCCTAGCTGTTCCGTTAGAATTTTTAGTGTGTCTTTTGGATAGGGTTATATCAATACTTTCTATCTTCCTTTCGTAACAAGTGCCGACTGGTAGGCGGTATTTTTGATAACCAAGTTAAACGTTGCATTTTCTACTGCCCCAAAAATTGGACTGAGCACTAACATCGCAGCATATAACATCCGTTTTCCTGACATCACAGTATTCAATGAGTTCCGTGCTGGAGACATAACCTGACATATTTTTTCCCGTTTATGTCGTAGATAATGACTTTAGCAACAAAACTGTGATTGCAGAATTGTCCAGTTTATGTGCTAGCTTCTGTTTGGCACAAAAGGATAAGCTCTACCTTTCTCAGATCGCTCATCAGATAATGATATGAAACCCTTCAAAGCTCAAGAATTACAGATACATTTTTTTTCTGTACACATAAAGTCACTTGCTCACCCTGTTAGAGAAGTTTTGTATTTTTACGGGCTTATTAGACAATGCTTGTCATCGTTGAGTTTTTAAAACCAATTGGATAGATATCTGATCTGTTAAAGCTGCCACGTGCCGCTGTGCCATGAAAATTTATGATTACAAGTAAAGCGTCAATGTCGAATCACCGATGGATACGCTTCAAGGTGAACTCAGAACAGGGTATGTAGTTATCAAAAAAATCCTAGGAGGACCAATCACCTGCGATAATATTTTTAACTTAGATATGATGGTAGAAAATATTAATAAGGCATTAACAATGGCGTTCGAGAAAGCTTGCCTGGCTAACAAAACACCTAAAAGGGCTCAACCAAAATGGTGAAAGAGGTCAGGAAATTCTATAATAGGGCGAAGTTTTTCAGAAGCGATAGTGCATGGAATGAGTACTACGAATGTAAAAAACAATTCAAGTACCTAGTTAGAAAGTCAAAAAGGGCTTCATGGCAGAAGTACTGCGAATCTATCTTGGTAACAGACGAGGTTTCGATGTTACGCAAAGTTCTTTCAAAGGATACGAGCGTTCCTAGTTGCCTCGGGAAAAGTGACGGAACCATGGCTGACAGTAGCCAATAGGTTCCGGCAAACACTGATGGAAACCCACTTTCCGGCTACAGCACATTGAGAACATTGATCTCTCTCTCTCCGAAGAGGAAATAGGTGTTCTTATTAATACGAAAAATTACGGTGGGCAATTCAGTGCTTTCAGCCGTATAAAACTCCCGATCCGGATGGTGTTCTAGCGATTATGCTACAGAAAGCACCGGAGATAGCAATCAAAAAAATTATGGAAAATCTTAGACACAGTCCAAAAATAGGCTGCATACCAATAGCTTGGAGGGAAGTGAAGGTGATTCTTATACCTAAAGCTGGCAAACAGGGGCATATAACAGCAAAAGATTTCAGACCAATAAGTCTGTCATCATTTATGCTTAAAACCCTGGAGCGATTATTGGAGATTCACATTAGGAACAGATGCAGTAATGGCTTTTTGACTGACAGTATGCATACATGAAGGGAAAATCTGTAGAAACCCGCCTGCACGAGGTGGTGGGGAAAATAGTGAAGAGTCTACACTTCGGTGAGTTTGCGATGGCGGCCTTCCTCGATATTGAAGGAGCATTCAATAACGTGGAGTACACCGTCATTAAAAATGCTCTAGTAGACGTTAACATTGAAGATGGCATTATAAACTGGGTTTGCAACAGGCTTGCAAGCAGGAAAATAAACTGTTCCATCGCGCAAAGCTCGGTCAGAATGTCCGTAACCAGGGGAACCCCTCAGGGTGGAGTCATATCTCCACTCCAGATGACGTGGTCATAATAGTGCAGGGAAAATGCTTAATTATTTTAAGCGAAATTATGGAGGTGGCCATGAAGGCGATCAGCACTTGGGCAAAAAGTTGTGGCCTCAATGCCACCAGAAAGTACAAGATACCGCAATTCAAACTCCCAAAACTCAACGGAGTGTAACTGTTCCTTTCGGACAGCACGAAGTATCTGGGTATGATTTTGGACAAAAAACTGAACTGGAATCTTAACGCAGCGAAAAGAATCAAAAAGGCTTAAAACCTGCTATGGTGTATTGGCTGTATACTGTGGCGGTAAAACCCATACTTACTATACAACGATTTTCGAAAACGATTTACGGAAAATTAGCGGCGGTTCCAAGAACGGCTTCCATAGCCATTACAGGTGCGCTCTGTACCACCCCTACGGCAGCAATAGTCACCTTTTTGCACCTAACACCGCTTGATCTACAGACCAAAAAACTCTCTGGCAACAATGCAATACGGCTCATTGGTCTGGGTTAGCAGTGTTTCGGACATGGCACGGTCCTAACGGAGTTACTGCCAGGCGATCCAATTCTAACGGATGAAAGTCCTTCCCTGGTCGACTTCGATATTCCGTATGATGTGATATATCCAGAGAGGGAGGACTGGCAAAAAAATGCAATAATCATGCCAAACAGAGGAAGGAACAGGTCCTGGTATCTTCTCAGAAGACTCAGAGCTAAGAGTGTCTATAAGACTACCGGGCACAAGCAGTGTCTTCCAATCAGAATATCTGGCTGTCCTCAGGGCGGCTGAGCTAATGCAGATGAGATCGGTATCCGATAGCCAGGCCGCACTCAAGTCAGTGCTCAAGGCACTATGCAGTCAGAACCGGGTAAGACTATGCTGGGTGCCAGGATACTGCACTATTAAAGGAAATGAACAAGCGGACGAGCTTGCAAGAAAAGGAGGGCTACTCGACAATAGTGAGGTTGCCAATATTAAACCACCCCTTTGCACAGTGAGGGCTACTATCGAGGAAAAAATCACAAAAACTGCCAATCTAAGGTGGTCAAGTCTTGAAGGATACGGGATATCCAAGTCTCTTTGGCCGCTTTTTGACGGAAGAAGATCTGGGAAGTTAGTAAAATTAAACAGGGATAAGCTTAGGACAGTAATAGGAATCCTGACAGGACACGCAAAGAGACTCAAATTGTCAGATACGGATATCTGTAGATTCTCTGGTGATCTGCACGCTGTTGAGGACATAACACACATACTGTGTGAATGCGACGCAATATAGCGTAGTAGAGGAAATAGGGGGCACGAACGTCAAAGGCCTTCTTCTCTTTTGCAAGAAAATTAGGTGTTTCACCAGGGGGATTGTTTAGGTTTTTGCCATTTGAAGATAAATTCAATTGGTTAAACAGGGACCGCGATGGAACCGTTTTGGTGCCTAATGTCTGTGTGATGACATATCCATCACAACCCCTGTTGAACCTAACCAAACCTAAAACCCTCCTTCATTCAAAATATTGCCAAAACCACATCGAAGCGATAGACGTCATTTCTAAACTCTCTAGGGCTCATGTAATGCGTGTTTCAAGGATTTTAAACAAAATACCTTCATGAAATCTTTAAACAAACAAACCATTGAGTATTATTGTGTCAATACATTTTTCGCACTGACGTAATTGAATACTAGAATGTATCAGTTCTGGCAACAGCCGGTTTTGCAAATAAGAAAAAAAAAAAAAAAAGAAGAAAAACACAGAATGCAAGACAATACTTATCCCCCATCACCAATAACCATCAATGTCATTGACGTACATTTCAAAGCCTTCATCTCTGACAATTGGCAAAACTCTGCATCAATGTTTGACAATACATACACACAGCGGTATTTTGTTTTATTTTCCTTTCCATTTTTTTTTTCTTTCTGCTGTTCTCTATCTAATGACGCGGGTTAACCGTGGGTTAAAAGAGTTAGCATAACAAAGTATACGTTCGTGCTTCGGCATCACATAGCTAGCTTAAGGTTGGATTTCACTCTGAGGGTGGATTTTTATTGGTTAAATTGTCAAAATTGACGTTCATCAACCTCCATGTAAGCGCCGTACAGACAGTGGCCGTAACGCATTCCATGCATAGACGATGGATCTATGAACGTGCTCCTTTATACATCATCTTCAACTTCACACCTTAAACATCATCATCATCAGCATCACTATCATCATCATCATCATCAGCATCACTATCATCATCATCATCATCATCAGCATCATCGTCAGCATCATCATTTTCATCTTCATCGTTTGTTATGGGTAGAGGAGGTGCACATCCTTCAACATTATGTAGTATGCATTCAGAGGTTAACATTGCAAAGAGTGTGTTACCGCACAACAGAGAAGACGAAGAGAAAATTAAAAATAAAAATAAAAATACAAATAAAAAATAGAAAAGGAAAAAAAAAAAAAACTAAGAGGAGGTTTTTCATATCCCGAAATAAATCCATTGGATGGATATTTTTAGATTTCACCTGACCTCTTCGTCCCTCTGTGTTTGAATTTTCCCATGGCAAGGAAGATATTTTTAATTTTATTGTAAGCACAAGATACACAATGTGGGGATACAAAAAGATGTTATATGGTATATTGTAGTATGTATGTATATGCACTTTATGGTCAGAGGTACGCGCGGATTGAGATGTGGAGTATTTTCATCTGCAGCTGAGTTGAGGTGGATGCTCGCGGAGCACCCAAAGAAAGGAGGTGACGGAGTCTCGTAAAGAGTTAAGCATATTGAGTTGTCTAAAATAAATACGGTATTCTTAGATACACCATCGAACATATGGCCAAAAGCAAAATACACAAAAAGTTATCTTCAAACAGCTCTGACAGAAAATGCTGGGCCAGATGAAATGATCGAAAACTGTCCGTATAAATGCGAGTACTTGTGCATGGATGTGCATTCTGTGAATGGTTCACTTTGCGGGGGTAAATTTTGTGGAAAGGAAAAGAACATTTTGTCAATTTGTGATTTAGAAAAAAAAGGGTAAAGTTTAGATTTTTAAAGTCTTTTCAAATGAGTTAGATTTAAATTGTTCTACTTCACTTTTGATGACATCTTTCATACTGGGAATATCTGGGACTCAATCAACAAGCTTCTCCAATCAACAAGCTTGAGGTCGCCTTATAACTCCGTGCACCGCCATAGATGATCTTCTTATACTGCGTTGGCCAATGGTGAAGCCATATCTTCTCCTCCCATTCTTCGTTAACACAGACGGGACTGAAGATTACATAGAAAATTTTTCGCTCAAGGCAGCTAAGACAACTTTCATCTGCTCTTGAGAGTTATGTCGCTACGCCGTGCAACAGAACGGAGATGATGAGGATCATTTCTTACGTCTTCCTCGTTTTTCAAGAAAGGCCTACTCGATTGCTTTCTTAGTTCGTTCAATAGCGGTTGGCAAAAGCTTTCCTTCAGATGATCTGTAGAACCCAGGTAGACCAATTTTTTAACCACCTCAATGGATACCACCAGTTGTCCATTCTAACGGCGGCGTTGACTGTTTAACAGACTTTTATGATGACAGTACATATTTTTTATTGACCGTGAAAGCCATTTTTAATGTTATTGCCTCAACACTCATCTGCATATATGAGAAGTTTTTTTTAAATATTGTGGAATCGGTGTTCAGAGTGACGCACAAATCATTCAAGAACGAAGTCTAAGAAGACCTGGTCTAAGATTTCCTTTAGTATCAAAATGTTCGGTGATATTTCTTTTGATTTTGACAGTCCCGTGAGAATTCTCTATCGACACCCTGCACAATCGAAGAGGATGCGATGTTAGGGGTTTAGGGGTTATGCCTTTTTCGATGATTCTGTTCATCGGGCATGGACTCTTCTGACCAAATTAGATTAAGACTTAGCGTATGCTCCTCAACTGCTCGCTTTTTTTTCTGCTGATACGTCCCAATTACAACCCAGTCTTTGCCCTTCCGTGCAATGTTGCACGGCATGCCTCTTGTTTGACTAAGAGGGGTCGCTGGCTGTTTTATTTGTGATGATTTTGTTAAGCCTCTTGCAACACTTGATGCTGTTGATGCGGGATAGGAAAGCTGAAAAAGTCGCGGTCGGCAAGGGGATTTCTTGTGATTGCAGCTGTCCGACGTTAAATCTGCTCACATTATTTTCCCAGCACTGTGCGTCATTCGATTTTCGTAATCGTCCGAGCTAAATTTTTGTTTGGTTGGAGCATTTCTGATGGCTTCGAAGCGACAACGTCAATGAGCTTCGGTACTTAAGGTAATTTTGAAAGCGATTGAGGAAAGTTCAAGGGGTACTTTTTCGTTCCGCGGATATGTTTCGATTGCAGCTGTTTAAAGTAGAATCTCCTCACAGTTATTGCCCGTCAGAATGTTGGCACTTCTTAAATAGTTTAAAACAAGTAGCTTGCATCTATCGCAACACGATCAATTTGCTTGACAGCTTTATGACCAGGTGAGCACCGTGTTCCTTTGTGAATCTTAGGGCGAGGAAAGTGTTTAATAGGTTTAGTGATATTTAATTCAGCAGCAAAGTCAATTTAATTTAATTTAATTTAATTTTAATTTATTCGGTTTAATACAAGCTATAACTTAAATTTAAACTTAAACTTAAAACTAAAGTTGATTGGAGTGGTGAAGGAGAACGGATTTGAGGTAGGGACTGGTGCGGTGGAAGTCAAAGACGGTAGGGTTTGAATTGATTTTACGTAGCATACGGGAGATTGGTTCGTTCGCGCCATAGGAGGTGTTGTGGGTTGGTAGATAGAAGGGACGAGAGGTACGTAGATTTCGGGGATTAGTGTTGAGGAAAATAGAGTTGTGAAGAATTGCGCATTCAACGTGACCTAAAATGCGTCGATGAATGAAGAGAAAGTCGGCTGCATCTCTGCGTTCCTCAAGGGTGATTAAGTTGTTAAGGTAGAGACGGTTTTGATAGTGGGGCAGAATAAAAGAATCGTTCCAGGGCATACCTCGAAGAGTAAAGCGAAGAAAACGGCGCTCGAAGCTTTCGATTCTCGAGATACGAACACGATGATATGGGGACCACACTTGACTGGCGTACTCTAGGAGGGGGCGAACTGAGGTAATATAGGGGGACCTGGTCACGTATAGGTTGGTGAATTCTTTGGACCACCGTTTTACAAAACCTTGTGCAAAGTTGGATTTAAGGATTATCTCATCCATATGTAAACGGAACTTGAGCTCCGAGGCCGCGAAGAGATTGAACGAAGGAGATAGCTTGGTTGTAGAGAAGGTAGAGTCGGGGAGCGGGTTGATGCCGCTTATGTGAAAAGGTCGAAAAAGATCGAAAAAATATCAAGGTCTTGTTGAAGGAGGAAGAAGTCATGAGGAGAGGAAGTGGTTTTGAAAAATTTGGTATCGTCGGCGTAAAGGGAGACAGACGAGTGTTTGATGATCCTACCGAGATCATTTATGGTTAATATTAAAAGAAGGGGACCGAGATGGCTGCCTTGTGGAACTGCAGATGTGGTCAAAAATGGAACCGAGTGGGCTGACCTAAAACGAACACTGTAAAGACGGTTTCCGAGGTAAGAGGATAAGCATTTTAACAGTATGGGTTCAAAGCCGAGAGTAGACAATTTGAAGAGTATTAATCGATGAGGGATTTTATCGAAGGCCTTGCTAAAATCGGTTGCAACTACATCGACTTCGTTGCCATTCTCCAGGGCAGAGAGCGCAAAGGACACGAATTCAATGCGATTTGTGGTGGTTGACCTACCCTTCAGGAAGCCATGTTGTCTAGGGGAAATAAATAATTTGCATTGGAACCTTAGACCTTCATACAAAATACTTTCGAAGAGTTTGGGTATATGGGAGAGTTTGGCGATTGGGCGATAGTTTATTATTTCGTTCTTTGATCCTTTCTTGTGGATCGGGGTTATGAAGGGGGTTTTTCAAGTATGAGGAAATTCTCCTTGTGACAGTATCACATACTTAGGACAATGTTCGTAGGCTTTGTCGGGGTGCTTGTAGAAACATTCTTTGGGAGAATATTTTCCTTTTCCGTTGAATGGTGGGCGAATATTAAACTGATTTCGAAAAATAAGGCTTGATGAGATTAGTTTTAAGGTGTTTACTCACGTAGTGCTAAAAGCTCAAGAGTTCTTGTATTAGTTTGCCGTTTAGCATGAATTCACGTCCAAATACACGTTAGTTTCTGTTCGCTGTAGTAATAGCTCTAGTATAATATATCATATATCACAGTTTTCATTCTCCTTTTGTCTGGTCGATTTCACCGCACTTACTGGATGGGGGGGATACCTATTTTCTACCAGTCACATAAGCTCGTTAACAGCTAATCCGTCCTAATCAGAATATTTTGATTGCGCGTGGGACACATATGCGTCAGATAGTTAAACGCTTGCGCAGCCACCAGCTTGGATAGCCAGGCCCTTTCTGGTAGTCCTAGGGCAAAAGGCCTTAATCGCATGCATTTATCAGCTGTCCTCCTGGATCACTCGTTTTTATACTTTTTTCTTGTTCAATGCTGTCGCTTAGAAGCTTAGCAAGCAAAGTTCAGTTGAACGAAGCTAGTACAATTGATGTTTAGACATCACTATGACACTGCGCAACGCCAGCCAGTGACGATGCCCAATCGTACAAAACTCACTAACCGAATATCTATACAGACAATTGGTTTCTATCACGCTGACTATTCAGCTTTTGGTTATTAGAATTTAAGAATTTAGGCCAAGAGTCCTACTATATTCTGATATGGTATTGTGACTACAATATCCTATTATAAAGGCTAACCAGATAGCAATGATAGTTTTTCCAATTCCTATGTTTCAGCAACTGTCAAAGTTACCAATGACATTTAGCTGTCAATATATTCAGTAAGGTTTGCCATTTCATCATGCACTGTTTTAAGCTTGCCGAACGTGCAGAAATGATTAAAAAGTATTATCGAAATTCCGGATCAGTTGTAAATACGCAAAGTGAATTTTCGTCGTGAGATCGGTCGTCATCATGGCTTTAGTGTGCAGACAATTCGTCGCACCGTGGAAAAGTTTGAGCGTGAGTATACAGTAACCAACCAGATAACGATTGGTGAAAAATGAAGAAAAGATAGCCGCCGTAGCGGCCAGTATCGAAGAAGACCCAAAAATGTCGGTTCGACGCCGATCAGCTAAATTGGGAATCGCCAGAGAGTCGATCCGACTTATTTCGCGGTTGGATCCATATAAGATTGTGCTGGCGCAAGAATTGATGATCGTTGACAACGCCGTGAATTCGCTAATTGAGCGCTGGAAATGTTGGCCGGAGATGCGTATTTTGGCCAAAAAATCATCTTGCCGAACGAGGCTCATTTTTCGCTCAGCGGCTATGTCAACAAGCAAAATTGGCGTTGTGTATTTGGCCAAGTATCAATGCATCTATTGTACAAAGATTGACTGTTTGATGCGGCTTATGGCATGGTGCAGCACTGGACGTTATTTCTTTCGAAATGTTAATCGACTTATATCCGAGCTGTAGTTCCAACAAGACGGCGCTACATGCAATACAAGCGACTCAACGGTCGGAGTTGTGAAGAAGAAATTTGGCTATTGGGTCGTCTCATGGCTAGCGTGCATCAATTGGGAGCCGCGATCATGCGATTTGACACCACTCGCTTATTTTCTCTGGGGCTACGTCAAGTCCCTAGTCTACGCTAACAAGCCAACCACTTTGGACGAGCTCGAGGCCAACATTCGACACACTATCGTCGGAATAACGCCGCACATATTGGACCGAATCATCAAAAATTGGACCAACCGCTTAAAGCACTGCCATCCCAGCCCAGGCGGTCATTTGAATGATGTGGTATTTCACACATAATGGCATGAAAGTACGAGGGTTGTCTGAAAAGTTTCCGATCGCAACGTAAAAATAGCGGTACTCGTCAATAAAAGCTAGTGAATGCTAGCTGTGCATTTTTTGACAGTTACCGTCATTTTGGACGCGCAGTTTTTAGTTGACAGTCGTTTGAGTGAGTCGATGTGAGTGTTTTTTGTGAAAATGGAAAAAATTGAGCATCGAGCTGTTATTAAATTCTTGTTTTTGAAAGGCAATACGTCTACACAAATCAAAAATGAGTTGAACTCTGTGTATGGGGACTCTGCACCATCATTTACCACAGTGAAATTTTGGGCAGCTGAATTTAAACGTGGCGATAACATTGTTTAAGTTCACCAAATGGTGTTAGACGACCGCCGAATTAAAGTGAGAGCGATAGTTGGGTTATGAAAATGTCCAAAGAACGTGTTTGTTACATATTAAATCAAGATTTAAGCATGAGAAAGCTGTCCGCGCGTTGGGTGCCGCGTTTGCTTACGTTAGACCAAAAACGTGTTCTGTTGGCGCAGTTTAGGCGCAAATAATTCGAGTTTTGGCGCTGATTAATTACTGTAGATGAAACTTGGATACACCAAAACAAATCCGAAACAAAAATTCAGTCAAAACAGTGGACTGCAAAGGGCGAGCCGGTTCCAAAAAAAAGCAAAAACTGTTTTTTGGGATAGTAAAGGAGTTATCTTAATCGATTATCTTCAAAAAGGAAAAACCATTACAGGAGCATCCTACGCATCATTACTTGCCAAGCTGAAGGCAAAAATTGCGGAAAAACGGCCACATTTACAGAAAAAGAAAATCCTGTTTCACCAAGACAACGCGCCGTCTTACACCTCAGAGGTTGCCATGGCGAAAATCCATGCATTACGGTTTGAACTGCTTGACCATCCGCCTTATTCACCAGATCTAGCCCCAAACTAGATCCCTCATCTAAAAACTCGGAGGACAAAGATTTTCGTCAAATGAGGAGGCAGTCACTTTCGTGAACAATTATTTTGCAGAGAAAAACGCCAAGTACTATTTGGACGGGTTAGAGAGATTGAAGCATCGCTAGAAGTGTGTAGAAAATAAAAAAAAAATTTGAGAAAAAATATCTTGCATCATTGTTCGGTTGGAAACTTTTCAGACAACCCTCGTGGCTTCAAAATAAAGCTAGAATCAATTTTGTATCTCACACCGTTGTTGTTTCCCCATTGTTCTTATCTGGTCAATCTTTATAACATATATGTATACATAGATAGTAGTTATACGAATAATGTACATTTCTTCAAAGTTTTTTTTAAACATGTTAATTTTCAGGATAATTAAGGCTCAAAGAGCTATAGTTTTGTCCTTTTATGTGAATGTCTGTTGGTTCTAAGAAAAACTAGGATTTTTAAGTTATCACCGTCACTAGTTGAGGGACTGAGGGACTGCGCGCGGCGTTGGTCGAATTTTAATGTTCTGCTTGGTAACAACCATACCGATGATTGGTGTATGTGTATGTGGAAAAGGAATTTCTGGCTGCATCGCTCCTCTGGTTTGCTAGGATCCACCCTTCAAATACTCGTGTATTTTGTTCAAAAAAATGTTGAGTGGGATTAAATTCACATAACATACATTTTTTCAGGAATGGAATTCTGGAAAATACTTTGCTGGACTAGATAAATTATAGTTGTTGTGAGCAATTGAGCTATTTCATTCCCATTTAAGGCTCGAATTTGCAGTCTTCACTCAATACTTTGTATGTATGCTTCACGATACCGAGTATTGACTTTTGGTTACTTGCTCATAAAATAGTGGGAGTGACAAGTTTTCACTCTCTAAAGTGCATATGATGTTCTGTCCTTCAAGCTAGGAATAGATATCATCATCTACACTCTTTGGAGATGACAATAATTGGTTTACTTGAATATCATTGAAGATCATGGCTGCTTTCTGCTGGTAGACAATTGTGCTGATTCTCTGATCAACATTTCATATAATGACACGCATGAAGGGTGTGATAAAACAAATTGAACGATATTATAGTACATGTCCATTGGTTGCCGTGTAATGTTATTTGCAAGAATTGGGCGTGATTGAGTCTTTCAAAGTGTTTCTTGAAAACATCCTCAAATGGAAATGGGTGGACGTGGGTTGTAGCCGTCAATCGGAACAAAGACTCTTAACAATCCCTGTTCCTTGTATTCATATTCATATTCATATGCATTCCGCGAATATTGGCATTCGTATGTATTCAGCTTCCGTTTTGTACTCGGATTTTTTTTTTTTTATTTTCTGTCTTATGGAAATAAGAAAATGGGTAAAAATAAATTTATAACACCTTCATTGCCCTTGCTGCTCTGTAGCAAATGGCTAACAGAATTAATCGACCATTACTCTGTGTGCAAATTAAACATCTGAATTATCTATATTTATACCGCAACTAAAATAAAACAGAAGATACCTCTCCTATAGTACACTACATTGTACGCTGCGATCTTTCTCAATTAGCCTACCGATGGCGTAAATATCAACTCTTACTTTTGAAAAAAAAAAAAAAAAAAGAAACAACTAGAAATATCTTATTTTCATTTTCGTCTTCTTATTCATCCGTTTATCGGTATTTTTATACATTTTTGAGATTCTTTTTATAATTTTCTTTAATTTTTTTTTTTTTTTTTGGTTTTTTTATAGTTTGCTGCTTTTCGAAGAATTTATATTTTTAACTACACGTGAAGGTTGTGAAAACAAAAACATAGAGGATGCGAATAACGCCTAGTCGATTAGTAAAGTAATTTATTTAATCATAAAATAAAAGAAGACCAAAATGGGAAGAAGCAACCCCCATAAAGCAACCGCCAACCACCCCCATATTAATTTGAATTTGAATCATTTTTGAAGTGCTCGGCATTTTTGAAGCATGCCATTCTCGTTAGTTTTCCTAAAAGAGAAATGCGTAACTACTCCTATACATATTGACATATTGGTATGCGCGTAAGGAGGAGGAACTGCATTACAAAACAAAAAAAAACTGATACAGACACGGATACAGTTAGCCGTACGCAGCTAAAATTCGGAAGAGAGCTAAATAGCTTAGCTACAGCAAGTGGATTGGAATGGTGTCCTATTTTTGGAAATACTTTGAATAAATATTTTTATTTTCGTTTCTATTTCTTGCGCGCTGCTGTTTTGTGTGTTGTAATGGACCAACAAAAACAAAATTAGAAACATTTTTTTTTTTTTTTTTTTTTTTTTTTTTTTAATAAATTTCTTTTTAATCCGCTCCAACCAAAGTGGATGAGCTATTTTGGGAAGGCTTTATTTCTTCCTCCTCTGGGTGGATAGAGATTGGATAAAGTGCAGCAATGGAAAAGCCGCATCTACGAATTTTGATGGTGAACTGTGTTGAGAAATCATCAATTTACACATGGAGATTTGGATCTATTTGGGAAACTATTTTTGGCCAAATGGAATTAAAAATCTCTAAAACACACACCAGATGGCAAGTGAAAAGTCATATTTTATTTTATGTGCTTATTCGAGCTAGCTGCATGGGGAGCAACTGACAAACTATTTTACAGATGAAATTATATAGTACACACGTGCATAGTGCTGTGCATTTTACAAGATAAATATGTAAAAATTTGTTTTTCTTTTGCAAAACTGTCATTTATCAGGAAGTACGATGTTACTATTTTTACATTACAAGGAAAAAAAAAAAAAACTAAAGAAGAAGAATACATTTTCTCGTAACTTGGACTATTTTCGACAGCTAATAAACTGCACTTGGCCGACACAGTTGTTTGATGTTAACGACTTTTTCTTATGAAACATGTGTGGGCGACAATAATTTGTTGTCATTAGCTCAGCTGACAGATAGTAGGGTGAGTACCATTTCAAAGGCGAACAGACAGAACTATGTAAATTCATCTAGTATATCAATCGTATGATCTTTTGTTTAGGTTTTAGTACAATTTGATTAAGAGCAGTTTAAAGCTTATAAAAATGATTTTTGGAAAACCTTTGCTTGGCAGTTGGAACTGAATCCATAATAAAATGCGATACATTTGAAGCGACCATCTAGAAGATCTGTAACACTTATTTCAATCCTGAGGACACATATTTGCTGTCGAACTTTGTGCGCCATTATAACTTTTGTTTTTTGTTTTTGTTTAAGTAATACGTACAATATTTAATTCGTAAAGCGCTTTTTGTAATGATGCTACTTTACTTAAGATGATGCTACAATCCGAAGGGCACCTGAGCCTTAACCAACAGGATTTTCCAAAGAGCTTGATTGTAAGCTATTTGCTTCTTGTTACGCATGAGTATGTCGAGATCCCTTTTCACTTGTGCGAGACACTTTAATAGGCTTAATGCTCGACTGCGTTGTTCCTCCTGGATGGATTCGAAGTTTGTGCTTTATCTCCGCCTACACTTAAGTGTGTCGAATCTTCAATGGAAGAAATCCATTTTCGCACTTGTGTGTGTGTTCTTAAAGATCTTAACATTCGCAAATCCGCTGGTCCAGATGGTAAATCTTCTCTTCTTCTGAAGGGGTATTCTTTGACGCTGGCAAAACCACTGCGTAAGCTTTTCTATTAATCCTACTCTTTAGAACTCTTTCCGAGCAGAAGGAAAACAGCATTTATCCAGCCCGTCCCTACAAAAGTCTAATCTTCCTCTCTCTCCTCCTACATACCCATTGCACGTACGTCCCTTCTTTCCAAGGTCATGGTCAGCTCATGAAATATCTCGAAACACGAAAACTTCTTAATGACCGGCAATACGGTTTTCGTAGCAACAAGTCCACTGGTGATCTAATGGCATGTCTCACCGAAAAGTGGAATCAAAGCCTACATCAATATGGCGAAAGCAAGATAGTTGCCACTGATATTTCTAAGCCATTTGACAGAGTTTGGCATCAGGCTCTTTTGTCGAAAATGCGTGCATCTGGGATCGATGAATCTATTCTTCAATTGTTTAGAAACCACCTTTCGAACGTTCAATTTAAGTTGTCTTGGAGGGTTTCAAGTTTGATAGTCACAAAATAAATGCTGGTGTGCCCCAGGGCGCCGTTCTGTCTCCTTTTTAATTTTCATTTCTTGTCTGCTACTTCTAATCCAATATATTCCTTTGCTGATGACAGTACTTTGCTTTTCATATTCGTTCCTAGACTCACGTCCCACCTTTTCGGCTATAGAACGGGAACGGCAGCGTATGTTAAGCTCATTAAATTCTGATATTAACAGTATAACTAATTGGGGAACCACTAACAGGGTAGAATTTAATGCTTCCAACACACAATGCTGTGTGCTGTAGTTAAAGCGAAATTTGAACACCCAGCCGTTATCCATGAATGGCACTGGCATCGTCGAAACCGATAAACTTTCCATTCTCGGTACGTGTGTCAATGAAAACTTACGTTGGAATGACCACATATTCGATGTCGTCAAAAACGCTGCGAAATGTCTAGGTTTCCTTCAGCGATGTAAGAAATATTTCACCCACTCTGATCTGGCCTCAATATATAAGGTATTTATGCGCCCGAAATTGGAGTACAATATCCACATGTGGTTGGGTGCGCCCAAAACATCCCTCTACCTACTAGATGGATTCAAAACCGTGCGGTAAAACACGTAATGTCTCGTGTCTCATTCTGTTTTATCGCTATTTCCACCACCAGTGCTCCATAGAAATCGCCAGTAGGATTCCACTCCTTTAAACCTTTAACCGTACCACTCTTGCATGAATGTTCATCAGTATACCCTCAAGCCCACTTTCGGACGTACTATAAAATATCCGTATTCGTTCCTAAGCCGTACAACTTGCTTATGGAATGCCCTGTATTTATTTTCTAGTCATTATAACCTTCAAACATTTAAAACCAACGTTCACCGGTACCTCTCTTTCCATCCTCCCTGACTCTCCTTCGCTCACGCTGTGTGCAAACATTTTAAGGGTACTTAAATCCCTTGAACGCGAGCAAATTATAAAAAAAAAACAAAAAGTTTCGTCCAGCCATGGTGCTGCTGTTCATCCACTAGATACATGTCCTAATCATTATATTTGTTGCATCCGGACTTTCCTGGCAAAGTCGATGTCGCTGTAAAGTCCGTATAGTTCGTCGTCGTAAAGGGTGTTTTTCATTTTTTTTTTTTGACTGATTGATCTTCCAATAGGGATACCTTCTTTCAAATCGTGCTGTCGTCTTTGACAGTTTTTTGGTATTGTTGGCAAATCATCGTGAATAGACTTAAGATACGATTCCTTTAAACTTATTTTGAAAATCGGTTTTAGATTCACGAAACACGTAGAAGGTTTCTTGATTTTTTTGGTCCTCATAATCGACCAACTGAGCCGTTATTCTTCGTGTTGTGGACAAATTTTATATATAGAGTTGTTAATTCGGCAACAATTTGGCGCGTGCTCCGTCCACTATGTGAAAAATTTTGCAAAAAATCTCGGCATGCACTGTCATATACCCAGCTGATGGAGTAACTAAAACCGCGAGCCCATACTTCAAGCAGCGAGTAAGCAGATTGGGGTCTTGAACAGCTTGAAGTCAACCCTTATTTTCACCGAAAAATCGTTTTTAGCGACGAAAAAATTGCCGTTTGAAGAAAAGGCTCATGAGTTTCAATTACACCCATAAAAGTATACTGCTGGGTATAGTTTCTACGCTGATTATATAATCGGTCCCTGTTCTTCCTAAAATTAAATGAGTTTTTCACATTTTTCCACCAACAATGTTAAAAAAATCGCATGACAACTCGTCGTCCGGCCTAAAAGCTTTTTTGACATCATACTCGTAGCTCCGACTCCGAGGTCTTTATCGATCATAATGGAGCAGGATTGGTTCTCCGTCGTCAACCTATACGATCGGACGAGCTTTGCAAAAAACCAATATGAAACATCGCTCATTCCTAAAAATACTATCAGCCGCGGTGTTATCGATGCTAATGCTAAATGGTGATAGGAATCGATTTAAAATTTATAGGCTTCCGCAAAAATCCATTGAGGTATCGAAACATAGTCGAATGTGGGCTTTCCCGGCATAAAGCCACACTGGTATAGACTAACTAGGTTGTTGATAAAACATCTGATACCAATATTTCTTCCAAAGAAGAAATCTTTCATATTCTTGCCGTTCGGAGTCGGCAAGATATCATACGTCCTTCTCTTTGTTGGGTGTGCAAAACAATGCGACAATGTTCTAAAAGTAGTACCGTTCATCAAAAACGTAAGAAATTGTGCTTACCCCTTCATCCTAACGTTTAAATATAAAGAAAACCTGCTGTCAACTTTATGGATTAGCCGAATCTGATTGACTGCACAATTCCAGGATTCTAGATTATGCCGTCGCGGAGAGCCTACATTTGAGCGAGTAGAACGTTTAGTGGGATTAATCCCCTTTCGCACTCGTGTAGCAGGAAGGGTTTTTAAAGATCTTAACCTACACAAATCCGTTGCACTTGATATTCAATCTTGGGTTAGAGAGATCTTTCCACGCCGGCAAAACCATTGCATAGCATTTCCATCAATTGCTTTAGGACTGCAAACTATCATTTGTCCAGATCATACATAAAAAGGCTGCTAACCGACCAGGACGCCAAAACCTCTTAACAAAGTTGCAATCTAAAATTAGTGCCAGAAATTTTTCATTAAGTCATAAAAATGTAAGTGCAAACGCAGAACACCAGTGGTAATGATCCAAATTCTAACAGAATCACTTCTTCTGATGTCCTCTGTTTCAGCTTCTTTCTCAAAATCGAATGTTCATTGGAAAAATCCGTCTTGTCAACGCAGCAAAGCACGATGCGTACGATCCTCCAAGAAACGGCGAGTGTGGGGTCAAAGATATTGAGGAATGCTATTCCAGAATGTTTTTTTTTTTTTTTTTTAATGTAACACTCAAAAGGGTGTGACTACTCGTAAAATACCGGAGCATGTGTTAAGTTTTTCGGAAAATTGGATATACAGAGAAAGAGAAAGATGTTTGGGCGCAGTGATTATTCGCTCAATGGGTGGCATCCAACATTTAATGGGGAGACTAAATTATTAATGTAAATTGACTTGTTATTGTATTTTAGACAGATTTTAGTTGCCTGAAAAAAAGAATGTCTTTCGGGCACGGCTTGGTGTTGAACCCCAAACCGCCAGATTGCGAAGCCAATATACTACCACTTGAGCCACGGCCACCCACATTTCTGAGTAAAACATCGTGTCAAAGGACAAATTTCCTACAGAAAATCGTAAAGATGAATTAAAAAAAAACTCAAAGTCCTTACTGAGAATATGGTATACAGACAGAATGTATAATGGCGATAGCAGCTCTGTAAGCTGGAGTCGATTCAGTCAACGATAGTTAAAGTGACGAAAACAAGATCAAAGCTCAAATCCAAAAAAAAAACGGCAAATTATAATGAAAATGGTACACGAAAACAAAAGCAAATATTGGGTCTACAAGTAAGTTTCCAGCGTTTGTCAGAGAGTGCGCCACCAGTGGATCCCGGGCAGAAATGTCAGACCCCATGTGTTTTATTTGTAGGTTTTGTATCTGTCAACAACTTTGCAGCATTATATTTGAGCAGTTCTATCGGTGTCGTACATTTTATCGAGCAAAATCATGGCAAGTTTCCAGCCAAATAAACGTCATTTGCGGGAAGCGCTGCTTTTATTCTTTAATATGAAGAAAAGTGCGGCTGAGGCCTATCGTTTGCTTTCGGAAACATATGGGGCGGAATGTATTGGTGAATCGACGTGCCACGAGTGGTTCAAATGGTTCAAAAGTGGTGATTTTGGAGTTGAAGACAAAGATCGTCCCGGAAAGCCGAAAAGTTTTGAAGACGAGGAATTGGACGCTTTACTGGATGAGGATCCGTGTCAGATTCAAGAAGAACTTGCTGCATCATTGGGCGTCACGCAACAAGCCGTTTCCCTGCGCCTAAAAGCACTGGGATTCATTCAAAAGGTTGGAAACTGGGTGCCGTACGAATTGAAGCCAAGAGACGTCGAACGGCGATTTTGCATGTCCGAAATGTTACTGCAGCGGTATAAAAATAAATCATTTTTGCATCGTATTGTCACTGGTGATGAGAAATGGATTTATTATGATAATCCTAAAGGCAGAAAATCGTATACAAAGCCCGGCGAGCCCGCCCAATCGACGCCGAAACGAAATATTCACGTGAATAAGGTCATGCTCTGCATATGGTGGGATCAAAAGGGTGTCGTATACTACGAACTGCTTCCGAGTGGTGAAACCATCAAAGGACCATTATATCGAACCCAACTAATTCGTTTGAAGCGGGCATTAAAAGAAAAACGGCCAGAATATGAGACCAGGCATGAGTCCGTCATTTTTCATCACGACAACGCTCGGCCACATGTTGCGGATTCGGTGAAAAACTATTTGGAAAATAGTGGATGGGAAATTCTGCCTCACCCGCCTTACAGTCCAGACTTGGCACCATCTGACTACCACTTGTTTCGTTCGATGCAGAACGCTCTTACGGGAATACGCTTCAGCTCAGTATAGGAAATCAAAAATTGGCTCGATATGTTCTTGGGCTCGAAAGACGAGAAATTGTTTTGGTCCGGAATTCATAAATTGCCAGAAAGATGGGGGAAAGTTGTAGCTTCCGATGGACGATACTTTGAATAAAGCATTGTAACTATGTTTTCATAATAAAACTTCAAATTTTGGATAAAAAAACGCTGGAAACTTACTTGTAGACCCAATACATAAATATAAATATATGCTTTCAACATCGACGTTTTGGACAGAGCCGCACCGTCCGTTTGAGATCTGAAGACATTGCGTTCCAACTGCGTTGACTGGTTCGGGGAAAGCAAATTTCGAATTGTACTGTGCCATCTTGTCAAAAAACATGAACCTCGAGCCTCATTTCCGTAAGGTTTCGGGAGGAGAATTACACGGCTCGTCAAAAAATTTCTCATCGGTAGTCTAAGATGCCTTGGAAATAAGTACAGAGAGACAGAACGTACCTGGATTTTTAACGTAAACCTCCTGCCGTAAGACTTAATGTTTACGAGGTGCCCATACACCCATAGGGAGCAAGGATACGCCTTGCCATCGTTAAATACTCGCTTTATATTTATTAATACTTTGCTTATATTTTATACCAAAGCAGAACTTGTGTTGGAGGCACAAGTCCCACCCTTGGTATGAGTTGAGGCCGACCTAAAACCTCTTGCTGCTCTTAGGGTCGCAGCACCCAGTACTTTATTTGCTACTCTACAATGGGCAAAACCAAGGAATACCCGTACCCGCGATTTGGGTTTAAGCCACAGCCACCATGACGCTCCCACAAGGGGGCCTACCTCTAACAAGTCAGGCCCGGAGCGAAATCCGGAGGGCTCCTGACTCCCATGGTACCGTGATTTAAGTCCTGGTATGGACTACCGGTGGTCAAGCCGCCAACAAGACCTATGACCGGCAACTTGTAACTGGTCAAATCGTAGCATCGATTCATGCAAAAAATCTGGATGTTTTCGATAAGACCAGTTATAGAATATTCTACCCCCGCTTTTTATTAGACAACGTCATTGATGGGCGAAGCCTTGATAATTGGGCGGGGGCCCGTACAGAGAGACATCAAAAAACTTGAAGATAGCAACTGGTGGCAGTTACTTAAGGACCAGTCTTAATAGAGAATCTATCCGGGTTAGAGGCAGTTTCCGCTGAACTGTGGCAAGGTAGTCAGTTCGTGGCATTCCTAAAAGGGATTCGTGGTTATGTGACTTTATTTTTAATTGGACCAGATAAAAGGAGATTTTTTGTTGTCACACAAATGTGGGCTATGGGGTTGTTTAATCATAGCAATGTCGAATGTTTGCGAGTTTATATTTCCAGTGCAGCAAACCTAACTTAGTAAACACAATCATACCATAGATCCATACATACTCGTACATATGTACGTATGGGCTTATTAAATAATCCAAGATACAATTGAAACAGGGTTTGAATACACCTGAGTATTTGTAATGCCATGCATTTGACATCTGACAGTTAAAACTTGAAACATGTCGAAATGAATGTCGATATACAATAAAATAAAAGAAAATTAATGCTAACAAGAAATGTATTTTTATCTTCAGCCCCCATTACTGTATGAATATGTAAAATCTGTTTTTAGATACAAAGTGCAAAAGTCACCCGTCATTTTTAGATAATCTACAATATAACGATTATTCTTGAAACAAGTTTTAGTACCATTATTTCAATTTCAAGTTTATTTGCACATACTCGTAAACGCTGGACTAAAATAGAAATTCCCAACAAGAAATTTACTACGTCCTAGGCCAAGGTACAATCAATTTTATTGGTTAGTAATCTCTGTTACCACTCCTCAAATTCGATGTACGAGTGAGTAGTATGTAGCAACCGCTATACGGAATTCTATTTTTGCAAACCTTAATTTACTTTCCTTTTACTTGCAGAGAGAAGGCTTTTACAGTAAAGCCATAGCCTAAGCACTACTCCATCTTCATCCAACGGCCTGTTTTTGTGTGTTTTTTTTTTTTTTTTTTCCTGCGTCCTTCCGTCCGATTAAGCAGCTATTAGTATTCTTGACTAAAATTAGATTTTGCCATATACTATGGTGTGTGTCACTTGTTTAATGGAGTATCTAGCTGGAATCGAAAAGTATATTTTTATCCAGATTATGTCATTGTGACGGTTAGCAAATTCAATGCCAGCGAGTGAAAGCCATTTGCAACAACAGTCCTCTGCAAATAGTAGGTCCTCCTTTTCTTCTTTTCTCTTTTTTTTATTTTTTTTATTTTTTTGTTGTATTCGCCTTCCATCATCTACCATCTAAGAGTACGAGTACCACCTTTCCATTCCATCCACAAATCGTTTATTTATACCGATAATGTAATTTCGTTTCTATTTTCGGATCTATACACTTCGCAGTAGATTACTGTTGTGAGCAGATACACCAATCCATTTCGGAATGTGTATGGCTTTTTCGTTTATACATACATATGTGCATAACATATACATCCATATGTGTGTGCACTTTCCCTTTATCCTTTCTATTTTGCAAACATTTTGTGTCGGTTGGTACTAGGTATGGTGTATGGTGTATGGTGTATGGTATGGTGTATCCAGTGAATGGCTAAATATATCTTTTTTGCCAATTCTCTATCTTCGTCGTAATGCTTTTTGATGAGAAAAAACTATTTTGGCTGTAATAAGGTACATGTTGTGGCTTTCATGAAATATCCGTCAGTACTTACATTTAAATACCGAAAATAGCCTTTTAGGATAGTCATTTTCTAAAAACAAAAATGTTCAATATTTTTTTTTTCTTTATGAGGAAGGAGTATGAAATCAAATTCAATCACTCTAAAAAAAAAATGTATTTTGGAATCTATGGGTAAATACGTATATGTTTGAACATATGATCGCATTATTGAACCCTGGTATACACGAATGCGTATGTAATTTTTACCCACATGAGCCCATCCATCAAAATGTTTGAACACAAAAAATAATCGAATAATGCATAAAATAAATGCTGGGTTACCTCAGGGCTCAGATTGTCTTCCTTTTTTTTTCTGAAATTTTTATTAGTCATACTGATGGTAGTAGTCGCCACGATAGGCTACTTTGAGGTAGTAAGGGACTTTATCTACCTCGACCCCGCTATCAACTTCGTCAACGAAGAATCACTCTTTCTAATCGTTGGTTCTTAGAAGGCAATTAAGTAGTAAAGCCCTCTCTCGAGCAACCAATAAGACATTATACAAGACACTGATCCTTCCAGTCCTGCTTTGTCTTACGGCACAAACGTGAACACTGACAACAGCTGGTGAAAATGCGCTCAGACGCGAGTCGTTTCAACAGCGAGCTGTAGGGGCTATACAGCGATGTTGACCTCGTCAGAATATCTCGGATAACCCGGCTTAGACGGCTAGGTCATCTTGAGCGCATGGACACCAGGTTTCCAGCCCGGAAAGTTTTCGATTCCAACCCAGAGGGACAACGCAGTAGAGACGACCCCATCTTATAGGCGCAGACACCTGCAAGAGGACCTCAGCCAACAACGTCTGTGCAACTGGACGCAGTTGGCAAAAGATCGCGCTAGTTGAGGCTCAGGTCAAACCCGGACTGTAGTTCTATCTAAATAAGAAAGTACAAGGTGACTGACTCTAACTCCAACTTTTTAAAATGCTATAATTTTTTTATTTTTTGATAAATTTTATTGTGCCAAAGCAAGAAATGTTGAAAAATACATCAATTTTCAAATTGTATCAGTAGTTTTCAATATGTCCACCTTTGGCGAATAGTGGCCTTGAGACAGCCGAAGAAAGCATCGCACGCTGCACGCAAGTGGCTCTGCGGTATTTTGGCACATTCCCGGCGAAGTGCTTGTTTGAGGTGGACCGAACTTTGGTATTTTTTAGTGCCAAAATACCCCAGACAGAGAAATCCAACAGATTTGCATCCGGAGAATTTGCAATCCATTGTGTCGAAGAAATGAAGTGTGGAACATTGTTTCTTAACCAATCTTGGTTGACGCGCGCTTTTTGAGACGGTGCCGAGTCTTGTTGAAATGTCCACGGTCTCCGACCGAAATGATTGTTTGCCCAAGGCTTCAATACTGCCTCTAAGACACTTTCACGGTATACGATCGCCTAAATTTTGACGCCATGGTCCAAAAATACGAGCGGAGAGCGACCATCGGTGGTTATGGCGGCCCAAACCATCACCATGTGATGCCCGTCAGAAGGTGTAAATTTTCGAAGGACCTCTCTGGCAAGTAAACTCGGTCATTTTGTTTATTGACCTATTGCTCGATAATAAATGGCGACTCATCGGAAAAAACCAAATTCGGCAACTCACCACTTTCGTGCAATCGTAGCAACTCCTTCGCTCTTTCGACTCTAACTTTTTTCTGTCGCGGTGTAAGATCGTGTGCTTTTTGGAACTTCAATGGCTTGAGCCTAAGCTCGTTTTTCAGTATGTGTTGCATCCGTTCCAACGATATGTTGAGCTCACGAGCCATTTTTCTTCCACTTCGACGCGGATTTCGCTCAATTCGAGCCTTCACTTTCCAAACCATTTCTGCCGATGTTGTTGTTTTTTTATGACCACCTCCATGGCGTTTTGCAACGCTGCCAGTATCATGGTAATGAGCTATGGTTCGAGACACAAATGATTTATTCACGTTGAGGTGCTGGAGGGCTCTCACGATAGCTACTTGTGGTTTTCCAGCCAAATATAAAGCAATCATCAATTATCAATTATGACAGTGTCAAAATTTGAGCTCACTGTCATGAACGGTTTGGAAATCATAGCAGTCTGAAGTTGATTGCAGTTCGAGTCATTCAGGGCGTAATATGATAGTAGTACTCGTACTTTCAGCTTTACGCATTTATTCTCACATCCTGCTAAACGATTGAGATAGAGGTTTTTTGATTGATTAAAAGGAAAAAATTGCGTTTCAGGTGGTGCAGTACACGTATGTCGTTTCACACTCAGTTAGGCGCTAAATAAAAAGCGTGTAGAGTACAAAAGTAGTGTAGAAATAATTGTCAAATGACGAAGGTGATTGTAATACAACTACTGCCAGGTCTCAAGCTAGGGATAGGCAGTGGACATTGATCGATTTATAACTGCATCGCTGTTAGCACATCAGCATAAAAGCTACCTCGAAAAACCTACATGAAGTTCAACAGTGCACTTGTTCTTGAAAATCTTCTGGTATCAAAGTTCACTTGAAGCTAATGTTAAGGTCTATGATATTAGCTTTATTTAATAGATAATCTTATGCCATTAGTGTTCAAATATGATATCGGGCATATGCGCGCCACGGCTAGCTCGAATGAAGCGCAATTGTGAAGCCCAATTTTCGACAACTTTATCGAGCAACTGGGGCCGTATATCAGCAATAGCACAGCGAATGTTGACTAGCGACTTCACATACCCCCAAAGAAAGTAATCTAAAGGTGTGAGATCATAAGATCACGGGATCGTGGAGGCCAGTTCGCAGGCCCATTACACGAAATGTTTTCCGTAATAAATTGATGGTGTCGCGCGCCATCTTGTTGAAACTAAAGCTCTGTCAATGCCATTACACTGAGGAACGATGAAGTCAGAAATCATGTTTCTATAGAGCTCTCCATTAACAGTAACATTCTCGCCGGCATCGTCCTTACCGAAATATAGCAGGTGGATCCACCAGCCCATAAAGCACACCAAACAGTGAGTTTTAATGGTTGCAAGGGCGTTTCGACCCAGGCTTTTCTCCACTCCAAATTCGGTAATTTTGCTTGTTTACTTATCCATTTAACCAAAAATGGGCTTCATCGGAGAACAAAAATTTGCGTTGAAAATGAGCATCAAGCTGAATCATGTTTTCGGTCGAACCTACGACGCGTATAATGGTCACACGGTTTCACCTCTTGCACAAGCTGGATCTTATAAGCTTTTAAGCCAAGATCTTTCCGTAAAATCTTCCACAAAGTGGATGGGCATAGCTCCAATTGCTGTGCGTGATGACGAATCGACTTATTCGGATTCTCCTCAACACTACGCTCCACAACATCAATAACTTCTTCTGTTCGCACTGTTTGTCGTCTTTGGGATGCAATTATCCACTAGAGTGTATGTGGTGCGAAAACGATTCATCGAGTTCCGAATAACTTGCTCAGATGTACGATTATGTCGACCGTAAAATGGACGTAGTGCACGATAAGTTTGGCGAACCGAACCATTGTTTTCAAAATAAGTTTGCACAATTTTCACAATTTGCACGCGTTGTTCTGGTGTTATTCATCGTAAAATGGCAAAACTTACTAACCACAAATCAAATTTCAAATGTTAAATTGACAATCTATAGAAATAGTGTTGCCAGTTTAAAAACCAAACATCTAAAAAAACACCCCTTACAACATCAGCTTACAACTTCTGTGGATTGGAAAATGAATGGAGAATTATACCCATATGCAGTCATAAGCTCTATGAGTTGTATCAAGATGATTACCAATTATAAGCCAAAATATTCAATTTTTACTATAACAAAATGCATATACTCGTATGACCTCCTAGTCAAGCCAGACTGTTAAGATATTTAGCTGCCTCTCATATGACACCTAAAATCTTCATCAGGATCTATGAGGAACTACTGACACTAGCAATCAAGGCTAGTCTATCTTCGTTTGCATTCTTTATGTCTGTCTATTGGCAACGATGCTCTAAAGAAAATAGCAGTTCACAATTCGTAACCCTTCAGAAGTAATCGTGATAACGTTCGGCGATAACCACCGTTCTGGCAGGCCATCGACATTAACAACTAAGAAACACGTTGATGAAATCGGTAACACCGATTTTGTTCAAAAGCCCGACAAATGTTTGTTTTCTTTTTGATGAGGGTTATTTTCATCTCACCGGCTATGTAAACAAGCAAAACTGTCGTATTTGGAGCTAGTAAAACTGCATCCTTAGTGTGACTCTTTGGTGTAGTTTTCGGAGGAGCGGAATTATTGGACCATTCTTGTTCGGAGAT
The DNA here is from genome assembly GCA_963966105.1 of Volucella zonaria. Classification (NCBI taxonomy): domain Eukaryota; kingdom Metazoa; phylum Arthropoda; class Insecta; order Diptera; family Syrphidae; genus Volucella; species Volucella zonaria. The sequence continues at coordinate 162,214,797 of OZ014532.1, forward strand.
TAAGAAAATAGCAGCAGCAGAGAGACACGATGCCATAACCTTTTTTTAAACCAAAAATCGAATACAAGCCATCCAAAAATGGATCCTTTCTCTCTACTAAGTGAGATAAACGTATGTAAGGCGGCTTGCCTTGTAAGATAAAAACACAAAAAAGTAAGACAACGGTCCGGGACATCGTACACAAAGGCTGACTTTGTGGCGACCCAATGTTTGGCTAAGAGCCAAGTGAGTGCGACCGGACCAGTGTCGTACACTAAAGTTGGACCTCTCCTTCGCATTGCTCTATCGCTGTCTGCTACAGTGGGTAGTTTGGAAGTCGGACAAGCTCCGCATTCAACAGCCAGACCAGTGCCGCCGTTTCCAGAATCGTGGAAATTTATTTCCAGAAACCTTGTTTAGTAAAAAATGTTTATAGAGCGCTGCGCCAACTGAATCGGCTATTCGCAATACAATTGAACAATTTCGCACTACATTTACTCCAAGCTACTGCGCAGAGTGCGTACCTATAAAAATATCATCGCTCCATTAAGCCGTTAAGGCCAGTGTTGACGACGATCTTAATTCATCGATTCGTCATTGTTAGCGAAAACTTGGTACAGATACAGCTCTATCAGCTTCGTGGAAAATTCTGTGCAAGAAACTTGGATTCAACTGCTACAAGAATTGAAACCCGGTGATCATTGTTTACTATTGACTTCGCTGATAAGGCATTTTAGAAATTGGAAGTCGATCCACTTTCTAACACACAAGGGGTTGAGGTACCCTTAAAATGTTTGCACACAGCGCAACGCGGGCGAAGGAAATTGGGGAGGAAAGAAAGATAGGTACCGAAGTACGTTGGTTTTAAATGTCTGAATGTTATAATGACTAGGAAATATAGAGGTCGGCAGTGCATTCCACAAGTGAGTTGTTCGGCTTAGGAACGAATCACGTTATTTCAGAGTACGTCCGAAAGTGGGATTGACGGTATACTGATGAGCATTCATAGCGAGACGGGTGTTACGGTTGATTTTTGGCGACATCGAATATGTGGTCATTCCAACGTAAGTTGCCATTGACACACATACCGAGAATGGAAAGTTTTTCGGTTTCGACGATGCAAGTGCCATTCATGGATAATGGCTGGGTGTTTAAATTTCGCTTTAACAATAGCAGACAGCATTGTGTTTTGGAGGCATTAAATTCCTCTCTGTTGAAAGCAATTGGCTATGCTGTTAATATCGGAATTTAATGAGCTTAACATACGTTGCCGTTCCCGTTCTATAGCCGAAGAGGTGGGACGTGAGTCCAGAAACGAACATGTAAAGTCAGCAAAGGAATATATTGGATTAAAAGTTGCAGAGAAGAGATCATTGATAAAAATTAAAAAAAGTGTCGAAGATAGAACGGAGCCTTGGGGCACACCAGCATTTATTTTGTGATTATCGGATTTTAAACCATCCAAGACAACTTGAATTGAACTTTCCGAAAGGTAATTTCTAATCCATTGAAGAACAGTGTCGTCGATTCCAAATGCACGCATTTTCGACAAAAGAGCCTGATGCCAAACTCTGTCAAACGCCTTAGATATATCAAGTCTAACTATCTTGCTTTGGCCAGATTGATGTACGCTTTGGTTCCACTTTTCGGTGAGACAATTTTGTTCAGTGATGAGGTGCACTTCTGTCCCAGTTAATAAAGAAAATTGTCGAATTTGGAGAGAAGAAAATGTAAAGATGAGTATTTGATGGCATTGGTCTATGCGGACTAGCCTACAACGATTCCAACCTGGGAAATCAACATCGAGCGCACCACTCATGAGGTATAGTGTGATGTTCTAAAAAGTGATCGAAAATTGGAGAGCAGTTCCTGAAGTACTCCCACTGTGGCCATATGCCCGAAATCATTTTTCAAAACAAACCTTGACTCGATTGTTCAACTTGTTAACAGCTCTTAAAAAATCACCCTTCAAAAAATTGTGTTTTTATATAGAAATTTTAAAAAGAGACCACAGCCTTAAACTTTAAAAATATGCGCTTGCTACAATCGTACTACGTAGTAGCCGATTTCAAGCGGAATTATTTCCAAATAAGCTCTTTCTCAATAACCTTAATTAGGTGTCATAAATTGTTTTTATTTTTAAAAATCTGCCTCTTAATAACTGCCATTATAATTTTGGAATTTTAATCAATTTTCTCCAATAAATCATAGGTCCAGTTATACATACTCTGAGTCAATCAAAGCAAGTGGATAACAGTCTAATTACTCAGACAGTTTATACGTATCATTCTACTTGTCCAGGGACCTTGAGACCAGCATAAAAGATCCTGCTTTGCATTCAAATTTATTGTTTTTGAGCTAGTTTACGGGCTAATAATATAAACATTCCATTTGAATGAATTGATTGAAGCTATTTCGGGAATCACGCGATCTAAACCATTTTTCTTTCAACATTTATCTATTGTATATATTTGTTTGTTTATTTATTTGTTTTTTTTTTTATTGTTTCCATCCAGTCTTAGCTTACATAGGTATGTCTACTCATCCGAAAACTTATCGAAGGAATAGGAACACTTGTAATATACCGGTATTTATAGAAATCCTTTAGGAGACAAAGCCTTAAAGGTTTCTTCCAACATTTTTCTATTGTTTTTTCCCAGTCAAACCGTGTATAATGTTGCTACTGCTCCCTTGATTTTCTTTTGTGTCGGAAAATACAACCAAAACAAACGTTTTCAAGGACACATTTCGAGTTGCCTGAAATGTTAAATGGTGACGGGTAGAATAAATGAAAGTCGACGAAAGAAAGTTATCAATAATTCATTCATTGACATTCGTTATATATGTAGACATGACGTCATATAATGCGTGTTAGAAACACATTAAATATACGTTATATTTTATAGTCGTTCTTTCTGGTTCTATTTTTTTAAAAAAAAAAACGAAAATAAGTCCAACATCAATCAGGGAAAACACGGTGCCTACTAACCCAATGCGTATTTTTGTTCATAATTCGTACAATTTCTAAGTTTCCTCCGGCTGATGGTATTTTTATCGCGAATCAATCCAGTTTCTTCTTTTCTGAGAAAAGGAACTTTCAAACCGTCTGAGGTGGTTATAAATAGAATGGACGATTTGAAGTAATCTATCTGGAAATTACTAAAGCGGAAAATAACTGTTCAATATCAAGCAATCTTAAGGACAAACGCTCTTTTCATTTGTAATGCAATTTGTCGGAAAATACATAAAATGCTAAAAATACGTTTTGGAATAGGAATTTCTAGAATTCTACGAGTACTTTCCAGAACATTTATTTTGATTTTTGGACGTCCAGTCCAATATTTTAGTTCCCTTACTTTAATAGGGCAGTTGGGTGTTTTAGAAATACGAGTAGATTATGCACTGAGAAGCATCATCCTGGCAATGCCCAGTGATGTAACCTTAATTAGACATTTTGTTGGTTTCATCCAATTGTATTTGACTTGTCAAATTTTAAAGTGGGAGAAAATAGCAACACTATAATGTCCTGTCGGAAATGACTTGCCATTAGAAAAAAAAACGTACGGCGAACGAATTTACTTGTCTGAATTAACAGTGGTGTCAAGAGTCAAGAGTCAAGAGTCTAGAGTCTGCTAATGCAGATTCTCTATTTGAGCTCCTATTTGGGGATGAGGCCAATATGAATTTTTAGGACAAGTCAGGCTGATCTAATTGACACAAGTGCACGGTTTTCTCAACTAATATTCACAAAGGAACATGAAGCTCAGCTGATCATAAAACAGTTAACTAAATTGATTATGTGGCGACCGATACAGGCATTCCTCCAATATTACAATATATCACAACATATTGTGAACAACCAATATAAACTCGAAACCCTACCTTGTTCGAGGCAATATATCCATACATACTGCCTTGATCAAATTCCCGGAATTTATTCAGAAAATTAAAAATACAAGTTTATTCATCTAAATCTCTATTGTCCCCTTCAAAGTAATCCCCGTCAACTGCAACACACTTATGCCAGCGCTTGATCCAATCCTCGAAACATTTTTTATAATCGGTTTTCGGTATGTCCATCAGTGCTTCCTGCTGCAATTTTTCCATTACTTCCTCTCGGCTGCTGAAACGCCCGTTTTGGTTTTTTAACTCGATTGAACAGAAAGAAGTCAAAGGGAGCCAAATCAGGTGAATTCGTTGGCTGTTGGATGGTATTTGTTGCATTTTTCGTCAAAAAATTACGAATAATGATGGCACTGTGCAAATGATGACTGTGCGTTATCATGGTGCAAAATCCACGAGTTTTCTGCCCACAATTCTGGTCTCTTTCGGCGAATTGCTTCACGCAAACGTCTCATAACGCTCAAATAATCGTAATACTCTTTGTTTACTGACTGGCCTTCTTGCAAAAATTCATGATGCACTACACCACTGTAATCCTTGAAAACCGTGAGCATTGCCTTCTTTTTTGACTGAAAACGACGTGATTTTTTTGATCTCGGCTCATTTGGTGAACGCCATTCACTTGCCTGATGTCTGGATTGCGTGTCGTACTCATAAACCCACGTTTCGTCTCCAGTAATGATCCTTTTGATGAATGTGGGATCGGATTCAGCCTCGCAAATTGTCTCTTTTGCGACGTCAACACGGGCTCTTTTTTGCATGAAATTGAGGTCTTTTGGGACCATCTTTGCTGCTACACGACGGAGACCCAAATCATAAACCAAAATGTCTTGGACGGATCAATATGCAACGTTCAAGTCCTTCGCTATCTCTCGGATGGTTAATTTGTGGTTATTGACCAACATTTCTTTTACTTCATCAATGTTTTCGTCGGTTTTCGATGTCGATGGTCTGCCACTGCGTTCATCATCTTCGATTGACTCACGACCACTTTTGAACCGCTCGTGCCACTGGTAAACGACCGTTTTCTTTAGAGAATCGTTGCCGAAACACTTTTCCAACATTTCCAACGTTTGCGCACCATTAAATCAGTTTTTTACGTAAAATTTAATACAAGTTCGTTGTTGCAAATTTAAATCCATTTCTAAAATTGTAAAAAATCGCCAACACACACATAAATAGATGTAGATGTACTCTTGGCTACGTAACTTTTGCAAATGTCAAGCTATGACGCTAAGATTTAGAGGAAATGTCAACAACAGATTTTACAAAAAACAGAACTCAAATCGGAACAATGGGAGCGAGCACCACACGGTGGTGCCCCCTGGGAACTTTTTCATCAAGGTGGTATATTGCTTACAAAACTTAAAACTTTATAACGCTGGTTTCAGAGGTTTTACCCATGACTGGTTTACTTCTTGTCTGGAAACTCGTAGTTAGAGAGTTAGGATTCGAAATTGTTTGAGTGCAAAAGTTCTCATCAATATAAGTGTTCCACAAGGCTCTGTGTTGGGTCCTATTCTATTTTTAAGTTTTGTAAATTCGCTTTTCATTGAACCGTTTAAAGGCAAACTCACAGCTTTTGCCGATGACACTGCTCTGCCTTATTATAGTAAATGCTATTTTAACATATTTGTGGATGTAAACTATGATCTTGAAATATTGTAGAGATGGTTCAAACTGGAGGACGACAATTGTGAAGAATCGGAGGAGTGGGCGAAGCATTTGCATCTGTAGCAACAACCCAGAGCATTGGTGAACCATCTTACGGCTTTCAAGCTGGTTTGAGAATGCAAGATTTCACTGAACGCAGTCGAATGGCTAAATGCACTGAGTCTTGTCTGGATCCCAGGTTACAATGGAATCACGGGAAATGAAATTGCAGATGAGCTTGCCAGGCAAGGCTCAGTTGAGAGTTTTTCAGGACCCGAACCTAAGTGAGGTCTGTTTGCGTCCTCGGTTACGGCTTCCACGACAGCTGGAAGCTGGAATATGAGCACAACTGCTCATGATGGTATGAACCGGCATACCAAACGACAGCGGCCTTCCTGCTATCCCTCAGTAGGAAAGACTGCAGGTTGCTTACTGGCGTCGTGATGGGGGACTACACTTTTACTCAGCACTTAAATGTGTTGGGCATAAGTGATACAACATCTTGCGACGATTGTTGTGAAAGTAATGCCGACACCGCGGAGCACTACATACCTCTGCGAATGTTTGGCTTACGCACGCATCAGGCTGCAGGTACTCGGCGTTGATGTGATGGGAGCTGGTACTTTAGGCATTTTACTACTAAATGGCTTACTCGCCGTTCTTCGAAAGACTGAGAAATTCCATTAAAAGGAACTTACATGGAATACATTGGACTAGCTCTTTGCCTGAGTGCTCTGTTCAGACAGAAAAAAAAAACAGAAAATAAAGCAGCTGCAATTGCAACAAGTTGCCAGAACCTTTGGCGATCGTGTATACCTCAACCCATTTAAAACATGTGTTAAAATCAGTTGCATTGAGGCCAAAAAGCAGTCAAAAATACCACAACGGATAGAATAATACAATAGGCAGCAACAACTTTGAGGAAATGAGAGATTTCTGATTAGCTGATGACGAGGTGTAACTAGGGATAAAGACATCTCGTCGAATCAAATACAATACCTGTGTATCGCAATTTATGTTTTCTTTAAACGCTTAATAAGACTAACATATAAAATCCTAATTATCCCAGTCCAGCTGTATACCGCAAAAGCATGAATGTATGTTAAGTAGGGGCGGATGGAGATATCCTTGTTTATTTCGAACGCAATATTCTTGCAGATCGCGCATGAATAACGGGCTTTATAATAAGAGAAGGCATTTGGCCAAAGACGGCTCTAAATGAAAATGTTTATTGGTTGCGGTCCACCGCCACCCATTAAAGTTAATAATTTTTTTTTTTAACTAGGGCTTTAGTAAAAGTGCCGTCCTTGAAGATCGAATTTAGCGCGGTCTTCATTATAAGTGATGAACAGAACTGATTTTGCTAGTGCTGATTATGTATGCAAGAGACACAGAGTTAAACAACAGACTTTTTCTACGTTCTTCAAACAGAATTGTCTGCATCAGAATAACAGAGGAAATAGCCTGGTCCGGTCATAAAGTTTTGGCAGACAGCTACTCAATGACCTTAAAAAAAAAATGCAAAAGCGTAGTAAAGGATGAACGTTCTCTTTCATCCAACTCTTTCGTATCGACTTTTCTCCTACGAAATCCTCCTTTAATTTTCAAGGCATTTCCAATTTGTCGCGGTCATTAATCATCATCAATCTAAGGTAAGAGATGAGGTAATATGTACATAGATCTAACTTTTTTTAATGCAAAAATAATTTCTGAGTATCCTAATCAGACTATAGAATCGTAACACTGAATTCAATTAGAACTGAATTTCTTTTGAATAAGGTAAGTAGGTAGGTAGGTAGGTACGAGTGGCTGTTGGAAACACCAACCCACTTAGGCCTATTGGCCCATTGTGATGTCACGTAGATCTATGATCTTCTTACTAATGGAACCAGTTTGAGCTTACGATAAAGCGTAGGAGACCGTTTACGTCTATATTTTTTAGATTGCTCAAGTCATTGTAGAAGAAAGCTCCTAAGAGAAGCTTTCTTTTCTGGGAGAGAGCTGGACATTTACAGAAAAGGTGGAGGATTTTTTCCTTTTCCTCCTCGTTCATGCAGCTTCTCCAGAAATCATTTCTTAAGGCGCCAAGCTGTCTTGCGTGCTTGCCTATGAGGCAGTGTCCAGTGATGAGATGATTCCTATTTAGAGCGATTCGGATCTAGCATTTGCAAAATTTGCATGTAGCGATTGATATACCGATGCTACCCTTTTCCGGTAGAGTGAAGGTAGAGTGGTTCCAATTTTTGCGAGTTCATCGGTCCTACAGTTCCCTGGAATGTTTCTGTGGCTCAGCACCCAACAAAGGTAAAGGTTGAATTGCTCTACCATCTCCATAAGAGATGATCGGCATTCAACGGCGGTTTTCGAATTTATTGAGACTGACTCCAGGGACTATCCGAAAAGAAGCGGATATCCTTTGCAGATATTACGTTTTTCTTCAGCCAGGACAGAGCTTCTAATCCAAATTTTCCGCCTGGAACACGCTACAGTGATTTGGAAGACGGAAAGAGAGGCTTAGATTTAGCTTATCTGAGAAAACACCGCCACCAAACCCGCTATCGGTTTTAGATCTATCTGTGTAGAAATGGATTGACTTCTCCTCCATGAAAGCATCTTCGTCCCAGCAGGATCTAGAGGGAACGCTTAAATGGGAGTCCTTGTCAAACCAAAGTTCAGGTATGGCGTAATCGATGTTCTCTGTGAGGATTCCTAATGTATTAAGAATGTTAGCATGGCCAAACGAATTATTTGTCCACTGTGTAGTCTCTTTAAGGCGCATAGCTGCAGTCACAGCTACTTGCCTGATGAAAACAGAATGTGTAATGCCGCAGAGGGAGTAGACCGTAAGGCTCCGCTTACGCATAGACATGCTGTTCTTTAGACTCTTACTGCAATTGACTGCATTGTCTAAGGCCGTCCACCAGACAACAACCCTGTAAGTCAGTATCGGTCTTATTACCGAGATGTATAGCCAGTGGGTTATGCGGTGTTGAAGGCCCCATTTATTCTCAATGCCATTTTTGCAAGAAAATAAAGCGGGTTAATCTGTTGAGATTTAGTTGTAGGAGTTCTTTAATGGTATTAAGAAACTTACTTGAGACGGCTATAGCCACCCTGCTACCACCTGCTTCCAGGTAATTCAGCAGTTTATTAACCACTAAGTTCGAGAGAAGGGGAGAGAGGACACCTCATTACGGCGTATCTCTGCTGACAGATCTTTTAGCAGAAGCCCCACCTGATTATCATTTAGCATAAGTCTTATCAACTCTGCAAGTGAGTCGTCTACCTGCAGAGTTGACAGCGCAATCGTGATTGTGAATTTGTTGACGTTGTTAAAGGCACCCTCTATGTCCAGGAAACCAACCATTGTGTACTCTCTATATTGTAGGGATCGTTCGTTGGAGCTAGTCAGTGAATGCAGAGCTGTTTCCACCGACTTTCCTTTACAGTAAACATGTTGAGCCGTTGAAAAAAGTCGTGGATTAATTTCAACTCGTATATGGATATTAATCAGTCGTTCTAGAGTTCTCAGAAGGGAAGATGATAGACTTATAGGTCCGAGGTCCTTTGGGAGAACATGAGAACATTTTCCGGCTTTGGGAATGAAAACTATGTACATTGACTTCTCCATAACACTGGAATGTGGGTGAGTTTTACACAGCTCCTCTTTTAAACAAACAATCTACAAACTCTTAATAACCCTGTGTAGACACAGCCAGCAAAACAACAATAAACGACTCTAAGTTGGACTTTCAACTTTCGATTTATCATAACTTTGATGAAAAAAGGGATAAATTGGATTATCGTACATGTGGTCTTGGCTTTAAATGTAAAAGATAAAAATAACATATAAATTAATAACAACATAATGTAATAAAGATGTGCAATACTAGTTTTGGCGGTTGTCAATACGCTATTGTTAAGAGATCAAACTAAGCCTCTTTATATTTTTTTTTGGAAGACGAACTATAGCGTGCAAACCTTGAATATGCAATCCTAGAATGATTTTACTACGATTTCCATACAAAAAGAATTGCGATAGTTCAACAAAGATGCATACATACATACATACAGGCAAAACCGAATAATTTTTCTTTTGAAAAGGCCACAAAGACGAGGCAGGACCTCCTCGGGTTAAGAAATGTTTGTTCGACTATGGACTTCGTCATAGATAGACGCTTATAAGGTTGACAAATGATTTCAGTTCCTATATTTTCGATCTTCGTACAATATGCTCGTTGTTTTAGTTCTAAAGCTTTACAGCAGAGGTCACATATTTGGCAACGTTACCGATGGAATGTTGATATTTTAGATAGGCTGAGGAATATTGCTTCAAAAAAGCTTTTAGTTGTATTTTATATTAGTGGTCTCCCGACGTTATATTTCCTTGTAGTGATTTTTATTCATTCATTCGTACACTGTCTGTAGGAAGATAGTGATCCGAGTCGATATTAACTGCTGGGAAGGTGCGAGCATGAGGATTTCTGAATGTAGATATGCTTTCTAATTTCATTAATTGAAATTTTAGTTTTTCATCTTGTTTCAACCAAGTCACAATAAGAATACTTAAGCGGCGGAAACTCGTGTTCGTAATTATGACGTTACGTTTGCAAAATAGTTTTAGCGCACATTTTTTGCTTCGAAAACGCGACACGTGTGCGCCACCAGGTTAAATAACATTCGAGTATGTTAGAAGTTGAAAGTTGTTTCGATTTGTTCCGTTGAGATGAACAGTCAGTTACTAACAGAGATACTCGTACAAGCCCCTTTGCCCTTTTGTTTTCTCATACCTGGTTGTTGAGCTATCGACCACACCGATCTTAGATTTAATCTTACGCTTACACATTCGATAAGGGATTGCCAGTTTAGATTTTTGACTTGGTTTTGGTATTAGTCTTGGCCTTGGTATGTTTGATGTGTAGCATGTTTCTACATAGTAAACACGACTCGTATTTTTAACTCAGATTTTGATTTTAGCACAAATATAAGACGCTTGTAGGTTGCCTTCTCCAAAAAAGTTGTAGGACATCACTCCAACGAAGTTAACAGAATTATCGCCTGAACAGTGGAGACAAGAAAATTTATAAGTGACTTAGTAATACCCGCGTTAAACGAAATTTTCCAACTCATTTAAATTGATCGATTTTCTTGTATTTCTATTCTCCCCTTACTTCCTTTGATTCAGGTTCTTTTAGAAATCTAAATACTAGGGAACGGTTTAGCAAGGAAAAGTGGATTTGGTGTGTTCCCAAATGCTTGACTCGATGTTGTTGAGGGCCCTATATTCTACTCGTATGCTGAGCATACGATCAGCTTCCTTATTGTTGTCTATAGTATGATACCTACACGCCTCAAGCGTATGAGTTTGTTTTAAGGCTAAGGCTACTTATGGTGGTTTATGTCTAGATTTATCTGGACAGTACTACTTTGGATGCATTTCTGCTAGAAAAATGCTGCAATGTGCCTCCATTTGCTCACATGGAGAAGTATGAACCGTCAATTAACTAACTCCTTCCTTGTTGCTGTTAGGTATAATGGCAACGTTTTTGACAAAATTATACTTCTTTATCATCCCGTCTCTGGTTATTTCCAGAAGACATGGTATGTTAGCTCGTGCTATATACGTTTCTTTCCACCTGGGTTTCTGCTGTTCAAAGAAAAACCTATGTTGTTTGGAAAGACGGAGATTTTTTGACCTCTAGGGGTTCAATGATTTATATTATTAGCTGATGTTTAGCGGACATTCTTAATCTGCTTGGCCTTAAGGACAATATTACCTTAACTCTTCTCCAAGAACTTAGGATATGTTCAATTACTAAGATAGCTATCCTCAAACTTATTGAGAATGACATAATAATCTGATTCAATTTTTCAAAAACACCACGAAATATTTCATCTACCCAAGGTACATGAATTCAATGATGTTAATGTTCGAAGATCTATGTTGATTGTTAGAGAAGTTAAATTTATAGTAAATAGTACAATAGATAAAATAGAGATTGTAAATGAATTTTTCCAAAGATAAGACAAATAGCCTTAAAAACAGAGCAGTGAATGACATTAATTTAGTCAAAAAAAACAGCGCAGTAGCTTAAGTTGGCTAGGACATACATACATATGTACAGTATTGTGCAAAACATACCGGATTTTTCCTGAACATTTTTCATTGAAGAATTCTAGGGGACAGGAATACAGTAGGTACACTTGTTTGGCAATTTAAGAAAACCTATTGAATAAGTTTACAAATAGAAAAAAAAACAAGGTATTGTTATCATTATTTTTAGAGTTCTGCCAAAAACTGTAGCTCAACTCAATGCCATGCCTGTGCAAAACATACCGGATTTACAAAAGTACCGTATTTTCTTGCTCCTTAACCTGCTGATAATGGTTTTGGCTGTCATTTGAAGTAAGTTATACAGGGTGACTTACTCGAACTATAACTTTTTAAAATGCTATAATTTTTTTATTTTTTGATAAATTTTATTGTGCCAAAGCAAAAAATGTTGCAAAATACATCAATTTTCAAATTGTATCAGTAGTTTTCAATATGTCCACCTTTGGCGCGAATAATGGCCTTGAGACGGCCGAAGAAAGCATCGCACACTGCACCCAAGTGGCTCTGCGGTATTTTGGCCCATTCCCGGTGAAGTTCTTGTTTGAGCTGGTCCAAACTTTGGTATTTTTTAGTGCCAACCTTCGCCTTCAAAATACCCCAGACAGAGAAATCCAACAATCCATTGTGTCGAAGAAATGAAGTGTGGAACATTGTTTTTTAACCAATCTTGGTTGACGCGCGCTTTGTGAGACGGTGCCGAGTCTTGTTGAAATGTCCATGGTCTCCGACCGAAATGATTGTTTGGCTTCAATACTGCCTCTAAGACAGTTTCACGGTATACGATCGCATTAATTTTAATGCCACGGTTCAAAAATACGAGCGGAGAGCGACCATCGGCGGTTATGGCGGCCCAAACCATCACCATCGGTGATGGCTGCTTTCTGGTGGCCGTCCGAAGGTGTAAATTTTCGCAAGTAAACTCGGTCATTTTGTTTGTTGACATATTGCTCGATAACAAATGGCGACTCATCGGAAAAAACCAAATTCGGCAACTCACCACTTTCGTGCAAGCGTAGCAACTCCTTCGCTCTTTCGGCTCTAACTTTTTTCTGTTGCGGTGTAAGATCGTGTGCTTTTTGGAACTTCAATGACTTGAGCCCAAGCTCATTTTTCAGTATGTGTTGCATCCGTTTCAACGATATGTTGAGCTCACGAGCCATTTTTCTTCCACTTCGACGCGGATTTCGCTCAATTCGAGCCTTCACTTTCCGAACCATTTCTGGCGATGTTGCTGTTTTTTTATGACCACCTCCATGGCGTTTTGCAAAGCTGCCAGTATCACGGTAACGAGCTATGGTTTATTTACGTTGAGGTGCTGGAGGGTTCTAACGATAGCTACTTGTGGTTTTCCAGCCAAATATAAAGCAATCATCAATTATCAATTATCTGTCATGTGTCAAAATTTGGGCTCACTGTCATGAACGGTTTGGAAATTTTAGTCTGAAGTTGGTTGCAGTTCGAGTCATTCAGGGTGCAGACTTAACAAAATTTAAAAGGTCAGGTGTCTCCAATTTGCTTACTAATAAAATGGCTAAAAATAAATACAGTGGTGTGGTTAAAAATCAGGTGGTAGCGGATTTCAGGGCAGGGCTAAAAGAAAATCTAGCCAAAATCGACAGTGTGTGACATTATAAAAAAGTTTCTGAATGGAAAACCGGACGAAACCATTCACTGTAGAGTCACAGAAAAACTACACTTCGAACCGACCGGCAAATCAAGAATGTGATCCTTTCTTTGCTTCAAGAAGTTAGTGAGCTCAATCCTTCAATTGAAGCAAGCACCGTACGCAGGTGTTTAAGAGAAGCTAGATTTATTCTTTTCGACCAGGGAAAAAGCCTCTACTTACTACTAAGCATAGACAAAAAAAGTACCATTTTATTCTTCTTGTAAGTCTTTGATTACTTTGCTAACTCTAAACGTTTCCTAGACTGGAATTCGCAAAAAACCATTTGAATTGGTCAGCAACGAAGTGGAAGACTGTATTCTTAGCGACGAGAATAAGTTCAACTTGATTGCTTCCGATAGAAGTATTCATGTTAGATGAAAGAAGGCGACACGTCTTCAGTCACGACATTGTCGCCCATCCGTGAAGCATGGAGGAGGCTCAATTATGGTGTGGGGTTGTTCTCTTGGTGCGGGATGTGGACCAATACATGAGATTAGTGTTATTATGGATCATTTGCAGTATAGGGATATACTGGAATCCGTAATGTTACCATACGCTGAGGAGGTGATGCCACTGCTTTGGGTTTATCAAAATGATAATGACCCAAAACATTCATCAAAGTTGGTTGAGGAGTGGTTTGCGCGGAAAAATGTTGATGTGTTGGAATGGCTCTTTCAATCGCCCGATCTAAACCCTATCGAGAGCTTGTGGGCCATTTTAAAAAGACGGGTAGGGTTAAAGACGCATACATCCAAAAACGCACTTATGGCGTCCATGCCGAAATGATGCGAGGAGGTCTTAAAAAAACAACGGTTACTAGACAAAATATCAATTATAATGAAAATCCGGTATGTTTTGCACAGGGCGTTACCGAGCTAAGTTAAGTTTTTTTTTTGTACAATAAAAATAACATATTATCGCAAAACCTTTCTTTTCTTTTATTTTTATACTTAGACAATAAGTTTTCTTAAATTGACAACAGATTTTACTTAGGTTCTTTCTGTTCCCTAAAATTCACAAATGAAAAATGTTCGATAAAAATCCGGTATGTTTTGCACAACACTGTACATACCTATAATGGACAAAAAGCTTCCGTTCGGAAAGTGGAGTTAGCAGAACCTGCGGAGGCATTTTGTGTGACGGCTAGCTACATTCTAAGCCTTAGGACTGCTTATGCAATCTGTTTTCTACTTATATATGATCCTTCGCTTCTGGGTTAACAGCAAACGCCTAAACGAATTCATCAAATCATACATTACTTCTTCGAACTTGACAATGGAATCCATTTGCTTAAAATGGACAAAAATGGTTTGACCGACAAACACGTGGTAATAAAAGATACGAGTAGATCCACCGTGGGGAGGGAGGCGTGGGGATATCTGCCAAACTAGGTATAATTTTTTAAGTGTCATTTATCAGTTACCTACACACTCTATTGGACGTGTTGTGAACAGATTTTGAACCTCTTCAATACTACATTGCAAAAACAAGAGTGGTAAGTTTCGAAGAAAATATGGGCACAGATGGGACCAGTGTTAATGAAGAGTCAGTGCACAGACGTGCATAGGAGTTTAGGCTTACCTTCCTCCTTCCACAACTTGCGAGAGGTTCTTTGGCATAATCCCTTACAAGATTCAAACAGTTCAACAATTTAAACCGCTGATGATTCACGTGGTCAAATTGTGTTTAGCGATGAGGCTCACAAAAGTTACCGACACCATTAAAACCACGTGGCATAATCAGAATTTGGTTTTTTTAAGGGGAGATATAGACCTGGCATGGTCGAAAAAAATCTATATTTTTTTTTGCATTTTCTTGAATCTTGAGGTCTCAAGAATATCTGGTGAAATCGCCAAGTCAATATTTCGATAAATAAGCCAGTTACAGCCGAGAGAGTGAAACGAGTTTTGCGGCGTCGAACCGAGAGGCAGGTAGCGGCAAGCGACCCTTCGAACAGACCTATTTTATGATTCTATTGTGTTTTTGGGTGTGCTTAGCTCCAGGTATAACGGAAATATAATATGACTGTTATTATTTGCCAGAAATAGACACGTTATGTCAGTAGCTTGCCGTTCGTGCGTTACGGTGAATTTTCGTTTGTGAATAAATATTCTGAAATTGATATCAGAAATGAAGGTTCTCGAAAGCCCATTAATCTGAATCTTATCGCAAAGATCGGAGCAAAAAGAAAATACCGCCCAAAAATCGACATACTGCCGAAAAACTTTCCGACGAGAATATTAGTTCCAATGCCATGAAATTGAAGGCTGATCATGAGACATCCGCACAAGAAGATCCAAACATCAGGAATCTTGAATTTTTTGACTGGGTTTCCTATCTTGTCGGAATGTGTAAAATGTAAAAAGTGTGATGGTGATGTTCGGTTCTCAATAGAAAGCACTCGAGGACTCGGTTTTAAAATTGTAGTTTCGTGTTCATCGTGCCGACCTTCATTCCTTCGTGCCTGTACATCAACACAGCTTACGACATAAATACACGATTCTTTTTTGTTATGCGCTTATTAGGGATTGGTTTGCGTAGAGCTATGAAATTTTGTGGACTCATGACTTTACCGCCTCCGCTTCAACGAACGACGTATGAGATGATGATTAATAACATTCATTCTGCTGCTTCAAGTATTGTTCAATTGGTGTTAAAACAATCTGTAAAAGAAGAACAACAGGAAATAACAAAACAAAATTCGAGTGCTGATATAACAAAACTGACCCATTCAGGAGATGGTAAGTGGCGGAAACGTGGTTTTACCTTATTTGTCTGGATTTGCGGTTCTCATTGGTCAGTTTACAGGAAAAGTCGTTGATTTTCTTGTAAAATCTTTTTATTGTGCTGAATGTAACTATTGGAATAAAGACAAAAATACAGAGAAATATGAGGAATGGAAATCTAATCATGACGAAAATTGCCAGACCAATCATGACGGATTGGCGGGCAAAACGGAAGTAGACGTTATGAAAGAATTATTTTCAAAATCCGTCGAAAAGCACGGAGTTATGTATATTAATTACGTCGGGAAGGCCAATCTAAGACGTACACGGGATTGGTGAATGCGAAACCGTACGGTGATGAGATTGAAA
Organism: Volucella zonaria; assembly: GCA_963966105.1. NCBI lineage: Eukaryota > Metazoa > Arthropoda > Insecta > Diptera > Syrphidae > Volucella > Volucella zonaria. The sequence goes on from OZ014532.1 coordinate 162,231,208, forward strand.
TTGTGAAAGCAGCATGCGTGGGACACGTTCAAAAGCAAATGGAATTCGTATTCGCGAATGCAAGAAAAGAAATCCTGGAATCGGCGGCAAAAGCAAATTGACGGCAAACTTTCTAGATAAACTGAGCATTTACTATGGCTTAGCTATTCGCAGAAACTATAACTCCAAGGATGACATGAAAGAAGCGATATGGGCAACATTCTACCATTGCGGCTCAATAGCCAGCAACCCTCAACATCATTTCTGTCCTAAAGGCCCTGAATCGTGGTGCAAGTGGCAAAAAGCCAAAGCGAAAAGAGAGCTGAAAAATTTCCGTCACGATTATTCAGCATTGCCAAAAATGGTGTTAGATGTCATCAAACCAATATTCGAAGACCTCAGCAATGACAAATTATTGGAGAGTTTCAACCAACTTATTTGGAAGATAGCTCCAAAAACGATGAACAGCGGGGCCAAAATCGTTAACATTGCTGTATTTCTTGCAACATGTACGTTCAACAACGGTGTCACCTCATTTTTGGAAGTCATGAACGTGTTAGGAATATCCGTCGGATCGGGAACGCACTTTTACGCTGCGGAAGAAGACGAAATTCGCATAGCGAAAGCCGAGCTGCAAGCGCAAGAACAGAGGAAAGACGATCGAATACGGCGCCGACAACAAAATTTAGAAGCTATGAACATTCCGTCGACCGTAGAAGACTTACACTATGGGCCTGGTATCGATGATTTCATGTAAGATGACAAATTTCATGATTTATTCATTCTCAGATTTGCAAACGCGTTTTTCTCAAAACCACGTTCTTCAAATCGGTACCTAAAATTTCTCGAAAACCAATGAACCAATTGCCTTGAATTTGAATTTTGTGGTTATTCTACAATATACACCATGATCTAGTACTTGTCATAGGATTTTTTTTTTCGTTACAAAGTTTTTGTTTTATAGGCAAAATAATAACAAATTTCACTGTTTATGTTCATTTTGTCATAAATCAATATTTTTAAATTCGGCTATAACAAGTAGGTACTAGATTATATTCGGTCTACAAGTAAGTTTCCAGCGTTTTTTTTCCAAAATTTGAAGTTTTATTATGAAAACATAGTTACAATGCTTTATTCAAAGTATCGTCCATCGGAAGCTACAACTTTCCCCCATCTTTCTGGCAATTTATGAACTCCGGACCAAAAAAATTTCTCGTCTTTCGAGCCCAAGAACGTATCGAGCCAATTTTTGATTTCCTCTACTGAGCTGAAGCGTATTCCCGTAAGAGCGTTCTGCATCGAACGAAATAAGTGGTAGTCAGATGGTGCCAAGTCTGAACTGTAAGGCGGATGAGGCAGAATTTCCCATTCACTATTTTCCAAATAGTTTTTCACCGAAACCGCAACATGTGGCCGAGCGTTGTCGTGATGAAATATGACGGACTCATGCCCGGTCTCATATTCTGGCCGTTCTTCTTTTAATGCCCGCTTCAAACGAACTAGTTGGGTTCGATATAATGGTCCTTTGATGGTTTCACCACTCGGAAGCAGTTCGTAGTATACGACACCCTTTTGATCCCACCATATGCAGAGCATGACCTTATTCACGTGAATATTTGTATACGATTTTCTGCGTTTAGGATTATCATAATAAATCCATTTCTCATCACCAGTGACAATACGATGCAAAAATGATTTATTTTTATACCGTTGCAGTAACATTTCGGACATGCAAAATCGCCGTTTGACGTCTCTTGGCTTCAATTCGTACGGCACCCAGTTTCCAACCTTTTGAATGAATCCCAGTGCTTTTAGGCGCAGGGAAACGGCTTGTTGCGTGACGCCCAATGATTCAGCAAGTTCTTCTTGAATCTGACACGGATCCTCATCCAGTAAAGCGTCCAATTCCTCGTCTTCAAAACTTTTCAGCTTTCCGGGGCGATCTTTGTCTTCAACTCCAAAATCAGCACTTTTGAACCGTTTGAACCACTCGCGGCACGTCGATTCACCAATACATTCCGCCCCATAAGTTTCCGAAAGCAAAGGATAGGCCTCAGCCGCACTTCTTCATATTAAAGAATAAAAGCAGCGCTTCCCGCAAATGACGTTTATTTGGCTGAAAACTTGCCATGATTTTGCTCGATAAAATGTACGACACCGATAGAACTGCTCAAATATAACGCTGCAAAGTTGTTGACAGATACAAAACCTACAAATAAAACACATGGGGTCTGACATTTCTGCCCGGGATCCACTGATGGCGCCATCTCTGACAAACGCTGGAAACTTACTTGTAGACCCAATAGTATCTAATTTCATAATCTTTTCGGTTTTTTTTTTCAGATGATTTTTCAAGAAACTCCAGTGGATACCGTTTACGCAGATTTTTTTTATATACTATACATTATCCTTGTACATTTTTGATAGTTTTAAATTAAAAAAATTAAACAAATTTCTGAATGTGTACACTTTTAGATAGCTAAACTCCCAATTCCTTAAAAAAATACACAAAAATGCCTTTCTTTTCCGGCCCCTAGGTGTATATTTCCCCTTAATAACGAGGGAGGAGTTGGCGTTATAGTCAATAGTGATCAATACAGAAAGATTATGAACGAATATTTGTTTTTAAATTTACATGACTACGAGGTATTGAAATCAAAGTTTGGTGGGAGAGTTATTTCAGGATTAGGACCGGTAAATTGGCCACGAAGATCTTGCGATCTAACACCGCTTGATTGTTTCCTAAGGAATTACGTGAAATCGCTTGTTTTCTTGGATAAACCACCAACGCTTAAAGTTTTGGAAGACAATATACGGCGAGTTATTACTGATGCCCGAACAAGTGCTTAAAGACTGGACCACCAGGATACGCCTTGTAATTGCCAGTTGCCAATGTTACATCAAGTAAAAGCATTTAAGATCAAAAGCTAATGTTGTCTACTTTTATTCAAATTTATTTTCTAGACACCCTTGGAAAACATCCTTCAGAAAATTCAATTCAATAAAAACACATCATGAAGACTCTCTGTTTGGAGCATCATACTTTCACAACTTTCAAAGCTTAGAGTCATATCAAAAAGGGTTCATTATATACATAGACATACATATACTATATATAGATGTTTCAGAAATAAAGTGAACCAAGTCCTGTGTGAACCTTTTGATCAAATATGAGCCTGACTTGTTGCTTTCGTAGAAAATATAATTTAAAAATTCGAAATTGAAATTTATATCAAATTTGTTTAACCAACATCTTGGTTGTACTTAACAACAACAGTCAATTTGATTAATTTGCTAATTAAATATCCTGGCATGGTTCATTTTATTTCTGAACCACTCACTTACGAGTACATATAAAAAATACTATCCCACTGAAAACACACAAAACATCTAAATTAAGTATATTACTACCGTCCACAGTCGTCTTTGCGAAGGCGTAAAAGTTTTTACATGTTCCTCTTTCAATAAATTTCGTCCTAAAATTAGCACACACCCATAGGATTATAATAATATGTCCATCACTAATTTATGATTTAAGTGCTTAAGTCATTAGTCCCGTAATCAATCTTCGGTACCAAAACAAAAACGGCTCACACAAAAACCAGCCAAAACGGCATGTCGAAAACTGAAAAGGACGGATTTAGTTTAACCCAACTTTTGTTCGAACACATACATAAATTTTCCATCACTTAACCTCTAATAAAGTTTCGCTTCTTACTTTTTTTTTTTGTTCTTTTTTTAGCCTTAAAAAACGCAGCCCACTCGAATACAAACAACAGAGCTTAACGTCCACCCAAAACCCGACGTGTGTAGTCAAGACTTGCAGGCCCACAACCCAGGTCTCACTCCAAATTTATCTCCATGGTGTTTCTAAAAATAGCCTACGCTCTACATTTAAAGAAGATTGGTTCAATGCCAACGGCAACCCAAGTTTACAGCAAAACCGAAAAATTCTCGCAAGAAAAAATTCAAAAAAAAAAAGAAGAGACGAACAGCCGAACTTGACAAGGGGGTTTTGAAAGCTACACCCAAATAATTTTCTTCAGACCCGCCCGCATTACGTGTCAGCAGCCAATGTGTGCATAAAAATATATATATACATACGTTTGTATGTTTGTGTTTATGTATACTTGCCCATGTTCAAGGATATTTCATACTCATACCAAAGCAGAGCCGATACCGTTAAAATGGAGGTTTTTCAAGCCAAGAAGAGTAATCCCATTCTCTTGCATGATTCAGCAAGTAAACAAATAAAGTAAAGAACATTTTTTTTTTTAAAAAAAATATTTCTCTACGGTTTAATCGGCTTCCCGATCTTTTCAATTTCCCTTTACTTGGGTCAATATTTCAATTAGATCCTTAGCCATTTATCTTGCTCTGATTCATTCCAAACGAATGTTATTAACAATCCCTCCAAAGTGGGAAGAAGCACAAGCACACGAAACCCTCGAACCATTGCCCTTCCTCGCAAAAAAAAAAAAAAAAAAGAAAAGCGGATGTTTCCATGGAGGTTTCTAAAAATAACCTTTCTCAATACAAAGACGGTTGCCTCGGCCGTGGTAATCTCACCCACTTCAAATGAGAGCGGAAGAAAAGCATAAACCTCGTTAAAGGGGATGTTGCATTCCATTTTCATCCCCCCTACCAATTTTGTGGGAGTCGGTGGAAAGGTTATGTATTCGTGCATAGTATTTGTATCTATATGCGTGTTGAACTTCAAGGACATGGCACAATGTGAAGCGTATGAGAGAAATACATTATTATTCTTCTCTAAGGCCGGGGGCCAAGTAGAGCTTTTCTGGTGTTTGTGGAAGCTCCCTCTCACTGTATCTTTGTTTTTCTCTCATCAATGTACTAAGAGAGAGGCTAGTATTTCCATTGCATCACAATAGTAGTGATTTGAGGAGCTTTTCTTTTTTTAGATCGGAAAAGGGCTGGTTCTCCCCTTTTGGCTTTAGGAATAAAACCTCGCTCCTTCAAGTTCAAAATATTATGTTGGCCAAAATGTAAGCAAGTTCGCGAGCCATAGCAAGGGGAAACGGTTTCGAAATTTGCATTCGATTCCTTTTTTAAATTGCATAAAACTCCCATAGGAAGGTTTGAAATGTTGAAAACTGCGTATGATGATGAGTTTTTGAGTTAAAACAAGGTATTTGAATGGTATTCACGATTTAATAACAGTCGCCAGTGTTTGGAAGACGACTCAAGGCAGCCCCGCTCCTGTGACAAGAATATTAACTCGTGCGGCGCTCTCAGTCTTCTAATCCACGAGCCACGGTTAAAATGTTGTCTGAGAAACTAAATGCTACTGAAGAAGTACTTGATCGCTTTTTGAAAAGGATCGGATAGGTCTCCTGGGTGGGGAATATAACCGCATGATCAACTGGTTCTTGCTTCACGATAATGTTCCTGTGCATTCATCGTTATTGGTAACCCAGTTTTTGGCTAACAAATCAAGTCCTGTAATCAATAACCCACCAGACTTACCGGGTATGGGTTCGGCTGATTCTTTTCTACTCCCTAAACTGAAGCTTACTATGAAAGGAGAACGTTTTAATGACGTGGTGATTATTAAACCAAATGTTACGAGCATGCTGGGGAAATTTTCGAAAAGAAACGCTTTACGACCGTTGAAAATTGAATACAAAATGTTGTCCTTCTCTTTTTTTTTAACAGTATTTCAGAAGTTTTTGAATAAACTGTATATATAGAGCTATTCTAGAAAATTGTGAAAATATGGTACAGTGTACTGTGGAAAAATTTCAATCCATATGAAAACTTGAACTATCGATCAACTTCGCTATTGCAGTGCACTGCAATTAAGCATGCCGATTACCTACTTATCTTCCCCAAGAAAAATTATGCGATGGAAATATGAAAGACTTTACAAAATCTGTAACAAATAGTGTCGGACCCCAGGAAGATATCATATTCCTTTACTCGTTAATTAAATCCGGGTCCTGACCCATTTTTTTTTAAAATGAGCGCGCGCTCAAGAGGTTTGTGTACAAAATGTTCGTACACAGCGCGGGCGAAGGAAATTTAAGGAGTAAGAAAAGACAGGTAGCGATGTACATTGTTTTTAAATGTTTGTAAGATATAAGGAAATACAGAGATCAGCATCGCATTCCATAAGCGAGTTGTACGGCTTAGCAAAGAATCACGATATTTTAGAGTACGTCCGAAAATGGGCTTGAGGGTATACTGAGCATGAGCATTCATTGCGAGACGGGTGTTACGGTTGAAAGTTTGAATGAGCGGAATGCTACTGGGGATTTCAATGGAGCACTGGTGGTGGAAATAGCGATAAAACAAAGCGAGACAGGAGACAATATGTCGGTGTTCGAGGCTGTCGATTGTTTGACTGATATTAGTATCACCTATGAGTTTTATCGCACGGTTTTGAATCCTATCTAGCAGGTGCAGATATGTTTTAGGAGCACCTGACCAGATATGGGCATTGTACTCCAATTTTGGGCGCATTATATATTGAGGCCAGATCAGAGGGGGTAGAATATTTCTTACATCGCTTGAAGAAATCCAGACATTTCGCAGCATTTTTGACGACATCGAATATGTGGTCATCCCAACGCAAGTTGTCACTGATACACATACCGAGAATGGAAAGTTTATCGGTTTCGACGATGCAAGTGCCATTCATGGATAATGGCTGGGTATTTGAATTTCGCTTTAATGACAGCAGACAGCATTGAGTTTTGGAAGCATTAAATTCCACTCTGTTGATATTTCCCCAATTGGTTATGCTGTTAATATCAGAATTGAATGAGCTTAACATACGTTGCCGTTCCCGTTGTACAGTCGAAGAGCAAGGACGTGAGTCTGGAAACGAATATGAAAAGCAGAGAGTACTATCGTCAGCAAAGGAACATATTGGATTAGAAGTAGCAGACAAGAGATCGTTCATAAAAATTAAAAAGAGTGTCGGAGACATAACGGAGCCCTGGGGCACACCAGCATTTATTTTGTGAATATCAGACTTGAAACCATCCAAGACAACTTGAATTGAACGTTCCGAAACGCAATTTCTAATCCATTGAAGAAGAGAGTCGTCTATCCCAAAAGCGCATTTTCGACAAAAGAGCCTGATGCCAAACTCTGTCAAATGCCTTAGAAATATCAAGTGCAACTATCTTGCTTTCGCCAGATTGATGTACGTTTTGGTTCCACTTTTCGGTGAGGAATGCCATCCATTCACCAGTGGACCTGTTGCTACGAAAACCATATTGCCGGTCATTGAGAAGTTTTCGTGTTTCAAGATATTTCATTAGCTGATGGTTTATCAGCGTTTCCATGACCTTGGAAAGAAGGGACGTAAGTGCAATGGGTCTGTAGGAGGAGAGAGAGGAAGATTCGCCTTTTTTAGGGACGGGCTGGACAAATGCTGTTTTTCATCTGCTCGGAAAGAGTCCTAAAGAGTAGGATTGATGAAAAATCTTACGCAGTGGTTTTGCCAGCGTGGAAGAACGCCTCTTCAGAAGAAGGGGAGATATACCATCTGGACCAGCGGATTTAGATCTGGATTTGTCCCATTGAAGATTCGACGCACTCAAGTGTAGCCGGAGACAAAGCACAATCTGGGAGATTTGAGTTAGCCGCAAAGTGTGCAGCAAGCAGATTGGCTTTGTCCAAAGAGCTTACAGCTGGAATGTCATTGTAAATGAGCGTTGGGATGGAGGATGAGGCAGAATTTCTAATATTTTTGACGAACGACCAAAAATGCTTACTGCCTTTGGGACATTGCAGTGTCCCATCGAGTCGTACCATGCATAATACATATTACTGAATGATACAAAAATTGTTCAAATATTATGAGCCATCTTCTTATATGTCCTTCTTAAAAAATAAGTAGGAGTTAGAACGCATAACGACATACTCGTATGACAGCATCAAAGCTAGAGACTTCTAAATGCACATCCTGATCTTGCCCAACGATCATTTCTGTCGATAGTCAGTAGAGAGGTTGATTGCAGAAGCAGAGAACCAAAAAAAAAAGCTTGGCTTATCACTTGATTTGTTACTAGCACTCATCACGCAGAATGGGGCGACACTGCGATTGAAGTGAGTTACTTTTTGATTACGTTTTAAGTACAAAACTTATTGCAATATAAGAAATGAACTCAAATTCATAACCACAAATCAATACGAAAAGAATTTTGTCTCACACAGAAGGCTCAAATAGAAAGAAACATTAGACCAGGTAATAATTTCAATCGTTAATGACAAGGATCAACTTTTCTATCAAGAGGAGACGACTGAAAATCCAAGATATCATGGGTGAGGAAACTTTTCCCAACCAATCCAGTAATGCAAATTTTTTTTTAAAAAACATTCTGACTGCTGTTGTTTATTTCACCAAAAAAATTAGTGAACATAAGCAAGGGTTCCTCATGATGCGCCTCACTTGGTTGTTGGTGTAACACGCGCAGTTCGTGTCCATGGTGATTTTGGTTATTTGCTGCCCTCTTTTTATAGCACGCTCGGCTAGCGTGGCCACACAACTGAAAAAAGTCACAATTTTTGTATTTGAAAATTCAAATGACTCAAATGAAAACCTTCGTCTTTCTGAACTGTCTCTGGTGTTGAGTTGACATTGAAAAAACCTCGTTATTATCTCTGACGTCAGGTACATTCCTATGTGCTGCTTCCTGGGCCAAGGCTAGCTGATACGCCCTTTGGAAATCTAATTTTGTTTCACTGAAAATCTTTTTTGCAGAGCTACATCGGTGACACCACAAACGATCTGATCGCGTAACATATTATTCACTTCCATGAAATTAAAGTGCTCTGAAAGTTTCCGCAAGTCCTTAACGAAATCGGCAATAGATTCGTCTATTTTTTGAGTCCTTTTATGAAATGTGCAGCGCTAGACGATTTCGTTTGGTTTTGGGTGGAAATGACCATCCAACTTTTCAAGAATTTCTTGGAAAGTCAAACCCTTTGGCCTCAGTGGTGTCAGTAGTGTATAATTTCATAAGTCGTTTCTCTGACACAAGCAAGAAATATTGATTCTGCTGGACCTCATTCCTAATGCCATTGACCTCAAAGTAAAATTCCATCCTCTCCTTGTAGTTGCTCCAAGACATCGATGGTTGGAATTTATCTAACTTTCCGCACGTCATATTGTAGTTCTGTCGCCCTCGCCTTCGCTCATCTTTATTCTATGTTGAATTTATGTTTGATCCTGATAGCCAGTGTTGTATATTGAAAGGTATACTCACTTTTCTTTTAATTCAATAATTACTCAATTTGTTCAAAATTTATTGTAGTTCACGTTTTACAAGAAATCAGAAAGTCGACCACGAGGCGCGCTCCTAAAAAAGACAGCTTGCTGACAGGTGTCAAAAGTCAGAAAAGAAGTTGAAACCGTGCTGCCAACAGTCGAGGCTTAGTGGTGTTACCAGACTGACTAAATATATAACAGATAGTGTAAACAATCCAAAGACCAGCAATATCGACAAGTCCTTCCAAACGGTCTCTGAGATCATTGAAAAATAATCTAACAGTCAGAGGCGTTTTCTCAAACATCAAGTCAGAGGTTAATCAGAAGGTTTGACTGGTACAAACGCGTACTCATATAAAAAAAAAAATACAGAGTACGATTACTACTAAGTTTGACTTTGATGAAATCGAAATTAAGTAATAAAATTTGCTGGGTAAACCTTATTGTAACGGATGTTTATTTTCTCATTACTATAAAGTTAATTACAGGGCATACTTAAATATAAATAATTCATGATAAATTTAAAACTCTATTAGGACCTGGTGCCATCTCAAGATACCGATTTGACCAATTCCCTTTTCCACTCTAGATACCATCTACTACTCTACCAGTATATTCTCGTCTGTAACTTAACATAATCACGAGATTTTTTATTGACAACTAAAATAGTCCGACTGATGTGTGCCATAAATTTCACTTTTAATCGTATACACCTATGAGTAAGTTATACTCGTACATAACATACATAGCTCTGTAAAGTTCATATTTATAAAAAATATACGACCTTAAATTTAAAAAAAAAAGCTTACAACGTAAAATGCCTAATTTTTGTTCACAAAAATTATGTAGCACTTCGCATTTCGATGCCTAAGGTCGCATGAATCACCTAACACACATAAATTCAATCTAAGAACGTCAATCGGTTCATTTCGGATGTCCATTTCTAAAAGCGCATTAAAGATTTAAAATAATCTCAAAATACTTTGAACGTCCTCGTGATAAATACATATGTATGTAAGTATTTTATATTCATCTAGGGCTACTTTTATACCACAAGATAGTTCTGATTATGAATGAATCACACAGATATGAATCTTATCGATCATAGACGGGGACAAGCAATACGTTGTTGAGTTTTTTTTTTTTATAACAGATTGAAGGAGCCTTCGTATCGCAAAGAAGGTGTGTCGCGCTATTACTGATATAAGACGATTTGGAATCATAAAAGAGAGTGACATCATGGTTAAATCTCTTAGTTTTTATCTAATATATTATCACAAATATTGCAACACTGTGATTATGAAGTATTATCTTCTAACGTGCTTCCGCATGTTTATTCTTAGATCCTCGTAACCCTCAAGGTGCATGTAGTGTTAACAAAACACGCGCGATTTTGCTCAGAGTTCTGCAACGTGTATAGCTCTCTTTTTAACTCATTCCAATTGACCTTGATTTCTCCGCAATTGTTCTGTGTCAGGTTTATCTTAGTTTGGCCAATTGAGTAAGAAGATTCCATTATATAGCTTGCTTAGCAATGAAATAAACTTTGCGTTGTAAAGTGCTTCCGATTAACTACCACATCATTCAAAATGTGATGATGTCTTTTGGCTTCAACCTTATGTGTAGAATATACATATTCCAATACATTGTACTACAATCCTACAATATCACTGCTTCATGTTGGTATTATTATAGAAAAGAATTAGAAAAGCTTAGGTCTTAAGTCTTGACAACTTTAGAACATACACTGTTTACCTTGGTAGGTATACGAGTATACGAGTATATACGAGCCATTTCGTATATGTTATCCATGCGATAGCAGATCTAAAAGCCCCTTCAGTGCAGACCTGACCATGTCCGATACACATTACTACAGGGCCTTTCGAAATCGATGGAAAGCGAATGTAGTAATTGCCTGATCGAGGCAGTAAGATCCTAAATGAAAGCCAACACGTCAGACATCGATAGTTAATTTCGCCCATATTCAGAATTACTTTTACTTAGGTACTCGTTTTAATCGGATGCGGGGTACAGAAGCCTGTCTCTATTGAACCTGCGTGCTATTTGCATGTTGGTGGGGCTGCTGCTGAAGGATGCAGTTCGAAAGTGTACGAAAATGGTCACGCTCCACACCGATGTCGGCCCTATGTTCATTTCGGACGTCCGGAAAACATACTTCAACCCAACGGCTAATTACAATGTAATCGAATTGATAAAATCTTCTTCGTCAGCCAGAAGAAGTCCGGTGGACTTTATGGCAGGCCTCATCTACCTGCGAGCATCGAACTCGTCGAGTTGTAGAGGCTGAGTAGGGTCAATGAATCTTGAGAAACTCGCCAGACGAGTCCTGCAACTAAAGGATGTTCCCCCCCCCCACCACCCTTCCCAACCACTCCTTTTTTCCAGTGGGCTGGATCAAGGTGTCATAGGACCCGTGCTGAAGATCAACCTGGCTGAGGGCCCAGCATCTCCAAAAATTGCTCAGTCGCGAACGGAGTATCCGGATACCTTGCGACCTCCAGATAAGCTAGTCTTATCTGTATACAGCGGATCTCTGTACAGATGGATGAAATCTAAAAAAAAAAACTAAACCCGAGGCCGGTATTCTTTTAATACCGGGCGGTAGAACGGTGACTTCACCGACTACCGGCAAGGCTCCTGCATTATCGAGCGGAGGTAAAAATGTGGCAGGCCTAAAAATAAGTCTTCAAGGTGTGCTAAAACTGTGGAGCCATCCTATCACTTCCTCCACACCTGGCAGCAGCAAGTTTGTGGCAGGCCACGGAATTGTCACTGCTACTAAAACTCCTCCACCTGAGGAGGAATCGACAAGCTCCATCCAAGTAAGACGCCAAAATGCTTTAGGCATCATCAAAACCTCGGATCCATTCCGGAGGTTGAGAGAAGTGCGGATATAAAGAGCAAGATTGAGTGGACTTAACAATTAAGCCATCGGTCTCCTCTTCTGACATCCTGTCGGAAATGGAAATCGATGGTGAAGCAAAAAGAGGTCCTATAGGATCAGAGGCAGAAGAAGAGCTCTTGAGCACATCTTCAGAATCGGAGGACTTCAACAGCACCGTGGTGGAGGCTACTCTGGTAAACTGTACGGTTTCACCAGATTAATCTCTATCACTCAAAAAAGGCTTCGGCCGCACTCATTCCGCGTCTCTCCAAAAACGCAGAAGACATTATCCTAATCCAGAAACCATGGATCGTAGAACACGTGGACTTGGGACACCTGTATGCGCTCCGCTCTATACATACCATATAAGAGACACAGATAAGATTAGAACTTGTATATTAATGAAACGTAGCCTTAATGCATTTTTGCTTCCAAATCTCAGCGACCCCGACTTAACCGTTGCCAGACTAGTGATTGCCAAAGGGTCCTACTGGCTGGCATCGGCATATCTTCGCCACGATCATATGGGCCCTATCCCTGGTGATAGCCTAGAAAGGGTGGTACTGGAAGCTGGAAGGCAAAAAACTGGCCTCATCATCGGATGCGACGCTAACGCCCATCACACGGTATGACGCAGTACCTACATCAACGATATATTATATTGTTTATTTTGACTTTATTATAAGAAATAACCTCATTGTTTGCAACATTGGCAATGAGACCACTTTTATAACAAGAAACCGACAGGAAGTGCTAGATATGCTGTCTCCGACAGCATCACTCAAATGCTAACGAACTGATGGTATCCTCTGAACACTCTTTTTCAGACCACAGATACATCCGGAATTATCGGAAAACTGACTGGTCAAAATACAGAGGAATCCTGTCAGAAACAATATCCTCTGAACTCTCTAGTCCCCCACGTGACAGCAATGAGCTTGATACGAAAATCAGGGAATTCACTCTGGCTCTTAATCAGGCTATGGCAGCTTCCAGCCTTCTTATTCAACCTAGAGGCAAGAAAAAGCCGCACTGGTGGACATCAGCACTGGGACTGCTTAGTAACACTTGCAGAAAACTTTTTAACTTTGTAAAAAGCTCAAGAAATGTGACTGACTGGGACTCATACAAAGAATTCTTCAAATTATACAAAAAAAGAACCGGGGAAGACAAATCGACAATCCTGGAAGTCATTCTGTGACAAAATCACGGAAACCTTTGAGGCATCGCGGCTAAGAAAAATCCTCTCTACAAGTCCGATGATGTTTGAAAAAAACCGATGGCTCTTGGGCAACCTCAAGTGATGAATCACTCAATCTGCTACTGGACACCCACTTTCCAGGTAGTTCCCAATTCGCGGCTAGTAGCGACCCAAAAAGGCCTACTGCAACCGGGACCAAAGTTCAAGGTCTGATTACAAGAGACAAACTGCTCTGGGCGCTGCATAGTTTCAAACTATACAAGTCTGCTGGCCCGGTGCCTGCCGAACTACAGAGGTCCTCAGATATTATCCTGCCTACGCTAGAAAATATTGTGAGGAGCCATGTAGAACTGGTCCACATTCCACTGTCATGGAGAGAAGTCAAGGTAGTTTTCATTCCCAAAGCCGGAAAATGATCTCATGTTCTCAAAAAGGGCCTCAGACCTATAAGTCTTTCAACTTTCCTTCTGAAAACGCTACAACGACTGATTGATATCCACATACGAGCTAAAATTGATCTACGACTTTTGTCAAAGGCTCAACATGCCGACTATAAAAGATAGTCGGCGGAAACGGCTGTACATTCACTGACTAGCAACATCGAACGATCTGTACAATATAGAGAGTACACAATGGTATTTTTCCTGGACATGCATAGAGGGTGCCTTTAACAACGTCAACACATCCGCAATCACGACTGCGCTGTCAACTCTGCTGGTAGATGACTCACTTGGAGAGTTGATCAGACTTACGCTAAACAGCAGGATAATCAGGTGGGGACTCTGCTAAAAGATCTGTCAGCAGAGGTACGCCGGAAAGATATATCGGCTGATATACCTGAAAGCGCGTGGTAGAAGGGTGATTGCCTATATAAGCTACAGTAGCTTTATTCTCTTGCGAAAAAATCCATTGGGAATAAATGGGGCCTTCAACCTCGCATAACCTACTGGCTATACATCTCGGTCAAAAGACCGATATTCACCTACAGAGTTGTTATCTGGTGAACGACCTTAGACGATGCAGTCAACTGCAGTATGCTGAGCAGAGTCCAAAGAACAGAATGTCTATGCATAAGCGGAGCTTTACCGTCTACTCCCTCTGCAGCATTAGACATTCTGTTTCATTTGACACCCTCGACATTTTCAACAAGCGACTACACAGTGGACAAAGAATTCATTTGGTCGCGCTAACATCCTTAATACATTAGGAATTCTCACAGAGAACATCGATTACACCATACCTGAACTTTGGTTTGACAAAGACTTCCACGTAAGCTTCCCCTCTAGATTCTTCTAGGAGGAAGTTGCTTTCATGAAGGACAAGTTAATCCATTTCTGCACAGATGGATTTAAAACCGATAGCGGGGTTGGTGGCGGTGTTTTCTCAGATAAGCTCAATCTAAGCCTCTCCTTCCGTCTTCCAAATCACTGTAGCGTCCCCCAGACGAAAATTTTGGCGATTAAAAAAGCCCTGTCCTGGCTGAAGGAAAACGTGATATCTGACAGGATATCCGCATCTTTTCGGGTAGTCAGGCCGCTATCAAGTCCCTGGACTCAGTCTTATTAAATTCTAAAACCGCCTTCAAAGCCGATCATATCTTATGGAGATGGCAGAGTACTTCAACCTTTACCTTTGCTGGGTGCCGGGCCACAGAGACATTCCGGGGAACTGTAGTGCCGATGAACTCGCTAAAATTGGAACCACTCTAACTATTCTACCGGAAAAGGGTAGCATAGGTATACCAATCGCTACGTGCAAATTAATACAATATTAAAGCTGGATGCCAATAAAAAAACAAACCTTAAGTGGACTGTTGGACCAACATGTCTAGCGACTAAACGGATCTGGCCAAAGCTAGATCCGTATCGCTCTAAGATTCTGATCCTTCTAAATAGGAAACATCTCAGCGCCATCATAGGTGTCATCACTGGACACTGCTTCATAGGCAAGCACGCAAGAAAGCTATCACAAACGATTTCTGTAGAAGCTGCATGGACGGGTAGGAAGAGGAGACAAACCTCCACCTACTCTGTACATGTCCAGAGAAGAAAACTTCACTTAGGACCTTTCTTCTACAATGACCTAAACGATCTAAAAAATTTCCTACGCTTCATCGTAAGCTCAAACTGGTTCCATTAGTAAGAGGATCATAGATCCACGTGGCATCATAATGGACCAATGGGCATAAGGGGTTTTGTGTTTCCAACAGCCACTCTTACCTATCTACCTACCTTGTAGCAGACCTTATGCTTATGAAACCTGCTTCCATTCAGTAGGCGATTAATATTACATACAGGAACCCAGAAGCCGTCGTTTCAGTTTTCGACGCCATGAGGTCCTTAAGTTATTGGCACCATTTATATGGCTGTTAAAGTTTGTCGGTGGATTACACTGAACGATAATCATCTTCTTTACTGCGCTCTGAATTCTTGCAGTCAATATACTGGGTGGCTTGAAGTTACGAGGGTCATTGCATTTTATGTAAACAGTAGTCATACATAAGCTAGGAGACAGTGTGGTCAGTGGGTGAAGTGTACACCCCCGAATCCTTTAACCTGGTCGAACCCATATATCCAACATACACCACATAAATCCGGACCCCATTTGGAGAAATATGGCGTTTTGGAGACTATATCTCCTTGTTTAAAGGCCGGCAACAGATTATCAGCCAGTATCCGAAGCGGTTGTTAACGTTTCTGACCATTGAGTGTGTTTAATCGCTGCGCCATAGACTAACTAACACATTTGAAAGGATATTTTTTGACAAAAATTTGTGTAAGGAACGATTCGAGGAAGAAACAAAACACTAACACGATAGAACTGGCTTTCTAAACCAGCTCTGCTTTCGGATGATGGATGCCATGGTTTTCTATCCGAAGTAACTGCGATTTTCCAGTAAGAAATATGTATTAAGTGTCAATATTTTGCCAGGCCACATGGATATTCAAGACAATTAGACATCTAATGAATCCGCTTAGGGGCGAGGTGCAAATTGGCTGACTTTCTGTCAAAGAAGAGCTCTCTGCCTCCAACTTGACACGTTCGTAATAGCTTAAATACTTTGGCAGTCATAGAGCTAACACAAATCCCATTGCCTAGTTAGACTTAGTCGCACCGATGTTCGTGTTGTCTCTAGTATCATTAAGTCTTATTACAGAGCTCTGCGCCAATGGCATCTATGCTGAAGGCTTAGATTACATTCCAACGACTTGGGATGAAAAAGAAGACATGCAGTCTTTTCGTCATTTGCAAAATGGAGTCATGACCCATTCTATCTACCGCTTACACCGTGTTCTTACACCAGGTAAACTTGCAAAACGTTTCGGCGTAGCATATTTTATAGACCTTGACCTTCATGAAAGTCCCATTAGTCTTATACAAACTGGCTTAGTAGCGTCCGTAATGAATGGAATTTTATTGCCACTTCAGCAGAATCTGTTTATCATTTATATATCACGAGAACTCTTGGTAATTCTTTTTTTTTTTTCAGAGAGAGTTTTGCCAAAAACGTCCTATGAGCTGGCGCACAGGCCGATATTACATATATTCCTGAATAGAATCAGGGCGAATAAGAAAAAGATGTAGGACCGGTGATGTAAAATTGATTAATAATAATCAAAAGTTAAAGCTTAGTTTAAAGCATAACGCCCAAGCTATCAATAAACGAATATTTTCAAGTTTAATTACAATTTACAAGCATTATAAATAGTAAGTTTTATAATTCAAACCAACCTGTAACACGCAATTACTCGAGAAGTCTCATCTCATAAAGGGCCTATTCATTTTAACTGTCTTGTTTTAAAAAAAAATAAATTCAAAAGATGAACACGTAACATTGTTGTCCGAATCGTAAATTTATTAATAGAGTTTTTCTGTTTTAGGTTCATCGGTGTTTTTTATTTCTAGTTTAAAGAAATAAATAAATTAATTGGTGATTTTTTTATTTCATTTCTTAAGAACCATAAATTCCAGAGGAAAAAATAGGATTTGTTTGATTTTTTTTGCGCGGATTTTTTTTTTTCAGGTGCCCCGTCGTCTATTTATACATTCTTCTATTTGCGAAGTATTTTTCTCTTTTCCATAAATTAATCTGTTGATCATCCGATGTGTCATACTAGACCGAGGGAAGGTAGGAAGACTAAGAAGAAAACAATTCGAATGGATGTTGAGAATTTTTATGACGTTCGAACGAAAATTGTACGCAAAATATGCATAGTACGTGTATACGAGTATATGGATACTTTTTTAGTTTTTTTCTTTTTTTTATAAATTCTTAGGAGTATTGGTATTTTTGAACCATTCGCTGTTAAAGAAATATGAAAAAAAAAGCATATACCGTCGGTTATTTTTATTAAAAATAAAATACAGAAAAATGAATGAAATGACCAATATTTTGGCTTTATTAATTCGCAAATTTTATGACATTTAGTGTTGGCAAACAATTTCGGGCATATGGCCACCGCGGCTGCATCCAGCACCACTATTTCCAGCATAGCCGGCCTTATTTCGGCAATAACGCGCATAATATTGTAGCTGGTTTATCAACATATACGAGTGACTTGACATACCCCCGCAAAGTAGTAAAAAGTACATGCTAATAGAAAATAAATGCTTAAAAGCTAGCTTAAGATAACTTATTCTAACTTATTCTAACTTACTGGCCCCCCAAGCGGGCGTTCTAAGCTAAACTATATTCTTATTCTATGTCTTTAGACATCAAATTTATCATTTTAAAAAAATAATTATTATTCATTAACATCTACAATAGTTATACTAAATACTTAATATTGTATATTTAATAAAAACTCTGTAAATGAAAAATTTTTTTTTGTATTTATATAAAACCTAAACATCCAACTTAAAATACTTAAACTACAAGATGGAGTGAAAAGTGACCTCCCTGACCGCCAGAATACGCTGCTACCGCAAAAAAGGTTATGGTGCCTTGAAGTCCGTTCATATTTAGGCAGACATGCCAAAATTCAGTGCGATACTGTTTTTAGTTTTGTTTTGGCAGCTGATTGTTGTTGACGTGTTTGGCATCATGTTGAGTATCGACAAAAACGATTTTCGTTCTCTCATAAAACATTATTTTTTGAGAGGCAAAACGGGGAAGGAAACAAAAGAAAAGTTGGATAAAGATTATGGGGCTAATGCTCCGTCAGATTACACCGTCAAATATTGGTTTCGAGAGTTTCGTGGTGGGCACAACTCCACTACCGATCAAGTCCGCAGCGGCAAGCCCTCCGATGCGGTTACAGAGGACGATGTCAAAAAAATACATGAAATATTGTTGGCTGACCGGAATGTGAAGTTGCGCAAGCTAGCAGATACCACAAAGATTAGTACTGAGCACGAAGGCGAGAACACTTCGAAAGAATGTTTGGACTTGCTGATGCGGAATCGGGCGGACTTTTGGCGTCGATTGGTAACTGGATTTGGATCCCTCGGACTATTATCTCTTCCCACACCTCAAAAGATGGCTCATCAATAAAAAATTCAGCTCACGCGAGGAAATCATCGACGCCACGGAGGAGTATTTTGCAGAAATTCCGAAAAATTACTTATCGGACGGGATCAAGAAGTTGGAAAATCGCTGGAATAAGTGTATCAAACTAAAAGCGGACTATATTGAATAACATAAAAAAACATTTAAAAAAAAGAAATTTTTAATTCCCAAGGAGGTCACTTTTTACTCCATCTAGTAACTACCTATGCTAGCTTATACACAACCTTAAACTACTTAGCCTAACTATACCATCTAGCCTAAACTAATTGTTAGCAAACTTCAAGTTGCTAACCCAAGGTGACTAATCTTAAATATCTTAAAACTACCCAACCCTAGGTAAGTCGGCCATTTGCTAAACATAGCAAGGAAAATGTGGCCCACTTTGCCTTCTGACTAGACTAACTCGGAGTTGAAGGAATCGGGTCTTCTTCACTCAACCACCAAATATTTTGGTGCTGCGAAACAACATCTTTTTCATCGCGTTTTCAAACCGCGCTACTAAACCTGAGACGATCAATACTGCCGTGTTCGACATCTCTGCTGTAGTTGAGTCGCCCTCACCAACTGTACGAGCTACGTGAAAGATTAACGGCACCGCAAACCTATCCTGGATCAGCCCTTTCATGTGAAAATAGAGGAACGCTTCAGTGGGGACGAAGCCTTTCAAGCGCATATGATATAATTAGTTTGGGTAGAAGGCCCCAGATTTCAGGTTGTTGGATGGGGTCATTGCTCATGGAATATGTCTTCGAGTCAGCTTAATAGCGAAGATGTCAACACTTATTACATGCACCCTGTTTTATAGAACCTTATTGGAATAGAATTTTATGTACTCCGATTCTGGTGTTGTGTAAAGGTGAAAACAAACCCTAAGGCAAGCCCTCTCAAACACCCGAATCTTTTCCATTGCTCTCACATTGAACCACACTGGACAACCATATACCAGCATGGGCCGAATGAGGGCCATGTAGCAGATAACTTTCACCCTCGCATCGGGTAGGCTGCTATAAAACAATCTCTTTGTAAGGGCTAAAGCACCCTGTAGAGTCTTGTTGAAATGTCCACGGTCTCCGACCGAAATGATTGTTTGCAAAAGGCTTCAATACTGCCTCTAAGACAGTTTCACGGTATACGATCGCATTAATTTTGACACCACGGTCAAATACGAGCGGAGAGCGACCATCGGCGGTTATGGCGGCCCACACCATCACCATCGGTGCTGCCTGCTTTCTGATGGCCGTCCGAAGGTGTACATTTTCGAAGGACCTCTCTGGCAAGTAAACTCGGTCATTTTGTTTGTTGACATATTGATCGATAACAAATGGCGACTCATTGGAAAAAACCAAATTCGGCAACTCACCACTTTCGTGTAAGCGTAGCAACTCCTTCGCTCTTTCGACTCTAACGTTTTTCTGTTGCGGTGTAAGATCATGTGCTTTCTGGAACTTCAATGGCTTGAGTCCAAGCTCATTTTTCAGTATGTGTTGCATCCGTTCCAACCATATGTTGAGCTCACGAGCCATTTTTCTTCCACTTCGACGCGGATTTCGCTCAATTCGAGTCTTCACTTTCCGAACCATTTCTGCCGATGTTGCTGTTTTTTTATGACCACCTCCATGGCGTTTTGCAACGCTGCCAGTATCACGGTAACGAGCTATGGTTCGAGACACAAATGATTTATTCACGTTGAGGTGCTGGAGGGCTCTAACGATAGCTACGTGTGGTTTTCTATCCAAATATAAAGCAATCACACTATCACGTTTGAATTCCATCGCGGATATAAATTCTTCAACACAACTGAGACGCAAATGATTTAAAAGGCTTGTAAATAATAAAATTATCTGTCATGTGTCACTGTCATGTACTGTTTGGAAATTATAGCAGCCTGAAGTTAGTTGCAGTTCGAGTCATTCAGGGTGTACATTCTTGTTGAAATATTAATATTGATCTAGCCAGATCCGAAGGTATCTGACAACATTTCGACAAGCAAGTGGCTGGCCGTGTTGTCCAAGGATCGAGAATTTTCGCCAATTCTTTCTGGTATCCCTAGAAGCATCAGACAACGGCGTTCTACACAGAATGGTTTCACACTTCTGAAATTTGATTTTTAACTTCCAGTCATCGCAAAATCGCCTAATTTGTTCGAAGTCACATTGCAAAAGCACATTAATGACCTTTGGACCTGTTCTGTACGCTATCAAGTCGTCTGCGTACGCTATGCTATGGGGAAGTGAACCTATCAAATCGCTTGTGTAAATGTTGAATAAGATCGGCGAGTTAACCGCACCTTGTTGCAGATCGTTTTTAATGTGAAATGTTCCAACAGAAGTCGCATCGCCCTTTTTCACGATGAACTGTCTGTTGGTGGGCATTGCCCCCAGGGGTCCATCTGCGATCCTTTTATCTGGAACCTCATGATGGATCCGCTTCTGTGGCAATTGAATGAGCTCTGTGGTTGCTGCGCTTATGCAGACGACCTGCTCCTTATCCTCGAGGGCCAATCCAGGGCTCGTGTGGAAGAATTAGGAGAAAGAGCTCTCTCAATTGTTTCCGGATGGAGCGAAAGCGTTGGCGTCAAAGTGTCACAGGAGAAGACAGTATCAATGCTGCTTAAAGGCAAATTGAATACGAGAAGTCGGCCTCCTGTGATTCGGATGAATAGTGTTAGCATTAGGTGTGTGACTGAGGTCAGATACTTAGGCATAACACTGGGTGAGCGCATGAAATTCATGCCTCACCTCGTCCAAATGAGGAGACGCATGTTATGTGGTGTAGGCCAGGTAAGGCGCATTCTGCGATCTGACTGGGGGCTGAACAGGCGCTCTGTTCGTGTCATATACAACGGTCTTTTTGTTGCCTGCGCAACATATGGAGCGTCGGTATGGTACGACAGGGTTATGACTGAAGATGGCCGCCGTCGGATCTTGGCTTGTCAAAGAGTCGCCTTGCTCGGTTGCCTGCCTGTGTGCCGCACTGTCTCCACAGAGGCAATGCAAGTTTTGTTGGGAGTACCACCTCTGGATCTGGAGGCGATACGTCGTGGTATCGCTTTCAAGATAAGAAAAGGTCTCCCTCTTAATGAACGAGACTGGGTTTCCCCAGCAGAAGTGGATGGCATATCCCTGAGGCAGCGTAAGACCTTGCTACACGCATGCGTTGTATCTAGATGGCAATCTAGGTGGGATGCTAGCGAAAACGGCAGGGTTACTTATGGCTTCCTGAGGGATGTGCTGACCATGACAGTTTTTCCTGAACGGAACTTCACCCTTAGCCTGGGCTTTTTATTAACCGGGCATGGCTCCCTTAATGCATTCTTGCATAAAAGAGGGCTTAGTGGGGCGGCAAGCTGCTTATGTGGAGCCACCCATGAGGATTGGCTTCATGTACTCTGTGAGTGCCCAAATTATTCATATGTTAGGGACTTGCATGCTATGGGCATCATCTACAACGGTGATACCTGCGACGTCAGTGGAATTCTCACTGACACCGTACGGTTCGAAAGAACCCGTAGCTTTGCAAGAGAAGTATTCGAGCGAGTGGGTCCTTTTAAAAGTTAGGGAAGCCCTAAGTGGCAAAGGCCGAAAGTCCTGGGCAGTGAGGTGCCCAACTGGAAGTAACCTCAAGGTTGCGAAGCTCGACCGGAAGCTATATTCTGGTACCACGGGAGGTCAGGAGCCCCCGGAACTATGGTTCCGGCCTGACCTAGGAGTTGGCCCCCTTGTGGGAGTATCGTGGTGGCTGTAGGTTTAAACCCAAAATCGCGGGGAGAATGGACCGAATGGATCTTGGACATCTCATGGCTGGGCATATGTGTAGTCTACTACGACTTGTGCCAAGCCATGGGATTGCTATGGAACCAACTGGTCTGCTCGATGTGGAGTTGCATTGCAACTGGGTGCCATGACCCACAGAATGGCTGAGGTATTAGATAGGCCTCGACCCTTCACCAAAGGGGAAGTTCGTGCCTTACACACGACTTCGAATCTGGTACTGGTGGTAGTACTTGTACTACCCGAAGGGCGCTTATCAACGCATTGTTTTGATATCTCGTGCGAAGACGCACCGTAGCCTTGAGCCTTCACGGCAGGTACCTACGTTAAACACTAGTGACATCTGTTGGTGAGCATATTATATAGAATATACAAAAGTGGTTTACTGATGCCCAGTCTGGTCAGCCTGTAGAAAAGTCCCTCTAACCATACGGTGTCGAAGGCCTTTTCCAAGTCAACCAGGCAAGCCCCAGTACACTGGTTTTTGCCTTTATTCCATTGAATACTTGACACCAGTTTAGACGCGGCATGTATGACATCATGTCCCGCCTTAAAACCGAATTGATTATCCGGAACTATATTTTTATCTGCAACCCACTGAGTCAGACCCCTATTGGCCAAATGTTTGTCCCAATAAAGTGATGGTTTCGCTCGCTGTATGATTTTCTCTCTTAGACACAAGGCTGATTAAAAAATCGCGAATCACTCGACAGTAGCTAGGTAATGTTGACTCCATCCCCAGATTTGAAAAAAAAAAAATGGGTCAAAACATCCGGCATGCAAACCCCACCAAGCATTTTCTTTTCGGGATATAATGGGTTCTCGAGAGTTTTGCGAGGATTGTGCTCACTCCAAAAACGGCAATTTTGCTTGCCATCACAGAACATGATTTGACGGTATAAATTTAGCTCAACTTCCAGTTTGCTCCACTGATTTCAATTGCTGCTACAGTTCGATCTTATACGGGCGTAGGTTAAGATCTTTGCTCTAAATCTTCCACGTAGTGGACAGCCAGAGACCGAGTTGCGGAGAACGGCGTCGAATCGATAAATTTAGGTACTTGGCCTCTACAGAGGCAATGACTTCTTCGGCACGCACAATATGAGCTCGTGCTAGATGAATATTATCTAAAAGAGTATATATAGGCAAATATACTCTTTTGGATAATGATTTTACACGGGATTCGAAACAAAATAGCATGGTTCGAAGAATGGCTACAGTTAGCTCGCGGGTATGGTGTAGAGCTGAATGAGGAAGCCATGATCTAGAAGAACTCACTATACCACCTCATAGCGTGAGTTGATGAACAGGCCGGAATGAAGTTTGTAGAAGAAGCGACGGGATCACTACATCGTAGTACGTATAGCCGACTAAATTATAATTTTGAAGATAAAAACTACTTCAAAGACATCCATACCAATTCCGTAATATCAACAATGCTTACACTTCGCGGAGAACGCCTAAGACTCAATTATATCCCCCATAGAGAAGATCTTCCTATTTTCTGTAGTATGTGCAATTTGGAAGCCCAATTCTAAGTGAAGTTTCTTTGGAAAAGACTTCTTATCGCAACAAGATATGATATCCCTACTCAACGAAGTAAACGTTACGAAACTATATGGATACTGAATACTAGCAGGGATCTTCTAAAATGTTTGTAAATGTATCTATGTAAATATGAATAAATGCAAAACTTATTAATAGTTCTATTATCAATCTGGCAGACGGCAATGCAATGCTAACCGATTTTATTTTATTATTATATTATTATTTTTATTTTTAAATAAATCGAACTATCTATCTACTTACAAATTGAAGATTTGTCAAATAATTCACAAAATATAAGTGCTTCCTCATTTGATGAAATTGATTTAACTGATACAAATATTGAAGATAGCGATGACAGCAGTTTAGTTTCAGAATAATTATAGCTTAACTCAATATTGTTTTCTTGATTTTATATTTTATATTTAAGAAAAAATATGTAAATTATAATATTTAAACAGAAAAAATAAAATCTGTACATATGAATTTGAATTAAGGTTTTCGTGCGGTGTCTCAAAAATTGCATGTGGATTTACTTCACTCTAAATGTGGCAATTTTGTTGTTGACGTAGCCATTCAACCAAAAATCAGCGATCGCTGAACAAAATATGTTAAGAAGTGAATCAAGAATTTTTTAACAAACGTACGACGTACCCGATGGTCAAGCGGCTTCAATTCATATACCAGTTGGATCTTGTAAGCTCGTAAGCAAAGAGATTTCTGAAAAATCTTCCATAAAGTGGATGGATACAGCTCCAAGCTCCAATTACAGTGAGCGATAGGGAATCGACTCATTTGGGTCCTGCTACTACGCTCTACAGCAGCAACAGCTTCTTTGGTACGAACTATACAATGACTCTGCGGACGTATACCCGTATTATCAATTTAAATATGCCTGATTCGAAAACGGTTCATGGTTATTCGAATTACTTGGTCAAGTGGGCCAATATAAACCAGGAGATTCGAAATAAATTTGCATTATTTGCAATTTTCAGTCTATCCACGGCAAACCAAGATGAGCGCAAATCAGCTGTCAAAAAACGTGTGTTGTCAGCCCATAAAACTTACTTGATTGCTTTTTCAAGGAACATCTTATTTTGACGTGTTAGTGTTTGGTATATTTTTTTTATTAAAAAACTCATGCCAATCTTTTACCCTACTAGTAATCCGCTTCCTTGAAATAGTTGCACGAAAAAGTTCCTGCAAACTCGTTTCTAAGTAATCATGAATTTTCAATAGACGCGACGCATAAGATTAAATCAAAGATGTCCTAAGGGAATAGAAATATTATCCCCACACACAATTGGGACGTCCTATACAATGGATGGTATTGATTATTTAATTTTCAATTCCATTTTATTCATTATTCTCAACACCACATTTTTATTAAGATGAGCCTATTATTTATAATTTTTCGGCTAAGGACTAGTTAAGGGACATTTTTATTTTAACAAAAATAGAGATAATGCCATGTTTATAAATAATACAATTATTGTGCAGTGAACAATAAAGAAATGCTAAAATGTATTACAAATTATTCATGGTAATTATTAAATTAAATAGTCCAAAGAAAAATAAATCCATTATATTAACATTAAAAACGAAAGAAACAAGGATAGGAACATACTTAGTTCTGTTAACTTATATTTTTAGGTGTGCAACTAAGTTATCGCTTTTTATTTTTTTTATGAAAATGCAACTTTATTGTGAAAAACGGTTACAAATGAATCATTCAATCAATCAAATGCCCATCGCTAGCTACAACTTTTTCCCATCTTTCTGGCAGAGCTCGAATGCCGATAAAAGTGTTCATCTTTTGAGTCTATCCACGAATCAAGCCATTTTTTGATGTCTTTTTATGAGCGGAACTGCTGATCATCCAGACCATGTGCCATCGAGCGGAACAGGGAATATGGCAGCACTTCCTATTTAAGCGTTTCCAGGTAGGTTCTAACGAGTTTGGCAACGTGAGACCGAGCGTTGTCATGCTGTAGAATCACTTTTTCGTACCTCTTCTTGTGGCCATTTTTCGCGCAGTGCTCGTCTCAATCGCATCAATTGAAGTCCCCAGTGTTGGGTTTCAACAGTTCATAATACACGGCATAACTTTCGCAGCGTGAATATTCGGCCGAGCCGACGGCGTAGAAGCATGACCGGCCAATCCCCATGACTTTCTTCCCTTTGAGTTGCTGTAACGAATCCATTTTTCATCACCCGTCACGATGCGATGAAGAAGAAAACCTTTCCTTTTTTGCCGCTGGAGCAGTAGTTCCTTGTATTTGAATCATTTTCAGCACATGCAATCGTTTTGAAATGGTTTGGCGGGTAACTCCTAATTCTGAAGCAAGATCTTCTTGCGTTTGGCACGGATCCTCATCGAGCAATGACTCCAATTCAGCGTTTTCGAAGGATTTTGGCCTTCCTTCACGCGGCGGACGGTCGTCAACATCAAAATCACCGTCTATGAAGCGACGGAACCATAAATTTTTTGGAGCTCTCGATGCGCTTCAGCCGCCGTTTTCTTCGAATGAAAGAAGAAAATCAACATTTCCACAAATGACGATTATTTGGCACAAAATCAGGCATTTTCACACAGCCAAAAGTATATGCCACCAAAACAATATCACTAATGTGTCACAACGGCTTGATTCATGACGTTTTGGATATGTCAAAATCGACCAGCACTTACTGCTAGAGCCATCTATTGACAAGAAAGAACTTAGTTGCGCACCTAATATAATGCAGCAAACCTTTAATTTATTTGGTGTTCAAGTTAAGTAGCCACGACTTTGGTTTTTTTTGTAAAAATATAAAAAAAAAGGTTTGACTCGTATGTGTATTGGCAGTTTATTGAATAATTTGCACGATACAACAGTATAAGAGTTTCTAAGCTGCCCAAAAAAAAGGTAAGGCAACTACAGAGCCCTTTGCAAATAACCGCCTCTAATAAAAAAACGTCTTTAGAACCTTAAAGTAAAACAAGTGACTCGCTGGTATTATCTGTTGGTGTAATTTGTTAAGAGACGCACCACCCCAACAGAAAATAAAATATCATATTCCAATTTACAGTGTAATATTCCATAATAAACAGCTTTTAAAATTGTAATTGTATTTTATGGTTGAAAGTAAATACTTTAGATTTGAATTATGTTCGTTCCACTTTAAATGCTGATCTATTGGAACACCTACAATAAACCAGATATTTAAAATGTTCAACTACCTCAATTTTAAAGCAGTTAGTAATGCACATAACTTTCGATTTAAAGGCGGATAAATCACACATTTATTATTATATAGGGAGTAAGTACCTCATACATTCAGGAGCATGTAACTAAAGAACGTTAGATAGCTTTGTTGTACTGCTAACAATGAGCTTATGTTCTGCGAACCAACACTTTAATATACAAATGTGTCATGATTTATGTCAGTAACTGGTTTTAAATCATCATCAATTGCCAGATTATCAGCAAAAACTTTGACTGTTGATCGTTGTTGATAAGGAATTATAATATAAAGGGTAATTTTTAGAGGTTTGGTTTGGCGGCAACACTGTTTCTACAGATTGTCAATTTGACAGTTGAAAGTTGATTTGTAGTTAGTACGTTTTACCATTTTACGGTGAATAGATTAACGCCAGAACATCGCGTGCAAATTGTGCAAACTTATTTTGAAAACCATGGTTCGGTTCGCCAAACTTATCGTGCGTTACGTCCATTTTATGGTCGACGTAACACGTATCCCCAATGACGACAAACAGTGTGAACAGAAGAAGTTATTGCCATTGTGTGCCCATCCACTTTGTGGAAGATTTTGTGGAAAGATCTTGGCTTAAAAGCTTATAAGATCCAGCGTGCGCAAGAGTTGACACCGCGTGACCATTATATGCATCGTAGGTTGGGTGAATGGGCCGAAAACATGATTCAGCTTGATCCTCATTTACAACTCAAAATTTTGTTCTCCGATGAGCCCCATTTTTGGTTAAATGGATATGTAAACAAGCAAAATTGCCGAATTTAGAGTGGAGAAAACCCTGAAGCCTTTGTCGAGACGTCCTTACAACCATTAAAACCTCACTGTTTGGTGTGCTTTATGGGCTGGTGGAATCATCGGCCCATGTTACCGTCAATGGAGAGCGCTATATAAACATGATTTCTGACTTCTTCGTTTCTCAGTTGAGTGACATTGATGTGAGAGATCTTTGGTTTAAACAAGATGGCGCAACATGCCACACGGCAAGTGAAACCATAAATTTATTGCGGGAAATATTTGCTTAGCACATATAGTAATTACGCATAATGGACCTGTGAACTGGCCTCCACGATCCTGTGATCTCACGCCTTTAGATTACTTCCTTTGCGGTATGTGAAGTCTATGCCGATAAACCAACGACATTGGACGATTTGAAAGTCAACATTCGCCGTGTTATTGCTGATATACGGCCCCAGTTGGGGGTGGCCGTGGTGTAGTCTTACTAGCAATCCCTTTTCATTCGGAAGGTCAAGGTTCGAATCCTAGCCACAGCAAGTTTTCATTTGTGTAATTGGAACCCAGTCAGAAAAATCTGCGTGTGAAGGCATAACACTGACATGTAGATTTGGCTGTTGTAGGGTTTTCAAGCACAAAAACAACCGTTAAAATTCACAACCTCAGATTCCGAGAGAAGAAAAATCTCTCCGTCCTATTCGGACTCCCACCCCTGGAGAGTCAATATCGAAACCAAACACACCTGAGTTTCAAACCACTACATCACAACAATGCTTTCCTTTCTCCTCCTTTTATCTTTCCGCCCGCGCCGTGGCAACACTAAAAGGGTATCTTAATCCCCTTAGACCCGCGTAAATTATAAAAAAAAAGTTTCTCGATAAAGTTGTCGAAAATTGGACTTCACGATTGCGCTTCATTCGAGCTAGCCATGGCTTATATCATAGCCATTAACATTAGCTTCAAGTGTTTTATTTCGTATTGAATTTGTATAACTCTAAAAAAAAACACCATTTATTAGAAAGAGAATAGGACCTAGTACTGATCCTTGTGGAATTTCTAGATTAACAGGCTTTGATTCGGTGAAGACATTTCCTACTTTTACTTTAGTTGTAAATAAAGCCACGAAAGCTAGTGTTCTTTAAAAGAATGAAATGATTGCTCATGTCAAAGATGAATTGAAAAGTGATGCGAAGCATTATTTGCTATCCAAACCTTTTTGTATAATAGAGCAAAAGTCCAAGAGAACGTCTTCAGTTGAAAAACCTTTCCTCAAACGAAACTGAAAAATCTGTCTTAGAAAGATACAGCAAAATTCTTTTTTATAGCTTTTTCAAATATTTTAGGAATTGCGGACAATAATGATATCGATCTACAATTACTTCAATCTTTTTTATCATCCTTTTTGAACAGTGGAATCACATTCGCGGATTCTTCGGGAAAAATTCCGGTTGTAACACTTGAATTAAAAATATGTGTCAAAATGCCCCCTATATTCAATGCAATTTTTTTCAACAAAATATTTGAAATAAGGGGTCTTCCAATAGGGACTTTCGAACTTTGGCAGTTGATAGCGGCCATATTGTTGAACCTATGTTACATCTGTCAAATTGGCTGTCATTTATTCTGTTTTGCCAAATCACCATGGACGGACATAGCGTTCAACAAAACGGACAAATGATAAAATTCTGTTATCAAAATGAGTGTTCTGTTAGGGCACCGTTCCGCGCGCTTCGCCCATTTTACGGTCGTCATAATCGTCCTACCGAGAGTTTGAGTCGACGAAATGCAAGATCTGCCGAAAACATCGCCGCCGCCCGTGAGAGTGTGCAGGACAATCCGAGGCAGTCGATTTCGCGTCGTTCACAAAACTTGGCCTTTTGCAGACCACAATTTGGCGAATTTTGCGTCGTGACTTGGGCCTGCACTCGTACAAAATTCAACTGACCCAGGAGCTGAAGGTAAACGACGTGTGCTCGCTGACTGGGCTCGGGAGCAGTTAGAAACTGACCCTAATTTTCATCAAAAAATCATCTTCGGCGATGAGGCCGATTTCTGGATGAATGGGTACGTCAACTAACATACCAATCCACATGAGATCCAAGAGCGTCCAATGCATCCCGAAAAAGTCACTGTTTGGTGTGGATTTTGGGCTGGCGGCGTCATCGGTCCATATTTCTTTGAGAACGACATTGGCCAGGCCATCACCCTTAACGGCGAGCGCTATAGCTCGATAATTACCAACTTCTTTTGGCCTGAATTGGGTGATATGGACACCAACGACAAGCGATTTCAACAGGACGGCGCTACGTGCCACACAGCTCACACCACATTGGAAATTCTGCACGAGCGATTCGAGGGCATGGTCCTTTCAGGTGGAGGTGATGTAAACTAGTCATCGAGATCGTGCGATTTGACCCCGTTAGACTTTTTCTTGTGGGATTTTCTGAAGTCGCAGGTCTATGCGAATAAGCCACAAACCACAGCGGCCCTTAAATTCAACATAACCCATGCCATCGATCAAATTCAGCCTGATTTATGCGCCAGAGTCATGGAAAATAGGACATTTCGGATGCACGCCACCCAGAGAAGCCGCGGCGGACATTTGAACGAAGTTATATTCCATACATAATGGCATCGATGGACCTTTCAAATAAATAAAATATTTCGAAGATATCGCGCACACTGTTTTATTTAAATTTAAAGATAGGAAGCGCTTACTGAAAGACCCTTCACCATCATTCCCACATGAGTTTGTATTTTTAAGGCAATTTATTGTCCTAAGAACTTCAAAGCCAGAAATACGTTTAAAATAGAAACTGTTTCTGCTAGGAATACTATATGATTTTTTTGCCAATGACGACAGCTAAGCATATGACGAACAACTGGGTAAATTGATTTCTTGCATGCGTTTAAAAAACGTGGTGTTTGTTACCTTGTTCTGGTCTTTTGTTGCGCAGGATTTTGCAAGGAATCCTTCAACATAGATATATCTGTGCCTGTCAATCTGTGCTAAAAGATACTTAGATTTCCTTGGGTTACGTCAAATTTATGTAAAGTAAAACTTCCCCGATGAAATGAGAAAGCAATTTTGAAGTCGCAGTGAACATATAATTACGGTGTGAAACAGTCGTGTTAAAATAAATTTTTAAAAACAAGCCCCCACAAGTTAAGGGTAACACCACATATGTAAGTATGTGTATCAAATCAATGGAAAATTGGAAAACATTTAATATTAGATGGCTACAAGAGCAAGGCAAGAGAGCGCCAGAAACCTCGCCGACGTCGGTTCACAAGATTTCACAAGGCGACAAACCAATAAGAAATCCAAGGTCGGCTGCTTCGACCATTAGATTTTCCGTGTGATCTTCGCACCTGTCTGTATTGTATAAGTACAACGATGAAATTCACATAGGCTATACAGTAGCATGGATCTAAGCAGGGAGATGCGGTTACAGCTAAAGAGATGGCTAGGTCACACGGAGCGTATGGAGTGAAAACCTACCCAGCAGGACAACGCAGTAAAACAAGACCTTCCCAACTCTACATGCATAACTAGGGGTATGTATATACAATTCGATAACGACGATGATGATTTTTTGCTTTTTTATTATTGTTACCTTCATAAGAAAAAAATAGTAAAACGTTATGTTAATTAGGCATTTTATGGAGAAAGGTGACCTCAAAGTCAAAAATTAGCATGAGCAATAAAAACAGAACAGGCTTCGTAATTGGATATCTAAAGACCCAAACAAGATATCAACTTTATTTAAACGCCGTATTCTGCTGGTATTTCTTCTAAAACTAAAGTCCTACATGAAGTTTTTACCATTAGTAATAACAGAGCAATTTCTGTTAACATGGGTTAGGGTACACCAAAGTAAGCCTTTTCTTAAATCCTCGATAAATGACGTTAACATTGGAGATAGACCTTTACTGTAGAACGATTTTTTTCTTAGAATTATGCCCAGGAATCATTTCCCAAATTACTTAGGGAAGCAGCCTATCCGAAATCACGAAAGTGACGCTAAATATTTATTTCGAAAAAAATTAAGTGTCCTCAAATCGCTTTTTAAATTACACCGCATAGTATACTTCTAATCTAAGATAGGGAAACAGATTTTAAAGTAGGAGAGCTGTGATGATATACCATATGCTTTCAAGTGTTTGGCCGCCCCACATAAATTTTTACAAAAATGCACGTGCTGAAATGATCCGTGTAGTGCTTGACGAATTCTACAATGAACATACATGAACAGGTGGCGCAAAATTAATCATCCAATTTTGTTTTTGAATTACTTTTTTACTAAATAAAAAAAAAAATGATTTTGAGTGATGGAAATCTTTATCTGGACCCTTACAATTGGTTCTGTTAAATGGAAAAGATAATATCCGCCAAGTGGCTGTCGCCAATGTGGATAAACATTTGAGACGGTTTTATCAGATTTTCCATGACTTTCCTCAAGATTTCCGGTGATAACTGTTCGCATTCCTGTCGAATATTCTCTTTAAGGGCTGCGATTGTCTGAGACTTGTTGGCATAAGCCCGCGACTTCAAGTAGCCCCAAAGAAAGAAGTCTGGGATGGTTACATCGGGCGATCTTGCTGGCCATGCCAAATCGCCAAAACGGTAGATTACGGGACCAGGAAACGCTTCCTTCACAATATCCGTGCTGTGTATGCGGAATCACATGTTCACCAAGCCCCGCTCATCCAATTCCGGCAGTAAAAAGTCATTTATCATGTCTCTGTAGCAGTCGCCTGTAACAGTGACCGCGAAACGCCGCACCATACAGTGGCTTTGAGTGGATGTAATGGCTCTTCGTGCATCAGATGCGAAGATTTTGCTTATTGACGTAATCGCTTAAGTGGAAATGCGCCTCGTCGCTCATGATGATTTTCGACACAAAATCGTTATTCGTTGTTGAAATTGAGGATGGCTCTACAGTAATTCACACGCGACTGACCGTCAGGAGGCATTAACTCATGCACTGTTTGTACTTTGTACGGGAACATGTAAAAGTCTTTCATTAAAATTCGCAGTAGGGTCCGTCTGGTGATGCCCAATTGCGTGGTCCGTCGTCTGGTTGATGTTTCTTCGTTCTTAGCGACATCGGCAGCCACAGCCGCTATATTCTCGGCCGAACGAACAGTCTGGTGGTGGTCACGTCCTGCATGGTCTCCTGTGGTTCCACTCTATTCGAGTCGAGTAGCTAAGCGCCGAAATGTTTGCCCAGTTGGCGCGACATGATTAGGAAATCGACGTCGAAATTCAAGCTGCGCTAACACCACCGAGCGATTATTGGTCAAACACATCGACAAAATTATTCCACGTTCTTGCGGTGTATAGCGACCCATTGCTTGCCTGTTTGTATACTGCAGCTGTCTGGTTTACAAATGTCAAATATAATTGGCATACGGCGCTATTTGCAAAAATTATACCATCTTTCGATAGGGTGATTAATTTTGCGCCACCTTGTATGAACCGGTGGAAAAATAGCACCAATTTACGAATATATTATGCGAAAACCAGGCAAAACGAAGACGAAAACTGAAACCAAAAAGCTGAAAAATTGAGAAAATCGTTGCCAACTGAACGTACTGAATTGTCTGTAGTATCTACAATAAAAACAGGCTTAAATCCGACTTGAAATTTATGGAGATGCCAGGTTTAAACAGAGTTGTTCGGACTTAACTGAAGTTCGATGCTTAGTTGAATTAAAAAGTTTGTATAAGAACTAAGTGAAGAGTCGAGTTTATATGCGTGTGTCACACTTCCTTTTGTTTTCTTTAGGTACAATAGTTTTACAGATAAACTTAGTTTCTTTTTAACTACATTTCAAACCATTTTAATTAATTTAAACTTTCAAGTATATAACTCAACTTTTCAACCAGCTCATGTATGTATGTACTTGTATGGAAACTATAAAAAAAAAAAATAAATTGCCATCAACAAAACCTACAATAGCAGCATCCCGGGGTACATCTAATAACACCAAAGATACCAGCTGACATCGTCGAGATCTATTTAAGTGACACTTTGATTCATCTGTGACAATAGAATAATTCCCTACGACAAATTATCATCTCCCCGATGGGGTCTGCCAACGCCAAACATCTCACACAAATCCCAAGAGAGCGGCGGTGCGGACTCTGAAAATGTTTCTTTATTGATTTTGAGCTATTTTTGGAATCACTCACACTGGCGACCAAACGTTCAGTTTTTCCGTTTTCTTCCTTTTCCTTTACCGACTTTTTTGTTTTGCCCAAACAAATAAGGTATATTATACTTACTACGCAGCAGTCTAAAGTCTTATTAAGGAGCAAGGGAAAAAACGGAGGTTAAGGCTCTGTATGTAATGTGTCTTAAACACATACGGATTTTCTCAAGGACTCTCGGTGGCTTTCTTTCACCGTTCTTGGTTCGCGCTAAAGTAATTACCATCCCCTACCGTGAGCCTTGATCCTTGTTAGAAATTACCACCGCCATTGCCACTACCGTCACGTCACCACCTCTTCTAGCAACAGCAACGTCTTAAATATTAGAACAACAAAAAAGAAAAGAAAAAAAAAAAAAAAAACAGCGAACAAATATACATATCTAGATACTTATACTTATACAATTGTATATAGATAATTTTCAGGTGGCTAATGAAGCTTTCTTTCTTCCCGCCCTAGGTGGTATATCCTTAACAAACAAAAAAAAAAAGATAAAAAAAGAAAACACTGATTTACTCTCGCTGTTATACCCGTACAACACACCTACACGTATTATAACAAATCTATGTTAGTGTTGCTAAAAGCTTTATCCTTGAGCTATACACCAACCAAGGAACGATTTTATTGCGAACGAGAAAAACAACAAACGGGAAAGTAGCTAAAGCTTTTTTTTTTTTTCTTTTCCTTTTTTATTCAAAACATTTCGTATGTATGTATGTAATCGAAACTCCTACACGTGTCATTTTATTTCCTTACCACCCAAAACGTCGCCTGCTATTGTAAACTTGCAGGGAACTTGTAGCTTCTGAACGTAGTCCTTACGAATCGGAAGGCGTTATTTGT
This sequence comes from Volucella zonaria, assembly GCA_963966105.1. Taxonomy (NCBI): domain Eukaryota; kingdom Metazoa; phylum Arthropoda; class Insecta; order Diptera; family Syrphidae; genus Volucella; species Volucella zonaria. The sequence goes on from OZ014532.1 coordinate 162,266,401, forward strand.
TTTGTTTCGAACATTTTTTTTTTTTTTTACCTCTTTTCTTCTTTTTTTGAAGCAGAAAGTAGTAAGGGGTTGGCTGTGAAACAATTGATTTCTTTTTGCTTCGTTATGTTTATTTTAAATGTTTTATGACAAATACGAAACAAAAACGGTATGTTTTCATGTTTTCAATAAAATAAAAATCAACAACTTTATGCGAAGTCTGATGTAAGAATATTATTTGAACTTTTTGGATACGATAGTTTGTTGGATGTTAAAAAACTAACAGAGCATATTTGTGACTAAAAAACAAATAAATGTTCGTATGACTGTGTGAAGCATAAATCAGCTGTTTAGGTATTTAATAGAATAAGCGGATCATGTACATATAGTGGAAATTTACCCACTCATTCCTTTTCTCAGATTCTATGTAGTCAAGAATTTTTGCTTCGATTAAGGTTATTGAACTATTTCGTTTGTAAGAAAAAGTTAATTCTTCTTAAATTTGCCAGATTAAATAAATTTAGAATAACCATTTTGAATGTACATTCCATTAAAATTGACATCTTGGCATCTTACCTTTGAAATATAAAGCGCAATAATAAATTTCAGTGGATCAAATCGGAAAGGCCGATACGTGTATTAGCTAGAGGACTAGATATCACACATCGTGCACGAAAAACAAAAATTGTCCTTAACATAAAAAAATCACATCAAAATTGTTCATCGAATCGGAAAATGAGAAAACTGCATTTACGCGGGTTTTTCCGCTTTCCATTCTTACACTCGAGTATCTAGATCAGGGCTGTCCAGCCTGGAGTCGTGTGCGGGTCAAAATGCAATTCTACAAGAACTGGCCGGCCATCGAAACAAAATAGTATTAGCTTTTAATAAAAAAAAAATCTTTCATATTATTTTATTTTTTGTTTATTTCTTTCTTTCGTTAACCATGTTATCAAGCTCAACATCAATATTCGTCGTTGCCAAGCGCATTGCGTTAATAAGTGACTTATCCGACAATGAAGACCTGTATTTTGATTTAATAAAATTCATGGTTGAACAAGCACTTTCACAAAGATATGTACTCGCCATCATCGAACCCATTTTCAAACCAAAATTCGCTAATTTCGGAAAGCGATCATCGAGGAGCTTAAAAAAATCTATTCCACTCTGCTTTTGGAAAAGGGGTCGGATTGTAGATCGCATAACTTCAATTAGTAGTCAGTCTTTACACTTTCAATCGCTGTCTATTCCTTACAATCTATAAATCGATTTTCAAACTCAAAAATTACCTCGTCAATGTACTCTACTCGTATGTGCTCAGAAAAGTGCCAGCCTTCGAAATTTCCCATCTCAATGTAAAGTTCTTTGTAACTCGGGAAAGAAAGATCATTCTTTTCTAAAGACATTTTGAACAATTTAAGTTTACTTTTAAATCCATTTACATGTCCCTACAAGTTCGCGATATTATTGTGTTTGCCTTGTAACTTCAAATTTAATTCGTTCAAGTGTTGGGTCATATCCGTTAAAAATGCAAGATCAGCGAGGCATTGGAGATCTTGCAGTTTGTTTTCTATTTCTATGGTATCAGATTTTATTTCGACTTTCAGAAATACTAGGATCTCTTTTCGCAGGGTAAAAAACGCTGCAAGCACTTACCAGCACTTAACCATCTGATGCCCGAGTGTAAAAGTAAATCTCCGTACGTTGCATCGATTTCCTTTAAAAAATCGTGAAATTTACGATGAATCAAAGCTTTGTTTCCGCCCCGGATCAGATTTGTTGTTTTGACAGCCATCTTCATTGCGTCCATCTGGCGCAAAGATTTTCCACATAAAGCTTCTCGGAGTCTGATGCTGTGATTTAAAGAGCAATGAGTACCATTCTCCAGTCCAGAAAATCCTGTCACTGTCCCTATCATTGCTCTAGCTCCATCAGTCACAATACAGGAACATTTTTGAAACCCTTTGAAATAGTGGTACTGACAGCTTCATAGATATCACTTCCTTTAGTTGTTAGATATAACGGCACCAAATTCAACATTTCTTCTGTAATATTGGCTCTACAAGTAAGTTTCCAGCGTTTGTCAGAGATGGCGCCACCAGTGGATCCCGGGCAGAAATGTCAGACCCCATGTGTTTTATTTGTAGGTTTTGTATCTGTCAACAACTTTGCAGCGTTATATTTGAGCAGTTCTATCGGTGTCGTACATTTTATCGAGCAAAATCATGGCAAGTTTCCAGCCAAATAAACGGAAGCGCTGCTTTTATTCTTTAATATGAAGAAAAGTGCCGCTGAAGCCCATCGTTTGCTTTCGGAAACTTATGGGGCGGAATGTATTGGTGAATCGACGTGCCGCGAGTGGTTCAAATGGTTCAAAAGTGGTGATTTTGGAGTTGAAGACAAAGATCGCCCCGGAAAGCCGAAAAGTTTTGAAGACGAAGAATTGGACGCTTTACTGGATGAGGATCCGTGTCAAATTCAAGAAGAACTTGCTGCATCATTGGGCGTCACGCAACAAGCCGTTTCCCTGCGCCTAAAAGCACTGGGATTCATTTAAAAGGTTGGAAACTGGGTGCCGTACGAATTAAAGACAAGAGACGTTGAACGGCAATTTTGCATGTCCGAAATGTTACTGCAGCGGTATAAAAATAAATCATTTTTGCATCGTCATTTTTGCATTGTCACTGGTGATGAGAAATGGATTTATTATGATAATCCTAAACGCAGAAAATCGTATACAAAGCCCGGCGAGCCCGCCCAATCGACGCCGAAACGAAATATTCACGTGAATAAGCTCATGCTCTGCATATGGTGGGATCAAAAGGGTGTCGTATACTACGAACTGCTTCCGAGTGGTGAAACCATCAAAGGACCATTATATCGAACCCAACTAATTCGTTTGAAGCGGGCATTAAAAGAAAAACGGCCAGAATATGAGACCAGGCATGAGTTCGTCATTTTTCATCACGACAACGCTCGGCCACATGTTGCGGCTTCGGTGAAAAACTATTTGGGAAATAGTGAATGGGAAATTTTGCCTCACGTGCCTTACAGTCCAGACTTGGCACCATCTGACTACCACTTGTTTCGTTCGATGCAGAACGCTCAGTAGAGGAAATCAAAAATTGGCTCGATACGTTCTTGGGCTCGCAAGACGAGAAATTTTTTCGGTCCGGAATTCATAAATTGCCAGAAAGATGGGGGGAAAGTTGTAGCTTCCGATGGACGATACTTTGAATAAAGCATTGTAACTATGTTTTCATAATAAAACTTCCAATTTTGGGAAAAAAACGCTGGAAACTTACTTGTAGACCCAATAGAATAATCTTTTGAACTGCAGCGAATATCCAAATATATTGACAAATATTCACATTCCGCAACGGAGTCACATAATTTCTTAGAAACATACTCGCCCATATCATCTACAGATTCAAATTTTTCTTGCGCATTTTTTTATTAAAACTCCATCACTGAATGGTTTTTTAGCTTTAGCAGCTAAACTCAGTTCATTATCTGTGTTTATTTTTGAAAAAATGCTTGTTTGCTGCACCAGTTTTTTCTAATATTCGGCTAAAATAGTTTTTTTTGGCTTCGCCTTTATGTTCCTTATACTTTTCTTCATGCAAAGTTGTGTAATGCCGCTTAGCATTGTATTCCTTAGCCACAGACAGGACTTGCATACAAATCGTACACAGAATTTTATTTATTTGTTGCAAATAAAATAGTCCAGTTCCCATTTCTCATTATACTAGATATAGTATAAGTTTTTATTCGGCACTAATAAATTGTACGAGTATTATGACACATAAACGAATGATTTTCGTAAAATATTTATAAACAAAATAGAGTTTATTAACTCGCGGGTCCTTTCGCCGATAGAAGTGCAGAGCGGACAAAGTGAGTTTTTTCCACTACTGCAACACACTTCAAAATTGAAACTCAATTTTGCTTCATCAGCTCAAAATAACTCGGTTATTATGCGTTACCGATCTTACCATACCGAGAAGAAAGAATGTGTGTATGTATTGTATATAAACTTGAATCCTTACATTTGGTTTTTTTTTTCATTCGTGTATGTAAAGCGGTTTTGTTTTGTTGCGAAATAAGATTTCGTAGTTGAAGTTTTCATTTTATGTCTCGGGCCGCAATAACAGGGATAACGAGCCGCATGCGGCCCGCAGGCCTTGTTTTGGACAGTCCTGATCTAGATAACATTTTGGAAATAAAAAGTTTTCTTAATATGATTATCAAAATTGAGACTTCGTGCAAGAATATTATATTTGTTCCACAGTGTAGGTAAAACTGGCTGATGGAAACACCAACCCACTTAGGTCTATTGGCCCACGGATACCACCTAGATCTATGATCCTCTTATTTTTTAGATCGTTTAGGTCATCGTGGAAGAAAGTGAAGTTCTCTTCTCTGGGAGAGAGCTGGACATGTACAGAGAAGGTGGAGGATTGTCTCCTCTTCGTCCTCGTCCATGCAGCTTCTACAGAAATCCTTTGTAAAGGCGCCAAGCCGTTATGCGTGTTTGCCTATGAGGCAGTGTCCAGTGATGAAACCTATGATGGCGCTGACATGCTTCCTATTTAGAAGGATCAGATCCGAATCGCGATCTAGCTTTGGCCAGATCTGTTTAGTCACTAGACATGTTGGTCAAACAGTCAATCTAAAGTCTGTTCTTTTATTAGCATTCAGCCTTAATATTGATTTGCACATAGCGATATGTGCACCTATGCTACCCTTTTCTGGTAGAATAGGTAGAGTGGTTCCACTTTTGGCGAGTTCATCGGCCTACTGTTCCCTGGAATGTCTCTGTGGCCAGCACCCAGCAAAGGTGAAGGTTGAACTGTTCTGCCATCTCCAAAAGAGATGATCGGCATTCAACGGCGGTTTTCGAAATTAATGAGACTGACGCCACGGACTTGATAGCTGCCTGACTATCCGAAAAAATGCAGATATCACGTTTTTCTTCAACCAGGACAGAGCTTCTTTAATCGCCAAATTTTCCGCCTGAAACACGCTACAGTAATTTGGAACATTGCCATCAACCCCGCTATCAGTTTTAGATCCATCTGTGTGGAAATGGATTGACTTGTCTTCCATGAAAGCATCTTCCTCCCAGAAGGCTCTAGAGGGGAAGTCTGCATGGAAGTCTTTGTCAAACCAAAGTTCAGGTATGGTGTGAGGATTCCTAATATATTAAGAATACTAGCGTAGACAAATGAATTATTTGTCCATTGTGTAGTCGCTATAAGGCGAATAGCTACAGTCGTAGCTACTTGTCTGCTGAGAATATGAAACAGAATGTCTAATGCCGCAGAGGGAGTAGACCGTAAAGCTCCGTTTATGCACAGACATGCTGTTCTTTGGACTCTGCTCAGTTTACTGCAGTTGACTGCATTGCCTAAGGCCGTTCACCAGACCACAACCCTCTAGGTGAATATCGGTCTTATGAACGAGATATATAGCCAGTGGGTTATGCGAGGTTGAAGGCCTCATTTATTCCTAATGGCTTTTTTGCAAAAGAATAAAACTGTAAGCAATCACCCTGCTGCCACCCGCTTCCAGGTATATCAGCAGTTTATTAACTATTAAGTTCCAGAGAAGGAGAGAGAGGACTCCTCTTTCCGGCGTACCTCTGCTGACAGATCTTTTAGCAGAAGCCACACCTGATTATCCCCAAGTGAGTCGTCTACCAGCAGAGTTGACAGCGCGGTCGTGATTGCGGATGTGTTGACGTTGTTAAAGGCACCTTCTATGCATGTCCAGGAAAAATACCATTGTGTACTCTCTATATTGTACAGACCGTTCGATGTTGCTAGTCAGTGAATGTACAGCCGTTTCCGCCGACTATCCTTTACAGTCGGCATGTTGAGCCTTTGACAAAAGTCGTAGATCAATTTTAGCTCGTATGTGGATATCAATCAGTCATTCTAGAGTTTTCAGAAGGAAAGGTGGTCTGAGGTCCTTTGGGACAACATGAGAGCATTTTCGTTCTTTGGGAATGAAAACAACATTGACTTCTCTCCATGAGAGTGGAATGTCGATCACTTCTACATAGCTGCTCTTAATATTTTCTAGCGCAGGCCGAATACTACCTTGATCAAAAAGTTCTCACACCACACCACCATGTGGCGCTTCCATTGTTCCAATTTGAGTTCTGTTTTTTGTAAAATCTGTTGTTGACATTTACTCTACATCTTAGCGTCATAGCTTGACATTTGCAAAAGTTACGTAGCCAAGAGTACATCTATCCCTGTGTGTGTTGGCGATTTTTTTACAATTTTAGAAATTGATTTAAATTTGCAACAACGAACTTGTATTAAATTTTGCGTAAAAAAACGGATTTAGTGATGCGCGAACGTTGGAAATGTTGGAAAAGTGTTTCGGCAACGATTCTCTAAAGAAAACGGTCGTTTACCAGTGGCACGAGCGGTTCAAAAGTGGTCGTGAGTCAATCGAAGATGATGAACGCAGTGGCAGACCATCGACATCGAAAACCGACGAAAACATTGATGAAGTAAAAGAAATGTTGGTCAATAACCGCAAATTAACCATCAGGGAGATAGGGGAGGAATTGAACGTTGCCTATTGATCCATCCAAGATATTTTGGTTTATGATTTGGGTTTCAGTCGTGTAGCAGCAAAGATGGTCCCAAAAGACCTCAATTTCATGCAAAAAAGAGCCCGTGTTGACGTCGCAAAAGAGATGGTTTGCGAGGCTGAATCCGATCCCACATTCATCAAAAGGATCATTACTGGAGACGAGACGTGGGTTTATGAGTACGACATGCAATCCAGACATCAGGCAAGTGAATAGCGTTCACCAAATGAGCCGAGACCAAAAAAACCACGTCGTTTTCAGTCAAAAAAGAAGGCAATGCTCACGGTTTTCATGGATTACAGTGGTGTAATGCATCATGAATTTTTGCCAGAAGGCTTACTGTCAAAATGTACGAGTATTATTTGGGCGTTATGAGACGTTTGCGTGAAGCAATTCGCCGAAAGAGACCAGAATTGTGGGCAGAAAACTCGTAGATTTTGCACCATGATGACGCACCGTCGCACAGTGCCATCATTATTTGTAATTTTTTTGACGAAAAATGTAACAAATACCATCCAACAGTCACCGAATGCACCTGATTTGGCTCCCTGTGACTTCTTTCTGTTAAAGCGAGTTAAAAAAAACCACTGCGGGGAACGCGTTTCAGCAGCCGAGAGGAAGTAATGGAAAAATTGCAGCAGGAAGCACTGATGGACATAGCAAAAACCGAATATAAAAACTATTTCCAGGATTGGATCAAGCGCTGGCATAAGTGTGTTACAGTCGATGGGAATTACTTTGAAGGGGACAATATAGATTTAGATGAATAAACTTGTATTTTTAATTTTCTGAATAAATTCAGGCATCAATGTGGTACTATCTGAGGACTTCTGTAGCCTATCTGCCATCCGGACCAGCAGACTTGTATGGTTTGAAGCTATGCAGCGCCCAGAGCAGTTTGTCTCTTGTAATCGGACCATGAAATTTGGTCCCGGTTGCAGTAGGCCTGTTTGGGTTGCTACTGGCCGCGAATTTGGAGCTACCTTGAAAGCGGGTGACAAGGAGCAGATTGAGTGATTCATCACTTGAGATTGTCCAAGAACCATCTGCTTTTTTTCAAACAGCTAAGCATCATAGGACTTGAAGAGAGGATTTTTCTTAGCCGCGATGCCTCAAAGGTTTCCGTGATTTTGTCACAGAATGACCTCCAGGATAGTCGCTTTGTCTTCCTCGGTTCTTTTTTGTATAATTTAAGGGATTCTTTGTATGAGTCCCAGCCAGTCACTTTTCTTGTGCTTTTTGTTAAGTTGAAAGCTTTTCTGCAAGCAGTCCTAGTGCTGATGTCCACCAGTGCGTATTTTTCTTGCCTCTAGGTTGACTTTGCTAGGAATTTAATCATATGTAATCATATTGACAAAAAGAGACGCGACGTGTGAAATATGCGGGATATCATCTCTCTAAAATAAGCAAGCTCTGCAACGGGCGATATAAATTAATAAAGCCGCAAAACGAAAGGAGGAAATAATAATAAAAAAAAACTTAAGGACACTCCCGGCGTGTTAATAGCCGCAATAGAAAATAAAAGGACTGATAGTTCAATGGAAGCAAGCTTAATAACCCTCTAAGAGTGCAAAAAGGGGCCGCATGCCTAAAGTGGGGTTTAAAACTCAAAGTTATCCACTCGGCCTACAATACGTCTGACCAATTCCCACTTATTGCATGGTCGTCTAGTGATCTGTACTTGAACAGAAGACTAGCATAAGCTTGCTAGAAAAAAAGGAACAGAGAAAACCTTTCTAACGATCGTCCTTCAAGCCCTGCTTCATTTTCTACCGACTTATTGACGTTTTTGGCAAGCAGCTTGACACAAACACTGTTCTTAGACTGAAAGATACGCCACAATAGAAAGAACTTAATACAGAATTTCTATTTTCATATATGTACGTTTCGAAAACAGCTGAAGGTCTTCTGTAGGGGACCTGTGAGTATAGGAATTCTCTAATCTACCCAGATACTGCATTCAGGTATTCATCAATGCGTTGGCTGGGTCCTCGACCAGGTGTATAGAATTACTAACGTACCTAATCGAGAAAAATTGAAAACAAAATATTTTTTTTAGGGGTATTTAGAATGCCTTGCAAGTCTTTGATAGGATCTGCCTATTCAAAATACTGACAGTAGTTATTGGGAACAGATTTCTTCAAGTCGGCCACGGAAACGAGTATTCGCAAACTAGGGATATTAAAGCTGGCGTACCTCAAGGAAGGTTTTTTAGTCCCCTTCTGTAATTTATACATATATACTGTAATTACCGATGATACTGTTATTCTAGCAATAAGTAAAACGATCGAAGAAGCAACTGCAAATCTGCAATGGGTAAAATGTAATTTAAATTTTGAACACTTAAAAAATAACGTAACGAACTCGAAAAGTTCAAAGAAATGTAATTTTGAGAATACACTGATTTTATGCAAATGAGTGTTAAAGCCGGTATGTACCAATGACATATGATACAACTATCTGGTTGCACCAAGAAAGCGGACACCAATATTTTCCAATTTTTGAAAATAAAATCTTAATTGTTTGTGCAGCGATAGATCTTGAAATTCTCACGGTCAAAGATGAAACCAAAACATTCACGCAAAAGTACAAGATTCGGTTAAACGGATATATTGATAACAAAGTGTTAGAAATTCCACACAAGAAAAATGTACTACACCGTCCAAATATGTCGAATAATCAGAAACACATACCAAAAATGTTCATTTTGTAAATATTTAAATCGAAGGAAGGTGTTGTTAATGAGCAGATTTTCACATCCTCTCTCGAAAAAAAAACTATGTTTCCAGTACAAGAAGAAACTGATTCACCTGAATCACTGAATCACAACTCTGCTGTTAGAACCACACATACAATAACAAGCCCGACATATGAAGACCTATGGTTTGTAAGGATCTTCAAAACTAAGTCAGGGTTTATTAAAAAAAATTTTTGGCAGATGAACCATATTACTACAATATGAGCCAAAAGCACCGTTTCCATGTCCGACCATCCAGATTGGAGTAATATTTATTATGCGACAAAAGCTTTACTCAAAAATGGATTACTCCTAAATTGGATCACGATTCGAAACGCACTACGAAAATAGATTATGCATCTGCAATGCACATACACTGTTCGTACAGCCTGGTAATCAGCAACTTGGGTCGTCGGGAGGTACAACTTATATACAACTAAATACGAGGATAGAAATAGATAGATTTAGGCAACCGCAAACTACGTGACAACATTACACCGGTCACAAGATATTCAACATGTTAAGACGCAGGCTCATCGTGAAAACCTGACTGGCTAAAACCCGCATCCAAGTCACATTCTACGATATAAACTTTGTACTCGTATGTACTGGAATGTATATACCCCTACCATATACCGGAAAAATATTAAGAACACTTAAATGACCTCCAAGACTTCGCCTACGCAGTCTATCCAGATCCAGATCTGTCATAGTTGTACTCAGCAAACAGGAAACTTGTTTAGGAGATTACAAATTCACAAACCAACCTGTTTGTTTCCAAATGGCTCGACCACCAACCAAATTGGCCACGTGCTGATCGATATTCACACTCATCTGACATCCTGATCAGAGATGCGTACTGTAAGTCTGGCCATTACCTTGCAGTAGCCAAATTCCGAGTTCAATAATCAAATGAGAAGAATTTCGAACCCTTCATAAAAATACATAAAAAGACAGTGTTGGACACCAATTAGGCTCTTAGGGAGTAAGAGACTCCCTGATATTCATTCCTCACCAACAAACGCCAACAAAATTGTTGACCAATGGTGAAGGTATTAAAAAAGTGTTGCTGAGATGACCGCAGAATTTTAAGCATAATACCGCTGCAGTTTTCTATTTCAAAGATATCGAAAAGCCCTGTGATTGGAACACTATCATTATGTTTAACAAGAAGAAAACCAACTGACTTCAAGCCCTGAATGCCGACTATTGGTGTAGGAAATATTTAAGATGTTATAAAGTAAAAGAAAACTCATATTTTGAAGGGTTGTCAATGGGTAAACTTTTGATAGGGTGCATGCATCTAATCGTCAATGCAATGTCTAAAGGCAGGATAATCATCTCTACATATATGTATGTACAAATGTACAAGTACAATATATTTCATCTACAGAAAAACGCAATCCTATTCGTTATATGAAATATAATGTGTGACCAGATAGCAATGATAGTTTTTCCAATTGCTATGTTTCAGCAGCTGTCAAAGTTACCAATGACATCCAGCTGCCAAAATATTCAGTGAGGTTCGCCATTTCATCATGCATTGTTTTAGACTGCCAAACGTGCGGAAATTATTAAAAGTTGCAAATAGCAACGTGGATTTCGTCGTGAGGTCGGTCATCATCATGGCTTCAGTGTGCAGACAGTTCGTCGCACCGTCTAAAACTTTGAGCGTGAGCACACCATCCAGAAAGATATTGATGCGAAATGAAAAAAAAAAACATAGCCGCCATAGCGGCCAGCATCAAAGAAGACCCAGAAATGTCGATTCGGCGCCGATCAGCGTAATTGGGCATCGCCAGAGATTCAGCCCGTCTTATTTTGCAGTTGGATTTAGGCCTACATCCGTATAAGGTCCGCAAAATTTGAAGCCGGACGACCATGGACAATGCCGTGAGTTCGCTAATTGCGCGCTAGAAATGTTGGCCGGAGATCCGAATTCTGGCCAAAAAAATCTTCTTCTCGGACGAGGCCCATTTTGGCTCAACGGGTATGCCAACAAGCAAAATTGCCATTATTGGAGCGAATACAATCCACAAGTGTTCGGCCAAGCATCAATGCATCCACAAAGATTGACTATGTGGTGCGGTTTATGGCATGGCGGCATCATCTGACCTTATTTCTTTCGAAATGAGAAAGGAGACACCGTTACCGTCAATGGTCAAGAAAGACTCAAGAAAGCTAAGTACAGTAGTTTTATTCTCTTGCAAAAAAGCCATTGGAAACAAATGGGGCCTTCAACCTCGCATAACCCATTGGCTATACATCTTGGTCATAAGACCGATACCGATACCTATAAGTATATTTGAGAGGTTTTTCGCCTCAGTAAAACAAACATCTTCTTTGACGAATTATAAAAACACCAGCGCTCGCCAGCAAAATCTGACTTACAACTGCAAACCTACGTCGCTGTTGTCTGATGGACGGCCTTAGACTATGCAGTCAACTGCAGCAAACTAAGCAAAGTCCTAAGAACAGCATGTCTATGCATAAGCAGACCTTACATTCAACTCCCCCCGCGGCATTAGATATTCTGTTTCACTTGACACCTCTCGATATCTTCAGCAGGCAAGTAGCAGCGACAGCAGCTATTCGCCTTATAGCGACTACACAGTCGACAAATAATTCATTTGGCCATGCTAACATCCTTAATACATTAGGGATCCTCACAGAGAACATCGATTATACCATACCTGAACTTTGGTTTGACAATGACTTCCACGTAAGCTTCCCCTCTAGATCCTCTTGGAAGGAAGATCATGGAGGACAAGTCAATCCGCTTTTACACAGATGGATCTAAAACCGATTAGCGGTGTTTTCTCAGATAAGCCTCTCCTTTTGTCTTCCAAATCACTGTAGCGTGTTCCAGGCGGAAATTTTGGGGATTAAAAGAGCCCTGGCCTGGCTAAAAAAAACATGGTATCTGCAAAGGATATCAGTCTCATTAAATTCTAAAACCGCCCTCGAATGCCGATCATCTCTTACGGAGGTGGCAGAGCAGTTCAACCTTCACCTATGTTGGGTGCCGGGCCACAGACACATTCCAGGGAATTGTAGGGCCGACGAACTCGCCAAAATTGGAGTCACTCTACCTATTCTACTGGAAAAGAGTAGCATGGGTCTACGTGCAAATTAATATTAAAGCTGGATGACAATAAAAGAACAGACTTTAAGTGGACTGTTGAACCAACATGTCTAGTGACCAAACAGATCTGGCCAAAGCTGGATTTGAATGAGGCAGGCAGTGATGACACCTATGATGGCGATGAGATGTTTTCTATTTAGAAGGATCAGACTCTTAGAGCGGTCTCTAGAGCGCTCTAATCCTTCTAAATAGGAAACATCTCATCGCCATCATAGATGTCATCACTGCCTGCCACATAGTCAAGCACGCAAGACGGTTTGGCGCTTTTACAAATGATTTCTGTAGAAGCTGCATGGACGAGGAGGAAGAGGAGGCAATCCTCCACTTTCTCTGTACATGTCCAGCTCCCTCCAAGAGAAGAAAACTTCATTTAAGAGCTTTCTTCTACAATGGCTTACACGATCTAAAGAATATATGTAGACGTTAACAGTCTCATAGGCTTCATCATAAGTTCAAATTGGTTCCATGAGTAAGAGCATCACAGATCCACGTGGCAACCCCACTTGGGCCAATAGGCCTAAGTGGGTTTGGTCTTTCCAACAGCCATTTTCATCTACCTTACTTACGTACCCAAAGTCAATGGTCTCAGATATAGAGCGATGTTAAACGACTTTCTGTGGTCAGAGCCCGGCAAAATCCGAGCTGTGGTTCTAACAAGACAGCGTTACAAGCGATGCAACGCTCGAAGTTGTGAAGGAGAAATTTTGGGACAGGCTCATCTAACGGTGTACGTTCATTAATTGACCGCCGCGATCATGCGATTTGACACCATTCGATTATCTTCTGTAGGGCTACGTCAAGTTCTTAGCCTACGCTAACAAGGCAATCACTTTGGACGAGCTCGAGGCCAACATTCGACGCACTGCCAGCGAAGCCGACGCGGCCATTCGAATGATGTCCTATTCTATGTATACATAATGGCATGAACGTACGAGTAGCTTCAAAATAAAGCCAGAATCATTTTATACCTCACACAGTTGTTGTTTTATTTTAATTTTTTTTCCTATGGTTCTAATCTGGTCACCCTATAGAAACAAATAGAAGTATCTTTTGAAATGTAGTCATCGGTCTGGGTCTGCTAATATAGTCTGTGCGAAGGCAGTAATAATATCTTTTCGCTTTGAGATTTAAGAGCCATTATAATACGAGTACCATCCATTGACTTGAGCTCTACAAGACAAAGTTCAAAGTCACGACCCCAACGAAAGTGATCCGTTGGACAACACATCCTTTGCAACTTTTCTCTCGTGTTCGTCCAGCTGTTGGCATACGCGGACAACATCAATATCATCTGTTTTTTCAGCGTGACCTTATATAATCTAAAAAATATCTTTTCACCGCCTAGGATTAAGCACAACATTTCACAGCAGCAACTTTGAAAAATCAACGAATAACTAAGAAACAACTGTTACGGTAATACATACTAGGTGGGATGAAAAGTAACCTCCTTGACCGCCAGAAAGCGCTGCTACTGCAAAAAAGGATATGGTGCCTTGAAGTCCGTTCATATTTAGGCAGACATGCCAAATTTCAGTGCGATACTGTCTTTAGTTTTGTTTTGACAGCTGATTGTTGCTGACGTGTTTGGCATCATGTTGAGTATCGACAAAAACGATTTTCGTTCTCTCATAAAACATTATTTTTTGAGAGGCAAGACGGCGAAGGAAACAAAAGAAAAGTTGGATAAATATTATGGGGCTAATGCTCCCTCAGATTACATCGTCAAATATTGGTCTCGAGAGTTTCCACTACCGATCAAGTCCGCAGCGGCAGGCCCTCCGATGCGGTTACAGAGTACAATGTCAAAAAAATACATGAAATGGTGTTGGCTGACCGGAAAGTGAAGGTGCGCGAGCTAGCAGACACCACAAAGATTAGTACTGAGCGCACACGCCATATTTTGGGCAATATTCTGCATATGAAAAAGTTATCCTGCCGCTGGGTGCCGCGAATGACCAAAAACACGAAGGCGCGAACACTTCGAAAGAGTGTTTGGACTTGCTGATGCGGATTCGGGCGGACTTTTGGCGTCGATTGGTAACTGGATTTGGATCCCTCGGACTATTATCTCTTCCTAAACCTCAAAAGATGGCTCATCAATAAAAAATTCAGCTCACGCCAGGAAATCATCGACGTCACGGAGGAGTATTTTGCAGAAATTCGGACGGGATAAGTTGGAAAATCGCTGGAATAAGTGTATCAAACTAAAAGGGGACTATATTGAATAAAATAAAAAAGCAATTAAAAAAATTTTTTTTTCATTCCCAAGGAGGTTACTTTGCACCCCACCTTATAGCTTTAAAATTCCTTACTCGGAAAACGAAGTGCAAACTCGAGAAAAATCTGGTTCTGCCATTTCTGTACGATACCAAAACCTGAGCAATAAGAAGGATGCAGCTGCTGAGCTTTTTTCGTGAAATAATTTGGCGAGGGTCTGTGAGTGGGGTCAAAGAAGAAAATACGAGTATCATGACAGTCATGCAACCCGATTTGGACAAGGCTATCAGACGCCGTAGCCCTTTACGTGGATAAATGGAAGCCGCTTTCCGTGATCCAAGAGAATTGAATGCTGTTGTTTCTTATACACACATGATCGTTGATATCACAAAGTGCAACAGTGCGTTATGCGGTTTTTAGAACTCTTTGGAAATTTCTTAACAACCACGACAACGAACTTTCGTAGACTTTTAACGGGTATATAAACAACGTTTCTGAGTTAAAAGAGACAAGCGGCGAAGAAAGATCGCAAGGTGAACATGGACAAATCTAAGCAAATGCTTTCGGGAAATGACACCTAGCATCAACATCTTGGACAAAACGTCTCTGAAGAAAAATAACAAATGATCTGTCAAGCAATACTTAAAATGAACAAAACAAAATGTTTCAATATTTAATTCTAAATTTGTCGATTTATTAACAACTTACCATGAGTGACGATTCTTCCTTCAGGACTTGTCATTCTGATGAAAAGATCTTTTGTAGCGGTCCCACAAAAAATCACCTCTCACAGTCACTTGTGTTAATGTTATTTACGCGTAGTTCATTTTGAAATCCAACTGAAAATCAATTAAAATTTATTTTGTTTAAAAATTTGTTTAAACAAAAAAAAAAAAGAACAAAAAACACAACTAACTAATTTTACAATATTTAAAATTAAGAAAAAAAGGAAAACAAATCAAATAAATTTTACGTTGTTATTTTCGTAATTCTTAAATTAATCAGTTTCGGAAAATCCCGAGTACGTAATGACGCAAATTTTCTCGCTTTCGAGTATTTTTATTTAAACAGAGAAAAGTGTCTCCCGCTGCGAACAAACCAAAAAAAAAACAAAAAACAACAATTAAATTAGAAAACAGAGAAGATTCGCGTTAGCTAAATTTTGCCGATGAGGAAGTCGGACGCATGTCGGGATCTAAATGTGTAGAAGCGGGGGGTTATCTGTACAAAGAGGGTAAAACGGTTTTCTTTTTTCTTCTTTTAGAATTTTGAAAAAAAAAAAAAAAAAAAACAGAGAATCGCAACCAAAGAGTTCGTTTTCATCTCGGTGATTTCTATGAGAGCACATAAATTGTGTGAAAAATGTAGAAAAAGATATTCGAGACGTCTTATTATGACGTCTGACATCTACAAGGTGTCAAAAATGTTCTAGAACAAGTTGGGGGGGGGGCGGGGAAAAAATAAATAAATACTTAAAACTTAAGCCATTTGGCAAGAAAAGTGAAAACAAAATAAAAATGGCTAACAGATTGTATGAATGAAAAATAATTGTTATATCGATTTCTACATTAAGGTTTTCGGAGCATTTCAATATTGGGAACATTAAAATGTGGCGTCTTCAATGAACTTGCTCTTAGCAAAGCAGAAAAAAAAATTAAATAATTGATTTGAATCTAAATCAGATTTTTTATTGCTGACTTGGAAATACCCAAATTGAAATTTAAAAAAAAAAGATTACTAAAAAGGCATTGAAAGATTTTGACGAACCAAATTATCATCTAAAATTGACTGGTGTCAATCTGGCGACGCCCAGTGCTGTAACCATGATTACACATTTATTGTGATTATAATATTCTACCCCTTGGTTGTAGCTTACGAGTTTTGGACCCGTCCAACTAGCTTATAATCACGAGGATTAAGCACGAAGAAAATAGTAACACTGCCCTGTCGAGAATGACTGAACATCGAAAGTAGACGTAGGACGGACGAGTTCGTTTGGTTGAATCGATATCGATTTCGATATCCAATAAGGGTTTTTCAGGACTGGTCAGAGTTCTAGAATAGAAATGATGTCGCATAAGCTCTCATATCTACGAATCTGGAATATCCAGCCCTTTTCATTCAGTAGATCACAGATGATTGCGCTCGCGAAGAAATCGAAAACCTCCGATAATGTCAGATTTGATGACGCATGCTATCGAAATAAGGACAACAATAAAGACGTAATTGCTATGCAGATAGATGTGCAGGACAAAAAAGGAAGAAGAACTGTCTAATATTTATAACACATACGAGGGTTGTCTGAAAAGTTCCCGATCGCAACGTAAAGATAGCGCTACTCGTAAATAAAAGCTAGTGTATGCTAGTTGTGCATCTTTTGACAGTTACTTACCGAAGTTTCAGTCATTTTGGACGCGCAGTTTTTAGTTGACAGTCGTTCGAGTGAGTCGATGTGAGTGTTTTTTGTGAAAATGGAAAAATTGAGCATCGAGCTGTTATTAAATTCTTGTTTTTGAAAGGCAATACGCCTACACAAATCAAAAATGAGTTGAACTCTGTATATGGGGACTCTGCACCATCATTTCCTACAGTAAAATTTTGGGCAGCTGAATTTAAACGTGGCCGTAAAAGTTTAACATTGCTAAAGTTCACCAAAGTGAGAGAGATAAGGACTGAAACAAATAAAATTTGAAAACTTCAAAGTAAAAAAAGAAAAATATTTTCATAATTCATGTAAATTTTTTTTATTTGCTTTAAAACCCTGTTTTTATTAAATTCATTCACAATTACAAAAAATAAAAACAATTATTTGGGTTCCAATTCTTTCCTCAACTTCTTTCGAATGTCCTTCATAAGGTTGGTGACAGTTACATCCGTGATCTTTTTGGACGCTCTTTTCCATTTAGCACTAAAATCTGTTACGTCCTTGCACACTGCTCACTTTTCCTCAATTTAGATTTGACCAAAGTCCAATACCTTTCAATGGGACGGCACTGTGGAACATTGGGTGGATTCATGTCTTTTGGGACAAAGTCGACATTTTTAGCAACAAGTAAGCTCAACGTCGCATGAGCATAGTGAGCTGAAGCTAAATCTGGCCAAAATAATGTTGAACCCTCGTGTTTGTTTAAGAAAGGAATCAACCGTTTTTTTAGGGACTCATTAATGTACACTTCTCCGTTAATTGTTCCCGTTGTAATAAACGATGAGCTTCTGTGTCCACATTGGCAAATGGCCTGCCAAACGAGATATTTTGACCCGAATTTATCCATCCCAATCGATGTTGTTGATTGCGGAAGAATCTCAGCTTCAAACGAGTTGTAAAACTGCGCACCTGGAAGAGCAGTAAAGTCGGCTTTGACATAAGTTTCGTCATCCAAAACCAAGCACGCTTTCTTGTTACCGATCAACTCGTATAGCTTTCGGGCTCGTGTTTTTATTACTTTTTTTTGCTTTTCAGTAACTTTTGGTATATTTTGTTTTTTACGTGTTTTTAGACCGTTACGTTTTTTAGATCTTTGTACCATTGTTTGGTTCCGAGCGACATCTCTGGATGACATAGTCCGGTTTTTTACGATGGCACCCACTATTTTCCTGTCCAAATTTGTATCATGTGCTCCACTTTTAGCTCCACTTTTCTGTTTTCGCTTAACTGTCAACGTCTCCAAATATCGTTTGATAACAGAATCCACTGTACTGCGTGCTATGTTTAAATTTTTTGCGATGAAATGGTTTGGACGCGAAGTACTATATTTTCGAGCCATTTGTCGATGATCTTTTTACGGCGTTCCTCTTGACTCATATTTTATAAATATTTTAAACCGCACCGAACTAAAATCAATAACAAACTGAAACTAGAGAATATACAGGCTGATTTGGGTACAAAATGGGATTGCAATTTTTACGCATTGGAAGTATAGCCCGTATAAAAATTTACAGATTTTATTCGTTTCAGTCCTTAGTAGAGGTTATGAAAATGTCCAAAGAACGTGTTTGTTATATATTAAATCAAGATTTAGGCATAAGAAAGCTGTCCGCGCGTTGGGTTCCGCGTTTGCTTACGTTAGACCAAAAACGTGTTCGAATGAACATTTCCAACGCTCTGTTGGCGCAATAAATCCGAGTTTTGGCGCCGATTAATTATTGTAGATGAAACTTGGATACACCATCATACGACCGAAACAAAAATTCAGTCAAAACAGTGAACTGCAAAGGGCGAGCCGGCTCCAAAAAAAGCAAAAACTGTTTTTTCGGCTGGAAAAGTAATGGCGACTGTCTTTTGAGATAGTAAAGGAGTTATCTTAATCGATTATCTTCAAAAAGGAAAAACCATTCAAGGAGCATACTACGCATTATTGGGTATATAACTTAATTCATGCGGTTTTTTCCCCAAAATTTGAACGTTTATTTAAGAAAAACATGTACATTAGTATTATTCAAAGTATTGCCCATCTGAAGCCAATTTTTGATATTCTGCTCTGATGTGAACCGTATTTCAGTGAGGCCGTTCTGCATTGACCGGAACAAATGGTAGTCAGAAGGGGCAAGGTCTGGGCTATAAGGCGGGTGGGGTAAGACTTCCCATCCACTGTTTTCCAAATAGTTCTTAACCGGAATAGCAACATGGCGCCGAGCGTTGTCATGATGGAAAATTATTGCCTCGTGTCTGGTCGCATATTCCGGGCGGTTTTCGGCCACTGCTCTCTTCAAACGGATTAATTGTGTTCGGTAGCGTTGTCCATTGATGGTTTCACCCGGTTTTAGCAGCTCATAATACAGCACACCCATCTGATCCCACCAAATACAGAGCAATTACCTTAGCGCCATGGATATTCGGCTTTGCCGTTGATTTGGCTGGTTGTCCGGGTTTCACATATGATTTTTTGCACTTGAGGTTGTCGTAATGGATCCATTTTTCATCACCACTAACAATCCGATGCAAAAATGACTTCCTTTTGTGGCGTTCCAGCAGCATTTCGGACATGCAAAACCGCCTTTCGACGTCTCTCGGCTTGAGTTCATGTGGAATCCAATTTCCTTGCTTTTGAATATATCCAGCTGCTTTTAAATGTTTTGAAATGGCTGCTTGAGTGATACCCAAAGATTCTGCGAGCCCTTCTTGTGTTTGGCAACAATCTTCATAGAGTAATGCTTCCAGTTCTTCATCTTCAAACTTTTTTGGCTGCCCAGGACGTCCATCGTCTTCCAAGCCAAAATCACCACTTTTAAATCGTGCAAACCACTTTTGGCACGTTTGCTCAGCTAGCGTATGTTCACCATAAACTTCCACCAAAATACGATGACTTTCGGCAGCAGTTTTCTTCATATTAAAGTAATGAAGAAGAACTCCCCGCAAAAACACTTTTTCAGGCACAAAGTTCGACATACTCGTATTTGAGTGAAAAAAAATTATTGTTGTTTACGCTTCAAATGAATGACATATACTGAAATGACGTACAATGACAGTAACTTTCCAACGCATGTTCCAATGGAATAATACAAGTTACGCCATCTCTTAGCAAACCGAATTAAGTTATAGACCCAATACTTGCCAAGCAGAAGGCAAAAATTGCGGAAAAACGGCCACATTTGCAGAAAAAGAAAATCCTGTTTCACCAAGACAAAACGCCGTCTCTCACCTCAGCGGTTGCCATGGCGAAAGTCCATGAATTACTGTTTGAACTGCGGATGGTCAGCCTTATTCACTGGATCTAGCCCCAAGCGACTTCTTTTTGTTCCCTCATTTAAAAACTGCTCTCGGAGGACAGAGATTTTCGTCAAATGAGGAGGCAATCACCTTCGTAAACAATTATTTTGCAGAGAAAAACGCCAAGGGCGGGTTAGAGAGATGGGAGCATCGCTGGGAGAAGTGTGTAGAGTTACAAGGAGACTATGTAGAAAAAAAAATGAGAAAAAATGTATCATTTATTCGGTCCGAAACTTTTCAGACAACCATCGTACTAAAGCCAGTAGCCACGTTCTGAAATTCTCGCATCAAGAAATTTTTCAACGGAACGCTGTGAATTGAATCAAAATACACTTACTCTCATTCATCTGTTTCTGTAAGTCTAGATGTCGAAAAACTTTTCGAAAGAAATGCCTGGAAGGATGCGAGGAAACTGTTTCTGTAACTTTCGGATGCGAAAAAAGCTGAATAACCCAGAAAAGTTAAGTAAACATCAAATTAATACGTGATACATATCACGTAATTTTAATTCATTTCAGAAATCATCTAGTGTTTCAAAAGAACAGAAATACAATTGTAAATTACGAGTATATGACGGCAAATTTGACTTTTTTCAGAGAATAATTTTCGGGACAAATGCGACGCCATACATTTTTTTCTCAATTTTTGCGATTCACTTCAAGAATACTGTTGCCGCCACCATGTACACTTAATTATAGCAGCGATACCAAGCAGCGAAATTCTCACCTTAAGAACATAGGCCATGTGAAAATAAAAACCACCGCCATTTTGGTGGAGCCATTTTGAGTATTGCTAGGAGTCACGTAAGATACTTTGGAATGTGCATCTAGGGAATAAACTTATTTTTTTTAAGCATTGCGCTATTAAAATTAGTTTTGTTTTTTTTTTTTCCTTTTCTTTGGCTTAAAAGTTACAGAAGTAACAAATATAACAAACCGAATGATTTGAATACACAACTAAGGAATTAAATTTGGTTTTTCTTGCTTTGTTTTGTTATGAAAAATGGTTTTCCATGATTTTTCCACTAGAACACGAAACCATTTTTTTCAGGTTTTTCGAAACGCTTTCTTCCAGAGGCGAGAAACAGGAATTTTTTTGTTTCATGTGTTCTGGATTCAGTTACAGAACATGGCGACCGTCTACGGAATCTTGAGATTCCGCGTGAGAAAGCCTCATGACGATTCGCAATAAGGTTAAATTTGCCACAGAGCATGAAAACGAAGACTCAATTTGATCACATTGCGATGGTCCGAACGTTCCAAGGATCAAATATTGGTTTAAACCACTGCCTTATTGTAACCTACAGCTGGGCAGGAATATGAAGGAAAGAGGGAAAGAAAGTTTGAAGTCGCCATTACAATAATGATAACCGAGTGTCCGTTAATCCTCAAATAAGTCCCATGCTGCCAGCATCATGTTCTGAAGACCACTGGTCACTGATTTCTCTTGAGTTTCTCCCGGGGACCACAACAAAACCCTTGCTTTTACGTAAGCAATCACATATGGCGAAACAGGAAGCATATAGAGCGGTGGTGCATAAAAGCTCTAAAGTTGTTTGCAAGATCGACGAGCAGGAAAAAAATTAAGGATTGGAACAGCACGGTCAAGGAAACAACAAAAATTTACTGCAGGAATGAGGTTCAAGTCAAAGCGAGCAAATACGAGAGAAGAACATAATAAATGAATCGCAGTCGATGCGAAAGTTAACGGTGGACCATTACTGGAGACTGTATAACGGCGACGTAAATTTAAATTTTTACGGCAGAATAAACCAATAAATCTGCACATTGATAATCGTGTCCATCTCATATAACCATATTCAGTCCAAGCAAGCAGTTGGAGAGGTGTACTAAAAGTTTTGGGAAGCAATTTGGCTGTGCAAAATACGGTCATACTAAAGTGTGCCTGATGAATGGAATTTTATAAAAAAAAGAGACTCCTTAGCCTGTACAAACAATAGAGATTATACTTCCCAACATCGTTTACAAGATCCTATCCGCTGTACTATGTGAGCTAACAACCTGATTGGTGGATATTACTGGTCCAATATTTTCACAACGACCGACCTTGGAGGAGCCCGTCAATTTCAAATCCACAAAAAAATTATTTCGATGTAAAAGAAAATTTCTTTGCATTTTAACAGGTGAATTGATTGTTTGGCTTGCCCTCCCAACATTTGTAAACGATGCTTAAATAAATAAAAATTCAAATTATCAAAGATAGCAAACGGCCAATATTTTTGAGCGGTACCCTACCATAAGCCTTTTAACAAGTCATAAAAAAGTTAAGGACAAGGAAAGCAAGGAAAAGAAAATCTCAAAGACTCCTCAGAACTATTTACATACGATCTAGTATAAATCAGTTTATAAAAACCGCGGACTACAATATTCTAGAGTACTCGTAATAAAAAAAAAAATTATTGTGGCATCTATCCACATCTACTCGTTTTGTGTTCAATTCTGAAATGTTAACCAGGAAACGAGAAGCAGTAGAAGAGAATTTTTACGTTCACAACCATTAAGAAGAAGTGAGAATTGTGTTCGCAACAGGGCACACAGTGATTAGTGGAAAGAAAGCATCTAAAGACACAAATTATACAGAGCAATGTCTTTGCCATATACAAAAATGCCATACTGTCCCTGCTCTAGGGACGGAGTATGAACATAACCGAAAGCGAATATGTATTTGACTATTGATTATCCAAAAGCGGTTGTTCATACCAAGCTGTAGGGACATCTAAGTAAGCAAGTAATGCTAAAATAAAGGGTCTTTCATTAAGCGCTTCCTATCTTTAAATTTAAATAAAATAGTGTGTGTGATATCTTCGAAATATTTTAATCATTTGAAAGGTCCATCGATGCCATTATGTATGGAATATAACATCGTTCAAATGACCGCCGCGGCTTCTCTGGGTGACGCGCATCCGAAATGTCCAATTTTCCATGACTCTGGCGAATAAATCAGGCTGAATTTGACCGATGATATGGATTATGTTGGCTTGGGGAGCCGTTGTGGTTTGTGGCTTATTCGCATAGTCCTTCGACTTCAGAAAACTCCACAAGAAAAGGTCTAACGGGGTCAAATCGCACGTGGCCAGTTCACTTCACCTCCACGTGAGATGACCATGCCTTCGAATCGCCCGTGCAGAATTTCCAATGTGGTGTGAGCTGTGTGGCACGTAGCGCCGTCCTGTTGAAATCGCTTTTCGTTGGTGTCCATATAATCCAATTCAGGCCAAAAGAAGTTGGTAATCATCGATGGCCTGGCCAACGTCGTTCTCAAAGTAATATGGAGCGATGACGCCGCCAGCCCAAAATCCACACCAAACAGTGACTTTTTAGGGATGCATTGAACGCTCTTGGATCCCATGTGAATTGGTATCATCCCAAATTCAACAATTGTGTTTGTTGACGTACCCGTTCATTAAGAAATGGGCCTCATCGCTGAAGATGATTTTTCGATGAAAATTAGGGTCAGGTTCCAACTGCTCCAGAACCCATTCAGCGAACACACGTCGTTGTTTATCGTCGTTTAGCTTCAGCTCCTGGTTCCATTGAAATTTGTACGGGTGCAGGCCCAAGTCACGAAAGTCTGCGAAAGGCCGAGTTCTTTTGAGCGACGTGAAATCGACTGCCTTGGATTCTCCTGCACACTCTCACGGACGGCGGCGATGTTTTCAGCAGATCTTGCGTTTCGTCCACGTATGGGTGTTGGTTTATCGTTTACTGAATCAGTGGACTCAAATTCATCCACCACACTGCGAATAGTCCTCTCGTTAGGACGAACAGAACCGGTCAATTAGTGTGCTTCCGAATATTAGTAAGGTATTCAAGAAAGTGGTAAATAGAGCGCTGTTAAAGTGGGTTGAGGAAAATAATATAATTCGGGAAAATCAGTTTGGTTTTAGGCCGAGGCATGACACTATTCATGCTGCGTCAAAGCTGGTCTCCGACATACAATGGAATAAAGGCAAGAACCAGTGTACGGGTGCGTGCCTCGTTGACTTTGAGAAGGCATTCGACATGCGTATGGTTAGAGGGGCTTTTCTATAAGCTGACCAGGATGGGCATGTCGAAACCCGTGCTACATATGATTTACGACATGCTTATGGGAAAGAAATTCGTTGTTAAATGTAACAACGTCATTTCGAGTAAGATCTTTGACATTAAAAACGGCTTACAACCGGGGGATGTGATTTCTCCGATACTGTTTAACATTTACACAACCATGCCATAGCGTACGCAGGTGATTTAGTGGCGTACAGATCAGTTCCAAAAATCGAAGTCATCAATAAAATCAATTTTCAAAAGTCGGAAACAACCTTGTTTAGAACCCCATTGAGATGGACTTCTAGGGATACCACATATATGTTAACTGGCGAAATTTGGCTATCATTGGACACCACGGACTGCCACTAGTGGTGAGAAACGTAGTGAGATACCTTGGTATCTGACTCGACAAGTATTTTTATTTTGACAAACATATAGATGTGCTTGCCTTACTGGGGCCAAGAAGGCTTTAGCGCTGACAAGATGGCTATTTCACAGCAGTCAACTTGTCCCAAGGGTGAAGGTCATATACAATACTATGTTGCCCTAATCAGGCCAGTCATCGCGTATGGTTGCCCCGTGTGGTTCAATGTAGCGCCGTATCAGATGGAAAGGATTCGGGTGTTTGAAAGGCAGTGTCTTACGACCTGTCTCGGCTTGTACAGAACACCAGAATCACAGTACAAAAAATATTATCCCAACAAAGTCCTTTACGATGGGGCTAATCTGAATAGGATTGACAATTTCCTGATGCGAAGACACGTTGCACGGGCAATGAGCAACGATAATAGCCTGATCTTTGGGGCTTATTACCCCAATGAAATGTACCACGAGAGTACACTTCTATCGGGCTTTATCCTGCCATCCATAGTGATGCTAAAGGGTTAATGCAAAACAGGCATGGTAACCCGGTAATATACCAATATACCATCGCCACCGTGGTGCGAGGGATAAGCGGCTCATCTACGACGGGTATGTTGCTAACGCTCAGGAGCTCCGCCGTTTTAATCCCGCGATTGCGGACAGGGATCGGATCGATACCGAGAAACAGTACTCCGGCTTCTACGTATACATAAATATATATTTTTTTTTTGATAATAAGCGCGCGCTCAAGGTTTTTTTGTACCTTTAAAATGTTCGTCCACAGCAGGGGCGAAGGAAATTTAGGGAGGAAGAAAGGACAGGTACCGATGTACATTGTTTTTAAATGTTTGTAAATTATAACGACCAGGAAACACAGAGATCGGCAGGGCATTCCATAAGCGAGTTGTACGGCTTAGGAAAGAATCACGATATTTTAGAGTACGTCCGAAAATGGGCTTAAGGGTATACTGAGCATGAGCATTCATTGCGAGACGGGTGTTAAGGTTGAAAGTTTGAATGAGCGGAATGCTACTGGGGATTTCAATGGAGCACTGGTGGTGGAAATAGCGATAAAACAAAGTGAGACAGGAGACATTACGTCGGTGTTCGAGGCTGTCGATTGATTGACTGATATTAGTGTCACCAATGAGTTTTATCGCACGGTTTTGAATCCTATCTAGCAGGTGCGGAGATGTTTTAGGAGCACCTGACCAGATGTGGGGATTGTACTCCAATTTTGGGCAGATGAATGATTTATATATTGTGGCCAGATCAGGGGGGGTAAAATGTTTCTTACATCGCTTGAGGAAACCTAGACATCGAATATGTGGTCATTCCAACGTAAGTTGTCACTGACACACATACCGGAATGGAAAGTTTATCGGTTTCGACTATGTAAGTGCCATTCATGGATAATGGTTGGGTATTTAGATTTCGCTTTGCTGACAGCAGACAGCATTAAGTTCTGGAGTGGAATTCCACTCGGTTGATAGTTCCCCAATTGGTTATGCTGTTAATATCGGAATTTAATGAGCTTAACATACGTTCTCGTCCTACAGCCGAAGAGTAGGGGCGTGAGTCCGGGAACGAATATGAAAAGCAGAGAGTACTGTCATCAGCAAAGGAACATATTGGATTATAAGTAGCAGACAAGAGATTTTTAATGAAAATTAAAAACAGTGTCGAAGACAAAATGGAGCCCTGGGGCACACCAGCATTTATCTTGTGAATGTCAGAAAACCGTCCAAGACAACTTGAATTGAACGTTCCCAAAGGTAATTTCTAATCCATTGAAGAAGAGAATCATCGAGCCAAAAAGCACGCATTTTCGACAAAAGAGCCTGATGCCAAACTCTGTCAAATGTCTTAGAAATATCAAGTGCAACTATCTTGCTTTCGCCAGATTGATGTACGCTTTGGTTCCACTTTTCGGTGAGACATGCCATCAAATCACCAGTGGACCTGTTGCTACGAAAGCCATACTGCCGGTCATTTAGAAGTTTTCGTGTTTCGAGATATTTCATGAGCTGACGGTTTATCAGCGTTTCCATGACCTTGGAGAGAAGGGACGTAAGTGCAATGGGTCTGTAGGAAGAGAGAGAGGAAGATTCGCCTTTCTTAGGGACGGGCTGGACAAATGCTGTTTTCCATCTACTCGGAAAGAGTCCTAAAGAGTAGGATTGATGAAAAAGCCTACGCAGTGGTTTTGCCAGTGAAGAAGAACACCTCTTTAAAAGGAGGGGAGATATACCATCTGGACCAGCGGATTTATGTAACATATATCAAGATCTTTAAGTACTCTTGCTACTACACGAGTGCGAAAGTGGATTCGTCTCATTGAAGATTCGAAACACTCAAGTGTAGGCGGGGACAAGGCACAATCTGGGAGTGTTGAACTAGCCGCAAAGTGTGCAGCAAGCAGATTGGCTTTGTCCAAACAGCTTACAGCTGGAATATCATTGTAAATGACCGTTGGGATGGAGGATGAGGCAGAATTTCTAATGTTTTTGACGAACGGACAAAAATTGTTACTGGCTTTGGGACATTGCAGCATTTTTTGTCTCAGTTTTTGGTCGTATTGGAATTTCACACGCTTAAGAAAGGCGTTGCAGTCATTTCTGGCTGGTTTGAACTTTTTTAGGTTTTCCTCTGTTGGGTTGCTCTTGTAGGACCGAAAAAACAATTCTCTAACCATGACAGCCTCTCTACAGCTCGAGTCGTACCATGCCTTTTCTTTTGGTTTGACACTCTTCGTCCGATGAAGGATAAAGCACCTCATTCCAAAGAGAATAGTTTCTGTGATCATGTCAGCAGCTGCATCCTCGTCTTTGTCGAGGAAACATAACGACCGTTTAAGTGTACGAGAAATTAGCTGATATGACACAATGGTCCGACGAGCCTAGAGGGGAGAGCACATCAACGCAGTACTTATCAGGGTGAGAAGTTAAAAACAAGTCCAGGGTGTTGCCGGTATGACTATCAACGTCTGGTATTCGTGTGGGCTCATTTACAAGCTGGGTTAAATTATTTTCCTCAGCGAAGATCTCAACACACCGTCCTTCGGGTGTTGTCTGTCCAGAATGTCGAAGCCAACCAGAATTGTGTATATTGAAATCGCCCGTAATCACGATTTCAGTATGAGGATACAGGGATACAATTCTTTATATGGAGTCAGACAGCGCATCAAACTCGTGAAAGGTCGAGTTGCTGTCCAATTTGGGCCTTCTGTAAATAAAGCAGTAGTGGATAATTTGCTTACGGAGATGGAATTTTAACCACATAAAATTGAATTCCGGATTGGAACAGGGACTACATTGTTGTGGAATTTGGTAAGCTACATCACTACGCACATAAATGGCGAGACCGCGATGAGGAAAGATGAGGAAAGGTGTGAGCTTTGATCTAACTATATTTCACTAAGTGCCAAAATAGCTGGTCTCTACTTACAGACGTAGACGTACGCAGAAAAGTGATTACTTTTTAGCCGCGTCTATTGACTACATCCACCCTGAATTCCCTAGTCATAATTACAAACAAACACCGACGATACTAAGCAAGGCTGCGAAGTGAAAATTCTGACGTTGGTTTACCGAATCAGATTGCTGTAGGTGTTATGCCCTTACAACAATACTAGATGGAGTGAAAAGTGACCTCCTTGGAAATTAAAAAAGGAATTTTTTTAAATGTTTTTTATTTTATTCAATATAGTCGCCTTTTAGTTTGATACACTTATTCCAGCCATTTTCCAACTTCTTGATCCCGTCCGAAAAGTAATTTTCCGGAAGGTCTGCAAAATACTCCTCCGTGGCGTCGATGATTTCCTGGTGTGAGCTGAATTTTTTATTGATGAGCCATCTTTTGAGGTTTGGGGAGAGATAATAGTCCGAGGGATCCAAATCCAGTTACCAATCAACCCCAAAAGTCCGCCCGATTCCGCATCTGCAAGTCCAAACACTCTTCCGAAGTGCTCTCGCCTTAATGTTTTTGGTCAGGAGTGAGCATGCGCGGCACCTAGCGGCAGGAAAACTTTTTCATATGCAGAATATTGCCAAAATATGGCGTGTGCGCTCAGTACTAATCTTTGTGGTATCTGCTAGCTCGCGCACCTTCACTTTTCGGTCAGCCAACACCATTTCATGTATTTTTTTGACTGTAACCGCATCGGAGGGCCTGCTGCTGCGGACTTGATCGGTAGTGGAGTTGCGGCCACAACGAAACTCTCGAAACCAATATTTGACGGTGTAATCTGACGAGCATTAGCCCCATAATATTTATCCAACTTTTCTTTTGTTTCCTTCGCCGTTTTATCTCTTAAAAAATAATATTTTATGAGAGAACGAAAATCGTTTTTGTCCATACTCAACGTGATGTCAAACACGTCAACAACAATCAGCTGTCAAAACAAAACTAAAGACAGTATCGCACTGAATTAGGCATGTCTGCCTAAATATGAACGGACTTCAAGGCACCATAACCTTTTTTGCAGTAGCAGCGCATTCTGGCGGTCAAGGATGTCACTTTTCACTCCATCTAGTATAAAACAGTGCACCAACAAAATTTTCACTCACAACCTGCTATCCATCAGTTGTTACATACATACAGGGTGAGTTTTTTAACTTGTGACATCCAAATTACTCGAAAAATACGCGATATCGCGAAAAATGCTTCAGACAAAAGTCACAGGGTTCTGAAGGGGACATAAGATGGTGACCACGAGTTTGACCTTGAGACCCATTTTCAAGGTCAAACAAAGGTCACTTTTGATTTTTCAAATGATAATTCCTGATTTACATTGCTCAGTCGTATTGCTCGTTGGCTTGTCATTTGTTTTTACATACTGCGTTTAGCATAACCCAGAAACAACGACGTGGACGTAGCAGTATTTTGTTTCCTTCGGGGTGATTAATTAGAGCGGGTCCCCTTACCTCCCACTGTTGAATCATTGAATTCTTCCCATTTCGACGTTTATTTCCCGAGACTATTTCAACAAATGCTCGAAAATGTGACCAATACACTTGTCTACCCGCGCTCTAAGTGAAACAACAGAACTGAGAAGTATTTCCGGCGTAATCTTCCGGCAAGCTTCAGTTATTCGCCTTTTCATGTCCTCACGTGTTGTTGGCTTTTTTCTGTAAACCTCACTTTTTAAGTAGTCCCACAAGAAGAAATCAAGTGACGTAAAATCAAGTGATCTAGCAGGCCTTGGACCCCCTCGTCCTATCCATCAGTGATGGTAAACATTGTTTAATATGCCCCGGGCTACTTGGGAATAATGGGCTGGACAACCATCATGTTGAAACCACATTGTTTGTCGCAACTCCAATGGCAGTTCTTCTAGTAATACTGGAATATGGTCCCACAAGAAGTTTGCATACTTTTCGCCATTCAAGTTGCCTTCAATAAAATATGGACCTATTAATTTATCCCCAATAATTCCCGCCCAAACATTAACATTCCAAGGGTGCTGGCGTTCAACTTGTCGCAACCAAAAAGGGTTTTCGGTAGCCCAGTAATGTATATTATGTTGATTGACCGTACCGTGATTGGTGAAAGTCGACTCATCAGAGAATAACACCTTGGCAAAGAAAAGAAGGTCTCGTTCAATTTGCTGAAGTGCCCATTGACAAAAGTAAACCCGGTTGCGAAAATCCTCACTAGAAAGTTCTTGATTCATTGAAACATGATAAGGATGGTATTTATGCTGATGTAATATCTTACAGACAGTCGTTTGAGAAATTCCTGATTCACGACTTATTTGGCGAGTGCTAATGTGAGGATCGTGTGCAACGGCAGCTAACACTGCTATTTCAATGTCATCAACAGCCACCCTATCTGACCGATTCCTTTTCTTTGGTTGGAAGTGTGCAATTCACCAGTGAATTGTTGGATGACCCGATAAAAGGAAGCGCGCGATCGTATCTGGTCTGGGAAACGTTGGGCGTAAAGAGCAACAGCACCATCGATGAAATAGCCTGCATTATTAATCTGGAAAACGTTACTAATAATAATCAGTTCCTCAAAACAAATATCGAACTTCTAAATGAAGTACAGTTCCGTTCAAGTAGAAAAAAAGGGCAGAGTGCACATCATACACTCTCGATAAGTTTAGGACAATTTGTCTCTATCTGAAATTTCTTTGAGTTTTAACAATAATGACTTCCTCAAAACAAATCTCGACCTTCTAACATCCTAACAGCGTTGAAAACCGATTAATGATTTAGGCGTGCCAGTGCACTGGTATCTAGCACTGAATGAATAAGACCTTTGAGACAAAATCGTGTGCCCCATTGAGGAATACGACCGAGCAATGAAAATCAGGAATTATCATTTGAAAAATCAAAAGTGACCTTTGTTTGACCTTGAAAATGGGTCTCAAGGTCAAACTCGTGGTCACCATCTAATGTCCCCTTCAGAACCTTGTGACTGTTGTCTGAAACATTTTTCGCGATATCGCGTATTTTTCGAGTAATTTGGATGTCACAAGTTAAAAAACTCACCCTGTATATTGTCATGTCCTATCTTCAGTTGCGCTTATGCAGGACGATAATGTCTCCTCTGCCTCTACCTTAACTACAATACGATACGTAGATCGGCCGATAGACTGCTACGGCAGCCTTGTTATACCTTAATTTATTTATAGCTAGCTTTACTTTATTTTGATCGGGTGAGCGAATAAAATGGTTCGTTCTGCCTGACAGCAGAATATGGGCCGCTCCCGCTGTTTAACAGTCATCTGCATGTGATTCTTTTTATCTACAGATATCCTTCTATCCATTCTAAGTTCATCTTCTTATCTTCTTATGCAGAATGACTATGGAGAAATTAAAAAAATTGATTTTAGGCAAGGCAATGTTCTATCATTCTATTTCTCTAAGAAATGTAGCGAAAAATAGAGACTGAATCTTTCAAAAGTCCGTCCAACATAGTCCCAGTGAAAAAGTTAAGAGCTTATTCTATCTTAATTCTTCAGCTAATTCAAACTACTAAATTCAAAAATCAAAAATGTTTGCTACAATATTTTCTAACCGCAGTTCTTTGCTTTAATAAGAAAATGGATTAAATACAACTCCTTAAGATTCACCCAGACTTCTTTTTGTCTTTTGCATATTAAACCTTGTAACCGATCTCCTAGATGAAAAGAATCTGATCTAGTGAACCCGATTCCGAACTGTCAAGAGGCCACCATATATCGTATTGTAATACTATAAAGTTAGCCCCGTTGTAGAAATTCTTAAATTTGGGCATCAATCGACGTGCTCGCCTGCTTGTCTGTAAAGAATGTTCACATCAAGGATCATAGAAACGATGATGCTGGCACAGGAGAGCAAACACTTCAGCTTTAGTGCCATATTTACTTTTGATATTAGATTAATCCTCTATGAAAGTTCTGTCCTAAAAATAAAGTGTTATGCTATAAAAAATCCTAAGTGAATATAACGCGAGTAACAACTCCCACGTGACCAAAATTTTCGCTCTACTCCGAATCCATGCAAATCTTTAAAAGGTTGCTCATCCAACTTCAAAATTCTTTAAGAACCACTTCCTATATATTTTGTCTGTATGTGTGTGTGTGTGTTTTTTTTTTAAACATAGGAATCTACTAAACCACTGTGCACACAGGAAAGCGTACACGAGATAACACAAGAGGAAGCAGTGGCAATGGCAGTGGCGGTGGCGGCTTTTTGCTTTGCCAAAGAGCAGACTTTTCTCCAGAATCGGATTGCCATACCCCAACAAGTTGACACCGATTGATATCCCTTTATATACTCGTACATGGCTGTATATAAGTTTCTTTTTGTATACACAAAATATATATTGTACATATATAAAATACAAACAGGCTAGGGAGGACAATAAAAGAGGAACAACCAAATAAGACGGCAATGACGAATACAACGTAGAACATAACAAGTGTGTGCAGCTCTTTACTGAGCTACGTAATACTTGAGAAAATGTCATCATGTGGGCGCATGAATGCACACACAACACAACATAAGATTTGCCGCGCGACGCCACGCATAGGAAATTACGCGGAAGTGAAGCGCCTTCAGTTCAGCGGCACGTCGCATTGCTCGATCGACCAACCGTCTGACAAAGATGAGTAAACCATGTCTGAGTCTAAGGGTTCTTGCAGCATGCTGTGTCGTTTTCGTTACTCATTCAGTTGTAGATCTGACGGCCAAGCTGCCAAGCTTCTCGCCGCCTTTTCCGCCAAAAAAAAAAAAAATAAATAATAATAAAAACAAAATCAAATAGGTGGCGCAATTCTAACGAATACCAGTGCAGTCATAAAGTATCGTAAAGTACAAAAAAAAACTTTTTAAATAATGGGGATGGATAAATTGTTTTAGATGTACATATGTATGTAACTCGGCTGATTATCGTACAGGGGAATTATGACAAAGTTGGCCTTGACGGGGCCCGTCTGGTCGGGAGGTGATCTTTCCGATGATACTCGTATTATAGACCGTGTTTTGCTTTTGCTCCGTAGGAATATGAGGTTAAGTTTTTATAAACACAAAGAGAAAGTCATGGATTATGTTTGGATCATCGACATGGAAGTGAATCACTCTTTTATTTTGATGAGTCGTTTACGTAAAACTCGCCTCATGCTTTTTAGTTGCTAAAATGAATTTTCTAAATACATTTTCCAAAAAAAAAAAAAATCTAGTCATGTAGTCATCATTAAGAGCAGCGAAAAGTGAGCTTTTATTTATGTATAATATGCAGTGTTCTGCAAATACCATTAAATTTCTGGATTCATAACAAAACTACAAAACTATATTATTTTTTACTTGACACTTTTTTTCCCAACACCCTGGCAACACTCTTTGATGAGTAGGCATTTTCGAGGATCGTATTCCGTAGGCTTTTATGGCTGTGTTCATAGAATAACCAGTTCTTGTAACTTAATTGTGTTGCAAAAATTTCTGTTGAAGCTAACAAAAAACCACTAAGCCACAGACAGCTTATACCGAATGCTTTAGATTAAACTACTCGTATCCAAAGAAGATTTTCACAAGATCAGTTTTGAAAGAGAGGCTTTTTCATATTATATTTCGGCCGGAAAATAGAAATCCTCGAAAGCTAATCTCACTGCAAATGTGACTTGTACATTACAACATGCATGACACCGAGATTTACTATGTATAGGGGTTGTGATAAATCGCAAACGTCACTGAACGATGATTAACTACTTTTTAACACCCCATTCTGCGGCCACAAATTAAGACAAAATGTGGTTCCCACAGCTTTGTTAAATTGATTTATTTGAGGTAAACACAACAGACAACTTTACTCCACTAACAATTCAGTGGAAGAATTGGTTTAAATCAATTAACTGATTTCATGTGTACAAACTACGCTAGTTATTGGAAAACCTGAATCGCAACTGAAAGGGCAGTGATGTAGCTGATTTCATAACGAACCGAACGAATTCCCAGGATAAAGATGACAATAATTCAGACAAACTATTCAATGAACATTAAACGAAATTCTTTGAAGTATTTGGAGGCCAGGCAGCTCGATCATACAAGTCTCTAAGGTGAAACTTCAAGATCAGACCCAGCGCTTATCATAAGAGCAACAAGTATAAATTCGAAAACGAGCAACTAGGTACTATTTTTTTTCAGAGTTGTTAATTCCCGTCGCCAACTAAGTATTAGGCTACCTTTGCCACAACTACTAAACTTTTCTAGTTGGCGCGGTCTCTCACTAACTGCCTCATCCCCTTACGTACTTAATCATGATTGGGCCTAGGTTAAATGGTCTCCTTGCTTATAAAGGGTGTTTTTTTAGAGGTATACGAGTACAAATTCAGTATGAAATAAAGCACTTGAAGATAATGTTAATGTCTATGATATTAGCTTTATCCTTATTTGTAGAAATCTTCATAGGCGCTATAGGCCCGGAGCCTATAGTAGTGTGAGATTCTTACTCACTAAAAAACACCTCCCTTCTGCAAACCACGACTGAGTTCACACTCAACAAGCAGTTCGTCTATCGCATTTTATTTTGTTTTTTTTTTTTAAGATATCCTACAGGCGATTTTCCATTGAAAATTCCTGTGTACTTTAGAAAAATTACGCGCTGCTAATCACCGCGCTAGATCGAAAGGCTTAGTCCTTTTCAGACGGCGCAGTAAATTTGTCTCGTCGAGGATCGGTTGAACAGAAATATTTGCATGTCCTTGTAGTCGATTTTTGTGTTATCGCGCAAACATTTTAATTTCGTTCTGAACGTTTTCGACTCCTAAGTCTCTGTTTCTAGTTTCTAATGTACCACGGCGCATTAACAATTCCTCGAAGAACTTTGTTTTGGAATATCTGTAATACATTAATGTTACTATTTTTAGTACAAGCCCAAAGTTATACACCATATGTCCAGATCGGTCTTAGCACTTGCTTGTATAACAGCAGTTTGTTCGCTAAGCTAAGCTTGGAATACTTTCCAATAAGCCAGTAAATATCTCTACATTTGATTTCAAGCTCTTCACGTTTTTTCTTGACGTGTGCCCTCCATTTTAGTTTAGCGTCGAGTGTCATACCGAGATATTTCGCCTCGTTCGTGTAAGGAATTCGTACTGCGTTGATAAACACCGGTGGATTCTCAATTTTCTTGAGAGTGAAGTTCACGTGGACAGACTTGTTTTCATTAAGCGCGATTCGCCAAGTCTTTGTCCAATTGTTAATCAGTGTAAGGACACGTTGCAACTTGGCAGTTGCTTCTTCGACTATTTTAGCCGTTGCCAAAATGGCAGTGTCATCAGCAAATGTGGCTAGGACAGTGTCGTCCGTTTGCGGTATATCGCGGGTAAAAAGTAAATATAGCAGAGGGCCAAGTACACTTCCTTGCGGCACCCCCGCCTTTATTGTCCTAAAAGTGGAATATTCGTTTCCGTGTCTCACACGGAAGAATCGGTCTTTCAGGTATGAACCTAAAATACAAGACAATTGCTGGGGTAGAGCTTGTCGAAGTTTATATTTTAGGCCTTACTGCCATACCTTATCAAAGGCTTGCGAAACGTCAAGGAATGCGCTTGAACAGACTAACTTACACTCGATTGCTCGTTCAATTACATCGGTTATTCGATGCACTTGGTCAACTGTAGAGTGTTGATGATCCGGCAAGAGGGAATTTGTTTCGGTAATTGGTTTAAGACGATTAAGAAGGATTCGCTCGAAGACCTTCGATGTAATCGGGAGAAGCGATATTGTTCTATATGACTTGACGGTTTACCGGGTTTCGGAACCATAATAACTTCGGCTACTTTCCACTGGTGCGGTACATACTCTAGTCTAATGCTGGCATTTATAAGATAGACCAGCTTTAGCAAACCTTTTTTCGGCAACGCTTTGAGTATCTCTCCCGTTATTAAGTCATATCCCGGGGTTTTATTGGGATTAAGCGTGTCTATAACTTGTCTAAGTTCCCTAAGTGTAGCCTTTTCTACTGGAAAGTTTATCGTCACGTCTAGCGTATTGACATTCTCTGGAAGCACTTCCCCGTCGAATGGTTTAAACGTTTCTGCAAGATGGTCGGCGAAAACATTAGCTTTTTCCGTATCCTCCTTCACCCAGTCATCCTGGTTTCTTCTTATTGGCGCCACATGTATTTGGGGCTTTCGAACACTTTTAACGGCTCTCCATATGGAGTAGTTGGTATCCTTTGTCGCTGTCAGTCTTTCAAGGTAGTTATTAATACCTTGATTATTGAAGTGCTTGATCGATTTTTTCAGCAAGTTGCAGAGCCTATTGAAGGACGTTTTATCTTGTGGTGCCCGGGTTTCATGCCACTTTTTCCGCGCTCCTCGTTTCTTCCTTATCGTTTCTCTGATTTCCGGTGGGTATCTTATGCCGACTTTGGGAACTTTGTTCGATTCGCGGGGAGTGTTCTTCCAGGCCGCTTGCTGTATGACTTCAACAAAACATTCAACTTCTTTTTCAAGTTGATACGGCGTTCTAAGTGCTACTTTCAACTCAGTATTGTGTATAACGTCTATTCGGAAATCTTCCCAGTGAGTTTTGCTGTTAGTTAATCTGGGTGGTCTTTGTTTCTTAACCAAGGATTCGCACAGTGAGAGGATAACTGGAGAATGATCGGAGGAAAGATCGAAGCCCTCTTCAAGTTTGACGTAGCTAGCGTTTACTCCTTTTCCGATAAAGAAGTCTATTAGATCGGGTGTT
Organism: Volucella zonaria; assembly: GCA_963966105.1. Classification (NCBI taxonomy): domain Eukaryota; kingdom Metazoa; phylum Arthropoda; class Insecta; order Diptera; family Syrphidae; genus Volucella; species Volucella zonaria. Next base: position 162,303,393 of record OZ014532.1, read on the forward strand.
TTGGCGACATCCGAGGGCCAGTATGTCGGCTTCCCTGTTGAGTAAAAATAGCAACCATATTCCATACCAGCCCTGTAAAAGAGTTTTGCCTTTTTGAGAGATACATCTTGAGCCCCAAAAGGTGTGCTTCGCGTTAAAGTCGCCACCAATAATGAAGATTGGTCCAAGAGAGTTGAATAGGTCAATAAATTCGTGTTTTTCTATTTTGCAGCGCGATTGGCAATAGATTGAGGGTATATTGAAAGAGTAATTTTTATTTTTAGCGCGCACCACGGTCATTTGAAATTTGTCAAGTTCAATTATTGCTTCCAGAGTATGTTCAATGCAGTCTTTTATGAATAGGGATGACCCGCCTCTTGCATTTCCCGATGGATGATGAGCGTGGTAGTCGCGGTAACCTTTTAGTTCCACGCGCGATTCTGTCGCCAGGTGAGTTTCAGAAATTAAACATACGAGTATGTCAATTACTTTTTCCTGCATGAAAATATTTAGTTCATCAAGCCTTTTCTGTAGCCCGTTGGCATTCCACGCAAGTATATTGAGCTTCTTTGCCATAATTAGTTGCAGAAATTGGCTTCGAACTTAAGAAGCCGTTCGACTATTATCTTATTTATTTTAGTCTGTTCTTCTAGTTTCTCGAGAATTACTGAGAGCACATTTGAGGCAGGATCCGGTGATGTACAGTTAGTCATATTTACTCGCGCTGCTATTTGCGCGTAAGTTTTTCCACTTTCCACTTGAGCATTGTTATTTTTGATGTTGTTGTTATTGGTGATTTTAGCGTTTGTCACCATTACCTTCTTTAAAGGCTTTGGAGTAGGACCGCTGTTGTTATTTCTCATTCTATCTGTCCCTGCGTTTTTCAAAGGCTTCGTTTTTGATTGATCTCGTAGCTTTTGCAACTCCTTCGCGACATCGCAGCCTCGATAATTAGCTGGATGTTTTCCCTTGCAGTTAATGCATATCGCTGGGGACTCTTTTGCGGCATTGCACTCTCGAGTCAGATGTTTGTCAGCGCATTTTACACAGCGAGGTTCCTTCTGGCAGTAGGCCTGAGTATGGCTGAATCCCTGGAAACGTGTACATTGTGGAATCAGCCTAGAGTTTTTCCGCGGAGGTTCAATTTTGACAACAAGTCCCAAAATTGAATTTATGGCATAAATTCTTTCTAGGCTTTCGGTTTTGTCGAAAGTTAGCCTAAAGCGGGAAAGACCGCGTCTTGGGGTCGTCCTCTCGTTTTTAACATTGCGCTGTTTTTGCGCAAGTATATTAACTGCTTCGATTATCTTAAAGTCTTTATTTTTAAGGTCATTTACGATGTTTTCTTTAAGGCAAGAGGGATGCAATCCTCTAGATACGACGCGTATGGGTCTTTCCGTTTTATTTTCGTACGTATGCCATTGAATCTTCTCGGCATTTAATTTTTGCGAAAGCGAACGGTAGTTGTCTGGATTAAAGACATTAATAGTCCATGTATCATTATTACGAGATCTTACTTTATAATCTTGCCATAAATATGATATTGGGCATATGTCCTCCACGGCTAGCTCGAATGAAGCGCAACCGTGAAGTTCAATTTTCGACAACTTTATCGAGCAACTGCGGCCGTATATCAGCAATAGCACCGCGAATGTTGACTTTCAAATCGTCCAATGTCGTTGGTTTATCGGCATAGACTAGTGACTTCACATACCCCAAAGAAAGTAATCTAAAGGTGTGAGATCACAGGATCGTGGAGGCCAGTTCACAGGTCCATAAAGCGTAATTATGCGCCCAGCAAATGTTTCCTGCAATAAATTGATGGTTTCGCTCGCCGTGTGGCATGTTGCGCCATCTTGTTTAAACCAAAGACCTGTCACATCAATGCCACTAAACTGAGGAGCGAAGAAGTCAGAAATCATGTTTCTATAGAGTTCTCCATTGACGGTAAGATTCTCGCCGGCATCGTCCTTACCGAAATATGGGCGGATGGATCCACCAGCCCATAAAGCACACCAAACAGTGAGTTTTAATGGTTGTAAGGACGTCTCGACAAAGGCTTCTGGGTTTTCTCCACTCCAAATTCGGCAATTTTGCTTGTTTACATATCCAATTAACTAAACATGGCCCTGATCGGATGAATGATGTCTTCGGCCCGTTTACCGAACCTACGACGAGTATAATGATCACGCGGTTTCAACTCTTGCACGAGCTGCATCTTATAAGCTTTTAAGCCAAGATCTTTCCGTAAAATCTTACACAAAGTGGATGGGTATAGCTCCAATTGCTGTGCGCGATGGCGAATCGACTCATTCGGATTCTCCTCAACACTACGCTTCACAACGGCAATAACAATTTGGTCTGCCGGCAATCTATTCATTGTAAAATGGCAAAACGTGCCAACTACAAATCAACTTTCAATTGTCAATTTATCTATAAAAACAGTGTTGCCAGTTTAAAACCCAAACCTCTAAAAAAAAAAAAACACCCTTTATAAGCGCCACTTAAAGCCAGGTCTTATTTTACTATGTAGGAATTGCTGTAAAAATCCTGTTCGCTGTTAGATATCCATATTTCGTTCTCTAAAGCCCGTGAACTGGATCAAAATTCATTCACCTTAGTAACGCACGAGTACATACATGCTTCTGTGGCATAGAGTAAGACTAGGATGATTAGAGTTTTATATGCACAAAGTCTTTTAGTGTTTTCTGACAAGGCTTCAATACCCAATTTCTCTATTAAATAAATAGCGATTTGCAAGTGTCAATCTTCGTTTGATTTCCTAAAAAAAATCATTATGAGAGTCAATAGCTAAGTCGAAGTAGGCATAATCCCTATGCTGTATGCTATCTACCAAGCTTATGTAGCTAAGCAAGTTATATTCCATTTAAGTTTAAATTCTTGCTACCTTTACTTCATAGAGGCAGCAATATTCATTCTGAGTTTGTTGTGTCTCCCAATTTTGTAGTGCGAGACTAACAGTGTTCTGACGAAATTTCAGCATTTACAGCACTGATAGTGCTTCTAGTTCCGCTTAGCCTGAAGCATCGTCCCAAATATCTCATGTGGAGGAAGTGTGTCATATTTTACTCACCATCTGAATCCTCGCACTCTCGATAGATAGGCTGGCCATCGTCGTCTACCTTCTGCTAACCATAGCCATTGTTATGCTATAGTATTATTCTGACTACCTTATAGCCTTTAGCTCTGAGTAGCAGAGTCCCAGAAGTAATTTATCATGGATGCAAGTGTTTTAATTGACAAACAAAGTCTCTTGGAAAAATCTTCTAAGGTTTGGTAATCTCAGGAATGCTGTTTTCTCGTACTCCTCCTGGATATTATTATCTGGCCACACTTTTGAGTTCGGTACTTTCATTTTATAATTGCGATTGAAGACTATTATTAGGATTGTATCGGTTACTGCGTTTACGATTGGGTATCTGTTTAATATGGCACAATGGGCATCTGTGGTGTGCGTGCAGTAGTTTAACTCCTGTTAAGCACACCTACATATAATAAGTAGACTGCATCTTAATTATTAGTTTTGTCTAAGCTTTACATTTTCCTCAAGCATGTGAGTATGGTTCTAACCACACCAATCTACAGCCAGTGCGTGATTTTTGGCGATAGACCTTATTTCTTGCCACAAGGGCCCTGACTGGTGTACAAAACAATGGATACTTTCCGCAATTTTCAGGTTCAGACCAAGATATTTAACACTTTTACAGGACCTCAGCGAAAACCCTATTCTGAATTCTGGATACACTTTTCTATTAGTAAATAATACCAGTTGAGATTTAGCGAGTTCACTCCAAGGGCACATGCCCGTTTTATTAAGTGGTATAGCCGGGTTTGCAGTATGGTTCTTAGCATGAGGGTAAATTTACCACTTGCCAGGGGAACTACTTCTTTAATCGGTGTATTGCTGGTTTGGAATCATGAGGTACATAACAAATGCATTGGAATCAAAGTAAGCAAAACCCACAGAAAAAATGGGATACTGCTCTTGTCTTGCGTAAAGGTATATTTCTTTTTATCCATGAAATTTCGATAAAAAGATGGGCTGTCGTTTCGATATAGCCTCCTTTTGAAGCACTAAATAATAAAGCTGGTATCAGCGGAAACCACTGAAATCACTATGATAAGCAATAAGGTATCTTTATAACAATAACTTACCTTGCAGAAAGTTATAATTTCAAAAACGATATCTTACTGAAGGCAATTAAAAAACTAACACTCTTTCTATGTCGTGGCAAAGAAATAAATTAGTATTCCAACTCCAAAAGTTATGATATACAAAACAGAAAGCTTACCGCTTGTGGTATATGAAGCCAAAGAAAAAATTCACAAAGATTCAGGATACTTTCGAACTATCATACTAACTGTTGAATGTACAAGAAAGGCCCTTCATAATAAGGAACGTTTAAACTTCATTTGTACCATTCGCAACTGTAGCCTGAAATTTTGGAGACAAAGCTCATTTGACCCTTGGGAAACGTAAACGCTTATTGTACATAAGCAAAACGAACGTTAAAAAAAGAATTTTTGGAAAAGGACATTTTTACCTCTGACTGTTACGAAAGTAGTACATTATTTTAGAGATGTATTCAGTACTAGGATATATGTTTACAAAAATAAAGATAAAGCCTCGTACACTTTACAAATTCAATACTTTTGTTTTGCCACATAAAAAGATACGCATTCGCCAACGATTCGTTAACAAACCAACCAACTGAAAAACAAAATTTTTGTACCGATAAATCCTACGATCCCACAAAAACAATCTCTACTAAGGAGTATATGTATATAAAGATAGCGTTCCTTCTATCGGTGTGTACTTTCTCCTTTCTTATAGAACCTAGGCTGCTTACCAAATTAGAAGATGCGGAATGCGATGTGGTAGTTTACGCAGACGACATCACTCCTTACGTGTCGGGTAAACATCCACAGACAGTCTCTTAAATACAATATCCCTAACGTATACTCTCTTCTCAAAAACGGAGTCCTGGATCATCCCACAAAACCTACATGGCACCTTTCTGAATTTCCAATTCCAGGTACTCAGGCCTCATCGTGGATCGTGGAAAAGAAACTGAGGTGCAAAGAAAATACTGAAAATCGAAACAAAAAATTTTATTTTATAATATTATTATGTACAATAACATTTTACACTGTTTACAATAATTAAGAATAAATAAAAAATGTAATTTATGCAATTTCTTTTTTTTCTCAGAAACAGGTATTGGCAACCCTATGGCAAATATTTTCAGAAATTCCTGTCGACAAATATGCATATCATGGTATCCCTATGAGAGCTTTCAGAGCAAAGTGCTTATGCCGTTCATTGTAACCAGAGTGAGAGGCACATATTCTTATCTTCCCTGTACTGCAGAGTTTTGTTGAATAGGATACTCGTATATGTAGATATTTTTCGCAGAATAAGTTGTTAAAAAAGGAAGTTAAAAATATGTATCCTACATATAATTTCAGAAACGATGTAAACTTAAAAATGGAACCACTAATCTCTTTTACAGTATTCGTAGGGCAAACTCTGCTTTCAGTTTTAGGAAAATTGGGCCTGCACAAATACAATTAAGGCTCAATCAAACAGAACGCAGACAGCCTTTAGCGTTCAAGTTATTTACGTTTAAGTAATTATCTTCCCAAAATATAAGTTGATGTGCACCAAAGCTAATCAGAAATTTTAATGAACTATGCAATGAAGGAAGGAAAAGTTATGGTGAAATCCATCGTCTTTGTGAGAATCTCAAACTATATTACTTAAAGGCTATTTTTTCAAATTACTTGTCTATGCGTTGAGAGTAGGTTGGTCGGAACGATACACTCACACTCATCATCACCACCTAACATCTTAAACATTTTTAGATTTACGAATTGGAGAACAAACGAAAGGCTGGTGTTTTCAAGTTTTCGCTTTCTTTGAAACGTCTTTGTAACCAGTTTGTCAATGGAGAAATATGTAGCGTCAGATGTAAAGGAAGATGAAATTCTTAGTAAAAAAAAAGATAACATACGAGTACTAAGGACTGAAACAAATAAAAATTGAAAACTTCAAAGTAAAAAAAGAAAAATATTTTCATAATTCATGTAAATTTTTTTTATTTGCTTTAAAACCCTGTTTTTATTAAATTCATTCACAATTACAAAAAATAAAAACAATTATTTGGGTTCCCATTCTTTCCTCGACTTCTTTCGAATGTCCTTCAGAAGGTTGGTGACAGTTACATCCGTGATCTTTTTGGACGCTCTTTTCCATTTAGCACTAAAATCTTTTACGTCCCTTGCACACTGCTCACTTTTCCTCAATTTAGCTTTGACCAAAGCCCAATACCTTTCAATGAGACGGCACTGTGGAACATTGGGTGGATTCATGTCTTTTGGGACAAAGTCGACATTTTTAGCAACAAGAAAGCTCAACGTCGCATGAGCATAGTGAGCTGAAGCTAAATCTGGCCAAAATAATGTGGAACCCTCGTGTTTGTTTAAGAATGGAATCAACCGTTTTTTTAGGCACTCGTTAATGGACACTTCTCCGCTAATTGTTCCCGTTGTAATAAACGATGAGCTTCTGTATTCACATTGGCAAATGGCCTGCTAAACGAGATATTTTGACCCGAATTTATCCATCCCAATCGATGTTGTTGATTGCGGAAGAATCTCAGCTTCAAACGAGTTGTAAAACTGCGCACCTGGAAGAGTAGTAAAGTCGGCTTTGACATAAGTTTCGTCATCCAAAACGAAGCACGCTTTCTTGTTGCCGATCAAGTCATATAGCTTTCGGGCTCGTGTTTTTATGACTTTCCAGTAACTTTTGGTATTTTTTTGTTTTTTTTCGTGTTTTTAGACCGTTACGTTTTTTTTAGATCTTTGTACCATTGTTTGGTTCCGAGCGACATCTCTGGATGACATAGTCCGGTTTTTTACGATGGCACCCACTATTTTCCTGTCCAAATTTGTATCATGCGATCCACTTTTCTGTTTTCGCTTAACTGTCAACGTCTCCAAATATCGTTTAATAACAGAATCCACAGTACTGCGTGCTATGTTTAAATTTTTTGAGATGAAATGATTTGGACGCGAAGTATTTTCGAGCCATTTGTCGATGATCTTTTTACGGCGTTCCTCTTGACTCATATTTTGTAAATATTATAAACCGCACCGAACTAAAATCAATAACAAACTGAAACTAGAGAATATACAGGCTAATTTGGGTACAAAATGGGATTGCAATTTTTACGCATTGGAAGTATAGCCCGTATTAAAATTTACAGATTTTATTCGTTTCAGTCCTTATAACTTACGAGGGGCGTTCAAACTATTCTCGGTATCGGGGTGAAGCTGTGGTTGTATATATAAATTGACTTATTTATCAAGTAATACTATTATTTTAGTGCATTCATGTAAAATTTCATATAAATGTGATTATTAATTCGCGTTTTATCTCTAGTTAAACAGAATCATAATGGCAACTGAGACGATGATGGTGAAAATTGAGCTTCGCGCTGTAATTAAATTTCTCACTAAGCAAGGAAAAAGTCAAAAAACTATTCATGAAGAGATGGTGGCTGTTTACCAGGGTTCCGCACCTTCATTATCAACTGTGCAAAAGTGGTCAAGTGAGTTCAAGAGAGGCAGAGAGAGCATTGAGGACGACCCCCGCTCCGGCGCCCCGGCTACTGCTTGTACGGGAGAAAGCATCAAAGAAGTCGAAAAACTTGTTCTTGAGGATGCCCGAATAAAGGTGAAAATGATGGCAGAGATCACCAAACTTTCAATTGGTACCATTCACACCCTTCTTCATGACCATCTTATGCTTTCAAAGGTCAGTGCAAGGTGGGTGCCACGAATGCTCACAGCGCCTCAGATAAAAAGTGAGAATCGCATGCTGTAGAGAGCTTTTGGAGATGTGTAGTGAGAACGCGGACGGTGTTATGGATCGAATTGTTACTGGGGACGAAACATGGGTCCACCACTATGACCCTGAAAGCAAACAAGAGTCCATGCAGTGGCATAAAAAAGGAACAGACCCCCCGAAGAAGTTCAAAGTCACTCCGTCTGCCGGGAAGCTCATGGCCACAGGTTTTTGGGACTCAAAGCGAATCTTGCTCATTGAGTACAAAATAAAAGGTGAAACCATCAACGCCACATCCTACGCTTACACTTTGCGTAATTTGCGGGAGGAAATTAAAAAGAAAAGACGGGGTAAACTCGCAGCGGGTGTGTTGCTTCTTCATGACAACGCTCCTGTTCACACGGCGCGAGTTTCCAAGGCTGCTGCGCGAGATTGTGGTTTCGAAGAAATCCAACACTCACCCTATAGTCCAGACCTTGCCCCTAGTGATTATTTCCTGTTTCCGGATTTGAAAAAATGTCTTCGTGGAAAAAGATTTTCGGATGATGAAGAACTCAAGTCGGCAATAGATGGAGGAGGAGGAAATTTATTTTTTTGAGGGTTTAAAAAAGCTTATCTCAAGATGTAACAAATGCATTGATGTTAGGGGAGATTATATTGAAAAATAAAAACAATTTAAATTGAATTCGCATTTTCCTTCATATCGATACCGAGAATATATTGAACGCCCCTCGTAATATCTCCGCACTGCATACTCGGCTGGCGGTTTTACTTCTCCAGTCTAGGATTCGGTTTTGACAAGTAGAGTACGAACCAAAACGTTGGCTAACAGAACGCTGTTTGGAGCTGATTAAACGAAATAAGTTGAACTTTTTCATGCGGTATGTGACAATGAGTGAAACATGAATCCTATTACCTGTTCGCAAACTTCAAAAAAAATGCTCGCCGGAAAGAGATATGGTTCCAATTAGGATTGGAACATAAACGTATTTTGAAGGGTTGGACAAATCTTTCTATCAGAAAGGCATACAAATGCTAGACTGACACTGGAATGATTGCATCGCTCTAGAAGGAAACTATGTTGATGAATAAAGTCGAATTTTGCTAAAATATTGTGGTCCCATATGAAAGTCCCGGGACTTTTCGAACCATCTGTTAAGTACCATGCCTCGGATCTCGTATATGGATTGATAAATTGTCGACAATGTTCCTTACAATGCCTGCTTCATTGGATTGGCAAATGTGTAATGCGGTGCAGATTGGATAATTTAAGACTAAGTAGGATAATGTGGTTCGATGTGGACGGCTTTTTAAAAAGTAAAATTATCTTAAAATCACTTAGCAAATATACGGTTCACGCAGGCAAGTTGTAATTCGAATTGCCGCTATCTTACAGAGACAAGAAGTTAACTCGAATCTCTATAACGCCTAAAGATGAGAGAACTCCAGCATAGTGTACGCCGTGTCCCAGTTTAGCATATACTGTGGTGGACATATAGTTAGCACACTTCCTCGCTCATTTTTTGAACTGCATACACACTTTATCTCTTATCTTAATGTAACGGAATTTCTGGTTTAATTTAACACGTGACAATTGGAGACAATGGACCCATTACAATAACAAGGTTTTTAATATAATTACGAGGTTTATAGAGACAAGTTCTGAATTATCACTGCTTAAGCTTGGCCACATAATTAGCACAGCGGAAGTTAAGTTGACTTATTTAAATATTTTGTTTGAATTCATAAGGTATGTTTGTATTGATTAACAAAATATAATTTTTTTATCAAAATAATACCCTAGACATGGGAAAAGGACCGCATTGTACAAAAGATGAGAGAACTTCGATAATTGAAATGAGATCTGCGGGAAAAACGGTTTCAGATATAGCAGAACTAATAGGCTGTTCTAGAAAGCTGGTTTACAATGCAATTTGTCATTTTGAAACATTTGGAACGTTGGAAAACGTTGCGAGATTTCCCCGTACAAGAAAAACCACGGTAAGGGAAGACCATTTAATACACAGATCCTTGACCATAGACCCTTTTAAGACTTCTACCCAAATTAAATATTATGTTGAATCACAATACGGCATCTCCGTGTCTTCCAGAAAAATTAGACGAAGATTAAATGAAAACTATTTAAGAGGCTGCATAGCACAAAAGAAATCATTTGTCGTCGAAATCGTGTGATGAGTCGAAGTTCTGTAGATTTGGGTCGGATGGAAAAAAATATGTGTGGCGGCCTCCGAATCAGCAACACAACCCCAAATACGAGTATATCATCAAAACAATTAAACACGGAGGCGGGAACGTATTGGTTTGGGGAGCCTTTTCTTGGCACGGTGTGGGGCCAATGGACCAGCATGTGTACAGGGGCATCATAGAAGACAACATGATTCTTTACGCTGATAACAATTTGCCTCTGACATGGAGTTTTAGGCACGACAACGATCCCAAACATACTTCCCGCTTGGTAAAACCGTGTCTAGAAAGTAATTATGTGAACGTTATGAAATGGCCAGCTCAGTCTCCCGATCTCAACCCGATTGAGAATTTGTGGAACGACATTGAACGCGCTGCAGAAAAATGGTGGAAAGTTTACCAAGGCGATGTCAAGCTGTAATATCAAATAAAGGATTTACGACTAAATATTAACTATATTTTCAAGAATTAGCGGTAATATAGTATTTTTCGTGTCATGTGCTATTTATATGGCCAAGAAATATGAAAATTGATAGTAATTGTTTTATAAATTTCGATTTCTTACAGAAATGGCTGATACAGAACGGCTAATATGGATTCTAATAAATAAAACAAGAAGTGAATTTTCGTAAATATTGTTAATTACTGAAAAATTTTAGTATTTAAGCTTATAATGTTTTTCTTACTCGAATTAAATAAATTTCAATGAAGAAAAAAGTGTGCTATTTACGTGTCCATCACTGTACCATATGTTCATATGTTAGATGAATACTTTCCACTCTTTTAAATAGCATCTTGGACGAAAATTGGCCTCAGAACAAAAACGAGCTATCCGATCCCCAAAATTCCAAAACTTCCTTTGTGCGTTCCAATAGGGATGAAATCATTGCAACCATTAAATCATTCAAGCTAAACAAGGGAGCACGACTTGAAGACGTTCGACCAGTATCGACGAATAAACTTCAATTCTATTGCTTCCATTGCGAATAGTAGCGAGGTTTAGAACAACGAAACCTTCCTCGAAAAATGAAGAACAGGAATGCTTATCGAACTACTAAACAAAAGCCTATCTGAGAAAAGGTGCGAGACGGGCATCTTCGTGCTTACTAACATTACAAAGATAATAGCAAATACTACATTGATCAAAAAGTTCCCGGAATGTATTCAGAAAATTGTTACTACAAGTTTATTCATCTAAATCTATATTGTGCCCTTTAAAGTAATCCCCATGGAATGTAACACACTTATGCCAGCGCTTGATCCAATGCTCGAAACATTTTATTTTCGGTATGTCCATCAGTGCTTCCTGCGATTTTTCCAATACTTCTTCTCGGCTGTGGAAACGTGTTCCCCGTAGTGGTTTTTCAACTCGATTGAACAGAAGGAAGTTACAGGGACCCAAATCATGTGAATTCGGTGGCTGTTGGATGGTATTTGTTGCATGTTTCGTCAAAAAATTACGAATAATGATGGCACTGTGCGACGGTGCGTTATCATGGTGCAAAATCCACGAGTTTTCTGTCCACAATTCTGGTCTCTTTCGGCGAATTGCTTCACGCAAACGTCTCATAACGCCCAAATATTCGTAATACTCGTAATACTGTCTGGCCTTCTGGCAAAAATTCATGATGCACTACACCGTCGTAATCCATGAAAACCGTGAGCATTGCCTTCTTTTTTGACTGAAAAGGACGTGGTTTTTTTTGGTCTCGGCTCATTTGGTGAACGCCGTTAACTTGCCTGATGTCTGGATGGCGTGTCGTACTCATAAACCCACGTCTCGTCTCCAGTAATAATCCTTTCGATGAATGTGGGATCGGATTAAGCCTCGCAAATCATCTCTTTTGCAACGTCAACATGGTCTCTTTTTTGTATGAAATTGAGGTCTTTTGGCACCAACTTTGCTGCTACACGACGGAAACCCAAATCATTAACCAAAATGTCTTGGACGGATCCATAGGCACTGTTCAAGTCCTCCGCTATCTCTCTGATGGTTAATTTGCGGTGATTGACCAACACTTCTTTTACTTCATCAATGTTTTCGTCGGTTTTCGATGTCGATAGTCTGCCACTGCGTTCATCTTGTTCGATTGACTCACGACCACTTTTGAACCGCTCGTGCCACTGGTAAACGACCGTTTTCTTTAGAGAATTGTTGCCGAAACACTTTTCCAACATTTCTAACGTTCGCGCACCATTAAATCCGTTTTTTACGCAAAATTTAAAACAAGTTCGTTGTTGCAAATTTAAATCCATTTCTAAAATTGTAAAAAATCGCCAACACACACAGAGATAGATGTACTCTTGGCTACGTAACTTTTGCAAGTATCAAGCTATGATGATAAGACTTAGAGGGAACGTCAATAACAGATTTACCAACCTAACAAAAAAAAAAAACAGAACTCAAATCGGAACAATGGGAGCGCCACAAGGTGGTGTCCCCCGAGAACTTTTTAATCAAGGTGGTATAATTCTCGAGCGTATTAAGAAACATTTTGAAAGTACTCTTGACAATGGACAAGTTAGCTCTGGGCCGTCATGCGTTAAATATAATTAGAATACAAAGGATAATCTTTTTAGTAAAATGATCATATGGTATATATGACTCAGTGACCATGGTCAGTTATGTATACACTCTATCGAGTTCTCAACTCTATACTTCATATGCTGCTTCTCTGGAAGGACATTTGGTTCAAATGTTTCGTAATTTTCTAGCTTTTCCAACAGTTGACCTTCTGCATTGGAAGGCACACAACTCTTCTTCCTAATGATGGGTTTGAATGACTTTTTGGGCTAGGGTTACTGAATAGTCCTCCTCTTTCTGTAAATCATCTTCTTATTTTTTTAAGTTTGATCCCATCCCTAAATTTACGATGCATCGTTTTTTTTTTTGTTTTAATATGCTGGCAGCTACTTGTCATTCATAAGCCCAGCTCTAAATTTAGTCCCCGTAGAAATGAGGAGGGGTTTGATGGCTTACATGCATCGGTTTAAATTGCTTTGTTGTCCTATAAGCGATAGATTTATAGATTTTATTTCGTTATTTCTTGATTGTGTAACCTTAATTCCTCCACCTGAGCATCGAACTTGTCGAGTTGTAGAGGCTGAGTAAGGTCAATAAATCAGGAGAAGTTTTCCATATGAGTCCCGAAACTAAAGGGTGTCTCCCCCCCCCCTCCCCCCCGCTTTACCCTTTCCACTTACCCAACCACACCTTTCTCCCCTGGGCTGGGTTAAGTAGTCATACGATCCGTTCCGAGGATCAGGGTGGTTGAGGGCACAGAATCTCCAAAATTAGCTCAGTCGCAAACGGAGTATCCGGATACCTGGCGCCCTTTACAGCGGATTTCTGTACAGGTGGACCATCCTTTCTCCGCTACTCGTGGGATCTATGTCATTATGCAAACAGTCTAAAAAAAAAAAAACAAAACCCGAGGCCGGTACTCCTTTAATACCGGGTGGTAAAACGGTGGCTGCACCTACTACCGGCAAGCCTCCTGCATTGTCGAGCGGAAGTAAACCTGTGGCGGGTCATGGTGCACCATCCTCTAAAGGCAGACGCAGCGAGCCCAAAACCAAATTTTCATGGAGCGGTAAGGCTGTGGCAAGCCATGGTCTTATCACCGCCATCACCGTGGCAGTTGGTCAAGTTAAAGTTTTCGGGCAACTTCTTGGCCATCATGCAAGAAATCCCCGGACCACTTCCCATCACAAGCGATGCTGACGGGAACCAAGGCCACATCAAACTTATCGAATTTGCCGATCAAAGATCTCCCGATCTACACTATGGCGAGCAATAAGTGAGCTGGAGATCGTCAGCTCAGCAACCCGACAGTTCCGACTAATGACAGGAAAGTCACGGAACTGGAAGAACTAAGGAGCCCTTATAGATCCGCGTTAATTGTGATCAAAAAGAAATCCCTTAACCCCCAGGCGCAGACTAAAGGTATGATTTGATTCGGTTTCGAGTCAATTCACCTAATGGTTAATAAAAAGGGTGAGCTGGTTACTGTTTAGCAACCTCTTCCTCCTTTAACTGAAACTACAAATTCAACCTTAGATCTGGAAGCGTCGATATCCTTTCCAGAATTGGATAGCGACGACTCCAATTTATCCGAGGCGACTACTTGGAGGTCGGCCTCCTCTTCTGACACCCCGTCAAAAATGGAAACCGATGACGAACTAAAAAGAAATCCTTTACGATCAGGGGAAGAAGATAAGCTTTGAGCACATGTTCGGAATCGGAGGACTCGAGCAGTACCGTGGTGGAGGTTACTGTGGTAAATTGTAGAAATGTACCGTTTCTCCAGATTAATTTCCATCACGCATTTATTCTGCGTCTTTTCAAAAACATAGAAGACATCATAATCCCGGAACCATGGATCGTAGAAGGCGTGGTTCGTGGACTTGGGACACCTGTATAGGCTCCGCTCTGTACAAGAGACAAAGGTAAGATTAGAAATTGTATATTAGTGAAACGTAGCCTTAATGCATTTTTACTTCCTAATCTCAGCGACCACGACTTAACCGTAGCCAGACTGGAGACTGACAAAGGCTCCTAAACTTTTCAACCTAGCAAAAAACACAAGAAAAGTGGCTTACTGCGACACATTGAAACAATCCCTCAAAATATTGTATAAAAGCTAAGAAAAATCCTCTCTACAAACGCTATTATGCCTAGGTGTTTGAAAAAATCAAAATAGTTCTTGGACGACCTCAAGTAATGAATCATTCAACCTGCTACAGGTAGCTCCCTATTTGCGGTCAGTAGCAACCAAAACCGGACTACTGCAACCGTAACCAAAATTCATGGTCTGATTACAAGAGACAAGCTGCTTTGGGCGCTGCATAGCTCTAATCCATACAAGTCTGCTGGTCCGGACGGTATAATACCTGCCGAGTTACAACGGTCCTCAGATATTATCCTGCCTACGCTAGAGAATATCATGAGGAGCTGTGTAGAACTGGTCCACATTCCATTTTTATGGAGAGAAGTCAATGTAGTTTTCATTCCCAAAGTCAGAAAATGCTCTTAAGTTGTCCCAAAGGACCGCAGACCATCTTTCCTTCTGAAAACTCTAGAATGACTGATTGGTATCCATATACGAGCTAAAATTGATCCACGACTTTTGTCAACGGCTCAACATGTCTACTGTAAAGGAAAGTCGGTGGAAACAGCTCTGCATTCACTGACTTGCCCCATCGAAAGATCCCTACAATATAGAGAGTACACAATGGTCGCTTTCCTGGACATAGAGGGTGCCTTTAAAAACGTCAACAAATTCACAATCACGACTGCGCTGTCAACTCTGCAGTCTCACTTGGGCAGTTGATAAGTCTTATATAAAACAGCAGGATAATCAACTCCAAACTGGGTGAGGCTTCTGCTTAAAGATATACCTAGAAGCGGGTGGTAGCAGGGTAATTGCCATGGCCATGCCAGATGACGTTGCTATAGCCGTCTAAGGTAGGTATCTTAATACAATTAAGCTAAATCTTAACAGATTAACCCGTTGGGCAGACCGCTCTGGATTGGGAGAAAGCCCCCATAAAACTGATCTTGCCCTATTTTCCAGGAAATATAAAATTCCAATTATAGACCCTCCCTCAATAAACGGTACCAGTTTAGTCTTTTCCGATACAGCAAAATATCTGTTTCTCTTTTTGACAGGAAACTAAACTGGAAACCTAACATTCAAGACAGAGTCAATAAAGCTACAGTAGCTTACTTTCTTGCAAAAAAATCCATTGGGAATAAATGGGGCCTTCAACCTTGCATAACACCTACAGGGTGTTGGCGATGCAGCCAACTGCAGCAAACTAAGCAGAGTCCAAAAAACTGGATGTTTATGCATAAGCGGAGCCTTACGGTCTACTCCCTCTGCGGCGTTAGACATTCTGTTTCATTTGACACCCCTCGATATTTTCAGCAGTCAAGTAGCTCCGACTGCAGCGATTCGCCTTAAAGCGGCTACACAGTGGACAAATAATTCATTTGGTCATGCTAACATTCTTAATACATTAGGAATCCTCACAGAGAACATCGATTACGACATATCTGAACTTTGGTTTGACAAAGACTTCCATGTAAGCTTCCCCTCTAGATCCTTCTTGGACGAAGATGCTTTCATGGATCTAAAATCGATAGATGGGTTGGTGGCGGTGTTTTCTTAGATAAGCTAAATCTAAGTTCCTCTTTCCGTCTTCCAAATCTCTGTAGCGTGTTCCAGGCGGAAAATTTGGCGATTAAAGAAGCTCTGTTCTAGCTGAAGAAAAACATGATATCTTCTAAGGATATCCGCATCTTTTCGAATAGTCAGGCCGCAATCAAATCCTTGAACTCAGTCTCATTAAATTCTAGAACCACCGATCATCTCTTAGGGAGATGGCAGAACAGTTCAACCTTCACCTATGTTGGGTGCTGGGCCACAGAGACATTCCAGGGAATTGTAACGCTGACGAACTCGAGAAAATTGGAACCACTCTATATATTCTACCAGAAAAGGGCAGCATCGGTATACCAATCGCTACGTGCAAATTTATATTAAAGCTGGATGCTAGCAAAAGAACAGGCCTTAGGTGGACTGTGGGTTGGATCAACATGTCTAGCGACCAAATAGATCTGGCCAAAGCCGGATCTGAATCGCTCTAAGAGTTTGATCCTTCTAAATAGGAAACATCTCAGCGCCATCATATGGACACTGCCTTATAGGCAAGCATGCAAGAAGGCTTGGCGCCTTTACAAATGATTTCTGTCGAGGTTGCATGGACGAGGAGGAGGAGGAGACAATCAAGGACAACCAAAGAAGAAAACTTCACTTAGGAGGTTTCTTCTACAGTGATCTAAAGCATGTAGCCGTTAACAGTCTCCTACGCTTCATCATAAGATCAAATAGGCTCCAAGAGTAAGAGGATATTTGAAAGACAATGCCTTAAGGCGCCAATAACGATGAGTTTGGACTAAACAGGGTTAAAAATTTTCTGATTAAGTTGATTCGAAGGCACGTCGCAAGAGTGATGAATCGCGATAATTGCTTGATCTTTGGGGCTTTTTATCCTAATCCATTGTACCATGAGAGTGCACTTTGATCCTTACGCCATCGAAGACTTTTCTCCATACTAATGCTAAAGGGTTGGTACAAATTATGAATGGTATCTCGGTACTAAACTCAGGGGCTCTTCCAATTTAGTTCTGATATTTCAGACAGAGAAGTACAAAGAATATCACTTCCCAGGTAACCTGATCGGAACCAATTCACAACCAGTTTCTAATATCGAAGTAGCAAATAAGCTGAGTAAAACAATCTATCGTACCAACGGTTATAGTGGTGACGGATGAAGCCGTTAAATAAGCTGTTGCGTCCTTTAATTTCTACAAAAAGTTATAGACCAACTGCTGGCTACTCTGAAAAGAATCTTTATGCAACATGCGTTCTAAAGCGGAAGATCCCACGAAACTGCGGTTTACCATCTAGTGTAAGGGCACTTGACACTATGAGTACAAGCTGAGCATTTTCGTCAACATTGAATCTACCTTTGATATATTATGCAACTCGATCAGACATTATGCCGTAGACAAATTTTGGAAATGGAGTTTTTCAGCATCCGAACCTGAAAGCACATTCGTCCATACTCGTATGTTAGTTCAGCTCACCCATTAAATAAATTTAAGGTCGAAAGGCAAGTGACAGTGTTGTTCCAAAGTTTAGAGTGTTCGATAAGACCCAGTAAAATAGATTTTGTAATTTGAAGTGTTATGTTCAATTAAGCCTAACTTCTTCACATTTAAGTCAAACCAGAAAGTAATGAACATTTCTTAAAAAAAATCTTAGTTTCCCCAGTAATAAATATAGGCGAGTAGTCAAAAAGAACGCTCCGCCCCTGTGATCAAAGGATAACGCTTACATAGAAAAGAAATCCTTAGTATTGTTGTTTAAAAACTATTCACAATCAAACTTACATTGGTTTATGTTTGTCCTTTGGTTAAAAAACAAAAAAAAACTTTTCCAAATTCAATCGGATGTCAGTTTTTAAAAATATGAAAATTTAATCACAAAGTGGTACCAAACAATCACTCGACAACGGCAACTCGAAGAGAGAAAAAAAAGCATTCCAATTAAAACACTAACACAACCAAGGGCTACCCGTGCATATGTCGAGTTTCAATTGGAATTTTCCCAATAACCCAAACATTTTTCACCGCACACACTACCAAACACACACCAATTTGCCTTTTTCTTTTTTTCTGGCTTTTGTTTGCCTCTCTTCTCTTAATAATTCCAACAAGTAGGTGAATTCTTTTTTTTTCTGTTTTTTTTTATTATTTAAGAAAATTCTTTCCACTTATTCAGCTGACGGATCGCGATTGGTTTGGGTTAAAAAAAAAAAAAACAAAGAAACAAAAATGTCATGGAACTCTGTGTCAGTTGAAAGTACCATCCAATCCACCACATCACAATCGCACTGAGAAATAGTGTGTTTTTTTTTTGTTTTCTTTTTTCCGTCTGTTTTTTTTTTTTTTTGCTTATCTGTGGGTGAATGAGGCGGCACAAACACACCATACAACAGGGATGAATAGTGAGGAGGTGGCGCGCGTGAACACTTCCTCAAAAATAAATCGAGAAAAAGTTTGCGGAGCAACACTTGCAATTATTCGGTTTTGGTTTTGGGTTTTTTTGTTTAAAGACTTCCCCACACGGTTCTTCTTAATGTAAACACGCACGGCCACGCTGTTTTCGCGCACATATTTCATATTATACAACAGAAACGCAAATGAAAAAAAAAAAATAAAAATAACAAAACGATTTGAAATAAAAAAGCGAACTGGGATGACTACGACAACACGGGGCATAGAGTCACGAAGAGGTCACAGCACACAGCTCAGTTTGCCAGCGATACTTGTATGTACACACATTTACACTATATTGTTAAACAAAAATATGAAGAAAAAAAAAGAAAAACAAAAAATTCTAAACACAGCAAAGAAAAAAAGATAATAATAAATAATAAAGATACTTTAGCCAAGCGAATAACAAGGCAACACACAGAAAAGAACCAGAATTGGCGAGAAATGGGCAAATTTATGGGCGCACGAAAGCAAAATATTACGTAGAAAGAGCAAAGACTCTACTCTGGCTCTGGTTGTGCTTCGGACACTGGCTGTTGTGAAAAAGAGCAAGAATTTACGACGACGGAACAACGAAATAAACAACAACCATTCAAATTCAACATCGACATCGACATCGACAACTAAAAGGATAGACTCACGAACGAGAAAAACCACCGCTGCTGCCGCACACAATTGTTGTTATTGTTATAATAATTCATTCCCTTCCTTTCGTTTTTTTTTTCCTGTTCCTTTTGTCAAAACTTTTCAACTTTTCTCATGATTAAATTCGGTAGTTTTCTACTGTTTTCACAAAAAAAAAAAAAGTGTGCTTACTGGTTAAAGTATATGTTTTCGTGTTTTTCTTTTCTTCTGAATGTGCAAGGAGATAGGGAGGCCGATGAGGAAATTTTACTGTCAAAACAATTAAATAAGACAACAATAAACTCTGGTCACTCTGACAGCTTATCGGGAGTTAAAATTTTCTTTAAAACTTATTGTTTGGCTTTTCTTTCGAAAATTGTGAACACGTTACATTACACACGCCCGCCGATTAAACTGTAATCGAATGAGAAGAATGTCAAAACATTTAGTGGAATGCTCCCCTTTTGATATGTGGTGGATAAATGTTTGTAGTGTGGTGTATTATGTGGATGAAATCGGATTGTTGGTGAAGATTGAAGTTGCCTGATTGTGCGATGCATGCGCGTGCGCTAAATTAATCAAATTACCAGGTATGTTATAGAGGTTTTTGGCGACAGGTGGTGCAGTGAAAAATAATATTCGAACGGAATTCAGATATTTTTGTTGGCTTAAATAATTCAGACTTCAGAGTAGCCTGACTTTATTATGAACATATATCCAACGGTCCACATTGTATAATTCCCCTTAATTTCAAGAGATGTCATTGAAGCACACCAAAATTCTAGTTTTTCAACCTGTTCACCACTATAGAAGTCTCCGAGCAGTGGGGTAATAGTATTTGTTCATACTGTCCTAAGAAGACGAATTCCACTTTTCTATTGCAGATGCATTGCACTTCCATATGTACTCGTATGTACAGTATTGTGCAAAACCTAAGCAACCATCTGGAGTCAGTACTTCATTTTAAATCTTTTCAACTTTCTACCCCACCAAATAAAAAGAAATGGTTTTGTAATGATGTGTAATAGAGTGTATTTTGAAATTCACATCTTTTTATAAAAGCAATAATACTTCAGACTTAAAAAAAAAAACCAAAAACCAACAAAGTAGCTAAATTGAGCAGTGCAAAACCTAAGCAACTTTTTTAATATTATGTGTAATATCCTTTATTTTAAATAACAGAGGCGCAACGACGAGGCATGGAAGTAATTAACTTTGAAAGTGTATCCTGATATATTTGCCAACTCAACTTTCAAAGCATTGAAACAGGTGAGACCTGCTGGAAAAGTGTTGTCCAGCGACACGGCTTTTAAGGATACCAAACAGGTTTTCGATGAGATTTCAAGTCGGGTGATTGGGTAGGCCAATCAAGAACTTGAATCCTACTAGCTGCTAATCACTCCCTTACCAACTTCGATGTGTGTTTCGGATCGTTATCCTATTGAAACACCCAACGGAGTGGCATTTCCTACTCCGCATGTGGTAGTGGTACCGATTCTAGAATGGATTTATATTTGACCCGTCCATGATTCCGTCTATTTCGTAGAATGGACCAACACCTCCTGCCGAAAAACAGGTCCACACCATCACATTACACCCACCATGCTTTACAGTGGGAGTGCAGACTCTAGGATTGTGTCGATGCCCTTTACGGCGTCTCACATACTCGTAACATATCCCGTCAGAATTAATGAAATTAAATTTTGACTCGTCGCTGAAAAGAACTGTTTTCCATTTTTCAGGACACCAGTGTTGGTATTTTCTTGCAAAATTTAGCCTAATATGAAAAAAGATTTTAGTTTGAATTATGTTTAAAGAATTTAATTGCACTACCTGTTCCTTGAATATCTTTTTGTGAGCACCTTTTTTTGCACGGCCGGTTTTTTTTTCTTGTAATGTCTACGCACCGTGCTAGCATCAATGTTAAAATCAAGTAATTTTATGACTTCATTCGAACTTATGAACGGTTGTTTTTTAATTACACCACAAATGTTTCTATCCGTTCGACAAGTTGTCTTACGCAGCCTACTACTGACATTTTGATTTTCAACGACTCCTGTTGCATTATATTTTTTATTAAATGTGAAATAATCGATTTATTAATATTATAACGTTTAGCTAATGTTGCCTGAGTATCTCCAGACTTAAGTTCATCAATAATCTTTAGTTTAAGAGAAAAAGAGTAACTTTGTCGCGGCATTATTAAAAAATATCAATTATGCGACTAACTTAAAAGAAAACTGATCAAAGACGATTACTCAAGATCAAATACAAAGGGGTCACAACATTTCATGTGTAACCTGACTGGAAAAGTACTGTTAGCTATTGGGTCTACAAGTAAGTTTCCAGCGTTTTTTTCCCAAAATTTGAAGTTTTATTATGAAAACATAGTTACAATGCTTTATTCAAAGTATCGTCCATCGGAAGCTACAACTTTCCCCCCATCTTTCTGGCAATTTATGAATTCCGGACCAAACAAATTTCTCGTCTTTCGAGCCCAAGAACGTATCGAGCCAATTTTTGATTTCCTGTACTGAGCTGAAGCGTATTCCCGTAAAAGCGTTCTGCATCGAACGAAACAAGTGGTAGTCAGATGGTGCCAAGTCTGGGACTGTAAGGCACGTGAGGCAAAATTTCCCATTCACTATTTCCCAAATAGTCTTTCACCGAAACCGCAACATGTGGCCGAGTGTTGTCGTGATGAAAATTGACGGACTCATGCCTGGTCTCATATTCTAGCCGTTTTTCTTTTAATGCCCGCTTCAAACGAATTAGTTGGGTTCGATATAATGGTCCTTTGATGGTTTCACCACTCGGAAGCAGTTCGTAGTATACGACACCCTTTTGATCCCACCATATGCAGAGCATGACCTTATTCACGTGAATATTTCGTTTCGGCGTCGATTTAGCGGGCTCGCCGGGCTTTGTATGCGATTTTCTGCGTTTAGGATTATCATAATAAATCCATTTTTCATCACCAGTGACAATACGATGCAAAAATGATTTATTTTTATACCGCTGCAGTAACATTTCGGACATGCAAAATCGCCGTTCGACGTCTCTTGGCTTCAATTCGTACGGCACCCAGTTTCCAACCTTTTGAATGAATCCCAGTGCTTTTAGGCGCAGGGAAACGGCTTGTTGCGTGACGCCCAATGATGCAGCAAGTTCTTCTTGAATCTGACACGGATCCTCATCCAATAAAGCGTCCAATTCCTCGTCTTCAAAACTTTTCGGCTTTCCGGGGCGATCTTTGTCTTCAACTCCAAAATCACCACTTTTGAACCATTTGAACCACTCGCGGCACGTCGATTCACCAATACATTCCGCCCCATAAGTTTCCGAAAACCTACAAATAAAACACATGGGGTCTGACATTTCTGCCCGGGATCCACTGGTGGCGCCATCTCTGACAAACGCTGGAAACTTACTTGTAGACCCAATATTTTTTTTTACAGTGGGTTACAAAGTTGCTTATGTTTTGCATAGCTCAATTTGGCTACTCTGTTGGTTTTTGGGGTTTTTTTTTTAAATCTGAAGTGTTATTACTTTTTTAAAAAGTTGTGAATTTCAAAATACACTCTATTACACATCATTACATATCCATTTCTTTTTTATTTGGTGGGGTAAAAAGTTGAAAAATTTGCAATGAAGTGCTGACTCCAGATGGTTGCTTAGGTTTTGCACAGTACTGTATGTCCTTCTTCCTCAACAACTTTTAATTAACCGGGAATACAGTTTTGGTTATTATGATGACATCTTCATAACTGGTGTCTGGTCATAGATGAACTAGCATAGATGGCAAACTCTCCAGGTATTGGAAAACCAAAACAAGCCTTCCACTGGTCGCCTCTAACCGTGTGACCCTGTTTGTGAATTGTTATCAATGTCAATTTCTCTCCCATGTTACTCAAAAAACCTCATCCACATTAGTAAAATTTACTTGGGAATTGCTCTCATTCCTGCAAGTTCTGGCAGGCTATAAAGTTGTACAATGTGTTGGTAATTCACTTGCAGTGTGCCTGTGCGATGCTTAAGGATTTGCAAAAGAATTAGTAGAGTTTGCCATCTAAATTACTTCATCTATGTCATAGATCTCATACTTGTTCAGTGTCCAGATTTACCCTTTATTCCAGTCCAGTTGTGATAAGGAACTATCGAATGAATTGGACAATCGATAGTTAGTAACTGAATGATTTCAACTATCAAATAGTTTTATTCATTCATTCATGTATCCCAACAACATTTTGTCAACATTGATTTATATTAATACACATTAATACAAATTGAATGCCTCACCTCTGTTTCTACATTACCCCCTTTGACGTACAAGCTCATCATTCATTAGTATGAAAAACAAACCAACATTTCTTCTAACGTGATAGTCCACAGTCGAACGAGTAAAAAAAATTTTTCATTCAATATAAAAGTATTCGAATATTTTTTTTTTAGCCGAACCGATAGTCCAAATTCCAAACGAGTGAAAAAAATGTCAACGCAAAACAGAAAGTGTGCATACACAAAAATCATTCAAAGTCAAAGTAAGTATGCTATCGCACTTTCATAGTGACATGTTTGAATGTTTTATTCAGCCGATTGTTTTGAATGAATGATTTCTGAAAAATAGTAAGTGAACAATTTTTGGAAAACTATCGAATAAAAGAATATTTTGCAACTTTAGTAGAGGTAGGTATCGAATCTCCGAGTAACAATTGAATACTCTGCGAATGATCGCTCTACACATCCTAACCATCTCAGGTGACTAATTCCACTTTTCTGACCAGGTCGAAATCGCTGTACTGCTTGTAGAGTTTGCTGTTATATTTCCCCCTCCAGAGCTCGTCAATACAAACTGGATAAAGCGTTGGTGCTGTTTGACACGGCTTTATTACTCAATGGCCTTGTTAGACCCAATTAAAAGCAACTGGGAAGTGTAGCTCTTCGTTCTAATTCTGACCAGATGCGTTATTTCTTTTTGAGAGCGTACAC
Organism: Volucella zonaria; assembly: GCA_963966105.1. Lineage (NCBI taxonomy): Eukaryota > Metazoa > Arthropoda > Insecta > Diptera > Syrphidae > Volucella > Volucella zonaria. The sequence goes on from OZ014532.1 coordinate 162,327,689, forward strand.
TTGGTTTTGCCCTCATTTACAGCAAAATCAATTTTTGTCGCTTCTTGTTTGAAATCGTTTTGACAATGATATCAATGTTATCAGCATATGTAAATATTGAAGTTGTATACTTTTGGGAAATTGTACCTCTGGTGGAAGCTTGCAAGTTTCGCACAATTCCCTAACGGTTGACTTTAAAGAAGCGGTTTTGAGTATCATTCTGAATTTCTTAGGTTTCCTGCACGATCTGCCGTATGGTGAATATGTAAACTTACTTGGTTTAAAACCGCACGGAAAACGGCCGATCAGATCGTAGACAAATGATTTCAAGCGTTCATGCAATACACCAGACAAGATTTTTTAGGCGATGTGAAGGAAACTTATGCCTCTATTGTTGGCGCAGTTGAAAGGGTTCCCTTTCTTGAGAATCGGACAAACGATGCTGAGGTTTCACTCATCACTCTTCCGCCAAATCTTAGAAATGACTTGGTTCCCTGCCAACTCATCTGCTGCTGTTAGGACTTGCGGATCAACATCGTGACTGACACCAGAATTTAAGGAGTTTTTGTTCCATATTTCTGACCGACTATGTAGCCCAAACTTCCAATCTGAACAAATTTCTGTTTGGATCTTGTGGGGTTGACAGTGGTCACAAATATAGATGGCGGTTGTTGTTTAAAGAGAGTGACAATTGTAGAAAGTACCAACCTTATAAACCCTAAATTTGAAGTTTGACGACGCTATGTTGTTTAGTATTAGTTCGGCAGCCATCAATAGTGGACGCTCTCAATGAATTTTTAAATACGGAAAAAATCATCGTTATGTGATACAATACTTTGATACGGAATTGGATTCTACTCTGGGGGAGTCTGCTCCTTCATTTACAACAATAAAGTATTGGGTGGCAGAATTTAAGCGAGGCCGGACGAGTTGCTAAAACAATCATCGCAGAGGTCGACCAAATGAGGTGAGTTCACCAGAAATGTTGGAAAAAATCCACAAAATGGTATTGGATGACCGTCGATTGAAAGTCGTGAACTAGCAGATATGGTTTCCATTTCAAAAAGCGCTGTACATAGCATGTTGACTGAAAAATTTGACATTAGAAAGCTGTGTGCAAGATGGGTGCCGCGATTACTTACAATAGAACAAAAACAGCGTCGTGAGGATGTTTCAATCTAGTGTTTGGCGAAGTTTCACAGCAATAAAGCCGAATTTTTGATCAAAACAATGGAGGCAAGGTCATGTCATCAGTTTTTTGGGATGCGCCTGTCATAATTTTCAGAAAAGCAAAACAATCAACGGCGTGTATTATGCAAACTTATTGCAGTATTTGAAACATAAATTCAAGAAAAAACGGCCACATTTGGGGAAGAAAAAAGCTCAGTTCACTCATCCGTCATCGCGATGGCCAAAATCAATGAGTTAAAAATCGAATTGCTTCCTCATTCGCCAAATTTAGCCCCCTCGGATTATTTTCTGTTTCCGAATTTGAAAAAATGCCTCGGTGGTAAAAGATTTGCCAACAGTAAAGAGGTGGAGTCTGCGGTTGATGGCTATTTTAAGGAACTCAACGATTCTCACTATAAACAGGGTATCGAAGCTTTTGAACATCGCTGGGATTGAACAATTTTTTTGTGTTTTCTTTGTTAGGTCGGGTACTTCTGGGGCTACCCTCGTAGATGTTAGCAGTTTTGTTTGAGGGTTCGGAAAAACGGTAATGCAAACATTCGGCAATAGTATAACTGATTCGTGGCGCATTATCTTATAGGGCGTTCACTAATCATAATTACTTAAAGTTGCCTGAAAAGCTATCACATCGTTGCTAATGACAGTGCTACGAGTATCATAGGTGAAAAGAAGAGAAGTCGTCCTTGACTCATTAATATGCTGCTTCAATAGAAAACCCTGCACGACAACTTTAACTTCGCATTCATCGGTTATTCCCGCGGTGCATTTAACTTTTCATCGTACATGTCTCGTACCATTCATCGCATATTGATGAGATGATCCTTAAAGCCAACTCATCACTTAGTTTTATCAAACGATGGTCCAAAGTATTTTCCAACCCCGATGTGACCAGGTACTTGCACATTACCTTTGTCCGGTCCCTACTTCAATATGCCAGCCAAGCGTGGCCCCCTTTCAAAAAGTTCATGCATCCCGAATCTAGAACATTCAACATTGTTACCATCGATTTGCTCTTATACACCATTTGTATAATAACTTCGCCCACCTGTCCAAAAAAAGGCGTGGATAGCGATATTCAAGCTAAAGACTAATAAAGCTGCGTAAGCAGACGTACTGCCTGCCAAGTACTAAAATAAACGGGGCATACACCATCTGTAAAATAAAGGCTGAAATCTTGCAGCTCTTATACTGATAATGATACCACTGGGCCATAAGTTGTAAAAAAAAAGGATTTAGACAACGTGATGCGCTGTCATGTGATTTTTCCAACATCATACTTAAAAATATTGTGCAAAGCTCCCAGATTTATACCATAGGCAAAACATTTCAAAGGTCTGTTCAACCGCAAGGATACGCTGACGATGTATGTAGAACATAATAAGCGAGCTGTTATTGGATAGGTTGCGGGCATTGACGCATAAGCGGCGAAGATGAGTTAAATAGTGAATGAGGGTAAACCAAAATATACGCTGTCGACATATGGAATATCTCTATTCTAGAGGGATAATGTGGTAGAGAAACATCTCGCCTCAGTTGACGCCCTAAAATGGAAAGGGACCTCAGCTAATACGGTATCCGCAAATTAAAACAAGAGTCGTCGCCTATTTATAAGTTCAGTGCTATCCCTGCATTTCTCTTTAAGAGTTTTGACATGCTTCATCTAAAGCACCAAGCCGTTTCAAAAACGTCTATATGAGTATAGATCGTAAGTAATTATAAAAAGCTGTGGTAAAAATCTTACTTAATTTAGAATAGTTCGGGCAACTAATTGAGTTTCATATTTAGATGGATGGTACAAATACACACAGAATGAGTTACTGATACACTTGCCAAAATGCAGATTTTTGTTCTCCTTTAAACTTAAAAAAATCGTATATCTCTCTTAGGAAGCCCAGAACCGGGCGCTTCTGAACATGTTATTTTTAATTTTTGATCTAACAAAAGACCAATAGTTTTATTTTGCTTACATCATCTTTCCGAATTGGAAACTTTAATATTTTTGTTGATTCATTCTCCGGGAAGTAAGGCGACAAGATCAGAACAAGTTTGGTGTTTTGTTTTACGAAACATTATTTTATTTTTTCAATAAAGTATTCCTCCTTCCTGAAATTATCTTTATCGAATTAAAATTTGAAGGAGAAAACAATTATTCATACACATTTCCATTTTTCAATGTAGTATGTTTGTGTCAGACGACAAAAGTTTTTTCTTTCTGTTAAAATTATTCCTTCTCTAATGCGTAGTAAAATTTCACTTCGATTGCACCTCGTTTTTGCAAGTTACAAGACATATTGTGTAAATAATCCTTTACATAAGGGTCGCTTTGAAGCTGTGTTTGCTGTGTTGCTCATCCACAGTTCAAAATTATCCATTACAGCTGCAGCAAAGTATCTCTGAAAGTTAGAGAATTGTTTGAGGAAGTGAGTAAAATGATTTAACGAACATGGACACGTGAACGATTTTCCTGAATGGGGAGAAACAAGTACTATTTCAAAGCATTTGAAAATAATGTGCTTAACATTTTTTTAAGAAATATTACAATGTTAGCTTCAGAACAGCAAAGCAACTGATATTAGAAAAAGTTTAGGCAGTTTTTATCTTCATTATTTGCCAAAAGGCCGTTGCTGCCAAGCCTTGGTTAACCAAAAATCAAATTTAAAAAAGACTTGAGTGAGCCTGCCATTAGTTATGTGTAAAGATATCCATCGAACCAACATTATGTTTAAAGGAAAAGGGGGTGATGACAATAAAACAGCTTAAACTGCTTCTAAAATTACAGCTGGAATATGCAGAAAAATTTGCTGTAAGTTTTCAGCAATAGTGTGAGGTGAGAAATGAGATCGGAGGAGACCGAATAACATATTAAGCACTTTTCGTATCAAAGAGATATGGAAATCTTTTAAAATAAATAATTTTGCTTCCCTAAGTCAATCGTTTGTTTTATTTTATGCCATACACATACTGTACATATGCAGCATGCATTCATTATTTCTTTCAAATTCAATATATAACACCTTAGTTGAAATATTATACATGGATTCCGTCAAATTCAATTGTATGCCAACATACCATCTGTGTTTCAACAGATATATCGGAATATTCATCATCATGAGAAAAAAATTATCATTATTAAAGCTTAAAAACTCACTTTTTTCCTTTTCCATTTCCAAAAAGGTATATTTTATCAATTTGTGATAAGGAAAACCAAAGTAATGATTCTTTAAAATGTACAAAATGTACTTTTGTTTGCTAATCTAAAAAGTTCCATTACGGGCCCTCTATACCGATTCAGAATCGAAATGCGGTCCTTCATAACCCATATAAGCCTAAAAATTTATCATGGACCTACTGACCCTATTACCCAGCGAAGAAAAAAATACGTTTCAGTCTTCTTTAAATAAAAAAAATATTCATAAATAAAAATAATTTTATTAAATATTTTATTTCTTTTTTTACATTTGTCGTGGTTATTATATTCTATTGCTTAATATAATTTTCCTTTATTTATATGTATATATTTATTTCTTATGAAAATAATTTTTTTAACGTAGTATCTAGAGCGCAAAAATAGCAACAAATTAAACTAATCTTCTTTCTAAAAAAAAAAAAAAAAAAAAACAGGTTGACTTAAAATAATTTTAAAATTCCAAGTAACAATGCTAAATGTTTGTATCTTTTACTTACCTTAATTATTAAATATACTATGTACTATTATACATACAATTGTAAGATATGTACCGCCTTTCATACAATATAAAAAAAATATAATAATAACAATTATTAAGTGTAGCAGATTATAGCTTAAATTAAGTACAACTCAGGGCACACTTTTATCCCTAAAATTAAGGTTTTTTTTTTTAATTATCGTGGTCATAATATCGCTACGCATTTTGCTTATTTAAAAAAAAAAATTGTCTTTATATGGAATCGTTTTAAAAAAAATATTTTTCTTTTATTAAGGTTTGCACAAAAAAAAGAAGAGTTTTTTTTTTATCATTTTTATCATTGTCATTGTCATATTGAAATAATAAAAAAATTGTTTTCATATTCATTTAGAAATTTTTCAATACGAAAAATCCGTTTATGTGTCTTTTCACATAAAAAAAAAATGTACATGTAAAAATATTTATAAATTCTTCAGTCAATATATATAAATGAAACACCTTATATCAAACAATTGACAGGTTTGATAGATTCTCTTAATTGCTTCGAAGAATTGTTGAGGTATTTTGTCATGTCGATTCATAGAGATGGTTTTTTTTCATTAGCTTATATGTATTTTGTTTTTTCATTACATTAAATGGTAGTATTCTTTGTTTATTTATTTTTAAATATGTAATACCGGAGCGGAGCCAATATTTCTATTTACGTTTTTGATTTAAAATAAGTAATAGCACAACCTGAACATTTACACCGAACAAAAATAATGTCTGAGGGCTTTTCTATCCAGAGTAAGAAAATCGTTAAGTCTGTCTTTTTATTTTTAAAAGTGCCACTTTTACGTGTTTAATGACAATTCACTTGCCATGACTTGACATCACGACTTAAAGTTTTCACCACATGCTTTTCGAAGATATTGAATAGATCACCTTTTGTAAGCAAAAGGGGAAAATTCAAATAAAAACTCTTTTAAAAACATAAATCACACACTTTTATGGAAACGTTTGGACTTAACTGAGTATCATAGACTATATTGCTACATTCAAAAGGTATGAACATGTATAATAACTATCTAGGTAGGTACTTAGTTTGTTTGTTAATGTGATTATTAGTCTACTAGACATTTTGCAAATGGTAGAGACAGCTGTCGACAACCGAAGAAAATTTTGATAATAGATTTTTTTTAAAATAACATTTTTATGAGGAAACAGAATCTAAAACAATTAAGCGTCGTGTGAAGGTGATATACCATTTTTAATATCAATAATAAAAATTAATTAAACTTTCTATAAAAGCTGATTTGTGGTCTTATAATGTTTGTCATTACTTTAAAAATTAGTACCCACGAGGCTCAACGATGATTTTCCTAATTTTATCACATTTGTAGCATCTTTTTCCAGACATACATATAATTTCCGTATAGAATCGAATATTTTTTTATTAACATACATAAAACATGTATGGAAGCCCTTAGGTAGTACCCAAAAAACTGCTTCTTTTGCGAGTACTCTACAAAACAACTCCGTTTTTTATCACCATGAGTTTGAAACAAATTGCCATTTCTATCTTAAAGTATGTTTTTTTTTTTACCGCGACCATTAATGTTCTTTGTTTTTTTTAGAGCTACTATAGTTTAATTATATTAATTAAGTGCGTCTGCTGTGCTATTTAAAATCACAAAAGAAACATGTAGTCCAGTTGGCCCACTGAAGGATTTTACTTAGCTTCATTTGTGTTTTAGCTTCCGCTTTAGAGAGCTTAAGTTTAAACAATAAAAAAAAAGAAGATATATTCACCATTTATCTGTCAAAAAATATTAATATAATAACAAATGTTAAATAATTTTCAAAATGTCATTGTGTATAAAAAAAAAAAAAAACTTTACAAAGTATAATTTGTTTTCCTTTTCCTTTTTTACAACGCATTAATGTTACCGGTTAATTGAGGCAATGTGGCATCACTTATATTACCGCTATTACTACTGCTCTGACTCTCATCGTTTATATATAACGGACGATTGCAACTACTATTACTACAACTACTTGTGGTGGATTGGAGAGACTGTCGTCGCCTTATGGAAGAAGATTCATTCGGATATTGCTTAATACTAGCGCTGCTGCAACATTGACGAGAGTTTCTTTCGGCAAGTGTTGCCATTGCAGCTTCTACAACAGATTTTAAATTGCTAGCTCCATCCAGACATTCAGCACTGTGCGAACTATGTAAGTTTGCTTTTGTGGGACTTCTTTCCAAAGGGGAAGCGTAATTTTCGTCGTCTCTTCTTGAGCTCATCGTCGAGGCTGGAAGAATCTGTTGAATTGGTATCATCCACTTGGGTATCACCGTGTGTCGTCGTAGTAACGGCCGCTGATTGGGTGGTGGCGGTGGTCGCACAGTTTGTCGGCTGTTTATGCTGTAACGAATGCTGTTGTTGGTGTTGGTGAATGTGCTGCTGCAATGAACTGATATTAGATTTTGTGATGGAAGGTGTTGGGGTGTTGTTGGAGGTGTCGATGAGCGGCTCTTGGTCATTTGTAATTGCTGTTGTGATGTCATGGATCGAGGACCTGTTACTGTCTGTTGCTGTTGATCCACTGTTGAAGTCAAAGAATTGTTGCTGGAGTTGCTGGAGTTGGTGCGCGACAATTGCTGCTGCTGGTGATGGCACAGCTGATTGACTGGACAAACATTGTTGACTGGAAGAACTGTGTCTATTGGAGGGTACTTTTCCGTGATTGTTGTTCGTTGATGTAACATGTTGGTGGTGCTGCTGTTGTTGCTGCTGGCGGGCGAGGATGGAGTAGATTTCCATTGGCACCAGGTCAGCGCTTTGTGATCGGATGATGTGACTAAAAGGAGGTACAAAATTATGATATTACTGCTTTATTCTCATTTTCATTTCGTAGGGTTAAAATAATAATAATTAAACAAAGTTATCAATAAAAGCAAAACTAAATAATAAAAAAAAAAAAAAACGTATGTAACAGTGACGCTTGTTAAACAATGACAGATAGATGGCAGACGAATGATTATTCAGTATCAAATGTGAAAAAGGCCGCTTACGTCTTGGTAACTTAATTGAAACGTTTCAGCAAGATTTGCTTTCGTTGCCGCCGGATAACAAAGAATTTAGATTAGATACAATTACATATACAAGTATTAATATGTTTTCCTTGTAAATTATTAAAAAGAAAACAAAACAAAAACCTAATATCGCTATAGGTACAGAAACTCATTAGACATGGAAATATCATGGAGTTTTCTGCTTGTTTGCTCTGAAATTAAATTAAACAAAATTACAAGTAATCAGTTTTTAACACATGTAGTTTATATGTAAACACAATTGTTAGTCGCTAATTTGCATGCTTGTGTCATACTTTAGAGTGTATAGAAAATGTTCAATTAACAATAGACGCCGTGCTGTGCAAATACTTGAATTGAAAGCTTAAAACATTGAAGTCTGTAAAATGTGAACGTTCAATTGTAATAAGACATCTATAGGCATTTTAGATGCTTTTACAATTTGACCTCTACAGATATTTCTTATTTTCTGACATCAAATAGAGTAGTTTTGTTGGAGTTAAAAGGTGCAGTGTAATGGTGTTGTAAACTGGATTGCATGATCTTCAACCAAAAGATTGATTTTTATCGGTTTTTACAACATGAATAAAATAGTTGCCATCTTGGATTTTGTGGTAATTTAAGGTTTTCAAAAAAAAAATAAAAATAAAAATATAAATAATATTATCAAACAATTTACAAGTAATAGCCACAATTTTAAGTGCTTACAACATTTTTGGTTTTTGTTATTTACATTAAAAAAGCGCACCATAGAAGCTTGAACATCGACATAAGCAACAAAAACGTAAAATACGAGTAACATCAGTTGGGTTATTTTATTGATTTTCTACTTTGAATCAGCAAATAGAATATAAGGGTTGATCACCTGTTGGATACCTTTTGAAAGCATAATATTTTGTCATTGACAACATTTACGTGATGAAGTGTAAGTATATATTGCCAAACAAAGACAAAAATAAGCAATGATTTACACTTGGGTACTTCTCTTTTAGAGATTTCGAAAACTTAAAAACACAAAGTTTACCTTTGTCTCAGGAGATAGATCAACAGCCAAAACAAAACAGAACACCTCGGAGATGGATGTGGGTTTTTTGATTGCTTGTCCTTTATTTGAAGATGAAGTTAGCAACACCCTATATAACAGGGCTTGAGTTGCTTTTAGTTCTAGTTAGAGGTACCCCACTAGTCGTTATGCGATAAATCTTAAATGCTGTAGTTTAATTATTACATTACTTAATGTTATTTATTTCCAGAGAATAGAATACGAGATAGGGATGTCTTAAGAACAAAGTAACAACAGAGTCTGGGATATAAGGTACCAGGTTTCGAACTTCGAACGCGCCATCGGACAGTGCTCATACCTTCCGAAGTACAGATGAAAATATAAGGTGAAGACTGAGTTTTCATGTTCCATTGTATAGAGCCATAAACGACTCGGTAAACTATAATAACTATCGATGAGTGAAGCTAGTATTGCATACAATAGAAGTTTACGAGCGAGTTCTGAACATACATAATGTAATTACTCGTAAACTTAATGGCAGTCTTGGGAGGCAAGTCGACTTACGATGAATTAAATTTATACGGAGCTGCACATCAAAACGAAAATTAAATGTACAGCGGGAGTAATCGGAGAATCAAAGACTGAAGAAAGAAAGAATTTGACTCTATCTGTGCTTCGACAATAGCACAATTGCTTTAAGTGACGCGCCAAATCCTTAGACTATACTGAACTGAACCGACTAAGTGAGTCCCGGTTAAAATGGTGCGATAACTCTTTTCCGATCAAAAATTTTAATTAAAGATTTGCTTAACACGACAGTAGTATATCCAACCAACCAACTCTAAAAAGTGGTTCCTTTTATGTTGACTTGTTTCTCACGAAATTTAAGGTACCTTAAAGAATCTAATCTTTTGGGCCATTTTGGGCATTTCAGGGCCCCGCATGAAGTATATATGAAATTTACGTGTGTAGTATGACACACATAATTGGTCGGATTTAAGAATCTAATAATCAAACTGAAAACGAAAACAGACACATTAGTTCATATATTCACCACATTCGTTTGATCTGCATTCTATAAAACAGATCTGTCTTAAAGTAGTAAAGTACTGGTTGGGACCCTTAACATATTGAGGACGAGACAAGCCAATATCACGTATGTTAAAACTCTTGGCAAACTTATTTTCTAAACTTTACAAACTCAAGGAAGGAAACACATTAGTGGTTATGTTTAATAAAGACTTCTACCGAACAAAAACCATGAGCCTCATACATTTGTAAGCATACAAATACATATTTTGAGATTCCCTACAAATTTTCGTACTTAATTTATCTTTTATATTAAAAAAAATATTTGCACAGTACGTTATAAAAAAAATAAATATGTCTTAAATTTGTTGGGGGCATGTTAAGGATAAAACAAGAACCTAATGGAATATTAGTTAGGATACAATCATAAAATTTATTTAAACTTTACTAATAGGAATAGATATGTTTAAGCCCTTGTAACACCTTTCAAAACCCATAAAGCAAATAACAAACAAACCTCTGATTTGTTCGACGAGGTGGCGGTAGAGGTGTACGGCCAATTGGGCCACTTGGTGGCGGTGGCACCGTTGGCAGAAGAGATGGTTTTTTCGATCGTGGAGGAATTGGTATAGAACGTTCCGATGAAACGGACGGACTGTGTCGGCTATCATCGGCGCTATGGTGCGAACAACTACGAAATAAATAAATTAAATTTTAACGAAATGATAAGGAAAACATATTTTAACAAAACAATAAATAAACAAAGTAGAAAGAAACACAAAAATATTAAGTAAATATAAATTAAATTAAAACTATACCAATGCCCGAAAAGAAAACAAGAAGCAACGAAAATAATACAAATAAGAGAAATAATAAAAATGAAAAGTTTTTTCTGTTTGTTTTGAAATATTTTTTACCTATCATTCGAATTGAATACTGCGTGCGAATTGTGTACTTGTGTGCCGTTGCCAGCAGTTGTCGCCACTGTTGTTGATGATATGGGTGTCATTGGTGTTGTTGAACCCACATGATTGGTGATTGAATTATTTATTGACTCGAATGATTGATAGCCACTTGATCGGTTCACATTAATTGGTGTTGGTGCTTGTGCTGGACCCAGGAAAAAATGCACAGATTGACTGTCGACGCCATCGTCACTGCATGAGGAATCATCGCGAATACCAATAGATCGACCGTCTGCGCCACCACCACCACCACAGTTGCCGCTACCGCCGCCACTTGTTCCTATGCTGTTGCCACTGATGAGACCACTGCTATGGACGCTATTGCGGCTATAATTGTTGTCGACTATACCTGGGCAAATATATAAAAGTTCTTTCCTTACGATGATGACAGTTTTTAAGTTGTGTTACACATATAATTTTTATTTTATTTCGTTTTAAATGGACAATCAAAAATGAGGGTTAAATTATGTGATTTTTTTTACTTTTTGTTTAAACGAAAACTTTGACTTGAAAAAGAAGACAATTTGATGTCTCAGGGCAAATATTTAAGGGAATGGAGTAGTTAAAGAAACTGAATAGATAACAAAGTAAGTTTTCTTTTATATTTAACATTTAAAATGAGTATGTAAATATAATGTTTGCACATTTAAATGAACAAAAAAAAAGAAAAACATAAATTGGGTTCTGTTAGCGGTATGAGCGTCTATCTCAGTAGAAGTAGTTTATCCTTATCTAAAAAATTCCGAAACCATAGATTGTTTAGATTTTGAAATAATACTATTGAGCTCAAAAATAACTTGAGCACAGGCGTGTGTAAATTTTTAAGGAATTTACAGCTGAATTCAAAGCAAACGACGTTAATGGATTCTAAAAAAAAAAATCAGGCTTCATATTCCTTAGATATTATACAGTCTTTTTGCGAGAAGGACGTATGGGGAAGATGACAAAACCGCGGGTACAATAGAATAAAGATTGTTTTTTTGTAAGAGCCTTTATATTTATTTTTTTCTAAAGATAACGACAACAATTGAGTTTAAAGCAAACATTTTTAATTCGATAAGAATATGTTTCAATACGACTTCAGAAATATGGTTTTCTCGTCTATTAAGCGCCGAGTATTGGCCTCCAAATGCCTCAGTAGCATTCACCAAATACTACTACAAACAAGAAGTAATCGAGCGGCCTCAAATTGCACGATCTCAGTGACTAATTCATTGGTCCATTTCACGATATAATATTGACGTGGAATGGAGTTCTCAGTAAGTCAATGGATTCATGAGCAGTACGGCACGTATTGCCATCCTGCTGTAACCACATACAGCCTTGGCCAAATGTATTAGGCACCCTTCTCTCTTTGTCTTTGCTGCCAAATCACTCCTCGCTAGTAATTAGTTTGAATTTTATGGTTTACGGCGTCATTATTTAAGGTTGTAAACGACTTTTATTTTTTAAGAAAGGTCACCAATGCACTTTTATAACGCAATAGTGGGTTTACGCACTTTTTTCGATGGAAGATCAGCATGCGATCATTGCTCGAAATCGATAGACGCGTGACCAAGTTGCTTTCTACTGTTTATAATAGTGAATTTGTTAATTTTTCTTTTAAAATGCCAAAAACAAGTGGACTTAGTCTGGATAAACGTATTAAAATACAGCTCTTATTTAAGGCAAAAAACAGACTGAAATTGCAAAAGAAGTGGATTGTTTACGTTGTGCCGTGCAAAATGCAATTAAGCGATAGAGCGAAACTATTTCGCACGAAAATCGCGAAAAATCCGGGAGAAAAAAGGTTACCACGCCTCGGGAGGACCGATTTTTAATACGATCTTTGCTCAAAAATCGCAAGAAAACGTCAGCTCAGCTTGCTTGTTGTCAAACGATCGAAAAAAGAAAATTTCTTCATGAACAGTTAGAAGAAGACTTAGGGAAGTTCGACTTAAAAGATGCAAAGCAAGGAAGAAGCTCTCGAAAAAAAAAAACCGAAAGGTATCCTTAGAGTGGGCGAAAAAACATGTGCATTTCACTGAAGAAGATTGGTCCAATATACTGTGGTCAGATGAATCTAACTTCAAGGTACGTTTTATTTATGAACCACTTTTAAATTGAACATCAAAATTATTTAAAATTTTTCTCTAGACGAATTTATCATTTTTAAATCTCTTTTTTTTTTTTAAATGTTCTTCTGCAATGAAGGGTTGCATAGTGAAGTACCACCACAGTGAAGTTAAATTTTACCCCTTGTACCACAAGTGAGCCTCGTTAATACTAAACACGGCTTTTCGATAAAGATATGGGTTGACTTCAAGCTGCTCAAAAGCCCAATCCTCGAATTCGAACTTGTGGGTGGGCGTGGCTCAAGTGGTAGTGGATTGGCTTCCCAATCGGACGGTTCGGGGTTCAATATCAGCCGTGACCAAAAGTCGTTTTTTCTGGTAATTAAAATTTCGTGAGATGAATGGTTGCCTACATAAATCATCAATTCAATTCACACTAAACATTTAGTCTTCCCATCAAATTTTGGATGCTATCCATGAAGCGAAATACAAACTGAGCCCAAACATCTTTTTTTTTCTCTTTCTGTCCCATTTTCCGAAAAACTTAACACATGCTTTGGCATCATAAGTGTAGTCATACCCACTTAAGTGTTAAGTTCTTTAAAAAAAACTCCCGGATCCACCACGCTGTTACTGGCAGCGGGTACAGTTTCTTCTGTACGTATCTTACATTGACGCATTGTTGGCTGCGTCAAACAGAGCGCATTTTAACGCCGCGTTGTAATCCATTGAAATCATAGAAACTGTCACACAGAATGCGTTCTCAACATTGCGGTGAATCCACCTAGGCGTGCGGTGATGTGTTGAAATACAAATCCTTCATTTCAGGATTTTTGTTCTTTTTGCGAAACAATGGAAATTTTAATTCAATTTGTGCGTAAATACCCATGTTTGTACGAGCATAACATTGTTTTAAAGGCCGATATATGGGTAGCTATTGGGAAGGATTTGAATGGAAATGAATGTAATGACATTTTGACAAGTAATGCAAAGCTACTTAAACAAAATGTTGAACAGTGATGACCGCTCTGTGTTTCAAAAATCAAACATCCACGGAACAGTAGAAGATGGAGGGCCGTAGTAGTATTATCTAGAGATACAGCTGGGTAAGTTATGACAGTTTAGAAATTTCATAAGGATTATCCCTGTATATACACATGTAGGCGGGAAAAAATGTCACCCTTAAATGCAGCAAGTTCAAAATAAAAATAAAACGAAGCATGTTTTCAAACATTTAAAATCTTGTTCTCGCCAACATCTTCAAATTTTGAAATCAACAAACCTTATTTACTATAGTAGTGCTGATTTATCGTCGGCAGGTCGCTACAACTAATCCAACCAACACAAAAGAGTTTTTTTTTAAAAAAGAGGAAATCTGAATGTTTCGCTGATATTCGGGCATCATAAAAAAAATTCAAGTTAATATTTTTTTTAGATATTTCCGACGTTAGGAAAACGATTTTGAAGATACCGTAGAATCTCGATAATGTGAACCCCGATTGTGTGAACTATCCAATAATGTGAACTGGAAAAATGGTGAACCTACTCTAAAATGTGAATTCGTGACTATTTTTTGCTATTCAGAAATGTGAACTTTTTTTTATTTCGTCTTTGTTTCTTTTCTTGTTTGCTTCAAAGCCTAATGGTTTTAAAAGGAAGAGGCGGCAGCAAAAAGTGAATATGGCGCCATCGTAGAGCAGACTCATTGTATTTTACTCGCGCACGTGTTCATTTCTGTTAGTTTTTTCTGGTGCTAAGGTTTTATTAAAGCTATGGCTGCTTCGAAGCAAAAGCAACTCAGATTCCTTACAATCAACGAAAAAGCTGAGATTTTGAGAAAATTGGAAACTGGCTACTCAGGATTAGGTCTATCGCAGAAGTATGGAATTACAAAATCCACATAACAGCCATAAAAAAAGACAAAAAGAAACGAAAACGAGTTTATCAAAAAAACTGAGTGTGGAATCGGAAAAATAAAAACCTTAAGAACCTCAGAGATGCCTCAAATTGAAACTGCCCTCTTTGAATGGCTTAAGAAACAGCGGCGAAAAAATGTGCCAATTCCGATTAACTTACTCAGAAATCAAGCAAATCATTTTAACAGTCAGTTTAAGGAATTTCCTTATTTTAATGCTAGCGACGAGTGGTTTCAAAAGTTTCGAGAACGTCATGGAGTGCAAATATTGAAAATATGCGTGGAAAAATTGTCTGCAAACCATGAAGCTGTAAAGCCCTTTCTGGAAGAATTTCATGCCTACGTCAGGGAAAATTCTCTTACTCCCGAACAGATTTATAACGCCGATGAGACTGTTCTATATTGAAAACTTCTTCCGGGGAAAACTCTTATGTTGTCGAAAGAAACAGCCGCACCAGGCAGAAAAACCAGCAAGGGACGTGTAACTTTTTTAGTATCAACAAATGCAACTGGAACACACAAATTAAAGTCTCTCAAACTCGAAAAGTCCAAAAATCAAAGGGCGTTTTCTGGATTTAATGTGCCTGGGTCAAGCAAAAATGCCTGAGTGACAACATAAATTTTCCTAGACTGGTTTCATAATAATTTCGTAAAGGAGGTAAAATCAGCCTTCTTCTCTCTCAATAACGAATCATAATGTTACATAATTTTTTTACCGGTTATCATTTTTTTTCGGGACAATAACTTACCAAAAAGGTATTGCTTCTGTTGGATAATGCAGCTTGTCATGGCAAAGAAGATAAGTTAATAAGCATCGATGGAAACATAACAGTTATATTTTTTAAACCAAACGTTACTGCCCTAATCCAACCTATGGATCAAAATCTAATTAACCTTTTGAAACTTGAATACAAGAAAAGAATGCTGTCTGAAATTGTTGCCACACAAAACAAGGACAATCTCGACTTAAGCTTAGTTTTAAAAAAGTTTAATTTACGAAATGCTGTAAGCATTTTGTCTATGTTAAGCTAAAAACTATGTGTTTTCATTTTGTCGGAGTCTTGGAAAACAATTTCGGTGGCAGCCATAGCATGTTTCAACTAAATCCTACCAAGGCAGTCGAATTTGGAACCGGAAGTCCTAATTCCGTTAAGTCGTCTCCACGAGCAAGATGAAACTACCTATTTTGAAAGTCAATTCTAGCTCATGGGCAATCTTTTAAGACGTGTTGATGGTTCTGTGGATATTTCAATAGAGGATATAAGATTTTGGGCTGTCGACGCTGATGGTGAGATGCTCAAATGGACTCATGAAAACGAAATGGGTGCGGATGTCATAACAGCTATAAATAATATTAAAAGTATGGCAGTTGAAAAATCTACGACTTGCGTTCTTCACAAATTTTTTTACTAAGAAATAATTTGATTTTCCTGTTTTTCTTTTTGAATAATAATTTATTATTTATTATTAACTTTACTTGTTCCTTTCTTTTGTTGAATTAGTTTTATGACTGTTTATTTTTAAGCCGTTTGTCCAATTAAACGAAGAATTCGTCTATGTTAAGCTAAAAACTATGTGTTTTCATTTTGTTTAATGTATTTTTCAAAATTATCTATTCGATAATGTGAATCTCTCTAAAACGTGAACTGACCATGTTCTAATTAGTTCACATTATCGAGATTTTACTGTACTTATACCTTACATTGAAGAATTTGAAGAAATTTTGAAACCAATGTTATGTTAAACTTTTTTGTTTTATCTCATCGTAAAAAAGATATTCTGATGAATTTATAATCAATACTATAAACGAATAAAGTTTAAATGCGATGGTTAATTAACAAAATTAAGTCAGCAATAATTATGACCTGAAAATAAGCATTGAAAAAATGCATTCTATGGATGCTCATGACCGTTGTCAATAATTTAGTCGGGGAGAGACATCGTTGCTGCAGGAATAGACAACTGTAGCACGCTCGCGTTTGCTAGTCCTTGGCTCTTTGGAATGGGTAGGTCTTGGGCTCTATTCCGTACGTTCTAACTCAACCTTGCCTTCAGTCTTGTGGCAAAATTATTAAAAAATAAAAAAAAATTATAAAGAAAAGATAAGAGTCAAAAGAGGAGATGAAACGAGAAGATCTCAACTTAGCCGAAGAGATAAAGTGTAGAATCAAAAAATGCAAACATTTCTTCCAACTAAAAAGAATAAGAAGGTACACTGCTTTCTTAGCGGATGAAGAATTTGCAAGATTTCTTGGTTCGGTGTTTCAGCAACACAGCTATTTAATAACGTCAACAAGCAATAAACAGCATACTTTGTTTATTGTTCATCTATTATTGACAAAAACATGTTTTGAGGTGTGTTTTCATTTTATATATTGGGTCTACAAGTAAGTTTCCAGCGTTTGTCAGAGATGGCGCCACCAGTGGATCCCGGGCAGAAATGTCAGACCCCATGTGTTTTATTTGTAGGTTTTGTATCTGTCAACAACTTTGCAGCGTTATATTTGAGCAGTTCTAACGGTGTCATACATTTTATCGAGCAAAATCATGGCAAGTTTCCAGCCAAATAAACGTCATTTGCGGGAAGCGCTGCTTTTATTCTTTAATATCAAGAAAAGTGCGGCTGAGGCCTATCGTTTGCTTTCGGAAACGTATGAGGCGGAATGTATTGGTGAATCGACGTGCCGCGATTGGTTCAAACTGTTCAAAAATGGTGATTTTGGAGTTGAAGACAAAAATCGCCCCGGAAAGCCGAAAAGTTTTGAAGACGAGGAATTGGACGCTTTACTGGATGAGGATCCGTGTCAGATTCAAGAAGAACTTGCTGCGTCATTGGGCGTCACGCAACAAGCCGTTTCCCTGTGCCTAAAAGCACTGGGATTCGTTCAAAAGGTTGGAAACTGGGTGCCGTACGAATTGAAGCCAAGAGACGTCGAACGGCGATTTTGCATGTCCGAAATGTTACTGCAGCGGTATAAAAATAAATCATTTTTGCATCGTATTGTCACTGGTGATGAGAAATGGATTCATTATGATAATCCTAAACGCAGAAAATCGTATACAAAGCCCGGCGAGCCCGCCCAATCGACGCCGAAACGAAATATTCACGTGAATAAGGTCATGCTCTGCATATGGTGGGATCAAAAGGGTGTCGTATACTACGAACTGCTTCCGAGTGGTGAAACCATCAAAGGACCATTATATCGAACCCAACTAATTCGTTTGAAGCGGGCATTAAAAGAAAAACGGCCAGAATATGAGACCAGGCATGAGTTCGTCATTTTTCATCACGACAACGCTCGGCCACATGTTGCGGTTTCGATGAAAAACTATTTGGATAATAGTGGATGGGAAATTTTGCCTCACCTGCCTTACAGTCCAGACTTGGCACCATCTGACTACCACTTGTTTCGTTCGATGCAGAACGCTCTTACGGGAATACGCTTCAGCTCAGTAGAGGAAATCAAAAATTGGCTCGATACGTTCTTGGGCTCGAAAGACGAGAAATCTTTTTGGTCCGGAATTCATAAATTGCCAGAAAGATGGGGGAAAGTTGTAGCTTCCGATGGACGATACTTTGAATAAAGCATTGTAACTATGTTTTCATAATAAAACTTCAAATTTTAGAAAAAAACGCTGGAAACTTACTTGTAGACCCAATAGTTAGACAATCATTTAAAATATTGCAGAAAAACTAAGCAGCCAGAGTTCAACCGACTTGTGACATTTAGTAACACAGTATGTGAAAAAACCGATAATCCGTGCACATCCATGTACTATAATTGACTGGCAAAACAAGTTGATTGAGAAAACCATTATGCTATTTTTATGAAAATGATAACAAAGGTTTGGCAATCCCCAGTTTATGCTTTTTTTTAAATCCAGTAAAATAGAAATTTAATATAAGTCCAAACTTTTCAAGAATCCCTTGAAAGATTTCCATTCCCATTTTAAATAAACTCAATCAAAGTCTTAACGACTTTATCACTTTCCACTGTGAACGTTATCTATTTAGACCCTTTAATTATGACCTTAAGGAACATTGAACATTGTTATACAACTCGCAATGATATTTAGGGGTAAACACTTTATTATTCATAAGCTTGCATAAAAAGCCTCTTGTTACTTTTGATTGCACAAAAAAAAAAAAAAAACAAAGAATTACATCCCTGTCGCCCTTCTAGAAAAAAATTAAAGTGATTTGTTAATCAATGAACAACGTTACGTGAATTCACCATCAAACAATTTCGGTTAGTTTGGTAGGAGATTAAACAAATTAAAAAATATCGGTCTTACCTTAAAATATCTGCACATTTTACACAATTTTATTTTTATCATTTCTAATAGGTTTATAGGCTACTTTTGTTCTCTACTACTGTTTTCTTTACTACGTTTTTTTTTGTCTTATTAAAAAATATATTTTCTTTTTTTTTATTGTAAAAAAATCCATCTTAGAAAAAATCTAAGAAAATTCAAAAATGAAATAAAAATACTTTGGGTTAGAGAGTATGGAAGAAAATATTTTTTTTTTATTGTATATATATAACTATATTTTTTTTTTTTTTGTTTGTAACAATGATACAGTTTGTTTTAATTTTTAAAATTGTTCCTTTGTTAATATAAAATTAACATTAGCAAATTGTTTTCGTTTTTTTTTTTAAGCAGAACTAAATTATAGCTGTCTCTTACGTATATTGATTTTTATTTTTTTTTAACGTTTTTTTTTTAAGAAAAATTTAACCCGTTCCGGTGAGAAGTCTTTTTCAAAAAAAAAAAAAAATCACCAATAGCTGAGATTTCGTTTTTTATTTTTATTCATTTCTTTAGATAAAATGCTACAGATATTTTTGGGTTAGCAATTAAAAAAAGGGGGAAACCATAAAAGAAAAAGACAAATATCAAATGCGAACATTTAGAGAAGTTAGTGATTGGATATGGGAAATAAGAACAAAGGGAAAACAGGAGGAGGAACTACTGTGGACTTTTTCTTTTTAAAACTCAAGTTAAATGTTCAACTGTATTTTGAAAATAAATATAATAAAATACTTATGTAGTTATATATTTGCATTTAACAAATAGTTGAAAGAGAAGTTAACTTCTACTGGCAAGTAATGCATCAACGAATTTTGTAGGGTGAACTGAAATTTTAATTTTTTGTGGAGAGTGAACAAAGTGAGAAGGTTTTTATTTGCAGGGGGGTATCTGTATTTCTTTAAGTGATTTAAAATAAAATCAGAAGTCGCCAAAAGTTAAATGTGAAATGTTGATATAATATTGCAGTCAGTGCAGTCAGTGCTATATTAATTCTAATACTGTTCTATTATTCTACTGTTATTCGTTGTTTAAATTTTAAAGAGAAATTAATAACTCTGTAAAAATAAGCCGTTTCCGGTGCAATATAGCTATATAACTATTTACAATAATTTTTTTTTTAAACGTATGCCTACTATTTCGATTCAAAATGCTATTAAAAAAAAATCTAAATATAATTTGCAAAAAGTAAGATAGCTTTTTGTTATTTTTTTATTTATTATTGACTTTTGTATGCCGAAAAAGACAACGATATGTGTCAGTCAGTGCCAGACAGTGGCTTTAACATGAACTTTAAGGAAAACTCTCCAAAGACGATAGTGTTAAAAAAAAAATAGAAAATGAGAAATGATAACAAGCAAGAGCTTGAGAAATATTCGAAGAAAACTTGTCGCAAAGTTCGATTAATGACACAAACATTCGCTGATAAACTGAATGCTCACATATCCCAGAGATCAGTAAGTAGAAAAATAGGCAAATCTTCTTAAGCTTTATAGACATAAATACTGCTAAAACTTTTATAAAGAATATAAGAAAGGAGCAGATCTTATTTTATCAAAAAATTACAGTACAAAAGCTCTACATCGAAAAAAAACCTATTAGATGACATATCTCTTAGAATTCAGATAAAAAAATAACTTAGGGTTGTATTATATACAAGGCACAATTTAAACAATAATCTATTCTAGGTAGAACTAACAAAGTAAATGAGAGAGGTTTTCTATCGCGCATTATGCCAGAAACTAAAAAAATAAGTATACTAGATGATCGAAAGGAACATTATGGTTTTCGCACCTTTTTCTGTTTATTTGACCCTGAGGTATCATAACCTTAAGACGGTTAATTGCATCCAGCATATTTTTTTTTTGTTTTTTTGACAGTTGAACGTCGATGATCAATTTATTGGCGCGTTGTATGAAAATTCATTTGAATGCAAAAATGATTGAAATCTCTGAAAAAATTCAGTATATTTCACAATTTTACTATAATGAAGTCATGGCAAGAACTCCCTTAGAACTTAAGATCGATCACAAAACAGCTTAAAGCCATTTGGAGCATACCGGTTACAAAAATATGTTCGGTTTAAATTAACAAAAAGAGGCCATTGATCAGCAGGAAAGTTGTTGTGTTTCATCATGACATCTTTGATAACTCACAAAAAAAGACCTTCACTGGAAAGTTTAGTATATATTCCTGACATGGCACCGTCATATTAGCATTTGTTCTAATCTTTGCAACACTATCTTGCTGGCATAAAATAGGCTTTTAACGAGGTATGTGCAAATTACGTGACTCTCAGTTTTTCAACAAGAAACCCCAGAAGTTCTACACTGATGGAATAATGGTTCTAACCGAAAAATGAGAATTTTTTTTTTACAAATTTTTACTACAAAAGCCCGGATACTTTTTCCCAACCAAATTACATTGATTAGATAACGAATAAAAGTTTTTAAAAAAAAAATCCTACAAACAGTCTGCGTGGTATTCCCTCAAACCTCCTTCTTTGTAAGCTTCTAAGGTTTGCTCTAAGCAGAACTCCATTCTCATTTACTCGGATCAGCAAACAAAAAAAGTAAGAATAAATGCGAAACAAACTACATCATTAATGCATTTTTGCCAGTAATATCTAAAAAAACAACATTTATTTATTTCTTAACTCTTAACTCTTAATCCAAGCTTTATTACACCGGAAAGGATTAACAACTTATGTCTAATTAATTTTTTTTTTTTAAATATATGTATATTGTAATCACAAGAGCTGTAAAATTATTTATTATGTAATAGTAAGCATTTTGTAAAATTGTTATTATTAAAAAAGTATATTATTTACTTATAAATGCACTATTTATTGAATCTAAAAGTATGTAGTATAAACTAACTACTTGTATGTATATACATATCCCACAAACCAGCTTTAAAAGTAGAAACAAAAAATGTTTTAAACTTATCATTTAGCAAATTATACGAAGCACAAATGGATTTTTATTTTTTTTCTAAAAAAAAAAAAAAAAAAAAACATTATTAGCTGCTATTTGATTTATACATATTTAAATAGAAAGTTTAAAGCTTCTTACTAAAACTTGTAAGATTTAAGAGATTTTTTTTTGAATAAATCTTCTTTCATGGGTGATTTTTTGTCAATTTGTTCTTCGTTTTTATTTTCTGTTATGCAAGGAACACACCCAAACTCAAACTCCATATGATTAAAGAATTAAGAACCAAACTACTTTCGGTACAAATTAGTATTACATTTATATTTATACCCGCAAATAAAGAACCAAAGCATTAAAGAATACAAAAAATAGTGCACCAGTTTTTACATGAGAGCTGCCTAAAGCAAAGTAAGTACTCAATCATCAATAGTCTACCATCCTACTATTACATTTACACTTCCATATTAAATTTTATAAAATCAAAACTAAGAGCAACTTAGTAAAACAAAAGAAAAAAAAATTAATCTGTCTTATAAATTTAAAATACAAAAAATAAAAAAAAAATTTAATTTATTTTATATAGAATAATTTTGCATTAGCACCCTCTTATATAAACTTTTGTATTTCTTTTTTTTTTTTTAGGGAATTTCGTTTGTAATATAAAATGTGTAGATTCATCAGAAACAAAAAAATTGTATGTAAAAAGAAAATCAAAAAATTATTATAACGTAAGAAAAACATTAAAATTAAGAAGAACAGGATGTATATGCTTTCGGATTCGGAACATGTGATGATCACTCCGATGAGAGAAGGGAAAAATTCTCAAATGTCTTACCTTGTACAGATTCATCGTCAAGATCGTCTGTGCTACTTGTCATTCGTCCTAAGAAACCAAAAGCAGAGAAAGAAAAGCATTCAGAAAAAAAAACCAACAACAGTAATACTATTTAATTTACCTCTGGAATTTTTACCTGTTCCATTTCTACCGTAAAGTACATTCTCTAAAT
Source organism: Volucella zonaria (assembly GCA_963966105.1). Taxonomy (NCBI): domain Eukaryota; kingdom Metazoa; phylum Arthropoda; class Insecta; order Diptera; family Syrphidae; genus Volucella; species Volucella zonaria. Next base: position 162,350,817 of record OZ014532.1, read on the forward strand.
AAGTAAGTCCATTATTATTAACTATATTAAAACCTAAACATGTTTCAATTTGTTTCCAACGATGTAGACGCTCCTGTAGTTCGTTTGTCACCTCACCCAGAGAGTTGCGTGCTTCAACTATGGACCGATCCACATCATCGATACTTTTACCATGAGTTGATACAAATGCACCAACTAAACTTGAACGTTTTTTACGTAATTTTTCACACGCTTCACGTGCTGTTTGTAATTGTTTTTCGGCTGACACTCGTTTTTTGAGATGATTTTTAGATTCCAATTCGTACGTGTATTGTAGCCATGATTGCAACTGTGGTGGTGGTGACCAACAATTGTCGACAAGTTCGATTTCGGCTCGTGATAACTCAGTACGAAGCATTTCGATTTCTTTTTTTAATTGTTGAACTTCTAAATCCGAACTGGAAGAAGTAAGAGATGGTGCTTCTTTAAGACGCCGTTCGAGATCCATTTTCTCGGTGGCGACATTCTCTTGTTCCATTCGAGCCCGCTCGAGTTCCTAAAACAAATTTTTAATAATTAAATTAACTTACTCGTGGTTATAAAAAGAACATTTGTTTATGACGAGAAGATAGTTTAACAATATATGTATGAATTGCATGGTGATAAATGTTAATTAGGTATAAGGTCGGTAACTTATTCTAATCCCAAGGCATTTGTATAGTTTGTGTAAAAAAAAAACATTCGAATCCATTGGCTCGTTTTAAAATTGGCATGAACCGACGAGTATGAATTGAAGCTTCGAGTGCAGCCACATAATTCTTTTATGGATGCAGAATACAGAAGCTGATGTACATCGGTTGAAAGGAAGCTGAACAAAAAGAAATGACAAAGGTCATCAGAATCGAAAGCAACATTTTTGACAATCCTCATCGACATACGAGTACTCTGTTGAATTTATTAATCCTGGACTAATAGTTTTTCATAAATTTAATTTGGAAATTTTTCCTAATCATGCAACTGAAATCAAAAATTTGACAGTGCTATCTACGTACCTCAAAAAGTGCGAGACATATTAAACCTTTTTGGCTTGCTATTTCTACTTCTTCACTCAAACTATGGCGGTGAGTATGCATTCTTTTGAGTCTGGAGCTTTGGGCACGTAAGCCAGTCCATTTTGATTATAACAGTCGAATAACGAGTATCTCAGATGCCACAACTAAGGGGATATATGAGTTCTGTGAGGAGATTTAACCTTGAATGGATGTAATCACAACAAACAGCCACCTCGCACCTGAGATAGCAAATTTAGAGCGAATGAATATTAATGCACGGGTCCAAAGATTCTTGGTTTCCTACTCGAAGAAACAACGCAGTAGTAGGGGACCTCGTCTTAGAGGGCGCGCACAAGCAGTAGAAGGGTTTAACCATTTTGTATTATATAATTGAAAGCGGTTGGAAAAAGATCGCGTTAACTGAAATGATTTATTGGCTGACGCCCAGGTCTACCCAGATTGTAGTGCTATTTAAGTAAGTACATACATATATGCATTGTTTAATCGGATTATGAATTTACAATTCCAATCAAATATACCTTGTCTTTGTAAAGGCAACACTTCGTAGGCATTCGTAAAGGCATGTTTGACGTGGTACCAAGTTTACTCAGAGATTTCTCATTACGTATATGTAAAAAATCAGAGAATTTCATGCGTAGTTGGCTAGTATTAAATGTTTTGATTTGCTCCTACGATAAATATTTTAGAGCCATTAACCACGTTAAATGCTTCTGCATCAATTTTCATACTTCAATATTTGAAGCCATAGCGTAACAAAACTCAGGTACATACGAGTATATCACATTTAAGTGATCAATCTTAAGATTAGGTCTTTTTTGCCAGAACTGCATTAACACAAGCACTAATAGTCTTGTATCAAAGTTCGTTTTTCAATTATTAAAAATAGATGCTGAGCAACATTTTTAGTTATTTTAAAGTTTGAAAACGAGGTCATTCAAACTACTATTAATCAATATGCAATAAAGAAATTAGATAGACCCACACCGGAAAGAACTTGCACAAAGCGCTAAGAGTTGACCAAAAACATTCGATTCCTCGTATTTAGAAGACAAAAAAGACAACATTGACTATCGTACTGATAACAACTAAGAATTCCAGTAAAAACTCGTGCCATCCGAAATCAGTTCTTTAAGTTGCCTTACACAATCCGTCATCGCACACATAAAAACCCCCGGCTCAAAAGGCTTCGATTCAACGAAGTCAAATTAAATATTTGCGCGCTTGGCTGCTGTTTGTGTTACGCTCCATCGACTGTCTCTCTCCACCGGTAGTGATTATTTGTGATTCTGAGGCAAGTGTTTCGCTGATTATAATTATTATTGCTGTAGCACAATCAATCTTTTTCCTCTCAGCTGCAAACTAATAACACCAATCAGAGGCTATTAGTTCGCGGAACAGTGACCAAACATATTCAGAACTACGATTTTTTCATGTTTTAGCGAATTTTGACGGCATTGATTAAATTTTCGACAATCACACTGCCTTCTTTAATACTTTGGTATACTCGAAATCAAATAGGACGTTAATGTATTTAGGAACAACAAAAATATATTTCAATTGTTGTTTAAAATGAAATACTCACCCGGAAACATTCAATCTCTAATTGCAATCACATGAAGCCAAGCACGGCATAATTTTCTCATAGTGTGTACTCACTTTTTGCATTTCCTGTAGACTTTGTTCGGCCCGCTGAAGGCCCTCCATATCTTGAGCCATTCGCCGGAGGTGTTTTTTCGCATTCTTATTCTGTTGATAGGCATACCAGCATCCAATGATCGCACTAAGCAATAACGTTACCAATATGTAGTCCTTCCATCTAGTTCCAGTTTCTAAATAAAAAAAGAAAATTAAGACAAATATAAAAACACACATGAAGATGATCTCAACGGTTGTTAAGGTTTTCAACTTACCTCTTGGTGGACCGAATAAAACTACATCCATCGCTTTAAGTGCAATCTTTTGTTTGTGAATTGGATCTTTAATCCCTAGCACGTTACCCACATAGTGCATGTTATTTACTGCCAATCTGAAATGAGATGATCAAATGAGCGGCAATTAAGCACTGAAGGTGATGTTGGTGCTGGTATACATTGTCAACTGGAAATGTGAATAAGCCAGTTAATCCGAATTATACACCTATAACTGAGTTGTTGTTGTAGAATACCAGCGCATATGATGTACCTGTTATTCGTAGACGAGTTCTATCTAAGTAGGTTTTCGTGGATTTTTAGTTGAAACCGATTTTGTATGATACTTCTCTCAGTGTTGTGAGAGAAAACGATAGAACCTGATGAACAATGTGAAAAATTCTCGCGAATGATGTAGAGAGGGGAAATCGAAAAGACAATTTATTGTGATTGATGGACAATAACAACAAAAAATATTTTTTAGGTTTTTTTTTTGCTTTTCAATATGCTCTCTGAGCAGAACACAAAACAGGTAGTTGGCTATTTAATGTTTGAAAATATTATTAGGTACTAATGGGTTAGATGATAGTAGCTTCAGTTTGAGATAATATATCCGCACTCTGTGCAATTGTTTAGATGAGATTCTTAATAGTTTAGATGAGATCAACGTGAAATATTATTGTCTCTTCGTCCATATATAAATTGAATTTGGGAGTGAAAGATTGTTTGAAAGCATTCTGATATTCTTCTGTAAGATTTAGCTACATAAAAATGAGCTTAATATATGTAACTTCCTGCACTTTCAGGACATAAGTGATGACTTATTTCTGAATCACTTTGTTTAAGTGCTATTTCAGACACGGTCTTAACAGCAATGTTAAGAAAGTCTATAAGTACTTGATATCCTTGTGTTTCTCAGGATTTAATTTTCGTATTACACTCAAGAGGGTGTGACTAACTCTTAAAATGCCGCAGCACGTGTTAAGGTTTTTGGAAAATTGGGTAGAGAGAGAGAAAGATGTTTGGGCTCAGTGGTTATTTCGCTTCATGGGTGGCATTCAACATTTAATAGGGAGATTAAATTATTAGTGTAAATTGGCTTGATGTTGTATTTAGGCAACCATTCACCTCACGAGATTTTAGTTGCCTGAAAAAGTTCGAGTACGGCTGGTATTGAACCCCGAACTGTCCCAAGCTACAATAATACACTACCACTTGAGCTACCGTCTTGCACTGACGCAAGGTACTCACGATTTCCTAGCTCAAGCCACTTTAGGGTTGCTTCAATTTAGCTAGTTTTAATTCGCGGACTTACTGGGGTGCATACAGACTAAGTTTATCTTAGCAGACAAAAAGTCCGCTTGACCCACCTCAATTTATTGGAGCGTATACGAATTAAGTTTATCTTAGCAGACAAAATGTAGACACGACCCAACTCAACTTGCTTCTTATTGAGCAACTTCCTCTCCGTATAGTATAGAGCATGCATGCACATTATTTTTGCTACATCTTGAACCCTTTTCAAATCTTCATTTCCTTGAATTTAAATATGTTATGAAGAGGATATCTTAAGTGGCTAGAACCTTACCTACTCTCTAATATAATGCAGGATATGATGTAATGGCTGCGGATGGTAATACCATGAAGCATAAAAGTTGTATAAGGTAGTTTGAGGAGTATTAACATGGGAATACTTTTAACAAAGGCAAGTCCGAGAGAAAGATTCTGTTATTGTCATTGTGCCATAAACCATTAACGGCGTTTCGAACATTCGTGTTGGCAATAATTGATAGAACTTAAGGAATGTCGTAGTATCCTTTGGAATATATGATCCTAAAACAATGGGTGGGTTTCCTCCATACGATTAATTTTGAACTATGAAACCAAAGCTTAAAAGAACGTGCGTGAGAGAAACTCAACATCTTCACTGGCGACGGACCTGCATTTTCTGTTATGAATAAAGCTTTCAAAAACTATAAATAGCGTCCACTAGATACCATTTGTTTTCAGAATCAAAAACCATCAAAGTTATTCGTTAAAAATAATGAATACATCCATATTTGACCTTTACGTTTCTTATTTTTCTGGATTAGCAGAAAAGACGAATTAGAAAAGGTGCCCTCACAACGTATAGCTCTGACAACCAACAGAAGAAGTACAACGCTGAAACACGGATAACCTTATATCATAGCTTATATTTTTTAAAATTGCAGCACAATGAAGAAAAAGAGATTCAATATATTAAAATATTTATATTGAAGACGAGCGGGGACATTTGCTAACAGGGAACAATTAAATTTGTTGGAAATGGACATAGAGAGTACTTTAATCCATTACTTACAAAGAATTCCCGAGCAATACCATTCCTCCGCCTAACGCGGACAAAGAGGCATCTCTGATTTTACGGATGCCGAAGTTAGGGTAACGGTAAAATGTATGAAGCGGGGTCGTGCAGTCGGCTCGAATTACATACCCACCAAAGTATATGCGACAATTGGAATTTGAATTTAAATGGCTCCCGATTTTGTTTAATAAAATTATAAGAAGATCCGGATGCCTAATCGGTGGAGACTATGCTTTCTGATTCCACTGTATACAGCCAAATGCGATAAGTGAAATTGCAACAATTTCTGATCAGTAAAATTAATGTTGCATACAATGGGAACATATGAAGTCGAGAAAGCAATATTATAGAGCTCCATGCGCTTAATGCGACTTTTTGGGAGCAGGTCGACATATAACACGATTCAAAGTTGCATTATCCGTGGAGAAACATCGCAATGCTTTGAAAGATCTGCATATGTTCTTCAAGGATTTGGAGAAGGCATTCTATAGAATTCTCAGAGATCTTACATGGTCGGTGCTCCGAACTCAAAAAGTACCCGAGACGTATATGTATGCTGGTATGTATAAAAAGCGGTATGTACGCGCAACACATTGAGCAAAAACTGCGCAGTGTTTTGTGTCAGAAAAATTTCTCTGAACTTTAGATGTTTATTATACACGACAGTTTTTTGTCTTCATAGCTTTAGCATATGATATGCACCGCAATATTAGACGATGTAGCAGGACCTCGATAATCCAAACACTCGTTAATCCGAATGAGAGCGAAAATTCGAAGACTCGATTTAACTTGAGTCTACTGTCACTCGCAGTGCCACAAACATCACATAATACTAAGTCTGTTCCCTTAGGACCGGTGCACATGAGCTGCAACTAATTTCTTCCTATCTATTTTGCATTTTATGTGCACCGGGCCTTACTTTTTCCAGTAACTTTAAGTTGACGCGCAGAGTAAGCAGATGTACCGGAGAATAATGACGAAGAATGGTATCACTTCACATCAACAATCCCAATAATACGCAGATACAAATATTTGGATCATAAATCATGGAAGATGACATCTCAATCCAGGACCATTACAAGCCTTTAGTCAATCATCATCGTCAACAACAAAGGGGGCTCGTACATTTTTGGTTGCGCAATAGGCCAAAGGGATGACCACAGGCTACCTGTGTAGGCGTATCTGCGTATCTTCAGGGTGGACAGTTGCAACGAGATGACTATAAATAGGGAGGATCTTAAGTCATAAGTCATTAGTTATCAATTGTCCTTAAAAGTGAAGTCAGTAAAAACTGTTTTGTTTATAGAATCGGGCTCACATTTTTTAAAGTCGGTTTGTCGCGCAGTTTTGTTTTATTTAAGACTGTTGCGTGGTGTTTTTTCGACCATTTCGTGTGCTTTTTAAATTATACCTTCAACATCGAAGAAAAGGAAACATATCACAAAAGTGCGAGATTTTGGACAAGATTAAGCAAGGTATGTCGTTATCAGTTCTTGCAATGCAGTATAATGTTGGAAAATCCACTATTCTTGACATTAAAAGCAATGAAAAAAAATTAAATCTTTTGTAATAAACGGAGGAAAGGGTCCAGGCACCAGAAAAACCTTAAAAACTCCTGAAAACTCCCAGCTTGAAGATGCTTTATTTACGTGGTTTTTAGAGCAGCGAAGAAAGAACGTCCCTTTGTCAGGGGAAGTATTGATGTAAAAGGTCAAATTTTTCCAAGAAAGACTTGAAAAAGGAAAATTTGTTGCCAGTAGAGGATGGTTAAATAATTTTAAGAAAAGGCATGGTATACACCAACTAAAACTAACCGGTGAGAAATTGTCGAATAATGAAGCAGCTGTAAAGCCATTCCAGGAAAAAATTATGGACGTTTGTAGGGAAAAAGATCTGATTGCAGATGAAATCTATAATACCGACGAATCAGGCTTGTACTGCAAAATGATACCAGACAAAATGCTGGCATCTGAGTCAGAGAGAAGGGCCCCAGGTTCCAAAGTATCGAAGGAGGGGATCACATTTATGCCGTGCGCAAACGCAACCGGAACGCACAAACTGCCTTTGCTAGTTGTTTGCAAAGCACAACGGCCACGTGCATTTGCAACAACTAAAAAGTTATCAGTCCATTACACAGGTCAAAGAAATCCTTGGGTTGCAAACCAATATTTTTAGAGTGGCTAAAAGGACATTTCATTCCCGAAGTAAAGAAATTTTTATTGAAAATAAACCTACCGCTAAAAGCACTTTCACTTCTTGATAATGCACCAGCGCATCCACTTGAAGAAGATCTGCAATCGATCGACGAAAATTTCACTGTTTTGTACATGCCACCTAATTGCACAGCTCTTATTCAACTCATGAACTAAAATGTGATTCAAAACATTAAAGCGACATACAAGAAAAAAACTCCTACTGCAAATTGTTGGCCATCAAGAAGTTGATCCAGAATGCGTAGTATCTAAACTGCTTAAAAAGACCACAATGAAAGATGCAATGTTTTCAATGGCTCAAAGTTGGCAGCAATTGTCTTCAAGTTTGATTAAAAAGTCTTGGAAGCCTCTGTGGCCTTTTTTATTCGAATCAGAGGAAATGTCTAGCCAAGATGTAGATGATTTTGATCATGAATATGATCTCCCATTAAGCATTTTTCGTAACAGAGGCTTTTCAGAAGTAGACACTAACAATTTCTTGTTAAGCAATGATGACATTGACTGCAAGGAGCCGTTAACTGATGAAGACATAGTAAGACAAGTAATGAATCAGCAGGACATCGAAAGCGAAGAAGAATTGGAATCATCGGAACCAGTTGCAAGGATTCCACATACTCAAGCTGTGTCTGCGTTAATGGGCGGATGAAGTCGATATTTCGATTCCAGAAAAAATGTTATTACGTAAAATAAGGGATAAAGCGTTTTTTTATATCGCTAAATACCACTCGTCAGAGTGCTATATTGGAATTTTTTAAAAAAGCGTAATTACATAAATGTCATAACACTCTTATATGTATTACATATTGTAGCAACAAATAGATAACATGTAGATAATTGTACATATGTCACCACTATGATAATGTTTGTATTTTTTTTTTAACAATAACCACTGTCCTGGCTATTCATGTATATTCGTATGAATAAGTTACACATGGCGACTGCGATGTCTGCTCATTCCTGTATGTTTTATACTTGTATGTTTTAATCCTAAGTTATGCTCTCTACTCTCTTGTATGTATTTCGTTAGTTTTAAGTGTTATTTTCTTTTATGCGCTTTAGTTTTTAAGATATTTGTGTGACTGGACTACGTGCCTGAAGGGCACATGAAGTTGGAAATAAATGATAGAGCAGTCTTGTTACGACATCCAAAGAGTTAAATTGTTTAATAAATAACCGCTACTACAATATATAACATCTTTTACATTATTAAAATATATTTTAAATTACGAAAAACTTTGTTTTGTTACGAAAAATGGCTTCAAAATGTCTGCATACTATTTATAATCCGAAAGATTTGCTAGTCCGAACAGGGTATACATTTTGGGTGTTCGGATTATCGAGGCTCTGCTGTATTAAAAATATAAAGGATAAACTACAGCTATGTGTAATTGTAAGTGGAAAGTTTGACTTTGTAGCAGCTTTAATTAAGTTATAAATAGTGTTTTCAGAAATACGGTTTTATGCTGGTGTAGATGAGAAGCAATAGAACGAACAAAGACGCCTTAATATGTAGACAAATGCAAATTTAGTTGTAAGCTTAATAAAATAGAAACACCGTAAGATGGGCATCTTCAATAAAAAAAAATAATGCAAATAAACAGATTTAATGTTTTTAGTTCTTGCTGGAAAATTGAAAACAACTTCTGTAGAGTCAGGTGCCAAAAGTATTTCAGACAAGCAACAAGTATTATAAAATTTATTTTCAAAAGCTTAGACACCTATACCTGCTGTTATTCTGCAGAAACGATGCCAGATTATACTCAACATTCATTAAAATAACATCTGTTTATCAAAATTTGTTTATTATTTATCGAATTAAAAAAAGGTAGCATCAAATCCATGCCAATACTGATAGAAAAAAAATAGATTTTATTACCCTCTTTAGAATCAATAAAATCTTTTCGGCGTTCATTTAGTACACATTGGATCGTATGAATATTTTCTTATTTTTACAAGTCCATACATATGGTATGTCAATGTTCTGCTTTTGAACAAGGTTGGAGTTTTCGAAGAATGTTTGTATACTTAAACGAGTGCCATTAGCAATGTTTGTTTTTATTTTAATTTTTTTCAGGGCAATCGCGAGACATTGATGTTAAACTATGATATTTGAATGTACATTTACCGGTAGATACATAAATAGATAGATTTTTATGCTGTTGAATGTTTTTAAGCGAAATAACGGTTAAAGTATTTTAGATTAACGATCACACCTAATTATTCGCAAAATTTTCTAAAGACCCAAGATTGGAAATTGTTTCTGAAAATACTTGAGCATATTAAGAAACAAATAACGTACCTTGGCAATGCAGCGCCAGTAACTTTATGCAATTTAAATAATTCCACATACTGTGGCAACTGTACAGATTGAGCTAACCAATCTGTGGTCTGCTCTATTGTCCAGTTATGCACCTATAATAAAAACAAATAAAAAATCAATAAATCTTAACAATTATAATATAATAAAATAAAAAAATATTAAAATCTACCTCCGATCTTAGCCACGCTTCCCATAGTTCCTTGACTGAAATATGCATATCATCATTAAAATGAAATGCTTTTTGACGCTTCTCGTATCCGGAATCGTATTTTAGCTCTTCTCTCAGGAACTGTAATTAAAAAAAAATTTATGAATAAATATGAAAAATGAAAAATAAAGAAAAGCTAAAATATATTTATATTGCATAAAAACGCCTTATTTACAGTGAGCGACCAAAGTCTACGTACGACCACCATTCTTGTAACCTAACGAGTTCAAAAGCATTATGAAAAAAATCTAATGATTCAGTTTTGTTTCAAATCTCTTTTTATTAATTAATACACTATAAAATAAATGAATTTAACAAAAACTTAACAAGTGATTCACAAAAAACGAAAAATAAATAATGACAAAAGAGTACATACGGCATATTACCTAACATAAACATCTTTAATCCATTAGGTAAAACTATTGTAAATGATAAATTTAATATTTTGTAGGTCCACCATGTGCATCTAGAACTGCCTTCAAGCGTCTGGGCATTGAAGCAACTAAATTATTTAATTCCTTAGCTGTTATGGCTTGCCACTCTTCTTGGAGCCTCTGTTTTGGCATTGGGGCACTACTTATGACATATCTTCTTATCTTGCGTTCCAGAATCTCCCATACATGTTCTTTGACGTTCAAGTCCGGGCCTTGGGCTGCTGTGTGTAGCTGTCTTGGGACGTAGTAAATTAACCAATCTTTGACAATTTGAGCGGTGTGCTTCGGGTCATTGTCCTGTTGGAAGATCCAACTCGTGCCAAGATTTAAGCTGTCGACGGATGCTTTCAGCTTTAGTTCTAAAATACACTTGTATTGATAGCGATCCATATTACGTTCAATAAAGGCTAGATTTCCTACGCCAGAGGCAGCATCACGCTGCCACCACCATGCTTTACCGTAGAAACCAAATTTTCTGGATTCATTGCTGTGTTATTTTTTCTCCAAACTCTAGCTCTGCCGTCACTTCCGAATATATCATATTTTGATTCGTCAGTAAATGAAATTCGTTTCAAGAAATCCATTCCTTTTTCAATGTATTTTTGGGCAAATTCTAAGTGCAGTTTTCGGGTTTTTTCACTTATTAGGAGTTTCCTGCGTGGAGTTCTGCTGTGGAAACCGTTATTATTGAGAGCCCTTTGAACTGTGCGTGGATGCACAATTGTACCCTTTAGACAGCATTGTGGAATTTACTCTTGGATTATTGCCTACTTCTCTCATGATAATGTTGACATCTCGGCGATTCAGCTGCTTTGGGCGGCCACAACGCGGTTTGTTTTCGAAGGTACCGGTGTTTTCGAAGTTATTGTATATTGTCTGGACTGTTAACTTGCTTAGATTCAGTAAATTTGCAATTTCACCTAACGATTTCTTTTCTTTTTGATATTTTATTACTAAATTTTGCACTTCAGCCGCAATTTCTCTTCGCGGGGCCATTGTTAAAGGTAAAACTTATTGAAGCTGACCAAACTTCAAATCTGATTTTCACAAATGGAAAAATTCAAATACGGTATTGGGTATATAACTTAATTGCGGTTTTTCAAAATTTGAACGTTTATTTAAGAAAAACGTGTACAATAGTATTATTCAAAGTCTTGCCCATCTGAAGCTATGAGTTTTTCCCATCTTTCTGGCAATTTGTGGATCCCATCCCAAAAGAACTGCGCCGGCTTGGTAGCCAAGAATGAATCAAGCCAATTTTTGATATTCTGCTCTGATGTGAACCGTATTTCAGTGAGGGCGTTCTGCATCGACCGGAACAAATGGTAGTCAGAAGGGGCAAGCCTGGGTTATAAGGCGGGTGGGGTAAGACTTCCCATCCACTGTTTTCCAAATAGTTCTTAACCGGAATAGCAACGTGGCGCCGAGCGTTGTCATGATGGAAAATTATTGCCTCGTGCCTGGTCGCATATTCCGGCCGTTTTTCGGCCACTGCTCTCTTCAAACGGATTAATTGTGTTCGGTAGCGTTATCCATTGATGGTTTCACCAGGTTTTAGCAGCTCATAATACAGCACACCCATCTGATACCACCAAATACAGAGCATTACCTTCGCGCCATGGATATTCGGCTTTGCCGTTGATTTGGCTGGTTGGCCGGGTTTCACATATGATTTTTTGCGCTTGGGGTTGTCGTAATGGATTCATTTTTCATCACCAGTAACAATCCGATGCAAAAATGACTTCCTTTTGTGGCGTTCCAGCAGCATTTCGGACATGCAAAACCGCCTTTCGACGTCTCTCGGCTTGAGTTCATGTGGAACCCAATTTCCTTGCTTTTGAATATATCCAGCTGCTTTTAAATGTTTTGAAATGGCTGCTTGAGTGACACCCAACGATTCTGCGAGCCCTTCTTGTGTTTGGCAACAATCTTCATAGAGTAATGCTTCCAGTTCTTCATCTTCAAACTTTTTTGGCTGCGTTCATCGTCTTCCAAGCCAAAATCACCACTTTTAAATCGTGCAAACCGCTTTTGGCACGTTCGCTCAGCTAGTGCATGTTCACCATAAACTTCCACCAAAATACGATGACTTTCGGCAGCAGTTTTCTTCATATTAAAACACTTTTTCAGGCACAAAGTTCGACATGTTTGAGTGAAAAAAAATTATTGTTGTTTACGCTTCAAATGAATGACATATACTAAAATGACGTACAATGACATTACGTCAAGTCTTAGTAAACCGCACGAATTAAGTTATAGAGCCAATATCAATTCTTTAAACTTGTATTATAATTTGAGCCAACACATTTTTTTTACATTATTATTTTCTCAAATTTTAGATAAAGTTTGGTGGATAAACTCAATTGTGGCAATATAACCTGAAAAGTTATTTGCCACGAAAAGTATATCCAATTTACAAAAACAAAATACGTACCATCAAGAGGACGAGAAATCATTTTGTAGTTTGAGGAATCCCAAAATACCATAACTTAATTATTAAACCACACTTTTCATGCTTCTTACAAACTTGTACCTTAGTTTAAAAAAAAATTTGAGTTGTTTGTCAAAGATTCTGCATGCATTCCCTAACTAGAATAGAGAAGTTTTACGAACCGTTTACAATAGAACTTCACCAGGTCTTGATAACTTACGTCTTCTGGTTTACTGGTAAGATAAATTAAATAAAAATTGCCAGCGGTTTATAATCTGAATGTGATTTACGACTTTCCACGAGTAGCAAAAACTTATTGTCAAAGTAACAGTCTATAAACGTACAAGGCTTTCTTTAAATAAGGGAAGCCGCCTTTTTTAAAGAAAGCTCATGTAAAATGATTTCTATATCATATCTTCATAGATAATACCCTTTGCTCAGCCATGTTAAGTCTACAGAATGAGATTAAAACACCTATTGACAGAAAAGTAAGGGATGGAAGACCTTAGGCTTATAACAATAGTAAGCGTAAATCTGATTGAATCATGCATAGGTACATAGGTATAGGGATGGGAATCTATGTACATAGTAGTAGACCCACAAAGAAATATTAGTCGTATATAAAGGCGACGAATCAATAAACCATTCAAGGTGTACGATGATACACAGCAATTCTGTCCACATAAACCAAACGGTTTTGACTAGCAATATCCAATTTATGGACCTACACAGTTCCTCTTCAAAGTTGTTACTGACAAGCTATTTAAAACCGCAGAAGTTGATTTAATAAGGAGCATATACTGACTTATCTATCAAATATGATAGAACTTATAATTTGCCTCAGTTTTCTCTCAGTTCTCAAAAGGACAGGCTGCCTGAATTTTGCCAATTACAAAAATATCAGTCTCTCTAACATCGCGTACAAGATCCTGCTTAGCGTATTATGTGAATGCTTGAAACACTTCACTGACAACATCAATATTGTTTTGGACCGTCCGCCCGTCATTCATAGAAGCAACGACATAGAAAATAAAGAAAGGCGAGAACGCTAGTGCGCTTTACGGAAAAACCTCAAGTTTAACCAAAAGGTCAACAAGGGCCGAACAGAATTCTGTAAGGGTGAACAATTTAATTTATTAGTTAGAGTCATAATCGGTACTGAGGATATGGAATAACCACATGTGCAGAATATTTAAAATACGCCAGATCCTAGAGAATACCCAAAAAGTCCAGATTGATTCCTCGCCACCTACTTATTGATTTTAAAACTGCATGAAATAACATGAAAGTATCTCTAGAGACCAGCACACAAAGATATTTATAATTTTGGCTTCCCATTATGCAGAATGACGGTTAAAAACGATCGCGGTCTCGCCGCGACCGTTGACGTTAAAAATGGGATAGAACAAGATGATGCACTGTCAACAACATATATTACAAAATTGCAAAAGTCGGTAGCCAACACCGGAGACACAATTTTCCAAAGGTCTGCAACTATTCGCATACGCTGATGATACTAATATAATTGACAGAACTCAGCGAGCTGTGTCACTGGTTTATTTGTAAGTGCTGAAACAGAAGCGACAAAAATGTGTTTAGTTGTCAATGAGTATATAGGGTGTCCCCTAATTCGTCAACGATAATTTGGGAAATGATTCCTGGGTATATTCTATGAAAAGAAAATCGTTCTACAGTAAGCGTCTATCTCCAATGTTGACAGCATTTATCCAGGATTTAAGAAAATGCTTACTTTGGTGCACTCTCAGAAAGAGTTAGGTTTGCAATATGAAAGCCTATTTCGAAAATTTACCAAACAAATTTGTCTGCATTTACAAACAAAGACCATGCCGACATTATTTGCGTTTATGGGCTGTGCAATGGAAGTTCAACTTGTCCGCGACAACGATACCATCCATTTTGTCCTAACCGATGACTTCCTAGTAAAGGAGTATTTGGAAATACGTATCGAAGGCTTCGAGAAACGGCATCAGTTTCAAATACACGACCGAATGCTGGAGCTCCACAAGTAAGAAGGATTTCGGCTGATGAAAGACTACTGGAAGCTGTTACAACTGATTGATGGATTAATCAACATCAGGCGCTTAACTTTGCAATTCAATGTTTCCAGATATAAAATTTATAATGCACTGCATGGAGAAAATCTTTATCCATACCACCATACACCTGTACAAGAACTGCTTCCCAATGATTTGGAAAAGAGCCTTGAGTTTTCTAACTGGTTGCTGTAGCGGAGCTTGGATGACAACCAGTTTATTAGCAGATGAGATCACAAATTTTCATAATCTTCATACGTGCGCTGGGGACAATCCACATACAAGGAGACATAAATCATTTCAACACAAATTCAGCGTCAATATGTGGGCAGGTGTAATTGGAAACAAGTTATTCGGCCCTTCAAATGATTTAGCAGAACTATTGGAAGACATTCCACTGATTCAACTAGCTTCATCATATTTCCAACAGGATGGTGCTCCAACCCACCATGGTTGTGAGGTTTAGAATTGGCTAGATGAAGAGTAGGGTAATCGTTGGATAGGAAGAAATGGACCAGTTCACTGGCCTGCAAGGATTTTTTTTTTATGGAGAAGAATGTAAGAACTTGTTTGTTCAACCGAAAAAACAACTTTAAGTGAGTTGGAAGAGGATATTCTCGAAGCATCATCAAAAGTGAGGCAGCAGTTAGAATCAATAAACATTCGAAGTGAAATCCAAAAACGGTCTCTAGCATGCATACAAAACCAAGAAGGACACTTTGAGCACCTGTTATAACTGTTTTAGTACACACATAGGACAAAAATTATCCAAAACCATAAAATCATTTTTTATTCATAGCCTTTGGAGCCTAAAGCAAAAAAAAAACTTTTTTTTAAAATTTCATATGCTGCAGGTTTTCCCAAGTATCATAAGGTCTATGGGTTTTTCTGCAAACTTATTGATGGTTTTTTTTTTATTATTGTTACTTTCATAAGAAAAAAATTGTAAAGTCAAAAATCAGCATGGGCAATGAAAATGGAGCAGGTTTTGAAATTGGATCTCTAAAAACTCACACAAGATATCAACTTTGTTTAAACGCCGTTATAAAGGCTAGTATTTCTACTAAAAATGAAGTCCTAAACGAAGTTTCGACCATTAGTACTAACGGAGCAATTTCCGTTAACATGGGTCAGGGGACACCAAAGTAAGCCTTTTCTTAAATCCTTCATACGAGGGTTGTGTGAAAAGTTTCCGAACAATGATACAAGACGTTTTTTCTCAAAATTTTTTTTATTTTTCTACATAGTCTCCACACTTCTCCCAGCGATGCTCCCATTTCTCTAACCCGTCCAAATAGTACTTGACGTTTTTCTCTGCAAAATAATTGTTCACGAAGGTGATTGCCTCCTCATTTGACGAAAATCTCTGTCCTCCGAACGCAGTTTTTAGATGAGGGAACAAAAAGAAGTCGCTTGGGGCTAGATCTGGTGCATAAGGCGGATGGTCAAGCAGTTCAAACCTTAATTCATAGATTTTCGCCATGGCAACCGCTGAGGTGTGAGACGGCACGTTGTCTTGGTGAAAAAGGAATTTCTTTTTCTGCAAATGTGGCAGTTTTTCCGCAATTTCTGCCTTCAACTTAGCAAGTAATGATGCGTAGTATGCTCCTGTAATGGTTTTTCCTTTTTGAAGATAATCGATTAAGATAACTCCTTTACTATCCCAAAAAACAGTCGCCATCACTTTCCCAGCCGAGAAAACAGTTTTTGCTTTTTTTGGAGCCGGCTCGCCCTTTGCAGTTCACTGTTTTGACAGAATTTTTGTTTCGGGCGTATAATGCTGTATCCAAGTTTCATCTACAGTAATTAATCGGCGCCAAAACAGGGAGTTATTGCGCCAACAGAGTGTTGGAGATGTTCATTCGAACACGTTTTTGGTCTAACGTAAGCAAACGCGGCACACAATGCGCGGACAGCTTTCTCATGCCTAAATCTGGATTTAATATGCAAAAAACACGTTCTTTGGACATTTTCATAACCTCTACTATCTCTCTCACTTTAATTCGGCGGTCGTCTAACACCATTTAGTGAACTTTAGCAATGTTATCGTCAGTGGTTGCAGTTTTTGGATGTCCCGAACGTTCATCATCTCCCAAGCTCTTACGGCCACGTTTAAATTCAGCTGCCCAAAATTTCACTGTGGTAAATGATGGTGCAGAGTCCCCATATACAGAGTCCAACTCATTTTTGATTTGCCAAGGCGTATTGCCTTTCAAAAACAAGATTTTAATAACAGTTCGCTGCTCAATTTTTTCCATTTTCACAAAAAAACACTCACATCGACTCACTCAAACGACTGTCAACTAAAAACTGCGCGTCCAAAATGACTGAAACTTCGGTAAGTAGCTGCCAAAAGATGCACAACTAGCATTCACTAGCTTTTATTGACGAGTGCCGCTATACTTACGTTGCGGTCGGAAATTTTTCAGACAACCCTCGTAAATGATGTAAACATTGGAGATAGAGCCATACTGCAGATTATGCCCAGGAATCATTTCCCAAATTATCGTTGACGAATTAGGGGACACCTTGTATACCGTCAACAGGAAGGAACGAACATTCATTAACAGTGGCAGTATGGTGCGCTCTTACTTTTTTTCAAGATGAACGACTCTTAGGAAGAACGTTTTCGTTACGTTGCTAAGTTTGGTTCACACGTGGTTTGAACAAACTGTGCAAATTCATATACACAGCTAATATTACAATGGAATTGCTCAGAGGTATGTTTCTACAAGAAACTATCTCAAGGAACTTTGATGTCGATTTGCTCGCACGGCCGGCCGATTTTAAAAGCTCCGGACTTCTTTTTGTGGGATATCTAAAGTGTATGCCAAACGAAGTTCCTTGTATATCCTTCCCTTATCACGCTTATTTTGCAGAGTTATAAGCTGATTCACATCTTAACTAAAGTAAGAGCTACAAAGAGATGAAAATTATTTCAAATAGTTTCTGAGTAAATAATTACGTTAGCTCTACGCTTTAATTTAGATTTATTTAAAAAAAAAAAGCAAAAAAAACCGAGTTCAATCACTCTAAAATCATTTGTTTAACGCAAACACCAATGTTTCTGTACAAAAAAAAAAAACGAAATTTAAAACTTAATTTGTTTGCAAAATGACTTTACTGAATCAATTCCATTTTTTCCTTCTGATAACGTCCGCATACAATCTCTATTAGCTTTCCTTCACATTGCACGCTTGTTTTAATTATAAAAGTAAGACTACGACCTCAAGTAAGCGCGGCTAGACGTTTTCTTATCATAAAATCGAATCAGAGTCATGAAATTCACACATTTAAATCAGAGCGCGCTGTCTGGTATGATATAGCATACAGACACCTCATTTTAGTCTCGGCAGCAAGTACGACGAGTACCTCTCTCTACATATTAACCACGCAGTCGTTCAATTTATTTGCTCGCCGTCATGGTCCATTACCTTGCACTCCTTTAATTGGAGCATTTCGTAAATAATTCGAAAAACTTTCTAACTACTCGTATCGTTCGAAATAAAATTGAAACCTACAGCTACGCTCCGAATTTGTAACATCGCAAATTGTTTTGCTTTGATGCTGGCGGCAGAAAACCACCACACTACATACAAAGACACAATCTTCAATGAAATTTATTTATCCACCATTTGGTGTCATTCTTGTGAAAATATTGAAATTCGGGTTTTCGTTGTTTACACGCGGAAATTTGCTATGGCGTCAGCACCGGCTTATTATTCTAAACTAACATTCGCCACAATCGCACTCGTACCTGGTTTTTTTTTTTTTTTTTTTCTGTATTTGAAAATGTTTTATATTCTTCTTTTAGTGCCGTACTAATTAGATTTGGTTATCTCTTTATTCAACAATTACGCAGAGGGAGGATTACAGATTTCTACAGTATTTATGCCAGTTATTCGCCAGGTCTCAAGTATAAGTGTAAATAGTGGTTCAAGAGAGGGTTATTTGTTTTTACTAATATAAAATCTCAAAACGGATTTATACGCCGCATCTAATTTAAACAAGTTATTCATTGTAACACATACTATGATCAGAATTAACTGCTGTAAAGAGTTAAAAAAAAAAAAAAAACATCTCCAAGCCGCGTAACAAATGCTTATAATATTTTTCTTCAATTTTAATTAATTTTTTTTTTATCGAATAACAAGTATGACACGTAAAATAAGTTAGAAAAACACACACGACTGTTATCATATGTACAAGTATGACAAATTCTTTAGAAAACCCATTTAATTTTTGTTTTTTTAATTGTCACCCACCCTGAAGCTGTGTTTGAAAAACAAAAAAAAAAAGATGTTAAACCGGATAACACAAATTCTAGTTACACAAAAAACACAGTTTTTAATGAATGAATGTAGCACAATATGAATATTGAATTGCTCTTAATAATGTCATTATTGCACAAAAAACGGACGATCGTTTTAGTTTGAGGTAACTTCCACTTGTAACTGACAAATAATAGAGTGTTACAAAAAATATTAGCACTTAGCACCTGCCAATTAGAAATTTAGAGGGAGGGTTTGTGAGATTGTATTACAGCAGACCAAAATAAGCCTTACCTAACTATACATACGTATTTCCACATATTCGTACATACTTTGTTCCTAGTGCTTTGCAGCCAGAAGCACCATATTTCTACTGGAACGAATCTTAATTTGGCGATTTTTAACAGCGCATGACATTTAGTCACTTTTTATAATCATTATCCTCTTGCAAAACTTCACAAATGACGAAAATATATTTATTTCAGAAATATTTCATATTATTTGAAGTATTTCAAGTGAGGCAAAAGTCCTTGATTGCAAAATTTAAGCATTTTCTAAGAGTAAAGTAAGGTTAAGAAAGGTAACGTAAAGTATTGGGTCTACAAATAAGTTTCCAGCGTTTGTCAGAGATGGCTCCACCAGTGGATCCCGGGCAGAAATGTCAGACCCCATGTGTTTTATTTGTAGGTTTTGTATCTGTCAACAACTTTGCAGCGTTATATTTGAGCAGTTCTATCGGTGTCGTACATTTTATCGAGCAAAATCATGGCAAGTTTCCAGCCAAATAAACGTCATTTGCGGGAAGCGCTGCTTTTATTCTTTAATATGAAGAAAAGTGCGGCTGAGGCCTATCGTTTGCTTTCGGAAACTTATGGGGCGGAATGTATTGGTGAATCGACGTGCCGCGAGTTGTTCAAAACGTTCAAAAGTGGTGATTTTGGAGTTGAAGACAAAGATCGCCCCGGAAAGCCGAAAAGTTTTGAAGACGAGGAATTGGAAGCTTTACTGGATGAGGATCCGTGTCAGATTCAAGAAGAACTTGCTGCATCATTGGGCGTCACGTAACAAGCCATTTCCCTGCGCCTAAAAGCACTGGGATTCATTCAAAAGGTTGGAAACTGGGTGCCGTACGAATTGAAGCCAAGATACGTCGAACGGCGACTTTGCATGTCCGAAATGTTACTGCAGCGGTATAAAAATAAATCATTTTTGCATCGTATTGTGACTGGTGATGAAAAATGGATTTATTATGATAATCCTAAACGCAGAAAATCGTATACAAAGCCTGGCGAGCCCGCCCAATCGACGCCGAATCGAAATATTCGCGTGAATAAGGTCATGCTCTGCATATGGTGGGATCAAAAGGGTGTCGTATACTACGAACTGCTTCCGAGTGGTGAAACCATCAAAGGACCATTATATCGAACCCAACTAATTCGTTTGAAGCGGGCATTAAAAGAAAAACGGCCAGAATATGAGACCAGGCATGAGTCCGTCAATTTTCATCACGACAACGCTCGGCCATATGTTGCGGTTTCGGTGAAAAACTATTTGGGAAATAGTGAATGGGAAATTTTGCCTCACGTGCCTTACAGTCCAGACTTGGCACCATCTGACTACCACTTGTTTCGTTCGATGCAGAACGCTTTTACGGGAATACGCTTCAGCTCAGTACACGAAATCAAAAATTGGCTCGATACGTTCTTGGGCTCGAAAGACGAGAAATTTGTTTGGTCCGGAATTCATAAATTGCCGGAAAGATGGGGGGAAAGTTGTAGCTTCCGATGGACGATACTTTGAATAAAGCATTGTAACTATGTTTTCATAATAAAACTTCAAATTTTAGAAAAAAAAACGCTGGAAACTTACTTGTAGACCCAATACAATACTAATTCCTTTGTGGCTCAAAAGTTGTGACCTTTTTTTATGAATGAAAAACTTTGGTTCTGCTTTTGGATTATGTACATATATTTGATGTCTTAAATTTGTTTCCATTAAGTCGAGAAAATATATTGGCTAAGTGGCCGCCGCCAGAATTGAGGACCATTCAGGCCCGATTTGTGGCATCTTCCATCACACTTGCCAGAACTTACTTACGGCGATAGCTCCTTGCATTCTTGACGGATATTCTCTTTGAGAGCTTCAAGAATCTGAGGCTTGTTGACATGGTTGTTATGTTTCCTCGATAACGACGTGGATGCCGCTGCTGATATGATCACTGACACTATCCTCTTCGGAATGAGATCCTTTATCCCTCATCGGATGAAGAGTATCAGACCAAAAGAAAAGGCATGGTACGACTCGAGCTGTAAAGAGGCTGTCAGAGAAGTGTTTTTTCGGTCCTTCAAGACCAATCCGACAGAGGAAAACTGGAAAAAGTTTAAACGAGCCAGGAATGACTGCAACGTCTTTCTCAAGCATGTGAAATTTCAATAC
This sequence comes from Volucella zonaria, assembly GCA_963966105.1. NCBI lineage: Eukaryota > Metazoa > Arthropoda > Insecta > Diptera > Syrphidae > Volucella > Volucella zonaria. Next base: position 162,372,466 of record OZ014532.1, read on the forward strand.
GACTAAAAGTTGAGGCAAAAAATACTACAATGTCCCAAAGGTAGTAAAAGCTTTTGGTCATTTGTCAAAAACATCTGAAATTCTGCCGCATCCTCCATCCCAACGCTCATTTATAATGACATTCCAGCTGTCAGCTCTTTGGACAAGGCCAATCTGCTTCCTGCACACTTTGCGGCCAGCTTAACACTCCCAGATTGTGGTTTGTCTCCGCCTACACTTAAGTGCGTCGAATCTTCAATTGGATGAATCCACTTTCGCACTCATGTAGTAGCAAGAGTACTTAAAGATCTTAACATTCACAAATCCGTTGGTCCAGATAGTATATTTCCCCTTCTTCTGAAGAGGTGTTCTTCCTCGCTGGCAAGACCACTGCGTAGCTTTTTCATCAATCCTACTCTTTAGGACTCTTTCCGAGAAGATGGAAAACAGCATTTGTCCAGCCCGTCCCTAAAAAAGGCGAATCGTCTTCCCTCTCGTCCTTCAGAGCCACTGCACTTACGTCCCTTCTTTCCAAAGTCATGGAAACGCTGATAAATCGTCAGCTCATGAAATATCTTGAAACACGAAAACTTCTAAATGACCGGCAGTATGGTTTTCATAGCAACAGGTTTACTGGTGGTTGGATGGCATGTCTCACCGAAAAGTGGAACCGAAGCGTACATCAATCTGGCGAAAGTAAGATAGTTGCACTTGGTATTTCTAAGGCATTTGACAGAGTTTGGCAGCAGGCTCTTTTGTCGAAAATGCGTGCTTTTAGGATCGAAGACTCTCTTCTTCAATGGATAAGAAATTACCTTTCGGAACGTTCGATTCAAGTTGTCTTGGATGGTTTCAAGTCTGATATTCACATAATAAATGCTGGTTTACCCCAGGGCTCCGTTCTGTCTCCGGCACTTTTTTTTAATTTTCATCAACGATCTCTTGTCTGCTACTTCTAATCCAATATATTCCTTTGCTGACGACTGTACTCTCTGCTTTTCATATTCGTTTCCGGACTCACGTCCCTGCTCTCCGGCTGTAGAACGGGAACGGCAGCGTATGTTAAGCTCATTACATTCCGATATCAACAGCATAACCAATTGGGGAACTATCAACAGAGTGGAACTTAATGCTTCCAAAACACAATGCTGTCTGCTGTCGTTAAAGCGAAATTTAAATACCCAGCCATTATCCATGAATGGCATTTACATCGTCGAAACCGAAAAACTTTCCATTCTCGGTATGTGTGTCAATGACAACTTACGTTGGAATGACCACACATTCGATGTCGTCAAAAATGCTGCGAAATGTCCTCAAACGATGTAAGAAATACTTTTTCCCTTTCTGATCTGGCCTCAATATACTCGTATAAGGCATTCATCCGTCCAAAATTGGAGTACAATGCTCACATCTGGTCAAGTGCGTCTAAAACATCTCTGCATCTGCTAGACCGGATTCAAAACCATGCGATAAAACTCATAGCTGATACCAATATCACTCAGGCAATGGACACTCTCGAACACCGACGAAATGTCTTTTGTCTCACTTTGTTTTATCGCTATTTCCACCACCAATGCTCCGTAGACCTCGCCAGTAGCATTCCGCCCCTTCAAACCTTTAACCGTAACACAAGTCTCGATATGAATGCTCATCAGTATACGTTCAAACCCACTTTCGGGCGTACTCTGAAATATGTGATTCGTTCCTAAGCCGAACAACTCGCTTGTGGAATGCCCTGCCGAGCTCTCTATTTCCTAGTCATTGTAACATTCAGACATTTAAAACCAAAGTACATCGGAACCTATCCTTCTTTCCTCCCTAAATTTCCGTCGCCCGCGCTGTGTGCAAACATTTTAAGGGTACCTTAACCCCTTGAGCGCGCGCAAGTTTATAAAAAAAAAAAAATAGACTCGAGACTTAAAAAAATCCCACAAAAATTAGTCTGGAACGGTTAAATCAGGCGATCTTGCCGGCTAGTGCAAATCCCCAAAACGAGAGATTGGGAATTTTGGTTGTGGCTCTGTAGTATGCTCCGTTACCCCATCCTGTTGGAACCACATGTTTTCCAGTCCCAATTCATTCAATTAAAGAAAGAGAAAGTCATTGAGCATGGCTCTGTAGCGACATCTTCAACCACAGCTGCGATATTCTCAGCAGAATGGCTGCTCCGGAACCGGCCTAACCTGGCAGCTCTTGTGTTGTCTCATACTTTTCTAGTCGAGCGGCTAAACCTCGTAGTGTTTGCCCAGTTGGTGTCGGGCGACCGGGAAATCTGCGCCAAAATTCTCGCTCCCCTAACACCACCGACGGATTATTCCACAAAAAAATCGTAAAAATTATTCCGCTTTCGTTAGGAGTGTAGCGATTCATGACTTGCTAACGTGTATTTTGTATCTGTTTACTGCACACATGTCAAAGTAGAATTGACATTTGCCGCCATTTGCATAAATTATAGTATCTTCCGATAGGGTGATGTCTTTTGCGCTACCTGTTACATGCTAAATATGTTCGTTTTCAAAGAGCTGGCGGATAGCGGGCGGTATGTGCGATTCAGTAAAGCAATGTTAGAATTTTCACTTCATAACTGTGAAGTTTGAATTTTTTTTTGTTTTTTTATAGATTTTAGGGCCTCTGGAATTTAGGAGTAAAACTAATCAACATTCGCAGACAAAATAGTCCAGATGTTTCTGGACACTGAGACACAGGTAGAACAATGGCAATATGATGATGAATGATCTAGGCTAGCTGGGCCACTGTGCCATATTAGCTAATTTTTGGTACATGGACGACATGTGTAGGCTTACATTTATGTTATGTTTCCCCGATAATGATGTGGATACAGCTGCTGACATGGTCATAACGATTATTCTCTGCGGAATAGACGTCTTCATTACTTAGCGGATGAACAGTATCAAACCCAAGGAAAGGAGTGAAAAGAAGAAAATTCACGGTCTTACAAGAACAATGCAACAGAGAAGATTTGAAAATAATTCAAATTAAGACAAAATACTAAAATGTTCCAAAGGTAGGAGAAACTGTTGGCCCGGTTCATAGAATCGGAAAGGCGGCGTATGTAAAGCTCAATCAATTTTAACAGCAGAACTAGTTTGAGAATCATCAATCACGTGGAATTGAATGCTTCTGAAAGACAATGCTAATTCTTGTTATTACAGCGAGAGTTGAATAGACAGCCAATATCCATAAATGATACTAAGATCTACTATATACCTACTTTTCATTCTGGACAGTTTGTGTGACAATGACAACTTACGTTTGAATGGACACACATTAGATATCGCAAAAAATGCTGCGACAATAGGTTTATTCAAACAATGTAAGGAATCCTATCTAATTTGGGCGTATAAGACGTTTATCCAAAAAAAATTGGGGTACAAACTTCTGATCTAAAACCTCTCGGCGCCTGCTATTTAAGAAAAAATACCGTATATTGAAGCTTATAGGTCACGCGCATATTGAACAGTCAATTGGCACACAACTCGTGTCCAATTCTTATAAATTTACCTTCAAGTAAGCACACAACTCACTTATGGAATGCTCTGCCGAGCCCTATATCTCTCTCGCTTCCCTTCCTAATTGTTCCTTCGGTCCGCTGTGTACAAACATTTTAAGGGTGTTCACAATCCCTCGAGTGCGCTCTAATTATAAGGCGATATTATTATATTGTGCATAACAATAGAACAACCTTGTATTTGTAATAATATAAAAGGGTCCTGTCTTGTTGTCACCAGTTTTGAAATAGTTCTTGACCTGATACAATAAATGCAATTAAATATTGGTCACTATGAACCCATCTTTACACGAGTAGAACACGGTTTTCATAGAAATACCGCAATATCTGAGGAAATCTTATGTCATCTTGTGGAAAAGGCCATTGCCAACAAGAAATCCAAGGTAAGACAAGATATCTGCTTAATGTAGTACAAAATCCAGATTTTATAATCGTCACCATGGTAACAGATCTGAATAGCCGGATAAGCATCGATAGCTATCGGGTTAACAGGTAGGTGACAGAGAAGACACCATGTGGGAAGATAAGACCTGTCACAAAATCAGCTGAATATGTATGCCCGTTGTGAAAGATAAATGTCTACTAGGCATCCCAGAAACTCAAAGGAAATGTATAGAAGGAATTTTCGACGCACGAAGTTAAAGTTCATAAGTTAAACAATTTTGCAATACCATTGCGATACCCAAGCATGATACATCTTAGTACGCCAATAACTGAGTGAAGCGGAAGTTAATCAACACCTCGGTTCATTTCTGATGAGGAAGAACAACTAAGGAACAGAAAGGAGAATTTAGCTTCAATTCTGAACTACGTAGTGCCAGCGATTAGGTCAAAACCAGTTTTCCTACGAAATAATTGTACTCTCCAAATTTTCTGTATATCGTGTAGAACAAGAAAATAGTCGTTAAGAAACGTCCTTTGCATGACCTTTAAATGCCTGAGCGTGACTTTAGTTTTTTTTGAAAAATTTAGTAAATTATCGAACCCAAAACTATACTTGTCAGTAAAACAAAATATTGCAAACAGCGAAATTATGCGGAACTTAATAATCAACAGATATTACTTTGAGGTGGTTAGACCCAAGATTTACCCTGTTAAAGCTCCGTAAAATTATTGATCGATAAATAAAAATTGCAACATACTTATATTTTTATCCCAGCAAAGGCAAATCAAAAAAAAAAAATGGGACTTCCGAACTTTGACACTTGATAAGTTTAAGCTACATCTGTCAATTTCGCTTTCATATTCAGTATATATTGCCAAATCACCATGGTGTCCATCCAACAACACGTGCAAATGATAAAATTGTTTTATCACAATGGGTGTTCTGTTCGGGCAACGTTCCGCGCCGTCCTACCGAGAGGACTATTCGCAGTGTGGTGGATAAATTTGAGTCAACTGGTTCAGTAAACGATAAACCAACACCCGTACGTCGACGAAACGCAAGATCTGCCGAAAACATCGCCGCTGTCCGTGAGACTGTGCACGAGAATCCGAGGCAGTCGATTTCGCGTCGCTCACAAGAACTCGGCCTTTCGTAGACCACAAGTTGGCGAATTTTGCGTCGTGACTTGGACCTGCACGCATACGAAATTTAACCAGGAGCTGAAGGTAAACGACCATAGACAACGATGTGTGTTCGCTGAATGGGGTCTGGAGCAGTTGGAAACTGACCCTAATTTTCATCGAAAAATCATCTTCAGCAATGGGGCCCAAATCTGGATGAATCGGTACGTCAACAAACAAAAATGTCGAATTTGGGACGATACCAATCCACATGAGATCCAAGAGCGTCCAATGCATCCCGAAAAAGTCACTGTTTGGCGTGGATTTTTGGCTGGCGGCGTCATCGGTCCATATTTCTTTGAGAACAACGTTGGTCAGGCCATCACCGTCAACGGCGAGCGCTATAGGTCGATGATTACCAACTTCTTTTGGCAGATATGGACACCAACGACATGTGGTTTCAACAGAACGGCTCTACGTGCCACACAGCTCACGCCACATTGGAAATTCTGCACGAGCGATTCGAGGGCATGGTCATCTCCCGTGGAGGTGACGTGAACTAGCCACCGAGATCGTGCGATTTGATCCCGTTAGACTTTTTGTTATGGGGTTTTCTGAAGTCGCAGGTCTATGCGAATTAGCCATAAACCACAGCGGCCCTCCAAGCCAACATAACCCATGCCATCGGTCAAAATCAACCTGATTTATGCGCCATACATAATGGCATCAATAGGCCTTTCAAACGACTAAAAAAATTCGATGGTATCTCACACACATTTTGTTTTATTTAAATTTAAAGATAGGTAGCGCTTAATGAAAGACCCTTTATTATACGATTTCTGCGGGCAGGAAGCTTAAGATTTGAAGTGGTGAAGGACTTTCTCTACCTGGACTCCGATGTAATTTGAAAAAGCGACACAACCGCAGAGCTCTAGTGAAACATCACTTTTGCCAATCGCATCTTCTTTGGAACAAGCAGGCCACTGAAAAATAAATTCGTCTTCCCAACAACGAAGAAATCACTGCATAAGACGCTTATCGTCCAAGTTATACAGTTTGACACGAAAGCACAGATTTTATCAAAAGCACATAAGTCCTTGGTTCATTTGAGAGGAAAATTGTTTTTGATCATGTTTTTGTTAGCGAAAGTTCCAGAAGAAAATACAGCATTCTTCGTCCGAATAACCGGGACGAACAGACGCAGACAAATTGGTAGACGCAACCGGAAGCGATTGGCACAAGACGATCCAGGACTGTAGCGCCGCTTAAAGGAAAGTAAAGTCAGCAGGGAAATTTATAAATTTGGTGATTATAATAGTTCCCTATTGCTATGGCCTTCTAATAGCTATACGAGTTTGATATGTATTATTAATATATTAGGTGTGCAACTAAATTCGCTGTTAATAGATGGCTCCAGCAGTAAGTGCCAGTCGATTTTGACATATCCAAAACGTCATTAACCAAGCCGCTGTGGCACATTAGTGATATTGTTTTGGTGTCACATACTTTTGGCTGTATGAATATGTCTGATTTTATGCCAAATAATCGTCATTTGCGGGAAGTGTTGATTCTCTATTTTCATTCGAAGAAAACGGCGGCTGAAGCGCATTGAGAGCTCCAAAAAGTTTACGGAGATGCTACTCTAAGTGAAGCAACGTGCCGTGATTGGTTCCATCGCTTCATAGACCGTGATTTTGATGTTAACGACCCTCCGCATTAAGGAAGCCCTGCTTCAGAATTAGGAGTTACCCGCCAAGCCATTTCAAAGCTGGTCTGGCTGATCAGTAGTTCCCCTCATATGAAGACATCAAAAAATGGCTTGATTCGTGGATAGCCTCAAAAGATGACCACTTTTACTGTAAGGGTATTCGATCTCTGCCAGAAAGATGGGAAAAAGTTGGAGCTAGCAATGGGCAATACTTTGAATGATTCATTTGGAACCATTTTTTCACAATAAAGTTGCATTTTCATCAAAAAAAAAAAAAAAAAAAAAAAACAGCGATAACATAGTTGCGCACCTAGCAGAATCAAAAATTCACTTCCTATAAGATCTTGTCCTTCTGATGTTGCATTAATTTTTTTTTTAACTAATATCGTGATTCAGTAGAGCACAATCACGAAAAAAAAAAATAGAAACGACAAACTGACAAATACCTCACCTTCACAATTTTGAAATTTGCGACACTTTTCAAGATCATTAAATGTATCACTACTTTAAAAAAAGAAAATTTAAAGAAAATGAAAATTATACTCACATCATCTGACTCACTAAGGTCAATGTTGCCATTGTCATCGTCATCCAACTGCCGATGCAATGTACGGATCGCCTCCATTCCCAGACGATCCTGGATAGTGCCACTATAACAGTCGAGGTCGTCGGCATGGCAAGCGCCATCAGCTGAGCCGCTGCCAAGCGAACCTGCACCAAAAATAAAGAAAACAAAAACAACAAAATTACAACCAAATAAATAGCAATAAACTCGGCGAAATTTTAAGCGAAAACAATATACGAACATTTCTGATTTAAACAATTGCAACGGTACTAATTTAATAAATCAACTCGCTGTCAAATAGATAATTGTTTTTACATAACACCTCGTTATCAGCACTCGGAAATTTTCATCGTTAAAGTGAGTGGGTGAATCGCAGATTGCACACAGAATTCACAATGAAATTCAGCAACAGACAGATGATGAGAATCTGTTGTTGGCAGTGTTTGCTTGGGGCTAGCAATTCTGCGAAACAACAATTGCAATTTCCCTAATTGTAAATGGCTAATACAGTCTGTTGAACAAATAAACGTTCTGGCTGTTCTGGGAAGTAGTTATTCTAATTTATTTAATCACCTAAACGAAATCCCAATAAACTACATATAGTATTACGTGTATTAATTTCAATGACTTGGCTTGATGTAAGAAAGATTCAAAGTACTTCTGCGGTTAAGACCTGATGTGTAATTTTTGTTTTTGTTTGGACGGATTTTTTTGCGATATTGAAGCTCTACGAGGGTTGTCTGAAAAGTTTCCGACCGCAACATAAATATACCGACACTCGTTAATAAAAGCTAGTGAATGCTAGTTGTGCCACTTTTGGCAGTTACTTACCGAAGTTTCAGTCATTTTGGACGAGCAGTTTTTAGTTGACAGTCGTTTGAGTGAGTGTTTTTTGTGAAAATGGAAAAAATTGAGTATCGAGCTGTTATTAAATTCTTGTTTTTGAAAGGCAGTACGCCTTCGCAAATCAAAAATGAGTTGGACTCTGTGTATGGGGACTCTGCACCATCATTTACCACAGTGAAATTTTAAACGTAGCCGTAAGAGCTTGGGTGATGATGAACGTTCGGTCCAAAAACTGCAACCACTGACGATTACATTGCTAAAGATCACCAAATGGTGTTAGATGACCGCCGAATTAAAGTGAGAGAGATAGTAGAGGTTATGAAAATGTCCAAAGAACGTGTTTGTTACATATTAAATCAAGATTTAGGCATGAGAAAGCTGTCCGCGCGTTGGGTGCCGCGTTTGCTTACGTTACACCAAAAACGTGTTCGAATAAACATTTTCAACACTCTGTTGGCGCAATAAATCCGAGTTTTGGCGCCGATTAATTACTGTAGATGAAAATTCAGTCATAACAGTGGACTGCAAAGGGCGAGCCAGCCCCAAAAAAAGCAAAAACTGTTTTTTCGGCTGGGAAAGTGATGGCGACTGTTTTTTTGGGATAGTAAAGGAAAAACCATTACAGGAGCATACTACGCATCAAAATCCTGTTTCACCAAGACAATGCGCCGTCTCACACCTCAGCGGTTGCCATGGCGAAAATTCATGAATTACGGTTTGAACTGCTTGACCATCCGCCTTATTCACCAGATCTAGCCCCAAACGACTTCTTTTTGTTCCCTCTAAAAACTGCGCTCGGAGGACAGAGATTTTCGTCAAATTAGGAGGCAATCACCTTCGTGAACAATTATTATGCAGATCAAAACGCCAAGTACTATTTGGACGGGCTAGAGAGATGGGAGCATCGTTGGGTGAAGTATGTAGAGTTACAAGGAGACTATGTAGAAAAAAAAAATGAGAAAAAATGTCTTGTATCATTTCGTATTTTTTGCGGAGTTATCATACGAGCATGTATGCTCCTAACATATTATTAGACATACATATGTACATGAAAAAGTATCTATTATATACTCTAATTGAAATTGAATGCCTTTATTTTCCTTTTTGGCTGAATAAAATGATGATGTTGCCAGTGGTAAAGTTTCTTTTTGGCTTCGGTTTTACAATATACCAATTAGAACAAATCATTTGCAGAAAATAATTTTTAAACATAATTCATCGGTTAGTTTGTCAAAAGGAAACACTTCGCCTTATCGCATATTTTACATATTGTTTTATTTGATCTCAAAGTTAAAATTTGTTTTATTTAATAATTTACTTCGCTTGTCTTTCTCGCTGATAGGTTAAAAATGCAATTATATATTTTAAGTTGCTGTGCATTTTAAGATTTTCTCATACCACGCAATTTATAAACACACGTAAAAGGCTAATATTCTAGAAAATGATTCCTCGTCGACCTTGTCACTGAATCACTTATTTTATTAGCACCAATAACTCTATTCAGCATATGTGCAATCATACCACACTGACCTAATCATGTGCCCAAAATAAATCAACAAAAAGGTCACAAAGTATTCAATATCAAATGTTACGTATTCTTGCGACAATTTTTATAATCAAACTAGTGCAAGAATACGTCGCATAGGTCCAATTACTTTGCTGACCTATAGAGCGCACGTTGGGTGACTGCTAAGAGGTTGGGGGCAAAGCGCCATCCTGAATCTACTATTTTGATGTTCGTAATGCACCAAAATTTGCGGACCGTGACTTGCGGATGATGCTACTGTACTATCTGCCGGATCATGCCCAACGATTTTTTCTCTTACGTCCAGACCTTGCTCGATGTTATCGAGGTCGAACTTTCAGCCAATAAGGGGATTGCCGAATTTTGTTCTATTCACTGAGTCTTGTCTAGATTCTGGATTGAAATGGGATCCCAGGACAAACGGCGTCCTCAGATTCTTTCAATGGCAGTTGCTTTCTACTACAACAATAAGATACTCGTATGGAGTCATTTTAAAGGATCATGAAATTTTGAAAATATTTGGGCACCAGGAGATGCTTCACTAAATATTAGCTGTCAGTTAGAATACTGCAGGTCTTTTCTAAAAAAAAAAACTTTTATATTTTTAAAGTCTCCAAGTTTTTTTCATCTTAGTTTATTTGAAATGGCGCTACATTCTAATTAGTTTAGTTTATTGTCCCATAATAAATTTTACAGAAGTCATAAAATGCTGGATAGAACCTTGAAGCGGTAGAGGAGTGTCTATGTAAAATGTCAGTCGACTTTTTTTTTTAATTACAAGTTAATATGAGAGAAATTAATTATAGACAATAACAATCTGCGAAGCCTTAAAGGCTTTTCTGCAGAAGGTTATTCAAGAATATTTTACACATTTACAGACTAATTTTTAAAAGTTGTTTTCACATGAGGACATAGATTTAGATCATTCTATACATTTATTGCAAATTAAAACTGTTCAACAAGACATATACTCGTATCTTTAAGCTTCTTTTTCTTATGTGTATCGGCTGGATATTCCATAGCGAACGTGAAAGTTGGTTGAAGATAATTGGAGCCACATAGGATAGTTGTTGTCTTCCATATGAGTTATGAATCCGTGGTATTTTAAGACGACCTTCCGCTCCTTGTCTTGTATTGACGTTGTGATCGACTGGATGTTTAAACCGTTGGTCATAGTACGTATCATTTTATTAAATTAAAAGAAAAAAATTTGTGGACAGTTAGCAGATTCAAATCTTCACTCGGATTATTGTAATTTTCAACATACCTGTTACCATACTTAGCTCGTAATAGAATTTTCAATATTCTGTTCTGCGGCGTTTGAAGCTCTATACTGCGCTGTATTCCTCCAGGCTGTTATTCCATACTGAAGTATAGACTCCACTAAGGCGAAGTATACATGCTTCACAAGAATGGAAGGTACAGGAAAGTTGCTCAGATGGTAAACAGCATATGTATGTAGACCGCCTAAGCCGCATGCAAAGATACTTTATGTGGTAGTCCCATTTGAAATTGTAGTCTACCACAATACCAAGGTATCGATACAAGTTGGCTGTTTCAATGTAGTGGGGACAATCATCCGTAGAATTGCCAGAGATTTGCTATGATCTGTTTTTGTGCAGGCACTCAAAACTGTGATGTGGCGAGGTCGGATATGTATTATCTTAGTGTTTTAAGAGTTTATAACAAGCCCATTATCGTGACACCAACGGATGTTATCAAACTCTGAATGCATTCTCTGAACAGCGCAGACAATATGTTTGTCGCTAACTATGATAACAGTGTCATCAGTATCTTGGAGTCCGATACAATTGCGTAGCACTGAAAGCATATCGTTAATCTACACAATAAAGAGGAGGGGTCCTAAGATTGAATCTTGTGGTACTCCCATCTCAGCATTTTGCAAATTGCTGAAACAGTTTACCTTTAAACTTTTTCCACAGAGATAGTTTACTTGTATTCGATCTCGAATGCCTATTTTTTCAAGCATAATTTTGTCATGACAAAGTGTGTCAAATGCTTTTTTGAGTATTTATAATATTTGCAAATTCTTTCAGCAGTTGATTAACATTTTTGTTTCTCAACAATCCATATTGGTTCTTATTAATGATTTTATAACTGTCGAGATAATCCTGCAATCTGCTCGCCATCACTTCTTCTATTATCTTGCCGAATACTGGTAGTATAGAGATAGGACGGTAGTTCGAAGTATCATCTTTTTTCCCAGATTTGTAAATAGGTCGTACTATGGCGATTTTGAGTTTCTTTGGGAATTCTCCTTGTTCCAACGACATATTTACTAACTGTGTAAAATCAGGTGCTAGAATATGGGAATTGGATTTTAAGTCTTTAGCCTTAATATTGTTTACTCTATAGAACTCGCTCACATTTACCTTGTTTATTATACAGGGTGAATGACTCTGACTCCAACTTTTTAAAATGCTATAATTTTTTTATTTTTTGATAAATTTTATTGTGCCAAATTAAAAAATGTTAAAAAATACATCAATTTTCAAATTGTATTAATAGTTTTCAATATGTCCACCTTTGGCGCGAATAATGGCCTTGAGACGGCCGAAAAAAGCATCGCACGTTGCACGCAAGTGGCTCTGCGGTATTTTGGCCCATTCCCGGCGAAGTGCTTGTTTGGGGTGGTCCAAACTTTGGTATTTTTTAGTGCCAACCTTCGCCCTCAAAATACCCCAGACAGAGAAATCCAACGGATTTGCATCCGGAGAATTTGCAATCCATTGTGTCGAGGAAATGAAGTGTGGAACATTGTTTTTTAACCAATCTTGGTTGACGAGCGCTTTGTGAGACGGTGCCGAGTCTTGTTGAAATGTCCACGGTCTCCGACCGAAATGATTGTTTGCCCAGGGCTTCAATACTACCTCTAAGATAGTTTCACGGTATACGATCGCATTAATTTTGACGCCACAGTCCAAAAATACGAGCGGAGAGCAATCATCGGCGGTTATGGCGGCCCAAACCATCACCATCGGTGCTGCCTGCTCTCTGGTGTCCATCCGAAGGTGTAAATTTTCGAAGGACCTCTCTGGCTAGTAAACTCGGTCATTTTGTTTGTTGACATATTGCTCGATAACAAATGGCGACTCATCGGAAAAAACCAAATTCGGCAACTCACGACTTTCGTGCAAGCGTAGCAATTCCTTCGGTCTTTCGACTCTAACTTTTTTCTGTTGCAGTGTAAGATCGTGTGCTGTTTGGAACTTCAATTGGTTGAGCCCAAGTTCATTTTTTAGTATGTGTTGCATCCGTTCCAACGATATGTTGAGCTCACGAGCCATTTTTCTTCCACTTCGACGAGGATTTCGCTCAATTCGAGCCTTCACTTTCCGAAAGATTTCTGCCGATGTTGTTGTTGTTTTTTTATGACCACCTCCATGGCGTTTTGCAACGCTGCCAGTATCACGGTAACGAGCTATGGTTCGAGACACAAATGATTTATTCACTTTGAGGTGCTGGAGTGCTCTAACGATAGCTACTTGTGGTTTTCCAGCCAAATATAAAGCAATCACACTATCACGTTTGAATTCCATCGCGGATAAAAATTTTTCAACACAACTGAGACGCAAATCGTCTAAAAGGCTTATAAATAATAAAATTATCTGTCATGTGGGAAAATTTGAGCTCACTGTCGGGAACGGTTTGGAAATTATAGCAGTCTGAAGTTCGAGTCATTCAGGGTGTAATATTTAAATATGAACATAGAAATTCTAGATTTTTAACTTCACATACGCTTACGAGTATGTGCACCCTATGATCCACAGTTGACATTTGAACGCACTCATTTTCATGGTTGTCACTGTTGTCAACCACATTGGTGATTTTAATTTGTGTTGTTGTGTTATGTATGACAGAAATGAATATTATGCAATTTTCTTCACATCCAATTTGATTCTGAACCAACAAATCTCTCCATCCAGATCGATCTTAAATTAGCTGTATCCAATTACTGAATTATCTGAATCGAAGTCTTCTGCTTTTATACCGTCCATCCAGGGTGGATCGAAGATTCTCCGAGCCAGAGCGCTGGTGTTCATTTGCCTTACATAGCCCATCATCGTATTCGTTTTATTTGGTCTATTCTAGCTAGGACTATGTCGCTCGTACAGCAAGTCGTTAAATAGTCGAAGAATTTTTCTGTCACATCAGACAAGGGTGGGCTGTCCCATTCCGTTTCTGCGGCTTATAGTAGAACTGGGACTAGAACAGTTGTTCAAAAGAGAACTTCGTTGCTTAGCTCTATTTTGTCTTAGACCATGGAAAGAGCGATTGACCGAAATTATTCTTCGTTTGATATCAACCTAGCGAAGTCTAGGTTGTCTACCTAAATACCCCAAAGCTATATCTATCTGAGGTGACGTTTTTTCTGGAACACCTTTTTTTGTAGACTGCGTATACTTTGGGTTATCCTCCTTGACTGGTTTTTCTCATCTTCGCTGCTTCTGAAGCGATATACATGAACGTATTACTGAAATCACGATGTGTTCTTCCGATTATATCCATATCGCCGGTGTATGCGAGAAATTGAATGGATTTTTGAAATATTGTGTCTCTAGAGTTTGCACAATTTTTGTACGAATGATGTTATAAAACCGCATGGCAATGCATTGCTTTACCTGAATCCTTTTTTGATATCGATGATCTGAGTTAGGTCCTTACCGGGATTAATGGAGCAGCCTACATTCTCCATTGTTATCCTGTGCACTCAGGTGAGTTAGACAAGTATACCGAAACTAGATATTGCTTGTACTCGTATATGCATCTAGTTTACATGTAATGTACATTTTTTACAACCTAAAAATTCAATGGAATGTGGGCTCGTCTAATTCCATACTGATCTGAACCAAACAGATTGTTGACAAAAAGTTTCATGCGCCTACACAGTACAACAAATACAATTTTTTAGGCGATGTAGAGGAGACTTTTTTTTTTTTCTTTTTTATAATTTGCGCGCGCTCAAGAAATTTAAGTGCCCTTAAAATGTTTACACAGAGCGCGGGCGAAGGAAAATCAGGGAAGATGGAAAGAGAGGTACCGGTGAACGTTAGTTTTAAATGTTTGAAGGTTATAATGAATAAAGAGCTAGGCAAGGCATTCCTATAAGCGAGTTGTACAACTTAAGAACGAATCACGATATTTTAGAGCACGTCCGAAAGTGGGTTTGAGGGTATACTGATTTAAAGGGGCGGAATGCTACTGGGGATTTCTATGGAGCACTGGTGGTGGAAAAAGCGATAAAACAGAGTTAGACACGAGACATTACGTCGGTTTTCGAGGGTGTCCATTGTTTGTGTGATATTAGTATCACCTATAAGTTTTATCGCACGGTTTTGAATCCTATCTAGCAGGTGCAGAGATGTTTTGGGCAATCCCAACCAGATGTGGGCATTGTACTCCAATTTTGGGCGGATAAATGCCTTATACATGTATTGAGGCCAGTTGAGAGGGGGTAAAGTATTTCTTACATCGTTGGAGGGAACCTGGACATTTCACAGCATTTTTGACGACATCGAATATGTGGTCATTCCAACGTAAGTTGCCATTGACACACATATCGAGAATGGAAAGTTTATCGGTTTTGACGATGTAAGTGCCATTCATGGATAATGGCTGGGTGTTTAAATTTCGGTTTAACGACAGCAGACAGCATTGTGTTTTAGAAGCATTAAATTCTACACGGTTAGTGGTTGCCCAATTAATTATGCTGTTAATATCGGAATTTAATGAGCTTAACATACGCTACCGTTCCCGTTCTACAGCCGAAGAGCAGGGACGTGAGTTCGGGAACGAATATGAAAAGCAGAGAGTGCTGTCGTCAGCAAAAGAATATATTGGATTAGAAGTAGCAGACAAGAGATCGTTGATGAAAATTAAAAAGAGTTTCGGAGACAGAATGGAGCCCTGGGGCACACCAGCATTTATCTTGTGAATGTCAGACTTGAAACCATCCAAGACAACTTGAATTAAACGTGTCGAAAGATGGTTTCTAATCCATTGAAGAAGAGAGTCATCGATCCCAAATGCACGCATTTTCGACAAAAGAGCCTGCCATCAAATCAGCAGTGGACCTGTTGCTACGAAAACCATACTGCCGGTCATTGAGAAATTTTCATGTTTCGAGATATTTCACAAGAGCTGAGGGTTTATCAGCGTTTCCATTTCGCCTTTTTAAGGGACCGGCTGGACAAATCCTGTTTTTCGTCTTTTCGGAAAGAGTCCTAAGGAGCAGGATTGATGAAAAAGCTTACGTAGTGGTTTTGCTAGCGAGGAAGAACACCTCTTGAGAAGGACAAGCAGATTTGTGAATGTTAAGATCTTTAAAAACTCTTGCTACTACACGAGTGCGAAAGTGGATTTGTCCCATTGAAGATTCGACGCACTCAAGTGTAGGCGGAGACAAAGCATAATCTGGGAGTGTTGAGCTGACTTATAGTTTTATAGTTTGTACAGTGAAGAAGGAATCGTAGATCAAGTAGTCTTTCTTGAAGTTCGGGCAAACGATGCTGAGTTTCTAATCATCGACCATATTTTGAAGTTGAATTGGTATTTGTTTTTTACTAAGTCATCTCCCGCTCCAGCTCCAGCTGCACTACTAGATATCAATATTTTTGTAAGATGCATATTACAAATTATGTTAATTATTTTCTATTCTCATTTCCATTGGTGCTATTGCAAACGGTGCGGCTGCAAAATAAATAATAGCTCTTCTATCAGATTTCCTGCCACCCATCTACTGCAGAATACACGCTGTCAGATACTTCAGGTTTAATCCGTCTTTCTGATGCACATGTCACATATTGTAGATATCGGAATCAATAAACATCGATTATTTTTTCTTTGTATATATATTTAATTGGCGCACACTCAAGGGATTTGGGTACCCTTAAAATGCTTGCACACAGTGCCGGCGTTTGCTGCATTTAAATAAATAAGCCAAAAAGTCGGAAGCGCAATAAAATCAAACTTCGTAGCAATCGATATGACTTTTTTGCTTTTTTGGGAGATAAGTCAGCATAAGACGCGATTCACCAGTCGAGGTTGAAGAAGAGGACGAAGGAAAAATAATTGGATGTTCCAGTAGATACGCCATTAATCAATAAAGAACCCTCTACATAGAAAAACGTGGCACATAGTCGAAATGGGGTTTCCAGAAAAAAGCTATAGATAACCCCGAATATCAATAGTTCGCAAACTCGTTTAATATTGTAAGTCCTTCAAAGTACGTGCATACATAAGTGAAAGGCATTAAAAAATCTATAAATCTATAAACTTGTCTCACGATGCCATGATACTTGTTTACTTGAAAAAACAAAACTTAATACATATAATCATTTTCGATAGACTTTTCAAGCTAACACAAAAAACACTAAGCATGACTCACAATCGGTTCTTGCTGACTTGCTTGAATTGGAATACTTTTAAGTTACAACACCTTGCGTCTGTCTGCACGTGTAACGACAAAGAACAAACCTTGCAAAATTCACAAATAATTATATCGGAAAATATTTAAGCAATGTTTATCTATTACCATAACGAAACAAAATTATTCACCACATGCAATCGTGAGATAAGCAAATCTATACATATACGCATGCATAAAAGATACCTAGATACGAATGAGAGGGCCCTCACAATCGTAAATAAACCCATTATGCACTTTTATAAAACTAATCACATTATTTGTATTCATGGCAGCGCGTTATATGTGGTGAATTAAATAAACAGTCGCAAAGAATTAACATACCCACTCGCCGATGACACCCCATGATACGAGTATCATGCCGGCAAGGAACATACCCACTCGTACTAAGCCAATAACGCTGCCAAATTGTTTCCCAATTTTCCCCTTAAAAGAGCCAACACCGTGTACTTAATCACCTGAACTTGCTTGCGCTACGGATGAGCAGACATACTAGAGTTTGCGCTTCTACGAGTATCTCGTCATTTTGTCACTTGGTCTAAATAAACTTAATTGATAATCTCGAGAACAGATTGACCTCTTTTAGTCAACAATACAAAATATTGTATATACGAGTTCAAATATATCGAATGCATATGTTTTATTTTCTATAAAACACATACACCAACATCAGTCCAAAATAGAACAAACCGGGGAAGGAAACATTGTGTTTAGAAGTGCACTGTTCCACCACTTTAACCACTAGAACATTGGCCAAATCTGCTTGCATGCCAATTTCCTATTTTGAATCGTGCAGCGCATCAGATGTACATAGTGCTACTACGAGTAGTTCATTACGCGGGGCAAATCGTTTAGCCGTCATCTGTCGTGTGTTCTGTAGAAATTTCAATTTACGTGTGTAACATTCGCGTTCCGGATATTGTGGGCCATTAACAAGTTAGAAGTGAATTGAAATTAGATCAAGTGTTTAGTTCTCCCAATTCGTGTTGAAAGATACTTCACAATACTTTAGAGTTTTGGCAGAAAAAAAAAAAATTAAGTCTAAGTAGTGGGCGATTCAAGATATGGATATCATTTAAAAGTAAATATCTATTGGATAATCGATGTTTTCTTAATTCCCAAAGTGATTTATCACAACATTCTAAAAATTAAATTATTTTCGATTAGTCGATAATTACTACGGAAAACTATCAAATAAAAGAGTGGGCATGCTTCCAGGACGGTCTGGCCGATTTAAAGTGGGCGGGCAATTCGAAAAAGTGTGCCCCGCTCGTTCATAACTTTAGGCGCCAAAATAATTCACAACTGTACGAATTAGCTCGCTTGAGGGAGTAAATTTGTGCTCACACAATAGTTTTAAGATAAATGTGCAATGTTGTCGGAATGCTAGCTAAAAATGTGTATGACGCATGGTAGAGCCATCCGGAATTCACTCAAAAGAGCGCTTTTCAATTGAAACCACTTGGATTTTCCAATTGTCATTCTTGTTTTTTTTTTTAATAATCGTCAGCACCACGTGGGATATAAATTAATTGCATCTACGTTTCTATTTTCCATTTCTTTTATCTTTTTCAGACAAACATGGATGCATATGTAAGCTAGAAGAGATCGAAAAGAGGAATTTGTGCATTAAAACTGGTCTAAAGCAGACAAACAGACAATACAGTCAGAAGAGTAAAATTAAACTATTTATTTAAAAAAAAGACTCATAATGGAACCATGCGTTTGTAAATAGAAAAATGGCATAGATTCAAATTTTAAAAGAGCTATTATTAAACAAAATGTGTCATCACAGCTACTCGTACGTCCTCTTAAAAGTAATTTTCGGTGTTGCATGTTATACAGCTGAACATATTAGTTAAAGGAAGAGATAGTGCTGAACCAACGTAGTTCTGCTGGAATTAACGGCCAGATGAACACAATGATAATTTGAACAAAAATACATAGGGGCGCAACTAACTTCGCTGTTTGTCAATAGATGGCTCCAGCAGTAAGGGCTGGTCGATTTTCGACATATCCAAAACGTCATGAACCAAGCTTAGACATATGGCAATCAAACACATTAGCGATTTTGTTTTGGCGTCATATACTTTTGGCTGTGTGAAAATGTCTGATTTTGTGCCAAATAATCGTCATTTGCGGGAAGTGTTGATTTCCTTCGTTCATTCGATGAAAACGGCGGCTGAAGCACATCGAAAGCCCCAAAAAGTTTACGGAGATGTTGCTCTAAGTGAAACAACGTGCCAAGATTGGTTCCGTCGCTTCAAAGACGGTGATTTCGATGTTGACGACCGTCCGGGTGAAAGAAGGCCAAAATCCTTCGAAGACGCTGAATTTTAGGCATTGCTCGATGAGGATCCGTGTCAAACGCAAGAAGAGCTTGCTTCAGCATTAGGAGTTACCCACCAAACCATTTTCAAGCGACTGCATGCATGGGGAATGATTCAAAAACAAGGAACTTGGGTTCCTTATGATTTGAACATAAGGGACGTTGAGCGTTGTTTTTTCGCCTGTGAGCAACTGCTCCAGCGGCAAAAAAGGAAAGGTTTTCTTCATCGCATCGTGACGGGTGATATAAAATGGATTCATTACAGCAACTCAAAGAGAAGAAAGTCATGGGGACTGCCCGGTCATACTTCTACGTCGTCGGCTCGGCCGAATTTTCACGCTGCAAAGGTTATGTTGTGTATTTGGTGGGACAAGGTCGGTGTTATTTATTATGAACTGTTGAAACCCAACGATATCATCACTGGGGAACGGTATCGACTTCAATTGATGCGAGTGAGGCGAGCACTGTGCGAAAAATGGCCACAATACGACCAGAAGCACGAAAACGTGCTCACGTTGCCAAACCCGTTAAAACCTACCTAGAAACGCTCAAACGAGAAGTCCTACCCCACCTGCCATATTCCCAGAATTGCGCCGGCCGATTTTTACTTGTTCCATTCGGTGGCACATGTTCTGGCTGATCAGCGGTTCCGCTCATATGAAGACATCCAAAAATGGTTGATTCGTGGATAGTCCCAAAAGATGAACACTTTTACCGTAACGGTATTCGAGCTCTGCAAGAAAAATGGGAAAAATTTATAGCTAGCCATGGGGTTACTTTGAATGATGTAGTTGTAACCATTTTTTCACAATGAAATGCATTTTCATAACTTAGTTGCGTACCTAATATATTTAGGGTTTTCCAGTAAATGGTTTCATTTTGAATTGTCCAATATTTAGCCACCTGTCAAAATATGTGCTGGCATTTTCGACCACCCAAAATGTGAATGCTTTGTTGACGCGAACCATAAATGAAAGAAATTGATCAAGAATTCAACCGAAAAATCATTTAGGGCGATGAGGAATATTTTCATCTTAAAGGCTTTGTACTAAGCAGAATTGACACATTTGAGGGTTAGAAAATCCAGCAACGGGTGTCCAGAAGCCACTCTATCCGTAAGGAGGTATTACTATCCGCGATTTTTTTGCCATCATTTCTTAGAGAATAAAGCGGATGTAGGTGTTACGAATGTATACCCAGAAGACTCATCCTGACGCATAGATGGCGGTTGTTGGTTAATTGTGAAAAGTACCAACCTTATAAAGCTTAAATTCGAAGTTTGACGACGCTATGTTGTTTAGTATTAGTTTGTCAGTCATCAATAGTGAACACTCTCAATGAATTTTTTAATACGAAAAAATTGGTCATTGTTGCGTGCTACAATACTTTGATTTGAAAGGCCTCAATCCAACCGACATCAAAACGGAACTGGATTTTACTCTGGGGGAGTCTGCTCCTTCGTTTACAAGAATAAAATATTGGGTGGCAGAGTTTAAACGAGGCCGTATGAGTTGCCAAGACGAACAAAAAAAAAATCCACAAAATGGTATTGGATGACGGTCGATTGAACGTGCCTGAACTAGCAGATATGGTAGGCATTCCGAAAAGCGCTGTACATCGTATCTTGACTGAAAAATTGGACATGAGAAAGCTGGGCGCAAGA
The DNA here is from genome assembly GCA_963966105.1 of Volucella zonaria. Lineage (NCBI taxonomy): Eukaryota > Metazoa > Arthropoda > Insecta > Diptera > Syrphidae > Volucella > Volucella zonaria. The sequence continues at coordinate 162,393,563 of OZ014532.1, forward strand.
TGGGTGCCGCGATTACTTACAATGGAACAAAAACAGCGTCGTGAGAATGTTTCAATCTAGTGTTTGGCGAACCATGGATGAAACATGGGTCGATCAATTCACACCCGAGGCGAAGGAATAGTCAAAACAACGGACTCAAAGTGAAGAATCGGCTCCAAAAAGGCGAAGATAGTTCCATCTGTAGGCATGGTGTCAGTTTTTTTCAGAAAGGAAAAAACAATCAACGGCGTGTATTATGCAAATGAAATTAAGAAAAAACGGTCGCATTTGGCCAAGAAAAAAGTTTCGTTTCATCAACACAATGCACTAGTTCACTCATGCGTCATCCCGATGGCCAAAATCAATGAGTTAAAGTTCGAATTGCTATTCGCCAGATTTAGCCCCCTCGGATTATTTTCTATTCCCGAACCTCAAAAAATGACTCGGTGGTAAGATTTTTCAACAGTGGAGTCTGCTTCTGATGGCCATTTTAAGGAGCTCGACGATCCTCACTATAAACAGAGTATAGAAGCTATTGAATATTGCTGGGATTGAACTAAAAGGAGACTACGTAGAGAAATAAACATATTTTTCCCCAATTTTTTTGTGTTTTCTTTGTTAGGTCGGGTACTGGAACAACCCTCGTACCATGAATGGATTACGTCATAAAATTATGATCAATGAATTTTTATGATCGTAGCTTAAAAATATGGATGTGGGCGATGTTTATTTCCAACAAGACGGAGCTACGGGCAAGAAAGGTGGAGAAAACATTGCTCTTTTACAAAAAGAAGTTTCCTTAGCCGAGTTATTTCTCGCAATCAGCCGACGAGATCGTAAAATTGAACACCCTTCTTTACAAGGGGCCATGCGAAAGAAGGGAGCCAACGCTCCCCAATAAATTAAAGCACTCAAAGCCAACATCTATGCAAATGTGTGAAAATGTGATGCGACAGTTTTATCAAAAGAGCCTGGATGTGCATGGAAGTCATTTGGCTGATAATGCTTTACATTATTAATGGCAATACTATTTTTAAAATATAAATTAAATCTTGTTTCATAAAAAATACATGATAAGTCATCACTGAGTAAGTAGACACTTGCCATCAACGATTTGATGGGATATAGAGCAAATTAATCTATTGTAAGAGCTGCTGATGACATACAATTCTGTAATACTTATGCGTACTAGGACTTCAATCGCGGCATATTCGTATCGCCATTATGCATTTAGAAAGGAAATCATTTGGTTCCGTTGCGTGGCCTTTTCATTTCCTAGAGCAGGAAGCAAATTTCCATTCAATTTTCTCGTTGCTTGTATGTCATCCATCTCATCATATCACGAGTTTTTTCAGGGAAGAGGCTCCTCGCCTAATAATATCTCAGCTATCCTTTTTGATGATGCTCTGGCAGTTTGCGGATATGTATATTAATCGTTTGCATGTGTGGTTGGTGTTGACATATTCGAAAACTGCGAATTTCGGCTACCAGACATCTTAAGCAAACTTATGCCAGCGCTTGATTCAATCCTCGAAGCATTTTTTATATTCGGTTTTCGGCATGTCCATCAGTGCTTCCTGCGATTTTTCCATTACTTCCTCTCGGCTGCTGAAACGCGTTTCCCGTAGTGGTTTTTTAATTCGATTGAACAGAAAGAAGTCACAGGGAGCCAAATCAGGTGAATTCGGTGGCTGTTGGATGGTATTTGTTGCATTTTTCGTCAAAAAATTACGAATAATGATGGCACTGTGGAACTGTGCGTTATCATGGTGCAAAATCCACGAGTTTTCTGCCCACAATTCTGGTCTCTTTCGGCGTATTGCTTCACTTTACTGTCTGGCCTTCTGGCAAAAATTCATGATGCACTACACCGTTGTAATCCATGAAAACCGTGAGCATTGCCTTCTTTTTTCACTGAAAACGACGTGGTTGTAGAGGGAATGTCAACAACAGATTTACCAACTTAACAAAAGAAACAGAACTCAAATCGGAACAATGGGAGCGCCACACGATGGGTTTGGTCGGGAACTTTTTGATCAAGGTGGTATTTTGCCGTTTATGTGAACCGGGCCTCACTTTTTCCAGCAACTTTAAGTTGACGCGCAGAGTAAGCAGATGTACCGGAGAAGGATGACGAAGAATGGTATCACTTCACATCAACAATCCCAATAGTACGTAGATACAAACATTTGGACTATAAATCATGGAAGATGATATCTCAATCCAGGACCATTACAACCCTTTAGCTGTCAATCGTCATGGCAGTAGGCCAAAAGGGATGCATAGGCGTAACTGCGTATCTTCAGGGTGGACAGCTGTTTTATTTATAGAATCGTACTCACATTTTTTAAAGTCGGTTTGTAGCGCAGTTTTGTTTTATTTAAGACTGTTGCGTGGTGTTTTTTCGACCATTTCGTGTGCTTTTTAAATTATACCTTCAACATCGAAGAAAAGGAAACATATCACATTAAGAATATCACAAAAGTGCGAGATTTTGGACAAGATTAAGCAAGGTATGTCGTTATCAGTTCTTGCAATGCAGTATAACGTTGGAAAATCCACTATTCTTGACATTAAAAGCAATAAGGACAAATTAAATCATTTGTAATAAACAGAGGAAAGGGTTCAGGCACCAGAAAAACCTTAAAAACTCCTGAAAACTCCCAGCTTGAAGATGCTTTATTTACGTGGTTTTTAGAGCAGCGAAGAAAGAACGTCCCTTTGTCAGGGGAAGTATTGATGTAAAAGGTCAAATTTTTCCAAGAAAGACTTGAAAAAGGAAAGTTTGTTGCCAGTAGAGGACGGTTAAATAATTTTAAGAAAAGGCATGGTATACGCCAACTAAAACTAACCGGTGAGAAATTGTCGAAGAATGAAGCAGCTGTAAAGCCATTCCAGGAAAAATTTATGGATGTTTGTAGGGAAAAAGATCTGATTGCAGATCAAATCTATAATACCGACGAATCAGGCTTGTACTGGAAAATGATACCAGACAAAACGCTGGCGGCTGGGTCAGAGAGTAGGGCCCCAGGTTCCAAAGTATCGAAGGAGAGGATCACATTTATGACATGCGCAAATGCAACCGAAATGCACAAACCGCCTTTGCTGATTGTTGGCAAAACACAACGGATACGTGCATTTGCAACAACCAAAAAGTTATCAGGCCATTACGCAGGTCAAAGAAATCCTTGGGTTGCAAACCAATATTTTTAGAGTGGCTAAAAGGACATTTCATTCCCGAAGTAAAGAAATTTTTGTTGAAAATAAACCTACCGCTAAAAGCACTTTTACTTCTTGATAATGCACCAGTGCATCCACTTGAAGAAGATCTGCAATCGATCGACGAAAATTGCACTGTTTTGTACATGCCACAGCTCTTATTCAACCCATAGACCAACCCCTGATTCAAAACATTAAAGTGACATACAAGAAAAAAACTCCTATTGCAAATTTTTGGCCAGCAAGAAGTTGATCTAGAATACGTAGTATCTGAACTGCTGAACTGAAAAGACCACAATGAAAGATGCAGTGTTTTCAATGGCTGAAAGTTGGCAGCAACTGTCTTCCAATTTGATTAAAAAGTCTTGGAAGCCTCTGTGGCCTTTGTCATTCGAATCAGAGGAAATGTCTAGCCAAGATGTAGATGAATTTGATCATAAATATGATCTCCCATTAAGCATTTTTCGTAACAGAGGCTTTTCAGAAGTAGACACTAACAATTTCTTATTAAGCAATGATGACATTGACTGCCAGGAGCCGTTAACTGATGAAGACATAGTAAGACAAGTAATGAAGCAGCAGGACATCGAAAGCGAAGAAGAATTGGTGTCATCGGAACCAGTTGCAAGGATTCCACATACTTAAGCTGTGTCTGTCTTAAATACTTGCTTAGGATGGGCGGATGAAGTCGATATTTCGATTCCAGAAAAAATGTTACGAGTATTACGTAAAATAAGGGATAAAGCGTTTTCTATGTCGCTAAATACCACTCGTCAAAGTGCTATATTGGAATTTTTTAAAAAAGCGTAATTACATAAATGTCATAACACTCTAATATGTATTACATATACTATATAACATTTTTTACATTATTAAAATCACGAAAAACTTTGTTTTGTTTCGAAAAATGCCTTCGAAATGTTTGCATACTATAATCCGAACGGTTCGCTAGTCCGAACAGGGTATAAATTTTGGGTGTTCGGATTATCGAGGCTCTGCTGTATTAGCTTTTACCCTAAATATTTCCAAAGGTTCGTTTGGTGAATTTTCTTCTAATTTTGTTTTTGCAGCAGCATCTATTGAATATGGTATATGTATTATTTTCCGACATATCACTATATGGCATTAACAAAACCAAAGGGAAAGGAAAAATAAAAAAACTAAAACATTGAATTATTGTTCATTCTAATTTTATTGTCATCGATACATCGCAAATCGCTAAAAGTATTCTGTAACAAAGAATGATTTGATTAATGTTTCATAAAATCGTGTATATCTAACCGTTTGTATGCCTTTTCAGTTCTCAAACTAGATCTACCATACTCACTTTTTGCTTATATGGTTGAATTCAGTGTCAAATGCAATGAAAACCTTGCGGTCTAGCAAATTCTTAATGCAATTAAGTTTCAAGATCATTGTGACATTTGCAATTACATACTACTATATTTGGAAAGTTGCCTGCCTTCAAAAATCCAATTGATCTGAGTTTGACACGTTTTCTATGGAAAAACAAAAAATCATTGAGCCAGGACTTTAAGGCTTTTTAGAGCACAGTTTCGGTACACAATGTGTTTGCTAAAAATATTACCTATTTCCATAAAAACAATTTTCAGACGCAATCCAAAACAAATCAAATGAATATTTTTTTATAAAAATGTACCTCACTGAATTGCAAAAAAAAAGAAATATTTTTTAAATCGCACATGATCTTTTCACTAGACAAACATTCGTATCATAAAACAAAGTGACAGAAAATGTAAGCTTCACCTCAACCATACACGTACGAGTATGTCGGTAGGTAACCCCTTATAGATTGAAACCTTGTCGTACATCAAAGGAGCTTCAAGTTCAACAAGACTACACGTCATTCGTCTATTCCTGCAATATACATTTGCTACAATTAGCAGCAAATATGTACGTATCAAAAATTAAAAAAAGAATCAACGTGAAATCGAAAAAATGCAAAAAGTACGAGTATCTGTCAAATACGATAGTAACATTCGTATGTGAGAGTAGGTAGTTTACGTACATATCCGTATCCGCCCATACAGCCCTTGTAAAAATCGTTAAATATGTAGCAACACAACTTGAACAGCTGGTTACCTCAGATACGAGTACAATCAAGTAGGAGAAACATCTTAAAACGTATGTCAGAGTCAGCTTCACAGTCGTAAAAATATACACGGTCTACGACTGCTTGCTTGATGATCGAAACGATCGCGCATACATCGATGAGAAATAGAAAACCTGTTTCCGATCAGATTGACATAAAAATTGTAAAACTTTTTGAGTACCTGTCGCACATACTTGCATGTACATATATGTATATGATGTACAATATAAACACACATATCTATGTATCTACTTGCTGTCTGGTAGCGTCATGATTTTGGAATAATTTTAGCTAGAGATCAAAATAAGGCAAAAATAATTTGTGACAAATAAGTAAGGCGCATACTCGTGTCTCCAAATGAATCATGCCGGCCTTTAGAAAGTTGTGATTTACTTAACGCCGCCTAAGTCATAAAGTCAATTACATATTCAGCTTGAAATGTCGATACTTGGTACAATACTAACGCTGTCAGAAATCAGTTTAAATTGAATACTTGTGCATTATTACCATACGTACCCGTATACCATATAACAATTTAGACAAAAAAGGTGTTAACAAATAGATTTTAGATAAACATCGTTGATTTAGATTTATGTACGAGTACGTAACGTACGAATATGATATCATAGAGAATAACTACACTATGTGCTAGTTGACTCTGAAGATAAATTTATGATAGTTCTCTTTTTGGTAAACAGGAAAAGCTCAAGTATTGGGTATATACGAGGGGCGTTCAATATATTCTCGGTATCGATATGAAGAAAAATGCGAGTTCAATTTAAATTGTTTTTATTTTTCAATATGATCTCCCCTAACATCAATGCATTTGTTACATCTTGAGATAAGCTTTTTTAAACCCTCAAAAAAATAAATTTCCTCCTCCTCCATTTATTGCCGACTTGAGTTCTTCATCATCCGAAAATCTTTTTCCACGAAGACATTTTTTCAAATCCGGAAACAGGAAATAATCACTAGGGGCAAGGTCTAGACTATAGGGTGGGTGTTGGATTTCTTCGAAACCACAATCTCGCGCAGCAGCCTTGGAAACTCGCGCCGTGTGCACAGGAGCGTTGCCATGAAGAAGCAACACACCCGCTGCGAGTTTACCCCGTCTTTTCTTTTTAATTTCCTCCCGCAAATTATGCAAAGTGGAAGCGTAGGATGTGGCGTTGATGGTTTCACCTTTTTTTTTGTACTCAATGAGCAAGATTCCCTTTGAGTCCCAAAAAACTGTGGCCATGAGCTTCCCGGCAGACGGAGTGACTTTGAACTTCTTCGGGGGGTCTGTTCCTTTTTTATGCCACTGCATGGACTCTTGTTTGCTTTCAGGGTCATAGTGGTGGACCCATGTTTCGTCCCCAGTAACAATTCGATCCATAACACCGTCCGCGTTCTCACTACACATCTCCAAAAGCTCTCTACAGCATGCGATTCTCACTTTTTTCTGAGGCACTGTGAGCATTCGTGGCACCCACCTTGCACTGACCTTTGAAAGGTTAAGATGGTCATGAAGAATGGTGTGAATGGTACCAATTGAAAGCATGGTGATCTCTGCCATCATTTTCACCTTTATTCGGGCATCCTCAAGAACAAGTTTTTCGACTTCTTTGATGCTTTCTCCCGTACAAGCAGTAGCCGGGGCGCCGGAGCGGGGGTCGTCCTCAATGCTCTCTCTGCCTCTCTTGAACTCACTTGACCACTTTTGCACAGTTGATAACGAAGGTGCGGAACCCTGGTAAACAGCCACCATCTCTTCATGAATAGTTTTTTGACTTTTTCCTTGCTTAGTGAAAAATTTAATTACAGCGCGATGCTCAATTTTCACCATCATCGTCTCAGTTGCCATTATGATTCTGTTTAACTAGAGATAAAACGCGAATTAATAATTACATTTATATGAAATTTTACATGAATGCACTAAAATAATAGTATTACTTGATAAATAAGTCAATTTATATATACAACCACAGCTTCACTCCGATATCGAGAATATGTTGAACGCCCCTCGTATATTAATTCATGCGGTTTTTTTTCAAAATTTGAACGTTTATTTAAGAAAAACATGTACAGTAGTATTATTCAAAGTATTGCCCATCTGAAGCTATGACTTTTTCCCATCTTTCTGCCAATTTGTGGATCCCATCCCAAAAGAACTGCGCCGGCTTGGCAGCCAAGAATGAATCAAGCCAATTTTTGATATTCTGCTCTGATGTGAACCGTATTTCAGTGAGGGCGTTCTGCATCTACCGGAACAAATGGTAGTCAGAAGGGGCAAGGTCTGGGCTATAAGGCGGGTGGGGTAAGACTTCCCATCCACTGTTTTCCAAATAGTTCTGGTCTGTCTGTCTGGTCGCATATTCCGGGCGTTTTTCGGCCACTGCTCTCTTCAAACGGATTAATTGTGTTCGGTAGCGTTGTCCATTGATGGTTTCACCCGGTTTTAGCAGCTCATAATACAGCACACCCATCTGATCCCACCAAATACAGAGCATTACCTTCGCGCCATGGATATTCGGCTTTGCCGTTGATTTGGCTGGTTGGCCAGGTTTCACATATGATTTTTTGCGCTTGGGGTTGTCGTAATGGATCCACTTTTCATCACCAGTAACAATCCGATGCAAAAATGACTTCCTTTTGTGGCGTTCCAGCAGCATTTCGGACATGCAAAACCGCCTTTCGACGTCTCTCGGCTTGAGTTCATGTGGAATCCAATTTCCTTGCTTTTGAATATATCCAGCTGCTTTTAAACGTTTTGAAATGAGTGACACCCAAAGATTCTGCGAGCTCTTCTTGTGTTTGGCAACAATCTTCATAGAGTAATGCTTCCAGTTCTTCATCTTCAAGTTTTTTTTTGCTGTCCAGGACGTTCATCGTCTTCCAAGCCAAAATCACCACTTTTGAATCGTGCAAACCACTTTTGGCACGTTCGCTCAGCTAGCGCATGTTCACCATAAACTTCCACCAAAATACAATGACTTTCGGCAGCAGTTTTCTTCATAATAAAGTAATGAAGCAGAACTCCCCGCAAAAACACTTTTTCAGGCACAAAGTTCGACATATTTGAGTGAAAAAAAATTATTGTTGTTTACGCTTCAAATGAATCACATATACTGAAATGACGTACAATGGCAGTAGCTTTCCAATGCAAGTTCCAATGGAATAATAACAATGAAATAATACAAGCTACGCCATCTCTTAGCAAACCGCACGAATTAAGTTATATACGTTCTTGTGAGCTAAAAAAAAAAAAAAAAAACTGCATTTGATAAAGGATGCTCTATATCACCGCACCAAAGATGGGCTTCATATCTCTAAATTTAAATAAAACAAAGCCTGTGTGAGATATCATCGAAATTTTTTATTCGTTTGAAAGGCCTATCGATGCCATTATGTGTGGAATATAACATCGTTGAAATGTCCGTCGGGGCTTCTCTAGGTAGCGCGCATCCGAAAGGTCCAATCAGGCTGAATTTGACCGATGGCATGGGTTATGTTGACTTTGAGGGCTGCTGTGGTTTGTGGCTTATTCACATAGTCCTTCGACTTTAGAAAACCCCACAAGAAAAAGTCTAACGGGGTCAGATAGCACGATCTCGGTGGCCAGTTTACATCACCTCCACGTGAGAGGACCATGCCCTCGAATCGCTCGTGGAGAATTCCCAATGTGGCGTGAGTTATGTGGCACGTAGCGCCGTCCTGTTGAAACCACATGTCGTTGGTGTCCATATCATCCAATTCAGGCCAAAAGAAGTTAATAATTATCGACCTATAGCGCTTGCCGTTGACGGTGATGACCTGACCAACGTTGTTCTCAAAGAAATATGGACCGATGACGCCGCCAGACCTAAATCCAGACCAAACAGTGACTTTTTCGGGAAGCATTGGACGCTCTTGGATCTCATGTGAATTGGTGTCGTCCCAAATTCGACAATTTTGTTTGTTGACGTACCCATTCATCCAGAAATGGGCCTCATTGCTGAAGATGGTTTTTCGATGAAAATTAGGGTCAGTTTCCAACTGTTCCAGAGCCCAGCCAGCGAACACACATCGTTGTCTATGGTCGTTTACCTTCAGGTCCTGGGTCAGTTGAATTTCGTACGGGTACAAAATTTTGTACGACGCAAAATTCGCCAAGTTGTGGTCTGCGAAAAGCCGGGTTCTTGTGAGCGACGCGAAATCAACTTCCTCGGATTCTCCTGCACACTCCCACGGACAGCGGCGATGTTTTCGGCAGATCATGCGTTTCGTCAACGTACGGGTGTTGGTTTATCGTTTACTGAGCCAGTGGACTCAAAATTTTCCACCACACTGCGAATAGTCCTCCGGATAGGACGATTATGGCCACCGTAAAATGGGCGCACAGCGCGGAACGTTGCCCGAACAGAATGGCCATTGTGATAAAACAATTTTATCATTTGCACGTATTGTTGAATGCTATGTCCGTCCATGGTGATTTGGCAAAACAGACTGAATAAATGATATCCAATTTGACAATATGGCCGTTATCAAATGTCAAAGCTCGGAATTCCCTATCGGAAGGCCCTCTATAACTGCTACTGCGATTTTTGAATCGCTGTGATTAGAAACTGCGATTGCGATTTGCAATCAAATTGCTAAGATAAGTAAGTATAAATCTGATTCCACACATCTAAGAACTAATGCTACTGAAAGTGCTTGGTAACAAGCCGTTTATTTTCAATTTGTAGGTAAACAATTAAAAATAAATTTAACTTAAATAAAACAGCAATTTAATTACAATGCATTTTTAAGGAATACTAAGAAAAAATTATTTGCATTAATTCCATGTTGACTATGTTGTCAACAACAAAGAAAAAGCAGCATTTTCATTTTTCTATTATTAAGGCGGAGAATGAAGCCTTGATAAGTTAACGATAGTCCTGATATGCCCAAAATGAATTACTGACATTCAAATATATAGCAACGAATCTACGCATGTACGAGTGGAATAACAACTTTTAAATATACCACGTGCAGCCGAACAGGCTGCTCCAAAGTACATATAGCCGTCATTCAAAAAGGCTTTTGGGATGGGTCAGGTAAAAATAGAATAAACTACATCGACGGGTTCTGACAACAAAGCAGGCGCTTATTTAGATGCGGATTTGTCATTGGAACCATTTTTTGACAAGAAGTCTTCAATTTTCGATACGTTAACAAATGCCTTAAAGTAATTCGTATCAAGGCTAGATGTTTCAATATCAGTTTAACAAGCGCGCATACCTTCGTAAAAGAGAAAACCGGTGACACCAAACTTAGCTTCCACGAGCTGCTGGACAGAACGTACGAGTACGAGCCGTTTTATTGGTAGCCTGTACGACACCACTCCCAATAACGAATTCAGGCTAAACGCTTTCCTTCGTGCCAAAACATTTAAGTGGCTAGTTCACATTTCACAAATCCCAATATTACCAAGGAGAACATGGAGGACTCCAGATTAATCAATCGAAAATCAGATTGATAAACCTCCTCCGTTACCTTCTAGGTTACCTCAACCTCTAAAACACAATAAAATACTATACTCTGATGGATTTCTCTCGTTCACCACAATGAAACCCCTGGTTTGAAGAAGAATGCTGGCAAGCACATGTATCAAAACTAGGAGCGTACAGAGCGGTGCTGCATATACGAGCCAGAGCTACTCGTGAGCTCTATGAGCAGCAGAAGCTGCATTAACACCGGCTTTGTGGAAGGGAAAATAAAGAAACGCATGCTATTGGAGTCAAGAACACAAGGCACGAGTGAAAGCCTGCAGAGACCAATAAAGGAATCTAATAGTAGAATCGCAATCAGTGGTAACATCTTGCTAACTATTGGTTTAATAGGATCGATGATTGTCAGACATAATGATGCCGATCTTAGCGAAGACAGCCATAGCTTACCAGCCGAACTATTTAGACAAGAATAGTAATTGGCATGCACCAACTTATCTAAAAAAAAATCCTGTCAGTTGAAAATATGTCCGAAGAAAATTCAATATTTGCCTGATTCTCGACTTCCTTTAAACTTCGCGAAACTTGAAACTGTAAACCTACATACTTTCAACATGGCCTTCAATCTGTTGTACTTTGTGAGCGACTCGAGTATTCTGCTGACGGTTTGACTACTGGCTTTCAATTTGACAGCACGTTTTTATCAATTTTAAAGCCAAGTGTGACCGAATTTAAAGCGGCGGGCTATACAGAGCAATGTTGAATTTTGGTATTCCTGACAAACTCATACAACGGAGCAGGATGACGATAAAGAATGCACGAGCTATGGTGCAGAAGCCATACTAAAGGATGAGTTACTCACCAGATAATGAATGCAGGAGAAAATATAACCACGTCTCTAAACCTACAAAGGACTGAAACCAATAAAATCTGTAAATTTTAATACGGGATATACTTCCAATGCTTAAAAATTGCAATCCCATTTTGTACCCAAATTAACCTGTATATTCTCTAGTTTCAGTTTGTTATTGATTTTAGTTCAGTGGATTCTGTTATTAAACGATATTTGGAGACGTTGACAGTTAAGCGAAAACAGAAAAGTGGAGCTAAAAGTGGAGCACATGAAACAAATTTGGACAGGAAAATAGTGGGTACCATCGTAAAAAACCGGACTATGTCATCCAGAGATGTTGCTCGGAAATGTAAAACCAACCAAACAATGGTACAAAGATCTAAAAAACGTAACGGTCTAAAAACACGAAAAAAAAAAAACAAAAAATACCAAAAGTTACTGGAAAGCAAAAAAAAGTCATAAAAACACCAACCCGAAAGCTATACGAGTTGATCGGCAACAAGAAAGCGTGCTTGGTTTTGGATGACGAAACTTATGTCAAAGCCGACTTTATTACTCTTCCAGGTGCGCAGTTTTACAACTCGTTTGAAGCTGAGATTCTTCCGCAATCAACAACATCGATTGGAATGGAAAAATTTGGGTCAAAATATCTCGTTTGGCAGGCCATTTGCCAATGTGGACACAGAAGCTCATCGTTTATTACAACGGGAACAATTAACGGAGAAGTGTACATTAACGAGTGCCTAAAAAAACGATTGATTCCATTCTTAAACAAACACGAGGGTTCAACATTATTTTGGCCAGATTTAGCTTCAGCTCACTATGCTCATGCGACGTTGAGCTTTCTTGTTGCTAAAAATGTCGACTTTGTCCCAAAAGACATGAATCCACCCAATGTTCCACAGTGCCGTCCCATTGAAAGGTATTGGGCTTTGGTCAAAGCTAAATTTAGGAAAAGTGAGCAGTGTGCAAAGGACGTAAAAGATTTTAGTGATAAATGGAAAAGAGCGTCCAAAAAGATCACGGATGTAACTGTCACCAACCTTATGAAGGACATTCGAAAGAAGTTGAGGAAAGAATGGGAGCCCAAATAATTTTTTTTGTTTTTTGTAATTGTGAATGAATTTAATAAAAACAGAGTTTTTTTTTACTTTGAAGTTTCCAAATTTATTCGTTTCAGTCCTTAATGATTGAGTTTTGGTTGAGTGAAAATGTCTGATTTTGTGCCAAATAATCGTCATTTGCCGGAAGTGTTGATTTTCTTCTTTTATTCGAAGAAACCGGTGGTTGAAGCGCATCGAGAGCTCCAAAAAGTTTACGGAGATGCTGCTCTAAGTGAAACAACGTGCCGTGATTGGTTCCGTCGCTTCAAAGACGGTGATTCCGATGTTGACGACCGTCCGTGTGAAGGAAGGCGAAAATCCTTCGAAGACGCTGAATTGGAGGCATTGATCGATAAGGATCCATGCCAAACGCAATAAGAGCTTGCTTCAGCATTACCCGACAAGCCATTTCCAAGCGATTGCATGCGAAAAACGGCCATAATACGCGCAGAGGCACGAAAGAATGGTTCTAGAGCATGACAACGCTCGGCCTCACATTGCCAAACCCGTTAAAACCTTCCTCGAAACACTCAAATGGGAAGTCCTACCCCACCCGCAATATTCTCCAGATATTGCGACGTCCGATTATTGCTTGTTCCGTTCGATGGCACATGGTCTGGCTGATCAGCAGCTCCGCTCATATGAAGACATCAAAAAATGGCTTGATTCGTGGATAGCCTCAACAGATGAACACTTTTACCGCAACGGTATTCGAGCTCTGTTAGAAAGATGGGAAAAAGTTGTATCTAGCGATGGGCAATACTTTGAATGATTCATTTGTAATAATTTTTTCACAATAAAGCGTTTTCATCAAAAATAACTTAGTTGCGCACCTAATATTTAAAAAAAACATCACCTTAGCAAACTGTGACGTAAATCGCAATATCGTTTCTTCTCACTTATGGTTTTGATTCTGTCTGCATAAGCATAACAACAAAATAGCTGCAATAGCAAGTTTTAATATTTTCCTCACCTCTAATCGCTTCATAAGTCAAATTGTCTTCCAGTAAGACACATTAACTATCATGAAGTAAAACTACGAGTATATGTGTATGATATTACGCCGTATATTCACTGTGTAGAACTTGCTAATAAATTGTTATGATGTGAGCCTGCGACTTTATTAACCGCCAGATATTACAGCTTCTTGTGTCGTTTTTACCTTTATATCGTGAATTAAGGAAACCCTAACTCCGGTGGCTACCCATTTGTTCTTCTCTCATTATTCTATTACACGTCTGCGTATAATATTTTTAGCAAATTTGTCTTCTTACTCTGCACCAACATCTTCTTAATTGCCGATACACTCTTCTTCTTCTGCCTTGTTGACGAATGCACTTTAACTTCCTAAGGATAGATTACAGATGACACGATGTTTTCACGTTTAAGTAAAACGCACACTTAAATTTTTGTAGTATAAAATTTTGAGAATTTCAATAATTCATGGATGAACATTAAAAAATATTTAAGTATCTTGAATCGCTTAACACAAAATTATTAGATTTCACCAAATATTATACAATCACGTCTGACAAAGTCCTTTAAACTGACGGTTTTAAAAACAAATTATTCGAAAAAAACACACAATAAACTTTAGTACCCTGCAAAACAGGCTATTACTTTAAACTAGTTCAAAAGAACTAAGAGGAATAAATTTAAAAAAAAATTACGTATACATTATATAATTATCCAGTTTATTAAGTATATAGATTTTATTGAAAGAAATAGTATTTATCCAAGTATGTTTAAATTAAGCTTAATAAAATTGTAGCTCAGTGGCATTCAAAATTATTAGTTAGAATGACCTTTAAATGCTATTTACTGACGCAAAGAATGACGTTCATCCCATTCGGTTCAAAAATCACAAGTCGCATCTAACTATCGACCGGAATGGCTAGCCGCAATGTGTTATGAGAATTCTTCCTTAATATTTTTATTAAAAAAAAAAAAAAATAAAAAAAATTTTGTATGACCTTCCGATAGTACTTCGAACCAGCCTTTAAACAGGCTGTGGTGTCAGTGTACACTGTCAATGGGTTTTTGTTTATTGACTTACAAAATTAATTTTATTTATATTTTACCATTCTTATGAATAATAATTCAACTCAATAGATGGTCTAATATTTTAGTTGTACTAAATTATAACAACCAATATAAATATGAAAACGAATGTTTTTTTTTTGCAACTATACGAGTAGCATCAGTTTTTTTGAAATCCTAATAAGTTTTTGGGTCCCCTTTGAAATACATTTTAACTGCGAGCTGGACATTTCAGAATAGACGAAATTCAAGGGATTTGAAGGCTTGAGCTAGAAGGATGATTGGATAATTCCTGTAGGGTCTGGAAATTATATATGGTATAGTCACTTCAAAAGAAAATAACTTTTGAAAATGAGGTGAAGAAGCAATTCAAGGCTTTGATTTGTTTCATTTGATTAAAAAATTGATAACATTTAATGCTTGAATACATTTACAGGTGGTATATGGTATGCCAGATCAATTAACTTGCTTTATCTACTACAGAAATACCTCGATTTACGTCGCCAATTGGTTCCATCACACCTCACGTAAATCGAAACAATATTAGTAAAATAAGATAGAGTATAAAATGCTAACCTATTTTAGATTTATTTTTGAATATGTTGTTAAAAATGAATTAAAAGTTATTAACAAAAACTAATATTAGAGGTAATACATAATTAAAAGGAAAATTATACACCCTGAATGAATCGAACTGCAACCAACTTCAGACTGCTATAATTTTCAAACCGTTCATGACAGTGAGCACAAATTTTGACACATGACAGATAATTTTATTATTTACAAGCCTTTTAAACGATTTGCGTCTCAGTTGTGTTGAAAAATTTTTATCCGCGATGGAATTCAAACGTGATAGTGTAATTGCTTTATATTTGGCTGGAAAACCACAAGTAGCTATCGTTAGAGCCCTCCTCAATGTGAATAAATCATTTGGGTCTCGAACCATAGCTTGTTATCGTGATACTGGCAGCGTAGCAAAACGCGATGGAGGTGGTCATAAAACAGCAAGATCGGCAGAAATGGTTCGGAAAGCGAAGGCTCGAATTGAGCGAAATCCGCGTCGAAGTGAAAGAAAAATGGCTCGTGAGCTCAACATATCGTTGGAACGGATGCAACACATACTAAAAAATGAGCTTAGGTTCAAGCCATTAAAGTTCCAAAAAGCACACGATCTTACACTGCAACAGAAAAAAGTTGGAATCGAAAGAGCGAAGGACTTGCTACGCTTGCACGAAAGTGGTAAGTTGCCGAATTTGTTTTTCAGATGAGTCGCCATTTGTTATCGAGCAATATGTCAACAAACAAAATGACCGAGTTTACTTGCCAGAGAGGTCCTTCGAAAATTTACACCTTCGGATGGACACCAGAGAGCAGGCAGCACCGATGGTGATGGTTTGGGCCGCCATAACCGCCGATGGTCGATCTCCGCTCGTAGTTTTGGACCGTGGCGTCAAAATTAATGCGATCGTATACCGTGAAACTGTCTTAGCGGCAGTATTGAAGCCTTGGGCAAACAATCAACAAACCGTGGACATTTCAACAAGACTCGGCACCGTCTTACAAAGCGCGCGTCAACCAAGATTGGTTAAAAAAACAATGTTCCACACTTCATTTCTTCGACACAATGGATTGCAAATTCTCCAGATGCAAATCCGTTGGATTTCTCTGTCTGGGGTAATGTGAAGTTGGGACTAAAACATACCAAAGTTTGGACTACCTCGAACAAGCACTTCGCCGGGAATGGGCCAAAATACCGCAGAGCCACTTGCATGCAGCGTGCGATGCTTTCTTCGGCCGTCTCAAGGCCATTATTCGCGCCAAAGGTGGACATATTGAAAACTACTGATACCATTTGAAAATTGATGTATTTTCCAAAATTTATCAAAAAATAAAAAAATTATAGCATTTTAAAAAGTTGGAGTTAGAGTCATTCACCCTGTATACATAGATCTCGAAATTTATTCAGAAAATTGAAAATAAGTTTATTCATCTAAATCTATATTGTCTCTTTCAAAGTAATCCCCATCGACTGCAACACAGGTATGCCAGCGCTGGATCCAATCCTCGAAACAATTTTTCCATTACTTCCTCTCGGCTGCTGAAACGCGTTCCCCGTAGTGGTTTTTTAACTCGATTGAACAGAAAGAAGTCACAGGGAGCCAAGTCAGGTGAATTCGGTGGCTGTTGGATGGTATTTGTTGCATTTTTCGTCAAAAAATTACGAATAATGATGGCACTGTGCTACGGTGCGTTATCATGGTGCAAAATCCACGAGTTTTCTGCTCTCAATTCTGGTCTCTTTTGGCGAATTGCTTCACGCAAACGTCTCATAACGCCCAAATAATACTCTTTGTTTACTGTCTGGCCTTCTGGTAAAAATTCATGTGCACTACACCGTTGAAATCCATGAAAAGCGTGAGCATTGCCTTCTTTTTTGACTGAAAACGACGTGGTTTTTTTTGGTCTCGGCTCATTTGGTGAACGCCATTCACTTGCCTGATGTCTGGATTGCGTGTCGTACTCATAAACCCACGTCTCGTCTCCAGTAATGATCTTTTTGATGAATGTGGGATCGGATTCAGCCTCGCAAATTGTCTCTTTTGCGACGTCAACACGGTCTCTTTTTTGTATGAAATTGAGGTCTTTTGGGACCAACTTTCCTGCCAACCAAAATGTCTTGGACGGATCCATAGGTGATGTTCAAGTCCTCCGCTATCTCTCTGATGATTAATTTGCGGTTATTGACCAACATTTCTTTTACTTCATCAATGTTTTCGTCGGTTTTCGATGTCGATAGTCTGCCACTGCGTTCATCATCTTCGATTGACTCACGACCACTTTTGAACCGCTCGTGCCACTGGACCGTTTTCTTTAGAGAATCGTAGCCGAAACACTTTTCCAACATTTGCAATGTTCGCGCACCATTACTCGTAAATCCGTTTTTTACGCAAAATTTAATACAAGTTCGAAGTTGCAAATTTAAAGGGAATGCCAACAACAGATTTACTACCTTAACAAAAAAAACAGAACTCAAATGGGAGCGCCACACGGTGGTGTGGTGCGGGAACTTTGTGATCAAGGTGGTATGTACATACATTCATAAATCTTCATCGCTTGATGAAAGTATCAGTGCTATTTGTTCCTGTTGAGGGTGAAGTAGTTGTAGACGTTGATGCCGATGGTTTAAAATAGTTTGTTAAAACTGCCTGCCTAGCTTCAAGTTTCTTTTCGTCATACAACGTTTTATAGATCGAGGTGCTTTTTAAGATTGAAAACGAAACCAATTCACTTCTTTCATGGTCAGGATCTTTTTTTAAAATGTTTAAAGCCTCCTCTATGTGGGGAAAAAAGGAAAACATTTCTTTCGCAGAGAATTTATCTTTCTACGAACTTTTAGGTAGATTTCTTCTTCTGAGCTCTCTAAAATTCGAATGAGTTCTTCGAATTTTGTCAGGTGTCATTGGGCCGTACTTTTCCCGAGATGATGCCGGCGGGTCGGTTACAGTCAATGGATGTCCAATACTTTTTTCGGATAAATTAAAACTTTAAGGCTTAGAGAATGTGATTTAAAGAGAACGGTGCCTGAATCTAGTCAAACAGATCTTACCACAATCGACTTATTGAAGACTAAGTTCGGTTAGCGTTTTCCCGGTCATGCGATTTAAAACCTTTAGACTTTTTTCGTTGGAGTTAAATTAAATTAGCTCTCCGATCTATGCCAACAAGCCGACAACTTGGGGATGAAAATTCACCGTGAAATTGCTGGGATATCGGCCGAATTATGCGAAGGGCTCATGGAAAATCGATTCCAATGCATCCACTCATACAAACGGTATTGTGGAGGATATTTAAATGATGTCATATTTCATAAACTTTTTTTCGACCCAAAATAAATATTTCACACGTCTTTTTAATTAAAAAACAAATCTAGTGAAAAACCCTTTATTTATGTATAAAAAAAAATGCCCGAGAAATAAACCAGTTTTTATACGAATTTCCACAAGTCTACTGTTTGTTCTGCAAAGAGGTCATCCTTTCGAATTGCTTGTCAACATATCTTCCAGGAAACAAAGATCTTAATCAGATAGCAGCCTTTCACTTATATGTCTGATTTAATTTAAGGTTTTAAGAAGAAATTATTACATCAGAGGCAGATAGATTATCTGGTTTTGGCACCAACAAAATATGCAGAAACCAAATGCTTAAGCCTTTCCTATATTTTTTAAGGTTTCTTCATCAGATTACTGCGTAGTTGGATTAGAGATATCCCCTCCAGCCTAACCTATGTTAACATTACTTTTGACGATCTAGATAATTTGCATATTACTTTGTGTTCTAATTCCCCACTGCCCTGAATTAATTATCAAATTGTTTTGCTAAATTTGATACTACACTTAAACCGCAGTCAAAACCACAATTAAATTACATTCGTAAAATTACCTAAAGCTTTTTAAATTGCATCAGATAAAATGTATTAAAAACCTTCATCGATCTGCTTCTTAAGGAAATAGGCATTTTTCGTGATTCTCTTCTTGGGTCTGTTTAAAAGGCATTTAACTATACTTAAATGAATGGTAATTTAGAATCGATAAGTACTATTGTACATACTAGCTAATTGTATTCTGCATAGCAGTTAAAATCATCTTAAATTAAAACTTTGAGGTCAAAGTTGAATTATATAGTTTTCTTTTTGTAACAACTTCAGTACTTAACCATTGAAACATTCTAAAAATTTACAAAAAAAAAAATTCTTTTTGCTTGAAGATATTATAAATCTATTTATTATATAGGCCTGATTAATGTATTATACAGGGAGTCCCAAAAATCAACGTCAAGCCGGAAACGGGTGATAGGTCAAGTGGTGTCGGTTATCACAAAATTATAAAAAAAAAATCTAAGTCATGTACTTTTCAAATTATTGGCACTCAAAAAAAAATTGAGAAATCTGCCACCCTGTGACGATCTTTCAAGTACTGTGACCACAAATCTTTATTTTTCTTCGATTTTTTTTTGGCCATGTAGCCCTGAGTAACTCTTCTGTAAATTACGGTCCAAAATTAAAACATAATTATATCGGTTTTAACTAAAATATTGCTTTTTTGTCCATTCATGTATCTGAAAATCATTAATCACCCAATAGATAATTTTATGCCATTAGTGTTTAAATACGATATCGGGCATATGCGCGCCACGGCTAGCTCGAATGAAGCGCAATCGTGAAGTCCAATGTCTCTGGTTTATCGGCATAGACTAGTGACTTCACATACCCCCAAAGAGAGAGTGGCGTGAGACCACTGGATCGCGGAGGCCAGTTCACAGGTCCATTACGCGAAATTATGCGCTCAGAAAATGTTTCCCGCAATAAATTGATGATGTCGCGCGCCGTATGGCATGTTGCGCCATCTTGTTCAAATCAAAGCTCTGTCACGTCAATGCCATTCAACTGAGAAATTCAACCAGCCCATAAAGCACAGTAAAGAGTGAGTTTTAATGGATGTAAATGGCGTCTCGGCTTCTGGGTTTTCTCAACTCCAAATTCGGCAATTTAGCTTGTTTACATATCCATTTAACCAAAAATGGGCCTGATCGGAGAACAAAATTTTGTGTTGAAAATAAGCTGAATCATGTTTACGGCCCATTCAGCGAACCTATAACGCGTATAATGGTCACGCGGTTTCTGCTCTTGCACAAGCTGGATCTTATAAGCTTTTAAGCCAAGATCTTTCCCTAAACTTTCCACAAAGTGGATGGGCATAGCTCCAATTGCTGTGCACGATGGCGAATCGACTCACTCGGATTTTCCCTCAACACTGCGCTCTACAACAGCAATAACTTCTTCTGTTCGCAGTGTTTGCCGGCTTTGGGGATTCGTAGTATCCACTAGAGCAGGGATTCCAAAAGTGGTCGATATCTACCCCTTGGCGTCGAAATCTGTTTCCCAGGGGTCAACATAAACGAAAACTGATTTTGGTGGTCGACGAGGTCTAAAAATCGACCCCTATTAATTAACACAAGTTCTTATTTGAAACGTTCAAGATACCATATAAGTTGTGTTAAGTTGGTACACTTGTTATAAGAATGACTAATATTTTAGTAGGAAGTAACATTGTTGTACTTTTAAAAAACTCAACAAGTCAATATGCGTGGACAAGTTCGTGCAAGATAATGTGTTCGAGCGTACGAGTCTTTCAGACACGTTTTGGCTTGCTCTATATTTGACGCATACCACTTTGATCAAAAAGCTCCCGCACAACATCACTGTGTGGCGCTCCCGTTGTTCCGATTTGAGTTCTGTTTTTTTTTTTTTTGAGTTGGTAAATCTGTTGTTGACATTCCCTCTAAATCTTAGCGTCATAGCTTGACATTTGCAAAAGTTACGTAGCCAAGAGTACATCTATCTATGTATAGGTTGCGATTTTTTACAATTTTAGAAATGGATTTAAATTTGCAACAACGAACTTGTATTAAATTTTGCGAAAAAAACGGATTAAATGGTGCGCGAACGTTGGAAATGTTGGAAAAGTGTTTCGGCTACGATTCTCTAAAGAAAACGGTCGTTTACCAGTGGCACGAGCGGTTCAAAAGTGGTCGTGAGTCAATCGAAGATGATGAACGCAGTGGCAGACTATCGACATCGAAATCGACGAAAACATTGATGAAGTAAAAGAAATGTTGGTCAATAACCGCAAATTAACCAGCAGAGAGATAGCGGAGGACTTGATCATTCAGTATGGATCCGTCCTAGACATTTTGGTTAATGATTTTGGTTTCCGTCGTGTAGCGGCAAAGTTGGTCCCAAGAAACCTCAATTTCATGCAAAAAAGAGACCGTGTTAACGTCGCAAAAGAGACGATTTGCGAGGCTGAATCCGATCCCACATTCAACTGGAGACGAGACGTGGGTTTATGAGTACGACACGCAATCCAGACAAGTGAATGGCGTTCACCAAATGAGCCGAGACCAAAAAAAACCACGTCGTTTTCAGTGAAAAAAGAAGGCCACGCTCACGGTTTTCATGGATTTCAACGGTGTAGTGCACATGAATTTTTACCAGAAGGCCAGACAGTAAACAAAGAGTACGAATATTATTTGGGCGTTATGAGACGTTTGCGTTAAGCAATTCGAGGAAAGAGACCAGAATTGTGGGCAGAAAACTCGTGGATTTTGCACCGTCCATCATTATTCGTAATTTTTTCACGAAAAATGAAACAAATACCACCCAACAGCCACCGAATTCACCTGATTTGGCTCCCTGTGACTTCTTTCTGTTCAATCGAGTTGAAAAACCACTACGGGGAACGCGTTTCAACAGCCGAGAGGAAGTAATGGAAAAATCGCAGGAAGCCCTGATGGACATACCGAAAACCGAATATAAAAAATATTTCGAGGATTGGATCAAACGCTGGCATAAGTGTGTTGCAGTCGACGGAGATTACTTTGAAGGGGACAATGTAGATTTAGATGAATAAACTTGTATTTAAAATTTTCTAAATAAACTTTTTGATCAAGGTGGTACATACGCGATTTAACCCGAACGAAATCATGATCAAGTTGAAGTCCAAACATGCTCCTGATATTTTACTATATAACAAGCTTGCACTTAGGCTTAAAAGTTCATTTGCGTTTTGAAATTCGTTGGAACTTGAATATCAATGATAATACACTCATCTACTAATTTATAAAATCCTTAGTTACCTGCGAGCGTTAATAGCGTAACCGTACATTTCTGTAGTTTATGAAGAAGTTACAGGGCAAGTACCAAAAAAACGTTTTAATATTTTTCTAAGAATTTTTTTAAATTACTTTAGAAAAGTTGTTACCTAAAATTATAAATGTTCAGTTTTATGATGGCAGACACGAAAAAAAAATGCAGACAATACAGTTTGGCCTACTTGAAGTTTAGATTTATGTATTTCATCTCTATCAAATCAACACTTGCCGATGTGTCTCATATGTGGAAAAGGATTCAGTAACGATACCATGATGCCTTCAAAAATGGAGGACCACTTATCAAGAGTACATGCTGACAAAAAAAGTAAGCCATTGTCCTTCTTTCAAGCTCTTAAAGAAAAACTAGAGAAAAGGTCATTAATAAGATCGATGTTTGCGTCATCATCTATGCAAGACATCGATGGTTTACGAGCGTCCTATAACACTCGTATGTATATTTTTACTAATAGCGAAGACGGGGAGACCCCACACAATTGGAGAGCAGCTTATTTTACCAGCCATTGCGGAGGTCCTCAACAATGTATTGCACATGATATTATTAAGAGAATTCCTTTGAGCAATTACACCGTTCAGAGACGAATAGATGAGATGGGTCGCAACTCTCCAGTTGGACGAGTCTACATTACTCGCCAATGAAGCTCTGTTGTTAGGGTATGTTCGATACATTAAAAATAAAAATATGTGTCAAGAACTGCTGTTTGATACTTATTTAGAGACTGATACCAGAGGAGAATCGCTTTTTCTGGCAGTGGACCGTTTTTTTTATCGACAAAGCTATTCCGTGGAAGAACATTGTTTATGTTGCGACTGATGGTGCACCATCTGGTCGTCATCGTGGTTTTATAGCCCACTTAAAGCGACAACTGCCTGAAGGTACTGGTCATTCACTGCGTGATTCACAAACAGCATTTAGTAGCAAAAAATCTGAGTCCTATATTGCATCAGTCTGTTATAAATGCTGTCAACAGGATTCGAAGCAGTTCTTTGAACTTTCGGTAATTTGTTTAGCTATGTGAGGAGAACGACGCAATCTTTAATCGGTTGCTTCTGCACACTAAAGTTCGTTGGCTACCAAGAGGCTCTTGCTTAGCAAGATTTTCAGCTATTTTTGAAGAAAAAGATTCGAATTAGAAAGAAAATCTGAACAATTGTAAAACAGATATTTATTACTTGACTGATATCTTTGGTATGTTCAACGAAGTTAATTTGCAGCTGCATGGTAACGATCTCAACTTGATTAAAACCAAATCAATAACATCGGCCTTTGTTGGTAAACTCATCCTTTTTAAACAAAATTTAAGCAGAAAATAATATTCCCCCTTTGTCAAATTTACCAGAAATGCTTCAGGACGATGTTATTTTATCATAAGTCACTCACTTGGATGCGTTACACAAGGATTTTACTAAAAGGTTTGAGGATTTCTTAAATTTACAAATTCCTCAATGGATAATAAATCCGTACAATATCACAGCCATGGAAGAAGCCAATGTGATAATCCAAGAAGAGTTGATGACCATCAGCACAGACGACCAGCTTAAGCTGAATTTCAACCAAGGCTATCAGAAGTTTTGGTTGCAACGCCACACTGAAACACAGTATCTTGCACTGTGGAACACTGCTTATCCTTTTCAATCATCATACCTAGTCGAAAAAGTCTTCAGTGTGGTTACAAACATTTTGGCAAAACAAACAAACCGGTTGAAAATCAACAAAGATGGAGATTTAAGGCTGCAACTCACCAATATTGAACCGGATTTAGCTAGATTGGTAGAAAGTCACCAGGTTCATCCATCACCAAATAATTACCTACTTCAGTATTTTTACTTAATTTGTATTAATAAATATTATGTTTGGGAATCCCTGCGTGTACGCGAAGCGAAAACGATTCACTGTGTTCCGAATAACTTGCTCAGATGGACGATTATGTCGACCGTAAGTTTGGCGAACCGAACCATGGTTTTCAAAATAAGTTTGCACAATTTGCACGCGTTGTTCTGGCGTTAATCTATTCATCGTAAAATGGTAAAACGTACTAACCACAAATAAACTTTCAGCTGTCAAATTGACAATCTGTAGAAACAGTGTTGCCAGTTTAAAAACCAAACCTCTAAAAAAAAAAAAAACACCCTTTACAAATGAATTCAAAAACGCAATAGAGTTGGGGTAACTTTATATTGGTTTGACATCCAAAATAATTCGTTGAGCAAATCTAACTTTATATTTGATTGAAATTGGTAATATTATTTTAATTGTTTTATTGAAATTCTTCAGCAATTATGACCGCAATAAACAAGTAACGATAGAAACACTCAAGTTGAAACGCCAATAAAAACACAATAATGACAAATTTTTCTTCATAACATTTCATGTGTCAATTAAAATCTCTAACGATTCTTTGCTTTCACTGATATTCGTAATCGTAGGTTCATAAATTTACACTTAAATGCCACCCACTCGTCCGGAGTTAGCTTGTTAAGAATCAATTAATTACTATTACGTTGAATCAAGATAACATTTTCATAGTAATTTATATCATAATAATTTTATTGTTGATCGACAAATAAAATATCGATGCGAGGAGCAAGGGTATGGCATATGAATATTTGGGGGGTGCATCCATATAGCACATAGCGCCCAGAGGCATTACCATCACGGTTTGCCAAAAAAAAAAATCGATTCTATGAGAATTTCTGCTAACATCACAGCCGTCTGCATGTCGATCTTGAATTTATATTTCTTTTTTTTTTCTTACCTACAGATAGAACGTAAAATAAATACATCTCGTTTATTTAATTTATAAGAAAACAAATACACTTACGAGTATATTCTATATGGTGACGATGATAAGTACGAGTATACTTGTATTTGTATTGACTGATGTGCTTTTCGCGTTCGTTCCTTTTGTCGGGTAGCGACAGTTCCGCTTTTCAGTTTATTTTTCCTTTTGTTTTAATTAAATGCCGGCAGTGGAATTGCGTGGGTTATAAATGCACGAAATATACAAACAGCAGTGAACACAGATAAAAATGGATGTTCGATACATTTTCTGGTTGTAAATTGAGAGAATTTTTATACTGACAAACACGAGAGGATTATATTGTATATTGTATATTCAATCAAACGTACAAATTGAAAATGTTACAGATCACAACGCGCCCTTAGATACTCTGACGTACGTTGTAGACATATCTACGTATGCAAGATTTTGTGCTTTTAACAAAAGGTTTATATTTATACAATAGTTGCTTGTTTTTTTGCAATTTAATTGAGATAACATAAGGCCTTTGCCATTCGAGTTTTGAGTACCTTTTAAAGAGATAAATTTAAATCAAGTTGACTTCAATTAACTTTTTCTGATATGAGACAAGATACTCAAGCAATTTGGTTTGTTTTTTTTTTAAGAAGAAAACATATGTACTTATACATTTATTGTTTTGATCTTTCCGTCATGGAATGACTTGACATTTTTCCCATTTTTTTTTTTTGTTGGTTTCTTCTTTCTTTGATTCTGATGCAAAACAATGTACTCGCTTACCCGTGGAAGTAAGTTTTTATAATTTTCGAGATCCGCACGATAAAATTTTATAGTAGCTCAAAAATGTTAGCAAATACGTGAATTGTATTGTAAATATTGTATTGCAATTCATTCTAAGGATGATAAACACTTTGTAAATTTTCATTTAGGATTTACCACCTTTATAAATACAAGTTTATTCATCGAAATCTATATATTGTCCCCTTCAAAGTAATCCCCGCAACACACTTACGAGGGTTGTCTGAAAGGTTTCCAGCCGCAAGCGGCACTCGTCAATAAAAGCTAGTGAATGCTAGTTGTGCCACTTTTGGCAGTTACTTACCGAAGTTTCAGTCATTTTGGACGCGCAGTTTTTAGTTGACAGTCGTTTGAGTGAGTCGTTGTGAGTGTTTTTTTGTGAAAATGGAAAAAATTGAACAGCGAACTGTTATTAAACTCTTGTTTATGAAAGGCAATACGCCTACACAAATCAAAAATGAGTTGGACTCTGCGTATGGGGACTCTGCACCATCATTTACCACAGTGAAATTTTGGGCAGCTGAATTTAAACGTGGCCGTAAGAGCTTGGGAGATGATGAACGTTCGGTACGTCCAAAAACTGCAACCACTGACGATAACATTGCTAAAGTACACCAAATGGTGTTAGACGACTGCCAAATTAAAGTGAGAGAGATGGTAGAGGTTACTCTATGACAATGTCCAAAGAACGTGTTTGTTACATATTAAATCAAGATTTAGGCATGAGAAAGCTGTCCGCGCGTTTGGTCTCGCGTTTGCTTACGTTAGACCAAAAACGTATTCGAATGAACATTTCCAACGCTCTGTTGGGGCAGTTTAGGCGCAATAAATCCGAGTTTTGGCGCCGATTAAATACTGTAGATGAAACTTGGATACAGCATTATACGCCCGAAACAAAAATCCAGTCAAACAATCATTTATTTCTCTAAAAAATCGACGCGCGAGAATTGAGTTCGCAAAGGCACATCTTAATTGGACCGTTGCAAAATGGAAAACTGTACTTTTTTCTGACGAATCCAAATTCAAGTTAAAGAGATCTGATGGTTTTCATTCGGTACGAAGGCCGAAAGGCGAAGGCCTAAATCCACGATTCACCAAGGGTACAGTGAAACACGGTGGTGGCAGTATTATTGTGTGGGGATGTTTTTCCGGTTATGGAGTCAGGTCAATTCATAGGATTAGTGGTATAATGGATCGTTTCGTGTACCGGGATATCCTTCAAAACGTCGTGCTTCCTTATGCTGAAGAGAATATGCCGTTGCGATGGATTTTCCAACATGACAACGATCCTAAACCTACCGCTAAACTTGTGAAGGATTGGCTTAACGAAAGCAAAATAACTGTAATGAAGTGGTCAGCGCAATCCCTTGATCTCAACCCCATTGAGAATCTACACCCTGAATGACTCGAACTGCTATAATTTCCAAACCGTTCCTGACAGTGAGCTCAAATTTTGACACATGACAGATAATTTTATTATTTACAAGCCTTTTAAACGATTTGCGTCTCAGTTGTGTTGAACAATTTTTATTCGCGATGGAATTCAAACGTGATAGCGTCAATGCTTTATATTTGGCTGGAAAACCACAAGTAGCCCTCCAGCACCTCAACGTAAATAAATCATTTGTGTCTCGAACCATAGCTCGTTACCGTGATACTGGCAGCGTTGCAAAACGCCATGGAGGTGGTCATAAAAAAACAGCAACATCGGCAGAAATGGTTCGGAAAGTGAAGGCTCGAATTGAGCGAAATCCGCGTCGACGTGGAAGAAAAATGGCTCGTGATCCTTGGAACGGATGCAACACATACTGAAAAATGAGCTTAGGCTCAAGCCATTGAAGTTCCAAAAAGCACACGATCTTACACTGCAACAGAAAAAAGTTAAAGTCGAAAGAGCGAAGGAGCGAAGGAGTTGCTACGCTAGCACGAATGTGGTGAGTTGCCGAATTTACATTTTCGGACGGCCACCAGATAGCAGGCAGCACCGATGGTGATGGTTTGGGCTGCCATAACCGCTGATGCTCGCTCTCCGCTCGTATTTTTGGACCGCATCGTCAAAATTAATGCGATCGTATACCGTGAAACTGTCTTAGAGGCAGAGTTGAAGCCTTGGGCAAACAATCATTTCGGTCGGAGACCGTAGACATTTCAACAAGTGCGCGTCAACCAAGATTGACTAAAATACACTTCATTTCTTCAAAACAGTGGATTGCAAATTCTCCGGATGCACATCCACTGGATTTCTCTGTCTAGGGTATTTTGAAGGCGAAGGTTGGCACTAAAAAATACCAAAGTTTGGACCACCTCAAACAAGCACTTCGCCGGGAATGGGCCAAAATACCGCAGAGCCACTTGCGTGCAGCGTGCGATGCTTTCTTCGGCCGTCTCAAGGCCATTATTCGCGCCAAAGGTGGACTTATTGAAAACTACTAATACAATTTGAAAATTGATGTATTTTCCAACATTTTTTGCTTTGGCACAATAAAATTTATCAAAAACTAAAAAAATTATAGCATTTTAAAAAGTTGGAGTTCGAGTCATTCACCCTGTATAGGGAATTGTAGATCAAAGGATTGATCGCACGAAATGCAATAATTTGGACTCACTGCTACGACAAGCACAAATTGCCTGGAATAACATCCCAATCTAATTACCTCAATGCCTCGTCGATGTGCTGCGGTAGTCAAAAATAATGGATATGCCATTTTCAAAAACTTTTTTTATGTTATTTGTTTATAAATTCTAAAATGTCCACTTATTTTTCAATGGATTTTTAATTATTTTCTTTTATTAAAAATTAGATAAGATTTAACGTGAAATGAATAATTGTAAATCAAAGAGTAATATTTTGTGAAAACGAAAATATAAAAGTTTTTAAACTCTCATAAGCTTTTTTTTAATTCTTTACTTTTTTCCTATATGACCATTTTTCGTGCTATAGTGTGGTCCAGCCAGACCTATTCTATTGATGGGAAGGTTTTAAAACATCCAACAGAAGGGTTAATGCCAACGACTACGAATTTCATGAGCTGATGTACTATTCTAATTTGCCAACAATATTTGTGAGATAGTGATTTTTAAATTAAAATTTATTGCAAATTGAACAACACATTAAATTTAGTTTTTCTGTTTTTAAAGTTTTATACTTAAAAAGGTAGTCTTAATTTTTCTCTGGATAACTTATCTGGCAAAGAAAGTACTGCTTTCAGTAAATAAAACAAAAACAAATCATTAAAACATAATTTTAATCTAGAAAAAGTTTTTCCATTGACTGTTTATTATTGATTTAATTTTAATACGGCTGATAGAACCTTTTTCCCTGCCCAAATAAAAAAAGGCTCCCGTCACCAATTATATTTTTCTGTAAGGCATTTGAAGGTGGAGAATGTCATTACACGTTTATTTTCAATTGAACTTGCAACGTGATTTCGTCTGTGATACTCATAAGTCTCGCGTGCTAAAACGTAATATTTATCTCTTCGTAGATGAATGATTGCATTTATAAATACGCTAAGCTTCTTTCACACAATTAATTCAAAAGAAATTTCCATAATTTTTATCTATAAATAGTTGGATAGGCATCGTTTGTTATAACATTTGTTTGCATAAGACAAAAATCACACGTGACCCTGTATCTCAGTTCAGAAGCAATTTTCTGTGATTACACCTTTATATCTAGAACTAAGTAATTTCACCCTTAAATTATTTACAGCAACTATTTCAAATTGTCCATGCCATTAAAATAAAAATTATTTTTAATGGACATTCAATCAATACAGAGTGTGCGCGCGCTTTAATTTTTAGCCTTATTAGTGCGTCGGCGTCGGTTAACAATCTTTATTGTCGCTAATACCAAAACGTTCACAACACCCTGACACAGCCAGAATCACAATCATTGTCATTTTAAAACTCCAGTTGATTTATTCGACGGCACATGATAAGACCGAGAGCCTACCTAACTCTCCTTATAAGCGGAACTTTTATTCGTGTACTGAGTCACTTGGATGTCTTATTTAAATCAATAGGATACGATCAATAAATCAAATTAGGTATTATTAATCGTACCTGTTCCGCAATAAACATACAATCAAACAAATGAATATGCATACGATAGTTAAATACACCGCTAATCTTAGAGCTATTCGTATATCGAGACATTGACATTTAGTAATGCGAGTACTTACTGAATTCATTGCTGACAGCTTGAGACATTGCTTCGCTGAGGAGATTATACGAGTGTCGGTGGTCTATGTGGCCACTTCCAGGTGCGCCATGATGATGTACATAGGAGGAGGCCGCATGGGATCCACCGACACTGCCACCACCAGCAACAGCACCTGTTACGGTTGTCATTGTTGTCGTTGCTGTTGGTGCTAAATGACCACCATTATTACCACCACTACTACTGCTGCTCGTGTGATAATTATGCTGCTGCTGCTGTTGCTGATGATGTGCTGAAGGCGCATTTTGATGGTGCAGTTGCTGGTGGTGTTGAAGCTCATGTGTATTTAAACGACTACCGCTGGCGATGACAACTGAGTCGCCGGGTGCTCCACCACCGGAGACACTGTGTTTTTGTGGCGATGAAACCGAAGATATCACAAGTATAAGGCAAATGTTCCAAAGCATTTTAAACGCTTTTATTTTGTTTGTTGAGTTTTTATTTATTAGGTTCTTTTTTTTTAAATATTGGTTTGATGTTTTATTGTTGCTGTCAAAAGTTATTAGTTATTCTTTTAATTAAATTAAATTTATTGGTGGTTTAACTGAAGAAAACAAGTTTTCTTAGAATGTCGTGTTTTTTTTTTTTTTAATTGATTTGCTGTATACTTTTTTTTATTTTAGGAAAACAAATTTATTGAAAATTTCACCAAAGACAATGTACAGGGTTTTCTTGTACTGAAGAACATTCTTTTTTTTAAATGCGAACGCACCCTTAATGGTTTTTTGTGAACTGTCATAACTATTTTGCTTGTCAATGTCTACCATTTAGTCATGTTTCAGTACTCGAACGAGCTGTATATATTGTACATATACTTTTTTTTATAATTTGCACGCGCTCAAGGGATTTAAGTGCCCTTAAAATGTTTGCACACAGCGCGGGCGAAGGAAAGTCAGGGAGGATAGAAAGAGAGGTACCGGTGAACGTTGGTTTTAAGTGTTTGCAGGTTATACTGGCTAGGAAATAAGGAGCTAGGCAGGGCATTCCGTAATCGAGTTGTACGGCTTAAGAAAGAATCACAATATTTCAGAGTACGTCCGAAGGTGGGCTTGAGGGTGTACTGATGAGCATTCATAGCGAGACGGGTGTTACGGTTGAAAGTTTGAATGGGCGGAATGCTACTGGCAATTTCAATGGAGCACTGGTGGTGGAAATAGCGATAAAACAAAGTGAGACAGGAGACTTTACGTCGGTGTTCGAGGGTGTCAATTGATTGACTGATATTAGTATCACCAATTAGTTTTATCGCACGGTTTTGAATCCTATCTAGCAGGTGCAGAGATGTTTTAGGAGCACCTGACCAGATGTGGGCATTGTACTCCAATTTTGGGCTTATAAATGCCTTATATATTGTGGCCAGATCAAAGGGGGTAAAATATTTCTTACATCGCTTGAGAAAACCTAGACATTTCGCAGCATTTTTGACGACATCGAATATGTGATCCTTCCAACGTAAGTTGTCATTGACACACATACTGAGAATGGAAAATTTATCGGTTTCGACGATGCAAGTGCCATTCATGGATAATGGCTGGATGTTCAAATTGCGCTTTAACGACAGCAACCAGCATTGTGTTTTGGAAGCATTAAATTCTACTCTGTTAGTGTTTCCCCAGTTAGTTATGCTGTTAATATCGGAATTTAATGAGCTTAACATACGCTGCCGTTCTCGTTCTACAGCCGAAAAGCAGTGACGTGAGTCCGAGAACGAATACGAAAAGCAGAGAGTACTGTCGTCAGCAAAGGAATACTAGATGGAGTGAAAAGTGACCTCCTTGACCGCCAGAATGCGCTGCTACTGCAAAAAAGGTTATGGTGCCTTAAAGTCCGTTCACATTTAGGGAGACATGCAAAATTTCAGGGCGATACTGTCTTTAGTTTTGTTTTGACAGCTGATTGTTATAGACGTGTTTGGCATCACGTTGAGTATGGACAAAAACGATTTTCGTTCTCTCATAAAACATTATTTTTTGAGAGACAAAACGGCGAAGAAAACAAAAGAAAAGTTGGATAAATATTGTGGAGCTAATGCTCCGTCAGATTACACCGTCAAATATTGGTTTCGAGAGTTTCGTGGTGGCCGCAACTCCACTACCAATCAAGTCGGCAGCGGCCGGCCCTCCGATGCGGTTACAGAGGACAGCAGATACCACAATGATTAGTACTGAGCGCACATGCGCACATATTGGGCAATATTCTGCATATGAAAAAGTTATCCTGCCGCTGGGTGCCGCGAATGACCAAAAACACGAACGCGAGAGCACTTCGAAAGAGTGTTTGGACTTGCTGATGCGGAATCGGGAGGACTTTTGGCGTCGATTGGTAACTGGATTTGGATCCCTCTGACTATTATCTCTTCCCAAACCTCAAAATATGACTCATCAATAAAATATTCAGCTCACGCGAGGAAATCATCGACGCCACGGAAGAGTATTTTGCAGACCTTCCGGAAAATTACGTTTCGGACTGGATCAAGAAGTTGGAAAATCGCTGGAATAAGTGTATCAAACTAAAAGAGGACTATGTTGAATAATAACAAAAAAACATTAAAAAAAAACAACAAAATTTAATTCCCAAGGAGGCCATTTTTCACTCCAGCTAGTATTTTGGATAAGAAGTAGCAGACAAGAGATCGTTAATGAAAATTAAAAAGAGTGTCGGAGACAGAACGGAGCCCTGGGGTACACCAGCATTTATTTTGTGAATATCAAACTTGAAACCATCCAAGACAACTTGAATTGAACGTTCCGAAAGGCAATTTCTAATCCATTGAAGAAGAGAGTCATCGATCCCAAGAGCACGCATTTTCGACAAAAGAGCCTGATGCCAAACTCTGTCAAATGCCTTAGAAATATCAAGTGCAACTATCTTGCTTTCGCCAGATTGAAGTACGCTTTGGTTCCACTTTTCGGTGAGACATGCCATCAAATCACCAGTGGACCTGTTGCTGCGAAAACCATATTGCCGGTCATTTTCGTGTTTCGAGATATTTCATGAGCTGACGGTTTATCAGCGTTTCCATGATCTTGGAAAGAAGGGGCGTACGTAAGTGCAATGGGTCTGTAGGAGGAGAGAGCAGAACATTCGCCTTTTTTAGGGACGGGCTGGACAAATGCTGTTTTCCATCTGCTCGGAAAGAGTCCTAAAGATTAGGATTGATGAAAAAGCTTTCGCAGTGGTTTTGTCAGCGTAGAAGAGAACCTCTTCAGAAGAAGGGGAGATATGTCATCTTGACCAGCGGAGTTATGTATGTTGAGACCTTTAAGTACTCCTGCTACTACACGAGTGCGAAAGTGAATTTGCCCCATTGAAGATTCGACGCACTCAAGTGTAGGCGAAGACAAAGCACAATCTGGGAGTATTGATCTGGCCGCAAAGTGTGCAGCAAGAAGCTTGGCCTTATCCAAAGAGCTGACAACTCAATGTCATTGTAAATGAGCGTTGGGATGGAGGATGAGGCAGAATTTCTAATATTTTTTACGAACGACCAAAAATATTTATTACTTTTGGGACATTGTAGTATTTTTTGCCTAAGTTTTTGGTCGTATTGGAATTTTACACATTTAAGAAAAACGTTGAAGTCATTCCTGGCTCGTTTAAACTTTTTTCGTTTTTCCTCTGCTGGGTTGGTCTTGAAGGACCGAAAAAACATTTCTCTAACATTTATATTCTCTACAAATCAAAAAGCTAACTTGTTCCAATTACCTACATATGTCTATTTTGCCATTGCGATCAGTGCTTATGTAAGTATTTCATGCACCATTGGTGCAGATGGTCAATTCACGCGGACTCTCATAACTCTAATTGAATATAAACTAAAAACGCCGACTGTGGGTATTGCTAAGAATAATATGGATGACGTGCTACCCAAAAAACAGGTCTGCTGACTTTTTAACTGGCCGAAAACTATTATAAAACGTTTAGAAAATCCAGTACTAGAATCATTTCTTTTCTTGACATCTGAAAGAAATTCTTAAAATACTCGCTGAAGAAGAATGATACCGAAAGTGCGATAAAGTTTCTCTTTTAAAAACATTCAACTTCGAGATTATCAAAGAAAAACAGAATTCAGAGAGTTAAACGTCGCATTGTCGCATGTTAATATACGTACTAGCACTAAGAGTCAACAAAAACACTTATAATTGACAACAAAACTCAGACTAGAACATCTCTGTTGACAGCCTTCCATTTCGAACAACCTATATTACCCCGGACATCTACCTCATTGCAGCAAATATACGAGTAGATCTACTCTAATCTCACTGAGAAATATTCTGGGGAAACCAACAACCCACGAGAACTTTTAGCGATTACGTATCTCTCAACCTCCAGTCTTATGCAATCTGCATCTAGTGCTGTAAACCAGTGTCATTGATATTAAGAACCCGTCAGGAGTGTAGCAACAGATAAGCCTAAGAGTGCAGGGAAATACATAAAACAAAACAATTGCACTTCACGAGCAAGAGTTTGGAAGAACATCAGCTTCTCTAGAGCATGAAAACTGCGCGATCGAGAGAAATATATAGCCAAAAGCAAAATATATTACCAAAAGCAAAAATGGACGCGTCAAGGCAACAACGTTCAAACAAAGATTTGAATGGACGAGCGAGAAATGTTAGTAGTGGAGTCACAGTCGTTGCTAAGTATATGGAATAGCCGCCTCTGCGTTTTTAATGGCGAGGTAAATCAAATTCTGCTGTCAGCCACAAAGAATCTTCCAACCTGGGCAACAAAAAGCAAGACTCGCTCGTACAACTAAAATGAGATAAGCATAGCAATATCTTTAAATAATACCACATTGCTGGACTAGATCAACACATTTCCTAGATTTGGTCGGAAAATTCTGACCGTTGAATATCACTTTGTCGATCCACCGGAAGGAGAACCTCTAGATTGCGTCCAGTTGTGAACACCAAGTTGTTAAGGCCCTTTTCCACTGCAGAATGGTCCAGATTGTAAAAATATCTATAAAACAAGATAAGGCAAGGTATCATACAATACATACCTCACGTCATATAACAGTGTCAGACAATAGATCATTTACGAAAATAGAAAAGAGTGTCGGAGACGTAATGGACCGAAAGGGCAGACAAACATTTGTTTTGTAAATATCAGACTTAAAATTGATACCGAATTCTGTTAAATGACATTGGAATATCAATCGATGTAGGTTTTTGTTCCACTAGTAGACCTGTTGCCGTACATGTACATGATTTAATAAATTATCACCGTTTCGATGGCCTTGGAAAGAACGAACGTAATTGCATTGGGCATGTAGGACGAAAGAAAAAAAGATTCGTCGTTCTAAGGTACGGTCTGGACAAGAGAAGACAGAGAAGGAATTATTTTTTTCAACAGTTTTTCGTCTGGACCACTCGATTTATGTATATTAAGATTTTTAAGTACTCTTGCTACTAAATAGATACGAGCGCGAAAGTGAAATGATCCTATATAAAACTGTACACATTCTTACCTGTGCAACCAGAAGAAATGGAGAAAGCCATTAAAGCAGTCAGAGACGGGCAAATGGGCATATTGCTTGCATCTAAAACAGTCTTAGTTCCACAGACGACGCGGCAGAGAATGGCAAGAAGTGAAAACCCCATTGACCATCTGCTTTTAAGCAAATTGGGTCGAAAGCCAGTATTTAATGAAGCATTGAAAATCAGCTTGTATGTTAGACTATGCACTGGAAATCGAAACTCGTTTCTGGGGGCTTACAAGCCGTGACATAAGATCACTAGCATTTCAAATAGCGAAAGTAAATAAAATATCCAACATGTTCTCAGCTTTGAAGAAGTGTGCTTGGAAAGACCGGTTTTATGGATTTTGCCAAAGACATAAGGGGACGTTAAGTTTGCGAATGGCAATAGATGCGTCTTTTGATCGAGCTAAAGGGTATAGTCGCAAAAACGTGGAAATATTTTGTAACTTGCTCGAACAAGAATATGAAAAATGTAATTATCCAGCTGGTCGCATTTGGAACGTCGATGAAACTGGGCTAAGCATTGTTTAAACCAAACAATCAAAAGTTTTAGCCCGAAAAGGAAAGCGACAGATAGGTATCATAACATTGGCTGAACGATGGTCGCTGGTGGAAGTTTCATCCCACCATATTTTATCTTTCCGAGAAAAAAATCAACATCCTCTTCTGATGAAAGAAGCAACTCCTGGTGCGAAGTTTTCATGCCATATATCTGGATGGATACAAGTCCCCATATTTACGGAATGTTTAAAACACTTTTTGTCTCAGACGAAACCCTCAAAAGAGGACTCAGTTCTCCTTATATTGGATGGGCATTATAGTCACACAAGAAATATTGATGTGTTGGATCTTGCACGCGAAAATGGAGTGGTTATAATATCATTGCCATCGCACTCAACCCATAAAATGCATAAAATAAAACATTTATGGGACCTTTAAAAGTTTTTCTTATAACGACGAAATTAGACGTTTTATACGTGAAATGGGGCGAAACCCAATATGATTTGGTGGGACTTTTTTCGAAAGTGTACTTGAAGGTACAATCTGGTCAAATTGCTATCAACGGCTTTAAGTGTTGCCCATTTGACAATTAAAGAAAAGAAGACGGAGCAAAAAAAAAACTACACAGAGCATTGAACTCATGGCCCAATTCGAAATAGAGCCCGTTTCCGATGTTCAGATACCAGAAGTTTTTCGCACTAGTAAAAGCCTATCTCCTTACCAGCATGTTAATACTGAACCGCAAGGTTTCGAATCTTCCGTACAATTTAATCGGCAACCGACTGCCTCCGCAAGGTTAGATTATGTGACACTTTGGGAAATATCTCCACCACCAACAATTAAACGACCCCTAAATAACCGCAGAGGAAGAAAAACGACCGCGATTATTTTGACCACTTCGCCATACAAAAATAAATTGATGGCAAGTATTGCAGCAATAAACAAGCGGAAAGAGACTGCTGAGAAGAAACCAAAACCGTCGAAATCAGAATTGCCAAAACGAGACCGTGTACCAAAAAAAAGATAATCGTTCAGTTATTCTGAAAAAAGTACCCAGCCCAGTAAATTCGAATACATCACCCAATAGTGACTCAAATCAAAGCCTATTTTTTCAAGAAACCGACGATTAGATGGAAAATTCCGATGATGTTCCACCGACAGAGAATACAATGCGTTATTTTTGTAATAATCGTCATGTGACATGGTTTGGGCTCACGAGACTTGCCTGCCAGGAAGAAAAGCTATATTTCTTTGCCAATCATGTGATGAATAAGATGATTTTGTTTTGTTATGTTATAAAAAAATATATACACTTGATCCTCTTTTTACACAGTTTTTTTTTAAATCACTTTTTTTACACGGAATCTTTCTTCATCCCTCAGCAAATTTTAATGCAAGATTTTTTTTATTTGGTTAGTTTTACTACATGTAACATGTAACATAACCCTTAGAATGCAACTCTTTTGTCAATAGAAAAGAAAAGAGTGAAATGAAATGTCAAAACAATAGTGTTCGCAATGGTGCCAAAACATATCAAGAAAAGTTTGCGTGAAACAATAAAAATTTTGGATGATTTAAAATCTGGCGAAAAAATTACGGCTGTTGCAAAAAGAAAAAACTTAAACGAAGCAACTGTTCGCACAATAAAAAGAAATGAAAACGTAATTCGGAAAATGGCTTCAGTCAGCAATGTCGGGAGTTTTTAAAAGGTTTTAACGCCAGAGATGTGCTGGTAGTACAAACCGAGCACACGCTTCTGTGGTGGCTTGAAGATCAAGCACAACATAGGATACCTGTTGATACCTACCAGATCAATAAAAGCCAATGCACCACAGTTCTACTTAAAATTAAAAAACGAAAACGCGAATTTAATAGCTGAATCCGGCAAGTCCACCTTTTGCGCTAGCAGTGGCTGGCTTAAAAACTTTTTACATCGCAATTCCTTCCACAATGTAAAAATTAGAGGAGAGTGTGCATCAGCAGATGCAGAAGCAACTAAAGATTTTCCTCCAATTCTCTTAGAATCGGGCGGCTACGTTCCTGACTAAGTTTTCAAGGCGGATGAAACAGAGCTATTCTGGAAAAAAAATTCCCAGCCACACTTCCGTAGCGAAGCAGGGAAAGTCTGTTATAGAGTTTAAGCCAGCAAAAAACCGAATCACATTGTTACTATGCAGCAATGCATCAGGCGAAAAAATATTGAAACAGTTACTTGTCAACAAGAGTCTGAAGCCTCGAGCCTTGAAAGGTAAATGTTTGTTCGATTTGTTGTTAACGTTAAGACTATTTAGGCAGTTTTTAATTTGTTATAGGTCTTGACATAAAGAAGCTGCCAGTGTATTGGATGGCGAATAAGAAAGCCTGGGTGACAGCGTCGCTTTTCAAAGATTGATTTGACAAATATTTTGTCGCTGAGGTCCGCGAGTATTTGCAATCAAAGAATTTAGGCTTTGCTCCTCGTTGACAATGCCCCTGGTCATCCCGTCATCGACCATGAAAATGTTAAAATTATGTTCCTGCCACCAAACACTACGTCTTTGTATCAACCGCTAGACCAGGGAATAATTGCTACATTCAAGACTTACTATGTTAAGCACTCCTTCTAGCAAATGTTGACACAAATTGAAATCGACAACCAGTTAAATGTGATCTCAGCATGGAAATCGTTTGATATACGAAATTGTATAAAATGCATTAACTGTGCTACTAAAGAGATTAAGAAAAGTACGCTGAACAGGTGCGGGAAGAATTTATGGATTGCTGCTGTATTGGAAAAGGAGAATGAAAATCCAAACTTAATTGCATACGCTGATATTTTTCAACTTGCCACCACTGTTGGAGGAGAAGGTTTTCAGATATGCCGATTGAAGATATTAATAAATTTTTTTAAATTCCTGTTGTGGGTGATGATGAAATTCTGCAGAACTTAAACGAAAATAATAACGAGGCTGAAAGTGAAGAGGAACTATGCTGTGGAGCATTGCTTGGAAAAAGCAATGGAATTGCAAAGACATTTTTTGAGCCATGATCCAAATAAAGACCGTTCAGTCAAATTTCAGCGAGATATAAAAGAAGCCATTGAAAACTACCGGCGTCTCTATGACGAAGTTAAAGAAAAAATGTCACAGCGGCTTATGACCGATTTTTTTAAAACTTAAAAATGTGTAAATCAAACAAAACTGATCTCATTTACTCTTTTAATTTACTATATAAACTGTACGAAATGAATAGTTTTTATTTAAAACAAATAAATAAAATGAATTAAATATATTTAAAATGAGTAAATATTTTTTTTTTAATACCTACAAAATGTCTAAATCTTTGATGAAAGGAGTTAGGACACATGCATACAAAAAAGTGTTTTTATTGCACTATATTTTTGTTTTGCACGCCATTCTTTCAAAATTGGAACGACTTAGCGCTTTTATAGGAAAATTTATCTTATTTTACAGGGTTTTATTTTACGCGACATTTTCTTGGCCCGACAAACCGGGTGAAAAGAGGATCAAGTGTATATAATATATAAACAGCTTAACATATGTTATATATTATAAAAAGTATGTTGTTTGATTTAATGATTTAAAGATTTTAGTGCAAAAGAGATCTGCTAGAAGAAACACGCAAAATATTTGTTGAAAGTTAAAAATAGTAAGACAGCTAACATACTTTTCAGGTTATCTGGTATAGTATACCACATTTGACTACGCGTGTATACCACATTACAAATCATCTTCTTAGGATGGTACTTTTCGGGTCGTGCCACTTTTATAGCAATATTTTTTTTATACAAAACGTGGATATTAAAACTTAAGCAGGATATGGTACTCGTAAGTAACACTTACTTTTGAAGGTATGCACACTTTCTTCGAAATCAACAGAATAGTTTTCTCGTTATACCCATAAATTAACATGTATCCCACAATATCCGATTCTACTCTATTCGTTGTATTCAAGCAGATTGGACTCGTACCAAAAGCTAACAAAACTTGATGTGGATCAAGGTATAAAATGAAGTATCAATTATGAGTCAAAATCTGAGACTTGCAGCATCTCTCAAGCGGCTATAGTTATCAGTCAAAACTGATCAAAACTATTTGGTCTGTCAAAATAATTATCAACTCCTTGTAGAGGCATTATGCTTTTTTTTTATATAATTTGTAATGTACTCGTACGTGTAAGACTAAGACCCATCGGAATGTTATCTGTCAAACTGCTTGATTATATTTCCGACTCCTTATACAATGAGTTCAAAATGAATTTCCTAGAACTGTAAGTACCATAATTTTCTCCTTATGATTCACTTTCTTCTAATGGGAAAAAACAGCGAATCATATACATAATATTCTTAGACAAATAGAGATAGTGGAAAGCGCCTTGATTCAAAAGCAAAGATCAGAGGTGGAGATTCACCTAAGAACCCCTGTAAAGATCCGACCAAGCCTATTTGTCTAAGATTATATTATTTATATAAAAAATTATGTGTATGCTAATACTCACATGTATATATAAATACATACATGTGTATAAGTATAACATCAACATACACACGGCGTAACTCGCGACTTATCTAAAAAAAACCTCTAAAAATCTAGTGGTAGGACAAGTAAGAGTCTAAGACACTGTTCATCTAGATACAGCATAGATTTTTGTTTTTTGAATACACATTCTCGTGTGTACATAATAAGTAACTGTTGTACAAACTTATTGAAAAATCTTTTTCTACTTCCCTTCTGAATGTGATAATTTTTTGAATAAACATTTAAAATTAACACATCGCAAATTTTATCAAAGCTGAGGTAGATTTAGAATCTTTTTGTAAGCTAGTCTCTCTGAAATAATTTGCTTTATTTGACTATGTACACTGTATTTATTTGATTTTAATGTATTTTTGAGTTCTTTCAGCTGTTTTAAGATGATAGTGCGTCACGATGAAAGATACTAAGTCTTAAACTTAATATTTGTAGATTCGTTGTACATCTATGTTATCAGAAAATGTGAAGGCACGAACTCTACTTAGTCATAAGTAAATAAGGCAGTTTTTCATGATTTTGTAAATTGCAGTTTTTAAATTTGAATGTCAAGACTGATTGTAAAACCTGCTTCTAAAAAAAAAAAACCTCATTGACGCACTAAAGCACTAAATTATAAAAGTTGATAATGAATATAAGACTTTTCGATTATTTTTAATCGTTGATGTCGGAACAAGAAACATCTCAATTAAAATGAAGAGTTTCTTGTATCTTTTACTGCTTTAGAAAACAGATTTTATGTGACTTAACCGTTAAATTTATAATTGCTCAGTTTTTTTTTCATTTTAGTTGTCGGGGATCAGAGATCCTACAGTCCTTAAGAAACACAAACGTGTCTAACACTCCTTCTAAAGATGGCAAATTTTACGTGCCCTTCCTTTTATTGATGGATATCCACATGCACAATTGATTCTTGATGAAATTAGTGATACAGCGTATAATGAAGAACTGCGGCTGTTGTTGCAACATCAAACAAACTTTCAACTTGGTTAGAATCTGAACCCGAGAAGTGATGTCATGTCGAACTTTTACAGACGGCGGCTGAGCCGACGGTTGCAAGGCGGTGAAAAGCATTGATAAAAGTTGGCCTAGAAGGGATCCTCCGCCTAGGTTATCGCCGTTAGTACTCTAATCTAGATAACCCTGCATCCAGATTACAGAAACCGTAAACGAAAATTATATCGACGTATTCGCGAATCGAAAACATTTTTTCTTAAACATTTGCTAAACACTTTACTCGTTCACTCTTAATCAGTAAATACTAGATGGAGTGAAAAGTGACCTCCTTGACCGCTAGAATGCGCTGCTATTGCAAAAAAGGTTATGGTGCCTTGAAGTCCGTTCATATTTAGGCAGACGTGCCAAATTTCAGTGCGATACTGTCTTTAGTTTTGTTTTGACAGCTGATTGTTGTTGACGTGTTTGACATCATGTTGAGTATGGACAAAAACGATTTTCGCCCTCTCTCATAAAACATTATTTTTTGAGAGGCAAAACGACGAAGGAGACAAAAGAAAAGTTGGATAAATATTATGGGGCTAATGCTCCGTCAGATTACACCGTCAAATATTGGTCTTGAGAGTTTCGTGGTGGCTGCAACTCCACTACCGATCAAGTTCGCAGCTGCAGGCCCTCCGATGCGGTTACAGAGGACAATGTCAAAAAAAAATACATGAAATGGTGTTGGCTGACCGGAAAGGGAAGGTGCGCCAGCTAGCAGATACCACAAAGGTTAGTACTAAACGCACACGCCATATTTTGGGCAATATTCTGCATATGAAAAAGTTATCCTGCCGCTGGGTGCCGCGAATGACCAAAAACACGAAGGCGAGAGCACTTCGAAAGAGTGTTTGGACTTGCTGATTGGGAATCGGGCGGACTTTTGGGGTCGATTAGTAACTGGATTTGGAACCCTCGGACTATTATCTCTTCCCAAACCTCAAAAGATGGCTCATCAATCAAAAATTCAGCTCACGCGAGGAAATCATCGACGCACACGGAGCAGTATTTTGCAGATCTTTCGGACGGGATCAAGAAGTTGGAAAATCGCTGGAATAAGTGTATCAAACTAAAATAGGACTATATTGAATAACATAAAAAAAACATTTAAAAAAAAAATTTTTTTTTAATTCCCAAGGAGGTTACTTTTCACTCCACCTAGTAAAGTAACTTCGGCACATTTCAAAAGTTGTTACCGAATTAAACAAAAACATTCCACAAAATAGCGGAAAATTTACCGTTGGCTTAATTCTCCAACTTTGTTTTACTTATTAACTGACAGCTTTTAGTCAATTTTTTTGAACACACTATTTATTTTGTGACCCATTTGCCTGCATAAAATAGTGGTTTGCAATAACTTCCGTTGTTCGTAAGTGTAAAAGTCATACATAAAAATCGTAGATAATGAAGAGAAGACAAAAGTTTTGATAAAAAAAGTTGACCGAAAAGTTGAAAATTTCGAGATAAACGTATGTTTCTGATGAAATTGGTCCAACGATTTTTCAAAATGTTAGCTTTATAATATAGGCTGGCGTTCATCGAACTCAATGGAATTTTAGTATTTTATGCAATCTGAAATTCTCTTTCAAAAATATGCACAACGATTTCTTAAGCTACGGCCCTTTAAGAAGTTTTATCTCGAAATCAGAAGTTCCCCACTTTAACAGCCTATAACTTGGAGGGGCTTGAAAATAGACCCCACACTGCAATACAATTTTTTGTTTGCCTTAACTTTAGGAATCTTCAGCTATCAGGACGAAAACCAAAACTGGGACACCCTGTATAAAGCCAATATTTAGCGCGTTATTGATGAGATAGAACCCAAAATCTTCAAAAAGTTCGCAAAACCGACTTAATGCGCTTCGTCAAAAACATCCGGTTCATGTGACAGAAATCGAGTTCAAGACATTATGTCATGAATCAGTCTTCATAAGTCCGTGACTTTTTGAATTTCTGACCTCTTTACTGAAACAGCAACACTGCTCCTGTCAACAGGCATCTGTCAGTTGACTCCTGTCAAAATTTAAACTTGCTGCGTCAGTTAGTTTGTGTTTGACAGCTATTTTTATCAGACTACTCACTAATTTGAGGAGAAAATGGAAAAAAGTGAATTTCGTGTGCTTATTAAGCATTATTTCTTGCGAAAAAAAACCATTACCGAG
Organism: Volucella zonaria; assembly: GCA_963966105.1. NCBI lineage: Eukaryota > Metazoa > Arthropoda > Insecta > Diptera > Syrphidae > Volucella > Volucella zonaria. Next base: position 162,437,503 of record OZ014532.1, read on the forward strand.
ACCAAGGCTAAGCTTGATAAATACTATGGGGACTCTGCACTATCGATTTCAATGGTAAAAAAGTGGTTTACTGGATTTCGTTGTGGCCGTACAAGCACTGAAGATGCCGAACGTCCTGGACGCCCAGTTGAGGTCTCTACACCCGAAACAATCGAAAAAATTCACGATATGGTGTTGGCCGACCGAAGATTGAAAGTGCGAGAGATTGTGGAAGCCGTAGGGATCTCGCATGGCTCAGTGGTTTCAATTTTGAATGATCACTTGGGCATGAGAAAGCTTTCCGCAAGATGGGTGCCGCGTTTGCTCACAGTCGACCACAAACGCAATCGTGTGCAATATGGAGGAGTTGTTGCGCCGTTTTGTAACCGTGGACGAAACATGGATCCATCACAACACACCAGAGAACAAACAACAGTCAAAACAGTGGGTTTCTAAGGGTGAATCGGCGCCAAAGAAGGCCAAGGTGGGTTTGTCAGCCAATAAAGTTATGGCGACCGTTTTTTGGGATGCACGCGGGATAATCCACATTGACTACCTTCAAAAGGGAAGAACAATCAATGGGGAATATTATGCCAACTTATTGGACCGATTCAATGACGATTTGAAAAAAAAACGACCCCATTTGGCCAAGAAAAAAGTTCTTTTCCACCAAGGCAATGCAAGGGTGCACACATGTGCAGTTGCCATGGCAAAAATCCATGAATTGGGCTATGAATTGCTCCCTCATCCACCCTATTCTCCAGATTTGGCTCCGAGCGACTACTTCTTGTTCCCAAACCTGAAGAAATGGCTTGGTGGAAAAAGATTTGACTCCAATGATGAAGTCATCTCGCAAACAAAGGCCTATTTTGAGGACCTCGACAAATCATTTTTTTTGGAAGGGATAAAAAAATTGGAGAAGCGTTGGACCAAGTGTATAGAGCTCAAGGGAGACTACGTTGAAAAATAAAATTATTTTTTTATCAAAAAATCTGTGTTTTAATCCAAAAGTCACTGACTTATTGACCCGCCCTCGTAAATAAAGATATTTCATTCAAATTGGATTCCTGTCTACGTTTTTTACCTAAAAGTTCTATAGCTCCCAAATAAACGCCCCTTCCTTCTCTACGAACTAAGAATAATAATGTGACCGTTTGAGTTTAGCAGCCATATGTAAGAGGTGTCTTAGGGTCAGCACATATACTTGCAATTCTTTGAACAGCGATTACAGTGATGTTATTAGTTACGATGTCTAGAACAGATATGTAGCCATACTACCCACAACAACGAGCGGAGGAACTCACACTTAGCAGGCGGGCAGTAGCTTGACGAGTACTGAAAGGACAAGCATGCACAAAATTGGTCTATTTTCTTTGAAACTGCTGCTGGTTTGAAATAAGATTAGAAGTAAGATTGTGTGCAATTACTACGTGTGTTTTTGCTCGTAGAGAAAAACTTATTCTCTAATTCTGGTGCAAGGTTTTTGTTGCAGATCTCTTTCGGAATTTTACGAGTATATTCCACCGGATTACCGATCAATTGAAATCCAGACTCAACAATAAGGAAACAAGTTTGTGAATTCAAAAACGCTTTCATGTAAGAGCTAAATAACAAATAACTGAAATAGCAATTAATGTCATCTTAATTTTTAAACAGACAGAGAACAATAATGGAAAATAAACTCTCAAAAACAATCTTCAATGTAAAAATAACTTACAACATCGCATTTTAAAAACAAGGTTTGTATTTTTAACTTATTTAAAATTATCCAAGTCGTGCAGAATAACAATATCAGTCGCAATGACGACTTTTGAATTAAAACCAGACACGGTGGAAGAAACCCATAACGAATATGATCGGTTAATCGTCATCAAATCTTATATCATATTTAACAATAAACTGAGGGGGGGCTGACAAGAAAAAGAAATATCGTGTTAAAAGCTAGGTCAATATACAAATTTGTTTGTGCCCCCCAAATGACTAAAATAGGTTCTCTTTATATCTGACGCAATGTTTTCTCAACCAAGAAACAGACGTTGCTAATATTTGCGCAAGATGATCACGATCCTTAGTAGTAGGCAATGTCATGATCATGCACACAAATATGAGGACAGAAAATCTATCACCTTTGACGAAGGATGTTCGATAGTAGTTACATGGTATTAAAGTCAATAATGCCCGACCACATAGATCTAAAGTTGTACAAAACAAGTTTGCGTACTGATTAAAGATGCCCAAAGATCAACCGAATGTACATACATATGTACGTATAACATGAGCACCTCACAAGACCCCAGTAACAAGATAATTTCCATATGAGTGTGTCGGTATGAATGACAAGTGTGAATTCTAAACAAATTCATTTTCCTTTTGATATGACAGAATGGAAAATTTTCAAAAAAAAAAAAAAACAGAAAAAATGTATTCAACAAATCAATGTTTTTTTTTTAATCAACTGATGCCGAGATGCACAGCAACATCAACAAATCGATCAATTTTGATCAACTGACAGTGTGAGGTCACAACTATAAGATGGCGTCCAGATATTTATTATTTTATACACACACACACATGGGAAACGGGGTGTCAAAAACTCGAATACCGGATTGAAGTGCACATTCCGTACAACGATCGGAAAAGGTCGGCGAGACGAGAACAGACGACAACCGACGACCACGACAAAACAATGAAATCGAAAAAACACAGGTCACACTTTAAGCAACTTGGTAACACTTTTTTGTATTTTCTTATTCAACCCTTTTTATTTTTGTTTTGTTGCTGTATAAATTGCGAATCACAATAGACAAAATGAAAAAAAAAAAATAAGAAAAAGTGCACAAAATTGAAAAGAGGCTAACGAAGCATAATGCTCTTCTCCGTGTGCTTATAACTTTATTTATTCAAAACCACTCATCACCAGAATTTATTCTGTGCTCTTTGATCAATTTAAATTTAGATTAGGTAAGAATTTCGTTTTTTTTTCTATTTTTTTCGTACATCGGGACCGCACCAAAAAATCTCGGTGGTGACAAGGAGAGCACGCGGAATAGGAAAACCAAAGCGCCCGACACAACACAAACATCGGACGGAATAATGCTTTTCTTCTTTTTTTTTCGTTTGGTGTGAATAACAACGGAATTTAATTTTGCAACACGTCACACTTTAATTCAGTAAAAATATACTTGACAAAAAAAAAAAACTATGTGTGGTGTACTTTTTTTTATAATTATGCTGGCTGATTTTGATTCTTTCTTCCTTTCGAATTGCAGGTCGAAAATCGGTGGATTCTGATAAAAAAAAAATCATCCTTAGACTGACAGTCGAGAGAGGAGACACTACTTAGTTGGACTTGCACTAAGAGATTACCCACTTATAACTGCGACTTGATTGTAGACATTTTACACGAGCTTTGTATTGGATTTATTTTTTTGGAGATATTTTCAATGCGATTACACACCAACGCAATTAAGAATGAACTGCACACAAAACAAACAAAAAAAAAAATGAAAAATATGCATAAAAAGATTTTTTAACTAGCTGCCGACAAAGATTGGAACACCAACCGAAAACACAAACTTCATTCTCAACACTGGGATTACAGAAACTAATCGGAATCTTTGAATGACTGAGGGAATTCGATGGAGTTTGAAACACGGAAACAACTCAGCTGTGCAAAGTGACAATTGAAATGTCAGATGAATTCGCTTGAGTGCCTTGCAGTGTTCGAAAATTTACATTTCGTAATGCTATTTCAAAATATCTTGTTATATACGAATTTTAGCAAGACCTCGTATGATTCGAGGCTGCATCAAAACATTTCCAAATCCTTTTGATAATAAGGAAATGATTCAATCAGATTCTGGACTGAAATGAAAAAAAATGTCACAACTTCACAAACTAAAGGACAATGTTTATGATAAGTTAAGAAGTTAAGTGCCTTCCTTAATACAGCCAATTATCGGGGATATGGTCATCATAATGAGACAACAGAAGAAATCGAATACGTCTACCTGTACTTCTACGTAAAAAGGGAGACAGACGGTCTAAAAGTCATTTATCATATGTCATATCATCATATATATTTGGGATTTGTGGACTTTACTTGGGGATTTGATAGTATTAAACAAATTATAATTTTTTTTTCTGTGGTAACAGAACACTCAGCCAAACGACTAATCCATCCATTGCATGTTCCTTTTGCTGCAATTACTCAGTTCTTCCTGGTAAGCTGAATAATCACCTCAGTGATTAACAGCAACACTTAAGTATCACATCAACCCCGCGTACAATGGTGCCGCCACCAATTTCATAGCAGGAGTTCTTATCACTAATAGATAGTGCTCTAAGATGCTTACAAAAACGAAGTACCTCGTTCGACATATCTGCAACCTAGAGAGTGTTATTTCAAGGTATTTACAATTGCACTCACTGGTAGCTCAACAGACAATGCGAGCACCAACCTAGAATATAGGCAGCCTTAATACGTATTCAGATCTAGAGAAGTCCTCTTCTGAGCCTTTTCAGCTGCCTAATTACCGCAATACTATTATTGCAAGAACAAGACTCATTGAATTCAAGGTTCTATTCACTAACAGTGCTTTTATCTCCAAATTAAATTATTCATTTAAACTATAATTCACCACTTAAGAATGCGCCAAATTTTCTTACGCCGACTTAAAGACTATGACAGAAGACTTTAAGAAGATAGAACAGGTGTCGTCTGAAGACTACTGAAGAGTAGCGCATTAGACTCTACGGCTCAAATCGTAACAGCCCCGGCAGTACAGATCAACCAACTTGTGACTCTATACCGAATTAAGATCAGAAAAGTTCAGGGTAGTGTGCAACGTTATAAGCCATTAAAGCTTATAGATGCAGAAGCAGAAGTACCAGCAAATAGGTGCATCATATTCACATCTCAATCTCAAGCCACGGACTTAAAAATGACAGTGTGGTAGAAGGTATCATTATTTGATCAATTGTGCACTAACCGGGTTGACGAAGAGTTTCACGTGTTCACACAACAAAATGCAGACAAGATCTTGTACGCTGTGTTAAGAAGATTGATGTCTCCATAGTTGACGCAACTTCTACCTTCTTGTCGATCGGCTAAGCAATGCTGAGGTCCTAGTTGCTGGATGCTTTATAACACGTCATCCCTCGTTTTCTCAAATAGCTCTACAGGTAAGACGTCTGGTTCGGTTACCTTGCTATGGTTGAGGATATGACCATCTTTACTTTATATTGAGGGATGGACGGGATTCTTAGTTTTCATCGCCTTACATATCGCAGAAGTGGATTTTCCATGTCCTCAACACCCACTGTGACCCTGCTACTAAATTTACTTGCTCATCTCTATAGGCTTGTGTGCGGATGTTATTGGTTTGAAACCTCTTGGTAGTACTTTCAAGCGAAGTTCCTTCGAGAAACACCTCTCTACTTTCACGATCATAAGCTTTTTTTCTTCGGAGAAGACAATGTTGTTTTCTACACGTAATCAGAGCCATTTCGTAGGTGACTGTTTTGCTTCATGTAGTTGTATGCAGGAGTTTTCATAGGGCTGGTTAAATGAAGTTCAGAATATCAGATGCCACATTTCCGAGAGCTTTTTTGACATCGATGCAATGGTTCTTCATACATACATGATCGGCACATGCTCTGGCAATTTGTTGAGATTGCAGCCATGGGTCGTTCAATTTGTAGTAGTCCGAGTCCAGTGGCCGCTCGAAATATTCGAACTCACGTTACTGTTCGCCAATTTGCCTTTTTTCTTAACATTTTCGTTATTGCTGTCTTACTTTGTCTTTGTGTTTCCCATAATGTTTTTCGGGATTAATCAGCCCTACGCAAGTTCCAAGTCCAAAGATACAGGTCTATTCAGCAGGAAGCTACACTAGTTATCATAATCTCTTCTGAAAGTAGACACGAAAAATCATTTCCGTCTCTGGTATTCCAATGGCGTTTTCGATTGGTTCCTCTTCGGAAGTTGGGCAATTTGGAATACTAAAAACTTCTTCGGTCTTTGCTGTCAAAATTGTTACATGTTTAGTTAAATGTCAAATTTTTATTCTCATTTTCAATTACATTTATGAAATTTTTAATCTAATTTTTATAATTTTTATAAACATCATCTGATGTTGACGTAGATGATGACGACGAGGATAGTAAAATACTTTTTATTTCTTCTTTTCTCTTATTTTATTCTTTATATATATTTGCTTGTTAAGCACAGCCGACTGCTCGAAGAGAGAAATTTAATTTGACACATAATAGATACTATTTGATTTTTATACATATTTATGTGCGTTAGTACATTTTATCATTCCTTCCTTCAATGATCCTTCTGAAATGAAAACCAGAAGCAAAATTTTGTTTCTGAAAAAGTGAGAAGAAACAGTTTTATGTCACTTTTTCGCTCCGGAATGCAAAAAGAAGGCTTCTGTCCGGTCAATTGAAAATGCCAAGAACTACGACTTTGATACCCAATATACAGCTGGTCTGGTTCATTTTTGGCTGCTCGCCCATGCCGATATCTGGATTCAAACGAGTTCATATTTTGAGGGAATCCTGTCTTTATTTTATTTCCTAAATTTGGCGGAAATTTTTTTTTCTTCCGCAAGAGTTGGGAAGAATATTAAAACAGGTAATACACTTTCTTATACCGTAATTACCTTACTCATGTTTTGGTAATTTTTTTTAAGAACGATTCTAAAAAATACAGAGCAGACATTCTCAACTTAAAAAAAAAAGAAGAGGAAACAGAAATTGCGAATATTCTAGAAGAAAAAAAAATTTCCCAAGGCCCATGAACACAGCCATTGGTAATCTGGAAATGAGTCATCTGCATGTCATCGATCGCTTCTACCCATCTGTTCTACTGCAGCAGTAAACAAAAAAGCCATTCGCCGGGGCGCAGTCTGATTAGAATTTCACATTCCTTTCGTTTTATTCTACGTTAATAATTTTTCTATAGACACATTAAAATGTCTATTATAATACCAACTTCTGATTTTATTAAAGTGAATGTTTCCAACTCCAAAAATGAGAACATCTCCTTCGAGAAGAAATTCCCAAAAGGCCTCACTGTTGCAGAACTCAAGGTGAGTTTATTGCTGTCTTGCACATGGTTTAAAATGTTCATCTTCAAGGCCGAAACAGAAGTCAAGACCATATAGATTACCTTTGGGAGATGTTAAAAATAATCAATTTTAATTTGTTTTAATTTTTTTACATTTTTAGGAAAAATTGGAAATTCTCACTGGTGGCTGTGCTGGAACTATGAAAATAGAACTCTTTAATGGAGATCGTAATGTTTGTAAGATCGACAATAATGACGCCCTATTGGGCTCCTATCCAATAGAAGATGGAATGCGTCTACATGTTATCGACAATTTTCTGATACTCGCGGATGAAGTTGAAAAATTCGAGCTGACCGAGAACCAGTACGACCAAAAACAGGATTCTGTCCGAAATTTTCTAAAAAAAAATCGTTTGGGAAAATACAACGAAGAAGAAATGAAGCAGATAGAAGAAAATAGGAAACAAGCCGCTGAAGAGGAGCAACGTAGAGCTGATCTTTGTACTGTTGGCTCCAGATGTCAGGTTAAGCATTGAAACATGTTTTAGACAGACGGTATATAGATAACTCAAACCATTTGTATAGGTAACAGTGAAAGGAAATCCAATTAGACGTGGCACAGTTATGTACAAGGGAGAATTGGAGGGCAAAAAGGGAGTCTTCATTGGAGTGAAATATGACGAACCATTGGGCCGGAACGATGGATCGTAAGCTCGTTACACTTGATTGCGATATAAATGTATATGTGAATTTTTTACTTTAATGTAGTGTCGGTGGCAAGCGTTTCTTTGAATGTCAACCGAATTATGGTGGCTTTGTCGCTCCATCAGCTGTAGAAATAGGAGACTTTCCACCAGAAGACTTTGAACTTGATGAAGAGATTTAAATACATATCTGATTGTAACAATTGCACTTGCTTATTATTGCTCTAGCAGTAGAACTGAGAAATGCTGGAACGTTTTCAGAAGAAGACTCGCTTTGGAGATTTTTTTTATTTGTAACACCATTCTTTTATTTTTAATCTTAATCTTAATCTTAATGTACGCTAATAAATAACCAAATTGAAGACACCAACGCGGGTATGCTTATTTATAAGTTTAGGCCTGAGGCTATGCACCAACAACATTTTATTTTCAGTTTTCAGTTGGGAAATTTGCCAGGATTTTCGGTAACTTGTAAAGCTAGTTATTATGGTAGCGAGGGATTCTCTTTAAGATCGTTGGTTTATGCGTAACCATTCGAGGTATCTATCCACGTCTAAAAGTATCCATGGAAAATTACTTTACGTCCGAGCATAACGATAAAAAAGGAGACTCAAATCTGTGATTCTGGGAACGTCATACTAGAGTCACTGCCAGTGGAAAATTTGGAAGGATTACTCTTGCAGTCTGTTCAACGGCGAAGACGATCAGCATTACGCTGTCAGGCAAAATGTATTATAAGCGACAGCAACCCCATCCAGGAAATAGGTCTATTTAACGATATCTAAACTAAATACTAATAAGACTGGAGAAGAAGACGGACGGCGCGAAACTATTTAGAGCAGCAAGGATTGATTTGATAAGGATCAGACACCAACTCATCTGTAAGACACTCTCGGATGAGAGTATGTCTAGGGAATGGAATCTCAACATCATTCACCCGATCGCTAAGAAGGGAGCAGTTCTAAGCTCCACCAGTTATAGACGAAGCAGTCTCCTTAAGAGACTTAGTCCCGCATAACATGTAAACGCAAACTCTATATCAACAGTCTGGTAGGTACTTCCCACTGTATCAACCAGAGCCATATTCACCTTATGGCAGATATTGGAAAAAGCAAAGGAACTTCAAATTGAAACCTATCATATTTGCACTCATTTTGAGGTGGCATATTACGGCATTTATAGCGATGAGCTATGTATGAATATCGAATCATGTCAAGTTTTGGTATCCTTGCCAAAATCGTCCCTCTGCGTAGGATGACAATGGGCAACGCTCGATATCATAAAAGGCAGTAATGAGGCCACCGAGACATTTGACATGTAAAAAGATTTTCGCAAAGGTGATGCGCCGTCATCTTCAATAGAAGAGGCACAATATTTAAAAAGTCCATACAACTGCTGGTATACGACATTGCTATTACGTGAAGAAATTAGCAAGCTGTCACTGGAGCATTTACGACCACGCGGCAAAGATGGGTTAAGCGGTAAATGAGGATAAAACAAAGTGCATATGTATATTCTGTCGACAATAAAGGACCGTCAAAATCATAACAAGAAACTATTAGCTTGGTCTGAACAATTGGAAATTGGAGAAGAAGGCATAACAATGAACTATATGAACATACATCGACATTAAACTAAAATTTAGTTAGGGCTAAAATTTATTCACAAAAATTTTTTATTTTTTTTCCCTCGTGGGTAGGTGTGAAAATCTTCATAGACACTATGAACCCGCTGCTTTCCAGCAAAAGCACCTGCTAGTACTGCTATTATATGCGGATAGTCCTTATCGCGCCAGATCGAACGGTCTCGTTCTTTGTAATCGACGCACTAAATTTGTCTCGTCCAGAATTTGGAGTATTTTATTATTACAATGACCATAAAGACGGAGTTTGCGAGCAAAGTTTATTATTTCATCCTCGATGGTAACTATTCCTAAGTCTCTGTGGATATCATTGTGTCTGATATACCATGGGGCGTTCACGATTTCTCTTAGAACTTTGTTTTGATAGGTTTGGAAAATATTTCGGTTGCTTGGTTTAAGCACTTGCATATAGATGAGCAGTTTGTTATGTACGCTTAACTTGGAATGCTTTCCTAGTAGCCAATAAATTTGTCTGAATTTATTTTCAAGCTCATCACGTTTCTTTTTAACATGCGGCTTCCATTTCAGTTTTACATCTAATGTCATTCCTAGATACGAGGGCGGGTCAATAATTCTGTGCATTTTTGAATTTCTGACCTCTTTACTGAAACAGCAACACTGCTCCTGTCAACAGGCATTTGTCAGTTGACTCCTGTCAAAATTTAAACTTGCTGCGTCAGTTAGTTTGTGTTTGACAGCTATTTTTATCAGACTACTCACTAATTTGAGGAGAAAATGGAAAAAAGTGAATTTCGTGTGCTTATTAAGCATTATTTCTTGCGAAAAAAAAACATTACCGAGACCAAGGCTAAGCTTGATAAATACTGCACCATCGATTTCAATGGTAAAAAAGTGGTTTACTGAATTTCGTTGTGGCCGTACAAGCACTGAAGATGCCGAACCTCCTGGACGCCCAGTTGAGGTCTCTACACCCGAAACAATCGAAAAAATTCACGATATGGTGTTGGCCGACCGAAGATTGAAAGTGCGAGAGATTGTGGAAGCCGTAGGGATCTCGCATGGCTCAGTGGTTTCAATTTTGAATGATCACTTGGGCATGAGAAAGCTTTCCGCAAGATGGGTGCCGCGTTTGCTCACAGTCGACCACAAACGCAATCGTGTAACAACTTCACAGGAAGGTTTGGCGTTGTTTAATCACAATATGGAGGAGTTTTTGCGCCGTTTTGTAACCGTGGACGAAATATGGATCCATCACAACAAACAACAGTCAAAACAGTGGGTTTCTAAGGGTGAATCGGCGCCAAAGAAGGCCAAGGTGGGTTTGTCAGCCAATAAAGTTATGGCGACTGTTTTTTGGGATGCACGCGGGATAATCCACATTGACTACCTTCAAAAGGGAAGAACAATCAATGGGAAATATTATGCCAACTTATTGGACCGATTCAATGACGATTTGAAAAAAAAAACGACCTCATTTGGCCAAGAAAAAAGTTCTTTTCCACCAAGACAATGCAAGGGTGCACACATGTGCAGTTGCCATGGCAAAAATCCATGAATTGGGCTATGAATTGCTCCCTCATCCACCCTATTCTCCAGATTTGGCTCCGAGCGACTACTTCTTGTTCCCAAACCTGAAGAAATGGCTTGGTGGAAAAAGATTTGACTCCAATGATGAAGTCATCTCGCAAACAAAGGCCTATTTTGAGGACCTCGACAAATCATTTTTTTTGGAAGGGATAAAAAAATTGGAGAAGCGTTGGACAAAGTGTATAGAGCTCAAGGAAGACTACGTTGAAAAATAAAATTATTTTTTTATCAAAAAATCAGTTTTAATCCAAAAGTCACGGACTTATTGACCCGCCCTCGTACGTTGATTCATTTGCATATAGTATTTGTGCCGAGTTAATGAAAATGGGAAGGTTGTTCTTTTTTCCGGTAAGTAAAATTAACATGAGTAGATTTGGGATTATTGAGAACAATTCTCCAAATCTTTGTCCACTCGTAGATTTTATCCAAAGCCGTTTGTAGCTTTCCAGTAGCTAACTCGACTGAAGTATGCTAGTATAGTCGTATCGTCCGCGAACGTGGCTACTATGGTACCTGATTCTTCCGGTATGTCTCAAGTATAGAGTAAAAACAATACCGGGCCAAGTACACTTCCTTGCGGAACGCCAGCAGCGATCTCTTTAAATTCCGAGTATTCGGTGCCATGTTTAACACGAAGAATTCTGTTTTCCAGGTACGACTCCAGAATCTTATGCAGCTCTCTCGGAAGAACCTGACTTAGCTTAAAATTCAAGCCTTCGTGCCATACCACATCGAAGGCTTGAGACACGTCAAGAAAAACGCTAGAGCATATCTTTTTCCCCTCTAAGGCTTTCTCAATTTCATTCACAATTCTATAAACCTGGTCAATAGTGGAGTGCTTAGTTCTAAAACCGAATTGATGCTCACGAAATAGACGTCTCTCTTCAATGATCGGTTGCAAGCGTTTCAATAGGAATTTTTCAAATATTTTAGGTATTATCGGCAGAAGCGATATGGGTCTATAGGAATTCTTTTCGTTTAGAGATTTGCCTGGTTTAGGGACCATTATAACTTCGTCAACTTTCCATTGGCTTGTAACGTTTAATAATCTCAGCCCTGGGTTTATAAGTTGGAGCAGTTTGATCTGGGCTTTCTTTGGCAAGTCCTGGAGAATTTAACCAGTTATTAAATCATACCCAGGGACGTTGTTATTTTTCAATTTTTTAATTGCTTAGCTAAGTTCTCCTAGCGACTCTGTTTTTATTCTAAAGTTGTCCGGTGCTGTAATTATTTAACTAGAACCTCCTGTTAACGCTTGCCCATCAAAAGATTTAAACGTTTCTTCTAGGTGCTCGACAAATAAACCCGACTTCTCTTTATCTCCTTTTGCCCATTCGCCATTATTTTTTCTTATGGGAGGAAATTGCATTTGAGGCGCCTTGATTACTTTCATGGCTTTCCACAGGGAGTTATTTGAACTTCTTTCGGCAGTCAGACCTTCGAGATATGTAAAGATGTTCCGGTTTTTGTAATCCTGTATTGGTTCTTTCAATTTGTTGCATAAGTGGTTCAAGTATGTTTTATGCTGGGAAGCACGGATTGTTGCCATCTTTTGCGTGCTCTCCTCTTTTCTCTCACTAGTTCTTTTATTTTCGGCGGATATTTTATTTTACTACTTGCTTCCTATTTTCTCCTAATGGGAGTGTTGTTCCAGGCAGCGTTCTGCAAGACTTTGATGAATCTGTCGACTTCGTCTGTCTTCTATTTTGTTTTGTGTTTTTAGCGACCCATTTAGAACAATATGTTTATTGCAGTAGTTTCTAAAACCGTCTCAGTTAGTTTTGTTGTTAGTTAATCTAGGCGCCACTTCTAACTTAACTAAGCGTATGCTTAGTGTCAAAATTACTGGTGAGTGATCTAAGGAGAGATCATAACTTTCTTCGATATTTGCAGAAATTTTGGCTACTCCCTTTGTGGCAAAGAGGTCTACAAGATCGGGTATCTTTGTTATATCCGAAGGTCAATATGTTTGTTTTCCTGTCGAGAAAAAGTCAACTCTAGATTGCATACCGGCTTCATAGATTTGTCTGCCTTTCGTTGTATTACATCTTGAGTCCAAGAAGGTATGTTTCGAATTAAAATCACCACCAATTATAAAATTCGGCCCGAGTGAATCAAAGATATATTTAAAGGCATTCTTTTCTAGCTTGCATCGTGGAGGACAATAAATGGATGCGATGTTGTAGTGTAGGTGGTTATGTTTTACGCGAACTGTACTTAACTGCATTGCATCGCTTTCAATCATCATATTTATGGAATGCTCAATACAATTTTTAATGAACAGTGAGGATCCTGCTCTAACATTTTCTGGTGGATGATATGCATGATAGGCACAGTATCCCTTTAGTTCCACACGAGATTCTTTCCTCAAATGTCAATGTTGGCTTTTCGTAAGAATACTTCCAGTTCGTCGAGTTTTTTTTATAGGGCTGTTTACGTTCCACGTCAATATTTTATGCAGCTGTTTCATATTCATGCTTGAGATCGATTTTTACGTATTTCTTTCTCGAGATTGCTCAAGTTTACAACTAAGAATTTATTTGTTCCTCAAGTGTGGGGAGAATTAGGGAGAAAACGTGTGCCACTGGATCTGGCGTAACACCGCTTTTTTTATTCACAAAACGCAGGCTTACATAGCAGGACATGTTGAGCGAATGAACATCACCCATCCTTGCGGAAGTGTTTTCGAGTGAGTACCGGAGAGACAACATGGTAAAGGAAGACCTCGCTAAGTTGGCACCCGCAATTGAAAACCAAATACAGCCAAGTTGTTTACTGAATACGATTAGCACGAGATCGCATTAAGTGGAGAGATCTGTTAGTTGAAACTCGGATCCACTCCGGATTGTGGCGACATCTAATCTAAAGCAAAGACCAATGAATTTATTAAACTACTATTTCAATAGCAGAACATTTAAAAGGCTTTTGGATTTCAAATAACCCATACGACTTTTAATAATTGTGTGAAAAGTTGATGTAATTCACCTATGTATGAGCTTACCGCCATTTTCGGTCATCTTTGTATAAAAAAATGTGTCATTCCCATCCACAGTTTGTAAAAATTGTACGTGTAGTTTTGACTTACTCTAATGTTATATTGCCATCAATAAGAACCTAAGACTACCGTTACAATGGTTTCCTAAAGTTGAGCTTTGCGTTAAGATGCTGAAAGCACCATACAGCTGCTTTACTTCTCAGCAATTTCTGGTGATATTGTTTTTTTTTTCCTGTCTATTTTCTTATCACAAAACGTACGAATACTATTGCATCAAGCTAAAAAAAAGACCCACCGGTATTTCACAGATTGAACCATTCAAGGTAGACAATAATCGATAACAGCTCTCCAATCTATCAGAAGTGGTCTGGAAAAGGTAAAGAGCATGCACTAACTAAAATATGGACAGACGAAAGTCCTGATCTTTTAAATGACATTAAGTGCCCAAGAAGGGAAACCATCTAACATGCGCTAACTATAGAGTCTCCTTAAGATTCAATACCAGATTCTGTGTACCCACCCACCATTTTTTCATTGATTTTACATTTGACGGCATTTATATGGACGAGCATGTCAAGATTTGACATCGCAGTCTGTATGATTTGACAATGTATGATAGATCGCTCGTTGCTTGAAGCACCATCAAGGCATTAGAGGGCAAATTTGTGCGTTTGAAGCCGTTGAACAGAAGCAAAGATTAATTAAGAGTAAAAGAAAAAAGATGTTATCGACAGTACGCCATATCAGGTAGCTATAATTTTGAGGTGGTAAAGCATTTTCTCTATCTGAACCCTTCTCTAAATTTAAGCAATTCCACAGACATGCAAATTAAACGAAGAATCACTCTTGCTTATAGCTGTTCAGACTTAGAAAGAAACTGTAAAACCAATCCTTCTCATAAACAAAGAAGAACACTTTCACCCCTATTGCGAGTGTCTAAAAATAAACTATAAAGGATATTTTCAAAAAATTTTAATAGTTGTTATTGCGACCAATTATCAATGAATGATTGACCATCGTCAATTTGTAACAAATTTTCATTTTGAATGGAGACAAAGTGATTGCGATTGTCAATTCAAATCATTTTTTTTGATAAATGTCAATTGTTTGGTCAATTGCATTCATGTGAACGACGAAGGAAGACGCTGCAGAGCAAAATGTAAGTTTTTGTAATATTTTGACGTATTTATACCAAAAACCATTTATGTTCTTAGGGCAAAATAGTAAGCAAATTAAAAACAGTTGGGGCGATTGGTTCAATAGATGGCAGAACATCAAAATATTGCAAAAAGTATTTTGTAACAATAGTGGGAACTTTTTCCAATTACGCTGAATAGCTAAGGTCGTCCACAGGGCGAATTGGTATATGAGGAATATGGTATATCTTTTCTCGATAATAATCACAATTATCTAAGGTATGAGTCAATATGAAATGCAACATATAAAAAAGAAAATGGAAAATAAAACAGAAATAAATAAATGCACTGAACTCAATTTTATTTTTCATTTCAACGAAAAAGTCCACAAGACATTAACAATTGAAACTTTCTGCTGCACAAAATGCAAAAGCAAATGGAATTTTCTGCTATTGAGAAAATGTCAAATATCATTCCTCATTCGCAAGAGTCAATTGATTCACAATAGTCACAAATTTTATCAAATATCACATAACCGTAAATTGTTTTGATTGATAAATTTGTTAATTGTCAATTGGTTGATTAATTGGCACTCGCAATAGGGGTATTTATAAGACCCTTATCATCTCAGTCCTACTGTATGCCACGGTAACGTGGGTTTTATAAACAGCGGATAAAAATATCCTTAATCGCTTCGGGAGAAAAGTTTTCCGCGCAGTCTCGTTTGCATAAACGAAATCGAGAGTTGAAGGTTCAGACAATACAGTAACAAACTGTATGGAATATGCAATAGTATTGGTTTGTTGGAATGACAAAAAATCATCGGGCAGAAAATGTCATCCCTGAGGGTAACGCGGAAAAAAAGACATCGCCTTCGTGAAAAATTGCCTGAATCAATCAAAGAATCCAACGCAATTTGAGTCAATTTGTCTAAGATTACACTAAAAAGAGGGAGATTTCAACCGAGGTCCGGTATACTCCCCCAGTTGAAGCTAAAAACTAAGTTTTTGTACGATGTTTAAAGTAAAAATAATTGAGTACATAAATCTTGAGTGCCCTAACGGTCAGAGCAATTGTATTAAATATGTGGGCAATTGATATTTTGCAACACTGTACTCTCCCGATTGGTACACTTTGTTGTTGTTAGAAGTACCTAACGCATATTGAGTTCAAGGGGGCTAATATTTATTTGTATTTTTTCGTCGTTCTATATTACTTCATGGAAGTCTGTCAAGCGTCCCTCTAGTATAATACAAGCATTCGCTCTATGTCTACAAGTAGTACTAGAAATTTTATACGCAACGTCTAATTTTCAGTCCTCGTTCACTACTATGATATTCCAGGCACTGCGGTTACTCTTATTTTCTGCGCCCGACATTGAGGTGATGAGATTATGCTTTTCGCCTATTGTGAAGATATTTATTAATTTCTTAATAGGGAAGATCTTGCATTCACCTCTAAAATGGGAATTTTGTGATATCTTTACGGCAGGTTTAAGGAAAATGTCTCCTGGTATGTGTCCGCGTGTATGTGTGTGTATGCGCATATGTATGTATGTCCGTATGTGTAAATTTTTTAGACCATGATTACTCGCGAACGTTATGGTGCTTTCGAATGTAATTTTTGTCAGATGGTGCGTCCTCATGCAGAATCGCCGGTATTAGATTTTGACCAAAATCCACTAATGACTTTTTAAGTTATTGAAGAAAAACATATAAAAAATTCAATTAATTCTTTCTTAAATATAGATGACTCTTGAAATTTCTGCAGTGCTAGTCGAAATTTATTAACGTAGCACACATTTGGCGAAAATATGAATAAAATCGGGCCAGAATTATTTAAGTTATTCAAGGAATAGCAACAAATTCAGCATTTTGCAGTACTAACTTCGATTTCGTTAATACAGAGAGTCCGGTTAAGTTTTTATGGGTAGTAGGTTTGGTGAGACTAAAATAAGAAATTGCTTGACAGGGTGGCACTCCCCTTATAGTAAGAGCTGTATGGAGACACATTGAAACGTTCTCAAAATTCGTCTTTTTTTTAAAAAAAGGGAACAATATACATAATATATCTTTTTTCTAATTATTCCAAAAATTAGTCAGCCAGAAATGTATTTTACTTCATTGGTTAAAACTGTTTGCAAACGTTTGAGTTAAAAAAGAAGTTCTCGCTTTTGGCGGGGAGTTCGGAATAGATTTTAATCAGATGGTGCAATATCATGAGTACCTATATGGGTCTGTGGTTTTACGTTGTCGTTTTGAAAGGCTACGCCTTTTCTGTTGGCCAAAGATGGGCGTTTGCCCTGAATTTCCCTGTTTAAAAATCAAGCGGAGTACAATAAAGATCAGCATTTCCCGTTTATTTTGTTCAACCAGCTGATACTACATCATACATTTGTGGTTCCACAAGGAACGCAGCATTACTTCCTTCCAATGCACACCAGCTTTTGATGTTGATTCGGAGTTTCGCCTCTTTAAATTTAGGCTCTTTTTCTTGGTTTTACTAAAGCCTTTCGAGTTTAACCGGTCAGGTTTAAGATATTTTTTGAGCGTTTTCTAATAGGATATGAAATATCAACAACCATTGGAGAATACTACAAGTTCTCTTTATCGGAGAGCTCTTGGTTTGACCTATCTGTCGCACGAGTACAAAGTAAATTTGAAAATATAAAGGATGATTTTTTTCCTGTTTGGTTTTTCAGTGTTCTATTTTTGACAGCTCATACCTGATTCGTGACATGTGTCAAAATCAAGCCATTCCGTCGTGGAAAGACTTACACCCGAACAATGCTTACATATAATTGAATTTTATTATCAAAATTCCTGCTCTATGAAAAATGTTTTTCGCGCACTTCGACCATTTGGCCGTCGTCATAATCGACCTACTGAGCAAGCAATCCAAACCGTAGTGTTACTCGACTACGTGGAAGACTTTACGCAAGGATGTTGGCCTAAAACCTCACAAAATACAGCTCGTGCAAGAACTGAAGCCAAACGGCCTGCCTAAGCGTCGAATTTTTGGTGAGTGGGCCTTAGAAAAGCTGGAGGAAAATCCGCTTTTTTATCAAAAAATTGTTCTCAGCGACGAAGCTCATTTTTGGTCGAATGGGTATGTTAATAAGCAAAACTGCCGTATTTGGCCCGACGAGTGACTTCAGACAACACAAGAACTGCCAATGCACCCGGAGAAATGCATTGTTTGGTGCGGTTTATGGTATGGTCTGGCGAAATCATTGGCCCGTATTTTTTCTGATTTCTTTCAGTCATCTCATGCAGAAAATCTTGATCAATAATTTTTAGGCTTTTTTTCAAATACTGTCAAAAACCTATTTCGATTGTTTTAATGACTTCAGCCATGAAATATTGTATGATAGTCATTAAGAATAATATAATTTTAACTTTTCAAAAAGGCAAGAATGAAAAAAAATATAAACTAAATAAAACAAATACCCCATCAAGTTTTCTGACTTTCGAAATTTCCCAATTTGGCTCTACTTAAACAGCAGCTTTATTACTGACTTATATATACATAAATAGTTCCACTTAAATAGTTCAAAGGAATTTAGTTCCTGACATAAGAAGGATCAGATAATTAATCCTTTTTAACAGAATTATGGCTCCTATCGGGCGAAATCGTTGGCCCATATTTTTTCAAAGATGACCGTGAGAACAACGTTACCGTCAATGGCGCCAGCTATGATTTAATGATTTCGAACTTTTTTTTAGCCCAAAATCTACGAGGTGAACCTGGTCGATATGTGATTCAAGCAAAACGGCACTACATGCTATACAGCACGCGAATCGATGGACCAATTGAGAAATTGAAATTGAAACGTTGTCGTGGTCAACATTTACATGAAATAATCTTTAAAAAGTAAATGGCAATTAATGATTTATCAACTCAAATAAAAATTTTATAAACTTTTGGAATTTTCCTGTGTTTTTCTTTTTGACGATTAAAAACCAAACGTTTAAAAAATCATCCATTACAAGAATGCTCCAACAATATTCCACACTCAAGGGAAGCTGAAATTTGAATTCGCAATTTTTGAACCCCTCCAAGCGAATTCATTTGCAATTATCAAACTATGAAAAAAAATGAGAACGAAACATTTCAGCATACTTTCGCCGTTTCCCGGTAAATGGCCCACATGTTAACTGTCAAATTTCAGACGTCTTTTTTTTTTCTCATGTAGCACTCCAATAGACGTCCAGACTCTCATAATTGGAGTCAAAGTAATTTTCCAATTTCACAATTAACCACCAAAGATCATCAAACTCCTAATTACGACAACATGACCAGCGTTCTAAGGAATAAATCAACACTACGATTAGTATCATTCAACAGTGCATTTTTGCGACAGAAAAATGCTCTATCCGTGTGCAACTGTAGCTATATCGACCGAAGGAAGGCGCTGCATAGTCTTGCTGTAAGTATGAGTTTAGTTGCAGCTTAAGTGACATGTCCCTACTGAATTAAAGGCAAATTGCAAAAAACTTGTCATTAAGTTACATAACAAAAAATGTTTTCTTCGTTTACCCTTTAGCCTGGCATCATTTAGTCACCTTAATATCATATTTAAGTTTGTTTATATTATAAAATTGAAATATTTTTCAGTCATCTGTAACACAACCACAACCAGTATCTCATATAATCAGTTTTGCAACAGAACCAGCAACCAAACCGGCTGCAGGGAAAACCTCCACAGAGGTAATAGTAGAAGTAAGTAGTCGTATTTGATCTATAGTACATAAATCTTGCTAATGGCAGTAATCCACAGAGTAGTAAATTGAACAAAGAATCAGCTGGCTCTGAGGGTGATCCAAGCAAGCCTAGCTTGGAAAATTTGGATCATGCGTTCGAGGTTTTACGAGAAACTCTGCCAAAATTATTCGTGCAGCCAATGGACTATTCCATTTACAGCCCGAATTTGATTTTTGAAAATAATATCCAAGGGAAACGCACAGTGTAAGTGAAGAGGATTGTTTTGTTTTGTTTTATAGTAAAACCATTTATTGGCGTTTTGAAAACTTTCAGAGGACTGTATCACTACGTTAAACAAGTGGCACTGTTAAGAACGGTTGGCCATTTAAAGTATGCCTATGTGAAGTTTGAAGTGCTAAAGATCACAAAACATCCCGAAGATTTCTCAGTGAGAATACGATGGAGGGTTAGAGGAATATCAGGCTTGAAAGTACGTTGGAAAATACTGCCATTGTATTATTTTAATTCTGATGTATTTTTTCTTAATTTAAGGTGATGTTCCAGTTCTGGAAAATTAAGCTGTGGAAGTTTAAAGAAATCTTCGACCAGCAGGAAGCGTAAGTGTGTTTTTTTTCTTTTTTATTGTATTGTACGTATGTATATTTTCAAGCGTATTCCATATCAGTCGTTGGAGCATTTGTTGGCTAGGAAACTGAAGTTCGGACTTCTCTATCTCCTCGGACATAAGAACTGTGACGCGAAAATTTGGAGTATTAATGTCCATGCGTTCGGTTGGTCAACAGCTCATAAGATTCGGGGTTATATTTTACCCTGGAAGTATCGGTTTTTACAAGCCCTCACCTAGTTTTGATGCTAATGCTTTTGAAATAGCAATGGTTACCTGGTGTGTCTGGCGGATTATATACTATAGTGTCTTTCGTCAAGTTGGTATATATGTACTTTGAAGTGGATAAATGTCTTAGCCACTTTAGAGTTGCTGTTGTGTAAACAATGGCGCTTAATCGTAGACCGTTCATTGACAATAAATGCTAGGTTTTGCACTCATTCACTTAAATGCCAATTGACTTCTATGGTTCAATTATCATAAAAGATCGCTGAAAGCAATCGATGGCATCATGGCATCTGCGTCTGCGATTGGCCGATTTGTTGTAGATAGTGAGTTATGTCCTTACTAACTTAAACTATATGAAACTAAAGACATTACGGGATACCACATGTCGTCCGCGAAAGCGGCCCTCATCTTATTGAATGCTATCATTTATAGTTCTTATGTCGATGAAAAAAGGTTGACTTTTGACATAAAATTCGCTGGTCATCTCAAGGATGTGCCTAAGTGTAACTATCTGTCATTGATTCGAGCAGTGTTTTCGTGAAACGTTCATACAGTACATTCACATAAAACTGATAATCTACCACTCTACTAAAAAAAAATCATCGTCAATCAAAGCCTGTTTTTCACCATTTTTCATACAGCTGAGCCGACAACTTTAATATTAAGAATCTTGTTTAGACTAGGAGTGTTTTCGTTTTTTGTCCAATCAGCCCCCTACTTGATGCCTCTTTGTAAGTGACTGGAAGTGATGCATTTAAACATCTAGTATTCAGTTTGCGTCAGTAAGACGAAATCCATCGCCATCACGAAGAGCCAGCGTTCTTTATTTGATACCACCTATATTACAAAACATCTGTATATTGAGTTTTGCAATTCTTGGGTTGAAAAGTTGTATAAAACGTTTCTCTTTGCGCAGGATATTATCTCCTTTTTGAACTCGACAAATATATAGATTTACGCTACAGTGCTTGTAATTAGAATGTTTCGTTATTGCTTTTCGGATACTTTTGCGAAGATTGCTGGTATGTATTTTAGAGTATGATTGCCTCTTTGATGACGTGCTCTAGTTCCATATATTGTTAATTTTTGTGGGTTGTGGTTGAATGCATAGCAAAGAGTGTGTAGGTTCTTGATACTCTAGTGGGCAGAACGTTCTAT
The DNA here is from genome assembly GCA_963966105.1 of Volucella zonaria. Taxonomy (NCBI): domain Eukaryota; kingdom Metazoa; phylum Arthropoda; class Insecta; order Diptera; family Syrphidae; genus Volucella; species Volucella zonaria. Next base: position 162,459,300 of record OZ014532.1, read on the forward strand.
TCGTAGCTCCTCTGTTTTGAATTTGGCTATTGTAAAATAATGGTCATTCCATGGTTTCAGTGTATCGGCTTTGCGGACGAATGTTGAAGTTTGTTCCTGTGAATCCTGTGAATGTCTGAATTTATGGTATTTAATGCATTCCAACCAACCCAAATTTTATGTGCAGAGTCAATTTGCAATTTGAATTAAGGCACTAAACTTTTGCACTAAACATCATCTAGAACAGGAGTCGTGTGCGGGCCAAAATGAAATTCAACGAGAACTGGCGGGCCAACGAAACCAAATATTAGCTTTTAATAAAAAAAAATTAATCATACTATTTTATTTTTTGTTTATTTCTTTCTTTCTTTAACAATGTTATCAATGTCAACATCAATATTCGTCGTTGCCAAGCGCATTGCGTTAATAAGTGACTTATCCAACAATGAAGACCTATATTTTAATTTAATAAAATTCATGGTTGAATAAGCATTTCCACAAAGATATGTACTCGCCATAATCGAACCCATTCGCTAATTTCGGAAAGCGATCGAGGGATTTTAAAAAAATCTATTACACTCTGCTTTTGTAGAAGGGGTTTGGATTGTAGGTCGCAGAACTCCAATGGCCAGTGTTAATGGATGAGTGAAAAGTGACAAATCGCTCTCTATTCCTTAAAATCTATGAATCGATTTTTAAACTTCAAAATTACCTCGTCAATGTACTCTATGTGCTCAGAAAGTGGCATCTTTCGAAATTTCCCATCTCCATGTAAAATTATTTGTAACTCGGGAAAAAAGAAAAATCATTCTTTACTAAAGACATTTTGAACAATTAAAGTTTACTTTTAAATCCATATACATGTCCGTAAATGTTCGCGATATTATTGTGTTTGCCTTGTAACTTCAAATCAAACGGTCATATCCGTTAAAAATGCAAGATCAGCGAGGAATTGGGGATCGTACAGTTTGTTTTCCATTTCTGTGGTATCAGATTTTATTTCATCTTTCAGAAATACTTGGATCTCTTTTTTAGCAGGGTAAAAAAACGCCGCAAGCACATACCAGCACTTAACCATCTGATTTCCAAGTGTAAAAGTAAATCTCCGTACGCTGCATCGATTTCGGTTAAAAAATCGCGAAATTTACGATGAGTCAAAGCTTTGTTTCCGCCCCTGATCAGATTTGTTGTTCTGACAACCACCTTCATTGCGTCCATGTGGCGCAAAGATTTTCCACATAAAGCTTCTTGGTATATGATGCAGTGGATTTAAGGGGAATGAATACCATTCATTAGCTCCATCAGTCACAATACAGGAACATTTTTGAAACCGTCAGTAATCTATAACAGTGGTGCTGACAGCTTCATAGATATCACTTCCTTTAGTTGTTCCATGTAACGGCACCAAATTCAACATTTCTTCTGTAATAGAATAATCTTTTGAACTACCGCGAATAAAAATTAATAACTGGCTGACGTCTGTCTGGTTCGTACTTTCATCCAAACATATTGAAAAATATTCACATTCCGCAACGGAGTCACACAATTTCTTAGAAGCATACTCGCCCATATCATCTATTCGTCGCGCCACTGTTTGATGTGATAGTGGTACAGATTTAAATTTTTCTGCCGGCTTAGGCTGCATAAATCGTCCAGCCATTTTAATTGCACATTTTCTTTTTATTAAAACTCCATCACTGATATGATTTTTTTAGCTTTGGCTAATTGTAAAGAAACTTCCTAGGAGGCAGCTAAACTCAGTTCATTACCTGTGTTTATTTTTGAAAAAGTGCTTGTTTGCTGCACCAGTTTTTTCTAGTATTCGGCTACAATTGTTTTTCTAGATTCACCTTTATCTTCCTTATACTTTTCTTCATGCAAAGTTGTGTAATGCCGCTTAGGATTGTATTCCTTAGCCACAGACAGGACTTGCATACAAATCGTACACTGAATTTTATTTATTTGTTGCAAATAAAATAGTCCAGTTCCCATTTCTCATTATACTATGTAGACATAGTATAAGTTTTTATTCGGCACTAATAAATTGTATTATGAAACAAACGAATGATTTTCGTAAAGTATTTATAAACAAAATACAGTTAATTAACTCGCGGATCCTTTCGCCGATAGAAGTGCAGAGCGGACAAAGTGAGTTTATGCCACTACTGCAACACACTGAAACTCAATTTTGCTTCATCTGCTCAAAATAACTCCGTTATTTTGCGTTACAGATCTTACCATACCGAGAAGAAAAAATGTGTGTATGTATTGTATATAAGCTTGGACGCTTACATTTGTTTTTTTTTTTTTTATTCGTGTATGTAGAGCGGTTTTGTTTTGTTGCGTATTAAGATTTCGTAGTTGAAGTTTTTATTTTATGTCGCGGGCCGCAATAACAGCGATATCGAGCCCGCGGGACTTGTTTTGGACAGCCCTGATCTGGAATGTTGTATTGATGTCATATCATTACAGCTTTACATAACTATTAAATGTGGCACTCTGCGGTCTTTTGTCACCTTAACTCTTTCGGCCCGGAATGCAGTCAGTGAACTTAACATACATCAATAATTTTGTGTTGATCTGTTCAAATGACTTACCTTTAGCACATTTCTAGCAAAAAACTTCCAAAATTGTCCGTGGGGGGCGCCGGGGGTACCGCGACATATGTGTGCCATCCGGCTTTGTGGGTGGGACATATACGTCCCATCGGGTAATTATCAATAAATATAAAATAACACATTTTCAAAAAAAAATAAAAATTTTATAAATTAATTTTATTCACATTTTTGTATGTAACAAAGAAAAAGAAGTAAGATATTAATATAGGTATAAAACAAATTGTAATGTGTAATTTTCATTTGTGGTAACTGGCAAAGCAATTTTTGCAAAATGGAATATTACACTCCTCGCATACGGTTGTTATACGGTTCTCCTTTTTGTTGTTACTACATAGAGTACAACGTCTTCTTGTAGGACCCTCTACGGGTAGGTGCACTGCAGCCATCTTTTTTTTGTTTCTTGATATAGATTCAGATCTGCCTGAACCATGAATTTTGGCAGTCGTCTTCCATTCCTCTGTTAAGTCAACAATAAATCCTATCAATGGCGATTTTGTTCGTGATAGTTGCGAATGGATTATGTACGAATTCGCAACGCTCATCATGAATATAATCGATAGAATACTTTTTTCCACCATTTTTTGGACTTCCTACCCAATTCGTATGGCCCCGCGAGTCGGTCTGTCCGATCGACTCCATCCATTATCTCTCTGTAAAATTTGACCATTTCCGGGCATGGTATGCATACTTGTTTTCCGTTCTTGAGCTTTTTATTGACCTGAACTAGGCCCGAAGCATGACAGTTGCTAAGAACAACAACCTCTTTGGTGTCGTGCCATTTTGTGAGCATGAGTCCTGTATTACTAGCCTTGAGAACCTATTCACCTTTTTGTAATTTTTGGTTTATGATAAGTAATTTTTTGCGATTTCTTATGATAGTTCTCAGCGCAGCATAGTTTAGGCTCTCAAGCAAATGTACACTAGTAAAAAAGCGATCAAAACAAAGTGCAATGTCTGCCTCGGTAATCGATTTTGCCACAGTATTGACAACACGTTCACCTAACGTGCCTTCCATGAGTTTTTCTTCGCGTCCGCTGTAGATGTTTAAGTTGTAAATTTACCCACTTAGAGCGTCGCACCGCAGTCACATTTCTATGCCACCTCTGGTGGGTTTTAGTGGCATGTATTGCTTGAGCGAAGACCGGTCTTTGAATTTCGTTATGGACTCATCAATGTTCTGGAAGAGGCTGTTTTGCCGAGCTTTCAAAAAGCGGTCCTTCAGGCAGTTTACTACATCATCAATATAAAAGGTTTTTCCTGCGCTTTCAGGCTTTTCTGGTGGTGCAAAATACATCTTGGAGACAATACTTAGGAATCGATGGCGCGTTATTGCCACTTTTATGGCTTCGTTTCCAAGTAATCGATTTTACTGACCAATAATGCTTCGTTGAACGTACCTGATTGTATGATATTATCAGCATGCATCCAATTACAATTTTTATTTCTCCTCAATCAGCATATTTCGTATTGTTGACCTAACCTTTTGTATTGCGCATAATTTGTATTCGCTCATTTGTGCACTCAGCAAAGTAATTGAAAAGACTTTGGGGAAAAATTTCCTTGAATATTTGCAGCGGGGTGTCGTTACGATGAAATTGAAGATTTATGGAAGAGTCTCGGCGACAACTTACTTTCATACGGGGCTCAAAAGCTGTTTCTGGACTAGACCATACTGTATTAGTCGGAGCCATACTGATATCTGGAAGATTTTCTATGTCTTCACTAGTTTCCGATGCTGTATCTTCTTTGTTTTCCAAATTAGATTCATCGCCAGAAGGTGTAAAAATACTGTCACTGCTACTGAAATCTTCTTCGTTATCTGATTTATTGATATAATTTGCTATTTCACTTGGTGCAAGTTTCTTTTAGGATCTGCAAATTTAATTTTTTTCGCAATAATACAGATACTGCGAAATCCAGTAGCAATTGCCGAATGGGACAAATGGTAATAAAACGTAAAATACAGAAAGAATCTACAATTGTACTACACCAATGTATACACAGCAACAAATAATAACTTTGTTTTTATTTTTTATGCTTATAAAATACAAAAAAACCTTCAATTTACACTTTTTCCACTCGCTTATAGAAATATATCCAAGCACCACAATCTTATACATAAGGACTGAAACGAATAAAATTTGGAAACTTCAAAGTAAAAAAAAAAAATATTTTCGTAATTCATGTAAATTTTTTTTATTTGCTTTAAAACTCTGTTTTTATTAAATTCATTCACAATTACAAAAAACAAAAAAAATTATTTGGGTTCCTATTCTTTCCTCAACTTCTTTCGAATGTCCTTCATAAGGTTGGTGACAGTTACATCCGTGATCTTTTTGGACGCTCTTTTCCATTTAGCACTAAAATCTTTTACGTCCTTTGCACACTGCTCACTTTTCCTCAATTTAGCTTTGACCAAAGCCCAATACCTTTCAATGAGACGGCACTGTGGAACATTGGGTGGATTCATGTCTTTTGGGACAAAGTCGACATTTTTAGCAACAAGAAAGCTCAACGTCGCATGAGCATGGTGAGCTGAAGCTAAATCTGGCCAAAATAATGTTGAACCCTCGTATCTGTTTAAGTAAGGAATCAACCGTTTTTTTAGGCACTCGTTAATGTACACTTCTCCGTTAATTGTTCCCGTTGTAATAAATGATGAGCTTCTGTGTCCACATTGGCAAATGGCCTGCCAAACGAGATATTTTGACCCGAATTTTTCCATCCCAATCGATGTTGTTGATTGCGGAAGAATCTCAGCTCCAAACGAGTTGTAAAACTGCGCACCTGGAAGAGTAGCAAAGTCGACTTTGACATTAGTTTCGTCATCCAAAACCAAGCACGCTTTCTTTTTGCCGATCAACTCGTATAGCTTTCGGGCTCGTGTTTTTATGACTTTTTTTTGCTTTTCAGTAACTTTTGGTATTTGTTGTTATTTTTCGTGTTTTTAGACCGTTACGTTTTTTAGATCTTTGTACCATTGCTTGGTTGGTATTACATTTCCGAGCTACATCTCTGGATGACATAGTCCGGTTTTTTACGATGGTACACACTATTTTCCTGTCCAAATTTGTATCATGTGCTCCAATTTTAGCTCCACTTTCCTGTTTTCGCTTAACAGTCAACGTCTCCAAATATCGTTTAATAACAGAATCCACTGTATTGCGTGCTATGTTTAAATTTTTTGCGATGAAATGGTTTGGACGCGAAGTATTTTCGAGCCATTTGTCGATGATCTTTTTACGGCGTTCCTCTTGACTCATATTTTGTAAATATTATAAACCGCACCGAACTAAAATCAATAACAACCTGAAACTAGAAAATATACAGACTTATTTGGGTACAAAATGGGATTGCAATTTTTACGCATTGGAAGTATAGCCCGTATTAAAATTTACTGATTTTATTCGTTTCAGTCCTTATACGTGAATGAAGGCGATAATTTTGGTACTAAATTTGAAAATAATCCGTTAAAAATGGTTACAATGTTCAATGTTAACGCTATGCGAAAAAGTTAGTTAGTTAGTTACATTTTATTTAGCATATCTTACAATTCAATATCAATAATACAAACCTAATGTGCAAAATTAATAATTAATATTTACTGCATTCAATACAAGTTTTCTATATATGTGGAAAAGTGCATCTTATTTAATTAGCTGTTAATTGCTTGAATCTTTTAAAGTTAATTTCATTTTTGAAGTTCAATGGTAGTGAGTTAAACTGTTGGGAACTTTTATAGACAATGTTGTTTTGCGTAACAGCTTCCCGATAAGCAGGCAACCTAAAATCATCACCACTTCTTAAATTATAGGGTTGCGAGTCCCTTACATATCGCAAATATTTTTTTAAATAGTTTGGTAATATATGATATATTGATTTTGAAAATAAAATTTAAAACATTAAACAATATTTTCTGTTTTACATTTAACCACATTAGTGCATCCAGCATAATTCTAATTGGCGTATAGCGATTGAATTTTAAAATTATTCGCGTGGCCCTATTTACATACGTTGTAATACTCGAGGTGAGGTTTGATGATGACATTATATATGTGCATTGCACTCGTTAAGGAGATCTTACTTCTAATTCTAGCAAAGAAACCTACTTTTTTTGCTATTTTTTTAACAGTGTACTCTACATGTGGACTTAATGTTAAATTCAAGTCAATGACCACTTCTAGGTATTTTATATTTTCAATCTGTTCAACTATTTCAGTTTCTATAGAGCGATTTACATTTACTTTATGTTTTGTTTTGCTAACATATAATTTAAGTTTATTTGCATTTAGCCATACACTTAATCTATGTAAGTCCTCTTGCATTCGTCGTCCGCATTCCTCCAAGCTCTTTCCAGTTATAAATAAGAGAGAATCATCGGCAAGTAAGGCTACCTGCGCGTATTTTAGCTGTTGATTTATGTCGTTGATGTATATTATGAAAAGCAGGGCCCGCAGAATTAATCCTTGGGGCACTCCTAAAGTTGTTTCAATACTTCTCGATGATACTCTATTAACCATTGTCCTCTGAAACCTTTTACTTAGAAACGATTTAAACCATTCCAGCTCTTTGCCTCGAACATCGAATCTATGCAGTTTAGACACAAGTGTCGATCGTTTCGAGTACTATGTTAAAATCCAAAAAGACAGCAACTACATAGTTCTTTGCCGCAAGCTCATCTTTCCAGCATATTAAAACGCTATTTAGCGCTGTCTCGCATGAATGTTTTTTACGAAATCCCGATTGGTTTTTGAGAAATAGGTTATTCGTTTCGAATTATTTCTCCAGTTGGATTTTAACAATTTTTTCCAAAACTTTCTCATACACTGGTAGTGAGTTTATTGGTCGAAAGTTTTCGCATTTGTCAGTTCCTTTGACTTTTTCAATGGGTGTAATAACCGATTCCTTCCAGGACTTAGGGACCGTTCCACTGTTTAATGATAGGTTTATTACTCGCTCGATTTCGGGCCCGATTATCTCCATTGCGTCTAGCATCATTTTCATTTCATTTCTTTTGATTAAGTTACCGTGGGGCCCGTTTAATGCTTTGTTCGTTTATGAATTCGAATTGAAACATGGTGTCTGTCATCTCCATACTCTGGGAAAATTGTGTATACGGAATTGATTGGTTAATATCCATGACAGTTCTTACAAAAAACTTGTTGAATTCATTCTCATCCCCTTTTATGCATGTGCCGTTAAAGTAAACATCCTTTGGCGATTGTCTTATTTTCTTTAAAATGTGTGTTTTTATCGCTCTCCACATGGTTTTTTGGTCTCTAGCTCGCTCAATTTAAAGTCTAATGTTATTGTTCTTTGCTCTCACTAGTTCAGCTTTATACTCATGATATAGCACGGTAACTTTCCCACGTAGACTCACTGTTAAATATTCTAAATTCATGATAGCGTGCTAACTTTTGCCGTTTTAAGCTTCTAAGTCTTACATTGTATCAGTTACTGTCACTGCGCTGATTACTTTAATGCAAACTTGTGTTTCGCTATATAACTTTATTTCGCTGTGTCGAAGTCGGTTCAAGAACGATAATTTCTTGTATTTAAGAACCTTAATCTTTTTTGCCTCTTCTATTTCTACAACCGATTTTTTAAGGTTAACGTGGATTAATAGCGTTCCGTGGTCACTTATTTTGAGTTCGGGAATTACTTTTACAACAATTGTGCTTTTTTTTGTAACAACGTAATCTATAAGCGTTTGTGTGGTTTTTGTCACTCTTGTCGGCTCAAACTTGTTCACAAAGATTTTCGATTGTGTTTTTTTAATTCCCTTCTATATAAGTTCGATTCATCAAGCCAATCAATATTTATATCACCTGCTAGTATAAATTTCTGGTCTGAAAGAACTAGCTCCTCTTTAAACACGTCACAAAAGACTCGCTCAGATGAACTGGGTGACCGATATACTCCAGCCAGATGTATTAACTTGTGGCTTGTGTTCGTGATTTTTACCACAAGTATATAGATATGATTACGCAGGATAACTTGTTCAATGTGTTTGACTTCAAAATTCTTTCTGATGTAAATGCACAGCCCACCTGTGTGTCTTGACTCGCTATTACATCGAATAGAGGAGTAATATTCCTCCAACAAAATCGCATCGTTATCTATTTTAGGAGTTACGTGTGTTTCAGAAAATAAAATAAAGTCAAATTTTTTCCCAATGAAGTTTTGTTCTGCCTTTATTAAGTTGCCTGTTAGCCCTTGAATATTGCAATAAACACCTGTAATTTTGTTTGGTTGCTAAACCTCAAATTTATTTTTTTCGGATTGTAGAAGATTTTTATATACCGCGCAGTTAGTGTCGCGACTGTCGTGATTTATTTCGAGATTAAGAGAGTACTTTTCATTATAACGTAGGTTAAAAATTTAGCTAAAGGCTCTAATAGACTGAAGTTCTTTCCTTCCCGTCCTAAACTAAAATAGAATCCACATCTGAAGTAGAGTGTCAGAGAAACTTCCTTCAATATTTTAGAAGGGTATTCAGAAAGGAGCAGACCACACTTATTTTTATAATTTGCTTATAATTATTATATTTGAACTCACGAAAATAGCAATATTACGAATATGTTAGGATATAGGATATATTTATACAGGTGTATCAAGTGTTCTGGTATTTTTGTCTGGAAGATGCTGAATGTATGCGCAAGACGATGGGAGTAGAATAAATTGATGGTCTCTGACAAAACGCTCGCACCATATCTTGTACATTCCATATTTGAACAGTCTATGAAGGTTGGTTGTTATTTTGGTTTGCTGCTGTTTTTAAGATTGTGTTTGAAGTTATATTTGTGTTCCAGAGATACAATAGTTCAAAGATAAAATGACCGAATTTGAATTACAGGTATGGATAAGGAAGCTATGATTTAATTTTGTTCTTACTAGATACCATTCTGTGACGTTCAGCTGTTTAGTAAATGGAAAGAAAAGCTTTTAATAGAAATTTTCTTGATTTTAAGTAGAGTGTAACGATCGATAATTCTTCCTGGTATCATATAGTATATTCAGCCAAATGGCTATTTTAATTCATAACACATTGTATTGAGTATCTAAGCAGAGTGTCCAACCTTTTTGTTTCCCTGGGCCATATTGGAAGCAGACAAGGTGTTTAGTGTCACAATAAAAATAAAAATAAAATATATACTTTTCATGTTTAAGTAATTTAAATTTTTTTCATTATAAAAACAGAACATGAAACATAACATAACATTATTTTATACATTTTATATATAAATCCATATCATAAAATTAATGTGATACTTGACATTGAAGTTGAGAAACTAATGCGTCAATATCTGGTTCGATTGAAGTGGTTGCAATTCTTAGGCAATCCTCAAGATGTTCATGTTGGTTCTAATTTTGCACTTAGTATGTTTCATTCTTGAAAATAGTTGTTCACATATGTACGTGGCTCCAAACAATGATGACATGAATAACGCATATCTGTTCAGTGCGGGATATTTGTCTCTGGGCAGAGACGTGATCAAACTTCTCTTTAAGTTGGATGTCAGAATCCAACTCTATGCATATCATTTGAAAATTTGCAGGCAGCATAACTACATATATCGACTGCAAATGAAGTGGCAAAAATACGAAAATTTTGATTATCAGCCACCCGCTACGTTCGAACTCTGATTCGATTTTCTTTAAAAGTATAAAACGTACAACTAAAAAAGTGGTACCTACAGAAAGTGCGTTTCATGTTGATTAAATGAAATGGAAACTCATTGGGATTATTAAATTTATTTAGTGTTTACTTAAGGTTATACAAAAAAGTCGTTTTCCAGTTGTGTTAATTTAAGTAATCATAAAATGAAAAAAAAAAAATTAAATCCAATAACAAAGAAAAAATTAAAAAAAAGTTTTTTGTCAGTGTTTAGTATTGCCTGCCCTTGCTCGGATAACCGCCAGCATCCTTGTATTCACCGACCATTCCACTCCTCTTCAACTGCGATTCGCAACTTTGGCAGCCTTGTTGGAGCAGGTACCCGGGCTCGAACCCGACGTTTCAGTTCATCCCATGTTCTATCGGATTCAAGTCCGGGCTTCGAGTTGGCCAGTCCATCGTACAAATGGCGACGTCGCGTAGATACTGGGTCACTACATTCATTAACTGTATATCCTGCCCGATATATCCTGCGTAAGGTACCACATGGTTTGCGAGGATTTCAGTAATTTAGCGATGAGAAGCCAATCCACGTGTACGGTAAGTCGGTTCGATGAAACCTAAAGATGTATGGGCGGTTAAGGAGATGCCGCCTCAGGCCATTACAGATCCTCCTCCATAAGCAACGGTTTCTACGATGCAACATTGAGAATAACGTTCACCAACGCGACGATATACCCTCTGACGTCGATCACTTCCATGTAAACTCACCCTGGTCTCATCAGTAAAGAGTGCATTACCCCACTGCTCTAACGTCCAATCCCTATGCCCTCGAGCAAATTCCAGTCGTGCTCGACGGTGGGACTCTTTGGAGTCAGGTTCTCTTCAGAAAGTCTCCTTCTGACGGTATCTGAACTTATGAACACTTGGTGTTCGTCAAGCAGACTTTGTTGGGCTTGAACCGCATTGAGGCGGCGATTTCGCAGAACAGTAAGTTTAATATAACGATAATCTGCTGCTCATGTATCTGGACGTCAATCGAATGCTCCAGTCTCTAGGTATCTAATGTAAACTTGTTGCACCGAAGATCTACTGACTTGAAGTCTTCGAGCGACTTCACGTTGCGTAAAGCCTGCTTGAAGTAGTGCTACAGCTTGAGCTACTTCCTGTGGTGTCGTACCCAATATTTACCGAAGAAGAAATCGTAAAAATACACGCGGCTGTGCAAACGATGGACAAAAACTAAAAAAATAATAATAGACATTGTAGAAAAAAGAACGGTAATCGCGAAATATAATCAAAACAGAGCAAATCGTTAGCATTGTGTTTGTTGCTTGTTTACAATGTGAGTTAACGGTACTTAAGAATAAATTTAAAGTCATTTTAATCAACAAGAAACGCACTTTCTGTAGGTACAACTTTAATAGTTGTAAATTTTATACTTTTTGAGATAATTGAATCAGAGTTGCAACGTAGCGGGTTCCCCGGTTTATTTGCTGTCTACCTTATTTTCGAAGTATCAAATCGAAAAGTAAGCCCCATTTTTAGAAATATGTTTGGACAACGTGGTGAAATGCAAAAAGTTGTTTGCATTTAATTGGGCCTGCGATAACTGTATTTTTAAGGATTTTACAGCCACCCAAATTCTGATTTGAGTAGGATGTATCCACTTGTGCTCGCCACTGTACATATGTATGAAGTCCTTTGGTGGCCGATGGTGATCGGTGTCATACAGTGATTAGTTTATCGTGGTCTGGGTTCACCATTTCGGCATGCAATGGCAAAATCTCCAAAATTTCTGCTTATGATAATCTTCCATGTTCTCGACGCTTAAAGTAAGCAAAAAACCGTTGTCCATTTCGCAGAAAATAATAAGACTAACACTGAACTGTCTGTGACAACAATGAAATTATTTTTACGAAGTTCATTCAAAATGATCTAATGAATCAACAATATATCGAAACTAGAGGGTGAATTTTATTACATTTCATCTGGTTCAAGATATCTTTACTTACTACAGTACTTAAAAATTAAGTCCGCTTTGAGCACTGGAGGAATGCACATTTTTTGGAGGAGCTTGAATTAATGGGAAAGTCTTTTTGAGACTATTTGACCCAGATGGAACCGAATTACGACTAGTAAGTCGCTGACTTATGATATGATTGTATTGATCCAAATGAAGGCAAAGATGAAAAAAAAAATTGTACACCTCTGTCGTAATACGACATACATATGTACGTCAATGTAAGAATGCCTCTAGCAGGAGCAATCCGCGACCATAGCACCAAATCATCGGATAGCTTTTGTATTTTTGAAGTCCATGTCATATTAATTGAGACAGCCAACGCGCACTCTTTTTCTGCTTTCTTTCAGTCATTTCATGCAGAAAATCTTGATCAATGATTTTTGGGCTTTTTTTTTCAAATACACACTGTCAAAAACCTATGTCGATCCTTTTAGTGGCTTCAGCCATGAAATATTGTATGATTGTCATCAAGAATAATATAGTTTTAACTTTTCGAAAAGGCAAGAATGAAAAAAAAAATTATAAACTAAATAAAACAAATACCTCATCAAGCCTTCTGACTTTCGAAATTTTCCAATTTGACTCTACTTAAACAGCCGCTTAATTATTGACATGTACATACATATATACACAAATAGTTCCACTTAAATTTTTCGAAGGAATTTAATTCTTGACATAAGAAGGATTAGATAATTAATGCTTTTTAAGAGAATTATTGCTTTTGTTCATTTATTTGACTTGAAGTCGAAATCAGCAGCTATTGAACTTTGTCTTCAACACCTATGATAGATTTTCTATTAAGTATTAGTCTTTCATTCAATTAATCGGAGCGTTCAATAAAATCTATATTTTCCTACAAATTTGCAGGTGGTACGATGGCTTTTCTACTTGTTATTTAGGTGCTGATGGTCTCATTTATAAGCATGTCGCTGACAAGGTAATTTATTGTAAAAATGTTTTTACTTTCGTTTGATAAAACTTTTTCTATTTTAGGTAATGCCCGATCAAAATAAAGAAGTTATCCCGCCAGTAAAAGCCTCACCCTTAGCACCGGCATCTGTGGCAGCAACAGCTGCTCCTAAAGTTGCATTTGTGATTGGTGTAACAACTGATTTGTCTTCTTGTCTATCCTAAGTTCGGGCAAGAGGTCGTAAATTAAAAAAAAAAAAACAAAATAAAACAGACTTTAAACTGATTTATATTCTTAATATTATTGTAATGTTAAATTTTCACTTGGAAGTTTCGAAAGATTTTCAGAATATGCCTACAACAGAGGTGAACGTAAATTTCATCAGAATGCATCAGAAAATCGGTCGATCGTTGTAACCTAATTTATGTTCTTTATTTAAGAATCAAATTAAATAAATAGAAAATATTTTTTTTTTGTTAAATACAAGCTTTAACATTTTGTTTTTTTTAATTTCTTAAACATTGTTTTATAGCCTCATATAACTTTATCATCTCCAAGATTGTTTTTTTTTTTATGATGTGTTTAATCGTCAAGATACATAAATGTTTATGGATGTCCTGCGACCGATAAGCTACTGATTTTAAATCACGCAGCGGTTGGATGCATTGCTCATATTTGGGCTTTACTCTGGAATTTGTAGGGAAACTATTGCTGAACCAAGCAGATTAGGTTAGAATCTCAGAAGTTTCTTTATAACCTCCAACTCCACAAACTCTCAGCAACACGCCGAATGATACACGGTTCTAATGCAGTCCACCCTACAAGTAAAATCTGTGCCAGACGCTGCTAGTCTATGAATTTACTATGTATTATTATAATAACACATAGTGTTGGCTCAGTCGACCATGGAATAGTACATAAGTATTCAGATTAAATTCAGCTTATATCATTTTTCGTTCCACACCAGAGGGATGACACATTAGATGATTATTAAATTTAAGGTATCTTGCTTAAGTAGATGAGAACTTCAGTTCAGTTTCAGTTTCAGTCCAAGTTGTCATAAGGATCTACTTTATCATACAATTAAGGACTTTTGTACCTGATTAGTTAGCAATCAACAAATCAACAGTTTCCACTTGCTTACTCAATATTTGTGAAATGCTCGCTACTTTCAAAGCGTCCGTTCAAGCTGAATTCGTAGACCCATTTTGATGTAGCATAGGTGCTTTGTCGACTTATAAAATTTGGACAGCTTTGCCACGAGATTTGTATATATCTAACTATATCGATGAAATGCTTGAGAAATTGAGTCGATGCATATGTAGACCTTAAATCATAATATGAAGAATCCTTGTGTAAGCTGGTCTTAATCTTAAGCTTTTTTTTAAAAAAAATAAGATGTTTGATACGTTGAGATGCTAAGCGATGATGTGTGAAGAAGGGAGCAAACACAAGATAACCAATCCGAGTATAGGATCAAGACTGGAACATCACCCCTTTATGTATTAATTCCATATATGGGTAATTTTATTTTTGACAAGAACTATCAAACATATAAAACGTCGTGTCAATTGATTTTGATTGCGTGTCAATGCAGCTCTTGGCTATCCGGTTCTGAATTTATTTCAGAAATAGACTAGAACTAGGCAAGGAATTCAGATATCATCTTTTGCTATCTTTAACAAATCCATCCGAACATTACGTTATTGAAGAAATGACAAAAAGAAAAGGTTTGAAAGAAATGAGAACAAACAAAAATCAACTGCTTATCGTTTGGAACAGAACGTCGCTTTTAACATCGATAACTTCACAACGGCTGATTTGCCTCGATGTAAATGTAAGCCACACAAAAGACACTTCAACACAGGCCTGACGAATATTGAGTCCAGCAAACGGTTTCACTTTGATTTGCCGAATACGTTGTACAGGCAAATTCTATGAGCTGTGCCAAAATATAGATGAAGTTGAAAAAGCTATTTATCCTTAATAATATTACCCTTTATCCTTTAATATAATTAATTATTCATCTCTTCGGTCTCAAGATGACAATGTTTTTAGTTTTTATTACTAATTAATGCGGCAGAATTATGAAACGGACCATCATTCTTTTTGCAATATGATTTTATTTATACTAGATACTAGCTACAAACTTAAGAATAGCATTGAACCTATCCTTGCTAACTATTTATCCATTTCATGTCAGCCGGAGTTACATGCGCACTCTATCCAAATTTGATATTTGTTAATTAGAGGTTTCTGAGCAATAACAAAAGTAATCAGATCCAACGGACCACCATCAACAGTGTTATGTTATGAACATACCCATACTGTTATCTGACACTTCTTTCAAAACGTCAAAGTCCAGAACATCGAACGTTCTCAACACTTCAGCTGTCAATTATTTTTCATTGACAAAACACCATGTCCTATATACACAACAGAATTAAATAAATAAAATTAAAAAACAACATTTTGAAAACGGAAGCATGAAAATTTTTATCAAAAATGGTGCTCTAGTCAAAAGCAATAAGCAGAAAAATGAACGAATTTTCAACATCCTTACTTACACTCTTGTAGCGATTGTTATTTTTGGAGGAGTCTCACTTCTGTGGGATCTCTTCGAAGAGAAGAAACATGCAGCCAATGGTGGTTTCAACAAAAAGGTTTCTTTAGATCTCTCACGAATCTCCGAATTTATATTGGAAGATGATTCCGAATTGGCAAGAGGCAGAAATGGCAATTGCTCATTTTGGGATTGCTTCAATGTTTATCGGTGCGGCCAACGTGAACAAGATAGAGTGACGATATATGTGTATCCACTTACAGAGTATGTGGACCAAGGATCAAAACAGGCATTTACAATTACGCAGGAATACCATGAGATATTGAAGGCAATTGTAGCGAGTCCCTATTACACACCGAATCCAAATGAAGCCTGTCTTTTTGTGCCAAGCATCGATATGTTGAATCAAAATCAATTGGACACGAACTTAGTTGGAAAATCTTTAGCCTCATTGAATTACTGGGAAAATGGTGAGAATCATATTTTATTCAACATGTTGCCTGGGACATATCCAGAGTTTAATCGCGTTATGGATGTTAATACGGATAAAGCGTTGATCATGGGTGGTGGTTTTGATTCGTGGACCTATCGCATTGGGTTCGATGTTTCTATACCTGTATGGAGTCCACGTTTAGTGGGCCATACTAGTGTCATTCAATTAGAACGCAAGTATCTTCTTATTGCAGCTCAATTAAATATGTTTCCAAAGCATGTGAGATTTTTGAACGATCTGGCATTGGAACACAACCATTTGGTGCTTCAGTTGCAGACATGTAAACCAAATGAGATCGAGGAAATGATTGAAAAACAGAAAACAAATATAAGCATCCGATGTAGTTCCTCGAAAGCGAAACGATTTGAGTATCCTCGAGTATTGGCCAAAGGTACGTTTTGTCTTCTCGCCCGAAGTGTACGCCTGGGACAACCAGATTTTTTGGAAATTCTTGCACACAATTGCATTCCCGTTATAATGGCCGATAATTATATCCTTCCCTTTGCGGATGTTATAGATTGGGAGCTTGCTTCGATTCGTATTCGTGAGGCTGACCTACATTCCATTATAGAAAAACTGCAATCAGTTTCAGATGAAAAAATCAAAGAACTTCAAGACCAGGGCAAATGGTTATACGAAAAATATTTTAAGGATCTAAAAACCATTACGATGACAACTTTGGATATTCTTAATGACCGTATCTTTCCTCATTTAGCAAAAACATTACATGAATGGAATACGCCCAATAATTATAATGCAGCTCACAATCCTCTATTCTTGCCAATGATCGCCTTAAGAACGCAAGGTTTCACAGCTGTGATCCTTACTTTTGATCGTGTTGAGAGTTTATTTACACTAATTCAAAAACTCTCAGTAGTTCCATCGTTGCAAAAAATTTTAGTTATTTGGAATAATCAAAAGAAATCGCCTCCACATCGTAAGTTTTTAATTTCATTTCATAGCTTAGATCTTTGTATTCGAATTGTTTTTCTTTCAGCTTCCATGTTTCCGAAAATCCTTAAACCACTTAAAGTAATCCAAACTAGAGCAAATAAATTGTCCAATCGATTTTTTCCTTACGATGAAATCGAAACCGAAGCCATTCTAACCATTGATGATGATATTGTGATGCTAACGGCAGATGAATTAGATTTTGGGTAAGCTTATTCGTTTTAGTATCATCAGTTAATACTGTTCTTAATTTCATCTGCTAGATTTTCATATACAGGCAAAGCTCGATTTGCACAATGCTCTGTTTGCGCAAATGCTCGAATTCTGCACTAGGTGAAATATATGCACTACCGCTCGATTTGCACACACAATTGTGCGGAAATAGAGCGCTTAGTGCAAACTCGAAATTTTTTTGAGGACCAATAGTACAATAACATGCAAACATTTTTCATAAATGTTTCATTAGTTTAGCTAACGGAATGCTGATACAAACCTAAGCAACCTAAGCATTTGTTTTTGGTTTTCAATTTCAATTTCTTAAATTCATTTCTCTTTGAGTCGCGTGTAGTGTTTTGTGTTCTGTGGCTGTGTACAGTTTTAATTTATGTATATTTAAGTGCGTTTTTAATATTTATTTGCATTCTTCAGGAAAGGCTAAGCCCAATCACCTATCTATATCGTCTAAAGCCAAAATACTTGATGATTTGATAAAAGTTGTATCAGCGAAAAGAATATCTTTAAGCAAGGGCATTCATGTGAGCACAATATCGAGAATTAAAAAGGCGAAGACGGTACATACTGTACTTGTTTTGAGAGCATTCGAATTGGCCTAAATTTTATATGGTGCGCAAATCGAACTTTGCCTGTATAACATTGTTAAAACTCTATTTGCAGAAATGTTTCTTTGTTTCTTGTTCTGTTCTGTCTTCATCGTCATTTTACAGTCTGCAAAAGTGATATTTCTTTTGTGTTTATTGAATCCATAATATTAGGACGCATCTATAAGTTTCTAAAGGGATTCACACATCGATTTCTGCATTCTCCGCATTTCTCTTGCTTTTTTGTTTTCTTCTTTCGGGAAAATTTTAATTTTTCCTATAAATGTATGTGATCTTTTGTGTCCTGAGCTGATGCTTTCTGCTCCGAAGATTCGACTATCCAGAATACTGAAGTCGTGCTTTGCATCGATCGTAATATGGGCAATTCCACAAACTGGTTATTGTTCTAGTTTCGTATACACTATGCTTACCGGATGCCCTACCAAGGCGATGTTCTTGAATATTTTTAGAAGTGTTCGGTCACGTGTCGAAAACTCAGGACTGCGTTCTAAGACTACATTCATTTATTTCTCTGTAATAATCTTTAATGTTGTTTGTATAGGGGCGAGCTTCGCCATTTATTCCTTTTAATATAGGCCAACCCTCAGACTAAAAGCTATAACTTAAGAAAGAAAAATTTGATGAAGGAAACTGGTGACGGAGATCAAGTTTACGGAGAGAGGTGCCGCAGTTGAAGAAAATAAGTGCGTTTTCAGTTGACTATAGAAAATGCCATTGTCGCGACGAGATTGGATTAGGGGTACAGGTTAACCGTGGGGAAGATAAAGTCGGAGAGGAAAGTAGTTGCAATTACGTGATAAGGTAATAGTGGCTGAATTCCTAAACATCAAAAAAACGTGCAACATTAGTAAATGATTTTTTTTTCTGCATTGCAACACTACCTTTCCATTGCATTGCTTTGAAATTTGTGACGTATTAAAACACCATTTGCACATAATTCTCAGCGGTTGTTTTAAGTTAATAAAATCGTGAATTGACTAGTCAAGACAATGTAAAATAGCCTCCATCCTGTATAATTTTCAAGCAAAAATATTGCATCAGATCTGTTTGTGATCCAAATGTTGCTTTTGTTTGAGCAGTACATGCGTTTACACTGCGATTTGAAACGTTATGCAATGCATCACTACAGTAACGTTGTGTTACAAAACATTTGACGTTGCAGTACTTTATTAAGGAAATCAGTCAGTTTCATAATTGATGATGTTAAGCTGTTGCAATTTTTGAGGGCCAAAAAGAAAATCTTTAGAACTCATCTTGAAAAAATTTGGTGTCGTGGGTTGGCGAAATAGCTTTGAAGAATGTTGTCTGATCAGCAAAGAAAGTAAGGAGTACTGTTTAATAACTGTATCCAGATCATTTACGCTTAAGATGTGCAACAACAGAGACGGATAAAAAAGAGGCTGAGAGGGCGCATCTATTATAAAAGAAAAAAGCTATGGTTTTCAAGGAAAATTTAATTCTTTAAAAATATGTTTAAAAATATCAAACGCTTTAAGGTTGTTCAGCTGTACAATTTCGTTATTACGGATTTTGTAAGGCTGCCATCAATTCAGAGAGATTTGTAGTAGTTAATTAACTCTTCAGGAGTTCGTGTCGGTTAGGGGAAATAAAAAAATTGCACTGAAAGCTTACATTTATGTGTCTGAGTATAGAAGAAAGTTAAGCAATGGGGGATAATTTGTTACTTCAGTCTATAATCTTTTTTTGTATTATGATTCTGATTATAAACACGCAATAAGTAGAAAAAAAGGGGGGGAGAGAGTTTAAAATCCTTCCTTGACTTATTATTATTTTGTTAAGTTGATGTCATAAGACGGATGAAGGACATACCTTACTGCTTACTAAGCGAAAAGTGCGTATATCCAATTTGATAGTTTTGAATTATTCAACCTCTAATACTTTGTTTCTGCTGTCAAATTGGAAGGTATGAATATTTAAACTGTTGAGAGTCATTTCCAGGTGGAATTACGCTTTTTTGTAGTAAACAGAAAAATAGTTCATTGATTCATAGAAATAAACGCTTGAAATCGATCGTTTCCCGCGATGAGAAAAATATTCTAAATATATTATAACGGGTGACCAGGTGGCAATGATAGTTTTTCCAATTGTTATGTTTCGGCAGCTGTCAAAGTTACCAATGACATTTAGCTGTCAAAATATTAAGTAGGTTTGCCATTCCATCATGCACCATTTTAAACTTGCAGAACGTCCGGAAATTATAAAAAAATATCGAAATCCGGCTCAGTTGTAATTAATAGCAACGTGAATTTCGTCGTGAGGTCGATCGTCATCATGGCTTCAGGTGGCAGGAAATTCGTTGCACCGTGGAAAAATTTGAGCGTGAGTACACTCTTTTGGACCTTAAGCCACCAACGAGATAGAAATTGATGCGAAATGAAGAAAACATAGCCGCCATAGCGGCCAGTATCGATGAAGATCCAGAAAAGACGATTCGAGGCCGATCAGCTGGATTGGCCATCGCCAGACATATTTTGCGGTTGGATTTGAGCCTACATCCATATAAGATTGTGCTGACGCAAGAATTGAAGCTGGACGGACACAGACAATGCCCGCAGTTCAATAATTGGGCGCTGGAAATGTTGGCCAAAAAATCATCTTCTCGGACGAGGCCACTTTTGGCTCAGCGTCTACATATGTCAACAAACAAAATTGCCGTTATTGGAGCAAACACAATCCACAAGTCTTTTGATTATTTTCTCTGGGGCCATGTCAAGTTCCTGGTCTACGCTAACAAGCCAACAACTTTGGACGAACTCGAGGCCAACATTCGACACGCTATTGCCGGAATAACGCCGCACATATTATATCGAACCATCAAAAATTGGACCGACCGCCTGCAGCACTGCCAGCGAAGCCGAGGCGACTATTTGAATGATGTGCTATTCCACACATAATAGCATGAACGTAGCTTCAAAATAAAGCCAGAAAAACACCGTTTTTTCCTATCGTTCTTATCTGGCCACCCTTTAGAATGTTCTTTTTAGAAAATCACCTAATTGTATTGTAAAAGGCGGACAAAACAATTTTCAGACGTGCATATTACTCATGATCTTTGAAAATATTCCTAAGATTAATGTTTAAGCATTTTTTTTTAAATTGTCTCATATTTTCTTTGTTTTTTTCAATTTCAGTTACGAAGTTTGGCGAGAATTTCCAGATCGTATAGTCGGCTTCCCCAGTCGTATTCATGTCTGGGATAACGTCACACTCCGTTGGCGTTACGAATCGGAATGGACAAATCAAATTTCAATGGTTCTTACAGGAGCAGCATTTCATCATAAATACTGGAGTTACATGTATACAAATGCAATGCCAGGCGACATAAGAGATTGGGTTGATGAGCATATGAATTGTGAAGATATCGCAATGAATTTTCTTGTGGCAAATATAACCAACAAACCGCCGATAAAAGTAACACCTCGGAAAAAATTCAAATGTCCAGAATGTACTAATACTGAAATGTTATCGGCTGACTTAAATCATATGATGGAACGATCAGCGTGTATTGATCGTTTTGCTAAAATCTATGGTACAATGCCATTGAAAAGTGTTGAATTTCGTGCAGATCCTGTGCTATATAAAGATAATTTTCCAGAGAAACTGAAACGTTTCAACGATATTGGTAGTTTGTAAGAAGTTAAAAAGTGTCCATCGCGCACATAGCTAATTCATAACCAAATATAACATAGACATATAGATGAATAAATAGAACTGTTAGATAATATTATAGTCGTTGTGTCATATAGCTTGATAAGTTTCAAATATTGTTTGTTCTGGTGAGTACTTTTCTGTGTAAATCTTTGCTCAATACTTTTTTTTTAGCTAAGGCATACAAATTCGAATATTGTGCGGGTGATATCAAATATTGGTGTGAAAATGCAACCTTATTCAAGTCTGCTTCTAACAAATTTCGGCATTATTATCATTCATAATGATATAGCATAAAAGAATATTGAATTACGTACAGACCTAACATACATATAAAGTGTGTTGTTACCGACAGAGATTTCAAATACAAATAATTGTAGAATGCTGTTATTCTTCCTAAAAAAGGCCAACTCAAGACTACTGGAATGTTGTCCTTGACATATCCTTAGATGTCGTAGTGAAATTGCACAATAAAACTGTTTTGTATTCAAAAACTTGATCGATTTGATTTATTTGACCGAAGACTCCGATCTATTTGTCGCATGTGGAGTTCATGGTAAATTCTTCATAATTTTTAAATGTCCAATTAAGAACCTCTATTAATATGCTCACTTAATTAGAATTAACGTTATACAACACGAAATTTTCTTTAAATTTTTTATGGTTTATTATACATCAACAAGTGCAATCCTCGAATTCATAAAACTTTACAATGTTACCAATGACGATGTACTAATGGTCACTGAAGAGCATTAAAATGGGCTGCGTGAATTTCATGCACAGAAACGTAGAAACGCTTATCATCATCCTTTTTCTCGTCCAACCACTAGCATAATGTGCAGTATCCATATTCACTTAGATGGTCGGTTTAACTAAGCTAGATAGTTATAAAAATTATGAAAATAACAGACCCATAAAATAAAATCTAAGCTGTTGAAGTTATAAACCTCTTCACTTAGATTACAGCCGCCTTCATTTTCCACCCTCAAATTTTCGGTTATACAATTTGTCTTTTGATTTTTAGGTTCCCTCTAGTTCAACAAAATAAGGATAGAAAAATGGTGAAGCAGTTCTTAGACCTCACCAAATGCAAACTCTTTTATGTAACTACATTTAGTTTCTCTTTTATTTACACTAAACATTTTACAACAACTCACACACATCTTGTAAACTACTACATATCTCTAAATAACTTTAGATACTCTAGTCGCATTAGCATATGCTGAAAATACGCATGCAGCCAATAAATACAAATACATTTCTAAACGCAATGATTTACACAAACATTAAGTTAAATGTTTTCAAATTTAAATTCGATATATTCATATAATTTTTGTAGTTAATAGAAAATAATTTGACCGCATTTTGTGAATGATATTTAAGTTAAAACTAGCAATGTTAATAAAAAAACAAAAAAAAAAAACAAACAGCAACAAGAAAATAACAATAACAATGCGCTGTGTTGTAGTTGCATTCTTTTGTGTTTTCATCAACTGCCCATAGAGAATTCGCTCACATTTGTTTTATGAATGTACATATATGTTATGTATATCACTATGCAGTAGGTGGTAGTTTTAGTTTTAGCACTATAATTAAGGTACATGTATGTAGGTCATTGTTTATTTACATCATTCCGATGGTACTCGTTAGTGAATATTTGGGTATTTGCCTTTGCTTACTTAACTCTTTACCATATACTGTTAAATGCAGAAGCGGCTTTTTACATATCTGTTGGTAAAATATCTGGAATGAGATATTTGCAGAGATCTGTTTCATTATCGACGAAAATAACTTTTTTGGCTGTGTTATCGTCTAACCAGTTTCGAATTACTGGCCAAACGGTTGAGAAAATACCCGGTGAGTTGAGGACTAAGCAGACACCTAGTCGTTCCGGATAGTGTTTACTGAGAAGCCAAATTAGATTTTTGACTAACTGATAGTCCATGCATGATGTACTAAACTCAGCCAAGTCGAAGACTATGCATAAGCTGTCGGTTACTTCTTCGAAGCATTTTTTACAACCTTCTTCCAGACAGTACACAATAAATTTGGTTAATTCATCAATGTTACGATCAGATGAGTTGTGATTTTTTGCTGGAATGTAAATAACTGGACGTCCAGTGCAATCACGATGACGTAGGACACGTGCTTTGCTGTTGTGCTTCTGAATGATATCACTTTCGGCAAGGCCTTGTACACCATATTCTTCTCGCCATTTATTGGTTTTTAAAATTGCCTAGAAAGAATTAAAGGATAATTATTAAAAATGAAGAACGTGATTAAGGTAGTAGATCAGTAACAAAATAAATTAAAATTTAAATTGCATATTTAATAAGCAACGTAGGGGTTGAAGAATAGCTTTAATAAGAACTCGGCGATTTTATAAAATTTACTATAAGGGACATAAATATGTACATACACATATTTAATGTAATTCCAGAAAATTGTAGTGCTATCAGATTAAGTCAATGACTTTAGTCGCACTTCTAATTTAATAAACAAAATAACAAAACATAGTAGTTCGAAACATTATTCTACGTGACTCGTTCTTTTATCGTCTCAGCAATTTGTGTAGGATTTTAAAAGCCCTGCAAATCTTACAATTTAATTCACTTTGATTCCGAATGAGGCAGCTGAAATGTTTCTTGAGGATTTGAAGTACTTGCAACCAATAGCATATTAAAGTTTTACATCTGATTGTTTTGACGTCCTCTGTACGAATTGACCTGATATTGAATTATAAATCATATTTTCATAAAAAAGAAGTCGAGTCGACCCTAGCTTCTCCGAATTTTTGTACGTGTGGAATGTTTGGCGAGTTAAATCGTATTCTATGCGCTACGAAATCCGTCCTATTTAGGCCGTTCACTTCGAAATTCTTTTCAGTGAGACCCGTTCGTTAGTTGCATGCCGCTGGATCTTAACTACTTCTACGCACTTTAACTTCTCCGATTGGAGTGATTTCTGGTCCACTAGTATTTTTCTACACCGGCCCGTTTTTCTTCAAGTGTGGAGTGCAGCGTAATTTGCAACGGAACGCAAAATATTTTATCAGTCCACTGCCACTTTTCTAGTTAAAATTGTTCCCTATGCTAGATGATGTATAAAAAAAATGGAACCGAAACGGCGTCAATTGAAACGGATCAATACTGATTTTAAGTGCGACTGATAATTATCGAATATTGGTCATTATCCACTTGGACTTGACCTCTTTAGTTTATAAGAGCGTGAAAGTAAACAGAAAAATAGCTAATAGTGGACGAATTCCCTACAGCCAGCTAATAAAGGCTGTAAAGCCTTCTTCATATTGGATTGCAGCAGAGAACGTTTAAGAATTATTCACAGAGTTTTCATATCGAGCATACGCACTCTATACACTCCTAGTGCTACTTATATCTATGTCCACATGGTATAAGGGAATTATAACCGTGATATGATCACGTAACATATAATATTACAACGATTCAGTAGATATCCATAGACGAAATATATGTAATAATAAGAATTTTTACACACTTATCACATCCATAACAAAAGCTGATAGCAAACAGGATCGACCTTAGAATAAAGGCCTTTGAGTATAAATCGATACTTGGCCGACTGACTAAAGTACATTTTATGAAATCAATTAAATTTCTGTAAATCCTATAATGACAAGACAAAGATCATATTAAAGAGGAACTAGTATAATGTATTTGACAACATCAACGCTATAATTTGTAAAAAAAAGAAACAAATCCTTATTCTACATTCTACTTCATTCTACACAAACAGTTTATTTAAAGAGTTCCCGATTTGTTTTCTTTTTTTTTTGAGGAAAAAAAATTGTATTCAATTTTCCACTTAGTACTCTGCCTTTTCTTTTGATTGGTTGCAAATCCTGCTAATATGGTGGGTGATTGCTCACAGAAACTGATTTTTTTAGCCAAAAATTAGGATACCAAAACCGACAAATGCGTAGGAGCATTATCATGAAGCAAGAACCAGTTGCCTGTGCGGAACAATATAATAATATTCAGTTGCTAAAACATTTTAACCATGGCTTATGGATTAGAAGATAGAGAGTCGCACGTGTTCAACATTCTAATGGAAGTGCTGTAGCGCCCCTTTTTAGGATCACCTTTCAACCACTCGCGACCGTTTTTAAACAGTGAATACTATTCATATGTACACTTTGCTTCGACTCATCTTCATTACTTCAACATTGGAAACGTTTCCGTGGCGGTTTAATCCAATCGAAAACAAAATTTAATGACAGCTCTTTCTTCAATTGTAAAAGTTGAAACGACAAAAACAAGCATACGCACTTCAAACGAATACTGTTGGCTGCTAAATTAAGTTATAGCGTTGAAATTTTTACAGTGACTAAAGAAAGAATTAAACCACACAGTTCCACAGCAAAACATTATAGCGCTATTAATATTAGGTGCGCAAACAAAACTAAGCTGATCAATTTCGACATAGCCAAAACGTCATGAACCAAGCTTAGACATATCGTAAACAAACCGCTTTGACACATTAATGATTTTCTTTTGGCGTCATGTGTGAAAATGTCTGAAGTGTTGATTTCCTTCTTTCATTCGAAGAAAACGGCGGCTGAAGCGCATCTAGAGCTCCAAAAAGTTTACGGAGATGCTGCTCTAAGTGAAACAACGTGCCGTGATTGGTTATGTCGCTTCAAAGATGGTGATTTCGATGTTGACGACCGTCCGCGTGAAGGAAGGCCAAAATTCTTCGAAGACACTAAGGAGCTTGATTGAGCATTAGGATTACCCGCCAAGCCATTGATTGGCTGATTCAGATTGAGAGAATGATTCAAAAACAAGGAACTTTGGTTCCTTATGATTTGAAGCCAAGGAACGTTGAGCGTCGGCTTTTCGCCTATGAACAACTGTTCCAGCGGCAAAAAAGGAGGGGTTTTGCAAAATGTTTTCATTATAGCAACTCAAAGAGAAGAGAGTCATGGGGACTGCCCGGTCATGGTTCTACGTCGTTGGCTCGGCCGAATATTCACGCTGCGAAGGTTATGCTGTGTATTTGCTGGGACCAGGTCGGTTCCACCATCACTGGGGAACGGTATTGACTTTAATTGATACGATTGAGGCGAGCACTGCGCGAAAAACGGCCACAATACGAGCAGAGGCGCGGAAAAGTGATTCTACAGCATGAGAACGCTCGGCCTCACGTTGCCAAACCCGTTAAAACCTACCTGGAAACGCTGAAATGGGAAGTCCTACCCCACCCGCAATATTCTCCAGGTATTGCGCCGCCCGATTATTATTTGTTAGGTTCGATGGCACATGGTTTGGCTGATCAGCCGTTCCGCTAATATGAAGACATCAAAAAACGGCTTGTTTCGTGGATAGCCTTAAAAGAACACTTTTACCGTAACGGTATTCGAGCTCTGCCAGAAAGATGGGAAAAAGTTGTAGCTAGCGATGGACAATACTTTGAATGATTCATTTGTAACCACTTTTTCACAATAAAGTTGCATTTTCATCAAAAAAAATAAACTTAGTTGCGCAAATAATACATTTCAGTCACGGAAAAAGCTGAAAATATAGTGATGAGCAGCACTAGTTTTCCAAGACTATTAATCTCTAGATTGTCTTAATGCCTATCCAATTCGAAATGGATTGTATATATACCCATTTTAGAAGGACAAATGTCGAGTCTAGTAGCATCAAAAATCAGAATAACATTTAAGTGTATAACTAGAAAATCGCATTTGGCTTCATAGCTGGATCATATGTAGTTTATTTGGAAGAGTGCGGAAAATCTAGTCACTGAACGCAGTCAAAAATGGGGTATTTTTTAGCAGAACTTCTAAATATAATTTATTCGAAATCCCAGCTGTGTTGCTGGAAAGCATGCAGTGCAAGGTGTAGATTTTCTTCGGAACATTGTACAAATATCTGCCACTAAAGAAGTTCCTTGATCAACGAAGATCTATAATCGTAATATACCGCTGCTACGAGTAATTTCGTCCTTCAGAGAACCAACTCTTAACTCTTAACTCGAAATATGAAATGCAAATAATTCAACGTTTGCTATGGGGTCGTGAATTGAACCTTCATTCTGTAAATAGAAAATACTTTTACCAATTTATTTAAAAGCAATAAAATTACCGTTGCTGCAGCGCGTCGGGCAATTAACTGTGCTTTTAGTTTGGGCACGTGTAGCAAAAAATAGTTCTTTGTCCTGGAGCAAAACTTAAGGTCTCAACCTCAACCAGAGGTCACAATAGAGTCATATTGCAGAGAAACCGACAAATGCATTGCACATTGCGACTGAAACAGCTTTTACTAATAAAAACGCATTGGGCATCCTGCTACAAGATAATGCTAGATAACGCAGCACAGTTAACGTTCCTGAAGCTATCAGTCTTGGGATATGATATGTAGTTTTGTAGTATCCATCATACTCCCCAGACTTGTCTCCTATCGGCTACCACCCTCAAAATGGGCAGTTTATAAGCCCGGATGACATAAAACAGGACTTTTTAAACCAAAGGGTTAAGAATTTC
This sequence comes from Volucella zonaria, assembly GCA_963966105.1. NCBI lineage: Eukaryota > Metazoa > Arthropoda > Insecta > Diptera > Syrphidae > Volucella > Volucella zonaria. The sequence goes on from OZ014532.1 coordinate 162,487,492, forward strand.
TCTAAACGAGGTATATGTGCTTTAGTGTAACGTTGGAAAAATCCGGAGATTATTTTAGAGAAAAACTTGTGAATTTTAAAAACAGCTTCGCTTAATTTTGCTCAAGAAAATAGATAATTTTATATGTAACGACCTAATATTTGATCCTGCCGTCAAGGTGTGCGAAGTAGGGAAACCATCGGCTAAATTAAGATGTAAATATTCTCCAAAATAGCAAAACACATTGACAGCCTTGTTCTGTAAAAATAATTTTCAAGTTCTATTCCCAGAATCGATACAGCGAAATCTGAACAGCATTTTTATAGGCCACGAACAGAAAGTATTAGGAAATGGATTGCTAGGTCTCACTAACAGTTTTGTATAATGACTAGTGTTAAAAATCTGATAAAACCACTTATCCACTTTCTTAAATATAGCAATGGGAAATAGGTGTAGTATTGTATGCTTTATTAAATAATATAAACCGCTAACGACAAATATAGATGACAATTTGATTGCATCGCTCAAAGGTCTATTGTTGCATCTACAAATGCATGGACAAAAGTCATGTATAATCGTACTCGGTTTTGCCCTTCTAAACGAAGAAATGGACTTACATAGGTATGTACATTTGAACGTATTTTACTTCTCAATTAAAAAAATCAACATACGAAAAAGAATTTATAATTGTTAGTTTGTATCATACTTTCCTCTTTATGTTGATTATTCGATGTATGTAGGTGTGAATATGCGCATACCAAAGTAGCGAAAAGTGTATATATTGATAAAAGGGATATAAAACGTGAGGAGTAATAAAAGAGAGAAAAAAAAGGAAATTGGCGCCATAAGTTGCACCTTGTTTTGTATGTGTCTTAAATGTAACTACTCTGATATTAAAAGTCATGTACATGCAGCAATCAGATTATACAAACATTTATATATGTATATATTTTTAGATTCTCTGAAAGAGTAAATAACATATAAATATATCTGAAAGCCGTGAGAAGACAAGAGGACAGTCACATGAATTAATTCACCTTATTATTTGATTACACTAAAGCCATTCAGTTTACTATAAACTGTGACACGTGACCAATTACATAGAGCACATTCATGCCCTTACCTAAGTCCTCCTTCCTGATTGCTCGTATGAATTCTTTCAATTAAACATGGTTAATTTGACTTGGATGAATTTCTTACTCAAAGTAAGAAAATAACTTAAATTTCTACACACAACATCCAATTGACACCAATAAATTTCTGAAGGAAAAAATTCCTCTTCACATCGATTATTCATGCAGATATAATTAACTGAGTTGACGGCGAGAATAAGCAGCGCTACGAATAGATATATGTTTGACCTTCATAGGACTAAATCAATTCAACTCTCAACAAGCCTAATGTGAGACGATTCATGTTTCTTTCTGTAGCAACTAATTTCTTCATAAAATTTCAGTCTGACCTAAAAAAAAAAAAAATGACGAATGTTATTTTAAATACCCTTGATGACAAATTGTGTTTTAATAGAAAATCACTTTTACATTTTTACGACTATCTTTAAGGCAAACATATGTTTACCTTTCTTTCGCTGATAAAGCAACTCAATCAGAAATGACGACCGAAAAAGACAAGCCTTATCTTTGCTCAAAGAACACCGACTATGCCTTGTTTTAAAATTGATTTTCATTTCTATATAATATAACAGATGGAGCAGAGACCCTCCTACGCTTGGTATCGTCTTCCCTTATGAAGCAAAAGCAAATGAGAACAAAAAAAAAAAAAAGACCCAAATGAAAATAAATGTATTGATTTTGATTTACCTGAAAAGCAGCGTCAACCGTTTTAAATGCTCGCAAATAACGAATTAAAGAGTATTCATTATGATACTGTTTTGGATCAGCATCGGCAATTAGTTTCATACGGCTTTTCAGCTCCTTTAGGTCATCTGAATTAACTGGTGTTGCATCTGTTTGGGACATGTTTCCTGATTGATAAATGTTTCACTTCCGTTTACTTGATGAGGGGTTGGACGAGGTCACACCATATGTCAATAAACGCCAATAAACACTACTTCGTCACTTATCGATATTATACGAATACGTCGGTAAGTATACAACTATTTAGATATGTAAATAAAATACAAGATGTGCAATCAGTTATTTTGCTTGTTTTCTTAATTTTTATCCTGTGCTCACTTACGTAGGCCGAAATTCAATAAAAAAAAAAAAAACTTGACAAGGCTGATGTTGGAGTAGGTGTAGAAACAGAAAACGCACAAAATGTTTTATTTTCCTATTCTCTTAGGTGAATAACTGATATTAGCTTACCACATCTCCACGACTGATTTTTTCAATAGTGACAAATTTGCCACTGGTGAATTCAGATGCGATTTAGATTTCGGTTCCAAATTCCAACACACATGAACCACTGAGGTGAATTGATGAAGGAAAATTTCTGGTTGAGAACTGTGCGCGGGAGGTGTAGGAATTGTTTTTGTTTTGTGGTCGCAAGTGTTGACGCCTGACGGTTTGTTGTTTGTTTAAAGAAAGTAAAGAGCGCGGAAAGTGAACAAATTTGTTTTTCTTTTTTAATTTTTCTTTGTTCTTAAACAGAGATGTATGTCATATTTGAGAACTTTACAGTCGGTCTTTTATTATCGATATTCGAACGACATTTCTACGAAATATGTTTAGTATTCACAGAGAGAGTAGTGTTTCCTCTCTGGAATAGGTGTAGCAGAAAAATAAGTGGTGAATGTAGAGCTGTCAGACAATGTGGTGGATGTGGAGACTGTTGTAAGTTGTTAATTTTATGGTGAACATTTTAATAACGGGATATTTTTGAAAAAAGGACTTTGAGAGCGGATATGCATTTATGTATATATTTTTAAATCTGAGCTTTTGAAGAAAATGTGAAAAACACTCCTTTTAATTTATTAGTACCTCGATTAAGATAGTGTTTAATACATTGTGATTTCTCGCTTTCGATATCGTCAAAATGTCGTAGGTCTCTCTCTCTCAGTCATACAGTTAATATCATATTAACAATCATACAGTTAATATCATTAATTGTCAGGAGAAAGATAATTGGACCGGGATGGGTACCTTGTGGTAATAGAATTAGCTAGATAGTTTGAGTGGATAACTTTATGCAAAATCTTGCTCAAACCTTTACTGAGATCAGTAATCGGTAACATCATCAACTTCTTTGCAACCTTTTTAAAGCGGAAGATTACCATTATGTAACACAATATCTGTTGGGTTAGAGTTTGTTGATTTACCCGTATAGAAGTTTCGTCTTTACGATCTTTTTGTAATTTTTCCTGGGAATTAAGAAAAATTCTCTGTGAAATGGAAAGGTAAAAAGGTAAAGCTTCTAGAATTGGTGCAAAGTAATTTGCACATACATGAGGTACATATTTCCAAAATGATAGCGAGGAGCCCATCAGGACTATTAGAGTATTTGTCCCTAAGTCTTTTGATCTCTTTCCTTACCAAAGTACAGAAATAAGGAATGTCGGTGGACAACTGCTCAGCTACGAGAAGTAGAGCTGATAGCGGTTAACGAATGACTGGCTAAAAAATTAAGTAAATAGATCTTCAAATTTTTGAGGATCATCAGTGGATTTATTGGTGAATTGGTAGTTATTCGATTTCATTTCAGAGATAAGAGGATGTGAATGTTTCTTATAGTATAGATGATCTACGAGTATCATAGAAGTCTATGAATCAAGCCGCCGAACTCAAAGCTCTTCAAATTTTCATTAAATTAAGTGAAACGATAGTTTTTGAGTCACCTGCAAATTTAACAGACAGCGTCAACAATGCAAACTTTAAAGCCGAATGAAATGCTTTTGAGAGCACATTTTGTCTGTTTTTACTTGGAACCAACTTAAATACACTTCTATGCACTCAGAATAAATGTCAGTTTCATTGGCTTTTTCAAAAATCCAACTTATGAAGGGAATAAAACTAAATGCTATCAATAAGATCTAGATTACGAGAAGGTGCTTTTTGAAATGATTCAAATCAAATTTCATTGCTCCTATCTCGTAGACCTCCCAGAATAAAATTTTAAAACTGACGCTGGAAAATATTTTTTCTGATAATGCCCCAACATGGATATCTCTATAGACCCGAGAAACTCTTCTATTTCTTTCTAAGTTAGGAATCCCTGGTTTTCTGTTTTGCTCTTAATAACTGTATTCATGCACACAAGATAATATTTGGGGAACTGAGAATCACTGATTCTTGGACAAAATTACACTCCACGTCAATATGCGTTATTTTATTGTGTTCACGTGTCAATGTAAATCTTTGGCATATGTTCTTAAACCGCAAACTATAGAGGCCTTGGAAACCAATATTTAGCGCGTTATTGTTCGATAAATTGACCCAAAATTGGACCAGCAGGATACACTTCGTCAAAAACAGACGAGGAAGCATTATGCCCGAAGTCGTGTACAAACATAATTTCATGAACTATTCTTCATAATGAATAGAAAATTTTCAAACTCAATTCCTGTCCCTATTGTTTCAAAAAAAGGTATATATAACTCTTAAAAAAAAAACGATTTGTGTGTCTAAAATGTTCCTTTGCTTAATAACTTTTAAATATGAATGAGGCCGAATTTTAACTGTTGCTTGTGTTAAGTAACCTATCAGTTCACGATATAGCAGGTTATTTCTTTCGATAACGGATCTATCGCGGAAATCATACGAAGAATCACTCTTGCTAATCGCTGCTTGTTTGGCCTTAGAAGGTAATTAAGTAGTAAAGTCCTCTCTCGATCAACTAAAAAGACATACAAGACATTGATTATCCCAGTCCTGCTTTACGGGATAGAAGCGTTGACACTGAGGAAAGTGGATGAAAATACTCTTGGCGGCTTCGACAGAAAAGTTGTTCGGGTAATTTTCGGTCGCGTTAGCATCACTGTAGAATGGAGGAGACGTTTCAACAACGAACTGTACAGCGATGCCGACATCGTCAGAAAAAACTCGTATAACCCGGCTTGGACGGCTAGATCACCTTGAGCGCATAGCGTCCCAGCTAAAAAAGTTTCCGACTCCAATCCAGAGGGACAACGCAGTAGAGGACGACCTATTCTTAGGTGCCGCACGGCGCACACAAAAGAAAGGAGACCTCAGCCAACTTCGTGTGTACAACTGGAGGCAGCTGGAAAAAAAATTGCGTTAGCTGGAGGGGCAGGTTTTCTGAGGCCCTGGTCCAACCCGGACTGTAACGCCATATCGCTTAGGTGCTCGTCATTGTCTTATGCTTCGCACCAATTCATTGTTATTACCGAGCCGTTTTTATCGCCACTGGCGTTTACCATGGTTAGTTTTGCCAACCATTTTATACTGAGACCGTTTAAATGACCTTAACGAAAATGCCAAAAAGAAAAGCTGAATCGAAGTGTTAAATTTGCTTGCGATGCCTGGAAATGCTTTTCCTTTAATATGAATATTTACTTCATACAACCTTCCCGAATTATGTACAATAAAAATCGTGCTTTAGTTTAGTAATATCCATATCATTTCCAAGAATAAACCATAATTGTAGATAGTCAAATTAATTTTTTGCTTTGCAGCTCCAACATTCACTCTCCCGAACTCGTGTAAAAAACAGGTGATTCGAGACTGACATATAATTAAAAACATAATTGTTTGCCAAAAATTCGTCTTTATTCGTCAACATAGTCTCCTTCTGCACTGATACAATCATTCCAGCGCCGCGGCGCTTTAACATTTTTATGTCTTTCTTATATACTTACTCGTAGAACGATTTATCCAACCATTCAAAATACGCTTCAGTTTCGGCTATCACCTTTTCATAAGAGCCATATCTCTTTCCGGTGAGCATTTTTTGAGGTTTCCGAACAGGTAATATGATCCATGTTTCATCCATTGCTATGAAAAATGGAACGGTAAATTAAATATCTTAAGAAAAGAGAAAATGGCAGCTTGGCACTATTTTAAAAGATCTCCCAATCAAAATAACCTCATGTTATATAAAAAAGCCAATGCCAAATTGCGTAGAGAGGTTAAAAACAGTAAACTTCAATCCTACCAACACCTTACTTCTACCCTTTCTCCCCACTCCACACCAAAATATATCTGGCATAGAATACGCTGTCTTACAGGTTGCTTTGCTCCTATATCCATTACTTCTCTCGAAACTCCCCAAGGTACGGTTATTTCTTCGGCAGACATCTGTAATCATTTTGCTTCTACCTGGTCTAACCAGTCAAGGGATGAACATTTTTAATAGAAAAAAAAACAGCTTCATTAAATTTGTCAGTAAATCCCAATAACGTATCTCCAAAAGCTAAACTTATCGAAGTTCCGATCTCTACATTAGAACTTGAATCCTGTCTATCCAAGCTTAAAGGGAAAACTCCTTCTAGAGATAGAGTCTCATACCCTATGCTAAGGAATCTTTGTTGTTCTTCTAAATCCAGATTCATAAAACTTTACAATAATATTCTTGACATCGGCACTATTCCTCAACATTGGAAAGCTGCTACTGTCCTTCCACTCCCAAAACCAAATAAAAACTTAAATTCCTCAAATAGCTTCCGCCATATCTCTTATAAATTGTATTTCCAAAGTCCTCGAAAAAATTGTGGCTAATCGTCTTCTTTGGTTCATTGAGGCAAACAAACTTATTAGCCCAAATCAAGTAGGTTTCCAACGCAACAAAGGGTGCACAGACGCTCTCTTACACATGGATTTCTATATATCAAATGCTTTATCTTCCCGCAACCATGTTACTATACTCTCGTTTGACTTTAAAAAAGCCTTTGACAAAATCGGGATACACTTAATCCTCGAAAAATTAATTTCTTGGAATGTTGGTCCTAAAATGTTTAACTTTATCAAATCTTTCTTAACTAAGAGAAAAATGTCAAAGCTAACAATAATTTTTCCTCCACTGTTCCTTTATTCAATGGAATTCCCCAGGGCTCTCCTTTGTCGGTAGTCCTTTTTATTATAGCTTATGATGATTTAAGCCGCATCATATACAGCCATTCAAAGCTTAATCACTGCATTTACGCTGATGACTTATATATTATGCGCAAACACAATGATTTATTAGAGTCACACAATTTTTTTTTCTAACGTTGTCGAAGATATTAAATGGTCCGATTTCTCGGGTGCAAAATTAGCACTCGAGAAATGTAAAACGCTACATATTTGTAGAAAGAAGAATTGTTGTGGTCTAGTCTTAAAAATTAATAACAAAAGTATTGAAAATGTTACCTCATTGAATATTCTAGGACTTAAATTTAGTAATAGATATCTTTGGAAAGAACATTGTATAGATTTAAGAAAGAGCCTAGCTGCCAGAACCAGTATTGGCTCAAAAAAAATTTAATACACATGTTACCACTCTATGTCAAATAACAAAATCCTTAGTCTTAAGTAAAATAGATTACGCATTGTTTATCTTCGGTAGCGCATCTAAGAGCACACTCAACGCCATCAAAACTCCATACCATCAAGCAGTCCGACGCAGTCTCAACGCCTTTCCAACTAGCCCGATCAAAAACATGCTAGCAGAAGCAGGTCTTCCAAGTATAGAAGAACGCATTGTACATTCAACAGCCAAACTGTTTCTGAAACTTGCCTGCTCAAACTCGATCATTGACAGCGAAGTTTACTCTGTGATTAATAACAGTAAATCAAAACGAATCGAATCAGCCATCTCCTGCTCGCTACGTTTAATAGAGGATCTACAAATTCCTATAAGAAGGCTACATCGGTACAGAGCCAAGTTTCCACCGTGGTCGTTAAAGAAGAATTCTCTGGACATGTCGCTGGCTTCAAATGACAAAACGAAAACTCCAGACGCCACATTCCAGAAACTGTTCCTTGAGATTTCTGCAGAATCAAAGAATAGAGGCTGGAATTTAGTCTTCACAGATGGCTCCAAAACTAAATCTGGTGCTTTTTTTGCTTCCACATATGTAAATGGCAATCTCATCAGAATAGGCATTTTAACACAATCTGTATCTATATTTACCGCCGAAGCTCTTGCCATTCTTGAAACTCTGACCTACCTTTCGAACAAACAAGGGAAATATGTAATATGTTCCGATAGTCTTTCGGCACTAAATGCAATAAGCAACCCCAACTACAGAACCGAAGTGATTGACAAAATTAGAGACTATCTAATAAGATTTCACAACAGATTTAGACTTATGTGGATACCAAGCCATGTTGGGATTTTGGGAAATGAGCAGGCCGATGCTGCCGCCAAATATGCTCACAATAGCCCAGTCTTCCTTTTCCAACATCTCAGCAAGAAGGACTTATCAAAGGAAATAAACCTCAAACTAAAGGCACAATTGCTAACAGATTGGTCCCAATACAGACACCACTATACTTTAATTAATTCGGACAGGTCCTTCCCTAACTACCCTGCTATATCACGACCATCAATCATGACTTTTATCCGACTACGCCTAGGGCATACCTGCACAACCCATCAACATCTCTTAAAAAATGAAACACCACCAACCTGCCCCACATGCTCTCTAACGGTCGACATGATGCACCTACTTGGGCTAGTAGACTGCCCATCCAGCAGACTATTTAAACACCTGTTAAAAACAAATGCTACTCCACACGAATCGTTACAAGACCTTTCACCGGAAAACATTAACCGTATCTGTAATATAGTTAAAATATGCAATTTGAATATTTAAACCAATAAGATTTAAATTAAAGCCGATAGCCATTGCAGCTAATGCTTATTAGTTTTAGTTAGCATTTAGTTTGAACTAATTGTTAATAAATAAATAATAATAATAATAATAATATTTTTATTTCGCATAAGAAGCTCCAAACGGCCCTCTGATTCATTGTTGTTTTTGGTTCAAACTCGGTACCCACTTCAGAGCTTTCGCATACCCAAATACTCGTCTAAAATTTGATATACACGGTTTATTATGTAAATAACATAAATAAATAAATACTATGTCAACTATATCACGCACTTTCGCCTTACGGTTGTTCAAAACTATTTTGTGGATTCGTTTGATGTTTTCCTTCGCAACACTCTCATTTGGGTGTCCAGAACGTTCAGCATCATTTGTGTATGTATGACCGCGTTTGAATTCAGCAAAAAAGCGACAAATGGTTGCTTTCGATGGAGCACGTTCCTTATAACTCTTTTCAAACTATTCTTGAGTTTTAACGGTATTTTTTCTCATCAAATAACAGTGTTTTATCAACGTACGAAACTAGTTTTTTCCCATGGTTTTCAAAATACCAAAAGGTGCATCACTACAATTCGATGAGTAATGGTCGAAATATTATCAAACGTATCGTTTGAAAGTTAGTACTAGCTGAAATAAAAATAATATGGGTATGTTCTTAAAGTCGCCATATATGTGTCAGTCTCGGGACTTTACGAACCGTTATAAATAACGCAATAGGTAGCAACTGAGCCCAGCTTTTTACTGGCTCTGCATGCTTTATAAGTACATACTCCATGCATTATTGAATCAAACTAATTTTTATTTCTGTTGTTTTGCTTTATTTTCTTTTTATAAGACCCAAGTTACTACAACCATTACAGTAATGCTATGTATTCATTGCAGCAATTAATGATTTCACACTCTTTTGAGTTCGTCAAGCTATCTGATTTTAACAAAATTCAATCTTTTCAATCAACAATTATTTTATTTTTAAACTTCTTGAGAGGTCATGGTATGAGTGAAAATCAAAAAATTTAATATTGTGCTTGACAAAATTTTGAAATTATTAAGCCCCAATTCTAATAATACATACTAGATGGAGTGAAAAGTGACCTTGACCGCCAGAATGCGCTGCTACTGCAAAAAAGGTTATGGTGCCTTGAAGTCCGTTCATATTTAGGCAGACATGCCAAATTTCAGTGCGATACTGTCTTTAGTTTTGTTTTGACAGCTGATTGGTGTTGACGTGTTTGGCATCATGTTGAGTATGAACAAAAACGATTTGCGTTCTCTCATAAAACATTATTTTTTGAGAGGCAAAACGACAAAGGAAACAAAAGAAAAGTTGGATAAATATTATGGGGCTAATTCTCCGTCAGATTACACCCTCAAATATTGGTTTTGAGAGTTTCGTGGTGGCCGCAACTCCACTACCGATCAAGTCCGCAGCGGCAGGCCCTCCGATGCGGTTACAGAGGACAATGTCAAAAAAATACATGAAATGGTGTTGGCTGACCGGAAAGTGAAGGTGCGCCAGTTAGCAGATACCACAAAGATTAGTACTGAGCACACACGCCATATTTTGGGCAATATTCTGCATATGAAAAAGTTATCCTGCCGCTGGGTGCCGCGAATGCTCACTTTTGACCAAAAACACGAAGGCGAGAGCACTTCGAAAGAGTGTTTGGACTTGCTGATTCGGAATCGGGCGGACTTTTGGCTCATCAATAAAAAATTCAGCTCACGCGAGGAAATCATCGACGCCAGGGAGGAGTATTTTGCAGACCTTCAGGAAAATTACTTTTCGGACGGGATCAAGAAGTTGGAAAATCGCTGGAATAAGTGTATCAAACTAAAAGAGGACTATATTGAATAATATAAAAAAACATTTAAAAAAAAATTTTTTTTAATTCCCAAGGAGGTTACTTTTCACTCCATCTAGTATGTATATGTAGCATATATTGTATGAAACTAGAAGAGCAACAGATCTTCAGATTTATTGAGCATTAGCCAATGAACACTGGTTTTTGTCTGAAGGTGTTCGGGAACTTTAATTTGGAGTCTATTTTTGCGTGCTGAAAGAAAAAAAGCCAATGCAATAAATTGGTTACGTTGACTATTCGGTGTTTACACCACTTAGTTACCGTATTCAATGCGTTGTTTGTCTTTTTTACGTACACATATTGTATAAACGGAACTTTAATTTTTTGCCGAATCACCAAGGATGGCTAATTGTAAGAGTAGTCAGAAATTTTGAATTTCGAACGTTCACGGCTACAGTTATGCTTATGTCAGAAATTGTTTTTTTCTGCTTTTCGATGACTCGGCTGAACTTAAACCTCGACTTCTTGCATAGTACCCCACGTTTTAATCACTACGCCAAATCGACCTTTTCTTGTGGGTAACAACATTAGCTTAGTCGTTGAAGGTTGAAATTTATCAGAAAATAATACTGTCTCTACAAAACCTGGTGTTCCTTGTTAATATTTCATCGATAAACCGCCTTTACATATTACATCTGAATCGGGAAATTTGGGAATTAAAAAGTATAACATTATTGATTTTTTATGCTTATTGATAACACTTTTAGCGGTTGCATTGCTTCCTCTTTCGAACTTGTTAAGCTTTCTTCGGGCCAACGAATAACGCCAGGATTGTCGGCGTATCCTTAAGCCCGAAAAAGCTTAATTCAATATAATGGTTCGAAAACTTTATTTACCTACGGGTAATCACTCTAATAACCTAATCAACACTATTTACCTCCTTCGTTTTGCGACAAAAGTGATTCATCAATGAGATTTATAATTGAACTAAGAGAACTTTATCATTTCGTTTTGAATTCATACGGCCCAACAATATTTTGCGCATTCACATTCATCAAGTTTTTCAAAAATTAATTTGTTTGCTATACACTTTACATTGTATACTGAAGCAATCAGTGTCTATATTTTAGTTCCTCTATTGGATAAAAACCCATTCGAATTTTTATTGTTTCTTCTTGACAGAAATCGAGCCTGTTATATTCTTCTATGTCCGGTGCTTTCTTTAAACCCAAACAATTTAAACTTGAGAAAATCACAGAATGAATAAACTTTTAATATATTGTAGTATTATATTATATTTTCAGCCACATGTCTAATGTAGTTGTTCTTGATGAAGATTATTCTGGCATCCAATATTTTTTTCAGATTTTTCGACATTGCATACGGCATAATTGTAATAATTTTGGCTTCCAATTATTTTTGGTTTATCGTTCAGGTACGTAATTGCCTCACGATCTTGTAGGTCAATTGATGAATGGTTGATTTTGATTTTATATAATATAAAAATATATATATATATAAAAGAAATATACATATGTATATATATATATTAAGGATGTCCGAAATAAGTCATAATTATGTAAAAAAAACAAATTAGTCGATTAGCGTCTGCTCTAGAGTTCAATCGTCAACAGAACAGAACACGAGGGCTTTTTATTTAAGTGGGAAGAACAAGGGTTTCTTCCACCGAAAAGCATGACATTTTTCCCCAAATCGTTCTATTTCTGACATATTTTTTTTCATTTTGATTTTTTAGTACCTGTCTACACTTGCTTACCCATGAACACAGTGGTTACACATAATCTGAATCTGAAACAGAACCTACTAGGTTGACAGGGGTACAAATTTTTGTAGTTAAAAAAAAAGAATGATATTAAGGACACTTTATCAGCAGTTTAATCACCAAATCTGCCTCCCAACAACAACACATAACCATCATGTGCAACACACCTGTTTTAATCAAGAATCGATTTCTTAGTGTGGATTTATTTCGCTTTTTCCTTCGACTTTTCGACTTCTGCACACTGTTCACCCCCCGACGATCAGCAAAAAATAAAGAAAATCTATCTTCTACGCTTTGAAAACGGAACTCTTATACTTCCACAGAGAACTATATTTTTGAACACTCCGTATTGTGTAAACCTGCCGATCGTCGGAAAAAAATTAAAAAATGTGTCAGAAACGAAACGTTTTGAGAAAACAACAGTAATTATATTTTGGAGTAGACTTTCTGAGGAATTTCGATGCAATCAACCTCTCCCTTTTTGACTCACATAAAATCTACTCGTCTCGCCCGATATGACATTCATTCCCATGATAATGTAAACACACACTGTTTATATTGGCGCTGGCAGGAAGATTGTCCGAAAGAAAGGGAACGCTTTTTATTGAAGTGGGAAGTAGAAGCGTTACTTGCGCCGAAAATCCATTTCTAAAGTGGATTCTCGGGTGAAGCACATCGTTTTTTTCGATATCGTTCCTTTCTGACATACTTTTTCATTTTGGTATTGATCGTTGTTGAGCCAACTGCTCAAATTTAAAAATTAAAAATGCTCCAATTCAAGTGTTCCGCTTGTCAAAAAGTCTTTCAACACCATGAAAATGTGAATACTACGTTCATGGTGAGGACTTTCATCCCCTCGCCAATGTGAACAGGCACTAAGGAAGTGCAAGGAAGAGGAAAACAAAGGGTGTTTCAGGTCAACTGCTCACATTAAAAATTAAAAATAGTCCGATGTAAGTATTCCACTTGTCAAAAAATCTTTCATCGCCTTGAAAATGTGAAAAAGGCGTTCATGGGAAGTACTTTCATGCAGACGCCAATGTAATCAGCCACTAAAGTGGATTTTCGGGTGAGGCATGACGTTTTTTCCCACAGCGTTCTATTTCTGACATGTTTTTTCATTTTAGTTTTGATCGTTGATGAGCAAGGAAGTGTAAAGATGAGGAAAAATGGTATGTTTCAGGCCAACTGCTCAAATTCGAGTGTTGCGCTTGTCAAAAAGTCTTTCATCCCTTGGGCTTCCATCAAACCAAATTAGCAGATTGCCTCGGGCAATTTCTGTTTTCCCCTCCATAACATCCTAAAAATTGTGTTTTGTGGTTGTGTGTAGGCAAATTGCCACAATTTGATCCTCAATATTCATCGATCCGTATATGAACTAACATAGATGGCAAACTTTCTAGCTTTTGGGAATCCAAAACCCGCTTTCCACTGATCGCCTCTATCCATATGACTCTGTCTCATAGATGAACTAACTTACGAGTATTGTAGATGGCAAATTCTACTAATACACTTGCAAACCCTTAACCCTCGCGCAGACGCACTGTAAGTGCCCGAATTTGCTAGCAATTTACAAGTGAAGTTGTTATAATGAAACTCATTTCCATGTAAAGTTCACTATGTGTGTGTAATGTGGATGATGTTTTTTGAGTAAAATGGCCGGGTTTTGTGTAAAATGGGAGAGAGACTGACATTGATGGCAATTCACACGTATTCACAGACAGGGTCACATGGATTAGAAATTCTGCCTCATCTTCCATCCCAACGCTCATTTACTCGTATAATGACATTCCAGCTGTTGGCTCTTTGGACAAGGCCAATCTGCATACTTTGCAGCCAGCTCAACATTCCCAGATTGTGCTTTGTCTCCGCCTACACTTGATTCAATAGGATGAATCCAGTTTCGCACTCGTGTAGTAGCAAGAGTTCTTAGAGATCTTAACATTCACAAATCCGCTGGTCCAGATGGTATACTGTATCTCCACTCTTTCTGAAGAGGCGTTCTTCCTCGCTGACAAAACCACTGCGTAAGCTTTTCCATCAATCCTACTTCTTAGGATCTTTCCGAGAAGATGGAAAACAGCATTTGTCCAGCCCGTCTCTGAAAAAGGCGAATCTTCTTCTCTCTCCTCCTATAGACCCACTGCATTTACGTCCCTTATTTCCAAGTTCATGGAAACGTTGATAAACCGTCAGCTCATGAAATATCTCGAAACACGAAAACTTTTTAATGACCGGCAATACGGTTTTCGTAGCAACAGATCCACTGCTGAACTGATAGCATGTCTTACCGAAAGGTGGAACCAAAGCGTACATTAATCTGGCGAAAGTAAGATAGTTGCACTTGATACTTTTAAGGCATTTGACAGAGTTTGGCATCAGGCTCTTTTGTCGAAAGTGCATGCTTTTGGGATCGGCGACTGTCTTTTTCAATGGATTAGAAACTACCTTTCGGAGCGTTCAATTCAGGTTGTCTTGGATGGTTTCAAGTGTGATACTCACAAAATAAATGCTGGTGTGCCCCAGGGCTCCGTTCTGTCTCCGACACTCTTTTTAATTTCCATAAACGATCTCTTGTCTGCTACTTCTAATCCAATATATTCCTTTGCTGATGACAGTACTCTCTGCTTTTCATATTCGTTCCCGGACTCACGTCCCTACTTTTCGGCTGTAGAACGGGAACGCCAGTTTATGTTAAGCTCATTAAATTCTGATATTAACAGCATAACTAATTAGGGAACCACCAACAGAGTAGAATTTAATGCTTCCAAAAGACAATGCTGTCTGCTGTCGTCAAAGCGAAATTTAAACACTCGGCCGTTATCCATGAATGGCACTCGCATCGTCGAAACCGATAAACTTTCCATTCACCCCCTCTGATCTGGCTTCGATATATAAGGCGTTTATCCGCCCGAAATTGGAGTACAGTTCCCACACCTGGTCGGGTGTGCCCAAAACATCTCTGCACCTGCTAGATAGAATTTAAAACCGTGCGATAAAACTTATAGGTGATACTATGTAATATCACTCAAATAATGGACACCCTCAAACACCGACGTAATGTCTTGTGTCTCATCCTGTTTTATCGCTATTTCCACCAACAGTGTTCCATAGAAATCGCCAGTGCCATTCCGCCCATTCAAACTTTTAAGGTGAGGTACCTCGCTGTGGATGCTCATCAGTATACCCTCAATCTCACTTTCGGACGTACTCTAAAATATCGTGATTCGTTCCTAATCCGTACAACTCACTTATGGAATGCCCTGCCTAGCTCTTTATTTCCTAGTCATTATAACCTTCAAACATTTAAAACCAACGTTCACCGGTACCTCTCTTTCTATCCTCCCTGATTTTCCTTTGCCCGTGCTGTGTGCGAGCATTTTAACGTAGTTACTCGCAAATCCCTTGAGCTCGCGCAAATTATAAAAAAAAAAATAAAAAAAATATCAGTGGAAAGGGGGTTTTGGTTTTCCAATGTCTAGAAAGTTTGCCATCTATATCAATTCATCTATGCCCTGTCTGTGAATACGTGTGAATTGCCATGGAATGTAAAAAATCGCTAATTAGAGTGCCTGTGTGGGGTCAGTAAGTTAGTATAAGATTGTTAAGTAATTTTAAGCTAGCATTTAAGCATTTTTTGTTAGTATGTAAGAATTAATGATTTAGAAAATAAAATGCATTTAAAACTAAACTAAAAAATCGCTAACAGACGAGTACGCATCCGTGCAAGTAATTATTGATGGTTTTTGGTGCGCTTCAGATTAATCATAGCCGAAGTTGTTTTAATCTTTGAACTTTCATGATTACAAGATACGTGTTATGTTACAGCCCCGCATTTATAATATAAAGAAGAAAGATATCGTATTTTCATTTTTCCTTAATTCTGCTATGTGATCCTGTGATCCTCTTCATCGAACTTTATGTCGTCATTTTTAAGTTTGGAAAATTAGTCTCTCTAATTTATCCGCCTTATCATTCCCCATATATGGGCAGCCAATCATAAAGCCATGTGAGCCGAAAAAAGATATTTTCTCTTTGGTTGAAGAGCCATCGAAAGGCATTTTTGGTTATATTGGTTTTTGATTTTTTTTCCCCCCCACTTTGACTGGTTTACCATTCCTTAAGTTGCAATTGCGTTTGTAGCACGTGGGAACCACCTCTAAAATGAATGGTGTTGAGTGAACATACCATATTTTTTCAATATGGATATCACCAATTGAACTTAAGAAAACAAGTGTAAAAGACAAACTAACCTCTATACGTGGCAGACAGGTCGCTTCTCTATACTAGTATTAGTGCTTCTTCTTGACGACACAGCTAAAATATTGGGTAAGACTACAGAACTTTGCGCTCTAAATAATGCTGTATAACGCTTTATAACCGATATATTTTCGTTGATGACTATAATGACACGGAAAGTCAAGCTGGCATAAGTCAACCAGCGTTCAGTGTCGTACTTCTCAAATCAAAGGATTATGGCAATTCTTCATCTTTCGGGGACCAACTACCGGTGGTGGGTATGGCTTTTGGAATAAATATAGTGCATATTCAATTTCTTAAGCTAATTTTTCTCTTAGAGGTTCGTTTCTCGTTTTGGTTCAGTCTTAAAAGGTGGCTCCCAGCCAACATGAATACGAGTATCACCCCCATTTGCTTTTGCTCTATAGAGCCAGAGTGTATACTCAAGGCCTATCACAACGACAAAGCAAGTTCTCGGTTTGATTTTAGTAGACTTTATCAACTTCATGTGTATTGTTGATAACCGAATCCATCTGTTCTAATGTCAGATCGACTACATTGGAAAGTGGGAACGCAGATACATATGTTACAAGGAAAATAGTTGTGACGAGACCTCTTCAATTTTAAAGATGTACTCGTATGCAGCTAGACGTGTTCAAATTATGTGTAGGTCTGAGGTCCATAAAGTTTATAAGGAATGCAATGATTATCAACTTGTATATTGATTTCTATGTTGGCAATCGACATTGATGGTCTGATGTGAGATTTAAGGAGCTGCTAATAATATTTTTAAGTTAGCAAAAAAGAATAATAATAATAATATTGTAATTTAGCTATCATCAATCAATCGTCATAAAGGTATTGTACATTTTTCCAAGCCAACCACAAACCACTAATTGATGTATACACACCATCAGTAATACAAATCCCAATAATACGAAAAAATTATGCATTACACTTTGTTTAAGTAACACAAATTCTCACCCGCAATTGTATGAACTCACAATATAACGCATACGTATATTTTACAAAGGCCTTTGCCATGGTCTCTAAGTACGATATGTAGATAAAAATCATAACAAAGGCGATTTCCTCTCCTTCTCATTCAACTTCACGATAAGATTTTTGCATTGCAAACCACGTATAAATAACTAAGGCAAACAAATCATTATGCAGTTAAATTGTTGAATCTATCTCGATACAACGGCTACCTACGAATACGTTTCATTTACACGAAGAAAAAAAAAATGCTTTCTCTTGAAGATAAACTAGAAGCTCGACCTATTGAGACCAATCGGCAATTATGGAATTTTGACATTCGAAGTAAGGACATCAAATGGCACAATATAATAACACCGCTTGTGCCAAGAGGAAATCCGGTTTATTTAGGTAATCTATTTCCGTATTTAAGCAGCGGTCGCGATGAACTTAGCGGTAATAAAAGGAGGGAAGTTCTTGTTTGTCATGACATGATGGGAAATTATTTGGAAGATCGGTAATTTTTGCCATTTAATATACAGTGCATCTTTGTACTCTTTTATTAATTTGAGTGCAGATTTTTTAATTCCTCAGTGAAGTATGATGACTATCGATTCTTTCATTGGTCTGGAGTGGATTATTTTTGTTATTTTAGTCACAAATATGTCACTATTCCACCATGTGGTTGGATTAATGCCGCCCACTCTCATGGAGTTAAGGTCTTGGGTAAGTAGGTTTGACTGTTGATAGAGATATGACATAGTTACTTTCTTTTTAGGTACATTTATAACAGAGAGTTCTCCGCCACTTCAAGAAGTTCTTCGTTCTAAACAGAGCATAGATTCAACTGTTTCCGCTCTTGTTAGACTGTGTAAACACTTTTGCTTCGAGGGATGGCTTCTTAATATTGAATGCAAAGTAGATAAACATTTAATGGAGAATCTTTAGTATGAGTTTTTAAAGTTTTTGTTTAAGATATTAACAATTAACCAAGTATTTCCATAGCTATTTTGTAAAGGAACTTCGGGAGCAAATAAGAAATCAAGTTGAAAACGGCACGGTTTTCTGGTATGACAGTGTGATACAGACTGGCCAACTAAGTTGGCAGAACGAAATCAACGAACAAAATATACGATTTTTTAAACTAAGCGACGCAACACTTATTAACTACACATGGAACGACAAAAGCCTTGAGAATACATCAAATATCCTGCAAACTCAAAGCGAACCTTCTACGAAATCATTCTTCGGTATTGATATTTTTGGTAGAGGACAAGTAGCAAAGTTTAAAAGTAAACAAACCCTCGCAAAGTTATCCAAAACAGATTTCTCGATTGGTTTTTTTGCACCGGGTTGGACCTTTGAGACTCTTCAACAATTTGGATATGATGTAAGAAGGCCAGGAGGACAAGATGATGTAAATAACGCTTTCCTCCTAAGAAACGATAAGTTCTGGTGGTCATTATGGGAATACCTTCCGACGCATTTATACGTTCATCTACCGTTATATACAGATTTTTGCGTTGGCTCTGGTAAGAGTGTTTTCATGTCAGGGCACAAAATATCGAATACAGGACAGTTTTTCAATTTGTCCAAGCAATCCCTACAGCCATCGGTTCCATTATATAATTGCGTCGAGAGGAACTTTGATAACGCATTTAATGGAGGATCGTCTTTAAAGGTTTCTCTGAGCGACACGAGTTTTCGAGTTTTTGCAACAGATTATCATATAGATGGCACACTGGTTTTTGCGTATGCATTTAAGCTAAATCAAGATGACGGTGATTTGGATTATATTATTCGGCTGCAATCAGATGGGGTTAGCGGCGAATGTTTGGTGTTTTTAGGGGATTATTACCATCCAAAAGTTACGCCCGGACGTTGCTATTTATCTGCTATTAGAGAAAACCATATTGAGGCTCTTAAGATGATGCTTGAAGACAGTGTTGTTCAAGTGAAAATACCTTTTACTGTAGATAGTGACTGGAGGATTCGTTATTATGTGCTTAATTTCGATACAACTGTACAGGTGAAAGATATTGGCGTATTTTATCGTAAAAGAGCACAAGTAAATGATGCAGCTTATTTGGGTGCGGTTTATTTGAATAATATCGAAAGTATTACTATGCCTGAAGGGAGCAATGCAGCTTATCTAAAAATTATAGATGACTCCTTACTAAAATAGACTTGTATTTATTGTATGATATGTTCTTTTTCTAAATAAATAAATTAAAAAAAGGCTATTTTCATATACATATTGTCGTTTTCAATAGAATTTCATTCAACAGAACGGCTCAAATCGGAACAAATCGCGTATCATTCAACATTAACTTAACGCGTTAATTGCTGAAAAGCATTGGCATCGGTGATAAGATGACAAATTGATGCACCGAATTTCACCTGCATGACTTGTGCAGGCAAGTACATGTAACAAAACATATGAAGCAGCGCTGCTAGAGTTTCTACAAAAACAAGCATGAGAAGCGAGCGATCAAAAAAATCGAGAGGTACTACTCAACAAGCATTATCCAGAAGTTTGAAAAGAAGGTAAATAAATAGAACGTGTCAGGCTTACAAGACTCTAACATTCCGGATTGAAATTTAATAGTAGAACCACAGTCTGTTATGAAAAAACAACTTCTATACACTTTTTAGTACGCTGCCAGGTAAAACGTATTCTCCAAATTAGGTGATGAAAGCCAGGATTTTCGCACAGCCTACCAAAATGAAGGAATAGCAATATCTAAACTAGTCCATAATAAAGCTCCCAAACCGGACGGACTATTTGTGAAGCTGTATGTATAAAGCAACCGTAGATGATTTGGTAAAGAGCATATGCCTGAAACCATTTCTCAGCGATTTGATTGGCCCTTGTCTGTCCGGTTTTGTGCCGGGTAAGTCCATAATTGACATAATATTTACCCTATGGCAAGCGCTTTGGAAAACTCATGGAGTCCAGATCCATAAACACCACCTTCTTGTCGGTTTCAAAGACGCATATGACAGCATCTTTCGAGATAAGCTATTCAGAGATATGTCTATGTAGTTTTGGCATTCATGCCCAAATTCATCGGATTAGCATGAGGAGGGCTGCTCCGTAACGGTCAAAGACAATTTTACCGAAACTTTGATGACAAAGTGATGCACCTTCAACATCATACTAAATTTTCAAAGGATTTGAGCAGCTATTAAGAGACGCTGATATCACTAGCAAAACTCAGTAAGCTGTCATTAGTGCGCTTGGTAATATTGTGAATGAGGGCAAAACCAAATATACATATGTTGTCAACTGGAAGGGATGCACAACATCCATAAAACCTCAACAGGAATCAAAGGATAAGTTACACTTATCAATTGCTGTTCCTTTTGTCTAAGAAGGGGGCCCCAACCACAATGTAGGCTGGGGGCAAGAATTGATTGGTAGTAATCCCCTTGATAGGTTAAATTCTCTAGCACGAACTGGAGTGACATAGATGATACATTTGATGTAATTCTGGGTAAAATATACAACTTATTGCCGTATGCTCGGGAGCCAATAGTGCCGAGGAATCTTCGCTCAACTTTTGAGCCGCTGCCGTCCCCTTATTTTTTTTCCATCCACCATTCCTAAAAAGGAGTCCGTCAACCAAATTGAAATTTTATACTTCTTCACTTCTAGACGGTCTCGAAGATCTTTGATGATTTCATCGCGCCCCTGGGTAACCTGAATTTGAAAGTCTTGAACACCATGCGTGAATGTAATTCTTTTTGATTGGTGGGTAGAGGGTACGTTTTTACGGCGGAGAGATATCCCCAAGGATTACACGGCAAACCTTAAGAAGTCAATGTCTCCATAGCAGAATTTGCACTTTGCAAGGTTAAGTTTAAAATATCTTTTGGTAAGATGTAGCAGGGCTGTCTGCAATACAATGAAATGGAACTAGCTATTGATATATCATCCAAATAAGTGTATCACTATTTTACCTGCATGAGCTAAGTCACAGAATATTTTATTAATAAATCGCTGAAATACCGCGGGAGCATTTTTAAGACCGAATCGCATTCTTAAATATTCCCACGACCTGTTAGGTGTTACAAATGCAGTAAAAGGAATAGATTACAAACACGAACTTGGTGAGACCCACTTTTGAGATCTTACTTACTTAAGGTGGCGCTACACTCCGGATTGGACCTGGGCCTCAGCCAACTAGCGCCTCTAGCCAGCTCGGTCTTCAGCTAGCTGCCTCCGGTTTTTCACGCTAAGCTAATTGAGGTCCCCTTCCAATTACGTGCGTTACCTGAGTCGCGTCCCTCAGAAGCGGATTCGAAAACTTTCCAGACCGAAGCATTGGTGTCCATCCGCTCTACATGATTCAGCCACCTTAGTCGTTGGACCATCACTCTTCTGGCTAAGTCGATGTCGCTGTATAGCCCTACAGTTCGTCGTTGTATGTCCTCCTCCAGACGGGACCGAAAATCCCCCGAAAGCCTATTAAGAGAATCTAATATACCACGTGCAGATCCGAATTTCGTTGTCCTTGTTACGTTTGCAGGGGCTGTCAACAGTAGATTCGTCCGTATCCGAGGGTTGTTATTGTTATGGCCTGGCAGTTATCCCGGCGGCATAACTCTCAACATGTTCCATTATATATATCCCTAGGATGAAGGATTGGTTAGACCGAAGCTAGTAACCCGTTCGGGGATGTGAGCGCTGCCTTTGGCCCATTAAGTATCTTCTTTATGTCGGCTGTCAAATTCGCGTACTGTATGTCCCATTCTATTGAGACTTTGTTTAAGCCAACTAAATTTAACGAAACTTAACGATACTGAGCAAAAATACATTGTAGTCATTTATTTACATGAAATAAAGCATTTCATTAAGCTGGCTTGAGCTCACCAAAATCCGTTATGGTTGCCGCTTAAAGCTGAATCATAAGGTGAATCCCTTCATCTGACTATTCCTTCTAGTAAGTGATCAACCATTCTGAACTTCAGTTCTCTTGTAATATGAAAGCCGGCTGGTCAATCTAATCTTAGTAAAGTAGTCAGTAGGTTTCACTGATGGATGTATGGACATCCCGTGAAATTAAGTCTCCACGACAGGTGTTCACGTTAAACTCCTTGACTCTATACTGTTGGTCAATCGCCTCTCTGATAGCATTTGCATGAGCCACACCAAATTTCTTGCACGTATCTACATCGAAGTCACTCATTTCGAATGTCCCAACTGCACTTACTAATCGAACTAAATCGGCAAAGTGTATCCCTTTTCATCTTTCCTATCTTCAGCTTCTATTATCTTCAATTCGGACTTTACTTCGGAATCTGTATTTCGGACTCTCTATCACCTGGCCTAATCATCTCAGTTAATCGGGTTACATCGTTTTTTACCACAGAAATTAGACATGCTTCTCCAGTTGGAACCTTACATTCGCACATTACTATTTTCCTTTTAACAACCTCAGGTTCATTTACATCAGTTTTACAATCTTTGCTTAGCATAAGTTTTCTCCTACGAGTATCTTTGGACTTAACAGTATTAGAAAATCTAACTCGCTTAACAGTACCTACTTCCTTAAAAAATTAAACGCAACAAGCACACTGACATCTTTGGGCAATCCATATTTTTTATTCTTTCACATAAACAATATTTGCTTGTTTTAATAAAAAACAGCGGCTGTGCAGCCTTTTAGAAACGGCAGAGATATGCATTAAATTTCGCTAGAGCATCCCGTTCCGCCAGCATTGGTACTACAAATTCTTCTTTCTGGAATAATTAAAAAGATGATGGGTGACACTTATCGTTTGGTATGCGTGATATTTTTTCTGTACTTCCTCAACACTCCAGGGGTATTTGTCGGCTTCTTTTTCTTCTTCCTTTTCTTCAGATCCTCGGGCAGCAGCTGTGGAATGTCTCTTCCTCGGACAATCCTGATGGTAGTGACCGAATTCATGGCACAGAGCATGAATTAGGTGGATGTTTCGGTTTTATGCACTGGCTTTGATTGTGCACAAATTGTGAGCATTTGTAGTACCTCACATTTTCTATCGGGATAGTTGTGACTCTGGTCGAGACAATGGCAGTGTTCGGAATCTTTGGCACGATCGTCCGAGGTGCACTGTGGGTCCTCTTCTTTTCATACCGATCCGGCAGGGACTTCACATGTTTAATTGAAGTAACTCCCACTGCGGCACTACTGCTGCGGTCGTTCAATCCATCGATGATACATTCGACGACGTCGGCCTCCGGGATATTAGCATGTGAAGCGATCTCTTGCATCTCCAAATACATATCTCTTCACCGGCTCAAAGCTCCTGCCTCTTCGCCACTCTAGCCAACTCTTTGTAAACGTCGTGTGTTTCCTTGGAGCAGCGCTAATCAGGGCGATGGTCGTCAAGGCGGCATCGGTTTGGGCGGCGGACTTCGGGGCGTCTGTCATCCACTTTGGCGTATCGGTCCTCGGAATCTTCTGCTATCCACGTGGTCACCAGTACATCGTACTTCACGTTGGCTGGGGTTAATGCATCTACGATGACATGTCGCTGAATATATGACATCTTTGTTTCCGAGTCCCACTTCTGAATTGTAGTGATCTTTATTCATAGATAAACTAACTAGATGTCAAACTCTATTCACTGTAAGTGAATTCCAACACTTCTGCATCTCTATAACTTTGTCAAAATTTGCTAGAAGGAGAGCAATTTACAAGTAAAATTGCTAGAATGAGAGCGATTTGCACGAATGTGTGTAATGGAGACGACATTTTTTTGATTAAAATGGGCTTGGTTTGTATAAAAGGAGAGGGAAATTGCCATTGATGACAATTTACACGTATTCACAGGCTGGATCACACGGATAGGGGCGATCAGTAGAAAACCGGTTTTGATTTTCCAATATCTGGAAAGTTTGATATCTAGGTATAGTTAGTCTCTGTCTTTATTACTACTATACAATTATAATAGTCTTTATTTGGAATTATACAAAAAAAAAAAAAACACCTTAAAACGCAGTAAAAGGGGCATTACTTTAAAAAAAAAAAAAACGAGCGGAGGCCGCCCTCTTTTATATATGTATTTAAAAAAATGGATTTAATGAAGTTCTTATTTTTCTAGGTGATATCAGGCTTATATTATATTAATTCATTACAAGCGTTATATTTTTCTGAACTAATCGTTCTGTAGCCGAATTAGCTTTAAGTAAATCTTTGTTCAAAACTTATGAATGAAGCTGAAGCACAACCGCTGAAGTACAATTTGGGGATTATATATAACTGAAACTCAGGTTAATGCCCAGAAGCAGTTCACCTACAAAAGCAGTTTTAAAATCACCGATTTGTTTGTGTATAGTAACATACTCATTTGTTCAAATATCGTATACAATATTCACCACATTAATTTCCCATTTAAATGGGGTTTTGGCAGCACTTTCTGGATATTCAACATCTACTACTTCAATACACGCCATTGTTTTAAATCGCCGAATTTGCCCAGCATGCAATTTTTTCCATCGGCTTTTTTCTCAAAATAAATTTAGATTAAATAACTTTCTAATCGTGAAATTTTGAAAATAATAAACATAAGATCTCATCAATCTTATATTTGTTTAGTTTTGTGTTTAAATCGGATCTTGTGTTGTTTCTTCTGGAAGGGCTGAGGGTTAAACTCCATTTTTTTTTTTCATCTACCAATCAGTGTGGAAAAATTGGTTTATTTGCTCTTTACTTTGAGTAAATTTTCATTAAAAACATAATTAACAAAATTTGAAATAAACAAGGAAAAAGTGAAAAATGAATATCATACCAGGGGAGCCGATACCGCCAGGTTTTGAGGATGAAGTTAACCGCGTCGCCGAAATACAATCTGTTGTCGACACTTACAGGGAAAATTCTTTAGTTGGTATCGAGTACACAATTGAATTGGTAAATGAAGAAGAAAGAGAACCTTCGTACATTTGTTTGCTCTGCGAGAAGCGTGGAGATCCTCGTACCATTCTAGCCCATTGGATAAGCTACAATCATCGATTAAAGTATTTAGAAAAACATTTCCCATCGGTTATTCGGGAACTGGCACCAGTGCGTTATAAGCCAGATTCACGACAAGCTATGAACCATTTGATAACTGGTATATCTGATGCTATAGAACACCATTACGGGCGTTTGCAAGTTACAGTGTTTCATAGTGATGACTTCCGCTCAATTCGTGATAGAGCTATTGATGAAATCAATAATAAATATCACTACGACGAGAAGAGTGGTCCCACTTTCTTGAACGCAATCGATCGTGATTTTTTGAATAAAAATACGCAAATTCTTCAAATTACGATTAAGGCTCCATCACGAATCAATGCAAGCGTTGAGCAAAATCAAAAAGATCGAGACAGTTTTGATTCTATCTCCAGTGACGAAGAATCGCATCAACGTAAAGGCTTAGGTATGTCCATGGCAAAAAAGAAACGAAGGTCTCAGTCGCCAGCCTATAAAGTGCTCCCCAGGATGAATCGTTCACCGCCATTCGAAGAACAGCGTGCAGGCGATTTGAAAAAGAGTGGTGGTACAACACTGCCAACACCTAAAGAACTTTCCATGCAAGCATTTCAAATTGCACAGGAACGTTACAAATGGGAGAAGTACCGATGTATGTTGGAGATTGCAGTTAAAAACTTAGAAAGCGGATTGAAGGAATATGAAAAGAATCCAGAAAAGCATCCATTGTATCCGGAAGAGTGGAAAAAGTTCTGGAATCGTCGCTATAAGGAGCTACAAAATGAAAAGAAGGTAGATCCGAATAAGTACGACTACAAGCCAGAATGGATTGTATTCTGGACAAAGCGGATGAAGGAATTACATGCAGAACAAATCGAAGAGAAGAAGAAACAAATTAAAGTAACTTTAGGCTTAAAAGAAGATGCCGAAGAGAAGACCGATATGTTGAAACAAAAGTTTAAGATTCAGGCTGGAAGTCAGGGAAACACTTCTAGGTCATCAAAAATTGCAGCAGAATGTGCAGAGAATAACTCATTGTCATCAGGTAAGAAAGAATCTCATTCTAACAAAGCCGCACCGGCAATCGTAATTAGTGATGACGAAGATGATGATCTTAAAGTGTCATCCAAATCAAAATTAAGGCGCAATCGCGGTCGATCCAGGAGTCGCAGTTTAAGTCCATTAAGTGATGACTATAGAGAACCTGATCGCCGTCACTCATATCGCGGCTTGTACGAGCGTTCAAGGGCACCTCGATCGTCGCATTACACGCCGCGTGCTTCAGTTGATTATTACAGCGGCTATCATGGTAGCCATTTTGTACCACCAGCATATGGAGCTGGTTATAGAGTAATGGAGCCGTACATGTATCCTCAGTATGAGCAACCACAGAGTTTCCCACCACCAAAGGGTAAGTCTAAAGCTGAGGAAATAAAAGAAGAACTAGAAGATGAGGGTCCCTTGACAGTTGTGGCTGTACTGCGGTTGCTTACTGCTCTCGAAGAGCATTTGGGAAGCTTGGGTCCCAAGGTTGTTGATCTCTTGGGTAAGGCTTTGGCTTTAGAAAAGGTTAAGGCAAATTCATCAGATGAAATGCTTATCAACGAAGATAATTCAGTATTTTTTGAGACCATCAAAGAGAAACTTAAAGGATTACTTATCGCTGACGTACTTGATGATCCACAGAAGGTTCGTGCGGTCAAAAAGGCTGTTAAGAATATCGCTGCCATCATCCATCAAGTCAATGAGAAAGGTAATTGCTGTTTGTATGCTTTTTTTTATGTTTAATTCGTAGTTAAAAAGTTATTTACAAGTCGATATACGGTTCGGTCTTGTTTGTGTTGTGGTTTAAGTGAACAAACATATGCTGCAAGACAAAATTGAATTCGGATCATTGATTAAAAGCCAGGTAAGAGTTAACAAGAATTTTATTTTCGCCGTCTTTCCGATACGTTTCGTGGGGCTTTTCAAGGTTTTTTTTTTGTTTTCTCTGGTTACCCCCAGATCTATGTATAATCTTTATAGTAAGGTTAAGACCAGAGAGGGTTCGTATATTGTTTCGAACATGCTTCCTTGTGAACTAAAAAATCTGTTGATTTCGATAATTTATCAGCACAAAAAAAAAAAGAACAAGCATGCAGAGCAATGAACATGTGACGTTTAGCCCGTTTTCCTACACAGGCTGACAATCAACTTATAATATTTCAATATAAAAAAATTATTTGTGCTGTCTTAAAATAAAGAATCAAAGGACAGTTTTAAATAAAGTAGTTATAGTGAACAGAATAAAACTTCTACGAGGCTCGGTAGTCTTAGTAAAAACGTTGTACAACTGAAATGGGAATAATTGGAAGTTGGCTCTTTCAATAGTGTGATTAACAAGTGACCATTTACTGAAGGTTAAATGCGGACTTTAACGCGAGTAATTTTTGTTTGTTATATTCCTTTGTATCAATATCTATATCTATATATTCATAGTAAATAAATAAATAAATAAATAAATAAAGAAGTAAACAAATTGTTGGCGTGACATTCCGGTCTAGACCAACGCCTTTCCACTCACTGTGTTCTTCTACTTTTTATGCACTTATTCACAGTGAAAGAGGGTACCTACGATTTTTTTGGGGACTCCAAATTTTACTTTCAAGGTTTACCATTGCCTGCCGAAAGGTTTGGGTCGAGTGGGTGTTATGAATTCTCCACTACAAGAAGTGATCAAGATCCTAAAAAAAAAGAATGGTGCGATGGTCTTTAGTTCGTTTTCTCAGTTCGTTTAACTTTCGTATCATCTGTTTTTCAAATTATGGGCAAACATTGCCGTACAAGAGAATTATATTTTTCCTCTTGACCAATATCGGACGTAGACGTGGCCGTACCTATTGCATTATGTGAATTTCTTGGCAGTACATACTTCTCTGTTGTGATGGATTCAGAAAACTGAAGAATATTCTGGCTTTTGAACACCAAACAGTCAGCATTATTTTCATTTCGTCTTTTCTTTTCATTTTGGGTTTTCATCCCGATCTAATAATTCTGTCGAACGCCTCCATTTCCAATCGCATGCCACAATGCGGTAAGAGAATTGTTAATTTCGATTTTGCAAAAAATTGTCTCGTATCGATGATTTTTGTTAAAATTTATCAATTCGTGTGGCACATATTTGTTGGGTTTTTGTTGCTCCAAATCATTTCGGCAAATTCGCTTATTTGCTGGACCTTAAAAAAAGGGTGCTAGTTATGTATGTTCTTAGTAACTTTAGCTGCTTTAGGACCTATTTTCAATTCGTAAAAGAAAATTGCTCAAACTCGCTATTGATCCCCCTCTCATCGGGCGTTTAACGAAATTGTTCTTACATTTTTAAAAAGTTGCGGCTTTAGTGAAAGCCCTTGACTGTTTAAAATATTTTCAGAGCTTTCGCACGGAAGAGTTTAAAACTGTTAACTTATATGATCTCTAAGGGAAAATAATGTTCGGGGAATTTTATCGAGTAGATATTATGTAGTTGATTGATTCACCATTTAAATGATGTATAGCATCTGTTTAAAATAAACATTACTAGTGTCAAAGACTTGAAACTGATTCATAAAGGATGTACAATTCATTTATAAAAATCCTCAGTGCTTTTTCAATTCTTCCATCCCAGAGTTTGCTTCAAAAAATAATACGCAGACATGTGCTTGACCTCGGGACCTCTAATCCTAATTGGAACAGTAATATACAAATTTACTTACTTTACAGGCTCCCGACTCACGGATATTCTGCCTGAGACACATCAGCTTTCCATCCTCATCCATTCCGTTCTGTTCTAGAAACCAAGTGCAATCGTTTGAACTTCAGAACGATATCTGCCCTACTTTCGTACTTTATTAACCAGCACACAACTCGTCTTCCGAGTTAGGTGCTTTGAACCTATTTGAGTTTGCCAAACTAAAGTATCCTCGGTATCCTAATTACTATAAGTTTTCGGCTTCACTGCCGTGTCATTCGATGAGTTCATGTTTACTCCGACGTAGGTATACTTTTTAAATAAATCAAAGTTACTGTTGCTAACGTTTTGTGGTATGAAGTGGACAGATTTTTGTTAGCTTGTCGATAACACAAACAAAGTTGTGGTGGTGTACGAGGTATGTTCAGGAATTTTTAAATTTCGCGGGTTTAGAGAGTCCGATTGTCAATTTTTTTTTTATTGTGTTGGTATACGTGCCCCTGAAGTATGTTGTATTCATTGTTTACTTTGTCCGTGGCAGCCGCTAAGGTTAGACGTGTTTTTATGA
This sequence comes from Volucella zonaria, assembly GCA_963966105.1. Lineage (NCBI taxonomy): Eukaryota > Metazoa > Arthropoda > Insecta > Diptera > Syrphidae > Volucella > Volucella zonaria. The sequence goes on from OZ014532.1 coordinate 162,517,236, forward strand.
GCTCGCCGATTTTCGAAATGGATCAAAGAATTTGTATCAAATTTTGTGTAAAAATTGAAATAAAGTGTAACAAAGTGTGTGAAATGTTAACAAAGGTCTATGGTGAGTCTGCTATGAGTAAAACAAGAGATAACGAATGGTATAAGCGTTTGCAAGATGGCCGTGAAAACGTTGAAGATGACAAACGCCCCGGACGCCCCCAGCACATCAACAACCGATGAAAACGTGGAAAAAGTGAAAGGAATGGTTATGAACGATCGCCGAATCACAATCAGATAAGTCGCTGATGATGTTGGCAATTTGTTGTTGAACTTCATTTTTGGCCAAAAACATATGGATGCCGCAGCTTCCATATTCGCCGGACATGGGTCCGTGTGACTTTCCTATTTCCAAAAATGAAGAGAACCTTAAAGGGTCGTCGTTTTACAAGCATAGATGAAATTAAAAGGGCATCGCTGAAAGAGCTAAAGGCTATTCCAAAGATCGAGTTTGAGAAGTGTGTCGAGTATTGGAAGAAGCGCTGGTACAAGTGCATAATATCTAATGGGGACTATTTTAAAGGCGACAACGTTAATGTAGACGAATAAATAAATATTTTTTTCAAAAAACTAAAATTCCCGTTATTCTCTGAATACACTTTGTATATACAGTGTGTGCCAAAACTAAAGCAACTTTTAAAAATCTACGTCTTTCTACTTGGCACGAGAACAAAAGGATATGTAAAATCAATATAAGTTAAAACTTTAAAACATAAAGATATTTCAACATATAACAAGAAATTCAATAGAGAACAAAACCATCTTTTCGTATGGCGTTGACAAAATTAAAGCAACTTAACAACTAATCTTAATTCGGAATAAATATTGACTGTTAATTAATATTTAGTGGGATATCCGTTATTTTGAAGGACTGCATTGCATCGACGGGGCATAGATTCAATTAGATGGTTTATTGTACCCATGGGGATTTTCCACCATTCTTCTTTTATAGCTGAAAAAAGAGAGGCGTTGGAGGAGTAATCTTAAGTCTGAATTTGCGATCTACAATTTCCCATAGAATCTCTATGGGATTGAGATCAGGTGATTGCGTTGGCCATTCGAGAACACACACTCCGGACACAGTTAATCATTTAGTCACGAGCCTAGACTTGTGTTTGGGGTTATTGTCATGAAAAGGCATGTTATCATCGGCGTATGGATACATAATAATACATAATGTCCTCCATTATATTTTTGTACTCTTGACCATTTAAAATATTCGTAATTTGGTGTATAGGCCCCATTCCTGGCCGGAGAAACAACCCCATTCCATGACATTGCCCCCACCGTGCTTAATTGTGCCGTGGCAATATTTTGGGTCTAAGCGTTTACCTTTTGGTCGCCTAACGTGCGCACTTCCATCTGATCCCTAGATATTATATTTGGATTCATCTGACCATAGCACTGTTCTCCATTTCTGTATCGTTAATGTATTCGTTCGCAAACTTTATGCGCGCTATCCAGTTTTTCTTTGACACAAATGGTTTCTTTCCAGGCCTATAACACTTCTTCTGCTTGCGGTTCTTGAATGAATGCGGAGTCTCAAGTCATTGACAACTTTCCGTGAAGATGTTTTAGGATCTTTTTTGAACTCCCGCATTATGAGATGATCCTGTCTTGCAATTGTTTTTCGGGATCTATCTTTTTGTTTCATTCCACTAAGAAAATCTTCAATAATCTTGTTTTTAAGTTCATTTCCAAATTTGTTTCTGGCCATTATCCTTAAAAAAAATCTCTAAATATAAAATTTACTTCTTTTTCCTAACACTTAACAATGGGTAATGAATACAATGAATAATAGATGTAAACAGACAACAGCACAAATATTGTTTAACGGAATGTGACCTAACAGTACCCAAATGTTTATGTACTTTTGTTTTGTTTGACCAGATGCTCTGGTTCAGTGGGAGTTGCTTTAGTTTTGTCAATGTCGCATTTTGCGAATGCATTGGTTTTTTTATTATTTTTGATATGTAAATCATTTTAATATTTGAAGTGTTATAAAGAAAAGTTGTGTATAGAAATAACTTTTCATCCTATTTTTTTTAGTAAGCAATGGTAGGGGGTAGAATATTAAAAGTTGCTTTAGTTTTGTCGCACACTGTATGTATGTATGTAAATATTTTGACAAAATAGCAATTTACTCGAGAGTACAATTTATTTTTTTTATCTAAATTTCTAAGTTTTAATTCCTCAGACTATTTTCAATCAGTCGTGTCACATATTTTGAAACAAAAATCTGACGTGCATCACAATCATGCAAACATTTATTAACATAATGAAAATATTAACATAATGCATTCTTTAACGAGGAACTAAAAAATGCTTGGAGCCAATTCTGTATACGAAGCGCTCTGGCATCCACTACCGCTTGATCCTTAAAAAATTACAATTCGCGGATATATCTTCTCTCTTTGTTCTCTTCACATACATCACCAAATATAAAACGAAGAATTTTCTCTCAAACGCACTGTGCAATATATGCTCTGCTTTTCTGCTTTTCTGCTTTCATCGTCCCCGTTATGAGCTTTGAAATCCATTCAGAATGTCATTTGTGGATTTATATTTATTCCGAGTTGGATAAGATTCCTTAAACAATCTTGAGGTTATTACTGTAACAATGAAATCTTGTTCTATACGGTGAACTAATTATCTTTGTTTGACGAACTTGAACCAACCCCGGAGAGATTTGTGGAATATAGTGTTGTTTGATAGTGCTCCAGCACTAGATTGAATAAGTCAAAAGACAGGGCATCCCCTTGCCGAGGTCCGATATGCATTTGAAATAGGGAACTCGGTTATCGACGAATGTTTTCATATTTCGACTTGAAATTCGTTATTCGCTTATGATGTTATTTAATAACGAAGTGATTTGTCTGCAAAACTTAGTCTTAAGTTATATATGTAAATTCCGTATATAATTCCGCCATTCATATAATTCAGGGCACCACACAGCCACTTTAAATATATGTAATGGAACCTCATTAGTCACTTGTGCATTTCAACTACTCCAACTACTGAAATTTGGATAACTTAATTAATAAGTGTGTGTCATCATATCGCTCTGGGAAAGGTTAAAAAAAAAACACCTCGGGCGGACAAATTGAATAATCCTATCTTTTTATTCGAAATCATCTATAGCTTAGGGGAAAGCCTTCAATATTGTTTTCATTTATTACTTTTATTGATTTAAAATAGCACTCATGTCTAGAAACATATATCACAATTAGATCCCGATAACCTGTAGGGTTGCGAATCCTATTTTTCTTTGAAGCTGATACATGTAATTTTAATCTATGTACTCTGAATGTACAATATAAACGAGATCTTGGTTTATTTTCGGAAGATTTTTTGTTTCCAAAATATATGCCAAGTCTCTGGAATCTTGACTTCTATGAAATGTTAAAAAAGCCCCCATTGTGCAGTCGGATATGCTGTATGTATTTGCTATCAGGTGGAATGCACAGAGGCTGAGTTTGGGAGATAATTACTTTCTTTTTTACTTTATTACATTCAATATCCGGAACATAAACAAAATTGGTCCATTTCATGACATCTTATTCGTATGAACGACATGTCTTTATTCCCGTCATTACAATCAAACAATAAACTCGCACGCATAGACGTTTAAATTGAAATTCTAATCGTGCGTTCGTGCCGTCAAACGAGCATGTTTTGGAAGTAAAACACGCGATTAAAGTGAACTATAATATCGACTAGTTTTTTTTTTTTTGGTTTGTTTCGTAGAGAAAAAGTACATCAACATTTCTTTTTTTAATTTAAGGTTGTCTAAAAGTTATTATTATTTTTTTAAACAACAAAACAGAAACGTTTGCCAGACCATGAGCTTACGAGGAGCTGCAGATTCTTTTTACTCAAATTCAGGATGAAAAAATCCACTAGTGATAAATTTATGTTTCGGTATAGAGGCGATTTTAAACAAACGAATACAAATATGTTTGTTATGTTATGAAGATTTCTTAGAACCAAACTGTTGTAATGATACTTTCTTCAACTAGCGAGTACCACCTTTAAACTTTTCTAATTCAGTTACAAGATCAATAAATAATACTACTCGTATATAAAGTATAATACCGAGAACAACAGAAAAAGAAAGCTTTTGGGTTAAGAAATGTGTTTGATCTAACGTCAAAAGCTAGAAATGAACCCCTAAGTTCATAGCAAACATTTTGCTCCTGAACCATCAGGAAATCACTTTCGTTTACAAGAATACATAATTTGACAAGCTAACAATCTCCTGGTGCCATTGGCTGGCTTAGCAAATCAAGCCATAATGTCGCACTGTTTAAGACCTTCGAAAATATTAAACCAATAAGGTTACATTGCTAAAGCAAAGGCACTGAAGGTATGAAAAATGGCCTTGGAGCCCCAATTTCAACGTTTGACACGGAAACAAAATGACTACGTTTATTCCTATAAAAAAAAAAACACACACACACACATACGCGCACAACCGGCGTCGATGCCTTGCACTATCCCATCATTATGATCATCACTTGTATGCAAATCAAGGCGAAATAAATGAACAAAATTAACATAAATTATATTTTATTCTTAGTGTAAGTCTTATAAATATTTCCAATTGATTATAATTAAAAATTACAAGTTTGTAATGAAAAAAATTTGTACAAAGCATCCAATTAATTCATCTAAGCAACAGCTCTTATTCCATCGCAGATAATTTGAATCTACAATCAAGTTTATCGGTTTAACATATATCCGTTGTCCATTGGATTTTGATTCAAACACAACTGTTTGTTTTGTTTTGTTTTGGTTTATTTTGTTTCATTGTGCTGCTGCTTCAACGTTGTTATTCTCGTCGTTCATGTAATTATCCCTAGCGGAAGACGATGCAGAGCTTACGAATCGATGAAAAAACATTGCTGTCCTCGTTGACATTATTTGATTGGGGGTTTGTTGTAAAGCGTAACTAGGCGCAGGCTTTTTGTCTTCAATTGATGAAGGAAATCCCATTGTATCACTTATACCACACCATTTTCTTTTCCTGGACATTTTGCTACTTGATTCACGTGTGAATTTAAATTATAAAAAGTTTACCGAACTAAGCGCAAGCGACGATTGCTAACGACTGCGCGCATTTGGTTTTTCTTTCGCTACGTTTAAGCCAGCAGTGAATATCACGTTTTCAAGGTCAATTGGTTAAATTAAATAAAAGCGAAAAAAAAAATTTAAAAAAACTACTGTATACTGGTGTATATAGCAAAGCTAGTCAATGTCAAAAGATGATGAGTATGTTTGGTGGTATTTGCAAAGAAAGGGCAATAGACTGCTCTACCGCCGTAAATTAACATTTAGCCATATACGAATTGCTAGGTAGCCATGCGGCCGTCCATTTACGAGTATTATGCCTTCGTTTATGCAAAGTTTTATTGCATCTGTGTTTGATTGTTAAAAGAAACAAACAATATAAAAAAAAAAAAAAAAATTGTAGGCATGGTAATTTTTTTAATTAGCTGACTTAGCTCTTTATATGACGAAGCGACGAAGGTATTATACGAGTACATTACAGCGTTTGTCGTTATTATTGCTTGAGTACACAACGTTGCAACGTCTTGTGTTATTATGTAACTGTATACAGTGTGCCTTATTGTGGGAGGGGGTAATATGTTGTATAATAAATTTGGCGGTTAACAACAACGGTTTTGCTCGGTGTATGTATTTTGGTAGGCTCGTTTTGTGAAATGTCATGCAATTGGACTTGAAGAGAATTTCCACAGAGGATGTCTGGCGACAGTTTTTTATTTGTAGGTTTTGTTTCACTTTTAACCTTCGTATTTAGCTTTTGGGAGGTAATTTTCAATCTATGTAGCTTTACTTGGAGGTCAAGTGATTTTTTTTTCTTCATCTGCATCTGTATAATGTTTGAATAAAAGTTTTTACATAAATTGGAAGCGGGAAGGCGTGAATAATGTGACCATGAACCTATGTATATGCCAACAATGGCGATCGTTGACATGTTTCTATGTGAATAGGCATACTTAATACAGTTGCGATGTGGCTGAATCTTAAAGTTTTTTTTTTATATCTCTGAAACCCCTAACATTAGTTGTAACATTTTACAGTACAACAACTGACTATGTGAAAGGGGCGAGTATGTCCGATTTATTTTGTTATATTCGATATTCCACTTGGACAGCACTTTAGTCTGGACATCAAACTAACACAATGCTTTAGTGAGGGTTTATATATGTTATGTGATTTTATTCTCTTAGAAAATTTATCAAAGTTTAAAGATCTGCACTTATGATATAACCTTTTATAGACTCTGAACTTTGAATGTGTGGATAACCCGATATACTCTTTGTACTAGTGATACAACATGATTAATTTGTGATTTGTTAAATTGTTTTTTTTTTGTTTTTCTTGGAAACAGTAATATACAAACTGGGAAGGGGAATATGTGGTTTGCAGGAGGCGCATGTTTCGATTTTTTTTTACATGTATTTTGTCGGACTAGAGCACTTAGACAAAGAACAAATCTACTGTATGTTCCTTTTACTGAAATTTCATAAGTCTCTCGCAGAGAAATGAGTAAACGCTTTAGAGATTAAGTGACTACAGTGACCACGTCAGCGTCGAACAGCTGTAGCCTGATACGAGCGTAAAATGGCTCTCATAGAGGATGTGTTTCGCGGTGTCATCATCACTCTGTTAGCAAGCGTCGTAGGATGTTGTGGCAACTGTCAACATCAGTTAAAGTCGCAAAGGTTTTAGAGACATCGGGAAACATTAGTTTGACCAGCTGACATTCTGGAAAGTCATCTCATCTCATTTCCCACAATCCCATTATGAGCAAGGGCCCAAACAAGACTAAGTGAACTCAGCCTTCCGACTGCATTCGGAAAAGCCTTGCGTTCTTGAACTAGGCACCGCAGCTTGGATATTGCATCATACGCAGATACTTCACTCCCTCCACTAGTAAAGCAGACGCAAGTTTTTTTTTAACGAGGAGTTAAAGTTGTCGTCCTCCAAAAGTATCGATTTAGAGCAATCCGTGAATCCGATTACTTGTAACTTGCTTAGCCATTCAAGAGTGAACACTTTGCCTTAAGAGGTCCGTTTCCCCTATCACAACCATCCATTGCGCCATGGAAAACTAAAATGTCTGTTTTCGTTAGGTTCCACATTACATATTTAGCGTCAGAGACGAGAAACCATAGGTAAGACGATTTTGTCCCTTTTGGCGTTTCGGGGTTTTGTTGGAGATAGATTCTCTCGCGACACTCAAATTTTGTCAACCTGAACTGCAACCTTTGCCGTTTCACTCGGTCTTTGTGCTAGGGGAAATACATCACCAGTGTGGATTCGACAGCGTCAACTGGCTTCCATATCCAGACGTACGATCTTTGATGGTTCTGGCGCTAGATTCATATAGACATAATGTGAGAAAATAGCCATTGGCAGAGGAAGTGTTAGAGAATTTCTTCTTCTGGGCCCTGTTCGATAAGAAAATGACAAATTTTCAGTTCGGAAGTTGATGAAATGATACACTCCTCGTCAACTGGTTGAGACACCCCCCTTATTTCGGCATTTTTCGATAATTTTGTTTCGTATGTGCTGCAAATACGGGATTATGGGGCTAATGCTCCGTCAGATTACACCGTCAAATATTGGTTTCGAGAGTTTCGTGGTGGCCGTAACTCCACTACCGATCAGCAGCAGGCCCTCCGATGCGGTTACAGAGGACAATGTCAAAAAAATACATGAAATGGTGTTGGCTGACCGGAAAGTGAAGGTGCGCGAATTAGCAGATACCACAAAGATTAGTACTGAGCGCACACGCCATATTTTGGGCAATATTCTGCATATGAAAAAGTTATCCTGCCGTTGGGTGCCGCGCATGCTCACTCCTGACCAAAAACACGAAAGCGAGAGCACTTCGAAAAGGTGTTTGGACTTGCTGATGCGGAATCGGGGGGAATTTTGGCGTCGATTGGTAACTGGATTTGGATCCCTCGGACTATTATCTCGAGGAAATCATTGACGCCACGGAGGAGTATTTTGCAGACCTTCCGGAAAACTTTTCGGACGGGATCAAGAAGTTGGAAAATCGCTGGAATAAGTGTATCAAACTAAAAGAGGTCTATATTGAATAATATAAAAAACATTTAAAAAAAAATTTTTTTTTTAATTCCCAAGGAGGTCACTTTTCACTCCATCTAGTAGTCGTAACTTTTCATCTTGCCGTTTACGAAGCGGATACACCCTGAATGACTCGAACTGCAACCAACTTCAGACTGCTATAATTTCCAAACCGTTCATGACAGTGAGCTCAAATTTTGACACATTACAGATAATTTTATTATTTGCAAGCCTTTTAAACTATTTGCGTCTCAGTTGTGTTGAAAAATTTTTATCCGCGATGGAATTCAAACGTGATAGTGTGATTGCTTTATATTTGGCTGGAAAAGTTTGGACCACCTAACAAGCACTTCGCCGGGAATGAGCCAAAATACCGCAGAGCCACTTGCGTGCAGCGTGCGATGCTCTCTTCGGCCGTCTCCAGGCCATTATTCGCGCCAAAAGTGGACATATTGAAAACTACTGATACAATTTGAAAATTTATGTATTTTCCAACATTTTTTGCTTTGGCACAGTAAAATTTATCAAAAAATAAAAAAATTATAGCATTTTAAAAAGTTGGAGTTAGAATCATTCACCATGTATTAGTCTTATTTTGGTATGATATTTCTGCCCAAATAATGACTCCACTTCTGTCTAGTTATCGTCGTCTTAGAAACAGCTCGTCCTTTCTCAAGTCATGACAATAATAACGAAATCCGTCAGGTCCATCAAGGCAAAAGCGTTTGCCACCGGTGAAGATGATAGTTCTCGAACGCTTCTTCCATTTTAAACAACTTCTGGCAAAGGGCGTTTCGATGACGTTGTAGTAAAGCTGGTTTTCTTTTCAAACGCTTTTTTTTTAAGATGGTCCGCTTCAGCTAACACATGCTGGTAAGTCCTTAGTTTTCTGTCCACATTCGAAATCTCTGCTGATACCGCGATTTCTTTTGTTGTTGCTGTAGAATTTGACGCTTCTTTTAGTAGGGATCGTCGATCTGCTGGTGTCAAGCTATATTTTCGTCCAGGTACGAATCTTTACCCGTAGTTTTCTGGATCCTTTAAATAGTTTGAAACAACTGTACGACTGCGCATCAAAAGCTTTTTGACAGAACATTTCTCTTAGTGCATTTTTTTAATGTTTTGGATCTCCGTTTGATTTGACATCTTTCCAGATCCTAGTTTTAACTTTTTTACTTCTAAGACCTGTTTCTTTTAAATCAAATCACTAAAACTGACTAACAAGTCACACTGCGAATGGAATCTGCAACTGAACTTCCAAAGTATTTATACCCGTCTAAATTACTTGTCGTAATTCCAAGAAAACTAAGGGAAAAAAAGGATTTATGGTGATTAGAATTTTCTTAGAAATTGGTAATGATTACCTAACAGTAATATTTTCAGCACATACGGTACAAAATTATTGAAAGACGCCGAGAAATCAGGGGGGACAACCAATTGTCGAGGAGTGTATAACGAACAGACAAATGTGATTGAATTAGGTAGTGACTTTTTGAATCACCCTCGTTGTAACTTGAAAAGCAACATTGCTTCCGTCAACTACCATCATTCAATAGGCCACTGTAAAATTTTGAGCAAGCTGCGTCATTAAGTTTATGTGTGACAACAATTGAAAGCAAGCAGCACGAAAATGGGAAAAAGTGAATTTTATGAGCTCATCATGTGACTGTGACAATTTCGAAATAGTTTCAGCGTTGTTTAACCGGAATTCGCATGAGTTTTTACAACGTTTTATAACCGTGAACGAAACATGGATCTGCTCCAATACACCGGAGATCAAGCAGCAGTCGATAAAGTGGCTGGCTTTCCCCGGTCGAGCCCTAGCCGAAGAAGGACCGATTCCATGACGATTTGAGAGGATTAAAACGACGTCATTTGTCAAAGAGGAAAGTGCTCTTCCATCAAGACAAGGCACACGCGCCCAGTCGGCATGACGAAATTGATGATTCAGTTGGGCCATGAATTGCTTTCGCAGCGGCCATATTCTTTGGATGACTTTTCTTTTGTTTAAAAATGGCTCGTCGAAAAGAGATTTGACTCCAACGATGAAATCATTGCTCAAACTAATGCCTACCTCGGCAAATCTTATTATTGGAAAGGGTTCAAGTTGAAGAATAATGGACAAGGTGTACTGAGCTCAAGCGACACTATGTTGAGAAGCAAAAATTTTTTTTTGGCTAAAGAATCTATTTTTCATTCAAAAAGTCACAGATTTATCGTAGTACCAGGTGTATTTTTCACCGAAACCGATGTCTTTATTTATTTTATTATCAATATAAATTGTTAATTAACATATTGGGTGCATAACTTAATTCGTGCGGTTTCCTAAGAGATGGCGTAACTTGTATTATTCTATTGTTATTATTCCATTGGAACATGCGTTGGAAATCTACTGTCATTGTACGGCATTTCAGTATATGTCATTCATTTGAAGCGTAAACAACAATAATTTTTTTTCACTCAAATATGTCGAACTTTGTGCCTGAAAAAGTGTTTTTGCGGGGAGTTCTTCTTCATTATTTTAATATGAAGAAAACTGTTGTCGAAAGTTATCGTATTTTGGTGGAAGTTTATGGTGAACATGCGCTAGCTGGGCGAACGTTCCAAAAGTGGTTTGCACGATTTAAAAGTGGTAATTTTGGCTTGGAAGACGATGAACGTCCTGTTGAGCCAAAAAATTTTGAAGATGAAGAACTGGAAGCATTACTCTATGAAGATTGTTGCCCAACGCAAGAAGAGCTCGCAGAATCTTTGGGTGTCACTCAAGCAGCCATTTCAAAACGTTTAAAAGCAGCTGGATATATTCAAAAGCAAGGAAATTGGGTTCCACATGAACTCAAGCCTAGAGACGTCGAAAGGCGGTTTTGCATGTTCGAAATGCTGCTGGAACGCCACAAAAGGAAGCCATTTTTGCATCGGATTGTTACTGGTGATGAGAAATGGATCCATTACGACAACCCCAAGCGCAAAAAATCATATGTGAAACCCGCCAACCAGCCAAATCAACGGCAATAATGCTCTGTATTTGGTGGGATCAGATGGGTGTGCTGTATTATGAGCTGCTAAAACTGGGTGAAACCATCAATGGACAACGCTACCGAACACAATTAATCCGTTTGAAGAGAGTAGTGGCCGAAAAACGCCCGGAATATGCGACCAGACACGAGGCAATAATTTTCCATCATGACAACGCTCGGCCCCATGTTGCTACTCCGGTTAAGAACTATTTGGAAAACAGTGGATGGGAAGTCTTACCCCACCCGCCTTATAGCCCAGACCTTGCCCCTTCTGACTACCATTTGTTCCGGTCGATGCAGAACGCCTCACTGAAATACGGCTCACATCAGAGCAGAATATCAAAAATTGACTTGATTCATTCTTGGCTGCCAAGCCGGCGCAGTTCTTTTGGGATGGGGTCCACAAATTTCCAGAAAGATGGGAAAAAGACATAGCTTCAGATGGGCGATACTTTGAATAATACTATTGTATATGTTTTTCTTAAATAAACGTTCAAATTTTGAAAAAATCCGCACGAATTAATTTATATACCCAATATTTATATTAAATTCTAATTTTAATAAAGAATAAATAAAAAATAGATACATATGCAATATACATACACACATATATTTGTTCATATAATGATACGTAGGCGAAATAGGGATAAAACTGGAACAACATTTTTTTATTGTCATGTGTAATTCATTTTAAGAATGTTAATTGGTCATTAGAGGGTGATCAGTGCCACAAATGACCATGTGACATAAGCTTACCACATACGAGTATGAAATGGTTCTGTATGTCGACTCAAAATAGAAAAAAAGTTCACGAAAAATTCTAAATATGCCAAACCACACAACACGATCATCTTGATATAGGAGTCCATGCCTTGGCGTAAAAAGGATGACCCAGTCATCAAGAAGTTTAAGTTGTTAACATCGGCAAGGAAAAATCACTCACAAGAAATATGTACTGCTAATATTGTATACTGTTAACCGACCACAGGAGAACATTTAATAACGCTTAAGAAAATCAATTGAAATAAAATACAGAAGTAGATAAACAAATGCTTTGATTTTTTTTATGGGGTTAAACATTTCACAATACTCAACATGAGAACATTTGGATTAACCTTTTTAGAGTACCGATATTGCACCAAAAGTTACTAACCTGAAGTCTATTTATGCGTATCGAAAATTATACTAAAAATCTGATTTGTATAAATTGAATAAAAATTATATTTCTAAACATTCATTCTTAGGAGCACTCTTTTTAATGAAACTTAAATTCAATAAACGCCATAAGCGTATGTGTATCTCGTGCATACATTGTAATTTCTGTTATTTAACAGAAATAAGTGTAGGGAATCAATGAGAGGGTGTGATTTAGTGCTTTATTAGCCCTTTAAAAATCAGTGATAAAAAAGGATGAAATCGAAAGACCCGCTTGGTACTGAAAAAATTGTTAAACATCTGTGTGGACGTATATGGATCGCTGAGTCCTCAGTTACATTTTCGTGTGAGATTAAATAATGTTCGACCTTATAAACTACTTAAAACAAAATAGGGCCCTCCAAAGATTTATTTTGATTTTTGTCTAAAAATTACTGTATTGGTAAACATTATCGAAGTGAAGAATTTAACTTGCATGTCTATGAGTATTTGTCAATACTTTGAGCAACAATTTTACCGTTGCCTCTAACTTAATAGGCAGAAAAGCTCATTGCTCTAAAAAACAAAAAAAAAACAACTAATGCAAAGTTAGTTTCTTGTACTTGTTTTCTCAGTCTAATTCTAAGCGTTGTCGCTAAGTCTTACTTTCTGTAATTGTTTTCTTCGACAAGGTTATTAATTGTGATTACCATGCCCAGTTCTCGGCATCATATAATTAGATATCGAAAACGCAGTAACCGCGGTAAATTTGTTTCAGGAGGGAGAGTCTCAAAGGTCTGTCGCAATTCGTATCGGTGTATCGTGGCGAGCTATCCGAAACGTCTGAGAACGCTTACAAGAAACCGGAAGTGTGGTAAGCAGACCTGGATCAGGAAGAATCAGAGTCACAAATGCGCAAGAAGACCTGTACGTAAGAATAATTGCACGTCGGGAGCTTACCGTAGCCGGCCGGGCGTTACAAAATCAACTGCGGCAATGGCAATCTACTGGCACTCAAGTAAATGATCAAACCGTACGTAATCGACTCCACGAAGATGGTCAACGGTCCAGAGTGTGCGCCATTTGACCGAAAATGACAGGGGCACATCGCGCAGGGCGCTTAAGTTACGGCCGTGAGCATGAGGGTACCGTAACAGCTACCATTCACATTGACACGATAATACGACCTGTTGTGATTCCATTTTCACAGAGAGCGGGCGCTGACTTTGTTCTTATGCAAGACAATGCTCGCCCGCATATGACCCGTATTACACAAAGAGCTCTTTCTGATGCAAATATTACAGTTTTGCCATGGCCAGCAATGAGCCCTGACCTCAACCCAATCGAGCATTTATGGGACCAATTGAAAACGAGGATCAAAGAGAAGCAAAGCAATGTCAACAGTAAACAAGAGCTCATAAACGCGTTAAAAATCTGTTGGGAGCGCATACCCGAATAAAATATTGCACATCTCATTGAGAGCGTACCAGATAGGCTAAGACAGTGCATACGGAGCAGAGGAGGCCGCACTCGCTACTAAGTAAAACATCTAAACAAATCATAACAGAAAAACAGTAATATATAAAGTTTTATTTTTTCATACATTTTTCTTTAAATTGTTTTTAATAAATTGTTTGAATAAAAAAAAAATGTTGACTATTGTTTATGTGCACTCAGTTTCTTAATCCTTAGCTCAAATGTAATCACGAAAAAAAATAGATGTATAATCACTTATTTTTTCAAATGAGAGCATAAAAACTTAGTGGGCCCTATTTGGTTTTGAGTAGTTTATGTATGTTTTTGCATACTCGCAAATACGCGTTTCTATTTGCTTTAATTTAATTTGTGAGACTTATTTAATGTATGGTGGCCTATTGCAACGAAGATTTCAATTGCGTGTTTTATTTATTTTTTTATGTCAAATACAGATATTAACGTATAGATGTTTACCTCGTTAAATATTTCTTGAATTGAAAGTGAATAGATATATTGATTAAAAAGTTTGCATGTTCGATCGATGTGATTACGCACTCGATTGTTATATGTTTCCTCTCTTTTTTTTCTTTGTTAAAACTTTATTTGTTGGTCCTATAGTCCTGGATCTGACTGAAAAGGGGTAAGTTTTATTGGAATTTAAATATTTCTTGGTAAATTTAGGCTTAAAGATAGTCCACTTCCATTGGAGCAACTTGTTCACAGGTTTTTCTTTTCTTTTTTCGATTCTACATATGTTATGAGAAGTTAATTTAACGTTTCCTCTTAAATTCCTAAATCAAATTCCTTATGTAGCATCAAGGATTACACTTAAGGATTACACTTAGAAAATAGTAAAAGTATTTCAATAAAAATGAAATGTATATGATTCGCTGAGCGAGAATTGTTGCAAATGTTCTTCCCATACATTTTTACTGATATACTACTAGCTTGAATGTTCTATTTTTTTTAACAAAAAACTACAAATATATATGTACATACTTATATTTACTCTGGTTTTATTATCTTAGAGTTACTTAGAAGTAAAATAAAATCTTTTGAAGTAATGAGTTACTTCCAGGAAATAATCATATTCACAGATTTCTTTGTCAAATATTTTTACATTCTACAATAAATGTTTGCATTTTCGTAATGTACTCGTACGATACCTCGCGATTATTTATATTTTAATGTTCGTATGCGAACTATGCCGATTATATAGTTCTCGAATTAAATTACGTAAAGTGCACTGTTAAGTGTAAAAAACATTAATAAAAATAAACAACATAATGAACAGGTTATATATGTATGTAACTACCTTGTGTTTCCAGTTCCACAACTCAACAAGACGTCTGTGACTAGTACTACGGTATGAGTTAGTTTATAAAGTTTAATGCTTTTTTTTAAACAATAAATTTAAAATTTAAATAAAATTTTCATTTTAATCACATTATTTTTCCCTTTTCACCATCCCCGCTTTTAGGAAAATCCAATGATTCTTCGGAGAATGAAAAAGGAGAAAAAAATAAAACCACCGATGAGAAGCCCAAACTAAAAACAGCAAAACCAACAATTGCAGATCTTCCGTTTGATAGGCAAATTGTGTCTACAAAACTTGCTGCTGCTTTGGTAATGCAGGGACGAGAAGATGTATCCACAGGTGACATGGACAAACTAATTTATATGTTTATTTTGCTGGTGAAACTATCCAAGGAGAAGGTGAAGATGGATGGCAAACCTCTTGAGATGAACCATGTGCTACCGGAGTTAGGTATAGCACCGACAATAAGTCCATCGATAGTTGAGGAAATTATTGAACACGAAGTATCTGCGTTAGTAGCAGAAGTTGACATGGACATTGATGTGACTGAAAAGGAGACTAATGCTTCTAGTAGTGCAAGCGCTCTAGAAAGTCTTACCGATTCGGATTTACAAACTTTACTGCAAAATTTCAAGCATCTTTCTACAGAAGAACAACATCATTTGATTGCGCATTTAAAGAAACTCGAGACGGCAGATCCATTACGTGTGGAAAAACTTCGAAAATATGTTAACTTGGAAACAGATACGAAAGATTCAACAAACTCTGGTGCTGGTGGGAGTGATTATAAGTTACCAGAATCATCAAGATTAAAACGGAGCGCAGCAGGTGGGGAATCACCGCGTCCTTCTCGTAAAGATCAGTACACCGATGATGAAGCTAGTCATGGAAGTAATGTACGTAAATTTATCGACGATGACGATGAAGATGATGATTATAACTTTGAGGACGTATTTAAAGCAGCATCTAGCAATGTTACACGAAATTCCGAGGAGCGTTCTCAACACAGCTCGATTAATCGAAGTATGGATGTAGAAACGCCAGATTCCATGAAACGTCCAACAAATCCGAACTTAAGGCAGATACCTTTACAGCGAACACAAATTTCACCAAATCCGCCACCAGCACCGGTGTTGAAGCCAATAGATAAGGCATCTTTAGGATCTGCTTCTATAGCTGATACTCAAAATTTAATTGCGAACCTTATGGGTTCTCTGCAGCAAAGTTGTGGGCAATTTAATACCACTAAACCTACAGAAATTGATAACAATAAATCTAGAAGTGTTAATCCGTCCAATAATGGAAATTACCCAGGTAACAGAAACCCTCAACAAAACCAGCCAACATCATCATCGAATTCAGTGCCGTTCTACCAGCAACAGCAACAGCAACAGCAAGAGCAACAGCAGCATCAACCGCAGCATCAACCGCAGCATCAACCACAGCATCAATCACAGCATCAACAACAACATTTACAACAACAGCAGCAACAACAGCTACAGCAACAGCAACAACAGATGTATGCAAACTTCCAAAACTTACAAGGTGCACAAGGAATGGGCAGTTTCTACCCAGGAGGCTTTAACAACACAGTCGCATATCCAAACTATAACTACGGCGGGCAATTGCAACAAGGTATGAATGGTGGTCAATTTAACATGGCAAATTTCCTGCAAACACAAACCTCGAATATGCCGAACATTGCGAATCCGTCAAATTACAGCATGTACGGTGGAAATAGCGGTTACAAGTAATTACTGGCTGTCTTCGCTGCGCGCGTGTGTATGAGTTTTGTGTTCCTTGTGTAATTTTAAAGTAAAAAAAAAAAACAGCAACAACAACCAATTCATCCTCATGATGATAAGTAGATTAGATGAGTAAGTAAATATAATTGATACGAGTAGAGTGCGTAAAAAAATCTTTAAATGCAAGTAGAGTGAGTTTAAAAGCCAAGAGATTAATATTGTTTATTGGAAAGTGTATTTCAATAATGATACAATCGTTTTCGTCCATACCATCGTTTGAAGATTTCATAATTCTATTCGAAGGTAAGTACATTGTTTTATTTGTATTATTCGTTCATTTAAAATGACTTCTCAATTCTATTTTTTAAACGAATAGACATGAAGCGGATTCGGGTCGTCGTGGTATAATTTCAAAATTCTGAGGGACAAACCATTTTAGTCAAGCACATTTCCTTACCATCCTTCGTTTTTCTCTTAACAGAAAATGTCATATAATATTTAATTAATTTACGTAAGTCATGTTTATAGACATAAATGAAATATTTGTAAATGACTGTGCTAATACATACTAACCATAAGTTTTCGAACTTGCTCGTTTCATATCTTAATATAATAGATATACGAGTATAAACATAATAAATATTTAGTTATTAACTTTGTGGAAGAACTTTTAAATTGCTTCGACGAAAATTAAGAGGATTTAGGCATGCGATTGTAAAGAATTTTCATTATAGAAATATACAATTTTATGCAATACTTCAATGAAATCAACAACAACTTAAGGCGAACTACAAAACAAGACGGTTCAATCCTCCAGACAATGTGAGGTTTGTGTAAGCAACAATGTTACTTCATATTATTATCTTCATTTCGGGCAATAAAATTTAAATATTCGTAAGAGGTAATTTTTAAGTAATCGCGATATTTTTAAGACATCAGTTTATGCAAATACCATTCTTTATGAGAAAAAACTGGTAGGCGTCACAGCGATAGCTGAAATCCGGCTGTTGATGTAGCCCTTCCATGTAAAACGTATTTGTATAATTTAATGTACTCATAAGTTATGAAGATGGTCCGACTTTTTTTGTAAAATTTGTTTGTAATCGAAACGATGCGTATTTCCGACAAATTATTCTTCTCATATGTTCTTACCATAAAAAAGTACGTTTAGAGTTGCATCTTGTGCAAGGTATGTATATCCGTTTTCAGAAATGACAAATAGTGAACCTGTTGGATGCTGTGTTGGGTTACTCAAGAATATTATCCAGTATTCTCAAAGTCGGAAAGTAAACATCGGTTCCGGTTGTTGCCTTATAGATAAGGTAGGTACATGCATTTTGCGAAGGTCATCAACGCAACAAAATGGAAAGAAAGAACTAAAACGATTAGAAGATCCATTTTCAACAAAATATATAAAAACTGTTAAATTTCGAAGAGTGAGGATAAAAATTTGTTAAAAATGTTATACAGCTTTGTACATACAAATGTCAGCTAGCTTTAGATGATTGTTTAAAGCTTTTTATTTAAAATAATGAAGTCCAGAGAGAAAGTTATTTAAGCCTGTGCACGTCTGCATGACTAAAGAGAAGTTCTTTTGATAATTAGTCTTTACATTGCCCATCTAAATGTCGCTAGTCGACGTCTTAAGGTGTTTGGAGAGCATTTTAATTTTGTTTGTCTGTTCTTAAATATATATTTTTTTCTTTAAAAACGTAACAAAGACAATAAAAAAGGATTCTGATCAGGTTTGATAACATTTACAAGAGCTATATAACTTAAGTAGAGGAGAAGAGCTTACATTTCAGATGTAAAGAGATTACAAATCAAACAGAAGATGAAATGCTCTCATCAATATATGTAGATGACATCACTGTACCTTTTTACTTAATTGGCTTTCGATCACAAAGATTTTTTTGCCTGAACAACTGCTGCCTGTTTTCACTATTCGGACCACAAATATATTTTCTAACAGGTAGTAGATTTCGTCAGGGTAAATATAAATAACCAAAAAGGAAAACATGCTTTTGTTCCAAATCTGCCCAGTAGCTGCTTTGCTTTCTAGCTTACCCTCAAGTACATGACATTATATAATGGGACCGACAGCATCAGACCTCTGCAAAGCATACGAGTATCTCCACTGCTCGAGAAAGGAGCTTTGAATATAAAAGTTTCGTCAAACCGAGGTAGCAGCGATTGGAGGCTTTTTTCTTTTTCTCCGGACCTCCACTTTTTGTTTTTTTTTATATAATCGGCGCGCGCTCGAGGGGTTTTTGTACCTTTAAAATGTTCGTACACAACGCGGGCGAAGGAAATTTAGGGAGGAAGAAAAGACAGGTACCGATGTATATTGTTTTTAAATGTTTGCAAGTTATAACGACCAGGAAACACAGAGGTCGGCAGGGCATTCCATAAGCGAGTTGTACGGCTTAGGAAGGAATCACGATATTTTAGAATTCGTCCGAAAATGGGCTTCAGGGTATACTGATGAGCATTCATAGCGAGATGGGTGTTACGGTTGAAAGTTTGAATGGGCGGAATGTAAGTAAAATCCTTAACTACTTTGAAGGTATTGCTTAATTCATTATCCTGAATTTATTAACAATGGCTGACAGGTAATAGGCGATATTTCGATAGGTCTTTTAAATTTCATGTCTAAATTCGCCGCATGTACAAAAGTTGGACAGTGGTATGGGCAGCAGCAGTAATTCTGACGAAGATGAACTGCATACTCATGGGAATTACTAAATTAAAAAAGAAATATATTGAAGATGAACAGGGAAACCAACTTAAAGGGGACAACAAAATTTACAATAAATGAAAACAGCACTTTAACGCCTTACTAAATGAAGAATATCCGCACAGCACCACGATGGGTGGCTGTGGCTCAAGTGGTTGTGTATTGGTTTCGTTGTTCAATCCCAACCGCGAACGAAGGATAAAATATTTTTCAGAAAACTAAAATCACGCGAAATGGTTAAATGATTGCCTAAAATACAAGTCGATTTACACTAATAATTTAGTCTTAATAATCACAGCCCAAGTATCTTTCTCTCTACAATTTTCCGAAAGACTCAACACATGCTCCGGCATTTTAATAGTCATACTTGCTTGAATGTTAAATTCTTTTAAGAAAAAAAAATTGTCCGCTGTCGCGAAAGAAGAACAACCGGCATATGTATTTTACGGAAGCAAAAGCTATATGTAGTCCGTGTCAAATCACCGTGCAAAGAGGACCTGGGAGCGCATACTACTCATCTGCTCACTGGAAAATGATATTGACGAGACGGCTGAACTTTCTTCACTCCCTTTCCTATTTAACCCATTTGCATCATAAGCAAATTCATATTAGCAAAATACTATTTCTTCTTTACAATAATTGTGAAGAGAGTGCTTTCCATAAAATCGTCATTGCCAACTTCACACAAAAAATATACAATGGACACGCTTTCCACGTCCATGCATTCTACACTCTGGTTTCGCATCGGTCAATGCTGGCTTCTTATCTTTTCCACGATACATTATCCAATGCCATTTAAGCAGATAATCAGTACGCTCTGAGAGTCAGTGCAATCAACATGAAAATATGGTTATGCTCGAATTTCGTGTGGACCACTTCCAGGATTACTGGAGTAGACTGGAAAAGAGCACATGCCCAAGAAATCGCAAGGTGATTTAAAACGGACTATAGTGAAGCTGTAAAAAGAATGAACCGGAGGCTCGCAGTCGGAGCGGATAAGATACTCTCTGAAGTGTTGGCAACAATCGGATATCTTGGGTTTAAATGCCTCGCGATTTTTTCCAACAAAATGATGAGGCGATCGAATACCTAAGCAGTGAAGAGAGAGGTTTCTGGTTCACTCTATAAACGGAAAAGCGACACTAGAAATTGCAACAAAAAAATATATGAACGAGTTCTAGATAGTCGACCACGGAATATTAAACTCCATGGTAGTCAATGCGGCTCTCTGCGAGGCAAGTCGACGTATGACGCGATTCAAACTTTACAAATAATGATGAAAAGGCATTGCGAATCTTCGAAGGATCGACATATCTTCATTGATAAAATTTGGGATGATGGCACACAGTAGTCACGTATCGAATGGAAACATCAAATTGTAATAGTAAATGTCTAATTTAGCTAATTTCTGGCAATTGTTTGTATTTCTTTAAAAAAAATTATTTTAATCTTGACTAAAATAAATAATAAAATGTCAGTAGAAATGTATAAAACTTGGAAAAATACATACAAGATGGCGCAAAAGTTGTCACCCGATATTCTCTGGCTGTAATTTTTTTTATGAATGAAAAACGTTGGTTCTGGTTGTACATACATTTGATGTCTTAAGTTTTTTCCCATTAAGTCGACAAAATGATATCGGCTAATTGGGCGCCGCCAAAATTGATGACCATTCGGGCCCGATTTGTGGCATTTTCATCCCTCTTAACAGAGCTTCCGGCGATAGGTCCTCGTATTATTGACGGATATTCTCTTTGAGGGCTTTAAGAGTCTGAGGCTTTTTGACATAACACTCTTAGCTTCAAAAATCCCCATAAAAAGAAATCTGGAACGATTAAATCGGGCGATCTCGCCAGCCAGTGCAAATCACCAAAACGAGAGATTAGGCAAATGCAGCCATCAGAATTTTTTCGCTTGTGGCTCATGCGCCGTTGCTCCATCCTGTTGGAACCACATGTTCTCCAGTCCCAATTTATCCAATTGATTAAGTAGAAAGTTGTTGAACATGGTCCTAACGCTCGCTGTCCACAGTAGTCGATTGACCCGCAGTGTTTTCGAAAAAATATGGCCTGATGATGCCTCCAGCGTAAACAGCACACCATACATTAACTTTGAGCAGGTGTAATGGCTCTTCTTTGGTTATACGCGGATTTTCGGTGCCCCAGAAGCGATAATTTTACTTAATCACATATTCACTGAGATGGAAATTGGCCTCGTCGCTCATGATGATTTTCGATTTTCCTCGTGATCGAGATTTACTCGTAGGATGGCTCGAGCGTAGGTGTATAGCGATTCATGTGTTGATGACATGTATTTTGTATCTGTTTACTTTACAAATGTCAAAGTAGAATTGAAATTTGCGAAAATTATATAATCTTCCGATGACCGATCACCATGATGACTTTTACGCCACCTGTAAGTATATTTTCGTGTTGATCTTCTTTTCCTTTCTAGGACACAAAATCCATTCGTGCGTGAGCTGGGCAGTTGTCGTACGTGAATGGTACTCCACCACGGATGAGAGAATGTTAAATTACAATGCTCTAAGCTCAATAACGTGTGCAGGAATACCAAATGTGTAGTTATCATTGACAAGCTGAGAAGAGTCCGAAAGAATAATAATAGGATCATCAGAAAGCTCTTGGACTCACTAACGAAAATAAAATGGTACGCGAATTTAGCCTTCGTCATACGCGGCGCAGTAGCAATGCAAATACGTGGGAGAAATATGTAACATTAGATGTAATTATGTGCGTTTCATATTTCAGCGATATTTCTAGGAAACTAGTACCCTCACGAATACAACCTTAACTTTAAATTTAGGACATTGGCCATGTAATTCTTACATTATGATCGAAATGCAGTAACTTTTTCATATACATACCATATATTGGTTTATTTATGCTCTTGCATCAGGGAAATGAGAAAGTAGGTGCATGAAATAAATAAAAAAAACCGATCGTATCGTGAATCGATGTTTGTCCTGTTCTTTGTAAAAAAAAAATCTACGACCTCTTATCTGCCCGGTGATTTTCTCAAGGGCTTCCTTTGCTTGTTTGTTACTCTGGTTACATTTAGAAAACTGCTAGCGCACTCTCGGGGATTAACAGTTGAACAACCAATTAGACATTATTTCAACAATTTGGAAAACAAAAAACATATATTTGCGCAAAGAAGCGGTAGTAATTGAATTCCGTCAGAATATAAACTAGATGGGTACAGATGTCATCTTCAATTGGAACTTGAATCCTATGGAACCGGCGTGAGCACAACTTGTATGCGTTGTAGAGAAAAAAAAAGTGTTTTCTTTATCTTTATTGAGTATGTATATATGCGTATGGGAATGGAAAAGTAGAATAGCCAAATCAGGTTGAATAAAGTAGACTAAGAAAGGGATTGCAAGCTATTAAATTTAAAGCAACTGGATTTCAGTATATGGAACACATACTTAAACGGAATTTAAGTCATCGCAATACTTATTGCATCGCAACAGCTGCGCTGTTATACACGCCGTTGTACGCCATACTTAGAAAATTGTTCAGAACATGCAAACCAATAGCAGAGGCATAGTATTTCAAGAGTTTGTGCAACTACTTATATAAGCTGACGACACTGGCAGAACGTAGCAAGCTTTTATTGGTATGTGCAAGTTTTTTGAAACAATGAGGGTAAAACCGAATTTACCACATGCTATCAATGGCAAGAGTCGAGGAGAAGACGGAACGTTTCAATAGTCAGCTATAACTTTATAACTCTAACTATAGGGAGCTAGCTTACCGCAGTTCCGCTATTAACTGTGATAATAATAACTTATTGGAAAAAAGAGGAAAATGTGGGTTGGCTGTTGGATGGTAGAGACAAACAGCAACTTTTCCGACGTCCCTTATGACGACGCTAAGATTATTCTGTTTTAAGAGCGTGCTGCGTGACATGCTATCGGTGCAAGTTTAAGTTAAATTGTAATTGCATTTTTTTTGGGCCACAAAAATAGTTGTGTGATAAATAAAGCCTATAGTGCAACCATTTATTACAGTTAGTATAGATTATTTTGAAGGTAGGACCTTTCAGGTTAGATTTAGTAAATTATAATAAACTGTTAATATCAGCATGGGTCGTAAAAGACACTATACCAGAAATATTCAATTTGGTACAAAGTTAAGGGCGCAGTGCAAGACCTAAAAATTCATCACCGAGGAATTTGAACTTTTCGCAAATTTTGTGACAGATCGAGAAAAAGTAAAAAAAAAACTACACCAACTAATAACATAGCGCTATTGGCGAAATCGGATCCTTTTACTTCCTGGAGAACGATTTGCGCTGAAATTGACCAACAAACTCGCAGAAGACTTCAGGATGCTAATTTTGCGGGCGGAGTTGCAAGAAGAAGAAAACGAAGTGCTTCTATTACTAGCCAGAAATTTATTCATTCGGAAATTATTTGCTTTAGAGGGCCCCAGAAGGCTAAAAAATTACGTAATATTTTCTGGACTGCACGGACTGTGCACGCAACGTTCGAAGAATAAAAGGAAATGAATTTTATAAGCGCTGTACGAGAAAGATAGTGAAGCACGGATATGTCAATATAATAGTGTGGGGTTGTTTTTCTTGGCCCCATTTTTCCAATTGGCAACGCTATGACAAGATTCGAATACAGGGACATATTGAAAAATGTCATGCTTCCTTACGCTGAGGAAAACATGCCTCTCATATGGCTCAGTCCAGCAAAATAATTAACCCAAAAAACTGGTTTCGATATCGGAAAGTGCCACTAATTTCATGGCCAAGCCAATCTGAAGCTAAAGAGCAAATTGTCGGGTCAATATTTATCCAAAAAAGAGAAATTGTGAGGAAAGAATGGTATTCTCTACCCGTATCAAAATGCAGTACAATAGTTCATTCAATGCCTCGGTAAATCATGGTGGATATTCTGGGTACTAACGTAAGTAAATCAGACATTTTATTTTTAAAAAAAAATTTGCTTAATGAAATTATTTTTATTTCAGTATAGCACACCCATTTTATTGACCAAGTGCTGAAATATATTAAATTTTAATTTTTTCATAATTTTATTTGGCTATAAATATTTATGAATTTAGTTTCTGTCGAATTTGTAAGATTACTCTGTCAAACTGACTTAAAATGTGATTAAATTGAAATGTATAGAAAAACCCGAAATAATTAAAAAATCCTAGGAACTTTTGTTAACACCTACGAGGGGCGTTCAATATATTCTCGGTATCGATATGAAGGAAAATGCGAATTCAATTTAAATTGTTTTTATTTTTCAATATGATCTCCCCTAACATCAATGCATTTGTTACATCTTGAGATAAGCTTTTTTAAACCCTCAAAATAATAAATTTCCTCTTTCTCTGCAAAATACCGACTTGAGTTCTTCATCATCCGAAAATCTTTTTCCACGAAGACATTTTTTCAAATCCGGAAACAGGAAATAATCACTAGGGGCAAGGTCTGGACTATAGGGTGGGTGTTGGATTTCTTCGAAACCACAATCTCGCGCAGCAGCCTTGGAAGCTCGCGCCGTGTGAACAGGAGTGTTGTCATGAAGAAGCAACACACCCGCTGCGAGTTTACCCCGTCTTTTCTTTTTAATTTCCTCCCGCAAATTATGCAAAGTGGAAGCGTAGGATGTGGCGTTGATGGTTTCACCTTTTTTTTGTACTCAATGAGCAAGATTCCCTTTGAGTCCCAAAAAACTGTGGCCATGAGCTTTCGGGCAGACGGAGTGACTTTGAACTTCTTCGGGGGGTCTGTTCCTTTTTTATGCCACTGCATGGACTCTTGTTTGCTTTCAGGGTCATAGTGGTGGACCCATGTTTCGTCCCCAGTAACAATTCGATCCATAACACCGTCCGCGTTCTCACTACACATCTCCAAAAGCTCTCTACAGCATGCGATTCTCACTTTTTTCTGAGGCGCTGGCACCCACCTTGCACTGATCTTTGAAAGGTTAAGATGGTCATGAAGAATGGTGTGAATGGTACCAATTGAAAGCTTGGTGATCTCTGCCATCATTTTCACCTTTATTCGGGCATCCTCAAGAACAAGTTTTTCGACTTCTTTGTTGCTTTCTCCCGTACAAGCAGTAGCCGGGGCGCCGGAGCGGGGGTCGTCTTCAATGCTCTCTCTGCCTCTCTTGAACTCACTTGACCACTTTTGCACAGTTGATAATGAAGGTGCGGAACCCTGGTAAACAGCCACCATCTCTTCATGAATAGTTTTTTGACTTTCTCCTTGCTTAGTGAGAAATTTAATTACAGCGCGATGCTCAATTTTCACCATCATCGTGTCAGTTGCCATTATGATTCTGTTTAACTAGAGATAAAACGCGAATTAATAATCACATTTATATGAAATTTTACATGAATGCACTAAAATAATAGTATTACTTGATAAATAAGTCAATTTATATATACAACAACAGCTTCACCCCGATACCAAGAATATGTTGAACGCCCCTCGTATTTCATTGCTTTGTTTTGTTGCAAAGATAAGGAAAGCTTGCAAATGTATTTTACAGTTAATCACAATTGAATGTTATTTTCAAATTGAAGCTCTCTAATAGCTGTAGTGGTCTACAATACATCGCCCTATTTCGGTACTCAAGTGCGAGATTATTACATGTGAAACAAAAAGATTAAATCATAGGCTTTGCGAAAGGTAAATACTTTACATCACATTAAGAGTCACAATCGTACCTCTCTTTTATCAGAAGGAAACAGAGAAGGCGAGAAATAATTGTTAATTAAAAAAAAAAGAAAGTAAATCAAACTCCTCCGTAAAAGTATCCTAAAGCTGTTGACGCCTTAAGTCGTACGACATGATTTTCATCTTTCAGAAGGATGGCAATCTTGTTGCCGACAGACTCGGTGTTGTCGTTGAGGAAATTATGAAGTGTGCCAATGACAATAGCTGCATTACCGCGAACTTCAACCCATTGACTGCGCAATTTCGGTATGCAGGAATTGATAAAGTCTTGAATTAATTCAAACAGTTCAGTGGCAATCACTTTGACGAAATCGATGATGAAGACGCTGTAATTCAATTGGCCATGATCGAGTAAATGCTTTTGAGCCATCTCGTTGACCTTGGGGGCATTAATCAGAGCGCAGACCTTACGAAGTGTTACTTTGCATGGCCTTGTAACTGTTGGTTCACTTTCGCTTAAATGCAGAATAAGTGGGAAAAAGTTCACAAATAGTTGTTCTCTTAAAGCTTCTGAAGCTTGGTGTCGTGCTGTCGTCGTTGTTTGCCATTTTCGATTCACATAAATGCCCAAATAAAATAATTGCTGCTTCTCGAATTTCGATGGAATAGCTTCCAAAGAATGGTCGAATCCGAATTGCCAACGAGACATGGAAAGATTCTACACGATCACTAGGCAGCATTTGAAGGATTCTTGAAAGTCCACGCATGCTCTCCAGAGGGATGTTAATAATGTAATCACTATTTGTATCATCAATTCCTTTTAGAAGAGCTGTAATAGCTGTTTCCGTATAATTATCTATTATCAAGTTCAGTCAAATGTCCCACATATCATAGTCACTGTATACTCAACCCTCTCACAACTGGATTTGGGTCACTAAGCGCCGAACTAATTATTACCGATGAGATTTCACCACATGGACGTAGTGGTACTAGCCTTGAAAAAGCCCAATTGCGGCTACACGTTGTCCATCGTAAGGGCTTGAAACGTTGCTTAATGAAATGATAACTTGTTTCATTGAACGAGAACTGATTGTAAATTGATTAACAATGCCGGTTGCCATCGGAGTTAGTAGTTCAATAAAGTTCTTCAGATCAGTGCTGTTTGACAAATTATTACAAACACTCAGAACCGTGGAGATTTGTTCCATTTCCAAATTCGCTAGGAAAGCTTGGAAGGTTTGCAACACAATTTGACAAGGATTCAATTTTATGGAGTCCTTGTTCGGTATTAATCCAAATTTATTCTTGCTAGATGGCAGTGGTGGTGTTTTGCCTGATATTGGTGAAGGCTTTGTGATTAACATCGGTGGTGTTAAGTTGCTATAAATCGCCAGTGATGTTAAGAGCATGGTGAAGAGCTCTGGGAATTTTTCTTTCAATTGTGCATTGATATCCTTGCACGGGAACATTTCTCTCAACGCACAAAATATTGCAAACGGCTGGACGCTGGCAATTTTCTGTCGATCTGCTGTACTCTCATTGGGTTCATACAGGCAGTAAGCTGACAAAATTGTCAAGAAATTCTCCAAAATGATTACTGTCAGCTCGGAATCAATACAAATTATATGCCAATACTCGACAACGGTTTCTTTAAATGGCAAAGGCTGTGCGAGCATTTCAGAGCCTACAAGCTTTGGATGGTGTTTAGTTAACCCGGCAATTGCCTTAAATACGCCAGAATTCGCCCTGGCCCTGGATATAGAGCAGTCACTGATAGCTGTCAAACTATCTTTAACGAGATCCGGTATAGCATGGAATTGTTCAGAACCCTTTTACTGTATAAAGAATTTCAAAACAACTGAAGCACCAATTGCTGAGCTTTGTTCTGGATAGTTCTGGCAGTTGAGAAGGGTTTTACAAAATTGTAAATATTCAAAGTTTGACCTCTTTAAGGCGATAATTTTTGCAATATTTCCCGCCAAATAGTAGATCTTCTTTGGATCATCTGTGACTAGCTGGGTATACGACATTAAGGCCGTTAGTATCTTTTTAAACGCACTTGTAATTTCTACTATTTAAATCCAAGAATAGTGTTTAGATCCTTTAGAGTTCGGAAACCGCTGAGCATGAAACGATCGACACGCATAAAATTTGTCTCCGACCTTAATGGTGAATGACGAAATGTCTCCGTATAAAATTTCAATATAAAAATCAGGACATTTTCGAGAAATTTCTTGAAATAACAGAATCGTAGTGTTGTTTCTCACAGAGTGTAAAGTTTTTCTGTTAAGCATCAATCCCAAAAACTTAATTTATACATATTTAACATTCAATGTTAATGTGTGGGCAAGCATATTGGTTAACAGGTTGAAACGAACTCTACTGACTTCCTTCAAGACTTAATTCCAGTCTCTACCTGGAATTTTTGCGAAACAAATTACCTGCGCTTTTAGGTGCCACAAAAAACAACCGTTATGTACCGGCAGGATTGCGCTCCTGCAGACTATGACTATGCAGTAAGAGAGTGGTTGGACCGCTTGTGGCGGGATAGATCAATTCGACGGCTTCGAAAGTCACCGTACTTGACCCCAACAGACTTTTATGCATGGATATTGTTTATTCATCAGAAATAACAATATTGAATGACTTGAGCCATAGGATTAACAAGGCAGCTGCCAAAATCCAAGAAAAAATGAATATTATTAGAGCCTTTCAAAAACGAGCGCTGGAATACATACAAAGCAATGGTTTGCACTTTGAACAATTGATATGAAACAAGGTTTGATGAAAAAAATAAAAATAAATATTTGCACTTTTTTTTCCTAAAACGTTTAACAATTTTTAATTTAATATCTTACCTGTTTCAATAAGTTGGGTCGTATCAGGAAAACTACTGAATGTTTGTAAATACTAGGTACACGTTCCAAAGTTACAAAAAATGTGGTTTAATATTTAATATTTATCCGAAAAAAATGAGAACAAAGTCAAAGTCAAAAAAGAAGAAAATCACTTTTTTCAATAACTTTTGACTTATTGCGAGTTCAATGATACCCCCGCATAAATTTGAAAGATGTTATTTTCAATAGGAGCCAATACAAAGCAGTGTAAGACTTTGCTTGAAACGTCTATATCTCATTTCTGAGCCCTTCCCCACACGCATGTGATTTTTTTCTTAAAGCCTTTGACAAGCCATTCACTTGCTTCTTTAAACGTAACATCTTACTGCAAGGATAAAGACATTCTTGCTAATTTATCGAGTTAGATGGTTTTAACATGTAGAGCATACGAATGTTAAGGGGTTAGGCCACTTTAGGATTTTCAAAAATCAAAGTTTTTTTTTATTGCCTTCCCGTAGTACTCGTACCTCAAAAGTGATATCGCAAAAAATTATGGCTGGGCAATATCTCGAAGTACTTGTTTTTCAAAGTATGTATAGTACAAGACCGCCAGGCGGGCTTTCTATAACTTAAAATTTTAAACGCGTTTATCTTGAAACTGCATTTTTCAATTTGTCCACACCCACAACTTGAACAATTTTCAATCAATTTACTTCTAATTTTAACTAGATCTTTAAAAATATATTCCGTAAATAAGTCGGTAGGATTTTTTTTTTATATGGCCTAGTTCATTTGTTATTAACAATTTTTCCGCGAATCTTGCCAGTTTGATTGTAGAAGTGCGTCATTCGGCCAAAAATTCATATATTAAAAAAAATCCTACGTGAGGTACGTAGCTGTTATTATGTACAACAAAAAAAGTTTAGTGACATAATTCAAAATTTACAAGAGCTTTTGGTAGGCTGTAGACCCTTCCAAAAAAGAGAGTTCATCTGAGAAACGCTGCACAGCCGCAATTTTTAAATAAATTATTCTATAAAAACTATGTTTTACAGTCAATCATACTAGATGGAGTGAAAAGTGACCTCCTTGACCGCCAGAATGCGCTGCTACTGCAAAAAAGGTTATGGTGCCTTGAAGTCCGTTCATATTTAGGCAGACATGCCAAATTTCAGTGCGATTCTGTCTTTAGTTTTGTTATGACAGCTGATTGTTGTTGACGTGTTTAGCATCATGTTGAGTATAGACAAAAACTATTTTCGTTCTCTCATAAAACATAATTTTTTGAGAGGCAAAACGGAGAAGGAAACAAAAGAAAAGTTGGATACATATTATGGGGCTAATGCTCCGTCAGATTACACCGTCAAATATTGGTTTCGAGAGTTTCGTGGTGGCCGCAACTCCACTACCGATCAAGTCCGCAGCGGCAGGCGTTCCGATAAGGTTACTGAGGACAATGTCAAAAAAATACATGAAATGGTGTTGGCTGACCGGAAAGTGAAGGTGCGCGAGCTAGCAGATACCACAAAGATTAGTACTGAGCGCACATGCCATATTTTGGGCAATATTCTGCATATGAAAAAGTTATCCTGCCGCTGGGTGCAGCGAATAACCAAAAACACGAAGGCGAGAGCACTTCGAAAGATTGTTTGGACTTGCTGATGCGGAATCGGGCGGACTTTTGGCGTCGATTGGCAACTGGGTTTGGATCCCTCGGACTATTACCTCTTCTCAAACCTCAAAAGATGGCTCATCAATAAAAAATTCAGCTCAGGCGAGGAAATCATCGACGCCACGGAGGAGTATTTTGCAGACCTTCCGGAAAATTACTTTTCGGACGGGATCAAGAAGTTGCAAAATCGCTGGAATAAGTGTAATAAACTAAAAGAGGACTATATTGAATAATATAAAAAAACATTTAAAAAAAAAAATGTTTACTTCCCAAGGAGGTCACTTTTCACTCCATCTAGTATGTACAATAAACTTTATCTTTGTAAACTCGATTTATTTTATATTTTTCTTGAAAAAAAATCACAATAAAGCCCATTTTTACGGCCTCTAGAGTGGCCTAACCCTTTAACAAAAACTTTGCTGTGGCAAAAAAAACACAAGAAAAATTCTATTTTTCTTATTACGTCTTTTAAATTTGGTTTCATATAAGAATGTGTGCATTTGTTCAAACAATATGAACAAACTTAAAAAATTAATAACATTGCTTTTCAATATTTATACACAAATTGTATTTTTGAATATAAAGTCAAAAAAACTACAATAATAAAAACGCACGCCATTTTTGACGTTCTAAAGCAAACATAGATACATAGATAGATAATTTTATTTCGTATATATACGTAAATTTACAAAGGTGGTTTGTAACCGCACATTTTACAATACAATGATTTGATAATTGTAATTATCTTTCTATTGAAATATGTTTTTTTATATTTTAATATGACATTAGGATATGAAATCGACTTTGAAGGAAAATGCGAAAAAAAAATCAAAAAACTAAACAAAAACAAATAAATAAATAAATAAATAAATAAAACCATAAATACATAAGTGAATAAATAAATAATCAAGAATAAATGTTAAAATAAATAAATAAATCAACAATTAACATTCAATTAAGTTATAACAAGGTAGGATAAATAACAAATGAGATTCTTATAAGGTAAGAACATATAGAAACAGAATAACAATAGATAGATGTTTACATAAAGAGTTATGCAATTGGTTAACGAGAGGATTGTCAGCATAACTTCATCTTGTTGGGACTGTGTATTTTAGTTTTTGAATCCTATGAGAAATCAATTCAACATTCGCCCTTTTATGCAAGTCTAAAGTTGAATGCCTCCATGGTAAGTTAAGCATCAGTTTTAATACTTTGTTTTATGAAACTCGTAACTTTTTGATATAGTAGAAAGGAGAGTCTCCCCATACTTGGCAGCCGTAAAATAGAATTGCCTGAAAAATCATTTTGTGGAGAATAATTTTATTTTCAATTGTAAGCAACGAATTGCGGTTTATAAAATGATACTATATCTTAATTGCAATTCCTATTTTCTTTAATGTGTTGTTGATGTGGTCTTTAAACGTGAGTTTAGTGTCCAAATGAATACCCAAATACCTTATCGCAGTAACCCAATTTATGTTGCTCCCACAATATCTATTCTATACTCAACTCTTTTCAGTAACAAGGCAAGAAAATATTCGGGAAGATACAATATAACCCCGTTGCATTTTGTTTCAAAATGAGCTCCCAACAATCTCGGTGAAATAGTCCGACAATGAAAAGGAAGTACTTTCACAAAAATAAATAAAAATAAAACAAACAAAACTAAATTAAAGCATTAATCTAGCTTAGTCCAGGTCGAAGATGAAATTGGAGAATGGGGCTAGATAAGCAGAGGCTGTTGACACTAGATACAAAATGGATATTTAAATTTTCTTTGAATCAAAGTTAATTAAACCAGAGTCCCATCAAGTTCCTAAATTTTATGGAAGATGGAATTAGCAAGTTCTTGCAACAAAACGAAAACGAATCTCCTACAAGTACAATACTCGTAGTATTTAAAATTCGCAACTCCTCTCCATGCTGATTATCTGTGGGGAGCAAAGTATAATAGCAAAACTAATCTTGGGCAACGAATCAAGCATTTTTGTTTTTGTTGAGCTACTTAGCCACATACGAGTACGAGCATGAGTGACTCCAAGTAAGTATTGTATCTGCTCCTGTCTTAAATCACACAAATTTAAAGCTCCTTAGCAAAATCCATCATCATTGAGCAACGCAAAAAAAAAAACTTTTTTCTGTTTTTTTAATTTTTTTGGCATTTTTTTACACTTTTGGTAATTGAAAGCGAGACTCACAATCTTTTTTTTCAACTACCTAATAAACGAACTTCGATTGAATACGAAATAGACGTTCAATGGCCCGGCTGGACTGCGAGTAAGGGGACTATAAAAAAAAATTAAAATAAAACCATTTAAAAAAAGTAAATGCCAGTAACAATCATTGGATTAAGATTCTCTAATTACGCACTTTACCTGCCATGAATAAATAATCACGAATCGTTTCGAGGCTTGAGGTAAAGTGTTTGCAATTCATTTCTTAATGCAATTTGAGTTTTGTGGTGGTGAATGGTTCCACAAACAAGAGATGATAGCAATTATCTATTTTGTAGGCTCTTCACGCAAACGTATACGCATAAGAAGCACTTCTATGGTCGGTGCATGGCGGGGCGATGGAAACACTTATCTATAATAGATGGTCACATTTGCAGCACTTTCGGTTTCGATGAACTATAGCTCAGGTATTGTAAAGGGTCTCCAAATTTGGGGTAGTCACTTTCTCTAGCAGCCCCTTATTTGTTATCTTTCGTTGCATCGATAAATAAAATTTTGAATATTCATGTAATTGACACACTGTTTCTATGCCATAAATACGAGTACATCAAGTAACTTTAATTAGACAATGTTGTTGACACGTAACAATTTGTTTTTGTGTATTCATCGCTATGTTGTTATGTAATAAAAAAATATAAAGTTTTTAATCTATAACAGGAACAGGTCAACATGTATATGACAAATTGATAAATTTGAATATGCTACATAGTTTTTATGGAGTTAAAATCTTTATCTATTTCTTAAATAGTGTCATTCTTCAATTTACCTCCTCTCTTCTGTTCTATTAACAACAGAAAATCTTTAATAAATGCGTGAAAATATGATTTTTGTCTTCACTTATTTTGTGGATCATCTATCCATGGTAAATTTCTGCATGAGACACAACGCCCTGCCATCCTTTTCAACGCGCGATCTAGATACTCGAGTTATCCAGATTCAGTGTTTTGCATCTATGGTAGCCACATCTTCCTTGTAGCTTTGAAATTGGATGCTTAGGCTCGAAGATTCCAATTAATATTTTTACACTGCTTCCCTGCCTATCATATGGCACTGGTCGCGATCACAGTTTTATAAGTTTGCTCACCGTTTCCCGAGCTAGGAGTTTTGACATCTTTGCGTTGGTGGAATTTTTAATTTTTTTGTCATCCATGAAGTTAGTATTTAGTCCAAGTTAGTTAAATTTATTGATACATAAGTTAACTTTATAACACTAACAAAATGTGGAATATGTACTTTCTTTTGCTCTCGTCCTATTAAGGAAAGATGCATTGCTCATGCTTTTCAAGTAGTGTGGCACACTTACTTAAAATTGGCATCATATGCATATTCCAGACGCTTGTTGGGTTTGTTATTGACAGCGCCTTCTGTGTTAAACGTATGATGGTAAGCGACCGCTTTCCGGCATAAAATTGATGACTTTTGGCAACACCCAATTCTCCAAAAGGTTACATTTTTTACTTTTTCGTTCTTTTCTGCTAGTTACGAGGGTAGTCCCAGAAGTACCCTACCTAACAAAGAAAACGCAACAAATTTTTTAGTTCAAACACTTTTCCCAGCGATGTTCAATAGCTTCAAAGAGGGTATCTTTATAGTGAGAATTATCGAGTTCCTTAAAATAGCCATCAACCGCAGACTCTACCTCTTTACTGTTAGCAAATCTTTTACCGCTGAGCCATCTTTTCAAGTTCGGAAATAGAAAATAGTCCGAGGGAGCTAAATCTGGCGAATAGGGTGCATGAGGAAACAGTTCGAACTTTAACCCATTAGTTTTGACCATCACGATGACGAATGAGTGAGCAGGTGCATTGCCTTGATAAAAAAAATTTTTTTCTTCGCCAAATGCAGCCGTTTTTTCTTGTTTTCATCTTTCAAACGCTGCAATAAGTTCGCATAATACACCCCGTTGACTGTATTTCCTTTCTGAAGATAATCAATGAAAATTATCCCACGCACATCCCAAAAACCTGACGCAGTGACCATGCTTGCAGATGGAACTGTCTTCGCCTTCTTTGGAAGCGGTTCTCCCCTTTGAGTCCATTGTTATGACTGTTCCTTCGTCTCGGGTGTGAAGTGATGGCATCCATTTTGCTCACAGCTTTCTGATGTCCAATTTATCAGTCATATCCGATATACAGCGCTTTTTGAAATGCCTACCATATCTGCTTGTTCACGCACTTTCAATTGACGTTCACCTCATTTGGTCGACCAGTGCGATGTTCGTCTTGACAACTCGTACAGCCTCGCTTAAACTCTGCCACCCAATATTTTATTGTTGCAAAGGAAGGAGCAGACTCCCCCAGAGTAGAATCCAGCTCCGTTTTAATGTTGATTGGATTGAGGCCTTTCAAATGGAAGTATTGTATCACACAACGATGACCAATTTTTTCCATATTTAAAAATTCATTGAGAGCGTTCACTATTGATGGCTGCCGGACAAATACTAATCAACATTGTGCCGTCAACCTTCAAATTTAAGCTTTATACAATTGTCATTCTTTTTAAACAACAACCGCCATCTATACGCCAGGTCGGGTACTTTTGGGACTACCCCCGTATAATAAGTATTTTCAGCCAAAGGGTGATATTTATAAATGCCTTGTGAAGTGCGTGGACAGAATCAAGTCTTAGCGTAGCACCAGCAGTCTAGAGTGTTCGTACATTTATATTGCACCTTTGATACTACTTAATTTGTAGTTTGCTAAAATACTGACCGCTGAAAACATGATAATTGTTTCGAGTCGAGGTTACATCGGCGGAAGAACTAAGCTAATGGCAAGTTACAGATTAATTTCTTTTCGCTCACTGGGACGGTAAAAAGAATGAGGACGTGAAGTCAGACTAAATCACATACCTACCCCGGTATGAATGAAAACGCAAATTTCAATTTTAGATATAAATATATGTAATAGAAATATGATACAAGTATGATTAGGTGAGATCGGATGCCTAGCAAGTAAAACGATAGCTCTCTTCTTCTGAACTATAAACACAAGGGTGACAGGAGAATTATAACAACTGCAGGTTAGTTAACATAACAGCGCCCAATGCACACTAAAAACAAACTTTTGTGTTCGTTGTCAACCAGTTTTACACTTAAAAAGACCTAAAAGCTCTGTACTGTGTTTTTTGTGTGCACTGGCTATACATTCAACTATTGTAGAATTAGTCTGTATTGTAGAATTAGTCTTAGAACGGAGTAAGAAAAAGTTGCTGTCAGAGTTTGAAATATTGGATGTTGCTTACAATTTGCACTAACATACAAACGAAATGAAGTGGATTTCACAATTACTTATTTGACACTTTTTCTATATTTCTACTAAAAAAAAAAAAAACTGTGACTTTACACGATTACAGCTATTTGTTTTTCCTTTTTTATTGTGTGCCAGTTATTAGCGTAAGTATTGCGAACCTTTGCGTGTATTGTAAAACTATTCAATAGGAACAATGTTTAATTTTTGAGACATTGATACTTTTTATTTGACACCAGTGCTCCGCATAGGAAAGGCAACGAATAAACTTTATAACACGCATCTTATAAATAAATTTTTGAACATTGTCTAGGACTCAATAGCACGATTCAAAGTTTGTGGATAATCGCATAACTTCATCGATCTGGAAAAAGTTTCTAACACAACAATGCAATTTTTTTTGATGCTCTCAGAATGAGAGTAAAATCTACAGTGGAAATAACCGAAGAATCCGAAGTAAGGTCTAAACTTTGTTACATTACGTCTGTGTTTATAATTCCTTGATTTCAGTCCCAGAAAGATCACACTGATGAATCATTTTAAAGGTTTGATTTAACCAACAGTTGTGCATCGGGTTTTAGTGTTGAACAATATACATATCTGCATATCAACAGTGGGTGGCCGTGGCTCAAGTGGTAGTCTATTGTCTTCCAAATCGGACGGTTCCGGGTTCAATACCAGGCGCGCAACTACGAGTAAAATCACGTAAGATGAGTGGAGTGGTTCCCTAGAATATAAAAAGTCCAATTACACTTATGTCGTTTTCTATTGCGCTTTTCTTCGCTTTCGGAAGAAGAAAAGTGACGTCACACCATTTCCCCTCATTTCTTCAAAATCAAAATCTCGCTTCTCGTTTTAATTTGAGAATCGAAATTCCTCTCCTCAATGGAAAACGACTTTAGTCTCACCATTCAATGTTGGATGCCACTCATGGAGCGAAATAACCACTGAGCCCAAAAATCTTCCTTTCTTATTTTCTGTGCCATTTTCCTAAAAACTTAACATGCGCCCAGGGACTTTAAGCGTAGTAATAGTGTAATACCCACTTGAGTGTTAAGTTCTTTAACAAGAAATACAAATAAAACATGACAGCGATTAAAATAAAAATGCAACCAATGCCATTCTTAAGAACCCACTTTTAGAAAAGCTTCAAAGTATGGGTGTCAGCTATACTGCACGTATATATATGTACATATATATGCATGTTACAATAAGATTCGTTTAAAAATCGGGACCACCAATATTAAAAGAAGAGGTAGGAGAAATAAAAATACTAACTCAAGTAGGTAAAATGTGGAAATACTATATGCATTTTGTTGCTGACGTCGTGCTTGGTCGCCTTCCCGTTGTTGCATGGGATTGTTTTCCTGCTGACCGGATAACATAATATACAGGCCTCCAATAGGGACTTCCGAACTTTAACAGTTGATTTCGGCCATATTGTTGAAGCTACATCTGTCAAATTGGCTATAATTTTGTGTTTTACCAAATCACTATGGACGGACATAGCGTTCAACAACACGTGCAAATAATAAAATTGTTTTATCAAAATGGGTGTTTTGTTCGGGCAACGTTTGGCGCGCTCCGCCCATTTTACGGTAGCCATAATCGTCCTACCGAGAGGCCTATTTGCAGTGTCGTGGATAAATTTGAGTCTACTGGTTCAGCAAACGATAAACCAACATCCGTACGTGTGTTCGTTGGAAACTGCCCCTAATTTTCATCGAAAAATCATCTTCAGCTATGAGGCCCATTTTTGGATGAATGGATACGTCAACAAATCCACATCAGATCCAAGAACGTCCAATGCATACCGAAAAATTCACTCCATATTTCTTTGAGAACGATGCTGGTCAGGGCATCATCGGCAACGACGAGCGCTATAAGTCGATGATTATCAACTTCTTTTGGCCTGAATTGGATGATATGGCCACCAACGATATGTGGTTCCAACAGGACGGCGCTACCTGCCACACAGCTCACGCCACATTGGAAATTCTGCACGAGTGATTCGAGGGCATGGTCATCTCACGTGGAGGTGATGTGAACTGGCCACGTGCGATTTGACCCCGTTAGACTTTTTCTTGTGGGGTTTTCTGAAGTCGAAGGACTATGCGAATAAGTCATAAACCACAACGGCCCTCCAAGCCAACATAATCCATGCCATCGGTCAAATTCAGCCTGATTTATGCGCTAGGGCATGGAAAATTGGACATTTCGGATGCGCGCCATCCAGAGAGGCCGCTGCGGACATTTGAACGATGTTATATTCCATACATAATGGCATCAACAGGCTATTCAAATGAAAAAAAAATTTCGATGATATCTCACACACACTTTGCTTTATTTAAATTTAAAGATAAGAAGCGAAGAAAGACCCTTTACTTGTACGCCCTACATATTTCAACTTTCAATAGAAAAAATAGAAGAAGCACGTAGGTTCGGTTACTTACTTAAAATACAATTCAGAGTGAACCAGGGCTTCAACCAAAAAACTTCTCAAATTAGCTCTCTCTATAGCTAGCTGCCCACCAGTAGCGCGCCTCACGTTGATCGAGAATTCTGTTTTTATTTGTGCTTCCTATCTAAGGCAAGCTCTTCCTTTACTACAACTTCTGAGCCAATGGAACACTTTCCAGGCCGGATTATTAAAGTGTTTCTGCTCTCTCTGTGGCTCTTTTGGCAGGTTGCTATCCCATATAGTTCTTCGTTAAATCTTTTCCTCTTTGCGGACAATCTTTTTTACCGAACCGACCGGGAATATCATTACCCGCTTTCCATAGGGCTCATGCTTCACCACTATAAAAGAGGACTATGATGAATAAGGTCTTAAAAGAGTCTCCCTGATTGTTTGGAATAAGGCTTTTTTATACAGTTTTCGTTTTAACTGAAGTGAGTTTGTTTATATGCTGCCCTAAATAGCTCTGATGCTAGAACGTCAGAAGTTGTAGCCTGTTGTATTTAAGCTTTGAGATTGGG
This sequence comes from Volucella zonaria, assembly GCA_963966105.1. Lineage (NCBI taxonomy): Eukaryota > Metazoa > Arthropoda > Insecta > Diptera > Syrphidae > Volucella > Volucella zonaria. Next base: position 162,556,467 of record OZ014532.1, read on the forward strand.
ATACATATTTCGATCTGGTCGCAATGTGCAATTATAAGTTTGCACAGGTCTGTTAGTCTCATCACTGGACGTACGTGTGATACCCACACAAGCTTTCCTTCCTCATTTTTACAAGTCTCAATACAGGGGTTGCTTTATTGACATAAATTTCCGTACATTGTTTCTAGAATATGATCTTTCCATATGTTCGAAATTGTATATAACATATGAGTACTCCTCCTTTTCTTTTCGAAGAGAGCTATGTAGGTTTTTTAAGTTCGTTTTGCCGCGATGGCAAGTGCGACTATGAAAAATATAATAGTAAATACCATATTATTGTAAATGTCAACCAGTTTTATTTTCAGCATCAAAATAATTTAATGCTATTTACATAAATGCAAAGAAAAAGAGAGTGTTATTTTTATTATTTTTTTGATTTTTTTTTTTTAAACAAAATCATAATTCACTTAAAGAAAGTGGGTGCCCGAATAGTCGTCGCCGACGAGCTCGATGAATTTCCTTTATTCATAACGCATTCAAGCCGTTTAAGGTCATTTTCAGCATTTTTCACGCCCACAATAAATGACTCTTTCTATTCTCGAGCAATTTACTCATTTGGAATATCTTATTAAACGACCGCGTAGGTACTAAGTGTATCGAACTTTCTTATAACCCAATTACATAAGTAATACGCGCTCGTGTTTACCTTGAAATGTCAGGTAATTGGCATAGTTCCACCAGTTTTTTGCAGTTGCCACTGCTTTCTCTTAAGTGAATCCATTCAAGAGTACATATATGTACATAAGTAGACCTTTTTTTGGTAGCTAAATACCACCTCAGTGCTTGGTTCTCCTAACCATAGCCAATGTACAAATATTCCTATCACGAACAAATGAGCATGCAGACAATTTGAAATTCAGTGGAACCTTCCAGTCAAAGGCCTAACCTCGTTGATTCACCGTACAAGAGCTAAAGTATTTTGTTGATTTTATTTTTTTGGAAAAAGTGATCACCTAGTCTGTGGTACATATCGCCAAAATTATTTGGAGCTACATATAGGTATACTGGTGAATGGGAATACTCGAGAATGTGATTTGTTGGGCGGAAAATATATGACACTCTTCCGATGATCAGCACAAGTCAAAGGCTACACATAGTCAGGTGAAAGCTGAAAAGCCGTAATCACTTACTGGTCTTAACTCAACATACATTCCATGAGTATACCCGTACGTACCAACCAACTACTCGTATACCGCCACTACCGATCGATGTATTGTACTCGTATGTTATATTCTTATAATTTTTACTTTCGCATAATGACCATTTCTGGTGTCATCTGCCGGCAAACCGTAGACCGGAGACCAAAGACCTGAGATCGGCCACCGAAGATCAGAGACCACAGACCACAGACCAGAGCCGCAAGTGCCAGAAACCAATCTAGCTGGTTCGATGGCATGTTGCTTCATTGACCGATCGCTGTGTTGGGATGTGGTGATGTACTCGGTGTGGTAGTTTGACCAGATCCCAGTGGCTTTCTTGTAATGTGGTGGCTGGAAAAAGAAAGTTATGTCGTAATTACAGATCTTTCAGCGCGAGATTGTGTTTATTTGTTCTATTGATGAACATGGAAGCGAGACTGCCACTTACTATCGACTATACTATACTTGTAACCATTTGTCGATTGGTTGTTATGTGCATTCCACAGTTTCTAAATTTGTATCCATTCGATCCAATCCGGCGATTATTGTAATTAATGTTTGCTTTTAATCTTCCGGAATGCCGATTATCGAAAGAGGTGATCTTAAAAAAACGCTTACCAACAGCTTAGCTCAGTTAATTGCTGTAATTATACACTTTGTCAGATGTAGGAAAGAAGGAAATCTGTATAGGGTTTAGGGAAAAGTTTGCATAATTATCTAATAGAAAGTCATATACGGTACATACACATGTACTCGTATGTATATCTTAAGAGATCTCCGGGAGATGCGAAAGAATGTCACTATGCAAAGAAGGTAAGACAAACCATAACGCACGCATTCCAATGGTACTTACAGCCGCGCCGTGCGTCGTGATCTTAAACAATTGCGCAATTACTTCTGTTGGTGTTTCATTCTTGGATTTATGTATACTCGTATGTTTGTATCTTCATACTGTTTAGAATTGAAATGTTGCCTGTATGTCATCGAAACTGGTTTGCTGTTCGAATAATTCTTAGTGAGTGTTATAATTACTCAATACAATCGAACTTGAAAGTGGGTTCTTGATAGCCTCACTCGCTCGATAGAGGTTGGTATGCTGATTTAATTTATGCGGGACCATGTTATGTAGTTGCCGAGTGCCACATATAATATCAAGTATTACTTCACAGATAAATGGGTTTTAATCGCTTTTGGAATCCGGCAGCCGGTAGAGGAGGCACTCAATAAGCATTCGAGAAAGAATGCTACAATATCTTAAAGATTTTTTTATTCAAATAACGTTCATTAGTGATTAACATATGCACATTCTGCTGCTGTGGAAATTCTTGGTCACGTGTCGGGTAGAAGTCTGCTATTAGGGAATTAGGTTATATTCTATGAATCGATAGGTTTGTATTAAAATATACTCGTATGTTGATCTAAACCATTGGTCTTAACATTGTATAAGAACACGTAAGGTTTGTTTTTTTTAATTTCTAGCAAGAAGAATTTTAAAAGGATACACACATGCTTGTCATGTGGCCTTCAATTCATGGCCCTTATGCGTTGTCAACGGAAAAATTAATATTTATTTTTATTGAACTGCATTTATCAAAAATCATAACGACTTAAATTTCAAATTAGTAGATATAAAAGATCTATTTGGAGTCAGTTGTTTCATTTTAAGTTTAGTTTCCAAAGTTCTAGTTACCCTACATCTTTTTGAGAAACGGATTCTTTTGTGCTTCGAATGACTTGATTTGGACAAATGATTTGAGGCCAGACTAATTCATCTCTTTACGAAATATTAGAGTCTACTGTAATGACGTTGAATTTACATTTATTCGTACTATATCTGACTCGATATCATATAGGGTAAATATTATAAAATATGCGCCTAAAAATACTGGTTAAAAATAATCCTGAATATCAAAAACACACAAGATGGCTTACATTACTAGATGGAGTGAAAAGTGACCTCCTTGGGAATTTTTTATATAATCAGCAAGTCCAAACACTCTTTCAAAGTGCTCTCGCGCTCATGTTTCTGGTCATGCGCGGCATACAGCGGCAGGATAACTTTTTCATATGCAGAACATTGCCCAAAATATGGCATGTGCGCTCAGTACTAATCTTTGTGGTATCTGCTAGCTCGCGCACCTTCACTTTCCGGTCAGCCAACACCATTTCATGTATTTTTTTGGCATTGTCCTCTGTAACCTCATCGGAGGGCCTGCCGCTGCGGACTTGATCGGTAGTGGAGTTGCGGCCACCACGAAACTCTCAAAACCAATATTTGACGGTGTAATCTGACGGAGCATTAGCCCCATAATATTTATCCAACTTTTCTTTTGTTTCCTTCTCCGTTTTGCCTCTCAAAAAATAATGTTTTATGAGAGATCGAAAATCGTTTTTGTCCATACTCAACGTGATACCAAACACGTCTACAACAATCAGCTGTCAAAATAAAACTAAAGACAGTATGACACTGAAATTTGGCATGTCTCCCTAAATATGAACGGACTTCAAGGCACCATAACCTTTTTTGCAGTAGCAGCGCATTCTGGCGGTCAAGGAGGTCACTTTTCACTCCATCTAGTACATATACTAGATGTTGTTGTTTAAAAAGAATGACAATTGTAGAAAGTACCAACCGTATAAATTTGAAGTTTGACGGCGCTATCTTCTTTAGTATTTGTTCGGCAGCCATTGAATATGGAAAAAATTGGTCAACATTATGTGATACAGTACTTTCATTTGAAAAGCCTCAATCTAACCAGCATCAAAACGGAGCTGGATACTACTCTGCGGGAGTCTGCTCCTTTGTTTAGAACAATAAAATATTGGGTGGCAGAGTTAAAGCGGGGCCGTACGAGTTGCAAAGACGAACATCGCAATGGTCAACCAAATGAGGTGAGTTCACCAGAAATGTTGAAAAAAATCCACAAAATGGTATTGGATGACCGTCGATTGAAAGTGCGTTAACTAGCAGATATGGTAGGCATTTCAAAAAGCGCTGTACACCGTATGTTGACTGAAAAATTTGAGATGAGAAAGCTGTGCGCAAGGTAGGTGCCGCGGTTATTCACAATGGAACAAAAACAGCGTCGTAAGGATGTTTGAATCGAGTGTTTGGCGAAGTTAAAGCTGAGTCCTTCACACAGATGAAGGAATAGTCAAAAAAATGGAAGAACAAAGGGGAGAACCGCTTCCAAAGAAGGCGAAGACAGTTCCATCTGCAAGAAAGGTCACTGCGGCAGGTTTTTGGGATGCGCGTGTGATAATTTTCATTGATTTTCTTCAGAAAGGAAATACAGTCAACGACGTGTATTATGCGAACTTATTGCAGCGTTTGAAGGATGAAAACAAGAAAAAACGGCTGCATTTGGCGAAGAAAAAAGTTTTGTTTCGTGAAGACAATGCACCAGTTCACTTATCCGTCATCGCGATTGCCAAAATCAATGAATTAAAGTTTGCATTGCTTCCTCATGCACCCAATTCGCCAGATATAGCCCCCCCCGGATTATTTTTTATTCCTGAATTTGAAAAAATGGCTTGATGGTAAAAAATTTGCCAACAGTAAAGAGGTGGAGTTTGCTGTTGATGGCTATTTTAAGGAGCTCGACGATTCTCACTATAAACAAAGTATCGAAGCTACTGAATATCGCTGAGACAAATAAGTATATTGACTATGAAGACTATGTAGAGTAATAAACATATGTTTCCCCAATTTTTTTGTGTTTTCTTTGTTAAGTCGGGTGCTTCTGGGATTACCCTTGTATCTGTTTATATGTAACAGGGTTATGTATACAGGGTTTTCCAATAGGGACTTCCGAACTTTGACAGTTGATAGCGGTCATATTGTTGAAGCTACATCTCTCAAATTGGCAGTCATTTATTCATTCTGTCTTGCTAAATCACCGTGGGCGGACATAGCGTTCAACAACACGTGCAAATGATAAAATTGTTTTACTAAAATTGGTGTTTTGTTCGGGCAACGTTCGACGCGCTCCGCCGCTTTACAGTGTCGTGGATAAATTTGAGACCACTGGTTCAGCAAACGATAAACCAATACCAGTCGACGAAACGGAAAATCTGCCGAAAACATCGCCGATGTCCGTGAGAGTGTGCAGGAGAATACGAGGCAGTCGATTTCGCGTCGCTCACAAGAACTCGGCCTTTCGCAGATCACAACTTTGCGAATTTCACATCATGACTTGGGCATGCACCCGCATAAAATTCAACTTACCCAAGAGCTGAAGGTAAACGACCATAGACAACGACGGGTGTTCGCTGAATGGGCTCTGGAGCAATTGGAAGCTGACCCTAATTTTTCATCAAAAAATTATTTTCAGCTATGAAGGCAATTTTTGGATGAATAGGAACGTCAACAAACAAAGTTGTCAGAATTGGGATGATACCAATCCACATAAGATCCAAGGGCGTCCACTGCATCCTGAAAAAGACACTGTTTGGTGTGGATTTTGGGCTGGCGGCGTCATCGGTCCATATTTCTTTGAGAACGATGATGGCCAGGTCATCACCGTCAACGGCGAGCGCTATAGGTTTATGATTACCAACTTCTTTTGGCCTCAATTGGATGATATGGACACCAACGATGTCTAGTTTTAATAGGACGGAGCTACGTGCCACAGAGCTCACGCCATATTGGAAATTCTGCACGAGTGATTCGAACGCATGGCCACCGAGATCGTGCGATTTGACCCCGTTAAACTTTTTCTTGTGGGGTTTTCTGAAGTCGCAGGTCTATGCGAATAAGCCACAGCGGCCCTCAAAGCCAACATAACCCATGCCATCGGTCAAATTCAGCCTGATTTATGCGCCAGAGTCATGGAAAATTCGACACCCAGAGAAACCGCGGTGGACATTTGAACGATGTTGTATGCCATACATAATGGCATCGATCGGCCTTTCAAACGAAAAAAAAATTTCGATGATATTTCACACACACTCTTTTTTATTTAAATTTAAAGATAGGAAGCGCTTAATGAAAGACCCTTTATATGTTATATTTCACTAACGACTTTTTTTAGTTGGATTACCGAATTCGTTGTACTTTGCCTATCATAAATATGTAAGGGCAGGATTTGTTCAATGATAGTTGCGCCAAGGCTACGTGCTTGCTCATAATAGAGGTTTTTTTCGGTGATATTACCCCTACAATATAATTTATAAACTTTGTATTTAGGCTGAGAAAGGCCTATTTACGACTTAACTGTATTTGTGCTCAGAGAGACCTAAAGGACCTGAAGTTTTTTGGTGACTTTGAACAGCTAGAGAGTGGGACAGTTTTTATGTAAAAGTTTTGATTTGGTAAGGTTTGCCATTTACGGGCGAAAGGACACTGTCGGCAGCAATTATTTATGACCCGGGAATACATAACCACTCTGCATAGATAGTACAATAGACTAGTTCTTAGTGTGAGTGAGCTACCCTACCACTGCACCCAATGTAGTGGCAATTATATTCCACTCTCATTAGTACCTTCTTCATAATACCATACGTATATAGTTTCATCAAAAGTCTTAATCTTAAATTAATAAATAAATTAATTAGTGCATCAGGAAATTAATTTTCAGCTAGGAAATGCATTTTTATCCATTATGTAACATTTCATCCCACACCAACGAAAGAAAATGAAAAGTCTTTCATAGGCAATGAATTTTCATTGCCTGTCGGCAGATTGTTAATATCTACTTTTTCTGCTTTTCTGTGGACTGCATAATGCAGAGCTGTAAATCATGCCTCTATGTTATTGGAAATGATCTTTATCGATCTAGCCATAACACATTGGCTGAAAAGTCCGCGCCGTTTTATAGTAAAACACAAAATTTTTGCAAAATTCAACTTTATTTATCAATATACGAGTAGTTGCCGTCGAGGGTGATACACTGATTGAAACGATTTTTCAATCTTTCGAAACCAGTTTTGTAGTACGATTTCGGTTTAGCCTCAAAATAGGCCTCTGTTTCGGTGATTCGGTCTTAAATCTCTTTCCGGCGAGCATTCTTTTGAGGTCTGCGAACAGGAAATAGTCGCTGGGGGCCAAATCTGGAGAATACTGTGGGTGGGGAGCAATTCGTAGCCGAATTCTTTCAATATTGCCATCGTTTTCATCGACTTGTGACACGGTGCATTGTCTTGATGAAACAGCACCTTCTTTTTCTTCAAATGCGGCCGTTTTTCTGCGATTTCGTCCTTCAAATGCTCCAACAACGCAATGTAATAGTCGCTGTTGATAGTCTGCCCCTTTTGGAGATAGTCGATGAAAATTATTCTACGTGCATCCCAAAATACGGACGCCATAACCTTGCCAGCCGAGGACGAGGTTCGTCGCCTGCTCGTCACTCAGCTGACTGCCGACTTGACTCTGGTGTGAAGTGATGGAGCCAAGTTTCATCCATTTAAACACTCCTCTGAATCATCAACACGTTGTTGTTTTTGGTCGACTTTGAGCAAAGTGGCACCCAATTTGAACACAGGTTTCGCATGTCCAAATATTCGTGTATGATATATCCAACACGCTCTTTTGATATCTTCAGAGCCTCAGCTATCTCGATCAACTTCACTTTACGGTCATTCGTAATCATTGTGTGGACTTTTTTGATGTTTTCATCTGAAACAGCCTCTTTTGGACGTCCACTGCGTGCATCATCTTCGGGGCTTGTATGACCACTTTTAAATTTTTCAATCCACTTGCGAATGGTTCATTCGGCTGGTGCAGAGTCCGGGTAACACTTATCAAGCCATTTCTTTGCATCGGCTGCATTTTTTCACATCAAAAAGCAATGATAAATCAACACACGAAATTGCTTTGAATCCATTTTTTTCACAATAACAAAAGTTGCTTCACTCGCAACGCTATATCTCGAGAACTAATCGTCCGACAGCTGTCAAATTTATACACGTATCTTTTGAAGGTTGGTACTAACTGAAAATGGTATGGATTTAATTCAAGGGGTGCCCTCTCTTAGAAACGGCACTTTTCAGTGTGTTATATTAGTCATGATATAATTTCGAAAATCTGCGATCCTTAATTGATGCGCTTATTATAGCCTTTATATTGTCCTTAATACAACCTATTATCAATTTAGGGTTTTTAATTCTTAGGGATCGGCGGAGGCAGCCTTTCTCGTTTTTTGTTAAACCTCGCTTTTCTACTAATTAAATATTTAAAACTTGATAAAACTGTATTGAAACGTAATTATTATTAGCAACAGTTAATTCAAAATTCAGAGAAAAAGCAAATGAATTATATGTAACATAGGTATATACGAGTATAATATTATTACTAATGTTATTTTTTTTAATATTACAAGATCTCCATTTTCCTAGTCTAAGAGAAGAAATGACAAACTGTGTCATGAGGTATTAAATAGGTAGGTAGGTATTAAATTAGCGCCACATCGTTTTTCCAAATAAAATCATGTTCAGGAATCATGAGCACTTTCAAGAATAACAAGAAAAATTGTTACATTTTTTCTTATACTATCTACAATTCGACGATACTACTGGATATACTTCATTGAATTAGGTAGCGTTACAACTGTATCAGTCAAGAGTATGTTTATTTCCGTACTGTTCAAATCTTCGAAAAATGGCCCCAAGCTCTGTGTGATTGTTGTTGTTTTTCGTATATTTTCACAATACACGAACAGACCTAGCAATTGTTGTTGCAACAAGGTATATGTATGTACCTCCAATTGGGCAATCTTGACATAAAAGAGGTATGGTAGACATAGCGTTGTACGGCGACAAAAATTCACACAATCTTTGTGTCAATTTGAAGCAGAAATTTTATGCCAAACACTGATTAAAATTCTCATAAAAATCTACAAAAGCCTTTATCTATCTCGACGCAATAGCATTAAACTGAAATAAAGTTATCTACAATTTATGTAAAGTCATAATATTATTTCCAATTTAAATTGTAAATTGCGATTGAATTTATTTTAATTCAGTACATCAGGTAGGCGGAAACTAATCAACAAAATACTCACTCGTATAAGCTTATATTTTCATAGCTTATAACTACAATAGTAAATCAACATTAAACTTCTCATCTATTGCTAACAAAAAAATATCTGAAGACACAAGCAAAAAGTTGTTTTAATCGCCTATGTTTCCCATTATCCTTACTTTAACGCTAATTTTGAGTTTAGTCCAACAAAACATTGAAAGTTCTCTTAAGTCACAAAACATTAGTACAGTACTTCTTTCTGTCCACTTAATTGTAATTTAAGTCATTATATCCACCTTTCACTTCTGCAGACTTAATAATCACAAGTAATTTAAAAATAAGAAAGATAAAAAAAATACTGCATTTAAACTTTCTTAAAAACGTTGGTAATGCTTGAAATAATGTTTAAATTTTTTCATTTAACTTTGACTATTGTACTTGGTATGATTACAATTGTATTACAATTACAATTTAATTTCTTCTCATTTATTTATGTTAACGAATAGTAGTTTATTTAAAAGAAACTATTACGTAACCCATCATAATGGCAAATGCTTTAAATGAGCTGCCAATTAATTTATAGAATTATGAGAAAAAAAAAAAAAAGCAAAGCCCACCATCTACCAGAGATACAACTTATGTTACAAGTATACATGACAAGATTAAAATTAAAAGTAGTACTTAGAAATGTAAAAAAAAAAATTGAGAAAAAATCTGAATTTGTTTGCATGACATGCATTCTCAATGCAATCATCCGTCGCCTATTTTCCCTGTCTTCTTAATCATCACGGGCTAAGGTAACCAAAAAAACAGGTGTGTGTGCTAACTTGTACGCGCGTCTAGTTGCATACTCCCAGCCACTCAACTACAATACTCACCTTACAACTCACCTGCATACCATTCCATCATCATGTAGTCAGTTCGCACTGTTCATTTCAAAACAACCATCTCTCATGGTGTAGTGTAGTCTATGCCTATTCGAAGCACCAACGCCGCCGAGCCAGCCGCTATCGTCGCCGTCACAATCACCATCACCGTCGTAAGTAACTCGTACTTCCATCCGAACAGGTACTCCAACAATTTTAGTACACTCCAAGCCACCAAACCAACCACAACTTCAGAGATTTGGGTCTCTAATCGGTACTCCGCAGGTTTTAGACTTTTTTTTCTCTCCATTTTTTTTTTTGGTTTTCTGTTTGGTTTTTTTTTACTAATTTTGCGAAATCTGTGACTTTTTGTTGTTGACGTTTTTTTTTTTTTGAAAACCGATACGTATCCGAGAAAAAATCTGTTAAAATTCTATTCAATCTGTCGTTCACTGTGCTCATTTGTCGCTATCGTTGTTGTCGTCTTAAATAAAAGATCATTGTCTACCAACAGTACTCATATTGTGAAGTTGTTAAGAACAAATACCGCAGTCTATTGCTGTTACCATCAACCATTGTAACCACTTCCCAATTCAAAGGTGCACAATCTGTCTTTAAGTGTGTCATACTGAGATGCCTAGTTCCGTAGACCTACGACTATAAGTACGAGTCTTTCAAAAAGTCAGTGAAAAGAGGTGCGCGAGTGTTGCAGTTTGGTACTTAATCTTTGGCCAAATTGTAGGTGATCTTTCCATACGATCTGAAGTACGATCAATGTACGATCTTTTGCTAATTACATGCAACGTGCTCGTCAATGCGGTTAAAATGGAAAGTGATTTCTGAATTGTATTTCGGTGCTCTACAAAGTTTGAAATTATAAGTTTACTTTAACCGCAAAGTACAATATAATAAACCGATACACAAAAAAAAAAACAAAAAAAAAAAAAAACAAGGTGCAGAGAGTTTTAACAATTACCAATTCTGATTGTGCTTTTGTGTTCAGCGAGAAAGGCTATTGTTTTATGATTGTTAGCGGTGGTGGGTTTGGTAATCTCCTGGCTGTTTCAATAACCGAATGGATTTCATTAAGCTGTCACGTGGATTAAGAGAACGTATAAATTAAAAAAAAAAAGAAAACAAGAAATAAAATAGAAGCAAATAGAAATACGCCGGATAACTTAGCATTATCTTCAAGTGGATCAACTTTGATTTGCTGTCCATCATTTGTTGCTTTGGGATTTTTTTTAGTGGTAAGTTTGAGTGTCAAATCACTTACTTAATTACTCACGATCAGTTTTTTGCTTGGCCTTATAACTGGTATGACAACCTACTTGTGTAATAGCTCCTTCTAAAAAAAAAAAAACAGAAAATTTAAAGTAAACAAGTGAACTGACATAATAAGTTAATAACAAGCAAGTTGTTAATTTCGGGTAAAAACAAAAATGGAACCAGCTTTAGTACGAGTATAGTGAGACCATTAGGTGCTGTGACATAGGGCGTATGTGCAACATTTGAACTACCATGTATTTTTTTTTTTCGTTTTTCTTTACCGACATTGCAAATTGAAATTTTAAAACCGGTTTTAATGGTTTCTTTCTCATTTAATGAGTTATACTTAACCTTTGGCATTTAGTTATATTTATTGTAATGATTGTGTTATAGAATCTGTGGTTGATAGTTGTTTACTTTTTCCAAAAGACATTTGAATCGTTTGTTTTTGCCTTTCTTTAGCACTCTCGAAAGTGTTGCTACTTGCAGGGTGGAGTGTTTTTGCACCGGAGTAGAATCCTTATAAACATTGTCGATGTAATCAGTAATTAGAATCAGATTATTTGGTCTGTGATCATAAACTTCTTCACATTGTAATCCGTTAAAAATGTAAATACAAATTATACATACGAGTATATATGTTTACTATAAAATTAAGGTCGGCATGACTAGTTTATTGATCTATAAATTCAAATGCTTAGTGGATATTTCAATATTCTATCAGAAATGCCAAGCTATTGAACTCAAAAATTAACTTAACGATTTTGACACAAAACCATTATCCTCAGAATGTCATCTTAAATGCTAAGCTCTTCATATGAATAACATTTATCCCCGCTATGGATGCTGAGTAAGACTGGAGGATTGAGAAATGTACTAATAATAAGGTCAAGCATTTTCCTTTTGTTTTATGATACGTGCCAACCTTTGAAAGCTAGGTTGTGTTTTAATTCAGTAATCACTTTTGGAACCTGTTTAGTCCCTTATCACAGGATTTTCTTTTTGAATTTATCATCATGTATGCAACATTATATGTATTTATTTATGTACTCGTAACAATTGATGGTAACGCGGGCCCCGATAGATCGAGGGGTACCAAATTTGAAATTGTTTTCAAACCAATGGATGATGTTGTTCTCATTTTCCTTATTACTCGTATCCCGTATTTTTTGTATTTTTGACGTTGGTTTGAGATTTATCACCAGACTATGGTGCCACATAGGGGAATCACTTACAGTAGGCACAGAATTTTTTGAACTTGATCGATTAATGCCCACTGCGTACTGCTTTATATACAGGCCCAAATGCAAAATAGTTGGTCTACTCAATTTTACACATACGATATGAAAACTACTTTGTTACAGCATGGCATACACTGGTATCTTTTATTTGCTAAAAGAGATCTACCATAGACTTGTAATGATGCAAAATTGTAGTTTCAGTTAAGTTAGGATATTTATGCTTTTCTCAATAGATAACACTGAGGAACAATTTAAAAAAAAAAATTTCTGTTGAGTTAAATTTTTCAGCTGTTTTACAGTTAAATAGGTACGCTGATTACAAAACTGTACTTAGTTTTCTTCTATCACGTCGAGTTTTTTCGCTACAGAGAGGTTGTGTTTCGATCCATATATTTATAATATCTATTATACTGAATAAGTAAAGTGGAGTCCGAGCTCTCATCGGTATACAGGGAATAAGCAGAGTTAAGTTTTTGTTTACATATATACTTATTCCCTTTCCTTTAGATCATGTCTGCGGCTACTATTTAGCGTCGCAAGTGCTTCAATAGCCCTGATTCATTTTGTTATTCAGGGTATCCCCTAATTCGATGACGATAATTTGGGAAATGATTCCTGGGTATATTCTATGAAAAAAATCGTTCTACAGTAAGGGTCTATCTCCAATGTTGACATTATTTATCGAGGATTTAAGAAAAGGCTTAGTTTGGTGTACCCTGACCCATGTTAACAGAAATTGATCTGTTAGTCCTAATGGTAAAAACTTCGTGTAGGACTTTACTTTTAGAAAAAATACCAGCCTTTATAACGGCGTTTAAATAAAGTTGATATCCTGTTTGAGTCTTTAGATATTCAATATCCACGAATTACCAATACTTTTTTAAAATTGCATAGCTATTAAAGAGTTTTAAAGCGTGCTCTTTTATTTGACTACCTGTAAAAACCCTCATTTCCTTACCTTGTTCCTTAAAGTTCTCATAAGAGTTAAGTTTAGGGTATGAAGGCCTATTTGGAAAATATACCTTACAGAAATGGTATAAAAGACTAGGAAAAAAAATTAATTCATCAGTTTAATTTTTTACGCTAACGTTACATTTGCTTAGAAACGCTGTTTGAAATGTCAGCATTTACAAACAAAGAATACGCAGACATTATTTACGTTAATGGGCTATGCATTGGCAGTTCAATTAGTGCGCGACAAAGATACCATGAACTTTATCTTAGCCGACGACTTCCTAATAAAAGAGTATTTCTAAATACGTATCGAAGACTTCGAGAAACGGGCTCAGTTACAAATACACGACCGAATGCGGGAGCTACACAAGTAAGAAGGATTTCGGCCGATGAAAGACTGGATGCTGTTACAACTGTTCCATCAATCAGCATCAGACGCTTAACTTTGCAATTCAATGTTTCCAAACATAAAATTTCTAATGTACTGCATGGAGAAAATCTTTATCCATACCACCATATACCTGTACAAGAACTGCTTCCAAATGATTTGGAGAAGAGACTTAAGTATTCTAACTGGTAGCTGGAGCAGGACTTGGATGACAATCAGTTTATTAGTAGAATTCTTTGGACGGACGAATCTCAATTTACAAGAGATGGGATCACAAATTTTCAAAATCTTCATGGGATGCGAATTGGCTAGATGAAGAGTACGGTTACCGTTGGATAGAAGAAATGGACCAGTTCACTGGCCCGCAAGATCTCTTGACCTTACAAAATGGAATTTTTTTGTATGGGAAAGAATGAAAGAACTTGTTTATTCAACCGAAATAGCAACTTTAATTGAATTTTAAGATTATATTCTCGAAGCGTCATCAAAAGTGAGGCAGCAGTTAGCATCGATAAATATTCGCAGTGCAATCAAAAACGGGCTCTAGCTTGCATACAAAACCAAGGAGGACACTTTGAGCACCTGCTATAATTGTTTTAGTACACAAATAAAATAAAAACTACCTAAGACCACATAAAATCCTTTTTTTATCAATAGCCTTTAGAGCTTAAAGCAAAATAACCCTTTTTTATAAATTTTAACTGCTACAGGTTTTTCCAAGTATCATCTGTGGGTTTTTCTGCAAACTCATTGATGATTTTTTTTTTATTATTGTTACTTTCATAGGAAAAAAATAGTAAAACGTTATATAACTTAATTCTTGCGTGCTTTTTTTCAAAATTTTAACATTTATTTCAGAAAAATATGTACAATAGTATTATTCAAAGTATTGCCCATCTGAAGCTATGTCTTTTTCCCATTTTTCTGGAAATTTGTGGACCCCATCCCAAAAGAACTGCGCTGGCTTGGCAACCAAGAATGAATCAAGCCAATTTTTGATATTCTGCTCTGATGTGAACCGTATTTCAGTGAGGGCGTTCTGCATCGACCGGAACAAATGGTAGTCAGAAGGGGCAAGGTCTGGGCTATAAGGCGGGTGGGGTAAGACTTCCGATCCACTGTTTTCCAAATAGTTCTTAACCGGAATAGCAACGTGGGGCCGAGCGTTGTCATGATCGAAAATTATTGCCTCGTGTCTGTTCGCATATTCCGGGCGTTTTTCGGCCACTGCTCTCTTCAAACGGATTAATTGTGTTCGGTAGCGTTGTTCATTGACGGTTTCACCCGGTTTTAGCAGCTCATAATATAGCACACCCATCTGATCCCACCAAATACAGAGCATTACCTTCGCGCCATGGATATTCGGCTTTGCCGTTGATTTGTCGTAATGGATCCATTTTTCATCGCCAGTAACAATCCGATGCAAAAATAACTTCCTTTTGTGGCGTTCCAGCAGCATTTCGGACATGCAAAACCGCCTTTCGACGTCGCTCGGCTTGAGTTCATGTGGAACCCAATTTCCTTGCTTTTGAATATATCCAGCTGCTTTTAAATGTTTTGAAATGGCTGCTTGAGTGACACCCAAAGATTCTGCGAGCCCTTCTTGTGTTTGGCAACAATCTTCATAGAGTAATGCTTCCAGTTCCTCATCTTCAAACTTTTTTGGCTGCCCAGGACGTTCATCGTCTTCCAAGCCAAAATCACCACTTTTAAATCGTGCAAACCACTTTTGGAACGTTCGCTCAGCTAGCGCTTGTTCACCATAAACTTCCACCAAAATACGATAACTTTCGACAGCAGTTTTCTTCATATTAAAGTAATGAAGAAGAACTCCCCGCAAAAACACTTTTTCAGGCACAAAGTTCGAAATATTTGAGTGAAAAAAAATTATTGTTGCTTAGGCTTTAAATGAATGACATATACTGAAATGACGTATAATGACAGTAGCTTTCCAACGCATGTTCCAATGGAATAATACAAGTTACGCCATCTCTTAGGAAACCGCACGAATTAAGTTATAGACCCATTGTCTGGAGAAAAGTGACCTTAAAATCGAAAATTAGCATGGGCAATGAAAATGGAACAGGCTTAGAAGCTGGATACCTAAAAACTCAAACAAGATAGCAACTTTATTTAAACGCCGTTATAAAGCCTGGAATTTTTTCTAAAAATTAAGTCCTACACGAAGTTTTTACCATTAGTACTAACAGAGCAATTTCCGTTAACATGGGTCAGTGTACACCAAAGCAAGCCTTTTCTTAAATCCTCGATAAATGATGTCAATGATCAACCATTCCCAGTCAAAGAACAACCATCAGCGCATTTGTCAGGGAAGCGTATTTTGCATATTTTAAAATAAAAATTGGTGATCAAGATAAACGTTGGGCACCACACAAGGTGTGCAAACAGTGTGTTGAGAGTTTACGGATGTGGACAAAGGGAACACGAAATAAATTGCAATTTTGTATACCTAAAAATTGGCGAGAGCCCAAAGATCATTCAAGTGACTGTTACTTTTGTATACTGAAAACGTACGGATATAACAAGAAAAACAAATGCAAAATTAAAACAGAGTATCCTAGTTTACGAGTATCATCAGCCATACGCCCAGTACCTCTTTCAGCTGAAATCCCAGTGCCAGTTTTCAAAGCACTACCTTGTTTATTACAATAATACGAGTACGGTGAATGTCGAAGTGACACCAACGATGAAGATTTTGAAATGGAAGATGACTCCATTCGTAAGAAAGAGTTAAATGATTTGGCCCGGGATTTGGGACTTTCTAAAAAGGCTTCAGAACTCTTAGCATCAAGACTTCACGAGAAAAACTTGCTTGAAAAAGGAGCTGAGGTATCCTACTTTCGATCAAGAGAAATTGCGTTTCTGCAATACTTTCGAAGTGACGGTGAATGTGTGTATTGCCATAACATAAATGGGTTAATGGAGGAGTTGGGAATTCTAGCAACTGAATGGCGACTGTTTATTGATAGATCAAAGCGGAGGATAAAGTGTGTCCTCCTCTACAATGGAAACTCATTTCGTGCAGTCCCAATAGGTCACTCAGTTTGTTTGCGTGAAGAATATGAACACAAAGAGAGTCATTGATTTGTTGCAATACAAATGTACAAATGGATCATCTGTGTTGACCTTAAAATGGTATGCTTCCTTCTTGGCCAGCAACGCGGATATACCAAGTATCCCTGTTTTTTGTGTATGTGGGACAACACAGCGCGTGAGAAGCATTGGTTACAGTCGAATTGTCCGCCAAAATCTGAACCCAATCCTGGTGATCCAAACATTCTACATTAGCCGCTTGTTGACAGAAACAGTATTATATTTCCACCTCTGCATATAAAACTGGGCCTCATGTAGCAGTTTGTTAAAGCTTTGCCAACTGAAGGAGACTGTTGAAAAGATAAAGGCTGGTGTGTTTGACGGTCCACAAATTTGGCAGCTTAATAGAAATGAGCATTTTATTGGGACAATGACAGAACTCCAAAAGAATACTTGTTTGGCATTCAAAAGCGTTGTCAAAAATTTTCTTGGGAATACGTGAGCAGAGAATTACACAGAAATTGTCCAGCAACTTTTAGAGAGCTTCAAAATGCTTAGTTGCAACATGAGCATCGAGGTTCATTTTCTGCAAAGTTATCTTGCTGACTTCCCGCAAAATCTAGGTGCAGTCAGTGATGAGCAGGGTGAATTATTCCACCAAGATCTAAGGATCATGGAGGCACGGTACCAAGGTAGATAGGATGTATATATGATGGCTGACTACTGTTGGAGCATCTGGAGAGATTGTACACAGAATGAACACTCCAGGAAAAGCTATAAACGAACCTTTTTACCTTGATATGTATGTTTGCCGTTTGGTAAAAGAAGTTTACTACTTTTATGAATAAAATTATTTTCTTTGAACATTTTGTTTGGTAATTGTTTTCTTAATTTATTATTTTGTACATATGTTATTTAGAACGAAAAAATGATATGCTGTAGTTTAAAAAGGTCTTAGACAATGAAATGTGTGTTCCCCAGTGTAATGAAAGCAAAAAAGTTCGTCTATGCCACTGCTGATGAAAACCAGTTGTTCTTCTGCAATCACGTGATGAAAACCGTTACAAGAAATTCAGTAAACAATTTAATTTTTTATTCTGACAGTTTATTAGTGCAAGTGTGTCATTATATGTAAACTTTTAGTTCTTGCTGGTCACGGCGCGTGGGGTAGCATTATCAAGTGACATTAGATAGTCTGTAATTAAAGCATTTGGAAATCGAGCTACAAAATTGCTCAGAATTGAAGTCTGCTACGATCGTCTGTGCAGAATATCATTTCGCTTTACAATAAGATGGGAAATGTAAAGTCTCGAAAGAAAACAGGAAGGTCCCCAATAGCAAAGCCTCGTGATTGTCGGGTATTAAAAAAGATAATTCAAGAAAATCGTCGTCAAACTACTGGTGGAATAACAATTGAATTGAAAAGCCGAATCAAAAAAGAAATTTCTATGGATACCGAAGATTGAAAAAAAATGGGATACAAATTTTTTAAGGTTTGTTTAAACATGATTTTATTAAACTTTGGTATCGAGTATTAAAAAAGGGTTTTCATAGGCTAAAGAAAAACCACTTTTGACGCCCAATTAGAAAAAAATTTGACTTGAATGGGCAAAAGAACACCGAAATTGGACACTACGTACATCAATGGCGGCAAGCAATTTGGAGCGATGAATCCAGATTTGATAGACGGAAACGTGTAATTCACAACTCATAGGAGGCATTTCACAAAGACTTGGGCCCCCACCCAATTATCAAGGCTTCGGCCATTAATGGACTTGTCTAATGATAAGTGGGGGCAGAGCAAAGTACTGGTCTTATCGTAAACATTTGCAGATGACGCCACCGAAGGTTGCTACGATTTGACCAGTTACAAGCTGCCGGTCATAGGTCCTGTTGATGAAAGGACCACCAGGTCCCTACCAGGGGCCACCCGGATCTCGGTCCGAGCCTGACGTGTTGAAGTAGGCCCCCTTGCATCCTGGTGGCTGTTTTTTAAACCCAAATCACGGGAAGAGTCTTCCCGTTGGTTTGACGCAATGTAAAGTTGCATACTGGGTGTGACCCTAAGAACAGTAGGAGATTTTAGGTCGGCCTCGACTCCAAGGGTGGAACTTTTGCCTCCAACACAGTTCCGAATTGGTATCAAAGGATTGACGGAGAACGATGGCAAGGCGTATCCTTGCTCCCGTGGATGTATGGGCATCCCGTAAACTTAAGTCTACTCGACAGATGTTTACCTTACTATTTCACAAACACTGCTTAAAAAAAACAGTGAAGTTTCCAGCATCCCAAATGGTATGGGAGGCATGTTGGGCCATCGTGTTGGTTAGCTGTATTTCGTTGATGGTCTTGTGAATGCAGTTAAGTACCAGAACATTTTAAAAGAGCAACAGCTTCCTTCAATATCACTACTTCAATCAACTGAAGGAAATTATATATTTCATCCTGCTGCTTCCTGCCATACGGCGAGATTGGTTATCTGCTTAAGCTGTTCCTTTGATGAAATGGCCTTCCAGCAGCCCTGATCTCTCACCAATTGAAACCTTATGCCACAAAAAGAAACAAAGACTGAGACAAAAACCGGCAAAGATACTTCAGAATTTACGCCAGAAAATAAGTGAAATATGGCAATCTTTCACTACTGAAGAATGCCAAAAATGCCACAGCGAATTCATGCTGTCATAAAAAATAAAGACGATGTAACACAGTGGTGAAAGTATTTTTTCGACATCGTAGACCAACTTTTTTGCATTAAAATTTATGCAGGTGAACTATTTTGCTTTTTTTTTAATCAGCTACAACTACATAATACAATTCCTAAGATAAAACTTTCATTATATAATTTTTTTACATGAAATAAAGGTTTCTAGTTCTATAAAAAAACAAATAGTCATTATCTCTAGAATTAATATTTATTCAACGCGTAAGTATTCTATGTATAATCAAAAGTAACTTAAGATAGACCAACTATTTTGCATTTATGTCACAAAAATCAGTCATTTTGAGAGTTTGTTGCTTTGCCGCATTTAAAGAAACTCTTATTTTCTTCTTGAACTCTTCGTCCACTACGGCGAAGGCTTTTTGCCATATATTTTCCATAAAGGATAAGCTCTGTTATAGGCATTCTATAGGATTTTGTTTCAAATTGATTTTCCTGCTGTCAGTTAGAAACGACTTGTTGAATTGGTCGATTTTACTTAATTTTGCCTTCATTCAATACTTAATATATTGAGGTTGCTTCTGGTACTATAACTTCAAACCTACCGAAAGCAATTCGTCGCTATATCGATTTTGGCGGCGAATTTTTCAAGTGGAAATTAAATAAAACCGTTCTTTGTGGGCCAAAATTTAGAGTCTCTATTAACTATGACCTTTTCGGGCACCGAAAGAGTTATCCCCGGTTTTTTTTAATGATTTTGAACG
Source organism: Volucella zonaria (assembly GCA_963966105.1). Taxonomy (NCBI): domain Eukaryota; kingdom Metazoa; phylum Arthropoda; class Insecta; order Diptera; family Syrphidae; genus Volucella; species Volucella zonaria. The sequence goes on from OZ014532.1 coordinate 162,576,800, forward strand.
GTGAAAAAGTGAAAGAAAATTGCATTTCCTGACCTGTGATAATACTTGCGCTACGCAGCTATGGTCGGAATGGCGTGGACTATGATTGCTACCAATTTTCCTTCATAATTTCTACATGTTTCTGTAGAAGATTGACTTAAATATCTTGCTATCAACACATATCGTTAATTTTATTTATACGCATCTTTTTATTCGGCATTTTTTATTGGACCGGCAATCTTTTGCGATATGTTATACTTTTTGGAAGTACATATTTCTTCATTGTTGAGCCATTAGTACTATTCTTCTACTAATAACAACCGTTCGGCGATAACATTCAAAGAAGTCGACATTAGCTGGATATTCAAATGGAAATGGACTAATCGAAATTAAGCGTTGATCCTACATAATAATAGGCACTGTTGTTAGCAAAATGAGCTTTAAGGAATTGCTAAATAGTGTAATCTCATGTCAAAATGCGATGCTTCTTTGAAAAAGCTCTTAGGATGTGTTTCCCGGTTACATAACACATAACTTGGAATGTAGGATTAAGACGGCAAATTTAATCAATTTTGGCTTAATGGGCAACCTTAAAGTCAATGAAACACTAGTGTGTTTCGACAGTAAGTTGGTTGGTTCTTTTAAGGGAATCGGGTCCGTTGCCAACTTGCCAGACCAAATGTTTCGAGCATACAATGTCTTAAGAACATAATCTTTCACGCGCCAATAAATGTTATGAGACATAAAACCGACGACCATAAAATTATTACATTCCCACCTTTACACATGCTCTGATCCTCCTCCATTCATTGAATTTAGCTATACGTTCCTTACTATTGTAATAGGTAATCTACATATTTTAAAAGACCTGCCATCCTTCTATTTTGCGGATCTTCATTTTGTTAGTAATAGAGAACTGCACTCTCATTATTTCTACTTGCCGTCGATATGCTTGTAGCTGATTATTATACAGTGCTGTGAAAAATTATAGACTCAAACCAAAATTTAAATTTTTTTTTTACATTTTTGGAAAACTAATTTTTTTTTAATATTTTTTTTTGTGCTAACATATTGCCAAACAATAGCAATTCAGGGAAAACCCTTTAATGGTATATTTCCCTTTTTAACGGGAACTTCTAAAAGAAAAACCAAAATTCACCTGTGAAAAAGTATAAACTCAAGATTTTATTCGACGTCATGCTTAGTTGTTAAGCGAAGGTCGGTGTGCTCACTACAGTACAAACTTCTTGCAGTGATAATAAAAATTTTTTTTTTTTCAAAATTGATTTTCTTCGAAGTTTTAAATATGCCACGTGGTAAGCAATTAAACGCCATTGAAAAAAAAGAATAGTCGATTTAAAAAATAGCGGAATTACGCACCGACAAATTACCACTGGGGTAAAGTAACCTCCTTGACCGCCAGAATGCGCTGTTACTGCAAAAAAGGTTATGGTGCCTTGAAGTCCGTTCACATTTAGGCAGATATGCCAAATTTCAGTGCGATAATTTTTTTTTTTTTTTTTTTAAAGAACTTAACACTCAAGTGGGTATGAATACACTTATAATGCCTCAGCATGTGTTAAGGAAGTTTGGAAAATGGGATAGAGAGAGAAAGAAAGATTTTGGACTCAGTAGTTATTTCACTCCATGGGTGGCATCCAACATTTAATGGGGAGACTAAATTCTTAGTGGAAGTTGGCTTGATGTTGATTTCTAGTCAACTACTCATCTTACTTGATTTTCGTTAACTGAAAAAATGGATGATATGTCTTTCAGGCGAGGCTGGGATTCGAACACCGAACCTTCCGATTTGCAAGCCAGTCCACTACCACTTGAGCCACTGCCACTGTCTTTAGTTTTGTTTTGACAGCTGATTGTTGTTGACGTGTGTGACATCACGTTGAGTATGGACAAAAACGATTTTCGTTCTCTCATAAAACATTATTTTTTGAGAGGCAAAACGGCGAAGGAAACAAAAAAAAAGTTGGATAAATATTATGGGGCTAATGCGCCGTCAGATTACACCGTCAAATATTGGTTTCGAGAGTTTCGTGGTGGCCGCAACTCCACTACCGATCAAGTCCGCAGCGGCAGGCCCTCCGATGAGGTTACAGAGGACAATGCCAAAAAAATACATGAAATGGTGTTGGCTGACCGGAAAGTGAAGGTGCGCGAGCTAGCAGATACCACAAAGATTAGTACTGAGCGCACACGCCATATTTTGGGCAATATTCTGCATATGAAAAAGTTATCCTGCCACTGGGTGCCGCGCATGCTCACTCCTCACCAAAAACAAGAGCATCGCAACCACGGCTAACTTACTGTTCCAATTGCAGTCGCATCCACCGTATTCGCCCGATTTGTCTCCCTCGGACTATTATCTCTTCCCAAACCTCAAAAGATGGGTCACCAATAAAAAAATTCAGCTCACGCGAGGAAATCATCGACGCCACGAAGGAGTATTTTGCAGACCTTTCGGAAAATTACTTTTCGGACGGGATCAAGAAGTTGGAAAATCGCTGGAATAAGTGTATCAAACTAAAATATATTGAATAATATAAAAAAAAATTTTTTTAATACCCAAGGAGGTAACTTTTCATCCCACCTAGTATATCGCTCTCAAGGTGTCGTAAAGAGTTTTCTGCAAACCGGAATTGAAAATTATGGAACTAATAAGCGATCTGGACGACCAATGAAAATTGCATCAACAGCTAAACGATCTGTTTTACGTGAAATGTCACACACAGGAGCTTCTTCATCCCAAATGGTTCGACGTTTTAATTTGGACTTCGATTCTAGCCTCGTAAGAAAATGGGCAGCAGTTTCGGGCAATTTTAAATAAAGAAAATGCTTGATTAAATCACCACTTAAACAGCGGCACGAAGAAGCACATCTTGAATTTGCTGAAACACATGCCCAACACGGTGAAATGTGGTCGCATGTAATCTTTAGTGATGAGAAGAAACTCAACCTCGACAACCCCGGCGGCTTCAAATACTATTGGCATGATCTCAGGAAATAACGAAAAATCATGTCACGCACTCCTTTAGAATAGGGAGCTGTTATGGTTTGGGCAGCTTTCATAGGTAATCTAAACCCAGAAATTGTCTTTATTTCTGGAATAATTGACGTCAAGAAATACCAAGAAGTGTTGGAGAAACACCTTCTGCCCCTAATAACGGTAACTGAGGACAATGATGTAATTTTTCAACAAGACAACGCTCTTATTCGTAAAGCACGGACTACAATAACTTGGTTTCAAGAGTTAAACATGGAATTAAACTTCTAGATTCGCCAGCCTTAAGTGCAGACCTAAACTCCGTTGAAGACCTGTGGGGCATCCTGGCAAGGCCGGTTTATGATCAGGGAAAGCCAGAAATTCAAAATGTGGAACAACTCAAACAAAGAATTGTTGAAGCGTGGAATAATATACCGGAAGTCACTTTAAGCAATCTTATTTCCTGTTTACCACGACGATTGTTAGGTGTTATAAGAAATAACGGACAAAGTATTTCTTATTAAATAAATTTTTACGTTATCACAGGTGAATTTTGTTTTTTTTTTTTAGAAATTCCCGTTGAAAAGGGAAATATACGAGGGCGGGTCAATAAGTCCGTGACTTTTGGATTAAAACACAGATTTTTTGATAAAAAAATAATTTTATTTTTCAACGTAGTCTCCCTTGAGCTCTATACACTTTGTCCAACGCTTCTCCAATTTTTTTATCCCTTCCAAAAAAAAATGATTTGTCGAGGTCCTCAAAATAGGCCTTTGTTTGCGAGATGACTTCATCATTGGAGTCAAATCTTTTTCCACCAAGCCATTTCTTCAGGTTTGGGAACAAGAAGTAGTCGCTCGGAGCCAAATCTGGAGAATAGGGTGGATGAGGGAGCAATTCATAGCCCAATTCATGGATTTTTGCCATGGCAACTGCACATGTGTGCACCCTTGCATTGTCTTGGTGGAAAAGAACTTTTTTCTTGGCCAAATGAGGTCGTTTTTTTTTCAAATCGTCATTGAATCGGTCCAATAAGTTGGCATAATATTCCCCATTGATTGTTCTTCCCTTTTGAAGGTAGTCAATGTGGATTATCCCGCGTGCATCCCAAAAAACAGTCGCCATAACTTTATTGGCTGACAAACCCACCTTGGCCTTCTTTGGCGCCGATTCACCCTTAGAAACCCACTGTTTTGACTGTTGTTTGTTCTCTGGTGTGTTGTGATGGATCCATGTTTCGTCCACGGTTACAAAACGGCGCAAAAACTCCTCCATATTGCGATTAAACAACGCCAAACCTTCCTGTGAAGTTGTTACACGATTGCGTTTGTGGTCGACTGTGAGCAAACGCGGCACCCATCTTGCGGAAAGCTTTCTCATGCCCAAATGATCATTCAAAATTGAAACCACTGAGCCATGCGAGATCCCTACGGCTTCCACAATCTTTCGCACTTTCAATCTTCGGTCGGCCAACACCATATCGTGAATTTTTTCGATTGTTTCGGGTGTAGAGACCAGGACGTTCGGCATCTTCAGTGCTTGTACGGCCACAACGAAATTCAGTAAACCACTTTTTTACCATTGAAATCGATGGTGTAGAGTCCCCATAGTATTTATCAAGCTTAACCTAGTTTTTTTTCGCAAGAAATAATGCTTAATAAGCACACGAAATTCACTTTTTTCCATTTTCTCCTCAAATTAGTGAGTAGTCTGATAAAAATAGCTGTCAAACACAAACTAACTGACGCAGCAAGTTTAAATTTTGACAGGAGTCAACTGACAGATGCCTGTTGACAGGAGCAGTGTTGCTGTTTCAGTAAAGAGGGCAGAAATTCAAAAAGGCACGTACTTATTGACCCGCCCTCGTACCATTAAAGGGATTTCCCTGAATTGGTATTGTTTGACAATATTTTCGGACAAAAAAAAAAAAAAAAAAATATAAAAAAACAATTTTTTACAAAAAGTGGAAAAAAAAAAAATTAAAATTTTGGGTTGAGTCTATATTTTGTCACAGCACTGTGTTTTGTTGATACACATGATTCAAAGCCAACTAAGATGGTTTGCATATGAATTATCTTGTGCTGAACTTAACAACACTTACCCCATTGTAAATAAGTAGCTACAATTTGATTTGTTAGAAGCCGTGACCTATTTTCGTCTATCCTTAACGGATTGAATACAGTTTTCACACAGTAATCAATCAAAAGCAATGATGCATTAATGTATGTATTAAGACAAAATCTAAATGAGGTTCATAGAACCTACGGTCTATTTCTCTTATTCAAGACGAAAACACAGAATGGGAATAAATATTCAACCAGATTTTCAAAATTCGTAACCTATTTACGTAATTATTCTTTTGTCAAACATTTTAAAAAAAATTATCATATTTCGCGCATAATTTTCGCGACCTTTTTAATAGCCGCAATCTTGAAATAGAGTAAACATATTCACGACGACGATGCGATCTATGAAGAATGTATGTGTACATGCATAGATACAAATGTAAGTCTGCATGTGTAGGAATATTATGTAAACGTATTCTAAATCTCATGTTATGTAGGTCAAATTTAATTTCAGCTTAAAAATATTTTTAGAATTTACTGGAATTTTACACCTTCTGCTAGTTTTGTAACTTACGAGCATAAACCAGTTATGACTGTAAGTGACCATGACACAAGGACAATTTGTTTAATTTGTTTATTGACATTGCTCACTGTTAAAGCTGAGCTAAAAGAAGACGAGTCAAGCTAATTCAATACTGAGATCAACGAATAGAAAATTGGCAGTGATCCACGACCGGCAAAAAAACCGTACACTGAAATAAAAATGAATGAATAGTGGAGCAGGGAAATAATGCTGCAGACATGTTATGTTGACCTGATTGCATAGCCTTGGCTTTAAATAGCCAATAAATGGGACTCTGAGCAATAGCAGTGGATACTTCTTTCGAATATAACTCAAAGATTTCTATTAAAAAATCTTCCCACTGGACCATCTAGGAAATTTAGTGACGCGTGCAGTCGTAAAACATATGAGTCTCAATATGATTTTGTTGATTTCTTTTGATAGTTATTGAGTTGTTGGCAGTTGTAGAATAATTTATATTGGGTATATAACGTTTATTTAAGAAAAACATGTACAATAGTATTATTCAAAGTATTGCCCATCTGAAGCTATGACTTTATCCCATCTTTCTGGCAATTTGTGGATCCCATCATCAAGCCAATTTTTGATATTCTGCTCTGATGTTAACCGTATTTCAGTGAGGGCGTTCTACATCGACCGGAACAAATGGTGGTCAGAAGGGGCAAGGTATGGGCTATAAGGCGGGTGGGGTAAGACTTCCCATCCACTGTTTTCCAAATAGTTCTTAACCGGAATAGCAACGTGGGGCCGAGCGTTGTCATGATGGATGCCTCGTGTCTGGTCGCATATTCCGGGCGTTTTTCGGCCACTGCTCTCTTCAAACGGATTAATTGTATTCGGTAGCGTTGTCCATTGATGGTTTCACCCGGTTTTAGCAGCTCATAATACAGCACACCCATCTGATCCCACCAAATACAGAGCAATTACCTTAGCGCCATGGATATTCGGCTTTGCCGTTGATTTGGCTGGTTGGCCGGGTTTCACATATGATTTTTTGCACTTGGGGTTGTCGTAATGGGTCCATTTTTCATCACCAGTAACAATCCGATGCAAAAATGACTTCCTTTTGTGGCGTTCCAGCAGCATTTCGGACATGCAAAACCGCCTTTCGACGTCGCTCGGCTTGAGTTCATGTGGAACCCAATTTCCTTGCTTTTGAATATATCCAGCTGCTTTTAAATGTTTTGAAATGGCTGCTTGAGTGACACCCAAAGATTCTGCGAGCTCTTCTTGTGTTTGGCAACAATCTTCATAGAGTAATGCTTCCAGTTCTTCACCTTAAAACTTTTTTGGCTGCCCAGGACGTTCATCGTCTTCCAAGCCAAAATAATCACTTTTAAATCGTGCAAACCACTTTTGGCATGTTCGCTCAGCTAGCGCATGTTCACCATAAACTTCCATCAAAATACGATGACTTTCGGCAGCAGTTTTCTTCATATTAAAGTAATGAAGAAGAACTCCCCGCAAAAACACCTTTTCAGGCACAAAGTTCGAAATATTTGAGTGAAAAAAAATTATTGTTGTTTACGCTTTAAATAAATGACATATACTAAAATGACGTACAATGACAGTAGATTTCCAAAGCATGTTACAATGGAATAATACAAGTTACGCCATCTCTTAGTAAACCGCTCGAATTAAGTTATAGACCCAATAGATACGCTCAGTTTGGCAGCCCTTCAACTAATTTTAGAAAATTAATAGAAAATAAAATTCGAAGAAGGTCGGAAAGAGACATGTTCTGAAGGGCCATTGCCAAAGGTATAGTTAAAAAGTGTATGAAAGTATACTGCACACGAACGGCGCAAAAAGGCTGTGAGTATAGTCGAAGACGCAAGCTGTGAGACCTGCTCTTCTTTGGTGACAACGATAAAAGATATTAATCGATTAATCGGCACAAGTCACCTTAATGGAAACCGACCAATTTTTTCAAACCCCAGTTATCCTCGTTTCTACTGTGCACAACTAGCAACTAGCACAATCTGCCATCCTTGTAGGCGGAAAACAGCTGTTATAAGAAGGGGCTAACATCTGCTTCTTGACACCTCATATCAGAAAGGTTAAAAGAAACAAGGCACGACCAAGGTAAAAAATTTATCCTCACAAGAAAAGAAGAAGGAAAGCCAGATCAATCCGAAGGGAAAGTTCTAAATCACTAAAGACAACGTTTCTGTTGATATCATGGATATAATCAACTCTATGAATAATAAAGCCCATGCCCATTTCAATACCGCGGTTATCGTTGCGAATAAATAGCTTATCTGTGATATCCAGTTAAGTTAACCTTCACCACTGCTTATAATCATGTGCTGTGGTTTGTTTGTCTCATACTTTTGCCCATGGGTTGCCACAGAACATTTTTTTTTTTACAGATTTTCAGTAATTATCCACAGTTTGTGATTAGATCTGATGTTGATTTCATTCTTAGCCCCATGCGTGCTATCAACGGATACCGGCGCAGAAGCGTACTTGATCTGCTGTACTGCTTAACCCATTTGCACGCAAATACAAACTATTAAAAACATTTTGAAAAAAACTTTATTAACGTGCCATTAAAGTCTACTTATATGTTTTTCTGCAAAAAAAAAAAACAGAAAAAAAATAATCCTAAAAATATTGTATAAAAATAAGCCGTCCTCAATTGGGGCCAATGGGCTTATGTGTGATATTTTTCAAAACATCCTTTTTCGATGCATAATGTTTTGATGCATCTTTTACATTGCCAGCGTGCTTTCATGTGGTATTCGACGCATTGCAGCTGGTTTTGCAGTTTCTGAGGGAAGGTTTACGACGTCTTCCATCGGTTCTTTCAGGGCGTATATGGCTCAAGTAAGATCGGGCGATACTTCAGCGAAACTGGAGCTGATCTAATTTATCTTACGCGGCCAGAACATGAAGACGCCAAGCATTAGCTACATCCAAATTTAACATGTAGGTAAAAAGTACCCACCACCATATTTTCCCTCGTATAGCTGATCTTTGTAATGTGATTGACTGATCAGTTTGATCGACTCCACGCATGTCTTTGTTATACATAGTTTTGAAAAACTAAGGGGATGTCTACATCTACCTTTCTCTGCTCTGCAGAGCTCCATTTTTTAACCTTGCACAGAGGGTGAACAAAGTCATAGTTTGTACCCATTGTTCAAACGCTGTTATCAAGCCATCGCACAAACAAAATTTTATTGGCTGTATCGAATCGATGGTCAAATTCTGCTCTGTTTTTCTTCTTCATCTCACTGACAGATAGTAGTAGACATTTTTTTGTCCTATTTTCCCTCACCGTGTCAGTCGGACGATAACCAGCTTCACGTAGGTCTTGCAGCAGAGCGTGGCTGGTGAAGAAGTTGTCAAAACATATCTTATGCTCATTGGGAACGGCATTTAGTTTTATCAATAATTTCTTCATTACTTTTGATCCCAAAGGATTATTACTGGTTTCTCCTGCTGATTTACCACAGTATACATCGAAAGCGTAACAATAACCATCTGTACTTGCAATCATCCAGTTTTTGTATGGAAATCTCACTGGCTTACCTCTTATAAACTGCTTAGCTGGATGACGTCCAAAATATTCTATCATAGGCTCATCTATCGATAGATTCTCGTGCAATACACCCCACTGAAGAATTTTCTTGATCAGCAAGTCAGTAAGTGCTCGTACTTTGAACATCTTATCGGCGGATCCGGCAGCAGCTTCATTGTTGCAAAAATGCAGGACTTTCTTTATTTCCATGAATCGATTTCTAGACATTGTTTTTGAAATAATATTAACATTGCAGTCTTCATCAAGAGACCAGTACAATCGTTCTCGAGGAAGTGAGTGATATGGAGTCAAGAGTAGAATTCCAAAAAAAGTTTTGAGGTCATCAACAGATACTTGAAACTCATGGTTGTTATGTTGTGCAGTATATAACTTTGTGTTCAGGACGATCATGTCAAAAACCTCCTTATGAAAAAACTTTTCAAATATGTTCACTGGCGTTTGGTCTTTGAGCTTGTTTTCAACATTTGCCTTTCGATTCTGAATATTATTCTCCGTTGAGGGTAAGTCAACGTAGGAATCGTCACATTTACGCCAACGTGGTTCCTGGGTGTCAACTCTTCTGCACTTTTGTAGCGGTTCATCATCACTACTATCCCATTCATCATCATTCCTGGACTCAAACACTTCAACTGGGATATCACGCGGAAGTATGTCTTGCTGCACATCATCGTTATCGCCTTCTTCTTCATCCGTGAGGATACTCGGGTCTGGGGGAATCGCCACTAAATCATAGCTGACGTCGAGATCATCCTCTTCATTTAAAACACTTTCTAGGGCTTCCTCGAGCCCTCGATAGTTATTTGCAAAATTAAATATTCGCCTCGCCATTGTTTACTCCAAAACTAAGACTGTGGACAATAAACCAAAAAACATGAAAAAACATTCGCCCATTAGATTCAATTACTTTGTACCGTTTATCACAAAAAACAGATTTCCACTACGAAGTCACTCTCTTTCACTCTTAGAATTTATATTTGAATAAAAAAAAAATGTAACGGTCAAAATATACAGGTACTAAAAGAGATGGCCCCGAATGGAGACACCGGGCATAAATGGGTTAAGATGGTGTTCACATCTCATCCCGATGTTGGCATTCCGCCAATGACATTGACTCTGAAGAGTATTCGATTGGCATTGTAAAAATCGAAATCGACTAACCGCCCATGTTGTTATTTAAGTCTTCGAGTCTACGGGACCTCAGACTAAGTTGTAGGCGATACCTAGTTGATCATCCTTCTTATCCTCAGTTTAGTCTTCATTTGGTACCTGACACCGAATAATAGTATTCTTTGTAACTCCACACCGCAAGTCTCCGCCAGTATCCAGTTACCATGATATGAGGCTTTTCCGAGTTGCAGGTGTTGCCTTATTCCGTACTTACGCGCGCTTCCAACTGGTTTGTCAAAGTGGAGTAAGGCTGTGTTCCCGGTGGACGAACGGTCCTCATCGGCACCCGACCATCCTCTTTCTCTCATTTCCAAGATGTCCATCTTATACCGATAACGATAATGATAACGATAACCAAAGACCATGAATAAATAATTCTTCCGGAGTAGTCTATTTCTATGGCACAACTCGCACGGTTAACTGACATTTATCAGTTTCAGTGCCACATGTCCTTTTCATTTTGCAATCTCCAAGAAATTAGCAGATAAGAGGCGAACCACGAGGAAAGCTAAAGTACAACTTACTTTCAAAGCTACAAGCTGTTCGGCTTAATGGGCCCTTTTTCCATATATACCAAATAAATACTTGCCAAAAGATCCTACTTTAACAAGCCTTAACACTAATCGTTGCTATCTAAGCAGAAGCGGCGAAAACTTAGATAGTAGTTGAGATTTATTAACGTGAAAAAAAAATATTTAGGGAATAGGAGAAAAGCTGGGAAAACGAGCCATTTTTAGATGGCGAATGGCTAAGGCAAAAAGTAAAATCAGAGGGCCAAATGGCGCTATCGAAAACTTTCTCCGACGCTGCGCATAATACATATGTTTGCTAAGCGCGTTAAAGTGCCAGACAAAAACAATATCAGCTCCTGTGACATGTGAGTATGAAGGCGGTACTGCAGAGTTTGGTCTTCGGAAAGCTGCCAGAACTAAGCGCTAATACGGCGAGTGTTGATACTGATCTTAATCAACATACGAAGTCAAACGGAATACTTTTTTGTTTAAGAAAATGTTTATTAAGAAATGCAGTCAATAATGGGACAACCATTTTCAAAAATGAATCCAACACAATATCCTAAGGTTACCATCTTTGTTAACCCCCGAATTAGGAATTGATTTTCAAGAATGAAATGTGAGAATTTTTAAGGATATTGAATCAAGCCTGGTACATACAGTACTGTGCAAAACCTAAGCAACCATCTGGAGTCAACAATTCATAGTAAATTTTTCAACTTTCTGCCCCACCAAATAAAAAAAGATATGGATATGTAACGATGCGTAATAGAGTGTATTTTGAAATTCACAACTTTTTATAAAAGTAATAATACTTCAAATAAAAAAAAAACCGCAAAAACCAACAAAGTAGCCAAATTGAGCTGTGCAAAACCTAAGCAACTTTGTAACCCACTGTAAAAAAAAATAGCTAACAGTACTTTTCCAGCCAGGTTACACATGAAATGTTGTGAACTCTTTGTATTTCATCTTGAGTGATTGTCTTTGAACAGTTTTCTTTTAAGTTAGTCGCATAATTGATATTTTTTAATAATGTCGCGACAAAGCTACTCTTCTTTTCTTAAACTAACGGTTATTGATGAACTTAAGTCTGGAGATACTCAGGCAACATTAGCTAAACACTATCACATTAATAAATCGATTATTTCATGTTTAATAAAAAAATATAATGCAACAGGAGTCGTTGAAAGTCAAAATGTCAGTAGTAGGCCGCGTAAGACAACTTGTCGAACGGATAGAAACATTTTTGGTGTAATTAAAAAACAACCCTTCATAAGTTCGAATGAAGTCGTGATTTAAACATTGATGCTAGCACGGTGCGAAGACGTGCAATTGAAAATAATCTTCGAAGTTACGAAGTTACAAAAAGACATTTAAGGAACAGGTGGTGCAATTAATTTCTTTAAACATAATTCAAACTAAAACCTTTTTTATAATTGGCAAAATTTTGCAAAAAAATACCAACACTGGTGTCCTGAAAAATGGAAAACAGTTCTTTTCAGCGACAAGTCAAAATTTAATTTAATTGTTGTAATTCTGACGGGATATGTTATGTGAGACGTCGTAAAGGGCAGCGGCATAATCCTAGATTCTGCACTCCCACTGTAAGGCATGGTGGGTGTAATGTGATGGTGTGGACCTGTTTTTCGGCAGGAGGTATAGGTCCATTCTATGAAATAGACGGAATCATGGACCGGGTCAAATATAAATAGATTCTAGAATCGGTACCACTACCACATGCGGAGTGGGAAATGCCAGTTCGTTGGGTGTTTTAACAGGATTACGATCCGAAACACACATCGAAGTTGGTAAAGGAGTGATTAGCGGATAGTGGGATTCAAGTTCCGACTTGAATCCCATCGAAAACCTGTTTGGTATCCTTAAAAGCCGTGTCGTTGAACAACACTTTTCCAACAGGTCTCATCTATTCAATGCTTTGGAAGTTGAGTTGGAAAATATACCAGGATACACTTTCAAAGTTAATTACTTCTATAAAGGATATTACACAAAATATTAAAAAAGTTGCTTAGGTTTTGCTTAGCTCAATTTGGCTACTTTGTTGAAGTATTATTACTTTTATAAAGAGTTGTGAATTTCAAAATACACTCTATTACACATCATTACATATCCATTTCTTTTTATTGGGTGGGGTAGAAAGTTGAAAAGATTTACTATGAAGTGCTGACTCCAGATGGTTGCTTAGGTTTTGCACAGTACTGTATACTGATCCAGACGGTTTACTTGCTTGCTGATTCAAAAATAAACGTTGTAAAAAATTATTGTACATACTTCTACCGAAAATATGTCAATGGCGAACATGCTTTGTTATGCTAATTAATTGTTAAGTTCTACCATAATTATCAACACACGATAACATTTATTTATTTAAACTTATTAATTTAAAACTTTAAAATGTTTAATGCTTGAAATTAGCACCAATAATTAAATCATTAGTTAGATCTTTGTTATGATCTCCATGGATTTAAAAGCAAATTTAGTTTCATACAAATTTCATCTTCGACTTTTTGTAATACATATATGGTACGAGGGGCGTTCAATATATTCTCGGTATAGATATGAAGGAAAATGCGAATTCAATTTAAATTGTTTTTATTTTTCAATATAATCTCCCCTAACATCAATGCATTTGTTACATCTTGAGATTAGCTTTTTTAAACCCTCAAAAAAATAAATTTCCTCTTTCTCTGCAAAATACCGACTTGAGTTCTCCATCATCCGAAAATCTTTTTCCACGAAGACATTTTTTCAAATCCGGAAACAGGAAATAATCACTAGGGGCAAGGTCTGGACTATAGGGTGGGTGTTGGATTTCTTCGAAAACACAATCTCGCGCAGCAGCCTTGGAAACTCGCGCCGTGTGAACAGGAGCGTTGTCATGGAGAAGTAACACACCCGCTGCGAGTTTACCAAGTCTTTTCTTTTTAATTTCCTCCCGCAAATTATGCAAAGTGGAAGCGTAGGATGTGGTGTTGATGGTTTCACCTTTTTTTGTACTCAATGAGCAAGATTCCCTTCGAGTCCCAAAAAACTGTGGCCATGAGCTTCCCGGCAGACGGAGTGACTTTGAACTTCTTCGGGGGGTCTGTTCCTTTTTTATGCCACTGCATGGACTCTTGTTTGCTTTCAGGGTCATAGTGGTGGACCTATGTTTCGTCCCCAGTAACAATTCGATCCATAACACCGCCCGCGTTCTCACTACACATCTCCAAAATCTCTCTACATCATGCGCTGTGAGCATTCGTGGCACCCACCTTGCACTGACCTTTGAAAGGTTAAGATGGTCATGAAGAATGGTGTGAATGGTACCAATTGAAAGCTTGGTGATCTCTGCCATCATTTTCACCTTTATTCGGGCATCCTCAAGAACAAGTTTTTCGACTTCTTTGATGCTTTCTCCCGTACAAGCAGTAGCCGGGGCGCCGGAGCGGGGGTCGTCCTCAATGCTCTCTCTGCCTCTCTTGAACTCACTTGACCACTTTTGCACAGTTGATAATGAAGGTGCGGAACCCTGGTAAACAGCCACCATCTCTTCATGAATAGTTTTTTGACTTTTTCCTTGCTTAGTGAGAAATTTAATTACAGCGCGATGCTCAATTTTCACCATCATCGCCTCAGTTGCCATTATGATTCTGTTTAACTAGAGATCAAACGCGAATTAATAATCACATTTATATGAAATTTTACATGAATGCACTAAAATAATAGTATTACTTGATAAATAAGTCAACTTATATATACAACCACAGCTTCACCCCGATATTGAGAATATGTTGAACGCCCCTCGTATATTGTAGTTACCAATCTATATAGTATATGTATATGTTCTGATAATTAAAAGTAAGAGAAAAGTAAATAGACTAGCATTGTTGTGAAAAATTTTCACATCTTCACATCTTCACATCTTCACATCTTCACATCTTCACATCTTCACATCTTCACATCATCTATTGCATGCTGGCACTCTTAATTTATCACAGATATTTCCTGGTAAAGTGAATTTGGAGTAAAATATCCGTAAATTGCAATGCACGTAATTGTAGCTCAATTTGGGAAATTTCGCGTCATGGCAGCAATTCCTTCGCGCACGCGAAACACGACAAAAACTAGTTGAATGAAGTAATGAGTATTTCGAAATGCTCGTAGTTTCCATGTTAGATATTGAGGTAGCTTTTCTATAACCGGAATTAAACTGGGCATACGACGGATAGATACGAGCTAACTTTTAAGTAAACGAGTGGAAAAACATGCAATTATTAGGTTGTTTTCGTTCTTGCAAATCAAATAAATTAAGGTGTGTCGATGCAGCAATATAGGGTTGAAGAGAAAAAGTTGTTTAATCTTGTGACAAAGTTTCCATCAGTTTCCTAATTTTATTTCAACAATATTTTCAATGTATCGATCGGTATAAACTATAAGTTACAGACAAAATATACAGTGGCGGATACATTCATGTATGTACATATATGGAATGAACCTACTTACTTAAAGCGGCATTTAAACTATTCATCTATTCATCTCATTCAATTAAGAGCGATTTACAATATATTGAGTGGCGGATTAAAAACAGAATATGATTTTTGGTTGAAATCGATAGTGATGAAAATTATTATATTACTCGCTTATCAAAGGCGCAAATCACATGAAAAAGATACTATATGTTAAGTTTGTGTTATTAGAGTATTTCTATAGCCGACTACTTAATTTTTTTTTGTCAGACACATCAAAACAACAAGAAGTGGGGATAATCCACTTATAGTACACCACCACAAAAAAACAAAAATATATATATTTACATTAATAACGCAGCATGAACACCCCAAGTTTGTTGAGGTTCCTCTGCATTTGCGCGCGCGCCATGTGAAATCGTGGTCTTCTCTGCTGCGTTTCTTTCCGTGATGGATTCAAAAATTTCCAGAGCTGGAGTGCTGGTATCCATCTGCCTGCATGTCCCAGAATACTTAAGCCGATAAAATTTGACTCTTTTAGCTAAGTCCAGGTCGTTGTACAATTCTTGGTTCCTGGTTAAGCCTGTCCCTCTCCTCTTCGTCAATGCAGAAAGTGCAGTAAGTCATTCGAAGCAATTGTGAAGATCAATGTTTGGGAGGAGCTATTTTGGTTCCCTTAGATTGCGCTCTGTTAGTCCTTTTGATTTTAGGGATTGGCAAGGGTTACTTTTCGAATGATCTCTAAATTTGTGTTACTTTTCATACAAAGTGGCGCAAAATTAATCACCCTATCGAAAGATGATATAACATTTGATTGATTGACATTTGTGAACAAGACAGCTGCAGTATACAAACAGACAAGCAATGGAGCGCTATACTCCGCAAGAGCGTGGAATAATTGTGTCGATGTTTTTGACCAAATGGTGCTAGTGCAGCGTGAATTTCAACGTCGAATGGGCAAACATTCCGGCGCTTAGCTACTCGACTCGAACAGAGTGGAGCCAAAGGAGACCATGCGGGTCGTGGCCGCCACCGGACTGGTCGTTCGGCCGAGGATATTGCGGCTGTGGCTGCCGATGTCGCTGAGAACGGAGAAACATCAACCTGATGACGGGCCACGCAATTGGGCAACACCAGACGGACCCTACAGCGAATTTTTGTGAAAGACTTACACATGTTCCGGTACAAAGTGCAAACAGTGGATCAGTTTCTGGGGCACTGAAAATCCGCGTGTGATGCACGAAGAGCCATTACATCTGCTCAAAGCCACTGTGTGGTGCGGCGTTCACCGTAGTGGAGGACGCCATCAGCAATATGGTCACTGTTACTGGCGAACGCTACAGGACCATGATAAACGACTTCTTACTGCCAGAATTGGATGAGCGGGGCTTGGTGAACATGCGGTTTCAACAAGATGGTGCAACCGCACACACAGCACGAGCCATAATGGATATTGTGAAGGAAGCGTTTCGTGGTCGCGTAATCTCCCGTTTTGGCGATTTGGCATGGCCAGCAAGATCGCCCGATTTAACCATCTCATACTTCTTTCTTTGAGGCCACTTGAAGTCGCGGGTTTTGGCCAACAAGCCTCAGATAATCGCAGCCGTTAAGGAGAATATTCGATAGGAATGCTAACAGTTATCACCGGAAATCTTGTGGAAAGTCATGGAAAATGCTATAAAACGGGCACAAATATGTATTAACACTGACGGCAGTCACTTGGTGGATATCATCTTTTTCACTTAACAGAAACAATTGTAAAGGTCGAAATAAAGATTTCCATCAATCAAAATCATTTTTTTTTTTTAGTTAAAAAGTAATTCAAAAACAAAATTGGATGATTAATTTTGCGCCACCTTGTATTAACTGAGGAGCTTAGGAAGCCGAAGTCGTTGATCTATCTATTGTGACGTTTCGTTTGAGTTGTCGATATTGTGTGTACTTTCTCGATGTCAGTATGTGCTTCGTTTTCATTTTTTTTTTTTAGTTAAAAAGTAATTCAAAAACAAAATTGGATGATTAATTTTGCGCCACCTTGTATTAACTGAGGAGCTTAGGAAGCCGAAGTCGTTGATCTATCTATTGTGACGTTTCGTTTGAGTTGTCGATATTGTGTGTACTTTCTCGATGTCAGTATGTGCTTCGTTGTTCCCTCGTAATCGACAAAAAGGTGCCGCTGTCGACTTGAAATTTGAGACGATAACATAGCACAGTGTTGTTGAGGAGACTGACCATTCTAATTATTAGTTCTTCATCTTTCATTGACCGTCGAAATATATGGTATACCATAAAGTGTATAATTACATCCAACATTGCATATTTCTTATTTATGCTTTGCTACTGTCCTTTTGGCTTAATTCGGGAGACTAAGTACTAGGCCGCTTTATTTTGGATCGGCTTGTTAGTGTGGCCAATAGTTTCCTGATGTTTTTACATTTGAGTGATTCGATGATTTGTCGGCCTTCTTTGAACCCTAGTGGAGCCTCAGCCTCTATTGTTTTTTGGATCGAATCTCCCGACGATATACGCTGAACGCCAGCTTTATGCGCGACTTCGTCATCGCAATTATGGTTGACGACATCGCATTAATGGTTGACGACAGAGCTTTAGTATGTATTAAGTATTGAAATACTTTGAATTTTGGCGCGATGGCTCCTCATTAAAAAATGTCAGGAGTTTCGGATTTTTGGGTTTACGAGTTCGGAAAACTAGCAATGCGGCGTTAGTATGGCTGATTCGTTACCTGTTCTTTTAAAGCGTCCTTATTCAGGTAATAAGAGTTGACTGTCATAGGCTGAAAGGAGAGAAGATGTTAAAAAGCGTCGGACTTTGTACACATTAACCTTAACTTCGAATTCTTGGTTATTCCTGCTGTGCATATACTCGCAATTTTATCATAATTCTTACATATGTCTCGGATATTTTGAGAGGTCTTAGTGACGTCCATATACGATTTCTGCGAACTTTATCGAAAGTTTTTTCCAAATCGATCAAGACCATATGAAGATCTTTTGAAACGTTGCGATGTTTCGCTATCATTATCCGTAAAGTTTGAATCGATCTTTCACGACTCCTTTAGACCAATCAGCATTTTAGTACCACAGTTAGATATATAGTATATGCCTGTTTGTTGCAGCTATTATAGAAGACCACCACCCACGGTAAACGAAAAATTGGCTGCGATCAAAGGTGATTGACAGTGATTACAAAATATATTGGGGTTATGATCCGCAGCCGCTAGTTGTGCCAAGTACATTGCACAACATCAATGAAATATGTGCGCACCTGCAAACGAAACTGAATATCATATTAATGCGAAGTTTTAAGATACTTCTAAGCTGAGCCTGACTAGTATGTTTACATCCGGAGACGTCAAAATAAGATCATAAGAGCTCTTTATGATAACAATACGGCATCAACTAAAAGTAGTTAAATGGCAGAAAAATACAAATAGTGGGAGGGTGGACACAGTAACGTATATCAGTTCAGGTTTATCGAGGACAGAACTTTTTCGAGCGAAAAGCTCTTCGACGAGGATTTGGTCCCTATTCGAGCAAAAGAACTTGAGGACATCTATAGAATTCAGTTTATAGATTCGTGACTAATATAAAAACTGAGCTTCTCTTTTCAAGATGTATCTATCGCGAATGTCAAAAAGCTTTTGTCGAAAGCGTTCTAAATCTATAATACAATAATTGGAATTCTTTTTTGACAGCTTTTAAGCCGCTTTTGAGATAGCCACATTCGTACCGACTAGTGCGTTTAGCCAAATAAAACTTCAAATATTTCTTCACAACAATAACTATCTTAAAATTATATTGCCGAAGCTTTTTCAAAATTAAGCTCAAAAAGGTCAGTCAATTGATAATTTTTTCGAATTCATAAAAACAATATGTTGACGAAATGCAGTATATGAATTTTTGACTGGAGGTTTTGATCTTTGTTTTTAGGTTTGCGACGCGCAGTAACTAATATGACTTCTAGGATCTTTCTGACCAAATGTCGAATATAAATATTAGAAAGTCAAAATTCCTTAACTTTCATTATGGATTTTATGAGGCCATTTATCGAGGCTTTAGTAATTTTTTTAAGCGTCACAAAGTGTCTCCAGAATGATTCCACCCTTATGTGGCTGAGAATTGAACCACACAACATATGAATATTTGGTTTTGCCATGCTCTCATCAGGATCGGTACTCAGTGTTGCTAGTAAGATTTATTTTATGTAATTGTTTGGAAAGGAAGTTAGAAAGTCTTCTGATACATATTTATGCTCTTGCGCTAGGCAAAATTTTGGAGACCATTAAAACGGTCTCCTACAGATTTTGAGTTCATACAATGAAAATCCAGACTCTAAAGTGCCGCTTGTCTTTCAGCGAATATTTTAATTGGGGAACCCTTTACGCCTACTTCCAGATTGATGTTGGTTGGTGTCATATGTATGCCAAATAATTCGGCACATCTCCAGTGTCTTGGTAGCTTTGTGATTTCGAACAAATATATGCACCAGCATCAGCACCAGATTTTATTTTTAACCAGACAGCATATTACGTTAAATTTTTACGATACTACGGGGAATCCTTAGTTGTCCTATTGGAATCTTAATTATAAATCTTTCTATCATACTCGCCTTTGGAAATTTTATTGATAGACCTTTCTGAACACACTAGTAACTGGAGAATTTGAATGCATTTTTGTATTAGTTTGCACATTGTGTTCGTGTATTTACATAAGTAACTTTGATCACTAGCTCATCAGCTGCTTAATTCGCTTATCATGTCTTTTGTGATCACAGACCACTTTGTGGAGATCCTTTTCCCGTAGACAAGTGGTACCAACCAACTGTTAGCAATATTATCAATGCAACTGGTGATTGAATCATAGTCAATGTATACGAACGAAACCTTATACTCCTAACCTACAAGTAACAAAGCATAGATAGCGACTTGATTACATTTAAGAACTCTTCAATTTTTTATGAATAAATGGCTTAGGCCGGTATATCGGCCTACACCATTCTATACGGATGTTTCTCTCAAAAATGCTTTTAATCTGAATGTCTAGCATTTTTTTAATTTACAAAAAAAGGAGGTATTCTGAAGATAAGAATTAGGAAATATGCGTAACAAACTAACCCCTCACCAGACAACCCTAGGGTTTTCAAAAAATCTATTTTTTTTATTACTTTCAATAGTCCCTTAGGACCTCAAAAATGGTATCTCAAAAGATTATGGCCGGGAAATATCTCGAAGTTCTTATTTTTCAAAGTACGAGGGTTGTCTGAAAAGCTTCCGAATTATGAAACAAGACATTTTTTCTCAAATTTTTTTTTATTTTTCTACATAGTCTCCTTTTAACTCTACGCACTTCTCCCAACGATGCTCCCATCTCTCTAACCCGTTCATATAGTACTTGGCGTTTTTCTCTGCAAAATAATTGTTCACGAAGGTGCCTCCTCATTTGACGAAAATCTCTGTCCTCCGGGCCCAGTTTTTAGATGAGGGAACAAAAAGAGTCGCTTGGGGCTAGATCTGATGAATAAGGCGGATGGTCAAGCAGCTCAAAGTGTAATTTATGGCATGGCAACCGCTGAGGTGTGAGACGGCGCGTTGTCTTGGTGAAACAGGATTTTCTTTTTCTGCAACTGTGGTCGTTTTTCCGCAATTTCTGCCTTCAGCTTGGCAAGTAATGATGCGTAGTATGCTCCTGTGATGGTTTTTCCTTTTTGAAGATAATCGATTAAGATAACTTCTTTACTATCCCAAAAAACAGTCGTCATCACTTTCTCAGGCGAAAAAACAGTTTTTGCTTTTTTTGGAAGCAGCTCGCCCTTTGCAGTCCACTGTTTTGACAGAATTTTTGTTTCGGGCGTATAATAGTGTATCTAAGTTTCATCTACAGTAATTAATCGGCGCCAAAACCCGGATTTATTGCGCCTAAACTGCGCCAACAGAGCGTTGGAAATGTTATTCGAATACGTTTTTGGTCTAACGTAAGCAAACGCGGCACCCAACGCGCGGACAGCTTTCTCATGCCTAAATCTTGATTTAATATGTGTCAGATACGTTCTTTGGACATTTTCATAACCTCTATTATCTCTCTCACTTTGATTCGGCGGTCGTCTAACACCGTTTGGTGATCTTTAGCAATGTTATCGTCAGTGGTTGCAGTTTTT
This sequence comes from Volucella zonaria, assembly GCA_963966105.1. Lineage (NCBI taxonomy): Eukaryota > Metazoa > Arthropoda > Insecta > Diptera > Syrphidae > Volucella > Volucella zonaria. The sequence continues at coordinate 162,598,292 of OZ014532.1, forward strand.
GGACGTCCCGAACGTTCATCATCTCCCAAGCTCGTACGGCCACGTTTAAATTCAGCTGCCCAAAATTTCACTGTGGTAAATGATGATGCAGATTCCCCATACACAGAGTATAACTCATTTTTCGTAGGAGTATTGCCTTTCGAAAACAAGAATTTAATAACAGCTCGATACTCAATTTTTTCCATTTTCACAAAAAAACACTCACATCGACTCACTCAAACGGCTGTCAACTAAAAACTACGCGTCCAAAATGACTGAAACTTCAGTAAGTAACTGTCAGAAGATGCTTTTATTGACGAGTGCCGCTGTCATAACCTTGCGGTCGGAAACTTTTCAGACAACCCTCGTATAATAAAAGGCCGCCAGGGAGGCGGCAGATGTTTTTGAAGTTATTTGCCATGCGTTCAGACTATTGCTTGTTTCGTCTTTAGAAAGGATGGTTTCAGTCAGTTTCATACAGTGAAACAAGGACGCTATTTGAGGGACGTTTGTTTTTTATCGATAATTGTGCTAACTTTTTTTCTTTGTTTCGTGAGTGTTATTGGTTCGTTTTTATAATGATTGACAAAGTGCATTGTGGTCAAAAAGGTGCAAAAGAGACATGACCATACAGCAAGAGACCGAAAATATGTGGAAGAGGACCGCTGATTCGACACGAGTTAGAGGCACCAATTGAAATGAATGCTAGTACATCCGCGAAAAAATTGAAGCAGTTGGAAAATATGTACGATATTGAAGTGAATCCCGGTTTTGGTTATCGTATGATAAACTTTATTGCAGTTTTTTCAGCTATTACGAACGTTGTTATTTGTAAAATGTGCAAATCGCAAGTCCTGAGAAATATGTGTACAGACTGAGATACTCGTACTTAGTAGTCCATTTATTGGAAAAGGCTATGAAATAAACCGTAGAATTGTAATTTTCACACGATTACTTGAAATTGGTTTGTCCGGAATAAAAAAGAATTTCAACAGCAACTAAACTATGTAGTTTGCAAAGACAGTATGATGAAACCAGCGAAAGATGAGAAAGTTTGGCGGAGTACAAACATAAGCCAGGTCTTCCAATTGAAGTATGAAACTATCAAGCCTGTCTATGTACGAAGAATTGACCAGAGACGACGAAAGTTTTAATTCGACTGTGTGGGCATTGGCCCCAAAATCCATTTATAGTGGCAAAACTGTGTTGTACATAGCTTTGGGTATTATAGTTTGCATGTACAATGACGGCTTTACTACAATTTTGCACATAATGACAGCAATGGATTTAGAAATTGGCCTGAACAGCTACGAAATGTCCTTGGAGATTGACAAAGGGCGCATAAAGCTTGCAGAAAGATCGCTGTCTGTCTGAAGCTACAAAAGATCGCATTAAAATCCAATACAAAAGAAATGGAGGAGCAAACACTAATTTAGAAGGCCAATTATATTGTGCAGGCATCGCGGATCAAAGGTGTTGGTAAATAAAGAAAACACCCGCATTTTGACAGACGAACAACTTAAAGAGTATGTCGAACTACCACTACATCTACAAAAATGCACTGCTTGGTGTAGTTTATGGAATCATACGGACCGATGATTTCTTTAAAAATGAGGCCGGACAGAACATAATAGTCAATGGCGAGCGCTACCGCACCATGCTAGCAGACTTTTTGCCACCGGAAATTGAAGCCCGTGATGGCGGCAATATTTGGTTCCAACAAGACGGAGCTACGACACACACAGCGTGCGAAACAATGGCTATATTGAGAAACAACTTTGATGGACAGCTAATTTCGCGCTTCGGACCTGTAAACAGGCCACCTAGATCGTGTGATATCACACCTTTAGACATTTTTCTTTGGGGTTATGTAAAGTCAAAAGTCCTCGCCGATAAGCCAGCTAGGATCCAGGATTTGGAAGCTAACATTACTCGCGTAATTCAGCAAATACCGGTCGCAACACTGGAAGCAATGATCCAAAATTAGACCTTCAGAATGGACTATGTACGGCGTAGTCGCGGGCAACATTTACACGGAATAATATTTAAAAAGTAAATGTCAGACACTGTTCTTTCAGGCCACAATAAGGTTTCTACCATCCAAATTCATTTTATGTGTTTTACTTAAAATTAAAAAAAAAAAAACAAGTCTTAATGAATCACCCTTTACAATAAACTTCTATCTTTGTAAACTCGATTTAACATACTATATTTTATATTTTTCTTGAAAAAAAAATCACAAAAACTCCTATTTTTAGGGCCTCTAGAGTGGACTAACCCCTTAATATCATATTTTAAAGTTCATTCTTAATAAGGCTACCAGAAGATAACCTATAAGGGCAAGGTCAATTTGGGTGAGGGCTTGGATTATCTTATATCTCCCCAGAGTCTTGAATAGTTAAAATGAGCTAATTATCTATTTAACTAGCAAGATTCTTCAGGTAACTTTTAGTCGTGTTGGCGTTGTGTTTTCTGGAGGCGAAGATATAACGCGGAACTCCAAGCCCACAACCTTATGCGCCAGTCGTCTAAGATGGCTAGTATATTTAGAGCGAACGTTCTGGCCCAAAGTGTCTTCGACTCGAATTCACAAGTGAGCCTCAAGAAATTGAAACTGCACAACTCGAGGTATATGGTGTAACATCGTGCCAACTGAAGAAGCACTAGACTGAGCTCATGTTTAAATAAATTCGTTTTTCATTGTATAGTATGTCTAAACAGTTTTATGAACGATTCTGCGCAAATTACTAAGGTCTTAAGCAGACAATTAAGTGTATGTTAATGCTATTCATATTCCTTGAATATTTGTTTCGAAATATCATCTGAATTAAAGAAACCGTACAATCTATGGCCTTACCTATAAATTTGAAGTAGAACTACAATGATGTACTTCTGACCCATCAAAGCAGTTTAATATAGACGCTATGCTATATTCTTACAACTTGGATTCTTTAGCGGAGAGAGGGATATGCGCGATAGAAGAGCTAAATATGACTTCAGCTCAACCAAAATGTGGAGATCAGATCAGAGATATTAAATTTGAAGTCTGATTGAGTCAATGACTCAGTATCTTTATAAACATTATCTTATCGTTTAAGCCATTTGGGTTGTACCACCCACTTATCTATTTTAATGGTATGCAAATCTGCATACCATCCAATTTAACTTTCATCTTCAGCGTAACAAAGTGTTTACTTTCCTTACTCACATGCAAAGGCAAACTGCCAATGACCGAAAAATATGTTTGATTACTCTATTAATAGTGTTTTCTTAATTTTATTTTTTTTAATTAAGTTCAATATAACAGTGTATAGGTAACATTGAAATTAGAATATGCTTAAAAGAAACTACCAATAGACGTCTCATTATGCAGAAATGTCGATAAGTATAGTAAACACGCGCAAGCACTTCCAACTAAAATTTCTCTCAAGCCAAACCCAGCTCCGTGTATGTTTGGTACTAGTAAATCGATAATATTTTGACTGACGGTTCAAAATGTATTAACAAAATAGCTCTCTGGCAGTTGGCTTTTTCTGGAAATATCTTAATGTACAAGTGAAGTTTATTGGCCATTATAATGGACACAATACTTTCGATTTCAATTTAATACATAGTCTGAATCTTTGAATCTTTGTCTATGTCTATTATGGCCTGCAGCCATCAAAAGTGGCTTGGAAGACTTTCGGTGTACAGTGCAGTAGTTGTATACGAGTACATTAACAAATAGGTAAGTGACCAATAATTTTCTTCATTTTGGGTCCAATCAAGTGTGCACCAAATAGGCACCAAAGCCGACTAGCTACAACAGCTAGTTTTACATAGAAACCAGTCTTTGTCGTCGTCTTCGTCTTCGTCTTGGTCTCAGTCTCAGTCTCAGTCTCAGTCTCAGTCTCAGTCTCAGTCTCAGTTTCTGTTTAAATCATGGATCCGAGTATATAATATCTATCTTCGTGTTTGGCATCGCTTATTTGCCGACACGGCAAAATAACTTGTTCAAGTATCTTATCACTACATGTCTGGACGGGATAGTGGAAAACGAGCTTTTACGAGTATACCGGGTTAACTGACTACGAGTATACTATAATACATAACATTGGTAACCAGATTGGTCATATGTAGGTATAAAACAAAAGTACTTTCACTCGAGATTATCGATTCCATGAAATGAATGAATTCTTGTCGTTGTTTTTTTTTTTTTATTTCTTCTCATTAAATGTACGTTCACCTTAAAATTCCACGCTACAATTTAAAATATTCCACACAGATTGCCGCACGGAAAACATGTTCTACCCATTATGTCTAATCTTGATTTCTTGTTTCTTGTTCTTTTCATTTTTGTAGAATACGAGTATTGGCCGTAACTGAAGTCACCTTCAGTCTATGCTATGGAGGCTAACGAGCTTGTTAATACTGATCGCCGTCAATCGGAATCTCCGGCACGCACAATTGATTCGCTTGGTTCGACGGTGGGCAGTATAGAAACTATTGTGGATCGCAATCAAGAATTAATGCAACAGACATTAGAGAGCAGTACGAATACAACGAATCTTGCTGATCACAAGAATGGTTTGTCAAATTCACAGATTTCAATTATAACCAAGGATGAGAAGACAAATGGAGATGGCCTATTACATCTAGATGCTCAAAGTCATATATATTCGAGTCCTGTCTACATGACAACAACAGAGAAGTCTAACGAAGGAATGCTACGGATAGACACTCCAAAACTGATCACTCATGCAGAGTTTGAAAAACAACAACTTACGTCTCCTAAGTCAGCGGAGTTGGCTAAAAGTCCAACGGCAACGCTAGAGTCAAAAATCAGCAAGAAACAGCGATTTCCTCCAGAGTTGATAAAAATCAAAGGTGACTCGATGAAGGATACACAAGTGAGCAAACGAACCACATTTCTGAATCAGGTGACTCTTGGAGTGGCGCAATTATTACTTAGCATTGCCCTCGTTGCGCTGGGTGCATTGTTAATAGTGCGTGGGGCATCATTGGCAACGGTTGGATGTGGTATATGGACTGGTGGAATTGCTGCTGTTACAGGTGCTTTGGGTGTGATAAATATGCGAAAGGTGCAAACTGGATTTTTGGCGCTGAGTTTGGTGTGTATAGCAACCAGTACATTGTCTTTGGCCATATCAGGTGTTGGCCTAACAAGGGATATCCATAAAATGGAAGAGAAGGTTAGTAGCAATATGAAGTCATTTTTATTTATTTTTAATTCATTATCCACAAAATTGGATAATTTGTTTTTGATAAGTTTAAATAAAACTCGTATTTTATTATATGGAGGTGCAGGAAATTGGAAACTTAATTATACATGCGAAAACAACTGCTGGTTTTAACATGTCCAGCATTTCTTCTGGCATATTTAGTCAACGCAATTTATTTGTAAGCAGCTTTATTTGATTATTATGAATAGTTGGTTTTGAAACTACAGGCTAATACACTGTATTACGGATGGCGGTTGCATGTAACTAACGACACATGAGGCTTAAAAAGAAGCTGTTGAAGCAGTTGAATGTTGTCGTAACCGAACAACAGCATTTTCAGTTCCGCTTAATCTCTCACTCACAGGCCTCAACAATTGACCCTGTCTTTGGCTAACTGAATTCAGTTGTATAGTTCCCAGTTGGTTGAGGTCTCTTTATGCCAGTTTCGAATATGTACGGACCAGGACGTTCATGTTTACCGTCTTTAAATATCCTAGCCTTCTTAAAACTCCGATGCGCAATTTGTTGTGTGGCTTCTAATATTAGAACCGACCAAGAATATCCTCATTTGTTCTCAAAAGAAATTCGTGCTTCAGCATGAGACTAGAATGATTAAGATCTTAGTTATTTGGGATATCACATTATTATACACTTGAGGTCTTAGTACTTCAGAAAAATGATTGACAAGTATTATTCTGATAGCTTTTGATGAGTTAAGGATTCTGCTGACAACGTTCCACCTGTCATTGGATTACATTGAATAAATCATTTCTTTGATGTCTATATTGGTCACTTGACCAAACTCATTCAGTTAGTTATGACATCCTGCACACCCTTCTTGAAACAATCGTGACATAAATTGAATTTGAAATCTTTTGATAGGCATACGACTTCCACGGCTATTTTTGATGGAGTGCGTTTATGCATTTATCGCTCCAAATAACTCTTATGGTTCCATCTTTTAAATAACGCACTAAATGTTGGCTTCGACAGCCTAAATAGTTTGCGGCTTATAACTATACAACAAAGACTGTATCAGGAAGAAATAATCGAGCGACATCACTGGGGGAATCACTGATATAATGTTATTGAACCGAGCACTAAATATTCTAAGTCAATAGTTTCATAGCCGGTATGTTACGTAGCCCCATGCTGGAACCACATGTCATTCAGATCAATATAGCTCATATGCTTGAGAAATAGCCACTGATCAGTGTTGGGTGACGTTGGCCATTGACTGTAACGCAAGCCCAGGCTTCATTTTTGAAAAAAATAAAGACCGACGATGCAACCAGCGTAAAGACTATACGAAAGAGTGCATTTTGTGGGTATAATCGAATCTCATGAGAATGCCAACTTTACTGACTTAAAAGCCCATTGAGCCAAAAGTGATCGGAATCACTAATCGGAAAATCAGGATTTTTCGATAAAAATAGGGGTCATATTCAATCAGCTCAAGGTCTCGTGGCTTTTGTTCTCGCATCATCTGGACCTTATACCAATATAGGCCAATATCTTTTCGCAAAATTCTCCACATAATGGACGGGCAAAATACAAGGTTGGCGCACTTTCACTCAAAGCCGCTAAAATTTCTTCTTGACGCGTTGCTGGCTTTGCGTCACGAGCAGCTTAGCGAGCTTAAACCCCGACACCGGTTTGAATGTTATTAGTCAAAAATAGAATACCTACCCTCTACTGGTAAAGACGGCGTTCTTGTTGGACTTGAGCTTAGCTTTGGTAACCGAAATTTTTGGCGCTATCATACGATGGCGGGTCAATAAGTCCGTGACTTTCGGATTAAAACACAGATTTTTTGATAAAAAAATAATTTTATTTTTCAACGTAGTCTCCCTCGAACTCTATACACTTTGTCCAACGCGTCTCCAATTTTTTTATCCCTTCCAAAAAAAATGATTTGTCGAGGTCCTCAAAATAGGCCTTTGTTTGCGAGATGACTTCATCATTGGAGTCAAATCTTTTTCCACCAAGCCATTTCTTCAGGTTTGGGAACAAGAAGTAGTCGCTCGGAGCCAAATCTGGAGAATAGGGTGAATGAGGGAGCAATTCATAGCCCAATTCATGGATTTTTGCCATGGCAATTCATAGCCAAATGAGGTCGTTTTTTTTCAAATCGTCATTGAATCGGTCCAATAAGTTGGCATAATATTCCCCATTGATTGTTCTTCCCTTTTGAAGGTAGTCAATGTGGATTATCACGCGTGCATCCCAAAAAACAGTCGCCATAACTTTATTGGCTGACAAACCCACCTTGGCCTTCTTTGGCGCCGATTCACCCTTAGAAACCCACTGTTTTGACTGTTGTTTGTTCTCTGGTGTGTTGTGATGGATCCATGTTTCGTCCACGGTTACAAAACGGCGCAAAAACTCCTCCATATTGCGATTAAACAACGCCAAACCTTCCTGTGAAGTTGTTACACGATTGCGTTTGTGGTCGACTGTGAGCAAACGCGGCACCCATCTTGCGGAAAGCTTTCTCATGCCCAAGTGATCATTCAAAATTGAAACCACTGAGCCATGCGAGATCCCTACGGCTTCCACAATCTCTCGCACTTTCAATCTTCGGTCGGCCAACACCATATCGTGAATTTTTTCGATTGTTTCGGGTGTAGAGACCTCAACTGGGCGTCCAGGACGTTCGGCATCTTCAGTGCTTGTACGGCCACAACGAAATTCAGTAAACCACTTTTTTACCATTGAAATCGATGGTGCAGAGTCCCCACAGTATTTATCAAGCTTAGCCTTGGTCTCGGTAATGGTTTTTTTTCGCAAGAAATAATGCTTAATAAGCACACGAAATTCACTTTTTTCCATTTTCTCCTCAAATTAGTGAGTAGTCTGATAAAAATAGCTGTCAAACACAAACTAACTGACGCAGCAAGTTTAAATTTTGACAGGAGTCAACTGACAGATGCCTGTTGACAGGAGCAGTGTTGCTGTTTCAGTAAAGAGGTCAGAAATTCAAAAATTCACGGACTTATTGACCCGCCCTCGTATACTCATACATTGTTATTATATTGATTGGTTCACCCAGCTGGACTGCGGAATCACCACAATCATACGATGCGCAAAAACAAGAAAGACTGACAAGTCACATTTGGATACGATATAGACTTTAATAATTAATCCAGGTATAAAGAGTTCTGCGTACTGGTTTTGGTAGGTAAATGCTTTTCTCTATTGAACCGCTATATGGTCATCTTTGACTGCTCTATGGAGTATGGAACTATCGCCTCTTTGGTGGCATTTTTATCATTGTAATGTGATCTTGGAAACGCGGCTGCTGCAAGTAATGCTATAAATGTCACTTAGTGATGTCTGTTATACTACTTTAATCTTGCTTTAGTTGTGGTAATAGCCCATTACTTTTTCCATCTCTTGATTGGCAAATCGCAAAAAAGCTTTTATCTGATGTTACCTAGAGCTATAAGCATTTCCTAGCGCCTTGGTTATTCTGTTGTTGAATCTACTCCCCGTTTATTCTGATTTTGCAGCTACAATAGCATCCCATTGGATGTTGTATACTATGAAGAAGCAAGTTGATAGGTTTTCTAGCTTCCCGTTTTCACTTCAAAAGTCATTGCAGTATAAGTTCCAAGATGAACTCGCCCATTGATAAAACCACGTGCATACATATCTACAGGGTGAATGACTCGAACTCCAACTTTTTAAAATGCTATAATTTTTTTATGTTTTGATAAATTTTATCATGCCAAAGCTAAAAATGTTGGAAAATACATCAATTTTGAAATTGTATCAGTAGTTTTCAATATGTCCACCTCTGGCGCGAATAATGGCCTTGAGACGGCCGATGAAATGAAGTGTGGAACATTGTTTTTTAACCAATCTTGGTTGACGCGCGCTTGGTGAGACGATGCCGAGTCTTGTTGAAATGTCCACGGTCTTCGACCGAAATGATTGTTTGCCCAAGGCTTCAATACTGCCTCTAAGACAGTATTACGTATACCGTGACGCCATGGTCGAAAAATACGAGCGGAGAGCGACCATCGACGGTTATGGCGGCCCAAACCATCACCATCGGTGCTGCCTGCTTTCTGGTGGCAGTCCGAAGGTGTAAATTTTCGAAGGACCTCTCTGGCAAGTTGACATATTGCTCAATAACAAATGGCGACTCATCGGAAAAAACCAAATTCGGCAACTCAGCACTTTCATGCAAGCGTAGCAACTCCTTCGTTCTTTCGACTCTTACTTTTTTCTGTTGCGGTATAAGATCGTGTGCTTTTTGGAACTTCAATGGCTTGAAGGATTTCGCTAAATTCGAGCCTTCACTTTCTGAACCATTTCTGCCGATGTTGGCGTTTTACAACGCTCGCGCTGCCAGTATCACGGTAATAAGCTATGGTTCGAGACACAAATGATTTATTAGCGTTGAGGTGCTGGAGGGCTCTAAAAATAGCTACTTATGGTTTTCCAGCCAAATATAAAGCAATCACACTATCACGGTTGAATTCCATCGCGGATAAAAATGCTTCAACACAACCGAGACGTAAATCGTTTAAAAAGCTTGTAAAAATTAAAATTATCTGCCATGTGTCAAAATTTGAGCTCACTGTCATGAACGGTTTGAAAATTATACCAGTATGAAGTTGGTTGCAGTTCGAGTCATTCAGGGTGTATATTTCTATCTGCCTAGGGTAGAAATGTGTTTTTAGGGTACATCAATAGTTTTGAATGGTGGCAGCGAGTAAGTTCTTATAAAAGCAGGTCAAAGGCAAACAATTATAGTACGCATACTAAATAGACTTTTATTCGCTTATAAAGATAAAGGACGAGAACAGGTTCACAAGTTTGTAACGAAGGGGAAAGGAATAAGACATTTTCAAGGTAAGGTATAATGTAAAGTTGTATCTTTATCATGAGTTCAATTGCTCTGATCTTGAAACTGTCGCTACTTTCGAAATTATTATTTTTCATAAAACCACACGTAGACACATAAAGAAAAGGTTGTAAAAAAATTCGATATCACTGTTTCAGAAAAAGTATTTTACGCCGCCAAAGAATGCAACCATCATATTTAAATAACAAAATAATTGAAGTAAAACATTTTATTGAATTTGAATTAGTACTAACACTTTAAAGTATAAGAGTTTGAAACAAACTAATCGGGTAGTTTGCTTTAAATTCTTTACAAAATTTTGAATACTTTGAAAGCCGAAGAAACGTATTGGAAAGATTCACCGAAGTATCAGAGATGGGTTTTTCTTCGAAGGCTTAGGCTCCCGCAAGGAGCCTCTAAACAGGTTATATTCTCAATCTTAATCTATGATACTAATTCAGTTGTTAAGGAAAATATTTTGAAAGGAAAATAGCACTGCGGCTATAGCTTCATGTTTTATTTTTATAATTTACGCGTGCTCAACGGATTTAAGTACCCTTAAAATGCTTGCACACAGCGCGGGCGAAGGAAAATCAGCTCTTGAAATGAATCACGGTATTTTAGAGTACATCCGAAAGTGGGCTTGAGGGTATATAGTACTGATGAGCATTCATAGCGAGGAGGGTGTTACTGTTAAAAGTTTGAATGGGCGGAATGCTACTGGCGACTTCTATGGTGCACTGTTGGTGGAAATAGCGATAAAAACAGAGTGAGACACGAGACATTATGTCGGTGTTCGAGGGTGTCCATTGCTTGAGTGATATTACATAGTATCACCTGTGAGTTTTATCGTACGGTTTTGAATTCTATCTAGCAGGTGCAGAGATGTTTTGGGCGCACCCGATCCGATGTGGGCATTGTACTCCAATTACGGACGGATAAAGGCCTTATATATTGAGGCCTGATGAGAGGGGCTGAAGTATTTCTTACATCGCTTGAGGAAACCTAGACATTTCGCAGCATTTTTGACGACACCGAATATGTGGTCATTGCAACGTAAGTTGTTATTGACACACGGTTTCGACGATGCAAGTGCCATTCATGGCTAACGGCTGGGTGTTTAAAATTCGCTTCAATGACAGCAGACAGCATTGTGTTTTGGAAGCACTAAATTCTACTCTGTTAGTGGTTCCCCAATTAGTTATGCTGTTAATATCAGAATTGAATGAGTTTAACAGACGCTGGCGTTTCCGTTCTACAGAAGAGCAGGAACGTGAGTCCGGGAACGGATATGAAAAAGGAAAAGAGAGTACTGTCGCCAGCAAAGGAATATATTGGGTTAGAAGTAGCAGACAAGAGATCGTTGATGAAAATTAAAAAGAGTGTCGTAAACAGAACGGAGCCCTGGGGCACATCAGAATTTATTTTGTGAATATCCGACTTGAAACCATCCAAGACAACTTGAATTGAACGGTCCGAAAGATAGTTTCTAATCCATTGAAGGAGAAGGTCGTCGATCGTAAAAGCACGAATTTTTGACAAAAGAGCCTAATGCCAAACCCTGTCAAATGCCTTAGAAATATGAAGTGCAACTATCTTGCTTTCGCCAGATTGATGTACGCTTTGGTTCCACTTTTTGGTGAGACATGCCATCAGTGGACCTGTTGCTACGAAAACCGTACTGCCGGTCATTAAGAAGTTTTCGTGTTTCGGTTTGCTGATAAACGGTTTATCAGCGTTTCCATGATCTTGGAAAGAAGGGACGTAAGTTCAATGGGTCTGTAGGAGGAGAGAGAGGAATATTCGCCTTTTTTTAGGAACGGGCTGGACAAATGCTGTTTTCCATATGCTCGGGAAGAGTCCTAAAGACTAGGATTGATGAAAAAGCTTACGCAGTGGTTTTGCCAGCCAGGAAGAACACCTCTTCAGAAGGAAGGGAGATATACCATCTGGACCAGCGGATTTGTGAATGTTAAGATCTTTAAGAACTCTTACTACTACACGAGTGCGAAAGTGGATTCGTCCCATTGAAGGTTCGAGCACTCAAGTGTAGGCGGAGACAAAGCACAATCTGGGAGTGTTGAGCTGGCCGCAAAGTGTGCAGCAAGCAGAATGGCCTTGTCTAAAGAGCTGACAGCGGGAATGTCATTATAAATGAGCGTTGGGATGGAGGATGAGGCAGAATTTCTAATATTTTTGACGAACGATCAGAAAATTTTTCTACCTTTGGGACATTGTAGTATTTTCTGCCTCAGTTTTTGCTCGTATTGGAATTTTACACGTTTAAGAAAGACGTTGCAGGCATTCCTGGCTCATTTAAACTTTTTTCGGTTTTCCTCTGTTGGGTTGGTCCTGAAGGACCGAAAAAACATTTCTCTAACCCTGACAGCCGCTTTACAGCTCGAGTCGTAATATGCCTTTTCTTTTGGTTTGATACTCTTCATCCGATGAGGGATAAAGTTTCTCATTCCAAAGAGAATGGTGTCTGTGATCATATCAGCAGCGGCATCCACGTCATTATAGAGGAAACATAACGACCAGTTAAAATTCCTGAATAAGTTGTTAAAACCGCTCCAGTTGGGTTTCTCGTATTGCTTTTGGTTCTTTTAGGAATCTTTTCTCAACTGTATGGTCGGTGTAGGAGAAATTAGCTGATATAACACATTGGTCCGACGAGCCTAGAAGGGAGAGCACATCAACGATGTACTTATCAGGGTGAGAAGTTAAAAACAAGTTCAGGGTATTGGCGGTATGACTATCAACGTCTGGTATGCAAGTGGGCTCATTTTCAAGCTGCGTTAAGTTGCTTTCTGCGGTGAAGATCTCAACACACCGTCCTTTATCTGTCCAGAATGCCGAAGCCACCCAGAATTATGTACATTGAAATCGCTCGTAATAACGATTTCAGTATGAGGATACAGGGATACAACTCTTTGAATGGAGTCAGACAGCGCATCAAACTTGTTAAAAGTCGAATTGCTGTCCAGTTTGGGGCTTCTGTAAATAAATCAGTAGTGGATAATTTGCTTACGGAGATGCAATTTTAACCACATGAAATTGAATTCCGGATTGGAACATGCACTACATTGTGGTGGAGTTTGGTAAGCTACATCACTACTCACGTAAATGGCGAGATCGCGGTGAGAGAAGAATAGTGGCACTAGTTCGTAGCCAGGTAGCTTCAGATCAGGGTGATCTGAGAGCTGTGGGCGTACCAAGAAAAGTTTTTAGCCCGCGTATCCAATCTAAATTCCCGAGTCATTATAAAGAACGAAAAACACAAAAAACACAAACACCGACGTTACTAAGCACAGCTGTGATGCAAAAGTTCAGAGTTGGTTTACCGAATCGAATAGCTGTAAGTGTTATGCCCTTACAACAAGAGGAACCAGCACACCAACAAAATTCAAACCCACATCCCGCTATCCATCGGTTTTTACATACACTCAGTCACTACACGCGCTGCATAACAATGTGCCTGTTCACATTGGCGCGGGCAGGAAGATTGTCTGAAAGAGAGGGAACGCTTTTTATTGAAGTGGGAAGAAGAAGGGTTACTTGCACCGAAAATCTATTTCTAAAGTGGATTCTCGTGTGAAGCACATCGTGTTTTTTTCATATCGTTCCATTCCTGACATATTTTTTGATTTTGGTTTTGATCGTTGATGAGCAAGGAAGTGTAAAAAAGAGGAAAAAAGGTATGTTTCAGGCCAACTGCTGAAATTTAAAAGTTAAAAATGCTCCGATTCAAGTGTTCCGCTTGTCAAAAAGTCTTTCAACACCATGTAAATGTGAACACGACGTTCATGGTGAGGACTTTCATCCCCTTGCCAATATGAACAGGCACAATGTTAATACAGCAACGGCAGTGACCGAGTGCAAGCAACAGTATGACCAAGCGCAGGTATGTTGGAATGCCCGCACTGTGAATGACAATTTCACTGCACTCACGCGTTGTCCCTTATTGACAAAAACCGATGCCCTGCGTAATGACAGATAACAAGTAAACATAGGCCTGTAGTTTTTGAAGTCACTCTTGGATGCTTCTTCAGGCAATGATAAAGTAGCTATTTTTGTTAAAGAAGCTAGAAATAGGCATTTATACATCATTCGAAATGTCTGGCTAAATAATTCTGCAAAGACGTTTGGGATTGTTTTTCTTAAGTTTGTGAGGATGAAAAGTTTTAAGATAAACCTGATTTATTTGGTTTACGGGGTCGCCTTCAATATTGGTGTGCTTTTTCTTAGCCGAATAAAATTTGAGGCTCAATTACATACATAAAGCAAGATCTTTTCTATTCAATTCTTCTATACACTTCCCAGGGAGCTGAAAGTGAAGTAAAGCCACATGACACGAATTTCTTGAATACCCTAAACGAACTAAAATGTTACGAGTTTACACTTCAATAAATATAGCTACGTATGTCCATTCTCCAGTTCAGTAGTACTTATCCGGGGTGAATTTATTTGCTAGATATTATTGCTATAATTTATTAAGAAGGTCAAAAGAGATCGTTCGATTATAAAAAAGTAAAATAATTGGGACAGCCATTGAATGCCCAAAGAAACCGGTACAACTCCGGTAAAATACTGATTGTGTCATAATTAGCTTGAAAGCATTTGCCATTATAGCCAATTGCGCAATATAATTCAAATCAATACTGTCGACCACCCTCACTGCGACCACTCCAGAAGCATGGGTTGTTCTTTTTGTATCAATCAAATAACTACTGGCACGTTTGTACCAGCAAGATTATAGGAAATCTGTAAGCAATCAACTTTGAAAACGTATTCAATTAATTATAATTTTTTTTTTTTTACCATTATTCTGTTAATTTATTTTTGTTTTCATTTATGATACTTTTTTCCGCAGTTTTTTTCGTCGAAATTAAATTATGAAAAAATTACCGCTGGATATTGGCTGGCATTTACACTTGGCTTACATTTCATTGTCAGTGTTATATCCGTTTATAAATCTGCTTTGCGACTCTGTTCAAGGTAAGTACCATATAAATTAAATTCAGAAAGTTAACCCACGTTAGAAATGTATCAAAAAGAAACACTGATAATAGAAATAAAATAGATGAATCAAAGCATAGCGGAAGCTTTCATTGATTTGCATCAATGAAAGTGAAATTCCATCGCACATCACCATTAAGCATTCATTTAACTTGCTAATCATAGACATAACGAACTGTAAAAATATGCAAATATATATGTATAAAAAAAAAAAAAAATAGTCAATATACGGGTATGTATCTTTTAACATTAATTAATACGGCACAGGTAAATGAGTAATCACTTGAAATTTCTTTTTTAAAGAAATACCTTTTATATTATTTATTTTCGCGGAACCATTTATCAAAAATATGAAAGCTGTCAATATTTTGTTTTCAAATGCAGATATGTACTTGTATGCGTAAGTACCTGTTTCCGTTTTATAGTTTTGTTGGACATTTTCTTTTCTTAACTTATTGGAGAAGTGTAAGTACTTACAGATACATATGACTTAAGCTGTCGGCACACAATTTTAAACACAACTTTTCGTTAACAGAAATAAAAATATTATATTGCTTTTTCATGTAAATGACCGAAAGTAAGCTCCTAGTTCTCTGGCATTTCCAAAATCGTAGTTTTTCAAACTTAAATTCCATATTCCTTTAGATACCGAACAAATCAGATAGAGCGTTGGCGTCCACTGATCTCATGCGATCGAGCATTGAACTCAGTTGCTTCACCAAAATAAAGTACCAACAGTCATTTGCAGAACTCATCGAGGTTATAGCGGTGATGATGATGAACAGCTGATGCTCATGCTACAGCATGTTGTTCATGGTTTTCTTTACTGATATTTTTTCCAATTATTTTTGTTTTTTTTTTTGAGAGTTTTTTGAAATTTATGTTCAGTATTATTTGACAAATCATCATGAATAGACTTACGACAGAAAAACGCTTCCGTCATTTAAACTTATTTTGAAAATCGGTCTTCAATTCAGACTAATTTTGGCCGCTTCCGCCTGTATACTTAAGAAAGCTTCACTGACGGCTCGTTGTGTTCGTCCAATCAGATCAATGTGATCTACATACGCAAGTAATAGCGCGGACTTAAACAAGATCGTGTGTCTTTTTTTCTAAAGCGTAGCTAAAAAAGTGGCATGACAGCACATCGCCTTGTCTTTAACCTTTCTTTAAATTGAAGGTACCGGTAAGTGGTTGATAGTACTCGTACATTGGTGGAGCAGCAAGAAGTCTTGATAATCATATTGCATTTTACAGGCGATGATTAGAAGGATTCTTCCTCTATAGTTGGCGCAGTCAGAAGGGTCCTCTTTCTTATGGAACGGGCAAATGCTTTTCTTTGATCATAGCTTTCAGATGAACTTGTGTATGTTCCCAAATGGATCTTCAAATAGCTTAGGTGGCAGCTATTGGTCAGAGGGATAGAGTTGTCTGTCGTCTTCAGCCAGGCACAATGATTCATTCTGCCTGCCAGAAACATTCTGACCATCAAGCTGTTATACAGTCTGCAGGATCAGTCTTCCCACATTCTCAGCACCGATCTCCAAATACTCGAAAGACTAGCCTAAAATTTGGCCGCCAGCATGCGTTTCGTCGAAAACAACCGAGGAAGCCATATACCTGAAGTGGTGTTTAAGACATAGTGTCATTAACCTTATGCCTTTAACAACCCCATTTACAAAGGTACATTGGCTTGAAGTCGATTTCGTCACCTTAGCCCAACAGCTGGAACGACTTGGTGAATTGTCGAAATTAGATGCATACACGAGCGCAGCACCAAGAGCGTTTGACCTTTCATAACTCTAGACGATCGATTCTATCAAGTTCTTAGAAGATGTTGTGTATCAACTTAAAATATTTTGGTCCCCTCCAAGATTTGTTTAAGCGTAAAGATTTGGTTTATAAACCATTTTTTCTGCTACTTTTACCTTTTCCAGACGAAAGACGCTGTTCTACTTATTTTAGCCATCAGAGAATCATGATTCCGACTTGCATGTATTTGACTGTGCCTAACGCACAGATGAACTAACTGAGATGCCAAACTCTACTAATACTTTTGCAAACCCTTAACTTTCGCATAGACACACTGTAAGCCAATTACCAACACATTGTAAATCTCTATAACCTGTCAGAATTCGCTAGAATGAGAGCAATTCACAAGTAAAGTTGCTAGAATGAGGGTGATTTGCACCTAAAGTTCACTATGTGTGTGTGTTTTTTTTAGTAAAATTGGCGGGTTTTGTGTAAAATGGGAGAGAAATTGACATTGGTGATAATTCGCACATATCCACAGACAGAGTCACACGGATAGAGGCGATCAGTGGAAATTGCATTATCCTTTCTTCGCAGTAATTACGATTACTTAAATCAGTGAAAAGTCGTTTTTGGAAAGGCCAAAATCTGGCAAGTTTTCTATCTATGCATGTTACATCATTTATGCCTTAAGTTAGATGAAACTGTACATATGTACCTATACATACCATATATCCTTTTGTCTGTGAAGCAGTAAAACTACGTTATTATCGCAAGCTTTTTGTATGTACACTCAGCTCATTATTTCTCCGTACAATTCAGTAATACATACTTGTTTTGATTTTCAATATCATAAACTTTTATAAATCTACTTCAGTTCCACGTTGTTCCTAAAAGCTAATATAATTCAATAATCATGGATCAGTAGATAATAGATCTACTTCAGTGTCACGGGTCCCAATCACTGTAAACATAACATAATATAACATTACATTAAGTAGTGCAAAAAAAAATCACATTATACTCACTTTCTTCACTTAATAATAAGCATATAAATTGAATAAATACTGTAAATTGAAGATTTCATTTACAATGCAGATCTTGTTAAATAGCCCAACAAATTGTCTAGACATTTAATTAAACTCATTAAAATCCACAATATATATACATAATGCGCAAATGGTTTATTAATTCACCACGATTGTCCACTGAACACACTCAATCCATTATCTTTCCAACTACTGTGCTTTCACCTTGAATCCACTCACTTGTCGATTTGACGTTTGTGTTGTCATTTGGTAATTGGAAATTTTTTCGTCGGTTTGTTTTCTCTATCTGTGCGTGTGAATTTTCGTGTTTTTTTCTCCAACATAGATTCGCAAAATCCCAGAAAAAACCAACATTTCCCACGGCGGAAACCGAAGCAGCATTCAGTATGCCGGACAGCAGTCCACCGCTCTAGAGAAAACACAGTTTATTTTGTTTTTAAAAAATTTTCACTCGTGATTCCGCAGTTCCATTTGAGGTAGAAGCCCCCATCCCACACACATACACGCAACACCGTACAATGCCACTGGCTGACTCGATCAAAGATCTGCGACTGGGAGTGTCCAACAATGTTGTAACAACTTCTAGCGATACGGAGCGCACTTCTAATGCATGCCAGGATGACTCGGAGACACTTATGGAGGGAATAGTTTGCTGTGGTCGCAACTCATCTAGCGACAACCACCAACACATGGATTGCGAAGATGACACAGAGAGTAAGGAGAGTGAGATAGAACTAAGGGAAGTTGTAAAGGAGGGTCATGACAAGGCTGATCCGTCACAATTTGAGTTGTTGCGCGTTTTAGGGGAAGGTTCATTTGGTAAAGTGTTTCTGGTGAGAAAAATCGTTGGCAAGGATGCTGGTGCATTGTACGCCATGAAGGTGCTGAAGAAAGCGACTTTAAAAGTGAAAGATCGCGTGAGAAGTACAAACGAAAGGAAAATTCTAGCTGATGTGGGGCATGCATTTATCGTGAAATTACATTATGCCTTCCAAACGCCGGGAAAACTTTATTTAATTTTGGATTTCCTTCGAGGTGGTGACCTGTTCACGAGGTTGAGCAAAGAAGTGATGTTCACCGAGGAGGATGTAAAATTTTATCTTGCAGAATTGGCCTTGGCAATGAATCATTTGCATCAGTTAGGAATCATCTATAGGGACTTGAAGCCAGAGAATATTTTATTAGATGAACACGGACACATTGCACTGACGGATTTTGGTTTGTCGAAACAACCATTAGACGGGTCGAAGACATACAGTTTCTGTGGAACCGTAGAGTACATGGCTCCGGAAATAGTGAATAGAAAAGGACACGACTTTGCAGCCGATTGGTGGTCATTTGGAGTGTTAATGTATGAAATGCTTACAGGAAATCTTCCATTCCATGGTGCGTCACGCCAGGAAACCATGAATCAGATTCTTCGGACTAAACTGGGTATGCCGGAAAATCTGAGCCCTGAAGCGCAGTCCTTGTTGCGAGCTTTGTTTAAACGTAATCCACAGAATCGGCTCGGAGCCGGCCCAAATGGTATTGAAGACATCAAGGCACATCCTTTCTTTGCAACAATCGACTGGGACGGATTAGTGCGAAAAGAAGTGCGACCGCCATTCATTCCGGCGGTATCGCGTGACGATGCGTTTTATTTTG
The DNA here is from genome assembly GCA_963966105.1 of Volucella zonaria. Taxonomy (NCBI): domain Eukaryota; kingdom Metazoa; phylum Arthropoda; class Insecta; order Diptera; family Syrphidae; genus Volucella; species Volucella zonaria. The sequence continues at coordinate 162,617,815 of OZ014532.1, forward strand.
ACGTGGAGTATACAAGTAAGTCGCCCAGGGACTCCCCGGGCGGTCCAATAAGTGCCAGTGCCCACGAAATATTCAGAGGATTCAGTTTCGTGGCGCCAGTTCTCCTCGATGACGTCTCACCTAGTCACGTGCCAATAGCCCAGAGCTTGATACAGCAGGCAACAGCTGCCGTTACCCAACAAAGCATTCCTGGTGTTGTTACCGCAGGCAACTTTCACACCGAATACAATCTCCTTCAAGAACTTGGCCGTGGAACATTCTCCGTTTGTCGTTTGTGCGAATATAAGACAACCAAAAAGCATTTCGCGGTGAAAATCATCGACAAGACCGCGAACGATTGCTGGGAGGAAGTTGAAATCATGTTGCGTTATGGCAATCATCCGAATATTGTGACTCTTTTTAATGTTTATGAGGATACGACATCAGCCTACCTTGTAATGGAATTACTCAAAGGAGGAGAGCTACTCGATCGCATTCTTACGGTACAAACGATGTGTGAAAGTGAAGCAAGTGCTGTGCTACGAACAATTGTATCGGCTGTAGCTTATCTGCATGACCACGGTGTAGTGCACCGTGACTTAAAGCCTTCAAACATGATATACGCTTCCATGCGACAAACACCGGACTCTCTTAAGTTGTGTGATCTTGGTTTTGCTAAGCAACTCCGAGCCGACAATGGGCTCCTTATGACGCCTTGCTACACTGCGAATTTTGTCGCGCCAGAAGTTCTTAAACGACAAGGGTATGATTTAGCTTGCGATATTTGGTCTCTGGGAGTACTGCTATACATAATGCTCTCAGGGCGAACGCCTTTTGCTTCCACACCAAACGATTCACCTGATGTCATTCTTAAGCGTATCGGTTCCGGCAACGTCGATCTCTACACCCACAAGTGGACCGATGTTTCGCCGGTGGTCAAGGATCTTCTTCGTCAAATGCTGCACATTGTTCCCGAGAATCGCCCGACAGCTACACAAATTCTTCAACATCCATGGTTGCGTGAGCAGCCACCATCCTGTGTTCGTTTAACTGCACAATCCTCCGCTGTGCAACAATCATCCATGAAGGAAGCATCGCTTGCTCTGAAAGGCGCTCTCGATGCGACATTCCGTGCCATTGCTATTCCTCAAGCAGCCAACATCGGTCCGGTTGAGCTCTCTAAATTAGCAAAGCGTCGTGCCAAAGACCGTGCTACTGTGCACTCTTAACGCCACCAATGGCAACGCATTCGTTAATTATGCTCCACTCCACTCCACTCCTGATGCTCTACTACATTGCTGCTTTCAATTATCCCAATTACGAGTATACCAATCAATCAAGTGGACAACTATATAGTTATCAATGAATTTATTATTATATATATATATATTTATATTCCAAATAGAAAATGCAGTTATTACTATTATTACAAACAAACAAACAAACAAAGTTATTAAAATTTTATTGAATATAATCAAAAACAATAGATGGGCGTCATCTCATTTATGACGGCGATGGCGCTTCACTATTTGTATTTAAACAACAAAAAAAGCATTTTATTCGATTGCGAGTAAGTTTCGAAAAATGATATTTATACACACACACTTCCATACACAAACACACACTTTTAAATTAATTAAAAAGAAAGTAATTATATTTCAAATTAAAAAAAAAAAACAAAAAAAACGTTTTATTAAAGCAAATTGTATATAGAACAACAACAACAACAATGGATTTTAAAACCTAAAACTGATCACATTGCATTTTAAATAAAAATGTTTTCAAAAAGCTTACGATGGAGTCTTTTTAATGAGAGGAATACTACGATCGATAAGATGCATCAAGGACATGGCAGAAATTGTTTGCTTGATTCTTGGCATCATGGTTTGTCGGTGCTAGTTGTTTTCCTGCTTTAAAATGATTTGGGCTTTCGGTTCTTCTTTTGATTTGCAACAGCAGTTCTATGGCGGTGAGTCCTAACAATAAAGGATGCAGTAAACACGATAGAGCATTGGAGTTTAATCAGTATCCAAGACGGGATTCCGGAATCTATAATATTTGTTCATCACTTGGGTGACATGATGTTGTCAGTTCGGAACGGTCTATATGCTGAGAATTTTGTGCAGGTGTGTCTAGTGTTTTGTCCTCCTCCGGTTGAATTTTTCTTCTCACCAACCCGCTTATCTCCGATATTTTGGAGTCATTGGAATAAGGATTAAGCGCTGAAATCCACCTAAGCTTGACAAATGGACAAAGAACAGATGCGACGATGGCATCATTGACTTCTTTTGTAAGATTGAAGTGATGAGGAAATCGCTTCTAACAAATAGACTGTTTCCAAAGGAAAAACTTTTAGAGGACTATTTAAAAGCATCTTCCTATACTTCGTCCTTATTGTTGCTAAGGTGGGAAGAAGATCATATTCCTCCCGCGTTGGAGGAAATCCAACGCTCCCGAAATAGGCTTCAGCAACATTAAATAATCGAAATCAGTTTGAAGAAATGTTTGTATCTCTAACATCCTGCAGACTTCATATATCTCACCCATATGCTTAATGATATCCTTAAGGGAATCATAGTGTAAGTTCCATCGTGTCACTACGTGACAACAAAGCCATGACAATTTGTTCAGAAGTCTTCGGCCTATTGATCTTACTCCAAAAATGTGAACATTTCTGCATTATCTTTATTCAAATTGATTTAAATTATTTTACAATAGTACGAGTAGCATTAAACAAAAAATCAGTACTTACGTGTTTATGTTTTTTAAGGTTTGGATTGCTTTGCTGAAGTATACGATTGAAGTCCGTTGTTGCCAGCAAATCGAGTGTACGTGTTGCACGCTTTGTATGCTTCGGCAAAGCATTTTCAAAGCTCTCGTTTTTAAATTCAATCTCATTGGTTTCATCGCTTTCAGCATAGTCATTGTCACATATATATGATTTGGTTATTCCAAATTCTCTAATGCTATTAAGAAATTCGAGCCATTATCTGTTACAGTTGCTACAACATTATCACAGTTCAATCCGAATTTGACATGAATATGCAGGATGAAATCACTTATGCGAACGTCCGCATGCCAATGATTCATCCAACCAATGACAAGTGTACCAAAAAAAAAACCTTTTATGTTTGGTTGACTACACGTCTGCAGTAGTACAAAAATATTTGTTTTCTGCAATAATGTTTTTCATATTTTCGGTCATTGTTAGCAACGTCTCATCTAATACTTTCATAGCTGTTGGTCTGCCCATGACTTGCAGCATAGGATTCGCAAAGTGTATAAGATTTTTAAACGATTCCATGTAGAGGACGGATGCGGGTAGCATATTATTTGCAATGACTCGTATGGTTAGCTCTTGAAATTGTTCTGGTTTTGATCTGGTTGGCCGTTGCCTTACAGACTTTATCAACTCGAATTTTTGAAACTCTGCAGGATGTTTTGATTTTAAATGTCTAATGAAGTTAGATGTCACTTGCATTGAGCCTTGTAATTTTTCCCATATAGTATATAGGAATTATATTTCATTGGACGATAAAAGGGGGTGAGATCCTCGTATTTGTTATTTATATTGAAATACGAGTATCTCATCCTTATTTGACTGTGCTCTGGCCCAAAATGCCGTATCTTTAAAGAGCTCCAGCACGGAATAAAGAAATAAATTGTTGGCGTTATAGTCTGGGGCCAATTTAGGTTTCTCACACTGTAATGTAGGAGTTTTTTGGGCTTTTTTTTTAAATTTTGAATAAAGCAATCTATTGCACTGACCTCTTTAGCAATGTCAAGAATTTTCTGATGTACGTATTTGCATTTGAATAATCCAATTATTTGCCTTTTTAGTTGTTTTTCGAACCTCAGCTGAACTTCAGCCTTTTATACATCTCGGACCGGGTTTTCCAACGACATCCCTTAACATAGCACAACCATCTGATCTGCTCAGTCTGAAATGTATCCACTTTCGTTTTCTTGATGTGGAAACTTCCACAAAACAAATCATGTTTTGTTAAACCCGCTGGTATTCGTAATGTTGTCATTTTTCCTTTAAGCTCGACAAACGGCTGCCGTGTATAACAAATCTTTTACCCTCGTGGTTAAAGACAGAGTCTAAGTATGATATTTAAACTTTCGGTACAAGATTCGTAACTACTTATTAATAGATGGCAGGAGCTGGGTTTGCGTGTTCGGTAAAAGGGCAACACAGATATTTGGTCTTAGTACGACTGATTCATAACCCATTATTTTGTAGGTGCCTGAAGTGTACGGCCCTTGTTTATAATATTGGAATCATAGGCGAAATGAAGATAAGTCGTTTCTTTTAATTAAAAGCCATTGGACTTTCTACACTGCCTTGGTGTATTCCGATTTTAACTTCTGATTCAATTCGATATGCATTTAACTTTTGACTTAACGTCAATGTACATACGTATCGCGTATTGTTCTTAAATTTGTATGATCTCTGAGAAATCTGTTAAACGTGTTTTCTAATTCGACGAAGACGATACGTAGATCGTTCCCATGTTTTAGCATCATTGCCCGTAAACTTTGGGTCGCATCGTATGTTGACCTGCTTTCCATGAAACCACATTGACCGCCATTTATTTAATAATATTGCATTGGCGACTGACTAGAACTCATATATGTACATTCGTAATATGTGACATTATTTTCATCGGTCAGTAGTTGCTCAAATTTTTCGTATCGCATTTGCTTTGATACAGTGGAACAAAAATGACCTCTATCCACTGGCTAGGCATTGCTTCCCATAGTTTTATTGAATAAAATGGCGACGCATTTAAATCAAACACTACCGATATGCCGCATACTTGAGAGGGTATGTGATGCGTCTCCTCCGAGTTCTTTCTTCACTGTGCCGCAATATTAAAAATTATAACTCGTTTACCCGCTTAGACGTTGCGGTTCTCCTTTTGGTTCTGGACTGTTAAAGGTTGTGAATGTATATCCTAAAGATCCCGCGACCTAGCGACCGGCTTTCTTCACTTATTATTATTACTCTTGTCAACTTTTGTATTCAAGTTAAGACGCAATTTATCGGTTTCGCAATTTTTACTTTCAACTCTTTAGTCTATCTTTCAGCTTTATGCATATGGTATACTTTATTCCTTACCCCCTTCTAAATAATGATTAACCTTCAAAGAAATCGCTGACAAGCGATGGTAATATGCGTTTTTGGTCTGAAATGAGTAAGCGCGGCACGGAACGAGCTCTGTACAATATGTCACCGTTTCAATAAGCCCTCTAACTTTAATTCGGCAATCATTCAAAACCATTTGGTGCAATTTTTCGATGTTTTCATTTGTGGTTGCAGGTTTGGGCGTCCAAAGCTGTCACGTGATTTATCACTCTCTGAGTTGATTTAAGATTTGCAGTCGCAATAGAATATTTATTAAAACTTGGAATTTATCGTATAAGTGATCCCTGATGTGCAAATTTGGTTTATACGATTATACGAGTATGCAAAACGAAAATATCTGGAGAAAATGACAAACCTTTAAAGTCCAAATTTAAGACCCCTTCTGTTCCAAGTTTTCAGAAAACCAGTAAAAGAAACCATCTTAAAACTAAATTAGTCAGTATACAAATTGTACATTTAATATAGACGTCGTGGACAAATATACATATCTTTGAGGTAGTTAGAAACAAGCAAGAAATAACTCCTACCAATTTTTGGACTATGCAGGCGATTGAATCCCAAAGCTTTTTCTTGAACAATAATCAACCTAGTCTCTCTCTGTGGTGTAGAAACATGGACTTTGTCAAGAAGGATGAGGGCGTCCTAAGTTGTTTTGAGACACAAATATTTTAGACGGTAAATGAAGGGGTAGATATTAACACAAATTGTAAAAGGTGTACACCGACGTCGAACTAATCAAAAGAGCAGGAATATGACTGCGGCAGTTAGGATATGTAGAGGGACGACGCACTGAAGGAATCCATTGACTCAAGAGACCCTCGCAAGTAGAAAGCAACCATAATCCTTAACCAATTTGGGGTTTTTAATTTGAGGAAACTAGCTGAAGATCGAGCTGGTTGTAGTCTAGGTCCTCCATGGACTGAAGCGCTTGTCTTCGTCCTGGTCAATTCAAAATTATACGAGTTATACGAGTTTATATTATCTTCTCTACCTCAAACATTCGATGAAGAATTTTTCATCCGAAAAAGTTTATTAGGTACTCTGCTTAGCTATTTATCCTTCAGCACTACAGAAGCAGGCGTGCAGCGGAACTGGCAGGTGTCATTTTATAGAGCCCATACGTATAGTAGTGTATATATTTCTGTTCCGAAATCCGAGATCTAAAGAACCTTTCTTAAATTTCAAAGCGGGTTTTTTCCCATCTGAACGCGACGCAGCTAGACAATTCGGACGTAGTCTGGTAAAGTATCATACGCAGATTAAATATCGGTGAAAAGATTGTGAGTTTCGGGACTGAAATATACCTAAATGTAAAAAATTGCCCTATATTCTCTACAGAGATTCCAAATGCATACTGGCACATCCAAATCACTGTATTGGAAATGGAGTTGTAACGATCTCGTAAGGCTGAGGGTCTATCTATCTACAGCTAGACTGGCAGTACATCATATCTTATGGATTGTTTTTCTTCAACCTATAGAAAGCTTAATTCAATTTCAATATAAGAGTATTACTCCTTGATTGGCTGGAGTGGCTTCCGGTCTTTCCCTATCTCTCTCTATGTGTACATAATAACCATTTAGAAAATGCTGAAAGCGCTGCTAAAAACATTCACTCTACCCTGTGCTTCGGTGACTAGATTTGTTTGAATATTACTAATGTAATCCCTTCTGGGTTTGAGGCCTAAAGCCCGTAACTTATCTGTCTTGCAGGACATCCAGATGGTTTCCCAATCGTGAAAGTTTTCATTATCCTCCGGATAGGAGACTGCACAGGCCTTCTGTTTTTTGTCGTAGAACTTGTATGCTTTTTATGGAGGGTCGCATTGACACTTCGACGGTTCGAAACTTCTGTTCGTTGTCCGGATTGTCGAGCCCTGAATTTCGTTGACACAAAATAATTCTCAGAATCGATATTGTTTTCTGCGAATACGTGCACGCACAGTATAACAGTCGAGTATGCTTCAATTTAATTAATCAATTCTACTCATCACCAAAACAGCCCAAACTAAGTCTTTTAAAAAACCATCCGTAATAGATCCTTCCAGTTGCTTTGGACAATGAATCCGACAGATCGTTGACTGCAGGTTGTGAGTTGTTATGGGCTTCCTTAGGTACATGTTACTAACCTTCATTGAGCATTTCTTCAAATATTCTGTCTACTTTTCTACTAGTTCGAAGGTTTTATGTATATAATTGTCGAAGAATGTGTTACCGAATAAAGCTTTCGGTGTGCTAGTGCTGTGAAATACGGAAAACCAGTAATAACATAGCATAGCTTGCATTGCCGTCACTTATCCTCACTATTTGGGCTTGAAAGTTTAGGAACCTAAGCGACACTTTCGACGTTGTAGATAATACCAGCTGAACTTCGTAATTAAAACTAGCTACTGGAATAACGTTAACGTCTCCGAACCGATTAAATAATAGATTTGAGCACCCTGTCCTACAAAGTACTTAACCATTTTCAAGTTATAACAAAACAAACTTCCTCCTTTACTAAGAATATGGTGCGACAGTGATAAGATATGGTATTTGGGCGGCTACCCTAACCACATATGTATGTACATATGTATCTATTCGTTCTTATCGTAATTTTTGTTGCTAGCGTTGATTGCATTCATTTATTTACCTACGCCTGCCTCCTATTTCCATTTATTTCTTGTTGCTAATTTACGCTTTTGTTGTTTACGCATAGTATGTGTAGAAACGGATATCTACATACATATGTACATATATGTTTCCAATGGCTTGTGCATATCTAATTATTTAATTAGCAACCATGACGTCGACCAGATAAAAAAAAAAAAAAAAGGTATAACATTGGGGAAAAACCCAGTGTAAATACAAAGAATTTTTCTTATCTCAGTTTTTGGTTATTTTATTTACTGTAAACTTTAAATATAATCCAGTCAATAACACGAGCGAAGCACAACGCAATTGATAAGCAATGTATTCCTCCAGCTCTTCAAGAAACCAATCGGTCTTGTAGAATGTATCGCAGCAACACGATTCGTGTAATTAAAGATTGCACATTGGTAGAAAAGCTATAGCCGTTTCCGTCGTACCAATGTAGATGCGCCTTCCCATCATGACTCATCCCTATCAATAGATTGTTTGTTTTGGAATAGGGAAATAGAAACCAAATCGAATAAAGAAAACAAACCTCTGGTGCTTAACGGAATAATTATTATTAAATTAATAATTTATTTAATTACAAATTATATTATTTTTATGCTCTCCGCTCACTCGCCTTACTAATGCGCCCTTCCACTGTGTGTGTGTGCCTAAATTGTTAGATCATTATTTTTCGTATAAAAAAAAGAAGAAACGACGCTTTTAAGATTCTGAAACTGCGCTCGCATTTGTCGACGGCGACGATAACGATGACTTCTCCTCGGTATTGCTATGTATCTCGGTAGCTTCGAGGGCTGATGTGACAATAGCAATCTCGGGTTCCACTTCTTTTACTTCTTCCTCCATAACCCCGTTTAGTACGGGTGTCTCAGCTGGCAGTTTAGCGTGTTCAGCACACTTTCTCTCCCACTCGACATGCTCCTTGTAATACTGATACACTGGAATGACTATGACAGAGATGTCGTCAACTGTGGCTGCCGCTTTGCTATCGGCCAAACGCCAGTGCCCTGAATCGTTGATTTTTCCACGAGCCTTAGCGACCAATTCCTGGGCTACCATTGTATAGCGATGCTTCTCAGTTGGATACTTTGCTAGAGTTTGGAATACAGTTTGCGACACACTGTCATTGTCTGAGACATCCCACAAGCCATCGGTGGCCATTACCAGGATGCCATAGTCTCCGTCTTCGTTATTCTCCCCTGGAATTGATACAATTTTCGACAAATCACGACGATTCACTTCGGGATGTGGTGTTAGGAAGGGTTTGATAAGGGTGCCTGTGTTAATAGCTAAGAGATCATGGTCACCAAAACCGCGAGTGACGCCTAATGTTCCAAGAAGACGACTTCGTTTGCCCTCTCCTGTGACAACTGGCATTCTGAGATCTTCACGATTGAGTGTCTTATACACCCAACCTTCGGTGTTGCCTTGTCTACAGAGAATTCTTTGTCCCAAGTCCTTTACATGGGGTCGCTTAGCATACTCCATTGCGATGTATTGGCGACCCATAAGTTGCGGCTTCAGCTGTGCTGTGTTCATAAGACGACGACGTTCAGTTTCGGGTGTGTGATCAAACGAAAAGGGAACGGGAAATATTTTACTAGAGCCCAATTGTTCTTCCTTGTCGTTAAGTATTCTTGCAACGGACCGTTGGCACAGCACAGAGCGGCTATCTCCGGCATTTGCCACAAACATCTTGCCATAAATGAACAGTGTTACTAGTGCTGTACACCCTCCAGCATCGCGATATCTATCTCTATCCTGAGCGATGAGTGCGTCCATGTTAAAAAATGCACTCTCCAGTGCACCAATTACTAATTCGTCCTTTGTCACTGTCTTGTAAAAATGACTCGGATGGGGTAGTCCATCAGGCCGCACAACCCCATTCTCCTCCTCACTTCGCGGCAACAGCATATCGATTATGTCCACAAGCTTCTCATGCAGAATGTGATGAAATTGATGAGAAGCAGCCAAGGCAGCACCATAGCCCGCATGTCCATCAAAAATTCCAAAATATGTGTACGGCAAATCCGGATGCTTCTTATATGGATCTGACAAAATTTGTCGACAAAACCCCGCTTGATCCTCGTTCCATTCGGACTTCCCCGAATTCACGCACTCAGCATAGCCCGTGTTCCAAGGAAGAATCGATATGTCTCGCGGCACAATGATTGGACGTACATTGTGATCCGCTGATGCCTTCAATTCGTCGTGCGTAAGCAACTGCAGAAACCCAGGTCGAGTGTATGCAAATTTATCAGCAAGATTATGCCTTTGATGTGACCCACCGCGACTACCATCCGGTGCAGGCAACACGGCTGGATTGTCGGGCAACATGACCGTCATTAAGCGGTTCTTGATATTTGCGAACATTTTTTCGGTGATGCTTCGCACTATCCACGACTATGAAGTGCAAAGCCACGTCCACGTCTCCTTATGGTGATCGTTTATCGCTTTTTTGAACAGTAGAAAAAAAAAAAACAAAAAATAAAAACAAATCAGTTTGTTGTTTGGCAAAAGTGCGAAACGACTTTCTCTGCAACAAAGAAAATTGTCAATTTTTTTTACGTTTGGATTTGTGAATTATGTTAGAACCAGTCAAAAGATATTGCCCACGTCGACGGTAACTATTTAATTATGTATGAATGATAAATAATTTGCAAAAACATGCTAACTGTTGGCTGGTAGCACGAAACCGATTTTTTTTTAATTTGCAGGGGATATTTTGTTATGGCTGGATGTGATTTGCCTATTTTTTTTTCTTTAGTGAAACGTCAATACTGAACAGGTATGTTAGTGGGTTTCGTTGGTAAGCTGCGTGACATCAGTAAATTTCCCTACTGCGAAGTGTAAAAGTACTAGATTTGAGTGGTATTGCCAGTTGATTCTCGTTGACTTTGAGTTTTTATATTGTATATGTAGTAAAACTTAGAAATTGAAATTGATTACAAATCATATTGTTTAGATTTTAGATTTGGATTTGAAGGAGATTTATGATGATGTTCGCACTTGGTAATGATTTTGTTAAAATCTTTATTGCAGCGCACGACAAAACTTACTGTATTACGTCATGGCAAACAAAAGATATTTGGGTTGCTTATACTTGTGTATAAAGTTTTTTCCTTTTACAGCGTGAGAAGTTTAAATTGAAGTTAAGCATACACAAGCCAATTATTTTTAATGTTTTTTTTTTATTTCATTGAGAAATTTCTGACAAATAATTTGGGACGTTTGACCACATTGACTGCGTTTTACAATTACTTGCTTGGATGTGTGACCACTTTTCGAGTGAGACGACCTGCGCATCGCGAATGACAGTCACAATATTGGCGTCTATGTCACCAATAGTCAGCATAAACAAATACCTTCAAGCAGCCGAGAGATGTCAAATTGCATGATCTCGGTAAATTGTTGTTTCAATGAATTAGTGGTTTGAGTTCCAGTTTAGCATAATGTACTTTCATCCTGTACATATCCATATCTTCTATACATTAATTTCTCCCATATTTTAGAAAAAGTATCCGCCGCGAGTGTCTGTTAAAGATTAAGTTGATTGAATGTTACGCCAACACTGGCCTTATTCTTGAACCAACGATGCCAGCAGCATGCTAACCATACAAAACTACACATTTTTGACCGATATTGACCAGTAGTATGCAGTGTAATCTGTCTGTATATGCAGATATTAGTTTTTTGAAGTCTTGCTAAGACGCGTTTATTATGCGTACCAAATCACGGAGAAACCGTTCTATAAGTTTGGCGAGCAGAACGGACCTTTCAGAAATAGAGATCCTCTACATGAGGATTGAGTCTTTCCGTTATGGTTTGCATACATTATTCTGAAGAATGTCATATATCTTTACATATAAATTTGACATCTGCAAAAGTTGATAATCGATATAATACCCGTAATGCGAGGATTTAATTTTTTTTAGAAAAATACTAGCATGCGTCGTCATTCGACATGCATGCGCGCCCACCACAGGGGTTACGTAAAGTTTCCCTAATGAAAAGCTACGAGAGCTAAGCAAGAATTATGAAATTTGGAAGGGAATTTATTGCATATGCGATTTTTCCTATAAACTGCAAAGTGGGTCTCCGTTCACAAGGCAGACAAGAAGCTATAGTCTGCATACAAATTGCCTGAAGAAAATTCAAGTGCGAAAGAAAGCTTTTCATACGTAATCGCAACAGTGGGCTTTCTGACCTCTATGAGCCTTTGTGCCGAAAGCCGATTAATATACCAAATCGAACTTTTTTACGAAACTGGAAGTCACTTGTTTTATTTTTCCAACATTACACAATTATGTTAGGTGTGGTAGAAAGACTCCGTAATAGCGCTAAGCACCCACTTATTTTTTGCAAGACCTGTTAATTGCGAATTCGTCATTCGTCAGCCAATTCGATGCGTTTAATGACTCTGCGATTTGGTAACCACCAGAGTCTGATTTTGTTGAGTTTACACGATAAGAGCCTAGCTTCTTAAGTGGATCAACAACATTACCCGCAGTGCAGTGCCTCAAGTACTGCAGGAAGGCTGGATTTAAAGCGATGTTCGCTTAATATCCGAAGTTTGCATGCAAGCGACTAAAAACCTCTTAAGCATGAAAACATCAGCGTATGCTTTTGCACCTTAGAGCTAGAGGCAAACAAAGAAAATGGCAGTGAATATTGAGGTCATGAGTAGGTAAGGATTGCTTCTGGGCTTATTACGCTTATGAGTTAAGGATTTTTCGTTAACCAGATCAGCATTAGTTATTTCAACAAATTTTCATATGAAAATTGATTCTTCCTTTTCATTTGAAAGACTGAGCCCGTATAATGTATGCTGGATTTTTATATAAAAAAAAAATATATATGTATAAATTACTTTTTCATAAGGTTGTGATCGCGGAGAGGAATTTACGTCTCAATAAATGTTCAGCTATCTCAATAGCAGAATTTCTAATCGAAAGGATCAGATAAATACTCTAAGTCAATCTTGTCACGTGATTTGAAATTTAACACCCCAAACTAAAAGCTATGCTCTGCTAAAATTCTAGATATCGTATTTGATTTCGTAAAAGGATGAAGGAAGGATGTACCATATGTGTAGTTAGTAATATGGTACATTCTCGTTGCAAAATATGTTTGTTTCACTTATAAGAGACCTACACCAGCTAAACTGGTTCATTTAGGCTAAAGTCGAGTCAAAAATGTTTAAGAACATTGGTATATTTACTTCAAAAAGCCTTCCAATATGTAGGCCTAAAGGTCGGAAAGTTCTAATTTAGGCTTACTGAATGGACTCAGTAGTCTTTCCTCTTTCTCAATTTCTGGCGCTGCTTTCCGTTTCGTTTAGACAAAACGCTTTGGCACCAGCGATAGCTTGTCTTGAACCAGGATGTTGAATTCGCAATCCCCTTGGTTTGTTCTAGTTTTTGACATCTATATTTTCTTTATTTTCATAGGCCGCTTAGGATTTACTGTTATTTTTTCTCGCCATCTACGCAGAACTTTTCGCTCTGAAAAGTTCAATGACTCCTCTTTCTGGGCAACACCCATCTTTTTTTCCAAACGAAGTAATAGCGGATTTCAGCCGATGCTCCCTTGCTGCTTCACAACAAAGTCCCGTTAACTTAAAAAGTAACTCATTCCTTAATTGTCTCAAAACCTTTATAATGACAATCTGTGAGCGGCCGTTGATATGAGGATATCTGCGGCTGGTTTGTTGAAGATAGTGCTTTCCGTGCTAGTACAATATATTTCCTCTTCTACACGATTTGCCTAAGTGTTAAGTAAAAGGATTTTCAGAAGTTGCGCCTAAATGTTAGCAGTGAATAATTTCTGAAGGCTAACTGTTTTTGTATGCCATCTTTGACATTTGCCAAGTAGGTACATGTACAATTTTAACCATGAATAGTTATACGCTAGAACAACGCATTAAACTTATTCAAACTTATTATGCAAATGGTCGATCTTTAAAAAAATACATATTGTAAAATCCGTGATTTTTTTATTGTGAATAATCATTCAAGTGAGTCAACAATTCAAAAAATTTTAAGAAACTAGTTCTGTCGAGAATCGAAAAGGGTCTGGTAGACCAAAAATTAGACGCAGAGAACATTGCTGCGGTAGCGCAAAGTGCCGCTGAAGAACTTTAACACCGATATCACGACGTTATCAGGCATTAGGCATTCATTCATCGATTGTTTGGCGTATTTTAAATAAGGATTTGCATTTGCATCCTTACAAAATTCAATTAGCACAAGAGTTGAAGCCAACAGATCATAATCAACGGAGATTGGTTTTTCATGCAAAAACATCATTGGTGATGAAGCTCATTTCACATTGGACGGATTCGTCAACAAACAAAATTGTCGCATCTGGGGAGGTAAAAATCCTTGAATAGTTTCAGAAAAATCATTACATCCACAAAAATGTATTGTTTGGTGTGGTTTTTGGGCTGGTGGATTTCAACTGGTCCATTTTTCTTCGAATATGCAATGGAGAGTGCTATAGACAAATGATTAAAGACTTTTTGTGGTCTCAAATTGAAGAAATAGACAGGCATTATCTTTATTTTCAACAGGATGGAGCTACAAGTCCCACGACGCGTGCAAATATTGGGCTATTGAGGTCTAAGTTACCAGGTCGATTAATTTCACGTAATGGTGAGATAAACTGGCCACCTAGATCGTGCGATTTAACACCATTTAACACACTTTCTATGGGGTTTTTGAAAAGTATAGTCTATGTGGATAAGCCAACTACAATTGCACAGCTACTCTCGTAAAAATAATATTGATGAACTTAATGCGGTAATGTGTGAGCAAGTCCTTGAAAATATTGAAGTTCGTATGAGAGCCTGTAGACGTGCTCCTGGTGGTCATTTAAATGATGTTACTTTTCACACATATTTTTATAAAAACAAAATACCAGAAAAGATCTAAGTATTTACATGTTTTATTCCAAAAAAAAACATCTAGGCGCGACTTTTGAAACAATCTTTATTAGTTCCTGGAAAACTGCTGATTGTCATATTGGTACGTATCGACGTAGGACATTCACATAACCGTTGAGTAGAATTTTGTTTGCGACGCTCAGAAAGATTATATTTGTGTACTTCTTACAATAACTTAATGGAATATTTAAAGCTGCTACATTTATTCCAGAAATCGAGGATGATTTCATCTATCAGCATTTAAAGAGGCCCCAAGTTTAAAGAGGTCGATTTTGCTGGTATATTGCTCTTTAACTTTCAGATAAGGAGTAGAGTTCTTCCGTGTTGGGACAGGGAATAGCTTCTTAATTTACTGCAACTGACTGCTTGCCCTATCACTCTTCCTGTATATTGCTCTTAGGTGTCTTTTACTATAATGGAAGTACGTGTTCCGGATTTGATGGCAGCTGGCACATCTACAACTGTCCGATCGGTGGACTTTTCGACATTCTTGAGTTTGGGAATTGCTTAAGCACTCTTCTTTTAGGCCTGTACTCTTTCGTTGCTTTCCTAATTGTAAGATGCAGATGGCATTTATGGGTGGTCTGTTCTTGTTCTCTGTTTAACTAAGAACAATAAAGGCGATAATATTTTAAAGGTCTTATCGTGCTTTACTTCAAGCAACATACTTATTCGGTATTAATAAATTTGCTGAACGTTTAAACACACTGGGAGATAAAATTCCGTAAGGTTACCTTAGTTACGATAGTGTCCCGACCTCAGTGTACAACTGTGACTTATATTTATTTCGCTTTAAGCATATACATTTGAATACTGCTAGCACATTCAATTTCATCTTCATTCTACTTTCATTTATATAGATCTTCATACGATGAATCCATGTACGACAATATCAACAACTCAGGCCTACCGGTGGACCATGAAACAGTTGAGGAGTATATCAAAGCTATTTCCATGTCATCGGGAAACAATAGCGTAAAGTATCCCAATAAATCTGTCAAATATGCACCGCTAAACACAAAACTATTGCTTACTTTTTAGTTAATGAAAAAGGATCAACTCATTTATCCATCGCTAAAATCGAATTCCATTAAGGACAACATGGCATCACGTTCAATTATCTTGATCCCAGCATCACTAGGAAGTGCCGTAAGTAACTGATATTGAATTCACACTCCTTTCAACTTTACTTTGTCACAAAGTGACGCTTGCTATTTTATTAATTCTCACTGCTAGTGTTCATTTAACAATAAATCAGCGTCGAAGTGACATCCCTACTCCCATCATCACCTACCATCTCGCGATACATACATACAAACATACTTACATAAATCGGACATACACATATACAAATTTAAATTGACACAAAAACCAAACAAATTTAACCATTATACACTCTGTTGCAGCTCTTACCACCTGTACAGCAACCACTAGCATCAATGATGCGTCCACCACTTGGACTACCACCTCCCTATCCGATGTTAGTGCCTCCAGGTGTAACTCTTTCATCACCACCACCACCACCACCGTTGGTCTATCGTGGCGGTATGACATTACCACATAAGCGTGCAGGACGGTATCCTTGTGGCTCGCATCGTTCACAAGTGGCATCTATGCGCCATCAACGCCATCGCCACCCACATCCTTCGCCAAGTTCTGTCGAGATAAATAGCCGACATTCCAAGTCACATCGCAGGACGTGCACCAACGATGGGAGTAGCGACCGACATCCACGTCGTAAATCAGACACTGATGCGAACAATCGAAAAGCCTTTACCTACACCGGACTAGACAGGCAACTAGCTGATAGCTTCCTTGCTCGACAGGAGCAAACTAACGGGAGTCATATTGACTATACATCATCGGGTGAGTCCGGTCGGAATGAGTGTCGGGATGTTACTATGTAAAGGTGTAAGCAGGTATCAGCAATGGAGAGGTATATGACATATCCGCGCGTAAAATAGCCATCGGAATTATTAATAAAAAAGAGAGTAGGTATGATGAGGTGGAAAAACGAGGTGAACTAGAAAGGAGGCCAAATTAAAGCGGTTTCAGATTCAAACACCAAAATATAATGATGATCACTTCTGCAGGTGCTATATTCAATTATCCCTCACCTTACCAGTTACGAGCTACCAATTTAGGAAAGCTGCAGCAATAGGCCTATGTATATAGATTCACAAATGTATTATTCTTATCTATAAGCTTATGAATATGAACGAACATAATGTATGTATAATGTACGAGCATATGTATAATAAATAATATGTAGATACTTAAATACATACTCGTACCGTACACCTAGTACATCTAGGTATTCACATTTATTGGACAATTTTCGAATGAATTGTGTATGCAATAAAATTTTATTAACAACACAATGAGGTGTGTATCTGTACGTAGTACACGTTGGTTTGTTTGTGTTTTGTGTTTTGTATTTTGTATTTTGTATTTCCTCAATGGCACCAAAGGCGCTGGGACGTGGGTTAGTTTAAAAATCCTCATCACTATGGTGCTCCTGCTTGTTGGCTGTTTTCGGACGTATCGGCAACTCACTGGCTAACTTAGATAAACTGATGTCATCGTCTGTGTTGAGCTCATCTGAAATGCAAAGCATTATTAACAGTTGATGTACATATGTATGTAGGTATTTACAGGTGTGAGTCCTTAGGTGGATTAAATTGGAATTTCGGATCAGAAAAGGGTATTGTCTTTGAAATTAAGATTTACACTTGATGATGGAGTAGCAGATGGCGTGATGTAGAACAGTGAACAATGAAGAACTTCTGCACGTATCAGATTGATGTTTAAATGTAGCACAGTAAAGGCAATCAAAGGACAACTATTTGTGGGTAATTGGATTTAGTTTACGAATCCTTTGCAATTACAGCGATTACATACTCGTATCAAGTACAACTTTCTGATAAGGGATTTCCTCTTACGCACCCTTCTTTATGAAAAATGTGAAGAATTTTATTTGGAGAATTCTCAGCATACGTGTACAAAGGACGAATTATGGTATGCCCAAAGGACATCTTCATCGATATTCCTGGCGATTTTGATAATGTGAGTCGTTAGGCTATTGTATATGAATGAGTTATTAATCTTATGGATATTATCGCTGGTTAAGGATGAGTGAAATAAATTCTTGACATCTTACGTACAAGCCTTATGTACTAGGCGGGAAATAGGTGCAACTTGCAAGACGCTGTTTTCCCCATTGCTTTTGTGTTAAGGTTAAATAATGTCCTATTGAACACGCTCAACCTTTTTAAGGAAATACCACCTTGATCAAAAAGTTCCCGCATCACACCAGCGTGTGGTGTTCTTGATTTGAGTTCCGATTTGAGTTCTGTTTTTTTTGTTAAGTTGGTAAATCTGTTGTTGACATTCCTTCTAAATCTTAGCGTCATAGCTTGACATTTGCAAAAGTTACGTAGCCAAGAGTACATCTATCTCTGTGTGTGTTGGTGTTTTTTTACAATTCTAGAAATGGATTTAAATTTGCAACAACAAACTTAAATTAAATTTTGCGTAAAAAACTGATTTAATGGTGCTCGAACGTTGGAAATGTTGGAAAAGTGTTTCGGCAAAGATTCTCTGAAGAAAACAGTCATTTACCAGTGGCACGAGCGGTTCAAAAGTGGTCGTGAGTCAATCGAAGATGATGAACGCAGTGGCAGACCATCGACATCGAAAACCGACGAAAACATTGATGAAGTACGAGTAAAAGAAATGTTGGTCAATAACCGCAAATTAACCATCAGAGAGATAGCGGAGAACTTGAACATTGCCTATGGATCCGTCCAAGACATTTTTGTTAATGATTTGGGTTTCCGTCGTGTAGCAGCAAATTGACGTCGCAATAGAGATGATTTGCGAGGCTGAATCTGATCCCACATTCATCGAAAGGATCATTACTGGAGTACGACACGCAATCCAGACATCAGGCAAGTGAATGGCGTTCACCAAATGAGCCGAGATCAAAAAAAACACGTCGTTTTCAGTCAAAAAAGAAGGCAATGCTCACGGTTTTCATGGATTACAACGGTGTAGTGCATCATGTAAACAGTAAACAAAGAGTATTACTCGTATTTGGGCGTTATGAGACGTTTGCGTGAAGCAATTCGCCGAAAGAGACCAGAATTGTGGGCAGAAAACTCGTGGATTTTGCACCATGATAACGCACCTTCGTGCAGTGCCATCATTATTCGTAATTTTTTGACGAAAAATGCAACAAGTACCATCCAACAGCCACCGAATTCACCTAATTTGGCTCCCTGTGTTTTCGACTTCTTTCTGTTCAATCGAGTTAAAAAATAACTACGGGGAACGCATGATGGACATGCCGAAAACCGAATATAAGAAATATTTCGAGGATTGGATCAAGCGCTGGTATAAGTGTGTTGCAGTCGATGGGGATTACTCTGAAATGGACAATATAGATTTAGATGAACAAACTTGTATTTCGAATTTCCTAAATGCATTCCGGGATCAAGATAGTATGCGCTGCCCGCAAGACGGTGTTTTTGTCATTGATTTTGTGTTTTGATTATATAAATTCGCACTGAACACTCTTAAACTTTTCATGTCTCCGATCAACCATACGCTTACGATTCCGCTGTCGACTGAAGGATTTGGACTACACTACTCAATACTTCATGTACTTAAAATGGGGTTTCTTTCAATTTTCTAAAAAAATTCGTAATGTTAGTGCTGCAGCCAGACTTTATCATGAGAGATACCCTAATGCTCAGCGTCACCCAGACCATCGAGCGTTTGTAAATGTGCACCGGTCATTCCCAGAAGGTCGCTTTCCAAATCGAATGGTTAGTGAGTGAAGACCCGTCATGCCCTACGAGGACGAAGTTTTACAAGCAATCGCACAAGACCCTAGTACCCCAGTACCTGCAATTGAAGAAAGCATATGAGTGCCCAAAAGTACAGGATACCGAATTCTAAGGAAAAACCAGCTCCATCCGTACCATGTACAACGAGTCCAAATTTTGCTACCCCGAGATTATCCAGAAGATATGCCCGTCTTATTACCAGATCATTTGTAAGAAGATGTAGAGCTTGTATTGCCGCTGAAGGAAAACAGTTTGAACATTCGTTGTAGGATACAAGATCGGTAGATGGCGTTTAGTCGCGCAACAAACAACAGTTGTGTAAAGCGATCCAGGGAGTATACACCAAGAGAACGTAGTGTTTTGTGTGCTCTGGGATGGGAAAAATAGAATGACAAGGATCCATCCCTATCTGTTTCACTCACACTATTCGAAATGGCGTGTTTATCCGTCTCAATCACAGCGTCACTGTCTGTCTCACTCACTCTTGGTATTCATTTTAACTTATTAAAAAGAATTAACTATGAATCGGGTTTCTTTAACAAAATATTTTTTTTGTCCTCAATTAAGCTTTAGTCTAGCAAGTGTCATACCATTTTGGAATCCAGGCTAAATACGTACGCCATCTTTTCAAGTTACTTGCCAAAATGGCATAGCACATGTTTTTGTCGGTACAGTCAGTTTAAGTTGGGTGATTAATGGTTTTCTGATATATGGATGGACAAAAAAGCAATATTTTAGTTAAAACCGATATATAGTAGTTATGTTTAAATTTTGGACCCTAATTTACAGAAGAGTTACTCAGAGTTACATAACCAAAAAAAAATCGAAAAAAAGTAAAGATTTTTGGTCACAGTGCTTGAAAGATCGTCACAGGGTGTCAGATTTCTCGATTTTTTTTTGAGTGCCATTAATTTTAAAAGTATGTTACATGACTTAGATTTTTTTTTATAATTTTGTGATAGCCGACACCACTTGACTTATCATCCGTTTTCGGCTTGACGTTGAGTTTTGGGACACCCTGTATAGTCTGGCAATTCATAGTGAAAAGACTGGGGCTTAAACAATGTAACAAAATTGTTCAGATTTATTCTGAAATACGATCGCTCTTTCGAACTTCCTGTATACGTGAAATTGAGTTTAGTGATGAGCTTCTTTTTTGGCTTAACGTGCTGATTTCAGGACCATGACTAATGGATATTTCATTGAAAATATGTATGAAATTCATCCGATGATAGATGGTTATATGTATGTACATATTTTTCGTACGAAAACCAAATTTAACTACTGAAATTACAATTTGACGGTAAGTTGGAGTTCAACGCTGCACACAGTGAAAATCCTTTACCGTAAGAATTCCTTGAACAGTATAAGCGACTTGAATGCTAATTCAAAATGAACTTTACATTATTGTTGACGCCTACGCAGGAAAGTACACAAAGAGGTGAAATGCTTGTCATCGAAATCGAACTATGAATACGAAAAAAGGTTTTAGAACAAGAAATTCAGCAGGAGAACACATCTACAATTCGAGAATATCATAAGATTTATCCATTCTAAATACAAGACCACATTACATACTGACGTGGTGGACATCAAGCCCAGATAGGTTACGTTTTATGCTGGACTAACCCAAATCGTACAGTAAAATATCGGCATCAGTCGATAAAATAAACTGGCATAACTTAGAAAAGAAAGCCTCCGCCCGCCGATACAATTGCGAGAAAATCATCAAAATACCATTATACCATACCAAGGAACTAAGTCCGCCAGGTGCGTTAGACAATTTCGATAGAAGAGTACGCTAAAGCTCTGCTTAATGTTTCGAAGGATCCGTTCCATATACATACTCGTAAATAAAGAAAAATTATGGGGGATTAATGAAGCAAAAAGGGCTAGGAATCATGGGAACTTGAGGTAGAATATGAAAGGTGCAGAAAAGAGCGTAGGAATTTGTAGGTAGACAGCGTGCAAGGGCGCTGCCACTTTGTCTCGGAGCTTAAAAGACTTCCATTTGCAATCGATTGCAAGATTGCGGCTCAACGGAGAAAGTCGCCGAAATATATTGAAAACAAGCAGAAAGGTTTTTTAGCGGAAAATAATGAAATCTGCAGGAGACGGAAAGAGTATTTAGTATTTCCGACGCAGTTACATTCCCCGTGTTATCAGACATAAACGGACAACATTAGATTTAGCAAAAGATTGGATTCCGTGAAGCTGTAAAAAAGATGAACTGAGGACCTGAGGACCACAAAATTGGTGAAAATCTTGAAGATCTTGAATTCAAATGGCTTGCAATCTTATTCAATAAAATAATGACCAGTGATCGAATGCTAACCAATGGAGTGGGTGCCAATTCGGCCTTATGGGAGGAAAGTCGACGTAAGACGCAATTCGAAAGTATGCGAATAATATCTATATGTTACATCCCCTTTAGCAATGTGGAAAGACCATTCTTCTGAGCTCCGATGCGGATAGCATAAGAATCTCCCAAAGTACCGGAGAATCATAGAAGAATGTTACGAGACATGAGTGCAAAGAGAATAACTGAAGAATTTGTGATTACAATTAGTGTAGTGTTCAAATTCCATTATTGTTATGTACAAAATGGTCGTTTTTGTCAGAAAATTCGGTCCGGAAAGCCAAAGTTCCACCTGTAGCACCAAGAAAAGGATGAAAGAACAATAAAAAGGTCACTCGAACGTAAAATTGGCAATCATTAACAAGGTGATCCAAATACAGCGGCTTGTAGAATGGTTTTAAGTTCTTGAATCCTAAAAAATTCCACAAGCGACACAGAAGCAATGCATAAAAGGGACCGAATATTTTACGAAAACCTTTTCTCTCCAAACTACTGAGAATATCTTATATACATAGAGTCTCCCTAATTGCTCGAGATAGGGCTTTTACCACTGAATTACCTTCTTAACACAAAGAAGAGTGATCGGTAAGAGTGATTCTCCATTTTATTTCTACTGACATTTTGTTGACAGAACTAATAGCAGAGCCAAGGTAGATAGAGACCTTAATATCTCGAATTTATAACTGTCGACTGAGCCGCTCCGTCCAATTCGTTCGATGCTATGTTTCTCTTTTGGTTGAGAGCATATACTTGGTTTTGCCCTCATTCACCACTAAGCCCATTTGGCAGTTTCTGTTTCATCATTCGTTCCTGTATCCCCTTGTAGGGCCTAGTGCCTCTACTATGCCTACGCGCCATCAAGTGCGGTTTCTGGAAATGTGCCTCAGTTCTCCCCAACTTTTTCCCAGTTGCTGTGCTTCCTTCTCAACTGTTTTGCGCCACGTACTCCTAGAACCGTCGTTTATCCTGCCGTCCTGAGTAAGCGGGTTCCATTTCATCGCTTGGTTAGCGGAGAGTGTGATCAATTCACTGCCACTTTCGACGTCGTATGATTGTGGCTATAGGTTCTTGGTTCATTCTCTGATAAAGCTGTTCATTAGAGGTACGGCTTGGCCAGAATATCCTTAAGATGTAGCGTGACAAACGTTTGCATCTTCCTAGTGATAGTGGTGGTCACCCTCCGGTACCACATCCGTATAGTAGCACGGATTCAACGTTGGAACGGAACAGTCGTAGTGGTGTTTAAGCTAATTGCATTGCTTCGCCAAACTGTGGATAGCATCCCAAACGCAGATTTTGCCTTGGCTATATCCAGTTTGGTTCCCCCATCGGTTGAGACAATACTCCCATTGGAAACTCTCTACTCTTTCAACCGTCTGTCCGGCAATACATATATGAGTTGATGAGTTTGGTCTTAGGCTAATTATTTTTGTTTTCTGATCGACACTATCAAACGCCTTTTCAAAATCGACGAACAGTAGGTGAAGCGGTGATTGGTACTCAACACACTGCTCGATGGTGATCCGCAAGGTGTTGATGTGGTCGACACAGAAGGATCCAGAGCGGAAACCTGCTTGTTCGGCGTCGAGTGTGTCTTCGAGGTGTTCTTTGATTCGCTCCAGGATGATTTTAGCTATCATCATAGACACAGCAGGCAGCCCGCAGATTGCCTGCGTGCACCGCACTGCATTAGATTGCCTTTTTTAGGGATGACGATCATTCCTTTCTTCCACTCGTCCGGAAAACTCTCGGCTTTCCATGTTCTCCTGACAAGTGGGAACAGTAGCTCACCTGATGCCGTTTCAATTCTGTTTCCGTACTAGCGAATGCAACGGTGATGAGCGGTTATATATTATTTATGTCAATATCATCGACGTACGCTAGTATTGTATTTGCACGTACTTTTGAAAGATTGTGCCTCCGTGTTCGCCTGAGAGTTTCACATAATTCCTACAAGTATGTTATTGAAGTAGTTACATGACAGCGCGTCACCTTGTCTAGAACCTTTTTTGACATCAAAGGTCTCGGTTAAGTCGTTACCGACCTTGACGGAGCAGCGAGCGTTCTCCGTTCTCATCTGCACAGATGGGTGAGTTTGGCAGGGATTTCAAAGCACGACGTGGCTCTATATAGCACGACTCCATAAACGCTATCATATGTTGCCTTACACTCGACGAAAAGCTGGTGAGTATCGATTGGGTTTTAGACATTCATGCAGTATGGCAGGTGAGATCTTTGTACGCAGTGTTGAGAAGACTTTAGTTGACATAGTTGGAGGCGTATCATTTTTTGTGGATCGGGCAAACAATGCTGAGGTTTCATTCATCAGGCATACACTAACGATGTATCCAAATCACCTAATTTTTTCTTTCACAGGGAGACAATTGAGTGAAAAGGCTTAAGAAGAAACTATAAGTATTATTTTATATGAATCCTTATTCATCCCAGTCCAGTTTTATTGCGCAGGAGCATGAAACTAAGCAAAGGCGTATGAAGATGTTTTCGTTGTTTTGAACGAAATTTCAAGTTATTCTAAGTACCGAATGGGTTGGCAAGCCTTAGAGGAAAAGATTTAATTGCGAGCTACACAGAGATATTAATTGGAGATATCTTTGACATGGATACTAACTAATAGTATCCAAAGTCTGAAAAGTCTTCAATTCAAAACCAGGGGGACAAAAAAGTCGAGGAAAACATCACCTTAGATGACGCACGGAAGTGAAAGGAACCTCAACTAATTGTAATTGCAATCGGAGCAATTCGACAAAGACTGCGCTAAATGGAGAAGAAGAAGGAGTTTCTGTGCTTGGAGAATGAGGAAGCTTATTTCTTAATACTGCATGAAAATCTACGCGATCAGGCATCTAGCCTCAGAAAACTATAACAAATGATTATTTACGAGGGTTGTCTGAAAAGTTTCCGTCGATGTGAGTAGTTTTTGGGAAAATGGAAAAAATTGAGAATCGAATTTAAACGTGGCCGTAAGAGCTTGGGAGATGATGAACCTTCGGGACGTCCAAAAACTGCAACCACTGACGATAACATTGCTAAAGATCACCAAATGGTGTTAGACGACCGCCGAATTAAAGTGAGAGAGAGGGTAGAGGTTATGAAAATGCCCAAAGAACCTGTTTGTTATATATTAAATCAAGATTTAGGCATGAGAAAGCTGTCCGCGCGTTGGTTGCCGCGTTTACTTATGTTAGACCAAAAACGTGTTCGAATGAACATTTCTAACGCTCTGTTGGCGCAGCTTAGGCACAATAAATCCGAGTTTTGGCGCCGATTAATTACTGTAGATGAAACTTGGATACACCATACGCCAGAAACAAAAATTCAGTCAAAATAGTGGACTGCAAAGGGCAAGCCGGCTCCAAAAAAAAGCAAAAACTGTTTTTTCGGCTGGGAAAGTGATGGCGACGGTTTTTTGGGATAGTAAAGGAGTTATCTTAATCGATTATCATTAAAAATGAAAAACCATTACAGGAGCATACTACGCATCATTAATTGACAAGCTGAAGGCAGAAATTGCGGAAAAACGGCCACATTTGCAGAAAAATAAAATCCTGCTTCACATCTCAGCGGTTACCATGGCGAAAATCCATGAATTACGGTTTGAACTGCTTGACTATCCGCCTTATTCACCAGATCTAGCCCCAAGCGACTTCTTTTTGTTCCCTCATCTAAAAACTGCGCTCGGAGGACAGAGATTTTCGTCAAATGAGGAGGCAATCACCTTCGTGAACAATTATTTTGCAGAGAAAAACACCAAGTACTATTTGGACGGGTTAGAGAGATGGGACCATCGCTGGAAGAAGTGTGTAGAGTAACAAGGAGACTATGTCGAAAAATAAAAAAAGAAAATTGAGAAAAAATGTCTTGTATCATTGTTCGGAAACTTTTCAGACAACCCTCGTAATCCAGGATGCGGAAACGTTGTGAGAAATCGACGGCGATCAAGAGTCATTGCCTTTAAAACAGTAAGCGTCCGCTTGGTTATCGTCTGCGTCGAAGAACATATAGTTTGCTTGTCACAGATTTTATCATGGAGGAATTCTATGTCTGAGCGAAACACCAGAGCCTGTTCAAATACCATAATTGTACTCGCAGGCGAAAAAGGGTGACAGAATATGCATATATAGAAGCGCTGCACTGCAATATTTTGGTTGCGGAGCTTCTACAAAAAAGGCAAACAATTTGCAATTGGTTGGAACCCAGAATGCAGGTTCTTTGTAATAATAGCAACAATCAGGACTTGAACAAAATATGGTTTAATAGCACTCGCTTCGTGCACCATAAAGAGAGTGTGGTAGTAACAAATCGAATACTAATTTAAGGATATCGATACTCATTAATGAATGCCTTTTCCGTTGAATGAAAGGTGTCGGCTTAACTCTCCGAAGGCCGAAAGCTGAAGCTGCGGTCTCTGATAGCTTGGTAGCTTAAATATTGAGCTGATGGCTTGGCGCTGTGAATGAATGCACCATGCACCAGCATCAACCAATTATGGGTGTTCGATGTCTGGACTAACTACTACTCCACAAAAAACATTTTTGAAAAACCGTGCTAGATAATAAACAAGAAAAGAAAGCATTGTTCATAATCTCTTGGCGAATCCATTTCTTTTAAATTGTAATAGTAACTTTTGTACGCAACATCTGAAAAAGAAACATGTCAGTGAAAAATGCATATTGTCTCGAAGAGCTACTGTCGCCTAAAAGTAGATCACATCATAGTCTTTTTGTTTGAAAAATTTAAGTTTGAAAAGATTTGTTGAATGTGGAATTGAAAAAGAACGCGCAGAACGTATAGTAAGCCTGTACATTTTAACGTAATTGGGGAAGAGTAAGAGCTAAAGAAGGCTCGGCAACCACTGAGGAAAAGTAAGATCATTTTGGCCCGTCTTTTAGCTATTTATACGAATAAATATTACTAGGATTCTATGCCAACATTATAATTTAAATGCAATATGGTATGTACTTACAATCTTCTCCTCCAATATCTACATCACTGTCTGAACTGCCCATGCTGCTGTCTAAGTTATTGTCCTCAGATTCACCCAACATGCTGCCAATTAACTTGTGCCGCCCAACTGCAGTGCCAGTTCTTGGCTTGCTACGACCCGTAGTTGGTCGAACTCTAGTTGTAGTATTACCCAAATCCCTATTGGCAACTTCACTTGCAGCAGTTGGAACACCGATATTCGCTCCGCCTTCGCCTCTTGCATTTAGTACTAAATCTTCGTCCCTTATAAACGGCATATTATCATCAAAGTTTCCATTGAATTCATCATCATCGTCATCTTCCATAAGACCTTCTGGTAAAAATGAATGCATGGAGTTCTCCGCAGGCTTCTGAATCGGCGATGAAACTGTCTCTCCTATATTTTTTTTAATACGTGCAGCCATCTGCACTTTCAAAGCATCCCGACAATGGATTCGAAGAAAATACTGCTGAAACAGTTCCTTAAGCTCCAGTTCGTACTGCTCAAACTCTTGCAAATGAGCTGGACGAATTTTCTCTAAAGCCTCAAGTCGCTGCTTAGTCCTCTCAAGTTCTGCTTTCTTTCGTTGAAGTTTCGTTCTCAGAGCGTTGAACTCAACTTTTGAATTTTCCAGTTGGACTCGACTTGACTGAAGTTTAATATTTGCAGCTGAAATCGCATTTTTTAGTGCTCGCTCGACTCCAGAAATTTCCATTGTTCTATTCGCTTGCATCATCCTAGATTCTTTGTTTATGACCTCTTTTGAGAGTAAATCATAAAGCGCTGCTCCACGATTTGTTAAATCGGAGGATAGTTCTCTAGCTCTACGTAAGTCGTCCATTTTGTCTCCAATATCCACTTGGTTAAGGCTTCTAAAGTTCTCATCATCGTCTTTGTCTTCGTTCTGATGTGGTGATGTGATTAAAAGTTTCGTTATCTTCTGCAGTTCCCCGGCAGTTGCTGCTGACGATGCATATAATTTTCTAGGATTCAGTTTTATGGCGGATTTTGTGACAAAAAATTCAGTTGCAGAGCGAACAAGAAGAATTCGGTCGTTCTCACTGTCAGGACTTCCGGGTAACACTGTTCCAGGTTCTAGAAGCCCAGCCAGCCATTGTAGAATCTCTGCGACAACTTTAAAACTAGCCAGACTTCCGTAATTGCTGCACAAGGCCTGAAGTGGAAAGACTTTTGGAAAGCCCAAAAGCTTTAAGTGCTCCGATAGGTCTGCAAATTTGTCTTATTAGCGAAATTTACTTGTTGGAACCACATGTGTGCTTTAAAATACCTCTTACATCCTTGAATGACATGTTTGTTCTACTTTAAATGTTGAAATTTTTTTTATGGCAAAAATATAGAAAACAAAATTTTGTTTGTACCGTCAAAGTATCCTAGCAACTTTTGCCCGCAGGAGGGGTTGTTTTCGTGTTTGTCATTTACACATGCACGTAAATAAAAACATTCGTACTTCGTACATGTACGAGTATGTACATATGTATATGCAGCAATTTGAAATTGGGGCACATTAATTAGAGTGAAAAATATAACAAAGTGGTCTAATGAGAATTTACGATTATTTAGGGGAACAAATTGTGAATGAATGCCAACCATCATCTGTTCGTACAGGGTTAGGGTGCGAAGGTCTTACGGCTTTAAACAAACAGAAACCAGGAAAACAGGGACATTCACAAGTTGATTAAAAAAAAAATTCTATTTAAAGTGCACACGAACTCGCCTTATTTCAACAGATGTTTCGCAGCATGTTGCAATAGAAAAGAATGTGCTGTGTTTACAATTAGTCATAAAGAGAATTTTTGCAGCTCTTAAAGATTTGTCGAGCCAACTGGTTACTGGTTACTGGTTTCGTGTTCATCCGATGAAATATCCCTTGTTAAGGGCTATTTTTAGGACTAAATTTTTGTTGAGATGAGGCTCAGGGAAATTAGCATATCTTAATATTCAAGTGAAAGGACGAAGAAACAAGAATCATCAATCAATACTAAAAGAGTTTGGTTAGTAATGAAAATATTTAAAATATAGGAATAAGCAAAGTTTTTCATCTAACTTGGCTAAACGCCTCTGGGCAACCATTCAAATTTCTTTCTTTAACCTGCAACTTCTTCTGTTTGCCACTTTTGCACACTGGTCAGTTTGGTAAAAGTGGGTGTAGAGGCTATTGCCTTGGAATGGTTGAAATAGGCCACTTAAGTATGCAATAGACACAATCGAGTAGGCACTTGAAGTTTCGGGGACTAATCTATCTTAAGCAAGCGCAGACAATATAACCCCTCTTTTGTGAACCATGAATAATTATGGTACTAGGCTTTTGGTTATTTGGGATACTTTTCATAAAACATACCCGTATCTTCGAGCTCATGGGGTGAAGCCTTAGGACAAGTTGCCTTAACATCTTCTTAATTTAGATTTTGATATCTTCGCTTTTTAGCTGTCACGGCATAATTGTAATACCCTAAAATGTTTAATATAGCAGTTTCGACTGTAATTTGCTCTTTTTAACTCGTTCAATTTCACGCCTTTCATTTTATTTTGAAATAGACTAAACAGCAAACTTCTTCTCTCGTTCTCTACTTGTGAAGTATGATAGTTCTAAATCTTCTTTTCAGCGTCGCTTTGTAAAATATGTTCTGCATTTTACTCTAATCAAACTCGTTAGTCAAACCAATAAATTCGTGGTAACAGTGTATTTAAAACCAGCAAATTATTTGCGGCATTTCGAGTACTGACATGGTAATAGCGTTTATATCATAAATATTGGGTGCGGTTTGCTAAGAGATGGCGTAACTTGTATTATTCCATTGGAACATACGTTGGAAAGCTACTGTCATTGTACGTCATTTTAGTATATGTCATTCATTTGAAGCGTAAACAACAATAATTTTTTTTCACTCAAATATGTCGAACTTTGTGCCTGAAAAAGTGTTTTTGCGGGGAGTTCTTCTTCATTACTCTAATATGAAGAAAACTGCTGCCGAAAGTCATCGTATTTTGGTGGAAGTTTATGGTGAACATGCGCTAGCTGAGCGAACGTGCCAAAAGTGGTTTGCACGATTTAAAAGTGGTGATTTTGACTTGGAAGACGATGAATGTCCTGGGCAGCCAAAAAAGTTTGAAGATGAATAACTGAAAGCATTACTCTATGAAGATTGTTGCCAAACACAAGAAGAGCTCGCAGAATCTTTGGGTGTCACTCAAGCAGCCATTTCAAAACGTTTAAAAGCAGCTGGATATATTCAAAAGCAAGGAAATTGGGTTCCACATGAACTCAAGCCAAGAGACGTCGAAAGGCGGTTTTGCATGTCCGAAATGCTGCTGGAACGCCAAAAAAGGAAGTCATTTTTGCATCGGATTGTTACTGGTGATGAAAAATGCATCCATTACGACAACCCCAAGCGCAAAAAATCATATGTGAAACCCGGCCAACCAGCCAAATCAACGGCAAAGCCGAATATCCATGGCGCGAAGGTAATGCTCTGTATTTGGTGGGATCAGATATGTGTGCTGTATTATGAGCTGCTAAAACCGGGTGAACCATCAATGGACAACGCTACCGAACACAATTAATCCGTTTGAAGAGAGCAGTGGCCGAAAAACGCCCGGAATTTGCGACCAGACACGAGGCAATAATTTTCCATCATGACAACGCTCGGCCCCACGTTGCTATTCCGGTTAAGAACTATTTGGAAAACAGTAGATGGGAAGTCTTACCTCACCCGCCTTATAGCCCAGACCTTGCCCCTTCTGACTACCATTTGTTCGGGTCGATGCAGAACGCCCTCACTGAAATACGGTTCACATCAGAGCAGAATATCAAAAATTGGCTTGATTCATTCTTGAATAATGCTATTGTACAAGTTTTTCTTAAATAAACGTTAAAATTTTGAAAAAAAACCGCACGAATTAATATTAATATACCCAATATTAATATTGAAAATTTTATAAATGGTATTAACGGATTAAAAGAATATTTGTAAATTTTCAACGGTTCTACTAGAAAATCCCCTTCTCATTCTGATGTAAGACTTTTGTTCTATTAAAATATAGATATTTAACACTTTTGAAGACATACGCCTAAACGACTTTTTTTTTATGTGCGGGCTCATATTACAAATAAACGCAAGTTTAGTGTTGATAATTATGATTAAAGCGATCTCATTAACAATCGAGACAGAAGTCTTCTAGACATAAGCCGTCGAATACACGCCAAAATAGACATTATTATTTTCTATTAATATACCCGTAATAAACTCCTTAGTTTGTCTTTTCATAGGCCCGGTAGCTTTTAAACTTGTTTCCCGAAATATTGCCAATCTGGAACCCCCGGGGGCATGTACTATATTTAACGCATCTAAGAAAATTAATCGGGTGTACTTGTACGAATAGATCAAGAAAGATTTATCGACTTAAAGATTTAAATATTTGGTATAATGGCTTAATACCCTATTTTAATCGGTAATTTGAACAGAAAAGAATGTACACCAAATTACATGTATTTCCTTGTTAGGGAGTTGAGTACGAATAAATTACACACTAAGCGTATGGAAAATTATGCCTGGAGCTCAAATATCTGCATATACATTGTAGTGATTGTCTTTGCTGCATGCCTAGATACAAATTATGCAATTATTTAAAAAGTTTAGATAAATTAGTTTCCCTGTGTTGGCGTTTCATTATGGGTATTTTGGGGCATAAATAAGATATCCATGAATAGCAAACTTCATCTACAATGTAGTGAATTGGTGCATTTACAAACTCGTCTGACAGTAGATTATAACTCCTTGTGAATATTGATGACTAACGACCGCAATTATTTTGGTCCAGGAATTAAAAGCCGAAAATTATTGTTATATGTATTTTACCTATTTCGGTTTAATAGCGTATTCCTAAATTCCATATGTCCACTTAAGCTGGAAACACATTTCCCAGCGGCAGCTAGTTTTAGAGCTGAGATGAATAGACTTTTACGGTCGACATAATCATCCATCTGTGCATGTAATTTGAATAACCATGTATCGTTATCACCTAACTCACACTCTATTTGATAATACGCATCCGCAGAGTCATTGCACAGTGCGTGCGCATCAAAGAAGCTGTTGTTACTGAGGAGCGTAGTATTGATGGGGACCAGAATGAGTCGAGTCGCTATCGTGTACAAGAACTGGACCTGTATCCATCAACTTTATGGAAGATTTTGCGAAAAGATCTTAGTTTACAGGCTTGCAAGTTCTAAGTCGCGGAATTTTTGAAGCCGCTTGAACATCGTGTGGGTCGTACGCTCGATGAATGGGTCAAATAAGGGATTGGTTTTGATTCTCCTTTTCACCACAAAATTTTTTCAATATTCTGTCAACAGGAAAATTGCTGCAGAGATTTTTCAAGGTTGAATGATCAAAAAATGTCCCTATTTAATGTGCTTTATGGGCTGGGGGTGATGCAACCATTGTAGAATATATGGCTATAATTTCTAGCTTTTCCGTTCCACAATTGAATGGTGCTAATCTGGAAGGGCTGTGATTTCAAGAAGACAGTTCAACATGACACACACCACGGGCCACAATCATATTATTTAAGGAATCATTCGATGAGCGCATAAATTCGCACAATAGACTTGTGAATTGACCTCCAACATCACGTGATTTAACACCTTTGTATTTTGTTCAGTAAGAATATGTGAAGTTGCTAGTCCACGTCGGTACGATGAAGGTCTTCAAAGCCAACGTTCACTACGTTATTGCCGAAAATTGGACTTACAGAATGCGCCTTATTAGAGCGCATATAAAATTCTATACCTCTAAATAAACCGTTTGCATAAATACATATGTGTATAATAGGCATCTTATTTGCGGAAAAAATAATGCACAATGGTCTGGCCTCAATATATAGGGTGTCCCCCAATTCGTTAACTATAATTTGGGAAATGATTTCTGGGTATATTTTAGGAAAAAAAATCGTTCTACAGTAAGGGTCTATCTCCAATGTTGACATTATTTATCGAGGATTTAAGAAAAGGTTTAGTTTGGTGTACCCTGACCCATGTTAACGGAAATTGCTCTGTTAGTCCTAATGGTAAAAACTTCGTGTAGGACTTTATTTCTAGAAGAAATACCAGCCTATATAACGGCGTTTAAATAAAGCTGATATCTTGTTTGAGTCTTTAGATATCCAATTTCTAAACCCGACCCGTTTTCATTGCCCATGCTAATTTTTGATTTTGACATTTTTCTCCAGAAAATGTCTAATTAACTATTTTTTTCTTATGAAAGTAATAATAATAAAATAAAAAAAATCATCATCAAGTTTGCACAAAAACCCACAGATTTTATGATACTTGGAAAAAACAACAGTTGACAATACCCACTCGTAAGAGTAGTTTTCCACGAATTATTAATTTTCCAATATTTTTTTAAAAATGCATAGTTATTAAAGAGTTTTAAAGCGTGCTCGTTTGTTTGACTACCTGTCAAAACTCGCATTCCCTTTCCTTGTTGCTTAAAAGTTCTCAGAAAGGGTTAGGTTTGGAATTTGAATGCCTATTTCGAAAATTTACCAAACAAAAATGGTATAAAAGTTTGGAAAAAAATATAATTCATCAGTTTAATTTTCTCCGCAAAGGTTACAGTTGCTTAGAAACGCTATTTGAAATGTTCGCATTTACTAACCAAGAATACGCAGACATTATTTACATTTATGGTCTGTGCGATGGAAGTTCAACTAGTGCGTGACAAAGATACCATGAACTTTATTATAACCGACGACTTCCTAGTAAAGGAGTATTTTACAATACTCGTACGTATCGAAGGCTTCGAGAAACGACATCAGTTTCAAATACACGACCGAATGCGGGAGCTCCACAAGACAAGTAAGAAGGAGTTCGGCTGATGAAAGAATAGTGGAAGCTGTTGCAACTGATTCATCAACCAGCATCAGAAGCTTATCTTTATAATTCAATGTTTCCAGACAAGAAATTTCTAATGTAATAGTACTGCATGGAGAAAATCTTTATCCATACCACCATACACCTGTGCAGGAACTGCTCAAAGAGTTTATTAGCAGAATTCCTTGAACGGACGAATCTCAATTTACACGGGATGGGATCACAAATTTCAATAATCTTCATGCAGGGGGACACTCTGTATAGGGATGTTAAAACAGTGGTATTCTGTCCTATCAAATCTTTGTTGAAGCATCTGTTTCACTTTGGATGCTCACCAGTTAATACTTAAGCTCCAATTCAAATGAAGTACAGTAAAATACCGTGAATCTCCATCAACAGAACAATTCGTATGTATTTCAAAGCTTCGTGATTTCTTAAATATTATAATCTATAATTTGAAATTATTGTGCGCATCGAAAGGCTGCCTGTTTTATAAAAGTAATAAATAAAGCTAAAACCTAAACAAAATACATACAGCTCAAATGTATGTAACTTCGGTTTCTAAATAATTAAAATCTCTATGTTCAAAATTGCCAACATCTGTGAACACTGTTTGAACCGTTCTCCTTCTATTGTTTTGTTTTCTCTTAATCAATCTGTCATCGCATTGTCACTGCATACCTACCGTATACATTTCGTATCTCTTTAATGTTTATCTAATGAAACCTGCATTCGATGCAACATGTGCTGCTTACGTTTACTCAAATATTGTCGTTACCATGTCATTCTGCTTCGGGCATTTCTAGTCCAGCACTAACCTACACATCCATAAAAACGATTTGTTTCGCTCTCGCCACTCGCAAGCAAGCAAAATCACACATGCCAAAGTAAATGGCAACAACAAATCCAACAACAAAAAAGAAAAAAACTATACACTATAGTTCAACATATCAAATCAACATCATAATCAACATCACCATACCCGCAATAACCAACCCATACTTGCCTATGCCGAGTACTTATTGTATCTGAATCTCTGGCAACTGCGCTATGTTGAGAACGTCAAGAAATCGGAATTCGTGTTTTTCCCACTCGAATGGCCAGATACATGTTTAGTTGAATTTTTGGTGTCGCCTGAGGTTGAAGTTGGACGGGCAACCAAACGGTATTCGTGTCTAAATCGCGAATATCTTCCCTGTGTAGTGCCCAAAAAAAAGAAAAGAGCAAAAGAAAACGCAAAATTGTATCTCATAACCTGTGCGCTATGGTGTAAGTTGATCGTTGCACTTTACGGCGTAGTGTAGAAGTTCAACTTATTCATAATATTCAGTTTTTGCATATTTTTTTTGTTATTATTATTGTATAGAAGTTTGTCTGGCTTTAAGTATCTCTAGAGAGGTTTAGTGTGTCCGTTTCGGTGTCCGTGTCCATGTCCGTGTCCATGTCCGTGTCCGGGTGCCTACCAAATCATGCTAACGAAATGCAATAAATAAATTGAATTTCGTTGTTGCTATTATTTTGCTATTGCCAATACGACTATGTTGAGGAGATCTAAGGGAATCCCACAAAGAAAGATCAAAGCAAAAAAAAAATAATTGTGCTATTATTATTATTATTATTTTTTTTTTTTAATTTTTTTTTAAATTTGTGGATGCGGAGAGGAGATACTTAATATGAAACTCTCAGTCAGTCCCAGGAGCATACAATACACGTGTTGTTAGTTGTTATATACGAGTACACACACCCGTATATACAATACCAATTACACATCTACAATATATTCTTTTCTACATGAACGTACAAGAGTTTGATCTAAATATGATATCTTAAAGATACAACTGTGATGGTATGTGGTGGTTCTCTTGTGAAGTTTGCTTAAAGTGCATCTGTGTTGCTTAGTGGCTTGTGAAGTTGTTAAAACTTCGACAAAATCTGTTTTTTAAATAAAATTTTGCACATTACCTCAGGTAAAAGTGGACAAAAAGAAATGTCTGTCAATGGAAAATAAAGGAAACACAACATTATGAGAAAGAAGCGAAACAGATGCTCTCGTACTACCTATAACCTACATTGTGTTTGTGTATCTAGAATGTGAAATGTTTTGAATTGCATTTAAAGTTAAAGCCGATGTTAAGTAAATAAAAATTAAATTAAATAAAAAAAAATTATCGAGAAACTCGGGAATTTGATTGTCATCCATCTATGCTCGGTGTTTTCTTTGATAAAAAAAAAAGTGCAAAGTGTTTGGACATGAAATTAGATTCTGTGTACATACAGTCTGTTGTGTATGGTCTGTACTAGGGCATAACCCAAGAGTAGTGTGAGTGTGGTGAAATATGTTTTTTTTTTTGTTTTTTCTCGTTTTCGTTTTCTGTTATATCTGTGTGTTGATGATAAATCTAGAAAAACGTTTTGTTTTTGTTTATGTTTTTCGTTTTCTGTTGTTTCTTTGGGAGAAGGAACAGGTTCTATGTCAATAGTCAAAAAGTCTGCTGCCTCTGCAACAGATACAAATGAATGCTTCGGCTTTTAAGAGATTTTTTGCTGTTTTTTTTTTTTTTTTTTTTTTCTTTCGTTTTCAGCGCGGTAGCCTTGCCGGATCGGATAGTTGTCCGATTATACATACTCAGAGATACGTAGATACGATACAAATATTATACATTAGAGTTAGCGAGCGTATAGTTTCGCTTTGGTATAATAGATCTGAAAGCGAATGTAGCTCTGGCAGCAAGTCGGACTCTGGAAAAACAATCGCTCGCTTGAAATGACTATAAAAGTCCATTGTGAACAGCTGATTCGGGCAAAGGTGACGTAATTTTTTTTTTTTTTCCATTTTTTCCACGCATGGAATATATTTTTTTAGTAGTAGTTTCTCATCGTTGTCTCGTTATTATTAGAAAAGTTGATTTCTTGTGAAAGAAAAAATGAAAAACTTAAAAAAATTGAGTCGTTGCGGTGAGGGGTAGTGTTTCCATTATAAAGACGGATAATGACTTGGACAAGTAAGCCAGCAGAGTTTTCACTCTAATGCGTATCATACTCGTATAAACAAGTGAAGTTCTTTCAAGGGTTTTACAATTTATGATGACGGAAAGTGATTTATTGGCTAAGAGATTGTTGCATGATATGATTCAATTCGAAAATTGAATGCTTTTGCTCATAGGATCATAGGAGAATAGGGATGCAGACAGTTCCATAAATTATATCCTTCTCGATTTAACAAAGTGATATTTGAGTATGAACCCGATTCAACTACATAGTTTGCATCTGCAACGATAAGTACTTGAAAGACCAACAAGGATACTGTAATTGAACAAAGTGCTAACCATGCCTTACTGCATCTATCACATGTACATGTACCACTTACATTTGTATAAAAATAGAAATTCCTGCAGAGTTAATAGGTATTTTTCAAATATTTTGATTTCATTCATTGGGCAACTTAATGTTTACAAATCGTAAAACACTTTATTCTAAATTAACAGCCATTTGTCTTTCAACACAACCTAAGGTGATCTGCTCAGTATATGAAAAACTGTCCACTGCCCAAGCAAAAGTTCGATTAAGATGGTCCGCATTTTGAGGCAGGGTACGGCTTCTAAAACAGACCATATCTGGCAGCCAAAGGGTTGAGGTATAGACTACCAGTTGACCAATCATTTGGCGATATGAATTTCGGAACGATATCTTTGAGCCACTGGTTTCCACTTTGCCCAGAATTTTATTAGAATGTCCACCTCTTTTGGCGAACAGTTTTTGCTTAAACGTCTTCAATCCGCCTTACAAGAAATTTCATCCGACTAAAAGTCAGTAACGCTACCATAGCTCACTTCCCAGCATACCATTACTGATGCGAGGTAACGGGCACATATGATCCTTGGAATAAATTCTGACGCTTTTTTTGATGACGGAGCATATAAATGGTGTTTTTTTTTTTTTTTAGAGGTATACAAATTCAATACGAAATAAAACAGTTGAAGCTAATGTTAATGTCTATGATATTTAAAGACAATTTTATGCCATTAGTGTTTAAATATGCCATCGGGCATATGCGCGCCACGACTAGCTCGAATGAAGCGCAATCGGGAAGTCCAATCTTCGACAACTTTATCAGCTATAACATGGCGACTGTTGACTTCCAAATCGTCCGACGTCTCTGGTCTATCAGCATAGACTAGTAACTTCACATACTCCCAAAGAAAGTAATCTCAAGGTGTGAGATCACAGGATCGTGGAGGCCAGTTCACAGGTAGTTCACGCGAAATTATGCGCTCAGCAAAAGTTTCTCGCAATAAATTGATGGTGTCGCGCGCCATGTGGCATGTTGCGCCATCTTGTTGAAACCGAAGCTCTGTCAAGTCAATGCCATTCAACTGAGAACGTTCCATGATTTTTAACGTAAACCACCTGTCATAATATTAATTATGTTTACGAGATGCCCATACATCCATGGGGAGCAAGGATACGCCTTGCCATCGCTCGCCACAAATATTTTGATACCAATCCGGAACTGTGTTGGAGGCACAAGTTCCACCCTTGGTATGAGTCGAGGCGCCGACCTGAAACCTCTTACTGTTCTTAGGGTCACAGCACCCAGTACTTATTTGCTACTCTACAATGGGTTAAACCAAGGAAAACCCGTACCCGCGATTTGGGTTTAAACCACAGCCACCATGACGCTCCCACAAGGGGGCCTACCTCTAACAAGTCAGGCCCGGACCGAAATCCGGGGGGCTCCTGACTCCCATGGTACCGTGATTTAAGTCCTGGTATGGACTACCGGTGGTCAAGCCGCCAACAAGACCTATGACCGGCAACTTGTAACTGGTCAAATCGTAGCAACCATTCAGAGGCAATATCTGAAGATGTTTACGATAAGACCAGTAATATGCTCTGCCCCCGCTTTTTATTAGACAACGTCATTGATGGGCGAAGCCTTGATAATCGGGCGGGGGTCCGCCATTCAACTAAGGAACGAAGAAGTCAGAACTCATGTTTCTATAGCGCTCTCCATTGACGGTAACATTCTGGCCGACATCGTCGTTAAAGAAACATGTGCCGATGATTGCAGCAGTCCATAAAGCACACCAAAGAGTGAGTTTTATTGGTTGTCTCGACAAAGGCTTCTGGGTTTCTCCACTTCAAATTTGGCAATTTTGTTTCCAGTGGGTCTCATCGGAGAATAAAATTTTGTGTTGAAAATGACGGTCAAGCTGAACCATGTTTTCGGCCCATTCACCGAACCTACGACGCGTATGATGGTCACGCGGTTTCAACTCTTGCACAAGCTGGATTTTATACGCTTTTAAGCCAAGACCTTTCCGTAAAATTTTGCACAAAGTGGATGGGCATAGCTCTAATTGCTGTGCATGAATGGCGAGTCGACTCATTCGGATTCTCGTCAACCCTGTGGTCCACAACGGCAGTACCTTCTTCTGTTTGCACTGTTTGCTGTCTAGTGGATAATACGTCCACTAGAGTGTACGTGGTACGAAAACGATTAATCGTGTCCCGAATAACTTGCTCAGATGGACGATTATGTCGACCGTAAAATAGACGTAGCGCACGATTAGTTTGGCGAACCGTACCATGGTTTTCAAAATAAGTTTGCACAATTTGCACGTGTTGTATTGGCGTTAATCTATTCATTGTAAAATGGCAAAATGTATTGTACTAACCACAAATCAACTTTCAACTATCAAATTGACAATCTGTAGAAACAGTGTTGCCTCTAATAACCTCTAAAAAAAAAAACACCCTTTACATACATACATAGGTATGTGTTTATTGAAACATTTCTTCAACGTTGAACATTTTCTCGTCTTTGAAAACATTTCGTCGGATGCGCAAAACATCCAATTTTTACTTACGTTTTTGCCGCAATGCGTCCGTGAAGATTTTCTATTTTGCAGCAGTTCTCATCTGATGCAAGATCGAATGTCTCTGATGACACTCAGAGTACTTATTATAGTGCACGAACAGCAAGATCTTTGATGATTTCGAACTCATCCTCCATCCTCGAATGTGAATTTGTCACAGAACGTTACACAAAGTTACAAGTACTTTTGCAACTGATGACCAACTACTACAATATCTCTTTATTTTTCAATTTACAATGTCGTCCCATTTCCATCTAATTGAAAATTGCATAAATATCACATAACAAAGTACCTATCAATCAACACGCAATAGAGCAATAGATACTTTCAACACTTTATCCACGAAAAATACGTTTGGTCTTGTACGTTTTTTTTTTTACTATACAAAGCACATCTATGTTTACCTGTGTCTGTGTTTATTCCGATCTGCAAAGTGTTACCTAAATACATTATGCTATCTTGTCGCATTACGATAATTCGAAAGGTAAGATGCACCCAATAACAATGGTAGAATTAGCGAATCCATCAGTAGCATCCGTATATATGGATATGCTTCGATGTATTGAACACACATTTGCGCAAACAAGGTTCTATCTTGGCTGCAGGAATAAATTGAATCGGTTTGTCAATGAGCCAACATGTTTTTGTGATTTTGATTACGATTTCCGGCTGGTACACCGGTCATTCATTATTGTTTCTTTTCCAACGTACTGTCAGGCAATTTTTTGGTATGTATTCAGACAATACACCAACTTATTTTCTTAATGAGCGTTTGCATCAAACGCTGGTTTCAAGGTCGTTCACATATAATTCACATAATGAATCCCGAAAATGACCCAAAGGTGGAAAACTACTCGGTCTTGAAGGGCAATCAACAGGTCAATTACCTTTGATAAATTGACTGGGATGCGCACTGTCTGGCACCTTGCGCCGTCTACTTGAAACCACTTTTCTTTCACAATAATACCTTTTAATTGGGCAAGGAAAAAGCCAGTAATCATGGTTCTATAGCATTCTCCTTTGACTGTAAATTACTGCTCTACGTAACTTTTTAAAATATATGGACTAAAGCCCATTAAGCATGCCAAGCAGTAATTTTGTGTGGCGCCTCAATAATGGTTTGTGGATTTCCTTCACACCAAATAAGGCAATATTGTCGATGTCGCTATTCAACCAAAAATGAGCCTCATCACTGAACTAAATTTGGTGGTGAAAATGAAGATCAAGAGCAATATTTTTGTCGACCCATTCACTGAAAGTAGCGGTTTCAATTCTTGCCCGAGCTGGATCTTGTAAGTTCGTAAAGAAAGATCTTTCTGCAAAATCTTCCATAATGGATGGACATAGTTAGTCCTGCCATAAGTTCTGTTACAAATATAAAACGCTAAAAAAAACCGTAAACATATTGTATTCAAAATTGTTCCATTTATTAGACCACAATATTGAGGATTAAAAAAAATTGGATTCACTCGAAATGACTGCCTTTTGCTTTAACACAAGCTTCCAAACGGTGTGGCCATTGGGCTATAGCGGCACGTACGATTTCCATGGAGATTGTGGACGCTGCTGTGGTTAATGTTGTTTTAAGGCTTTCCAAATTTCTGTGGGAAGTCTTGCAGGCCATGTTCTCCAATTCTGACCACAAACCATAATCCAGTGGATTCAGATCTGGACTCCCCGACGGCCAATCTTCTGCTGCTATAAAGCCAGAAATATTGACTCTGAGCCACTCCTGTGATGTTTTGCCTTGTGCGCTGGAGCAAAGTAATGCTGGAAGATCCATCTGTATCCATTGAAAAGGGTATTGGGCAAACCTTTCACAACACCCTACCCTCTAGTACATCTTCTTGGTAAACCTTTGCACCAGTTTTTGCGCCTTTTTTTGTTTTACAGAAATGGAGGGCTGTGACACCATGTCCACGTTCAACCCTTGGAACAACTTTTTTCGCTTC
The DNA here is from genome assembly GCA_963966105.1 of Volucella zonaria. NCBI lineage: Eukaryota > Metazoa > Arthropoda > Insecta > Diptera > Syrphidae > Volucella > Volucella zonaria. The sequence continues at coordinate 162,659,441 of OZ014532.1, forward strand.
CTTAGATGAAGTGGCATAAATTTTGTCATTTTGTTTTTTGAAAACTTCTTCCACGGTAAAAATGTTCTCATCCGTAAACAGAATGCTTTCATGTCCATTATCCGCGTGCCACTGCAAAAGTCGCTTGCATCTTTCCAGCCTAATTTTTTTTAGTTGAGGAATTGTATGAGTTGTACGGCTTAGGAACGATATTTTAGAGTACGTCCGAAAGTGGGCAGGCATACTGTACGTTGCGCACTTTACGATATCCCTATCTATTATCAATTAGGGTATGTGTTGTTTAGAAACGATCCATGGTTATTCGAATAACTGTTTCAAATAGACGATTTTGACGCCCGTAAAATGGACATGGTACACGGTAAGTTTGGCAAACTGAATCAAGATTTTCGAAATTGGCATAAGTTTAATGATGGTAAAATAGGAAATCAAATATAGCACAAATCAGCTATCAGCTGTCAAATTGGCTGTCGCTGGAAAAATCGTTTTCATTTCAAAGAACAATCCCCGATAGAAAAACACACTTTACCAATAGTTTGCGCAGTTTATAGGGTCTCTCCTCTTAAGCATCGGCAAAAACCTTGCTGAGAATCCATTTTTCGGGCATATTGTCGTTCCACCATATTTTGCAGATGAGTTCAAAAATAGATATTGCAATTTTTACTTAATCCAGAACAGGGTGGCGTCGCCTCTTTTGGAATATTAGCCTTGCGATGTGTTGTAATAAGGCACCCGTTCAAATGTCAACAACTTTAGACTTCTTGTCTAGGTAATTTTGGCTCCGATGACACTTCTGTATTCATATAAGCACTATCGATAGCAATGTAGTACTTGTATATGGCTCTTTCTATCCGGCCCGGCTACATGCGGTCTATTTAGGAACCCAACATTCCATATGCAAATCCGAAGTTTGTTATCCCTATTTCGTGTTGTGTGTCGTCACAGTAAGCCCGTATTTATTTAATGCACTTGGTTGCTTCGCAGTAGTCCGCTTTTTTTTTTTTAGATATCCCTTAACCTCCCGAGAAATTTTATGGCGATAGGATCAAATACAGAAAATGCGTGGCAATATTGTCAACAAACCGTCAAAAATTTCACTTCTAATGTACTGAGTTTCAACCGTCCAGCTCAAAGAAACCTTGTTTCGATAAAGGATGACGGCTCACACATGCAACAAAACGAGAAGCTCACGATAAAGAATACATTGTATATATACACCCCGAATGACTCGAACTGCAACCAACTTCAGGCTGCTATAATTTCCAAACTGTTCATGACAGTGAGCTCAAATTTTGACACATGACAGATAATTTTATTATTTACAAGCTTTTTAAACGATTTGCGTCTCAGTTGTGTTGAAAAATTTTTATCCGCGATGGAATTCAAATGTGATAGTGTGATTGCTTTGTATTTGGCTGGAAAACCACAAGTAACATCGTTAGGGCACTCCAGCACCTCAACGCTAATAAATCATTTGTGTCTCGAACCATAGCTCATTACCGTGATACTGGCAGCGCGAGCGTTGCAAAACGCCATGGAGGTCGTCATAAAAAAACAGCAACATCGGCAGAAATGGTTCGGAAAGTGAAGGCTCGAATTGAGCGAAATCCGCGTCGAAGTGGAAGAAAAATGGCTCGTGAGCTCAACATATCGTTGGAACCGATGCAACACATGCTGAAAAATGAGCTTAGGCTCAAGCCATTGAAGTTCCAAAAAGCACACAATCTTACAGCGCAACAGAAAAAAGTTAGAGTCGTAAGAGCGAAGGAGTTGCTACGCTTGCACGAAAGTGGTGAGTTGCCGAATTTGGTTTTTTCCGATGAGTCGCCATTTGTTATCGAGCAATATGTCAACAAACAAAATGACCGAGATTACTTGCCTGAGAGGTCCTTCGAAAATTTACACCTTCAGACGGCCACCAGAAAGCAGGCAGCACCGATGGTGATGGTTTGGGCCGCCATAACCGCCGATGGTCGCTCGTATTTTTGGACCGTATCGTCAAAATTAATGCGATCGTATACCGTGAAACTATCTTAGAGGCAGCATTGAAGCCTTAGGAAAACAATCATTTCGGTCGGAGACCGTGGACATTTCAACAAGACTCGGCACCGTCTCACAAAGCGCGCGTCAACCAAGATTGGTAAAAAAACCATGTTCCACACTCCATTTCTTCGACACAATGGATTGCAAATTCTCCGGATGCAAATCCGTTGGATTTCTCTGTTTGGAGCACCTCAAGCAAGCCCTTCGCCGGGAATGGGCCAAAATACCGCAGAGCCACTTGCGTGCAGCATGCGATGCTTTCTTCGGCCGTCTCAAGGCCATTATTCGCGCCAAAGGTGGACATATTGAAAACTACCGATACAATTTGAAAATTGATGTATTTTCCAACATTTTTTGCTTTGGCACAATAAAATTTATCAAAAAATAAAAAAATTATAGCATTTTACAAAGTTGGAGTTCGAGTCATTCACCTTGTATTATTGGAGAAATGAAGTTAGTAAATTTTGCAGGAAAGCTAAGAGCGTTTTGCCAACGAAAGGAGTCTGCAGAAACGCACAAGAAAACAAACTATGGTATATACATATACTACAATAATATACTCGCATGTACCATCTTCTTTATAATCTTTGGGAGCTTTTATGGAAAAGAATTATATAGAGCTACATATGTCATGTTTTCGCACGCCTGCCTAACTTATTCGTTTGTGTGGATTAATAAGATTTTTATATTTTGTCTTCCATTCACCCTTCTTGTGATCAAAGAAGTTCAGTATCTGCGCTGCCTTTCTATTGTAGTTATCGTGCAGCTCTTAGTATTGTATAATAATTCTACCACGATCAGAACTTTATAGAATCATCACCAGAAGAAGCAGAAACTACTTCAAAGTTGCTGTTATCTATAGCGACATTAAATTCTATACGGCGTTTGTTTGTTAAAAGCAAATGCTTGGATTTGTCCTCACTTACTTTAAAACTAACTCATTTCCGCTGTTTTTTAATTGCAATTAAAGCATTTGTGTCCTCTCTGAATTTCAACAGCTCGTTGATTTTCCCACTATCTGCCCCCGAAAGACATTTAAAAAGTCGCATCTTTTTGGTGAAAACTCGCAGAAACATTTCTGAAGCGGTGCACATTGCATCTCATGATCAAAATGCAACACCGCTCTGCATTAAATAATTCGTCTATTGCCTTGTATAGTTGAATACGAAAAATTTAGCCATATGTTCTGGAAAAATTAAGTGAGCTATAACTTGAAATTCAATTTAGCCGAAAGCGAAACAGGTATGCGCGGGTTAGCGCTTTGTAGAAAGGTTTGTGACGGTCACGACATTTAATAAGAACTTCTGCTCACAAGAACAGATTCAAGTTTTTATGTAGCACAAAAATTGTTCACTGTGCATACGTTCAAGGTGAATGCACACATGCTCGAAACCATTGAACGTTTCGGGTTAGAATTCACTATTTTCGAGAATATTGTGTATGCCCACAGCGAAGAGTAAGAGTAGGCTTTGTACTGGTAATCGAAATCAGACATGGAGAGAATAAACCCGACAATTTTTTTATATCATAGGTGCAACATGCCTACAAACAAGTAAGATTCTACCGGACCGCGTTTTAAAATTTGCTGTGCGGTATTGAAGGTGCACTCCACAAGAAGGGGTACGCGCTAGGGATTTTCATCAACATTGAAGGTGCTTTCGACAACCCAACTTTTGACGGCATGTGTAGTTCGGCCAGAGAATATAGCGTGGAGGTTTTACTAGCTTTGTGTATGTATACGAGTAATGTTGGTGAATAGGACTCTGATTGCGGATGCTGATTGAAGACGGGTATAAAAAGGAACTTTTCGCAGGCGGATTCCTGTCACCGCTGCTATAATGCATGTTGGTCGACTTCCTGCTTAACGCTCTCAACAGTTCATATGTAGAAAATATAGCTGTCCTATCTGTTGGATCATGTCCAGAAACTGTGCTCTAAAGCTAATGTAGACGTGATCGGCAATTTGTGCACTACAATTGGGCTTTCAATCATCTTAAAATTCAGATTATTCTCATTAAAGTAGAAAACTGACTCGTGTAGAGCTTTTGCTACTAAATGGCATTACCACTCATTTTTTCAACGAAACTGAGTAATTGGGTGTTATCTTGAATAGTAAACTTCCTTGGATATATCACGTCGAAAACTCCAAGACGCTATCGGTCTTCTGGCAGTGTAAAGGAACTTACGGCACCACTTGAGGCTTGTCACCGAGGGCAAAAAAAAAACACATTGACAATTACGCATTTTGCGAAAACCTATTCGTGCATTGTGTATCTGTTAGCTTGACCGCAAAAACCAAATGTAAATAAGGCAAATCTGCTTTCGTAAAATAGTGAGATTTACCATAAATTACTGTAGATGCACCGATTCGCCATCTCAAAAGTTGATATTACAATATTTTTCTGATACCACTAAATATTTCAAAGGTAATCTTTAGAATTTGATATCGGAGTATTAGGTATCGTAATTTTAAACATAACAGCAACTCCCGCGTTGAAAAAATTGCAACGAAGAAAAAAACTGTTCAGAATGGTATGCGTCACTAGTTTCGTGACCGTCTAACCGAAAGGCGTGCTCTTTTTTGCGTCAATCCTGCCACCAAAAGTGCCACCATAAAATTCCTATTCAACTCTGTCTTTTCAAATCCATCGCGTCAAGTATTCGTCCTGATCTCCATGGTAATGAATTGTAGAATTGGCTTTGGAATCATAGTGGCAGTTTTGTCCGTTGTCGTCTATAGGAGTTTTATGAAAACCTTTCCATTGCCGGAAGTAGATACCAGAAAATACTGGGGTCGAGGAGAAGCGAATTCCGACAACACCTTGATTCGACCCTTCAAAGTTCTCTATGAACAAGAGGTTATAAATGATCTCGAGAAAATCCTCACGCGCCCTTTGGGACTACAGGACCCACTTGAAGGTGCTGGCTTTGAGTATGGTTTCAACCATATTTCGATATTGACACTCCAGGGGTGGGAGTCCGAATAGGACGGAGAGATTTTCTTCACTCGGAATGATTCAGGTTGTGAATTTTAACGGTTGTTTTGTGCTTGAAAACTCTACAACAGCCAAATCTACGTGTCAGTGTTATGCCTTCACACGCAGATTTTCTCTGACTGAGTTCCAATTACACAAATGAAACTTGCCGAGGCTAGAATTCGAAACTTGACCCTCCGAGTGAGAAGCGATTGCTAGTACCACTACACCACGGCCACCCCAGCATCTATCTGCCGAAATGGAAAGATAGGCAGGCGTATCCCAATCAGTTAAAGCAGTTCACGACACAAATTAATGGGTTCAACATCCATTTTATCCATAGGATACCACGTGAAATAGCTCCAGCAGTTGATTACATTCGAATACCGCTGCTGCTGTTGCCTGGCTGGCCTGGATCCGTAAGGGAATTCTATGATATCATCCCGAAGTTGACCACTTATTCGGATGATCACAAGTTTGGCTTTGATTTTGTGGCACCCAGTTTGGTTGGATGTGGATTTTCGGAGGCAGCTGCTAAAAAAGGCTTTAGCACCTACGAAATGGCCATTGTTATGCGCAAGGTGATGCTTCGTTTGGGCTACGACCGGTTCTTGGTTCAAGGCGGTGATTTGGGCTCAATCATCGGCAATCAACTTACAACACTTTTCCCCTAAAATGTCATTTGCTATCACTCGAATATGTGCGTCCTCAGAAGTCCACTATCAGTTGCAAAAGGTGCAATTCCAAGTTTGTATCCATCGCTATTCGTCGAAAAGATGCATTTGCATTTCCATTCTCCTATCATGGATAAAATCCTTTTATTGTTAGAGGAAAGTGGTTACTTCCACATACAAGCAACCAAGTCAGATACGATTGGGATTGCACTGGCCACAAGTCCTGTTGGATTGCTCATTTATATTTTGGAAAAATTCTCAATCGGAACGAATATGGATTATAAACTTATGGAGGACGGTGGATTTGATCATCATCCTATTGATTTTGATGCCATGTTGGACAACATCATGATTTACTATTTGACCAACACGATAACGTCTAGTGTTCGGTTTTATGCTGAATCGACGTCAAAATCACAGTTGGCCATAGCATTCGACAGGATACCGTCGTCGTATGTTCCCATGGGATGTTTTCGTTTTAAGAATGATCTCCCACCTGCTTTTGACTGGCAGTTAAGGGGCAAATTCCCGATTTTGATTCATAGTACATACATCAATCATGGAGGACATTTTGCCGCACTGGAACTGCCATACGAATTGTTTAATAATTTTGTTGATTTCGTCGAAAAATTGTATCCGAAAAGTGGTATTTAAAAGTATTGGTGAGAGTGTTACTCAGTATTGGGGGATTATGAGTTATGCACATCCTTACGTTGCATTGTGCCATTTGTTTTTACAGTCAGAAAATCACGAATGTGTAGTAAAAAACATTTTGCTATTTCTCTATGGCTCCGTTACCATAAACACATAAAAGAGTGCGCTAATCTAAAAATGCATCTACGAATAATTCGCTAAATTTCTAATTTCCATAGCACGGATAACCTTACCCCTTCTGCAACCCACATGTTAAAAATACAACCAATGTAATAATTATCATCCAATCCATTCGTTTTATTTCAGCAATCATGCAAATCAATTCAAAATAAAAAAATAAAAAATATGCTTGTGTACCATATTTCCACATAAGAAAATTCACAAAAAATACCCGAACAATCCCAAATGAAATCTTGACCCTTTAATACATATATCTACTTGGTTGTATATTCTCGTTATGTAATGTTTGGTATTCAAAAACGGAGAGAAGAAAGTTAAAGAATATTTTAAAAGCAACGATAGGCTATTAGGACTGCTTAGGACGTCAGTTATTTATTTTATTTATAACAAAATCTGAATACATATTCCGACTACCATCACAAAATACTCGTATATACGATTGAATGTCGATCCGCTTGAATGACGGTGCCTAGTGAGAGCTACACTACTTATGCTCATTCTACAGATTAATAGGAGTTCCTTCATTTTTATCACAACCAATTTTGGTCGGTCGGCCTAGATGGTTAACATGTATCACAATGTATCCACCTTCTGTTGGCTCGTGTAATTTCTTCGTTTTTCTGACGTAAAGGTAGAACCCTCTTAGTTTTAAAGACGACACGTTTTGTCCCCTTCGTAAGACTGCATTTGCTTTTTCATCCCTATAAGTCACAAGCATAACACATGGGCTGAAAAGTCCGTATAGTAAAACACAAAATTTTTGCAAAATTCAACTTTATTTATCAATATACTCGTAGTTGCCTTCGAGGGCGATACACTGATTGAAACGATTTTTCAATCTTTCGATACCAATTTTGTAGTACGATTTCGGTTTAGCCTCAAAATAGGCCTCTGTTTCGGCGATTACTTCTTCATCGGTCTTAATTCTCTTTCCGGCGAGCATTCTTTTGAGGTCTGCGAACAGGAAATAGTGGCTGGGGGCCAAATCTGGAGAATACGGTGGGTGGGGAAGCAATTCGTATCCGAATTCTTTCAATTTTACCACCGTTTTCATCGACTTGTGACACGGTGCATTATCTTGATGAAACAGCACTTTCTTTGTCTTCAAATGCGTCCGTTTTTCTGCGATTTCGTCCTTCAAACGCTCCAACAACGCAATGTAATAGTCGCTGTTGATAGTCTGCCCCTTTTGGAGATAGTCGATGAAAATTATTCCATGTGCATCCCAAAATACGGATGCCATAACCTTGCCAGCCGACTGTTGAGTTTTTGGTCGTTTTGGACGAGGTTCGTCGCCTGCTCGCCACTCAGCTGACTACCGACTTGACTCTGGTGTGAAGTGATGGAGCCATGTTTCATCTATTGTCACATACCGACGCAAAAATTCGGCTTTATTGCGGTTGAACAGCTTTAAACACTCCTCTGAATCATCAACACGTTGTTGTTTTTGGTCGACTGTGAGCAAACGCGGCACCCACTTTGAACAGAGCTTTCGCATGTCCAAATATTCGTGTATGATATATCCAACACGATCTTTTGATATCTTCAGAGTGTCAGCTATCTCGATCAACTTCACTTTACGGTCATTCGTAATCATTTTGTGGACTTTTTTGATGTTTTCATCTGAAACAGCCTCTTTTGGACGTGGACTGCGTGCATCATCTTCGGGGCTTGTATGACCACTTTTAAATTTTGCAATCCACTTGCGAATGGTTCGTTCGGCTGGTGCAGAGTCCGGGTAGCACTTATCAAGCCATTTCTTTGCATCGGCTGCATTTTTTCACATCAAAAAGCAATGATAAATCAACACACGAAATTGCTTTGAATCCATTTTTTTCACAATAACAAAAGTTGCTTCACTCGCAACGCTATATCTCGAGAACTAATCGTCCGACAGCTGTCAAATTTATACACGTATCTTTTGAAGGTTGGTACTAACTGAAAATGGTATGGATTTAATTCAAGTGGTGCCCTCTCTTAGAAACGGACTTTTCAGCCCATGTGTTATACTCGTATCTCTCTTCGTAAAACTCATATTTGATGAACCCAATCGCCGAAAGCTGTGGTAAAAGTAACTCTCTGTGCGTCTGCATGCTGTTCGTTAGGTTAAACAGAACTACAGTTTGCCGTGGATCTTTTTCTCAAAAACTCAGACATCCCTTTATCTTCAAATCGGTGAAGATATTACGAATGGTTTCGTTGTTTACATTATTAAAAGTGTTTTCTATGTCCAGAAATGTAATCATGATGAATAAAGATATATCGTATCGATATGGAAAATATACACATGTGCATCGATATATCGATATATCGGTTATTTTTTTTATAGCATAAATTATATAATTAAATCTGAAGGATATGCCAGCAAAGCAGAAAGTTATACAGATTTTTATTACTCAAACAAATATTTATGAGACATTATAATAAATAGTAAGATTTAAATAAAACAGCCCGATTCTTTCACACAATCTTTTTTTTATTGCCTTTACCAATGGCGGCGATCGAGAGAAGAGCCCTCGTCCTTTCCGGAAATACCTATTTCAATATGGCTGTTCTTATCTTTTTTTTCTTTGCTTAACTTCCAGAGGGCGCTGCTACACTTAAAGTACATTCATGTTTTCTAACTACAACTTGTAGAGGGCATTGTCATACATACAAAGAATGTTAACATTTAATTTTAGTTAGACATTACAAGAAAAAAGCACTTGACGTACTCTTTCTATAGTCGCAGAGCAGGAAGGTGACTCTAAAAGCCAATTTAAACAGATGAGAATTTTGTCACAAATATTTGAATGCAAGTATTGGAGATCTTTATGGATTTACTCGCATAGTGTCCCGAAGAGTGGGACCGAACAATCAGATAGGTTAGGTTAGGTTAGGCTATACAGGGGTGTGATGGATATGCCATCACACAGACACTAGACCCCAAAACGGGAGCATCGCGATCCCCGTGGAACCAATTGAAACAATGGTCCTCGTGAAACACCCAATTTTATTGCAAAAGTCTAGGAGGCCTTTGAAGTTCTATTCTCTCTAGGTTTTCGAAAAAGTATTTCAATAAAAGTTTTCTTCGACTACGCGATATTGCCTAGCATTCACACAGTATGGTTGTTATGTCCTAAACAGCTTGCACATCACCGCAGAATCTGCAGATATCCGTATATGACAATTTGAATCTCTTTGCGTGTTGTCGCAGGAGACAGTGTCCTGTCAGGGTTTCTATTACTGTCCTAAGTTTATCCCTGTTTAATTTTATGTATGTAATATAATACATGTTTTGCCGTCAAAGAGCGGCCAAAGAGCCTTGTGTCCTTCAAGACTTGACCACTTTAAGTTGGCAGTCCAGTCCTTGTGATTTTTTTTTCGACAGTGCCCCTTACTATGCAAAGGGGTGGTTCGATATTGGAAACCCCACTATTGTCGAGTAGCCCTCCTTTTCTTGCAAGCTCGTCCGCTTGTTCATCTCCTTTAATACCGCAGTGTCCTGGCACCCAGCACAGTTTTACCCGGTTCTGACGGCATAGTGCCGACAACCCTTGACTGTATTAGAGTTGACGTTGGTTAATTCCATTGCATTGAGTGCGGCCTGGCTATCGATATAGATAGCGATATCTCTTTCGGATACCGATCTCATCTGCATTAGCTCAGCCGCCCTCTGCCCAGAACCTCTGATTGGAAGATACTGCTTGCGTCCGGTAGGCTTATAGACACTCTTAGCTCTGGGTCTGCTGAGAATATACCAGAACCTCTGTTTTTGAGCCATCTGTGAAAATTGCAATTGGATTCGACCTGATTATTACATTTTTTTGCCAGTCCACCCTCTCCGGATATATTATATCACACGAGATGTCGAAGTCGACCAAGATATGAATTTCATCCGATAAAATTAAATTGCCTGGCAGTAGCTCCGCTATTGCCGTTCCATGTCCGAAACTGCTGCTCTTGAAGTCACCCAGATTAGTGAGTCGTATCTCACTGTTGCCAGCGTTTTTTGATCTGTAAATCAATCGGTGTTAGGTGCAAAAAGGTGTCCAGTGCTGTCGTAAGAGTGGTACGGGGCACGTCTGTAATGGCTATGGAAGCCGTCCTTTGAATCGCCGCTAATTTTCCGTAAATCGTTTTCATGTTTGTTGCTCTCCACCGTACTAGCGTGCCATATGGAAGTATGGGTCTTACCACCACCGTATACAGCCAATATACCATAGCGGGTTTTAAGCCCCAAATTTTTCCTACTGTTCTTTTGCAGATAAAAAGAGCATTATATGCGTTTTTGATTCTTTTCACTACGTTACGATTCCAGATCAGTTTTTTGTCCAGAATCACACCCACATACTTCGCGCTGTGCGAAAGGGACAGTTCCACTCCGTTGCGTTTTGGGAGTTTGAATTGAGGTATCTTGTGCTTTCTGGTGAAAAGAACCAGTTCCGTTTTGGAAGAGTTGGCATTGAGACCACAGCTTTTCGTCCAAGTGCTGACCGTCTTCAGGGTCACCCCCATAATTCAGCTTAAAATATTTAAGTATCTTCCCTCCACTATTATGACCACGTCATCGGCGTATGTCGTGGCGCTTAAACCTATCGTACTAAGCTTTTTGAGGAAGTCATTGATAACCAGCAACTACAGCATTGGGTATGACTCCACCCTGAGGGATTCCCCTGGTTGCGGACATTCTGACCGAGCTTTGCCCAATGGAACAGATGTCTCTTGTGTTTTACGTAGGTACCTGCCGTGCGTCTTCGCACAAGATATCAAAACAGTGCGTTGATAAGTCCCCTTTGGGTAGTACAAGCACTGCCGCCAGTACCAGATTCGAAGTCGTGTGTAAAGCACGAACTTCCCCTTTGGTGAAGGGTCGAGATCTATCTAATACCTCAGCGATTCTGTGGGTCATGGCACCCGGGTGCAATGCAACTCCACATCGAGCAGACCAATTGGTTCCATAGCAATCCCATGGTTTAGCACAGATCGTAGTACACTACACATATGCTAAGCCATGAGATGTCCAAGCACCATTAGTTCTATTCTCCCCGCGATTTTGGGTACAAACCTACAGCCACTACGATACTCCCACAAGGGGGCCAACTCCTAGGTCAGGCCGGAATCATAGTTCCGGGGGCTCCTGACCTCCCGTGGTACCAGAATATAGCTTCCGGTCGAGCTTCGCAACCTTGAGGTTACTTCCAGTTGGGCACCTCACTGCCCAGGACTGGCGGGATTTCAACAACTTGAACAATGAATTTAAAATCCTATGATCTACCCGCTAGCTGCCTACTGCGTCTTCTATAAAATACCTCTTTTGCAAAACTACGGGTTCTTTCGAACCCTACGGTATCAGTGATAATTCCACTGACATCGTAGGTCTCACCATTAAAGGTGATGCCCATAGCCTGCAAGTTCTTTATGTCAGCGTAATTGGGACACTCACATAGGATATGAAGCCAGTCCTCATAAGTGGCTCCACATGAGCAGCTCGCAACCCCACTAAGCCCCAAGAGAGCCATGCCCGGTCAACAAAAAGCCCAGGCCGAGGTTAAAATTCCGTTCAGGAAACCAATTCTCATGGTTAGCACATCCCTTAGGAAGCCGTAAGTAACCCTGCCATTTTCGCTAGTATCCCATCTAGATAGAACACATGCGTGTAGCAAGGTTTTACGCTGCTTCAGGGATAGGCCATCCACTTCTTCCGGGGAAACCCAATCGCGCACATTTAGAGGCAGACCTTTTCTGATCTGGAAAGCAATACCATGACGTATCACTTCCAGATCCAGAGATGGCACTCCAAGCAACACCTGCATTGCCTCTGTGGAGACAGTGTGGCAAACCGGTAAACATCCAAGCAAGGCGACTCTTTGCCAAGTCAAGATCCGCCTTCGACCATCAACAGTCATAACCCTGTCGTACCATACCGATGCTCCATATGTTGCACATTCAACAAAAAGGCCATCGTATATGATACGAACAGAACGCCTGTTGAGTCCCCAGTCAGATCGCAAATGCGCCTTACCTGGCCTGGCATGAAGTTCATACACTCACCCATCGTTATGCCCAGATATGTGACCTCAGTCACACATCTAATGCCAACGCCGTTCAAACGTATCCCAGGAGCCCGACGTCTTACATTCAATTTGCCCTTGAGCTTCATTGAAGCAGTTTTATCCTGCGACACACTCACCCCAGCTCTTTCTACCCATTCAGCAACGACTGCTAGAGCTCTTCCTCTTAATACCTCGATTTCGGCCCTAGACTGGCCTTCGAGGATGAGGAGCAGGTCATCTGCGTAGGCGCAGCACCCACAGAGCTCATTTAGTCGGCGCAAGATCATCAGGTTCCAAATAAAAGGACCACAGATGGACCCCTGGAGGCAATCTTCTCAACATTAATTGAGGCGCTGTCGTGCGTGCTTACCACACTCCCTTTTCTGTCGGAAAAGTAGCTTCCCCAAAGCCCAATTTCCCGACAGCCTAATTCCTGCAACCTGGTTACTATTTTTTGCCAGTTCAGGTTATCAAAGACACCTTTAAAATCAATAAAGATGCCTATAACCACACTGGCCCTGCGTCTGAGGACTCTGCATTCTCGACATACTTGCCTCTTGTAAAGCCGAATTGGAAGGGGGACATTGGTTCCGCCATGCTCTCCGAAACCCTTTCCACCATAACCCTTTCCAGTACCTTTCCTAGTACCGGAAGCAGGCTGATGCCCCGATAAGATTTAGGGTCAGATCTATTCTTATCAGTGGACTTCAGGAGCACAACTACCCTTGCCACCTTCCAATCCTTGGGGAAGTAGCTGCAAGCAATACATTTGCTATAAAAACCAAGCAGATATTCTGGGACGGCCTTCCAGATGGCTCTCACCCGTCATTCCATCAGCTCCAGGAGATCTCCTGGAGCGAAGAAGTGAAACACCATACTCGACTTCTTCAGTCCTTAACTCCGGAGGGACTTTAGGCTCTTCATATGAAGAGTCCTCAAAGCGCTCCTCTCTCGGGAAGAACTGACCAAGCAATGCAGTAAGGCAAACTTTCCATGTGGATAAAACCGTATTATCCACACGAATGCAGTCAGCAGTCTTTTTAGTACTACGGCAAATCTTATAGAGTTTGCCCCAGGGATCATCTCTATTGTTAGAGGCAAAATTTCTCCAGTGAGACTCCTTTGTGCTGACAATGAGACGGTCAATGCTTAAGCTACCTTACACTTGCGGTGTCAGGGAGGAAACCTCCGCAAGTATACGCGCACCATAAACACTCCAATCAGCGCCTCGCACACACCATCTCCTGTCGGAAACTCTATTGTTTTTTTCTATTGCGTGAGCGATCTCAAACTGAATCCAGTTGTGATCACTCACTCCTACACTAACACGCCACCTAAAGCTAAACGCCCTAAAAGCTGCCTCGTTGGCAAAAGTAACGTCAATGTCACTCTTGCCACCGTTGACCGCATCAAAGGTATAGACCTCACTCGGCTCGTTGATAACAGGGCATTGCGCGCAACGACCCATTCACCAAGAACATTCCCCCGACTCTGGCTCCGGTTACTCGTTAGGGGTCCCGATTCCTGCCCAATGGAACAGTTAATTTTCCTGCTTACAAGCATGTTGCAAACCCAGTTTGCAATGCCATGTTCAATGTTGGCGTCTACTAGAGTATTTTTAATGATGGTGAACTCCAAGCTATTGAAGGCTCCTTCAGTATTGAGAAAGACCGCCATTGCAAACTCTCCGAAGTGCAGGGAGGTTTCTTCAGATTTTCCTTTCATGTATGCATGCTGTGACTCAGTCAAAAAGCCATTACTGCATCTATTCCTAATGTGAATCTCCGATAGTCGCTCCAGGGTTTTAAGCATAAATGATGACAGACTTATTGGTCTGACATCTTTTGTTGTTTTATGCCCCTGTTTGCCAGCTTTAGGTATTAAAACCACCTTCAAGCTACTGGTATGTACCCTAATTTTAGACTGTGTCTAAGAATTTCCATAATTTTTTCGATTGCTACCTCCGGTGCTTTCTGTAGCATAATCGGCAGAATACCACCCGGACCGGGAGATTTGTACGGCTTAAAGGACTGAATTGCCCACCGTGATTTTTTACTGTTAATAAAAACACCTATTTCCTCTTCGGAGAGAGAGAGATCAATGTTCTCAGTGTGCTATAGCATGTCAGGGTTGCCTGATACAATCAGATACACTCCACGTCAATTAGTTTGGGCAGCTCTTTGATTTCGACGTTTTCATGTAACTTCATTTACTCGTTTGTACTGATAATATTGTTGTTAGCTTACCACTGCCAATTCGTAAAAATGTTTGATCACCGTCTTTTCTTATTTTTTCTAAAAAAATCAAAATTTTCTCCATTGGCTGCGAGAAATTAGTTGAGCTAAGGTTGACAAAAGTTTCATGGCACTTTGACGCGTTCAGTTTAAGTGACATCTTAAATATTTTCGATGTTGTCCTTATTGAAACGATGACCCTACTCCACTATTTTTAAACGATCAGGGGTTTTGTATATGTAACATTTTTTTTAAGTAGTACCCGAGCGCGAAAGTGGATTTATTACCTTGAAGACTCTGAGCGTTTGAGTGTAGGTGTCTACATGAAATAATCTGTAAGCGCTAAGGCTGAAGTGTCATTGTAAATAATAACTGAGATGAGATGAATTATATGATATACGGAAGATCATAATGTGATGATGTGTTTCACTGAAATACAAGAAATAAACATATACAAGAAAATTAACATTAAAATTTGTGAAACGCATAGAGGAATAAACTGCGTAAATGGAATCATCAAATTCGCGTGCAATAATAGATAAAAATCTTCGCTAAAATAACAAAAATCGAAATAACAATTTATTATTTGTGGAAATCGTAGAAATAAGCGGTGGTTTGATGAATGAGTTTAGCTGCGCAAAGTCCAACGTTAAAATTTAATTCGATTAAAAAGAAAATGATTTTAATAGGTTTTCTTATGGCGTATCTGTAGACAACAACAGGCGCTACATTATACCAAAAAGAAAAGGAAAGAAAGACCTCTCATACATGAAAAAAAGGAAACGCTTACACAGCTATGGGGAGCTGTAATTTTATACTAGTGTCGGTTGCTTAAATTTTTTACCAAAAGTTCATCAGACCGATTTTCCGATTCATCTTTATACAATTTTTTATGGCGCTACGTAGCTCGTATATTTCGACCACACGATGATTGATCTGTGAAGCTTTGTTTTCTTTTAAGGCATTTTGAATTATTGAAAACGTGTTTTTGTGCCGACAATATTCCAATTTGTGTATATAACCTTAAAATAAATGTTAAAATTTACCAGTGATTATGTACGGATGGAAATTGGAGATTTTTTTTTTATTCCAGCAAGAAAAGGAAATCCACAACTTCTACCCATAGTTTGGGTATAAATATTTCTCATTGAGCTTAATTATAAACTGACTTCAGATTTTCGCAAATCGGCTGATCTGCGCTCTTTCAGGTTATAATAGACTATCTAATGTACAGTGTAAACGTTACTTTTTAGTGCTAAAATCATTTAGCTTCGTACATTTTCAAACAGAACAGCGTTATAATTAGATTGTTATTTTTTTTTTTTTATGTCGTTGCTAAGTGTATTTAGTCTCACGAGTATCTAAAAATAAATATAGGTTTTTGTTTGTCCTACTTTCTTTAACTCATTCGGCATAGTTTTCTATACTAGTGGTTAAATGATTTTTTGAGATATGACAATGTTTTACCTATACATATACGGCTTATAAAAGTCAAAAAAATATTTGCACCTGATGCTTACTATTTACTTACTTTTACAAAGTAGTGTAAAATAGTTCCTTGCTTGGATTCCATGAGATGAAGCTTTGCATAGTTAGTTAGGCACAGCCAAAGTACTGCTTCATCTAGACAATTTATTTTCCTGTTCGCTTCATAATCAAATTTCAAATATTAAAAATTGGCTCGTAGGGAAAATATTTTGGCAGATATTGGAGTAATTAAAGCACATTATTAAGGGACGATTATACACTCTGAATGACTAGACTAGAACTGCAACCAACTTCAGACTGCTATAATTTCCAAACAGTTCATGACAGTGATCTCAAATTTTGACACATGACAGATAATTTTATTATTTACAAGCCTTTTAAAGGATTTGCGTCTCAGTTGTGTTGAAAAATTTTTATCCGCGATGGAATTCAAACGTGATAGTGTGATTGCTTTATATTTGGCTGGAAAACCACAAGTAGCATCGTTAGAGCCATCCAGCACCTCAACGTTAATAAATCATTTGTGTCTCGAACCATAGCTCGTTACCGTGATAATGGCAGCGTTGCAAAACGCCATGGAGGTGGTTATAAAAAAACAGCAACATCGACAGAAATGGTTCGGAAAGTGAAGGCTCGAATTGAGCGAAATCCGCGTCGAAGTGGAAGAAAAATGGCTCGTGAGCTCAACATATCGTTGGAACCGATGCAACACATACTGAAAAATTGGCTTGGGCTCAAGCCATTGAAGTTCAAAAAGCACACGATGTTACACTGCAACAGAAAAAAGTTAGAGTCGAAAGAGTGAAGGAGTTGCAACGCTTGCACGAAAGTGGTTAGTTTCTGAATTTGGTTTTTTCCGATGAGTCGCCATTTGTTACCTTCGGACAGCCACCAGAAAGCAAGCAGCACCGATGGTGATGGTTTGGCCGCCAATACCGCCGATGGTTGCTCTCCGCTCGTATATTTGGACCGTGGCGTCAAAATTAATGCGATCGTATACCGTGAAACTGTCTTAGAGGTAGTATTGAAGCCATGGGCAAACAATCATTTCGGTCGGAGACCGTGGACATTTCAACAAGACTCGGCACCGCCTCACACAGCGCGCGTCAACCAAGACTGGTTAAAAAACAATGTTCCACACTTCATTTCTTCGACACAATGGATTGCAAATTCTCCCGATGCAAATCTGTTGGATTCCTCTGTCTGGGGTATTTTGAATGCGAAGGTTAGCACTAAAAAATACTAAAGTTTGGACCACCTCAAACAAGCACTTCGCCGAGAATGGGCCAAAATACCGCTGAGCCACTTGCGTGCAGCGTGCGATGCTTTCTTCGGCCCTCTCAAGGCCATTATTCGCGCCAAAGGTGGACATATGGAAAACTCTTGATACAATTTGAAACTTGATGTATTTTCCAACATTTTTTGCTTTGGTACAGTAAAATTTATCAAAAAATAAAAAAACTATAGCATTTTAAAAAGTTGGAGTTCGAGTCATTCACCCTGTATTATATGAAACACGGCGATGCGCTTGACATAAAATGTATGGCACAAATATGAACCCAGCACTCGTATGTTTAAACTTAAGGTAAGCAACGCCAATTTCTTCCGTATTAAGCAATGTACGAGTACATGATATGGCAGCGCACTTAAATGAAAGTTGTCAATTTCCTAAAGTCTTTCAAGAGGACTGTGCACTCGTTTTCATTGTGTACCAGTTCTACCCACACGAAATGTCATGTTGCACTGAAAGTTAAAACCACCGCCACCTCCTGCCATATTTGCGGTTTGTAACAGTTTGTGTCCCACAGCTTCGGTACCAGTTTAAATGTCGAAAATAAGTTGCCTTAATGTTTCTTGCGCTCTCTCCCTTCACCATCCATTGCTCTCTATCCTTTCATTCATCATATTTCGGTTAATATCGTAAATTGTACTAGGGCAGAAAAGGTATACATTGCAAACCAAGCATCCAAGTAACGTGACGAAAATGAGTTGGCACATCTGGCACTTCATTTATTTAGTGCCGAACAAATTGAAAAAACCGACATTTAATAGTCACACAAATTTGGCGTCTACACTGTTTGGCTGCAGTTGACAGGCACAAATTTGCCATATATTCTAATCTTAGCATACGGTTATACAATTTTGAGCATCCATAAAGAAGCTGGGAAAAATTCATGTATTGTAGAAAACTCTTACAAGCTGCTTAGGCCTTGAATTAAAGAATGGCATAGAACCCTAGACGAGGGATCCAAAAAATAACATTGAATGGAGTTAAATCAGAGAGAAGCAAAAAAAAGGACTGATATAGGCTTATAAAGGGAGCCATATCTACGTTTTCATCTGCTTTTGCTGGCTTAATAATATTGAGCTATAGACCGATGTGAACCTATACTAACTGGCCTTCTTACTTGTTTAAATACTTTTCAGTTGCTTTGGATTTGTACTGCGAATTTGTTGAGCTCCTCTTTCCCTTCAGCCTGCCACTTAACGGGTTTTTTTTTTTTTAAGAACTTAACACTCAAGTGGGTATGAATACACTTATAATGCCTCAGCATATGTTAAGTATTTTTTTTCTTTGAAAATGGGATAGAGAGTTTCTCTTTGAATCATACATGTGTTATTTTGACACTGACAGCGCTTTCTCGCTCGAAAACTTGACTTTTTTTGTAGAATGCCCTTAAAGATCGATGTTATTCGGACAATCCAGAAACGATTCAAGCCCTTCGTCCGAGCCATTCGTGAGATAGAGCAAGAAACAGTCAACAAGGTCTGAGGCAATTGGATTGACAGGATGCGCTACTGCGAGCCAAGGCAGTCACATGAATGAATTCGTATTCCATAACTAATGGGAATGTTCGTTCTTTCTAATAAAACCATAACATAGCGTAAATAATTGATTTTTGTTCATTTTATTTTATTTTTTAAAAGAAACTTGAAACTTTAACCACCCTGTAGATGTGGTATTACTCTGGCAACTGAGGACCTGGGGTTTCTTCGAATTGGAGCTTATATAGACTCATTCGTCGCCGTTTTGTTTCTTCAAGTCATTTGGCTATAATTTGAGGTTAGGGGAGTTCAGTTTCAGTTTTAAATGCATTTTATATAACTTAATTCGGTTTTTTTTTTCAAAATTTGAACGTTTATTTAAGAAAAACATGTACAATATTCAAAGTATTGCCCATTTGAAGCTATGACTTTTTCCCATCTTTCTGGCAATTTGTGGATCCCATTCCAAAAGAACTGCGCCGGCTTGGCAGCCAAGAATGAATCAAGCCAATTTTTGATATTCTGCTCTGATGTGAACCGTATTTCAGTGAGGGCGTTCTGCATCGACCGGAACAAATGGTAGTCAGAAGGGGCAAGGTCTGGGCTATAAGGCGGGTGGGTTAAGACTTCCCATCCACTGTTTTCCAAATAGTTCTTAACCGGAATAGCAACGTGGGGCCGAGCGTTGTCATGATGGAAAATTATTGCCTCGTGTCTGGTCGCATATTCCGGGCGTTTTTCGGCCACTGCTCTCTTCAAACGGATTAATTGTGTTCGGTAGCGTTGTCCATTGATGGTTTCACCCGGTTTTAGCAGCTCATAATACAGCACACCCATCTGATCCCACCAAATACAGAGCATTACCTTAGCGCCATGGATATTCGGCTTTGCCATTGATTTGGCTGGTTGGCCGGGTTTCACATATGATTTTTTGGGCTTGGGATTGTCGTAATGGATTCATTTTTCATCACCAGTAACAATCCGATGCAAAAATGACTTCCTTTTGTGGCGTTCCAGCAGAATTTCGGACATGCAAAACCGCCTTTCGACGTCTCTCGGCTTGAGTTCATGTGGAACCCAATTTCCTTGCTTTTGAATATATCCAGCTGCTTTTAAACGTTTTGAAATGGCTGCTTGAGTGACACCCAAAGATTCTGCGAGCTCTTCATAGAGTAATGCTTCCAGTTCTTCATCTTCTGGCTACCCAGGACGTTCATCGTCTTCCAATCCAAAATCACCACTTTTAAATCGTGCAAACCACTTTTGGCACGTTCGCTCAGCTAGCGCATGTTCACCATAAACTTCCACCAAAATACGATGACTTTCGGCAGCAGTTTTCTTCATATTAAAGTAATGAAGAAGACCTCCCCGCAAAAACACTTTTTCAGGCACAAAGTTCGACATATTTGAGTGAAAAAAAATTATTGTTGTTTACGCTTCAAATGAATGACATATACTGAAATGACGTACAATGACAGTAGATTTCCAACGCATGTTCCAATGGAATAATACAAGTTACGCCATCTCTTAGCAAAGTTATAGACCCAATATTTTAATCATAAACCCTTACATACTAACAAAAAATGCTTAAATGCTAGCTTAGAATTACTTAACAATCATATATTAACTTATTGGCCCCACACAGGCACTCTAATCTACTCTAAATTCTTATATCTATGTCTTTCGACTTTATTTACATTTTACTTAGGAATATTTATTTTCTATACTTAAGGCTAAGAAAAAAATTATTAACAAAAACTTAGCATATGGACTTCATTTTTTATAAAAAACTTAATATCTAACTTAAAATAAACCTTAGTCTACCTAACCTACATACACAATACACACACATAGATATACATATATTGTATTTCTTAACTGCTAATCTAAACCTATGTAAGCTGGCCATCGCTATTCACAGAGCAAATAGATTGGTCAGCTCTGCGTCATTAGTGAGGTTGGTCCGTAATTGACGGAAACGACGACCATGAAACATCTTTTCCACCATTCAACCACCAGAAATGATGGTGCTGCCGAACGACATCCCTCTTATCGCGATTCCCCACCGCCCTACTGAACCACTCGTATTAGGTTCGCTCTGTTGTAAAGGACCTCATTATAATAAAATTTTTTGTACTCCGACTCTGGTGTTCTGTACAAGCGAAGGCAAGCCCTCTCAAACACCCGAATCTTTTCCATTAAGCTTGCTTGCACATTGAACCGCACGGGACACCCAAATACCAGCTTGGGCTTGATAAGGGGCATATAGCAGATTACCTTTACCCTCGCATCGAGTTGGCTGCTATAAAACAGACTCTTTGTAAGGGCAAAAGCGCCTTTAGCTCTGGCCAGAGCAGCATCTACATTTTTATCAAAATACAGACAGGCAAGAGGCTGCCCGCGTTGTCCAATGATCGAGAACTTACGCCAATTTTTCCTGGTATTCCTAGAGGCTCCAGACAGCGGCATCCTGAAGAGATTGGTTTCCGACTACTGAAAGTTAATTTTCAACTTCCAGTTATCGCAAAATCGTTTATCTTATCGAAATCACGCTCTAAGAGAGTACTAATGACCTCTATTTTTGGACCTGTTCTGTACGCTATCAAATCGTCTGCGTACGCAATAGTTTGGGGAAGTGAACCTATCAAGTCGCTTGTATAAATGTTGAATAAGATCGGCGAATTGACCGCGCCTTGCTGAAGACCATTTTTAATTTGAAATATTCCAACAGAAGTTAAATCACCATTTTTCATGATGAACTTTTTGTTGTTTAGCATATTATAAAGAATGTACAAGAGTGGTTTACTGATCCAGCAACCTAGTCAGCTTATAGAAAAGACCCTCTAACCATACGGTGTCGAAGGCCTTCTCCAAGTCAACAAGGCAGGCACCAGTACATAGGTTTTTGCCTTTATTCCATTGGATATCTGACACCAGCTTAGACGCGGCATGTGAGATATCATGTCCCGCTTTAAAACCGAATTGATTGTTTGTCCTCAACCCACCTAGACAGAGCTCTATTGATTACTTT
The DNA here is from genome assembly GCA_963966105.1 of Volucella zonaria. Taxonomy (NCBI): domain Eukaryota; kingdom Metazoa; phylum Arthropoda; class Insecta; order Diptera; family Syrphidae; genus Volucella; species Volucella zonaria. Next base: position 162,681,518 of record OZ014532.1, read on the forward strand.
TTCAAACACCTTACTGATATTTGGAAGGGGACTTATCGACCGGAGATTCGCCGGATTGGATATATCCTTTCCCTTTTTGGGGAGGTTAGGGGAGTTAACCATGTTTTATGTTCCACATTTTAGAAAAGTTGTTGAATCAAGCCTTGGTGGGAGCCTGATAGATATAAAAAAAATTAAAAGTTCTTCTATCTTAATATAAAGGGTGTCCCCTAATTGGCGAAGGATAATTTGGGAAATGATTTTTGGGTACATTCTAAGAAAAAAATCGTTCTAGAGTAAGGGTCTATCTCCAATGTTGACATCGTTTATCGAGGATTTAAGAAAAGGCTAACTTTGGCGTACCCTAACCCTTGCTAACGGTAATTGATTTATTATTACTAATAGTAGGAACTTCGCTTAGGATTTTTTTTTTAAAAGAAATACTAGCCTTTGTAGCTGCGTCCTAATAAAGTTGATATACTTGCAGCAAATAAAATTTAAAAAAAAAAGTTTGCTTTTGCTTTAAGCTCCAACGGCTATGAATAAAAAATGATTTTGTGTGGTTTTAGATAATTTTTATTTTATGTGTGTACTAAAACAGTTATATAGGTGCTCAAAGTGTCCGCCCTGGTTGTGTATGCATGCAAGAGACCGTTTTTGGATTGCACTGCGAATGCTTAATTTTTGATGACGCTTCGAGAATACGCTCTTCCAGAAGTTGTTATTTCGGTTGAATAAATAAGTTCTTTCATTCTTCCCCATACAAAAAAAAAACCAATACCGTAAGGTGAGGAGACCTTGCAGGCCAGTGAACTGGTGCATTTCTTCATATCCAACGATTACCGTACTCTTCATTTAACCTATTCTTAACCTCACGACCATAGTGGGCCGGAGAACCATCCTGTTGGAAATGTGATGAAACTAGTTGAATCAGTGGAATGTTCTCCAATAATGACTGAAACGAAAAAAAATTTGGAAATTTCAAAGTAAAAAAAATTTTTTTTTCATAATTCTGCTTTAAAACTCTGTTTTTATTAAATTCATTCACAATTAAAAAAATAAAAAAAATTATTGGGCTCCCATTCTTTCCTCAACTTCTTTCGAATGTCGTTCATAAGGTTGGTGACAGTTACATCCGTGATCTTTTTGGACGCTCCTTTCCATTTAGCATTAAAATCTTTTACGTTCTTTGCACACTGCTCACTTTTCCTCAATTTAGCTTTGACCAAAGCCCAATATCTTTCAATGGGACGACACTGTGGAACATTGGGTGGATTCATGTCTTTTGGGACAAAGTGGACATTTTTAGCAAGAACAAAGCTCAACGTCGCATGAGCATAGTGAGCTGAAGCTAAATCTGGCCAAAATAATGTTGAACCCTCGTGTTCGTTTAAGAAAGGAATCATCCGTTTTTTTAGGCACTCGTTAATGTACACTTCTCCGTTAATCGTTCCCATTGTAATAAACGATGAGCTTCTGTGTCCACATTGGAAAATGGCCTGCCAAACGAGATATTTTGGCCCGAATTTTTAAATCCCAATCGATGTTGTTGATTGCGGAAGAATCTCAGCTTCAAACGAGTTGTAAAACTGCACCCCTGGAAGAGTAGTAAATTCGACTTTGGCATAAGTTTCGTCATCCAAAACCAAGCACGCTTTCTTGTTGATGGTAACCACTATTTTCCTGTAGAAATTTGTATCATGTGCTCCATTTTTAGCTCCAGTTTTCTGTTTTCGCTTAACTGTCAACGTCTCCAAATATCGTTTAATAACAGAATCCACTGTACTGCGTGCTTTGCGATGAAATGGTTTGGACGCGAAGTATTTTCGAGCCATTTGTCGATGATCATTTTACGACGTTCGTCTTGACCCATATTTTATAAATATTTTAAACCGCACCGAAGTAAAATCAATAACAAACTGAAACTAGAGAATATACAGGCTAATTTGGGTACAAAATGGGATTGCAATTTTTACGCATTGGAAGTATAGCTCGTATTAAAATTTACAGATTTTATTTGTTTCAGTCCTTAGTTCTGGTAAATCATTTCGCTCCAGACAGCTTGTAGAATTCAGCCTAGGTGGTAGTTTGAAGGAGCCGGCTAACTTGTTTCCAATTACACCTGCCCACATATTGACGCTGTATTTGTGTTAAAATGATTTATGCCTCCTTGTATGTGGATTGACCGCAGCCCATGTATGAAGATTATGAAAATTTGTGATCCCATCACTTGTAAATTGAGATTGGTCCGTCCAAAGAATTCTGCTAATAAACTCTTTGTCAACCAAGCTCCGCTCCAGCAACCAATTAAAAAACTCAAGTCTCTTTTCTGAATCATTAGAAGCAGTTCTTGCACAGGTGGTATGGAAAATGATTTTCTCCATGCAGTACATTAGAAATTTTTTGTTTCGAAACACTGAATTACAAAGCTAAGCGTCGAATGCTGATTGATGGATTAGTAAGTTGTAACAGCTTCCAGTATTCTTACATTAACCGAAATTTTTCTTACTTGACGATCTCCCGCTTTAGGTCGTGTATTTGAAACTGATCCTGTTTCTCGACGCCTTCAAGACGTATTTCAGAATACTCCTTCACTAAGAAGTTATTGGTTAGGTTAAAGTTCATGGTATCTTTGTCACGCTCTAGTTGAACTTCCATTGTACAGCCCATAAATATAAATACAATAATAATTGTGTACTCTTGGTTATAAATGCAGACATTTCAAATAGCGTGTCTAAGCAATTGTTTGGTAAATTTTCCAAATAGGCCTTCATACCCCATACATAACTCTTTCTGAGAACTTTCAAGGAATAGGGTAAGGAATATAATTTTAAAAAAAATTATTGGAAAATTATTAATTCTTGGAAAACCACTCTTGTTGTGAACTGTTGTTAGAAACGTAAGTAAAAAATCATAAATTCCTTTTTTTACCTGCTGCTGGTTTTCCCAAGTAACTTAAAATCGATGGGTTTTTCTACGAACTTGTTAATGATTTTTTTTATTACTATTGTTACGTTCATAAGAAAAAAAAATAGTTTATTACGCATTTTCTGGAAAAAAGCAACCTTAAAATCAAAAATTATCATGGGCAAGAAAAATGGAACAGGCTTAGAAATTGGATATCTGAAGATTCAAACAAAATATCAACGTTGTATAAACGCAGTTACAAAAGCTAGTATATCTTCTAAAAATAAATTCCTAAACGAAGTTTTTACCATTAGCAATAACAGAGAAATTTTCTAAAATCCTCGATAAATGATGTCAACAAACGATTTTTTTCTTAGAATGTACCCAAGAATCATTTCCCAAATTATCCTTGACGAATTAGGGGACACCCTGAATATGCTTCCCCAAATGCAGCAGTGTGAGTTGAATGGAATATCCAGCCTAGCAGGTGTATGCCGACTGGTTAGTGTATCATATAGCAGTGATTGCACCAATCGGCAGTTTGACGTTCTGTTTGTGTTATTGATTTGACGCAGTTATAAGATTTTTATTAGATTTAACCTAGAATTGCTTTTCGAAGGAAGTGCTTTTTACTTGATGGAGCCAAACGGATGTTTAACTTTTTTGCAAAACAATTTGTCATACTATTGAACCCAGATATGGGTACATAGAAAAGAGATACATATTACGTTGAACTCATTCGTATGTTTGTTTTTGAATGTGGTATTGGAACAGAGTTGCTTACGGGCAACTCTTACTACTTTTACTTTGGCCCGAAAGACATTCAACTAGTTCAGTGAGTTGTCAGTGAAGAGCATATTGCGTAGTTGGTTATAAAGGTATTGTCTATCCATCACATTCTAGTTGGAAATAGTCTTTCTATCATTGATTAAATGATATCGCTTATACTTGTACGTAGTTGAAGCAAAATTCTCTGAATCGAAAATTTGCTCACCAGTGCCTTGATCCTCTTAGTTTTACCACACAACATGAAACAATAATGTGTAGTGCACATTAAGTGCTTGGGCATGTTTGCAAGGCATTTATAGTACGAGGACATATTCGTGCCGTTTCTGATTTATGATGCTCATTTTTAATTTCCAGTAGAATGTTGCATCTACTATATTGTAGGATTACGCCAAGATATCAGGACCTGCAGGACCATTTTGTTTATTGCTTATTCACCAGATCGGGATGTTGGTCTAAGTGCTAAAATGCGTTACCCGAAATAACTTCAAATACATAACTTGTGCCCTAAGCCCTTTCACTCATAATAGAAGCAGAATATTCATGACTATGATCTATAATCAATTTGAATAAATTTACGTACGGATACTTAGCAGCGATGTATTTGTGGTAGAATGTGTGTGGTATTTTCTGTTATCATCCTCAAATTTCAATAGAAATCTTTGTGAATATGCATATGTATAAGTTGCCCTTATATTCGGATAGTCATATGAATATGATTCCAAGCCTTAGAGTTGTTCAGTATTTCTGTGGAACATTGCTCTAAAAATTTAGCAAATGTGCTTCGAATGTAAAAAAAATAGTAAACTTGTGCGTATTGGCCCAGAACGCTGCTTTGAATTGTACCAAATGTTGAATTTGAAACGGAAAAATATGAGTCTTTGTAATCATAGATTGAAGAGTAGATAGTCTCACTAATCTGAGTAGAACAACTACTAAATGTAAATAGCTGTGACTCTGCTCTTAACTTCATAAAATGGGATTCTCAGCAAACAACTTATCGTATATATGGCAAAGTTCTGAAAGATATATTCCAAACCACATAGATACATACTAAAGGATGTTGGTTTTTGCTTTTTTGGTTTTTCAGTGTTCAATTTTTGATAGCTCACGCGTGATTCGAAACATGTGTCAAAGTCAAATATGCCCAGTTAGCATTGCCATTCCATCATAAAAAGACTTACACAACGTAACCGAACAACGCTTGCAAATTATCGAATTTTATTATCAAAATTCGTGCTCGGTGAAAAATATTTTTCGCAGATTTCGACCATTTTACGGTCGTCATAATCGACTTACTGGGCAAGCAATTCAAGCCATAGCGACCGAATTTCAAAACCAATTTCACACTATTGGACACCAAGCCTCTCGTATACGTAGAGTGCGTACAGAGGAAAATATTGCTGCTGTATCAGCTAGTGTTAATGTAAACCGTGATTTGTCTATTCGTCGCCGTTCGCAGCACTCGACTACGTAGAAGATTTTACGCAAGGACCCGGGTATAAAATCTGACAAAATACAGCTCGTGTTAGAACTGATTATGGTCCGGCGGAATCATTGGGCCGTATTTTTTTCAAAGATGACCGTGAGAACAACGTTACCCTTGGGGAACTTTTTTTTTACCCAAAATGCACGAGCTGAACCTGGTCGACATGTGGTTCCAGCAATACGGCGCTACATGTCACACAGCACGCGAATCGATGGATCAATTTAGAAATGAGTTCGGTGAACTGTTTATCTCTCGTTTTGGACCGCCGATCGTGTGATTTCACACCTTTAGACTATTTTTTATGGAGATACGTCAAATCACACGTCTATGCCGAGTCAATTGCAGCCTTGGAAGACAACATTACACGTGTTATTAGCGAAATACCAGTCAATATGCTCGACAAAATGATTCAAAATTAGATTCTCCGTATGGACCACTTAAAACGCAGTCGTGGTCAACATTTACATGAAATAATCTTTAAAAAGTAAATGGCCAGCATTGATTTATCAACTCAAATAAAATTTGTATACAATATTCCTGCAAACGCCGCTTAAAAAACCACCCATTATAAACCAACTTCAAAGTTGTTTTTAACTTTAATGAAGGCCTTTAGGGTGGCGGGATAAGTAATTACAGATTAAGTCCATGAAAATTGCAATGTTACTGTTACAACATCGTGCTCTGCATACTTGGAAGTAGATAAAACGCGGTTCAAATGGTTTAGTCGCTGGCAACAGATGAACCACTCAAAAAAGGTTGATAAGGTTGGAGGTAGACTCCGACACACAATTAGCATCGTAAGTAAATTCCATTGGAAGAAAAATTAGTTGACTGGATAAGTTACATAAAATCCATTTACTAGCCAAGGTTTGATTAAACGTATCATTTAGTAGAATGTGGTGTATCTTTTCGCAAATGAAAATATCATTAAGACATATTTTCACATGAAAACAACCTATTTTCATCTTCTGGGATGACTTGCAAACCAATGCTACACTTTTAATGTTTCAGATGTTGATATTGTATTTTATCGCATACACAAGTGTTTTACATCCCTCGCTTTAAAAATAGAACATTGTTTGTATTTTCGATTTTTGTTTATTAGGTAAATGGCGTGCAATTTGTTAGACTCCTTAGAGATTTCATAATCATATTACTTTCAACGATGTTCAATGTCCTTGAGCAATATTGATTTTTTTTCATAAATCATCTTTAAACGTATTTTCGCTTTAATTCAAAGGACAGACATATGTATCTGGGTTATTGATCCGATGCCCTTATGAAATAAAAAAAATTTGCCTATTCTCTAATGATATTGTGTCTGGATTTAATAAGAGCGTAAAATCAAAATCAAAAACACATAATCAAGGTCATCTTGGCTGACCGGTTCTGTGCTTCGAAACGCTGAAGGAGGTTTCAGCCCTGAGTCCTCTTTTTAGCTTTGGCTAGCAAATTTATTGGCGATCTCATATTCCAAAATTTCACTGTGATCTAGTGAAGATAAATATCAGTGACTACGCTTAGAGAAGCGTAACAGTAGCTTGTTTAATACTAGAAAATGGTTAGTGAATTGAATAAGGAATTGGTTAGCTATCAGTGGTTAGGTTATTCACGAAGTTGTCAGCGTTGAATCCTTGTTTCGATTTAATCACCAAGATTATATAACATTCCTTTCCTTGTTTAGTTTTTGATCAAAGCCAGTCAGAAGTACAGAAAACGTCGACTCTATACTCGCATTTTAGCAACAGACAGAGTCCTGCTGTCATTGCATCAGGCGCAATATTGATAAGGCCAGATAAGTTCTGTACCAAAACCTGCCTCCCTTCAATCAGAAGATGACTTCAAGAATGCAGCCTACGAGTATGATTTGTACGTACGAGGGTTGTCTGAAAAGCTTCCGAACAATGATGCAAAACATTTTTTCTCAAAATTTTTTTTTTATTTTTCTACATAGTCTCCTTGTAACTCTACACACTTATTACAGCGATGCTCCCATCTCTCTAACCCGTCCAAATAGTACTTGGCGTTTTTCTCTGCAAAATAATTGTTAACGAAGGTGATTGCCTCCTCATTTGACGAAAATCTCTGTCCTCCGAGCGCAGTTTTTAGATGAGGGAACAAAAAGAAGTCGCTTGGGGCTAGATCTGGTGAATAAGGCGGTGAATAAGCAGTTCAAACCGTAATTCATGGATTTTCGTCATGGCAACCGCTGAGGTGTGAGACGGCGCGTTGTCTTGGTGAAACAGGATTTTCTTTTTCTGCAATTGTGGCCGTTTTTCCGCAATTTCTGCCTTCAGCTTGGTAAGTAATGATGCGTAGTATGCTGTTGTAATGGTTTTTCCTTTTTGAAGATAATCGATCAAGATAACTCCTTTACTATCCCAAAAAACAGTCGTCATCTCTTTTCCAGACGAAAAAACAGTTTTTGCTTTTTTTGGAGCCGGCTCGCCCTTTGCAGTCCACTGTTTGGACTGAATTTTTGTTTCGGGCGTATAATGGCTTATCCAAGTTTCATCTACAGTAATTAATCGGCCCCAAAACTGCACCAACAGAGCGTTGGAAATGTTCATTCGAACATGTTTTTGGTCTAACGTAAGCAAACGCGGCACCCAACGCGCGGACAGCTTTTTCATGCCGAAATCTTGATTTTATCTGTAACAAACACGTTCTTGGGACATTTTCGTAACCTAACACCATTTGGTGAACTTTAGCAATGTTATCGTTAGTGGTTGCAGTTTTTGGACATCCCGAACGTTCACCATCTCCCAAGCTCGTACGGCCACGTTTAAATTCAGCTGCCCAAAATTTCACTGTGGTAAATGATGGTGCAGAGCCCCATACACAGAGTCCAATTCATTTTTAATTTGCGTAGGCGTATTGCCTTTCAAAAACAAGAATTTGATAACAGCCCGATACTCAATTTTTCCATTTTCACAAAAAACACTCACATCGACTCACTCAAACGACTGTCAACTAAAAACTGTGGGTCCAAAATGACTGAAACTTCGGTAAGTAATTGTCAAAAGATGCACAACTAGCATTCACTAGCTTTTATTGACGAGTGCTGCTATCTTTACGTTGCGGTCGGAAACTTTTCAGACAACCCTCGCATATCGAGCGTAATCAGTCATGCTCGGAAAAGTCCCTACGAAGTAGAAAAAGGCGTTTTTTTGATATTCAATGAAGCATAGTAATTACTTATTTTACCTAACAACGGATTTGCATAGAATGAGTCTTATTATAGCCGTGTAGATCCAAAGAACCCTCCTCAATGAAAAAGGACATGTCTTACCGAAAACTTTCTTTCACATGATGATTGAGTCGAAAACTAATCAGACTACGCTGGCTTGTATGGCTTATCACATTTGTAGTTCAGGTAAGGAGTGGGTACCTGATGACTTCAGAAAGAATTTTCTAAGTGTTCTCACTCTTGCTTTAAAGAACTTCGACAGGTCTTCAAGTTTCACAGATCGTCTACGGAATGCCCCTTTAAAAGTACTATTTGATATTTAAACTAGCTTATTATATTCTTTTCAAGGTATGAATACTGTTAGAAGGTTTTACTTTAGACAGCTAAAACTGCAGGAGACGTCCAGAATTTTTGTCGCCAGGATTTCCCTTAACCGATCCCATAATTCAGCGAAGGCGTTCGAAACGTGTTTGTAAGAGCGACGTGTAAAGGCAAAAAGACCTGAACCGAAGCCTGCAAGGACGACCACGGATTGCTTTATGTAGAGACGCAGCCGGTGCTGGGAATTGGGGCAGAAGACGAACATATCACTGTGAGGCAGGACGCAGTATTCAACCTGGACGAAGTACGCGAAAACAATCATCTGCGCAACCAAAACCAAGTGCTTAGTTATTGAGTTTTTCAAAACTGTAGAAAATTATATGTTGAAAAACTCGATTTGCGGGAGGACTTGAATAAGATTAAAAACATTAAAAATTAGTACCCACTACTTTTTTATCGATTTGAAAGTTGCTATGTCTGGGTCCTATCTTCTTCATAATCGAGCTTGATTTATAGTATGTACTAAGTTTACTTAGCTCCTTCTTAAAGTTTTTGAAATCAGAATTACTCTGATTCAGCGGGTCAGCGGAATGCAATAATAATGCCTATCATGCGCAAATGTCTTTAATTTTATTATTTAAAAATTGGCGGTCGTGTCAATTATTTTTTTCGGTCTACAAAAAATTATTCCCAATTTCCAGAATCTTTATACAATAAGTGATTAATCGATGCACAACAAAATATTGATGCAGTGAGGGACATTAGGACTGAAGGTCCAGGAAATTTGATTGGGGTTCTTCCAACGTCTATTTGGACAATTTTGCATCGCGACCCGCATTTCTTTGGGTACAAAATCCAGGAGACCTAAGCATACTACTTCGTCCTCATAGAGAGACTGTTGTTATAATAGACTTAAGCTGATGGGATAATTGCACCATATTTTCCCAAATTTTTTTTTGCCTGAAGTTGCTGGACTTCGTCTCCGTAACAAGTGGTTTAACGCGATTTAACAGCCCCGGCTTTTTTTGTCTGAACCGGGTGTACCAAACCATTAAGATTGCTACTCAACTTAGTTACAGAAAGCGTTTTCGGATGATATACAGTACTACAGAATGTGATTGAATTTAGAAATATGTAGATATACATATACTCGTACATATGAAAATCTTACATTATGATACTAATGTACAGGGTCTTCCGAACTCTGACAGCTGATAGCAGCCATATTGTTGGAGCGACATCTGTCAAATTGACTGTCATTTATTCAGTCTGTTTTGCCAAACCACCATGGACGGAAACAGCGTTCAACACCACATGCAAATGATAAAATTGTTTTATCAAAATGGGTGTTCTTTTACGGTCGCCATAATCGTCCCACCGAGAAGATTATTCGCTTGGATAAATTTGAGTCCACTGGTTCGGTAAACGATAAACTAACACCCGTACGTCGACGAAACGCATGATCTGCCGAAAACATGGTCCCTGTCCGTGAGAGTGTGCAGGAGAATCCGAGGCAGTCGATTCGCGTCGCTCACAAGGACTCGGCCCTTCGCAAACCACAACTTGGCAAATTTTGCGTGGTGACTTGGGCCTGCACCCGTACAAAATTCAATTGACCTAGGGGTTGAAGGTAAAAGCAACCATAGACAACGACGTGTGTTCGTTGAATGGGCTTTGGAGCAGTTGGAAACTGACCCTACTTTTCATCGAAAAATCATCTTCAGCGATGAGGTCCATCTCTGGATGGATGGGTATGTCAACAAACAAAATTGTCGAATTTGGGACGATACCTATCCACATGGGATCCAAGAGCGTCCAATGCATTCCGAAAAAGTCACTGTTTGGTGTTGATTTTGGGCTTACGGCGTCATTGGTCCATATTTCTTTGAGAACGACACTGGCCAGGCCATCACCGTCAACGGCGAGTCCTATAGGTCGATGAATACCAACTTCTTTTGTCCTGAATTGGATGATTTGGACACCAACGACATGTGGTTTCAACAGGCACGTAGCGCCACACAGCTCACGCCATATTGGAAATTCTGCACGAGCGATTCGAGAGCATGGACATCTCACGTGGAGGTGATGTGAACTGACCACCAAGATCGTGCGATTTGACTCCGTTAGACTTTTCCTTGTGGGCTTTTTTGAAGTCGCAGGTCTATGCGAATAAGCCACAAACCACAGCGGCCCTCAAATCCAACATAGCCCATTCCATCGCTCAAATTCAGCTTGATTTATACGCCAGAGTCGTGGAGAATTTGACATTTTTGATGTGCACCACCCAGAGAAACCGCAGTGGACATTTGCACGATGTTATGTGGTATCCGAAATTTATTCAGAAAATTAAAAATACAAGTTTATTCATCTAAAACTATATTGTCCCCTTCAAAGTAATCCCCATCGACTGCAACACACTTATGCCAGCGCTTGATCCAATCCTCGAAACATTTTTTATATTCGGTTTTCGGCATGTCCACCAGTACTTCCTGCGATTTTTCCATTACTTCCTCTCGGCTGCTGAAACTCGTTCCCCGTAGTGGTTTTTTAGCTGGATTGAACAGAAAGAAGTCGAAAACACAGGGAGCCAAATCAGGTGAATTCGGTGGCTGTTGGATGGTATTTGTTGCATTTTTCGTCAAAAAATTACGAATAATGATGGCACTGTGCGACGGTGCGTTATCATGGTCCAAAATCCACAAGTTTTCTACCCACAATTCTGGTCTCTTTCGGCGAATTGCTTCACGCAAACGTCTCATAACGCCCAAATAATACTCGTACTCTTTGTTTACTGTCTGACCTTCTGGCAAAAATTCATGATGCACTACACCGTTGTAATCCATGAAAACCGTGAGCATTGCCTTCTTTTTTGACTGAAAACGACGTGGTTTTTTTGGCATCGGCTCATTTGGTGAACGCCATTCACTTGCCTGATGTCTGGATTGCATGTCGTATTCATAAACCCATGTCTCGTCTCCAGTAACGATCCTTTTGATGAATGTGGTATCGGATTCAGCCTCGCAAATCATCTCTTTTGCGACGTCAACACGGTCTCTTTTTTGCGTGAAATAGAGGTCTTTTGGGACCAACCTTGCTGCTGCACAACGGAAACCCAATCATTAACCAAAATGTCTTGGACGGATCCATAGGCAATGTTCAAGTCCTCCGCTTTCTCTCTGATGGTTAATTTGCGGTTATTGACCAACATTTCTTTTACTCGTACTTCATCAATGTTTTCGTCGGTTTTCGATGTCGATGATCTGCCACTGCGTTCATCATCTTCGATTGACTCACGACCACTTTTGAACCGCTCGTGCCACTGGTAAATGACCGTTTTCTATAGAGAATCGTTGCCGAAACGCTTTTCCAACATTTTCAACGTTCGCGCACCATTAAATCCGTTTTTTATGCAAAATTTAATACAAGTTCGTTGTTGCAAATTGTAAATCCATTTCAAAAATTGTAAAAAATCGCCAACACACACAGGGATAGATGTACTCTTGGCTACGTAACTTTTGCAAAAGTCAAGCTATGAGGCTAAGATTTAGAGGGAATGTCAACAACAGATTTACCAACTTAACAAAAGAAACAGAACTCAAATCGGAACAATGGGAGCGCCACACGGTCGTGTCCTCCGGGAACTTTTTGTTCAAGGTGGGATTCCATACATAATGGCCTTTCAAACGAATAAATTATTTCGATGATATCTCACACACACTTTGTTTTATTTAAATTTAAAGATAGGAAGCGCTTAATGAAAGACCCTTTAGAAGCTTTTTTAAAAAAAGTGTGAAACCAACCGTACCATATTCCGTACTACATATATATGTACATATACATATTGTACATAACATATTTGTGTACGACGTTTTGATGAGTAAGAAGGATACATTGGAAAACGATGCTATCATCTTGCCGACTGCTCTTAATTTGTCGATTGCGGCTTCAGTGGCAAATTTAGATCCAACATTGTTAATTGCTTAGCTTTGCACACTAAACAATTGGCCGAGTGTCTTTGACTAATTAAAAAAAATATTTTCATGAAAAAATAAGAAGGCGAAGAAAGCCAACAATTTTTTATTAATTTTCTTCGTTATGCCGGAACAAGCAAGCCAAAATTTGTTTATAAAAATTCTCTTACAAACAATTTTCTTTTGAGACACTTTTTCATTATTCTTTTTTTTTTTTTATTTACAATGTTGGTTTTTTTTTAATTGCTCGTATCGTTGGGTAAAAGCACACATTAACTCATTCTTGTCTGGGCTATCTCTACTTCAATAGCGTGTTTTGTGTATACGAGTAGATATTCGTACTCCTGGTCGATCTTTGGAAAAGATCTTAAGTATTCTGCGCGAGTACGTATAGTATATTATCGCTAAATAAACACATGCAAAACCAACCAAATTGTAGATAAGAAGTTTAGATTTTTTATGGCCTTCTCTCTCACCGCAAATGATGCGGAGGTTTTTTTTTTTTTTTTTATTGGGTCTAACTTAGATTAAAATTTTTCATTGTAGATTAGCGAAAAAATTTAATAATAGACATGTGAATGACTCAGGCAGGCATTACCCATCTGAAAGCAATGGCTTTCAAATAATTTTTTGTTTATCTACGAGTAATAAAAAAAAAAAAAAAGATTCTTGAAGTAAACTCGTACGTATAACCAATATGTCCCGTAGTCATGTTTCAGGCACATGTTGCAGATTCATTAAAAGTGGAAGATTTTTGATAATTTATTCGATGGAATATTTTCGATCTTAGACTTTGAAATTGAATGCTTTGGAGTTCATGATCCATTAGATCCAAAGAAAATAGCATTGGAATTGAGTTATCGCTACAATGACAGATTATTCAAATGAGATTTACTCTTATTGTTATCAGTATGACAAACTCAGCAAGTCCTATTTGTATATATGTATGTATTGTATATGTACTTTTTATATAAAGATTAAGACCTTGAACGCGACATTTGCTTGAAATGATTTAACCCAAATGAATAGCTTTCGTTATTATTGAAGCACATACACAATGAGGAAGGCGTGTTCTTAACGATTGTAGGATTGATAAAAATTTTAGATTGCCTCTAAATGAAGGCGTAAAAATAATTCATTAAATGACTTATTTTAACCAATATACGACTATTAATATCGTAAATTTCTTTACGGTAACGTGTTTAGCAGCCAAAAAATATATCTGATATTCTAGATGATTTAATGATTGTTTAAGATTGAAGCACCCTTATAGATATTTTTCAGGAGCCTTAAAAAAAGCATGAATCGCTATTAGTGTGATAAGGGCTTTGTTTCACTAGTTTCGAAGTTTGTAAAATCACTGCTGCTAAGTTTGTTTAATATGAGATGGAGTGCCTTCATTCGATGAACTCCAATATCAAGTCTGTTTGTAGTCTCGTCCAACACTCGGCGGAGGATCAAAGAACAACATCTTAGCCATTTTAGTATTCTGAGCATTCTTGTTTTGTCAAACTAAAAAAAAAAAACAACGGTTGATTACGTGGATTAACATTTAAGAAGATGCGTTCGAGGAGAGCCTCAGAGTCAATGTTACCAATTAAGAGCTGATGGATAAAAACTACAATATATCGCAAACTTCTCGACGTGTAATGAGGGGTTGTAATGCTTGGTTTTTTTTTTTACTAAGGTTGATACGCTGACATTACCCCGTGAAAAGTTTATTCCTTAAGTACTTTGTTGACATTGCCCGAATTGATAAGCAAATTAATCTTTGTTTATCGACAGCATATGTTTCATCTTGTTCTCATTTACTCTTGATGTGACCTTTTCGGTATTTACTAAAATGTCGTTAATGCCGTTCTTAAGTCGATATCGTAGCACAGTGTAAAACTTGAAGAGAATTGTCCATCTGTTCCAGAATTAAATAGAACAAGTTACATGGTACTTATGTTAGAGTGGTCCTTATTAAGGTTTCTTTAGCTCAGTTGTAGGTTGATTGTGTACAATTAGAAGAGCTTGGGAGGACGCTGTGGCTACTTCTGGAACGAAAGATTCTCCTGAAACTGTTTTTTTTAAATTGGTTTAAATTACATATCAAAAATAAGGAAAAACAAAATTGGAACTTTGGTTTTCGAACAATGGGTGTCCCTTATAAGGGACACTAGGAGATGAAAGTAAAAAACATTTTTTCTTTTTTTTTACATGAAGTCCAACTTCGCATCGAGTTGGTGACTTTAGATGGCATAACCTGCAGCGCGTTCGGTTTTCTTACTCTACCACGTAATGATCTACATATGTGGTCGAATCTTGAGTACACATTTTCCAACACAGATGGACGTGAAGGACCTCTTTTCTTAGGCTGACGATTAGATTCTAGTAGCGATAGAGCAATTCTTCGTCGAAAGGGAAGTAGAGCGGAGTATACCACTTTTTTCCTCTAATACGAGGGTTGTCTGAAAAATTTCCGACCGCAACGTACAGATAGCGGCACTTGTCAATAAAAGTAGTGAATGCTAGTTGTGCATCTTTTGACAATTACTTACCGAAGTTCCAGTCATTTTGGACGCGCAGTTTTTAGTTGAAAGTCGTTTGAGTGAGTCGATGTGAGTGTTTTTTGTGAAAATGGTATCGAGCTGTTATTAAATATTTGTTTTTGAAAGGCAAAACGCCTACGCAAATCAAAAATGAGTTGGACTCTGTGTATGGGACCTCTGCACTATCATTTACCACAGTGAAATTTCGGGCAGCTGAATTTAAACGTGACCGTAAGAATTTGGGAGATGATGAACGTTCGGGATGTTCAAAAACTGCAACCACTGACGATAACATTGCTATAGTTCACCAAATGGTGTTAGACGACCGCCGAATTAAAGTGAGAGAGACAGTAGAGGTTATGAAAATGTCCAAAGAACGTGTTTGTTACATATTAAATCAAGATTTAGGTATGAGAAAGCTGTCCGCGCGTTGGGTGCCGCGTTTTCTTACGTTAGACCAAAAACGTGTCCGAATGAACATTTCCAACGCTCTGTAGGCACAATAAATCCGAGTTTTGGCGCTGATTAATTACAGTAGATGAAACTTAGATACACCATTATACGCCCGAAACAAAAATTCAGTCAAAACAGTGGACTGCAAAGGGCGAGCCGGCTCCAAAAGAAGCAAGAACTGTTTTTTTGACTGGGAAAGTGATGGCGACTGTTTTTTGGGATAGTAAAGGAGTTATCTTAATCGATTATCTTCAAAACGGAAAAACCATTACAGGAGCATACTACGCATCATTACTTGCCAAGCTGAACGCAGAAATTGCGGAAAAACGGCCACATTTGCAGAAAAAGAAAATCCTGTTTCACCAAGACAACGCGCCGTCTGACACCTCAGCGGTTGCCATGACGAAAATTCATGAATTACGGTTTGAACTGCTTGACCATCCGCCTTATTCACCAGATCTAGCCCCAAGCGACTTCTTTTTGTTCCCTCATCTAAAAACTGCGCTCGGGGGACAGAGATTTTCGTCAAATGAGGAGGCAATCACCTTCGTGAACAATTATTTTGCAGAGAAAAACGCCAAGTGGTACTTGGACGGGTTAGAGAGATGGGAGCATCGCTGGAAGAAATGTGTAGAGTTACAAGGAGACTATGTAGAAAAATAAAAAAAATTTCTTGTATCATTGTTCGGTCGGAAACTTTTCGGACAACCCTCGTAGATGTTCGGTATAACAATATGTTTTGATCAGCGTGGTCCACCCCACCCATACTTTTGTCGGCTGGGTTGATCCACCAATATCAATTTCTTTTCGACTCTCGAAAAATGTTTCACGAATTTCATTAGGTGAACACTTTCTGAGCTTGAGGTCATGGTAACCAAATTGTTGTCGTGCCATTTACAAATCAAAATTCCTTTTTCTTCGCAGATCGAATAATTATATGATCCTCATTGTTTTTTCTTCAGCACCTTGTCATCTTCAAGGGGACAGTTTTTTATTTGGTTGCTTCGTATTGTTTCTGGAAAAAAAATGTGGATAACAACTGAGTACGTGCTACAACAATCTCTTTTTACCTGTTTGCATTGATGTCTATTTCTTTCAACTCTGACAGTAGATCCATCGATGTAAAAAAATTGTTGAAGTAGACATGGTAAGATACTGGCAAACCACGATTCTGTAACACATCGCAAAAATTCAGCACAACTCGCGCACCAAGGCCCATGTCTTTGTGATTTTGGCTTGTATCTGCTCCTTGGTACGGATCAAGCCATAAGGCATACCCGGACGCTATTGCTCCAACCCACACTTTATATCGCCAACGAGTGGCGGCCATAATATTTAACCATGGATTCATCAATGCAATACTTTTCTTCCACTGGAGCAAATTCTAAAATTTTTTTATTCAAGTAGTCGAATAATGGCCGAATTTTGCTGAACTTATCACTTTGGTTTAGATTATGGTTATCGCAGAAGTGAAGGTTGCACATTATAGCTTTGAAGCGATCTCTCGAAAGGCTAGAAGATACTAGTTCACATCCAGCATCTCTTGTGCCTTTCCAATTCATATTTTTTTGAGGAAACACATTATATCCACTTAGTAAGAGTATTCCGAAAAAAGACTTAATTTTATGTAATGAAGCATTTAAATGTATGTTCTTTTGTATGGCGTAGTTATTGGTGAGACATATTGCCATTTCGCAGAATCCATCATGGAAAAATTGTTATCTCTATTGGGGCTTGATTACTGAACACACTACTAAATATCGTCTCACCTGTAGCACCTTGCAAATCTTTTTTCATCCAAGTTAGTTTCTTTTTTTGGATAAATTTTTATTTTCTTGGAAACCATGGCAGATAGGCTAATGTCGTCGTCAAAATCAAAACCATCATCATATGCAACTTCAGCACCAGCAAGTAGTTGACTGCGTGGTAAGTTGGATATGCCCACTTCATTTTCTTGTCCTGAATCTTCATCCGTCAATTTTCCACATGCATTATTCTTCCAATACAGCTAGGATTTCATCCAAAATTATGTTTCCACAAAACAAAGCAGACATGAACTCTAATCTCCAACTGTCCCATACATGGGACACTAATAGCAAAACTTTCATTTTGCAAAACCCATGAAGAATTTCATAAATCTTACAAAGGCAATAAATACCATGACATTCTAACATTGAATTGTCCAAATACTATTTATAACATTTTTGTTAAAACTTGATGACATTGTTTTACCAGTTCACTTCACTCCACTCAAAAACACTAAATGTGAAAATAACCCGCAAAATATTAATAATTTTTTTGTTCGTAACTAGGCAACATATTCAAAGGAATTGGGTTAAGGAGTCGTCTGTGCAGCTGAGGATGTTCTTACTCAGAATAACTTCGAATTCCCCGGAATTTTTGTTCCCCGGAATCATGTGACTGAAGTCTATGCTAAAGTCAATTTCAGTAAGTTGAAAGTCGAGAGTAAATAAGCATGTTTATAGTATTTCTAATTTACACTTGCGGTCATAAAAACCGCACCATATTAAAATTATTGAAAAATTGTTAATAACTACGATAATAATTTTTATAATGAAATGAAATTTTTGTTGAGTACTCTGCAGTAGCTTATAAGTATTTCTATCAAATTTCCATCTGTTTATTGAATGTTTGAAAAAAGATATTAACAAAAAAAGGAAAACCAGTTAATTTTCTTATTTTTTTAAAATATTTTAATACAGTCATTGGTTAACAAAATCAAACGATACATTTTTTATGTATGTGTATATAAGATGTTTAGATATGCCACTTTTACCAAAAAATTATCAATACCGAGTTGCTCCTCGTTTGGTGGTTATAACCGCTTTTATTCTAGAAGGCATCGAGTTTACTAGAAGTTCAGTAATATCCCTTGAAATTTCAGTATTCCATACATGTTCCAGAACTTCATTTAGCTTATTTTTACTCTCTGGTTTATGTTCAGCCACCTTACATTCGATTGGGTTTAAATCGGGCGAATTAGCTGGCCAGTCTAGTCTGGTAGTTCCGAGGTCATCAAACGTTGTCTTGAGCTGAAAATTATTGAAAGACTCTAGTTACTTGTCTGTTTATTATTTATAAAGTAGACATCTAGAAGTTGATTTATAACACTTTACTTACGGATTTGGCGCGGTGGCAAGGTGCAGAATCATCTTGAAAAATGCACTTGTCAGTATACGAATGATGCTGTTCAATTGCTGGTACCAAAAACTCCCTTACTACTTCTCCATACTTTGGAGCGTTCATAGTTCCATTAACAAAGTGCAAAGGGCCCAAAACGTAAAAAGAAAAACATCCCCAAACCATCTGGCTTTGAGGAAACTTTACTGTTTTGACTATGCACTCGTCCTTGAACCTTTCACCTGCTGACCGCCGTACGTATGGCAAATTGTCGGCCCACAACAAATTAAATTTACTTTCATCGGACCAAATCACACATCGCCAATCATGTTGCGTCCAGTCTTCGTACTTTTTTGCCCATGTCAAGCGAGCTTTTTTCATTTTTGTGGTTAGGAGAGGTTTTTCCGCTGGTCGTCTTCCATATAAACCCATCTCACGTAGCCGTCGGCGTATGGTTTCGGCGCTTAGATCAACTTGATGAAATTCACTCAGCTCTGCTCTTATACGAACAGCAGTTTTAAAGCGATCTTTCATGCTAATTCGTTGTAATACATTGTCCGTCTTCTGGGTTGTTTTACGTTTTCGTCCCGAGCCTTTTTTCCTTTCCAGTGGATCCAAATTTTCTTTTTTCTTCATCAGTCGTACGATAGTTGAATGACAGCATCCTATTTTAACCGCAATCTCACGATAGCCAAGCCCTTCTTCGGCTAAAGTCAATATTTAAACTTTTTCGTCCCGAGTCAGTTGATGATATCTACCAGACATTTCACTTTTTTTTTACTTGTCACCGTCACAACTCAATTCAAACTGATTTTTTTTTGCACTGAATACGAGGCCGAACTCCCCTATGGGGAATACCCTTCATTAGTATGGGGAAAACCCTTACGATTTGATGTAATTAGGCATTTTTTTGAGAACTCATTAGGCGGTGCGGTTTTTATGACCGCAAGTGTAATGCTTTACATAGCTAAGTATCTTTTAGTCTGAGGGAAATATTAATGCAAAGATGCATCGCGAAAATATTTATGAGTAGCAGAACATAGTTTGAAGAACTGTGTAATGCGGTTTAGCTGGTTTAAACTAAATGAGAAAATTATAACTGGCATTAGCTGATGAGTACGAGTAGTTTATGTCTTCGCATTGCTTCTCTCACAGGACTCTTCAACTTCTTTGAACTTAGGCGTGTTATGTCTACTAGTTTTGTAAAATTTTGTTTACTTCTACGTTCTTACGTTCTAGTTTTCCGTTGTAGCGCATTTTTGGGTCTCTTCTATCACCATTGAGTTTTTCTAAAAGTCGCTTGGCGGCACCAAGTTGTTACGTCGGTTTCTATTTTAATGGTATTGTTGTATTGGGCATTTGTCAAGGGGGTGGTACACCGGTTCAGGTGGCTTTTATACGCTTTAACTATTCAGTTGTCGTGATGCAACCAATTTAATTTAATTTGGATCACAACACTGTTTGGGTTCCGTCTTCAATTTATCAGCACGGAGTCCCGTTTTAGTTGGCCATCTGGAGCCAGCCATAGGCTAAGTGTGCTGTGACGTGTCTTAGTGTTTTACAAGTAAACAAATTTATTTGTTTGTATTTGCATTTAGCTTGAATTTAAGACAGTTAAAAAGAAGGTTATTGAGAAGACATCGATGCGAAAATTCAAATTTCATTCTATAAATACACGAAAGTGCGTGAATTTCACACCTGCCTTATTAAAATGCAAATAAATATTTTTTTCTTTCTTTTGAATTATTAGAATCATTAAATTCGTGTATCTGTCGTCTTTCTTCCATTCTTAGGCATCAAGGGCAGGCAGCAACCTCAAATTCAGATAAATATTCGATAGAGTCAATTTGATAAATCGTTACCATGGGGTACGTTGACGATTGTTATTGCCAATTACATTTCTAACATCGCCTCTTCATTTCTCCATCAAAACATCAATCAACAGGTGTTAAACGAATTGCAAAACGGTCCATTCTACACCTTTAACTCCTCACACAATCCAATAAATCTCATCTTCCCACCGAAAACGAAGACCTACTTGTCGCATATGATACGGTTTATTTTTTATTTTTATTTTTCGTTTGCATGGCAGGGACAGCCTCTAACCCTGAGCAAAATATGGATGAAACTGAAGCATCAAGAACCAGAAACAGAAACGTCATTATCGTCATCATCCGCAATAGTAACATCAGCCACAGCGGACGACTAACGTCAACAATAGCCTCAAGCGCACGATTGTGCTAATGAAATTTAAAATTCTATCAGCAACTACATACTACTCGTAGTACATACGTCGACGCCAAGAGCTTGACGACGACAACGGCGATAACGACGAAGACGGCGACGACGCTCTCGACGCTCGTTGGAGCACCACGTCAAGCACAACGACTATGAAAATCATAACACCGACGCGCACGATGACAGTGAATATCAGTCCGAGATCTTAAATATTTATTGAATCTATTATCGCTATACCGCATGACGGTTGGTGAACAAACGACGAACGGGCAACTTGCCGTTGCTTAATGGAGTGGTTTATTATCCATACACCAACGGCCGTACCACCAGCGCCATCAACAGCTGGATGAAATGACAACTACTCCACGCTTCCCTGAACACTGATGTTATCTGTCATGTATCTCGTCTTCCTGTCCCTCGTTTAGCGTACACAAAAACTAATCAAATGTTAATCAGTGAAAGATGAACTCGATTCACACATCAAAAGTTTGGCCCTCCCTTCTATCTCTCGAAAAAAAAAAAAACCGAATAAACAAGTATTAGATTCGTGCAAAATATGGTATATTGTAGATTAGCTACTGGATATCGCTGTCAAAGCCAATTTTGACAGATTTTTAGGTACAGTACGTCCGCCCATTCAAAAGCTATGAACTTTGGGCCCAATTACCTTTGTGTTGGAAAATGAATCGTCCTCAGTCGACAGATGGCAGGGTGGGAACACATGCCGAACAATATCAAGAGCATCCATAGACGAAGGTGACGTCTGTTGTCCTTAGAACACTGTCGGTGTCGGTGTTATACGAATGAGTGACAATTTAAAAAGATATCCGATTCTAAGAATTATACATACGAGTATATGTAGAACTTCATTTCACCACTTTTATGAGTAATTAGGTTGAAAAGCCCAAACCAAATTCAGTCAGTTCGTGTCTGCATAGTGCAAAGGATAATACGAGTATACGAGTATACGAATATACGAGTATCGTAAGTCAACCTCTTTAAATTGCGCAAAATTGCTTGTAATTAGTTTTCTGATTTAATTGGTTGCTCACCGTCTTTTGTGAGTTAAAAGGATAATCGAGAGACTTAACTTCATAAAGATGAAAAGGAGGATTTTCTAACTAATTGCGATGTTAATTCCTAGGGAGCTTTGCTTTTTGCTTTTGCAATATTTGTTACTCACCGTGAAGCAACACCTCCAGGAAACTTTTCATCAAAGGTGAAAAATGCCAGACATTTACATACATACATATGTCTGGGTAGAAAGATGTTTTAATAAATTGAATTGCTACAAAACATACAAACATATGTACGAGTAGATGTCTAATAATAAATGTTTGTTCTTTCCGGTACGCCTTAAAAGTTGTCATATCAATTTTTTAGTGTTATATTTTAGCTGTATGGCCATCTACTCGTATTTTACGATTCACGGAAAGTTTATTACTTTATTAAAATACAAATGGAAGTAAAAAAGCGGTTTAGAAGATTGAAATAGCACGATAAATACGAGTAACATAAAATGTGCATGGTAGTGATGTTTTGCCAAAAAAAAAAAAAAACTTCAGCTACGAGTTAAGTATCGTCAAGCGGTGATTGTATGACAAATTTTGAATGACAGCAAACAAAATTTGATTGACATGTAGAGCAAGTGAAAAGGTATGGAGCTACAAATGATATAAACGTTAAGGAAAAAACTCAAAATATTTTATGTTTTCCGAGGTAACTGACTTACGGGAATCGTGCTTTTATCTCTTTTGTGACTTGTCTATCGTTGTTTTTTAATCAGTATCAGAACGTCCGGTAGGTAGGACTATATAGCCAGTCATGTGTATGGGTTTGAATCAATGGCTTACTAAGCCTGACAGTGCTGTTGGAAAGAGCAATTTCCATTCAATAGGAGAGCTTTAATTAACCGCCATGTGAAGGAAGATAAACTCTCAGCATAGTAGAGGAGATGCCAAAACTCGACTTGGCCAATTACACCGATCTACTCTGTAGATGCCAATTACACGTGCAGTTAGGCTTCAATTTCTTCTTCTTCTTCTAGTATACTCTTTAGAGGAGTCCTGGATCCGTAAAACGATTCACCAAAATTAGTGTTTTTGACACCAAAATTAGCAAACAAGTTGGCGTATTTGCGGTCGTTTTGAAAAAAAAAACAACGTATAAACCGTGGGCTTGAGAATTATAATTTATTTTTTAAAATTTTCATTGTGCTGCTGTCAGGGATGCAGAAGTTATTCTTCTGTATCTATATTTCGCTAGAACTTGTGAACTATATTTTACAATTGCATCTCTTCCTGCTCTATAACTGGTCTTTCCCCCTTTTAAAATGCTCATAGTACAATATATCTTAATAGCAGTCCTTGTTTTTCTATGTAGCGCCGCTCAGAATGTCTTTTCCCTGCCTGCATGTTCTCGCCGACATTCATCGTTAAGCCAAGGAATAGGATTTTGGGAAAGGTAAATAAGATATACATACTTGTATCTAAATATCTTGTCAAAGTGGCGTCATGTAGGCTGTGATTTCTGATTGTGCTAACAAATTTGAGACAAATTTTAAGAGTGAGGCATGTTTCAGCTAGATCACAAACTAAAAAGCAACATTGATTTAATAGATCGTTGTTTAGCACCATGTTGGATTTGGAATTTCCCCAACAGCTTTCCTCTGCATAAAATGTAACATTTCAATTCGGTGTGGCTCGCGTTTATACTGGGAATTTTTTTGTACACCCTCTTGGGTATAGCAGACCAAACAGTTTCTCCACTGATAGTGTTTAATATTTTTTACTTGTCAATGAACAAACACCCCACTGCTTGATGGTAAACAAGGCGTTGACGTGGTCCATCCAGAGGACCAGGGCGGAAATTTGCATACCCAGTGTAAAAAGTACAAGGTGGTCTTGGGTATGATTTTTGCAGCTGTTGGGAGCACGCAAGTGCTCTCTTATTTTCGCATTTCATACGACTTTATTCCCTAGAAAGCTGGGCGCGAAAACTTCGATTCCAGGGCCCTTCGAATATAGAAGCTCCGCAGATGTTGCAAGCGTCGCTTTTACAGCTCAGGGAGAATACAATTGTCTCCGACTGCCTTTATCAAGCAGGGATTTTATCTTTGCTTGGGAGTGAGGTCCAAAAATGAACAGACAATTTTAATTTGCATGTACTATGAATTAGGAGCTTAGAACTGATGCGTGATGATTCTTCTAAAGGGTCTTTCATTAAGCGCTTCATATCTTTAAATTTAAATAAAACAAAGTGTGTGTGAGATATCATCGAAATTTTTTATTCGTTTGAAAGGCCTATCGATGCCATTATGTATGGAATATAACATCGTTCAAATGTCCGCCGCGGTTTGTCTGAGTGGTGCGCGTCCGAAATGTCCAATTTTCCATGACTCTGGCGCATAAATCAGGCTGAATTTGACCGATGTCATGTGTTATGTTGGATTTGAGGGCCGGTGTGGTTTGTGGCTTATTCTGATAGACCTGCGACTTCAGAAAACCCTAGAAGAAAAAGTCTAACGGGGTGAAATCGCACGATCTCGGCGGCCAGTTCACATCACCTCCACGTGAGATGACCATGCTCTCGAATCGCTCGTGCAGAATTTCCAATATGGCGTGAGCTGTGTGGCACGTAGCGCCGTCCTGTTGAAACCACATTTCGTTGGTGTCCATGTCATCCAAATCAGGCCAAAAGAAGTTGGTATACATCGACCTATAGGACTCGCCGTTGACGGTGATGGCCTGGCCAGTGTCGTTCTCAAAGAAATATGGACCGATGACGCCGTAAGCCCAAAATCAACACCAAACAGTGACTTTTTCGGAATGCATTGGACGCTCTTGGATCCCATGTGGATAGGTATCGTCCCAAATTCGACAATTTTCTTTGTTGACATACCCATCCATCCAGAGATGGACCTCATCGCTGAAGATGATTTTTCGATGAAAAGTAGGGTCAGTTTCCAACTGCTCCAGAGCCCATTCAGCGATCACACGTCGTTGTCTATGGTCGTTTACCTTCGGCTCCTGGGTCAGTTGAATTTTGTACGCGTGCAGGCTCAAGTCAGGACACAAAATTCGCCAAGTTGTGGTCTTCTAAAGGCCGAGTTCTTGTGAGTGACGCGAAATCGACTGCCTCGGATTCTCCTGCACACTCTCACGGACAGCGGCGATGTTTTCGGCAGACCTTGAGTTTCGTCGACGTACGGGTGTTGGTTTATCGTTTACTGAGCCAGTGGACTCAAAGTTATCCACCACATTGCGAATAGTCTTCTCGGTAGGATGATTAGGGCGACCGTAAAATAAGCGCGCAGAACGTTGCACGAACAGAACACCAATTTTGATAAAACAATTTTATCATTTGCGCGTGTTTTTGAACGCTATGTCTGTCCATTGTGATTTGGCAAAACAGACTGAATAAATGACAGTAAATGGCTGATATCAACTGTCAAAGTTCGGAAGTCCCTATTGGAATACCCTGTATGAAGTGTGAAAGTGTCAGCATCTGATATTTTGTATACATCTAGTTATAATCACCTCGTTTGTTGATGTTTTTTGCATTTAAGTTTCTTTCAGTTCGTTTTGCGAATTTAGCTTGGAACTTGAGCCTCTATTGCTTTTCAGACTAAACGACTAAACGTTGGTCAAACTAGCTGGTTTGCTCTGCTTACAATTTTTTTACTATCGGTTTTTTTAAGGTAGACATTCCGTAGATACACGTATTTTATAATTTGATCATATTTTGTAATACCCATGCATTCGTCGTTGTCATTTTTCCTATATTTTACGTACATCGTTCAACATTGTGATGCATATGTTAAAACTAGACGTACGAGAGTAGTTTATAAAAATCCTTTACGATTGAGATACATTTTTCTGGCAAAGAGTTTTCTGCGAAGTTTCCGTGTCATTTACGCCTACTCTTCGTAAGTTTTTTCATGGTTTACAACTGAACCAAACTATTTTAATTTTGCATCTTACACTTCGGCACGATGACTCTTTTTAAATAGATGTCAGGAAATTGATGTAAAGGTTTTGAAAAGATAGTCCTATCATGAGCGAAAAAAAAGAGCGGACCCGTCAACGTACCACATCAATAGTAAATCCTGCACAACATTAAAAAAAACACAATGGATACTGAACATTTGAACGATTGAACACTGCCTTGGCTTTCTTCGACTTTAACTTTAAGTCTTAGCACCGTCCACCTTTGAGAACTCTATCGAATGCTGTTTTTAAATTGATGAATCGCATCGTATGTTTACCTATCTTCATGCAATTTAATAATATTGTTCATAGTTCCATAGAATGCAGTATTAGGTTCACTGGTACGGTAATTGATCCAAATTTTTATGTCGTCTTTGTCTTTATACAGGGGATGAAGAAAATTATCCCTCCACTGGTTAGGCATTCGATCGCCTCTCATTATTTTATGAAACAGAGACGGAACTCATCCGGTTCGACTGCACGTCTCCGGTTAATTCTTTTCAAACCTTCGTAGACATCAAATGCTAAAATTATGTAAAATCTTGCCTCTCCTTTTCGTGCGCTACAGTTGAGGAAATATTAGTTACGGGTTAGTATATTCTTTCCGTCTATTGCAAATTTCGTCGTTCTCCGTTAGCAAGTGTCCTGGCTCGTTTTGTCAACGTTGCACTTCTTCTATTGCATGCGGCCTTGCTTATCGGTTGTGAGGTTCCATTGCTTGTAGCCTGTTTATCGGTTGTTGTGTTGCTTCTTCTTAGGCCCGACTCTACCTAAACTGTTATCTCACGTGCTGTAGCTACCACTTTTTTCGTATTGTTTTTGTATCGTTGAAAGGCTTAACTTTCGTCTCTTCCTGCCATTCATACGGTGTACCAGTATAAAGTGAGCGTCTTTTTTTGAAAATAAAACACTAATTTTTAATGGGAAAGTAAAAAACATTTTATTCAAAGTATTGGTCATTGCTAGCCACACATTTTTCCCATCTTTCAGGCAATTTATGGATTCCACGTCAATAAAACTGTTCGTCTTTTGAAGCAAACCAAAATGTCACCCAATTTTCGACTTCGTCGTAGGTTTCGAAGTGCTGCTCAGCTAATGCATGTCCCATGCGTGAAAACAAATGGTAGTCGGAAGGAGCCAAGTCTGGTGAATACGGCGGGTGCGATACCAGCTCTGAAAATAAATCCATTTTTCATCGCCAGTAACAATTCGATGCAAAACTGATTATTTCACAAGTGGTTTTTCGGTTTTCCATCTGTCTTGCATTCAATTCATGTGGCACCCATTCTCTAGACTTTTGGATCTTTCCCATAGCTTTTAAACGGTCAGAAATTGTTTGTTGTGCAACTTTTAGCATTTATGCCATTTCTTTCTGACTCGAAGTGTCATCTTCATCCAATATTGTTTGCAATTCGGCGTCTTCAAACTTTTTTTGATGGTCTTCCACGTTCTTCATTTCTCACATCAAAATTGTTATCTCTGAACCGTTGAAACCATCTTTTGCGTGTTGCTTCTGATAGAGCATGATCACCATATGCCTCGACAAGCATTCGATGCGACTCTGCAGCACTTTTCTTCAAATGAAAACAAAAAATTAATGCTTTCGGCAAGTCATCATTTTCTTGGACAAAATTCGACATTTTTAACACGATGAAGAAATATGATGTTTGCTCAATGACGTTTGACGCTGAATGACTCTTCAGGCTGCAATAATTTCCAAACCGTTCGTGATAGTGAGCTAAAATTTTGACACATGACAGATAATTTTATTATTTGCAAGCATTTTAAAGGATTTGCCTCTCAGTTGTGTTGAAAAATTTTTATCCGCGATGGAAATTCAAACGTGATAGTGTGATTGCTTTATATTTGGCTGGAAAACCACAAGTAGCTATTATTAGAGCCCTCTAGCACCTCAACGTGAATAAATCATTTGTGTCTCGAACCATAGCTCGTTACCGTAATACTGGCAGCGTTGCAAAACGCCATAGACGTGGTCATAAAAAAACAGCAACATCGGCAGAAATGGTTCGGAAAGTGAAGGCTCGAATTGAGCGAAATCCGCGTCGAAGTGGAAGAAAAATGGCTCGTGAGCTCAATATATCGTTGGAACGGATGCAACACATTCTGAAAAATGAGCTTGGGCTCAGGCCATTGAAGTTCCAAAAAGCACACGATCTTACACTGCAACAGAAAAAAGTTAGAGTCGTAAGAGCGAAGGAGTTGCTACGCTTGCACGAAAGTGGTGAGTTGCTGAATTTGGTTTTTTCCGATGAGTCGCCATTTGTTATCGACCAATATGTCAACAAACTAAATGACCGAGATTACTTGCCTGAGAGGTCCTTCAAAAATTTACACCTTCAGACGGCCACCAGAAAGCAGGCAGCACCGATGGTGATGGTTTGGGCCGCCAATACCGCCGATGGTCGCTCTCCGCTCGTATTTTTGGACCGCGGCGTCAAAATTAATGCGATCGTATACCGTGAAACTGTCTTCGAGGCAGTATTGAAGCCTTGGACAAACAATCATTTCGGTCGGAGACCGTGGACATTTCAACAAGACTCGGCACCGTCTCACAAAGCACGCGTCACCCCAAAATTGGTTAAAAAACAATGTTCCACACTTCATTTCTTCGACACAATGGATTGCAAATTCTCCGGATGCAAATCCGTTGGATTTCTCTGTCTGGGGTATTTTGAAGGCGAAGGTTGGCACTAAAAAACACTAAAGTTTGGACCACCTCAAACAAGCACTTCGCCGAGAATGGGCCAAAATACCGCAGAGCCACTTGCGTGCAGCGTGCGATGCTTTCTTCGGCCGTCTTAAGGCCATTATTCGCGCTAAATGTGGACATATTGAAAACTACCGATACAATTTGAAAATTGATGTATTTTCCAACATTTTTTGCTTTGGCACAATAAAATTTATCAAAAAGTAAAAAAAATTATAGCATTTTAAAAAGTTGGAGTTGGAGTCATTCACCCTGTATACTAAATATGTTTGACAGGTGTCATAGCAACCAAACAAAAAAACAATTAAGGCCCGTTCACAATAAATGTTCCCTATCGATGCATTTGTGTCTTGACGCTCACTTCATACCGGTACACCTGAATATATGAAGTCCGTGTTTTGAAATACAGCGCAGAGTTTTTGCACTCCTCGTTCATTTTTCCTCCGACTTGTTTCAATATATTGCGCGCTTCGTTTTCCCATTTGGTTTTTAAGTTCTTTCAGTTTTTTCTCCAGTACTTTCTCGACTGATGCTGGTATATTATGTTAACAAAAATCGATGCCAATTTGCCAGTGACCTGAGATCACCTCGGAAGCTTATTTTTGCTGTTTAGCTTTATTCCATCATAGTTGGCAATCTATCTAGGTTTGCTATCCGACGGTACGGTACGTGATTTAGTGCCGCGCATATTTAGTATTCCTAAACCGCATGATTTGCATGGGTTTGGTATGCCTTCTCTCGCTGAACGTCTTGTTCTGAAACCATGTCGTCCATGTCAGTGCTAGTGTTCGTATCTCAATTCCTAGACTCGTTCGTATAAATTTTCATTTTTTCTGTTTCTGTTACGTAAATTCAATAAGAAAAAAAAAACCATTTAACACCAAATTTTAAATATTTAAGTCAACTTTTAAATTAATGAAATTTTTGAAAAATCATTGATGGCAATATAATTTTGAAAATAAAATATATCTGCAAAATTTGCGAATTCGAGTGTTTATTCTTGAAATACGTGGGTGGCCGTGGCTCAAGTGGTAGTGCACTGGCTTCCAAGTCGGAAGGTTCTGTGGTCGAATCCTAACTTCGCCCGAAAGGCACTCATTTTTTCAGTTTTCTATCCAATTTTCCGAAAACCTTAACACATGCTGAGGGATTATAAGTATATTCATACCCACTTAGTTTTAAGTCCTAAGCAAAAAAATTGTAAACATTTTGTATATAAACATTAAAAAATCGTGCACTACTGTGAAATGACATCATCCTGCCACTAAGCAAATGTTAGAAATTTTTAAAACGACATTTACAAATATTTTTGTCAAAAATTCAAATTATAGCAATTTACATTTGAATGCAGCTCAGTTAATTAAATAAACAAGAATTTGTTTATAGCAAGAGTTGTCGAGCCATTATCCGATTTACGAGTAATACCTCTACAAAAAAAATAATAAAACAAATGTCAAAATTCGAAATTACCTTGTTTAATTCACTCACGTGCATCGGATAAACATTTTCGAAAAAAAAAAAAAAAAAAAAAGCATATATTCATATGATTAAGAGGTTAATGTGGAATGAGAAAAACATAAATTACCCCAACAAATGAGGTAAATCTTTTTTACTTGCGGACAAACACCCTTATCATCAGGTTTAGTTGACTGCTACTTGAGTTTAACCTGAAGTATTAAATTTCATGAACAAAAATCCAATTTTCTTTCCGAATCTCATCCTAATACAGTAGGTGGTAAGATCGAAGCATCTTTTGACATATAGCCAGACTCGTTCGAACAAGTGAATAACTTGATTCGTAAAAGTTCGAACATTCACCGAATCGACCTTTTCTTCAATCTCGTTATTTTCTGCTTGCGTCTTTTTTTCAAGTCCGTAAATCATTTATTCGCCTTTATTATTATTACGAGTATTATTATTATTTTTTATTTTTCTTTTGAATATCTTATTTGAGTCAGTAACCAGTGTGACTAGATTTTAACCGAATTAACGGGCGACGGTGTCGGACAGTTGGCGGGTACTGTTCGATCTAAATTTACGTGTAAACTAAAATCTGTTCGTCTATCTGTCAGTTTGTCTGGTGATTCTATCACAATTGTCAGATGATACACATATGACTGAGAGGCGTGCAACTTTTTTAAGCA
The DNA here is from genome assembly GCA_963966105.1 of Volucella zonaria. NCBI lineage: Eukaryota > Metazoa > Arthropoda > Insecta > Diptera > Syrphidae > Volucella > Volucella zonaria. Next base: position 162,712,387 of record OZ014532.1, read on the forward strand.
TGCATAACGAATCTGGGCAAATTTGTTTGCAAATTTTCAGTTTGAACTGGTAATCGAACACCTACCGGTCTCTTTATATTTATTTTTACTTTTACGGGATTTTTTGAGAACTTTATATTTCTTCGTTCTACGAAGTATTTTATTAAAATTTTTTTTTGCTCGTTCATCTTTGGTTTTTCACCTTTTTAGCTTTAGATAATTAAATATAGCGAGACATTCATAGTGAGGTTTAATCTGAGTGCTGTGTTTAGAGAAGGAAAAGTTAACTGAGAGATTCTCATCCATATTCGAATTATTCAGGCATCGAAAATGAAATATTAAATTTCTTGTTGAAATGAAGGAGTATCCCTCGTTGAATGTGTGTGGGAGTAAAAGGATGATCGGACTAATTACGTTCCATCCAGATGCAAAATCCCCAGACAACCGGTTGGGTAGCCCATGACTACCTGATTCTTTCGAAGTTTCGAATAAACACACTCGTAAATATGTAGACATAAGCAGAGCCACCTTCTGCTGATGTATTGTATGTATCACGTGAAAAATAATCCACATAACATGTGTTTCAAGTGCAAATCACGTTGGGAATACTTTTTTGGTCTGATCATTTAAATTTGTGAGCTTCTTAAGGGATGATTCCATTTTAGCGGTCTGCATCTTCCGCCCACTTTACTACGTATTACATTGATGACAAGTGACATTTCAATCGCGACTTCGACTTTAGTTTTTCGACAGTGTACCTATTTAATTACATATAACTCAATATGACATTTAGGTATTTGTTTTTTTTTTTTTTCTTGATTTGTCAAAACTTGATTTCTTATAAGGTATTGTGTGCTTTATGTATAGTATGTGTTCGGATATAATCAGATTGACGTGTGCTGCAGTAAAGTAGACAACTAAATAAATGCACAAATAAATCACATCAATAAGATAGTGGAAGATAAACAAATTATAATTGCCTATGCTATGCTATTCTTTTTAAAATTCTTATTAGAAAATCAATTTTGGGATTTGCAAGAAAATTCAAAATAATAAGCCGTAGAAAGAGAAACTCGTAACAGAGAACGACGATGTGCATACGTAAGCGGAATAATTAGTTGTCAATATTGTTATCATTCGCTTAAAGCTACGACAAACGAATGAGTTTGCCTTTTTCGCATGCCAACTTTTGACATTTGAATAAGTTAATGGAAATTTGATACGAAGGGGTAAAACAATATAACATACTCGTACACCGATGGACCTAATGCCATTTTAAATGTTTTCCTAAGAAATGTGGAAATTTAATGCATTTGCGGTGGGCAAAAGTAAAGATAATTATTTAATGTCATGCCGTGGAATTCAAGTGCAATTTTCTTTTGCTTACATCCGTGATTGTGACTATTATTTGCAGGAGAAGCTTCAAATAAAATAACAATGATTTCTGACTCAGAGATTTTAATTGAATTTGTTAAAATTGTCATTTTCACAGATGAAAATATGTGAGATCGTAAATTATTGGGTATATAACTTAATTCGTGGTTTTTTTTTTCAAAATTTGGACGTTTGTTTAAGAAACACATGTACAATAGTATTATTCAAAGTATTGCCCATCTGAAGCTATGACTTTTTCCCATCTTTCTGGCAATTTGTGGACCCCATCCCAAAAGAACTGCGCTGGCTTGGCAACCAAGAATGAATCAAGCCAATTTTTGATATTCTGCTCTGATGTGAACCGTATTTCAGTGAGGGCGTTCTGCATCGACCGGAACAAATGGTAGTCAGAAGGGGCAAGGTCTGGGCTATAAGGCGGGTGGGGTAAGACTTCCCATCCACTGTTTTACAACCGGAATAGCAACATGGGGCCGAGCGTTGTCATGATGGAAAATTATTGCCTCGTGTCTGGTCGCATATTCCGGGCGTTTTTCGGCCACTGCTCTCTTCAAACGGATTAATTGTGTTCGGTAGCGTTGTCCATTGATGGTTTCACCCGGTTTTAGCAGCTCATAATACAGCACACCCATCTGATCACACCAAATACAGAGCATTATCTTCGTGCCATGGATATTCGGCTTTGCCGTTGATTTGGCTGGTTGGCCGGGTTTCACATATGATTTTTTGCGCTTGGGGTTGTCGTAATGGATGTATTTTTCATCACCAGTAACAATCCGATGCAAAAATGACTTCCTTTTTTGGCGTTCCAGCAGCATTTCGGACATGCAAAACCGCCTTTCGATGTCTCTTGGCTTGAGTTCATGTGGAACCCAATTTCCTTGCTTTTGAATATATCCAGCTGCTTTTAAACGTTTTGAAATGGCTGCTTGAGTGACACCCAAAGATTCTGCGAGCTCTTCTTGTGTTTGGCAACAATATTCATAGAGTAATGCTTCCAGTTCTTCATCTTCAAACTTTTTTGGCTGCCCAGGATGTTCATCGTCTTCTAAGCCAAAATCACCACTTTTAAATCGTGCAAATCACTTTTGGCACGTTCGCTCAGCTAGCGCATGTTCACCATAAACTTCCACCAAAATACGATGACTTTCGGCAGCAGTTTTCTTCATATTAAAGTAATGAAGAAGAACTCCCCGCAAAAACACTTTTTCAGGCACAAAGTTCGACATATTTGAGTGAAAAAAAATTATTGTTGTTTACACTTCAAATGAATGACATATACTGAAATGAAGTACAATGACAGTAGTTTTCCAAAGCATGTTCCATTGGAATAATAACAATGGAATGATACAAGTTACGCCATCTCTTAGCAAACCGCACGAAGTTATAGACCCAATATTTTGTCGACGGGATTCTAACAAACAAAAACAACTTCAGTAACAAGTTGCTCCTGACGCAAATTATTCAAAGGTTTTATCCAACTGAATCACCTATCTATTTTATAGAAATCTAAAAAAAGACTCATCTTGAAGTTGACAGCATTTTTGTGTCGGATTCCAAGCACGTTTCTGTCGGAAAATCGATGAAACCCATTGAAAAGTGTAGCGACTTGTTGAAATATTTACAATTACTAGAAACTCAATAGATTGATAGATATTCTCAAGACGAGTATGCTAAAGCATACACGTATGTATGTGTTTTTGTGCACGTGTCCGTTCGCATCATGGCACCATGTGTCCAGTCCCATTTACATAAGTAACTCGTTAACACCGGTCCTTTGAGTTAAAACCAATTATTTAACTGAACTTATTTAGCTTATGGCAACCGGATAACCAGAAACCAAAAAGTGAATAGCATTCATCTGCGGCATCAGCTGGCATTATGAGGAAAGGATTACTAGGGATAATTAAATTGTTGTTCAACAAACCTCTTATACGCATATCAATTTTAAACCCTTTATGATTTCCAATTTTATTCCATTAAAAGAAGACATATTTATTTTAATGATATGCTTTCATCCTACGTCATCCGCTGAACCAGTAATTTTTTCCACTTTATGGTTTGTACCGAAAGCATTGTGCAAATTTTTCGTTACCTCTTACCTATTGTTCATTGGATGCCATCATATTCCATTTGTGTATTAACATTAGCTTATGTAATAAACAATTTTATGTCATTAGTGTTTAAATATGATATCGGGCATATGCACGTCACGTGAAGCCCAATTTTCGACAACTTTATCGAGCAACTGGGACCGTATATCAAATGGATATATGGACTTCTAAATCTAGTCCATAGACACATACCCCCAAAGAAAGTAATCTAAAGGTGTCAGATTACAGGATCGTGGACGCAGGTCCATTATAAGAAATTATGCGCACAGCAAATGTTTCCAGCAATAAATTGATGGTGTCGCGCGCCGTGTGGCATGTTGCGCCATCTTGTTGAAACTAAAACTCTGTCACGTCAATGCCATTCAACTGAGGAACGAAGAAGTCAGAAATCATGTTTCTATAGCGTTCTCCATAGACGGTAACATTCTGGCCGGTATCGTCCTTAAGGCCATAAAGCACACCAAACAGTGAGTTTTATTGGTTGTCTCGACAAAGGCTTCTGGGTTTCTCCACTCCAAATTCGGCAATTTTGCTTGTTTACATATCCTTTTAACAAAAAATGGGCCTCATCGGAGAATAAAATTTTGCGTTGAAAATGAGGGTCAAGCTAAATCATGTTTTCGACCCATTCATCGAATCTACGACGCGTATAATGGTCACGCGGTTTCAACTCTTGCACAAGCTGGGTCTTATAAGCTTTATTTATTTATTATCAAGGGAACGATACAAATTAATATGTAAGGTCCGGGATTTAACGCCGGGGTACTATGCCCATGTGGCGTTTTGTCAACAGCACGCGGAGTACCAAATTCCCATGTGGTCATCCATTTACGTACTTACCGCGCCCAACACTGCTTGACTTCGGTGGTCTTATAAGCTTTTAAGCCAAGATCTTTCCGTAAAATTTTGCACAAAGTGGATGGGCATAGCTCCAATTGCTACGCAAGATGACGAATCGACTCATTCGGATTCCCCTCAACACTGCGCTTCAAAACGGCAATAACTTCTTCTGTTCGCACCGTTTGTCGTCTTTGGGGATGCGTATTATCCACTAGAGTGTACGTGGTGCGAAAACGATTCATCGTGTTCCGAATAACTTGCTCAGATAGACGATTATGTCGACCGTAAAATGGACGTAGCGCACGATAAGTTTGGCGAAACGAACATGTTTTTCAAAATAAGTTTGCACGCGTTGTTCTGGCGTTAATATATTCATCGTAAAATGGCAACAACATCGTAAAATGGTACTAACCACAAATCAACTTGATTGTCAAATTGACAGTCTGTAGAACCAGTGCTGCCAGTTTAAAAACTAAACCTCTAAAAAAAAACCACCTCTTACGTGCAGTGTATATAAGTAAAATTGTACAGCCTTTGTAACGGGTCTCCGGTGAGATTAAGGTACAATGACATCAATTAACACTACTGGAATCTGTGGGCATCACTGGGTTCCTTGATTTTCGATTAGCTTACTAACTTTTTCCGATCCCAATTCATTGCAGCTTTATATTTCTCGCTCTCTACTTTAGCGGTCGCTGGCACTAAGATTCGGTTCGTCACAGTAAGCTCTGTCTTCCTTTACGTCCCGCATTACCCTGAATTGAATTGAACTCCTAAACTGGAGCCTTGTCGCCCATTAGTTTGCCATCTAAATTTTTTGGATTATACATATGTATATACTCGTACAACTTGTGACAGTAGGGAATTAAAGATTGTGCTTTCTCTTCCATTCGTCCTTTTCGCATATAGGACCTACATAATATGCGACGAAATATTTTTCTGTCGAATGGACCATAGTATCAACTTCCCCTTCGGGTTACTATCGTCTTCATACTGTTTTTTTGTTTATGTAAGGAGTTTTGAACACAGTGTTTCATCCAAGTTGCATTCATGAAGTTAATTTTACCACGAGGAAGTCATAGCTGTCGACTATGACTTTTAGCTCCAACATTGAGTAGCTGATTTTTTGTTTGGCGAAAGCATGTTTTTTGTTTATTTTTTTTTTTTTATCATTTCTCCAATATGCATAGATGCTTTTGCGACGGAATATTGGATGCGACTAATGATGTTGATTGCATCGGTTAACTCAGTATTACTTAAGGATAATTGTTTAGTTGTTAACATTTCCACCACGTATTACCTGTTCTAGCTCTAAATGATAGCGTATCTTCATACCGAAATCGAGAGCATTTTTGGAATACGCAGTTCGATACGTATATCGATTCGGTTGATTTTAGGGTTACATACAGGGTATCCCCCGAAGGACATGGCATATTCCCGAAGTTCCTGAACAAGAAATTGTATAGCAGGGGGGGGTTATTCTCACTCCATTTCAAATTGTAGCCCATCATAGTGGGTGACTTCTAGTTTGAAGGTGTAACCACTTTAAACGTTATAATTTCTAAACTAGTACAGGTACAAAACTAGTTTTGGACATTTTGGAAAGATAATTTAGTGGTGCAGGCAAGTCATAAATGCTTTGAGTACATCTGTGCAGTGACAAAAAAGTTATGGCTCCTTAAACTCAAAATTATGAAAATTTGCTGTTCCATTTTTTTTTTACTAAAAATGCATTTTTCAATAAATTTTTTACTTAATAAATTTTCTGAAATTTTATGAAATTCTTATCTTTGCAAAATTTCCTAAAAATTATGTTCAGAAACTTTTTTACGTACGATGAACAGATTTTGTAGTAAAAGCCATTTTTCGCTAAACAAAAATGGCCAAAAAGAAGTGAACCTACCTGTGGTCCTGAGAAGGACCTTTATGGAACAGTTTATGGAATGTTTATAACAATTGTTCGAAATGCCTTCCTTCCATTTGTTTACACTTTCGGGCGCGTTTAACCATTTCGGTTTGCAGATTAACGATCATCAAAATTATTTTCATCTCTTCTGAAGCGGCACTAATATTTTCTTGGAGCCATACCAGACTCGACATTTCTCTAAAATATTTCATAGCACCCAAAAGGAAAAAATCCATGGGTTGGGGCGGAATCGACCAATCCATCGTTTGTTAAAAGTATTGTTGAGGAACGAAGTTACTCCGCAGCTACTGTGACAAGGTGCTCTATCTTGTTGAAAGAACATCGCCCTTCTCTGAACAAGAGGAACATCTTCAAGGAGCTCTGGCAGTCGTTCTCTAAGAAATCCCAGGTAGTAATGGGAATTAAGGGTTTGTGGAAGAACGTGCGGACCTACTAAAGTATTTCCTATTAATCCAGCCCAAACATTTACGCGAAACCTCCTTTAAAATAAACAACACATTTTGAAGAAGTTGTTTAAAAAAATTAAATTATTACCTTTGAGAGGATGTTGTGCGTATTAGATGGGGATTGGAGTCTGACCAATGGTGCAAATTACGGTGGTTTGTAACCCCATCTCTTGTGAACTGCGCTTCGTCAGTCCACAGAATGTTCTTAAGAAATTGCCCGTCTTCTGAATGTTTGCGCAGTAGCCGTTGGCAAAATTCCACTCTTCTTTGCGCATCCCTAATAGTAAATCCTGTACCGGTGTCAAATGGAAAGGGTGTAATCTATTTCTCTGTGGAGTCCTGTGAATTCAGGTTCTGGGAAGTTCCAACTGCAAGCTAGTCTACGGACGCTGACTGAAGGCTGAACTTCCACAGCACGTAAAATCCCATCCCCAACTTCTGGCACCGCTGCGTCTGAACGTCCTTCTCTTTTTTTTGATGCAGTTGACCCGGTATCAACGTATCAGACAATAACTGGATACACGGTGTTCTACGATTTGGGTATAGTCGTTGGTACTCAATAACAAATTAAAAAAAAAGGATTTTTTTTTCCTATTTTTTCCAATTAACTCTTAACTTCATTGCTCATAGGTACGTTAGCTTATTATTCTCATTTAATTTTGTTTGACCCTTTTTCTTTGACGAAAAATAGCTTTTACCACAAAATCTGTTGATCGAACGTAAAAAACTTTCTGAACTTTTAGGAAATTTTGCAAGTATAAGAATTTCATAAAATTTCAGAAAATTTATTAAGTAAAAAAATTTAAGAAAAATGCATTTTTAGTAAAAAAAAATGGAACAGCAAATTTTCATAATTTTGAGTTTAAGGAGCCATAACTTTTTTGTCACTGCACAGATGTACCCAAAGCATTTATGACTTGTATATACTACTAAATTATGTTTTCAAAATATCCAAGGCTATTTTTGTAACTGTACTACGAGGGCGGGTCTATAAGTCCGTCTTTTGGATTAAAACACAGATTTTTTGATAAAAAAATAATTTTATTTTTCAACGTAGTCTCCCTTGAGCTCTATACACTTTGTCCAACGCTTCTCCAATTTTTTTATCCCTTCCAAAAAAAATGATTTGTCGTGGTCCTCAAAATAGGCCTTTGGTTGCGAGATGACTTCATCATTGGAGTCAAATCTTTTTCCACCAAGCCATTTCTTCAGGTTTGGGAACAACAAGTAGTCGCTCGGAGCCAAATCTGGAGAATAGGGTGGATGAGGGAGCAATTCATAGCCCAATTCATGGATTTTTGCCATGGCAACTGCACATGTGTGCACCCTTGCATTGTTTTGGTGGAAAAGAACTTTTTTCTTGGCCAAATGAGGTCGTTTTTTTTTCAAATCGTCATTGAATCGGTCCAATAAGTTGGCATAATATTCCCCATTGATTGTTCTTCCCTTTTGAAGGTAGTCAATGTGGATTACCCCGCGTGCATCCCAAAAAACAGTCGCCATAACTTTATTGGCTGACAAACCCACCTTGGCCTTCTTTGGCGCCGATTCACCCTTAGAAACCCACTGTTTTGACTGTTGTTTGTTCTCTGGTGTGTTGTGATGGATCCATATTTCGTCCACGGTTACAAAACGGCGCAAAAACTCCTGCATATTGCGATTAAACAACGCCAAACCTTCCTGTGAAGTTGTTACACGACTGCGTTTGTGGTCGACTGTGAGCAAACGCGGCACCCATCTTGCGGAAAGGTTTCTCATGCCCAAGTGATCATTCAAAATTGAAACCACTGAGCCATGCGAGATCCCTACGGCTTCCACAATCTCTCGCACTTTCAATCTTCGGTCGGCCAATACCATATCGTGAATTTTTTCGATTGTTTCGGGTGTAGAAACCTCAACTGGGCGTCCAGGACGTTCGGCATCTTCAGTGCTTGTACGGCCACAACGAAATTCAGTAAACCACTTTTTTACCATTGAAATCGATGGTGCAGAGTCCCCATAGTATTTATCAAGCTTAGCCTTGGTCTCGGTAATGGTTTTTTTTCGCAAGAAATAATGCTTAATAAGCACACGAAATTCACTTTTTTCCATTTTCTCCTCAAATTAGTGAGTAGTCTGATAAAAATAGCTGTCAAACACAAACTAACTGACGCAGCAAGTTTAAATTTTGACAGGAGTCAACTGACAGATGCCTGTTGACAGGAGCAGTGTTGCTGTTTCAGTAAAGAGGTCAGAAATTCAAAAACTTATTGACTTATTGACCCGCCCTCGTACATTCCCTTGTTCAGATGCCTTATCAGTTGAGTTTTCACTTTCCATTGCAAAAATATTTCAGAAATCGTAGCATGACTTATGTCATATACAATGAAGATTTTCATGGAGAATTATATATGGTATAGTGAGATTTAGTTAGACGTAGCCTTGTCGGGGTCAGATATCTTATGTATGTGGCGGTTAAATCCCGACAAATATCGTAATCCTACATATAAAGAAATAGCTATGGATTACATGCATACATGTACGAGTATGTTATCAGTATCAATGAATCTAAAAGGACTTCTCTTTGACAACAGTGTATTTGGCCTTATTTAGCTCTGTGTAAGTGAAAGAAAGCCAAATTTTAACTTTCATAAAGCGAAATGGCGTTTCCCTCGTTTTTAATTTTGCTTTCCCGATACAAATCAATTGCCATCCTAAGAAGTTTGAAATGATTAAAGTGAACACATTTGACTCAATGGTTTCGATCCTTTTATTTTCAATGTAGAGTATAACAATTTAGGGTTTAGCCCACTCACTCGACTTCGTCGCTTCGCTAAGGCTATGTCAACAACTGTCAGGCAGGCTCCTATACCTGCAATTTATTTGTACAATATGTCGCAGAAAATATTGCATGTTTGGTACCGTTGGAAAGGTATTAAAAGTAAGTTAAGTGATGAAATAAAACACGGTAAAAAAACCTAACTTTGATAGAATTTTTCTTTTTTGATAAATAAACATTTTGATGAATTGGCCTTATTTCGCTTTGGATTAGTGAATTCGTTTGGCATTATTTCGTTTTCACAATGTGAAATAAAGCCAAATATTAAAATTTGACCTTATTGCACGGCACCGTTTATAATTTATTCACCCTCTGCAATTTTAGTAAAATTAATCGTTACAAAGTGAAAAATTTTAAAACTTGGAGTCAGACATAATACTTTGATGAGCATCAAAATTATGACGGTGTGTTGCACTTTTGGCTAAGATGAAAATGATACGAATGAACGCGCGTTTACTATACGCAATTTAGTCACGCATTCGCATATTCTTGGGCGGCTTAGATAAAAACCATGAAAAACTCCAAACTGAGCGACAGACAGGCAGATGGAATTGAGGTTTCTAAATTAAGCCTACTGCATAAGCGGCTCAGTAGCTTGAAAGGAATATGTATCTTTAGGAATACAATATTTATACGCGTGACTTGCTTCAACTGCTAATTTATGTATGGAAGAAGAAGTGTAACAAAGCTACATAGCACTGATACGGTAAATAGGTATGTCTATCGAAAGCGTCATAAAGCACCACGCGGATGCAGATTCCAAATTCTGAAATTCACACCTCGGAAGATTGAATACACTGGCAACTATTTGGCGCCTACCTGTTTGATATGAGCTATTAAGAGCAGTTGACTTACTGTCGTAAGCTTCCATTATTGGAGTAAATTTTCTGAAATTCACACCTCGGATGAAAGAATGTGCTGGTAAGCATTCTTTTGTGTTGGACAAACTTTGGGAAGCGTTTATTTATTTATTTGTTGAAAGAGAGGATTTAAATTGACGTCTTGAGATACAGATATTTTAGGATCTGATTCATTGGTTCATGCTACGAAAAAAATCGTTTGGAAGAGATGGGGTCTATCTTCAACACTCACTGAGTTACAGGGTGTTTAAAAAAGTTCCTTCAGGAAAGTAGGTCCCATCAATTATTTAGTTATAACATCTAGTATATTAAACCTAGAGCAACAAAGCTGGGCTCGTTTGATACCCAATTGTTTGATGTTTAGTTGGTGTTTAAGGACTGAAACGAATAAAATTTGGAAACTTCAAAGTAAATAAAAACTTCATAATTCATGTAAATTTTTTTTTATTTGCTTTAAAACTCTGGCCCTTAGAAATAACAAAATTTAGAGTCAACTTTAGACTATCCGGAAAAATCAAATTCAAAAGTAAGGTGTCATTTTTATTTCCGAACTGTCATTCATAATTGTAGGTGTAGGTCACAATAGATAGCTAAAGTCGACTTTAGATAAAGTTGGTTTATTTCTACGAATCACTAAATTTAGGTTTAGAGTCAACTAACTAAAGTGGACTTTAGAGTCGAATTTAGTTTTTGTTATTTCTAAGGGCCTCTGTTTTTATTAAATTCATTCACAATTACAAAAAATAAAAAAAATTATTTGGGTTCCCATTCTTTCCTCAACTTCTTTCGAATGTCCTTCATAAGGTTGGGTTACATCCGTGATCTTTTTGGACGCTCTTTTCCATTTAGCATTAAAATCTTTTACGTTCTTTGCACACTGCTCACTTTTCCTCAATTTAGCTTTGACCAAAGCCCAATACCTTTCAGTGGGACGACACTGTGGAACATTGGGTGGATTCATGTCTTTTGGGACAAAGTCGACATTTTTAGGAACAAGAAAGCTCAATGTCGCATGAGCATAGTGAGCTGAAGCTAAATCTGGCCAAAATAATGTTGAATCCTCGTGTTTGTTTAAGAAAGGAATCAACCGTTTTTTTAAGCACTCGTTAATGTACACTTCTCCGTTAATCGTTCCCATTGTAATAAACGATGAGCTTCTGTGTCCACATTGGAAAATGGCCTGCCAAACGAGATATTTTGGCCCGAATTTTTAAATCCCAATCGATGTTGTTGATTGCGGAAGAATCTCAGCTTCAAACGAGTTGTAAAACTGCACCCCTGGAAGAGTAGTAAAGTCGGCTTTGACATAAGTTTCATCATCCAAAACCAAGCACGCTTTCTTGTTGCCGATCAACTCGTATAGCTCTCGGGCTCGTGTTTTTATGACTTTTTTTTTGCTTTTCAGTAACTTTTGGTACTTTTTGTTTTTTTCGTGTTTTTAGACCGTTACGTTTTTTAGATCTTTGTACCATTGTTTGGTTGGTATTACATTTCCGAGCAACATCTGTGGATGACATAGTCCAGTTTTTTACGATGGTACCCACTATTTTCCTGTCCAAATTTGTATCATGTGCTACACTTTTAGCTCCACTTTCCTGTTTTCGCTTAACTGTCAACGTCTCCAAATATCGTTTAATCCAATGTACTGCGTGCTATGTTTAAATTTTTTGCGATGAAATGGTTTGGACGCGAAGTATTTTCGAGCCATTTGTCGATGATAATTTTACGGCGTTCCTTTTGACTCATATTTTATAAATATTTTAAACCGCACCGAACTAAAATCAATAACAAACTGAAACTAGAAAATATACAGGCTAATTTGGGTACAAAATGGGATTGCAATTTTTACGCATTGGAAGTATAGCCCGTATTAAAATTTAAAGATTTTATTCGTTTCAGTCCTTAAACACTATTACCTGGAAGGTAACTTCATTCTCGATATATTTGTCTTCAAACGCAATTTTTTTAAATTTTTGTGAAAATCGCATTTATCTCGAAAAAGTGTGCTTATATTTTATTTTCTTTTTTATTATTATTCTGCGCCATAATGATACGTACAAATTCACCATACAAAGTTTTCCAGGTATAAGGTTAAATACATTAATACCCAATATGACTACTTTTTATTATTACTAAAAAAATTCTCTAAGATAAGTGTACCCCTGTAACTCGGTGGGTGTTGAATATGCACTGCCCCCACCCCCTCCAATGAACCAATGAATTAGATCTCAAAATATCTGTATCCCAAACTCGACCACACTGTACGAGTATATTTAAATGACAGAAATAGTGAAATCCAAAAACGGGCTCTAGCATGCATACAAAACCAAGGAGGACACTTTGAGCACTTATTATAACTGTTTTAGTACACAAATAAAATAAAAATTATCTAAAACCACATAAAAGCATTTTTTATTCATAGCCTTTGGAGCTTAAAGCAAAAAAACACTTTTTTAAAATTTTATCTGCTGTAGGATTTTCACAAGTATCACAAAATCTATGGGTTTCTCTGCAAACCTAATGATGCATTTTTTTTTTACTATTGTTACGTTCATAAGAAGAAAATAGTAAAACGTTATGTTAATTAGGCATTTTCTGGAGAAAAGTGACCTCAAAATCACAAATTATCATGGGCAAGAAAAATGGAACATGTTTAGAAATTGGATATCTGAAGACTCACACAAGATATCAACTTTATTTAATCGCAGTTACAAAGGCTAGTATTTCTTCTAAAATAATGTCCTAAACGAAAGTTCTACCATTTGTACTAACAGACCAATTTCCGTTAATATGGGTCAGGGTGCACCAAAGTAAGCCTTTTCTTAAACCCTCGATAAATTATGTCAGAATTTGAGATAGACTCTTACTGTGGAACGATTTGTTAGACTCTTACTGTGGAACGATTTTTTTCTTAGAATATGCACAAGAATCATTTCCCTAATTATCCTTGGCGTGCGGCAATGGCTATAGAATATTATCGCAGTTCGTTCCTATACTAGTCTTTAGGTCCGATTAAATCGGGAAAAATTTTGCATTTAGGATGCAAGCCTCTAGTGAGGCTACAAGAAGTATGTACGCGCGACGATTGTTCCCTGGTTCCGAAAGCTACCGATGGGGCAAGAGACAAGTCGATTAGGCATTCACACATTCACTCATACCAGCGACGCACGGATGTAAGGAGAATAGAACGATGATGAATAGAAATATTTATGCCAGAGATAGAAGGTTTTGGGGGCACGTACAATAATATAATGTTTTCAGGAAAAAATTACGTATCAGGAACTAGCACAGAGTAAGAGTTTCAAACTAGAAAACGTATTACAGCAACGTAAAATCGATATAATATGCATTAAAGAAACAAATTGCCGAAATGTCGGCACAGTCACGCTGCTTGAACGAATGCATGTAGAATGTATTATTACTCACAGCTTAATTTCTAGATAAGATCAAAAATCAGCGATCGATGAATGACTAAAAACTGGTAATCAGACATGAAACTGGGAGTATTGTGAGCATTTACGCCCCCCAAGTAGCTAGTGAGCAAGCGCAAAAGAAAATATTTTGGTTCGTCTTTAATGGCCTTTCAAATCATCAAGACGGGAAATGCTTTTCATTGGTAGAGATTTAAGCGGACACGTCAGAGAATCGAACTACGAATATTAAGGCTGATATGGATGAACAATTTCAGAATGGGAAAATGAGCGGGAGAAGATATACCAAACCCATACAAATCACAAAGTCTTATTATACTCAACATGCTGGTTATAAACCAAGAGCGGCATCTTTAAGTTCTGCAGCGCTGGACATTAAACCCGGATAGATAACCGTTTATGCTTGGACAAAGCAACACGACGAGTAAAAGCTTTTTAAGTTATCTTGGGATCTCCTCTAGCAAGTCAGTACCGAATTTTAGTGGCAGAATTTTTGGTGAAGAAACTGCCATAACTTAAATAAGTAAAGAGGCCAGCTGCGGATGGTAAATTTGCGAGAGTACTTCAAAATGATACATAGGCATCAACTTCGATAGAAAATGCAATGAACTCTATTCAGTGCTTCGAAAGGCCGGTAAAAAAAAGAAAAGGTGGTGGAATAATGAGACGATGGCGGCAGTATAAAACAAAAGACAAGTATTCCAAGTGTGGGCTAAGTATAGCAGATGGTGAAAGATGCTAGGGAAACACTAACTACAGTACGTTCGGTAGAACTATATTATATTATTAAATACACTCTTAAAAGTTTGATAGATATGTTAGGAGATAACCATTTGGACTATCATCATTTGGACTAAGTCCGAATGTTTACATTGTCATTTTTCCGAATCTGCAAACTTAACTCCTATATAGAAGAACTTTTTGTCATGAAGCAGTAGTGTGGGATAGTGGGTATGTTTGCCGACTCATACGAAACTAGTTCGACACCAAATAGTATCGCTAACCCAAACACAGAGCTCGATTTCCCATTTGTTTGGTATCAAGAAAACTTTCTTAGCCTTAAGTCTTCAAAGACCAACATGCTGCTGATTGGTAGCAAAAATCGGGAAATTGTGAATTTACCTGTTTTTATTAATAATGGTCTCTTTGAGCCTGTTACCAAAATAAAAAATTTGGAAACTTACTTCAACTAAGATCATATAAACTACATTGTCCCAAAAATATACGGCGTTCTTAGAGGATTGACCCCAATAAAGTGGTACCTGGCTGTCACAGTCAAAATGAAACTCATCCATTCTGCCCATCATATTGTATGTGTGCGAATTTTTTGCATGTTTAGAAGATTCCTCGTCGTTAACAAAATTAAATGTTGCATTCAACAACTGTGCCAGATATATAATTCATATGAAAAGGTATGATCACATATCCGCCTCTACCAATCAAATAGCTGGGTGTTCACTAGATATACACAATCCTGAGTGGATTCGACATTTTGGACAGACAACACCCGAAGGACGGTGTGTTGAGATTTACGCTGCGGAAAATAACTTGACCCAGCTTGTAAATGAGCCCACACCAATACCAGACGTTTTTAACTTCTCACCCTGATAAGTGTTGATGTGCTTTCCGTTCTAGGCTTGTCGGACCATTGTGTCGTATCAGCTAATTTCTTGTACACCCACCACACAATTAGAGAAAAAATTCCAAAAAGAACCGTATGGCAATACGAGAAAGACAATTGGAGCGGACTTAACAGCTTCTTTAGGAATTGTAACTGGTCGTTATGTTTCCTCGATAAGGACGTGGATGCTGTTGCTTTATCCCTCATTGGATGAAGAGTATCAAACCAAAAGAAAAGGCATGGTAGGACTCCAACTGCAAAGAGACTGTCAGGGTTAGAGAAATGTTTTTTCGGTCCTTCAAGTCCAACCCGACAGCTGAAAACCGAAAAAAGTTTAAACGAACCAGGACTGACTGCAACGTCTTTCTTAAGCGTGTGAAATTTCAAAAGTTAAGGCAAAAAATACTACATTGTCCCAAAGGTAGTAAAAGCTTTTGGTCGTTTGTCAAAAACATCAGAAATTCTGCCTCATCCTCCATCCCAACGTTCATTTACAATGATATTGCATCTGTCAGGTCTTTAGACAAGCCCAATCTGCTTGCCGCACACTTTGCGGCCAGCTCAACACTTCCAGATTGTGCTTTGTCTCCGCCTATACTTGAGTGCGTCGAATCTTCAATGGGACGAATCCACTTTCGCACTCGTGTTAAACATACACAATCCGATGGTCTAGATGGTATATCCCCTCTTCTTCTGAAGAGGTGTTCTTCCACGCTGGCAAAACCACTGCGTAATCTTTTTCATCAATTCTACCCTTTAGGACTCTTTCCGAGCAGATGGAAAACAGCATTTGTCCAGTGCGTCCCTAAAAAAGGCGAATCTTCTTTTCTCTCCTCCTACAGACCCATTGCACTTACGTCCCTTCTTTCCAATGTCATGGAAACGCTGATAAGTCGTCAGCTCATGAAATATCTCGAAACACGAAAACTCCGCAATGACCGGCAGTACGGTTTTCGTAGCAACCGGTCCACTGGTGGTTGGATGGCATGTCGCACCGACAAGTGGAACCAAAGTATACATCAATCTGACGAAAGCAAGATAGTTGCACTTGATATTTCTAAGGCATTTGACAGAATGTGGCATCGTGCATTTGGGATTGACGACCTTCTTCTTCAATGGATTAGAAACTTCCTTTTGGAACGTTCAATTTAAGTTGTCTTGGATGGTTTCAAGTCTGATATTCATAAAATAAATCCTGGTGTACCCCAGTGCTCCGTTCTGTCTCCGGCACTCTTTTTAATTTTTATCAACGATCTCTTGACGACAGTACTCTCTGCTTTTTATATTCGTTTCTGGACTCACGTCTCTGCTCTTCGGCTGTAGAACGGGAACGGCAGTGTATGTTAAGCTCATTAAATTCTGATATTAACTGCATAACCAATTGGGGAACTATCAACAGAGTGGAATTTAATGCCTCCAAAACACAGTGCTGTCTGCTGTAGTTAAAGCGAAATTTAAACACCCAGCCATTATCCATGAATGTCACTTGCATCGTCAAAACCGAAAAACTTTCCATTCTCGGTATGTGTGTCAATGACAACATACGTTGGAATGACCATATATTCGATGTCGTCAAGAATGCTGCGAAATGTCTAGGTTTCCTCAAGTGAGGTAAGAAATATTTAATCCCTCTGATCTGGCCTCAATATATAAAGCATTCATCCGCCTAAAATTGGGGTACAATGCCCACATCTGGTCAAGTGCTACTAAAACATCCCTGCACCAGCTAGATAGGATTCAAAACCGTGCGATAAAACTCATAGGTGATGCTAATATCACTCAATCAATGGATACCCTTGAACACCACCGAAATGTCTCGTGTCTCACTTTGTTCTATAGGTACTTCCACCATTAATGCTCCATAGAAATCGCTAGTAGCATTCCACCCCTTCAAACCTTCAACCGTAACACTCTTCTCGCTATGAATGCTCATCAGTATACCCTCAAGCCCACTTTCGGACGTATTCTGAAATATCGTGATTCATTCCAAAGCCGAACAAGTCGCTTGTGGAATGCCCTTCCGCGCTCTCTTGTACCTAGTCATTACAACATTCAGACATTTAAAACCAACGTACATCGGTACCTATCTTTCTTTTCTCTTTAATTTTCTTAGTCGCCAATTCTGTATTCATGCTGTGCGCCACTGAAATAGTCTGCCTAAACACATCAAAAGGGTGAACACTCTGTTTTTTAAAGAAAGACCTATTAATATTTTACACAAGTCGCAATTAGAGATCCATTGGCCTCTTGAAGTATGATTTCTTCAATGATAATTCTATATCTTTTTCTAATTTTCTCTCTATGCTTTCTACCCAATCTTCCCTTTTTTATTTGTTTTTATTTTTCTATATATTTCTTAATAATTTAGTTTAAGATAATATTTGTACACTAAATGTTTAATATGAATTTAAGTGCGCAATGCTAAAAGTTGTTTAAATTTAAATATGCGCATTAAATAAAAATAAAATAAAAGAAAAATAGCAGCGAAAACTGTTTATTTTTCTGACGTCACCATCATATATGACAAATGTCGAAAGTAAAATTTTCTGGCTATGTCGAAAACAGAGTTACGAAGGGGTGGCTTAAATGGTACAAAAACTCTCCCACACCATATTGTAACCGAAAACGCCGCATACACTTGAAAGGATAGACAATAGTCCTCTGTCTAAAACATACGCATGGCAGTATTGGATGATGGCTGAGCAGCATAAAGAAAAATGCCAGCGACTGGAATGAAAGTATTATGAATGTCAGCGGATGTTGCAAAATGAGGTCTGGGAAAAAGTAAGCGTTCCACGGGCTTACCTTTCAGCTAAGGCATGTAGAAAGGTACTAAGGTCCCAAAAGTTGCGGCGTAGGAATGCAGAAATGTTATAGAAATATGTAGCATCTAATGTAATTATGTAAAAAAAGAAGTGCCTTCAGTGTCTGACAGCAGTTAACAATTTTAAGAGGACTTTTTTCTACCCGGTCTCCAAACATACTACGAGTTGAGTGGAGTAAAAGCGCATTGTTTCTTACTCGCATTGGAACCACTAGGATTAACAGCAAACAAAATTGTTGACCCTAGATCCATTTTTCAAACATAAAACGCGGACAAAACCATTAATTTCGCCATCTGCAGTTCCATCCATTTTAATTAAAACTAATTTTTTTGCAAACCCAAAATTCAACACTTTTATATTCTTTGATAATTTTGCAAACAAGTACCTTTTTGCTCATTCCCAAATCAAATGCTGGTAATAAATTAATTAAAATAATTAATCCAGGTTCAGTGAACGAGTTGACATTATTAGCTGTCTGTCAGAATAAGTCGGTTTTTTTTTTCCATGCAATTTTTATAACAAGAATTGCTAAAAACGAGTTCCATTAATATACTCGCATCAGTGAAATTTTTACATTTAGCAAGACAATTTTTAAATATTTACAACGTTAAAATAAGCTTTAGTTAAATTTAAAAATAAATAAACCTAAAATTTCGTTTTATTTTCTATAGAAATTTATTTCCTTACAATAATTGAATTAGTCAAAGTGAATAAAAACAAATTAAGTAGTTAACGCTTATGTACCACTATTAATCGAGAGTTAAAATATATTTTTTTTTTTTTTCAGATTTTCAATTTCCAAAAACGTTCACGACCGACTTACAAGTTAAAGTAAGAAAAAAAAAAAATTTAAAACAAATCGTTTAAATTAAATCAGCTTGGCACGAGTGTATCTGCAATGCAATTAGAGGTCCGGAAAGACGCATGCAGTTGACAACAATAGTAGAGGAAGACAAAAACGCTGTTGTCGCTTTGACAATGACGACCAGCCAACGACACTAATCTTTTTTTTTTATTCAATTTACGGAAGTTTTTCAATTACCGGCAATGCAGAAGTAGATCTCTAGATCTTTTGTTCATCTACCGCCTACGATTTTCATTTACATTGGCAGCATGTTATCTCCCATATGTAATTTACGGGCGCTGGGTATGATAGAAAATGACTAATAGACGGCCAATTGTGGTTTACCGAGTCTATAACAATCAGAACAACACAATTATTGAATTAAATTATGCGAACAATTACTCGTAAATCAAATTCAATCGATGATAAAAGAGTAACTGTGGCTTACGAGTGCCAATTTTGTACGAAAATTCGAATTTTGGATTTAGATTTCGATTTAAGCTGGTGGTCGCATTTGTAAACTGTCATTTCGACAATATGTCAAAATGAATGGCCACTCAAGTCAACTGCTTGTAAAACATCACCATCATTATTATACTCGTAAGATATTTCCGATACTCAATTTGAAGGATTATTCATATCTGTTAAAGGAGTGCACCTCCTGTGGTGACATCTGGTACAGCTGTCAACAAAACAACAACAACAGCAATAGCAGAACCAACAACATTCGCAGAGACAAATTTAAAACGAATCACAACTACTGCATTTGACAATCACATCGGAGCTCATTCAAAGTGACGTAGGTAAAGTAGTAAAGCAGACGTTGCACTACGCACTTGTGTATAAGCAAAACAGTATAAACGACGAGGACCAACGACGATAGACTCACTTCAAAACCCAAAAAAAAAGAAAAAATATTTCAAACCAAATATTTTCGAAAACATATTTTTTACCAAAATACCAGCCCCACATAGAATAGAGGTGGGCCTTAAGTAGTCAAACGAACACGAAACAAAAAGAAAAAAAAAAAAAAAACAAAACGTAAACAATTTGTATTTTACAATAATATCCGTATCCGGATTTGAAAGTGTGGTCTGGACAGGAAGTCCGTATCCATCATCAGAGAAAAGGAATCGCAAAATGGCTGAGGTGAGTGGCTATTTTGTTTGTTTTTTGAAATTTAGTTTTTTTCCCCTTTCTTCGGGGTATGTAATATCAGTGATTTCATAGTAGTTTTACACCCTCTTAAGCACCTTAACGCTAATCTAGGTTAACTGAAAAGACTACGACGTTGGGGATGTAATATTTATCTCAGGTTTTTATTCGTAAAATTGGATTGAAGGTGGCAAGATTTAAATTTGATGCCAAAGAGAATGGAGCTTGTGCTGCTGTTGTATGGTATGAGGAGAGGGTCATGGTTCAAAAACTTTGAAATTATTTACATTTTCCCTTTTGTGGTAGATCCGATTTTGGTGCGGTTTCAGAAATTTTTGTTTGTCCACAAAACTAGGTCAGTATCTTTAGCTTATAAATATTTTAGCAAGCCACTAATGTAAGCAATACTTTGTTTTTAACTTTATTTAAAAATGTAAATATGAGTTGGGATTTTATTTTGTGGCGCACGGATTATACCATATGTTGTTATATTTTCTGTGTGGACAGCAGAGAAAATTAAGTGCGAACTTTTGTGGTTTAGTTTTTAAGATTTACGAAAATTTCGGGACAATAGAGAACACGTGCTTCAGATTTTTATTTTTTTTTTTTGGCTTGAAATCCATTCAGGTTTGTACGAGTACACTTCTGTCCAAAGAAATTGTACAGTTCATGGACACTTCCATATCCTTTCAGGAAGTGGTAGTAATCTTCATCGTCATGCTGGTTAATCTACATCTCGATTTGGGTTTTCCACCATTGTGTAGGTAGTTTCTGGCCTATTGCCATATACCAGCACATGGTCGGAGTATACGAGTATCTTATGTATGAGCACTCGTATTTTGCTTGATATGTACATACGAGTATGTTACTCGTATATCGGAACATTTTATTATTCTCTAAGTTGGTTAATAATTTCTATGAAGGAGGTAAGAGGAAAGCCTTATTAAACTTGTTTGTGCTTCTTTTCAACTTCTGAACTAATTATCTTATATAGTCGTAGTCATTGCGCGTATCTATTTTGTATTAAATTTCTGAATAACAATATAGTAGGCAGATGATTGATATTCGTTTTTATAAGAAGGGATTTCCTTCATCAATTGAGTTTTCCTTTTCACTAGTTGGAAGAGCACGATCTAGAGTTGAAAGAAATTCTCTGATACAATTGAATATTCTTCTTTCGTAGTGTATCTATCGACCTATAGGGGATGTGGAGTGAGTTCAACAAAAGTATACAATAAACAAACTACCGTTACTGGTTCGAAATGTCGCTATACAGGGTGAGTTTTTTAACTTGAGACATCCAAATTACTCGAAAAATACGCGATATCGCGAAAAATGTTTCAGACAAAAGTCACAAGGTTCTGAAGGGGACATAGGATGGTGACCACGAGTTTGACCTTGAGACCCATTTTCAAGGTTAAACGAAGGTCACTTTTGATTCAAATGTTAATTCCTGATTTTCATTGCTCAGTCGTATTCCTCAATGGGGCACACGACTTTGTCTCAAAGATGTTATTCATTCAGTGCTAGATACCATTGCACTGGCACGTCTAAGTCATTAATCGGTTTCCAACGTTGTTGGGGTGTTAGAGGGTCGAGATTTGTTTTGAGGAACTGATTATTATTAGTAACGTTTTCCAGATTAATAATGCAGGCTATTTCAATTCAAGAGAAAATTGAAATGACATTGATTGATGGAGGCAGTGGAAGGAACATCGATTGTGCTGTTACTCTTTACGCCCAACGTTGCCCAGACCAGATACGATCGCGCGCTTCCTTTTATCGGGTCATCCAACAATTCACTGGTGAAGGAAGTGTGCAACCAAAGAAAAAGAATCGGTCACATAGGGTGGCTGTTGAGGACAATGAAATAGCAGTGTTAGATGCCGTTGCACACGATCCTCACATTAGCACTCGCCAAATAAGTCGTGAATTAGGAATTTCTCAAACGACTGTCTGTAAGATATTACATCGGCATAAATACCATCCTTATCATGTTTCAATGCATCAAGAACTTTCTAGTGAGGATTTTCGCAACCAGGTTTCCTTTTGTCATGGGCACTTCAGCAAATTGAACGAGACCCCCTTTTCTTCGCCAAGGTGTTATTCTCTGATGAGTCGACTTTCACCAATCACGGTACGATCAATCGACATAATATGCATTACTGGGCTACCGAAAACCCTTTTTGGTTGCGACAAGTTGAACGCCAGCACCCTTGGAATGTTAATGTTTGGGCGGGAATTATTGGGTATAAATTAATAGGTCCATATTTTATTGAAGGCAACTTGAATGGCGAAAAGTATGCAAACTTCTTGCCGGACCATCTTCCAGTATTACTAGAAGAACTGAAATTGGACAGTGTGGTTTCAACATGATGGTTGTCCAGCCCATTATTCCCAAGTAGCCCGGAGCGTATTAAACAATGTTTACCATCAACAATGGATCGGACGAGGGGGTCCGAGGCAATGGCCTGCTAGATCATCAGATCTTGCGTTACTTGATTTCTTCTTGTGATGCTACTTAAAAAGTGAGATTTACAGAAAAAAGCCAACAATACGTGAGGTCATGAAAAGACGAATAACTGAAGCTTGCCGCTAGATTACGCCAGAAATACTTCTCAGTTCTGTTGGTTCATTTAGAGCGCGGATAGACTAGTGTATTGAAGTAAATGGTAACGTTTTCGAGCATTTGTTGAAATAGTCTCGGGAAATAAATGTCGAAATGGGAAGAATTCAATGATTCAACAGTGGCAGGCAAGGGAACCCACTCTAATTAATCACTCCGAAGGAAGCAAAATACTGCTACGTCCACGTCCTGGTTTCTGGGTTATGCTAAACGCAGTATGTAAAAACAAATGACAAGCCTATGAAGCAAAACGACTGAGCAATGAAAATCAGGAATTATCATTTGAAAAATCAAAAGTGACATTCGTTTGACTGTGAAAATGGGTCTCAAGGTCAAACTCGTGGTCACCATCTTATGTCCCCTTCAAAACCTTGTGACTTTCATCTGAAACATTTTTCGCGATATCGCGTATTTTTCGAGTAATTTGGATGTCTCAAGTTAAAAAACTCACCCTGTATACCAGCAATATCTTTTGCGTACGACCCCGGATGCGAGCTTAGTTTATGAAAGGGATCAAGCCATACATCTAGCCATTTGACTTGCTCTGCAAAAATGTTCTTATTGCTCCACTTTATTTTGCTGATCTTATAATTCCATTTCTCAGCCTTGAAAAGTTAACAGAGGTCCAAACACCACTCGGGAGTCGTATGATGTCAAGAAGAATTGCATTTAGCGATTCCCTGCAATTTGTTTGAACTATCCCTAACTCATTCGCGGAAAAATAAATCCCTTTGGCCTACGCAACCCACTCTCCTGTTAACTTGGGCATGAAAATTCTACTAGGACACTTTGTGGAATGGAGATATCTTAACGCCGCACAGTGTGAATTCCCGCAACTAGCGGAATTTTATTCAAAAAATAATATGCTCCGATTGAAGCAAAAACCGGTTTTTCTTAAAGTTTAAACACTCAGTTGAACGATATGAGAGAATTATTGGGAAAAAATAATATAAACGAAAAGAAAAACGAGCCATGGTGCTGCAGTTTGTGATAATCTCTGAGGTAAATGGCTTGTGCAGGCAACTTAGAATTTTATTAATTTTTCATACGTGAAGTTCGTGCATTTTGAAAGTTTTATTTTTTTTTAAATTAGTTTATATCAAGGAATATTAATGTAAGTCAATTTATATATTATTTGGATTCTAAAATTTTTGTGATGGTGTATAAAGTTAAAAAATGAGTGTTTTAACATTCATTGGAGAAAGAAAAGCATTGTTTCACATAGTTCCCCCTTGAAATCAGGCTCATTGCAAAGCCTGATGTCTTAGCTATTTGAAATCATCAAAAAGTTTTGCTCGCCTTTATAATTTAGTCATTTTTCGCCATGGCTAACGAGGCAAAAAAATGCTTTAATAAAACCTAAATAATAAAAAATTGTTGGTGATTGTTTGCTTTTGCAATATGAAAGTATATGTAAGTAAGTATAAATAAGCATATGTAGATCTATGTATACATACAATATATACATTTACTTAAATGTATTTAAGAAAATTCATATAGAAAACAAAATTTCTTACAGATATGTATTCAAGCGGTTAGTGATTTACCAAATTGTTATGCGTTCTCGTTTAACATTAAATATGTGCTCTTGATTTTGTTATTAAATGTTTATTGTGAAAAGTTTTAGTCTTCGTGTTCTGTGTTCTGTGCCATGTGGTATGTAAATATATCATCCATTTCAGTTTTAAACACATAGCCACTTTCTTGAAATTTAATTTTCAGAATGTCTTTCCATGTAACTAAAAAGGAAATATTTGAAGTCCGGATATCGTTTGTTTTGAGTTTTTTTTAGCCATGTAAAATTTTCAGAAGATGCAATATAATCATTCAAACAAAGTATAAAAAATAATTGTCTAAAGTTTGATCGCTTTAAGTTTGCCACAGCAAACTTTATGTTAAATTCCACCTTCGTCAAATTCGAAAAGTGTTAGTAGACCAAGAAAAATATTTGATGATTGCTGTGACAAGATTAAAAAGAAGAAGGTGCAGCCCCTGTTATATGGATATAGCCATGATGAAATTGCAACTGCATATGGAATTATTCTAAGAAAGAGTGGTAAAAGGGATACTGCTGCTGTGGTAAAAAAAAACTGTCGGAGAGTTCTCCACAGAGGGGTTGGTTTTTGAAAATTTCATTGCTAAAGACTTATTGCCTTCATACGATAAAATCAAAAAATCGAAGAGAAAATGTTATCCGGAAAAATGTGCTATAACAGAATCCAGTGCGGAATGTGATCTTCAAGCTTTAGTTGACCATAGTGTTGGGCGTTTATGTTTTTCGCAGAAAAGTGTGTTAATTTCGGAACACCTTAAAATTGGTTTGAAGGAATTGACATTGCTTTTTAAACAAAAACCCAGTGCCGGAGAATTCTATAAAGAGAACCTTTTTAGCATATCGATGGTTTCTATTCAAATGTATTACAATATAGAAGATCAGAAGCAAATCGTTTGGAAAAATCACGCTCCTTCATTAACAAGATACTGTCGGCCTATTGAGCTTTTATTTGCAAAGGGAACAACAGATTTGATAATAAACGAAGTGGTTCAAGTTCTTCATCAAATAAACTCTTTATCATCTGTTAAAATTGACGAATACGGTTTCGAAGTTGCCGTTAAGCCTGTGTTTTTACTCCCAATGGTAGATGGTAAGGTTTGTACTGCCCTTTCAAACGTAACATCATCTTATTAAACTTGTTATATTTGCGGACCATCAGATGATGAATAATCCAAAAAGTATATCCCAAAAGTTTGAGAATCAATTTGCAATGTCCTTTAGTTTATCTCCACTGCATTCTTGGATTAGATTTATGGAATGTGTCCTTCACATAGCCTACGGGCTTGAAGTAAAAGTTTGGCAAGTGAAAAACCAAGAGTATAAGGACAACGTGAAACGATTCAAGAGAAATTTAGAAAAGAGGCTGGATTACTTGTTGACGTACCTACCCAACAAGCAGGTAACACAAACGATGGAAATATAGCTGGGCGGTTCTTCAGAGATGAAACCAAAACAGCTGAAATTACAGGCATCGACATAGATCATATACAAGGGTTCCACATCGTTTTAGAAGCACTTTCTTCTGGGTTTCCTATCAATCTTGATGCATTTGATAATTTTGTAACTCGATTAAGAACTTTGTACATCGAAAAATATGGCTGGTATAATATGCCGGTTAGCGTGCATAAAGTGTTATTTCATGGAAAGCAAGTTATTGCATCTTGTATCCTTCCGATTGGCCAACTATCGGAAGAAGCGCAAAAAGCCAGAAACAAGGACAACAGAAAATATAGGCAACTTTTCAC
This sequence comes from Volucella zonaria, assembly GCA_963966105.1. Lineage (NCBI taxonomy): Eukaryota > Metazoa > Arthropoda > Insecta > Diptera > Syrphidae > Volucella > Volucella zonaria. The sequence goes on from OZ014532.1 coordinate 162,738,565, forward strand.
CAGGAAAACGTCAAGAGTGGACACAATGACAGATCTAATTCATAGACTGTTAATAACTTCGGACCCTTATTTAACTGGTTTAAGGTGCGTTCCAAAAAGGAAAATAAGTTGCTTAGAACCTGAGGTTGTAGAACTTTTAGAGCTAATAATAAACGAGGGGAGATAGACCCCCCTCCTCATACAAGTTTTTGCTCGTTTTAACGCAATTTATCTTTTAGGACAAATCTAATTTATGTGAAAAAACGGTGATTTCGGAACTCATTTTCTAAGAACTTTGACCAAATAAAAAAAAAAATGATAACATTTCATATTATGAATATTTAACACTAAGCTAAGAAAAAAAAAATTCAGCGAAGAGTTCAAAGCACAAGCGTTAATAATTTAATTCCGCTAGTTGTGCGAATTCCCACACTGTGCGCCGCACAGTGTCACCAAATTATTTTAACTTTTTCTTCAACTTGGGGAAGAAGAAATGTTTGACTTTTTCCACCTACTATATAGGTACAATAATGTTAAGTTCTGTTGTAAAATAAAAAAGACCAAGAGCTAAGAATGAATCTGTGTGGTAGAAGCCAAATAGGAAGTGGATTGGTGACCTGTACCCGAAACATTACTCTATGTTGATCTACATGCTCTGTCGGGAGGATCCTGGTCGACATCCTCGTTATTTCTCTTCAAGTGCAAAATCTACATGCATTGTATGCAGGTAATCTCTGACTCTTCCCATTTTAGCCAACGCCAATGATATCTATGCGATACTGGGTTCTGCTGTGCTAAGAAAGTTTTTTTTCGCCTCTTATCACAAAGCGCTCAATTTCTTTCTTCCCTTAATAGTATTATCCGATTCAAGTTTATCTAGAAATACTGCTGAAACAACTACGATCTGATCTTGAACAGGATATGTTCTTCGATTCTGAAGGTAGCCAAATGCTGTATGTCTTCTTTTTGACCTTTACTAACAATTCTTGTTGCAAACCCCCGCAATTTTATGGTTAATCTCTCACTATTCGGAGCCGGTAACAACTCGAAGATCCCCGCTTTGTACACAGAAATTGACAAGACTAACAACACAGTGAGTAGGAGAGTAGGAGACACTAGGTCTTAGACCCTCGGACTGTTGCATCAACAATTAATTTTTAAGCACACTTGCTGAGCGCAGTGCGAACTCGTATGCGAGCGACTATAAGGTGTGTGTTTTTTGTTAACATTGTACTTATAGCCGATGTTGGCTAAACGTTTATTTCCGACTTTTAAAAGACTAAAAGTCAACCCTTTAAATGCATTGTTGTTGCCAGATTATAAATCCTGATGGACGGCCGTGGTGTATCGCTTAGCAGTCGTTTTAGACATTGTGTTCAGTGTGCCAGTAATGATAAACTGACTAACACTGATTCACAATACTGGGTGAACTCTGAGATGTTGTCAGTTTGGATTTCCTATAACTGCCTATCCTGGCTTTAATATTTCCCACCACTATGGCAATATTATTGAGTTGAAGGTGGTATCCAAATCATTAATCACATCCTTACTCGAAAAATTTGTCAAGGCAAGATCTTGTATGATGATGAAATTTATACTTCGAACCCTAGGCCACCTTGGTAACGCGTGTTTCCAGTTACTGAAAGAACCTTTACATCTACAGAGATATATCGTTTATCATACACATTATACTCGTAGTTTTCATAAAACAATTTCTTTGAAAATATGATTGTCAATCAGAATTTGGCAATAATTTGGTCAGGTCATGCGTTTCGATAATCTTAGTGTATGATGCGGAGTCCGACAGGTTAAATGATATTCAGTCTTTTACATAATTTAATGTACGGTAAGGCTTTCACTTTTGGATATTGAACTGTTGCAGTATACTTGAACCTGGATGTCTCCTCTCCAACTTATTGTTGATTTCTTGAAGCATACTCGTATTTGTAGTCTGATAGGATTAACGTCCTGTGGTTTATCTGGTAATCTGAATTACGGACTCATTTTTATTTTATCAAACCTTGGCTTCAACGGCCTCTTTTATTTAATTTGGAGAAATAACTTCAGTATACTCGTATTTACCTTTTGAATATATTAAAAAACCTCTCTCTGTCTGTTGAATTTGAACAATTTTATTGGTTTTCGTTTTATTAATAGAAATGTGACTTGTTTTGATTTTGCCTGAACTGACATGGACTTTTCTTTGCAAGTCTGTGAGGTTGAAGTTGCTCTTATCTTCACTCCATAGACTTATTGAACATTCATTTATTCATTTCATATTGAGAGCAGACATGAATTGTCTGTTCTAGAAATAGGAAAAAAAGTGAAAGTAGTATATGTACAATACATACGTACATATCTTGCTACTTGATTTGAGCTTCCATCGATGGTTATATATCCTGTGAATACAGTCTAAGATAAGATAGGGGCGCAAAAATATACAGAAAATTAATCTACGTTCTTCTAGGGTGTTCATCATTCTTGCTGTTTCTTACTGACGTATATTTTTGGGCAACATACGTATTTAATTTGCTGTACATGACACCTGTTGGCAAGGTGATAGCAACACCACAATAAATATAGTGCTGCGACTGCCTGGCTTAATATCATATCTGGTCGCATAAGAAAAACTGCGGTTAACTACGCTAAAGAGGTTTTGCTGATAGAATGGATACCACTTTGATCAAACATTTTTCGGAATTTATTCAGAAAATTAAAAATACAAGTTTATTCTTCTAAATCTATATTGTCCCCTTTAAAGTAATCCCCATCGACTGCAACACACTTTTGCCAGCGCTTGATCCAATCCTCGAAACATTTTTTATATTCGGTTTTCGGCATGTCCACCAGTACTTCCTGCGATTTTTCCATTACTTCCTCTCGGCTGCTGAAACGCGTTGCCCGTAGTGGTTTTTTAGCTGGATTGAACAGAAAGAAGTCGAAAACAGAGGGAGCCAAATCAGGTGAATTCGGTGGCTGTTGGATGGTATTTGTTGCATTTTTCGTCAAAAAATTACGAATAATGATGGCACTGTGCGACGGTGCGTTATCATGGTCCAAAATCCACGAGTTTTCTACCCACAATTCTGGTCTCTTTCGGCGAATTGCTTCACGCAAACGTCTCATAACACCCAAATAATACTCGTACTCTTTGTTTACTGTCTGACCTTCCTGCAAAAATTCATGATGTACTACACCGTTGTAATCCATGAAAACCGTGAGCATTGCCTTCTTTTTTGACTGAAAACGACGTGGTTTTTTTGGTCTCGGCTCATTTGGTGAACCCACTTGCCTGATGTCTGGATTGCGTGCCGTACTCATAAACCCACGTCTCGTCTCTAGTAATGATCCTTTTGATGAATGTGGGATCGGATTCAGCCTCGCAAATCATCTCTTTTGCGACGTCAACACGGTCTCTTTTTTGCATGAAATTGAGGTCTTTTGGCCCCAAATTTGCTGCTGCACGACGGAAACCAAAATGTCTTGGTTCGGATCCATAGGCAATGTTCAAGTCCTCCGCTATCTCTCTGATGGTTAATTTGCGGTTATTGACCAACATTTCTTTTACTCGTACTTCATCAATGTTTTCGTCGGTTTTCGATGTCGATGGTCTGCCACTGCATTCATCATCTTCGATTGACTCACGACCACTTTTGAACCGCTCGTGCCACTGGTAAATGACCGTTTTCTTTAGAGAATCGTTGCCGAAACGCTTTTCCAATATTTTTAACGTTCGCGCACCATTAAATCCGTTTTTTATGCAAAATTTAATAAAAGTTCGTTGTTGCAAATTGTAAATCCATTTCAAAAATTGTAAAAAATCGCCAACACACACAGTGATAGATGTACTCTTGGCTACGTAACTTTTGCAAATGTCAAGCTATGACGCTAAGATTTAGAAGGAATGTCAACAACAGATTTACCAACTTAACAAAAAAAAATAGAACTCAAATCGGAACAATGGGAGCGCCACACGATGATGTGGTGCGATAACTTTTTGATCAAGGTGGTATGTCGCTATACTATTGTAATAATTCGTCTATAATTCGTGCGGTTTGCTAAGAGATGGCGTAACTTGTATTATTCTATTGGAACATGCGTTGGAAAGCTACTGTCATTGCACGTCATTTCAGTATATGTCATTCATTTGAAGCGTAAACAACAATAATTTTTTTTCACGAAAGACGATGAACGTCCTGGGCAGCCAAAAAGTTTGAAGATGAAGAACTGGAAGCATTACTCTATGAAGATTGTTGCCAAACACAAGAAGAGCTCGCAGAATCTTTGGGTGTCACTCAAGCAGCCATTTCAAAACGTTTAAAAGCAGCCGGATATATTCGAAAGCAAGGAAATTGGGTTCCACATGAACTCAAGCCGAGAGACGTCGAAAGGCGGTTTTGCATGTCCGAAATGCTGCTGGAACGCCACAAAAGGAAGTCATTTTTGCATCGGATTGTTACTGGTGATGAAAAATGGAACCATTACGACAACCCCAAGCCCAAAAAATCATATGTGAAACCCGGCCAACCAGCCAAATCAACGGCAAAGCCGAATATCCTTGGCGCGAGGGTAATGCTCTGTATTTGATGGGATCAGATGGCTGTGCAGTATCATGAGCTGCTAAAACCGGGTGAAACCATCAATGGACAACGCTCGCGAACACAATTAATCCGTTTGAAGAGAGCAGTGGCCGAAAAACGCCCGGAATATGCGACCAGACACGAGGCAATAATTTTCCATCATGACAACGCTCGGCCCCATGTTGCTATTCCGGTTAAGAACTATTTGGAAAACAGTGGATGGGAAGTCTTACCCCACCCGCCTTATAGCCCAGACCTTGCCCCTTCTGACTACCATTTGTTCCGGTCGATGCAGAACGCCCTCACTGAAATACGGTTCACATCAGAGCAGAATATCAAAAATTGGCTTGATTCATTCTTGGCTGCCAAACCGGCGCAGTTCTTTTGGGATGGGATCCACAAATTGCCAGAAAGATGCTAAAAAGTCATAGCTTCAGATGGGCAATACTTTGAATAATACTATTGTACATGTTTTTCTTAAATAAACGTTCAAATTTTGAAAAAAAAACCGCACGAAGTTATATACGTAATAGATGGAGTGAAAAGTGACCTCCTTGACCGCCAGAATGTGCTGCTACTGCGAAAAAGGTTATGGTGCCTTGAAGTCCATTCATATTTAGCCAGACTTGCCAAATTCCAGTGCGATGCTGTCTTTAGTTTTGTTTTGACAGCTGATTGTTGTTGACGTGTTTGGCATCATGTTGAGTATGGACAAAAACGATTTTCGTTCTCTTATAAAACATTATTTTTTGAGAGGCAAAACCGCGAAGGAAACAAAAGAAAAGTTGGATAAATATTATGGGGCTAGTGCTCCGTCAGATTACACTGTCGAATATTGGTTTCGAGAGTTTCGTGGTGGCCGCAAATCCACTACCGATCAAGTCCGCAGCGGCAGGCCCTCCGATGCGGTTACAGAGGACAATGTCAAAAAAATACATGAAATGGTGTTGGCTGACCGGAAAGTGAAGGTGCGCGAGCTAGCAGATACCACAAAGATTAGTACTGTGTGCACACGCCATATTTTGGGCAATATTCTGCATATGAAAAAGTTATCCTGCCGCTGTGTACCTCGAATGTTCACTCCTGACTAAAAACACGAATGCGAGAGCACTTCGAAAGAGTGTTTGGACTTGCTGATGCGGAATCGGGCGGACTTTTGGCATCGATTAGTAACTGGATTTGGATCCCTCGGACTATTATCTCTTCCCAAACCTCAAAAGATGAAATCATCGACGCCACGGAGGAGTATTTTGCAGACCTTCCGGAAAATTACTTTTCGGACGGGAACAAGAAGTTGGAAAATCGCTGGAATAAAAGAGGACTATATTGAATAAAATAAAAAAAAAATTTAAAAAAAAAAAATTTTAATTCCCAAGGAGGCCACTTTTCATTCTATCTAGTACGCAAGCATATGCCTTATTCTAAGTTAAATTATTTTTTGTACCAGAGAACAGCCTTATCTTTTCGGCTTTGAATTACATGGTATTAATTATTCTTTAAAAATGAAAAATGACATTAAAATTAGTACCAGCGTTTTACCAAGCAATTTTTTTCTGTATAATTACCATGGACCTTGTATTGGGCGCAAATTTTTTAGCATAAGACGTACTGTTTATTTTCTAACTACGTAGAAATGATAATACGCATATAACAAGGGATTGAGCGACAAGTGCTTGCCATCACCAGACTGTTTCGCCAGCAATTTATTCATTGGAGTTCCCGTGTGCAAATATTTCTTATATAATTAAAACAAAAAAACAAAATGATTGTTGCAAGTAAAAAACAATTTCATAATTCCTTAGTATTATGAACACAGTGTTCTTAATATTACACAACCCTCAGGACATTTAATCGATCAAAGTTTCATTAAACGTCCTCATCTTAAAGCAATCTTTAATGATGTAGTCATACCCGTATTTATGTTCATACCCAACTTCACTTCAATTGCATTTAGTTCCAAGGATGATTTGGAATCTTTTTGAGTAATTTCCATATTTTTCTCACCTTGTCCTACTGTTGAGTGAGTCAACAAAAACTTCGTTGACACAACATCTATACGCCCACATTTATTCAATACTGCGTTGATATAAACAACAACCGATGAGAGAATGATGAAGTTCGTATCATATCGAAGAAACAATCTAAACAATTGCAACTTTCATTCACTTCACACTTGGAAAGGTATTTTACACGATGCAGTTCTACCACCGGGACTACCAGTATTTTTATAACTCTTATAATTAACCTAGATTTATTTGACGACGTCACGTAAAACGTCCTTAGAAAATAGCTCACGTTCGCATACTTAAACGCGAATCTGAAGAGTTTAACACAAAATGCACAAAATTATTAACATATTGTTTTGAATAAAGAGCTCTTGTTAGAAATTGCAGGACAACGAATACTTCCACCACCTTTAGCTCCTCTACCATGGACGTAGCAGAGTTGCCGATGATATTTTTTGCGCTTTGCTTTATTTTATCTTGGTGGTGGGGACAGAAAGTGTATTTTTAAGTCAAAGCCGTCTTTAAATATTTTAGAATATTCTAAATATTTAGTACTATGAAAATACATAAATTGATAGGGCTTGTCTTGAATTGGAATACGAACGGCATAAGAAATTAGCGATGTCCTTATTCGAAGAGGTTTTGCACCGATCCTTGGAAGAAATTTCCTCACAATGTATTAAAATACGACGAGTCTAAGAGGAGGTGCAATTTCGAAGTACAAGCAAAAGCGTTAATAGATATCCTGAGCTTACATAGATGGCTTGCAAGTTTGCTCACTTACTAGTATATTATGAGAGAAGTTTGCATAATTACGGATAAGAAGAATTTTCGTAATTTTATAAAGGTAAAGGCGACACGACAAACTATGTTATTACGTCTACCGTTCGATGAAGATAGTGTGGCAAAAGAAAAACTAAATATCTACGAATAGCAGGATTTCAGATAATCTGAAGTTACTCGTATCTCGATTAGATATTCGTGATATTGCGTACCGAGATAATATTTTGACATTGATTCTTGTCCGTCCATATCACAGTTGCATTCTGCCTTTTTTTATTTTTAATGAGCGCGCGCTTTAGGGGTTTTTGTACCCTTAAAATGTTTGTACACTGCGCAGGCGAAGGAAATTTAGGGAGGAAGAAACGACAGGTACCGATGTACATTGTTTTTAAATGTTTGTAAGTTATAACGATCAGGGAACACAGAGATCGGCAGGGCATTCCATAAGCGAGTTGTACGGCTTAGGAACGAATCACGATATTTTAGAGTACGTCCGAAAGTGGGCTTGAGGGTATACTGATGAGCATTCATAGCGAGACGGATGTTAAGGTTGAAAGTTTGAATGGGCGTAATGCTACTGGCGATTTCAATGAAGCAGTGGTGGTGGAAATAGCGATAAAACAAAGTGAGACAGGAGACATTACGTCGGTGTTCGATGGTGTCAATTGATTGAATTGACATTAGTATCACCTATGAGTTTTATCGCACGGGTTTGAATTCTATCTAGCAGACTTAGATATGTTTTAGGAGCACCTGACCAGATGTGGGCATTGTACTTCAATTTTGGGCCGATGAATGCCTTATATATTGTGGCCAGATCAGAGGGGGCAAAATATTTCTTACAGCGCTTGAGGAAACCTAGACATTTCGCAGCATTCTTAACGACATCGAATATGTGGTCATTCCAACGTAAGTTGTCACTGTCACGCATACCGAGAATGGAAAGTTTATCGGTTTCGACGATGCAAGTGCCATTCATGAATAATGGCTGGGTATTTGAATTTCGCTTTAATGACAGCAGACAGCATTGAGTTTTGGAAGCATTAAATTCCACTCGGTTGATAGTTCCCCAATTGGTTATGCTGTTAATATCGGAATTTAATGAGCTTAACATACGCTTCCGTTCCCGTTCTAGAGCCGAAGAGTAGGGACGTGAGTCCGGGAACGAATTTGAAAAGCAGAGAATACTGTCGTCAGCAAAGGAATATATTGGATTGGAAGTAGCAGACAAGAGATCGTTGATGGAAATTAAAAAGAGTGTCGGATACAGAACGGAGCCCTGGGGCACACCAGCATTTATTTTCTAAATATCAGACTTGAAACCGTCCAAGACAACTTAAATTGACGGTTCCGAAAGGTAATTTTTAATCCATGGAAGAAGAGAGCCATCGATCACAAGAGCACGCATTTTCGACAAAAGAGCCTGATGTCAAACTCTGTCAAATGCCTTAGAAAAATCAAGTGCAACTATCTTGCTTTCGCCAGATTGATGTACACTTTGTTTGCACTTTTCGGTCAGACATGTCGTCAAATCACCAGTGGACCTGTTGCTACGAAAACCCTACTGCCGGTCATTAAGAAGTTTTCGTGTTTCGAGATTAGCTGAAGATTTATCAGCGTTTCCATGACCCTGGAAAGAAGGGACATATGTGCAATGGGTCTGTAGGAAGAGAGGGAAGAAGATTCGTTTTTTTTAGGAAAAGGCTGGGCAAATGCTGTTTTCCATCCTTAAGAGTAGGATTGATGAAAAAGATTACGCAGTGGTTTTGCCAGCGAGGAAGAACACCTCTTCAGAAGAAGGGCAGGTATACCATCTGGACCAGCGGATTTATGCATATTATGATCGTTAAGTATTCTTGCTACTACACGAATGCGAAAGTGGATTCGTCCCATTGAAGATTCAACGCACTCAAGTGAAGGCGGGGACAAAGCACAATCTGGGAGTGTTAAGCTAGCCGCAAAGTGTGCAGCAAGCACACTTGGCCTTGTGCAAAAAGCTGACATTGTCTACATGAGACAATGAGAGCCAAGCTGTTACCTCGCGAGTCATAGTTCCTTGCTTAACAAACATTGCTGCAACATATAAGTGCAAGAAAAAAAAGTTGTACGCCTTCTTTGTAAATTTTCGAGCAGCGTTCGATTCAATACCACGTGAAGCACTCTTTTACAAGCTTTCCAAAATCGGTGTATCAAGTAAAATTATTCGAATCCTGAGAGCCTTGTATGAGAATAATATTGCATATGTGTGGGTTGGAGACTTAATTTCTGAAGAGTTCGAAACTTCAATGGGTGTTAAACAAGGCTGTATTTTAAGTGCTCTGCTTTTTATATTATACATCAATGATATAATAGATGATGTCAAAGGTCGAATAAGATTCAACGGTGTATCAATTCCTGCGCTGATGTATGCTGATGATACCGTCTTTCTGAGTGACACAACCCAAGGTATGCAGTTAATGATAAACAGGCTTAATGCTTTCTGTAAAAGTTGGAATCTCACTGTAAATCTTGATAAATCAAAAATGAAGATATTCAGAAATGCAGGAGGACGCTTCTCACATTTGGAAAAGTGGAAGTTAGACGGGGAAGAGATTGAGGTAGTATCCAGATACAGATACATAGGTATCCTAATATCGTCCTCCTTAAATTTCAAACCTCACTTTGAGGAAAAATTAGCAGTTGCTAAAAGTGCTATCTGTTCGATTTGGGAACGTTGATTCAAAAATAAATATGTATCGCAAAGTGCAAAACAAACTTTGTTCCACTCAACCGCAGCGTCGATAATGCTTTACGGAGCTCAGGTATGGGGTTACAAAGGCTACGATGCTGTGGAAAAATTTCTTCGCTACTTTTTGAAGAAGATTTTCGGATTACCAAAAAATACCCCGAACTATATGTTACATCTTGAAACGGAAACTCCTCCTTTGCTCTTGTACACGCTCAAAATACACTTCAACTATATCCTAAAAATACTAGAAATGAATGAATGCAGAATACCAAACGTAGTTTTAAGAAGCATAATTAGAACAAACGGAGGCATTTGCGAGGAATGAAAGAAAACAGCTTCTGAATGCGGATTAAATCTGTCTATTCAAGTGAATGTGCATCCTCATCTTTTAAGAGAAAACTTTAACTTGGTTTTGGAGAATTTTGGCAGACATACATATGATCAATATTATTACAGAAAACTAAACCGTTTTCTAAATGAAAAAACATACTTCCTAGATAGTCACGCAGTTGACAAAATAAGTATTATTTTCAACGAGTTCCCCTCGTTCAACTAAACTTTATACACCATAGACCAGATTTACCAATACTTTGTGACCTCTGCAACATGAAAAAGAGAGAAGACATCTTACATTTTCTTGGTGTTTGTCCGATTTTAAAAGAATTTCGACTATCAATGTTCGGAAAACATGATTTAGACGAAGATGAAGTAATGAGCATTTTAAATGGAGAAAAAGGATTTGTTATAGAAAGCGTATCATAGATGGAGATTTTTAATGTAAAACTTAAGTACGTATTTTGTCAACCTGGTAGACGGCCACAGGCCAAACCATTAAAGACTTAGGTTAATCGTTACATTGTAAAACATTTATTGAAAATAAAAGTCAACTAACTAACTAACTAACTAGTTCCTTGCTGAAATACACTTGATTGGCCTAAAAGCTAAATGAGTTTCTGGTCGAAAAGTATTTGAATCGCCGTGTTATGGGCGATTTTTTATCCATTCCTATACCTTTTTATCGCAGACTCAGAAGCAACACTCAGAGACACCCAGTTAATAATGCCGGAAATTCTAGTGTCATCGGATTATGGGACCATATAGTGGGTCATACCAGATATGTTCATATTGATAAATATTGTATAATCCCGCAGCGACTGATTTTGCTTGCGGTGAGCTGTGAAGATTTACACAATCTTTATGCTGTTTTTCTACAGGAAAGTCTTTAGAGGTAAATCTTTAAGTTTCGTCGATAGAATTGACCCATGGGAGCCATTCATATCACCCGATATGAGTATGTATAGGAGTGCTACTTGGTAAAAAGGGAACTTTCAGTGAGGAATATATCCCAATATTCAGGGAGCAGAGCCTCCTAAATTGATTCGACATTGGAGACCAAGATGGTGCTATTGTCAAGCTGAGCTGGGGACACTTTTTCACATGAGAGCATATCTTTGGTTACTTTTAAGTTTGTCACAGCAGCAACCCTAACCCACAGTCATCATCATCACACACTACAAGCAATCTGTTGCCGAGATAAGTTAAACAAGAAACTCCCAAGCAAGTTGCCAAGCAGGATCTTTTAAAACCATGACTGTTTGTAATGTCGTCGTCGTTGAGCGATGGAAAAAGAGTGAAAAACGAATACAGACATCGACTCAGTTAGTCGAAGAATTATGCTATACGGATCTGTATCCATTTTGCTACTCCATTCACTAAGGTCCTTTATACCATTCGTAGTCCTGCTGACTTTTGTATGATATGAATATGCGCTGCATATTGTTTGCTTTGCTGTTTTGCTTCCAGCAATTTCTACTTTCTTAACTACCAGCACATTCCCCATCACATTATATTTACGGCGAACAAACAAAATCGATTTTTCTTTTACTCTCTGTCCCCAAGTAAAAATATGTATGACCGTATGTTATATGATATATGTACATACATATAAGCGAAAAAAGTGAATAGAAATAATCAATCTACTGCTGTAGCTGCTCTTACGTCTCAAGCTCTGTACGAGTACCACGGCGAGTACGACGACGACCCCCTTTATGCTTGCAGGACAAGTGCCTGATGCCTGACGTGGTACGAGTATATACGAGTATTCCTCTCAAAATTATACGGAATGGAATATTCGTCCATGGATCGGTAAAAGGCATTCCTGCTGACTGCTGACTAGAAGGGATCCCTCTGTGTGCTACGAATAATGAATAATTTATTCGCAGGGTTATCATTTTATTAAGCAGTGACAATGCAAAAGGAAAATCCTTTCGGTTTTCGTTCCAAGTAAGAGGAGGAAGGTTAAAAAAGAACACTTCTATAAAGTATAAATATTAAGTAGAACCGAATACTTATTGTGAGCCACTGCTGGTGACTTTTACACTAATCATTGTAATGAGCAATATCAAGTATTCTTTTTCCTCTACTTTCGCGTCCTTATATTCTTTTTCTGTACTCTGTCGCTTTAATCTTGGCAGAGAAGGAATAAAAGTATACACTTATCAAAACAAAAACCAGCAAAATATGTGAAAACATTTGTCATGGTCAGTGTAAAAGAGGATAAACAAGAAAAAGTAAACCACTACAAGGACTTAATGAACCTAGCAGATATTTACTTTTTGTAAATTATTCAAATTATCATTTAGTTAGAGTTTTGTCAGTTGTTGATTTCGGGTAATTTCGTCACTTAGTTACTTGTCACTCAATAATTAGTTTGCATGTATGATACGGATAATACATCAGCGTTTGATGCTAGGCAACAAATAATTCGGGGTTATCCTATTGGAAAAATAAAATAAGTTAAAAAAAAAACTTTTAAGTTAAACGGTTTTATTAAAAATAAAGATAATAATCATTTAGATACGAGTAATGTACTAAAAACTAAAAAAATAATTCAGTAGGTCGTAGGTATCAGTCATCACAGCACTCCCCTCATCAATCTAGGGCAATAAAATCGTGGGGCGTGTGAAATTTCTATCAACAGTCAACCGCTCATATCATTATAAATGCTATTGACATACGAGTATGATATTTACTCAAATTACGCTATGCCGCACGATTTTATTTTTTTGTTTGATTAATGCCCTAGATTGATGAGGGGAGTGGTGTGATGACTGATACCTAGGACCTAAGACTTTATTCGACTCAGGGCTACCTATGCTTGTCCTTCTACAAACAATTTCGAGCCTAAATACACAACTGCGTGGTCGACAGTGCTGTCTTGCATTTTATGGACAGTGGAAGCCCATGACGAAATTAAGGGTGCAACATCCTTCTTTCAGCTGTCCCATAATTGAACTTTGCTGGAAACTGTATAGCTTTATTGTGCATAAGGTGTACGCTGTCTCTTCCAAAGTCGATCTGAACTGACGGTACATCTGTTTCGTACATTTGGGTTCGATGAAACTGAGGCCAAAAAATTCTAGTCATGTAGCCGTTTAGCATCCTTCCGAAACGTCAAAATTGGACCGCAACATAACTTGCTCCTACAAATATTTCAAGTTCTTTTGGTAAGCCTCCAGTCTTGTTTATGTCTGTTGGTATTATATTAGCTAAATTCAAATTATCTGTGTTTCGTGTGGCGTCAATTAGCTGGTCCTGTGCTTTTGTTTTATAAATTCGAGCAACCTTGTTTCGGAACAAATTCAAAACATTAGCGTTGTGATCGTTTATTTGGTGATTAGTTGAGTACACCCTATGTACAGCCCTTTTATTTTATACCCATATTGAGGATTTTTGAGAAAATATTTAATCCTCCAATTTTTAGAGGTAGCCATCTTTGATTAGAAATTCGTCATATTGTACAGAAAGTCTCATGATTTTTAACGTAAACCACCTGTCATGTAGATCTTATGTTTACGGGATTCCCATACATCCATAGGGAGCAACGATACGCCTTGCCATCGCTCTCCGTCAATTCTTTGATACCAATTCGGAACTGTGTTGGAGGCACAAGTTCCACCCTTGGTATGAGTCGAGGCCGACCTAAAATCTCTTGCTGTTCTTAGGGTCACAGCACCCTGTACTTTATTTGCAACTCTACAATGGGCAAAACCAAGGAATACCCGTACCCGCGATTTGGGCTTAAACCACAGCCACCATGACGCTCCCACAAGGGGGCCTACCTCAGCAAGTCAGGCCCGGACCGAAATCCGGGGGGCTCCTGACTCCCATGGTACCGTGATTTAAGTCCTAGTATGGACTACCGGTGGTCAAGCCGCCAACAAGACCTATGACCGGCAACTTGTAACTGGTCAAATCGTAGCAACCATTCAGAGGCTGTAATCTGAAGATGTTTACGATAAGACCAGTAAGAATAATCTGCCCCCGCTTTTGTCATAGTGTACAGTATTCTACCAGTCAAGTTCTTTCATTTGATAACCATATTGAGGAGTTGTGAGAAAATATGTAATCCGCCATTTTGTAGAGGTTGCCATCTTGGGTTTACAATGATACTGATTACATTGTCGTCAGAACTAAAGGTGTGTACCAAATTTCAGATCAATCTGTCAACAGGAAGGGGTTAAATTTCAACAACAAACAGAGCAAGCTAAATAAAACCGTTTAAAAAATACCCAAAGTGGATGGGACCAATAGGCTACGTCAAAAACTTCTTCATAAATAGAACTTGTAGAACCTTTCTGCCGAATCAAGGTAGAGTTGAACACGAGCTTGAAGTGAAGGAAAAAATTTACAGGACTTTAGCCAAAAGCTTCAATTAAAGATCTTAGTGGGATATATTTCTTTTAATACCTTATTGGTGTAAGGACCTCAGATTATTCTTAGTTTGTCGCCAGTAATTTTCTTTTGTAAGATTTGTAATTAGTCTTGCTAACCGTGGCTTTAGACTTTAAGATGAATGAGCCGTTAGCCTGATGTTTTAGTGATGAATTTCCTTTTATAAAGCATGCAGTTCTTATTCTATTTAAAGAAAATATAATCCAAAGTTGTTAAAAAGTTGAGGTCAGGGCCGGGATGCTATGTTTTAACAAAATTGTTGGTTGTAACGCACTCGCAGTTCTTAATTGAATAACTCAGATGACTCTGGCCTGCTTTTTTTTCAAATTTGTATAAACACAATATGGGATCTTAAAACTTTTTAAAGATATCACCCAATTTTCATTTTCAATTTTCGGAGTGAATGCACTATCACTAAGAGTATCAGGAAGTTAAAAATATATTTAGAACCAATCGGAGATTGTTGTATTGTTGTTTAATGAAAGAGAGTCCTGTCATACTCGTATTAACAAATGTCGACATATGGTGTTTGGGTTTTAGCTATTGCTTTTAAAATTGGCACAAAAAGCGCCGAATGAGAAGCCCGTCTAAAAGTGTGAAAAGCTTCCTGCTGAGGAACTGGAATTCCGGTATTTCTGTTAGTAAGTCTGTAACAAATCTTTTTTCAAAATAGCGAATTATTTAATAGTAATTTTGCTTTGACGCCACCAGAAAAGAAAATACTGCTATCCTACTGATATGAATATTTGTTTTGTTATTCATGTGACACCGGTGAGGTCGATTCTTAGTCGGCCATTATTCACTGCTGCTGCTATCACTATCTGTGTCTTGATGGAATGAAATATTTTCTAATACATTTGACAAATTAATTTCATTTTTGTCATCAGAATCTAAGTTAAGCTGGTCCCCAACTGTGCTGTTCAGAAAAAATTCTTCTACAGATCTGTCATAAAACTGATCATTTTTTTTAACAGTAATGTGACGCTTTCCAGAAAGTGCAGGATCAGAACTCAGCAGCAGGCAATTTATTAGCTCATGATTAGTGTGGACTCTTGAGGACTTCCTTTTGTGGGCTAGCCTTATTTACTTGATCTGTTTGTGTCTAGCCTCTAAGGCTTCTTCAG
Source organism: Volucella zonaria (assembly GCA_963966105.1). NCBI lineage: Eukaryota > Metazoa > Arthropoda > Insecta > Diptera > Syrphidae > Volucella > Volucella zonaria. The sequence goes on from OZ014532.1 coordinate 162,754,499, forward strand.
AGAGTAGCCCAATTGGTAAGTCAAAAAAACTCATTACTTGGCTACTATGCACCAATATTTTATGCGCCGAGCGAGGCATATAATACCAGCTACAAAATATAATGACAAATAAAGACATCTCGTATCATTCAGAAGTTTTTTGAAATTGTTTAAATTGACTGGCTTTGAACAGTTTACAATTTTTAAAATTACAGGAGAATTTGTTATCAACTGTTTGTCTATTCCAGTTATTTCACTGGATATATCTGGATTTTGAAAAAAAAAAAACTCCTTGCCGTATTCCCATCATTCGTAGAGCCATATCCTGGTCTACAATGAGCCCCATTCTCAGTTTCTCTTGGTTTCCTCCATAATTTTTTTGTTCTCTTCACCTTTAATTGGCCACCTGTATGAGATATGCAGCAAACACTCGAAAAATCTAATCCATTAATGAAGTGTAGAGAAACCAAATCTAACGTTAATAGAATTTTCTGGCTTTTCTAAAACCGTCTCCTTGTTCATCTCTGAAGGACGGGCTCCACAGATGTAGGAAGATGCAGTTGAATTAGTGTTGGAAACCATATTGACGACCATCTACCATGGTAAAATGCAATTTAAAATCGACTTGCACGATAAAATTATTAATTAAAAATTTGTGAACTTGCAGATTACTGATATTGTTTGTCATGTTTCGTTCTTCCTCTCTAACCAGTAAAGCACTTTCTTTGCAAAAAATTAACTTTATTGATCTGCAATATAAAGCTGAAGAGGCTCATTTGTTCAACTACAACACTTCTCCAGTCAGAACACGCGAGATTTTTAAGGGGACAAACGCTATAAGAAAAAAACATACTCGTCTGTGGAGTTTTCAGTAGAAAATCTTTGTTTTTAAGTGCTATTCCCGCTACTTCCATCAAATCCCCATTTGCAGTCCATCACCACACTAGTGTCTTCTGAAAGACTTATGTTCAAAAAAAATTCTTTCAGCAGTCAGGTTTAAAAATTCCTGAAGGTTTAATTTTGCGTTTTTTAATGCTAGTTTTGCAGGAAAACAGTTTGGATAAAGGGTGTTAACCACTGTCCGTAAGACCTCATACTTTATACAAGGAAGATTCAACTCTAAATTTAAAGCCAGCGCATCCTCAACTGAAAGACTTTTCGCTTTATTTTGTCCTTGAAATCTCTCCCTTTTCGAAGACCATTCAACCGCAAACTCTAGCTCTTCAGTCGATCGTTGAGCAACTAGTTGCTTTATTCTACGTTTTTATATTTTTAGGGACAAGTCGCTAAATGGTTTCTGGAGTCTTCCCCCTCTTGTAGAAACTTCTTTATGTTGAATAGTTTCTAAGCTTAACCAGTTTTGAAAACGCCTCTCAAATGCACTTCTGTTCCTGCAGCAAGCCTTCCACTTTGTTTTTATAGTGAGACAGTAGTACTCAACAGGCTTTCGCAATATCTGATCACATGAGTTGAAATGACTGCTTAGGCTGCCACAAATAACACTTTCCCTGTCATCCATATCGGTTGAAATCCAAATCTGATAAAGGCTGTTGTTTGTTAACGTTTGCTCGTGTCCTAAAAAAAATTACTATTGTCAAAATCGCAGCATAACGCACTTGATTTAGAGAAATTTGGAAGCCTACACAAAAAACTTAAGCCAGGAAATAAATTCCCCGAACATGTTTTTGGATGTATTTTAGAAAATGCAAGCTAAAATTATAATATTTCTTGCAGTTACGTATTTAAGGACATTCTGAGCCTAAAGATGTATAAAAATAAATAGTCAGTTACTTACCAGCAGCCATTTTCTTGTTTTTAGTATGTACTAGGTGGAGTGAAAAGTAACCTTCTTGACCGCCAGAATGCGCTGCTACTGCAAAAAAGGTTATGGTGCCTTGAAGTCCGTTCATATTTAGGCAGACATGCCAAATTTCAGTGCGATACTGTCTTTAGTTTTTTTTTGACAGCTGATTGTTGTTTGGCATCATGTTGAGTATGCACAAAATCGATTTTCGTTCTCTCATAAAACATCATTTTTTGAGAAGCAAAACGGAGAAGGAACCAAAAGAAAAGTTGGGTAAATATTATGGGGCTAATGCTCCGTCAGATTACGCCGTCAAATATTGGTTTCGAGAGTTTCGTGGTGGCCGCAAATCCACTACCGATCAAGTCCGCAGCGGCAGGCCCTCCGATGTGGTTACAGAGGACAATGTCAAAAAAATACATGAAATGGGGTTGGCTGACCGGAAAGTGAAGGTGCGTGAGCTAGCTGATACCACAAAGATTAGTACTGTGTGTACATGCCATATTTTGGGCAATATTCTGCATATGAAAAAGTTATCCTGCTGCTGGGAGCCGCGAATGACCAAAAATACGAAAGCGAGAGCACTTCGAAAGAGTGTTTTGACTTGCTGATGCGGAATCGGGCGGACTTTTGGCGTAGATTGGTAACTGGATTTGGATCCCTCGGACTATGTATTATCTCTTCCCAAACCTCAAAAGGTGGCTCATCAATAAAAAATTCAGCTCACGCGAGGAAATCATCGACGCCACGGAGGAGTATTTTGCAGACCTTCCGGAAAAGTACTTTTCGGACGGGATCAAGAAGTTGGAAAATCGCTGGAAGAAGTGTATCAAACTAAAAGAGGACTATATTGAATAATATAAAAAACATTTAAAAAAAATTTTTTTTAATTCCCAAGGGGGTTAATTTTCACTTCATCTAGTATTATTGGCATGATATAAAAATTCCTGAGAGCTTCTCCACTAAGCTAAACTTTGGAGGTGGATCTTTGATGGGCTGCTTTAGCAGCAAAATTTCTGGCCGAAGGAATTGGAAAATTATATTACTCTGTTGGAAGATGTTTTGGAAGACTTTTTGGACCATCAGCCGGATTCAAATACAATTTTTCAACAAGATAATGCTACCATTCATGTATCGCGGGTCAGTCGTATGTGGTTTTCAGACACATAAATTCAACATTTAGATTTGTGGGGAAATCTGTCTTGTTGTGTTAATGCTGGCGCGCGCAAATTTGCTTCGGTGGAGGATTTACGCAAGGCCGTTATAACGGAATGGGCTCTAATTCCAGCTCAGGAGTTCAAGAGTGTGCTTAATTCGATGCCAAGTCGGATTTTCGAACTTATAACCAAGTCTGGCGGTCGGACTGAAATATTGAAATTTCTTCTGTTTTTACTTTACCTTGACTGGCTTTAATCGAATTTCGCAGTAAAATGGAGTTTTTTGTTTTAGTCAAGATTTTTCTTTGCTTATATAAATCACTTGTTCGTATTCAATAAGATTGTAAATAGTATGTATTATACAAGGTGGCACAAAATTTATCATCCAATTTTGTTTTTGAATTACTTTTTTACTAAATGAAAAAAAAATTATTTTGAGTGATGGAAATCTTTATTTGGACCTTAACAATTGTTTCTATTAAGTGGAAAAGATGATATCCGCCAAGTGGCTGCCGCCAGTGTTGATACACATTTGTACCCGTTTTATCGCATTTCCATGATAACTGTTCGCATTCCTGTCGAATATTCTCCTTAAGGGCTGCGATTGTCTGAGGCTTGTTGGCATAAACCCGCGACTTCAAGTAGCCCCAAAGAAAGAAGTCTGCAACGGTTAAATCGGGTGATCTTGCTGGTCATGCCAAATCGCAAAAACGGGAGATTACGCGACCAGGAAACGCTTCCTTCACAATATCCATTGTGGCTCGTGCTGTGTGTGCGGTTGTACCGTCTTGTTGAAACCCCATGTTCACCAAGCCCCGCTCATCGAATTACGGCAGTAAGAAGTCGTTTATCATGGCCCTGTAGCGTTCGTCAAAAAAATACGGCCCAATCACACCTCCCACCTAGTGCTCGAAAATAACTCTCAACCCTTTTTTTCAATTGGTTTCTCGCCGAGAGATATTGCATTGGGCATTGACATTAAGGTCTTGCTTCGAGATATATTTAAATATTTTCACTTGCTCAGTCTTTGCTTGAGAGTTATTTTTTTAATTTCAAATATGTACTCCTCTGTTGACTTCTTTTATAAAAATTAAATGGAAATGATCAACCTAAAACCACTTTCGTCGAGAATAAATCAAAAGTGTTTAATATATAAGATTCAATAATTGTATTTATTTCACATATACCATATATAAATATAGCAGAACGCTTTATATAGTACATGGGGTGTCATAGCGTGAAAGGGTTTTAAAAATTATTTTAATATTTTAAGAATTTAGTTTGACTAAAATTAAACTCTCAAGGGTCTTAGAACTTAAGCTATACCTTTTCTCGCTTAAAATAAAATTCAAAGAAGTCTTTCGACAGTTACTTCAGTTTACCAATGGGCAATGACCAATCAAATCACTAATCAGTAATTGGCAATTCTGCATGCACTGCTTGCTAACTTAGTGGCAATAGTAAAAAAGATTAATCTTTTTCTCTCAGTGATATCTCTCACTGATTAACTAGAACCTAAAAAAAATAAAGTAAGGGTTTCTCTCCGAGCAAGAGCGAAAAAAGGACAGTGATGCAAATTAAATGACTTTACTTCAAAATCTCAACAGCAGAGAGTATTTTAAAAACCTTTCATAAGGTTGAGAGTTATTTGCGAGCTCAGCTCCCACGTGTGGCTTTGAGTGGATGTAATGGCTCTTCACGCATCACACGCGGATTTTCAGTGCCCCAGAAATGAAGATTTTGCTTATTGACGTAACCGCTTAAGTGGAAATGCGCCTCGTCGCTCATGATAATTTTCGACACAAAATCGTTCTCTTCGTTGTTGAGATTGAGGATGGCTTTACAGCAGTTCACACGCGACTGACGGTCAGGAGGAATTAACTGATGCACTGTTTGCACTTTGTAAGTAAGCATGTGTAAGTCTTTCGTCAGGTTGATGTTTCTTCGTTCTCAGCGACATCGGCAGCCACGTTGCCTAGTTTGCGCGACACGATTACGAAATCGTGTGCTAAAACCTCCGACCGATTTAGGTCAAAAATATCAACACAATTATTCCACGCTCTTGCGGAGTATAGCGCTTCATTGCTTGTCTGTTTGTATACTGCAGTTATCTAGTTCACAAGTGTCAAATATGATTGACGTACGACGCCATTTGCAAAAAGTATACCATCTTCCGATAGGGTGATTAATTTTGCGCTACCTAGTACTTAAATCAACTTTGTTTTTAATATATCAAAGGAAAATAAATTGCCTTAAATTGAATTTCACTGAGTGTATGTCAATTCAGGAAAATCAATTCAGCAGAGCTGACATCGTTCTTCATATATGGATTGGCATAATTAATATCTCTTATGTCTACAGATTGTTAAAGAAATTCCTCAACAGCTCTCATATTGCTGCTTAGATATTGCCAGCAAATATAACCAAGAACATTAGCATTAATCGAATGCACCTCTCCCATTATCCAACATCTTCAAGCCTGATCTTACTTGAAGCTACGAGTAATACATTTTTATTTCAGCTAATTCCACTGATGCATTTTATAAGTGAGGAAGAATATACTCGTACTTCCTAAATTATGTTGAAATACTATAAATTGAGTGCATTCAAAAGGTTTATTAACCGTTTTCCGGTTAGAATTGAGTGTTTGTTTCTCCCCTTTTTAGCCACTTATCTGGAAAAATCGTCGCTCTGTCTGTTTTGTCTTGCTTTCTGACTCATTAAACTAAATCCAAATATTAACCATCATTCTACATGTATAGATTAAAAATAATACTGCATGGCCAAACAAAGCGACAGATTACTCGATCTCAGTGGCAGCTGATGCCAAAGTATGACGCGAAATGAAAACTTTACAAATACTTACCGATGCCAGCAATTCGATGTGTGATAAATCGCACCGGTCTGTTAATGTCATCTATTATCAATTTCCATCTAAATAAATATATTAAAAAAATTGGCCTGATCAATACTAATATGAGATATTGAAACTTTTTTCCGACATCCAATCACACTTTTATGATCTCCCGTATACGAGTATTAGTAGCATCGCAAAAAAAAACTTTTCGGAAATTGAAAACACTTATCAAGTGCACCCGTACAAATTTCAATTAGCGTCAGTTCGGCTCATGAAATGATCATCAGAATTTGGATCTTGGTCCATTCAAACTTTGTGCCGGAATGCAAATCGTAATCTTTATAATGAATGATTCTATTCTTAGGTTAAAAGTCGTACGGCAACAAACTGATTAGTCACTTGCTGGACGGATTTAATTCGAATTTTACAAGTCAATTTGGATGCTTTAGATTCTGACTGTGATAGAGGATGTAGAAGTTTCTCGGTTCAAACTCAAGGTCATAATTTAGTAATTACTTACAAACCTTGGATTAGGACCTTTAATCTATCATTACAACATCATGATTTTCTAACATACGCAATGTGTGCTTTGAATTTGGACTCTCACCTGAAACTTGTCCATCCATTGGACATCATGTTTTCTTCTTCTTTTTTTGATTAACATTTGAAATACATAACGCGTATATGTTGTTACATCTAATACATTTATATTTAACGTTGGACGAACGACTGTTGTGTATGATAAACTTTTAAATCTAAGCGTCCTTTTTATTTATACAACACCGCAGATTTTCCACTCCATTTGAGCCAAATCTGAATCAATGTGCGACATCGTCATTACACTTTGCTGCATTTCGGGACGATCCTTGGATTTATAGATTCGAAAAAAAAACGGCAATGCAGAAATTTGGTCTCAGTACGCCTGATTCATAACCTATTACCTTCCAACGGCTTTATCCAATTACTTAGAGTTGCCTTAAAGACTATCACGTCATTGCTAACAATAGCGCTGTCTTTGAAAAAACCAAGAAAAGTCATTCCGGATCCGTCCATATCCTGCAGGCAACAGAAAAGCACTGAGAAGCAGCGAATACTGCATACTTTAACATTCCCAATTCTCTGATTAATCCTGCTATGCATTTAGCTTCCCTCTAAGCATCACAGGTACATTTTATAGACTAAGTACTATCCATATAAGACCACTGGGAACAATCGAATACTTTTTTTTTTAAATCGAAGAATATACTATAAGTAGATCTTTCGAAGTGTCGCGATGTTTCTATATTATTATCCGCAAACTCTGGATAGCGTATATCGACCTAACTTCAACAAACCGCATTGAGTGTTTTCGAGGTTAATGAAATTGGGCTGTCGACTGTCTAGAATTTGCTTGTATTCAAAATATATTTCGCCTATCTAGTGAAACAATTAAGTGTCTCTCCACTGGTTAGACATCCGATTGCCTTTCGTCATTTAAACTTTATAACATGGGTTCAATCATATTTAAATGAAAGACAGTACTATGTTTTATTTAGGTCCATGATTTCTGACCCAATTAAAGCCTCCTCTGGTGTCCCTCAAGGCAGCAACCTTGGCCCCTTACTATTTATTCTGGCCATTAATGATGTTTATTGCATCATTAAAAATCCATACATATCTATTTACGCAGACGATATGAAAATCTTTAGATATATATCCTCTTCCTCAGACAGCCTATCACTGCAGGAAGATCTTGACAGATTTTGTACTTGGTGTTCGAAGAATTTTCTTGAACTTAACGTCAATAAGTGTCAGGCTATAACGTATTCCCGTAAGCGGCCCCCTACTTCACCTCGCTGCTATCTAATCTTTAATCTGCCTGTTCCCTTAGTGAATGAGTTGCGTGATTTAGGTGTTATCTGTGATAAGGAACTCAATTTCCGTTCTCACATTGATAATATAATAAAGAAAGCCAACTTTGCCCTTGGCTTCATCAAGCGCTGGTCTAAGGAGTTTTCCAATCCTTATGTTACCAAATCTCTTTACATAACCTTTGTTAGGCCTCTTCTTGAATATGCAAGCCAAGTTTGGTCACCCTACTACAGAACACACATCCTCTGGATAGAAACTGTTCAACGCAGGTTTTTACGATTCATTTTACGTGGTCTTCCCTGGGATGATAGCCAAAACTTACCACCTTATACCGACCGGCTGAAACTTATAAATTTACAACCCCTTTCAATACGTCGAAAAGTTGCCAACATTCTCTTTATTCATCAAATTTTAGTTGGGAATATCGATTGTCCTTCTTTACTTCGACTTATTTCTTTTAATACCAACCCACGCAATCTTAGGTCTGTGCCACTTTTCCGGCTTAATCTTCACCGAACGAATTACGGACACTTGGAGCCAATGTCTAGAATGCTTCGTGAAGTTAACGATGTTCTGCCTCTTTTCGACTACCATCTCAGCAAACTCTCTCTTAAAAACACTCTTATTTCCACCTATGCCTCACATCCTAACTTTTTTTAACCGCTCCCACCCTTTAGTTTCTATCTTTAGTTTTAAGTGAAAATTATTAGTTCTAAGAATAAGCTTGCCATAAGCAATAATAAATCTGTCCGGGGTTGACCCGGGCCGCAAATTAATTAAACGAAATCGTGAGCCTTTAAAACCCAAGATTTGCCGTTGTCCATATTTCGGAAGGTACTCGTATGTGTTCTGCTCTGACTGCAGTTTTACGTAAAACATGCCGTTTCATCTTCCAATGGAATATTACGTTGTGAGGGTACCTGTTCTAATACCGGATACAATAGCTCTAGAGCTACTGCTTTCTTCGCCTTATTTTGAAAATTACATATCCTAACTCAAGACGGACTTTATTGGTTTCCTTATTTCCGTTGCGCTATATCCACACTTAAAAAAACTTACCTTTTTTAATGAGCAGAGTTTTTGCATTAATCTTACATTTTTTCATCGAAATTATTCCCTATATCTTGTACACATAGGTCTTCCTCTATTTATGGCATTTTGAAAGCATTTATCACCCAGAGGTGGGCCTTATTCAAATTGTGCCAGCTAGTTTTTTCGACTGATTCCGGTTGTTGATTTTTCCGTGGTATTTCACAAAAACTGATCGTTTACTCCCCATCTTGCGTACGCTGGGTTCCTCGTCCTAAAACCGTTTCCTCCATGCTGTCTTCGTAATTCTATGATATGTAGTTCGATTCCCTGGCATGTTCATTTTCTATCTTCATGTTCTAATAAAAAAGTCATCGAATTCGGGTCAATATACTTCCTTTTCCGATTGCTTATTACCTACTTCCGATACGTAGGCTAACATTGTGGTGTAAACGTTGTGAACTGTTCGTGTTAGGCGAATAAAATTCCAAATATCCAGTTGATATAATTTTATTTTCTAAGAAAGAAATTGAAATATATATGTACAGAACTTACGGTTTTCTTAACCTCGTCGCAACAGCGAACGCCACCACTTTGTCTGAATCTTCTCAAATGTTGAATCTTTATGTCGAATATGGCAACAGAAAAAAAAGAGAAAGAGACAACTAGTTGTACGAAAAGGTATGTGGGGCGCATTCAGTACATGGAAATGTTTCGTTCGTTGTTGGGTTGAGTTCACACTGAAAATATTAAAAGATCGAATCGCTGACATCCCGGGACCGTCTGAAACTCCGGTGGAAGACTCCAAATCCAAAATTGCTAGGCGACCAACTGTCCGTCTCGGCTTAACGCTACCTCCACTTGTCTGTACATCTGCACACCTCACCACCCCATCTTGCCCGGGGTAGACCTTGACCACACGTCCTAACTGCCATGATGAACGGATCTCAGTGGGTTCCACTAAAATGACTATCTGGCCAACTTCAACTGGTTTTAGTTTTAAATGCATTTTATTATCTTAATCATTAACCCTTACATACTAACAAAAAATGCTTAAATGCTAGCTTAAAATTACTTAACAATCTTATATTAACTTATTGGCCCCACACAGGCACTCTAAGCTACTCTAAATTCTTATATCTATGTCTTTCGACTATATTAACATTTTACTTAGGAATAATTATTTTCTATACTTAAGGCTAAGAAAAAATTGTTCACAAAAACTTAGCATATGGACTTAGTTTTTTATAAAACTTAGACCCAACTTCAACTGGTCTGGTGTCTTGATGGCACTTAGAGCGACGTGTGATTTCTAGGAGATATTCGTGGTACCACCGCCTTATGAGCTGCGTCATCAGATGCTGCGAACGTCGACTGTAGAGTCTGCTGAAAGCATCGGCTTCACAAAAAACTCCGGGGGCTGTGATGTCCCTATCACTCTCGCCAAAGAGCATCGAGTTCGGTGTGAGTGGTTTCGGGTCCTCTGGGTCCACAGGAACATGAGTGAGCGGGCGTCTGTTGATCTGTCCTTGGGCTTCTAACAAGGCGTTTCGAAGAACATCTTCACGGGGTACTACTCCTTTGAGGATGAATGATATGCTCCGCTTGATTGACTGAATGAGACGCTCCCAGGCTCCTCCCATCCAAGGCGAGTACGCTGGAATAAACTGTCACCGGATCCCTTCGTACTTGGACGTGTACTCACTCAACACCTCTTCCATTCTTCTAACGTCTCTCTCCATGAGGTTTTTCGTCCCGACGAAGTTCAAACCATTATCGCTGTATAAATATCGCGTAACCAGTGGTCCAAGCTTAGATCGTGCAAGAGCTCAATCTTCACGTGAGGCAAGTGAAAATCATGCCATATCTCATCACGGTGCTTCTTCCCAATTTGGCTAAGAGGGGCCCAAAACAGTCAACTCCGACGTGAGTGAAGGGCCTTGACTCGAAAGATAAACGGGCTTCAGGGAGAAGACCCATCTTTGGCATCACAGGAACTGCTTTCAATCTTTTACATGTGTTGCACCTGGATTTCACTCGCTGAACCACCCTCCGTGCACTAATAACCCAAGCACGCTCGCGGATGTCTGAGATGATTGCCTCCGTTCCAACGTGCAGATTGCGTTCATGGTGAAATTGCAGGAACAAGTCGACCAGCGGATGATTTTTTGGCAGGATCGCAGGATTTCGAGAAGCATAAGACACCAGCGCCTTCTGTCCCCTCCCACTTAAACGGATAGTGCCTTCCTCGTCCATAAAGGGGGAGAGCGAAAAAATCCTACTCGATACAGCTACAATTCCCGCGGTCTTTAGAGCAGCAACTTCTGAGGGAAAGGCGTCGTTTTGAATCTGCCATAACAGCCACTGTTCTCCTTTAACAAATTATGCCGCTGAGATAAACGAAAGCTTCTCGGTTGCCACCTTTCGGACGATGTCCCTAAAACGAAGTGACAGAGCGATGACTCGAACGGCAGACGGCCATCTCGATTGAAATCTAGGCTTTAACTCGTTGAAAATAATAAAGGAAGGCGCATCCTGTTCATGCATTTAGAAATAACAGCATCGGCTGACAGCATCGCATTGAGGTCATCATCCTTAGATACTCTGTATGTAAATTCATCCGAATGCGGGAGCCAAAACATACCTAGAATTTTCGCCATTGCTTCGATCAACGCTAATCAACTTGGAATTCATATGATGTTCTGGTAACCGCTGAAGCACCTCCCGGCTATTAGACTGAACGCCGATAAGATTGAAGTTCATGGAGTCGCAAATCCTGATAGCATCTCGGGTCACAGCTACGGCTTTTTCCACGGAGTCATGGCTCTTAAAATAGTCGTCCACATATGTGCGCTTCGTAAGCCCGTCCACCGCTGCAGGATATACATTACGGAAAAGTTCAGCATGATAATTCTTAATGAACTGGGCACAGGTAGGCGAACATCTTGGGCCAAACATCATGACTTGCATTATGAATACAGTCGGCACCCGAGAGCTATCGCCGTCTCTCCGTAGTAGACGTTGGCGCTGTTGGTCTTCTTTCTTAATCCTGATGCGTTGAAACATCTCCTTCACGTCGGCATTCACACCTATTGCCCTTTCTCGAAACTTGAAAAGACCGTCGTGAAGTGGCACTAGATCGTCTGGTCCCTTTAGAAGAAAAGTATTAAGACTCACCACTTCAACCTTAGCGGCAACATTAGAAACAACCCTCGGCTTGGATGGGAACTTGTTTGGATTCTCTACGATGAAGGTTGGGGCGTACCATACTCTGGCACATTGTCTTTTGAGTTCCTCGTCAGAAGCTGCCCGCGCGTACCCTTTGGAGACCAACTCCCTCATATAATTGTTCTTCCGTTCTAACAGTTGTTGCCTCTTCTTCAAAGATCGTTCCAGGCCTGACAACCGCCTCAACGCCATGGGATAGCTGTCCGGAAGTTTCACCATATCTTTCGTCCACAGAAGACCTATCTCGTACCCAGGTCTGCCGCATAATGTTCATCGCTCGGGTATCCTCTTGATTGACTAAATTCCCACTGGAAGCTTTTACACCAAAGTCTTCCGTAGAGAAGTGATGACTGACTAACTCGTGGAAGTCTATTTGGTTTTTAATAGCATCGTGTAACATCAAATGCATGGTGGGTTTGGCTGCTGGACTGACACACACAACGTTGGCATGATACTCGGACTTTCCAAAAACGACCCATCCTAAGACGGTCCTGATAGCGCATGGTTCGTTGTCCTTGCCGTGGCATCGACTCTCCCCCAATAGAAATTTGGCATGATCTAAGCCAACCAGTGAGGATATATCCGTTGGAGCACACCCACAGCCACAGACTGGGCTGGAAGATCCAAATTACTCACTGTGTAGACATTCTTGAGAACAAGTTTCTTGCGGCTTCGAACTCCAGACACCGAAAGCGACGATCTTATAGAGTCTTCGTGTCGCGAAACTCCTTTCGTCCACTGTAGAGTCAAGTCCTCGGCAACACCTGAGAGACCAAGGTAGTCAAAAAGATTCCTTTCCATCATTGACAGAGATGAGCCATCGTCTAGGAAAGCATAAGTGTCGATTATGCGCCCATTCGCTCCATAGATCATAATCGGCGCGATCTTGAACAGCACAGACGCGTTTGTGCCCACATGAGCAAAGTGAATGTGTTGCCGACACGTAGAAGGCACGGGAGCTACCGACTTCTCGACTGTCCTGCTGATAGGCGGCTGATGCAGCAACGGATGGTGACGATCCGAGCACTCAGATACACCACACGTTCTCTTCTGACGGCAGGAAATCCAATTATGCTTTGTTGGATCTAAACAAGAGAAACATATTCTATGATCTTTTGCGAAAGCTAACCTGTGGTCCGCAGGAGATTTCTCAAACTCCAGACATCGGGACAGAGGATGATCTTGACCGCACTTCAGACACAAACTGCAATGTCCAGTTGAGTTGGAGGGCTGATGAGTCAAAACTCGTCCGCACGACTTACCAGGCTTTGAAGACTTCTTGCTGTCCATTGATTTGGAGAAAGTTGATAATTCAGGCGGCAAGTCCACCAATTTCTCCTTCAGAAATTCTGCGAGATCTCCCAAGTCGGCCTTTGGATTAAGACTTTTCAGCTTCATCCACTCTTAGTAGAGTGTGGCTCCAAGCTTGCAGGCTAAAGAGTTCAAGACAAAGTTGTTGTTGAGATCCTGCTCTCTTTTTAACGATCTTACATCAGCCACAAAGCCCTTTACCTTGATCGCCCAAAGAAGTAGTTTGGGGTCGGATTTCGAATTCAAAGATGGCAAATTTAGCAACCTCGACGTAAGGTCATGAACGAGTACATCATGCCGTCCAAAAATCGCTCGAAGGGAGTCCAAGATGGCTTCCGTATCAGCATAATATTTCAATCTGTCACTAACAAGCTGATAGGCTTCACCTGTTGGCGCCTTTCGCAGCCGAGCCACATTTTCCTTAACCAAAACCCCACTGAAACGTCCCTCCTCGGTGTTCGAGCGAAACACTTCCTCGAAGTACGGCCACTCTCGTCTATCGGCGCCGGAAAACGAAGGTAACTCCTGAATGTGGTTTCTATTGAGGATCGTGAGGAGGCTTTCCATATCCCCTCTTGGAAACGCCGATTCATTGAAGCGGGGTGAGGAAGCTGCATCTCGCAGAGGTATTGACTTTTCCGGAGAACACTTCTTCGCGCACAGTGACTGGTGATTTTGTTTAATCTTCATAACTAACGGCCGCTTGTCGGCCGTCAGAGTGGTTTCAGAAACTGGTTGTTTAGCCGGGGCGGTTGATAATTTCACTTTGCTCTCCTCGAGCTCTTTCTTTAGCAGTGCAATTTCCAGGTCTCTTTCTATCACTTCTGCTTGAGCGACGGCTGCCGCCTCCAACAAAAACTCCTCGGAAGCACCTAAATCTTCGCCCTCGGGGACGTGCTCTGGCACAGGAGTAGAGTCGGCTGACATGCAATCAACCTTTGCGCAGAACCACGGTGTAGCCGTATCGTACTTATCTGGTTCAAAATCCGCACAAGAATAATGCCACCATCTCTTGCACCGCTCACAGCTAACCATGTTGTCATCGTCCGCCTGGCGACACTGCCTGGCTGTGCAACTGTGAGATTTTTCCATTGCAGAAACCCAAGTCTAATCCGCAGAAAAACCACCACCACTACCAGACCAGCTCAGAAAAGGAGGACAAAGTCTCAAGTCTCCAACGAAGCAACTCTGTCGTTGTTGTACGATTGACCAAACTACAACTAGTTGTACGAAAATGTATGTAACCGTAAGTTTTAAGGTTGTTAATTTTCGATCCGATCTTCCATACATATATATATATATCGGAAAGGGTCGAGCTGTGATTTGTACATTTTTATTCAGCTCAGAATGACTCTTCCACTGTCGCTGAAGAAGTGCCCAGCGAGTTAGTGTATTCATATTTATCATTTAAGAATCCTTGAAAATCCTTTTTGGCGGGTTAAGCTGTTATATACATATGTATGTCCTTCGTATAGATACGAGTACATATGTTGAAAACATAACATCGACATAACCAAGATAGATTATTATGTCCTGCATGAATTATTGGAGAATTCAGTCAAGCGATGATTAGTTTCATGCACAAATGAAACAATTGTCGCCTGCCGATAACGCTTATTACTTGGTCCTTTCATATAGATATGAGTATTTATTTGTTCCATTAGAGAAAATCTTACTCTTCCATTGATTAAATAAAATTTTAGCTACTTTTCCAACTACATGTACGAGTAGTATAATACAACTGTCTGGTCCTTTTGTTATGAGCAGTGTATAATTTTCTTATGGCATTTTTAATTAAGTGCTGATGTCCTTAAGAGAGATAAGTATATGCCAGCGACAATGGCAGTTGATCAATATTCAATGCCAGCAATCCATTGACAATGACTTTCTCAAAGCATTGTTGAAAAGATGACTGTATCCATATTCGTATTCTTACTTGTACTTGTAGTCCTACTTGACTATTCTTGTACGAATGTATTTACGTATCCTTCTGAGTAGAGGAAAAAGATTCATTGGAATTTGCCACTAATGGCATTTTTTCATCACCTTTCACCTTCAGTTGCTGAGCAGCAGCAGCAGTAATAGCTGCGTATTCCTAATTCATTTTTCAAGAATCTCAGTTATTTTTAGAATTGTTCAATCATTTGGAAAATCCGCACACAATGAGTACTACCCGTGCGAAGAGGTTGATTTCTACTACGACTAAAATGTAGACGAAGATATTGACGTACATTCTAAGGATGCATAGTTATTCTTCCTCGTGATCTTAACGACCGATGGCAGGCGACCGAATACCGGTATTTGGCATAATTTCAGGTTAAAGACAGAGGATCTAACGGAACGCACTAGCAATTTCTTGAAGGATGCTGTTTGTAATATCTCCGAAGCCGCACGTGGTAATGTTTGATTTTTGCAGCGATTTCACGATAAATTGCAAAAGTTGAGATTTTCTAGTAACGCGGCTTAAAGTTTTCTTTGTAAAAAGAATTTTTACCACATTTAGTGGCATATACGAGTACTTGTACACTCGTACACTCATATACGGGTAGACGTAGACATAGACTTGTGAATTACCTGTGTGGCGTCATAGTTGGGGTTTTGGTTAAGGGTAATGGTTGATGGTTGATGGTTGATGGTTGATGGCTTTGGCTTTGAGGTTATTGGGTCGAGGAACGCATTCAGATTGTACTAGGGAACAATATGACTGTACCTGAGTGTGGCATACAAATAATCGTCATGTGAAGTACTGTTGAGAAATTTTGTTGTTGTTGCTGGGATAGCAGGATGTGGTTGATTGTTGAGCAACGCCCCTATGCAGACACAAAAGCTCTGCGGGGAATTGTTTTAAGGATATTTCACTAGGGAGGGCGACAAACTCTTATCCTTCAGTGGTAATATTGATTGGGACAACATGTACGAGTACAACGAACATACAATATTTCGGTAGGGTTTTGGGTACGATAAATGCTGTAGAGGGAAAATCAATTATTTGGCCTTTTTTGGGGGTTGAAGAGACAATGTTGTCAGCCGTAATTACGAGTGTGTATTAGTAAAGAATTCAAGTGAAATATCCCAACAAAAGAAAACGATTAACCGAATAACTTTGGAAACAGTTTTTACGTAGTTTTAAATGTGATATATGGTATTCAGTAATTCTTTTTTCACTTTTCACCACTTCCTATCAATTAACGTTTTGTGCATAACTTAGAGTGAAGTAAATATGGTATATCCATTTTTATTTGTTGCGGAAAAGCACATTAAGCCATCAATCATTTATCAATCACTGGCAGCTTGAGATGATTTATGCCAGCCAATGTTTGAAAGGTGAATATTTTAACATTGGATTTCATGAAAGGGAATAGATTTTATTTTAGTAATTATTATATCATAATAACCAACATACTCGTAACTGGCTTCCTCTTGCAGGGTGATAAAAATATTTGATCTTACTTATCATTTAATCACTTAATAAGCTCTAGAGTTCGAGTCATGTGGATCGATTTTTTTTATTCTTTTCAGAATGCTTGATTGTCTTTCTACTACTTGGAATAACTTGTGGGTTTTTCTGGCCGAACAAAGCGAAAAGAATATCTTCTCTTTCGTGGTGTAGTTAACGCTTCATTGCTTCGTGCTTGCAGCCTGGTGCGAGCTTAAGCCGAAAACTAACACTGTTTTGCTGGGTTTCCTTCATTCTAACATGTAATCATCGTCCGGGATGGCTTTGCATGTTAAGACTAAGCGTTAGGATAATGTTACATTCAGATACCAGGAGGCACCCTGTAGCCTTTTCTTTTGTCGGATAGTAAAATTGCAGAATAATTTCTTGAGGCTTCTACAAGCATTTGTTTGATGTGCAATCTAACCGGCTGTGCTCACCTGTAGTTCAATCATCAAGGGAAGCCATGACCGAGTACATAGCCAATTCTTATCCAGGCTCTGGTCCTCTTGCCTTGTCCAGCAAGTTCTTCGACGACCCTTTCAAAAAGTTGCAGACGATCTTGCCGCTCTTCGCCACTATGTACGTTCTAAAAGAGTCTCACACCTCCAACGCAGTCGACTTGATCATGATAACTTTTTTCGACCCTAAAAAGTCATACACCTTCTATTACCAGAACGTAAGAGGACTGCGTTCTAAAACTTACGCCGTTTTGCGCCAATCTCATGCTCTCTCATTTGATATCTACGCTCTGACCGAAACTAATTTTATCCCCAACATAAAAAACCAAGAGTTATTCCCTCTTTCTTTTAATGTTTTTCGGGATGATGATCGCGCACCCCCCTTGCTTGAATCCCCTAGTAGAGGTGTCCTACTGGCTATTCACAACAGCTTGGACTCCTCTCTCGTTGCAACTTCATCTTCTCCTAAGCTCGACTTTGTGTCGGTTAAAATAACCCTCACTCGTAGATGCCTGTATATTATGTGTTGTTACATTCTTCTGGCGCAACCTATCGAATCCTACCACCTTGCTATTGCAGCAATTGACAATTTGATTGACTTATCAGACTTGCTTGACGATATCATTATCTTCGGCGCTTTAAATCTGCCTCAGCTGAAGTGGACCCCATCTGAAGACCTATCTTTTTTCATCGCTTCCAATCCCATTCCTACTAAAGAATGGCTCTTCTTAGATCGGCTAACAGACTCTAATTTATGCCAAGTCAGTGGCGTTTCCGAGCCAATTAGACCTTATCTTCACAACTGATCCCATAAACTCCTCAGTATCGTGTTGTCCCTTATGTCTTTCAACTATTGATAAGTTTCATCCTCCACTTCTTCTCTCATTTTCCCACAATTCTCCCCTTTCTATTTTCTTACAATTTTCACAAAGATAATTTCCGTAAAATCAATACCTATCTAAGCGGGGCTTCTTTCGACTTTACCAATCTATCTCTGGTTGATGCCCTCTCAATCCTCTCCGACTATTCAAATTATCTAGGTACATATCTTCATTTCATTGAACTCTATAACTCTCTCTATCAGCGCTACCTGAATAGTGCGCGAACCAATCTCATAAGTGACACCAAGTCCTTTCTTCAATTTGTCAATTGCAGAAGTACGACTGATGGTTATCCTTCCTCCCTCGCTTTCGAAACCAAATTTTCATGTGATCCTCCTACCATCGCCAACTTTATTGCTACATTTTTCAAACAATCATTTGTCAACAACTCCTTTGTACCAGATCCCTCTTCCTTCAATGATCTACCAAATTTCTCCATTGGTCCCTTTTATTGAAGAAAAGTTACTAAATCTTAAAGATGAATTTGTACCTGGCCCAGACGGACTTCCCGCCGTGTTCACTTAAAAAATGCTCTTCCAACCTATGTCTACCCCTTTCCTATCCTTTTTCGTCTATCCCTTACACATGAAGAATTTCCCCAGATTTGGAAGACCTCTTTTATAATCCCGATACACAAAAAGGAATAGATTTAAGAATACAGCTCACATAATTAATGTCAATTTTAAATCAAAAGTATCAGAGACATAATTATATGGCAGTTTATTCCACCGAGAAATTAAACCACAGGTTAGGATGGCATAGCTGTGCAGACCCCCTTTCTGGGTAAAGAGCAACATCTCTTGCCTGAGTTATCCGCGCGAGATG
The DNA here is from genome assembly GCA_963966105.1 of Volucella zonaria. Taxonomy (NCBI): domain Eukaryota; kingdom Metazoa; phylum Arthropoda; class Insecta; order Diptera; family Syrphidae; genus Volucella; species Volucella zonaria. The sequence goes on from OZ014532.1 coordinate 162,773,318, forward strand.
TTTAGCCCAAAGGAATTTGCCAGTATATCTATTATGCTCGTATGGATATGGATAGCACCAGATACGCTATAAAACTGACGCCGGCGTTCAGTATTTGTAGTGTTAGATTAATTAAATTTCCTCTTCTACCGAAGAGGATTAGTGAAAAATCCCCTTTATCAAGTGCATCTCGCGAAAGGGTATCTCCGACGAAATTCAGTTAAAAATCTGTTTTGGTGATTGGCATGTAGGCCAGTCTGAAGGAAGATCCTGTATAGGGTTAGCTGCAGGTGATAGCCTTGGCGGATAGTATTACTTAGATCATTTGCGGTTCCAGTAATAGGAGCTGGTTGTTCATAAAAAAGGATCAATGAATGAAGTAACCAAATACCATCGCGTTAATTTTCTTACATACCTAAAATATCTGAAAGTGTTTTATATGACGCGTTAAGCGTTCAGTGCATGCCTTCTTTAGGTAGGTAGGTCAACTATTACAAACTTACTTGAATTCGTATCCTTTGTCCTGTCAGCCTTAAAAAATGGCAACGAAATTAATGTTATTGCTACGGATCAAATATATCATCAATTGAGCCGTTTAAAACGGATAGTTTCTTGTCTGGAAAATCATTGTAACAAAGTTCGCTTTAGTGAGCCATCTCAATCGCATTTTTTGCCATTTCTGGTGTCCCACAAGGCAGTCATCTCGGTCCTCTTTTTTCCATCTTAACTATAAAGTTTTTGAAAGAATTATTAAATACTACCCCCTATCCATCTCCAAAACTATGTCTTTATCTCAAGACTCCATTCGCCTTCAAGAAGACCTTGATAGGTTTCCCACTTGGTGCGTACGAAAATTGCTCAGAGTTTAACGTCTCTAAATGTCAGCCTATGACTTTGTCACGAAAGTGCAGTCAATCTTCTCCTCGTCTTTATCTTCTGTACTACGGCCAACCTATACCCCCGGTTCAATCTCTTCGCGAACTTGGAATATTGTACGATAGAGAGTTAAATTTTCGCTCGCATATTGATGAGATTATCGCTTCGTTTTATTAAACGTTGGTCCGAATAATTTTCTAATCCCTATGTGACTAGGTGACTATACATTACCTTTGTCCGGCCCGTTCTCGAATACGCCAACCAAGTGTGGCCCCCCTTTCAGTGAGTTCATGTATTCCGAATCGAGAACATTCAACACCGTTTCCATCGATTTGCTCTTTGAGGACTACCTACCCTGGAATGACCCTTTTATTATTTCACCCTATCGTGATCGCCTCAAATTTATTAAGTTGAATGCCTCGAAAAAACCAGAGACGTAGCTGATATTCCTTTCATTCATCGATTGGACTCTGCTTCTGTGGATTGCGCCTCCCTTTACAATTCTATGTTATTTCCTTCAATCCTTTTAATTTGCGATGTCCTCGTCTCCTTTATATGTATACGCACCAATCTCCCGTATGTTCTGAAATATCAAATCAAGGCTTTCCGTTTTTGATTTCAATCTGAGCACGCCTCGTCTCAAACTCGATCTCCTCCACCATTCCCTTGATTCCTAGATTTAGTTAGTCGATATTCATTTGATTACTTAGAAAGTGAGTTTCGGGTATGTGACTTTGAGTTTCTATAATACTTTCGACTTTATGCATATTTAACCAAATTTTCTAATTGTGGCTAATTAATTCCTTGTAAGGACTTTGACCGGCATCATTTTTGCTTCGAAGATCACTCTTTGATATTATAGAAATAACAATTTCTATAAAGAATAGAACACATGAAACAGCTGATATGTAGAGAGTTTTCCTGCAACGCACCTATGTTGCGCGTGTATTGTTTACAATCATTCATTGCTTATGAGTTTATGAATATTTCAATTTCAGAAACGAACATACTGCTAACATTGATAAAATTTCTAAAGTTGTGAGACCGAGAATAATAATCTCCCTGATTGTGGGAGTTTTGACTTGCTTGACTTCACCTTTTTGAGTAATATAAACGGTGTTTTTTTTTTAGAAATTTGATTTTTAAACTGGCAACACTGTTTCTACAGATTGTAAATTTGACAGTTGAAAGTTGATTTGTCGTTCGTTTTGTCATTTTACGATGCATAGTTTAAAGCCAGAACAACGCGTACAAATTGTGCAAACTTATGTTATTTTGAAAACCATGGTTCGATTCGCCGAACTTACCGTGCGCTATGTCAATTTTATGGTCGACATAATCGTCCATCTGAGCAAGTTACTCGGGACACGATGAATCGTTTTCGCACCACGTACACTCTAGTGGATAGTTATTGCCGTTGTGGAGCGCAGTGTTGAGGAGAATCCGAATGAGTTGATTCGCCGTCGTGCCCAGCAATTGGAGCTATGCCCATCCACTTTGTGGAAGATTTTGGCTTAAAAGCTTATAAGACCCAGCTTGTGCAACAGTTGAAACCGCGTGACCAATATACGCGTCGTAGGTTCGGTGAATGGGCGGAAAGCATGATTCAGCAAGACTTCTTCGTTCCTCAGTTGAATGACATTGACGTGACAGAGCTTTGGTTTCAACAAGACGGCGCAACATGCTACACGTCGCGCGAAACCATCAATTTATTACGGGAAACATTTGCTGAGCGCATAATTTCTTATAATGGACCTGCGAACTGGCGCCCACGATCCTGTTATCTTACACCTTTAAATTACTTTCTTTGGGGGTATGTAAAGTCGCTAGTCTATGCCGATAAACCAGAGACGTTGGACGATTTGGAAGTCAACACTCGCCGTGTTATTGCTGATATACGGCCCAGTTGCTCTATAAATTTGTCGAAAATTGGACTGCGCTTCATTCGAGCTAGCCGTGGCGCGCATATGCCCGATGTCATATTTAAACACTAATGGCATAAAATTACCTATTAAATAAAGCTAATATCATAGACATTAACATTACCTTCAAGTGTTTTATTTTATATTGAATTTGTTTAACTATAAAAAAAAACACACGCTTTATAAAGTTTAAACCTCAAACTCAATCGCTTTTGGTTAAGGGTCTTCAGTAATCAACTCAATTAGATTCGCTTTTACAGTCAAAAAGGAAGCCAATAAAATTAAAGCTCCTTTAGTTCCTTAAAAGCATAACTTTAATATTCTATCACATTTCAGAAAATCAGCTTACTCTAATTACTCAACATTTTGTTATACATAGTTTGAAAATTAATTTGAAAATTTCAAAATGTTGCCTGTTTTCGAGTCAAAACTTTTGCATCAACTCAGGTGTAGATGATTAGTTGGTAATGATTTAGTGGCTCTTAAGTGCGCTGTTATTTCCTCCATGACATGGTTGAAAAGTTATCTAGTTGTCAAAGTTTGAAGTATTTGAGAATTTGGAAATAATTTTAATCTTCGTGTTTCTGCATTTGCATTTTGTATACAAAAAAAAATCTCATTTTAGAAACTTGAGTTAGATAGAAAGAGGTGAAGTCATATTAGACCAAAGTCCAATTTTACATTGAACTGACTTAGGAAGCCTTAATTGATAAGAAATCGTTTAGTTTAGTTTTCCTCTTATGACGTCCTAGGTTGGGAGGGGAGCGAAATTTGTTTCGTGGTTGTAAGGGATACCAAAGCCTGGTTATAATCAAAAAGTACAAAAGCCGAATAATTTTCCATATTTTGCAATTCAAAAGTTAAGAATAAATTACTCGTAAGTATCCATTGCAATTTAAGAAGAATTCCAATACTCCTCTACGTTGAAAACTACCGTAGTGAAAATCTCTTCGTTGCAACATTGAGTCTTAATGTCAATTTTTGTTTACATAATTGTGACTTAATAAAAAGAATCAAATGCCAATTCTTTTAATCGAAAGAGATTTTATGAATTGAGAGAACCAAACGCCAAGAATCATCTGTCAAAAATATTATACATATGTTCTTATGTTCTCAATTCAATTGTACATTTTCACACTCTGCTAAATTGTAACAAAATTACAGCCAGTGTTGTATTTTGTTGTTGTATTGTTACACATATACCCCGCTTGTATACTACCCAAATGCAAAATAGTTGGTCTATCAACTTTAATTTGGTTATACAATACTTATGCGTGGAATAAATATTAATTCTACAGTGTGAATGACTCGAACTCCAACTTTTTAAAATGCTATGGTTTTTTTTATTTTTTGATAAATTTTATTTTTCCAAAGCAAAAAATGTTGGAAAATACATCAATTTTCAAATCGTATCAGTAGTTTTCGATATGTCCACCTTTGGCGCGAATAAGTCCATTATTCGATGGCCGAAGAAAGCATCGCACGCTGCACGCAAGTGGCTCTGCGGTATTTTGGCCCATTCCCGGCGAAGTGCTTGTTTGAGGTGGTCCAAACTTTAGTGTTTTTTAGTGCCAACCTTCGCCTTCAAAATACCCCAGACAGAGAAATCCAACGGACTTGCATCCGGAGAATTTGCAATCCATTGTGTCGAAGATATGAAGTGTGGAACATTGTTTCTTAACCAATCTTGGTTAACGCGCGCTTTTTGAGACGGTGCCGAGTCTTGTTGAAATGTCCACGGTCTTCGACCGAAATGATTGTTTGCCCAAGGCTTCAATACTGCCTCTAAGACAGTTTCACGGTATACGATCGCATTAATTTTGACGCCACGGTCCAAAAATACGAGCGGAGAGCGACCATCGGCGGTTATGGCAGCCCAAACCATCACCATCGGAAAAAACCAAATTCTGAAACTCATCACTTTCGTGCAAGCGTAGCAACTCCTTCGCTCTTTCGACTTTAACTTTTTTCTGTTGCAGTGTAAGATCGTGTGCTTTTTGTGACTTCAATGGCTTGAGCCCAAGCTCATTTTTAAGTATGTGTTCCATCCGTTCCAACGATATGTTGAGCTCACGAGCCATTTTTCTTCCACTTCGACGCGGATTTTTTTTTTATGACCACCTCTATGGCGTTTTGCAACGCAGCCAGTATCACGGTAACGAGCTATGGTTCGACACACAAATGATTTATTCACGTTGAGGTGCTGGAAGGCTCTAACGATAGCTACTTGTGGTTTTCCAGCCAAATATAAAGCAATTACACTATCACGTTTGAATTTCATCACGGATAAAAATTTTTCAACACAACTGAGACGCAAATCGTTTAAAAAGCTTGTAAATAATAAAATTATCTGTCATGCGTCAAAATTTGAGCTCACTGTCATGAACGGTTTGCCAATTATAGCAGCGACGCCAAAAGTCCGCCCGATTCCGCATAAGCAAGTCCAAACACTCTTTCAAAGTGCTCTAGCGTTCGTGTTTTTGGTCATTTACGGCACCCAGCGGCAGGATAACTTTTTCATATGCAGAATATTGCCCAAAATATGGCGTGTGCGCTCAGTACTAATCTTTGTGGTATCTGCTAGCTGGCGTACCTTCACTTTCCGGTCAGCCAACACCATTTCATGTATTTTTTTGACATTGTCCTCTGTAACCACATCGGAGGGCCTGCCGCTGCGGACTTGATCGGTAGTGGAGTTGCGGCCACCACGAAACTCTCGAAACCAATATTTGACGGTGTAATCTGACGAAGCATTAGCCCCATAATATTTATCCAACTTTTCTTTTGTTTCCTTCGCCGTTTTGCCTCTCAAAAAATAATGTTTTATGAGAGAACGAAAATCGTTTTTGTCCATACTCAACATGATGCCAAACACGTCAACAACAATCAGCAGTCAAAACAAAACTAAAGACAGTATCGCACTGAAATTTGGCATGTCTGCCTAAATATGAACGGACTTCAAGGCACCATAACCTTTTTAGCAGTAGCAGCGCATTCTGGCGGTCAAGGAGGTCACTTTTCACTCCATCTAGTAATAAAAGTTGTATCTTAGGAATTGTATTGTAGCTGATTAAAAAAAAAGCAAATTAGTTGACCTGCATAAATTTTAATGCAAAAAAGTTGGTCTACGATGTCGAAATATACTTTCACCACTGTTTTACATCGTCTTTATTTTTTATGACAGCATGAAACAGCATAGTGTTTCATTTGAGATTTCAATTGGTGATAGATTAGGGCTGCTGGAAGGCCATTCCATCGAAAAAAAGCAGCTTCAGCTGTTTGATTTCGCCGAAAGGTAGGAAGCACCATCTTGTTGAAATACACAATTTCCTTCAGCTGATTGAAGTAGTGGTATTGAAGGAAGAAGCTGTGCTTCTAAAAAGTTCTGGTACTTAACTGCATTCACAAGACCATCAACGAAATACAACTGACCAACACCACGGCCCAACATGCATCCCATATCATTTGGGATGCTGGAAACTCACTGTTTGTTTTAAGCAGTGTTTGTGAAACAGTAACGTAAACATCTGTCGAGTAGACTTAAGTTTACGGGATGCCCATACATCCACGGGAGCAAGGATACGCCTTGCCATCGCTCTCCGTCAATCCTTTGATACCAATTCGGAACTGTGTTGGAGGCAAAAGTTCCACCCTTGGAGTCGAGGCCGAGCTAAAATCTCCTACTGTTCTTAGGGTCACAGCACCCAGTATGCAACTTTACATTGCGTCAAACCAACAGGAAGACCCTCCCCGTGATTTGGGTTTAAATCACAGCCATCATGATGCTCCCACAAGGGGGCCTACCTCAAAAAGTCAAACTCGGACCGTGATCCGGGGGGTCCCTGGTAGGGACCTGGTGGTCCTTCCATCAACAGGACCTATGACCGGCAACTTGTAACTGGTCAAATCGTAGCAACCTTCGGTGGCGTCATCTGCAGATGTTTACGATAAGACCAGTACTTTGCTCTGCCCCCGCTTTTCATTAGACAACGTCATTAATGGCCGAAGCCTTGATAATTGGGTGGGGGCCCAAGTCTTTGTGAAATGTCTCCTATGAGTTGTGAATTACACGTTTCCGTCTATCGAATCTGGATTCATCGCTCCAAATTGCTTGCCGCCATTGATGTACATAGTGTCCAATTTCGGTGTTCTTTTGCCCATTCAAGTCACATTTTTTTCTTTAGCCTATGAAAACCCTTTTTTAATACTAGAAACCAAAGTTTAGTAAAATCATGTTTTAAAAAATTTATATCCTATTTTTTTCAATCTTCGTTTACAGGTGTCCATAGAAATTTCTTTTTTGATTCGGCTTTTCAATTCAATTGTTATTCCAGCAGTAGTTTGACGACGATTTTCTTGGATTATCTTTTTTAATATCCGACAATCACGAGGCTTTGCTATTGGGGACCTTCCGGTTTTCTTTCGAGGCTTTGCATTTCCCGTCTTATTTTAAAGCGAAATGATATTCTGCTCAAACCATGGTGGCAGACTTAAATTCTGAGCAATTTTATACCTCGATAGTCGATTTCCAAGTGCTTTAATTACAGACTCTCTAACGTCACTTGATAACGCTACCCCACGCCCCGTGACCAGCAAGAACTAAAAGTTTATAATGACATACTTACTTACTTACTTACTTACTTAACGGGCTCCGGGCCTGCTTGAGATACTTCAGCCTTCCATCCTGTACGATCTCGGGCACGCTGCTTCTATTTATCCAGACCAAGCGCGATAGCTTGGTCTTTGAAACGTAGGTTCGGTCTACCTTGTCGTCTCGAACCTGAGGGCTGAGATTCTAAGATTCTCTTAGCGGAGCATTGTTGTCCATTCGCTCGATGTGGCCGAGCCAATGTAGTCGACGTATTTTGGCTTTTTGGACTACATCCACATCTTGGTATAGCTCATAGAGTTCGTGGTTATATCTTCTCCTCGATTCGCCCTACTCGCACACAGGACCAAAAATCCGTCGAAGAATTTTTCTTTCGTAGTAGACCAGAATTAGCTCTTCCTTCCTGCTTATCGCCCAGCACTCGGCGCCATACAGTAGAACTGGCAGGATAAGGGTTTTGTAAAGCGTACATTTCGTCCTTCGAGTAAGGAGTTTAGAACCCAATTGCTTTGCCAAACCGAAGTAGCAGCGGTTTCCTATGGTAATTCTTCGTCGGATCTCCACTAGGGTGTCATTCGTGGAGTTCATGTTTACTCCGAGGTAGATGAACTCCTTAACTACCTTGAAATTGTTGCTATCAATAGTGACGTTTTGTCCTAGACGGTGGACAGATGATTCTTTGTTTGTTGATAGCATGTACTTGGTCTTGTCCTCGTTTACTTCCAGGCCAACGAATTTCGCCTGTTCTTCAATCGCCGTGAAAGCCTCTATCACGGAACGCTGCGAGCGCCCGATGATATCAATATCGTCCGCATATCCCAGGCGCTAGACGGGCTTGTTGAAGATAGTGCCTTCCGTGTTGACACCTGCCCTGCGCACTATCTGCTCTAGGACGAGATTGAAGAAATCACACGCCGAAATCCGCTGTATGTTTGAAATATGTTAGTTCGGAGGAGCTGCTTCCAAACTGCACGTTGCAGTGCGTGTTTTCCAGTGTCACGCGACACAATTGGATCGGTTTTGCCGGGATCCCGAATTCGCCCATCGCCATATAAAGCTCCTGACGATTAATGCTATCATATTCGGGTTTGAAGTCGGTGAAAAGGTAGAGAGTCTCGACTTGAAATTCGTTGGTCTTTTCCAGGGTTTGTCTCAGTGTGAAAATTTGGTCTATAGTCGATCTGTCGGGCCGGAAGCCACACTGGTATGTGCCGATTAGTGTGTTGCAGAACGGTTTGAGGCGTTCACACAGTACGTTGGATAGGATCTTATATGCGACATTAAGCAGGGATATGCGACGACAGTTCTTGCAAGACATAGGATCGCCTTTTTTGGGGCATATGGAGCTGATAGTCCAGTCGTCGGGCATGCTTTCTTCCACCCATACTTGGATGATGATTTGGTGTATGCGCCCTACCAAAACCTCGCCACCGCATTTGAAGAGCTCTGCTAGTAAACCATCAGAGCCTGCAGCCTTGTCGTTCTTAAGCTTTTTTATAGCTAAGCAAACTTCTTCTATACTGGGTGGTGGAACTGGTTCTTCATCGACTGGACGTGAGTTCTCTTCTTGCCCTATCACTCTCTCTACATGATGCCCATTTAGCAGCTGCTGGAAATGCTGCTTAAATACATCTACTATTCCGTGTGCTTCGCTGACTAGGTTTCCTTCGGTGTTTCGAAGCCAGCAGCCAGTTGCTTGACTTTCTTATAAAACCTCCGGATGTTGTTTCGATCACGAGACTCTTTGATCTCCCTGAGCTGGGATGCTGCGTAGGCCCTCTTTTTTCTACGCAGGATCTTCTTCTCTTCCCTCCTCCTGGTTCGATACTCTTTCCTTGCTGCCCTTGTTTTGCGCTGCAGTATTTTCTTGTGTGCATCTTCTGTCACCTTTTTCCTGTAAACGCATTCATCATCATACCACGGGCTCTTTCTCTGGGATGGCTGGTACCCTAAGATGGTTTCGGATACCTCCTTGATGACGTCGTGATACTGGCACCACTAATGGGTGGCGTCTGTGGTAGGTGAGTGCACAGTGGGGAGTTTCTCACTCAGGCGCTCTCTGTAGTCTGTGGCTACTCCAGGTGTGCTAAGGCGTCCAACATTGAATTTCTTTTTCTGGGCGATTCGCAGTTTCTTCTCGTTGGACAGTCGAGCTCTGAATTTAGCCGCAACAAGAAAGTGGTCAGAGTCAACATTTACCCCTCGGAATGTGCGCACGTCGAGGATGTTGGATGCGTGCCTCGCATCAATTAGCACATGGTCGATTTGGTTGGCGGTTCGACCGCCTGGAGAAAGCCAGATTGCTGTGTGGATCCTGAACCTTGGAAACCTAGTGCTACTTATCACCCTGTTACGAACTGCTGCAAAATCGATTAGTCGGTAGCCGTTGTCTGTTGTCGTTTAGTGGATTCTGTGCTTACCAACTAACCCGCCAAAGATGTTTTCCCTTCCGACTTTAGCATTGAAGTCCCCGAGTACAACTTAGACATCATACTCCGGACAGGCTCCGTAGGCTCCATCCAGGAGCTCATAGAACTCCTCCTTGATGGGTTCTTCAGCCTCGTCGGTAGGCGCGTGTGCACATATTAGGCTTATGTTTTGGAATGTAGTTTTGATGCGGATCACAGACAGGCGATCACTTATCGGCTTGAAGTCAATGACTTTTGACCTGAGCCGATTTGACACGACGAATCCGCACCCTAATACGTGCAATCTTTTATGGCAGCTGTAATAAATATCGCAATTTTTTCTTTTCATCATACCTGATCCTATCCATCGTATCTCCTGGATGGCGGTAATATCTGCCTTATACCGCTCGAGGACAGACTCAAGTTTTTGAGTAGCACCTGGGGTGTACAGCGTTCGCAAATTATAGGTACATACTCTCATATCGTAGTCCATTGACGTTCCGGGTCTATTTGCCATTTGAGGAGTTCCATTATCCGAGGCTGGTTGTGTCTCTCTCATAACTATTCTTTTTTTCCATGGTCGGGAAGTTACCCCGACGCTACAACCCCCAACTTGGAGGGCCAGGCCCTAGATTTGACCTTAGGACAGGGGATATTCCGGTGCCAGTAATTCACTTCGGGATATGAGCGCTGCCGTTGACCCACTAAGGGTTCATCCGTCACCAACTCTTTTCCAACACCCTGACTCAGTATTGGAGATCCCTATAGACCTGGTATCGGAATACGTCGAAGCAGCTCATATAGGGATTACACTTAATAGTCCAGCCTGACTGGAACTGTAGACGCCACCGTTGCTTCCATCTAGGGAATTCCTCCGCTAGATTTCTTTTAGCAAATAAAAAATACCAGTGTATGCTATGCTGTAACAAAGTAGTATTCATATCGTATGTGTAAAATTGAGTAGACTATCTATTTTGCATTTGTGTTGTACTACCCCTTGAGCGCGCGCTAATTATAAAAAAACGAAGATAGAAGCCTAGATACACCGAAGCGTGTTTGTCTTAAAAAAAACCCTTTGAATGGTTGAATGGAATATACATATACAGAGGCTTTCGTACTCATCACGTACAATAGACCTCATGGCTCCCTAACATACAAGTCTAGGACCCTGAAGACATTTGAGGTAAAACAATGCTTTACAACGAGTGTTTGCTAAAATGCAGAAGAGCTGTTTCCATTGCATCCATTCACACAATTTGTCCACTCAATGGCAGCATTCCGGGCTTTCGATAAAAATATTCATAACTTGTTGTCGTGCCGGTTAATTTGCCTATGATGTAACAGGTGGTTCGAAAATCGACGTAAATACAATTTTTTGACAAAATTCAGGTTTATTCCTCAACATAGTCTCTTTCTAGAGTGATACAATCATTCCAGCTACGCTCTAACATTTCTATGTCTTTTATAGAACGATTTGTCCAACCCTTCAAAATACGCCTTAGTTTCCTCGGCTTCATTGAAGCGATGTCGCTTTCCGGTGATCATTTTTTTGAGGTTTGCGAACAGGTAATACAATAGAATCCGTGTTTCATCCATTGTCACATACTGTATGAACAAATTCTTTGTTTTTTTGCTTAAACAGCGCAAATAGCGATCTGAATCATCAACACGTTGTTGTTTTTGGTCAACTGTGAGCAAACGTGGTAGCCACTTCGAACAGAGCATTCATATACCCAAATACTCGTGCAAATGATGTACACGGTCTATTGATATACTCTATGATGTCAGCTATCTCACGCACTTTCACTTTACGGTTGTTTAAAACGACTTTTTTTGATGTTTTCCGACGTAACCGCCTAATTTGGAAGCCCAGAGCGTTCATCATCATTTGTATCATCAAACCAGTTGGTTGGTTTCGACGAACCAGATTCCTTATAATACTTTTCAAGCCATTTTCGAATATTAACGGTATTTCTTTTTCACCAAATAACATGCGAAACCCGTTTTTTTTTCCATGGTTTCGAAAATGTCAAAAGGTACGTCACTATAACTTCAATATCACGATGACTAATGGTGGAAATGTCACCAAATGTAGACACATACGAGTATCGTTTGAAGGATGGTAGATACTAACTAAAAATCGTATGGATATACATATTATTAGAGTCGCCGTCAATGTGTCAGTCTCGGGACTTTTCAAATCACATGTTACATCTGCTGGTAAGCGGGATTTATTTGTACACCCCATTATTTTCTCAACGCTCAACCTCCACTCAGGAGCTGTAGATTCTGGTCGTTTTATAATTGTCGTCGGCCGAATATATTTTGGGTAGTTCTACTGCTATTACCTTGCTGCGTGTAAGGCTAGCATATCCTCAATCATTTTTACAACTTTATTTTGAATTGACATTTCTTCTACTGGCGTAACTCTTCTTAAACTGTGTTTGGTAGTCGACCCACACTTATTTCGTTCTGGGTATGTGGGTTTCTGACATTGCATGACAAGCGATAGAGATCAGCTGCCATATGAATTTTCGAATTACAATGGCTATACCATATGTATTATCCTGCTTTGCTGTCGTGTAAAACTTCGCGCCGGAAATGCGATTGGGTCATAAAATGCGCAACGTGTTTTGTTGACAACTTAGACAACAGTTAGGGAACTAAAGCGAAATGTTTCTTTGGATGTTATCTAAAACTGTGATACTGTAGTTGATACACAGTTAATAGCCCATGTCGCTTTTGTGATAGGCTTTGTGTCCCCTACTAGAAGGTAATGGTCATTGAAACTGACCAATTGTCATTGCCCGTTGTTGATGGCTGCTCGTATAACCATCGCAATAACGATACGTTTATTCGATGCTGTGGGGTCAACGGCTCCCAGCGTTCACAAAGTTGTTCTTTTTATCTTTAGTCGCAAAATTCGTGACGAACATTATAATATGTATATTGTGGTGGGCGCTCTAGTGATTCTATCCGCGAAACCTTTTTTTGACCCACTTCGTATTCGTAATTTGTTTCAATGGGTTTTCAAGAATGGGGAAGAAACAGTGCTGCCTACTTGGGGTGCAAATTTGTTTGTTTACGTTCCCGTTGTCGGTACCTGGAACTGCGATGGCGGTTGTTGTCGGTGGGTCTGCTCTCTAGATTGACGTTCTAGAAAATAATTAAAGGATCTTTCTTTCAAGCGCTTTCTATCTTTAAATTTAAATAAAACAAAGTATCGATGACATTATGTATGGAATATGTACAATATAACATCGCTTAAATGTCCGCCGCGGCTTCTTTGGGTGGTGCGCATTCGAAATGTCAAATTTTCCATGACTCTGGCGCATAAATTAAGTTGAATTTGACCGATGGCATGGGTTATGTTGGCTTTGAGAGCCGGTGTGGTTTATGGTTTATTCTGATAGACCTGCGACTTCAGAAAACCCTAGAAGAAAAAGTCTAACGGGGTGAAATCGCACGATCTCGGCTGCCAGTTCACATCACCTCCATGTGAGATGACCATGCTCTCGAATCGCTCGTGCAGAATTTCCAATGTGGCGTGAGCTGTGTGGCACGTAGCGCCGTTCTGTTAAAACCACACGTCGATGGTGTCCAGATCACCCAAATCAGGTCAAAAGTAGTTGGTAATCATCGACCTATAGCGCTCGCCGTTGACGGTGATGGCCTGGCCAACGTCGTTCTCAAAGAAATATGGACCGATGACGCCGTAAGCCCAAAATCAACACCAAACAGTGACTTTTTCGGAATGCATTGGACGCTCTTGGATCCCATGTGGATAGGCATCGTCCCAAATTCGACAATTTTGTTTGTTGATATACCCATCCATCCAGAAATGGGCCTCATCGCTGAATGACCACACAGAAAAATGCTGGGAAATGTCTAGGTTTCCTCAAGCGATGTAAGAAATATTTTACCTCCTCTGATCTGAGCACAATATATAAGGCATTTATCCGCCCAAAACTGGAGTACAATGCCCACATCTGGTCAGGTGCTCCTAAAACATCTCTGCACCTGCTAGATAGGATTCAAAACCGTGCGATAAAACTAATTGGTGATACTAATATCAGTCAATCAATTGACACGCTCGAACACCGACGTAATGTCTCCTGTCTCACTTTGTTTTATCACTATTTCCACCAATATGTGCTCCATTGAAATCGCCAGTAGCATTCCGCCCATTCAAACTTTTAACCTTAACACCCGTCTCGCTATGAATGCTCATTAGTATACCCTCAAGCCCACTTTCGGACGTACTCTAAAATATCGTGTTCCTAAGCCGTACAACTCGCTTATGGAATGCCCTGCCGACCTCTGTGTTTCCTGGTCGTTATAACTTGCAAACATTTAAAAACAATGTATATCGGTACCTGTCTTTTCTTCCTCCCTAAATTTCCTTCGCCCGCGCTGTGTACGAACATTTTAAGCGTACAAAAACCCCTTGAGCGCGCGCCGATTATAAAAAAAAAATCGCTGAACATGATTTTTCGATGAAAAATAGGGTCATTTTCCAATTGCTCCAGAGCCCATTCAGCGAACACTCGTGGCTGTCTATGCTCGTTCACCTTCAGCTTCTGGGTCAGTGGAATTTTGTACGGATGCAGACCCAAGTCACGACGCAAAACTCGCCAAGTTGTGGTCAGCGAATAGCCGAGTTCTTGTGAGCGACGTGAAATCGACTGCCTAGGATTCTCCTGCACACTCTCACCGATAGTGGCGATGTTTTCGACAGATCTTGCGTTTCGTTGACATACTGCTGTTGATTTATCGTTTACTGAACAAGTGGACTCAAATTTATTCACCACACTGCGAATAGTCCTCTCGGTAGGACGATTACGGCTACCGTAAAATGGGCGAAGCGCGCGGAACGTTCTCCAAACGGAACACCCATTTTGTTAAAACAATTTTATCATTTGAACGTGTGGTTGAACGCTATGTCCGTCCATGGTGATTTGGCAAAACAGACTGAATAAACGACAGCCAATTTGACAGATGTAGCTCCAACAATATGGCTGCTATCAACTGTCAAAGTTCGAAAGTCCCTGTTGGAAGACCCTATATAACCGGATATATATTATTGTAATAGACAAAAGTGTTATAGTTAAATTAGTTCTTATTTCAGGCGCAGTGTAGATTTCGGCAGAAAGGGGATTTCAATCACGCACAAATGCTAACCCACGTAATCTTATCTAATTGTCGGCATCATTGCGATGATGCAGTTGTAGCTTGTGTTCACAAGGGGAACCACGATGACGAGGTAAGGTAGACATTGCATTCCAAACGCAATTGTTATACAACTGGGCGAATCCAAGTATAAAATACACAAGCTGACAATGATTTGGTGTGTGGTATGTATTCATGCTGAGAAAATTTGCAATATGAAATTATTTAAATGAATTTGACAATTTCAGTTAATTTTAAAGCATAATTTTAGGCATATTCCAGAATGCAAAATAATGGCCTAAAACTCTCTGCATGGTTAGAAATAATTTCCATGAATTATTGTTAATTTCACTTCATTTACAAGCTTGAAAACCCATAGAAGTGGAGGCCAATAAAAGTGAACGTTAATAAGGGAGTATCCCATTTCCTTACCCCAATTCTGGTTAGTAACCTAGATCCTGCAGTGATTCCAAAGCCATAATGAAATTAAATCCCAACCAGAAGTAATAATTTTACCATCATTCATTTAATACTATACTTGCTCACATCCGACATTTTAGAAATATACTTCTCGAGGATTTCGTCTTAAATCCGCCTCTCAAATCCATGTCGTCATAGTCATTTGATCAAGTTCAACAAGATTCACCCTCATGCAGTTTAGGATCTCCTTCTAAGGTTAAGGACACAATTAAAGGATATCATATAGACATACTCGTATGTGCATGTACGAGTATGTTATACATGCATGTAAAATAATCTGCCTTGTAAAGGTAGTTTCGAATCGGCCAACCTTGAGCTTAAATGAAAAGTTAATTGTGTAATATTATCCAGTGTTGTTCAATAAAGCAAAGAGCGTTGGTCGTACGTAATCTACTAATTAGGCGAATGTGCTGTATGGCATTAAAAACTAATTAAGGAGGGAATATCTCTACAATGTACATCGCACATGGTACATAACATAGAATCTGTATATCGGCTTTTCAACAAAACCCTAATCTTCACGTTTCATTTATTGAATTCTTTTATTATTGACAATGTCCTTTGTTCTGGCTTTGGTCCTGTATACATACCATACGCTATACATACTACATAAGCATTCATCACTTAACGTTTATCGAATTAGGCGAATTTTTATTGTTAACTCCCATGGTACGAGTATACTGGAAACGTTTCATAGTAAAAGGAATTTTATTTGAAAGTTACTCATGGTACTTTATTCCGCATCGAATATATCCTTACAACGCATAGAGTAAGGTGGATTGTACCACCCCAGAATGAGGACAACAATCATGAATTTATCAGAATTGTTTTTATGATTTTATTCATTTTATTTTTATTATTATTTTTTATCTGTAAAAAGTGGAAAAATGTGAAAACACATGTCATATTCAATTAAATCGAATAAATTGCGAAATGAAATTGAATTTGAAAACAGCAGAGGGGTTTGCTTCTGGCAAAAGTTCTCCATTGTTCTTTCATTATCTTGGAAACTAGTCGCTAGGGATGCCGAAAGTACAATATTTAAATGCGAGCATTTCTATTTCGTTGGCTGAACTAATACATACAATTTGGCCTTAGGTAATTTACATTTACATTTCAATTTGACTATTTTAAAATTGTCTTTTATTGAAGTGCGACGTTTTGAGCCTGAGGATGTTTGCAGGTGTTTATTGATTTTTAATTGAAAATAGCTACAGGCTAAATTAAGGTTACAAGTAAAGTATCCAAATGATGCCCAAATCATGAATTGATGTACAATAACTATGCAAATCGACTCATTGTTAACAAAAGATATCGTATTAGTTGGATTAAGTCAAGCGGCTGGTTTTCGAAAAGGCCCCCTTCGTACTTTTCACTAATACCAGAAAAGATCCATTAAGCTACCACAATGGGCGAGTTCTAATTTAAGATTCTGAATTGACGATTATGTTCTTTTCGCCATGCTTTTTATTTCTTTTTGAAATATTCTGAGTAAGGGCCAATAATACATAAACTGCAGCTTCTTTCGGAAATTTTTATGAATATTATGTCATGTTGTAATACTCATCCAGAGTTATGGTTCTCATTGTTTTCAATGGTGGGGATGAAGCAATCTGAAAAGTACAAAATGCATGTTACAATTAGGGCTTTCTTTTGCATCGAGATACATACTACCTTGATCATAGATCAAAAGTTCCCGGAATGTATTCAGAAAATTGGAAATAAAAGTTTATTCATCTAAATCAATATTGTCCCCTTCAGAGTAATCCCCATCGACTGCAACATACATATGCCAGCGCTTGAACCAATCCTCGAAACATTTTTTATATCCGGTTTTCGGTATGTCCATCAGTGCTTCCTGCGATTTTTCCATTACTTCCTCTCGGCTGCTGAAACGCGTTCCCCGTAGTGTTTTTTTTAACTCGATTGAACAGAAAGAAGTCAGAGGGAGCCAAATCAGGTGAATTCGGTGGCTGTTGGATGGTATTTGTTGCATTTTTCGTCAAAAAATTACGAATAATTCTAGTCTCTTTCGGCGAATTGCTTCACGCAAACGTCTCATAACGACCAAATAATACTCTTTGTTTACTGTCTGGCCTTCTGGCAAAAATTCATGATGCATTACACCATTGTAATTCATGAAAACCGTGAGCATTGCCTTCTTTTTTGACTGAAAACGACGTGGTTTTTTTGATCTCGGCTCATTTGGTGAACGCCATTCACTTGCCTGATGTCTGGATTGCGTGTCGTACTGATAAACCCACGTCTCGTCTCCAGTAATGATCCTTTTGATGAATGTGGGATCGGACTCAGCCTCGCAAATCATCTCTTTTGCGACGTCAACACGGTCTCTTTTTTGCATGAACTAGAGGTCTTTTCGCACCAACTTTGCTGCTGCACAACGGAAACCCAAATCATTAACCAAAATGTCTTGGTTCGGATCCATAGGCAATGTTCAAGTCCTCCGCTTTCTCTCTGATGGTTAATTTGCGGTTATTGACCAACATTTCTTTTACTTCATCAATGTTTTCGTCGGTTTTCGATGTCGATGGTCTGCCACTGCGTTCATCATCTTCGATTGACTCACGACCACTTTTGAACCGCTCGTGCCACTGGTTAACGGCCGTTTTCTTTAGAGAATCGTTGCGGAAACACTTTTCCAACATTTCCAACGTTCGCGCCCCGTTTCTTACGCAAAATTTAATACAAAGTTCGTTGTTGCAAATTTAAACCCATTTCAAAAATTGTAAAAAATCGCCAACACACACAGAGATAGATGTCCTCTTGGCTACGTAACTTTTGCAAATGTCAAGCTATGACGCTAAGATTTAGAGGAAATGTCAGCAACAGATTTACCAACTTAACAAAAAAAAAACTGAACTCGAATCGGAACAATGGGTGCGCCACACGATGATGTGGTGCGATAACTTTTTGATCAAGGTGGTATGTCGCTATACTATTGGGTCTATAATTCGTGCGGTTGGCTAAGAGATGGCGTAACTTGTATTGTTAGATTGTTATTATTCCATTGGAACATGCGTTGGAAAGCTACTGTCATTGTACGTCATTTCAGTATATGTCATTCATTTGAAGCGTAAACAACAATAATTTTTTTTCACTTTGTGCCTGAAAAAGTGTTTTTGCGGGGAGGTCTTCTTCATTACTTTAATATGAAGAAAACTGCTACCGAAAGTCATCGTATTTTGGTGGAAGTTTGTGGTGAATATGCGCTAGCTGTGCGAACGTGCCAAAAGTGGTTTGCACGATTTAAAAGTGGTGATTTTGGCTTGGAAGACGATGAACGTCCTGGGCAGCCAAAAAAGTTTGAAGATGAAGAACTGGAAGCATTACTCTATGAATATTGTTGCCAAACACAAGAAGAGCTCGCAGAATCTTGGGGTGTCACTCAAGCAGCCATTTCAAAACGTTTAAAAGCAGCCGGATATATTCAAAAGCAAGGAAATTGGATTCCACATGAACTTAAACCGAGAGACGTCGAAAGGCGGCTTTGCATGTCCGAAATGCTGCTGGAACGCCACAAAAGGAAGTCATTTTTGCATCGGATTGTTACTGGTGATGAAAAATGGATCCATTACGACAACCCCAAGCGCAAAAAATCATATGTGAAACCCGGAAAACCGGCCAAATCAAGGGCAAAGCCGAATATCCATGGCACGAAGATAATGCTCTGTATTTGGTGGGATCAGATGGGTGTGCTGTATTATGAGCTGCTAAAACCGGATGAAACCATCAATGGACAACGCTACCGAACACAATTAATCCGTTTGAAGAGAGCAGTGGCCGAAAAACGCCCGGAGTATGCGACCAGACACGAGGCAATAATTTTCCATCATGACAACGCTCGGCCCCACGTTGCTATTCCGGTTAAGAACTATTTGGAAAACAGTGGATTTGAAGTCTTACCCCACCCGCCTTATAGCCCAGACCTTGCCCCTTCTGACTACCATTTGTTCCGGTCGATGCAGAATGCCCTCACTGAAATACGGTTCACATCAGAGCAGAATATCAAAAATTGGCTTGATCCATTCTTGGCTGCCAAATCGGCGCAGTTCTTTTGAGATGGGACCCACAAATTGCCAGAAAGATGGGAAAAAGCCATAGCTTCGGAAGGGCAATACTTTGAATAATACTATTGTACATGTGTTTCTTAAATAAATGTTCAAATTTTGAAAAAACCCGCACGAGTTAATTTATAAGAAAAGCAAAATCAAAAAAAATTAAAAGTAAACTAAAATATCAGAAATAATCGATTCTAAGCCAATATAATCAAAGCAAAAGAGCCAATGTTTAACTAGTTTTAAAAACATTCCAGGTGTTACTAAAACAGAAAAAAAATTACGATATGCAGTAGTACGGAAATTGGGTACAGCAATAACACAACATGTTTGAAAAGTTTACACGTAAATTAAAATTAGAAATAAGACGGAAATTGCGATTACCAGACTTCATGAAGTACGTTTTAACAAGGTTTTCGACAAATTATTCCTAAAATAAGTTTCTTCAAAATCAGCAGTGGATGCTTCTTATTTTGGTACCAGCTTAGAATGGAAAATACCGTAATAGATTATCTCTAAAAGCTTCGTAGAACATACATTACGCAAATAAGAAAAATATCTAAGGGTGCGTCGGAAATATTTTCTCAAATATCTGCATGATTCGAAAAACCCATTCTAGAATCAAGAGTGAGCGTCAAGTACTTGAAGTCTTGTACTGTTTCTATCAAAAAAATATTTATCACTGCAGTTTAGATTATATGTAGTAAAAGCTCTTTATTCGCGCTTCCTTCATTCGCGTTTTCACTGTTCGCGGATTTAAAAAATGCGACCTAATTTCTATATTTGCGGCTAAAGATTCCTTTATTCGCGGATCTAATCGGTAATAAAAAAGTATAATAGACCTTACACCTAAAGTATGTTTCTAAATGATATCGCCGATGTATTGGTTCGGCCTTTGACACAAGCCGCTTCGCCGCGGTCGGCGTTTGTGATAATGTACAGAGGGTGGCCAAGTCATAAGCACGGTTTTAAAAAACGGTTTTTATGTCAAGTATTCTTAAATACCAATCAACATAGCGAATAAATATTTTATCTAATTAATTCTGGGAATTTCAAAAAATCTTTTTAGTATAAGCCAAAGCGATAAAATTTGGAAAAAACCCCTTTCGGAAGTAATTAAGGGGAAATTCCGGAAATTTAAACAAGTGTGCTAATGACTTGGCCACCCTCTGTAAACATACAGTAAGAGTCGCTTTGCGTGTTTTATTGTTTCATCTTTCCATTCGTTAAAAAAATTGTGATCGAGTAACACGTCCCTACCGCTGTCTTCCTAATTTATAATGTCGACTAAAAAAATTGAAAAACGAGTTTCGATGCGAAAAAAATCTGTGTTACAAACCTGAGCAAATATTTAATGCAGTCGAAACTGCACTGTTTTAGAAGAGAATGCCAAACAAAACATTCATTTCTAAAAGCGAAAAGTCTGCCTGTGGATTTAAGGCAGCAAAGGATAGGATTACATTGTTGCTATGTTCTAATGCATCTGTAGATTGTGTCATTAAACCACTGATTCTTTACAGATCGTTAAATCCTTGTGCTTTAAAAAATCAAAACAAGGACGACCTGCCAGTGTTTTGGCGTGTTAATAAGAAAGCGTGGGTTACAAGCGCTATTTTTTGTGACTAGTTCCAGAATTGTTTCGTTTCTGAAGTTGAAACTTATTTAAAAAAAAAACAGTTCTGGTTTTGGACAATGCACCAGGTCATCCTCGCGAAAGCAAATTCAGAAGTTGCTTGAATTGCAAGATGAAGATTTGACTGAAACCGACTTGGAGGAAATGTTAAATTCACAGCCCATTGAAGAAAAGGCTTCAACAAGCACTGGAAACGTGACATTTAATTTGAAAAATCTTAGTGAAGGTTTAAGGACGGCAAATGAGCTTTGTGATTTTTTTATGCAAATTGATCCGTCTATGGAGCGAAGTCTTATTTTTAAGAGGCAAATTGCTAATGCCACTGCTGAATATCGGACTGAATTCAAGGAGCTTTTAAAAACTGCGAAGGAAGAAAAAATTACAAAATTCTTTAAACCATTGCCAAAGCCTGAAGATAATAATTAATCAATATGGTCAAAAACTTCAATAAAATTCATTGTTTTATATATGTACTTGTTTTGTTATTTTGTCCCCTGGGAACGTAACCCCTATAATCCCATATAAATTACCATTCCATATTCACGGTTTCTGTATTCGCGGAATTTTTACGCAACGCAAAAGCAAATGAAGAGCTTTTATCTGTACTACAACAAGTGGGAGAGGAAGGACCAGACAATTGCAATTAGACAATTTGTATCTTTGACACTCAGGTGCGTGGAAGTACACGTTCGCTTCAAATTTGTGCGAGGAAGATAAGTGGAAGAACATTATTTTGGTTTTGGACCTTATAACTAGGTTGTATTCAGAAAACCAGTGTCCCAATAGATTCATATCCAAATTTATATCAGAGACTAGATCCAAAGGACTGTTCGATCCATAAGAGAAACCTATATCATCCGCAAACGCAGTAGGTGATCCTTTGAAAATAAGAGTGAACAGAATTGAACCCAAAACAGATCCTTGTGGTACACCCAGATTAAAGTACTTGAATTCGCTCCTTATACCATCTATCTTCACTCTTTGCGACCTGTTACCAAGATACGACCTGAACCAGTTGAGAATGAAACCACCGAAACCTGTTTTTTTCCATTTTTCTCAACAGACAATCGTGGTTGATCATATCAAAGGCTATGGTAATGTCAATAAATAAACCCGCTGTACATTTTTCCCCATCAAGGTGTGTCATTATTTGAGAATAAAACTGTAAGAGGGCATCATCCGTCGACTTTCCCTTTTGAAAACCAAATTGAACTGGATTAAAGAGCTTGGTTTTAATTAGAAAACTCACTATCCTATTTTTCATAAGTTATTCAAAAACTTTACTAAAAACTAGAAGAAGTGAGATTGGGCTATAGTTACCGATTTAAGAAGCAGAGCCTTTTTTAAGCAATGAGACAGTCAGGAAACACCCCCGTATACATGCAACTACGAGTATTATAAATATCTGCCAAGGCATCCAAGAGATACCATCAGCTCCACAAGAATTCGAATTGGTTAAAGTACCAATAATTTTTAAGATTTCGAGAAGAATTATGGGTTCAAAAACAAAACTGTTACTTTGCAGCGGCTCAGAATATCCACAAAAAGACGGACAGTGAGAACAAATTGGTTGGACTGGATAAGGTAGTAAACTGCAGCTTATATTAATAAAATAGCAATTAAATGCATCAGCAATAGCAAATTTGTCAAAGACCTCGCAGTCTTCAACACGTAAAAAAGTAGGGTTTTTTGAAAGATTACAATAGATTTATTAAGTATGCTGTTAACTACTTGCCATTCGTTTTTTAAATTTCCCTTTACAGAGCTGAATTGACTCCTTTTTAAGTTCGGCACACAATTTCTCATACTTCCTAGCTAATACCAAATTATCAGGATACTTATTACACATCATTCTGAGTTTATTTTTACCCTTAACTTTATTTAATAGTAATCTGGATATCCACGGTTTAAGTTTTTTAACCGATTATTTGGCTGGCAGGAGTGAGGAACAACTTAAAATATTTTTCTTGAGGGAATCAGTAAGCAATACATGTAGGGATCCCGGAGAGACAGAAAACAATAAAAGGAATTATCTCTTTTGAAAACACAATATAGGTAGTTTTAATTTAGTTGTAAGTTAACGAAAGTAATAGTAAGGTAAAAATGTTCAGGATTACGTATAATAAACGTTCAAAACTCGCGTCCGTCTTTGATGTCGTTGTCCTTTCATCTGTACCAGCTTCTCTTGTTCCGTCTTATTCTTCGTCGTCGTTGTCCTCATTGTCGTCGTCTTCGATCTGGCATGTTCCATTTCCAGTTGGTGATGGTGTGGCGTTGCCAATAGTTACCATCCCACATACATGGGCAGTAGATGTATCAGTACAAGCATACTCGTATACCTCCTCCCAAAACTCATAAATCAGATTGTTTTTAAGCTTGCTAAAATGAATTTTTATTATTTGAGAAGATTTTGGAATTTTACAAATCTTAATCACTGAGGTGTTAACTACGACACCCGTCATAGAGTGATCAGTAATCCTCAAATCGAATACTCACTTTTCGCACTTGCTGAACGCAACATTTCTGAAACGCCCATAAAAGTGGTCTAGGCAGCTACCTAAAACAGCCCTAGTGGGCATGGTTAGACCTTGTGATGCTACTCATGCCAAGTAGTTAGAAACGGTAGCGTAATTTTCATTCGCGAAAAAGTTGAACTCGGGCATAAAGTAATCGATCTTCTCAGAGTCATAGATCCAAATTTCAGACACAAGGATACGTATTACGTTGGGCCTAGATAATTGCAATAAAGGGAAATTAATTGAGCTAGAACAGTGATGTAAAGCAATTTTAAAGAATCACAAAATGTTAGGTTCCTTTTGGGGTTCTAAATTACGAGTACATAAGACAGACTAAACACAGTGAACACCAACCGAATCGCAAGAATCATCAACATTTGGAAGAGAGCGAAAATAATTTAAATTCATGAAGAAAAAGCAGGTCGAATTGTAAATAGTACCTTGAAAGTATTCGGCGAACTTGTCTGCGATATGTTTAGCGTCCTGGATTATTTTTCATCAAGGTACACCATTGTTGGGTACTTTTTCTTTTATTACGTATTTTTAAGATTACTTTCCACAGAACGAATATAAATGCAATACAGAAATTTATTAAAGAAACAAAAACAAATTCTTTTCTTAGACGGTAAAAGAAAGTCTAATTGTACGACTTTTACAGCATTTTATGTGCAGCATTCTTAGCATTTTTTAATTTAAGTAGTCTTTTATTATACCAAGCAGGGTGAGAATTACTTTTTTGCGAGTCATGGGTATACATTCTTGGAAAACTTTAAAATTAGATTTTTAGATTTTTGTAGACATACTTTTACGCAGAAATTCGTCTGACCAAGTATTCATCTGAGAAAGAGTACTAGAGTCAAATTTATAAAAAGTTATTGAATTATGGAATTTTCCAAAGTTGTTGTAATTATAATTTTTAATAAGAATATGCCCAATTAAGCCGATTAAGAGTATGGTAGTACTAGGAATGAAAAGTTGAAGTGGATTCTAAAGCGAATTAACATCCACACTGCCCAACCAGACCTTATGCGACTCTATAATTCTGATTCAAAATTTGTTCGGATACAGAATTGATAAAAATAGCGACGGTATTCCTAGAACAACAGCTCAACATTAACAAAGTTTTTCAGCAGCAATAATTCTTAGTCTTTTTCGATCAGAGTCGACTCCCAGCTTTCCCGATCTGGAGTTCATACCTACGAGTACCTTCCAGTTTGTTGTACCAATCTTTGTTGGATCTCCGATCACTTGATCCTGAATCCGGAGATTCAGTCTTTCTTGGTGGTGACAGAGACCCTCTAGTAAAAGTCTTGTCTTCTATTCGTTAGAGTTTGTTACACCAGGCGTTCAGCCGTTGTCGATGGCGGGAGCTTTGGCCTCTCTTTGCGGTACGAACGAAGGTGGACTTAAGAAAAAGAACTGAGTTTGGTTTGGTTTGATCAGATACACCGTCGTTTTAGCATTCTTGAGCCCGACCATGCAGCTTTGAGTTTGTTGCAACTGGCTTTCTAGTACTCACGATCGCTTGATCCTGCTTAGTGAGTTCTTGGTCGTCCATTCACTTAAAATGGCCGAGCCGACGATGCATTCGTATTTTTGATTTCTGGACAGAATAAGGGTAGAGCATTTCTACGTTTTTCGAGTAACCAGCTACGTAGAGAAACCAAAAAACTTCCAAACAAGTCATTTAAGACTCAAATCAGAAGACTGGAGAAGAAAAGATCGAAGTAAAAAGAATGTAAGAAGCTTCGGATATCAAAGATCGCTTCTTACAAACACTTGGGAAAAGATCTAAACTCAGAATATCTGATGCCACCTCCATTTAGTCGAAATCAGAAAATCTAGGCCTCATGTTTGAGACTCACTTCCCAGATAACCTAATTAGAACCAATTCACAATCAGCTTCTATTAACGAAGCTAATAGAGAGCTGAGTAACAAAACTCATCGTAGCTGGTATATTTTATCGGTTTTGGTGACGGACAGCCATCAAACATGCTGTTGCTTCCTTTGATGGCTTCATGTCACCTGCCACTGATGGCATATACCGAGGTATGATACAAAAGGGTATAGACTTGCTGCTGGGAACTCTGGAGAGAATCTGCACTGCTAGCCTGGTACTGGCATACGTACCGGAATCCTGAGAGTAGCCTTTATATCGAAAACCGGAAAAGAGGACTACACGGTCAGGTCGTCAAGAGCTTCAGACCTAAAAATATGACGGTAATGGTTTCGGTCAGAACCTAAGCGAGGATTGAAATATAGTCGAGTCTTCGTGGATGACTACAAAATTGATTTGGGATGCGGTGGTGGTGTTTTCCTGGAGGACGACAACGTTAGATTTCACTCCTCGTTAGCAAAACTTGGGTCTGCCTTCCAAACGGAGATATAAGCAGCTCTGATGGCAACGAACTATATTGTGAAGAATCGGTGAAGTGATATCTAAGCTGCGCTTATAGCCTTGTGGAGCGCTCTTAAGGCTTCCAAGCCAGTTCGCGAATACAAGACTTTACTGAACTCAGTCGCAAGGCTAAGTTCGTTGAGTCTTGTCTGGGCCCGAGGTCACAATGGAATCTCTGGAAATGAAATCGCCGATGAACTTGCTAGGCAAGGCTCAGAGGAGAGCGTTTCATGACCTGAACCTACGTTAGGTCTGCTTCCGTCCATAACTGCAGATGGCAGGAGTCTTCAGGTTGCCGGCGGGCCAAACGATTGCTTTTCAATGTCTCTAAGAGGTCAGCGGCTTTACTGCTGTCCCTTAGCAGGAAAAATTGCAGGCATCTAACAGGCGTCGTGATGGGCACTACACTTTTGCAAAGCACTTAAGTGTGCTGGGAATAAGTGATACAATATACCTGTACGCGATGCGCGGTGGTACTGTAGTGATGAACTATCACTGAAGCTTACTCATCTTTCTTTGAAAGACTGAGAAATTTCATTAAAAGGAACATACAAGGGGCACAATGGACTAATTCTTTGTCTCAGTGATCCATAAAATGAAAACATATTCCAGGCGTGAATATGCTGATATACCTGGAAGCAGGTGGTAGCAGGGTGATTGCCTATGCGGATGAGGTTCTATAGCCGTCTCAGGTAAGCATAATAATATCACTAAAGAACTCCTTCAAGTAAATCTCAACAGATTAACCCATTGGGCAGATTGGGAGTCCACCCCCATAAGACTGATCTGGTCCTCTTTTCCAGGAAATACAAAATTTCAATTATAGACCCTGCCTCAATTAACGGTAGGAGTTTAGTCTTTTCCGATACAGTCTCATTTTTGACAGGAAGCACTAAACTGGAAACCTAACATTCAAGAAAGGGTCAATAAAGCTACAGTAGCTCCATTGGGAATAAATGGGGCCTTCAACTCCGCATAACCCATTGGCTATGCATCTCGGTCCTTCAACCGATACTCACTTACGGGGTTGTCGTCTGGTGGACGGCCTTAAATAATGCAGTCAACTGCAATAAACTAAGCAGAGCCCAAAGAACAGCATGTCTATGCATTAGCGCAGCCTCACGGTCTACTTGCTCTGTGGCATTAGACATTCGGTTTCATTTGACACCCCTCGACATTTTCAGCAGGCAAGTAGCTGCGACTGCAGCTATTAGCCTTAAAGCGACTACACAGTGGACAAATATTTCATTTGGCCACACTAACATTTTTAATACATTAGGAATCCTCATAGAGAACATCGATTACACCATACCTGAACTTTGGTTTGACAAAGGCTTCCATGTAAGCTTCCCCTCTAGATTCATCTGGGACGAATATGCTTTCAAGAAGGACAAGTCAATCCATTTCTACACAGATGGGTCTAAAACCGATAGCGGGGTTGGTGGCTAAATCTAAGCCTCTCTTTCCATCTTCCAAGTCACTGAAGCGTGTTCCAGGTGGAAATTTTGACGATGAAAGAGGTTTTGGCCTGGCTGAAGAAAAAAGGATATCAGCATCTTTTCGGATAGTCAGTCAGCTATCAAGTCCCTGGAGTCAGTCTCACGAAATTCGAAAATCGTCTTTGAACGCCGATCATCTCTTATGGAGATGGCAGAGCAGTTCAACATTCACCTTTGCGCGCCGGGCCACAGAGAAATTCCAGGGAACGGTAGGGCTGATGAAATCGCCAAAATTGGAGCCACTCTAACTATTCTACCGGAAAAGGGTAGCATAGGTATACCAATGGCTATGTGTAAATTAATACTAAAGCTGGATACCAATAAAAAAGCAGACCTTAGGTGGGCTGTTGGACCAACATATCTAGCAACTAAACAGATCTGGCCAAAGCTAGATCCGAATCGTTCTATAAGAGTGTGATCTTTCTAAATAGGAAACATATCAGCGCCATCTCATCACTGAACACTACCTCATAGGGAAGCACGCAAGATAATTTGGCGCCTTTACAAATGATTTCTATAGAAGCTGCGTTGACGAGGAGGAAGAATCCTCCACCTTCTCTGTACATGTCCAGCTCTCTCCCAGAGAAGAAAACTTCACTTAGGAGCTTTCTTCCACAATGACCTAAAGACGTAAACAGTCTCCTACGCTTCATCATAAACTCAAACTGGTTCCATTAGCAAGTAGATTATACGAGTAGATCCACTTGTACCAATAGGCCTAAGTGGGTTGGTGTTTCCAACAGCCACTCTTACATACCTTCCTAGTTACCGAGAGCTCTTCCACTGATTGGGTAAAGTTACAAATGAAGAGAAAAGCGTTACACTTTGTTCTGGTCTTGCTACAATGAATAACTTTGATAAATAGCAGCTTGCGCTGTCCTTAGTCACCACAAATTTAGCTTTTGGGTAATAAATCTGTGGTCTATTGAGCGTCTAATTTGATTTTCAAAAAAAATCACCGACACGTAAGTAAAACACTTATAGTACTCGTATGTATGGATGGGGTGATATTGTACTTAACCTACGAACAAGGAATTGGGTCCGCTTCTACTATCTTATAAATTTGAGTAAACATTACACCAATGTGTATCGGTAATATGAATCCTTTTTGACAACCTTATTTTACAGTAAATGTCATCTTTAATTAATGTTTATACTGCCGAAATTAGAATTTTATTTAAAATAAATCAATCTCTACTGATGTCCGCAGTGCTACTGAAAAATGTTGAAATATACGAACATTATCTTCCCACACGAAGTATAAAGTGACAGTCCTAGTAGATTATTGTAAGCATGTGTACGTAGTTTAGTGGAAAAGGATCCTCTTGCTTTGTTGGTGGAATAAGAGTCTCCATTCAATTTCCTTTATACATAAATAAATGTAGTGAAGATAAATAGAAATACGAGTACATATATGAAAATGGGTTTTCTGTATGTGGGCCCATTTTGGTAATTTGGATGACCTTCATGATTTATGGAGGGGAAAAATCAATTAAACCCGCTTTAAAGGCTATTTTTAGAAATACCTTGATTGCTGGTAATAAAAGAGTCAGAAAGAGTATTTTTCAATTGTGACAAATGAGCCGTTTACGTGGCAGGAATGTCGAAGTTGTCTGTACTTTTTATTTTAATCAATCACGTTTTTGCAGCCAACAAATAGGGGAAGGAAAAGTTGGACAGGACTTTTATGTTGCTACAGCAATTTGTTCCCCAATTCTGTTTACCTATTTTGTGTTTAGTTGAGAGAGAGAGTTTTTTTTTCCAATGTTTAGCTGTGCTTACAAGTTTCCGATAGTGATTGAGTTATGTGGAATAGTCAGAAAAGTCACCAGAAAAGTTTAAACTTTCGAAGGGTAATCGTCGTTTGTTGCGTTGTTTGATATTTTTTTTTTTTTAGTTCCCTAACTAAAATAAACTTTATTGTTTGGTTTGGCCCTTGTATATCTCAGGCTGAAGTTATTTAATTTAATTGATAGCCTCTTAGAAAATGTAATGGAAGGGAAAAAAGGAAGGACTTAAATGAATGGGTTCAAAACCAATCAGCTCTAATGCAAAAGATAGGATACCTACGAAGTTTGAGGTGAAATTCTTCTTTTGAAACTTTTCAGGCAATGATAAAAAAAGGTTAAACCATAGTCTGACTTGTGAATCACCCCCGTGATGACCAAAAGGTGTCTTGAGGAATCAATATTGTATAAATTGCATAAATTGAGAGAAGCTTTTAGTTAAAGAAATTAATTGTAGCTGCTTTACTTAAGTTTTGAGGTATTCAATTTTGGTCAAAAGAGTGTATGAAATAGGTGCTTGGGAAACTATTGGTAGGAGGGTTTCATGAGCTTCAATGACAAGAATATTGTTGCTAGTAATTTCTACTCATTCCATGTGGGGCTATAGAGCATCGGCAGTAGTTGCGTGATACTCGTATTACGCTTAAATTTTCTTTGACTCATTCTCTCATTCTCATTCTCATCAATTACTAGATGGAGTGAAAAGTGACCTCCTTGGGAATTAAAAAAATTTTTTTTTTAAATGTTTTTTTATATTGTTCAATACAGTCCTCTTTTAGTTTGATACACTTATTCCAGCGATTTTCCAACTTCTTGATCCCGTCCGAAAAGTAGTTTTCCGGAAGGTATGCAAAATACTCCTCCGTGGCGTCGATGATTTCCTCGCGTGAGTTGAATTTTTTATTGATGAGCCATCTTTTGAGGTTTGGGAAGAGATAATAGTCCGAGGGATCCGAATCCAGTTACCAATCGACGCCAAAAGTCCGCCCGATTCCGCATAAGCAAGTCCAAACACTCTTTCGAAGTGCTCTAGCGTTCGTGTTTTTGGTCATTCGCGGAACCCAGCGGCAGGATAACTTTTTCATATGCAGAATATTGCCCAAAATATGGCGTGTACGCTCAGTACAAATCTTTGTGGTATCTGCTAGCTGGCGCACCTTCATTTTCCGGTCAGCCAACACCATTTCATGTATTTTTTTGACATTGTCCTCTGTAACCGGATCGGAGGACCTGTCGTTGCGGACTTGATCGGTAGTGGAGTTGCGCCCACCACGAAACTCTCGAAACCAATATTTGAGGGTGTAATCTGACGGAGCATTAGCCCCATAATATTTATCCAACTTTTCTTTTGTTTCCTTCGCCGTTTTGCCTCTCAAAAAATAATGTTTTATGAGAGAACGAAAATCGTTTTTGTCCATACTCAACATGCTGCCAAACACGTCAACAACAACCAACTGTCAAAACAAAACTAAAGACAGTATCGCACTGAAATTTGGCATGTCTGCCTAAATATGAACGGGCCTCAAGGCACCATAACCGTTTTTGCAGTAGCAGCGCATTCTGGTGGTCAAGGATGTCACTTTTCACTCCATCTAATAGTTTGCGTAAAAGTTATCTTGTAGAAGTGCCAAGTGAACTGCCAACTGACCAAGTATCTGTCACTATATACTTGTTTTATAATATTATAGAAATTTTTCACGTTGGAATAACTACACATTGCAATACAAAATAGTATCCACTTTCCAGTATGTTTCTCTGGGATCTAGCCGCCGATCTAGGGTCGGAAGCCGATTAGACTAGAGAATTCCTCATCTCGAGAACGATACGCTTTCTTAAGTTGCAAAGCGCCGTAAACCACGCAGTATGTGTTTTGTGATTTCCTAAACATCTAGCCAGAGTTGGCATTCAATTTGAGAAGACGGAATTTGTGATATCGTTTTTGTTGTGATAATGGTTCTATCCCAGTAAGTTAGATGGAACTGATGGTAAACGAGGAAAACAAAGTACATGCTGCCATCAGAAAACGACATACACCTTCGACGACCTAGCCAGAGTGTCACCATTGACAGTTATAACTTCGAAGTAATTAAGGACTGCGTCTACCCCGACTCCGCGGTTACAAGCCAATCGCTGTTTCTTTTTGCTCAGGAGACAATTGAGTAACAGAGCCACCAAACTTGCTTTATACAAGACCTTATCATTCCGGTTTTGCTCTATGGGGCAGAGGCTTGAACTTTATCGAAAGCGGATGAAGAGGCGCTTGGCCCTGTACGGCTGTCCACGGATCCAAAGTAGACACCACAAATTCGGCTCAGAGAGTCTTAGATTCTAAACCCAATGAACGGCGCAGCAGAGGAAGACCGCATCTAGGGTGAAGTACGCAGTTGGAAGGGGATCCAATTATGGCAGCAGGAGAGGCTTGTTGGGTGAACCCCAGGACGAGCGTGGCCCCAGAAGTATCCGACCTAACAAAAAAAAACACAAACTATTTGGGAAGAAATATGTTTATTTCTCTACTAGTCTCCTTTTAGTTTAATGCACTTTTTCCAGCGATGTTCAATAGCTTCGATATCCTGTTTATAGTGAGAATCGTCGAGATCCTTAAAATAGCCATCAAACCCATACTCCATCTCTTTACTGTTGGCAAATCTCTTACCACCGAGCGATTTTCTCAAATTTGGAAATAGAAAATAATCCGAGGGCGCTAAATCTGGCGAATGGAGGAGCAATTCGAAATTTTACTCATTGATTTTGGCCATCGCGATGACGGATGAGTGAACTGGTGTATTGTCTTGATGAAACAAAACTATTTTCTTTGCCAAATGCGGCAGTTTTTTCTTGATTTCACCTTTCAAACGCTGCATAATACACGCCGTTGATTGTTTTTCCTTTCTGAAGATATTAATCAATGAAAATTATCCCACGCCATGCCTTTGCCTGCAGATGGAACTGTCTTCGCCTTCTTTGGAGCCGGTTCTCCCCTTTTAGTCCTTTGTTTTGGCTGTTCCTTCGGCTCGGGTGTGAAGTGGTGGACCCATGTTTCATCCATGGTTATAAATTGATGCAAATACTCGGATTTATCGTTGTGAAACTTTGCCAAACAACTTGATTGAAACATCCTCACGACGGTGTTTTTGTTTCATTGTGAGTAATCGCGGCACCCATCTTGCGCACAGATTTCTCATGTTCAATTTTTCAGTCAACATGCGATTTACAGCGCTTCTTGAAATGCCTACCATATCTGCTAAGGACTGAAACGAATAAAATCTGTAAATTTTAATACGGGCTATACTTCCAATGCGTAAAAATTGCAATCCCATTTTGTACCCAAATTAGCCTGCATATTCTCTAGTTTCAGTTTGTTATTGATTTTAGTTCGGTGCGGTTTAAAATATTTATAAAATATGAGTCAAGAGGAACGCCGTAAAAAGATCATCTACAAATGGCTCGAAAGTACTTCGCGTCCAAACCATTTCATCGCGAAAAATTTAAACATAGCACGCAGTACAGTGGATTCTGTTTTTAAACAATATTTGGAGGCGTTGACAGTTAAGCGAAAACAGAAAAGTGGAGCTAAAAGTGTAGTACATGATACAAATTTGGACAGGAAAATAGTGGGTACCATCGTAAAAAACCAGAGTATGTCATCCAGTGATGTTGCTCGGAAATGTAATACCAACCAAACAATGGTACAAAGATCTAAAAAAACGTAACGGTCTAAAAACACGAAAAAAATAAAAAATACCAAAAGTTACTGAAGAGCAAAAAAAAAGTCATAAAAACACGAGCCCGAAAGCTATACGACTTGATCGGCAACAAGAAAGCGTGCTTGGTTTTGGATGACGAAACTTATGTCAAAGCCGACTTTAGTTTTACAACTCGTTTGAAGCTGAGATTCTTCCACAATCAACAACATCGATTAGGATGGAAAAATTCGGGTCAAAATATCTCGTTTGGCAGGCCATTTGCCAATGCGGACACAGAAGCTCATCGTTTATTACAACGGGAACAATTAACGGAGAAGTGTACATTAACGAGTGCCTAAAAAAACGGTTGATTTCTTTCTTAAACGAACACGAAGGTTCAACATTATTTTGGCCAGATTTAGCTTCAGCTCGCTATGCTCATGCGACGTTGAGCTTTGTTCTTGCTAAAAATGTCCACTTTGTCCCAAAAGACATGAATCCACCCAATGTTCCCCAGTGCCGTCCCATTGAAAGGTATTGGGCTTTGATCAAAGCTAAATTGAGGAAAAGTGAGCAGTGTGCAAAGGACGTAAAAGATTTTAGTGCTAAATGGAAAAGAGCGTCCAAAAAGATCACGAATGTCACTGTCACCAACCTTGTGGAGGATATTCGAAAGAAGTTGAGGAAAGAATGGGAACCCAAATAATTTTTTTTATTTTTTGTAATTGTGAATGAATTTAATAAAAACAGGGTTTTAAGGAAAATAAAAAAAATTTAGAAGAATTATGAAAACATTTTTTTTTTTTACTTTGAAGTTTCCAAATTTTATTCGTTTCAGTCCTTAGTTCACGCACTTTCAATCGACGATCATCCAATACCATTTTGTGGATATTTTTCAACATTTCTTGTGAATTCATCTCATTTGGTCGACGACTGCGATGTTCGTGTTGGCAGCTTGTACGTCCTCGCTTAAACTCTGCCACCCAGCAATTTATTGTTTTAAACGAAGGAGTAGACTCGCCCAGAATAGAATCCAGTTTCGTTTTGATGCTGGTTGGAGTGAGGCGTGTCAAATGAAAGTATTGTATCACATAACTACTCGTATGAGCAATTTTTTTCATGTTTAAAAATTCATTAAGAGCGTTCATTATTGACGGCTGCCGAACAAATACTAAACAACATAGCGTCGTCAAACTTCAAATTTAAGCTTTATAAGGTTGGTACTTTCTACAACAATAATTTTTTTAAATAACAACCGCCATCTATACGTCAGGTCGGGTACTTCTGGGACTACCCTCGTAAGTATGTTAGATGTTGATTTTTTCTTTACCTGCTCAGTAGGCCGATGGGCTTGAGATACCGCAGAACGGTTAGACACCTATGTATCTTTTAATGCATTTGATGCATTTTCTGCCAACAGATTAGCCGCTGTGTTATGTGTAATGCTCTTGGGACCTAGCAACCATAAGATTCTAACATTGTCGCGCTCGGCTAGGTTTTGAAGGGTATGGAAGCAGTCTGGTACGGTTTTTGGGCTCGTTATATGAGGACTCAGAACCCTTACAGTTGCTTGCAGTGAGAGCCAGTGAGCGTAACTTTCTGATTTGGACCGAAGATGTTAGGGATGGCATCTGCTTTTTATTGTTGACCTCTAAATTTTCTACTAAAGTAGAGGGTGTGGGGTATAAACTCAGATATTATTTCGATCATTTCTATCCAAAAAAGATTCGAGAGAGCTGCTAAGTACCCGATGTTCCATTCCCGTCTTCGTATTCTCCGCTGAGCGAATGACTTAACGTATTTCGTAGTTTTAAATTTTTAAACCTCTAGCAATGCCGGTCTTGTGTGATATTGGGCCTTACTAACAACAAATCCTTAGTCATGATTTAAAAAAAGTGTCAACTTAAATATTAATACAGACTAAGTCGAAAGTGTACTAATAATGGTTTAATAGTCAGCTCTTACTTAAACTTGACTCTTTCAAAAAGTCCACCACATTTTTATTGAAACTACTACATAACATTAGTTTGACATCTCATATTCACTTTGAATTTGGTTTTTCTTGAAAAATGGAAATTTTAAGAGTCGAAGTAAACAAAATTAGCTGAGATTATTTTCTTCGTTTGTAAACAAAAAACTGTGATGCCACTGTACTGAAGTTAATAGGGTATAATTTTTTCTTCGTAAATGAAAACTGAATTCCATAAGAGTTCTTTTTACAACTCGAACATTATATTATTTTCATAAATTGATAACTTTGAAGTATTTAGTAATTTATTGATTAAATGAAACATTCACGAAAAAACACCGATATACCAAATTAAACTGTAAAGTATTTCAATAAATTATAATGAAGGAAAAGGAATTTTCAAAACAAATGAATCGAAATCGTACTTATACGATTTCGACTTATTCAACTAGTATTTTACGGATAATTTAATTATTTAAGATACCAATTCTAATTCTTATAAGTAGAAATTAGCTAAAATAAATTAGTAAATTGGCATCACTCTGTTCTTTAATGTCATGTTTAAAAATTTAGACATGGCTTCGTGTGCATTAAAATTTAACTCCTCACTAACACCAGAGCCCACTTTAAATTCGTTATTAGTACAAAGATTTTTGAAAGTGTGGAGATTATACTTAAGCTGTACACTAAATTTGGTTGTTAGTAAGGCCCATATTGTCTTGGTTAGGTTTATGGATAGATAGATAGATATGGATAGACTCCGGTGACTGGTATTGTCAGAGACGTAGTTTGAATCATTTTATATGTGTTCGCACATTTTGCGCTTGCTCAACAAAAATCTGCAGTACAGGCCTTATCGGAGAGCTTTTTTTCGAACACGGGTGCCTATCGCTCAGTTTTCGGTTCAAAATACTACAAATTTTCAATGAAGTGCCACTGGTCTCACAATTGCTTGTGTATCCGCCATTGATATCCTCTGGGTTTTCTAACATGACCAGAGTTACCAGTATTAATTTTAACTAACCTTTTGGTTCTGTTGTTTCTGAAAGCTGTTGCGAGCTTTAACTTATCGAAAGTAGCGGTAGGTGTTGCCATATGTGAATGTACGAGTATCATGCGTTTATTTGGTTACAATTTTTTTTATATAGATGTTAAATTGCGTGGTATAGAAATCATAATATACTGTTAAGCAAACACGAATCTTTAATTAATTATACGACTATTCTACAGAACCGATTTTCATAAGGTTTAGAACGCTGGAAAGCCCTATTTATGAAGATGTATGCGATGTTTAATATTTTTAGAATAGGTAAATATGATTGACTTAAGATACATTTAAGATACAAAAGGAACTATTTGCTTAAAACTAAACAAACATACGTATTTATGTTGAGAGTTTAGCAATTAGGTTATAAACCAAAATCCAGTTGTATTACTAACTCCTTCTGCTAAAACAGAATAAAGGTCATCTGACGTCTAAAATGTTCGACTTTCCGTAAGTTGCAGGTACGAGTAGTTTAAGAACAATAAAGTCCGGTTAATGAGAACACTTTTATGATGTTATATACATATGTATCTAAGTAGTTATAAAAGTTTTATGGCATGGCCATCTGTGGGGTGAAAAGTAACCTTGACCGCCAGAATGCGCTGCTACTGCAAAAAAGGTTATGGTGCCTTGAAGTCCGTTCATATTTAGCAGACATGCCAAATTTCAGTGCGATACTGTCTTTAGTTTTGTTTTGACAGTTGGTTGTTGTTGACTTGTTTGGCATCATGTTGAGTATGGACAAAAACGATTTTCGTTCTCTCATAAAACATTATTTTTTGAGAGGCAAAACGGCGAAGGAAATAAAAGAAAAGTTGGATAAATATTATGGGGCTAATGCTCCGTCAGATTACATCGTCACGTTGTATAAACAAAAATCGGGAATAGATGAATTGTGAGTTATCATCTGGCGTAGGTGTTTTTAATTTTGTATTTTCTTTGATTACGAATGGTTACCGCTATTTCAAAGGAGTATGAAGGAATATAGATCAAGTACTTGTTAGAAATCGATATCGCCTTAATCGAGATCAGTTATAAGTGTTCCAAATGAAGTATTTTTTCTTCGTTTCGCTTCATTTTCTTTGTTTCACTTTGTTTTCTGGCACAAATGGCTGGACACAAAGTATCATACTACGCCTTACTACTTCGAAGGGATTCGTAGCAAAGTAAAAAACAATCTTTCAAAATGAAGGACGCTAAGCTACTATTAAGAGAAGCACTTGAGAAAGTGGACAGTGAAAAATGGCTTAATTGCGTTAAACATGTTGAACTAAAAGTTTTGTCTAAGATGTGGGATGTTGATGTTTTCGCCGAAACAGCAACAGAGGAGATGGTTATAACTTTAAATGTTGAGAACGAGAGTAGCAGTAAATTTTCTTTGGATTAATTCGCTTTTATTGTATTATTCTATAATATTTTATACTGTTTGGTACAATAAATAGAAAAAAAATTTAACTTATGCAATCCATTTATTTTTTCGCAATACATCATATCATCAGAACAGGCAGCAGATGGTGACTCTATGGTAATTATCTTCAGAAATTCCTGTCGACAAATATGCATATAATCGTATCCCTATTCCCTATGAGAGTTTTCAAGAGCGAAGTGATTAGGCATTTCATTGTTACCAGTGTGAGGGGTAAATATTCCTATCTTCCCTGTACTGCAGATTTTTGTTGAACCTATAACCTGTTCATCAGCACTTTTATTGACATAGCATCGAGAGTTACTGAGTTTGTTGATATAATAGTTGAAGTTCTATTTTTTCTTTTATTTGAGCTTTACATAAATGATATACGCTGTTTGCTCCTTTTTCAGCGCAAGACCATGCAGTATGGGTTCTCAGTATTTCCTAAATCAAACCGAGTACTGATTAATTCTTTATTTACGAATAGTGTCTATCTGTTGAAATCGATCTAGTCTTACAGCGCGATTCATGCATGACTTTAATAACAAAATAGTTGTTATCGTCATGTTGCCTGTCAAGAACGTAAACTTGAATTGTGATACACAGCTTAAGGATATAACGCCTGCATTGCTGACAAGCAACAGTGCGATGCACGCATTTAAAAATATTTTATTTATAATTGTTAAATTGTTTACTTTTATTATGCATCCTCGGGCTCCACAAAATGGAACGTAAATGTACAGTAGTAGAGATGGTTTTGTAAATGTGCTTCAACTCTTTTGTATTTTTTACCAAGGAGCTCCTTTGCATCCTGCATGGCGTGCAATGATTCTGATCTGTTCCATTGAGCTCCACATTAGAGTTGCGATCAGCCCTTGAAATTAACGGTATGTTTTCGCATACATTTTTAATTCAAAAACACTCATTCCGATGTTCGTCGTTGCATTATTGACATCATCCAGCTGATTATAAAGAGCACAGATATCATGAACTACATATGTATCTTCATATGGATGAGTATTCCTATTTACAGATCACATTCACATAGTACATAGTATTTAAAGTAGTGTGTTGTAATTTTGGAATTAAATCAATAAAGTATAAAGAGGAGGCATCTGGGCAGTAAAGTCATATAGTGTCGTTTGTAATAACATATTTGAGTTACATATAAATATACATCCGTATATTAATTTAAATATACATACATATTTCGTAGACTTACTTACACTTGATTTATAGTTTATATACCATATATCTAAGTTTATTATGGGCAGTAGCTGCAAGCTTAATATGATGAAAGGATTGAATAGATGGAGGGTCTAGAATGTTGGCAAATTGCTCTTCGATATTTAAGAAGTTATCTTGAATACGTCTTGGCAAGGGGCATATCACCAATGATGTGCCATATAGAAAGATGTACCTCGAATCTTTGAAATTCTTCTATAGTAGAGATAAATTTTTGTAGTGGTGTCACTTGTAAAAAGTGTAACACATGGGCTGAAAAGTCCGTTTTATATTGTAGTATAACACAAAATTTTTGCAAAATTCAACTTTATTTATCAATACAGTTGCCTTCGAGAGCGATACACTGATTGAAACGATTTTTCAGTCTTTCGATACCAGTTTTGTAGTACGATTTCGGTTTAGCCTCAAAATAGGCCTCTGTGTCGGCGATTACTTCTTCATCGGTCTTAAATCTCTTTCCGGCGAGCATTCTTTTGAGGTCTGCGAACAGGAAATAGTCGCTGGGGGCCAAATCTGGAGAATACGGTGGCAATTCGTAGCCGAATTCTTTAAATTTTGCCATCGTTTTCATCGACTTGTGACACGGTGCATTGTCTTGATGAAACAGCACTTTCTTCTTCTTCAAATACGGCCGTTTTTCTGCGATTTCGTCCTTCAAGCGCTCCAACAACGCAATGTAATATTCGCTGTTGATAGTCTGCCCCTTTTGGAGATAGTCGATGAAAATTATTCTATGTGCATCCCAAAATACGGATGCCATAACCTTGCCAGCCGAGGACGAGGTTCGTCGCCTGCTCGCCACTCAGCTGACTGTCGACTTTACTCTGGTGTGAAGTGATGGAGCCAAGTTTCATCCATTGTCACATACCGACGCAAAAATGCAGCTTTATTGCGGTTGAACAGCTTTAAACACTCCTCTGAATCATCAACACGTTGTTGTTTTTGGTCGACTGTGAGCAAACGCGGCACCCACTTTGAACACAGCTTTCGCATGTCCAAATATTCGTGTATGATATATCCAACACGCTCTTTTGATATCTTCAGAGCCTCAGCTATCTCGATCAACTTCACTTTCATTCGTAATCATTTTGTGGACTTTTTTGATGTTTTCATCTGAAACAGCCTCTTTTGGACGCCCACTGCGTGCATCATCTTCGGTGCTTGCGAATGGTTCGTTCGGCTTGTGCATAGTCCATCAAAAAGCAATGACAAATCAACACACGAAATTGCTTTGAATCCATTTTCTTCACAATAACAAAAGTTGCTTCACTCACAACGGTATATCTCGAGAACTAATCGTCCGACAGCTGTCAAATTTATAACGTATCTTTTGTAGGTTGGTACTAACTGAAAATGGTATGGATTTAATTCAAGTGGTGCCCTCTCTTAGAAACGACACGGACTTTTCAGCCCATGTGTTATTTCCTAGTTTGGTAAAGGAGGTATTGTAATTGTTCCGTTTATGGAAGAAGAATTTAATCATTTTTGCACGATTCCATTGGTTCAGAATTTTGTTTTTCAGCGAATATTTTGGAATTTCATTTGTTAGGGAGTACGTAGGTTGGTATTTAAGTTTTGACAAAAACAAGTAAAAATAACTATTTATCATCGAAAATGGCTTTATTGCTTGTCAAACTACTCTCTATGAAGATCAACATACTTTTGCATGCGTTTGAATCAATTTTGAAGTAACCGTTTCTTTAGGGGTCGAAAAACATTGACCTCGCAGTTTATTTGTGATGTGTGGGAATAAAAAGAAGTCATTGGGCCCCATTGGGCTGTACAGCGGGTAACCGATCACCTCGATGTTTTGAGTGCGCATACAATCATTTGGCCTGCTTTTGCTTATTTTTCCAAAGACTTCTGGCAAACAAATGGTGGTGTACCATTCTGAATTGATCGTTCTACGTTACTCTAATGGCGCAGTGGCGATATGTCCGGTTTTTCGAAAGAAACAGGCGACCATTTTGCGCGAAAAATGTTCGTTGGATTTGGCTCGTGTTGAAAGACGCATACAATCGACTGCTATTTACGAGGGGCGATCAATATATTCGCGGTATCGATATGAAGGAAAATGCGAATTCAATTTAAATTGTTTTTATTTTTCAATATGATCTCCCCTAACATCAATGCATTTGTTACATCTTGAGATAAGCTTTTTTAAACCCTCAAAATAATAAATTTCCTCTTTCTCTGCAAAATACCGACTTGAGTTCTTCATCATCCGAAAATCTTTTTCCACGAAGACATTTTTTCAAATCCGGAAACAGGAAATAATCACTAGGGGCAAGGTCTGGACTATAGGGTGGGTGTTGGATTTCTTCGAAACCACAATCTCGCGCAGCAGCCTTGGAAGCTCGCGCGTGTGAACAGGAGTGTTGTCATGAAGAAGCAACACACCCGCTGCGAGTTTACCCCGTCTTTTCTTTTTAATTTCCTCCCGCAAATTATGCAAAGTGGAAGCGTAGGATGTGGCGTTGATGGTTTCACCTTTTTTTTTGTACTCAATGAGCAAGATTCCCTTTGAGTCCCAAAAAACTGTGGCCATGAGCTTTCGGGCAGACGGAGTGACTTTGAACTTCTTCGGGGGGTCTGTTCCTTTTTTATGCCACTGCATGGACTCTTGTTTGCTTTCAGGGTCATAGTGGTGGACCCATGTTTCGTCCCCAGTAACAATTCGATCCATAACACCGTCCGCGTTCTCACTACACATCTCCAAAAGCTCTCTACAGCATGCGATTCTCACTTTTTTCTGAGGCGCTGTGAGCATTCGTGGCACCCACCTTGCCACGAAAGGTTAAGATGGTCATGAAGAATGGTGTGAATGGTACCAATTGAAAGCTTGGTGATCTCTGCCATTATTTTCACCTTTATTCGGGCATCCTCAAGAACAAGTTTTTCGACTTCTTTGATGCTTTCTCCCGTACAAGCAGTAGCCGGGGCGCCGGAGCGGGGGTCGTCCTCAATGCTCTCTCTGCCTCTCTTGAACTCACTTGACCACTTTTGCACAGTTGATAATGAAGGTGCGGAACCCTGGTAAACAGCCACCATCTCTTCATGAATAGTTTTTTGACTTTTTCCTTGCTTAGTGAGAAATTTAATTACAGCGCGATGCTCAATTTTCACCATCATCGCCTCAGTTGCCATTATGATTCTGTTTAACTAGAGATAAAACGCGAATTAATAATCACATTTATATGAATGCACTAAAATAATAGTATTACTTGATAAATAAGTCAATTTATATATGCAACCACAGCTTCACCCCGATACCGAGAATATCTTGAACGCCCCTCATAGTTTCGGACTCATGTGCATAAGTCCATGATCGATCGCCTGTCACAATCTTATATAGACGCCTTTTGAAGCACTGCCATCGAATTTTTCCAACTTTTCTTTGGACCAATCGATACGAGCCTTTTTTGACAGATTGTAAAATTAGGCGGTATCCAATGCGAACAAATCTTTTTGACGGCCAAATGTTCATGCAATATTAAATATATGCAAGTGGAACTACAGGGTCTTCCAATAGGGACTTTCGAACTTTGACATAGCGGACATATTGTTGAAGCTACATCTGTCAAATTGGCTGTCATTTATTCAGTCTGTTTTGCCAAATGACCATTCGGACGGGCAAAGCGTTCAACAATACGTGCAAATGATAAAATTGTTTTATCAAAATGGGTGTTCTGTTCGGGCAACGTTCCGCGCGCTTCGCTCATTTTACGGTCGCCACAATCGTCCTACCGAGAAGACTATTCGCAGTGTGGTGGATAAATTTGAGTCCACTGGTTCAGTAAACGATAGACCAACACCCGGACTTCGAGGAACGCAAGATCTGTCGAAAACATCGTCGCTGTCCGTGAGAGTGTGCAGGAGAATCCGAGGCGGTCGATTTCGCGTCACTCACAAGAACTCGGCTTTTCACAGACCATAACTTGGTAAATTTTGCGTAGCGACTTGGGTCTGCATCCGTACAAAATTCCACTGACCCAGAAGCTGAAGGTAAATGAGCATAGACAGCGACGAGTGTTCGCTGAATGGGCTCTGGAGCAATTGGAAAATCACCATATTTTTCATCGAAAAATCATGTTCAGCAATGAGGCCCATTTCTAGATGGATGGGTATGTCAACAAACAAAGTTGTCGAATTTGGGACGATACCAATCCACATGAGATCCAAGAGCGTCCAATGCATCCCGAAAAAGTCACGGCTTGGTGTGGATTTTCGGTCCATATTTCTTTGAGAACGACTTTGGCCAGGCCATCACCGTCAACGGCAAGCGCTATAGGTCGATGATTACCAACTTCTTTTGGCCGGAATTGGATGATGTGGACACCAGCGACATGTGGTTTCAACAGGACGGCGCTACGATTTTATGTTCCATACATAATGGCATCAATAAGCCTTTCAAACGAATAAAAAATGTCGATGATATCTCACACATACTTTGTTTTATTTGAATATAAAGATAGGAAGCCCTTAATGGAAGATCCTTTACTACTCAAGCATGCCTCAATTTCACGATAAGTCACATGACGACCTTGCCGGCACAGTTGTAGCACAGCATCGATGTTTTCTGGCACAACAACCGTTTTTGGATGACCAGCGAAACACGGTGGCCCGGGGTGGTACTGCATCACCAAAAGTCGAAGCGAGTTGACCAGCACACTGTTGTTGAGTTAATCCATGTCGAAAATCATAAAAAATCATCGCTCGAAAAGGTTCACAATTTAATTCCATTTTTTGGCTGAGGTGAATTTTTCAAGTCTCTGTAAAAAAAACGCAAATAGCACTCGTATGAAAAAGCGTTCTGAGCACGTGTACCAATAAAAACACCAAACTTTACGACGCTGATGTCAGATTTAACGTATCTATACCGGTATTGCCATATCTCAAAATTTAAGTAGCACCATCTTATAGCCGTGACTAGGTACCCACGCTACTGTATGTAATATGTAGTATTATGGGTTTAATTTCTAACAATTTTTATTTTCATTTTTGGGCCCAGTCAAAACACTCAAGTTATCTGTGAGCATTAAAGTCTGCCCGCTCCAAGGTTGAGCATATGAAATTCCTGTTTTAAACTATAGCTCATTCTCCCATATACTCGTAGATGCCCGTTAAGTCTGGTGAGTAGTCATAATCTGTCCATCTAGTTTAAGTTCAACGACAGCGTAGGTACAATTTGAAAAACCCATGCGTGTATAAGCTCTAATCAGTATTATATGAGTTAACCATTTCCTGATGAGTGCATGGTACCGTTCCTTATCTTGACACTGGAGTGCTTAAGAAGTGAAAATATACACGGTCTAGAGAATTGTTGGCGATCTCTAATTAATATAGCCATGAGGTGATCAATTTTATGTGTCTCTGATTTGGTACCTTGACTAGTAACCTACGTAGTTGTTGGCGTCAATGTTGAACGTTCAAAATGGTCATATACCAAAAATATTTGGAAAACAAATCTTGTAACGAAAAATGCGAAACAAACAATTTACGTCACTTACCTGTATTTGGAGCTACTTAAGCAGATTTTA
Source organism: Volucella zonaria (assembly GCA_963966105.1). Lineage (NCBI taxonomy): Eukaryota > Metazoa > Arthropoda > Insecta > Diptera > Syrphidae > Volucella > Volucella zonaria. The sequence goes on from OZ014532.1 coordinate 162,817,564, forward strand.
TACAAAGTGTAAATTAGATATAAAATAAGTATTAATTCCTATTTGTGTGGATAGGTGAGAACCCATTTAATAATTCCAACTGTTAAACTTCTGCTAAAAAAAAATATGCAAGGAAAGTGTGTTGGTTCTACGAGTACATTGTAACTTAACTTAACTCTAAAGGAAATCAATGTAACAAAAGAATTGGTTGGTAAGTAACATAATCATATCACGCCACCTCGAATCCGAAAATTACAATCAGTTTAGATTTCTACTCACTTAATGACAAATAGTCACGAGCCATTAGGTATATTGTTGGACTTGTCTTTATTAGCAACCTTCCGCCACCATCACCATGTCTTAAGGCAAACCTTTTATCGCTGGCAGTGAAATTTTCGAAGATCAAAAGATAACTCTATGTTTTATGTTCCCATAAATCTAAACACAATCGTATCAGTGCACTTTGTTCACTGTTCCCACACACAATTAACATGACTACTTTGATTGATTTTACATTGAAAAACGAAAAAGAAAAGAAAAATAAACCACCCTCCGCTTTTAGTCAATTACACGAGTAGGTACAACCTTTTGTTTGTAAATCTATCAGCCGTAGGTACTACCCCTATCTAATTATACTCCCACGACAAGTGTGTTAGGTATGTGGCCGCAACATTATCTGATTTCATTAACTAAATTAAATTTGGTCTACTTCCTCCTCCTTCTCCAATATAATGCAATTGGAGTCATTTAAGTTCTACCTACAGAAACATCAGTTATCGGTTTGTGTCTAATCTGCATAACATCCGCTTTTAAATGCACTTTGTTCGAATACCAACTTCCGAAAAAAAAAAAACAGAATGCAATGAAATCCGATAAGCATTCTAACGAAAACAGGAAACCCTCGAACGTCTGCTTGTGTCAACTTTCTAATGACTTATCACTGAGACGCTTGATTAGGATTGCAAAGTGTCACACCGCACCAAACCACTAGAGCTGGGTTATAACGTTCAACTTTGATTAACTTTAAGTCAATTTTGTTTTCTGTTTTATTTTTTGTTATTATTATTTTTGTGCAACTTAAAATGGAATGCTTATCGACTTTGAAAGGAATCTAATTAAAGTTCCCTTTCATCGTTCAATGAGTTGTCTTACCTCAACGCCAACAGTCAGCAACCACTGTCATTGACGCTACCCCGACCTTTTAATTGGTAAAGTTGGTACGTCTGTGAGGTATTCCATGTTTTTTTGTCTAATTGCGGTTTTTTGTTTTTGAGATTATTTAAAACATCATTTAATGCTTCTTCTTACGGGTGTTTTGAATTTTCTGTTGTTTTTGTTTTGCAAATTGTCACGATATACGGATGGTTTTGGGTATCCACTCAGAAACGGATGTACGAGTAGCAGCCGCATGTTGTTTTAAGGGAAAAGAATTATCACCAAAAAAAACAGAGATACTCGTATAACGAACTTCTGTTCAAAATACAACATTGAAGTAAAACTTTTTGGTAACCAGAATTTAGAATTTGAAATTCATTTTCAGGAAACGGTTTTGGATGTTTTGGTTTTTGAGCGATTGCCCATTGTACATGAATTAAAACAATTTATTTGGATTTTTGTTTGATGCTCTTGACGGATGAAATACTTTATGCGTTACATGCCGCCAATGCTAAGAGCCATGACTGACTCTATGCTTCTGTACGTTTATGTGCTATCCTATTCCTGTCCTGTTGCTCCCTTTCGGCACCACCTGTCGAAGCATTCCTTCATAGGAGCAGGTTTTAACATCATATATATTTTCATCTTTTGGTCCAGGGTTTTCTTCTGATTTAGGTCTTGAGATTTCGTTTTTTCGTCGAAGACCGCGCATAAAGTAGTCCATACCACCTTGATCAAAAATGTTTCCGAATTTATTCAGAACATTAAAAATACAATTTAGATGTATTCTAAATCTATATTGTCCCCTTCAAAGTAATCCCAATCGACTGCAACACACTTATGCCAGCGCTTGATCCAATCCTCGAAACATTTTTTATATTCGGTTTTCGGCATGTGCACCAGTACTTCCTGCGATTTTTCCATTACTTCCTCTCGGCTGCTGAAACGCGTTCCCCGTAGTGTGCGAGCCGGCTCCAAAAAAAGCAAAAACTGTTTTTTCGGCTGGGAAAGTGATGGCGACTGTTTTTTGGGATAGTAACGGAGTTATCTTAACCGATTATCTTCAAAAAGGAAAAACCATTACAGGAGCATACTATGCATCATTACTTGCCAAGCTGAAGGCAGAAGTTGCGGAAAAACGGGCACATTTGCAGAAAAAGAAAAAATCCTGTTTCCCTAAGACAACGCGCCGTTTCACACCTTAGCGGTTGCCATGGTGAAAATCCATGAATTACGGTTTGAACTCCTTGACCATCCGCCTTATTCACCAGATCTAGCCCCAAGCGACTTCTTTTTATTTCCTCATTTAAAAACTGCGCTCGGACGACAGAGATTTGAATGAGGGGTCAATCACCTTCGTGAACAATTATTTTGCAGAGAAAAACGCCAAGTACTATTTGGACGAGTTAGGAGCATTGCTGGAAGAAGTGTGTAGAGTTACAAGGAGACTATGTAGAAAAATAAAAAAAAAAATTTGAGAAAAAATGTCTTGTATCATTGTTCGGTCGGAAACTTTTCAGACAACCCGTAGAATCCATTTCACTTTTGACGTTGGTTGGAATGAGCCTGTAGCGTGTATTATTGATGCTGCCGGACAAATACTAAACAACATAGCGTCGTCAAACTTCAAATTTAGGCTTTATAAGGTTGGTACTTTCTACAATTGTCATACTTTTTAAACAACAACCGCCATCTGGGACTACCCTCGTATATATTTTTTTCGTTTTTGAGGGAACAGCTACTGATGTTTACAGTCCAAATACAAATTAACGGAAATTTCTCAGCACTAATGTCCGAGCGATCAACGATTACAGTGTCCTAACTTTCAAGTTTCACTGTCATTAAACTGTCTGTTTTTAGTCTCGACACCGCCTACGAGCACTTTGGTTTTGGTGACATGCATCAAAGGGTGGTTTCGGAAAATGTTTTCCATGCTCGTAGTTCATTTCATGGTTTCGTTTATTTGTTGTAGATGTATGTTATATCAATATTCTCACTACACAGATTTCTATTAAGCTGTGGGTAGACCAAACGCAAGCAGAGCGCCCTCGTCAATGTCTGGAGAACAATCCCTTATTATAGTCGAACAGCAGGAGATCCAAATAAGGACAGATTATTCGTCACTGTACTGATTGATGAAATGAACTACCGACTTGTACTGATTGATTAAATGACCTGACTATTTTTTTTTGTGTGTACTAGGAACACGTTTCAAAGTTGAAAAAAGTGGAGGTTAATAAAATGTGATATTTTTCCGAAAAAAATATTCTAAAAAACAAAACAATTCACTTTTGATCTTCATTAACTTTTGACAGATTCATTTTAGAGCTTTGAAACAAATAAGGTACTCATAATTATGAGCATAAATTCGAAGGATGTTATTTTCAATCGGATTTAAAACAGGGCGGCGGTAGATTTTGCTTAAAACCTTTGATCTAAGAGCGGATGCATTTCCATTCCATACGATTTTTTCTCATAACTTCTCCCCTTAAGGTCGTCGACATATTGGGTCTACAAGTAAGTTTCCAGCGTTTTTTTTCCAAAATTTGAAGTTTTATTATGAAAACATAGTTACAATGCTTTATTCAAAGTATCGTCCATCGGAAGCTACAACTTTCCCCCATCTTTCTGGCAATTTATGAATTCCGGACCAAAAAAATTTCTCGTCTTTCGAGCCCAATAACGTATCGAGCCAATTTTTGATTTCCTCTACTGAGCTGAAGCGTATTCCCGTAAGAGCGTTCTGCATCGAACGAAACAAGTGGTATTCAGATGGTGCCAAGTCTGGACTGTAAGGCGGGTGAGGCAGAATTTCCCATCCACTATCTTCCAAATAGTTTTTCACCGAAACCGCAATATGTGGCCGAGCGTTGTCGTGATGAAAAATGACGGACTCATGCCTGGTCTCATATTCTGGCCGTTTTTCTTTTAATGCCCGCTTCAAACGAATTAGTTGGGTTCGATCTAATGGTCCTTTGATGGTTTCACCACTCGGATGCAGTTCGTAGTATACGACACCCTTTTGATCCCACCATATGCAGAGCATGACCTTATTCACGTGAATATTTCGTTTCGGCGTCGATTTGGCGGGCTCGCCGGGCTTTGTATACGATTTTCTGCCTTTAGGATTATCATAATAAATCCATTTCTCATCACCAGTGACAATACGATGCAAAAATGATTTATTTTTATACCGCTGCAGTAACATTTCGGACATGCAAAATTGCCGTTCGACGTCTCTTGGCTTCAGTTCGTAAGGCACCCAGTTTCCAACCTTTTGAATGAATCCCAGTGCTTTTAGGCGCAGGGAAACGGCTTGTTGCGTGACGCCCAATGATGCAGCAAGTTCTTCTTGAATCTGACACGGATCCTCATCCAGTAAAGCGTCCAATTCCTCGTCTTCAAAACTTTTCGGCTTTCCGGGGCGATCTTTGTCTTCAACTCCAAAATCACCACTTTTGAACCGTTTGAACCACTCGCGGCACGTCGATTCACCAATACATTCCGCCCCATAAGTTTCCGAAAGCAAACGATAGGGCTCAGCCGTACTTTTCTTCATATTAAAGAATAAAAGCAGCGCTTCCCGCAAATGACGTTTATTTGGCTGGAAACTTGCCATGATTTTGCTCGATAAAATGTACGACACCGATAGAACTGCTCAAATATAACGCTGCAAAGTTGTTGACAGATACAAAACCTACAAATAAAACACATGGGGTCTGACATTTCTGCCCGGGATCCACTGGTGGCGCACTCTCTGACAAACGCTGGAAACTTACTTGTAGACCCAATAAAAGAGCTCTGTGCTATATTTATTAGCTACACCTCGTGCATTCACATAAATAGAGAAACGTGACACTACGATGGGGTGATCGAAGTAAACTAAACTAGAGGCTAACTTCAAGGACTCAATTGCAGCTTTGCTATACGGATAACATTAATAAAAATCATTTTTTTAAAAAAAAATCTCGGGCGCTTATTTTACGCCAACAATTTAAATTCATAATTTCTGCATCGAAATTGAAAGTACCAATCAAATTCTACATTCACGCCAGAATTTCACACAAATTCGAATCCAACGCTGTATAAATCGCGTTGAATGCCAATCGCGTCGCATATACTAGGCGGAGTGAAATGTAACCTACTTGAGAATTAAAAAAAAAATTTTTTTAAATGTTTTTTTATATTATTCAATATAGTCCCCTTTTAGTTTGATAAACTTATTCCAGCGATTTTCCAACTTCTTGGTCCAGTCCGAAAAGTAACTTTCCGGAAGATCTGCAAAATACTGCTCCGTGGCGTCAATAATTTCCTCGCGTGAGGTGAATTTTTTATTGATGAGCCGTCTTTTGAGGTTTGGGAAGAGATAATAGTCCGAGGGATCCAAATCCAGTTACCAATCGACGCCAGAAGTCCACCCGATTCCGCATCAGCAAGTCCAAACACTCCTTCGAAGTGCTGTCGCGTTCGTGTTTTTGGTCATTCGCGGCACCCAACGGCAGGATAACTTTTTCATATGCAGAATATTGCCCAAAATATGGTGTGTGCGCTCAGTACTAATCTTTGTGGTATCTGCTAGCTCGCGCACCTTCACTTTCCGGTCAACCAACACCATTTCATGTATTTTTTTGACATTGTCCTCTGTAACCGCATCGGAGGGCCTGCCGCTGCGGACTTGATCGGTAGTGGAGTTGCGCCCACCACGAAACTCTCGAAACCTATATTTGACGGTGTCATCTGATGGAGCATTAGCCCCATAATACTTATCCAACTTTTCTAAAGTTTTATGAGAGAACGAAAATCGTTTTTGTCCATACTCAACATGATGCCAAACACGTCAACAACAACCAACTGTCAAAAAAAAACTAAAGACAGTATCGCACTGCAATTTGGCATGTCTGCCTAAATATGAACGGACTTCAAGGCTCCATAACCTTCTTTGCAGTAGCAGCGCATTTTGGCGGTCGAGGAGGTTACTTTTCATTCCACCTAGTAAAATCCGCATTCCACCGTCCGCATCGCAAATGTCGGTGAAATTGAAATCCCGTTGCTGCAGAGGAATTAATTTTCAAATTCGTCTCCGATCAACTAAGCTTGTGCCTGTGTTTGGCAATTTGGAGTTGTCTGTCAGAAATAGTCATTGATTTGATAAACCAATTCACTTTGAATAACCGACAAGATGAGTTCAACCGAGGAAGTCCCAACATAGGAGCCACAGTCAAATCCCTGTGATCTCGAAAAAATTGAGGAGGAAAAATTAGAATCAAAATATCTCGCTGCTGGCGTGCGTGGTCCAGAAGGACATTCGGTCTTCTTATAGAAGAGAGAGCAAAAGTGGCAAACATTTTCTGGTGATTATCAGATGGCTAAGCAAAAAGGCGGAATGCTCAAACAAGTATTCGCCAACAAAGTATTGGGTCTACAAGTAAGTTTCCAGCGTTTTTTTGCAAAATTTGAAGTTTTATTATGAAAAAATAGTTACAATGCTTTATTTAAAGTATCGTCCATCGGAAGTTACAACTTTCTCCCATCTTTCTGGCAATTTATGAATTCCGGACCAAAAAAATTTCTCGTCTTTCGAGCCCAAGAACGTATCGAGCCAATTTTTGATTTCCTCTACTGAGCTGAAGCGTATTCCCGTAAGAACGTTTTGCATCGAACGAAACAAGTGGTAGTCAGATGGTGCCAAGTCTGGACTGTAAGGGGGGTGAGGCAGAATTTCCCACCCACTATTTTCCAAATAGTTTTTAACCGAAACCGCAACATGTGGCCGAGCGTTGTCGTGATGAAAAATGACGGACTCATGCCTGGTCTCATATTCTGGCCGTTTTTCTTTTAATGCCCGCTTCAAACGAATTAGTTGGGTTCGATATAATGGTCCTTTGATGGTTTCCCACTCGGAAGCAGTTCCTAGTGTACGACACCCTTTTGATCCCACCATATGCAGAGCATGACCTTATTTCGTTTCGGCGTCGATTTGGCGGGCTCGCCGGGCTTTGTATACGATTTTCTGCGTTTAGGATTATCATAATTGATTTTCTCATCACCAGTGACAATACGATGCAAAAATGATTTATTTTTATACCGCTGCAGTAACATTTCGGACATGCAAAATCGCCGTTCGACGTCTTTTGACTTCAATTCGTACGGCACCCAGTTTCCAACCTTTTGAATGAATCCCAGTGCTTTTAGGCGCAGGGAGACGGCTTGTTGCGTGACGCCTAATGATGCAGCAAGTTCTTCTTGAATCTGACACGGATCCTCATCCAGTAAAGCGTCCAATTCCTCGTGTTCAAAACTTTTCGGCTTTCCGGGACGATCTTTGTCTTCAACTCCAAAATCACCACTTTCGAATCGTTTGAACCACTCGCGGCACGTCGATTCACCAATACATTCCGCCCCATAAGTTTCCGAAAGCAAACGATAGGCCTCAGCCGCACTTTTCTTCATATTAAAGAATAAAAGCAGCGCTTCCCGCAAATGACGTTTACTTGGCTGGAAACTTGCCATGATTTTGCTCGATAAAATGTACGACACCGATAGAACTGCTCAAATATAACGCTGCAAAGTTGTTGACAGATACAAAACCTACAAATAAAACACATGGGGTCTGACATTTCTGCCCGGGATCCACTGGTGGCGCCATCTCTGACAAACGCTGGAAACTTACTTGTAGACCCAATAATTTTTTATACCATTTCTGTAAGGTATATTTTCCAAATAGGTCTTCATGCCCTAAACCTAACTCTTTTGAGAACTTTTAAGGAACAGGGTAAGGAAACACGCCTTAAAACTCTTTAATAGCTTCAGACTGCTATGATTGCCAAACCGTTCATGACAGTGAGCTCAAATTTTGACACATGACAGATAATTTTATTATTTACAAGCCTTTTAAACGATTTGCGTCTCAGTTGTGTTGTAAAGTTTTTATCCGCAATGGAATTCAAACGTGATAGTGTGATTGCTTTATATTTGGCTGGAAAACCACAAGTAGTTATCGTTAGAGCCCTCCAGCACCTCAACGTGAATAAATCATTTGTGTGTCGGACCATAGCTCGTTACCGTGATACTGGCAGCGTTGCAAAACGCCATGGAGGTGGTCATAAAAAAACATCAACATCAGCAGAAATGGTTCGGAAAGTGAAGGCTCGAATTGAGCGAAATCCACGTCGAAGTGGCAGAAAAATGGCTCGTGAGCTCAACATATCGTTGGAACGGATGCAACACATACTGAAAAATTAGCTTGGGCTCAAGCTATTGAAGTTCCAAAAAGCACACGATCTTACACCGCAACAGAAAAAAGTTAGAGTCGAAATAGCAAAAGAAGTTGCTACGCTTGCACGAAAGTGGTGAGTTGCCGAATTTGGTTTTTTCCGATGAGACGCCATTTGTTATCGAGCAATATGTCAACAAACAAAATGACCGAGTTTACTTACCAGAGAGGTCGTTCGAAAATTTACACCTTCGGACGGCCACCAGAAAGCAGGCAGCACCGATGGTGATGGTTTGGGCCGTCATAACCACCGATGGTCAGTCTCGTATTTTTGGACCGTGGCGTCAAAACTAATGCGATCGTATACCGTGAAACAGTCTTAGAGGCAGTATTGAAGCCTTGGGCAAACACTCATTTCGGTCGGAGACCGTGGATATTTCATCAAGACTCGGCACCGTCTCACAAAGCGCGCGTCAACCAAGATCGGTTAAAAAACAATGTTCCACACTTCATTTCTCCGACACAATGCAAATTCTCCGGAGGCAAATCCGTTGGATTTATCTGTCTGGGGTATTTTGAAGGCACTAAAAAATACCAAAGTTTTGACCACCCAAGCAAGCACTTCAAAATACCGCGGAGCCACTTGCGTGCAGCGTGTGATGCTTTCTTCGGCCGTCTCCAGGCCATTATTCGCGCCAAAGGTGGACATATTGAAAACTACTGATACAATTTGAAAATTGATGTATTTTCCAACATTTTTTGCTTTGGCGCAATAAAATTTATCAAAAAATAAAAAAAATTATAGCATTTTAAAAAGTTGGAGTTCGAGTCAGGCACCCTGTAGTTTTAGAAAAATATTGGAAAATTAGTAATTCGTGGAAAACCACTCTCTAACTGTTGTTAGAAACTTTGGTAAAAAATCATAAATTCCTTTTTTTACCTGTTGCAGGTTTGTCCAAGTATCATAAAATCTGTGGGTTTTTGTCCAAACTTGATGATGATTTTTTGTTTTATTATTGTTACTTTCATAAGAAAATAATAGTAAAACGTTATGTTAATTAGGCATTTTCTGAAGAAAAGTGACCTCAAAGTCAAAAATTAGCATGAAAACGGAACAGGCTTAAAAATTGGATATCTAAAGGCTCGAACAAGATATCAACTTTATTTAAACGCCGTTATAAAGGCGTCCTACACGAAGTTTTTACCACTGGTATTAACAGAGCAATTTCCGTTAACATGGGTCAGGGCACACCAAAATAATCCTTTTCTTAAATCCTCGATAAATGATGTCAATATTGGAGCTAGACCCTTACTGTGGAACGATTTTTTTTCTTAAAATATGCCCAGGAATCATTTCCCAAATTATCGTCAACGAATTAGGGGACACCCTGTATATTGCATCTCGGCTTCTAACGGCTGGGTTTTCTACTTGGTTTCCAATCCATATCTTTGCTAGCCATATTGATATTGATCAATACTAATATTATGTCACGTGTCTGAGGATAATATATTTTTTCATACGATCAAAATTATATACAAAAAGTATAAATTATTGGACTACAATAAAAAAAAAATAGTTTCAAAATTCCAATTAGCCTATTTATCCATATCGAGCAACAAGAAAACAAAAAACACATCATCCTCCAAATACTATTCTCTCTTCCACAATAAACAAAGTTAACCTTGTACTCGCACTCGTAATGGTAAACATTTGATTTTTAAAAAGATTCTTAAATCATATTTATAGATCGTTAATTTCCAAATGGCGTTCAAAAACCCCAAAAAAAAAGAAAAATACACCAAATACTCTTTCAACCATTTATCTGCCATAAGCACTCAAATTCTAAATATACAAAGGAAAAAAATCTCTTCTTCATTTTGTTTATTGATATGTATATAAAATCAAATTTTTCGATACGAAATAAGGAGAGTATATAGGGAAAAAAATTAATTAGATCATTTTGTGAATGGCGGCGCTAGTATATATCCAAAGTACGAGTATCTACCACTCGCACATCCCACCACACAATTGAGAAACTGAAAACAAAAGCAAACGAGTACAAAAAATATATTTCTTTACATGAATACTACTTGTAACATACATATATGTATCTGCCTCACCGTAAAGGTGTTCCAAAAGCGCAGATAGCTTCGAAAAGGAAGGTGTAATTAAATTTACTTTTTTTCGTTGTTGTTTTTGTTTTTGTTTTTAAGTTTAAAAATTATCTGGCAGAGACAAAAACCAAGACGGACCGAGCGGTTAGGATGTGCGTGTACTTGGGGTGTGTGAATATACCTAGATTGTTTTGCATTTTTGTTATTATCTTATCTGATTATTTTATCGAATTTTATCGCCTTCGTGTGTTTTTCCAACATTCTTAGAGTCTAAGGTGGTGTACATAGTTACCCTGGAGAAACAGTTGATCGCCGTCGAGTGTACTTTAAACAAAACTTACGAAAACGAAAAAAAAAAAAAAAAGCGAAAAATATCCTAAAATTTCCGAAAATATACTCTAATTTGCGTACACGGTTTTTCGAGTTTGTAAAAAAACAAAAAAAAAAAAAAAACTTTCTTAATCTTATTTTGAGGGTTTTGAGAGGAAATTCATCAAAGTAGTGCGATTGTACGAAAGCACTGATCGGGCTAATAAGTAGCATAGTGCAAACTAAATAGTGAAGTGTAGCTTTTTTCAAATACACATGACTTGAGAATCTTTTGCAGATAAAATAAAAATGGGCTTCAAAAGTGAGTTAAATTAATTCAAAATGGTTTTGCATTATCTCTAGTAATTAGGTGCTGTCCTAAAAACTAGCTTGAAATGATTTAGTGCGAATATTATTTTTTGGTTACGTCACCCAGCAAAAAAACTTCTGGCATCGAAGTCTCTAAATTAAATGGAATAAAACATGCAACAATCACATACCCCAGGCATTATTGTGCTGTCAGGTTAAAGCCTCTATCGCAAAGTTTTGTTCAGTGATAGCACTTTTTTTTGACCACACTTGTATAAAAGCCCTAAAGAAACTCTTTAACTATTTCTGGAATTTTGGGGGAGAGTCAATGATCTTTTAAAACTGATCGTGTGATGGAGCCCTTGAAACAATTTCTGATGAATGATCTTCTTACTGTAACATGAAAAAATAATCGTGGAATTACTACCTATGCATGAGTTACTCGTAAATCGTTCACTTGAAATGATCCTTCTTACTTATTGCATTTCTTCGAAATATTAAGCGATCCATCTTTTATGCACCAAAGGGATTTATTTTTGCCAGGGGCTTATAAATGGAAGCAAAATTGACAGCTGAAATCCGGTAGAATTGTCTAAGACAAGTTTAACAAAAACTGCTTTGAGTTAAGTGTGTTTTGTCAAAATTCCAGGAGTAGACTGAGACGTACTCATACGTCGATTGTGGATTAGTTCATAAGCTTGGTTAATTGATCGCATCTACATTTCGTATAATTGGTATAATAAATGAACTAAATGTAGGAAGGTAGTATCTGAATATCAATGTTACTTTTTGAATGTTTGTGTAGCAACTTTTCTACAAGTCCCTAAGGTAGGTCATCAACGAGTTGCAATTCTGGGTTCTTTCGAAAAACTAACACGAACAGTTTAACGAGGACTCCTCCAATGTCGCCATATCTTCATTTTCGAGTTAAACTTAAAAGAATTATATGTATAACTCCCACATCAAACGAAAAATAGTTAAGAGTGCATTGGTTCCTCATAATCTCAACACTGGAAGGTGGAATGTCATCGCAAACTTTTTATTTTTTGTTTCTAAACTTAAAAAGACTTCAGAAATATTTTCAATTAGAACTGTTCGGTAAATTTGGTTTTGGCGTCTATTTAATTGTGGCATTGGTAGGGTATAGTGTTCATTGAAATGAACTGTTCGTGAACAAAATAAGACGATAACAAATCGATGTTCTCCGCTTTATTAGCGATACTTTTAATTTCACTTGCTTTTAATCGGGTGTTTTACTTTTACTTGTTGTAGTTATGTTTGTTTTTGAGACCGTGATCTAAGGATAAACAAGTATTCCTACATCTATGCACTTTTACTTGATTCTACATTAAAAGTAAGAAGATGAGGAAAAAAATAAAAAATCAGCTGATTCCACATCAACGAGTAGGTATGTATGTGAAGAATTAGTACTTGTCTCTTTAATAAGACAACCAAACTGTGCGTTTCATTTAAAAATTATTGAGGCAACGGAATAACTATATCAACGGAAGAATATGAGTAGCATGTCAACAGGCACCGATGTCAGATCTCAGTATTTAGAACGTTTTCGCGAAGCGAAGCTCAATCCTATAGACCAAATAATTAATCAAATCTAAGCTAGTACAATGAAATACGGGTACATAGAATGAACGTAGGAGATTGCATCCCATATACAATATCAGATGAAAAGAATAATATTGCACACTTTCTTAGCATTTATTGTAGGAAAACGTAGAACGAACACGAAAATGTATCCTGATCGGTAGCAGTTCGCAAGCACATTTCCCTCCTGTCCAACAAATATGATAATAGTTCTTGTTTTCTTATAAATGTCTTATATGCGTCACAAGTCTTGAATGCGTCGAATCTTCAATGGAATGAATCCATTTTCGCACTCGTTTAGTAGCTAGAGTACTTAAAGATCTCAATATACATAATCCAGGTGGTATATCTCCCCTTCTTCTGAAGAGGTGTTCTTCCTCGCTGGTGAAATCACTGCGTAAGCTTTTTCATCAATCCTACCCTTTAGGATTCTTTCCGAGCAGATGGAAAACAGCATTTGTCCAGTCCGTCCCGAAAAAAGGCGAATCTTCTTCCCTCTCTTCCTACAGACTCATTGCACTTACGTACCTTCTTTCCAAGGTCATGGAATCGCTGATAAACTGTCAGCTAATGAAATATCTCGAAGCACGAAAACTTCTCAATAACCGGCAGTACGGTTCCACTGGTGATTTGATTGCATGTCTCAACGATAAGTGGAACCAAAGCATACATTAATCTGGCGAAAGATAGTTGCATTTTATATTTCTAAGGCATTTTACAGAGTTTCGTATCAGGCTCTTTTGTCGAAAATGCGTGCTTTTGCGAGCGATGACTCTCTTCTTCAATGGATTAGAAATTACCTTTCGGAACGTTCAATTCAAGTTGTCTTGGGCGGTTTCAAGGCTGATATTCACAAAATAAATGCAGGTGTGCCCCAGGGCTCCATTCTGTTTCCGACTGTTGGACGGGAACGGCAGCGTATGTTAAACTCATTAAATTCCAATATAAACAACATCACTAAATGGGGCACCTCCAACAGAGTGGAATTTAATGCTTCCAAAACTCAATGTTATCTGTTGTCATTAAAGCGAAATCTTAATACCCAGCCATTATCCATGAATAGCACTTACGTCGTCGAAACCGAAAAACTTTCCATTCTCGGTACGTGTGTCAGTGACAACTTACGTTGGAATGACCACATATTCGATGTCGTCAAAAATGCTGCGAAATGTCTAAGATTCCGCAAGCGATGTAAGAAATATTTTCCCACCTCTGATCTGGCCTCAATATAAAAGGCATTCATCCGCACAAAATTGGAGTACAATGCCCACATCTGGTCAAGTGCTCCTAAAACATCTCTGCACCAGCTAGATAGGACTCAAAACCGTGCGATAAAACTCATGGGTGATCCTAATATCAGTCAATAAATTGACACCCTCGAACACCGACGTAATGTCTCTTGATTCACTCTGTTCTATCGCTATTTCCACCACCAGTGCTCCATAGAAATCGCTAGTAGCATTCCGCCCATTCAAACTTTCAACCATAACACCCGTCTCGCTATGAATGCTCATCAGTATATACTCAGGACCATTTTCGGACGTACTCTAAAATATCGTGATTCGTTTCTAAGCCGTACAACTCGCTTATGGAATGCCCTGCCGATCTCTGTATTTTCTGGTCATTATAACTTACAAACGTTTACATCGGTACCTGTCTTTTCTTCCTCCCTAAATTTCCTTCGCCCGCGCTGTGTACAAACATTTTAAGGGTACACAAACCGCTTGAGCGCGCGCTCTTTATTCATACTACAAACTGAAAAATAATTGATGTCTTAAGCGAAATACTATATAGCAATACCTATGTACAGATAGCTAAGCTGCCTTTAATACTGTTGCTTTAATTATCATGTCTTCCGGCCTATAAATTACAAAACTCAACAACCTCAGCTGTCTAAGCTAGATTCAATTCCTCTTTTGGAATGAAGAAACATCTCTCTTGATTAGAGTAGACTCCTCTTACACCTCTTAAATATGCTTATCAAGGATGTGGAAGGCTTAAGAGGTGTACAATTTTTGGGAAATAAAACAAACGATCAGACCCACTACACCTTTGATCTGACCTAAAATCGGTATTTTTCATTGTGCATGAATGGGACTTAGTACTTTTTTTTTAATGACGTTGTCCATTTCTTTGCCACTTTCCAGAAATAAGCACCGTAAATGTGGAGAATTTTTCTTGAATAACCCAAAGCACAGGTTAAATCGTGCTGTATATGACACAGATAAAAAGACTGCAATCTGAATCTTTATAAAGACCCAAGGTTGCTTCTGATTGCAGGACTGAGGTAAGTCTTACCAAGACATCTTCAGTTTTCTCTGATATCACAAATTAAGGAATTAAAGGTCAGTTAAGCTTTCTGTGTATATTTTCCGGGTAAAGCTGCATCAAACGAAGAAAGAACTAGTTTTAAAAATGACATGAGAAGACTTTTCACCTTGGACGGTGATTTCCAAATTGGAGGAGATCTAAATTGCAGGTATAGGAATAGGGGTTGTGTTAGAGCGAATACATGGGAAAATTTATTTGCTGATTTACTTGTTATGTGACCAATCTCTGTTCAGTTTTCTCCCAGTCGAAGTCTCGTGGTCCCAGCTAGGTCTCAAGGCAGTCTTTCCATCCTTGATTTATTCGTTATAAATGTGCCTTGTCACATAACAAACCCGCGTTTTTAAATGAACTTAGTTCGGATCACAATCCGGTTTTCTGTCGTCTTCTACGGTCAGGGGGAAAAAGAGCGCAATATGTTCAAGTTCGTTCAGTAGTTAAATCTAAACTTGATGATATTCCCGTGAATATTGGCGGCGTATCAACTAAGGAAGACGTTAGTTGTCTTGTAAACGACTTCTCAGAACATGTTCTCAGATCGGTCGATGAAAGTATTCCAAAGTTCCCAAAAAGAACTACTCCTCATAGTTACCTTCCCAAATACTGAACTTAATTAAACTGAAGAATATTTGTAGACGTAAGTGGCAACAGTTTCACCAACCTATATTGAGGTACCAAATGATATACCTGAATAAACAGAATTCCGTAACATAGAGTGTAAAAAAAACCCAATACAGCAGAGCCTCGATAATCCGAACACCCAAAATGTATACCCTGTTCATAATAGCGAATCGTTCGGATTATAATATGCAGACATTTTGAAGGCATTTTTCGAAACAAAACAACGTTTTTCGTAATTTAAAATATATTTCAATAATGTAAAAAATGTTATATACATACGTAATACATATTAGAGTGTAATGCAATTTATGTATTGTAATTACGCTTTTTTAAAAAATTTCAATTTACTCGTAGTACTTTGACGCTTTATCCTTTATTTTACGTAATACGAGTAACATTTTTTTCTGGAATCGAAATATCGACCTCATCCGCCCATTCTAAGCAAGTATTTAAGGCAGACACAGCTTGAGTATGCGGCTCCTGGCAGTCAATGTCATCATTGCTTAACAACAAATTGCTAGTGTCTACTCGCGAAAACCCTCTGTTCCGAAAAATGCTTAATGGGAGATCATCTTCATGATCAAAATCATCTACATCTTGGCTAGACGTTTCCTCTGATTCGAATAACAAAGGCTACAGAGGCTTCCAAGACTTTTTAATCAAATTTGAAGACAATTGCTGCCAATTTTGAGCCAATGAAAACACTGCATCTTTCATTGTGGTCTTTTTAAGTAGTTCAGATACTGCGCATTCTGGATCAACTCCTTGCTGGCCAAAAATTTGCATATACAAAACAGTGAAATTTTCGTCGATCGATTTCAGATCTTCTTCCAGTAGTTGCACTGATACATTATCAGGGAGTTAAAGTGCTTTTAGCGCTAAATGTCCCTTGGTCTTGTAACCCAAGCATTTTTTGAACTGTGTAATGGACTGGTATGGCATTTGGATGTTGCAAATACACGTGGCCGTTGTGCCAACAACCAGCAAAGGCAGTTTGTGCGTACCGGTTGTGTTTGCGCATGGCATAAATGTGATCCTCTGCTTCGATACTTTGGAACCTGGGGCCCTACTCTCTGACCCAGATGCCAGCGTTTTGTCTGGTATCAATCAGATCTTTTTCGCTACAAACGTTAATAAATTTTTCCTGGAATGGCTTAACAGCTGCTTCATTATTCGACAATTTCTCACCGGTTATTTTTAGTTGGCGTATAAAATGCCTTTTCTTAAAATTACTATCCTCTACTAGCAACAAACTTTCCCTTTTCAAGTCTTTCTTGGAAAAATTTGGCTTTTACATCAATACTTCACCTTCGCTGCTCTAAAAACCACATAAATAAAGCATCTTCAAGCTGGGAGTTTTCAGGTTTTTTTGGTTTTAAAGTTTTTCTGGTGCCTGGACCCTTTTCTGTGTTTATTACAAATGATTTAATTTTTCCTCATTGCTTTTAATGTCAAAAATAGTGGATTTTCCAATGTTATACTGCATTGCAAGAACTGATAACGAGATACCTTGCTTAATCTTGTCCAAAACCTCGCACTTTTGTGATATGCTTCCTTTTCTTCGATGCTGAAGCCATAATTTAAAAATCACACAAAATGGTCGAAGAAACACCACGCAACAGTGTTAAATAAAACAAAACTGCGCGACAAACCGACTGACTTATGACTTAAGATTCTCCCTATTTATAGTCATCTCGGTGCAGCTGTCCACCCTGAAGATACGCAGTTACGCCTACGCAGATAGCCCGTGGTCATCCCTTTGGCCTACTGCGCAACCAAAAATTTACGACCCTCCTTTGTTGTTGAAGATGATGATTGACAGCTAAAGGCTTGTAATGGTCCTGGGTTGAGATGTCATCATCCACGATTTATGATCCAAATGTTTGTATCTGTGTATTATTAGGATTGTTGATGTGACGTGACACCATTCTTCATCATTGTTCTCCGGTAAATCTGCTAACTCTGCGCGTCAACTTAAAGTTACTGGAAAAAGTAAGGCCCGGTGCACATAAGCTGCAAAACAGATAGGAAGAAATGCGTTGCAGCTCATGTGCACCGGGTCTAAGGGAACAGAGTTAGTGTTGCGTGGTGTGTGTGGCACTGCGAGTGACAGTAGACTCGATTTAAATCAATTCTTCGAATTTTCGCTCTTGTTCCCGAACCCAGGGGGGTCGTTCGGATTACTGAGACGTTTGGATCAGCGAGTGTTCGGGTTATCGAGGCCCTGCTGTATACTTGATAAACACGGAGAACCTTTCTGGAATATCGTCAAATTACTAAAAAACAAAAACAGACAATTACCTTTTCCAAAAAAACGCTTCAGGCACATACTTTACCGAAGTCGAAAAAGCCAATGGACTTGCCGTAAATTTTCCCGACAATCATATTGTCTCACAAAACTTAAGTGACGCACACACCAACACTCCTGTAAGCAACACCAATCAAGCTTTTTTAGATGAAAGGTTGAATCATTCTTCTTTCATTATTTTTGTTACCGAAGAAGATATACTCGTACACTTCATATTAAATATTCATTCGCCCTAAAAAAACAAGAGGACTTGATATGTTAAAAAACATTTATATAAAGCAATTGCTTAAAGCAGGTTTAAGATACATAGCATTCATTATAAACGCATTTCTGAAAATATAATACTTGTGTGATATATGGAAACTTGCAAAAGTTGTACCCATATTAAAAGCTGGTAAACTTCCAAAATGTCCGGAAAGTTATAGACCTATCAGCCTCTTAAGCAACCTTAGTAAGGTATTCGAAAAGGTATTAGAGGAGAAAATCTTAAAGTTCACAGATGTTTATAAAATTTTCCCCAACGAACACTTTGATTTTAGGCGTCATCACAGTACATCCCATCAAGCACTGAAAATATCCAACTGTACTCGTATTGTACTGGCATGCTTTGATATACAAAATGATTTCCTCCATATCTTTGTAAAATAGTCCAAAGTTTCCTGACCAGTTATTGTTTCAACGTCCATGTTAATATTTAGTAGTGTCTCTGACCTAATATACTTTCAATCGGGTATACCACAAGGCTCAGTTGTTGATCCAATCCTCTATAACATTTATACATCTGATATACCCGTAATAGGGCTGTGATACAGCCATCTTTGCAGATGACACCGCAATATATTCATCTCATGAATTCGCTCTCAATATTGAGAGGGATCTCAAAAATGGAATGGAAATATTAATAAAATGTTACCACAAATGGAAAAACAAACTTAATGAAGGGAAAACGCAGGCTATTTTTTTCACTCGGAAAAGAAAGTCTTGCTTTTTACCCAGCTCCCAATTTCAACTGAATGGAAGCTATATAAATTGGGAAACCTCTGCCCAATCTAAGTATTTGTTTAGATACCAAGTTCACATTTAAGGATCATATCGCTAAAACTATAAAGAAAATAGGAATAGCAATAAAGATGTTGTATCCATTTAGTAATAGAATATTGCACAAGGTAATCTTCTAGGCGATTTTTCAATATGGATGGGGCGACGCTGCAACTTGCCACATAAACAAATTGTAAGTTTCGCAAACTAAGCTCTTAAAAATGATGCTGGATCTACCTTGGCATAACTCAACTCTTGATACTCACGTAAGAGCGAATGTTCACTTGATTGCTAATAGAATCCTTAAACTTAAACTACTTTTATGGGGGTTGGCTGATAAGTTTCCGACCGCAACGTAAAGATAGCGGCACTCGTCAATAAAAGCTAGTGAATGCTAGATGTGCAACTTTTGACAGTTACTTACCGAAGTTTCAGTCATTTTGGACGCGCAGTTTTTAGTTGACAGTCGTTTAAGTGAGTCGATGTGAGTGTTTTTTGTGAAAATGGAAAAAAATGAGTATCGAGCTGTTATTAAATTCTTGTTTTTGAAAGACAATACGCCTACGCAAATCAAAAATGAGTTGGATTCTGCACCATCATTTACCACAGTGAAATTTTGGGCAGCTGAATTTAAACGTGGCCGTAAGAGCTTGGGAGATGATGAACGCTCGGGACGTCCAAAAACTGTAACCACTGACGATAACATTGCTAAAGTTCACCAAATGGTGTTAGACGACCGCCGAATTAAAGTGAGACAGACAGTAGAGGTTATGAAAATGTCCAAAGAACGTGTTTGTTACATATTAAATCAAGATTTAGGCATGAGAAAGCCGTCCGCGCGTTGGGTGCCGCGTTTGCTTACGTTAGACCAAAAACGTGTTCGAATGAACATTTCCAACGCTCTGTTAGCGCAGGTTAGGCGCAATAAATCCGAGTTTTGGCGCCGATTAATTACTGTAGATGAAACTTGGATACTTAGATTTCGAGGGTTAGTGTTGAGGAAAAAAGAGTTGTGAAGGAATGCGCATTCATTGTGACCTAAAAGGAGTCGATGAATGAAGAGAAAGTCGGCTGCATCTCTGCGTTCTTCAACGGTGTTTAAGTTGATAAGGTTGAGACGGTTTGATAGGGGGGCAGAATAAAAGAATCGTTCCGGGACATACTTCGAAGAGCAAATCGAAGAAAAGGACGCTGGGTGTTTTCGATTCTCGAGATATGAGCACGATGATATGGGGACTACACTTGGCCGGCGTACTCTAGGGGCGGGCGACCAAAGGTAATATAGAGGGACCTGGTCACGTATGGGTTGGTAAATTCTTTGGACCACCATTTTACAAAACCTAGTGCAGAGTTGGCTTTAAGGATCATTCCATTCATATGTAAACGAAAGTTGAGCCTCCTATCACACAAAATGCCGAGGTCGCGAAGAGATTGAACGGCGGAGATAGGGCTGGTTGTGGAGAAGGTAGAGGCGGAGAGGAGTTTGATGCCGCTTGATGGAAAGGTGAAAAGGTGATGGATTGGCATTTGGGTATATTAAGTTCCACACAATTTTTGAGGCACCAGATCGAAAAACTATCAAGGTCTTGTTGAAGGAGGAATGAGTCATGGGGAGAGGAAATGGTTTTGAAAAATTTAGTATCGTCGGCGTAAAGGGAGACAAACTAGTGTTTGATGAACCTATCGCGATCATTTATGGTTAACAGAAAACGAAGGGGACCGAGATGGCTGCCTTGTGGAACTCCAGAGGTGGCCAAAAATGGAGCCGAGGGGGCTGACCTAAAGCGAACACTGTGAAAACGGTTTTCGAGGTAAGAGGATATCCATTTTAGCAGTATGGGTTCAAAGCCGATAGCAGACAATTTGAAGAGTATTAATCGATGAGAGATTTTATCGAAGGCTTTGCTAAAATCGGTTGCAACTACATCGACTTCGTTGCCATTCTCTAGGGCAGAGAGTGCAAAGGATACGAATTTAATGAGGTTTATGGTGGTGGACTTACCCTTCAAGAAGCCATGTTGTCTACGGGAAATAAGTGATTTGCATTGGGAGCTTAGAGCTTCATACAAAATACTTTCGAAGAGTTTGGGTATATGGGAGAGTTTAGCGATTGGGCGATAGTTTGTAATTTCATTCTTTCATCCTTTTTTGTGGTTCGGGGTTATGAAGGAGGCCTTCCACCCCTGAGGAAATTCTCCTTGTGAAAGGGATAGTCGATAGAGATTAGAAAGGGCAAGAGAGGAAGAGCACTTTTTAAAGAATATGGCAGGGAGGCCTTCTGGGCCGGGGTGAACTTGTCATTAAGTTGGTGTAACTTATATTCGATATAAGGCATGGCCAGGGTGTGAGAGTGTAGTGGGCCATTAGAGAAATTCAGTAGGTAATTAAAATAGAATGGTTCCGGTACAAAGGGGTCGTTGGTGAAGGATTGTTTGAAAAAGGTGACACATTGGTTGGTAATGGGGAGTGGGGAGTGGGGAGTGGATCGGTTGATGACTTGTTGTTGAAAGGGAAGGAGGGTAGCCGTCGGATTTTCTTTTGTAGTTAACAAATTGGAAAAAGCACTTAGGGTCGTTTATAAGGCTGACTTGCGCATTGTTAAGGTAGCGCTGGTAAAGGGAATCGTAAAGTTCGGTGAAATGAAGATAAGCGCCAGGATATGTAGTTGGAGTAGTCGGAAAAAGATCTGATGCGAAGAAAGCAGCCCATAACTTGTTTCTCTTATTTCGCAAGGAACGAAGCTTGCGGTTATTCCAGGGAGGGTTAGTAGATGATGTTTTTATTCGGGAAAACGGAACGTAAAGAGGAAAAGAATTAAATATTTCTCAATACAAAATGGAAAAGGCGTCATTTATACTTAGATTGTGAAAGTTAAAGGGGGAACTGCTGAGATAGTCACTGATTTTGTGAAAATTTGCTTTATGAAAATCGTGTCTGAAATCTTGAGTCTGTTAAGCGACCTAAGAAGAGGCATTCCTTAAGATGAGTTGACATTTGAAGCGATGAAAAACGATTGATCATCTAATGGAGTCCACTGTAGCTGCGGAAGATTAAAGTCGCCGAAAGTAAGGACATCGTCAATAGAGTCAGACAGGTCAATTAACTGGTCGATCGCGTCGATAGCAAGTTGGTAGGATTCAATAGGTTGAGCTGATAGTCGATTTTAGAAGATGAAGAAATGGTAATGT
Source organism: Volucella zonaria (assembly GCA_963966105.1). Classification (NCBI taxonomy): domain Eukaryota; kingdom Metazoa; phylum Arthropoda; class Insecta; order Diptera; family Syrphidae; genus Volucella; species Volucella zonaria. The sequence goes on from OZ014532.1 coordinate 162,839,729, forward strand.
GAGAGGAGTTAAGGCTGTTGTGGATCGCCAGTAGGACGCCTCGACAGGGGAAATCATCATTTGGGCGAGCAGGATCGTCGTCGCAAAAACATTAAAAGTAGGGGGGAACAATTCCTGGTTCTTTATGTCGTGAATCAGATTGGTTTCAGTCGGGGCGTAAATATCAAAGGGTACATAAGTTTATCTCTATATGTATTTGTGCATATGCATATCCTTTTTTTTATATATTGAGGGTTTTTTTTTCCTTAAAATTTCTGACTTGTTTTTTTTTCTCCACACATTTTTAATAGACTTAAAAATAATGTTTTAGTAGAAAGATAAAATATCAAATTATCAAATCTCTGTAAAATATGCAATAACAAAAATTCTGTAATATATTTGTATACGAAATAAAAAAAATGTTTAAAGGATCGTGCCATTAAAGTTTTCTTCAAAACCGGTTTCTCTTATTTCGAGTTTTATGCTCCAAATTAACCTTGAAATATAGGGCTTTTATTATAGAAGTTTTAAAGTCTGTATGCACCTCTAATGTTATGTCTTTAAACTGACAATACTATTGTACTAACGTTACAAAGTTTTGTTGACCCCACATATTGCTACTATCTCTAAGAAAAATGCACTGAGGTATAGCGTCAAATATTGTGAATTTTGAAGGGAAAAAGTTTTAACGAATGAATTAGCAACGTTTCTTTTGATGTTGAAGCCAGTTGAAGCCAATAAAGTCGAATAGTTTTTAGATTTACATGGTGTCAACCCATTTAAACGGGGGAAACGTTAATTCGAAGAAGAGTCCCATTTTTTAGACGCTGCAGGTAATACAAAATTATTTAATTGATTGTGACATTATAGTACAAAATATGAACATAGTCTCAGGTTTTTAATGTAAACACCTGTCCGGAAGACTTAAGTTTACAGGATGCCCATACATCCATGGGAGCAAGGATACGCCTTGCCATCGCTCTGCCGCCTTCCTGAGATACCAAAGCAGAACTTGTGTTGGAGGCACAAGTTCCTCCCTTGGTATGGGTCGAGGCCGATCTAAAACCCCTTACTGTTCTTAGGGTCACAGCACCCAGTACTTATTGCAACTCTACATTGGGTCAAACCAACAGGAAGACCCTTCCCGCGACTTTGGGTTAAAACTACTAAACCACAGCCACCATGACGCTTCTACAAGGGGGACTACTTCAACAAGTCAGGCCCAGACCGAGATCCCGGGGGCTCCTGGCTCCCATGGTACTGTGATTTAAGTCCTGGTAGGGACTACCGGTGGTCCTGCCACCAACAAGATCTATGGCGGGTAGCTTGTAGCTGGTCAAATCGTAGCAACCTTCGGTGTCGTCATCTGAAGATGTTTACGATAAGACTAGTAATATGCTCTGCGTCCGCTTTATATTAGACAACGTCGTTGATGGGCAGGCCCCCAACATATGAACAATATTTTCTTAATTTTTGAAAGCAAAATATTAACAATTAAGCCGATGGCAGCACATCTTCGGAGGTGCCTAGAAAAAGAGTTGTCCGCCGGTGGACCGTATAAATCAGGACTGGATCATCTGAAATCAATTAAATCAAAATGCCGTCATTAGATAATTGCTTTTCCAAGGTATCCCTTGGAGGAAATTTTTTTTTCTTTCGATTTTTTAATTTTTAGTGACACTTAGAAGTGCAAACATCGCTTTTCGCCTAAAAAATTGGCCAATTTGTTATTGTAAAATTAATTATTATGAAAAATAAAAAAAAGCTCCCAGGGATACCTAAAAATTTATGTAAGGAAGTATTCTAGTATACTAAATCGGTCAAGTAGGCTTCAAAAATGACAAGTGTTAGAAAATCGCTTTAAAGTTTTGTATACCACAAAATCAGAGCAAAGAACGCTTAAAGTTCTATATCTTAGTTAGTTTTGTGCCGATTTGTTTCAAATTTTGACACAACAATCTTAAGATGTTGTACAATCATATGCAGCAATCCCAACCTTAAAAAGGCACATTTTCAAAAACCTCAACATATGCGGAATATTCGATTTTATGAATGAAAAGGAAACTACGAGTATACTGAATAGTTTGCCAAATAACAATTCGGCGTGAGCAATTTTAGATTAAATTTAATATTGAGACGAATAGACGGTACACATTAATGAGAGCTTTGAAATGTTTTTAAAAAGCATGATCTTACATGTGACGTTCATGACATAGCAATCTTTTCCAGAGTGCCATCGAAAGTCAAAGGCCAAGATTTTCCCTAACTATCATACAAATGAAGAGGGGCATAAAAGCTTAGATCGGACATGGAATGTCCGGACATTGAACGATAAGTGGGTACCTGATGAACGAATCCCAAAACCCACGGCGCCTACTACATTAAGAAACCAACCTGAAAAGTGGAAACTGTATGATAATCGTAAAAGATCTGGGCAGATGAAACACCAAAACACACCCCCAGCCCGATCTTCACCCAAAAAAGGTTATGGTGACAATTTGGTGGGCATCGAAAAGACAAATCCACTTTTCATTTCTTCAACCAGGAGAAAGGATAAACGCTTTCAACTATTGTGAGGTAATCGACATATCACCTTGATGAAAAAGTTCCCGTGTTGCGCTCACATTGTTCCGATTTGAGGTCAGTTTTTTTTGTTAAGTTGTTAACATTCTCTCTAAATCTTAGCGTCACAGCTTGACATTTTGCAAAAGTTATGTAGCCAAGAGTACATCTATCCCTATGTGTGTTGGCGATTTTTTACAATTTTAGAAATAGATTTAAATTTGCAACAACGAACTTGTATTAAGTTTTGCATAAAAAACGGATTTAATGGTGCGCGAACGTTGAAAATGTTGGAAAAGCGTTTCGGCAACGATTCTCTATAGAAAACGGTCATTTACCAGTGGCACGAGCGGTTCAAAAGTGGTCGTGAGTCAATCGAAGATGATGAACGCAGTGACAGACCACTGACGTCGAAAACCGACGAAAACATTAATGCAGTAAAAGAAATGTTGGTCAATAACCGCAAATTAACCATCAGAGATATAGCGGAGGACTTGAATATTGCCTATGGATCCGTCCAAGACATTTTGGTTAATGATTTGGGTTTCCGTCGTGTAGCAGCAAAGTTGGTGGCAAAAGACCTCAATTTCGTGCAAAAAAGAGACCGTGTTGACGTCGCAAAAGAGACGATTTGCGCGATTGAATCCGATCCCACATTCACCAGAAGGATCATTACTGGAGACGAGACGTGGGTTTATGAGTACGGCACGCCATCCAGACATGAGGCAAGTGAATGGCGTTCACCAAATGAGCCGAGATCAAAAAACCACGTCGTTTTCAGTCAAAAAAGAGGGCAATGCTCACGGTTTTCATGGATTACAACGGTGTAGTGCATCATGAATTTTTGCCAGAAGGCCAGACAGTAAACAAAGAGTATTATTTGAGCATTATGAGACGTTTGCGTGAAGCAATTCGCCGAAAGAGACCAGAATTGTGTGCAGAAAACTCGTGGATTTTGCACCATGATAACGCACCTTCGCACAGGTCATCATTATTCGTAATTTTTTGACGAAAAATGCACTAAATACCATACAACATCCACCGAATTCACCTGATTTGGCTCCCTGTGACTTCTTTCTGTTCAATCGAGCTAAAAAATCACTACGGGGAACGCGTTTCAGCAGCCGAGAGAAAGTAATGGAAAAATCGCAGGAAGCACTGTGGACATACCGAAAACCGAATATAAAAAATGTTTCGAGGATTGGATCAAGCGCTGGCATAAGTGTGTTGCAGTCGATGGGGATTACTTTGAATAAACTTGTATTTTTAATATTCTGAATAACTTCCGGGAGCTTTTTGATGTATTGCATGCCAAACTGGCTGAAAAGGAACATCCGTTGGTTATTAGGCACGGTCCGATCCTTTTGCATGGCAATGCTAGACCCCATACCTCACAAGTAACAATGCAAAAACTGTTGCAGTTGGGATTTAAAATCTTCCGCATCCACCGTACTTACCTTATATTTCCCCAACGGGTTACCATCTTTTCCGCAATCTGGATTCATTTTTCCGGCAGAAGGTCTTCCGGAACCAAGCCTTCCGGTCATAAAAGCCTTTGAAGATTTCATTGCCTCAAAAAGTCAACACTTCTACGAAAAAGGTATATTTGACCTTTTACCACGTTGGAGGAATGTCATAGATGTCAACAGATCCTATTTTCATTGAATAAAAATGTACGCAAAATTAATATTGTCTTTTAAATTTTTACTATAAAATCGGATATTTCATGTCCGATGCCTAACATGATTTTTCAATAATTGTTGGATTAAGTGAGCTTTGGTATAGATATTATGTGGAATTGAGTTATAAAAATTGCTATACGTAATACTGATAGCAAATAGCAAAATGTTTGACACTCTATAAACTCTAAGATGCTTCTAACTTGGGATGAAAATGCTGAACCCCATTTTTATTCAACGTCGTAATAAATTTTCGCTCATTTAAATTCAAGTCAAGATCTACGAACATGATTTAATATCCGGGTAAATTAATAAATAAAACCAATTAGCAAGCATTGTTAACGAATCTTTATTGTCACATAAAATAACTGACACAACCATAAAAAAAATAAATAAAATGATAGTCAACAAATAAATAACTATAACCATTACAAAAAAAAAAAAAATTAATAAAAAATTCAATTTCGGATGCCACACTGATTAAGATGTAATGAAACACAACCTCAACAGAAATAATTAGCTCAAAACGCATAACTATACCATAGGCAGATAAATTGCGTGCCACCACCACAAAGGTGGTGTGCCATCACCACACCCTATCCAAATAGTTAAAGTTAACAATGATATTTTAAAACTTATTAAATTTATCACAATTAAATTTTAATCAAGCGATTTATTTTATTAATAAATGTAATTTGTATTCATGCACGATTTTAATCTATTTACTCGTCTCGCAATCGTATCGAAGCAAAAAATTGATTTCTTCACTGATGCTGTATAGAGAAGTATGAATATAACGACTATAGAGCTTCAACCTTATTCGTAGCTATAAAAATTAATTACAAACTCCAAACATCGCCATAACGACTACCATATTGGTGTGGTCGTACGAGTAAAATAAAATCGTCAGGTTTTTACGCAAATGGTATAAAGATACGTTTCTAGATTCTTTACCTCATTACGTTTCCCACCGTAAAAGGAACGAATCCAATCATAATTAAGTTGACGGGATAAGAAAAAAATTCAAAACAAAAGATAGACAAAAAAAACTACTGTGGATGCGTGTGGAAACGATCTCCGAGTATTCAATTATGTAAGTTTCGAGTTTAATTGAATTTTCACACGTTCTGAAAATGTAGTTTTCATGTTACCGCTTGCACCGTGGTTAACTACGATTACCCGTATACTTGTATATGTATATTATGCAATTCAATTTGGTCAAATGTTAAATTTCGTATTGTGGTAGCATAAATACGAGTACGATTTTGGGATACACAGATATTTCCTTGTGCGATACTGATATGCTCTTTTATAGAGGAATTACGAAATTAAAATGAAAACTTTAACTTTCAATTTAATTTGCTGGAGCAGTCGCCCCATTAAGGAGAGGAGAATGGTATCTTGTAATTTAATCTGTCATCTGTCTGGTGTTACGATGCCTGCGGCCGTACCAAAAACCTTCAATGGTTGCTACGCAGTAAATTATTTTTATATTATTTATTTTTTTTTTCTATGGTTTTGGTTTTTATCAGGTCATTAGTGTTAACCAAATTCAGATGGTTTCGTTGGCTTACCCAATTCAGTTAGAGTATATTGAGTCGGTTTACCTAATGATTGGTAGCTACTCAATCATAAAACCGTTGTCATGGTTTTGAAATCGAGAAAAGTCGGTTGAAAGATTAATGAAACTAATTTCTTAAATATTCATTTTTGTTGTAAGTCAGTTCGGATGGTCTAATAAATTGCCTTCACTTAAAAGGATTCCCGATAAATAAGAGAGCATTTTGTATGTATGTATTTACTTGCTTACTTAGGTGGCGATATAGTTCGGGGTGAACCTGGGTCGCCTCAAGGAACAAACTTATGCAGTTAGTCTGGTCTTTGGCTAATTGCCCTCTGTCGGGCATTCCAAGTCGGTTGAGGTCCTCTCAGCTAAGGTGAGGTCTTCCTCTACTGCACAGCTAGTAAAGTTCGCCATTGAATCATCTCCGAATATTTTTTAAAAGGATTTTTCTCTCGAAGGATGAATACTTTTGATAGGGTCCATGCCTCAGGGCCATAAAAAAGGACTGGGTTGATCAAGGTTTTATATATTGTAGAATCTTCTTAGTCTTTCGGGATAGGGCCTTACTACTCAATTGTATTCTTAGCCTAAAGACACAACGACTGGCAAGAGTGATTCTTCGTTTTATTTCTACTGAGGTGTTGTTGGCAGAATTCAGGGCAGACCCAAGGTAGACAAAGTCCTTTACTACCTCTAAATTAACTTTTCATATATAAAGATAAGAAATAAAAAAATCGAAAAAAGGGGAACGACGAGAGATAGCCTTGTATAAAAAGGCCCTTATGACCAATAAGCTTAACCTTAAACTGGGAACATGACAAAATAATACTATAAGGGACAGTTTCATAGGCTACTACTTTCAAAGTTAGTTTTTGTTATAAAATTTAATTTGGATGTTTCAAAATTGTGTTGATATTTAACCAATGGCATGTAATAAAAAAAAAATATGTAAATTCAATCAGCATTTATTATGAATTTAAAAAAAAAATGCGCTCCTCGCATGAAGAACAAAAAAGAAAAAAAAAGCCGCGCGTGAGTACATAAAACCCAAAAAAAAAAAATTCGAAGGACGGTGTGTTGAGATCTTTGCTGCGGAAAACAACCTAACGCAGCTTGCAAATGAGCCCACTCGAATACTAGACGTTGATAGTCTTACCGCCAACATCTTGGACTTGTTTTTAACTTCTTAACCTGATAAGTACATCGTTGATATGCGCTCCCCTCTAGTCTCATCGGACCATTGTGTTATATCAGCTAATTTTTCGTACACCGACCACACAGTTAGAGAAAAGACTCCCAAAAGAACCGTATGGCAATACGAGAAAGCCAACTGGAGCGGTCTTAACAGTTTCTTTAGGAGTTTTAACTGGTCGTTATGTTTCCTCGATAAGAACGTGGATGCCGCTGCTGATATGATCACAGACACCATTCTCTTTGGAATGAGAAACTTTATCCCTCATCGGATGAAGAGTATCAAACTAAAAGAAAAGCTGTAAAGAGGCTGTCAGGGTTAGAGAAATGTCTTTTCGGTCCTTCAAGGAAAACCGAAAAAAGTTTAAACGAGCCAGGAGTGACTGCAACACTTTTCTTAAACGTGTAAAATTCCAATACGATCAAAAACTGAGGCAGAAAATACTACAATGTCCCAAAGATAGTAAAAACTTTTGGTCGTTCGTCAAAAACACTAGAAATTCTGCCTCATCCTCCATCCCAACGCTCATTTACAATGATATTCCAGCTGTCAGCTCTTTGGACAAGGCCAATCTGCTTGCTGCACACTTTGTTTTTTTTTTTTTTGTTTTTATAATTTACGCGCACCTAAGGGGTTATGGATACCCTTATACTGGTTCCAGGGCGCGGGCGGAAAGATAGAAGGAGGAGAAAGGAAAGTTTGTAGTGGTTTGAAACTCAGGTGTGTTTGGTTTCGATATTGACTCTCCAGGGGTGGGAGTCCGAATAGGACGGAGAGATTTTTCTTCTCTCGGAATGTGAGGTTGTGAATTTTAACGGTTGTGTTTTGTGCTTGAAAAACCTACAACAGCCAAATCTACATGTCAATGTTATGCCTTCACACGCAGATTTTTCTGATTGAGTTCCAATTACACAAATGAAAACTTTGTCGTGGCTAGGATTCGAACCTTGACTTTCCGAGTGAGAAGCGATAGTTAGTACCACTACACCACGGCCACCCCCTCAACACTCCAAAATTGTGCTTTGTCCCCGCCTACACTTGAGTACGTCGAATCTTCAATGGGACGAATCCACTTTCGCACTCGTGTAGTAGCAAGAGTTCTTAAAGATCCTAACATTCACAAATCCACTGGTCCAGATGGTATATCTCCCCTCCTTCCGAAGACGTGTTCTTCCTCGCTGGCAAAACCATTGCGTAAGCTTTTTCATCAATCCCACTCTTTAAGACACTTTCCGAGAAGATGGAAAACAGCATTTGTCCAGCCCGTCCCTAGCAAAGGCGAATCTTCTTCCCTCTCCTCCTACAGACCCATTGCACTTACGTACCTTCTTTCCAAGGTCATAGCGAAAGCAAGATGGTTGCACTTGATTTTTCTAAGGCATTTGACAGAGTTTGGCATCAGGCTCTTTTGTCGAAAATGCGTGCTTTTGGGATCGATGACTCTCGTCTTCAATGGATTAGAAATTACCTTTCGGAACGTTCAGTTCACGTTGTCTTGGACGGTTTCAAGTCTCACATTCACAAGATAAATGCTGGTGTGCCCCAGGGCTCCGTTCTGTCTCCGACACTCTTTTTAATTTTCATCAACGATCTCTTGTCTGCTACCTCTAATCCAATATACTCCTTTGCTGGTGACAGTACTCTCTGCTTTTCATATTCGTTCCCGAACTCACGTCCCTACTCTTCGGCTCTAGAACGGGAATGGAAGCGTATGTTAAGCTCATTAAATTCTGATATTAATAGCATAACTAATTGGGGAACCACTAACAGAGTAGAATTTATTGCTTCCAAAACATAATGCTGTCTGCTGTCATTAAAGCGAAATTCAAATACCCAGCCGTTATCCATGAATGGCGCTTGCATCATCGAAACCGATAAACTTCCCAATCGGACGGTTCGGGGTTCAATACCAGCCGTGACCGAAAGACTTTTTTTCAGGCAACTAAAATTTTGTTAGATGAATGGTTGCCTAAATACAACATCAAGTCCAATTTACACTAGTAATTTAGTCTCCCCATTAAATGTTGGATGCCACCCATGGAGCGAAATAACCACTGAGCCCAAAAATCTTTCTCTCTTTCATTATCCGAAAAACTTAACACGTGCTCCGGCATTTTAAGAGTAGTAATACCCTCTTGAGTGTTAAGTTCTTTAAAAAAAAAAAAAAAAAAAAGTGTGTCAATGATCGTTGGAATGATCACATATTCGGTGTCATCAAAAATGCTGCGAAATGTCTAGGTTTCCTCAAGCGATGTAAGAAGTATTTCACCCCTTCTGATCTGGCCTCAATATATAAGGCGTTTATCCGCCCAAAATTGGAGTACAAAGCTCAAATCTGGTCATTTGCGCCTAAAACATCTCTGCATCTGCTAAACCGGATTTAAAACCGTGCGATACAACTCAGAGCTGATACTAACATCATTCAAACAATGGACACCCTCGAACACCGACGTAAGGTCTCGTGTCTCACTCTGTTTTATCTCTATTCCCACCAACAGTGCTCCGTAGAAATCGCCAGTAGTATTCCGTCCATTCAAACTTTTAACCGTAACACCCGTCTCGCTATGAATGTTCATCCCCGCTTCCGCACGTACTCTAAAATATCGTGATTCGTTCCTAAGCCGTACAACTCGCTTATGGAATGTCCTGCCTAGCTTTTTATTTCCTAGTCATTATAACCTTCAAACATTTAAAACTAACGTTCACCGGTACCTCTCTTTCTATCCTCCCTGATTTTCTTTCGCCCGCGCTGTGTGCAAGCATTTCAAGGGTACCTAAATTCCTTGAACTAGCGCAAATTGTAAAAAAACAAAAAAAGTAATATTATATTTTTTACAATTTTTACTTAATCTTCTAATCTACAGAGAAAAAAACGTAATAGGTACTTTTGAAAACAAAAAAATAGAGATTCCGACCACTACTCGATTTGGCATACCATAAATCACTGGTAATTTTTGCACAATGGGCGGGAACATTACAAGCATATGGGATTGCAACACCCGACGCACGTGTACACTGTCATTCTGTGCAGTGTAAGCGGACAAATACTGCATGACTAGTTTCATGACTTTGGACACCATATCCAACCATATCGTCACCCAGAAGTCGCTTTATCACTAGCCGTAACTCTATTGGTAATCGACTGCAGACAACACATCTTTGCATATGGGGTGGCACCAGCGAACGGGCTAATGACTTTAAAAAATCTCTTCTATCTTTAATCTTGGGTTAATGCATATTGTATAATATGTAAGCGTTCATGCCGCTCAAATCCACAATCCAGTAGAACAGCACTATTGGCCATTTTCTCGTTCGGCGGCAGCTGGAATAAATGGAGCATTTTTTATCAGCTTCGTCAACACCTCCTTTGGTTGCATTGTAAGAAAGAATCCTCGTCAGCCTCGTTATTGTAGTGCATTGAGGACACAAGTATCACAGCTCTATACTTTTTACGCACGTATGAGCATTTAGTTTTTTCGTTCGTAAAACCAAACAAAGTAGACTGGATTTCTCGATTTTTTTACGGTTGAAATTGGCTAGGTACCATATTTTGCGTTTATTTTTTTTCATAGCACCCCGTTTTTCCAGTTCATCAATGAGTTTTTATAAGAGAACCAATTACCAGCAGTCACATTTTGGTTGCTTCCTTCAATTGGCTGTATCAACCGTAGGACACACTGAGTGGGCACGAGAATTTTTTTTATCTTGTGTGGTCAGTCCTACACCATCAGAGCCATCTCCCGTATAAACATGTCCATTATAAAAATGGGAATCTTTTGCATCACATAAGCCCCGTATGACCGGTTTCTTAGGCATGTATGAAATCATGTAACTTCATCCTCGAAACTTCACTAACATCTCATCTACGGTGACGCATTCGCTCAATTCGTAATTCGTATAGTTGTTGCTAATTGTTGACAAACTTGTTGAAAATAAAGGATATAGCTGCCAAGCTGTATTTATTTTTGCCTTTCAGCGCGATCATCTCAATTATCGAATCGCAAACCCAGTAGCAAAACGACAAATCTATTTTCTGACATGCAGCATATAAATATCTCCCACACTGTACCATCCCTAGCAAATAAGTAAATTAAGCGTTCGTGGTTAGATTTCAAGACAGCTGAAAATAGTAAAATACTCACAAAAGCCTTTAATTCAGGCATATCTATGTCTTTCAGTTCAGGTTTATTCTAACGAGCAAACTTTATCTTGTAACTGGAAGTTTTCTTGTTTGTCCGAGTCAAGATCTGTTGAAGCATTTCTTCGTCAAATAGTTTATTTCAAATGCTGGAAGGTTTTTTTTTTTCATCCTCGCCTGTCAAGTTCGAGGCACAAGCCTGAGTAATTATATTGTGTTGAGTTGTACGTACCCTAGCATCAGGAGGCGCCTTTGACCATTTATATAGATTTTTACCGTAATAGATAATTCTCATCGCTGCCCTCTTCTTCTGGAATGATCTGACTCTCCTCTGAAGCTTCACCTTGATCACTTTCATGATGCTGTAAAAGTTCGCTTTCAGTAAATCAAGAATTCTTCAAAATCACCTTCGCTATTAGATTGGTCTGAAGCCAGTATGAGGGCATTGATTCCCTCTTCAAATGACGGACTGTCTACCCGTAATATTTTTTATCTTTGATGAATTCATGGTCTAGCGTTGACGTTTCCAAGAGTTGTCTGCCATTTTGCACCAGAAAATATAAAAATAGTTCGAAAAAATATTTTTATGATAACAATTGACATGTAGCCCGACAGGCTACTCCCGATTTTTTGATGAGTATTACTCACATGTTATACCACCGATGACACGTCTGTCATTTTTCCACGGTCGTTTTAGCACTAAAATACGAGCTAGCAAGGAAGTGGCCAATTCTAAGAATTTGCAAAACGCAAATGAGACTCCACGTCCCTATTTAAAGGTTAAGATATAGCATCATTATGGAATTGTATTTTAAAGTTCATATTTTGGGATTTGTTCGTAAAGATGCCAAATTAAACGAAAATTAAAATTGAATCCTTATAAATATTTTGAAAATTTTAAATATTTCAAAAATTTAAATCAATAGTGTTTCGTCGCAACTAAGGGTTTTATTGACCAACAATCATGAACCTGATCGACAGAATTTTTATCTATTTCCGAATTTGCATAGAAAGTAAAGCTTTTAATCCGTTCTAATGGAACCATTATTCTCCAAATATGCAGGTTGTGTATTGCAAAAACATTTAAGCAGGTAACTTTAGTTTACTTATCTGGCCTTCAACCAAAAGTGCTCTATATCAACAGCGTAATTAACGCTGGTCCGTTTTATACTTCTGAAGTTGACTCGAAAACTTACCGAGCCGGAGTGCTAGTATTCATACGCTCTAAGTCTTTTTGCCATCGGCAGACTCTTCTGATTAGTACTATGAAACATTATATGCAGGATCACCGAAAGAGCTTTCTTGGCGAAATCCATTCTTCTGCGCCATAAAGCAGGTTTTGAATGATAAGGATCTAATATGCAATAATTTTAGTTGTTTCTAAGAAGGGCTGCTACTCAATTGCCTTTTCAGCCCAATGAAGACGAGCAAGAGTTATACTCCATTTAAACTCAGCACGGGTGTCATTTTCGAAACTAATGGCGGAGCCAAAGTAATATTTATAAATACCTCAAAGTTATCTTTGTCTGAATTGAGGTTCTTTTCGAACGTCTGTGTTGAATGTGCTTTTTTGTACATAGATCGCATATAGCTTTATTTAATAGATAATTTTATGCCATTAGTGTTTAAATATGATATCGGGTATATGCGTGCCACGGATAGCTCGAAAGTCCAATTTTCGAAACTTTTTCGAGCAACTGGGGCCGTATATCAGCAATAACATGGCAAATGTTGACTTCCAAATTGTCCAACGTCTCTGGTTTATCGACATAGACTAGTGACTTCACATACCCCCAAAGAAAGTAATCTAAGGGTGTGAGATCACAGAATCGTGGAGGCTAGTTCACAGGTCCATTACGCGAAATTATGCGCTCAGCAAATGTTTCCAGCAATAAATTGATATTGTCGCGCGCCGTGTGGCATGTTGCGCCATCTTGTTGAAACCAAAGCTCTGTCACGTCAATGCCATTCAGCTGAGGAAAGAAGAAGTCAGAAATCATGTTTCTATAGCGCTCTTCATTGTTGGTAACATTCTGGCCGGCATCGTCCTTAAAGAAATATGGGCCGATAATTCCACCAGCCCATAGAGCACACCAAACAGTGAGTTTTAATGGTTGTAAGGGCGTCTCGACAAAGGCTTCTGGGTTTTCTCCACTACAAATTCGGCAATTTTGCTGGTTTACATATTCATTTAACAAAAAATGGGCCTCATTGGAGAACAAAATTTTGCGTTGAAAATGAGAGTCAAGCTGAACCACGTTTTTGGTCCATTCACCGAACCTACGACGCATGTAATGGTCACGCGGTTTCAACTCTTGCACAAGCTGGATCTTATAAGCTTTTAAGCCAAAATCCTCCACAAAGTGGAAGGGCATAGCTCCAATTACTGTGCACGATGGCGAATCGACTCATTCGGATTCTCCTCAACACTGCGTTCCACAATGGCAATAACTTCTTCTGTGCGCACTGTTTGTCGTCTTTGAGGATGCGTATTATCGAATAACTTGCTCAAATGGACGATTATGTCAACCGTAAAACGGACGTATCGCACGATAAGTTTGGCGATCCGAACCATGGTTTTCAAAATAAGTTCGCACAATTTGTATGCGTTGTTCTGGCGTTGTTCTGGCGTTGTTCTGGCGTTGTTCTGGCGTTGTTCTGGCGTTGTTCTGGCGTTGTTCTGGCGTTGTTCTGGCGTTAATCTATTCATCGTAAAATGGCTAAACGTATTAACTTCTAATCATATTTCAACTGTCAAATTGACAATTCTTATAAGCAGTGTTGCCAGTTTAAAAACCAAACCTCTAAAAAAACACCCTTTACTTTGTTTTGCACTTGTTGACCGCTAAGTTAATCTTCTCAGGTTTCACAACGACACTCACAAGTTATTGGTGTGAGATGCATTTTTCCCATTGTCGGCGAACGCTAACAATTGAATGAACTAGTGTGGGTTTTTTTAAAATTGTTCAACACGTTAAAGAAATCAAATGACAGTGCGTCGCCCAACCTTAATCTTTTTGGATATTGAAGCTTTTGGTAAGATCTTTACCAACATCGTCATCGAACTAGTCTGGCAGGGATACCAAAATTAGTAATTAGACAAAAAATTTATAAAAAGAAAAGTAGTGTGTATCAATCTAAAATGGATGGATGGACTTTTCTGGCCTAAAGCCATACTGATATGGACCGATGAAGTTGTTGACAAAGTTCCTTGAACGGAAGAAATGATATTTTATACGATGTTGAGGGGACTTATATCTCGTAGTTGACGCAGCTTAAAGGTTTTTCCCTCTTTGAGAACCGATAATCAATGTTGAAATTCCATTCTACTTTCAAAATGAGTTCATATTTGTTCTTTACCAAATCATCTACTGCTGCCTTAAACAGCTCGGATGTCAGCTTTGTTGGACCTAAGTTTTATAATTTTTGGGTTCTTTTCTTATATACTCGTAATATCATTCTACCAGAATCAATTTCTAAAGACTTGTATAATAAGGATAATAGTCGTATAAGGATAAATTAGAATATTGATTATCAACATGTTCATGGCTTATTAGAAATCACATTTTTTACTAGTATTTATTTATTCTTGACATTGAGGGAATGTTCAAGGACTACTGTCATCTGGAATATTTGAGGTGTTTTCTGCGGTGTTGCTGGAATTTCGAGATTTAATTTTTTTTTTATTATACATATTATAAATAGAATTTTGTAGCTTTTGGAGTCTATTAATGTGTGTGGCTGAAAAGGTTTCCCAGCCATATCTCAATTTGGGCACACATTAGTTTTTTGACTTCATGTGTAGAGTAGCAAACGACAGAGTAAAGTAGAGTGTCAGGTAGAGGACAGCATATAGTGTTTTATAAGATCTGAGCAAGTCATTTCGATATGTTCGAGGTGTATAGGTGTATAGGCAATAAAATTTCTAGATACGAGTATTTGTAAATTTCAACAACGTCGCTGACTTAATCTGGAAGATTTCTTTCACAGATCCTTCTTTTGCTGTGAGCATAATTTTTATCTTCGATGAGTTTGATACGAAACCGTTGTATTGGCACCATTAAACCTTTTTGTTATATTTAAAGCAGTGGAAAAGCATCTATTTCTAAAAATTATTCATTAAAAAAAAAAAATATGCAATAATGAAATTGTTACCACACATTCCCAAGTAAGGATTGTTGCTTACAAAAAGAGAGACAAATTTATCACGCTGTGTGCTAACTATAAAGAAAACACGCCTGTAACTTAAAAATCTTAAAGCTAATTTTTTTGAAAAGCCATCAAATATCGTACATTAGTTAACAATTATACATCTTACGTCCGAAATTCCGGAATCCTTAGCTGCAAATCCGAACTAAAGGATGACCAGATACGAACGATAGCAAAAAAAAATGAAATAAAACGACAACGGTGTGAGATTCTGGCTTTATTTTGAAGCTACGTTCATGCCATTACGTGTGGAATAGCACATCATTCAAATAGCCGCCGCGGCTTTGCTGACAGTGCTTCAAGCGGTCGCGGTCGGTTCAATGTTTGGGGACTCGGTCCAATATGTGCGGCGTTATTTCGGCAATAGCGTATCGAATGTTGGCCTCGAGCTCGTCCAAAGTGGTTGGCTTGTTAGCGTAGACTACGGACCTGACGTAGCCCCAGAGAAAATAATCGAGTGGTGTCAAACCGCATGATCGCAGCGGCCAATTGATGAACGCTCATGGTGGAATAAGGTCCGATGATGCCGCCATGCCATAAACCGCGCCAAACAGTCAATTTTTGTGGGTGCATTTATGCTTGGCCCAACATTTTCACTCCAATATGGCAATTTGGCTTGTTGACATAGCCGCTGAGCCAAAAATGGACCTCGTCCGAGAAGATGATTTTTTGGCCAAAATTCTGATATCCGGTCAACATTTGCAGCTCCCAATTAGCAAACTCACGGCGTTGGCTATGATCGTCGGGCTTTAATTCTTGCGTCAGCATAATCTTATACGGATGTAGGCCCAAATCCAATCGCCAAATAAGCCGGGTTGACTCCCTTGGGATGCCCAATTCAACTCATCCGCGCCGAGTCGACATTTCTGGGTCTTCTTCGATACTGGTTGCTACGGCGGCTATGTTTTCTTCATTTCGCACCAATCTCTATCTGGTTGGTGGCTTAATATCCAAAGAGTGTACTCACGTTGAAACTTTTCCACGGTGCGGCGAATTGCCTACACGTTGAAGTCATGATGACGACCGACCTCACGACGAAATTCATGTTGCGTATTTACAACTGAGCCGAAATTCGATAATATTTTTTTAATAATTTCGTCATGTTCGGCAAGCGTAAAAGGATGCATGATGAAATGGCAAACCTTACTGAATATTTCGGCAGCTGGATGTCATTGTAACTTTGACAGTTGCTGAAACATAATAATTGGAAAAACTATCATTGCTCTCTGTCATCCGTTACTTTGTCTTGAACATGGGAAATTGCGACCGGCGAGATATCATAAGAAAATCAGTGCAGATATTTTGACATATCCATCCAAAAATTTCAATGAAATCTCCATTTCTGGAAAAGAAAAAAACTACATGGAACAGTTTTAAGGGTAAACCAAAATGAAGGCAATCAAAAACAGTCATTTCAATACACTTTGCAGAAGAAGAATTAGATACCTTTTACAGAACTTTGAATTTTTATGGGCGATTGACTTCAATTATTCGGGCCTCCATGTGGTGGCATTGATTGGGAGTTAAACTTACATTTCAAAAACACATAATTTATGTAACATATGTTTGTAAATATCTTTATATAAAGGATATCCTCGTGCCGCTTAATATAGGATTTTGTTTTAAAACAATGACTTAATTACCACATTTATTGCATCAGAAAATCACCCTTGAAGCAGTAAGAAGCTGACTGGTATGAAGTGGATTTATTTTTATTCTCATAATCTCTTAAACAAATAAAATTTAAATAAACAACAAGAGTGCCTCAAGATCGTAAAGTTTATTTGTTCAAATTCTTCCCTTGGGACAAATTTAGATTTAATCATATATTCTAAAACAAACAATTTATTTGAATTGTTAAGAGGTTTTCTTTATATACGAGGGCTATTCCAAAATCAACCTCCGATGTGTTACAATTCATTACATACGTGCACTTCGGTGACGTGTTTTTCCATGTCGCAACCAGTAGATTATTCTCTAACAATATGCCAAGTTTCGACCATTTTCGTTCAGTATTTTTCCAATAGTTGCCGTTTTAACATGGAGAATACAATTTTATCTCCCGTCGCCTGTTAGGTATGGTTTAGAAATGGAGGGTGAAGAATTTTTACAGCAAATTGTGACTGGATATGAGACTTGGGTCCAGTAAGTAAACTCAGAAAGCAAAGAACAGTCAAAGCAATGGATGCACACTCATTCCCCAAACAAGCCAAAAAAAAAATTCAAATAAACTTTTTCCTATCGAAAAATGATGGCCACAGTTTTTTGAGACAGTAAAGGCATATTGTTGATCGAGTTTATGGAACCTGGAAATACAATAAATGCAGCGGTTTACTGTGAAACTCTACGGAAGTTGAGAAGAGCAATCCAGAACAAAAGACGAGGAATGCTTACCAAAGGTGTGGTGCTTCTGTATGACACCGCACGACCACATACTACTGCACGCACAAAAACTTTAGTGAAGGAGTTCAATGTGGATAGTTTTGATCACCCTCACTACAGTCCTGATTTGATACCAAGTGATTATCACCTTTTCCCAAAATTGAAATCATCCATTGCATCTCAACATTTTGGAAGTAATGAGGAACTTATGAACGGTGTGAATCAATGCCTCAACGCACTGGCGGAGCCATTTTTTAAGAAGGGTATACAAAAGCTCGTCCCACATTACCAAAAATGTATAGATTTAAACGAGGACTATGTAGAAAAATAATTTAGATGTTAATAAAACTATTTTGTGCCATAAATTAACGTTTTTGGTTTTTTTAAAAAAATATTTTGCATTTCGGAGATTGATTTTGGAATAGCCCTCGTATTTAAAAAAGATCAAATATGAGTATTATTTAGAGAAGAACACTACAGGTGTTTTACAACGTGTATGTATAAAGTTGCGAGTTTCCCACTTCTCCCAGCATTGACAGCCGTCTTCTTCCTTTATTCGCCTGAAACATCATCTCACAAAGTCGTTCCTTAGAAGTCTTAATGTTCCTTGAAAATATAGATGCCGGTGCAAACGAAATTATTATTACCTGGCATTTTTAATTTACGTGGATGGCAGATGTAAATCAATTTAATAATAAACTCATTACCATTAATATTTCCCTCGTGAAAAGGGTCCCTTACTAGATGATAATCGGGATGACTCAACAGAGAATGTTTGCGATCCATGACATTTGCAACCTCAGAAACACCACAAAAGACGCAAGTAAAACCTTACACAATCTATCCTGACCAACTTGTCAGCATTCGTATCGAACAAAATTGTATAACCAACAAGGTGCCACAAACAACAAATGCGTATAGTTTGCTTATGCTGCGAAGCAGTGCAAAAATCGGCCAAACCAGACCGGAGAGTGACACGGGAATTTGCAAATTACTGCAGTTATTGCTGTCTACGTACGTAATCCTCCTAGATGTGTGAACAATATAAAACTTCACATTGCAATGCATAAAAGCAGCCATAAGTCAGATAGAGGAACCCACTTCTAGAGTTGAAACGAGTTTGTCCATCCGAGCGCACAAATCCACCAGCAACTGCAAGTTTCAGATGTTACGAGTAGCTCCCAGCGAAATACAGCGCAAGTGATGTTGTACTTAAACTTAAACATTTTGAACTTAACTAAAAGAATATCTGATACCATAAAACCATCAATACTCACGATGCTGAACAGACGTGATTCTCGTCACATATTTGTTATTGCATGCTCGAAATTACGCAGCAATACTGTGACATCCCCGCACGTAAAATTTATTGTTGATGAGTTTAGCTTCCTTGTTCTGGAGTTTAGAGCGAATAAACAGGTTCCTGTGTGGTTTTTAGAATAAAATGCACTTAGAAAAAAAAGAGTCTTTTATTTCTTTCTACGTTTCATTTAATGGCATTTCTTAGTTTTTCGAAGAAAGATGAGTAATAGCCTCAGTGCTCATAGCACATAACAGCGCTAAGCACCTGTAGCCTAATGCAAGTGTTACATTCACAAAGGAATTGATCTAAGTTGTCGTGACCTCTAACAGCAAACACTGCAGAGGTGGTGTTACCTTTACCTACTCGTAGTTCACTTAAGTTCTGATAAGATGCCAATAAAAAGTCTACAGTCTTCCCTGCTGGGAGTCATCATAAAGCCTCCTGACTTCTTAGAGACTTCAGGAAGCCATCGTTTGCTGTGTCCCCAACATGGCGAGTTAAGGCACCAGACCACGGTAAAAATTGTTTTTTTTCATTTCCTGAAAGATGCATTTGTTAAGAACCTTCCAACCAAATTTATTAAAGAAATTCGAAATACAGCATTTTATGTGAAACCGTTCCAAGTTAGACTGGTTTGCTGCCTGCCCATCCTTTGTTGGCCCCTATGAACCCTTATCCTCCCTAATATTTTCCGGCTAATGTGTTGTATTCGCTAGGAGGGAAGAGATGGGAATTGTATAGAAACCCGGTCACCAAACGTAGAAGAATCCGACTCGAAAGAATCAGTTGTTTTTCGGCAGTAGTACGATTCGTATCGTGTATTCTCGAAACTACGTTTTTCAACCGGGTTGGCAACATATTTGAAAAACTACTGATCCGATTTGCATATACCCAGTCTTAACATATTCGAAAATACCGTCTCTATGGCACCGCGTAGGGATTTTTTTTTATAAACGGCTCCCTACTATTTTTTTTTTTGCATAAATGGTGAAAATTTTCTGTGAAAAAGGGAAATAAAATTGGCTAGCCCGCCATTTTTTTTTTTTAGATTTAATCCACTGTTTTATTTCGCTATTTTATATTTATTACAAGTTGGATATCAGAAATGAATGGAGAGAGGGAGAGAGGGACATAGCAACGTTTGCATTTATACACGGTGTCCCAAAAATCAACGTCAAGCCAGAAACGGGTGATAGGTCCAGTGGTGTCGGTTATCACAAATCTAAATCATGTACTTTTAAAATTATTGGCATTCAAAAAAAAAAGCGAGAAATCTGACACCCTGTGACGATCTTTCAAGTACTGTGACCGCAAATCTTTGCTTTTCTTCGATTTTTTTTTGCCACGTAACGTTTCTGTAGATTACGGTCCAAAATTGAAACATAATTATAACGGTTTTAACTAAAATATTGGTTTTTTGTCCATCCATGTATCTGAAAATCATTAATCACCCAACTTCAACTGACTGTACGGACAAAAACATGTAACATACTATGCCAACGAAATTTGGAGAAAAGCTTTGCATGCATACTCGTATAAAGCATGATGTGCCTTGCACACTGGACACGTAGTATCTAAACTGGCGATTGCTGAACATTTTGCTGTGTTTGATCGCCTTGGATCCTCAATGCTTCGTCCCTTATTTCCCAAAGATTCCAACGATTGGAATCGATTTTCGAGGAACTTCAGAAAATCCTTGATTGTCTGCAAGTTTCTTGGACTGGATAGAGATTGTTAATACAATATGTGGGTATCTTTGTCTAACTTCCTTATTAATAAATGAAGCAATAGCGGATCCCAATTTGATGTGTCGACGTCAGTATTTTCTAACCCCATCAAGCACTCCAGCGTAGTGTCATGTAAGTTTCTTACGATGATCGTAGATGGCTTGTCCGTATTATGCGTTGATTGTGCCATAACTTGTTAATTAATCCTGCCACCAGTAGTCTTGGGTTTTCACATTGTTCCTTGAGCATTTTCCAAGCTGTTACATAATTTGCGTCTGACGCCGGAAAATGCCTTATTAGCTTCTCAGGTTCTCTCACTATATTGGTCTTGAGGAACCACATCTTTTGGCAATCCGCCATCGGTTGCTGATATACCATTTGTACGAAGAGGTCGTGGAATTGTTGCCACTTCAAGTAACCGCCGTCAAACTTTGGCAGAGTCAACTTGGGTAGCGATACCATGCTATTTGTTGCTACTATTGGTCTTTGGTCTGAACTGGAAGAACCGTCGTGAGTACCTTGTAATCTGGTCATTATATCGATAATAAGTTGCTCGATTTGACGTTCTAAATCAAAATATTGCATTTAGATTATTGAAGTTGGGACTCGCCATGCTTCACAGCTTTCAGCTTGTACTCCCAGTAATGTTTTGATTGATGCACCTCGGCTTTGGTTGCCTCGTTTGTATCATGTAAGAGATTACGCATGTAAGAGATTACAACTATACCTTGACCTCGTCTCAATATTCTGCTCCACTCTTCGGAACTAGTGTTGAGACTTGCTGCTTGTTTGTCCTCTGTGGACATTTTTGGCTTCGTTGTTTCAGGATTTAGTTTGGGCTGTGCCTCAATCCTTTCCTCGAAATGGATCCTGAACTTCTCGTAGTTCTCACCGACCGCATCGTATAAGCCTTGGGTGAAATACTGATGATCATGGGGCAGTTTCGCCTTGATCTTGGTATCCATTTCTTCAATGATGTCCCAGGCTGCCTCTAATTGACGAAATCTTTTTACGTAGTAACCTTCCTTGGTCTTTCTTGCCGCGGAATCCTTCTTATAGTTCTCAAGAAGTCGATAGAGCTCATTGATGTTGAGATTTTGGTTCTCAGTCAGTTGGTCGATATCCATGTTTTTGTTAATCCACCCTATTCCGACTCGGATACAACTGTTTCGTTGGTACTGATTTTTCGGAGTCAAAACGCGACTGACTTTACCAGTGTCTGAAGCCCTGATAAACGCTTCTGTATATTAGTGATCGCTCAAAAGTTTGTCTCTTATTTGAGAAAGCAAATATGAGGATCACGTTGGGGTTACCAAATGTTAACGTCGGAACTCCTTTGCTCCGGGAGTATGATCAGGGTGCATGTACCTTGATCTTGTAGTGGATATATTAGGTGCTTGTACCAATTGTAATTGCGAATGATATTTAGCTATCTTACCTCGGGTGGCGGAATAACTAAATATGACTTCTTCTTCTTAGTGTTGAAAAATCAGTGCTTTATTGCTTCAAACTTAATTCTATTTATACAAATTTATTGCTTACTTAGCATAACTTAAATTACGACTAACACTTACATATAAATTGCTTATTTGACAATATTCGTACAGTTTTGTTTATTTAGCAAAAATTAAGTGCAACAACAAAATTATGAAATTATTCACGATTAGACGAGTATGGCTCGAATTTCGTCCAAACAACATTGCAGTGAATGCACCTTGTTTTTGTTCTTCCTCAAAACACTACGTTCTCTTGGTGTATACTCTCAGGATCGCTTTACATAAATATTGTTTGTTGCGCGACTAAGCGCCATCTGGTGATCTTGTATCTTACAACGAATGTTCAAACTGTTTGCCTTCAGCGGCAATGCAAGCTCTACATTTTCTGACAAATGATCTGGTAATAAGGCGGCATATCTTCTGGAGTTGATGTCTTTAATAGCTTCTGCAGTTTTTTGTCGCACCTCGTTTAAATTTTCTATCGGCTTAAAGTAAACTTTTTCTTTTACTGCTCCCCAGTAAAAAAATCGAATGGATTTAAATCAGGTGAACGGGCTGGCCCCGAAATTATACCAGACCGCCCTATCCACCTGTTGGTATATTCCCGATCGAGGAACTCTCGTACTGTGCGAGCATAATGCGCTGGGCAGCCGTCTTGTTGATACCACATGCACGCATAAATATTTAGTAGCACGTCTTCCAATAAATTTGGTAAGTGGTTCTCCAAAAAATCTAAATAAACCTCGGCATTCAAATTCTGCGGCAGCTCGAATGGGTCAATAATTCTACCATTCACAATTCCCCTCCACATGTTTACTTTAAAATGTGGATTTTCCACATGCCACTCGTTCAAATTGTGGAGGTTCATGTAACCGTCCCTTTGAAAAGTTGATTCGTCCGACGATGGAATTTTTTCGAAGAATCTCGGATCCTCTTGTACTTGTATATGGTACGGATGGAGCTGGTTATTCCTTAGAATTCGATGTGCTGTACTTTTGGGCACTCATATGCTTTCTTCAATTGCAGGTACTGAGGTACTAGGGTCTTGTGCGACTGCTTGTAAGACTTCGTCCTCGTAGGGCATGACGGATCTTCACTCACTAACCATTCGATTTGGAAAACGACCCTCTGGGAATGACCGGTACACATTTACAAACGCTCGATGGTCTGGGTGACGCTGAGCATTAGGGTATCTCTCATGATAAAATCTGGCTGCAGCACTAGCATTACACCTGCATTTCCCATAAATGAGATGGATGTTAGCATATTCCTGAGCAGTGTATCGAGATGGCATAATGGCGCTCACTCTATACAATTACGAGATCAACGAGCGATACTACTCCAGAAGAAATCCAGATTCGACAGAAACGGTCAGATAGCAAACCAAAGTCGCAGTGCAATGAAGTCCAATAAAGAAAGTCAAAGTTGTAAGCACGAAATCACACAGAATAATGCGCTGTAAGCGAAGGAGCGTAACGTACTGCAGTATTGCAGGATGTCACTGCTTGACATCTGTTTCACTCACACTAGTCAAAATGGCGTGTTTATCCGTCTCAATCACGGCGTCACTGTCTGCCTCGCTCACACTTGGTACTAATTTTAACTTATTAAAAAGAATTAACTATGAATCGGGTTTGTTTAGAAAAATATTTTGCTTGTACTCAATTAAGCGTTAGTCTAGCAAGTGTCATACTAAAATACGCCATCTTTTAAAGTAACTTGTCAAAATGGCATAGTACATGTTTTTGTCAGTACAGTCAGTTCAAGTTATAGTTGATTTTCAGACACACGGACAAAAAAGCAATATTTTAGTTAAAACCGTTATAGTTATGTTTCGATTTTGTACCGTAATTTACAGAAGAGTTACTCAGGGTTACGTGGCAAAAAAAAATCGAAGAAAAGCAAAGATTTGCGTTCACAGTACTTGAAAGATCGTCACAGGGTGTCAGATTTCTCGATTTTTTTTTAATTGTCAATAATTTTAAAAGTACATACATGATTTAGATTTTTTTTTATAATCCGGCTTGACGTCGATTTTTGGGACACACTGTATATGTTGCGCTAATTTGGTCAGTGACGACATCTGTGCCTTTATCATCGAAACTCTTTATTTAATTCAAATTAGCGTGATTAAATATTTTGTGGCTAAGACGTCGCTATATCACTCCCCTCCGAGTGACTTACTTTTATAATAAAAATATAATATTTTACAAGTCACGAAACAAGTTGTATATAAAACACCTTACCCACATCTGGCTGTGTGAGCAATGTAGCTATCTGGAATGACAACTCGTCTTCCCGAGCGTGGCTTTGTAGGGATGGTTGTTGATTTAGGTGGTGTAGCTGATGATGATGCGCTGATATCTGTTGTATTGGGTCCTCTGTTGATAAGAGATAGGCCGGTTTTAGCCGATCAATGGAAATCGTTTGAGTTTTGCCCCTGATTTGAACGGTGAAGTATTTGTCGGTTCGTTTCAAAACAGGAAAAGGTCCTTCATACGGCTGCTGTAATGCGCTCCTGAGTGAATTACGTCTGATGCTGAATTTAAATTCTTGAAAATGAATATTGACTTGGATCCGTGACGAGAAGCTGGTACAGGTTGCAGAGTTTCAAAATGACGTCGAAGCTGGCTGACAAAACTTTCGGGATCTGTGTTGTTTGGTCGTGGACAGAAAAATTTGCCAGGAACACGAATGGTCTCTCCATATATCATTTCAGCTGCCGTTGCTTTTACATCTTCCCTAGGAGAACGATTGGAAGTTCGTCGACTCAGGAAGGGGATTCGTGGTAGTCAACAGCGGCTTTAAGTTGCCGATGCAGCCTCTCAACCTTGTGGTTGATTGCGAACAATTTTGCTAGCGCCTGGAACAAATCGGAGAGAAATTGTCTACCACGGTCTGATGTTATTTTTAAGGGCACGCCGAAGCGAGCTATCCAATTACTAAAGAACGTCCTCGCTAGGGTATCAGCTGTCGAGTCTTCGAGGGGATAAGCTTCAGGCAAGCGAGAGAATCGATCTACGATGGTGAGACAAATTCTTGAACCTCTTGAATACGGAAGGGGTCCTATGAAATCCACATGGATTTGTTCGAATCTTGAACTTGGCGATGCAAAAATTCCTACGGGTGATAACATATGACGGCTGATCTTTGATTTTTAGCATGGTACACATGCTCGTGCCGAGGCTTTGCAATCCTTTTGTAGTGATGGCCAGATGTATTTTGAGAAGATGAGCTTCGCTGTTGCTCTTGCACCAGGATGACTCATGTTGTGGAGCGAATTAAAGACTTGGCATCGTAGGTGCTGAGGAACGAATGGTCGGGCTGTGTTTTGAGATACGTCACAGTAGAGTTGTAATGTTGAATTCCGCTGTTGAACTTTTATAAGCTGTAATAGAGAATTGGAGGTTAAAAGGTTATTCAATTCTATGTCACCTGATTGCGCTGCTGCTAAGTCGTTGACATCGATTGGTTTGCTAATAGCTTCGATTCTAGACAGTGTGTCTGCGATGACATTATCGACGCCCGAAATGTGTTTGCCAAATGCCAAATGAAATCAAGAGATCTGAATTGCCTCGGAGAAGATTTTTCGGGTTTTTGGTTGAAAGCAAAGACCAATGGCTTGTGGTCGGTGCAGATCGTAAAATTTCTGGCTTCAAGCATGAATCGAAAATGCTTGGTTGAAGAGTAGACTGCTCTAAGGTCCCTGTCGTAGGTGCTGTATTTTTGTGGTGCTGAGCTGAATCCTTTTGCGAAATAAGACAGCGGTTGCAATCCCCGATTAGTTTTTTGTTGTAGGACTGCACCCATCGCTTTGTCTGAGGCATCAGTGAATAATCCCCATGGCAGAGTCGGATCGGGGTGTGCCAACAGAGCAGCATTTATGTTACTATTTCTGGTGGTTTAAAATTTGTAATTGCTTTAACACGATCTTCAAGGGGTTTTGTGCCATCTGCCGAGATAGAAAATCCTAGAAATGTCGCCGCCTGCGTGCCAAATTCAGTTTTTGCCAAGTCGATCACTACACCATGTTCACTGAGGCATTTGAAAAGTCTTCGAAGATGTTGTAGATGTTGTTCTTCATCTTCGGACGCCACCAAAATATCGTCGATGTATGGAAAACAGAATTCGAGTCCAGCCGTTACTTCGTCGATGAATCGTTGGAAAATTTTTCAAAGCATTCCTTAGACCAAAAATCATAAAAGGAAATTCGAAGAGACCGAATGGTGTGATTATAGCTGTTTTCTCAATATCATCAGTAGCCACTGATATCTGATTAAAGGCCCTGACGAGATCAATTTTGGAGAAAATTCTTTTATTTGCAAGGTTCGCTGCATAGTCCTGTATGTTGCGTGGTGGATAGTTATCCGGAATCGTGCGAGCATTCAACAGGCTTTAGTCGCCACATGGACGCCAATCGCCAATTTTTTTTGGTTCGAGGGCGAGCGGTGATGACCAGCAGCCTTTTGTGCGACGAGCGATAACCATTTTAATCATAGTCTCGAACTCGTTTTTAGCAATTTCCATTTTATCAGGAGCCAAACGACGACCTTTATAAGAAACTGAAGGTCCGGGCGTTGTCTTTATATAGTGCACAATAGTGTGAAGGATATCCTTAAAGGTATCATCTGGTCTTGTTAAGTTGGGAAATTCCTGGAGGAGCCGAATGTATGGGGATTCACCAGACACTGATTTTTTACTTGAACATTTTTTGTATATGTACTTAAGCCTCGTTTCGATAGGCCGGTAATCTCATCAATTAGTCTGCTATGGGCTACATCTACAAGAAGTCGGTAAAATGCAAGGAAATCGGCTCTGATGATTGATTTGCCAACGTCGGCAACGACGAAGCGCCAGGTGAAATCGCGCCGGAGTCCAAGATCAACTGGGACGGTGAGGCATCCATACGTTGGTATTGGTGTTTCATTCGCAGCAAAAAGGGTGTATTCAGAAGCTTTGCTTTGATGCCGCAAATGTATAGATGGAAACACTGACACGTCCGAGCCTGTGTCTATAAGAAACTGGACTTTTGTCTTTTTATCGGTAACGAATAGGCGGCTGGAGAGTTGATTGTCATTTACTGCCATTAATGACACCCCTCGTCGTTTCCCTGCATGAAGGCACATGGCGGAAGTCATTTGACGATAATAACACATGCCATTTTTATTCTGCGAATGCGAATTATTGTGAGGGTGAGGACTATTGACTTGGCGCCGATGTTTGCTCCGATGTCATGAGCGGGATCGAGAGTGATTGCATATGAAACTGTTTCGCCCTATAGATAGCGTTTGTGCCTGCCTACTTAATTCCTCAACTTGTTATGCCAGACGGGAGATTGAAGAGTTTTCAGCTGGAGAGATGTAATTTATTTGATGTTGTGGGATGACTTCATTTATTTTGTCCGCAATAGCGCCTAACTCGTTGAGTGTTGTTGTCGTATGTGCTACAAGGATTGACTGAGCTCTAGCAGGAAATTTATCCATCCAAATGGCTTTTAAAGCGTCGTCTGTCATTGTTGTACCGCTCAGGTTCCTTAAATGGCTTAGAAATTGCGAGGGCTTTCTGTTGTCGAGCTGTTCTTTGTCCAGCATTTGTCTAATCTGTTGCTCTCTAGATGGGGCCAAGCGCAAGATAAGTTCTTCTTTTAATGTGTCGAAAGCGTTAGCTTGTGGTGAGTTCACAATTATGTCCTGGAATCCTGTGGCAGTTACATGGCCAAGGTGTGCCATCAGAATGCAGATTTGTGAGTGCAAATTGGGCCTCCAGTTGTGAACACCACAGCCTGACGTTTTCCCTCCAGGTCTGACCTGCGTGTGATTTGCCTCTACTTCGGTGGGTTGAATTGCTTGCATTTCGTGCATCAATTGAAGTTGAAGTTCCTGGTTCCTGGAGACGTGTTATTTGTGCGTGGTTATTCTTCTAGTTTTCGCGTTGACTGGTTTGCGCTTGCTCGCCGGAATTTTCGGTTTTTGTCCATTGTGCGACGTCGGGGTCACTAATGTTGTAATTTATTTCGTTATTTTATATTTATTACAATGTTGAATATCAGAAATGAATCAAGTGAGAGAGAGAGGGACATCGCAACGTCTACATTTATATATGTTGCGCTAACTTGGTCAGTGACGACATCTGCGCCTTTATCTTCGAAACTCTTTACTTAATTCAAATTATCATGTTTAAATATTTCGCGGCTAAGACGTCGCTACAGATATCGAAATTTCCCTACGTGATGTTGTAAACCTATGTGTCGAGTTTATAAATATATTTTTTTTGTATTTTTCTGATGTACCGTATGGCTTAATTGCTGTCAACCACCAAGCAGCAACTTGGTCGGAGTGTCCTTTTGGAAGCGGCGAACATCGCAAACTATTCTTAAGATTCGAATAAAAAAAATAGTGTGGTGTCTTCTATATGTATTGAATATTAGTATCGATAAAAGAAAAAACCACAAATCGTTTGCTCGAAAAAAAATTATGAAAAATACTCCCTCGTATTGCGCGCACACAAGGGCCCATCTGTTAATGGATGACCTAATTGTGGATGGAGTCAATGCTAGTGCGGGCACAATTCCAGAGAAGTCCTCCTCCTCATTGTTCTTTGCATTCTCAAACAAGGATGACTTCGCCCCTCCATCTATTCCTCAAAATATTTTGTAGTTCATTGTCATCAGGATTGCTTATGTCTCCACTGGGACGACAGAAGGAAGTTTACCCAAGTGTAAGCCTGCCATCGTTCACAAAGACGCCAGTGCCTTATCCTAAGTTGGTTTTCAAGATTCCATTTTCTGGCTCCGATTCTGGCGGAAACCATTTCTAAATGCAGGGTAACTCGATTTCGTATTCCCGCATCTATTAAATTTTCCATGATCGGATCTATTGGATAGTTAGCGCCAGACGGCGTACGAGTTGGGACCAAGACCACTTCTTTTTAAACGGAAGATTTCCATGAGAGTTCAGCTTATGATATGAATATCATAGAAGAAGTCAGTGAGCAGAGTCAGGCGTGCTTCTACACTGCCAAAAAGCCAAATGCATGTAAGGCTGCTTTCTATTATTAGAGTTCTAATGTTTCCAGCTAATTTGTGAAGGCAAGCCCAACTACATATTTCCATTTAATATGCATATTAGTATATTCTGCGTGGTTAAGTTCACTTGTTTTCGTAAATGCTAGAAATATTCCATGTGGTTATCCAAAATTTGTATTCAAGCAGCAATTCCAATCTTCACCCACACATTGCGGTTTTATATTTGTGGTGTTAACATGGCTAAATAGATTTGTTAGGAATGCAATATATCAAACTGTGACATCTACTCGTAAATATCATAATTCATGAAATTTCCATTTGCAAAATTAAGAGATAATCAAGATTTTTTCGCCCCAAATGATTTTGTGAAACTTCATTCTCGAGATAAAAGCTGTCAAATTAGTGATAGTTCAACAATTTTTAATTTGACAATGGATTTAGTTTGGATGTGTGTAATTGAAGTATATATCCGAGTAATGTTGGATCTGTGGTCGTTGTCTTTTTATGTTTATACTATTCATATGTAAGGGGATATTATTCAAAGTTGTTGCATTTTAACAGATATATTAAATCTGACTTCTGAAAGTAATTTAAAATAGATAGCTTCACTAAATGAAACACATTTTTTGGTATTGCCACTCCTTCAGGTATTAAAGTAAATATTTATATAAAGCCATGTAGTACATATGTTATGTTATTAAAAAAAGAATAGACATATGTTACCTTCAATCAATAGATACTCCCAATCATGATACAAGAGTTACTTCCAAGTTATGTACTTCGTGACAGGATTTTAACATCTGTTCGTAGAAAGTGTGGAAATTATGTATGTATGTAGAAACAGAGAAGGGTTCGTTCCGTACGATGTTATAAAACACCACATCTGTGTATTGCAGGTTGTTTAATATTGTTAACAAAAAGAAAATCTGCCCCCAGTGGTAGTAGATGAATGCAAACGAGATACGTTTTGTATTTTTGAATCAACAAAAAAAAGAGCTTACATTGAATGTACAAGTACTCGTATGTGGGCAAATACAAATATTGTACAATCCCTAAGGCCTCTTAGCTGCTGGAAGCAATTTCACGCGTAATCGCCTAATCACAATTGGATGAAACTATTGCAGGGGCTTTTAGGCAGCGAGATTTACATCCTTACTCTCTATTGTGATAAGATTAAAGTAGTTTATTCAAATCTTTTATATTTTAAATTGTGCAGCAATTCCACACCAAGAATACGCGTAGAAAATCATCTTCTGACAAGAACATTGAATACCCAGTGCTGCATATCAGAGTTCACTGTTCTGGACATCATCCATCTGATTCTTGACAGCATCATCTATAAGACGTTCGATATTTTTGTACGATTTCCATTACTACGAATATTATTAATAACTTCTACTTTAGGGGATGTGAAATTTCGGGGACACAGGTACAGAAACAAATGTATTTATTTGGCTGGCGTTTGCGAAAATTTGCGCTTTTATTGTCAATCTAGCAATTCTGAGTCATCTTTTATGGAACAGTTGAGCTCTAAATCGTATGTCGACCAAAAATTGTTCGGAGTACTGCGAGTTCTGCTAATGTGAAGACGTTATCTGTCTATTTTTCACAACTAATGTTGTTTTCATTTCATTTCATTTATTTCATTTAATTTGTACATTAAGATACGATCTTTTACAGTAATTTTACTTCGGGTAATTAAAAAAATGTCTTAAAACTAATTTGTATATATTAAGTATCTTAATCTAAGAAGAAAGATGAGTGAAGAAATAGTAAAAATTCAGATTCAGTCGGGATAGGTTGGAAAAATTTGCACTTTTA
This sequence comes from Volucella zonaria, assembly GCA_963966105.1. Lineage (NCBI taxonomy): Eukaryota > Metazoa > Arthropoda > Insecta > Diptera > Syrphidae > Volucella > Volucella zonaria. The sequence continues at coordinate 162,870,805 of OZ014532.1, forward strand.
AAATTGGAAGGACTTAAAATATATCTGATTTGTGAAGGTAAAGAGTTCCAAAGTCTAACAGTATGGATGGAAAATAAACGCGAAGAGTTATGGCAATTATAACGGCAAGGAACTAGGTTGATGGTTCTTGAACAGTGAGTGAAATTAAACCTGTTATACAAGTATGATGGATTTTTAGTATTTATAATTTTATGTAAAAATATACAGTTCCTGGCATTGATGTATTCTCCACTCAAACCCCTAGCGAACATAGAAATATGGTCGTATCTGCGGACCCCGTAAATAAAACGCACTGCTTTGTTAAAGGCAACTAGCAGTTTACGCAGGGATAACGAGTCAAGGCTGCTGTAGACCACCTCGGCATATGTTATGAGGGATAAGACTAAGGTCAGTACTAGCTTCTGTCGTGTCTCTCGTAGTGTGAAATAAGCAGTGATCCACAATTTACGAAGACATTCGTAGATACGACCAATGACCACGTTAGTGTGATTATACCCAGACAAAGTACGGTTTACTGTGTAGCCAAGACTATTGCAGTAACTGACTCAACAGCTTTAATTTTATTGTTATTCATGATAATAGCAGGTAAAACACTCAAGTTAAATTTATTTTTGAGATGGGAATTACTTGGGACTTTGATGGATTTAGTAGTAACCCATTAGCTACTGACCAGGTGTAAATATGTTTCGAACTCCTCGTTGATGAGGACACTAGTTCATTTAAGTTGCTGAAGGGTTTCGCTGACACCCCTATTGTGAGAGTCAAAAAATAAACGATAAACGATAAATATCAAAAAAATTTGAGTACTTGGTATTGCGGTTGTCAATTAGCAAAGAGTGATTGACTATCGTCAATTTGTAACAAATTTTCATTTTGAATGGGGCCAAAGTGACCCAACAAACAAATGGAATTTTCTGATGTTAATTTGTCAACAAATGTCATGTATCATTCACAATAGTCAATTTATTCACAATAGCTACAAATTTTATCAAATGAGTTACACAATACCGAAAATTGTTTTGATTGATAAATTTGTCAACCGTCAATTGGTTGATAATTGACACTCGCAATACAGGTGTGAGTGTAGTTGGACATCGTCTGCCATCTATACCGAGGCATATTTATAAACCGATGGAAGGTCGTTTATGAGCATGCAGAAAAGTATCGGTCCTAATATTGAGCCTTGAGGCACTCCTTGCTTGATTTCTTTTAAAACTGAAGAACATGCATTGGAAACAACCTTTTGCGATCGGCCGGAAAGAAAACTGTACATCAATTTAACTGCCCTTTCGCTTAAACCAAACTTATTCCTGAGCTTCCAACACAGGATTTTTTGATTCACATTATCAAAAGCCTTCGAAAAGTCTAGCAAGCAAAGCAACGAAACGTTACCCCTGTCGTAGTCATGCCTTATTTCTTCCAGTAAATTAACCATAGCTGTGGTTAGCCCTCACTTGTTGAGTGATAAGTGCTTTATTATTTGCTTGGCCATAACTTTCTCAAATACCTTTGACGGCAAGATGGAATGCTAACTGGTTTAAAATCAGCAGGAGAAGATGGATTACGTTTCTTTGCTATTGGCATCACTCTTGCAATTTTCCAGATCTGAGAAAAAGTTAATGTTGTTATACACCATGTTGATGATATGGGTGAGATGAGAGATATTTTGAGGCAAAATAGGATTGATGAATCCTATTGAAAGGCCATCTTCACCTAAGGAATTAGACTTTACAGCTACTATACATTGAGTGATTTCGACTTCTGTGGCTTCTACAAAGTCCTCAAATATTTGTACAATGTTATGATGTTCTCCTTACCGATTTGGCACTGAACTCCCGAAGTACATTAAAAATCTTCCTGATTCTAAAATAATGTTCAATTGATCCAAGAACTTAAGCCTCCCGACCATCAGCAGCGTCTTTATTTTGCCAATTGGGTGTTGAAAAGGCATGAAATTGATCAAGCATTTAACCCAAAAGCCTTCTTGAGCGATTAAGCACAATTCCATGTTTAAGGCTTTATTAATAAGCAGAATTGTCGCATTTTGAGATTAAAAAATTCAAGAATGATTGTCGAGGTTTTTGTAACCGTAACTGTGTATGAGTCGCGCTATTGAACCATGATCAATGAATTTTAATAGCGAGCAATTTGAAAGAATATACAATATAAAAGAATGTACAGCAAAAGAATTCAAAGTACACAAAGCTGACATTCGGGCTGTTATCTACGAGTATTAAATATAGTAGAGCTGCAAATATGCGAAAATGTAATGAACGATTTTATTAAAGAGCCTGATAATTGCTTTTTCATTTGGTAATCTTTGTTTTTTCGTTAGAAATATGTATTTTCTTGATAAATCAAAATAAAACTTCTTATTGGAAAAGCGTTTCGTTTGACAGTTTGCATTTTATGAAGATTACTTCAATAATTTTCTTTATAGGTTTTCCAAATCCCGCAGTTCTCACTGGACTGTTCTATAATTTTAGTAGCTCTTTGATCATATGGTATACGTATGTTCCAAGAGAATGCCATTTTCGTTCCGCTCTGCGAACTGAGTTCAGACTGTCCACATTCCGCCGCAAGTAGATTAGTTAGTGAGGTAGTGAAGGGATTGTAGCCCCGACGCATAGTTCCCAACTTAAAGGGATAAAAGGCCTTGAGTCTTTTTCTACTGCCACAACATGAGGAGCGTTCATTCGCTTATATGCCGTCATCTCTATTGCAAATCACTGACAGAGTTTTGGAAACTCGCTTATATGCCGTCATCTCTATTGCAAATCACTGACAGAGTTTTGGAAACTCTTCTATGATTATATCAATATATCAATGTAGCTCTAAATGTTGTTCTCTGTAAACATTGATTTCGTCCCCTTGCCAAGGAAATCTCATCATACTCTTTAAGACATTTTTCTGTTAGTCTAATTAATGAGGACATTTATCAATGTTCCATATCCACAGCTAGAATCAGCATAAACTCATTATTAGCTTGTTACCGTCGAATTCTTCGTCCAATGAATGCGCCATACTACGGAAGATTGCCCGACCACCACGAAGAGTGGTCGTAGGTTAAGGTGGTAAAATTGGGGGCCACACGATTGCTCTTCCGTTTGACTACCCACACCCAGAATCGCGACTAAATATAGGATTCGCGCTTCTTTTACTATAACAAAAAAAAAACGAATGTTTTCCTAAAATTTTGGGTTCCTTTAATTCACTTAGTATTACAAAATTTCAATCTTACAATCTACCTTAATTCTACCTTAACAATTCAAATAGCTTACGAGTAGAATAAAAAAAAAAAGAAAAAAAAAGGGAAAAAAAGGAACACAATTAAGGCCCTAACTAAAGTTTTTTTCGGTCCTACAAGACTAATCCGACAGAGGAAAACCGAAAAAAATTCAAACGAGGCAGAAATGACTGCAACGCCTTTCTTAAGCGTGTGAAATTTCAATACGATCAAAATACTACAAGAGTGCAAGGTCCCAAAGGCAGTAAATATTTTTGGTCGTTCGTCAAAAAAAATGGAAATTCTGGCTCATTCTCCATCCCAACGCTCATTTACAATGACATTCCAGCTGTCAGCTCTTTTGACAAAGCCAATCTGCTTGCTGCACTCTTTGCGGCTAGCTCAATACCCCAAATTGTGCCTTGTCCCCGGCTACACTTGAGTATGTCGAATCTTCAATGGGACGAATCCACTTTCGCCCTCGTGTAGTACGAGAGTTTCCGACCACAGCGTAAAGATAGCGGCACTCGTCAATAAAAGCTAGTGCATCTTTTGACAATTACTTACCGAAGTTTCAGTCATTTTGGACGTGCAGTTTTTAGTTGACAGCCGTTTGAGTGAGTCGATGTGAGTGTTTTTTGTGAAAATGGAAAAAATTGAGTACCGAGCTGTTATTAAATTCTTGTTTGTGAAAGGCAATACGCCCACGCAAATCAAAAATGAGTTGGACTCTGTGTATGGGGACTCTGCACTTAGAGCTTGGGAGATGATGAATGTTCGGGACGTCCAAAAACTGCAATCACTGACGATAACATTGCTAAAGTTCACCAAATGGTGTTAGACGTTAGACGACCGCCGAATTAAAGTGAGAGAGATAGTAGAGGTGTCCAAAGAACGTGTTTGTTACATATTAAATCAAGATTTAGGCATGAGAAAGCTGTCCGCGCGTTGGGTGCCGCGTTTGCTTACGTTAGACCAAAAACGTGTTCGAATGAACATTTCCAACGCTCTGTTGGTGCAGGTAAGGCGCAATAAATCCGAGTTTTGGCGCCGATTAGTTACTGTAGATGAAACTTGGATACACCATTATACGCCCGAAACAAAAATTCAGTCAAAACAGTGGACTGCAAAGGACGAGCCGGCTCAAAAAAAAGCAAAAACTGTTTTTCCGGCTGGGAAAGTGATGACGACTGTTTTTGGGTTAGTAAAGGAGTTATCTTAATCGATTATCTTCAAAAAGGAAAAACCATTACAGAAGCATACTACGCATTATTACTTGCCAAGCTGAAGGCAGAAATTGCGGAAAAACGGCCACATTTGCAGAAAAAGAAAATGCTGTTTCACCAAGATAACGCGCCGTCTCACACCTCAGCGGTTGCCATGGCGAAAATCCATGAACTGCTTGACCATCTGCCTTATTCACCAGATCCAGCCCCAAACGACTTCGTTTTGTTCCCTCATCTAAAAACTGCGCTCGGAGGACAGAGATTTTCGTCAAATGAGTAGGCAATCACCTTCGTGAACAATTATTTTGCAGAGAAAAACACCAAGTACTATTTGGACGGGTAAGAGAGATGGGAGCATCGCTGGGAGAAGTGTGTGGAGATACAAGGGGACTATGTAGAAAAATAAAAAAAAATTTGAGAATAAATGTCTTGTATCATTGTTCGGAAAATTTTCAGACAACTTTTCCAAAGTGGAACCAAAGTGTACATCAATCTGGTGAAAGCAAGGTAGTTGCTAATTTTACAGAGTATGGCATCAGGCTCTTTTCCCGAAAATGCGAGCATTTAAGGTCGACGAATCTCTTCTTCAATTAACCAGAATTTACCTTTCGGAACCTTAAATTCAAGTTGTCTTGGATGGTTTCAAGTCTGATATTCACAAAATAAATGCTGGCGTGCCCCAGGGCTCCGTTCTGTCTCCGACAATCTTTTTAATTTTCATTAATGATATCTTGTCTGATACTTCTAATCCAATGTATTCCTTTGCTGATGACAGTACTCTCTGCCTTTCATATTCGTTTCCGGACTCACACTCCTGCTCTTCGGCTGTAGAACGAGAACGGCAGCGTATGCTAAGCTCATTAAATTCCGATATTAACAGCATATCCAATGGGGGAACTGTCAACAGACTGGAATTTAATGGTTCCAAAACTCAATGCTGTCTGTTTTCATTAAAGCGAAATCTTAATACCCAGCCATTATCCATGAATGGCACTAACGTCGTCGAAACCGAAAAACTTTCCATTCTCGGTATGTGTGTCAGTGACAACTTACGTATAAATGACCACATATCCGATGTCGTCAAAAATGCTGCGAAATGTCTAGGTTTCCTCAAGTGATGTAAGAAATATTTTACCCCTTCTGATCGGGTCTCAATATAAAAGGCATTCATCCGCACAAAATTGGAGTACAATGCCCACATTTGGTCAAGTGCTCCTAAAACATCCCTGCACCAGCTAGATAGGATCCAAAACCGTGCGATAAAACTCATAGGTGATACTAATATCAGTCAATCAATTGACACCCTCGAACACCGACGTAATGTCTCCTGTCGGACTTGGTGTTCTGCTATTTCCACCACCAATGCTTTATTGAAATCGCCAGTGGCATTCCGCCCATTCAAACTTCAACCCTCAAGCCCACTTTCGGACGTACTCTAAAATATCGTGATTCGTTCCTAAGCCGTACAACTCGCTTAGGGAATGCCCTGCCGATCTTTGTATTTCCTGGCCCATATAACTTACAAACATTTAAAAACAAGGTACATTGGTACCGGTCTTTTCTTTCTCCCTAAATTTCCTTCGCCCGCGCTGTGTACGAACATTTTAAGGGTACACAAACCCCTTGAGCGCGCGTTCATTTGAAAAAAAAACAAGAAAAGAAAATAAAGGGCAATAATTCCATCTTATTTCACAATTTTCTTTTATTTTCCCTACCGAACTGTTTCGTTTACTTACCTCGACTTCGCTTTTTTTCTTGTTCCTTTCTTCTTCCGACTCTTCCCAACTCGCCTTTTCTTTTTCAACTCATACGGTACGTCCTTCTCTCTTAAAAACAGGTTCAGCAGACCACATTTTCTGATCTTCCACATCCGCTAATCCCAACAGTAGGTCCTCATACCATAGTATGACGATGGAAACAAAAAGGACAACTGCGATCCTATATAGGGGCTTGAAGCTAAGAACGTAGAAGACTGCTTGCTGGGTTCGCAACCCGCGAAGCTAAGCTTCGCTGGCCTCAACGGAGTGCGGGTGCCCATTATTCTATGCCAATTTTAAAGAGGTGGACGAAAACCTATTAGCACAACCCATAATAAGCTTAATAATATGTACGAGTAGACTTGAAAACATCTGGCTATCTATCATTCGTCGTGAGCAAGTAAATCTTTTTTAAGATTGTTTAGAATAGACTTTAAACTTAAAAAAAATATTGAAATTATGAGTATAATAGCCAAACCACAATGCCCTGTTCGCGCGCGCGTGCTTTAACATGCTTTGTGCACGCCAACTTGAGAATTGCAATCCGGAATGTCACTTCGGCGTTGAGCTGACAGATAAACTATTGTTTCCCCTAATTTCTAATATATGAATTCGTTGCACGAGATAGAGTAGAAATGTACTCTTCCTATTTACGAGTACATTAAAATTTTAATTAGTAGAAATAACTTCACAAACAATGTGTTTTAATAAATGAATTATTTAAAAAACAAAAAATGCATGGTTCAAATTACTATTTTGTGCAAGAGAACCATAAACAATAATCGCAAAAGGCAATATACATATTGGAGGTCACCCATTCGGAGTAAATACATTACACTATAATCTACCCTATAGCTACAAATCGAACAAATCAACGTATCATGTAATGTCAAAGCGAGCAATCCCAATGGATAGTTGATAGTCGGTCAAACGTTCGAAAAAGTAGAGAGTAGCTCTACTATGGCTTTGATGTAGGGCTTACGATATTTACGATCAAAAGTCTCAGAAATCCCGGTTACATTTTGGATTGCACCATAAGAGCCCTATGGTTCTACTCAATATGTCAAAGCGCGCCCACGCGAACGAGACATTGTGGTTTGGCCATAAATTGAGGAGAGTTTGATCGAAATAAGGCACTCCTTGTATTTTCAACAAAATACGAGTATATTCGCGTATTTGTAAAGAAAAAAGGAAAATCATGCCACAATAAATTCGATCATTCTGTTTTCAATCCGCAGAGATTTTTTTTACTTAGAATGGCCATCCTTTCACAATATTGCTGACTATTTATTTAATGACTTTTAATCAAATATTCAATGTCAGGGTCAGGGTGAGCTTTGAAACAAAAACCCCAAGCTGGGAAATATTGCGGCACGATTTTTATTACCATCATGAATGTAAAGAATAATATTTTTTTTACTCTTCACACATTCACACTAGTTTTTTCTTCTTTCATTTTAAAATCCGTTGGGAAATTTTCTTGTATACCATATACAACCATATAACCATTTCAATGCTTTCAATATTTTTTCAATGCTCAGGCATTGCTTAATGCGACACATCCTACTCACAAAAACTGTCCCCATGGCGATAGTTTAAAGAGTCAGAGACGCAAAAGTTTTCCGGAGCGTGCGTTCGCATTAACAACTTCGTCCTTTGATATGTGAACACGTAGAAATTTATTTATTTCTATTCAATAAATTGATTTTCAACATTAAAGCGATAGATCTATTCTATTTCATCGTTCATAATGAAAGCAAGACCAAATTGCTTGTCTAAATTCGTTGGAAAAAATATCGCACATACGCAAGAGTGACCTGATGAGATTATCTATTTTTTTTTTTATTATTCCTCTGATGATTTTTTTCGGGATTTTTATCAAAAACCCCCAAAAAATCAAAACCATTAAGAGCAAACATCCAAACAACCAATTCTCCTAAAAAAAAAATAAGTAACCTCTTTAAATTGTTATGTCTGATGTGAAGAGGTAGTGTTGTAACGTGAGAAGAAATTTCCCTTTTTTTTAGTTTTAACTGAAGAATTGTTCATATATTTTTTCTCGTTTAAATGCGCCACAGTGAACTGTGAGTACGTGGTCAAATTAGCCCATTTATTCCCAAAGACATTTAAAAGTAAAATTTAAAATTTTTGGTAACATAACTTTATTGAATAGTGTTAAGAGAATACAAAAATATTTTTCTTATTTTTTTGAAAATGAAGGAACTACTGTTTTCAATGGGTACAGCTACAATGGAAACATATGATTGCTAATTTTTGAAATAGAATTTTTTAAAGCATTGTTTTTCGACACACAGAACTATGTTGCAGAACTCACAAACCCATCTGACTCTCATGTGACATACTTTGCATCTAAGAGGCTTTTCAATTCTCTTAGGAAAATGGTGACATTCAGTCAAAGCAACGCTTGCACATATGGATCGTTTTGATGTCGAAGGTTGTAGAATTGTATATCTTCTAAGATATATCAAGCGATATCTCTTTGAAACGATAGCAAGTCATCTTCGGAATCTGCTACGACTTAATAAAATTTCCAAGCGTTCACCAACGTTGAGCTTAGCATGGACGTAAAAAGCGGCCACCACCACTTTTTGCCTTACACTGATCGTGTAAGTCAGCGCCACCCACACCATTTTTATAATCCGCAATAAGATTCGGCTGCTGAATGAAAACTTTTCTTTTTTCTACTGATGACCAACGTTTGACATAATGCATAGGCTTTAAAAAAAGAATTTACGTCGTAAATGTGCTCAAAACGCCCTCGTCTCTCCTTTTTGAATTCTTTTTTTAGGTTCAATAGGCATTTCTTTGTTCGGTTTTCTCTTAACAATCGCAAAAGCTCATGAGAAGTAAAATAGTTGTCAAAATAAATTATGTGGTCAGATGGAAGTTGAACTTTTTCTAGAAGCTCAAGCACAACTCGAGATGCCAGTGGCATTTGTAACAAATCAGCGTTCACATTTTTTGCACCACAATATATATCAAAGTTGTGAAGGTAGCCACAACTACTTGTCAGCATTCAGTTCTTGAAACCAAATCGAACAGGTTTTCCTCTTATAAACTGTTTTGAAGAATGGTGGCCAAAATACTTTATCATCAGATTCATCAATGGATAATTTTGCGTGCATGAAACCCCATTGTTGATATTTTTGGCACAAAAGATTCATAAGATGTCTGAGCTTTGCCATTTTGTTAATTGTTGTTTGCAAAATGAATATATTATTTTATCTCATGAAAACGATTTAGCGGCATGTTGTTTGCTACCAATGCAGTTCTTGTATCCTCATCCAATTTCCAATACATGGACTCCCTGGGCTTTGAATGGTAACCACTATAGAACATAATTCCTATGAAAATTTCCAACTCCTCTTTTTGGAAATTGAGTCTATGATGGTTATGTTGAGAAGCATAAAGTCTAGTTTGATTCAAGATCAATTCTTTTACCTCATTATCAAATAGCATTTCAAATATTTCGACTTCGAGAGACTTATTGTCTAAATCATATTCATTTCATATTCATTTTGTTTATTTAGAAGTTATTAGAACAGTTCATCGTTATATTAGCATCTCTTTTGGACGAGTGTGGTTGGGTTTGAGATTGCTTAGTTTTTGAGGCTCTGATGACTGATAGAGGAACTTCATCCTCGCTATCGAAATCCTCATGCCTAGTGAAAATTTCAACGTTACCTGGTACTTCATTGGGTATGTGGTCGTTATCTAAATTTTCTATTTCCTCCTCGTCTGTATTGTAATCTGCATCTGGTGGTATAAATGCAATGTCAAACTCAGCGATATGATTATCTTCTTCGATTGCATTGGAAGATTATCGAATCTCCTTCCATAAAAATTGCTTTGAAATCCATTCTAAAAAAAAATATCAGATTTTCCCATTGTACCCAAACGGGTACACCTAACTTTACGCGTGCTTACCTATCGTCAAATTATTCGCTTTTGAACTTTTCCAAATAAATAGAAAACTGATAAAACAAATTATTTTTGTATTGCAAAATAGAGGCCAACTTCCGAAAAATCGAGAAAAATGAAATCGCCTCTGAGACGGAGTAGTAGAAAAAACTCGCTTTACATTTTTTACAGCAAATTGCACGCCTACTTATTGAAAACATATCAACAAACAGTAAAATCATAAAGTTGATCAATTTTCTGTACCCAAGCGGGTACAGTGGTAGTAAATGGGTAGGATTACAGATAAAGATCAATTGCCATTTACGTGAGTCAAAACGAATCTCTTCGGTATGTTAGATTTGTTTGTATTCATGTTCGTCATGGATGATCTCGATTAGACGTTCTAAAAGACAAATTAAAATTAAGTAGTCACTGATGCACATAGATTAATAAAAAGTGAGCTTGCCTAAAATATAAAGCATCAACTCTTTTATGCCCAATCTGTCTGCGTTTCTTTTATGACTTAAAAAGAGGCACCGGATTTTCTAATAGGGAATACCCATGTCGATCTATCACGAAACAGAGAAATCTTAATGTAAATCTTAATTTGCACTAAATTCATGAATATTAGGTCCGCAGTAGTCGAACTAAATTTTTCTGACTATTATGACCGGAATGTATTCAGGAAATTGGAAATACAAGTTTATTCATCTAAATCTATATTGTCCCCTTCAAAGTAATCCCTATCGACCGCAACACACTTATGCCAGCGCTTGATCCAATCCTCGAAAGATTTTTTATATTCGGTTTTCGGCATGTCCATCAGTGCTTCCTGCGATTTTTCCATTACTTCCTCTCGGCTGCTGAAACGCCTTCCCCGTAGTGGTTTTTTAACTCGATTGAACAGAAAGAAGTCGAAAACACAGGGAGCCAAATCAGGTGAACTCGGTGGCTGTTGGATGGTATTTGTTGCATTTTTCGTCAAAAAATTAAGAATAATGATAGCACTGTACGGCGGTGACAATCCACGAGTTTTCTGCCCACAATTCTGGTCTCTTTCGGCGAATTGCTTCACGCAAACGTCTCATAACGCCCAAACAATACTCGTACTCCTTGTTTACTGTCTGGCCTTCTGGCAAAAATTCATGATGCACTACACCTTTGTAATCCATGAAAACCGTGAGCATTGCCTTCTTTTTTGACTGAAAACGACGTGGTTTTTTTTGGTTCCGCCTCATTTGGTGAACGCCATTCACTTGCCTGATGTCTGGATTGCGTGTTGTACTGATAAACCCACGTGTCGTCTCCAGTAATGATCCTTTTGATGAATGTGGGATCGGATTCAACCTCGCAAATCATCTCTTTTGCGACGTCAACACGGTCTCTTCTTTGCATGAAATTGAGGTATTTTTTCACAAACTTTGCTGCTGCACGACGGAAACACAGATCATTAACCAAAATGTCTTGGACAGATCCATAGGCAATGTTCAAGTCATCCGCTATCTCTCTGATGGTTAATTTGCGGTTATTGACCAACATTTCTTTTACTTCATCAATGTTTTCGTCGGTTTTCGACGTCGATGGTCTGTCACTGCGTTCATCATCTTCGATTGACTCACGACCACTTTTGAACCGCTCGTGACACTGGTAAATGACCGTTTTCTTTAGAGAATCGTTGCCGAAACACTTTTCCAATATTTTCAACATTTGCGCACCATTAAATCCGTTTTTTACGCAAAATTTAATACTCGTACAAGTTCGTTGTTGCAAATTGTAAATCCATTTCTAAAATTGTAAAAAATCGCCAACACACACAGAGATAGATGTACTCTTGGCTACGTAACTCTTGCAAATGTTAAGCTATGACGCTAAGATTTAGAGGGAATGTCAGCAACAGATTTACCAACTTAACAAAAAAAACAAAACTCAAATCGGAACAATGGGAACTTTTTGATCAAGGTGGTATACTGCGCTACCTTTACATCTAACGAAAAAGAAGAAGCAATCGTGCCCAAAATGCGCAATTATATCAGTAGTACAATAGTAAGCTGTCACGACAAATTGAATAGTTTAACTGGCAACAATTAAATGACTTGAACGAGATAAATGAATTTTACAATAAATTTAAAGAATGTTTCAAAAGACTTGCAAAATCTGCGACATACTTTAGAAAAAAACAATAAAAAGTCCAACGGGGATAACTGGATGACCACAAAAGATATAAAAACAAACGGAGAAATCAAGATTATGAAGAAGAATACAAAAAATTCCGAAACTACCTGAAGAAAAAAATACATAACACAACGCAGAATTATTTCAAACAACCACAAACAATTTTTAAAAGTAAAGAATAATCTAAAGGAGACATGGAACGTTAATTCGGCGAAGAAAGGGCCCATTTTTAAGAATTTTTTTAGACGCTACAGGTAATACAAAATTATTTAATTGATTGTGACATTATATTACAACATATGAACAATATTTACTTAATCTTTGAAAGCAAAATATTAATAATTAAGCCGATGGTAGCAAATCTTCGAAGGCACCTCGAAAAAGAGTTGTCCGCCGGTGAACCGTATAACTCATGACTGGATCTTCTGAAATCAAATCAGATAATCGGAAATGGAAACACAGATTTCCGCCTAAAAAATTGGACAATTTGTTATTGTAAAATTAATAATTATGAAAAATAAAAAAGAGGCTCCCAGGGATACCTGGTTATTTATGTATGTAAAGAAGTATTCTAGTATACTAATTCGGTCAAGTAGACCGTTCACCGGCTTCAAAAATGACAAGTTTCAAAAAATCGCTAAAGTTTTGTGTACCAGAAAATCCAAGCAAAGAACGCTTAAAGTTCTATGGCTTAGTTAGTTTTGCTCCGATTTGCTTCAAATTTTGACACAACAATCTTAAAATGTTGTACAATCATATGAAACAGTAAAAAAAATTATAAAGGAAAGTTTAAAAACGTTATGCCCCCCTTAAGACAGATGGATAAAACTGGTGTAATAGGACCATGGTTTGAGTGCTACCTTAACCATCGAAAATATAGAGTTAAAATGAATTAGAATATGATCAAAGGAAAGCCCTCAAAATATGGAGTTCCAAAGCGATCGAAATTAGGACATTGATTTTAATCACATATACGAGTACACTTCAGCTTCTTCGAGTTGATGACGATTGGATGTTATCGTTGATTACAGTTCCAAATGGAGCTATCATGTGTAGGATCTAACTAAAAAGTTCAAAAAATGCGCCTTCGCACTTTTCCAACCTAGCTACCAATGTCCAGCAGACTTTTTAGAGCAATGAGGTATGGCATACGCCGCAGTTGCAGCGATTGAGCTCGCTGCATGCAAGCATACAAAAATTGGTAAAGAGGTCATAACGACACAGTAGTGATGACAACAAGCAATTCCTTACCATAGATCAACTGTATAAGACGGAGATATTGTCGTCGTTAAAAGATGACAACACATATACGTAGCCTAAATAACACAAGAAACAGTAAATACTCGGAGACGACAATAAAACAAATTACTGCTCCCAAGGTACTGGAACGAATATGGGCATAGAATGCGCGCTGTAGTTGTTCCGGTAATATTCAACGAGCTTCCAACAAATTTCCCGAAACCTGTATGTACCTAAACTCAAATGTAAAGGGTGTTTTTTTTAGAGTTATACAAATTCAATATGAAATAAACACTTGAAGCGAATGTTTAATAGATAGTTTTATGCCATTAGTTTTTAAGTATGATATGGGACATATCCGCGCCACGACTAGCTCGAATGAAGCGCAATCGTGAAGTCCTATTTTGGACAACTTTACTGAGCCGCAGTTGCTCAATAACAGCAATATTAGAAATAACACGGCGAATGTTGACTTCCAAATCGTCCAACGTCTCTGGTCTATCGGCATTGACTAGTGATTTCACATACCCCCAAAGAAAGTAATCTAAAGGTGTGAGATCACAGAATCGTGCAGGTCTGTTCGCAGGTCCATTACGCGAAATTATGCGCTCAGTAAATGATTCCCGCAATAAATTGATGGTGTAGCGCGCCGTGCGTCATGTTGAAACCAATGCCCTTCAACTGAGGAACGAAGAAGGCAGAAATTATGTTTCTATAGCGCACTCCATTGACGGTAACTTTCTGGCTGGCATCGTCCTTAAAGAAATATGGGACGATGATACCACCAGCCCATAAAGCACACCAAACAGTGAGTTTTAATGATTGTAAGCGCGTCTCGACAAAGGCTTCTGGGTTTTCTCCACTACAAATTCGGCAATTTTGCTGGTTTACATATTCATTTAACAAAAAATGGGCCTCATTGGAGAACAAAATTTTGCGTTGAAAATGAGAGTCAACCACGTTTTTGGTCCATTCACCGAACCTACGACGCATGTAATGGTCACGCGGTTTCAACACTTGCACAAGCTGGATCTTATAAGCTTTTAAGCCAAAATCTTCCACAAAGTGGAAGGGCATAGCTCCAATTGTTGTGCACGATGGCGAATCGACTCATTCGGATTCTCCTCAACACTGCGTTCCACAATGGCAATAACTTCTTCTGTGCGCACTGTTTGTCGTCTTTGAGGATGCGTATTATCCACTAGAGAGTACGTGGTGCGAAAACGATTCACCGTGTTCCGGATAAGTTGCTCAGATGGACGATTATGTCGACCGTAAAATTGACATAGCGCACGATAAGTTTGGCGAACCGAACCAATACATTGTTTTAGCATTAATCGTATGGCATTAATGGCAAAACGTATTAACCACAAATCAACTTTCAACTGTCAAATTAACAATCTGCAGAAACAGTGTTGCCAGTTTAAAAACCGAACCTCTAAAAAAAACACCCTTTATAAATCGGTAAACTGTCTTATTATCTTTTGTGTGAATTTATCTTTCTACGAGTATATTTTTCCATTTTTCGTAATAAGCTCTCAGGCTTTGCGGATAATACAATATTTATGTAGATCTTTTTGGAAAATAAAATTCAATTCAATTCTGAACTAACGCTTATTATCTTTTGACAGATGTCCTATTTTTTTCCAGATTTTCCACCATTTAATTGTGGAAAGGTATACGCTTCAAAAACGTTTACAAATCATCCAAATTTGTGGTCCGTTAAGAGAATGTTACGTTTATTACGTCCAATATTCGGTTACTACAATATAATCGAACCGATAGGCGAATAATTGAGCATTTAGTGAATAAATTCGACTTACGAGTATTCACTCAATAACGTTGGTGGGAGTCGGATGTATGTCAAGACCGTAATCAATCGATTTCACGCCTTTCGCAAGATCCGGGCATCTCTCGAACGTCCTTGTTGCGTATATTGCAAAAAGACTTGGCTATACATCAGTATAAGATCGTATTGATCCAAAAGTTAAAGCCAATTGATCACCGTGAACGTCGAACTTTCGCTGGTTGTGCTCTGTTGAAAAACCCCAGGTTTCGAACAGCATCCATTATATGGTACTCGTATACGAGAAGGTTTTACTATTTTGTATGGTTTTCGTGTCGGAGGTATTTTTGGGCCTTCTTCTTCCGAGATGATTGCGGTGTATGGCTATATGTTAATAAATTTTTTTTTAGGATAAAGTGGAACGAGAAGGTTTGGAGATATGTGGCTTCAACAAGACACAAGACCACTTGATACAAAGCGAATGACACAATCGGCTTATAAAAGGCGAAGTTTAACGATCGTGTTATGGCCAGAAATGGTCTGCCAATTGGCTAACCCGCTCGTACGGTTTAAACCTTTAAATTCCTTCGTTGGTCCGTTCGTTGGTTTCCATCAGAAACTTAAGACGAATTGAAGCCGGAGGTTCGATGTAAAATTGCTGGAATGTCGGCCGCATTATGCGAAAAAGTTATGGCGCATTCCAGCGCATTCTTTCATGAAAGCGGTTTCGTGGAGAATATTTGAATGATGTCATATTTCCTAACTTACTATAAGTTAATTTCAATTACTATAAATTATATTTCAATACAAAATAAAAATGTCAATGTGATGAACACACGTTTATTTATTTAAAAAAACAAATTGGGTTGCATCTAATGGAAACCCCTGTATTATCGGACTTTTTAAAACAAAAGACTTTTAACACACATCAGATAATGCTGTAGCCTCTTGCGATTGTGCTTGGAGAAGAGTGCATAAATGCGAACGCTTAGAACAATAACATTTTTATTACAGCATTTCGATTTTTTTCACTTGATCGTCTTCATCTATCTTCTTCAGTAACTCTGGTTTTTCATTTTGGGTTGACACACTATACACATTTTGTTGGAGCTTTTCCGATTTGATCGATCTGTAAAATGAAGGCTGAATTCTTGGTCGTTGGTCATATAATTGGAATTGCGCTGGAGAGATAAGATCTCTGATTAAATATGCCAAAGCTTATCTTAGTGATAAGTGGCTTACGAGTATATGGCCGTACTCTTAATGTTGAATAGCTATTTCTATAGAAGGTGCGACCTTTTCTTCAATGGTTTGACCATCTGTAAAGATGATGTTTGAATGCCCTGACATAATTTGAACGTCTCGGATAAATTGGACATACCACCTTGATCAAAAATGATCCCGGAATTTATTCAGAAAATTAAACATACAAGTTTATTCATCTACACCCTGAATGACTGTAACTGCAAGCAACTTTAGACTGCTATAATTTCCAAACCGTTCATGACAGTGAGCTCAAATTTTGACACATGACAGATAATTTTATTATTTACAATCCTGTTGAAAAAATTTTATTCGCGATGGAATTCAAACGTGATAGTGTGATTGCTATATATTTGGCTGGAAAACCACAAGTAGCTATCGTTAGAGCCCTCCAGCACCTCAACGTGAATAAATCATTTGTGTCTCGAACCATAGCTCGTTACCGTGATACTGGCAGCGTTGCAAAACGCCATGGAAGTTGTTAATAAAAAAACACCAACATCGGCAGAAATGATTCGGAAAGTGAAGGCTCGAATTGAGCGAAATCCGCGTCGAAGTGGAAGAAAAATGGCTCGTGAGCTCAACATATCGTTGGAACGGATGCAACACATACTGAAGAATGAGCTTGGGCTCAAGCCATTGAAGTTCCATGAAGCACACGATCGTACACCGCAACAGAAAAAAGTTAGAGTCGAAAGAGCGAAGGAGTTGTTACGCTTGCACGAAAGTGGTGAGTTGCCGAATTTGGTTTTTTCCAATGAGTCGCCATTTGTTATCGAGCAATATGTCAACAAACAAAATGACCGAGTTTACTTGCCAGAGAGGTCCTTCGAAAATATACACCTTCTGATGGCCACCAGAAAGCAGGCAGCACCGATGGTGATGGTTTGGGCCGCCATAACCGCCATAACCGCCGATGGTCGCTCTCCGCTCGTATTTTTTGACCGTGGCGTCAAAATTAATGCGATCGTATACCGTGAAACTGTCTTAGAGGCAGTATTGAAGCCTTCGGTTGGAGACTGGACATTTCAACAAGACTCGGCACCGTCTCACAAAGCGCGCGTCAACTAAGATTGGTTAAAAAACAATGTTTCACACTTCATTTCTTCGACACAATGGAATGCAAATTCTCGGGATGGAAGTCCGTTGGATTTCTCTGTCAAGCACTTCGCCGGGAATGGGCTAAAATACCGCAGAGCCATTTGCGTGCAGCGTGCGATGCTTTCTTCGTCTCAAGGCCATTGTTCGCGCCAAAGGTGGACATATTGAAAACTACTGATACAATTTGAAAATTGATGTATTTTCCAACATTTTTTGCTTTGGCGCAATAAAATTTATCAAAAAATAAAAAAATTATAGCATTTTAAAAAGTTGGTGTGCGAGTCATTCACCCTGTAGATCTATCTCTTCAAAGTAATCCCCATCGACTGCAACACACTTATGCCAGCGCTTGATCCAATCCTCGAAACGTTTTTTATATTCGGTTTTCGGTGTGTCCATCAGTGCTTCCTGCGATTTTTCCATTACTTCCTCTCGGCTGCTGAAACGCGTTCCCCTTACTGGTTTTTTAACTCGATTGAACAGAAAGAAGTCGAAAACACAGGGAGCCAAATCAGGTGAATTCGGTGGCTGTTGGATGGTATTTGTTGCATTTTTCGTCAAAAAAGTATGATTAATGATGGCACTGTGCGATGGAGCGTTATCATGGTGCAAAATCCACGAGTTTTCTGCCCACGATTCTGGTCTCTTTCGGCAAATTGCTTCACGCAAACATCTCATAATGCCCAAATAATACTCGTACTCTTTGTTTACTGTCTCGGCTTCTGGCAAAAATTCATGATGCACTACACCGTTGTAATCCATGAAAACCGTGAGCATTGCCTTCTGTTTTGACTGAAAACGGCGTGGTTTTTTTGGTCTCGGCTCATTTGGTGAACGCCATTCACTTGCCTGGTGGCTGGATTGCGTGTCGTACGTAGTCATAAACCCACGTCTCGTCTCCAGTAATGATCCTTTGATGAATGTGGGATCGGATTCAGCCTCGCAAATCATCTGGATGTGCTAAAGTACTATCGTATTTTAGACCTAATATTCCTCAAATACCCGACTCGATCCTCGCCAATACTTTCATCTCGTTAGAGATATATCTGGGCAAAGAAGAGTCGAATGTACTACCATATTCATCCGCTATTGATAGAGTCCATGCTTCAGTGCCATAAAGTAGGACTGTGATATTCAAGGTCTTATATAGAGTCTACTTAGTTGTACTCAATTGCCTTGATAGCCAGCGAATGGCAAGAGTGATTCTTGATTCTACTGAGGAGTTGTTGGCAGAATTAATAGCAGAGGCAAGGTAGACGAAGTCCTTTACTACCTCAAAATTATAGCTGTCGTCTGTGATGTTCTGTCTAATGTTATTTATCTCTTCTTGTTGATAGCATATACGAGTACTTGGTTTCGCCCTCAATTACCATTAACCCCATTATGGAAGCGAACGCAACGATGGCGGCCAATATTACCGGCGCGCGCTAGTATTTGCACAGAATTTTGAAAGATTGGGTCTCCAGTGTTCTCTTGTGAGTTCCGCACAATTCTTTAAATTTAAAGAAGTCAGATGACAGTGCGTCACCTATCTAAAACCGGTATCGGTTAAGTCGTTACCGATCTTGACAGAGCAGCCAACGTTGCCGATCGACATTCTGCACCGACGAGCGAGTTTGGCAAGGATTGAAAAACTAGACATGACTCTAGCTCGAGTAGCTCGTCTCTACATATAAATGCTACCATATACCGCATTAAAATCAATGAAAGATGGTGAATAGCGAATCGGATTTCTTAAGTATTTTTTTTTTTTCAGGATCAACCGAAGTGTGAAAATTTAGTCAATTGTGGGCTTTCCTATCCTGAAACCACACCGATAGGGGCCAATCAGATTGCTGACGAATAGCATTAGATGTTATTATAGCAGACAAGATCTTGTATGTAATGTTGAGGAGACTTACATGTACCTCTACCTATATAATTGGCTAAGTTGGCGGGATCTCTTTTTTTTGTGGATTGGGCAAATGATGCTGAGACTCATAAGGCATGCATTCTTCTGACCAGATCTGTGAAATGAAGTGGTGCATGCTCTCGGTAAAGTCATTTCCAGCAGCTTTGAATATCTTGGCCGGTAAGCCTTTAGGTCAAGCTGCCGTTTTGGATTTAACCTTTGATATTCCATCTTTACTGCGTTTTGGTCAGGTAGACGGGGGTTTTGGCTTTCATTGTCTAAGTTGAATGGCCTATTTTGCATGACGGTGAGATGTTGGGCTTCGTTGCAGAAGAAACTTTTTTCATATTCTCACCACTGACTGTGACTCTAATACAAGGTTTCCTTCTTCATCTCTAAAGGCTTCTGTACGGGTCTTGTTGCCTAGACTCGTTCTTTTCACCTGTTGATAAAACTTCTGTATGTTGTTCCTTGAGAACAAACTCTCAATATCTTCGATCGCACCCTTCACTTGTTCTTTTTTCTTCTTCTGGAGAAGCCGATGTTCTTCCTGTCTCTTTAGCTCTTTAGCTCTCTCTCTCTCTCTTGCTGTGTGAAACCTAGTACATCAGTTCTAGTGTGTCTAATGGCACGTTTGCAGCGTTGCCACTGGTCTTCTTTACTTGATGCTAGCGGGAAAAGGGTTGTTGAGAGATGTCGAGATACGCGTTTGTGATTACAGCTTTTCTATGTTACTCGTACAATTGCTCGCAGTAGTTTTTGTTTGTTAAACTTGGGAAATCCGCATTCGCACCTTTGCTGCAACAAGGTGATGATCCGATTCATTGTTGGCTGCTCGGAAGGTTCTGATATCCAGAATTCTGGAGGCATCTCTCACGTCGATCGCAATGTAATAAATCAGATTTAGCGTTTCATAATCCGGAGAGCGTTCTGCGTCCCGTTCTGTGTATTGAGATGAGGAAAGCGTTTGCTTGCTATAGTGATACTCCATCCGGCGCAAAGCCAATAACCCTAAGTCCATTGCCATACGTGGTGCCGTGTAGGCTATGCTTACTAAGTGTCGTAGAAACATTCTTGGGTGGCGTCACCCTTGTCTTCCGTAGGGGCATGGGCGCATATTGGGCTTATGTTAGCAAATTTAGTCTTGATGTGGATTGATATAAGACGCTCGGTCACGTGTCGGAAGCTCAAGAATTCTTGTTCAAGTCTGCCGCGTGTGGCAAATCCACATCTGAATAAGCGCTGTTTCTTTTTCATATAGCAATCACCTTAGTTTGCGTCACAGTTTTTCATCCTCGTTACGTTCGGCTCATCGCATCGCATTTCCTGGATGGTGGTGATATTTGCGTCATAGCAGTCAAGCACGTCTGCTGCACTGCCTGTTAAGCGTCCGAACATTCCACGTACAGATCCGAAGGTCTCTGTGCTTTAAATGTTTGCCAGTGAATCCGTTACTATCCGGGCTATTAGCTGGTCCGTCACATCTCTCTCGTATAGGGTTGTGAGCCCTATGACGGAATAGGGCACTTCTTTGCTATTGGTCTAGCACGACCTTGACATTTAAACATGCATGAGTAAAACCTTGCTCATATAGTTACCGGGGACAATCACTATAAGGTAAGCAAGCACTACGCTACGAACTTGATTGTTGCGCTGCTGCACCAACACAAGTTAACATATAGGACAGTCAGCAGTTTGTCGATCAATCGCCCCGCAGATCCCTGAACTGAATTATACATATGGTATAACTTGAAAAGGTTAGAACTAAAGTATGTCCATTTCCTATCTTTACCACTATTGTAACCTACTTACCCACGTACCTTCAGACAAAATCGAACAAATATCACTGGGCAACAATGAAAAATACTCGGACATACTGAATAGTGTTTCTTAGAGTACTCGACCTGTAGATAACGGGAAAAATAATATTTTGCTCAGGTCACGTACAACAACCTAACGGTACACACTTTTACTTCTTTAGCGAACAAGGTCAGTTCTAATAGAATCGCACATCGTTTAAATCGGTTTTTCTGTTAGTAATTTAAAAAAATAAACTAATTTGCGTAAGAAGAATATTAGAAGTGCATTAAAGTGATAAAATGCCACGATCTTGTGTTAATTGTCCAGATTTATTCTGCTATATTTGTGGAGAATTTATACCAATTTCCGAAAAAAAGAAAATAACACCATTTATTGAAAAGTGTTACTTTTCTTATTTTAAATTTAAAGTAAACCATCAGGATAATCTCTGGGCACCCCACATTTGCTGCCTTAGGTATCACCGACACTGGTTGGTTTAACGGGTCATTTTCTGCAATGCCTTTTGGAATGTCTATGATATGGAGAGAGCCCCAGAGTCACACAGATTGTTACTTTTGTTGCACCAATGTGAAGGGATTTTCTCGAAGATCAAAGCATTCCATAAAATATGCAGCTGTCTCTTCTGTAACAAGACCAGCACCTCATACAGAAATTCTGCCAGTTCCAAGGCCACCTTCCGGACGCCTTTCGGACACAGAAATTGAGCTCCCTACATCTTCTGATGCACCACATCTCATCAGTCAGATTGAGCTTAATGACCTCGTTAGAGACTTGGATTTGTCAAAACAAAAGACTGAAATACTGAGCTCAAGGTTAAAGCAGTGGAATCTGCTCAAGCCTGAGGTAAAAATTACAGAGTACCGTACGCGACAAAGTGAATTTGTTCCTTATTTTTCGAAAGCCGATAACATAGTGTATTGTAATGATATTAATGGCTTAATGCTGTCACTGGGTTATGAGCACAAAACCGAAGAATGGCGGCTATTCATCGACGCATCAAAGGCTAGTTTGAAAGCTGTATTGCTTTATAATGGTAATAAGTTTCCTTCAATACCTCTAGCGCATGGTGTGAATTTAAAAGAAACCTACGAAGTTATGAAATTTATATTGGAAAAAATTTAATATAAAAAATATAACTGGTCGATATATTCGGATTTAAAAGTTGTTGCTCTACTTCTTGGAATACAACTAGGTTACACCAAATTTTGTTGTTTTTTATGTGAGTGGGATAGTAGAGCACGAGCACCTTGTGAGAGTAGATTGGCCTATTAGAACAAACTTTATTTGTGGAGAAAAAAATATAAGGAATCTTTCATTGATCGAACCACAGCCACAGCGTGTTATTCTACCACCATTACATATCAAATTGGGTCTTACAAAAAACGTTGTAAAGGCGATGAAGAAAGACCAACCTGGTTTCAATTTTTTGAAACAAAAGTTCCCATCACTAAGCGAAGCAAAAATTAAAAAAGGTATTTTTGTGGGTCCAGACATTAGAAAGCTTATAAAAGATCCAGCTTTCATTCCTACTCTGGATTCATTAGAAAAACAGGGCAGGTGCTCATTTGTGAAATTAGCAGAAAATTTCCTAGGTAACAATAAGACTCCAGGTTATGCAGATGATGTAAAGAAAATGCTGGATGCTTATCATAAAATGGGATGCAACATGTCGCTAAAACTTCATTTTTTTCATTCTCATCTCAATTTCTTTCCTGAAAATATGGGTGATGTTAGCGATGAGCACGGCGAGAGATTCCACCAAGACATTGCTGCAATAGAGCAACGGTACCAAGGAAAATGGGAGCCATCAATGTTGGAAGATTACTGCTGGTCGCTTATAAAAGAGACTCCGAGGTGTTCTTATAAACGGAATCCAGATGCTTCCAAAAAAAACAACAAAATTTTACAAGAAATAACATTTTTCGGTAATATTTTTGGTTAAATTCTTAAATTCAAAAAAGCGTTTTCTCACAAAATCCCGATGTGACCTGGCTATTTTATATAGTTTTCCTCATTTCCAACGATTACGAATCACATAATTTTATATAAAAAATAAATATTTTTTTTGTTGACCAGTGTATTTAGCAGACTTGCTTTTTTATAACGTACAAACTCGTATATCCATCGCTGTGCTGATAGTATTGCTTGTGACTGCAACCCATAACAATAGTTCATCCCGTTTTTCCTTCTGTTGAAAAGTTTACAAAATCCTTGAATGTTCGTGCATCATCTCTGGTTCTAGTTTAAAGAATCTGAATATTTTGCAGAAGGTGGGCCACTGAAAAGCCTTGAATCTTCAAAAAGGCTAGAAGCATCTTTATTTGAATACCTAACACAAGGGCTCAGAGTAGCGATTGCTGATCGTAAGGAAACATGTAAGGGCTGTTTGATAAGTATCCGTGTTGGAAGATAGGTGGCGCTAGTGAGCCAAAATGAGTAGACCATCATTTAGCATAACCTCTTTTAGCCGGCTGTCAAAATTTGGTGACAATCCGACGCCTAGTTCTGTTTTAACACCCATTTCAAAACATCGTGTTAGTGTTTTTTTCGAACATCGAAAAAGAGCAGTATCAGTCCGTGATCCGATTCTTGTTTTTTGGCTGGCAAAACCTGCGAGGAAATCAAGTCCATTGTGTATGTGACCCATTCACTTTCCCGTACAACCGTTTACCATTGGTTCGCAGAGTTTCGCCGTGGCCGCACGTCGGTTTTTGATGAGCCGCGACCAGGTGGCCCAAAAACGGTTACCACAAGGGAAACCGTGGACAAGATCCATTATCTCGTATTGGCAGAAAGTCGAGTGAAAATTCGCTAGTTGGTTGAGATAGCAGGCATCTCAACTGAACGCGTTGGCCATATCCTGTACAAGATTTTGGGCATGAGAAAGCCATCCGCGCGATGAGTGCCGCGTTTGCTCTCACCGGAGATAAAGCGCAATCGTGAGACCACTTCAAAGACATGGTGCTTGGCGCTGTTTAATTTAAATCCGGAGAAGTTTCTGCGTCGTTTCGTGACCGTCCACAAGACATGGATTCATTGGTACACACCAGAGACCAAAGAACTATCAAAACAATGGATTTTACCCGGTGAACGTGCTCCAAAGAATTTGAAGACCGTGCTTTCGACCGGAAAGGTGTCAAAACAAAACTAAGCGTCGGATTGTCACCAAATTTTGACAGGCGGGCTAAAAGAAGTTATACTAAATGATGGTATACTCATTTTGGCTCAGTAGCGCCACTTATCTTCCAACACGGGTACTTATCAAATAGCCATCGTATTGTCATCCTCGGCAATTCAAATAAATTAGTGATATGGAGATCTAGAACAGATTTCAACTTAGGCTACTCCGAAGATGATACTTTGCAAGGCGAGGTACTAGTCAATGACATGAAACAATCCTCTTTATTCATTTAAAATTTTTTATCAATATTTGTTTTGGCTCGTTTCTGTTATACATATACTCGTAATTCATGTGCTACACATGAAAACTGCAATCAAAAAATACATCTCATTTTAAGTATTCAAAAGATAAAAACGTATATTCCAGACATTTGTAATGAAACCTCAGGGTGTGTTCTTTTGATTATTCCTATTTCGTAATTCTTTTTGTTTGTTGTTAATGGGAAATTTTGGACTAAACCACCGGTAGCACTGTTGGGAAGATATGTATCTGCTAAAAATCACCGAAACATTCTTTGATCCCATTCTTCGCACTTTGGGAAATTGGAGCATACTCATACTCTATCCTTGGAAACTAAATCATTCCTGAGAGCAGGAGCTGGCATTTTTTTTTTTTTTTCTTTCGGTTTGGTTCTCTTTGCCATCAGCAGTTAGGACAAAAGGGGGAGTAAATAAATTGGTATACTCGTACTTTGGTGTCCTTGTGTGTGCCGCTGTATGTGAGTACAGACACAATGGCGGGAATTATTCCCCGTTCGGGCCATGTAATTAAATCTTACATTGTTCCATTAATATTTTCTGACACCCTCACTTTCAAGGATGTTGTCGTACTCGTATTTGTTTTGTCCTTTTGTTGGAAGGCGTTGTGTTGTCCTTTAGTTGGTTTGGGTGGTAGGTGCTAATTGCATTCCTTAATACCGCGAAAGCTATTACTCTTTATTTTCATTGACCCCAGTAAGAACAACATGCAAAAGTTATACACTCATATGCGTCTATACGCGTATACATGTAACATAACCTCAAAATATTGAATTTAATTTCGAGTATACATATATCCATAGATACTCGTAGTATCCATAAACGTGAACTCAATTGACTTTTACTTTAAGAATATTTGATAGCTGTCGTTCCTTCACCCATTGAGACTGGAGAGTTCGGTTCGATGGCACACAGAGGCACCAAAATGGAACAGCTAGTTTTTCTTTCACTATAGCATATAGCGGTTTCGATTTCAGTAACAGTGGGGGCTTAGATCTGAGCGGTGGATTTAGGAAGAGGTTTCAGTTGAGAGGGTGGTTTGAAAAATTATACCATGAAATGATAGCCAACAACTGGGAGAACATGATTTGCTGGTGGAGTGCTGGCGGTGGCGGTGGCGATGGTGGTGGCAATACTAATGGAAAGGATATGTTCAACAGTCACGAAAACGTCTCAATTATGTCGGCGATAAAACGTAATCTTAGATTGTCATTTCATTTTG
The DNA here is from genome assembly GCA_963966105.1 of Volucella zonaria. Classification (NCBI taxonomy): domain Eukaryota; kingdom Metazoa; phylum Arthropoda; class Insecta; order Diptera; family Syrphidae; genus Volucella; species Volucella zonaria. The sequence goes on from OZ014532.1 coordinate 162,896,868, forward strand.
TGTTCTATTTGATGAGTACTCTGTTACAGAATACAGAGATTGCCTGTGGTTTTCCTGGACAGGAAGAAGGATATTACTCATGCTAGTAAAACTCCTCAAGAATTTATTCTGTGTTCTCCTACTGCCACCAGCGTCATGATATATGTTATGTTGGAAGAAACAACATTTTTCATCTGGGCTTTTTATTTTCTGTTTTATTTTTCTATCTACTCTGGAAGTAAAAGGACTTTAAAGGTATGACAGTGGTTCTACACAATATTAATCATTTACAAGCGAATATGAGTTAATTTCGAAGTATGAGGAGAACTTTCTGGCAATTAGTTTTGAATTTGTAGGAAATAAAGTCATGTGTACGCAAAGCTTTTGTGTCAATCAAAATTGGAGTCAATTAGCACCTTTGAAAATGTGACGTGACAGTATAAGATGAGATGAGCTGAAATGAGATGAGATGAGATGAGACGAGACGTTAACCGCTAATAATAGAATTGATCTCCTAATTATATTATAACACAACAGTTGATAAATGTCGGAAAAAGATAACAGGAGAGAGGTGTCTAAATTTGGCTTTGAATTTCAGTTCAATTCGCATTCTATAGGCGTGCACGGGTGTGTTGGATGTTGTATTTTAAGCATTGCTGTGGGGGATGCTTTAATTTGGGAAAATTCGTATAATTGGGGATGATTTTTTGTTTTACTTTTTCGCCCCCTGTGGTCTTTAGTACATACCCGTACTTGTATTTGTTCAGTGAATGGACTTATGGAATTAAGCGTTTCTTATGTAACGTACTTGTAATGTTTGCGTGTGAGTTGATAATAAAATTTACAAAGCTACTTAAAAGTTGAAATCTGTTTGTGATTTTTCTCAATAATATTTGTGTTATGTTTTACGACGTTATTTTTCAAAATTTAAACTTAAAGCCAATTTTGTGTGTCTTCTTTTTATAGTCACGCAGGCAGTCGGTGAACTTTACGGTGATGCCACCAGGAGTTCTGGACAATTGTAGTCATGCAGAATCTGAGGATGATATTCAAATAGCGCTTGCACCGAAGATACAATCGTATTTGAATCAAATAGGTCGACGACCTTCATGTTGTAGCGTCATGTTACCTATTGCATTCGAACGGGCTGCCGATCAATCATGGATGGATCCGAGATTTGATTCACGAATACTTGAAGAACAGTATCAAGCCAGTCTTTTTCCGCATGTGCGAATGCGCTATCGGTGAGTATTATTTCTTACTTAATTGTGCTAAAATGCTTGAGTGTCATAATTATTGAAAAACTTAACACCGTCTGGATTTTCTAGTAAAGATATTGAGTATTTTGCACCAAACTCCTACTATGGGGCATAAGAGTATGGTGTTAGTCTTGCAGCATTAATTCCAGGAGAATCGCACAAAGACGGAAGATAATCCGTCCTGTTGGGAGAATGACAAAATCGAAATAAAGATGTTTCTCACAAGTTGGCATATACGAGCTTAGTCTACTATTCGAGCAAATTCTCATTTATTATGCGCTGTATTTGTACTTAAAACCTTAAAGAAACCAAGTCTGAACTGGTAGTTAAAAGAAGAATACACTTGGATCAAAAGTAGTCTCATTTTGATAATTCGGTATCAGATCCTCTTGAAATCGTTATGATTTCTTAACTGTATTATCTTTATTCAGATACTCAGATTATTAAAGGATTGCAAATGTTTTTTTATGAGGCAATAGCAACCACAACGCAGGCTCTTTTTGGATTTTTTCTCTTTCTCCATTTGAATTTGTATTCTTAATCTGGAGTTGTTAGCCGTAGTTTGTGGCAGATAGCGGCGTTCACACTCCACGATTTATGTATACGATTTGCTTGATGACCGTGCTTGATGGGTCAGTTCGTAGAGTGTGAACGCTCTTACAACATGTCGTCAGATTTGTCGCATGGAAGTTCAACTTTTTCGACTTTTTGACTAGCTTGATCGACGTATCGTAAGGTATGAACAGTTGTCGTATAACTTCAGAGCATTTTTTCACCTTAGCTTGTGACTTCAGAGAGTGAACCCAATTTTGAGCGGAATGAACGATATGACGTCAAGCAAAAGAAAAAGAATTTTGGTTTGATTTTTGTGAGGTGTACCGGCAATTTCCAGAAGGATTTGATTTGGCTATGAGGGTGCTGAATTTCAGATCTGAAAAACTTCTTCCTGTGGCTAAAAACCTAAGGGTTGAGGACAAAGGCTCGTGAGGAGATATTGCATCTCTCAATATTGTATTTGCTTTTCTTATACTAGATGGAGTGACCTCCTTCGGAATTAAAATTTTTTTCTTTTTTAATGTTTTATTCAATATAGTCCTTTTTTAGTTTGATACACTTATTCCAGCGATTTTGCAACTTCTTGATCCCTTCCGAAAAGTAATTTTCCGGAAGGCCTGCAAAATACTCCTCTGTGGCGTCGATGATTTCCTCGCGTGAGCTGAATTTTTTATAGATGAGCCACCTATTGAGGTTTGGGAAGAGATAATACATAGTCCGAGGGATCCAAATCCAGTTACCAATCGACGCCAAAAGTCCGCTCGATTAGGCAACAACAAGTCCAAACACTCTTTCGAAGTGCTCTCGCGTTCGTGTTTTTGGTCAGGAGTGGCACCCAGCGGCAGGATAACTTTTCATATGCAGAATATTGCCCAAAATATAGCGTGTGCGCTCAGTACTAATCTTTGTGGTATCTGCTAACTCGCGCACCTTCACTTTCCGGTCAGCCAACACCATTTCATGTATTTTTTTGACATTGTCCTCTGTAACCGCATCGGAAGGCCTGCCGTTGCGGACTTGATTGGTAGTGGAGTTGCGAAACTCTCGAAACCAATATTTGACGGTGTAATCTGACGAAGCATTAGCCCCATAATATTTATCCAATTTTTCTTTTGTTTCATTCGCCGTTTTGCCCCTCAAAAAATAATGTTTTTTGAGAGAAAAAATCGCTTTTGTCCATACTCAACATGATGCCAAACACATCAACAACAATCAGCTGTCAAAACAAAACTAAAGACAGCATTGCACTGAAATTTGGCATGTCTGCCTAAATATGAATGGACTTCAAGGCACCATAACCTTTTTTGCAGTAGCATTGCATTCTGCCAGTCAAGGAGGTCACTTTTCACTCCTTTTCACTAACATAATTCCTGCGGTTTTTTTTTTCAAAATTTGAACGTTTATTTAAGAAAAACATGTACAATAGTATTATTCAAAGTATTGCCCATCTGAAGCTATGACTTTTTCCCATCTTTCTGGCAATTTGTGGATCCCATCCCAAAAGAACTGCGCCGGTTTGGCAGCCAAGAATGGATCAAGCCAATTCTTGATATTCTGCTCTGATGTGAACCGTATTTCAGTGAGGGCATTCTGCATCGACCGGAACAAATGGTAGTCAGAAGGGGCAAGGTCTGGGCTATAAGGCGGGTGGGGTAAGACTTCCCATCCACTGTTTTCCAAATAGTTCTTAACCGGAATAGCAAGGTGGGGCCGAGCGTTGTCATGATGGAAAATTATTGTCTCGTGTCTGGTCGCATATTCCGGGCGTTTTTCGGCCACTGCTCTCTTCAAACGGATTAATTGTGTTCGGTAGCGTTGTCCATTGATGGTTTCACCCGGTTTTAGCAGCTCATAATACAGCACGCCCATCTGATCCCACCAAATACAGAGCATTGTCTTCGCGCCATCGATATTGGGCTTTGCCGTTGGTTTGGCTGGTTGGACGGGTTTCACATTTGATTTTTTGCGCTTGGGGTTGTCGTAATGGATCCATTTTTCATCACCAGTAACAATCCGATGCAAAAATGACTTCCTTTTGTGGCGTTCTAGCAGCATTTCGGACATGCAAAACCGCCTTTCGACGTCTCTCGACTTGAGTTCATGTGGAACCCAATTTCCTTGCTTTTGAATATATCCAGCTGCTTTTAAACGTTTTGAAATGGCTGCTTGAGTTACACTCAAAGATTCTGCGAGCTCTTCTTGTGTTTGGCAACAATCTTCATAGAGTAATGCTTCCAGTTCTTCATCTTCAAACTTTTTTGGCTGCCCAGGACGTTCATCGTCTTCCAAGCCAAAATCACCACTTTTAAATCGTGCAAACCACTTTTGGCACGTTCGCACAGCTTGTGCATATTCACCACAAACTTCCACCAAAATACGATGACTTTCGGCAGCAGTTTTCTTCATATTAAAGTAATGAAGAAGAACTCCCCGCAAAAACACTTTTTCAGGCACAAAGTTCGACATATTTGAGTGAAAAGAAATTATTGTTGTTTACACTTCAAATGAATGACATATACTGAAATGACGTACAATGACAGTAGCTTTCCAACGCATGTTCCAATGGAATAATACAAGTTACGCCATCTCTTAGCAAACCGCACGAATTACGAGTAAGTTATAGACTCAATAGTATGAGGACTTATTTTTATTTCTCAGTAACTCCTGATACGTTACTGCATCCATTCGCAAATAATTACAAAAATCCTCTGGCGATGAGAGGTTACTACGTTTTCCTTCAGTTTCGAGTATTTCATCAATAATCATGACTGTAACAAGAGCACGCGCCGCCATGTTTATACCCCGAAATTTCTGTCGCAAATGAAGTCTGTCAAGCAAGTTGTATGGTGTGAACGCTAGGCATTATTTGATCGTCAATCAAATCGTATAGACAAATCGCAGAGTGTGAACGCCGCTCATAGCGCCAATCATAGTGCCTGTTCTGTTCACATTGGCGAGGGAATGCAAGTCCTCTCCATGAACGTCGTTTTCACATTCTCTTGGTGTTGAAAGACTTTTTGACAAGCGGAACACATAAATCGGAGCATTTTTAATTTTTAAATATGAGCAGTTGGCCTCAAACATGCCCTTCTCCTCTTTTTTACACTTTCTTGCTCATCAACAATCAAAATTAAAATTAAAAAATATGTCAGAAATGCAAAGATATGGAAAGAATCGATGTGCTTCACCTGATGTGCAAGTAATTCTTCTTCAACCCACTTCAATAAAAATCGTTCCCTCTCTTTCGGATAGTCTTCCTGCTCGCGCCAATGTGAACAGGCACTAATAAGAGCAGCTAGGAAAGGACAGGCTAATCAGTTCTTGGCATCAAATACCGGCATTGATACTAATCAAACTTAAAATGTTTACGTTTTTTTACTTTCGATAAAAAATACCCGGCACTTCTTAAATCATCTGGATATTAAAATGTATCTAACCACACATCTCTGTCTACTACAAAATGTCACACCCTCACTAACCCGCACAGCGTGAGACTGAGCTTGTACGTAACAATTTTAAAATTTATTGAGATTGTTGTACTTTGGAATATAATCCACGACCATCCCACTTGCTTCCCTTAGGACTCATGTGTTAGAGCCGATACCAGTAGCAAATGTGTGCTGTTGCCCAGAATTTAGTAAGGATGTTTCACAATTTGCTTCACTACTGAGTCCTCGCAATCTCAGAGCAACCAATATATGTAGTTACCAATTGGGAAGAGTTGAAGTTCAATGTGGAATGCAGCAGATATTACACACATTCCCAATTTTTTGAAAAGAAATCAAGGTGTGTACAGTGTAGTTCTTTTATTTAAGTAAAGTGTGCTCAGCGAAAAGTTTGAAATTAAATAAAAAAAGCTAATTTAATTTGTACCTTAATATTTATTCTTATAAATTGTTTAACTATGTGCGTTTAATTTCTTCTAAATGCCTTCCGCTTCTATAAAGGGATTCCTGCTGCTGTTCCTTCACATTCACAAATATGCGTTATTTTAAAACTTTGGCAAAAAAATGTCGCATGAAGACTAAGGTGTTAGATCCGGCGAAAAACCAACAAATGTCTAAATGATGGCGCTACTGAATCAAAATGAGTGTAACATCATTTAGTATTACTTCTTTTAGCCCGTCTGTCAAAATTTGGTGACAATCCGATGCTTAGTTCTGTTTTAACACCCATTTCAATTTCAAAACATCGTGTTAGTGTCTTGCGACCATGGAAAAAGAGCAGTATCGCTCCGTGATCCGATTCTTGTTTTTGAGTGGCAGAACCTGCGAGAAAATCAAGCCCATTCTCGATAATGTGTATGGGAATCATTCACCTTCCCGTATAACCGTTTACCATTGATTCGCAGAGGTTCGCCGTGGCCACACGACGATTTTTGATGAACCGCGCCCCGGTGGCCCAAAAACGGTTACCACAGAGGGGACCGTGGACAAAATCCATGATCTCATATTGGCGGAGCGACGAGTGAAAATTCGGGAGTTGGCTGAGTTAGCAGGCATTTCAACTGAACGCGTTAGCCATATCCTGCACGAGATTTTGGGCATGAGAAAGCTGTCCGCGCGATGGGTGCCGCGTTTGCTCACATTGGAGAACAAGCGTAATCGTGAGGCCACTTCAAAAACGTCGTTGGCCTTTTTTAATCGAATTCCGGAGGAGTCTCTGCGTTGTTTCGTGACCGCCGATGAGAAATGGATTCATTGGTACACACCAGAGGTTAAAGAACAATCGAAACAATGGATTTTACCCGGTGAACGTGCTCCAGAGAAGGCGAAGATCGTACCTTCGGCCGGAAAGGTGTCAAAACAAAACTAAGCGTCGGATTGTCACCAAATTTTGACAGGCCGGCTAAAAGAAGATATATTAAATGATGGTACACTGATTTTGGCGCAGTAGCGCCACCTATCTTCCAATCCGGGTACTCATCAAACAGCCCTCGTATTTGTTAATTAATTTACTTTGGATGATTGCTCTCAACTTCTCCAATGATTCTATCGTTGTGCGGAGTTCCATCATTTTGCTAAAAAACTTTCCTTGTTAGCGTGTGTTGTTGTGCCCGGAAAACCACTGTATGTTATTGCGGGAATAGAATTTTTTTGTTCATTCGGCACTACACTGCCTGAAAGAAATACAAAGTAAGCATTATTGCTGTTCCTACGTCTAGCATTTTTCTTGCGTAGATTACTGGGTGGAAGTTTCTTTTCCAGAATATATTTTTTTTATTTGAAAATGCCAGTAGAGATCGCAATCTTTCTTAACGATTTATGTATATTCCCCCGCCTCGATCTTGAGGGGGATTTCTGTTGAACTTGATCCATTTTTCTTCATAAACATGCGTTTTCGAGGCAGTCTCCACAAAAGGAATATTGTTAGTGAAAGAACTTCAGGCTAAGCGAATCATCTGGTATTGCATCGGAAAATCCAGTCCAAAAAGCAATTAACGTTCAAATTACAGCCGAGGTTCGAAAAAAAGACTGAACAAAAAAAATTGAATTGCTCGAATGCCAAAACAACATCAAATTCTCGTCCTCACTATTAATGTGATCCAGAACGCCAGCAAACCTAATAAACTTTACAAGATGCGCAGAAGAAATTTAGATGTGTTGGAGAAATATGTCGCATTAGTTGAATTTATACGCGCTTCTCATTTGAACGGTTCATAAAAGTGAAGTTATACGATTTCTGAAACATCGATCCTTAAAAGGTCTGTTAAATACATTGCACCTCACTGAAACCTTTTCATCCTAAACAAAATTATGTCTGTCAAATAATCGACAAATTTTAATTAAAACGTGATACGCTATGTTGCTTAGCGTTCTAAAAGCCCCTCTTGAATCAAGATTTAAGGGGCTATGACATGCCCTTTCCCGAAAAACTGAAACTCGTGCATTACTTACGAGTTATAAGCCAATAAATCTTCATACGAGTATACAAGGTGGTCCGGTTTGGGATACAGATATTATGCAATCGGATTCATTGGTTCATGTTATGAAAAATTCGAATGCAAGGGGGAGTGGGGGTCTATCTTCAACACCCACCAATTACACGGTGTTTAAAAAAGTTATTTCTGAGAAGAAGGTAGCACCAAGCACCAATTATTTATTTCTAACTTCTAGCGTATTAAACCTAGAGCAATCAAGCTGTGCACGTTTGATAGCCAATTTTTTTTTTATTATTTTGGTGTGCCATAATGTTACCTACTAATTCATAATACAAAGTTTTTACCTGAAGCTTACAGTTTTCCAGGTATGCGGTTAAATAAATTAATCCCCAATATGAATATTTTTTATTATCACTAAAAAATTACTCTAAAATAAGTGCTTCTTTGAAGGAACTTTTTTAAACACCCTGTAACTCAGTGGGTGTTGAAGATAGACCCCCTCCTCCCATACGATTGTTTTCATAACCTGAACCCGTGAATCAGGTCCCAAAATATCTGTATCTCAAACCGGACCACCCTGTATATTAATCTATAGTATTTCTTTCCTACACTTATATATTTTTTGTTGTTTCATTTCCAGGTTTTCACTTTCATACATTTTACTCTGTTCACTGGCGTGGTTCCTATACTTTATGACAGAAGGCAGTACAAGAGATTACTGGTGGCCAGTGGCAAGTTCCTTCTTGATTCTATCATTAATCATAATTTTAGGTCTAAGCTTCGCCCAATGGGACGTTTACCAAGGCAACTCGAACTTAACATCAGTTTTAACAGCCATCATCCTGTGTATAGCATCACTAGGTTTTCTAAGTTTCACCAGCACCGCATTTAGTCCATTGGGTCACTTTGCCCTTAGCATGGAGATCATCCTTCTAATATACACAGCTATACCAATGAAGCTGTGGGTGACGGTTTCCATCGCCATCACATACTCAATACTCTTCGAAACGCTGGCGCATTTAGTTGGTGGTAATACGGCAGTGCATGGAGTAGCAAGTGGTCTAAGTTTTAAGATACTCATCATTCGGATACTTTCCCAATTCAGCGTGCATCTAGTTGGTTTGCATGTTCTGGTAATGAATGTAGTTCGGACGCGTGGTACATTTATGAAGGTGGGTCAGAATCTTTTGGTGAGAAGGCAGCTTGAAATGGAGAAGCAACTGAAAGAGAAGATGATACACTCCATGATGCCGCCGACGGTGGCTGACATGCTGTTGAATGGGTTAGAACAACCAGAATTAATAGTAAACGATGAGAGTTTAAAATGCATGAGACCACGAACTTCAAATGATGTCAAGTCCTTGTTTCGACCATTTCATATGCATAGCATGGACAATGTGAGTATTTTGTTTGCTGACATTGTGGGTTTTACGAAAATGTCATCGACCAAGACGGCCGAGCAGTTGGTCGAAATTCTGAATGACCTCTTTGAAAGATTCGATGAACTGTGCACCTTAAATGGGTGTGAGAAGATCTCCACTCTGGGAGACTGTTACTACTGTGTATCGGGATGTCCTGAACCTAGGCCAGATCACGCTACCTGTTGCGTCGAAATGGGCTTAGGCATGATTGATGTGATGAGAGCCTTTGAAGCGCAGCGACATGAGTGCGTCAAAATGAGAGTTGGCGTTCATACGGGCTCAGTTCTTTGTGGGATTGTGGGGACACGAAGAGTTAAATTTGATGTCTGGAGCAATGATGTTACGCTGGCGAATAAGTATAATTCAAAACTTTTTATTTTGAATCATTCTATTCATTTACATTCTCTTTTATAGAATGGAGTCGACTGGTGAACCAGAAAAAGTTCATGTAACTGAAATTACATCCAGCTTTTTGGGTGATGCATACTTCCTAGAAGACGGTGAGGAGGTCCTCGGTAAGATCCCATTGAATTGAAGTATGATATTTGTTCTTTGATTTAATTTGTCGTTTCTTTCTAGGTCATCGAACATACTTTGTAACGGGTCGGCGAAAAGAAGCTTCTCGAAATAATAGTCTAAGTCCTAGTCCACGAAATGGTTCGAATTTTTTGCTTGCTTACAATGGAAATTCACTCTCACAAAGTGCTACGAATGTATCTGTTATACAACCCAATGTTCCCCCAGCATCACCAGTTGGACAGACATCGAATTCTCTAAACCCATCGCCAAATCTCTCAAAACGTCCCCACCTAACTTCGTTTGTAGCGAAAATGCGTAAGAAATCCACCGGCAATCAGTTTCAAGAAGTAGAAAAGGGATATAACAATAATACAACACAAAAACATCCAACAATTATTATCACCACAAAATCTCTTCCTGGTAGTTTAGACTCAGATCATGAAGACGAAGGCTGTTGTAAGGGCTCTGGTGCAGTGGCAATAAAGCCTCATTCGAATCCAGACGAGGAGAATAAAACAAAAGCGCGACTGAAAAACTGGCGATATCCGCGGTTTTTCAAAAAAATCGAAGACTTTAAGAAAACCGAATCTTCAGGAATTTTTAAATCGACACCACCTCGACCTCCGGTTGAAGTGATCTCTTGCCTAGAACAGAATGGTTATCAGCAAATTCCACTCTTAATTGAGACCACAAAGCCCACCTACACGCTAGACATTCCACAAAAGCCAGGTCATGTGCCTGGTGTGTTAGTCAAGTCACCTGACGGTAGCTGCTGTTCTCCCGGTCAACATTCAATGTTTGACGATATTATCGATATCAGATCATATATTTCGCAATCTAGAAGTGATATTTCACCTTTCGGAAGATCAGGCAGCTATCGATCACAATGTGGCCGATCGGGTCAATCAGGTCAATCTTGTCATTGGGATGTCTCGCCTGTTGGTAGACCGCGTGCGTCCACCCTGACAGTGGGAAGAGCGGAAGTTCCACCTCCGCCACCAGTGCCAGCTAATATTCAACCTCCACCGGGAATCGACGGTTATAGTATATCGGCGACGAGTCGCAAAGATTCCGGAATCCGAAGTAATAGCCGGAGGTCAAGTATACAGCAGCAGATTTTTGCGCTGGGACAACCACCTGCACTATCCCAACATCGAGTCTCTGGATATTTTACTAGTTCCACTTCTAGTATATCTAACATCTGTGACTTATCCTGCCAATTACCAGTTCCACCACCAGCACGGAGTGATCAACCCCAGCAACCATCGGATCCTTTGGCCGCATGTCTTCAGCAACTAAGAAAGCAATCTGATCTTCAGTTGATAAGATGCGTTCGAGATAATGCTAAATCACAGAGAAGCTACCTAGTTAAACCGCCATTGAAGCGATTAAGCCTATTTTTCAAATCCCAGCAAATGGAAACAGAATTTCGATCGAAAGCTCATCTTTTTGGGCGAGAGAATGAAACAGAAGGACCACCAACTTTAGCCACACCTAGGTACAATACTTATTTTGATATTTTTGTAGGCATCGTGCTATACCTCTGCATCTCAGCGTCCCTATTTCTTATGACGCCAACTACATCCTCGATATACTTTCGCATTTGGGTATCACTTTTTACTATCTTCACAGCCATTCAGTTTTTTGCCTTGTTCCTGTTTACGCGACAAATGTTTCGCCGCAATAGAGGTAGAAGCAAGTCTATACCAAGTGACGACAGCACAAAAACTGATTCATTTGCTGATCGTGTTTTCGAAGCGATATCCAATTGGTATCCCTGGCACATATGCTTAGCGGTTCTAATGTCATTGCCAGTCGTTCTCATAATTGTTCATTTTGCACTGCTGGCACCGCTGCAATTGCAAGTCTTCGAATATCATTATGGCATCTTAATATTTGTATGTATCGTACATTTCTGCAACTTTACACAACTGAATTGCTGGATGAGAAATATTTTAGCTTTTATGGCTGCATTGTGCTTTGTTGGCATTGCAGTTAGTCAGCTAACAGCCTACGTAAATCGCAATGACTTGATAAATTTCAAAAATATCATCTTTGAAGAGATCAAGTGGTTTCAAGACTACCATGTGGAAATCTATCTCGATCTTCTATTTATCCTGGTTTTAGTATGGTTCTTAAATCGAGAATTAGAAATTGGATATCGAATGACTTTCTATGGGAATGCTGTTGCAAATCAGGATAAAATCAGCGTGGAGAACATGAAAAACCAAGCAGATATGCTATTGCATAACATCACACCGAAACACGTTGCAGAGCATTTGAAAAATACCGCCAAGTACTCAGAGAATCATCGAAACGTTGCAATCATCTTCGCAAGTATAGTGAACTTTAATGAAATGTATGATGAAAGTTATTTAGGGGGAAAGGAATACCTGCGTGTACTTAATGAATTAATTGGAGACTTTGATGAGCTCTTATCGAGACCAGAGTTTCAAAGTGTAGAGAAAATAAAGACAATTGGAAGCACGTTTATGGCAGCGAGCGGGCTTGATCCTCTTAAGCGTGGTGATAACAATGATCATATTTACGCATTGATGGAATTTTCGCTGGCGATGCAGTCAGCGGTGGACGCCTTCAATAAGGATTTGTTGGAGTTTAATTTAATCCTGAGAATTGGTTTTAATATCGGTGATATAACGGCTGGTGTTATTGGAACGAGTAAATTGCATTATGATATATGGGGTGATGCTGTCAATGTCGCAAGCCGTATGGATTCAACAGGGATACCTGGTGGTATTCAAATTGGAAAGGACTGTTTACCGTATTTGGAGGAGAGATATGAGTTTGAGCCACGTGGGGAAGTTTATGTGAAAGGAAAAGATCATATGGAGGTGTTTTTGTTTAAGAGAAGAAAGTCAGACCACATTGAGTCTGAAGATGAGATTGAGAGATAAAGTTGTTATAAGCTACATTAAGGGTTTCAAAGAAGGTGGTGAATTTAAAGGTGGTGCAATCAATGGTAGTGCAGTTTTGAAAGAGCAGTTTGAAAGACCTAACATTTTTTTAATACAAAAATGTTGAATCATTTGTTATTAATGCCTTCAGGTTTTATTGTATTAATGCAAAAAATATCCATAAACTCAACAAGACCTCTGTAAGCCTTTCGATTAGAGCGGAATGTTTTTTTTTTTCCTTCAAAACGCTTGTTTGGTTGACATTAACAAAACCGTGAAACTCGGTCATATCACAGACGATGTCTCGGATACCAAAAAGATGTTCCTTATCATGCGCACAAAAGTCAGTTATTTAGGAAAAAGAAGTCGCTTTAGCGTTATTGATCAGCTGTCTTCAATTTTGCATAGCAAGGTGATGAATCCCAATTATTTGCGCCTCCTGAGTTAAAGCCTTTCTCTCCTATGAATCTTAACTTTCGACTTTACGGTGGAGTCTTTGTTTTAATCTCTGTTTGTGTTGGCAATAACGAAACGAAAATTGCTCGAAGTTGTTTTCTTTTCAAATAGTCCTGGTCAGATTATAAATGCATTATAAAATTTAGCGTTACTTGTTCTTCGACTTCATTGCCTTTTTTAGTGCCTCATTACCCAACTTGTCAGTTCTTACTCCCAATTTAAATTCCACTCGTGTGTCACTACTGATGTCATGTGCGAATCTTCACAAGCAACGTTAGTTAAAGTCTCAACGTTAGCGGCGGTCGTATGTATTGTACTATTATTTGTTGTCGGTAAGCCACTTCTGCCTTCATCAAATCAGTTCGTTAACATAGGGCTTAAGGGGCTTACTTCTAAATCAAAGAAGAATTTGTAAGCATGGCACAGAATGCTTATGGGATTGTAGTTGGGTAATATAGATGGCACTTGGATTTGAATTAACGCTCTTAGTTTTTCAGTGCGAGATCATCCGAGTCTCAGGGTTAAGCTCGAGTTAAATCAAAAAATATGTTTTTCAGTCAATTTTAATCCTGAGCTAACAAGAAATTAACCCAGCAAATTTGCTGAGTTAATTCTGGATTAACTGAGCAAATTTTTTTGACAGATACTGAAAATAGCACTTGCTATTGATTTCTTTCGCGATTTCAGCCCAGGATTTTGCCTTATCTTCAACATTCGTTCGGTCCGTTCGATTATAGTCTATAATATCTTTTTTTTTCACAAATTCTAATAAATATTCAATTTCATCTGATGAAAAATTGTTGCTTGTTTTGCTCATTGTTTTTAGTATGCACCACACAAAGAAAAAAAAAAGCAAAACGATAAGCAATGAGCAGATGAGAATGACAGATTTCGATTGTGTTTTGAAAACTGAACGATACAATGGCAGTGATGCCAAATTAAACCACCACTCATAGAATTAAAATTAATCTTGCACTGAAAAATTGCTTCATGAGTTAACTCTGGATTAATTTTAGCCCCGAGTTAGTAAACTCTAGCTTAACTTGGTTTTAACTAAGCAGTGAAAAACTGGGCCTTAGTGATCCGGTTATGTGTTTTGTTTCTGTACTTTTGTACATTTATCCTTTTTATTCAGCGCGTAGAGCTGATGAAGAGCTCTTGCCTTTTTTGTAGTCTCTAATTTTTTCAATAATTGCAGTACATATTCGTAAAAGATTGGAAGTAGCAGTGCAGTTCCGGCGGAGTTAACACTAGTTATTACTTCAATTGATGTAGGCAGTACTTGGCATTCTTAATGTTTCAATATTGAACTTCCTCTCGGTGGACGTTTATAAATTTGTTTCTGAAATATAATATTGTTAAGTGCGTAGATCGGACGTCTAGCTCTTTTCTATTTGGAGGAGTCATTTTGTAGCTCTACAATATAACTCGGAAGTTTTTTCTTTCCTTCATTGGAAACAAGTAATCAGGTCCTTTATTTCAAGCATAAAATCATATTGAAATAATTCGTAGCTTAGCTTTCCTTAAAACCTTAGGATGCTAACGCTCTCCGTAGAATCTCTATTAGCTTTGAGGAATCAGTTTGTTTTCTTCAACGTCTTTTGGCACAAACAGATTGGCGTGGTTATCTAAAGTATGTTAACTGTTGCGTATTGATTTAAAATGCTGGGGGTTTCCTTAGTTTTTACTTTTGGGCCCAGCAGGCTTTGTTTAATTTAAGCTATATCTGTTATTTTCGTTTACTTACAAGTACTTAAGACCATCGGTCCAATTTCAACTGCTTTCCGACATATCTGAGTTGTAGTTTTAAATATAAAATAAACAACAAAACATGATCCTTTTTAATCACTTCTCTTACGATTTGTGTGCAATCTACTTGCAAATATGCGTCTTCATAGCACAGCTATAAATATTATCTCGCCAGAACTGACCATGTGTCTGTTCTTCCTTTTTTTGTTTTAAAGAAAACTGCTTATAAGCTAATGAGTTATTATCAAAACTTACAGCAAAGTTGTCTTCCATAATATTTCTAGTTTCCTACTGCTGTACCTCTGTTAAAAAAGAAGTTTATCTTTAAGTCTTACTGTATTATCCTATCAATTGTGCAATAATCTTCACAACCACTCTTTCCAAATACTAATACACCTTCGTTCAAACCTTCAATTGATACTTAAACATCTTTGTAGTGCTCATATGCAAGTAAAAAGCAACCGACAACTTTTATCCTTCTAGGGAACAAAAAACAAAACATATATATATATATATTAAAAGAATTGTTTAACAAAAATTCTTGTCAACGTGTGATAAACCAAATGGATTAAGGGCTTTAACGCAAAATTATAATAAATTTAAAACTAAAATTAAATTAAAATAATAAAATATGTATTTTTCTAAAATGTGTAAAGAAATTAAGAGAAAGGTTTAAATTACTAAATTAAACGATTTTTTTTCTTGAGAAAAAAAAAAAACTCAAAGGTCTGTTACCTGAAATATTTGTTTTTAAAAAACACTTTGTTTAAAGAATTCTATAACCGGTTTAGTTCTTGTTTATTTTGTAATTTATGTATATGTAAAAAACATATATTTTATATATATTTTAGATAATATACTCTTAGCCAATGCGTGTATAAATTAGGCTTTACTTAGGATAGTCCAAAAACAAATTTTACTTTATTTTATTTTTGTTTTCTTTTTTATATTAAACATGTGATCGTAATATATGTCGTTCGATTAAATTATTATTTTTTTTATATTTTTATGCTAACTGAAATATACACCTGCACATTTATACAATATACATGAATATACAAATGTATACGTATATTTTTCTTGCCTTTTTGTTTTTAAAATTTAAATTAAATTTAAAAATATTTTCTAACTTAAACATAAATAATGAAATCAAAATATTTGCTAAAAATTTGATACCATTATTATTGTTATGTAATGTGCGAATTCTATAATTTTTTTTTTTATATACAAATAATATATATAAATATGTATAATAAATGTTAATAGTGTTGATATTGAAAGTATAAAAACCTGTCTTTGATGTATTTTGTTTTACGATGAATAAATGTGCGTGTTAAAATTTAACAAAAAAGAAAACAATATACAATATGTTTATATACATATATTAAATGACAAACGATGCAAATAAAAATGAATTAGTATAATTTTTGTAACTTTGTATAGCAATTTGAACGAAGAGAAAATGCTTTAAATAACTAGATGTGCGCATTATTTCATTTTATTTTTATATTTTCAAATGTGTAACTTAATAATTAGGGAGTGACGAGGAGAAGAAATTAATTTAATTGTAATAAAATACTTATTTTTCATTAAGCAGAGAATAGACATTATTTAAAGAAATTATACGATTTATTTATTTGTTAAGATATTAAATGAAATATATTATAAATGTACGAAAACATTTCCAAGAGGTAAATTTGTTTTTGTCCGTCTACTGGGAGCTGAATTGAAGTACAGGTCAACCCAGAATAACTTTACTAAGCTTAATTCGGAATGCGACAAAAGTAACTTTGTGATTTGTTTTTTTAAATAAATATCAGGTGAGATGAGAAAAACAAAAAGTTTAGGCTTTAAGAGGAAATTCACTTTATTCTATTTTTGATATACAGGGTGGAGTAATAAGAAACCGGCTTTATTATCGAGTATATCCATCTTTCCTTTGATTAGGAGTTAGAATATACGCGATCGACGCATGGAATGTCTCCAGCATTGAATCGGATCACTACCTCACTACCTTATTGCAGCCAAGGTACGAATGCCGATCTTGCAAGCGTAGAAAATCTGTAATCGCAAGAGACCGTCGAAATTTTTGACGTGCGCGTATCCCGAAATCTATCAAAAACTCAGATGACGCCAGCATCAAGTGCCAAAGACCAGTGGCAATGCTGCAAATGTGCCATAAAATACTCCGCAACTAATGTGCTGGATTTCACCCAACCACCGCCAAGAAATCCCAGGTTTGATGAACAATGCCGATAAGCAAATCCAGCTAACTAAGAAGTGTACAAAGCGGCTCTGCAACGTAGGACGACAACCACTAATGAGCTCTACGAGTACAAAAGATGTGAAGAAAATTATACTCGCTGGTGTACCTCAGGGTGCAATTCTAGGTCCGATCCTTTTTTTTTATGTAAATGGTCTACCACAAGTTTGTTGCAATGCACTTATACAAATTTATGCTGATGACGCACAGATATATCTATGTCGACCAATTGGACTAGTGGAAGATCTCGCGGCAAGATTTAATTCAGATTTATCCTCTATAGTGAAATGGGAGCAAAATAATGGATTAATCTTAAATCCGAGCAAAACCCAATTAATTTTAATTTCAAAAAAATTTTATGACACTGAACTTATACCGCCTATTTATTTATTTATTTAGACTCCTGTAGACTCTGACCATCGACAAGTGCACTGTGCGTGGAGGCAAAAAAAAAGCACGCGTGCGAGTGCAAAAAAGAAAAAAAACAACAACATCAACAATGCGCAGTGAAACCGAAATCCACTGTGCTGGCATCACATCCTTCCTGCCCCTGGTCGTAAGTACTGTTGCTTGCGCTCGGTCACTGCTGTTGCTGTATTACATTGTCATACAGCGCGTGCAGTGACTGAGTGTATGTAACAACCGATGGATAGCGGGCTGTGGGTTTGAATTTTGTTCGTGTGCTGGTTCCTACCTACAACAATTTGATTCGGTAAACCAACTCTGAATTTTTACTTCACAGCTGTGTTTGGTAACGTCGGTGTTTGTCTTTCTGTATAATGTTTCGGGAATTCAGAGTGGATATTGTAAATATATGCGAGCTAAAAAGTAATCACTTTTCTGTGTACGTCCACTTCTGTAAATATAGACCAGCTGTTTTGGCACTTAGTGATACACAGGTAGATCTCCGCCCACACTTATCAAATCACTCTGATCTAAAGCTACCTGGCTACGAACTAGTCCCATTATTCTTCTCTCACCACGGTCTCGCCATTTATGTGCGTAGTGATGTAGCTTACCAAACTTCTCCACAATGTAGTCCCTGTTCCAACCCGGAGTTCAATTTCATGTGGTTAAAATTCCATCTCCGTAAGCAAATTATCCACTACTGCTTTATTTATAGAAGCCCCAAAATTAACAGCAATTCGACTTTTAACAAGTTTGATGCGCTGTCTGACTCCAGTCAAAGAATTGTATCCCTGTATCCTCATATTGAAATAGTTATTACGGGCGAATTCAATATACACAATTCTGGGTGGCTTCGACATTCTGAACAGACAACACCCGAAGGACGGTGTATTGGGATCTTCGCTGCGTAAAATAACTTAATCGACGTGGATGCCGCTGCTGATATGATCACAGACACCATTCTCTTTGGAATGAGAAACTTTATCCCTCATCGGATGAAGAGTATCAAACCAAAAGAAAAGGCATGGTACGACTCGAGCTGTAAAGAGGCTGGGTTAGAGAATTGTTTTTCCGTCTGAGCCAAGCCCAACTGAGGAAAATCGAAAAAAAGTTCAAACGAGCCAGAAATGACTGCAACGCCTTTCTTAAACGTGTAAAATTCCAATACGACCAAAAACTGAGGAAAAAAAATACTACAATGTCCCAAAGGTAGTAAAAACTTTTGGTCGTTCGTCAAAAATATTAGAAATTCTGCCTTATCCTCCATCCCAACGCTCATTTACAATGACATTCCAGCTGTCGGCTCTTTGGACAAGGCTAATCTGCTTGCTGCACACTTTGCGGCTAGCTCAACACTCGCAGATTGTGCTTTGTCTCCGTCTACACTTGAGTGCGTCGAATCTTCAATGGGACAAATCGACTTTCGCACTCATGTAGTAGCAAGAGTACTTAAAGATCTTAACATCCAGAAATCCGCTGGTCCAGATGGTATATCTCCCCTCCTTTTGAAGAGGTGTTCTTCTTCACTGGCAAAACCACTGCGTAGGCTTTTCCATCAATCCTACTCTTTAGGACTCTTTCCGAGTATATGGAAAACAGCATTTGTCCAGCCCGTCCCTAAGAAAGGCGAATCTTCCACTCTCTCTTCCTATAGACCCATTGCACTTACGTCCCTTCTTTCCAAGGTCAAGGAAACGTTAATAAACCGTCGGCTCATGAAATATGTATCTAGAAACACGAAAACTACTTAATGACCGGCAGTATGGTTTTCGTAGCAACAGGTCTCACCGAAAAGTGGAACCAAAGCATACATCATTCTCGCGAAAGCAAGATAGTTGCACTTGATATTTCTAAGGCATTTGACAGAGTTTGGCATCAGGGTCTTTTGTCAAAAATGCGTGCTTTTGTGATCGATGACTCTCTTCTTCAATGGATTAGAAATTACCTTTCGGAACGATCAATTCAAATTGACTTGGATGGTTTCAAGTCTGATATTCACAAAATAAATGCTGGTGTCCCCCAGGGCTCCGTTCTGTCTCCGACACTCTTTAATTTTCATCAACGACCTCTTGTCTGCTACCTCTAATCCAATATACTCCTTTGCTGGTGACAGTACTCTCTGCTTTTCATATTCGTTCCCGAACTCACGTCCCTACTCTTCGGCTCTAGAACGGGAATGGAAGCGTATGTTAAGCTCATTAAATTCTGATATTAACAGCATAACTAATTGGGGAACCACTAACAGAGTAGAATTTATTACTTCCAAAACACAATGTCTGCTGTCATTAAAGCGAAATTCAAATACCCAGCCGTTATCCATGAATGGCGCTTGCATCGTCGAAACCGATAAACTTCCCAATCGGACGATTCGGGGTTCAATACCAGCCGTGACCGAAAGACTTTTTTTCAGGCAACGAAAATCTTGTGAGATGAATGGTTGCCTAAATACAACATCAAGTCCAATTTACACTAGCAATTTAGTCTCCCCATTAAATGTTGGATGCCACCCATGGAGCGAAATAACCACTGAGCCCAAAAATCTTTCTCTCTCTCACTATCCAATTATCCGAAAAACTTAACACGTGCTCCGGCATTTTAAGAGTAGTAATACCCTCTTGAGTGTTAAGTTCTTTAAAAAAAAAAAAAAAAAAATGTGTGTCAATGATCGTTGGAATGATCACATATTCGGTGTCATCAAAAATGCTGCGAAATGTCTAGGTTTCCTCAAGTGATGTAAGGAGTATTTCACCCCTTCCGGTCTGGCCTCAATATATGTTATAAGGCTTTTATCCGCCCGAAATTGGAGTACAATGCCCACATCTGGTCGGGTGCACCTGAAACATCTCTGCACCTGCTAGATAGGATCCAAAACCATGCGATAAAACTCAGAGTTGATACTTATATCACTGGACACTTATAACAATGGACACCTTCGAACACCGACGTAATGTCTTGTGTCTCACTCTGTTTTATCGCTATTTCCACCACCAGTGATCCATAGAAATCGCCAGTAGAATTCTGCCCCTTCAAACTTTTAACCGTAAAACTCGTCTCGCTATGAATGCTCAAGCCCGCTTTCTTACGTACTCTGAAATATCGTGATTCGTTCCTAAGCCGTACAACTCGCTTACGGAATGCCCTGCCTAGCTCTCTATTTCCTAGTCATTATAACCTTCAAACATTTAAAACCAACGTTCACCGGTACCTCTCTTTTTAAATAACACTACGAGAAAAACAAATAATACGTCAAACTAAAAGTTATTTATTGAGCTTAAAAGTAATATTAAAATGAATCTTAGATGTCGGGTGTTTTTCTTGATGGCCGCCATGAGCTTCTGAACATCGTTCCTTTTGACTTTTGCTGCAGCATGGTTCGGTTCCATTTTATCAACATTGAATTGACATTTTTAACAACTCCCGCATTCCTCCGCAATTTAAATTTAACAATTGCCCAATATTTTTCGATTGGTCGAAATTGGGGGCAATTAGGTGGATTCATGCTTTTGGATACAACTTGCACATTCTTTCTGTTATACCACTCAATGGCAACCCTGGGGCAGTGACAATTGGCCAAATCAGGCCAAAACGTTACTGCCGTATGGTGCTACGTATGAAAGGTAGAAGTCATTTTGTTAGGCTTTCCTTGATGTAAGCATTCGATGTAATTGTGGTAGTTGTCACAAAGGCCCTGCTCTTAACGCCACAGCTGCAGATCGCCTGCCAAATCATTGCTTTCTTAGCAAATTTATCGACTTTTATATGTATATTTAAATTTTGTAAGGACACTACCACGTTTCATCGAAACATAAAATTGTTGACCTGGTAGCTGCTTAAGATCATATTTATCATATTTATATTGTTTATCAGAACAGTTGGGGCATTTTATTGCACCACAGGATTTAGAACCTGCTTTCAAACGTATACGTCTTGCTGTGCTTTGCTTGTATTAAATGTTTTTGCTCGATTATTGTCCGATAACCCAAGATTACGTTACACAGATTTTATTACCTCTGAGACCAGTCGTGTTGAGTATGGACAAAAGCGATTTTCGTTCTATCAAAAAACATTATTTTTTGAGGGGCAAAACGGCGAATGAAACGAAAGAAAAGTTGGATAAACATTATGGGGCTAATGCTCCGTCAGATTACACCCTCAAATATTGGTTTCGAAAGTTTCGTGGTGGCCGCAAATTCACTACCGATCAAGTCCGCAGCGGCAGGCCCTCCGATGCGGTTACAGAGGACAATGTCAAAAAAATACGTGAAATGGTGGTGGCTGACCGGAAAGTGAAAGTGCGCGAGCTAGCAGATACCACAAAGATTAGTACTGAGCACACACGCCATATTTTGGGCAATATTCTGAATATGAAAAAGTTATCCTGCTGCTGGCTGCCGCGAATGACCAAAAACACGAAGGCGAGAGCACTTCGAAAGAGTGTTTGGACTTGCTGATGCGGAATCGGGCGGACTTTTGGTGTCGATTGGTAACTGGATTTGGATCCCCCGGACTATGTATTATCTCTTCCCAAACCTCAAAAGATGGCTCATCAATAAAAAATTCAGCTCACGCGAGGAACTCATCGACGCCACAGAGGAGTATTTCGCAGACCTTCCGGAAAATTACTTTTCTGACGGGATCAAGAAGTTGGAAAATCGCTGGAATAAGAGTATCAAACTAAAAGAGGACTATATTGAATAATATAAAAAAACATTTAAAAAAAAATTTTTTAATTCTCAAGGAGATTTTCCTCCAGTTATTTTGACAACGAGTGAAATTCTAGTTAAAAAACCAGACTAACTGGTAGGAATGCTAATTGGGAAGGCTTAAAAAAAGAAATTGAAGAAAACGTGGAACCGACAACTCTTAAAACACCATATGAACTCGAGTTGAAGGTGATTACTTTGTTGATACCATTCAATATACCGCGTGGAATAACACAGCCTATTAAAAAAAAAGGAGAAAACAGTGGCCTTAATTATCCACAGGAAATAAAATAAAAAAGTCAGTAAGAAATGACAACAAAGTCCTGCTCCACAACATAGAACACGCTTAAATCACCTATGTAATCTCCTAAAAAAGACTAATAAACTTAAAAAAACTGCTCAGCAGGTTCTTCCCTTGGAAGCTTGACAGCAGAAAAACAATCCAGTTATTCGCTTTGGAAAGTAGTAAAAGGCACTGAAAGTTAATAAAGGGGGGAATAGAGATAAAGGTAAAGCGGTCAATTGCGCCGCCCATCTGGAAGAGACTTTTTGGCCGTTCGATGGTCAACTGAAAGAAATAAATCAATTAAAACTATAGAAAGCTCCCAGTTACGACCTAATAACCCGAGAAGTCCTTAAAATGTTGCCTAGGACAGTGAAAATTTACTGAAGTCATATTGGTATAAAAACCAGGAAAACCATCGTCTTATATACAGACCTATCTCACTTTCTCAATTGTATGCAACATTTTTGAGTTCCAGTGTGCAAAAGTAGTAACTTAATCGTATACTGCCGGTTATTGATGAAACAATTATTATCCCTGATCACCAGTTTGGGTTGCTGTTGATCAGATGATAGAATCACGACGTAATTGAGAAAGTTCTTGTAGAAAGTAAGATTTGGTGTATTTCTTGATGAATGTATTGTAAGCCTTTGGCAAGGTTGAAGGCTTGAAATATATTGACAACGATCTCGAGAATCGAGTTTTCCGTGTCAAGCACAAAAACGAGTTCTTGTAATTCAAAAAAATTTTAGCCAGCGTACTACAAGGGAGTGTACTCGGACATGTTTTGGAAAAAAGATCGTACCGGTGGGGGAGATCGGAAATGCATCCTCTCCGAGATATAGAGGTTTTAACGAAAGCCTTACGCTGCCCTATTTTGGCAGCTGTTGAAAATGACATCTTTCAAATTTATGCCCGTATGGTAACAAATGGATTATCGTTTAGCTCGTGATTATGAGTACACTAATTGTTGCTCTAAATGTTGCTCTACAATTAATGTGTCAAAAGTCATTGAAGATCGAAAGTAATTTTTTTTTTGTTTAAGCCTAAAATTTTGATTTTTTCATAATTTTTTTTGGAAAAATATCTGACTAGCCATCCACTTTTTGTAACTTTGAAATGTGTACTTACAAAAAAAACAAAAGTCAGGTCGTTTCATCTCAGGTTAGTAGTTTTCAACTTACTGAAAAGAAAAAACAAATATCGATCTTATTAATTGTTCAAAGTTCAGACCATTGCTTTTTATGCAAGCCAGAGTTTGTTTTTAAAAGGCTCTAGCAATGTCCATTCCTTCCACTTCTTCTCGGACTTTCGAAACTGTCTCGTCAAGTCATCAAATGTGATTTTTTCTGGTGAGTAAATAAATAAATTGGGGTCAACTACGGAGACCTTGCAGGCCATAGAGTGGGTTCATCCTGCCCTATCCACGAGTTTACCGGGCGCCATCCTGCTGGTACACAATGGCTGTTCTTTGTTGCAGAGATGTATCACCTAATAGTTCTGGTAATTTGTTTCACAAAAATTCCAGGTAGAGGTTTGAATTAAGCCTTGGAGGAAAACGATAGGGTCCGATCAGCTTGTTACCCAATATGTCTACCCACATATTGATGTCAAGCTTCTGCTGTAAAGCTCTATGTTTCATGGAGTGGGGTTGCCTGCCACTTATTCAAGCAAATTGTGGAAATGAGTGATTCCACCCCTGCTGAACTGGAACTCATCCGTTCATAGAATCCGGCCAAAAAAGTTGTCTTCCGCAAAGTGTCTTTCCGGAATGAAATTTCAGGTTAGATGGTAAATACTCCAAGCTTACCATCGAGAACAAAATACTGTTATATGTACAAGCAAATGCTAAAGCCGTTGTGGACCTATGACAGATAAGGTGACCAGATAAGAACGATAGGAAAAAAAAAACAAAAACAGTGTGAGTAAAAAATTGATTCTGTCTTTATTTTGAAGTTCGTTCAAGCCATTATGTGTGGAATAGCACATCACTCAAATGGCCGCCTCGGCTTCGCTGGCAGTGCTTCAAGCGGTCGGTCTAATACGTGCGGCGTTATTACGGCAATGGCGTGTCGAATTTCAGCCTCGAGCTCGTCTAAAGTGGTTGGCTTGTGACTAAGGACTTGAGGTAGCCCCAGGGAAAATAATCGAGTGGTGTCAAATCGCAAAATCGGGGTGGCCAATTAATGAACGCTCGTCGTGAAATGACCCAGTCGCCAAATTTCTCCTTCACAACTATACTTTAGACCATTGACGGTAACGGTGTTTCCTTCCACTTTCTGAAAGAAATAAGGTCCGATGTTGCCGCCATGCCATAAACTGCACCAAACAGTAATTCTTTGTAAATGCATTGAATGCTTGGCCGAACACTTGTGGATTGTGTTCACTCCAATAACTCCAATTTTGCTTGTTAACATAGCCATTGAGCCAAAAATGGACCTCGCCCGACAAGATGATTTTCTGGCCAAAATCTGGATCTCTGGCCAACATTTCCAGCGCCCAATTATCGAACTCACGGCGTTGTCTATGGTCGTCCAGCTTCAATTCTTGTATCAGCACAATCTTAGATGGATGTAGGGCCAAATCCAACCGCAAAATAAGCTGGGTTGAATCTCAGGCGATGCCCAATTCAGCTGATCGGCGCCGAATCGACATTTCTGGATCTTCTTCGATACTGGCCGCTACAGCGGCTGACTGGTGGCTTAAGATCTAAAAGAGTGTACTCGTGATCAAACTTTTAAACGGTGCGACGAATTGCCTGCACACTAAAGCCATGATGACGCCCGACCTCACTACGAAATTCACGTTGCGCATTTACAACTGAGCCAGAATTTCGATAATATTTTTTAATAATTTCCGCACATTCGGCAAGCGTAAAACGACGCATGGTGAAATGGCAAACCCTACTGAATATTTTGACAGCCGGATGCCATTGCTAAATTTGACAGCTGCTGAAACATAACAATTGGAAAAACTATCATTATTGTCTGTTCACTCGTTACAACTCTGGGGCAGTACCAAGAAAACCAATGCTATATTTTACAAAAACTTGGAAATCGAGTGCTGAGGAATTTCCCACGCATGGTGGTACATAAGGAATGACGATTTGCACAGAGACCTCATACACGATTCCTTAAACAGGAAACAAAAAACTTTGCGAAAAAGCTGGTTGGACGAAGACAACGCACTAGCTTACTCATCGCAGTGGACGAACTTTTTTTTTTTGTTCCCCTACAGGAAAACATTTTTTAGAACGAAACTGGAAGTCATCGGCAAGACAAACGACTATTTTAAGGAGATTGACAAATCATATTTTATAGATAGTTTAAAAATATGGCTGGGACGTTGAGAGAAATTACGTTGAAAAATAAAAAAAAATCAGAGCACGTATTTCGCTTATTTAAAATAAGTTGTGCGCTAAATTTGTGTTTTCAATATTTTATCGGCATATCTCGGTTAAGAGGCCTTTTGAGCAATGGGTAGAAGAAAAGACTTTTGGACAGGAAAAAATTCGGAGATCAAGATTGATATTGAAGGCCGAATATATTCAGAGGCAGATAATAGCTATAGCAGGAGTGGCCAAGTCAAGAAGAAGCTAGACCAAAATGACTACCTCTAGCCTATCTGGTCGTGAATGCCCGAGAAAATGCCTCAAGCCTTGCCTCAGGTAATGGTGCCATCTTCGAATACATTCGTCTCCCTCGATTTTGCTGGCAACGAGCACATCTTTGACTCACCGCCTCATCTCTAAACGGAATTCAGGGATACAAAATTGTTGTCGTATTTTCCAGAGAGCCGTTTCATGAGAAACATGATAGTGGAGGGCATGGTAATATAAGATCAGCAAACCGGTTGCTTTGATATATTTTTCCACCTTGTAGCGTCATCTGGGATATTCTATTTACTAGGGATCCACCTCCACTCAGCAGGTGTAGATCCTTCAAGCTTTTTACAAATTAACGAACTTTGCACCTTTAGACACGAGAATACTTACAAAATACTCTCGGTAGAGCCGCCATAAGCTGGTATCCACAAATCAGTAGCAGTGTGTTTAACTAAACGTCTTTTGTCTTTGCTTCACCATCCCAAACTAAATGGATCTTCTCTGGATGGTTGGCGTTTCTGACGATGAAAGTTAGCATATATGTACCATGCTATCTAATATACCAGTTATAGCTCATTCTGATTTAACCTTTGTGGTAAATCTTTCTCCAGTAAGTTATTTATCTGCCGGTGCACTCTAACCCTTACTTCTGGATAAACAAATGTTTCCTTCCTGATGCACTCCAAGCGTTTTAATGCCATGCCATGGTGTAACTATTGGACATACTGATGTCATCATGTTTCCAAAGAGCACCGTAGCGGCCACCACTACGGTTAATTGTTTGCTTCAAAATTCACAACGCTCTTTTCTCTACCGCTAACTCAACGAGAGCTGTTCATTTAGGACATAAGGGTAGTTCAATATCTAGTAGGCACTAGATATGCCTACTAATGGTCACCAAGTCCCGTCGCACAAATTTTGATTGTTTTGCCAATAAAAATGATGGCCGGATACGTATTGAACAGAAGATGGTGTGGCTCATCACCATCTTATAGCTTTCAGCTACAGCATGAATTGCTCACAGCCGAATATTCGATGATTACGTCCCTAAAAAAAACCGAATCTTATTCTCCTTTCTCCTAAAGACAGATTGTACGGCTCGCCGAAAAGTGAAACCAAATTCTACACAAATGTGGCGAAAGGAGGTAATACCCCTTGATATTTCTAAGGCGTTTGTCAGAGTTTTATATCAGCATCTTTTGTCGCAAATACGTGCATTTGGTATCGACGAATCTCTTCCTCAATGGTTTAGAAAGTACCTTTCGGTACTTTCAAATCCATCTGTCTTGGATTGTTTCAAGTCTGATATCCACAAAATAAATACTCCGCTTTGTCTCCGACACCCTTCTTTTTATTTTTTTCAGTGATCCCTTGCCTCTTCTGCGACAATGTTTCAAAAGCCCCAAATTTTTGTAAGCGTTGAGTGAAACAGAGAAACGGGATCTTGAGGTTTACTGTTGGCAAAACAAAACACAGTTCCTTCATCCCAAATACTCTGCGAATATTCCGATTTGTGTCATTAGTATGCAGAGAGTGGTTGATTTTGACTGTGCAGAATAATAGGGACATTCAGCTATCTATTGTGTTAACTAAAAATTTATTGCTTTATCTTTACAATTTTTGAAGTTAATAGAAAATAGTGTATAAGAATTGGTCGAGCACAGCATTGTAGCACTGAGAAGTGGAATCAAATAAGGGATCTAAAAAATAATGGTTTTTCTTACCGGAAAATTGCTAAGATTCTTAAGTGTTCGAAGAGAATGGTAGAAAATGCAATCAAGTGGGAATCTAAGTCAGAAATTCGTGGAAGGAAGCCTCACCTCACCGGCACCTCTACTATACGCAGGATGCTTATTGAAGGCAATTTAAAAGAAAGAAGCACGAGAAAAGTACCGCTGCTGTCGAAGAAGAATATTGTAAAAGGGTTGCTTTTTGCAGAGGAACATTGCAGCTGGCCAGAATCACAATGGGGCAATATCCTTTGGTCTGATGAGACTTAAGTTAATTTATTTAACTCAGATCGCTATAGTTCACTAGTGCGGAGACCACCCAATACGGCACGGCACATCGTGACAAATGTACAATCAAGACCGTGAAATATGGTGGGGGCTGCTTTATGGTATAGGGTTGCTTTCACTTTCAGGGTGTAGGTCCCATTCATAGGATTGAAAGCAGAATGACAGCAGTGTCTTACGTGGACATTTTAAATAAAACTATGCTACCTTATTCGGAAGACAACATGCCTCTTCGATGGGGGTTTCAGCAGAATAATGATCCTAAACATTCATGGTTCTCGCAGAACGGTTTCAATATTTTAAGCTGACTCTCTTAATCACCAGACTTAAATCCTATTGAGAACCTGTAGCAAGGTAGGATTGAGGGGTGTGAAAGCGTCCAATAACAATGATATGGCGGCACACGTTAAGACTGCGTGGGAAGCCATTCCATCTAGTATGGATGCCGTGACGTTGTTTGGCTGTTATCAAGAACAAAGGCTTTTCAACGAAATACTAAAGTAGCTCTTTGATAAAATATTCCATTTATTATACTCTAACATCAATTTTCTTTGTTTTATCTAGCGTTCAGAGATGCTTCCAGCAATAATTGATAGCTGTCCCTATTTTTTTTTACAGGCTAAATAAGAGAAACCCCAACTTTTTTTTTTGATTCTTATATAATAGAAAATTAAAACAAATCATAACAATCAAGAGGTTCCGAACCGAAAAGTTGTCCATTCCATGTGTGTCAATGACAACCTAGGTTGCTGATATCATCAAAAATGCAGCGAAATATCTAGGTTTACTCAAGCGATGTAAGAAATACTTTCCCACTTTGATTTGGTCTCAATATATAAGTCATTTACTCACCTAAAATTTTAGATTAAAAACTGTTGAAGTAAAAGTTTATTGGCAAATGAAATTTAAAACGTACAATAAGTGATATGAACTAGATTGTGTCATATACGTTGAGTATTGCCAGCTATTTTCAACACGCCCCCTCAACGTGGATGTAACTTACATTTTGAAAACCAAAAAAAATAACAGTAAATTCTCATTTCAATTTCAAAAACATTATTCAATAAAATCGTTATTTCAAATTTAAGTTCAAAAATCGTTAATTTAAATTTAAAAGCTTAATACATTTATCGTGTTTAAGTCTCACTAAATTCTTTGTTAAAACATCGCCTACATTATCTTCTGATGGACAGTATTCTAATACAATTTGTTGACTTTTTATTACCTCCTTGATAGTATCTTATGTCGATATGTTTACTTCGCTTGTGAAGTACTGGATTACTTGTCAACTTCTGCGCCCCCTGGCTGTCGATGTGTACTACTACTGCTTCGCCATTTGACCATCCGACCTCTTAAAACTCGATAACCTTTTTCCTCAGTTTCTGCAGCATCATAATCTACATTATGGACTAAATCAATATTAGCATCCGTATTTAGACAATTTTCATCATCACCAGTGTTGTCTTCATCTTTATCGTTCGCACTTATATTCGTTAAATGGTGCCCTTTGTCATTTTCGCCATCGATGTGAGAATAAATGTAGTCATCTGCCTTGTTTACATCGTTGTTGTTGTTGCTGGATTCGATAAACTCGGAAAGTTTTTCATCAAAAACGACGTCTCTCCACTTTACGACTTTCTTGGTGTGTCTATCAAAAAGCTGGTATGCTTTTAAAACTGTTGAATATCCGACCATGATATATGTTTCACCTTTTGCTTCAAATTTACCGCGAATTGGTTTCTTCATGCTCACAGCTACACAACCGAATGTACGAAGATGTTTCACGTTTGGTTTCTTATTAAAACATATTTCAAAAGGAGTTTTACCATTTAATATATAAGTTGGACAACTGTTTCTGATGTAAGCCGCCGTCATCACAGCTTCTGCCCATAGACTCTTTTCAACACTGGAATGAACCAACATTGCCCGTGCCATTTCAACTAACGTTCTGTTGGCGCGCTCAGAAACGCCATTCTGTTGAGGAGTGTAAATGGTAGTAAGTTGTCTCTGGATTCCATTCTTTTGCAGAAATGCATCAAATTCAGCTTTCACGCACTCCTTTCCATTGTCTGTGCGTAAAGTTTTTATTCTACGTTCCGTTTGCCGATCAACTTGGAGTTTAAAGAGTTTGAATTTACTTAGGGCTTCGCTTTTTGCCTTCATAAAGTACACGTATATCTTACGGGACATATCATCTATGAAGGTGATGAAATATCTTGAGCCGCCTAGTGATTCTGTGTCGAACGGTCCGCACATATCCGAATGTACAAGTTCTAGTAGCTTCTTTGATCGTTTTTCGGATTTTTTAGGAAATGGCAATGAATGTATCTTGCTAACCATGCACGTTTTACATACTCCTTCTTTGATGCTTTTTACATTCAACCCTTTTACCATTCCTTTCGCATACAATTCATGAAGAGACTTGTAATTGAGGTGCCCAAATCTATTGTGCCACAAGTCATCTTTACTCTGCAAAACGAACATCTTTTGCCTAACGATCTCATCTACCAGGAACAGGCCATCTTTCTTTTTCGCATGAAGGATAACAGACCCATCTCCGCGAAGAACTGTAGCACGCTCCGCATTAAACTTCACAGTTAGACCTTTGTCAACCATTCTGCTCACAGATAGGAAGTTTGCTTGAAGCTCTGCGGAATACAAAACATTTTGAAACAACAAGTCTTTGTTCTTATGTTGGAAAAATACATAACCTTTTCCTTCTGCAACAATTGATTTGTTGCCTGCTAAACCAATGATTTCTTTATGTTGTTGTAAACTTACAAACCGGTTCTTGTTGTTGCACATGTGCGTTGTTGCACCGCTGTCAATATACCATGCATCACTTCGTGGTTGAATTTCAGCTGCCGCAATCATGGTCAATGCTTGTTGTGAACGCGTGTATGTTTTCCTCTCCTTATCACATTCACTAGCACGATAACCAGGCACACCACAGTTGAAGCATTTGCCCGAAAAGTGTTTCTTGGTCTGATTCTTCTTCCCATTCGCCTTTTAGAATGTGCGAGTCACATACGCTTGTTCGTGCGCATCTCCATGAGCGTATTCTTTTCTTCTCTCTGCTTCTTCGAGGAGTTTTTGTTTGATGAAGCTGAATTTAGGCAACGAGAATGAATTCAAATGCTGCACCATATTACCCCCATCTACCATGTGGAGACTCAATAGGCGGTTATAGAGACACACTTTTTGGATTGGACCTTTGGGCGCATAGATTTCGTTTAGTTTTGTCCATGCTTCGAACGAAGTCTTTACGTATTTTATATACAGCAATTGCGTAGGCTTCACACTCAAAATTATATTTGCAAGAGCCTTCTGATCGTCGATATTGAATTTTGCAATTTCTGCAGCATCCTTGATGGACTCCTTTTTCACCTTGCCACATGCAACTTCCCAGAATCCTGTATGCACTAGAACACTCTTCATCTGTATGCTCCACACATCGTAATTGGATTCGTCCAATTTCTCTATTTGGAAATAATTCATTTTCAATTTAAAAAAAAAAACTCGAATCGGAACAATGGGAGCGCCACACGATGATGTGGTGCGATAACTTTTTGATCAAGGTGGCATGTCGCTATACTATTGGGTCTATAATTCGTGCGGTTTGCTAAGAGATGGCGTAACTTGTATTATTCCATTTTAACATGCGTTGGAAAGCTACTGTCATTGTACGTCATTTCAGTATATGTCATTCATTTGAAGCGTAAACAACAATAATTTTTTTTCACTCAAATATGTCGAACTTTGTGCCTGAAAAAGTGTTTTTGCGGGGAGTTCTTCTTCATTACTTTAATATGAAGAAAACTGCTGCCGAAAGTCATCGTATTTTGGTGGAAGTTTATGGTGAACATGCGCTAGCTGAGCGAACGTGCCAAAAGTAGTTTGCACGATTTAAAAGTGGTGATTTTGGCTTGGAAGACGATGAACGTCCTGGGCAGCCAAAAAAGTTTGAAGATGAAGAACTGGAAGCATTACTCTATGAAGATTGTTGCCAAACACAAGAAGAGCTCGCAGAATCTTTAGGTGTCACTCAAGCAGCCATTTCAAAATGTTTAAAAGCAGCTGGATATATTCAAAAACAAGGAAATTGTGTCCCACAGGAACTCAAGCCGAGAGACGTCGAAAGGAGGTTTTGCATGTCCGAAATGCTGCTGGAGCGCCACAAAAGGAAGTCAGCCAAATCAACGGGAAAGCCGAATATCCATGGCGCGAAGGTAATGCTCTGTATTTGATGGGATCAGATGGGTGTGCTGTATTATGAGATGCTAAAACCGGGTGAAACCATCAATGGACAACGCTACCGAACACAATTAATCCGTTTGAAGAGAGCAGTGGCCGAAAAACGCCCGGAATATGCGACCAGACACGAGGCAATAATTTTCCATCATGACAACGCTCGGCCCCACGTTGCTATTCCGGTTAAGAACTATTTGGAAAACAGTGGATGGGAAGTCTTACCCCACTCGCCTTATAGCCCAGACCTTGCCCCTTCTGACTACCATTTGTTCCGGTCGATGCAGAACGCCCTCACTGAAATACGGTTCATATCAGAGCAGAATATCAAAAATTGGCTTGATTCATTTTTGGCTGCCAAGCCGGCGCAGTTCTTTTGGGTTGGGATCCACAAATTGCCAGAAAGATGGGAAAAAGTCACAGCTTCAGATGGGCAATACTTTGTATAATACTATTGTACATGTTTTTCTTAAATAAACGTTCAAATTTTGAAAAAAAAAACCGCACGAAGTTATATACCCAATAGATAGTTCACAATATCAAAGTTAAAAAGCAAATATGGAAGTGCTATGAGAGTTAGCAAAAATGATGATATAGAATTCAAAGTGATATTGTTACAATAAATAAAAATATAAATATAAATTTAACTTAAATAATATTGAACATACAATATAAATTTAAGGAAAAGCAGAGGAAGAAAAGGAGAAGATAAAGAAGAAGAAGCTTGCTTTTAAAGAAAGAATTCAACTGCTTAGATTTGATAAATAGATAGTTAACTGTTTTTTGAAATGTAGTGCGTCGTCTATTCTCTGTAATTGAAGAGGGAGCGAGTTCCAAAAACGAGTAGCGGCAATGAAAAATTGTCTCTCAGATGTTAGGCAAGAGAACCGCGGCAGAATTAAACAAGAAGATCTGTTTGATACTGGAAATCGGAGCTTATTAAACAAATACGATGGCTGACGTGTTTTCAAAATATTGAAAAAAAGAACCAGCGTCCGAAACTTGATGTAGTTTTCGAAAGTCATGCTCAGCTGATTTTTAGATAAATGGGTAACGTGATCATACTTCCTCAGGCCATATATATAACAAATGATGCTATTAAATGCTACCTGTAACTTTCTTTTGCTGGCAGCATCACAATTATAAAAGATTTCACAACCATAAATGAGAACTGGAATTGCCAAAGACTTTGCAAGTAATAGACGTGTGTTCAAGGGAGTATAAATTGATGTGCTGTCCATAAAGTACGGAGAACGCCGTATGTCCTACCAACTATGACATTAATATGATCGTTCCATGTAAGCGTTCTATTGAACACCACGCCTAAATTCTTTGAGGAATTGACAAAATTTATTGACAAGCCATTTACCTTAATGGATGGGAAATATGTTAAATCTAAAGTTTTCTTAGATATCACTAGACAGTTGCATTTAACTGGATTCAGGGTCAGAGCGTTTGTTACTGACCAATCTAAAATCAGTTTGAGGTCTTCATTTATTTTACAGACACAGTCTTCGATAAGACCAAGGACACAACTTTTATAAACTTGTACGTCATCAGCGTAGATATGCATCGACGAATGCTTAATGACACCAGAGATTTCATTGACATACAGCATGAACAGAAGAGGGCCCAGAATTGACCCCTGAGGGACACCTCTCGTCAGGGGAAGAAATTCCGATAAATTATTATCAACGGCCACCGCCTGTGATCTCCCGGAGAGGTAGGAAGATATCAATCTTATTGCTACCTGTGAGACGTTAAAGTATTGTTGTAGTTTATGACACAGGACTCTGTGGACGACCGTATCGAAAGCCTTCGAAAAATCTAACAGGACTAAGAACGTAATATGACCATCATCTAAATTTGACCTTATGTCATCTATGACCTTAAGCAAAGCAGTAGTACAGCTATGTTTAACACGAAAACCAGGTTGGACAGGAGTCAACAAGTTGTTACGGCTTAAATGTTCACTCAGTTGCTTTTGTATTATACGTTCGCAGATTTTTGCGAGATATGGTAATATAGAAATAGGTCTATGCTCATCACCTATGGAGTTTTTTGGGATTGGGATTATTTTTGCCATTTTCCACCCTTGGGGAAGAACTCCAGTTGTCAATATCGTGTTCATCATGTGGCATATCGTGTTCATCATATCGTGTTCATGTATGGCAAGAGCAATGGAAGTATAGCTCTTATAAACACTGGATGTACTCCGTCAATTCCCACTGCATTAGATTTTACAGAAAGAAAGCTTTCAAGAACATCTCGACTGTCAACATTTACAAAACCAAGACCCGTATCTCTTGAGGGTGCTGCATAATAGAAAGAGTAATTCACTCTCGTAAGTTTAGGCCGAGGATGCGATAAAAATTTGCGGTTCAGATCGTTAACGTCTATGTTACAAGAAAAACCTATATTTTGCTTCCCTATGCCCAAATCCCGTAGGTTTTGCCACAATACACGACCTCCCGCATTTGTTTGGAAACGGTTGGCATAAAACTGGACCTTAACAGCTCTAATCTCTCGTACGACATTATTGCGCAGTTTTATAGACTTGTCCTCTTTAGTTAGTGTAGTCTATGACTAGCAAAATCACTCGTGAGATGTCATTTTCAGATTATAAACGGACGCGAGTTATACAAAGTCCCTGACTACCTCATAGCTATACATGTCTATTGTGACGCTCTTCTTTCTTATAGAGAGGATACATCATACTTAGTTTTGCCCTCATTTAAGACCAAATCTATTTTTGGCGCTTCCCTTCCAATATTAGCGAACGTACCAGTGACAACTCGCTGAGTTAATCATGCCATCAATGTACGCAAATGGTTAGACTTTTGGACTGCGCATCTTACCGGACCATCGAGCGTTCTCCATCGTTATCCTGCACAATGTGACGGCTAGGGATTCCAAGGCTAGACATAGATCCGTGTAGTCCGTATTTATAGAATCATTAAAATTGATAAAGGTGGAGCGTATCAATTTAGATTTTTTAAAGGATCTGTCGTAAAGATAATATTTGATCGATTGTGGACTTACCGGGCAACGCCGCACCTATACTGGCCAATCAGATTGTTTATCGACGTAATGAATGGCTCCAGGCATTTCGCACAAGACAGCAGATCAGATGTGAAGGAGTCTGATACCTATAATTGGCGCAGTTAAAGCCATCCTTGTGGATCGGGTAGACGGTGTTAAGGTTCGATTCCTTAGGCATGCTTTCTGCAAACTAAAATTTGGAAATAAGTTGGTGTATACCATAGATTAACTAACATAGATGGCAAACTATTGTATGCAGATATTGGAAATCCAAAACCCGGTTGTCACTGATCGCCGCTATCCGTGTGAGAATCTGTGAATTGTCGCCAATTTCTCTCCCATTTTACTTAAAAAACGTCACATTACACACACGTAGTGAACTTTACTTATAAATTGCTCTCATTCTAGCAGTTTGCAGGCTTGTACAATGTGTCGGTAATTCACTTACAGTTTGAAGGGTTTGCAAAAGTATTAGTAGAGTTTGACATCTAAGTTAGTTTATCTATGGTGTATGCTCTCTAACAAAACATCTCGCGCCGTGCGGTCCAACCGTCTTGTTCTTCTTAAGCTTGGCTGTTTCTATCTTCACTTCATTTTGATCAGGTGCACGGATCTATTGACTTTTACCACCCTAGTTGAATGGGTCATTCTGCCTGACTGCGGAACTCTGGTTGTTCTCGCCGTTTAAGAGTCTGCAGAAGTGGTTTTTCCATATCCTCAATAACGATTGTGACTCTACTATATTTCCTTTCTCATCTCTACAGGCCTCTGTTCGAGTGTTGTTGCCTTGACACATTCATTCTTGGTAAAACTTCCGAACATTGTTCC
Organism: Volucella zonaria; assembly: GCA_963966105.1. Lineage (NCBI taxonomy): Eukaryota > Metazoa > Arthropoda > Insecta > Diptera > Syrphidae > Volucella > Volucella zonaria. Next base: position 162,932,996 of record OZ014532.1, read on the forward strand.
TGGAGCAGTACCCCTCTATTTCCTCAATCGCGCACTTCTCATGTTCCAAACTTAAGCAAAAAATTCTCTTTTACAAATTGTTACAAAAATCTCGCGGGAACAGACAGATTAAAGTCCTTACGAAGTAACAAACCAACAACCTTTCAAGGGTGCGTGCATCGTTATCCTTCGATGAATATTGACTGATTCAGAGTGTATTCACATCTCATCAGCAGCACACTGTACCTTCTTGCAAATCCGTTTAGTGACTTACCCAACACCATTCACTATCAAACAATTAAAATCGCATTTGTTTAATCCATGCACATGTTCCGGTGCCCCTCCCGGCTCACGTGCGCGACACCACTTCAATAATCGATTTACTCATCACAAAACCTATGTATTGTGCATCTGATGGACGATCACTTCCTAGGAAGTTGACACTCAGTACCATCCCCACAACAAAGTGGTACTTGTATCTCTATAACAAAATGAAAAATATCGACGCGTGATCAACATGATTAAATGAAAACATCGGACATTCGTATTTATTAGCTTTGTTTATTGAGTAAGGAAAAAAGAAGTTAATTCATTCAATTCTGGGCTTCCTGCTGGGCGGTTCGTGCTGAAAGGAAAGAAAACAAAAAAAAAATTAGTTCCGACGACGAAACAATCATTTTAGTGTCAAACAACATAAACGAGGTTGCAATCTCGATATTTAGTATGGGAAACTGAAACACAACTTAAACTCTACGACTTTCCGAGGAGTTATTAGAATTTTTGTTTTTTTCAGAGGGGACACACTCGACTTACGGCTCTGCAGATCTACACCCTTTAAGTCAACTATTCAGGGCTAAATGGCTAAATTTACTTTTCATCTGGAAATTTTACGTAAGAAATTGTATAATGAATTGGAAATTCTTCACTCTATGCAAAGGATTACTGCAAAAATGTGGACTCAGAAAGAATGGTCCAACCGAGGGTAGATTTTTAATTTTTTTTATTCTTGCAGTATTGTGAGGGAACAATTTGGGATTAAGTACTTACGAGCTGGTTTGCCATTTGCCCACGGGGTGAATCGGACATGACTTTGTTGCCTCTTTGCAGCATCAGCGCGGAGTTCGGCCTTTAAGCCCTGGCGCACAACCTTAGCACAAATGTTCGAGTACTGGATGTAGCTGTAGGCAGAGCGAAAGTTACGTAATTGCGGTTTCTTTTTCCGAAGTTTGTGTGAAATTATTTTTCATAAAAAATGTACTCACGTTAAACCAGCGGCTCTCCATGCGTTAGTCATTTTGATTGGGTTTTATTTAGTTTTTCGGGAAGCAAGAAAAATAATTTCCGATATTACGGAAAAAAAACGACCAGCAGTAAATGTGCAAAGAAAAATGTGACAGCTGTCGTTCGATTCCAATTGGACTCCTCAGGGATGGCAAATGGTAAGCAAAAACTGAACAGATAGATGAGATGAAAATCTGGCAAGTGGAAATTAAGCGATTATTATAGCAACTTTTCGGAGTTGGAAAATAATTTTTTTTAAATTTATTTTTTATTCAGTGGCGAACTAATAGAACATGTGAAGCAGATAAAAACATTAAAAAGGAAAATAATGCTTTTTTTTTTTTTTTTTAAATATGATAGAGCAAGTGCCACACTAGAACTGAGTTTGCTTTATGGATTCTGAAATTTAATTTATTATTCTGCCAAAAGTTTCAGTGATGATTAACTCTAAGAAAATTAATACACAAATGTTTTTGTTTAATAGGTTAAAGAACAATAACGAGATGAATTCAGTTTGAATAAAAAATCTGTATGTAAAGGAACCTTAATTTTGTTTTTTTTTGACAAACTTTAGACCTGCTTATTGCCGTATTTTGGCAAGTTTTATTCTATACAATTTTAACCTTGACGTCGTACACACCAGTTAAGCGTTTGATTAGCTTAAAAACGTTTTACAAAAACTACAGTGTCCAGGGTCAACAGTTTGTGATTTTTCAGTTTCGATACGAAACCAATTAACCCTTTAATGCATACTGTTGCATATCTGCATCATACTCCTATATGTGCTCTCATAAGAGAACAGAAACCGTTATCTATTTTAGTTTTGTCTTGTTCCCGCGATGACTGCTTTTACGATCATTTTCAATTCCTGGAAATGGTGTGTGTATAAGGCTTAACGCAAAAAATCAAACTTGAAAATTTTGTCCGATAGGGAACTAGAACAAATTTTGGATTAATGGGTGGAGAGCGAGGATGATTTTGAGACTAACGGTCCTCTTGTGCATATGTTAGATGCAGAAGATTTTGTTACAAACACAAAGCGGAACGCTATAGAAGAAGACGGAGATAATGAATTGGTGGACCTTGATAGTTTGCCTCTTCATATTTTGCAGAATAAACAAGAGAAATCCACTTCATCCGCATGCCAACGTGATTTTAAAAGGGAAATTACCGAACTAAAGGAAAAATATGAACGAACTATATGGAAGCGTATGAATTTCCAGTTTGATGAAGAGCTATACTCATTTAAAGGTATGGCTTCATTTCCTGATGATGTTTTGCAACTTTCGACACCAGTGAGCTATTTTGATTACTTTTTTTCCGGTGAATTGATTGATAATATAGTTGCAGAATCAAATCTGTATTCTATTGAGATTACTCCAGAACGTCCTGCATTATTAACAAGCACCCATATAAGAAAGTATCTGGGAATATGCATTCTTATGTCCGTCATTCAAATTTCAAATATTCGGCGATATTGGGCTCCAATTGCTGGTAATGACACAATAATAGGTACCATGACAATCAATGAATTCGAAAGGATTCGCAGGTACTTGCTTTTTAATAAGAATAGCGACATGTTGCCCAAAGACAGTCCAGATCATGACAGGCTTCACACGATACGACCTATAGTTAATTATCTTACCAAACAATTTTTATCTATCCCCCGCGAAGAAATAGCTACACGAAACAGTATATGCCTGCCAAGCCGCATAAGTGGGGGTATAAATTATTTGTTTTAAGTGGTGTGTCGGGATTTACTTATACTTTCGAAATCTATACCGGCAATTAAAATGTTGATACAATTTTACCAACGGAGTCAAACTTAGGTGCATGTGCTAATGTTGTTATAAGATTGACTCGAAGTATACCAGTAAATGTTGGACATAAGCTTTATTTCGACAACTACTACACTACCGTTCCTTTGGTTGTCGAATTATCAAAGAAAAAGTGTATATACACTGTTGAAACTATTCGACGCAACAGATTGACAAATTGTAAGCTTCCGGAAGATAAACAAATGTGCAAGGAACTTCGCGGAAAATCTTTTGAATTTTTCGCAAACATCGACAACGTTGACATTTGCACGCTTTGCTGGAAAGACAATAACCCTGTAAACTTCGTCGGCGCACTGCCTATTGGAACTGTTAAAAGATACGATAGGGCCAAATCACAGTACCTTAACGTAGATTGTCCAAACATTGTAAAGCAATACAATAGACATATGGGTGGCGTTGACCTAACTGACAGTTTAATTGGACGAGGTAGAATTAAAATAAAATCCCGCAAATTGTACATGCGGATCTTTTACCATTTGGTCGATATCACTGTCGTAAACGCATGGATATTATACAAACAAAATTGTGAGATTCGCAATGAAGTCCCAATCAGTTTACCCGAATTTCGGATAGATTAAGGTGAACCTCTTTGCCGAAGTGGAACATCGCTTCAAAAAATACGGCTCACTATCAGCTCTTCTTCAAGAACGCAAAAAGGAGTTTCCAAAGTCCCGTGTTCCATCGACTGATATAAGAAAAGACGAAATCGCGCATTGGCCAGTCTATATGGAAAAAAGACTACGATGCAAGCTACCAAATTGTAATGGCTACACATATGTAAAATGTGAAAAATGTGACACAGCCTTGTGTTTTAACAAAAACAATAATTGTTACAAGGATTTTCATTCTTAGGTTGCAATGTGCGCTTTTCTCATCTCTAATCTTTTAAAACTATAGTACGTATTTATAGTTTGTTTTGAAAGTACGACTTGAAATAACTATGTAAAACTCATATTCTGCGCTTTTTCTACATTACATACTCGACTGATGTACATATTTTTTTTTTATGAAAATATATTGTTTGTATTAATGAATTTGCCCAATAAAATGATAAAAAACGTTCTAGTTCGTTAAAAATTAATTTATTGGGTCTACAAGTAAGTTTCCAGCGTTTGTCAGAGATGGCGCCACCAGCGGATCCCGGGCAGAAATGTCAGACCCCATGTGTTTTATTTGTAGGTTTTGTATCTGTCAACAACTTTGAAGCGTTATATTTGAGCAGTTCTATCGGTGTCGTACATTTTATCGAGCAAAATCATGGCAAGTTTCCAGCCAAATAAACGTCATTTGCGGGAAGCGTAAAAGCAAATCTTCTTTAATATGAAGAAAAGTGCGGCTGAGGCCTATCGTTTGCTTTCGGAAACTTATGGGGCGGAATGTATTGGTGAATCGACGTGCCGCGAGTGGTTCAAACGGTTCAAAAGTGGTGATTTTGGAGTTGAAGACAAAGATCGCCCCGGAAAGCCGAAAAGTTTTGAAGACGAGGAATTGGACGCTTTACTGGATGAGGATCCGTGTCAGATTCAAGAAGAACTTGCTGCATCATTGGGCGTCACGTAACAAGCCGTTTCCCTGCTCCTAAAAGCACTGGGATTCATTCAAAAGGTTGGAAACTGGGTGCCGTACGAATTGAAGCAGCGGTATAAAAATAAATCATTTTTGCATCGTATTGTCACTGGTGATGAGAAATGGATTTATTATGATAATCCTAAACGCAGAAAATCGTATACAAAGCCCGGCGAGACCGCCTAATCGACGCCGAAACGAAATATTCACGTGAATAAGGTCATGCTCTGCATATGGTGGGATCAAAAGGTGTCGTATACTACGAACTGCTTCCAAGTGGTGAAACCATCAAAGGACCATTATATCGAACCCAACTAATTCGTTTGAAGCGGGCACTAAAAGAAAAACGGCCAGAATATGAGACCAGGCATGAGTCCGTCATTTTTCATCACGACAACACTCGGCCACATGTTGCGGTTTCGGTGAAAAACTATTTGGAAAATAGTGGATGGGAAATTCTGCCTCACCCGCCTTACAGTCCAGACTTGGCACCATCTGACTACCACTTGTTTCGTTCGATGCAGAACGCTCTTACGGGAATACGCTTCAGCTCAGTAGAGGATATCAAAAATTGGCTCGATACGTTCTTGGGCTCGAAAGACGAGAAATTTTTTTGGTCCGGAATTCATAAATTGCCAGAAAGATGGGGGAAAGTTGTAGCTTCCGATGGACGATACTTTGAATAAAGCATTGTAACTATGTTCTCATAATAAAACTTCAAATTTTGGAAAAAAAACGCTGGAAACTTACTTGTAGACCCAATAGTTTTCATTTAAATAAATTCTTATTTGTTTATATACCGTAAACGCATAGTGTTGCATATCTGCATCATAGTGAAAATCCGATTTTCCGGAAAAACTAATGGGTAGATTTTTTATATATATTTTTTTTCGAGTTCAGATTATTTGTTTACATAACATATATTTAATTCGTTAAAAATAAGAAAATCATGCATTCAAGGGTTAAGCGAAGAGTTATACGACTTGCGCAGAGATTTGAGGAGAACCATATTCACTTGGATATCGGAAAGACTCAGCACCCACGACTGCGCTGCAGTTGTAGTTGTAATGGGTGCAGTAAATGTCATCGAAGTCAGAGTTCTCTTATCCAGTTTTGTGAAGGATTTTAACGATTGATTTGAAACTTCATGCAACGGACCAAAAATGAATTGCGTGAAAATCCTAAATTTTCTCAGTTTTTGATCCTTAGCATACAAAATTGCCGATATTTGAGGGACGAAAATCCGAAATCCTATGGAAATGCAACAAGCGACCCCTTATCCAGAGAAAGTCACAGTTCGGTGCGGTTTTTGGTGTGTTGTGATTTGGCCTCATTTTTTTCAAGTTGATGAAGGAAAGGGTGTTACCATCAATTCTGATTTCTACCGTTGCATGTTAAACACTTTTTATGGGCCTAATTGGTTGGAGCAGACTTGAGGAGAATTTGGTTTTAACAAGACAGCATGACATACACCAATCAATTTTTGAAGAGAAAATTTCGGAAATCGCATAATTTCGCGAAATATACCCGCGAGTTGGCCTGCATGATTGCGTGATCTAATTCATTGAGACTTCTTTCTGTGGTGTTTTCTGCAGGATCGGGTTTATGACAATGCTTTCAGAACTAGGTACCGAAATATTAAATAATATTCGGGCCGGTATAGGTCTGATTTCGCAAAAGATGTTACAAAATGTAATCAAAAATTTCAATCATCGTTTCTTGCCGTATCTTCCTCAGTTCTCTCGCGCGCGAGCCCAGAAGCCTTCGGCGTTTTCCATAATGTTTGTAATAAGGCAGAGCAATTCGTCGTCTATAAATTCAAGTTGACTCATTCCCGGGGAATTAGAACGCAGTAATTGCCAAGCATTTTGCACATATATGGTACGTCCGTGAACGTAGGAGCAGCAGCAGTAAGACCACTTTTTAACTCTGTTCCCAATTCGGAAGAGGCTTATGTTTTGATCTATCCGGTCTAATCCGCACCTGTATTTATTGTACTCAGTTATGGGCGGTGGACTGCAATTCTTTTTCTTTGTTCTTTCGACAACGGATCCATGCCGAATGAGCCGGAGCAATTTCAACGACAGAATTATCCACCCAGTGTGTAAAACGAATGTACGTTTCCTTCATTTTTTCACACTTTGCATACCCACGAATATTTTTGGACATTTTCTTTTTCGGTTTAGTCGGGCAGCCGCTTGGTATACTAGATGGAGTGAAAAGTGACATCCTTGACCGCCTAAATGTGCTGCTACTGCAAAAAGGTTATGGTGTCTTGAAGACCGTTCATATTTAAGCAGACATGCCAAACTTCAGTGCGATATTGTCTTTAGTTTTGTTTTGACAGCTGATTGTTGTTGACATGTTTGGCATCATGTTGAGTATGGACAAAAGCGATTTTCGTTCTCTCATAAAACATTAGAAAAGTTGGATAAGTATTATGTGGCTAATGCTCCGTCAGATTACACCGTCAAATATTGGTTTCTAGAGTTTCGTGGTGGCCGCAACTCCACTACCGAACAAGTCCGCAACGGCAGGCCCTCCGATGCGGTCAGAGGATAATGTCAAAAAAATACATGAAAGGGTGTTGGCTGACCGGAAAGTGAAGGTGCGCCAATTTGGCCAATGTTCTGCATATGAAAAAGTTATCCTGCCGCTGTGGCCGCGAATGACCAGAAACACGAAGGCGAGAGCGAGTGTTTGGACTTGTTGATGTGGAATCGGGCGGACTTTTGGCGTCGATTGGTAACTGGATTTGAATCCCTCGGACTATGTATTATCTCTTCCCAAACCTCAAAAGATGGCTCATCAATAAAAAATTCAGCTCACGCGAGGAAATCATCGACGCCACGGAGGAGTATTTTGCAGACCCTCCGGAAAATTACTTTTCGGACGGGATCAAGAAGTTGGAAAATCGTTGGAATAAATGTATCAAACTAAAAGGGGACTATATTGAATAATATAAAAAAAACATTTAAAAAAAAAAGTTTTTTAATTCCCAAGGAGGTCACTTTTCACTCCATCTAGTACGTTTTTCACGAATCATTCCTCTTTCACCATACCTATCCACGGTTTTTTAGATAGGGCAAGAGTGGAAACCTAATAAACAAATTATCAAAATAGAACGAAAACTGCAGGGCTTGTGCATGTGGTTAAAGATCATCTATCATGTTTATCAGAGGAGCGGCACATTTTAAAAATTCCATCGAGGATTCTTGCCTTAGTATATATCAAAATTTATAAGGTGTTAGATGACGGCATTATATCCATGGCGATCATAATGTGCCATCAGTCTTTCGTCATACGAATATTGAGATAGTCAGTGATGGGCCGAAGTCTCCATATCTTATCTGTCGGGATCTTATTGGAATTGTCCGCAAAATGAAGAAGAGCGAAGATCATCGTCAGTTGACTACATAGATCGAACCGTCGTGTAATAATTATAACCACCAACCAAGAGAATGCCAATGAAAACAAATAAATATTGGGATTTAGTTTACCGAGTGATATAGCATACTTTGTAGATTATTTGCAAAAATGCTCAAGTACCTCATCATCAATAAACTTTATCTGAACAGTATCGATAATTGCTCGCAGAAAAGATTGGGATAAAATCTAATCCATTATGTTGGCACCAGTGAAATTTTGAAGTTGCTTTGAATATCCCTTCATTGCTAATCTGCCCTCTATTTCTTCAATCATCTGAGCCCAACAACCATTGGGCATTCTGCGTTCAACTGACCAGGACACAAATCATCGGGCATCCCTTCTTCTTCCCCTTCATTGTCATCTGCACCACTCCAATTATCACCATTGGTTCTATAAATAAATAACTTTGAGCTTTGAGCTCTTCATCATCCGATATCAATTCGTCTAAAAAATCCAACGCCTCTTCCAAATAAATCGGCCTTCAATTCAAAACAGCCATACAATCATAACAAGCGTAAATCAAAAAAGAAAAATATGGAAGACCCCAAGCGCGCGGCAAATGTGTCACGCCTTTAAAAACGATCACCTAACTAAGCAACGAACATTCGAACTTCCGAACTTGCGAGCTCGCAACTAGACAACAAATATGTTTAGCTTGTCATGCAGCTTTTTTTGGCTAGTGACCTTGGAAGAGTAACAAATAAACCGCAACTTACAGGATATAATAGTACAATAGCAGAAAAAATTGGGTTCACTTTGTTGCATCGAGACGAACATAAAGGGTTAATGAACTGAAGAATAATTCTGGTGGAGATAGTCGTATTGTACTTTGCAGTTCCTCAGTCACTAAGAGTTTTCTGAGAAAGTAAGTATCACCTTATGGCGCATAAAGCCACGCATTCATTGTACGAGTATGTGTTCTGCGGTTTCGTCGTCCATACAAAGGTGACACTCAGCCTCTTGACTAATTCTGAGTTTAAGTAAGTGATATCGAAGATGGTAGTTTTCCGTCAGAAAGGTGACCAGTTTTCTGATAAAATCTCTTTTGAAGCGAAGAGATAATTTGTATTGATTTTGGAAGGGTTTTATAGCTTTTTTAGCCTATCGAAGGGTCGGTATATTCTCCCTATAGAAAAGACACAATTTGGTCCCCCCAAACGCTTGATCGTTGAATTTATTGCTGAATACGGGATATCGCAGAAAGGATGCTAACCACCAGGAGTTGATTTTTTCTTTGTTTTTTGAAGAGTATTGAAGAAGGTAGAATAGCATCGATTTGGAGTCAAACGAGTTTGAGCATAAAGCTTTCATTGCTGCTTGACTGACCGTGAGTATATGAATGGGTGCCTTTGGAGGATGTCCCCCATGTCTTATCATGGCTTAGCATCGCATACGCTTCGGTTTGGTACTCTTTTCTTTCGGGTAGTGAGGTGGCAATTTGTAGAGCACATTCGTGAGCGTGACATTAATTCAAAGCTAGTTTGAAGCGCCTCCTTTTCAACGGTCTCAGTTTGATGTACCCAACAGATTGCAGTGAATTACTCTCGGTGACTGAGGTTTCAACGATGTTGCAGGATTGCATTGGGAGCTTATCCGACACATGCTTAATGTGTCTTCACATAATTATTTATTTATTTATTTTTTTTTATAATAAGAGCGCGCTCAAGGGGTATGTGTACCCTTAAAATGTTTGTACACAGCGCGAGCGAAGGAAATTTATGGAGGAAGAAAAGAGAGGTACCAATGTACATTGTTTTTAAATGTTTGTAAGTTATAACGATCAGGAAATACAGAGATCGGCGGGGCATTCCATAAGCGAGCTGTACGGCTTAGGAACGAATCACGATATTTTAGAGTACGTCCAAAAACGGGCTTGAGAATATACTGATGAGCATTCATAGCGAGGCGGGTGTTACGGTTGAAAGTTTGAATGTGCGGAATACTACTGGCGATTTCAATGGAGCACTGGTGGTGGATAATGTATTTGAGTCTCAGTCACACTTTCGCAATTAGTCCAATTGACGTTACTGTCCACGGTATTGACAGCAAACGCAGTTGCGTTCTTGGAAGTTGATGCATTTATAGAGGTATCGGTCTCTATCCGTCTCTATCGGTCTCTATCGGTCTCTATCGGTCTCTATCGGTCTCTATCGGTCTCTATCGGTCTCTATCGGTCTCTATCGGTCTCTATCGGTCTCTATCGGTCTCTATCGGTCTCTATCGGTCTCTATCGGTCTCTATCGGTCTCTATCGGTCTCTATCGGTCTCTATCGGTCTCTATCGGTCTCTATCGGTCTCTATCGGTCTCTATCGGTCTCTATCGGTCTTTATTTTTTGTTGCATTTATTTCAATTTGAAAGAGTAATCGGGAAAAGGAAGTCACTAGTGAGCAGAGTCCGTTTTGCTGAGATGAAGGCTGGGATTAATATCGGAGATCGCCGAGTACCCAAAAGCGGGGACGAAGTACTAGTTTTTTTTGTTCTCTCTGAAATCATTAGGTTTACACTGCCAGTTTGAGTTTGAGCAATTGTGGTGTTAATAATTTTGTATACGGGGTAAGGTAAGCCTACGAGCTTTCAACGATTCCAAGTGGCAGAAATAAGGGGCTTTCACATAGAGATTTTTATGTTTCAGGAGTACTAGAGGTAATACTCGTAAATTTTTTTTTATAGATCTTTATTCTTAGTTCCTGATTGAACATTATTACACAATTTAAAATACAATAAGTAAAAATTTATCTTTGAAACGTTAGCTGAAGATTTATTTTTAATATGCATGTACTGGAAATATGGTAGGGCTAGAAATCTCATTCAAAAAGGAATATAGGCTGTTTTGAGCCATTTTTGCAAGGTAAGAGTCAGCAAAAGTGCTTGATGTTAAAATGTCAATATTAAGGTCACCTAAAAGACAGCTAGTCTTTTCATTATTTCTTGATTCATTGAGAATTCATTTATAAACACTTGTATACCGTGAAAGTGCAGTCTATATGAGGGTTGTCTGAAAAGTTGCCGCAACTTAAAGATAGCGGCACTCGTCAATAAAAGCTACTGAATGCTAGTTGTGCATCTTTCGACAGTTGACTTCGGTAAGTAGTCACTTTGGACGCGCAGTTTTTAGTTAACAGTCCTTTGACTGAGTCGATGTGAGTGTTTTTGTGAAAATGGAAAAAATTGAGTATCGAGCTGTTTTCAAATTCTTGTTATTGAAAGGCAATACGCCTACGCAAATCAGAAATGAGTTGGACTCTGTGTATGGGGACTCTGCACCATCATTTACCACGATGAAATTTTGGACAGCTGAATTTAAACGTGGCCGTAAGAGCTTGGGAGATGATGAACGTTCGGGACGTCCAAAAACTGCAACCACTGACGAAACATTGCTAAGGTTCACCAAATGGTGTTAGACGACCGCCGAATTAAAGTGATACAGATAGTAGAGGTTATGAAAATGCCCAAAGAACGTGTTTGTTACATATTAAATCAAGATTTAGGCATGAGAAAGCTGTCCGCGCGTTGGGTGCCGCGTTTACTTACGTTAGACCAAAAACGTTGTCGTTGTCGGCGCAGTTTAGGCGCAGTAAATCCGAGTTTTGGCGCCAATTAATTACTGTAGATGAAACTTGGAAACATCATTATACGCCCGAAACAAAAATTCATTCAAAACAGTGGACTGCAAAGGGCGAGCCGGCTCCAAAAAAATCAAAAACTCTTTTTTCGGCTGAGAAAGTGAATACGACTGTTTTTTGGGATAGTAAAGGAGTTATGTTAATCGATTATCTTCAAAAACGAAAAACCACTATAGGAGCATACTACGCATCATTACTTGCCAAGCTGAAGGCAGAAATTGCGGAAAAATGGCCACATTTGCAGAAAAAGAAAATCCTGTTTCACCAAGACAACACGCCGTCTCACACCTCAGCGGTTGCCATGGCGAAAATCCATGAATTACGGTTTGAACTGCTTGACCATTCGTCTTATTCACCAGATCTAACCTCAAGCGACTTCTTTTTGTTCCCTCATCTAAAAACTGCGCTCGGACAGAGGTTTTCGTCAAATGAGGAGGCAATCACCTTTGTGAACAATTGTTTTGCAGAGAAAAATGTCAAGTACTATTTGAACGGGTTAGACAGATGGGAGCATCGTTGGGAGATGTGTGTAGAGTTACAAGGAGACTATGTAGAAAAATAAAAAAAAAATTTTTCAGAAAAAATGTCTGATATCATTGTTCGGTCGGAAACTTTTCTGACAACCCTCGTATATACACCCTGCCTGACTCGAACTGCAACCGACTTCAGACTACTATAATTTCCAAACCGTTCATGACAGTGAGCTCAAATTTTGACGCATGACAGATAATTTTATTATTTACAAGCCTTTTAAACGATTTGCATCTCAGTTGTGTTGAAAAATTTTTATCCGCGATGGAATTCAAACGTGATAGTGTGATTGCTTTATATTTGGCTGGAAAACCACAAGTAGCTGTCGTTAGATAGATAGAGCCCTCCAGCACCTCAACGTGAATAAATCATTTGTGTCTCGAACCATAGCTCGTTACCGTGATACTGGCAGCGTTGCAAAACGCCATGGAGGTGGTCATAAAAAAACAGCAACATCGGCAGAAATGGTTCGGAAAGTGAAGGCTCGAATTGAGCGAAATCCGCGTCGAAGTGGAAGAAAAATGGCTCGTGAGCTCAACATATCGTTGGAACAGATGCAACAATGGCTTGAGCTCAAGCCATTGAAGTTATAAAAAGCACACGATCTTACACCGCAACAGAAAAAAGTTAGAGTCGAAAGCGCGAAGGAGTTGCTACGCTTGCACGAAAGTGGTGAGTTGCCGAATTTGGTTTTTTCTGATGAGTCGCCATTTGTTATGGAGCAATATGTCAACAAACAAAATGACCGAGTTTACTTTCCAGAGAGGTCCTTCGAAAATTTACACTTTCGGACGGCCATCAGACAGCAGGCAGCACCGACGGTGATGGTTTGGGTCGATGGTCGATCTCCGCTCGTATTTTTGGACCGTGGCGTCAAAATTAATGCGATCGTATACCGTGAAACTGTCTTAGAGGCAGTATTGAAGCCTTGGACAAACAATCATTTCGGTCGGAGACCGTGGACATTTCAACAAGTCTCGGCACCGTCTCACAAAGCGCGCGTCAACCAAGATTGGTTAAAAAACAATGTTCCACACTTCATTTCTTCGACACAATGGATTGCAAATTCTCCGGATGCAAATCCGTTGGATTTCTCTGTCTGGGGTATTTTAAAGGCGAAGGTTGGCACTAAAAAATACCAAAGTTTGGACCACCTCAAACAAGTACTTCGCCGGGAATGAGCCAAAATACCGCAGAGCCAGTTGCGTGCAGCGTGCGATGCTTCTTCGGCCGTCTCAAGGCGATTATTTGCGCCAAAGGTGGACATATTGAAAACTACTGATACAATTTGAAAACTTATGTATTTTCCAACATCTTTTGCTTTGGCATAATAAAATTTATCAAAAAATAAAAAAAATTATAGCATTTTAAAAAGTTGGAGTTCGAGTGATTCACTCTCTACATCCAAATTAATTTAAATCTTTCATTACAAAAACTAAAAGAAATTTCGATTAAATCGGCGCTTAAAAATTCCAAATTATGCGGTAATACTTTAACATAATCAAAGTGGTTAAGAGCAGTAAGGTGGCAGGACTTGAATTTGTTTTAACGAAGTTTAAATGAGCGGAGGAAACGATATCTACCTATATTTGATAGTAAAATTAAATGGACGGTCGTTAGGATGTATGAATGCCAAAAATTCGAGGTATAAATATATAAAAGACCAAAGAACCGGTCTACCATATGAATAATCTGCAAAATTTCGTTGAGTAGAGTACAAACTTTAAGTTTTTTTTTTTTTTTTTTTCGCGTGGGTAGGTAAAAACCTTCTTAGGCACCATAAGCACGCGTTCATAAGTGCACCACCACAGCTGCACAGCAGGCACCATAACCATGAACACCTACTGCCTACCACAGTGGCATAGCAGCGCCCACCATAAGCACGCCCTCATGGTAGTGTGAGATTCTTACTCACTAAAAAACGTCCCATTTTCTATAAGACTACGACTAAGTTTCCTTAACAAGCAGCTCAAGCTTCTGTAGTTTATCGCGTTTGGTAGGTAGCTTTCCAGCGAAGGCACCTACAATTACCGTTATTTCATACGGTTTCTCCCTAAGGCGGTAAGTCGAACGCTCTTGTTCTTTGAAGTCGCCGCACAAGATTTGTCTCGTCCAATCTCCGGGATCAATCGTCTTTCTTCAGTTATCGGTTTTAAAAGTTTTAGCAGAAGAATTTCGAAGACTTTTGAAATTATCGGCAGGAGCGAAATGGGTCTGTTTGATTTTTTGTCGTTTGGACTTTTCCCCGGTTTTGGAACCATTATGACTTCTGCGACTTTCCATTGGCTCGGAACGTATAAAAGTCTCATGGAAGCATTTATAATGTGGAGGAGCTTGACAAACGCTTTTCGAGGTAGCTTCTTTAGAATTTCACTTGTAATCAAATCGTATCCTGGAGCCTTATTATTTTTTTAGATTTTTTATTATTTGCTTTAGCTCAGACAGTGATACGGATTTTATATTGTAGTTGTCGGATCCTGTTCTGAGATTAAGTTCTTGGGCCAGTTGACGTCCTTCGAACGGTTTGAAAGTTGACTTTAACTAGTAGTGTCGTTAAACATAATTCTTCTCCTTCAATACGTTGAGTTCAAAGCTGGAATGACGTGTCAAGCAATTTGGAGTACGCAACTGAAGAAAGTTAACTAAGAACAGGATAGTTTTTATAGGTATTCACAAACATGATTGGGGATTGCAACGTTAGAGATGGCATCGTAAACGTGAACTGGAACACGTGATGGGAATTTACAGTCGCGCATTAACAAACCCTAAGTCATTGAGGGCACATCACCAGCTTGAAGTCAGGTTCAAACAAGCATCCATTGATACCTGACAGGTTATGAGACTATAATTTCGCTTTGGAATTACAGTCTGCCAAAACTCTAAACATCATTCAGTGAAGAATTTGATCACAAACCTATTAGTTGGGATTATACCCAAGCGTTCAAATGGTTACATAGCTAGGAAAGTTATTTTATCTACAAAAATGAAAAGAGGAGGTTTAAAGTATTCAGGCAAAGAAAAAGTTCCTTCTCCTACTTCCGAAGCAACAAAATAAAAAGAATTAATTTCACCTTGTGAACTACGTGTCGATATTCGCTATATCAACATTAAGAAGGCCGAAAGCCTGAAGCCGAAAAGTCGGAATTGTGACGCTATTTCTTTCCAATTAGGCAAAAAAACTAAGATAATTCATATTTTATCTCAACAATAAGATGCCACAGAACTCCCTGCTGTTTGTTTTCGTAATCGTCAGTGATACATTTTGGATTACATTGATGTTAGCAGTTTATCTACTTTTCCATAAAATAGTCTACCTTCACCTAATGGTGTACAGATTGAGAAATTAATCCAACAAGTGGCTCCCATGGTCTGGAAAATTAAGACTTACTCATGATCATATAGCCCAACAAGAAGTAATGCAGTTATGTTGTCGTAAAATCGCACAATGTCGGTGATCAATTCACTGCCCTTTTGCGATATACTCGTATGTTGTATGTTATTTTCGTTAAATTACGTCCTCAGTAAGTCAATGCTTTCATGGACAGTGTGACATGTCGCGAAATCCTGTCACATTGTTTTACCGCTATTTCCACCACCAGTGTTTCAATGAAATCGCCAGTAGCAACCTGCAACCGTAACACCCGCCTCGCTATAAATCCTCATCAGAATACTCTCAAGCCCATTTTCAGACGTACTCTGAAATATATTGATTCGTTTCTAGCGCGTACAACTCGCTTAGGGAATGCCCTGCCGAGCTCTCTATTTCCAAGTCATTATAACTTGCAAACATTTAAGATTAATGTACACCGATATCGCTCTTTTCTTCATCCTTAATTTTCCTTCTCCCGCGCTGTGTACAAACCCTTTAAGGGATACATTTTAACCCCTTGAGCGCGGACTGATTACAAAAAATAAAAAATCCTGCTGCATCCACATACCGTCCGGATCAATGTCGTCCATGTTATTAAAGAAATAAGTTGGTCGTTAACTTTAACGAGAGCTCCGTCCACATTTTTGAGAAAATTTGGACCAAAAGATATCCTTTTGTGGATGTAATTGAGTTTCATTAGTCTCTTTTGGATTTAATATTTCGGCGGGATTTCGACGACCTTCAGAATAGAACATCAAAGTAGGAGATGCTTTGCATTTGCTGAGATTTGAACGGACACTGCGAGGAATCAAACTACGAATACGAAGACTGTTATGTAGGAAATGGTTGGAGAACGGGAACCTTAGCGGAGGAAGGTAGGTAGGGCAGGGGTAGTTAAGAGTGGATGTAGGCTGTTAGGCCTATTGGCCCATTGTGATGCCACGTGGATCTATTGATCCTCTTACTAATGGAAGCAGTTTGAGCTTCCGATGAAGCGTAGGAGACTGCTTACATCTATATTTTTTAGATCGCTTAAGTCATTGTGGAAGAAAGCTCCTAAGTGAAGTTTTCTTCGCTGGGAGAGAGCTGTACATGTACAGAGAAGGTGGAGGACTGTCTCCTCTTCTTCCTCGTCCATACAGCTTCTGCATGCCGTCTTGCGTGCTTCCCTATGAGGCAGTGTCTAGTCATGACACCTATGATGGCGCTGAGATTCTTCCTATATAGAAGGATCAGACTCCTAGGGCGATTCGGATCTAGCTTTGGCCAGATCTATTAAGTCGCTACACATGTTGGTCCAACAGTCCACCTAAGCTCTATTTTTTTATTGGCATCCAGGTTTAGTATTAATTTGCCTGGAGCAATTGCTATACCTATGCTACCCTTTTGCGGTAGAATAGGTAGAGTGGTTCCAATTTTGGTGAGTTCATCGGCCCTACAGTTCCCTGGAATGTCTCTGTGGCCCGGCACCCAGCAAAGGTGAAGGTTGAACTGCTCTTCCTGAGACTGACTCCAGGGACTTGATAGCTACCTGACTATCCGAAAAGATGCGGATATCCTTTGCAGATATCACGTTTTTCTTCAGCCAGGACAGAGCTTCTTTAGTCCCCAAAATTTCCGCCTGGAACATGCTACAGTGATTTGTGATTTGTCCTCCATGAAAGCATCTTCCTCCCAGAAGTATCTATGTAGAGGGGAAGCTTACATGAAAGTCTTTGTCAAACCATAGATCAGGTATGGTGTAATCGATGTTCTCTGTGAGGATTCCTAATGTATTAAGTATGTTAGCGTTGCCAAATGAATTATTTGCCCACTGTGAGGTCGCTTTAAGGCGAATAGCAGCAGTCGCAGCTACTTGTCTGCTGAAAATATCGTGAGGTGTCAAATTAAACAGAATGTCTAATGCAGCAGAGGGAGTAGTTCGTAATGCTCCGCTTATGCATAAACATGCTGTTCTTTGGACCTGCTTTGTTTACTGCAGTTGACTGCATTGTCTAAGGCCGTCCACCAGACGACAACCCCGTAAGTGACAATCGGTCTTATGACCGAGATGTATAGCAAGTGGGTTATGCAGGGTTGAAGGCCTCATTTATTCCCAATGGCTTTTTTTGCAAGAGAATAAAGCTACTGTAGCCCTACTGACTCTTTCTTGAATGTTGGGTTTCCAGTTTTGTTTCCTGTCAAAAATGAGACCCAAATATTTTGTTTATGTATTGAGGGAGGGTCTATAATTGGAATTTTGTATTTCCTGAAAAAGAGGACAAGATCAGTTTTATGGGGGTTTACTCCCAATACACAGCGATCTGCCCAACGGGTTAATCTGTTGAGATTTAGTTGAAAGAGCTCTTTAATGGTATTAAAATGCTTACCTGAGACGGCTATAGCAACGTCATCCACATAGGCAATCGCCTTGCTACCATCCGCTTCTAGGAATATCAGCAGTTCATTAACCATTGAGTTGCAGAGAAGGGGAGAGAGGACACCGCCTTGCGGCGTACCTCTGCTAACACATTTTTAGCAGAAGCCCCACCCATTTTGGAGTTGATTATCCTGCTGTTTAGCATAAGACTGATTAACTCCCCAAGTGAGTCGTTTACCAGCAGAGTTGACAGCGCAGTCGTGATTACGGATGTGTTGACGTTGTTAAAGGCACCCTCTAGGAGTATGTCCAGGAAAGCAACCATTGTGTACTCTCTATATTATAGGGCTCGTTCGATGTGGCTAGCCAGTGAATGCCGAGCCGTATCCACCGACTTTCCTTTGCAGTAGGCATGTTGAGCCGTTGACAGAAGTCTTGGATCAATTTTAGCTCGTATATGTATCAATCAGTCGTTCTAGAATTTTCAGAAGGAAAGATATAGGTCTGATGTCATTTGCGACAAGATGAGAGCATTTCCCGGCTTTGCGAATGAGAACTACATTGACTTCTCTCCATTACAGTGGAATGTGGATCAGTTCTACACAGCTCCCCATAATATTTTCTAGAGAAGGCAGAATAATATCTGAGGACCTCTGTAGGTCGGCAGGTATTATACTGTTCGGACAAGCAGACATGTATGGTTTGAAGCTATGCAGCGCCCAGAGCAGTTCGTTTCTTGTAATTAGACCATGAATTTTGGTCCCAGTTGCAGTAGGCCTGTTTGGGTTGCTACTGGCCGCGAATTGGGAGCTACCTGGAAAGTGGGTGTCCACTAGCAGGTTGAGTGATCCATCACTTGAGGTTGTCCAAGAGCCATCGGTTTTTTTCAAACAGCTAGACATCATAGGATTTATAGAGAGGATTTTTCTTAGCCGCGATGCCTCAGAGCTTTCCGTGATTTTGTCACAGAATGACCTCCAGGATTGTCGCTTAGCCCTCCTCAGTTCTTTTTTGTATAATTTGAGGGATTCTTTGTATGAGTCCCAATCAGTCACTTTTCTTGTGCTTTTTGTTAAGTTGAAAAGTTTTCTGCAAGTGTTTCTAAGTAGTCCCAGTACTGATGTCCAGAAGTACCGCTTTTTCTAGCTTTTTCTGTGTAAGAACCAGCACTTTTCAATTAACGCGTTTCTGATTTGCCTTTTTTCAATAGAGATACGCACAGAGTTACATATATTTGATATTGCATTTTCCACTTCTAACGATATTTTAAATCACCTACAGGATTCACTAAAAGAAATTGAAAAGTACTTCTTAAAGCGGAAGGTATAGGTAACCCTAAAAAAATGATACCCGTTGCAAAGAACATTGTTATTTTCTCCATACTAACCTCTTTTCCTACTGGGAACGTACGAGAAAAATCTAATATACTATAATTATGCAAAAATGTAATTTTTTATTATTTGTTACAGTGCACCTGCATGGTTTGATTGTGCTGAAAAACATACATATGCAAAAAAAAAAATCCAGATGAGACAAAACAAGTTAGGTACTTAAAATGATTCACATATTAACTTGTTTTTACTCCACCTTCTTGGTAAAGCTGACGTCAAAACTTTGTTATTAATACATATAATAACAATTTCTTTGCAAAATATTCACATTTTTGATAATTCGCTTATCCCAAGCGTGCCAAAGAAATTTGAATTTCTAACTACACAACAGTATGTGAGCATAAAAATTAAAAACTCAATGCAAATGCCTCTCACCACTTTAAAGCAGTGAAATTCTAAATTTGTGATTCAAGTAAGGGTTTCCCTTGTAGTTTTTGACTTGACTTCTGACCACTCGTGTGTTAGAGAGTGCAATGCCTGCGCGCCACCATGCTCAGAGCTCTGCAACGCACTTGCGATCCGTCATAATCAAATGCAGCTTTTTTAGCAGTATTGATTTTGGTCCCTAATTTGTTCGCCTCTGACTCCAGCTTATGGACTATCTGTTTAAGATAACAATTCATAGTCCATCTTGGCCCTATATTTCCTGCAGACACAGCTGCCTGGATAACATCACCGACTACTGCGGGGAATAGTAGTGCCGACAAAATGCAACCTTATCACAAGACGATGCGAATGTCAAATTCCTCTGCCCTTGACGGGAACATAGTCAGCCTTTATTATAGATACTGGTTTTCCAGATTATAGCTCGTCATATAGAATCTCGATTCCAAATGTCCAAGACCTATCGCAATCGATGAACAGCGAATATTGCGCAGAGCTGTACTGGACGCATTGGTCAATGATGATCTGCAAGGTGTTGATATGATCCATGCAGGAGTATCCTGAAAGCCTCTTTGCTTGATATCGAGCTTTGAATTAAGATGTTACTCGTACTCCACTCATCCCAGAATCATTCTAGCTATTAGTTTATCAGCAGTCGGAAGAACGTACACCATATATTGTACATCTCCAGTTGTAACATACCGTCAGATTACTTTTGTTGGATCATTTCCCTCTTTCAGTTCTCGGGAAAAGATTCGGTTTCCCATACTTTCCTTGCTACTGGCTGTAGTATTTCCGGCGAATCTTTGGGTACGACTTGGAAGGGTTTCAGGATGCTTTTTAGGCCAACTACTTTGTCTTTCTAGGGCCGATATTACAAAATTTTTAGGCTTTCTGTGGGTTGAGTCGCAAAAGTACGAATATGCGTATTTATTGCTCATTTGAATTGATGAAAGTACGTCCGTGAATGGAATCTCAGTATCGTTTTTCTGCTGCTGAAAATGGTAGGCCTTTTAAACTGAGTCAATCATAGAGGAATTAATCTTCTTAACATCATGTGTAACATTCTCTCTGCCATTTAATGATAAAACCTCAAACCCTATAATATGATGGGTAGTAATCAGTGGGGTTTTACGCCATCGATAAGGTGAGATACTATCATGTAATTTCGTCAACATCATACTTAAAAGAATTACTCGAAACTTACTGGCTCATAACAGAGGGAATATAATTTCAAAAATCTGTACAATTGCTGTCATACCATATGTAATAGCGACTACACAAAATTGATCAAATTCGAATCGATTCTGTGGTGCGGTCTTCTCGCAACGGCTGTCCAGAATTTTATGTCCTTCTTTCAGTGTCACAGATTCGCCTTACGTAAATTCGCCCATAAATAAGTCACGTACGCCACCTCATAAAAATAAAGGAACCGCGCAATCCTTCTCCTTATATGTAGTACAACGCAGTGAGGTACAACAATTATGGCACACTCTAACACGGCCTTCCTGCTTATTCATCGCTCTCGATGAAATAAAACATAATACGAACCTTAAACCATAACAATTAATTTATTCAATAAGTATCAAGTTAACATTGTTAATTTGATTATAAAAGTAACGTAGTAAACAAAATCTTCGGCCTTCAGTACCTACTCTCCATTTCATCATCTCCACTTTGATTTTCTTCCATCAGAATTGAAATTTTTCTCACCAAACTTCGGAACCTGCAAACACAGACCTGATCAATTTTGACTCAATAAAATCTTGCTGTATATTTCGTTATACCATATCTCAACATCTGTGCTTGCCCCCTTTTAACCGATTATTTCCAGGACCATATAGCTCAGAGATAAGTTTTAACTTGTCTATACTCCTCAGAAAAATCATAATTAGCAACAGCTCAGAGGCCTGACTTAAAAGCCCAGCTTATCTGCATCTCAGAGGCAATATTATGCCTGTCCGCATAGGTTGAGAAGATGAAAGAGTACAACTCAGAGGCCAAGTGCTAAGCCAAGCTTGTCTATTGAACCAACATATTTAACAACTTTTTGTTAAAACTACACAAACACCATAACTCAGAGGTAATCTTCAGCTTGTTTAAGAAACCCATCTCTTATTTTATTTACAATAGATACTAATCTTCTTCTGTATCTACAGTCACATCATTCTCCTCAGCAATAAGACGAATTGCCTCTCTGGCAGCTATTATAACGCCTCTACCTTCCTTGCGCTTGAGTTAATATCGATCGTTCTTAAGTATTCCTACGACTTCGTATGGTCCTCGAAAATGTATCTCTAGGTTAGATTTGCGAATCTGACTACCTTTGACCCAATCTCTAACCTAGTCGGAGAACATTTGCTCTTATCAAACCTTACTTTCATCCTAGTGGGATTTTCGCTGATGCGTGAATCTGCCAAAGTGCGTATTTGTTCAACGTCTTCATAATGTGGTTCAACATCAAGTTGTTTGAGCAAAACACTAATTTCTGGAGTCCTGCCCTCAACGTCAGTGAGTATCTTTAATGGTAAATGCCCGTTGTTTTATTTTTCGTGGCGTTCAATGTTAATTGAACACGGCCAACAAAGCTTGTCCAATCCATATTTTTCCACTCGTCCATTGGTTCAACTTGCTCCAGGTGCAATGCTATGGTGTTCTATACCATATAATTTGAAAATGCTCCGAAATTCCTGGCTGGTAAAAATCGTCCCTTTATCACTGATAATCCTGGATGGTGTTTAAAAAAGCGTGATAAAGTTATTTAAGTGGTTCACAATCTCGGCTGCCTTAAGTGTTTTGCAGGGCAGCAATAACACGAATTTGGTAAACGCATCGACTATGATTAAAAGTTATCGGCTTTCGTCCTTCCTCCCTTCTTGATATGGTCAGCATGTATTTTATGATGAAACTCACACTGCTTCCGGCATGAGGGTTTTTTAGCAACTAAGCCGATTCAACAGGCTTCTACTAATTTCCTAACATTCCTTGACATTTTCGGCATCCAAAATTGTGTACGTATTTTTGGCAGGGCTTTATCCCATCCAATATGGCAGGTCTTCATGGTATCATCTCATAAAAGCTAGTCGGCGCTGCCGTATAACATATACTTTGTCTCCTTGAATTTCGGCATGCAATTTCCTTTTCTATAAACGAGCTGAAAACTAAAACCCTGCAAGTATAACCACCACCTGGCAACTCGTGCTAATAAGTCCTTTTTATCCTTTATGGCTTTCAAGGCATTAAAACCGATGACGAGTGTAAAATGAATACCAAGTAGATATGCGCGAAACTGTTTTATGGCAAGTGTCTCTAGTTCATAATTGTGGTACTTAGACTCGTAGGGCTTGGTTGCTTGGCTAAATTAAGGAACTACGTGAAGAGTACCATTTATTCGCTGGAACAGGATAACACCGCATCCAATAGAGTTCGCATCTGTATGCAGTTTAGTCGGAAGAGTTGGATTAAAAATTAACAGCAAAGGTCTTGTAGTTAACTGATGAATGATGTTGTAATGCCTAGCTTCTTCGCATTCGGTTGTCCATTCAAATTTTGAATCTAATTTTGTTCGTACGGTGATGCATCTTGTCTTTGGTATGAACTTTCTAAAATAGTTGACCAATCCCATGAACTGCCCTACTTCCTTTACACTCGATGGACTAGAAGAATTTTGAAATGAACTGATTTTAGATTTACCTAGTCGTATACCATCGAAAGAGATTTCACGCCCTAGGTATTCCAGTTTGGTTTGTAGGAACTTGCATTTCTCGATATTCAGAGAGAATTCATTCGTTGTAAGTGCCGTGAGAACCATTTTAAGTCTTTCTATACCCTCCTTAACAGTCTTTTAGGCCCCCTAAAGCCTTATTAATGGCTTGTTGAAAAACTGCAGAAGCGTTGGCCAAACCAAATGGCATTCTCAGGTACTCATATTGCCCATCAGGAGTGAGAAACGCTGTTTCTTTTACTGAGTTCTATGCTATGGAGATCTGGTGAAAACCGGAAGCCATGTCCAAGGACGTGAAAAATCTATTTCTTGACAACTGGTCTAGTTGATCACCGATACGAGGCAGAGGGCAGCGATCTGTTTAGGGCTCTGTAATCTACTACAACCTATGCTGACCACACTTCTTTTTCACCAATGTAATGGGGCAGGCGAATGGAGAACTACTCTCACGAATGATGTACGACGGTTGTCTGAAAAGTTTCCGACCGCAACTTAAAGATAGCGGCACTCGTCAATAAAAGCTAATGAATGCTAGTTGTGCATCTTTTGACAGTTACTTACCGTTTTAGTCATTTTGGACGTGCAGTTTTTAGTTGACAGCCGTTTGAGTGAGTCGATGTGATTGTTTTTTGTGAAAATGGAAAAAATTGAGTATCGAGCTGTTTTCAAATTCTTGTTATTGAAAGGCAATACGCCTACGCAAATCAGAAATGAGTTGGACTCTGTGTATGGGGACTCTGCACCATCATTTACCACGATGAAATTTTGGGCAGCTGAATTTAAACGTGGCCGTAAGAGCTTGGGATATGATGAACGTTCGGGACGTCCAAAAACTGCAACCACTGACGATAACATTGCTAAGGTTCACCAAATGGTGTTAGACGACCGCCGAATTAAAGTGAGACAGATAGTAGAGGTTATGAAAATGTCCAAAGAACGTGTTTGTTACATATTAAATCAAGATTTAGGCATGAGAAAGCTGTCCGCGCGTTGGGTGCCGCGTTTACTTACGTTAGACCAAAAACGTGTTCGAATGAACATTTCCAACGCTCTGTTGTCGCAAACCCGAATTTTAGCGCCGATTAATTACTGTAGATGAAACTTGGATACACCATTATACGCCCGAAACAAAAATTCAGCCAAAACAATGGACTGCAAAGGACAAGCCGGCTCCAAAAAAGCAAAAACTGTTTTTTTCGGCTGAGAAAGTGATGGCGACTGTTTTTTGGGATACTTAGTAAAAAAGTTATCTTAATCGATTATCTTCAAAAAGCAAAAACCATTACAGGAGCATACTACGCATCATTACTTGCCAAGCTGAAAGCAGAAATTGCGGAAAAATGGCCACATTTGCAGAAAAAGAAAATCCTGTTTCATCAAGACAATGCGCCGTCTCACACCTCAACGGTTGCCATGCCGAAAATCCATGAATTACGGTTTGAACTGCTTGACCATTGGTCTTATTCACCAGATCTAGCCCCAAGCGACTTCTTTTTGTTCCCTCATCTAATAACTGCGCTCGGCGGACAGAGATTTTCGTCGAATAAAGTGGCAATCACCTTCGTGAACAATTGTTTTGCAGAGAAAAACGCCAAGTACTATTTGAAGGGGTTAGAAAGATGGGAGCATCGCTGGAAGAAGTGTGTAGGGTTACAAGGAGACTATGTAGAAAAATAAAAAAAAATTTTGGGAAAAAATCTCTTGTATCATTGCATCATTGTTCGGTCGGAAACCTTTCAGAAAACCCTCGTATTTTGCGTTTAGCTCAGCAACTATCTCTTTCACAATATTCCTTTCCGTCAAAGCCATAAGGTGAGTCTGATAATTGATAATGGCGTCTTGTGTCAGACGAATTTCCAAGGAACCCGTTTTAACCTCCTTAGTGGGCATTCCGTTTATAACGAACTCTGAATAGTCACTTATTAGCAAATCTAGCTTGAACTGCTCTTCAGAGGATATTCCCTGCTCAGGGACGTCAGCAGTGTTTGTATGAAGGAAATTTGTAATTTTTCTCTGTACTTTAGTTCCGTCTCTATCCATTCGTATCTCTAACGAAGTATCTTCCGTCCAACTAATACCTCCCAATAAAGATATATGGGGTCTATTGTATGAAGAGATATCTGGACTACCACTAGCTCAAGCAGACTTTGGGATTGATTTTGTAGTCTAGTAATATTGTGTCTTTTGCAATTCCCCTAACGGCTATTGGCTTTTTTACTTTCTCAAATGGTACTCGTAATTCGTCTACAATATCTGCTCGGATTAGTGAACAGTCTGACCCAGAGCCAATTGTGTTTATTACCTCTAATCGATACTCTTGTTGTATCTTTTAGTATTCCTTTATTTTCAAAAATGCTAACGTTTTTACGCTCTGTTCGTTGTTTGGTCCAACAGGTGTCTTCACTATGTCCTGAATGAACAATTCTCAATAACTTTCCTTGTCACTGGTTCCCTTGGCAACACTGATTCACCTCTTGAAGCAGATCAATTTGAAAAATTAGATTAGGTAGTCATTGTCGAGACGTGGGCGTTTGTTGGGAATTGAACTCGATTCTGTTCTTCTTGTTAATTAGAGTTGCCTACATTTTCTACGCGGACGCTCACAAATAAAAGAAAGGTGTTCTGTAAGGTCTTGTATTGTTTTCGACATCATAAAAGTCAAGGAGTTACGCAGGTTACTATCAAAAATACATCGTATTATAATTCTAATGACTGTCTCCTCAGTCAAATTAAAATTCAACCTAATTATTTGAGCCACCTTCTCCATGACATAGTCAGAATAAGGGGGAAACATTTCACTTTGTGTATTGATGACGCTGCTCAGCAACTCTATTATATTCGAGGCACTGGAGAATGTGTTTATTAATGATGCCGATAAATCTGACCAGGTATAAATTTTGGTGAACATGTTTATCATACCAAGTCCTACCCTTACCCATTAAAGCCGCCCTGACCCTAGGAATTATTTCAAAGTCTGACATTTTGTACCTGACCGCTCTTGCTTTGATGTCTGCACACCATTTATTAATGTCTACTCTGGAGTGATCAGGGTCAAAGCAAGGCAAACCTACAGAATCGTCCTTTTCCCGGCGCTGCGTAGGCTTTAAAATTTGATTGTTGGTATCAACCTTTACCAATAATTGCTACCATGCTGTTCCTTGCTTTGATTTGTCTTGTGAGCCTGGGATTTTCAGAATATGGTCTCGACAAGAAAGGACACCACCACAGGAAAAAAAATTCTTTGAGCCGGCAAAAGACATGGCTCCGTTGTAAGTTCAAACAATGACACAATCGTAGAGATTAAGGATGCAATAAATCCCTCTTACGAATAACAAAGAAAGCTCTGTATAAGACCCTTATGGTCACAGTCCAGCTGTTTGACGCTGAAGAATGCACTATATCAAAATCGAATGAAAATGTCCTTTTTTGTTTCGAGAGAAAGGTTTTTTTTGGGTAATATCTGGCCCCATCTGTATAAACGGAATTTGGAGCAGAAGATACAATAATGAAGTATTATACATACACATATGGTTTATACAACAACATCGTCCTAGTCAGAATGTTCAAAATTACTATCTAGGACATCTTGGGTAGATGAACACCACAGCTGCAGTCCGAAGTAAATTTGACACAATAGACAACGCGGTAAATAAATACTTTGACTTACGCCCCATGCCCAAGTGGTATGGAACCTACGGCAACTTGTATGCTGGTATGCGCAATTTATTACCTTTCTGAAATTAATGTTATTAACATCTTAAGTGTTTAACTGTAAGCTTTTATTGAAACAATGAAAAAGGCTATCTGAGTTCTTTATTATATCGCTAGTTCTCCGCAATTCATTCAGAAAGAGAGCAAATCACGTGCAGTTCCTTTAATCGCTGAAATTTCTACGTCTGCTAGAGTTGTTAATATTTATTTGATTCCCCCCGCTCGTGACGGCCAATTAGTGATGGCGGTGCATGACGTGATATTAATTCAATTCGCATTCGAAAAGCAAATACGTAAGTCAAGCGGTTTGACTAACTCATATGATATTAAAAGTTGAAATTATATTATGCAATTAAAAGGGAGGTGCAATAATTTATGTGAATTATAAACATTTGTTCACTTTATGGATGCATATGAAGAAAGGACAATAGAAAGTATTTTTTAACAAATAATTACATATAGTCTTGAAGTCTACGAGTACAATATGAATATTGGGTCTATAACTTAATTCGTGCTAAGAGATAGCGTAACTTGTATTATTCCATTGGAACATGCGTTGGAAAGCTACTGTCATTGTACGTCATTTCAGTGTATGTCATTGATTTGAAGCGTAAACAACAATAATTTATTTTCACTCAAATATGTCGAACTTTGTGCCTGGAAAAGTGTTTTTGCAGGGAGTTCTTCTTCATTACTTTAATATGAAGAAAACTGCTGCCGAAAGTCATCGTATTTTGGTGGAAGTTTATGGTGAACATGCACTAGCTGAGCGAACGTGCCAAAAGTGGTTTGCACGATTTAAAAGTGGTGATTTTGGCTTGGAAGACGATGAACGTCCTGGGCAGCCAAAAAAGTTTGAAGATGAGGAATTGGAAGCATTACTCTATGAAGATTGTTGCCAAACACAAGAAGAGCTCGCAGAATCTTTGGGTGTCACTCAAGCAGCCAGTTTAGAAGCAGCTGGATATATTCAAAAGCAAGGAAATTGGGTTCCACATGAACTCAAGTCGAGAGACGTCGAAAGGCGGTTTTGCATGTCCGAAATGCTGCTGGAACGCCACAAAAGGAAGTCATTTTTTCATCGGATTGTTACTGGTGATAAAAAATGGATTCATTACGACAACCCCAAGCGCAAAAAATCATATGTGAAACCCGGCCAACCAGTCAAATCAACGGCAAAACCGAATATCCATGGCGCGAAGGTAATGCTCTGTATTTGGTGGGATCAGATGGGTGTGCTGTATTATGAGCTGCTAAAATCGGATGAAACCATCAATGGATAACGCTATCGAACACAATTAATCAGTTTGAAAAGAGCAGTGGCCGAAAAACACCGGAATATGCGACCAGACACGAGGCAATAATTTTCCATCATGACAACGCTCGGCCCCACGTTGCTATTCCGGTTAAGAACTATTTGGAAAATAGTGGATGGGAAGTCTAACCCCACCCGCCTTATAGCCCAGACCTTGCCCCTTCTGACTACCATTTGTTCCGATCGATGGAGAACGCCCTCACTGAAATACGGTTCACATCAGAGCAGAATATCAAAAATTGGCTTGATTGGAAAAAATCATAGCTTCAGATGGGCAATACTTTGAATAATACTATTGTACATGTTTTTCTTAAATAAATGTTCAAATTTTGAAAAAAAAAAAACCGCACGAATTAAGTTAAGTTCGCTATTTACCCTAGTGTGAACCAAAAACTGTCGGCAGTTGTCAAGTGAAGCACAGAAGAGCGTTATGAGGGTGCGTAGGATATACGAGTACGAGGGTAATCCGAGAAGTACCCGACCTAACAAAGAAAACACAAAAAATTTAGAAAAAAATATCTTTATTTTTTTACGTAGTCTTCTTTTAGCTCAAAACACTTTTCCCAGCGATGTTCAATAGCTTCGATACCCTGTTTTATAGCGAGAATCGTAGAGCTCTTTAAAATGACCATCAACCGCAGACCCCACTTCTTTACTCTTGCCAAATCTTTTACCATCGAGCCATTTTTTCAAATTCGGAAATCCGAGGGGGCTGAATTTGAACTTTAACACATTGATTTTGGCCATCGCGATGACGGATAAGTGAACTGGTGCATTGTCTTTTCTTCGCCAAATGCGGCCGTTTTTTCTTGATTTCATCTTTCAAACGCTGTAATAAGTTAGCATAATTTACGCCGTTGATTGTTTTTCCTTTCTGAAGATAATCAATGAAAATTATCCCACGCGCATCTCCGAAAACTGACGCCATGGCCTTGCCTACAGATGGAACTGTTTTCGCCATCCTTTTAGCCGATTCTCCCCTTTGGGTTCACTGATTTGACTGTTCCTTCGTCACCGGTGTGAAGTGATGGACCCATGTTTTATCGATTGAAACATCCTCACGACGGTGTTTTTATTCAATTCTGAGTAATCGCGGCACCCATCTTGCGCACAGCTTTCTCATGTCCAATTTTTCAGTCAACATGCAATGTACAACGTTTTTTGAAATATCTACCATATCTGTTAGTTCACGCACTTTTAATCCACGGTCATTCAATACCAATTTGGGGATTTTTTTCAACATTTCTGATGAACTCACTTCATTTGGTCGGCCCCTGCGATGTTCGTCTTGGCAACTCGTACGGCCTCGATTAAACATTGCTACCCAGTATTTTATTGTTGTAAATGAAGGAGTAGACTAGAACCCAGTTCCGTTTTGATGTTGGTTGGATTGAGGGCTTTCAAATGAAAGTATTATATCACATAACGATGACCACTTTTTTCCATATTTAACAATTCATTGAGAGCGTTCATTATTGACGGCTGACGAAGAAATACTAAACAACAACGTCAAACTTCAAATTTAAGCTTTATAAGGTTGGTATTTTCTACAATTGTCATTCTTTTCAAACAACAACCGCCATCTATACGTCAGGTCAGTTACTTATGGGACTACCCTCGTACTATGTAGAGCTGACAGCGAACAAAGTCAATGTAAAGGTGATTAAATATTTCAACGAGGGAGGAATACAGCGTGAAAGGTTCCAAAATCACGAAATCTTACTTCATAAAAGAGAATTATCCTGTATTACACAATCGCAAATGAAGATAACTTTTTTCGTTAAATTCTACGTCTATATGGTTTCTCCTTTCGAACAAGCACTGCAAGTTTTGTTGATTGACACAACAGCCGCGATTCTCGTATGTTTTTTAATTTAGCATACGCCAGGCCAGTTTAAATAATTATGTCGATTTTTTGTCCTGACATAAAGAAGCAGGACCATATTAAAATCTGACAAATGAATCAAATATGATTCATGATGATATTATAGGTGATACATACTCGTATTGCATCATATAAAGTACCGTAAAAAGCTGGCTTACACAAATCAATGCGTCAATAACGTCAAGATAGTAAAAACAACTGCTTGGTACGAGTATGTAAGACGTAGTATTTACTCGTATTATGATATTATTTTGTTTTTCTATAAATTTAGAAAAACCACCGTATAGGATGCTATAGAACCACACGCTCTATTTAATTGAACACCAATAGTACGACTTCATCCGTGCTGTCCTTTGATGACGACGCAAACAAAACTTCAATTGAATTCAACACGCGCGCTGGATATATATAATTTTGCGTAATAGCTTTCTAGTCAAAGCCGGCGCTGGCGAGTTTTTTTGGTCACGTGAAAAATCGATAAATCGTGATAATTCACTAAAGTACATCTTGATAATTTATTATTTAGACAAGTTCAAGCAACAAGCAATTTATTAGAACTTTTCTTTATAAATATTTAAAAAGTTCTTTTGACATTTAAAGATATTCGCATTCGTATCCTACAGCAGGTCATTCAGTAAAACCTTGAGTAAGGTCCTTTTGAAGTGATAAAGAACTAGTTTAGCTGTTTTATCAAATCATGGTAATCGTTTAGTTGTTATGAAATAAAACTCACAACTCGTTTTATGACTTTGCATTCGACTTGTTTTATTAAGCATTTGCAATTAAAATGTATGGCGCCGATATAAAGTTTAATCTGCTTTCAGCAGAACAGTGATCAGAAAAAAAAATAAGTTGGACTCTAAAATACTGATAAACAACTGACTCGATTGTATATTATTACTCAAGGCAAAAGAATTGAGATGACTTTTTTTATTATTGTCAAGATTCTCGAAGGCGAATTTAGTTACTTGCTTCGGTTCTAAAACTTGAGCTGTAAAATTTTAACAACAACTACTGGTTCCGGTCTTATTAAATGCCGATAGCAAAACTCGATTTTTAGTATTATTATAGTATTGGTACTAAATATGAAATTCCAAATAGTTGTAGATATTTTATTTTGTCTGAAATTTCTCAGAAAATTGTATGACTATCTCTGTTTGAAATGCGGATAATAATGGACATTAGATATTAACATCGAACGTAAGAATATCGATAGATGAATTAATAAACATTAGGACACATGAGACTACAGTTATTATACTGTGGGATCTGAATCCACCCTCTAAACCGGAGCCCACAGATTTTGTTCCACAACTCACCGGCTTTAGAGAAGACATCTTACCCGATTTCTGGTTGCCAGTCTCCACGAGGTACCAGTCGGTTCTACTCGGATAATATTTCTGAATTAATTTGACTTGTATTTTAGTTTGTGTATATTTGAATTAAAGATAAATTTCTAGAGTAGTGGGGAAGGTCTTTTCATTTGTACGTGTGACCACTCACCGCTACAATAGGTGACCTCGCGCAAAGAACATAAATAAATAAAAAATAAAAAAATGAAGGCAAGCGTAAAATGTCCTTAGACGAAACACCTAATGCCCCTCGAATGGAGCAGCAACGGTCAGCAAGCCAATCAGGCATAGGCTCAGCACCAAAACTGGAATCGATACAACAATACACAACCGAAGCGTCAAAGGTGTCCGTCAAAGTTCAAGCTTTCTGGAAACTACAACCTAAATTGTGGTTCTACAACTGGTAGAGTCGCAGTTCTTCACGGCGGATATAAAAAATTACGCCACAAAACACCACACTGTGGTCCCCGCTGTGGAGAGCAGTATTCTATCGCAGGCTAACGACATCATTCTCAACCCCGCTGGCTGTATGTACCTGTATGCAAATCTTACCCACCCAATTCGCCGATTCGGAGCACAAACGATTGCGTAAGCTGTTACAAGAAACCGAATTAGGTGATAAAAAGCCGTCTCATTTACTGAGAGAAATGTAGGAGTTAGTGGGGAAAGCAGTGAACGCTGGTCTTCTAAAATCTCTTTGGCCACAAGAAGATACCCCGTCTTCAGTATTAGTAACGAGGAACTTCCTCGTTTAGCGATGTTAGCTGACAAAGTTTCACAGATGACAGAGATTTCATATGCTTCAGCCATCTAAAAAAAAAAACCGCATCTGTTTCGCTCGCACCATTGTCAGACCTCGAGACTCGAATCATCGAACTTACAGAAAAGTCGAAAAGTTAAAATGTTGTGTGTCAGCTATTAGTTATGCAGTTGAAAGACATTCAAGGTCCAGATCGAGACATCAAACCTTTGAACGGTGGATCAAATTCGCGCTACGAAGATTATTGCTCTTTCCACAACCAATTCGGTCACAAGGCTAGGAACTGTCGTTTGCCGTGTACATACAAACCAGGAAAACTAAGAGGCCAGTCACTGGAAGCGACAAGTGACAGTAGCCTTAGTAGTTGCCGCTTATTTATTAGATACAGATCCTATAACAAAAATTAAATTTTTAATCTACACCGGCGCTGAGGTTTCCGTCCTCCCACCAACAATGCAACAGAAATGTCAGAATGTACAATAAGAATAAATTTCCTCTTCGTGGCAAATCACACGAAAATAAGTACATACGATGAAAAACCTTTACTATTAAATTTGGGACTGCGACGCAGCTTTAGATGGACGTTTACAATTGCCGACGTGCACCGAGCCATTATACGAGGATGGTTGACCTTCGAAACAAACGACTTATTGACACCAAAACAGATGTATCTTCCAGTGGTATTTTAACTTGCATTAACTCTCTTCATATAACAAATATCTGTTGTGAATACCCTTACAATTCTCTACTTTCAGAATTTAAGGACATTACGTGAACACTGCTGCACCTAAAAACCACCGCACGTAATACAACCCATCACATTCTGACAAGACGACGGCCAGTGTTTTCTCGTGCAAGACGTCTATCATTCAAAATGCTTAAAATAGCGAAAGTCGAGTTCCAGATCATGCTTGAGCAGGGCATCTGTCGCCCTCCGAACAGTCCATGGGCAAGCCCGCTACACATGGTTTCAAAAGGGAAAGGAGAATGGCGGTCCTGCGGGGATTTTCATCTTCTAAATGCCGCAACTGTTCCAGACAGATACCCGGTGGCACATATACATATTTCCTTGATGGTCAGAATATTTTTTCAACTTTGGATCTACAACGCGCATACCAACAAATTCCCGTTGAGGACAACGATATCCCGAAAACCGAAATCATAACCCCGTTCGGACTCTTCGAGTTCTGCAAGATGACGTTCGGCCTCCGGAATGTTGGGCAAACATTTCAACATTTCAGCTATTCGTCGATAACATCCAGCGAGACTTCGAATTTGCCCATGCATATATTGACATTTTAATCGCATCGCATGACAAAAAACAACATCTACAGCACCTCAGACAGGTTTTTGAACGATTTCCTCAAATGGGTGTAGTCATTTGAGCAAGTGTCAGTTCAGAAAAAAGGAAGTACGATTTCTTGGTCATGTCATCAGTGCTAATGGCATCAAACCGCTTCCTGAAAAAGTGGATACTATTCGGAATTTTAAGCGCCCCGAGGAAGTGTGTGAACTTCGTCGGTTTCTTGCAACAGCAAATTTCTATCATAGATTCCCTCCACAAGCTGTCGAAACCCAAGCCAGACTTCAGTGCCTCCTCAAAGGCAACAAAAAGAATGGCCAAAGTATAATTCAATGAAGAGAGGAGGCCAACCTAGCTTTTGACTGCAATAGGCCGTTGCAGACGTAAGTACACTCACGCACTCTTGTCGAATTGTCAACTCGCGGTGATGGTTATTTCATCAGACTCTACAGTAGGTAATGCTTTACAACAGCTCGTCGATAGGTCCTGGCAACCATTAGGATTGTTTTCAAAAAAATTGAACGCAAATCAAACGAAATATAGCACCTATGACACCAACATTTATTAGAGGCTCGTAGTTTTGTCATCTTTACTGACCATATGCGACTGGCTTATGCGTTTCATCAGAAACCTGAGAAAGCCTCTCCGAGACTACGCACACAGCTCAATTTCATCAGCCAATTTACAGGATCAACTAACGTCGTGGCAGACTCACTCTTTCGCATTACTGCTATCTCACCGCGGGTCACGGAATCGACTACAATCAGCTCACCGAAGCGCAAAATCAGGATGAAAAGTTGCAGAGCTTAGCACGTGATCAGTCAACATCGTTGCAGCTGAAACAGTTCGCAGTCCCGGGAAACGAAAGAAACAAGATATTCTGTGATATATCGACCAATCAAATTCGACCTTTTGTCCCAAAGGAGCTGAGGCGCTCGGTTTTCGATACCTTGCATTCACTAGCTTACCCTAGCATACGACTGACTGCATCCCGATTTGTCTGGCCTAGCATCAACGCAGACTGTCGTCGATGGGTAAAATCATGTGTATCATGCCAACGATGTAAGATACATAAGCAAAATTTTGCGCCCCAGGGTAATTATATCGCGACAGACCGCAGATTTCAACACATACATGCCGGCATAGTTGGTCCTTTACCACCATCCGGGGGATTCCGCTACTGTCTCACCATCAGCGATCGGTTTTCAAGGTGGTCGGAAGCTATACTGGTAGTACCGCAGCGAATAACCATCGATCAAGACAGACAGTTCGAGAGCAACATTTTTCATGAGCTGGCGAAATTGCTTGGGGTACTATCCACAAAGAGGGCCTTAACTCAACAGTAGCCGAGATGCTCTTTGGCATGAATCCAAGTATGCCAGGCCAGTTTTTCGACATTTCATCCAAAAGTGGAAGTAGCAATGAAGCAGATTTTGTCAGGTCATTGGCTTCAATCCAATTCCCGCAGATGTCATCGCATTCGAACAAGCATTTTTTCGTACAGGATTTAAAAACAGCTTCTCACGTTTTCGTTCGTGATAATGTTGTTAAACTATCTTTGTATCCATTATACAATGGTCCCTAACGGATTATTGATCGAAAGGGCAAATATTTCATAATCGAAAGGAAAGGAAAGGCCGTGAATATTTTAATCAATCGACTTAAAGCAGCTTATATGAGTATCAACGATGTGGATCAAGAGTCCATTTCTAAACCGGAGTTCACATATTTTGTTCCACAACTCATCGGCTTTAGATAAGGAATCTTACCCGATTTCCGGAGGCCAATCTCCACGAGGTACCAGTCGGTTCTACACGGATAATACTTCGGAATTAATTTGACTTGTGTTTTAGTTTCTGTACCATATACTCGTATTTGAATTAAAGATAAATTTACAGAGTAGTGGAGAAGGTCTTTTCATTCGTACATGTGACCTTTCAGCGCTACAATACAATAACGCATTGGAATATACATATGTATGCAAGTAACACATTTTTAAGGTGATTCCGTAGCCCAGAATGGACCTGGGAGTCAATCACAAACTTTTCCATTTAGAGCAGTCTTGCGAAAATAGTCTTTAGTTGTGCTCACCAAGTTGGGTAAGATCCAATGCGCAAGCTAAAAGGAGGTTTTCATTGAGCGAATGGTCTCTTCAATTTGGATTCGAAGACACTCGTTATTTTATCTTTTCCTTCAAATGCGTTTATGCGTATCTGACCGAATATCACTTAACCTTTCTACACCCGTGTATTGGCATAGACGAACCAACATAGATGGAAAACTCTACTAATGCTTTTGCAATCCCTTAAACTCTTTCCAAATGCCCTGTAAGTGAATTATCAACACTTGTCCAAGCCTATAAACTGTCAGGATTTACTGTAATGAGAGCAATTTATACGTAAAGTTCACTATGTGTAAGCAATGTGGATGACATTTTCGTGTAAAATGTGAGGGAAATTGACATAGTTGATAATATACACGACAACATGCCTTCCTGAGGGGTAGGTCTACCACCACAAATCTCGTTGTACTCCTATCCTTTGCCCTCTCTGGCCTGGCAACGAAGTCGACGTAGTTGCAACCGATTTTAGCAAGGCCTTCGATAAGATCTCTCATCGATTAATACTCTTCAAATTGTCTGCTCTCGACTTTAATCCATTCTGTTTTTTTTTACAGTGTTCGTTTTAGGTCAGCCCACTCGGCTCCATTTTTGGCCGCCTCTGGAGTTCCACGAGGCAGCCATATCGGTCCCCTTCTTTTTATATTAACCATAAATGATCTCAATAGGATCATCAAACACTTGTCTGTCTCCCTTTACGCCGACGATATCAATTTTTAAAACCGTTTCCTCTCCTCATGACTCCCTCCTCCTTCAACAAGGCTTGGTTTTTCGATCTGGAAATATACCAAAATGCCAATCCATCACCTTTTCAAATAAGCGGCACCAATCTCCTCACCAACTCTACCTTTTCCACAACCAGCCTATCTCGTCCGTTCAATCTCTTTGCGACCTCGGCATTTTGTGTGATAGGGAGCTCAACTTCCGTTTACATATGGATGTTAAGCTGTACTTGGTTTTGTAAAACCTAAGAATTCACCAACCCATACGCGACCAGGTCCCTCTATATTACCTTTGTTCACCCCCTCCTAGATCACGCCAGTCAAGTGTGGTCCCCATATCATCGTGTTCATATCTCGAGAATGGAAAGCATACAGCGCGGTTTTCTTTGATTTGCTCTTCGATGCATGCCCTGGAACGATTCTTTTATTCTGCCCCCGTATTAAAACCGTCTCTTGTCTGCCACTTCTA
Source organism: Volucella zonaria (assembly GCA_963966105.1). Lineage (NCBI taxonomy): Eukaryota > Metazoa > Arthropoda > Insecta > Diptera > Syrphidae > Volucella > Volucella zonaria. Next base: position 162,970,109 of record OZ014532.1, read on the forward strand.
ATCCAATATATTCCTTTGCTGATGACAGCACTCTCTGCTCTTCATATTCGTTCTCGGACTCACGCCACTGTTCTTCGGTTGTAGAACGGGAACGGCAGCGTATGTTAAGCTCATTAAATTCCGATATTAACAGCATAACCAATTCGGGAACTATCAACCGAGTGGAATTTAATGCTTCCAAAACTCAATGCTGTCTGCTGTCATTAAAGCGAAATTTAAATACACAGCCATTATCCATGAATGGCACTTGCATCGTCGAAACAGATAAACTTTCCATTCTCGGTATGTGTGTCAGTGACAATTTACGTTGGAATGACCATATATTCGATGTCGCCAAAAATACTGCGAAATGTCTAGTTTTCCTCAAGCGATGTAAGAAATATTTTACCCCCTCTGATCTGGCCACAATAATAAGGCATTTATCCGCCCAAAATTGGAGTACAATGCCCACATCTGGTCAGGTGCTCCTAAAACATCTCTGCACCTGCTAGATAGGATTCAAAACCGTGCGATAAAACTCATTGGTGATACTAATATCACTCAATCAATTGACACCCTCGAGCACCGACGAAATGTCTGCTGTCTCACTTTGTTTTATCGCTATTTTCACCACCAGTGCTCCATTGAAATCGCCAGTAGCATTCCGCCCATTCAAACTTTCAACTGTAACACCCATCTCACTATGAATGCTCATCAGTATACCCTCAAGCAAATTTTCGGACGTACTCTAAAATATCGTGATTCTTTCCTAAGCCGTACAACTCGCTTATGGAATGCCCTGCGACCTCTGTGTTTCCTGGTCGTTATAACTTGCAAACATTTAAAAACAATGTACATCGGTACCTGTCTTCTATTCGTTCCCAAAAAAAAAAAAAAAAACCTTTTCATATTAAATACACTTGAGGAACGCAGAGATGCAGCCGACTTTCTCTTCATTCATCGACTCCTTTTAGGTCACTTCCACCGCACCGCTCCCTACCACAAATCCGTTCTTCTTCACCACTCCAACCAACGTTGGTTTTAAGTTTAAGTTTAATTTTAAATTTAAGTTATAGCTTGTATTAAGCCGAATAAATGGAGACCTTCGTCCCCACAAAAATTAAATAAATTAAAGTTTTCACAGATAGGGTCACATGGATATAGCCAATCAGTGGTTTTTAGAACGGCCGAAATCTGAAAAGTTTGCCGCCTATGGAAATGAAAAATAAAACTCTGTCAATGCCAGTAAGAAGACGTGCTAGGAACATCGTGACTCAACTACCAGGAGGAGAGGGCTAGGCTAAAAATTTGAAGGAACCCTATGAAATATGGAAGCTGCTTTTCTTCTAAAATATTATAAGCCAGATCACACAGTGATCGCATATGGCCCTGTTTGGAAGAGAAAAAGGCTGTAATCCAACGGATAACACAGAAATGCAAGCGCTTCTACATAGGTCTTCTATTCTTTGTTAAAGTTAGAAGAAATAGTCGAGTGAATGCTAAAGATTTACTGAAGACTGGTGGCACGCCACCAGAGTTCTTTCGCAATTACAATTTTCAAAAAATCAATTTTTTTTTTTATTTTCGTAGTGTATAGTACATAATTACTATATTCGTATTCCCTGAAAATTTTAAATCGATTCGGTAAGTACTTTTCCCAGGTATTCCAGGTGTTCCCTTATGAATAGTCCATTTAAGTCCTGATGACTAACAGAGGCTAATTCTTGTACGAAACAAGTGAACATCATTTCTCAGTTTCACGATTTTAATCCAATTGAATTGACTTTAAATCTGAATTAAAATGCCACACAAGTGTGTAGTAGAAAGGAAAGAGCAACTGACAAAGTGTACTTATTACGATCTAAAAGAAGGAAAAATATATTTAATCCAAAAACAGCTGAGACAGATGAAAGTAGTTTTGGTGCGACCGCGAAAAAATTCAAACTACGGAAGGAGATTTTAGTTGCCCGTGATTCTTCCATTGAATATAGAATTTTGAACTTTAAAACAGTGTTTACAGCAATAAGTGATTTTGTAAAGTGTAAAACTTGTGACGGAGAAATGAAATTCACAATGGCTTCACAACGAGGTCTTGGTTTTAAAATCGTCTTGCTGCGTGATAAGTGTGAGGCTCTTGCTATAAACTCCAGTCCTTTTGTCAAGCATTCTTATGAGATAAAAAGACGATTTATATTTGTGATGAGAATTCCTGGAATAGGATTGAAAAGTGTAGCTGAATTCTGTGGATTGATGGACATGCCAGCGTGCTTGACACAAAATACTTATGACTTGATTATTGAAAATATTTACCCTTCACACAAGTAGCCACGAAGATACTTTTCGAAAAAGCTGGTGCTGAAGAAAAAGATGCGACTGGTGAAACCAAGATGATGAAAGTTGTGAAGAATTAACAGTATCTGGCGATTGCATCTGGAAAATGAGCGAGGATAAACGGAGTAACATCATTGATTATACATATATGTATTATACAGAGGAAATTATCGATATTGTTATAAAAAGTTCGTACTGCAAGCAATGCGAACTTTGGAAAAAGAAAATGAATACTGAAGGGTACAACGATTGGCTAGAAGATCACAAGGATAATTGTTCTGTAGATCATAATCGCTCTTCAGGAAAAAATGGAAGTCGATGCAATCGTTGAAATGTTCGGGCATTCAATGAGTACATTTTCCGCTCGTTATAAAAATTACATCTGTGATGGTAACTCCAAAACATACTCTGGGATTTTAAAAGCTAATCCTTACGGTTATATTGAAGTGGCCAAAAAAGAAAATATTGGACATGTTCAAAAAGGATGGGTTCACGACTCCGCGAGCGCGTAAATGAAACTACTGAAACTATAGATAAAGATAATCAAAAAATACAAAAAGAAAAGGTAAAATGCTTGGTGGAAAAGCCAAACTCACTGGTAAAATTATCGATAAGTTGATAGTTCATCATAACTTGGCAATTAGGAGACACTGTGATTCAGTTGAAACTATGTATGTATAATCCAATATGGGCAACTTATTATTATTATTGTTCAACTGATGAAAATCCTTAACTCGAAAGGTGCCCGGTCGGAGAAGATTCATGGTGTTGTTGGCAGCGAGCACGACACGTCATCTTCTTGTACTATAAACATGAAAATCTGTCTTTACCACCTGATGTTGCTGAAACTATCTTTCCAATTTATACAGATCTCAGCGGTAAAAAATTATTGGAAAGATGTGTTGGTGGTTTTACGAAAAACAGCAGTTAATATGGAAAATAACTTCGAAAATCGTTCCGTGTGGCTCAAAAATTATTGAAATATCAGCTCACATCGCTGCCGGTACCTTCAATGAAGGTACAACTTTAATTTTACATGAATGCAATCAATTGGGCCCAATGCTCATGCTTATATCGACAAAGAGGATGCAGAGAGCGTCATGATCTCTGACTTGAGAGCGCATGGGAGTACGCGAGATAGAAGAATGGCTCGTAGACAAAATCAACTCGAGGTACTAGAAGCTGCTGATGCTACGGCGGGCCCATCTGATGGCCCTGGAATAGATGAATTCATGTAAGTAAAAAAAAAAATTTCTGAAAGTTTAAACACATTTTTTTCAAAACTATTTTTTCGAAGTCGGTGATCAAGATTTATAAAAAAAAAAACCGCTCAACCGATCGGTCTGAAATTTTAACACAACCTTTCCAGATATATTCCTCAGGTCTTCATCGAAACAATAAGATTTCGAATAATTATTTCTACTTTTTTGAACAGTTTTACGTGGTAATTTTGGTTGAAAATTTGATTTTTTTTTTACGAAGCCCCCATTTTGTCATGAATCTATCGATACCTAGTTTTATTTATCCACTAAAAGAATCTTTCTGGTTTTTCGATTTAAGATGAATTAAACCGCCGAACATCTTTTTTTGGTGGACTTTCAGGAGATCGTCTACAGGAGCACACCAGATCGATATTTTTACAAATCATTAGTGCCATTACAAATTTAGATTTTGCCACTAAACACTTTTTGTTTTTGTAAAATAGAATACCTTAGCAATGAGCTGAAACCGGCTTTACTTACTTTTACTGTGCCTTAGGTTTGACGGCAAAAACGCAAGAGATATACGCGTTTCGTGTAGACGTTAGCTCCCATTAGGCATCGATTTGAGGACATTTTTTGTCATTAAAAAAATATTGCAGTGGGAGGTTTGTCACAATTGTCGAAAAGTTGGAAGCGTTCAGAGGTCGTTGCAGTTTTTGGCAATATATTCCATAAAAACCTAATAAGCGCGATATAAAAATATATCCCATGATTGATGTCAAAATGTTTAATACACTAAACTTAGAAGTTTACGCCGGGAAACAACCCCAAGGCCCTTATCTAGCCGATACTTTGTCACTGGAATTGGTTTTACGTCTTAGTGGCATATCTTGTAATAATATTTTTAACAGTCTATAAACTTGAAATAATAGATAAACTTGAGCAGTACAATTTAATATTATTTGGCACCATAAGAAAAATTAAAAAGAACTTTCCAAACATTTCACAGGGATTCACATCCGACAAGAAAAACATCTCTTTTTTGGACATCGAGGCCATTGTACTCTCGTTTTCTACATGCCTAAGAAAAACAAAAATGTTCTTGTATCCACTATGCATAATGCTCGTGTCTCACTTTCGCTAAAAAACTCGGCCTTTTACAGGATTTTTTGTTCCGAAAAACAGGATGAAAGGATGCATTTTTAATAAATACTTTTTTTAATATGTACTTGAATATAACTACATACTCGTACATAGAAAGAATGAATATTTAACAAATGTAATCAATTTTCTTCTATATATGAGCCGTCTTCAATTTGCTCGACTCCATCTTCGGTACGCACAGCGAGAAGAATTTGTCGATGCATATCATTTTGATCTTTAATGAAGTCGTAAAATTGTAGGCATGTCATTTTTAAATTAATTTTTATGATTAAAATGGCTTTTAGGGTTTCCACTTTTAATCGGGATTTGTCCTCTGTCCATGTCTTATTCATGCCTGCGAAAACCCTCTTAACGGATGCGGTAAGCAGAGAATGAATTCGACAATCATTGCAATTTGTCTATGGTCGCATTCTATATTTGAAAGGTGTTTAACTATTATTATTATTATTATTATTTGTTAACCAATAAACATAAATGTACAGGTTGATCTTAAAACTAACAGCACTAGCTCCAAGGCTTACGGCTGGGACCTAAAATTGCTATGTCTTTCACAATAATGTTCTAAATAATACATGTATGTAGGTTTTTTTTTGGCTAAACGTGTGTGTGGGGGCGGCAGGAATGTGCGCTCCAGAACAAGGTGTTTAACTATCTCCACCCATCGCATTGCGACTGGAACCTTATCTGTTCTCCATTGCCCCAGTTTCTCATGCCCACAATAATTCTTAACATAGGTGAACTCGATGTGCAATTGCGTTGCATTTGCTGTAGCGGGGTACAATTTTCACTCGCTCAAATGCATCATCACTGCCTCAACTTCTTCCCATGCTGGTGTTTTTTGAAGTATGGCCCATGAGAACATTTCCAATTGTATGGTCCTGTTTTTGAACAAAGCACTACCAAAACTTTGACAATGGATTGCTGAAAAACTCTTTTAGTAGATTTTCTTCTTTCTTCAATCCAAGAAAAAGTTTTTTTAATGGGTCGAACAGATGCAAGATTCGCTTTATGGCCGGTCTGAGTGCTAAAAATCGTGTTTTAGCATAACCTAGTAATTTCAAGTATTTGACATCGGCTTCCTTACAAAATGATTTCAGTGCTTCTTCCTGTGACGTGTAAATGTAAAAATAGCTATAAATTTTAGCGACAACGCATTCGACATCGAATGGCAAAACATCGCAAGCGGATTTAAGCGAATTGTGAAGAATTTGAGCCGTGCAGCCAATTCTAATAAAGTGCGGTAACCGCAACTTCATTCTCGCGAAAACATTGTTTTGGTTTCCTCGTGTTACACCGCCGAAATTAACTTTAGCGTTATCTCCGCAATAAGCCACAATTTCCTTCTTTACACCGAATTTGCTGGCTATTTTTGCAATAAGATCTTCGATGATTTTAGATATTTCACCGCCTATCGATTCACTTTGCAGCACTTTAATTTGGGCGCCAATGGTTGGAATGAAATACCGAACAGGGACCGGAAATATTTTCGTGCTCCCGCGATTCGAAGCATCTGTGTAAATGGTTACGAAATTGCATTGATCCAAATCTTCCCTGAGCATTTTTGTGACTCTTGGAGCAAACACATTTACTACAACGACTTGGCACTTCGTAAACGATTTAATTTTAAAACACGACCAGATTATTTTCGACGCACAGTCAGATGATTTAAAATTTAGTTGGCACTCACTACATGAATGTTTCTCCGCTGCCAAACTGAAGCACAAAAACATAAACACACCAAACTAGACAGAAAAAATAAACTTTCATGCAGTGCAGAAAGCAAATGGCGCATTCACATGACGTGTGTGACTAATTGACAATCAGCAGTTTCGCCGCACGTTGCCAGCTGCAACTATGAAGCTCGTTCCCGGCTGTAAAACAGGATAAAAGCAGGACTTTTACAGGATTTTGAGCGAAAACGCAGGATTGAAAATTTCGCAAGATTTGGGTCGAAAAAACAGGAGTATTATGCGAAAAGCAGGACATATACGAGCGTTAAATATGCATAATGATGCAGAAATTGATGAGGAAACAGGCAAACCTGAATTGATAATAGACTACAATACAATGTAACGAGGCGTTGATACTGTGGACAAAATGTTTGAAACTTACAATATAGTTCTCTATCTCTCTGATGAATAAAGCGGGTATAAATTCGTACATATAATATGTATATCTTATGATCTCATAAGCGCACATCTGAGAAGACGCGGTCTACATACATCCGTGCCTTCATTATCGGCTAATAATAACAAAATTTGTCGTTATTACTATTGTGGTAGAAAAAAACGCGTTTCAATTGTGTTGTGCTACATGTAAAACATATTTTTGTATGGAGCATGCAATAATAGTATGTTCCCATTGCTGTACTATACTAAACCAACAATGGAGGATTAGTTTTCATTATTTTATTTCTCATTATGTATTTTTAAAGATTCATGAAGTTTGTTTTCGTTTTTTTTATAAGAAAAAGTGAACTTTGCTCAGAAGCTATACTAAAATACTATACACTAAAGACACTAAATAAAACAAATATTGTCATTAATTTGAGTTCACATATTTCTCTTAACACACTCTCTTCGACTACTCGTACTTTAATCTAAATTATAAAAAACAGGCTATTAAACTTTCGGTCCCAGATCCATTTGATGCGGGTATAGGAAGATTGAAGCGCTTGGCTGCCGAGGTAACTAAAACATTTTCATTCAGTTTTGATAAAATGCGAGTTTCCGTTCTACATAGTAGGACTGTTAGACGATATTTTATTCGTTATGCGTTTGAGGGATTTGTTTATAAGTCGACTTCTTAGTGCGAGCAAACAACGCTTGTTAATAGTGATTTCTCGTTTAATCTTCATGGCTGTGTCATTGTTCGAATTTATAATGTCTTCAAGGTAGACAAGGTATTTTCTCTGAAATCTATAGTTATGGCTGCTGCCGCTAGGTGTCCTTCTTCGATTTATTCCCATGATGTCAATGCTGCTAGCATATGCCAGCAGTTATACAGACTTTTGAAATATTGTGTTTCTGGTGAATTTCTGTAAGAACCTGTGAGTATCGAATAAGTCTTTCATATATCCAAGATCTACCGTAAGCTGAGCATCATAAGAGCAGTCTGATATGGACCTTTCAGATTATCAACATAACGTTTCAGACCTACATGTATCTAGTATAGTAGATAGGTTGCTGTACGCGATGTTAAGGAAACTGATTCCTCTGTAGTTGACGTTCTAAAGGATCTCCTTTAACCCATGTCCGAGCAAAGAGTATTACTTACACAAACGGACCTATGTGTCCGGTAGACACATTGGGGAAATATCGAATTAAATACAAATTATACACTTTTTTAAAAAAAATTGTATAAGAAATAATACGAGGGTTGCCTGAAAAGTTTCCGAACAATGATACAAGACATTTTTTCTCAAATTTTTTTTTTATTTTTCTACATAGTCTCCTTGAAACTCTACACACTTCTCCCAGCGATGCTCCCATCTCTCTAACCCGTCCAAATAGTACTTGACGTTTTTCTCTGCAAAACAATTGTTCACGAAGGTGATTGCCTCCTCATTTGACGAAAATCTCTGTCCTCCGAGCGCAGTTTTTAGATGAGGGAACAAAAAGAAGTCGCTTGGGGCTAGATGTGGTGAATAAGGCGGATGATCTAGAAGTTAAAACCGTAATTCATGGATTTTCGGTGAGGTGTGAGACGGCGTGTTGTCTTGGAGAAACAGGATTTTCTTTTTCAGCAAATGTGGCCGTTTTTCCGCAATTTCTGCCTTCAGCTTGGAAAGTAATGATGCGTAATATGCTCCTGTAATGGTTTTTCATTTTTGAAGATAATCGATTAAGATAACTCCATTACTATCCCAAAAAAAAGTCGCCATCACTTTCTCAGCCGAAAAAAGAGTTTTTGCTTTTTTTTGAGCCGGCTCGCCCTTTGCAGTCCACTGTTTTGACTACATTTTTGTTTCGGGTATATAATGGTGTATCCAAGTTTCATCTACAGTAATTAATCGGCACCAAAACTCGGATTTATTGCGCCTAAACTGCGCCAACAGAGCGTTGGAAATGTTCATTCGAACACGTTTTTGGTCTAACGTAAGCAAACGCGGCACCCAACGCGCGGACAGCTTTCTGATGCTTAAATCTTGATTTAATATGTAACAAACACGTTGTTTGGACATTTTCATAACCTCTACTATCTCTCTCACTTTAAGTCGGCGCTCGTCTAACACCATTTGGTGAACTTTAGCAATGTTATCGTCAGTGATTGCAGTTTTTGGACGTCCCGAACATTCATCATCTCCCAAGCTCTTACGGCCATGTTTAAATTCAGCTGCCCAAAATTTCACTGTAGTAAATGATGGTGCAGAGTCCCCATACACAGAGTCCAATTCATTTTTGATTTGCGTAGGCGTATTGCCTTTCAAAAACAAAAATTTGATAACAGCTCGATACTCAATTTTTTCCATTTTCACAAAAACACTCACATCGACTCAGTCAAAGGACTGTCAACTAAAAACTGCACGTCCAAAATGACTAAAACTTCGGTAAGTAACTGTCAAAAGATGCACAACTAGCATTCACTAGCTTTTATTGACGAGTGCCGCTGGCAAGGAAACCGGATTCAATATGAAACATTACAAGTCAATCGTTCCTTCAGAACTAGCAACGTCTGTATTTTTCAGGCTGTACAGACATAGTCTTGAGGGTTAAGTACAAGTGATTACGGCACATTTATGCAGGCAGCCGTCAACGCTATGTACAATGCAAAAGCAATGAAAAATCTGAAGAACTTGTAGGAAAGTGCTCAGGGTTGTCTATCTCCTGTAAGCAATCAGCCCTCTTCTTTGCAAGCATTTCGTTAGGTCTATGCAAAATATTCATTAATGATGAAGAAATTGATGTAGCCAGCATATACTAAACCATAAGGACACACGTTTCGCGTCACGGCTTCGGAAAAATTTTGAAGTACGAAGAACAAATTGAATCTGTTCGCCACCTGCTGTGTGGCTGTTCTGCTCTTGCTGAAAGAGCAATAAGTACCAATGGTAGTCATTTTTTCGATCTTTGACGAGCATTCTGCGATTTATATTCTTATATGCATTTTTTTTTTTATAATTTACGCGCGCCTAAGGGGTTTATGATACCCTTTTACTGTTGTCTCGGCGCGGGCGGAAAGATAGAAGGAGGAGAAAGGAAAGCATTGTTGTGATGTAGTGGTTTGAAACTCAGGTGTGTTTGGTTTCGATATTGACTCTCCAGGGGTGGGAGTCCGAATAGGATGGAGAGATTTTTCTTCACTCGGAATGACTCAGGTTGTGAATTTTAACGGTTGTTTTGTGCTTGAAAACTCTACAACAGCCACACGCAGATTTTTCTGACTGAGTCCCAATTACACAAATGAAAATTTGCCGTGGCTAGGATTCGAACCTTGACCCTCCGGGTGAGAAGCGATTGCTACTACCACTACAATACGGCCACCCCACGGCCACGGCATTGTTTTAAATCAGCGATATTTTTCCAAATTCCAGGATAAAATCTAGAATGGACAACTCAAACGCCAACGTGAAGAGTATCTTATTAGTCACCCATCTACCTAACCTTACTTAATCTTATGTTAGAGACAACGAAAATGCTGGTATTGGACAACAAAACAACAATTTGAATCTCAAATGCAACTTATTTTCTTATTTTTCTGCAATATCCTATGTGGACAATAGCTTTGCACCGGGCGTTTCAATAAATCTACTAGTTTTAGATACGAGTACCTTCCCAGATACATTATATGTCATGCCTCTTACATAACGCTCCGCAGGTCCTTAATGTTTTTAGATTTTGTGGCCTATGCTGTTTATTTAGCATCAGCATAAAAAATTGTAATGTTCAATGTGCTCGAGCAATATTTTTGTTACATTTGGCACATGTTTTGTTTAATTGTTATTCATATAAATACACATTAGGAGTATTTCAATCTCTGAATATGGCACTATACCATTTATTAATATTGGTGTCTCGATGCAGATTAACTGAGTCCTCTTATTTTTTTTATCCAGAATAATGAATAAGAAAAACTTATTAACATTCGGGCATCTCTGTGTTTTACTATTAGAACGGGTTGTGTACTGGGATTTATATTCGAAATAACTGGATCTTCTGACGCATTTCTCGGTTAAGATAGAGCCAAATATTTCAACTTTAGACTCATGGATTTATAGAATATTTTTCCTCTGGATAGCGGTTAGCTAAGTAAATACGGCTACTTTCACTAGACTCCAAACAACAGTTTGTCCCGGTTGTTTGGGAGCTTATCACATAACGCATGGCTCTGCTCCAGACTCGCTTATGAAGCACTTCAAAGGTGGTATTTTGTTTAAAGAGAAGTACCGATGGGTATAACATTAACTGGAGCTTCGTTAATTTTGCAGTTATTTGACTGCGCTTTAATAGACTGCGACATTTGCTATAAGAGTGATCGCAAAGCCGCGGGGCTTATGCTCGGATAAGCCTGCAGATACTTAGTACTAATGTGGTGGGGGATGACACTGTAGGCACTTTTTTCTTTGAAAGAAAACTCATCTTCCTTGCAAAGACTAATAAAGCTTCGTTTTTCACCTTCATCACTTCAGCCCTGATTCTGTGGCCCAGAAATATGGATGCTAGAGAAGTCATATGAAAATATCCTTGGTTATTTTAAACACAACATTCTTTACGTGATTTTTGGGTCCGTTTGTTGGGCAGGCTTTGGAGGATATAATAGCAAAATTCACGAGCTGTACAACGAAATTGATGTATTCAGAGTGTGCCCCTTATCTAGCTATGATACGAAGTTCGAATATCCATTCAACGTTCCGACTCATAGAGTTTTGTATTTCTACCCGAAAGGACAATGCAGTATATGAAAACTTTGCCTCAGATGGCGCGCATAAAATGAATGGATCTTATCGTCTGGAGTGTACAGTTGGAGACAGTTGCCCATAGGTCGCTTTTTTAACTAATTTTGTGTTGAAATGGATTTGTGGGGATTACACTCATTTAAAAAAATATGCACCACTATCGTGTAAAATGGAACTGAATATACATATGCATGTATTTGAGCAAAAAAGTGATCATACGTGTTTCCAATTGGAGCCTTTCAGAGATCGTGTCGGTTGATAAATTATCCATATACAAATCGAACCATTAGATATTTCTGATAAAAACTTTTTTCAACAATATCTTCCTTCTGTTTTTAGAATGATGCGCATTTTTCATACTAAGCTTTCTATGTGCGTTGCTTGATCCAAATGTAATAGTGTACATTTCATTTGCATCCAAATGGATTGTTAATCGGCCTTGAGATAAGCAAATTTGTATAACCCTGACGATGTCGATTTCCATTTGAACAAGTATAATTAGTACAGGTGATAATTATACACAGCATTGTTTCTACAGCGGTTCATCATACGAAGCGTTGAAAGTCGTGTTGGTAAAATCAGACATTGTTTATGACGTTACTCATTATCTTCAGCATCTGTGACTAGAATATAATTGAATCTATCATATCTTTATAAGTGTTTCTTTTCGAAGAGTTACTAGACCAACACCGTTTGTCTTTCTAGATATTCTGATTCTTTCTGATTATTTTGAAAAATTGCGTACTTGTCATTTTCTTAAAATAACAATAACAAGGATAGATTCTAGTCTTAAGATAGTTTTACATCGCAATTTCAAATAAACAACGAAATTAGAACATTGTACTCAAATATATGTAATTTTGCGATGTTAGTTAAAAAGTTCTTTCAACTATCAAGTGATCTGGTTTGAAATCCTTTAAAAAATATGTTTTTTTAAATGCGTAAACATTAATTTACTCTATGCTAATTCAATTCAATGCTTGTAGACGATGACTTACTAAATGATTTTATTAAAAATGCAATCATGTATTTTAGCTTTTAGCTATTTGTTATTCTAACACTCAATAATCACTTGATATTTGTTAATAGTTCATCATCGCTATTTAATTCGTCCAATAAATTCGATAACAATATGAAAATAAATACTTAGGTACCAATTTTGCCAAATAGCAGTCAAAATTAATAAACTAATGCTAATCAAGCATCTTTCCGTATCGGTGGCTACTTTTCCAAACACTGAACTCACATATTGTATTTATATATGTCCGAATGTATCTACATGTTACATATACATGAATGCTTAAGCTACTTATATATGTACATATGTAGGCCCTTTTGGTTATTTTTACGCAGTTTATTATTTAATTGTCAACCTTCGAAAATCATATTCTATAAATTGTTTAAATCGAATGGAAAACTAATAATTTATGACTACGAGTATAAAGAAAAAAAAAAAAAAAAAAAACAACTTTAAATTAGTTGTCTATTATTTGTATCTTTCCATTCACAACATTTTCACGGTCCAACTGTAGACCTGGTATACTGGTACTCGTATACAACTTTTTATTGGATAATAGTGAATAAACATGAGAATTTAAGACAAAACTCAAAAAGTCGTAATTACACCCTGTGATTTAGAAGGGAAACCCTTATTTTGTTTTTCATCAAAGAATAATTGGGACCATTATCAAGATTCGCATTCTCAGAAATTGAATATTTTACAATAAAAACAGTTCAATACTGAAGACAGGTTCAAAGAGTCACCACCTTGGAATGCTTCAAGGAGTCACATACTAGTACAAGTTATAAGAACTCAAGTTTCGCTGTGGTGGTCAGCTCAAACCCGTAAGTAAACGCAAACATTCAGAAAGTTTAACATGTTTTAAAAAAGCCTTATAGCTGAAAGGGGAATTCCCGAATGGCATTATGACTAAAAAATAAAAAAAAATCGAAAAAAAAAAGTTCAATTTAATTCTTCATTCCGCTCTCTGCAATGTTCTTGAACTTATAGTCAGAAAAGCTGGTTTTTGACAGAAAAAAAATTCATTGGAAATAATAATTATAAAAATAAAACAAATAGCTGACTGAAATCTGAAATCTATGGCGTCAAACCGAACAAACAAGAGAAACTACAATCTTGAATAAAGATCGTTAAAAATTCTTCGAAATACAATATTAGCTTTATGGTCGTAGTATCTACGCTTCTTTTACACCATTTAAATTATGCAAAAATTCATCGTCTTCTTTAGTCATTTTATACCTATTTTCCTCCTTTTGTATTTTGGTTTTGTTTTTTTTTTTTTGATTTTGGCTTTTCTGGTCGTTGTTGTTGTTGATTTTTTTGGTATTTCTGTATGTTTGGAAGCCAAAATGCAAAAACTTACCACAAGCTCACGTTGTGGCGCGCGAACACACCAAAAGCCTAAGCACTACCAACTTTCGCTTTTGATTCTAGTTCGAACTGGAATAAAGTGGTTATTTTTTTTTTTTTAAACCAGCGCCAATTGCACATAACACTTCTCTAGGTTTTTTCCAACAACAAAAAGCCCACAAAATACAATAACAACATCAATGGTAGCAACAACCGAGCCATATATTCCGTTTGCATAGTACATTCCGGCACCAAAGCCAGGTTGTTTCAAGATATTGCATTTTTATTTCATTTATTTCTCGTTTTGATTTTTAGTTGTGTCTATTTAATTTTAAATGATTTTTCTGTTTATTTTGTAAAAAATAAATATACGAGGTCATACAGTAGAATTTTAGTACGATTTTGCAAGGCTAATGCCAACAGTGGATGCGAGTATCTATAGTGATGCTATAATAAAAGTCGTAATCTTGTTAAAATTTATGGCAACCTAAATCCCTTGAGTGATATTCATATTTTGACAGATAAAATCCCACACTGGCGTCAGTTACGATTTATTTTTGCCTCACAAGGTATCAGATTATCTCTATCTATGCAATTTTATGTTTGTTTACATTTTTTTTTTTTTCATTTTTCATCGTTTACAATGACAAATTCAAGTTTCACGAAATTGAAATTCACCAGAACTACTAGTAATAGTAAAAATCAATAATAAACTATTTCCCCTAAGCTACTCTCGATATTACCAGTTAAAACAGGAATATTCATTAAATAGGAAAACAAAAATTATTCGTATTTTCTCTAACAAGATCAAAGCTTCCTTACAACGTCTATATGTATGTAGATATAAGATTTTCTCATCATTCAATCCAAGCCCTAGCCCAATCAAAATTCTCTCATTCCGATAAAATTTAACAAAAAAACACAACAAAACGTAAACATTTCCGAAAACTATGTGAAAAAGGAAAAAAAAAAAAAAACTGATAAGACAAGCTTAAATCGTGTATCTTTCCATCTCTCTTTCTGTTCCTGTTAAAAGAGAGACTTTCTGCTCTTAGCCAAGTTTTCATTGCACAGTTTCCACAAAAAATTCACGTCAGCGTCGAATTTTTTGAGTTAAATTCGTGGCTCCACAGACTTTGAAGCTTTTTTCACTCAACCGTTATCGAGTTGAAACTATAAAAATGAAACAAGAGCCAAAATGAGCTTTTCCATGTAAACAAAACTGCAGTACAACATGCCAAGATCATCAATTCTGATCGTGTTGTTGTGTGTTGTGATGAAGCAAAAAAAATAACAAAAAACTAAGTTGAAATTAAATAAAAACTGCGGTTTATTTTACCTCTCCTTCTCATAACGAGAAACTCGTTTCGCGTTTATATAGGAAAGATTCGTATTAGCCACGCTCAGATGGGATTAAAGTATCTACCGAAAGAGAAGCTCTTAAGTTTACTTAATATCCGCGCGCACATACAGAAATCACCATCGACCGAACCGATCATACAATAGTTAGTTGCTCTGATATCAGTTAGATAGAACTTTTTTTTTTTCATTTTAATTTGTATTTATTTATTTTGTTTTTTTTTTGTTTTTTATTTACAAAAAACAGTATCTCTTCGCTTCTTCACTCATCACTAAAGCTTCATCGTTCTGTTCGCTCGTTTTTCCTCCTCCGAAAAGAAGAAGATACCATCGATCGTGCGGGTGGTTGTTGAGTTGAAAATTTTTTTTTTCCAAGATTCGGGGTTTAAATACGGAAAAACCGAAACGTCGGAAACATATGGAAGTTAGTGTGCCGCTCAATTCGTTATCGTAACCAACCAAACGTTGTGCGTTCCGTTTTTAAATCGTGTACTAAAAGATACTTTATTTTCTAAAATATACATTTAACAAAAAATATAAAAAAAAATTTAATTAACACATTCCGCGAAGACACATCCTTTTCGTTAAAAAAATATAACAATTTAAATTAAATATATTTTTTTCAATTGAAATTCCGGAGATGTGAACTATTCGTTCGAAACATTTTTTTTCAAAAAAAAAAAAAAAACAACTAAAATTTTAGTTATTAATTTAAACAACGCTTACTAATTAACGAACATTAAAAATAAATTAAGTGCTAATTTTTTTGTTTCCTGTTTTAGTTTTTATTTATTAATTAGTTGTTAAGTGCCTCGAAATTTAATAAAAAAAAAAATTTTCGGGTCTCGTTATATTTTTTTTTTTTTCCTGATCGACTACGATAGAATTTTGTTTAACAAGTCATTGAATTTGGTTTCAAATTGAATTTTTTTTAATAAGGTTGGTATCCTGTTTAAAATATTGTAAACTTTATTTTTAATTGATAAAAGATAATAATGTGTGATAAACTTTCATTCTGTCTACTGTCTGTACTGAGGACTATGACTAAGTATACTATATTATTGACGAATTTGATTTTATTGATAAATATGTAAGTGCCCGTTTTCACTTAAAGAAATTGTTTAAGTAAATAGGATTTCGAGCGCAATACTCGCACTCGATAATTATCTGCATTACCTTTAATGACATTTAGGATGCTTTTTTGTGATTTTTTGTAGTTTTTTTCAATCACTTTTGTTTGTTAATGACTTTGCTAATGAAGTTAATTTAGTAAGTGATAACGGGCAAACACGTCAGATGATATTGTCCTTTGCAGGGGTAATTATTTACAAATTAGTGTAGTTTAATTGTGATAGAATGAACCGAATTATTAATTGATTGGCATTCATTATTTTTTCACTAAAATTCTGTCACAGAGACCAGCTTACAACCACTTTGTCTAATTAAATCTAGATATACCTGTTTTTTTTTTTTAAGTAAAGGTCCTTTTCTTCCGGACCTAGATTGTAATCAGTCAAATGTTAAAACATAAAGTTAGCATTTGAAGGCATAAGCATAAGAATCGATTTTATGCAGTTATTTATTTCATTCGTTTTACTTGTTTTATTTGAATATTGTAATTTGCATTTTTATAACAAAATTATCTTATTTAAAAATTTTGTTGTTTAATTTCAAATGTTTATATATTTTTGTGCTCATAATTGGAGTCAAAGAGTAATGATTTCGTTTGATTTTGGGTAGAGATCATTTTTTTTTTTAATTTATTTTATGGGAACTTTTATTGTCAGTTTGAATGAACGCAAAATATGCCTTAACGACGATGAGGAGGAGAGTTAGAAATTTGAATATTGATGTTTATTAATTAATTCAAAAAAATAATATCTTTTTTGTTAAGGAAAACTTAATGTAGAATTCAATTTCACTTTGTTGATGTTGAACTTTTGACGTAAGAGTTGTGATATTGCATAGTGGGAAGTTCGTTGTTTTTTTTTTTTTGTTTTGTTTTGTCGTTCCTTATATGGGATATTGTGTGTTAAATTTGTATTGACGTAAGATGTGTCTTGTTTCCTTATTTCTATAATTAATTTCTTCCTTGATTTGGTTTGATCAATGATAGGATTTTCAGATTTCTGTTCCAATCAGAGTTTATTCTTTTTCAAATTAAACGGTCGGCAATAATAAACCCATAGTTAAAAAAAGAAATATAGTTATTTCGACAACGTTTTCCCATTCTATCTTAAGTATGTAATTACATACTACCATTTATTGTAATATTTATTGAAAATGTCTCCCAACTTACAGTAGCAGCAATTATAAA
This sequence comes from Volucella zonaria, assembly GCA_963966105.1. Taxonomy (NCBI): domain Eukaryota; kingdom Metazoa; phylum Arthropoda; class Insecta; order Diptera; family Syrphidae; genus Volucella; species Volucella zonaria. Next base: position 162,987,727 of record OZ014532.1, read on the forward strand.
ATTGGAAACCATTTTCTGGTTAGCTGTAGTCATTTCACTTCTCTTTTATTTAATGTGAACTTAAAATCTATTAATGTGTAGCTAAAAACATTTTTATATACTACGAGTATATATCACACATTTAAGAAAATGCTGTTTTTCAATTTAAAAGACTTTAAAATTGGTTTCTGCTATCTTCAAACAGCAAATTTTTCATATTTGTTTAGTATCTTCTGTTTGCTTCGCAAAAAGATTCAAACAAAATACTATGACAGCTCATCAGTGGCAATAATGAACAAACCGTCATGACCTTAAGTAATGTTGTAGTTAAACTCAAATTATTCTGCTCTCATTGTTCAACAGTAATTTGTTGCATATATTTTCTTTGTGGACTCATTTTAAAAACGTGTTTAGTTTTATTGATTATGGCCGTCTAGTGCAGGTCTGAATGTTTGGTAAATGAATTTACTTATAAATCAGGTTTCTATACATATTTATGTATATATATTACAAACTCATAGATTTTTAAATTTAATAGTAGAAGTGTAATACTATTATTTTTTTTATGAGGAGAACATACAAAGAATAATAAAAAAAACAAGTTCATTTTACATGGGTATAGCTAATTAAAACTCAGTTTTAATTTGAAGACTAAACACATATTAATGAATTTTTTAAATCCTGGAATATTCATATTCTCATTATATACATATATAAGCAAATATATGACCACCAATTCACTTAAGAATCTTAGCTGTTCGACACAACATAGTGTTCGCGGTTGTGACTTCTCCTCCATTCGCTACCGATTTATGTGGTACGAGTATGCAACAAAGTTTCTTTCTTTTCGAAGGACTCCAATATCAGCTCCACTTTTCTCCATCCATTCAATTCGATACTCGGTGGAGAGCACAAATGGAAGGATCAGAGTTTTGTAGAGCATCACTTTGATTTTCAAGGTTATAACTATTGATAGTGAGAACTCGTGATGAACATCTGATATTTTCCGGTAAGCAAACGTTTTACAATAATTTTTAAAAATTCATAAAATAACAATTAATACTAGATTTAAATGGAACTATTAGTGCGCTAACATTGTAATTTTTAATTACAATATCTATTCACAAATACGAACATTTCATTTATAAATGCGTTATGTATGCAAAGAACCTAACGATCCGAAAATTCAACAGGACATTTAATATTGCCCTTATCCGAACCCAGATCTAGAACAATCTAACCATTGAATTATAAGAATACAAGAATAAATGTTTATCTCACTCATACGAGTATTTATATACTAAACCCACAATGAAAGGCTAAATACATAAACCGAAAATGTTCATGTCCTAACATAAAGGCCTTTATTCACAGCCTATAAAATTCGCATTTCATTAGCGCACTGTGGTGCCATCGGCTGGTCAGGGAGCAAAACTAATAATTAAGTGCGACTTAATTTACAATCAATAAGCAAAACATTTACCGTCAAATGAAAGACCAGTGCATATCTTTTCTCAACAATTCGCATTTGGGTGTCATATTTTTGACAAGCGTGGAAAGATATGTACAAGTAGTTTATTACCTAATCCAAAAAGATTTTTAAAATGTTCTAAGGTAACTATAAATTTAACTCGGTAGCTTTGCTCGGGCTAACATCTCTGCGCTGTTTTATTAGAATAAGATAAATAAATGTGATCTTTCAGTAATTGTTATAACGTCAAAAGTCATGTACTCGTACCTTAATCTGCAAAAATCTCAAAATTATCAAGTTCGAGTCTTATTAAGCCAAATGTACTAAAAAATTATTTTAATACGTACTACTATGTACTTCAATGCAAATCAGCCAAATTCGATTGAAAAGTGAAAAACTCACTCAATCTGATTACCTCAGACCAAAGAAATTCATTTAATGTAACTGCGCTTTAAATTAGGGGTTATATTATCTTCATTCGTATGCAACGCTTAAGTTTTTTGCCCAGATAGAAATTATTACATTCAATTTACTTTCAGCCTCAATTTGATAGTGTCATAATGCACATAAAACAAAACGTGTTTAAAACAGAATAATTTAATTTCCGACGTGGAAAATAATTTTTGTTCTGTTTTATTGCCTTGAACAATTTTTGTCACCATTAAATAAAATGTTATTTATGAATGTATTTACTTTAGTTTAACTAAACTCAGTTGTGACAAAAAAAAAAACAGTTTCTGATTAAGTTGTTAATATATTATTGAATTTTATTATTAAAATGTTTTCTTTTAAAGCCTGTTTATTTAAAAATTCATTTAAATCGTATATTAGAAATACCCGTACATACGAGTATATTGTATTTAAACAAGAAGATAAAACTTATATAAAAATTGCATCTATTCGTATTGAAAATTGATGGCGATGATACTTGGAAATTTTTATTTTTTGTAATGGTATAGAAATGCATTTTATTTATTAGATCCAATTTCCTAATATTCAGTTGAATATTCTTATTAAATGAAAGCAAATAATAAACTGCGTCATTTCTTTAATGTAAATTGGCAATATAAACAAATTTGTGAGTTAGAAAAACCAAATTGCTTGCATCTTTTCATATCTAAATTGTTAGTTTTTTTTTGTACCTTTTAATGATGTGAATTTCACACATTGCGATGGTTTTATTGTATTATTTGAAATAATATGATTGTTATTTGATAGCAATGATAAAATTAATGATTTTGCATTTTAACAATGTATAGAATATGTGGAAGAAATAATGTACATAAGTTTTTTATACCCTGTACCAATTTAGAAGCATTACATGTTTCAATGCAAAATCACCATACAGTTTATTGGCAGTGTTAGAATGTTTAACTAGAATTTCGGTAGGTTACAAATGATAAAAAAACAAACAATGTATGTGAATGTAAGAAGAAGTTTGTACTTAAATTTTCTTAAAGCACTTAATTGCGATACATATTGTTCGCAATCTATGAGTACTTGTGCTCTCAATTTTGACGAAAGTGAATAGTGTTCAACATGTCAGGTTTTGCGATTCACTAAGTATTTATTGGTGCAATTCACATTTTAATCTTTCACAGGTCTTGATTCTATTTTTCCGATATTTGAAAAAATCTCTAGGAAAATTGACCGATAGACGGCCTACATGAATCTAAAAATGGTTTTCTCATATCGATAACACTTGCTTAACCTCGTACATAAAGTTCAAGGTCGGAATAACAATTCAATGCCCCAACAAACACTTTTACAACATAGACAGTAATAAAAAAAATGATCAAGTTTTTCTTTTAACCAATTTAAACTTTATTCCAATGAGCTTATCTAACAGCTCTGTATTGATAGAATGGACTCCTTGCATAACAGTATAAATATGAACTTCACGAAACATAAATGACAATGAAACTATCTAAATATCTAATTCCATCGTAATTAATTAAATAGCATGCATACTCGAATTAACCATGTTGAATGTTTGTTTCCAAACAAAATCCCAAAGTCAATGACCAACACGTCAAAACATATTTTTTGATTACTGTAGACCTCTAATCGTATCACGGTATTAATTACACAAAACAATTAAACAATCTTTTGTCTGTCTAGTCATCTTTCCTTTTAATTAGTAGATAATTTTATCATTTTAAAAACTGATATCAATGATAAAAAAGCAAATAGCCTGTAACTTTTGAAATTTTTTATTATTATTTTGATTTGTCAAAGTATTTGATATATGAATGGTTGGTGTGACATGATGACCTTGTTAACATTTGATTGACTTTTTACTATCTGTGAGAATTGTAATGTCAAGAAGGAAGAACTGTCTACATACCTATACATATGTATGCACAGTTTACACGTTATAATTGGCAAATAATTGGTCTCTTAGCTTTTAAATAATTCAATTTGTATATAGTATATGGCATAAAAACATCTTAAATCGTTCCTTCGAGCACACAACTTATACCTACATACATGTACATACACATGTATGTAAATTAATGTCTTCATGATTTTTGACGCAGTGTCTTAAATTTACAAAAAAAAAAAAACACAGAAAATTCGCTAGCCATGTTTTATGGATTGACATAAAGTTAAAGAAAACTGGAATACTACCAATGTCAATTGTTGTTATTTTTTTTGGCATAAATACTACGTTACTTCTTGTACCTACATATGTATGTGCATATATTGGAAATATTTCTCAGCGGTCAATATCATTGAGATTATTTTCATTATTTTCTGCGTTCAATAAACGCGTTCTTTAAAATAATTAAATATTTTTGTTTCTGTCGTTTTGTTTTTTTTTTCCTTTCTGACAGTTTATTAAGTAAGAACAAACAAAAAATTGGAATTAAAAAAAAACCTAATGAAAACGTTTCCACTATTATTGTATTTCGCCAATACTCGTATCGTTACTGCCGTCGTTTGGTCGGACATTCTTGGGAATTATGATGGAGTATGTGCTGTGCTAATGATATTGGTTTTAATTAGCATGATATTAATCATAAATTGATTTTTTATTAAAGATAAAAAATTATATCAAGTGATACCGCTCTCGAAGCGAAGAAGAAAAAAAAAGAAAACTTGTTTGATATAACCGCGGGCCTAGTGTACTTGTTCTTGAACTCTCAACGTTTTCTGCGTGTCAATGTTAATTTCATTTGTTTGAGGAAATAAATAGAATGTCAATGTGCCGTCACTTGGTGTCACTGTCAAGTGTACTTACGTATGTTGGCAACACTGTTATAATATTTCGAACTGCTTTTAAACATATGCATAGCTACGAGCCTAACTATAGTGTGATATGATACAAAAATTTGTATGTATATCGTTGGATATGTGCAAACCTTGTTTTGTGAAATATTTTGAAAAGGGAAGGATTATACCGGTTTGTGAATATTGTTGACTTTATAATTTCGTGTTGGCCTGTACCAGTGACAGTAAATCAAGCTGTAAAGTGAACGATTTTAGTATGCCAGTATTGTTTTTGTTTTTGTTTTTGTTTTTTTTTTTTCCTTTTCCAATTTAAGCTCATTACCAGTATATCAGGTATAAAAATATTGAACCCAATTTGTTGGCTCAAAAGGCCCACAATTTCCGTCATAGAAACATAAAGACCTAAAAATAGATACACATGTAACATTATACCAGCAGGACTTTACAATAAAGCGCTAAAAGTGTTTCCTCTCTATTCAAATGTTCTCCCTCTCTATTATTAATGGAATATTTTTATACCAAATACTAAAGTACAACTGGTTCTGATTTCCAGCCTCAGCTGGATTTTCCTGACACCGATAATTGGTAAGTGCAGAAACCTGCTTTCTTCATATCTTATAACCTAAGACCAGCAACCATAGTAGCGCAACATGCCCGTCATAGTCGTTGCCGTCGTCGTCGTCGTTGTCGTCGTCGTCATCATCGTCATCGTTGTTGTTGTTGTCGTCTTGGTCGCTGTCGTTTTTGTTTTCCGTCGCCGTCTACTAGACGCTGCACGACACGTTAAATAAGTCCTTGGTCTTTGCACAGAGTAGTGTCTATAATTGGAATTGAAACGACCTAAGAATAAACATTCCAAAACATGTTTGATAGGAAAAAGATACAATTTATACGCACTTCTTATAAAAAAAAAAAAAAAAAAAAACCTGCCACTCTACAAAGAAACGAGACGTGTACTCGTTACTTATTGCTCTTACATTCATTTAGTAATATGTACAAGATATACTGATTTATTTTTAGTAACAACCAAACAACCATACTAACAGTGCTAACCATAAGAAGTATCAAGAATGGCTGGCATCTCTAGCCACAAACATTTATCTAGATACTTTTCTATTTCTCCTTTGTACCTTAACTTCTTCTAAAAGGAATGCATAAAGGGATAAAACCGAATATGCAAGTACTTGTTACTATAGCAACTTTGTTGTCGTTTTGTTTGTTTTTAGTTATTTTTGCGTTCTTATGTTTTTAATGTGGCAACAAATACGAGTATAGCAACAGCTTCTGCATGACTTTTAACCGCTTTTATCTGGATATTTGTGGTTAGTATCCGGAATCTTGGATACCAGTCGCGTGAATTACAAATTTATATACAAATCGTTGCGTTGGATTAAAAAGCCTTTTTCTTAACTCATGTCATGGTCAGTTTTGTTTTCCTTTTATTTCTGTTTGTTTTTTTTTTTTTTTTTGCTTGAAGAAAAGAACTCACAGGAATGCTCAATTGGCACACCCTTTGGTCTGTTTTATTAGTTTTGTTATAGAAAGGTTTTATCAATCGGTAAATTTTGCATAATAATTGCACTAGTACATCAACAAAAGAACTAGCATACTGTTACTTCCTAATAAATTTGTACATTTATGCAAATTCAAATAACTAGTTAATCGTGAGAAGATACTGGGTATAGAAATATGCATGGAAGTTATAATAAATTATGTAATCAACCTTGCTTTACAGAAAAAAAAAAAACACTTCTAGGAATTCGTTTTACAACTTGTTTATTTTGTATTAATAGAAAAAGTATACGACAACAGTTTTAGTTCTTTTAAAATGTTACAATAATATCTAATAATACTCGTACACATTTGTATAGTTCCGAAGACTCTTAATGACATCGATGAAAGGGTTTTAAATATTGTTCCTCTATACTACAAAGAGCTTCAAATTTATTAATTTACCAATTTTAATCGGAATATTTAGCTTTTTAGCTGACACATTATTTGCTCTCATGTATGATGAACGGATTTTGCCGGAATGCTAGACACGTGTAACTTTGTATGGCTACTCTTATTTACGATGGACTTTAAAATCGAAAAAAAGTTGGTAGGTATCAATCTGAAATTCCTGTTTTTTGTTTTTTGTAAACATCAGTAGCTTTATTTGTTTTGTTTTTTTAATTTGGAAATGACTCCGAAAGATGTAATTTTTTTTCTTTTTCTGCATTACATTCGTCTAAAATGATCTTAACTCTTAGTAAGGGCACTGCTAATTGGTCCTGTCGAGGAGCTTGAACTCGTAGAACCAAATCCGATGTTATGTTATATTTGTGCTTCTGCGGGCCATTGAGCGACATAAAAAATAATTGACCATGTCGGCTTTTGTCTTTCTTTTTCCACTTCGACCCTTAAGCGGGTTTCTTGGTAATGGATAGCTAATACGCAATATTCTATATCAGGCCTCTAGAAATGCACTTTATTAGTCTGATAAGAAAATTTGACGAAGTCAATTTACCCTACAAGTGGATGGGTTTGCATATATACTTGGCCAGGAATCACCACTGGTGGAGCAAGACCAGCACTAGATCATGAACATAAAAATTCGTACTATTTCATTCCAAATTTTCAACGTCCAATCAATCCAAGTCCAAGGCAACCTAGATTGGCACAAACTAAATGTATAGGGTGTTTTTTTTTAGAGCTATATAAATTCAATATAAAATAAAACACTTGAAGCTAATGTTAATGCAATAGTGAAGTCAAATTTTCGACAATTTTTCGAGCAACTGGGGCCGTATATCAGCAATAACACAGCGAATGTTGACTTCCAAATCGTCCAACGACCCTGGTTTATCGGCATAGACTAGTGACTTCACATACCCCCAAAGAAAGTAATCTAAAGGCGTGAGATCACAGGATCGTGGAGGCCAGTTCACAGGTCCATTACGCGAATTGATGGTGTCGTGCGCCGTGTGGCATGTTGCGCCATCTTGTTGAAACCAAAGCTCTGTCACGTCAATGCCATTCAACTAAGGAACGAAGAAGTCAGAAATCATGTTTCTATAGCGCTCTCCATTGACGGTAACATTCTGGCCGGCATCGTCCTTAAAGAAATATGGGTCGATGATTCCACCAGGCCATAAAGCACACCAAACTATTAAACTGTAAGGGCGTCTCGACAAAGGCTTCTGGGTTTCCTCCACTCCGAATTCGACAATTTTGCTTGTTTACCTATCCACTTAACCAAAAATGGGCCTCATCGGAGAACAAAATTTTGCGTTGAAAATGAGGAGCGGTTTCAACTCTTGCCCAAGCTGGATCTTATAACCTTTTAAGCCAAGATCTTTCCGTAAAATCTTCCACAAAGGGCATGGGCATAGCTTCAATTACGATGGCGAATCGACTCATTCGGATTCTCCTCAACAATGCGCTCCATAACGGCAATAACTTCTTCTGTTCGCACTGTTTATCGTCTTTGGGGATGAGTATGAGATCCACTAGAGTGTACGTGGTGCGAAAACGATTCATCGTGTTCCGAATAACTTGCTTAGATGGACGACTATGTCGGCCGTAAAATGGACGTAGCGCACGATAAGTTTGATGAACCGAACCATGGTTTTCAAAATAAATTTGCACAATTTGCACGCGTTGTTCTGGCGTTAATCTATTCATCGTAATCTAATATCAACTCAAATCAAGTTGAAAAACTGTCAAATTGACAATCTGTAGAAACAGTGTTGCCAGTTTAAAAACTAAACCACTAAAAAAAAAAAACACCCTTTATAAGAAATAGAAACATGATTTCGCAAATAAAATTCTTAGGCCTCAAAAACAAAAAAGTTGCTGAATATTTTTTCTAAATTGGCTAAATTGCTCTAACCTAATAGAAAGTTTTTCTCTGAATTAAGCTCTGCAAACTGAACTGTAAATTTTTCAATTGAATTTACAAAACTTATCAGATCAACAAAGCCGCCTAATACTCTTTGAGATTGGAAAGAAATCCGGTTAATTTCTCAACCAGATAGTACTGGAATTTCCAAATCACCACTCAAATAAGTCAATCATCGACATTTTGTCTTTACAATATGATGCTAACTTCAAATCTATATGGTGGTCTATTGTAATTAAATTCACCAGAACTGACTTGAATTTTAATTGTGTTCTATCATCATCATGATTGTTATCATCATCATCATTTCAACAGTAACCGCCCGGCACGCGGCGCAAAATTGAAAATGTTTATAATTATTTGATCAAGAAGTCGAGTCGGCCCAAAATTGCACGGAAGCATCAAGGCAGCGATATTCTTTCTACGAGTTGTATAATTACAATAATAAAAAAAAAAAAAAATTAATAATCATAATGGCTTAGCTGATTTACTGATGTGTGTGAAAATAAATAGTATACTACAATAATTTACTATTCACCAACTCACTGATGAATGGTGCAAATGTAGGCTCATAAACAATTACTCGTAGACACGGGAACACACTGACGGGTATTTTAGTAGATGTTATACAAAAGCCACACATGAAGTAAACTCTCAGCTGTCACAGATCCATAGATCCATAGATAGGAGTACATATGCATATGACAATGTCAAATATAATTTTTCATTTTATTATCACGAGATTTACTTAAATAATTGCGAAATCGTAAATATTACTTGTAGACTTGAACAGCAGCAATGCGGCAATTAAAATATTTGGAAGTACAGGTACTACGAGTATATTGTAGATACTCGAATTATGAACTGTCAGCTTATTGCCTTTTCTGTAGTAATCAGTCGTACCACCCCCAAGCTATCTTCCGTTACTAATTTTGGAGTAGATTTTCAGCTCTACGAGTTAAATGGTAAATATCAACTTAACGCGTTCGTGCTTATCTATAGATTGATGCATACGCGAATAGTCCGCATGTGGAATGACATTTTCAACGTTACTCATAAATTAATTGCTAAAGCTGTAACTTACTGTTGAACTGGGGTGTGCTAGATCGTAAATATTTACGGTCTTATCAGTTTGGGTAAAGCGGGAGTGACTTTTAAGCCCGAATCTTGCTTTGATATATGGGGTGCGAAATTCCGTTCACAACGTGACGGTTAAGTATTTTTTTTAAATTTTATTTTTTTCTATTCACACAAGTGTAACATTGAGTGGCATTTTGTGGAATGATGACTTTGGGAAATCATAATTCTTGTAGAGCAGCACTATTTGAATATGTCAGGATTTTCTGGTGCTTTGTTTGTTTGAAAAATGCCTGATATTATGTGAAAAATTTATGAATGAACGATGAAAATAACAATATTTTGTAGTTTATATTGTTGAAAAAAGGCTTTGCAGTTGAGTTATAGTATTTGTACGAGTATGTACAATATATGCGCTGTTATTATTATTTTTGTTTTCTTTGTATATTATGACTGCAGCGATTATTGTATAACGAAAAATATTAGGGAAGAATATTCAAAGTGTTGTTTTGTTGTTTAAGAATATTAACAACAGATGCCACCATGACCTACATCTATTGGAGTAAACTCGAAAAATCAAGAAGTTTGTTTGATTAGTCGGATTTTTTTATTTTGAATGTTTTTAGGTTAAGTTAATTAGTATTACCTGACAATGGCCTAGATTATAAAAAGTTTTTGCTTTCCAATCAAATGAATCGCGTAACTTATTTTTGCACGAAATGCAACATTTTACTTAAAAAAAAGAAGAAAGAATAGTAGATACATATGGTATAATACATACCTATGTATCTTACGCAAGTGTAGACACGTGCGTGAATTCGACTAGCGGTTACAACCGTCACTCATACTCACCGAATAAAATTCACAGAAATTTATAAATAAAAATTTGACTTTTAATATACGGTCAATAAACTGGTTTTAACCTTTTAAAATCCATAGCTTTCAACTGAGATCAGAATGTCTAAAATTGATCACTTTGTGTGGAATGTTGTCAGTCGGTCCAAAAACTTGTACATACGGCGAACAATGTCAAGAGCCAAAGTCCGATACGAATACCAATAATCTGGCAATAAAATTGAGAGAGAGAGCAAATCGATTTTAGTTACAACTTTTTTACATTTGTAAGAATGAGATAAGACTCAATCATGTATTACAGGCTTAGGCAGCGAAAAAATCTTTCGACGAACATTTCCTACAGATATCGAAAAATATTTGTGTAATATGGGTTTGGAAATACTTGATCTGGATTTGATTTCAGGAGTGCTAAAGATTAGTCCTTAGCCAATAATCATAGATGTTTTAGTACATTTTCTGAATTCAGATAGTAATTGTATTTTATTATCTACGCGTACAAATATTTGGCTGCAAATCATAGAGAAAAACAGCAATACGCGCTGCAACCTCTGAAATCTTTTGTGCTATACTCGTATGCTACTAGGAACACTTATGAATTTAAATTCTGTAAACACAATCGGTACTTAGTTTATGTGGGGATAACACAGACAGATTGGGCAGTTATGATAAACCTTTCGGAACAGCCGTTTCTTATCAAATCTTCAGCAGTTTCGTTAACTTCGATACCTTCGATCAAGTAAAATACCTTTTTTTTTATAATTTGTACCCTTAAAATGTTTGCACACAGCGCGGGCGAAGGAAAGTCAAGGAGGATAGAAAGAGAGGTACCGGTGAACGTTGGTTTTAAATGTTTGAAGGTTATAATGACTAGGAAATAAGGAGCTAGACAGGGCATTCCATAAGCGAGTTGTACGGCTTTGCTGCGCTTAACTAGATTTTGGAGGACAGTTTTTGAGTTCACTCATTGAGAACTCAGCAGTTTAAGCACTGATCGGCTGTAAGTAAATACATTGATGGTGGCACCGTGTATCGACTCGACCGGCCAGGTACTTGGGTAAATCTTCAGTATATTCAGGACTTTGTGATTTGGACGAAATATTATAGTTCATCAGTCTTCTAGCTTTCAACGAATATCCTCAGATTCGACACAATTTGAGGTCTTAAACTGAAACTTTCTACTAAGGTACTTATGCAAGGCGGGCAGCAGGAGAGAATTGCCAGATTACCTTTAGACATTAGGTACACGTTACCAGAGTTCCAGTCTTAGAACCAGTTGCCATCTTTATCTTTTCCTTGCGAATTACCTAGGCGTTGTTGTAATCTGATAAGAGTACAATATATTTGAATGGTCGCACATTTTTCTAACCAGACCGATCAGCTGTTTTATTGTATATTGCAATTTATTAGCGATTATAGGCTTGCCAATTAATCACCATTATTTTTCGGTGGTAGCTAGTATCCTACAATTTTTTGTACTTTATGTTATATTATTATATTTAATGTTGCTTTCAACGTTGACGCAACTATCAATATCATAATTCATACATATATGTTTTAGCCATAATCCTTAATATTTTATTTCATGAGATATTTATGAGTGAGTAAAAACCCGTTTCTATATAACAATGGGAATTTCTTTCATTCATTTCCAGTTCAACAAAAAATTTATATGATTTTGAAAAGTAGCAGTTTTTTTAAATGTCATTTTGTAAATTTTGCTTTAACGTCGTTGCTGAACTTAATGCCACCTTTAAATTCTTTTTAGTTTCGCAAATTGTTTTGATTTCAAAAAGTTTGCGTACTATTTTATCTACAAAGTTAAGCCTTTATCACAGAAATTTTACTTGTTTACTATAGTTATCATAGAATGTATGTATTACAAAGCAGTTTTATTTATTGCAGATGTCTTAATAATACAAATAAGATCATGTGATTGTTTCAAATCTAAAATATGATTGTTAAATCCTAGATATAACATCTTGATTATTTTTTGTTAAGAGCGTAAATTAATCTTCACGGGGTTATCTTTCTTGAACTAGTTAATTTGGCGCCACATAATACCATAGAGGGGATCCTTAATTCTTATCAAAACTCGATATCATATATGTTATTTTTATAATTTTTCATTAGGTACGAATTATCCAAGAACGATACGGTCTATTGAGATTTTTAATGTATTTCTCACTTCACAATGAACTCGTTTAGCAGATCTTTACAAGATACAATTTTTTTGAATCTGATATTTGATTTTAGGTAAGATAAGGCAATTTCAATGTTTGTGTTCAGTGTAGGCGCCACATAAAAGGGTCAGTCGTGCAATGCCTAAGATATTTTATTACCGCGGATATTGAGTAATCATCACATCTTGTAAATTTACTAAATCCAGCTGATGTAACTATATTGCTAACCATTGAATATGCTTAAAAGCCGTGAGTTCAATGGGTTAAGAGTGTGATAGCTTTAGTTTCGGTTTTATTTTTTCCATCAATTTAATTCAATAAACGTGCAATTATTTTCTAGTCACACTGTCACCTAATTGTGACTTGCATTAATCTTCGTTTACACTCGTAATATTAAATTTTACGACTTCGTTTCGCTGGTGGAATTCAACAGATACTCGTACAGAGATACTCGTATCTTGTGCAGCTCTTTAACTTAAATTTCCATGTACTGAACAGTAGATCGTAAAATGGTAATTCGCATAGTGTTGTGTTTGTTTTACCAGATTTCTCATTTTTCTCTCTATTTAAGGAAAAATTAAAAACCTAAGTAGCACCTTACTAGGTAAAAAGAGTATCATACACACAAAGCACATTGATGAGTTCCAATATATTAATGATGGTAGAGAATTTATAATAATTTGAATCGGAAGTAGTCAGGGAAATTCAAATGTAACGATTGTTACAACTGCCCGATGAGGCTATTTAAAAAATTTATGTCTACTGTTTCGTTCGACTACTACAGGTTTGAGTACGTACGTTGAAGTTCAATTTTTCATTTTTGCTTTGTACTTAGATACCCGCTTAACTGGTGATTTATTTTTTTAACAAAAGAATCTGCCATAGTAGTATTCCGCGATTCTATTGTTAATTGAGAGAAAAACAAAAAAAAATTTACTATTAGTGAAAAATTGTATTTTTTTTTTTTTTGTTATGATTGTGTTTGATTCTCAGTCCCTGCCCCTGTGTCGCGACTTCGATTTTCCTTTCAGTTTTTTAGTTCCGGTAGTGTGACTGTGTGATATCCATACATTTTCGATCAGATTTGTTGTGCATTTTTTCCTTGTCAGTTATTCAGTTATTTTTGGCGTAGATATAATTTCTATTTCTATGGAATATATCTTTTGATTTATGAAATTTGTTTTATTAACACCTTTATTAGGAGGTTTGTTTTGTAATTGGCTAGAGAAAAAAAAAATGTATGGATTTGTTTTATAGCAGAAAAGACATTTATGGCCCACGGTAATAAATCACTTCCTTAAAAAGCACAAGATATACGAGTAATTTACTAGACCACGAGGTCTAGAAGACGCCAAAGATAATCTTGTATAATACAGAAACGTCAAATGACAGCAATTTTTTTTTCGTTGGGTTGTTTTTCCCCCGAATCACGTGGCTAAGAGAAGATATGAAAGTAGCAAGGGTTGAGAATTAATTTTTTTTTTTTTTAATTTCGACAACGCGTTGGGATTATCTACGAGTATAAATGGAAAATTTCAAAATATTTCGTGGGAATATACATACACATTTATATTATATACATGTGCATAAGTATCTTCTTTGGTCATTTATTTATATATGATACTTTCTTTTCTATCTTAGTTTGAGGCGACTTAAAAATAAACTTGATAATATTAATAGCAAACCTGCACCTTGATAATACCACAGTTATTAGTGAATTCTTAACTAAAAATAAGCATATGTAGATTTAATTCATTAAATTAGAAGTATTCAATAATTATTTCTTTGGCCATAATAACCTTCCTAACGATATTTAACTTCTGGAAGGTTTCTTGCTTAACATAGCAACTAAACAGAAATTAGTATCTGTCAGAGAGGACTTAACTGGGGGACCTTACAATTCAATAAATCTTATTGTTTTTTTTTTTTTTTAAACAGCCGGTTATAGGTTCTTTCAAATCGGAACTCAACAATAGAACTACTTTCATTTCAAAGTAAATTTTCCGACTTTTTTATGAGTAGAAGCTTCAATAATAAGGTACCTAGAGCACCTCCATGCACCATATCATCAACTAGTGTTTAATTAGACTGTATTCTATTGATAGTGATATTTTTTCTGCTGAGGAGCAAGAATAATGATGTTGACCTTTTGTAGACATTGGAAAGTATACGAATTTGTTAATTATTTTTTCGAGAAACGCTACTGTTATTGGGTGCCCTAATTTCGGATCTGCAGGTTCAGATCCTGAAAACTCCTCCATTTAGCCTGGTTTTGAACGTAGCTGTAGACCCGAATATTTCACACTTTTATTTGAATCTGTTAACATAATACGAGTACATGCTCATTTGAATTGCGTACGCCTTCTCTCGCAAGACCATTATCTAAATAAGTTGACTTGTACAATGATGTCAGAACCATGTTTGATTGGGTATGTATTTTCTGTGCTTACTTACTAACTTAGGTGGCGCTATAGTTTGGGGTGAACCTGGACCTCAACCAACAAGCCTCTCCTCTTTTACTTCGTTTTACCTTCATTTACTGCTAAACCCATTTTTGCAGCTTCATTTTCAATACGACCAAACGCACTGCTGACAGCCCTCTGTGTTCTCCCAACTATGTCGACATCATCGGCGTACGCTAGAACTTGCACAAACTTTTGAAAATTTGTGCCTTCAATGTTCGCTTTTGAGTTCCGTACAATTCTTTCAAGTATGATGTCAAAGAAGTCACATTGGCAGCGTGTCACCTTGTATAAAACCTTTTTTGACATCAAACGTTTCGGTTAAGTCGTTACCGACCTTGACGGACTACTGAGCATTCTCAATCGTCATTCTGCACAACCGGATGAGGTTGGCAGGGATACCAAAGACTAGAAATGGCTCTATATAGCTCATCTCTATAAATGCGGCCTTAAAAACCATGAAAAGATGGTGGGTATCGATTTAGACTTCTTGAATATCCAGGATTTGCCGGAGTGTTTGTTCACTTTCTTGGTCTGAAATTGCACTGCTAGCGGGCAATTAGGTTGTTCATGAAGGTTTTCAGATGTTCACACAATATGGTAATTAAGATCTTATATGCTAAGTTGAGGAGCCTTATACCTCTATAGTTGGCGCAGTTGAAAAGGTCGCCTTTTCTGTGGATCTGGCAAACGATACTGAGATTCCATTCATCAGGAATACACTCTTCTGACCAGATCTGACATATCAGTTGCTATTTCCTTTCCGCAAGCCGTCGGGTCCAGCGGCTTTGTTGGTCTTCAGCTTAGATATTGGTATTCTTACTTATTTTTATCACGAAAGTTTTGGCTATCATCGTCTAAGTTGAATTGTCTATTCTGCATAACGGCGGGATGTTGAGCTTCTTTGTCGTTATACTGTCTGCAGAAAAAGTGTTTCCATATTTTCAGCGCCGACTGTATTCATAAGGAATTTCAGAATTGGATTGCCTGGCAAGAACTCCGCTAGAATCGTACCGTGTCCGATACTACTGCACATGAAGTAACCCAATTTAATGAATCGTATCGCATTGTTGCCAGCAAGTACATCAAGCAGGTTCAGAAAGGTGTCGAATGGTGGCTATAGAAGCCGTTCTTTGAACAGTTGCTAATTTTTCGTAAACCGTTTTCTTGTTTGTTGCTTTCCACCATACTAATGCGCCTCATGTAAATATGGGTCTTACCACCACCGTATACAGCTAGTACAACAATCAGGATTAGCTTTAGAATTAGCAGGTGTTCTTATATTGTACAGTCTTGCAGTCTACCCTGATATATAACACTGGTACTAGGCGAAATGAGGCAATTGAACGATGCAATAGCGTATTTAGTGGCTTCATCCGTCAATGTGTTGTCGCTGTTTGTGCAGGTTGTGAAATCATTTTAGCGTTGATCTATTTAAATATAAAAAATCCATTCATCAAAATTAGGCCAGCTTTGTAAAGTAAATGTATTTTTAAATTATTCTGATTTACTTTACAAGGTATTGTATGTTATAAACATTCACATATTTTCTCTTATAACTGCTAGCCTATTTGTTTGCAACTTTTCTATAAAGAAAAAATAAATATTTTAAAAACCTCTGGCTTCAACGGTCCTAAAAAAAATTATGTTTTGCAAATGGTTAATTCAGTAAAAATAATAATCTTCAATATCATTGATATAACATAAATAGTTTTGTAGGAAATAATTAAGTTAGTATTGAAATTCTTGCCTTCCTTATGTTTGCTGATAGCCTAATTTTCATTTCCAGTTTATGTATCGAATTAACTGAGTAATGTTGACGGTATCTTAAGTGTCCCAAAATACTTAATCTTTTTTTGTTTGTACTTTTCTTTGATGACTTAATACTCAGGATAAAATCTTACACAAATAATCGCGACTGTGCCAAAAATAAACCTTTTAAAGCGTAAAATACAAATCGTAATCAATCAAGCAGAACAGGACACAAAAAAGAAAATAAACATACATCAATTCTTAAACATTTTAAAATGATTTGATGATTGATTGTTAGTCAAAAAAAAAAAAAAGAAATTGACAAAAAATTATAAGTCTCTCTGGATAAAGAGGCTTACATTTGAACAAATGGAAAAACCCACAGATCCGGAATAATTATAGTACGAGTAACAATGTGCCGGATGTCAGATTTCAATGATTTACTTGTTGTTGATATTTTCTTTAATGTAGTTTGATGTTATTTTCCATTCATATATATTAAAATAAAAATAAGTGATTGACCGATAAATTAGGCGATAAATATCAAGTTTTTATTTTCCAACTCATTTCCCTTCCTCCACCTTCTGGAAAAAAAAAACCAATTTTATATAGTAGTTGGTTTTTTTTTTGGATATATGTCACAACCCAAATTCTTATTCAAATTCAAACACGTCAAACTGCAATACTATTGACGCATAACCCATCAATAAATTTACCGCTAAAAAAGGTTGTTTGACAAGATCATTTACTTTAATATTGTATCTGGTTAAACTGATCGATAAGTTCCATGAATATATGTAAACAGAAAAATGGGAAACTGAGACTGAAACTTTTCATTTTCACTGGAACACTCAAACCCGAATTGAAATATTTAAACAACTAATTAAACAAAATATACACGGTCTAGGACGACACCGGCTGTTTAATTTCACGTCAAAGCCGTGAAAATAAAATATCAAACAAGTCGTATCGCACTACAATATTTTTTTTTTTTAGTTTTTTTTCTTATCGACAACCGTAAGTCTGTCACTTAATTATGGTTAACTAGCTCATTAACACGGTAGCTTGATACTGTGATATTGTTATATACACGTATGGCAAGATAAATATAGAAAGAACATTTTCTGCATCGAACTTGATTGATATTATTGATAGGGTGTTGTATAAATGTTCTATTGACTCTTAACCGCATGTGGGAAATGATAATCAATAAAAAGCACGTATGTATAAGTATTAACATTTTTTCATTTTGACTAGGACTTTTTGGTCAAATTCATTGTTCATAGTTAATTTACAACTGAAAATAGCTTAAATTGGCCAGTGTCCAAAGTTTTTCAATATAAAAAATAAACGTGGTTCGATTTAACAATTTGAGGATTGTGAAAACATTAAAACGAAACATGCAACAAATACTAGTATCTAATTGGCTATTCATGTCGGCCACTGGGGGGAAATGTTAAGAAGTTCCTTGACGGATATATCCAAAGGTCGTTCCACAATATCGTATTCTCTGTTGTCGTACTACGTTTTAACCTTCAAATGGAAAATTGTACGTATGCCGCAATCAAATTATGACACTTCGTATTGTCAGGGCTTATGACCATTAGCTTTTTTTTTGTATTTATATTTAAGTCAGTTTTGGCCATGGTTAATGATCTTGTAGTTGTTCAATGATAAAGCTTTACTTCCGACTTCGAACCTCCACAAATCAACAAGGAAAATGTTTTTTTCTTTATATAATCATACACAACATAGAAAAACTATTTAAAATATTTCTTACACTTTTCTACACTACATATAAAAATTTCCATATCAACTTTAAATGTTTTGCGATTTTTAAATTTCGTCTTATTTTATATTAAATTCAATAGGCAAATGCAAATTTATTCTAAACCAAATTATTTCACACAAAATACCTATCGTATTTATATCATTTTGTAAAGTCTGACAAATTATTTGTTAAAAAACGGTCCGTCTGTCAGCTTTGAAAGTCAATGTCAAATTTGCTTAGCAGTGTCAACTAAAGTAATTTTCTAATCAATTTAACCTCTAATTTGACCGATTGACCAGCAGAACTAATTTGCTTAAATTCTAAAAAAAAAAAAAAAAAAAAAAACAACCGGTTTCAACGGAAATAAAAACTACTTAAAAAGGAAAAAGTCACGCACGTGCTACCAACTGAATTCATGCACTCCAAACCGTCAACTAAATCAATTTGTCAATATACTTCACATCCTTTATCCAAACTGACAGACTACTTTAGCTAAATTCGACGATAAATTGTCAAATTATCCACGATAAACGTGTGACAATCGATACACTAATCAATTCTGTTCATCAAAGATATAGACCAACACTTGACAGAATAATTGATCCAAACGCCTTGTTCTGTCAAATTTATCACATTATCAGTTCAACATTATTTACTTCGTATAATATTAGGATTAGAACAGAACCATTATGAATCTGTTGGATCCCATAAACGTGTGCCTATTTGATTTTTGTTTTTGTTTTTGTTTTTTTTTTTTTGTAAGCTATAAAAAAATGCTTTAATTATGTGTTTCGTCAACCGAATTTGTAATTATTTCTTTCCATCTTCCCCTTTTTGTAAGATTTGTTATTTATTGTTCTATGTCCGGTTCAACATACTCGTACTCGTACATAACATTTATAATTTTTTCTTAAAAAAAAAAAATAAAAAAAAAAAAAAACAACAACTACGAAATACTTATAGATAATGACCTTTTCAAAAATGACCAATCTATGTAATCCTATACCGGTTACTCGTTGCAAAAAACAAAATCTTAAAAAGAATCTTATCACAGACATTCGTTGCAAAAGATTTTCCTTTTATTTGTCGCCTATCGATCGATATATAATCATAATTGCTTCTGACATTTATGACCAATCTACGATCCAATAAAATAATTAAATCTTTGATTTTAAAACGTTTGCCATAGCTCATATCACTTGCACAGCTCAATAAATGAATCAGTTTATATCGCGTGTAAAATTAATAATTATTAGCCCGCCTTGGTAGTAAAGAATGAGACAAGTTATGCCGCGACGAGTCCTATTCGTCTACGAACGAGTATCTTATCACTTAATTGTGGGTTTTTCTATTAGGTATACCATATGAATTTCTTTTTTTGTAATGGGTCAGCATAGGTGTTTCCAAAAATATAAACGACCAACAAATGGGTTATGAAGAGATTGAAATTTTTAATCTACCTTAGATATTTATTTTTATTGTCAAAGTGACTTTTTCTTTTTGTTTTTTGACCAGTACATAAGGAAATCATTTCTACTTAATAATTTGGTATTGTATTAAACCAATCATATTATTGCGACGACTGTGGCCGAGTAACGTTTGTTCTCGACAACTGTTGTGATTTTCTAATGTGTATATAATTTTTTTTTGGTTTTTTTTTTTGTCAAGTTAATTTGAATTTTGTGCGAATATTGTTTTGCGGGGTGGTCCTTTACACGAAGGACTGGATAACTAGATAATTTTTAAATCAATAACGGTAGGGGATTTTGTTTTTAAATTTAAATAAATTTAAGTTCTGGAATACTTACTGAAATAAAGAGTTTTTAAATTGATACCCTGTATAATCGAAGACGTTGATAGTAAAATAAGACGTTTACAATTTTTGCTCCACCGCCTAAATTTATTATTAAATTCCATTTTTTAAATTTCTTAAAAATTTGTCTCTTAATATTATCGTCATATTTTTCGTTATGGTAAAAATAGAAGTGAATTTGATTCTCATTAATTATACATATAATCGGACGTGCAATGTTTTATTTTTTCCATCATTTTATTTTTGAAATTCTTGAAAACAAAAGTCTATAATGCAATAAATTTTATTTTATCTAATTATTTCTTTTTTTAACTATTAAAGTTTAACTTTCTATGATTGGACAGGGGAAGCCATCCCATCGTCATTATCCAAAATGTTTTACAATTTGTATCAATTTGTCCTTACATTTCTAAATTACATGTACGTTCTCGGTTCTATTTCCTTTCCATTACTGGTTTTAAAACTGTTTTTTTTTTTTTATTTGTATCTACTTCTACTATTGTTATGGAGTATGAACACATCCGAGTGGTAAATTGCAATAAGTGTTATTTTTCTTTCGATGCAATTTCTACTACATCACTTTATGGACTATTATCGTTCCAAATCAAGGCATAGATAAGATTTTGAAAATTAATTTGCAGTGAATATAACTCGGAAATTTTCTAGGCTAATTTATAAAATGATTTTAATAAATTAATAAGAAGTGCATAAGGTCTAACATAGTCGTATACTCGTACATATGTGAAGATAAAGGGTTTTGACGTTAAGTAAAAATGACGGCGACGGAAATGTAAAAATTAAGGTACATCCGCGAAAGGCTCCATATTAACAAACCGACAGTGGAACAACTTCAAACTGAGCGACTTGGCTAGTGGTACAATATTTAATGAAAGACGTCCGAAAATCCGATACAAACAGCATAAACGGCTCAAGTTTCAGTCTATATTGGAAGAATTGATAAAATCTTGTGCTCGCTACCGAGTCTGTAAATTCAGTAATCCCAGAAGCCGCGCAATAGCAGATAAGTGGGGATAATTGCATTTTTTTTTAATTATAATCTATTCGTATGTATTTCAACGGTTAAGAAAAAGGAATAATAACAGATGTCAGCATTTATGATCAACAACTGATAAGGATATTTCAGTTCTTCCTTTACTAGTCTTATTGGCCTTTTGTTGAATAATTCATAATTTCCATCAATTAGCTTAAGCCCCTACGTTCAAAATTCGTCCATTTGCCATGTTTTTTTTTCCCCAATGTTGA
Source organism: Volucella zonaria (assembly GCA_963966105.1). Taxonomy (NCBI): domain Eukaryota; kingdom Metazoa; phylum Arthropoda; class Insecta; order Diptera; family Syrphidae; genus Volucella; species Volucella zonaria. The sequence continues at coordinate 163,009,467 of OZ014532.1, forward strand.
CCTTGTTTTTACTTCAGTTTTAGGCATTATACATGCTCATACGTGCGCGACATTCAATTATAAATTACATAATTTCCTGCAGTTTAACTTATAATTAACAGTGATACGGGCCCTATTACAAACTTCATATTTTCGTTAAAACCACAAAAAACAAATGGCAAATGGTATGGGATCATTATATTCACATCCTGAAATTGAAAGTAGATTAAATCGCTGTTCAACCGATAATAAATTTGTCTTTCAACACGTTAATTGAAACGTCATTTTCGAATGGAAAAACAAAATCTTTTCCAACTGATCTCATTTTACGAGTCGAGTTCCATTAAAAAAAAAAAATCAAAAGTGTTTGTGTAAAATTGAGTTCATTCACATTTATCGAATTCTTTTTTCCTTTTCGAAAGATATTTGTACTTGTTCGCCTGTCACCTTGACAGACCTGATTATTTGAATGATAATGTACAATATGTCTCCAAAATGACAACCAATTCTGATTACTGCCGTTTCATCTTTGAAATTTTAAATAGCTTTATGGCGTTTTCGATTGGCCGGACAGAAGCCTACTTTTCGCACTTTTGCACAATTGTAAAATTTTGTTTCTGATTTTCATTTTAGAAATCAAACTTATCTCCTGGATCCTATGTCAAAATGCACCAACACATATAGATATGTATGAACGGCAAATAGTATTGTGTGTCAACCTAGATTTCTGTGTATTTGGCCAATTTATTCGGAATGTTCGAATTGGTTCGCAAGCAAATATATGTACATATACAAGAAATAATAAGTATTTTATATCCTCATCGTCGTCATCCACATCAACATCAGATGATGAATTTGTTATGAGGATTTTAGGCAGCAATGTTTCCAAAAATTTGATTACTAATTTCATAAATATAATTGAAAATGCGAAATAACAATTTCTTTCACAGTGTTCCATTAGAGTCCAAATTGCCCAACTTCCGGAGCGAAACTAATCGAAAACGCTATTACAAAAACGCCATTACAAATTATATTTATGTGATGTAATTTGTTCTGTTTCTTGTGGGAATGCGGGTGCTCTTATTGCAGTATCGATTAATTGAGTGAAGAGGGGCAATCGAACAAGGCACGCGTCTGACATAAGTATGAGTGCGTCTAAAATTCAAAATATCAGAAACGTGACTTTTACAATCTACAAATATGTATATTGTCAAGTTTCCCATATATAGGTACATATAATTTGAATTTGTTTAGCGCATGCTTAGTAGTTAAAATATTGCGATAATCTCTTGAATTTTATATAATTATTCAGGTGTGATCTTAGAACATTTGCCAATTTTAGCTAATGACAAATTTGTAATCAATTTTTTGATATAATCAAATAAATAAAGCGGGTGAGATATTTTTATTTAATTTAGCTATTTCAAGATAGATAAAGATCTGTCGCGAGTTTTTAAGTGAAGTGGTTCACATTCATAAATTCATTTATAACGAATGACTTCTTCAATTTAAGGGATAATTAATTGTTCTTACATTTTAGAATACATATAGATTGTAGGTATTTGAATTTAGAATTGATGATAATTGCGATTGCTATTTTATATAGTGTAGGTATGTAGTGCTAATGTACAATATGTACGGATACATGCGTATAAGTAGTTTCCTTTGAGGTTTTGTAAACTTTAGCTTGAAAGTTGCAATTTGTAAACAAGTATTTGACCTTCAAATCCCTTTTACATGTTTTGTTTTCGGATACCATATGACAGTTTTATGTAAACTAGCAAGCTTTGCAACGAATTGTGGATCAAGGTCTTTCTTTTTTATAAACTTCAAGGATATTAAGCAACTTCTAGTTTATTCATGCTCCTTAAAGAAATTTCATCCAATTTCACTTTAACAATGCAAACAGATAATATAAAACCGGAACACCTTCAGTATTCAATACAAATGCAAAAAAAAAAGTTTGTGACAACAATTTATTGAATTTGCGGTTGGATCGACGATTTTTGCTTCTCTCTTTGAACATAACCCAGGCTATCATTGAATTTAGGTCAAAAATTAAATAAAAATACGTGAAATGAGATTTATGGCAATTTAGATGCGATTTATGTATTCATTTAATTGGATGCGCATAAGAGTAGTTAAAGATTTGAACACTTTTTCAAACAACATTTTGAATATTTGTCCGTAGGTTATAGTTTGCTATTTGTATAATATGTATTTTTTCGTAGATTTTACCTTTTGATCAGCAGTAAATCATGTAGTTCTTTGTGTTACATAAATATTTAATATTAAATTAACAGATTTAAAAAAATACTGGCTTATGATTCATCTCAAAATCATTTGCGTTAACTCGACTTTTCAATTTATTTCTATGTGCATGGTATTATTCCTATCCTTTGACTTAATTTTATTGAGAACACGATCGCATTAAAATTGAATTAAAATTCTGCCAGGGTTCTAAGATTGAACGAGGATGTATACAGGGTGACTTACTCGAACTATAACTTTTTAAAATGCTATAATTTTTTTATTTTTTGATAAATTTTATTGTGCCAAAGCAAAAAATGTTGGAAAATACATGAATTTTCAAATTGTATCAGTAGTTTTCAATATGTCTACCTTTGGCGCGAATAATAGCCTTGAGACGGCCGAAGAAAGCATCGCACGCTGCACGCAAATGGCTCTGCGGTACTTTGGCCCATTCCCGGCGAAGTGCTTGTTTGAGGTGGTCCCAACTTTGGTATTTTTTAGTGCCAATCTTCGCCTTCAAAATACCCCAGACAGAGAAATCCAACGGATTTGCACCCGGAGAATTTGCAATCCATTGTGTCGAAGAAATGAAGTGTGGAACATTGTTTTTTAACCAATCGAGTCTTGTTGAAATGTCCACCGTCTCCGACCGAAATGATTGTTTGCCCTCATTTCGACTTCAATACTGCCTCGGTATTGAAGTGAAACTGTTGCATTAATTTTGACGCCACGGTCCAAAAATACGAGCGGAGAGCGACCATCGGCGGTTATGGCGGCCCAAACCATCACCATCGGTGCTGCCTGCTTTCTGGTGGCCGTCCGAAGGTGTACATTTTCGAAGGACCTCTCTGACAAGTAAACTCGGTCATTTTGTTAGTTGACATATTGCTCGATAATAAATAGCGACTCATCGGAACAAAACAAATTCGGCAACTCACCACTTTCGTGCAAGCGTAGCAACTCCTTCGCTCTTTCGACTCTAACTTTTTTCTGTTGCGGTGTAAGATCGTGTGCTTTTTGGAACTTCAATGGCTTGAGCCCAAGCTCATTTTTCGGTATGTGTTGCATCCGTTCCATCGATATGTTGAGCTCACGAGTCATTTTTCTTCCACTTCGACGCGGATTTCGCTCAATTCGAGCCTTCACTTTCCGAACCATTTCTGCCGATATTGCTGTTTTTTTATAACCATCCCCATGGCGTTTTACAACGCTGCTAGTATCACAATAACGAGCTATGGTTTGGGACACAAATGATTTATTCACGTTGAGGTGCTGGAGGGCTCTAACGATAGCTACTTGTGGTTTTCCAGCCAAATATAAAGCAATCACACTATCACGTTTGAATTCCATAGCGGATAAAATTTTTTCAACACAACTGAGAGGCAAATCGTTTAAAAGGCTTGTAAATAATAAAATTATCTGTCATGTGTCAAAATTTGAGCTCACTGTCATGAACGGTTTGGCAATCATAGCAGTCTGAAGTTGGTTGCAGTTCGAGTCAGACAGGGTGTATGTCTTTATTTTGAATTTGAGAGTTTGGGTTATCCCACATTATTTCTACAAAATTATATTTTGCAGTTCAATTTAAAAATATTGTATTATCTTTCGTACATTAACAAACTTAATAAAAATTTATTTATTTATTTATTTGTAATTAACAGAGTATCTAACAATAAAAATTAAATATTTCAAGTGGCAGGAAAATGAAGGCAAAATTTAAAAAAAAAATGTCCATTATTTCTTGCTTTTTCGGTTTAATAGAGAACTTAGTAACTGAGATAGTCGATCTCATCGATATTGCTTTACAAGATACTTTTCAATGTTACTGTGAATACATCACGGCAAACCAAGCTTTTAATCCTTTTGTCATAATTAGTAACAAGTACTAATGGTTCTTTATTTAGCCAAAAATGAAAAGTGTCTGTTTCATCATGTACAGAGTCTTTAATTACCTTTTACTGTTGTTTAAAATGTGAGCAGAGGTAAAGTTCTCATGTCGCTTTTTTTTTCACATTTTATTTTTGAATTTGTTCAAACAAGATAATAGGGATTTTTAAAAACATCTGCTATTAAACGGAGTTTAGATTGAACGGATATATGGTATACAACGGAGGTATCATTTTTCGAATTGAAATGTAAAATAAAAGAAATTGTATACGAAGACTTATAAGAAGTAAGAATAATAAATACCATGGCGGTCAAATGATAACTACTCCAGGATAACCTTTGAAATAATAATAATAATTCGACAAATTCTTTAATATTCAGACCTTTGAAGAAGGCTATTCTCCAGAAGTGTATATCCTTTACATATATATGCAGCAGCAAAAACTGCAAGACAGTAGTGTTCCAAGCTTAGTAGAAGCTAATTCAGATTGTGTTCTGTTTTTTACGCTGTCACGTTGGTTGTTTCTGTAGCCCAGTTGATCTGAGACAAATCCTTTTTGATTTGATTAATAAACGACTCATTACTACTTAAGCTTTCTACAACAATATAAAGCTTCAACTTGCTTCATTATCCCTTTAGATACTAACAAGTTACTGCCAGTTCAAAGTCTAAAAGCTTCTGTGAATTTACGAATTGCCAATGTGGCAGTGACCGGAAATGTAGGGTTGAGATATTAAGGTGTATATTGCCGGATTTTGGTACGGGTATAAATGTAATTTTTACTTTCTGAAAGAAAAGGTTATCGTCTGCGTAGTATAAGTTGGTAGTTTTTATTTAAGTTGATACTGACTAAAACGAATCAAAACACCTCGAATTAAGCTTCTTAGCTGAACTCGTGTTTTTTTTTCGTGGCAATTTCTAACAATTCAAGGCTCAAGGTGATCATTGCCCAAAGCAGGTATTTATTTATTAGGTTTCCCGCCAAGCTTATTGCATTCATTTTATATGAACAGAAAGTTACAATAACGCCCTAAGCTGTATACAAAGGTTGAGACAATTTAACCGATTTAACAGCAACGCGGATATGAAAATCCAAGTCGTACGAAATTCAATCTTATAATTTAGATTGGTTTTATTATCATGCTGATTTTTAAGTCAAATTTTGGATATTAAAATACCCCAGTTAAATCTGCGCAATAGGTTTATGTTACCTCTAATATATGATATAAATAAGCGCCTTTCGAATTTCAACTCAATCCTCTTCTTCCCTAGTCACTTGTGCAAACAAACTCCAATGGATAGAAAACAAGTTCTGATTGATGGTGCCTCTAAGCCAAACCCTCTTTAGTGGCAACCACACTTCGAATTAATTAAATGTATTTTTTTTTTCACACGCATCAATAAAACAAAAGGTGAATGTGACAATGTTCCACATACGTCATGTATGCCCACATGGTTTGTTTTATTAAAAATTTATTCCTGGATTATTCAATCTCCTTCGATAATAGAAGCATATTTCCAAGATCTATTAATTTAAAAAATCGAAAATTCTCCTACCAGCATCGATAAAAAACTTGTTATTTTATCTCTCCTGTAACTAATCAGAGAAAATCTAAAGAAACATGTCAAGTTGTAGATACATACGAGTATAATCAATCTAAATTTCATTTCGCAGTTTTATAATCGATTCACGAATTATAATTTTTGAGTTTGTTGAGTTTTTTTTTTTGTTTAAATGTCTGTATTTCAAGGGGACCATAGCCAAAAAGTTTCACCATAAGTAATCATTGGCGTCTTCCTTGTCAAAAAAAAAAAAAAAAACAAAAAAAAGACAAAAAACATATTGAAAGGTTTATCCATATTTTTTGACGACAATCAGCACTCATTTCTTTTTTTTGATAAATTTTTAAATAAACATGACTTAAGCACATGAGCGCGCTTTTTAGCAATCTGGGTATACAAGACTCCATAAAACTAATATTCCGGTTTTGACAGTTGTTTCTTGGGGTTTTGCGTCAATTTTCAAAATAAATTTTAATTTTTATTTGATCCTACAATACATACGTTTTTTATTTGATCTCGAAAAATATGTCTTTGCTAATGTACATACATACACGTCTGTATAAACAGCTGGGGAATGGGGAAGCCCCTTTGTCACAAAATGTAAACGTTTCCATTTGAGTTAGTTTGCAAATTTTATTTAATTAATTTTTTACGCTCACATAATCGGAGCTGATAATACAATGTATCTGCATATATATTTTAACCATTTTTATTTCTTTATTGTATGGTAATTTCTTTTTTCTAAATAAATACTCTCGTACATGTTTTTATTATAAAATTCAACAACACATACTTAATACTACTCGTAATACCTTCTATCTAAAAGGACGTGATCAACAATAAGACATAAAAAAAAACAAAACAAAAACACTATAAATGAAATTGTTAAAGTGTAAAAAAAAAAAGATTAAATCCGAAGTTGGTAATTATAGTAAATGACCTTCCATGGGGTTGTAATTACAATTTATTTATACGTTTGGTCAATTCAGAGAAAAATTCATGCTGAGTGCCTACTTAATGTACTCGTATCGTATCTTTAAGATTCTCAAAAGAAGGAATGTACAATAATTAGAATGGATAATGGTTGGGGTAGAGACGGTAGTCATTATTCCAATCAGCAGATGGGAAACTTTTGTATTTTCGTCTTTAGTATGAGTCCGGTAATGTATAGTATGTTGTTGTTTGTGTCTTCTTCTTTTTTTTTTTTGTTAATTTTTTTAAATTTAATCAATCAATCTAGTAATATTTATATGCTATTGCGTCATTTGATCACATGGCTTTTAGCACTTCTTAAAAAAGAATGTTTTTGTTTTGAATCTTTTCAGCATATATGTACATACATATCATGTTTATGCTTTTACCTAATAACATTCCAACTAATCAAGCAGACAACTGTCATCCAACTCTAGTTTGATCTTGTTAAAGTGCGTGCGAAATGTCGCTCTACATAGTTGACGAACAGAGCCAAAATGTCAACATAAAAATGTAGTGTTGAGATAAGTAGTACCAGCAAGTATCCATACTCGTAATTGTACTCGTACTCATGTTCATACCATTGAAATGCGTAAATAACAGATACAACATCGTAGTATAATTAATGTTTCGAGATGACATTTAAAAATGAAATTAGCAGAGATATTTTATATTATGTCAAAGCAAATGCGTGTAAATATCACTTGAAGATTAGTGAACAAGTAGAATTTCTCAGGTACGAGTACATACCATTAGAAGCTTCTATAGATATAAAACAAAGGTTTACATAACAATACGAGTATATGAACAAAGAGATGCTGTAATATCCGTTGCGTTTTTTTTTTCTTAAATCAATGGAACAAAACTGATTGTAGGTAGCAGCTCTACATCATTTAGAAAATCAATGTAACTGACAGCTAAATGTAACATTTTGATGAAGCTAAACTGTATGCAAAAGGGAAAATTAGATGTGCGTGCAAGCTAACCATTACACCTGGCAGAGTGATGATTAATTCGCATATGAATGAAATTGTAGTAATAATACGAGTACTAACATCAAGTGAATGGACGGTTAATGTAGACAGGTTCACATTATTATAAAATTTAAAGTCGATACGCTAGTCGTCTGGGGTTTGAAGTTGGCTATTCACACAATACGTTGCGATTATTTTTTTACAATTCATAAAATGGTAATAATCATATGAATAATTATGATCAGCAGAATTAAAAAAAAAAAAAAAAAAACAATAACTACCATACCAAATATTTAATTGTTTTTTTGTTTTTTATATCTTTGCATAGAGTGTGTATGTTTTTTTTTAATGCCTTCTCACTAGGGCCAAATGAGCTTATTAAACAAATGTTCTTGAAACCGTTTGCATTAATGTGCTTTTGATTGGGTTTTTCAAATTTTCATATTAATTAATGTTGGAATTCCTTTTATGGACATTCGAATACGAATATGCTATTAGAGTTATTTTAGGGATACTTTTCGAAAAATTTGAAGTTTGCTTAGTTTTCTTTACATTTATTTTAAAAATTCAATTACACAATTACCTCATTCAAAAATAGTAAAGTGGAAAATATTACCTCGATTTCCATCAGTCATAGACTAATTTCGGAATATACCACCTTGATCAAAAAGTTCGCGGCCACACCCACCGTGTGGCGCTGCCATTACTCCGATTTGAGTTCTGTTTTTTTTTTGTTAAGTTGGTACATCTGTTGTTGACATTCCCTCTAAATCTTAGCGTCATAGCTTGACATTTGCAAGAGTTACGTAGCCAAGAGCACATCTATTTGTGTGTGGGTTGGCGATTTTTTACAATTTTAGAAATGGATTTAAATTTGCTACAAGGAACTTGTATTAAATTTTGCATAAGAAACGGATTTCCAGTGGCAGACCATCGACATCGAAAACCGACGAAAACATTGATGAAGTAAAAGAAATGTTGGTCAATAACCGCAAATTAACCATCAGAGAGATAGCGGAGGACTTGAACATAGATATAGATCCGTCCAAGACATTTTTGTTAATGATTTGTGTTTCCGTCGTGTAGCAGCAAAGTTGGTGCCAAAAGACCTCAATTTCATGCAAAAAAGAGACCGTGTTGACGTCACAAAAGAGATGATTTGCGAGGCTGAATCCTATCCCACATTCTTGAACAATGATCATTACTGGAGACGAGACTTGGGTTTATGAGTACGACACGCAATCCAGACATCAGGCAAGTGAATGGCGTTGACCAAATGAGCCGGAACCAAAAAAAACGACGTCGTTTTCAGTTAAAAAAAAGGCAATGCTCACGGTTTTCATGGATTACAACGGTGTAGTGCATCATGAATTTTTGCCAGAAGGCCAGACAGTAAACAAAGAGTACGAGTTTTATTTGGTCGTTATGAGACGTTTGCGTGAAGCAATTCGCCAAAAGAGACCAGAATTGTGGGCAGAAAACTCGTGGATTTTGCACCATGATAGCGTACCGTCGCACAGTGCCATCATTATTCGTAATTTTTTTACGAAAAATGCAACAAATACCATCCAACAGCCGCCGAATTCACCTGTTTAATCTTCTGTTTAATCGAGTTAAAAAACCACTACGGGGAACGCGTCTAGAAGCCGAGAGGCACTGATGGACATACCGAAAACCGAATATAACAAATGTTTTGGGGATTGGATCAAGCGCTGGTATAAGTGTGTTGCAGTCGATGGGGATTACTTCGAAGGGGACAATATAGATTTAGATGAATAAACTTGTATTTTTAATTTTCTGAATAAATTCCATGAAGGTGGTAAGATATAAGCTATATTTGACTTATATCCGGAATAAATACCTTTGATTTTTATGAACGCATGTATTCCTTTATGCACTGAACCAATTAACTTGCCACAAATTTCAGCAAAAATTGCATTGAAAGCACTTTCTATATCTGATTATAATTTGTGATTGTAATGAAATTTTTTTTTAACAAAATACCTCTTTTTTTCCACTCACAAATCTTCGATCGAAATAATATCGGAGGACTTTAAGATCACATATGTGATTCAAACAAGATGTCAGTTTACCTCGAATTTCTGCTTTTGGCTAAAAAATTAATGGAAACTTCCAAAATTTTCAGAAATTTTATCAGCATTTCTGAAATTTTTGTTATTGCCACTGTTTTTAGAGACTCTGGATTGTGTTATCCTATATCTCATAGCATTTTTATTTTGGGCAAATTCGGAGAGATCGCAGTTGAGAACATAAATTTATCCATTTCATTCACAGCAATTTCGACTATCTTCTGCTAAGTCGTATTCTAGAGTTTGTCACACAAAATTTAAGTAACATATACGCATCATGGCATGCGAGCCAGTAAATAGTGCTAGATTTCTAGGTAAAAAATAAGAGATTCACTTCTACATCAAATATTTTGACATTACCGATTAAAACCTTATTTTATTCTGATAATAACTACGATTTGCGAATTATCTACTACTACTTTTGAATTTTGTACACCTGATTTCTAGACTTGATTGATTGTCCGATTTAAGTTCAAGGGTGCATTCTGAGTTATTTCGGAGCATAAGCTAATGATAAATTGCATTCCATTTTATCAGAAGTCATTCATACATGCATCTAAGATGCTATTATGAGCTCACAATGTTATTCTATCATATACAGACAATATCTTTTTTGTTTTATCTTCTTTTTCTCACTAACTAAGAGTTATGAACTTTGGAATTTTAACACTGACTAAGTAAAATCGAGTTTTTAATAAAAAAAAAAATATTTATATATAAAATATAAGACTCATTGATGAATGATATGAATCTACGTTGCTTATCAATAAAATTTATTAACTTCCTGTGGAATTTTGAGGAAACCATTAGCAATAATAAAAATATCGTCTTTGAAGTGCTACCGACATTTGGTAAGATATTTCTAGATTTAAAGCTATCACTATGACCGCTATCTTTAAATACAAATTAAATACTTAAGTGTATTCGTTTTTGGCAACAAGAGGCTGATATAAATTTGCAATGACAATTTTGTCTCTACGTGTGGCTAGGTGTACCAGAAAATAGTCTTTGTTTCTTACCTAACACGTGGTATACGTTTTACCTAGAACAAAAATTGATATCATTGCGAAAGATAATAGAGCGAGTATTCATGGAAAATTTATTTATTTGTTATAGGTAGCCTTTCATGTCCCGCTATTAAATGGTAAAATTCAATATGACTGAAATTCAAATATTATGGTATTTTCCACTTCAATTAACATTTCATTCTTGGTACATAGATATGCTTTGAATTTATTATGATTGATTTACGTCAGTTAAATGAACCCACCAATCAGACCAAATAGACAACAGACAAAAAGCAATGGCATACCCACTTATTATGTATGCGTCTGTGGTGTGCAACACCTTGTCAAGGTAACTTTGGGGGCAAATTCCGGTCATGAGTCTTAAACATGTTCGTTTTGTTGCCGTCGTTGTTGTTGTTGTTGTTGTTGTACATTTTTTTTCTCAATTATAAGTTCTTATTGGTTTTATTACGTAAGGTTACCCATGGTCATTAATGCTAGTTATTGTACAAGGCCCTTACTTTGCATCCATTGAACATCATCAATTTTATTTTGTAAATAAACAAAACTTTCGTGTTCCTATTTAATAATGAAGTTAAAAAGAAATAAAAAAAAAAAAAAGTTCAATAACATGTTGGACTATATTTTGGGTAAAAAAATATGTACAAATACAATAGATTATACCATATTTTCTAACCACCAATCCCTTGATGAGAGAAAACAGTTTTATCCAAATCAAATCGACACCATTAATTTTATTGGATTATGTCAGACTAAAGTGGTACCACTCATTTTAAAGTGTTTACTCGGATAGACCTTTTTCCTCTCTAAACAAAAAAACATATTGCCCCAGGGCAATGTGCAAATCTATGTGTCATAGTTGTATTTGGAGATTTTTATTTACTTCTCTAAAAGATTGTTTTGATTGATTTATACAATACGTACAATAGTTTGTCTAGACAAGAAATTGTGCTAATTGAAAATGAAAAACATAAAAATATCAATTATCATGGGTAGCTACTTTTTAAAGGTTTTTTTTTTTCTCCATTTGTTCGTTTGTTAAAAGCAGATATGTTGCGGAAGTAAATAAGACTGAAATGGCAGGTCAAATGACATTTCAAACTGGGAGAGTTCAACGATTTTTTGAGTAGCACATTTAAGACACAAAATTCAATTTTCAATCAATAAATTTATGCGAGTACTCCTAGAAATGAGTCATAATCGACAGACTAAATGTAAATAAAACTCCTGCAGGCAAGGATTAGCTGGGAAAGAGATAAGAAACAATAATTGGAGAATCCTCACATAGTCACATGAGCATTGTGCCCTGGGGCCTGCAAGAATAAATTAATGTCAGTTACCGCAATTATGGACAAGTTTTTTCTTTCCAAAGCTCAAGCATAAAACATGAGGAGAAAACAAACTGACATAATATCACCACCATAGTTTGCCTAAAGCAATAGATTGAGGGCACGTGCTTGACTTATAACTTGAAAGCGTGAAATACCATAAAGACAGCAATTCTGGAGTAGAAACACGTTGTTCATTGTACAAAAAGAAAGAGATTTCGATAAAGAGCGACCGTTTGAAAGGTGTGGATACTTCAAGTGTTACTGAGAAAAAATTGGTATACCAGTATATGGTAAAATTTTGTGCGTGTACTTGGAGCTTTGAAATTTGAAGGGATATCTTTGAAAGAAATCTTACATAAAATTTTCTTTATACACTGAATTCAGAGCTGATTTTTTTGTTTTTATTTTTTTATTTTTCAACCGGTTCACTTTAATTGTAAGAAGCTTGACAAGAATTATTGCTATTTAGTTAATGCATATGCCTTAGTTTTGAAGAGACAATATCTGAAGTTTTCTTCAAAAAAGTCCTAAAACTTCATCAAAATCAGAAATGTGCGATGAGAAAAAATTTAATTTCATATTTCATTGTGCCTGTTTACATTGGCGCAGGCAGGAAGATTGTCCGAAAGAGAGGGAACGCTTTTTATTGAAGTGAGAAGAAGAAGGGTTACTTGCACCGAAAATCCATTTCTGTGCTTGGCCACACAAACGTGGGATTGAAAGGCACGCCATTGAACGAAGTGGCTAAACACAAAAAAAAAGGCGTCATTGGAATGAAAGAATTTTTGACAGATAGAGGAACAGTGAAATCTGAAACGAACACTAGGAAAAATTCATTTAACTTGTTGCGTTCGGCTGATGTGACCTCTCCCGTATCGCAACACTTGCAAAATGAAAATTTACGTCAAGACGATATGATTTGGAAACGAAACATTCCAGCCAAGTAGAAAGTCATATTTGAAGAAGATTTTCGGCGGGTTTTCGGTGCAATCAACCTTTCTCTTTCCAACTTGATAAAAATCTTCCTCTTTCGCCCGAAATGCTTTTCAATCCCACGCTTGTGTGGCCAGTGGATTCTCGGGTGAAGTACATCGTTTTTTCCATATCGTTCCATTTCTGACATATTTTTTCATTTTGGTTTTGATTGTTGATGAGCTAGGAAGTGTAAAAAAGAGGTTTCAGGCCAACTGTTCAAATTTAAAAATTAAAAATGCTCCGATTCAGGTGTTCAGCTTGTCAAAAAGTCTTTCAACACCATGGAAATATGAACACAACGTTCATGGTGAGGACGTTCATCCCCTCGCCAATGTGAACAGGCACATTGAATAGGTATGAATAAAGTCTTAAGAAAATCTAAAGCAAAATAACCATGACGAATTCGACAAAAACGACACACCACTGATCTGTACTTCAGAGACAAATTTAATCCAACCTTCCATTCTTCTCTTTACTTTTCTTGAATTGAACAGCAGACATCTTAATGTACGAGTGTAAATGCTGCAAAAAAACAAAAACCCATCAATAACAATGTTTGATAATTTCATCTTTTGACAGATACCAAAAATATCACACCAAGATCCACATTTCAATCTCCTTTTTAGCTGTCTTAATTGATGTCGTCTACTCTTTACCGCTATAATGAGTGAATAATACAGCGGAAGATCTTTTCATCATTTACTGGGAATCGGAATCCTTTGAACAAGTATCTCAATATTATTAATTTCAGTATTTAACGCCGCTTTGAACAAATTTATTAATTCCAGCCGACTCAAAACAATAATTATCCACTTCATGTTCTCGTGCATGATGGCAAAAAAAAATTATCCATTTAACGTTCTATAAACATACAAACATATACATATACGAGTACATCCAAACAATAGTACTTATGTTGACAATTTAAAGATAATGTTTACGGGATAAATCATCTTTTTTCCAAAACAATTGCCCAATCTTCAGGTCGCATAAGCCAAAATTAAATATAATAAATTCTGTGGTAGGTTTTTGCCAGATAATTTATTTTTGCAATGTAATATCGGACTGATTAATGATGATTCATGATGTTTTGGTTGATTGTTAAAAAAGCATTGCAGGGTGACGTTTTATTATGAAACTCGATTAATCTTATTATGACAATAGATACCAATGAAGAAGATGAGAAAGCATTTCTTTATCAGATGAAATCCAGCTAATGCCTCTAATAACTAGATGCTGTTTCGCAGCAGGGTTAAAATTAATTTATAAAGTAAATTCTGGATATGATTAACATTAAAATCGAATCAAAATTCTGTCAAGAGATTGAGAGCAGCGTTTATAACATTTGAATTATTTTGATTTTATGACATTCTTTCCAAGGAGACATTTTTTTTAACCTGCCCATCCGGCTTAGCAATTATCAATATACGTCTTGTTTTCTCGTCATTTGTTTTGCCCAAGTTGAATGCACGTGTTTAAATCAGGAAAAGCTGGTTTTATTTTTTGACAGTTGACATTCAAGTCCTTAGCTGACTTGCAACCAGAAAAATATACAAGTCAGGTTATATTCTTGAACAATATCTTTCTACCTTTTAGCTGTCAAATACATATAAAAACAATTAAAATCTGTTTGATTTTATCTTTTTTGATTGACAATTTAAGAAACTTGAATTACAATACTTCATTAGTTATATTGTTCTATTCTGTTTTTTTTTTTTTTTTTTTTTTTATAAAACATGAAATTCATGACAACGAAGTTATGAACGTCAATCTAAATGTGACGTGATAAATGACGTATGGCGTCAAAGATTTAGTTTCTATACGAATGCTCAATTCTAAAGTTTTTTTGTGCTCTTATCACTTTGACAATAAACCTTAATATGCATGCATAGGATCCACTTAAAATAACACAGTTTAAACGTCATCTGTCAATTATTCCGGAATGGATGTTCACATGAGATTCGGGCATACTTTAAAGGATTAACGATAAACTACGTATCATTGTAAATAGTTACCTTGAAATTAATATAATGTCAAACATCTCAGATTCATTCAAAATGCATTTAAACACTTGACAAATTGGCTGCTTACAAAGTTACTAAACTCGAATTATTAAATATCGTTTTGCAGGCAATTAGAATACAATAATATTTTTCTTTTAAACATTTAATATATACACATACATATGTACATATATGTTCATGTGAAGGTAAATATAATTACTCGTACTTGAGAGAATTCAATTTTTTTTCTAGTGCAATTTCAGACATACTATGTACATATGTGTAACAAAGAGTAACAAAAAGGTAGTTAGTTTTTTAAGATTTTGTAAAACAAGTAGAACCATAAATGCAATTTAAATAGTAGAATATTTTTGCGTATATAATTACATATATGTATGTTAACTGTAGGTAACGTTCTCCATAGATTAACAATTAGGGGAATGATTTTACCTTAGCTTTCAGCTAAGTGTCACGAATGCTGCTGTCAATATTTACTAATTTATGTGTGAAGCAAAAGATAAATAAAATATTGTAATTTTTTCCTCTACACCGGCAAAAAGAATAAGTCAGAATTTGTATTTTATTTTTTTTTTTCATTTTAAGAGCACGTGCGCGTTTAAAATAAAAAAATTAAGCAAACATAAAAATATATAGCAAATCGCTTTACAAATACTAGTAAAACTATAAAAAAAAAAAAAAAGAAAAGAAATATCATGTACACTTGAGTTGCAATAAATACGGAAGTTTGTCATTTTTAGCTATAGATCTTGCTAAGCTTTGTCTACTTATGTGAATAACGTTGTTAGATTTTATTTAATTTTTCTTTTTAATTCAGCCCGAAGATTCTAGATCTCTAGAGATTTGTAATTTATAGTCAGTCCTTTATTTTAAGTGACAGATAATTTTTCCCCTTTTCTATAAATGCACTGTTTACGAGTGTAGTATTATTTTTTGTCTTGTCTATAATGCTACTACTTATGTGCAAATTCACAATGGAATAAAAATTAAATTATACGTAAAATATCTACACGAAAATTTTCCCATTGACACTTTATAATTCTATTGTTGTGAGTGAGTATCTTATTTCTATTATCTGAATTCTGAAAGTTACTGCTTTTGCTACCTTTTTTTTCATGTCCTACACCCTCTTATGCCTTAAGGGTGACAATAGTGCAATTGCATTTTGTTGTTAATACGATATGACAATTAGATGAAGGACGCGACGAATTGACACTAATTATCACATCAAGTTTTGTGTCATTAATCAATTTGCTATTGTTATTATTATTTTTGTTTTTAATTCTAATCACTAATGATCCTCATCGCTAAACATGTGCTTTGTTTTGATTTTTTTTACAGATACACATAGATACCAAAAATGACCGGTTACACCTATGACGCCGATGAGCCAGTGAAGGTGAGATAATACATACATATATTGTAGTAGTAAATAATAGTTTTCATAAATACCAAGTTCGTTTTGCTGATTTGTTACATACGAGTAAATCAGTTATTCAATTTGAAAATTGCATGTATTATACAATGACAATAACTGTACATTACTTGCTTTGTAATTTCATAGACAATATTATTTTGAAAAGTGCATGTGACCAGTGTGGTATAATGATAACAATGTCAAGGTAATTGTTGAAGAGGAAAATTGTTTTTTTTTTTTGTATTTTCATTATTATCATTTTTTTTTTGTTACCACAACAAATGTGGGTGGAGAAGAGACCAAGTTCAAATGGCTTACATATTAAATATATAGTTTGCAACACAATACCATGTGTTGCGTAAAGTAATATAATAGTTTGTTTAGGAAATTCAACTTACTCGTTAATGTCGCTGAGGGCTGTCAAATTAACTTCTCATCCTCTTTTGAATAAATTTTATTCCTGCTTTTTAGAAGGATGTGATAATTCTTCTAGGCATTCTGTTCCACAAACCAAAGAGCTCAGTGTCTTTCAGAAATCTTGCAAGCTAAAATTGCTTTCTAGTCTTAATGAAAAATGAGTCTGCATTTTCTGAATTCATCGCTTCTAATTCAGTCCATTATTTTGTTGATGACAATACTCAACGATTTACATATTTTTTCCTGGACTGGGATATTTCCGATATTAAAAGCATAACTAATTGAGGATTTTAATGATTCCAAAACAGTGTGTTGCTTTCAAGGTTTTACCTGATAATACCCTTCCTGCAATGAATGCTTATCAGTTTACCCTAGAGTCCATCTTTGGACATATGTTGCTCTAAAACAACTAAATTCTTTCGCTTATGGAATGCCCTACTTCGTCCTTTATTCCCTAGTCATTATAACCTGGATAGATTCAAAACCAAAGTGTATCGGCAGTTTTCTTTCATTCCACCCTAATTTTCTTTCTGCGCTGTGTGTTAAAATTTTAAGGATGTTCATAATGCTGAAGTGCGCGCTTTTTATATTGTATATGAAGAGGATCAGCATTTGGAAGTTTATCACTTACCAATGCGAATGCCAGTGCCAATATGTATTTTTAATTTCCATTGCCAAAATATTTCAAAGTCTCTTTGTTGATATTAAAAAAGAAAGCTTCGCCTCTTCTAATAAGAACCCAAAAGGTTAGTCCTTTGAAGTTTTTGATTGGTTTTTTGCTTGTTAGCATTATTGACATTCATACATACATACTCGTACGTATGCAGGAGTTTGACTTGTACCACTTACAAATCTCCATTTTAAAATTCTGAGCCCCAATTCGGTTTACGATAATAGAATCAGAATTCATTTCTTTTTTTTAATTCTGATAAATATTGCATGAAATTTGAATATGTATTGCCTGTCTGTAAGCACATGATCAAATTGGATTGGTCGGTTCTGTATACTGGGAAGCTTCCAATAACACGTCCCGAGTTTCTTTCCCGTGACATAATGAATATTGTCATGTTTAATCAGAGTTCCACTGACATTAAGTAATTGCAATTGCTAATTTTGGGCACCTACTATTGCGAAATACATTGTTTGTCTCTCCATATGTGCATTAAAATCGCAAAATAGAGTGATGGCGTCTTAGCTTGATGAAGTTCACATCCTGAACCTTCTGTGGCAGCATGTAAGGTATTTATTAATACATACGACGTGTTCTCCTGCATTCCTATAATAAATTGTTGAAGAGTTAGCGAATTTTGTTAATCCTCAGTCTTACTCAGTTTGCGTTTGTCGTTAAAACATAACCGACAAACACGGTAAGCATGATTGAGGCAGTTAAGATAGGGTTCTATTGGACATCTCCACTTCTTTTTAGCATTCTACAAAAAAATCAGTGATGAAGGTATGCACTCTTGGCTAATGTCACTTTGGCTTAAACTCATCAAACTCGTGTGAGATTGTTGTTCAATTTTTAAACAGCCCTCCTATTTTCTCCGGATGAAGAAGGACTGGTCTTGGCAAAAAAAATCGCGTTGTAAAACTATGCCATAATTTGTGTTAATTTTCAAATGTCCAAAGACAGATTTAACTCTCTTAATATTGTAGTATACTTATTTTTTATTAAAAATTCTCGTTCCTGTTTAAATCTTTTATTTCTTTGAAAAGAAAAAAACACCTACTCCGCCAGGATCACCAGAAAAAAAAAGTGACGTCCCCTCAAAAAAACAAAATGACCGAACCTCTCTGTACAGTACGGAGGAAAAACAATTTTTTTTTGTGTGGTACATTAGTGATACAAATTTCTTAAATACTATAATATGATGGTTAACCAGATTTTCTAAGTGTCTGCATATAAATTTAACATATACCATATATCTGACAGCATCATATGTGTATGTATGTTATATCACACTTTTATTGCCTCGTTATAAGGAAACGAATTCATGTCTGGATCATGCAGGTTGCGTGGTGACCTTAGAATTTACGTCACATGGAGTAGATACATCACAGTAAGGTTCATATGCGGTGTACTTTAACCAACAATTAGCAACTTAAGGGCGCACTTTTTGTTTAATGTTTCTACAAAGCCTGATTTCATTTAAGAAACTATACTTTTTTCTAAATATATACACCGATATAAGTAAGGTTCACATGCATTTGAACTTTATGGACAATAACTTATTAAATGAAATCATTTCCATGACATACAAATGCGGCAATATTTTTCTTGCCAACCAAATAGTTTTTCTTTGAAACAAAGATATTACTAACCAATGTTGCAAATGCCTTGCCATTAACAGAAATAACGACAGTTCATATGCTGTAGACTGTACGTCAGAGCATTGCATTGACAACCCGTAATGTTGCGGAAATTTTTAAGTGTAAACTAGGCATTAGTTGTTAATTTACGTTTTAATTACACCAGTTTTAATTACAAACAAAATGGTTTGAATAAGTGAACTAAATCAAAATCCAATAAATATCACGTCTTTTTCGATAGCTCAAATGAGAGCTATTCATACCTAAATATTTAGAAAAGGTTGCATTGCTAATAACAGCAAATACATACAAATTCATTCTATTGTAAGACTTCTTTCTTTAATACGTTTTGCAATTATCCATTAACTCTCTTTTAAATTTATTCTGTCATTGGAACTGTCATAATTAATCGATAACGAGTAACATGTTTAAACTAATAATTTACACCTTCACTTTGTAATTGCAATAGAAATTCTTTAAATCTTTTCGATGCCAGTTCATAACTTGACTAAGTCACATTATAATTTTCGCTTTTTTTTATTTAGAGCAATAAAATTGTTCCTGCTTTCGTTGAATTAAAAATGTCAGGGTTAAGTATTACGTCAAAGTCGCTGTTGGAAACGTGTGAATTTTTAAATAAATTCCATAAGTACGTTTTTAATGTTATTATTGTATCAATTTTGATATTTTTTTTTTGGCAAGGGGTTGTTGTCACATTTTTTTATTAATGATATCTACCTGCACATGACGTTATAGCATTTGCCAAACTAGAAAAATTGCTAGCTTCTAGAATAAAATGCTTATACGAATATCAAAATTTTATTGAGCTTGTTTATGACTTCCGTGGCAGATAATCAATTAAATTAGCCAAACAACCAAGAAAGATAGTATCACAATATACTGCAATTATTTTACAATTGTGAATTATATTCAATTTCAAAAGAAATTACAAGAATGCCATCATCTTGATTTTGTTTCCTCAAGTAAGCTCTTTACTCAGTTTATGACTTACTTAAATGGAATGTCCTTGCTGTGTCAATTTGAATTCATTATCAATAAAAATAAATTCGCCATTAAACAAGAAATAAAATTCTTCAGAGCTGCCAAAATATCAATTTTTAGTACGACAATCATTTTCCCTATAACCTCTTTCTCCTTAAGCCCAATCAAACCATCAGTAAAAGCTGTTCTTTTCCACTCGATACCCGATTGAACCCAACTGGTTAGGTAATATCATATGTCTGAGGAAAAATGAATCGAGCACTCCATAGGATCCCAAACAAACAGTGTTACCCAATATTTTCAAATATATGGTAATCGTAAGTACTCGTATGTATCTATTATACATGATCGAGAAGTAACCTTCCAATGTTTGTTATGCATACGAGTACTAATGAATATGGGTTTTTTCCAACCACCAGCGCCACTCGGCGAATTCCTGAATAATTATTATGATTTTTGTTTTTATATTTTTTTAGGGATAAATACTCGTAATTATTCGAGCGTAATAAATTGTTTTTGACGACGACAACAACGATAACCACAACAAAGGCGACAACGACAAGTACACGAACGCATCCCTGAACGGAAAATCACCTTCATCGTGTTATTCACTTTTCGCTTTAACTCCACTCCAACTAAAAGTCAAAATGAAAATAAAAAAAACGTATTATGGTATACAAAAAATGAAACACCGAAAGTCTGGTCCCGCCTCACATTTTTATCACGTGCTAAGCTACCATCTCTCAATCATGCAAAAGTATGAAAAGAAATAAATTCTGTTATTTCCACTGCCTGACTGGCTAGATGGATGGTTGGATAAAAATAACTTCGTGCGAAGAAAAGAAAAGCATCACTTGACCCTAAATGATGGCATACAGGAACAGGTTACTCCACCTTACTCCTGTCATTAGTCACCCAGCAGCTGACGGTGAAGTGGTATTCTTATGCTGTGCAGAGATGCGACAGTCAGCTAAGCTATGTACTTTGGATACCTGACCCATATGCGAGCAGAGCACAGGAGAAATACAAGAAATACGCTCTACTGCCGCATTCGAATAATTTCGAAGATTGAAGTCAAAGCAAAATTCAATAATTCATTACTTTTAATCGGACAAATTAAATGCAAAAATGCTAATAAGCATAAGAATTCCTATAAATGACAACGGTCCATCTCGTTCTCAGTCTCGCGCGTTCAGGGTATTAGTGTGACTACAAGTAGGTACCTTGAAATCGGCGCGCTGCTTTGGCAGACAATTTTCTTTCCAATAATGCCGTTCCGCTGTATAATATTAAAATCGACATATCGTGTTACACACATGATATTATGATGGCTGACACTTTGTCTTGTCAACTGGCTAAAACCAGTTAAATCCAGGAGAGTTATCCGCAGTCAGTATCATACCAATACATGGACCTGGAACGCTATCATATATTGCGCCGTCGATACTGCTGGTTTACTCGTTAGTTAGCTCTGCTTGCTGGGTGACTGCTTTTGACGCAGCTAACTAACAGCGTCGCAAGAAAGACTTAAACTTAAATATTCTTCGTACCAAACCGAAACCGAAACAGAAACAGAAACAGAAACAGAAACAGAAACAGAAAAGTTGTATTCCACACGCATTTTAAATTTTGCTGTTGATCTGACTTTATTTATTCACAGTGGACTTTTGTTTTCTTTTTTTTCTTTGTCACTTTTTTTTTGGGATCTTTCGCTTTGCTTTTTATTTCTGACGTTTGTGATCTGGCATTGTTATTTACTTGAAATAACATAGCGAGTGTATTAAACTCAAATTTTTGCCGTATGTGCCTCCGAGGGTTTTGTGGCAGCAACAGGAGTGTTTTTACCTCACCGACGAGGCAATCAAAATTTTTTTTTTTTCGAAGAAATGCAAATGCTTTAAAGTAAATAAGGAAGACTACTCACAAGCAGTCTTCATGAGAGGGCATACCTGCACAGAGCTTTGTGATCGTGGATGACCACTTTCAACAAGAAAGCCCAAGAAAAAACAAAAGAAAAAGTTATCATCGTTTGGCTTTTGGGCTATTGGGCTATTTGTCTAAGTCACATGATTGAACTTTGATTTGGTAACTTAATTTCTTGCTGAGTGGGTTTTTGGTTCAAATATTCTTCTCGTGTGGATATGCAAATATCATTATTATTATTCATTACTCTTTGAGATATGGGTATATTTGGGTCTTTGACCGTCCTTTATACGATGTGCGAAAGAATAAGGATCTTCGAAAATAACCGTTTTTTTTTTTATGAATTATAAACAGTTAAACCATGCTCGACTAAGTAAAGTAATTGCAGATGTAATAATTGACAGATCAGTAAATATTTTAAAACTTTGACATTCATTTGGCAGAGGTGTGGTAATATTTTTTAAGACTGCTATTTCCCTAAATTCCTATAAATCACGCGTAGAGGTAATAAAATTAATCGAAGCTAGTAAGAGATTTTTGCTATAATTGATTCAAAATAAATTCTTTCGGTCGTTGACTGTCCTTCAATCAAAATAATTGCTGCTGCTATTTACCTGAATTCTAATCAATTGATTTTACTTAAAACTTTACTGGACTGTGACGACGCAATCGGGCGACCATGCGGGTGTTAATGTTCATGGTCTGCATTGTGGTTAAAAGTAAAAAAAAAAATTTTAATGAAAATTGTTGTTGCGCATCGCATACTACCGGGACTTTTTTTTTACGATATAATGACAGTACTACAAATAAGGAAGTACTCGTAAAAATCCTGGAAATTTAAATGCGTC
The DNA here is from genome assembly GCA_963966105.1 of Volucella zonaria. Taxonomy (NCBI): domain Eukaryota; kingdom Metazoa; phylum Arthropoda; class Insecta; order Diptera; family Syrphidae; genus Volucella; species Volucella zonaria. The sequence goes on from OZ014532.1 coordinate 163,032,458, forward strand.
TACGCATTTATAGACTATTTTAAATGAATAAACGCTTATAAATAGAAAATGCTTGACTCAACTCAGAGGTTACACTTCCTACTTTTGTGTAGATACATAAACCTATCGTAGTTACACCTCTCAATGAAATGTCATTCGCAATCGCGTGACAGGATATTATAAATATCAAAACAACTAAACAAATCAAGAAAACAAAAAATAAATAAAAATGTATCCAAAGTTCATTACTACTCGTACCTAAAGAATACAAAATGGATAAAGGTAAATTAATTCCAAAAAGAGCTATTGAAAGAAGAAAACAGGTGCAGCATATTTATTTTGGTCACTACAAAATGACCTAGAGGCTTGTAGTGCTTCATGCTTCTCATGGTCGAGAGGTATTTTTAGATTGCAAAAGCAAAGAAACACTTGTTGCATTTTTCAAACAACACGATAGCGCTAGTTTTAATGCCAACAGATACAAGGCGTGAACCGAAAGGTTGCTGAACTGTTACCATGCTTTGAAATCGGAATTGTAATTTTTCTGAAGTCTTTGTTCTAACATTCGGAATAATTTGACGGTATTTTAAAAATAACATTGACTGGCTTCTTAATATTGTTTTTTTTTTGTTTGTTTTTGAGATAAAAGATACACCCCTTAGCGAAAATTTATTAATTTAAAACAAAAGCAGCACACGTTATCAGTCAGCAAACTGATAAAAACAATACAAAATCTATATAACTGGCAATACCATCTCCAACAGGGACGAATGCCATTATTTTACTATACGAAATTTTTACATCAAGTTTTACATTTTTCACAATTGTGAAATCACTCAATTTTACATTTTAAATAAGGCATTGGCATATACGACATTTTTTATTTATCACTGGAAAAAAAAAGAATAAAAAAGCAAATTAAGCAAAATTAAATCGCAAGTCACAGATTTGCAAGATATACAGATATGCGAGATCCGTTTAACTAATATTTGATGTAATAAAATTCATTTGGCTTGTGGATCCGTCTCTGTCTGGTAATATCGTGCATAAGTGGCAGAGTTTATGTAAACCGGAAAACCATTTTCGAATTTTTAAGAATATAAGAAGCCTTTGTCTTCAGTTTTTATGTCGCTTGTGCTTATGAAGTATATCGGCCAAGAAAACAAGAAGGAAGCTGGCTTGTGATATTCGCAATTGATGAAAACGTCTCTTGCCTTAAGGTTGTGGAGAGCAGATTATACGTATTGTTGACATCACTTTGGATATTGACTAGATATGATTTGGAAACAAAATATGTGTCTTAATTAAAATCTAAAAGAAGATCCACATCATCTTCATTGGAATTCTGAAGTCAGTGTTTTAGGTTGGATGCCAAAATATACAAGTAAGCACCTACAGAACAGTTCTGAAATTAATATTGACTGCGATATTTCATGACTACTCCTCATTTCGGTAAATGATTTTCGAATACAAAGCTTAGCATCAATCAGGCTGTTATAACTGATATTTGAGCTACATGTATATATACTCGTAATACTGTAATAGAACAAAACGACAATTATACTCAATACAATCATCTGTGTAGTTTTTGTTGAGTCACTCCAAATCCAATTTAATTTCTATTTATTATTTAAATTTTCATTGAAAATTACATAAGCAAATATTGTATATTGTATATTGTCACTTGGATATTTTCCCTCATGTTCAGATGTTAAAATGTGATCAAATATTTGAAGAATACATGAATCAAAAAAATTTTTTTTTTCAAGTTCGAATGGTACCAGCCACTAGGTTAGCCGATTAACTTTGATGGTGCGCCCGTATCGTATTTCAAGGTATTGATTATTACGAGCGCAGTTTAGATACTTCCATGCGGGTGTATTTATGTATATTTTTCTTCAAGATTCTGAGTTTTACTATATTATCTAAAATAGAAGTGTCAAAAACAATTACTTGACATTTAAGTACAGCTCAAACCATGAGCTTTATTTTATATTTTGACATCCTCCCAACTTGTTGAAAGTTATAAAGTTAATCTTATTTCAAAAGGTAACCCAAATTCAAAAATGAATAATGATTTCAAATTCTGATTTGATCTGATAACATCCAATAGTCAGAACAACAATTATTTGTAACAGTCATCTTTGTTGATCCAATCAATAATTTTCGACAAATATTATTGAACGCAATTTTCGTATAGACATCTGAATTGGCCAAATTCTACTTTTTTTTCCGTAAATAAATATGCAAATTGTACAGAACTGTTTATTAGATTTATTTCACGTGTAATAAAATTCACATGCTGCTATAAAGCTTGTATATATCTTTGGCACTAGTTTTAGTGAAATTGTTATGATTGAGACGCTTTCTACAAATGAACATCATCTTCGTGATATGTTTTGTGATTTATCGCAAAAAATTGATAAAACTAATTAATTAAATGACCATATAAAACATGTCCAGTGACGAAGGTGTTAATTTATTTAATTTATTTTTATAAAAAAAGACTCTGAAATTCAGACATATTTAAAAGAGACTAGAAGTCTGAAATTTTGTTTACTATTTTTATTTATTCAAAAAATATGAGATGATGGTTTCATAAAACATTTAAAAAATTTTGAATTAAAGTTTTTAAAAATACAAATTTCAAATACGTTTTACGTTTTACTCTTTTTGAAGTTGAATATTTATCTTCTAAAATTCAGTTTTGAAATTAATTGATTTTTTTTTACTTATAAACTTGTTTTTAAAATTTAGTCATGCTTAAAATTTTATAAAAAAAAAATGAATTTGGCGAATCGATTTCATCTTATCACTACCCTTACCCTTCGTGGTCACAATCGAAAATTGATTAAGTTGTGGAAATTTTATAAGATCTTGTTGAACAGTTGAACATTGTTTTTCTGAGTTTTTTTTTAATAAAGCCACGTTAAGTTAAAGATTTTTTGTAATTTCCTTCGATGAGCAAATAACAACGCAAATACAAGTGTTAATTGATAAAAGTCAATATTTGTTAAAATTACATCCAGGCACATTTTATGTTTGAGTGTTTGCTAATTAGAAATAGAATATTTTTTGATCGTCAACCACTTTCAGTAGGTGCTAAATTGTATAGAATATATTTTCTTGTAACACGTTTGAATTAAAAATGAAAACGACTAATTAGTAAAAGATCTATTCGTATTGATGTACATTATATCATGTTATATCATAAACATCACTTGTCAAATCCACTGGGACTATACTTATGGATTTGTACAAATATAGAATTGGGTCGATAAACTTTGGGAAAAAAGTAAGAAAAATCTAATCCACAAATGCGTTTATGTCTTCGAATAAATAAAGGCAGATATAGACTAAAAATGTCACGAAATAAATCAGATCAGATCCTGTAGCTTATAAACTTGATAAGTTGTTAAACTGAATCGTATGGCATAAACTCCAATACTTAAAAAAAAATTTTCTGTAAGAATACACCAATATTTGACAATTTTTGCCCATTTTTTAATATAATGGCGTCGAATCGCACGATTTAGATGGTCAATTAACGGGTCAATTTCTTGAAATAACTATTGCTAAATCGTGTCTTCAATAAAGCAATGTTTCCATCGGTGCTTCCACCTTAATGTCACGCAAATTTGGGAACGAATAATTGTTAATTATCTCATTGTACCGATGTCTATTGACAGCAACTTGTGCTCCGGCCTCATTTTTGACCAATGGTGCCACATGCGTACAATCTGCACAATACGGTACATTTTTCTGGATGCTATGGTATTTGGTGAACTTCTTGAGGACTATCCTCGCTTCAAGTATGGCAATTGCATAGGTAGCCCTTTAACCAGTCATGAACTTCGATTTTGGAAATAAATTTCAAAAGTTCGAAATCGCTATTGTGGCGTCTATCTTTTCATTATGAAATAACGAACTGAAAATAAACTGAATCTGTGACATTTTATTTGACATTTCATTCTTATACAGGGTGTTTCCTAATTTGGGAACTAATTCCTGAACATATTTTAAGAAAAAAATCGTTCTACAGTAAGGGTCTATCTCATAAACTCTATGGGTTTTTGTGCAAACTTGATGATGATTTTTTTTCATTATTGTTACTTTCATAAGATAAAAATAGTAAAACGTTATGTTAATTAAGCATTTTAGGAGAAAAGTGACCTCAACCTCAAAAATTAACATGAGCAATGAAAATGGAACAGGCTTAGAAACTGAATATCTAGAGACTCAAACAAGATATCAACTTTATTTAAACCCCGTTATAATGGCTAGTATTTCTACTAAAAATAAAATCCTACACGAAGTTTCAACCATTAGTACTAACAGAGCCTTGTCAACATTGTTGTTCTTACTATAGAACGATTTTTTTTATAAAATATACCCAGGAATCATTTCCCAAATTATCATTGACGAATTAGGGGATACCTGTGTATCCTGAATTAGTAAAGTACGCATAAAAGTTAGCATTGTTAGAGAAGAGCATATTTGATCATCAACTATGAGTAGCATACCACTATGGCCAAAATTAACCAAAAATTCTTGGGGGTATATGAAAAGAGTATTAAAGGACAAGGTGTTAGTAAGCCTATAAGTTCATTCCAGTACTGAAAAGGTTGCCGAAGGTGAAATGTGAAAACAAATCGGATGCAATATCGATTATGGACGTAAGTTTGACTAAACAATAAACAATAAAGTCAGGAATCCGTAAATTGTATCTTGTAAGTTCTTGGAAGTAAAATTGTCTGCATATTTATAAAGTCTGGTCTTAATATAAAAAAAGCATTGAAGCGAATACTGTTAAAAATTCAAATCTTAAATCTAAAAGCATATTTGCTAATTTTTATTAAGATCAAAGACAAATTGTTCACAAGTCCATAAACCACCTGATTTTGACACTTTTAATGAATGTGTGGCAAATTTAACTTAAAAATAGTATCAAAAGGAACAAAATAGTATGTGGCGTGTGACTTGTTCGTGTTTGTCACTAAAATTAATAAATTTTAAATTGGTAGATATCGAATCAAATGATAAAAATTGTCACTGAACAGTGATAACTAACTGGAAAGTCGTTGACTACAAAAATCAAATTCAAAACTTACCATTATAAATTGATTTTACAATACAACATAGCTTGTAGTAACAGTCAGTTTCTATTTCTTACATTTATGTAGTCACTGTACTTCACTTATTCTCATACGCACCGCTCTCTTTATAATTCAAATATGTTTGGAAAAAAACACACGACAACATCTATCAAAAGAAGACGTCAAATATTTTATTAATTAGCGTACTTATTCTTGCAAATTTTTATTAATTAACACATAGAAATTTTGCGTCTCAATAAACAGATAGCAGGTTTCAATAATTTAAGGAACCTGTTGCTCCCTTAAGAGTTATTTTTCTTTTATATTTTTCGCTGTTATTTAAGAAAGACATTTTTTGAATATCTACTCAAAGTGTCGTGGTACGCGCGATGTATCAAACGTTATTTTGGCAAAATACCGACGGTCTATTACAATGCCCTTAGCCTCCGTAAAATCAGTGCTATCAATTGCAAGCCTAGAGTATTTTGCACATAGAAATTCAATACCAGAAAATGATGAGGCTGTGGAAATTCTATTACTTAGTGGCATTAAGGTATGCATATATAAACGAAAATTTTTCAAAAAGTGCAATTTACAATTAAATTATAAACAAAAAATAAAAAAAATGTTGAAAAGGATAAAAGAAGAAAAAATCGTGAAAATGATAATCCTTCAGAATTTGAGTGATTTTTGGAATAAAAAAAAAAAGTTGATAATAACTGCGAGTGATAATTCGAAACATCTTACCTAACGCAGGTGCCAAAAATGGTGATTAGAAAAGAAATAAGCAAACGTTAACGGGCGAGTACCTGAAATACGTAAATTTAGTGATATGTCATATGAATCATGTAATTTATTGAACTTGGACTCAGATTAACAGGGAAATCACATCATATTTTTAATTTTATTGCCACAGATTTCACATAAAACCACCAGGGCGTTAGCCTGATTTCGTTTTACAAGTACCTATGTTCACTTGTCAGATAGATATGTTAAACATTCATTTTGGACGTACTGAAAAAAGTTTATGTCAAATCAGTTAAAGTGTCATTTTTTGAAGTTTATGGCTATTGGTTTTATTGTCTAGAAAATTTCATTAGGCTATGGCAAATTTCAGAATTTATTGAAAGGTGTTATTGAACTAGTATTCGGAAAGCTTAATTTCAGGCAATAATTTCAAAAAAAATGTTGACACCAAATGGGGCTTAAACATAAATTTTGTTGCTTTTTTTTTGGAAATTAAATCCTATTTGTGGAGCTTCCACCCCACTTATGAGCTTTCGCATACGGATGTCTCTTATCTCCTTCTGGCTTCATCGCTTTTATACCTCTGTCGACCTACTATTCGCTTATTCTGGATTAGTTGATACTACTGCATAGCATAACAAGCAACCGAACTGCAACTTTTCGAAAAGTATGGGCAAAATAAACATATAGGTTTCATCTAAATATTTTTCTAAATTTTGACGTTCAAACTATGTACTAAAAATAAAATGTACTAAAACTGTGGAAAAAAAAACTAACATTGAATTAAATGATAAACGTTTAGCTCCATGTCTAAAGAAAGGTGATAAACAATTTAGGCAAGCATTGGTCAAATTTTATTAAAAACTCTGTTGTCGTCATGTGGATGAATATTGCCTAATGAGAGTTCGTGGCTTTTAATTAATATCTATTACCGTTATTAAAATCCAAAATTACTGTTTCTTTATTAATTTTGTTTTAGTTTAACCGAATATATCATTTATGAGTATTTTTGTATCCCTTGTTTGTCACATACATTTTTGGGCACTTGAATGCGTCTTTCCACGGTATTATCTAGAAAGTGAGGTTAACTTGGCTCCTTGATTTTAAAGATTTCTCTGTCATGAAAAATGTTTCATATAATTGGTAGATGCCAATGACTGCAGACTGCAGACTGCAGAAATGCTTTCCATTCTTTACATCCAATGGCCTTATGATTAACATATATTTTTTAATAAGTTTGTGTTATTATTTATAAAAATTGCATACGCTACTAGCAGTTAACGTTAAATCACTGTTTTATTTTTCACTACATTTACCTATATTATTCGCTTTGTCATTTTGTACACAGAATAATGGGACTATTGAGTGACTACACTTATATTTTTTGCTTTTTCATCTTGTACATACATATGTAGATTAATGGACCTACGGTTTCAAATTTACTCTGAGCGGCAACAATGATAAAATATGGAATAAAGTCAATTATTGAATTTTCAGAAATTTTAACATTTTATGTAAATGGAAAAATTTATGTAGATAAACAAAACCACCAATAGTTGCTTATGTATATTCCGGCTGATTTTTAAATTAATTACAAGTGATTGATTGGCATTGCTTAAGTATAATGGAAATTAGTGCTGTCAAAAATATGCGTTATTTTCAAAATCAAACTTCTGTAAGTTGGTTTGATTAGCCAAAGACGTCTAAGAACATGGTCAGATTTTATTTAATTCTAAAACTTGTTATACTATATTTCCGAATGCTTTACATTGTTAAATAGTTGAATAATTGGTGGTTCACATTGAAGGTCCGCCAGGGTCAAATATTGTTTATGCCCATTAAATTAACCGCGTACAGCTGGAAAAATTCCTTATTTAATCTTTTTTTTTTATTGCAAAAGCAAGCCACGTCTTTAAAAGTCGTTATCAGGCCGTATCTCATTGAATAGAATTTTACCATTTTACATTAAACTTCATTTCAGTTTCTGATCACTTCCTTGTGAATATTTTACCATTATTGAAATAAGGTTGCTGATTTCGATTAGTTTTTTTTAACCACAAATTTGTGGTTGACCAAATCTTTTATATCAGACACCCGACGTGTGAAATTAGCGAAACCACTAATTAATACTTTGCAACTGGTTTAGTCATTTGACAAAATTCTGGTGGTCAAACTCATGTGGTCAAGTAAATGTTTGTGACACACGATCACTATGTATAATCAATTTGCGGCAGATTCTTAATGATTCAATGTACCTCACCAATTATTTTCGACATGACAACCAAACAAAAACTTAGATTAATTTGAAATGAAGGTCAGACATAGATATTTGAGTGACATTTTAGGTGTAAATTAAATAAATTTTCCGTTGTTCCGTCAGCGCTTCATATTGAGTGATCCATTTTATTTAAAATATTTGTTTGTTTAAAATTGTAGTACAATACATAATTGGTTATTAATTCATTGGAAAATTTCATCAATATTATGTTGAAGGCATTTAAAGGTCATTTATCGGCATAACTAATATTTACTTTTTAGGCTTTTACATATCTTATGGACAATTTTTACAACTGTTAACCCTTTTTTTTTTAGCCAAAACCAATTGCGGAAGACACTGCGTCTCTAAGAGAAAAAGTCCATTTAACAAAAGGAGAAAAATGGCGTATTCTAAAGAATATTGGAATAATCTCCTTGGCCTTCATGGTACAATTCACAGCGTTTCAGGTAAATTCACAGTATGATAAATTATTTAAAAAATGAAAATTCGAATGGTCCTTTTTTTCTTTTTTTCTACAAAGGGAACGGCGAACTTACAGTCCTCAATCAATGCCAAAGATGGTCTGGGAACAGTATCCCTTAGTGCAATTTATGCAGCTTTAGTTGTATCATGTATATTTTTACCCACCTTGATCATTAAGCGATTGACTGTGAAATGGACATTAGTCTTCAGTATGCTGTGCTATGCTCCTTACATTGCCTTCCAATTGTACCCAAGGTTTGTTTAGAGCTAACTTTTCTCCTTTGCTTTTAACAAAATAGTTAAAATCAATTTTTTTTTTTTTTTTTTTTTAAAGGTTTTACACTTTGGTGCCAGCTGGTATTCTAGTCGGTTTGGGTGCAGCTCCTATGTGGGCATCCAAAGCCACATATCTAACCCAAGTTGGACAGGTTTATGCAAAGATTACAGAACAAGCTGTTGATGCTATTATTGTGCGATTCTTTGGATTCTTCTTCTTGGCCTGGCAAACAGCTGAACTGTGGGGAAATCTCATTTCGAGTTTGGGTAAGATTGATTTAAGACAAATAAAATTTTTGTCGATTTAAGCTAACAATAATATATTCCTTGAATAGTCCTCTCAAGCGGTGGCCATGGAGGTGGTGGTGATGATAATTCTGTTTCTGATTCGGATCTGCATTATTGTGGTGCTAATTTCTGTGTGCATGGAGTTAATGGACATGGTAATCTGAACCGTCCACCAGATAATGAAATCTTCGAGATCAGCATGATCTATGTATCTTGTATTATTGCTGCTGTTGCTATTATTGCTATATTCCTTGATCCATTAAAACGGTAAGTTCAAATAATTCAAATGATCTTAAAGAAAAACACGAATAATCTGTATACCTCTGGCTATAGATATGGTGAAAAACGTAAGGGATCACAATCAGCTCAAGAACTTTCCGGGTTGGAACTACTCTCAGCAACATTCCGTCAAATGAAAAAACCCAACCAGCAACTGCTTATTCCAATTACAGTTTTTATTGGTATGGAACAAGCCTTCATTGGAGCTGATTTCACCCAAGCTTACGTATCCTGTGCTCTTGGAATTCATCAAATTGGTTTTGTGATGATTTGTTTTGGAGTTGTTAATGCTATCTGCTCAATTCTCTTCGGTTCTGTGATGAAATACATTGGCAGACAACCAATTATTGCATTGGGTGCCATTGTCCATTTCACAATTATCACAATTATGCTTTTCTGGAAACCACATCCAAATCAGCCAATTATTTTCTATGCCATGTCAGGACTTTGGGGTGTTGGTGACGCTGTATGGCAAACACAAATCAACGGTCTCTATGGTCTGCTCTTCCGACGAAATAAAGAAGCCGCATTCTCAAATTACCGTCTCTGGGAATCAGCTGGTTTCGTCATTGCATACGCTTATGACACAACCCTGTGCACAAGAGTGAAGCTTTACATTCTCATTGCCGTTTTGGGTACTGGTGTTGTTGGATACATCATTGTCGAAATCCTTTACAGACGGAAGGTAATTTAACAAATTTAATACTCTGTTTTTTTCTTTTAAGAAAAATCATATTAATCAATTCTATTTTTTTCTACTTTGTAGCAACGCAAACTCAAGAAACAAGAAGCTAAGGAAAAGGAAGCCGAAGCAGCAGCAGCAGCAGCTGAAGCCAACAAGGGCGAACCCGAAGAAACCGATGACGAATTGGATGATCTCGAAGAAGATATTGTAGTCACTCATTTCTAGAAACCCAATAAATGGCAAACAAATTAAAATGCTTCTCCGAAGCAAGTGCAATCTTAAATTAAATCAACAACAAAAAAACGAAAGAGAAAAGCGGGAACATAGGAAATTAGAACGATCAATTTAAGCAATATCGAGTAAAACAAGAAATTTAAGGATACAAAATGCTAAGCAGTTCTTAATCAAGGTTAGGAGACTCATTCACATACACTCTCATGCATACTCTTTGTTCAGGTACAAGTGTATTTGTTAAGCATTGTCCCATTATTATTTTCTCTTGTTAAAATGGGTGGAAACGAAATTCTTTTAGTTACGCGAGAAGTTGTCCGGCAGATTCCTATATAGTTAATTTATTTTTATTTTTTTTTCTTTAATCTTAAGTACAATTATTAAATATGAAAACGTTAAATGTATAATATGTATATGTATAATGTTTGAAAAAAAAAAAAAACAGTAAACAAATTTAAGAAGATGAAAATATTCTGCTCAGTATTATAATGTTAACTCTAAGTGAAAAAAAGTAAATTCGTTTTTATTGTAGTTGATTAGGTAGGTATATTGATTTTTTAAAAAAAAAAAAAGAAAAAAAAACATCTACGAAACTACAATTAAACGAATGCCTTTGTTTTCTGATAGAAACAATTGAAAAAAAAAATACTAAAAAGTAGTAAAAAAAAATATTCAATATCCTTTTTTTATTATAAAAAAAAAACTTTCTACGATGAAATGCAGTTTCATATGGAAATTTGTAATAATAGCAGGTGGGATATTTTTTTTTTAATAATCAAAGTCTACACAAATAGAAGATGTTTTAGTCCTGTTTTCGACTGCATCTTAATTTTATTTTTATTTTAGAAAGAAATTATTATTATATATATAAAACGAGAAATAAAAAAAGGTTTGTTTTTAAGTGTTTATGTTTTGTTTAAGTGATCATGTGTCATGTAGAAAAGTATTGCAAATATCAAACAGATGATAATCTTGTGGAAATTTGATGTAAATATATTTTTAAAAATAATTGCTTGACTGTATTTATTATTTTTATTATTATTTATTATTTTTATTATTATTTATTATTTAAATGGCAAGTTAACACGCTGCACCCTAGCCTAGGGTCAAGGTCAAGACAGGCAGATATTCAAGATTGGCTGGCTTAACATATCCAAATATATTCAGGTGTGAGCGTGTTTTCCTATTCATTCCCACGGCTCCAAAGGAAAGCTGGACCGGATTACATGCACTCGCAAAATAAGGGAAGCGAGTGCAAGGTCTTTTTGATGAATCAGCTCACTGGATGGCGGAATGGAAGCATTCATGGTTGCAGAAATTTAGGTTTAAGTTTAGTTTTAGTTTCCACTTTGGAACGGAAGGTTGATAAAATAAATTAAATTTAAAATTAAAATAAGTCTTAGTTGTTCACGCGGGCTTTGGCCAGTGTATTTTGTTAGGATACGCCTTCAGCGTACCTTTAACTGGCGCCAGAACAGGGACCGCCAAGATCTGTATCCTTTTCGCCAATGAATCAATATCGAAATAAGACCAGTACTTTCTATGGAATGAATTTCACTGCACCCATGAAAACACAGTCCAACTCTCTGGTTCTTAGGTATTAAACTTCCGTATACCTATAGGAACATACAGATATCCTGGAGGTTAAAGAATACCGTAATGAAGATTGCTCGTGCCATTAGTAGGATGTTTACAATTGTAAGCATTTGCATCCAAAAAGGACTAACACGACACTTCCTTTGCCGCCTTCAAAACAAAAAAAAAAATATTAAAAAATATATACGAGTATGTATATAAAATTTTTTACTACAATATACTATGTAATACCAAATTTCTTACTGCAGAATTAAGTCCGAGCAAGTAAAACGTAAAATTTGTGTAATGTTATTAATGTGAGTAAAAACTCAACTCAAACCAGACCAACAATTAAGTAAAATACTTAAACAAAATAAATACGAAAAAAAAAGGAAAACAAAAAAAAAACCCTTTCCCCCTTCCAGATAACAGTGCGCAGTGAAAATTACAAAGCGAGGATAGGAAAATAAGTTGATTAAAGTTAAAGTTAAAAATTATAAGAAAGTGCAAAATATTGTAGAATTAGTGATGCTATTGCTAGAAGTTATAAAAGGGCACAAGTGCCTAAAAAAGGAAAAAGCTCTCTTAATGTGCTAAGTTCTTATTTTATAAAAACGTAATAGAGCTTGTTTTTGGCTAGGAACCCTATATACGGGGTTTTTTTTTAATTGTTTTTATGTCGTTCTGGCAGAATTAAATAACGTAAAGTGAAAAAACACCCTCTTATTTGTTATACTAAGTTAAGAGAAAAGTAAAACTTATTAAAATTCGCTTTATTTTACCCATTTAATTAAATATTTCATAATGGAGGCAATGCAAACTCACAAGTGCTGTGAATAGCTTGTTGGAAAGATTAAGAACTGTCGAAATGAGGCTATCTGACGTAGAAATGTGTGGCCGACCTACGACTGAGCCAGTCGTGGAAGGGCCCACTCTTTTATGTGGTCCTAAAACAAAGCGTACCTTAAGGACATCGGGAAATTACCCGATTGCATTAAGGAACTGCAAGTGTTCGACGGGAACACAACCCGTTACGTATCTTGGGTTTATACTGTGGAGAGCATCCTAAAGGATTTCTCAATAGTAAGAAATAAACTCATTTATCGTGCTATCCGTCAAAAGGTAAGAGGTTACGCGGACTCTGCGTTAATATCTTACAATATCTTTGACGATCATTGGGAGGAAATAAAAAAATTTCTATCATTGCATTACGCCGATAAGGATCTGGAATATCAGCTCAACGACCTCTCACAAAGAAATTCGAGTTTGAACGAGTTATGCGGCAGTGAACCATCAGTTATTTTTAATAATAAATAAAATTAAATCGAAATCTTATCCCCAGGAGACGGTAAAAGTCTTAAGCGATATATGTTTTCGTACGTGGCCTGAACGGTGATCTTTCGAGGATGATGATTGTGCAGAAACCGAGAACGCTTCATTATCACATTCATAATATCCATTCTTCCAGTACAAATAACCCTGTCATGGTTCCATCAGAGCGCAAAACCTGCTTTACCGCCTAGAAAATTTCATCAATCTCCATCCGGCAAACCTCATCAGTACAATAATCCCAGCGGCCATGAAAATAGTGCACTGCCAAGGCCTAACGTACCTACACCCCAAGAAAAACTGGAAGTGGACCGATCCATACAGTCAAATCGCGTAAATTACATGAATCATCCTCAAGGATGAAATCCGCATAAGAGAAAGGGCAAGGCGGACAATCCACCTCAGAAACAACAGAAAGTATATAACATTTAAACTGTAGACGATTAATCTACTGAATAGTATGTGGAAATTGTCGAAGAGAAGATTGGGGATGAAGTAAATTTTATGACCGGTGCCTGTCCCCAGCGTACCATACATCGAGTATGTTACGCAGGATGGAAAGAATCTACAGTTCCTTGTAAACACAGGGGCTAACAAGAATTTCATTAGCCCCTCTGTCTCAACTAACCTCTTAAAAATGCCAAATCCCTTTAAGGTTCACTCCGCTGCTAGCTATACTACATATATTGATTGAACAAAAGATTACCGGATAGATCTTTAAAAATGCAGGTGACGATACGCATTTTCACCTTCTACGTGCTTCCAGGGCTTACGCCCTTCGATGGCATAGTCAAGGATGATACGCTCAAAGAAATAGAAGCTGTAATAGACAGGAAAGGTAACAGGAAGTCAATTTTACGTTAGAAGAAAGCCTTCCCAAAAGTATTAGAAAACGGTTCGAATACTTTATTAATATATATGATGATATATTCCGTCGAATAAATGGCGGTAACAAACACCGATGAAGCGATTTATAACAAAAGTCATCCTTACCCCGCGTGCCTGCGAACGGAGAGCATTATTCGTCCTTCGAAAAGCCCTTACAACTCTCCAATTTGGGTTGTTCCCAAAAAAAAACAAACCATCGGGTGAAAAGCAATATCGGATGGTCATCAAACGGCTTAATGACGTAATAATCTCGGATACATACCCAATAACAGACATTAACTCCACTCTCTCCAGTCTAGGCAATACTAAATATTTCATTACACTTGACCTTACTTCCGGTTTTCACCAACTTCTGATATCCCCAAAGCTGCATTTTCGACTATGAACGAAAAGTTCGAGTTCCTTAGATTATCCTTTGGATTGAAAAACGCTCCGGCAATATTCCAAAGGACGACTGATGATGTACTTAGGGAAAATCTGCTACGCATACATCGGTGATGTAATAGTACCTGGCAGCAGTAAGGAAAAAATATTGAAACGATCGCAACTACAAGAGGTTAATCTTAAGGTGAATTTGGAAAAAAACCAACTTTATGAAAACTGAAGTTGAATTCTTAGGTTACGTCATAACACCGGACAGCAAAATACCTGACATGAAGAAAGTCTCTGCAATAGACCGTATACTGCCACCCGTCAATTTAAAGGAATGAAAGAGCTTGCTTGGGTTAACCTCTTACTACAGGAAATTCATTTACGATTATGCAAGGGTGGCCAAGCCACTTACAAATCTAACACGTGGCGAGAATGCATTGTATCGAAGCGAGTCCCTATAAGGCTAAATGACGAAGCCCTGCAAGCCTATAATGATCTTAAACTGTTGCTGACATCATCTGAAATCCCAGCATTCCCCGACTTTGAAAAACTTTTTAACTTGGCTAGCGATACGTCGAACTACTCAGAGAGAATCTGGGTCTGACAGAGCAATCGCATACATTTCGCAATCCCTCAATAGAACCGTGGACAATTATGCAACTAATGAAAAAGAGATGCTTGCTATACTAGTAGTCTGGACCTTGGATAATCTACACTCATACCTATACGGTGCAAGAAAGATCCGCATCTACGAGTACACTGACCACCAGCCCAAGGAAATAGAAATTACAGCGCGAAGCTAAAACGTTGGAAAGCCCGTATTGAAGAATACAGTTGTGAGTTGATCTATAAACCAGGTAAGTCAAACATCATTGCAGATACCTTATCGCGACTGAGAACGCAAACCAATCACTTGTCTGACTGTGCACCCACTGAGCCAGGAAATAGTGATACATCCATCCCGAAGACTCATCCACCGAAACAGCAGAGGACATAAATTCAACAACTGAAACTGCCCTGGAGGATAACTCAAGCACGGAGACTGCAAGTGAAAAATCTTCTATGGACGTAACCATGCATAGTGCGGAACAGGATGGTTCAGATTTAATTCCCCATGTCGAAGCCCCTCTCAAGGTGTTTAGTAACCAAATAATAATCATGACAAGGATTTGAGATTTATGAGGAACCCAATTCAGGTTATTCACAGCACTATGTTCCATAGAAAATCCAACCAAACATCCTAAACTGAATTAAAATTCGTGAAACCCACTTATGTCTTCTTCAAGAAGTTTATTTAGACAACTCCATAAATTATAAAATTCAGATCACACAAAGAGTGGTAAAAGATGTCAATAATAAAGAACTCATTCTTGAGGAACATAAAAGAGCACATCGAAAACAAAGAACGGCTCCTAGAAAATTACTATTTCCCTAAAATACATAAGAGTAGCAAATATGATAGACACCCCTTTAGACCCGAATTTCGATCAACACCAGTTCCGTCGTATCCTTCAAAAGGAAAGATTTATTAGTTGCATTGATAAGTTTTCAAAGTTCGTGAAGCAGTTCCATATCAAAAATAAGGAACAAATTAATTAATTTATTATATTACTTTACTGTTACCAGGATACTGGTTACGGATAATGAACGAAGCCTTGTAAGTCCCATCATCCAAAATTTCATTAAGATGTTGGGCATAGAACTTTACCAAACACCTCTCCACAGTAGTGAGGTATTGTAGAAGGACAATTGCAACGATTTCATTCTACGATCTTGGAAATTTATCGATGCCTCAAACAGGAGTATAAAGAATTTTGAGTTAAGGAATTACTTTGTATAGCAGTGGTTAGATACAATACTAGCAACCACTCTGTAATAAAAAAATAGGCAGCGGAGAATTAACTTCCAAAATCTTTTAGACTTTAAAGCCAAAATTAATCGGCACCTAAAGTAGGCAACTGCCAAAAAAACAAAAACAAATCATTCTATGACACAATCGGAAAAGATGTAGCCCCAAAACATTTAGAAAGGTTCCAACCCAAGGACTAGCCCTTTTTCGCAAAGAAATTGTGGCAATAAATAATAAAGTGACCGTAACAACTGTCGGTGGAAAACGAATCCACAAAACCCATACAAAGAATACTATACAGGGTGAGTTTTTTAACTTGAGACATCCAAATTACTCGAAAAATACGCGATATCGCGAAAAATGTTTCAGACAAAAGTCACAAGGTTTTGAAGGGGACATAAGATGGTGACCACGAGTTTGACCTCGAGACCCATTTTCAAGGTCAAACGAAGGTCTCTTTTGATTTTTCAAATGATAATTCCTGATTTTTATTGCTCAGTCGTATTCCTCAATGGGACACACGACTTTGTCTCAAAGGTCTTATTCATTCAGTGCTAGATACCACTGCACTGGCACGCCTAAATCATTAATCGGTTTCCAACGTTGTAAGGGTGTTAGAAGGTCGAGATTTGTTATGAGGAAGTCATTATTGCCTCGAGTGAAGTTAGAACTCAAAGAAATTTCAGATAGAGACAAATTGTCCTAAACTTATCTGAGATTGTATGATGTGCACTCTGCCCTTTTTTTCTACTTGAACGGAACTGTACTTCATTTAGAAGTTCGATATTTGTTTAGAGGAAGTGATTATTATTGGTAACGTTTTCCAGATTAATAATACAGTCTATTTGAATTCAAGAGAAAATTGAAATGATATTGATTTAAGGAGAAAGTGGAAGGAACATCGATGGTGCTGTTGCTCTTTACGCCCAACGTTTCCCAGACCAGCGCGTTTCCTTTTATCGGGTCATCAAACAATTCACTGGTGAAGGAAGTGTGCAACCAAAGAAAAGGAATCAGTCAGATAGGGTGGCTGTTGAGGACAATGAAATAGCAGTGTTAGCTGCCGTTGCACACGATCCTCACATTAGCACTCGCCAAATAAGTCGTGAATCAGGAATTTCTCAAACGACTGTCTGTAAGATATTACATCGGCATAAATACCATCCTTATCATGTTTCAATGCATCAAGAACTTTCTAGTGAAGATTTTCGCAACCAGGTTTCCTTTTGTCATGGGCACTTCAGCAAATTGAACGAGACCCCCTTTTCTTCGCCAAGGTGTTATTCTCTGATGAGTCGACTTTCACCAATCATGGTACGATCAATCGACATAATATGCATTACTGGGCTACCGAAAACCTTTTTGGTTGCGACAAATTGAACGCCAGCACCCTTGGAATGTTAATGTTTGGGCGGGAATTATTGGGGATAAATTAATAGGTCCATATTTTATTGAAGGCAATTTGAATGGCGAAAAGTATGCAAACTTCTTGTGTTACCATCTTCCAGTATTACTAGAAGAACTGCCATTGGAGTTGTGACAAACATTGTGGTTTCAACATGTTGGTTGTCCAGCCCATTATTCCCAAGTAGCCCGGGGCGTATTAAACAATGTTTAACATCAACGATGGATCGGACAAGGGGGTCCGAGGCAATGGCCTGCTAGATCACCTGATCTTACGTCACTTGATTTCTTCTTGTGGAGCTACTTAAAAAGTGAGGTTTACAGAAAAAAGCCAACAACACGTGAGGTCATGAAAAGACGAATAACTGAAGCTTGCCGGAAGATTACGCCAGAAATACTTCTCAGTTCTGTTAGTTCATTTAGAGCGCGGATAGACAAGTGTATTGAAGTGAATGGTCACATTTTTGGGCATTTTTTGAAATGGTCTCGGGAAATAAACGTCGAAATGGGAAGAATTCAATGATTCAACAGTGGGAGGCAAGGGGACCGACTCTAATTAATCACCCCGAAGGAAGCAAAATACTGCTACGTCCACGTCGTTCTTTCTGGGTTATGCTAAACGCAGTATGTACAAACAAATGACAAGCCTACGAGCAATACAACTGGGCAATGAAAATCAGGAATTATCATTTGAAAAATCAAAAGTGACCTTCGTTTGACCTTGAAAATGGGTCTCAGGGGACACCACAGAGAAAAAAGAGATTTATTAATTGGATTGGATCAGCATGGAAATGGGTTGTGGGAAACGCTGATCCTGAGGATTTCGATAAAATTCTTCGAAATGAGGAAGAAATTATAAAAAAAATAACAACCAACACAGAACCAATGACAAGCTCTTTGGTATTACAAAAGAAATTACGCAGAACATCAATTGGATGATTCATAAGTTCAACAACGAAATTAAAACCACAAACGCAGAAAAATTCGAACAAAATATTTTGTAGTGTCCTTGGAGCACGCATACCGCAAACAAGGCTACGCGACGTAGATCTTTAAATTGTAGGAGTTGACACGCCGCACCATATGCTAGGGTCAAGGTCGAGCCAGACAGATATTCAAGATTGGTTGGCTCAGCATATTCAAATATATTCAGGTGTGAGCGTGTTTTCATATTCATTTACACGGTTCCAAAGGGAAGCTGAATCGAATTACATGCACTCGCAAAATAACAGATGCGATTACAAAGCTTTTTGATGAACCAGCTAACTAGATGGCGGAATAGAAGCATTCATGGTAGCAGAAATTTAACTTTAAGTTTAGTCTTACTTTCCACTT
This sequence comes from Volucella zonaria, assembly GCA_963966105.1. Taxonomy (NCBI): domain Eukaryota; kingdom Metazoa; phylum Arthropoda; class Insecta; order Diptera; family Syrphidae; genus Volucella; species Volucella zonaria. Next base: position 163,051,531 of record OZ014532.1, read on the forward strand.
TATAACAGAAGGTCGACAAAATAAATCAAATTTAAAATAAAAATAAGTCTTTTGTTATTTAATAAACGGTTAGTTGTTCACGCGGGCTTTGGCCCGTGTATTTTTTTAGCATACGCCTTTAGCGTTCCTTTAACTGGCATTTATAACCTGAGGCATCGGAACTATGCAATAATATTTTACTCATAAAAGTCGGTATCGATGAAGAACCCATTTTGTTCTTTTGAATTATACGTGGCTTTTTAATACTCGATTCCTTATATAATACTTTGATATGTAAATACTAGCATTTGCCTTTAAATCCTAGATTTTCCAAATTGTAGCAAGCCATAGGAGAGAAACTGATAAGAATGTAAGAAATATAAAGTGGCAACACTAACTAGTGATTGTAAAGTGGCCACACTAGGAAAAGAGTCTGCCAGTAGGTAGGAGATCAGTCATAAGTCAAACACTGTAGAATACAGACGCCTATAAGCAACCAAATAAAGAGCGTAAATTATTTTTTTTAAACGATTGTGTTGGTTTTATTCGCTATAAGACTAAAGTCTAAAAAATTTAAAATCGTATCCGCAAACTTTCACCAGCATTTATAATAACATACCAACTCACAGTTGGCCGGAAATTGGGTCCTTGACCCATTAAAAATACGTTTTAATTTTGTGGGAATAAAGTATTTATTTAAAGAAGCGGTCCATTTGTATATTAATTTTAATGACATTTTTCAGTCTTTCATAGAAAGATGATTAATCGCTTCTATGATACAACGCTTACCAGGGCCCATCACATCAACCCGTAGTAACTGGAAACTAATGCGAGCGTAATTCAGACGTTCACAAAATAAGTGCTCTGTGAAATCTTCATCCCTCCCCCATCATTGTAGAAGCAAAGTGCTGAATTAAAATACCATTAAGCAGTTTACTGTTTATGCTATTGACGGACAACAAAGAAACGCCGGAAAATATGGAGAGTTAGAGTTTGGGATTTACTCCATTTTAAAATCTTATTTACAACATATTCATTTTTATCAGGGCTCATATGTCGCCGCACAAGTTTGCCTAATCAGGAGTGAAGTCCAAAAGTTATCGCGCTCTGCCAAAATGTCAGCGTCACATTATAAATCGATTTTTGAGCCTTCAGTGAAGATCCGACTTAATTCCGACCATGATTCGGATTTTGCTGAACTCATTCCTGAATCCAGGCAGAGTTGACTCCGTATTTTCTCTTTAGGAATTTTAACTGATCGTTATGTTTCCTCCATAACGACATGGATGCCGCTGCAGATATGATCACAGACACCATTCTCTTTGGAATGAGATCCTCTATCCCTCTATGAAACCAAAAGAAAAGGCATGGTACGACTCAAGCTGTAAAAAGGCTGTCAGGGTTAGAGAAATATTTTTCTCGATCCTTCAAGACCAACCCGATAGAGTAAAAATAAAAAAAGTTCAAACGAGCCAGGAATCACTGCAAAGCTTTTCTTAACCGTGTGAAATTTCAATACAATCAAAAACTAAGGCAAAAAATACTACTATGTCCGAAAGATCAATAGTAAACATTTTTGGTCATTCGTCAAAAACATTATAAATTCTGCCTCATCCTCCATAGCAGCGCTTAGCTGGACAAGGCATATCTGCTTGTTAAACATTTTGCAACTAACTTAATATTTGCAGGTTGTAACATGTCTCCACCTAAACTTGAAGGCGTTGGATCATTGGATCGGCCAAATAAATGGTGTACATATATGTATTTCCTTCTCCGAAAAGGTGTTCTTTCAGGTGGACAAAACCACTGTGAAAGCTTTTCCACCAATCCTACTCCTTAGGGCTCTAAGTGGATGGAGTTCTAAAAAAAGCGAATCTTCTCTCTCTTCCTATAGACCCATTGCATTCACGTTCCTTATTTCCAAGGTCATGTAACACGAAAACCTCTCAATGATCGGCAGTACGGTTTTCGTAGCAACAGATCCATTAGTGATTTGATGACATGTCTTACCGAAAAGTGGAACTAACCTAGCGAAGGCAAGATAGTTGCACATTTGACAGAGTTTGGCATCAGGCTCTTTTGTCGAGAATGCGAGCATTTAGGATCAACGAAACTCTTCTTCAATTGATTTGAAATTACCTTTCTGAACGTTAAATTCAAGTTGTCTTGGATGGTTTCAAGTCTGACATTCACAAAATAAATACTGTTGTGCCCCAGGGCTCCGTCTGCCTTCGAAACTCTTTTTAATCTTCATCAATGATCTCTTGTCTGCTACTTCTAATCCAATATATTCCTTTTCTTAGGACAGTACTCTCTGCTTTTCATATTCGTTCAGGGACTCACGCCCCTGCTCTTCGGCTGTAGAACGGGAACGGCAGTGTATGCTTAGCTTATTAAATTGTAAGAAGTATTTCACCACCTCTGATCTGGCCTCAATTTATAAAGCGTTTATCCGCCTAAAATTAGTACTATGCTAAAATCTGGTCAGATACACCTATAACATCTCTGCACCTGCTAGACAGGATTCAAAACCGTACGATAAAACTCATAGGCGATGATAACATCGATCAGTCAGCTCACGCCCTGAACACTGGCGCAATATCTCCTGCCTCACAGTGTTTTATCGCTATTTTCACCACCAGTGCCCCTTGTCAGTAGCATTCCAACCCTTCAAACCTTTAACCGTAACACCCGTCTCGCTACAAATGCTCATCAGATTACTTTCAAATTCACTTTCGGACTCGGAAATATCATGATTCGTTCCTAAGCCGTATGACTCGCTTATGGAATGCCGTCATTATAACTTGCAAACATTTAAAACCAACCTGCAACGGTATCTCTCTTTCTTTACTCCCTAACTTTCCTTCGCCCGCGCTGTGCGCAAGAATTTTAAGGGTACGCAATACCTTGAGCGCGCGCCAATTACATATACAATAATAAAAAAAACAAAGCGTGGATGGTAGAACTGTTAGGCGCTATCTTCCCAATCATCACATATTGACAGTAATCAGCATTCGTAATTAAGGTTTTGCTCATTAGTATTGCTTTTATCTCATCCCAGACCAATGATTCATCTTCGCCGTTTATAACATAACTAGTTATGTTGTAAGCACGCCCAATGTCGATGGGAATCTCCAACGGGTACCTCTTTCCGTTAGATTTTAAAACGCAGTCTCACAAGATCTTCGGTTTTTATATGCATGTTGCATCCTAGATAGCTGAAACATTTGCCAAGCGGTTTTGTGGACATCAAGCTCAACCACCCTTTCCATACTCTTCAGCAAAAACAAAGTCAAACTGTGAGTTCTTTTATGTTCCAATGACTGGTGTTGGTTGTGGGCTCATTTTCTAGGAAGGGAGATTCAAACATTTGAATGAGAGTTTCTACTCCTAAATTGATGTAGATGACGTTATATGATCTATTTGTTTTATTTCCGATTGTTTACGGCTTTGACCAGTCTGCTGGTTTTACCGAGTTTTTCGAACTTTTCTCAAAAGTCTCTATCAGAGGCACCTTTGAAAAATTGGAACAGCCTCGAAAATTCTTGCCGTTCCGATCTGTAAAGATTGTAGTCTTTTTCCGAAAAAGTTTTAAGCATTCAATTTAGAAGTTTGTTGGCTTCCATACGCTGTTGCCAAATTATTACGAAAAATCATTATCAACACTCCATTCCAAAAAATTTTTAATTCCAACTGCATAATAGTGTTACGGTTTCTGTAAGCAAAAAATATTCAACTTTCGCTTAGAATGAATAAGCAGTATCGACAACTACATTCTCGGGGAAAAAATCCTGTTCAGATACTATTGTAATACTTCAGTTTAGTCGAATATTATTGGAATTAAAGCGGAATTTTTATTTTCAAAGCCAGTAGATGCCTGAACCAGCGAATTAGCAACAACTTCCACGAAACCGAAGCCAAAGCCAAAGCTTTTTCATGAATCCCAACAAAAGAAATAGCTCTTTTGGTGTCGATTTAACATCCTATGTTCTCCAATCCGGAATAGGAGTGATATTGAAAGAAGAGGAATTGCGTTACATTAGTCTCTGGTTTTTAACGTAAACCACCTGTCATGTAGACTTATGTTTACGGGATGCCCATACATCCATGGGAGCAAGGATACACCTTGCCATCGCTCTCTGCCAATCCTTTGATACCAATTCGGAACTGTGTTGGAGGCACAAGTTCCACCCTTGGTATGAGTCGAGGCCGACCTAAAACCTCTTACTGTTCTTAGGGTCACAGCACCCAGTACTTATTTGCAACTCTAGAATGGGTTAGACCCTTTCCCGCGATTTGGGTATCACAGCCACCATGATGCTCCCACAAGGGGGCCTACCTCAACAAGTCAGGCCCGGACCGAAATCCGGGGGGCTCCTGACTCCCTTGGTACCGCGATTTAAGTCCTGGTAGGGACTACCGGTGGTCCTGCCGCCAACAAAAACTATGACCGGCAACTTGTAACTGGTCAAGTCGTAGCAACCTTCAGAGGCGTTATCTAAAGATCTAAAGAAGGACTGAAACGAATAAAATTTGGAAACTTCAAAGTAAAAAAAAATATTTTCATAATTCATGTAAATTTTTTTTATTTGCTTTAAAATTCTGTTTTTATTAAATTCATTCACAATTACAAAAAATAAAAAAAATTGTTTGGGTTCCCATCTTTCCTCAACTTCTTTCGAATGTCCTTCATAAGGTTGGTGACAGTTACATCGGTGATCTTTTTGGACACGCTCTTTTCCATTTAGCACTAAAATCTTTTACGTCCTTTGAGTGAGCACACTGCTCACTTTTCCTCAATTTAGCTTTGACCAAAGCCCAATACCTTTCAATGGAACGGCACTGTGGGTGGATTCATGTCTTTTGGGACAAAGTCGACATTTTTAGCAACAAGAAAGCTCAACGTCGCATGAGCATAGTGAGCTGAAGCTAAATCTGGCAAAAATAATGTTGAACCCTCGTGTTTGTTTAAGAAAGGAATCCACCATTTTTTTAGGCACTCGTTAATGTACACTTCTCCGTTAATTGTTCCCGTTGTAATAAACAATGAGCTTCTGTGTCCACATTGGCAAATGGCCTGCCAAACGAGATATTTTGACCTGAATTTTTCCATCGCAATCGATGTTGTTGATTGCGGAAGAATCTCAGCTTCAAACGAGTTGTAAAACTGCGCACCTGGAAGAGTAGTAAAGTCGGCTTTGACATAAGTTTCGTCGTCCAAAACCAAGCACGCTTTCTTGTTGCCGATCAATTCGTATAGCTTTCGGGCTTGTGTTTTTCTGACTTTTTTTTGCTTTTCAGTAACTTTTGGTAATTTTTGTTTTTTTCGAGTTTTTAGACCGTTACGTTTTTTAGATTGAAATAACAGCTGTCGGAGATTGAAATTTACTTATTGTTTTGGAAGAAATATTTCTCGGGCGTGTAATTACTTCGAGCGCTGGCATAGAGTGGCCGGAGCCTTCACCAGACTATTATCGCAACTTTTTGTTTTATGTACGTAGAGTATGAATAAGAAAGTGTTCAAATTTGTCTTCACACCCTATCAAGTAAAGGTGGATTAGTGAAGAAATTAAAGTTATATTACATTACAATATGTCTGAACAAACTATTTTAAACTGCAGAGATCGCTGCTGACGGCTCTCATCCCGATGATATCACTACCAGCTTTGAATTCGAAAATAAAAATAGTTTCCCTCTATACATCGTCGTAATTTTTCTTAAAGCCCCTTAAAACTGATTAGTAGGTTTTCGCACGTCCTGTAATAGGGAATTGTCCGATAAATTTTTAGAATATCTCAGCACTGATTGTTTTGATGGTACCAAATGTCATATTCATAAAATTGTAAATTTGTATGGTAAGAAACATCCGTTTCCGTCTATGGTTCCCCTTATGACTCGTGTTTTACTTAACAATGGCTTTACGAGCAAATGTAGCCTTACTCAACAACTGTGCACAGATGTACGGCATTTGGCTTTTGAAGATGAAGTACTATTCAATAATACAATTTATAACTGGTTCGCCGAATTTAAACGCAGCTATTCCAGTCTTAGAGATGAATTTAGTGAAGAGCGTATTTGTCATTCAGGCAAGATTTGAATTTGCACGCCATTTGTGCGGTAAAGTGTTGCCAACAATAAAAACACACAGCGTGATAGCTGCCAGTTCAGGGTTATTAAAAATGGAGCGCTACACGAAAAAACAACACGCTTTCATTACTGCGCAATATTTTTAAAGTAATGAAGGTTTGACAGCTACAGTTCGCAATTTTCGCACAAAATATAATGAATTAACTTCGGTACCGTGATCAACAATTTAACATTTAGAGACGCTCTCTCAGCGTATTCCGACGAAAGATTTGCATCATCATGCATACAAAGTCAAGAAATGAGGCCTACTAGTCACGCACATCGAGAGAGAGAGTGAGTTGAACGGATTATAAGTAGAACAACAACAAGGCGATGCTAATTTTTCAAACAAAAATACGGCTGGTTTGGCATTATCAGGTAATGGTGCTCGCTATCGCGACATGATAATCCAGTTTTTTGTCGTTAAATTATAAGATATGAATGTGGACGATATGTGGTTTCAACAAGATCACATACCACATGCCATACAGCCCAAGAAACAATTCAATAACTGCATGATTCATTTCCTGATTGTAATTTTCCGTTTTGGTGATCAGAATTGACCGCTCAGATCATACGATTTAACGCAATTGAACTTTTTTCTTTGTGGTTTTTTGAGGTCTAAGGTTTATGCCAACAAACCCATGATGTCTTCAATAGTGGGAAAACACTAGAACTCATATGCTTGTCGAAATTTAGTCAGATACCTTGGGATCTTGTATCCACAGGGTGAATGAGTCGAACTACAACTTTTTAAAATGCTATAATTTTTTTATTTTTTGATAAATTTTATTGTGCCAAGGCAAAAAATGTTGGAAAATACATAAATTTTCAAATTGTATCAGTAGTTTTCAATATGTCCACCTTTGGCGCGAATAATGGCCTTGAGACGGCCGAAGAAAGCATCGCACGCTGCACGCAAGTGGCTCTGCGGTATTTTGGCCCATTTCCGGCGAAGTGCTTGTTTGAGGTGGTCCAAACTTTGGTATTTTTTAGTGCCAACCTTCGTCTTCAAAATACCCCAGACAGAGAAATCCAACGGATTTGCATCCGGAGAATATGCAATCCATTGTGTCGAAGAAATGAAGTGTGGAACATTATTTTTAACCAATCTGGGTTGACGCGCGCTTTGTGAGACGGTGCCGAGTCTTGTTGAAATGTCCACGGTCTCCGACCGAAATGATTGTTTGCCAAGGCTTCAATACTGCCTATAGGACAGTTTTACGGCATACGATCGCATTAAATTTGATGCGACCATCGGCGGTTATGGCGGCCCAAACCATCACCATCAGTGCTGCCTGTTTTCTGGTGGCCGTTCGAAGGTGTACATTTTCGAAGGACCTCTCTGGCAAGTAAACTCGGTCATTTTGTTAGTTGACATATTGCTCGATAACAAATGGCGACTCATCGGAAAAAACCAAATTCGGCAACTCACCACTTTCGTGCAAGGGTAGCAGCTCCTTCGCTCTTTCGACTCTAACTTTTTTCTGTTGCGGTGTAAGATCGTGTGCTTTTTGGAACTTCAATGGCTTGAGCCCAGCTCATTTTTCAGTATGTGTTGCATGCATTGCAACGATATGTTGAGCTCACGAGCCATTTTTCTTCCACTTCGACGCGGATTTCGCTCAATTCGAGCCTTCACTTTCCGAACCATTTCTGCCTATGTTGCTGGCAACGTTGGCAGTAGCACGGTAACGTTGAGGTGCTGGAGGGCTCTAACGATAGCTACTTGTGGTTTTCCAGCCAAATATAAAGCAATCACAACTATCACGTTTGAATTCCATCGCGGATAAAAATTTTTCAACACACCTGAGACGCAAATCGCTTAAAAGGCTTGTACATAATAAAATTATCTGTCATGTGTCAAAATTTGAACTCACTGTCATGAACGGTTTGGGAATTACAGCAGTCTGAAGTTTATTGCAGTTCGAGTCATTCAGGGTGTATATTTTACAAACATATAAATGTTGCCTTGCCCAGAGTAGTTACCGCTTTTGTCTTTACTATGAGACTGTTTTACAGCAGGCAACTTGATGCGAGGGTTATGGTTATCACTTTTATCCGGCCTATGTTTCCATTTGGATGTCTCGTGTGCTTGGAAAAGATTGGGACATTTGAGTGGGTTGGTCTAAGGCCCTGCCTTTCCTTGTACAGAACACCAGCGTCGGAGTACATAAAATTCTATCCTTATCCTAATAAGAGTGGACATTTGCTTCATTAATCAGACTCTCAAACACATGTCTTCGACGAACAGCTTGATCTCCGGACTTGCGATCACGTGTGTGTGACATCGTTAATACCACGCCTCCACGAGACATCGTTGGTGTTAACAAAATTTTCATGAAATCAAAATGTCCAGTGGAGACAGGTAGTCTGCAGATAAGAAATAGTGCATAAGTGTTTGGTTTTTATTCAAGACGTCTCTGTAGACATCAACCCCGAAATTTTTTTGACAGCGCTTGTCAGTTTGACTTCGGAATGGTGAAAAAAAAAAAAATATAAACAAAGAAACCAAGATGACTGAGTGGCGTATGTCGTAGAACGAAGTTCACAACTACTCAGCCAATTTACACTCGCAGAATGAAATGTCATGTAGTTATTTGCCCACCTAAGTCAAGAGAAAAAATGTCAGACGAAATGCCCGAAATTTAGTCTGACATATTTGTGGTTCGTGGAGACGCGGTGTTATGGCTTCAATCCCCTAGAACCGTGACTCTATTTAGGCATGAAAGTGCTTATCTAGGACAGATTAACAATGCCGCTAATCCTCCACGTAGTCTAAACAACGGGTGATTCTACTACGACAAATATTTCGTACATGGCAGTGTGAAACATCTACGATTCAATAGGGCGGTAGAGACTTTTGATATAACAATTTTGACTGGCAGCACCGTTGATGGTTTGCCGAAAGAGAGGAAATACTTTCGAACTTTCTTTTCAAATTCGAGATTGTCGCGCGAGGTAGCAAAATCAATAAGCTTAATTTTTAAGCAATGACGGGCTTACGTTGCGTAGGTAGCAATGAGATAGTTTTAAGATTACATTGATAGGCACAATTTCTAGACTAGTTAGAATAAGAGAGTAAAAGTTAATGAAGCTAGATTTAAGCGGTTTTTTTGTATAGGTTGTATGAGTAAACAAATTGCATTTAATTTAAAATGCAATCAAAATACGCAAAAATCGCCGTGTCATTTTTCATCATGATAATGCTAATTCTCATACGAATACTCAAACAATTCAATTCTCGTCATTTCTCATATCTGATTTATCGCCTAATGACTTCTTTTTATTCGCGTTAATCAACAGCAGAACAGACTGAAAAGATGCATACAGAGCACGTTTCTTAGATATCGGCAATAGAGTGTAGAAAATGTCTCGAAAACCGGTTCTATCCGGTGGCAATGTGTAAAGAATACGAGTACTTTGAAAAACAATAAACTAATCAATTTCGGATTTTCTAAAAATATTAAAATTAAAAATTACCTGTTTTATTAAAAATAATAAAAATGAGACAAAAAAGTAACAAAATCATTATGAAAATTTCGGCGATTATTAGTTCACAGGGTGGTATTGTCACGACCTAATTTTGACCTGGACGGTGATTTTTGAAATTAAACCATTTTGAGTGATGAGTTTAATTTTTAACTACAAATAAACAACTTAATTCTGGCCCATATCTTTAAGTTAAGCGAAAATTTACAATTTCACATCAACCGCAGTATTCGTATGTACACAAGCAGCTTGATTTCAGCTCAAGATACAATTTCACAGAAATATTTTATGGCCAACAGTAGATAATCAGCAGAGCAACCCAATTAACATCTTTTATAAATATTTAAAGTATTATTAGCCAGACTGAGATTGATAACAACAAAGCTTCTGAGTCACAATTTTTATCTCGCCAGAGTTCAAATATCTTTGATAAACCGAGACAATTAGCAACTCTTAACGTAATACGAATTTCGCGAATATTTTGGAGAAAATATATAATAGGAGCAGGCGCCAATTGACCTTTGTCATACACCCGTCTAGTGTGTGCCCAACTGGTAAATTGCATATCAGTGAATATCGATTACTCTGTTTGTTTTTTTAAATTTAAATCTATTTAGCAACCTTATGGAAAGTTTAGAAAATCCCGGATGTAAGAATAAAAAAAAAGCAATTCACAACAATAGAAATTATTAGATTGTACGTGTAAATATTTGCTTTCATATTGACGAGTTTGTACAGCACTTCCGAAGTGAATGACAGTTTATTTGTTGATTCTTTTGCGTATTTATAATTCAACTTGTTTTTAAAAGAGAGATGAATAGTTAAAAAGATAAGAAAATAGCCAAAAATTGGTAGGCATTCCTGAACATTTTATTTCTTTTTCAAGATCGATACATTTAGAAAGTTTAAGGATCTGCACTAAGAACGTCATCACTTTAGTTCTGCCCTAATTCCGAGCCACTTGTAATTTCTAGTACTCGTAATAGAGTTTTAATGGGTAACGTTTTCAAATAGCTATTCTGAAAAGCCCATGATGAAAGTAAATATTTTCATAAATTGAAGATCACATTTTGACATTGAGTGCTCTTTAAATCGATGGCGCTAATGACCTCTTGAGCATGAGAGCCTTATCAGTAAGAATGTTCCTTCTTTTTGATAGCAAGTTGAATATATAAGGACATACATATTTATTTTGAATTTTATCTAGTTATTGACATCTACCATTAATGTGAATTCATTTGTACAATTGACTCATCAAACATGCAAATTTTGCTTAAATGTTTTTATTTGTGTTGCCGCATCTAGGTTAGTAGAGCTGAATGAATGGAGAGTTGATTGCCGATAGTTGATTGAACGTGGAATACGAAGGCGCTTCCCAATATTATAATGCAGAAGCAATATGTTCCCATAATTGTTAGTTGCTTCCATTAATAGTTAACAAGAAATGTATGCCATAATAAAAATAAGTGATGTACGAGTAATCAGCTGAAATTCGGAGTTTTTACCAAAAAAGTAACTCGAACATGACAAGCCCGGAACAGAAATCTGCAAGGATGGAGAGGGAAATCTTATATTAGAACCACGACCGATGCTGAGAATCTGAAAAGATTATTCCCACGGAGTTGCAAAGGGACATTGCAATCTGGACATTGAGAGACGAAATTTCCATCCACCCGCCCAAAACGAAGTCAGTACAACCATTTTCAGCCTAAACTCCAACAAAGCTCCTGGCTTAACTGACAAGCTATTTAAAGCAGCTGATGATTGGATACGTTGATTAAAGCATGCCCAATGAATGGAACCTCAGCATGGTTTCTTAGAAAAATTTACAAGAAAATAAGACTCCTCAACATCGTATATAAGATCCTTCCTGCCGTATTATGTGAATGCCTAGACCCTTCGTCATCAGTCTTATCATATTCTATCAGTATCGATACACAGCTCCTCTTCATTCATTTTAAAGCCACATATGACAGCGATATAGACACGAACTATAGAGAACCATGTCTCATTTTGGTATCCCTCCCTAACTCATTCGACTCTGCAAGATGACAATAAAGTTGACGCTTCTCCGTCAAGCTCGGTAATGTCAGAAAAAGACTTAAATAGGACACAGCGTTGTCATGTGACTTTTTCAGCATCGTTCTTGAAAAATTTGTTCGAAGCTCGCAAGCCAACTCCAGAGGCACCATCTTTCAAAAGTTTGTTCAGTTACTGGTATGTACTCGTATAAGCAGATGACATTGATATAATGGGAAGAACACAGCGAGCGTTTCCGACTTTTGAAGCAGAAGCGGCAGAGATAGGTTTAGCGGTCAACGAAGGAAAAACAAAGTACAAAGTTTCACAAAAGTTGACGCCCGATGTTCTTTGACTGTAATTATTTTTGGAAAGAAAAACTTTGATTCTGCTTCTGGATTATAGAAAATAATATCGGCTAAGTGGCCGCCGCCAGAATTGATGATCCGATTTGTGGCCGGCGATTCTTGGCGGATATTCTGTTTGAGTGCATCAAGAGTGTGAGGCTTGCTGACATAGGCTCCTGACTTTAAAAAAAACTCTACAAAAAGAAGTCTGGATCGTTTAAATCAGGCGTACTTGCCGGCTAGTGCAAATCACCAAAACAAGAGTTTAGGCCACCCGGAAATGCAGCCCTCAGAATTTCGGTTGTGGCTCGTGCAGTATGCGCCGTTGCTCCATCGTATTGGAACCACATGTTCTCCAGTCCCAATTCATCCAATTGAAAACGGAGAAATTCGGAGCCGACCAGACCTGGCAGCATCTCGTATTGCCCGTGGGAAATCTGCACCGAAATTCACGTTGCGCCAAAACCACCGACGATCTATTCCGCAAAAAAATCGTAACAATTATTCCGCGTTCTTTAGGAGTATATAAAGTAGAATGACATTTGCAGCCATTTCCAAAAATTATGGCATCTTCCGATAGGGTACATGCTGTTACAAACAGGAACGAATATCGCGTATAGCAAAAAGTCACAATAGGTAACTACAACTTTGGGTTAGTAAGAGACTTTTTTTTTTTTATAATTTGCACGTGCTCAAGGGATTAAGTACCCTTAAAATGTTTGCACACTGGCGGGCGAAGGAAAATCAGGGAGGATGGAAAGAAAGGTACCGGTGAACGTTGGTTTTAAATGCTTGAAGGTTATAATGATTTTAGAGTACGTACGAAAGTGGTATACTGATGAGCATTCATAGCGAGACGAGTGTTACGGTTAAAAGTTTGAAGGGGCAGAATGCTACTGGCGATTTTTATGCAGCACTGGTGGTGGAAATAGCGATAAAATAAAGTGAGACACAAAACATTTCGTCGGTCTTCGAGGGTGTTCATTGTTTGAGTGATATTAGTATCACCTACGAGTTTTATTGCACGGTTTTGGATCCTATCTAGCAGGTGCAGAGTTGTTTTAGGAGCACCTGACCAGATGTGGGCATTGTACTCCAATTTTGGACGGATAAATGCTTTATATATTGTGACCAGATCAGAGGGGGTAAAATATTTCTTACATTGCTTGAGGAAACCTAAACATTTCGCAGCATTTTTGACGACATCGAATATGTGGTCATTCCAACGTAAGCTGTCACTGATACACATACCGAGAATGGAAAGTTTATCGGTTTCGATGGTGAAAGTGCCATCCATGGATAACGGCTGGGTGTTTAAATTGCGCTTTAACGACAGCAGACAACACTGTGTTTTGGAAACATTAAATTCTACTCTGTTAGTGGTGATGCTGTTAGTATCAGAATTTAATGAGCTTAACGTACGCTGCCGTTCCCGTTCGACAGCCGAAGAGCAGGGGCGTGAGTCCGGCAACGAATATGAAAAGCAGAGAGTACTGTCATAAGCAAAGTAATATATTGGATTAGAAGTAGCAGACAAGAGATCGTTGATGAAAATTAAAAAGAGTGTCGAAGACAGAACGGAGCCCTGGGGCACACCAGCATTTATTTTGTGAATATCAGACTTGAAACCGTCCAAGACAACTTGAATTGAACGTTCCGAAAGGTAATTTCTAATCCATTGAAGAAGAGAGTCATCGATCCCAAGAGCACGCATTTTCGACAAAAGAGCCTGATGCCAAACTCTGTCAAATGCCTTAGAAATATCAAGTGCAACTAACTTGCTTTCGCCAGATTGATGTACGCTTTGGTTCCACTTTTCGGTGAGACATGCCATCAGATCACCAGTGGACCTGTTGCTACGAAAACCATATTGACCGGCAATATGGAGAAGTTTTCGTGTTTCGAGATATTTCATGAGCTGACGATTTACCAGCGTTTCCATGACCTTGGAAAGAAGGGACGTAAGTGCAATGGGTCTGTAGAAGAAGAGAGAAGAAGATTCGCCTTTTTTAGGGACGGGCTGGACAAATGCTGTTTTCCATCTGCTCGGAAAGAGTCCTAAAGAGTAGGATTGATGAAAAAGCTTACGCAGTGGTTTTGCCAGCGAGGAAGAACATCTCTTCAGAAGGAGGGGAGATATATCTGGACCAGCGGATTTGTGAATGTTATGATCTTTAGGAACTCTTGCTACTACACGAGTGCTAAAGTGGATTTGTCCCATTGAAGATTCGTCGCACTCAAATGTAGGCGGGGACAAAGCACAATCTGGGAATGTTGAGCTGACCGCAAAGTGTGCAGCAAGCAGATTGACCTTATCCAAAGAGCTGACAGCTGAAATGTCATTGTAAATGAGCGTTGGGATGGAGGATGAGGCAGAATTTCTAATATTTTTGACGAATGACCAAAAATTGTTACTGCCTTTCGGACATTACAGTATTTTCTGCCTCAGGTTTTGGTCGTATTGGAATTTCACACGCTTGAAAAAGACGTTGCAGTCATTTCTGGCTCGTTTAAACTTTTTTCGGTTTTCCTCTGTCGGGTTGGTCTTGTAGGACAGAAAAAACAATTCCATGCCATGGTTTGATACTCTTCTCTACACTCTACCATGCCTTTTCTTTTGGTTTGATACACTTCATCCGATGAGGGATAAGGGATAAGGGATAAGGGATAAGGGATAAGGGATAAGGGATAAGGGATAAGGGATAAGGGATAAGGGATAAGGGATAAGGGATAAGGGATAAGGGATAAGGGATAAGGGATAAGGGATAAGGGATAAGGGATAAGGGATAAGGGATAAGGGATGAGGGATAAGGGATAAGGGATAAGGGATAAGGGATAAGGGATAAGGGATAAGGGATAAGGGATAAGGGATAAGGGATAAGGGATCTCATTCCAAAGAGAATAGTTTCTCTGATCATGTCATCAGCGGCATCCCCGTTGTTATCGAGGAAACATAACGACCAATTAAAATTCCTAAAGTAGTTGTTAAGTCCGCTCCAATTGGCTTTCTCGGATTGCCATACGGTTCTTTTAGGAATCTTTTCTCTAACTGTGTGGTGGGTGTACGAGAATTTAGCTGATATGACACAATAGTCCGACGAGCCTAGAGCGGAGAGCACATCAACGCAGTACTTATCAGGATGAGTAAAAACAAGTCCAGGGTGTATGACTATCAATAAAATAAAAATGGGCTTTAAAAATAAACAAGTTAAGAGAAATATATTTTATTGCGAAAATTTGAGGAACGATTTTTCGTAATTTTGATTTGTGCATTGTTCAATTGTTAAATATACATATTCGCTCCTCAAGCTGTAACCATTTAAAATCTAGAGTACTTTAAGTAGTTAGACATCGAAATCAGAGGTGTTTCACTTCAGCGGCCTAAAACTTGAAAGGGGGTGAAAATAGATACCTCCAATGCGATTTTTTGTTCACCGGAACTTCAGGAGTCTCCACTTACCGGATTGCCCTCCTTAACTGAGGCACCCTGTGTATAAGTAAAGTGGGATGGCTCAGGTGGCGCAAAAACTCGTCATTATTTTGCGACAGAAAAATCCGCTTAATTTTCAAGTTTTGTTATACACGACTGTCCAGTGCTGGACGGTGTACGATAATTATAAAATAAAAATGATAGCGACGAAAATGAAATGTTGACGTAAAAATTAATCATTCTCCAAAGCGCAAAAAAATTTAACTTCAGTTGATCTGGTTTTTGCAATTTAAAAGACTTATTACGGATTTCTCTGCTGTCGAGGAGAAGGACTCCTTTTATAACCGGCTGAGTGCCACTTATGATAGTACACCACCCGGACACATCATACTTAATGATAATGGGAGACTTGAATGCCATGGTTGGCAATGACAATGATGGACTGAGGTATGTTGTGGGAAAGCATGCTGTTGGCGACAGCAATGCCAATGGCGGGCGTTTTGTCGATTTTTGCAATGCCAACCGCCTTGTAATAGCAGGGGCCATGTTTGAGCGCAAGACGTGCCAAAAAATCAGTTGGGTGTCGACGGACAGACAAGAAACTTAAAATCAAATTGATAACTTCGCTATCAGTCGGCGATTTCGGGGCAGTCTTTAGGACGTTCGTAACAGAAGGGGTGCAGACGGAATGGCACGAGACCATCATCTGATGGTTGGTACCGTAAGATTACGTACCACTGCAGTTCGGAGATCCAAAGAAAACTCCCAAATGCCTAAGTTTAATACCGACAGACTGAAGGATCCCGCAGTCCGCCAACAACTAGGGGACCACCTTACACAAGGATTGACAGGAATCAGTAGCACGAAACCCACCTCCATCAAAAACCACTGGTGTGCTCTCAAAAATGTCTTCATATCCGGCGCTGAAAGTGTAGTCGCTCGGTCGCAAGGAAGAAATTGTGATTGACTTCCCGAAGAAACTTGGACTAGGATCGAAGAAAGAAAACAACTCAAAGCTCTCATCGCAGATACTCCAACCACAGGGAGAAACGAACAAGAATCTGCGTAACGTGATACGCGTAATTATATCAACGCATTCGCTACAGAAGCAGAAGAGGCCGCTAGTAGGTGTAGTAGTAGGACCGTCTACAGAATTACTAAAGAGCTTACAGATGTCCAAAGCTCTAAACAACACCAGGTAAAAGACAAAGACGGATCTCTGCTAGTTTCGGATGAGGACCAGCTCAAAAGGTGTGAAGAATACTTCTCTGCAGTTTTAAACCGCGCTTTCGATAGTGAATTGAACCCAACGCCCAATGACCTGCCCATAATAACAAATTTCCGAATACGCACTGTATCCCCCAGTAGAAAAGAAATCTTTACCGAATTCAAAGAAAACCGTTGGGCTGGACGGTATTCCCGCAGAGCTCTTACGAGTAGCGCCAACAACATCGAGTGACCTCCAGCACCCACTCATTGCAAGAGCTTGGGAAACAGAGAGTTTTCCTGAAGAGTGCAAAAAAGGAATGATTGTCAAGCTCCCAGTGCGTTGAATTTTGATCACTACTTCACCTGAAGTTCATCTACTTCGAAAAGGCGTTCGGCAGCCTCTACAGAGAATTTGTCTGGTTTGCTTTGCGCATGAGGGGCATTCCAGATAAATTGTTTTCTATTATCAACGCTACATATGATGGATATCCAAATATTACATTCTGCGTAAAGGAAGGTTGTCAGAGGAATTTGAAATCCTAAGTGAGGTTAGGCAGGGCTGTATATTTTCACCAATACTGTCCCTATTGGTGATAAGTGATGTACTGCATGCAGCTTTATCTACTGGAAATGGAGGAATGCAGTGGAGTTTGCAATCACACTTCAAACATCTGGACTACGCGGACGACGTAGGATCATGGATCTCCACCAATAAGGGTGGACAATAAGGGTGGAGCGAGAATCTAACCAAGTAGAGATTTCTGGACAACCAGTAGAGAAGGTGGATCAGCCTTGGAACTTCCTCATCTAACCAAGTAGAGATTTCTGGACAACCAGTAGAGATGGTAGAGAATTTTCAATATCTTTGGAGTATTGTCTCTACTGATTGCGGAATCGAACTAGATACAATTAACCGAATCGGGAAAGCACAGACTGCGTTCAGAATGCTGTCTATATGGAGAAACAACTCTGTCAGCCTAAAGACCAAGCTACGATTGTTCCGCTGCAATGTTGGTGACCTGGGTGGCTCAAGTGGTATTGGACTGGCTTCCAAATCGGAAGGTTCGGTGTTCGAATCCCAGCCTCGCCCGAAAGACATATCCATTTTTTCAGTTAACAAAAATCAAGTAAGATGTGTAGTTGACTAGAAATCAACATCAAGCCGACTTTCACAAAGAATTTAGTCTCCCCATTAAATGTTGGATGCTACCCATGGAGCGAAATAACCACTGAGGCCAAACAAATTTCTTTCTCTCTCTGTCCCATTTTCCAAAAAACTGAACACATGCTGAGGCATTATAAGTGTATTCATACTCACTTGAGTGTTAAGTGCTTTTAAAAAAAAAAAAAAAAAGTTACACCCGCTGTCCCAAGAAAGCTGCAAACGTTCGCCAATAGATGTCTGCGAAACATCTTGAGGATATTCTGGCCCAACCGTATCTCTAATTATGAACTTCATGCGGGAACAGATCAGGAACCCATTGACTATCATTCGAAGACGTAGGTAGCAGTAGATTGGGCATACGCTTCGTAAAGGTCCCGAGTGCATTGCGAGTCAAGCGATGCAATGAAACCCCCTCACGCAGAGAGGCAGACGAGTGCCCCGATAATTTAGCCAAAGGAAAAAAAAAACAAATGTTATTACAAAAAGGGTTTCGAATCTTCAGTATTTAATTACCGAGCTGTTGAGGTCAAGCCTTTGTCAACTGAAACGAAAAGACTAAGGATTCACTGTTAAAAAGATATAGCCTGAACCAAATTATTTCCACTGATGAAACAATGCCTTGAGTTGTGCATGGACAGCGTATGGTACTATCGCTCAACGAGCAGTGAAACATTCGACAAATTCTATGAAAATAAATGCAATAACCATTTTTTTGAAGAAATAGCCAAAGGAAATATTTGAAATGCCTCTCATCCTATATAAAAAAAAATAAAAAGTTTTTGTCAGGAAGTAGAATTCAAATGGGCTAAATGAGAAAATCAACAAATTATTGATAGATCATTTCTTTTTCTACATTCCTTGGTGCGCTTTTAGAAGAAGATCATCGAACAAGACCTGGTGGGCCTGCCAAGTCTTTTTGTTTTTATATATAATAAAAATATATAAATAAAAAAATAAAAATAATAAGTGACTTTAATAAGCCAGGAATTAATGTCATTGGGGCCTAAAACGAAACTCAGCAAAGAAGGGAATTGAGAATCTGCAATCATCGTCAAGACTGTTTATGAGGCTTCTCATAAAAGTCGCATAGCTGTGAATAAGGCCCGTAGGTTATATCAAATGAAAAATGAAATATTTTCGCCGGAGCAAGCATTTGTGACGATACCTGAAGCCAACCTTTCCACTTATCTGTACAACATACTATAATTCGGAATTAAGTCAGAATAAATCGACAAGAACCTATAGATGTACAATCGGTGCCCTAAAATAAGGCCAAGTGAAGCTAAATTTTTTGATTTTTATAAATGAAATAAAGCCACCAATAATGGAGCGGGAATGGATATTAAGGGATGCATACAGTGTTGTGCAAAACCTAAGCAACCCTCTGAAATCGACATTTCACAGTAAATTTTTTAAACCTTCTATCACACCAAATAAAAACCAATGAATATCGAATAATGTATTTAAGAGTATATTTTGACATTCACAACTTTATAAGAAAATAGTAACACATGAAAATTAAAAAAAAAAACCGAAAATCAAAAATATAGCCAAATTCTGCTGTGCAAAACCTAATTAGCTTTTTTAATATTTGGTGTAATATCCCTTATTTTAAATAACTTCGGCGCAACGACGACGCATAGAAGCGATTAGCTTTGAAATTGTAGCCTGAGATATACCATATTTTCCCAATCACTTTTCAAAGCATCTTGTTGGAAAAACTTTGTCCAACTATCCGGTTTTAAAAATGCCAAACAGGTTTTCGATGGGATTGAAGTCGGGTGATTGGGCTGACCAATCAAGGGCTTAAATCTCACTATCCTTCGTCCACGCCTTTATCAACTTGGATGTGTGTTTCGGATCGTTATCCTGTTGAAACATCCAACGAAATGGCATTTCTTACTGTGCATGTGGTAGCATTACTGATTCTAGAATCGATTTGTATTTGAATCGGTCCATAATTCCTTCGGTTTCGTGGAATGGACATACACCTCCTGCCGAAAAACACGTCCATACCATCAAACTACCACCACCATGCTTAGCAGTGGGTATGCAGAATGTAGGATTAAGTCGTTGGCCTTTACAATGTCTGACATGACATATCCCATCAGAATTAAATAAATTAAACTCAGAATTATCGCTGAAAAGAACTGTGTTCCATTTTTCAGGGGCCCAGTGTTGATATTTTCTTGCAAAATTTAGCCTAATATGAAAAGAGTTAAGTTTGAATTATGTTTAATTGCACAACCTGTTCTTTATATGCATTTTTGTGAGCATCGGTTTCTTGCGCGGCCTATAGTTTTGAAGATTATTCTCAATAGCACGTCTACGCACCGTGCTACATAGCATCAATATTGAAATTTAGTAATTTTCAATTTCATTTGAACTTATAAATGGTTGTTTTTTAATTACACAAGTGTTTCTATCTGTTCGACTTGTTTTCTTACGCAGCCTACCACCGAAATTTAAATTTTCAACGACTCCCGTTGCATGATATGTTTTTCTTAGACGTGAAATAATGGATTTACTCCTTTTATATCTTTTAGCTAATATTGTCTAAGAGTCTCCAGACTTAAATTCTTCAATAATCTTTGGTTTAAAACAGGTGGAGTATATTTGTCGCGACATTATTAAATCTCATCAATTACGCATCCAAGTTGATAGAAAACTGATCAAAGACAATGCGACAAGATCAAAGACAAAGAGCTTATAACATTTTATGTGTGACCTGGCTGGAAAAGTACTGTTAGCTCTTTCCTTTTTACATTGGATTACAAAGTCGCTTGCTCAAAAAGTTATAAATTTCAAAATATACTCTTATATACATCATTCCACATTCATTTCTTTTTATTTAGTGTAGCAGAAAGTTTAAAAAACTTACTGTGAAATATAGATTTCAGATGGTTGCTTAGGTTTTGCACAAGTGACTGTAGTTGTTCAAGAACGGCTTTCATGTCCAATAGTTGCAAAATAAAACATCGATTGGCAGGAGCTATTTTTTAGTTTAATCTCTGTGCTGGTGTGACATGTAGGCATGAGGGTAATTGATCACAGTTCTGGCAGATTTGTGTTACCGCGTGAGTTTTGCTCGCGGTGATCGCGCACAAATCGTTTGGCCTTAGCTGAATCCTTATTCCGTACTGAAAATCTCGGTAAGGGGTTTACCAACATTACACATTGCTATAGTATCGTATAACAAAGCCATTTTCTACTCGGGATAACTGATTTGTACATATTGTACATATATAGCTTCTTAGCAGAGATATGAGAATCTTAGACGGAAGCTGCATTATGTCCGCTAAATAAATAACGCATTCTGAAACAAACCGATAGCTGAAAGCAAGTTTTTTTGCGCTATATATACAATTTTAGAGTAGTAAAGTTACACAGAATTAAACTGGACTGCAATGATATGTTTGCATTGCCCTAACAGAAACAGCGAATAACTTAGATTTGTTCAAAAGCGGGGATAGTGTAGTTTGCGACGGAGCTTCTTATACGAGTATGCATGCAATATACTCGTTACCTAATCATTCTATCGCGTTTGCCCAAAGAGATCGTTCAAAGTTCTAGTCTATGAATTTGCACCACACTATTTTGCTTGTTTGTTTTATGATGAAAAACACAGAATTATGACATGCCTCATTCTTCGTTTTTGCTCGAATACTATGTGCGAGTATGTGTGAAATCTGTTTTTCTATTAAATTTTGTATGGTGTAACACATTCGACTTAAAGTCGAAAAATATAAAAAAAAAAACAACCGACATATACGTACTACAAAAATATATATATTTAACATCTAATCTTCTAAATATCCCAGGATCAACTGTACACCGAAATATATAACAAACAGGGCTTACATAAGAAGCTGGAAACACACAATTGCTATCTTCACTACAAAGGCAACCCAGCGTCGGTTACCAAAGAATCTTCTTTAGTCAATCGTTTTGGCCCCACGCCAATTTTAGTATGAATAACGTATTTCAAAAGGTTCTGTCCATATGAGCTGAAGGGCAAAGCTCCTTGTTCCTAAAATTCATCGAAATCCCACAAAAGATTAGACACGACTATGTTGTATTTCAGACCTCACCTCTTTACACTCTGCAACCGCTAATCCTTTTAAATAATCCTTCGTGGGAGTGTCTGAAGGGAAACATAATTGAACGCCCTTCAAGACACTTGGAACATCCTCCTCTAGTAGATACAAACAAGCATTTGGACCTGCATCAAATGTGTATGCAATTTTCGTACCACCAGCATTTGCATTGTAAGCATGAACAAACTCCGAAATAGCGTGTGAAACATCGTTCATGTAGACGCACGGAGGATATGTATCTAATGCAATTGCATGAAACTGATTTGAGTCTTTCATTGTTATCTCAGCGAATTTGGTGAAATCTCTAGCTATAATAGCAGCTGTTATGTTTTCGATTCTCTTCGGAACACATTGCTCTGCTCGGTATTTAATCAAATCAGAAGTCTCCACAGCTAGCTGCATTCCCTTCGTGGAACTTGTTTTCTTTTTGGTGTCATTAACAACTAATATAAGTACATGCATATTTGGCCAATGAGTTGCTGGAGCAACTGAAACTGCTATGGAATCAGTTCCATCTTTTTTGCTGCCCATAATCCATCGAACAAAACCTCCATATAAACTCCGGCAAGCCGAACCACTCCCTTGTCTAGCTATTGATGTTAATTCTTCTATTTCTACTCCATACAAACAAGCAAGAGTATAAACCAGACAGGCATAGCCGGCAGCGCTTGATGCCAATCCTGCTGCGGTGGGGAAATTATTCTTCGAACATATATTAAGCTTCCAATCAAGAGGAAACTTAAGATTGCCTCTAGATGCAGCTACCTGTTTTACTAAAAGTGATTTTCTAAGAAAGTAAGTCAAACACAAGTCCCATTAGAACTTACATGCTACCAAGCACCGCATCACTCTTGGATTTTCTTCAAATGGAACTTCTTCACCGTTCAGCCACATTGTATTTTTTTGGAATTTCTCCGAAGCTGCTGCTGTTGTTTTCGCACACATCTACAAAAAAAAAAAAAAACAATTTAAAACTTTGATTTTATATTCTGATTCTGATTCATATGTAAATCTAGAGACAAGCCAAAGGTCAGGCCTCTGCTACCTTTTTATGTTCCAAAATTACACGTAGCGCTTACCTCATCGGTACTCAAAGTCATGCTTAAGGAGTCGTTTATTGGTAAAATTAGATCCTCATCACGCTTGCCCCCTGGAAACAAATTAAAAAATACATTTATTTTGTAGGTCATTAATTTTGGAGAAAGTGAATGTTGAATGAAGAATGCCGAATATTGGACGTGATATGCTTACAATACTTTATAAGGGCGATGTTTACAGGTGCTATGCAGGTTTCTACAAACATTTTTGTAATTAATTTTAACTTTGAAATTAGCCTTATAATTCAAAATAATCCAAGAATTCGCAACGGGATACCGAGACTTTAGAACGATTTCTAATCTTCTCGATGCCAAATCTTGGGAACGATTTTTGGATGCATATTTTGCTGTCAGTTGAAAAGTAAAAGTGTTGCCGAGTGTGAAGTGTGAAAGTACTTTTTCTTTAATATTAGATAATACCATTTTAATCTTATGAATAGCGTCAGATTAGAATTTTACACCGCATAGAAGAAACAGATAATACCAGCAAAAAATGTTTCTATAAGTTCTTCGACAAATATGGAAGCACTTAAGAAAGTATGACGTTTAAATTGTTATAGGTAATTTTAAGATTTAACTTTTAATGTATGCTACCACAAGGCACTGTTAGGGCCTTCTCGAATCGAGTATTCAAAAACCAATGTAGCCACCATAGTGCGCAGAAGACCATTATGATATTGTAAGCATACCATTAGTACCGTTACATTTGGTGTGCTGTTTTTCACCAACGATAGTTTAATGAGGATTGCATATAGTAGACATTCATGGCAGCGCAGGAAAAGAGTGGCTTACTAATGCTACGAGCTAAACGAGGAGAGAGAACATCATTTAAGTTCGTAGGTTTTGCTGAAGGTATAAATAAGATTACATCTGCACACTGTTTAATGCCAATAGTGATCAAGATTCTGCTATCAAGCAAAATGATCATTCAACCTTGGTGATGAATTCACTAGCTTGTTCTTACAAGACATGTTATCCATTCAAACTTTAAATGAAAGGTGATCGGTCAGCTGTCCAGCCCCCGCTGGGGTTGGGATCGTTGCAATCCCAAAGCAGATTTTCTTGTGGAAAGTTAAACAACGCCGCTTTTTAAAGAAGCTTTTATCCTTTTAGGCCAACAAAATTTCAAAGTCCTGGGTTTTTAAACTGCCTATTTTGAACGTGTTGCTTAAGCTTCAGAAAAGTTAATAATCGGTAAGGGGCAAATCTGGTGAGTGTGGTTGTTGAGACAAAATTCCAAACCCCACGTCTGTGAAAAGCTCATAGATATAAACTGTCCTGCATGTGGTTTTGCGTTATAATGTAACAGGTTGGGACCTTGTCTATTTATCAGTGAAAGATATTTGCATTATGGCGACGCTGTAAGAATAATGCACAACTCGTTCACTCGTCCTTCAGACTATTACACAGCTTTTTTAGGTTGTAGTTCTGTCATGGTATGTACCCTGAGGATAACTTACGTCCAACCATTTCCCTGCCCTTTTCCTAACGGTATCTGTTGGTCAAAGAAATTGCACTTCCAAATGGCTTATTAGCTCTTTTAAAGAGCTACTTATCTTTTCAGGTCTTCTTACCTTTCCGGTTCCTAAAAGGTGACAACTTATTTATACTTAATTATAGCGGATGCTCACAAATTAGAACTCTCGGAAATTCGAAGCTCCCAGAAATTAGAACCTGAATTTTTAATGCGTTGGTTGCTCTAAAATTAGAGCTTTAGGTTCTAAGCGATTTCTGAGCAACTTTTTTCTTAGTTTTGTACACTTTCGTGAATCCCCACTTTTGTATTTATTGTATTTTGCTCCAACAAAGTTGACATAAAAGAGGGAATGTTTGTCTTTGGAAACCAAAGTTAAGATATTAAAAAAGCTTAATGAAAGCGTTCAAAGGAATCGTTTGGCTGTAGATTTTAAGTGATAAAATCTGCCATCACTATTATAAAATCGAAGAAAGAAACGATATTAGATGCTGTTTCCAACATCTATCAAGAACCAAAAATTAAACCTTCGGAAATGGAAATTCTTCTTTTTGAGAGGTTTTTAAATCAACTCCGTTTATGCACAGACTTCGTGCAAAGGTAGCTGAGATGAAGCGAATGGAGACAAGTACACATAATTCCGACGAAGGCGGATTATTTTTCTGCTGCCTATTAGATAGAACATATGTTGTCGCTGTTGCATTTCAATTTTTCTAGACGCAAATATTGCTGGTGCACAAAAATTAAAGCCGTTGGTTATCAGAAAAGCAAAAAAACACAATGTGCTTCAAAGCTTCATTGCGACTTTTCGAAAAATGCTGGGATGACGTCGCGGATCTTTTATGAGTGGTTGAACAAGATATTTATTAAAGAAGTGAGGAGAAATAATCTTATTTTTTGGTTTCATAATTTTTAAAATACAATGATACAAGACATTTTTTCTCAAATTTTTTTTTTATTTTTCTACATAGTCTCCTTGTAACTCTACACACTTCTCCCAGCGATGCTCCCATCTCTCTAACCCGTCCAAATAGTACTTGGCGTTTTTCTCTGCAAAATAATTGTTCACGAAGGTGATTGCCTCCTCATTTGACGAAAAGAAGTCGCTTGGGGCTAGATCTAGTGAATAAGGCGGATGGTCAAGCAGTTCAAACCGTAATTCATGGATTTTCGCCATGGCAACCGCTGAGGTGTGAAACGGCGCGTTGTCTTCGGGAAACAGGACTTTCTTTTCCTGCAAATGTGGCCATTTTTCCGCAATTTCTGCCTTCAACTTGGCAAGTAATGATGCGTAGCATGCTCCTGTAATGGTTTTTCCTTTTTGAAGGAATCGATTAAGATAACTCCTTTACTATCCCAAAAAATAGTCGCCTTCACTTTTCCAGCCCAAAAAAGAGTTTTTGCTTTTTTTGGAGCCGGCTCGCCCTTTGCAGTCCACTGTTTTGACTAAATTTTTGTTTCGGGCGTATAATGGTGTATCCAAGTTTCATCTACAGTAATTAGTCGGTGCCAAAATTCGGATTTATTGCGCCTAAACTGCGCCAACAGAGCGTTGGAAATGTTCATCCGAACATGTTTTTTGTCTAACGTGAGCAAACGCGGCACCCAACGCGCGGACAGCTTTCTCATGCCTAAATCTTGATTTAATATGTAACAAGCACGTTCTTTGGACATTTTCATAACCTCTACTATCTCTCTCACTTTAATTCGGCGGTCGTCTAACACCATTTGGTGAACTTCAGCAATGTTATCGTCAGTGGTTGCAGTTTTTGGACGTCCCGAACATTCATCATCTCCCAAGCTCTTATGGCCACGTTTAAATTCAGCTGCCCAAAATTTCACTGTGGTAAATGATGGTGCAGAGTCCCCATACACAGAGTCCAATTCATTTTTGATTTGCGTAGGCGTATTGCCTTTCAAAAACCAGAATTTAATAACAGCTCGATACTTAATTTTTCCATTTTCACAAAAAACACTCACATCGACTCACTCAAACGTCAACTAAACTGCGCGTCCAGAATGACTGAAACTTCGGTAAGTAACTGTCAAAAGATGCACAACTAGCATTCACCAGCTTTTATTGACAAGTGCGGATATCTTTATGTTGCGGTCGGAAACTTTTCAGACAACCCTCGTATTTTCTAGTGAAAGTAATTTGCCTCCGAAGGCTATTTTGCTTATTGATAATTGCTCTGCTCATGCACAATTGAGAAACTTCAAAGCGACGATGGAAGCAATAGCTACACTTTTATTTCCACCGAAAGTGACAGTTGCTGTACAACCAATTGATCAAAATGCAATAAAATTAACAAAACTAATCTACAGAAGTAAGCTACTTGCTCAATTACTCGCTGAAGGTGGCGTACTGAATAGTGTTTCAATATTTCTGAAACAAAGAGTGCTAAAGAATTCTTTGTCAAACTTGTTAAAATGGAACTGGGACCAATACGGCAGCGACGATTTCCCACAATTGGTGCATAAAAATTAGGACTGCAATGGTGTTCTTCAAATAAATCAAAATCTTTCAGCAAAAATTTCACAAAACGATTCCATCTGTATATAGGAAATCATAAAATGGAATGAAGATGTTTTTAAATATTTATCTGAAGATGAAGCCAGTGGCAACGATGAGGCTTCAGGTAACAACGAAGACGATGCTGTCGATGTCGCATCAGTTATTTCTCATTCTATATCCATTGAAAACGTCAATAATTGAAGTCAATCTTTGGCCCTCCTTAACGATATCGTTGTATCAAACTCAATTAAACCAAACAAACATTACTGATTATATGCAAAACAAAGGTTAATTGTTAACTAACAAAAGAGATTTGTGTGAAAATAATAAATTTTGGTGGTAGTTTCACTCTTTTTTTTTTACTTTTTAAGTGAATTACAAAACCGTCCAGAAATTAGAATTAGCCGAGGAACAAAGTATTTCCGATTTCTGAGCGTCCATTGTACATGGTTTAGAATTCCCTCTCCTTAAAAATTGACAGACGTGAAGTTTAGTTTGGCGACAGATTAATTTAAATTTCTTAATATGTACTTGTACTTATACTCCATTTACTTTATTCACCTCCTAAAATCATACTACAAAAATCATGGTTAACTCCTAATATACCCCATTATTTACGTTATATTACGTTTTCAACTTATCAAAAGTTCGTTGGCACATATTCCAAAGTTTGTTTATTTACATCAAGTTCCACCTGTTACACATGCAAAATGCATCGGAATCCTGACCTGTTGAACGATTTCCGGTCTGTCAAAGTTTTGTTTTGATGTAAAAGTTCCAAATATTTACATCCACCAGCTGATCTAAATAAAAACAAATATCAGCTGATACTTGTGCCAAACGCAGACGCCAAATGCAACTGTCACTTGAAGTTTTGTTTACAAACAATTACCCCTAAAATTTGACATTTCGGCGGTGCCCTCGAAAACTACCCCTAACAAAATGTCAATTTTCATTTGGCGCCATACTTCACACCCTTCTACGTAGCCGTCAACTAAGGGATGTTGCACAAAATATTCTCCGTAAGGGTGGCAATTGTCATTGCGCTTCATGTTGTTTATCGATTATCTGCGGCCGAATAAAAATTTACAGAAAATTTTTCTTCTCCGTGTTTAATTGCATTTTTTCATCAGAAATAATGAATAAAAAGTAAAT
The DNA here is from genome assembly GCA_963966105.1 of Volucella zonaria. Lineage (NCBI taxonomy): Eukaryota > Metazoa > Arthropoda > Insecta > Diptera > Syrphidae > Volucella > Volucella zonaria. The sequence continues at coordinate 163,079,636 of OZ014532.1, forward strand.
TAAATTGGAAAACTTAACAAAACACTTAAAAACCGAATTGTGCAGCTAAAGATATTTTAGAAAAACGTAAAGTTTCACGTGATAAAAGCGTTAAAAGGAAGTTCTGTTAGTGCAATGGTGGGTCTGGTGCAACCATCCAAATATGGTGAACATTTTCACGAATTGTATACAAATAGTGCGGAAAGGTAAGCAATTTGAGTTGTTTTCTTATTGAATTTGTAGAAATATTTAAAGAGTTTTGTAGAATTATGGGTTAAATTGTAATTTTCTTATTTTGGAAAGTCGAGACTGATTATCGATTTTTACCAATCGGATTAAATATGCAGGAGATGAATCATCCTCCCTTGTATAACACGAGTACGTACATAGGTGTGTAATTAAATTTTGCAGACTAGCTTCAATGGCCAAATTGATAGTACCTACCAATTGATGGTTGACTTATTAGCAAGAAAAAATAGCATGGACAATTTTGCAGTATTCTACAATATATGTAAAGTTTTACATATATTATTGTTAGGTACAATCCAACGGAGAGATAAATTTATCCATGGACTCGTTCAATTTACTCGAATTTAATTGAAATTGTTAATAATTAAATATGATTGAATGATGAATGATGAATATGTACATATATTGTAAAAGTCAGTAAGGTTGCATTTAATATCCATTCAAGAAATAGTAGAAGTCAGATAAAACAATGCGTTTCACTTAAGGTTTCCCACTCTAGAAGAAAACCGACGAATCTTCGTATCTATTTACTTAGCTACTTGAAGGGTGCGTTTTGTTTTGCCCTTTTCTTGTTTCTTGTTCGCAAATGCTTATTGCAACTGATTTCATCAAAGCTAATAGATAAGATAAATAATAAGATATTTTAGAAACTATGGAATTGGTTTGCCCTTGCTATTCAGCCCATATAATTAAAATGGATCTTATCTGATTTTCTGGTTACCATTAAAGTCTTGATAGTTATTAAACAGTCGTCTCTCTTGCTTTACGCTGATGCTACTAAAGACACCAAACTTAAGGTAGCGCTACAATCCGGGGTAGACCTGGGCCATAACCAACAAGCTGCCTCCAGTTTTGCACGTTAATTCGGCTGGGATCTCCTTCCACTTGCGTATGCCACCACGTGCGGTGATCCTCTATGTTATTGTCCTGTCCCTCGGGGGCGGATTCGAAGACTTTTGGGATCGGAGCATTGGTGTCCAGCCATTTTACATGACCCAGTCATCTCAGTCGTTGGAGCTTCACTCCTCTGGCTAATTCGCTGTCGCTGTACAGGCCGTATAGTTAGGTCGTTGTTGTATCTTCTCCACCATTCACCGCAGACGGGATCGACAATCACCCGTAGAATGTTCCTCTCAAAGCAGTCAAGAGCACCCTCATCCGTTTTTGATAAATTCCATGCATCTGCGCCATAGAGCAAGACTGGGATTATTAAAGTCTAATAGCCCAAAGAAGCAACGATTGACAAGAGTTATCCTTTGTTTGATCTCATCGCTGTTGTCGTTGTCTGAACTGATAGCGGAGACTAGGTAGGCAAAGTCCTTAACGACCTCAAAATTATATCTGTAGAGGGTGACGTTCAGTTTCCTCGACCGCGCGCTTCTCATGCTCCCTTTTTCTTCTGAAAAGCTGGTGTTCGTCACTCCTCGTAAAGCTCATGAGCAGTTATAGTCCTTCTGTGCAGCGCCGCTCTGTATGCATCTTGCTTAGTTGCATGTGGTCGTCGGCACTCGTCGTCAAGCCAGGGATTTCGGTGTGGTGGCCGAGTGAAACCCATCACATCAGAGGTGGCATCTTGATACTTTATGCTGGCGGCATAGGAACACTAAAGAGATTAAGGGAGACTCGATCGGAGAAGGATTTATCGATATCTTTTGTACCCGTCCGACGTCAAACTTCCTCACACTATTAGCTTGCCTTTGTGATGTTCGAGATATCCGCAACCTTACCTTGGCTACAACAAGGTATTGGTCCCAGTCGGTGTTGGCCCCTCAGAACTTTCGGACATCCGTAATACTGGAGGAGTGGCTTGCGTCGATCGCAATGTGGTCAGTCTGGTCGACGCTTCATTGATCAGGAGTTCCCCAATCTCCATCTTCCCATATGAATATCGAGATGAAAAAACAGCGTGCTAGATACGACAATGTTTCGACACGCCGCAAAAATTGATTAGCCTGAATCCTTTGTAGGATGTGATGTTGTGCAGACTATACTCTTTGACAGGACTACCAAAGATGCCCCCTCTTCCTAGCTTTGCATTAAAATCCCCAAGGGCAATTTTAATGTCATAGCGGGGGCACTGCTCAAGCGTTGTCGTCATCTCTTTGGTGTCGTCATCTTTCTCCTCCGTAGGGGCGTGCGCGCATATAAGCCTAATCTTGGAAAATTTAGCCTTAATACGGATTATTACGAAGCGCTCGTTAACATGACAGCAACTCTAGATTTCTTGCCTAAGTCTTCCTCCAACAATGATGCCGCATAGACGACATTGATGTAATAGATTGCGCAGTTTTTCATACCCATTGTCCGGCCCATCCCATCGCATTTCCTGAATGGCGGTAACATCTGCTTTGCAGCAGTTCAAGGTCTCCGCTAGTTGTTCGGCTGCACGTGGCCCATTAAGGGACCTAACATTCCACGTCCAGATCCGAAGGTCGTTGTTCTTGTTTCGTTTGCAGGGCTTATCAACAGTATATCCGTTCGTATCCGATGCTTGTTGGTGCTTTGTAACTTAGTTTTTTTTTCAGGACCGGGCAGTTACCCCAACCTGGGAGGCTATTTCCATTATAGATACCCCTAGGATGAGGGGTCGGTTAGACCGAAGCCAGTACACCGTTCGGGAATGTGACCGCTGCCACTAATCCATTAGGGGCTCATCCGCCACTATCTCTTTTCCAAGACCATGACTTAATCTCAGAAATCCTTACCTGCATGAGCTCCAAATATAGTATGTCGGAGTAGCCCGGATAAGGCCTTATTTGCTTTATTTCACCGTTGATTTCATTTCGGGAATTCATCCGCTGTCCCCTTTATAGTGCTGTTATTTTTGTATGCCGGTCAGTACTCGCGCTTATAAGTTTCGCTATTCGCACCATCCGGATGGACATCGACCAGTGCCGGATGGTTACCACTTGGAGGTAAAATAAGCACAATTGATGTGTAGAAATAGTTATAACACTGGGTATTGCCAATTTGACAATTCTTAGTGCCTATCCTATTTGTACGGTAAGCAACCAATGTCCCCAAATTCCAATCAATACCCTTAACGCGGAAGCGCAGCCTGTCACACCCCTTACTTCATCATCTCCATGGTCAACCTGCATCCCTTTTCTATCCCTCGGCGACCGAGGAAATCGGTACGACATTTCCGTTCAAAGACTTTTGCAACTGTTACCATGCAAGATTCTTTTACCTTACCTTTGCTGGCCCAGACTTTTTATTCAAGAAGTTCCAGTGTTTTGGCAGGTTATCCAATGTGTTAGCAATGAAGTAATCGATTTTGGTAGCGAAAAACTGCCATTTGAACATTCAGAATGGAAATACTCGAGAACGCTTTGTAGAGATGGAAATAGATGGTGCGATATCATCAGAATATGGTGGCTGGGGTAACATTTCCAAACCATTTCCAACAATTTTTTGAAAGCTTTTTTTCATTGTCACGTGTAGTCTTGTGTTGTCGTGATTGCGTGTCAAGATTGAACTTTGCGCTGAATTCCTGTTTTCGAAATATCGAGCTACTACGATTTCCTTTTGTTTGAGCAAGTCATAGTACATCAGACCAGACCTTCTGATGTATACCAGTTTTTGAACTTGATGTGGGAGCTTTCCTTCTCTAAACATGGGCTCACTTTTGTATCCCATTTTTATAAACTATCCACTTTTCATCAAGTGGTCGGAAAACGGCTCACTTTTCTGACGAGGCACATATTGGAATTCAGTCCATTAATTTTTTTCATTTAATTCTGGTAATACCCATACAGAATGCTTTGATACAAAATCAAGCTATTATGTAATGAACTCCAAGCCTGAAGACCATATCTACACAAGCTAATGTAGGATTTGTCCGTATCATAATGCGTAGCCCTTCATCACTTTCCTGATTGGGGTTTATCTTTCAAAGAAAAGTCACGCGAACCGAATTTTAAAAACTACCTTTGGCATTTTCGACCTGTTACTGCGGATTTTTTCCCTTGCACCGTGTTATTGCCTTTTTGGAACTGAGTATACAATGTCTCAAGTGTACTTTTTCTTCACTCATGTTGGGTCGAAATGACAATTGATGACTAACATATGCAAAAATTTACATAAATCACTTGCCGTAATTCTGAATTTATCTATATAGTAGATGGGAAAATGTCATTGTACTCGTATATGGCTTTGAAATTGGTTGGACTTCTTTAGGATTTGTTTAATTTTAGTTTACTAAAGTTTGCCTACCGTATAGGTTGCAAGTGTGTTGCAGATAAGCATTGCAGAGCGTCACAAACCGTTCATCTTTGGCATTCTGTCTACTTAGGTTGAGATCACATCACATCACATATTTGTAATCTTGGTTGTCATTATCCACTTTCACATTTAAATATTTGCGTTGATGATGTTTTCATTGGAGTATATGTACTATGATACTTACTTACTTCGTTACTTTTATGGACGACAAGTCAATCCATTTCTATACAGATGGATCGAAGATTGAAAGCGAGGTTGGTGGCGGTGTTTTCTCAGATAAGCTTAACCCAACCCTCTCCTTCCACCTTCCAAATCACTGTAGCATGTTCCAGGTGAAAATTTTGCCGATTATCCCTCGACTCGGTCTCACAAAATTATAAAACCGCCGTTGATTGTCGATCATCTCTCAAGGGATGGCAGAGCAGTTCAACATTAATTTATGTTGGGCGCCGAGCAGAAGAGATATTCCAGGGAATTGTAGGACTCACCAAAATTGGAACCACCTACCTAGCTATCCTACCTGAAAAGAGTATCATCGGTATACCAATCGCTATGTACAAACTATCATAATATTAAAGCTTTTTTTTTAAAGAATTTAAAACTCAAGTGGGTATGAATACACTTATAATGCCTCAGCATGTGTTAAGTTTTTTGGAAAGTGGGATAGAGAGAGAAAGAAAGATGTTTGGGCTCAGTGGTTATTTCTCTCCATGGGTGGCACCCAACATTTAATGGGGAGACTAAATTCTTAGTGGAAGTTGGCTTGATGTTGATTTGTAGTCAACTACTCGTCTTAATTGATTTTCGTTAACTGAAAAAATGGATGATATGTCTTTCGGGCGAGGTTGGGATTCGAACACCGAACCTTCCGATTTGGAAGCCAGTCCACTACCACTTGAACCACGGCCACCCACCAGCTGGATGCTAATAGAAGAACAAACCTTATATGGGCTGTTGGATCAATATGTCTAGCGACCAAACAAATCTGGCCAAAACTGAATCTGAATCGCTCTAGGAATTTGATCTTTCAAAAGATGGGAAACCTTTCATCGCTTCCATAATTGTTATCACTGGACACTGTCTTACAGGCAAGCATGCAAGAAGGCTTACCGATTTTACAATAGACTTTTGCAGAAGCTGCAGGACGAGGAGGAGGATGAGACAATTCTGTAGCGCCTAAATCCAAGTTGCTCCTTTGGACATACTACATGTGTATATTACCTAAAGTATCACAGACAAACTTGACGATATGACACAAGAGCGAAGTCAGGAAAATTTGGGAAGGCTGATGTGAACATGTTATATAAAATTGGTCCAAGACCTGAACCTTATGGAACCCCTGAGTCAAATGAAACTAGGTCGGAGACGCCACTACTAACATGAACTCTGAAACAACGACAAATTATTTTGAATCACTTTCTTAATATACACCCTGAATGACTCGAACTGCAACCAACTTCGGACTTCTATAATTTCCAAACCGTTCATGACAGTGAGCTCAAATTTTGACACATGACAGATAATTTTACTATTTACAGGCCTTTTCAAACGATTTGCGTCTCAGCTGTGTTGAAAAATTTTTATCCGCGATGGAATTCAAACGTGATAGTGTGATTGCTTTATATTTGGCTGGAAAACCACAAATAGCTATAGTTAGAACCCTTCAGCACCTCAATGTGAATAAATCGAACCATAGCTTGTTACCGTGATACTGGCAGCGTTGCAAAACGCCATGGAGGTGGTCATAAAAAAACAGCAACAACAGAACAGTGAAGGCTCGAATTGAGCGAAATCCGCGTCGAAGTCGAAGAAAAATGGCTCGTGAGCCCAACATATCTTTGTTACCGATGCAACACATACTGAAAAATGAGTTTGGGCTCAAGTCATTGAAGTTCCAAAAAGCACACGATCTTACACCGCAACAGAAAAAAGTTAGAGTCGAATAAGCGAAGGAGTTGCTACGCTTGCACGAAAGTGGTGAGTTGGCGAATTTGGTTTTTTCCGATGAGTCGCCATTTGTTATCGAGCAATATGTCAACAAACAAAATGACCGAGTTTACTTGACAGAGAGGTCCTTCGAAAATGTACACCTTCGGACGGCCACCAGAAAGCAGGCAGCACCGATGATGGTAGTTTGGGCCGCTATAACCGCCGATGGTCGCGTCAAATTTAATGCGATTGTATGTCGTAAAACTGTCTTAGAGGCAGTATTGAAGCGTTGGGCAAACAATCATTTCGGTCGGAGACCGTGGACATTTCAACAAGACTCGGCACCGTCTCACAAAGTGCGCGTCAACCAAGATTGGTTAAAAAACAATGTTCCACACTTCATTTCTTCGACACAATAGATTGCAAATTCTGCGCATGCAAATCCGTTGGATTTCTCTGTCTGGGGTATTTTGAAGGCGAAGGTTGGCACTAAAAAATACCAAAGTTTGGACCACCTTAAACAAGCACTTCGCCGGGAATGGGCCAAAATACCGCAGAGTCACTTGCCTGCAGCGTGCGATGCTTTCTTTGGACATATTGAAAACTACTGATACGAGGGCGGGTCAATAAGTCCGTGACTTTTTGAATTTCTGACCTCTTTACTGAAACAGCAACAGGCATCTGTCAGTTGACTCCTGTCAAAATTTAAACTTGCTGCGTCAGTTAGTTTGTGTTTGACAGCTATTTTTATCAGACTACTCACTAATTTGAGGAGAAAATGGAAAAAAGTGAATTTCGTGTTTCTTGCGAAAAAAAACCATTACCGAGACAAAGGCTAAGCTTGATAAATACTATGGGGACTCTGCACCATCGATTTCAATGGTAAAAAAGTGGTTTACTGAATTTCGTTGTGGCCGTACAAGCACAGAAGATGCCGAACGTCCTGGACGCCCAGTTGAGGTCTCTACACCCGAAACAATCGAAAAAATTCACGATATGGTGTTGGCCGACCGAAGATTGAAAGTGCGAGAGATTGTGGAAGCCGTAGGGATCTCGCATGGCTCAGTGGTTTCAATTTTGAATGATCACTTGGGCATGAGAAAGCTTTCCGCAAGATGGGTGCCGCGTTTGCTCACAGTCGACCACAAACGCAACAACTGTAACAACTTCACAGGAAGGTTTGGCGTTGTTTAATCGCAATATGGAGGAGTTTTTGCGCCGTTTTGTAACCGTGGACGAAACATGGATCCATCACAACACACCAGAGAACAAACAACAGTCAAAACAGTGGGTTTCTAAGGATGAATCGGCGCCAAAGAAGGCCAAGGTGGGTTTGTCAGCCAATAAAGTTATGGCGACTGTTTTTTGGGATGCACGCGGGATAATCCACATTGACTACCTTCAAAAGGGAAGAACAATCAATGGGGAATATTATGCCAACTTATTGGACCGATTCAATGACGATTTGAAAAAAAAACGACCTCATTTGGCCAAGAAAAAAGTTCTTTTCCACCAAGACAATGCAAAGGTGCACACATGTGCAGTTGCCATGGCAAAAATCCATGAATTGGGCTATGAATTGCTCCCTCATCCACCCTATTCTCCAGATTTGGCTCCGAGCGACTACTTCTTGTTCCCAAACCTGAAGAAATGGCTTGGTGGAAAAAGATTTGACTCCAATGATGAAGTCATCTCGCAAAAAAAGGCCTATTTTGAGGACCTCGACAAATCATTTTTTTTGGAAGGGATAAAAAAATTGGAGAAGCGTTGGACAAGCTCAAGGGAGACTACGTTGAAAAATAAAATTATTTTTTTATCAAAAAATCTGTTTTAATCACGGCCTTATTGACCCGCCCTCGTACAATTTGAAAATTGATTTATTTTTGTGGAAAGTCGTGGAGTTATATGCGGGGTGGTTTTTTTTACTAATGTGAAGCGGTGTGCTATGGTAAGTAAATCACTGTATGCCAATATTCCAATAAAATATTTGTTATTTATTTACTTTTGGAAAAGGTCGAGGTCGATAACAGGAAAAAGACGGGCTCTGGCGGTGGCACGATTGAATGAAGTTGACAAAAAAGTTTTTGGCATATTGGAGCAAGATGCTCCCGATATTTTTGGTCTGCCAGTTCCCGAATAGCTTCATGATGATGTGGCTAATGAGTCTTCTGGCATTTTCCAAGGAACTGAGCTTGAAGTGCAAAATGCACTTTCTTTCCTTCACAGAACACTAGTTGCAGTAGAATGAGTAGACAAATTCCATCTACTCCGTCTGGTAAGAAGAATTGTGTACATATGTATTTAAATAGATTTTTATTTTAAATTGCCTTTATATATAGAGCCTAAAAGAAAATACATCCTTGACGGCGAAATTGCACAATTAAAGAAGGAGAAGCTAGTGTTGGAGATAGAAAATTAAAAAAAAAAAAAACAAAAAAACTTGATCTGGAAATTGAAAAGCTGGAAAACAAATTGCTTAGTAATAATTTGGTGGAAAAAGAGTGCAGTATTTTGACAATAAAAGAGTTCTAAAGCAAATAAAAAGATTTTTATTTTTCAAAACTATTGTCTAAACGAATTTATTATTTCTTGTCTACGTGTTATCCCATCTTGTGTGTTAAGTGTAGTGTTTTCTATTAATTGGTCTGCTTCATCGTCATCATTTTCATCCTCATTTTCATTTATAGTATATGAAGTTAGATTACAAAGCGTTACACATGCTTTTATTATATTGCAGGCGTATATGGGATTAAGTCTTAACTTTTGTAGACACGGAAAGTTTTCTTTCATACACCAAGTGCATTTTCGATGAGCCTCCTTGTTGATTTATGTGCACGGCTGAACCTTTGAACTGCGTCATCATTCAAGTTGCTATTTTGTGGTGTTATTAGCCAATCCGGAATCCTCTAATAAAATCGATCGTGAATGCGGCCTCCAACCAGAATCCATTTTAGACCATAGCACGCTGTTTCGCAATACCCTTGCATCATGCACTTTTGCTGGCCATCTGACACTGACATAGTAAAAGCGCAAGTCCGGGCCACATACAAGCATACAATTAATTGAGTGCTTTCCATGTCGATCAACGAAGCGATCTTCATACTCATTTGGAGCGTCTATTTTTATCAGAGTTCCATCAATGCATCCAGCAACATTTGGCATACCAGAATATTGGGTATATAACTTAATTCGTGCGTTTTGAACGTTTATTTAAGACAGCATGTACAATAGTATTATTCAAAGTATTGTCCATCTGAAGCTATGACTTTTTCCCATCTTTCTGGCAATTTGTGGATCCCATCCCAAAAGAACTGCTCCGGCTTGGCAGCCAAGAATGAATCAAGACAATTTTTGATATTCTGCTCTGATGTGAACCGTATTCAGTGAGGGCGTTCTGCATCGACCGGAACAAATGGTAGTCAGAAGGGGCAAGGTCTGGGCTATAAGGCGGGTGGTGTAAGACTTCCCATCCACTATTTTCCAAATAGTTCTTTACCGGAATAGCAACGTGGGGCCGAGCGTTGTCATGATGGAAAATTATTGCCTCGTGTCTGGCCGCATATTCCGGGCGTTTTTCGGCCACTGCTCTCTTCAAACGGATTAATTGTGTTCGGTAGCATTGTCCATTGATGGTTTCACCCGGTTTTAGCAGCTCATAATACAGCACACCCATCTGATCCCACCAAATACAGAGCATTACCTTCGCGCCATGGATATTCGGCTTTGCCGTTGATTTGGCTGGTTGGCCGGGTTTCACATATGATTTTTTGCGCTTGGGGTTGTCGTAATGGATCCATTTTTCATCACCAGTAACAATCTGATGCAAAAATGACTTCCTTTTGTGGCGTCCCAGCAGCATTTCGGACATGCAAAACCGCCTTTCGACGTCTCTCGGCTTGAGTTCATGTGGAACCCAATTTCCTTGCTTTTGAATATATCTAGCTGCTTTTAAACGTTTTGAAATGGCTGCTTGAGTGGCACCCAAAAATTCTGCGAGCTCTTCTTGTGTTTGGCAACAATCTTAATAGAGTAATGCTTATAGTTCTTCATCTTCAAACTTTTTTGGCTGCTCAGGAGGTTCATCGTCTTCCAAGCCAAAATCACCACTTTTAAATCGTGCAAACCACTTTTGGCAAGTTCGCTCAGCTAGCGCATGTTCACCATAAACTTCCACCAAAATACGATGACTTTCGGCAGCAGCTTTCTTTATATTAAAGTAATGAAGAAGAACTCCCCGCAAAAACACTTTTTCAGGCACAAAGTTCGACATATTTGAGTGAAAAAAAATTATTGTTGTTTACGGTTCAAATGAATGACATATACTGAAATGACGTGCAATGGCAGTAGCTTTCCAACGCATGTTCCAATGGAATAATACAAGTTACGCCATCTCTTAGCAAACCGCACGAATTAAGTTATAGACCCACTTGAATACAATTTTTCGATCACTCCCGAAGTATTTGTTGGCCACTTCACTTGATTAGCGAATACACTTTGGTTGATAGCATTAACAACCCTTTTAATTACATAACAAACCATTGACTTTGAAACTCCATGCATACTAGCCAATGCAAGGCTAGTAAAAGTTGCTGTTTAACTGACAGAGCATGATTACGATTAGTTTCGTGTTGTATTAACGGTCCAATGCTTCTTAGCAATTCCTCGAAAGCAGAGAAGTTAATTCTAAATTTTTCATTAAATGTATGATACCTATGTTAAAATATCAACATCGATACGCTCTTTAAAAATTCGAAGTTCTCGTGTCTGATTGTTTTCGTAGTCACTATCATCACTGCTTGAGATCATTTTTATTTTAAACTTCTTAAACACACCTTGTGTAAGCACTAATTTTGAACCGCGAATATACTAGTACAAAGTTTTCGCAGTGCGTGATTTTATTAGTTATTGGCTGAAAAGTCCGTGCCGTTTTATAGCAAAACACAAAATTTTTGCAAAATTCAACTTTATTTATCAATGTAGTTGCCTTCGAGGGCGATACACTGATTGAAACGATTTTTCAATCTTTCGATACCAGTTTTGTAGAACGATTTCGGTTTAGCCTCAAAATAGGCCTCTGTTTCGGCGATTCGGTCTTAAATCTCTTTCCGGCGAGCATTCTTTTGAGGTCTGCGAACAGGAAATAGCCGCTGGGGACCAAATCTGGAGAATACGGTGGGTGGGGAAACAATTCGTAGCCGAATTCTTTCAATTTTGCCATCGTTTTCATCGACTTGTGACACGGTGCATTGTCTTGATGAAACAGCACTTTCTTTTTCTTCAAATGCGGCCGTTTTTCTGCGATTTCGTCCTTCAAACGCTCCAGCAACGCAATGTAATAGTCGCTGTTGATAGTCTGCCCCTTTTGGAGATAGTCGATGAAAATTATTCCATGTGCATCCCAAAATACGGACGCCATAATCTTGCTAGCCGAGGACGAGGTTCGTCGCCTGCTCGCCACTCAGACTTGACTCTGGTGTGAAGTGATGGAGCCAAGTTTCATCCATTGTCACATACCGGCGCAAAAATTCGATTTTATTGCGGTTGAACAGCTTTAAACACTCCTCTGAATCATCAAGACGTTGTTGTTTTTGGTCGACTGTGAGCAAACGCGGCACCCACTTTGAACACAGCTTTCGCATGTCCAAATATTCGTGTATGATATATCCAACACGCTCTTTTGATATCTTCAGAGCCTCAGCTATCTCGGTCAACTTCACTTTACGGTCATTCGTAATCATTTTGTGGACTTTTTTGATGTTTTCATCTAAAACAGCCTCTTTTGGACGTCCACTGCGTGCATCATCTTCGGTGCTTGTATGATCACTTTTAAATTTTTCAATCCACTTGCGAATGGTTCGTTCGGCTTGTGCAGAGTCCGGGTAACACTTATCAAGCCATTTCTTTGCATCGGCTGCATTTTTTCCCATCAAAAAGCAATGATAAATCAACACACGAAATTGCTTTGAATCCATTTTTTTTCACAATAACAAAAGTTACTTCACTCACAACGGTATATCTCGAGAACTAATCGTCCGACAGCTGTCAAATTTATACACGTATCTTTTGAAGCTTGGTACAAACTGAAAATTGTATGGATTTAATTTAAGTGGTGCCCTCTCTTAGAAACGGCACGGACCTTTCAGCCAATGTGTTACTTTTATGAAACAGAAAAGTTCACCGCAGTTGTAAATTCACTTGTAGTTACAAGCCTGCCATACTTGTAGTTATTAGTGAATTGGATTTCTTTATGAAAAAAAATTTGCATATAATTTACAAGATACAAGTGAATTCACAAATAATCATTAGTGTTGTAGTTTTATAAAATGGTGAGAACTATTGTGGTAGCGCCTAGATCCAAATTGCTCCTTTGGATAAACATGTGTATATTAGCTATAGTATCACAGATAAACTTCATGACTTTCTTATTTAAGATTTTCTCACAAATTTTACTAAGATTACGTAGTTGACTACTTGTCCTATAACTTTGAGGACCTTCAGGAGGCTTAACAGCTTTTATGATAAGTACTACTGCTGCAGCCGTCAGGAAAATATTGAGTTCTTAAACAACCGTAGATTATACTCGTAAGTACTAAACATTTAATTCGTATTCTAGACAAATTATTTGTGGAGATTGTAATTGTACTTCTACTCCATTAACCATCCTCAAGAATATGACCAAATATTCGGCGAAGAATATTTTGTCTTGACAGTTTTCATGAACTGGCCTGCTTTTCTCGGCTGTTTTTGTAGAGCATTAGCTTCGTCTTTTTGAATAGAATTTTGAACCCATTTGCTTTGCCTAACTGAAGTGGCAGTGGTTTCCAATGTTCAATTTTCTCTAGGTTTTATTAAGGTGTCCTTCGTGCTATTCTATGTTAAACCGGGTGAACTCCTGAGCAACTTCATAGCTGTAGTCATACATAGCGACTTTGTTTCGTTTGTTGTCGATCGAGGTTTTTCGTTGATGGCATATATTCGATTTTAACATCGTTTACCGGAAAGCCTACTAGTTGCGACTTAAAAACTTCTACAGCGGCTCAATGGGAACGAATGATCAGTCGATGTCGTCATTAACAACTAGACTAAATAGCTTCTACTCTACACAATTTCTGCTTGAAAAGCCCTAGATTGAAAAGGAGTATAGAAACATTATCTTATCGACATCCGATACAACTTCCAGTCCAGTGCAGACCAGCTACAGAGCTATGCAGAAGATATTCAACAGCATCGGTCTTTGCGGCGTGCCGTCATGGATAATTTTACGATAATAGAAATACAGGCAAAAGGATTTGGTCTTTGTAGGACAAAACATTTGATATTGGTAACTTAGAGATAGTTATCTACTATATTAGTTTCGCGAGTGGCACCCTAGTAGGATTTGACAGAAACTTACCATAGGAAAGTGCTGGTACCACGTTTTAGTAAAGCAAATGGCTTCAAAGCTCCTAACTCGGAAGGCGAAATGTATGTTCTACAAAGCACTTATTCTGCCAGTCCTTTCATACAGTAACCGATTGGTGGACGATAAGCAAAGAACGTATTGAAGACTGTCGAGACAACAATTCTTATCCGCATAATTGTATGTGAATGGAAAAAAAATATACGAACGATATACGAAATGATAAAACCGCGAACTATACGAGTATGAGCTGTATGTATAGAATAATTTTTTTTTGTGAGAATCGGAACCGGTGGCTTTATTATTAATCAGCTTTTTAGCAGCTATACCAACATTTTCTGTAATAAGAGATGGGACTGCGCCCTTCACTGGAATTGGGCATTTTCTCCTCTTATCACTCGGGCATGTGAATGCTACCGTTTGCATTGTTGTAAATATGTCGAACTAGCTCAGAACGGTTTATCGCTTCAATGATAATACCATAAACCAAAATCGCTATGGTTTGATATCAGAAAGAGTGCCTGTTTTACAGGAATTGGGTTTATCAACAGTTGAGGTGGTGCTTGGCACGAAGCGTTCGCAAGTCAGGAGGTGCAAGTAGGTATTAATAGAAAGAGGCGACGTAAATATGCTTAGGTCCTCATGTAAACCTAATGCCTCTCTTGTGCGAAACCGGGTCGGACAATGTAGATCCGTCGGGAAATTGGATGACTGTTTTAGTTTGGGTACAGTAATCTAAAGGTCATTTAATGTCAGTTAGAACTTAAACTTCCTCTGTTACGAGTATGTAGAAATAAGAAAAAAACAAACTGTTTTATTTTCTCTAATTTTTTTACAAACTTTTTATCAATATCCCTTGCTGCATGTACAATATATCAAATCTTCAATATTGCTTTTAAGAATTGTTACAACATTAAGTTTCAAAAAATTCAAATAAAATTCATTTCATTTTAGGAAAATTCAAGAACATAAATCCGGATCCAAACGAAATAACAACAAGGACAAAAAAGCTGTAGAAAACAGTGTAGAAAATGAGCAAATATATCCCGCTTACGCTTTGGCTCATATTGAACTCAAGCCCAATTCATCCAAGTTTTCTGTATTTTCAGCTATTAGATCAGCGGTGTTAGAAGCCGATGCTAAATATGCGCTTTTTCAAGATAAAACTTCATCCGTTAAAAAAACCAAAATAATATCATCTTGTTGCTTAATTTGCACCAATGCATGTCTGTCCAATAATCTAGTCGAATGTTCCTGCCACTCCAGTGATAAACGCAATCGTGGTGCTGATTCAGTCCATAGTGATGGTGATACGGAAACCGAGGAGGTGACTGAAAAAGAAGTTCCAATTGCTAAAGTTCCACTAATTGTTGGAGCTGGGTTACGAAGTCTATTTGAATTGATTGCTGATGCTAGAAATATTCAACCAAATCTCTGTACAAAAGCGTTAAAAGCTTTGCTTGATGTTATTCAGGGACAGCAACCTGAGAGTTTTAAGTTGGAGCCAGATGATTTAATCAATCCACTTTATGATCTGTTACTAGATTTAGCTACAATGTGTCCTACAACGACACCGTCACAGCCAACCCATACAACTTCTTATGAAGCAAACTGGTCAAACATTGCTTGCTCGTCATTAATTGGGCTATGCATTGCTCGCGGTGATACTGGAAAAATTTTAAAGGCCATTGCAGCACTTTTAAAGTCGCCAAAACAGATATCGTCTCAGATTATAAAGTTGCCATTAGTTCTGTTTTCTTTGCAGCGCACAGTTATAAGCGCAGCACTTAATAAGCCAATCCGCCCTGACTTTCATACACATGGAGTTCCCCAGAATTGTTTAGTCGATGAGGTGAGGAAAATGTTTTACTCTGTTCAGCAATAATATTTTCTTTTTCTTCAAGTTTTCTCTGAGGTCTGCTTTAAGTAATACTTCACCGTTTGCATCCACCCAACCAGTAATGACATCCGATGGAACGTTTATTTATCTTTTATATCGAAGTTCACTTTTGAAAGTTGGGACAGGATTCAATGGATCGTTTAAGGGAAACGTTTACGGCATGAACACTGAATTCGGAAAGGAATCATCAGGATGGTTGGGATTTTGTTCGGTAAAAATGATTTTTCTTTGCTATTTAATGCGTATCAAACATGTTTCCATCATATACTCGTATTTCAGGGGAAATTGTATTTTAAACGATTCTCAAAACGCTTGTCTGAGAATATTCTTCTCGTGAATACGGATACTTTGAGCACTATTGCTCCTGCAAATGTTAGTCTACCAGTTATTCGTGAAGGATTTAATTATGTTTTATTTTCGGATGAAGAGTCGATTAACATGATATGTACCAATCGTGACGTAAGTTTGTTTTATTGTTTTGCTACATTCATCTACTTGAATTGTAACCTCTTTTAGGACACACTACTAGTGAGACAAATTTACAACAGTTCTGGAATTTTAGCATTCGATCTACCATTGAAATTAGCCCGGAAGAAATTTAGAACCCTCGGCTATGCTGCATTTGAGGATGAAGTTCTCAATCAAAATCAAATTCAGAAAGTGAGATGAAGAAATTACCATTTGTTTCATATATGTATATATTTTTTGCTCTCAGATTCAATCGTCATATAATATCTTTGAGCCTAAATTGCCGACAGACATTGAAATTCAAGGTATCGCATGCGGTAAGGAATTTGGACTCGTAAAGGCTTCGAACGGGAAAGTATATTACTATGGAAAGGCACCTTCGTTAGGTCTTAAAGCTGTTGGCCGAACACCAACAATGAAAATTACCGAATTGATCATCTCAAAGGTATCCAACATAGTGCAAGTAGCTGTCGGACATGATGGAATTCACGCACTTTTGGTCAATGATGATGGAACTGTATATTTTGCAGGTATTAAAGAAAACCATGTGTCCAATCCGTTAAAGTTCTAACAACCTATTCTCTATTTTTTGTTTTTTTAGGCACAGCCCGGCGAGGGGAAGATGGTGACTCCTCAAAGAATCGTAGACAACCGAAAGCTATTAAACCAAAACGCTTGACTCGGATAGATGGTCATGTTGTGATTCAAGCCGCATGTAATAATGG
The DNA here is from genome assembly GCA_963966105.1 of Volucella zonaria. NCBI lineage: Eukaryota > Metazoa > Arthropoda > Insecta > Diptera > Syrphidae > Volucella > Volucella zonaria. The sequence goes on from OZ014532.1 coordinate 163,096,509, forward strand.
CACATCGGCATTTGTCACCAAAACGGGGCGTCTTATTATGTATGGCAAGGATACAGCGCACTGTGATGCTCATGGATATGTTACAGACTTTTCCGATCAGCATATAACAAAGGTTGCATTGGGAAAGGCTCATTGCGTGGTTCTTAACTCTAAAGGACAACTTTTTACCTTTGGTTTGAATAACAAAGGGCAATGTGGACGTTCTTTTAATTCAAAAACTAAAGAATCAAATTATTCAATGGACACAACTGGAAGCAGTCAAGTTGACTCGACTGATTCAAAAGCAGGGGAACGTAGACTTAAGTATGATGCAGCGAACTTGTGCGATTTTGATGATCATCATGTAGTGCAAGGACAATGCAGAGTATGTGTGGTTTGCAAAGAATGCACTGGTTATAATATATCATGTGTTTCATCACTCAATGTGCCGGTAGAGGAAAGAATGCCAGGAGCGTAAGCAAACAACACTGTTTTCCTCGATAGATTTAAATGTTTTTTTTTTTATTTTATTTGACATGCTTTTAGAATATGTCCATGTGGTCATGGCGATGCTGGATGTTCTAAATGTGGATTATGCTCTTCATGCATTGCAATGCAGGAAACTGAACATAATGGTAATAATCAATAATAAGAATTATTCGTAGAAAACAATGTGAGAAGTAAAATATTGGGAATATCAAATAAGAATTCAAATGAAAACCCCGAAACGAATTCAATAACAAACGATTTTGCTTAAACTGTTTCCTTTCTGGAAAAAAACAGAGTCCAGAATTGTGGCCAGCTGAAAGTATCTTTCGTCAACAAAGTAGTGTGTAGACGTATGGCATTATACTAATGTATCTCCACGCCAAAGTGTATGCTTTCTATCTACGGTCCACCCTTTGTCGAAATTCCAACTATGTGAATAGCGAATTCTTTCGTCATTCCGTTGAAGATCATTCATTGTGGAATCTTTGCCAATAACCTAAAGATTTATTCATCCCCTTGGCTAAGTTTACTCGTAAGATATGATCATTTAATTTTTGGGCTGCTGATGTTTTTTTTTATTTATGTTAAGGCCCAGTTACAAGTCATATGCATCTAGTATCTAGTAAAAGTCCATAGCTAATGTGATAGTGATTCATTTAAGATAAAGTTGGGAGGCAACTTAGCAATAGGTAAGCGGAAGTACATATTTCTTAATGAAATTGAATACGATCTTCACACATCGCAGTATGTACAGTAGTGTGCAAAACATTTGCAAGTTTTTTTTCTCTTGACGTTTTGTTTGATTAACTGTACAAAGAAGGATAATATGTAAGACTTTAAAGATAAATCCGTTACTGACAGTACACTCTTAGGTCCCAGCAATAAAAACGGAAAAAAGTACAGTTAGTTTAGTTATTCCAGGGAAAAATGTTAGCTTGCCAAATATGCAGCTGTGCAAAACATATGCAAGTTTTTTTATTTTTCCCTCATTTCTGTTTTAACTTCCAATATATTCAGATCAGGTTAGTAAAATAGTGTTCTTGGCAATAAGTACGATACCCGAACAAAGGAGCTGGTAGTTGAGGTTTTTAAAAACGGATCGAAGCAAAGAAAGATAGCTAGACGATTCAAGATTCACGAATTGACTGTTTCCCGGATAATTACAAAGTTCCGACAAAATTTATCAATTGCAACGCTTCATTCTGGTGATCGTCCCCGAAAAACAGACATGCAAACTGATAAAAAAAATTATCAACATTATCCGGCAAGACCTTTTCCGGTCTTCAACTGCAATCGTTACGGACTTCAACTTGTCAATCGATGCAAGCACAGTTCGTAGACGTGCAATAGAAAGCAATTTGAGGGTATACCGAGCTGTTAAGAAGCCTCTGTTAATCTTGAAACACCGTCAAAAAAGGTAGTATCTTTGTTTGATAAAAAACTGCTTCTAATTTCCTATTATTTAGACTTGAATTTGCGCATAAATATTCAACTTGGTCCCTGACGCAGTGGAGAACCGTTTTATTTAGCGATGAGAGCAAATTTAATGTCTTATCTACCGATGGTATTGGTTACGTTCGCCGAAAGCCAGGTACACGGTTAAATCGGGGAAACATCCGCGCTACTTTGAAGCATGGCGGCGGTTCCGTTATGGTTTGGGGATGCTTCTCGGTTCAAGCATGTGGTCCCTTACACCAAATAACTGGAATAATGGATCGCTTTGTGTATAAGGACATCTTAGACACAGTCATGCTTCCATACGCTCAGGAAGAGTTGCCGTTGTTATGGAGGTTTGAACAAGGCAACGACCCGAAGCACACCTCAAAGTTCGTTAAAGAATTTTTAGGGGCTCGGGGAGTAAATGTTTTGGATTGGCCTCCATAGTCCCCCGACTTAAACCCAATCGAAAACTTATGGGGAATCCTAAAACAGCGGACAAAGGGGCAACGGTTTACCTCGCAAAAGGTTCTTTATGGTTCCCAGTGGGCTAACAAACTGCCTTATTGCTTCCATGCCGAAAAGGTGTGCAGAAGTTATTAGAAACAATGGTTTTTGGACCAAATCTTGATGAACAAAAAAAACTTGCATATGTTTTGCACAGCCTTAAAATGAATAAACTTGTTTCTTTATGTTTTACAAAGTATCAAGAGTACATATTTTAAATTTCTTTGTTTCCTTTTAAGTATTAAATAGTAAGTAATACTTTTGACTGAAAATTTCATTAGAATTCTTTCTTTAGAGCAATTAATAAAGGATGTTATTGTATTTGAAAAAAAAATTGCAAATGTTTTGCACACTACTGTAAATCAATAAAGGTCATATGTAATTAAAAAGGATAGAATTTTGTCATCACCCTATATTTTTTTCAGAAGGTTTCGTACTTTTCTATTCCTGTTTGAGGTTGAATTTTTATTGTTTTGGTCAATAATGATAGGATGTCAGAGGATATCCTATATATCAATATAAAGTCAGATTTTCTTGCAAACTCTAGTAAAATGTAGGCCGCTAGTATTTCTGCATTCAGTTTGAACCTAAAAAAAATCATAAATTTGACACGATCGTGAAACACTAATCGCTCCTATATGTACATCAGGTCAACTAAAAAAAATTTTTCTCTTTCAGATCCAAAGCAGCTAAGCGATCTTACTCGGCAACGTTCTAAAAGCATTATTTTACGAAGAAAGCAACCTCGTGAAGAAAATAATCTAACATCCGATCCTGAAAAAGATCCTCCACGAGTTGCACCATTAGCTCCCCAGCATTTAGTTCTATCATCTAATAGTCCAGTTGTTCAGATTGCTTGTGGACTGCATCATACCGTAGTTTTAACTTTAACTGGAGAAGTTTTTACTTTCGGCAGTAATCAATATGGGCAGTTGGGCACTGGAGATCTACAAGCATTTAGCGGTCCGGTGTTGGTAAAAGTTCAGGGTGCAATTAGTCAAATTGCCGCTGGAAGCAATCACACTGTTTTGCTGACTCATAAAGGAATCGTGTACACTTTTGGAAATTACCAGGTAAGTTGGTTTGATACCAAGGGAGGAATTTCAAATAAATATCTTATTTTGTGTTTCTGTTAGAAAGGGCAACTGGGACGTTTGCCAAATGATTTTAATAACAAGTTATCTTTGCATGATGATGCATTGAAACTTGTTGATCCTGGCAAAGAAGGATCTACGCCCTCTTCGATTTCGGCACAGAGGCAGAAATTCTTATGGAATTGCACTCCAGGAGTTGTATTGTAAGTAAAATACTAGAAAATCAGATTCCAAAACTGATATTATTATTTTTCCAGTGGTTTGGGACCAAGCTTTGGCAAAAAGGCAACTTGGATCGGGGCTAGCGGTGACCAGACATTTATAAAAATCGACGAATCCTTAATCACTACCCACATCCTTCCAAAGATAAGTGTTATTGCTGATAAGAAGACAATATGTAAGAGACATGTACGCACTTGAACAATTGTTTGAATTGTGTTTTCTTTTCACAGTGCTGATCCCAACAATTCCTCTGACATTCCACGCTCTAACAATAAATCGCCGCGATGGTAGTTGCACTGCACACTACAACAATCAAGTGAACTTTGTCCAAATAATTCAAAGTAATCGTAATGCCGACCTCCCTGAGATAAATCAAAATATCGATCGAAATGTAGATCAAATGTCACGGAGCATGCACGAGTCTAGAAATCAAATATTTGAAGTTCATGAGAATCAGATGCTTATGGGTGGTGCAGATCAAAGAAAACGACGTCGTCAGGAAGTGAAAAGTCCTATAGAAAAACCAATGCCCCAAATTGCATTTGCTTTAGATCCGCAATTCAATGTGCTGTGGGTTTTTGATGGAGGTGTTAGTAAGAGTGTACTATGTTACAATGTTCTGGCTAGTGAGATACCCAGAAATGGGGTGGTAAGAAAGATAAAAAAAATACTTTTTGATGGGCTAAATGTACACCGTGCAATTTATCTGTAGAACTCATCAAATTTTCGAGCAATTCTATCGCCAGAACTGTCATTACCTACAAATAAACCTGAGTCACAGGTATCTCGTTCACAAGCCTCGTTAAATTTGTTGGCCTGTTTGGATGTCCTTACGTCAGCTCAAGATTTGATGTAAATTCAAGTATATTTCTTTTATTGACACACGCTAACATTTTCATCTTCTAGCCCCAGTTGTTTTGAGGATATCACTCCTGCACAGCAGAATCAAACAAAAGAGAGCCAAACGAATGACTATCAAATTTTGAATCGTTTCGACAACTTTGGTGGTGGATGGGGCTACTCTGGGCACAGTGTCGAGGCCATACGGTTCTCCTGTGACACCGATGTTTTAATATGTAAATCTTCCCTATGTTCAATAGTATTTGTATTATTATTTTCTATTTTAAAGGTGGCTTTGGAATGTTTGGAGGTCGTGGGGAGTATTCTTGTAAACTTAAGTTGTACGACCTTGGTATCGACGGAGGAGGTTATGAGAAAGACGGTGTTCTAATTTCTGAAACAAAAGAAATTCCATTTGAATGTCCAGCTAGAAGCAAGTACCACATTATCCTACCTAAACCGGTGACTGCATCTTCTGGACGATGGTACCTCATTTGGGCACGTATTGCTGGCCCCTCATCAGACTGTGGTTCTACCGGACAAGCCACCGTAACCACCGAAGATCAAATTGTATTTTCATTTAAGAATTCAAAGAAAGCGAATAATGGAACTGATGTCAACTCTGGACAGATTCCGTCCATTTTATATCGTCTGATCACACAAGAGTCTAAGCAACCTACACCACAAATTGAAATCGATCCAGTGCAAAAGATTTCGAAGTCTTTTGCCAATACCGTGACTAAGGAGTGTTTCGAAAGCCTTGTGTCACTTCTTAAATGGTCTTGGGAGTCTTTTAAAAAAAATATCCGAGAACAACGGGACAAAACTCGATCCTTGCAGGTTAAACAATCACTGGAATATTTGATATATGTGAATAAATCATGTTTGCGGTTATTGAGAAAATACACAAATGAGATATACCCACAGAAGCCATTAAAAGTATCAGCAAAGAAGCAACCAGATGGCACTTTGAGCAATGGTAAGATATTGTCTCGATGTATGTTCGTGTTCAGTGTAATTAGAATAATTGGAATTTCGTAGCTGTTAAGTCGACGAAACCATTGGCTAATGCACCCAAGCATTTTCTAGGATTTTCCAGTGAGCTTTCAACACCAACATCACGAAAAGCGAATATGGAAAATGTTCAGTTAGCTGAGTGTATTGGCAATGTACGGGCGCTCTTGATAGAGATTCTTAATGATGATATTTTTAAGGATATCTGCAGCGAAGATGGTATGTATTTGGTAGTCATTTCGTATAACTTACAAACACGTATTCTTCTTTTAGGTTATCGAATGGTTTTGGAAATTCTTGAGGAGTGTCATACAAGCTTTGTGGCTTGCTTCGATGCATTCTATCCAACATCATCACTTAAATGGAATTGCCTTTGTGATTTGCTTTTCCAAATGGATATGGTATGTTGTTGCTACACCATACTGTAACTCGTTTAAAAGTACATTTTTACTAATTCATAGGGCAATCTACACTCGCGTCTTTTGAGTGCTATAATTGCTGGCCTGTGTAGTCCGTCAATCAAACTGCGGACAACTTTTTCTTTACTTACATCGGGTAATGAGCGTCAGTCAATTGTAAGTCCAAGCGATAATTTTGGTCTACCAATGTTGTCGAGTTCAGAAAATCATCAGTATCCAATTTTGGTCGAGCAAATGATATATCGAACACAGCAAGAGAAAACTGAGTTCAGCAGCAATTCGTGGTCATTTAAGGATGTTCTGGTTAGGCTTCTGGATATTATTTCTAGCCCAGTGAAAGCTCGAATTGAAAATATCTACAATCATAGCGTAAATGTAAATGATTTTATACTGTGTAAGGATATCAATCAGGGGTTGATAAATAACTGTTGCCACTTATTGGCGAGAGTACTAGGGGAAATTGTCTATCAGACGTCATTAAATGATGTCAGTTAATTTTCTTTTTGGTACAATAACAATACGACTACTATGTTCCTTTTGTTTTTTTTAGTTTGAGAAAGCCTTTATGCCACCCAGGAGCTTGCATTCAACTGGCAACAGATTTTCTCGTTGCGATGTAAGTCGAACTTGGAATACAGGAAACTTTGGCCCTGATGCCATAGCGTTTACAGTTGATCGACCAGGAATAGCAATAGCAGGTGCGACGATGTATTCCGGTTCTGGAAGCTACGATTACCAATTGGAATTACTTTACGACAACACTGTGGATCTTCAAGCAACGGGTCATAAATGGGAGACTTTGGAATCAGTGTCCGGATCGTATGATCAGGAAACTGTTCACAATGAAATGGCAGAGATAAAATTTGAACGTCCAATCCACATAAAGGAGAATACTCGTTATGCCCTTCGATTGTGCTCACAAGGAGCTAGAACTTGCTCTGGTGATTCAGGAATGTCATCTATTCGAGGGCCTTGTGGTACCACATTTACATTTTATTCATGTGATTTGAGTTTCAACGGAACCACGCCTTCAAGGGGACAAATTCCATGCATCCTCTACTACAGTAATCCAGTCAAAAGCGATGGTAATTCAGTGACTTATGCTAACCAGGTTACTGCCCGGGATACTGCATTGCAAGTAGCCACAGATATTACAAAGAAGTGCACAGAACTTCTGATTTTGGCTAGAAACGCATTGGCAGCTTCCCTATCGCCTAGTGACAATTCATCAAATCATACCCAGACAATTGACTCCGAGCATAATATCACACCAATAGAGGAACATATGGACATCAACTGGGCAAACAATTCTCGCACATCAGCTCTATCAGGAGACCAAAGTTTGACAACAGCTAGAGATATCACTAAGCGAATTGAGTCCTTCTCGAAGGGCTTAATAGAAACTTTTAAATTTGATAAACGCTCCACAAATCCATTTGATATTGAAATTGAAATTGGAGCAACTGAAATTCATCCAAAAGATTTGATCGAAGAAAGTGGAGCTATTCAGGATTTGAATTATCGAAATGGCCAGGTTGATACAAAATTAAATGGCAACGATAGAACGGATAATGATTTGGATGTGGACAAGAAAAGTGACTCGGACGATGGCGGTTTGGGGAGTCAAATCACCGTGGTGCAGTTGCTCGAAGTTTTTAACACGTCTTCAGCAAATGTATTCCATACATTGTTACCGCTGATTTATGCCCAAATTGGAACTTTAGCGTGCAGTGATCCAAAGGTAAGATCTTACTCGATGATGCGAATACGATTTCTTCCAATCGATAATGTTTTATGGTTTTTAGAGTTCAGTACAGATTTTGGGATTGATAAAAGAAATTCTTCCTCATGTTGCTGCTTTAAATCAACTTTACGCAAGCAAAGAATATTCAACACTTAAACCAAAGGACAAGAAGGCTGACTTTTCTGCCTCTGATATTAATAAAAAGAGAAACGATGAAATTGAAAGGGGGATGGATACATGCACCACGAGTAATCATTATTGTATCGTCGAGAGTGAGCATCCCTATCGCAGTGGATCTATTACTTGCCAGAGGTAAGCATTTATATAACTAATTTGTAAATATTTTATTATTTTGTTTTATATAGGGTTGAGTTTCCACCCTGCGTCCAATGGTTTGCAATAGAATTTGATATTCAATGTGGAACAGCTCAGCTTGAAGATTGTTTGCTGATTTCCATTCCAACAAAACCATGTTTACTGGAAGCATGTCCAGTTGATAATGATTACTTGGATATGCTCGACAATAATATGTGCATGCAACGATCGAGTTGTAAAAATGCAACCGTCACAAATTACAGTCGGGGCCAAGGAACCAATGCTAGTACCAATGATGCAGAATGGGTTGTTATCAAAAAATTAAACACGTAAGCTAATTTTGATGCATTTCGTGTTTACTTTGATTAATAACAACATTTTAGCGCGGGAAATTGGGCACAAAACGTGATTGTTTTACCAGGTAATCGAGTAGAGTTTTCATTGGAAACTGCTTCTTTATATGCTCAAGATCCACATATAAATCGCTTTGGATTTAAATGTCTTATTGTGGGATATGATAACCCAACTACGGTATATGGTTACACTATAATATAGAATGAAATAATTTGAAAGTAGATGATATTTAATTACAGATGAATGCAAAGAACTCTTGTCTCATCCGATTGGAACATGAGTTGGCTTATTTGGGAGGAATGTGTAGCGCTAATTTAATGAAAAAGGATCTAAACTTACCAGGTAATGACAGTATATTTAGTTTAGTTTAAGAGCTATGGTCCATAATCACTGGTTAGTTTGCTTTTGTGAAAAGTTGTTGAGAAATTTGAAACAATCCTAATTAGCCTTCATAAGGAAACTCTGATTTGCCAAGTATTATATTAAGTAGACATTTGAAAGCATGCCACTTTTATGTATGTCTCTTATCCTAGATACGAGTATTTCGCCCAATTATCAGCATCGCTATCTTTGAACTTTAAAACTAATTTTAAATAGATATCTAGAGAAGGGTTTTCTCGCTCGATAAAAAGGTAATAAAGAGATTTAGTGTTGGTATGACTGATCTGTGAAACCGTATTTAACCAAAAGTTGTTTGATGGACAATAACGTGGAATGAGATTCAACGAAGAAGAGACAGACGAGATTTTATTTCAGATTCATCGATGCGCTAACTTAATAAAAAAAATTTACACGATATTTGAACACTTTAGATACTGCCTTGGTATACTACACCTTTAAATTCAAATGCAGTGCTCATTTTCTATAAAGCTGATGTGCAACCCAATTTGCGTCGCGATGTTCTTCTGCCATTACCCATCAGCTTTGAATCGCATTTTAAGTCTAGCTGGTCTTCCACAAATCCGCATGGACTGTTAGAAAGTTAAATTATACTTCGTTGTTGTTTATTCGTATTAAATTGTTTATTGTAAGCGAAATTCGCAACTCTAGTTTTATAATATGCACGTGCTCGAGAGAGTTTGTGTACCCTTAATATCTTGGTATACCGCCCAACCTAAGGAAAATTAGGGAGGAAAGAAAGAGAATTGCCAATATACATTGATTTTGATAATGACTAGAAAATAAGGCAAGGCATTCCCTAAGCGAGTTTTCCAGTTTAGGAAATAATCACGATATTTCAAAGTACATCCGAAAGTTGTCTTGAGGGGAACCTGATGAGCGTAGAGGAATGCTAGTGGCAATTTCGATGGTGCACTGGTCTTGAAACAACAATTGGTGTTTGAGGGTGCCAATTGACTGTGTAATATTAGCATCACCTATGAGCTTCATCGCTCGGTTTGGAATCTTATCCAGCAAGTGCAGAGAAGTCCTATGAGCACCTGACCAGATGTGGTCATTGTACTCCAATTTTGGGCGGATAAATGCCTTATATATTAAGCCACAATCAGAGGGGGGAAGTATTACTTACATAGATTGAAGGAACCTAGGCATTTCTTAGTATTTTAGTTTGGCGACATCGAATATGTTGTAATTCCAATGTAGCAGCCTACGTTAATTAACAGCTCCGTCGATGATGGAAAGTTTTTTGGTTTCGATTCGTCGATCTCAAATACCTTTGAAATATCAAATCCAACTATCTTGGTTTCCACAGATTTATGTAGACCTCAACCACATGCTATCAAATATCTAGTGGATCTGTTGCTACGAAAACAGTAGTGCCGGTCATTATGAAGTTTTCATGTCTCTAAATATGTCATGAGTTGATAGTTTATTAGCGTTTCCATAACCTTGGAAACAAGGGACGTGAGTGCAGTGGATCTGCAGGAAGAGAGAAGAAGGTTCACTTTTTTTAGGGCTCTGTCCACTCAGAGTAATTTCCTGGATCCTTTTTGTCGGCTTTGCCAATTTTCCTATTAACAACTCGGTTTTTATTTTTATTTTAATGTCTTATTGTCAAATTGGTCTCCGTACTGGGGTATCTTCGATGCAAGCTACAAGCATAGTGTACAAAATGGGGCATGTCTTACCAAAATATCGCTTTTGATATGTAATATATCTAGAATTAAAGAGGAAGATAAGCTCAGGGCTCCTGGAAAGAATATGATACTTTTCCGCCATCTCAGTCAAGCACAAAAGACCATACAAGATGGGAATCACATCATTACATCTAATTTGGCTGATTATTTGTAATAACAGCACTTAGTTGCTTAAAAGTGGGTGTGAAGAGACCTTTAAACAATGATCCAATCAACATACATATGTTCATGCAGGTACATTCGTCTATTTCATAAGAACATCCTAAGAGTCATCCCAGGCAAGAAGCCACCTATCTACTGTTACCATGAACAAATGCGAGAACCAAAACCAGAACAGATTTGCTAAAATCACTTCGTATGATGATGAAAGCTGGACCCAGACGATTACTGAAGAAGCTGAGGAATAAGCCTTCTGGTAGCAAGTGCACGTAACTCACAGTAGTCAGTTACTACATTTTTTTAAGCTTAAGAGGTATCAGAATTTGGATATGGATCTTGAAAATAAGAAATCCTCGAAAGGCGGGTTTGCTGATAGTTAGTACGTATGAGATTAAATTACGATGTCGTTTGGTGTTTTAATGGAGTGAGAAACAATGATGCAGAATCAGGACCATTTATTACCATCCTTTTCATTTAATATTAGGAACATATTGTTTTTTTTTTTTGTAAATCGCTAGCCTTCAACTATTCCAACTATTCCCTACACCAGTTACTGTACCACAAGCCTTAACCGTTGTGAAAACTATGAATACTTGTCGATTGCTTTATTTTTTCCACATGAGAAAGATGTAGCAAACGGTTCAATACTGACTTTATAAATCAATTCAGCTCTGTCAATTGCAGTCTACGGTTTTTTCAAGGGCTCTATTTCTAAGCTTACGCTTCTGGAACAGAAAACTACAGTGAGCTGTTTCTAATACATAGATTTAGATTTCAAAACCAAATAATATCCCATCGTATTATGCGATACTCTGTTAAGATATATTGCTCGTATGTTAAAATTTATTACATCTTAAAACGAATGAAATAAATATTTCATATAATATCATATAATAAATATTTCAGATGAAGGAAAGAATTATTTTATTATCACTCGTATAGAGAGAAGATAGATAAATTAAATAAACAATAAAAATAATGTATTTACAAAGAAAAAAAAGCTAAACCCTTTTATATATATAGAAAGAAAACCAATGAATTTATATTATTTATAAGCGTTTAATAATTATTAATTTAATTTAAATTATTATATTTGTTTAAATAGCTTCATAGTATTGTAAATGTACTTTTGGTTCATCTTCTTTATAGATGATAAAGAAGTGGAAGATTTGTCGACAATTGAAGAAACCCTCAGCAATCATCATGCCCTTTTATCAAAAGGGTTTGCATTATCTGAATCGATATTAACTGTTAATCAAGCCCTAGAATCTTTTCTACCTATTGGGTAAGTTTTGTGCACATTTAAAATTTTTACACAGCATCATTTTGCTTTACAGATCAGTCTTCAATAGGCCAGCATTTTCAATTTGGTATATAATCTGCGTCTCCTTATATGTTCTTGACTCCGGCATAACGACATCTAATTTTCGCTTTTTTCTTTTATTTATAATTCGTCCTATAATTATGGCGGCTATAATGATTAAAATTAAAACTAAACCTACAACGCCTAGAATAATATAGAGAAGATAGGATTTTTCTTTACAATCCGTATCTATGATTTTACTTAATGTTAAACTTTGGCTGTTGCTCTTGGGTTCGAAGTATATGCTGTCGGAGTATGTCCGATAGAATGGCGATTTTGGTTGATTTTTCTCCAGATCTTTACATGGAAAATTGTTACGATACTGTAAGCGAGTTATGTGCAATTGGATTTTGTTGTTGAAAACAATTGGCATTGGTTCGTTTTCAAATTGAACGGTGTTATTGATGAAATGGAGTTCAACACGATCTAGGAAAACAACATCCTTAGATATCTCAATCGCTGTGAAAATTATAATTAGTTAAATTTACTCGTATATGGTAAAAGGTATTTTTGTTACCTCGAAAAGCAATAGGGCTTGTTATTCCAAAGTTATTGCCTCTTATAAGCGCTTTCTCACGCATTTGTGCGGTGATCCATTCACTTTCTGTTCGCTCAAACTTGTTATCTATCACAGATAGCTTCTTTATACCTAAAACAGGGAATTTCTCAAAATTTTGATTTATAAGTTAACTGTTATAGACTTACCTTTTAATGAAAATGCTCTGGTATGGACTTTTTTGAATGTGACATTCTGTATCCTGAGTGAAGAGAGCACTTCTAGCTCGTAAAAGGTTTTCGATGGCACTTCAGACAGGAACTCACTGTTGATAATTTCCAACTGATCGACTGTAAATTTTTTGAATGCCTGTTCAAAAGTAATAGGAAAAGGATTTTATTTACCGCACTAGTCATAATTCAAGAAAATTTAACCCATACCTGTGGTTCCATAGTGTTAACTCTAACGCCATCCATTTTAAACAACATCGAATGATCTTTCAATGTTGTAAAAGCAAAAGGTCTAATTATCTCGATGGTGCTGGCAATAAAAGTGATTTCTCCAATATTCCCATTGATTGCGTGTGATTCAATTATTTCAGTCCTGACCTTCATTGAAAGAAGAAAAAAAAAATAAGAATGAGACCATTTCAATGATCACGATTTTCAAGTGCTCATGTGTCTTGTTGCCATTGTGATGACAAATCATCATCATCACACAAGAAGGAAGCTGCAATTGGGTTGTACGACTACGAGTATTCTACTCACTTCTTTGAATTCAACAATCAATGGTGTATTGCTTATGTGAACAGGAAATGACAAAGCGTTTTGTGCAAGAATTAGGTTTTCGACTTTTTTAAAGATGACAGTTCGTAGACCTTGCGTGTTTTCCAATGCATGGGCTCTGACGGTCATGTGTTTGCAGTTGGATATCTCGATCTGATAAACATATCCGTAGAGCGAGGGAAGTGTCATGTGCTGTAAAGAAATGTAGAAAAGTGGGATGTATTCATCAAAACGGTTAAGTGTTTTTTATTATTTTATTTTCATCTTATACTCGTATATGCAATGGATGGACGCCGAGTTATTTGTATTTCAATGACTGCAAATTGACATACATTACGACTAATGTATGCAATGGAATTTTTGATTTTAAATGTATTCACTTCTCATTTTGTTTCCAAATTGTTTTGCATGTACTCGTATTTGTTTGTGTCTTCGATCGAGATAAAATGATTGCTGTATATCTATGTATACAACTGAAGTCGAGTGGTTGGTTTTTAGGATGAAATCATATCCAAAAATGTTTAAACAAAATGGAGAAAAGAATAGTGTTTATCACGCTCACCTAACAGACACGTCGGCTTAATGTAAATTCCTATTTGTATTTCTTGTTTGATTGCTTGAGCAATTGGATTTTTTTTTTGCAATGTAAACAGATTAAGTAATTAACGAAACAACTGTTGAGGGTTTGAATCTCACTTCAAGGGTGCTGATATTAGATGAATTTGGAAGCATAAAACTCGATTCTACTAGTGGCCCTGTACAATCATAATACATATATTGTATATTTCCTTCTCCGATCTACACCTAAAGATTCAGAATATGAGTCGCGTTCCAGTGGATTTTTACATGTTAAAATTTTTAAGTATATTCCCTACTATCGGAGTGAAAAACACCTAATTTTTATTGTCCAGTAAATATTCTACACTTTCAAATGTAGATGGGTGTAAGACACAATCTCAAAATGCTAAGTTTGTCCCTTGTAGTAGCAAATCGTGTGGAATGTCTTTTTATTTGGTATGGAACTCGTTTTAGGCACAAATATTTCAAAAATGCTGTCTGCTGGCGTTAAAGCGAAATCTAAACACCCAGCCATTATCCATGGATGGCACATACCGATAAACTTTCCATTCTTGGTATGTGTGTCAATGACAACCTGCTTTGGAATGACCACATACCATATTCGATGTCGCCAAAAATTCTGCGAAATATTTAGGTTTCCTCAAACGATGTAAGAAATACTTTTCTGGCCACAATACATATATAAGGCATTCATCCGCCCAAAATCGAAGTACAATGCCCCCATCTGGTCGGATGCGCCCAAAACGTCTCTGCACTTGCTAGATAGTATTCAAAATCGTGCGATAAAACTCATAGGTGATACTAATATCACTCAAACAATGGACACCCTCGAACACTGACGTAATGTCTCCTGTCTCACTTTGTTTTATTGCTATTTCCACCACCAGTGCTCCATTGAAATCGCCAGTATCATTCCACCCCTTCAAACTTTTAACCGTACCACCCGTCTCGCTATGAATGCTCATTAGTATACCACTTTCGGACGTACTCTAAAATCATTATAACCTTCAAACATTTAAAACCAACGTTCATCGGTACCTCTCTTTCCATTCTCCCTGATTTTCCTTCGTCTGCGCTGTGTGCAAACATTTTAAGGGTACTTAATCTCTTGAGCGTTCGCAAATTATAAAAAAAAAAAAATAATGTGATGCGATGTCTAAGCATGCGGATTCAAAATAAATGCATGCGTTAGAGGGGTTCGTGAAAATTGCCGAAAGTGCAAAATGATAATGACGTAGCGAAAAGAATCGTCGAGAATCCCTCATACTAATCATATCTATGTACTTTCAGTTTTCTTGGGATTAAGAAATGATTTGGAACTCGTGGATATTTGGATCATTTTAGTTATGATAAAGAGGTTTCGATATAACATACTGCAGAAGCTTTTTTATAGAATTTGGAATTTGTAATGATAAACTTGGATATTTCATTGAGTGTAGCAGAATGGGTTAAGACAATTAGATATACTTTCTTTTTGAATAAAGCTATCAAAAGATGTGCTTGCTCTACGTACTTAAAAGAGCGTATTTTCTTAATAATAAGTATTATATCTGTTAGTTTAGCTAAAGATCAATACAGATAAACTTGTGCGTCATCGATGTCGTTAGTTTTTCGGTTGATTGGTTGTACCACATTAAATGTCCAATTTTCACTCCAATCCGAAATTAGAAACTTACTTCTGATCTACATATGTCGGAACACGCAATTTTATTCTTTTATAAGATAAAGTGTTACGTGTGTTTTGTTCCTGAGACAATTTTTTTTTGTAGGAACTATAGTATATGCTATGGGTAGTTCAAATTCCGACTTTATGAATTTAAATTTCTCTCGGGAAAAACAGTCATGATGCATTTGAGGATGTAACGGTAAACGTAAAGTTTCGTTCTGTTGGTTTTGCCGTCGAAAACGAACCGCGCGGCAAATATATAGATTGCTTAAGACCAACGGTAGATGCAGGCCTAACGAAATCGTGCTGGACATTACAATAAGTCGACAACTCTCTCTCATAGGAAAGGTAAAAAAAAACTCTACTAGTGGGTATTTCATGACTGAACAAGTCCTAAAAAACTACGGCGTCTAGAAATCTGTACATCGCTTAGCTTAATCCACCAAAGAACCGCATAATTACCTGCAATGAAAAACGGATTCTGTTTGACAACCGACAATCCCCACCCAATTATACAGGCTAAGTCTTTTCAACGGTGTAGTCTGATAATTAACGGGGGTAGAGCAAAGCTGGTCTTATGCAAATGAACATCAGAGTTGCAACTGATGTACTATACATAGCATTTGACCAGCGACATATTTGAAGGCTTTTCAGCGGCCAGTCGATATATGAGATCTTACTTGTATACAGAGGCTTAATTCTGTGCCAGGGGAACTTCGGTTCGAGCCTGGTTTGAAAGAGCTAGGCCACCTTGGGGGAACGCCATGGTGGCTGTGGTTTATACCTAAAAACGCAGGACGGGTTTTCTGACTCTTGTGGGAAAGTTTACAGGTTTTAGATGGCCACACCCTTGACCGGAGGGGAAGTCTTACCTACACGATAACTTCGAATTGGTATGCTCTGAATGTGGTTTCTCCATCCATGGGGATTATTCTCCGTTGTAGATCACGATCCCTATGAGCGTAGGCGCTCTGTGGGCTTAGGCAATGAAGGCAGCTTCCCACGTAAAACAGAAGAGATGTTCTGTTTGACAACCGTAAGAGACCTTAGGGGTAGTTAGATGCATACGAAAATTCAAAACAGATCCCCAAGCTCGGTCTTCACTCAAAAGAGTTTTTGGTCACACTATGGTGGACATCGAAAGGACCAATCCAGTTTTAATTTTTTCAATCGGGAGAAGCGTGGTGAAGTATTGTGAAAAAATTGACAGACTGTATGATGCAAAATTGGCTGAACAACAGCCTGTTCTGGTCAATAAGCATGGTCCAATATTATTGCATGGCAATGCCAGGCCCCATACATCACGCGTAACGGTGCAAAAACTGCCATAGTTGGTGATGTTTCCCTACCTTTTCGCAGTCTGCAGTCATTTTATCGGCAGAAAATCTTCCAAAATAGATCAGAGGTCTTAAAAGCTATTGAGGATTTCATTGCGTCCAAAAGTCAGGACTTTTACAAACACAGGAACATTGGACCTTGAAAGAGGTTGGGAAAGAGCCAGTGGATCATATTTCGATTAAATAAAAATTATATTGGCTTTTAAATTTTTAGTCCGAAATCAGACGCTTCGTGTGGTTCAATCTAAGGTAGTCCCAGAAGTGCCCGATCTGAAGTGTAGATGGTGGTTGTTGTTTAAAAAGAATGGGAATTGTAGAAAACTTAAATTTGAAGTCTGATGTCGCTATGTTGTTAAGTATTTGTTCGGCAGCCATCAATAGTGAACGCTCTTAATGAATTTGTAAAAATGGAAACAATTGGCCATCGTTATGTGATACAATACTTCCTGGATTCTATTCTGTCTGCTCCTTCTTTTACAACAATAAAATATTGGGTGGCAGGGTTTAATCGAGTCCGTGCGAATTGCCAAGACGAACATAGCAGTTGTTGAAAAAATCCACAAAATGTTATTGGATGACCATCGATTGAAAGTGCGTGAACTAGCAGAAATAGTAGATATTTCAAAAAGCGCTGTAAATCGCATGTTGACTGAAAAATTGGACATGAGAAAGCTGTGCGCAAGATGGGTGCCGCGATTACTCACAATGGAATAAAAACACCGTTGTGAGGATGTTTCAATCGAGTGTTTGGCGATGTTTCACAGCAATAAATCCAGTTTTTGCGTTGATTCATAACCACGGATGAAACATGGGTCCATCACTTCACGCCCGAGACGAAGGAGCAACCAATACAATGGACTCAAAGAGGAGAATCGGCTGCAAAGAAGGCGAAGACAGTTCCATCTGCAGGCAAGGTAGTGGCGTCAGTTTTTTGGCATATGCGTGGGATAATTTCCATTGATTATTTTCAGAAAGCAAACCCAATCAACGGCGTGTATTAAGCGAACTTATTGCAGCGTTTGAAAGATGAAATCAAGAAAAAACGGTTGCATTTGGCGAAGAAAAAAATTTTGTTTCGTCAAGACAATGCACCAGTTCACTCATACGTCATCGCGTTGGCCAAAATCAATGAGTTAGAGTTCGAACTGCTTCCTCATGCACCCTATTCGCCAGATTTAGCCCCCTCGGATTATTTTCTATTTCCAAATTTAAAAAAAATGGCTCGGTGTTAATAGATTTTCCAACAGTAAAGAGGTGGAGTGTGCGGTTGATGACTATATTATGAAGCCATCGCTGGGAAAAGTGTTTTGAACTAAAAGAATCCTACGTAGAAAAATAAAGATATTTTTTTCCTAAATTTTTTCTGTTTTCTTTGTTACGTCGGGTAGTTCTGGGATTACCCTCGTAGTTGAGTTGAGCCTTTATAATCAATTTTTCGCTGAGATTTATGAATAAGATTATGAATTCTAATTCGCACTGAAAACAGCAGTAAATAACTCTTACCGTACATGGATAAACAAATTGGTCTCTGACATTTAAATTATAATATAAATATATGCAAAACAAAATTAAAAAACTCTAAATATCCTCATACTTAGAATAGCTCTACATCAGTGGCTTTCTATTGACTCTAAGTATGTGGTTTGTTTTATGAGTTCTCTGAAATAGGTGCAGAGATAAGACGAACAACGAACAATGCTATGAGTAGCATAGCCCGAGACGTTGTTTTTCGATTTACTTAATTTAACTTTTTTTTTTATATTAATTCCACATATACGAGTAAGAATTCAGTGTTCAATTCAATTCAGAATTCAAGTAGTATTCAAGGGTATGCATGAGCCCAGTGTCTGCACGGTAGTTGTGCGATTTATTTGGCTTGATGCGCTAACATACATTCGAGATCAGCTTTAAGAGGAAACCTATGTAGGAGCATGTGTGTACATACATCTGATTAAGTGCAAATTGTAATTCTATTAGATAAGGTATTTTAACGCTTGTAGATTTGTGATTCATTCAAATCAGCCGCATTTCGATTTTGTCATGGTCACACTTTATGGCAGCTGCCATTGAAATACAAGTATTTTATGGTTTTTACCAAAACGAAAACAAACTGAAATCTATTTTAGTTGAGTTGTATATTTGTTTTTTTTTTTTTCAAGTCTCCTTAATCAAAATGTTGTCTATGTGTATCTTTCTATTTATGTATTTGTTAATGTCAGGGGTGGCTGAAAACAGCGAATTTTGTTGAAATAATATTTTTTAACATGCCTAACTGGGCAATTTGCTGGTATGTAGATCGTTAACTACAGTTCTTTAAAGACCTTGATTTATTTGAATCGTATAATAAATATTTATCTTCCTATTACGATATTTATTTTGAAGAGCTAGGAAAACACAAAGTTATTTCGAATTTTGTCGTTTCGGCAAACGAATACTATGTAATATGTGAAGTGCAGTTGTTGAGGGTCGTTGATGTCGATTTTGCCATTCCAGAAAACGCCTACAGAGTGTCGAGAATTTTTTGACTACTAACCATAGCAGATGGATGCGCATCCCTTTTCTATATATCCGAGCATAGTTGCTGGATTAAAACTAAAAAGCTTACATATATCATTGGGTTCTTTCCATCTTCGCCTTTGAAAACATTAAGGGTAAATTGGACATTGTGATACAAAATTGTGAGCTTGTGTGAAATTAAGGGGATGAATTACTAGGAATGTTGCCTTTGTGTTTTTGGATACCTTTAGAAACCCAATAATAATCTGAGTGTGGATCTTTTTAAATACTACACCTTATAAAAAAAATCCTCACATACCAAATCCTCACTAGGCCAAATCTTTCAAAAGCCTGCTAGCTTTTACGTAGCCTTGAGATGTAAGACCATCAAGGACAAAAGCAAACCATGGTTCAAATACGTTCCTTAATGCAGCAGCGCGATAGAGCTTACAACAGTTGGAAACGATATAGACTTCCAGAACTTGGGCCAAATCTTGTGCGTATGCGAGCAAGCTGAACACCTGCTTAAGTAGCCGACAGCTTTGGAACAATTTACGCGACATAGGTATTGGCAAGATAAAGTGTAATTTGGCAGATAGTAATGACAGCATTGATTGCAATTCCCTAAACTGGAATTTCTTGTCTCGGTCCTTCTCGTCCGCGTTAGGTGTGACTGAGTTGTTGGCGAGCCTGCCTGTTAATCATCAAAGTGTTAATAGTTTTGGTTTTAGATCGGTCGATAGTGGTAATGCGGTAGAAAGTATACTCTCGATAAAGTCAAATGCCACTGGGTAAGACAAAATGAACTCTATATTTCTAAAGCTACTCTGCCTTTTATCACCTTCATCTTTAACACTATTTTGACAAAAGGAGAGTACCCTACTCAGTCGAAGTTGGCAAAAATTATACTTATTCCCAAAATTGCTAAAGCTGATGAGTTGAGACCAATTTCAATTCTGCCCTTTCTATCCAAGGCTTTTGAACGTATTTTGCAAAAACAGATGAGCACATATATCTTAAAAATAATAACAAGCTCACATCAAAGCAATCTGGTTTTCGTGAGAAACACAGCTGTATTACCGCCCTGTTGAGTGTTACTGACGATATACGACAAGCATTAGATGAAGAAAAGGTAACTTTCCTGGTGCTCCTAGACTTTTCCAAGGTATCTTATGTAAAAAGCTCATTCGACAATATAACTTTTCATCAGGTGCAGTAAAGTTGCTTAAATCCTACACAACAGATTGCAATCAGTTCAGCTCAATGACAATATAGTATAGCCGATTTTCTTCCAACTATTAGTGGTGTCCCTCAAGGTTCTATACTTGGCCCCTTATTGTTCTCATTATAAGTAAATGAGCTTCCATTCATCATAAATAACTGTTCATCACATATGCATGCTGATGATGTTCAAATGTATATGAGCTGTCCACTTGGTTTAATTGAGAAAGGAGTTTGCTCTATCAATGTAGATCTTGAGCAAATTTCACGTTGGTCTGAACTTAACGGATTTTCTTTAAACGCTAAGAAATCGAAGTGCCTAGTCATATCGAAGAAACCACTGAATCTTCCGTATTTTCCACATATTTTGTTGAAAAGCCCGCAATATATTATGTTAAGACTGCAAAGAATCTTGGGGCACTTTTAATGGCAAGTCACATCAGTGCTGCCGTTGGAAAGGCATATGGGACGTTACATAATTTATGGGTAGCACAGTCTTTTATCCCAACTAAAACGTGCTTGATGTTAGCTAAATCGCTGGTTATTCCTATTTTACTCTACGGATGTGAAATCTTTTGTAGCTGTGATTCGATCAGTAGAAGAAAGCTCAATGTGGCTTTTAATAGCACAATACATTATGTTTTTGGGCTACGTAAATATAACAGAATAAGTAGTTATTCTTCTCGTTTGCTCGACATGTCTTTTGAGAGCTATCTCAAGTTTCGCACTCTAGCCCTGCTATCGGATATTCTCGTAACAGGTCAACCATTATACTTATACGAAAAGACTCGATTTACCTCTTCGCACAGGTCTGATCAATTAATTCACCCCCAATACACATGCCTAACATTAGAACGTCAATTCAGTCCGATTGTGGAATTCACTACCGCGAAATTTAAGAACTAATTTATGTACAAGCACAACAAGGCTTAAAAAAGAATTACACAGCAATTTCTCTATAAATCTGTAAATAAATATTTCGAAGCAATTAACACATAATTAATATGAATTTTACCTATATAAATTGTTCTTGTTAAGTTTTAATTTGGTACAACTACTCTACTAGCTTTCATTGTTCTTAATTAGCTTTTCACTATCTTATACGATATTGTATCTTAAAATGTACGAGTGTAAGCATTAAAAACAAATAAATAAATAATAAAAAAAAAAATAGGAAGGCAATTTAGAGATGTAGCACAATCCCATTACGAAGAACAAAGATAGAACTGCATTGTTTCAGTTCTGTTGTATGGCGTTGGATTTTATTAAAAGCGGATGAAAATGTCATTGGTTGCTTCAAGAGAAGAGTTCTTTGGATGATTTTCAGTCTATTCTGCATAAACGACGAAGTATGTGGGTCATATTGACGTTTTAAGAAGGCCTATAATTCATCGGCATCAATAGCTATGACGTGTTAAGTGAATGAACATCAATTCTCTGGCCCGGAGTGTCTTCAAATCCTACCAACTTTATAACGTAGTAAAGTTAGGTGGCGCGATCAAGTGCAAATGAATATCAGCCAGACGTAAATGAGAGAGCTGTTGTTTGAAGTCTATGTCCACTCCGGATTGTATCAATCACCAGCTCCACTTCAGTTAAGAATTAATTATTTGTCGATAAATTGTTATCTGTTCAAACTTTAACTAAAAATAAAACATTTGGACTTCAAAAGTGCCAATGAATTTTACAGTGGAATCCAAACTATACCATAGGTACAAATTTTTCCAAAGTTCATGCAAGGATGTTCAAAGAAATGGAAATGTTTCAATGGTGACCACTATTATTTCACGAAAAGAAGATTGTCTGTACACTTGCAGTCATAAAAACCGCACCACCTAATGAGTTCTCAAAAAATGCCTAATTACATCAGATCGTAAGGGTTTTTCCCATACTAATGAAGGGTATTCCCCATAGCGTAGGTCGGCCTCGTATTCAGTGCAAAAAAAATCAGTTTGAATTGAGTTGTGACGGTGACAAATAAAAAAAAGTGAAATGTCTGGTAAATATCATCAACTGACTCTGGGCGAAAAAGTTCAAATATTGACTTTAGTCGAAGAAGGGCTTGGCTCTCGTGAGATTGCGGTTAAAATAGGCTGCTGCCATTCAACTATCGTACGACTGATGAAGAAAAAAGAAAATTTGGATCCATTGGAAAGGAAAAAAGGCTCGGGACGAAAACGTAAAACAACCCAGAAGACGGACAATGTATTACAACGAATTAGCATGAAAGATCGCTTTAAAAGTGCTGTCCGTATAAGAGCAGAGCTGAGTGAATTTCATCAAGTTGATCTAAGCGCCGAAACCATACACCGACGGCTACGGGAGATAGGTTTATATGGAAGACGACCAGCGAAAAAACCTTTCCTAACCGCAAAAATGAAAAAAGCTCGCTTGACGTGGGCAAAAAAGTTCGAAGATTGGACGCAGGATGATTGGCGATGTGTAATATGGTCCGATGAAAGTAAATTTAATTTGTTGTGTGCCGACAATTTGCCATACGTACGACGGTCAGCAGGTGAAAAGTTCAAGGACGAGTGCATAGTCAAAACAGTGAAGTTTCCTCAAATCCAGATGGTTTGGGGATTATTTTCTTTTTACGTTTTGGGCCCTTTGCACTTTGTTAATGGAACTATGAACGCTCAAAAGTATATAGAAGTAGTAAGGGAGTTTTTGGTACCAGCAATTGAACAGCATCATTCGTATACTGACAAGTGCATTTTTCAAGATGATTCTGCACCTTGCCACCGCGCCAAATCCGTAAGTAAAGTGTTATAAATCAACTTCTAGATGTCTACTTTATAAATAATAAACAGACAAGTAACTAGAGTCTTTCAATAATTTTCAGCTCAACACAACGTTTGATGACCTCGGAATTACCAGACATCGGCCAGCTAATTCGCCCGATTTAAACCCAATCGAACACTTGTGGCATGTAATGAAACGTAAAGTGGCTGAACATAAACCAGAGAGTAAAAAAAAGCTAAATGAAGTTCTGGAACATGTACGGAATACTGAAATTTCAAGGGATATTACTGAACTTCTAGTAAGCTCGATGCCTTCTAGAATAAAAGCGGTTATTACCGCCAAAGGAGGAGCAACTCGGTATTGATAATTTTTTGGTAAAAGTGGCATATCTAAATATCTTATATACACCTACATAAAAAATGTATCGTTTGATTTTGTTAACCAATGACTGTATTAAAATATTTTAAAAAAATAAGAAAATTAACTGGTTTATCTTTCTTTTTTAATATCTTTTTTCAAACATTCAATAAACAGATGGAAATTAGATAGAAATACTTATAAACTACTGCGGAGTATCGTAGTTATTAACAATTTTCCAATCGTTTTGATATGGTGCGGTTTTTATGACCGCAAGTGTATATGAATAAAGAGTTCTGGTGTGCATATGGTAAGAGTGGTTTTTGTTGCCCAAAGAATGCTGAAAGGGACTGAAAAACTGATTATTAAATGATCTTGTGGAGAAAAAATAGGATAAAAGGACTCAGATAATTGTTCGACTAGCACAACAGTCGAAGTAAAATAACTAATTTGTTGATCCTCTTATGTGTGATTATCAGATTATCTGAGCAAATCCTAATTTTTTATTTTATAAGGAAGCTTATTTTTATTTCGGATGCAGGTGAACTTACAGAACTTAAATATTTGAACATTTAGTCACAGAAAAAGCGACTGTTTATTTCATTTTAAAGAAAGTCGAAAACATCTGTCGATGCCGGTTTTGAGGCTCCCGCGGTACCCGTTTAAATTAGATAATTTTTGATAAATAATTACAACACTTTGCAGGAGAACTGGAATAATGATTTTATACGAGATTTCCTTTATTGTTTATTTGCTCGTTCATAGTAGTAGTAACTATAGGAAAAAGCGATTCACCACTAGGTGAATCTAGGCTTATTACTTTTTTTTTTATTACTACGACTGCTCATAACGACATTCTGATCGGTATGTAGACGTCCTGAGTGTCCTTTTTTGGTAACAGAATATATTATGATAATTCTTTTCATTCTTGTTTTCGGTCAAACCTATTTTATCTGCTTTCACTTCAATTCTATAATAATAAACTCTCTGTAATCTTATGTTATACCAAAGTTACTGAACCGAAAGGAAAAAAATCCATCTAGGGTTGATACAATAGAGCTGCTTACAATTTTATCGAGAACGATGTCAAACATAATATAAAATATGAAATCCTTGCCACCGACCGTGGCCTACTACAATGTTTGCATCACCATTTCTGGAGACTTCTATTTGATACTTATAAACCTGGTTTGCTATTTTAAATATTTGCTAAAACGTCTGTACATGGCCTCTGAAATCTCGAAATCTCTTAAGGGCGATGACTGCGACTTTTCTTTGGACCATATATTCTTCACGATCACTTTTTGCCTTTTTTCTATTTGTTTAGATATCTTAGACGCATAAAAGCTAATCAGGTAGGCAACAAGTTACACTCAGGAGTGCACTCTTATGAGTAATGTCTACTCGTCTATTTCATGTGATTTATTACACAGACGTTAAAGTTTGCCCACATGTGCTTGAGATGCTCTGAGTGAAGGGTGTTTGCACTAGGGCACTTCTCCTTCATCAGGATGGCGGCGGAAGAATGCTATATACGGATTAACAGCATCCACGGCTCTAGTCAGTTTGAGCTACTTGGTGTACACCGCCCTTTAGAGGAACCTCGATGTTCGGGGCTCAGGTCCAAGGAGACCTCTATGGAGTGAAGACTACAGCCTGGATAGGCCATAGCGAGGTCACTAGAATTAGACTGTTTTGCTAGAACCTTTATTCAAGGTTCTTATACCTGGCCCTATAGGTTAATGGTTGCACGTGGAGGTAATTTCCCCTCCGTCCAAAACAAAAAAAACAGTTTAGAGACAACCAACAGCCTCGGATATTACAAACAAAACTAAACCAAATTCTTGTCAACGACTTCACCACGCTACGAAAGAATCGGTTCCCACTATGTAGATCACCGAAAATAAGCATTTAGGTGCGGTATGTACCAGATGGAAACTCGATATGGGGGACCGGATGGGAACTCGATACCAACCCTGCGTGCTGTTCTCATGGAGTACAATGGACCAGTTTCGTGTCTGAGCGCTTCGGTATACAGCTAGGTTGTCTAGTTTCCGACCGCAACGTAAAGATAGCGGCACTCGTCAATAAAAGCTAGTGAATGCTAGTTGTGCATCTTTTGACAGTTACTTACCGAAGTTTCAGTCATTTTGGACGCGCAGTTTTTAGTTGATAGTCGTTTGAGTGAGTCGATGTGAGTGTTTTTTGTGAAAATGGAAAAATTTGAGTATCGAGCTGTTATTAAATTCTTGTTGTTGAAAGGCAATACGCCTACGCAAATCAAAAATTAGTTGGACTCTGTGTATGGGGACTCTGCACCATCATTTACCACAGTGAAATTTTGGGCAGCTGAATTTAAACGTGGCCGTAAGAGCTTGGGAGATGATGAATGTTCGGGACGTCCAAAAACTGCAACCACTGACGATAACATTGCTAAAGTTCACCAAATGGTGTTAGACGACCGCCGAATTAAAGTGAGACAGATACTTAGTAGAGGTTATGAAAATGTCCAAAGAACGTCTTTGTTACATATTAAATCAAGATTTAAGCATGAGAAAGCAGTCCGCGCGTTGGGTGCGCGTTTGCGTTTGCTTACACCAACAACGTGTTCGAATGAACATTTCCAATGCTCTGTTGGCGCAGTTTAGGCGCAATAAATCTGAGTTTTGGCGCCGATTAATTACTGTAGATGAAACTTGGATACACCATTATACGTCCGAAACAAAAATTTAGTCAAAATAGTGGACTGCAAAGGGCGAGCCGGCTCCAAAAAAAGCAAAACCTGTTTTTTCGGCTGGGAAAGTGATGGCGACTGTTTTTTGGGATAGTAAAGGTGTTACTCGTATCTTAATCGATTATCTTCAAAAAGGAAAAACCATCTAAAAACTGCGCTCGGAGGACAGAGATTTTCGTCAAATGAGGAGGCAATCACCTTCGTGAACAATTATTTTGCAGAGAAAAACGCCACGTACTATTTGGACGGGTTAGAGAGATGGGAGCAAGGAGCATCGCTGGGAGAAGTGTGTAGAGTTACAAGGAGACTATGTAGAAAAATAAAAAAAAAGTCTTATATCATTGTTCGGACAATCAGACAACCCGAGTAAAATAATGATTTTTTAACCTAATTTTGCTTAAAGATTTGAATCAAATAACCTTTAAGGTTCAATTGACGCAAGAACTTAGGCCTGCCGACCATCAGGAATTTTGAGCTATGAGAAAGCTGTATTTGGGGCTCAAGACTTATTGTCTCTGTCCACAACGTATAACTACTTTGGCGAGAAAACTTTTCTTCCCGAGTCATTTCTTGAAATAGTGATCAAAATTTACCGCCGAGATTATTCGATTTAACACTGTGCGACTTCTTTCTTTAGGGTCATATGAAAGAGAAAGTTTATGGCAACGAACATAAAGCCAAAATCTGACTTGCTATCAATGAAATAGAGCCGCAGATGTGCAAAAATATGATGAACGATTTTTTCAAATGAGCTTGCGAATCGTGGAGCTCATTTGGCTGATATTGTTTTTCATTATTTACCCTTCTTCTATCGATTAACACCCCTATTAACGTACTACGCGGAAAAAAACAATCGTGAATGTGCATTCGCATTAAATGTCAAAATACTGGCGAATGTAATTTCGTTGAATTACGGTTAGCGACTCGCCCAGTTTTCGTTCGCTTTAAATGTCAAGTTTAAGCGAACAAAGGAATTTGTGTGACACGGTTGGCGAATTTGAAAAGATAATAACCTCTATGAATAAATCGTAATAAATAAAGCAGCAACATAAGTGAAAAATAATATACTAACTTACTTATAGCAAAAGGACCAACGTTCATCAATTTAACAAACTGGTGGAGGTCATGGAGCAAAACCCAAAACTTGTCAAAGGACTAGGTTGTTTTGGGTCCAGCAAAAAAATCAGCACCGTCGTTCATATCCGCTTTTATTAAATCTGGACAAATTTCAGTGCGAAAAACAGCCAAAATTTTCGATAAAACAATTGAAACCGTTGGTTGTGCGAGACTCAGATCGAAATCGTTTCCTACACTCTTTTGATAGCTACCGTCAGCAAAAAAGCGTAGAGCACATGCAAGTTTAATTATAGGTGGAATGGCGGAAGTGCGTTTGTATAACGCTTTGCTTTTAATTTTCTCAAACACAAACAAGAAAGCTTCTTTATTTAGCCTAAAATATGAAATGAACCTCCAAAAATGAAAAAAACTAACTGTATTGCTAAAATAAACTATTGAATGCACCATACGTTTGATTTGGAAGTTCTAAAGGATTAAAATTGTCCCTTATATATTTCCTTATTCTATACATTTGTGCGCTTCTTTCATAGTGGTATTCATCTTCGAAAAATAAATCAACACTACTAACCATTATGCTATTTTCTACAAAACAAACAAAATTTAAGCATTCAAAACAGACAACGAATTTAAAACTTTTCTGACATCTGGATTGCTGTCATTCTGTTTCTTTGTCGTGGCAGCAACGATTTACAAGCGAATCAACAAACTCGCTAACCATAACACCGAGCAAAGAAAGATTCGCCGAGACTGTCGACTAGGGCAGTTTCGGCGATTCGTGAACGGCAATAAGGGTGTAAAATGAAAATCAAATCTTATTTGATAAAAATATACAGTTTGTCAAGAAAATGTTTGCAAAACCAAAAAAATACACAAAAAATAGATTTAAAAGTGTGTATTAGCTAAGAAATACCACATTGATAAAGAAGTTCCCGCTCCCATTGTTCTGATTTGAGTTCTGTTGTTTTTTTTTGTTAAGTTGGTAAATCTGTTGTTGACATTCCCTCTAAATCTTAGCGTCATAGCTTGACGTTTGCAAAAATTACGTAGCCAAGAGTACATCTATCCCTGTGTGTGTTGGTGATTTTTTACAATTTTAGAAATGGATTTAAATTTGCAACAACGAACTTGTATTCAATTTTGCGTAAAAAAAACGGATTCAATGGTGCGCGAACGTTGAAAATGTTGGAAAAGTGTTTCGGCAAGAATTCTCTATAGAAAACGGTCGTTTACCAGCGGCACGAGCGGTTCAAAAGTGGTCGTGAGTCAATCGAAGATGATGAACGCAGTGGCAGACCATCGACATAGAAAACCGACGAAAACATTGATGAAGTACTCGTAAAAGAAATGTTGGTCAATAACTGCAAATTAACCATCATAGAGATAGCGGAGGACTTGAACATTGCCTACGGATCCATCCAAGACATTTTGGTTAATGATTTGGGTTTCCGTCGTGTAGCAGCAAAGTTGGTGCCAAAAGACCTCAATTTCATGCAAGAAAGAGACTGTGTTGACGTCGCAGAAGAGATGATTTGCGAGGCTGAATCCGATCCCACATTCATCAAAATGATCATTATTGGAGACGAGACGTGGGTTTATGAGTACGACACGCAATCCAGACATCAGGCAAGTGAATGGCGTTCACCAAATGAGCCGAGACCAAAAAAACCACGTCGCTTTCAGTCAAAAGAGAAGGCAATGCTCACGGTTTTCATGGATTACAACGGTGTAGTGCATCAAAAATTTTTGCCAGAAGGCCAGGCAGTAAACAAAGAGCGATTTTTTTTTCAAAATTTGAACGTTTATTTAAGAAAAACATGTACAATAGTATTATTTAAAGTATTGCCCATCTGAAGCTATGACTTTTTCCCATCTTTCTGGCAGTTTGTGGATCACATCCCAAAAGAACTGCGCCGGCTTGTCAGCCAAGAATGAATCAAGCCAATTTTTGATATTCTGATCTGATGTGAACCGTATTTCAGTGAGGGCGTTCTGCATCGACCGGAACAAATGGTAGTCAGAAGGGGCTATAAGGATGGTGGGGTAAGAATTCCCATCCACTGTTTTCCAAATAGTTCTTAACCGGAATAGCAACGTGGAGCCGAGCGTTGTGATGATGGAAAATTATTGCCTCGTGTCTGGTCGCATATTCCGGTAGCGTTGTCCATTGATGGGTTCACCCGGTTTTAGCTGCTCATAATACAGCACACTCATCTGATCTCACCAAATACAGAGCATTACCTTCGCGCCATGGATATTCGGCTTTGCCGTTGATTCGGCTGGTTGGCCGGGTTTCACATATGATTTTTTGCACTTGGGGTTGTCGTAATGGATCCATTTTTAATCACCAGTAACAATCCGATGCAAAAATGACTTCCTTTTGTGGCGTCCCAGCAGCAATTCGACGTCTCTCGGCTTGAGTTCATGTGGAACCCAATTTCCTTGCTTTTGAATATATCCAGCTGCTTTTAAACGTTTTGAAATGGCTGCTTGAGTGACACCCAAAGATTCTGCGAGCTCTTCTTGTGTTTGGCAACAATCTTCATAGATTAATGCTTCCAGTTCTTCATCTTCAAACTTTTTTGGCTGCCCAGGACGTTCATCGTCTTCCAAGCCAAAATCACCACTTTTAAATCGTGCACGTGCGCTCAGCTAGCGCATGTTCACCATAAACTTCCACCAAAATACGATGACTTTCGGCAGCAGTTTTCTTCATATTAAAGTAATGAAGAAGAACTCCCCGCAAAAACACTTTCAGGCACAAAGTTCTACATATTTAAGTGAAAAAAAATTATTGTTGTTAACGCTTCAAATGAATGAAATATACTGAAATGACGTACAATGAAAGTAGCTTTCCAACGCATATTCCGATGGAATAATAACAATGGAATAATACAAGTTACGCCATTTCTTAGCAAACCGCACGAATTAATAGACCCAATATTTGGACGTTATGAGACGTTTGCGTGAAGCAATTCGCTGAAAGAGACCAGAATTGTGGGCAGAAAACTTGTGGATTTTGCACGATGATAACGCACCGTCGCACAGTGCTATCATTACTCGTAATTTTTTGATGAAAAATGCAACAAATACCATCCAACAGCCACCGAATTCACCTGATTTGGCTCCCTGTGTTTCCGACTTTTTTCTGTTCAATCGAGTTAAAAAACCACTACGGGGAACGCGTTTCAGCAGCCGAGAGGAAGTGATGGAAGGAAGCACTGATGAACATACTGAAAACGTAAAAATGTTTCGAGGATTTGATCAAGCGCTGGCATAAGTGTGTTGCAGTACATGGGGATTACTTTGAATAAACTTTTTTTTATTTTCTGAATAATTTCCGGGAACTTTTTGATGTGTGGTAAATTGTGTTATAAATTTTACCAGGACAACGACCCAAAACATAAATCCTATTTATGTAGAGAGTGGTTAATTTATAACTGCACCAAAATCATTGACACCCCTGCCGAAATTCACGACTTAAACCCGATTGAAAATTTGTGGGCTTAAGTATTTAATAAAGAAGGTGGAAAAAAGGGGTGCTATCTTATAAAGCTCATACATTTTATGAAGAGTAGATTACAGGCCGTCATTAAGGCCAATGGCGGTCATACTAAGTATTAAAAAATTAATAAAAATTAAAAAATATACATATATATGGTATATATATTTTTTTTTAAATTAAATTTTAAATCAATTTCAACGTTGGACAGTAGTTTCCTATGAATTGTTTGATATTAAAAAAACTAATATTGATAGCTTTTTGGTAGATTTCTTTTAATGTTCGTCACATTTTTTTTTTACTTTTTATTTATTACAGGAAACAGTTAATAGTAAAATAAAATTATAAACAAAAATTTGAAAACAACTCATATATTTATTATAAATTTATACTTTGAAGTCTAT
Source organism: Volucella zonaria (assembly GCA_963966105.1). Lineage (NCBI taxonomy): Eukaryota > Metazoa > Arthropoda > Insecta > Diptera > Syrphidae > Volucella > Volucella zonaria. The sequence continues at coordinate 163,127,937 of OZ014532.1, forward strand.
TTTTTTTGGTTTTTCAAACATTTTCTTGACAAATCAAAATGAGACCTTTTATTGGAAAACCCTTTGTTTATTTGAAGGCCTGCATTGAAGCCCTGTGCCTGGATGTTCTTCGCATTAAAAACATCTGAACTTTTCGTTAAAGACCCTTCCGATACTTATTATCTTATCTAGTTGGTTATAAATCAGCAGTCTCTTTACAAGTCACAAAAGGTGAGTCTGAATGGCTGACTAGTCACATTTGTCTCTACCTTCACCTTTTACCATAATATATAATCGTAAATAGCTATCTAGAAGGCACTGCGTAAGCATGCTAATACAATTTTGCGGTGCTGTTATAATAGTTAATTAATTAGGGAACAAAAACATAGCCTACATGTTTGGACATGAGCATCGATCGGAGCAATACGCATTGATAAAAAAAGAAAGCAATCAAAATTAGTGGACTATAACAAACAAATGAGAGCCAGGTTACAACATTGCTGTGTAGATATCCATCATGGAACTCGATCTCTCGATTGAAATATGCCATTGAGTGCCTACGACGTAATAAGGCTAGTGATGGAACATGCATCCATTACATTGCTAAGAAATGCAACTTCAGCAGAATGAGCTACGGCTGGTAAACTATCTATTGTATTAAGTTTGTCTGTCATTGAATTTGGCTGTTTTTTTTCCAGCGTGTAATTGGTAACGATCGAGTATTAAGTGGACCTGATGGTTTTTTGAGAAGGAGGAGACCTAATTTTGAGAGAAAGATTCCCGATCCTACACATATTAATGAGCATATGTTCTTTAAATCAAAGTTTGAAAAGAATTTAAAAAACAAACCGTTCCGTACATCAGCATTTATATATTATTTAAGCGGTACCTATTGAATTGTTCAGAATTAATTTCTTTAAAATTAATTTAATAAAATTGAATGAATGTCGTTGCATTTATATATGTATGCACATAAATAATTAATACTTATATGTAGGTACACAATTTTATTTCTTCTTTATTGAAAGACCGAACTTAAAACAGAGATTCACAAAAACAATGATTCATTAGAAAATGCGCCGGCGAGTCTAGCCTTCAACATGATTATCAGATCGTGAATGATTACGAAAGGCATGTGCTTGCGTTTGAAATGAATGATTAAAATTCATTTTGGGATTTTTCTGGCTTTTATGTAGCTAACCTTTGTTTAGTTATTTTAATTGAAAACATGTTAATCATTCGTTTAACTAAATATAGTACTATAGATATTCCAAATTTCCTGCCAAAAATTTTACGTGTACAAGAAAAACACAATTCTTCGTAGACATCAAGCATCAAAAAAAAAGAAATCGGATTTTTCTCTACTTTAGTGGTCACCATTTTACGGCAATGATTTCGTACTTTTGCCAATCATCAAACTTTGTCAAAGTGATCAATGCATAAATCAACAAAGAAAAGCTTTCAATTGTTATTTCAATTTCACAATTAAATATCGACACAGAGGACAAAAACTATCCAAACAAGGCCCCGCCTAAATTGCTAACGTATTTACTTTTTTTCTTTAATGCTCGCGTCAGAGTTTTTCTTTCAAAGTACACAAATAAGAGTACGAGTATCTGAGGAGATAGTACCTGTATTCATACTCAGTCTAGTCATATTTGGTTTTGGATTTCGTAAATTTTATAAGACCCATCCGTACGTCTCTTCGTATTACAATACAATACAATTTTGCTTAAAGCCATTAGATAAATATTTAATGTTTTTTAAGAGAAACAACAAAGTCAAATAAAATAAAGAAAATTTTTTTAAAGCAATAGCAAAGTTGTTAATGGTATTGGTTAATGTAAGTGAACTTACCTCATTCGCATTTCGACAATCACACGAGAATTTTGTATCATGAGCAATACAACTGACGTTGTTGAAAGCACTATCTCGAGTTGTCCATTGTTGCTGCTGACCTATGCATTGGCTGAATATGTCACAGAGATATAATAAAATAATAATGAAAATTGAAACTTTATCGTTTAGCATTGACAATATCATATTTCTTTTTGTTGTTGTTGGCGTTGGAGTTGTTGTTTTTGATTTTGATTATCGTTGACCATTTATGCTTAGATGGAAAACCTTTCGAAAGGATCCCACGAACATTTGAGTTAGATTTTTGTTGTGTTTTATTTTTAAAAAATGTCCACTCTAGCGTTGAAATATGCAGTAAACACTTTTTGAAGCACTGGAAACCGCCCCCTGTTGATTGTAACTGACGCAAACGGTATTTTATTCAGCATGATTTAAACGGCCGAAGTGAGTTCTGCTGAATGTGCGTAATCTTATCTTATCAGTACTATCAATGATAGGTGATACTCGTATCTTCTCTTGATGGTGTTTGTGAAAAAAATAAAAAGAATTAAATTTGTTAGTGGTGTAGTTTCTCAAGAAAAGGTGTTGTTACTGCTTTTCATATAAAATGTAGGGTTGAGCGAATATTCGGAAGTGACGCAGAGAAGGTTGATTGACTTGGGGATATTGTGTGGTGAAGAATCATGGATCGTGAGTTTTGAATTTCTGAGAAAATAGAGCAACCCATACGAAATAAAAATTACAGTGGTATTCATTGTTTTTTTCAAGCACGAAAGTGATTTCAGCCCTAAAAAGGGCATATAAATATGTATATACACTCGTATGTAGCTGCGGTCAAAAAAATATCGCCATGAATATGTTATTAGCATCCATATGCAATAATTTCTTATTTGGCTTTGGAATGTTCTCTGGTCTAACGAGAGCAAGATCGTCCTTTTTGGTGGTGTTGTTGTGTTTTTTAGGAGGCTCTCGAATACGGAATTCAAGCCGACTTACCCGACAAAAACGGTAAAACACGGTGTCGGTAGCATTATGGTATGGAAATCTTTTTCTAACCATGGTGTTGGTCCAATGCAAAAAAGGAAAGGAAATGCCGTTGGTATCTCTCTTCTAAGAAACAAGACAACGACCCCAAACATAGGAGCAAAAAGGCCAACAGATAGTTTCAAGCACACCGGGTCAATGTAATGGAATATCCAACTCAATCCCCAAACTTAAATCCACTGGAAAATTTATGGGCCAATGTGAAGAAATGTGTTTCAGAGGAATAGCCAAGAAATAGCAATAAGCTTTGGCATGCGATTCAACGATGCTGGTGTGCCACATTTCTTCGGAGAGATGTCAGTCATTAGTTGATTCAATGCAACGACTTTGCACGGCTATCATTTCCAGCAAAGGATATGCAACCAAATACTAAAAAAATTATAAACTGATATACACCCTGAATTACTGGAACTGCAATCAACTTCAGACTGCTATAATTTCCAAGCCGTTCATGACAGTGAGCTCAAATTTTGATACATGACAGATAATTTTATTATTTACAAGCCTTTTAAATGATTTTTATCCGCGATGGAATTCAAACGTGATTGCTTTATATTTGGCTGGAAAACCACAAGAAACTATCGTTAGAACCCTCCAGCACCTCAACGTTACCGTGCTATTGGCAACGTTGCCAGCAACATAGGCAGAAATGGTTCGGAAAGTGAAGGCTCGAATTGAGCGAAGTCCGCGTCGAAGTGGAAAAAAAATAGCTCGTGAGCTCAACATAACGTTGGACCGGATGCAACACATACTGGAAAATGAGCTTGGGCTCAAGCCATTGAAGTTCCAAAATCCACACGATCTTACACCGCAACAGAAAAAAGTTAGAGTCGAAAGAGCGAAGGAGTTGCTACGCTTGCATGAAAGTGGTGAGTTGCCGAATTTGGTTATTTCCGATGAGTCGCCATTTGTTATCGAGCAATATGTCAACAAACAAAATGACCGAGTCTACGTGCCAGAGAGGTTCTTCGAAAATTTACACCTTCGGACGGCCACCAGAAAGCAGGCAGCACCGATGGTGATGATTTGGGCCGCCTTAACCGCCGATGGTCGCTCTCCGCTCGTATTTTTGGACCGTGGCATCAAAATTAATGCGATCGTATACCGTGAAACTGTCTTAGAGGCAGTATTGAAGCCTTGGGCAAACAATCATTTCGGTCGGAGAGCGTGGACATTTCAACAAGACTCGGCACCGTCTCACAAAGCGCGCGTCAACCAAGATTGGTTAAAAAATAATGTTCCACACTTCATTTCTTCGACACAATGGATTGCAAATTCTCCGGATGCAAATCCGTTGGATTTCTCTGTCTGGGGTATTTTGAAGGCGAAGGTTGACACTAAAAAATACCAAAGTTTGGACCACCTCAAACAAGCATTTCGCCGGAAATGGGCCAAAATACCGCAGAGCCACTTGCGTGCAGCGTGCGATGCTTTCTTCGGCCGTCTCAAGACCATTATTCGCGCCAAAGGTGGACATATTGAAAACTACTGATACAATTTGAAAATTGATGTATTTTCCAACATTTTTTGCTTTGCCACAATAAAATTTATCAAAAAATAAAAAAATTATGGCATTTTAAAAAGTTGGAGTTCGAGTCATTCACCCTGTACTTATTGAATAAATGTACTTTTTACTTTGAAAACAATTTCGCGCTCAATGGTGTTGTTTTTTTGACCGGCAACAATTTGACCCCCGTTTACAAAATATTTCTGTAAATACTATTCCCGTCGATTAACAATATAAATTATTATCTTATTTGAGAAGCTCCTAATGGGATAAGTTAAAAGCAGCAACCCTTTTTTTTGCAACAGCTTAATTTATGTTAAAAAATCCTTGCTACTATAATATATCCCTGAACGGTGCAGTGCTATTGTTTTGACCGCATCTATATACCATATGTAAACTTGTAAAACAGTCACAGAATTTTCAAATTCATGATGAATGGAACTGGGGTGAGAATTTTGCGCTGACAATGTTAAACGCCCGGGCTTTGAAATAAGGTTAGATGATATGTATTGAATGGTTGGACGTTGATGAATTAACATCACCCCCATTTACCTACATAAATACGTATGTTTATAGAACGAACACTCTGCCATAAGGAACAATGATCATTACGAACCTGCTTTAAGCATACGCAAAGTACAATAATTCTCTATAATATGGTCGATGAAAGTATGCCCTATTTTCCAAAAATCTAGTTCAAAATAGTATCTATTGTAACAGGACAGTTGTAGGCCTTGTGAATACATGTTGGTGAAATCCCAGGAGTTGCAATTCGATATTCACTACCTGTTCATGATAGTGATAGCCATTTCTAGTTTTATAAACCTAGCCGGACCTGTCCGCTTTCACAAGATTAAAATATCGAACTTTCGCCCTCTCATAAAGGTTGGTTACACCGAGAAATTAGATGACACGCTCTGTCGTGTAATGTTATTAACATCATGGGCAAAAGTCCCTACAACTGCTCTAATTTTTTTCGTTGAATATTTGTAGTATCGGCCGAAGTATGCGTCGGACTGTCACCAAATTTTGACAGGCGGGCTAAAACAAGTTATACTAAATCATGGTATACTCATTTTGGCTCTGTAGCGCCACCTATCTTCCAACACTGGTACTTATCAAACAGCCCTTGTATACATAAAATAATAACGCAGTGGGTGCGATAAGGAAGTAGCAGATCGAAATGACATTTTCAGAAAGCTTATAAAAAAAAAGACAATCTCTGGAATAGAGTGACAAAACTATGATTTCCAAGAATTTTAAAGAGACTGGCGGAAATCTAAAATTCTTGCTTATTCTCATCAAATCAATAGGCCACTGTTTAATTTTCTTTACAGTTTTTCTTACTAACTTACACAATTATCTACTATTGAATCGCGCTTATAATTTTATAGTGTATACACTCAGCGAAATTCAATTAAAGGCAACTTATTTTCCTTTGAAATATTAAAAACAAAGTTGATTAAAATTTAATACTATTTATAACGTTATTGAATACAAATAAATGATAAGAAAAAAATTGATTAAAACAAATAAACATATTTTTAGTTAGTTAAACATTTTTAACAAAACTACAATAGTTAAAAATTAATAACGAGTCCAAACGCCAGACTTGGTTAAGAGTTCGAAAATCCGACTTGACATCGAATTAACTACGGTTTTGAACTCCTGAGCTGGAATTAGAGACCATTCTGTTGTAACGGCCTTGTCCTCAATCCTCAACCGAAGCAAATTTGCGCCCGCCGGCATAAACACGACGAGACAGATTTCCCACATGTGTTCGATCTATGTAATTGTGTGCCATGAGAAAAAGCGCTCATCTTGACTTTTTGTTCCTTCAGGTGTTCCCCAAGGATCCGTTTTAGGACCACTACTCTTTATATGTTATATAAACGACTTAGCCGTGCGTCTTGTGAGTTGTAAACGTCATATATATGCAGATGATGTGCAGATTTATTCTGTTTTCGCCAAATCCCAGATTAAGCAAGCGATAATTAATCTAAACGACCAAATAGCAACAATTTGTAAGTGGTCATTTGAAAATAAACTCAGTCTTAATCCAACAAAGACTAAAACAATGATCATTAATGCTAGACATTCCTCTTCTTTATATTAATCGAACTCCAATTGAATATGTTGAAACATTCAAAAATCTCGGGGTTTACATGAGCCAACAATTTACCTGGAGGATTCATATTACAAAAACTGCGTCGAAAGTTTTCGGAGCCCTTAGAGGACTTAGTCCAACCTCCAACTATCTTCCCACCAAAGTTAAGTTAAAGCTTGTAAAATCATACATCCTGCCTATTCTATTATATGGGTGTGAAATACCCATAATGGATTCTGAATCTTGGCGAAAGCTGAATGTTTCCTATAATAGCTGTGCGAGATACATATTCGGTATAGGAAGATATGAACATATCTCTTTCTACTCCCATCAAACTGTACTATCACTACACAAAATTTTAACAACAAAACAACCGGAATATCTATTTGAAAAATTATTTTTCCGCGTAATGTTAGAATGTTGCAATTGATCATTCGAAGATGCAAATATGTTAATACATCTAGACAATTTTTTGTTAACTCGATTCGCCTTTGGAATAGTTTACCCGTAGACGAACAGAACCGCCTTTAAGAAAAAATTGTTTCTTCATTATGCTAATAATTCCTAATAGATTTGCCTACTTTCCTACCTCTTCTTTTCGTTATGTTTCTTTTGCTTGGTACTTTCTTTTCCTTATCTCTTTCTTTTATTTAAACTTAACTCTTTAAACTAAACTCAAATTAAAGTAATGTACAAAAGCTTGTTCTATTTTTTAAAAGATGTGTTTTGTACACAAGTCTTATGTGAACAATGAATTCAATATTAATAATAAACTAAACTAAACTAAGTCCGGTAAACGTTCTGGCCGCTTCAAAAGTTGAATTTCTTTGTCTAAAAACTACTCACGACTGACCCCCGATACATGAATGGCATCATAATCTTGCTAGAAAACTGTATTTGAATCCGGATGATGGTTTAAAAAGTCTACCAAAACATCTTCCAGCAGATTGATATAATTTTCTGATTTCATTCGGCCAGAAATTTTGCATATTGGAGTCCTGGAATGATAGCTAAAAGCAGCCAGACCATCAAAGATCCACCTCCAAAGTTATTATCATGCCAATAATAACTAAAACCGTCTGGCCCATCAAGGTTAAACTTTTTTTCTTCCGAAAAGATCACGCTTTTCCACTGTTTAGACCATGTCATATGTTCTTTAGCAAAGTGTAGTCGGGCAACTTTATGTGCTTCTGTAAGAGCTGGTTTCGACTACATTTTTTTCCAAGCCGGTCGATTACTGCCAGCTAAAATTTGTTGTACACGCCGTTTAGATATCGGCAACTTTAAATCTGAAATGATTTCAGAAGCAGTAGCATTTTTTTTTGCAACCCAGCTCGGATAATGACCGATTTCTGCTTTGGTGAAATTTTTTGATTGTTTTTATTTCTCCGGTTCGCGTTGTAATTACTTCCTAATTTAATAACGTTATCGATTGCGGAAGCCGATCGATTTAATTTAATGGAAATTTGGCGATTGGACATACCGGTATCCTTATAGATACGCATGGAATTTGGCGATTTCCTCATCCGAGAGCATATTTCCTTTTCCCATTCTAACAATCCTCGAAATCCATCTAAATGTAAAAAACATATTTTCAATTGTAATCACTAAAAAAAAACCTCATTTCGTTTCCAACTCATAGCTTTTCAGCATAAACACGACTGCTTTGAATTGAATTTCGCACGATTATTAGTGACAAAACAACAGATGTTGAAATTCTTACGTTGAAGAAAGGACACAAAACAAAAACAAAAGGAAAAAATTGAACATAAATGTTCGTTTACACTACGAACATATTTTCTGGGCAAAAGTGCATCTGCCTTTAATTAAATTTCGCTGAGTCTATAATCTTATCTCTATACTACTTGTAAAACGAAGACAAGTCAAGACAAAAATGATTGAGTATCAATTTCGCTTAAAGAAGATAAGCCACCGATGTACTCGTAGTTTTGTCCCAAATTTGCAAACACTAGGACTGTAAGAGTCTTTGCAGGAGCTTGAAACTTAAAAAAAAAAAAACAGTTGTTAGATCAAATTGAGATACATTTGGAAAACGAACACAAAAATTCAACAACATTTTTTTCAGTGTGCTCATGTAGTCTTTACCAAGTGTCATCAGATACGAATAAGTTCGAAAACTGTTGAAATCATATCTGACTTAAGTGAATCTTATACCTATGTGCCCTAAGTCATGTAAGCTGTGTTAACATGGCATAAGCAGCTCAAAAGAACACACAGTGTACGAGTATTCCGAAAACCGGATTTTTTTTTTTCTGAAACCAAGTCTTACTTAAACCTGTTTCACTCAACACGGTAGTAAAGAATTTAGTAAACGAATTTAAATAATAAGCGTGCATTATTTAAATATTAAAGTCGCCTTGCTCGATTTTAGATTTAGAACTGTTCTGTGAAATAAATATCAAACAGTGGGTGTCACGAACACATCACAACCGATTATCTCAATTGAGATAAAAAAAAAAGTTCTCAAGTCGCCTCTGTGCATTCTCGTATGCTGATCTGATCTTTATTTGAGTAGAATTAGCTTGGATTATGAATATGTAATGCTGTAGTGAGTCAGCTTGTTTTTATTCCATGATAACGATGCGGTTTATTTGTTTGAATGTTCTTTGACCATGAAAAGAGTCAGTGTATGTAGAATCTATAACAATATTAGAACTTGACATTCAAGAATCATAGACGGGAAAAATGGGTTTGAAATTTCTGATATCACAAGTATCTCACCGTGTGTCCTTGCTAACTACGAGTACATACTACTGAAGCAGGTTGTATTATAGTTTTTCTTTGTTACGTGGTTGTAGGTCTTCAAAATAAATGCTTACATACATATGTGTTTGCAAATCTAGCACCGCTCTGTAAAAATCCATCCAAGTTTGGAAAACAGGTTTGTTCCATCAATAATTATTGCATGATGCACAGCGACCTTTATTGCAGAGTTACTCCAGGAGCTAGAGTCATATACGAGTATTATAATGCAATGGTATATTAGAAAAGGGTGTTTTTTTTAGAGGTTTGGTTTTTAAACTGGCAACACTTTCTACAAATTGTCAATTTGACCGTTGAAAGTTGATTTGTGGTTTGTGCGTTTTGCCATTTTACGATGAATAGATTAACGCCAGACCAACGCGTGCAAATTGTGCAAACTTATTTTGAAAACCATGGTTCGGTTCGCCAAACTTTTCGTGCGCTACGTCCTTTTTACGGCCGACATAATCGTCCATCTGAGCAACTTATTCGGAACACGATGAATTGTTTTCACACCACGTACACTCTAGTGGATAATACGCGTCGCCAAAGACGACAAACAGTGCGAATGAGTCGATTCGCCATCGTGCACAGCAATTGGAGCTATGCTCATTCACTTTGTGGAAGATTTTACGGAAATATATTGGCTTAAAAGCTTATAAGATCCAGCTTGTGCAAGACTTGAAATCGCGTGACCAGTATACGCGTCGTAGGTTCAGTGAATTGGCCGGAAACATGATTCAGCTTGATCCTCATTTTCAATGCAAAATTTTGTTCTCCGATGAGGCCCATTTTTGGTTAAATGGATACGAGTATGCAAAGAAGCGAAATTGCCGAATTTGGATCGGAGAAAACCCGGAAGCCTTCGCCGAAACGCCTTCACAACCGTTAAAACTCACTGTTTGGTGTGCTTTATGGGCTGGTGGAATCATCGGCCCATATTTCTTTAAGGACGATGCCGGCCAGAATGTTACCGTCAATGGAGAGCGCTATAAAAACATGATTTCTGATTTCTTCGTTCCTCAGTTGAATGACATTGACGTGACAAAGCTTTGGTTTCAACAAGATGGCGGAACATGCCACACGGCGCGCGACATCTTCAACTTATTGCGAGAAACATTTGCTGAGCGCATAATACGAGTATCGCGTAATGGACCTGTGAACTGGCCTCCACGATCCTGTGATCTCACACCTGTAGATTACTTTCTTTGGGGGTATGTGAAGTCACTATTCTATGCCGATAAACCAGAGACGTTGGACGATTTGGAAGTCAACATTCATCGTGTTATTGCTGATATCCGTCCCCAGTTGCTCGGTAAAGTTGTCGAAAATTGGACTTCGCGATTGTGCTTCATCCGAGCTAGCCGTGGCGAGCATATGCCCGATAAACACTAATGGCATAAAATTATCTATTAAATAAAGTTAATATCATAGACATTAACATTAGCTTCAAGTGTTTCATTTTATATTGAATTTGTATACCTCTAAAGAAAAAACACCCTTTATGTTTATGACATATTACCCATGCAATAAATATCGAAGCTCAAACTGCAGTTTTCTCAACAGTTGAGACAGGAGGAAGCAACTTAAACGCAACTGATATCTACCAAAGGCGAATAGTATGTAGACGGTCAAGGCAAGGATTAGTTTCCGGTCAGATGGCAGGAGAGCTAAAATAAATTAACTTCGATGAACTACTCGTATGTTGCCAAGAAATTCATAAATACCTATCGGACATGTGCGTGTAATGGCCATCGACAAAGAGTTGAATATTTGATGATTGCAAGTTTCAGTAAGGCGTGAGCCGAAGGAGCCTTAACTTATATTTGGACAGTGTGTTTGTTGTCCAGATCGGATGTCTGGAAAATAGTTTGGCAGATTAGATTAGGTAAGATTAAGCGGGGAGGTACCGTTATCACTGCACCTAGGTTAAGCCTATTGTGATTTCCTCAAGTTAAAGCCCACCCATAATGCCTGCAATTTTAATAAACTCGGGTATATCTTTGAATGAGCTGCCAGTGATATTTTCTGCCTCACGGTATGGCTTATATGGAAGACGTAGACGTGTTCTGCTTAAGCGATTACAGTGGCAAAGGATATGCTCTACTGTTTCTTCGTCCTCATTTCACATGCGACAGTTGTTGGTGTTTTTTGACTCTGCAGTGCCCGTTATCGCGTGTATCTGACCCCTTGAAAGCTGTAAGAGTTGTTTTGTTCTTTTGAGGGAATGGTTTGGTAGAAAGTTGTTGATTTGCCTGCTACCTTAAGTTTCCGTCCAGTAATGGAATGCCTTTAGTCAGCTTTTGTATAACTTTTTATGGAGCAAATTGGTAACCCGCAAAATGGTCGGGACCAAGATCAAATGAATTCTTTGTTTAAGGCTAGTGTATTGAAAAATATAATGTAGCCCTAGACAATTTTTGAGGTTATTTCAAAAACGCTAATAGCAAGTAGGTCGGCTTTGCTGTCAGAGAGATTATAAATATTCTTGTTGGTGAAAGATCTGTTTAAGTTCTCCCTAATGCAGAGCTCTATTGCGTGTATTTCAGCTTGAAATACAGAGATGCTACTGTTCATACTGTATATGCCTGAGCCAGCTCCTTGGTCTGTTTTGGATCCGTCGATGTACCACACTAGTGAATCTCTTTTAAGCAGTTCTGTCGATAAGAGAATGTCGCCTTGAAGTTATGGTTGAAGTTGTACTTTTTCAGGCAGTAACTCCTGTAAAAGTAACTTCTAATAGTTAATTTTTCCTGAGGTCAATTAAAAGTTCTGGATGAACTATTTTGGATTTATTCTCATCCACTGAGATAAGCATGTAGGTAGGTGTTAGCCAAAGCTTCATTCTGTATGTAATGGTGTGGAGGTGGGAGGTTCAATAAAACCCGCTTTCTCATTGCACCCGTATCACACATACAGGGGAGTCTTTGAAGTTTGTTTAGATTTTTGCTTAATTTTATGCCACCATATTGGAAATGCATAAGTGACTATAGGTCTAGCAATTGCTGTGTACCTCCACAGTATCATTTTTGGGTCAAGGTCCCTGCTTTTGCCCAGTAGACCTTTGCTGGTCCATAATGAGATCCTGGCTTTTTCTATTGTTTTTTTTTGTTTTTTATATGTGTGCACCAAGTGAGTTTTTGGTCCAGGGTAACCCCTAGGAATTTCACTTCGCTTGAAAACTTTAGGTTCCACCAAATAGTGTTGAATCTTTAAGTTTGTCCAATTTTTTTTATCTTGTGGTTGACGTTTAGACCAACATTCTCGCAGCAGTTAGCAATAAGGTTGAGTGCCCTTTTTTGGAGCAGTTTCGAGATAGTTTCTTCGAATTTGCCGCTGATAAGGATCGCAATGTCATCATGAGTATGTTTAGCAGCTCATTTACTACGATGGACCATAGCAGGGGGAGAGAACACCATCTTGGGGCAAACTTTCGCAGCCGTAACGCGGATTCTGTCGCTGCCTAATGTAGCGTTGATATTTCTACCATAAGCATGAGCTTTACCCAGTTACTTGTATTATTATCTACTCCTGTGTTTTGGATGCATCTGTTTGGCAGATTTTTAAATGTTTTTTTTTTTTCGAGATCAAACGAATTCTGTGAGCGACAGTTTTTATAACCAACTAAGCGCGGCATCGAACGAATATGTCATTATCGTGATGGAAAATCTGAAGGACCAGTACCAACATCTTCGACAGGGGCTCCGAGATGTAATTGGGGAATTAGCCCTCGAACAATGGCTAATTATAATCAACAAAATATCAACTGACAGGCAAATAAGAAATAAATTCGATCATGTGCGAATAAGTAGTCGTTTTAAGTAGAAGATATATAATAGATGTTCGAAACAGATTCTGAGTAGACAGGGACGACAGAAGACCACTATTTAATAGTAGGTGCGCACAAGTGGTGAAACAAATATAACAAAATTTGTATGTAGTCCTGAAGCTACAATCTTAACCTCGATTAAGCTTTTCTTCTTTTTAAGTACTTGTATGTTGTTGCATTTTTAATCAATTGATATCATCACGATACTCGACAAGGTGACTTCTTTCCCGTTTTGTTGAGTAGTTAAACGGGTGGTTTTGGTTTTTCTGCAAAGCTGGAATAAGTACAGGGACCACGGTAGCCTTTTATATCGGAAGGCGATTACACTAGGATCGCCTCAACTGTCCTCAAGAATTTGAGTGAGTCGAGACATTGTAATGTCTGCTGCGGTCATAATATGCTTAAAAAAGATACGCCTTCTTAAGTGGAACAAAAACTGCAGAGTCGACACTTGGTTTTAGAAGACAGCTTAATTTTGTGTATCTTAGACCACAATATCCGAAAAAGAAATTGGAGGGCTAATTGATATCAGTCTTGCTGTAACAGAGAAATTTTTAAGTTTTTATTCAAGAGATAAATGTTTAATCTACAAAGCATTCTGTCGCCCTGCCCATGACGAATAAAGATGGACTGCTTGCAGAGCTATTTAAAGCAGCTGATTGGGAACATGCACCAACTCATCTCAGAGAAGAGCATGCCCAAAGTATGGAAGTGTTTGTCCCATCAACAAGAAAGGAGATTCTTTTGACGGTGTCAACTCTAGAGGAACGAGCCTTGAAATCTTTAATTCCTCATTATGTGAGCGTCTGAAACATTCATTCATAAACAATCTAGTTGGTCTATATCAGTAAGATTTCAGAATAAGGCGATTCGCTGTCATGTGACTTTTTAATATCGCGCTAGAAAAAATCGGGCAAAACTAACTGGCCAATAAAAGAGGCACGATCTATTTGAAGTCAGCACAATTACTCGCGCATGCAGATGACATTGATGTATTTAAATGAATACTGTGAGTCGTCAATGAAGTGTTCATGAGTATTAAGGGGGAAGCGGCCAAGCGAGTCTGATGGTAAACGAGCGCAGAATAAAGTAACATATATGCTATCATCAGTAAAGGGGGCAAACACCGACGGCTTGGCCAGGACCTCACCATTGCCTGTTAGTGCAGAATTCACACGCAGAATAACTCTTGCTAATCGCTGTTTCTTTGGGCTCAGGAGCCAATTGAATTACAGAGCTCTCTCTCGTAAGACCAAATTGACACCGTAGAAGACCCTTATCATCCCGCAGGGATGAGTCGAATGGGGATTTCGAAAGAAAGACACGAGGTCTGATTTTTACTCCGGTTTTTACTGTACGGGCTATATTCTTATATCGACACCGGTCTAGTCAGGCGTTTATGTATCTAACGTCTGAGATGGCTGTGCCCTGTTGAGTCTGTTTAGTAAGATGTTGATGCAAGAGTGAGGAATACCGCAGAAGGGTTCGTCATATGCATACATACATACTCGTATATACTTTTCGGTAGAGGCCTTGCTTGCTAACTCATCAGCCGCTTCGTTATTCCCAGAGCCTCTGTATCCTGGTTCCCACCAGAGTCTAATCTTGTTGCGTTTGGCAAGGTTTTGGAGAACATTGAAGTAGTCCGTTCATACAATGACAACCCAGCGTATTAAGTGCTGTTTGACTGTCAACGAATACATGTATGTATTGATGGTTGCGTCTTTAATTTTTGACAATATTTGCCTCTTATTTCGTGATAACTTTTACGGGCCCAATGAAATATCATCGAGTGTCTTATAGTTTTTAAACTTACTAAAACTTTCGAGGACTGAAGTTTCATTATACGAGTTCATTGCTGTTTTGTTTAGGAAGAGCTATTTGGGGCGAAGTAAAACGGCACCAAACCCGTAAATTTTGTTTTTTCTCACTTTATATCCGTATTAAGTTTTGTTTATGAGGGCCATTTTAGGCTTTTAACGTCTAATAATTTTTCTTTTGAGAACGCATCCCATTCAGACGATCCACCTACCCCAACAAGCATGCATATGTATCCACTAGACACTGCTTACTGCTCAATTCATTCAACATTAGAAGTGTACACAAATGATGCCCAAATAGAATACTGTGCAGTGTGCACTATGCACGATCTGAATGTTTACATTGACAAGTGCTACTTCCACCGTGTAGGCTATACACGCTACTGCCAAGCACACATTATCTCACTGCACTCGACCTTAGAAGTGGATTTATAGACACATATATTTAAATTCAAAACCACCACGAATTATTAAGGAAGGAAACAACACAGAACTGTCTGTCTGTCCATGTGCCTATGCAGTACACAGACGAGCGCATAGGGCAATAAAATATGTTACTGAAGTATGCACTCAGCAAACTACTCACCGAACCGCACCAAATGTAAACAAAGCATAAGTTGATTTTTTTTTTCTTATTCCTCAGAACCACAATAGCGCGATCCGCGTTCCACGGAAGATAACAAACAATTTTTTTAGAAAAAAACATAAAATAAAGACCAGCTTCCTTGTATAATAGATGTTGTCGCTGGCGGTGCGAGATGTGAGTGTGTTTTAAATTTGATTTTGTTTTTTTGTTTTTATTTAATGGCGAATTTGCATAATGAATTGAACTTTACGTAATCCGTGCCAAGCGATCTCCGCGTCTTCGTTTCGGACTCCTTCGCTGCTGCGAATACTCGATCATCGCCGTTGCCGCGTGTTTCTGTCTACGTCGCGTCGATTCTATTCTCTCAAGTGTTTCACTCGCGAAATCCGAAAGTTTTTATGTCGCAAAATAATTTTTGCAAGCTAATGCAAATTTGCTGTATACTTTTGCTGTTGTTCACTTCGTTCGTTATTACACGCGTGCAACAAATACTTTTACAGAAAAAAAAAAAAAAAATCAAAAGGTGTGGTGGGGGATTAAAACCCCATGCAAAGGTCAAATTTGATTTGAACTTTAGAGACTATTCCATTTATTTACGATGGAAGATCGCCTTGTCCTCGTCGAGCACTCAATCAGATCAATTTATTTGGTATATCAGTGCTATTGCCACTTGTGCGGACAAAAGTAATTAGAATGTGGCGTCGTCGTAGTGGCCGTTTTCGTTGATTTTGTCGACGTCGTCGTAAACAAATTAAAACCCGGCCCGGATAACAGAAACTCCGACTTTATAGCTTCAGTGGTTGCTGTGTACTAAAAGTCTAAAAATCATGTGTGCTCAGCTTAGTGCTCTTGGGTTTACTTTGCTCTCTATCGACTCCACTGATCATCGTCTATCGCTTCATTGTGGCGGAGACGGAGAGCAGCAGTGTAAAGTATTTTGTGAAGAATAGATACAGATACTCGTATGTGTACACGTAAATGTATATGAACAGGAACGCTCGCATATGGGGGGTATGTGTATTTCTGAGCACAAGTGTTGCTTATGTCTCATTTATGTCCATAACGCGATCGGTGAGACGCGAGTTGCATTGATGGGTGAGGGGGTGATCAGTGAGGCGAAGCCCACGGGGATAAGATAGTACGAGTATATCATATCAAAGAAAAAGATCCCTGGCTATGTGTGTGGCGTTTTGTTTGGATCTAATGTTGATATTTATTTTTTAATTTTTTCTTTCATGGGGACTTATCTTTGGTCAATTTTGGTCAATTATAGGGAAATTTCCGTTGCTTATTGAACAGACTAGGATAGACCGATAGTTGTCAAATTTGGTGGACTTTAGAGTAATTGGATTTCACTTGAATGATATTCCAAAATCACTGAACACTTATCGATTTGATGTGGGAGGAATTTGAACCATTTTGATGACTCAGATGTAAGTATAAAATCAATGCTGTCAGCCAAAACGTTAGACCAAAATACACTTCCTACCACAGATCGTTATATCGTTGTCGAATATTGGCCTATAGCTTCGGTTAGCTAAATTAATTTATGCATATGAATTTGGACATTAGATTGTAATTCATAAAACTTCCCTGTGCATATTTAAAGAGCTTAGATAAAGTTAAGTAAGCTAAAAGCGAGAGAAAATTTGTATCTTTGGATGTAGTTGATACATACTGATCATTGACACATGAACCATAGTCTCAGTTGGGCACAAGTTTTTCTAAGGTACTCGTACTTATACGTAATGCAATTACATAATTGTGTAAACTTGTTACACAAAAAAAAAAAAAAAAAAATTGAATCGTTAGATTAATATGATCAGGAGAAGTAAAACTCTTCGATTACAGATTGAACGAATCTCATCTTAGATGCGAGGGTAGTCCCAGAAGTACCTGACCTAACAAAGAAAACACAAAAAGTTTAGGAAAAAATATCTTTATTTCTCTGCGTAGTCTTCTTTTAACTCCATACACTTTTCCCAGCGATGTGCAATAGCTTCTATACCCTGTTTATCGTCGAGCTCCTTAAAATAGCCACCAACGGCAAACTCCAATTCTTTACTGTTGGCAAATCTTTTATCATCGAGCCATTTTTTCAAGTTAGGAAATAGAAAATAATCCGAGGGGCGAATAGGGTGCGTGAGGAAGCAATTCGAACTTTAATTTATTGATATTGGCCATCGCGATGACGGATGTGTAAACTGTGTAAATTTTGTAAACAAAACTTTTTTTCTTCGCCAAATGCGGCAGTTTTTTCTTGATTTCTTCTTTCAAACGCTGCAATAAGTTCGAATAATGCACGCCGTTAATTGTTTTTCCTTTCTGAAGATAATCAATGAAAATTATCCCACGCGCATCCTAAAAAACTGACGACATGGCCTTGCCTGCAGATGGAACTGTCTTTGCCTTCTTTGGAGCCGATTCTCCCCTTTGAGTCCATGGATTTGACTGTTCCTTCGTATCGACTATGAAGTGGTGGACCCATGTTTCATCCATAGTTATGAATCGACACAAAAACTCGGTTTTATTTACTTCGCCAAACACTCTATTGAAACATCCTCACGACGGTGTTTTTGTTCCATTGTGAATAATCGCGGCATCTATCTTGCGCACAGCTTTCTCATGTCCAATTTTTCAGTCAACATGTGATGTACATCTTCAATCCACGGTCATCCAATAACATTTTGTGGATTTTTTTTAATATTTCTGGTGAACTCACCTCATTTGGTCGACCTCTGCGATGTTCGAAGGACCAGACTCTCCAAGAGTAGAGTCCAGTTCCGTTTTGATGTTGACGCCTTTCAAACGAAAGTATTGTATCACATAACGATGACCGATTTTTTCCATATTTGAAAATTCATTGAGTGCGTTCACTATTGATGGCTTATGAACAAATGCTAAACAACATAGCATCGTCAAACTTCAAATATAAGCTTTATAAGGTTGGTACTTTCTACAATTGTCATTCTGTTTAAACAACAACCGCCATCAGGTCGGGTACTTCTTGAACTACCCTTGTATTCCTGAATATGGCATCATGTGCGCGCCACATTGACATTTGGTTGATTTCTGAAACTCACTTGAGTAAAGGACCTCGTGTGGAACTAAAGGGATACTGTGCTTATCATGCATACCACCCATCAAACAATGCCAGAGGCGGATCCTCATTGTTCATTAAAGATTGTATTGAGCACTCTATAAATATGAAGATTGAATGCGATGCAATTCAGTTAAGTTCGGTTCGAGTAAAATATAACCACCTGCACTACAAAATTGCATCCATTTATTGTCCTCCGCGATGCAAGCTAGAAAATAATGACTTTAAAGGTATCTTTGATTCACTCGAACCGAATTTTATAATTAGTGGTGACTTTAATTCGAAACATACCTTCTGGGGCTCAAGATGTAATACAACGAAAGGCAGACAACTCTATGAAGCCGGTATGCAATGTAAAGTTGACTTTTTCTCGACATATTGGCCTTCGGATATAACAAAGACCCCCGATCTTTTAGACTTCTTTGTCACAAAGGGAGCAGCCAAAATTTCTACAAACATCGAGGAAAGTTATGATCTCTCCTCAGATCACTCACCAGTCATTTTAACACTAAGCATACTCTTAATTAAGAAAGAAGTGGCGCCTAGATTAACTAATAACAAGACTAACTGGGACGGTTTTAGAAACTACTGCAATGAACATATTGTCCTAAACGTGTCGCTAAAAACAGAAAACGAAATAGAAGACCAAGTCGACAGATTCATCAAAGTCCTGCAGAACGCTGCCTGGAACAACACTTCAACTCCAACAAGAAAAGAGAAAGCAAGTAGTGAAATAAATAATAGAAATAATAGAACTGGTAAGAGAAAAGAGGAGAGCGCAAAAAAGATGGTAACAATCCCCTGCTCCCCAGCATAAAACATACTTAAACCACTTATACAACAAATTGAAAGAAGCAATACGAGATTACAAAAATCGGAATATCTCTACATATCTCGAAGGTCTGACTGCCGAAAGAAGTTCAAATTACTCCCTCTGGAAAGCCATGAAGGGAATCAAAAAGTCTCAAATGCAATTTCCTCCCATAAGAAAAAACAATGGCGAATGGGCAAAAGGAGATAAAGAGAAGGCGGATCTATTTACCGAGCACCTAGAAGAAACGTTTAAGCCTTTTGATGGACAGGCGTTAACAGGAGGTTCTAATTATATAATTACGGCACCGGACAATTTTAGAATAAAAACAGTGCCGCTACGAGAACTTAACCAAGCAATTAAAAAATTGAAAAATAACAAAGCCCCTGGTTATGATTTAATAACTGCTCAAATTCTCAAGGAGCTGCCAAAGAAAGCCCTGATCAAACTGCTTCAACTTATAAATGCCGCGCTAAGACTATTAAACGTTCCAAGCCAATGGAAAGTTGCCGAAGTTATAATGGTCCCGAAATCAGGCAAATCTCTAAATGAAAAAAGTCCTACAGACCCATATCGCTTCTGCCAATAATATCTAAAATATTTGAAAAACTCCTATTGAAGAGAGACGTTTAATTCCTGAACATCAATTCGGTTTTAGAACTAAACACTCCACAATTGACCAGGTTTTTAGAATTACGAATGAAATTGAGAAAGCCTTAGAGGGGAAAAAGATATGTTCTAGTGCGTTTCTTGACGTGTCTCAAGCCTTCGATCAGGTACGAAGGCTTAAATTTTAAGCTAAGCCAGGTTCTTCCGAGAGAGCTGCATACGATTCTGAAATCGGACCTGGAAAACAGAATTTTTCATGTTAAACATGGCACCGAATACTCGGAATTTAAAGAAATAGCTGCTGGAGTTCCACAAGGAAGTGTACTTGGACCGGTATTGTTTTTACTCTATACTCGAGACAAACCGGAAGAATCAGGGACCATAGTAGCCACGTTCGCGGACGACACGGCGAGTTAGCTACTGGAAATCTTCAAACGGATTTGGATAAAATCTACGAATGGACAAAGATATGGCGAATTGTTCTCGAAGAGACCAAATCTACTTACCGGAAAATAAACAACCTTCCCATTTTCATTAACTCGGTACAAATACTATATGCAAATGAAGCAAAGTATCTAGGAATGACACTAGATGTAAAACTGAAATAGAAGCCGCATGTTAAGAAGAAACGTGATGAACTTGAAAATAAATTCAAACTAATGTACTGGCTACTAGGAAAACATTTCAAGTTAAGCATACATAACAAACTGCGTTGGGCGCGGTAAGTACATAGGTAGGTGACCACATGGGAACTCAGTACTCCGCGTGCTGTTGACAAAACGCGCAACATGGGCATAGTACCCCGGCGTTAAATCCCGGACCCTACAAATTAATTTGTATCGTTCCCTTGATAATAATAATAATAACAACAAACTGCTCATCTATAAGCAAGTGCTTAAACCGGTTTGGACGTACGGTATACAACTTTGGGGCTGTACTAAACCAAGCAACCGAAATATTCTCCAAAGCTATCAAAACAAAGCTCTAAGACAAATCGTGAACGCCCCATGGTTTATCAGAAACAGTGATATCCACAGAGACTTAGGAATAGTTACCGTCGAGGACGAAATAATGAACTTTGCTCGCAAACTCCGTATTCGTCTTCATGGTCATTGTAATAATAAAATACTCCAAATTCTGGACGAGACAAACTTAGTGCGTCGATTACAAAGAAAGAGACCATTCGATCTGGCACGATAAGGACTATCCGCATGTAATAGCGGTACTAGCAGGTGGTTTTGCTGGAAAGCTACCTGCCCCACGCGAACGTTATTTGAAACGGAAACTACTTGATAAGGTAACTTAGTTGTAGTCGATAAGAAGAGAGGCGTGTTTTTTGTGAGTAAGAATCTCACACTACTATGAGCAACGGGTTCATAGTGTCTATGAAGATTTTCACACCTACCCACCAAAAAAAAAAAAAAAAATGTGCGCGGTTACACTTTACAGGGAAGGTTGCAAGTATTTTTATGGCTCAATCTCTGGAAAGAAGTTATAGTGTTTTTTAGGCTGAAATCCACCAGGAACGAATTAGAGCCATCCTTGAATCTGCAACAGTTTTGCTCTGGGTGATACCTGTGCATGAGAGGATTGGCAGACATGATACCACTGACATGCTGGCTTCTTCATATTTACACAGTATAAAGTTTGTCTGCTTCGACTGGTAAGGCTAGTTTCTCTAACATCCCGATAAAAGCCTTAAATGTCTTATGGTTATTCCTGAACCGTTTTTTTTTCTGTTTTAGACCCATCTGTGTCAATTTAAATTTAATTTGACCTTTACCATTTTTGTTTTTCCGGATAAGATATATTGTACGGAGTATCGAAATTGAAAATAGAGAAGTTTCATCCGTAATTATTGGATCGGCCGGCAGTAGATCTTTGGAAATCTTGTACTGTCAAATGCTGGAACTTTTAAAGTAGGCCAAATTTATGACTTATGAGGCAATTTGCAAGCGAGTTGTTTGGTATGTAAAACGTTTGTTTTCATGTTTTTTGCCAGTGAACCAAAACCCAAATCTATCTTCCTTATTGGTATTTTTCTATACTGCTATTTCTATGAGAATATCGGTATAAGACTTCGTAAAGTTGTATGTTCCAATTTAGTTTCCGTCCATATTTACGCCAAGATATTTCGTCACGTTCGAAAAGCATAATTTTAATCGTTCAAGGTTAGGAAAACTAAACCGCAGTATCCTCTACTTTGTGGTGAAAAGGACTAGTTCCGTTTAGAAAACGTAAAGTTCTTCCTATTTTTCTTACTTACGATTTTTTTTCTTTAAATATGGAGGTTTCGACTCGCTTACAAAGTCGTTGCTGCATTTTTCTCCTGATATGAGGCTCCATTAGTCGTTCTAGGGTTGTGAGCATGAAAAATGGCAATCTGAACTGTTGGCTTCTTGAGGTATTAAAACTACCTTAACTTCTTTCAAAACTATTCATACACAGTTAACTCAAAAAGTTCCGATACTGTTTTTATAAAAAAGGAACAACTCACGCTATTAGGTTTTGCCGTTGTTGATTTATTTTTTAACCACTGTTAAAAGTTGAACGCAATAACTCGATTTAGTTTTCTCATGTCACGTTTCTTAGAATGGTACAAAAACTGCCATTACATTTTATTTTAAATAAATTTAATAAAACTAAAGCGGAAACGTTTCAAATATTGAAAACTACGTAGGGTAAGAAGTATTCATGGCTTAAAACGGTCACCAGGCTTTGAAAGACGATCCAATGAAGGGGCGCCTTTCACTCCCATTATGGGCGAGAATGTTAAATGCGTGCGGATCGTTCTATTTTCTAATCCACCAGTCACTGTTAAAATGTTATCTGAGCCACTGAATATTTGTGAAGGAACTATTCACACCATTTACACGATAATCTTGGTAAAAGACTGAATTGTGAACCATTCTAATAGACGGCCAGAAACAACGTTATTGGTATTCCAGTTTTTTTCAAAAATAAGTTACTTTACTCAATCATCCAGCATTCTCACCTGATTCAGATCAGGCCTAGTTTTTCTATTCCCTTAGCTGTCAAGAAATTAGCGGAAAAAATTTCTCGACGGCCTTCCAGATGCTCCATGACCGGTCAAATACATATTTGTGTAGCTCTCATCACATCTCTAAAAACAACTTTACATTTGTTTTGATAGCGAAAATACGAAATGATTGCTCTGCTTTTTCAGAACATTCCTACAATAGTGTTTAGGTTTCTTAGGCTCTCGATTACAATTGCTTGAAAATTATGAGTTTTGTCTCTAAAATAAATCGGAATTCCAGAGAAAGTTAAAAACCTTAGTCTTGTGCAAGATGAAAAGAACACAATATACCAACTGGTGACAGAAGAGAATTTTCTATAGATGCAATATTTGGAGGGAATTAAAATGTTCATACTAAGCTAATTGTGATCCATTCAAGACACATTTTAACTGAAACACTGAAAGCATCGGTTCCCATCAGATCACCGATCAAGCAGTGTTAGGTGCGGTAACCCGGGCGTAAAATCCCGGACTATACAAATTTATTTGTATCGACCATACACTTCGAATAAACGGATCCAGTAATGACTTGGACCACTACCTTGCTGCTCTAAGGGCATGAATACGAGTGTTGCATGTACCAAAAACCTCTCAATAAGTGTTGTTAGTACACATATTCGACGTGCAACACCTGCAGTCGAAGGACACTGTTAAATCTTTTTCGATTAAATATCCAAAACATTTGGAAAAGCCTTTTTCAATAAATGCAGAGGAAGCAACATGACCACCATCAAAGCAAGAAATCAGATTCCAATACAGCAAAACCACTGATTTGTTAAAGGTACTCAACAATGAAGTGTCGAAAGCGATAGCGTGGAAACCTACAAAGCTGCTCCCCAACTCTATGAAGGAAATAAGAGGAACATCGGTTTCTCTGAAAGAAAGCAAAAGAGCCGAGAAGCGCTCATTCGAGTAGACAGTAGAAAAGTTATTCCGAACTTTTAACTTTTAAGCTTGTGTGGATGAGACACATAGCATAGAATAACATTAGAGTCTCATTCAAACAGAGTGTGGCCTAGCGTTACTCGCACTTATATCCTGCCGAAGTCGAAGAGCAGTTCGAGACGATACACATACTCAACTCACCAAACTTCTTTTTGACACTATTTCATCAGTATTTTTTTGTTAAAAATATACAACTCGATGGGGCCGTAAAAATTAATAACTGACACAAAATTTATTTTAGGTTAAAAGTGAATATGTATAGAACCATCTTTAGCTTCATAAGTGCGGGCTATTTCTAGAAAGGACACAGTGCCGGTATTTCAACCTATGCGTTTTTATAGTGATGGTCTTCTCTGGCACACTATTTCTTTCAAATATTCACACAGATAAAAGTCGCATGCTTTCAATCCCGGAAACGTGCACAACAATTAAATCCTGAATTTTAGGAAATTATTCGGTTACCAAAAACATCCCATAGTAGTGCTATTGTGGCTTAAGATGGTACAATAGTTGATCTATCATGGTAAAACCACTCGCCAGGACTGTCCGGGATCGCTGTCCTCAAAAAATTGTCAATCATAGCCTGATATCTTTCACAATCTGCAGTTACAGAATTTGCACCTTCGTCTTGAAAGAAGAATGACCCTATTAATTTGAATTAAGACCACTGCAGTGCAGTGCACTCACTCATTATTACTCATTAAGATGATGAGTGAAATTATTTTCTTATCTTGCCATTTCTTGTAATCGAACTGCGTAAACAACACTTTGTGGAGTATCTCCTGCCCCAAATTCGATTTTGTAAGGAAACATTTATAATTCGGTTCTTAATACTCTTTGCAAAGACCTACGGGACATATTCAGTTGACAAGACCGTCGTCTTGTAAATGTTTCTGGGCTCCCCACAATACTTACATTAAATTGTTTAAATCTTGACACCCAATTTCTGTCCGGTCTTATAAATCTAACTATCACTAGATACATATTAAACTATACGGAACCATATTTAACTCAGGCTTCTTCTACAATTTCATTTTTGTTTACATGATAAGAATTGGATTGTTCACTTCATGTAGGCCAATACTAATACCACCGAAGTACTCGTATATGATGTCAAAGAAAGATTTTGACAAGACGACGTGCTCTCAGATTAGGATCCCATTTTAGATAGCGACTCGGATAGGACTATCTTTCAGAAAACGTAGGATCTCGATAAGTTATATAGAGTAGTGTATAGTTAAAACGTTTTCACCAATTGCGCGCAACTATGCAAGACGATAAGAATGCTTGCTCCACGTAGGTCAATAGTGATACTTCCAAACATAAGATCTAAAAAAAAAAAATACAAAATATAAACTGACCACTTGCCACATCTGTAAACTGATGTCGAGTACCTCCGTTTCACGGAACTACCATATATTGGAACATGAATATGTCTCCCACATGAAACTGAGAAACAATAGCAAAATCGTACCATATTTAAGGAATTGACGATGTAACCAGCGTCCGTGGTGTTGTTTCGAAGCTAACGAAAAACAAACCACAGAAACGCCATGCGATTAGCTTAGCTTTCCTTACAGCTACGGTGTAAAATACACCCTGAATGACTCGAACTGCAACCAACTTCAGACTGCTATTATTTCCAAACCGTTCATGACAGTGAGCTCAAATTTTGACACATGACAGATAATTTTATTATTTACAAGCCCTTCAAACGATTTGCGTCTCAGTTGTGTTGAAAAAATTGTATCCGCGATGGAATTCAAACGTGATAGTGTTTGAATATAAAGCAATCATATTTGGCTGGAAAACCACAAGTAGCTATCGTTAGAGCCCTCCAGCACTTCAACGTGAATAAATCATTTGTGTCTCGAACCATAGCTCGTTACCGTGATACTGGCAGCGTTGCAAAACGCCATGGAGGTGGTCATAAAAAAACAGCAACATCGGCAGAAATGGTTCGGAAAGTGAAGACTCGAATTGAGCGAAATCCGCTCCGAAGTGGAATAAAATTGGCTCGTGAGCTCAACATATCGTTGAAACGGATGCAACACATACTGAAAATGGGCTCAAGCCATTGAAGTTCCAAAAAGCACACGATCTTACACCGCAACAGAAAAAAGGTAGAGTCGAAAGAGCGATGGAGTTGCTACGCTTGCACGAAAGTGGTGAGTTGCCGAATTTGTTTTGTTCCGATGAGTCGCTATTTGTTATCGAGCAATATGTCAACAAACAAAATGACCGAGTTTACTTGCCAGAGAGGTCCTTCGAAAATTTACACCTTCAGACGGCCACCAGAAAGCAGGCAGCACCGATGGTGATGGTTTGGGCCGCCTTAACCGCCGATGGTCGCTCTCCGCTCGTATTTTTGGACCGTGACGTAAAAATTAATGCGATCGTATACCGTGAAACTGCCTTAGAGGCCTTGGGCAAACAATCATTTCGGTCGGAGACCGTGGACATTTCAACAAGGCTCGGCACCGTCTCACAAAGCGCGCGTCAACCAAGATTGGTTAAAAAACAATGTTCCACACTTCATTTCTTCGACAGAATGGATTGCAAATTCTCCGGATGCAAATCCGTTGGATTTCTCTGTCTGGGATATTTTGAAGGCGAAGGTTGGCACTAAAAAATACCAAAGTTTGGACCACCTCAAACAAGCACTTCGTCGGGAATGGGCCAAAATACCGCAGAGCCGCTTGCGTGCAGCATGCGATGCTTTCTTCGGCCGTCTCAAGGCCATTATTCGCGCCAAAGGTGGACATATTGAAAACTACTGATGCACTTTGAAAATTGATGTATTTTCCAACATTTTTTGCTTTAAAAAGTTGGAGTTCGAGTCATTCACCATGTTGGTAAACAATTCTTCATAATACTGTGCTCATAGCTCGCCCTTAAGGCTGAACTGGTTTAAGGTATCATGCATATCACCTTGATGAAAAAGTTCCACAAGTTTATTTATCTAAATCTACATACATTGTCCCCTTCAAAGTAATCCCCATCGGCTGCAACACACTTATGCCAGCGCTTGATCCAATCCTCGAAACATTTTTTATATTCGGTTTTCGGTTTGTCTATCAGTGTTTCTTGCGATTTTTCCATTACTTCCTCTCGGCTGCTGAAACGCGTTCCCCGTACTGGTTTTTTAACTCGATTGAACAGAAAGAAGTCACAGGGAGCCAAATCAGGTGCATTCGGTGGCTGTTGGATGGTATTTGTTGCACTTCTTGTCAAAAAATTACGAATAATGGTGGCACTGTGCGACGTTCCGTTATCATGGTGCAAAATCCACGAGTTTTCTGCCCACAATTCTGGCCTCTTTCGGCGAATCGCTTCACGGTATGTCTATTTGTTTACTGTCTGGCCTTCTGACAAAAATTCATGATGCACTACACCGTTGTAATCCATGAAAACTGTGAGCATTGCCTTCTTTTTTGACTGAAAACGACGTGGGTTTTTTGGTCTCGGCTCATTTGGTGAACGCCATTCACTTGCCTGATGTCTGGATGGTGTGTCGTACTCATGAACCCACGTCTCGTCTTCAGTAATGATCATTGTGATGAATGTGGGATCGGATTCAACCTCGCAAATCATCTCTTTTGCGACGTCAACACGGTCTCTTTTTTGCATGAAATTGAGGTCTTTTGGCACCAACTTTGCTGCTGCACGACGGAAACCCAAATCATTAACCAAAATGTCTTGGACGGATTGGACGGTCCAAGTCCTCCGCTATCTCTCTGATAGTTAATTTGCGGTTATTGACCAACATTTCTTTTACGAGTACTTCATCGGTTTTCGATGTCGATTGTCTGCCACTGCGTTCATCATCTTCGATTGACTCACGACCACTTTTGAACCGCGCGTGCCACTGGTAAGCGACCGTTTTCTTTAGAGAATCGTTGCCGAAACACTTTTCCAACATTTCCAACGTTCGCGCAACATTAAATACGTTTTTTACGCAAAATTTAATACAAGTTCGTTGTTGCAAATATAAGTCCATTTCTAAAATTGTAAAAAATCGGCAACACACCAGAGATAGATGTACTCTTGGCTACGTAACTTTTGCAAATGTCAAGCTATGACGCTAAGATTTAGAGGGAATGTCGACAACAGATGTACCAACTTAACAAAAGAAACAGAACTCAAATCGGAACAATGGAAGCGCCACACGGTGGTTATTCCGATATCAAGTTGGCATATTGTTTTTGAGCCTTTGAATTGCTGCGATCTGGTGAGATGAATTGACTTTCTTTTTCAGACTAAATTAAAGTTGACAGAATTTTAAACTTAATGAAGATCTCATTTGCATTTATATATATTTTAAAATTAAAACAAATCAAATCGTATACAGCTTAGCAATTCGTTTATTTTGCGTTTTTTTTTTTTTATTGACTAATAGCATTGACTTTAGTTATACTTTTTGCATGTATCTATGAAAATATTTACAAAACATAATTCTACAAGTAAATTTTGGTTTAAAAACAAAAGCTAACAATCGCGAACTTACAACTTCAAGTAACAAACAATAATTAACTTAATTATTCGAAGTAACTTTTTTATCTTAAATTACAATTAATAACCATATAATTAAAATGCAATCTTAAAAACTAAAGGAAAATAGTTGGTAAATATTTATGCATATGCCTATTTTTATACATATATAATTCTTAAATATAAATTAAAATATATAATATATAATATTCATCTACATATATAATACATAATATATATTAATAATCACAAGCCTGTTAAAACTGTTTAAAACACTTTAAGAAGGATACAGATACAATATAATGAAAAATGATTTCCACTCAAGATCTAAGCATCTGCATACTCAATATCATCAATTTTAATTGTAACATCACTTCCACCCGAATGATTTGATCCCGAATCAGAGGATGAAGCATTGTTACCATGGCCACTTCTTTTCGATGACTCCTTTGGAATAATGCCCGTAAATGGAGATGTAGATGGTTTCATAGCCGCACCTCTTCGAGATGGATTAACTTCTGTGTAAATAGGAAGACGTCCACTAAACTGCGGACTATTTTCAAGATTTTGTGCCATTTTTTGAACGTTTGTCAGAGGTTTTGAAAGGGTACCTCTAGTAGACTGGCCAAGTACATCTGGCAGATTATGTGATGTGGACGGTAACTGTGGACGTTGCTGTTGAACTGTTGTTAAATTTGTAGTTATGGTTGGTGTTTTTGATTGACTGAAATTTGTCATTGCATACGATGGCGGTGGATTTTGAGTGTCTAAAAAGAAGTTATATTAGTAAGCAGTGTTAAAGACTAGAATAGTATGAAAAAGCTAATGAAAAAAGATTAATAAATTTGTGTTATGAAAAAAGTTGCAAGGTGTAGCCTTAATCACGTTATGAACCTTGTAATTATTATTATTATTATTTTTTTTTTTTTTAAATAATCGAAGCAATAAGTAGTAAAGCATTCAAAATAGTATAAACGAGTATAGGTATGTTTTCCTTTCTTAAATAAAACCATTTTTATGAAGTGAAAAAAAAAAAAATTAATGACCGCAATAACAATGAGGTATCTTATTTTAGGGTGACAAAATAATATGATGACTAAGTTTACAAGCCAACCAAAAAAACCACAAACCCAAGCTGACAAGTAAAATTGAAAGTGAACAATCTATTGTATTCAGATCATGTAGATACCTGTTTTCTTTACGTTTCGGCGTCAATAACCTGTGGTAGATAACAAAACATTTGTGATTATGACTGTTCTGTCAAATACAAGTATAAGGTTAGTTGTGTTTGCTAAAGAACCATGTGATTATGTCCAATTGCCTTAAATTTACCAAACTATTAATAACAAAGAAACCGTAAAATATACCCAACAATTGCATTCAAACCCAGTAGAGTAGCTGTAATCATTTATACGAGTATTAAATTTAGATTTTATTTAAAAAAATACCTCAAGTTTAAAGGAACACATTACACTGCCTGAAATCGTTTTTTTTTTTTAATTTCAAATGTAAATAGCCGTTTCGATATCTAGAACAATATAAATATCTATGAGCTCGTCGACAAAAACTGCGAACAATGTCCAAAGTGAGACTTATAAATCGTTTTAGGGAAGGGATACCATTTATAGCACAGTCAGATGAGATAACCTATACGTCTGGAAATGGACAAAAGCTTGTTAACTTTATCAGGTGGCTAACAATAGTTTCTACATCTCAAAGTAATATGGCGGTCATCTAATCATAAAATAGTCAATCAAATTGATCAATCTGCGTACATTTCGAGTGGTCAATATAGGCTTGCACTCTTAACTAGTTGCAGTCAAGATACGTCTATAGACGTCTCTAACACCGTAACAAGGAAAAAATGTCGTGAAGAGGTTTAACGTTGAATGTTTGCAATAGCAGTATAAACGTATAAACCTCTCGTCAACTCCTTTAAGTGCTCAAGATCAACCTCCTCGATGAAGAGAAGTTATCAAAAATTCAACTGATGTATTATGTTCTATCGACGATTCTGCCAGAACCCAAACCATGAGTGCGGGCAAGTACAAAGGAGCTCGCCTATGAAGCGGCACAAAGGATAAGAGCGGCTCAGACACTTTGCGACCAACGTACAAGATCTTGTCGACCGTGTAGGCTTGAAAAGTTGTAATTGGCTTCTATCCACTATTAACCAAATATTCACATTACGGCACATCCTAGAAAAAATCGACGAAATCCAGATAGATACTTTCCACCTAAATCTTTGATTTGAATTTGAAGGCAGCATATGGCTACAACTGCAGAAACAAACTATATAGAGCCATTCAAGTTTTGACATTCCTGCTAAACTCATCAAATTGTAGAGAATACTCACCGTTGCGTGTAAGTCGGAATCAATCTTACCCAGACCTTTGATCTCAAAAAAGAGTTTATACTAAGTGATCTGCTGACATGTGACTGCATCTACGAGTACATCATACTTAAAAATATTGTGCGAAACTCGTTAGCTAATAACAGAGGCACAATTTTCCAAAAGCCTGTAGGCTGATAGCATTGATATTATTGGCAGAACAGCAGCTGTCTCTGGTGCGTTCGCAAATGATTTTTGCTGTGAGTGACGGCAAAACCAAATACATACAATATATTGTATACTGTCAGCAATAAGGCTCACAAAATATCGACGAATCGGCCAGAACGTCACAATAGAGAGCTGTAACTTAAACGTAGTTAAGGATTTTGCCTACTTTGGCTTCGCCTAGTAACTCTGATAATGACACCTCATCGGAAATCAGTTATGCTCTACGACACGAATGAAGATATCCTTGGTTGTTTTAATTAAGTAAAATTTTTCAAGTGCTTCTTGGTCCCGTTACCGTTGACTTTCAAGGAAGAAATATGACATCGAACTCTACGAATTGTACAGTGATATTGATCTGGTTGGAAAAGACGAATATAAATCTTATTTGAATTGGCTGACCTCGATAACCTATTATTAATTGGAACAATTAAATTGTATTGTAAGAGGATATTTATATATTTGTTGGTTTTATTATATTTTTCGAAACATTATTCTCCCCGTTTTAAACACTTAAAAGAGCGATGCATTCAATAGTGGTTCAAATGTGCAATAGCCAGTCTTTCAATTTCAATTTTAGGGAATAAAGTGCCATGCCGCTAAAATATGTGAATACGGAGAATCATTCAAAACATAGATTTGATTTCGAACTAAAAATTCACCATAAAAGAATTTAATCTGAACTTTCGTGCAACAGACACTATCACCATCTCAATATTTCGATCTATTTTAGTACGTCGGATTATGGCCATCAAACCTTGTGGATAATTTCTGTTATCTAAAAATGGAATGATTTTTGAATTGTTTTGTTAGAACATTGCGGTCATTTTCTTCAAAATCACGTACTTTTTCGATGATTTCGGTTGGGCGAGCTGAAATTGGCATTGCTTAAGGTTAATCCCTTTTCAGGATGGACCTAACGAGAGCTAGGACTGCCTAGTTGACTGGCTTATGAAACTGAATTAAATTTATAAAATTATTTATAATATTCATCATTGTCAAAGTCACATACTTAGGTGACAGTGGAGACCAATTAGTTCCTATTTGAATATATTGGTCCTGAGCAATCTTTGGGAATAAATAATAAATTGGCATTTACTAACATTGAGCTCTGAGACTATGCAAGCCATCATGTGATGGGAGTCCGAAAGCGTCTGAATATGTCTGAATATGTCTACAGGTTTTCTTATCAACTGCATAGACAGAAAGGTGCGATTTTTTTGAAATAGAAAATACAATACGTTATTTATTTTTGAGGTAAGAATTATACCATATATGCATGGTGGCTTCATTAATGGCCTAGGAAGTGTAACTATAATGGAATAAAACTTAGAGGACCTTATATGAGGATTTCTAGATTTTCTTATTGCTCGACTTTTTTCAACTTTGTCGTTACAGTCATAATCCGAAGTGAAAGGATTACTAGAAAACTAAACACAGTGTTGGCCAAAACTAAAACAACTAAAATTGCAAGTGTGTGTTTTGCGATACATTTCATATAAATTTAGTCCAAAGTTACAAAAAAATTTTCCCGATAGCTTCCCAATCAATGAGCAGCAGTTTTACGGCATTAAAAAAAAAATACAGACATCCAATTAAATTCACTTTACTTTTCAGCTGGCCAAAACAAAAGCAACTCAATTTGCTCCGTAATTTTTCCTTAAAATTTTCCGTTCTAGAAAACCGTTACTTTGACCAAACTACTCATATCTCAATTGTCAATATTAAAAAAAAAGATAATTGCCTCATTCCCGTGTATTAGTCTGCTGCAGCAAGATCTAAAGATCTTGTTCCCTACATTTTATCAAAAGTGGCCAGAAATAAATACTCCAATGAGATTAAAGAAAAATATACAGTGTGTTTGACAAAAGCGTGTGGTTTAAAAGAAAACAACCGCTTGACTTAGGGAAACAAAATTATTTATTTTAAAGCTTCTAAGTAATATTTCCCTGCGCAATGTACTTAATATGTCGTCTAGTCTGCTCCATTCCCAATTATCGCCTCGTAACTTTGTCTACAAGTTAGAATCAATTTTTTTGCGTAGTCCTGCAGTAATTGTCACCAAATTCTTTTTAAAAACAGTTTAAGGTTTTTTATTGTTTTGTCCTTTAATCCTTTGCTCCAGACATTTTCAATCGGATTGGCATCTGGAGACTGAGATGGCCAATCCAACACATTGACGTCATTTCTCTCTTTGAAGGCCTGTCAGATACGACTACGATCATAGTCCTCTTGCATGTGCCTATCCACGTCCGAATAACATTTCAGCGGATCCTAGCAATTCTTTCTTGTACAGTTGGATCATTCTTTGAGCATCGAGATACTCGGTAATGGTTACCAATTTTCCGAAACCCGCCGCACAGAAACAGCCATAAACATGGACTTTTGCCGGATGTTCCACTGTTCGTTAGATGACAGTTTCACTGTGAGTAGGCCACACACGTCTCAAGGGTTTGTTTAAAATAAAAAAATAAATGAAGCTTTGTCAGTGGAAATAATTTTGGACTGGCTCATATCATTGTAAACGCAAGCCCACTAACATTTTTTTCGGTTAACAAAGGCTTGGTCGCAACGGCTTTGTAATTAAAATCTTTTTCTCTGGTAATTTTACGAATACTGAAGATTGAATCCTCATGACTTTCTTCTAATATTTAGTTTTAAAAATTGTAAGCACTTTTTTTAACGGCTTTTGAAATGGTTTCTGTTTTTCTCCGTTCTGGCAGATCGTCAACGTTTCCATGTTCGTTAAATCCTTTCACCGATTTCCTTACAAAACTCTCTAACTTTCTGAGATAAGTTGTTGCAGCTGTAACGGACAATTTTGGTCCCCGTGGATGGGCAACAAGAAACACGGCTTCAAACCGAACCTCATATACAGCACTCAATACGGAATACGTCTTGTAACTTTCAAAAACGAGATACAACAGAAGTAAAATTTGACTGCGGATTAGAGGAGGAATAATTCTAACGGAAACCAAAAATTGTTATCGTCTTCCAAACGCACTGTAAAAGTGATATATCACAATCTGAATTATCCAAAAGGTATTCAATCCTGAAATCGGTGATAAGTAAGAGTTACCTCATACCGGGAAGTCAAAATGATCATTAGGGCGATAAAGAGTAATCCCTTTATGTTATCAAGGGAATTACAAAATGAGCTTAGTGCAAAAATTAGCGCCACGGCACTTCGTTGGGGAGCTGTTGATGGTGGTATTTCATCATTCAGGATCGCAAAGAAACCATTTATTTCAGCCCTAAACAAAAGAGCAAGACTGAAATTTGCAAATACATATTTCCGCACGGTATCGAAGTGGAAAACTATTTTCCGACGAATCCAAGCGGTCAGATGGCTTTCGCCGGCCAATCAATGAAGCATTGAATTCTCGATATTTAAAGGGCATTGTGAAGCATGGAGGAGATAACATTATGGCTAGAGGATGTTTCTCTGGACATGAAATCGGTCCCATACTATAAAATAGATGGAATTATGTACCAACTTGTTTACAAAAGTACACTTGAAAACACTATTTTTTTATTTTTTTTATAATTTACGCGCGCCTAAGGGGTTATGATACCCTTTTACTGTTGCCTGGGCGCGGGCGGAAAGATAGAAGGAGGAGAACGGAAAGTATTGTTGTGATGTAGTGGTTTGAAACTCAGGTGTGTTTGGTTTCGATATTGACTCCAGGGGTGGGAATCCGAATAGGACGGAGAGATTTTCTTCACTCGGAATGTGAGGTTGTGAATTTTAACGGCTGTTTTTTTTTTGTGCTTGAAAACCCTACAACAGCCAAATCTACATGTCAGTGTTATGCCTTCACACGCAGATTTTTCTGACTGAGTTCCAATTACACAAATGAAAGCTTGCCGTGGCTAGGATTCGAACCTTGACCCTCCGAGTGAGAAGCGATTGCTAGTACCACTACACCCCGGCCACTATACTGCCGCATGCTGAGGAGGAATTGCCACTGAAATAGATATTTCAGAAGGATAATGATCCGAAGCGTACTTCAAAAATAGTTCAATAGTAGATCAGAAAATCAATATAATGGATTAGAAAATCGGCCAGCCCAGTAATTCGATCTCAACCCGGTAGCAGATCTATGGGACATTGTAAATCGGTGAAAAATTCGCGAGATGTGCAGGAATAGGGACGAGCTTTATATTTATGGGTAAGTCCAGGCATAAAAAAGACATCCAAAGATCTATAATTTCCAATCTGATCGAGAGTATGCCAAGAAGGTTTAGTGAAGTAATCAAAAACAAAGGTTTCGCCGCAATGATTATTATTAAATGTGAAAATTCACTACGTAGTTGCTTTTGTTTTGGCCAGCATAAAATCGACATAGTTACAGTATTTATATTTTTCCTTTTTTTTCTGCTCATGAACAATTAATTTTGTTTCTTTTATTTTGTTTTCGAATATATGCTATTTACTTGTTTTTTTAAAGAACAACATAATAAAATACCATATATTGAAATTTAATCAGTTTTACCGCAGAATCTTGTGCTTATGTAAACGTTGCTTTAGTTTTGGCCAACACTGTAGATAATATCATTACACAATTAAATAATTAAATTACCTAGATATCATTTACCATACTGATACTGAAAATGTATTGAACGTTTTGCCATTCTTTAAGATAGAAATCCATTCATAATATAAACCTTGATTGAAAGACAATGTTTGAGAAGAAGATTTCATGTGAAATTGCGTGAGTTCATAAACGTCAGCATTTCTAACTTAGTACAATCGTAGATTTTTCCTCGTCCGTTTTTGAACGCATTCATTGCGCTGACATATCTTAGTACGAACATCATTTATTTTGCGTTCAAAAACGCCATGTCAGTGCAAACAAAAGTAATATTCAGCCAAACCTTAGATTTGCTTCTTGCAAAAGAAGAGAAATGTTATTTATTTTTGTTACATATTATTTAAATGGTTCATACATCTTTCCTCTTCGAAAAACACAAAAGAATTCCGCACTAAAATCATCTAACTTTTTCTGCAGCCACAACAGAAATGCCTAGCTAATCTGAACAAGTATAATATGACGATATGTTGACGTTTGTGAACGCAAGTGTAATACTGTTTGACTAAGTTAGTTCGGCAGAGAATCTGCATTATGTAGTTCTTTGTTAGTATGACGTTTTTGAAAACACCTATTTTATCAATGCTTTGCTGCAATCAGTTATAATGTTCATCGTTTCCTTTTTCTTCTTCGAAAGCACGTTAGTACTAGCGGATAATCCATTTAAGTTAGTAATATTTGATTCGTGTTAGTTGGGATAGTAAAGGACCGGCAATCGCATGGATAGAAGACGTTTAAGTTTTTCCAGGAACAACTTTCATATAAAGCTGAATACAAAAAATACGAGTAAAATAAAATAAAAACATAATGGGATATACTAGATGGAGTGAAAAGTGACCTCCTTGACGGCCAGAATGCGCTGCTACTGCAAAAAAGGTTATGGTGCCTTGAAGTCCGTTCATATTTAGGCAGACATGCCAAATTTCAGTGCGATTCTGTCTTTAGTTTTGTTTTGACAGCTGATTGTTGTTGACGTGTTTGGCATCATGTTGAGTATGGGCAAAAACGATTTTCGTTCTCTCAAAAATCATTATTTTTTGAGAGACAAAACGGCGAAGGAAACAAAAGAAAAGTTGGATAAATATTATGGGGCTAATGCTACGTCAGATTACACCGTCAAATATTGGTTTCGAGAGTTTCGTAGTGGCCGCAACTCCACTACCGATCAAGTCCGCAGCGGCAGGCCCTCCGATGCGGTTACAGAGGACAATGTCAAAAAAATACATGAAATGGTGTTGACTGACCGGAATGTGAAGGTGCGCCAACTAGCAGATACCACAAAGACTAGTACTGAGCGCACACGCCATATTTTGGGCAATATTCTGCATATGAAAAAGTTATCCTGCGAGAGCACTTCGAAAGAGTGTTTGGACTTGCTGATGCGGAATCGGGCGGACTTTTGGCGTCGATTGGTAACTGGATTTGGATCCCTCGGATTATTATCTCTTCCCAAACCTCATAAGATGGCTCATCAATAAAAAATTCAGCTCACGCGAGGAAGTCATCAACGCCACGGAGGAGTATTTTGCAGAACTTCCGGAAAATTACTTTTCGGACGGGATCAAGAAGTGGGAAAATCGCTGGAATAAGTGTATCAAACTTATCAAAAAGGGGACTATATTGAATAATATAAAAAAAACTGTTTAATTCCCAAGGAGGTCACTTTTCACTCCATTTAGTATTCATTCAAATTTATCTTGAAATGTCGCACTTTTTCAAAGTCGCTTGTCGCGAACAATTTTCTCTTTTATACGTTTGACTTCCTCGAAGCACTTGAATAAAGGCTACTGAATATACCGAAGAACTAGAGACAGTTATCAAGTTCAATGTTTCAACAGACTTGTTGGTGAAAATAACAATATCGTCATTCCTCTGAAGGGCATTGTCAAATTGTTGGCTTATATCAACGACATCTGTTTATGTAATTTTTTAACGTAACAAGAAAGAAGATTCGATGATCCACTGGATGATAATAACAAAAGGGCTTGAATTAGTTTTCCTTTCTTCAATAGTGCATTTCGCTGTATGCCCTAAACAACTAGCGTGTATTAAACGGAACATAAGGATGCTTGAGTTTTAAAAAGTCTTTTAAATATGAACATGTTCACTTAGTTCATATACATATATGATCTCTATTCATTTCTTAGATAAAGTAATGGTACATAATTTGAACTCAAGATTTCATGATATCGTTTCACTTAAATATACATAAAATATCCTCGCTTCCTAACAACTGCCTACATTTTGTAGAAAAATAATTAAAATTAAAGAAATAAAGATTAAACACACTCGTACCTCTGTCGTTGATTGGCTCCGAGTAAAGATCTCCCATATCAGTGTGTCGATCCTGTGGTGAAGCATATTCACATCTCAACAACGGCTGCTGAACATTTCCTGGCTCTGCATAGATATGCTCTGGCAGTATATTAGTCTGTTCAACAGCATCTCTATCATAAATATCACCAATCGGAGCTGTTGGCTCAGCATATATCGGATCACTCCCAGGAGTTGCTATTGCCGATGGCATCGAATCCAAATGTCTTAATAAAATTTCATTAAATGCTGCAAAATCTCTTCCACTGCTCTCACAACTACCCAAAAGATTAACTATACTACTGACTATATCAACACATTTTTCCTCTCGTATATCTCGACGTAAAAGGCTCTTTGTAGCCTCACTGACCTGCTTATGAATTTGCGGATATTTATTCTTGATCGTCTCTATGGTCTGTTCGATAATCCGTCGATCATGGATGGAGAATTCATGGACGTGCTTGGAAGCGATGCTTGCTTTTCTTCTATTTGCACACTGCTTCGCAGTAAATACTGCGATAATGGCCAGCAGTATCAGGATTATAACGCCAGCTGCTATAAACACTATCTTGGGAACTTCAGCGTCTTGCATTTCCAGCTCCTCTTGTGTAAAGAACTGACCGTTTATCTTTTGTAGATTTCTATTTTTAATGCAATCCAATGTGGTCTTTGACTCGTCGCAGACTTCGTTGATATACTTGAGAACGTTAAACATTGTGGTGTTGAAGCAGAATTGTAACTTGTCATCGACAGTGCAATAACTTTCCGAACGTAAATCTCTAGCTGATAGCTGTTCCAACCAAGATGTGTTACAGCTACATGGGCGATTGATTGATACTTCTCGTATTTGACAGAGCGGATGAGGCATGTTAAGACTACCTACGAGTGGTTTAGTTAGGGAATTTGCAAAGAACTTGCACGTAACGCCTTGAGAGGAAGTTTTTTCTAAAATCATTCGTCCGAATATGCCAAACATGTTGCTGAGAATGGTTATGTTGGACCATTCGCGAACATGAAGCCAATCATTTCCGACGTATTTGATGTTGTTCTTGTGAATGGCAGCATTTATGGCAGTAACATGGATGGCATTTGATTGGATGGTGTCAACTCTGAAAGATAAATGAAAAGAATTGTTG
The DNA here is from genome assembly GCA_963966105.1 of Volucella zonaria. Lineage (NCBI taxonomy): Eukaryota > Metazoa > Arthropoda > Insecta > Diptera > Syrphidae > Volucella > Volucella zonaria. Next base: position 163,167,023 of record OZ014532.1, read on the forward strand.
AAAATATTTGTGTTTTTGAAAATGTTCATATGTAGATTATGTTAATGAGATTATGAGGGCAGTACTTTTCATCAGTAATTGGAATAGTGTTAAGGAATAGAAAAAGAATTAAAACGGCAGAAGCATTTTCGATTACTTTCATAATTTCAGTTCCTTAAAAAAAGAAAATACGTAATTACTCGTAAATCAATTATGCTGTCCTGGGAGAGGATAGGGAAACATTAACAGGACAAGAAGGAGCACATTTTAGTTTACCCAGCCGGTCCTTAATCGGAATAAGCATAATGCGAAAACTATCAAATCGTCTTAAACAAACAAGACAAAATCTATGAGCATAGAGCAGAATGTTTAAGGCCGCATGTAAGAGCATTCTTTATCTGTAGTACTACAGAACTTTGATCCTGTAAGTTCTATTCCACGGCTGAGTGTTGAACTGATAGGCTTACTAGATCCCATGCACAAGTAACGCGAATGGAAGAGAAAGTACAACTATGAACTTTGTGGGCTGTATTAAGATGTTCAAAAATCTAAGTTACAGAGACCAAGTTTGCTCATTCACATCGATCGAATGGACCACAAAACTTCAACTAATAAAGTTTTTGAATCTAAGCCTCTTGGTTTAAGACGTAAAGACTGAATCATTGGTTCAAGAATCCTGTGATCAGGGGTGCCAGAATGATTGATATAAGCTGAAAGCTGTGTATCCAAAATCGAGAAACTTGGAAAGCTAGGAAGTAACTAGTTGCAGGCATTGGTCTGCAATAGACCGGAAGTTAGTAAGTAATGGGTTTACTCCAACGCATTTGTTCAGCTCAAAAAACCTCCTATAAAACGATTTGGTGAAGCTATTCGTCTTAGAAAATAGTTTCTCCTAAGCGAAATTTAAAATCAGATTTTCAATAAAACTTCTCTGGATATTCATAATAATCGACGGAGTAAAGGTAGTAGTTACTAATGACTATCCGCTAAACTGAAAACCTATAATTCAGACGTGCAAGGAGCACTCAACCTATACAATTAAATCGACGGTTCTACTGCAGATTTCAAAAATTTCCATCTCAAGTGATGACAAAAAGAGCAGGTCAAAGCAAAGCCTATCCAGCTGTTAAGGTGACTACGACATGTGCATAAAAAACACCCTCGTATAATTAAAAAAGAATTATATCGTTTAGGATTCACCAAATGCGTCACGGAATTGATGACTTTTTCTCACCATTTGGCGAGTAGCCAACACTTTGTGTAAAGACGAAATCGATGCCGTCGATGATCTTTTTGTGCTTTTCTTGTTTCATGGAATGATAGATGAGTAAATTTGTCTATCAAGACATTTAAAAGCGTCAACTGATAGTTTTGCGGTGGCCTCCGTCACATTTTAAAGTAGTGCCAATGTCATACATTAAAATGTATTGCTTCCTGTACTCATTCCGTTGAAGTTATAGGACTTGAAAGCAAATGTCAAATTTTAGGATTTTATTTAGATTGGAAAGGTGTTTGCACCACAGTAGCACTCGAAAACTAAATTTTTTTTAAATGCAGTTCTAATATGAGGAGATTAGGAAAAAAATATTTGGAATTTTAAGGGTCTGGAGGTCAATTTTACCTTAAATGGGAACTTTTACTTTTCGTATTGGATTTTTTACTCCACATTTTTCGACTACTTAGCATGTACCTCATTTAACAAAACCAACAACTTACTTGTTCTTGGAGAGAATAAGTTCATTGATACCACTTCCAGAGATCGCTTCACTTTCAATTGTCCCGATTTCGGCTCCAGTTATTGCAAGATGTTTACTATAAAGCTGGAAGCAAATTTCTTTTTTATTTTTACTATTTTTTTTTTATATATATATAACATAGTATACTCGTATATGGACTTTCCTACCTTTTCTGTCACTGCTCTAGATTTGATGACTCCAATCTTGCACTCTTCAAACTTAATCGACTGGATCGAAATCACATCGAAAGTTCCACTATTCACGGTTCCAATAGTGCAATTATAAAACCGTATCTCTCTCAAAGATGCCTCGAATCGATACAGATTATCCAAATGCGAAGAAATTATATCCAACTACAAGAAAAACAGTGAAGTCGATGACAATGATAATTCCCGCTTCTAACTTACCTTCGCCTTTGCACTATTGAAAGCCTGTTCCTCAATTCTTAAATCGTTGATCTCCCCAAAAGTACCACGTACCGAAGTATCTTCAAATGCATTACCATAGATAATGACATCATTACTCCGTCGTAAACTCAATTTCAATTCACCTGCTAAGCAATTGATCAGTAAAACTGCAATTCTCAACCATGTCCTATCAAAAAAAAAAAAAAAAAACAATTACTTACCCGAGAACGCTCTGGATCTTAAGACAACCGAGTGACAGCCTAAAATCTCAATTTCAGGAAATGGCCCTCGATTATCTTCGAACGCCCCAGAAGTGATTTCGACTTGTTCGCCCTCTTCTAAATTTCCCTCGATCAGTATTCGATTGATTCGACAGTTTTGAAAGAACCCCTTTTCAATGCGTAAATTTGTGCTAGACGCTAGCTTGACAATTAGCGAGGTGGCCCGTTCTGGGATGAGAAAATTCGATCCAAATATTGGATTGAGCTGGAAACAAAAAAAACATAGAAAAATATTGAAATGAATGAAAATACTCGCACACGCAAACACACACACACGCTTATTCGTAAGGAGAAAAATAACAATCAAAACAATTTGAATAAATTTTTATGTCATTAGACGGGAAGCGTCTGGGTCCCGCATAAATAATGCGCGCTGAGTTTGACAATATTAACATAATTGTATCGGTCCCGTTTGTAACCCCTTAAAGTGAGCCATTGTCGAGTGATTACATGGGATTTTTGGTGACGAGGTTTTGCTTTACTGACTGACGGTGGGTCGATTGGTCGGTCGGAATTCAAAGTGACAATAAAGGAACTTAATTAATTCCGTTAGAGTCGTTAGGCAGTTTTGTTTATGTAGGTACTCGTATTCATTGGGAAAATCTAAAAAAGGGGTTCAATTGGACATTATAGGGGTTTCGATGTTTCGTGCCTTGTATATGGATTGAGGTGGAGCGAGGACGCAAAGTGTCTTATGTTTTCGAGAAACCATGTCTTATGTTATCTTGGGATTTCCTATTTTGAATTCGATAAATTATTGATACAAGTGAATTGAAGGAAGGCATGTACACCTATTGTGTGGTACTTCAAGACAGGGTCGACGTGTATATTGATTTTCTATGTTTTTAAACTGCCGTGGGATGTCTTACCAAAAATAGCACCTTTCGGAGTTAATATGGCATTTGAAATAGCCGCATGCAGAGGAAGTTAAAACATGTTTTTATGGAAATTTGTCATTTTCATTTCATTTTATCAACGCTTCAACTGCTATATATGTTAAGCACTTGAAAGAATAGGAAAGATCTCTTTATATCCTCAGGTTTTAAGACACAACACTTTTGGAAAAAAGCCAGATGTTAATAGAAATCTATCCCTAAGTGTAGATAAGTAGATTTTCTGAGAACTTCATTTATTGCAATAACGAGTACTATATGTGTTTGGGTGCATCGTCTTTCAAAAATATCACAAAATATGTATCGAATACTACTACACGTGTACGATTTTTCTTGCACCATCACCTTAATGAAATTGGTTTGATCATTGATCCCAAAGCTGTGCAATTGTAGCATCTACCAATACACTCTTTCTTGACTGGCTTGGGAATCAAAATGATACGTGAACTCAACCATTCAAAATGGTATGGCAACTCCCGGTAACGGGATATATTATGCATACCACCTTGATCAACAAATTAATTAATTCAGAAAATTAAAAATAGAAATCTATATTGTCCCCTTCAAAGTAATCCCCATCGACTGCAACACACTTATGCCAGCGCTTGATCCAATCCTTGAAACATTTTTTATATTCGGTTTTCGGTATGTCCATCAGTGCTTCCTGCGATTTTTCCATTACTTCCTCTCAGCTGCTGAAACGCGTTCCCCGTAGTGGTTTTTTAACTCGATTGAACAGAAAAAAGTCGGATACACAGGGAGCCAAATCAGGTGAATTCGGTGGCTGTTGGATGGTATTTGTTGCTTTTTTCATCAAAAAACTACGTATAATGATGGCCTGTGCGAAGGTGCGTTATCATGGTGCAAAATCCACGAGTTTTCTGCACACAATTCTGGTCTCTTTCGGCGAATTGCTTCACGCAAGCGTCTCATAATGCTCAAATAATACTCTTTGTTTACTGTCTGGCCTTCTGCCAAAAATTCATGATGCACTACACCGTTGTAATCCATGAAAATCGTGAGCATTGCCTTCTTTTTTGACTGAAAACGATGTGGTTTTTTTGGTCTCGACTCATTTGGTGAACGCCATTCACTTGCCTGATGTCTTGATTGCGTGTCGTACTCATAAACTCATGTCTCGTCTCCAGTAATGATCTTTTTGATGAATATGGGATCGGATTCAGCCTCCCAAATCATCTCTTTTGCGACGTCAACACGGTCTCTTTTTTGCACGAAATTGAGGTCTTTTGGTACCAACTTTGCTGCTACACGACGGAAACCCAAATCATTAAACAAAATGTCTTAGACGGATCCATAGGCAACGTTCAAGTCCTCCGCTATCCCTCTGATGGTTAATTTGCGGTTATTGACCAACATTTCTTTTACTTCATCAATGTTTTCGTCGGTTTTCAATGTCGATGGTCTGCCATTGCGTTCATCATCTTCGATTGACTCACAACCACTTTTGAACCGCTCGTGCCACTGGTAAACGACCGTTTTCTTTAGAGAATCGTTGCCGAAACACTTTTCCAACATTTTCAACGTTCGCGCACCATTAAATCCTTTTTTTTACGCAAAATTGAATACAAGTTCGTTGTTGCAAATTTACATCCATTTCTAAAATTGTAAAAAATCGTCAACACACACAGGGATAGATGTACTCTTGGCTACGTAACTTTTGCAAATGTCAAGCTATGACGCTAAGATTTAGAGGGAATGTCAACAACAGATTTACCAACTTAACAAAATCGGAACAATGGGAGCGCTACATGGTGGTGTGGTGCGGGAAGTTCTGGATCAAGGTGGTATTCCCAAAAATATTTAGTTTCGCATAGTATAGTAGAAATTGTTACAATCATCGCCATCACGGGGGGGGGGGCATAAGGTATTAATTTTTTTTTTATTTTTTTAATTGAATGCATAATATCTTAAGAATATTGTATCAAATTTTCAAGTCGATTGGAGCAAAATTGACGAAGTTAATTAAAAAATAAAAGTGACAGTTGAAGATCAAGTTACGGAGGATCTTGAAAAACATTATAGGATAATTGATTTCTCATTCACTCACTCACTAAAGCACTTGAGTGGACATGCAGCTTATGTGGCAGCCAGTGTCTTCAATGAAGGTTCTTTTGCTTTACTAACCTTCATGCAAGACATGGGAATCAGTAGTGGATCAAGTGCTCATGACTGGGCGCGATCAGCTGACTCCATACGTATAAGCCGAGCAGAGCAGGAAGCTGAAAGACAAACTACATAAGGGAGGATACGTCGTAGACAGGAGCAAAAAGGCGCTTTAGACATCATGGATGATAGCAACATCCTTTATGGACCTGGCTTTGATAATTCAATGTGAGGTAAGCCTATAAAATTCGCTTATGAACGTTTTATACCAGATTTTTTAGTGTTCAAAACTTTAAAGCGCTTTCCCCACAACTCACACTTCAAAACTACTGCACCGATCCTTTTGAAATTTTAAACACTATTTCTGTACACATTTACGAGGTAACGCTGGAGAGTTTTTTTTTCAAATTTGTTAATAATTTTTATTTTACAATAACAAAATAGCCGATTTTTTGCGCCAGAAAGGGAAAAATTGAAATTTCGAAAAACCCTCCCAGCGTTACCTGGGGAAAACTATTATCTAACGAATGGACTTTGATTTTTTGATTTCAAATGATCCAGCACCAAGTTATGAGGAGCACCGCAATTCTACTTTTTTCCGAGACGCTTCCGAATAATTGCTGCCATTGCCGTATTTTTTAATATTTCTTCGTGAAAATTTTATACAATATTCTTCGAATGCCAGATTTTAATGTACTATTGGTTTTAATAAAGAGATTTTAGGTGTGTCGTCACAAAAAATTCATAAAAATATGCCTTTTTTTGTACGAATTAACCTTAGCCCCCCCTTAAGGTAAGGAAGAACCAATTAAGATAGCAATCTTTTTTCTATAGTAGTAGTCTGTAGTTTTTCTTCTACTAAACATCTGCAATTAATAATATAAAGCCAAACTATGGCTACTCATGTATATTTGTCTCATGTATCTTTCTACGCTTATGTTCATAATAAATCCACCTGCCAGTGAAAGCCCTGACCGAGAACGTCTGAGTCCTTCCCTTGATCAGCGCCTAGAAATTTAATGATCGGTCTGGCCTTTTCTGGGTTCGAGGCAGGACTCAATGAATTTCAAGTGTGTTCTATTAAGCCTTGTGTTCTCAAAATTATTTTGAAGTGGTTAGCTCAACTGATTTTACATATGCACACTGCTTGGAAGACAGACCCATATTAACCTAAAAAGGATTGAAGTCTCCACGTTGTTGGATTTTGACCCGAATGTTCGATATGTTTAGCGGAATATACCCAGTGCTGTTATACAGTGGACGTTTCAGCAGCTAAACTTCATACATACATACATACCGCTTAAATACCACATCCTCTGTCGAGAAAATGGATATCGACGGGTACTCGACTCGTGTGAAAATGCAATCCCAGTTTTCAGAGATTAAACTGAAGCCTATTTCTACTGAGTCGTCTTAACTGGGACTGGTTGAGTTTCAGAGCAGATATTCACTAAGCATGATGTGACAAATAGTATTTACAGACAGTCTCTTGAAGTTGTGTTCCCATCAGAAGAATTAAATTAATACCTTTCATCTCATTCGTAAACCTATTGGGTCTATAACTTAATTCGTGCGGTTTGCTAGGAGATGGCGGAACTTGTATTTTTCCATTGGAACATGCGTTGGAAAGCTACTGTCATTGTACGTCATTTCAGTATATGTCATTCATTTGAAGCGTAAACAACAATAATTTTTTTTCATTCAAATATGTCGAACTTTGTGCCTGAAAGTGTTTTTGCGGGGAGTTCTTCTTCATTACTTTAATATGAAGAAAACTGCTGCCGAAAGTCATCGTATTTTGGTGGAAGTTTATGGTGAACATGCGCTAGCTGAGCGAACGTGCCAAAAGTGGTTTGCACGATTTAAAACTGGTGATTTTGGCTTGGAAGACGATGACGACGTCCTGGGCAGCCAAAAAAGTTTGAAGATGAAGAACTGGAAGCATCACTCTATGCAGATTGTTGCCAAACACAAGAATCTTTGGGTGTCACTCAAGCAGCCATTTCAAAACGTTTAAAAGCAGCTGGATATATTCAAAAGCAAGGAAATTGGGTTCCACATGAACTCAAGCCGAGAGACGTCGAAAGGCGGTTTTGCATGTCCGAAATGTTGCTGGAACACCACAAAAGGAAGTCATTTTTGCATCGGATTGTTACTGGTGATAAAAAATGGATCCATTACGACAACCCCAAGCGCAAAAAATCATATCTGAAACCCGGCGAACCAGCCAAATCAACGGCAAAGCCGAATATCCATGGCGCGAAGGTAATGCTCTGTATTTGGTGGGACACAGCACACCCATCTGTGTGCTGTATTATGAGCTGCTATTGTAAAACCGAGTGAAACCATCAATGGGCAACGCTACCGAACACAATTAATCCATTTGAAGAGAGCAGTGGCCGAAAAACGCCCGGAATATGCGACCAGACACGAGGCAATAATTTTCGATCATGATAACGCTCGGCCTCACGTTGCTATTCCGGTTAAGAACTATTTGGAAAACAGTGGATGGGAAGTCTTACCCCACCCGCCTTATAGCCCAGACCTTGCCCCTTCTGACTGCCATTTGTTCCGGTCGATGCAGAACGCCCTCACTGAAATACGGTTCACATCAGAGCAGAATATCAAAAATTGGCTTGATTCATTCTTGGCTGCCAAGCCGGTGCAGTTCTTTTGGGATGGGATCCACAAATTGCCAGAAAGATGTGAAAAAGTCATAGCTTCAGATGGGCAATACTTTGAATAATACTATTGTACATGTTTTTTCTTAAATAAACGTTCGAATTTTGAAAAAAAATCGAATTAAGTCATATACCCAATATAAAAATGTGTCAACTCTCATATACTCGTATACAATCTGTGGTGATTAGAAAATGTAAAGATTAGCGCACTGATTTTTGCGCATTATAAAACTGCGCGAATAAAACTGAAAAAAAATCAGAGGTAATGGCCTGCTCGAAATAGGATAGACGAAACAAAGAAGGATTCGTTTTCTCAGATTAGACAGGTTGGATAAGAAAGGGGGTTCGTAGGTCTGTATTAAGAAATTTGAAATTGGTATTAGACCTTAATTATCGATATTCAATTAAGTATTTGTTCTAATTCTCGCCTATGATTTATGTAGTAACTGAAGAACGGAAACATTCTGATTTTTGATTTCTACGTTAAATCAGTGCTGTTACATATGGTAGAGTAATCAACAATCGCATTCACGATTGTCTCAATGTAAACTGTCTTTTTCTCTTGGCAGGCCTAACATGGTACTGACCGCTGCTAGTAGAAGAGTCACGATGAACAACAATAAAGAAAAAGAATGAGCAGTAGAAGTTCGCACTTGAGAACATACAGAACAGAAAGACACTATCGCAGGAATGAGGTTTAAAAATATTACCAAAACGTAAAGGAAAATTTCATAGTTATAAAGGTCGAACCGACACCTGTAGAGACTACAAGACAACATAATGTTATATTGTAGTAGAACCCATTTCGGTGCTAACGATATTCCTGCAGAGTGTACCTATTTAACGTCGCTGTTGATCAAAATGTCGTTGTCAGGCAGAATGAACCATTCAATCTGGACGATGACAACCAATAATTCCGTTTTGATGAAATAAAGATACCAAACTTATGTAAGTCCGATAAAGCTATTAAGACGGGAGATGTCTTGAAAAAAGACTATGCATCATCTCAATATATGTCTGATCCTCAAGAAAGTAGACATCGCCAACTTTAGAGAAGCAAGTCTTTTCAACAATGCCTTCAAGACCTTATCCCTGAACCGTGTGCATGCATTAAGCCGTTTTCCAACAACCTGATTGGTTTGACTTTAGGCCAGACCACTGCATGTCAATAATCTGAGTTTCATCGTCCAATCTTTTCTGCCTTGACGCTGCATTGAGGAGAAATTAAAATGTCGAATTACACGGGCTGCACAGCGAACTCAATTTCCCCAGAAAAGACTGAATCCACCGAGCATGATGGTTAGACATGTAGACCAAATCAATAGCAGAGAATACTCGAATCCATCCCAGAAAGACGATGCACTAGAGCAAGACCTTAACTGATGTGGCGCACATCTTGGACTAACCCGTCATGCATAACTGGGGAAGTTCGCCTACGATCGAACTGTATGGGGAGGTCCAGGTCCATTCCAGACTGCAGCGTCATCTTAAGTAATGATAAAATACGAACGTGTATTTCATGCGCCGCCAACGATAACAATAAGGGTAGCATTCTTCACAATCTGCAGTTTAAAATTTAACGAGCGCTCTACTATCGCTTATCCTCGTGAACTTCAGGAATATTCTTCCTGCTTAAAAGCGCTGATGAATAAGAAACAGTGCCTCCTAATTAACTTTATTTAAGAATGTTTATGATCGCATTTTTCTTGTACTAATTTGGAACATAAGCACACTACGGTTACAATAGCTTCCAAGTCAGCTGTCAAGATATGAACTTAGCCCACAGCCAAAGTTCATTTCACTTGTCATTTTTTAAAGTTAAACAACTTTTTCGTTAGTCTAACAACATCCAGGTGGCCTTTACCGAGACACCTTAAGTTATAAAATAAAATGCTATTCCGGAGAATTAGATGTTATGCAGCGTAGGTGCTGTGTAGTGTGCCACAAGGGACATCCAAAATAACAACACCCCATCCCAAATACTGAAGGACTAATGAATTTACGACTTTGAGGCGTGTGTTTGAGATTTCGAAAATGAAAATGTGTGAGAGATAAATTCCATTAAATTCCATTAAAACGATCAGAAGAAACAAAATCAATTAAAAATAAAATTAAACCTGCAACTTAATTTATGGAATCATTAGTATACCAACTTTGATTTTTTTTTTTCTACTTAATTGTGGGAGAGAGAGTGTTCCCTATACAAGTAGCACACTTTAGTGGCGTAAAGTTTCACAATATTCTTTGGAATATGGAAATGGCTGTGAGCAGTCATACTATAAAAAAAAAAAATTCAATTAGTGGTTTGGCATTCGTTTTTTTTTTTTATAATTACAAATTCTATTCAAAACCAACTCCATGTTTATTTATACAAAATATATGACATGCAAAGAGGTTTTTTCTTTCTATCTTGTATCTAAACTAAACACACCTGCTGTGTAATGCTTTTTGTTGTTTAACAGGTGACTTGTTGACTTGAAAATATTATTACATCAGGTTATTAAGGCGTGAAATACTCGAGTATCATTGTTCGATTTGTAGGTTTCGAATGAAAAGTGAACAACACTAATTGAGTGTGAATGTTTTTGTTTAAATATTTTGCCACGGCTAGAATAGGTTTGCTTATGTGACAAGGTGAAGATCATAATGAAATGAAAATGTTTAGCACCTTTCCAATAGCGTTTGCTATTTTTGACACATGGATGACGTGAACGAGTTCAAGTTGAAGTCGTATAAATTTCAAGATGTCTTTGATTTTATTTTTTTGGAAGTCGTGTGCGTTAGAATAGGCTTGAATTCCACTTTTTCAGTATAAGTATTTAGAATTTGGCGCCAAGTACATAAATAGACGTTAATGCATTTAAATTCTATGAAGTCGATATAAACACTTGCATTGTCCGTATGTTAAAATAAATGATAATTTATACCTATTGAGTGCGGAGAAAACGCCTAGATTATAAGGTTCGAATACCTTACCGAATTACATTAATATACATATATTTCTGAAAAAAGGTCGCCAAGGGTTGCTAAATCTTGGTTAGAGTTTGGAATAAGTTTCATTTGGCTCAGCGAGAGCGCTGAAATTTGCGGAACATTGTCGTTTATGATAAATACGAAGGCTATTCCAAAATCAACCTCCGATTCCATTACATACGTGCACTTCGGTGATGTGTTTCTGCATGTCGCAACCAGTACATTATACCCTAATAATATGCCAAGTTTCGACCGTTTTCGTTCAGTATTTTTCCAATAGTTGCCGTTTTAACATGGAGAATACAATTTTATCTCCCTTTTTCTTTTTCCCTTTATCTTTTATCATTCGAAAAGCATTTCTCGAACGTTTAGAAATGGAAGGTGAAGAATTTTTACAGCAAATTGTGACTGGAGATGAGACTTGGGTCCAGTATGTAAATTTAGAAAGCAATGGATGCACACTCATTCCCCAAACAAGCCAAAAAAAAATTCAAACAAACTTTTTCCTATCGAAAAATGATGGCCACGGTTTTTTGAGACCGTAAAGGCATATTGTTGATCTAGTTTATGGAACCTGGAAATACAATAAATGCAGCGGTTTACTGTGAAACTCTACGTAAGTTGAGAAGAGCAATCCAGAAGAAAAGACGAGGAATGCTTACCAAAGGTGTGGTGCTTCTGCATGACAACGCACGACCACACACTGCTGCACGCACAAAAACTTTAGTGGAGGAGTTCAATTGGGATATTTTTGATCACCCTCCCTACAGTCCTGATTTGGCACCAAGTGATTATCACCTTTTCCCAAAATTGAATTCATCCATTGCATCTCAATATTTTGGAAGTAATGAGGAACTTATGAACGATGTGAATCAATGGCTCAACGCACTGGCGGTGCCATTTTTTAAGGAAGGTCCCACTGCCAAAAATGTATAAATTTAAACGGAGACTATGTAGAAAAATAATTTAGATGTTAATAAAACTATTTTGTGCAAAAAAATTAATGTTTTTTTAAAAAATATTTTTCACTCCGTAGGTTGATTTTGGAATAGCCCTCGTACATAACAGACTATCTCTTTTTTTTTATTAACTATTTAAATATACTACGAGGGAGGGTCAATAAGTCCGTGACTTTTGGATTAAAACAGATTTTTTGATAAAAAAATAATTTTATTTTTCAACGTAGTCTCCCTTGAGTTCTATACACTTTGTCCAACGCTTCTCCAATTTTTTTATCCCTTCCAAAAAAAATGATTTGTCGAGGTCCTCAAAATGACGAGATGACTTCATCATTGGAGTCAAATCTTTTTCCACCAAGCCATTTCTTCAGGTTTGGGAACAAGAAGTAGTCGCTCGGAGCCAAATCTGGAGAATAGGGTGGATGAATGAGCAATTCATAGCCCAATTCATGGATTTTTGCCATGGCAACTGCACATGTGTGCACCCTTGCATTGTCTTGGTGGAAAAGAACTTTTTTCTTGGCCAAATGAGGTCGTTTTTTTTCAAATCGTCATTGAATCGGTCCAATAAGTTGGCATAATATTCCCCATTGATTGTTCTTCCCTTTTGAAGGTAGTCAATGTGGATTATCCCGCGTGCATCCCAAAAAACAGTCGCCATAACTTTATTGGCTGACAAACCCACCTTGGCCTTCTTTGGCGCCGATTCACCCTTAGAAACCCACTGTTTTGACTGTTGTTTGTTCTCTGGTGTGTTGTGATGGATCCATGTTTCGTCCACGGTTACAAAACGGCGCAAAAACTCCTCCATATTGCGATTAAACAACGCCAAACCTTCCTGTGAAGTTGTTACACGATTGCGTTTGTGGTCGACTGTGAGCAAACGCGGCACCCATCTTGCGGAAAGCTTTCTCATGCCCAAGTGATCATTCAAAATTGAAACCACTGAGCCATGCGAGATCCCTACGGCTTCCACAATCTCTCGCACTTTCAATCTTCGGTCGGCCAACACCATATCGTGAATTTTTTCGATTGTTTCGGGTGTAGAGACCTCAACTGGGCGTCCAGGACGTTCGGCATCTTCAGTGCTTGTACGGCCACAACGAAATTCAGTAAACCACTTTTTTACCATTGAAATCGATGGTGCAGAATCCCCATAGTATTTATCAAGCTTAGCCTTGGTCTCGGTAATGGTTTTTTTTCGCAAGAAACACGAAATTCACTTTTTTCCATTTTCTCCTCAAATTAGTGAGTAGTCTGATTAAAATAGCTGTCAAACACAAACTAACTGACGCAGCAAGTTTAAATTTTGACAGGAGTCAACTGACAGATGCCTGTTGACAGGAGCAGTGTTGCTGTTTCAGTAAAGAGGTCAGAAATTCAAAAAGTCACGGATATACAACTTCCCGCATATCTGGATAATCGGGAGCAATCGTGAGGCTATCAGTTGGTCATTTGTGAGTGTTGAGGAAGAAACGTCAAAAATGAGTCAATGAAAGTGTGATAAAAAAAAAGTATTCTATACACAAAACAAAAAAAAATACAACCAAATCCGACATCTTAGTTAAAATTTAACAACAGACAGTTATAAAAAAATACAACTAGCACCGACACCTTAGTTAGTAATAACAAGAGTCAATTATATTAGGTGCGCAACCAAGTTCTGTTTTGTCAATAGATGGCCCCAGCAGTAAGTGCTGGTCGATTTTGACATATCCAAAATGTCATGAACCAAGCTTAGACATATACCGTTATACCATATACCGTTTTGACACATTAGTGATTTTATTTTGGCTGTGTGAAAATGTCTGATTTTGTGCCAAATAATCGTCATTTGCGGGAAGTGTTGATTTTCTTATTTCATTCGAAGAAAACGGCGGCTGAAGCGCATCGAGAGCTCCAAAAAGTTTACGGAGATTCTGCTCTAAGTGAGACAACGTGCGGTAATTTTGATGTTGACGACCCTCCGCGTGAGGAAAGGCCAAAATCCTTCGAAGACGCTGAATTGGAGGCATTGCTCGATGAGGATCCGTGTCAAACGCAAGGAGATCTTGCTTCAGCATTAGGAGTTACCCGCCAAGCCATTTCCAAGCGATGGCATTCATTGGGATTGATTCAAAAACAAGGAACTTGGGTTCTATATGATTTGAAGCCAAGCGACGTTGAGCGTCGTTTTTTCGCCTGTGAACAACTGCTCCAGCGGCAAAAAAGGAAGGGTTTTCTTCATTGCATCGTGATGGGTGATGAAAAATGGATTCATTACAGCAACTCAAAGAGAAGAAAGTCATGGGGACTGCCCGGTTATGCTTCTACGTCGTCGGCTCGGTCGAATATTCACGCTGCGAAGGTTATGCTGTGTATTTGGTGGGCTCAGGTCGGTGTTATTTATTATGAACTATTGAAACCCAACGAAACCATCACTGGGGAACGGTATCGACTTCAATTGATGCGATTGAGGCGAATACTGCTCAGAGGCACGAAAAAGTGATTCTACAGGATGACAACCCTCGGCCTCACGTTACCAAACCCGTTAAAATCTACCTAGAAACCTTCAATTGGGAATTGCGCCGTCCGATTATTACTTGTTCCGTGCGATGGCCCATGGTCCGGCTTAATTCGTGGATAGCCTCAAAAGGTGAACACTTTTACCGTAACGGTATTCGAGCTCTGCCAGAAAGATGGGAAAAAGTTGTAGCTAGCGGTGGGTAATACTTTGAATTATTCATTTGTGACCAATTTTTCACAATGAAGTTGCATTTTCATCAAAAATAAAATTAGTTCCGCACATCATAATATTTTGAGGTTATGAAAGAATTTACCTACCTAGGCTTCACAATGAACTTATGACATCTACCGTGAAATCTAATTACTCTTGCTCACCTCTGTTTGTATGTACTAAGAAATCAATTAAGTAGCAAAGCTCTTTCTCGAATAACGAATTGAATGCTATATAAGACCCTCACTGTCCCTGCCCTGTTATAGGGCTCAGGGGCATGGACCCTATCCAGAGTGAATGAAACCTCTTGGCTTCTTTGAACCACAGAAATCTTCGAATCCGTTGCCATTTCCGAAGTGTTGAGAAGGTGGTACAACAAAGAAGTGTACCAGCTGTAAAATAGCGTGCATCAAATCAGAAGACTGCGCCCACAGGCTATGTGACATTACTCGTGCATAGTTTCACGGATAGGTAGTTATTGCAATTGTTATCCGGTGCAAATGCACTCTTCCGATCCAAACATTTTACAGTTTCGGTAACTTAGATTTCCGTGACGAAACCTGTTTTTCACTTTTCGGTCACGACAGCCTAAGGAATGGGATCTAAAATCCAATATACATAAAGCTTTGATAATACGTCTGCGAAACCAATTCTTTTGTATGGGTTAATGGTCAAAACTGTACAAATTGCTTCTTCTTCTTCAAACCGGCTTCCAATTTAGTTAAAGATTTCTAACTATGGTAGCAAATAGGCACTAATCAAGCCAACACGCGACCCCTAGTTAATAATGTGCTGTCTGCCTACAAATATTGATATACTACACTACATAACGGATATACTTAATGAATTCAAAGTTACCAGCTAGCTGTTGATGCATTGACTGCATTTTTAAGGCTGTTGTTTTTTTAGGTGATTTTAATCTACCTAAACTTCTGTGGGCTGAGACTGACCAGTCCAACTTTACTGCAACAAATTCCACCTCTGATATAGAAAATCTTTTAATCGACTGTCTAACTGACTCTGATGTCACCAATAACATTGGCAGACAACTCGACCTATTCTTCGCCACTGATATAGATAACTGCGTCGTTTTAGAAAGCAGATATCTTCTTTCTAAGTTGAATAGTTACCACCTTCCCCTTTCTTTTACGTTGACGTACGACAATGGTTTTAATCCCGTCTCCTATGACTATTCTTACAGTTTTAATTTTCATAGGGCTAACTACGCCAAACTGAACAACCTCCTCAGCATGGCCAATTTTGACTTTCTCCCCCAATCTGTACCTTTTTTACCTAAAAAGAATCCCTCCTCGTCACCACTCTGGTATACTGACTTAAAAAATTGCGTTCCGACACCGAATTCTTCTACTACCAGTTTGCCCAAATAAATTTCTCTGTATTTTGCCAAACTCTATATGACAACTATTTAAACCAAATGGACCACACACTCATTTCCGACTCAGTTCATCAAAACTAAAGGTAAATCGGATAACTATCCATCATCTCTGATAAGTCCTGGGGGGATCCCCAAATTATTGCAAATCTCTTCGCAATTTTTTTTTTGTCAAGCGTTCGCCATCAATTCCTAAGATCCAGACCACTCTTACTTTGCCTACTTAAATAGCTACCCACAAACAACTTTGGAATCTGTGTCTATAACTTTAAAGCAAGTTAAAGATAAAATAGTAAATCTCAAAGATGATTAATCTGCTGACCTCCTGATCTTCCCCCTATATTTTTAAAGAAATGTGAAATGCACCTGGCCCAACCTCTCACAGTTCTCTATCAGCTTTCTATCACCCAGGGATTATTTCCCTCCACCTGGAAAAGATCTTTTATTATTCTCCTGTTTCCCAAAACCAGCACGGATTTCTCAAAGGTAGATCTACGATCACGAACTTAACGGAATTCGTATCAAGCACTTTATGTGCACTAGAATCTGTAAATGAAGTTGATGTGATTGCCACCGATTTCAGCAAAGACTTTGATAAAATTTCTCATGATATAATCCTTCTACTCGTAAAATAAAGGCTCTTGGTTTCCAAATAAGCTTTATAACATGGGTTCAAACCTATTTAAATGAACGACATTACCATCTTCTATTTAGGTCCATGGTTTCTGACCCAATGAAAGTCTCCTCTGGTGTCCCTCAAGGCAGCAACCTTGGTCCCTTATTATTTATTCTGATCGTTAATGATGTTGGTTGCATCATTAAAAATTCATACATATCTGTTTACGCAGATGATATGAAAATCTTTAGATATACATACTCGTATATCATCTTCCTCAGACAGCCTACCACTGCAGGAAGATCTAGACAGATTTTGTGTTTGATGTCAGAAGAATTTCCTTGAGTGTCAGGCTATAACTTATATCCGTAAGCGCTGTCTTACTTCACCTCGCTGCTATCTAATCTTTAATCTGCGTGTTCCCTTAGTGAGTGTGTTGCGTGATTTAGATGTTATCTGTGATAACGAATTCAATTTTCGTGCCCTTGGGTTTACCAAGTGCTAGTCTAAGGAGTTTTCCAATCCTTATGTTACCATATCTCTTTACATAACCTTTGTTGGTCACCCTACTACAGAACTCACATGCTCCGGATAGAAGCTATTCAACGCAGGTTTTCACGATTTGCTTTACGTGGTCATCCCTGGGATGATATCCAAAACTTACCACTTTATACTGACCGGCTGAAACTTATAAATTTACAACCCCTTTCTATACGCCGAAAAGTTGCCGACATTCTCTTTACTCATCACATTTTAGTTGGTAATATCGATTGTCCTTCTTTACTTCAACTTATTTCTTTTAACACCAACCCACGCAA
Source organism: Volucella zonaria (assembly GCA_963966105.1). Lineage (NCBI taxonomy): Eukaryota > Metazoa > Arthropoda > Insecta > Diptera > Syrphidae > Volucella > Volucella zonaria. The sequence continues at coordinate 163,184,599 of OZ014532.1, forward strand.
TCTTAGGTCTGTGCCACTTTTCCGGCTCAATCTTCACAGAACGAATTACGGACACCTGGAGCCAATGTCTAGAATGCTTTGTGAAGCTAACGATATTCTGCCTCTCTTCGACTACCATCTCAGCAAACTCTCCCTCCAGAACATTTTTATTTCCACCTATGTCTCTCGTCATTTTTTTTTTGTTTTTTTATAATTTGCGCGCGCTTAAAATATTTGCACACAGCGCGGGCGAAAAAAAAGTCAGGAAGGATGGAAAGAGAGGTACCGGTGAACGTTGGTTATAATGACTAGGAAATAAAGAGCTAGGCAGAGCATTCCATAAGCGAGTTGTACGGTTTCCTAACGAATCACGATATTTTAGAGTACGTCCGAAAGCGGCCTTGAGGGTATACTGATGAGCATTCATAGCGAGACGGGTGTTACGGTTAAAAGTTTGAAGGGGTGGAATGCTACTGGCGATTTCTATGGAGCACTCATGGTGGAAATAGCGATAAAACAGAATGAGACACGAGACATTACGTCAATGTTCGAGGATGCCCATTGTTTGAGTGATAATAGCATCACCTATGAGTTTTATCGCACGGTTTTGAATCCTATCTAGCAGATGTGGGCATTGTACTCCAATTTTGGGCGGTTGAATGCCTTATATATTGTAGCCAGATCAGAGAGGGTAAAATATTTCTTACATCGCTTAAGGAAACCTAGACATTTCGCTGCATTTTTGACGACACCGAATATGTGGTCATTCCAACGTAAGTTGTCACTGACACACATACCGAGAATGGAAAGTTTATCGGTTTCGACGATGCAAGTGCTATCCATGGATAATAGCTGGGTGTTTAAATTTCGCTTTAACGACAGCTGACAGCATTGTGTTTTGGAAGCATTAAGTTCTACTCTGTTAGTGGTTCCCCAATTAGTTATGCTGTTAAAATCAGAACTTAATGAGCTTAAAATATGCTGCCGTTCCCGTTCTACAGCCGAAGAGCAGGGGCGTGAGTCCGGGAACGAATATGGAAAGCAGAGAGTACTGTCGTCAGCAAGGGAATATATTGGATTAGAAGTAGCAGACAAGAGATAGTTGATGAAAATTAAAAAGAGTGTCGGAGACAGAACGGAGCCCTGGGGCACACCAGCATTTATTTTGTGAATATTTTGGACTTGAAACCGTCCAAGACAACTTGAATTGAACGTTCCGAAAGGTAATTTCTAATCCATTGAAGAAGAGAGTCATCGATCCCAGGAGCACGCATTTTCGACAAGAGAGCCTGATGCCAAACTCTGTGCAACTATCTTGCTTTCGCCAGATTGATGTACGCTTTGGTTCCACTTTTCGGTGAGACATGCCATCAAATCATTGCTACGAAAACCATATTGCCGGTCATTGAGAAGTTTTCGTGTTTCGAGATATTTTCATTAGCTGACGGTTTATCACACGAGTACGAAAGTGAATTTGTCCCATTGAAGATTCGACACACTCAAGTGTAGGCGGAGACAAAGCACAATCTGCGAGTGTTGAGCTGGCCGCAAAGTGTGCAGCAAGCAGATTGGCCTTGTCCAAAGAGCTGACAGCTAGAATGTCATTGTAAATGATCGGAGGATGAGGCTGAATTTCTAATATTTTTGACGAACGATAAAAATTGTTACTACTCTTGGGACATTGTAGCATTTTTTGTCTCAGTTTTTGGTCGTATTGGAATTTTACACGTTTAAGAAAGACGTTGCAGTCATTTCTGGCACGTTTGAACTTCTTTCGGTTTTTCTCTGTTGGGCTGGTCTTGAAGGACTGAAAAAACATTTTTCTAACCCTGACAGCTTTTTTACAGCTCGAGTCGTACCATGCCTTTTCTTTTGATTTGATACTCTTCATCCGATGAGGGATAAGGGATAAGGAATCTCATTCCAAAGAAAATAGTGTCTGTGATCATATCAACAGCGGCATCCACGTCGTTATCGAGGAAACATAACTACCAGTTAAAATTCCTAAAGAAGCTGTTAAGACCGTTCCAGTTGGCTTTCTCGTATTGCCATACGGTTCTTTTAGGAATCCTTTCTCGAACTGTGTGGTCGGTGTACGAGAAATTAGCTGATATGACACAATGGTCCGACGAGCCTAGAGGGGAGAGCACATCAACGGTGTACTTATTAGGGTGAGAAGTTAAAAACAAGTCCTGGGTGTTGGCGGTATTACTATCAACGTCTGGTATTCGTGTGGACTCGTTTATAAGCTGGGTTAAGTTATTTTCCGCAGCGAAGATCTCAACACACTATCCTTCGGGTGTTGTCTGTCCAGAATGTCGAAGCCACCCAGAATTGTGTATATTGAAATCGCCCGTAATAACGATTTCAGTATCAGGATACAGGTATTCAATTCTTTGGATGGAGTCAGACAGCTCATCGAATGCGTTAAAAGTCGAATTGCTGTCCAGTTTGGGGCTTCTGTAGATAAAGCAGTAGTGGATAATTTGCTTACGGATATGGAATTTTAACCACTTGCAATTGAACTCCGGATTGGAACAGGGACTACATTGTGGTGGAGTTTGGTAAGCTACATAACTACGCACGTAAATGGCGAGACCGCGGTGAGAGAAGAATATTGCCACTAGTTCGTAGCCAGGTAGCTTCAGATCAGAGTGATCTGAGAGGTGTGGGCGGGGATCTACCTGTGTTTCACTAAGTGCCAAGACAGCTGGTCTGTATTTGCAGTACGTACGCAGAAAAGTGATTACTTTTTAGCCCGCGTATATTGGCAATCAATTAGGTCTCACGTCCTAACTTTCTTTAACCGGTCCCACGCTTTAGTTTTTATCTTTAGTTTTAAGTGAAATTGTTACTTTTAAGAATAAGCTTGCAATAAGCCTTAATCAATCTGTCCGGGGTTGACCCGGGCCGCAAATCAGATAAAAGCCAGATTCGATGTCGGCAACTTCTCAGAAAATCTAGATATCCACCTCTCATTCAGATTGCGAACCGTAGTAACTACTCGTACATACTTCCAATCCTATCCTTTGATTGATATTGTATCGCAATATAATATCGTTTCATGTGTTTATCGGCAACCAGGTATCCATCAAATTCCTAACATCTAGCATTTTAAGATTCTAGGAAGTCACAGTATCGGCGTGCCCTCTAATGACTGGGGTTCTTCCGGTCAAATAGTATAAACATACTCGTAGCCTCCGTAAAAATCGACAAAGTCATTTGAGGTACTTAACCTTATCCACGGAAAGATTCTGTATCATTTTTTTCCGGTTTGCCACACATTTCAATAAATAAAAAGACGCAATCCGTATACCAACTGCTAGGTCTTTATAATGAGAAACAGGCGATTCAGTTGTGTTGATTAAATACTACTTAAGCCGAAATAAATTCCGCCTCCGGGAACATCAATCCCTTATGTGGCAATATGTTACAATTAGCTCATGTTTAAAAACATGCAGGAGGATGTAGTCTGACTTCCTTTCTTCTCTGACATACATATACATATGTATGTATGTTTGTATACAATTGTTGTACTTATCACATCTGGTACTGCTGTTTAAGGAAATTTACGCATCATTACAAGTAACATGCATGCATTCATGCATAAAATCCATCCATCATCTATGGATGTTTGTGGATTTTTTCCTTCGAACTACGAGGGCGGGTCAATAATTCCGTGCATTTTTGAATTTCTGACCTCTTTACTGAAACAGCAACACTGCTCCTGTCAACAGGCATTTGTCAGTTGACTCCTGTCAAACTTGCTGCGTCAGTTAGTTTGTGTTTGACAGCTATTTTTATCAGACTACTCACTAATTTGAGGAGAAAATGGAAAAAAGTGAATTTCGTGTGCTTATTAAGCATTATTTCTTGCGAAAAAAAACCATTACCGAGACCAAGGCTAAGCTTGATAAATACTATGGGGACTCTGCACCATCGATTTCAATGGTAAAAAAGTGGTTTACTGAATTTCGTTGTGGCCGTACAAGCACTGAAGATGCCGAACGTCCTGGACGCCCAGTTGAGGTCTCTACACCCGAAACAATCGAAAAAATTCACGATATGGTGTTGGCCGACCGAAAATTGAAAGTGCGAGAGATTGTGGAAGCCGTAGGGATCTCGCATGGCTCAGTGGTTTCAATTTTGAATGATCACTTGGGCATGAGAAAGCTTTCCGCAAGATGGGTGCCGCGTTTGCTCACAGTCGACCACAAACGCAATCGTGTAACAACTTCACAGGAAGGTTTGGCGTTGTTTAATCGCAATATGGAGGAGTTTTTGCGCCGTTTTGTAACCGTGGACGAAACATGGATCCATCACAACACACCAGAGAACAAACAACAGTCAAAACAGTGGGTTTCTAAGGGTGAATCGGCGCCAAAGAAGGCCAAGGTGGGTTTGTCAGCCAATAAAGTTATGGCGACTGTTTTTTGGGATGCACGCGGGATAATCCACATTGACTACCTTCAAAAGGGTAGAACAATCAATGGGGAATATTATGCCAACTTATTGGACCGATTCAATGACGATTTGAAAAAAAAAACGACCTCATTTGGCCAAGAAAAAAGTTCTTTTCCACCAAGACAATGCAAGGGTGCACACATGTGCAGTTGCTATGGCAAAAATCCATGAATTGGGCTATGAATTGCTCCCTCATCCACCATATTCTCCAGATTTGGCTCCGAGCGACTACTTCTTGTTCCCAAACCTGAAGAAATGGCTTGGTGGAAAAAGATTTGACTCCAATGATGAAGTCATCTCGTCATTTTGAGGACCTCAACAAATCATTTTTTTTGGAAGGGATAAAAAAATTGGAGAAGCGTTGGACAAAGTGTATAGAGCTCAACTGAGACTACGTTGAAAAATAAAATTATTTTTTTATCAAAAAATCTGTTTTAATCCAAAAATCACGGACTTATTGACCCGCCCTCGTATCAGCTTCGAATTATCTTATACTACATAAATATGTATGTACTTTTTCGCGTAAAAAAACAAAGTACGATTATTTCGATATCACAGAAACTGACATCTTTTCATGCAGCTAGAAAGAAATGATCCAAAGGTATGTACGAGTATTACTCGTAGCCCCCAAAGTACTCGTAAATACATAGATTTTCGCTCAAGTTGATGTCATAAATTTGTGTTGTTTCATGAAATTATCTAAACACAAAAGAATTGTATACAACGTGTTCGTATCGCATATTCCTTTCATCCGTTGAATGATTTACGTAATTTTAAAATCGGAACGTTTTCAGCTCTATACACTCTTTCTCTCTGGAGAACAAGCATAGGTATACGAGTATTTTTGTTCACGATTCATTAAACTAATGATGACTTCATCGCACCTTACTCACATTAAAGCAAATTTTTTGGCAATTATGAGAGGCCGGAGGAAAAGCCGAAATGTGTACCTTATCTAAACACTGTCATCGGTGTAAAGTTAGCTATTTTAAGATTAATTTAGCTTAGTTTTCTAAACATCATGACTGGAAGTTATTATTCTTCTTCACTCTTAGAAAGAGTTTTAAGAGAATCTTTGTTGTGCAAAGTTGCAAATGGAATAGACCTAACTACTCGTTTCAATGTTGAGTAGCCATCTGTCATTGAAAGAAGTTGTTAGATGTTTTGTTTACTTGTTGCTAACAGATACATGTGTTTGTGATCAAATAAATAATTCAAGTCAGTAAGTAAGTATGCTATGTAGATATATTTGATGCTATATACTTGTAGAATAAATGTTTATGTACTTTAGACTATTGCCAATAGTTTTGAATTTTTTTTTTTTACAGAAAATATAGGTACGAGTATATTTGCTTTGAACGAGCATGTAACATATAATAGTTAGGTACTTGCAGCGAAAAAATGCATACTAAAGGTGCTTCTGTACATGCATATGTATATGTTACTTTTGTTGACTCATTGTTTCCGATTAAAGCAAATACCCCTGACGACGATTAATAAAAAATGACTTTGTATTGCATCATCTTCAAAGTGCCGACAAGTCATAATTGCTACACCAAAATGACGTCTAGATCAAGCTTAATTCAATCGGAAATTAAATAAATTTCGAAAAATCAAAAAGTATTGTTAAATTGTTATAAGAGTTATAATATTTTTAATAAGTTTTTTTTTTTCAAGCAGAAAAATTCCTTGCAAAGCAACTTCCCCATTGAATACGCGGAATTGCGTCATCATCTTCTTGACTTGAATTTTGAGCCTATTCAGTTAATATGTACGAGTATGTTTATTTTTGAATGTCAGGAAGATATTCCGAAATGTGGCCATTAGAAACATTCCGGAGGATCAGTTACGATTAGGTGAGACGTACTAGTGCATACCAATGTTTACAACCAATGGAACATAAATAAGAATTAGCCCACGGGTACTTGCTGTCTCGTTGACTCTTTAAAAACAAGGCGATCTTCTTCAACACTATTCTATAAGAGCATGCAGATGATTTAAAGGGAGATATCCTCGTACACCTAGCGTGGTCGGAAAAAAAACTCGGTTTTTTTTTTTGCATTTTCTTGAAGCTTGAGGTCTCAAGAATATCTGGTGAAAACGCCATGTCAATATTTCGATAAATAAACCAGTTACAGCCGAGAGAGTGAAACGAGTTTTCCAGCGTCAAACCGAGAGGAAGGTAGCGGCAAGCGACCCTTCCCTAGACCTATTTTATGATTCTATTGTGTTTTTGGGCGTGCTTTTCTAATGAATTTCCGTCTGTGAATAAATATTCTGAAGAAAATGGATATCAGAAATAAAGGCTCTCGAGAAGCTCATTGAGCCGGATCTTTTCGGAGCAAGAAGAAAACACCACCCAAAAATCGGCATACTGCCGAAAAACATTCCAACGAGAATGTTAGTTCCAGTGCCACAAATTTGGAGACTGATCATGAGACATATGCACCAGAAGATCCAAACATAGGGTATCGAATTTTGAATTTTTCGACCGGGTTTCCTGTCAGAATGTAAAAAGTGTGATAGTGATGTTCGATTCTCAAAAGAAAGCACTCGAGGACTCGGTTTTAAAATTGTAGTTTGGTGTTCATCGTGCAAACCGACTTTTATTCCTTCGTGGGAAAGCTTACGAAATAAATACGCTATTCTTTTTTGTTATGCGCTTATTGGGGATTGGTTTGCGTGGAGCTATGAAATTTTGTGGACTCATGGATTTACCGCCTCCGCTTCAACAAACGACGTATGATATGATAATTAATAACATTCATTCTGCTTCAAGTATTGTTCAATTGGTGTTCAAACAATCTGTAAAAGAAGAACAACACGAAATAACAAAACAAAATCCGAGTGCTGATATAACAAAACTGATCATTTCAGGAGATGGTACGTGGCGAAAACGTGGTTTTACCTCATTTTATGGAGTTGCGGTTCTCATTGGTCAGTTTACAGGTAAAGTCGTTGATTTTCTTGTAAAACCTGCTTATTGTACTGAATGTATCTACAGCGAAATCTCTCATTGCGGACAGCTCTCTTAGGCGGACAGCTCTCTTAAACGGACATATTTTCCTAAACAAGCTTTTTTTCTTTCAGATTGCATATATTGTACATTCTCTTAGGCGGACACTCCCTTGAACGGACGCGGACAACAACTTTAGTAGGAAATTCTTTAATTCATATCCCTTAGCGGACAAAAACAAGTTGCAACTCGTAAAATGCCACATCACAGCGAGCTTTTTACTTATTTGCTTTTCACGAGAACAGTTACATTGTTGCGTCAGGCTTCGTGTCGAAAAAACACTGCCTGTGTACGAATGCATACGAATATGTATACACCTGTTATTGCCTCTTCGTAGTTAGTTGTTTAGGTTTCGTGTGTGCAACAGTGTGGTCGCGTCCTTACTGTTTTTTTTTTTTTTGCTCAAGATGCCACCAAAACGAAACGTGTTGACTTTTAAAGAAAAAATTGATTTGATAAATTCTTATATTGGGTCTACAAGTAAGTTTCCAGCGTTTTTTTTCCAAAATTTGAAGTTTTATTATGAAAACATAGTTACAAAGCTTTTTTCAAAGTATCGTCCATCGGAAGCTAAAACTTTCCCCTATCTTTCTGGCAATTTATGAATTCCGGATCAAAAATATTTCTCGTCTTTCGAGCCCAAGAACGTATCGAGCCAATTTTTGATTTCCTCTACTAAGCTGAAGCGTATTCCCGTAAGATCGTTCTGCATCGAACGAAACAAGTGGTAGTCAGATGGTGCCAAGTCTGGACTGTAAGGCGGGTGAGGCAGAATTTCCCATACACTATTGTCCAAATAGTTTTTCACCGAAACCGCAACATGTGGCCGAGCGTTGTCGTGATGAAAAATGACGGACTCATGCCTGGTCTCATATTCTGGCCGTTTTTCTTTTAATGCCCGCTTCAAACGAATTAGTTGGGTTCGATATAATGGTCCTTTGATGGTTTCACCACTCGGAAGCAGTTCGTAGTATACGACACCCTTTTGATCCCACCATATGCAGAGCATGACCTTATTCACGTGAATATTTCGTTTCGGCGTCGATTGGGCGGGTTCGCCGGGCTTTGTATACGATTTTCTGCGTTTGGGATTATCATAATAAATCCATTTCTCATCACCAGTGACAATACAATGCAAAAATGATTTATTTTTATACCGCTGCAGTAACATTTCGGACATGCAAAATCGCCGTTCGACGTCTCTTGGCTTCAATTCGTACGGCACCCAGTTTCCAACGTTTTGAATGAATCCCAGTCGTAGGGAAACGGCTTGTTGCGTGACGCCCAATGATGCAGCAAGTTCTTCTTGAATCTGACACGGATCCTCATCCAGTAAAGCGTCCAATTCCTCGTTTTTAAAACTTTTCGGCTTTCCGGGGCGATCTTTGTCTTCAACTCCAAAATCACCACTTTTGAACTGTTTGAACCACTCGCGGCACGTCGATTCACCAATACATTCCGCCCCATAAGTTTCCGAAAGCAAACGATAGGCCTTAGCCGCACTTTCCTTCATATTAAAGGATAAAAGCAGCGCTTCCCGCAAATGACGTTTATTTGGCTAGAAACTTGCCATGATTTTGCTCGATAAAATGTACGACATCTATATAACTGCTCAAATATAACGCTGCAAAGTTGTTGACAGATACAAAACCTACAAATAAAACACATGGGATCTGACATTACTGCCCGGGATCCACTGGTGGCGCCATCTCTGACAAACGCTGGAAACTTACTTGTAGACCCAATATGAAAAATAAAAAAACTGTCAGTGAAATTGAAATTGACTTAAAAACGGGAAAACTCAAGCTGCTGATATTTTAAAGAATAAAGGCAAAATTTGGGAAATATGGCAGTCAAATTCCGCCACAACTCATATACGTCGGCCTTTTGTTACATCGGGTGGGAGCCTTGTCGACGAAAAAGTGTTCGAGTGGTTAAGAGTCGTGCGGAATAAGAATGTGCCCATTTCTAGAAGACTGATCAGGCAGAAGGCAAGGTCGCGGAAGGCTTAGGCGTTGAACATTTTAAAGTTTCAACGGGCTGGCTTCAGAAGTTTCGAAAACGCCATGGTATAGCATCCAAAAGCATTTTTGGAGAAGCAGCAGATGTTAATGCTGCGGACGTCAAGACATTTTTAGAAAAGTTACCATCAATACCCGAAAACTATAGCTCTGATTACATTTATAATGCGGATGAAACAAGCCTCTTCTTTAGGGCTCTGCCTACTAAAACAATGAGCCTAAAAGGAGAAAAATTCACGGGTGGAAAGTTATCAAAAGAGCAATTTTATCAAAAGGATTTTACACTGTGCAAATATGGTAGGAGAAAAAGAAAAACTTCTGGAAATTGAGAAAGTATTTCGCCCACGAACTTTTCATAATTTAAAGCATAACCAACTGCCAGTAGAATGGAGACATAACAAGAAAGCGTAAATGACCCAGAAAGTTGTGATCGACTGGCTTCGCTCCTCCGATAAAAGAGTGGGACTTCAAAGAAGAAAGTTTTAGTTTTTTTTTGGACAATGCTGCTTCCCACCTAAAAGATTTACGTCTCAAAAATACGAAACTTATTTACCTTCCACCCAACACCACATACGTCTGCCAGCCTCTAGACCAAGGTGTCATTAGCAACTTCAAGTTTCATTACAGAGCGCTTATACTCAAGCATATTGTGAGCAGTATTGATAATGTTGGAACGACAAGCGATCTATTAAAAACTGTGAACGTCTTGGATGCTATTTGCTTCATACTCGTAAACACTGCATGGCAAAAAGTTACATCTAAAACCATAGAAAACTCTTTTAAGAAATCTGGGTTTGGACAACAAGTCGATGCAAACGTCGACGAATTCGATCCCGAAGATGATTTACCACTGGCAGAGCTTAGAACTTTTGTTCAAATCCTTCAAGAGTGCTAATATGATGTTGAACCAGAAAATTTTATTCATATTGACGGGAACGTTAACATAGATGTCATGTCATAGATGACGATGTCACACCAGAAGCGGCAATAGAAAGTGTGGAAATAAGTCTACAGCTCTGAGGAAAACGAAGAAGAGCAGGATTAACTGGACGAAGCAATTATCAACTCATATAAAGAAGCACAAACTGCAGTTAAGTAACTTAAAATATTTTCCACCAAGAAAAACGATGGAAAAGCATTCCAACTTCTTGTTGATTTGCAAACTCATTTTGAAGCTATCTCAATTGCCGCACAAAAAAACAAACCGTTCTTACCGATTTTTTTACTTTAAACAATAATAATTAAAATATTGATTTGATTAAAAATTGCTTTATTCCTAAGAATGTTTGTTCTGTTTTTTTTAATGAATAAAAGGACTAATTTTATTTTGGAAAAAAAAGTTTAACATATACTTGGGCGAACAACTCCCTTGGACGGATAAAACTGTTGTCACCGTCGCTGTCCGCCTAAGGGACATTTCACTGTATTGGAATAAATACCGAGCAATATGAGGAATCTGATGAAAATTGTCAGATCAATCATGACGGATCGGCAGTCAAAATGGAAGTAGACGCCCTGAAAGAATTATTTTCAATATCCGTCGAAAAGCATGGAGTTATGTATACTAATTACGATGGCGACTCTAAGACGTACACGGGATTAGTGAATGCGAAAGCGTATGGTGATGAGATTGAAATGGTAAAAAATGAATGCGTGGGACACGTTCAAAAGCGAATGGGAACCCGTCTTCTCCAATGCCAGAAAATAAATCCTGGAATCGGCGGCAAAATTTATAGATAAACGTAGCTATTCGTAGAAACTGATGACATGAAAAAAGCGGTATGGGCACAATACTACCATTACGGCTCAACAGACGGCAACCCTCAGCATCATTTCCGTCCCGAAGGCACCGAATCGTGGTGCAAGTAGCAACAAGCGAAAGCTAAAAGAGAGCTGAAAAATTTCCGTCACGATTATTCAGCATTGCCAAAAATGGTGTTAGATGTCATCAAACCAATGTTCGAAGACCTCAGCAATGACAAATTGTTGGAGCGCTGTGTTGGCGGATATACCCAAAACAGCAATGACAGCTTCAACCAACTTATTTGGAAGATAGATTCAAAAAAAATGAACAGTGGGGCTAAAATCGTTAACATTCCTGTATTTCTTGCAACATGCACGCTCAACAATGGCGTTACCTCATTGTTGGAAGTCATGAACGTGTTAGTAATACCGGCGGGATCGGGAGCACCCTTGTACGCTGCGCACGAAGACGAAACTCGCATAGCCAAAGCCGAGCTGCTGCGCTTGCAGCAGACGAAAGAAGGTCGAATATGAACATTCCGTCCACAGAAGAAGACTTACATTATGGGCCTGGTATCGATGATTCCATGTAAGTTGACAAATTTCATGATTTATTCATTCCCAAATTTTCAAACGCATTTTTCTCAAAACCACGTTTTTCAAACCAGTACCCAAAATTTTTTAAAAACCAATGAACCGATTGTTTTGAATTTATTTTGTGGTTATTCTATACACCACTATCTAGTACTTGTCATAGGATTTTTTTTTCTTCGTTACTTAGTTTTTGTTTTATAGGCAAAATAATAACTAAAAGTTTGTCTAAAAATAACCATCTATATTATGCTCAAACGTCCGCCATTTTGTCATAAATCAATATTTTCAAAATCAGCTATGGCAAGTACTAGATTATACTCGTAGTATCTAATTTAATAATCTTTTTGGTTTTTTTTTCAGAAGATTTTTGAAGAGACGCCAGTGAGTACCGTTTACGCAGATTTTTTTACGACGCTCCAAGAATCATACAATACCCTTAGATATTAGATTAAACATATTTCTGAATGTGTATACTTTTAGATAGTTAAACTCCCACTTAGAAATTTCAAATAGTTTTCCTTAAAAAAATGCACAAAAATTAAATTTTTTTCCGGCTCCTAGGTGTACTAAATAGAGTGAAAAGTGACATCCTTGACGGCCAGAATGCGCTGCTACTGCAAAAAAGGTTATGGTGCCTTGAAGTCCGTTCATATTTAGGCAGACATGCCAAATTTCAGTGCGATTTTGTCTTTAGTTTTGTTTTGACAGCTGATTGTTGTTGACGTGTTTGGCATCATGTTGAGTATGGACAAAAACGATTTTCGTTCTCTCATAAAACATTATTTTTTGAGAGGCAAAACGGCGAAGGAAACAAAAGAAAAGTTGGATAAATATTATGGGGCTAATGCTCCGTCAGATTACACCGTCAAATATTGGTTTCGAGAGTTTCGTGGTGGCCGCAACTCCACTACCGATCAAGTCCGCAGCGGCAGGCCCTCCGATGCGGTTACAGAGGACAATGTCAAAAAAATACATGAAATGGTGTTGACTGACCGGAATGTGAAGGTGCGCCAACTAGCAGATACCACAAAGACTAGTATTGAGCGCACACGCCATATTTTGGGCAATATTCTGCATATGAAAAAGTTATCCTGCCGCTGGGTGCCGCGAATGATCACTTCTGAATAAAAACACGAAGGCGAGAGCACTCCAAAAGAGTGTTTGGACTTGCTGCTGCGGAATCGGGCGGACTTTTGGCGTCGATTGGTAGCTGGATTTGGATCCCTCGGATTATTATCTCTTCCCAAACCTCAAAAGATGGCTCATCAATAAAAAATTCAGCTCACGCGAGGAAATCATCGACGCCACGGAGGAGTATTTCGCAGACCTTCCGGACGGGATCAAGAAGTTGGAAAATCGCTGGAATAAGTGTATCAAACTAAAAGGGGACTGACTATATTGAATAATATAAAAAAACATTTAAAAAAAAAGTTTTTTAATTCCCAAGGAGGTCACTTTTCACTCCATCTAGTAGGTTTTTCACGAATCATTCCTCTTTCACTATATCCACGGTTTTTTAGATAGGGCAAGAGTGGAAACCTAATAAACAAATTATCAAAATAGAACGAAAACCGAAGGGCTTGTGCATGTGGTTAAAGATCATCTATCATGTTTTAAAAAAAAATTTTAATTCCCAAGGAGGTCACTTTTCACTCCATCTAGTATATTATCTCCCCTTAATGACGTAACAATCACATTGTTCCAAATGTATGCGTCGCGGTGATATGAATTTGGTTGAGATGTACCCACAATTGTGCCCACGAGACACAAAACTGTAATGAGGTAATCCTTGCTCATTTTCATGTCCTGAGAAGTTATCTTATGAGTTTTGCCTAGAAAATCCATCGGCCACTTAGGACACATGCAAGTCACAACGAACGCAGCCTTCAGAATGCGTTAAGATAAACCTTGCATTCTTCAACAAATTTGGCACTTGAAGTCGTCAAAGGACGAAACAATGGATTTGTCTGTTGTCACAACCAGTGACGGACAATGCCTACTTACCTGATTTACAGTTGTAATGTAAATCGTATCTCGTATCTGTTTGCGTTGAGACTGGCTTTGGAAGGGTAGATAAAATATGTATATACATATAACAAGGAATTTTTTGAGTTGTACTTCAAATCGACCTAGTCAAGAAAGCACATATCAGTCACTTAACATAGTGGGGCATGTAGAACGAATGTAGAACAAACGCTTCGATCCGAAGAATCTTCGATTCCAACCCGCTTGGATGACGAAATAGAGGAAAACCTCAGGCGCTCACAAGGGGAAGGGGACCGAACCCGTCTTGGAGTGAGCAACTGGAGGCATTGCCGCGTAAATTGTTAATGGTTTTGGATGCCCGGCTCCACATAAATAAAGAAACATACATATAAATGGAAAGAAAAAGACGAATATGGCGGTAAGGGATAAAAGGCAAGTCTGAAGTCTAGCTGTAATAGCAAAACCGATAATATGCGTCTTGAATTAAATCCGAATGAAGCAACGGCTGAAGCTCGTTTGGTAGAACCAGAGCCATTGTATCTAAACTTATAAGAAATAACCCAACAATCGATTAACAGGCGACAAACAGTAGAAGAGGAGCATAGTTAAAGCACAGGCAAGCGACCTAAGAAGTAAAATAATAACAACAGTTTTAAATTATTAATAACAAAGCTAAATAAAACGTATAGAGATACTTAGTAAAATATTCAAAACAATGTAAAAATCATGGTGTGACGAGTATAATTACTGCGCAATATTTAGGATAACGCTTTGCTTTAACAATACTTTCTTAAACCGAAACTTTGTTGTTAATAACATTTGATAGTTGACTTAAGTTATTAAATAAGGCACACGAAAGCAGATTTGCTACTTAAGTACCTGGAATTTACTGACTAACGCACAATTTTTAAGAAACACAATTATTTAAAAAAGTAATATCAAGTCAAACAAGACCCAATTACAGTTTTACCTGTATGCTTATAAATTACGTGTATGCACGTATCAATCTTAATATGGATTAAATAATGTCAATGACTGGACTGTAATTAAAGAATAATTAGTCTTGCATTGAAGTTGATTTTAATTGTTATTACCAATAATTTATTAAATGGCCCTTACGTACATTCATACATGTATCATTTTTAGGTTAAAGTTTAGCAACTTTGTAAATGGGTTAAATAATCGTTAAGTTTTCTGTAGATGCGAAAACTTATTGGAAAATAGTTTTTGCGAAATGAAACGTGTTAAGTCGAAAAGAGATTCAGGGAATCTGGAACGCTCACAAAAATAAAAAATCTATTATCCAGTGCAAAAGAATAAGAAAACAAATGTAAACTTTTAAAATTCATTGGAAATTTGTTTAAAAAAAACATATGATCCTTTAGCATTTTTCAAAATACTGGCGATAGCCAACTGTATAGAGGCTTGAGGTCAGACTTTTCCGACCACTCTTGTAGAGTGGTCTCAATCAAGCCAAGCGCTCGAACCGGATAAGATACGAGTATTTTGGGCTTCATAATAAAAGCCCTGGTTTAATAAACATTGGCGATCAAAGAATACTAGAGGAATACCAAGTAGGTAGGGTAGGTAGATAAGGGTGGCTGTTGAAAACACCAACCCACTTAGGTTTATTGTCCCATTGTGATGCTACGCGGATCTATGATCTTCTTACTAATGGAACCAGTTTGAGCTTACGATGAAGCACAGGAAACTATTTACGTCTATTTTTTTTTAGATCGTTTAGGGTATTGTGGAAGAAGGCTCCCAAGTGAAGTTTTCTTCTCTTGGAGAGAGCTGGACATGTACAGAGAAGGTGGAGGATTGTCTTCTCTTCCTCCTCGTCCATGCAGCTTCTACAGAAATCATTTGTAAAAGCGCTAAGCCTTCTTGCGTGCTTGCCTATGAGGCAGAGTCCATTGTATTTAGAAGGATCGGACTCCTAGAGCAATTCGGATCTAGCTTTAGCCAGATCTGTCGCTAGACATGTTGGTCCAACAGTTCACCTAAGGTCGGTTTTTTTTATTGGCATCCAGCTTTAATATTAATTTGCACGTAGCGATTGGTATACCTATGCTACCCTTTTCCGGTAGAATAGGTAGAGTGGCTCCAATTTTGGCGAGTTCATCGTCCCTATAGTCCCCTGGAATGTCTCTGTGGCCCGACACCCAGCAAAGGCGAAGGTTGAACTGCTCTGCCATCTCCATGATCGGTTTTCGAGTTTAATGAGACTGACTCCAGGGAATTGATAGCTGCCTGACTATCCGAAAAGATGCGGATATCCTTTGCAGATATCACGTTTCTCTTCAGCCAGGACAGAGCTTCTTTAATCGCCAAAATTTCCGCTTGGAACACGCTATACTGATTTGGAAGACGCAAAGATTTAGCTTATCTGAGAAAACATCGTCACCAACTCCGCTATCGGTTTTAGATCCATCTATGTAGAAATAGATTGACTTGTCCTCCATGAAAGCATCTTCCTTCCAGAAGGATCTAGAGGGGAAGATGAAAGTCTTTGTCAAACCAAAGTTCAGGTATGGTGTAATCGATGTTCTCTGTGTGGGTTCCTAATGTATTAAGAATGTTAGCGTGGCCAAATGAATTATTTATCCACTGTGTAGTCGCTTTAAGGCGAATAGCTGTAGTCGCAGCTACTTGCCTGCTGTGTCAAATGAAACAGAATGTCTCATTAGAATGACTCTGCTTAGTTTACTGAAGTTGACTGCATTGTCTAAGGCCGCCCACCAGACGACAACCCCGTAAGTGAGTATCGGTCTTATGACCGAGATGTATAGCCAGTGGGCTATGCGGGGTTGAAGGCCCCATTTATTCCCAATGGTTTTTTTGCAAGAGAATAAAGCTACTGCAGCTTTATTGACTCTCTTGAATGTTAGGTTTCCAGTTTAGTTTCCTGTCAAAAATGAGAGCCAAATATTTTGGTGTATCGGGAAAGACTAAACTGGTATCGTTTATTGGGGGAGGGTCTATAATTGGAATTTTAGATTTCCTGGAAAAGAGGACAAGATCGGTTTTATGGGGGCTTACTCCCAATCCACAGCGATCTGCCCAACGGGTTAATCTGTTAAGATTTAGTTGCAGGAGTTCTTTAATGATATTACGATGCTTATCTGAGACGGCTATAGCAATGTCATCCGCATAGGCAATCACCCTGCTACCACCCACTTCCAGGTATATCAGCAGTTCATTAACCACTAAGTTCCAGAGAAGGGAAGCGTGGACACCGCCTTGCGGCGTACACCTGTTGACACATCGTTTAGCAGAAGCCCCACCCAGTTTGGAGTTGATTGTAATGCTACGAGTGTATGATATGAATTGAAGCTATGCAGCGCCCAGAGCAGTTTGTCTCTTGTAACTAGAACAAGAATTTTGGTCGCGGTTAGGGTAAGCCTTTTAGGGTTGCTACTGGCCGCGAATTGGCAGCTACCTGGAAAGTAGGTGTCCAGTAGCAGGTTGAGTGATTCATCACTTGAGGTTGTCAAAGAGCCATCGGTTTTTTTCAAACAGCTAGGCATCATAGGATTTGTAGAGTTTAAGGGATTCTTTGTATGAGTCCCAGTCAGTCATTTTTTTGTTATGATTTGAAAAGTTTTCTGCAAGTGTTTCTAAGCAGTCCCTGTGCTGATGTCCATCAGTGCCATAGTCTGATTGAGAGCCAAAGGTGAATTCCCGGGCTTTCATGTCAAGCTCATTGGTGTCACGCGGGGGACTTCAGAGTTCAGTTTTCCGATAATTCCGGAATGCTGGTTGGCTGGGAATATGAAGAAGTGCTTCTGTAGAAAAGTTGTTCTCACTTTATACGAGACAGTAAAAAAACAAAAAAGCCAGGGGCACAAAGCTCAAGAAGTAGCCTACAGAGATGTACAGTAAGGCAGGTCCTGCAGAACATCCAGAAACTTTTTGTCGCCGCCATTTGTTAATTCATTTTGTGATATTCGTAATGTTGATTGATGTGACTTTCAGACAAAAAAAAAACCGCTGCACATACATATAATATGTGTGCGTGTTGTGGAGAATAAAAGCATATATATGTAGATGTTTCTATGGAGCCTTGTCCAGCTTTGACATTGTTGCCAAACCTGTCCGCATGTATAGGATAGCAATGGCAAATTTTCGTTTCAACACTTTTCATGTAAATAATTGTTTGATAGGGATATCATGCTCAAAACTATCACGCTCAAACTATCAAAGACACAGTCTAACCTTTGCTGATGATTCCCATGGAAAACGAGCTATCAATATTTAAACAAAGGCGCAGAAGATAAAGTACGTATGTGATCAAAAAAGGACATCCGACACCACACTACGTCATAAATATTGTAGCAATTATAACTTGCTGTAATAACGCTCCTTTTCGAATTTCACTGTAAATTCAAATTTGTAATGATACCACCGTCGAAATCAAACAAAGAATCACTCCCTTTTACGTTTATGGAAGAATCTCAGATCTGGTCGTAGAATTAATCAAAAATAGATGAGAATGCCCCTAGTTGCTTCGAGGAAAGAGTTATTTCAGTAAATTTCGGTTGCGATTACATACACGGAAGATAAATCAGAAAATACAATAAAAAAACAGCGGCACTAACTTCATTAGAAAGATATAAATTGGTATATTGGATCAGATGGGTAGTACATTTTGAGCAAATAAACACCATAAGGACTGAAACGAATAAAATCTGTAAATTTTAATACGGGCTATACTTCCAATGCGTAAAAATTGCAATCCCATTTTGTACCCAAATTAGCCTGTATATTCTCTAGTTTCAGTTTGTTATTGATTTTAGTTCGGTGCGGCTTAAAATATTTATAAAATATGAGTCAAGAGGAACGTCGTAAAAAGATCATCGACAAATGGCTCGAAAATACTCCGCGTCCAAACTATTTCATCGCAAAAAATTTAAATATAGCACGCAGTACAAGGGATTTTGTTATTAAACGATATTTGGAGACGTTGGCAATTAAGCGAAAACAGAATATTGGAGCACATGACACAAATTTGGACATGAAACTAGTTGGTACCATCGTAAATTCGTGCGGTTTTCTAAGAGATGGCGTAACTTGTTTTATTCTATTGTTATTATTCCATTGGAAAATGCGTTGGAAAGCTACTGTCATTGTACGTCATTTCAGTATATGCCATTCATTTGAAGCGTAAACAACAATAATTTTTTTTCACTCCAATATGTCGAACTTTGTGCCTGAAAAAGTGTTTTTGCGGGGAGTTCTTCTTCATTACTTTAATATGAAGAAAACTGCTGCCGAAAGTCATCGTATTTTGGTGGAAGTTTATGGTGAACATGCGCTAGCTGAGCGAACGTGCCAAAAGTGGTTTGCACGATTTAAAAGTGGTGATTTTGGCTTGGAAGACGATGAACGCCTTGGGCAGCCAAAAAAGTTTGAAGATGAAGAACTGGAAGCATTACTCTATGAAGATTGTTGCCAAACACAAGAAGAGCTTGCAGAATCTTTGGGTGTCACTCAAGCAGGTATTTCAAAACGTTTAAAAGCAGCTGGATATATTCAAAAGCAAGAAAATCGGGTTCCACGTGAACTCAAGCCGAGAGACGTCAAAAGGCGATTTTGCATGTCCGAAATGCTGCTGGAACGCCACAAAAGGAAGTCATTTTTGCATCGGATTGTTACTGGTGATGAAAAATGGATCCATTACGACGACCCCAAGCGCAAAAAATAATATGTGAAACCCGGCCAACCAGCCAAATCAACGGCAAAGCCGAATATCCATTGCGCGAAAGTAATGCTCTGTATTTGGTGGGATCAGATGGGTGTGTTGTATTATGAGCTGCTAAAACCGGGTGAAACCATCAATGGACAACGCTACTGAACACAATTAATCTGTTTGAAGAGAGCAGTGGCCGAAAAACGCCCGGAATATGCGACCAGACACAAGGCAATAATTTTCCATCATGACAACGCTCGGCCCCACTGACTACCATTTGTTCCGGTCGATGCAGAACGCCCTCACTGAAATACGGTTCACATCAGAGCAGAATATAAAAAATTGGCTTGATTCATTCTTGGCTGCCAAGCCGGCGCAGTTCTTTTGGAATGGGATCCACAAATTGCCAGAAAGATGGGAAAAAGTCATAGCTTCAGATGGGCAATACTTTGAATAATACTATTGTACATGTTTTTCATAAATAAACGTTCAAATTTTGAAAAAAAAACCGTACGAAATAAATTATATACCCAATAATACCAACCAAACAATGGTACAAAGATCTCAAAAACGTAAAAGTTTAAAAACACAAAAAAAAAACAAAAAAATACCAAAAGTTACCGAAAAGCAAAAAAAGTCATAAAAACACGAGCCCGAAAGCTATATGAGTTGATCGGCAACAAGAAAGCGTGCTTGATTTTGGATAACGAAACTATGTCAAACCCGACTTTACTACTCTTCCAGGTGCGCAGTTTTACAACTCGTTTGAAGCTGAACAACATCGATTGGGATGGAAAAATTCGGGTCAAAATATCTCGTTTGGCAGGCCATTTGCCAATGTGGACACAGAAGCTCATCGTTTATTACAACGGGAACAATTAACGGAGAAGTGTACATTAACGAGTGCCTAAAAAAACGGTTGATTCATTTCTTAAACAAACACGATGGTTCAACATTATTTTGACCAGATTTAGCTTCAGCTCACTATGCTCATGCGACGTTGAGCTTTCTTGTTGCTAAAAATGTCGACTTTGTCCCAAAAGACATGAATCCACCCACAGTGCCGTCCCATTGAAAGGTATTGGGCTTTGGTCAAAGCTAAATTGAGGAAAAGTGAGCTGTGTGCAAAGGACGTAAAAGATTTTAATGCTAAATGGAAAAGAGCGTCCAAAAAGATCACGGATGTAACTGTCACCAACCTTATGAAGGACATTCGAAGAAGTTGAGGAAATAATGGGAACAAAAATAATTGTTTTTATTTTTTGTAATTGTTAATGAATTTAATAAAAACAGAGTGTTAAAGCAAATAAAAAAAATTTACATGAATTATAAAAACATTTTTCTTTTTTACTTTGAAGTTTCCAAATTTTATTCGTTTCAGTCCTTACAACCAAATACAATACAACCTTGTAACTTAGACAGTCTTTGAATCCATTTCGAAGGCCCAGATTACTTCAGGCTCTAGTCCAGTATTCAATAATCTGATTAGGTACCTCCGCAACGACTTCTTTTTTGAAAAAGGGACAGTAAATTATAGCCTTAAGGACTCAGAAAACTTGTTTTCTGAATATTTTAAAACATCAAGACAAACGAATTCTGGTATTAAATTTTTTGCTACATCTTTGCAACAAAAAACAAATTAAAGTTACGAGGATGCTTCTACGACGCAATATCCACATGATTCATATTTGAAAGTGTTTCACGACCAACTCGATGTAAGTGAGTGTTTTATTTTTTTATGATTTTCTATTTTTTTTTTTTTTAATTTAATTTACCCCACCCGAGAATATATTTTATGACTAACGTAGGTCAGACTGTAAATAGGTTACGCGCGCTACTAGTCCCTTGGCAATCTCATTTTCACAAATGAGCCATTAATGTCGTTTCTTTCTCCTAAATCTCTTGGTTTTTTTTTTTTTTTTTAATATCTAGATACTAAATATAATTAAATTATTTTATAGTTTTTTAATTCGTATTATCATTCGACTTTAATATACTTTTTATTTTTTATTTTTTTCGTTCTGGTATGCGAGGCATTATGTTAGTGATACTCGTATTAGTATTCCTGAAAGAGGAGCGAGTTGTTTTTTTTCCATTGGAAAAATCATACAAATTTGCTGAAAGGTACGAGTATCTCGGCATTAAATATTTGAATTAAGATTCCAAAACATACTTAAATTTCAGCCGGAAGTGTTTTTATATTTATTTTTAAAATTTAAGGTGAGTAGGTGATAGAGACATGAGAATGTTATCCACTTTCGTTTTTCAATCTGAGATCAGTGATCGCAGTGATCCTCCTCAAGAATTTTTTGTGTTCCTCCTTCTCCGATTATGATGATGATGATGATGTCCAAAATTAGAATATTAGACGGGTGCGAACGTATCCGTTTTTGTATCGTAGTCGCCGCTGGTTGTAGTTGTGAAAAAAGGCATTTTATTCTGGAAAGTCGACGCAGCTCCAACCCAACAACAGATACCTACAAAACAAACCCCCAAAATAACAACAACAACAAGCAGCGCATCTTTAAACAGCTGAAATCGGTGAAGTGTCTACTTTATTCCATTTTGGATTCTTGAAGTCTTGAAGTCTTTTTTTTTTTTTTTTTCCTTTTCGTGGATCGTCGGGCGGAAAAAGATATTTATGTGCTTTTGAGACGAGAATAGGAGAAATAAACTATCCAAGTCTCAACGTTTGTGTGCGTGCATCCTACAAATACAAGCCACATATGGTAAAGTTTACAACCACATTGACCAGAGAATCTTGTTGAATCTCTTGATGAAAAGACAAAGACTATGTAGCTACACTGGGTGACAAATATTTAATTTTTCTTTTTAACTTATTTATCTGAGATTGCAGTCTAGCGTCAAAAATACCAGAGCGCCTCACTGCGCCTCTCTGGGGAAACATTTGCGTTTCACTGCTCCACACCACGGTGTGGCATTTAGCGTTTAGTAATCGTTCCAGCCAAGATCTTTATTGCAAAATAATCACAAAATGTTGCAGATCGTTTTCATATATTGTACCATACATATGTAGTTTATTTATAAACTCATTGGGATTTTTGTTTAATTTATTTTTATTTCGAAGATTAGAGCAGTTGTTCAGTGCTGTGGTTTTCTTACAAAAGGAATTTATGTCCATTCGAAGATGAATCGTATCCGACAGCCTTGATCGAAAAAATGAAAACAATTAAAATGGATTTTCCTATGTTGTTAATGAATGTGTATTTCTTTACAAAAAAAATAATCCAAAGCACCGCCCACAGCGATGTGGCAAGGTGTAGAACTTTGGGTCTCTAGAACTGTACAACTGTGAATTCAAAGGTATTTCGAGAAATTGGAATTTTACGAATGCTTTTCGGAGGTAATGACGTGTGAAATATCTTGTAAATGTCAAAATTTCGAAATAGTTACTGTTCGAATGAGCTAGACACTTTGACTTAAATAAAACCGAAATAATTTTCTGTTAATTTTTTTATTTAATCTGATTGATGCAATCAAGTTGTGATATTTATCATAGGAAGCTGTCCTCTGTTGTCAAATTAACTGTAACCCGGCGCCCACACAAACTAATTCACACGATTATTTTCGAAAACACAACATTATTTACATTTGGGGTTAAAGTATTAACCATTGACTTGGACAGATGTGTCAAACAAATACAAAATGTCAATTAAGAAAAATATCCCAGAAGAAAATATCACTTCAATTGTGATTCAGAAAATAATTAAGTCTTTCTAGCTTCAAAGAAGTACGCTCAAGTAGGAGTTTCGAAGGGAAATTGTCTTTTATGACTAATTTCATTGTTCGAAAATGGCTGCGAGTTTGCATATGTCAGTTGCAAAGAATCAAACAAAGAGCTTCAAAATTCAAAACGTGCTGAGAGAAATTGGATATTTTATGGGAAGAAAAAAAGGAAGATGTGTGAAATGGCAAACGTGAGATGTCATTCGTATTTATAAATCTTTACAATGGGTAGAGTGGAAAAGCCTCCATTGTTGGTTGGGAAACGTACCTATGTACATACACCATACGTATATTTGCATACGAACATTTGTGACATATGAAGTAAATGTCATCAAATATTGATGTGTCTCTGGCTTGTCTGGTACAGTGACATTAGCATGCATGCGTGCATAACTAAATACTGATCTAAAACTGTGACGATTAACACGCTATAGCAGTGAGTGAAACTTAATTGGGCTTTTGTCAGTTAACTGACGGTAAGATAACAAGTTAAAATATCTGACATTTGTTCATTTCGCAAATCTGTTGAGGTTTAACCTGACTTGTTATACGTCAGATAATTGTAGTGTTCAATTTATGTATGGTAGAAGTAGATGAAGGAGCTTACGATTTATGTGGGTAATCATTTTTTCTAGTGAATAATCGGATTAAAAGCGGTAACTTGACATTTGATCATTTTGTTGGCTTAGTTAGCTTGGTATGATTTCAATTAAACTCGGTATTTAGAACAAATAGGATGTAGTACATTAAATTTCCGATTTTCACTCAGTCCGAAATAAGAGCATCTTTGAGCACGTGAAAAATTGAAACGGTGCGGGACATTCCACAAAAGATTTTAAAAATTGGCTGAGCTGAAAATCAGCTTTCGTTAGTCAATTAATTTGATTTTTATTCTTCTATCATCTGTAGACTCCTGATGTTTTTCCAACGGACAATCACTTGTCATTTGGAGTCGGCTGAAGTATTAAAAATCCCGTGATGATTTCACAAACTCAAAAAGTCAACAAATTTATTATCATTTAAATGTTTAAAATATTATTCGTTACCAGGCTATTCATCCTCTTTATATTGAACAGAATCTACATACAGTGGCGAGCAAAAATGAATGCATGTTTCAAGAAAATGAAATAAAAGACAATAATTTTATGTTTTTTTTTCATTACGAACTTTATCAAATTATTTTTATTCTTGAATCCACAATTATAATTTACTATTCAATAAAAAATAAGTTAAAAATACTTTAGAGATAACTGTATAAAAATTAAAAAGTAGCAGAGACTAATTTATTCAATTTTGCACGTTTCTGCGAATTTTCTTACAACTTCAAGCTTTGTTTCTTTTGTTTACATTTTGTTCAGACTGACAGTAAATATTTGGAGCTTTTGTTCTTTTATATGTTTTTGTTATATTGATATTTAAATTAATATATTTAAGAAAAAAGTGTTTTTTAGTGAAAGAAAAAGTTAAAATGAGGAAAATTTCAACAGAAGTAGAAAATACTATACTATACATAGTTAGTTTGCTTCAAAAGGGCTTTCCTTCTGCCAACGTACTATACTTTTGGTTAAAAAAAGAAGAAATGTGCAGTCAAAAAAATAATAGTCCAGGCCGGCCAAGAATTTTAACTGATAGTGACGCGCGCTCGATGAAACGTTTTATAAGGCGAAAGGAATGCAAAATACCAAAGGTAGTAGCAAAATTGTTAGAAAGGCTTTGCACAAGATTCGTTTAGGAGCAGCTGTTAAACAGAAAAAACCAGCTTTATCCAAAAAAAAATGTAAATGCATGTCTAAAGTTCTGTAAGGAACATAAAAACTGGAATGTTGAAAATTGGAAGCGAGTTATTTGGGGTTAGATGAGACAAAAATAAACAGATTTCAATCAGATAGTAAGGAGTATTATTGGCATCGAACGAATGAAAGATTCTAAAAGTACCAGGTTAAAGAAACCATGAAGCTTAATGGTGTGGGGATGCTTTGTCTGGTGGAATACGGGTCCATTTATGAGGATCGAAGTTATAATGAAAAAGGAACAGTATCTTGATATTTTGCGTACCAACTTGCCAGAATTCGTAGATGAATATCCTTATCCGATTGAAGAGATAAATTTTTAAACAAGACGGTTACTCCAAACACACCGCACTAATTGCCCGAAACTGGCTTGGGGAACAGGTATTTCAGACTATTAGGTGGTTAGCCTGATAGAAACTCGATGGGCCATAATGAAAATATGGCTGGCGTCATACAATAACCCTCCAAAGACTTATGGAGCGAGTAATAGGAGCAGAGGGCAAATGTTTCCCAGGAACATATTGAAACATTGGTGGAAAGTTAGCCAAAAAGGATGAGGAATATTATAAAAGATAAGAGATTATGGACCAAATATTAAAAAGTTACAGAAAATAGTGCAACAAGAAAATCAAAGGAACGTGCAAAATTGAACAAATGAAAGTTTCTGTCACTTTTAAATTTTCATATGGTTATGTTTTAAGTATTTTTTATTTTTATTTTTTTTTATTGAATAGTGAATTTTTATTGTAGTTTTACGATTACAAGTAATTTGATCAAATTCGTAATGAAACAACATACAATTATTGTCTTTTACTTCATTTTCTTGAATCGCCACTGCATACATACCGATGGCTTAAATATAAGGTTCTCCATTAAGAACTATAAAATTTTTTTTTAAATGTTTTTTTGTGAACTGTCATGACTATTTTGCTTGTCAATGTCTACCATTTAGTCATGGTTCAGTACTCAAACCAGCAATGTTTAGAAATTATTGAAATTTATTACCAAACTACGAAATCGGTAGCCCCAACTTTGAGAGCGCAAATCATCTTCAACGATGAAACTCATATCTGGCTAAATAGCTTTGTCATCAGGTAAAATATACGCTATTGGATGGCCGCATGTGCTTCATGAAAGTCCACTACATCCACAAAAATTGGGAGTATTTTTTCGTTGGTGATGATCGCCGTCATACTACAGTTAATGGAAATTTTTATCGAGGCATGTTGGAACGTCATTTTGGGTCACTATTGCGTGCATTCAACACTGGTGAGATGTGGTTTCAATAGGACTGCTCCACTGCGAGAATGTGTAGTCCTTACTCGAAAACCCGAATAGTGAAACTATAAACCAAAAATAAAAGCTTTTTGTCATCGCAACTACAAAACTAAGAAAATTTGACATCAAAAACTTATCAAGATTTGTGCGATGAGGAATCAGGAAATGTTGGAATAGTGACAAAGATCGAGCAATGTTGAGAACTCCGACCGACAAAAAACAAGTTGGTAACTGAATAGTTTTCATTGTATATCCTTTGAGTTTGGACTGAATTTGAAACTGTGTCATTGCATATTTTAATTTTTGCTAGAAAACGCTTTCTTACGGAATATGTGATATTTTATTAATACAAAATTGGCCCATAACTTGCGTTATTATGTTTGGTTTAACAGTTAAGTATGAATTTACTTTCTAGAAGATGTAAATTAGTTTGAATTTCATCCGTTTTGCGAGTGCTGTTCCCTAGTTTTTCTTTTCTTTTACATATGACAGTAAAAAGTGAAGAAAGTAGGCAATTATGCCTACTATTGTACTTTCTTTAATTCAATACAATCAAGGTACGACTAATTTCGAAAAACTCTCTTACCTACAAGGTAAATTTCGTTGATAGCTACTTTTAATGCTTTGTGAATATTTATCCTAGACCAAGTAACATAAAGGGTGTTTTTTTTAGAGATTTGGTTTTTAAACTGGCAACACTGTTTCCACAAATTGTCAATTTGACAGTTGAAATTTGATTTGTGGTTAGTACATTTCATCATTTTACGATGAATAGATTAACGCCAGAACAACGTGTGCAAATTGTGCAAACTTATTTTGTAAACCATAGCTCGGTTCGCCAAACTTATAGGGCGCTACTTCCATTTTATGGCTGACATAATCGTCCATCTGAGCAAGTTATTCGGAACCGATGAATCGTTTTCGCACCACGTACATTCTAGTGGATAATATGCACCCCCAAAGAGGACAAACAGTGCGAATGAGTCGATTCACCATCGTGCACAGCAATTGGAGCTATGCTCATTCACTTTGCGGAAGATTTTACGTGACCAGTATACGCGTCGTAGGTTCAGTGAATGGGCCGAAAACATGATTCAGCTTGATCCTCATTTTCAACGCAAAATCTTGTTCACCGATGAGGCCCATTTTTGGTTAAATGGATACGAGTATGCAAACAAGCGAAATTGCCGAATTTGGAGTGGAGAAAACCCAGAAGCCTTTGCCGAAACGCCCTTACAACCGTTAAAACTCACTGTTCGATGTGCTTTATGGGCTGGTGGAATCATCGTCCCATATTTCTTTAAGGACGATGCCGGCCAAAATGTTGCCGTCAATGGAGAGCACTATAAAAACATGATTTCTGATTTCTTCGTTCCTCAGTTGAATGACATTGACGTGACAAAGCTTTGGTTTCAACAAGATGGCGGAACATGCCACACGGCGCGCGACACCTTCAACTTATTGAAATAACAATGAAACATTTGCTGAGCGCATAATATCGCGTAATGGCTCTGTGAACTGGCCTCCACGATCCTGTGATCTCACACCTTTAGATTGCTTTCGTTGGCGGTATGTGAAGTCACTAGTCTATGCCGATAAACCAGAGACGTTGGACGATTTGGAAGTCAACATTCGCCATGTTATTGCTGATAACAATCGTCCCCAGTTGCTCGATAAAGTTGTCAAAAAATGGACTCCACGATTGTGCTTCATTCGATATCATATTTAAGCACTAATAGCATAAAATTAGCTATTAAGCAAAGCTAATATCATAGACAGCAAGTGTTTTATTTCATATTGAATTTGTATACCTCTAAAAAAAAACACCCTTTACAATGTTTTTTCGCTAAACTCAGCCTTTTTATGTTAAATTAAAATGATAAGAGTCATGCAATTATTTTTTCAAGACAAGTGACTAAAATTTTGGCATCGAGTAAAACAAAAGATTCCAGCCTACCAACAATAAATTTATGATGCGACTACTCAGGTTCTAGTACAATCATAGCCTAGTCTTAGTTATTGGTTTGTTCAAAAATAAAAAGAACACGCTGTCCTTTAACGGTGGGACCCCGCCCAATTATCAAGACTTCGCCCATCAATGACATTGTCTAATAAAATGAGGTGGCAGGGCATATTTACTTGTCTTATCGTAAACATCTTTAGATGACAACACCGATGGTTGCTGCGATTTGATCAGTTATAAGTTGCCGGTCATAGGTCTTGTTGGCGGCAGGACCACCGGTAGTCTCTTAGGTAGGACTTAAATCACGGTACCATAGGAGTCACGAGCCCCCCGGATCTCGGTCCGGGCCTGACTTGTAGGTAGGTCCCCTTGTGGGAGCATCATTGTGGCTGTGGTTTAAACCCAAAGTCGCGGGAAAGGTCTTCTTGTTGGTTTGACCCAATGAAGAGTTGAATAAGTGACCCTAAGAACAGTAAGAGATTTTAGATTGGCCTCGACCCATACCAAGGGTGGAGCTTGTGCCTCCAACGGAAGTTCTGATTTAGTATCCCAGGAAGGCGGCAGAGCGATGGCAAGGCGTATCCTTGCTCCCATGGATGTATGGGCATCCCGTAAACTTAAGTCTACACGAGAGGTGTTTACGTTAAAAACCTTGAGACTATGTCTTTTACCCTTTGAACATTTAGATATTAATTATTCAGCCTTTACGAAAACGACCGTACAGTTCAGAGTGAAACTGTGCCTCATGTGGCAAAACTTGTCAGTTACCCTTGTCCTATGCTAATTATCTACACTTGCAGGGTTCACGCTATGGATTAGAATCAAAGAATCTTGGGCCGAAGCGTTACTGACCATTGCCTTACATGTCGTTTCTGTCATTCCCAGTTAAGATATCCGGTTTGCTATCACTAGACCGAAGAACATTTCTCTCGACCCGATCGAGGATATCATCTACTTTTGATAGAGTTTACTTATGACAATTGAAGTTTTATAGGCTAGATGTCAGCTGTCGGCGCAAAAGTCCACACATCTAAACGGCTGTAAAGCTCACTGTGGTACAACATTTAACCAGAAGAAAACTTCTCTCTATTAGTTGATCCAGTTGGAGCTTCACCATTGAGATCATAAAGGCAAAATGCTTCCAGATGGAGTTTTATTTATTTATTTTAATTTTTTTGAGACAGCAGGGAATGTAAAGCTCTCCGGTACGCTTGACAAAGTCCCCTATGGGAGGCAGAATTGTGGAATCGTCTCTTTCTACACTATAGAGATGTGAGCGCATATTTTATTGAGGTTGTGATTTATCCTCGATGAAAA
This sequence comes from Volucella zonaria, assembly GCA_963966105.1. Classification (NCBI taxonomy): domain Eukaryota; kingdom Metazoa; phylum Arthropoda; class Insecta; order Diptera; family Syrphidae; genus Volucella; species Volucella zonaria. The sequence continues at coordinate 163,214,189 of OZ014532.1, forward strand.
TTGTCGATAGACATTCGCTCAGGTATCAAAAGCTCAAAACTTGTTATTTATGTCTGTCCGTATGCCAAATCCGTATTTTTAAGTAATCCAAGGATCCACTAGTTGTTCGGCTGCCCGCGGGATATTGATAGTTCAACATCTCAAGTGCAGATTTGAGGATAATTCTTTTTGTTTTGTATGTCCATCTACAGTGAATCCATCGTTTCTAAACTTTACTATATCTTATGAAACCACTAAATCAGCAATAAAATACATCAAATTACACTTAGGCATTAGTATGATATATTGTGTTTATAAATCTAAGTTATAAGTCGCATTGAAATGTCACAGTGGTATTTACTATTAAAGGGAAATAGAAAAGAAAACCAACATAAACAACCAACATAACCAACATGGTAAAAGCCGAATGCAGACAGTAAAAAGTAAAGCGAAAGCAAAGTCAAAGAACCAGTGTAACATAGTTGATAAAATGGGAGAAAGGGCGAATGGGAAATCACTGTGGTCATATACATAAAGGCAGTATGTAAATTTATCTGTACATTGAACCTTGTGGTGCTCATTTGCTACACACATGAGAAAATAAATTAAATTTGTGCTGCCAAGACTTAGTTCAGCAATTATTTGTACCACTCTTATTACATATGTAAGTATACACAAGAGTATCTATAGTTTTTGTCGAAATCAAATGAAATAGTGAAATACTCGTAGTTGTCTCATATGCCAGCAGTCACACTTGAATGGTTTCCTATTGCGTGCAGCAGGGTGGTGCTTTATAGAAAATGTTTCGGAACTTATTTTGTCGATGAAGCAATTCAACAAACTATCACTGTACTACCGCGCTCTAAATTAAGTTAACAAATTAAAAACAAAATAAAATAATATTGACATAATTATAACTGTCTATGAACTTTTGCGTGAACACTAGCATGCTGATGGAAAAACAAGAACCACCAGATTTAGAGAAGAAATTATATCCACGTGCAGAGATCACTTTTTAAATAGTCTGAAAAATCAATCAGTTTCGTATTTTTATGTTTAAACAAGACGTTTAAAGCAATAGTTTAGACTGGCAACCAAGTAATAGATTTTTTTTTTATTCAAGTGGTTCAAACTTTTCAGATATCTACCTGCTTCGCAAGTTCCCAGACAAAGAACTAGGCGATTGTATTCCTTGTACGAGCATGCGCTTCAGTGCCTATAACACAAGAATCCACCACATCAGCACCGAGTACCTGCAGACTGGAGCAAGCGTATGTCGGATGCTGAAAGTGGTAGTGCTCCGCGGTGTTGTCATCTCTTTCACAGCAAGTATCGCAGAATGTTATATCATTTATGCCCAGAATACGTAAGAGCTTAGCAAAAATATTCTTCCCCATCACGACGGCCGTAAACATCTTGCAGTCTTTCTTCCTGAGGATAGCAGGACACGTCGGGAAAAATTCGTTTCGTCTGCCGGCAACCTAGAGAGTAATGTCATCTGCAAGAATGCAAGAGACCCAACTATCAATGGAAGGCCTAATCGAGTTCGCAGACAATCCTAACGTAGGCTCGGGTTCTGAAAAATTCTCCTCTGAGCCTTGCCTAGTAAGTTCATCGGCGATTGAATTTCCCGTGATCCCATTGTGACAGGGCAACTAAACAAAATTTCCGACTGCATTCAGTGAAGTCTTACATTCTCGAACAAGCTTGGAGATTGTGAGAGGGTTTAGCAACGCGCTAAGCTTGGCTGTCGCTACAGATGCAAACGCTTCAACTCCTACACCGTTTCTTCGCAAAATAGTTTGTTGCCATCAGGATCGAGTATATCCCCATTTGGAAGACAGATGTACATTTTCCTAGCGCCGCATCCTAAGTAGGTTTTGTATTACCTATCTAAATTATCGTAGTTTGTAGCTAAAATTCTTCATACCTACACCCTGAATGACTCGAACTGCAACCAACTTCAGACTGCTATAATTTGTAAAATGTTCATGACAGTGAGCTCAAATTTTGACACATGACAGATAATTTTATTATATACAAGCCTTTTAAACGATTTGCGTCTCAGTTGTGTTGAAAAATTTTTATCCGCGATGGAATTCAAACGTGATAGTGTGATTGCTTTATATTTGGCTGGAAAACCACAAGTAGCTATCGTTAGAGCCCTCCAGCACCTCAACGTGAATAAATCATTTGTGTCTCGAACCATAGCTCGTTACCGTGATACTGGCAGCGTTGCTAAACGCCATGGAGGTGGTTATAAAAAAAACAGCAACATCGGTAGAAATGGTTCGGAAAGTGAAGGCTCGAATTGAGCGAAATCCGCGTCGAAGTGGAAGAAAAATAGCTCGTGAGCTCAACATATCGTTGGAACAGATGCAATACATACTGAAAAACGAGCTTAGGCTCAAGCCATTGAAGTTCCAAAAAGCACACGATCTTACACCGCAACAGAAAAAAGTTAGAGTCGAAAGAGCGATGGAGCTGCTACGCTTGCACGAAAGTGGTGAGTTGCCGAATTTGGTTTTTTCCGATGAGTCTCCATTTGTTATCGAGCAATATGTCAACAAACAAAATGACCGAGTTTACTTGCCAGAGAGGTCCTTCGAAAATTTACACCTTCAGACGGCCACCAGAAAGCAGGCAGCACCGATGGTGATGGTTTGGGCCGCCTTAACCGCCGATGGTCGCTCTCCGCTCGTATTTTTGGACCGTGGCGTAAAAATTAATGTGATCGTATACCGTGAAACTGCCTTAGAGGCCTTGGGCAAACAATCATTTCGGTCGGAGACCGTGGACATTTCAACAAGACTCGGCACTATCTCACAAAGCGCGCGTCAACCAAGATTGGTTAAAAAACAATGTTCCACACTTCATTTCTTCGACACAATAGATTGCAAATTCTCCGGATGCAAATCCGTTGGATTTCTCTGTCTGGGGTATTTTGAAGGCGAAGGTTGGCACTAAAAAATACCAAAGTTTGGACCACCTCAAACAAGCACTTCGTCGGGAATGGGCCAAAATACCGCAGAGCCACTTGTGTGCAGCATGCGATGCTTTCTTCGGCCGTCTCAAGGCCATTATTCGCGCCAAAAGTGGAAATATTGAAAACTACTGATACGATTCGAAAATTGATGTATTTTCCAACATGTTTGCTTTTGGCATAATAAAATTTATCAACAAATAAATAAATTATAGCATTTTAAAAAGTTGGAGTTCGAGTCATTCACCCTGTAGTGCTGCCATAAGTTCTGTTACACAATTTCCAGTGCTTAACGTTCAAAATTTCTTCAGGGAATAGAAACTTTAACTTTTTTTCAGAACACATGCACTGATCAGTGAACAATACTAGTCAGTTTGGTAACTATCAACATCGAGTGGGGCGTTATAGAGAATCGAGTCGCGGTAATAGCGTTATATAAGTGCGGAAAGAGTGATGCCCAAATTTTTGACTTGCTAAACCACTCGAAATATCGAGAATATTCGTTTATCAGGCTATAAATTCGGCGAATTGTCTGGAGTAGAGAACAGGTCAAAAAGTGGTCGCCCGCGCGTCGTCCGTACGAATGCGGTAGTAAAGGCAGTGCGTGAACGAATTCGGAGAAATTCCCTTAGGAAGTAGAAGATCATGTCCAAGGAATTAGATATATCAACCAGATCCATGTCTAGGCTGATTCGGGATGATCTACGTATGAAAGCCTATCGTCGGTCGACGGGTCATCTTCTAACTCCTCAACTAAAAAAACTTTGGCTGGAAAGATGCAAGCGACTTTTGCAGCGGCACGCTAGCAATGTCCATGAAAACATTCTGTTTACGGAAGAGAAAATTTTTACCGTGGAAGAAGTTTTCAACAAACAAAATGACAAAATGTATGCCATTCATCTAAGGAAGAGAAGAAAGTTGTTCCAAGGGTTCAACGTGGACCTCTTCTTCCGTAATAGTTTGGTGGGGAGTCTCTCACCTTTCCATTTCTGTGAAAAAGGCGTAAAAATTGGTGCAAAGGTTTACCAAGAAGACGTGGTAGAGTCTAAAAGGTTTTCGATATGATGATGCAAACTATGTATAATGCTTGTAGTCCCCTGGTACAGTGATGAGTTTATCGGACTCTGACGTAGTGCCAGAGGTCTGGGTTCAATAACAAAGTGTACTAGAGGAAATATAAAAATACCGCCTAAGATGGCAAGATACGGGTACATAGTTCAATGATACCACATTTGTAACCACGTAAGCATAAAGATGCCATGTTCAATAGAAGGTAAAACAGGGCAATGCATACATTTACTTAAAACCACCGGATTTATGATTGCCGGGTTGTTGAGTCTTGACTTTGAGAACTTTGCTCATAAGTTTATAGAGTACTCTCGGTCACTTGGTCATCTAGGCACATTTCACGAAACTGCTATGAGAAACAAATGTATGAGGAAAGATTTTATTTGCTATGCAAGTGCTCTAGATTCTAAAAATAACAGAACATAGGGAAATCATCTCTTAGTCTACGATTTCAAATTATGGATTCATATACAAACATACTGTATCGGCAGAAACATATGCAATCAAACTGCAATCCTAAGTCAATAGACTACCACAAATAATTTCCATCCATGATTATATAATTCTGTATGTCAAACGCCTTATTAAAAAAAAAAATAAATAAACTGACATTCTTAAATGCAAGCCCACCGTAAGACCCCTGGCTGAAACACATGCAACTTCACACGGGAAGTGCTTTTTGCACACGATTGTCAGCACTTCATGGTTTCTGATTGCTTGAAATATCAAGAAACCGTTATGGTATTGACAGTTTGATTATTTGCAAAAAAAAATTCGCAGTTCTATCCAAAATTTAACAAAACTGAATAAGTTGCAATAATGGCTCAAGATAAGTTTGGTGCTGCGTTAAGGGCCCGAATTATTGCCGACTTTTGTGGTGGAATGTTGCAAGCTGCATAAGTCGATTTTAAGAATTATTAAACGATTTAATTCAAGTGGATGTGTTGCAGTAGTTCACAAATGTGGAAGAAAACGTAAAACGACAACAAGGCAGGATACATTACTTCTAAGAACCTTAAAAAAGGAACCTTTTCGGTCTTCGAAGCAGCTTGTTGGAAAGCTCGAGCTACCAAGAGCATCTCGTACAGTGGGGCAGAGAGCAATAGAAGCTGGATTCAGGGCCCGACGTCCCGCTAAAAAACTTAAGTTCGCTAAAGATCATTTAAGCTGGAGTGTAGATAAGTGGAAAACAGTTTTATTTAGTGATGAGTCGAAATTTAACCTTTTTGGATCTGATAGAATAGGAACAGTGAGAAGACCCCCTAGCAAAAGACTTAGTAGCCTCTATGTATTACAAGAAATCTGTAAAATTTGGAGGAGGCAATATTACGGTCTGGGGGTGTTTCTCACATAGCGGAGTCGGACCTATTCACCGCATAGATATTACTATGGATAGTACAGTATACAGAACAATTTTACCAAACATCATGCTGCCGTATGCTGAGTGGGAAATGTCGTTATGTTGGACTTTCCAACAAGACAATGACCCAAAACACACTTCGAATGCAGCAAGGCAAAAGTTCAGAGACAACAAAGTCAAGGTAATGGAGTGGCTGTCTCAATCCCCTGACCTAAACCCGATTGAGAACTTGTTAAGCAACGTATCGATCGAAATTGTATTAGGAACAAAAATGATCTCTTCGAGCAAGTTCAAAAATCCTGGAATGCCATTCCACCTACTATAATACAAAATTTACGTACGTCAATGTCAAGACGTTGTAGAGCAGTAATCGCAAATAAAGGTTTTGCAACAAAATTCTGAAAAATATAACAAAAAAACCAAGGGTTTTGAAAAAGTTGTTTCTTTTAATGTGAAGTTGCATATGTTTCAGCCAAGGGTTTTCTAGTAAGTCTTCATTTAAGCGTGTTTGTTGGTTATTTTTTTTAAATGAGGCATACAAACATTTGACATACAAAATTATATGATCATTGGTGGAATTTATTTGTGGTACGCTGTTCACTTAGGATTGCAGTTGGGTTGCATATGTTTCTGCCAATATTGTATGTATGCCGTTCTTTTTTATAAATTCTTGAAACCATCCAGTTGACTAGAGAACTTCATAATAATTTTTCAGAGTTGATTTCCTATTTCAATATAAATACGATGCAATTAAAGTATAGAATTTTGAACTGAATCCAAAAGAAAATTGCAAATCAGCAGTTCTTTCATTTCCAACTTCGTCATTTCGTACTTACGATCTCAACAAACAATTACAACTCAGGCACATGTTGTTGATTTGAAATCTTTCTCGTTAATCGTTTAAAGTATTCAAATAAATATGTTTTCTCGGGTTCTCCAGGATGGAAATAGAAAGAACCAATATTTACATATGGAATCATACATATGGGTAATTGTCGGCTGTTCTAAAAATAAGAAAGTAGTATTCGCTTGCTACATGAGAACTTTAAAAAAATAGAAAAATTGCTAGCGCACCAATTGTAAACAAAATGAAAACCGTAATAATTGAAAAGAAAAACTAAGTACGTATAGTAGCGCCATGTGTTTTTCTTCAAAATAATTTTCTATTTTGCACGTCCGCAAAAGTAAATGCAAATCGTCTACCCATACAATTAATTGCTTTCAGGCGTGTGGACAATTTTCATTTGAACTTGTTTATTTTATTTGAAAAAAAAAGAAAGAAAAAAACAGAACATCTCCTACATATCTTAAAATGATGTCAAGATCGCCACAGACATGCTCTTGTTCTCAATTCAAATTGAAATCGCAATCGGAAGAAAAACTATGGACTCGGATTTGTATTGATTAAAAGTGAACAAAACTCATAGTGCGAAGACCCAAATTTCAGGATTTTCCGATCAGGAAGGGAAGCACGGAAACAGAGGAGTAGAATAGATCAAATGACTACAAAAAATCACTTCGTGTACGTATGCATACTTACACTTATAATAAATTATAAAAAAAACGTGCGTTCAGTTTGATTCGAACTCCTCAATCATGAACATTGTAAAAAATGTGAGATTTATTTCTTAAGAATTATGTATGCATGTTACATTGTTGACGACGTTTGTGCAGAGATGCAAAAAAAAATGTTTGTGGTTTACTGGCATCAATTTGAGATTACCACAGTAAGAAGTCGCAAGATCTTACAGCGCAAACTTTACATGACCACGCAATATCAATACCTCATACGTTTTAATACATGCGGGAAGTTGTTGTGGCGAACGAATAATTTTTTATAGAACGTAAATCATACAATTTTAACAGATTGATCAATTTATTTTATTTATTTACGAGTATTTATTTATTTCTGTTTACATCTCGTTTAATAGGTAACATGTTTTACTCGAAAAGCAAAGTGCTTATTTGCAGATGGTTGATAATACAAGATTTCATTATTTTTGGGTGATTTCAAGCTATTATTTCAAAACTTATAATTCCATAATTCCATTAATTATAAACGATAATTTAAATTAAGATTAGCAAATATAATAAAACTCAAGCAAAAACTGTTTTATATTCTTAATTTTTCTTTTCAAATTTTGTATGTCCCTTATTTCTTCAGGTATTGTGTTTATTATGTTTGGTATTACATAACGAAGTTCCCTTTTCCCATATACGTTGTTAATATCTGGAACCTCTAGCATTCCTCTAGCTCGTCTTCGTGTGTTTTGGTTGTGTTGAATGGGTTTCAAAAATCGTTGGTCATACAGCGACGTCATCTGGAATATTGCTCGAACATCTAGAACTTTGAAAGATGTGTTAAAAGGTCTCAGAATTTTAAGAAGACTATGCTGTATGCAAGAAATTTTATCCATATGAGTGTTTGCCGCATTTCCCCATGCCAGAATTCCATACCTTATGCGCGACTCTGCTCATTACCTCAATACTTGAAAATTTTTTTTAGGTAGACCATAGCAAACAATGTACTTTTCAGTTGGAGACGCAGGGCATTTATATGATCAGCCCAAAGAAAATGTTCATCTATTGTAACTCCCAGATACTTTATCCGACTGACAATTTCAATTTTTCGTTTGCCTGCCGATAATGGACATAGTGCATTTTGATGAAAGATGTTAATTTCGTCACTCCGCTTTAATGGTGTACGTATATACATAACTTTAGTTTTATTAACGTTTATTATAAGTCCATTATAACTACAGCTATGTCATCCGCATAAGCATATAACATATATTATTCTTTTTGAAAATTCGCAAAAGTTCGTTTGTAAAAAGTATAAACAAGATCGGGTCTAGTTTGGAACCTTGTGGTACGCTATATATACTCGTACATTGTTTTTCTTGGCTTATTCTTGTTGAAACCTTGACTCTCAGATTTCTATCAGTAAGATAGCTTTTGAGCCAATTTGATAAGATTCCTCTCACACCGATTCTGCGTAAGCTTTCAATAATTTTGTCATGACATAAAGTATCAAATGCCTTGCTGAAGTCAATAAAGAGTACTAGTACGTTGTGATTTTTATTTAGCCCTGCATTGATTACGTTGGTAAACTCGCCTAGCAATTTGTCCGTATTTTTCTCCTTCTGGAAGCCATACTGGTTTGGATGTAAAACTGGATGTCTCTTTATAAAGCTATTAAATCTATTGACAATGACCTGTTCTAAACACTTTTCAATGGTAGGTAAAATTGAGATGGGTCTGTAGTTTTGAATCTTGTTTTTCATACCTGCTTTGTATGAAAAAATTGAGATAAACGGTAATCGTAATTGATATAAACATAATTATTTTTGACGCAAATCATGTCTAGAATATACAGACAGCATGAACAGAAAAATATTTTAACATAAATTGAATTAGTGGCATCTGTTGAAAAAGACAACAAATCTATCTCGGATTTTCAGTGTACGTACATCCACATCTACATGCAATATATTTAAGTACAGCTTTTAGTATTCGCGGTTCTATCTTCTATTTACCCTACTCACACATGGGAATTTGTCATACTCTTGTAGCCATAGCTTACAACGGGTAAGATACTCGTAAGCCGGTTTTGTAAAGTCTGATCTTCGTCCAACAACAGTTTTGCCAAACTAAAACAGCGACATCTTGCTCGGGTCAATTGTTGTCGTATCTTCACTTAGTTACGTTTGAGGGGCTAATGTTTACTTCCAATTAGATAAAATCCAGATGGACAACGTATGTTAGGTAATATTTTTCCTCAAACGATAAGAACTTGAATCTTTGTTTATCATATGTAAATATGTTTCTTCTTATTTTTATTCCATCCCTTCGCTTTTTATTCAATTGGTTTTTTAAAGGCAATTTTTTTTTTACTGATAAATAAAGGGTCTTTCATTAAGCGCTCTCTATCTTTAAATTTAAATAAAACAAAGTGTGTGTGAGATATCATCGAAATTTTTTATTCGTTTGAAAGGCCTATCGATGCCATTATGTATGGAATATAACACCGTTCAAACGTCCGCCGCGGCTTCGCTGAGTGGTGCGCATCCAAAATGTCCAGTTTTGCATGACTCTGGCGCATAAACCAGGCTGAATTTGACCGATGGCATGGGTTATTTTGGCTTTGAGGGTCGATGTGGTTTGTGGATTATTCGCATCTTCAGAAAACTCCACAAGAAAAGGTTTAACGGGGTCAAATCGCACGATCTCCGTGGCCAGTTCACATCACCTCCACGTGAGATGACCATGCCCTCGAATTGCTCGTGCAGAATTTCAAATGTGGCGTGAGCTGCGTGGCATGTAGCGCCATCCTGTTGAAACCACATGTCGTTGGTGTTCATATCATCCAATTTAGGCCAAAAGAAGTTGGCAATCATCGACCTATAGCGCTCGCTGTTGACGGTGATGGACTGGTCAACGTCGTTCTCAAAGAAATATGGACCGATGACGCCGCCAGTCCAAAATCCACACCAAACAGTGACTTTTTCAGGATTTATTGGACGCTCTTGGATCTCGTGTGGATTGGTACCGTCACATGTTCAGTTTCCAACTGCTTTAGAGCCCATTCAGCGAACATACGTCGTTGTATATGGTCGTTTACCTTCAGGTCCTGGGTTAGTTGAATTTTGTACGGGTGCAGGCCAACGTCACGACGCAAATTCGCCAAGTTGTGGTCTGCGAAAAGCCGAGTTCTTGTAAGCGACGTGAAATCGACTGCCTCGGATTCTGCTGCACACTCTCAGTGACAGCGGCGATGTTTTCGGCAGATCTTGCGTTTTGTCGACGTATGGGTGTGGGTTTATCGTTTACTGAACCAGTGAACTCAAATTTATCCCCCACACTGCGAACAGTCATCTCGGTAGGACGGCGCGGAACGTTGCCCGAACAGAACACCCATTGTGATAAAACAATTTTATCATTTGCACGTGTTGTTGAACGCTATGTCCATGCATGGTGATTTGGCAAAACAGACTGAATAAATGGCAGCCAATTTGACAGATGTAGCTTCAACAATATGGCCGCTATCAACTGTCAAAGTTCGCAAGTCCCTATTGGAAGACCCTATATGAAGACAGCTTTTAAATCATGTTGTTATTTTTGGCATTTTTTTAGACTTAGTTAAAGATTTTCACACCGCAACATCTAAAAAGATACCCAAGGGTCGGGGCCCGTGCCAACAATCAACCATTCGTTGAATCAAACGCGTACTTCACTAAAGTATTATAAAGATTGATCTTTATTCCGTTACTCTAAAATTAGAAGTAATCGTAAAATCTAATTTATCCTACTTTACACCTTCGTATCATCGTATGGTGTTTATAGCATGTGTAAGGGTTTTTGGTTTCATCAGCAATTTGCGTTAACTCCTCTATCTTTCAAAATCTACCTCCCGTAGATCCTGCTAATATTGAGCTGATCTGCAATGATGAGACTCCAGGTTTGACATTCGTATTGGCGGTACATAGAGTTTTTTATTAATTATAAGCCAGACAATCGCAGATGCTGCAACAATTGCCAGGAAGATCGTTATATCCACGGCTGTAGATAGTTTGATCCTGTTGGTAATATTACTCAGCCATTTAATGTTGCTTAAACCGATTCCATGAAGGTGTTCGATGTCAATTATATGTATGTCCTGCTGTGGATACGTTGGTAGGTACTTATGGTAGGGCTTGAAGGGATGTTGCTTCGAAACTTGAAAATGTACGTTTGTGAAGCTGCGCTGCCTCGTTGTTAATTAGAATTATATAAGTTCCAGATAAGTTGCTCTTAGTTTCATCAGTTATGATTTGGCCTTTAAAATTCGTTAGGAAAATTGTGTTTTCCTTAAAAAGTTCGACGATTGATACGGTATATGCAGGATGCGTGTCCTCCTTTTAATAGTCGAGCAATACATTCATCTTCATTGACTATCTTCAGAGCATTTTGTTCGCTGACGGTCAGATTACTTATAGTGATACATTTTGTGACAACTTCATATGTCTCTTCGTGGTTCACTTCTTACCAATCGGTGTCAAATATATTGTACGGCACGAGGGCTGCATCGGCATAGCACCTTACCTTTCCACGTATATGTATGTTGTAAAATTGCACGATACAGTAGTACCCCCTACCTCAGAGAAACAAAAAAAAAATTTTCCGCAAAATGGCGGCTGTTTAAAAAAAATTATTTGTTTTTTCATATTTTTTTACAGTTTTTAATTTTTTAAAAATAGTGAAAAAAAATTTGTTAACCAAAAGTTTAGTAGGAGTCTTAGCGCGTTATTTAAAAAAGGTGTGTACCAAATTTCAAGTAAATCGGTTCATTAGAACTTGAGATATCGTTTCAATGGCGTTGAAAAAAATAGTTTCGAGAAAAACGTCTATAGTTCGATTCGCTCCGTCAGAACTGGCCTAGTTGCCGCGTCACTAAAGCAGTTATAACACCGTAAATAATTGGAAACTTAAAATTTCCCATGGAGGGGATATTCTTAAAAGTATACGAGGCGTGTTCAGACAATAATGGGAATTTTTAAATTTCGCGGGTTTGGAATACATGCCCCTGAAATATGATAAAATTTTCAGCTTTATTCATTGTTTACCTTGTCTGTGGCAGACGGTAAGGTTAGACTTGTTTTTATGAGCTCGGCGATTTTCGTTTGTTAAAAGAAATGGAGCAAAGAATTTGTATCAAATTTCGCGTAAAACATGAAATAAAATGTAACAAAGTGTGTGAAATGTTAACAAAGGCTATGAGCGAGCAAAATAAGTGTTTACGAGTGGTATAAGCGTCCCCAGACGCCCCGGACGCCCCAGCACATCAATAACCGATGAAAATGTGGAAAAAGTAAAAAAAATGGTTATGAACGATAGCCGAATCATAATCAGAGATCCCGCTGATGATGTTGGCATATCGATTGGCTCATGCCATGAAATTTTTTCGAATGTTTTGGGTATGAAACGCGTGGCAGCAAAATTTGTTTCAACATTTTTGAACTTTGAGCAAAAGCAGCAGCGAATGGAAGTTGCTCAGGAATCACGAAATGAAGTCAACGACGATGCAGAATTACTGACACGTGTTATAACAGGTGACGAAACATGGGTTTACGGATATGACGTCGAAATTAAGGCTCAATCGCCCAAGTGGAAGCATTCTGGCTCGCCAAGACCGAAAAAGGCCAAGATCGCTGAAAGAGCTGAATGCTATCTCAAAGATCGAGTTTGAGAAGTGTTTTGAGGATTGGAAGTGCATAATATCTGATGGGGACTATTTTGAAGGTAACAACATTAGTGTAGACGAATAAATAAATATTTTCTGAACATACTCGTACCTCGTATACCTTGAAAATATGCAAAAAAAATATCGATTTTTTTCAAAATTCTAGACCAGATACCCCCTTAAGAGCAAGTGGTTTATTTTCCTTTACAAGTGGTTCGTGTGGTTTTAAGTGAAAGTTTATTTTTTTTCACAAAAATATAATATTGAAGATGAAGGTAAGTTGTTTTGGAATATGAAGTATTTTCATAAAAATTAGGGATGCTTGGAAATCAAAAATTAGTGAGAAATTATGTGTTTTATGTGTTCATTAGACCAAAAGTATAATTGTTCAGTATCGTTCAAGGTTGAGACCCTTATTGCCGTAGAGCTTTATATATGTGGAACCCAAAAGTGTTTTATCTTTCTGCGCATAGGTGCGGCATTCATACTAAATTTTTCGTATTTTAAGATGGCAACCGAAATTACAAAAAAAAACGAATGTTTGATGTTTGGATTTCCAAAATCAAAATTAAGCGATTCGATGCTGTATTTTCTTTTGTTATGGGTTGTTTTAATAATTTTTCATTTTCGGAAGAAGCAATTCAGTCATTAAAGACAACCCTAAGGAAAGAGAACGTTTCGATAGTACTCATAGTTCTTGGTTAAATGAAACCTTAACATTATCACAAACTGTTTTAGACGAAATTCCCTCTTCATCTCGTGAAACCAAAGTTGGAAAACCAAGAAAAAGCTTTGATGAATCCTGTGAGAAGACAAGAAGAGAAAAGTACAAACCCTTCCAGCTTCATTTAGCGCTGAAGAAATCAGAAGCTGAAAAGAGAAACACTGCTATTGCAGTTAAGCAATTATCAATATGCTCTCCAAAAAGACGTTTGTTTTTTGCTTAAGTTAAACTATTTTTTTTTTGTTATAATTTTTATCAATGATAAGGTTCAATTGTAAGGAAAACACTGGAAACACATACCATATGTCCGATTTTTTTGCCAATATCTGCAGATAATCCATTAGCAATGATAACAGACTCACAGCTATCCATTCATCATTACGATATATGTATGTATTACGTCAAAAAATAAACATAACCCTTCCAAATCTTCTACCTTCGTACCACAAAATTAAAGAGGCTAAGGCAAAATGCTATCCCGATAACAGAACTGTGGGTGAGTCTTCTGCTGAATGTGACTTACAGAGCTTGAACGAATATGTGTAGCGCAAAAAAATGTTTTAGATTCTGTTGCGGATTTTAAAACTGGGCTGGTCAACAAAAACCACACAAACAAAAATGTTCATCAGATTATCATTTCGATAAAAACCTCTTTAGTATTTCCATGGTGCCGATTCAGTTGTATTTCTTACAGGAAGAATATATGCTTTGGCAAAATCCAGCTCCGTCATCCACAAGATATTGCCGACCCATTAAATTGAATTTTGTAAAAGAAACGACCGAATTGATCAAGTTGGAAGTAGATTCAGTTCAGCAGCAAATTAACACTTTACAGCCAGTTGAGATAAATAATGACAGCTTTCATATCCAAGCCAAATCAATTTCGACGGCAAAATATGGTATGTACTGCTTTATCATCTATGACATCTTCATCACAAACCTGTTGCACTTGCGCAGCAAAATCATCTGAACCAAAAAAATTCAGCCAAACTTTCAGAAAAGCAAGTGGACCAACAAGCAATGTCCTTTCTTTAAATTCCCTTCACACTTGGATCCGATTTATGGAATGTATCTTACACATCGCTTATAGACTGCATGTTAAAGTTTAGCAGGTTAGAGACCAAGAGAGCAAAGAAAACGCTAAAACAAGAAAAAAGTTAATTCAGGAAAGTTTTAGTGCTGAAACTGGGTTATTGGTTGATATGCGAAATCAACAGTCAGGCAACACGAATGATGGAAACACGGCCAGAAGATTCTTCAGAGATGAAGAAAAAACTGCTGAAATTAGAGGGATAGATAAGGACATTGTCAAAAAGTTTCACATTATTTTAGAAGCACTTGGGTCTGGGTTTCCAATTGACATAGATGCCTTTGAAACCTTTGCAAGAGAAACGAGAGAACTATATAAGTCAGTGACTTTTTGAATTTCTGACCTCTTTACTGAAACAGCAACACTGCTCCTGTCAACAGACATCTGTCAGTTGACTCCTGTCAAAATTTAAACTTGCTGCGTCAGTTAGTTTGTGTTTGACAGCTATTTTTATCAGACTACTCACTAATTTGAGGAGAAAATGGAAAAAAGTGAATTTCGTGTGCTTATTAAGCATTATTTCTTGCGAAAAAAAACCATTACGGAGACCAAGGCTAAGCTTGATAAATACTATGGGGACTCTGCACCATCGATTTCAATGGTAAAAAAGTGGTTTACTGAATTTCGTTGTGGCCGTACAAGCACTGAAGATGCCGAACCTCCTGGACGCCCAGTTGAGGTCTCTACACCCGAAACAATCGAAAAAATTCACGATATGGTGTTGGCCGACCGAAGATTGAAAGTGCGAGAGATTGTGGAAGCCGTAGGGATCTCGCATGGCTCAGTGGTTTCAATTTTGAATGATCACTTGGGCATGAGAAAGCTTTCCGCAAGATGGGTGCCGCGTTTGCTCACAGTCGACCACAAACGCAATCGTGTAACAACTTCACAGGAAGGTTTGGCGTTGTTTAATCGCAATGAGGAGTTTTTGCGCCGTTTTGTAACCGTGGACGAAACATGGATCCATCACAACACACCAGAGAACAAACAACAGTCAAAACAGTGGGTTTCTAAGGGTGAATCGGCGCCAAAGAAGGCCAAGGTGGGTTTGTCAGCCAATAAAGTTATGGCGACTGTTTTTTTGGGATGCACGCGGGATAATCCACATTGACTACCTTCAAAAGGGAAGAACAATCAATGGGGAATATTATGCCAACTTATTGGACCGATTCAATGACAATTTGAAAAAAAAAACGACCTCATTTGGCCAAGAAAAAAGTTATTTTCCACCAAGACAATGCAAGGGTGCACACATGTGCAGTTGCCATGGCAAAAATCCATGAATTGGGCTATGAATTGCTCCCTCATCCACCCTATTCTCCAGATTTGGCTCCGAGCGACTACTTCTTGTTCCCAAACCTGAAGAAATGGCTTGGTGGAAAAAGATTTGACTCCAATGATGAAGTCATCTCGCAAACAAAGGCCTATTTTGAGGACCTCGACAAATAATTTTTTTTTGGAAGGGATAAAAAAATTGGAGAAGCGTTGGACAAAGTGTATAGAGCTCAAGGGAGACTACGTTGAAAAATAAAGTTATTTTTTATCAAAAAATCTGTGTTTTAATCCAAAAGTCACGGACTTATTGACCCGCCCTCGTATTAGAAACTATGGCTGGTTTTGTACTCAGATAAGTGTATACAAAGTTTTATTTCATGTGAAACAAATAATTTCCACTTGTATAATTCCAATTGGAGAACTTTCGGAGGAAGCTCAAGGAGCTGGAAACAAGGAAAATCGAAAGTTTAGAGAAATATTTACAAGGAAAACCGCGTGAGTGGATACGAATACTGACCTTCTAAATAGGTTGCTAGTATTCTCAGGTCCATTTAATTGCGAATTATCGGCAATTGTATGTCTTTTTTCCCCCAAAACTCTTATAGATATGTTTTTAAAATTTGTTACATTTCATTCTGCGAACAATTCTTATAAAAGTAAGAGTAAATAACATTTGACAAAAACATTTAATTCTAAGAATTATTAATTTAATCTCGCTAAATGAGCGAATTTTCACTCTGAGCTACGAGAACCAGTGCTTCGCGTGGAAGCCGGTCTTAAAGGGATCGTATCGGTCCCGTTTGGTAACTCGCTGCCTGTTAGGGTCAAATGGTAACCTACTAGGGTACGATTCACCTCACACCTCGCATCGTTGCCCTTTTGCGGCTTCTGCCTATGTTCCCATGTGAATAGTACGGAGTACTGCGTAGATTAGTGAGCTGGCTTTTTAGGCTTACAACTACTTGCACCCAATAGGGCGTTTTACACACGTCCTTAAGTAAGGACCGCAGCCAGGAGTATCAAAAGATGGAGGTTGGGCCGGTTCCCGCTAGGGCGCCAGTTAAAGATGTTCGCACCGTAACATCTAAAAAGATACCCACGGGCCAACCATTCGTTGAATGAAACGCGTAATTTACTAAAGTATTATACCGATTGATCTTTATTCCGTTACTCTTAAATTAGAACTGAACCTAAAGTCTAATTTATCCTACTTCATACATTCGTATCATCGTATGATGTTTATAGCGCGTGCAATGGTTTTTGATAGCAGTTTCCTAGTTTCAGTAACGCTTCCTGTTACGGCGATTTATAGTACGTTGAGTGGTGAAATGCAATGTGCACAAGTGCATGTGTGAAGTCAAGGCGACTTCTTGTCGTAGAATCGCTGTGCGTTAACTGACTTGCCATCAGATGAATGCTTCCGTATTTCTCAAACTTATTCTGAATTACATTATTATATTCCATTCGCGATATGTTAGGACGATTTTGGGATCGGGGCTTTGTTGGCCCTTTTAACGGACCAACTCAACTCGTTATTCGTCGTGTTATAGATAAATTTCCTACTAAGTACCCCATATACGGACAATGATATTTAAAACATAATATGAATCATTCTTCATAATGAAGTTCTTAATGCAGAAAGACGTTTGATTCAAACTCGGTTTCCATCGTCGTGGTTTCAAAAAAAAACTGACTAGCTCTTAAAAAACCACCCTTGGCAAACCGCTGGATGTGCAGAATAATCCTAATGAAATATTCCCCGTCGCCAGAAGGATGTTGCTGCCAAAGGTGGCCTTGTAATTGATGAAAAGTTGGTATATACCATTTGGATAGTTGATGTGTCGAGAGTTGCGGCAAAAGAGTTTAAGACATTTAATAGAGACATGGTTTGGTAATTCTTGCTGGATAGAGGATCACATTATTTTCGTTTGATGGATTACAAGGTTCAACACATGTTGCGGCACCCTAAAAACTAACATGAAAACAGAAATTGCTTATTACCCATATTTTTTTAGTAAGAAGCATTTTTATATTTATGTGTATGCAACGCATGTGATTTGACAAACATATCGTGTTCAGACAAGTTCAATCCTGTCTGTTTATTGTAATAAATACGCATCTAACTCAATAGTGTGCATTAGTAGGCATTCAACAGCGTACGGAGTTATTTTCTATCTTGTGCCGCGAAAAGTCGTAACTATCGTGTTTGTGTTCTACGTCCTCATGTTTGTTTATTATTGTGCATTAACAAGTAAGTACAATGCCCAGGAAGTTTGTGAATAATGTCAACAATTTTTGTTATATGTGTGGGGAATTAACTTTTAAATCCCAAAAATGTAATTTCACCCAACTTGTCCGAAAAACTTACGAACTTTATTTTGGAGTTAAAGTAGGAGATCAAGATAAATAATTGGCTCCTCACATATGTTGTAAAACTTGTATAACATTGTTAACAAGTTGGTTGAAAGGTACAACACGTCATAAGGACTGAAACGAATAAAATTTGGAAACTTCAAAGTAAAATAAAAAAATTTTTTAATAATTCATGTACATTTTTTTTATTTGCTTTAAAACTCTATTTTTATTAAATTCATTCACAATTACAAAAATAAAAAAAATTATTTGGGTTCCCATTATTTCCTCAACTTCTTTCGAATGTCCTTCACAAGGTTGGTGACAGTTACATCCGTGATCCTTTTGGACGCTCTTTTCCATTTAGCACTAAAATCTTTTACGTCCTTTGTACACTGCTCACTTTTCCTCAATTTAGCTTTGACCAAAGCCCAATACCTTTCAATGGGACGGCACTGTGGAACATTGGGTGGATTCATGTCTTTTGGGACAAAGTCGACATTTTTAGAAACAAGAAAGCTCAACGTCGCATGAGCATAGTGAGCTGAAGCTAAATCTGGCCCTCATGTTTGTTTAAGAAAGGAATCAACCGTTTTTGTAGGCACTCGTTAATGTACACTTCTCGGTTAATTGTTCCCGTTGTAATAAACGAAGAGCTTCTGTGTCCACATTGGCAAATGGCCTGCCAAACGAGATATTTTGACCCGAATTTTTCCATCCCAATTGATGTTGTTGATTGCGGAAGAATCTCAGCTTCAAACGAGTTGTAAAACTGCGCACCTGGAAGAGTAGTGAAGTCAGCTTTGACATAAGTTTCGTCATCCAAAACCAAGCACGCTTTCTTGTTGCCGATCAACTCGTATAGCTTTTGGGCTCGTGTTTTTATAACGTTTTTTTGGTTTTCAGTAACTTTTGGTATTTTTTGTTTTTTACGTGTTACGTTTTCTAGATCTTTGTAACATTGTTTGGTTGGTATTACATTTCCGAGCAACATCTCTGGATGACATAGTCCGGTTTTTTACGATGGTACCCACTATTTTTCTGTCCAAATTTGTATCATGTGCTCCACTTTTAGCTCCACTTTTCTGTTTTCGCTTAACCGTCAACGTCTCCAACGTCTTCTGTTTAATAACAGAATCCACTGTACTGCGTGCTATGTTTAAATTTTTTGCAATGAAATAGTTTAGACGCGAAGTATTTTCGAGCCATTTGTCGATGATCTTTTTAAGACGTTCCTTTTGACTCATATTTTATAAATATTTTAAGCCGCACCGAACAAAAATCAATAACAAACTGAAACTAGAGAATATGCAGGCTAATTTGGGTACAAAATGGGATTGCAATTTTTACGCATTGGAAGTATAGCCCGTATTAAAATTTATAGATTTTATTCGTTTCAGTCCTTATGCGCTTTGCAGTACCCATAGTGTGGAGAGAGCTGAAAGACCATGCCACAGATTGTTACTTTTGTCTCACTAACGTACAGCGCATCGGCCCGAAGACCAAGCATACTGTGCAGTATCCCAATTTACCATAAGTTTTACGGCCTGTCGAACATAGTGAAGAATATCCTATTCCAAAACCACCGGAATCGTGGAGTTTAAACGAAGAACTTGAATGTGGCAGTGATTCAACTAATTCGAACAGGAAATCGACAATGATCCAGACTTTCAAACCCCAGAATGTTCAGCAAAGCTGCATTTAATTTCAAACGCTGAACTGCATGATTTGGTTGGAGATTTAAAATTAGCAAAATCACAGTTAGAACTCCTAGCATCCAGATTAAAAGAATGGAATCTCCTCGAAGGTGACGTATATACGAATATAGGTGACTTCCGAAAACGTGAAAAGGGACTTCCACATTGGGACTTTGGTATACTGCATTTGCAATATCTCCTACAACACATTCAGTGTAAAGACTATAAGTGGTCAATCTATGGAGATTTAAAAGTTATAGCGCTTTTTGTTGGACTGCAGCTGGGGCAACAGTGCTGTTTTCTGTGTCAATGGGCATATACAGAAAGAATGGCCACTTCGCCGAGCACTAGCTCCGGGTTTAAAAAATATTA
Organism: Volucella zonaria; assembly: GCA_963966105.1. Classification (NCBI taxonomy): domain Eukaryota; kingdom Metazoa; phylum Arthropoda; class Insecta; order Diptera; family Syrphidae; genus Volucella; species Volucella zonaria. The sequence goes on from OZ014532.1 coordinate 163,234,308, forward strand.
CTAATGAACTCCTTGTTGATCCTAAACACGTATTTCTACCCCGGTCCATATCAAATTGGGCATAATTGAAAAATTTCGTTAAAGCTCTAGATCGAACCGGTAGAGGGTTCTTGTATCTGAAAGAGAAATTTCCGAAAGTTTGTGAGGCAAAAACTAAAGGGGGCATATTTGTTAGACCAATGAAAAATAATAAATTTGACAACATGCTAACTCATGTTCAACTAAGAGCATGGAGTGCTTTTAAAACTGTTGTGACAGATTTCTTGGAAATGTGAAAGCCAAGAATTACAGAGATCTTGTAACTTAATTGCTTAGTGCTTACAAGAAAATAGGATGTAACGAGTCACTAAAACTTCACTTTCTGGATGGATGCTCATCTCGATTTCTCTCCGGAGAATTTGGGTGCAGTAAGCGACGAACATGGAGAACGGTCCCACCAGAACGTCGCAGCAATGGAAAAGCTATGATAAGGCTACTACTGTGCTTGCTGATTACTGCTGGACATTACTCCGAGATGCCACAGGGACGAAATATCGCCGTAAAATATCCGCAAAATCATTTTGAAGGGTAACATGATAAACATATTGATATAGATTTAGATTCAGTATAAAACACAATATAGCCAAAAATCTATGGGCAATAGAGAAAATCTAAGGTCATTTTCTGTTTTCCAGTGTAATTTTGTTTTATGCATGTCACACAAAAAAGGTTGATTTTTTGTTGAACAGTGTTATTTTGCGCATGTTGCCTATCAAAAGATCATCTCCAGATTTGAGTATCTGTGGAGTCAAACTGTCAAATTTTGCCCCACGCTGACATTTTCGTGACCAAGGGGATTGTGTTTCTTCTATCTCCTATTTTCTATGCTATGCATTGTTCATCTCCCTTGATCAAAAAGTTCTCGGAATGTATTCAGAAAATTTGAAATACAAGTTTATTCATCTAAATCTATATTGTCACTTTCAGAGTAATCCCCATCGACTGCAGCACACTTATGCCAGCGCTTGATCCAATTCTCGAAACATTTTTTATATTCGGTTTTCGGTATGTCCATCCTTCCTGCGATTTTTTCACTACTTCCTCTCGGCTGCTGAAACGCGTTCCCCGTAGTGGTTTTTTAACTCAATTGAACAGAAAGAAGCCACAGAGGGGCAATTCAGGTGAATTCGGTGGCTGTTGGATGGTATTTGTTGCATTTTTCGTCAAAAAATTACGAATTATGATGGCTCTGTGCGACGGTGCGTTATCATGGTGCCCACAATTATGGTCTCTTTCGGCGAATTGCTTCACGTAAACGTCTCTTTGTTTACTGTTTGGTCTTCTGGCAAAAATTCATAATGCACTACACCGTCGTAATCCATGAAAACCGTGAGCATTGCCTTCTTTTTTGACTGAAAACGACGTGGTTTTTTTTGGTCTCGGCTCATTTGGTGAACGCCATTCACTTGCCTGATGTCTGGATTGCGTGTTGTACTCATAAACCCACGTCTCGTCTCCAGTAATGATCATTGTGATGAATGTGGGATCGGATTCAACCTCGCAAATCATCTCTTTTGCGACGTCAACACGGTCTCTTTTTTGCACGAAATTGAGGTCTTTTGGCTCCAACTTTGCTGCTGCACGACGGAAACCCAAATCATTAACCGAAATGTCTTAGACGGATCCATAGGCAATGTTCAAGTCCTCCGCTATCTCTCTAATGGTTAATTTGCGGTTATTGACCAACATTTCTTTTACTTCATCAATGTTTTCGTCGGTTTTCGATGTCGATGGTCTGCCACTGCATTCATCATCTTGGATTGACTCACGACCACTTTTGAACCGCTCGTGCCACTGGTAAACGACTGTTTTCTTTAGAGAATCGTAGCCGAAACACTTTTCCAACATTTCCAACTTTCGCGCACCATTAAATCCGTTTTTTACGCAAAATTTAATACAAGTTCGTTGTTGCAAATTTAAATCGATTTCTAAAAGTGTAAAAAATCGCCAACACGCACAGAGATAGATGCACTCTTGGCTACGTAACTTTTGCAAATGTTAAGCTATGACGCTAAGATTTAGAGAGAATGTCAACAGGGAATTTACCAACTTAACAAAAAAAAACAGAACTCAAATCGGAACAATGGGAGCGCCACACGTTGGTGTCCTCCGGGAACTTGTTGATCAAGGTGGTATATTTTTTTTTTTTTTTTCTCGGGGGTGGTTGGTAACTCAAAGTTTTCTCAACTCTTGTACTTGCCTCCCTGATTGTACTGCTTAAATTTTCTGTTCACCCTTTCAGAGTCATACAACTTTTTATTTTATGTCTAAGCGTCTTTTGGAGGGAATTATTCGTACATACACTGGCGACCACTAGGATGAGTTTTGTTAAGAATATTTAAAAAAGCGTTGAAAAGAACTGTTTTTACTTAGTTTAAAAAAAATGGGTTCCGGAAAGACTTTGACAGCGACAGAAGAGGAAAAATAGATGCTTTCAATGAGTTAGGACTCTCAGGCCGAGAAATTGCAAGGAGGCTTAAAAGAAGTAAGACTATTGTAACAGTTATCTTGCGGATCCACAAAACCATGGGAAAAATCAAAAAGGACACACGGCCGAAGCAACAACATTGCGAGGAAAGCGGTTAATTCTACGGCGTGCCTACGAAAAAGTGGTACTATACAGAGAAAAAAACTTAAAAAGAAAAGAGTTTTGAGGCAAGAACACAAGAATAATTAAATGAATTTTGCAGGAAAACATATCGCTTGGAGCAGTGAATGGAAACGTGTTGTCTTTTCGGATGAAAAAAAGTTTAACCTTGACGGCCCCGATGGTTACAACTTTTATTTCCATAAGCTAAGAAAGCAGGAGCTTATTTTGGCAAGATACCACAGCCGTACATCAGGTGTAATGGTGTGGAGAGTTATTACCTACTATGGCACAATCGAGTTGGAGTTTTTGTCTACAACAATGAACGGAAACAACTACAAATGTTTGCTGGAACGGTCATATCCAAAAAAAGAAAAACATTTTTGGACCCCTACCTTGGATATTCCAATAAGACAATGCCCCCATCCACACTTCCAGGGTTGTTAGAAGTTGGATTCAATCACAAGACGTGGAACTTTTGCCATGGTCGTCCTATTCGCCGGACTTAAACATAAGCGAAAATGTTTGGGCATGGTTATGCTCGTAGGCGGCAGACAATTTGAAAACAAGGGCAGTTTAATCTAAGCTATTCGTGTTGCCTGGGCCAAAATCTCTCTTGATTATTTAAAAAAAAAACTTCCAAACCGTCTTATAGAGGTCATATCGAAAAATGGTGGGCATATTCATTATTAATGTAGGAAAGCACAATAAATAAGTGTTTTAAAACCATAAAATGTAAACATTTTATTCATTTTTTCCTTTCTGTCGAAGATTTTGCATGTGTCCTCATCCTAGTGGCGCATCTTTTTATACGCTTTTCAAGAAGATAATTGTTTGATCGTGGGAAATTATTTACCCTTTAATTTTATGACTTCCTCTTGATAAAATGTGTACCTGTTCCCGGTAGTAAAAGTTTGCGGGTACAAAATTTCAAACAGGTATAAAGAGTGAAAATCGATTGCAAAATGTATGGCCTCATCCTAGTGATCGCCAGTGTATATATGGGTATGTCTTCCATCGGTCACCGTGTGATCTAATAGTTTGTCAGTACGACCATTTGCAATAAGGCAGGTTAAAGAAATATGAAGGTTCAATTAAAGTCATTATCTAGCGTAATCTAACTAATTGTAGACTGCCGCTTATATATTCGTCATCATCGAAGCAGCCAGCAATTAAAAATGTTTTTAAAGTCTGCAACATTTTAATAAGAACATAAATCTTTCAAAAAATATTTAAGTATTCTAACGACGGATACTTTCAAAATATGTAGTTTTTAGCAGTTTTAGGGGTTCATTTAAATAAAATAGACTATTATCCATTGTTGCAAATACGAGTATCTTAGCTAAGAAGTCAAACTATGTTTGATGGACTGATAAGTACCTTATGTAGGTCTATGCAGATTCGTTGTGAGCCAGGGAATGCGGTCGGTTTTTTTGGGATATTTGCGGTACATATTTGATAGTTCCCTTTGAATTAATTGAAATTTGCTCATAATGTCAGTCCTTAGCCATTTTTTTGTATCAGCAATTCTGAAAATATTTCTAACTTATGAGTATGTAGTTCATAGGATCTTCATAGGGTTCTTTTCGCCTCAGGTTGCTAATTTTGGGACAATGAACTAAAAAGTGAAGGATGTCATCCCTTGAGACTTCTAAAGCAGAGGCAAAGGCCTCCAACGAAAAGATGCAGCTTTATTGCATGCATTCTCAGGAGATTGTGGCATGTGAGTACACACAACTACACTCCTCGACAACTGGTTGAGACACCCCCTGATTTCGGCGTTTCTTGATAATTTTGTTCTGTATGCGCTGAAAATGTTACTGTTAGGTAATCATTGCCAATTTCTAAGAAAATTGTAATCAAATTTTCTTGTAATTGGCAATTTGTCGCTATTTGCACGCGACAAGTAGTTAAGACGGGATTGGGGTTTTTTTTTAATAATGAGTACTTCCTTCCTCATTACTTACTACCTACAAAATTCATGATTTAAGAGATTTAAAAGTTTTTTAATTGATTTTGGTCTTTAGGGTCTGCTACGTAATTGAATTGTCGTCCGCCTTGATAGACAGCTCTGGGGAGATATCCTCATACATTTTCAATTATGTTGAGTTTTAGTTTTAGTTTTAAATGCATTTTATTTTCTAAATCATTAACTCTTACATACTAACAAAAAATGCTCAAATGCTAGCTTAAAATTACTTAACAAACTTATACTAACTTACTGGCCCCACACAGGCACTCTAAGCTACTCTAAACTCTTATATATATGTCTTTCGACTTTGTTTACATTTTATTTATTAATACTTATTTTCTATGCTTAAGGCTAAGAAAAGAATTTAACAAAAAACTTAGCATATGGACATAATTTTTTATTTTTTATAAAAACTTAACATCTAGCTTAAAATAAACCTTAGTCTACCTAACCTACCTACACAATACACACATATATACACATAGACACTATTCACAATGACATACATATACTAGTATATACCTATGTATATACTAATATATATATGTATTCCTTAAATGCTAACCTAAACCTATGCAAGCTGGCCATCGCTATTTACAGAACAAATAGACTGGTCAGCTCTGCCTCATTAGTGAGGCTGGTCTGTAATTGACGGAAACGACGACGTAACATCTTCTCCATCATTCAACCACCAGAAATGCTGGTGCTGCCGAACGACATCCCTCTTATCGCGATTCCCCACCGCCATACTGAACCTGAGACGATCCACACTGCTGTGTGCGACGTCTCTGTTGTAGTTGAGTCGCCTATCCCCAGCTTTCCGAGCGACATGGAAGATTAACGGGACCGCTGACCTATCCTGGATCAACCCTATCTGATCTAGGTAGAGGAATGCTTCCGGTGGAACGAAGCCGTCAGAGCGCACTCTCTCGTGGTAAAGGTAGTTGGGGTAGTAAGCCCCAGATATCAGGTTATTCGTCGAGGTCATTGCTCTTGCAATGTGCCTTCGAGTCAGCTTAATTACGAAGTTGTCCACTCGTATTAGGTTCGCCCTGTTGTAAAGGACCTCATTACGATAAAATTTTTTGTACTCCGACTCTGGTGTTCTGTACAAGCGAAGGCAAGCCCTAAGGCAAGCCCTCTCAAACACCCGAATCTTTTCCATTAAGCTCGCTCGTACATTGAACCACACGGGGCACCCGAATACCAGCATGGGCCTGATAAGGGCCATGTAGCAGATTACCTTTACCCTCGCATCGAGTTGGCTGCTATAAAACAGTCTCTTTGTAAGGGCAAAAGCGCCCTTAGCTCTGGCCAGAGCAGCGTCTACATTTTTGTCAAAATACAGAAACTGATCTAGCCAGATCCCAAGGTATCTGACTACATTTCGACAGGCAAGAGGCTGTCCGTGTTGTCCAATGATCGAGAACTTACGCCAATTTTTTCTGGTATCCCTAGAGGCTCTAGACAACGGCGTCCTAAAGAGAATGGTTTCCGACTTCTGAAAGTTGATTTTCAACTTCCAGTCATCGCAAAATCGTCTTATCTTATCGAAGTCACGCTGCAAGAGAGTATTAATGACCTCGATTTTTGGACCTGTTCTGTACGCTATCAAATCGTCTGCGTACGCAATAGTATGGGGAAGTGAACCTATCAAGTCGCTTGTATAAATGTTGAATAGGATCGGCGAATTGACCGCGCCTTGCTGAAGACCATTTTTAATTTGAAATATTCCAACTGAAGTCACATCGCCATTTTTCACGATGAACTGTCTGTTGTTTAGCATATTAAAAAGAATGTACAAGAGTGGTTTACTGATCCCCAGCCTAGTCAGCTTATAGAAAAGACCCTCTAACCATACGGTGTCGAAGGCCTTCTCCAAGTCAACAAGGCAGGCACCAGTGCATTGGTTTTTGCCTTTATTCCATTGGATATCAGACACCAGTTTAGACGCGGCATGTGAGATATCATGTCCCGCCTTAAAACCGAATTGATTATCCGGAACTATATGTTTGTCCTCAACCCACCTAGACAGAGCTCTATTGATTACTTTTTCAAACACCTTACTGATATTCGGAAGGAGACTTATCGAACGGAGATTCGCCGGATTGGATATATCCTTTCCCTTTTTGGGGATAGGTTGCACCACTGCCGTTTTCCAATGCGCTGGATAATGTGCATTATTCATTGCATTATTAAACAGGGTGGTGTAAATGTCCACCGCTTCTAGAGGAAGATGTCGAAGCACGATGTTCGGAATACCATCGGTCCCCACTGATTTCTTAGCCCTGATTGTGTCGAAGATCTCATGGAGCTCTTCCTTCGAAATGAACGGAGGCAGGTCACCCTCTCTGATAATGACATTATTTGCCATATTTTCGTCGCTGAACCGGGTGTACCCAGAGCCCTCAATTATGTTGAGGTCCGGAGATAATGCTGGCCAGTCAAGAACACAAATTTTGTTACGCTCGAAGTACCTTCTTTCACCTTCTGAGCTGCGTTGATTGCTGCATTATCTTGTTGAAGGATGAAATTTTCGCCGAATTTTTCTTATGATGATTATGATGCACGATCTCTTCGTCTAAGGTCTTAAGGTAGTCGTCATTTTCAATCCTGCCATTTACGAAGCGAATTAGTCTTTTTTTGGTATGATATTCCTGTACAAATCATGTCTCCACTTCCGCCCGATTCTCGTCGTCTTAAAAACAACTCGTCCTTTCTCAAATCATGAAAATAATGACGAAATCCGTCAGGTCCATCAGGTCCATCAGGTTCATCAAGGCAAAAGCGTTTCTCATCGGTGAAGATGACAGTTCCCCACTGCTCCTTCCATCTTAAACGATTTCTGGCAAAGGTCAAACGGCCGTTTCTATGAAGTTCTAGTAAAGCGGGTTTTCTCTTCAAACGCTTTCTTTGAAGATGTTCCGCTTCTGCTAACAGACGCTGGCAAGTCCTTAATTTTCTGTCCACATTCGAAATCCCTGCTGATACCGCGATTTCCCTTGTTGTTGCTGTAGAATTTGACGCTTCCCTTAGTAGGGATCGTCGATCTACGTGTATCAAGCTATAATTTCGTCCAGGTACGAATCTTCTCCCATAGTTTTCTGGATCCTTTAAATACTCGTAGTTTGAAACAACTGTACGACTGCGCTTCAAAAGTTTTGCAACTTTTTTGGCAGAATATCCCCTTTGGCGCATTCAGATCGCATTTTGAACTTTTTTACTTCTAAGACCTGTTTAATACTGTATTTTAAATCGAATCACTAGAACTCACTTACAAGTCACACTGCGAATGAACTCCGCAACTGAACTTCCAAAGTATTTATACCCTGTCTCAACCACTTGCCGCGGGTAATTAGGGACAAATTGCAAATTCCAAGAAAATTGAGGAAAAAAAATTGTTTATGGAGATTAGGGGGTGTCTCAACCAGTTGTCGAGGAGTGTGGGATTGGTAGTTTTGCTCTGTCTTATTAAATTAGCATTCCTTGAACTCGGACCGCAAATGCCCAGAGATTTCGGAGCTGAAAACGTTCTTCCACATATCGCTAGCTCCCCTTGGAGCCTCAGATTGAAGGTTGTATACACAATGCCAGCTCGTAGTCAGTTGCAGACCTTTTGCGAGCTAACTCTTCTCCGTGTTTATTACTTTCCTGACCTTTATAATAGGAGGGCTTGACAATAATCTTAGGACAAGATCCTTAAGTTCATTGGTGGGGGTGAATGCCCCCATTTATTCGGCTTAATACAAGCTATAACTTAAAATTGAACTTAAATTAAAACTTAAAAATATGATTGGCTAGAGTGGTGAAGGAGAATGGATTTGAGGTAGGAAGTGGTGCGGTTTAAGTCAAAGACGCTAGAGTTTGAATTAATTTTTCGTAGAATACGGGAGATTGGTTCGTTCGTGCCATAGGAAGTGTGGTGGGTTGGGCGATAAAAGAGACGAGGGGTACGCAGATTACGAGGGTTAGTGTTGAGGAAAATAGAGTTGTGAAGGGACGCGCATTCAACACGTGACCTGAAAGGAGTCGATGAATGAAGAAAAGGTCGGCTGCATCTCTGCGTTCCTCAAGGGTGTTTAGGTTAATAAGGTTGAGACGGTTTTGATAGAGGGGCTAAGTAAAAGGATCGTCCCAGGGCAAACCTCAAAGAGCAAATCGAAGAAAACGGCGCTGAATGCTTTCGATTCTCGAGATGTGAACGCGATAATGGGGGACATATAGAGGGACCTGGTCACGTATGGCTTGGTGAATTCTTTGGACCATCGTTTTACACAATCTAGTGCAGAGTTGGCTTTAAGGATTATCCCATCCATATGTAAACGGAAGTTGAGCTCCCTATCACACAAAATGCCGAGGTCGCGAAGAGGTTCAACGGAGGAGATAGGTTGGTTGTGGAGAAGGTAGAGTTGGTGAGGAGATTGGTGCCGCTTATTTGAAAAGGTGATGGATTAGCATTTTGGTATATTTCCAGATCGAAAAACTATCAAGGTCTTGTTGAAGGAGGAAGGAGTCATGAGGAGAGGAAATGGTTTTGAAAAATTTGGTATCGTCAACGTAAAGGGAGACGGACGAGTGTTTGATGATCCTATCGAGATCATTTATGGTTAATATAAAAAGAAGCGGACCGAGATGGCTACCTTGAGGAACTCCAGAGGTGGCCAAAAATGGAGCCGAGTGGGCTGACCTAAAGCGAACACTGTGAAAACGGTTTTGGAGGTAAGAGGATATCCATTTTAACAGTACGGGTTCAAAGCCGAGGGCAGACAATTTGAAGAGTACTAATCGACGAGAGATTTTATCGAAGGCTTTGCTAAAATCGGTTGCAACTACATCGACTTCGTTACCGTTCTCTAGAGCAGAGATGGCAAAGGATACGAATTCAACGAGATTTGTGGTGGTTGACCTACCCTTTAGGAAGCCATGTTGTCTAGGGGAAATAAGTGATTTGCATTGGAAGCTTAGAGCTTCATACAAAATACTTTCGAGGAGTTTGGGTATATGGGAGAGTTTAGAGACTGGACGATAGTTTGTTATTTCGTTGTTTGATCCTTTTTTGTGGTTCGGGGTTATGAAGGAGGTTTTCCAAACCTGAGGAAATTCTCTTTTTGAAAAAATAGACGAAAGAGATCAGAAAGGGCAAGAGAAAGAGACGAAGAACATTTTTTAAGAAATATGGCAGGGAGGCCAACTGGACCGGGTGTAAATTCGTCATTGAGTTGGTTTAATTTATTATTATTATTATTATTATCAAGGGAACGATACAAATTAATTTGTATTGTCCGGGATTTAACGCCGGGCTACTATGCCTATGTGGCGCGTTTTTGTCAACAGCACGCGGAGTACTGAGTTCCCATGTGGTCACACACCTACGTACTTACCGCGTCCAACACTGCTTAATTTCGGGGTTTAATTTATATTCGATATAAGAGGGGTCGAGGATGTGAGAGAGAAGTGGGCCATTGGAGAAGTTCAGTAGGTAACTAAAATAGGATGGATCTGGTACAAAGGAGTCGTTGGTGAAGGATTGTTTAAAAAAGGTGGCAAATAGGTTGGCAATGGTGAGTGGATCGGTAGATGACTTGTTGTTGAAAGAGAGGGAAGGAGGGTAACCATCGGACTTTTTTTTGTAGTTAACAAATTGGAAAAAGGACTTAGGGTCATTATAACAAGGTTGAGTTAAGCATTATTAAGGTAACGCTGGTAAAGGGAATCGTAAAGTTCGGTGAAATGAAGATAAGCACCAAGATAGTTGGAATAGTCGGAAAAGGATCTGGTACGCAGGAAAACAGCCCATAACTTGTTTCTCTTATTTCGTAAGGAACGAAGCTTGCGATTATACCAGGGAGGATTAGTAGATGATGTTTTAAGGCGGGAAAACGGAATGTAAAGGTAAAAAGAATTAAATATTTCTTTATAAAATATGGATAAACCATGATCGATAAAGGTTTCTTGAAAGTATGGGTGCCATTGATAAGTGTTACATATCAGTCAGTCGGCTGACTCGATTATTAGGACTACATGAAGTCATTTGTTTCTGCTGACACATGGACAACAATTGAAGCCAACATTGCTAGTTTCATCCGTGGCCGTATAGTATGTAGCATTCTCCGAATAAGTGACCAACAATTTTCCAGAATAATCTTTGACCAGATCAGCTGGAATACGCAAATTTTCAACAATGAACTTTTCGAGCACCAAAGTACATAAATATCCAAACTTTGCCTCCAACGATTATATCAATTCTTTAAGCCTCTGCATCAAGACATTTATTTATTTAAATCAGACAAATCTTTTTGAATGCGAAATTTATTTGAACAAAAAACAAAGTATAAATTGTGTGTGAATGTCAACTATTGATAGTGTTCACAAAAACAATGGTACAGATGTGTGAATAAATTACTCATGGCTTTTAAAATAATCAAAGTCATCACGTTGCCTGGAAACTAGCACCAAACAATGGCTTCGTGAATTGTATCAATTGCTGGACCATAAATATAATTTTAAAAAGCTAACTTTTTCAAACAATATTAATTTGCGATACCATTCTGTTTATCGCATTCGACTTGTGTGCCATTTGTCGTCTTATACCTAATCAAGCAATTATGTGCACGCATATGTACATATACGTAAAGATAAAATGTATGTATGTAAACTCATGCTTCTTGGCAAAATCCACATCGCCATCAAAAATCACTAAGGCATACGCATGTGTTGGTATAGCAGTGCTACTCGTATATTACTTGCAAATTTGTTCTGATAAGGTCATTTCCGCTTTTCATTCCATAGGCAAACAAACCGTTCAAAAACACAAGAATTGCAATTCATATTGGATAGCCTACTTGACATTAAATTTTGAAAGTATGTATGTAAAATATAAACGGACGATAGATTCATAGATAATAAGAAATCTCCTCAAAAGGACACGCGCGTGTGCACATGAATGTTTTGTTGTTTTCCCAAGAATTTCCCGACTCCCGTCTGCCTTTTAGGCAATCAAACAACTCTGATACCATATGGGAAACATATTCGCCACGCACAGACATGCCACGATACCACACGTTTCCTACATCACTTTAAGGTGGCTTCAAACGTGACTAACAAAAAAGAATCCGAAAAGCAAACTCTTGCCACCATCGAGTTGTGTGTTTGTGTAACTATCTGATGGCTTTAGGTTTACGGATACCAATATAATAATTGAAATCTCAGTACGTGACATGATCGTAAAGAAACGATCATGCACCTCTCTTCCTGCTCAAACAAACATACGAATACGAGTACATTTCAAATCCCGTGAAGGGTTCTTTAACTTACCTTTTTATTAGCACTAAAATCACAGTTAATAGTTATAAACGTGTTGTTCTTCGAGCATTTACAATTCGATTCGCAAATATCCTGTCTATCCTGTGGAGTTGCAATTAAATTCCAACTGCGAGGCAGTCTAGATGAGCCTAGTCCTGCTGGAAACTCCCCATTTCTAGATGATCGTATATGTTTTTGTGTTAGGTCTAGGGAGAGCATCGGGGCATATGTATCCAATGTGGTTGAGCGATTCCATGTAAACGCATTAACGTTAGTAGTAGCAGCAGCATCAGCAACTGCATTCGTGTTGGATACAGGAGAACCTGTGTCAATAGCAACAATGGGAGCTGCAGCTGGAACGGTTGCACTTGTAGCCAAATCACAATAAACAAACGAAACAATTGAAGTATAGTATAGCCAGACTATAGTCCAAATGTAATACATCACCAAGGTTGAGTTCGTTGCATAGTACGTCGACGGCGATGTTGTTAAAGACGACGCCATCATTTTTGAATGAATATAGTATAACGAAACGAAAAGAGAAAAAAATCGGTTTCCGGTTTCACATTTGTGTATCTTTCACTTTGTTGTATCTTAATCGACGGGGGGAAAACTCACTGCTCCAGAACCCATTGGTCCCGTGTAAAGCCTGTTAGCTTTTCGTAGACACAATCTAGTTTTCGTTAAAGTCGAGGGAAAAAAAGGCTACGATCAATTCACAACCTGTGAGTCCAAACAAGTGACTCGCGCACTCATTCAAACGCACTCAAATACATAAATGCATAGTACCATGCGATGTATGAGTAATTATATGCGCAGCGACAGCACACCCCCCGGTTTGACGAATATGTCTCGAAGTTTGAATTTAATTTTTTTTTTTCTTCTTTGGGAGCTAATCGTGATTAAGAGTGGTTACCAGGCGTCTTGTTCGTGGTCGTTGTCCCTATCGCCAGCTGATATTGTGTGTTTTACTGGGAACGAAAAAAAAAAAAAAAATTCGAAAGATACGTACTCGTGTACGAGCGTATTCTTATTATGGGATGCACTGCACATATGGATGGAGTAAGTCGTTTTTATTGTTCCTCATAAATGGATGAGGAGAGATAGATACATGGTCTCTTGGTGAATTCAAATTTGTCAGGTTACGTGCTTTTCACGCAGCGAAAAGGAAAAAAAAACAGCAAATTAATTTAATTAACGATTGTATTCTCGTATACTCGGCTTTGAAGACGGTACCCGGGCGCGATTTTGTATCTTTTTTTTTCTCTTTTTTGAGTTTATTTTCCCTTTTAATTCGTTGCCTTGTTGTTGTCGTCGTTATTGTTAACTACAATTCGCCGTTCGTTGGCTTCTACGAATGATGTCTGTTTTTACTCTATCGAATTGTCATCTTACCTCCCAATTGTTTAATCGTATGCATACAATTTCGACTTTTTTTATTTTTGGCCTCGTTTGCTAACCATACGTAGATACTTTTGTAACTCTGAGATTTTTTTTTGACAATTTACAAGATATTTTTTTATTTTGTTATAACATAAGTATGTATGTACTCGTATGTATTTTTTTTTTCTCGATCACTTAGCTCGTTCTCCGGTATCCAATTCCAATAAAAGATCAATAATTATTAATTACACCACTTAAACAGACTATACCGAGGGAACAGGGGGTAGAATAGGAATACAGCGGTGCATTGAGGCACTTAATTAAACTACATTCACCCGCAAGATACACGACAACCCGTTGGATGGGTTTGTTTTTTTATTATTATGATTTTTTTATTTATTTCATTCAACAGATACCCCCACTTTGAAGATTTTTATATTACCTATCTTCGAGAGATACTCGTACGAAGGAGATGTTAAAAGGAAACCAAAGGAAAAAACAAGAAAATACACTCTCACTTAAGATACACGCCCGTTTGTCACTACCACACATTATTTACGAACAACGATATCCGAGATCATGATTTTGTTTTTTCTTTAATCTCAGATATTTAAACTTGTCTAATCGAGACGGCGACGAGATGTAAACTAAAATGATCGGCAGCAGAAAAAATTTACTCGATCCGTGAGGGCGATCAACTACTCAAATTCATTCTCATACTCATGTTCTTGTACCTACTTCGTCACAGAGAAATAAAAGTATTTCGAATAAAAAAAAAGAAAAAATAGAAGAGGGGGTGATAGGGGTGCGATTCGAATGAGTTTAGTGAGTGATTGAGTATTTTTTTTTTTTTGTTTTCCTAGTCCAACAAGTAACAGGTTTATAAAAAGTGTTGCCATTTGTTTTATACTTTATTTATTTATATTATTAAAATATGTCAAACTCTCCGACCTACATATGTACGAGTATCTAAAAAGAAAAGAAAGTAGCTTGTGACATATACCCTGATATCTGCGATAGCGGAAGCTATTCAAATCTTCCCAATTCTCTACGCTTCATTAACTTAATTTTGGTCACTATTAAACGAGCCTGGGTCCCGTGGTTGAAGTCAGTAGCCAATTATTTGACTCTCTTGCAAATTATCCATTGTATCGCTAACTGGCTGCGCAAGTCCTCGAACAAAAGAACTTGTATCGGAGATAATCCGCATAAGAAAAAACATATCGAGGTTACAAAGTTTGCACAAAGAAAACAAAATAATACGATAGAATTATAATAATCCCAGTCGGTGCCAACGATAATGGAAAGACCATTTCTGCAGATTGTATTGGGTATATAACTTAATTCGGTTTTTTTCAAAATTTGAAAGTTTATTTAAGAAAAACCTGTACAATAGTATTATTCAAAGTATTGCCCATCTGAAGCTATGACTTTTTCCCATCTTTCTGGCAATTTATGGATCCCATCCCAAAAGAACTGCGCCGGCTTGGCAGCCAAGAATGAATCAAGCCAATTTTTGATATTCTGCTCTGATGTGAACCGTATTTCAGTGAGGGCGTTTTGCATCGACCGGAACAAATGGTAGTCAGAAGGGGCAAGGTCTGGGCTATAAAGCGGGTGGGGTAAGACTTCCCATCCACTGTTTTCCAAATAGTTCTTAACCGGAATAGCAATGTGGGGCCGAGCGTTGTCATGATGGAAAATTATTGCCTCGTGTCTGGCCGCATATTTCGGCCACTGCTCTCTTCAAACGGATTAATTGTGTTCGGTAGCGTTGTCCATTGATGGTTTCACCCGGTTTTAGCAGCTCATAATACAGCACACCCATCTGATATTCGGCTTTGCCGTTGATTTGGCTAGTTGGTCGGGTTTCACATATGATTTTTTGCGCTTGGTGTTGTCGTAATGGATTCATTTTTCATCACCAGTAACAATCCGATGCAAAAATGACTTCCTTTTGTGGCGTTCCAGCAGAATTTCGGACATGCAGAACCGCCTTTCGACGTCTCTCGGCTTGAGAATATATCCAGCTGCTTTTAAACGTTTTGAAATGGCTGCTTGAGTGATGCTCAAAGATTCTGTGAGCTCTTCTTGTGTTTGGCAACAATCTTCATAGAGTAATGCTTCCAGTTCTTCATCTTCAAACTTTTTTGGCTGCCCAGGACGTTCATCGTCTTCCAAGCCAAAATCACCAGTTTTAAATCGTGCAAACCACTTTTGGCACGTTCGCTCAGCTAGCGCATGTTCACCATAAACTTACACCAAAATACGATGACTTTCGGCAGCAGTTTTCTTCATGAAGAAGAACTCCCCGCAAAAACACTTTTTCAGGCACAAAGTTCGACATATTTGAATGAAAAAAAATTATTGTTGTTTACGCTTCAAATGAATGACATATACTGAAATGACGTACAGTGACAGTAGCTTTCTAACGCATGTTCAAATGGAATAATACAAGTTACGCCATCTCTTAGCAAACCGCACGAATTAAGTTATAAACAATATAATGACAACGATACTCAAAATTCCGCTCCCAGGCATAATGAACATTTTGGTCAATAGGGATCAACAATTTCATTCACCCGACGAAGCAAGGAAAGCCATGTCTAAACTTTATTCCGAAACAAACACAGAAATGACACAAACTCATCTGCAAACTATGATCGAATAAATTGTATGTCCGATGGAACTAACCTCAAGATTCTGAAAAAAGAAGACCCTTTAAATTGCGCCAACTTTAGAGAGATATTTGTCCTCAAAGATGTGAAAGATCCTGTCTGCTGTACTATGTAAATGCATACAACATTTTATCAACAATCTTGTTGGTGCAAACCAGTTGGATTTTAGGTCTATCACTACGACAGATCTTGGAAAAAACCATGAGTATCAAATTGATACATACTTTTTCCCTTTCAACGATTTTAGGGCCACATATGATAGTATTTATTGGGATAAGCGAATGTCTAACGTAGATATCAATGCCAAACTCGTTCTAATTATGAAGCATCCGATGGACAATGCATACAATTCATCTACATTAGATCATTAAAACTTCACGAAGGTTTACAAAAAACATACATAGAAGTTTCGGGTAGAACGTCGCTTCAGACAAATGAAGGCAGTTGAAGACTTTGGCAACCTAAGCTCTGCTTTTAATTTTTACAACGCAAAAGAGCTAAGATCAAGCGATGAATAGTTCTTGCCAATCCATGTATCATTGGTGTTGCTTTAAGCAAAATAAATTCAATTTCGAAATTGTCAACTCGTTCACTTGATATATAAATTATAATTTTATTTCGTTTTAGTTTAGAGTAGGTACTACTAAGAAGGTAGTTACAAATTTAGTATAGATATAGATTTGTAGTTTTTTATTTTTGCAAAATATGGTAAACTTACTTTAGTTTTACGAGCAATTTAATATTTTAGTAAGGGGTTATGCTTTTTTAATGCTTTCAATGGTCCCTCAAAAATGATAACCCAAAAGGTTATGGCCGGTAAAGATCTCGAAGTACATACTTGTTTTTCAAAGTATAGTACAAAGCCCTCAGGTGGGCAGCGAGCCTCTTTAAAATTTAAAAACGCGTGTATCTCAAAACTGCATTTCTTTAAGTTGGCCGGAAACATAACTCAGACAATTTTCCACTGATTCACTTGAAATATTGAATATATCTTGAAAAATATATTGACGTAGGATTTGTTTTATATTGCATAGTTCATTTGTTATTCACAATTATCTGATGATTTTTTAGGCAAATTTTTCACTTTCCACTTTGGAAGTGCGCTATTTGGCCAAAAATTAATATATCGAAAAAAAACCTACGTACTTCTATAGTAGGTATTATATACTCGTAAAATTAAAAAAAATTCATTGGCTTATTATAACTCAGAAATTACAGAAGCTGTTTGCCCGACCGTGGACCCTGAAAAAACGGAGACGTCATCGCAAAAACGCTGCACAGCCGCCACTTTGAAATTAATCGCTTCAAAAAAGTTATTGTATACAGTCGCTGATATGAATAATAAATACTCTTTTTTGTAATCTCGATTAATTTTGTAGTATTTCTGAAAAATAAATTCTAAAAAGGTCTATTTTCTCGGCCTTTAGGAGTAACCCCTTAATCAAATTATATTTCTTTATATTACTTAGGAAAAACTTCTGCCGTCCTGAAAGGATGAAGAAAAAATGTTGGCTGTTAACAAAATTCAAAACCTTTTCATCTCCTTTTCTCTAATCGCTTCATCTGTTTGTATATTTTTTTTATTGGGGTCGTTCGAGATGTCAATAGCGTTGCCAGTCGCCAATACTTGGGCTAAGAGGGCAACTATGTTATGTAGCAAAGCCATCTCTCGAAAAATCAAAACGACTTGAGATTATTTTGAGAGAAAAAAATTCTTCGTGTGGTCTGCTGTCCCGTATGCATAGACTGTCAGCCGACAAGAAGATAGTAGAAAAGTTCGAATACAATGATTGCGATAACTAGCATATGTACACCAACGCTCCAGTTCTACATGTGTAGGAACGGCGCAACGGAACCTCAAACAATTTGTCGTTCATAACAGAAGACACCTGACTTACTATAAAGCTGTATGGCGGTTTGCATCATAGTAGTTCCTCAATAGTTCAAAACATTACAATTACGAGTAGAATGTGCGGTCGATTAAATTCAAGCTAGTAATCTATTTCGGTTGTGAATATTCACCTATTGTCATGCTCAGTAATGTTATTTTCTTTTTTCCATCCTTACGTTTATAATTTCAGGAAGTGAATTCCACATGGACACCGCCAAGGTGGTTAAATTTGTCGACTATTAAGTAAGAGGGTCTGAGCCTAAACCGCGGCAAAACTGGAAAAGTGGGTGTTTTTTCATCCCCACTCTTTCGCCGAGCAAAGGCAGTCATCTGAAAGTGAAATCTTCTACCTAGGGAAGAATCTTCCACTTTTCCACCGTTCGGATTTGGCCAAACATTAAAGCTCCCCCTTCCTCGGCACGAAAACTCAAAATGAACAAAACAGTTTGTGGAGAGACTAGACCTAAAAACACACTGGACCGTTACGTCATCAATTTATTATTAACATTTTTCGGAAAACACTCAATAGTGCATGTGTACCTCAAAATTATTTAAAGGTTCCTTCATACATTCATCTAGTTGTTAAAAGTACTTGTAAGTCAGTACTGATTTTGTTAGTCAAATTTTACAATTTTATCAAAATAGAGGGTGAGCCAACAGCTAGTGTGGAAGTTTTCATCAAATTAAATACACATTTATTTTGAAAACAATGTAGAATTTAATTGATTAATAAAGTTCGGTCTATCATATGGCAATTATGAATGGAACACAACATCGTTCATGTGACCGCCACGGCTTCTGTTGCACGCGACCATCCGAAGGTCAAAATTATCGGTGACTTTTGGAAGAATAAGTGGGTCAATGGGCACAATTTGAGATCCTGAATTGTCGCTGGGTTATTACCACATACCTTTCTCTTTAAATAAGCCCAGAGGAGGAAGTCCAAAAGTGTCAAACCGCATGAATTTGGAGGCCAATTAAACTTCTCTAATCGAAATAATGCTATCTTCAAATTTCTTACGCAATAAGATGATTGATTGATAGCTTGTGTGCGCTACCTCCTGTTGAAAGCAGAGATCGTCCAGACCCCATTCATTAAATTTTAGGATAAAAATAACCGGTCAACATGTTGCGGTAACGTTCTCCATTCACTGTATCTGCCGCTCCAGCCTCATCTTCGAAAAAGTACGGATCCCATAATCCGCACCATACAGTGACTTGTTTCTGACAATTTTGTTTATTTACGTGCCCATCCATCCGAAAATGGGCGTCATGGAAAGAGTTCAAAAATTCACGAATTTTACGGAATGTTACTTTTACAGATCGCCCATTTTCATAATTAGATTGAATAACAAAAATGCGTTGTTGCGTGGTAAATGACTCATGGCTAAAATTGCCAAAGATTGTATGACATCTGTCAAAAAGATCAACCACATTGAATTCATTAAATGACAATAATTGACAGCCAATATCTGTTGGCTTTACTATTGACCCGCTTAGAATTTCATGACTAATAATCGGAACAGGAAGTGCCTTAGGGTTAGGGAAAAAATGCTGTTGAATCGGAATTGGAAATTTTACCTTCTTCTCCACTTATGGTAAAACGGTAATACCTCTTTTAAAAAAGAGATACGCCAGGATAAGGATCGTTTCTTTGTTAACATTGATAAACGATTTCTTTGAGGTAATCGGAATGATACCAGTAGAGCAGAGCAATAAGTTCAAAACTAATAAAAACATTGTTTAAATGTTAGTTAAACTGTCTTCTGGGATTCAAACAATCTTCATTTGACACATCAATTTCGTCCGTTACTTTCCAAAAATAGAAAAATGTCACATATACGAAATAAAAATGAGTGTATCTTTTTTTTAATCCTTATGGCAACACTCTTTTCTACTGCCTAGGAAGGAATTTACTACTTTATTTGTAATATTATAAGAGTGTATTCGGTGCGATGTCGCTTTACGCATTCAAACTACAAGTTAAGTTACCAGATGATAACATAACTCAACTGCTGAGTCAAAACCCAGAAAACCACTTAAGTTTGAGTTAAATGGATTTTGCTCACCATGGCCAGAACAAATCGCTCTTTCAATCTGTTCAATTGAGATACAATGCCCAAAAATTATTATTAGATAATATTCTGGCGATGGTTTGGCTTGTTTATGATTGTCTGACATCTAATATATATAATAGTTGGCTGGTTGACTCATTTTTATTCGCAGATACCCGTATCTAAGCACTTTGATTTGAATGTGAGCACTGCTAAGTGTCGCTGTCCCTGGCTCCTCTGGCCGTTTGTAGATCTTCTTTAATTTTATTTGACCGCAGATTAGACTCTTCGATTTGTACGAATAAAATGAGTCACATTTGTTTTTATTTGTGCTTGTATTTTATTTTAAAACTAATTGTAGTTGAACTGCGTTGAAATTCATTTTGTTGTGGAGAGCTTATCAGTATTCGTTTTACTGAGAATGAAGGAGAATTTCTTGTTAAATTTGAAATGAAATAGGATATGGTTACATTAAGGAGAAAATATTTGAAAGTGAGTGATCTTATCATAAAAAAAAGTATTTAGATAGAAAGAAGGGTGATTTAAATGTGTCTAGTTAAATATATAACTATGTATTTAGTAAAATATTTGGTTACGTTTATAACTACATAAAAGGTAGAGGATATTTGATACATATGTACTGTACTGACTTCCGGTATCTTGAAACCATCGCTTATTTGTTTTCGCTTGAAATGGGATTAAGTAATGTCGTGGTCAGTAGGCAGACATGTAGGTGGATTGTGGTTGCACTATAACAATGTGTCGTTTTATGCAAATTTGTGCGAAAATAAGGGAATTTTCATTTACAACTGTAAAATGGAACAAATATCAACAAGTTGATTTAATTTATTTCTTGGCTTAGTGATTTTTTTTCAATATATCGGTTTTTAAGCCGATACAATTTAAAAGAAACTTCTACAACCTGAATGACTCGAACTGCAACCAACTTCAGACTGTTATAATTTCCAAACCGTTCATGACAGTGAGCTTAAATTTTGACACATGATAATTTTATTATTTACATTTATTTAAACGATTTGCGTTGTGTTGAAAAATTTTTAGCAGCGATGGAATTCAAACGTGATAGTGTTTGAATATAAAGCAATCCTATTTGGCTGGAAAACCACAAGTAGCTATCGTTAGAGCCCTCCAGCACCTCAACTTGAATAAATCATTTTTGTCTCGAACCGTGATACTGGCAGCGTTGCAGAACTCCATGGAGGTGGTCATAAAAAAAACAGCAACATCGGTAGAAATGGTTCGGAAAGTGAAGGCTCGTATTGAGCGAAATCCGCGTCGAAGTGGAAGAAAAATGGCTCGTGAGCTCAACATATCGTTGGAACGGATGCAAATGAGCTTGGGCTCAAGCCATTGAAGTTCCAAAAAGCACACGATCTTACACCGCAACAGAAAAAAGTTAGAGTCGAAAGAGCGAAGGAGCTGCTACACTTGCACGAAAGTGGTGAGTTGCCGAATTTGGTTTTTTCCGATGAGTCGCCATTTGTTATCGAGCAATACTATATGTCAACAAACAAAAAGACCGAGTTTACTTGCCAATGAGGTCCTTCGAAAATTTACACCTTCGGACGGCCACCAGAAAGCGGGCAGCACCGATGGTGGTGGTTTGGGCCGCCATACTCCGCCGATGGTCGCTCTCCGCTCGTATTTTTGGACCGTGGCGTCAAAATTAATGCGATCGTATACCGTGAAACTCTCTTAGAGAGTAAACAATCATTTCGGTCGGAGACCGTGGACAACAAGACTCGGCACCGTCTCACAAAGCGCGCGTCATCCAAGATTGGTTAAAAAACAATGTTCCACAGTTCATTTCTTCGACACAATGGATTGCAAATGCAAGGCGAAGGTTGGTACTAAAAAATACCAAAGTTTGGACCACTTACCAACATACCACAGAGCCACATGCGTGCAGCGTGCGATGCTTTCTTCGGCCGTCTCAAGGCCATTATTCGCGCCAAAGGTGGACATATTGAAAACTACTGATACAATTTGAAAATTGATGTATTTTCCAACGTGTTTTGCTCTGGCACAATAAAATTTATAAAAAAATAAAAAAATTATAGCATTTTAAAAAGTTGGAGTTCGAGTCATCCACCCTGTACTATGCACTGATGGCAATTACCACCATCAAACTGGTGAATCCGAACTCGCACAAATCCTAAAGAAGCCGGCTTCTGTCGCCAATAAAAGCGGTGGAATCGGCGAAATTTCTACTGTTCAC
Source organism: Volucella zonaria (assembly GCA_963966105.1). NCBI lineage: Eukaryota > Metazoa > Arthropoda > Insecta > Diptera > Syrphidae > Volucella > Volucella zonaria. The sequence goes on from OZ014532.1 coordinate 163,256,453, forward strand.
GGTCAGCTTCCAAATGAAGCGCTATCTGCAACCAAAAATGTTAATTTCAAAGTTACGAAGAGAAGAAACTAATCTATTTCGCACGGTGCATCTCAGTTGGCTCCAGCTTGTCCTCTTTTCATTTTTCTACATTTGACATGGACCAATTCAGAGTTCCACAGCATATTTAGATAACGTAATTAACATAATAAGGGGTAAATACTTAAACACTTTGAGTAAGATTATGGAGCTAAAGTCAAACCATCTAAACTGGAACTATGGTACAATTCAACCTCCCCAACGGGATGGTGTAGAATTATTAGCTTCGGACAGAGCGATATATCTTGAACTACAATAATTCTGGACAGAAATTGGAATCTAATTTAGAGGGAAAAATTAAGAAGAATAAAGAAAGATGAGACCCTTAATAGGGATAAATATTATAGAGAATTTTAATAACAAATCCAAAAATTTACACAAATCGATATTACCAGGAGTAATGCGAATGGGATCGGTATCGCCATCTACCATATACAGTGGTGATCAGGGAAATAGCATACTCCATCCGTTGTCGCTCAAGGGATTTTTGTAGCCTTGAAATGTTTGCAGACAGCGCGGGCGAAGGAAATGTAGGGAGGTAGAAAGGGTAGATACCAATGTACATTGTTTTTAAATGTTTGTAAGTTATAACGACCAGGAAATACAGAGATCGGCAGTGCATTCCATAAGCGAGTTGTAGGGCTTAGGAACGAATCACGTTATTTTAGAGTACGTCCGAAAATTGCCTTGAGGGTATACTGGGCATTTGTAGCGTAGGTGTTACGGTTGAAAGTTTGAATGGGCGGAATGCTACTGGCGATTTCAATGGAGCACTGGTGTTGGAAATAGCGATAAAACAGAGTGAGACAGGAGACATTACGTCGGTGTTCGAGGCTGTCGATTGATTGACTGATATTACATAGTATCACCAATGAGTTTTATCGCACGGCTTTGAATCCTATCGAGCAGGTGCAGAGATGGTTTAGGAGCACCTGACCAGATGTGGGCATTGTATTCCAATTTTGTGCGGATGAATTCCTTACATATTGTGGCCAGATCAGAAGTGTACAAGTATTTCTTTGAGGAAACCTAGACATTTCGCAGCATTTTTGGCGACATCGAATATGTGGTTACACCAACGTATGTTGTCATTGACACACATACCGAGAATGGAAACTTTTTCGGTTTCAACGATGCAGATAAGAGATCGTTGATGAAAATTAAAAAGAGTGTCGGAGACAGAATGGAGCCCTGGGGCACACCAGCATTTATTTTGTGAATATCCGACTTGAAACCGTCCAAGACAACTTGAATTGAACGTTCCGAAAGGTAATTTCTAATCCATTGTTCAATAGGTTTTCTATAGGGTTAAGATCAGGGCTTTGTGGCGGCCATTTTAAAACGTTAATTTTTTGGTCTACAAACCACTGACTTATAGACCTTGCGGTGTGCTTCCGTTCGTTATCCTGCATGAATTTCCATGCAAGTGGGAGAAACTCGTTGCAATAGGGTTCCATATGGTTCTCAAGGATCGCTTTCTATTTATATTGATCCAAACGCCCTTCTATTTTCACAATTGGGCCAACGGCTTGCCAGGACATGCATCCCCAAACCATTATGCTGCCACCTCCGTGTTTAATGGTTTTGATCGTGTGCAGTGGGTTGAATTCTTGTCTTGGTTGACGTCGTACATATATCTTTCCGTCAGATCCGACCCTATTAAACTTTGATTCATCGCTCCATAAAACGTTTTTCCAGAAAGAAACTGATTTGTTAACTAATCAAATCTTCTCAAACTATTTTTCTCCGATACAGCTGGTTTCTTCCTTGCGATGCGTCCATATAGATTAGCCTCCAAAACACGGTGTCGTACGGTTACTGATGATACTTCAATATTATATCGATTCTGTATTTGGTTTTTGATTTCAGCAGATGTTAAAAACGGATCCTTTTTGCTGAGACGCTAAATTGTTCTGTCATATGGACAGACTAGTGGTCTTTCTTGGCGGTAGCTTCCGAACTTTATTGGATGTTGTTTCTTCCACCGTCATATGCTTTATAGCGTTTTTGGAGCAGCGGAACAGCCTGGCGATGTTAGATATTGTCTCACAGTGTCTCACAGTGTGCAGTGTTTTCCACGACCCATTATTTTTTGTCTAAATTTAATTTCCAAATACTTTAAATATCTTAAAAATTATCTTACTATGTTATGTAGAGCTCAGCTGTCGCCCTCTCGTTCGGTCTCCACTCTCCTTCGGAGAACTCCCTCTATACTCCACTTTGTCTTTCTTTCTACCGCGCGTATGCTGTCCGAGAACCGCAGTACACGCTTAGTAGGCAGCTAAGCAAAGGCAAAACGCTTAAGAAAAAATGGAAATTTAAAATAAAAAGAATGTTTTCAAAAAAAAAAAATTCATAAACGCTTTATTCAAATGCTATCAAATGTACCAGATGCTATTTCAAATGTTATCCTCGAGCCGCAAGTGTGAAATACCAAACTTGAGTGCCTGCCCAATGCTTGGGCGGCTCCTATTATACTCTCCACTTCGTCGTGGGGGTTTTCCGCTAAAGTTGTTTACAACTACGAGTGGTGCATTTAAGGGTTGCCATATCACCCGAAATAATATAAATTACTTTTTTTTTATAATTAACATAATAATTTTTAGTTAAAGTTTTACAATGTTTGTTTCTTTCCAAATGAACAATGATAATAATTGTATATGTATAATTTATATGTATGTATAATTTTAGAATCATAACGCTACAACTTCGAATTTAACTCCAGCAAAGTACTCTATAAATCCCTTTAAAAAAACCTGTGCTATTTCTTTGAACAGCTTAACCGCACGTTTGAGGACTAACAATCGGCGCGTATTATCACCAAACTTTTAAAAGGAATATTTTCTTGTTTCGATTTTATCTTTAAGGATCACAAAACGATTTTTTATTGCTAACAGACATCTGACACCACAGCATGAAAAAATATAACAGTAACTTCGAAATTCAAAGACTGTGTGCTATTTCTGTGAACACCACTGTATGTGGTACGCTACGCCCTAGGCTCAGAAGTATTGCTAAAGAAAAATTGCAAAGGAGGTCGATGGGAGATGGTTGCCAAGACTACTGTGAAAAGGGAAATTCTCGAACGTAACAGGAAGCAGCTCAGACGTTGGTAGGGAGGACACAATCTCCGAAGGAAACATTCCAGATAGTTCAGACTGGCAGAGATGGATGTTTGCAGATTTTGTTGTGACCTATAGATCGAAGAGGACAAAACTCACATGGATTTGAAGGAGTACGAGTATCACGAAATCGAAGGAGATTTCTGGAAAAATAATTTATTCCTCATTTAGAGGAAATAGACTACCTTGCGGGAAATAAGACCGTTGTGTGCATTTGCTGTCAAAAGCAATCACAAACGCAAAACTCAGCGTAATTCCTGAACGAATATGCATAGTAAGATAATGTTACACTACAATGATCGGAACTCATCAGATTAGAGTCAGCCTATTTCGCTCATGTCCAGTTCAAATGCGAGATATCTGGGGTTGTAAGGACCCCCTTTCTTGAATCAAGAAGGGTTCTTTACATTGCCGAAGATAACCATTGTCGGGTTGCAATAGCTAAAGATCGTTAAGGTGTTAGTAACCATTATTCTTGTTATTTTAGCCCACGTTACCTGGTCTAGAATTAAGGCATTCTTCATCTTGCGCTTGCAATTGATTACAGGATTTATGCCATTGACCGACCACTATGAGGAGATCAATCCAGCGCTAAGTTACTATCTTGATTGTTGCGGTACTTTCCCAAGCTCTCTGTAATTTTCCAATCATTCACCACCTAGATCGCAAACAAATGAGGTAGCAAAGCAGCAGTTAACATTTGATGAGATAGGAAATATTGAGAAGCTCATCTTAATGAACCTGCTGCGACAATAAATGCCTACATTCAAATGGAATGATGCGAATTGAAGAAGGACTCCTTTAGAGTTAAATGCAGAGCATGAATCATCCCAATCAAAGAGGTTGTAGGTCGTAGAATGAGACAAAGCTTCTCCCAATACTAAATGGATAAGCTACTCGTATAAAAACGTTTGTAGAATTCACTTTAACGAGATCGAAAAGGAATGGAACTCTCTGTCTATATCAGTGATATTCACACAAATTAAAGTTAAACATAGTGAGTGTTCATATAAATACTCATTGAAAGATGTTATTTTCAATAGGAGTCAAAACAGGGCAGCGTAGAGTTTGCTTAAAACCCCTGTATCTCGAAGTGGATGCATTTTCCGATTTTTTTACCATAAATTGCCTCCTTTCCCAGCTTTCCTTTAACAAATTCATCACTTTTATGCAAGGAGTTGTTGCATAAAAGTGATGTTAAATCGAATTAGTTCATGCTTTCATTCAAAAGAGTTTGCTTATTGAAAGCCGTTGTTAGAATAAAGAATGTACAATACTTAGTATTTTATGAAATACTTTGTTTTTCTGCAAGTAAACTTTATTGTCGTGAATCTATCAAAAAAGATTTATTTTCCATTTTCAGATCACAATCAAATGAGCGTCAGTTCTTAAAAGACTTTATAAGTGGTGCGCCAGGATCATCAGGAGCACGTCTAGCAACATGGTTACAACCGGAATCACGGCTAGATCCAAATAAGTATTTATAGAATTCATATAAAATAATCCGAATTTGTTCATACTGAAATGATTTCATAACAGATGTGAATTGAGTACTATCGATGAGCCTTTACGATATGGATGGCCAACTCAAATAACTGTAAAAATACGTGATCAGTATGGCGACGCAGTTCTCGTTCCGGAGCTGAAGGTAGCTTCCAATACCTAAACAAACTTCTTACTCTATTTTCATTTTCTTTATTACTCAATATAGGTGGAAATCAAAGCCATTCCAAGTGGCAGTGGAACAACTAATGGAAATATCAAAATGCGACGAGTATCATGTAATGATACAACTTCTTTTGGTGGTATACAACCACCTCCACATCTTAATTATGAACCAACAATCAAGGAAAAAATGTGTTTTAAAGCTATAACCTTTATGAAATCTTATAACAATTATTCCTTCGAAGAACTGAGATTCTGTAGCCCTGTACAGACGCGCATCACTGAAACTTTATACGCTCAAGATATGGAAGATGGAACTTTTAGTGTCCATTGGACTCCTAATTCTGTTGGAAGCTATTGTCTTACAGTGGCTATCGATGGCATCCCATTGGAAGAAGTTTATCGTGTTGATGTGAAAGAAGGTGGAATGCCACCACCATCGCATAAACATACGCTTAAAAAACCTCAACCCCCAAACAAGCTGAGAAAATTTATTGCTAAAAACTCGGCAGGACTAAGAATTCGTTCGCATCCCACTTTACAATCAGAACAAGTTGGTGTAATTAAATTGAATGGTGTTATTTCATTTATCGATGAGGTGAGTATTTTAAGAGTTTAAATGTGTCCTAGGTGTCATTTATATTATTTTTTTTCTTTAGATTGAGAATGACGATGGAATTTGGCTGAGGCTATCAACTGAATCCATTCGGCAGCATTGCAACATAGGCTGGTATCCTACAGAAGCTTGGTGTCTTCAGTACAATCAACATTTGGCCAAAACTTTACTGTATCCTGTAACAGATGCTTCAACTACAGCAAGTGCCACTACTTCTACACCTAAATCGACTTCTAAGCCAAAGCATAAGAAGTAGATTAAAGTCATACTAATGTTTATATTTTCCCAATTTCTAATTTATATTGTGTTTCAGTTTATTAGAGAATATCGGCTCTCCAGTTGCCATCCCGCCTGACACACCATCGAAGCCAAAGTCAGCTTCATTAAGCTCTAAAGCATTTGATTTTTCACAATCCAGGGTATGTACAATATTTAGATTTTTTAAAGTTTATATTTATACTTTATTTTATATTGTTTATAGTTCACACCCCCAAAATCATCGGTAGTTGATAATATCTTGTCGTCCACTAACCCATTTGCACTTTCGTTTTTAAGTAGCGCCTCAGAGCGCTCGGATGAAATTGGCAGTGAAAGTGATGCGGCAAACAGGCCTTTTGAAACTCAGGTTTCTACATCATCTAACGATTCACATAATCAACAAGAAGAATCGATGGCTACTTCACACTCATCAAGTCCTTCAAATTTAGGTTCAGCAATAGCTGGAGTAGTTGGTGGAGGTGCTAGTAAATTGCAGGCTCTGCAAAAGTGGTTTAAGGGTGATACAATTGAAGGAAAAGATTCCCCGCGCAAAAAGAGGTAAGATTAATTCAATTATTTATAATTATTTAGTACATATTGTACAAAGAATTACATATAACTACATACATAATTGTATATTCGAGTTTGTGTACATTTAAGTTATTTAGTACTTCGTCATGAGGATTACCACTATACGAGTACATTGGCGACTTAATTCATGTTCCTTGAATAGTTTAATCGAATATCGCTATTTAAATAATCAAGTTGACTTACTTATGTCAACAATTTTCATTAATAGATTTCAGCTCTTATTTGAACTAAATTTTGAAGTGATATATCTTGGTTCGACAGCTCGTTTAAAGTCACACCTCCTGGTATTCATTATCTTATCGCTAATCCATGTGTACACGAACAAATTGTGTATGGGTGCCTTTAAAATGGGATTTTATGAAATCAATTTGGTTGGAGTTACGTTCGACTCTGATACCCACTGGCTTCGCAAATATTGAAAGAAACTACTTTGTTTGTTTGAGTGAAAAACATATTTTGTTTCAACTGAGAGATAAGAGTTTCGATTTCATTGACAAATGAGCTGTCTTGAGATTACTAATCCATTAAAATGAATCATGTTTTGAGCTCTCTAACATGAGAAATGGAAATCGAGCTGGATTATAGTTTAGGGAAATATCGATTTTTTTAGGAAATTATTATTTTTTTTATTAGTTTTTCTTTTTCTAAGATTTAGAACTCAAAAAATCCTTTTGGTAAGGGCCAACGAATTAAAAATCGATAAAATAATGTGAAAACTTACTTTACTTTAGGTGACGTTGCAGTCCGAGACCTAGCTCTCGATCAAAAGCTTTCTCCATTTATCACAATCTTGCTATCTTGTCCACCTCCGTTGTCCTTTCTTCCGAACAGACCCCGGGTCGGCATTCCTTCAACAGGCCCTAGCCATCTCAACCGATGACTTGCGGTCCTTTCGAAAAGGTCACTGTTGCTGTATAGCTTTCGTTGTTGTACATATATTCTTTATGCAGACATGACCGACATCACTCAGAGAACTTTTTTTTGAGAACATAATAATATCCATGCCTGCGTTCCGCACAGTAGAACTGGAGCAATAAATAAGCCTAATACACTATTCAGTTGCCTTCTCAGTCGAAATAAACAGCAATCTCTGTAGGTGCTCGAATTTACAGCAGGGCCCAAGTAGTAAAAATACATTACGAGTATCACTTCAAAGCTACAGTTTCCTGTTCTAGCGTATTGTCCGAGCCGTTGGTGAATGGTGTTCTATCTTGTAGGCGGGATATGTTAAAACTTGTATCCTCATTAGCAACTAAATTCATTTTTGCCCGAAGGACAGCTCGCCAATTTTTTCTCACAATGTCAGCTTATTCTAGCAGTTATACGTAAATGAAATATTTTGCCTCTAGGTATTAGCCTGAGTTTCAGACAATTTCCGAAATCCTTTTTTGACATTAGATGTGTCGTGGTGTCATTAATTAGCAACTTTTGTGAATCAGTAAGCCTTTCCGTTTTCCAGATCTGTCGTTAGGTGAATATTTGCCCGATGGTGAGCTTATCGGCTGTACAACCTACACTGATAACGACAGATTTCTTATATTGGGTTAACATTTTATTTTAGATAAAATCTTGTACCCGATGTTGAGGAAACTGATCCCTCTATAGTTGGCGTAGTAAAGGGGGTTCCCCGGGTGGACAAAGTTGTTGTCGATCATCATCCATTTTAAACAGCCTAAAGAAGAATTATTTTTAAATTTTTATACCGACTGTGAATCTAACATTAGGTTCCCAAAATTCTTGCTCGTACAGTTCGCGAGCAGCTCTCGTCCTTCTATACAGCACCGTCTTGTATGCCTCTTATTTTGCTACATGTGGTCGTATAACACATTAGATGCGGTATGTCTGATGGCTTTCAAGAAGTATCGCCAATGGTCTGCATTTAATAGTAGTAGAATATGACTTCTCGAGAGATTTTGGAAGACATGCCACAAACTCAGAATTGCTTACTTATAGCAATCATTATAGCAATCCACCTAGTAGATTTCACACTTTATGGTGCACATACGCCGCTCAAAAAAAAATATTTTATCGTAATGCAGTAATACTTGCCTGAAACAACTTTAAACGCAGTCAATGTTTTTTTTTTAAGCCTTTTAAGAACATCCATGTTGCACTCCGTCCTAGAAAACGTTCTCGATCGTTCCGTGCTCCTGCCGCTTTTTCGAACAGCTGCCCAATCGGTAGGAGAGCATTTCGAATAACTAGTGATCCATGCAGAAGTATTTTGTGCATCGTTTGAATCATGGAATGCTCAACAACCAACTTAGCCGTATCGTAAGCAAATGCTTCAAGTTTTGGGGCATTTATTTCAAATCCACTAGAAAGTACTTCTAATATGACTTTTAATCTAAAAATAAGTTGCACATCAATACCAGTTATTTCAGCAACTACTTCTGGATTGTTAAGAAACCTGCGGCTTATATTACCACCATTAACATTCGCGAAACCAGGTTTGGATACATCAGCAATGAGTCTTAGTTATGTATTAAACTTTTCTTGGAGCTCGGTTTTTCTTTCTTTTAGAATAATTTTTTTTGAAAGCCCTTTAGCTGCTATTTCTTTAACGTAATCTTATAAGCAAGATAAAATCCGTGTCCTTGCATGCAAAATTGAGAATCTAAATTTTATCGCAACTTTATCAACTTCTTTTGTTCTGGAAAAATCATTAAAATCCTTTGTAGTAACGTTTCATTGCAGATTTTGTGTTAGTTGCTGCGTTGCAAACTTTGGCATCGACCATTGTAAAAGCTAACGTGTGTTTTACTTGCAATATTCTATCGCCTTTTATGAAAGTTTTGTTTAATGTATTTATCTTGAATTTAATATAGGCTGTCTCACTTTGCATAATATCGAGTTTCTTTTATTGTCCAAAACTTATTTTTATTGGACGACAATAGCATGGGGAGGATGGCGTTGGATTTTGCCAAATAATTTTGTTGGTTGAACTGCAAAAAAAAGGTAAGGGCACAAATGAGCAGTGGAATATGTTTGCATCTGAATCAGAGTTGTTTTCAAAATTTAGCTTGAATTGGGTTTATTGCGATCCACCACATCTCCACTTCGATATGACTTCTAAAGAATTGCACTCGTTTTCATTTCAAGTTTGTAGTATGTCGTTGAAATACAAACAATAAGTGTTTAGCTGAAGGGTTTAATAAGTCCTGCCAGTTTACTTAAGCCAAAGTTTCTATTACAGTATATGACTCAGGGATAGGGTAGCATTGTTTTTTTTTTTGCTTTTCGAAGAATACTGTAGGAAGGAAAAAGTTGTTGTCACTAGTTCTCACTATTTCATACTGCTTTCGTGATAGACTTGTTTCAACGAAAATAGAAAGAGCTTTAAGAGTAAATATTTATTAACTGAAATACATGCCTTAATACAATTTAAAATATTTTAAGTTGAAACTACCAATAAAATTGAGGTCCAGCTTAGTTTAATAACTTAAACCTCCAATTTTAAGCTTAAAATCTTTAAGTTTTTCCTCCGTGCAAGACGCTTTATTGAGCAAATAGCTCTGAAAATAATCCAGCTTAGCTTCAAAATCATTCTCTTCATACTCATTCATAACATTATATCATTGCCTTTTAGTTGGAATGCACAAGCAAAGGAATTATTTTATTGGGTCTACAAGTAAGTTTCCAGCGTTTGTCAGAGATGGCGCCACCAGTGGATCCCGGGCAGAAATGTCAGACCCCATGTGTTTTATTTGTAGGTTTTGTATCTGTCAACAACTTTGCAGCGTTATATTTGAGCAGTTCTATCGGTGTCGTACATTTTATCGAGCAAAATCATGGCAAGTTTCCAGCCAAATAAACGTCATTTGCGGGAAGCGCTGCTTTTATTCTTTAATATGAAGAAAAGTGCGGCTAAGGCCTATCGTTTGCTTTCGGAAACTTATGGGGCGGAATGTATTGGTGAATCGACGTGCCGCGAGTGGTTCAAACGGTTCAAAAGTGGTGATTTTGTAGTTGAAGACAAAGATCGCCCCGGAAAGCCGAAAAGTTTTGAAGACGAGGAATTGGACGCTTTACTGGATGAGGATCCGTGTCAGATTCAAGAAGAACTTGCTGCATCATTGGGCGTCACGCAACAAGCCGTTTCCCTGCGCCTAAAAGCACTGGGATTCATTCAAAAGGTTGGAAACTGGGTGCCGTACGAATTGAAGCCAAGAGACGTCGAACGGCGATTTTGCATGTCCGAAATGTTACTGCAGCGGTATAAAAATAAATCATTTTTGCATTGTATTGTCACTGGTGATGAGAAATGGATTTATTATGATAATCCTAAACGCAGAAAATCGTATCGAACCCGCCCAATCGACGCCGAAACGAAATATTCACGTGAATAAGGTCATGCTCTGCATATGGTGGGATCAAAAGGGTGTCGTATACTACGAACTGCTTCCGAGTGGTGAAACCATCAAAGGACCATTATATCGAACCCGACTAATTCGTTTGAAGCGGGCATTAAAAGAAAAACGGCCAAAATATGAGACCAGGCATGAGTCCGTCATTTTTCATCACTACAACGCTCGGCCACATGTTGCGGTTTCGGTGAAAAACTATTTGGCAAATAGTGGATGGGAAATTCTGCCTCACCCGCCTTACAATCCAGACTTGGCACCATCTGACTACCACTTGTTTCGTTCGATGCAGAACGCTCTTACGGGAATACGCTTCAGCTCAGTAGAGGAAATCAAAAACTGGCTCGATACGTTCTTAGGCTCGAAAGACGAGAAATTTTTTTGGTCCGGAATTCATAAATTGCCAGAAAGATGGGGGAAGGTTGTAGTTTCCGATGGACGATACTTTGAATAAAGCATTGTAACTATGTTTTCATAATAAAACTTCAAATTTTGGAAAAAAACGCTGGAAACTTACTTGTAGACCCAATATGATAAAGTTCTTTGGCTGCTGCTTCTTGACATCTCTCTATATAAGCTTATACCTATAACAAAAGGTCCATTAAAAAGAAAATAAAAAATAAAAAAATGCCCATTTCCATATATTTCAAATAAATCCAATTATATTAAAGCTCCAATAATCATAAAAAATAGCAGCTGATTCCTCCATAACAAAAAACTTTGTACGCAATAAAAAAAAAATAGAAACTTAATTTTTTAGCAGTGGGATTTTTCACACAAATCAACAGATTCACAATGCAAACTTACGATCGATGGATTTCATCTGAGGAGGCAAAGTGTGTGCATAAAAATAAAAAAATAAAACAACGGTATATTATTCCATGCGTATTTAACTACAGCTAGAAATACAAAATTACTTCTCAACTCTACATTTTAAAACATTGATTTTTGAGCGGTTTTTCGAGGCAAATACCCCCATGTGCACCGTAGCGATGGGATGAGTTGAGCTTATGGTGCCGTAGTAACTTGTCCATGGCTTCCTGGGCATTCAAATTTCATAACACTATTTTATCGGTGCTTTTTTTTATTATAATTCTTAATTTGGCTGAAGAAATTCTTTGACTATGACGCTGTCGAGGCAATAAACCCATCGCGATCCCTGTGGAACCAGTTGAATTTGTCTTGAAATGGCAAAAACCTAAACAATTGCCCTGGTGAAACACCCAATTTTCTTGCAAAAGCCAAGAAGGCCTTTGAAGTGCGTGCCGCCTATTTCCTCTAGATTTTCGAAAAACTATGTCCCTAAAAGTTTTCTTCGACTACGTGATATTGTCTCGCATAGCAGATCACCCCAGAATCTGCAGATATCCGTGTCTGACAATTAGAGTATCTTTGCGTGTTGCCGCAGGAGACAGTGTCCTGTCAGAATTTATATTACTGTACTAAGCTTCCTAGATATTTTGCCGTCAAAGAGCGGCCAAAGAACCTTGGATACCCTGTGTCCTTCAAGACTTGACCACTTTAGGTTGGCAGTCTTTGTAATTTTTTCCTCGATAGTGCCCCTCAGTATGCAAAGGGGTGGTTTGATGTTGGCAACCTCACTATTGTCGAGTAGCCCTCCTTTCCTTGCAAGATCTTGTTCATTTCCTTTAATACCGCAGTGTCCTGGCACCCAGCGCAGTCTTACCCGATTCTGACTGCATAGTGCCTTAAGCACTGTGCGACAGCCTCTGACTGTATCAGAGTTGACGTTAGTTGATTCCATTGCCTTGAGTGCGGCCTGGCTATCGATGTAGATAGCGATATCTCTTTGGGATACCGATCTCATCTACATTAGCTCAGCCGCCCTGAGGACAGCCAGAACTGATTGAAAGACACTGCTTGCGTCCGGTAGTCTTATAGACACTCCCTTATTTCTGGGCTGTTTCTGAGCCATCTGTGAAAATTGCATCTTTATTTGACCTGATTATTGCATTTTTTTGCCAGTCCTCCCTAACCGGATAAATTATATCGGACGGGATGCCGAAGTCGACCAGGGAAGGAATTTCATCCGTTAAAATGAAGCAATGGCAGTTGAAGTAATCCAGATTAGTAAGTCTTATCGCACTATTGAAAGCAAGTTTTTTGATCTGTAAATTAAGCGGTTTTAGGTTCAAAAAGGTGTCCAATCCTGCTGTAGATAGCTATGGCTATGGCTATGGAAGCCATTCCTTGATCCGCCGCTAATTTTCCTTAAATCATTTTCTTGATTGTTGCTTTCCACTATACTAGTGCGCCGTATGTAAGTATGGGTCTTAACACCACCGTATACAGCCAGTACACCATAGCAGGTTTTAAGGCCCAAATTTTTCCCACTGCTATTTTGCAGATAAAAAGAGCATTATGTGCCTTTTTGATTCTTTCCGTTTCGTTAAGATTCCAGTTCAGTTTTTTGTCCAGCAGCACACCCATATATTTCGCGCTGTCCGAAAGAGACAGTTCCACTCCGTTGAGTTTTGGGAATTTGAATTGCGGTGTCTTGTACTTTATGGTAAATAGAATGTGTTCCGTTTTGTAAGCGTTGGCTTTTTACCCAAGTGCTGATCGTCTTCAGGGCAACCTCCATAATGTCGCTTAAGGTATTTAAGTATTTTCCCTGCACTATTATGACCACGTTGTCTCCGTAGTACTTATACAAATTGTACTAAGCTTTTTGAGGATGTTATTGATAAGCAGTGCCCACAGGAGTGGAGATATGACTGCACCCTGAGGGGGTCCCCTGGGTACCGACATTCTGACTGAGCTTTGCCCAGTGGAACAGTTTATTTTCCTGCTTGCAAGCATGTTGCAAATCCAGTTTATAATGCCATGTTTAATGTTAGCGTGTACAAGAGCATTTTTAATGGCGGTGCACTCCACGTTATTGAAGGCTTCTTCAATATCGAGGTAAGTCGCCATTGCAAACACTGCGAAGTGAAAACTCTTCCCTATCTTTCCCAAAACCTCGTGCGGGGCGGTTTCTACAGATTTTCCTTTCCTGTATGCATACCATTACTGCATCTATTCCTAATATGAATCTCTAATAATCACTCAAAGGTTTTAAACATAAATGCTGACAGACTTATTGGTCTGAAATTTTTTGCTGCTATATGCCCTTTAGGTATAAAAACCACTTTAACGACCCTCCAAGCTATTGGTATGTACCCTATTTTTAGACTGTGTCTAAGAATTTACATAATTTTATCGATTGCTACCTTCGGCGCTTTCTGTAGCATGATCGGTAGAATACCATCCGGACCAGGAGATTTGTACGGCTTAAAGGACTGAATTGCCCACCGTAATTTTTTCCTAATTAAAAGAACACCTATTTCCTCTTCAGAGAGAGAGAGAGTGCTGTACAATGCCAGGGTCGTCTGATACTGTGGATCCCGGAAAAGTGGGTTTCCACCAATGTTGCCAGAACCTCTTGGCTACTTTCAGCCAAGGTTGCGTCACTTTTCCTGAGGTAGCTAGGAACGCTCGCTTCCCTTGAAAGCATTTTGCGATAGATTCGCAGTACTTCTGCCATGAAGCCCTTTTTGACTTTCTAACTAGGTACTTGAATTCTTTCTTACATTCGTAGTACTCATTCCATGTTCTGTCGCTTCTTAAAAGATTCGCTCTATTATAGAGTTTCCTGACCTCTTTCCTTTTTAAACCTATGTCCCTATTCCACCATTTTTGGTTGAGATCTTTTAGGTGTTCTGTTAGCCGGGCAAGCTTTCTCGAACGCCAATTGTTAGTGCCTTATTAATACTTTCTACCGCCCTATCTAAGTTAACAATATTATCGCAGGTGATTGATTGGGTATCCAGGTATATGGTATATTTACCACTTCTGTATACTTGACCCAATCAGTCTTCCTAGGATTTCTTTGAAAACTACATAGCCTGTTCTGAAAGTTCACGTAGAATCGTATCTATCGGTGATCCGATATTGATGCTTCGTCGACTACTCTCCATTCCCTTGTTCCTAACTCTTCTGTATTGGTAGCAAGGGTGATATCTGCCTATTTTCCACCACAAAAGTGTAACAGAGGGACAAATATTGAGGTTGGAAGATAAAATAAAATCGTACAAACACTCACCTTCTGGGTTGATATCACCACTTCCCCATTGTGTATGATGGGCGTCTGCGTCACAGCCCAGTACCAGTATCCAATTTTTATGCCTTGCGAAGTGCTTTAGCTTCTCCGCATATGGAGTAGTCCCAGGTGCTTCTCAGAGTACGTGTAGGGACACGGAACCCATACCCATGCTGTCGGGAAAGAGTACTTTGCGAACTCTGTTACCGTCGTGCATTTTAGCTTGATGCTTTCCTAAGAGTCGCGTACTTCCAGAATGAAGCGTCTGAGGAGGTCCAGAAAAGATATATTCCCACAAGCTACAGCCTTGCGTCCGCCCTCCCAACCAGCGCCATCGCCTTTGCAGCTGCATGGCGTGTGAACTGACGCTCTGAAAAATGGAATCATGCTGACCGAATATAATTGCCAAAAGTCATCAATTTAGAGCTAGTCCTTATGCTTTTTTGTTACAAACAAATTTCGGTCACCCAAAATGCTAAGCTTTATAACATGGACTATAGTACCTAGTTTAGATAGTTTGCACATCGGCGCGCGCTCAAGGGGTTATGTACCCTTAAAATGTACGTACACAGCGCACTTGTACTCGTATCATGATAATATGCAGCAGATCAAGAATTTGGTAAAACCATTACATCCAGATATAACATAAGAGCAGAGAAAGGAAATAGCAGCTTATGCTACAAAAGGTTAGAAAATTGTAAAAGCCTTTAAATTTGTTTTAAGTTAGTAAGGTCTTCTGAAGTCTTGCTAAAACTTATCGTTCAAATTGCAGCAAATACGTCAGTATGAAGAAGCGAGCTCGTTTCAGTTTTTTTTTTTTTTTTTTTAAAGAACTTAACACTCAAGTGGGTATGAATACACTTATAATGCCTCAGCATGTGTTAAGTTTTTTGGAAAATGGGATAGAGAGAGAAAGGAAGATTTTGGGCTCAGTGGTTATTTCGCTCCATGGGTGGCATCCAACATTTAATGGGGAGACTAAATTCTTAGTGGAAGTTGGCTTGATGTTGATTTCTAGTCAACTACTCGTCTTAATTGATTTTCGTTAACTGAAAAAATGGATGATATGTCTTTCGGGCGAGGCTGGGATTCGAACACCGAACCTTCCGATTTGAAAGCCAGTCCACTACCACTTGAGCCACTACTCAAGCGAGCGACGTGATAAGCATTTTGCTCCACAATCGAATGATTAGCTAATACGAGTGCATACGACTGTAGAAGAATTTCCCATGAGAGTGAATATTTTCCAGCAATGTGCAACCAAATGAAAATGTTTTGTCGCAAGGGCAAGATTGCTATATAATTTCTATATATGCACATGTGCATATGTACTACGATTATCATTTTAGTCACTTCTGATACATAACCCTAAAGTGCATCATATCCTAATGTTATCAGCCTTAAGCTTAACATTTTGCCAACTCACTTTTTCAGCTACTGGCTTCTGATTTTCAATCTTTTCTATCGACTATAGCATAAAAACCACATGAGAAAGTCTACAAGTTGTTAGCAATCTTAATGGTTTAGCGATCACATACCATATATTTGTACAAATAGAAATGCCTACCAGAACGCCAGACTGTACATAGCTACATACATATACGTGTAACTACACTGACCATATTAAATAAAGCAAATTAATTGTCATATTAACCTTAGTTTGTTCACAAACGTTTCATTCAGTTTTCAGTCTAATGATAAAACGAGAGGTTGGTATTATTTTTCAGATTTAAATTTTTTAAATTCTTTCTTTCATTCATCAGTCGTTCCTGTATCCGCTTGTTTCTGGAAATGTGCCTTAGCTCTCTCCAACTTTTTCCCAGTTGCCGTGCTTCCCTCTCAACTGCTCTGCGCCACGTACTCCTAGGACCGCCGCGCATCCTGCCGTCCTGAGTAAGCGGGTTCCATTGCATCGCTTGGATGTAAGTTGCCGAATTTGGTTTTTTCCGATGAGTCGCCATTTGTTATCGAGCAATATCTCAAAAAAAAAAATGACCGAGTTTACTTGCCAGAGAGGTCCTTCGAAAATTTACACCTTCGGACGGCCACCAGAAAGCAGGCAGCACCGATGGTGATGGTTTGGGCCGCCATAACCGCCGATGGTCGCTCTCCGCTCATATTTTTGGACCATGGCGTCAAAATTAATGCGATCGTATACCGTGAAATTGTCTTAGAGGCAGTATTGAAGCCTTGGGCCAACAATCATCGGAGACCGTGGACATTTCAGCAAGACTCGGCACCGTCTCACAAAGCGCGCGTCAACCAAGATTGGTTAAAAAACAATGTTCCACAGTTCATTTCTTCGACACAATGGATGCAAATCCGTTAGATTTCTCTGTCTGGGGTATTTTGAAGGCGAAGGTTGGCACTAAAAAATACCAAAGTTTGGACCACCTCAAGCAAGCACTTCGCCTAGAATGGGCCAAAATACCGCAGAGCCACTTGCGTGCAGCGTGCGATGCTTTCTTCTGCCGTCTCAAGGCTATTATTCACGCCAAAGGTGGACATATTGAAAACTACTGATACAATTTGAAAATTGATGTATTTTCTTTAGCCGTTAGTCTTATCGCGAATAAAACAAACACAATCCTTTCAATAAATAATTTACGCTCTTTGTTTGGTTGCTTAATAGGCGTCTGTATTCTACAGTGTTTGACTTACGACTAACTCCTACCTACCTACCGGCAGACTCTTTTCCTAGTGTGGCCACTTTACAATCACTAGTTAGTGTTGCCACTTTATATTCCTTACATTCTTATCAGTTTCTCTCCTATGTCTTGCTACATTTCTAACATTTTTTGCTTTGGCACACTAAAATTATAAAAAAATTCCTGTCGGAATGTTTTACGGCAGTATGCCGATTTCTGGGTGGTATTTTCTTCTTGTTCCGAAAAGATCCGGCTCAGTGAGAACCTTTATTCCTGATATCCATTTTCTTCAGAATATTTATTCACAGACGAAAATTCATTGGAAAATCACACCCAAAAACACATTAGAATCATAAAATAGGTCTAGGGACGCTCTGTTCATAGGGTCGGTTCAACGCCGCAAAACTCGTTTCACTCTCTCGGTTGTAACTGGCTTATTTATCGAAATATTGACTTAGCATTTTCACCAGATATTTTTGAGACCTCAAGCTTCAAGAAAATGCAAAAACAAAAAAATAGATCTTTTTTCGACCATGCTAGGTGTATATCTCTCCGTAATTAAATTATCGATGTTTTACATCCGACTTGAAGTTTTGTTGCTGAAAGTAATTCTCCATTTTTAGAAAGGTAGCGATATAGATAAAACCTATTAAGATTTTCATTAGATTTGTTTCATTTGGGTTTAGATAAAGGTTCCATTTCATGCATTTGATCTTGGTTTAACCAATGTAAAGGGTATCTAGTTGGAAATTATCAGATTCAAATTGTAACTTCTGCAAGTAATTAGCGGTGGTGTAATACGAGTATAAACAGAACTCCTTAGGGAACATCAGCGTGGGCAACTATACCAGAACATGTTCAAGTTTCGTAGGTTATCAATAACGAAGATTACCGTTTCGACTTTAATTAAAAGATCAATAATTCACGTTCTTTTGAAAATAAATTAAAATCAAAACAGGATGGAAATCATACAAATTTATCATCTTCTTGAGAAACTTACGTTTGATAATATTGGAACGTTTCCGAAGATCAAGAATGTTTGGAGACACACTGTACAGGTGGCCCTTATTTTTTTATAGCCACAACTGCACATATTTCCGAGGAATAAGAGCAGAATGTTATTTTAGCAAGATGCACATCGTTAGAGTATCGATAGAGAAGTTGAGGACAATTTTTTCAAGTAAATTATTATTATTACTTTATTATTAGATGTCAATAGATGGCTCCAGCAGTAAGTGCTGGTCGATTTTGACATATCCAAAACGTCATGAACCAAGCTTAGACATGGGTAAACAAACCGTTTTCACACATTAGTGATTTTTTAATCTGCCTCAGCTGAAGTGGACTTCACCTGAAGACCTATCTTTTTTCATCACTTCCTATCCCATTTCTACTAAGGAATGCCTCTTCTTAGATCGGTTAACAGAGTCTAGTCTATGCCAAGTCAGTTGCGTTTTCAACTATGTGGAACTATGCAATTAGATCTTATCTTCACAACTGTTGTCATCCCCTCAGTGCCGTGTTGTCCCCTATCTCTTAAAACTATTGATAACCTTCATCCTCCACTTTTTCTTTCATTTTTCCACAACTCTCCCCTCCAGCTGTCTCCCCACGGAGAGTCTATTTTTTTTTTTACAATTTTCACAAAGCTAATTTCCGTAAAATCAATACCTATCTAAGTAGGGCTTCTTTCGAGTTTACCAATCTATGTCTGGCCGCTGCCCTCTCCATTTTTTACAGAGAAATATTCAAATCCATCTCGCTTTATGTGCCATAAAACTTCTTCTACATCCCCTCCTTGGTATAATCGTAGACTCGGCTCTCTACGAAAAAAAGAAACAAGTTATGGGCGGTATTCCTTCGAACCCACTCTTCTTCCGACTATTCAAATAATTTAGGTACATATCTTCATTCCATTGAAGTCTATAACCCTCTCTATCAACGCTACCTGAATAGTGCGCAAACCAATCTCTTAAAAGTCCTTTTTTCAATTTATCAATTGCAAAAGTAAGACTGATGGTTATCCTTCCTCCCTCGCTTTTGAAACCAAATCTTCAAGTGATCCTCCTACCATCGCCAACTTTGTTGTTACATTTTTCAAACAATCATTTGCCAAAAACTTCTTCGTACCAGATCCCTCTTACTTTAATGATCTACCAAATTTCTCCGTTGGTCCCTTTCTCACTCAAAATTTCGATCCTGCAGTTATTGAAGAAAAGTTACTAAATCTTAAGGATGAATTTGTACCTGGCCCAGACGAACTCCCCGCCGTGTTTCCTAAAAAATGTGTGCAAACATTTTAAGGGTCCCTTAACCCCTTGAGCGCGCGCTAGTTTATATAAAAAAAAAAAAAACAACAACATTGATCCTCTTCAAATTGTCTGCTCTCGACTTTGAGCCTCTTTTACAATATTAAAATGGATTTCTTCTTACCTGGTAAACCGATATTATAGTGTTCGGTTTAGATCCGCCCTTTCTGTTCCATTTCTGGCCTCATCTGGAGTTCCACAAGACAATCATCTTAGCCCTCTTCTCTTCATTCTTACTGTTAACGATGTTGATAGTGTCATTAAACACTCCACCCTCTCCCTTTACGCTGACGACACAAAAATTTTTAAAACTATTTCTTCTCCCCGTGACTCTCCTCTTCTTCAAGAAGACCTTGATCGGTTTTCAATCTGGTTCCTTAAAAACTGCCTAGAATTTAATATAGATAAATGTCAATCTATATCCTTCTCACGTAAATGCAACCCGTCTCCTCCCCGACTTTATTTTCTCTATAGTCAACCAATTCCCCTGGTTCAGTCTTTTCAAGACCTTGACATATTATTCGACTGTGAGCTTAATTTTCGTTCGCATATCAATAAGATGATCCTCAAAGCCAACTCATCACTAGGCTTTATTAAACGGTGGTCCAAGGAATTTTCCAACCCGTATGTAACCAGATCTGCCCCCTGCTTGAGTATGCCAGTCAAGTTTGGTCCTCCTTTCACCGGGTTCATGGAGGGTATTCAACGTCGATTCCTCCGATTTGCTCTCCGTAGTCTGCCCTGGAACGACCCTCTAATCTTACCTTCCTATCAGGACCGCCTCAAACTTCTCAATATGAATTCATTAGAAGAACGTATTGTAGGAATACTGCTGACATTCTCTTCATTCATCGACTGTTTTCAGGTTCAATCGACTGCGCATCCATTTTGTACTCTATTGCTTTCAATACCAACCATACAATCTATGTTGTCCTCGACTCTTCTACCGGTCCACCGCACCTCTTATGGCTCCAACGAACCAATCTCCTGCATGCTCCGAAAGGTCAACTCAAACCTCTCCCTTTTTGATTTCCACCTGAGCACTCCTCGTCTCAAACAAGATCTCCTCCTTCACTCCCTTAGTCCGTAGTTCTTATGTCTTTCTGTTAGTTTGTGGTCCTATTTTTTAAGTTAAATTAAGTTTATATTAAGTCACTTAGTTTTAAATTTCGCTAGGCAGTTGTTATAATGAAAAATATATTTTTAGTGATTGTAGTGATGCTGTTCCCGTGTCTGCCCGAGAACTCATTCGTGCTATTGGTGTTCAAGAACCAAGAGGTAATGGCAATGGTAGCGCTGCCAGTCAATCAAGTCGTAGTTCGAGTCCAATGCAGATTCCCAAACGTTAGCTTAAAATAAATCATTTAATTTTTACCATAATCAACTTAATCATTCCTTAGCATTTGATCCAACGTCAAGAAATCTCAGCAAATCCGCTGAAGCGTCAGATAACCCCGAATTCTCAAACAAATCCGCATCACCTTCCTCAACGCTATCGGTAGCAATATCTTTGGAATAATCCTTCGGTTTTTTTTAAATGCGTTTTTTTTTTAAGGAGGATCAAGCATCAAACACAAAGTTTTGTAATCCCATAGGAGACGCCTCAAATCCCAATAATGATGATAATGCAAGTAATAATGTTTTAGCAACTCCAAAACATGTTCCAAGAAGAGGACCGAAAAGTACAAGAAATCTCATATTCAAATTCCATTAATACACGATTGCTTACTTTTAGGAGATCTTCACGATCTAAGAGTGAACTCGAACCTTCCTAATTTAGATATTAATATCGCCGAGCAAATGGGTTTACTGAATATTGCCGCAGATGATAATCTGTTTTGTACAAAACATTCAACTGCAAGTACGGATGTTTCTAGCCCACCATTATGGCCACCTGTAGCTGGACAAGAATCGTATTCTGAACTAAAGGCAAAAGCAAGGGAAACCGCAAATATGTGTCCATTAAAACGAGCAATGCCTCCATCTTTGGCGGAAAGTCTAAGAGCTGTTTTTGCAGCTTTTCTATGGCATGAGGGCATCGTACACGATGCAATGGCATGTGCTTCGTTTTTAAAGTTTCATCCATCACTACCGAAAGAAGGTACTGCAGTTATTACGCGTCGCGAATCTGGAGAAAATAAAATGACATTGTCCCGTGAACAAAAAGCCCAGCAACGTCATTCGGTTGAAGTGGCAAATGCTGGGAACTATTTAAACATAAGACCTTCGACTTTGGAGGCGTTGACCAAGTGTGGAAATTCGTGTTTGAATAATCGAAAATATAGAAAGAATAATATTGAGGTATGCATTCATTTTTATATTTGGGAAAGCTCAGTCCTAGCTCAAAGTTATTTGCTCTAGGGAAATGATAATTCGGAGTCCAAGGGAAAATTGCACGCTTTGCCAGAGATTGTCACTGTACTTCCTCCCGCTTTGAGGTGTCTGGTCTATCTATGGGAACAAGTATGTCGTAATTGTATTCACATAGTTCAATCGAACACTTTGGAGCGACAAAAGAGGTATGAGTAAAAGAGAATGTTGATGATGGAATGATATTTGTATTTTGTTTTTTGCAGCTCATCCCCAACTCGGGAATCGTTAAGTGGAAAAGAAAAAGTTGAAGTAACTGAAAAAGAGGACAAGAAATCTAAAAAGAAGAAGAAGGGTAGGTTCACATTATTTTACCACTAAAATGGAAAACTTATGACCAAATTCTAGACGATGGCTATTGGTGTGAACTGTGTGAGATTTTTCTCCCGATTCCTGTGACCTACCACATGCGCACAGTACATCCAGGCTGTGGGAAAACTGCCAAAGGAAAAGGCTACAATTCGGTGGGAATATTTTGTGAAGGGTGGGCTGGTAACTGTGGAGAAGGTGGCAAAGGAGCCTCCAGTTGGTTCCTTATGTGCGATACTTGTCGGGAGAAGTAAAAGCTTACCAATTTGTTAAAATTAAAAATTTAACTCATGATGCCTGTGATTATTTCAGATATGTTTCCTCTAGCAAAAATATTAACAATATTAACAACTCTCCAAATGCTGTGCATCTGCCAGAAATGAATATTTTTGGAGTAAAGACCACAACTCTTATTGCTAATTCTGAAATTTATACAACAATGAAGGAGAATGCAATATTTCTCTTGGAACTATCGACGAATAATACAAATCTTCCGCCAGCTGCGTCAAAGCGATCACCACAGCAAATGCCAGTTGTTGCAGAACACCAATTGAATAATTTTTCGGACTTAAATTTAAAACCCAGCACAAGTCGTGGTGATTCGACGCCAAATTTCAATTTCAATCGTCATAGCCGGGTGGGGTTAAGGATTACCGGAAAACTCTTTGGACGTTAGTAAATGTGTCTTTTTTTATATATACAGGGTGTCCCAAAAATCAACGTCAAGCCGGAAAAGGGTGATAGGTCAAGTGGTGTCGGTTATCACAAAATTATAAAAAAAAATCTAAGTCAAGTACTGTGACCGCAAATCCTTACTTTTCTTCGATTCTTTTGTTGTTACGTAACCCTGAGTAACTGTTCTGTACATTACGGTCCAAAATTGAAACGTAACTATATGGGTTATAACTAAAATATTGCTTTTTTGTCCATCCATGTATCTGAAAATCATTAATCACCCAACTTGAACTGACTGTACTGACAAAAAAATGTACTATGCCGTTTTGGCAAGTAACTTTAAAAGATGGCGTATTTAGTCTGGATTCCAAAATGGTATGACACTTGCTAGACTAACGCTTAATTGAGGACAAAAAAAATATTTTGTTAAAGGAACCCGATTCATAGTTAATTATTTTTAATAAGTTAAAATGAGTACCAAGCGTGAGCGAGACAGACAGTGACACCGTGATTGAGACGGATAAACACGCCATTTCGACTAGTGTGAATGAAACAGATAGAGATGCCACCTTTGTCATTTCATTTCATTTTTTCCCGTCACAGAGCACACAGAACACTATGTTCTCTTGGCGTATACTCTCAGGATCGCCATCTACCGATATTGTATCTTACAACAAATGTTCAAACTGTTTGCCTTCAGCGGCAATGCAAGCTCTGCATCTTCTTACAAATGATCTGGTAATAAGACGGCCATTTCTTCTGGAGTTGATGTCTTCGACGGCTTCTGCAATTTTTTGTCGCAGCTCGTTTAAATTTTCTATCGGCTTAGAATAAACTTTTTCTTTTACTGCTCCCCAGTAAAAAGAATCGAGTGGATTTAAATCAGGTGAACGGACTGGCCACGAAATTGTACCAGACCGCCCGATCCACCTGTTGGTGTATTCTCGATCGAGGAACTCTCGTACTGTGCGAGCATAATGCGCTGAGCAGCCATCTTGTTGATACCACATGCATGCATAAATATTTAGTAGCACGTCTTCCAATAAATTTGGTAAGTGGTTCTCCAAAAAATCTAAATAAACCTCGGCATTCAAATTCTGCGGCAGTTCGAATGGGCCAATAATGTTACCATTCAAAATTCCCGTTCATATGTTTACTTTAAAACGGTACTGTGATTTATCTTCCCGCATCAAATGTGGATTTTCAACGTGCCACTCTTGCAAACTGTGGAGGTTCATATAACCGTCCCTTTGAAAAGTTGATTCGTCCGACCATCGAATTTTTTCGAAGAATCTCGGATCTTCTCTGAATCTCTGCAACATCGTTTGACAAAATTGCACTCTTTCTGGATAATCTCGGCGTAGCAGACTTTGGACTCGTTGTACATGGTACGGATGGAGCTGGTTATTCCTTAGAATTCGGTGTGCTGTACTTTTGGGCACTCATATACTTTGTTCAATTGCAGGTACTGAGGTATTAGGGTCTGGTGTGACTGCTTGTAAGACTTCGTCCTCGTAGGGCATGAACGGGTCTTCCCTCATTAACCATTCGATTTGGAAAGCGACCCTCTGGGAATGACCGGTGCACATTTAAAAACACTCGATGATCCTGATGACGCTGAGCATTTGGGTATCTCTCATGATAAAGTCTGGCTGCAGCACTAGCATTACACCTGCATTCCCCATAAATGAGATGCATGTTAGCATATTCCTGAGCAATGTATCGAGATGGCATTATGGCGTTCACACTACATAATCACGGGATCAACGATCATTACTAGGTTCGACAGAAAAGTCGCAATGCAATGAAGTCTACTAAAGAAAGCCAAAGTTGTAAGCACGAAATCAACACGAATGCAGAATAATGCGCTGGAAGCGAAGGAGCGTAACATACTGCAGTATTGCATGATGTGCCTATGCGTCATTGCTTGACAAGGGTGGCATCTCTATCTGTTTCACTCACACTAGTCGAAATGGCGTGTTTATCCGTCTCAATCACGGTGTCACTGTCTGTCTCGCTCACGCTTGGTACTCATTTTAACTTATTAAAAATAATTAACTATGAATCGGGTTCCTTTAACAAAATATTTTTTTTGTCCTCAATTAAGCGTTAGTCTAGCAAGTGTCATACCATTTTGGAATCCAGACTAAATACGCCATCTTTTAAAGTTACTTGCCAAAATGGCATAGTACATTTTTTAGTCAGTACAGTCAGTTCAATTTGGGTGATTAATGATTTTCAGATACATGGATGGACAAAAAAGCAATATTTTAGTTATAACCCATATAGTTATGTTTCAATTTTTGACTGTAATGTACAGAAGAGTTACTCGGGGTTACGTGACAACAAAAGAATCGAAGAAAAGTAAAGATTTGCGGTCACAGTACTTGAAAAATCGTGACAGGATGTCAGATTTCTCAATTTTTTTTGAGTGCCAACAACTTTAAAAGTACATGGCTTAGATTTTTTTTTATAATTTTGTGATAACAGACACCACTTGACCTATGACCCGTTTCCGGCTTGACGTTGATTTTTGGGACACTCTGTATACAAAGATTTAAATAAAATATTCTCATTTTAGAATCTACTCCGAATCGTAAAAGTTTCACTGGCTGCTTGTCTCCTGACTTCATGTGGATGGCACCAGAAACGTTTGCTTGCCTGGAATCACTTGGTACCACAGTCGGAGATGATCTTCCTTATGAGATTTTTGGCGGTAATTCAGCAGATAATTGTTACGAAAGGGTAAGTTGATATGATTATTATCTTCTTTGTTTCAAAAATTATTGGGTACATTTTAACATTTTATTTTTGCAGCCACTTTCAGAGATTTCATTTGAATCATGTGACCCAAATAATTACGATACTATGACCGCATCTGGAACCGCTCATGGCAGTGGCACTCTTTCAAAATTTCATCGAAGTTTCTCAATGGGTCAAGGTTGGTCCAATCAGCAATCGTTTAACATTCGAACTGTGGTCAATAACTTTGGTGATGAGAGTCAACAGCCAAAGGTAGTGTTTCGTCGAAGAAACAATTCAACAAATCAAGGAGGTAAAGTTTTATTTTGTTGTTTTTTTCTATATTCTATTTCATTTAAAACGTTTTAGAGGGCTCTCTTCTTATATGTTATCCATCCGAGAATCTCCGCAAACTGGTGCCTGAGAATCTTCTCAATACATCGATTGCTACACTTAATTCTTCAGCTCCAAATGAACGTTTAAATGCTGAGCCAACGGGAGAACAAGTTGCCCAAAACAAACTGAATAACGCCAACAGCTTTCAGGGAAACGATTCAAAACTCGAGACATCTGCCTGCAGAGATTATTTTTTTGCTAACTATGATCAACCTCCTGCTTCAGTTTCAGAACATGCCAATGTCATGGAAGTGGTTGATGCTAATATCAACGGTCTGATTAATCGCCCGGCCATATCGTTCATCACGCAAAAGCATGATTTGGAAAAGCTTCGTTACGCTATGAAGAGAAGTCTAAGAATCGCCACTTGTAGAATCTACTCTCTTCAAGCATTGAATTGGCTTATTCGTTCAGTGACTCAAAGTATTTGCTTGCACGATCTTATGTGGTGGTTTGTGGCGTCTTTGAGTCCAACTATGGAATCTATAGAAATAACGAAGCTGGACGACGGTGTAAGGATTTTTATCAGATTCTTTGCTCCTCACAACGTACGTTGATCACATTTTTTTTTAGGAATTTTCCCTCGAACATCCGGTATCTTTCACTCAAATTAGTGGCGGTTTTTGTCAAATCATCACTCAGAGTTTACATGTATTTCTTCAATCAGTCGCTGACTTAACGCTTTTTTTACCAGCTGGATCACCGCTGCAGAGAATTGCTATTCAAAGTTTTGGAATCAAGTTCCGACAGACTGATCATCAGTTTCTGCATAGTTCGCATGTTTTTGGAAATATTTCGAAGATTCTTTCAAAATCTGATGAACAAAACGAAGCAATGGGACTGTCTTCAATGACGATGGGAGAGTCAAACATTCATGATCAAATGGGAGATCATAATTTCGCCAAAGGATCTGGTGCGAAGTCTTTGAACTACACGGATTTGAATGGAATGTTTGAGGTATATTTTTGTAGGCGAGGAAAAAAGTGTTTTCTTTGTTACTCAATCTCCATAATTTGCAGATAACAGTTTCATCACGTCAAGCAATGGCTGAGTCGCTTACAGATAATTCCACTGAAACATTTTGGGAAAGTGACGAAGAGGATCGCAACAAATGCAAAATCATCGAAGTGTCAATGATTAAGTTAAACTACACATGTAAGACAATTTTAGTTCACATTGACAACAGTCGGGACATTCAGGTAAATTTTCTCTTTTCTTACCGCCATCATATAATATTGCATTATTTCCTCCCCTCTCGGTTTCTGTTTAATTCAGAACAAAGTTCTTAACGTCGTGTTTTTCGCTGGGCAATCCCTTGGTGACACTGCTCTGATAAAATCCATCGACATCGACTCAAAGGCCTGTGCATGGGTGTCGGTCAAAATACCCGATGATTCATTTACTCACTTCCGTTTAGAGTTTAGGGGCCCAGAAAACACTCTGCGAGTACGTCAGATTAAATTACTTGGTCTCCCTAATAACATCGATGAACTTACACATGGCGCAGCTAAAGCGCATCTCAAACTAACTAATGCCACTCGTATCCAGCAGCAAATATGCGAAGCTGAAACATTAAGAGTTTTCCGTTTGATAACAGCCCAAGTTTTTGGAAAACTAATTACAACGGGTGAGAGTAATAGAAAGCACTCAACATTAGAATCAAGTAGTGCAAACTCTTTGTTAGCTGATTCGTTAGACCTTCGAGAGCATATGGTAGGAATTCTCTTTAGCAGAAGCAAATTAAGTCATCTTCAAAAGCAGGTTATTGTCCACATTGTCCACGCAATTAAAAAGGAAGCTCAACGAGCAAAGGAAGAGTGGGAAATAGCAAATGTAGCAAATAACACAGCGTTTAAGGATGCACATACTTCATCTGCTGATCACAAGAGCGAATCAAGCACAAGCGAGCGTGAAAGATTTCGTGCGCCAGATACATATTGCTTCGAAATGTTGAGTATGGTTTTGGCTTTATCAGGAAGTGCTGTAGGTCGGTCATACTTATCTCATCAACATGGATTGCTCAAAGATCTGTTGAGTCTACTTCATACGGGAAGTGATCGTGTTCAACGTCAAGTTACTGCACTTTTACGTAGAATTCTGCCAGAGATTAGTCCAGAAGTCTTTGGGGACTTACTTTGTGTACAGAAGATGCCACCATTTGACTTTAATATTGTTCACCAGAATCCGGAAGATTTTGATATGAATCGTCTGGGTATTTTGGATATTTTCTTAGCAGTAATCGCAAAATCTTTACAATTACAAGTTAAGGTAAAGACTACAAGTTCGGTGGTAAAAGGTCATATTGAAAAGAACCCATCATTTGTAAGATTGTGCAATTCGCTGGATTTATCTGTTCATCAGTTGAGGACTGCGAGTGTTAAGACGAAGCTCGAAGATGATGAAATTGATGTTTGTATGTCTCCGTTTAGTACTAATGCGAAGAATTTGAATGGGAACGCTTCAGACTTTGGCGAAATGGTTACTTTGAAAAGAAAGCCTAAAGATATGGCAAAGAATATCAACCAACGTTGGTTTCTAAAGTCTGGGGTGATATCGATGAAACAAGCTGAAAGCATAATCAACTTGATTAAGGACATGGCAAGTGTAAGTATGACTATTATTGAAAGTACCTGACAGAAAAGAGTTATTCTAATAAAAATTTACTCTTTAGGGTAAACTATCCGATAAATGGTCAAGGGTGACAAAAGCCGCTATAGCTGAATCAGTTCTGAATTTAACTCGTTTAGAAGAAGTTTTTCGCTGTCCTGAAAGTTGTATTAAAACTGCAACTCTGTGGTTAGCTTTGGCGAGCCTTTGTGTGCTTGACAAGGAACATGTAGAAAAGCTGTCATCCGGTCAATGGTCTAAAGTTTCCGACAGTCGACCAATGTGTACAAATCACGATGACGGCGAAACGGCGGCCATAATTCAATGCGAGACATGCGGCTCACTCTGTGGAGACTGTGATAGGTTTTTGCATTTAAATCGAAAGACTCGCAACCATAAGAGAACTGTCTGCAAGGAGGAGGAAGAAGCTATCCGAGTTGAACTGCACGAGAGTTGTGGTCGTACAAAATTATTCTGGCTTTTAGCTCTGGCTGATTCAAAAACTCTTAAAGGAATGGTGGAATTCAGAGACGGAAGTCATACAATCATATCAGGTCCACAAGAGACTGTGGGACGTTGTAGGTTTTGTGGTATTACAGGAAATTCAGGTCTTCTGGAAATTGGAAATGTCTGTTCGGACGTTCAGTGTCAAGAATACAATGCCAATTCCTGTCTTAAGACAAAACCTTGTGGTCATATGTGCGGCGGTGTGGCGAATGAAAAAAAGTGTCTACCGTGCTTGCATCATGTTTGTCACTCGAAAGAAAATGAATTGGCAGAAGAACTAAAGAAACCCAAACTCACTCAGGACGCGGATGACATGTGTATGATTTGCTTTGTTGAGGCGCTTTCGTGTGCACCTTCTATTCATGTAATAAGAAGAACTTTCAAAAATAATTCACTTCACTTTTACTTACATATTTGAATTCTGTTTTTAGTTGGATTGCGGTCATGTTTTCCACTATCATTGCTGTAAAACAGTGTTGGAAAAGCGCTGGATTGGACCGAGAATAACGTTTGGGTTTTCATTGTGTCCTATTTGCAAGGTAAGCTTGATTCCGTCAATCTCGCATTCAATGGCATGATTAAGTGTCTTGGTTTAGGCGGATATTCAACATGATTTGTTGGAAGAAACTTTGGAACCAATCAATGCTCTCAAAAAAGATGTTAAACGTAAGGCATTAATGAGGATAAAGTATGAGGGTATCGTGGATACAGCAGAGACAAAAGACCTTACCAATGTCGCAATGGATCGTTACGCTTACTATGTTTGTTTTAAATGTCAGAAGGTACGTCATTTTAGATTGTTTGAAAATTAAATATCTTCAAAAATTTGTATCATTTTATAGGCTTATTATGGTGGTGAAGCACGTTGCGATGCTGAGGTTGGTGAAATTTTCGATCCAGAAGAACTTGTTTGCGGTGCATGTTCGGATGTGGCACGAGCACAAATGTGCCCCAAACATGGCACTGACTTTTTAGAGTACAAATGTCGATATTGTTGCTCAGTAGCAGTGTTTTTCTGCTTTGGAACAACTCATTTTTGTGACACATGTCATGATGATTTCCAGCGACTGACGAATATTCCAAAGAATAAATTACCACAATGTCCCGCCGGACCTAAAGCTAAACAATTATTGGGTGACGAATGTCCTTTGCATGTAATCCATCCTCCAACAGGAGAAGAATTTGCTCTAGGATGTGGTATTTGTCGAAATGCTCAGACCTTTTGAAGTTAGGCTGATTTATGAGCTTTTCTTTTTTTTTGGTATAAAAATTTATGATTTTTGATATTATAGATATAATTATTAATTTAGTAGTGACACTATTAAGCATACAATTATATTTATAAATATACCTGCAATGCAAACACTTAAATATATAGTATAAGTAGTC
The DNA here is from genome assembly GCA_963966105.1 of Volucella zonaria. Classification (NCBI taxonomy): domain Eukaryota; kingdom Metazoa; phylum Arthropoda; class Insecta; order Diptera; family Syrphidae; genus Volucella; species Volucella zonaria. The sequence goes on from OZ014532.1 coordinate 163,287,201, forward strand.
TTTACCTACGCATAGGACATGTTTTTTTTTGGTTAAGGATTTTTGAACAAAACACTTGCTGAATAACTTGGGCAGACGGATGTCTATAAGACATTTCCATAAACATTTGTTGGTTAATATACAAGGGTGTCCCCTAATTCGTTAACGATAATTTGAGAAATGATTTCTGGGCATATTCTAAGAAAAACATCGTTCTACAGTAAGGGTCTATCTCCAATGTTGACATCATTTATCGAGGATTTAAGAAAAGGCTTACTTTGGTGTACCCTGACCCATGTTAAAGGAAATTGCTCCGTTAGTACTAATGGTGGAAACTTCGTGTAGGACTTTATTTTTAGAAGAAATACTTGCCTTTGTAGTGGTGTTTAAATAAAGTTGATATCTTGTTTGAGTCTTTAGATATCCAATTAATAAGCCTGTCCTGTCATTTAATGCTTTGAGGTAAATTTTATTCAGAAAATGTCTAATTAACATATGAGTCATATACGCCTTCGTATATCATAATACCCATAACAGGAAAATTCAGTCTACAAGTATAAATGACCAACAAAACAAACTCGTACAAGCTGTCAAGGCAATTTTTAAAACTGATTTATTGAGGCAGCAGTCTTTGATCCGCACGAGGAACATTGATCGAACCTGGACATTGATACAATATTGACCACCAAAGAAAAACAAAGCGCTGATGTAGGCAGGATTGTTACAGAATTGTTACAACCAGCACCGAACATTACTCCTGAGATGCTGCGCATAGGGGACTAAATCCTTTCCAACAGAGTGTAACAAATGGATGATTAGCAGGATGTCAAAAAGGCACATACCGTCGCTGTAGATCGAATACCTCATAACCCAGAAAAATTAATTTTTTATGTAATGATGCACTTATATTATTGGGTCTACAAGTAAGTTTCCAGCGTTTGTGAGAGATGGCGCCGCCAGTGGATCCCGTGCAGAAATGTCAGACCCCATGTGTTTTATTTGTAGGTTTTGTATCTGTCACCAACTTTGCAGCGTTATATTTGAGCAGTTCTATCGGTGTCGTACATTTTATCGAGCAAAATCATGGCAAGTTTCCAGCCAAATAAACGTCATTTGCGTGAAGCGCTGCTTTTATTCTTTAATATGAAGAAAAGTGCGGCTGAGGTCTATCGTTTGCTTTCGGAAACTTATGGGGCGGAGTGTATTGGTGAATCGACGTGCCGCGAGTGGTTCAAACGGTTCAAAAGTGGTGATTTTGGAGTTGAAGACAAAGATCGCCCCGGAAAGCCGAAAAGTTTTGAAGACGAGGAATTGGACGCTTTACTGGATGAGGATCCGTGTCAGATTCAAGAAGAACTTGTTGCATCATTTGGCGTCACGCAACAAGCCGTTTCCCTGCGCCTAAAAGCACTGGGATTCATTCAAAAGGTTGGAAACTGGGTGCCGTACGAATTGAAGCCAAGAGACGTCGAACGGCGATTTTGCATGTCCGAAATGTTACTGCAGCGGTATAAAAATAAATCGTTTTTGCATGGTATTGCCACTGGTGATGAGAAATGGATTTATTATGATAATCCTAAATGCAGAAAATCGTATACAAAGCCCGGCGAGCCCGTCCAATCGACGCCGAAACGAAATATTCACGTGAATAAGGTCATGCTCTGCATATGGTGGGATCAAAAGGGTGTCGTATACTACGAACTGCTTCCGAGTGGTGAAACCATCAAAGGACCATTATATCGAACCCAACTAATTCGTTTGAAGCGGGCATTAAAAGAAAAACGGCCAGAATATGAGACCAGGGATGAGTCTGTCATTTTTCATCACGACAACGCTCGGCCACATGTTGCGGTTACGGTGAAAAACTATTTGGAAAATAGTGAATGGGAAATTCTGCCTCACCCGCCTTACAGTCCAGTCTTGGCACCATCTGACTACCACTTGTTTCGTTCGATGCAGAACGCTCTTACGGGAATACGCTTCAGCTCAGTAGAGGAAATCAAAAATTGGCTCGATACGTTCTTGGGCTCGAAAGACGAGAAATTTTTTTGGTCCGGAATTCATAAATTGCCAGAAAGATGGGGGAAAGTTGTAGCTTCCGATGGACAATACTTTGAATAAAGCATTGTAACTATGTTTTCATAATAAAACTTCAAATTTTGGAAAAAAAAACGCTGGAAACTTACACTTGTAGACCCAATATAAAAAAACATTCCGGATCTAATGGAAAATATCTTATCAGTCTTAACACGATCAATTCAAAGCTACGCACATAAATAACAATACATCGTATCCCCTCTCATGGGTTTCTTTGCTGAAATAGCTCGTATCCCAGAGCCAAACCTAGTAGGCGAAAAGAATCAAATAACGGTATCGAGCAAAGGAAGAGAAAAATAGGACTATAACCTCTAATCAGCATTCAAAAGAGTTTTAAATTTAGTCAAGCTTGGTCCACGTTTTAGCCACACATAAAGTTCATCAATTGTTCATAATTTTTGAATTTTTTTTGTAATATGATGTCTAGAAGCAAGTTAATTATATCCCTGGTTTCTAAGCATACCATTGATATTGGTGTAAACCGGGAAGTAATGGAACCTGCTTCCGTGTGTAATATGGACAAAAATAATAAAGTGCGTGATGTATTGCAAAAAAATATTGATATTGGTATGTAGACACATACGGAATTGATGATTTTAACTATATTTCTTAATTTGGAACTGCGAAGTTATTATTTATGTATATGATGTCAAAATAAAACTTCTTGCAGATTCTGTTCCCATGAGAGTATGGGCGATCAGATCTCAAATATTCTTATCGAGTACATTGATAACGGAAATAGGCCTACACGCAGTACAGCGATTTGTTCCCCAAATGAAGAAGGTAAACACGACTCTTACCAATCTTGCTGGCTACTCTGACGTATATGTGCAACCTTTTTAAGCTTTAGGTGATCATAATGCAAGCTCTTTGAGGGATCCTGATTACAATTATGGTAATGATCTAAGAGAGCTTGAGGTTTCTACCAATGAAAGTGATGACGATGGTCTTCCTGTTACGAGTGAAAGAGGCATACAGAATAATAAGATTGGGGAACCAACTAGGAAAAAGCGCAGTAGGAAATCTGATCCAAAGAAGTGGAAACACCAAGAAAACAAAAGGGTGCTGTCTGAAGGAAAGGCATACATGGGTTATAGGCGAACACATCCTGAGCAAACCTATAAGGATACGCCTCGAGAAGCCCGAAAATTGGGTTCCCAATGCTTACGCAGGCGAATAAATATCCTTGTTTATCACTTAACTGTGGGTGGACAAAAGTTAGAGGTATGCAAGAAATTGTTTTTAGGTACCACCAGTCTTGGTGAATTCGCTGTGCACTCATGGGTGAAAGCCGACGAATCCAGTGTTTCCGGTATTCCTACCAGTGCTGAATATAAAATTGGAAACGGAAGAGAGCAGAACACCCTGATGCTAATGCAAGCTTATCTTTTGCACGGTTTTATTTTTTAATCGTTTTCCAAAATTCCCGTCGCATTATGTACGAGCTTCATCTTCTAAGCTATATTTTGAGCTCCTTATTCGAAGCATGAATCAACTGTTTACCTTATACTTAGAAGCCTGCAGGGAAGAAGGCCAAAAACCGCTATCCAGATGGTATACAGTGAGTTACAAAAGTAAGTACACAGCCTATACTTCGCTGTGTAATGCAAAAAAAAAAACAATTCAAAGTAGTTTTTCTGGAAAAATTTAAATATATTTCATTTCAGTAATTCAAGATCTATATGTAAAAAAAAATAAGCATAAAAAAACCAACAATTACTGTTGCAATGCAACATTAATTAAAAAAAAGTTCGAAATTCATGCCACAAAAGTAAGTACTCGAGAATGGTTAAAACTAATTCTCTCTAAAAATTTCCATAATTAGTACTTTGTGGGGTACCGTTTGGCTGGATGGCATCGAATTTACTAGATTTTGGGTGACATCTGGACCAATTTTGGACCACTCTTCCTGTAAGACACGCTTGAGGTCTTATTTTGATTTTATATCGTGCTTTCTAATTTGTCGCTCCAGATGTTCTTACAGATGCTCAATAACATTCATATCTGCTGACTGAGGTGGCGTTCGAAGCTGTTTTCGAGCATTATAGAGCAACCATTCTTTCACTACGAGCGAAGTATGCTTAGGGTCATTATCCTGCTGGAAAATAAATGATCCCTCTAAGCCTAAATTTTTGGCGCTCTGATGAAGGTTGCTCTTAAGGATGTTCAAGTACATGTATCGACCCATTGTTTGATCAATGCATACTAAATTGCCACCCCAGAAGCCGCCATGCACCCCCACACCATAACTGAACCTCCGCCGTGTTTGACAGTTCCAGCCATGTTTTTGGGATCTACCTCCGCATTTGGTTTCCTCCAAACTTTATCACGTCCATCCGAGCCATGAATATTAAATTTGCTTTCGTCCGTGAAAATAACGGTATTCCAGAAAGCTGAATCGCATTTTAAGTGATTTTTTGCAAATTCCAGTCTTTTTTGGCGATTGACTTTGCTAACATATGTTTTTTTTCGGACCGTGATAAACAGCGCTGTATAGTACACGGCGAATTGTCTGATGGCTGCATTCCTTACCGGTTTCGCCTGAGATCTCCTTTAGTATTTTGAGAGCACTTTATTTTGGATCATTCTTTACTTTCCGAAGGATAAGACGAGTTTCTTGCGCATTGAACTTACGTGGACGTCCACTTCTGGCCTTATTTTCAGTCGTCCCTGTATTTTTGAACTTTTTTACTATCTTTTGGACAGTGAACGGACTTTTTTCGACAATCTTAGCGATTTCTCTTACACTTTTATTCTCCTTGTGATATTTAGGGATTAAATCCTTCAAGTCTTGAGAGAGTTGCTTTCCTCGTGGTGCCATAACGTAATCCTTGCGCTCGTTAAACAGAAAATTGCTTTAACCAAAGAGAATTTTAATGGCTGTTAATTCAGAAAATCAAATTAAGACTAAAATCATAAAATTTTTACCGTATGACTTCCCTGCTCAAAATTTCTAGTCAGAATGCGACGTCTGTGTACTTACTTTTGTAACTCACTGTATTAGCAATCTTTTCCATGAAATGAACTTGTCCATACATCGGGTAAAAAAAGACAAATATGACACTTGTGTAAAATATGAGGCAGGCCAAATTTCCGACGAAGATTGGCAACTACATAGGGCCCAGAAAGACCGTGCACGGCTTGAAAAAGCGCAAGGCAAAGAACTTGCTCAGCAGAAAAGTGCGTAGTCTTTACAATGGACTTGCAAGCAGTGAAAGTGAGTTCATGGGTTCAAGCGACTGCCATTTTTTGTAAGACGAAGCTTTGTTGCCACAACTTTACCATGTACAACCTTTCTACTCGTGCGATTTATTGTTATTGGTTCGATGAAACCGCTGCTGATATGACAGCATCCACTTTTACGAGTTGTATTTTGGAATATCTTGAGCGATTTTTAAAAGACGTCACGGTTCCTATTGTATTCTTTGGTGATGAGTGCAAAACTGTAATGCGATCCTATCCAACGCACTTTTATCTTTTGCGGTTGACAACAATAAGAAGATTATTCAAAAATTTCTCGTTGTTGGACACGCGCAAATTGAGTGTGGTAGTGTGCATTCGCAAATAGAAAACTAAATAAAAGGACGTGACATTTATATTCCGCATGACTATGTAAGGATTACAAAGAACTCTTGAAAATAACCATTTCCATAGGAAAGCGGAAAAATGGTTTTCTATGATTTTAAAGTCTTCATTAAGGAATATCAGAGATACTCATTCATAAAGTCGGGCAAAGTGAGTGAACGATATTGATGAATATCGTAAAACTTGTTTAATACGAGTATTTAATATTTTGTTACAGGTTGTCCGCGATCCAATGGTAACTGACTTACGTGCCTTAACGTACTCGTATTTACCGACTGGTGAAATACAATTTAAGCCCGATCATGATTGGTCAGCAATACCTCAAAAAAGTAAAACAGTAACTGAAAAAGCAACCTGACCAAGAATGTACCAAGAAGAAAGAAAGATAAAAAAAGAAAAGTATTTGAATTTGGAAGACCTTAAATCAGTGATCCCACAGGAATATCATGCCTTTTACGACAACCTTAAATATTAGTTTGCATTTTTTTATATGTAGATTTCATTGAATGAAATTAGTAATTAAAATTAAACGAAATCTATAAATTAATTTAAAATGAATTCAATATTATGTTTTTTAATTTTAAACTTACTTTTGAATAAAATACATACTTTTCTTGTTAACAACATTATACTATATATATAGATATTTTTTCCTCTTCTTTCAATCGTAAATATACAGAGGAAATACCACATCCACAAGTCAGAAAATTACAATACCTTGTAAGCCTTGTAATGCCTCGTAACCAAAAATATTTTAACATAAAATCATAATTTTGATAACAAGCTGTGGCGAAACATGAATCCGCATCAATTAAAGTTTCTGAAATCAAACTAGTTCAATTTTATTGGCCTTTATTACTTTTATACCGAGTTTTTTGTTTCTCCTGAAAAACTGACTTTTTTGGGTTACGAGGTATGCGATCTACGGCGACGATATGTATTGTATTGTGCATTAAATTGAATTATAATTATGTGAACGGCCAGAAAATACCTAGAACATTAGAAAAAAAGCAGGCTTTCAATCATCAACACTTTGCGCATCACCATGGAACAATGTGTTGCGTACGTGTAGGAGACACTTGCTCCTTATGCAGGAGAGGCATCTCAGAAAAAATTATAGCCAATATTAAGTCTATATACGAAAGGGTTAAGTGTCATGGCCAACACAATGTATTGATTCATATGTTCGCTATTAGTTTTCTTGTTCCCATCAGCTACGTTTTACGTGCAGAAATGGTAAATTAAAATCGATATACATATTAGCTGTCAGCCGTAGCGCATCGAGTGCGCACTAAGAGGTCACTGTTAAGTTCGTTGACAACTAGTGTTGCAATAAAAGTGCGCTTAAAGCTCTACAGATTTTTATATTTTAGCTTTGTTACATGAGATGTATTAAACACCGCAAAAAATTATTAAATACAATTTTATATATGTCTAGATATATTAGAATAAAAATTAAAACTTTGCACAATTTTTTGAAAAAATACAATTTACTTTACAGGGATCTGCGCGGCGATTAATCGGGAAACGGCTATCATATAACTGGGATTGTAATGTAATACTTGCCTTATCTCCCAGTGGTGCGGTAACTGCATAACTTGCCAACAATGACAAGGGAATACTCGACCACTAGCATGATACTGGCCTACGCTGTCATATGGCTTACAATCCTATATGGAAGAGATTCAAAAGATGTGACGAACCAATTAATAGCTTCGGATAATAATGGATCCACCGTTGACAAACCTTGCAAATCTTTAAAAGTCAACGACCTTCGGATTTGCACGTGGTATGTTCAGACCCTTAGCAGGTCATGTACAGCCGAGTAAATAGCAGGGGGTCTTAACTGCTATCACACAGATATTACCGCGAAGAATGAAAAATTGTGATACATACTACGCTGGTTGTTATAGAGAAAAAAACAGCGCTTATTCGGATACGGATTTGTCATAGGCAGTAAACTTACGCATGTAGTCTTGAGCTTCTAACACGCAAGCGAGCGTGTTATGACAATCCGCACCAAAGCTAAATTCGTTGACTTAAGCCAAATATGTGCCCATGCCCATACGACGCCACCAAAGAATGTTTCTCCACGACAAGACATATGAGCAATGTCCTAAATATTGTATGGCGTTAAAATCGTACTAGGCGATTTCAACTCCATGTTAGGAAAGGAGGACATCTTTAGTAGGACAGTTAGTAAGCATGGCCTACACGACACCATGTCTGGTAACGGACTTACACTTATTGACTTTGCGGTGGGCCAAAATATTACTACAGCAAGCACACGGTTTCCTCATCTCAGATAGATAGATAGATCAAATAGTTTATTTCTTATAGGTAAATTACAATTTAACAATTTACAAAAATAATAAAAACAATCCAATAACAAAATAGGTGACATTCTATATTGTTGCATACATAAAATGGAAAAATAGTATTGAATGCCACAATTAAATTAAATTAATTTAGTTTGGGTGTGGTGACCCTTTCGAAAACAAATATCAAAAAAACATTAGGCGAAGCGCAACTTCTGTTGACAATTATTTAAAAAATCCGGATTCTTATGGAAAAAAATATAAAGGAGGAACATCAACAGTGATTTCAGCGGCCGATAAGAGTAAAATGATTCGTTGTATATAATTTAATTCGTGCGTTTTTTTTTTTCAAAATTTGAACGTTTATTTAAGAAAAACATGTACAATAGTATTATTCAAAGTATTGCCCATCTGAAACCCATCTTTCTAGCAATTTATGGATCCCATCCCAAAAGAACTGCGCCGGCTTGGCAGCCAAGAATGAATCAAGCCAATTTTTGATATTCTGCTCTGATGTGAACCGTATTTCAGTGAGAGCGTTCTGCATCGACCGGAACAAATGGTCGTCAGAAGGGGCAAGGTCTGGGCTATAAGGCGGGTGGGGTAAGACTTCCCATCCACTGTTTTCCAATAGTTCTTAACCGGAATAGCAATGTGGAGCCAAGCGTTGTCATGATGGAAAATTATTGCCTCCTGTCTGGTCGCATATTCCGGGCGTTTTTCGGCCAATGCTCCCTTCAAACGGATTAATTGTGTTCGGTAGTGTTGTCCATTGATGGTTTCACCTGATTTTAGCAGTTCATAATACAGCACACCCATCTGATCCCACCAAATACAGAGCATTACCTTCGCGCCATGGATATTCGGCTTTGCCGTTGATTTGGCTATTGGCCGGGTGTCACATATGATTTTTTGCGCTTGGGGTTGTCGTAATGGATCCATTTTTAATCACCAGTAACAATCCGATGCAAAAATGACTTCCTTTTGTGGCGTCCCAGCAGCATTTCGGACATGCAAAACCGCCTTTCGACGTCTCTCGGCTTGAGTTCATGTGGAACCCAATTTCCTTGCTTTTGAATATATCCAGCTGCTTTTAAACGTTTTGAAATGGCTGCTTGAGTGACACCCAAAGATTCTGCGAGCTCTTCTTGTGTTTGGCAACAATCTTCATAGAGTAATGCTTCAAGTTCTTCATCTTCAAACTTTCTTGGCTGCCCAAGACGTTCATCGTCTTCCAAGCCAAAATCACCACTTTTAAATCGTGCAAACCACTTTTGGCATATTTGCTCAGCTAGTGCATGTTCACCATAAACTTCCACCAAAATACGATGACTTTCGGCAGCAGTTTTCTTTATATTAAAGAAATGAAGAAGACCGCCCCGCAAAAACACTTTTTCAGGCACAAAGTTCGACATATTTGAGTGAAAAAAATTATTGTTGTTTACGCTTCAAATGAATGACATATACTGAAATGACGTACAATGATAGTAGCTTTACGCCATCTCTTAACAAACCGCACGAACTAAGTTATAGACCAATACAATATTCCGTCCAGTTCCCGCTGACGAACTTTGAAGGAGAAAATTCAACGACGAACTATATATATGAGCTGTGCAGCGACATCTACCTAATCAGAAAACTGCGCATCAGTCGCTTGAGATGGCTAGAATATGTAGAGCGAATGGACACCGACTGGCAAAGCCTTCGAATCTAACCCAGCGGGATAACGCAGTAGAAGAATACCTCACTTTAGGTGGCGCGTACAAGTAGAAGGAGAGTTTAATTGACTTGGAATTGGTAACTGGAGATAGTTAGCTAAGGATAGGGCTAACTCAAGAGGCTTGTTAGTTGAAGCAAAGATTATGACACTTTTGAGCTTGATTATCAGACAACCACAGGCACCTTTTAGTCCGTAGCAGTGCCCGGCACTACGGCAGCAAATAAGCAAATCTATTCAATGGACATTGAAAACCGCACTCAAAGCACTTGGTTTATTGCGTCACAGTCTTTGTATTCTCTCACACCATGCGCTTACGCTTACAGCAAAAATAAAAGTTATTAATCTTTTTAACCTCAACGCTAGTGTTATATTACTGGGTAGTAGATGCGAAAGTTGATAATATCTCGATAGTGAAATATATATAATTTATAGTCCTTTTATATACGTGCTTCTGCATGTCGCAACCAGTACATTATTCTCTAATAATATTCCAAGTTTCGACCGTTTTCGTTCAGTATTTTTCCAATAGTTGCCGTTTTAGCATGGAGAATACAATTTTATCTCCCGCCGCCTGTGGGGTACGAAGTGTAATTCGTTTTTTGCAAGCCGAAGGAAATGGCGCAGCTCGAATTCATCGTCGGTTATGTGCTGTTTACGGCAATACAGTGATGAGTGATGGTTCGGTACGTGATTGGTGTAGGCAATTTAAAAACGGGCGAACAGATGTGCATAATGAAGGAGGCCAAGGGCGCAAATCGATCATGAATCAAGACGTGGTTCACCAAGTTCACCAATTTGTTCGAAAAAACAGGCGTTTTACGATTTCAGATCTTGCGACAAGATTTTCCGAAATTTCTCGAACTACTCTATACAGAATCGTGTCTGAAAACTTGGGTTACCACAAGTTCTGTGCCCAAAACAGCTCCCAGATGTCCACAAGACCCAACGTGTCAATTCAGGAAAAGCATTTCTTGAACGTTTAGAAATGGAAGGTTTTTTTGGGACAGTAAAGGCATATTGTTGACCGAGTTTATGGAACCTGGAAATATAATAAATGCAGCGGTTTACTGTGAAACTCTAAACAAAAGACGAGGAATGCTTACCAAAGGTGCGGTGTTTCTGCATGACAACGCACGACCACACACTATTGCACGCACAAAAACTTTAGTGGAGGAGTTCAATTGGGATATTTTTGATTACCCTCCCTACAGTCCTGATTTGGTACCGAGTGATTATCACCTTTACCCAAAATTGAAATCATCCATTGCATCTCAACATTTTGGAAGTAATGAGGAACTTATGAACGGTGTGAATCAATGCCTCAACGCACTGGCGGTGCTATTTTTTAAGGAGGGTATACAAAAGCTCGTCCCACTACCAAAAATGTATAAATTTAAACGGAGACTATGTAGAAAAATAATTTAGATGTTAATAAAACTATTTTGTGCAAAAAATTAATGTTTTTGGTTTTTTTAAAAAATATTTTTCACTTCGGAGGATAATTTTGGAATATCCCTCGGATTTGTTATACTATTGTATATGTATTGGGTTGGCAAGAAAGTAAGCAATTTGATTTTAGCTTTTGCTAACGATGTGAGTTTTTTTCTTTTGGCATTTGACCGCTGTCACGTTTAGTTTAGAAGCACATTGACCTTAGTTGTGTTTACACATGTTAGTACACTATCAATTTTAACAAAGCGGACATTTCCGACATATTTCGCTTTATTGTTTCCGTAAAGGCAAGAAACCTGCTGAGGCTCACAAAGAGATATGTGAAGCTTATAGCGCTGCTTTACAGAACGCACGTGTCGGAATTGGTTTAAGAAATTCCGTTCTGTAGAGTTTTCACTCAAAGATGACCAACGTTCTGGTAGACCAACTAAAGTGGATGATGACCAAATCAAAGTCGGAATTGAATCGAATCGCCATATGACTATCCGAGAGATTGCACAATGCATCCCGAATCAATATTTGCGACAGGCATTTCCAACGCAATGAAATTGATCCTTTTTTGAAACGAATTATCACTGGCTATGAAAAATAAATAGTCTGCGACAACATCGATCGAAAATGATCATGGTCTAAGCGTGATGAACCAGTACAACCACATCTAAAGCTGAACTGCATCAAAAGAAGGTTATGCTATGAATTTTGTAAAATTAATGAGTGGCCCATTAAGACCGCATATTTTGTAATTTGGAACAATATCCGGTAAATGGTTATGAGCTCTAGCAATGTGCCTTCATCTCGACTTAATGGGAAATTGTCCTCTCTAGCAATGTGCCTTCATGTCGACTTAATGAGGAAATTGTCCTCTCTATGAGATTCGCCCTGTTATGCAAGATATAATTTTGTGTATCATACTTTGCATCCTGCTGCTATAAAGCATTATTTTTATAAAGGCAAAAACAGTAGTAGCACATATACGAGTATATGTTGTTAACATATAAATATTCACCTATGACTATATCAGATCAATATATCAGACCACATTTCGGCAAGCGATTGCCAGTGTTGTCCCACTATCGAATAATTTAGCCAAATATTTTTATTATAGTATCCGTAAATAAATGAATCATAAGAAATTGTTATCGACTTCCGAAAGTTGATTTTCAACTTCCAGTCTGTAAGGAGTCAGTTGGCCACGAAGGCATCCATGATGCAGGAGTAGATGGCAATGGCACGCTCGCAATTGCTCGGCTCTAGCTCGTCGGACACCCCGTGCACCTCAACTCACTTACCCTTTTATCTCGTGCCAGAATATCAAAAAAAACAAGATAGTCAAGAAGAAAGCTACGTAACTATGCGGACGGACTTAAAAGACAGGATGAGAGAAAGATGATAGAAAAAAAAGGAAGAAAGGAAACAAGAAGATCATATCTGTGTTCCACCACCACTGTGCAAGACCGGGATTTTCGCGCCTAAAACTATCTAGTCCTATACTAACGTAAACCCTAAAAACCGAACTTAATTTAACAAATTAAAACTAAACCTAAAACTAATTTAACCAAATGTACCCTACACCGAATAATACGTCCCAGGGTCACACAGCGATGACAACTCGTTACAACCTGAAACAAGCCGGGTGTTATTGACTGAGGATGGCCAACCAATCCTTAAACGCGACCAATTGCTACCATTCTGGCCAAAACTGTGAATGGTATCCCCTGAAATGAAATTCCTCCCAGTCGCCACCCGTAGGAAAAAAAGGAGTCAGCGGAAGTCAGTCACGTCATTTCCTATCATGTCGTCATCGTTTGTGCGTCACGTCTGTAATTTATAGTATTTAGCTAAAAGAAATTCACAAAAAAAGGAACTTACTATCTATTGTAATGGTCACTTTTTTGAATTTTATTCTAGTTCACCTAGCCATACAGTATGGCTTATCCAATTCAGGCCGCAAACAAAAATTAATTAAATCTAGAACTTACCGATTTTAGTAGATCCCTCGTAGTTCTGGCGCCAGCACTTCGAAGAATCCTTTAAAAAAAAAACATTGACATAAAAAAACGTTTTTATTTTTCTTTTTATCTCACGCACAAGAACTAAAATTAAAATAAAATTCAAAAGAAAAGAAATAACTCAACTCTAACACCCTATTCTTACTCTACACAATAAAAGTAAAAAAAAACGCAAATCTGTATCTTAACCTATTTTCAAATATGAATTCACTTTTTTATATTTCTTTATATTTTTTATTCTTGTCACTTGTTACCCGTGTTTAAAATGGATAAATACCGACAAATGCGGCCCAATACAGATGCCGAACCAGGAACTGATGTTCTGGACGTCCCGAAGTTCTCGCACGACTTTCTACGACTTAGTCCAGATCGTCGAAAACAAAAACAACAGGCGAAGCCTCAGAGCCAACAATCCATAAAGCGGTTTCCGTGTTGACTGGGATTCCGGAAATTTCCGGGGAAGAATCTGACTCCCATCCCTCGAAAGATGAGCACTTCGAGCATCGGCAAACACTAGCATCGAGAAGCAAACGAGTGCCGATGAAACGGCAAGACGCCTACGAAACTTGTACTGGACAGGACGAAGACTATAAACAAGGCAAGAGATGACTAGGAGCGAGGAGCAGAACAGTGGACGAAGACGAGGACTACAACGTACGTGGACAGAAACAAACAGAACACAGTCAAAGGACATAGAAAGGACAAGACGCATACCTAAGGAAGATTGAGAGAAGCGAGGACAACTTAATGTCGAAGTTCGACGATAAAATGAGCGTAATGATGGCAACGTTCTAAAAGAGCATGGGTATCATGAGCGAGGAAATCAGTTGACTCGAGCTATCAGTTGCCTCATCTTCTAAGGGTAACATGACGACGACTAACAGACGCTTAATCGAAACGACAAGACAGACCTCAATTACCTCCATACGATAACATGACTTACTCCAACAGACAAGGACTCACTCGACAAAGACGAGCAGGTAGCAGGACACACCTGGATACTACCGTCGCGACGATGCCCGGAGGGTAGATACGGCGATCCACAAGTGGGGGATAAAATTCGATAGCACATCCAAGACGATGCCGGTAGAGAGTTTCGTCTTTCGTATCAAAACCCTTAAAAGGAACAATGGCGTGACATCTGACTAGCTGCTAGCCCAGTTCCATCACCTAGTTTCAGGTTTCAGGCCTGGCCGAAAGATGGTACTAGGAATATTTAGAAGAAATTTGGGGGGGGGGGGGGGAGCAAGCAGCTCAGCTACCATGACCTTAAAGCTGAACTGATTAAACAATTTAGAGATGAACGACGGGACCACGAAATTCTTAGGTCCAACATGGACAGGAAACAGTTGCCTCATGAAACCTTTGACGACTTTTATGCCGACATACGGTCAATGACAATATACGAGTATACAATGAACTGACCGCACGAACTGGACCTTAGACTGCGACATAACATTAACCCATTTATTCCCAAAGACATTTAAAAGTAAAATTTAAAATTGTTGGTAACATAACTTGAATAGTGTTAAGAGAATGCAAAAATATTTTTTTTATTTTGGGGGAACTACTGTTTTCGAGATCTACCCAAACAGGTACAATGGGAACATATAATTGCTAATTTTTTAAAGCATTCTTTTTCGACACAGAGAACTATGTTGCACAAACCCATCTGACTCTCATGTGACACAATGTGACACAAGGGTTATCTGAAAATGTGAGAGCAATGATACAAGACATTTTTTCTCAAATTTTTTTTTTAGTTTTCTATATAATCTCCTTGTAACACTTCTCCCAACGATGCTCCCATCTCTCTAACCCGTCCAAATAGTACTTGGCGTTTTTCTCTGCAAAATAATTGTTCACGAAGGTGATTGCCTCCTCATTTGACGAAAATCTCTGTCCTCCGAGCGCAGTTTTTAGATGAGGGAACAAAAAGAAGTCGCTTGGGGCTAGATCTGGTGAATAAGCAGTTCAAACCGTAATTCATGGATTTTCGCCATGGTAACCGCTGAGGTGTGAGGCAGGGCGTTGTCTTGGTGAAACATGATTTTCTTTTTCTGCAAATGTGGCCATTTTTCCACGATTTCTGCCTTCAGCTTGACAAGTAATGATGCGTAGTGTGCTCCTGTAATGGTTTTTCCTTTTTGAAGATAATCGATTAAGATAACTCCTTTACTATCCCAAAAAACAGTCGCCATCGAGAAAGTAGTTTTTGCTTTTTTGGAGCCGGTTCGCCGTTTGTAGTCCACTATTTTGACTGAATTTTTGTTTCGGGCGTATAATGGTGTATCCAAGTTTCATCTACAGTAATTAATCGGCGCCAACAGAGCGTTCATTCGAACACGTTTTGGGTCCAACGTAAGCAAACGCGGCACCCAACGTGCGGACAGCTTTCTCATGCCTAAATCTTGATTTAATTTGTAACAAACACGTTCTTTGGACATTTTCAAAACCTCTACTATCTCTCTCACTTTAATTCGGCGGTCGTCTAACACCATCTGGTGAACTTTAGCAATGTAATCGTCAGTGGTTGCAGTTTTTGGACGTCCCGAACGTTCATCATCTCCCAAGCTCTTACGGCCACGTTTAAATTCAGCTGCCCAAAATTTCACTGTGGTGCAGAGTCCGCATACACAGAGTTCAACTCATTTTTGATTTGCGTAGGCGTATTGCCTTTCAAAAACAAGAATTTAATAACAGCTCGATACTCAATTTTTTCCATTTTCACAAAAAACATTCACATCGGCTCACTCCAACGACTGTCAACTAAAAACTGCGCGTCTAAAATGACTGAAACAACTGTCAAAAGATGCACAACTAGCATTCGCTAGCTTTTATTGACGGAAACTTTTCAGACAACCCTCGTAATTGTCAGCATCCAGTTCTTGAAACCAAAACGAACAGCTTTTCCTCTTAGAAACTGTTTTGTAGAATGGTGGCCAAAATACTTTATCATGGCTTCATCAATGGATAATTTTTCGTGCATGACGCCCCATTGTTGATATTTTTGGCACAAACGATTCATAAGAGGTCTGAGCTTTGCAATTTTGTCTTGAGCATCTAGTTGATTGTTTTTTGCGAAATGAATATATTTTTTTATCTCACAAAAACGATTTGTTTGTTATCAATACGGTTCTTGTATCCCCATCCAATTTCCAATACATGGACTCCGTGTGCATTGAATGGTAACCAATATAGAACATAATTCCTATGAAAATTTCCAACTCTTCTTTTTTGGAAATTGAGGCTATGATAGTTATGTTGAGAAGCATAAAATCTAGCTTGATTCAAGATCAATTCTTTTACCTCATTATCAATGGCATTTCAAATACATATTTCGACTGCAGACTTATTGTCTAAATCACATTTCATATTCATTTTGTTTATTTTGAAGTTATCAGAACAGTTCATGGATTTGAGATTACTCAGTTTTTGAGGCTCTGATGACTGATAAAGGAACTTCATCCTCGCTATCGAAATCCTGATCCCTAATGAAAATTTCAACGTTACCTGGAACATCATTGGGTATGTGGTCGTTATCTAAATTTTCCGTTTCTATTTCCTCCTCGTCTGTATTGTAATCTGCGTCTGGTGGTATAAATGCAATGTCAAACGCAGTGTTATGATCATCTTCTTCGATTGCATTGGTTTCATCTGGAAGATTATCGAATCTCCTTCCATAAAATAATGATGACGAGATTGCTTTGAAATCCATTCTAAAAAAAAAAAATGTCAGATTTTCCCATTGTACCCAAACGGGTACACCTAACTTTACGCGTGCTTACCTAGCGTCAAAATATATGAACAGTGAACACTTTATTTTTTAATTTTATATGATTTTATTATTCGTTTTTGAACTTTTTCCAAAGAAATAAATAGAAAATTGATAAAACAAATTATTTTTGCATTGCAAAATAGAGGCCAACTTCCGAAAAATCGAGAAAAACGAAATCGCATCTGAGACGGAGTAGTAAAAAAACCTATCGCTTTATATTTTTTACAGTAAACTGCACCCCTATTTATTGAAAACATATCAACAAACAAAAAAAATTCAAATTTCATGAAAACAAAATTGAAGAAGAGCAACGGTAAAATGAAAAAGTTGTTCAATTTTCTGTACCCAAGCGGGTACAGTGGTAGTAAATAGGTTAAGAACCAAATCGCGACACTTACGGAGTATACAGGACCTCCGTGATGAGTGTAGAAGAGCGGAAAGGTATTTGCCCACCAGAGATCAACGTCATAAACGTCGTGACCGAGATTGACGAATCACCTTTACGCGGAAGACCAGCAAGACATGGCCAACTTATAAGTCATCGTAATGTCATCGAGGCAAGAGTAAATATGAAATTCGCTCACAAGGTCGCTTATGCAGACATTGTAATAGGATCAGCGAATTAACCGCACCTGTCTACTGGAGAGGATATTAAAAATAATGTACAGCAGAGGTACATAATGAAACAAACCAAATAACAAACCAAAAAAAATTTCAGAGTATGTCATTACTTAGAAGGTCTTTACTTAGAAGAATATTAACCTGATGGGTTTTTGAATGAGCAATCATTGCTTCAAGCTAAAAGTTATTTATAACTTCTATAGAGAGTATTTAAACAAAAATGTTAAGTGGATCACCTAGATCTGATACTTGTCAGACATGCGATAGATACAAAAAGACCCAACAGTCGAGTATACCATATTATTGTATTTTCAACTTTCAGAAGAATTTTCTGAATGATCGAGTGATGTACGAGTACTTTATAAAAAAACGTTGTACCAAAAAAAAGATTCATGCAGGATAGAACAGTTGATGAAAATGTCCAAATGAAGTAAACAGTTTTCTGCAACATTGTATTGATAACATTATCTACTTTCCGTTCAAAATAAAAAGAATACCGTTGTTGATCGAGTGATCAACTAGAACCTGGACGCAGCTTCCTGCACTGCCGATAATTCGGTTGGTGTTGTCGAAAAACAAAACCGACATGCAGAACGTTTGTATTTATTTACTGAATGATTGGAAAAATTTTGTAGATAAGTGTTTTATTAAATTCCATGGTGTGGGGATACAAAGGGAGGTGATTTTAGATTTAAAGAGTAGATTAGCTCCATTTAAAAAAAAAATTTGACGAACAGTGATAGAATTAAATGGACTATTTCCAAATACACACGATTTGGATATACGACAATACGAACAAGCCTCTCTGTCACTGTTAATCATAAGAACTGGCATAGCAAAAAGGTAATCAGCCGTGGAATCGGTTGTAATATTTTTTTCAATCTCCCACTGGATTCAAAAAACTTCGAGAATGTATGATTCTGGCCCGAAATTACGTGCACCCGGCAAATGTTTTTCTATAATAATTCCAGAATACTTCCGAGGAAGCTGATGATTCCGATTTTGAACGCGTAAGCTAATATTATATTTTCATTTGAAAGTAAAATTGTTGGTTCAAAAATGAGACAAATCCAAAATTTATTTTATTTTTTTCTGCACTTTAAAATGTTTATTTAAGCATTGTTGAATTAATATGTTTGTATTGGTATTTTTAATAGAAATCAATTTTGGTTTTCAGTTATGTAGTTTTGCTACGCTGATGCCTTTAATTTAAGTAAAGATACAATTTGGATTTCAAATAAGTTTCAAACATTTAATTCAGATACCTGCAAAAAATCAGACTAAACAATTAAAATAAAAACACACTCTCTGTTAAAAAGAATAAATTTTATACAGAAATAAAGAAAACAATAAAACAATAACACAATTTCACGTTGTTGTAATTTGTATTTTTTTTTTTTTTTACATCTTCATAACAATATCTTTTCCATATTTATCTCTGTGTGTGTGTGATTTTTTGTAACGTTTTTTTTATCGATTTAAATTATGTACGTTTGAATTAACAAAAAAAAAATTTACATAGTGTAGGAAAGAAAATTACTTTAAAAAATATATTTGTATATATTCTTAAAATTATAATTAAGCAGGAGGGCGCTTAGGCTTCAACCTCAACTTCTTCCTTAGCCTTAGCATCACCGGGCTTGCCCTTTGACCAGTCAGGTTTTTTCTGTAAAAATTTCGAAAAAAAAAATGCAATCACATGAGAACGATCGTAAGGAAGTTGAGTATTATATTACAAAAAAGGTGACTACAAATTATACATACAACTAAAAGGTTTATTGCTCAGTCTACATAGGTATACAATATATGTGCAATGAATTCGTTTTGAAAGTGATCGATCTAAAAAGATCTCTAGACGATAACCAATTTCTGGCGAATTCAATGCAAAATTAACGAGACAAAAGAAAAACTAACAACATGCTTCTAAAATAGATTTACATACATACATACATACATACATACAAACAATGATACAACATTTGCTTTAAAAAATCTCTCAAAAATATTCTACATCAACTAAAACAAAAATACAAAATGAATAAAAAGATATTTGCATTATTAACAAAAATAAAAATATGGTAATTTAAAAAAAAAAACAGTTCACAATACTGGTGGACACAGTGAGATTTGAAATACATATTTAGGATTTGCAACCGTTTTGACATTTAGGTTCTTACACTTTTTAGCAGCTCCTACTTTTAGATCTTTACCTATTTTAGCTTTCTACAGTTAAAAAAGATTTGGTTAGTAAAATTGCAATTGTTATTTGAAAATAAATATTAAAATTTTTTTTTTTTTAATTTTTATTAAAATAAATCATTGTCTATGTATGAGCAGCATTTTTTTTTTTATATTTGTAACCCACATATGTATAATATGTAATTCCAATCTCAGAAGTTGTAAGGTATTGAAGGTATTTGTAAGTAAGTATAGTAGAGTGTGCATTCTTAAAGCGTGCGGCCCAGCCGTGACGAGGTTTCATTGAAGACATACGAAAAAAAATTACTTTGTTTATGTAGTTTTTAAAAACAAGGAACGTGATATACAGTAATCAGAAAATTGCATTGCAACCGGAACTAGATCATTTAAATTCAACTGTCGTGGCCGATTGGAGATATTTCTATGTCGAATCGTCGTGAACGAAATAAGTTAAAAAGCAGTGATGGAGTGAGAGGCGCGATCACTGTAGCTTTAAAATTGAATCTGGTATATTAGATTTCTAGAAAAAATCGTAATTTCTTTTTGGTTGATGGAGAAGACGTTCTGCGCAGATGAAATTTGCTTTCAGGTACAAATCTATTGGTTTGAAATTTCACAAAAATAAAGAAAATCCTTTAAAAGATTAGGAACCTTATCAGGTGGCAGAAGGGCTCACAGAATATGTGGTTAATAAACTAGTGAGAGTTGTGTCAAGCAACTTAAACAAAAAGGCGTGGGAACTACCACGGCGTTTAGCGTTTAGCATTTAGCGAGCAACCATAGCTCAAGTGGTGGTATATTAGTCCCAAATCGGACGGTTAGGGTTTCCATACCAGCCACGCTCGGAAGACATTCTTTTTTTCAGGCAACTAAAACCACGTAAGATGAGTGGTTGTCTAGAATACGAGTACAACAACAAGTCCAATTACACTAATAGTCTCCCCATTAAATGTTGGATGACTCCCATGGAGCGAAATAATCACTGGGCCCAAAAGTCTTTATTTTCAGTTATTTTTTTTGTAATGAACTGAAATCAAGATTAAGCTTAAGATTGTCAGAGTTTTGGAAAAGGTAAAATCAGTTGGTGAAGTGAAGCTACCATGGAATTGCAGGGGCATCCCACATGTTGGGTTATTTCAGTGTCGCCAAGACAAAGTCAGCTTGTGCCCGAACAGAAAAGTCCCATTTTCATATGCTAGTATTTCAGTTTTTTTTTCTTTTTTATAATGAGCGCGCGCGTAAGGGGTTTGTGTACCCTTAAAATGTTTGTACACAGCGCGGGCAAAGGAAAAGACAGGTACCGATGTACATTGTTTTTAAATGTTTGTAAGTTATAACGACCAGGAAATACAGAGATCGGCATGGCATTCCATAAGCGAGTTGTTATGGTTAGGAACGAATCACGACATTTTAGAGTATGTCCGAAAATGGGCTTGAGGGTATATTGATGAGCGTTCATAGCGAGACGGGTGTTGCGGTTGAAAATTTGAATGGGCGGAATGCTACTGGTGGTGGAAATAGCGATAAAACAGGGTGAGACTGGGGACATTACGTCAGTGTTCGAGGGTGTCAATTGATTGAATGATGTTAGTACCACCTATGAGTTTTATCGCACGGTTTTGAATCCTATCTAGCAAGTGCAGAGATGTTTGAGGAGCACCTGACCAGATGTGGGCATTGTACTCCAGTTTTGGGCGGATAAATGCCTTATATATTGAGGCCAGATCAGAGGGGGTAAAATATCTCTCACATAGCTTGAGGAAACCTAGACATTTTGCAGCATTTTCGGCGACATCGAATATGTGGTCATTCCATTCATAATCGCTGGATATTTGAATTGCTCTTTAATGACAGCAGACAGCACTGAGTTTTGGAAGCATTGAATCCACTCGGTTGATAGTTCCCCAATTGGTTATGCTATTGGTATCGGAATTTAATGAGCTTAACATACGCTGCCATTTCCGTTTTACAGCCGAAGAGCAGGGACGTGAGTCCGGGAACGAATATGAGAAGCAGAGAGTGCTGTCATCAGCAAAGGAATAAATTGGATTAAAAGTAGCAGACAAGAGATGGTTGATGAAAATTAAAAAGAGTGTTGGAGACAGAACGGAGCCCTGGGGCACATCGGCATTTATTTTGTGAATATCAGACTTGAAACCGTCCAAGACAACTTGAATTGAACGTTCCGAAAGGTAATTTCTAATCCATTGAAGAAGAGAGTCATCGATCCCAAGAGCACGCATTTTCGACAAGAGAGCCTGATGCCAAACTCTGTCAAATGCCTTAGAAATATCAAGTGCAACTATCTTGCTTTCGCCAGATTGATGTTCGCTTTGGTTCCACTTTTCGGAGAGACATGCCATTAGATCACCAGTGGACGAAAACCGTACTCCGGGTCATTAAGAAGTTTTCGTGTTTCAAGATATATTTTATGAGCTGACGGTTTATTAGCGTTTCTATGACCTTGGAAAGAAGGGACGTAAGTGCAATGGGTCTGTAAGAGGATAGAGAAGAAGATTCGCCTTTTTTAGGGACGGGCTGGACAAATGCTGTTTTCCATCTGCTCGGAAAGAGTCCTAAGGGATAGGATGACGAAAAATCTTACGCAGTGGTTTTGCCAGCGAGGAAGAACACTTCTTCAGAAGAAGGGGAGATATACTATCTGGACCAGCGGATTGATGTACATATATTAAGATCTTTAAGTACTCTTGCTACTACACGAGTGCGAAAGTGCATTCGTCACATTGAAGATTCGACGCACTGCGGTGTACGCGGGGACAAAGCACAATCTGGGAGTGTTGAGCTAGCCGCAAAGTGTTCAGTAAGAGCTGACAGCTGGAATGTCATTGTAAATGAGCGTTGGGATGGAGGATGAGGCAGGAGAGTGAGGAATGCTCAGTTAGAAAGTCAGTTGATCATAGCACTTCACTATTAAAGTGCCTCTTTATTTTTTCCAGAAGTTCGTCTATATCCCGGTATCAATATATGTGTGTATTATAAGTGCGATTTTATTCTCAGAATTGTATGCTCAAATTTAAAGCCCCTGGGAAGTTAGAGGCTATCAATATAATGATAAGTGATCTAAGTTTCTTCTCTAACAGAAAGCTCAAAGGCACAGATGTTTAATTGGAAGATAGAAGGGGAAAGTTCTAATGGAGCTGAAAATTTTTGGTTTGGACCGAAAACTCGAACTCTTTCCCCATATCACATTTCGTACATTTTCAACTTACTGTTTGAGGGATTAAAGCATGTTTCAAGTAACTGCCATATAGTCGTATAAAATCAGTTTTAAAACGCAAGAACCTTTTTCGGTAAGTAATTCAAGATGCACATTGCTGGTAAGAATACATAGTTTTTCCATCCTTGAAAAGCTTATGTGTCCAACTAGTTGGATATTTTTGTTGTTGTATAGAAAGCAAACCAGGATACATTTTTTCGTTTAAAAATGATAACTTTCTTATTGAAGTCCCAGTCCCTAGTACCCATGCAATTGAAAGTACATATTGTAATTAAAGAAATAGAGAAATCTAACTGATGTGGTTAATCCCTTGCATCTTCGCTTATAGTATTAGGATTTAGTTGTAGTCGGGCGTAATTTTACGTGGAGTAGCAGGTAATCTATAAGCTGGTTTATGAAGAAAAGGAAACGTTATGTAATTAGTTAGCGCTGTCAACAATACAGCACCGAACGAAGGCATTGACATCATTTAGCGATTTCAGGTAGACTTTGGTAATGACAATAGCTAACAATTCATTTACTTTTGAATATCAGAGAAGGCATCGCATTTGAAAACTTGATTCACGAAAAAATCTGTTGCGTATCACCTAGTATGAAATCAGATCCATGATCTAATTATCGTTTAGAGACTTTATTACTCGTATTGACGTCTAGTTAAGATGAGTAGTAGACAAAAACATAGTTCATCTTCCGCAATTTTTATTTTTTTCTTAAGAACTTAACATTCAAGAGGATTGGTAGATAACATGGATTTTTTTAAATTTCTAAAAGAACCACAATACCGTAGTATAATAAACGCCTTCTAAATAGCAGGGTCTCTCTGTAGCTTGATTATTTTCTTGAAGGACAAATTGATCAGCTACCCAAACGAGTGCAAAATTTGGAAATTCTAGGTCGTTCCGGTTAGCATATAAACTAGAACTTCAGAAGTTGGATGAGCTCAATACACTGAGAATTATGTTGCATACCTCGGTAAAGCTCACGTGATTATTCTTTCCAGATCAGTATTCGTACTTCAAATACAACAAATCAATTACTTATAATTATTGAAAATGTACATACATAGGTCACTGTTCAATAATATATCAAATATCTAAATATTTTTGCTCATACTTATTTTTGTTGAAGGTACATATATGTACGAGTATATGTAGTTATAAAAAAAAATTAAATAGTTTCAGTATATAGAATACATATAGCTGTTGAAATAGGTATTTTACAAAAGATATGAGTAGCAGCAATAGAGCGTACAACATCTGTCGTTTATAATTTTTTCTACAACGAAGAAAAAAGTAGGTGATACTCTATGAAGCACCTACAAACTTTGTTAAAATTAAATATCTTCAATAATAATTTTATAATTTTTTAAATGCAATTCTTTTCAGTTTGTATACATAGTATCTAATTAGCTTGGTTTCCTTCTTGCGACTTATCTTATACTGCTTTTTATATACATCAATTGGAAGTTAGTTAACTCTCGAATGCAAAAATATTAAAAAAAAGTTGGACAATCAAAATCAGAGAAAATCGTAGAAGATCGATATTCAATGTCCTCTGAAAAGCGTGATCTTATTACATATACATATAAAGGGTGTTTTTTTAGGAGTTCAGTTTTAAACTGGCAACACTGTTTCTAAAGATCGTCAGTTTGACAGTTGATTGTTGATTTGTGGTTAGTACGTTTTCTCATTTTACGATGAATAGATTAACGCCAGAACAACGTGTGCCAATTGTGCAAACTTATTTTGAAAAACATGGTTTGGTTCGACAAACTTATCGTGCACGGTCGATATAATCGTCCATCTGAGCAACATCGTCCATTCGGAACACGATGAATCGATTTCGCATCACGTAGACTCTAGGGGATAATACGCATCCCCAAAGACGACAAACAGTGCGAACAGAAGGAGTTATTGCCGTTGTGGAGCGCAGTGTTGAGGAGAATCTGAATGAGTCGATTCGGCATCGTGCATGACAGTTGGAGGTATGCCCATCCACTTTGTGGAAGATTTTACAGAAAGATCTTGGCTTAAACGCTTATAAGATCCAACTTGTGCAAGAGTTGAAACCGCGCGATCATTATACGCGTCATAGGTTCAGTGAATGGGCCGAAAACATGATTCAGCTTGATCCTCATTTTCAACGCAAAATTTTGTTCTCCGATGAGGCCCATTTTTGGTTAAATGGACACGAGTATGCAAACAAGCAAAATTGCCAAATTAGGAGTG
The DNA here is from genome assembly GCA_963966105.1 of Volucella zonaria. NCBI lineage: Eukaryota > Metazoa > Arthropoda > Insecta > Diptera > Syrphidae > Volucella > Volucella zonaria. Next base: position 163,312,425 of record OZ014532.1, read on the forward strand.
GAGAAAACCCGGAAGCCTTTGTCGAAATGCTGTTACAACCATTAAAACTCACTGTGGAATCATCGATGCCGTTCAGAATGTTACTGTCAATTTAGAGCACTAAGTATGGAAACATGATTTCTGACTTCTTTTGTTCCTCAGTTGAATGGCATTGACGTGGCAGAGCTTTGGTTTCAACAAGATGGCGCAATATGCCACATGGCGCAACACCATCAATTTATTGCGGGTAATATGTGCTGAGCGCATAATTTCACCTAATGGACCTGTGAATTGGCCTCCACGATTCTGTGATGTCACATCTTTAGATTACTTTCTTTGGGGGTATGTGAAGTCACTAGTCTATGCCGATAAACCAGAGACGTTGGACGATTTGAAAGTCAATATTCCAAATTCTCGATAAAGTCGTCGAAAATTGGACTTCAGTATTGTGCTTCATTTGACCTAGCCATGGCGAAAGCTAATATCATAGACATTAACATTAGCTTCAAGGGTTTTATTTCATATTGAATTTGTATACCTCTAAAAAAACACCCTTCATAACTATCACTGAATGCATATATACGTATATCAGCATTTCTAATGCCGCAAAATGATTATGTATGAAAACTATGAGGTAAAATAAATCAATATTGCTAAATTTTACATCAGCTCCATTTTAAGACGATTAACGTTCTATTCCATCTCTGTCCGTAAACCATCGCGTGCATACGAAAAAATGGAAAGAATTAAGAATTAGGTATACATGAGCTGCGTTATGTGGTTTTCGAATTTTCGATCTCGAACAATAACCGTCCTTTTCTGAACTTAACTTTACATTGTGATTTAATAAAATATCCGAAAGCTTTTAAAAACATAAATAAGTAGATAGAAAGCTTAAACTTTGTTTTAACGATCATTTGAAATGATATTTAATATTGCTAACATTATAACTTCCAAAATTTTGTCAATAAAAAGCAGTATTACCAATAATACGTTTGCGATATTGCTCAATTTACAAAACTTACCTCCTTCTCTTCTTCTTCCAATGTGAATTCCTTCTTCTTGACAACCTTAAGTTGATTACGGAAGTTGAATTCTGCTGCCTTCTTTTGCAATTTGGCGAACTTGTTCTCGTATTTGGATACCTTCTTCAATGCTGGTTTTACGCTGGAAAAAAAAGTGCATTTTTTTTATTAAAATGTGACCCTTCATTTATAATAAGGAGATTTTGTAGAAAATGCCAATTAGAAAAACTTATCAATTTTTCTTTTTAATATTCCTCTACGAGTATATCTCAATGTCCGTTTAAACTTACAATTTGCCGCGAAGATCGTTAACCTGGGCGTTGAGGTCGTTGATCTGTTCATTTCGTAAAAGAAAAATAAAAGTATATTAGAAAAACTCAAATAGAAAATTGAAGAAAAAATTCAGCAAAATTTATAAAAAATTTTAGCTGACAACCACAAAACAAGCAGTTTAATTTTTATTTTATTTTTTTTTAATATGAAAAGAAGAACAATAAAAAACACACATATATTAAAAAGAGTGTATCAGTCAGAGAGATGTTAGCTGCATGAAGCATGATCAACAAGCAAAAACTTTTCTGAGTTATACAGTTTTGTTAAAAGTTTGTTTACACAAGTTCTTTCCTTTTAGATAGATAGATAGTTAAATAGACTTAGAGAGAAGTAGATACAATCCTAAAAGTTAACACATCTTAATATACATTTAATATTAAAGCACGAACAGCATAACATCCAAATGTAGAAATTTAGAAAATTTTTAAATTACATTTTCTTATTTATTTTATTTTTGATTTCTACTTTTTAATTTCTTTGAAAAAAATAATTGTACGCTTAGCATTTAGAAAAAAAAAAAAACCCTCATGTGATGCAAAGAAGATTGACTACATAGGAGATATTTGATACTACACCAGGGATCTATAAATACTACGAGTACTAAAACCTTATTTGAGGTTTTTATTTTTTACTAAAAGTGAAAAAAAATCGAAATTTTTCACAATCAAAATATCACTAACAAATAATTTTTGAGGTACTGCACAGTATGGCACAATGGCTCAATTCTAATGTTTGTGTTTTTTATTTATTTTGTTATTTTTTTCAAAATATTATATCATAGTATATATATATATAAGTAAGTTAACATTCTTTGGAGTTTTCGCGCTATTAAGGATGGGAATGAGGAAAACTGCTGTGTTTTTTTAACGTAGAAGTTAGAAAAGGGAAGATAAAAAAAGTAGGTAGGAAATATAAAATTTTGGAGATTTAAACTACGTATCTATACATATAATTATATTTAGCAATGTCTTAAAAAGACTTTAATATTGCCTTGCAAAATTAGTACAAAAAAACCTTGTCTTCGTATTAAAAAAAATAATAAAAAATAAAAACAAATTAAATAGAACTTCATATTTCCATCTTCTTTGAGACTGAACCATTAACTTTATACTACACTTATGGCCATCAAATTTGCAAAAAAAAACTCATGCAGTTTTTGAATTGGACATTTTAAAAGTATTCGAAAGAATCTTTAAAACTCAAAATTAAAACACTTTCTTCAAATTTTAAAATTCTTTCCTGTTGTCTTCTGAGACCTATTAGTTTTGGCACATGACGTGTAATAGTTTCTTTTTTTATATAATCTATTTTATATTTAATTTTTTATTTTTTTTTAAATCACATGAATTCTCCAAAGAACTCTATTATTTTTTTTTTTTCTAATAACGTGTGCCATACGAGTGCTACCAAAAAAAGGTAAATAAAAAAAAGCTCTTTTTTTTTAAAATAAAATACACTGCTCTGCGTTTATCTACATGTTTCTACATAAGTATGTATATTAACATTTAAAAAAAAAAACATGCTACTATAACATTTTTTTTTTCTACAACTACTTATAAATATATACAACACAATCAGAGACAAGAAAAGAAAAACGTAAAACACAAAGCATTATGAAAGATTATGCAATGCTGAGGAGAAGAAAAAAATAATTAAATAAGAAGAAACATTTTTTTACAATCGCATTAGAAAAACAGATGAAAATAGAAAAACGTTCAAAATAAAATGTGTAAGTTGTGTTTTTTTTAAGGTAAGCTAGAATGCTTTAAAAAAACATAAATAAACTGCTCAAGAATGATATGCGCTACGAAGGGATATAGGTTGACTTATGAAAGGTTATTTGTCACATCCGATTTTGTTTTTTGTTTTTTTTGTTTTTTTCGAAAAAAAGACGTATATACATATATTGTGTATAAAATGTGCTAAACTCCAAAAAATTGTTTACATTTTTTTTTTGTTTTATATGATAATATAAAATTATTTTAATACATGAAAAAAACAATATTCAAGTATAAAAAAAAAAAAATAAAAAACACAAAACATTATTTGATAACAATAGAGAAATTCTACATACTTATGTGTGTTGAATAAAATAAGTGTTAAGACGTTTTCCTCTGAGTTTGGCATTTTAATGGCGACTAAATGTTTTAGCTCTAACAGAATAAATGCTATTTTTTAAAGTTCATTTGGAGTTTAAAAATACATAAAAATTCCGAAAAAGGGAAAAAAAACATTTGAATTGAAACACTTGTAAAATAATAATAAAATCAATGAATTGATATTTGTCGAGCTGTCAAGTGAAGTAACGACCAGGCCTCCCAAATCAGAGTGTTGTCGATAGACGGACCCACAGTTGTTCGACAACTTCCGAGTTTATGAAATGTTAGACATGAAATATCATGAAGTTGTCCTATTTATACAGACAATAGCCAATCTATTCTAAATTGAATCGTTTGAAACGATCTTGTAGGGATTACTGTGTCTCCGAAAATATTAGTAGTATTCAGAAAATGAGTACACGCTACATACGTTCATGGATTTCGAGTCAGGGAAGCTCCAATTGAAGATTCCATCAGCAGAAAATATTTATAAGATAAGCCCTAATGGCGGACCTTGTAGATAACCATCAATTCTGTATTATCCATTATATCCATGCGGAGCTAGCCCGATTTCTATGGGACTATGAACCGCCTCCGCCATTTTCGACAGATGGCGAATTGTCAAAATATCAGCTTCCATGTTGAGGCACATCTTTTCAGACTGAAATACGAATCTTACGTGACTAAGGGGTGTATGAGAAGATTTTCACTTGGGAACCTATACATTATCCTTAAAACCATGAAGGTGAGCAACTTACGGTCAATGAAAACTGATTTTTTATGGACATAATCGGAGTAGTTTATTCATACCACAAGATGTGAATGAACGCCCAATTAAATTCAAGATTTACTGAGATCCATTTGCCATCAAGTTCATGCGACTTGACACCGTTTGGGTCCATACAGACGTAGCATCCTCAAATTGTTGACGTACTTAAGAGTAGGATCTTTCAATTTATGGTAGAGACAGACTTTGTGAAAAAGTCGTCAAAAATGTAAACAAGTTGTAGGCGAGTCCATGGTGGACACTACAATAATGTTAGCCTACATGTTATAACAAATGGAATAAATTATGACAATCGAGTGAATTATGACAGATTGAGTGAGACGTTAACCAAATCCTACATATCACCGTTTGTACAATGATTTGTTACTGTACTCGTATTATATTCCATTATGTCAACTCCTTCATTTTTAATTTTACTAGAACTGTATCTCGCCTTAGAGCAATCCAGTTGCTGACACCACAGTTAATGACTTTAAGAGTTACCGTATGTGTCATTACCTGCGAAGTTTGTTTATGAGACTTCAAAAAATATTATTAAGAAAACTGAATCTCGGGGATTATGAAAGTTTTATAATACTTGGATAGTTCTTAACCCTTTTAGATGGAGATTTGTCAAAATGGAAAGCCCTCAGTTGATTGAATAAAAGTTTATTCTGTACTCCATCGAAGGATTGACATATACTATAAAACTGTCAGTGAAAGGTTTCAGTTGTCAGACTAGACAATCACTAAGAAGTTGGTTTCAATTGCGATGCCTCAAAAGTTTGTAGTTGGTTATAAAACGAAAATGTTGTAGCACTGAAAGTAAATATTATTTATTTGCCAAGAAAGGTTAATCACTCTTTATAAGATTTGGTTGGATATTTGCAAAATTTTATTTGTCTGGGGGCCAACCTAGAGACGAGCTTAGGAAAACATCGATCTTACATAATATTGTACCTTGTATGGGATAAGTGAAAAAAACGAGCACTAGTATACTTTTGCGTCCCTCTTTGAAGCACTGATTCAACCCAGCCGCGGAAGATTTACAACAAGCTAAATTTTTGATGCGGCATTCGAGACCATTGTTTAAATCAATTTTGTTGGTCGTATAAGATTTAATATATGTCTTTATAGTCCAAGCAAACCATTGGTATTCCTCTGTGAATGAGCTGAGCCAAAGTACGTAGCACCTGCTAGCTAGATTGGATTATGTGGGTTTGCTTTTCTGTTGACATATAGGTAATTTAAATAAAAAAAAATTGGGTGTCTACACAATCAAAAAAATATCAGTAAAGGTCATTTATAAACCTTTCCACTCAGTGAACACTGAACTTGATAACAACGATACGAGTACTCGTATATCGACTCATAATAGGGGACTGCAGATGTGACAGACAATGCAGCAAACAAAGCACATGATGTTAATACTCAGGTCATCTTGATCAATAAAAGAAAACAAATTCAATTTAACAAGAGTTTCAGTAGCTCAGTAGCAGCAGACGGTTCATTCCATTCACTATCAAATATACTTTGGTGATGTTTTTAAAATTTCCCTCAAATCGCCTTCATGCCTTCAGAGTTCGATCAAACACTATAGGTATTCAAAGCTCCTAACTCAAAATTGTATGTTCACAAAAATATTTCTCTTTCCAAAAAGTTATAACAAAAGAACGAACATGTATTTGCTTAACAAAAAAAAAAAAAAAAAAAAAAAAACTAATAACAAAAATAAACACTAAAATGTCAAGGGATATGAACGTGCATAGGACTATGCAAAAATTAACACTAAACTTGACACTTGCGACACATACGACAAGTATGTGTTCTGAATATACGAGTATGCTTTAAGGACAAAAGGGATGATAATCAATCATAATGATTTTACACATAATGTTTGTATGAGTGTTTAAAAACAAAATATCTTTTTTTTGTTCAAAATGTGTCGTGTACACAAAATTCCTAGATCAATCTAATGCAGGTAATTTTTGAAAAAAAAAAAAAAATTGTGTGTATTGTGTATAAACATTTTTGTTTTCTTTTTTTTTTTTTTTCTTGTTGACTTTTTGAATTTTTGTTTTTTGTAATTTGGCAGTACCTCCCAGTCTTTTTTCCTGACTTCGTATTCCAGATCCCATTTTTGACCTTCACATATATACATACGGTCGTAATACTCTTCACAAATCTCTTGTAATTCGCCTGGAAAAATTTGGTTTTTGTTTTATGATTACGTATTTAAAGTTCTCTCAAGATCAAGGTTTTTTTTTGATATTTTGTAAGCCAATTATATATAATGTTTCGTTTTTTTTTTTTTTTTAAATAAATTTCTTCAAAATGTTATGTGTTCTCAGTGTAAGTTGCAAAAACATTAAGTCATTCATACATAAGTGAGGGTATTTCTCTTTTTTTTTTTTTTTTTAATATTATTTAAATATTCATACCAAAGAGAAGTTTTCTCAACGTAAAAAAAGCTAAGCATCTATTTTATATGGGTATTTTGGTATAGTTTTCCTTTTTTTTTTCTTTTTTCTTTTTTTTTACATTACAATTTTTGTGGACTATAATTTTTTGGTCAGTTAATAATCAAAAAAAATAAATAAAAAATAAATAAAAAATCATGGTGATAATAATAATAAAAATAAATCAACTATACTAAGAATCAGAGCAAAAGGAAAAAAACAATGATTATATAGTTTGAAATCTCAAAATTCAAAAAAGAAAATAAGAGAGAAAAAAAAAAAAGAATTACTTTGAAATCATATATAGTGTAGAAAACGAAAATTATAATAGAGTTAATTATATTTCAATTCATGACCGTTATTTTCATTATTTCAATATTTATTGTATTTTATCTCATAATTTTTTTTTGAAACAACAAAAAAGAAGAAAAAAAAACTAACGTACAAAAAAATCTGTTTTAGATCTTTTTCTATTTATATATAGTTTGTATACATATATATGTAGTTGATACGAATTTATGTATATAAAAAAATGCATATAATATTTATTTATAGGTAGTATAGTAGGTAGAGAAGAAGACTTTACCTCGAACGCCTTCATTTTTTGGATATGCTCTAAATCAAATTTGTCACCCTCCAAAGCATAAACGCGTTGCCAATATTGTTTACATATTGTTTGAAGTTCGGCTAAATTATCGAGTTGGGTTGGTTTTAATCTTAAGTATTATTTATATGTATATTGATTTTCTAATTGAATATTGTTTTATTTGTTCTTTTGGTGTTTTGTTTTTTTTTTTTTTTTTTTTTTTCAATATAAATAAAAAAATTAATACGTGAATTATATTCCTTGTGGAATGTATTTTATTTTTTACCTAACGGTGTGACTGTTAAATGGATGTAATTTTTTTTATGTGAGAATGTCAGTAGTAAAAGCATCAAAAATCAAAAACATATTCTTAAAAAAAAAAAAATTTGCTTTTACACTAATTTATTTTAATGTGTTAAAAAAATATTTCAGTTAGCTTTTGTATTTAGTTTACTTATTATTAGATTTTGAAAAAAAGTCGCTTATTATATTATTTTTTCGAGTTTCCGTCTGATTTGTTGAACTGATTATTACACTTTTCTTCGCAGATAACATATGTGAGTCAACTTATTTGCAATTTGGAAGCAATAAGGCTTATTGTTTTTTTTTTTTTTTAAATTATAATCAAAGGAGATAAGAGTAATATATAATACCAAAACATTTGGGAATCTGTCCATTAAAAAAGAGTTACCAATTGGAATAAAAATGAAATTTTCTGTAAAAAAATCTGAGGAGTTTGTGTATGCGAATTCAGCAATGACCGAAATACGATTATGAGATTGCTTGTTGCGACTTTATTAGGAATGAAGGATATGCTAGCAAATAAATGAAGAATGTGACAGCTGAACCAGGCGTCGTGGTCGTAGAGACGTAGTTTTCTCTAGAGTTTCGAGAAAGAAACCAATGGCAAAATCGTTTGGTTATTATTGACATTCGGTCAACAAAATATATACGAGTCAATGAGGACTTTAGTCGTTTGCTAACAAAAAGAAACAAAATTTGAAACAGATGGAAAGAATGTTACTAAGCAAAGTATTTCCAAAACTGTTGCGTACAAAGTGATTATATTTCAAGGCAGACAAGACAGAAATAACTGTCAACTTGTAATTGGATCAAATTATAATCTTTCCGACATGAATGAATTTTGGCTAGTATTTTATTCAAATGACTGGAGATCGATTATCTAATCAGTAGAAAAGCATTATTGCACTACATAAACATAAATACGTCACGAAAAACTGTAACAACTATCGATCGGTGAAGCCAGCGTCGCATACCATAAAATTTAACGAATGAGTTCCAGACAGTCGACAATGCATATATGAGTAACTATATAACTTAAAGCGACTTGAAGCGATTAAAAGTTCTGGGATATCCCTAAGTTTTCCAAAAATACCATAAAGGTATGTAAGAATGGTTCGCTATATGTATGATAATGCCAAAAGAAATTTAAATGCATAGTGCGAATGACGATTCGTAGTTAAGATTACCATAATACAGAAAACAATACGGATACAAATACACCTTTGCTACGTCCTTAAAAACTTTTTTAAAATTGAAATTAAGATTCGTAAATTAAATAAAGCCTTATTGCATACCACTTAACTAAATGTTGTATTCGTCTTGTTAACATCGTTTCACATAAATAAAAATTTACTGCTTTTAACAACAAAAAGTAAGTGTAAGTGCTCAGTTCATATGCAGACAATTTATAAAAAAAAAAAGAATAGCAAAAAAATTATAACGTTCGCACATCTATGATGCTCAAAGTAATATGCACTGCCCAAAAATTTGTGTAGTCAAAAAATTTTTTAAATTTTTTTCTATTTTCTGGCAGCAGTATCAGCGTTTGCTTCTACTTAAAATTGTTTTTTTTTTTTTTTTGCAACAAAAATAACGAACAACAATTGTTATATCTCGTTTATGTGTTTTACAAATAAATAATATCATATTAAATTGTATGTGTAGGTAGTGTTTGTTTTTAACGAGATAACAATAAAGAAAAAAAAACTACAACAAAAAATAAAGAGAAAAAAACTTGTTATGCATGAAAAAATCTTGCCTCCAAGTCCTTTCTAGCAACCTCATATTCAAGTTCGTATTTTTGTTCTTCCAATTTATGAATTCTATCGTGATACTCTTTAGCGACTTTCTTAACGATGTCTAAAAATATTTATTGTACAAATAAATTTAAAAATATTTATTTGTTCTGTTTGTTAATACATGAAAGATTGTGTTGTTTTCGGTTTTTGGTTTTTTTTTTTTTTGCTAAATATGTATATAAATCTTAAATATAATTTGTACCATAACCCCAAAGATACAAAAGAAAAACAATATAAATTTTGCAAAAGCCAAGTTTGGTAGAGTGATAAAAGGAAAATAGTGTTTTACAAAAAAAAAATATATATAAATCAATAAATAAATAAACTTGTTGTGCTTGTGTAAAATTTATAGACATCCACTGAAGCCGCTTGAAATTATAAAACTAAAAATAAGTATTTATTTGCAAGTAGATATTAAATCGCAAGGTTGTCGTTTTTGTTGAGAGACAATACACAGTATGCTTAGTGGTAGGTGTTATGTTATGTATCAGTTTGATCGAAAAATAAGTGAAATGTCAAAAATAAAAATGAAAAAAAAAAACCCACAAAAACGGTGTCAAAAATCAAAAAGGAAAAAAAAAATATTTACAAAAATTTAAGCATTTCATTTATTTATACGATCGTGTGTGAAGCAAAAATTATTGTTATTTTCGTAGTTGTTGGTAAGAGTTGTTGGTGTAGTAAATATTCGCTCGAATTCATTTTGAAAATTAATAAGATTATTGGAAAAATTTGGTGTTTATTAAAAAAAAGTGGAAAAGTTCTGTAGACTCAAGTGTGTTAGGCTAGTTTTTGCTAAAGTTTTGTTTTGTGTTGTGTTGCCTATTGAAAAAATATTATCGTCTGGTTACATTGTTTTGTGTTTTCGCCATGAAATTGTAAAAATAATTTTTTGAAAAATAAAAAAACTCGCATAAAAAACGAAAATTGGCATCTGTGAAGACAGTTGCGTCAAAAAATTATCCAGCACTAAAAAAAATTATGATCGTTTCTTTTATGTAGCGGCAAAAAATGATTCTAAAAGTAAGAGCACTTTAGAAAAATATAAAATCTCCTTTTATTTAAAAAAAAAAAAAAAACAAAAAACAATGTAACCATAGTCCGAAAGATAGCGAAGTGAGAGAAAAAGAGTCAAGTGCAAGCTTTTGAAAGCCTTTTTCATGTATGTGTACCTCAACATCCTTTCGCTTAACAACATATTCAAGGTCATATTTCTGGTCCTCCAATTTATTAATCCTTTCATGGTGTTGGCGGAGAAGGTTTTTAAGTGTCTCTGAAGATATCGTGTTTTTTGTATTTTTTTTTTTTGTTTTTTGATTTGTTTGTTTAAAAAAAAATAATAATTAATTCTTCATAACGAAATTAATTTGACTGTCATGTCAGAATGATTATGACATTTTAATACAATACAATACAGAAAAAAATAATTAAATAAATAAATGTAACCTTAGCAATGGTCTTATTGTACTTATGTACTAAAACAAAAAAACTGTATTGGTTGATCTGTTTTTTAATGTATGTTGATATGTTTTATGAAAACTGAAATGCATGAAATGAATTATAAATATACCTTCACTTGCGTCGCTAAGGTTTCTGGGACTGCCGCACCTCTCCTCAATGATACGCCTACGTTCAGCCGCTTTGCGTTCCTGTTCTTTCTTCAATTCTTCGGCTGCTTTTTTGCGAAGCAACAACTATTGAGAACAATTAAAATTTAATTTCATTGAACTTATGATATGAAATAATTATTGGCTTACCCTCAGTTTCTTCTTCCTTTCTGGAGTCATGAAACCTTTCTTTGCCTTCTTGGCCTTGGAGGCTTCCTCCATACGCTTGCGCACTTCAGCACGCTTGCGTTCGATTTCAGCTTGTTTAGCCTTCTTTGCCTGTTGAATTTATAGTCATGGTAAATATTTGCAGATAATTATTTCCAACACAAAAAAGAAAAGACATAATCGACGGCCAACAACAACGGGAGGAGAACATGAAAACATTCACAGTTCAATGTTGTACCTCCTCGATTTTAGCTTTAACATCGTCTTTTGGCTTGGCAGGTGCTCCATTTTTAGCAGGCGCAGCAGCACCTGCAGCTGGAGCTGGTGCGCCATTTTTTGCAGGCGCAGCAGCAGCTGGTGCAGCTCCAGCGGCAGGTGCAGGTGCCCCTGCAGCTGGTGCCGCTGCTGGCGCTGCTGCCGCTGGTGCTGCTGCTGCTGGTGCTGCTGCTGCAGGTGCTGCTGCTGGAGCCGCCGCAGGAGCTGCTGCTGGTGCTGGGGCGGGGGCAGCGGCCGCGGGAGCAGGTGCATCTGCTTTTTTCTGTAATTGCAAAATATAAAAATAATATAATAAATGTTTAAATATCTGCTCATGAGCTATGTGAAAAATAGAATTGCGCTTTGAAGTTTAGTGGTAGAAAGTCATTTATTTTACAAATTTTGAATTTTAATTTCTTTTTTTTTTATACATTTACGTATATATGAATGCTTATTTAGTGAATTAAAAACTGTTTTTGTAACAATATCCATTTCAAAATTGTACTCGTACTAAATAAAAGGCACTGTCAGTTCTTGTGGACTCCTGTATATTCCCTGGCAGTATCTGAACCGATTAATAAGAACCTTGTTATTTTTAACTGATTTCGACAGTGAAAATGTTAGATGTTTTTCAAAAAGAATTTAACTCTTAAGAACTTTCCATTGGTCATACTTTTCTAGTGAATACATAAGACTCAAGGAAATGCCCAAATATTATTTCAAATCATCTTTTTTGGGTACAAAATTCATATCATTTTAACATCTACTAGCAACAGTCTCCCCTCCAGTAGAATACCCAAAGAATTTTGCTATTCAGCTTAACTGTCCAAAAACTAACAAACAACTAATTTTAAAGTTCAAAAACTTTCCGGAAAAATCATAACTAGATACGAGTAGTTGAAAAAGTTTGTAAAACGATAATTAATTACTGAATCTTAAAGTGTTGTGAAGTGTTTCAAGAATTTAAGCTTAGACGCGCATCTGCTACTTAGCCTTAAATACAGCCATATGTATGTATGCATATTGTTATTAATCGCTCAGATAATTTAAGTTATGTGCATATAGCATCATAATGCGCCCTTCTAATGTCTTAAAATCTATTCACCTGTCAGTGACAAACTTTTAAAGATCACTTATCGCAGACAACTTTTTGGCAGCGTACATCAAGTACGTACATATGTTTTCACATATATATGCTTATCAAACATCTGACATAATAACAGTTGTAATATATGTAGAACACAGTGCCAATAAATAACATATAAACGCAAGCTTTACAATTTCTTTTTCACGAAGACGATACTTCAGATTAAAGATTTTTTGATGCAAGAAAAAAATTGCATTCTTGATGACAGAAATTTCGAAATTATGGACTAATTAAATCGTCAAGACTCTGTAAATAATTATGGATTTTGTGACCCTTCTTGAAAATAATATATAGATAGTTTACGTCACATTTTATACTATCCTTTTTGTTATAAATTGTACTAATTTGCTGTCAAGAAATTGCCTTTAACCAATTTTTCTGTATTTTTAAATTATAAAATAAATGACTTTTTAATAAAAGCTTAGTTGGGATTAGCTTAAGGTCTGTGTTAGTTGAAGAAGCATTTTTATTAAAGTTGAATAGCCATAAATGCAGGAACAATATTTTATATATTATCTTTTTTCCATTGGATCTATAATTAAGCAGGTAGAAAGCATTAGAATAGTTTATTTAAGCAAAATTTAAGCTTAAAATTCTGCCATCGTACAACGATTAACCTTACCTTTTATCATATAATATTCAAACACTACAATCCGTGTTAAATTAATATCATGATGTTGGGTGTAGATTCAAATGAAAAGGAAAATAAAAAATTAAAAATATATTTTAGTTTAATTTTGAGGAAATAGCAAAAATTTAACTTTGATACATACCTCACCTCATCATCAGCCATGGTTGTGTATTTTTATTGTTACTGAAAATGTAAATTTAAAAAAATTATAAATTTTAATTTCATATAATATAAAACTAAATGATAATAGTGAGGAAAAAAATATGTAAGATACGCAATACGCATTTTCTCCTGTATACGCGTATAAAAATAGATCTTCACCTAAATACACTGCGTCCGTATATGGACGCCACCTCTTTATTTCACATGAAAAAAAGCACACTCATGCGCAATAAAATCACATACACTGTCGGGAGGTATCTAATTTCTCTCATAAAACTACAAATTCGTTTTCAATTCATTCTAGAATTTTATGTAATAAAGGATCACTTCGGCAAATTGATCTTCAGAATTATCATATAAATAAAACAAGTATGAATATTAATTAAAAAAAAATAAATAACTGGCACTTTAGAGACCGAAATTTTATATCAAATTTAAAAAATATGATTTATATATAGCTCCTCACAAATTTAATTTGATAGAATAAGTAAATCCAAAAGTAATAGTTAGCATATGTGTATCTTTTAAAATTCACAAAATTTTCTCTTTTCTTGTGGGCGAGGTCAGAAACAGGCTAGTATATCCAAATCATGATGCATGTTCACACATTGCATAGTTTGTTGAGTAGTTTGGAATGAGAATTCGGCTTGACCTTGGTAAAATTGCTCGTTGCACATCCTTGTTCGAATATTTTTGAACAAAATTTAGCTCAGGTTTCTAAAAATAGTTCACATTGTCTTAGGTACACATTGGCCGTCAATTTTTATCCAATTTCTTATATTAATACTATTTTGTCTTTAATTTTCCTTAACATTTTCGAGTTTGATTATAAATAAATTGCACACTATTTAATACACTAAAGTCCGAATTTCACTTTTTATTTTCATTCTTAAATATGGGTTAATAACTTTGAAAAATAAAATCGTAAAAATATAGGCTATTTATTAACCGAAACCGATTTTAATGGATATTTGGTGTGAAGTTTTTTTTTATTTATTTAAATTTCCTGGAGTTTTCCATTTCAAACAGGAGGAGGATATTTTTTTTTTTTTTTTTGTTTAATTTGTTCACTGATCCAGGAACTCACCTTTGAAGAGAAAAGAAAAAAAGGAAGCGAGATAGTGTCGCGATCAAAGAAACTTTTTCGGAATTTCTAAACTGAACGGTCAGACGACCAACGGCAGACTATATTCTACGAAAGAATCAGAAAAGATCGTTTTCTGATTTGGGACGCAAGCGCTTTTTCAGCTAAAACGTATCTCTGGGCATAGCTATACTCGAAATCGAATGGCCCAATCTAATTATAGAATCGCACCGAAATAGATACTTCTGTTGCAAGCTAGTTGAAAGCAGAGACGTTTTTTTTCGCTGTTGAAAAATATTTTGTTTAGAACTTCTTCTAAGCTGGTTGATTTTTTTCTTATTTACAACAGGAATGATTATACTTAAATTTAACAATTTTCTCTAAGAACCTTCCTTTTGATGAGACAAATCCTCAAATCTTTCCCTAATCAATTTTCATTTTCTTGGCTTCATCTATATTCTATTGAGCATAAATCATCGATCTAATAGAAACTCAAGACTCAAAAGAATCAAAAAGCTACCCATTTACCTACGAAATAAATGCGGAGTCTTCGAAAAGCATAATTTTTCCGTAAGATGTTCATGTTGAATTTTTTCCACCCGAAAACCTCCTACACACTAGCGGTAATGTTAATTTTTACTTTGGCTGAATAATTTGTGAAAATGTATTAAATGTGTGTAGGAACAAATATTTAAAATAGATTTTGAAACTCTATGCTTATAGCAAACAGCTAATTCTAGCGAATTGTTCTTTTTTTTCTCGAAAGGAATTTTTCATTTTTGCTGTTTGTTCTGATGGGATTTTTCTTTAGTTTTTAGTTTTTCATTTTGATTTTGATTTTGATTTTGATTTTGAAAAATGCTTTCTTCGTTGATGAGTTTTAAATATTTTGCTATTGTTGTATTTGTGTTGATTTTTAAATATTGTAGAAAGTGTTTGAATTTCAAAACAATGAATGCAATGTTTTCAACGTTTGCTTATTCAAGGTCTTGTATTTTTCATACGTTGTACATTTGAGGGCTTTTACAAAATGTCTAGAAAATTAATTATCAATAAACTTGCATTAAAGCATGCATATTGCCAAATGGGTATAAATGTGTATACACCAATATAAACCATGTAGACGTTCATACCTATATATGTATGTTTGAATGCTTATGTCTGTCGACTTTCTTGGCCAAATGTGTATTAAGGAAATAAAGTGGCAATATTTTGGGAAAAGTTATTGGGAAATGAGCTAAGTTGAATTTATTAAAATTTTAAGGTAATCAATCCTCGATTAACGTTGTATATATTTAATATCCAATGCAACATGGTTTGTGAAAGTTTTAGCAAGCAGACTGATGATATGCTAATTCTTTAGAAATTCTAATAAAGATTGTAAGCATGTTTCGCCTTTAGGCATTAATTATTAGTTGGATCTTAGCAAGTCAAGGTTTAAGCTGAGGACGTTAATATGTTGTGCCTTTTTGCGGTTAAAAAATTTATTAAATTTCTTACCGTTTCTATCCACTAATATTTGGAACATTTTAGCATTTCACACAGGAACTTTTCAATTTATTAAAAAAAACACGACTTTTGTGTTAAGGGTTTCACTATGGATCGAAATGTTTTTTGATAATTAATTACCTCAAGTCAACGTAACCCTTAAAGACGTTAGCGGCAAAATGCACGCTTAATTACCGATTTGAGCTCTTCAATCAACCTGGAACTGCCAATTTCCAGAATACCAAATGTTCTTAATTGGATTAGCATCTGTCGAGTGCGAAATTCAATATATACCATATATATCGTGCTTAGCTAACTATGCCTTGTTCTATAGAGCTACATGGACACTAGCGCTATCCTACAAGACGACCAAACATTAACCCAGATTACGCTGCGAATATGACAGGAACTTTTCCTCCAGCGAACACTGATCCCCCTAAATGTCAATGAGGAGTTGTACTAGATGGAGTGAAAAGTGACCTCCTTCACCACCAGAATGCGTTGCTACTGCAAAAAAGGTTAGGATGCCTTTCCGTTCATATTTAGGCAGACATGCCAAATTTCAGTGCGATACTGTCTTTAGTTTCGTTTTGACAACTGATTGTTTTTGACGTGTTTGGCATCATGTTGAGTATGGACAAAAACTATTTTCGTTCTCTCATAAAACATTATTTTTTGGGTGGCAAAACGGCGAAGGAAACAAGAGAAAAGTTGGATAAATATTATGGGGCTAATGCTCCGCCAGATTACACCGCCAAATATTGGTTTCTAGAATTTCGTGGTAGCCGCAATTCCACTACCGATCAAGTCCGCAGCAGTAGGCCCTCCGATGCGGTTACAGATGACAATGTCAAAAAAATACATGAAATGGTGTTGGCTGACCGGAATGTGAAGGTGCGCCAACTAGCAGATACCACAAAGACTAGTACTGAGCGCACACGCTATATTTTGGGCAATATTCTGCATATGAAAAAGTTATCCTGCCGCTGGGTGCCGCTCCTGACCGAAAGAGTGTTTGGACTTTCTGATGCGGAATCGGGCGGACTTTTGGCGTCGATTGATAACTGGATTTGGATCCCTCGAACTGTTATCTCTTCCCAAACCTCAAAAGATGGCTCATCAATAAAAAGTTCAGCTCACGCGAGGAAATCATCGACGCCACGGAGGAGTATTTTGCAGACCTTCCGGAAAATTACTTTTCGGACGGGATCAAGAAGTAGGAAAATCGCTGGAATAAGGGTATCAAACTAAAAGAGGACTATATTGAATAATATAAAAAAGCATTTAAAAAAAAAATAAATTTTAATTCCCAAGGAGGTCACTTTTCACTCCATCTAGTAAGATTATAGAAAATACTCCAAACCGTAAGCAAACCACTACCAAAATAACAGCTGGAGAACTACCGTAGTTCCTTCCTTAAATCTCTCCAAAAGCCAGTAGGACAAACTGGTCTGTTTCGATCTGCCATCGAAAATTTCGTCAAAAGGACCGAACAAGGGTCACGAGGCGGCCATTTATCGAATATTGTGTTCCATACATAACCTCCATGTCTACATTATTTATTAATATAAAAACATCAGACCTTTTTAATTAAACACAGCATTTTGTTCAAATTTCAAAGTAGGCGGTCTTAATGGAACACCCTTTATTGGGTTGAACTTAATTTCGTTTCATGCGGTACTGAGCTTCCAAGTTCGAGTTTCTGCTCTGTTTCGAGTTCCGGCTGCTGTAGCAACTCGTTATGATGCAATAATCGTCTACCCACCCCAGGTGTCTGCCGATTTACATGTGCTTTGCTTTCGGCTTTTTTGCTGCAATAACATTTTTCACAGCGTCTCAGTTTTCGTTGGTACAGTGAGTCTGCTTATTTGGGATATATCGGGCTAAATTGCTTAGTCCCAATTATCCGAGACGATTATCAGACAAAGAAAAAATTAAAAAATACACTGCAATGTATATTTACAATTTACATTGACCCTTTATTGGAAAAATATTAAAAAAAAAAACTCAAATATAATACTTATTTCACATCTAATATCCGAAATACATAGGTGAATGTATTTAATACTCTGTGAGTTAATGGGATCATCGCAGACATCTAATGCTGATAATGGACTGCCTTCGCTGCCATCCTACATGAAGTATTGCTGCAATTCTTGCAAATACTGTCACGCCTGTCAACAGGAGAAGGTTGATCAATCGCCACAGCATCTCCGGGATCTTCTCATGCGCTGCTTTTTCATGCATTATTTCGTAGCACTGCAGGTCACTAATAATGGATAAACATTTGGACCTGGTATAATTTCTTGACTTAAATTTTTGAAACCGCAGTGAGTTTTGTGTTAGTGAGCAGCTTATTTTTCTCCAACTATCCGCAATAAATTATACCATATAGCCTGTGGAACATTCAACTTTGCACTAACTTCTCTAGCATTTATTGATGTTGCCAAGAGATTTTTTCCAATTGCTTCAAGGATGAACTGCACCCACCTTCTTCGATAAAAAGTTTTTACATTTTTTTGGGATTCCAATATCTAATGCTTCTATCAAAGATGTTTATTTTAATATTTTAATTTTTTTTTAAACTGACTGAAAGAGGATGTGCAACCGAATTGTCAATGAGTGTCAGAATTCTCCGCATCTCAATCCGAAAGCCACTTGGTAAAAATGTTGGCCGTCATCCACGCATTCTTATTGGCGTAATACAGAACTAGTAGACTGTCAATTCTAAGACATGTAAAGCACCTACATATGTAAGCTTAACAACTTTTCCAATAACTAAGAGCTTCCGTTTATCTCTTCCCGACATATTTCAGCAGCACAACACAGTAACGATATTTTTGAATCTGAGAGTTCATCGTGTTTATAGCTTCTTCTTTTTTTGACACAACTTAACACTCAAGTAATACCCACTAGATCCACTACACTTAAAATGCCTGAGCACGTATTAAGTTTCTAGGATAATGGGACAGAGAGAGAAAGAAGGATTTTTGGGCTTAATGGTTATTACGCTCCATGGGTCAAACATTTTATGGGGAGACTAAATTCTTAGTCTAAACTCATTTTACTTGGATTTACAATAGCTGCCTGAAGAAAAGAATGTCTTTCGGTATTGAACCCCGAACCGTCCAATTTGAAAGCCAATACACTACCACTTGAGCCACGGCCATCCACGAACCATCTGGTTGTAAATATCATTAGGACTCCACATATGTAAGAGTTCGGGAAGCTTACACAATTTCAACTGATCTTCGCTCGAAGAATGTGCACTAGATTTCTTGCCCCGTGCTTTCCTAAATTTTATCTCGTGTCTGGTTTTCCATTGCGAAAGCCAACCATCTGTAGCATTGAAATTGGCATGACTCAACCTTGCCGCAAGCGCCTCTGATTTAGCTTTCAACATTGAGCCACTAATACGTACACCTCTTCCAGTTACAATGGAAACCATTGGTCAGTGCCTCATCCATAGATGAACTAACATACGAGTAGATGACAAACTTTCCAGATATTGGATAACCAAAACCCGCTCTCCACTGATCACCTCAATCCGTGTGACCCTGTCTGTGAATATGGTATGTTTGAATTGTCATTATGTAATGTCAATTAATGTAGACTTAGCAACATCAGTGATCCTTTCCAGATCGCAATAGAAAGGGTTTGGTGCTTGGCTTTCTAATTGTTCCAGCAAAGCAATGTTAAATCTTTTCTTGGCATTTCAACAAACTGTAATAAAATCTGGTATCAAGTAACGCGACTGACTACACGTCCAATTCAATTGTATCTAGGCACTTTCTGAAACGAAAAAAAAAGCAAACCACGTCGTAACGCAACAAAACTAGACGACTGATTGTCTAAATGATTGTGTGAAGTCTGAATCCACCCTCTAAACCGGAGTCCACATATTTTGTTCCACAGCTCCATCGGCTTTAGAGAAGGCATCTTACACGATTTCGGGTGGCCAGTTTCCACGAAGTACTACGTTATGTCAGCAGGTTCTACTCAGATAATACTTCTGAATTAATTTGACTTGTATTTTACTTGGTGTATAATTGAATTACAGATAAATTTACAGAGTAGTAGAGGAGTAGTGTACGTGACACCTTCCAGCGCC
Organism: Volucella zonaria; assembly: GCA_963966105.1. Taxonomy (NCBI): domain Eukaryota; kingdom Metazoa; phylum Arthropoda; class Insecta; order Diptera; family Syrphidae; genus Volucella; species Volucella zonaria. Next base: position 163,332,427 of record OZ014532.1, read on the forward strand.
ACAATTGAATAAACCACAATAAACCGTTTTGCACGCACTTCCGAAATTCTGCAATACCACGGGACAGCACCGTTACTTGAATATCATTGGCTCAATTTGTTTTTTCGTCTTCGTTGCCATCATTACTGCAACGATGTTGTTACTTTTGGTGTTGTAAATTTTGCGAGACATAGCCGACAAGCAGTGTGTGTAAGGTATGTGATGAATATGTCCCGAATAAATACCTGCTGTCCACAATAAGCAAACAAATTCATCTCTTTTTCATTTTCATTTGTCCCAATTAAGAGGTTGGCCGGATAAAGCGATATAGCTATAAAGCGGAATTTATTGTACAATGCTGCTGATTGCCCTGTTCCAGGGCTAAACTGATCGTATCCATATGCTTAGCTTTGTCGGTGTTGTGTCTTTTGTGTTTGTTAATTTGTAATGACTCGGGAATTTAAAGTGGATGTAGCAAATATACGCGACCTAAAAAGTAGTCATTTTTCCGCGTACGTCCACTTCTGTAAATTCAAACCAGCTGTTTTGGCACTTAGTGAAACGCAGGTAGATTCCCGCCCACACCTCTCAGATCACTCTGATCTGAAGCTACCTGGTTACGAACTAGTGCCACTATTCTTTCCTCATCGCGGTCTCACCATTTATGTGCGTAGTGATGTAGCTTGCCAAATTCCACCACAATGTAGTCCCAGTTCCAACCCGGAATTCAATTTCATGTGGTTAAAATTCCGTCTCCGTAAGCAAATTCTCCACTAATGCTTTATTTTCAGAAGCCCCAAACTGGACAGCAACTCGACCTTTAACGAGTTTGATGCGCTGCCTGACTCCATACAAAGAATTGTATCCCTGTATCCTCACACTGAAATCGTGATTACGGGCGATTTCAATATTCAAAATTCTGGATGGCTTCGATATTCTGAACAGATAACGCCCGAAGGATGGTGTGTTGAGTAATTCGCTGTGGAGTACAAATTAACGCAGCTTGTAAATGAACCGCCAACACCCTGGACTTGTTTTTAACTTCTCATCCTGATAAGTTCACCGTAGATGTGCTCTCCCCTCTAGGCTCGTCGGACCACTGTGTTATATGAGCTAATTTCTCGTATACTGACCACACAATTTGAGAAAAGATTCATAAGAGAACCGCATGGCAATACCAGGAGGCCAACTTGAGCGGTCTTAACAGCTCCTTTAGGAATTTTAACTGGTCGTTTTGTTTCCTCGATAACTGCGTGGATGCCGCTGCTGATATGGTCACTGACACTATTCTTCTTGGAATGAGATCCTTTATCCCTTATCAAATTACGAGTATCAGACCAAAAGAAAAGGTATGGTATGACTCCGAGCTGTAAAGAGGCTGTCAGGATTAGAGAAATGTTTTTTTCGATCTTATAAGACCAACCCGACAGAGGAAAACCGAAAAAAGTTCAAACGAGCCAGGACTGACTGTAACGCCTTTTTCAAGCGCGTGAAATTTCTATACGACCAAACACTGAGGCAAAAAATACTACAATGTCCCAAAGGTGGTAAAAGTTTTTGGTCGTTCATCAAAAACATTAGAAATTCTGCCTCATCCTCCATCCCAAAGCTCATTTACAACGACATTTCAGCAGTCAGCTCTTTGGACAAGGCCAATCTGCTTGCTGCACACCTTGCTGCTAGTTCAACACTCCCAGATTGTGCTTTGTCCCCGCCTACACTTGAGTGCGTCGAATCTACAATGGGACGAATCTACTTTCGCACTCGTGTAGTAGCAAGAGTACTTAAAGATTTCAACATGCATAAATCCGCTGGTCCAGATGGTATATCTTCCCTTCTTCTGAGGGGTTCTTCCTCGCTGGCAAAACCACTGCGTAAGCTTTTTCATGGAAAACAGCATTTGCCCAGCCCTAAAAAAGGAATCTTCTTCTCTCTCCTCTTATAGACCCATTGCACTTATGTCGCTTCTTTTTAAGGTCATGCAAACGGTGATAAACCGTCAGCTCATGAAATATCTCGAAACACGAAAACTTCGTAATGACCGGCAGTACGGTTTTCGTAGCAAGAGGTCCACTGGTGATTTGATGGCATGTCTCACCGAAAAGTGAAACCAAAGCGAACATCAATCTGAAGAAAGAAAGACAGTTGCACTTGATATTTCTACGGCATTTGACAGAGTTTGGCATCAGGCTCTATTGTCGAAAATGCGTGCTTTTGGGATCGACGACTCTCTTCTTCAATGGATTAGAAACTACCTTTCTGCATGTTCAATTCAAGTTGTCGTGGATGGTTTCAATTGATGGTTTGATATTCACAAAATAAATGCTGATCTGCCCCTGGGCTCCGTTCTGTCTCCAGCGCTCTTTTAAAATTTCATCAATGATCTCTTGTCTGCTACTTCTAATCCAATATATTCCTTTGCTGACGACAGTACTCTCTGCTATTCATATTTGTTTCCGAACTCGCGTCCCTGCTCTTCGGCTGTAGAGCGGGAACGGCAGCGAATGTTAAGATCATTAAATTCTGATATTAGCAGCATAACCAATTGGGGAACTATCAACAGAGTGAAATTTAATGCTTCCAAAACACAATGATGTCTGTTGTCGTCAAAGCGGAATTTAAATACCCAACCATTACCCATGAATGGCACTTACATCGTTGAAACCAAAAAACTCTCCATTCTCGGTATGTATGTCAATGACAACTTATGTTGGAATGACCACATATTCGATGTCGCCAAAAATGTTGCAAAATGTCTAGGTTTCCTCAAGCGATGTAAGAAATATTCACACCCTCCGATCTGGCCTCAATATATAAGGCGTTTATACGTCCGAAAGTGGAGTGCAATGCTCACATCTGATCAGGTGCTCCTAAAACTTCTTTGCACTTGCTAGATAGAATCCGAAACCGTGCGGTAAAACTCGTAGGTGATGACAATATCACACAATCATTCAACACCCTCTAACACAGAAGTAATGTCTCCTGTCTCACCTTGTATCGCTATTTTCACCACCAATGCTCCATCAAAATTGGCAGTAGTATTGTATTCCTTCTAACTTTTAACCGTAACACCCGTCCCTCAAGCCCATTTTCGGACGTACTCTGAAATATGGTGATTCGGTCCTACGCCGTACAACTCACTTATGGAATGCCCTGCCCAGCTCTTTATTCCCTAGTCACTACACCCTGAATGACTCGAACTGCAACCAACTTCAGACTGCTATAATTTCCAAACCGTTCATGACAACGAGCTCAAATTTTGAACATTATCTGTCATATATTTTATTATTTACACGCCTTTTAAACGATTTGCGTCTCAGTTGTGTTAAAAAAATTTTATCCGCGATGGAATTCAAACGTGATAGTGTGATTGCTTTATATTTGGCTGGAAAACCACAAGTATTTATCGTTAGAGCCCTCCAGCACCTCAACGTGAATAAATCATTTGTGTCTCGAACTATAGACCGTTACCGTGATTCTGGCAGCGTTGCATAACGCCATGGAGGTGGTCATAAAAAAACAGCAACATCGGCAGAAATGGTTCGGAAAGTGAAAACTCGAATTGAGCGAAATCCGCGTCGAAGTGGAAGAAAAATTGCTCGTGAGCTCAACATATCGTTGGAACGGATGCAACACATACTGAGAAATGAGCTTGGGCTCAAGCCATTGAAGTTCAAAAAAGCACACGATCTTACACCGCAACAGAAAAAAGTTAGAGTCGAAAGAGCGAAGGAGCTGCTACGCTTGCACGAAAGTGATGAGTTGCCGAATTTGGTTTCTTCCGATGAGTCGCCATTTGTTATCGAGCAATATGTCAACAAACAAAATGACCGAGTTTACTTGCCAGAGAAGTCCTTCGAAAATGTACACCTTCGGACGGCCACCAGAAAGCAGGCAGCACCGATGGTGGTGGTTTGGGTCGCCATAACCGCCGACGGTCACTCTCCGCTCGTATTTTTGGACCGTGGCGTCAAATTTAATGCGATCGTATGCCGTAAAGCTCTCTTACAGGCAGTATTGAAGCCTTGGGCAAACAATCATTTCCATCGGAGACCGTGGACATTTCATCAAAACTCGGCACCGTTTCACAAAGCGCGCATCAACCAAGATTGGTTAAAAAACAATGTTCCACACTTCATTTCTTCGAAACAATGGATTGCAAATTCTCCGGATGCAAATCCGTTGGATTTCTCTGTCTGGGGTATTTTGAAGGCGACGGTTGGCACTAAAAAATACCAAAGTTTGGACCACCTCAAACAAGCACTTCGCGGGGAATGGGCCAAAATACCGCAGAGCCACTTTCGTGCAGCTGCGATACTTCTTCGGCCGTCTCAAGGCCATTATTTGCGCCAAAGGTGGACATATTGAAAACTATTTATACAATTTGAAAATTGATGTATTTTCCAACATTTTTTGCTTTGGCACAATAAAATTTATCAAAAAATAAAAAAATTATTGCATTTTAAAAAGTTGGAGTTCGAGTCATTCACCCTGTATAACTTGCGAACATTTAAAACCAACGCACATCGGTATCTCTCTTTTTTCCCTCCCTAACTTCCCCTCACCGGGCTATGTGCAAACATCTTGTGCGCGCGCCAATTATTGTATAAAAAAAATATATACATATATATAGCATCAGGGCGATCCTGCTAACTGACAAATAACCGACAAATAAAAATCGGAGCTTTCGCTCCATTTAGAACAACGAACACTGACTCTATGTGCGACTTCGCCATCGCAATTTTTTTGGTGGTTAACGACGGTGTTTGTAGTATGATCCGATAAGTCTTTCTAAATTAGGGGTAGGAGAAATAGTAATGCAGATATACGGTCTTAGTACGACTGACGCGTAACCCGTTATCGCCTAGTGCCTTATTATAGCTTTAGTTGTTCACTAAAAAGCAACGGACTCTGTACAGTGCACTGCTTTCTTCAACATAATATTATATCGATTTTACATTGGTGTAACAGGTTTTTTCGTTCAAAATTTTTTTCCGTCATTGTGCCGATTCGCAAGATTATTTCTGAAAATCATCATATTTCTCACCCCTCGGAAACCGTAGAACTCTGACACGAAGTTTATTCATATACATTCATTTCCATGAAGCCATTCTTTCGTACTTTTCTCCTCATATATCCTACTTTTTTTTCTCCAAAGCGGTAAGTTCCCAGATGTGGAAACCCGATCACGCATAAAGAATTCGAGTAGTCTCATTAGATGCTAATGCTCATCTTAGGTGTTTAAGTGCCTGAATATGTTTATGTGTTTTTCCCATTTAGGTACCTTTTTGCGGAAATATTCAATGATATTAGCCAATATCAGCAATATCATTAAAAATGGTAGACCAGTGCAATAAAAAATTAACTGAGCTCCTAGACAAAATGTCGTAGGGAAAAGAGAAAGCCGACTAACTGACTAAACATCACCCCTACGGAAGAAGTCACCTATTCAAAATAATTTTATTGTATGTATGACTGAATCAGATGTGGGTCTCATAGAAAATAGATAGAATGTCCGGTCTTACCAACAAATCCCGCATCAGAACTGCCAAGATAATTGCAATCAGTACAGACACTTTGCTTAATTCATTCATGAATGTTTCACTCTAGCTAGAACCAGGTGGCTAACATTTGGCAAATTCTTCTTCACCGACATCCGAAACTTCAGACAAACGAGTAACCTTTGGCAATGTAATCAATTCCTAAAATTGCGGTTTTGTATTTGGTCATCAATTTGAAGTCATCAACCAATTATTCTTATAATGTACAAAAGCGATATATGTATTGTAAATGCTTAAACGTCAATATAAAGTGAAAGAACTTTATAAAATGTATTTTCTTTCTATGTAACATATTTTAGTATATACAATAGTATCTATATAAACAGGTACATTAGATACTTTTGGGCGTATTTAACTTTTGATCTCTGTATATTTATAATAAAATAATATTTTCCTTCATCTGAAATTTTTATTATATAGGCGGAGCCCTCTAGTCACCTTATAAAAATAACTTCATTCATCTAAATATAAATAAAGTAATACTTCATTCAAAACTATATTTCATTGGTATCCCTCCACGTAGCCTGACGACAGAGCAATGACGTCACTTGCATTTTGCAAGTGTACTCATTTCCCCAAGGCCTTTGAGTTTCCACACTTGCAACGCTTTCCGTAGGGCTAATCTAATAGTATATAGGTACCTTCGAGTAATTAAACTCTGATACATATTTGCACAAATTTAAAAAAAAAAAAATAACAACAAAATCATCCTCAAAACAACTATACATACTCGTACATGTGTACATAGGTAGACACAAATGTAAGACATGCGTCATGTTTTATGATGCAAAGAAGCATCAGCATAGTATGGAACAGCAGTAGCATCAGTTGCAAAATAACAGCATCTGAATGAAAAGTTATCCTGACTTTCATCACTGACGTCATATCCGTACGACTTGCATCGACCCCGAAATCAACAATTGCCTGTTTAACCGATCTGCAAAGGCCTTTGCGAAATCTCTCTCGACTCTCATGAATCCATGTGGCCTAGATATTTACATATATTTTGCCAAGTACAGATCTCGGCCGCCCGCCGCCGCTTGTATGCACTCTACATCGCTGCCCGCCCCCTTTATCCGACCAGTACTTCTGTGCAGCGGAACCCGCTCTATATACCCAATGTGCAGTAGTTGCGATTCTTGAATGAAAATTTTGTGCAGAAACTTTTAAGTTTATCAACCGGTGTACATTGAGCAAAGTGAACTACAATATCCATACACAATTGCATAGAGCAATGGACAGATATCTGTATAAATAAGTTGATATGTATCTTGATATACATATATTTATATACACGTTTGTAGCTAGAGCGGGATTGTTATTTTTGGCCTTATTCCCAGCAGTACTCGTACATGTACCTAGTACTGAATGTGGAGCATCAATGACGCAAGACAATACATAAGTACGCATACCGCGTACAAACCGCCCCGCACGAGATGTGTCCTTTAAATTTAAAGCACACAAAAGTTCGCTTTAAGAGAATCTTTCTTTAATTTTTTGTTTATAGGAATAAACCAATGCATGCCAATGAATCATAAGTACGAGTAGAAAAGTTCTTTCTTCGCTATCTAAAAATAAAGAATAATATAAAGGTATACTCGTATGAGCATAAGGCATATATGGAATCATACTTATGATAATTACGTATGCACATATGTATATCGTATATATACGAGTACATATATTCATACCTAGATACGTAGATACAAAATTTAATCAATGTCAAGGTTTTTTAGTGAAAAGATTCAATTGATTTAAACAGCTGTATGACATATAGAACCAACTGCAATGACTTAGTGATCTTGCATTGCTAAAATATTTGATGGTAGACGTGCAAATTCACACTGTAATCGACGACTAATGTAGTTCGACTCTTTGTAGTATGTACAGATATAAATTGAATAATTGTAACTGTCGGTTATAAATTTATAAATGATTAGCCATTTTTAATGTCAAAAACGGCGGTGTTTTGGTTAAAAATAGTCAGTCCGCCGATATAATATTTACACACATTGCTTAGGTCAGTCTTAGGTTAGGTTAGGTTAAACAGAGGCGTGATGGATATGCCATTACACAGACACTACGCACCAAACCGGGCCCATCGCAGTCCCTGTGGAACCAATTGAATTTTTCTTCAAGTGGTAAAAACCTAAACAATCGCCCTGGTGAAACACCCAAATCCCTTTGAGTTCGTGCCGTCTATTTGCTCTAGGTTTTCGAAAAACTATGCACATAAAAGTTTTCTTCGACTACCTGATATTACCTTGCATTCAACAGCTTGCAGATCATCCCAGAATCTGCAGATATCCGTGTCTGAAAATTTGAATCTCTTTGCGCGTTGCTTGCTTGTTCATTTCCTTAAATACCGCAATTTCCTGGCACCCAGCGCAGTCTTACCCGGTTCTGAGAGCATAGTGCCGCCTTGAGCACTGTGCGACAGCCCTTGACTCTATCAGGGTTGACGTTGGTTGATTCCTTTGCTTTGAGTGAGGCCTGACTATCGATGTAGATAGCGATATCTGATACCGATCTCATGTGCATTAGCTCAGCCGCCCTGAGGACAGCCAGAACCTCTGATTGGAAGACACTGCTTGGGTCCGGTAGTCTTATAGACATTTTTAGCTCTGGGTCTTCTTAGAAGATACCAGAACCTGTTCCCTCCCCTGTTTTTGAGCCATCTGTGAAAGTTGCAACTTCATTTGACCTGATTTTTGCATTTTTTTCCCAGTCCTCCCTCTCCGGATATATTATATCATACGGGATGTTGAAGGAATTTCATCCGCTAGAATCGGATTGCCTAGCAGTAGCTCCGCTAGGACCGTACCAAGTCCGAAACTACTGCTCTTGAAGTAATCCAGATTAGTGAGTCGTATCGCACTGTTGCCAACAAGTTTTTGGGTCTGTAAATCAAGTGGTGTTAGATTCAAAAAGGTGTCCAATGCTGTTGCTTTCCACTATACTAGTGCGAAGTATGTAGGTATGGATCTTACCACCGTCGTAAATAGCCAGTACACCATAGCAGGTTTTAAGCCCCAAATTTTTCCCACTGCTCTTATCGTTCTTTCCGCTACATTAAGATTCCAATTCCGCTTTTTGTCCAGAATCACACTCAAATACTTCGCGCTGTCCGAAAGGGACAGTTCCGCTCCGTTGAGTTTTAGGAGTTTAAATTGCGGTATCTTGTACCTTCTGGTAAAAAGAACCAGTTCCGTTTTGAAAGGGTTGGCCTTGAGACCACCGCTTTTTGCCCAAGTGCTGATCGTCTTCAGGGCAACCTCCATAATTTCGCTTAAAATATTTAAGTATTTTCCCTGCACTATTATGACCACGTCATCTGCGTATGCCGTGGCACTTATACTCATAGTACTAAGCTTTTTGAGGATGTAATTGATAACCATCACAAACTGGAGTGATATGACTCCACCCTGAGTGGTTCCCCTGGTTACGGACATTCTGACCGAGCTTTGCAAAATGGAACAGTTTATTCTTCTGCTTGCAAGCATGTTGCAAACCCAGTTTGTAATGACATGTTCAATGTTGGCGTCTACTAGAGCCTTAGTTTTGTTGACAAATCTACAGATAGAGTCCTTCTTTGCTGCGACTTAAATCAAAATCAGGTTTATACAACCCTGGCACACTTTTTTCCAATTTATCTATTAAAATTTAGAATCAGGAACTTAAGTCAGTAAATTTCTGATAAAGAGAGAACACAGCTTTCATAAAACCGCAAAATGGCCGGTATAATTATTATCTACTAATATGTTGTCATCTTACTGAACTTAATGAAGAAACGAAGAGTAGGTAAAAGAGTTGATCTAGAACAATGGCTTAGATTTTTCCAGAGAGCCGCAAGAGTGCAGTAAACTTATTTTTGCACCATTTTCAACAATGTGCTTGCCAAGATTAACTTTTTCGAAAGCTGTCCATCAAGCAATCAGGCAATGCTGGAGCAATTATTTTGCAGAAAATACGAAGCCCTAATTAGTTGTGCAAAGTTTTGCAAACACCATTAGTTTTAAAACATTAATATACTAGATGAAGTGAAAAGTGACCTCCTTGGGAATTAAAAATTTTTTTTTCTAAATGTTTTTTTATATTATTCAATATAGTCCCCTTTTAGTTTGATACACTTATTCCAGCGATTTCCCAACTTCTTGATCCCGTCCGAAAAGTAATTTTCCGGATGGTCTGCAAAATACTCCTCCGTGACGTCGATGATTTCCTCGAGTGAGCTGAATTTTTTATTGATGAGCCATCTTTTGAGGTTTGGGAAGAGATAATAGTCCGAGGGATCCAAATCCAGCTACCAATCCACGCCGAAAGTCCGCCCGATTCCGCATCAGCAAGTCTAAACACTCTTTCGAAGTGCTGTCGCCTTCATGTTTTTGATCAAAAGTGAGCATTCGCGTCACCCAGCGGCAGGATAACTTTTTCATATGCAGAATATTGCCCAAAATATGGCGTGTGCGCTCAATACTGATCAATACTTTCCGGTCAGCCAACACCATCTCATGTATTTTTTTGACATTAACCGCATTGGAGGGCCTGCCGCTGCGGACTTGATCGGTAGTGGAGTTGCGGCCACCAAGAAACACTCGAAACCAATATTTGACGGTGTAATCTGACGGAGCATTAGCCCCATAATATTTATCCAATTTTTCTTTTGTTTCCTTCGCCGTTTTGCCTCTCAAAAAATAATGTTTTATGAGAGAACGAAAATCGTTTTCGTCCATACTCAACATGATGCCAAACACGTCAACAACAATCAGCTGTCAACACAAAACTAAAGACAGTATCGCACTGAAATTTGGCATGTCTGCCTAAATATGAACAAGGCAATAGCAGTAGCAGCGCACTCTCGCTGTCAAGGAAGTCACTTTTGACTTCATCTAGTACATATATGTACATATATAGCGACTTTGCTATGGCTTTTTGAACTAAAATACAATTCATATACTTATCGGCTACATGTAAAGGGTGTTTTTTTCAGAGGTTTAGTTTTCAAACTGGCAACACTGTTTCCACAGATCGTCAATTTGAAAGTTGATTTGTTATTAGTACGTTTTGCCATTTTACGATAATAAATTAACGCCAAAACAATGCGTGCAAATTGTGCAAACTTATTTTGAAAACCATGGTTCGGTTGGCCAAACTTATCCTGCGCTACGTCCATTTTACGGTCGACATAATCGCACATCTGAGCAAGTTATTCGGAACACCTTGAATCGTTTTCGCACCACGTAGACTCTAGTAGATAATACGCATCCCCAAAGATGACAAACAGTGCGAACAGAAGAAGTTATTGCCGTTATGGAGCACAGTGTTGAGGAGAATCTGAATGAGTCGATTCGGCATCGTACGCAGCAGTTGGAGCTATGCCCATCCAATTTGTAGAAAGGAATGATCTTGGCTTAAAAGCTTATAAAATCCAGTTTGTGCAAGAGTTAAAACCGCATGATTATTATACGCGTTGTAGGTTCGGTGAATGGGCCGAAAACATGATTCAGATTGATCCTCATTTTCAACGCAATATTTTGTTCTCCGATGAAACCCATTTTTGGTTAAGTGGATATATAAACAAGCAAAATTGCCGAATTAGGAGTGGAGAAAACCCAGAAGCTTTTGTCGAGACGCCCTTACAACCATTAAAACTCACAGTTTGGTGTGCTTTATGGGCTAGTGGAATCATAGGTCCATTTTCTTTAAAGACGATGCCGGCTAGAATGATACCTCCAAGGGGGGCACGGTGGAAACATGATTTCTGACTTCTTCGTTCCTCAGTTGAATGACATTGACGTGACTGAGCTTTGGTTTCAACAAGATGGCGCAACATGCCACACGGCGCGCGACACCATCAATTTATTGCGGGAAGAATTTGCTGAGGGAATAATTTCGCCCAATGGACCTGTGAACTGGCCTCCACGATCCTGAGATCTCACACCTTTAGATTACTTCCTTTGGGCGTATGTGAAGTCACTAGTCTATGCCGATAAACCAGAGACGTTGGATGATTTGGAAGTCAACATTCGCCGTATTATTGCTACTATATGGCCCCAGTTGCTCAAAATTGGATTGGAAAATTGGACTTCACGGTTGCGCTTCATTTTAGCCAGCCGTGGCGTGCAAATTCCCGATATTATATTTAAACACTAATGGCATACCTATTAAATAAAGCTATCATAGACATTAACATCAGCTTCAAGTATTTTATTTCATATTGTTGTATAACTCTAAAAAAAAATCACCCTTTATAAACATACGTACATTCTACTTATATCCGCTAATTTTCTTTGGGTGTCTGTTTGCTCAAGAGTGGTTGGTAGCATGAAGTTAGCTCGACTATTTCTTCAATGATTTAACGATGCTGCATACATTATCCGTTCGCATTTATGGGGAGCGTTGGCATACTAGAGTCTTCCATCTGAAGTTAGCCAGAATGCTAGGCTCATTGGGGAACGTCGTGCTACTTCCTACATCTTTTTCGAATTTATGACCCTGAGAATCATTTTGACGTGGTGCTCAGTGTAAACTCCATCGGCATCATCATAAAAATCCTCCTAAATATGCTCCTTAATATCGCTTGTCCGTGCTTGTACACATATGTATTTATAAGAAAATTGTAACAAGAAGACCGCTTATCGACTTTCGATCCACGACCTTCGATGTGAACGTTTCTACTACGGAAATAGTCAGCATTACCAATTACCAACACTATTAGGCCTCAAGTTCTGAAGAAAAGTACGGATCATGTACTAAAATTTTGTGTTTCGGGCACACCATAGATAACTGAAGCGTGCAGTTTAACTGCGTGGAGTGCGATGAGGACCACGGGTTAGAGGATAGAAGTAACTTTTCAGTGTGCTTTGCGAAATGGCACCCCGCCAGTATCAGCGAGTTTTCTAGTTTCCTAGAACCTCCCTTGTGAGGTTCCACAACGGATGATTAAAGGAAAACAGCATGTAATTTGGTGCCATTAAATGGGTCCATTGCTAGTTGAATGGGGCGGAAGCGGCTCTAGATTTGAAAGCGATGCCTCCTACGTTATCATTTCTAAAAACATTTTTGACACTGTTTGGAAAGCCTAATAATTCGATATAATATCTGATACGATGCACTTTTGTTAAGCTAAACTGAACCTAAGCAGATCCACAAAAGTGGTTCCCGTATGGATAGTATGTAGAGGACTCCGATCTTATTCCATATAAGGGAATGGGGTTGATATCCTAGTATGTGAGAGTTTGCCCTATTGGCAATCTTCTCCAATGTCGAAAACGAGTGTATGCACGCACCCAAAACATCTCATTCCATAAGATTTTTAACCAATCGGAAGAAAATTATTACTTTCTAGTCGGATATCTTAACGCTACGCATGTGCCATGGAGAAATAATCCTAGAGGCAACCGGATACGTAACTGATGATAAACAATATACATATGATTGCGTATAAACTCGATTTGGTGTCTTTCCCTTCAGTCTATGTATTTATTTCAAGACAAATTTGTAATTGACTTGCAATCACGGATCGAAACACGCGTGAGCCGCAGGTTTGCCGTTGCCTGCCGAAAGGGAGGTTACATCGAAAAAAAGATGACTCGTTCTGTTCTTCGCGTCAGCCGAAATTTGAACTCAACCTTATTGCGTAGTAGCCTATCATATATTGCTCTTTTAAATACAGTAGTCCAGATAGATACATATCTTGGTCGAAAGGAAAGACATGCAATATGTGTGAGTTCCAGACACTTCTGGATATTGGTGTACGTCTAGAAAGCTTCGATTTAGCCGGTGTTTTTATTTTTGTAGTCGAAAGTCACAGGAAAAAATGGATTTGCTGGAGTTTAATTATACTATTTATACGATGATCAATTTATTAAACGTAACGACATTAACAATAGAGTCTTTTTTGTCAATGCATTTTTATTTATTAAGTTCATTAATACAACAACAAAAAAACGCTTAACAACTAACGTAATTAACTTAGCAATCTTATTCTCCCTTCTGGCCCTATACAGGCATTCTAATCTGAGCCTATCTATGTCATTCGACGAAGCCTTACAATCATTAATTTAATAACATAAAAACTAAGAAAATAAATGAAATATGTAGATAATTTGCAACAGAGCCCGTGTGATTCGAGTTCGGATTTCAAAATTGGCGAGCTGAGAATCACGGTAACGTGAGGATATAACGCGTAAAAATATCATATCTCCAAGTCTATACACTCGTATCTTTAGCCAGTTAGTTTGTATCTGAATATTGGCAAGGTATTCGAAAATGTAATCATTAAAGCTTGGTTGAAGTTGGTTGTGGATAACAGTATTCTCCTGGACATTCAGTTTATTTTTAAGGCCAGTCGCGGCATTATCCATTCTGCTTCCAGGAATGTTTTCGGGTTTCTGCCTTGCTGACTATGAGAAGACTTTCGGTAAGACATAGTCAGAGCTGATATTCAACAGGCTCTACAGGTTTCATTGCTGAAACCTCTGCTGTGAGTAAATACGATTAACAACATTCTTATGGAGTAGACACGCATTGTTAAATGTGTCAACGTGATTTCAATCAGTCTCTATACTTAAAAACGACTACTGTTGAATACTTACATGAGTGATCTAATAGGTTTCCTCAATTACACTATTGGGTCTATAACTTAATTTGCGCGGTTTGCTAAGAGATGGCGTAACTTGTATTATTCCATTGGAACATGCGTTGGAAAGCTACTATCATTGTACGTCATTTCAGTATATGTCATTCATTTGAAGCGTAAACAACAATAATTTTTTTTCACTCAAATCTGTCGAACTTTGTGCCTGAAAGTGTTTTTGCGGGGAGTTCTTCTTCATTACTGTAATATGAAGAAAACTGCTGCCGAAAGTCATCGTATTTTGGTGGAAGTTTATGGTGAACATGCGCTAGCTAAGCGAACGTGCCAAAAGTGGTTTGCACGATTTAAAAGTGGTGATTTTGGCTTGGAAGACGGTGAACGTCATGGGCAGCCAAAAATGTTTTAACATGAAGAACTGGAAGCATTACTCTATGAAGTTTGTTGCCAAACACAAGAAGAGCTCGCAGAATCTTTCCGTGTCACTCAAGCAGCCATTTCAAAACGTTTAAAAGCAGCTGGATATATTCAAAAGCAAGGAAATTGGGTTCCACATGAACTCAAGCCGAGAGACGTCGAAAGGCGGTTTTGCATGTCCGAATTGCTGCTGGGACGCCACAAAAGGAAGTCATTTTTGCATCGGATTGTTACTGGTGATTAAAAATGGATCCATTACGACAACCCCAAGCGCAAAAAATCATATGTGAAACCCGGCCAACAGCCAAATCAACGGCAAAGCCGAATATCCATGGCGCGAAGGTAATGCTCTGTATTTGGTGGGATCAGATGGGTGTGCTGTATTATGAACTGCTAAAACCGGGTGAAACCATCAATGGACAACGCTACCGAACACAATTAATCCGTTTGAAGAGAGCAGTGGCCGAAAAACGCCCGGAATATGCGACCAGACAGGAGGCAATAATTTTCCATCATGACAACGCTCGGCCCCATGTTGCTATTCCGGTTAAGAACTATTTGGAAAACAGTGGATGGGAAGTCTTACCCCACCCGCCTTATAGCCCAGACCTTGCCCCTTCTGACTTCTTGGCTGCCAAGCCGGCGCAGTTCTTTTGGGATGGGATCCACAAATTTCCAGAAAGATGGGAAAAAGTCATAGCTTCAGATGGGCAATACTTTGAATAATACTATTGTACATGTTTTTCTTAAATAAACGTTCAAATTTTGAAAAAAAAACCGCACGAAATAAATTATATACCCAATATACGAGTAACGTAGGAGTAGGTATAACGACGATGGTAAAATTGAAAATTAATGTTCAAAAGTCGAAAACTATTTTGCGGTTGAAGGTATTCATCAGAGTCAAAGTTCAAAATATGTTATCCCAATAAATCCCTTTACGATGCTTCTGAAATTGATTGACAGTTTCTTCAACAAGGTGATTGCAAGGGCGATGACTACTGAGCTGATCTCTCGAATTTATAACCCTAATGGTAAATATCCTATTGCACAGAGATATTTCTTCATACCGCTGCTAAAGGGTTAGTGCAGAGTAGCGATGTTATTGCAGTTTCAAACCTTACCCAATACCGGGCAACGAGTTCTTAGGCCAAAAGAAAAAACTTTTAGTGATCTTGCTAAATTTAAAAAAAAAATTGCTAAAAGCTAGGAAACAAGGTTACTAGATTATCATGATAAAACTAAGCTTTATGTAGGATCTTTTAATTTAAAAATAAGCATGTTTTCTGCCATTCACCAGATGGTTTAGTCCATTATCATCTTTATTCTCAAATCCGCCAAAGTCGTTTAATTCTTTTAAACCTGCGAAAAATTCAGTGAAAAATAAAATAAAAATTAAAATACATACATAGATAGGTATAAAGAGCAGATAGACTTATGATGAAATTATTGTCCTGGTTCGACCAAACTCTGTATCTTCAACCCCTAGATGTTCGATTATCCATTTATTTAAATTCGGTTTATTATAAACGATGTTATGAACGGCTATCGATTTATTTGGCCATAATTTAAAGTATGTATATACTTTTAACCTCAAGAACATGCCTACATATGTATTTTAGATTGATAAAAATGAAACAAACTACACAATCTTGAGAAAATTACCCTTGCGCCTTGTTTTTCAAGGATAAACCGTCCTATTCGTTTTCACTTTTTTTTTTTCTCAGATCCCTCCGTACCATATTAAACTTCATTGTTCATGCACGAATCATTTATTTGAACTCACATTAAATCATCCTCTCTGTTCTAAAAATAGAACCGAGCATACGAAGCTAAATTAACAAAACGCACACCACCATACCCAACCCATCCCAATCCAACTGACATCTTTCCCCACCCAAAGCCCTGAAAATACCCAGCACGCAGCATGCTTCTACAATACAACAACAACAATAATAATAACAGCAGCAACAACAACAACAACAACAACATCTACTCTATACTTTTTTCAGTTAAAACACGTCACAATTTTGGTTTATCGACCTTCCTTTGCAGGTTGATGAACTTTTGACCCAACTTCTGTGTTATAAGGACTGTGTGTATCTACAGGCGTACATCCTAACAGTTTACGAATAAAAATCAAAAGCCGCCGAAGAAAAAACTTTTCCCTTCTACTGCATAGCTATCCCGAGCTTTTCTTGAATGAAACTCAACCACACGAACAAATAAAAAAAAAGCTCCACAACTTTGTTTACCTATCGCTAACGTCATCGCTATGCAGTAGTGCTGATAATTCTCTAGTCCAAGACCGTATGTCAGACCAACATTGATCTGTTTGGCAAAGACCCATCAAGGCTGTCTAAATTTAGGCATCCACCAGAGTTTTTTTTTTTTTTTTTTTTTTTTTTTTTTAATGTTCTCCCTCCATTCTCCATCATGACTTTTCGTTTTCAAATTGACCCAAATGCTAAAGGATTGCATCAATCCCAAGAGCAAGAGCAAGTCCAACTACGTTAAACTGCTTTAGGAAAATTTATGTCTCTCTACTCGTATTTTAGCAAAGTCAACAACTTATAAACCAGGAAAGATTCTTTAGAAAGCATCTACTTGTGGAATGTTGAAGGGAAAAAAAAATAAAAAAAAAAAAAATTCGAAGGACAACAAACAAATCTGTATCCCAACTCCCGGCCAGAGCCCATTTTATTTTGCCATTCACGCCCCTTTTACACCCCCTGCTCTAGTGCTACGAATATACCTTAGAAACATTACAATTCACAGCATCTACGTCATCGAAAACAGCCGTGAGTGACGTTCAATAGAGCAGACGCATGGGGAGGGTAAGGGTGAATTATTTGCGTCTGCCTTTGGTAACCCAATTTCCACATCATCATTTACCTCTCGTCCTTAATGCCTTTATCCCTGTCTTTATCTATGCTTCTCTGTCGCTCTCTTTCTTGTTTTTGGTTATTCTATTTTGTTTTTGTAGGGTTTTTTAGCCACATTTCCCTGCTAACACACTGACCCAAAGTGATGTGACCTACATACACAGGCAAACGAACAAGTAAATATATTGTGGGGATGATTTTTGAAGGATATGTTCGCATGTATGTAAGGACACACCATGCACATACATACAAACGGTGATGACGATATTAGTCTGCACAGTTGTGGCAGAGTAAGCATGGAGCAACAGTAGCTTGTGTTACCATTGTGCGAAGTGAATTTTTCGAAGATTGCCAAAAGTACCTTTCACAGAACTCGTATCATGGTAGCTTCAGATACCTTCATTTACTAAGGGATTTTTCTATGGAAAAATCATCTGGAATTACTTCACGGCTGCTACTCGTCGATTAGCATCTACATTGATAGAGTTTTAAATAATACCTAATGATTAAATGGGATTCAAGAGGTTCCTCCAGACTGAGATGTACTTCATTATTACTCCAAAAAATCGCTGCAAGAAAATAAGAAAAATATTTGAGTCCTGGAGGATACTCATATACTCGTACTTATGAGGCACTTATTTCATGCCTTTTCCAAAAATCTACTTATCTTTCTTTAGGACCTTACATAATCTCTTCAGAATGCTCAAGTAAAATCTTCAGACGAAGAAATGCGTTACCTCGACTCAATCCAAGAAATTGATGTTCGAAGTTTTACAAGCTTCTGCTCCTCTTTACAAGTTCTCGGTTCCTTCTCTAAATTTCTTACATACGAGTACCCACAAGAGGTACTTATTTCTGTGTTGCCTTCTTAGTCCAATGCGATTGCCAAGTATGATTCTTCGCAATATCGTAACGCTTTTCTGAACTTAACGCCTGTGAAGGTAGCTACGATTTGACCAAGTTTTGCTTTGGTATCAATGAATCAATGACGGAGAGCGATGGTAAGACGTATCGTTGCCTCCATGAATGTTTGGACATTCAGTGTAATTAAGGCTTATATGTATTTGTCAGTAGTTCACTTAAAACACACGACACATCTGTCTCCGCTGCCAAAGACTTCGCGAGCAGCTGTCGTCCTTATTTATAGCGCCATGTTGTACGCTTCATAAATCGCTTCAAGTGGTCGGGCAAAACCTAATACATCAGGTGTCTCATCTGGAGATTTTCTGGCTGCACTTGGTAATGACAGCATAGCATGACCATGACTATGTACAATGTTCGCTCCTCGAATATTGGACATCCAGAGTACTGGAATTGTGCCTTGGATCCAATGCACTGTGATCGATATGGTTTAAGTTTTTTTTTAGAGAACTGCCAAAAGTGTGCTAGCTGTTATGATGAGCTGTCGGGTCGGACCCGACTCGAAGTCAGAGTCGGTTTTCAGAGCTGTTGTTATGTAAACTTTATTTTCCAACAAAGATGGAAAAAACTATGTTCTAACCACTTTTTGTTTTGTAGACTTTTCTTGACTATCATAAACTCAGATCACTATATCTTATTTTTTTTCTAATCTACAAGAACAATTTCGCCTAGTAATTTAGTAACTTTACACTAACTTCGCAGCATTCCACTTAATGGCAGTTCAATCAGGAGGTAGAAAAGCGGTAAATTTTGAATCAGCTACTGTTATCTTTTTTTATCAAACACTTGTCCAGCAAATATCTTAAAGCATCTCTCCATTTATATGATGATGATATACATACGAATCCGAATATATGGTATTGTATTTTTCCAGGCTAGGTGAACTTTTAGTGAAGATCATAAGCTGCATCTAAATTCACAAAAGTTCAAGACATTAAGTACAGAAATGAATTCGTAATCGCTGCTTAATCTCATGGGTAATGTGATTTTATTCTGCATGATCTTTACTCGTTAGGTATAGCCCATCGAATAAAAAAGTCTTACAATGAACACTGGTTGTTATGTTTCCTCGATACTTATACCATCACAGAAACTATTCTCTTTGGAATGAGATGCCTTATCCTTCATCGGATGAAGAGTATCGAACAAAAACAAAAGGCATGGTATGACTCGAGCTGTAAACAGGCTATCAGAATTAGAGAAATGTTTTTTTCGATCCTACAAGACCAACCCAACAGAGGAAAACCGAAAAAAGTTCAAACGAGCCAGAAATGACTGCAACGAATTTCTTAAGCGTGTGAAATTTCAATGCGATCAAAAACTGAGGCAAAAAAATACTGCAATGTTCCAAGGGTAGTAAAAATGTTTGGTCGTTCGTCAAAAAACATTAGAAATTCTGCCTCATCCTCCATCCCAAGGCTCTTTCCAGCTGTCAGCTCTTTGGACAAGGCCAATCGGCTTGCTGCACATTTTACGGCCTACTCAACACTCTCAGACTGCGCTTTGTCCCCGCCTACACTTTCGCACTCGTGTAGTAGCAAGAGTACTTATAGATCTTAATATACATAAATCCGCTGGTCCAGATGGTACGAGTATATCTGCCCTTCTTCTGAAGAGGTGTTCTTCTTCGCTAGCAAAACCACTGCGTAAGCTTTTTCATCAATCCTACCCTTTGGGACCCTTTCCGAGCAGATGGAAAACAGCATTTGTCCAGCCCGGCTCCAAAAAAGGCGAATCTTCTTCCCTCTCCTACTACAGACCCATTGCACTTACATTCCTTCACCGTCACCTATTGAAATATCTCAAAGCACGAAAAGTTCTTAATGACCAGCAGAACGGTTTTCCTTAAGGACTGAAACGGATAAAATTTGGAAACTTCAAGGTAAAAAAAAAATTATTTTCATAATTCATGTAAATTTTTTTTATTTGCTTTTAAACTCTGTTTTTATTAAATTTATTCACAATTACAAAAAATTGAAAAAAAATTATTTGGGTGAGTTACATCCGTGATCTTTTTGGACGCTCTTTTCCATTTAGCACTAAAATCTTTTACGTTCTTTGCACACTGCTCACTTTTCCTCAATTTAGCTTTGACCAAAGCCCAATGCCTTTCAATGGGACGGCACTGTGGAACATTGGGTGGACTCATGTCTTTTGGGACAAAGTCGACATTTTTAGCAACAAGAAAGCTCAACGTCGCATGAGCATAGTGAGCTGAAGCTATATCTGGCCAAAATAATGTTGAACCCTGTTGTTTAAGAAAGGAATCAACCGTTTTTTTAGGCACTCGTTAATGTACACTTTTCCGTTAATTGTTTCCGTTGTAATAAACGATGAGCTTCTGTGTCTACATTGGCAAATGGCCTCCCAAACGAGATATTTTGACCCGAATTTTTCCATCCCAATCGATGTTGTTGACTGCAGAAGAATCTCAGCTTCAAACTAGTTGTAAAACTGCGCACCTGGAAGAGTGGGTGGCCGTGGCTCAAGTGGTAGTGTGTTGGCTTCCCAAACGGAGTTTTTTCAGGCAACTAAAATCTTGTGAGATGAATGGTTGCCTAAATATAACATCAAGTGCAATTTACACTAGTAATTTAGTCTCCCCATTAAATGTTGGATGCCACCCATGGAGCGAAATAACCACTGAGCACAAAAATCTTTCTCTCTCTCTCTATCCAATTTTCCGAAAAACTTAACACGTGCTCCGGCATTTTAAGAGTAGTAATACCCTCTTGAGTGTTAAGTTCTTATAAAAAAAAAAAAAAAAAAAAGTAGTAAAGTCGGTTTTGACATTAGTTTCGTCATCCAAAACCACGCTTTCTTGTTGCCCATCAACTCGTGTAGCATTCGGGCTCGTGTTTTTTTAATTTCTTTTTTGCTTTTCAGTAACTTTTGGTGTTTTTTTGTTTTTTTTCGTGTTTTTAGACCGTTACGTTTTTTAGATCTTTGTACCATAGTTTGGTTGGTATTACATTTCCGAGCAACATCTCTGGATGACATAGTCCGGTTTTTTACGATGGTACCCACTATTTTCCTGTCCAAATTTGTATCATGTGCTCCACTTTTAGCTCCACTTTTCTGTTTGCATTTAATTGTCAACGTCTCCAAGTATCGTTTAATAACAGAATCCACTGTACTGCGTGGTATGTTTAAATTTTTTGCGATGAAATAGTTTGGACGCGAAGTATTTTCGAGCCATTTGTCGATGATCTTTTTACGGCGTTCCTCATATTTTATAAATATTTCCAGCCGCACCGAACTAAAATCAATAATAAACTGAAACTAAAGAATATACTCGTACATGCTAATTTGGGTACAAAATGGGATTGCAATTTTTACGCATTGGAAGCATAGCCCGTATTAAAATTTACAGTCCTTTGCAACAGGTCCACTGATGATTTGATGGCATGTCTCACCGAAAAGTGGTAACAAAGCGTACATCAGTCTGACAAAAGCAAGTTGATATTTCTAAAGCATTTGACAGAGTTTGGCATCAGGCTCTTTTGTCGAAAATGCGTGCTTTTGGGATCAACGACTCTCTTCTTCAATGGATTAGAAACGACCTTTCGGCACGTTCAATTCAAGTTGTCATGGATGGTTTCAACTGATGGTCTTATATTCACAAAATAAAGGCTGATGTGCCCCAGGGCTCCGTTCTGTCTCTGACACTCTTTTTAATTTTCATCAATGATCACTTGTCTACTACTTCTAATCCAATATATTCCTTTACTGACGACAGTACTCTCTGCTTTCCATATTTGTTTCCGAACTCACGCCTCTGCTCTTCGGCTGTAGAACGAGAATGGCAGCGTATATTAAGCTCATTAAATTCCGATATTAACAGCATATCCAATTGGGGAACTATCAACAGAGTGGAATTTAATGCTTCCAAGACTCAATTCTGTCTGCTGTCATTAAAGCGAAATTCAAATACCCAGCCATTATCCATGAAGGCACTTGCATCGTCGAAACCGAAAAACTTTCCATTCTCGGTATGTGTGTCAGTGACCACTTACGTAGGAATGACCACATATTCGATGTCGTCAAAAATCCTGCGAAATGTCTAGGTTTCCTCAAGCGATGTAAGAAATATTTTACCCCCTCTGATTTGGCCACAATATGTAAGTCATTCATCCGCCCACAATTGGAATACAATACCCACATCTTGTCAAGTGCTCCTAAAACATCTCTGCACCTGCTCGATAGGATTCAAAACCGTGCGATAAAACTAATTGGTGATACTAATATCAGTCAATAAATCGACAGCCTCGAACACCGACGTAATGTCTCCTGTCTCACTTTGTTTTATCGATATTTCCACTACCAGTGCTCCATTGAAATCGCTAGAAGCATTCCGCCCATTCAAGCTTTCATTCGTAACACCCGTCTCGCAATGAATGCTCATGCTCAGTATACCCTCAAGCCCATTTTCGGACGTACTCGAAAATATCGTAATTCTTTCCTAAGCCGTACAACTCGCTTGTGGAATGCGCTGCCGATCTCTGTGTTTCCTGGTCGTTATAATTTACAAACATTTAAAAACAATGTACATCGGTACCTGTCTTTTCTTCCTCCCTAAATTTCCTCCGCTCGCGCTGTGTACAAACATATTAAGGTTACACAAACCCTTGAGCGCGCGCTCATTATAAAGAAAAGAAAAACTCCTAACACAATTCCACTCAATTTACGCTCTCCAATGTCGTATCTGCAGTCTTGTTCTGGATAACGGTATCATGCGATCCATACCTAAATGCAACTCCAATCAAATATCATACCTTAGTCCCGATCGCAGTATCCGAATATAGCAGATCTTTATGCAGGTGGACTGCCATTTCTTAGTCATTCGTTCAACAAAATTTGTCGAAATTTAATATGAATCCAAGTAAAAAAAAAGTCGGAACTTCAAGAAAATCTTCCAAACGAAATTATTCTCTACAATGGCTTCAATATAAAAAGAAGCTATTAATAAGCTCATAGTCCATAGAGTCTTCTTCCTCTAAACAGGATCCATAAAAAGGTTTTATTTAATAAGAAGCAGCGTCTTAAAAAAAAAAAAAAAACGAGTCAAGGTCAAGATCATCCTAAACTTCACACTTTCATAGATAAAAGTTCCGCATACCTTTATCGGCTTGTCATTTCTAGAATCTAGTGGAGGTGAAGACTAATACTAGGAATCCAGTCCCTAGTGAGCTGAGGTCGCAAGCCCCCCGATCTTTGTAAAATATAAATCATAAATGATAGACCTTTCAATTCTCACGCATTACAGCAAAATAGCGAGGCTCAAAGGGGCGAAGGAAGACTAGGTGACAAGAAGACTCTCTAATCCCCAACGAGCTATACCGGCGTATCAATCATGGGCTTTCCACCATAGCATTAAGAATCTACAGGACTAATACAGGGGTGAAGCAATTACTTCAAACATAATCATCTTAAACGTCAATGGATTGAATCATTGGACGAGGAAAACCATGCAGAGATGGCATCAGTATCTGAGGGCTCCATTGTCATTCCTTGACCTCGCCTATTACACAGTCAAGCGACAATTCTAAAGAAGACATCATATTTTTTTTTTTTTTTAAAAAACTAACTTAACACTCAAGTGGGTATAAATACATTTGTAATGCCCCAGCGCGTGTTAAGTTTTTTCGAAAATGGGATAGAGAAAGAAAGAAAGATGTTTGGGCTCAATGTTTATTTCGCTCCATGAGTGGCATCCAACATTTTACTGGGGAGACTAAATTCTTAGTGGAAGTTGACTTGATGTTGATTTCTAATACTACTCGTCTTACTTGATTTTCGTTAACTGAAAAAATGGATATGTCTTTCGGGCGAGGCTTGTCTTGAAGCAATATGGTGTATAATTAATGTACAATAAAATGAAAATTTAGCAGAGCTTCCATAAGCTTATTGAATCAAGTCGGACTTCGGACCCCCAATTTTTTATAAAAAGTTAAATCTAGTCGAATTGAAAAGATGTTCCAGGTTTATTACCCTGACTCTGAATCAAATATTTGCACTTCAAGTGATTCAAAGATCGGGGTGAGTTTGACGCCAGATCTAAAAATCATTACGAAATTAAAATAAAAGCGTAAAGAAGACTACATTGGGGGCCTTTCCAGCACGCCTGACCCTGCTCTAGATGCAGTAGTGGTTGTCCCTCCCCCTTCGGATGATATTTCTATCTGGTGATGACCTTAAGCGCCGAATGTACATATATATTTTATTTCTCGTCTTATGGGCATGCCGCTGGATGCAATGACATCAGAGCTCCGGTTGCTGAAAAAGAACGAAATCGACTCTCTCTGTGCTTCGGACCGGTTTCGGTCAGAATTTGAGTAACGAAAGGAATCTATTGGGTTCTTCAGCGATGATTCCAAAAGCCATATAAAATGCGACACTGATGTCTTTTTGAAAGAGGACAACGCGTGTGAAGATTTACCCCTCGTAAGCAAAATTTGCATCCGTCTTCCAAGTAGAGTTAAAAGTTATCCTCATGGCAATAAGCTAATTGGATTCCGCTCAGTCGGAAATAAGAAGTTCTCGAGTGAATATCTGCGCCAGAATGTTAACTTTTCTTTTTTTATAAAATAAAGTGGTACGTGTGCTTAACGTGTGAGAATTTTAGGGTTCGTTATTTTTTTTCTAGGAATTATTTACCATGCTGTCGGCAGTTCAAATTCGAACCCTCTTCTTTTACGAATTTAAAAATATTAATGACGCATCTGAGGATGTAGCGGTCAACGAACGCACTGTACGAAGTTCCGTTCAAGAAAATTTAAGCCACGAAAATGAACCATGTGGGAATCCGGACACGTTAGTTGACGACAAGGTTTTAAGAGCAACGGTGGATGCGGACCCATCGAAATCGATGCGGTAGATTGCACAAAGCATGGGAGTATTCCCAATGACACCTTTCTCTCATAGGAAAGGTAAAGAAACTGGATAAGTGGGTACCACATGAGCTGAACGAATCCCAAAAACTACGGCGCCTGAAAATCTGCGCATCGCTTACATTAAGAAACCAAACTGAACCGTTTTTGCACCGGATAGTCACGTGTGATGAAAAGTGGATACTGTATGACAATCGTAAAAGATCTGGGCAATGGTTAGATGCAGATTAAAAACCAAAACACACCCTCAAGCCCGATCTTCATCCAAAAAAGGTTATGGTGACAATTTGCTGGACATTGAAAGGACCAATCCACTTTTCATTTCTTCAACCAGGAGAAACGATAAACTCTATCCAATATTGTGAGGAAATCGGCATATTGCTTGCCAAATTTTCTGAAAAGCATCTTGCGTTGATCAACAGGCACGATCCGATCCTTTTGCATGACAATGCTAGACCCCATACCTCACAAGTAACGATTCAAAAACTGTTGCAGCTGGGATTTGAAGTTCATCCGCATCCACCGTTCTTTCCCGATATTTCCCCAATGGATTACCATCTTTTCCGCAATCTAGATTCATTTTGCCGGCAGAAGGTCTTCCGGAACGGAGCAGAGGTCATAAAAGCCTTTGAAGATTTCATTGCCTCAAAAAGTCAATACTTCTACGAGAAAGGAATATTTGACCTTGTATCGCGTTGGAAGAATGTCATAGATGTATTTTGATTCAATAAAAATTTACGCAAAAATAATATTGGCTTTTAAATTTTTACTATATAATCGGACATTTCATATGGTAGAACCCAATATTTACATCTGCAATTACAAGCCTAAGACATTGGTCAACATTTTCATCACTTCAACAATGGCAGGCTACTCTGAACGCAGTTGGAGGGATGAATTCGGAATTAAGATCGCCGATAAACTCGAAAGGCATAGCTCCAATGGGAGTTGTATGCAAGCTTAGTTGATGGTTAGTTTCAACCCCAAAGGCAAATAGTTTCAGATTTATTGTTAAGCTTAGAGCGTTCGGTAACAGCCGGTAAGCTAAATTAAATAATTGATATTGTTGAATTAGATGTTGCATAGAACAAATAAAAATTAATTGAAAAAAATGGAGAGTCTCCCCGGACCCAAACCTGCGTTAAAAGTAAGACATGCTGCGTCCTCGACTACAGCTTCTATTTACAGTTAAGTTTCCTATGTCTATAAATGATCAGTGACCTTGCTGCTGTCCCTCAAGGGAAAGCCCCTAATTGGGGTCGTTATGGGTCACCAAGCACCGAAGTTGCAGAGATAGTTAACACAACATACTCTGTTGTGCCGTCTGCTGTGAGATGATGACGACATCAGGGTGAATTTATTCTTCTTCCAGCCTACACTTACTTCACTGATGTGCTTTAACTTCATTACTGTAGCATCTTTCTATAAAAGACTAAGATATTTAAAGATAAGTAACATTAAATAATTATAATGGATTGTCCGGTTCTCTGTTCCGACAAAAAACATATTCGCCACATTTGTAGCCGCTTTCTTTCCAATATGTCAATGTCATCAGCGTATGAGATCTGTTGTGCAATAAATATTGTGCCTCTGATATTTTATTAAAGGTATGGCATAGTTTTTTCAAGTATTTTTTTTTTATAATCAGCGCGCGTTCAAGGGGTTTTTGTACCCTTAAAATGTTCGTACACAGCGCGGGCGAAGGAATTTAGGGAGGAAGAAAAGACGGGTGCCGATGTACATTGTTTTTAAATGTTTGCAAGCTATAACGACCAGGAAACACAGAGGTCGGCAGCGCATTTCATAAGCGAGTTGTACGGCTTAGGAAAGAATCACGATATTTTAGAGTACGTCCGAAAATGGGATTGAGGGTATACTGAGCATGAGAATTCATTGCGAGACGGATGTTAGGGTTGAAAGTTTGAATGGGCGGAATGCTACTGGCGATTTCAATGGAGCACTGGTGGTTGAAATAGCGATAAAACAAAGTGAGACAGGAGACATTACGTCGGTGTTTGAGGGTGTCAATTGATTGACTGATATTAGTATCACATATCCTATCCTATTTAGCATGTGCAGAGATGCTTTAGGAGCACCTGACCAGATGTGGGCATTCTACTCCAGTTTTGGGCGGATAAATACCTTATATATTGTGGCCAGATCAGAGGGGGTAAAATATTTCTTACATCGCTTGAGGAAACCTAGACATTTTGGAGCATTTTTGACGACATCGAATATGTGGTCATTCCATTCATAATGGCTGGATATTTGAATTGCTCTTTAATGACAGCAGACAGCATTGAGTTTTGGAAGCATTAAATTCCACTCGGTTGATAGTTCCCCAATTGGTTATGCTGTTAGTATCGGAATTTAATGAGCTTAGCATACGCTGCCGTTCCCGTTCTACAGCCGAAGGGCAGGGGCGTGAATCCGGTAACGAATATGAGAAGCAGAGAGTGCTGTCATCAGCAAAGGAATAAATTGGATTAGAAGTAGCAGGCAAGAGGTCAATAATAAAAATTAAAAAGAGTGTCGGAGACAGAACGAAGCCCTGGGGCACACCAGCATTTATTTTTTGGATATCAGACCGTCAATTGGAACCATCCACGACAACTTGAATTGAACGTTCCGAAAGGTAATTTCTAATCCATTGAAGAAGAGAGTCATCGATCCCACGAGCACGCATTTTCGACAAAGGAGTCTGATGCCAAACTCTGTCAAATGCCTTAGAAATATCAAGTGCAACTGTCTTGCTTTCGCCAGATTGATGTACGCTTTAGTTCCACTTTTCGATGAGAAATGACATCAAATCACCAGTGGACCTGTTGCTATGAAAACCATATTGCCTGTCATTGAGAAGTTTTCGTGTTTCGAGATATTTCATGAAAGAAGGGACGTAAGTGCAATGGGTCTGTAGGAAAAGAGAGAGAAGAAGATTCGCCTTTTTTAGGCGTATGATTAACAAATCACATGACAGTGGGTGATCTTCTCGAAGTCGTAAATATCTATGCAACAACAACAATGGCAGGGATGGCTAAACTAGATATGGCCCTAGATCAATGAAATGATGGTGGGCTCCGATTTGATGTTCCTGCGCTTTTTCCAAGATCTGGTAAATATCTGGTCGATCGACGACTAGAAAGGCCAAACTTCACATAGTACGAAACATTGTACTAAACACAAGGTTACGAATATTTCTCTATCA
This sequence comes from Volucella zonaria, assembly GCA_963966105.1. NCBI lineage: Eukaryota > Metazoa > Arthropoda > Insecta > Diptera > Syrphidae > Volucella > Volucella zonaria. Next base: position 163,360,881 of record OZ014532.1, read on the forward strand.
TTGGCGAAGTTAAATAAGCTTCCGTTTTTGAGGATCGGGCAAACGACATTCAGATTCAGTGATGTTAAATTCGGAGACTTCCCTATTCCCCTCACAATTTTAACTCGGGACTGGCTGCTACGATATTTGGTTAATTGAATTCTACAAAAAAATCAGTAAGCAACAAAATTCCTACAAATTAAGTTTTGGAAATACCTTTGATGTATTCTAAACTAAAAAAATGTTTAATGCATTTGGTACATCTAGTTATCGCTGTACAAAAGCTGGCAATAAGTTCTCAATATTTTAGGTTAAAAGAACTGTGAAACCATTAAACGGATAGTTTTGAATATACTCGCATATAGTATATTAGAATTCATCGACAAATATTTGGTCTCAAGCCAGAAATTGAAAAATTATATCGATTTGTACATCAATATCAAAAAGAAAAAAAAAAAAACTCTTTCCATATAACAACCTATCTCTCCTTAAATGTATCGCATTCATAATACTCCAAAGCTTTTCACTCGAAATGCTTCAATGAAAATGGTCTTCTCTGCCATATGACGTCACTCAGGAAAATATCGGTCAAATATGAGCTTTATAATGTTTCATTGACAAAACGTTCGTCTGCACAGACAAATACTTGCACATATATAACCAATAGTACCTTTTTTCTGTATAGTAGGACACTTGCTCATACGATATTCACCACCGCACGCTGGATACATTCAAATACATTGAGGAAGGCATAAAAACACTGAAAACAAGTGTGTGTCCTTTAGTGTGACGGTTCTATTTAGGTGACTTCCGTTTCATGTGAATCCTCTGTATGTCATAGAATTACAGAGCAAGAGGGCGACCAAGTCCTTGTGCTCGCAATAGTCAACCTCGGGTTAAGCGCTATATGCACATTTCATTCAAAAAGATTTTGAAGCTGTGCCGAAGGTTTCGCTGGTTTTTACCTTTTTTTTTTATTTCGAACATATTCATTGTGTATCCGCTCAGAAACGCTTTGCTAGTGCCTCGTTGTAAATACATATACTCGTATATATTTATTTGGCTTGTATATAGGTTTGGCGAAAATTTTCTGCAAAGGACAACAAACTTGTGCTGCTACTGCTGCTAAAAGGCACCTCGTAATAGGGAACAGGCAATAGCGAAGCAGTTGAAAACGGCATTCGAAAGAAGTATCATGTCATGAACTGCACTCGTATACTCTTTAAAGTTGAGCTAAAAATTTCGGTTTTCGAACAAGTTTTTGAATATCAGTGTTAGAATTTTGTTTTAAAATATTGTAGTAAAATATATTCGACGTCTATTCGAATTATTTAATACAAAAAACGATAGATCTGTTCCAAAAAAAATAAAAAATTAAAGAAAAAGGAGAACATTGTGGTAATATACTCGTAGTGAATTCGATAAGAAAAAAAAACAGATCAAGGAAAAGCGCTCTAGATAAAATGGATAATCAGTGAAAGTGAATTTCTTAAACAAAGTTCTTGTCCTAAAGGTGAACAGACAGATCTAAATTTGGTTGGGATTGTTCTTGTACTCATATTATCAGAATGAGGTAAGATTGGAGTGGAATTTTGTTTTAATGGTCAATACAATTTAAATTTTAACGATATAATTAGAAACGAACGTTGTCTCAAATGAATTTTCTGACATATACCCACACATGTATAATTACTAACAGTCACAAATTTGATCTGGTATAAGTTTCTTTTCTTCAAACCGAAGGAACTACCTCGGTGACTGATAGGATTTAATATCGTCGTATACCGTATTTTGAATATAAGTAACTAATTCCCAGTTATTAAAGAAAATATTTATTTTGTAAAACATTAGAGATGAAATATTTAATACCAAAAGCTCTTGTAGCTAAGAAAAAAGCAAACCCAACTTCAACTAATACTTAAGTTAAGTGACCTTTTAAATTAATTTTTTCATGAATCTATCTTTAAGCAAATCACAATAACTCGTAAAAAAAAGGCCTTTAATTAGTGATAGATAAAAATTAGTGCCGTTCAATATAATGTACACTGTACAAGGATATAAGGAAAACTTAAATGACATTGTTATGTCAGGTCAGTTACGAAAACAACTGACGTACATTGGGACTCTAGAAACGATCGTTTAAACGGTTCACAAGTTGGTTCGACGAAAAGTACCGTCTTTGAGCTTCCTTATTTCATATTAATTTTATAGAAATATTGTAGGCCTTTAATTTTTATATTCTCAAGCCAGATGATCGTAATCATGTATTATTCTATTAGTATTTTCTAATTGTAAAACCGTATGTCATCAACAGAAATTAATTCTTTTTCGGACAGTTTAAATTTAAATGTCAAAAATTGCAGGCTAATTTATGCAATTAAATTTTCATAAGTGACTGGCAACAAACTTGGGTTATTTTTCATGTTACTTTATTTCGCGTAAGATAGCCAAATTTTCTGAAAAAGTGACATTTGTAAAATATAAAGGCACTCGTTCTAGATACAAAAATTTCGAAAGACAAATTTCCAGCTATATAATGAAAAATTGACTGAATCCGTAAGCACAGAACCACCTTAATAACCCTGACCGCCATAATATTTGAAACTAAATGTTTTTACTAACTGCATCGATAATGGCATCAAAAAAAAGCAATAAAATACACTATCGCATCTTTTAATGTGTTCGAGATTATTGGTAAAACGAAATCTCTATATGAAGCTATCCCATAGCAAACTGCAACTCTACAGGGATTCCTCTACCCTGGTTTGATAATTCTTCTTGTAGAGCTGAAATCGTCAAAGATTTTAAACAAATCGGTCTAACCATCTTTAAAGCCAAATCTACTCTCCTAAAAAACCACTTTAGAAGAATCAATGGAGCGCTTATCATCGACGGTCAGATTTGAATTATTCAGATATATAAAATTATGAAGACTGTGAACTATGTCATGTCAGGAGCAGATTGATAGATGCACAGAAAGCACTAGGAATGATCGACAGTTTTGTTATTTAAAATTTGCTTTCAATTAATCCGTCTTTAGTCAATTCAAGGAGTGCCAACAATTATCAAAATCCTTTTCTTTCTAATGAAGGTGAATATATAAAAGTTGTCCTTGATGTCTTCGGTATTTGTACTTTAAGCTGGAGACGCCCTAAGTGTTCTCAATTAGTTTGTAATATAAAAGTGCTGTTAGCCATAGGCCCTGCTAATTTTACTTGTTGACTTCTTGTTGTTGTTGTCTAATATTCAAAACTGAATCTAGGTAGTCTAAGGAAAAAAATGTAGTCTTCGTGGATGACTTCAAGAATAATGATGTGTCAAGTTATGATATCTTCACACACGCCTTTAAAATAATTTTTTCAATCAAGAATCTACAAATTAATTCCTTATAGCTTTTAGATACATTATAACAAACAAAAGGAGATTCAAGCTTAATATGTTAACTTTAATCATCGTAAAGCCAATCGTTTGGGAATACAAGAGTGAGTCCATCGGTTGCAGCTGGTACATTAAGTACACTGTTACCTGTTTGCATAATAGCTGGAATAGGATCACAGGAATTTTAACCTCAAACGAACAACAATATCTGGGCAAGTTTTGGAAAATATTATTTCTCCAGAACTTTTGTTAGAACTGCATATGTCCTTGGGTTAAACTGACGTTGACGATTGAGTTTCTTCTTAAAACTCAATTTATCCAACGCCTCTAAAGAGTAGGAAGGACTCTTCCTTCTTTCGAAAATGATTTAATGTTTTTGTTAAAAGTCAAATTATCTTCTACGACGTTGGCTGTGATATGTAATAGTAACTTCTTCTTTCCTGTGACTGTCCGGCTTAATGTGGACTCTCATACATGAAAGGAAAAATACATAAAACAAGATTTAGATGAGTACTGGGCTGACTGGACTCAACAAATTAAAACTTGAAAGTTAAAGTTATTCACCGCGTCCTAGAAGCCGAAGAAAATTTGGAGCACGTTTTATGGCCGAATTGAACTTTTGAGGTAAAAGGTTATTAGAGTTAGTCCGTGCTTAGTCAGATTAAAATATTTGACAATAGACTTCTCTTATACATTTATTAAGAAACCTTAACTCTAACCTAGATGCTATATAGTATATGCTACCTTTTTAAATGGTTTATTAGAGGATACAAACACAAATATTTTTTTTTTTTTCAATTATCCTCCCTACAATTTTATTTATCACTTATTCAAAAATTCTTTAATTTAGAAAACATTAGTCAATTCGACAATCTAAGCACACTGCTTAATCCATAGAAATATACATACATATATAGATTTGTGCTTATATTCACGTACATATACACCTTACTCATTACTTTTATTAACATCAAGTTTCACCTTGACGTTATTTTCCTTCAAAGTTTCTCTTTTTTTCTCCCCTCAGCAACGTATCCTTGAAAAAAAATTCTCCCGACTTACTCGAGCCTACATAAAGTACAATAAATAACATCAATCCTTCCTCGAATTAAAATGAATTCCCGTTCATAGCCTTACTTTTTATTCTATGTTGTGATACCTACACAAATGAACCTACAAATACTCTATACACGCACACATATCAAGGTAGCTATTTTTAGAAAGGGGGTAAGATATTTTTATCATGTTATCTATAATTAAACGGGAGGACGTTTACCCACTGACGTCATAGTTTTGCAATTCCTGTACCACTAACCCAATATTTGGTGTCGTATACACATCATACATATGTATGTATCTAACCTCAGTCCCTAGCCAAAACCGACGACGACGTGCCACTCTACACGAATATTCCACCCATTTTGGCACAATGGTTGCTATGTTTGTATGTACATATAAGCTCCAGCATTGTTGAAAACATTCAACTTAAGAGTGTGCGCAAAGATCACATTGAAAGGTCTTTTTGGAGGTTATTTTCGAATTTTTAAAAAGAATACAAAAAAATTGCCAATCCTTCAAATCTCCTTCAAAGGACTTTACTTCTCTACTCGTATATGCACAAATTGGTTCAAATTCGAACAACCACCAATTAATTTCAAAGTAATAAAATGGTACTCGTAGTTCAAATTTGACTGATAAAAATGGTGTCGAACCAACCCAGTCAGATAGTGAGTGCTTTAGGCCTCTTTTTATAGTTCTTAAAACAGATGATGCCAACTTACTCGTATAACTCAAGGTGCTAAATTAAGGATATCTGTTGCTGCAGCTTTCTACCTTTCACAAATCAAGCGCACAACAGGGTTTAGTTCACCCTTAGAATTACATTCGTTATTTTCTTTTCATAGTCACTCTGAATAAGGATTTGAACATAGTCAAAAATTATTCCTTCGTAATCAATAATACGAGTACATGACAACACTAAAGTAGAGCTTTTTACAGAACATAACATAAAAGTCAAATGTGTGGTAGCAGCAGAGTCAAATGATTTGAGTTCGTTACCAGTGCGATGAAAACTGAATCTGGGCAAATTAACATTTGTCAGTTTTTGAATTCTTCAATTTTGACAGTGTATCAAAACAGGGTAAAAAACGCTGCAACTTTCTGGCAGGTTAAAAAAAGAAAAGATTAAATTACAGCCAATTCTGAGGTTCACATATAAAGGGTCTTTCATAACAAAGTGTATATGAGATCCATCGAAATTTTGTATTCGTTTGAATGCCATTATGTATGGAATAGAACATCGTTCAAATGTCCGCCGCGGCTTCTCTAGGTGGCGCGCATCCGAAATGTCCAATTTTCCATGAGTCTGTCGCATAAATCAGGCTGAATTTGACCGATGGCATGGGTTATGTTGGCTTTGAGGGCTTATTCGCATAGACCTGCGACTTCAGAAGACCAAATAAGAAAAAGTCTAACGGGGTCAAATCGCACGATCTCGGTGGCCAGTTCACATCAACTCTACGTGAGATGACCATGCCCTCGAATCGCTCGTGCAGAATTTCCAATGTGGCGTGAGCTGTGTGTCACGTAGCGCCGTCCTGTTGAAACCACATGTCGTTGGTATCCATATCATATAATTCAGACCAAAAGAAGTTGGTAATCATCGACCTATAGCACTCGCCGTTGACGGTGATGGCCTAGCCAACTTGGTCAGAAATTTTGATCAATGACGCCGCCGGCCCAAAATCCACACCAAACAGTGATTTTTCGGGATGCTTTGACGCTCTTGGATCTCATGTTGGTGGGTATCGTCTCAAGTTCAACAATTTTGTTTGTTGACGTACCCATTCATCCAGAAATGGGCCTCATCGCTGAAGATGATTTTTCGATGAAAATTAGGATCAGTTTCCAACTGCTCCAGAGCCCATTCAGCGAACACACGTCGTTGTCTATGGTCGTTTATCTTCGGCTCCTGGGTCAGTTGAATTTTGTACGAGTGCAGGCCAAGTCACGATGCAAAATTCGCCAAGTTGCGGTCTGCGAAATCAACTGCTTTGGATTCTCCTGCACACTCTCACGGACAGCGGCGATGTTTTCGACAGATCTTGCGTTTCGTCGAGGTACGGGTGTTGGTTTATCGTTTACTGAACCAGTGGAATCAAATTTATCCACAACACTGCGAATAGTCCTCTCGGTAGGACGATTATGGCGACCGTAAAATGGGCGAAGAGCGCGGAACGTTGCCCGGACAGAACACCCATTTTGATAAAACAATTTTATCATTCGCACGTGTTGTTGAACGCTATGTCCGCCCATGGTGATTTGGCAATACAGGCTGAATAAATGACCACGTATGTACTCGTAACTATCTATATTATAAGTCGTAGATCTTGAATTTAAATGGTTTGCGATTGGATAATTAACAAGTATTTCACTATACGAATATAAGGGCAAGGATGATACGCGAATCTAAGGTCGCATAAAATGAAAATATGGCACTCAATGGGGCTTTCCGGGGGCAGTATGTGTCGGCAACATTTTCATAAATTCTGAATTCATTAATTGTGATACCCTTTTTAGTGTGGATGGGAACATTTTCTAATTGAATATCGAACTCGTTGAAACCACATGCGTCTTACTATACTTCAGCCTTAACTGTCCATAATGATAACACAATTTTATTATACCATATACGAGTATGTTATGTTATTATGTTACGATCGCTTTAAAAGCTTGTCTTATGCACTTGTGCTAGAGATTCGGCTGCCTGTCTTCCGGCAAACTGAGAGAATATGTATTCAGTGAGTTGGCTTCACATACAGTTTTTTCTCTAATTTTCAATGGCTTTTGAGCATTTTCATTCATAAAACTTTTTTTTTTTCAAATTAGCTGTGCGCGATATACTCGTATCTAGATTTCTACTTTTCCGAGTTAATTTATATTCTGCCTCGAGGGAGCATTTTCCTTTAATCATTAGGTGCAATGTCACAAAAGGATTGTGCTCATTCAAATGTTATCGCTTTGTATGATAACTTGTAATCGTCGGGATCGTTTTTTAGCCAGAATCCTCCCATCACCATTGTATTCCTTCGCAATCGAATTGACACACTATAGGAGTAAGTATGTAATTTTTTAATTTTTCAATATTCATTGCAGTAACAGTATTGCAATCAAAATTCAGTGATGTGCTTAAAAGTATCTCACTCTCCGAACGGCAAATGGTTGGTCCCCTCTCATTGTGCACAAAATGGCGGGGTGAACAACACATTGAGTGGTGGAGGTTAGTCCATTCCGGACTGCCGAGCCAATAATTTTACTTATTTATTGCGTGTATATCAAAAAGTTATTTACTCGCGCAAGTCCTGATAATAAGAAACTGAATGTAAAAAAAAAATTGAGACTGAACTAACGTTGCCATTTGGAAAACAGTAGTCCGAAAATTCGATATTATCCAATATAAAGCAACCCCACAAGCTGCAGATAAATACATATTTTGGTAACATATGAGAGTGGTATATGAAATATTATCTATTGCCACACAATATTGTCTAAGGTATTTTTGCTTAAAAGATTTTTATATGATTTTATAAAATAAAAAAAAATGCACCTAACCGAATTTAATTGAAGTTTTAGTTTGGAAAAAAGGGAAGAACGACCGCTCTTCGTTGGAAATATGAAGGGAGCGTGTTAACAACACAGGATATGAGCCATACAAGCTTTGGAAATATTCATTCATTAAGTAAGGACAACGATGACGTAGTTTGCTTCATTTACTCCAGCTCTCGGTTCAAGATAAAGTAGGTCACCAAACCCTACATAACATGTATCCGTGAAGAGAAAAAGAACCCGAATAGGGGTGAGAAAAAAATTCATTTTGCAACCAATCAACCTGTCGACGTTATTTTTGTTATTTTGTTATTGGATATGATTGCATGCAAACATTTTTTTTTTCGTACGTGAAATTGGCTCTATAGATATCATGTTAAGAATTTTCTCCATGTAAAAGCTTCTATGGCAAATTATCGAATATGGGAATCTTTAACTTTAAAAATTAACTGAGAGTTGGGTAACAGTTTTCTTGGAATAATCAGAAATTTCCCAATTTTAGGGGATTTTATTTAAACATACGGGGATATTGATGCAAGAAGTGGACACGGCGCATGTACGCACATTTTTTCTGCCTATCAAATGTCAGTCCTCATATCGGATTCACGAAAGTATTCAAATCTTGTTTTAAAAGCGAATTTTGAAAAAGTTGTAATACTTGTTTTATTTATGCACATATGTAGATATTTTAGGAATAAAAAATTATTTTAATGTGTCCATACATCTTTTTCAGTATTAGATATTCCAATTGCTTTTATGTTGGATATTAAAAGGCGAAAGCCATTTAGTCCGCTTGTTTATAGATTTTTTTTTTAACAATTAACTAACACTAGATATATTGTAACGATGAGAGAGAAGAACAAATATCCTTAACATATTTTGTATCCTCTGATTATATTGTTTTGCCTTTATAAAGGATCATATTTATCTTATTTCGTCGCTCACAAGATCTCGAAGATCTTTGCTTAAAATATCTGGACACTCTATCCCTAGTTTTTCATAAAAAAAATTGTGCCACTAGCGATCATTTGATCCATGAACCGAATATTCAGTCTTTATTTATATCTCCAATCAGGAGGATGAGTTTCGAAGGTTTTAGCTAGAGCTTTGTCTTTCGTTTGTGTCGAGCCACAAACGTATTTCCGATTTCATCCACATCTTCATACGTCTCATAGGGTTTGTCCTTCCTCAACCAGAATCCACAGAATACGACAATATCTTCATTATCTATTAATTTTAGCTACATATTGTCGTACAATTTTTGCCGTAAGGTAGAATTATCAAAATCAGGGATTTCTAAAATATCATCTTGGTCCTTCAATAACTTCAATAACCAAAAATAACATCAGTTTGTTGAAACCAATCTAGGTGGGGTCTCCTTTAAACATGAAATAATCACTTATCATAATACAAGTACGAGACAGGTAAACTACTTCAAAATTGTGGCTTTCTGACAGTGATGTTTTAAAGCTGTTCTTTGACTCTTTCCGATCACCGTAGACGCTTTCAAAGCCGTACGATGGTTATTGACTTTGACATGGCCCGACTCTGCCCACCCTTTTAAGTTGGCAACAGCTCGCTTAATACGAGCTATCTCATCAACATTTTCAACAACTTAGTTGTGTTGTCGAAAAGTGATTCCAGAAATTGAGTGTTTTAGTCCCCAAGCAAAAATAAAATTGCGCAATATAGAAACAAGATTGACTTATAATTATGGTATATGGTATGTTCCGAGCTGACTGACTTATAAGTCATCTTCTTAAAAAAAAAATGGTTATCCAATAAGCCAAGTTTTGATTAGGCTTTAAAAATATCCGTTCAGTTAAACGTTCCGTTCATTTATGGGATTGAGGCACCTTAATGAAGCCAAATTATCTGCATATTCTTTCATTGAACTACATACTTCGAATATCGTGGCTTACTTTATTTTATTCTGCTCGTACATTAGCCTAATCCGCAGAAAGGTATCATTTTTTCTTTATTAACAGATGGGCTGAAAAGTCCGTGCCGTTTTATAGTAAAACACAAAATTTTTGCAAAATTCAACTTTATTTATCAATATACGAGTAGTTGCCTTTGAGGGCGATACACTGATTGAAACTATTTTTCAATCTTTCGATACCAGTTTTGTAGTACGATTTCGGTTTAGCCTCAAAATAGGCCTCTGTTTCGGCGATTCGGTCGTAAATCTCTTTCCGGTGAGCATTCTTTTGAGGTCTGCGAACAGGAAATAGTCGCTGGGGGCCAAATCTGTAGAACACGGTTGGTGGGGAAGCAATTCGTAGCCGAATTCTTTCAATTTTGCCATCGTTTTCATCGACTTGTGACACGGTGCATTGTCTTGATGAAACAGCACTTTCGTTTTCTTCAAATGCGGCCGTTTTTCTGCGATTTCGTCCTTCAAACGCTCCAACAACGCAATGTAATAGTCGCTGTTGATAGTCTGCCCTTTTTGGAGATAGTCGATGAAAATTATTCCATGTGCATCCCAAAATACGGATGCCATAACCTTGCCAGCCGACTGTTAAGTTTTTGGTCGAGGTTCGTCGCCGGGTAACATTTATCAAGTCATTTCTTTGCATCGGCTGCATTTTTTCCCATCAAAAAGCAATGATAAATCAACACACGAAATTGCTTTGAATCCATTTTTATCACAATAAAAAAAGTTTCTTCACTCACAACGCTATATCTCGAGAACTAATCGTCTGACAGCTGTCATACACATATCTTTTGAATTCAAGTGGTACCCTTTCTTAGAAATGGACTTTTCAGCCCATGTGCTATATTGGTATATGCCCCTGAAGTATGATAAAATTTGTCGTTCACTTTGACTGTTGCAGCCGCTAAGATAGGCGTGTTTTTATGAGCTCGGCAATTTTCGTTTGTTAAAAGAAATGGATCAAAGAATTTGTATCAAATTTTGCGTAAAAAATTGAATAAAGTGGAACAAAGTGTGTGAAATGTTAACAAAGGCCTATGGTGAATCTGCTATGAGTAAAACAAGAGCTTACGAGTGGTATAAGCGTTTACAAGATGGCCGTGAAGACGTTGAAGATGATGATCGCCCCGGACGCCCCAGCACACCAACAACCGATGAAAACGTGGAGAAAGTGAAAGAAATGGTTATGAACGATTGCCGAATTACAATCAGAGAAGTCGCTAATGATGTTGGCATATCGATTCGCTCATGCCATGGAATTTTTTCGAATATTTTGTGTAAGAAACGCGTGGCAGCAAAATTCGTTACAAAATTGTTGAACTTTGAACAAAAACAGCAGCGAATAGAAGTAGCTCAGGAGTCACTAAATGGAATCAACGACGATACAAAATTACTGAAACGTGTTATAACAGGTGACGAAACATGGGTTTATGGATATGATGGGCATTCTGGATCGCCAAGAAAGGAAAAGGCTCGACAAGTGCGCTCAAACGTGAAGGTTATGCTAGCTCACTATGTTTTTCGATCTCAATGGTATAGTGCGTCATTAATTCTTGCCACGAGGTCAAACGTTCAATAAGGAGTACTACCTACAAGTTCAACTTCGTTTGCGTGAAGCAATTCAAAAAAAGACGCCAATATTTGTGGAAAAAAAATTCATGGCTTTTGCACCGTTATAATGCACCTGCTCACACTTCATTGCTTGTTCGTGAATTTTTGGCCAAAAACAATACTGTAGCGATACCTCAGCCTCCATAATCGCCAGACATGGCTCCATGTGACTTTCTTTTATATCCAAAAATAAATATAACCTTAAAGGGCCGTCGTTTTTCAAAGCATAGAGGACATTAATAGCGCATCGCTGAAAGAGCTAAAGGCTATCCCAAAGATCGAGTTTGAGAAGTGTTTCGAGGATTGGAAGAAACGCTGGCACAAGTACATAATATCTAATATTGACTATTTTGAAGGCGACAATATTAATGTAGACGAATAAATAAATATTTTTTTTCAAAAAAATTAAATTCCCTTTATTTCTGACCACACCTCGTACGTCTTACGTGAATACGGTAAAAACTTCGACTGACTCAAGAAGAAAGAAAAAGAAAGAAAAGCGGTGTGATTCATTAATTCCTTTGTGCCATATATGTAAACCGGTTATTATGTTTCGTCTGTTGGCGATTGTTCTCTTTAGGAGAACAACGAAGTTGGCTGGTAGGATCCATCTAGTGCTTAAAGGCATTACCATCCTTTTCTCAAACGGAGATAAATATGTTACGTCGTCGCCGAGTAGGGTCCTATAGATCTACTATATATATGACTAATTATATCCTATGCGTCGGTTATCTAAGGGAACAAGATTGTACAGCATAACGTCACTGCTACTTACAGTCTAAAGAACGGTCTGTCTTGGCTGCATGGGGGCTTTCCGTACATGAGCTATGTTTTAGGCAAACTGATGAACATCTCCATTCATATTAAGTGCTGCACTCTCAAAGGACACTTCCGTTTCAAGGCTCAGAGGAAAGTTTTTCAGAACCCTGGCATCACTCTTCAGCTTGCCTTCCAGCCAAATGAGTACTTCGTCTCTTAAGAAGGCACCGGCTTTCCTGCTACCTCTCAGCTGGTTCGTTACCGGCGCGGCGTCGCGACGAGACACCCAAGTGTGCTATTGGTAAGTGACACAACATCCCGCGACGCTTGCTGCGAGAATTATGTCAACACGGGGGAGCATCAGGCTGCAGCTACTCGGCGCTGGCATGGTTGATGTTACTGTAAGCATTTTACCACCACTGAAGCACTCACTCATCTTTCTACTAAAGACTGAGAAACTGGAAAATAGAATAAGTATTAGTTCTTTGTTATAGTGCTCTGTTGCTACAGAAAAAAAAACAGTTGATAGTCCTACTTAAAGCGCAATGATGATGTCTACATAAAAATTTAACAAACAAATCTAGGTCAATAACAACATATTCCCTCTCAGGTAGAAATAAACATTTGATCTAGTCAGGTAGTCACTTTCATTCAGCTGATCAAATCAAATCCAATCGGACTTTCCTGCTAGACTCAACAACGATTAGTTAATAGGGTACATTTATATCTACATTATGTATGTACCACGATATATGTATGTATGTTAAAATATCCTCCGAATTTATCGACTTTTACATGCAACATTCACCACAGTTGCTATAAAATATTGCTCATGTTAAAATGCCGATTGGTGTTCCCTAAGCCGAAAAGCGATGGATCATCTTTGATGTAGTACGCATAAGAGTCTGAATGTCATTATACAGGATTTATATGTATACGCACTGCGACAGATCTATAAGACATCTTTCAAGGATTCACTTTGTAACCTGGGTAACCAACAAATTGCCAACTTCAGCAAATCTGAATAAGCTACGGTCTACAATAAGAGTCGATCTAGATTCAGTGCCTTACAATCATCAAGAAAGGAGCTAAAAAAGAAACCGTAATAAGATGCAGAATGTGTGCAAATGAATAGGGTAACATACTCGTAAGAAACACACAAGAAGGCGCTAAATAAAAATTAAAAATTTAAAGATGTTCGGCTATAGTGACCAAATCAGAGTAAAGGCAAATGCCACCCATTGTCTCAGTTTAAGGACATCTGTAAATCACTGCTCATGCCACAGGAACAATATGTGGAGTTTGTATATAAAAAAAAGGTAAGCAGTTGGCCTTAACTTATAAGCACCTATGTTGAGCAGGAAAAATACAGCAACACTATAATAATGCCCTGTGAGAAAAAACTGAGCTTCAGAAACACTTATACACATATATATGCTACGGCCTCGGAAAATCCAGTTCTAGAAAGGACCTGGCCCTCCAATTTATCAGTTGTCCATAGGATCAACTATTGTACTTGATCACTTACCAATGAAATATTACGAATCAATTACAATAGATTAGACAAATAGGGATCGACTTTCGACCCTTGCAAACAAAAACAAATGATAATGAACTTTCAGTTCTGTATGGTAGAAGACTGCAACAAAAATTCCATTCGTGTTTGGATGCGAAATTGTTGTTCGACGAAGGCGTAGACAGTTTCTGGCAGGTAAACGAACGCCTCATGACGACCCATATTGAGGCTGAATCTGTCAATATAAGCCTGATATTCGTCCACGGCCCTACAGGGAGGAAAGATAATAGCACTAAAGATATTTTTTCTACGAGCTTTTAGAAAAGGCATACGAGCGTGCCTTAGACATGATGCAATGATCGTGCGATTTGAACGTAAAGTAAGCAAAGGAAAACATATTTGGTGAGTTATGGCTCGGCCTGCGCTGAAGCTGAGTGGATGCAAATCTAAAGTCGAACTGTACAGGATGAACATTTATTTAAACAGAAGAATTCGAATACAGTGGTTTTAATTGTTGGGACGGGTGGAGCGGGTGGAAGTCAATGCTTCGATCCAATAAATGTTTGTATTAACGACGTACTCGTACAGACAACGCAGTAGAGAAAGTCTGCACACAAGTGGGAAGGGATATGAACCACTTGACTTGCGTTACTGCTGACTGCCGGCCAATTGTGAAGCTGACTAAAGAGTTCTAGTGGCTGAGGCTCAGGCTAACTGCGGAAAACGATATCTAACCGATCTAAGTATGTGACCGATCTAGAAGGAACCATAAACTGTTACATCCGTAAATACAAGTACATAATTTTAAACAGATGCTTAGTGACATGAGGCTGGAAAACCATAGAAAACGATGAAAATCCAGATCCAGACAACAGTAATTAAGAAGATGAAAAGCAAAAAAATCGGGATCATTCAAAAATCGTCAAAAGAGTGGGTTAGGAGTGTGTTAGGAGTGTGTTAGTTGATCGAATAATGTCCGATGATTAATATTTTAAATATTAGCTCAATATCCCATCTGTAATGCACGAATGGTGATTCTATGCTTTTAAGAAGCTACAATGGAAATTATTGTTAAAAAGATTCAAAAGCCTTTTGAACTGCTCTAAAGGGGAAATGCCAGTGTGATGGCATCCAAAGATTCCATCTATCTTGGAATTAATTCTACTTTTACAGATACTTAATTGGAAACCGAAAGGAGTGCATTAGATATAACGCCGAAATTGTCCTGAACGATTTTAACGCAAAGCTAGAAAAAAAGAGTACTTTGGTTACTGACATAACCGGAAGAATGCACCGTGATGTCAGTAACATTTTCTTGAGCCTAGTTTAGAAGCCAGAAAGACTTTTATTGACTTACTCTAACCAATCGCTGTTTATTCGGAGTAAGATGGCAAATGAGTAGAAAAAACCTCTCCTGAACATTAAAGTGTGTCCGGAAGCAAGAAGCCCTAAGGTTCTTTTAAGAAAAATATTTTTGGCTGATCGGTCCAAGACATGCAATCTCCCAAATAAATTGAAGATGAGCAGGGAAACTTACTAGCGGGAAACAATGAGTCTTGCAATAGATGGAAAGAGTACTTTAACGCTTTACTAATCGTAGAATTTTGACACAGTACCATTCCCTCGGCTGTCGCGAACGAAGAGCAAACGACAAATTTTACGAAGTTAGTGAAGCTGTAAAAGAATGAACCGGAGCGTGCAGTCGTGTTGACGTGGAGTAAGAGTTTTCTGGTTCGGGCAAAGGCGACACTAGAAATTGCAGCAATTACCGATCAGTGAAACTAATCTCGTATACACTGAAGGTATACGAGAGAGCCCTAATAGTCCACAAAGCAATTTTATTAACATCCGTTGCAGTTTATGCGGTTTTGTGGGAGGCAGTTCGATATATAACGCGATTCGAAGTTTATGAAAACATTATGAAGCTTCGCAGGATCTGCATATCGTGTTCATCGACTCAGAAAAAGCATTCGACAGAGTTTTCAGAGATCTTATTTGAACCAGAGACGTGTAAGAATGATACAAGATTTGTACAATGGTGTTAAAACGAAAGTTAAATGCACAGCGGGAATAACCAGAGGATTTGAAACTGGAGTACTCCAATGCACTGTAAAAATAATCCATTCCCTTTTAATGTCACACATGACTTTCTATTAAAGGAGCGGGAATAACTTATTTTCGTTTCGCCTATGACAGCGCTATAATAATTGAAGAAAGGTGCTATTGTACAGGATAACGTGTTACGAATCAATCGTATAAAGGCCGAATATGTACATTACCGTTTTTCCGAAGCAGCAAGTCCTGACATATGTACATATATTTTGAAGGAATCATGGTGCCAAAGTGCGAAAAATTCAAAAACTAAGGCTCTGTCGTTAATCACCAAGGAAATTGCGAAGATGTAGCACAGGGCTTCAGTGTGGGGTGATATAAATGGCGCGAAAACTCTGTAGTATTTTTGATAGAAAAGTGCCGCTTAAACTTAAGGGCTTGTTATGACAGTCGTTGGATCAGCTTTAACATACACGTCGAAAAGTTAGACGACATACGGAAATCACAGGGTCTTTCAATAGGGACTTCCGAATATTGACAGTTGATAGCGGCCATATTGACGAAGCTACATCTGTCAAATTGGCTGTCATTTATTCAGTCTGTTTTGTCAAATCACCATGGACGGACATAGCATTCAACAACATGTGCAAATGATAAAATTGCTTTATCAAAATGGGTGTTCTGTTCGGACAACGTTCCGTGCTCTTCGGCCATTTTACGGCCGCCATAATCGTCCTACAGAGAGGAATATTCGCAGTGTGGTGGATAAATTTGAGTCCACTAGTTCAGTAAACGATTAACCTGCACGACGATGAAACGCAAGATCTGCCAAAAACATCGCCGCTGTCCGTGAGAGTGTGCAGGAGAATCCGAGGCAGTTGATTTCGCGCCGCTCACAAGAACTCGGCCTTTCGCAGACCGCAACTTGACGAATTTTGCATCGTGACTTGGCCTGCACTCGTACAAAATTCAACTGACCCAGGAGCCGAAGATAAACGACCATAGACAACGACGTATGTTCGCTGAATGGGCTCTGGAGCAGTTGGAAACTGACCCTAATTTTTATCGAAAAATCATCTTCAGCGATGAGGCCCATTTCTGGATGAATGGGTACGTCAACAAACAAAATTGTTGAATTTGGGACGATACCAATCCACATAAGATTCAAGAGCGTCAAATGCATCCCGAAAAGTTACTGTTTGGTGTGGATTTTGGGCTGGCGGTGTCATTGGTCCATATTTCTAGCCAGGTTGGCCGGGCCATCACCGTCAACGGTCGATGATTACCAACTTCTTTTGGCCTGAATTGGATGATATGGATACCAACGACATGTAGTTTCAACAGGACGGCGCTACGTGCCACACAGCTCACGCCACATTGGAAATTCTGCACGAGCGATTCGAGGGCAGTGGTCATCTCACGTAGAAGTGATGTGAACTGAAAACGGAGATCGTGCGATTTGACCCCGTTAAACCTTTTCTTGTGGAGTTTTCAGAAGTCGCGAATAAGCTACAAACCACATCGGCCCTTAAAGCCAACATAACCCACGCCATCGGTCAAATTCAGCCTGATTTATGCGTCAGATACATGAAATGCGGATGCGCGCCACCGAGAGAAGCCGCGGCGGACATTTGAACAATGTTATATTCCATACATAATTGCAGCGATAGGCCTTTCAAACGAATAAAAAATTTCGAAGACATCTGACACACACTGCGTTGTATTTAAATTTAAAGATAGAAGCGTTTAATGAAAGACCCTTTATAAGGAAAAAATTACAGCTATGGAAATAAAAGTATTACGAGTGTAAGCGAATGTAACAGAAGTCATAAGAAGTTTGAGCATCTGGAGACTTCTCCACATTAGGAAACCGATAGTAAAGAAACTTCAATCTGAGACAATCGGTCTAAAAAGCAAACGAGGTTCAAGTTTCAGCAAATAAATTGATGAACTCCACAGTCTATATAACGACATTGACCAAATCAAAAGAATCGCAATGCAACAGCCGCACTGGATGGCACATGCAGAGCGAATGAACGCCAATACATCGGCCCAGATTAGACTATTAAGTATCGACAATCCACAATCGACCAGGCGTTTCAAGCCACAGCAGTTTCTTGAGGCATCCCAGGAATTGCATTTGGAACAATGTGCTTTCAAAACTACTGGCAACCGCATTTGAGTAATGTCAAATTTTGGCATTCCAACAAAAACCAGATGCGTCCGAGTTAGTAAAATCCCACAAAGAAGAATTCAGACAGGATACCTTCATTCATATTATATGTATTTGTACAAAACTGCCAAACAACTCTGGAAGTACAATCGAAGTGGATACAGTAAGATAAAACCGCACTCTAGTCGGACCGCGAATTTCCGGCTTTCCTATAACTTGGAATACGCCAGCAGCGCAACTATCAAGTTCGTAGCGTGGTGGTCCCCGGTACCCTTTACTCATGTAAGCTAAAACAGCGAGTCTATGCCCAACCAGTAGCAAAATAGTGGCCTAAACCATCATAGGGCTCAAAACCCTATACAGAAAAGATAAAAATATTGACAGCCCAGCAAATAGGATCGGATAATGACTCATCTACTCTTGATGACCTTGTTAAACGATTAAAGGACAACGACCTTCGGATCTGCACGTAGAATGTTCGGACCCTTAACAGGCCACGTGCTACGGAATAATTAACAGAGGCCCTTTGGGTGCTATTTCGCAGATATCACCGCCATTTAGGTGCGGATTTGTCTTACGCGGCAGACTTAGGCAAGAAGGCTTGAGCTTCCAGCACGTGACAATCCACATCAAGGCTAAATTCGCTAATATTAGCCTTATATGTTTTGTACTAATGCCCCAACGGAAGATAAGGACGACGCTACCAACCAATTTTTCTTTGGTCTCCTCGACGAGATATATGTGCTATGTCCTTAGTGTGACGTTTATAATGTGCTAGTCGATATTAACGAAGCTTATACGATAATTATTGGCCATTCCGCCCACCTGACTAAAAGGAAGTAAGGATTGCAATACCTAAGCTTAAATCCAACAAAGCTGTTGGACTTGACGGCTTACCGGCCGAGGTATTCAAAACTGCTGAATGTAATTTTGGGGAGAGAATACGCAGATTCATTTATCCAATCTGGTCAGAAGAGCATATGCCTAATGAATGGAATCACAGCATCGAAGTCCCGATCCACAAAAAAGGAGAACCCTTCAACCGCACCAACTACATATAGAGGTATAAGTCTGCTCAACACTGCATACAAGATTTTATCTGCCATACTGTTTGAACGTCTAAAACTCTTCCAGCTCCGTCAAGGTCGGTAACGACTTAATCGAGACCTTTGATGTCAAAAAAGGTTTAAAACAAGATAACGCGCTATCATGTGACTTCTTTAACACCATGGTTGAAAAAATTGTACGAAACGCACAAGGTACGTGAGGATGTCACCGGTGCGTTCTGTAGTATTGAAATAGAAGCTGACAAAATGGATTTAGCGGCAAATGAGAGCAAAATCAAGTACGTGCTGTCAACAAGAACATCAGTAAATTAGGCAGAACGTCACAGTCGACAGCTATAACTTTGAAGTACTCGTAGATAGAGACTTTGTCTGGAGTACAATATACAATGTACTACAATAATTCTTTGCCTGAATGCTCTGTTCCGACAAAAAATACAATAAAAAAAAGGGGCACTGCCTATACTGGCTCTTCTAATAATTCTGCCAACAACACCTAGAAATAAAACGAAGAATCACTCTGCCAATTGTTGTTTCTTTGGGCTAATAAGGCAATTGGGTAGTACAGGCCGAACCACCAATCTTGATCATTCCAGTCCTACTTTATGGCGCTGAAGCAACAACTCTATCTATACTCGGTCGTTTCGGACATTGACGGACTTTGAAGAAGAAGATTCAACGGCGAACTATATAGTATAAGTTATACGGCGTGATAGAGCAAATGGATACGAACGAATGCTCCGCCCCGCAGCGTTTTATAGTCGAACCCTGAGGGACAAAACAGTAGAGGTAGACCTCCACTTAGGTGTCGCGCAAAGTTTAAGGGGACCCCAACCGAGTTGGAATGCTCAACTTCACGCAGTTAGTTAAGGATCAGGCTAACTGGAGAGGCTTGTTAGTTGAGGCCTAGGTTCACCGTGAACTCAAGCGTCTCCTATATTAAGTAAGTTATATGAACTACAAGTATTTTCTTGCTTTTTGTTGTCTTCAATATCGTTGTCTTCAAGTACTTCCTAGTTGTCTTCAAGTACTTCCTAGTTCCGCATTTACTACGTACATTGCATATTTGTGTACTCCATTCGTTTCTTCATCTATTCAAAATAGAAACATCATTATTACTCATAAGTATTGAAAACAAAGTTTTTTACATGATTTTAACTGTTGTTAACAGAAGCTTTAACAAAATCAGAAATGCTCATAACTGAAATAAGTTTAAAATTTGTTTGTGGTTTTTTTTTTTTAATTATTTATTTCCTAATATTTATATTAAGCCAGACATTTGAAACAATTTGCAATCGTAATCTTTCACATAAAATATAATCACCATTTGCCGATTTGAAAAAGAGTGTGCAAAACGAGCATTTACCTTTCTTTCATTTCTATTATTTTCAACATTCGTAGGAAGTTGTATGTTTGTTTATTTTTTAAACAAATAAAATTTATATTTGAAAATTTATTTATTTGTTGTCATACGAGTACATAATAAAATCTATTTTCCTTCTGACATTTAGCATTGGAACCTATGTGGAACGTATTTCATTACTATTGCCGCTTACCGAGTCCTACGCGGTTTTCGAAAATTATGGAGTCCTTTGACATTCAATACATCTGTGGGTGAGTTACTAAATTTTGCCCATATCTTATATTGAAAAACGTATTTAAAAAATAAGATTTGCTTTTCTATTGAAGATTTTTTTGTCAAGCAACACTGTGAAAGAAGTAAAAAACGAAAAAGCAGCTGATCAAGTATCAGGGGTGAGACCTAAAAGTAAGTCGAAAACGGAAGTATTGTAATTTTTGGTATACCTATTGTATATATACATAATATACTAAATAACTATTAAATGAGTAAAATTTATATTTTATGAACAAATGCAAATTAAGTAATGTCACTGGTATTAAAGCCTTAAGTCTGATGAGATTTAGCAAAAAAAAAAGGAAAACGCATTGCTTGAGAATCAGTAAGTAAGACGACAAGGACATTCAACAGATGAATGATCGAGGAAAAAACGAATACTGATCTCTTTTCTTTTGATTTTTGGATAAAATAATAAGAAATATTGTCTTTGCTGTAAATAAACGAGTTTGTTTCTGGAACCTAAATCTAAATAATAAAGCTACTTAGAAATATTGAAGAATCTTAACTACACGAAAGGTACTTATCGATGTGTTAGAGATTAATTTAAATCTGTACAAATTTATATATGTTTTATATTTAATCCCTCTTTGTGGAAGGAAACTAATGGCATCGAGCTATAAACGAGGTAGCAACTCGTACTACAGATCAGCGCCGGTCATTGGGATATTACTGAATATGAAACACTGATTCAGAACTATGTATTTCTGAATAATTCTCAGAGCGAACTTTGATTAAGAAAATGCGTTGATTTGTCGGATCATATTAGTCATAGTCATATTAGTCATATATGTTGACCCTAGAAGTCAAATTACTAAATTTATCTTCATTCTGAAATTCGAAAAAATAAGGACTTATTATAATGTACATAGTTTGAAAGTTTCCATTTCAACAAAAATGTTGATGTTAAATTTTAAAACTAAAGAAGATGCATACTTTACATAATTATTACTAAAGATAATACTAAGGAATAAAACAGACGAAAATCGTAAACTGAATAAGCGATCCTTTCGATTAGAGTCGGCAAAGTTAATCTCTTAATGCTAACTAAGTTAGTAATGATTTCTGATTGTAATGCAAGTGAGAGTCTACATTAGAAAGCTGAAGTTTAAATTTATTTGAGTCAACATTTTTACTATCAAAATTACTGACATTACTTTAATAAATGTATACGAGTACATATAAATATTTAGAAAAACAGCTATATAAGAATCCATAGAGTATAGAAAGAATTTAGCCGGTCTTTTGCGTTCTGCAAGCATCAACAACCAAATATATGTAGTATCTTCGAATCTTCATAAAAACGCTTAGAATACGTCATGAGAGTTAAGAGAATAGGTCACGCTGTGATTATCATGCAAGAAAACTGCAAGGACCTTAAGACATGATAAAATGGAAACGTTATGTATGTACGGCTTTTTAAAAATGGATCGATGTTTGAATTTTTTTTAAGTGGGAAAGAGCAGAGCTTGAAAATGAATATCAGGAAGGCATCTAAGTGTGAAAAGAAATAATAAGTGTACCTATTCATTCATTCAACGATTTGCCTCAGAATTTACCGCCTCTAACACAACATATTGATAAACTTGTGTCAATTATCCTTCCAAAACAATAAATTCTATACACTTAATGCATCTTATAGAACTTTGTTGATTAAGGGAAAATATTGTGGAAAACAGCAATGGCGTCTTCGGAAAATTACAGAACTTTCCGTTTATACCGTCATAGTGAAGTAGCCACTATGTAGCAATATGCTATGAAATATTAATCAGTTTCAAAAAATGTTTTTAAATGGTTGCCCTTAAATGAATACACTTACGAATACGCATGGAAAAAAAGGTAGATTTCATAGAAAATCAGTCTATGTATGGTATATCTATAACCCTTAACTGTCTCAAGCTTATATATTTTATACTTTATATGTTTCCAGCATTCCGATGAAAGTTAATTGCCACCTGGGATAGTTTTCGCAATAGTGACATCTGAAATATCATTAGGTACATAGGCATGTCTTCTATTTTTGGGAATTCCTACTACTATTGCATGATTATATGATCATATGAATTTATACCAGGCATATACACACAGATATTTTTAAGGACTCGGAAATATAGTCTTCTTTTATTAAATATGAAATATTTAACGTATATAATTACATCTAGTGTTACACATTTCTCCCACCTATCTTTTGTACATTTCACCTGCCATTCTAATTCGGATCAGGTCATTAGTGAGGTCAATATTTGCTAACGTTTTTGTATTTAAATAAATCAAATATTATTCCTACGGCTCCTTCTTCGCATCTCGGCTAGAACTTGAGATTCTATTGTTTTTTTGTGTGGATCTTCCGATAATCTTTATCGAATATGACAAAACTAGCTGATTTGCTTAGCCTAAAGTTTGCCCACTATCGCTTCCTTAATATCGAGCCTTCTGCGCCAACATTCTGTCATTCGTAACATTTTCATTTCCGTCGCTGTTATCATTTTTTACGAGGTGTTTTGACAGAACGTTCCATGATTTTTAACGTAAACCACCTGTCATAAGACCTTATGTTAACGAGATGCCCATACATCCATAGGGAGCAAGGATACGCCTTGCCATCGCTCGCCACAAATATTTTGATACCAATTCGGAACTGTGTTGGAGGTATAAGTTCCACCCTTGGTATGAGTCGAGGCCGACCTAAACCCTCTTGCTGTTCTTAGAGTTACAGCACCCAGTACTTTTTTGCAACTCTACAATGGGTTAGACCCGTTCCCGCGGTTTGGGCTTAAACCACAGCCACCATGACGCTCCCACAAGGGGGCCTACCTCTAACAAGTCAGGCGCGGACCGAAATCCGGGGGGCTCCTGACTCCCATGGTACCGTGATTTAAGTCCTGGTATGGACTACCTGTGGTCAAGCCGCCAACAAGACCTATGACCGGCACCTTATAACTGGTCAAATCGTAGCAACCATTCAGAGGCTGTAATCTGAAGATGTTTACGATAAGACCAGTAATATGCTCTGCCCCCGAAGCCTTGATAATTGGGCGGAGGCTCAGGTGTTTTGACAGTCCGATTGTTATTAGGTTGGTATACATACCGCTGAAGTCTGATAAAATTTTCAGCTCTATTCATTGTTTACTTTGTCTCTGGCAGCCGCTAAGCTGAGGCGTGTTTTTATGAGCTCGGCAATTTTCGTTTGTTAATTCAAATGGATTAAAGAACTTGTATCAAATTTTGGGTAAAAAATGTTAACAAATGCCTATAGTGAGCCTTCTATGAGTAAAACAAGAGTTTACGAGTGGTATAAGCGTTTAAAAGATGGCCGTGAAGACGTTGAAGATGATGATCGCCCCGGACGCCCCAGCACACCAACAACCGATGAAAACGTGGAGAAACTGAAAGAAATGGTTATGAACGATCGCCGAATCACAATCAGAGAAGTCGCTAATGATGTTGGCATATCGATTCGCTCATGCCATGGAATTTTTTCGAATATTTTGTGTAAGAAACGCGTGGCAGCAAAATTCGTTACAAAATTGTTGAACTTTGAACAAAAACAGCGGCGAATAGAAGTAGCTCAGGAGTCACTAAATGGAATCAAAGACGATACAAAAATACTGAAACGTGTTATAACAGGTGACGAAGCATGGGCTTACGGATATGATGCGCATTCTGGATCGCCAAGAACGGAAAAGGCTCGACAAGTGCGGTCAAACGTGAAGGTTATGCTAGCTCACTATGTTTTTCGATTTCAATGGCATAGTGCGTCATTAATTCTTTCCACGAGGTCAAACGGTTAATAAGGAATACTACCTACAAGTTCAACTTCGTTTGCGTGAAGCAATTCGAAAAAAGACGCCTGGATTTGTGGAAAAAAAATTCATGGCTTTTGCACCGCTATAATGCACCTGCTCACACTTCATTGCAATTTTTGGCCAAAAACGATACCTCAGCCTCCATATTCGCCAGACATGGCTCCGTGTGACATTTTTTCTATATCCAAAAATAAAGAGAACCTTAAAGGGCCGTCGTTTTACAAAGCATAGATGACATTAATAGCGCATCGCTGAAAGAGCTAAAGGCTATCCCAAAGATCGAGTTTGAGAAGTGTTTCGAGGATTGGAAGAAGCGCTGGCACAAGTACATAATATCTAATTGGGACTATTTTGAAGGCGGCAACATTAATGTAGACGTATATATAAAATTTTTCTTCAAAAAACTAAAATTCCCGTTATTTTCTGAACACACCTCGCATATATTTCTTACATCGTCCATCACTGTGATCTGTATGTTAAAGCTGGAAGATGCAATGTCGTATATAAAACACCTTAAGATTAAAGTGGCAATTTTTAAACCAAAAATAATGTGGAGTTTTCTGTATGCAACATCTTCATCGAACAGACTACACATTTAAATTGTTCACACTTTGGCACGATAACTCCATCTAAATATATGTATATAGTTGGCAATGTTGATACTGGTCTGCTTTGCAAACCATTAGAAATTCTTGCACGACATTAAGCAAATATCTTTGATCACTCCTTTGATGTATTTCAACTTTAACTTCAAATTCTGCGGTTGCTTTCGTTTAACTTTCGTTTTAACGTTACCGAACATATCGCATGTTAATATACGGTACGTTTTGGGATTTTGTGCTGTCCATATACGATTTCTGGGAACTCTATCGACCACTTTTTCCAAATCGATGAAGACTATATGCAAATATTTTGAAGCGTTTCTAAAACATTATACGTAAACTTCGGACAGCGTTATATGTCAACCC
The DNA here is from genome assembly GCA_963966105.1 of Volucella zonaria. Taxonomy (NCBI): domain Eukaryota; kingdom Metazoa; phylum Arthropoda; class Insecta; order Diptera; family Syrphidae; genus Volucella; species Volucella zonaria. The sequence goes on from OZ014532.1 coordinate 163,386,367, forward strand.
GCCTCCCACAAATCCGCATTAACTGCTATAGTGTTAAATAGTATATATTTTGATAGTACCTTACATCTGTTTAACCGGTAGGTAGTTGTTACAATTTCTCGTGTCGCGTTTGCCTTTATGGAGTGAAAGAAGAAAGCTCTCTCTTCACTTGTTAGGTTTCCGAACGTTTGTCATCTTACCAACAAAAACCCCAAGCTACTTGAGCCCAAGATTTCTGTGTGTCACCCATACTTGATCCGAGCCGCCCGCTTCCGTAAAAACTACTTTTTCCTGTTTGTGTGCGATAGTAACGCGTTAAGTTCTCTTTATCTATTGAAAACTTCTGTGTCGCCGTCCATGTTCGATATATTCTATATGTTTCGGCAATTGAATCTATTCCAACTTTTTCTTGTATTGTGTCTCAATCTTAAAAATATCGGTTGCTTATAAAATTTCTGAAAGTTGAAAAAGAGTTAAAGGAAAGTATTTGTTCAAAATATTTGTTCAAAACGTAAGCTAAAATAAGGAACTTCCTCCAGAATGAAAATGTATGTCCGATAGATGACAATCAAGGATATCAAACTTTATCTGGTTTTGATGTGAACTGCTTGAATTGATAATCAGGTATGAATCAGCGCTAGTTCATAATTAGATGGAAAAGATTCAAGAGATTCTTTTATAAATCTTAATCATATTGCCTCAATTAAAACGTTGTTATTTCTATTGCAATATGAATGCAATGGTTTTCTATAAGTAAAAGCTCGGCTCTTCTGAACGTCAGAAATAAATGCGGAGCCGACATCGGAATCTTGTGGGAACCGTGCCAACACGAAAATATCATCCAGTTGCAGTACGGGCAGGCTTCGGGATCTGGTACTGCGCCAACATTTTAGGGTTCATCTTGCTCTGGGAGCTGAAAAATCAGCAAATTTTAACGGAACATGATAAAGCTAATTTTTGCAACCAGAGCACAGAGATATGTCGGCAAAATACCAAAAACCAACAGTGTATGTATGGTGACGCATCGAAAAGCGAACGGAAGAAACTTCAGCATACCATATTGTGAAGAAAAGAGAATTGATTGTACATCATATTATGAAACTAGCAGTTGGCCGTTGTCCCCAGCAAAACCCCTTTAGATGGCTTAATTTTGACTTCAGATGAGGATCAAATGAGGAGATGTAGAAAGCATCTCGCAATCGTGCGAAACCATATGGACACAATATATGTATCCAGATGAAACCTCCGCATCAATAAATGCTCGAATACGCACTAAACCTCCTAGGTGTTCAGAAAATACTAAAACCCGCAAGAATAATAAAATAATAAGAATTACAAAGCGGCAAGCATTGATGGAATTCTTATCGACCTATCTAAGGTCGAACGTATCAAACCAGTAAGGATACTCTACCTAGTCACAAGAAGTGCGGGAAAAAATTAATATTTCCCTGATGAGTGGAATATGTAGATGATCATCAAGATTTTAAGAATGGCAATCTAAAAACTGAAAAGGTATTGTGAACTTGATAGTAAAACAAATTCTATTGTAGGCATGATCAAAAATAGTTTACATTCACCTTTTACGCACTCTTTTTTCTACTTTATCAACTCATTGCTTTTTAAAGAAAACTTTTCCACTTGATGATGATTTTTCTTCTGCCTATCCTTTTCGTTTTCGAAAAAGCATATTGAGCCCGATATTATTTTCTAAGTCTTTCTTAAGAGAGTTCCAGTTAGTTTTTATAGTAGCAGCTGGATTTTACAAAAGGTGGCAAGTTATTAAGTAAAATAGAAATTAATGCTGGTCCTGAACATAGGATACCAGGACCAAGTTTAGTTAACCAGTAAGAATATAAACCGCTTGTATACCCCATATTCAAAAAGGATTCGCCTTATAATCGAATGCAACAATAGCCGCATTAATTGGATCACTTATTTCAAAATTTTGGAAAATTTAGTTAAAGACATAAAAAAAACTTGATTTTTTTTTAAAAGCTCGACGAGAACATTTCTCCAAGCTGAAATATTAATTTTTGTGTCTCAATAAAAACCTTTATTCCGTCCTGCTGTAAGATTATATGTGTGACAGGTACTGTATGCTCCCATATTTTCCAGCGATCCCTTTCTTCAAGTGGACTTTAAGGCTCATGCCTATGTCAATGTAATTCCAAATTAGAAAACTTCAAGCTAGCCGACCTTTTGCATAAGACCGTTCGTTCCATTCTGCCTTTAAACCTTGTTTCAAGTATAAGTTTCTTTATTCGAATTCAGGATATTTATGTATTTCCTTTGTAGGACTATTTGTCTTTGACTATTTTAGTTGTTGGTTGTTTGTTGCATATTTGTCATTTTGTTTTTTTCTGAATGGAAACTTGTAAGCTACTTTGCAATCATAGAAGAAGGGATGCTTTCTGTCCCATACCGGTCACGGGAACACGTTTAGAAAGAAACAGGAGGGTCGCTGAAGATAATCATCTTGAGTATGCTGAATTTGACGTTAATTAAATTAAATTTCAAGCAAGCACAGCTCGGTGAGCATGAAAGAAAAATAAGGACATTTGGGTTCAGGAATACCCAAAATGGAGCCAATATCGACGTCAGAGGTTAACCCTTCAATAACCTTATTAGGGCTACTTCAATATTTCCGAGCTGATAGGATAGGATATGATGTCAAAGTATAGATAATGACTGAGCACTTTCCAACAAACCAACGGCAGCACTTATATCATTGAAGTGAGTGCTGGCATTATCCACCGAAGAATCTGAAATCCCAGATTAAACGCTGCGTTGTCGGTTTAACTGCCCGGCAATCAAGCAAACTGTTATATGTTGTGAAGCGACAAACAGCTGTTGACGATCCCAACAAACAAAAAACAAACAAGGACTTCTTGCTATGCATGTGGAGCAATGCAATCGATCAATTAGAAGAGTTTTTGAATCACTATAATGTGGATATCCAATATGTGTGATGGAATGGGCCGGTCAAAGGAAGGATAAAAAACTGTGGTTAAGTTTTTAGGGACCATAAGGGAGCCATATCTCGAGCTTCAGGCATGTGAATGAACACATTATTACAATCGGTATCATGTCTAAATTCAGCCGACTAATACTTCATCGGGGAAAGTACTGTGAAGAAACATGAAGTCGACCGGCTGCAATAGCAAAAAATCGCTCCACCTTTTCTGATTGAATCTCATAAACCATTCGCAAAGTTCTATGCTACCAGCAACAAGCCGGAAACAGTGAAACAAAAGGTGTATAAGGCGATGCTGCAAAAAAGGAAGATATCTGCTCCCAAATTTTTCCCGCGAGTAAACGGGGGAAATCAGCTTTTAAAAAAAACAAAAATAAAGAATGTAGAGAGTAGCTCGATTTAGACCATACCTATAGTAAGGCGGTACTCCAGAGTCGTTGCTCGGAAATTATGCCAAAAGGCGAAATGCATATGCATATTAAAAATCCCGAACAATCCCAAAAGAGCCTTGGTCGATGCTGAAAATCTGATGGGATTACTACTTCTAGAGATTGTGTAACGCCAACAACTTGCTATTAGACAGAATGTGTAGGAGATTAATTTGGTAAGTAGCATTTACCAACTAATCTCTAAAATATGATTGTAATACTAGGTTTATATTGAAGAGCCATATAAATACATGTAAAATGTTGGTATCTCTACTAAACTTGTCCATCTGTATAAGAAAGCCGTGGACAATACTCACTGCTCCATAAAAGTCAATAATTAAAATATTTATTTATTTTTTATTCTTTTTTTCAGTTTAATATACTATAAGCCTGCTGTATAAATGATGTTTCATAATTTAAGAACAATCAATTACAAATTAGTGTTAAAGGATAGGTACTTCATTGTTTTTTCTATAATAATTGCCTAATTAATTGCAATAATTTTAATGAGGGGTAGCAATCAGTAAACTATAGTACAAAAAAAATATTAAAAAATAAAAATGTATAAAAAATTTGATCGAGTTGAATTAGGTGTTCATAATACATTTCTAGAATATTTCCAACGTAAGATTCTCAATAAATATTCGATATTTCCATGATCAATAGTAAATAACCAGCCTTTTATTAGTTTGTTAAAATACGAGGGTTGTCTGAAAAGTTTCCGTAAAGATAGCGGTGCTCGTCAATAAATGCTAGTGAATGCTAGTTGTGCATCTTTGGACAGTTACTTACCGAAGTTTCAGTCATTTTGGACGCGCAGTTTTTAGTTGACAGTCGTTTGAGTGAGTCGATGTGAGTGTTTTTTGTGAAAATGGAAAAAATTGAGTATCGAGCTGTTATTAAATTCTTGTTTTTGAAAGGCAATACGCCTACGCAAATCAAAAATGAGTTGGACTCTGTGTATGGAGACTCTGCACCACAGTGAAATTTTGGGCAGCTGAATTTAAACGTGGCCGTAAGAGCTTGGGAGATGATGAACGTTCGGGACGTCCAAAAACTGCAACCACTGACGATTACATTGCTAAAGTTCACCAGATGGTGTTAGACGACCGTCGAATTAAAGCGAGAGAGATAGAAGAGGTTTTGAAAAAGTCCAAAGAAGGTGTTTGTTACATATTAAATCAAGATTTAGGCATGAGAAGCTGTCCGCGCGTTGGGTGCCGCGTTTGCTTACGTTAGACCAAAAACGTGTTCGAATGAACATTTCCAACGCTCTGTTGGCGCAGTTTAGGCGCAATAAATCCGAGTTTTGGCGCCGATTAATTACTGTATGTAGATGAAACTTGGATACACCATTATACGCCCGAAACAAAAATTCAGTCAAAACAGTGAACTGCAAAGGGCGAGCCGGTTCCAAAAGAAGCAAAAACTGTTTTTTCGGCTGGGAAAGTGATGGCGACTGTTTTTTGGGATAGTAAAGGAGTTATCTTAATCGATTATCTTCAAAAAGGAAAAACCATTACAGGAGCATACTACGCATCATTACTTGCCAATCTGAAGGCAGAAATTGTGGAAAAACGGCTACATTTGCAGAAAAAGAAAATCCTGTTTCACCAAGACAACGCGCCGTCTCACACCTCAGCGGTTGCCATGGTGAAAATCCATGAAATACGATTTGAACTGCTTGACCATCCGCCTTATTCACTAGATCTAGCCCCAAGCGACTTCTTTTTATTCTCTCATCTAAAAACTGCGCTCGGAGGACAGAGATTTTCATTAAATGAGGAGGCAATCACCTTCGTGAACAATTATTTTGCAGAGAAAAACGCCAAGTACTATTTGGACGGATTAGAGAGGTGAGAGCATCGCTGGGAGAAGTGTGTAGAGTTACAAGGAGACTATGCAGAAAAATAAAAAAAAATTTGAGAAAAACTTTTCAGCCAGTCCTCGTATGTTAGGACTGTAACTGTGTAAAAATGTGAAAAATTAGTTTTACGTGCATACGGTATATTGACAAAAGATATGTCATTAATTCTCAGATTATGAGTTTGATTATTTCTACTTGGGATATTTCTACTTTGCATTAAGAACTCCCTAGGTACTTTAAAAATATATAAATGCCTTATCGGTAAAGTTTTTTGAACAAAGGAAAGAATACGAACTAGATGTGTTTTTGCTATCAAAACAGATTCCAACGTATTTAAATCAGGTCATCCCCAAAAGACAATACTATATTGCAATTTTGGATGTGCAAGACCATAATATAATTTCAATAAAACTTTTATGGAATATTAAGCTTTCTTGATGTCGTAAAAGGATTACGGGAAAGTAGTGCACTGTCATGTGATTTATTCAATTTATTCATTCTAGAAAGAATTTTGTGCAACTCACAGGCTGGAACATTTGGGAACACTGTCGACAAAAAGGACTCCATACAACAATGGCTCTAAGTACTAGATGGAATGAAAAGTGACCTCCTTGGAATTAAAAAAAAATTTTTTTTAAATGTTTTTTTATATTATTCAATATAGTCCCCTTTTAGTTTGATACCCTTATTCCAGCGATTTTCCAACTTCTTGATCCCGTCCGAAAAGTAATTTTCCGGAAGGTCTGCAAAATACTCATCCGTGACGTCGATGATTTCCTCGCGTGAGCTGAATTTTTTATTGATGAGCCATCTTTTGAGGTTTGGGAAGAGATAATAGTCCGAGGGATCCAAATCCAGTTACCAATCGACGCCAAAAGTCCGCCCGATTCCGCATCAGCAAGTCCAAACACTCTTTCGAAGTTCTCTCGCCTTCGTGTTTTTGGTCATTCGCGGCACCCAGTGGCAGGATAACTTTTTCATATGCAGAATATTGCCCAAAATATGGCGTGTGCGCTCAGTACTAATCTTCGTGGTATCTTCTAGCTGGCGGACCTTCACTTTCCGGTCATCCAATACCATTTCATGTATTTTTTTGACATTGTCCTCTGTAACCGCATCGGAGGGCCTGCCGCTGCGGACTTGATCGGTAGTGGAGTTGCGGCCACCACGAAACTCTCGAAACCAATATTTGACGGTGTAATCTGACGGAGCATTAGCCCCATAATATTCATCCAACTTTTCTTTTGTTTCCTTCGCGGTTTTGAATCTCAAAAAATAATGTTTTATGAGAGAATGAAAATCGTTTTTGTCCATACTCAACATGATGCCAAACACTTCAACAACAATCAGCTGTCAAAACAAAACTAAAGACAGTATCGCACTGAAATTTGGCATGTCTACCTAAATATGAACGGACTTCAAGGCACCATAACCTTTTTTGCAGTAGCAGCGTATTCTGGCGGTCAAGGAGGTGTCTTTTCACTCCATCTAGTACATGTCATAAAACAAAACTATAGCTTTCTGGTGGTAAAGGACTTTCACGGTTTCTTTGGACCAAAAAGGCGACAAATGGTAGAAGGATGAAATCAGACTTGCTACGAGTTTCTAACTTTTTTTTTCGTTGTACGTTCATTTCTTTCCACATTGAGCCTAAGGATATACACTGGTGAACTATTGCCCTCGTATAACTTCTCGAGGGTTTTATTTCTAATACCTATCCTGATTTTTCCCATATGAATACCCTTTTAAAATTTTTTAAATAATAAAAAATAATTCGAATCAAAGTGCCTACTCGAAATCCGTAAAACTGTCCCCGAAGAGTATAGGTTTTTCGGAAAAACCTGTTTGTCACTTGCCTTCCACATTTTGAATAGGATGACACTCGGTATGGCACTATAACTGTATAGCTTGCATGTCTATGAGTATTTGTTAATACTTTGAGCAACAATTTTACCGTTGCCTACAACTAAGTAGGCAGAGAAAGCCCATTGCTCTGAAAAGCAATTAATGCAAAATTTCCTTTACTTGTTTTCTCAGTCTAATTCTAAACGTTGTCGCTACGAGTTACTTTCTGTAATTGTTTTCTTCGACAACGTTATCGATTGTGATTACCATGCCCGATTCTCGGCATCATATGGATATCGAAAACGCAGTAAGAGCGGTAAATTTGCTTCAGGAGGGAGAGTCTCAAAGGTCTGTCGCAATTCGTATCGATGTATCGCTGAAAGGTCTGGGAACGCTTCCAAGATACTGGAAATGCAGCAAGGAGACCTGGATCAGGAAGAATCAGAGTCACAACTGCGCAAGTAGACCGGTACGTAAGAATAATTGCACGTCGCCCGGGCGTTACAAAATCAACTGCAGGAATCTACTGGCACTCAAGTAAGTGATGAAACCGTACGTAATCGACTCCACGAAGATGGTCAACGGTCCAGAGTACGCGCATTCAACTGAAACTGACGAGGGCACATCGGGCAGCGCGCTTAAGTTACGCCCGTGAGCATTCGGATTGGGCTATGGACAACTGGAGGCCTGTACTCTTTACAGACGAATGTAAGGTCAAGTCTTTTAGTGACGATAAACTAGTACGCGTGTGGAGAAGACATGGTGAATGTTTTACCGACCCATGCATTCACGGAACTGACCGTTTTGGTAGCCCAAATGAGAGCCGAAAAACTTAGTGGGCCCTATTTTGTATTGAGTAGTATATTTACGAATTTATTTTAAATATATTATTCTTACTCTAATTGGACTTTCCGTGATCTGATTAACTGAAGTAAACAACACTCCACTCAATCGAACATGCAACCAAAAATAGAATAAGAATTTAAAAGAGAAAATCGGTTTTTAGCACATGCAAGTACGAGTGAAAGCAATCGAGTAAAGAATATATGTATATATGTGTATTTGTATGTAAATAACGCGGAAGCCCCCAATGCATTTATTTGCAATACGATCCTGATTGCCCCTCTAAGCTGCTGCCGCTGATGTACATTTGCATTTACCTTTACTAGTGTTCAACGATTACAGTCCTATTTTTAAAAGGGAAAATCACTTTTATGGCATCCATGACTAGTACGAGTATTGTATTGTACTTCAGAAGTTCCAATGACATTTTACCAAGTTACGGATACATTGCAAATTATCATATATTAGTGCTATCTTTATATAAACATTCGTACAATTATATAGTCTCTGCTCATGGAACTATATTGGTAAAAGTGCGCAAAAGATTCCCTCAATTACAGGACATTCACCCTTATATTGTCCATTTCAACTGTTGAGCCCCCTTAAACAGTTTATCTTTGCAGAAAATAAAACAAAAACCGAACAAAAACTGCTAAAAACTGAAGAAGTTGGATTTTCCATCCTGAGACTACCCTTTTGAAGAAATTGATTGTACTCGTAAATGTAATATAAAATTTTGAAATCGATCGAATGGTTCACCCTAAATGGGGCGCATATTTTTTTAATTCAATTATTTCCTTACCTGGTTTGCAAGTACACATATGTACATATAATCTGTGGCGCTTAAAAATTATTTAAAATAAAATATACGAAAAGGAAAAGAAAATAAATCCATTAGAACAGGTGTATCATATACGTGTAGATTGTACATGCATACAAAAGTATGTGCTTAAAACGCATACATAGTAAAAAGTCAATTGATTTTGTAAAGGGAAAAGCCTTATTTATTTATGAACTATCTACCAAGTGGCATGAAGGGTATGCTACACATGCATATACTCTAAATTCTTGACATCATAAGGCTTCAATATTAAATTTAAATCTGTTTTGGTTGGTAAGGTAGTAGACTCGCTATATACGAGTACGTATTTTACAATAGAAAGACTTAGCACTGGTAAGTGTTTGTGTGTTGTGTTTTGTTTTTTTAGGAAATTAAGTTCGAAGTGGTAACCCTGTGGTATTTTAAGCCTTTGTAGCCTAAGCGCATTCTAAGGTGTAGTCCGCAATTACTGTTCTTTCCACACGATACGAACTGATCTTGTCTGTTGTTTACGCAGATCATTTCATACTGTTGTTATGAAATGATCTGATTTACACGATCATCCTTCCTTCAGTCATTGAAGGATACTTTCTTGTAAAGAAAGTTTTTAGTGTTGAACCCACTGATTTCCTGTAGAAAATGTATATAACACCTTGATCAAAATCTTCCCGTGTGGCGCTCCCATTATTTTTTTTTTTTTTTTGTTAAGTTTGTAAATCTGCTGTTGACATTCCCTCTAAATCCTAGCATCATCGCTTGACATTTGCAAAAGTTACGTAGCCATGAGTACATCTATCTCTGTGTGTGTTGGCGATTTTTTTACAATTTTAGAAATGGATTTAAATTTGCAACAACGAACTTGTATTAAATTTTGCGTAAAAAACGGATTTAATGGTGCGCGAACGTTGGGAATGTTGGAAAAGTGTTTCGGAAACGATTCTCTAAAGAAAACGGTCGTTTACCAGTGGCATGAGCGGTTCAAAAGTGGTTGTGAGTCAATCGAACGCAGTGGTGAACGCAGTGGCAGACTATCGACATCGAAAACCGACGAAAACATTGATGAAGTAAAAGAAATGTTGGTCAATAACCGCAAATTAACCATCAGAGAGATAGCGAAGGGCTTGAAGATTTCCTATGGATCGGTACAAGACATTTTGGTTAATGATTTGGGTTTCCGTCGTGTAGCAGCAAAGTTGGTGCCAAAAGACCTCAATTTTATGCAAAAAAGAGACCGTGTTGACATCGCAAAAGATATAATTTGCGAGGCTGGATCCGATCCCACATTCATCAAAAGGATCATTAATGGAGACGAGACGTGGGTTTATGAGTACGACACGCAATCCAGACATCAGGCAAGTGAATGGCGTTCACCAAATGAGCCGAGACCAAAAAAACCACACATGGTTTTCATGGATTACCAGACTGTAAACAAAGAGTACGAGTATTATTTGGACGTTATGAGACGTTTGCGTGAAGTAATTCGCCGAAAGAGACCAGAATTGTGGGCAGAAAACTCGTGGATTTTGCACAATGATAACGCACCATCGCACAGTGCCATCATTATTTGTAATTTTTTGGCGAAAAATGTAACAAATACCATCCAACAGACACCGAATTCACCTGATTTGGCTCCCTCTGACTTCTTTCTGTTCAATCGGGTTAAAAAACCAATACGGGGAACGCGTTTCAGCAGCCGAAAGGAAGTAATGGAAAAATCGCAGGAAGCACTGATAGACATACCGAAAACCGAATATAAAAAATATTTCGAGGATTGGATCAAGCGCTGGCATAAGTGTGTTGCAGTCAATGGGGATTACTTTGAAGGGAAAAATATACATTTAGATGAATAAACTCAAGGTAGTATTACACATGTTCAAAATGTAAAGAGTTTAGGGCCAAAATAATAGCGCTAAGAGGCCTGAATAAATTTGTACATACAATTACTAGAAGTCGTTCATGATGAACGTAACGAACTTTTTATGTCCATCAATTTGGGATAAGCATTAACTCGTTTTAGGTCCTTCTAGGACTTAGCACAATCTGTCGTTTGTCAATCTGCCTGCTTTCTTTATTGTATGCAGCATTAGCTTAATTGTGAAGCCCTTGATCGAACGTCGGTATTACTGGTTCCGATGGGTAATTTCCCAGCTACTCACTTGTTCAAATCCCGATCTTTTCTTTTTTCTGAATCGAATCCGAAAGCTCATCTCATCTTATCATCTCGTTCCGTTTGTTGTATGTAAAAATGGGAACTGTATTATGCAGTATTATTGTGCTATGAATCTGATTATTTTTTTAAAGCTGATTTTTGCAGAAGAATAAAAGGAGTTGTTCTTGGTTTAGCGATAGAGTTATGTTTGTTGATTCTCGTTTTTGTCAAAATTATGATTTTTTTTCTTTTGACATTTGATAGTTATCAATTTAAAGTTAGAATTGATTTAAGAAACTCCATCCTTGAGATTTTCCATGAAAAGATGATCAACCCTGTGGTAGACTAACTGAAGTTGATGATGACAAAATCAAAGTCATAATTGAATCAGATCGTCATATGACTGTGCGAGAGATTAAAAAGTTTAAATACATTACACAGAACAATTGAAATCCAAGTGAAAGAGATTGACTTAACATGACGGAGCAATATTTGTCGATATGCATCTCAAACGTAATGTAATTGATGCCTTTTCGTAACGACCAATGCGGATTAGTCTTAAAAAAAAGAATGGTTTACGACTATAATAACATCAATCGAAAACGATGATGAACAAACCACATCGAAAGCTGGACTGCATCTAAAAAGGGTTATGTTCTCAATTTGGTAGGATTATAACGGCGTCGGCTATGATATTTTGAGCCGCTTCCAAGAAAACAAACGATCAGTTTAGGTGTTTACTTTCAACAACTAATGAAACTGGAAAAATCATTCAAAGAAAAACGGCCAGAATTGGCAAATCGTAAGGGGATCGTATTTCACCATCACAATGCTAGACAGCACACATCTTTGGCAACTGTTCAAAAATTATTGAGCCTTGGTTGGGAAGTGATGTCGCATCCATAATACAGCACCGACTTTATCGCATCCGATTTTCATTTGCGAAGAAGTTTGAAGATTGCAAAACTCTTTAAATGATTAAATTTAAACAAATTGTGATGACCTGAAATCGCACTTGGTGTTGTGCTAATAAATGCCAGAAGTTCTATGGGCACGGAATCATGAAGATGCCAGAAAGACGGCAGAAAGTCATCGGACAAAATGGAAAATATATAGCTGATTAAAACTGCTTCTTTGTTTTAAAGAAAAAAAAGTTTTATTACACCCTTAAAAACCGAAATTACTTTCTTATCAACTCAATATGTTCTCGTAAACATAACGCATAACGAGCAATTAAGGTGTCAGCTATTTCGAAGTGTATGTCTTACCGGATTCAAACTGTCTTCGCACTATGATGCCTAAAGAAAATTCGATCAGGCCAACAAATTGCGAAATATGTATGTTCCGATGCTCTGTAGATGCTCTCTTGTTACAGTTGTTGGCGTTTTCTAGTATGAATTTGATATCGAATGAGATCTTTAAGTTTATAGTATTACTCTCCATATCTTGAACAACATACCAAAACACTCTAGGATTTACTTATGCGGGACAATTCTTAGAAAGGTATTGTAAATATTTTACGTCCAGTTTTCCAGTCCAGTTTGTAATTATTGCTTATTTGTGAAGACTACTTAATTATGTTTGTTTTGGATGTGTTTATCTGTTGATAACTTTTATTTTGGCACACAAATTCCTATTCAAACCTTCGCACTCCATGAAATTTCCTTTCTTAGGCAGCTTGATGGTAAGGCCCATATTAATTTTCTGCTCTTTATTTGGAAAAGATTTAGATCTTTTGATATATCCTGCCAACAGGTCTTGTGGATTTGCTCTTTAAAATATCGTAATTACGGTAATGATCTCTTCTTTGCTAAGAATTTGGTTGGAAAATGCACACATCTTATTTTGATTTTCTTAGTATGTATGTTGTCACTCTATACAAGATGGCATTGGCACAATCTTAATTGATTCTGATGATATTGAAGAGGATTCTACGACATTCCTTTCAACGCTGAGATGTTTCTCATTTCATTTTAATTTTTTTTTTGCCTCGAATATGATATGATATGACGGAACTCGTCAGTGTATCTAGAGAAAGTCTAGAAGTCATTGGAGCACACATACCGTATTTTGGTGAGCGTTTTTCTGTTTTTCTCCATCATACGAAAAAAACAATGCATACAATAAAACTGGTCCTAGTATAGTCATGTACAACAGATCCAAAGGAACCACCTTAATTATAAGCGCATTCCATACACTGCCAGAAAACTGACCGCACCTTAGTAATTGTCGATGAAGTAATTGTGTTGATGTTCATAGAAATATATGACCCAGGATCTTAGCTTCGTTTAAACATTGATACATACTATATATAGTGACAACTTTCTAGTCAGATTTTCCATTGTCAATTTACCTACATTTAAATAGGATTAACTGGGAGCCCATTATTATTATAAGACTAGTCGCATACGTGTAGGGTTGTATTTGCTTAAGGTCAGCCATTCTCTAGGCATCATCCAACGGATAGTACAGCTAGATCATGTACCTAAGCATAGCTGGAAGAATTGTTATGGACCCCTGGCACTTAAATAATAATAATGAAGATGATGCAGATGCGCTCTAAGCAATCACTTTTTACGCTTGGTATCAAATATTGTCCACAACCAAAAGTCTTTTCACTAGCATGTTGTAGCCCGACAACGCCATATTATCTTGTCGAGCTGCATATAATGTTCGAAGTGACGAGGAGCGAAACCACCTTCAATATCGATACAGGAGTAAAACCAGCAAACTCCGTTGTCGAGTTCACATTCAATTTTATCTAAGAGCTATATGTAGAACTAATTTTTTAAGCAATAACAACGGGGATTCAGTTTTTATCAAAGGTTTTTATTTACTATGAAGAATACTTTAACATGTTTTGGACATGACTTTGAGGCACATCATGTAGGTGTAATTTTAACCCGCTCTTTCGGAAATTTGAAGCCCTATTTTACAAGTAATGTGCTGAATATTGGCTCCCGAGGCTCATATGTTACATCAACAAATTTCCATAATCCTGCAAGATCTAATCGAATAGCGTTAATTATTTTCGTGGTCTATTTACTGATCCAAAGATGAAGATTTTCACCCAATTGCTATACTTTCTTTGAAAGATTAATGCAGAAGCAAATAAATAGGTATCTTAATGCGAATAATTTATTGAATTCTCATCAGTCAGGTTTCCGTGCTAAGCATAGCTGTACCACAGCATTTTTGACTGACGACATACGACATAAAAATCATGTCACGTTTCTAGTGTTCCTCGGTTCCTCTAAGTCAACCACGCAATACTATGCAATAAGCTTTCAAGTAAATTCAACTTTTCTTCTTCCGCTGTGTGCGAAGTATCTTAATACCTCGCTAATAGTCAGCAGGCTGTGTTTGTGAACAATAAAATGTCAAATTTTCTTCCCAATGCACGTGATGTCCCCCAAGGTTCCATCCTAGGACCCATTCTCTTTTCTTTGTACGTTAACGAATTGCCCTCTATCGTCACTAGTTTCTATGTCGATATGTACGCTGATGATACTCAACTACACATGAGCTGTTTACCGGACACAATCGATCAGTGCGTCAGTTGCATAAACTCCGACTTGAATAAAATCTTTAATTGGTCGCAAGAGAATTCGCTGCTTATAAACCCAAATAAATCGAAATGTATTGTCATAGCAAGGAAAAGTACTAGATGGAGTGAAAAGTGACCTCGTTGACTGCCAGAATGCGCTGCTACTGCAAAAACGGTTATGGTGCCTTGAAGTCCGTTCATATTTAGGCAGACATGCCAAATTTCAGTGCGATACTGTCTTTAGCTTAGTTTTGACAGCTGATTGTTGTTGACATGTTTGGGATCATGTTGAGTATGGACAAAAATGATTTTCGTTCTCTCATAAAACATTATTTTTTAAGAGGTAAAACGGGGAAGTAAACAAAAGAAAAGTTGGATAAATATTATGGGGCTAATGCTCCGTCAGATTACACCGTCAAATATTGGTTTCAAGAGTTTCGTGGTGGCCGCAACTCCACTACCGATCAAGTCCGCAGCGGCAGGCCCTCCGATGAGGTTACAGAGGACAATGTCAAAAAAATACATGAAATGGTGTTCCCTGACCGGAAAGTGAAGGTGCGCGAGCTGACAGATACTACAAAGATTAGTACTGAGCACACACGCCATATTTTGGGCAATATTCTGCATATGAAAAAGTTATCCTGCCACTGGGTGCCGCGAATGACCAAAAACACGAAGGCGAGAGAACTTCGAAAGAGTGTTTGGACTTGCTGATGCGGAATCGGGCGGACTTTTGGCGTCGATTGGTAACTGGATTTTTATCCCTCGGACTATTATCTCTTCCCAAACCTCCGAAAATTACTTTTCGGACGGGATCAAGAAGTTGGAAAATCGCTGGAATAAGGGTATCAAACTAAAAGGGGACTATATTGAATAATATAAAAAAACATTTAAAAAAAAAAACTTTTAATTCCCAAGGAGATCACTTTTCACTCCATCTAGTATAAGCACCTCATCCTTTCCACCCATCTACCTTAATGATGGTCCGATCGTATACGTCGACACCGTAAAAAACTTGGGTATGTTCTTTAATAAAACCTTAACTTGGAGTGATCACATTAACTTAATATGTAGTTGGAAAAGTTTATGGTATTCTACGTTCTCTTTGGGCGACTCAATACTTTACTCCCATAAAAACGCGAGTCCTGTTAGCTAAGACATTAATTATCCCAATCTTAACATATGTTTGTGAAGTTTTCGGCAAGTGCGACTCGATTAGTAGCCGAAAACTAAATGTCGCTTATAATAATACAGCTCAATACATCTTCGGTCTTCGAAGATTCGACCATACCACCTTGGTCAAAAAGTTCCCGGGGACACCACCGTGTGGCGCTCCCATTGTTCCGATTTGAGTTCGGTTTTTTGACATTCGGTATTGACATTTGGCGGAATTATTGACATTCCCTCTAAATCTTAGCGTCATAGCTTGACATTTGCAAAAGTAGCCAATGTAGCCAAGAGTACATCTATCTCTGTGTGTGTTACAATTTTAGAAATGGATTTAAATTTGCAACAACGAACTTGTATTAAATTTCGCGTAAAAAACGGATTTAATGGTGCGCGAACGTTGGAAATGTTGGAAAAGTGTTTCGGCAACGATTCTCTAAAGAAAACGGTCGTTTACTAGTGGCACGAGTGGTTCAAAAGTGGTCGTGAGTCAATCGAAGATGATAAACGCAATGGCAGACCATCGACATCGGTAAACCGACGAAAACATCGATGAAGTAAAAGAAATGCTGGTCAATAACCGCAAATTAACCATCAGCGAGATAGCGGAGGACTTGAACATTGCCTATGGATCCGTCCAAGACATTTTTTTTAATGATTTGGGTTTCCGTCGTGTAGCAGCAAAATTGATGAAAAAAGACCTCAATTTCATCCAAAAATGAGATCGTGTTGACGTCGCAAAAGAGATGTGGGTGGTCGTGGCTCAAGTGGTAGTGGACTGGCTTCCAAATCGGAAGGTTCGGCGTTCGAATCCCAGCCTCGCCCGAAAGACATATCATCCATTTTTTCAGTTAACGAAAATCAAGTAAGACGAGTAGTTGACTAGAAATCAACATCAAGCCAACCTCCTCTAAGAATTTAGTCTCCCCATTAAATGTTGGATGCCACCCATGGGGCGAAATAAAAATTGAGCCCAAACATCTTTCTTTCTCTTTCTATCCCATTTTCCAAAAAACTTAACACATGCTCAGGCATTATAAGTGTATTCATACCCACTTGAGTGTTAAGTTCTTTTTAAAAAAAATAAAAAAATGATTTGCGAGGCTGAATCCGAAAAAGAAGGCAATGCTCACGGTTTTCGCGGATTACAACGGTGTAGTGCATCATGAATTTTTGCCAGAAGGCCAGACAGTAAACAAAGAGTATTATTTGGGCGTTATGAGACGTTTGCGTGAAGCAATTCGCCGAAAGAGACCAGAATTGTGGGCAGAAAACTCGTGGATTTTGCACCATGATAACGCACCGTCGCACAGTGCCATCATTATTCGTAATTTTTTGACGAAAAATGCAACAAAAACCATCCAACAGTCACCGAATTTACCTGATTTGGCTCCCTGTGTTTTCGACTTCTTTCTGTTCAATCGAGTTAAAAAACCACTACGGGGAACGCGTTTCAGCAGCCGAGAGGAAGTAATGGAAAAATCGCAGGAAGCACTGATGGACATACCGAAAACCGAATATAAAAAATATTTCGAGGATTGGATCAAGCGCTGGCATAAGTGTGTTACAGTCGATAGGGAGCACTTTAAATTGGAAAATATAGATTTAGGTGAATAAACTTGTATTTGAAATTTTCTCAATACATTCAGGGAACTTCTTGATCAAGGTGGTATTTCACTTTTACTGTGCCGTACCATACCATGTAATGTTGTATAACATAATTTTTATACGTCAACCCCGCAACGTCTTTAACCGACTAACGTTCTCTTTATCCCTATCACCAGACAAATTCTTGCCTAACTTCTGAACGTAAATTTTTTGTTAACGCCATTAGACTCTGGAATTCCCTCCCTCGTCAAACCAGAGAAATAAGACAGAAAAAGAGATTTTTAACAGACTTAAGATCCTACTTCTCCACCAATTGTAAAATTTAAAAATAAAAACAAAAATATATACTCGTATATGGTAATTGGTAATTGGTAATTGTATATGTAAATTTAAATTTAAATCATTTATATGTTTCATTTTCCATATCATTAATTTGTCTCTCATTAAATGGTGGCCCTCATTGTTTTTTTTAAATAAATTCTTTGGCTTTCCACTATTTTAAAAGATAACATGTCTTAATATGTAAGCCTTCAAATATCTATCTAAATAAAAAAAAAAAAAAAAAATATTGTATATAATAATAATCGCTGATCACTATCTGGTAACGTTTGCCACCGACTGTAAAGAGGTTCTTTTTTGAAAAAAAAAAAAACAGGGACCAATGAAGCAACTAGATCGAAGACTATACCGATGCGCGTAACTTTGTGTGTGGTTGAGTCTCATAAACAGCAAATTGCTTGTTAACAAACTCATTGAGCCAAAAGTGAAACTCGTCACTAAACCCGATTTTTCAATAAAAAAAATGGGCGACTTCAAGATGCTTAAAAGTTTCTAAACCAGTTGGATTTTACACCAGCATAGGCCAATATACTTATGTAGATTTGCGAAGCGGTTACATGTAAAATTATTGTGACCGACGCCGAATGGAGGTTTCCGGATGTTCCGCCGCACCTTCATTCAGAGCAGCTGTACGCATATTACGTTGACACGTTGTTGGCTTTGCGTCATATGAAGTGGTATGAAATTATGCAGTTCAAATGAATCAAAAGCGTTCTTCCGATCTAAGTCTATTCATGATAATTTGTCAAAAAATACTGAACATTAATGTCAAAGAACTGTCAAAAACAACAACACGTCTAGAAACTTGTTTCTATTGAAAAATCGATCAGTAAAAAAGAACACCTTTAACATATTTATGATCCTGAGAGTTGACACCAACTGATCCATACTTTTTTCCAGGACGATTTTTAATCGAAATTGTCATTCTCGAAGCGCACTGCAGCCAGACAATTCGGAATGTCGCTTATAGCTCCTGTTTTACTATATCATAGATCAAAATATCGGATTTGTGGATTTCAATAATTTATGGCTATTCTTCACTCTTTTAGGTAGACTATGATCGGATTCAAAAACAGAGAAAAAAGGTCGGTTGAAATCTGAGCTCTGACATAAAAAAGGTGTGTCATCGTTATTGTCTTAACCTGCTGTAGGCTTTCACACCACCCACAATCATCGACTCGAACATAACGGCAAAGGCAGGAGAAAAAATTAATGTACATATAGTGAGGCAATAAGCCTCAATATATAATTGCCCCTACCTACATGCATAGTAGGCCTAGGGGGTGGTTAGTGGTCATATTTATGTTTCATACCTGCACTTTATGTTTTCTTTTACATTCTTTCACATAACTACACCATCCAATAACCATTCTCGATACTATGCTAAATAGCTAACACCACCAACACCACCAGCACACTATTCAACTATCAATCAGCTATAAAAGTAAGAAGCTACTTGCTAAAATGGTTCACTCAAATATTGTTTAGAACGTTGTGAAGACTTTGCTACACTCGGACCGGTAAACATAATAAACTGCCACGCATCCATAGAATAAGGACTACTAACCATATGGCCAAAAGGATATATAGTAGCAAGTGATATTTGATTTGGGATTTAAGTTTTCATAGAAAACCATCACCTTTGTCATGTAATAATACTTGTAATTATAGACTATGTAAAAAAGTTATGTGATGATTTTGACGCATGGATTCAATTGAAAATCATTAATATGAATCCAACCCTCGGTGTGTGCATATGTGTGGAAATAAGCAGAAGCCCTAAAAGTAGTACAATTGAGGAAGAAGCCACCTTTTCCAGCTTATAGTATCATTGTCGTGTCTGTTTGTTAACAAATTAGGAAGGCCTAACTACCAATCAGCAACCAACTACGAACAGCAGTAGTAGTTCTCGTCGGTGGTCAGTCTAATTTTAAAAATAACAGAAACACAGTCTTAATTATTATCGTGCGAGCAAAGTTAGTTGCATTTGGTCATAGACTCTGCCACTGGTAAGTTGTACAACGCAGAAGACCATTTGTGAACTAAAGTATCTGTAAATCTAAATAAATAATAAACATAAAATGTCAATGCATAAGGCATTTGATTTAGGTCGTCCTTTTTAAATATGAGAAATTGAACCTCTGAAACATATGTGGTGTGGATTTAAATAATTAACGATAACGAAAAGGGGTTTGAGCAGAAGAAAATTATAAAGAAAATTCTCTTAGGACAAGATGTCCTTCGGTTTATTTATTTATTTATTTTTTATTTTTTCAATTATTACTATTTTTTTTTTTTTAAATTAAGTGAATTTTAATGTTACTCCTATAGTTGAAAAGTGTGTTAAAGGTTCTTATTGCAGCTGCTGGCCACTGCACAAGATTAGATTATGACTCTTGTGCGTGTGACAGCGGCTATTGTGAGATACCAATTACAACAAATACATACAATCTTTTTGAAATGCTACGAGTATCATATATTTTTTTGGAAAAAATATTTCCTATACTTCATCCCTGGATAAAGCTAAAGAGTACGAGTACGAGTACTTGCTTGTGTAATCTAATTACGAGTTTAAGTTGTTAAGTTTCACGTTTTACTAATAGAAACCTTTGGAATGCAGTGCCCGATGAAGTGGAATAAATCTTATGAGCTTAAGCCCTTTCATTTTAATCTTACGTATGAAGGACACTTACTTCGGGTTGTACTCGTATTACCTCATTGCTACTGTTACTTTCCAAATCCATACGATCCTACCATATATTAAGTCTGTAGGATTAATCGTCATGTTTTTTTGCAGTTTGTTTACAGTGTATTCATGTTTAGACATAATCAGTCACTTTAAAGTTGTTGGTGTGAAATAAGTTAACAATTAACGCCTTCATATGTTTTCTTGTGAATACTTTCGATAAAATACGCAGTGTTTCAGATTGATCACCAGTAAATAAATGTTCTTCTTTTTCAGTTCTTTACCTTTGTTTGAACGCGAAATCTAGATTTAACAAAAAAAAATACACAAACCTATTTCTTTTGTTTCATAACAAGGAGATAAAATAGATCTGATCATACTAAGAGGTGAATGTAGATATGCGGTGCGAATATCTATACGTAAATCCAATTTTTTATTAAACAAAAATATCATTTAAACCCAAATTGCGATGTATAATCCATAATTCCAATCCTATAGGTGTGTAGCTATGTTGATCATCCGCCCTTTATTGAAAAGGACGGCATTTTGTTTTTCCGGACTTCATTCTTGTAATTTTTTTTATGTATAGTAATACGAGTAACATACGATTTTTGCTCTTTAATTCTGGAACTGTCCTGAAACACTCCAAAGCATCGGCTAAAATTTTCACATCCTCAAGGCCTTGCGCATTGTGACAGAAAGCAATTGCTCACTTAGAAAGTAGAACTCCATTGCACCCATACAATGGAACGAGATTGCTCTCGGAAAACTATGAAGAAGTATCGCTAGATTGGTACCACCCAAATAAAGATACCATATGAATCTCAGGGGATTTTTTTTTTTTATAATCAGCGAGCGCTCAAGGGGTTTTTGTACCCTTAAAATGTTCGTACACAGCGCGGGCGAAGGAAATTTAAGGAGGAAGAAAAGACAGGTACCGATGTACATTGTTTTTAAATGTTTGTAAGTTATAACGACCAGAAAACACAGAGCTCGGGAGGGCATTCCATAAGCGAGTTGTACGGCTTAGGAAAGAATCACGATATTTTAAAGTACTCGTACGTCTGACAATGAGCTTGAGAGTATACTCATGAGCATTCATAGCGAGACGGGTGTTACGGTTGAAAGTTTGAATGGGTGAAATGCTACTAGCGATTTCAATGGAGCACTGGTGGTGGAAATAGCGATAAAACAAAGTGAGACAGGAGACATTACGTCGGTGTTCGAGGGTGTCAATTGATTGACTGATATTAGTATCACCAATGAGTTTTATCGCACGGTTTTGAATCCTACCTAGCAGGTGCAGAGATGTTTGAGGAGCACCTGACCAGATGTGGGCATTGTACTCCAATTTTGGGTGAATGCCTTATATATTGTGGCCAGATCAGAGGGGTAAAATATTTCTTACATCGCTTGAGGAAACCTAGACATTTCGCAGCATTTTTGACGACATCGAATATGTGGTCATTCAAACGTAAGTTGTCACTGACACACATACCAAGAATGGAAAGTATATCAGTTTCGACGATGCAAGTGCC
Organism: Volucella zonaria; assembly: GCA_963966105.1. NCBI lineage: Eukaryota > Metazoa > Arthropoda > Insecta > Diptera > Syrphidae > Volucella > Volucella zonaria. The sequence goes on from OZ014532.1 coordinate 163,408,157, forward strand.
ATTCATGGAAAATGGCTGGGTATTTGAATTTCGCTTTAATGACAGAACTTACCAGTTCTGTAAAGAATTAGCCGTTTAGAGATTTCATTCTTTTTTCAAAGAGGGCACGACAAGCTCACAGTAAGTAAAGAATAGATTCAATATCTTCCTCGTCCTTGAAGTCTTATTAGGGCACTCCAAGCATTTGGTATGGTTACCTGCGGCCCAGTTTTTCCTATGGAGTCATCCAACAAGAGGTATCATTTTAAATTAAAAGAAAAATGAGGCATTTTTATGAAAAGTGGTAATATTTTTATTTTAGTCTAAAATACAAGCTCTTAGGTTAGTAATGAAATACAATATATGCCAAATATTTGTCTCGGCTCTGTCTGCAAATTGTAATTTTTTTGACGAATTTTTTCATCACGTTTTCGCGTAATTGCGCCAGTATTTCGCGAATAACAGTTCTGATATATTTTTTAGTGCATGAACCGTTGGTGGAGCATTGACGTAGGCTTTTGTTACATAGCCCCAAAGGGAAAAGTCTAATGGTGCTAAATCGCACTACCCGGCGGCCAATTGAAGACTCCATTTCGAGAAATCATACGTCCTGGAAATTTGTCACGCAGTAGAGCCATTGTTTCAGCAGCTGTGTGGCATGTGGCGTCGTCCTGCTGAAAATAAACGTCATCAGACATGAAGACGGTACCACCAGCATCATTTTCGAAAAAAATACGACCCAATGACACCGCCAGTCCAAATACCGCACCAAACTATAACTCGTTGTAGATGGAGAGGTCGTTCCACTATTTCTCTTGTGTTTTCGGAGCCCCAGATATGACAGTTTTGTTTGCTTACGTATTCAGACAAATGAAAATGACCCTCATCACTCAGATTAATTTCGTGTAAAAAGTCAGGATCTTGCTCATTTATTGCAAAAAAAAAACTAGTTATATGTAAGAAAAAATGTTTATTTATTCTGAAAGTTTGGGATTTTATTTCTTAAAACACACATCGTCCATATGCGATCCTTCATTATTTTGATTGCTGCAACCTGGAGCGGAAATTTTCAATGGCCGACTGACAAGTGTCTCGGGAAATGTTTTGCATTTCCTCGCGAATGTGAGCCTTTAATTCCTCAAGCGTCGCTGGATTGCTGTTAAAGACTTAACTTTTAAGGTATCCCGAAAAGAAATAATCCATTGGGGATAAGTCCGGGCTACGAGGTGGCCACTTAATGTCACCTCTTTTGGATATAACTCTTTGACCGAAAATTTCGCGAACTGCACTTAAAGAGTCGTTGGAAGTGTGGCATGTTGCCCCGTCTTGCTGAAACCACGATCGTTGATTGAAACCATCAAAACCCTGAAGCGCTGGAGCAAAAAAGTAACAGCTTTTCCTCTTTGATCTTCATAAAAATATGGACCAATAATGCCTCTTGCCTCTTGCGGATAAAGCTGCACATACAGTACCTTGGTCGAATGCAGGACTTTTTGATGCTTCAATTTCGGATTAGTGTCACTCTAATATCTGGAGTTCTGTTTACATTACCATTTAGGCGAAAGTGGGCTTCGTCTGACAAAAAAATTTGTTAAAGCTGGCGAACCTTTCTAACATTTCGTTAGCAAACTTCAGCCTGCGAGCATAATCTTAAGGCTTTAACTTCTGAACCATTTGGGTTTTGTACGGATGCTAATGTAAATCCTTGTATAGAATGCGGTTTAAAGATGTTTTGGATACGTTTAAGACGCTAGACCGCTTTCGAGTAGAGAATCCAGGTTGTTCACTAATAGACGCCCTAACACGCTCTATGTTGTTGGGATCCCGTGATGCTCTAGGTCGGCCAGATCGTGGTTTATCTATTGTTGAACCAGTTTCTTCAAATTTCGGGACCCATTTTTTAATCAACTGAATCGATGAAGCTTAATTTTTATGCCGCATATTATAATGAGCGCAAAATTTTCGTTGCGCAAGAGTCGAAGAATCGTTGTTTCGATAGTACTCGCATACCCAGAACGCACGTTGTTTCTCGTTGCATGACGCCATGGCACTAAATTCCCATCGGCCGCTCTAACATTCCGTACCTCGCCCGCTCCACATCTCCCTCGCTGCTCGATGCAGCTGCCGATTCAAATGTTAACGGACTTTTGGATCACCCTGTATTTCCAGCACCCAATCAGCGAAAGTACGGCGTTGTGCGTGGTTTGCTGGCTTCAATTCTTGTCCCAACTGGATCTTATAAGGACATACATATACGAGTATATATATATATTTTTTTTTTATAAAGTAGCGCGCACTCAAGGAGTTAAGGTGCTCCTAAAATGTGTGCACACAGGGCGGGCGAAGAAAATTCAGGGAGGAAATAAGAATAGGTACCGATGTACGTTGGTTTTAAATGTCTGAATGTTATAATGACTAGGAAATAGAGAGCTCGGTAGGGCATTCCACAAGGTGGATGTTCGGCTTAGGAACGAATCACGATATTTCAGAGTACGTACGAAAGTGGGCTTGAGGGTATATTGATGAGCATCCATAGCGAGACGGATGCTAGGGTTAAGGGTTTGAATGGGCGGAAAGCTTCTGGCGATTTCAATGGAGCACTGGTGGTGGAAATAGCGATAAAATAAAGTGAGATACGAAACATTTCGTCGGTGTTCGAGGGTGTTCATTGACTGAGCGATATTGGTATCAGCTATGAGTTTATCGCATGATTTTGAATCCTACCTAGCAGGTGCAGAGATGTTTTATGAGCACCTGACCAGATGTGAGCATTGTACTCCAATTTTGGGCGGATGAATGCCTTTATATTGTGGCCCAATCAGAAGGGAAAAAGTATTTCTTACATCGTTTGAGGAAATCTAGACACTTCGCAGCATTTTTGGCGACATCGAATACATTCCAACGTGTGTTGTCACTGACACACATACCGAGAATGGAAAGTTTTTCGGTTTCAACGATTCAAGTGCCATTCGTGGATAATGGCTGGGTATTTAAATTTCGCTTTAACGACAGCAGACAGCATTGTGTTTTGGAAGCATTAAATTCCACCCTCTTGATAGTTCCCCAATTGGTTATGCTACTAATATCGGAATTTAATGAGCTTAACATACGCTGCCATTCCCGTTCTACAGCCGAAAAGCAGGGACGTGAGTTCGGAAACAAATATGAAAAGCAGAGAGTACTGTCATCAGCAAAGGAATATATTGGATTAGAAATAGCAGACAAGAGATTATTAATGAAAATTAAAAAGAGTCTCGGAAATAGAACGGAGCCCTGGGGCACTTCAGCATTTATTTTGTGAATATCAGACCGTCAATTGGAACCATCCACGACAACTTAAATTGAACGTTCCGAAAGGTAGTTTCTAATCCCTTGAAGAAGAGAGTCGTCGATCCCAAAAGCACGAATTTTCGACAAAAGAGACTGATGCCAAACTCTGTCAAATGCCTTAGAAATATCAAGTGCAACTGTCTTGCTTTCGCCAGATTGACGTACGCTTTGGTTTCATTTTTCGGTGAGACATGCCATAAAATCCTCAGTGGACCTGTTACAATGAAAGCCGTACTGCCGGTCATTAAGATGTTTCCGTGTTTCGAGATACTTCATACGCTGACGGTTTATCAGCGTTTCCATGGCCTTGGAAAGAAGGGACGTAACTGCAATGGGTATGTAGGAGGAGAGAGAAGAAGATTCGTTTTTTTAGGAATGGAAAGAGTTCTAAAGAGTAGGATTGATGAAAAAGCTTACGCAGTGGAAGAACATGTTCAAAAGAAGGGGACATATACCATCTGCACCAGCGGATTTATGTATGTTGAGATCTTTAAGTACTCTTGCTACTGTACGAGTGCAAAAGTGGATTTGTCCCATTGAAAATTCCACGCATTCAAGTGTAGGCGGAGACAAAGCACAATCTGGAAGTGTTGAGCTGGCCGCAAAGTGTGCAACAAGCAGATTGGCCTTGTTCAAAGAGCTGACAGCTAGAATATCATTGTAAATGAGCGTTGGGACGGAGGATGTGGGTGAATTTCTGATGTTTTTGACAAACGACCAAAAGCTTTTACTACCTTTGGGACATTGTAGTATTTTTTGCCTCAACTTTTGGTCGTATTGAAATTTCACATGCTTAAGAAAGACGTTGCAGTTATCGTTTAAACTTTTTTCGGTTATCAAGATTTGTATGCGAAATGCGGTACAAAGTTGTTGAGGATACCCCCAATTCCTGAGATCGTCTCCTAATGGACATATATACATGGGTTTTCAAACACACTCTGAGCTATGGGGTCTATAACTTAATTCGTGCGGTTTGCTAAGAGATTTCGTAACTTGTATTATTCCATTGGAACATGCGTTGGAAAGCTACTGTCATTGTACGTCATTTCAGTATATGTCATTCATTTGAAGCGTAAACAACAACAAACTGCTGCCGAAAGTTATCGTATTTTGGTGGAAGTTTATGGTGAACATGCGCTAGCTGAGCGAACGTGCCAAAAGTGGTTTGCACGATTTAAAAGTGGTGATTTTGGCTTTGAAGACGATGAACGTCCTGGGCAGCCAAAAAAGTTTGAACATGAAGAACTGGAAGCATTACTCTATGAAGTTTGTTGCCAAACACAAGAAGAGCTCGCAGAATCTTTGGGTGTCACTCAAGCAGCCATTTCAAAACGTTTAAAAGCAGCTGGATATATTCAAAAGCAAAGAAATTGGGTTCCACATGAACTCAAGCCGAGAGACGTCGAAAGGCGGCTTTGCATGTCCAAAATGCTGCTGGAACGCCACAAAAGGAAGTCATTTTTGCATCGGATTGTTACTGGTGATGAAAAATGGATCCATTACGACAACCCCAAGTGCAAAAAATCATATGTGAAATCCGGCCAACCAGCCGAATCAACGGCAAAGCCGAATATCCATGGCGCGAAGGTAATGCTCTGTATTTGGTGAGATCAGATGGGTGTGCTGTATTATGAGCTGCTAAAACCGGGTGAAACCATGAATGGACAACGCTACCGAACAGAGAGCAGTTACCGTTTGAAGAGAGCAGTGGCCGAAAAACGCCCGGAATAAGCGACCAGACACGAGGCAATAATTTTCCATCATGACAACGCTCGGCCCCACGTTGCTATTCCGGTTAAGAACTATTTGGAAAACAGTGGATGGGAAGTCTTACCCCACCCGCCTTATAGCCCAGACCTTGCCCCTTCTGACTACCATTTGTTCCGGTCGATGCAGAACGCCCTCACTGAAATACGGTTCACATCAGAGCAGAATATCAAAAATTGTCTTGATTCATTCTTGGCTGCCAAGCCGGAGCAGTTCTTTTGGGATGGGATCCACAAATTGCCAGAAAGATGGGAAAAAGTCATAGCTTCAGATGGGCAGTACTTTGAATAATACTATTGTACATGTTTTTCTTAAATAAAAGTTCAAATTTTGAAAACAAACCGCACGAATTTATTTTTATACCCAACACATCGGCGATATTTTCAGTTCACCTTGCTGGTGTCTTCAAGTCTTCACATCACTTCCCTGTCCGAGACGTCCAAAAGCAGTACGAACTTTACAAAGTGTTTTCGCAATAGTTTAACCGTTTTTGTAGTTACTGTATTGTATTAGAAGTCGTTATTCATTCGAAATATTCCTGCATGTTTTTACAATCCTTGAACTGATTACGAGGGCGGGTGAATAAGTCCGTGACTTTTGGATTAAAACAGATTTTTTGATAAAAAAATAATTTTATTTTTCAACGTAGTCTCAGTTGAGCTCTATACACTTTGTCCAACGCTTCTCCAATTTTTTTATCCCTTCCAAAAAAAATGATTTGTCGAGGTCCTCAAAATAGGCCTTTGTTTGCGAGATGACTTCATCATTGGAGTCAAATCTTTTTCCACCAAGCTATTTCTTCAGGTTTGGGAACAAGAAGTAGTCGCTCGGAGCCAAATCTGGAGAATAGGGTGGATGAGGGAGCAATTCATAGCCCAATTCATGGATTTTTGCCATGGCAACTGCACATGTGTGCACCCTTGCATTGTCTTGGTGGAAAAGAACTTTTTTCTTGGCCAAATGAGGTCGTTTTTTTTTCAAATCGTCATTGAATCGGTCCAATAAGTTGGCATAATATTCCCCATTGATTGTTCTTCCCTTTTGAAGGTAGTCAATGTGGATTATCCCGCGTGCATCCCAAAAAACAGTCGCCATAACTTTATTGGCTGACAAACCCACCTTGGCCTTCTTTGGCGCCGATTCACCCTTAGAAACCCACTGTTTTGACTGTTGTTTGTTCTCTGGTGTGTTGTGATGGATCCATGTTTCGTCCACGGTTACAAAACGGCGCAAAAACTCCTCCATATTGCGATTAAACAACGCCAAACCTTCCTGTGAAGTTGTTACACGATTGCGTTTGTGGTCGACTGTGAGCAAACGCGGCACCCATCTTGCGGAAAGCTTTCTCATGCCCAAGTGATCATTCAAAATTGAAACCACTGAGCCATGCGAGATCCCTACGGCTTCCACAATCTCTCGCACTTTCAATCTTCGGTCGGCCAACACCATATCGTGAATTTTTTCGATTGTTTCGGGTGTAGAGACCTCAACTGGGCGTCCAGGACGTTCGGCATCTTCAGTGCTTGTACGGCCACAACGAAATTCAGTAAACCACTTTTTTACCATTGAAATCGATGGTGCAGAGTCCCCATAGTATTTATCAAGCTTAGCCTTGGTCTCGGTAATGGTTTTTTTTCGCAAGAAATAATGCTTAATAAGCACACGAAATTCACTTTTTTCCATTTTCTCCTCAAATTAGTGAGTAGTCTGATAAAAATAGCTGTCAAACACAAACAAACTAACTGACGCAGCAAGTTTAAATTTTGACAGGAGACAACTGACAAATGCCTGTTGACAGGAGCAGTGTTGCTGTTTCAGTAAAGAGGTCAGAAATTCAAAAATGCACGGAATTATTGATCCGCCCTCGTATCACGGATTCCAGATTTGAAACTCTTCCATAGCTTAAGTGATTGGGTAGACAGCAACTACACTCCTGGCAATATCATTCCCAATAATAGTTTTGCTGACTAGATAATGGCATTTAATTTGACTTATCGGAGCGGTTAGCTACTAAGGTTTCGCAGTGTCTACCTCATTGGTATAGAAGGCCAATTTCTCAATATTGATTATTTTCCAGAAATTCCTATTCCATCAAAAAGCAGCTTTGACGGTCATTTTTGAACAATTTGTTGCGAAAGATTCTGGAATCATGGCCGTCGGTTTTCCCCATTCTTAAATACACTTTGGTCGCTGCACTGTTGCATTTTCCTTCCATCGGAATAATGACATGATCTCCATTCCTGATTGATTGTTAAATTCCCATGCAACATGCAACATGTCTTTTGGAATTTGATAAATTTTAGAAACTGGCAATGCTTATTTAGGGCCTTTCACCAGAATAATAAACTCATTTTACTACAGTCTTTTCGAAGGCTGCGTTGAACGTCTTTTTACCAGAGTAGAAAAGAATAATTGGTTTTGATGCTCTCTCAGAAATTCTGGAGAAACTCATTTCCCCCAACCTTTGGAAGATTATATGTGGGAGCTGATTTATTATTGGTGAAAAGAAAAATCTTCTTCTTCGAAGAACTATGAAAAGTCCTCTGCAACGGGTGTATTTTTTCATAAATATGTGTTAAGTATTCCGCTTAGAACTGAATGCAGTTTGCTGATACCAGAATAACCAAATCATTAAGATTGGCCGTCAAGTGAAGGCATGTGGCAATTCAGTTACAGAGACCAGGTTCGATCTGAGCTCTTCAGGATCCTTTAATCTTGTGAAAAATCCCAAGATGGAAGGATCATTGATATAATCCAGAGTTGTAAAGTACTGAAGTACATTTGTACTGCAGTGCTGTGTAAGTACCCAGTACCTTGTACTTGTACTTGTACTTGTAAAACATAGAACACACAACGAACTGTACTTGAAAAGTACTTAAAAATGTACTAGGCAGTATTGCAGTACAGAGTAAATGTACTTAAAAGAAAGTACTTGGGAAAGTACTAGTACTTGGTGATTTACAAGTATCAAGTACATTGTACTTTTTTTTCAAGTACAAGTACACGGTACTGGGTACTTGACTAGTAATGGTAATTGATAGTTTACAGGTCTGATACAATATTATCCCATGAATAAAATATCTACTGATCTGTCGCTCATGTAAATGGGGTTTTTTTTAGGAGTTTCGTTTTTAAACTGGCAACACTGCTTCTACAGATGACAATTTGATAGTTGAAAGTTAATTTGTGGTTAGTACGTTTTGCCATTTCACGGTGAACAGATTAACTCCAGAACAACGCGTTCAAATTATGCAAACTTATTTTGAAACTAGGGTTCGATTCGCCAAACTTATCCTGCGCTACGTCCATTTTACGGTCGACATAATCTGAGCAAGTTATTCGGAACACGATGAATCGTTTTCGCACCAAGTACACTCTAGTGGATAATACGAATGCCCAAAGACGGCAAACAGTGCGAACAGAGGAAGTTATTGCCGTTGTGGAGCGCAGCGTTGAGGAGAATCCGAATGAGTCGATTTGCCATCGTGCACAGCAATTGGAGGTATGCCCATCCACTTTGTGGAAAATTTTACGGAAAGCTCTTGGCGGAAAAGCTTATAAGATCTGGCTTGTGCAAGATTTGAAACCGCGTGACCATTATACGCGTCGTAGGTTCGGTGAATGTGCCGAAAACATGATTCAGCTTGATCCTCATTTTCAACGCAAAATTTTGTTCCCCGATGAGTCCCATTTTTGGTTAAATGGATATGTAAACAAGAAAAATTGCCGAACTTGGAGTGGAGAAAACCCTTTGTCGAGACGCCCTTACAACCATTAAAATTCACTGCCTGGTGTGCTTTATGAGCCGGCGGAATCATCGCCCAATGTTACCGTCAATGGAGAGCTTTGGTTTCAACAAGATGGCGCAAAATGCCATACGGCGCTCGACACCATCAATTTATTGCGGGAAACATTTGCTGAGCACATACATTCGCGTAATGGATCTGTGAACTGGCCTCCACGATCCTGTGATCTCACACTTTAAATTACTTTCTTTGAGAGTATGAAGTCTAGTCCGATAAACCAGAGACGTTGGACGATTTGGAAGTCAAGATTCGCCTTGTAATTGCTGATACACGGCTCCAGTTGCTCGATAAAGTTGTCGAAAATTGGACTTCACGATTGCGCTTCATTCGAGCTAGCCGTGGGACGGATATACCTGATATCATATTCAAACAATAATGGCATAAAATTATATATTAAATAAAGCTAATATCAAAGACATTAACATTAACATTAACAAACACCCTTTACCTGTAAGTATGTTATGATTTAGACAGATCTTTACAAGCAATCACATCGCTAATGTACACATCTTCCAATAGGTCAATATTCTTACTCATTACCTATCATTAAGTCCAACAAGTCCTAAATAGGAGTTTCAAACGGCATGATTTTATTCCTTGAAGTTAGGTGTTTGTATGCAAGTTGTTGTTGTAGCCCGGCACGAAATGCTGATAAACACAGGTAGATTTGAAGTCAATATAGTTATGGTGAGTACTAACTTGAAACAGGTTGGTTTTTCTCCAAGATTCGTTGCCTTGTAAAGTTCAATTTTGTGACACGGAAACCACACTGGATGATAAGTGTGGCGCAAAATGACTTACACCCGGTATTCTAAATAGGATCTCGAAGGCAAAACTAAGTAGAGATATTATTCTAGTCTTCTTGAAGGACGTACGATCGCGTTGAAGATTGAGCAGCTAGTGTTGATATTCTGGGCCTTACGGTGCAAGTAAGTGTAAATATTTTATTTCACCAATATACATCTGTACTATTGTGGTATATTGTACGTATATGCCTATTTTCAATAGAGTGCAAAATGCTTAAGATGAATTAGCAATTATCAAGACAATATTTGATGATGTTGAATTAAGCAGGCATGCCAAAGAGGACCGGATATTGGTCTGGACAACCAAAACCTTATGATTACCGAAGATAGAATCTGCAATTTGATGCTAAAGAAAATCATATACGAGTAATAGCGTTAAAATGGAAGAAGCAGTCGTCTAGTGCGCAATGGTTTGAAAGCTAAGTAAGTGGATCTGCACCAGACAGATTTATTAATGTTTAGAACAAGTACAAGATACCCGTATGCGATATATCGTGGCAATTTAGACATTTCGGTTTAGCCAGTGAGACACATTTTTATTAAATTCCCATTTCAAAGTTTTATTATAGACTAGATTTTCACCACTCGGTATGGTAGACACCGGAAGACAAAGGTAGATGTTAGTTGTTTTAGTGAGCTCTGTCTGTTACTATTTTTGTTTTGGAAGTGAATAGCATAAGTTCTGTTTTGTTTGGGCTGATGTTAACACCACACCTACATATTACTCGTAGTGAAAGTACTAAACTTATCCAGAAACCTATCCATGATTTCACTTATCACTTCAGAAAACATTTTCGATGCCAGTAGAACCGCGTTACTTTTCAGTCTTATATTAAAAAGGTGAGATCACCCTTTTTTGAGATGGATAGTATCTCTGTTTGCTGGTTTTGCTGAAAGTCTGTCAGCAGTATCTAAATGATCGCTTTTTTGAGCATGGAGACAATTCATCTGGTGACGAAGTCTCCTTCCATTAGTTTGAAGAGAAAATCTTGATTAAACGTATGCATTACTGAAAGCACTTGCAATATGTAGCAAGGTAGCGGTGTGTTGGTGATAATAGATCAATAATTCACAATATTTTCCTTCAATACTGCATCTGTTAACCCCAATTAGGGCAGACTGTTGCTTAGAGTTACATAAAATGAACCTAACCAAGCGTATTCTTATGTGAATAACTACTATAAGTCCTAGTGTTTTAAGCACGAAAGAGGACAGGCGGATACACATGAGATCCTTTGAATATCTATTTGCAAATCAGATACTGTGGAAATTTTTAAATTTATAGTTAACTGGACAGTTATGATGCATGTTAATGTGAAAAATTATTGGGTACAGAACTACTCGTACTTAAGGAATACAGCGTTTAGAGTTTGTGTACAGCACACACATAGTTAGAACAGACTCAAGACTCGAAATAAATAAATTGTCGCTATACTGTACGAACTGCATTTTCAGTGTAAGCAATCCTTTTGCGTTTGCTGATGACATCGCAATTGTAGTTCGGCATAAGTCTTTGAGCTGTGCAAGTGAAAATACGCAAGCAGGGCTTAGTAAAGCAATTTTATAGTTCCATGACAACGGGCTAGAAAGAAGTTTACTACGCCCTTGTCGACTCAAGGCTTCAGTATGGAATCCTGGCACCAGGAAACGTTTACAAAATCTATATCGATGAGGTTAAAAGGATGCAGCGAGCTATTCTGAGAACCATCGGCGATCAGGGTGCTTTTCGGGTCTTAGACATTGACCAATTAGACCAAATTGGTTGAAGTTGTTGAATACCACGGCGATCTTCGACTCCAGACTGAAGTACCACTTAGAATCAACACCAATGACATTCAAAAAACCGGCTTCAAATTCCATTCGTCGTAAACCTTTACATACTATGCTCTCAGTTGTAAACAAATTCCCCAGAAATATATTTAATCTCAAGAAGACTCTAAAAAGTACAATATAAAATGCAATAAAGAAATGCCTTACGTTTGTTACCTAAATGCAAAAAAAGGACATCCTTTTTGTCAATATTACATTCTAAAATTTATAATTGTTGTTAAATTTAAGTTAAACTTATATGTACAAATTAGTGAATAAGAACAATTAATCCTTTAACAATTATCAACGAATAAGAAAGTTTAATTTGAATTTCCACGGCTTTTAATCTGAAATTTAAAAAAAATTAAATTAGATGTCCTCCAAATGTTGTTACATTTTTTACGTCATTTCTAATTTTTATCCTATACTTATACCTTAGACTCATTTTGTATTACTTCTAATCTGTATTTAGATTCATATGGCTTTTATCGTCTGATATAATAGACCTCATGGTCTACTTATAAGAAGCAGTTTGAAATGTCTGCCTGTGCGAACGACAGGGACAATGAGAAGAAGTGCTTTGCCCTAACAATGGCCTTGCATGGTCCTGCTGGATCGGACATCGAAAAGCATAAATATTATGTGGCTTTAGTACAGGCTATCGAGAAACGGTTTGGGGATAGCCACATTCTGGAGGTTTACAAGGTCCAATTGTAAAGCCGAATACGGCACATTTGTCATCCCCCACCCCTGACCAGAAAATTATCGACGAAATGGGAAAGGACGCATTCATCAGGGGAATTGCAGATTCGAAGCTACAGTCAGCAGTAAGGATGGTCGGGAAAAGAACCCTTGCTGAAGAACTTGCCTTCCCTCTGGCAATTTAGGCAGCCAATCAGGCATTCAAAGGAACACATTTCGTCAGGGAAGTATCATCTTTTAAATGCTTCTGCTCAAGACTTAGTGGTGAGGAACGAGATACTCCACGGGATAGGCGAGGAATACACAATAAAATAAGACATCTTCAAAGGCAGTGTAAAGAACCGGTGAGGAAGAAACCGGCAGAGCACGGCAGAAGTTGATAGCAGGAGTCAACGGCCCAGGACCTTCATTCAAGTCTCGCTAGCAAAACGATGTAATGAAAGACTTCTAGTAGAAGTAGTCAGTGGAAAGAAAAAATGGATGGCAACAATAGACACCGGTGTTACGGCCTCAATCATCAGGACGGATCTGGTGCAGAAATCCTGGTTGCATAACACCAGCAATTACTGCTTGCGAACAGCTACAAAGAATCGGCTAAGGTATATGGTGAAGTCCACATAAAAATCCACCTAGCCGGAATAGTCTTTTCTCACGTTTTTCAGGTAGCTGACATATACGACGAGTATATTATTGGTACAGATTCCATGAAAGAACATGGACTAGTAGTGGACTTTTGGGCACAAACCCTGAAATAGGGAAACGCCAACACTTCCATCTTAAAAGTCGTCATCTGCCAAGATTAGATTCTAGAGCCTTCGTCGGAAGCAATTGTTTGGGCAAAAGTGGAAGGTGTTCCTGGTGAAAAAAGGGGAGGTAGTGGGAAAATGTGTTCCTGTTGAGGCTATATCGACCACAGTGGAAACAAATCGTGTAACGCTGGTCGCAACAGTTCAGATTTTTTTTTTTTTTTATAATTTACGCGCGCCTAAGGGGTTATGATACCCTTTTACTATTGCCATGGCGCGGGCGGAAAGATAGAAGGAGGAGAAAGGAAAGCATTGTTGTGATGTAGTGGTTTGAAACTCAGGTGTGTTTGGTTTCGATATTGACTCTCCAAGGGTGGGAGTCCGAATAGGACGGAGATTTTCTTTACTCGGAATGATTCAGGTTGTGAATTTTAACGGTTGTTTTGTGCTTGAAAACCCTACAACAGCCAAATCAACATGTCAGTGTTATGCCTTCACACGCAGATTTTTCTGAAAAACTTTGTCGTTTCTAGGATTCGAACCTTCACCCTCCGAGTGAGAAGCGATAGCTAGTACCACTACACCACGGCCACCCCGAGTTCAGAAAATAAAAATCAGGAGCAAAATTCTCAGCCTCTGTAATCTGGATCAAGGGCAGCGAATCCTGGCAGAAAAACTAATCTATGAGTATGTTGATATATGTATTTGCTACACAAGATGGAGAATAAGAACGTACGCAACTTTTTCGACATCACATTGACACCGGAGACGCCCGACCAATTCGTCAACCTGCAAGGCGTCCATTGACATTGCCGAAATGATGTCGAAGATAAAAGTTGAGGGACTTATTGAAGAATCACAAAGTCCGTGGTCATCTCCAATGGTCCCCGTGAAGAAGAAAGATGGCAGCACAAGATTTTGTGTAGACTACTGACGTCTCAACGATGTCACTAAAAAGGACAGTTAATTTTCTGGAGTGAAATAGTTTTCTACTCTTGACTTGAAGAGCTGTTACTGGCAGGTAGAGATTAATCATAGGGATTGTGAGAAAACTGCCTTCACTACAGAAAGCGGTCTCTGGAAGCTTACAGTGATGCCGTTTGGACTGTGCATTGCTCCGGCCACCTTCGGGCTACTAATGGAACGAATATTGCAAGGACTCACGTGGAAAACCTGCCTAGTGTATTTGGACGACATTATCGTCATAGGCAAGACAATCAAGGAGTATCCCGAAAATTTAAAAGAATTGTTTGAGAGGTAAAAAGTTGTCCTGCCCCTAAAGACAAACACCAACTGAGAAGCTTTTTGGGACTTGCCACGTACTACAGAAGGTTCGTAAACGATTTTATTGGTACTGCGAAGAGCCTGCACCAACTTACAGAAAAAGGCCAACTGTTCAGGTGGTCTGGAGAGCATGAATAAGCATTCCAAGGGCAAGAAAAAGTGGTTGCATATTACAGCAAGGTACTCTCCATATCTGAAAGGAACTAGTGCGTAACTCATTGCGAGCCTCTGGCTTTAATTCTGGCTACGAAGCATTTCCACAAGTACTTCTATGGACAAAATTTCATTCTTTGGACAGGCCACGCAGCACTGGAATGGCTACTTCAATTTAAAAACCCTGGAGGCCAAGTTGCGAGATGGATCGAGCAGTTGCAGAGCTACGACTTTGAAGTACAACACCGAATGGGAAAACTCCACTCAATTGCTGATGCCTTCTCTCGTCGACCGTGCGGAGTTAAATGTGAACACTGCAACCGTAAAGAAGCTAAAGAACAGGCCAATATCAAAATGATCAAAACCGAACCAATAGAGGGTTGGAGAACATATGAAATCCGTTCCTCCCAAGAGGCAGGTAATGACATCGAATCAATATTGGCCTGGAAGGAACACGAGCAAAGGCCAAGCTGGTAGGAGATATCGGGCCGGAGCCAAACTCTTAAGACATATTAGGCACAATGCGACTCGCTTTGTGTGCAAGATGGTTTGCTGAAGAGAAAATGAGAAAGTGCAGATGGAACAACATCTCGTAGGTAACTAATCGTGTCACGGTCCAGCCAAGTACTCCATGAAATACATGACGGAATCTCAGGAGGCCATTTGGAATAAACAAAACGTTGGAAAAGGTAAAGGAAGGTTTCTATTGGCTAATCGCTAAACAAGATGTCGAGAATTAGTGCAAAAAATGCATAAGGTGTGCGGCTACCAAGGGCCCGAAAGCAATGCCACAATGACGAATGCAAAAATACAATGTCGAAGCACCATTCGAACGAATAGCCATCGATATCGCTGGTAAGTGGCCAGAAGTGTTTGCCATCCCAAATCAAGAGGCTAAGACCATAGCAGAAGAGGTAGTCAACAACTGGGTGAGCAGATTTGAGGTCCCAATGGTGCTACACTCCGATCAAGGATGAAACTTTGAATCCAAATCTTCCAGGACAACGCCACCACACCCTCAGTCGAGCTATTCAATAGGACCTTGAATGAGCATCTGCCTAAGGCTGCCGGCAACTGCCAGCGGGACTAGGATTGACACATACCCCTCTTCTTAATGGCCTACCGAAACGCTGTCCATAGTTTAATAGGACACACACACCATCTGAGACCTTATTTAATTAGACAGTTCGGTTACCAAGTGAAATAAAATTCGGAAGGAGGTAAACGACTACGTGGATGGCTTGCGCAGCAGGATACGTAAGTTGCATGAAAACACCTGAGAAAGGATGAAGCTAGCAAGCGACAGCATGAAAACTAGGTACGACATCAAGGCGAAATCTTCCGACTTCAACGAAGAAGATCTGATCTGGCTGTTAAATCCTCAGCAAATCACCAAAATTGCAACAGGATGGGGAAGTCCAAATAAAGTGATAACCCGCATTAATTACGTTGTCTAGCGAATCCAGCATGGGGATCGAGGAAAATTGAAGGTAGTCCATTTGGACAAAATGTGTCATTTCAACGGAACGACGAATGACGGAGTTGTTCAAGATTCTTTACAACACTAGGACTGCTGCCATCTAGCATACGTGCATAGTATAAGTGCACTTCTACGAGTATAAAGCCATAATTCCGTAATATTCTTTTTTTATTCTTCTGGCTTCATATTGACAGCTAAACCTCTTAAGCGTATCAAAAATCAACGACTGAATAATGGCCATTAAACTGACAATTATATATGATCAATGGAAAATTAGCGCCCACTAGTGTAAATTGACAGTAAGTAATCCGAAAAACAGATTTTTGGCACGACTTCGATAAGTTTTCAAAGAAAGCATCATAGGAAGCAATACCATATATTACATTGATGGGCATTTGTGGGACAGGGGAATCAAACTACGAATACGAAGTGCGTCATTAAGAAAACGGTTTCCGAAGGAGAAACTCAGCTGATGACAATATATTAAACTCATGCAAATCATGCCGTCGTAAATAGCACATTAACCCTATATAATGTGCTATTTACTAAGCAGAGCTGCACTTAATTACGAACTGCAGTGCTGGACAACAAACCCGTGTATGTTGGATGACCTACTAAAAAAATTTAAATTAATTTTGGGCGGAATACTAGCAAGTTAGAATCGACTTTTAGTGACAGAATTTTTCGTAAATTCTCAACATTAGTCGAGAAAAACAGCTCTGGCAGTGAATTTTCGAGAATGTCTACGAAATATCCAAAAATAAAGAAACGAATGAACCGGATCATAAACCCTCCCAAGTAAGAGCGAAAGTCGCAAATCTAAATTTTTTTAATGACACAATTAGTGATGATCGGCTGCGTAACAAGTGGAGGGAGAGGTGGTTTGATCGGTTGTACTCGTATGTATAGATGCAAAGGCGAGAGCAAAAATTGCAACAACAACCCATCGCATACTGTAAAAATATTCGACAGAATTCTAGACAGTCAACGGCAGAATATTTTTCAACTCCATAGCAGTCAATGACTTTGTGTCTGTGTCCAATAAAGTTCCTAGAGATCATATACAGGGTGTCCCAGTTTAGCAGTATAATCCTTTAAGGGCATATTCCCGAAGTTCCGCCGAACAAGAAATTGTAAAATTGTATGACAGGGGGGGTTTACGAGTATTCTCACTCCATTTCAAGTTACAGCCCATCAAAGTGGGTGACCTCTAATTTGGAGGTATAACCACTTTAAACGCTATAATTTCTAAACTAGTACAGGTACAAAAATAGTTTTGGATATCTTGGAAAGATAATTTAGTAGTGCATACAAGTCTTAAATGCTTTGAGTGCATTTGTGCAGCAATAAAAAAGTTATGGCTCGTTAAACCCAAAATTATGCAAAGTTGCAGTTCAATTTTTTTATTTAAAATGAATTTTTCTTAAAATTTTTGCTTAATAAATTTTCTGAAATTTTATGAAATTTTTATTCATGCAAAATTTACTAAAAATTATGTTTAGAAACTTTTTTACGTACGATCAACAGATTTTGTAGTAAATGCCATTTTTCGTTAAATAAAAATGGCCAAAAAGAAGTGTACCTATTGTTCATAGCAATCATTCGAAATGCCTTCCTTCCATTTGAATACACTTTCGGGCCAAAATTATTTTCATCTCTTCTGAAGCGACACTAATATTTTCTTGGAGTTCTACCAGACTCGACATTTCTCTTTCTCATTTCTTTCACAGCACCGCATAAGAAAAAAATCCATGGGTCTTAGGTCAAGAGATCTTTGTGGCCAAGGGTTGAGGCCGAATCGATCAATCCATCGTTGGTTAAAAGTATGATTGAGGAACGAAGTTACCCCGCTTCTACTGTGACCAGGTGCTCCTTCTTGTTGAAAGAACATCACCCTTCTCTGAACAAGAGGAACATCTTGAAGGAGGTCCGGCAATCGTTCTCTAAGAAATTCCAGGTAGTAATCTGAATTAATTGTTTGTGGAAGAACGTGCAGGCCTACTAAAGCGTTTCCTATTAACCCAGCCCAAATATTTACGCTAAACCTCCTTTAAAATAACCAACACATTTTGAAGAAGTTGTTTACAATAATTAAATTCTTAACTTTGAAAGGATGTTGTGCGTATTAAATAGGGATCGGAGTCTGACCAATGGTGCAAATTATGATGGTTCGTAACCCCATCTCTTGTGAACTGCGCTTCGTCAGTTCACAGAATGCTCTTGAGAAATTGCCCTTCTTTGCGCATTACCTGGTAGTAAATCCTATACCGGTGTCAAATGGAGAGGGTGTAATCTATTTCTCTGTAGAGTCCTGTGAATTCTGGTTCTGGGAAGTTCCAACTGCACAGCTAGTCTACGGACGCTGACTGAAGGCTAAACTTCCACAGCACGCAAAATCTCATCCTCAACTTCTGCCACCGCTGCGTCTAACGTCCTTCTCTTTTTTTTTTTGGTGCGTATCAGCGAATAGCCGGATACACGGTGTTCTACGATTTGGGTATATTCGTTGGTACTGCAACCTTTCCAACGAAGCGTTTCCATTGCAGAATCCGTATACAAACACTATTTCCGCGAATTCACGTTTTGAATACATTTTGTGGAGATCAACTTAACAATCGGCTGTTCACTTACAGAGCGAAATTTCGATTGTAGATCAGTTGAAACAAAATTGCGGTACATCTGCAAAGTCGTGGTAATAAGGACTGAAACGAATAAAATCTGTAAATTTTAATACGGGCCATATTTCCAATGCGTAAAAACTGCAATCCCATTTTATACCCAAATTAGCCTGTATATTCTCTAGTTTCAGTTTGTTATTGATTTTAGTTCGGTGCGGCTGGAAATATTTATAAAATATGAGTCAAGAGGAACGTCGTAAAAAGATCATCGACAAATGGCTCGTAAATACTTCGCGTCCAAACCATTTCATCGCAAAAAATTTAAACATACCACGCAGTACAGTAAATTCTGTTATTAAACGATATTTAGAGACGTTGACAGTTAAGCGAAAACAGAAAAGTGGAGCACATGATACAAATTTGGACAGGAAAATAGTGGGTACCATCGTAAAAAACCGGACTATGTCTTCCAGAGATGTTGCTCGGAAATGTAATACCAACCAAACAATGGTACAAAGATCTAGAAAACGTAACACGTAAAAAACAAAAAATACCAAAAGTTACTGTAAAGCAAAAAAAAGTCATAAAAACACGAGCCCGAAAGTTATACGAGTTGATCGGCAACAAGAAAGCGTGCTTGGTTTTGGATGGCGAAACTTATGTCAAAGACGACTTTACTACTCTTCCAGGTGCGCAGTTTTACAGCTCGTTTGAAGCTGAGATTCTTCCGCAATCAACAACATCGATTGGGATAGAAAAATTCGGGTCAAAATATCTCGTTTGGCAGGCCATTTGCCAATGTGGACACAGTAGCTCATCGGGAACAATTAACGGAGAAGTGTATGTTACTCGTACATTAACTAGTGCCTAAAAAAATGGTTGATTCCTTTCTTAAACAAACACGAGGGTTCATCATTATTTTGGCCAGATTTAGCTTCAGCTCACTATGCTCATGCGATGTTGAGCTTTCTTGTTGCTAAAAATGTCGACTTTGTCCCAAAAGACATGAATCCACCCAATGTTCCACAGTGCCGTCCCATTGAAAGGTATTGGGCTTTGGTCAAAGCTAAATTGAGGAAAAGTGAGCAGTGTGCAAAGGACGTGAAAGATTTTAGTGCTAAATGGAAAAGAGCATCCAAAAAGATCACGTATGTAACTGTCACCAACCTTATGAAGGACATTCGAAAGAAGTTGAGGAAAGAATGGAACCCAAATATTTTTTTCATTTTTTGTAATTGTGAATGAATTTAATAAAAACAGAGTTTTAAAGCAAATAAATAAATACTTTGAAGTTTCCAAATTTTATTCGTTTCAGTCCTTAATTATCACGGCTTTGCAAATGTACCGCAAACTCAAATTGAAAAAAAAAAGTAACAATGAATTATTCTTAGTTACAATTTTTTTTTTCCTATTCGGCAATTAACTGCTAACTGCATTGCACATAGGTATGTAAGTTTGCTTATTATTCTCACTTAATTTTGTTTGACGAAAAATGGCTTTTACTACAAAATCTGTTGATTGTACGTAAAAAAGTTTCTAAACATAATTTTTAGGAAATTTTCCAAGGATAAAAATTTCATAAAATTTCAGAAAATTTATGAAGTAAAAATTTTAAGAAAAATGCATTTTAAGTAAAAAAATGGAACAGAAAATTTTCATAATTTTGAGTTTAACGAGTCATAACTTTTTTTTTTCTACACAAACGTACTTAAAGGATTATACTGCTAAACTTGGACACCCTGTATGTTTAGACGATACTAGGATCTCAAAATGAACTTAAGAAGTACATAGTTTATGTAAAATATTTAAGAATGGTAAGCGATATGTCTGGTGGCACTAAAACAAAACTGAAATCCACAGCGGATATAAGAAGAGAATTCGATATTAAAGTTGAAGTACACCAATGCAGCGTTCAATGTCCGAAATTTTCCATTGAAGCAGCATGAAAATGGGATGACTTCTCTTCTCATCGCCATTGATAACGCTCTCAAAAGCAACATCGTAACAGCCCTTTAGGCAAATCTTAATAATTGTATAATGGTGCTGGAAGATGAAGCAGTATAAAGCAGTAGTACTAAGATCAAATATCTGCATTGCCATTTTTATAAACACGCAAACCCAACTCCTAATATCTATTTAGAAGGAATCATCGTGCCAAAGTGCGAAAAATTCGAAAACTTAGGCGCTGTCGTTTTTCGCCAA
Source organism: Volucella zonaria (assembly GCA_963966105.1). Taxonomy (NCBI): domain Eukaryota; kingdom Metazoa; phylum Arthropoda; class Insecta; order Diptera; family Syrphidae; genus Volucella; species Volucella zonaria. The sequence goes on from OZ014532.1 coordinate 163,428,839, forward strand.
GGAAATTACGATGACGTTGTCGCACATAGTCAGTGTCAGGTGGCTCAAATGTGGTAGTATTTTGTGGCTGAAAAATGTCACAAAACAAGAAAGTTGCATATCCTCGGAAGTCTTTGTTTAAAAACCAGACAGCGGCATGTTGAAAATAAGTCGTTTAGCATTGGAAGCTCACGTTTCATCCAGCCAAAGGTCAAAGGAGAAACCAAATGCAAAACATCAAAAACTCTTAAATCTCACTAATGAAATGATATACGAGTAAAATAAAGCGACCTGTAGAATGGTTCTAAGGTTCCCAAAATTAGCCAACCACATAAGCGGAGCAGTAGCAATGCAGATACGTTAGAGAATCCTGTAGTGTAAGACGTTATTCAACGCGATACATTTTTCGAGGATTAAAAAAAGAAGGAGAAGGATGATATGCATCTGTTTTTTTGTTTTATTCTAGAATTAAGCTACTGACTTTAAAACTGGTTACACCCTTCAAACTCAGCTGTTAACTGTCGAAAGCCAATGAATGTCTTGTGGAACCTATTTGGCACCTGTCAAATTGCATAGTGTTACCAAGCTTCGGAAAAATCTCCAAATTAAACAAATTATACTTCTATAATAGTTTTATTTCATGGAAATTATTATAATAGTATTTATTTAGAAACCTCACAAAATATAATCTCGATGGAGTTGGAATTTTTGTAGGGCACATAAAAATTGCGGTTTGTTTTGACATCCATATGAGTTGCACCTATCGACAAAAGCTCATTGTAAAAAGCTTTACTTTCGAAAGTCACCATTTAGCCATACTACGCAGGATCCACCTCAAAGGATTCCTCTTACTGCTGTATTCCTTTTCTCAATAGTGTGCAAAGACACGAGTGAGATGTCAAAAAAGAAGGCGATTGTACATAAAAACATCATTGTTGTGGCAGTTGGCAAGGATCTAACGTGAAAAGCGAGCCTCAAAGAGCAACTTTCAAAAATGCAATAGTTTGAGAAAAGCCAAATTCTTTCAATCAAAATCATCAATATTACTGACCCAGTTACGAGTTCATCTTGTTTTTTTTTTATATGCAATAATCGATGTGAATGCGAATTGGAAGTAATCAAAAGTGCAATCGCCCTTAAATGGAGCTTTAAATGAAGTGCTATAGAGCCATTGAAGATTTGTTAATACCTATTGGTATTATGTGAGAAAATCTCTCACATGACTATATTGTGTTAGTCCGGTTTTATTCTTTTATTCGTATCCAGTGCCTTTTCTATGGAATTAATTTTAAAAATAAAAAAACACCAAAACAAATGTTGTTACTGAAATATGTGTCAAAAAGCTTATCTAAATGACCCATCACTTTGAGTTTCTGTTAATTGAAAATTAGAACCAACAAACCTCTGTAAGTAGTCGTATGGTAAACCTTTTAATCTTCTTTTGGATTGCCCTCACTGTTATAATTATTAAGTACAGGGAGTGTGCAAAAGATTCCTATCATCGCATCAGACAAGACAATGTAACCTCATTTCTTTTTTAAAACATACTCGAGAGCCCATCCCTCTTGAGAAATGTCTCTTAAAGTGTCTAGTAGCTTTTTGACCCCTCTTCCTAACTTCATTTCCTTGTCATGTGTTTGGTGTTCAGATTCCGTGTAGCTAGTCGTTTACAGCATGTGTTGAGTTTTTTCTAGCATTTTTTTTTTTTTTGATTTATTGAAGTATTCGGTTACTTTGGCTTTGTACAATAGGTGAAAAAAGAGGATGTTTCGTTTTGGCTCGTAGTCTCCTTTGCTGTTAAAAGTCCCACAGAAATACGGATACCATCGAATGGTTAGTGACAGTTCGAGGGTGTCACTGTGCTGGGGTATTACTGTGAGGATGGTTCTTGATTGACATTTCTTTTGATGCTTAAATGGATGATAGCCATGGTTTCGTATTTCCTGTTTATTTTATTTCAAATAAACGCGTAAAGAATAAAAGGAAAACCCCAAATCATGACAATATGCTATTGATTTCAAATAAGTGGGCATATTAGATGGAAACCATATTTTTGAGATTGTTTTCAAAAGTTGTTTGAAATAAAAGAAGAGAACAAACGATTTCTAATTAGGCATCAGTTGTATCTAGAAAAGTTTGGCTTCTTAGAAAAAGTGTTAGTTTAAATATAAAATGTGCAACTGTAACAAGTCAATTTATTATTTTTATATTTTTATTGACAATTTTGTTTATTTCGGTTTTCCCCGAGGACTTCAACATAAAATTAATTTTTTTTTAGTTTCATTTTACTATATTTTTGTCTTTTTATTTTTGTTTTGAAAAATAAATTACATGGCAAGTTTTGAGAAAAAGCATTTCACGAAACCTAATTCACTTTGAACTTGCTAATTACATACAGTCTCCGATGATAACTGAATTGTTTTAATATTATTATCCCTGTCCATTTTCGATGCGATGCTCACAGTGTTCTCTACTTACCTAGCATTGAAAATTGCATGGTCTTTGATTTTATAAAGTCAAAATTTTGGTGATGCCCGTCGTCTTGAACCTGGAAACGTTTCGAAGCGTTTTTAGTCGAAGTAAAATCGTCCCAACCCCACACGTGGTGAGGCGAATGTAAAATTAATGTATCTCTGGGATTCATTAATAAATAAAAATAAAGATACGAGGTAATGGTACAGTTTCATTTAAAGAGGTCTGGCGCTAGTCGTCTCCAATATATGTAGAGGCCAAATCAGAGATTAACATCCATTTAATTAATATATCCTAGGTATCTAAACCGATGAAGTCTGGGCCTTCTGATAATTCAATTTCGCTGTTATAACTTCTTCTCTCAATTCCGTTTATATAGCCTGGGACGAACTTTACTTGAAGAACTTCTTTCTTAAAGAAAATTAGAGCATTTTCATTTACTTTTGACAAAATCCATGCTTACGTCCAGTGGGATAGAACTAGGACAATGGAGAAGTTGTATAAAATTACAGTGTTTTCTTCGTTTTTGTGAAATGGACTTATTTCTAAAGAAACTGCGATTAAGAGAAATGTTTACACACTGTCTTTTAATAAAGCTATATGTTCCTATTGTTTTTTGCCATCTCTAAACCATAGCTATATGCGGCCTTAAAATCAATGAAAAGAGGGTGAGTAACGACTTGAAGTTTCTGCGGTTTTCCCCAGATCTGGAGTAAAGTAAATATCCTGTCGATGTTAGACTTACCAGACCCGGCGGTCTGTCGTCTCGCACTGTAAATAGTCGAGCACGTCCCAATAATCCTGGCAAGTATATTTGAGAGGTTTCTCGTCTAAGTAAAACAAACATCTTCTTTGACGAATTATAAAAACACCAGCGCTCGCCAGAAAATCTGACTTACAAAATCACACATAATGACATATCGGAATAGTTATATGGCGTTTCAGGCATTTACATATTGGGATATATGAAATCTGGTACGCAAAGTTAAGTTCTTCTGCCGTTGGTACAGCTTAGATAGTCTCACCTTTTAAAAATGCACTTCTTTTTCCTAAATGAGTTGTAGAAAATACAAATCAAAAGTCGATAAATAGAAAATGTCTCTAATTGAAATTCGTTAATTTTTCCTATTCCGGAATATACAAATACTTTTTTTTTCAATTTGGCTACAAGCAGAGTAGCATCCTTCTTTCCTCAACTTTCTTTATGAATTTGGGGAGGTTGCTAACCGAAACCGAATAGCCGTAGCGGTCACTTAACGAAAAAAAAAAAGCCTCCTTAAGTACTGAGGAATCACATAGTCACACAGTTTGTGTTCTATATTTTCATCACCTTCTTAAAAGAGCCAGTACCGAATTTCAGGAAGCAGGTTTTTTCTATGTAGGTGATATCTCAGATCACGGTGTGATCACAAAGGGTTCCTTAGTTACCGTTTAATAGGATTTCTAGTCTTAATCTCGAACTTATTAAATTATACAACGTGTTGATAATTGCTATCTCAGAAGGAGTCGAGAGAGTCGCAAAATGGCATGATGATTTACTCTATTCCTCCTCCTTTTTTTATAAAAATGTCACTCCAATTTAAGATTTCATGGCTGCAATTGGACTAGTTCGCAAAACTCCTGTGATACCAAAACATTCTTAGGAGACGTTTTGAATTCATCATTGTTTTTTGATTAACTTTTTTTCATCATTCCATAGATAAGTGGCTTAACATTAACGTCTAGTGCTCTGAGGAACGTATCCTAAGACTATATGCTGTTTTGAAAGCGAGTCCTCTTTTATTGATCTCACATCCGTCTAGTCCTCATTTCATTTCAAACAGCAGTGATAAGTGTGATAAGTGATAATAGTGCATACAAATGCACCCAGGCTACCTGGTATGTATGTGAGGAGTAAAATTATATAGCCTTTCCAAAAAGCTCAGTTGAACTATCTCTTATCGTTTTCTCTACGGTAGTCAATTGATAGATACTGAGGAAATAGCAGTGCAGACCTTTGGAATCCTAGACGTACTCTGATAGCTTTATATTATAACCAATTATGCCTGAAAGGAACTTTCTGATTTTGACAGTCTTTGCCTCAAAGCTTGCATGCCAGGTGTTCTCCGATCAAACGCGAAAAATGTTGGGGTCCTTTGTATTTTCAGCTATAGATAGTGATGCTTTAGAACTTTTTTTCTTCTGGTGATTTTAATTTGACTGACTTGGTTGAAGGTACAAGTTTGCGATGTTTTTTTTTTTATTTTTGTTTTGATCACTAATGAGCAAGGAAGTGTAAAAAAGACGAAAAGACATTTTTCCAGGCAACTGCTCAAATTTAAAAATTAAAAATGGCCCACTTGTTGAAAAGTTTTTCATCCTCATGAAAATCTGAAAACGGCTTTCATGGGCAGAACTCCATGCCCACGCCAATGTGAATAGGCACTATCGCTGTGTTGGGCTGTCGTTGTCACCTCTATCTGCTGCCATTTACTGGCTAAAAGCCTGTGGCCTAGTTTCCAACTATAATTTCGTATCCTAACATATGCAATATATGTAGAAGCATTTAGAGTTAATGTCGTTTGTTTTTTTTTTTGGATACGTGGCTTTTTATATCCAACGTATTTTACTAAACCTCTATAACATCGGCCATGTACTGCGAAAATATACTTCGAAACCTTTGTCTTTTCGTTCCGTAAATTAAGTCAACTTTTACAAACTATTCTAAGATTCAGATTCAGACTACTCGTATCAATTTCTATTAACTCTGGTCTATTATTTTTTAAAGCTGCAGCATGGATCCTTCGCCAATTACAGTTACTGGTGTGGCTGTGATAGCCATTTTAGTATTTATGGCCGTACTAGCCTGCCATTACTTTAGTCCAAAAACTACATCATGGATTCTATCTAGCAAAGAAGAGACAATACGACTATCCAAAAACAAACTTTTTAACGCAAATGGCTATCTGGTAAGTCTTATGCTTTGTATTTCTTTGGCACATTTATGCAATGTATTATTATTTTTACGTATATTTGTAGATCCATTCGGGTTCAGACTTTTTGTTAAGTTCCAGTGGAAGTTTTAAACGTTTCGACTCGGTAGATCGTGATTGCAAGCAAGTTGGACAAAATACTACTACATCGCCAATGTGGAATATTCCTCAATCCGATATACCACCACAGCCCCTAAGACCAGCTCCTGCTCCAATTCCTCCAAAAATACCCGAAGAAGAATCAGATAAATCTCTTCAAGAAATCATAACAACTGTTTCAATAACTGGGCAGCCTACTACTATGAAACCATCTTTTACAACCGATGCGCTTCCAAATGGTACAAGTGGTACCAAAAATTCTTTTAACATTCCATTGATGAAACGAAATCTTTCCACTCCGCATAATTTTGATCATAGAAAAACCAACAATACTGCTATTCCAAGGCCAACTATTAAGCGAAATGGTTCAGTTCCCGGTGGTCAATTAATAAATCTCTCCGAAGCTGTTATAAAAATTCAACAGAAAGGTGAAGAAGTTCAACGTTCTAAGAGTACAAATCCATTTTTAAGTCAATCGAATTCAATCCAGAGATTTAATGCAAGTTCGCCAACTTCACCGTTAACAACAATTAACGAAACCTGTCAAATGAATCCGACCGAAAAACCAATACAACCAATAATACCGCTAACCAATGACAATATGAATAATCCGAGTTTAGGCAATAATCCATTTACAACCGTTGATGTTCCCGATGATCAAATTATAAGCCTTCCAACTACAATACCGGTGTCAAATGAAACGCCCAAAATTGCATTTGCTAACGCCATCTATGATTTTATAACTCAACTGCCTGCCAGTGAGCCCCTTTCACTGCCTTTAAATTACGAATGTAATCAAACTGAAGGATCATCAGGTGAAGATGCTGCCAAAAAAACTTTATCACAATTTAGAAATCGATCATTTTCCGAAACCGAAGCTACTGAAATAGATTTGAAAAAATTCTGTAACAACAGTAATCCGTTTAAGCGTAAAGGTAGCGTTGACATACAAAAGACAACGTCAGAAGAACTACTCTCATCAAGAAATGGCAACATACCTGTCTTTAGACGACAGTCTTCTTTCGGTTATGGTATTGGACGTCGTAATAGTTCACAAAACTCATTGGACAGTGATAAAGGATCTATGGACAGTATTATATTGCAGAGAGCCATTTCATGTGATTCTGTCAATTCAGAATCATCTGTTTTGCTCGCAGATTTGGAACAACCAACACCAGAAATTACGGGATACTTGTGTGTTGGACTTCATTGTGATAAGTAAGTATGATGACGATAAAAACTAAAGAAGATCCTTTCACTTAGTTTTGTTTTTTTTTTTTTTTTTTAGAAATTTGATAACAAATCAGAATGTAGAACTTATTGTTAACATCATGGAGGCAAAAGAGATTGTCGGTTATACACATCTTCAACCCTTTGATACATTTGTGCGAATTTACTTGGTACCCGACCAGGCAAATGCTGTGCAAACCAAGGTAAGTGCAAAAGGATATAATTGTCAGTTCTATCAAAAGAATAATCTGTTTCGGCTTAAAGGATCGAGAAGCCAAACAAAAGGTCTACTACAACTCATGAAATGATTTTTTACGATTAATAACCATCTGTTGTGTTATGGCCTGTATGACCTAAGATCTTAATGCATTAAATTTTGTGAAAAGCAAAAAGCTTCTGATTTTTTTAAATCCACTTTTCTATTTTCGGAGCATTTTCACACTATCTACAAAGTTCACTTTAATGCTGTTAATATTGTACGTAATCCTTTGAAATCCCTTATCTACTTACGAGTACATAATGTTTTGATTATGTTACATTACGATTAGAACACACCATGCTACGAGTAAAAAAAGAAATTGTTCACAAATTTTTGGCTGCATCTCGGTTATAATTCGACGAATGGTGGCTTTCAAGTTCTATCGGGACACGACTCCCCACATACCCCACAAAGGAAAGCCCAGGGATGTTAAATCGTAATACTCGTACATATCTTGACGACCAATTCATGTTGTCACAATATGAAACGATAGAGGCAACCCACCATTCAAAAAGAAATTTAACTGTCTTTAACTTTAACTTTACTGTTTTATTTGATTATTTCGGTGCGCAATTACTATGAATTCTAGAAAAAAAATTTAGTTTTCTGATATACACATATAGAACTCGTACAACGCGGTGAAAAAAATGGATAACCGTTTATACCTACCAGAAAATTAAAAATACAAGTTTATTCGTCTAAATCTACTCGTGTATGTATTGTCCCCTTCAAAGTAATCCCCATTGACTGCAACTGGGTCAACTCATTTGGTGAACGCCATTCACTTGCCTGATGTCTGGACTGCCTGTCGCACTCACAAACCCATGTCTCGCCTCCAGTAATGATCCTTTTGATGAATGTGGGATCGGATTCAGCCTAGCAAATCATCTCTTTTGCGACGTCAACACGGTCTTTTTTTTTGCATAAAATTGAGGTCTTTTGGCACCAACTTTGCTGCTACACGAGGGAAACCGAAATCATTAACCAAAATGTCTTGGACGGATCCATAGGCAATGTTCAAGTCCTCCGCTATCTCTCTGATGGTTAATTTGCGGTTATTGACCAACATTTCTTTTACGAGTACTTCATCAATGTTTTCGTCGGTTCTCGATGTCGATGGTCTGCCACTACGTTCATCATCTTCGATTGACTCACGACCACTTTTGAACCGCTCGTGCCACTAGTAAACGACCGTTTTCTTTAGAGAATCGTTGCCGAAACACTTTTCCAACACTTCTAACGTTCCCGCACCATTAAATCCGTTTTTTACGCAAAATTTAATACAAGTTCGCTGCTGCAAATTTAAATCTATTTGTAAAATTGAAAAAAATCGCCAACACACACAGAGAAAAATGTACTCTTGGCTACGTAACTTTTGCAAATGTCAAACGATGATGCTAGGATTTAGAGGGAATGTCAACAACAGATTTACCAACTTAACAAAAAAAACCGAACTCAAATCGGAACAATGGGAGCGCCACACGATTCCGTTGATTAAGGTGGTATTTTGATATTTTACTTGTTCATCCTTTTCTTAAGCTTAGAGGTTACATTTTTTTAAACAGTGAACTGGCTCATTGTAAATACTTCTTATATATTCATATTTAATATATGTAACATACATAATTTATTTACTTTGAAAATAACACTTTAGTTACAGTTGCACACAAAAGAAATTCAATTCTCAGTGACCGAGCACGCGCAGTCCTAATGCAGATTTGTGTCCTGGTAGCTGCTCTTCTAAGTCCTGTGCAGTAACGTCATCGGCAATCTTTTTGTCGCAATCTTACATATGTTATATGACCTGGCGCCCAAACAAAGTTCACTGAATTCAGTCATCTAAGTGAGCTTAGAGAAACAAATCGTCCTCGATCTAGTGTTAAAGTGGTAAAAGAGTTCAGTCAGTCTTTAAGCAGCAATTGCCTCTTTTACATGTTCTTCGCAGTAGAGTTAATAACTATTAGGATTACGTATCTGTCCACTTGGAAGAGAGAAGTATATGTAAAAACGCTAGCGTTGCATCCTAGATTGATTTTGGAGCCATGTATAAAAATTCGATTACTTGGCTTTCTCGCTTAGTAGAGGAAAAATGGACTCAATGCTTATGATACAGCGAGAGTTTCGAAATTATCTTTCGATACGATATGTTTAACCCATAAATTAGAACTCGATCCAGTTAAAGGTCTTTGTTTGAGACATAGTCGCCCTAGAGCGTTTTCAATTTTACGCATGCAGCTCCTAATTTGCCAATAGTTCCTGACCCGCGATTTATATTATTAAACATCTCGAGGCAGATTCGAAAGCCATCTTAGCAGAAAAGTTGTCATCCTGGACTGGATTTCTCAGTCTTGGACATCAGTAAATTTTAAAAGGTTCTAAAAGGTTCGCCTTTGGACTATATCCACATCTCAGTAGACTTTAAAACTCTCGCCTGTACGATTTCCTCTCCTTCGTCGGCCTAAAACATACGAGTATATATCTTCCTTTCAAAGGACTCCAAAATCTGTTTGGCTCTCTTGGCTATCACGCGATACTCGGCGCGCCATGAAGAATAAGTAAAAGGATTAATGTTTTTGGTATATACCATATCCTCTGTGTTTTAAAATACCTCTTCTGAGGCTGCACGATTTCCCCAACTAAATTAACTACGGTTTGCTAGAGCCAACCTTGTCGGACCTAGTCGAGGAAGTTCATCTTTTTATTTACTTCGAAACTATAGCTATCGGGAGTGATAATTTGCTTAGCCCAAAGTTTGCTATATATGATATTGCGTATACCATATATTGCACTTTGCTTTGTTGGAAAAGCGAATTAGAATACCTTTCCGCTAAGAGCGATCGAATACGTTTCGCCTGTTTGGTAAAAATATTTCAGTAATAACGCCGAACGTATAACGCTTTTGTCGAATGCGACGAATTTTGAAGCATGAACGAAATAAGACTAGCAAGTCCAAAGTTCTTCATAATTGAGCAGTCTCATTTTTATCGCCTTTCGATATAGAAGTTGCCTCAAGGGATTTGTATGTAGCCCTGTGTCACTTCAACAGTTAGTAACCTCCTTAAAGTTGGTTGGTTTTAAACTTCGACCATCAGAGAGCGCAACAGAATGTTTAATGGTCTCATCTGCCAATATGCAGATTTTCAGTTCCAGAACGTTTTTTTCTATCCTCTGTTAATTGCGTAGCCACGTAACGATTGACTATGTAGAGTAATTCACTCTAAAGGTTTTCATATCTAGATACAAACCCTCCCTATAGCTTAAAACATTCTTTGCTTTTGCTGTATCAACAACTTAGCGAGCTCTTCATAGGTAAGTGTCCTATTTCCTACAAATCTTTTTAGGTGAAATTTGACACTCCTAACTCCCGCTTCCCATAATCCTCCGCAATGGGTAGAAGCCGGGGAATGAAGTTCAACTTTGTTCCTTCGGTTGCTACGACGTTGGCTATTTCATGGTAGTACTATGTTTCGCTTTTCAGGAGACGACGCATTTCGATGTCAGCAGCCACAAAATCGATGCCACAGTCGCTGTATATCTGGACGCAGACGCCTCGCTGCCCCGCGAATCTCCGAAAAGCAGCCACAAATGACTGTCTCATTAGATCGTTGACCGTTGGTGGCCAAGCAAATAAAAATGGCATTAAGCCAGATAGTCCATCCAGAAAACGTAGGCGCATTTCTGCGCGTATGCCTAGCCAATCGCCATCGACAGTATAGGATCAGAGACGTTCGCCACGCATTCAAACGCAATCGCAACAGTCTTATCATTCACAGATTCAACAATAGGGCAGTCCACCTATCCGTCGTCCACGTCTTCGCGAAACCGGTTACATCCGCATTCACATTCGCATTCGCATTCGTATTCCCATGCGCATCCGCAATCCTTATCCACATCCTTTGGCAACGATGCATCATCAACAGCAGCCACATCAACATTATCAGCAGTCACAGCAACAGCGGCAGCAGCAACAACAACAACAGCAACGTTCCCCATGGGAATTATTGCAACAAACGCCTTCACCAGCACAGCCACATCAGGCACCACCCCTAACACCACCATCGATGGTTCCTGTTAGTTTGCCACTAAGGCACGATCCCATACGGGCTTATTCATCTGGTCCGCGCATTTCAATATGTGCCTACCCAGCTCCACCGCGTCTGGCCCCGTGTCAGGTTACTCGCAACAATTTGCTCAAACTTGTAATTTGGGTAATCATCAATTTGGTACTTTCTTATCAAGTGCACCACCGATAGCAGTGCCACAACCGCAACAACATCAGGCTAGTTATCATCAAGCTCATATAACTCAACAGAGATCCGATAGCATTTCTTTAGAATCACCTTATCATCATGCACCACATGGTTCACATCCTCATGCACATCCAGGTGGTGCCGCATCATCGATTCATAACAGCGACTGCCGCACATCATATGCATTCCACAGCTCAGGTGACACAGCTTTCAGCAGCTCCACAGCAAATTTTCATCTCAACTGAGCGTCTCCTACATAGCCATCCTAATCAAATGGTAATCAACATCCCACTCCAGTCCAGATAGAAGCTGGAATTATTAACTGGATTTTTGCTCAACTTCCTTGCCATGCTCCCATTGTCACCATATGGCCAACACAACCAGAGCTCACCAGACTCCAACGAAACGGATAACTATGAGGCGCCTGGATGATGCTAAACCACGTGGCTTGGCACGAATTGAAATTGATCAGTTGCCAAATTATAAGTTTAATCCGGCTCGAAGGACCAATTGTTTGGCTATGAACTGTACGAAAAACTGAAAAGTGTTGTTCACCGGTTCTAAACAAAGAAAAGTTTCTATAAACTTGAAAACGTTGCGAAGTCCGCTTTTCGTTAACGTTATAAATGTTATATTATTTTTATTTGCCCTTTGGTGCATGCCTTTATACAAAAGTTTGACATTTGACAATGTTTTGTTGGTCAGCTCTGTTTATCGTTTAGAATCGAGTATGGGCCGTTAAGTCTATTTGCACATTAGCATTGCATCGATGAAACTATCTATGACTGGCCTTAAGGAGTGCTTGTGTGAGGAATGTGTCAATTGTTTGGCATATGACATTGGTGATGCTATGTTGTGTGGATAGACTGAAGAATTGGTGAAGTACTCTAATTGAAGTGTGTATTGATTAGGTGAGCTCACGACGTATCGTGTGTAGGCTAGCTTGCCCCATATTTATATATTTCCATTGCTGAATAATTCTGAGTCTAAGAGCAGAATTTTTAGCAAGATGCATGCCGAAAATGTTAATGGGTAACAAATGAAGCACAGGATACATGGCACAACAGGAAAGATTCTTCCCGCCCTCTAATGAATATGCAAATGCCCCTTGCGTTTTTTCTGACTGATGCTGGTCCTCTTTTCCAGTGCATACCATCACCCAACCAAGTCATAGCAAAGAGTTGATTTAACTAACAACCGTAGGGTCCATCGTCGTCGATAGGGTAGTGTTAATTGCTCTTTAATATTGGCCGACTATTTTTAATGTTATTATTATACCCAATACATACACCACCTCACGTTTTGTTTTCGGTTTCGTCAAATTTATTATACAACATTTAACCTTGTTTTATTTTATACAGGTTTTTAAGGAATCTTTAACGCCAAGCTTCAATGAAACGTTTACTTTCCAAATGAAGAGAAGGCAGGGTCGTCATTCATTATGGTTTCATTTATATCATTGTGGAAATGTCCACACCTTAATCGGTAAGTTGATTTTTCAATATCATAATGAACTTATACCAACTTATTTATTTTAAAAAGGCGAATCTGAATTAGAAGTTGATGAGATTGTTCGGCCGATGACAACTTGGTTACCTCTATCCGATACGCGAAAACAAAGCGCCAAATGGGGTGAACTAATGTTCTCATTAAGCTATTTACCAACAGCTGAACGTCTAACGGTTGTTGTTGTTAAAGCGAGAAATTTAAAAATCGATCAACAACTTCCATATAGTAATGACATTCAAGGAATTTTTATAAAAGTAAGTTTTAAAGTGCAATCCTAATACCTACCAAATAAATGCAATTTTTTTCGATTTTTTTGCAGGCCTATCTTCTTAAGGATGAAAAAAAAGTTTTTAAAAAGAAAACCTCCCTGAAACGGAAAGATCATCGATGTCCGATTTTTAATGAATCGATGATCTTCAGTATTCCGCCATATGCATTAAATGCGGTTCAAATTCGTTTGACAGTAATTTGTGTAACAGGTACAACGATAGTACCACTCGGTCACGTTATAGTCGGTAGCACTACAACAGGTAAGGGCTTACGACATTGGCATCAAATGTTGTCAAGTCTACGGAAACCAGTTGCAATGTGGCATGTTTTACGATATACTTCAGCAAATCAAAGAATTGATAAAAGACAAATATTCATAGAGCGATAAAAAAAAAAACAACAAGTTCAATATAAGTACATATATTTTCATTCTAAATAACCATTTTTTAAGTCTATCGTTTGGATACAAATATAAAAATTAAAGTCAACTTTAACCTATTTGGGGTGAAGCGTCACCTGATGTAATGCGCCTTTGTCCGCTTTGCCCTCCACTCGAAGACACAGTTTTCATACAATTTTCTAATGCCCACTACCAGTTCCAAGAACTTTTAAGGTATTTCAATATACCCATATATAGAAACTATATATACATTAAAATCTTAACGACAGTACCAAAATGTTAAACTTATAAGTGATGAAATCTTGCTTTAATGGAATTTTAAAAACAAAAACAAAACCCTAAACTAATATGATAAATAATTAAAAATAAAATACGATAAATAAATTCTTTGAGAGGAATAAATATATAAATTAGTTTTAAAAGTAAAATCAAAATAATATCTGTTCTCACGGATGTTGTCACGTAGCTAAAACAGGAGCATTGTAAGCTAGCGGCGAATTCGAACGTTAGTAACTAAATGAACATATTATTTCAGTTCAATTAAAGGTTGTATCACATTATACATACTTCTAGGCCTCGAATTCAGCGGTAATTTTTTTATACATATTTCAAAACTAGTAAATACTAGAACATGTTTACAGGTCTTTAAGTTTTTCTTTTTTAAATAAATTCAAACAATTGAGCTATTTACAATAAGTTTAAGGTAATAATCAACGGTAATCAATAGAACATCTTTCAATACAATGTATCTTTTCGCGTCATAGCATATTCACAGTTTTAAGAGTCGAAATTTTTGAGAGATCCCATACCTCAAACGTATGTGCAATTGAACGCCAAATGAGGCCTTAGTTGTCAATCTATATCCAAGAGGCTGGTGAGTTCGAGCTCAAGAACTATGTTAAGTTTGAGTTTGACCCACAAACCCTCGATTTTTCTATTGATTGAATTCACAGTAATGGTATGTTGACTAATTTAATTGCTAGAAGAGGTGGGCTACTATCTTCCGGCATTATTGTCAAACGGATAATTTTCTTGGACATTTGGCATCTTTTGCCTTCAATAAAAGCAATGTGAGCTACTGAAATTTCTATGTATGAATTATCATGTCCATACATATGAGCTGATATAAACTCATTGACGATTGGCATAAAAAAACGTCCAGTATCACCAATCAGGCAGGATTTACTAATAATGCAACAGCAGGATGTATTTTGTTTTTTATACGATTAAAAAACAGAAATACATAGAATAGAAATTGTCATCAATTTAATTATCATATCAATAAAAGTCAGCTTTTTCAAAAAATCTAAAAATCTACCGAATTTCGACACTACATAATTCATACTCTTAAAAGTTACTGTCGCAGGTCCTACATATTTAACGCTTAGTTAAGTAAATCTATACAAATTTAGTTTTCAATTGCTTACATTCTTGACACTGAGCCATTCAAAAACAACTCCTGTTTTCGCTAATAAAATCTTTTATTTTCTATAACAAACCTATTTAACTTTGTTATCCTAAACTCTAAAAATAATAAAAGTCATCATTTGGACCAAAGCTATTGACTATCTCATTTTATCAAGAATTTATATTAACAAAAAAAAAAAAAAAACATTCGTTAACCATTTTCATCTAAAACTACCATTCAACTGAATTGATCATTAAAAGATCAATCCAAAAAAAAATTTCAACTATTACAATACTAACTTGATTACATTTTTATACAAATACAAAAATTAAAATTAATTAGAGTAAAACAACAACCAAAAGAACTTTAATTGCGAATAGTGGCAATCAATAATATCCGTACATTAAAATTTCCGTTCAATTTATATAAAAAAAAATTTGTTCTTCAATTATTTTTCAACTAAACATAATTATTTCATAATGTTGTGATAATGAAAATACCTTTCAGAAAAGCCTTCTCCTAGAATTAAATACAAAATAAAATAAAAAAACCAAAAAAAAAATACAAGAAATAAATAAGACAGAATAATTATAAAGAAAATAGTTGAATTGTTCGAATTTCACAAATTAAAAAAAAAAATGTACTGTAACATAATAAAACAAATAGTTGTGTTAAATAATTAAGTGAAACAAAAATTATTATTCAAAGTTTGACCTCCTTCGTTATGGTTTACTACAATTACAGACTTACAACACATATAATAGTAATATTCGAGATATTCGTAACAATAATTGAATGAAATTTCTTTTTGCTAGATTTAGAAAAAAATGAAAACAGAAGAATAACATAAACAACATGTAATCGAGGATTTTATTTAGATACAAGTAGCCATGAAGCAATTGCGAATTAAATTTTTTAATTATTAATGACAATAATGAACGCAGAAATTGTTAAGCCTTTTTAATTATTTCTTTATAACTAAGTAATGTTAAGTCCTCTTCTATATAATTCGTTGACTGTTAATGTTAGGTTAAAATAAATTTAATTAAAATAATGTTTCTTTTACACCATATCATCGAAATTTTATCTTCCATTTACGCTAGAAAACACGCATATGTTAATATCTTAATCTAATTTTATTCAAAAGAAAATGTGCTGTACATAGAAACATAAGAAATTTGTATCTAAATGCTTTAATTTTTTTTATATTTAAATACAGAGTAATTTAAAACCAGTATTGTTCGAACGGTTCTACATTCCATTTAGTTATCCGTAATCCACCTCCATTTTTATAGACATGTCTAAAGTCTTACGGACGGTCTGCTTTTAAGACTTTTTATTCGTGATGCGATTCAGATGGATGGGAGATTGGAGATGGTATGCTTACGAGTATACATATTGTATATGCTTACGAAGGCTACAGACTGAGAATATTCCTAATTTGTTCTGATTTCCATGGCCCGGCCAGCTTAGTTCAGTAGCAGTAATGCAAGGGTTGTTCATGGTTTTAAGAACCTGACTTATATGGTTTTAGAGTAGGTTGGAGTGGTGCACTTAGACCAGTTATAAAACCATCGGGAGAGCATGGTAGGGCTATGCCCCAGGTAGCAATTTATTAGAAATTTATCTAGGTAATTTAAATCTTGGGAGTAGTATTTGCGTAGGAATTGCATTCTTATACGTTCCAGGGCTCACTTCTTTTCCTCTACATCTCAGGAGCTCCTGCAGAAGTCGTTGAGAGGAATACTTAATCGTGTCCTGTTATTATACAAGAATTTAAAGATAACTCTTCTTCTGAGGTTGATTCCATCAAGTGTGGGCCATGTAGCCTAGATGATTCCTAATGACCCCTGGAGAGCTCTAGAAAATGAGTTTTCTGCTTAGCGTAAGGCATTAATCAAGCCGCCTTCAATTTGTTGCTAAGGATCTGAAGCTGGGTTCGTCAGGGACGCAGTTATCTGGAACATGTGAATGTCTGGAAACCCAACTTGGTTTGACCTTGTATTCTTAAGAAATTGGCTCAGGGTAGTATATCGGCTCCAATACCAGCCGTGGAGGGAAGTAGTTTTTTCAGGCAACTAAAATCTCGTGAGATGAATTGTTGCTTAAATACATCATCAAGTTAATTTACACTAAAAATTTAGTCTCCCCATTAAATTTTGGATGCCACCCATGCAGCGAAATAAACACTGATCCCAAATATCTTTCTGTCCCTTTTTTCGAAAAACTTAACATATCCTTTGGCATCATAAGTGTAGTCATAGCCACTTGAGTGTTAAGTTCTTTTTTAAAAAAAAAATATTCTCCCATCCGACAAGGGTACTGGACTTAGGCTTAAAATACGGAATTGATGTATACAGAGGTCCTTAGAGAAGATCCCTCTGCAGCTTGAGAGCCACCTGTGAAGATGGGGATGAACTTCTTAAGAATGACTTCCGGTGATTTTAGTCAACGTTGAAGTTATTTTCAGTTAATTGAAGATCGGTTAATTGCAGTGTGAGCACACTCTTATATATATTTTTAGCCTTTTCCAGTGATGAGAAAAATCTGTAGGTAGCAAATGCAGCAAAGATGGAGACGAGCCACCACCAAAGGGTTATGGCATAAGTGCGAATAAGTCTTACGACCGTGGTGTTGAGCCAGTGCATGACCTAGAGCTTACAGACCTCTCGGACGGGGGGAAGTGTCGTCGTCTAATTTCGTAAGCACCATTTTGGACTAGGTTCTACAAGAGAGGCGAGAGTACGCACACTTGGGGTGTCTATCTGTGTTGATTTCCTTGTAGAGCTACGATCAAAGGTTAGATTTAAGATTCTGCCTCTGGGAATGAAGTCGATCAAGATGTAGACGATGTCATTTATCTGCAGTGCTTGAAGAGAATTAATGTTCGAAGAAGTGTCAATGATCTTGGAAGCTCTACTATTGCATACTTCTTAAGAAAGAGTGATTTTTCAATAGGTCGCAAAAAAAGTATAGCGCGACAGGAGTACTGAAAGTTCGACATCCTTCTGCGACCGTAATTGCAATTGATGTGAAGATCGAAAACTCGTTGGTAGATCTATATCAGGAAGGGTGGTAGGTCACTAAGTCTGAAAGATGGCAATAATGCCGTAATGTTTCCACCGTTTATCCATCATTTTTCATATGATTTGAATCAAGTTAATGATCGGCTTACCTCCTGTACACATTGACTTTATGGAATGGAACAACAAAGCTCTTCTATCGTTGATTTTGGTTTGATCTCTTTTCATCATTTTACTATGAAAATGCGAGCTAAATGCCAATTGTATGATTCTCATTCAGATCTTGGGAGATATTTGATCCGATTGATCCGATCTGACGGTATTTACTTCGTTAACGTCATATTTCATTAAATCGCCTAATTAAGTGAAGAGTAACTTGAAATTCGAATTCAAGTTCGAATTCTAATTTAAGACGCAACGGCATAGAGAATTCTATATTAAGACACGCTTTATCGCTGTTTCAGCTGTTTTTAGTCCACACTTCAAATGAATGACTTTTGTGCTTAGGAAGCTGTATACGGGTACTCACTCACCTACGAGTATGTCGATTCAAAAAGAAATCTATTTTTTCCTACAACTTTTTAACGCTTGTACAAAGTTACAAATGAACCGATTGTCAATGATTTATACAAGGTCTATTAAGTTACCTTTTGCCACAAGCTTTAAAACACTGCGGCAATATTTTATTGTAACTACATATTATTAAATATAAAACAATAAGCACTCTTTTAGATAGCTCTAAAGAGCAATACATAATCACGAATTTGCACTTGCATTTTCTAACTTCTTGCCAGTTGCGGATGTTAAGTAACATAGATAACTTCTTAAGCACTCGTGATTCGTCAATTTATACTTCAATCGGGTAAGATTTTTACTGATATCAATTCAGATATAAGAGTAGTTATCGTCATTGCTGGTCTTATGGCTCAGTGACAGAGCGGTTATCTGGATCGCGAACTCACTTAGCCGGTTCTTTAATTCTGTTTATTATATATTATAATTTTACGCTATAAATTGGTTATTACAAATACACTACATACAGGTTTGGATGAAATATCTTAAGTAAAGAAACTTACCAATTTATTCTTTACATGATTTACATAATCCTAGATAGATTTTATTTAGTTAGTTGTAGCTACTGTCATTTTCTTTTATTATCAAATTAAATGTAATTGTTTCAAAAGAAATCAAAAATGCTAAAAGACACAAATTACCATAAAATATTGACAAATATTATTATAATTAATTTAAAAATATATATATATTTACTAAAGATTATTATATATTATACATTACAAACATACATACAATATATTGATTGAATAAATTTGTAATTTCGTTATTTATTCGAAAATAAATTAAAGAAATTGTTATAAGATTGAGGATTGTGTTTATAATTAATAAAGTAAAATGAAAATTTTAAATTCTTTAAACACTGTTGTGTATTAAATATATCCCTTTGATTTAAAACTGGCAAATTCAGTTAATTCTGAATGCGTTTGATTTATTACAACCCGACTTTCTTGTTGCCATGAAGTACTCAAAGAAAATTATCAATTGTCATTAATTGGCATCAAAAATATTTAATTTTCTTCAATTTAGTATAACTTATCACTTCTATAACCTATGAAACAACTAGCTATTGGTATATTTTTTGAAAAATAATATGAAGCATTTAACAAATTTAAGAAAATTGGACTAAATTTTTTTTTTTCAATTTGCTGATATACCCTCATTTTCTCATTTCTCTAGCTGTACCTGAGGCAGTACCTTAGAAACCCAGCGCAAAGTTGACTAGACGCTCATATATGTACATACTAAGAGGCCGCAGATTATACGATAATATTCGTTTATATCTCGCATACCTACGTGATAAGCCAGACTCTGTCTGTATCGACGGTATAACGAAAACCAATGCAATGGATTCCATACTGCAAGAAGGCCTTCCCACTAATCATAATGATCTGCGGCAACTTTTTAAACGTTTTCATGAGCAATTAGATACGACTCCTGATGATGTGGCTAATGATCTCTCTTCTTTTGCGTCTCACGTAAGTTCTAAACGCATACTACACCACCAGAGAACATTGTCTAGTTTCAAAAACTACCATCGCTCCTAACCCACCACTCAATTCTCTGCCGAAGCCTCACAAATATCTGTCCCTGTATTATCAAAACGTAAGAGGATTACGAACTAGACTTTCTATTATATTGTATATCTTAATTCGCAGATTCTGCCCTACGACATTTTTGGCCTCACAGAAACCAATCTCACCCCTAATATTAAGAACAATGGATTATTTTCCCAAGACTTCGATATACACCGTGACGATGGTCTAGATAAAGAGAAAAATTTATATGGCCGTGGTGTACTTCTAGCTATACACTCTCGTTTCGAGTCTAAGCCCTTTAAAAAATCGTCCACTGCATTCTTTGAATTTGTTTGCACTAGAATTCCTATTTGCAAGCGCAACTTACATATATATTTGCTGCTCCTATATTCGCCCAATCTCTCAACCAATTCAAGGTTACCAGCTAGCTGTTGATGCAATCGACAGCATTTTTAATGCTGCTGATCCCACCGACGTAGTTATTTTTTTTAGGCGATTTTAATCTACCTAAGCTTCTATGGGCTCAGACTGACCAGTCCTACTTTACTGCAACAAATCCCACCTCGGGAAATCTTTTCATCGATTGCCTTACTGACTCTGGTCTGTATCAATTAAGTGGTGTCACCAATAATATTGGCAGACAACTCGACCTAGTCTTCGCCACTGATATAGATAACTGCATCGTTTTAGAAAGTGGAATCGCGTTTCCTATGAGTATTCTTACAGTTTTAATCTTCATAAGGCTAATTACGTCAAACTGAACAATCTCCTCAGTATGGCCAATTTTGACTTTCTTTACGATAATCTCAACTTTACGGTTAACGACGCTCTCGCATCCTTTTTCACCGAAATTTTCAAATGTCTCTCCCAATCTGTACCTTTTTTACTCAAAAAGAAACCCTCATCATCACCACCCTGGTATAACAAAGAGCCGCGATCTCTTCGTAATAAGAGAAATAAGTTCTGGTATACTTACTTAAAATCGCGTTCCGACACCGATTCCTTTTACTGCCAGTCTGCCCAAATAAATGTCTCTGTACTTTGGCAAACTCTATATGACAACTATGTATTTAAACCAAATGGACCACACACTCATTTCCGACCCCAAACGATACTTTCAGTTCATCAAAACTAAAAGTAAATCGGATAACTATCCATCATCTCCGAATTTTCTAGATAAGTCCTCGGGCGATCCTCAAATTATTGCAAATCTTTTCGCAATTTTTTGTGGCCAAGCGTTCGCCACCCATTCCCAAAAGCCAGACCACTCCTACTTTTTCTACTTAAATAGCTGCCCACAAACAACTTTGGAATCTGTGTCTATAACTTTAGCGCAGGTTAAAGATAAAATAATAAACCCCAAAGATGATTATTCTGCTGGCCCTGATGACCTTCCCCCTATATTTTTAAAGATATGTGAAATTCAGCTAGACCAACCTCTTACAGCTCTCTTTCAGCTTTCTATCACCCGGGGATTATTTCTTTCGACCTCGAAAAGGTCTTTTATTATTCCCCAACATAAAAAAATAAGGCCGAAAAGACGATGTTTCCAACTATCGACCAAGCTTTTCGACAGCATTATTTATGACATAATGCTTTTCCATTGTAAACCTATAGTTTCCCAAAACCAGCACGGATTTCTCAAAGGTAGATCTACGACCACGAACTTAACGGAATTCGTATCAAGCACTTTATGTGCACTGGAATCTGGAAATGAAGTTGATGTGATTGCCACCGATTTCAGCAAAGCTTTTGATATGATTTCACATGATATAATCCTTCTGAAATTAAAAGCTCTTGACTTCTAAATAAACTTTATAACATGGGTTCAATCATATTTGAATGAACGACATCACTATGTTTTATTTAGGTCCATGGTTTCTGACCCAATTAAAGCCTCCTGTTGTGTCCATCAAGGCAGCCACATTGGTCCCTTATTTTTTATTCTGACCATATATGATGTTGATTGTATCATTAAAAATTCATACATATCTGCTTACGCAGAAGATATGAAAATCTTTAGATATACATATAGTATAACATCTCCCTCAGACAGCCTACCACTGACGGAAGGTTTAGACAGATTTCATACTTGGTGTCAGAAGAATATTCTTAAGTGCCTCCATACTTCACCTCGCTGCTATCTGATCTTTAATCTGCCTATTTCATTAGTAAATGAGTTGCGTGATTTAGGTGTCATAAGGAACTCAATTTCCGTTCTCACTTTGATAATACATATAATAAAAAAAAGCCAACTCTGCCCTTGGCTTCATCAAGCGCTGATCTAAGGAGTTTTCCAATCATTATGTTACCAAATTTCATTTAATAACCTTTGTTAGGCGTCTTCTTAAACATGCTTTACGTGGTCTTCCCTGGGATGATAGCCAAAACTTACCACCTTATACTGACCGGCTGATACTTATAAATTTCTACATATACATCGAAAAGTTGCCGACATCCTCTTTACTCATCAAATTTTAGTTGGTAATATCGATTGTCCTTCTTTACTTCAACTTATTTCTTTTAACACCAACCTACGCAATCTTAGGTCTGTGTCACTTTTCCGGCTTAATCTTCACAGAACGAATTACGGACACTTGGAGCCAATGTCTAGAATCCTTCGTGAAGTTAACGATATTCTGCCTCTCTTCGACTACCATCTCAGCAAACTCTCTCTTAAGAACATTCTTATTTCCGCCTATGCCTCACGTCCTAACTTTTTTTTAACCGCTCCCACCTTTTAGTTTATACCTTTGGTTTTAACTGAAAATTGTTAGTTTTAAGAATAAGCTTACAATAAGCGTTAATAAATCTGCCCGAATCTCAATGCCTTCTTCCAATATTGGGCCTCCTTCCATAGAAAAATCTATCTTATTTAAATAATAAATTTAGATGACTTCATTTTATATACCATGTAGAGTGAGTCGTCGTAAACCTTGAAAACAATTCAATTTTATTCGACTTCCGGTGTTTCCTCCGTATGCGTGATTGTAGAAGAAATCTTACTTTGTAGGAATCTTACGTTAAGTAACGATTTAAAGTACTTCTTCCACCTACTCGTATCAATGCGATACGATAAATGCCAGCGAATAAATTTGTTTTATTCTTGAATATAATACAAGTCAGAAGCAGAATAATTACTCTAACAACAACGACAGGAGTGATTTTTATTTGTTCTAGAAAAGGGTTTTGTGTGATTGTTAAACCTTCGAAGGATGAGGTAGTCTTTTTCCATATTAACAAAACCCCACTCTTTTTATTAGGTAGAAAACGTACACAAACTTGTGAAGAAGGCCATTGCCATGAACTCCCGTAAAAAGGCAATAGCATCTACATGGGGCCTTAGTTTATCATAAAATGCAGACATATCCAAAGTTCGAGAGGGAAGGAACAATTATTTTTCCAAAAATCACAGAAATGAAGAGGAAGAACAGACAATCCTGTGCAGATGCAACTTGGCAAAAATGAAAATACGTACATATATCTTCTCTATTCTATATCTCAACTTTCTCAGTGATTCCAGTATGACTGATATAAAAATTTCATCTAGATAAGCAATTTTTCTAGACGCGGATATTGTGATTCATCTGTTCTTTCCCAATGGCAATTTTGAGCTAAGTGTGCCTCAATGAACGCAATTTAAAACGAACGATTCAACCATCGATCGATACAAACTGGCTTAATTCATTTGAGGATTATTTTGTCCACGAGCATGTAAAAAAGAATGCCATAACAAAATATTTTATATTTGTTTTATTCGGGTTAGAATCTCGGTATCTAATTCTGGACCCGAAAATAATTTTAATTGCACGGTTGCCATCAAAATGGTAATTTAATATGCCTAGCATAAGCTACTGTTTTCATTTTTCAGCTCGAAGAGGAGGAAACGATTATATTGGATTAGAAATTACCGAGAAGATATCGGTGATGAAAACTACAAAAACTGTCGGGCACAAATCGGATCCTTGACGGACACCACCATTTATACTACGTATTCGTGATTGGAAACGGTTAAAGAAAATACTGACGATCCATAAGCCAACTCCGAACTCATTGCAGCAAAGATTAATCATTACCAAAGGCACGAATTTTGAAATGAGTCTGATGATTCACTCTGTCAAATGTCTTCGAAATACCAAGCGACTCTGGTAGTACGTAGCTTGTTTTAGCCAGACTGATGTAAACTTTTCAATAAGCCGCGCCAAAAAAATTAATTACGGCAGACATTATGATAACATTTAAAGTCGGATATTACTATAAATGAAGATGCAAATATAAAGTTATAGACTATAATAAACTTGATTTACTAAAATTTAAGAAAATAAATAATCGTATTGAATAATGGATATGAGTAAAATTCATTGGAAAAAGGATGTTTTCTTAAGAGAAACATTATTTCCTTCTGCTCGATTTCAGTACCTATTTGTTTTGGATCAAGGAAAAAAGTCTTCAAGTGTTTTCTTATCAACAGGCACAATGTGACAATTACTATTTTTAAACTCATGTCGATTCGAATTCCACCATCCCTAAACAAATCTTCGCAGACATTCAGTCTCCTGTGTCTTCTGTCGAGTGATCACGATCATCGGACCATTGAAGTCAGTTACAAGTGAATCGTTCATATAGAAAGATCAAATCGGAAAAAAAAAAAACGGGAATCATTTGAAATATTTCTTTTTTAAGTTAACAATTCGCAAAAAAAAAAAAAAACACACAAAACAATGAATTCAGTAGTAAGTGAAAAATAATGTAATATTAGTTGTTTGTTGAGTATTTCATTAAAAAATGTTACAGAAAAATAATGATAAATACTCATTCAAATCTGGATTACGTACTCCTAAGTGTGCCCGATGTCGTAACCACGGAGTGATCTCCTGCATCAAGGGCCATAAGAAACTCTGTCGTTGGAGAGAATGCTCTTGTCCAAATTGTCAACTAGTGGTGGATCGGCAAAGGGTTATGGCAGCACAAGTTGCACTTAGAAGGCAGCAGTCAATAGATTCTTTAGATTCGAAAAATCGTAGCAACACATCACAGTCTAAGGAAGCGCTCCTTATCCAGAAGAACATTTACAAACAACGTCTTCGATCCTTACATGAGTCCTCGATGCATTTAGCTGCATCAATTGAAGGTAAGTTTCAATACCTAAATCTATGTATGTATATTCAATTTGTTTTAAGTAAGTGTGACAGTCAAGTGGCTTTTTAAAATTTGAAAAAAAATAAAAATAAAAATCATCCCTCCTTCGGTGGTAAGGATTTCCCAGACAGTTTGTCGCCTTTCGATTACATATGGGACATATGTTCCCAAAGTGTTTGGATATGGAAAAACAGCAAATCTGCCTGGAAAACTGAGAGTCCACTAAACGACTTAGGATCAAATTACAAGGAAGATTTGAACAAAATTTTTGAAGCCAGCCGTACACAAAATGTAATGCCATTGACTTTGCAATATGGATGCGCTCGTATGTCCTTGTCAAAAGAACCAACAGAAACTAATTTCACACTTAATGCACGAGTTACAGTGCACTGTCCGGAAAGGGAGGCGTTCAATTGCATACCTTTTTTATCTTTATTTCCTTTTCAGAAACGTCCTTTAAGACGTAATTAAATTTTGTTTTTTTGTTTTTATTTTTTAGAATCTAGACAAAAATATGCTTTAATCAGTCCACCGATTTTGGAGAGAATTCGGAAACGTAGAGCATTTGCAGATCCAGAATTGGATTTAGTTATAGAAGCTACTCTAGTTTCAGCATCACAAATAGCAGCACACCAAAAGCTATACTATCCAACAGAATCAGTTGAGCAAAGAATTATAAATACAGAAGAGATGTACGGTAGTTATTTCAACTCTTATGCTTCGGGAAGGGTTACAGAGGAAATGGATAGATTTAAAGTATTTTCAGTTCCAGAGGCACATTTTAAAGGAAGTAGCAAAATAATTGGTGGAACACAAATGCCTTTATATCCAATACGACCAAAGTTGTCGTTTTCAATTGATTCGCTTATTGGAACGAAATCATAGTTTTGTTGGCAGAAAAATCTATTATACAAATATTTTTAGGTGTATATTCAATATGTATTTGTGTAATAAGTGTGCGTGTCAGTAAATGAATTATTTATATAGAGTTAAAAAAAATAAAGATATTTTCTTCGTTAAATTTGTCTGAATCTTTTGTTAATCCAAAAATGTTATAAAAATCCAAGTTCCTAATGCGTGGGGATATTAAGAGGTCGAAATGTTTCAGCCTAGAACTCAGTGCTGGGTTTCTTTTCTCTAAAGAAATACGTCGAACTCACTATTTATGACTTTTTGGGGTATAAATAAATCGGGTTTACAAAAGTAGAAGTTTATTGTACATATGATTGACTGTAAAACATAATTTTTATAGAATAATTTATTTAAAAATGGCGGCTGTGCATCGTTTCCCAGATGACCTCTCTTTTTTGGAAGGGTCTACGGCTGTACCAACAGCTCCTGTAAATTTAGAATTATTATGAGTTACAAAACTTTTTTTGATTGTACATAACAACAGGTAGAGAAGTACGTAAGATTTTTTTGATATATTGATTTTTAGCTGAATGGCGCACTTCCAAAGACAAACTAGCAAAATTCGCAGAAAACTCGCCGGAAAATTGTTAATAACAAATGAACTATGCCATATAAAAAAAGAAATTCAACGTACTTATTTAGACCAGTTAAAATTTGAAGTGAATTGGTTGAAAATTGTTCAAGTTATGGCCAACTTGAAAAATGTAGTTTTGAGATAAACGCGTTTAAAATTTTAAGTTATAGAAAGCCTACCTGGTGGCCCTGTACTACACTTTGAAAAACAAGTGCTTCGAGATATTTTCCGGCCATTTTTTGGGATATCATTTTTAAGGCCCTAAGGGACCATTGAAAGCAATAAAGAAAATCCATTTTTTGAAAATCTTAGAGTGGCCTAACCCCTTAATCATCCATAAATTAAATTATTATATTAAAACCCTTCCTCAACTTAGAGGGACTTCTCTTTCGTATTTCAGATCAAGCAAACTACAATATTTTGCACTTTTATTCATCAAGCATGATGATTTTTTAATATTCAAATATGGTATGTCTGATGTTTACTGGACAATGTCGGAGCAAGAAACCATGGATTTTCTGTAAAACAGCGGCGAGTCTTTTATACGAATTCCCATGATTTGGCGATATAATTGCACCAGTGAACCAGAAAAGTTTGAACCTTCTAAGGACGAACCTTACGGGATACTCATGAAGTAGAGCAGATGGAAGATAATCAGTGATTTCCTTCTTTTTTTTATGGGTAATTATTTGAGTACCCTTAAAATGTTTGCATTGTTTGCATACAGCTCGGGCGAAGCAAAGCTAAACTCGAAAAAAAGAGAAATACCAATGTACGTTGGTCTTAAATGCTTGTAGTTTATAATGACTAGAAAATAAGAGCTCGGCAGTGCATTCCATATGTGAGTTGTAAGGCTAAGGAAAGAATCACTAAATTTCGGAGTACGTCCGTAAAGGTTCTTTTCGGGGATTTTTTTTTTTTAAAAACTTAACACTCAAGACGGTGCCGTAGCACGTGTTACGTTATTCGGAAAATTGAATAGAGAGAGAGAAAGATGTTTGGGCTCAGTGGTTATTTCGCTATATGGGTGGCATCTAACATTTAATGGGGAGACTAAATTATTACTGTAAATTGACTTATGTTGTATTTAGGCAACCATTCATCTCAAGTGATTTTAGTTGCCTGAAAAAGAGCCTTTCGGACACGGCTACTATTGAACCCAAAACCATCCGATTGGGAAGCCAATATACTACCACTTGAGCCACGGCCACCCACATTCATAACTAGACGGGCATGACGGTTGAAAGTTTGAAGAGGCGGAATGCTACTGACCATTTCAGTGGAGCACTGGCCATGAAAATGGGGAAAGAACAAGGTGAGGCAAGAGACATTACGTCGGTGTTCGAAAGTGTCAGTTGACTGAGCAATATCAGAGTCCCTTATGCAAGTGCCATTTCTAGATAATGGCTGGCAGCTTTTAAAATATACTCTGTTAGTGGTTTCCTAACCAGTTGCTAAAGGAATTTAATGAGCTTAATATACGCTGCCGTTCCGGTTCTACAGCCAAAGAGGAAGAACGTGAGTCCGGAAACGAATACAAAAGCACAGGGCACTGTTATCAAATAAGGAATATATATACTGGATTAGAAGTGGCAGACAAGAGATCATTAATGGAAATTAAAATCAGTGTCCGTAACAGAACAAAGCTACAACTTTGAGGTATTAAGAGACTTTACCTATCTCGGCTCCGCTATCAACTCAGATACCCTCACCACAGCGAAAATTTTGCGAAAAATCACTGTTGCTAATCGCTGGAAGAGGACCTCAGCCAACTTCGTATGCGCAACTGGTGGCAGATGGCAAAAGATCGCGTTACTTGGAGAGGTATCTAAGTAAGTAAGTAAGTAAGTAAGTAATTAAGTAAATCAGCGCCTTGAGCACACCATCATATATTTTATGGATATCAAACTTGACAGAACGGCTATCAGCCGGCCATTGGGGAGTTTTTCTTTTGCTAGTTATTATTCGTCCGATGAGGAATAAAGGATCTCATTTCAAATAGAATAGTGTTTATCGTTGTTAAGGAGGAACCATAACGAACAGTTAAAATTCCGAAGGAAGCTGTGAAGTCAGCTCCAATTGGTTTTATCCTATTGCCATAAGATTCTTTTAGCTGATATGATACCGTGGTCCCACGAGCCTAGAGGGGAAGCATATCGACGGTGTACTTATCAGAATGAGAAGCTAAAAACAAATCCAGGAGGTTGGCGGTATGGCAGTCAGCGGCAGCTATTAGTGCGAACTCATTTACCAGCTGGGTTAAGTTGTTTTTTGCAGCGAAAATCTCAATATACCGTCGTTCGAGTATTATCTAGCCAGCAGTCACCCGGAATTGTGAAATCGTCCGCAATAACGTTTAGAACACGACAACCCAAGGATGCAATTCTTTTTATGGAATCAGAAGGCCCATCAAACTTGTTAAAGGTCGAATTGCTGTCGTACTTGGGGCTTCTACAAATAAAGCAGAGGAAAGAATCATATCGTGGTAACCCACTTCACTACGCACATAAATGGCGAAACCGCTGTGAGAAAAGAATGATGACACCCAGCTAGCTTCAGATCTGACAAGTGTGGGTGAGGATCTACCTTGTTTCCCCAAGTTCCAAAACGGCTGGCCTGTATTTACAAACATGGACATACGCAGAGAAGTGATTACTTTTCATCCCACGTATATTAGTTATGTCCACTCTGACCCCTTCCTTGCCAATTTGTGGCTATTTCAATGCCTGGGATATCGATATTACTCATTACAGAGTCAACGTATTGTATTTAGATATCTTATTTAACCCTCTTCTAAGTTTACTCATTACACAATAGGAAATAATAATCTGGTTTTAATTGTGTTCAATAAACAGAACACCTTTTGTTATACATACGAGTATGTTATATTGTATATTGTACAAATATATGCCTGAGCATTGACAGTCAAAATGCTATTGATAGTTTGGGAGCGCTAACGACAGAATTAAAATTGGTAATGCATGCTGGGTTCCAAGGCACAGATATATTGCAAGCAATTGACAAGCTCTATATGAAAACAACCTTCACCCCGTAAAATGATGCTGGAAATCAAATCCATTTCAATTGGTAACAAAACACGGAAAATACGTAACATGACTCAAATGAATCGGACCGCCACCGCTACCTAGTGGCATTGTTGCCCAAACGCCGTTAGAAATGCTAAATCTGATGTAGAGGGTTCAATCCACAAAACCTCGGATTTTGATGAAGAGTGGTGACAATACG
The DNA here is from genome assembly GCA_963966105.1 of Volucella zonaria. Classification (NCBI taxonomy): domain Eukaryota; kingdom Metazoa; phylum Arthropoda; class Insecta; order Diptera; family Syrphidae; genus Volucella; species Volucella zonaria. Next base: position 163,458,692 of record OZ014532.1, read on the forward strand.
TGGAAGAATATAGGCTTTTCCGGAGAAAAAATAAAGGGCATGAGAAGTGCACGACCGAAAGAACGCAGAGTTTCCTCGGCAAGAACAATGTCCGAAAGTTTTCCTAAAAGCTGATAAGAGCCAACAAAAACTTATGGAGATAACAAGGAAATTATGTAATAGAGTCGCAGTTGGAGCTGAAGATAGGATATAGAAAAACTTAAACAGAACCGTATTCCACTGTTAGGCAAAACGAGCTATTCAACCTGGACGTTGATGATGAAATAGAGATGGCAATATCTAAACTAAAGTACAATAAACAGCAATTGATCAAATATTCACAACGGCAGATCCTAGAGAAAATCCATGAAGAACAGACTGATACTCACCACATCCTTTTTGACTTTAAGCCCGCATAAAACACCATCTGTGCACACAACGAGCTCTTCGAGTTGTGCATCGACATCGACTAGGTTAGAAAAGTTCCCGTCAGTCACCCGAGATGGCTACAAAAAATAGAGCGAATTAATATCACCACGTCAGCCCGAAAAGTCTAAGCGGCAGAGGAAAACCTCGTGTTAGGTTAAGTGACTAAAGACTGCGCTAAATGAAGAGATTTAGCGAAACCAATCGAAAACACTATAAGAAATATTTTATGCTTTCTCAGACAGACAGCTTGAGTCCTTTCTAGAGCAGGCTTTTTCACTTTCTTACATAATTATGTGACCCCCTATCGTTGCAAAACGACATATTGATTTTATTTTATTATTTTATTCTTTTTTTCAAAGGTTTCATCATGCCCTCTTCCTTCTTTTTGCTGCTATTATAGTCAGTTACAGATCTCTTAAAATTTTTTTTCCAAAAGTATCGATATAAATTTAGTTAACGCCAAAGGGTAGGGTAGGTAAGAGTGGTTGTTGGATATACCAACCCACTTAAGCCTAATGGCCCATTGTGATGCCACGTGGATCTATGATCCTCTTACTAATGGAACCAGTTTGAGCTTCCGACGAAGCGAAGGAGACTGTTTACGTCTATATTTTTTCAGATCGTTTAGGTCGTTGTAGAAAAAGGCTCCTAAGTGAAGTATTCTTCTCTGGGAGAGAGCTGGACATGTACAGAGTAGGTGGAGGATTGTCTTCTCTTCCTGCTCGTCCATGCAGCTTCTGCAGAAATCATTTGTAAAAGCGCCAAGCAGTCTTGCGTGCTTGCCTATAAGGCAGTGTCCAGTGATGACACCTATGATGGCGCTGAGATGCTTCCTATTTTGGAGGATCAGAATTTTAGAGCGATACAGATCCAGTTTTGGCCAGATCTGTTTAGTCGCTAGAAATGTTGGTCCAGCAGTCCACCTAAGGTCTGTTCTTTTATTGGCATCCAGCTTTAATATTAGTGTGCATACCCTTTCCGGTAGAATAAGTAGAGTGGTTCCAATTTTGGCGAGTTCATCGGCCCTACAGTTCCCTGGAACGTCTCTGTGGCCCGGCACCCAGGAAAGGTGAAGGTCGAACTGCTCTGCCATCTCCATAAGAGACGATCGGCATTCAAGGGCGGTTTTAGAACTTAGTGAGACTGAGTCCAGGGATTTGATAGCGGCCTGACTATCCGAAAAGATGCGGATATCCTTTGCAGATATCACGTTTTTCATCAGCCAGGACAGAGCTTCTTTAATCGCCAAAACTTCCGCCTGGAATACGCTGCAGTGATTTGGAAGACGGAAAGAGAGCCTTAGACTTAGCATGTCTGAGAAAACACCGCCACCAACCCCGCTATTAATTTTAGATCCATCTGTGTAGAGATGGATTGACTTGTCCTCCGTGAAAGCATCTTCCTCCCAGAAGGATATAGAGGGGAAGCTTACATGGAAGTTTTTGTCAAACCAAAGTTCAGGTGTGGTGTAATCGATGTTCTCTGTGGGGATTCCTAATGTATTAAGAATACTGGCGTGGCCAAATGGATTATTTGTCCACTGTTTAGTCACTTTAAGGCGAATAGCTGCAGTCGTGAGCAAAAAAAATTCTTTAAAATTGTCTTTGCATCTGATTTGTTATGCAATATTTATATGTTAGGCTTTTTTCCAGCGCCATGAGTATGAAAATATAGTAAGTTTGTTCTTTTTATTTTTTTTACATGAATAAATCACACTAGTTACATCTAGGTACATATAAAAAAATTATAATTTCAAACCTCTTATTATTGAATTCACGGGAACATTCAGATTCAATTACAGCTCTCTTTTTATTTCCATTCGAATTAGCTTGATACTACTTAAAAATTTTAACTCCAAATAATTTTAATCAAAATATGCATATATCAATGGAATTGTTTCCATATGTCATATATGTATGAATATTGCCAATGTATAATGACATATTAAAGGAATTGACATTTAACAATTTGTCCAGATTTATACAAAAAAAAGTGATAGAATGGCTAATGCAACCTGCCTGCTATGTCTACTAAGAATGTCCCATCTATAGGCTATGTAATGCAAAGGTATTTCAAATGTCAAAATATTTTGTTGTTACAATTTTAAAATGTAGTATTCCCATTTATTAAAATTATTAAATTTGTTGAATTAATATGTCTAATATGCAAGATGTAAGGCAAGAAATAATACGTACAACACTACCTGAACTAATCCAGCAACTAACTAAATTTGAGGTAAATAACTGTGCACTCCAATCAAAACAAATTCATTTTACCCTTCTGCTCAATTAGATCGTAGATGAGAATTTCAAAAGATGTGAACAATTCGCTTTGTACATAATTAAAAACCATCGTAACTTAAGTGTAAATAGCCATGAGATTAAACGTAAAATTGAAGGAATGCAGGAAAAGTTTCGTGTTGCGAATTACCCACAATATGCTGAACATCTTCAACAGCTGTGTGATGAACTCATAATACATCCGCTTTGTGTAAAACATTACGAAGTAGACGTCCATTGGTCCATTTTAGAATTTCTCTTTAATCTGGCTTATAATCCTGTTGGTGCGTTACGTAAGAATAAAGACCGCATCGACCTAACTTCAGTGCGAGCTGTAGAGAGTCAACAAATCGATGAAAGGGAAAACGAATTGAAGAACTTGCTCAAGGAAGACTTCATTACCGACTATCAAGGTTTAGATAGTGAATCAGATTTAAGTGTAAGTTTTATACGGTACCATTTCCTTAAAAAAAAAATGAAAAAAAAACTTTCAAGGTTTGGTCAGATGAAGAAAGTGAAAGTTCATCGACAGAAGTCAAATCTCTGCAATCTTCATCAAGCAGCGAGAACACACTTAACATGAAATGGCCAGTAACTTGGAAGCCACCCGAAAAGGATCAACATTTTCAAAGGTTTGATAATACAAAATCAAATGAAAATCTTAAAAACAGGGTTCAAAATGACTGGTGGAATCCGAACAATAAATCGCTAGTCGCTATCCCAAGCAAGAGAACTGAGGCAAACTTTGCCCAACTCTACAGTAGTTTCCTCAGTGAGGCATCAAATAACTTGATAAAACACCATGTGCCATCTACAGAGACAGAATACGCTTTACTTAGAGAAATCATTTGGATGTTTAACTCGCCAGAAAACTGCAAATACTTTTACGTCCGAGGTAGTGATATAAAAGTGCAGGAAAATGTTTCGATTTCTAGTTTAAGTGTGGTAAGGCTTGGTTGGGAATCTATGTTATTTTGTGTTTCATTGAATCATTTTTAGCATGGGTTGAGAGCTTACTTAGATGAAAGTTTTATTCCTTACATTCAAATGCTTCATACTCTTAAAAAGTTCATCGCATCAGTTTATGGGGAATCTGATAAATTGCCACCCATCACCTATGAATGTTATGCAGCTAATTTGGTTGATTTACTGACACCCGTCAATCAGGCTTTACTAGAAGCAGATGAATCAATTCGTAAACAGGAATCTCCGGAGATTTTAACACTCATACAGCTTCAGCTTCGATTAAATGAAAGCCTACAACTACTGAAACTCATTCATGACATCCACATTCAGATTGTCCTTGACAATAAACAGTTTCCTGGCATGAATTGACATGATATACTAGTTATTTTTGGAAATAACAAATATTTTCCTTTACAGCACACATTCTTAGCGGCCATTTATTAGCAGGACTTTTAGAAGTGAATCACAATGCTCAGAATTCTGATGAAGCAAACTTGTCTATGTCTCTCTTTCTTACCACGGTAAAGGTTTTCTGCCAATTAATCGAAACATGGTGGAGTGAAGGACGTTTAGATGATTGGCAAAATGAATTTGTAGTGGAAAAGTTTGTTGACTTATTAAAAAACCCCTTCAAAAGGCAATTGATTACATCGTCATTCTTTTAGGTTTGGGGAAGGTGCCGAAGTTCAACATCGCCAATTCAAAAAAGATCGGGAAAAATCATTTTTTGTGCCTGCTAATGTGTCAGCAGTTATCACAGAAAGTAGTTTCATAAAATTTCTGCTAAACCATTCAGAAGAGGCCGGAAGTACACTAAACTTACTGTACAAGATTGACAAAATCTCAAATTTGCGGAACTCATTGGACATAAAAAGTAAGTAAATTATCATACTCTGTCGGAAACAAAAACTGCGCTTCTTCAAAATCATTTGATCTTACTAATCATTACCAAAACTAATATCATAGTCTCCATTCAATGACAAAGCATGCTCATTAAACTAAACGAGCTGTTGACAACGCATCTAAAGTCCATAAAGATCCCATTACGCCTTTTTAGCTTGTTAATTCCAAACTCGTTCAATTACAAAGAACTTGCTGATCTTAAGCTAAACAGCTAAACACCTTCCCCATCTCTTGTATCGATAGTCGCAAATGTCGATCCACCTGCTGTCAAAATGTAAAAGAACTAAATACAGAGAACCCCAATGTACTTTTTTGTTGTATTTGAAAAAGATGGTTTTGGAATAGCTCATCTTATCTTCACGCAACCAAAATCGAAACCCTCACACTAACTATTTCGAGGGAGTAAGTATGTGTTGACGTCAAATCCAATTTAAACTAAAAAAACATTTTTAAGTAACAAAAACTCGATAAATGGAGTCTTTTAATTTTATAAAACTTAAAAACTAAAAACTTACAAGGTACTGGTACCTAAAATAAATCTTGACCTATTTAACCTATTGTAGATAGATAAGTAGGTAAGAGTGGCTGTTGGAAACACCAACCCACTTAGGCCAATTGGCCCATTGTGATGCCATGTAGATATATGATCCTCTTACTAATGGATTCACATTGAGCTTACGATAAAGTTTACGTCTATATTTTTTAGGTCACTTAAGTTATTGTAGAAAAAGCTCCTAAGTGAAATTTTCGTCTCTCGGAGAAAACTGGGCATGTACAGAGAAGGTGGAGGATTGTCTTCTCTTCCTGCTCGTGCATGCAGCTTCTACAGAAATCATTTGTAAAAGCGCCAAGCAGTCTTGCGTGCTTGCCTATGAGGCAGTGTCCAGTGATGACACCTATGATGGCGCTGAGATGCTTCCTATTTTGGAGGATCCGAATTTTAGAGCGATACAGATCCAGTTTTGGCCAGATCTGTTTAGTCGCTAGAAATGTTGGTCCAACAGTCCACCTAAGGTCTGTTCTTTTATTGGCATCCAGCTTTAATATTAATTTGCACACAGCGATTGGTATAACTGTTCTACCCTTTTCCGGTAGAATAGGTAGAGTGGTTCCAATTTTAGCGATTTCATCGGCCCTACAGTTCCGTGGAAAGTCTCTGTGGCCCGGCACCCAGCAAAGGTGAAGGTTGAACTGCTTTGCCATCTCCACAAGAGATGATCGGCATTCAAGGGCGGTTTTCGAATTTAGTGAGATTGAGTCCAGGGTTTTGATAGCTGCCTGACTATCCGGAAAGATGCAGATATCACGTTTTTCTTCCGCCAGGACGGAGCTTCTTTAATCGCCAAAATTTCCGCTTGGAACACGTTACAGTGATTTTGAAGAGGGAAAGAGTGGCTTAGATTTAGATTATCTGAGAAAACACCGCCACCAACCTCGCTATCGGTTTTAGATCCATCAACGAAGAAATGGATTGACTTGTCCTCTATGAAAGCATCTTCCTCCCAGAAGGATCTAGAGGGGAAGTCTTTGTCAAACCAAAGTTCAGGTATGGTGTAATCGATGTTCTCTGTGGGGATTGCTAATGTATTCAGAATGTTAGCGTGCTCGTCCACTGTGTAGTCGCTTTAAGGCGAATAGCTGCCGTAGCAGCTATTTTTTCAAACTTTTGCAAAGCTGAATCCGATTTCGGTGCTTCAAATGATAAAGAAGTATCAGTTCTTGAGCTAACTTGATCTTGTAAAGGTATAAGCTAAGATCGCCACAATATGGACTGACAGATCCCCTATTTCTGTGAACGCCGTGAAATCGACTGATTTCTCGCATTTTGAACTGAAGCCCATTTTCGGATGTATTCTAAAATATCGTGATTCTTTCCTAAGTCGTACAACTCGGTAGGGCATTCCTACCGATCTTTGTGTTTCCTGCTCGTTATAACTTGCAAACATTTAAAAACAATGTACATCGGTACCTGTCTTTTCTTCCTCCCTAAATTTACTTCGCCCGCGCTGTGTACAAACATTTTATGGGTACAAAAAACTCTTAAGCGCGGGCTCATTATAAAAAAAAAACACTTACGGCTGCTATATATTCGGTACTTCGACCGGTGCAGGAACATTCAATAGTGGATATGTTGACACGAATTTATGCACTATAGCACGCATAGTCTGTTTGGTCGGATGATTATTACGGCAGAAAATTGGAGTAAACGCTCTTAAAATTGCAACCAACGACTCAGAATTTCGGTAGTAATTTTTAATAATTTCCAAATGTTCCTCGTTTTGGAACTTCGCCATGATAAAAATTTAAACCATGACTGGCGTTTTGACATTGACAGATCATAAAAAAAGGTTAAGGGTGCGTTTTTATTAAAATACGAAATTGTCATGTCCCTATTTGAAAACCCTTAATGTTGTGAGGCTCGGATAATGAATATGCACTGCTTATTAAATGGGTGGCGAGAGTAAAGATGACTTCAAAAGTCCTTAAAATTGTCCGCTGTTAGTTTTCGAAGATTTTTTGTCTTAAACACTTAATAAAAGCTTATCAATCCTTAACATGTCTTAATGTGTTAAGCTTTGTTTCTAAATTTCTATAGCATGATTTAAGCTTAGTCTTACATATTGTTTAATAGTTTTGATTACCAGTTTTATATTGGTTGATTTGGTTGATTTTCAGTTAATTTGTTCATCACATTTCCAAGCACATTATTACAACATTTTCAAATATGTACCTGATTCCACTCCAATCCGTTGCCTTCGTTCATTCTCTTCTATATTGCCAAGCTTCGATTTTGAAAACAATTTCTCAGTCTTTCTTCTTTTATTACAAAAATGTTCAAAGAAATTGGCCATTTGACCAAATTTTTTCTTCGACTCTGAAGCTGTAGATATATGGAATTACTTCTTGGGGTTCTGCGCGGATATCATTTACAGAAAATTAATCTCATATATTTTCTACAAATAAATGTTTGAGAATTTCACATTAATTACTCTTCTGTAAATTCCATATGTGATGAAAAAAAGGACCAACCGATGGTACAAACATTCGCATACTAGTTCAACACTACGGAACGAGTAAGTTCCTTGAAGGCAATCTATAAATAAACTAATTTGAATACCGAATTTTAGTTAAGGAATCGATACATTATATAAAACCAGTAAGTTGGTTATAGTAATAGAGAAAAAGCTGGCCGAACTGACAGATCGACTATGTAACCTTAGACAATAGCAGCCAACGGTGGTATACTGTTTTATCATATTACAGTCAGCTAGCAATAAAGTCCTATTATTAGAACGGTCAACGTAGTAATTGATATAAATTTACAAAGCCATTCATATATTCAGTCATATTTATTTGCCTCGAGTACATTGAAATAATCTTGAGTCTAAGTTTCGATGTATGAAACATAAGTCTCACAAAAGTTTTCTAATCAAATGTATTTCTTTATTTTTAGGTAAATTATATGATCAATTCATTGAAGATGTAATGGAAAACCTGAAGCAATTTAATATTACTCAACCCAGTTCACCACCATCAAGTCCTGCTCCAGTAATTGAAATGAAAAATCTGGCGTTAGAAGAAAATTCCAACTCGCGGAAAACCTTTGAGTGTCTTGCCACAAATGATCAATTTCTCCTTATGGCATTTGCCTGTAATTTAGACGAGCTAAGTCAGGATCTGTCGGAAAAGCCTGATGAAAAGGACCCCACCTCTCCGCTTGCTTTAAAAATATTCAATAAACTTAGCAAAACATCTGAATTAATTCTTCCACTGGAAGACATCATACTTACTTCAATGACACGAATATTAAATGCACGGATTGCCTTTGCCAATCAGTTTGTCATACAAATGTACCTCGAGGAGTTTCAAGTGAAAAAACATTTACAAAATATCCGAAAAGTTCTGCTACTAGAGTGTGGCGATCTAATGTATTACTTCTATTCCAAATTGTTTGTCCAAGTGAGTGTTATTAAGCCCTTTACTTGATTATTATTAATTTTGTGATTCTGGCAGATAGAATCCGAAGGAAATTGGGCAAATCCTTTCCTATTAACCGTCCAGTTAGATGATATAATGTGTTCAAAATTTCCTGAGCTTTCATCGTTGTTTCGTGTTGAAATACACTCAGCTTTTCGATCTTTGACACCAAAGGTAAGCTTCCGTTTACGGTATTCAAGTGCGCACACAACAAGAAAATACTGTTTTAACTAACATTTTTATTAGGTTACAGAAGCTGTTGATGAAATTTCAATTGGTTATAATATTAGTAAGGAACTCCTTCACGTTATTACAGAGAAATCCCTCGAGGATTACAATAAGGTGCTCAGATTTCTTTTGAAAGTCAAATGGGGTATATGGGCCCTGGAAAATTTACATTTTCCGCAATCACGAAAGCGTTCTGTCCCGTATGCCCCTTTCGAAATGATTGATTTGATAATGAGACGATTGGAACAACTTCGTTTTTGGATGATTTATTCCTTACAATGTATTCATTTTCATTTGATGACGCATGTTCTTCAGTCAATGGGTCAGCAATTGGATGAGAAAATTGATAAATGTAGTCACATAAGAGTCATGGTGAGGGCGCACGAGTCCTACATCACAACAGTGTGTGATCATTGCTTTTTGGGTAAGAACTTTAGCAGTATTAAAGTCGGAGTGGAACAGGTAAATTAAATCGGTTTACGTTTCCAACACGATCTGACTTATATCTTTATGCAGCTGCTGAATTTAGTCTACATTATCCGAATGGAATGGAATAGCTGTCTTAAGGGTATTGATCAAAATAATATAATATTGGTAGCGTCATCGTCGGAAAGCGATCAAAGTATTCCGCCGGAAAGCCCAGCAAACTATGTAGCTGTTACACAAATTGATGCCATTGAATTAACATACATAAGGTGCCATCAGTTTTTAGCCAATAATTTGAATAATGAGGTTTACCTCAATCAAAATACTTTCTGTAAGTGGGAAAACTATTTTATGATAAGTTGGGGCTTGCATTTCCATTTTTTCTAGTGTCGGGATTGAGTGCGGCGTTCAATGCGAGTATACCGTATTAAGAGGTAAGTTCAAATTTCACTTAAACATAATTGAAAAATAAAATCAAAAAAGGTTTCTTTGTCGACTCTGCGTCAATTGTTAAGATTTTAATTGGTGCACTGGAGTTCCAGCTTAAGTGCCATACAACATGAATTATATAGAGTCTTATACAGAGTCTTCGATGTTGTTTAGAATATAACTTGATTACGCATTTCCGGTCTTTGCCCGAAAAAATAATTTCTGCTTCAAATGTATGCTTCGTTTCATTACTGATGATGTTTAAGTTTTAAAAATAATATCGAACCTGAAGTTTATATAGTCGCTTATTAACTTAAGATTGCAGCTGTTGGTTGTCACATTATGGTCAGTCCATCGATATTGGGTATTTCTCATTTTTGATAATATGTAATTCGTTCATCCTTCGTTCACCGCTATTTTGTCTAGTTTTGCTTCGAGTCTAAAAAATTCTGTCGATCTTTTGGCGAAGATAAGTAATTCTACTCGTACATATGAGTATGACAGTCCATCACATTCTATTAAGCCTTGTATTCGTTGAGGTCGTAACTAATCTTGAATGGATAGTGACCGTCCTCCATAGACGGATAAGCTTAGTATGTGTGTATGACTTTTTTTTGCCTTTTTTTTTAAAGAAATTAACACTCAAGAGGGTTTTTCAGAAAATTGGATAGACAGAGAGAGAGAGAGAGAGAAAGATGTTTGGGCTCAATGGTTAATGGGGAGTGTAAACTGACTTTGTGTTGTATTTCAGGCAACCATTCATCTCACGAAATTTTATTTGCCTGAAAAATGGAATGTCTTTCGGGCACGGCTGGTACCACTTGAGCCACGGCCACCCATCATCTCAATTAATGCTATCTCAATAAAGAGATGATGAATACAAAGTGAAGCTCCTTGAATTTCCTCAAGGATCTGAATTATAAAAATTTGATCATTGTTGGAATTTCCTATCTTAAAACTGTACTGAAGTGCGCCATTTTTAACGAAGGATTCTGCTGGCTTTCGCACAATATGGTAGATATGATATCGTATGCGATGCTCACGTGGCAGAAAAGGCGTTATTGGCTTTAACTCCGTATCAATTTTGGTCAATCGGAGACTTTGACGATGTAGAAAACTGAAGATGTGCCCTGCATCGAATGCAATTTGGTAAATTTGGTTAACCGAATGTTAACCCGGGATCTGCCATGTCCCCTTGTGAGTATTGAGTGTATTTGCTATAGAAATAGTGTCATGTGCGCTATTTTTTTTTGCAGCTGTCATAACAAAACGGAATGAGCTGTGTACAGCTACGCCGAGCTATGACATTCCTCCTTATTAGCTTATGAACAATCTTCTACTCTTATGGTCAGTGCGAACTATGCAGAGAAATTTAATGACACGATTATTTCCATGGAAGGCGATGCGCTGCCATACGTTAATTACAGATTTGGAATCTTTTAGGATACAGAATTAAATGCCCACAACTGGCTATTCGAGTGACATTGACATTATTGTTTTTTACTGCTAAACCAAAAAAAAAAAACACAATTTTAATTCCTAGTACGTTTCCATACCAACTAACCAATTTTAGTCGTTCGTTCCGTCAGTAAATTTGGATCGTCGAGACAGAATTTTTAAAGTCCTATATTTTTTTTGTTCCGCCAAATTCTGACTACAAATAGAATAAACTAAGCCTATGTCCGTAGTATCAAAACATATGTATGTATGTATGTCTTCGCATACCGATATTCAACAACTGAATTTTTATTCTGACTAGCTATTGCATTGGCGGTCTTTATTCTTTAAATACTACAATAATTTTGGGCCACCTTCAGCACAACATTGTGATACACATTGAATTTGATGAGTACATCTTTTCCACCTGAACGTTATTGGGTTTACCTAAGTACAGGCTGTATGTTCATTCAGCTCAAGGGGGATATTTAAGGACGTAAAGGATCCGTTGAAGTCCGTCTGTGCACCATCATATTCCTATTTCGGCAAGATGTGTTCATTACATTTCTTCAGCTCATATTCCTGTATTCTTCGTCAGTTATTCTGTGAAGAACTCCTAAAGAAGTACCACACTTATATCTATTATATTACACATTCTTGCACAGGTGTATGGTGCGCACTCGACTTGCTCTGTAATGTAACTGGTTGTTATTTATCTAGTTTGGATCCGATTTTTTTTTTTTTTTGTAACGAGGACTCAATAGCATCGAAAGGCTATAGGTCAGTGTGGCATTTTAACCGCACTAAAAACATGTCCTCATCGTCCGGATGGGAATCTTCTCCTGGAACCACCGTTAGGTATTTCGTCAGAAGGATGTCCTGAGCAAAGGCTCAAAGCGTTCGTCTAGTCGTCACTGTTAAGTTTGTGGAGAAGTTATTCCTCGCTGGAAACGCTCACTGTCCCGGCGGCGTTCTTTAGCTCTCAGCTCAATCATCAATGTCACGATTGAGTCTTCAATAGCCTGCCATTTCCGGGGACTGCTTAACGTCTGTTTATAAAGATTTGCAGCTTACGATTGGCAGTCATTGTTGTATTCTTTCCGTATTTCTATGTATGATTACGGGATTGTGACCAGCGAAACGAAGGCTTAGATGAAAATATATGCAAGTGGAATTTTTTTTAAAACTATTTTTTTTGCTTCTTGCTTATACTCGTACATATTGGAATTTATGTAAATCTTACGTCATCTAGACTACAGATTCCCAGTTGTTATTGCCTCCGCAAGTCTCGTACCTGTCTATTTCCCTTATAATATTTGAAAGCCTAATCAGCTAGGGCGTTGTATGCTGTTACTTTACTGACATTAATTAAGTTAAACTTCCTATATCATCCCCATTTTTGTGATGTCATCGAAGATGAGGACATAAACTGTCCAAAAGTCGCATATGACATTTGCAAGTATTGTACCACTCCTTTTACACCCCATACCCCTGCTAATACATGTCACCTCATAGTTTCTTCACAGTGACTTTATATTACACCTGTGCATGTACCATATATATATTAAAACTTTAATGAACCGTTAAATATAATTGATGCTTGCCATTTTAATTTAAATGAATAATGTACAGAAAAGTGTCACAACAATTTGTTTCTTAGTAGAATTTATAAACCAATGAACACTTGTACTACATGCAAACCATTAGTTTAACCACAGCCAACCAGTTGCAGGGTTTCTCTTTATTTTTATTGATTCCCATTTTGGGTATTCGTACCAAATACCAGAAATATGCTACTTTACGAACATGGTAGACAAAACAATAATATGGTATAACCCTCACTATGTATATAATTCTACCTCAAATTACTGTATGAATTCCATAGTGGCCAAACCCCACCCTTGGTGTTGCATTAGAGAGATAGCAAAACATAATGGGAGTCCACACGAAGACCACACTAACCGGATGTTTGAGAATTTTGTTTTGCACCTCACCCTCGTTGTAAGACTTAGTAGTATGGATATGGATTTGTTATTACCGTAGCAACCATTTGGTCAAAACGAAAATAGTTGTTTATTTAGGCAAGTCGAACAGTTCTCGCAATGAAGAGTCAAAAGAGTGCCATACAAGGTATTGGAGTTTTCATTTTTGTTCTTTTTGTGTTTTTTTTTTTTTTTTTTTTTTAATCATTAAAATATAAATTAGAAAATTGTTTTATTTTTAGAAGTGCGTCACAGTTCAAGTTTGTTCCTGCAGATATACCTGTGGCTTAATGTGTATGTGTTTGTGGTATGGGCACTGGCGTATATTTTCTTTATTCTGCACAATGTAAGCAAATTTAAAATTCGACAAGATATATATTTATTAATTAATTTGTACAAAGTGTGTGATAATTTTTCGAACTTGTTTCGTTATGATAAATGTTGGAAGAGTATTTTAAAACTCATAAGGCTAGCCTTAGTTTGCAATGTTAAGTGAATTTAAAGTTAACTACTTTAGAGTTTATATGAGTATGTGTTGAAAAAAAAAGGGAAGATTCCTAAATAAAGTTTAATCAAATCGGAAGTAGATAAACATATGTACATAGTGTACATAGTGTACAAATGTTTATATTTACATAAGTGAAAAGTAAATACAGTATTAGTGTACAACGTAACATATTGATTCATAGTGTTACTCGGAATGTAATACCAGCACACTTGCCGAATGTATCACGTACATCGAATTTTAAATAAGTAATCAGTTTCCTTGAGTTCATATATGGAGCATGATGCCGGCTATGTAGATGTAATATGACAAACATGGTTTCTTAGTGCAGTTGGTTACCAAGAGCAACTTGCACACAATTATACAATAAATAGCCAAATGGACATTCGTTTTTGTGTAAAATAGGGCAATAATGGAATACATTACGGAATTATGACATGTCATTTGATTGAACGAACATGGCATTTATGAATTAAGTATTTTTTTATTCAAAATTGCTTGAATAACATTTTAATTTGGTTAGCCGTTCAGGTAGAAAACACTTATACTCGTATATGTTTTGAACAGTGTAATCAGAGCTCACGATAAACAAAATTTAACTAATCTCCCGCGATGGGTGCAAACATTTTAATTGTTCACAAGATTGCTTGAGCGCCCACTAATTATGTACAGGGTCTCCTCTAATTTGTCAAGGATAATTTCGGATAGGATTCTAAGAAAAACATCGTTTTGCAGTAAGGGTATATCTGCAATGTTGATATAATTTATCAAGGATTTAAGAAGAGGCTTACATTGGTGTACGCTAACCCATGTTAATGGAAATTGTTCTGTTAATTCTAATGGTAAAAACTTCGTTTGGAATTTTATTTTTAGAAGAAATACTAGCCTTTGTAACTGCGTTTAAATAAAGTTGATAAAGTCTTCAGATATCCAATTTCAAGCCATTTGACTCGAGGTCACTTTTTCCAGAAAATGCGTAAATAAATACAGGGTGTCTGACTCGAACTCCAACTTTTTAAAATGCTTTATTTTTTTTTATTTTTTTGATAAATTTTATTGTGCCAAAGCAAAAAATGTTGGAAAATACATCAATTTTCAAATTGTATCAGTAGTTTTCAATATGTCCACCTTTGGCGCGAATAATGGCCTTGCGACGGCCGGAGAAAGCATCGCACGCTGCACGCAAGTGGCTCTTTGGTATTTTGGCCCATTCGCAGCGAAGTGCTTGTTTGAGGTGGTCCAAACTTTGGTATTTTTTAGTGCCAACCGTCGCCTTCAAAATACCCTAGAGAGAGAAATAGAACGGATTTGCATCCGGAGAATTTGCAATCCATTGTGTCGAAGAAATGAAGTGTGGAACATTGTTTTTTAACCAATCTTGGTTGACGCGCGCTTTGTGAGACGGTGCCGAGTTTTGTTGAAATGTCCACGGTCTCCGACCGAAATGATTGTTTGCCCAAGGCTTCAATACCGCCTCTAAGACAGTTTTACGGTATACGATCGCATTAATTTTGACGACACGGTCCAAAAATACGAGCGGAGAGCGACCATCGGCGGTTAAGGCGGCCCAAATCATCACCATCGGTGCTGCCTGCTTTCTGGTGGCCGTCCGAAGGTGTAAATTTTCGAAGGACCTCTCTGGCAAGTAAACTCGGTCATTTTGTTTGTTGACATATTGCTCGATAACAAATGGCGACTCATCGGAAGAAACCAAATTCGGCAACTCATCACTTTCGTGCAAGCGTAGCAACTCCTTCGCTCTTTCGACTCAAACTTTTTTCTGTTGCGATGTAAGATCGTGTGCTTTTTGGAACTTCAATGGCTTGAGCCCCAGCTTATTTTTCAGTATGTGTTCCATCCGTTCCAACGATATGTTGAGCACACGAGCCATTTTTCTTCCACTTCGACGCGGATTTCGCTCAATTCGAGCTTTCACTTTCCGAACCATTTCTGCCGATGTTACTATTTTTTTATGACCACCACCATGGCGTTTTGCAACGCTGCCAGTATCACGTTCTATGGTTCGAGACACAAATGATTTATTCACGTTGAGGTACTGGAGGGCTCTAACGATAGCTACTTGTGGTTTTCCAGCCAAATATAAAGCAATCACACTATCACGTTTGAATTCCATAGCGGATAACAATTTTTCAACACAACTGAGACGCAAATCGTTTAAAAGGCTTCAAATTATCTGTCATGTGTCAAAATTTGAACTCACTGTCATGAACTGTTTGGAAATTATAGCAGTCTGAAGTTGATTGCGGTTCGAGTCAGTCAGGCTGTATAACGTTTTACTATTTTTTTTTTTTGTTATGAGCCTAATAATAAAAAAAAATCATCAACAAGTTTGCAAAAAACCCATAGATTTTGT
Organism: Volucella zonaria; assembly: GCA_963966105.1. Classification (NCBI taxonomy): domain Eukaryota; kingdom Metazoa; phylum Arthropoda; class Insecta; order Diptera; family Syrphidae; genus Volucella; species Volucella zonaria. The sequence goes on from OZ014532.1 coordinate 163,474,607, forward strand.
GATACTTGGAAAAATCTGCAAAGGGTGGAATTTAAAAAAATAAGGTTTTTTGGTTTAAGCTCCAAAGGCTATGATTAAAAGTGATTTTGTGTGGTTTTAGACAATTTTTATTTTATGTGTGTACTAGAGGTGGGTCGTTTTCGGTTTTTGTGTTAACGAAACGAAACAGTTATTTAAAGAAATATAACTAGTTAACTAACTAATAAAAGCACTAACGAGAAAACCAAAAACCATTTTCGTCCAAATGAAACCGTTGTTTTCAATGTAAAATAAGCCCAACTTTTCCTTGTTGATTCCACGCCTGGCTGACAGTAACTACATTCACGAAACGAGCGAAAAAGCGTTTTCATATCTTTTAGTGCAAACGAACAAAAAACGAAAAAAAACTACTTCTCCGATCGTTATAGTTTAACTACTTCCCCGATTGTTATCGATATGAAAACGTTTTTTCGTTCGTTTCGTAGTTACTGTCAGCCTGGGCCGCTATGTATCAGGGTGGAATCATGTTATTCCTTTTTCTCCTTCATGCGTTTTTCATATTTGTGGAACAGAATGATCCGTTTGCATACCTGAGTTGAATTTTGTGTATGCAAATAGATAAATGTAGTTACTATGTATCTAAACTGTTTTTTTATGAAAAAAAAAACGGCTACGTCGTTACGAGATGAAAAACTGTTTTTTTAACTAGTTCGTTTTATTTATACCCACTTCTAGTGTGTATTAAAACACACATAAATGCTTTTTCCATCATGTTATGTTCCATCAGGTTCCTGAGACCTAATGAATGAAGAAATAGAAAACGAAAATTGTTCTGAGACTGAAGACTACTTAGAAATAAATGAACATGAATCGGATTCCAAACAAAAAGGCGACGACGGCAAAGTAAATTTACAATCTGAGCGTGAAATAACCTCACAGCCAAGGCAAGGCATTCGTCGTTCGGATTTAGATTGTGTTCCATTGTCGATTTTACGAAATGGCTATTACATCGGGAAAGATGAAACTACCGTATGGAGTATTGAAAAACCTAAAAGAAACGTTAGAATTCGCAGTCATAATATCATACGTGAAGTTCCAGGGCATTGTCTAGCAGCATTGAACTCGATTACACCATTAGAAACATTTTTTCCTTTGTTCACAGATGAAATTTTGGCGAAAATAGTGGATTTTACAAATATTCACAAGACCGAAAAAATTCGAGATAATTTTGGAAGACAGAGAGACTGTAAAGCCACAAATATGAAGGGAATAAAAGCTTTGTTGGGACTTGTTTTTAACATCGGAAAGTTGAGAGGAGCACACTTGAATACAAATGACTTTTGAGCAATCGATGATTCAGGATGTGATATATACATATCAGCTATGTCAAGATATAGATTTGACTTTTTACCTTAGATGCCCACATTTTGATGATACCAGGACAAGGCAGGTAAGAAAGGAAACTGATAAATTGGCGCCAATTCGATAAGTTTTCGAGGAATTTGTGTCTAACATTCAAAAATACCACTAACACGGAGAGCATGTCACTATACATGGACGAAATGTTATTAGCCTTCCGTGGTCGGTGTTCCTTCCGACAATATCTTCCCAGCAAACCAACCAAGTAAAGACTCAAGATACTGGCGGTCTGTGATGCAAACACTTATTATACGTCAAATCTCAAAATTTACGCCGGTAAGCAAAGCAATGGGTCATGTCAGATCAGCAACCCGCCAAGTGACGTGGTAAAAAGACCGGTGGTCCCAATAAAAGGTTCTAATCGAAATGTCGTCATGGATAATTGGTTTATGTGTGTTCAATTGTTGGCTGATTTATTATACAACTTTGGCTTGACATGTTTAGGAACTCTTAGAAAGAACGAAGGAGAGATACCTCAAGGGTTTACACAAACCAGAAGAAGAGAGGCGCACGAAACCTACTTTGGATTTCAAAATAATTCCACACTGGTATCTTACGTGCCCGAACATGGCAAAGTAGTTCTCTTAGCATCTACTGTGTATCATGATGCTAAAATAGATGTAGAAACCGATGAAAAAAGAAACCTGCAATGATAACCGATTATAATACCTTGAAATGTGGAGTCGATGTATTTGTCAGATGACTGGTACATATTCTGTGTCGAGACGTACCTTAAAGATGGCCACTTTGTATATTTTTTGGGTTATTGAATATTGGCGGAGTAAACACTTACATTATTAAGAAGACCACAGTACCTTTTGATAACTTAACACGAAGAGATTTCATAAAAACCTTGGCTATTTCTCTGATTCGAAAACATCTTCATGAAAGAATTTCTATCACAAATGTTCCACAGCATATCAAATATCGTATCCGAAATATAATACCAGAAGTCGAACCAATTGTGGCATCCAACCCGACCCCACCAATGTGTGGACGAAAAGTTCGTTGCGGTCTATGTAACTGGAAAAAATATCGAAAAACCAAAGTTTTTTGCGTAAAATGCAATGTATCAATTTGTGGAGAACACATGAAGCACGTTTGTTTAAATTGTTGCAACTAAATTTTATGTAGAAAGAGATTGAACAATGTTGAGATGTGATTTTATCCCAAAGACATTTTCTTTAAGTTAATTTTAATTTTTTTTTGTTTTTTTTTTATAATTGATCTCTCATTGTTATTTCGTCTAAGTAGGTACATTATAGTAGTGTAAGAAAATATGGAAGGTTTTATTTTAAATAAGTAATTACAGAAATTTTGACAATTAGCTATAATCTTGTCATAAAAGTATCGTAAAACCTTTAATTGGTTAATTAAAAACAATAAATATTAGTATTGGATTGAATATTGTCTTTCTTTATTCGCGTATAATCTTTAAAAGAAAGTAAACATTCACTTTTATTAATCAGTTTTGGAATAAACACATACTGGGTCCAGCGCACCCGCTAGCGAGTATGTGTGTTACAACTTAAGGCACGAGTCCCAAAGCGTTAAAGTTGCTATTTCGGTTGAATAAACAAGTTCTTTCATTCTTCCCCATACAAAAAAATCGAATACTTTAAGGTCAGGAGGTCCTGCAGGTCAGTGAACTGGTCCATTTCTTCCTATCCAACGATTACCGTATTAACCTCACGACCATAGGGGGCTGGAGCACCATCGTGTTTTAAATATGATGAAGCTAGTTGAATCAGTGGAATGTCCTGCAATAGTTCTGGTAAATCGTTTCGCAAGAACTGCAGATAGTTTGTAGAATTCAGCCTAGGTGAGGGGCCAATTAACTTTTTTCCAATTACACCTGCCCTAGCGCTGAATTTCTGTTGAGATGACTTATACCTCCTTGTAAGTGGATTGTCCTCAGACCATGTAAGAAGATTATGAAAATTTGTGATCCCATTTCTTGTAAATTGAGATTCGTCCGTCCAAAAAATTCTACTAAGAAACTCGTTGTCATCCAAGCTCCGCTCCAGCAACCAGTTAGAAAACTCAAGTCTCTTCTCCAAATCATCGGGAAGCAGTTCTTGCACAGGTGCTATGGATAAAGTTTTTCTCCATGCAGTACATTAGAAACTTTTTGCCTGAAAATATTGAATTGCAAAGCTAAGCGTCTGATGCTGATTGATTGTAACAGCTCCCAGTATTCTTTCATCAGCCAAAATTCTTCTTACTTGTGGAGCTCCCGTATTAGGTCGTATATTTGAAAAACTGATTCCGTTTCACGAAGCCTTCGATACGTATTTCCGAATACTCCTTCACTAGGAAGGCGTCGGTTAGGATAAAGTTCGTGGTATCTTTGTCGCGCTCTAGTTGAACTTCCATTGCATAGCCCATTAACGTAAATAATGTCTGCGTATTCTTGGTTTGTACATGCAGCTATTTCAAATAGCGTTTCTAAGCAACTGTAGCCTTGGCGTAAGAAATTAAACTTAATGCAGAGTTTTTGAAAATAACTTGAATTAAGCAAAGCGAAGAAATTGATTTTTTATTAGTTTTGTTCTACCTATATACGAGTAAATTCAGAAAATAAGTATATTTTTCTGCCCACTAAGTAATTGAAATGGGTAAAGGAAAGCAGATAAATATCATAGAAAAAAGGAAATAGATTTTTCGAAATTATAAACAATATTTGAAAGATATTCATGACTATGGGAATAGGAAATAAGTTTTAAGAACCTTTAGAAAATCAACTAATCCTCGAGATATCATCGAATTCCACCATATATGCGGCCAAAATTTGATCAACAACTAGTTTAACCTAGCAACACCGAATGCAAAATACTGTAGAAAAACCACTAATAAATGCATATCGAAAGAAACAGCGCCTTCAATTTGGTAAGGTTCACATGAAATGAAGTGATCAGTGGAAAAAAGTTATGTTCTCTGAATAAATTTGGATGGACCTAAGCTTTCAGTATTATTTCCATAACTTCCGTTCCGATCGTTTCTCATAATTTTATTCAACCAAATAGCGAGCAATTTGAATCCAATACTTTCGAATATCGCTTCTATTAAGGAGGGTATGCCTTGGTTCATTATTTTAACTGCTTTGATAACACTGCAGTTTTCTCTTTGTCTCTTTGTGCGCCCAACCGAGGGAATTTTACGCTAACTATAATTTGTTAAGTAGCCCATTAAAGTACTCTGACTATCTATCAATATATTTTGAAGATTGAATCTCTTGCGAGTCTTTATTGTGCACCAGTGTTAAAAATATTAACTCGATTGCCTGTGCTACGACTTGGATTTTTTTACTGCTTGTCGCTTGCTTATAGGTTGTATTCTTCTATTTCCTGATACAATACTGCTGCTACCACACCTGATCCAGCTATCACTTCCCCTTTTTTCTAAAGTTTATTTGCGCCATTTCCACTGTATTTAGTTCTTATCTTATTTTCCCACCACAATTTTTACATTATTTTTAAATTTTTAATCAAAATTGTTCCATACACATTGCGCACTTAGTTCTTTTAGTTGGTTTATGTCATTTTGTAGCCATTCTGGCAAATGTATCTACCACACCTGACCACCTTCCTTATTTAACCTTTAACTGGTAACATGGTTTTCGAGTAACATAACTGGTGACGAGCGGCCTGAGAGATTCTTGCCGTATCTAGTCTATAGCATAGAAATCAAGTATGGCAGCTTACCGAAGTGTTTAATAACATATTACACGATAAAATTAGACAAAGTAGTATACTCTAAATATAATTTTTAATTAGGAACTTGCCATCACAAGGTATGTAGTCTCTACAATTAGGAAACTAGATATGAAATTAACAACGAGTGTCTAAAAATTTTCAATCAACATTTTATAACAAAAATACTTTTTTTCCACAAAGTAAACATATTAACTTTGGTGTGTTTATTGACAGTTAGGGAATAACTGTTTAGCACACTGCAAGCACACATGCTTTCCACGTGAATTACATTGGTAATTCGATTTGCGATTCAACTTAGGAGGACAACTGGCACAGGTTTTCCCTGTTTTTAGCCTGTTCTCGGGGTTCTGTGGTTCAGGTGGCATATGAGAACCCAAAATACGCGCGAAGTTGATTCGTATATAGCGTGGAATATGAGAATTATAAACTCTATGCTGCATGTGTTCGAAAGCCGCGTTTCTGGCCAATATTTTGATGAACTGTCCTCGATCAATAACATTGGCTACATCAGCTTGATATAAAACTTGTGCATTTACTGTACTTATGTCCAACATCCGATAAAATATCACTAGAGGCCATCTTCGCGTTCGGCGACTGCAGGTGTAGATAGCACATTCTATCTTGTCAACTCCTCCTTTTGTTATAATAGGCTATAATTTCAGATTTGCCTTTGCTTTCATCAATAGACTCGCAATGATGCATCGAGGAAACTAAAGTCACAGCTTTACCTTTCTTTGGCACGTGAGATATTGATTGGTAAATCCGTAGTATGTTGATCCCACAACTCTTGACTTAGATGGCAAGAACTCTTTGGGAATTTCTCTTTTGTTTTTTATTTATAGTACCCACACACGTCAGGCTTCGTTTTTTCAGTGCGTCTACCACTTCAATCGACGTAAAGCAATTGTCAAAGATTACGTTACGATTACTGCACTATATGGGTTTCGCTAAACGAATCACTGCTTGTGATGAAACCGACAACTTCTTTTCTTATTTCGTCAAAGTTTCACCGTCAGATCCTTTTCCACAGTAAATATAGCCATTATAGGAATAATTGGTTTTAGCATCGCACATACACATCATTTTCAAACCGTACTTGGACGGTTTGTTTGGCATGTACATAACGAAGTAAGAGCGACCTCTAAAAGCCACCAACATTTCATCAATCGTTGCACACTCTCCAATGTTGTATAGGGTTTGGCAGTTATTCACAAATATTCCGAATATGTTAGAAATTACAGCGACTTTATCATTCTGACTTCTCTCTGCTCGGTCTGCCCCGTTATCAAACGGTAAGCACAGCAATAGATTCAGAAACCTTTTCTTTGACATAGCACATCTAAAAATGTCTCGACCCGTCCCGTCGGTTGCGAATAGGTACTCACAACTCTCATCGTTGGACTTGAAGACAGCTGTATACATCAGAAGACCAAGAAACGCATGTAATTCGATCATGTCTATATCTTGCAGTTCCGAACGAATTTCTCTTCTGTACTTCAATCTGAGTTCGCGAATTTTCACATTTGTCCACTTCAAAGTTTCTTCTAAGATATTAGGAGTCATCATTTTTTTCCACAGAGAATAGGGATCTTTTTCAACCTTGACTAGGACATACGAGCTATAATGTTGGCCTGCTCGCACAGCTCATTTTGGCGGATCTGTTGCCCACTTGTACCATTTTTTGCCATAGAAACATCTACCTAGTCTTGATAAAGGTTCATCGTCACTATCACTTTCTGAAGGCATTGGCTCCTGGCTCACGGCTTGGTGTATTTCTGGTTCTTCACTTTCAGAGGGGCTTTCTTCGGTTTCTGAGTTATGATTATTTTCCTCTAGGACGAAATTTTCAGGAACATCTTCGGCTTCCGAGCCACTTGCGTTATCCTATAACAGCCATTCTTCAATTTGACTATCGAATTTGGGGTTTGAGGTCAATGGAAGCTGTTTACTATTGCTTGGCACTACATTTCTACCTCCCGACTCCCTACGCTTCTTTTTTGGAGGACCGGAATTATCCATTGCAAATAATATCTAAAAAAAACAATGCAGTAAAATTACGTTAAAAAGTTACGTAAGTGGTGACATAAGGTCTGAGAGGCCGCTGCCGAACTTTACATCGATATTACTTACCGAATTGGGCCTGTCCGACGCAGCTATCCTCTGCAACGGCGTGGACACAACTAATCTACTCAGGCGCTTATTTTGCAGTCATAGCATAGAAGCTAATTTATCTGGCTTTGGTGTCCACTTCTACGGCACGTAATTAACATAAGTGCCCCTCTTGGTTAGTACAATAAAAAGTGTAATTAATATAGTTAGACCGTGGGATTTGAGTTTAGTATGTCTTCCCCCATTTTGTTCGTTTCATGTCTATTTGAATCTCCACCGATCAAAAGCATTACCTCCCTTGATGTTATATTTGAAAGCTCGTCGAAGTCACGATATAAAATTTCATTTTTCGATTGCTCACCGCCTACTTGTAGGTAGGCGCTAACAATGTTTCAAGTTTCATGTTCAATTATAAGTTGCATGTCAATTAGTCTAGAATTCAAATCTCAAAATGAAGGCAACTCTATTCTTATTTTGTCCCGTCACTTAACAACAGTAATAACGATAGATCTGGTATCCAAAAAGTTCCTCAATCCTACAAAATCATTCTGAAAACGGCTTTCCAATGATGACTCCAGCTTACTGGGCTTACTGGTCACTAGTGATTCAGAAGCAGTCAGTGCCTATGTGGCCGGAATATTGAGATTAATATTCAAGAGTGATCTACTAGAACTAAAAACAAATATTCTGTAAAAACCAAAAATCGAAACCATCGTCTGTAGGAAAAACTAACGCATCTTAAATAAAGAAACAGATATCCCAAAAAACCATCCAAACGCCAAAAAAAAAATATGTGGAAAATGCAGGAGTAGTGCCAGAACTCAGATCGGTGTATGGATAGGCTGACTCCATACCAATAAAAAAAATATGGTGGTGGAACGACGAAATGAACAGAGCACTAGAAAGCTGCAAAGTTTTTTCACAGGAAGATATATATTTCCTTATATCAGATGAATCAAGCAGAACATAGAAAAAAAAATTGCAGGACGTTCTTAGATGGCCATTTTGTTTAGTAAAATCAATACAACATTTTTAGGGAGAGTTTTCTTGTTCATTGTAAAAGCAGGCAAAATACGAAAATACTGTAGCGACTATCGATCGGTGAAGCTAATGTCACAAACAATGTAATTGTTACAAGCGATATTTAGACGGTCTGCAACTCCATATAAATGAACTTTATGGTGAGAAAGGACTGCTCAATGTGTTTCATCGATTTTAGCATGCGTTCGATAGACTTCCGAAAGATCTTATATGGATAGCACTCAAATCTCAAAAACTATCGTAGATCTATGTACGAGTATATTAGAAATATACACGATATGACATCTGGGAATAAGTAAACAATTCGCAGTTAAAGCTGGAGCACATGTGATATACCATATATGTAGTATAAGTGTTCAATACTTGATGATACTTTTACTATAAAAGCCAGCTTGGCCTTTCCCCAGTTAAATGGTTCAGAGTTCAAAGAATGCAGACTTCTATTAAATATAATTTGCTGATTGCTGCAGTATACGTCGTATTCATATAATTCTACACAATTTTCGATTAGTTTTTTTTCTCCTTTCAGATATCTTTTAATAAGATTTATGCTATTGGCGAAGGTAGAACAATCTGTCGGTCAGTGATTCAGCATATATTTCAGAGTAAACGAGGCGGGGATATTATTTAATATAGCCAATGTGACATTGAATTTATTGAATGAGCTTCTACATTGCACTCTAAAGAAAAGTGATTAAATTGTTCCAAATTCTCATATTACTAGCCCATCTTTTTCTATTAGTAGACTATCAGAAATTTAAGTAGTTACTTTTGAAAGGTTTACAAAAAATTAAACGTTATTTTCCATTTGCAGGCTCCTCACTTTGACAAAAGTCAAATAATTTTTATCACATTTGGCTATTCCATCGCTGTAGTCACGGAATTCATTCGTTTACACCTTGGCTATTCCGGAAATCTAAAAAGAAAGGTTTGTACACCACCAAACCAATAGTGAGTGCACATGAATTTACTAATTTTTATTTATTTTTTGTTTTTAATTTTACAGCCAACCGATTTATGTGTTTTTTTAGTGGTATCCACAATCATTCAGACTCCGATTCTTCTCTATCTAACATTGTTCCTAGACACACAGGTTCACATTATAATACTTGGTTGCTTATTTTTGTTGTGCATGCTCTTCGAAGTAAACCTTGGCGCTCACACGTGGCGAAAAATGTCAGTACAGCAAGCCGATTTACATCGCATTAAACTACTTATTGCTGAAAACCGGGCATCCAAGAAGTGATAACAATAAATCCTACTATAAGTACATCATTTATTCCAAATTAAATAAAACTAATTCATTTACTCATTTTTTTTTTACACTACATGCAATTTGATTACAATAAATGCATCGATTAATATAACCTCGACATGTCTGGATATGATTTAATCAAACTTTGTAATTCTCTTCTAGATTGTATTCCTGATATATGGCATCGATACGATCCAAGTTGGATTTCATTCGGGATAAGAATTCTCCTAAGACTTTTACATTTCGATCATGAGCTTCACCTTTGCCAATTAGTTGCGAACGGGTTGGGGCCCAACGATAGATTATCTAGAAAAAGAAATCAAGATTTTTTAAGTTTTTATTCAAAATTTTAAAAAGAGTAAAACTTGTACCGAAACTGTATTCTGAACAAACCATCCGTGATATGGTTTCAGTGTGCGATCATAAGCGTCTTGTAGATGGGTTTTAAGATTTTCTAAATTTTGTTTATCGTTTAAAATATTTTCAAAAAATCTGCATATTAATCGAAGTGCACGATTAAGCCAAAGTAGTGAATCACTGGAATACTTTTGATCAACGTTGATATTTTTAATGATGAGATCTTCAAGATATTGGAATTTTTCTATGTCCTTTCCGTAAGCAATTGTTAATTTCTGTTGAATTAAAAAAAAAAACGAATGCTTAATAAAAATTTATTTATTTATGCATTTTATTTTATTTTCTTGTGATGATGAAGGCTTTTAACTTATACTAAAAAAATGAGCTTGTTATGTACGTTAAATTTAGATATACCTGGCTTAAAATATGTGTACATGTTGCGTTTGAAGGCAAACCACTCAGTTTCATCGATAACGCAAAGTTAAAAGTATTTAATATTTATCGTAACAATAAATCCGTATTTATTAAAAACAACAGCATAACAACGTTTGAGAAGTCAATGCATTGCTTTTTAACGTTTATACCTGGCATACATGTGTACATATTTTTTTACGTGCATCGCATCGGTTGCAAAAGTCGAAAAATGATGTTGTTTCAATTAATGTATCAATCATACTTGAATTTTGTTTGGCCTTACCCAAAAAGAAGAGTCCATTATACAAAATACCCCAAAATACTTTATTTGCGTTATGCTCTTGCAAAGAATTAAGAAAGGGAAATATGCACAGAGCTGTAATTCACCCATTATTTACATTTACACATGGTGTAATTTAACTGTGGGTGTTCTATTTCCAACGTATTAAGCGGTGAGTATGATATTTAATTGTTTTTTTGCATTTTTTTTTATTTCTTTATATTAATGTACAACATGTTAAGATTATTGTGCCAAAATTTGAAGTCGATTGGAGTTTTACTAACGGAGATATGGACTTCTCCGGTCCGGTTTCGCGTTGCTACCTGTTTCGGACAACTACCTGTTAGCGCAAACAAAAGGAAATTTCTAGCAGTTGCTAGAGGCATGTTAAGGTGGAAAGGATCTTTTGGAGCATGTGGGAGATTGGTTCGTTGGAGCCATAAGAAGTGCGGTTGACCGGTAGATAGAAGAGACGAGGACAAAGTAGATTGCCGGAGTTGGTATTGAAGGAAATGGAGTTCAAAATGCATGTGCAGTCGATGAACGAAGAGAATGTCAGCAGTATTCCCTCGTTCTTCTAACGAATTCATATTCAGAAGTTTGAGGCGGTCCACGGAGACCAAATCGGAGGAATCGACGTTGAATACCCTCGATTCAGGAAACATGAAACCGGTGAAAGGGGGACCAAGCTTGACTGGCATATTCAAGCAGGGGGAGAAAAAAGGTAACATAGAGAGATCTGGTTATATACGGGTTGGCAAATTCCTTGGACCACCGTTTAATAAAGCCAAGTGATAAGTTGGCTTTGAGGATCATCTTACTGATATGCGAACGGAAATTAAGCCCACAGTGTCGAATAATATGCAAAGGTCTTGAAAAGACTGAATCAGGAGAATTGGTTGACCGTAGAGAAAATAATGTCGGAGAGGAGACGGGTTGCATTTACGTGAGAAGGCTATATATTGACGTTTAGCTATTTTAAGTTCTAGGCACTTTTTGAGGCACTAGACTGAAAACCGATCAAGGTCTTCTTGAAGAAGGGAAGAGTCATGGGCAGAAGAAATAGTTTTAAAAAGTTTTGTGTCGTCAACGTAAAGGGAGAGGGAGGAGTGTTTAAGGACGCTCTCAACATCGTTAATTGTAAAAATGAAGAAAAGAAGGCCAAGATTACTGCCTTGTGGAACTCCAGATGAGGCCAGAAATGGAACAGAAAGGGCGGATATAAACCGAACACTATAATATCGGTTTACCAGGTAAGAAGAAATCCATTTTAATAAGAGAAGCTCAAAGCCGAGAGCAGACAATTTGAAGAGGATCAATTGATGAGATATCTTATCAAACGCTTTAGTGAAATCAGTTGCGAGAACATCGATTTCTTTGCAATTTTCTAAGGCTGAGAGAGCAAAAGACACGAATTCAACTAGGTTTGTGGTAGTTGATCTACCTTTTAGAAAACCATGTTGTTGGGACGAAATAAAAGGCTTGCATTGAAGCTTAGTTCTTCGTATAAATTACTTTCAAAGAATTTGAGTATATGAGAGAGTTTAGCAATGGGACGATAATTGGTAACTTCATGCTAAGATCTCTTTTTGTGTATCGGGATTATCAGATGTCTTCAAAATCTGGGGAAATTCTCCCTGTGACGAGAAAGGTAGGAAAGGGGTAGAGACAGGTTGGAAGAGCATTTTTTAAGAAACACGGCGGGGAGTCCATCTGGGCCAGGTACAAATTCATATTTAAAATTTAGTAACTTTTCTTCAATAACTGCAGGATCGAAATTTTGAGTGAAAAAGGGACTAATGGAAAAATTTGGTAGATCATTGAAGAGGGATCTGGTACGAAGGAGTTGTTGGCAAATGATTGTTTGAAAAATGTAGCAAAAAAGTTGGCGATGGTAGGAGGATCACTTTAAGATTTGGTTTCAAAAGCGAGGGAGGAAGGATAACCATCAGTCTTACTTTTGCAATTGACAAATTGAAAAAAGGACTTGGGGTCATTTATCAGATTGGTTTGCGTACTATTCAGGTAGCGTTGATAGAGAGAGTTATAGAGTTCAATGAAATGAAGATATGTAACTAAATAATTTGAATAGTCGGAAGAAGAGTGGTGCAAAAGAATACCGCCCATAACTTGTTTCTTTTGTTTCGTAGCGAGCGGAGTCTACGATTATACCAAGAGGGGGATGTAGAAGAAGTTTTATGGCAGGAATATGGCACATAAAGGGAGATGGATTTGAATATTTCTCTGTAAAAAATGGATCAATGTGGATGGGTGCGCAAGGTGGTGAATTAATTCTTTGGATGATGTTAGAAGTAAGATACCAAATTCTATCCACTAAGTGGGGAAGTCCTGTTTCGGTAAGTATGTTGTTGATAGGAGTTGAGCGGAGAGCTTTCAAACTTGTTCTGATGGCAGCGTGGTATGTTGTTCTGTTTGAGCATTTTCCGTAGGTTGGGAGACCATAGTCAATTTTTAACAGAATAATGGACTTAGTTGTATTTATAAAAGTATTGACATTCGAGCAGCTGTTTTTTGATGATAATTATTTAATTGCGTTAACTCTGACAGTACGGCTTTTTCTAATGTAAGTACAATGATTTTTAAAAGTAAATTTAGAATCAAATATAAGTCCAAGAATTTTAGTAAAATTAACATTTTTTTTATATAAGTGTTGTTTAGATTCTTTTCTATAGTTTTGTTACAATTATGTTTTTACAAATATGGCTAATTTTGAACTTAGAGAATGAGATAGTGGAGTCTGAGTATATGCTCCTACTTAGCAGAGCTTCGGTGATATGGGAGGAAGTATCCCCCAATACATATAGGTCCTTGCATTTTGAAAAAAACAAGAAGATCGTCGGCGTAGAGCGTATGTCCTACCTTTTTGAAGCTGTCTTTGCCTGTCTGGCTATAGTCTTTAATGAAATTAGTAAAATATGCCGCTTTTTAGCTTATAAACTTTGGAGTAGATGTTGAAGTATTTAATTCGAAAGCTCCTGTTGAAGAGAAAAGACTTGACGAAACCAAATATATTTGGGCAGATTTTCCACTTTAGAAGCTGTTTCAAAACAACACGTGCTCCGATCCTGTCAAAGGCTCTCTCAAAGTGTAAACTAAGACTCGAAGCATGATTTCGTTCAGACAATGTTGAAAAGATGAAGTGGTCGAGGTGAAGGAGAGCGTCTAAACTAGATCGACCTTTTTTAAATGCGACTTGGAGATTGTATACTAGGTTTTCTTTTGCAAGGAACCAAAACAGACGCTTGACAATGATTTTTTCCAGTGTTTTACCTTTACAAGGGAGAAGTGAGGTGGGGTAGGCTCATTGTTCGGTTTAGTTAATGGGATGGTGCTCGCAAAGTTTCAGGCATGTGGAATTACTCCTGTGTTGAAGATGTTGTTGTGCAATGATAATAAGCGTGTTTTTAAAACAAGGAAAATGTTTTTTTAACATTTCGTACGAAATGCGGTCTTTTACTGTATGTAAACAGGAGATGAGCTCTGTCATATTTATACGTGATTCTATGGCGGGAGCTGAGTGAGTGGGAATAAAGAATATGTTTGAATCGTTTAAGATTTTTCATTTTTCATTAACATGCCCGAGTCATCAGCAAGTTGTTCCCAGGTCTGAGCAAAATGTTGGACAATTTCTCTTTGACAGGTAATTGTTTTGGTGTGGGTTTTTATTGTTTTGATTGTATTAGGTGAGTGTGTACCTATTAAAGTTTTGATCTCAGCCCAAAGTTTTTGACACGTAGTGTTTGGATTGATATTGGCAGTGAATTTTTAAAAATACTTTTTTTTTCAGCCTTTACTGTTTTACGAAACATAGCGTTTAGCTTCTGGTAAAAGACAAGATTGGAGTCAATAGGTGACTTTTTTAAATTTGTGCCAAGCTTTTTGCGTTTGCCTGCGGAGGAGATTAATTTCCTAGTTCCACCAAGGGACTGTTTTTTTTATGTATTTTGTCGCTGCAGTGCGTATATTTACCAGCGTGCTCCGTACAGCAGAATTTTTTGTGACGTTTTAGGTGTTGATGTGAGGGTGATGTGAATGGAAAAATGATCGCTGCCAGGGAGGTTGTCGGGAATGTTCCAGGTAGATTTGGGGAGGTGGGAAGATGAAATGAGGGACAGGTCGACGTGAGTAAATGTTCTGTGGGTGGAAAAGTGGGTGGGTCGATCGTCATTAAGAATTGCTAGCCCTGAGTTAGCAATAAAATATTCCACTAGTTTGTGATTTTTTTTTTGGTTTCTCAGAACCCCAAGGGCTCCATGAAATGAAGTCGCCTGTTATTAATATTGGAGTGCTTATACCGTCAGTGACACCTTCTAGGTCCTGTACCCAAAACCTTTGATCAGGGTGGGTGTAGGGGGAGATAACTGTAATGAGGTTGATTTCAACTCCTATTGCTGATATATTCGAATTTATAGTGATGTCGGTATGGGGGATTGATTTGTGAATCAGGAGGCAGACACCTTGTTTAGAAGTAGAAATAGAGTCAAAGTTATGGACAGTTCGTAATTCCGTACTGCGGAATTGTTGATTTGGTTGAATTTTATGCTTTTAGGCTCATTCATCTTCATTAAAATTTTCAGTCACTTATAAGGTAGTTGTTTTTTAACAGGAGTATTTGTTATACGAGGATATGTAAGTGGAGATGGATAATTCGGTGGTATTTCTGATTGAGTAGCTTCAGTAGGTGCGAGTGAGTACAGTGCTGTTGAAGAAAATTGAGATGGGTTCATAGGAGGAGGTGAGATGATTTAGGGTTGGAATCGATGGTGTTTGATGTGCAATTAAGATTATTTCGCATTGCTAAAATTGGATTGGTGGTTTGTGTTTTGCGGGTGGGAATAGATGGAGGGGAGGAGAGAGTTTGTGTCAAGACTTGTTTGATTGTGTGATTTGGTTTATTTGAAAATGGTGTTGTAAATAGCTGATTTTTCGAGGTATAGGCTGTTTATGTGTGATTTGGATAGTTGTATTGTTTTGTGTAGTTAGAGGTGGAGATTTCAGCGACTGCGGCGTATAATTTTATAGAAAACGAGGGGGGCGGGTTTTGTTCTTTATATATTTTTTTTGGGTCAGTCATAATACATTTTTTATTGTTTTTATTTAAGATCTTCTTTGGCGCAGAAGTACCGTTTGCACGTTTTGGAAGAAGATGGATATTCTTCGGAGCAGTTAGCACATGAAATGCGAGTGCAATTATCGGGTTGATGATAGGAGAGGTTACAGGTTGCGCAAGCGGCAGAACCGAAGCATCTTTTGGTGGTGTGTCCAAGGAGTGGCTATTTGCGGCAGCACATTGTATATTGTACCAGCCAATGTTGACAGTACTAAGAGTACGAAGAACAAGACCGGTGGCTCGAAGATTGTTATCAGGTGTTGTTTTTTTTTTTAAATTTATAAACCTCAGTTACTCTTTGGGCTCTCATTTGGCTGTTTATCTCTTCTTCGGATACTTGTATTAGGCAAGGGGCGTACACTATACCTTTGCACAAGTTTACGTTAGAGTGAAGTTTAACCGAAATTAGGCACAGGTTGACAAAAGTCTTTTTAGAAAGGAACAAATTGGCTATTTTCTCAGATTTCATAAGGAGAAGGAGGCTCTCGTCACGTAGATCCGTGATGTTTTCGTACGCGGTGCTTATGCCATCGATATCTTTTTTAAGTAAGAATATACATACTCGTACTTATGAAGGAGAGAGGGGTTTTGTCGTTACTAAAATGGATCACTACGAATTTAGTGTTAGGTAGAGTTGTATTTGTTAGGGGAGTGGGGGGGGCGGTGTCAAGATCCATATGGGAACAGTTTCTTTTTTTCATTTTTTGAGATATGGCTCAGATTACAGCTTCATGTCTTGCGTGCTAAGTCTGGCACTGATGGCTCAGGGGCCATGCTTAAACTGTTAACGCACTTCAGCGGATTAGTACAGATGTACCAGGGTAAAGCAAAAAAACAGAAAGTGATAAGAAATGCTGAGCAGGTACCAGTAAAACTAACTAACGTTAGCAAAAAAACGAGAGAGCAAAAGAGACTATACAAGTTGCCGGCTTGAATGTCAGACGGGACTGTTTAATTTTTAATGGCATAATTATTAATTATTGCAGCGGTGGAGCCCAAACCCATATAGATTACCATTTGTGCGGGAATAATGCGAAACGACGAGTAAACGATCCTAAAGTGATCTGGGGCGAACCATTAGCAAGTCAGCACTGATTTTTGCTAACGGAATTGGCCGGAAGTAGTGGATTTTAATTACTAGCGAATTTGTTAGCTAAAATGTCAAGCCTAACAATTTTTTTTTCTGTCGGAACAGAAGTTTCTGAAAGAGTATATTGTACTCGTTTGTTCCTTTAAATAGAATATCTCGGCTTGGAGAAGAGTCCATAATGGATTTGGAACTATCCCTGAAGATTGAACACCCGACTTCATTCCTTTCTCAGCTCAGATTTTGTAACTATTGAGAGAGTTTTATAGAAAACCGACCAACGTCGGTTGCTACCCTATGAGCAAAACCTCTTCATCACGTATTAATCTCCGTCATCATACGCAACCATGGTTCTCTTCACTAGCAATGGTTTAATTCACAAAACTAGTGATTGATTTACGTTGTGATTGAATTACACATGCTATTAAAAGTCGCGTAGTTCTAGATCACACATTCGATTCCGCCTACCGGATTTTGAAGGGCAATCTCATCAGATCGTCGGCTTTTCTATACATCAAAGCGGTTTCGGTCACAAGAAGCTAAATCATCCTCTCCATGCTGTTCAACAGGGAGGAGATCAGACTGATAAAATTTGAGACTCTTGGCGAGTGACTAATCATCTTTACCGATTTTTGGTATAAAAAATATTTTCACTGTTATGATCTGGGAAGTTATTTTCGAGCACAAGACTGAGAGTCTACTTTTGACTCAGTGTAGGTGCCTTCAGATTTTCTACGTGTCTTCAGATAAACTGATTTGGCCCTTTGGAGGACTGTAGGCCTCATAATTTGTTCGGGAATTTGTAGGAGGCACTCTTTGAATCTGTTGAAGCAGTCGTATAAAGAAAAATATGTATCTACATTCCTGTTTTTTCAAACCCTTGGCGATTAGAGAAATTGCTACGTCAAAAATTGCTTAGTCTTTCTTGAGACTTACTTCCACTCAAAGATTTACTTTATATTAAAACTAACCAAAACATATCCGTTGCAATATAGGACGAAGAGCATAAAGAAAAAATAACACCGTAGAGATGCGAATGTAACTTATATGATATATGTGCAATAAGCGCTTTGAGCCACACAGTATAAGTCCCTCTGATTTATTTAAAATCTTATACAGTCTGTTTACAATGTTAACCGCAGGTCCATTGTGAAAAGGAGAGCAGTTGGAAAACATAGTTTACAGGCTAACAGACTTCGCAGAGGCGCAAAATGTTATCAGAGCAAGCACACGTTTCCCACACTTCAATATCCGCAAAGGAACCTGGCAGTCACCTGTTCAAGAATGCGTTAACCAGATTGATCACATTACGATCTCCCTTCCTGTGCCTGCCAGTGTGCGAATGCGAATATCCCGGACGAAAGAACACGAAATTTAATATCCAACGGCAGATTGTCTACAGCCTTTTTTGATCGGGTCTCTCAAAATCTTACGAGAAGTCCTTTGCTGCCAACAGAAGCGCAGAAAACCAGTAACAACATTGTAAACAACTAGAGACGCTGTTAACTTGATTTTTATTAAGAACCGCAGCAAATCCTTCATAATCAATAACCTCCGTTAGCTTACTTTTGAGAAAAAAAACCCCTTTGCCGAATTTGTTAAACCGGTTTTGAACTGTTTTCTCGCTACACTCACCGAAACGAAGAAGTCTTTCCGTGCTGGGGTGATGGTAACGTTCACTTTGGATTAGCCATCTAAACCGGGTTAGCCGGGCTCAGCGTCGCTGTACAGCGCGTACATTTCGCTGTTGAAACGTCTCCTCCATTCTCCATTGACGCAAACGGTACAGAAAATTACCGGAAGAAGTTTTCTCTCGAAGCGCCCGAGAGCATTTTCATCCGCTTTCGTCAGTGTCGACGCCTGTGTGCCGTAAAGCAGGACTGGGGTAATCAGTGTCTTGTATAATGCTTTTTAGTTGGTAGAGAGAGGGCTTTACTATTCCATCTTTTTCTAAGCCTAAAGAAGCAGCGATTAGTAAGAGTGATTTTTCGCAGGATTTCCTCAGTGGCGTCGTTAGCGGAGTTGATAGCGGAACCGAGCTAAATGAAGTCCCTTACTACCTCAAAGTTGTGGCTGCTTATCGTGATGTTTCGTCCTGTTGCGTGTCCCTCTTTGTTGACAGCATATATTTTGTTTTTCCTTCCTTGAGCGCTAAACCCATCTTTGCCATTTTAGCTTTAATAGACACAAACGCTCAATTGACAGCCCGCTATGTTCTTCACATTATGTCAACGAGTAGCTGAACAGACTTTTGAAAGATGGACCTCAGGAGTTTACGTGCGAATTTCGCACAATTTTTTCAAAATCACACGGCAACACATCGCCTTGTTTAAGTTCATTTCTGACAGGGAAGATTCGGCTTTTGTCATTGCCGATTTTAAGATCGATGAAGAGGTGGTGCGTATTGATTTAGAACTCCAGGGTATTTTCCAAGATCTGACGGAATGTGAAAATTGGAGATATGGTAAACTTTCCTGGTCTAAAACGATACTGACAGGGACCGGTCAGAACGCTTACGTAGTGTCTTTGGCGTTAACAGTTCATGTCACTGCAGTTGCGTTAACTTGTTACACTAATAGTATAATTTTATTTTTACCATTAAAAAAGTGAACCTGCGTTATTTAAAAACATATAACTTTATTTTTAATAACTCTCCACAACCTCATGCCACTATATACCGATGCTGTCAATATAAAGCAAGATCTCCTTAGGTGACGCGCTCAAGTGGAAATAGACTTCAGCCGACTTGGTGTATGCAACTAGAGGGAATTAGCGCAAGAAATGATCTGTTGGTTGAGGCTCAAACCCATCCGCCACATAAATTAAATGAAAAAGGCTTAAATAGGGGTGCGTTTATTAATGTGAAAAGAAATAAAATCCACTCAATTACTCACAAATATAAAATTAGCCGATTTGGTTCCCCAACTCGTGGGTTATTCCAAGGCACATGTTGTTTTGTGCAATAATGCTTTGCCTTCAGGGAAACACTACATAGTTTATACAAACAAACACATATTAATAGGTTACCGGAATTGTTGAAATCATTACTTAAACCTTCATTTTTGCATTAAAATCTTCTATAACGATTAATGTTTCCCTAATTATTAGCTTAAGGAATCGCAATGATTAGTAAGATAAAAATTATACAAGATTACAAATTATAGTTTTCTGTCTACCAGCTTATAGACAATTATAAATTCTTTATCAATTTTAATACGAAAAAATATGCCTGGTATCCAGTAAACAACACTTTATTACCTAACGCATGTTATCTGGGTTTATCGCTGATGTATAACTGTTGACTCAATTAGTTTTTGAGATTCTTATTTATTTTCGATAAACATGAGTCATACAGATTAAAGAATTAATTGCTGCGAGGAATATGTATTAATAACATCAACGAATAATGTCAACAACAACAGCAGGTGAGAAAATCTTTGTTGATCAACACGGGCAGCTACTTGCTGGTCGAAACATAGTCATATACCTTGAGACACCGTTGCACGAGCAATAACACCTCGATAAATAACCTAATCTCTGGGGCTTATTACCACAATTGACCAACAACTGATGTGCTAATATTCTATGTTGCTCAAACATGTGCGGACAGGCAGGTCAACTACTGCACACGGCAGTATGAAACTCTTCAGATCAGTAGACCGGTAGCGATATGAGGGGTATTGCTCAGCACCACTCGAAATTTTGGTGGCTTGTTAAAGGAAAATAAACTCTTTCGTCGTTTCTTTCAGCAAGTAACCCGATAAGGGACAGGGTTTACTTTATTTTTTCATCGATTGCCGGTTTACAAAGTTTAAGTAGAGTGTACGTTTGAGTTTAAATTTTATTCACACTAAAAAAGAAAACTACAACAGATCGAAGCAGTGGCTGATTAGTCACCGAGCACATACCTACCTTTATTCCTACTTTACCATTTGGAAAGTGATTAGATAATGTAGACATACATTTTTTTAAGGTCTCATTGATAAAACTGAAATCAGAACAGGCAAAAAAACTAACCTTCATTCTATCTGTTTATACAGGTAGCATTTTTGGGGGATAACGTGTCAAGCTGGATTGAAATATTATTTTCCACCTACCTTAGTGAACTGCTTATATTAGTTTATCTAAAGATAACACTTTTCGATTATAAATTCAGCGCTTCATTAATCAAATAGGCCCTAAATAACAAATAACCTTATCGATTTGACCACCTGTTTTCGTTTTTATTGGAGAATGTATTTATCCTTCCGCAAATGAGCCAGATAAGCCAACTGTTTTACTTATGCGTAAATCATAGTATGAGAATAATTCTTACCTCAATATTTCCATTCATATCCTTTGTAATAGGCTTGAATAATTTTCCAAAACAATCTGTAATTAAATACCAGAAGAAAATACCTTTTAACATTTTTGTTTACTATTTTAAAATATTTCTAATGGAAGTAAATAACTGATGATAGTAATAACAATTATGTTACTATTACTCACAAGGCTGTTTTGATATAAAGTAAAATTTAAGGTAGAAAAGAATAAATTAAAAACAAACACGTACCAATTATGCCAACGATTTCCTTCGACGCACACAGGAATGTTTGAGTTTCAACGAGTTGATCCTTTTGAATTTGAGGAAATCCTTTGAGAGTTTCAAATTGTATTCGCGGTATCACTACTACTTCAGTCATCTTGATTGTTTTTTAACGCAACAACGTTCTTTAACTGGAAAACCAATTCGACTGATTAGCAAAAAGTCTACCATCACCTGCTCACTTATTTCGGTTGTCTTTTGCGGAACAAACGCATATAATTATCTTATCGACAGTTGAACTTTTTTTTTTTAACAAAATCAGTAAATGATAAGCGAAGGTTTTTTGCCGACACCTGCGATTTACATGATGATATATTTTTATGCAGAGAAGTCTTGTTTGTATGTTGATTTTCCAAAGTATGAGGTCGGGTAGGAGCAGCAGAAATAGCACATCAAAGATTTATGTTGTTTTATTGTTTTATTGATAACAATAAATTTTCCAAAAAAAGTTAACGATAAATTTTTATTTTTTTTTTTGGAACTGTGTATATGATTACATGGATTTGTTAACTGGGCTTGCATTAGACTAACGATCTTTATTATTTCCATTTTTTGTTTAGTTTCTTTATAGCGTATTTTTTAGTGGCAAAATTATTTTATTTACTTTGATTATGGATATAAGATTTTACTTGGATGGAATAGATGTGGTTTCCCATTATTTGATAAGCAAATGACTATTAAGTTAAATTTAAATAGTTAAACATATTGTCATTAATTTTAAACGTAAGATAAAATAAAATATATTTAAACATATACAAAAGTTTGTACAGACAAATATTTCAAACATAAATTCGTATAATAGTACGAGTATATTTAACAGAAAACACTACGCTTAAGTTCTTTGTGTTGAAGATTGACCCTATATAAAAACTCATTTACAGAGCAATAGATAATGAACATGAAAATTATATTAGTCTCTCGAAATTTTGATTCAAGTACAGTCTTGAAAAAGCGAACATTAAAGATAAACAAATGGGTTTTATATGCTTTCTATCTTACGAAGGCGTTTTAACACCAAAAATCCATACTGAAGAGCTACACAGATAACACAGATAGAAGCATTCGAAATATGGATACAGTATGTAAGGGATATACGTATGTAAGAAATATGCAATGCGGAAATATTTCTCCTTATATAATTAAATACAATGAATATGAGATCAGAGATTTCTTATAAATAATAATGAAAAAAAACGCATGCG
Source organism: Volucella zonaria (assembly GCA_963966105.1). NCBI lineage: Eukaryota > Metazoa > Arthropoda > Insecta > Diptera > Syrphidae > Volucella > Volucella zonaria. The sequence continues at coordinate 163,497,182 of OZ014532.1, forward strand.
AATAGGCCATCAAAAAATAATGTGCATGTTTGTTTTTTTATTTGAAAAAAAACAAACTAAATAAGGAGTGTTATGTCATTTAGTTGTCAACACTGAGACTGAGGCAATTATTCACATTTTAAATCTATCTTGCAACACTAAGGCTTGAAAAAAAAAACTACGCAAAGCCCAACTAATTATCCTTGAGATTCGTTTGTGGCAAGACAAAGAAAAATATCCTCTCAACAAATTCAATAATGGCTTCAAGCCATACAAATCTTTAAAAGCGAATATTATAATACCAGCTGAATACCATTGAAATTTTAAAAGATCTTAGACCCAAACGTCAATCATCGTTTCTTCTAAAAACTCTAGAACGAATGATCGATATCAATTCACGCACAAACATTAACTCGCAACTTCTATGTGTAGCTCATAATGCTCATTGCAAAGGTATTATCTTCACCACAGCATGTTTGAAAGTGTAGACTTTTAAGATATATACATATAATGTGTTTTTAACGACGTTAAAAAATATGAAAAGCAATTGCAATGTCTACTCTATATGTAGATAGATACATAGGTAATTGGGAGAGTTGATTAATCACACTGACTAGATTAATTAACTCTTAAATCTATCTAACATCTGCCACAAATACTGTTAATTTGGGATCACCTCAAGAAGCCGCCCTTGTCCCCCTTTTCAAGAACTTGATAGTTTGACTTACCTAGAAGCGGAGAATTGCAAGGTAATTGCTGGATGCTCCATGTCCAAAATAAACTCGTAGTCTCTCCAAAAGCTCATAAGATTAACATATCTATACGGATTGAATGTGTTAAAGCGCACAAAACTGAAATTATTCTGTTCTCCATATATTGAGCCTCCCTACATTAGAGTACAAACTTAACATTTCAACAAAGCTAAATATTTGAGTCCTATTTTAGACATCAGCTTAAGCCGGAAATATTATATGCAGGAAAGAATTAAAAACCCCACAATAGCGCTCTTCTCTTGCAAGAAAGTCATTAGATTGTGCACTGTGCACAGCCCCGCATAACTCAATAATTATACGTCTCGGTGTCTGGGTGTCGTCTGGTGAACCGTTTTGAATAAAGCCATAAATCGTAGTATGATAAGCTAAACCCAACGATCTTAATCGAGTGCATGTTTGGGTAACAACCTCTCTCTCCGAAAGACTGGGCGTTCTGCTTGTTAAATGAAGCAGATCTTGATTAAAACGTTACTTCAGCCATTCCCATCATACCATTCAAACTCTAAAGTAACCCTAGACTACCGATCATATCTTAAAGAACATTCAACATTCACCTTTATTGGGTGCAATGCCCCTACATTCAAGGAAACAGTAATGAGCAACTTGGAACTTTACTACCTTTTCTACATGTAATTCAATAGGAAAATGCAAGATGATTTTAATTGCATTTCTTATACACCTTAATTACTGTCACTTGGGTTGACAGAGTGATAGTCGCCCATATTCGAGATTAAAAGATGAAAAAAATTCATTGAAATGTTGGAATTTGTTTTTCAATCAGCAGCTGCTCATGTAGTTGAAAATATCTGGATTCAACACTGCAATAAATATAATCAAATGCAGTCCTAAGAAAGCTATTAGTAGTAGAAAGCTATAATATATTTGAATTAGCAAACGATTTTCAAGAGGTCATTAGATCAACGTATATCTTATGCTTCCCGACGTTTCCGGAAGATAAGCGGCATGCTGGTTGGTTTACAGCATGAAGATTTTTAATATGTCCACCAGCTGTTACGCTAAGAGTGACGATCATAGAACAATCCCTCTTTAAATATCCAACTTGCACTCATCAAGAAGTCTATACGGCGACGGTTTCAGAATAAGAAACGCAACTACCTAAAATGGTTGCCCTAACGCATAGCGCATTTGATAAGAGTCAACACAAAATGCTCTAAGATACGCGTGCGATACCGCCTTTATTCGCGCATTCTCAACGAACAGACCAAAAACTACCACACAAAAAACCAACAAACGAGAACTTCAAATAGCCAACAAAATCGTATTTCTTGAAGTATGGATTTTCTTTGCGAATGACATACAGTGGAACGTTTAATACGACTTCGTTTATAACGTTAGGTTTGCATACTAATTGCTATGAACGAACATCCGTTTAGATCGACTCCGGTTTGAGCGACTAACCGTTTTGAACGACGTAATTTACCGAATTTTCGGTTACATTACAGCGACTAGTTGTTGTCGTTTAAAAAAAAAAATAGTCGTAGTATGCCACTCTTTTTAGTTCTTCTCTCCTCTTCGTCTCTATGCAATAGCAGTAATTGGCGCGACTTGCGACAGTTTTTGCCCGACGGTGTAATTTTTTTTGAGTGAAAATGAGTTCAGTTAAAAAAAAAGCAATTGTGTTATTATACAGCGTTTGAAAGCTGGTGAAAGTAATCTCAATCTTGCAAAGGAATTCTTTGTAAGTCATTCAACAATATCTACAATCAAGAAAAATGTTCAATGCAGATGTTTTGAAACCGAAACGAGTGAGGGTCTCCACTCAAGTATGAGTTGAAGAAGCACTATTACGGTGGTTTAAACTCCAGCGTAATCGGGGATAATCTGGGAATACCCGTAAGTGGGCCTATGCTTCAGGAAAAGGCCAATTTGTTCGCTAAGGAGTTGAGAATACATAATTTTCATTGCTCTGCAAGCTGGATTAACCTTTTTAAGGGAAGATACAATATACTTAGTCGCTGGTAAAATAGCTGGACAGTCGATGACCGTCCAACAGAGTGATGTGAGTGAGTGGGAAGCAAAAGTTTGGCCTAACCTGCGAGCGCAATTTAGAGACGATGAAATTTTTAATGCGGACGAGACGCGTTTGTTTTACAAATTAAAACCAGATAAAACATTAAAGTTCAAAGGTGAAAAATCCCTTAGAGGAAAACTGTCAAAAGAGAAAAATACTGTGATGGTTGCAGCAAACATGAGTGGCACGGTTGAAAAAAAGCTGTTGATAATTAGCAAAGCCCAACGCCCAAGATGTTTCAAACATGTACGGTCATTGCCAGTAGATTATGAGAGCAATCGGAGAGCCTGGATGACATCTTAGACTTTCATCAAGTGGGTACGTGACTATGATCGTGAATTTACTAGCAAGAAATAAAAAATCCTGCTTTTGATTGACAATTGTCCAGCACATCAGAAAATCGGTGATTTAAAAAGCGTAACTATGAGATTTCTGCCCCCCAATACCATTTCCGTATGGCAGCCTATGGATCAAAGTATTATCCGAGCTCTTAAATCACACTTCCGCAAAAATCTAGTTCGACTATCGTGATACAAATAAAAACGCCAGCGCTAAACAAACAAAGATTACGGTTCTCGATGCTATGCTTATGATTTACGATGCCTGGAATAAGATTACACAAAGTACAATTTTTAACTGCTTCAGACATGCTGGGTTTGCCCAAGAAATTGTCAAGTGTCCGAATTCCACGGTAACAACTGAGTTGCGCTTTCTGTTTGGATGAAAGCTTTTAATCATCAGATACCCATAGAAAACAAGGAGCTTGGAGAATGTACTGCTACATATTGTTGATGCTGTAGCAACATGTGAAGGACCCTCCGAGGAGAATATTGTGTAAAATGTTATCATCAACAACCAAGATAGCAATGAAAACGATGATGAACTTTGAAAGCTGCAGAAACGCTGAATGTGTTGGTGCATTCTACATTCAATGATGATGCTATGAAATGTATCATGTCTCGACTACACAATGCTGTACGTAGTAATTACATCGATTAAAAACTAATCAAAAGCAGACTAAAATTACAGACTTTTTAAGCTAGATACATAATACATATGTATTTAATAATATTAAAATTGTTTTTCTTGTAATACATACATATGTACATTGACATGTTCTAATATCTATGCTGAGTGAAATTAAAAGAAAAACGTTTCTGATTTAAATGTTTATTTGGTTTTCATTGCCATTACTTTCTTACCTACAGATATGTAAATACATATACATACATAAATACATATGTATGTGTAAAAGACAGTATCGTAATAATGAAACAAAATAGGTAAAATCTTCAGTACGTTTTGTGCGGGCCACAACAGAAAATAATTGGGACAGCAGCGATGAAGAAGTAACTTCCTTCAAAAAACATAAAAAAGCTGGAAGTAGTAAGGGCCTTCTACAATAAAATGAAAGAAGTGTTCTCTATGACTCTATCATACACACACACATTGCAAAATAAACGTAAAAAATTAAATTCCGTACAAATTTTTGAAAAGTTTCTTGATAAAAAGGTTGTAGACCTTAAATCATAATTAGCCCTGGAACCCTACCTGGGATGCTGGAGCACCTCACAGTGTTTTGTTTTTGTAATAATTTTGTTTGTTTTCATTGTAGTTTACTCTAGTGTCACACACTACTTTTTGGTCAGTTGCGCTGCGAGGTTCACAGTGTGTTCCCAGTGAAGTAAAATTGTAAGTATTTGTGGATTTGAATTTAAATGTGTTAATGTGTACTTTATGACGTTGCCGATCACTTTTAGTATATTTCACCAATATTATATATTTTTTTTACAGATGGCGGTTCGCAGGCCAGTGAACAATGATGAAATCAACTTTTTATTAGACGAGGTATCTGGGGACGAAGAAATTGATGTGGCGAATCGTATCCTTATAACAGAAGATTTTGATAATTAACCTACTGGTCTCATAGAGGACTTTCGCATTGCGGGTGCTAATACAGTAACGGAAGCAGCTGATGACGTTTCTGGTAGGGAGTCGGAAATCTTCAGTCATGCTATGAGAAGACAACCTAAATTAAAAGTTTTACCTGTTTCAAAAGTACTTTATGGGGAAGGCAAGAATAACCGGCTTAAATGGAGTGGAGTGGAGACGTCGAATCCCTCAACGCATCAACGCAATATCATAACGCATTCGTTTGGCAATAAAGGTCAAGCTCAAGATATAGCTACAATTTCTGAAGGTTGGTCTCTTTTTTTCACTAATGAATTACTAAGCAAAGTGGTCATTCATACTAATTCAGAGATTGAATTGCAATGTCGAAAATATAATTAGTACCAAAAGAGTTATGACGCTGAAAAGAAAACAAAACATTTTCCAAACCACCCATCATTCGTAAAACCAGTAACATTGACTGAGCTGAAAGCGTTAATTGGACTTTATTATTGAGCTGGAGTTTTTAAGATGAACGACATGAATACTAAAGATATATGTATTTGACAGGTTTACTGGACTATCTATTTTCAGAACAACAATGAGCCGCTGTCGATTTGAGTTTTGAACAAATTGTTCAAATGATCGCTTAGCTCCAATACGTGATGTTTTTGATCAAATAGTAAACGCTTGTGTAGCACATTACTCACCATCTGATTGTTGCACTATTGACGAACAACTCTTGTCGTTTCGCGGCCAATGTGTCTTCAAAATGTTTATACCATCTAAACCTGATAAGTATGGGATCAAAAGACGCCTACATGTTAAATGCTATAGTATTCGTAGGTCAAACATCTCCACCACCAAATTTATCAGTGCCTGAATACTATATTGTTGAACTCTCAAAATCAATAGTTTGAACCCGCTGGAATATTGCCGTGGATAATTGGTTCACTAGTGTACCTTTATGCAAGAGTTCAGTTCAAAAAGATTTGACCATGGTAGGAACTATACGCGAAAACAAACGCGAAATACCAATGTCATTTTTGGAGTTGAAAAATAGAGAGAAAAACATGTTTTCATGCCATGTTTTCATATGATGGGCCATTAACACTTTTATCTTATTGTCCAGCGAAATCAACAAAAAAGAAAGTCGTTATAATGTTGTCAACTCTCCATGACACTCCTGATAAATACCTGAAATAATAGAGTTTTATAATAATATAAAAGCAGGCGTGGACGTTTTTGATGCTATGGCCAAAAAATATTCGGTGCAGCGGAAAACTAGACGATGGACCTTTATGCCTATTTTATGGATTATTAAATGCGACGGGAATTAACTTCTTGGTCTAGGTCAAATATTCATAAGCAAACAATAAGCCAGAAATAAAGTATCGTCGTACTTTTCTAAAACAATTAGGTCTGAATCTAATCAGTAAACATTTTGAGGAGCGCCTGCAGAAGCAAAGTTTGAGGAGAGATGTAAAGGAGGCTATTTCAGCAATTCTTAAAAAACCTTTACCCAACGAAATCGTAAGAAATCGTATAGGAAAAACAGTGTTGGGCTCTAGGGTTAGGAATACAAAGCTTTATGCTAGCCAAAACAATAGAAATACATATTCGATATAAACGTTTCCCAATTTAAAAATTTCATTTGAGTGCTGCTGCTGACTGGAAATGATCCAGCATAAGAATATCTGGGTTTTTTTTAGTAAAGATCCTTTCAAATGTTACAAATACAAGCACAACTGTTGTGAAAGTAATTCCCGAACTCAAAATAAGTGACCACGAAACGCTATTAATCCACGTTAACCTTAAAAAACCGGTTGTAGAAATAGAAGAGGCAAACAAGATTCAGGTTCTTAAATACAGCAAATAGTCGTTCTTGATCCAACTTAGACATAGCGAAATAAAGTTATATAGCGAAGATCTATATTTAATTGGAAGAATTCTGCAAGATGAACTAGTTCGAATAACCAAAACACAAGTTTGCACTAAAACAATCAGTGGCAGTAACAGTAACTGGTACAATGTAAGACTTAGAAGCTTAAAACGGCAAAAGCTAACACGCTATCATGAATTTAGAATATTTAACAGTGAGTCTACGTGGGAGAGTTACCAATCTATACGAAATGAGTATAAAGCTGAACTAGTAAGAGCAAAGAACAATAACATTAGACATTCAAATTGAACGAGATAGGGACCAAAAAACCATGTGGAGAACGATATAAACACACGTTTTAGAGAAAATAAGACAATCGCCAAAGGATGTTTATTTTAACGGCACATGCATAAAAGGGAATGAGAATATCGCCAACGAATTCAACAAGTTTTTTGTAAGAAGTGTCATGGATATTAAGTTTTCCCAGAGTATAGAGATGACAGACACGGTGTTTCAATTCGAACTCACAAACGAACAAAGCATTAAACGGGCCCTATGGTCACTTAATCAAAAAAAAGATTTCAACTACATCAACGAGAAAATGATGCTAGATGCAATGGAGATAATCGGGTCCGAAATCAAGCGAGTAATAAATCTATCATTAAGCAGTGGAACGGTCCCTAAATCCTGGAAGGAATCGGTTATTACACCCAAAGGAACCGACAAATGCGAAAACTTTCGGCCAATAAACTCACTACCAGTGTATGAGAAAGTTTTGGAAAAAATTGTTCAAATCCAACTGGAGAAATATTTCGAAACGAATAACCTATTTCTTGAAAACCAATCGGGATTTCGTAAAAAAAACATTCATGTGAGACAGCATTAAATAGCGTTTTAATATGATGGAAAGAGGAGTTTGCAGCAAAAAACCATGTAATTGCCGTCCTTTTGGATTTTAAGAGGGCATTCGAAACGATCGACACAAGTATGAGTATACTTGTGTCTAAAATTCATAGATACGGTGTTAGAGGCAAAGAGCTGGAATGGTTTAAATCGTTTCTAAGTAAAATGTGTCAGAGAACTGTGGTTAATGGAGTATCGTCGAGAAGCATTGAAACAACTTTAGGATTGCCCCAAGGATCAATTCTGGGCGCCCTGCTTTTCATAATATATATCTACGACATAAATCAACAGCTAAAATACGCGCAGGTAGCCTTATTTGCCAATGATTCTCTCTTATTTATAACTGGAAAGAGCTTGGAGGAATGTGAACGACGAACGCCAGAGGACTTACATAGATTAAGTGTATGGATAAATGCAAATAAATTTATATTAAATGTTAGCAAAACAAAATGCATGGTTCTTAAACATAAAGTAAATGTAAACCTCTCTATAGAAAATGAAATAGTTGAACAGGTAAAAAATATAAAATACCTAGGAGTAGTCATTGACTTGAGTTTAACATTAAGTCCATATGTAAAATAAAGTTAAAAAAATAGCAAAAAAGGTGGGTTTCTTTGTTAGAAAGTAAAATCTGCTTAACGAGTGCAATACACATACATCTCTTGTATCTCTTATGTGACACTATGATTATGAAGTTACAACGTATGCAAAATAGGGCCATGTGAATAATTTTAAAAAATATTTGCGATATGTAAGGGACTCGCAATCCTATAATTTAAGAAGTGGTGATGACTTCAGGTTGTCCGCTTATCAGGAAGCTGTTACTCAAAACAGCATTGTATATAAAGGTTGCCAACTATTAAACAGTTGAATTTGAAAAATGAAATTAACTTTAAAAGATTCAAGCAATTAACAGCAAATTATATAAAATGCACTTTTCCACATACATATATAAAAAAACTTGTATTGAATGCAGTAAAGGTTAATTATTAATTTTGCACATTAGGTTAAGTTTGAATATGTATATATATATATATATTGTATTTTTTTTCATCTCCCACAAACTGTTAATATTTTTGAGTGATTTGAGATATCGATGTGTGGCAACTGTTTGTGAAAACAGGACCAAAAAATGTCTCGCCCATAGTCGAGCATATGAAAAGGAAAAGAAGAGCAGAATTTGAAAAAATATATCATAATTAAGTGCCTATTGTATTATATGTTTTCTTGTTATTTTTTTGTTTTTCTTTCTTGAGTTAAACGTATTTAAATTGGTAAATAACGTTTTAAATACGAAATCTATGGACAATAATGGGTCAACAAAAATGGAAGGCAACCAAACTCCACCCAGGGCATCATCACGAATTGAGGACAGGTCTATGTTAAAATTATGTAAACAATAAACAAAAGACAATATAAGGTTTAGTATCTTCAAAATTATAAAATGAAAGATAACGTTAAAGCGTTAGATTTTTGCTTTATATAATAATTTAATTGTTAGTAAATGTTTTTCTTTTTTTTTAGTTGTTGTCTCGTTCAATATTATATCATCCTTCGAATCCGCTGTTGTTTTATATGTATTAACATTACATAAACTGCAATAATTGTTTTTGCTTTGTTATTCTACTTTTTCCTCACTTTACAAGCTAACATATTTTTCGAAGCGTGCAGGCTTTTCGCTGGGGTAAATTCAATAGACATAATTTTAATAATAGAGTGCAGTTTTATGTTACCTTTTTTATAGTAGTCTATAAATGCGATGCAATATTAAAGCTTTATTGGAGTTTTATTTGAGCTACTATAATACTTAAGCCTTACTACAACAATTATTGGCACATTTGGCTTTCAGAGTTGCATATTTCGTATGTTTCCGTATTCCAGGCTCTAATATTTAAGCATTTTAATCTTCTAACTACAGTTTGCAGTTTGCTACATAAGTTAATTTTCACTGTGATGGGACATACTTGTCAGATAAGGACTACAGGCTTCTTCACTTTAGGTTACAACATCCAATTTCTTTGTCATTCCATCGATGCAAATGGCAAACACATAATATCTTGCATAGTCCCACTTTTTAGGCAATTCAAATTCGTAAATAGGATTCTTCTCAGTGAACTCAATAAATTCCACTACAAGACTATTGACAATTGAGCGAATTTCAATCAGTTTCAGCGGACAACTTGCCGATACAATTAGTTTGTTTTTATTCAAATCTATAACAGAACTAGTTTCATCAATATGGTCATCTCTTAACCACCGATGGTACGCAAGTATGACTGCGCAATTTTTAGTGAAGTAGAATGAATCACTACCCCTTCTCTGCTCGTGGTATTTCTCTAAGAAACGATTTTGTTCCCTCTTTACCTGTGTAAATCTTGCATTTGCTTGTGACTCACCGATCACTCTATCTGGTAGACTCTCAGTCATTTGATCAATAGTGAATACTCTGTTTAGATAGTCGAATCCATTTCCCATAATTCCATCGTTGGTGTGACCTAAATCAAAGGTATGACCAATCTCGTGACAAACTGCTCCCAAACTTGTGGCATAAACCCCCGCATAAGTACGCCTATAATTACTATCATCAGCAAATCGTTCCAAGTCAATACGCTGGACATTCTCAAAACAATTTAAAATATCTTCAAATTTACTTGGCCACGAGTAGAAGAATGCAGAACCAAATAATGCCAATCCACCGCCACCAAGTGCAGCATTACCTCTCATATGTCGTTTTATGTTTTCATAAGAAAAGTCTCCATCGATTATAGGTTCATACTTGGTACAACCTATGAATGCGACAAACTTTACTCTAGAATCGTTTCCGTATTCTGAATTTATAATCTCATAGGCAAACTTGTTCCATAGTTCCTCTTGAGTGCTGTTATATACTTCCTCTACTTCCAGATTACTTTTGAACAATTGACACTGGGACTTTAATGAGAAAGTTCGCCTTCCGAAACCGCTCTCGTTCAGTTTCTCAGCATATAGACATTGCAGCAACTTCATATTTAAATCGATAATCACACGTGCTTCTGCTGCAGTACCACTTTGTTTTTTGGATCCATTAAAAGAACCATCATGACCCTTACAGATAATGTATAGCGGCTGAACCTTATAAGGATTCTTGGACGGAATATACTGACATTTAAATGAAATGGATGCACTGCAATAGGAAATGTGAAATTCCTCCGTTTCCGTTTGTAAACGGTGGAGTATTTTGAATTCCCCATTTGATGAGGACACTAAAGCTGTTTGGTAAATATTACCGCTGATGCTTCTGAGTTTGATTTGTTTTTCAGGACATGTCTTACATATTACTCCTTTGATCAGAACTAATTCTTGTGTGATGACGGAGTTGTTTTTTAAATTTGTTAACTCTATGACGTGGGGCACTTCACAACACATTGCACAGAATTACACATAAACAAAATGTAAACGAAGTGAAGCCATTCAAGCCCAATAAAACCACTGAAAGTAGGTAGGTATCAGTGAACTGACTTGCAATCGTGTCGATGGAGCAGGTTTATGTATAACAGCTGAGCAAAAAATGTCAAGTGTATGCAGCATGCATGCGTTTAGTTAAGGATGGTGATGGATTTGTTGGACGGATGGCCGTATTCAGGCCAGAATATTGCTTTAGTTAGATGTTGCCTTTAATATGAAAAAAAAATTCGAATAGCAAGATTCATTCCAAAGTTTAACAAAAAAATTGATAATAATACACCAAGAGAAAGAAATGATGGAGGCAAATTAGTTCAAATCCAAAAATAGTAAAAAACTAAAATATTGCATCCAAAAATTTTTTTTTTTGCCGCAATAATCTACTTTGCGAAAATCCTTATACTTAGTAATTACTTTGCCGAATGAAGAGATTCCGTTAAGCACTTTGATGGTTCTTCAACCCGAGTCAAAGATAGGTTCAATAGAGTTGACTCCGAATAGCATTCTGGACACAAGTTCGGTGAGAACTAATGCAAGAGGAGCAAATCAAAGATTTCGAACAGAGCATCTCATGAAATTCGCGACATGTTGTAAGGAGTTGTAAACCAATCAGTTTCAGGCTACCGAGATAGAATGAAAAGTTGACGCTGTCAACCCAGGGGTGACCCCGTTACGCGAAACGGATAAGCCTTCGCTGTACAGATTCTACACACAATAAATGAATGCTGTAATAGGGTGACCAGCATACACTGGCGTATTCAAGAAGAGGCCGCACACAGATAATATAAAGTTATTTAGACCAGCGCTTGACGAAGTTGGAAGGAGAGTTGTCTTTTCTTGTGATGTTATCTATGTGGGCACCGAAGCTCAGTTCATTATCTCCGATAACACATAAATCGCGCATTTCTGTTACTATGGGAAACGATAAATTACAGTAAAACATTACCATTACAGATTAACGAAAGCCTGGTGGGTCTGGGGGCTGAACTTGATCTTATGTTTAATTTCTGTTTGATACTTAAGTGTTTTTTTCTAATAACAAGCGACAAAGGATCGATGACTATGAATAACTAAATAAGGTACAAAATCGAAAGTTATCCGATTAAAATCCGATACATACGAACTTGACACTGCTATTTACTTTAGGTGTTTCTTTAATAATTTGTTGCGCCTTTTTTCTTTTTAAAATTACAGGAAATTAGAATAAACCCGAAAGGTGAGTTAATTACTTGCTTTGCTTAAGATGACCCTACGGAAGAAATGGAGTTGGTGTTCAACCAGCTCGATTGCAAGCTAGCTCCTTTCCTATAGTAGAGATATTCCTCTTCTACGCCGCCTGCCTGGGGTAGATTCAAGGATTTTCCGAAACGACACGTTGATATTCATCCGAGCTTGATGCGTTTCTGCGACATAGAACTTTAATCTCAGCGCTGGTATCGCTGTCTGAATCAATAACGGAGCCTAGGTAGACGAAGAATGGTTTCTAAAACCACACCGTAATGGCCCAATCAGGCGGTTGACTTTAAGCGCTAACACAGTGAAGCAGTAATAAACTTTTAGACGAGGTCGAGGAGACTATTACCTCTACAGTTGTTTCTATTTGTAGGCTCTCTTTTTTTGAACCTTTCGAATATCCACAGGTTTTTGGCAATCTTACCACCGATCTTCAGACCTAGATGCTGTCACCAATGAACTGCTTGTACATAGAATTAGCCGACGCTAAAACTCCTCACATATTTTCTTGTCTATTGGATGTTCGGAATATCCGCAGCCGTACCTTGACCACAGCAAGTTAGTAGTCCTAATCAATATTCTCCCTTGGAAACGTTCACATATCCGTCATATTGGAGGAATCCATTCAGTCGGATTGAATGGATTAGATGTCCCCTTGTGAATACGGAGATGACGTTCACCTCATCTCTCACTATTCAGGACAATGTTTCATCCTGTCGCCTAGTCCATTAGCTTGAGAACATTATTGCAGATGGTTTCGTGCAGTCTATACTTTCCAAAATATGTTCCACCTTTTAAGATTTGCATTAAAATCGCCCGAGACCATTTTTAAATCATAGCTATGGCACGTACGTACGTTTTGTCCAGCAGCTCGGAGAAGCGATCTTGGGTGTCATTGTCTTTATTCACTATAGGGACATACGCGTCTCTTGTGGTGATAATGGCAAATTAGATACGAATTGTATCGCATTTTGTGGAAGTCATATCCGCTTATTGTTCAGTTGCACACGGTCTATTAATGGACTTAAAATTCCACGTGTATATCCTAAATTCGTCGGTCTTGTCATCCACGGCCATCCACAGCAAATCTATTCTTAAACGAAATTTTTAGTTGCTGATATGTGGTTTTTACATGTTTGGTAGTTAACCCACCCACAACCCTCAACTTTAGAGAGTTAGGGTCTTTTTTATTGACATTTCAGAGGAAGGAGCCTTGATGGGGTCATCCATCATTTCAGTATCTGAGTAGTCGTTATAAACCCTTATTAGTCTGAAATCCAAATACATTGAAGTAGTTCATATACAGTTGATTCGATCGCGTGAATTCATCCGTATAGATTCTCCTTCTCAAGCGCATTAATTCTCGACAGTGTATTATAATGTTCCCTTTTTTTCTTATTTAACACTTACGTTCATGTTCGTAAGTTGGGCAAGTCGTTTAAGATTGAACGAGAGCAGTAGCCGGTGTCTACCTATAACCCAAATGTGTAGTCATAGTTATGGCATTGGGCATCGCCAGGTTGATGCCAGTTAGTGCTTACCATAATCGTACAACAGCGAATTATTTCATAATTTTACCCCCAGCGAGTGTTGTATATCACACGATCTTTGAGGAAAAAATAAAATAAAAGATTGATCTAATTCTAAAGATGGGCAGGAATATTTGTGTATACGTATTGAGCTATGGGCCAAGTAGAGATCTTCGTCTCATCGATCTTGATCGAAAGTTCACCTTCTCTTTAAACAGGGGCAAGATGGTTACTGTTAACAAACTATTAAGGCAAGCCACTGTCTGTGCTCATTTTGCACAGCTTTAATGTAATGACTTTAAAGTTTGAAACACTATAACTATACATATATACAATGAACTTTCACGTTGGTGTTTTTCTTTATTTTAAAAGTATTATCTTATCCAAAGGTTAAATAAACTTAACGCAAGCAATGTCAAATCAACTAAGCCACACCCTTAGCCTAAGGTGAAATCGAAATGTGTACATACAAATGTTACGGCAGATTACAAGCAATGCCATGTCTTTTATTAAGATGTACTGCGTAAAAGACGTACAATGTTACTTTCAAATATGAATCACATTAGCATTTTTACAGTTCAAGGCTACCTTAGTGGTATACAAAATAAACCTTCTGTTTAATAACTAATTAATTTAACATAAGCATAAGAAACGTTGTATTACAGCCTTTACATAAAGACAACCCCGGTAGATACTGGGTGCAGAATAGTTACAAGGGAATCTAAAATTCTCTAGACGAACTAACCATTATTTGCAGAAAGGCTGTATTACATTGCTACCTTAAAAAAACGTATACTCTTACTAAATCTCGGCGAGAAGATATTAATCTTCCAGCACAGTTTCATTGAAGAATTGCCATAAGATGAAGGGCTGCTATTGTATATGGTACACTTGCGGTCATAAAAACCGCACCACCTAATGTGCTCTCAAAAAATGCCTAATTACATCAGATCGTAAGGGTTTTTCTCATAGCGGAGTTCGGCCTCGTATTTAGTGCAAAAAAAAATCAGTTTGAATTGAGTTGTGACGGTGACAAGTAAAAAAAGTGAAATGTCTGGTAAATATCATCAACTGACTCGGGACGAAAAAGTTCAAATATTGACTTTAGTCGAAGAAGGGCTTGGCTATCGTGAGATTGCGGTTAAAATAGGATGCTGTCATTCAACTATCGTACGACTGATGAAGAAAAAAGAAAATTTGGATCCACTGGGAAGGGAAAAAGGCTCGGGACGAAAACGTAAAACAACCCAGAAGACGGACAATGTATTACAACGAATTAGCATGAAAGATCGCTTTAAAAGTGCTGTTCGTATAAGAGCAGAGCTGAGTGAATTTCATCAAGTTGATCTAAGCGCCGAAACCATACGCCGACGGCTACGGGAGAGAGGTTTATATGGAAGACGACTAGCGAAAAAACCTCTCCTAACCACAAAAATGAAAAAAGCTCGCTTGACGTGGGCAAAAAGGTACGAAGATTGGACGCAGGATGATTGGCGATGTGTGATATGGTCCGATGAAAGTAAATATAATTTGTTGTGTGCCGACAATTTGCCATACGTACGACGGTCAGCAGGTGAAAGGTTCAAGGACGAGTGCATAGTCAAAACAGTGAAGTTTCCTCAAAGCCAGATGGTTTTTGGATGTTTTTCTTTTTACGTTTTGGGCCCTTTGCACTTTGTTAAAAAGTATGGAGAAGTAGTAAGGGAGTTTTTAGTACCAGCAATTGAACAGCATCATTCGTATACTGACAAGTGCAATTTTCAAGATGATTCTGCACCTTGCCACCGCGCCAAATCCGTAAGTAAAGTGTTATAAATCAACTTCTAGATGCCTATTTTATAAATAATAAACATACAAGTAACTAGAGTCTTTCAATAATTTTCAGTTCAAACAACGTTTGATGACCTCGGAATTACCAGACTAGACTGGCCAGCTAATTCGCCCGATTTAAACCCAATCAAACACTTGTGGCATGTAATGAAACGTAAGGTGGCTGAACATAAACCAGAGAGTAAAAAAAAGCTAAATGAAGTTCTGGAACATGTATGGAATACTGAAATGTCAAGGGATATTACTGAACTTCTAGTAAACTCGATGCCTTCTAGAATAAAAGCGGTTATAACCGCCAAAGGAGGAGCAACTCGGTATTGATAATTTTTTGGTAAAAGTGGCATATCTAAACATCTTATATACACATACATAAAAAATGTATCGTTTGATTTTGTTAACCAATGACTGTATTAAAATATTTTAAAAAAATAAGAAAATTAACTGGTTTTTCTTTTTTTGTTAATATCTTTTTTAAAACATTCAATAAACAGATGGAAATTAGATAGAAATACTTATAAACTACTGCGGAGTACTCAACAAAAATTTCATTTCATTATAAAAATTATTATCGTAGTTATTAACAATTTTTCAATCATTTTGATATGGTGCGGTTTTTATGACCGCAAGTGTATATGTACATGGGTACATGGTTTTTTCGGTTTTCCTAAATACATTACTCGGTGTGTAATCCTCTATTTAAAGGAATATTTTAGGAACTATCACGATTTCTGCTGACCCTTGTCTGTTAGATTTCATTGTTTCACTAGTGTTTGCATAGGTATAACCAAATTAAATTTGATTTGACATCGACGTCTGGGTTTTTGACAGCTGCTTGACCATCTGAATTTGACTACCTGATCTCCCAATTTTCTATTTTACCATTCATAAGATCGTTTTATTTATTCTTGTATGAGCACCTCCTTCTGATTAAAATGGTTCGTTTGAATGGTTTATGAATATTGGAACTTCATTCAATTTATGCCATATTGCAGCTGTACTGTGATAGACTCAAAAACAAAAAAACGGAAGTGCAAGGCTTTGCCAATTAGAAATTTAAGTTAAAATAAAGGAGAGTTAGATAACGACACAATCGATGTACACACATATGAAATAAAGGCAAAATAATCGCACACTATTTTTCAGTGTCCCTTGTTAGCTAATGTTTTGAATTTATACCATTAAAACTGTATTTTCTCCCTTGTTCAGCGCTGATGCAATCAAAATAAAAATAAAAAATGATAACAAAACAATAAATATAATTATCTTTGGCCTTTATTTTGGCGCTCTAATAGTTTAGCGATGTAAGCCTCGTGATTTGTTAGAGTTGCTAACAATCCATCATCATTAATAGCAGTTTTAGCATCAGAATAGTTTATATCTTTGTTCGTCAATGTAGTCATTTTGCCACCTAGTGCATTTAAAATTGCATTACCAGCACAAATATCCCATTTCTTTATTCGAGTTGTGTGTAAATAGGCGGTGGCATTATTCGCCACCACTTGCAGCACCTTATAACCAGCTCCAGCTGCCGTAAGTATATTAGAGTTTTCACCAAAAATTTCCTTAGAAAAGTTTTTAGCATCACCAGCATGAGATCTTGAAACTGTTATGATTGGATATTTTGTTAAGATGTTGCCCTAAAAGAAAAGTTATCGGTGTGAGTTTTGAGAAATGTTTAACTTGTATACTTTCTTAAGGTTTGCCAGATCCTCGGAGACAGACTTTCCAACCCAGGCCCAAGACGTTTTGCCTGCAAATGGACTGTGAATAACGCCTATGATTGGAACACCACCCACAGCCACACAGACCATTGTCGTTACGTATTCATATAATTTCTCTGCGGAAAATTTAAACAATTACAGGTATTGCATTTACACGTTTGTTCGACTCTTGCTTACCTGTAAACTCTTTGGTAGCATCCAGTGGATCTATCCACACTGTAACATCCAGTACATCAACCAATTCGTCTGGAGTCACAGCAGTTTCATGTAGCACCGTTGGATCCAATTCGAAAACACCACTTTCGGAGCACCCTTCTTTGTCTTCCTCGGAGATTATACTCAGTTTCGGAAATATTCTATGCAAGCCACCTTTCATTATACAATGAGACCTTCCATCAGCCTGCGTATAAGGATCATCAATACCTTCCAGGGTTTTGCCCTTGCTCTTTTGCTGAAGATCTCTTGAACGTGCAACCTCCAAAATCTCTAAGCCACCTCTTTGTGCCGCCTGTATCGACCCGATAAGTAACTTTCGCATATTCACTTGATTTGTATTGCGAAGCATTCCATACAACGGTTTATCTTCCGAAAGGACATTTAAGGTGTATATTACGCCGCATGTCACAATCACTGCGAGCACAAACGCTGGCAGGCGATTTATCCGAATCGACCTCCCATTCATTGTGTAGATTTTAACAATTGACACGATACGTATGGATAGAGAGCTCGAAGAGAATAAGGTTTATGCCAACGAAACGAAAAATACTCTTTGGTGAAGCAGCAAAAAAGTAAAACGTATTATTTATTCTTCATGTTTTTTTGTGCTGAGTTAGTACAGCTGTCAGAAATAGTTTGTTGACCTGACCTAACCAGACAGATGTATGACTAGAAACCAACTACTCTGAGTAATTTTTTTTTATGTAAAATTGTATAACACTTTTGACCGTAGGATTTGAAAGTGAACTACTTCAGAGCGAACCGAAATTTTTGATAACAGTGGTTGAATTTTATCAAAATAAATGCGCAAACAATAATTATTCATATAGAAAAACTTAAATGTACATATGCATTTAGAGTTCAAGATGTTATTTCGACTACGACCTGATAATGTACATACTACCTACATATATCTGAACTGCATGTCACACATTGATGTGGAGAGGAAAAGGTTGTCTAAAAAATATGTTGAAAGTTAAATTTAGTTTGTGAGACTACAGCGAGTTTTATCTATTTTAGCCTATTTACTTAGATTATTGCCAAAAACGAAAGACGTAAGGTGTCAACAAATTCATGTGCTGCATCTTGTTTGGAGATCTGCAAAGCATTGGAGCTCTCTACATGATATTACTTAAGACCTATTTTGAAGTTCTGTTAAAACATTATTAACATGTAATATTATTATTTTGTATGTTTTTTGTGTTTTTTTTTTTGTCTAGTATTCACAACAGTATACAACTGCAGTCTTTGTGCTGCCTGATAGACACCCTTATTTACTACTTTAAGAATAACACTTAACGATGTAAATGTTGGATGCCACCCAACTGAGCCCAAACATCTTTCTCTTTCTCTTTATTCAATTTTTCAAAAGAATTAATACGTGCTCCGGCATTTTAAGAGTATTAAGTTCTTTTTTAAAAAAAATATGCAAGTATTTTTCCACGTAGCCCTTACAATATAACATACAGCTTTAAGACTGCATCAATCTTTCCTGGGCAGATAAGTCCATATTTACCTAATCAGAGAGGCAATGTGGTGTTAACATTTTTTGTTTTTTTTTTTCCCGGATCAGAAACTGACCAGAACGTTTGACATTGAAAGTAATTTCTGAAGTTCTGGTATCATGTCTCTAGAGGACATATCCATAAGCCAGAGCTTGTCTTAAAATTTTCCCGCAAGGAAAAGAGCACGGAGCTCTGTCTGATTAGAATCGAGGGATTAATGATTTTGTGAGAAGCAAGAAGGTGACAAGAACAATCGACCCAAGTAATTACTGCTGGTAAAGGTTTGAAATGGTATCGCGAATTTTACTATATCAGAAAAATAGATAAACTAACCTAGATGGCAAACTTCCCAGATATTGGAAAATTCTACTGATCGCCCCTATCCGTGTGACCCTGTCTGTGAATACGTGTGAATTGTCATCAATGTCAATTTCCTTCTCATTTTATACGAACCGAGGCCATTTTAATCAAAAATTACACGCACGTGCAAATCGCTCCCATTCTAGCAATTTTACTTGTAAATTGCTCTCATTCTATTAAATTTTGAGAAAGCTATAGAGAATGTAAAAGTGTTGGAATCCACTTACAGTGTGTCTGTTCGAAAGTTAAGGGCTTGCAAAAGTATTAGTAGAATTTGACATCTAGGTTAGTTTATCTATGATCAGGAAGAACCTCTTGATACCCATAGTAAGGTAGAGATTAACTCGAGCAGTGTTATCCCTGTTGGTGTGAGATTCCGTCAGTGGAAGCGCGCGCATGTAACTTATGTTATTTTTTAAGGGGTTAGGCACTCTAGAGGCCGGCCGTAAAAATAAGCTTTTTTTTGATTTTTTTGTTCAGGAAAAATATAAAATAAATCGAGTTTAGAAAGGTAGAAGTTTATTGTACATATGACTGACTGTAAAACGTAACTTTTATAGAATAATTTATTTAAAAATGGCGGCTGTGCATCGTTTCTCAGATGACCTCTCTTTTTTGGAAGGATCTAGGGCCGTACCAACAGCTCTGATAAATTTTGAATTAAGATGAGTCACTAAATTTTTTTTTATTGTACATAACAACAGCTAGAGAAATACGTAGGATATATTTTGATATAATGATATATGGCCGAATGGCGCACACCCAAAATCAAACTTGCAACATTCGCCAGAAAATTGTTAATAATATATTAGCTATCAAAACTAACAAAAACCCTATGTACTTATTTAGACAATATATTTTTACAGATCTAGTTAAAATTTGAAATGAATTCTTCAGTTATGGGTGCGGCCAATTTGAAAAATGCAGTTTTGAGATAAACACGTTTAAAAATTTAAGTTATAGAAAGCCTACTAAAACAACTATTTCGAGATATTGCCCGGCCATAATCTTTTGGGATATCGTTTTTGAGATCCTAAGGGACCATTGAAAGCAATAAAAAAAAAAAAATTTATTTTTTGAAAATCCTAGAGTGGCCTAACCTCTTAATTGGTTTGTATATTGAAATCAATTCTTGATAGAAAAGGTAAAGAAGAACATGACAAAAACTGATTAAAGCCATCTGCCCACAACAATGTGCGGAGTTGTAGACCCTAAACTATTTTTAGTACTCCCCCGCATGGTCGATTAGTGCTGGTACCAATAAAGTGTCATTGCGTAAAGTGATGAGAACTCTCTTATACTATAGTGGGTTTTCAATTTCCAGCTTAGTTTACTATCTAGTTTGCGTTTTTGTGAATTTAGCTCGTTTCTAAATTTAAGTGAAGTGGAGGAGAACCTGTTCTCCGTGACAAAAGTAATTAGATTACTCAGATTTAAAACCAGCAGCAAAATATTGACTTTAAGGTGCGTAAACGGCTCAAACGTTGCAAATTTAGCCAACCCGTTGAGCATCGCATTATTAAGCAGATATGCACCCTTAGGATAAGCATGTTGGGAATTGTTTGGATTCTTTTGAATTATAACGTTTTTTTTTCCAAAATCCACTAAAAAGGGAAGAAAAAATTGATTGGCCTAATACCCTGTGCTTGTGAATATAATATTTGGAAGTGGATTTTTCAATCAGAACTTAAGGCAACTTTATCCGTTTAAATAAAATGAAATTCATAGGAAGAAAAATAAGAAAGTCTCGAAAATGAGTAGAAATTACTTAGTTCGAAGTTCTAAATATATGGGGGATCCACTTGGAGTTCGTGTTTTTTAGGACTTACGCGATAGAACATGCTGCAATAACAAAGTGGAATCATTCCATCCAGCAATCGGTCAGTCGCAAAGAATAAAGACATCCGATTTAGTAATAAGTTAAATTTCTACCTCAATGGCTATGTAAATATGCGAAATTGCCGCATATGTGGAAGCGAAAATCCCGAAGCGGTTCCCAAAGTTGATGCTGGGCAGATAATGTCATTGGGTTGGACGTTTAAGCTACTAATGAAAGTAAAGCGCTTGCAATCAATATAGTTGTATCAGAGTGAGCCAATAAAGCAAATAAAGATTGCTAATTTTACATAGCGACATGCTCAGCTAATTGTTTATTACATTTTTTCCCAAGACTAGAAGGTCACGAAAAAATTCTTTCAGCAAACTTAAAAAAGACAACATTTGCAGTGAAATATGTACTCATATATACACACGTACATGTACCCATTTTTTGCATTACAAAACGCAGACAAAAATCACACAAATTAAAATATTTAAATTTATTTACAAAATCTGTTAGTTTTATATACTAAGCAAATAAATACACTTTTATTAAACACTCATGGAAACGTCCATGCTTTGTTCACCATCACTGCAAAGTGTAACGACTATAGATGGATTAGGGTTTTTTAGCCTTTGTAGCATACCCTTTGAAACCAAGTCAAGCTTCAAATGTTGAACGTTGATTGCATTGCCATCCCATTGCAGAAGCGATTTAAGTTTTTCAGCATCGCAGAGGTTCATCATTTCTTTTTCAAAACAATGAAACTGTCAGGTTTTATGTACTGAACAAATGTTTATGTTACCTACCCATCCCACCGCCAAAATATTCATTCTTTTCTTTTTCCAATGTGATCTTAATTACATCTTGCCTGGCAGCATGCTGATTGGCACGGCTCTTACTAATCGATTGTTTTAATGCAATTTGCTCTAGTTCTTCATCGAAACGTTTTAAATAAAGTGCAATGAGCTCTTCGAATTCCTCAGGACTTAAAGGTGTCGTACGATCTCCTAGTTTTCCTAGAAACCAACTCAGTTTCTCGCCCATGATGTTACTCTTGATAGCATGACCTAGGCGGCTTTTGTGTTTATTATTCATACGCTTTGCTTGTTTGCTAAGAGCTTTGGTTTTTCGGCTATTTGGATGTTTACAATTTTCCAATTTCTTTTTAAGATTTGCCTGCAAAAACGATATTTGTTGATTGAATTTATTAAAAGTTTAAAGGATAGAAGTGTTTATTTACCATTTTATTATTTGGATTGCAGCACGTTGGTGGTTTAATAGTAATTGACAGTTTTCAAATCCATCTGCCATATTATTCATGCAAATGTCATATTCTGATGAAAGTGTTTGTATAACCAAGTCTGGATATCATATTCACAGGGTGATTAATATATGTTTACGATATTTTATGAGACAATAATTACCATAGGACCTCAAATATGGAACTATAAGAATTGACAAAACGATTCTCAATATGATCTTAACCACTACCGAACATAAAATGACAATCTTTTTATGAAAATTTAGTTACATGAAGCATTTTGACATTACTGACAGTACAAAATTATTTGAACTAAAATATACTTTTCTTTTAATGTTAAAAATATTGGAGTAGTAGTCGAAGCCAAGCTAACTAGACACCAATATAATGTTATAAGAGCCAAAGACCCTGAAAGGTTTCCTTCTTACAAAGTTGTGCAAATTTCAAAAAGAAACGTGCTATCCGAAAGCAGAAGACATGCATGTAACAGATACTTCAGCTGAATTGCCACTCCAAGCTTTGATAAACCATACTGTGGGACGTTTGATTATAGCTCAAAAAGAAGTAATATTTACTTTGAAAGATGACCAATTACAAAATTTGTGTTTGATTTCCAAGTGGGCCTTTGATGGTAGTTCAGGCAGAAATCTGTCGGAATGGATGCAGATGATTCAAGTGCGTTCATAAGTTATGTGATACCCCTCCAATTTGTTTGTGAGAGCTCGGAAGAAAAAGGCGTGATATGGCAAAATCCCAGACCTTCTTCAATCAGGTACTGCCGTCCAATTAAACTTAAGTATATCAAAGAATAAGCACAAGTTTCGGTACCTGAAAAGCTAAGAATAGATGCTCAAATGCATTTTGCCATTCAATAGTTAATGTTGAAGTGGCATATAAACTCGTCTTTAAAGTGGTGGGCGAAAAGCTTTGTAACACTTTGACAAATACCGTCTCTTCTCAGCGTTGTTATATCTGCGGTGCAAGTTCTAAAGACTTCAATAATATTGAAAAGCTACGAGTACTATTGAGGCTCTACAATCCCAGTGCATTGCAGATTGATTTGTCAGCAAACAGATGGCAAGTTCGTAAAGAGGATAAAGATGTCGTGGCATCAAACAATGCTCGAATACAAAAGAAGTTCCGAGATGGAATGGGTCCAACTATTGATCAACCTAAGCCTAGTTTTGGGAACTAGAACTTTGGCAACACTGGCAACGACTTTTTAGCAACGCAGATGTGGTCCTGAAATCTTGGGTTTCGTTAAGATATTGATTGGAAAATTTTATGTTATATAAGTTGCCATTTCTAGTGGCTGTGGTATAAATAGTGAAAAGTTCAAAATATTCACACTCGATACTGCCAAAATACTTTGTTCTATGGCCCAGATGTGATTTTTGCTGCATTTCTTCTAATAGGCCAACTGTGTGAAGGAGCGCAGGAAGCTAGGAGCAAGGATTTCAAAATATATTGCAAGAGCTTTTCAAGGAAATGTTCCGAAAAAAATGCAATGAAGATGTTTTTAATTTAATGTTGATTACATCAAATCCGCTGATAACAAGCTACCGACAACTACCTAAAAAAGAGCTTAAATCATTTCCAGAAAAAGTTTTCGATTTAATCATTGTCCCAAGTGTTTTTTATTCTGAGAGTTCCAATTCCAACATTAGCGATGAAAGTGAGAGTGATTGTTTATCAGTGAATCTGAATTTTTAGTTTCCTTTTGCAAAAATAATTGTAAATAAATTTAAACAATTTACATTATTTATAATACACATACACAGTTTCTGTTTTGCTTTTTGAATTTTTTCTTTTTTTCTAAGTTTAAAAAAATCATAAGTTCAACAATAAAAAAAAACTTTAAAAACTCAAATATGCTCTTTCTATGTACTAAAAAGTGATTCTAACATAACATTCATTCTTACATGAATTGATTCCAGTTTTTGGGGTATCTTGCCCCACTGTGTAACGTCGATAGATTCTATGGGACAGGGTCTTAAAGTTCACAACCAGTGGTAGTCGATAGGAGACAAATCTGGTGAGTAGGTTGGATGAGCCAAAACTCAATATCCCAACCCTGCTAACTGTGATCTGGCATTCTCATATAGCATGATGGGACCATGCTAATTTACCAGTGAAGACTGCACAGCTCCCTCGCTCTTTCACAGTACTATAACCATCACCTTTTAGGGGTGTAGTTCTTCCTTGGGAAGTTTCCTGAGAGGCACAGTCACGTCTAACCATTCTTTTCCTCACTTGTTCCTTTTATCACCCAGAATCCACTTCTCCACAGATGATGACTCGATGCAAAACAGAATCCACACGATGTCTGTTGGTCAAAGATATTCGCCGGTACCAAGAATTGGGGCAACCCATCTTTCCATATTTTGTTCACCTTTCCAAAGGCTGAAAGGAAATGACTTATTGTAAAGATTTAAAATCTTAAGGAACGGCCACAGCTACAGTCGTAGCTCTGACTACTTCTACATAATCAATCAATTTGGCCTTTTTTAAGAGGAAAGTCTCCTTCTCTGAATTTTGTAAACCAGTTTCCAACTACATATTCTCTTCGCTACACGTACACTCAACCCAAAAGAGTAGATGATTTCCGAGTCACTGCAGTTGCGTATATATAACTTCTTTTTTTTTCAAAAAGTATGCACACTTATGTTATCACTTTATAAATGATTAGTAAATCGGCAAATTTCATACATAGCGACATAATAAATCCATATTCCTGCTTTTTATATTACATAATTATACGGACGCTATATCAACGCGGGGCAGCACAGTAGTTTATAGTTTATGAGCTACTTATGAACTGCAGTGTTAGAATGAAACAAATTTATATTATGCGGCATTCTCAAGCAATATTTACCTAAAGTATCTGACACCTTGTCAGTGTCGATTACCTTTACTTTTCAATACATTCGCTTCAACGTCTCATTGGGTAAAGCGTATGCACAGAGTGTTACATTTATGTTTGTATGAGTTCCACTCTTAAATCAGTTACTACGGCTCTGTTATACTACCTCGATCAAAAGAATGTATTCCGAAAATGGGTATACAAGTTTATTCATCTAAATATACGAGGGCGGGTCAATAAGTCCGTGACGTTTGGATTAAAACAGATTTTTTGATAAAAAAATAATTTTATTTTTCAACGTAGTCTCCCTTGAGCTCTATACACTTTGTCCAACGCTTCTCCAATTTTTTTATCCCTTCCAAAAAAAATGATTTGTCGAGGTCCTCAAAATGACGAGATGACTTCATCATTGGAGTCAAATCTTTTTCCACCAAGCCATTTCTTCAGGTTTGGGAACAAGAAGTAGTCGCTCGGAGCCAAATCTGGAGAATAGGGTGGATGAGGG
The DNA here is from genome assembly GCA_963966105.1 of Volucella zonaria. Taxonomy (NCBI): domain Eukaryota; kingdom Metazoa; phylum Arthropoda; class Insecta; order Diptera; family Syrphidae; genus Volucella; species Volucella zonaria. The sequence goes on from OZ014532.1 coordinate 163,522,927, forward strand.
AGCAATTCATAGCCCAATTCATGGATTTTTGCCATGGCAACTGCACATGTGTGCACCCTTGCATTGTCTTGGTGGAAAAGAACTTTTTTCTTGGCCAAATGAGGTCGTTTTTTTTCAAATCGTTATTGAATCGGTCCAATAAGTTGGCATAATATTCCCCATTGATTGTTCTTCCCTTTTGAAGGTAGTCAATGTGGATTATCCCGCGTGCATCCCAAAAAACAGTCGCCATAACTTTATTGGCTGACAAACCCACCTTGGCCTTCTTTGGCGCCGATTCACCCTTAGAAACCCACTGTTTTGACTGTTGTTTGTTCTCTGGTGTGTTGTGATGGATCCATGTTTCGTGCACGGTTACAAAACGGGGCAAAAACTCCTCCATATTGCGATTAAACAACGCCAAACCTTCCTGTGAAGTTGTTACACGATTGCGTTTGTGGTCGACTGTGAGCAAACGCGGCACCCATCTTGCGGAAAGCTTTCTCATGCCCAAGTGATCATTCAAAATTGCGAGATCCCTACGGCTTCCACAATCTCTCGCACTCTCAATCTTCGGTCGGCCAACACCATATCGTGAATTTTTTCGATTGTTCCGGGTGTAGAGACCTCAACTGGGCGTCCAGGACGTTCGGCATCTTCAGTGCTTGTACGGCCACAACGAAATTCAGTAAACCACTTTGTTACCATTGAAATCGATGGTGCAGAGTCCCCATAGTATTTATCAAGCTTAGCCTTGGTCTCGGTAAAGGTTTTTTTTCGCAAGAAATAATGCTTAATAAGCACACGAAATTCACTTTTTTCCATTTTCTCCTCAAATTAGTGAGTAGTCTGATAAAAATAGCTGTCAAACACAAACTAACTGACGCAGCAAGTTTAAATTTTGACAGGAGTCAACTGACAAATTCCTGTTGACAGGAGCAGTGTTGCTGTTTCAGTACAGAGGTCAGAAATTCAAAAATGCACGGAATTATTGACCCGCCCTCGTATATTGTCCCCTTTAGAGTAATCCCCATTGACTGCAACACACTTATGCCAGCGCTTGATCCAATCCTCTAAACATTTTTTATATTCGGTTTTCGGTATGTCCATCAGTGCTTCCTGCGATTTTTCCATTACTTCCTCTCAGCTGCTGAAATACGTTCCCCCATAGTGGTTTTTTTTAACTCGATTGAACAGAAAGAAAGAAGTCACAGGAAGCCAAATCAGGTGAATCCGGTGGCTGTTGGATATTTGTTGCATTTTTCGTCAAAAAATAACGACGGTGCGTTATCATGGTGCAAAATCCACGAGGTTTCTACCCACAATTCTGGTTTCATTCGGCGAATTGCTTCACGCAAATGTCTCATAACGCCTAAATAATACTTTTTGTTTACTATCTGGCCTTCTGGCAAAAATTCATGATGTACTACACCGTTGTAATCCATGAAAACCGTGAGCATTGCCTTCTCTTTTGACTGAAAACGACTTGGTTTTTTTGGTCTCGGCTCATTTAGTGAACGCCATTCAATTGCCTGATGTCTGGATTGCGTGTCGTACTCATAAACCCACGTCTCGTCTCCAATAATGATCCTTTTGATGAATGTGGGCTCGGATTCAGCCTCGCAAATCATCTGTTTTGCAACGTCAACGCTGTCTCTTTTTTCAATGAAATTGAGGTCTTTGGCACCAACTTTGCTGCTACACGAGGGAAACCTAAATCATTAACCAAAATGTCTTGGACGGATCCATAGGCAATGTTCAAGTCCTCCGCTATCTCTCTGATGGTTAATTTGCGGTTATTGACCAACATTTCTTTTACTTCATCAATGTTTTCGTCGGTTTTCGATGTCGATTGTCTGCCACTGCGTTGATCATCTTCGATTGACTCACGACCACTTTTGAACCGATCGCGCCACTGGAAAACGACTGTTTTCTTTAGAGAATCGTTGCCAAAACATTTTTCCAACATTTCCAACGTTCGCGCACCATTAAATCCGCTTTTTACGCAAAATTTGATACAAGTTCGTTGTTGCAAATTTAAATCCATTTCTAAAATTGTAAAAAATCGCCAAAAATCGTAACTTTTGCAAATATCAAGCTATGACGCTAAGATTTAGAAGGAATGTCAACAATGGATTTAACAACTTAACAAAAAAAAAACAGAACACAAATCGGAACAATTTGAGCGCTACACGGTGGTGTCTCCCGGGAACTTTTTGATCTAGGTGGTATAAACATACTTAAGCTGCTGTCATAATGTGTGGGCGGCCCAAAAAGTTATGAAGTTTTCATGAACCGGTATGGAGGACCATTACTTAACTTAACAATATTTATGGCATTATCTTTCTGAATTGAATAGTCTTGTTCGGGTGCAGGTATCAAATCGCGATTACGCAAACCTTATAGAATTAAAGATAGTAGGCGTCAACAATTTATACTATAAATAAATATTCTTTTCTCTTATGCCTTGATGTTCTACAATATATCTTTCTTGGGCTGATAAAGCCTATCCTAAGTAAAGTTATTTTATTTGTACTGTAGAGAAGTTGGACTAAGAACATGGTCCCGGAATTCAGCCTTAACAAAACTGCATACATAACATATGTGAGCAATCGCCTTGTTGTTAGTAACACTAACATAAGTGTTACTTGGAGCGTATGAACTGACGAAGAAAATGCCATCGAACTCGATTTTTAGGACTTCTTGGATAGATCATACGATCTCTCTCCGAAGTTTAACGTTGTCTTCAACTTGACTTAAAATTTGGAAGAAAAACATTTTGGTAGTCAAGTTGGAAAGTTCGATCTATATGGAACGACAATAATTAGTTTTTCTGAGAGGGATGTATGATCCCGCACGAAAGACCGTTATCATAAGCACAGGTTTCTAAATGTGATCAAAGGCCCAGCTAGAGTTGAATAATGGAAGATATTCCTTCTACCTATACAAATGTCGACTTTGGTTTTTTCTTGGACATGACCGGTATTCAGTGTATTCAGAAAGACACTGCAAAATTGCAAAAATAAGTTTAACTCTGAATTTTTCGACTCGCATGAAATAGAAAAAGACTAGAAAGAGCCTCTAATGAAGTAACACTTTACCACCATCCACAAACTCAAATAAACATTGCTTCCAGTGTTGTCAATTATCAAGAAGTACCAGGTGGTAGAGTGAAGGAAGAGCCCAAAACAGGAAAATGCTGTAACAAAGAAGGGAAACCGGAAGGAAAGCAACCCGACGAAAAGATTTAATCCCATTTATGATTTGAGAAAGATGCAGTCCTTCGAATAAACAAAATCCGCATTCATAAGAAAGTTAAACAGATGAGAGATGGGTTTGGTTTGGAGCGTAAACTAATTTGAATTGAGTTTGCAGCAACTGTTTGCAAAAAAAAACACGCTCCTCTGTTTATTAGCGGTTTGTAATAATCGCTTCCAAAATTCCTAACGTCAAAGATCAAGATGGTATTCTACATAAGCCAAATTTGTTCCGAATGTCAAATGAGATATCTGAGAGCGCCTAAAGAAAAATACTTCGGCATGTTACTACGTTAAGTGGAACAAAAGCACAATCGCGATCTCTATCACCAGTTTATGTAAATATAGTCGGCTGAATGGACCGAAAGGCCTTTAACGATCCATCAATGATTATCTCCAAGCCCCGGTAACCCGTTTCAAGAAAAGGCTACATTTATCTACCTACAACATACTTTGCACCTATGAAAACAGCAACATTTCGTTTTTAATGGTGAATGGGTCTGAAATAGTTAGAGCATTTTAATTTGTTTTGTTTAATGTGTTTTTCTCAAAAAATAAAAATAAAAAATTTTATATCCAAAACACATAAAATAATTCAACAAGACTCGATCATCTCGTCCTAATTCCCTTAATTACAATTAATTGGCTATCGGTAACACATGACAATGTTTACAATTCGTTATCTGCTTACAATCTGTATTCCAAATTAATTAGCGAATACGAAAACATTTTAAAGCTGTTTTTGTTATTCTTTATTCAATGAAAATAACATCGCATAAACTTTTCGTTAGCAAAAATGTATCACTGCAAGATGCTCTCAGAAACGAATTATACTGCTTCTCCGTGGATCATCACTTACTTTACATCGAAAATTCCATTTAAATTAGTTTATTTCCTATACCACATCTGTAAGGTCTTCATCCTCTTAACTTTCTTTTGCAATTGCAGCACACCATACATCAAAGCCTCTGCTGTTGGTGGGCAACCAGGTACATAAATATCGACCGGGATAATCCTGTCGCACCCACGCACAACGGAATACGAATAGTGATAGTATCCACCACCATTAGCACAGCTTCCCATAGAAATTACCCATCGGGGTTCCGGCATCTGATCATATACCTTTCGCAAAGCCGGTGCCATTTTATTGGTCAAGGTCCCTGCGACAATAATAACATCAGCTTGACGTGGTGAAGCTCGGAAGACGACACCATATCGATCCATATCGTATCGTGGTGCAGCGATGTGCATCATTTCGACGGCACAACAAGCCAGACCGAATGTCAATGGCCAAATAGAACCTTTGCGACCCCAATTAAGTAAATCATCTAAACGAGCGACGGCCCATTCGGCTGCGTTTGGTTGTTTTGTACCGAAGGGAGAATAACCTTTCTTCGGAAGCGGATTTTGTGGATCCACAGTAGGCATGGTTTGTTGATTACGCCGCACAATTGCCGTGTTCACTGATGGACCAAAGGCGCCTACCAGCCGTGCCAGGGACAAGTCCCCTGCAGCCAGGAGTTTTGGAGATTTGTTTACAAGTGCAGATGCCGATCGTAACATCTCTCCTACAAAAACAAATTTCAATCAAAATATGAATTTTATGAAAACTATGTTAAGGGTGAAAAATTACGACTGATTTTAGATGAAAATCTATTTTAAAAACAATTGGGAATCGCACAAACCTTTTTATGTAACTTCCACAGCACAATTTTTCAAGAGATGTCAAATAGATTTTTCGTTGTGTTACGTTGGCGTACATGTAAAACTAATGACAGTTTTCGAAGGGAAATTTACAGTAGTGTCTATAATTTTGTTTTTTAATAAAGATCAAATTAAGAACAGGGTGCGCCAATATTACATATGCATGCATTTTTTGTGCCAGTTCTGGACTGGATTTTCGGGTGAAGCATGACGTTTTTCCCCATATCGTTCCATTTTTGACATGAAAAGGTGAACACGACGTTCATGGGCAGGACTTTCATGCCACGCCATGAACTTACTCTGTGTCGATTGCAATCGTATGCGTTTATATTTGGACCGTACCCTGCTTTCTGAGTTAATATAAGAACATAGAATTTCTACATTAGATAAAATCTTAATCCTAAATTAGCATTATCATCAGATTTAGTGAGGCAGAAATGTTTCCAGTAACAGGATATGCGTTACATACAACTCATTTAAGCCTGCTTACCTCTGCTTATTTTGGTTTGTCTTAAATCATAAGTTTTAACCACGAGTTTTATAATCATTCAAGTTTTAGATAATGGACTTGCGAGGGAGACTCCTAATGCTGAGTAAGGGTTTGAACACAGGGTTTAATGGCTCACTCGCAAGTGTTTCATTTCTAAATGAGTTCTTAAAAATTAAGGGATTTGCAGATCTTCTACAAAATCCCATATCATCTCGCTTTAAGCTTTTCTGCAATTACCTGTACAAACTTACTCTAGGGACCTGCCATACCCACCAATTTCGCTGGGAGCTACGTCAGCTGATACGTGTTTGCCGTCGGCTTTTCGAAAATTGGTAAATGCCGACGGGAAACATGCGGCTTGTGAGAAGCTGATTTCCTTGATTAATGTACGGTATTAGTTGCGATGCAACACATATGAATTCCAAGGAGTTAGGCTGTTTCATTTTAAATTGGCTTTTAAAAGCAAAATTTGCCTTCTTTCCCACAGAAGATATCAAGGGTTAAACCATGTCTAGCCACTTCATCGGCTTCCTAATTCCACTCTATACTACTTTGTTCCGAAAAGTGCGCTTTCAATTTTGAGGATTTAAGAAGGAGCCGTCAAATGAGCATCATCATAATTGGTTTTAGTTCAAATGCCGACCTCTGCTGAATCTCTTTCAGATACAAGAAGAGTTTAGCCGAACTTTTAGCTTTTAGTCGGGATACAATAGTGTGTCCGTACACGAAGGCTCTTTTTGTTCTGAACAAGATTACTCAAAATTAAGAAGCCGGTACTTCTTGCGAGTGGAACTTTGAGGTCAAATTTGAATATCAGGTAGTGATTCATTAGTACCCCAACTCAACTGAAAATACTAGCATATCAATAGGGGATACGAGTAGAGCGACGCACAGCAGGTTCCAGGATGAGGTTCCGCATGGTTCTTAAGAAACCGAGGTCAGTGCGGACAGTAGAATTAAAAGTCCCTACTCCTCAATCGCGAGCGTATACCGAGGTAATGAGCGACCACCTATAGGTTTCCCTGGTTTATGCAAACATATCTAACGGCAAAGTCGGTTCTGGAAATCGAGGGCGACATTAGCAATTTACATTCTTGAATGACATTATTTCAGTTTTCTCTGAGGAAATGCAGGTCGTTTTCGAAAACGTCATCTGCATCAAATTGCTTCTGCAAAATTTTCTTGAACGCAAGCTGCGAAAATCATTTGCTCGAAAACGACATTATAAATCACACTGCGTTTGCAGCATGTTCGATAATGCAGTGTTTGCAGGGCAGTTGTCCATAAATTTTGCGCTGTGCAATAACGTGCATTCAACGATGATGGCTCGGATCGGATTACTCAGACGAATTTCTATCTCGTGAACAACAAACACATAAATATCGATTATATTTAGGTATTTGTTTTAACTAAATATTATTTTTATCAGTTTTAGCAATAACTTATTTTTCTTTATTAGTCTGTTTCGACCATGTAAATAATTATATTTGTATTACATACTTGTACTGTCACCATCATTTTCCAACATAATTTTCTCAATAACTTTTGTTAAAAGCTCCGTTTTACTTTGTTTGAAAACGTTAAATGCAGTTGCAAGAAGAAAATCATGCAGGTGACAAAGATCAACGATATCAAGTAACGTTTGCAACCCTTATTAATTGCTGCATTTGGCGATCAAGTGACGTTTTCGAAAACAGCCGATTACTGGACTGTTGACAGCTGACAGCTTAAATCCGTATAACACATCAGAGACTCGCTAACAATACACGTTTTTCTTTCATGTGAGGAGGATTTAATAACGTTCATATGAAACCATTTAAGATTTGTTCACTAAAGCTGGTGTGCAGTTTTATAGCATTCCATGGTAATAACTAAAGTTATTCAGCCATAGCTATCATAATGCAAATCAGTAGCTAAAGGCATTCTATAGAGAGGAGTTACTTTACTAATATTTATTATTATCTCAGCTATTAGTTATAAATATTAAGCTAAACTCAAGGTAATAAAAATAGTTGCGCATGAAGATCATGTGGTCATTCTAGTATAATATTATATAATATACATACTCGTAATAAAATATAATAATTTAACAGATGTTTAAAGTTTTTATATTTGAATTGATTAGTGTTTGGGTTTTGATACGAGGGCGGGTCAATAAGTCCGTGACTTTTGGATTAAAACAGATTTTTTGATAAAAAAATAATTTTATTTTTCAACGTAGTCTCCCTTGAGCTCTATACACTTTGTCCAACGCTTCTCCAATTTTTTTATCCCTTCCAAAAAAAATGATTTGTCGAGGTCCTCAAAATGACGAGATGACTTCATCATTGGAGTCAAATCTTTTTCCACCAAGCCATTTCTTCAGGTTTGGGAACAAGAAGTAGTCGCTCGGAGCCAAATCTGGAGAATAGGGTGGATGAGGGAGCAATTCATAGCCCAATTCATGGATTTTTGCCATGGCAACTGCACATGTGTGCACCCTTGCATTGTCTTGGTGGAAAAGAACTTTTTTCTTGGCCAAATGAGGTCGTTTTTTTTCAAATCGTCATTGAATCGGTCCAATAAGTTTGCATAATATTCCCCATTGATTGTTCTTCCCTTTTGAAGGTAGTCAATGTGGATTATCCCGCGTGCATCCCAAAAAACAGTCGCCATAACTTTATTGGCTGACAAACCCACCTTGGCCTTCTTTGGCGCCGATTCACCCTTAGAAACCCACTGTTTTGACTGTTGTTTGTTCTCTGGTGTGTTGTGATGGATCCATATTTCGTCCACGGTTACAAAACGGCGCAAAAACTCCTCCATATTGCGATTAAACAACGCCAAACCTTCCTGTGAAGTTGTTACACGATTGCGTTTGTGGTCGACTGTGAGCAAACGCGGCACCCATCTTGCGGAAAGCTTTCTCATGCCCAAGTGATCATTCAAAATTGAAACCACTGAGCCATGCGAGATCCCTACGGCTTCCACAATCTCTCGCACTTTCAATCTTCGGTCGGCCAACACCATATCGTGAATTTTTTCGATTGTTTCGGGTGTAGAGACCTCAACTGGGCGTCCAGGACGTTCGGCATCTTCAGTGCTTGTACGGCCACAACGAAATTCAGTAAACCACTTTTTTACCATTGAAATCGATGGTGCAGAGTCCCCATAGTATTTATCAAGCTTAGCCTTGGTCTCGGTAATGGTTTTTTTTCGCAAGAAATAACGCTTAATAAGCACACGAAATTCACTTTTTTCCATTTTCTCCTCAAATTAGTGAGTAGTCTGATAAAAATAGCTGTCAAACACAAACTAACTGACGCAGCAAGTTTAAATTTTGACAGGAGTCAACTGACAAATGCCTGTTGACAGGAGCAGTGTTGCTGTTTCAGTAAAGAGGTCAGAAATTCAAAAATGCACGGAATTATTGACCCGCCCTCGTATCTATTCTAAATGGGTAAAATTTAATTGTACTGATATGGAAAAACATACAGCGAAAATGCATTTTCTTGAAAAAAGTGGAATACCGGGTGTAATAGGTTGTATCGACGTTACACATATTAAAACAAATTCCCCAAAGAAAGAACTACAATATGTCTATTATAACCGAAAAGGTTATTATAGCATACTCGTAAATACTTTAATTGTAAGTTTCTTGGTGCATACACTTTTATTTAAATATTCAATTATTATACTTAAGGTTTGTGAGAATATGATGGGAATTCGCTACCCGAATTCACGCACGATTCATATGTCTTCAATATATCCAATTTAAAAGCAATTTTGGAAGAATGGCCTTACAATGGGAACCCGAATACTTGGCTCTTAGGTATCAAGAAGATTAAAATGTAAGTAATGTTTTTTTTTTTTTTTGTTTGTTTTATTTTATTTTTTTTTTTTGAAACCGTATCTCATTCCACCATATCGGAATTCAGAAGAAAAGTCGATGGAAAATATATTCAATAAAAAACATGCAAGGGCAAGAAACATCGTTGAGCATCTTAAAAACCAGATTTAAGTGCGTCCTAAAAACCAGATTTAGGTGCTTACTGCGGGCGCGAGAACTGCACTATTGTCCAAATAAGGCGACGCAGATTGCAAATATTTGTTCAGCCTTGCATATTTATATTGCCAACAACTTTTCTCTACTTGAGGATGAAATACATAATGAAACTTATGTTGATGAAGAAATAAGTTCGACAACATCACCGCTGTAAGCGACGAAGCTGTGTTGATCAGAAACAATATTCTTAGATCTATAAATACACAAATTTAAAAAAACAGGAATATAACTTTTACTGTATTTCATAATATAATATTCATCACGTTTTTTTATAAACTAAATAAAAAATTTTTATCACAAAAAAAAAACATCTAAAATAAGCGTTTTAAAGGGAATGATGACTTCAAATCCATGTATTGTAATTCAGTCCTGCGGGTATGATTCAGGTCCCCTATATGCAGTTCGTTTTGCGGTTCTAAAGTTTCTTGCTTAAGTTTGAGTTTTATTGTTCTGGCTTTCTGCTTACTTTATATATTTTAAGCTTTTCATTTTTAATTGTCAATAACTCTTTCTTTGTATGTTTTTTTTTTTAAATAACACTCTTTGATATACTCTTCTTTTGTTAAAAACACTATCTTTGATTTACTGCATTATAGAATTTGAATAATTATAAAATGGCTCTTGGGCAGACAAAGTTAGTCTATCTTGTACACTTTTATTTTGTTTTCTATTAGGTTGTATGTTTTGATATCTTCTATCCGTAATGGTGTGGTTTTGTAGGAAATTACCTGCGGTGTTTCAAACTCTACTTTACCCTCATTTTCATTTTGTAGGAAATCTGCGGCAATATTCTCTGTGTTTTCTGTCCTTGGAAACCCATCCTCTTCCCCAAATTCCTAACCAAGTGGATCCATTATAGTGTTCATATCTAACATGTTTATTACGGTTTCTTTTAAGTGACCAAAATTGTGTAATTTATTTGGCAACAGGGCCTTCATTTCAATGTTATTTTCAGAATTATTTTTTACTTTAAATTTTAAATCTGTCTAAACCTAATAAAATCCAAAATTCTTTAGATGCACAATTCTTTGCACATATTACAATTCTTATTAGCTTTAGCCATTTCTCCCACGTACGTATGGGGGGACCTAAACAATTTCTATTTCTCTGGATATTTTCTCCCATCTTCTTCAGTTTGCTTCACACAGACTCCCCTAGCAATATCCATAAATTTTAGTAATTGCTCCATCTGTTTTCTTCTTGTTTCTAATTTTGACCTGTATTACAATTTGGACATTATTTTTCTTTAAACAATGCATGCAATATCATGTATGTACTTATATTTTTTTCGAAAAAAATGTTTATCCCTTGACTCTGGTATCGTCGATGGGAAAATTACTTACGACAATGAACGTTTGACAAGTCGGTAAATATCAATCATAATCGACATTCCAATACCAACTAAAACAATTAACGTTTATCGATCAATGAATCTACAACAACAATCGGAACCTGAAACTCCAGCTTTTGATCTCCTCCATCTAATTAACCAGCAGCTTACCCTTTCCACCAGCGCTAGATTTTTAGGCGTCACCCTAGATCCGAAACTGATCTGCAAACCAAATAAAGAGCATAATAGATGTTAAACGTATTATCGGATTTAAGGTTTACCGATTTAGGGGACAGGATTATAAGGAGTAAATAGAAAGTAACGCTAGAATGCCATGAATTATGCATTCTTTTCTTCACCAAAGTGACGGCGCTGTAAGGATGACTACATTTAAAGGGTAGGGGACATAAAAAGGAATCTCAAATCAGGGTGGTAATTATAAAGAAACATCTAAAGAACTTCTAGTGTTGAAGAATAGAAAGCTAAATATAAAAGTCCGTAAACTTGAAGCCATGTTGGAAGAAAATAAAATAAAATTAGACTTATATAAGAAAAACTGTTTAAGGGATAAAAATTAAATGTATTTCGGTACACATTATATTAAGCTGTTTGCTGTTCTATCTCTGTTCTTAATGCCAATGATCGAAGAATCTGCTGGTGATAATTTACACTCGTATTTTCACTACCGTATGTGATCTTTCTTCAGTGAATGACTCGAACTCCAACTTTTTAAAATGCTATAATTTCTTTATTTTTTGATCAATTTTATTGTGCCAACGCAAAAAATGTTGTAAAATACATCAATTTTCAAATTGTATTTGTAGTTTTCAATATGTCCACCTTTGGCGCGAAGAATGGCTTGGTATTTTTTAGTTCCAACCTTCGCCTTCAAAATACCCCAGACAGAGAAATCCAACGGATTTGCATCCGGAGAATTTGCAATCCATTGTGTCGAAGAAATGAAGTGTGGAACATTGTTTTTTAACCAATCTTGGTTGACGTGCGCTTTGTGAGACGGTGCCGAGTCTTGTTGAAATGTCCACGGTCTCCGACCGAAATGATTGTTTGCCCAAGGCTTCAATACTACCTCTAAGACAGTTTCACGCTATACGATCGCATTAATTTTGACGCCACCTTCCAAAAATACGAGCGGAGAGCGATCATCGGCGGTTATGGCGGCCCAAACCATCACCATCGGTGCTGCCTGCTTTCTGGTGGTCGTCCGAAGGTGTAAATTTTCGAAGGACCTCTCGGGCAAGTAGACTCGATCATTTTGTTTGTTGACATTGCTCGATAACAAATGGCAACTCATCGGAAAAAACAAAATTTGGCACTCACCATTTTTCTTCCACTTCGACACGGATTTCGCTCAATTCGAGCCTTCACTTTCCGAACCATTTCTGCCGATGTTACTGTTTTTTTATGACCACCTCCATGGCGTTTTCCAACGGTGCCAGTATCATGCTGCCAGTATCACGGTAACGAGCTATGGTTCGAGACACAAATGATTTATTCACGTTGAAGTGTTGGAGGGCTCTAACGATAGCTACTTGTGGTTTTCTAGCCAAATATAAAGCAATCGCGGATAACCTATTGTTATCTGGAAAATTTTGTCCAAAGTAGTGGCGTTCGTTGGAGTGTCCGCAGACAAAAGAGTCATGTGATGAACCACCATATTTTACATTTCGTGATCACATATCCAATGATCACATATCTCAGAAATCGATTAAAAATTTAAAGAAAAAACCCATACGCACTATTCTCTTACTCACGATCGTGGTATTGATGCAATGCTTTCCCTTTCGATTAAAAAATAACTCTTCATTTGCATGTGGCCTTTTAACATAAAGATGAATTCCATCAATCAATCCTACAACTTTACAAATATGTTTTAGTGTAAAATATACATATGTATATGTGGACTATTTTTTTTTAAAGAGATACTTACCTCCGGGAATTCCATATTTTCTATAAAAATAATCTCTTGTTTTTTCAGCTCCTTTCTGGAATCCGCCATTTAATATGTTGTGCTCAAATTTTATTTTCTACTCTATTACTACTTCATTTATAATTTTGGAAAGGGTACTTTTCCCCAAAGGTACACAGTAGTCAGAAGAAGCGAGCCACTGGTATCCACCGGATCCTAATGTTTCCAACGTAGCGACTAATTTTAAAATAGGCGGTATAAATGTTAATAGTTGTACACTTTTAAAGGCTAAAAACATCCAAAATGTACTTAAAAGCTTCCTTGGAAACCCGGTACTTTTAAATAAATTGTTCTGAAGGCAATGTAAATGGATTCGATTTATCGCCCAAATACTTTCTTCTTACTCGCATATTTGTTACAATTTCCACTTCGTTGGAATCATTATCACTATCAAACAGTAAGAAACTACGATTTGCAAACATTTCTAAATTTACCAAGCGAAAATTGAAGAAAATTTAAAACCAAAGAGAAAACCCATATTAAAAACGACACCAATATAGCTATCTTTTTAAAAATGATAGCAAACCGATAGCAAGGACTGAAACGAATAAAATTTGGAAACGTTAAAGTAAAAAAAAAAATATTTTCATAATTAATGTAAATTTTTTTTATTTGCTTTAAAACTCTGTTTTTATTAAATTCATTCACAATTACAAAAAATAAAAAAAAATTATTTGGGTTCCCATTCTCTCTTCAACTTCTTTCGAATGTCCTTCATAAGGTTGGTGACAGTTACATCCGTGATCTTTTTGGACGCTATTTTCCATTTAGCACCAAAATCTTTTACGTCCTTTGCACACTGCTCACTTTTCCTCAATTTAGCTTTGACCACAGCCCAATACCTTTCAATTTGGTGGCACTGTGGAACATTGGGTGGATTCATGTCTTTTGGGACAAAGTCGACATTTTTAGCAACAAGAAAGCTCAACGTCGCATGAGCATAGTGAGCTGAGGCTAAATCTGGCCAAAATAATGTTGAATCCTCGTGTTTGTTTAAGAAAGGAATCAACCGTTTTTTTAGGCACTCGTTAATGTGCACTTCTCCGTTAATTGTTCCCGTTGTAAGAAATGATGAGCTTCTGTGTCCACATTGGCAAATGGCCTGCCAAACGAGATATTTTGACCCAAATTTTTCCATCCCAATCGATGTTGTTGATTGCGTAAGAATCTCAGCTTCCAACGAGTAAAGTCGGCTTTGACATAAGTTTCGTCATCCAAAACCAAGCACGCCGATCAACTCGCATAGCTTTCGGGCTCGTGTTTTTATGACTTTTTTTTGCTTTTCAGTAACTTTTGGTATTTTTTTATTTTTCCTGTTTTTAGACCGTTACGTTATTTAGATCTTTGCACCATTGTTTGGTTGGTATTATATTTCCGAACAACATCTCTGGATGACATAGTCCGTTTTTTTACGATGATACCCACTATTTTCCTGTCCAAATTTGTATCATGTGCTCCGCTTTTCTGTTATCGCTTAACTTTCAACGTCTCTAAATATCGTTTAATAACAGAATTCACTGTACTGCGTGCTATGTTTAAATTTTTTGCGATGAAACGGTTTGGACGCGAAGTATTTTCGAGCCATTTGTCGATGATCCTTTTACGGCTTTCCTCTTGACACATATTTTATAAATATTTTAAACCGCGCCGAACTAAAGTCAATAACAAACAGAAACTAGAGAATATACAGGCTAATTTGAGTACAAAATGAGATTGCAATTTTTACGCATTGGAAATATAGCCCGTATTAAAATTTACAAGTTTTATTCGTTTCAGTCCTTAGTACTATCAGCTATCGTTTTACAGAAAGCAACTTTTGAAAAAAAGAGACTATTCTCACTATCATTTATGTGTTCTCTCCTTAGAGACAGTTTCGCTGTCATCTATGTTGTTACAGAAAGCAAAACTATCATTACTGATATCACTTTGTGTGCTATCACGTTATAGAATTACCCTGCAGAACTACCTACCTTTGCCTAGTTTCCATAATAAATTATTTAATTAAAATTTGGCTAAAATCAACAAAATTGAAAGCTCTCCGTATATTCGAAATTCAAATTTCTTTCAATACTCGTATTTTGAATCCTTATTCAAAACCAAAACTTCAATGTTTTCCCATTAATTATACAAGTTTATATATATATATATATATATTTCTCTTTTGTTTTAATTTATCATTCCTTAAACAAAATAATATTCCATATTCCCATAACATAAAAGTGTTTTGTTGGGCAACAAATATTATTAAAAAAAAAAATAAAAAATTAATTACACAAGTTCATAAATCCTTTTGTCCGAATGTTTTCCCTTTTTTGGGAGTTTTTTTTTTATACTTCCCCCTTCCTCCTTCGCATATTTGTGTACATGTATATATGTATATTTTTTTTATTTGACATTAAACAGGTTACGAATGTTAAGACAAGAACACATAAACTCAGTGGTAGGACCCACAAGATGCACGCAATTTTGCAATGCAATTTTGAAATTTTGAAATTTTGCTCAAGCTAAGAAACCGTTTAAAAAGCAGATTCAAAAATACTCATCGTTTTGATAAAATTTTGTTTTGTTTTGTTTTTAAATGAATCCAAATATTAGGCTCATTAAGTCTTACAATTTCTCTCTTTAGCTAGCCATTCCATTTTGCTTGATATGCACTCTTAAATTTTGTAACAATGCTGATTTTATCTAATGGAAAAGATTCAAAATACAATGACTTCTTTGTTTTGTTTTTTTCTTTTTTTGTTTGCAATCTTACATTTATATACATCAATGGTTAGAACTTGTTTACACATAAAAAAAAAAACAGCTAGTTGCTCCTAACAAACAAATATAATTAAACTTTTTCTTTTATTATTATTCTTAAGTATTTTTATAGAAATTTAAAAAGAAATGATCCACACACACACTCGTAAGACAATTGTTGTTTGTATGCGTGGTGCAAAACAAAAAAATTAAAGAAATTATTAAGTGTGCATACGTGTACATAAAAAGAAAATTTTAAAGCTAGTACGAAAAAAAAAACAAAAAAAAAACAAACCACGAAACTTTCTTAAGAATAAAATTGTTCTCATTCGGTCTCATGATTCCACATATTTTTCTTGCAGTATTTTGAAATAAAACGATATATATGTATTAATGTATATTTTCTTCTATGAACTAATGCTAATTAAGGAAGGCAAATGAATTAAAACAGAATCAGAAGGAAAAAATAGAAACAAGAAAAACAAATTAACAGACATTGTGTATACCATGTGTTTTGTAGATTTGATTACCAAACCAAGCAAACTTAAGTTATGATTTCTTTAATGTGAGAGTAAAAAAGATCACTTAGTTCCTCAGGTTTTTAGTTGTAATAAAATTTAGGAAATTTTGTTTGTTATCCAAGAAATGAAACTTAACTTAATTCGCTAGTTTTTTTTTTTCTGGTTGTTGTTCTTAAAGTAAATTTTTAACGAAGCCATTGGCGGTTGTTGGACCCAGCTTCAGACTTCGGACATTTTTTTATTTAACCTCTTCAGCAGCAGAATGCTCACTGCTGATTGCTGGATTAGTTGTAGCGGTGGTGCGTTTTCTAACTCCTTCAGTATCAGCAACTTCAGAATCAGGAGCAGAAACCTTCTCAGCAGCAGAGGGTTCAGTGTTAACTGCTGGCGGAGTATTAGAGGCGGGAGCAGTTGCAGATGTAGATTCTGCTGGCTTATCATTTGTTGTATCCTCATCTTCATCGGAATAGTTTGTAGGTTGTTCACCCTTCTTCAAAAGACGTCCAACAAATTCGTATTTTTCTATGGGAAAAAATATTAATCAATAACTTTCTAAAAAAAAAAATACTTATAAGCTTACCCTTGAATTGCAACTCCCATTCCCGGACGGAGTCCATTTCCATGGCATTGAGATCACTTAGATCATCATCTTCATCTCTATCATTTGGTGTAACATTGAATGTAGCCAAGTTTCGAGATGCGTCGCGACCAGCGAATGATGCATATGGTCCACCTTGAAAAATAAAAATACATACAAATACATACGTTATTCTAACTGAGGCAAGCATCCATATCCAATTAACCTATGGAAGAACTATAATCCGCTTATTCAGTGATGCGAAAATAATAATGGAAATAATGCTGATTAAACAAATGTTGACTCATTAGATTAATGTAAAATTTTACTTCCACTATGTGTCGGAAGATAACGGAGAATTCGTTTGACCTGATACAAGTATTATCTCATTTAACCTTTCAATAAAAAAAATTATAGGTTAAACTGTAAACAGCCGTGAAGTAACTTAAAATGTTTAGTGAAATGAATTAGCCTCACGCTGGGGAACAAAGGTTGCATCCTATCTACCTCCTACCAGCCGACTTAGAAACCAATCGTCCCAGCAATTTTTTCCACCATCTTTTCGATAAGAACTACGAGTATATTGGTTTAATAGAATAGCTTATTCCACCGATCCCCGACAATTGCCTATTATGATAATTTTTACTCTTTAAAATTGTCCAGTCTCTCACACCATCTGGCAGGGAATTAGATAAATCAAACTGCGGAAGGCCGTTGCATAAACCCGATCTTATGAATTATTATATTTACGACCCTTTCTAAATTTCTGCAACGTTTATCTAACGAAAACAGACAATAATTGGCTTCTGGAACTTTTGATAACAACAATGGGAGTCCGAATACCTTCAGCAAGTGAATGGATTTCTATGGTAGAACTTGGACATGATGAGGGTAAATGAAACAAGCTGATTGTTCTATCTTAAAAAGCCAACTTAAGGCATACGTAAGAATGAAACACCAACTAGAGCGTTGGCCAGTCCCACAGTCGGTGCAATCGTAACGTATATTCATGGACGGATTGACTTAAAAAGTCAATATTTTGGTCTGCAACACAACATA
Source organism: Volucella zonaria (assembly GCA_963966105.1). NCBI lineage: Eukaryota > Metazoa > Arthropoda > Insecta > Diptera > Syrphidae > Volucella > Volucella zonaria. Next base: position 163,540,618 of record OZ014532.1, read on the forward strand.
GTAAAACTAACGTAAGGTACATACGATAAAAAGTTCAACTGACGTCAAATTTCCCACACGGACGAAACTCGTATTTAATTAAAGTCGTTTCTAGAACAACTTAGCTATTCTGATGTTCGTTTGTTGAATATTAAATTATTTACACGAAAATAAACTACTTGATTTAAAACAAACAAATATTTGGAAACGGAGTACACACGCTTTGACTTAAATGCTATTTTACCTCACCGTGCTGTTGCGCTTGCAGTTGCCCAGCTACATAATTATTCTTTCAATTCGCTGAATTATGATATTTCTATGTTATTTGATTTAAATATGTACTTAGAAATGTTCTAAAAAAATTAAAACTATTTCCTAATTCGTCTTTAGTCTGCAACGTGAGCTTAACATAAGCACACTAGAATGACTTGAATAATTTTTTGAAGAGTCAGACTTCCCTACTCTTATGTGGGCAATCATTAAAATAAGTAAACGCACGCATCATAAATTTACATTTCTCAAATGCATGAGATTCACCCGTCACGATTGACTAGTTTAGATTTCAATTCAATATCACTTGGTGCGATCTCACGAATTCACATTGAGATGTGAATAGACTTGAAAACGTACCGCCCCGCTCCAGATAAGGCAAAAATAATGGGATTCCCTAGAATTGAGAAATTTGAAATTGAAATGTAAACTTTTATTTCAAATGTAAATATGAGTAATTGTACATTTCACACGCGCTTTGCATTGATGAAATAGAAATAGAAATATCCAGATTTTTAAATTTTTTTTGGAATAAACAAATTCTTTTGGGTTTTGGTTTTGAAACACAAAAATAAAAGAGAATAGCATCAACTTATTTTGCGTTAGAAAAGCTTTTTAAGAATTTTAGTCCCATAAATTCATATTTACTTAGAGTTTGGAATCATTTAAAATTGTAACGATCTTGTTGTGTCGCTCTATTGAATACTCCATCGCAATCGAGTTGGTATATGCTACAAAGAAATATCAGAAGCTTTACTTATACAATTAATAAATTATTTGAAAAAAGCTTCCAGTGAATGGAAATCTTATTCACTAAAATACGAATCGAATAGTAGACGAAAATATCAATTCAACTTGGTTAGAGATAAGAGGAATTATAAGAGTAACAGAGTCGAACAAAATACACCTTAGCAGCGGAAACCACAAACCGAAAATAGAATGAATGACAAGCGAAATGTTGTCTCTAATGGAAAAAAACAAATACAAGTAATATTAAGAACAATGTCAGATATGCCAAAAATCGTTATCTGCGACAACAATGTGAAGACGTATTGTAGAACGACGCAGAGGCACGACAGATTCGACGTTCATAAAAAAAAATTTAAACTAAATTTAAATACAAGAAAAGACGAAGTTTTAAGTGGCGCATACAAATAGAAGCGGACCATAGCCATCTTAGAGCACGCAACTGCAGCCAGTTGACAACTGACTGCCCAAATTGGGGATGTTTTATGTTGAGGCCCATCCCCATCGCGGATTATAGTAAACAAGGAAGGAAAGCATACAGCGAGGACTTTTATAGGACGATAAATACAAACTAGAATCTTTTAATGGACCAGGGGAAAAGATATACAAAGTGCGTTCCAAGTTAAGCAGGACTTTTTAAAAATAAGAATAATAAACGGTTTTTTTTTTTGGATAACCGATTTATTTTAATCAAAATGGTTACCTTCCATCTCAATACAGCGATTTGCACGCCCTAAAGGCATGTCGAATCAGTGTTTTAGATTGACGGCCGCGATGTCCTTGCTGTCGTTACAAGCCTTTTGGATTGCTTCCATATACGTTCACAAAACGCTTTCTTTTCATAGACAAATGCATTTTTCTGAAAAGGTAAATGCCGGGCGATGTTAAATCAGGCGTGGGGAGTCGTTCACAGCTAAATTGCGATTTTTAGCCAAAAAATCGGTCACAAATGTCGATCGATGAGATGGCGCATTATTGTGCAATAAAGCCCAAATTCCTTCTGCGGGATATTCTGGTCGAATACAACGAATACGGTGCACCAAACGCTTCAAAATACCAAGATAGGTGTTTGAACTCTTTGTGGACAATGTTCACACTCGGTACTTTGATTTTGATCCTTCGTTTCTGGATCGTATAGAAAACAGCTCATCACTAGTCACAAGTAAAGGAAGTGTTTATTCTTTTTGGCCTCCTTGATGATGTCCTTCGAATATTGAATACTGAGCAATTTTTGTTCGATGTTCATTTTTGTACCAATGACACAAATATATTGTCATTTCAGACGCAATAACTCCGTCTCTATTCGTACAAACGTCATGAAATTTTGACAGCACATCAGAAGGATCTACTTTTCCGACTCATGTAATTGCCAATATATGGCCCTCACAAGAAATACATATTTTTAAAAAACTCCTGTTTACTTTGGAACGGGCTTTGTAATTTAAGATGAAAGAGTGCGGAAAAATAAAAAAATCGAGAAGCGACGAAATCGAAATGAATTTCTCAAACGCTATTTACAGATATGGTACAATTCGAAATGAATGAATAAATTAACATTTTTTAAGCAACCAAAAAAGAATAAAGCAATAAACTGATTTGATTATCTTACAAAATAACACGAACAAATTTAAATTACTCTGAATTTCGACTCAGACATAGCTTTGGAACAGAAGCATTGGAATAGAAATGCAAATGAAAGAACATTCTCTCAAAGGCCGAGAAATATAAAAAATATGAACTGAACATAACCGACAACACGAAGACTGAACACCAAAACATGCTTGGCACAAATAAAATACATTAAAAACAACAACAACTGAATCTAATGCACAATCGAACGACTTTATTAGAGCCTACAGCAAGCTTTGCCATGAAAAAGTTCTTGAAAGTCTTAATCGAATTAAAGTGGTTGACTAGTGTAGTCAACTGGCTTGAAAGCTACCTGACAGGAAGAACGATTAAAGTGATAGTACCCGTATAAAATACGCTTTCCCAATAAAAACATAGTACGCTTAATTTGCCACAGGGCTAAAAATTGGGACCAATTTTATTTATTTTACTCTGCGCAAGTTGTATAAATGCCGCCCAAACAAAGATGCTTCTTTAAAGATAACAACCATTTATGTTATAATCATCGGAATAACCATTGTCGAGCTTCAGTAAGAAACCAAGCAATCAAAGTCGTGAAAACCATTCTGTACCATATTTCGGATTAACAATAGAGCAGTACTTCCTACAGAAATAAATTACGCTTTCAGCTAAAAAGTGCTTTGCTTGTAATGGTATACCTAAAATACTTCAATGCTGTAAAGCAGAAGCAGAAGCAGAAGAAGAAGAAAGTAGACTTCTCATTAGTTGAATCGTGCTTAAGATTTATCTAAGGTACGAACACCTTAAAAACACATCTGCGTAAATACTATATTATATTAAATCATCGAAATCAGCCAAGTTACTTTCGAAATACTAGATGTAAGCGCTATATAACATTAATAAAATATTATGATGACCAGAAGCCGATAACCTACAATGACAACACTTTATCTTGGTTGGGCGTTTGCAAATCTTAGTTTTCAGTCTGCAGACTGCGATACTATTATTAAATTTTCTTGCTACCTTTACAGATATCTGTTAGGCTCTGACTTGACACATCTTTTGACCTTTCGGTTAAACTTTAGAAAGTTGTTTTTCTTCTATTGGGTTTTTCTCATGTTCTTTCTTTTTTCCTCTTTTGCCGTTCTCGTTCTTATATGCAGGACCACATTGTACGCGAGTTGTTTTGCTACATGTGGTAGATGGCGGGGCTCATGTGATAGTATTTTCTGGCTTTTAAATCAGAAATTTAGGCGTTCGATGCCCTACCGTGGTGCGAAAAAACATTATTTTTGGAGGCAACTAACAAACATGTCGAAGTACATTAGTTTTCTCACTAAATGTTGCAATAACCCCTAGGATTGTTATTTCTCTCTCTTTCAAATTTTCCAAAAAGTTTAACACAGGCTTCGGTATTTTAAAAATACTCATACCGTTTAAAGTGCTGAGTTCTTTTTTTTTCAAGTGTACTTGCTTTCACTATTTCGTATACTAGGGGTTTTGTGCGGCGGGACTCAACAGTAGGAGCATTTGTGACAGTTTTGTGAAATCGATGCCTCAAATCTTCGGCATTTAATGTAGCTTAGTTGACAGGAGGACTAATTGACAAAGGTTTTGGTGGTTTGGTGCAATTGTAGCAGTTCAACGTTCAGCAGTGCAGCAATATTTCTCCGTTGTTGTGGCTTCTAAGAAATCCGAAGACGTACCTTGGCTGCAATCTTAATAGTAATCTGAATTCATATTGGCCGCTTGGTGGCTTTGAATATACTCGTATATTTCATTGAAAAAGTGCTGTCCACCGATTGCAACATGGTGAATTTGGCTATTAAATAATCAGAAGAATGCCGCCAGTTTCCTTCTGTATATTTGAGGTAGGTAAGAGAACCGCGTGTCTGCTGTGAAACGTGTGGTCGAGAATTTTCATGTATAAGCATTGAATCTTTCTTGTTGACCAATCTCGAAAATAGATGGGACAGTTTCTGGTCCCATATGGTTATTACTTGACAGTACTTCTTCACTATGGTGATCTCGCTTGTATTCAGAAATCTAAGACGGATTATTCCGGCTGTTTACCACCAAACGGTCACCAATGGAGCTTCAGCTCAGAGTGATGTTTCGACTCTTTATCTTCATTTAATCATTGTGCCAAACGGGCAGTTCGTCTCGTGTTGATAATTTGTTTTTTCCAAAATCATTCAACTCGTATACCATTTATTGTTTAAGATTTTTTGTTTTGCTTCAAATTGATTCGGACCAGCTGATTTGATTGCATCTCGATTTCATACCGACTTTCGAGCCGTTTTGCGGGGACCTGTTTCAATCTTCAAGTTTCTTGTTAGCTAAGATCGGCCGAAATTTTTTATAGATATTTCGAGGGCCCTACGACCCATTTTAAATTGGTATAAGAAAATTTCCCGAATTTATTTGTTTCTATAACTAACTACATGTCTAATAAAAAGAATTAATTATAGAGCAACACTACTCCTATATACAACCATACCGTATATAACATTAAAATACAGGCACAACCACTTCACTTTGTTTCCAAAGCGTCAAAAGTCAAAGAAAAAAAAAAACGCAATAACTTTCTGAGTATCAAAAATCAAAACACAGTTTTCAGGAAGAACAGTGATTACCAGACTAACATAGATTATAAACGATCAATAGTCTTTCGGCCAGATTAGGGTTATTTTTGACTGATAATACATAAAACATTGTTTTTACAATTTCGAATTTTGCGTTCATTCCATTCATAATCGAACGAATAGATTAGATTAAAAGAATTTGCTTATCTCAAGAATTCATGACTGATAGCTCCACTCACAAGTTATTTATCGCTTTGATAAGCACACCTGATTAGCATAAATGATACCTTGATCAAAACCGCAAAGATTAGTGATTCTCTCCCTCGGTTCGTAACCCCAAACCGTCTTGTTGGTTTGAAGTTACGAATCAGAGAGTGAATACATTACAATTGTCGTCTCGACCAACCTATTATAGTTATGCAAATAAATTGTTCCCAAAATAAATTTTTACATATTTCTTTTTTTTTCTCTCAAATAATCGCGTTAACGCTATATTAAACTGAACATGAATTTTCTGAAACGCAATAAGAAATGTTTTGTTTCATTATCACCTATATCGGCTGAGAGACGAACGAAGTCAAGCACAATACATAACCAACCATATTAACACTGAGGCACAATAACCATTAGTCACTTGGGCAAGGTTTTAAGTTCGCATAGGAATTCTACTACTAAATTAATTGCTGACATGTTAACCGGGTGATAATTTAATATGTGTGAACGATGGCTTACATAGTGCAATTTCATAATCATTGCTAAACGATGAAGCTATATAGCATTCAATAACAAAACTTAGCTGTTGGCCAAAATTAAGAAATCATATGAAAAGCTTTGCAAGTTACCAAGCCGCCTAACACTTTTTAACAAACGAGCCATATGAAAAAAATTGACTGAGCTCGAAGCCAATGGTGAATATTAAATAAAAAAAGTGTAGTAAAAACAACACAAACTTTAATAGAAACACATTTACAATGTTATAAAATGGATAAGTACAAAAACGGCTTTTAAATTAGTTGCCACCACAGTGGCGAACCACATTCACTTTTGTAGTAAGGGCAAAACTTGCGCTAGAAATTTTAATTTACCATTTAAATTGAACTTAAACGCAAACTAAAGAAATGACAATGATTTTTTTATTTTATTAACAAATTTTTGGCATATTATTGTACGTTGCGAATACAATATGCGGCGTATGGTCGCTCAATTACGTTTTACAACAATGAAATCTTCCTGTATATCGTGAGAAACAGTTACAATATTGGCTTTCACACAAAGGTTTATTCGCATAAACCGATGTCTTCAGGTGCCAAAATAATCGGGCAATCTCGGACCCAATTAACATATCCATTCGTAAAATCATATTCTTGCTAAATTGTGATTTGAATAAATCAATCCTTTGAGCTGTCGTCTGGCATGTTCTGCATACTGTTAAAACAACATCCCATCCGGATCAGTCCCAGCTATATTTTCAATGAAATTTTCGTTTTGCATTGTCTGCACTGATCGTAACGTGGTTTTCGGCCTTATTCTAGAAAGTGTGCACAGTACGAGGCCACACTGGATGGGTATTGCCCAGAAGCGTATGCATGGATATAAATTTATTGATAGACGAATTTTAAGAATAGATTTCCACGAAAAGCAGATGTTTAACTCAGGCGTGAGTTTTTTCAAGATTGGATATCCTAACTAAATAAAAATGACATATACAATTGATAGCTATCCCTATCGATAGTTCGCTTTACATGGCGACATACCTGCGAATTTTAGGCTTTAGCATCGAAAAGACACGCGTATTATGCCGTTTTGTCACGACGCTGTCAAACCGTATAAAGCGATCAAGCAGAAAGGAAATTCTGAACAAAAATAACAGGATGAATAACATTTTCTCTTCCATGAATTCAGGAAAATAGGGTGTAGGACAGAGTTGCATCTCATTGAAGATGTGACTCAAACAATGGACACCCTCGAACACCCACGTAATGTCTCGTTTTTCACTCTGTTTTAGCGTTATTTCCACAACCAGTGCTCCATAGAAATCGCCAGTAGCATTCCCGCTTCTTCAAACTTTTAACCGCAATACCTGTCTCGCTATGAATGCTCATCAGTATACCCTCAGGCCCACTTTCGGACGTACTCTAAAATATCGTGATTCGTTCTTAAGCCGTACAACACGCTTATGGAATGCCCTCCCTAGCTCTTTATTTCCTAGTCATTATAACCTTCAAACATTTAAAACCAACGTTCACCGGTACCTCTCTTTCCATCCTCCCTGATTTTCCTTCGTCTGTCCTGTGTGCAAGCATTTTAAGGGTACTTAAATCCCTAAACAAAAAATCTGCGATGCACTATCGGTAGCAGTAACACAAATGGGCAATTTAATGAATTCCATTCCTGTTGGAGACGACTACTGAATTGTGCTCTAGAAGGTCCGTTTTCCTCCGAAGACACTATGTTACAAAGGCAAACTTTTCTTTTACGGCTATGTCTCTTCGAGATGGATTTGAAGACTTCGCGGGTCGGAATATTTCATCTTATCTTATTCGTCCAATTCAATGAATTCTGAACATTTGATAATTTCAATGTCCTGAGCTATGCATTGAAATACTGTCTATGCCAAAGGGGCGGAATATGACTCGAAGAACTTTTTTCTTAAGACACCCAATGGCATTTCATCCATCTTTGACAAAGGCTATGCCACAGCAGAACTACGAAAGTAACGATATTATTAATGCTTGCTTAATAGTATGTGAGGAAGACATACTTTTCAGTTGCCTTATTAATTCAAGGAAATAGTGAATCTTCGCTTGATTTCCCCGTGGTACAGATTACAGCAAAGACTAGGCCGGTATATGATGAAAAACATGCAAGGAAATACAGGCACCAAGGGTGCAAGAGTCAATAGGAACGGCAATTAACAACAACACAAGTGTATTTATTGGGTTATATGGTGACTAGAGTATTTTGACTGCAGAAGATGATAAAAGACATAACGCTACAAAATTATTATCACAGAAATATTACTGCTAAATTTTAAATTCTCGTCTACAACTTTGAAACAAACTTCCCTACAAAGAAGTCATGGACAATCCTGGATAACACGTCAAGAAACAAACGCCCCAGGCATGGCGGACGAATTAGATCAAGTCATATACTACATACCACACGTCTAGTCATAAAAACTGGTACTCGCCTCATTGTGGATGAGGATGAGACACATCCATTTCATGTTGCTTTTGACAAATGCGTTAGCATTTCGAGTGTCATCAAGGCTGTGTAAGGTGTTGTTAAGTTAAGATGGTTTTTATACCTAAAGCTGGCAAACAGGGGCATATAAAAGCAAAAGAGTTCAGACCAATAAGTCTGTCATCATTTATGCTTAAAACCCTGGAGCGACTATTGGAGATTCACATTAGGAATAGATCCAGTAACGGCTTTTTGGCTGAGTTATAGCATGCATACATGAAAGGAAAATCTGTAGAAACCGCTCTGCACGAGGTGGTGGGGAAAATAAACAAGAGTCTACACTTCGGTGAGTTTGGGATGGCGGCCTTCCTTAGCGTGGAGTGCACTGCCATTAAAAATGATCAGGTAGAGGCTAACATTGAACAGGGCATTACAAACTGGGTTTGCAACATGCTTGCAAGCAGGAAAATAAACTGTTCCATTGGGCAAGGCTCGGTCAGAATGTCCGTAGCCAGGGGAACTCCTCAGGGTGTAGTCATATTCCCACTCCTGTGGGTGCTGGTTATTAATGACATCCTCAAAAAGCTTAGTACAATGGGTATAACTGCCAGGGCATACGCAGATGACGTGGTCATAATAGTGCAGGGAAAATACTTAAATATTTTAAGAGAAATTATGGAGGTGGCCCTGAAGACGATCAGCACTTGGACAAAAAGCTGTGGTCTCAATCTCAACCCTTCCAAAACGGAACTGGTTTTATTCCCCAAAAAGTACAAGATACCTCAATTCAAACTCCCAAAACTCAACGGAGGGGAATTGCCCCTTTCAGACAGCGCGAAGAATCTGGGTGTGATTCTGGACAAATAACTGAGCTGGAATCTTAACGTGTCGGAAAGAATCAAAAAGGCATATAATGCTCTTTTTATCTGCAAAAGAACAATATGAAAAAAAAAATTCAATAAGCAGGTCGAATGAAATTGCAATTTTCACAGATGGCTCAAAAACAGAGAAAGGAACAGGTTCTGGTATCTTCTCAGAAGATCCAGAGCTAAGAGTGTCTATAAGACTACCGGGCGCAAGCAGTGTCTTCCAATCAGAGGTTTTGGCTATCCTCAGGCGGCTGAGCTAATGCAGATGAGATCGGTATCCGAAAGAGATATCGCTATCTATGTCGATAGCCAGGCCTCACTCAAAGCGAAGGAATCAATTAACGTCAACTCTGATACAGCCATGGGCTGTCGCACAGTGCTCAAGGCGGCACTATGCTGTCAGAACCGGGTAAGTCTGTGCTGGGCGCCAGGATATTGCGGTATTAAAGGAAATGAACAAGCGGACGAGCTTGCAAGAAAAGGAGAGCTACTCAACAATAGTTGAGTTGAAGTTGCCAATATCAAACCACCCCTTTGCATAGTGAGGCGCACTATCGAGGAAAAAATCACAAAGACTGCCAACCCAAGGTGGTCAAGTCTTGAAGGACGCAGGGTATCCAAGTCTCTTTGGCTAATAAAATTAAACAGGGATAAGCTTAGGATAGTATGTGGAATCCTGACAGGGGACCGTCTCCTGCGGCAGCACGCAAAGAGACTCAAATTGTGAGATACGGATAACTGCAGATTCTGCGGTGATCTCCAAGCTATTGAGGACATAACACACATACTGTGTGAATGCGAGGCAATATCACGTAGTCGAAAAAAACTTTTAGGGACATACTTTTTCGAAAACCTAGAGGAAACAGACGGCACGAACTTCAAAGCCCTTCTTGGATTTCGCAAGAAAATTGGATGTTTCACCAGTCACCACTCGTTTAGGTTCTTGCCATTTGAAGACAAATTTAACTGGTTCCACAGGGATCGCAATGGGCGGGTTTTGGTGCCTAGTGTCTGTGTGATGGCATATCCATCACACCCTGTTTAACCTAACCTAACCTAAGGTCGTGTAATCTTGAACCTGATGAAAACTGCTGCGAAAAGAGAAAATCTTGCTGCAGGAAATATCGGACTTTCACACATTGAAGCTAAAACATAAGCCAAAATTCAATGCTCTGCATAATGGGTATGTTCAACAATGAGTTCTGTTCTGTTCTGAGTTCAAGAATCAATGAATCAATTTCATGTAAATGTTGACCACGACTACGTTTTAAGTTTTCCACCATACGAAGAGTCCAATTTTGAATCACTTTTTCGAGCATTCATTTCTCACTGATAATATATAACATTTTCTTTTTTAACTAGCAACAAACTTTTAGCCTAAAGTGTGAAAATCTTAAAAATTTGTTTACAAAGAAAAAAAAAATAATAACAATAATTGTACTCATTTGTTGAGGGATTTTTTTTCTATACACTGTTTTTGTTGTTGATTTGGTTGTATGAGTATTAGTTTTCTGATTGCAAAGCACTGATACATTAATTGTACATTCAATATACATACCTAGCCGAGTAAGGTGAGAATGGTCAAATTAAGCGGTTTGAATTCAGTGCAAATGATAACTCGACAAGATTGTGAGTGGCATGACTGTAGCTGAGGCTCCAAACGAGACACATTCACATGTACATATATACATAGGTTCGTTCATTCCGTCCGTCCGGACCAACCAATAAACATACTATCTGAAATCTACGCTTGTACATTTTTCGTTTTTATCTTCATTTTGTTATTGAACAGCGTTTGTTCTACTCGTACATTATTTATGTATTATATGTATTTACATACATACATTCACGAAATTTGTTTCACTGTTGACTTTGGTTAATAGTTCAAGGTGCAATGGACATTTCGATTTAAAATAAATTTTTCTTTCCTTTTGTCTCTTCACTTTGCAACTCTAGAAGTCTAGACAATAGAGAAAATACTCAATTGTAGGGAAAGTTTTGTTCGGTGACGTACCAATGAAGTAAAACAACAACGAACGAACAAATTTCACTTTAAGATTTTGTGTTTTCACCCGGGTGCAACATTTTACTCGTAATTGCGTGTTTACCGACTCATCCAACATATGGACAAGCACAAAACACTCCCAGTACCAATTCCAATACGACTAAATTGGTGTGGGAAGATTTTTCAAGTGCGTAGGTGTTGAAAAAGGAAAATAAAATAGGAGATATGTATTTTCTGTGAAGTTATTACTCACCTGGTCCGTAGAATTTCTTTCCTTTAGTTACATCAAATACATTGCCATTAACTGCTATTAAGACTCTTCCATCTGGTTGAGTTCCATCGAATTCTCGAAGTTCTTTCACAGTGAAATCACGTCGCAGTTTAGGCAATTCCGGCTCTTGTGGTTTAACATCGCTGTGCGGTACTTCAATGCGGTCTTTGATGATTTTATAGACAAGGAATGCGATGACGGCCACCAGAGCCAAGTTCATGGGACTGTACATGATTTCATTGATAAGCGAAATGAGAAATGAAGGTTCCTCAGAGCCGGCATCTGGGCTACCTCCATCAATGTTTTTCGCAGACATATTTTCAAGAACTTCTCGGAAACCGAGTTGTCTAATTTACACTGTGACAGCTTTCGTTACTTTGCACATAGATTTCTTTTTTTTGTTTTTTGTTCCTTTTTGCGTAGCTTATTGAACTTTGATCTTTATTTTGGGGGTTAAGAAATGGTTATTAGAAAACAGGTACCGGACTATATGAAGGTTTACAATAAACAGAAGGATCAGATTGAATATCTGTTTAATTAATTAAATTGCAAATCGTTTTATTTCGAAATAATATTCTAGATGCGGAACGAACAATAAAAATGTTGTGTAAATCAGTCAACAGACGTTTAGTGGAATGAGGAAAAAAAACGAAACGTCATGATGAGGTAGGTTTAACTGGACGAAAGAAATGAAAGAAACTCAACTAACTTGTGGGTATTGATGATATGGGGTATATGTAGAGACTATAGTATTGGAGTTGCCAGGAGAGTAAATTCTTCGGCAAAGATTTAATACAGCCAACTGATTTAAGGAAAGTAAAACGTTTTATAGTATGCGTCAGCATAACGAATAAAGGCACAGAATTGAACGAATCAGGTTTTCTCTTATCAATTACACAATGATCGCCAAAAATTTAAATTACTACAAATGACAATGCTTATTTATTTATTATGATAAGATAACGTTATAAATACCAAAATACCAAAAACAAAACATAAACATATATTATGATTACTATCACTAAAGGAAAGAAGGTTCGATCAGTTGATTAGTTACATGCTAAGGTACCTGTCATAGATAGGGTAGATTTTATGAGTCAAAGAAGAAAAGGTTGATTGCATCCAAATTCCACCAAAAGTTCACTCCAATATATAATTTTCGATGTAGGAATAAAAGCTCTTTTTCAAAAGGTTTCGTTTCTGACACATTTTTTTAATTTTTTTTGCGACCGTCGCTTCGGAGCGCTCACACCGTACAGAAGACTCGAAAACATAATTCTCTCTGAAGGTATGAGTGCTCTGTTTTCAAAGCGTTTCTCTCTATAGATTTGCTTAATTTTTTGCTTATCGTCTAAGGGTGCGGAAGTCGAAAAGTGTAGTGCGAGGAAGGTTGAAGGAAAATGCGAATTAAATCTACACTAGAAAATCGATTCTTGGTAAAAACAGGAGTGTTGCACATTCTGGTTACGTTGCTGTTGTTGGGTGGTAGATATGGTGATTAAACTGTTAATAAAGCGCTTTCATAATCATGCTCTTTCTTTTAACTTCAAAAAATTCTATCCATGTCAACCTACCACTTCAACGATAACTTATGTTTTAGATTTCAGCGCTCCCCTTCTGTCAAAATTGCTCTCATTCCAAGGAAGCGGTTTTTCGTGTGTAGCCACTGTGTTCATGGGAATGACCATGGATATCAAACTTTCCAGATTTTGGCCGTGCTAAAAACTACTCTCCACTGATTACCTCTATCTGTGTGACCACCCTGTCTGTGAATACTTGTAAATTGTCAACAATGGACCTGCTCACATTGGCGTGGACAGGAAGATTGTCCGAAAGAGGTGTTGCAAAATGTAACAGGAAAAGGGAAAAAGATGTGAACTGACCGAACTGATTGATGTTATTGCTTTATTTATTGTTTATTATATTATAAAAGATAAAGTGTTGTCTGTGTTGGTTACAAATTTAAGTTTTCTTCCTTCGTCTTCACTTGTAGTCATCAGAGTCGATCTGTCGCGTTACATAGCAAAATCCAGAAAGAAGGATTAAATCGTTGATACAAATGGAGAACTGTATGTATTTAAGATGGCGGTTGTGTTCTTTTGTCAAAGGAGATAAGCCGTCAGATGGCGCATGGGTAGCATTGTGCTATTCTTTTGCAACAAGATGATAAGCTTTTTATTTAAGTGGGAAGAAGAAGGGTTACTTGTACCGAAAATCCATTTCTAAAGCGGATTTTCGGATTTTTAAAGCATGATGTTCTTTCCCATATCGTTCCAATTCTGACATGTTTTTTCATTTTAGTTTTAATCGTTGATGAGCAAGGAAGTGTAAAGAAGAGGAAAAAAGGTATGTTTCGGACCAACTGCTACATTTAAAAATTGAAAATGGTCCGGTTCAAGTATTCCGCTTGCCAAAAAGTGTTTGATCCCCATGAAAATGTTAACATGACCATAGGCAAAACTTTCATCCTCACGCCAATGTAAAAAAGCACAATGTGAGCTCCCCTCACATTTTACATACAAACGTCATCCACGTTACACATACATAGTGAACGTGTAAATTGCTCTCATTCTAGCAATTTCTAGCAGTTTACAGGCTTGTATAAGTGTTGGTAATTCACTTACAAGGTATTTGTGATGGATTTAAGTATTAGGAGAGTTTTCCATCTATGGGAATGACGTTCATGGGTAGGCAAGTATAGACAGGCTCTAATGTAACACTGCTCAGTAAAAAAACTATTTAGAGGTAGTCGAAGTAAAAAACACCGAATTGGATGAAGTGAGTATTCTTTAAGACAAAGTTAACACATCTAGTGCTAGCAAATACGTAGCGCAAGTCAATCGGTCGTTCATTCCTAACTTATGGTTTACACACGCGAGTTAAACTAGTAGGGTTTACATGTCTTAGTGTATCTGCACTCAAGAGAGCGAACTGGTAGCCAACTAGTAATTTTAATAGCAGACGAATTTTGCCTGCGAGTTACGCTGCTACTTTTTACTACTACAGATGTTCTTCTGTCTGATTTTAGAATTCTCTTTTTTTCGATTAATAGGTACTACCTATATATTGCTCAGACAATTTTGGTTCACTTTTGGTATGGAAATGATGAAATATGGTATGTATGTACCTACTTGTTGCAGGATGAATTCTGTTGTCCATTAACAGGATTATTTTCAGACAGATTTCGTTTACCGAGTGAAGTGGTTAGTAAAATTGTAAGTTTACGAAAATGTCGAAAATGTGTAATCGCGAAAAACCCCTTAAAATTATTAAATTATACATTTGTATCGTGAAAACGAGTGTGCCATCGAAAAAATTGTTGAGCACCTAGGCATGTTCAGAGAAGATGTCAAAACTAAATTAAGAAAATTAAGAAAATTTTCAGAATGGAAAAAAGTAGTTAAAAGCACAAAATCAGGAAGTGGAACTGGGTTGCAATTTTTGATAAATTGTATCTAACACACGCTGAATAAATAAAGAAATATTTGATTTAGTGTCAGAAATTAGTTGTAGCAGAACTTTACTATTACAATTTGAGCTTTCCATTCGGTACGTCAGCCACACGATTACGGATGAAATCTACACACTCGTTAACGTGTGCGGTAATTTGGCTCAGAGTTAACAATGGAAATAACCCAATCAATGTTTCTGATTAAATTTGATTGCATAGTTTTAGGATTAATATATAACTTTTGCTACCATATACAATTAAAAAAAGACAGCTATTAATAATTTTTAAATAAACTCAAGTATTACCGTACCTACGTTTTAAGTTGCACTTGTAAAACATAATTCTGATTTGTAGACCGTAATTTTCATTTCTCTCTTTTACACAGCGCAGAGTACTTGACATTCTCCAGGGCCGTTAAAAACCCTCTTTCGTGCTTTGAGCGAATATTCTCCGGGTAATCTTCAGTCTGGTCTGCGTTAACGGAGTGTGTATGAAAAGGTACACAATGAATAACCATACTGGCTATGTATCAACATGGATATGGACGAAAAGGTTGTGCCTACAGAGAGTGAAATGGATAGTTCATGTAGAGCGCATAGACACCAGTACTTCGGGTAGGAGGATCTTCGCATCCATCCCAGTGGAACAATACTGTAAAACAACGCTTTACCTAGAGTGGTACAGGATTCGCATTCAAAAGGAAACCTCATCCAATTCGACGTGCGTAACTCGAGGCAGCTAACTAAATTTGATAGAAAACACAGATTTAATTAATAATTGAAGGTTTTTTATTGATTCATAAAATGTACATGTCTGAAATAACATAACATGTTCCACGGCTTTGCTGGCACTCTTTTTCAATTTTCCATGACAGTTTTGTACAAATGTGACTGGATTTCCTTGAGACCGTGCTCAATTTGCTCCTTTAGGACGTGGGTGTTCGTGGGGTCGTTGGCATACAATTCAAACCTCAAAAAAACCCAAAGAAAAAAGTCCAATGGGAAATTACACAGCCAGGAAATGAATCACGCTGCAATTGAATTATTTCTTGGGTTGTAAGGCATGTGGCACCGTTTTGTTGAAACCATATTCGAGATTAACATTTCACGACATCGAGCATCATTAATTGTGATATTATTGCCTGACCAGCCGCATTTTTGTTTGAAAAATCAGCATAGAATTGTTGTTGTTCCATAATCCATTCAACGAACCCTACGCTGTGCGTGGTCAGTAGGCTTCAGCTCTTGAGTCAATTGCACTTTGCATGGATGAAGAGATAAATCTTTCGATAGAATACCCTGCAGAAAGCTTCTCAAAAAGTCCAATTCTTGATCACGCTGTCTTTTTTTTTCATTGATAACACCACGCAAACGGCGCAAAATTCAATTCTTGCGTGAATTTTGGGATACCCTTTATAAGTATATGTATAACCAGACATCGACTTGGCAGGAAGGATATGTGTGTTGATCCTTAGGAACGGTTCAACCTGTAAGCTACCATCGAAAGTAAAAAAAGTAAGCAACTTTCGGACAAATGCTTATGATTTTAATATAATTTTTGTGGCAACCGTTGAAAAAAATTAATCTACGACTTTCCTTTACACAATTTAAAGTCTCGACTGCAACTATAAGTTGTTACCATCGGAAAGGTAAAAAAAAATAGTGGACACATCTTACGACGTTGGGAAGTTGGAATATCCTTCACCAACAGGCACAGTGTGGATCCTTTTTTACATCGGGTGGTCACCTGCGACGAAAAATGGATACTGTACGGTAAAGAGAACAGATCGGGGATATGTTAAACATGAGAGCCTCCAGGGACCCAAGCTAGTTCTAGATGAGTTCGTTTCTCAAGCTTACAGAAACAATCACAGCGAAATCGATATAATGTAGGCAAATTGTGTCAAAAACGCGTCTGAAGTTAGCAGGATTGAAATATGAAGTTGTGCCTTATCCACTTTTACTCAGCTGACTAAAAGGTTTTCTGAAATTTAGACAACCATCTTCGAAATAAGCCAAATGTCATAAAGCAAGACTTTGAAGACTTTGTGACCCAGAAGAATAAAAAGTCCATAAAAGAGGAATATTTGCTTTAGTGGAGCTTTGAAAAAAGATGAAAGATATAAATGGCGACTTTTTTATGGATTAAACTTTGTGCATTTTTTAGCTTTGATTAAGTTACCACAAGGAAATCGGAAATTTTATATCTTAATCTATTAACGTAGATGATCTTCGTACTTTAGTATTCTGTTCACTTGATGCCTATATAGTCGCTGCTGGAAATGCTGTTGAAAAGCACCATCTTTTATTTATACTTCACTGAGAAGATTTTCTTCACTAAGCTATGCTCCAAGTTGAGGTACAATTGAAGTCATAAGTAGTGATGTAATAAATCTATATCAGAGTGCTATTTACATGTGTATATATTTTTTGAAGATACATCCTGGGTAAGACAGTAGAAGAAACTTCTTACATAACATATAAGCTAGAAAGAACTTCAACCAAATAGCCGGGTGAGCTGAACACGGTAAGTAGCAAGTTTATTTAAAAAGATAAAGTCAACAAAACAAAACTCTGTTGAATATAACTGAGGTAAAATTCCTTTATTGGCAAATTCTGTAAAAGTCACTTTTCATCGACCAGTTCACTTAATAGATTCGTAGATTGCCAATTAAACAGCTTTTAGAACTGGTTCAAGTAACTTAAACTAACAAACCACATTGTTGCTCGTACACGATCAAATCCAGGTGTTTACTTACCTAGATGTTGAAAATAGTTCTCCCTTTACAGGTTAAACAATGTATGTAAGTTAGACACTATTATTTCATATCCACGAGCATTGTACGGATATGGAACATCCGAATTGAAATTTAAATTTCTACATTATGGCAATATCTTTGCAAAATTCGTAGATACATATATAGTTGTATAAAAATGTATACAGTTCGAGACGTAAGCGTAGATTACTAATGTTTCTCATGGCCAAAGTAGCCAAGAAGCAAATTTCTACGACCAAGACGAATGCAGTTCAAGAGGTTCTTTCGCAGTAGGAGCTACAGCAGCAGGAGGCACGGCAACCAAAGCACTACACACATTCGACCTGTATAGCCAGACTCACTTGCATCAAGCACATACGACTGCTAGTTACAAGTTTTATGTGCGTCAGTATATACTTGCAGTCGCACTTGTATTGCTAATAATCCTAGTACCTACCATAGATTTCTTGCCATTCTACCATGTAGACGCATTCTGTTAAACCGGTTTAAATTGGTCAGCCCATAAATCCATCTCCATCTCCATCTCCATCTCTATCTTGTGGGTCTATCATGGTGACTTCTTGGAGGCCTACATGTTGATGAAGAAAAAAATGAAAAATAAAAAAAATAAAAATCTGCTCATGGTCATTATTGCAAGAGCACCAACAAGTATGGACTTTCTTACTTGCATGCGAGTGATAGAATCAAACAAAACTGCTTCTGGGAGTTTATTAAGAAACAATCACTACAATGATTGATCTTGCTTCCATAAATGTTAATTCTGCTTCAAACAAGGTGTTGAAAATAATAGCTGCAGTATACCGATCATAAGTTGGATGTCCATAAATTTAGAAGTAAGAGCGACTGCGCAGATGATAAGAACATTTTTGCAGAAATGGTCATTGTAACTCTCTCCCTTATGAATTGGTGCCTTTTCAGTTTCTTTCTTTTTTACTTTCTATTCTAAAGACCATTAAAATTGTGTAAAGACAATTTGTCAAAGTTAGAAGCAATGACTTTAATTGCATTAAAGTCACTTTTAATTTAAAAGTGTCGCGCTTGCAAGCAAAAAATGTGTTTTTATTCTTGAATTCGTTTGAGAAGGCAACCGTTCACGTAGTGGTTTGTATGTTGGTTTGTTTTAATGCTAACGGTAATTTTTATGCATCATAAGCACGTTTATAACTGTGAACCTGCGAAGCTGCCATGTATTAACTAACATTTTAAACTATCTCATTAGTAAAGAGTAGAAATAAATTAACGCTAAATTTTGCTCTTCTTTTTCGTTTCATTCGTTCAAATTATTTATTACCATTTCATAAGAATACGTTTAGAACAGAAAAAAAAATTAATAAAATTTGAATATCGACCGTTAACGAACAAAACAATATTTGACACCATAGCAAATACCAATGATGTCATCATAATTTTTATTGTGTCAGACGAACTCAAGTTGAAATGAAGTTAGAGTTGTAAGTTGGCTACCACCCATTTCTATTTGTTTCTTTCTTTTTCGTTCTTTTTTTATAAAAATAATTTTTTAGCCAAAAATGTCGTTCTGTTTGGTTTTTTATTTTATTTTACTGCTCATTGAGTATTCAGTCGGTCAGCTGAGATACTCAAATTTGTGGTATGTAGATCTTTACTTGAGAAAATTACAATATTGAAGCTGCTTTCACCTTGACATGTTTTGCTTTTGCGAAAGGGACCTTTAGAGACTCTAAAAGATTCCAGAATACCTGTTTATGCTTTAAGAGTAATAGTTGTACATATGTACATAAAGGGTGTTTCTTTTTTTTTGTTGTACAGAGTTAGACTTTTCAACAGGGATTAAATGCCAAATCAATTATTACATTGAGCTACCAAGATTCATTTACTTCAGTGCAGTTTGTCATTTGATCATGATAAGATTGACGCCATAATAACGATTTCAAATTGTTGAAATGATTGTTGAAATTTTTCTAAAATCGAAGCTTTGTTCGCAAAACTTATAGAGCATTTCATAAAATTTACGATAGACATCATCGGCCATCTGAACGTGCTATTTACCGAAATATTGAACAATTTCGCACACAATTTTCGCTATTGGAAATGCACTCACCAACAAGAACAAGAACAGTGCGTTCGGAAGAAAATATCGCGGCTGTTTTATTTAAACGAAAAAGTGTGAACTTCTTAAACAAAAACCCTTTATATTGTCTTATTAGTCGAAAATATTTGATTTGGATTTGGTATTTTCTTGAGACCTTCTGAACAAATTTTTACCTAAAACGATCTCATTTTTTTCATTTTTATATGAATGGAAGAAGATCAAAGATCTGTCCTCTTGACAAGACAAATCATAGTACGCTATCATCCGTGATAGAGCTGGATTAACAGAATTAGTTGTCTTTAAATTAATATTCGGTCAATCGTTCATGCCTGCAATATTCTGAAGGATAGATCTTCCAAGAAGTCTACATCGACTCGGACCAAATACCAGGTTGTAAGAAGAGTATGATTGTGAATATTGCGAACGAAACAGCAACAATACCACATCGAGCGGTTTCATTCATAAATTTACCATATGTTAGGATGAGCAGTCACAATCAAAAAATTAGGACCGAAAATAAAAATTCTTGTTCTGAGGATCAAGAAGACTGTAAGCAAGAATCAGACATCTCCAACTCGGCAGCATATTTTTCAGTTGTATAGATAAAGGACACCATTAAATATTTATTCGATCGTTATATTACCTAAGTAATCGGATTATGATATACAGGGTGAATGACTCGAACTCCAACTTTTTAAAATGCTATAATTTTTTTATTTTTTGATAAATTTTATTGTGCCAAAGCAAAAAATGTTGGAAAATACATCAATTTTCAAATTGTATCAGTAGTTTTCAATATGTCCACCTTTGGCGCGAATAATGGCCTTGAGACGGCCGAAGAAAGCATCGCACGCTGCACGCAAGTGGCTCTGTGGTATTTTGGCCCATTCCCGGCGAAGTGCTTGTTTGAGGTGGTCCGAACTTTGGTATTTTTTAGTGCCAACCTTCGCCTTCAAAATACCCCAGACAGAGAAATCCAACAGATTTGTATCCGGAGAATTTGCAATCCATTGTGTCGAAGAAATGAAGTGTGGAACATTGTTTTTTAACCAATCTTGGTTGACGCGCGCTTTGTGAGATGGTGCCGAGTCTTGTTGAAATGTCCACTGTCTCCGACCGAAATGATTGTTTGCCCAAGGCTTCAATACTGCCTCTAAGACAGTTTCACGGTATGCCATCGCATTAATTTTGACGCCACGGTCCAAAAATACGAGCGGAGAGCGACCATCGGCGGTTATGGCGGCCCAAACCATCACCATCGGTGTTGCCTGCTTTCTGGTGGCCGTCCGAAGGTGTAAATTTTCGAAGGATCTCTCTGGCAAGTAAACTCGATCATTTTGTTTGCTGACATATTGCTGGATAACAAATGGCGACTCATCGGAAAAAACCAAATTTGGCACTCAACACTTTCGTGCAGGCTTCAATACTGCCTCTAAGACAGTTTCACGGTATGCGATCGCATTAATTTTGACGCCACGGTCCAAAAATACGAGCGGAGAGCGACCATCGGCGGTTAAGGCGGCCCAAATCATCACCATCGGTGCTGCCTGCTTTCTGGTGGCCGTCCGAAGGTGTAAATTTTCGAAGGACCTCTCTGGCAAGTAAACTCGGTCATTTTGTTTGTTGACATATTGCTCGATAACAAATGGCGACTTATCGGAAGAAACCAAATTCGGCAACTCATCACTTTCGTGCAAGCGTAGCAACTCCTTCGCTCCTTCGACTCAAACTTTTTTCTGTTGCGATGTAAGATCGTGTGCTTTTTGGAACTTCAATGGCTTGAGCCCCAGCTCATTTTTCAGTATGTGTTCCATCCGTTCCAACGATATGTTGAGCACACGAGCCATTTTTCATCCACTTCGACGCGGATTTCGCTCAATTCGAGCCTTCGCTTTCCGAACCATTTCTGCCGATTTTGCTATTTTTTTATAATCACCTCCATGGCGTTTTACAACGCTGATAGTATCACAATAACAAGCTATGGTTCGAGACACAAATGATTTATTCACGTTGAGGTGCTGGAGGGCTCTAACGATAGCTACTTGTGGTTTTCCAGCCAAATATAAAGCAATCACACTATCACGCTTGAATTCCATAGAGGATAAAAACTTTTCAACACAACTGAGACGCAAATCGTTTAAAAGGCTTGTAAATAATAAAATTATCTGTCATGTGTCAAAATTTGAGGTCACTGAAATTAAACAAGTCTGAAGTTGGTTACAGTTCGAGTCAGGTAGGGTGTATAAAGTGATGCCCGTTAACAACTTTAGATGAAATATTTAAACTCTTTTTGCGCGCAATTTTTTTAGTTTTTTTTTTAATATTTCTCGAATAATAAGCTTACGAACCACATATGTATGTACTTACCTATCGGAGAGAATTCCAAAGACATTTTTGTATGCAGAAGGTTTTCGTCAAATTCAGTTGAAAATACACGATTGTGCAGGAGTTTGAGATTGGCCATCTTACTATTGCGCCAGTCTCGGTATAGTATCATAATAAAAATTGTTACGCGATACAATTATAGAATGTAAAATAGAATATGTATCCTTACAACGACGTCGATTAAAAACGTACAGCTGGTTAGGGAATTCCTAAGGCCAGCAAGAAAATCCAAGACCCGGTAACGTATATTTACCAAAAGACTTGCAGTCCTTGACATTTTCTAACCACATGATCTTGGACTAAAAACCTAAACTGGTAATTTCACACCAGAGAACCTCAAAAAAATATGGTAATACGCTTTCCATCGATTTTCAGACCCATGCGTATGCTCGGTGTTGTAGTTTGATACACTGGCGAACATTGGAAAGAGGAAGTGCAATGATAGAAGGGTTTAAAGGTATTAAGCCATTTCCATTCCAAACTGACTCAGAGCAGCCCCTACAGTTACTGATTCCTGTTTGACATTGGAGAAACTTGATCAGCTAAAAAGTAGAAATAAAATTCAAAGAATCGTCATAGAATCGTCATAAAGGACCAGGAACAAAACTGTTGTTCCAGTATTCTATCTGGCACCAATTTCGATTTTAAATAAAATAGTACTAGAATTTTTACTAGAAACAAGAGCTTGATAGAATTTCTGAAAAATTGAAGATAAAAAGATATACAGATGGGTGGCTCAAGTGGTAGTGGACTGGCTTCCAAATCGGAAGGTTCGGTGTTCGAATCCCAGCCTCTCCCGAAAGACATATTATCCATCTTTTCAGTTAACGAAAATCAAGTAAAACGAATAGTTACTAGAAATCAAATCAAGGTAACCTCCACTAAGAATTTAGTCTCCCCATTAAATGTTGGATGCCACTCATGGAGCGACATAACCACTGAGCCCAAACATCTTTCCTTCTCTGTCTATCCCATTTTCCAAAAAAACTTAACACATGCTGAGGCATTATAAGTGTATTCATACCCACTTGAGTGTTAAGTTCTTTTTTAAAAAAAAAAGAAAAACAGACGATTGCTCATAGCGTAGGAATCTTAATATTTTAATATTCACCGAAAATCTACTTAGCTATTATATTTTACAGCCCCCAATGGAATGTGTCAGGTGACTGGGTCTCAGTGTCTCGAACCAACCGAATCATTATTATGAAGGACATTCATAAATGCGACTATTAAAACTCTGGGAGCGCCAACGATAACGAATTTTTTCAGGCTACTGGTAAGCATGACTTGTATAACTCATTAGCAAAAGCAGAAAGAGATCATAGATCAACAATTAATGCGTCCTTTGTGATATACTATGTATGTATGTATGTTTTACTCTAAACTAAACTCTCCAGAGCTAGATCGGAAAACATCTGAGAAACTGTAATGCTATCAACTAGCATGAAGAACATTTGCTGTATAATTAGGGGCATATACCACCTTGATCAAAAAGTTCCCAGGGGACACCACCGTGTGGAGCTCCCATTGTTCCGTTTTGAGTTGTGTTTTTTTGTTAAGTTGGTAAATCTGTTGTTGACATTCACTCTAAATCTTAGCGTCATAGCTTGACATTTGCAAAAGTTACGTAGCCAAGAGCACATCTATCTTTGTGTGTGTTGGCGATTTTTTACAATTTTAGAAATGGATTTAAAATTGCAGCAACAAACTTGTATTAAATTTTGCGTAAAAAACGGATTTAATGGTGCGCGAACGTTGGAAATGTTGAAAAGGTGTTTCGGCAACGATTCTCTAAAGAAAACGGTCGTTTACCAGTGGCATGAGCGGTTCAAAAGTGGTCGTGAGACAATTAAAGATGATGAACGCAGTGGCAGACCATGGACATCGAAAACCGACGAAAACATTGATGAAGTAAAAGAAATGTTGGTCAATAACCGCAAGTTAACCATCAGAGAGATAGCGGAGGACTTGAACATTGCCTATGGATCCATCCAAGGCATTTTGGGTTTCCGTCGTGTAGCAGCAAAGTTGGTGCCAAAAGACCTCAATTTCAGGCAAAAAAGAGACCGTGTTGACGTCGCAAAAGAGATAATTCATCGAAAGGATCATTACTGGAGACGAGACGTGGGTTTATGAGTACGACACGCAATCCAGACATCAGGCAAGTGAATGGCGTTCACCAAATGAGCCGAGACCAAAAAAACCACGTCGTTTTCAGTCAAAAAAGAAGGCAATGCTCTCGGTTTTCATGGATTACAACGGTGCAGTGCATCATGAATATTTGCCAGAAGGCCAGACAGTAAACAAAGGGTACAAGTATTATTTGGGCGTTATGAGACGTTTGCGTGAAGCAATTTGTCGAAAGAGACCAGAAAACTCTTGGATTCTGCACCATGATAACGCACCGTCACACAGTGCCATCATTATTCGTAATTTTTTGACGAAAAATGCAACAATTACCATCCAACAGCCACCGAATTTACCTGATTTGGCTCCCTGTGACTTCTTTCTGTTCAATCGAGTTAAAAAACCACGAGGAACGCGTTTCAGCAGCTGGGAGGAAGTAATGGAAAAATCGCTGAAAGCAGTAAAGGACATACCGAAAACCGAATATAAAAAATGTTTCGAGGATTGGATCAAGCGCTGGCATAAGTGTGTTGCAGTCGATGGGGATTACTTTGAAGGGGGCAATATAGATTTAGATGAATAAACTTGTATTTGAAATTTTCTGAATACATTCTGAACTTTTTGATCAAGGTAGTATGGCTAATTCGAAATGTAAAAAAAACACAAACAATAGAAGAATGGATTCACTTAACAACAGATATTCCCACTTTGTCTAGTAGTTCGAACCGTGAGCTATAGATATGATAAGTAGAAGCATAATACACTTGAATATAAATTTCTAAAACCAGCCGTGATATCACAATGGGTCAAAACCTAACTTGGATTGCTCACTTTTACTGAGAAAGAAAGCAACCAACTTAACCTAACCTTAATGACTACGTATCGCATTGTAAATGCATCAACCAAATACCCTAGTTTCGGAATATTCCTTTGTTACACCTTTGCGCTGGTTTCTGTGTGGCATTTGTTCGCTTATCGTTGTTAAATTTAATATTGTTTTGCGGGGCTTTAATGATTTTTGATGCCAAATTATCTCCTTACCTAAAACCAATCTCCAAATTTTTACAAACTGCTAAAACCGTTTCTTATAAAGTTCAGTTCTCAGCTAAAAATTTGAAATGCAAATATTCCATGAGTCCACACGAAAGAATAGAAAAGACATAAAGAAAACAAAAACCTAATATTTTTTTTTTTTTAAGAATTTTACATCCACAAATGGTTTTACTCGTACATACTACGCACACAGAAAAACACTGTTGAGCTTCGTAGACATTCTTTCCATCTTCATAGAAAAAAAAACCTCTTTTAGGCTATACACCATCATGCCAGAGGTCTTAGGTCTCCTTTTCTTTGCATTGACGCACCTTCGATTACAAAACGGGCACATTCCTCCTCATCCATGTGCCTGATTCCACTTTGAAATTGTTTTCTTTTTCATTCCGTTTTCCAGAAAAGAACCTGAAACACGCTGAATAGCCAGATGATGACTAAAGAGTAGTGAAAGATGGCCAAAAGCCGTATTTTAACTGTTTCTATTATTGGTATTCCCTAACATTCATACATACACCCCTACTCTATCTGTATTATCGTTTGTTCTTCCTTTGACCGAAAGATATCTGATAACACTGTTTGGATGGTTGGACAGGCTTTCATTGATGAATAGAAGTGAGATCAGTAGAGTTTTTGGGTTATACGATGCTCGTAGATACATCCATACATAGTTGGTTACAATTTTTGGCCTAGTCAGATGCTACACATACATATACATATGTATCTATACTTGCAAATGCATATACATATGTTAAGTGCTAAATTTTTGAAGTCAGAAGCAGAACCACTTTTGTCAAATAGGTGGAAAGGAAAAAGGAAAAAAAAAAAGTTATAATGAATGACTCAAAGCCTTCGCAAATTTTTACCTTACATACTTTGCCGTTCCACACACTAGCACTATTAGTCTTTAGTACATCGTATGTACATATGAACATTTCAAGTCCTATTCTTTGGAGCGGGTTTTTATGAACAATTCATTGTTGTTGTTAAATGTACACTCAAACAATTATCCGCTTTTGCTCTCTTCCAGTTAATTCCATACACGATCTAACTTAGATGAGTACTTCTATGAGAGAGTGGTTTGGCTGTTGCCTTTTGGTATAGTGTGTGGTGTCTGCCCCTTATGCCACTTTACTCTTTCTGATCTAGCATATGGTATAGTCGTCCACTATGTATGCATATGTAGGTGGCGCTGTGAAATATTATTAGGAATGCGCGTATATAGTATGGTCAATAGAGGGGGCGCTACGTAAGGTGACGGAATTCGAATTCCATACGAGAGCTTCGGAAGCCGCTACATGCAGTCCAGGGCAAGTCTCGAAAATCAAAGATCTTGGGATTGACGTTGTTGTATGCTTTAGCTGTGTTTTCTTTCGATGTGGTGCGCGAGGTGGTTCGGTTAAGCTCTCAGCTTCAGCCGCAGTGATTGCGATCAACCGGGGGGACTAGGGTCAAGCTTTTTTCTGTCGTCGTCGTTGTCAATTTTTTTTTTCTCCTTTATTTTTTTATTGTGTGCCGTTTTGAATGAATTATTCTTAATTCTTGGCAAAGATTGTGGATTTATTTCTTAAACGTTGCAATAGTTGCAATTGTTGACAATTGACCGGAATATCGGGGGTATCTTTCGACTTTACCTCTCCTCCGATTTAAGTGAGTGTGACAGTGGTATATACCCACCTTTGACAGCTAAGTGTTTGTTTATTTTCTGATAATGTGTAATGTGAAGATTGTCTTTCTTATCAATACAAATTTAATTAGGTTTTCCAAAATGAAAAGTCAACGTTTTTCAGTGCACGCTCATGGCATGTGCTGATGCAATTGAATATTGGCGGCCTTCATAAAATTCTGAATCATTTTATAGAATATTTAAGTCTGTGAAAAAAAAATCGAAGCGGTTATGTAGAAATTAACCGTTAACGTTTAAAAATGGAATTCCGGTTCTCTATTTGAGAAAATAGTTTTTTTTTTATTATTACATAAATTGAGTGAAAAGTGATGTACATACACATATACCTATATACCCATATTAGATTGTACATAAATAAAGTGATTTAATTTAGCATGTTTTTTTTTTAAATATATCAATACACACATATAACAATTATTTGTGTGAGAGTGAACTCTAAGGACGTATTCGAATTTTGTATTAAGGATTAAAGATTTAAACTTTGCATTACTTAAAAAGTGCCATACAACTAAAATAAGGAAAAGAAAAGGGAAATTAAATTAACAAAATAACATAATATGGCGTCTTACAATGAACTATCATTTGACTGGAATATCCTATTGCAGGACTATGATCAATGGACCAAAACAGGTTTGTATTTTCCAAACAACATTTATGAATATCACTATCAATTTCAGTGCGGCTTTTTTGAATGTTTTTTTTTATTCTTCTGCTCTTCAAAGCAAAATAATATTTATCATACAAGAGTTATCAATCAAAAAGCGATTTGAACTAAATCATGTTGAAATAAATTATTTTTGTAAATTGTTGTGTGGTTTTGCTGATGCTTGATTGGAATATTTCCAGAAAAAAATCATCCATTATGCAGACGTAAAGTGTTTATTGCGCCTAGTAGGTTCAGACTAGAGCATCAGTTTTGTAGATTGTTAGTTATGTAGGTGTGCGTTGCTTTGTGACGAAGGTATCCATATGCTCTTGATATACACTAAAGAGTCATCGTATTAACCTTCGATACCTACTTCAGCAGATCTTTCCAGGTTCCTACACTCCTTGATTATCCTGAAGGTTAACATAGATCTGGCAGACCGAGTGGACAGCAATTTACTTACTGGCGATATATTTTTCTACAATAATTTATGTATGCGACTTTGATAATGGCAGTTACTTCGACTAGAGCAGCCTCAACTTTTCGGAGGGAACAGTGCTATAATTACAGATAATATACACTTTTTGCATCGGTTGTTCCAATGATATTAGGTTCAGTTGGTAACTTTAGCTTATTATTTTGAAAGTACCCTTTCGTAGAATAGACTTATACGAGGGTTGTCTGAAAATGATATAAGACATTTTTTCTCAATTTTTTTTTTATTTTTTTACATAGTCTCCTTGTAAATCTACACACTTCTCCCAGCGATGCTCCCATCTCTCTAACCCGTCCAAATAGTACTTGGCGTTTTTCTCTGCAAAATAATTCTTCACGAAGGTGATTGCCTCCTCATTTGACGAAAATCTCTGTCCTCCGAGCGCAGTTTTTAGATGAGGGAACAAAAAGAAATCGCTTGTGGCTAGATCTGGTGAATAAGGCGGATAGTCAAGCAATTTAAACCGTAATTCATGGATTTTCGCTATGGCAACCGCTGAGGTGTAAGACGGCGCGTTGTCTTTGTGAAACAGGATTTTCTTTTTCTGCGAATGTGGCCATTTTTCCGCAATTTCTGCCTTCAGCTTGGCAAGTAATGATGCGTAGTATGCTCCTGTAATGGTTTTTCCTTTTTGAAGATAATTGATTAAGATAACTCCTTTACTATCCCAAAAAACAGTCGCCATCACTTTCCCAGCCGAAAAAACAGTTTTTGCTTTTTTTGTAGCCGGCTCATCCTTTGCAGTCCACCGTTTTGACTGAATTTTTGTTTCGGGCGTATAATGGTGTATCCAAGTTTCATCTACAGTAATTAATCGGAGCCAAAACTCGGATTTACTGCGCCTAAACTGCACCAACAGAGCGTTGGAAATGTTCATTCGAACACGTTTTTGGTCTAACGTAAGCAAACGCGGCACCCAACGCGGCACCCAACGCGCGGACAGCTTTCTCATGCCTAAATCTTGATTTAATATGTAACAAACACGTTCTTTGGACATTTTCATAACCTCTACTGTCTCTCTCACTTTAATGCGGAGGTCGTCTAACACCATTTGGTGAACTTTAGCGATGTTATCGCCAGTGGTTGCAGTTTTTGGACGTCCCGAACGTCCCGAAAATTCAGCTGCCCAAAATTGCACTGTGGTAAATGATGGTGCAGAGTCCCCATATACAGAGTCCAACTCATTTTTGATTTGTCTAGGCGTATTGCCTTTCAAAAACAGGAATTTAATAACAGCTCGATACTCAATTTTTTCGATTTTCACAAAAAACACTCACATCGACTCACTCAAACGACTGTCAACTAAAAACTGCGCTTCCAAAATAACTGAAACTTCGGTAAGTAACTGTCAAAAGATGCAGAACTAGCATTCACTAGCATTTATTGACGAGTGCCGCTATCTTTTCGTTGCGGTCGGAAACTTTTCAGGCAACCCTCGTATGCATGTTTTCTGTGAGGACACCGGATGTTCAGTCATCAGTAGGATGAACATCTATCATCGCTTTTGGTCTCAATAATCTCTATCGCCCTCCAACCCATTGAATGTTGTGTTATAGTGTTCGCAAAATAAAACGATATTTGGTCATTGCACTTAGTCTTTCTGAACGTAAGTTAACAACCCGATTCTCCTGATTACAGTCGAGGGCTTTCTCAATCAACTGACCGCATTCGGGAGAATATGGTATTCGCGACTTTTATCCATTGTAATACAGTCTGGGTTGTGTAGCTTGAGCACAATCTCGCATCGGTTTTATTCCTTTTTGAGGTATCCCCAAAATCCTGCGATGATCTTATCCTCTTGTATATGTCTTTTTCTTGTGGCTCATATAGTCTACGCCTTTTGGAAGCGAAGAGGGGACTTTAGCGTCCAAGATCTTCTTGGAATGTGTTGCATTGCAGAACTACTTTTGACTTATTTTACGTGGTGAAATCTTCTTCTGCGTGCATCTGCTCAACCAACCCGCAATCATCCCGTATGAGGTACTCGTATGGATCGTCATTGAGTGGTAATTCACCCTGATATGAATTGCTCATGGGTGGTGTGGCTACCTCTGTGCTATAAATTGTTAATTGATGCTCACAGGCGTAAAGCTGAAAGTGATTATCGAACGAAAGTGCTGCGGACTAAAGCGCGCTCAAGGAATTTAGCGTTTCAGTAATACACGCTTGGGGTGGATAATGTTTGGTTTACCTGCACCCCTTTCTCAGTCTTTTGTAGATGAGTAATTGTCTCAGAAAATTTGGGGCCCCATCGGCTTCCAAATCAGAGCCTTTAGCCCATTGCCTAGTCATGACAATGAAAATACTCTTCAGAGTTAGCATGAAATCTCAGTCTCGCCTGTCTGGTGCTGGAGATCTATTTATGTATGTTACCTACGCAGACAAGAGTGTCCTGAACATTGCCAAAGACATTCATTTTCATATCTTACTTCGAACATTTAAAATAATAGTTTATAAGAATTTCATCTCTCAAGCTTTTTCTACGAGACCTAGCTCGTAGATGAAGCTTCACCTAAGTAAGTTAGAATACGTAGTTCAATATGTGAAGATTTTTACTATTCAAGAAAACAGATATGAGTACATGTTCGTTTCAAATTAAAGGTGATGATTGACCCATTTTATAACAGTTTGGCCATGTTTTTGTTCTTATTCTCGTATGGTATAAGAAAAACCGTGCGTTGAAGAAGATTCATCTAAAGGTCTTTGAAGCTTAAAATTCACTTAACATAGTAGATCACAAATTTGATGGTACTACAGGGTCTTCCAATATGGACTCCGAATTTTGACAGTTGATAGCGGCCATATTGTTGAGGCTACATCAGTCAAATTGGCTGTCATTTATTCAGCCTGTTTTGCCAAATCACCATGGACGGACATAGCATTCAACAACACGTGAATACTGATAAAATTGTTTTATCAAAATGGGTTTCTGTTCGGGCAACGTTCCACAGGCTTCGCCCATTTTACGGTCGCCATAATCGTCCTACCGAGAGGACTATACGCAGTGTGGTGGATAAATTTGAGCCCTCTGGTTCAGTAAACTATAAACCAGACGAATTGGTGTGGATTTTCGGCTGGCGGCGTCATCGGTTCATATTTCTTTGAGAACGACGTTCGCCAGGCCATCACCGTGAAGGGCGAGCGCTATATGTCGATGATTACCAACTTCTTTTGGCCTGAATTGGATGATATGGAGACCAAGGACATGTAGTTCCAACAGAACGACGCTATGTGCTACACAGCTCATGCCACATTGAAATTGCACGAGCCATTCCAGGGCATGGTCATCTCACGCGGATGTGATGTGAACGAGATCGTGCGATTTGACCTCGTTAGAGTCTTTCTTGTGGTGTTTTCTGAAGGTCTATGCGCATAAGCCACAAACCATAGCGGCTCTCAAAGCCAACATAAACCATGTCGTTGGTCAAATTCATCCTGATTTATGTGCCAGAGCCATGGAAAAATGAACATTACGGATGCGCCGCCACCCAGAGAAGCTATGGTGGACATTTGAACATTGGAATCGATAGGCCTTTCAAATGAATAAAAAATTTCGATGATATCTCACACATACTTTGTTTTATTTAAATTTTAAGATATTAAGCGCTTAATGAAAGACCATTTATATGCATATCCTTAAGCATAGACAGAAGAACTTTTGAGAATATGCAGAATAATGTTACTAAACAAACTCCAAAACAGCGGTATTAATAAAGCTTGATCTCTCACTCTCACTCTGAATATTTTTTGAAACATGTTAGTTGGATATGTTCCATAAGTGCTATTATAATTGAAGCTCTGAACAACGCCATATTGACTTACGGATTATGAGGTCATTGTATCTTGAAATTCTGAGATTTATTTTGGGACTCAACTACCTACAGAGTGCTTACCTTAAATGCAAAAGAAAAATTAAAAAAGTATGTTACAGGATAACGGTGGTTTTAAATGTACGAAGATCACAATGTGAGGATAAAATACAATTTTGCAGGACAAAACAATTGAGATTTTCTTATAAAATGTTGTTTTAATTTATACCTTGTCCAATGATTCTATAACCATAAGTAGCACATTGTACTCGTGTGTAAAATTCAGATTACATGATTTGAGCTATGTGGACACTTTGGTATCGCATATATCGTTTTTAGAGAGCAGGCTTTATAAGCAAATAATAATATATAATACGACGGTTTTCGATTTACCTATATACAATATTATACAGATGTATCTACATTCGATAAACTCCAAAATGTACAAATTTATATAATTGGTAATCAAAACCAACAGACTGACAATGGAAATGTCAATAAAGACATTTTTTTAAATCAATTTATCTGTCCGATCCCATGTTTCAATACGAGTTACTCGATTTTCTTCAACTAGACAAGAAGAATGTGCGTGCGTTCCGGAACACAAGAGAAACTTTTGTCAAATGTATTGTATCTTCTCTTTTTAACAAGTAATGTAATTTATAGTCTTGAATCGTATTTATATTTTCTTTGGGAATCAGAAACAGAATTATTTTTACAATTGACATTTGGGAGTGGCAGCAATAAGGTATTCAGCACACTAAGGTTAGCGTCTCATGCTCTCATGTTTGTTTAAGTGGCGTAGAATAGGATTTTTATTACGAGTACAATAATTTTTATTATTATTTTTATTTTTTGAGGTGAATGACATTAAAATGAAAGTGAATTCGAAAATTATAAGTGTACCAACTTATAAGCTAATAGTATTATAACTATGTAACTTTGTGAAGGACAACATTTTATTCTTAAAAGTAGTGCTGAGTCATTTCATTTAAGATCGACAGAGTTGTTTGACATGTTGATGACTTCATTGTAAACAGTCATCGGGCCAAAGATTCACACATTTGCACATTTGTATTCAAAAGATGTTACCTCAATGTTTGCCATAAATTTATTAGCTAATAATTGCTCATCGCTTAATTCGAACTACCTAGGTACTTACATATGTACATACGTACATAGGTCTATATTTACGCTATGTTGTTCAGCGTGAATGAAAATCGGCTTTTACCAAAATATTTTGGTTTATGTATTTTATAGGAACCTTCATGGGCTATTATAAGTGGTATCAACCGCAAGGTGCTTCTTACAAATTCATGCAACGGATAATCAACCAATTTGCATACACAAAAAGGTGCTGTCAAAAAGTCAAACGCTGATGTCATTTCTGAGTTGACAATTAACCTGTTTGTACTTTTAAGCCTGTTAAAAACTAAGATATGTGTTAGATCGTACGGGTAAGTGAAGTAATGTGGTTTAAAGGGCGTGGCGAATATTTGACGATGTCTTCATGGTTTTTATCGAACGCACAAATTTGTACAGTTTGTTTATCATTGTGACGTTAATTAATATTGCAAACTGCAAACAGTTTTCAAAACAACTTTTTTTTTAATTGTTTACTTTTAGTTTAGTCCCAACAGTCCAGGGTGGACCTAGGCCTCAACAACCATCTGTTTCATTTAGTACGATCTTGCGCTAATCGTATCCAGTTGTCTGTGGTCTTGTTCCTCTTGGGCATGCTACCTATGTTGAAGGCTTTACCTCTAGGATGTATTCAAAGACTTACTGGGCTGGAACGTTGGTGTTCGTTCACTCCAACCATCAAGCCCGATGAATTCTATTCTTCTGACAAGGTCCGCTGTGTAGTCCATATATGTAATTAGTTTTTATATTTTCTTCTCCAAATTTCGTTTATGCAAACGGAATCAAAAATTACGAGGAGAAATTTCTTGTCAAAGCAATCACGAAGGTTTTCGTCCGTTTTTGATAAAGTTCATTCTTTGGTACCATACAGAAAGATTGGAACCATAAGGGATTTAAAAAGCGCTTCGTTATTTGTGAAAGGGATTTACTATTCAGTTGCCATCTTACCCAAAAGCGATTGAAAAGAGTGATTATTGTTATTTTAATCTACAGCAAAGCCCAGGTAGACAAAGTCCTTTATCATCACAAAGCTATAGCTTCCCGTCAACGTCATCACGTCTGCGTATGAATTTCGCACAATATTTTCTAGTGTAATATTGAAGAAATCACACCGTAGTGCGTCATCTTATTGATATAATCGCTACCTATTTTTTTGGAGCAGGAGGCATTTTGAATTCTTCTACAGCAATGCCAAAACAATATACGCCTCTATATTGCTCTGTAAATGCTGTCATATAAGTATGCGGCCTTGAAATCAATATGGCTTATTTCCAAGATGTGGCTTATGGTAAATATCGGCAATGACTGAATCCTATATTGTTGGCGCAGGTTAGAAAGTCTCTTGGTTGAGAATCCGAACAATGCTAAGATTCCATTCACCTGACCTTTTTTAACAGTGAGCACAAGCCTCCAACATCGTCTATGCTATAGCCAATCTATTATTGTTTCCACGACTTACTGCGTGGAAGTTTAAATGTATAAGTACTTGTGAAAAACCTGATTTCCCTTATCAATACGATTTAAGACCGCCATCAATAAGATATCCACAACCGGTGAGACCTTAAAGAATTTCAACTAGTTTCAGACTGTTACAACTAACCTGATTTGCCTATTTTTAAATCGGCTACTTTAGATTTTTAGGAAAAGATCTTTTTAAACCTATGTCAAGCCCTGCAATTATGGATAAATCTGCCAGGCATACATCTTCAAGATGTGCAAGATCAATAATTTCTCAATCATTGTGTTTAATGTCCATACTACCAACGATCATTGCCTATCGTTGCTTCTATGAGCTAAGAACTAGGGAACAGTTCTGTAAATCCTCATCTTCTTTGCCTAGAAGTGTGGTGCAGAATTGTAAGTTAAAACCATAAAAATGAAATCATATTGAGCTCGCTGGAAACGAAGATTAACCACGATGCCATGAAAAGAAAATAAAATAGCTTAAAACGAATATAAGATGCTCCCACCAGCCGTCTAACTCTAATCTGGTCTCACTATTATTGAAACTGTCACAAGTTTGAATTAAAATATGTTTTTCAAGTGGTCTACGGATGTCTGCTGCATTCCTCTTGTTATTGGTTTCCTGCTTTTTACCGGCAGTATGCTCCCAAGCGCCCATGTTACAAGAAAGTGATTTTCTTAAATAATTTTTGAGTGCTAATTTACATTCGAATGAAGGCTACAGCCGGTTGTTTCAGTTTCAAGTGCAAGATTGTCTTGAATCGGTTTGGAAATTTTTGGAATAATTATGCTATTGGAATGGATATGCCAAGTTATGCATCGAAAGTTACTGGGATCTGCCGAGCTATTGATATTTCTTCAACCAATAACTGCAGATTCAAAACTATGTATCCTTTTGCATAGAAATATAAGACTAAAAAAGCAATTTTTATTTTTCGAATGTCCTAGTGTTTTATTGAGCAGAATGCCTGTTTCATAAATAAAGCACTCCCGTTTGCAGTTTTACAAACCAAAATCTCTCGCAAGATCCTAATTTTATGAAATATTCACCACTTGTACATACATAAGTCACGAAATAATATTTAATTGATTTGATGTTTTTTTACATATACATTTGTACACATGGTTGACAATAAACCCTTTCACCTTCATGATAATCTACATATTGCACATCTTTTTGGATTAGGATTACCACCAAGTTCCAGCGGTTGTCCATCGTTACTATCGCCTTATGAAAGTGTTTTCCAATATGTAGTTTCTCAATATTATCCAATCGCCACATTTTCTGATTTTAAACAATCAAAAAAAATGCAAAAGTCGACCAAGTACCTAATTTTTAATTTAAATCTAGTCAAGTTACGGCATTTACATGGAAAGCCGGTTATGATTTGAAAGTGACAGAATTACACCGAAATGATAATCAATTGATTAGGCGTAGTTTGCATTACACACTCCGTGGCAACTAATGTGTTTATTAAAAAATATCTGCTAAAGTTTGCCTAAAATTAACTATTTAATTGGCTTTCATTTCTGATGTTTTATAAAAGCTTGTACAGATTTTACATCTTTTTCCAAAATTTTGAAACATATATGTACGTAATTCAAACCTGTCTGAGATTCAACTTTAGGCGTAAATAATTTAATCAGTAAGCCAAACATAAGTTAATGAGTAGATTTGGCAACTTATACAATAAATAAGTGCTAAAAATTGTATATGATCCGCCGAAGGCATTGTGAAAGTCTCTATAGATTTTTCATCCATTGGCAAGTCATTTGTCTACGATTTGAAAATAACTTTAACACTTATCTCATAACTAGCAGCAAACGGAAGACCTTTCCTTTGCTATAATTATACTTTTACCATTGCCATTTTGCAGATGAACATTAATTGGCAGGTTTTTTTTTTTTATGATAAGGGTAACCGACAAATATAGTATAGGTAGAAATAGTAATACATATATGTTAAACATAGACAACAGCAACACTAGTAATAAAAATATATGAAACTCCTTTCGAGTATCTTTTCCCATTCGGTTATGGCGTTCATTAATGTTTTCTATTTCTACTCCTTCGGTTCCGCTCCTACATATTCAAATTGATAAATTAATTTCATATTGGGAAAATACTCGTACCTTCCATAGTTGGCAATGCTTATTCGCAATTTATACAAATGTCAAATGTGAACAAGTTGAACTGTCAAATTGGTAAGAGTAATGTTTGATGGACGTTTTTCTTTTTTGCAGAACACACTCACGATTTGATTAGTCGGTGTGTTGGCGAAAACAATTCGCACTTCCTGTTTAAACAGAATGTACTGTTGTATATGTATTTGTGCATGTGAACAAGTGTAAGTAAATAAGCAAGTCTTTCTTCGAAAGAACCTCTAATGGTTTTCGATCACTCTTAGAGGAAGTCGTGTAGTGTACCCAATGTACCTCTTGGCTAAAATAAATAAAGTAAACGTTCTGTTTGACAGTTAGTCATTTGAAATGCAAGTTAAATGCGAGAAAGACTTTTGCGAATTCGATTCATGCGGTGGCGACAAGCAATACGGACTTGATTTGAAAGTATTTTCTGTCCTAAGGAAATATTTTACAAAGTTAATATTTGTTCGTTTAATTTCATTTCTGCGAGGTGGGCAAAAATTTACGAGTATATGGTATATCTGTCAGAAATGGAGAAAATTCATATTTACCTACTTACATTATACTGTTATTTGTTCAACTGTCAAGAAGTTGACATTTCCATTAGCTTTACTATTTATGATTTGATTATGTGCTCTATGACATATTTATTCCATGAAATATGAAGGCGATGGTTGTAATACGAGTAAATACTCCGTCAAGTTCGATTTAAAGACAAAAAGAAATGGAAAACATTTTCTGATTAAAATTATTTGATACGAGTAGCTAGCAACTTGCGTTTTCTGTTTTCTATTTTGCATTTTGAGGTTTAGAAATAGTGACGGAAAGGTTTTTTCTCCATCCATAAGTATTAATTTTTGGGTAAAATATCTCTGGACTTCTGAATTAATCCACGTCTCTTACCAGGACTTACGAGCACATACGAGTAGGTATATGATATTATGCCTGTTCCTCATACTCCGCTTTGTAATAAAATTATCAACTCTTCGAAATATGAAAGTACTCAAGTTATTTATATAATAGTGAAGATCACTTTGTATCACTGGGGGAAGTCCAGCCAAGATATTAGAGCTAAAATGTATATAAGAGCCCAACTCAAATCCCTCATTTCGAGGGGACAAAGTCAGTGAAAAATTGCACCATTGGTTATTTTGATTCGTAACATTGCCTTTATTACTGTTCTTGACGATCATTCTCATCTTCCTCTCCTGCTTTCTCAATTATTAATTAATTATTAAATCTAGAAGCTTATGCTTTATTCTCTTACGAAATGACCATAAGCGAGTTGCACGGCTTAGGAACGAATCACGATATTTCAATGTACGTCCGAAAGTGTGCTTGAGGGTAAACTGATGATCATTCATAACGAAACTGGAGTTACGGTTAAAGGATTGAAGGAACGGGATGCTACTGGCGATTTTAATGGAGCATTGGTGGTGGAAATAGCGATAGAATAAGGTGAGATAGGGGACATTTCGTCGGTGTTCGGGGTTGTCAATTAGCTGAGTGGTATTACAATAGCATCACCCATAAGTTTTATTGCACGGTTTTGAATCGTATCTAGCAGGTGCAGAGGAACGCCTGACTAGATGTGGGCATTGCACTCTAATTTTGGGCTGATAAATTCCTTATACTCGTATATTGAGACCAGATTAGAGCGGGTGAAATCGCCTGAGGAAACCTAGACATTTCGCAGCGTTTTTAGCGACATCAAATATGTGGTCATTCCAATGTAAGCTGTCATTGACACACATACCGAGAATGGAAAGTTTTTCGCTTTTGACGATGCAAGTGCCATTCACAGATAGCAGCAGACAGCATTATGTTTTGGAAGTATTAAATCCCACTCTGTTGGAGGTACCCCATTGAGTGATGCTGTTTATAACGGAATTTAATGAGCTTAACATACGCTGCCGTTCCCGTTCTAAGGCCAAAGAGCAGGGATAAGATTCCGGGAACAATTATGAAAGGCACAGAGTACTGTCGGCAGCAAAGGAATATGTTGGATTAGAGGTAGCGAACAATATATCATTGATGAAGATTAAAAAGAGTGTCGGAGACAGAACCGAGCCCTGGGGTGCCCCAGCATTTATTTTGTGAATATCAGATTTGAAACCACCCAAGACAACCTGAATTGAACGTTCCGAAAGGTAGTTTCCAATCCATTGAAGAAGCAAATCGTCGATCCCAAATGCACGCATTTTCGAAAAAATAGCCTGATGCCAAACTCTATCAAATAGAAATATCAAGTGCAACTATCTTGCTTTCGTCAGATTAATGTACTCTTTTGTTCCACTTTTCAGTGAGACATGCCATCAAATCACCAGTGTACCTGTTGCAATGAAAACAGTACTGCCGGTCTTTGAAAAGATTTCGTGTTTCGAGATATTTCATGAGCTGACGATATATCAGCGTTTCCATGATCTTGGAAAAAAGGGACATAAATGCAATTGGTCTGTAAGAAGAGAGAGAAGGAGATTCGACTTTTTTAGGGACGGGCTGGACAAATGCTGTTTCCCATCTGCTCGGCGTAGGATTGATGAAAAAGCTTACGCAGTGGTTTTGCCCACGTGGAAGACAACCTCTTCAGAAGAAGGGGAGATATACCATCTGGACCACCAGATTTATGAATGTTAAACTATTTAAGTACTCTTGCTACTACACGAATGCGAAAGTAGATTCGTCGGATTAAAGGTTCGACGCACTTAAGTAAACGGGGACAAAGCACAATCTGGAAGTATTGAGATGGCCACAAAATGTGCAGCAAGCAGATCGGCCTTGTCCAAATAGCAGGAATATTCGTTATAAATGAGCTTTGGGATGGAAGATGAGACAGAATTTCTAATTTTTTTTTCGAACGACCAACATTTTTACTGCCTTTGGGATATTGTAGTATTTTTTGCTTCAGTTTTTGGTCGTATTAAAATTGCATACGCTTAAGAAATGCGTTGCAGTTATTCCTGGATCGTTTGAATTTTTTTCGGTTTTCCTCAGTTGGGTTGGCCTTGTAGGACCGAAATAGTATTTCTCTAACCTTGACAGCCTCTTTCTTTAGAGCTGGAATCATTCCCCTTATCCGATGGGGGATAAAGAATCTTATTCCACAGAGAAGCATTTCTGTTCATCGCAATACTTTCTTCATAAAAGATCTTTAGATGCAAACCTACCACAACAGAGTTGAATTTGTGGCAAGCCTTTTAAGTAAACATGCTGCTACCTCTGACCGAGCGAATAGCTTTGCAAAAATTTATGAATTTTCTACCTAACTTTACATTTTTATCGCTTTGTAACATGAGAGTATTGCTGGTTCAAGATTTTTATATATTGTATAATTAGTGGACGCTTAAAAAAGATCCACGATATTTTAGAGTACGTCCGAAGATGACTAATGGGGATTCGTATAAGGACGAGTGTTAGGTTTTTTTTTTTTTAAGCACTTAACACTCAAGTGAGTATGAATACACTTATGATGCCTTAACATGTGTTAAGTTTTTTTTGGAAAATGGATAGAGAGAAAAAGAAACATGTTTGGGCTCAGTGGTTATTTCGCTCCATGGGTGGCATCCAAAATTTAATGGAGAGACTACATTCTTAGTGGAAGTTGGCTTATTGTTGATTTCTAGTCAACTACTCATCTTATTTGATTTTTGTTAACTGGAAAAATGAATGTCTTTCAGGCGAGGCTTTGATTTGAACTCCGAAACCTTCCGATTTGGAAGCCAGTCCTCTATCACTTGAGCCGCGGCCACCAACGTTGATGGTTTGAAGGGGAGGAATGCTACTGGTAATTTAGTTGAATCATTTGTAGTGGAAAAAGCGATACACGCTACTTAACTATAATATTTTATAGAACGGATCTGAATATTTAATATGTGAATTCATTGAGGCCATATTTTAGACGCAGTAAGGTATTTCTTATATCGCTTGAGAAAATTCAGACATTTTGCAATATTTTTGGCGACATCGAATAACTGGTCATTCCAACGCAAGTTGTCATTGACACACATACCGGGAATTAAACGTTTTCGTTCTAGATATAACCGAAGTGCAGGGACTTGAGTCTGGTAAGGAATATTAAAAGTAAAGAGTAATGTCGTCAGCAAAAGGACATACTGGATTAGAAATAACTTTTTTTTATTATGTTGGTGTACTTGCTCCTGAAGTATGATACGATGATTTTCAGCTGTATTCATTGTTTACTTTGTCTGTGGCAGCCGCTAAGGTTAGACGTGTTTTTATGAGCTCAGCAATTTTCGTTTGTTAAAGGAAATGGATCAAAGAATTTGTATCAAATTTTGCGTAAAAAAGTGTAACAAAGTGTGTGAAATGTTAACAAAGTTCTATGGTGAGTCTGCTATGAGTAAAACAAGAGTTTACGGGTTGTATAAGCGTTTCCAAGATGGCCGTGAAGACGTTGAAGATGACGAATGCCCCGGATGCCCCAGCACATCAACAAGCGATGAAAACGTGGAAAAAGTGAAAGAAATGGTTATGAACGATAGCCGAATGGCAATCAGAGATACCGCTGATAATGTTGGTATATCGAATGACTTATGCCATGAAATTTTTTCAATTGTTTTGGGTATGAAACGCATGGTGGCAAAATTTGTTCCAAAATTGTTGAACTTTGAACGAAAACAGCGGCGAATGGAAGTTGCTTAGGAGTCACTAAATGACTGTAACGATGTCCCAACCTCTATATTCGCCAGACTTTTTCCGTGTGACTTTTTCCTATTTCCAAAAATAAAGAGAACCTTAAAAGGCCGTCGTTTTACAAGCATAGATGACATTAAAAGCGCATCGCTGATAGAGCTAAAGGCTATCCCAAAGATCGAGTTTGAGAAATGTTTCGAGGATTGGAAGAAGCGAAGCGCTGGCACAAGTGCATAATATCTAATGGGGACTATTTTCAAGGCGACAACATTAATGTAGACGAATAAATAAATATTTTTAAAAACTAACTAATATTCCCGTTATTTTCTGAACACCCCTCGGATACAGTGCGCAACAAAACAGTAATTTTGTGCGAAAAGTTTGATGGTCGCATTTTGTTACATTTGGATATTATAATGAAATAAATATTTCAAAAGAGTAGATAACATTTTTTGTCGTATTTTAAAAAAATAAATCCTAAAGCTAAAAATATGTGTCACAATCGAATCGGATCCAAACATGCCTTAAAAAGCATGATTCACCCACCACGGGTGTTGTAATATAGTCAAGAAAATTAAGAGCTAGTTTTTTGTCGTCTTTATTTTAACTTTTTTTCCGCTTCCGGTCCAAATTTAGTGTCATGATGATTGTAAGTGAGACAAACATGGCTCAGGTGTTTAAAGCAAGTCGCTATTGCCCATCAAATATCTCGGCTTTTCCCTATCAATGTAGAATGGAGCACATCGTTGGCAACAACTAGGAATAGCAGTTGCGAAAGTGTGCACCATTATGCTCCTTGTACTTTAAATTCCTCTGATGAGTTACAATTACTAATTAACGTGACTTTGGCGTCCATTTATTGGA
The DNA here is from genome assembly GCA_963966105.1 of Volucella zonaria. Lineage (NCBI taxonomy): Eukaryota > Metazoa > Arthropoda > Insecta > Diptera > Syrphidae > Volucella > Volucella zonaria. The sequence continues at coordinate 163,582,883 of OZ014532.1, forward strand.
ATGACGACACTATTCGAGACTCGGTAAAGAGCAAGTTGAGTGAAGATCTCTATTCAGTGTAACTATCATATACTAAGATTTATGAGATATATGTTACGGATCAAATGATATCTAACTTATCATATAATACCGAGCAAGTGTGTAATTTCACGAGTTACGGAAATTAATAACATAATTAAATCCAAAAAGTTGTACCCCTTATTGGTAAGCGAAAACCTTAGAAAAAAAAACTTAAACGTTCACTAATTGTTTATTTTGTCGACAATTTCCTCCCCGGCTTCCTCCAGCAACTTGACTGCAAACCCATTAGCAAATCACTTTTCTTTTCAAACTTGATATTACCAAATAACAGTCACAGTGGACGTCGATAAAACACCCACCAAAAGTTGAATTAAATATGTTTGGTGTACGATTATCTAATTTTTCTCTCTACCACTTGTATTCAAGAAAATACTGATGCAATAAATAACATCATGTTGACAGGCAGACTCCTTAATCACAACCTCCATATACAAGTACATACATAGGCATGGATTTGAACTTCGTTAAGCTATTGCTGATTGTATTCGCTTTCCTTCATAGACATCGCACCGGCCACCATTGCCACTTTATGTGAAAGGTACTCGTCCATTTGCGCATGCGTACCAACAACGTGATAGCGCTATCCCACCATAAGCATAAGAAAATTGAAAGAAAATTTAAATTTTCCTTTCTATTCAAACGCCGGCCGGTAATTATACGAACGCTCTCAATGGCTGTCGAAAGATAAATCGCAAATTGTCGTATGTTCGGAATCTATTTGCATTGGTATATGTTCAGACTACTCGTATCATAAAAGTCACCGCTATTTCAGACATACAATACAAATACACTGGGTCGAGGCAGCGTAGTCAATTCATTAACACCCACGCTCTGCACGACGATAACCATGAAATTTGAGCAGTTTAGCCGCAAAATATGTATCAAAGCAAACAGGGAGCTCTACTCATTGCCACAGCACCCACCTGGCGCGCACTATTGGTCGTAAAAAGAGCTACAGTTGTAGCTATAGCTACAGTATTGTGGAAAAGTGGCCGAACCTCTAAATGGATTTGGCTTCAATCACGATCGATGTTAGATCGCACCATGCAACTGCAATCGATATTCGATTTTGCACCAAAAAAAAGAAACCGAAAGAGAAGAAGAAGAAGAAGAAATTCTCCTTTCAGATGTAATTTAAAAACTTCACGAGTTCAATAGATTTTCAACTCCTTCGGGCAATTGTCTTCAAATGCGTCGTCATCAACTTGGTAGACGACGTGATGCTTGTCTGCATTCCTGTCCAAAACTCTGAAACATTTTGGCAGGCTTGTGGAATACCAAGCCGCAGTGATTGGCAACAAGGAATTCATTAGCTTACACTGTTTGTGTTTTAATCAAAACTATTCATAATTAAATCGTAATAAAATTTACCTAAACATATGCACATACATATATGAGTATCAAATAAAATCACGTAAGCAAATCAAAATAACTGTCGCTGTTGAGAGTGATTTTTGACATGGCCCCAAAGTTATTGTAGCCAATAAATACTGTCACTTTCTTAAACCGGCTTTTATGTGGTTCTGTATTTTTGCATGCTAATTGCTTTAATTTTTCAAAGACGTTGCACATTTTATTGGACAAGGTGACTATAATCATGTCTGTCGAAAAGTTGTACCGTATAATTTATTTTGAAAGTTGTGTTCCTTAAGTCAATTTCGTTAGAGTCCGCGTTCGTTAGATTTATGGCGCGCTAAAGCAACCTATTTAATAATTTTTTCTCCATATTAGTTCTGCTTTGGATTATAATCAAACAGAGAAAAAGTGTTCATCCTTTCAATTCATTAGTTTTTAATAATGCAATTATCTAACATGGCGGTCAATAGGTAATGACACTCAATCCTTTCTTCTCCAACCTATTTATTTTAGTTGGCTTGATCGCGTTTTACCTGATCGCACAGTATTCTTCATTTCCCTTTTGCAGCCAGGATGGGAGAATGCATATTTGCAGGACTTACTATTTTCTGCCTTCAACTTGACCCTAACTACCGGAGGACTGTTAAACTACGAGTGCAGAGAATCCTATTAGAACATCTGGCATGTTGGGTGGCATCATTTTAGCCATAGTTGTTGAAGCGTATATTTTGTGCTTGCGTCAGACTGGGAAGATGGACGAAAAGGAGGAACAACGTGTAGGAGTTGCTAAAAAGTTAATTTTCAGCGTTAAAGACATTTTAATTGATTCCCCATGCGTAAGGTGATTCAGCGCTGAGGCAAGCAGCCATTCTTAAGATCACATATGTTTACGTGTGAACCAGAAGAGAATAAAGAACGACGAACATAGTGGCTGATAGCAGTACCGCCATTCGGCCGAACCGATAAAGGGGTGATTTTTTTCTGTTGCACAACACCGTCCCGGTTCATTTGCGTAAACTTTTCAAGCCTTTATATTGTAGTATTGGCGATAGATTCATAATGTACCAATGCATTGATATAACCAAAAAATAAAAACGATAAGCATCACCTTGGCAGAGGATCGAGATTGTTGTGTTTCTGGACATGGAGAAGGTTTGCCAACCCACTGTGATGACTTGACTTTTGTCTCAACGGCTTTGGCTTTTTCAATGAGTGCTTGACAAGCATTCAATTGATATCCTGCTCTTCGGTCGTCAAGCGAGGAACTAGCTTTGCTGCAACTTGAAGCATGTTTGCTTTTCCTGTAAACATTTCGTGGCCTTCCAGATATCCTCTTTCAGTCATTTCGATGACGGTTGCGATGCACCAAATTCTTTCTCGTCGAGACTCAATTTTATTTGATTGACTACCACTCTTATATTGAACAGACCATACATAACACTGCCAATGAGAAAGAGCATCACTCTTCTTAGCTCGCTTTAAAAGTTAAAATATTTCCGTGAATGTTTTCAAGTGTTTAACACAAGTTGTCCGGAAAGGGGTTATTCAGAAAGTTAGCATAATTACAATACTACTATTGTTTTCTATTAATTGAAGTACTTTGAGAGCTTAAACAAACAGGTCTCTTTAACTGTCTGTTAGTTAATTGAGGTCTCCTATCAATTGTCCTTCCCTCATTTCCTTTCTTTTTAGTGTTTCTTCTTGCCATCTTCTTGCAAATCGTAGTCTTCTTAGTTGCTGAATTCGCTGAGTCGCGCGTGCTCAAGAGGTTTTTGCACCCTTTAAATGTTCGTACACAGCGCGGGCGAAGGAAATTTAGGGAGGAAGAAAAGACAGGTACCGATGTACATTGTTTTTAAATGTTTGTAAATTATAGTAAATTATAACGACCAGGAAACACAGAGATCGGCAGGGCATAGTTTAGTTAGTTTTAAATGCATTTTATTATATTAATCATTAATTCTTACATACTAACAAAAAATGCTTAAATGCTAGCTTAAATGCTAGCTTAAAATTACTTAACAAACTTATATTAACTTACTGGCCCCGCACATGCACTCTAAGCTACTCTAAATTCTTATATCTATGTCTTTCGACTTTATTTACATTTTATTGAAATTCGTATATATTTTGTATACTTAAGGAAATCGGCAGGGCATTCCATAAGCGAGTTGTACGGCTTAGGAAACAATCACGATATTTTAGAGTACGTCCGAAAATGGGCTTGAGGGTATACTGATGAGCATTCATAGCGAGAGGGGTGTTACGGTTGAAAGTTTGAATGGGCGGAATGCTACTGGCGATTTCAATGGAGCACTGGTGGTGGAAATAGCGATAAAACAAAGTGAGACAGGAGACATTACGTCGGTGTTCGATCGCGTCATTGATTGACTCATATTAGTTTCGCCAATGAGTTTTATCGCAGGGTTATCTAGCAGGCGCAGAGATGTTTTAGGAGCACATGGCCAGATGTGGGCATTGCACTCAAATTTTGGGCGGATGAATGCCTTATATATTGTGGCCAGATCAAAGGGGGTAAAATATTTCTTACATCACTTGAGGAAACCTAGACATTTCGCAGCATTTTTGGCGACATCGAATATGTGGTCATTCCAACGTAAATTATCACTGACACACATACCGAGAATGGAAAGTTTACGGCTGGGTATTTGAATTTCGCCTTAATGACAGCAGACAGCATTGAGTTTTGGAATTAAATTCCCCAATTGTATGCTGTGCGGAATTTAATGAGCTTAACATACGCTGGCGTTCCCATTTTACAGCCAAAGAACAGGGACGTGAGCCCGGGAACGAATATGAAAAAGCAGAGAGTACTATCATCAGCAAAGGAATATATTGGATTAGGAGTAGCAGACAAGAGATCGTTGATGAAAATTAAAAAGAGTGTCGGAGACAGAACCGAGCCCTGAGGAACACCAGCATTTATTTTGTGAATATCAGACTTGAAACCATCCAAGTTAACTTGAATTGAACGTTCCGAAAGGTAATTTCTAATCCATTGAAGAAGAGAGTCATCGATCCCAAGAGCACGCATTTTCGGCAAAAGAGTCTGATGCCAAACTCTGTCAAATGCTTTAGAAATATCAAGTGCAACTATCTTGCTTTCGCCAGATTGATGTACGCTTTGGTTCCACTTTTCGGCGAGACATGCCATCAAATCACCAGTGGACCTGTGGCTACGAAAACTTACTGCCGGTCATTGAGAAGTTTTCGTGTTTCGAGATATTTCATGAGCGTTTCCATGACCTTGGAAAGAAGGGACGTAAGTGCAATGGGTCTGTAGGAGGATAGAGAAGAAGATTCGCCTTTTTTAGGGACGGGCTGAACAAATGCTGTTTTCCATCTTCTCGGAAAGAGTCCTAAAGATTAGGATTGATGAAAAAGCTTACGCAGTGGGTTTGCCAGCGTGGAAGAACACCTCTTCAGAAGAAGGGGAGATATACCATTTGGACCAGCGGATTTATGCATGTCGACATCTTTAAGTACTCTTGCTACTACACGAGTGCGAAAATGGATTCGTCCCGTTGTAGATTCGACGCACTCAAGTGTAGGCGGGGACAAAGCACAATCTAGGAGTGTTGAACTACCAGCAAAGTGTGCAGCAAGCAGATTGGTCTTGTCCAAAGAGCTGACAGCTGGATTTTCATTATAAATGAGCGTTGGGATGGAGGATGGGCCAGAACTTCTAATATTTTTGACGAATGACCAACAATTTTTACTAACTAATTGTACAATAGTATTTTTTGCCTCAGTTTTTGGCCGTATTAGAATTTCACACGCTTGAGAAAGACGTTGCAGTCATTTCTGGCTCATTTAAACTCCTCTGTCGGGTTGGTCTTGTAGGACCGAAAAAACAATTCTCTAGCCCTGACAGCCTCTTTACAGCTCGAGTCGAACCATGCCTTTTCTTTTAGTTTGACACTCTTCATCCGATGAGGGATAAAGCATCTCATTCCAAAGAGAACAGTTTCTGTGATCATGTCAGCAGCGTGTGTTGAATTGATGCAAACAATCTAAATTTTAAAGTTTTAGATGTCAATTCATCGGTTTTATGTGTCCTACTTTCATGTCGGCAAATAATAAGGTTTTTCCCAATTAACCATTATACAAACTTTTGCCGTTTCTGGCCCTAAATACAGTCTTTTCTGTCTTCTTCGAGTGATGACAATGTTGTTCGTGTATGCTATGAGTTGACTATGATGGCTGAGTTAACATTTATCGGGATTAATTTCTGCTGACCAGATATTGCAGCTACGTTGTTGATTGCAGCTGTTACGAGACCATATCAGGTCATATGGATAGCCTATCATCAATATTGAATAACTAAATATTGTTGTTTGACTGCACGTGCTTGCTGGATTCATCATTAAACCAGTAGTTTTAATGTGATGATTATGTGTAACACACCAAATCTTAACACCATACTCTACAGGTATAGCCAGCTGGTACTCGTTCCAATGGTCTTCTACATTTGTGGTGGGGTTGAACTTTGTGGAATTTATAAAATATTCCTAATAATCGGCAATCGTGGTCATCCAACATTGGTTTTCCTTATCAAATCTTGTACGTTTGGTTGCATTCTTCTAAAACTATATTCAAAAGTCAACATGTCTTGTGATCCAAATATTCAAGTGGTTTGGGTTAAGATGATCACTCGAATTCTTCCACTTTCCGATGATAAACCAGTGCTAAGTAAAAGACAATAAGGGTAATGTTGGAGCAGCCCTGTTCAATGCCACTTTGCATCTTAAGCTCTTCAGGCAGTTTCCCATGTGTAGAACGTGACCTATTTTCATGTGATAAGTAAGAATTTGTTTATCAGAAATACCACCTCTGCACAATACGGGACAAATAAATGCTTTGTTAGCATTGTATTCAATGTCCAATGACAATCCGGAAAGTGACCGTTACGGAAATTTACGCACCTTACTTAATGCGTTTCCTCGCAGTTAAAATACTCTCACACACGGTGTTGCCTCTGTAGATAGTTCTGATATAACATCTATTGAGTGCCTCGCTGTTTACACCCCATCTGACCTAAATCTCATTTTTCGTATTGTATAGTAGAAGAGATTGCTTCGATTTGCAATTCCTCATTGGATCCTATGTATATATATGTATGTAAGTAAAGCTCGCCTTCACTTAATGCCGTCGATGATTTAAGGAATCACAACTGGCTTTAATTGACTGGAGTCATTTAAAATCGTGTACGCAAAACATGTGCTTCAACAATCTTCGAAAAACAACTTCCTCTTAAACATGCGAGTATTTCCGCTCATGTCAATCTCAGATCCTTTCATATTCCTGTTAACGTTCACCAAAAGCATAATTTCAGTTGGAACCGCTTAGGAGAGATTGTACCTACCAAGATCAGCAGTCATTTTTTAGGAAAAGGAGAAACAAAACTGTTGGTACACTGTTGTGTGGTTACATGACATTTTGCCACAAAGTTATTATCCACGACTGCCGGCTTCATACACCCCGACCACATCACGATAATGATGCATATGCGTGCATTGGTAATTTCGAAACGCTCATTCTTAAGCCTCATCATCATTGTGGATGTCTGCTGTGCGCGCACTTGTCATGCAGCGTATGTTATATTAGTAAACTCAGTACTATGCAGCAAACGGATAGAGTTCACTGTTTACAGCCTTATGAATTCGCTGCGCGCGAAAAGCACTATTTTGAAATGGAAGCTGTGCAGAAAGTATTTACACTATGCCACAGCCACAAGATGAGGTCATAAAGTAACCGAAAGATAATTTTTCGCAAGTGTAAAGCTATGAATAATTTAGTTTTTTTTTTTAATGGCTTACACTGGCCAAGCAGTTGTCTGGATTGACTTTTTCCGATGGCGTTGGCGTGTGAAGGTTTTTTTTGTTTTATTCCATGAGATGAAAGATGAATTCGCTTTGGCGGCATGCGATCGCGATGGTCAAAACGAAATATTTCCGGGCTGATTGAAAATCAGGTCGTTCCTATGGTGTGAATCTAATTGCTGAGTTTAGAGATATTTTTTAAATTAATTTTTATTGTGTGTTTACATGGTTGATGCATGTGAGGAGGCGTAAGAGCCTGCTGCTGAAAAGCAGTGAGAGCACAGCTTGCTAACGTGATAATTCAACTTTAATGAGAATGATGAGATTTGTGCATGTGATTTTCTCCTTCGAAAATCTGTGTTGTTGCGTTTGATTGTACGTAAGGGGTAGAACATTATACATACATGGTGTTACAAATTGGGATGACTGAGCATGAAATTGAGAAAATAAGAGTGAAGTAAAAAAAAAATTGAAAGTTAAAATCGAAAATTGATTTCAATTGAAGGTTAATCATTTCGAAATTATAGCAGTATAATGCCTTCTTAGAAAAATTACTTTATGAAGTGCTCCGGGTACAGACCGGTTTTTTTACTAAATTAATACTAAAAATATTATTATTGTTAGTCAGTCTTATTTTGATGACGATGGTTGGTATAAATATTGTAATTATTTCAATACACTATAATATAGGATAGGGTCAATTCAAATTTCTCAATAATAAATTCTTCTCAATAAATAAATGGTTTGTATATAGAAGAAGAGGGTCCGTAAAATATGGATAAAGACCTCTGTCGAACTTCTGTGCTAATAGCCAACAATTTTGATTGGTGACGCTTAAAGGTATAAAAAAAATGTTAAGAGTTCCTGCAGCAGGTGGGGAACAAATATTTAAAAAAGGCTCTTTACCGGATTCCATCAGGAAGCCTTTGAAATAACATGTTAGGGATCAATTAATCATCGTTCTAAGGACATCCAGTTTTTTTTTTTCTTTTTTTTAAGAACTTAAAACTCAAGAGGGTATGACTACTCTTATAATGCCGGAGCCCGTGTTAGGTTTTTTTGGAAAATCGGACAAAGAGAGAGATACATTTTTGGCCTCAGTGGTTATTTCGCTCCGGTAGCACCCAACATTGTATGGGGAGACTAAATTATTAGTGTAACTGGACTCATCTCATACGATTTTAGTCGCCTGAAAAAAAGAATGTCTTTCGGGCGCGGTTAGGATTGAACGCAGAATAGTTGGAAGCCAATACACTACCCCTTGAGCCACGGCCGCCAAGTTAGCGTGGATTACCAAAAAGTATAAAGTTGTGATTCCGCTTATGGGATCCATTGCGGCGCAGCGTCTTTCATTATTTGTTTGTTGATCGAAATTAGGGGATGTTTCGCTTTTGATTAAATAACGCAATGAGAGCTTTTTCCAAAACATACTAAGGATATCCAGTGAAAGAAGTTCTTAATTTATCTCAATAAGAGTGAAGTAGTACACCACAACAAATCACCCTAAGCGAAGCAATGTTTTTCACGAAAGAACTTTCCCAGTTTCCAGATACCAGTGTAATAGTTCACCGTATGGGATCAACAACGCGCTCCTTTAAGAGCTACCTTATACTCCGTAAATTTATTATTACCGAAGGTGTTAGGGGCATACACAAAAAGAGGAGAATGATGATGCCACCAAAAGATTCTTCGAGCTCCTATAGCCTGCAACCTTGGCTTACTTGACACCACGTCTTAAAACGAATCTAAACTAATTGAGTTTGTACCTTCAGGAAATGTAACCATAACATGCACCAAACGTATATCCGACCATTGTTGTGGCAGTAAAGGTTCGAATATATACATACATATATCCAAAACGACTCAACAACAAAGAAATATTGTGAGAAAGTTTAGCGATCGCAAAACACAACCAGAAACTTTGTTGCTAAGTTGGTAGCGCAAATCATAACCCCTCAACGAGTTCTAAGCAACTCTCTCAAAATACTGCTATTTCATCCTTCGTAGAATTTAGAAGACGTAAACCGGTAAACAGACAACAAGTAATAACAACCTCCAAATACACATTTTTACGAGTAAGATGGTGCCACAAAAAAAAATTCTTAACAGATTAAATCGCCGAGGTATACAAATTCAATATGAAATAAATGTTAATGTTAATGTCTTTGATGTTATCTTTATTTAATAGATAATTTTATGATATTAGTGTTTAAATATGATATTGAGCATATGCGCGCCACGGCTAGCTCGAATGAAGCGCAATCGTGAGGTCCAATTTTCGACAACTTTATCGAGCAACTGGGGCCGTATATCAGCAATAACATGGCGAATGTTGCCTTCCAAATCGTCCAACGTCTCTGGTTTATCGGCATAAACTAGTGACTTCACATACCCCAAAAGAAAGTAATCTAAAGGTGTGAGATCACAGAATCGTGGAGGCCAGTTCATAGGTCCATTACGCGAAATTATGCGCTCAGCAAATGTTTCACGCAATAAATTGATGGTGTCGCGATTCATCGTGTTCCGAATAACTTGCTCAGATGGACGATTATGTCGACCGTAAAATTGAAAGAACCATGGTTTTCAAAATAAGTTTGCACAACTTACACGCGTTGTTCTGGCGCTATCTATTCATTGTAAAACGGCAAAACGTTAACGTATTAACCACAAATCAACTTTCAACTGTCAAATTGATAATCTGTAGAAACAGATAATAAAAAAAACGCCCTTTATATTGAAAACGATCTAAAGAAAGGAATGAGTAATTGGAGAAAGACTTCGATTGAGCTTGAGAGCTCTTATATGGACGGCCCAGAGATCTCAAAATATGCCCAAAACATACTCGTACATATTTACATATTAAACATAGTATGAAATATAGTATACAAAGTTTTTGAAACGAAAGGTAAAAGCAGGGCTGGAATAACCGTTAAATTTGAAGTTAAAGTTGGGGTACCTCACGGCAGTATTCAAAGTGCGTTACTGTTTAATCTCCTACAAGAATTCCTATTGAAATAGCCAATTGAGGATCCGAAACAGCTTCTTTATTTTCACCGATGATAGCGCTATCATATGAAATGACATGACAGAACTTCAGGCAACTCTTAATACGTAATAGGATAAAGCCGCAAGAAGGTTACAGTTAAAAATTAGCGATATGTGAACTATTTTGCCGTTTTCCGAATCCTCTTAACCAAACTTCTGACATATGTTTAGAATGAGTCATCTTCCCGAAGTGCGAAAAATTTAGATGCTTAGATTCGAAGAGAGGGCAGAGAGAAAAATAACTTTTTCATGTCAATGCGAAGACATCAGAAAACTCCGTTCTGAAAAAGGACAAAAAAGTTTGACATGACTATGATACGATTATGTAGTACAGATGGACACCAAAGTGCAGAGGTTGGGAACAGTAGAGAAACGCCTTGTTGATATTCAGTTTGCTGAATACTTTGGTTATTGCGAGTTTTTTTTAATCTTGTGAAAAAGCTCCTCAATGTCATGAAGGAAGGTCCTTTGAATTTATGTGGAGAGATCTGAGTACTATAGTATTGTATTTGAGATCAGTGCATTATGTATCATATATAGAATAGAATTGATATGTGGTTGGGTAGTAATAGTCCTTTCCTAGTACTCGCAGGTAACAGATAAAAATATAGAAATAAAAGTGAAGTGTTCACAACGAACCTAACAGACTCTTAAGCCTATCCAAGTCAAGCTTTGGTTCATGAGGAGTCTTAGTATTTGTGGTAAACTAAAAAGGATTTAGCATAGCTAGATGTACTACTGATCCTTATTCTCCCATAGAGTATAAGATCAGTTTTAAAGATATGCCAGCCCATCTCAAGCCCAGCTAGCCTAGCTTGGGATAGCTAGATTGAATTATTATGCATTTTTACAACAAATGGTACTAGTAATTCTAGTTTTTATCTGCCTGCGCGTGTACCCTAGATTGGAAAAGATTATATAAATTCTGTGTTAAGTGCAAATTGCACTTATTATATATACGCATAATATATACATACTCGTAGTTGTTGGCTTACTAAATAGGCCACAGTGCGTATTCTCACTTTTGCTAGAGGGACGGTTGTTTTCTGGCGTAAGCTGCATGTGTTATGGGCTTTTATTTGATTTTCATAAGATGCTTGGGTTAAGTTGTCAGGAGAAGTACGATACCCTCTTTTGAATGCTCATGTACATCCAAGGTCAATTAGCCCAATGGAAGAATTTCGTTGGTCTTCCGCTTGGTTTAAGGACGAATAAGTTAATCTTGTTACACCAGATATACTCGTATACAGCGTTTAAAACAAACGACTTTGCCAAGGAGTTAGGACGAACGTTTAATATATTATGTATAACTTTATGTGTTTTAATAACAAGACTTTTAAATAAATGTTTTCGGAAAAAAATTACCTTATTTTTATTTCTCATAGAATTGGCATAGAACTGATCAATGATCTTCTGTGCAATTTTGTGGAAAGCGTTGCACTAATGTGTGTGTGTGTTTTTTTTTGCTTTTTCGAAAGTATGCAAGCTGTACATAATTGCAAATACAATTGCAAAAACAAACCACACCCTTTCACCCATTTACAAGTGATGTCAGTGTTTAGGAAAAAAAAAACCGCCATTCAGTGTTTAAATTAATAAAAGCGTGACTCAAGATAAGAACCTGCACAATACAATTCGATTTATAATCTACGAGCGAAAGTCTAACGCTGAAGCGGCAACTTACAATTGAGTTGCAATTATACCGCGGCAACTTGCCATCCGTCATCCGTTCCCTTCTGGATAGTGGAAAGAATTGAATTGAAGGGCGCAACAAAGTTTCCTCAATTCGATTAAAAGGCGCGTCGGTGGCGTTGACGGTGGCACTGACCACCACCTTCGCGTATCGAATGCCACGAACATTTTCACTTTTTGCTTTCCTTGTGGTTTTTTCGTAGTCTGGCAGTTTATAACTTATTTCTTTATTTGAGCATACAAATCTATGAGAAGAAACATAGTTAGAGTAATGAGCAATCAATGGCACTCTTTCGGACTTTTACTTTTAAAGAAATCGTGCAAATCTTATAACAGGTGGTATACGAATATTTCAAACGTGCGCGGCGAACTTCAATATCAATTCTTGATCTTAAATTAAATTCAGTTATTGTCATCATCATCATCATCATTACAATAATCATTATTACCATCATCTTTGTTGTCATCATTGTCATTAATGTGGTCCATAATACGGATTGTAAGAAGGACGTGCACACAGTCGTCGTCGTCGGGATCAAGTCCATTAGTGGCGGTTGTATCGTGTTGCCAGTGGTCATCCAAAGTAAAAAAAAAATTTCTTATGAAACTTTCTCTCCAGACAGGAGGACCGGCCACCTTTCTACTTCTCTCACATAACCATCATCGCGAAGATCATCGCTAAATTTATTCGCCTCGATGAATGTGAGTAATGCTATTCCGCCAAAAAAAAAGGAAAAAAAAAAGTAAAATCCATCTGGGACGACTTAGCCGACGACAAGAAAATCAAATTGCCAATTGAAAAAAAATCGTAAAATCGTTAAATAGGTAAAAACGAGTATAAATAAAACAAATCGAGAAAAAAATACAAAAAAAGAAAACAAGAATCGAAATTCACCTGCGGCTGCGCACATTTTCCCATAAAGGCAATTGCATGGACTCCTTGCCCCAGGCAGACACTGATCTGCACCGAATTGAACTTAACTAAGCCAAAACTCTATCGAACTACGACGCTTAACAAAAGGAAAAGGTGTGTTCCCACCATAGTCGTACTAATGTTATCCACAACTTTGGATACTGGATCTGTAGCTGAAACTGGAGTCCATAAAAATGCTCCTCGTTACATAGAGTCGCCCGAAAGTTGGTATGGAATTGAATTTTACAAAAAAAAATCAAGTCACGTTGCTTTTCGGAGGTGTTCCTGTGCAGCCTCAGTGGAATGCGCCCAATGTGCCTAGATAGTGAATGATCATCATTTTGTATAGCGACCGAACGGAACCAGTATAGATTTTTATTTTCTTGGTCGGCTCTAGAATGCAAAGATCATGAGATGTTGGCACTCAGCAAAGAAATCTGCGCGGGAAAATATTAAATGTCCACCGGTATGAGGTTTAACTTTGATGGCTACAGTGCCCTCTCATACGGAGATAATAAAAGCCTTGGCATAGCTGGAAAGCCATGAAGCTAACAATGATGGCGATTGTGGTGATCGAGGTGATGGTGGCGGTGGTGGCGATGGTGGCGGTGGTGGCGATGGCGGCGATGGTGGCGATGGTGGTATGATTGATGTTGAAGTGGGCCAATTCGTGTGCTCCGTCATCGCGTGGCGGATGTGATATCCAAGGAATTGCGCTATTATACAATGTAAATGTTGAAGACTTTTGACCGTTTAATTGGTTTAGCATTTGACCTTTGTCGAAACAGTGGGACTTCAAGTAAACTGCACTACATATTCAAGAGTTTATAATTTATTAAATTTACTAAGGTGTATGTTTTTTTTTCTTATAAATTTCGAAAAGATGTACTTATTTAAAATGTGTGTAATTGAAACCATCCAAGGAAATGAGCCAACAGTCAGTAACTGCGTCTTATGAGTTAAATTACTACTTTTTGCCTATGCGTATTCGTATGTTTGAGCTTATTTCGTTCTTCTTGAGTATCATCTGCTTTAGTTCAGTGTATAATGTGAAAGAAGTAAACAATCGACTGTATCTTATCAGATTACAAACAACTAGCAGTTCTCCTTAGACCCCGAATGGAAACTCTCTGTAAAAATATACAAATACTCGTACATAAAATAATATATGTACATTTTTGATCAGCCCTCTCAGCAACTCCTTTAGAAGATATAATAGCCCAAGAAGTGCTTTCCCAGTACAGAAGGCCTGCCATAAACTATCAAACATTTAAGGAACAACAAACATCCAGGCTCTAATGAATTGCCAAACGATCATTTTCAAGCGGTAGTGTATTGGCTTTGGACGGTTCGGCGTTTTCCTTTTGGGGATTTAGTACGGACTTGTCCCAAAAAACTACTGTTACCTTGATTTTTTTAAGCAAATGGGTTCGAAACTCTTAACTTGGAAAGCAAAGTACATGTTTCACAAAACATTTTAGAGTTAGTAGACGAAAGAATAGAAGCCTCTAACCTTTCTTGTGCAGACCATTTTTCATCAAATCGCTGGTATGTGCGGTGATGATGATTGCATGTGGACAACTGGCAACTGTGTAAGCTGTATCAAGACGAAATTGTTGCAAAGAAAAAAAAATTAAACATAAAGCTTCTAGCTCAGCCGATTTTTGAGTTTATTACCCAGGTTCAAGGCGACATGGAAGATTAAGAATACCACTCGATCGCTAATGCCAGAGCGCTTTGTCTGGATACGTGGGGGAAACGTGTCCGAGGTTGAAAATAGCTGGAAAGAGGCTTTAGTATCTCAAGCACAAGTAAAAAGATACACAATTTGGTTTTGAAAATAGCGCTCTATAAAAATAAAGAAAATACAAGTTGCTGCTGCAGCAATCAAAATATACGGGAAAGTTTCAGGCAATTGACAACGCCAAATTTTTAAACTCGATGCCAATCAATGCGGCTTTGGGGCAGACAGGTCGACATATGACGCGATACAATGTTAACGGGTAATGATGGAGAAACATCGAAGGCTTCGAAAGATCTGCACATCGTCTCTATCAACTTTGGGAAAACGACCGATGGAGTTCACAGGGACTTTATTTGGATCGCGCTAAAATCTCAATGTACATGAGACGTAAATAAGAATGATACGAGATATGCATGACGACTTTAAATCGGATGGAGTACACTAAGGCAGCATACAGAATCCGTTGAGTCCCTTGCTTTCGCTGAACTCTAGTATTTTGAAAAAGAAAAGTGCCACTTAAACTTAGATGTGCTATACAAGACAGTAGTCGTCCTGCTTTAAACTACGCTTCGCAAAGTTGGATGATATACAAGAAATATAAAGGGAAAGTGACAGCGATGGAAATAAAAATGTTACGAAGTTCAGCGAGTGTAAAAAAAAACGTGATCTAATAAGAAGTATAGTAGGCTTAGTTTAGGCTAAGCAAATCAGCTGATTGTGACATTTTCCAGGAAGATATTTGGAAAATCCTATCAAAAAAACATGAAAGGCTCATATTCCAGCCTAGGTTGGAAGAAGATCTTGAAGGAAACATAATTGGATCACTCAAATGCAAAAACAACCATAAACTCCTCTAGTTCCAAGGTCGCCAAATTTGGCCAATACCGCAAGGAGTTGGTAGCAATGCTGATACGTGGGGGAAATTTAGTATGTAGCACTAGATGCGATTATATGCGTAATATACGAGTATTTCAACGGTTAATAAAAGGGGAAAAATAAACACTCACTTATAGAAACTAAAATATTAACTCCACAGATCGTTACTTGGCAGTTTTTTGTGAAAAGTTATGCACAATGAGGAAGGTTACTAATTCCGTTTTGATATATAGCGACAAACCATAATCCTGTTGTAGACTATTATTGTCCAAATCAGAAAGTTCAGTAGATTTAGTTGAAGACAACATATCTTATCGACAAGCAAATTATTAGCTAACTTAATCTTCACAACCAATACGTAAGTCAATTTCCTAACCATACTGTTGAAAATACTCCACCGGTGTTATAGACATTTGACCATTTAATATGGCCAGGCAATTTTCCATCACCACCGGTTCCATACATCATTAACTTAATTCCAACGGCTTTTGAAACGTGACTCCCACAAGTATCTTTCCTCAAGACATTTGCAACTCTCCTAATGATAGTCATTTACGTTTGTTGTGTATTAATTTGAGATTTTCGTACCTCCCGCAATTGAAAGCAACACACCCATCTGACGAGGCCGTCTTGCAGTTTACATTTGTTACAGATAAAGCCTTTCAGAGGTTGTTAAAATGCACTCGCGAAGGAGTTTCTTCTTTCACTTTCAATCCGTTTAAGGAATCACCACATTTAACAGCGACCTGAGCCGCAGATATCACTGTGCACGAACGCATATATCTCATATTAAATGAAGTGATTGCCGATCGGATCGGTGACGAGGAGGCACAATACGAGTACACTGTTCCTTTGATCGATGAAAAGATCTATGGAGGAAAGTTGTTTCAATGTTCACGTTATTGCATACGGATTTGTATTCGAAAAACAAGGAATAACTGCATGGTCCATGGCGTATGTATCTATCTACTATCTATGCATGTAATAACAGATTCATTGTACGACAATTGTCAGTAGATATACTCGTACATATACTATGTAGTTAGAGCGATTTGTATGCCTTCATTAGGAATGCAGTTGCGTGCCTTATTTAAGATCACTTTTTCCGCCCATTACCTGATTTAATTGTAATGCTACATATGTAGTTTAAGTTTTTTCTCTTTACTGAATCACTTAATTTATTGATATGGACATATTGCAATTCATTAATGGAATGTGTTAATGTTTTCTATTTTATTTTTTTTTTTCTTCTAAAACTTAAATAATGGTCTTATTACATGGGAGAGTACATATCAGCAAAAATGTTATATGGCGATTTGCGACGGCAAAAAATGGAAACCAGAGTGGTTAAGAGACCCAAGCCGGTTTTAAGAAAAAATCTGCACATTGTGTGAATGGTTTTCTGTGGCACGTTAGAAATGCAGTGTGAAATGTTCACCAAAATCACAAAAAGTATTCAAAAGTCTGTTTTTCCTTTGTACAATATGTGTAATCCCACAGTAATTTTTGATTTAGAAACATGGCAAACCAATTAGAAGAGTGTTAATTTATTGTAAGAACTAAAATTCTGGATTTTAGAACAATTCATTAATCTTAACCATGTTTTCGGGCCACTACACTAATAACGAGTGTAAAGATAAATACAAAAAGATCGTTAAGTGCATTGTCGTAAATTAAAAAAAAATATTATAAAAATTAGCAAAAAACCTCTTCTGGCTAAATGATAAAATTGCCCTAGGTTAGGTTCATCTTTTCACAAATATTATAAAAAAAATTATTTGATTTTTTTATTACACTCACGATGTGTGCCAGCTAAGGTTGGTGTTAATGGTTAGTTTATGAGTAGATTAGGGTTATAAAGAGAGAATTAAGGTCAGTAGGGAAAGGCTAATTCAAACTCTTTTCTTGTTCAAGGGAAATTTAATTTTTTATACACATACTCGTATGTAAGTCATTGTGTACATATATTTTATATATTTATTAACGGCAGCTTCACTTTAAGCTGGGGCACACACAGAAGTCTTCTTCAATTAGCATTCGAGGGATTACTATAGGCCCTTTTGGATGCCTAATTTTACATGACGGTCCCTTCCCTTCATATCTCTTTTCAAACCAAATTTTCTACACCTTGTTTGAAATATTTAATTTCGGCCTACGTATCCTACACCTAATGTCGCTATACGAGGGCGTTGCTTTGCGGCTCTGAAAATTGTGAGACACCCATGTTACAAAATGCCTTTTGTCAAAGTTTTTAGAATTAATAAAAGAATGGAGGTAAATAAAGACCCTTGTTTCCTCAAATTGTAGGCGATCGATTGTAACGTTCTGTTCAATCTGTTGGAGTTGGGTGTCACTTCTTATTAACAGCGTATATTGGTTTTGCCATTGTTCCGGTTTTACTGATTTCTGATTATATACTCTGAAGCTCACTATGAATAGATCACTAAGATTGGCCCATTATGTCGATTTCATCGACATGTACAAACTTTTGAAAAATTGTGGCTTATGGGTTGCCTTTGGGGTTTTCTTGACAAACTCAGATGATATCGCGTAACTTTGTCCTAATACTTTTTTGGAAGCAAAGAATCGGTAAAGTTCCATTCTTGATGATACTATACAACTTACACAAGCCGACTAGTACGGAACTGATATCAAAACTGAGCCTGGCTCTAAGTAACTTCTCCGATTCTGTCATCGGTGAAGCGATTTTAATGATTTATCTTGCCTTTTTTAAACAATTACCGGATCAGCCGATTCAATAGTGTTCTGAGCTGTGGAGACAGTTGAGGTGATCGTGTCTATAGATCGCACAAATGATGTTTAGATTCCACCTGTATATTTAGATACACATCATTAAATTGTCATACAGCGCGTACAGTGACTAAGAGTATAGTATGTACGAGTAACAACCGATGGATAGCGGGCTGTGGGTTTGAATTTTGTTGGTATGCTGGTTCCTATTGTTGTAAGGGCATAACACCTACAACAATTTGATTCGGTGAACCAACTCTGAATTTCTACACTACAGTTGTGCTTAGTAACATTGGTGTTTATATTTTTTGTGTTTGTCCTTTTTTATAATGACTCGGGGAATTCAGAGTGGATATTACCAATATATGCGGGCTAAAAAGTAATCACTTTTCTGCGTACGTCCACGTCTGTAAATATAGATCCCCGCCCACACCTCTCAGATCACTCTGATCTCAAGCTACCTGGCTGCTAACTAGTGCCATTATTCTTCTCTCACCGCGGTCTCGCCATTTACGTGCGTAGTGACGTAGCTTACCAAATTCCACCACAATGTAGTCCCTGTTCTAATCCGGAATTCAATTTCATGTGGTTAAAATTCCATCTCCGTAAGCAAATTATTCACTACTGCTTTACTTACAGAAGCCCCAAACTGGACAGCAATTCGACTTTTAACGAAGTCGATGCGCTGTCTGACTCCATTCAAAGAATTTTATGCCTGTATGCTCATACTGAAATCGTTATTACGGGCGATTTCAATATACACAATTCTGGTGGCTTCGACATTCTGGACAGACAACACCCAAAGGACGGTGTGTTGAGATCTTTGCTGCGGAAAACAACTTAACGCAGCTTGTAAATGAGCCCACGCGAATACCAGACGTTGATAGTCATACCGCCAACATCCTGGACTTGTTTTTAACTTCTCACCCTGATAAGTACATCATTGATGTGCTCTCCCCTCTAGGCTCGTCGGACCATTGTGTCATATCAGCTAGTTTCTCATACACCGACTACACAGTTAGAGAAAAGATTCCTAAAAGAACCGTATAGCAATACGAGAATGCCAACTGGAGCGGTCTTAACAGTTTCTTTAGGAAATTTAGCTGGTCATTATGTTTCTTCGATAACGACGTGGATGCCGCTGCTGATATGATCACAGACAACCATTCTCTTTGGAATGAGAAACTTTATCCTTCATCGACTGAAGAGTATTAAACCAAGAGAGAAGGCATGGTAGGACTCGAGCTGTAAAGAGGCTGTCAGGGTTAGAGAAATTTTTTCCGGTCCTTCAAGACCAACCCAATACAGGAAAACCGAAAAAAGTTTAAACGAGCGAGGAATGACTACAACGTCTTTCTTAAGCGTGTAAAATTCCAACACGACCAAAAACTGAGGCAGAAAATACTACAATGTAAAATATGTTAGTAAAAATTGTTGGTCATTCGTCAAAAATATTAGAAATTCTGCCTCGTCCTCCGTACCAACGCTCATTTATAATAAAAATCCAGCTCTCAGCTCTTTGGATAAGGCCAATCTGCTTGCTGCACACTTTGCCACCAGATCAACACTTCCAGTTTGTGCTTTGTCTCCGCCTACACTTGAGTGCGTCGAATCTTCGATGGGACAAATCCACTTTTTCACTCGTGTAGTAGCAAGAATTCTTACGCTTTTTCATCAATCCTACTCTTTAGGACCCTTTCCGAGAAGATGGAAAACAGCATTTGTTCCTAAAAAAGGCGAATCTTCCTCTCCCTCTTCCTACAGGCCCATTGCACTTTCGTCCTTTCTTTCCAAGGTCATGGAAACGCTGATAAACCGTCAGCTCATGAAATATCTCGAAACACGAAAACTTTTTAATGACCAGCAGTACGGTTTTCGTAGCAACAGGTCTACTGGTGATCTGATGGCATGTCTCACCGAAAAGTGGAACCAAAGCGTACATCAATCTGGTGAAAGTAAGATAGTTTCACTTGATATTTCTAAGGCATTCGACAGAGTTTGGCATCAGACTCTTTTATCGAAAATGCGTGCTTTTGGTATCGACGACTCTCTTCTTCAATGGATTAGAAATTACCTTTCGGAACGTTCAATTCAAGTTGTCTTGGATGGTTTCAAGTCTGATATTCACAAAATAAATGCTGGCGTGCCTCAGGGCTCGGTTCTGTCTACGACACTCTTTTTAATTTTCATCAACGATCTCTTGTCTGCTACTTTTAATCCAATATATTCCTTTGCTGATGACAGTACTCTCTGCTTTTTCATATTCGTTCCCGTACTCACGTCCCTGCTCTTCGGCTGTAAAACGGGAACGCCAGCTTATGTTAAGCTCATTAAATTCTGATATTAACATCATAACTAATTGGGGAACCACTAACAGGGTAGAATTTAATGCTTCCAAAACACAATACATCGTCGAAACCGATAAACTTTCCATTCTCGGTACGTGTGTTAGTGAAAACTTACATTGGAATGACCACATATTCGATGTCGCCAAAAATGCTGTGAAATGTCTAGGTTTCCTCAAGCGATGTAAGAAATATTCTACCCCCTCTGATATGACCACAATATATAAGGCATTCATCCACCCAAAACTGGAGTACAATGCCCACATCTAGTCAAAAACTCATAGGTGATACTAATATCACTAAAACAATGGATACACTCGAACAACGACGTTACGTCTCGCGTCTCACTCTGTTTTATCGCTATTTCCACCAAAAGTGCACCATAGTAATCGCCAGTAGCATTACGCCCATTCAAACTTTTAACCATAACATCCGCCTCGCTATGAATACTCATTAGTATACAATGCATATCGTGATTCTTTTCTAAGCCGTACAACTCGCTTATGGAATGCCTTGCCGATCTCTGTGTTTCCTAGTCATTATAACCTTCAAACATTTAAAACCAACGTTCACCGGTACCTCTCTTTCTATCCCCCCTTGAATTTTCTTCGCCCGCGCTGTATGCAAGCAGTTTAAGAGTGCTTAAATCCCTTGAGATCTCGCAAATTATAAAAAAAATAAAAATAAAAAATATGACCAAATCTTACCAATGATGGTATACATACATACATGGGCTGAAAAGTCCGTGCCGTTTTATAGTAAAACACAAAATTTTTGCAAAATTCAACTTTATTTATCAATATAGTTGCCTTCAAAAGCGATACACTGATTGAAACGATTTTTCAATCTTTCGATACCAGTTTTGTAGTACGATTTCGGTTTAGCCTCAAAATAGGCCTCTGCTTCGGCGATTCGGTCTTAAATCTCTTTCCGGCGAGCATTCTTTTGAGGTCTGCGAACTGGAAATAGTCGCTGGGGGCCAAATCTGGAGAATACGGTGGGTGTGGAAGCAATTCGTAGCCGAATTCTTTCAATTTTGCCATCGTTTTCATTGACTTGTGACACGGTGCATTGTCTTGATGAAACAGCACTTTCTTTTTCTTCAAATGCGGCGGTTTTTCTGCGATTTCGTCCTTCAAACGCTCCAACAACGCAACGTAATAGTCGTTGTTGATAGTCTGCCCCTTTTGGAGATAGTCGATGAAAATTATTCCATGTGCATCCCAAAATACGGATGCCATAACCTTGCCAGCCGAGGACGATGTTCGTCGCCTGCTCGCCACTCAGCTGACTGCCGACTTTACTCTGGTGTGAAGTGATGGAGCCAAGTTTCATCCATTGTCACATACCGACGCAAAAATTCGGCTTTATTGCGGTTAAACAGCTTTAAACACTCCTCTGAATCATCAACACGTTGTTGTTTTTGGTCGACTGTGAGCAAACGCGGCACCCACTTTGAACAGAGCTTTCGCATGTCCAAATATTCGTGTATGATATATCCAACACGCTCTTTTGATATCTTCAGGGCCTCAGTTATCTCGATCAACTTCACTTTACGTTCATTCGTAATCATTTTGTGGACTTTTTTGATGTTTTCATCTGAAACAGCCTCTTTTGGACGTCCACTGCGTGCATCATCTTCGGTGCTTGTATGACCACTTTTAAATTTTTCAATCCACTTGCGAATGGTTCGCTCGGCTGGTGCAGAGTCCGAGTAACACTTATCAAGCCATTTCTTTGCATCGGCTGCATTTTTTCCCATCAAAAAGCAATGTTTGTCAACACACGAAATTGCTTTGAATCCATTTTTTTTCACAATAACAAAAGTTGCTTCACTCACAACGCTATATCTCGAGAACTAATCGTCCCACAGCTGTTAAATTTATACACGTATCTTTTGAAGGTTGAATGGTTTTATGTAAACCATTAGGGCTTGAAACCCTGTTGAATTCGACCTTAAGTTCAGCTACTTCGTTTTTAGAAGTGATCTTCATTGCCAGTGCATGGTCTCTAGAAATGGTTGACACTCGTTACCGAACCATGACTTTCATTCTATGTAAGTCTAGACTCTTGGGGTAATTGGCGTTGGTAGTCCACGTCTACATTAACTGCGGCAGAACACGTTCAGGTATTTTGTGATAACCGATCGGCGAAATTTGGAGACATATAACTTAATACTTTGGCCATTAAAAGGTAGTGTTCGGAGTCAATTCGGAGTAAGAGTCAAGTTAAAACGCTGAGGTTTCGCACATCTAGAATGCCAACGTCTTGCCTAACATAGTTCGCAATAGTTGACTTATAAATATTAAGATGAGCAAACTTTCTGTTTGTTTTGTTTTGGGCACGTTTCGTTCCACCGCAAAGTCAAATACCTTTAACCTATTTTCAGACATGGTTTTATAGACGTTGAGTTTACTGGCTATTCTAACAAAGATGTTCTTTATCTCTATTTTGACAATAAAATCACTCAAGATTAAATAAAAAAAGTCGACTCCAAATGACAAACCGCCATACAATAATACTCTGCCTGCTTTGTTTTCGACATGCTAAAAAAACTAAGAAATTGAGGTTTCGTCACCCTTCTTATACTCAATATCATGTATGTACGAGTATACCCGTAAAGCCATTCAGTTATTCAACATCTCCTTCATTTAAAGTAAATCTGGTTACCTTTAATTTTTCTGAAATAAAATAATTCCAAAACAAACAGAAATAAAGTACAATATCTGACCTTCCTACATATTTTAACACTATACAATTTTTTGAGTGGAATTTTACGAATAATACTTCACAGCAACTTCACTAACGTACTAACTTGAATCTAACCTTCGTTCAATTGCTCCCAGGGTCCCATTTTTCTGTTTGTCTTGAAAAGCATCACAAACACCATCCATCCATCGGCTCGACAGTAGTCGTGATATTGTGTACAATATTAAAGCATACAAGATCAATGACTTTTCTTGTCGCAATTCCTTAAATATCGAATCGCATACACGTCTCTTACTGGATTGCTAACTGTCGTACCTTTCTTTTTTACTTGTTTTCCTAACTAGTTATCATATTGCATATTCTTACCACAATTACTATTTGAATTGGTAGTGTTGTATAACAATTTTAATGTTACGGTCGGTGGTATTGTCTCCTTCCCTCAATGTATTATAGATACAAATACATTGTATATGTATATCTGATATGTAACTCAGGTCTATTATTTTGTATTATTATTATTATTATGATAAGGCTATCATATGATTTGTCCACCTCCTTAAGTGGTGATAGTGCTGTCTGTTAGCTCAAGTTGAAAAGCATCTCATCATATTTCCCTTCGTGTCAAGTATACCACCTATTTTTACTGTCTGGCTTTACCACAATTCGGAGAAGAGAAATGGTAAGATGTGGATATGCTACCGTTGATACCCACATTTGACACCTAAGGTTAGTGGTTTTAACAATTAAATTGCCGTCACCGTTCTTTGACAGACTGTGGTAAAGAGTATTTCCTTAACATTGATCTTCTCAGTTTCATCGATTTGAACAAAGTGTGCCTATCAAGATTGTTTTTATCAAATTGTCATTTGTTATAGCAAAAAAAATTTCATTTAAAAAATAACTCTTGGGTGATATAGAGGCTCATAGTATATTTAATACTTAAGAGTGGTGGGTGGATAGCTTCTTAAACAAACATTATGAGCAATGACCTAAGCACTTAAACGATTTGTAGGCCATGTTCCAAAGTACTTTAACGCGAAGCTAGGAAAGCAGTCATCTCTGGCACCACAGCCTCCTTGAAACGATTTTCGAAAATTTTAATCAAGCTTATATTCTTTGCGGGGTGTAAAAACATTGTAAAAATACAGTGACCCTACAAAAGATGACTGGGATAACTTTCCAGCCTTATAAGCAATGAAGAGGGGATGACTTCTGGCATGTCAGAAAACAGTCAGTAATGAAAATATTGAAATCATTCTTTTGAAAGCTGTAACACCGTGATGATGAATAATATTTTACTGTCATGTAGAACAAACATGAATACGAACTGATGGTTTAGCTTTCGCACTGTTAAAAATAGCAGAAGATTTACAACTGGTAAGGAACATGAATCTCATTTCCTCATTTACAAAAAAAAATCGATTGAAAATATGTATGATGAATAGTATCTCAAAATCGTTTGTCTATTTCTTTCATGTAACTGCATATACTCGTATCGATTGATCGAACATACTGCCTTAATAAGGTCACATACTTTTGGACTGTCTTGAAATTATATAGAAATGCTCTTGCTTGTTTCGAAAGAAAATAACTTTAAATGGTTTTCGGATTTGTCTGCATCAACAAACGTTAGATAAGAAGGTTGAAGTAAATCAGAAGAGTACGAATAGTATGATCTGGATGTCGGGGGCATTTATTTAGTTACAGGAAGACTCCAGCTCGCTTAACTTTTGAATTAACAACGTGAAGAATACATTGCAAAAGAGGATCTTATAGATGGCATGTACATTTGAAAGGGAACTTTAAAAAAAAATTAAAAATTTCAATAAAAACACTTAACACTTTGTGAGCTGTAAGCAACTACTTATTTTAAGTTATTCTATTGTAATTACGCGCTGGATTACTCTGAATATTCTGTGCTGAGCTTTCAATAATAAGAATCCCGTACCGAGTGGCAATTCTCGTGGCCAATGATCTTAGCTATCCTTATCTTTGGTAAAGAAAGCAGCTTTTCATTTGATAATCGAAGGGGCACATTCAAATGTAGCTCAGTGAAAGCTTTTCCTCACGAATTCTAAAAAGAAATGGTACTGCTACCTTATTTGGAAACTCCCTGTTAGAAGGTCATTGGTTTTACTCTTGCCATCTGGCTAATGTGCCGGATTAATGTTTCATTCACACTGACATTAAATTGGGATATGAGCAATCGCAGACAGTTTTCTCAAATCAAAATGATTGTACAAAATAGAAGGCGTTGATGGGAGTACTCCTTTTGACTTGGAGGTTCATCCCACATGGAATCACCTTCAAAATTAGGAGAGGTATGCCTCTAGTGTGGAATGACTGCATGTCCAACACTGAGGTCTTACAGATGTCTTTACTGGAGCGAAAGGTTCGATAGCATCAATGGTGCGGTAACCGCATCCGCTTCCTTAAGGATGCCTCGTTAGCTGAGGATGCCTAAAGCTGAGCTTTAACCCCAGTTTGGGCTGTCTACTTCTTGGACATGGCTCTTTTAGCACATTTTTGTGGCCTTATCCAGGTGGAAGGATCGCCGTGTAGGGCTGTAGATGCGGACTGGTTGCATGTTTTGTATACTTGTCCGTTGTTAGAGGATGTGAAAAATCTCAAGGCTATGGGAGTAGGTTTCGAAGACGGTATTCGCGGTGTTGGCGCCGTGCACCAATATCCCGGATTTGAGACTTTGCGTACATAGTTTTTGTTAGGCGTCGACTTATGCAGCTTTACCCTGATGCTCAGTGAGCAGGTGATAAAAGGCGGCCGGTCCTGGGCAGTAAAGTGCCCCACTTGTAGTAACCACAAAGCGGCGAAGCTCAACCGAAGGCTATATTCTGGTACCTCGGGAGATCAGTAGCCCCTGGAACTTCTGTTCCGGCCAGTGTATCATGGTGGCTATAGGTCATACCCAAATTGCGGGGAGAGTCAAGCCGACTATAGCTGTGTATTCGCGGTCCTCCATGAATTATAAACATAACTTACGTATGTTTAATCGTGAAATGATCATCGCAGATTTTTGGACGACTCGATGTGGAGTTGCATTGCAACTGCGTGCCATGACCCATAGAATGGCGGAGGTCTCAGATAGGCCTCAAACCTTTACAAACAGAGTAGATCGATACATGATTTCCAGTAGGTACTGAAGGTGGTATTAATACCATCCGAAGGGCGCTGATTGACGCATTGTAATTATCTCGATATGAGCGTAGGCGCTCCGTGGAATAAGGTCAATACGGCAGGTCTCCACGTAATTCCTTGAGACGTTGTGTTCAAAACAATATGTATACTTGTAATGTATCAAGTTTTAGCAAATTTTGATATTTTTTTACTTATTTATCATCTATCATCATATCACTGGGCATCCCAAGCATTTTTCGTTAGTAATACCCATATTTATGAGCTTGGCTACTTAAAAAGAGCAGGTAAAAACTTTGGATAGAACCCGCATCGGCCTTTCTGTAAAATTGAGTTGGATGAAAATCATTTCCCAATGAGTGAAATCTTAGGATCATTTGTCCGATCGGCAAGAAATGAGATCCTCTTGATTGTGCCAAACTACATGTATAAAAGCGACAGGCTCCTTAGCATGGCTTAAAATATTCTATCAGCAATTTTATGTGAACACCCGAAGCTTTTTTTCAGGGGAAAACAGTCACTATCAGTGCAGTTTAAAACCAGGAAAGTCTGCTGCAGATCAAATCTTCACTTTGGGACAAATCTTCGAATAAAGCCACGAGTAAGAACTCTAGATAGTGCATCTATCTGACTCGTTTATTGACACTTATAACATTGTAGATTGGAACAAGCTATACGGAGCTTTCATATGTATATATATAGCTTCGGAATCGAGGTAAAATTGTCTATATCTACAAATTATTGGCTTCATAGTCAGTAGATAGCGAGCTGTCGGTGAAGCATTATAAGAGCAACCGCTGAATGAATTTGTATCATTTACAGTTACGACTTTGAAGTAAGTTGCTCTATTAGCTCTGACTTTTTCAGCAAAGAAATCTAACCAAATATTACTTTTGCCAATGGCAGCTGTTTTTGGCTAAAGGGGCAATTGAGATGTAAAGTCGTATCAAAATCTACTAAATGTTGTCAATGATTGCAACATTTATTAGATTTAGCAAGAATATCTAAGCTGGTTGTTAAGTACAATAAATCCCTCAATCTTTTATTTCGTCTAAAATGCGCGTACACTCATTTAGCATAGCTGTCGCCTACTTGTTACGCAAAAATATATCTTAAAACTGGTGCTGACCACCACTTTTGAACATGGGAAAATGTTGCCTGCAAACATTTGAGTGCTCATCACGATTTAACCGACATACATACGAGTATCTATGTATGTACATGAGCATTTCACTATTCGCTTACCAAAATGTCAAAACACAATACAAGGCGTAAGGTTTGAAATTTTAGATCACGTTACTCTTTCTTATTGACATTAGACAGGTGATTATTTACTGATAGACAACGTGGATTAAGACTTGTTTCAGTATGCACCCGACGGCGTCTGTTAAACATTTGACACTTCACATACACTTTATCTTTTTCTCTGACAATCAGTTGGCTTCTATGAAATCAAATTGAGGTGTCTAGGTCAAGATTTAAATTTGCTGTTGCCACACAATTTAGATAATTTGCTTTACTTTCACTGTGTGAAAGAAAGAAAACCTGAGTATACCCGCACTAGTTTATTTAAGTGTGTACGAGTATCTACAATACACCTACGAGTGCATCAGGCAATCTGCACTTTTGGCAGATAAAAACTCCATGCACCTGTCAAAATCTTATTGTAGTTTACACACATTTTTAAAATGACAGTTAAAAATATATAAGAAGTTCCGCCATTTGAGGCGTTCAACTTAGATTTATTCGTTGGAGATATTGCGTTCAATTAATAAATACATAGATCTAATTTTCTCCTTTATTTTCTCAGTGGAAAGTACTTAGAGATTGTTTATGAGGAAACACAGCCATAATGTCTGATTTGTAATTCCCATTTAATGTCTCGCCTAGGCAATTCAACATTTTACTTTCTTTCCGATTCAATTAGATAAGAAGAGCAATACGTCGAATTTGTTTAAACCACATTACTTCCATTGACTACTAATGCCAGTCCTGGTATGAACCAATAGGCTGTGCATTCTGTTCAATTACGTAAATCAGAGTAATTACTATTACATTGTACGAGTATACACATTCACCTGATACCTCCAACTGTTAAAGTGTACGGTGTGGGCTCAACATACCTATCGCCTATTTCATTTCAATTAAAATGAAGTAGAAGAGGTGCTGCAGCCAAATAGCTACTACGATTAATAGCATTGCGGCCATTAATCGTAAGTATTTTCCCACACTAAAGAGAAATTCCCACAACCTCTAAATCGTTGCCAGCCTTCGCTTCCCTATCGCACTAGCGCAATGACATTTAAATACAAATACGGTCCATGGTGTCCGATACGATACGATACGATACGATAAGTCATCTATGAGAGTGTATCATGGCATAGGTTTCCACCTTGCTTTTGTTAATTTTTTTTTTTTTTTTTTAATTTTAGAGGTGCCTTAAGGCAGCAACGATCTAAAAAGATTCGCATGCCGGGTAGGCAAAGTTGGGGAAAACAGTGGAAAAGCCATACTCGCCTGTACGATGTAAACAATGCCAGGCAATAAATCATAAAAACGCGCGCGTTAGCCACTGTTTGCGCGCTCTTTTGGAGACAAACAGTGCACTTTTTAAAGGTGATAGCAGTACTTTCAGTTCGGCAAATCTAAAGGAACCGCTTAGCAAACACTTTCCATTTCAATAGCACTATGTGTTTGAGCTTGTTATTTTGGGCTCTGTTAGGATATTTTCCATTTCACGTTCATGGGTGGTTAATGGTTTCTATTTTGCTTCTTTTGTTGTAGGTATTGCAGAAAAATAATCCGATGTCGCGCTGTTTCATATACATAGAGGATTGCCTAGAGTGCATGCAGCTCTTGTGTTGAGTTTTCTTTTATATATACATATATATTTTTTCATTTAATAAAGAATTTCAGACAGTTTTTAGAAAGTTAACCTAGAGGCGATTTTTAGTAGACAGGAAAATGATAATAAAATTTTAAATTGGTAGAAGAATGGCAATTTGGGGAGTCTATATAGTATTCATTCAGAAGAACTAAGCATTTATAATGTAAATAGAATGCAGGAATTTACAATGCGTAGGAAGTGTGAAAATGAAATTCGCCCTTATTTACGGCAAGTCAAAATCAAGTGAACATTTTAATAGATTATTTTTAGGAAGTATTTAGAGACATTATTAGCTTTGTTCAGTGAGGAAAAACTAGAATATAACAGCAGAAATTTGTGAAAAACGTCAAATCAAGTGAGAACAGAAAAGTACATCCCATATGAGAGTTGTCAAAAGTTAATCCATTTGTAATTTGTCAATTGAGAGAAGTGTTTGTGTCTTAAAAAAGTTAAAAAGATGTAAAAGTTAATGTTTAAAATGGAAAAGAAAATAATTGAGAGCATTTTGCTGAACGAGTTTGAAGAAAGTGAGAGTGACATCAGTTTATCAAGTGAAGCAGTGATTCTAGTAATGCTGATATTGTGATGAGCGTTATCCCCTTTTCACTTGGGAAAGACCCTAGGCACTATGTTTCCCATTTTTTGAAATAAGTGGTTTCTTCATACACGGAAAAAGAATTTATTAAACATTTACGCATAAATTGTGCAGTATATAAACGTTTAGTTGACAACCTGTCAACATCGGATATTTATAAAAAATTGGGGGCTCGCAAAACGTTTTCTGCAGAAATGCACATAGCTCTGTTTCTTTGGTTTGTCGGACATGAGGCTTGCTCCTACACAGATATTGTCGATAGATTCGACCTTTCTCTAGGAACCGTTGCTGCCTTGATAAAAAAAATAATTTATTTTATCAGCGGTCTTTGTGACTCTGCTATCCGGTGGCCTACCGAAGAAGAAACTGTTTTGTACATGAAGAGCCACTTTCACTGGCCATTGATGGTATAGTTTCTAAAAAAAAAAAATTAATGCTATGAATTTTATACATGAGATTTTTAAAAAACTCACCTGTAGTAGAAGATAATCCGGCTTCCATCAATATTTGGACTCTGGATTTCCCACTTCCACTCGCACTCCCCAACCTTTCCCAAAGAACTTCCGAAAGCTCCCTTTTATACATAGTTATTGAATATTTATAATTAATAAATACACAATTGGTAATTATTGATATTGTACCTTTCATATGGACATGTAGCTCCATCATTTCCCGTTTTCTTGATGTGGTTGATTTTGTTTTTAAGCCGTCTTTCCAAACCTTTCCATTTTCCTTCAATTTGATAGGGGGAGCAAGAGCAACCATGTTCAACCATTCGGTCTGTAATTTTTCCCCAAAGCTTGCGTTTGGTTTTCACCTCAAACTTTTTCCCTAACTTTGGACGGATTTCTTTATACAGTTTGTATTGGGAGTCCTTTTTCAGCTATATTGCCTTCAGTCTTTCCTTCGGTGAACGGGCAGTTATTAGGGGTATTGGAATAAAATCCTCTTCTTCATTTTCCATGTCACGTCCAAACGATTGCTCAAAAATTTGTTTACAAAACTCTTAACTTTAAATAATAATCATTAATTAATGTTAAATATCTTTTTTTTCCTTTTATACTTACTATTTTCTAAATTCTGGAGAGTGTTTGGCGAACACTGTACAAGAACAGATTGTCCTTTTTCAGATTTTATCTCAATCTGTTCATCACTTTTTACAAAAATAATTCGCAAATCACGAAAAATTTCACTTGATTCATCAAATTAACTCCAACAAATAATACAAGTTAAAATCACAGCTGATTTTGACACTTTTCACAATTGTGTTCTATTTCGAGAGTAGATGGAAGATTTTCTGTTCCGAATAGATTGAATCAACCTTGCTGAACACAAAGTAGAACAGATTCGGACAGAAAATTTTCTCACTGAACAGAAAATCTTGTACTTTTCCGTTCCGAACAGTTTGGAACAACCTCACTGAACAAAGCTATTTTTATTTAATTTTTTTTTTTTTTTTAAGTAGGTAAGGAAAATATACAAACAGCTTTTGCATCATTTTTGTCAATGTGTGGATGTGTTTTATTTTTTTTTGCAAAAACATTAGCTTATCGTGAACTTATTCGACATGACGCCGTCTATAGTGTATGTGATCTACATAAAAAGGAATGAACCATATTGAAATCATACGATGGTAAACATGACCATCTGCTGTCATGTTTTGACATCGAAAATTTTAACCAGAAGTATTCAATTATTCTTTCGTTAATCTCTCCATACAACTAACACAACTTAGGTACCTCCACAATATAGCTACAGCCCGTCAAATCTTGCTTTTGGGTCTCTCACATTAAAATAGATTCTTTAGTTATGAAAGGGCTATCTATTTATATACAAGACGTGTTATGTTCGGGGCAGCTTTTATTTGAAGGACAAGGTCCTCCCCGTTCAAACTCTTCGATTTTTGAAGGAATCTCTCAGATGTCGCCACATAATAATGGGAGCACGTTTTATTACGAGAGCTCTATTGGAAGACGCTTTATTTACAAGGCTTTACTAGTCATCTGATTGACTTTAAAAGCATAGTCCTCTGCAAATTCATGGACATTGAGGGTGCTTTTGAGAATTTTGGATCGACGCCCTCTTTAGAAGAGGTTCAAGTCCAGAGACTACAAAGTGAATTAGCAACGTGGAGCATGTTCAAATTCATATTTAGGCCATAGGAATTGAATATCACTACTGTAAATAGCTGTCCTTAGGGTGGTTTGTGCTAGTAGATGAGCTCATGCAAATCCTGATATAAAACTCTATGATATACAGATGGCATTACCATCAGGGAATGTATGCAAGATGTCCTGATAATTATCTGGAACTGGTGTAAAACAAAATTGCAAAACAACTGTCATTCCATTCACAAGAGATATAAACTTTTCCGAACTGCTGGGCAAATCATGGTGCCTAAACCTCCAAGTGACATACTGAGTTTACAATCAAATGGTGAAACCAATATTACTATACGGTGCTGTAGTATGGTGGGCACGATAAAACAAAAATCTACAATAATGAAATCGAGCAGGATTCAACGGCTTGTTTGTTGGAACGATCGCAACTGCGGACATGCAGGCGTCATTAGACTTAGCTCCACTTCATGTAACAATTTCAAGAGGAAGCAGCTATAAAAGCATTCAAGCTACATCGCGCAAACCACTTCAAACAAGGCTACCTCATTGGTCATTTTGGAGATACTAAAGAAGAAAGAAGGCACCTTTGGCAAAACCCCCCTTGGCTTTTGAACAAGGGAGATTAAGAACACAATTCATAAAAGT
This sequence comes from Volucella zonaria, assembly GCA_963966105.1. NCBI lineage: Eukaryota > Metazoa > Arthropoda > Insecta > Diptera > Syrphidae > Volucella > Volucella zonaria. The sequence goes on from OZ014532.1 coordinate 163,615,638, forward strand.
GGTATACTGATGGTTCGAAAATGTGTTAAGGCAGGAGTGACAGGATATCGAATGCACTTCTCATTTGCACTAAGTAAGGATGCACACTCATCAAATACCCTCCTAGAGTATCGTAAAGCACCCAATGAACCCCGCCATCAAGGACAAAATCTCATTAGTATGAATAGCAGGCCATGTGGGTTACGATGACAATAAAAAGGCAGTCCATCAGACCAAGAAAGTTGCGGAAAGTCTAATTATTGAACCGTGGTCAAGCTAATGGGTCGCTTTCCTTGTAATAAATATCTTTACAGATTTTGAATCATCTCCACGAGTACACGTAGAGGAGTCTATAGAACACTAAATCACCAACTGTCCAGCATAGACGAGCACCATTTCTAAGCAAATATATTCTCCATGAAAAGGGTTAATCCAGTTCCTGAAAATACTAAACACCTAATGGAAAAAAAGCACAATAGATCAATCTGCTCACAGTGCAGAAGGACATTTTCACTACCCTCCTATTACCACATGTACCATAGTCGTTTAATTTTCAGGGATATCTTAATATTGCACACCAACTCATTACTCTTTGCCTAGCATTCGGTGGTTCACGTTTTGGAAAGATTCAACATGTATCTTCACGACTTTCGAATTCCAGATTTGAGTAAACGCAAACTCCACTATATTAGATAGTAATTCACGACCTAATGCTGCTCTTAACACCGCGTGTTATGCCTCGTGGAGCATCGCTGGTGTTAAGAAAATTTTCATGAAATCAAAATGTCTAGTGGAGACGGCTAGTTTGCGGACAAGAAATATTGCATGAAATAAATGTCTGATTTTTATTCAAGAAATCTCTGTAGACAACAACCCTGTCATTTTTTTGACAGCGCTTGTCAGTTTGACTTCGGAATATGAAAAAAAAAAAAAAATAAGCAAAGAAGCAAAGATGACTGAGTGACGTATGTCGTAGAACGAAGTTCACAACTACTCAGCCAACTTACACTAACAGAATGAAATGTCATGTAATAATTTGCCACCTAAGTCAAAAGAAAATATGTCAGACGAAATGTCTGAAATTTAGTCTGACATATTTGTGTCTCGTGGAAACGCGGTATAACAAAATTAAAGGAACGCTTTCAGAGGTAGAAAACTATTTCAAAAAGCTTTTTCAGGAGGCTCAAGATAAATACTATAGCTACAATAATATCTACTACAAATGTGGTCTTATATGTTTTAGGAATGCCAAGGGGAAACGATTAGCATACCCAAAATGTTCTAAACAGGGGAACAATGGTATAGCCAATACTAAAACCACTTCTTAACTACAAATGCAGTACAACCCATTCTGACATACGGGATCCTTTAATACGAGTATTATTAAACTGAGAGATTTGTAGGTCACAATTATTTTTGGAATTTTTAAAAATACGCTAGCCCTCCTATAAAGCGGAATTAGTTTAGTTAATAATTTTGTGTTAAAAATACAGTAATTAATTACTTGACACTCGGCCTACAAAGGCTTTTATGGTTGAGCGTAGTTCTATCAAAAGCTGCGATAATTATAAATTTTCGTTTTTCAATTTCTTATCGTTATACTGCAACACATCTGAACGGATGTTGCCAATTTTCATTCTCTAGAGCTCCCAATCGCTTCCATCATCAACTGGCATTCTTTGTTCAAATGAACCATAATTATTGCCACACGATGGTATTTTCTATAATTTCCTACTATATATCATAGTTTATTATTATGCTTACAAAACAAACACAAAAACGTAAAAACGCCCCATAACGACCATTGATCATGTCCAACAGCTTTTAAGAATGAACAGAACGACGAAGACCTACTACTCGTATATGAAGAATTTCTAACAAGTTTTTAGATATCTACCTCAAGTATCTGCTGCAAAAGAAAGATGTTTCTGTTTTCAACTGGTCTCGGAAAACTACTCGTTAGATATGATCATACTATAGAGTTCGTATCTATGTACGGACAATATACTGCAGAACATGAAGTTTAAGGTATTGTATTTGTTTTCTTCTTTATATGTGTGTGTATTTCTATTGATATAAAGCTTCGCCTTGACATTGAATAGAATGATTAATCTCTGTAAAGCAAGTGAATTGATTTCCCGTTTACACACCAAGTTCAATGCAATAGGCATGGCATGTAGATACAAGTATGAGTAATTCAAGTTCTCGCTTTTCATTTACGATTCGCATAATTGGGTAGAATTGCAATATCAAATAATTGCATGAAGCTTGTGATAAAAAAGTCATAGCCATGTACATATGTATGTATGTATGTTTGGTAGTGAAGTATTAACAATGTATTCTAGCACAAGTATATTCGATAATTGCTTACATGCAGTCATACATATTGCGTGTAAAAAGAAATGAATAAAAACAAATTTAGTTTTCGATTGTTCTTACTGGTAATTGTTATTTGCTCTTTACAGAGATGCAGATGGATCCCCTCTTAGTTTTCTGTCCATATTTCATGATTATCTGCTTAATGTCACCTCTAAATATGTTCTAATTTATATAGCTCGAAGGACCAAGGTTTTGCTTTTTAACATTTTGAGCACAATTTTTAATTTTTTTAAAATTTCATAGTCAGTCATCGATTAAATGACTCCATCTGCAGTTATACTACAAAGAAACCCAATTCTCAATGTCAAAACCGAGAATGAAGGCAGTCCTTACGCAGATTGAGGTCTTGAATAGCTTACCTCTAATCCTTGCAACATAGCAAGTTTACCGGCGATCGCATTTCCCGCGACTCTATTCTGATCTGGGACGCAAACTAAACTCTGTGAATTCAGCCTTCTAACTGCGTTCAGAGATGTTTTGCATTCTCAAATCCTTAGGCCACTTTATCCTAGCTCGATTTTGGAGCTATACATGAAGACCCATCTACATTCCTGTCCTAGATTACATTCTAGCCGAAATCATTCATGAGCATAACGAAAGTTGACATGGTACTTCCTCACCAACAGACGGCATGTCCATAAGACCAGAGTTAAAAATCAATTGGCCTAGCACGTGTTGTACCAAAGACCACTTCTTCTTAAACGAAAGATGGCTTTAAGAATTTAGCTCATGATATGAATACCATATAAAGGGGGAGGCGTGCTAATGAAAGCCCCATCACAGTCGATACAGATCGTTCTTTGGAGTCAGGTGAAAGCAGCGGTGACGTATTTATGTAAAACGTTTTTCTTAATTCTTTCAATTCATCTTATCACAGCTGTAAAGATCGGCAAGACACGCCTTTGTGGCAAGCCTCATGATTGCTGGAACCTCCTTTACCGACAGCGCCTCAGGGGCTTTAGTTCAAAAAGTTTATACTAACCTTCGTTGGAGAATTGGATTGTAATGGCTTTAAGCACTAGAAGAGTCAGACCAATGAGCTTCTTTCTTTTTATGAAAAGGAAAACCTAAGTTTTAAGAGGATTAATTGAAAGAACATTTCCAGCACATCAATCGTCGATCACGACTAGGGCTACCTGGGATTAAGAGCAAAAGGTCACAAGGCATGATGAAACAAACAGTGCAGCTGTGACCAGATAGCAATGATAGTTTTTCCAGTTGTTATGTTTCAGCAGTTGTCAAAGTTACCAATGACATCCAGTCAAAATATTCAGTAAGGTTTAGCATTTCATTATGTATCGTTTACGCTTGCCGAAAGTCCAGAAATTATTAAAAACTATTATTGAAATTTCGACTCCCTTGTAAATACGCAACTTGAGTTTCGTCGTAAGGTCGGTCATCATCATGGCTTCAGTGTGCAGGCAATTCGTCGCACCGTGGGAAAGTTTGAACGTGAGTACACTCTTTTGGATCTTAAGCTACCAAACAGACAGAGATTGGTGCGAAATGAAGAAAACATAGCCGCCGCGGCTAGTGCCGAAGAGGACCCAGAAATGTCGCCGATCAACCAGAGAGTCAACCTGGCTTATTTTGCGGTTGGATTTGGGCCTACATCCGTATAAGATTGTGTTGATGCAAGCCGGACGACCATACACAGCGCCGTGAAATATTGGCCGGAGATCCGGATTATGGCCAAAAAATCATCTTCTCGGACGAGGACCATTTTTGGCGCAGCGGCTATGTCAACAAACAAAATTACCATTATTAGAGCGAATATAATCCACAAGTGTTCGACCAAGCATCAATGCATCCACAAAGATTGACTGTTTGGTGGTGTTTATGGCATGACGGGATCATCGGACCTTATTCTTTCAAACACAGCAACTGACAATGGTCTCAGGTATAGAGCGATGTTAACCGACTGAGCGATGTTAACCGACTTTCTGTGGTCAGAGCTGGACAACATCGATATATCCGAGCTGTGGTTCCAACAAGACGGCGCTACATGCAATACAAGCGACACAACGGCGAGCGTTCATCAATTAGCCGCCGCAATCATACGATTATTAATGATTATTTTCTCTGGGGCTACGTCAAGTCCTTAACACTTTGGACGAGGCCAACATTCGACACGCTATTGCCGGAATAACGCCGCACATATCGGACAGAGTTATTAAAAATTGGACCGACTGTTTGAAGCACTCACAGCGAAACCGAAGCGGAACATAATGGCATGAACGTAGCTTCAAAATAAACCTAAAATCCGTTTTACACACTGTCTTGTTTTATTAAATTTTTTGTTTTTCTATCGTACTTATTTGATCACCCTTTATAGTCCCTGAATATGCTTAAGCGTAGATGTTAGAAAGCGTTAAGCAGAGAGCCGACTAGGTTGCGCTATAGTAAAGGATATGTTTTTAGAGGTACACAAATTCAATGTGAAATAAAACACTTGAAACTAATGTGCATGTCTATGATATTATCTTTATTTAATAGATAATTTTGTGCCATTAGTGTTGAAATATGATATCGGGCATAAGCGCGACACCGCTAGCTCGAATGAAGCGCAATCGTGAAGTCCAATTTTCGACAACTTTATCGAGCAACTGGGGCCGTATATCAGCACTAAAACGGCGAATGTTGACTTCCAAATCGCCCAACGTCTCTGGTTTATCGGCATCACATAAACCCAAAGAAAGGGTAAGATCAAGGTGTGAGATCACAGGATCGTGGAGGCCAGTTTATAGGTCCATTATGCGAAATTATGCGCTCAGCAAATGTTTCCCGCAATAAATTGATGGTGTCTCGCACCGAGTGGCATGTTGCGTCATCTTGTTGAAACCAAAACTCTGTCGCCTCAATTCCCTTCAAGTCAGAAACGAAGAAGTCAGAAATCATATTTATATAGCGCTCTCCATTGACCGTCACATTTTGGCCGGCATCGTCCTTAGAGTTTTAATGGTTGTAAGGGGGTCTCGACAAAGGCTTCTGGGTTTTTTCACTCCAAATTCGGCAATTTCGCTTGTCTACATAACCATTTAACCAAAAACGGGCCTCATCGGACAACAGAATTTTGCGTTGAAAATGAGGATCAAGCCGAATCAGGTTTTCGGCCTATTCACCGAACCTACGACGCGTATAATGGTGACGCTGTTTCAACTCTTGCGGAAGCTGGATCTTATAAACCTTTGAGCTAAGATCTTTCCGTAAAATCCTCCACAAAGTGGATGGGCATAGCTCCAAGTGCTGTGCACGATGGCGAATCGAATCATTCGGATTCTCCTCAACACTGCGCTCCACAACGGCAATAACTTCTTCTGTTCGCACAGTTTGTCGTCTTTGGGGATGCGTATTAGCCACTAGAGTGTACGTGGTGCGAAAACGATTCATCGTGTTCCGAATAACTTGTTCAGATGGACGATTATGTCGACCGTAAAATGGAAGTAGTGCACGATAAGTTTGGCAAACCGAACCATTGTTTTCAAACTAAGTTTGTACAATTTCCACGCGTTGTTCTGACGCCACAAATCAATTTTCAACTGTCAAATTGACAATCTGTAGAGACAGTGTTGCCAATTTAAAAAGCAAACGCCCTTTTGTAGAGATAGGACGCCTGGATTACCTCCGCTAGCACATAATGGTCTCACTCAGCAACCGATTCAAGTTTCTGTTTACTAAAATTACTTTAATTTAGAGAACTTGGTAATGGTATATGCGCTTAACAAAATAAGTTTAACATGCATTAAAAAGCTCTTTTGGCATACTGTCACGAATTGACTGTGGGTAAAACCTTAATATTGCAGGTTGCACTACCTATTGACCAGATCAACTAAATTGTTGGCTACAATCTTCTAAATTCGTTGTTTCTCACTGCACGATAGAGAAATGTTATATTTGACGATCATAGCCGTCAGTTTTAAACGATGTTGTCGATTATATTACCTTCTTTAAAGCCTCATTGATTGCAATAAAAGTTTATTATACATATTAGCTGCAACTTTGCTACCGTGTTTGGTGTCGCATTTGATTTTATACAGTGGCATTGTATGTACTGAAACAAGCACAACCAAAAGGGAGCAATTAAGGCAAAACTCTATGTGTCATACGAGTAGCAATATATAAGGCGTTTATCCGCCCGGAATTGGAGTACAATTCCCACATCTGGTCGGGTGCGCCCAAAACATTTCTGCACCTGCTAGATAGGATTCAAAACTGTGCGATAAAACCCGATACTGATATCAGTCAGACAATGGACACCCTCGAACACTGTCGTAATGTCTGGTGCATCACCCTGTTTCATTGCTATTTCCACCAACCGTGCTCTGTAGAAGTCGTCAGTAGCATTCAGCCCATTCAAATTTGTAACTGTAACATCCGCCTTGCTATGTATGTTCATCAGTATACCCTCAAGCCCACTTTCGGACGTACGAGTACTCTAAAATATCGTGATTCGTTCCTAAGCCGTACAACTCGCTTATGGAATGCCCTGCCTATCTCTTTATTTCCTAGTCGTTATAACCTTCAAACATTTAAAACCGACGTTCACTGGTACCTCTCTTTCTATCCTCCTTGTTTTTCCTTCGCCCGCGTTGTGTGCAAGCATTTTAAATCCATTGAGCGCGAGTAAAAAAAAAAAAACTTCGAAAAGGAATTACAAATTAAGATTAACATTACCTCTAACCCTAATCTGATGCCCACCATTCCATGAATGGTATACATATCTGGTAAAAATGGGAAAACCTGTGAACTAACTAAGCAAGCTTCAACTTTCAACCACCTCTTCTTCCTCTTGAATCCTTCAATCAAAGGATGATCCTGTACTTCCGAAAAGAAAGATTAAAGAGCACCATCAGCTTTGCATTTCTTATTGAAAGTCTGGAGTTGTATATTTCTTTTGATTTTCCATTCTATCAATGGCCCTTACTTACGTACTGCCACTGAGATTAGCGTAGATATATATGTATATCCTGTGCACAGGCTACTTTTTTAAAAAAAATGACACCGCATAAACTACCGGATATTGAGTCATCAACATGTAACCAACATTACCACTTGTAACCAACATTACCACATCCATTTGCATTTAAAGGTATATTTCCTCTCTTATTTATATGTATATATATATTTAAACCGCTAATACACCAAAATGACATTCGTCACCAAAAGAGAGAAAAGATATGTATACTCGTCAAGTCCAACAATCGATAATTTGCTAACTTCAACCAGCTGACTACTTTGCTTGAGTAATTGTCGAAAAGTCCTTGCCGGGTGCTCCGATGCCAGTTCTTCCGTTCGTTTCGTTCTCACTTCACCCACTACGAGTACTAAAATACCAACATTCTGCAGGGGATGAGGATTTTTCTGCTCTTGTCAGGTCTTATAGTGAAATCGATAAAAGAATTGTCAGAATGAAAAGAATCGCCCTTAGCCAACTTTTAAATGAATTATAACCGACTTTTGCTACAGCTAATGGCAATGCCTTAGACCTAAAACAAAACAAATTATTTTTTTCTTTCTTCCTCTGCACAAAAAAGGGGGAAGTCGAAATTTGTGCTTTTCTTTATCCTAGTCATGTGACATGCGCATAAATCCCTAATATGGCATGCATGCGAGGGCACCAAATACACACAGCGGCGTTTCCTTTTGTCAAGTACACAAAATTTATTTTTTATGTGCGGTACGGAGTTTTATCCTCGTTCGTTGTTTTTTTTTTTGAAGGTGATAGAATTAATATTAAAAAATATTATGCTTAACTCTTAAAATACCATTTGAGTATTTCTGTCAAAAAAAAAATCTTTATTTTGATAAAAGTTATAAGTAATTTCAATTAAATACGCCTCAAATGAAATGCAGTTTTGAAATACATACCTACCGGATAGAAATCAATAAAATCAAGGATACTTACTACCTAGGATAACAGATGCTGTGACTTATTTTTCCTTAGAAATTTATTGTTTTTTTTTTTTTTCTTTAAACAACAACCAGGTTATTTAAACAATGAGAATTTGATTAATGATTTTCTAATTGTTATGAACTTTAATGTGAATTTAATTTACTGATTTTGTAGTGGGGATTCTATTATTCACATACGGCTAACAAATTATTGTTAAACAGATTATGATTACTGCCTTTAAGTCAACATGAATACGATTTAATTATTTTGTTTTGTTTTGAGACTTTTATTTATTTTTTTTTTTTGCTAAAAGTATGATTACATTACAATAACTTGGGTGCTACGCAGTTCTCAAGAAAAAGCCTTAAATGAGACATGAGAATTATGCATGCGAACAGAACCGTAGGGAAAGGTTGCATAGGGGTTGGAAATGTTTCTTATTTTTTTTAAACAATTTTTTTTGTTTTGGTTTGCCTAGCAAAAATATGATTTATAAGCGTTGTGTGTGTCTGGTTATTATATAACATTAAATTTCTGTCATGTTTTTAATTACTGTGCCAATTTTACTAGAGTAATATATTTGTAAGGATTTTTATATTTTTCGTTTTCTGAACCGAGTGAAATTGGGGTTTTGAGCACGTGCAATTGGCAACGCATATATTTTCATGATTTTACGTATCTCAGACACATGTGCAGAATTTATTTCTCCAGCAGAAATGTTGAACTCATTTATTTTGTTCACCCAAGTTACCGCGATTTGCAAGGGTTAGTTTTCATTAAATCCCTTCTATTTTCCAATCAAAATGTATTACCCAAGATGAACTTCTAAACTACTTTAAGGTTTTCCAAGCGATCGCGATGGCCTGATCTATTTTCTCATTTATTTCAAGATCAATCCGTTATTAAATAATTGCCCTAATACCTCTGCAACAGTTCGATTCGATGTTGCATACTACTGTGATAACTAAATCATATATACATATTCCAAAATATTCGGATAAATTCGTTCTAAACTTTAGATGGTAAGCGTTATTAGCTATGTGATTTAGTTTTGACAGAAAGCAAATATTTTAAAAACCTTCATTTTAACCACGTCAATTGGAATGCTACGAGTACTTATCTCTTTCTTTGATATCAAACAGCTTATTAACATCTGAAACAGACCTAAGTAGATGTATTAGGAAATGTTGGAGACTTTATTTCATATTATTATATGCGTTAGCTACGAGAAGCTTACTCAGCACAATCAGTAAGGTAGCATATGTAACCCCTTCAAATGCATTAAACTCATAGCAGACAGATCAGTTTTATATTGAGGCGTCAGAAAAGTACATAAAGTCTATGTTATTCCAAAAAAAAAACATAATTCACTAAAGTCCTGACCAAGGATGCAGCCAATTCAAACTCACATTAAGATCCCAAAAAACATTGTTCTAAGACTTATCTAACAAGTTCATTTGAGATCTCTTTCCTGTGATCAGTCAAACTCACAGATCTAGGAGTGAGGCAAGACTCTGTGAATTTACCCTTCTTATCTTATATTCCTAAAATTGTTTTGAAACGGCTTAAGACTGTGCCAGGAATAAAATAGATATTTCATTTCCCAATGCATTTATTGCAATGATAAATCGTTCTCTTTGCAACCTGGTTTTCTTCAACATTCTTAGTTAGTTGTGTAGCTTCAATGAAAATCAATTGTAGTCTTCAAGGCCAGATAATTCCTCACCACCTCACTAATTTATGAACTTCACTAAAATATTGCACTTGCTTTTTCTTAAGGACCACTAACAATTATCTTTCATCCTGTATTTCAATAACGATACTTCTTAACTGCTTTCATGTCGTACGTCATTCAGTAGGATGGCTGATATTATTCCACCATAACCAACTGTCTTTGACTGCTTTTGAATGTCAGCGAATACCTAGAAAATTGATTTTTTCCCCCGTTTCCTGAGTCGGATGCATTTCATTCCCTTACTTTATGATTTGTTATGTACACACTTCAACCTAGAACTTGAAGTAAAATTTGGTTTTTCTGACTATAAGCCAGTACTCACTTAGACCAAGCTTTGTGTCCACTATGTCTATTTTAGATTTTACTCTGAAACCAGCAGAGCGACAATTAATTTGGAACCATCCGGAGCTGGAAATATAAATCTCAAACAATTCTTTAGTTTACTTTTGCTTAGGACGTTTTGCTTGCCAAAAAATTAACTACTAAGGGTTCTCATCTGGCTGCAAAAGAAGCACTGTCGGGTAGGAGCTGGCAGACAGATTCAATTTGCTCTTTGTTCCCGCAGCTTGTGCGTGGCTCAAGTGGTAGTGATCTAGCTTCCAAATCGGAAGGTTCAGTGTTCGAACCCCAACTGCGCCCAACAGACATTAATTTTGTCAGTCAACTAAAATCAAGTAAGATGAGTAGTTGACTAGAAAACAACAAGCTAGCTTCCACTAACAATTTAGTTTTCCTATTAAATGTTGGATGCCACCCATGGAGCGAAATAAACACTGAGCCCAAACATCTTCCCTTCTCTTTCTATCCCATTTTCCAAGAAACTTAACACATGCTGAGGCATTATAAGTAGATTCATACCGACTTCAGTGTTAAGTTTAAAAAAAAAAGCATAATACAATTATTAATTGGTACATCTTCAGTCAACTGAGCCTTATAGCATGGGAAACAGCTGCTGGCGACTTCTTCTTGAATTGGTCCGCTCTTTTACTGTCTAGGAAACCCATATGCCCTGAGATAAGACATAGGATCACCGTATTCTTCTTGGATTTCTTACTTAGATTTTACTTAATAGCCATGACTTTTTTACTATGAAGTCCAGAGCCTTGCCGACATTATTATATTAGTTTATGCAATTACAATGTTTTTGCAACCTAAATAATGGTGAGAAATAATCAAATCGATATTGAGTGGATGGAGCCTTTAGGTTCCTTTTTCAATTACTCGTATTATTATATACTCGACCGCAGGAGATGAAGTAGCGTGGACGCCTTTGATATGGGTGACGTCTCAGTGATTTTCTTTTCTCAAATCTGATCTCTTTTTTTGAGAAGATTGACACCTATAAAAAGGTTGGCCATTCGATGGCTCTTTCTTTAGTGTCGGCCAAGTTCAATCGTTGAGCTGCGGAAAAGCTGCGCAAATTGACGGTTCACCAGGATGGATGATTTTTCGGGAATGATCTTCCAAATGATCTCGTGAGAGTTTTGTTAAATGATTCGAATGCATTGTCGATTTTTCTAGTCGAAGTGAGATCCGCAATTGGATATTGAACTTATTTTTTCAACCTTAACGGTAGACGTTGACCAGTTGGCTCTTCACAGATTTCTGAACGCAGCCCTTCAAATGATTTTTAACTGAAGAAAATCTAGCAATGGTTATATAGAGGCGCCTTGTAAGAAACTCTGCAGACAACTACTTGCGTACAATTACATTTACAAAGACAAATGTAATATGGAGAACCTTCCTCCTTTTGTCACAAGTGCAAGATCATCACCTCTATTGCAAAAAAACAAAAAAAGAAATTCACTCATTTTGTGTTAAGTTTTACAAGTAGCTTATGGTATATCTCAAATCCTATAACTCGGCTTAGTTAGTTGTTGTCAACACCTTAACTGTTTTAAAGCTGGATAGAAAAAACTTTTACATATCAACTTAGCTTTAAAGCTTGTAGAAACATTAAGGTATAACTGGAGGAACTCAAATGGAGTTGATCCGATCTATTTGTCCATCATGCTTACAAAAATTATAACAATTATAAATTAAATGCAAGTGAACACGATTTTAATTCGTCACTGTTTGCAACCTCCGAAGATATGGTATCCAAACAAAAACTCAAAAAAGCCTCCGCCAACACAATCTAGTAAATGACGTAGTTGTCATAGTCATCGCGGTCGAATGCAAATTCAACCAAAAGTACGTACCAATGGCACAAAGCTCTGGTATAATAAAGCTCCGATACCGAGCGATGCAAAATATATCGTAGTTAAATAGCGAACTGTAATAAACATTCACGTCAAGCACATGAATATGTAACTACACGCTTATATGTATATGTATGCATATACTCTACATGTGAACATTTAATCAAAGTCTTCACATAGGCAAACAGCAAATGCAAAATCAAAGTCTAACGTTCAAGTGACCGTCGCAGATACATAGTAGACTTCTAACTACAAGTATGTCCGTTGCCACCTTCCCAAATCAACCTTATCAAAAAGAACTAATAACCGCTATGCGATCGAATTGTCAGTACGTACTTATTTCCGGCTTCAAAACGTGTGGCATGAACAATCTGTCTGAGACAATTATTTCAAATACAGGTCGAACACATTTGGCAATGACATTAATATCTGTATGCGTGCCGTATTCGTACTCTACGTAACCGCATGACATACCATATTTTGATATTATGGTACTCGTATCAGTACTTGCTGGGGTCGGTGTAACATAAGCATATACGAGTACCTACATACCTTTGTACATTTTCTGACGTTTCGTTATTATTCTAATTTTTTTTGCTGCTACCTGTCCGGCAGTGAAACGTATGCTTAGGTGCCTCAACATCGATGCGTGGCTAATGTTGTTCCGTCTTGTTTGCCATTGAAATAATACGACATCGTGGTAAGCCTGTTTGAGTAGAGTACTATGCTTTTGTATAGGTGACAAAGCTTTCTGGCGTTCACTTTTTTGTATTTTATTCTCTTCAATTACCTTTTGTTGTTGTTGTTTATTTTTTTACGTCATTTGATATGAGACGAAAACATTTATATGGATTTTAACAGAAAGACAGTACAGTAAATTGAACCTCCCCACATGCCGAACACAGTCTGCGCTGACTGTCCAGAGAAATGTATCTCTTCAACACCATCTCTCGAGCGCGTGTGACAATTATATGTATTATATAAAATAATAGGTTTGCAATTTGTATTATAAAGCTCTGTCCGTCTATCGTTTATATTACTTACCGGTCTGCTAATCGTACAGATCCAATTCTGAATAAGACAATATGCGAGTAAGCTAGCTAAAGAGAGGGAAACAAAAACATAGTCTGCTACCCTTAAGCCGGACGGTGCTTAAGGTGTGCAATTAGTCTGAAACAAAGGTACTTAGAAGTGTGACCGGAACGGGTCAAGCAATGCGTCTTGACAGTTTATAGTGCGTGTTTCGTTTACTTTAGAGTATGTGTCAGTGTCTGTCAAACGCTATAAAAACTATCTTGTCAAGTTAAAACCTTGAAAAAAATACTTGTGTTATTCATTTTTTTTTCCATTCGATCCCATAGAGTGCGTGAACACACTCGTAAATTAGTTTTGTAAGACTTTTCATAAGTGCTAAACAAAACTGCACAATATCAGATTGTCATAATTCTGTCAGCTGTGTGTCAAGTGCGAGTTGTTAGGTTAGGTAGGTGCAAGTGTATTTTTCCCCTGCAAGTCAAGGTCCATTAGTGAAGTCAAACCTAGTAACACCTGCAAAAATATGTATAATTTTTTTTATAAATCATCTGTTTTTATTAAGTTACAAGTTTTGATAAAAAAAAGTGACCCAGTTGGATACGTGTACAGTTTCTGTCTGTGTTTTTTAGAGTTACAAATTCGGTTACAAAAGTATAGACAACAATTCAACGGATAATTTAAATATGTAGTTCGATGGTATTATAGTTACCAATCACTGGTACGATGTAGTTTAACATTAAGTGGGTGTGAACAGGGGCTAAGTGAAAATATTCGTAGAAAATAAAGTTGTGTTCAATTAGTTTTGTTTGTTTTACCTCTATGTATGTTTGAAATTTAAATTTGTTTCGCCGCTCTGATTATATTATACTATTTGTTTGTGTACCGGGTTTCCGCTACGGAATGCAGATTAAGAAACAAATGTTCGTCATGGCTAAAAATAACAAAAGTTTGTATTTGGTTTTGCATATAAGTTTGCCAGTTTACCAGTCCGGTTTGTGCTGGTATTGTCAACATTTGAATTGACTGAAAGTATTTAGAAACGGAAATAGGCAAATGTGCCAAGCTTATTGACTAATGAGCCACCTAGAAACAATCACATGACTGAGAAGAAAATATTTTATTGAAAAACCTCTTCTTTTTTTAATAGTTCAAATTGCTAACACTTAAAATTTTACCATAAATTTTAGTCTTTCATCGTGATCTGCTACAGCATATCCGAAGTCTCATTATATATTTGTTTCCCTTGATTTTTACCCCAACTCACAAAAAGTCAGTTACTTTATAGACACATGACAAATTATAGTTTTGACTAAACTCATTGTCTAGTTCTTAGATAGCTGGACTTCTGTTTAAACTATCGTCAATCTCAATATTTAAAGTGAAATAGGTCTACATCCCTCTACACAACCCGGTAGTTTTTCTACATATAAATCATTAAAAATTATAAGTCCAGAAAATGACAATCACATTAAGTGAGAACATGTATTTTTACAAAGGTAAACAAGTAGTTCATTTATGACTCAGTAAAACAACTGCAACTCATAACTTATGCTTTTTATCTGATGTAAAAAGGTTTTCAAAGATAGCAGAAGCACAACAACGGTCGACCTTCAACTGAGGTCTGCTACGGAAGGCAATATTAATAAACCGAAACTGCGATGTCATTAACATCGAGTGTTTGTAATGATTTTTAAACTTTTTCAACTTTTTCAACTTTTTCTCAAAAGTCAATATAAGTGCATTCAGTTTCTTTTTTTTAAGCGAATATAAGAACTTGCGACTACAAGAGTTAATATCAAATTGCCTTGTCAATATTAACAATAATAATGAAAATCATTTGGTTTGTAAAAATGCAGACTATTTCATTAATCACATCTAAAAACAAAATTCACTAGGTTCTGCATAAAATTTAAATAATTATCGAACCTTCTTAGATAAGATAGTTTTTATTAATATTTCGATCACAATTCAACATACTCTCACATAAATTATGAAATTTGTAAAGATATTTTGAAATAATATATGTATAATATTTATAGATAAATCGAAAATAACTTGAGGTTTTCCGAAGGCCATTAATAGATCTTCAAGTTAATTATCATAATAAACTTCCCCAAAAAGCTTATTTTCAAGAAAAAAAAAAACCTTTTGATGGAAAAAAACACTGAGTGGAGATGTACAAAAACAAATACTCGTACATAAAAAAATAACAACCCATAGATACCATTTTCGTAACCGAATAACACTGAATTAATTGCAACTAATCATATCGGATCTTAAATTAAGTATTATAAATTCAGTGTAACTCGGTTCAATACACTCCACACATTTGAACATAACTTGTAGTATTATGCATACATCGTACGAGTATATGCTCACTTCATATAGTCCAACGACTAAAGCCTGCTGCACACTTATGAAATACGTCACTCAATTAATGACACTGTACGCGATAACAAAGTGTTTCCATTTACATTCGAAGAGAACATGGACACAAAAACGAAAGGCAAACACAACTATTACGCGACAAGTGATGTGAGTAATGACTCAAGTCAGCCATAAAATATAGAAGTATAGAAAAACGTCAATATCGCGCTGTTATCTAAATAATGTTAATGTTAACAAACAAGTATGTACATATGTATATTACATATTTAGATACCGATGGATTGGAAATGAAATTTTCTATGTCAGATGGTCTTTCACCCTACATTGACATTTTGTAAACGAATACGTACTTGTACTCATAAGTTGATAGTGATACCGAAAAGATATGAACGAATAATTCCCATTAGCGGATATCTTTGTAGATAGTGTGCATTTAGTTGACCTAAATTTGTTTTTATTTATATATCCAAGTTAATCACTTGATCTTTATAGCCTTAAAAGTTTCCATTTCATTTCCAATGTGATCCAGTCATATGACATATGTCATCTGTCTCGTGCAGACTCGTACGTAAATATACATCAGCTCGTATGTCAAAAACAGTATCTGCGTTCGTCTGTATCTATAATACTTGATTATAGCGGTTAAAGTTCACTTATAGAAAATTTAATTTTAATGCATTATTATTTCTTTCTTAATCGCAAATGAACTTTAATCTGTTACTCAACTGCAAATGATTTATCATGATTGATCAAGATACGATACTGAAGTGGACCTTTGAAAGGGAGGATTTATTACTACATACGAATATACAAGCAAATTGATTAATAAATACAACAGAAAAGGGATTCGAGATATTTTAAGGGCGAGAAAGTATGCGTTGCATTAGATTTTGACAATTTAATTGATTTTTGGCAGCATTTTGATATAGGAATTATATGTGATTAAATATTTTGTACTAAAGGGTGTTTTTTTAGAGGAATATAAATTCAATGTGAAATAAAATACTTGAAACTAATGTGAATGTCTATGACATTAGATAATTTTATGCCATTAGTGAAAGATGATATCGGGCATATGCGTGCCACCGTTAGCTCGAATGAAGCGCAATCGTGAAGACCAATTTTCGACAACTTTATCGAGCAACTGGCGCGTATGTTAGCAATAAAATGGCGAATGTTGACTTTCAAATCGTCCAACGTCTCTGGTTTATCGGCATAGACTAGTGACTTCACATACACCTAAAGAAAGTAATCTAAAGGTGTGAAATCACAGTTCATAGGTCCATTATGCGAAATTATGCGCAAATGTTTCCCGCAATAAATTGATGGTGTCGCGCGCCGTGTGGCATGTTGCACAATCTTGTTTAAACCAAAGCTCTGTCACGTCAATGCCATTCAACTCCGGAGCGAAGAAGTCAGAAATCATGTTTCCATCGCGCTCTCCATTGACGGTCACATTCTGGCCGGCAACGTCCTTAAGGAAGTATGAGCCGATGATTCCACCACCCCATAAAGCACCCCAAACAATGAGTTTTAATGGTTCTAAGGGCGTCTTGACAAAGGCTGCTAGGTTTTCTCCACTCTATGTATATTCGGCAATTTTGCTTGTTTACATATCCATTTAACCAAAAATGGGCCTCATCGGAGAACTAAATTTTGCGTATAATGGTCACGTGGTTTCAACTCTTGCACAAGCTGGATCTTATAAGCTTTTAAGCCAAGATCTTTCCGTAAAATTTACCACAAACTGGATGAACATAGCTCCAATTTCTGTGCACGATGGCGAATCGACTCATTCGGATTATTCTCAACGGAAATAAAATCTTCTGTTCGCACTGTTTGTCCTCTTTGGGGATGCGAATTATCCACTAGATTGTACGTGGTGCGAAAACGATTCATCGTGTTGCTCAGATGGACGATTATGTCGAGCGTAATATGGACGTAGCGCACGATAAGTTTAGCGAGCCGAACCATGGTTTTCAAAATAAATTTGGACGCGTTATTCTGGCGTTAAACTATTCATCGTAAAATGACAAAACGTATTAACCACAAATCAACTTTCAGCTGTCAAATTAACAATTTGTGGAAACAGTGTTGCCAATTTAAAAACTAAACCTATAAAAAAACACCCTTTACATTAAATTTTTACGTTTTAAAAGTGAAACAATTATTCCGCTAGTTAACACACAATTTTTTATTTATTTTGTCTTTTTCAATTTAAGTGTAAATATTTAAAGTAAGTGCAGAGGAAAAACCCAAATCTGTATGAGCTAAGCGGGTTGTGGTATGCGGTTTACGACAATATTTTATAAAAAAGAATTGAATGATTTTAAGAAAGTGTGAATATACATAGTTAAGTGTGAGTGAGCAACTATATTATATAACTTAACGTCACACAAAGTCATAAAGCAAGTTGGAATAATGAGTGTGTTTGAAGAGGAACCAAAGGGTGAAGATGATCTTTCCAAGTATATGTTAGATGGTAAGTATTGAAATGCAATATGCGAGAACAATTTCTTTAAAGAACTTTCTATTTACATATATGTGTACATTAAAAAAAAACTGTTTTTTATTGACAAATTAGTAAGTAGTCCTCATGATAACTATACTTACTTAGACGGTATAACGCGGGTACGACCTAGCTCTGCACTACTAGACATCTGCGGTTAAAGCAGTCCTTACCCAACTACCTCCTGTTGTACACTCCGGCATGGATGGGGACCACATCCTGTGTGCATCACTTTAAGTGGGGTTACAACGTTGCTTCTCGTGGTATGAATCGAAAAGTTGATATCCATTTGCTCTACAAGTTCTAGCCATCTTCGGCGATCGATCTGCATCTTTCGCGTCAGTCGTCGTCGCGGTACAGCTCGTACGGTTCGTTATATGTATATTTCCTCCACAGAATTTTGCGTTCTCAACGACTAAGACTATTTTCACCCGTCTTCGTTATAAATATTTTTGGCTTTCGAGACGGCCGAAGAGATTTGTATGATTTGTCTGCATTCTTGAGAGTCCTGCTATCTGCGCTGTATTCGCGGGAAATGTGTCGTAGGTAGAATGAAATCGAAGTGATTCCATTATGATTCGGGACCCAAATGATTTTGAGTGTGTTAAGATCCCTGTTCATCTGTAACAAATCATCAATTGAACTTAAAGAAAAAGAAATTGTTAACAATTCGAGGGGGACTAAGGCCCCTTCCATTCACTGTGTTGTTCGCTCTGTCATTTTTGTCACATTGAAAGGATACCCCCGACTTTTTATTGATTTCGCACGACGTACGAGTGAGAAACTTTTTCATTTACAGAACTCTGGACTTTTAGAGGTTTGCAAATGTCTGCCCAAATAGTGTTTGACGTCAAAAAAAATGTAATAGTTTTTCAGACCTTCTTGCGCAGAAATGGCGAGGGTGCTCACTTTCCATACTACCACCATATCATTTCCATTTAGTGAAGGACAAATCAATACTCTTTAGATAAGATCTTCCCTCCCTTATGTACGCTTATTCCTTTGATATCTTGGTGTAATGGCATCATTTATGGAGTACATATATCATACAAAGTGTATCTATACGAAGGATAGCTCGCGATATTTAAATAAATTTGGATAACACGCTACTGAGCCGTTATGCCTCAGGAATGAATTCGACAACTTTTTAAGACGAAGCCTTGCTGTTTATCTATTTGATACATCCTATCCATTAAAGTTAATAAAATCAAACGGCTATATCTTACATTCCAAATTCAAATATCATCGAATAATATTACAAGAACATTTTCATCCACCCATGCAGAACGACTGCGACAATAAGTTCCATATAGGGAACTTAACAAATTATTCGCGAAAAGGTCCTAACTTTCGGTTGCTCTTTCAGTCCAAAAAAGTAGCATTCGGCAAGCCTGGATTCTTCGTTTGATTTTGGCGATTGCATTATTATTTGAGTTAATATAACAGCGGAGTTCAAGTAGACAAAGTATTTGGGTTAGTTACTAGGTAGCCTCTCTTGCTTACAACATAAGCTTTTTACGCCGTCTGTTGTACTGCATGTACATTCCGGTAAGCTTTATCAAAGTAGGAATTTAGATGTAGTTGCGGACAATGTCTCTAATGGCCTTTTTAGCTTGATGGTATCTCGAGAAGTTTTAAAATATTCTACGATTGCATTCAATTATCCCATCGCCTGGGATATCAACATTCGTTACTATGCCACAAACGAAAGACATCCAGAATATTGAGCTGTATTGAGGCAATGGGATAAATCTTGTCTACTATTTTTATTCAAAGGACCCCTAAATGCCTTTGTGAATGTGTCTATGATGAAATGATACGATGGACGAAATTACAGCCACAAATTCAATTTTGGTTAGTTTGTCTTCGGACTCAAAAATATTTCATATATTTTATATTAGATATGAAAAACTTAAGCCCTCATATAAACGTCATTAAAATTCTATGCTGCTTTCCTTAGGCCGAAGCCTAAATATTGCTCATATTTTCAATTTTTTTATTCTCTTTCATTTAATAAAGAGATCTCTACATATCAAAGACACAACTTTAAAAGAGTAACACCTTTAAAACATGATAAAGGCTTTGTGGGGAAAAGATGCTAGCTCACGGTTTGCTCTAAGGTCAATAGCATCTATAAAGTAAATTTAAATAAAACCATTTAAGGCATTAAGTATGTTAATTCAACAATAAAAAAAAAATAAATTTGTATATTGGAAAAGAGAGGCGATCGATATTAGGCAAAAAGAAAACAGGCCAAAGAAATTTGGAACATTCAAACAATCGAGAATTAGGCTCCTGGAATTTTAACTTTACTTCAACAATGCTATGACATCTAAAAGTATTATAATCATAGAATTTTGGACTAAAAAAAATTATAAATGCATTTTGTATGTTTGAGAAAGCGAGGTGAAATAAAGAAAAAAATAATTTATAACCATAAACAAAACATAAGATGAATATGCTCGTGTCTATGTTTAATTTCTTTTCGACGCACTTTCATTCGGAGAATAGACTTTATGTTCAGTTATCATTCCACATTTTAAAGAATTAATGCTACAAATAATTTTAAGTTTTTTTACTTTTTAGACTTTAATTGTTGACCTTTCAAAATAATTTTTTTTTTTTTCTGAATTTCGGAACGGATTTAATAAAAGAGGGAGTGCAGCGTCTTTTAGTCTTTGTGTTATTCACTCTGCCTTATTTATGAATTACATATGACACTTTAAAGATTTATTTGTTTTGTTAGTAACCGATGTAACTTGTTGCTCATTAAACTTATTGTATTTTAAAGAACTACGGCGACACATTACTTAAGATCACTTTCATCATAGAACTTGCAATTGGTGGGCTTGGAAATTAACTCGATTTGAAAATAAGGAGGCGGTGAACTAATTGTTGCCCTGCTTTGCTTGCATGGATTTCGTAATTCGAAAAAAATAATCCTTCCCCGGTATTCCACTAAGATTATCCACTCTTAGCTTTTACCATAAAAATGTAAGGCAATATCATCTGAATAATCTTTAAGTTTAAGAACGCACTGGTAAACAGGTTTTGTTGAAGTACTGTCTTTAGCCAACGTAATTCAGGCAATGTCAGGGTGCACTCCGAAGTGTTTGATATAGACTGAGTCACAGTTCTCTGTAAAGTCGATGCCGGCTATTCTCAGTCTCTATTCATAGCCATTAAAAAACTCACCTTGAGAGAATCGTGTTCTCTTAAACTCGGGTATCCAGATAGCATTAATGGTATTTCGGAGATAAAAACTATCTCGGCCTAAGTACAGTTATTATTATAATTTTCACATTGTTTTTGTGAAGAGATTTTCGTTTATGAAGGCCGTAAGGATTTTGAGTATTGGGTATAGATTTTATAGTAAAAATTTAAAAGCCAATATTATTTTTCCGTAAATTTTTATTCAATCAAAATAGGGTCCGTTGGCATCTATGACATTCTTCCAATGTGATATAAGGTCAAATATTTCTTTTTCGTCGAAGCGCTGACTTTTTTAGGCAATGAAATCATCAAAGGGTTTTACCACCTCTGTTCGGTTCCGGAAGACCTTCTTCCGGCAAAATAAATCCAGATTACGGAAAAGATGGTAATCCGAGGGGAAATATCAGAAGAGTACGGTGGATGCGGCAGAATTTCAAATCCCAACTGCAACAGTTCCGTTACTTGTGAGGTATGTTGCCTGGCATTGTTATGCAAAAGGATCGGACCGTGCCTATTGGCCAACGCAGGTTTCTTATCAGCCAATTTGGCATGCAATATGTCGATTTCCTCTCAATATTTGCTAGCATTTATCGTTTCTCCTGGATGAAGAAATGAAAAGTGATTTGGTCCTTTCGATGTCCACCAAATTCTCACCATAGCCTTATTTGGGTGAAGATCGGGCTTGGGGGTGTGTTTTGGCTTTTCATCTGCATTTAAATACTGCCCAGATCTTTTACGATTATCATACAGTATCCACTTTTCATCACAGGTGACTATCCGGTGCCACCATTGCTCTTAAAACATCGTCGTCAACTGACATTTCTGGCTTCCCACGTGGTTCATTTTCGAACCTGCAATCTCCTGAAAAGAAACTTCCAAACCAACGTCGTATAGTGCGTTCGTTTGCCACTACATCCCCAAATCCGTCATTAACGTTTTTCATTGCCAATGACGCATTATGTCCCATTTTAAATTCGTAAAGGAAGAGGGTTCGACTTTGCCGACAGCACGGTAAATAATTGCTAGAAAAAAATAATTGTACTTGTAACGAACCCTAAAATCCTCACACGTCTAGCATACATACCACTTTATTTTATAAAAAAAACATCTGGCACAGAAGTTCACTCGAGAGCTTCTTATTTCCGATTGAGCGAAAATCGGACATTTCATGTGATGCAACCCAATATAAAGGAGTTTTATGGTATAATGGCTGATGTTATCTCTAAGTGTATTCAACGCTCACTCCTGTAAAGACCTCTAATACTATACCATTAATTGGAGCTTTATCATTTTTGGAATTAAGATGCGTGCTCAACATTTAAACGCTCTGTTTGATTTTATGTCAAGATATATTCTAATTATTAGCGCTAGAAACTATTTAATTTCCGTTATCAAATTTGAGAGGATGGTCAAGGATAACTTATTTTGAACAAATGTTTTGAGTACCTGCTTAGCGAAAAGCCCAGAAATGAACCTTCATATGATATGAAGCTCAAATTTTCGGATAGTGTGATGGCTTATGTTTGCCAATAATCTCCAGCTAATAACACATTGAGCCCTGTTATCAAGAGGCCATTTCATATTACATCTTTTAAAGTTCTACTGAGAGCTTCGAATCCACCATTGTAGGTCATACCGGCTTGGGCCATGTGAATCTGTATGGAAATTTTGACAGTTTGAAAACAGATCAAGCTGTCTTTCTACCTTCTAGTGACAGCAATGCCTCAAGACGCAACAACCACGCCAATTTCATCATCCATTCGTATTTTGGTCAATAAAAGACTTATGACAACATTTCTGGTAACAATGTTTTCTATAGTATGCATTCATTTTGTAATTGAGCTTTATCTCTCAAAGTCGTATGGTATACTCCCCATTTTCCATTACACCACCTATGTGGTGCCGTATATTGGGCAAACACCTTAAACGTTTGTCTTAAAAATTTACTGACTTGCGATATGGGTTTTTAAGCGATAATCTTCCACAACGGATGTTTCTTAAGGCTTCGAAGGTTCATCTTAAGAGTGATAACAGGCACTATCTTCTTTCATATTTTTTGTTTGCAATTCGAAGCTATTACCTTATACCATATACTTTTGCAATTACAAAGCAGATGAATTTTGAGAAATGTGGTAAAGAGTGTAGCGTGTGTTATAGAGTATTTATGCTAAATATAAATAAATCAGCCAGACATAATTTGTTCCCTTTTACAATATATAGAAACGTTATTATTCTACTAGTATTAATAGAGTAAATTGTTATAACCATTTAAAAAAAAAAAAAAAACAGTGATTTACAACATAATGATTGTTTAGGGGTAGGATTACGCATCTTCATGCCAGCAGAAAGGATATTCGGTTTTTTTTTTTTAGATGTTTATTTTTTTTTTAGATATTTGTTAATTTTTTATTCATAATAATAAGTTACATGCCTCCTACCCTAAAATTGCTTCCTTGTGTAAATAATTTCGTTTACTAGCTTGCATTAAATAAAAAAAAATTGTTTTCCCATCTTTTATGTCATCCGTTAAGCAAGCATTGAAAGTTTGTCTAAGCAGGTCTGTTCCGCCTAATAAACATACACAGCTAGATCTTGGCTTAAGTGTGAAAATTTAATTACAAACTTGAAAAGTTATAGTCCTACAGAAGTCACTTCTATGTATATCTAAATCAACAACACCTAGGCACATTACAGTTCAATGTGGTTTTTCTTTAGATTTTAAGAATACGAATTTCATTTTACGGGATAAAACCAGCAAACCATTTATTTCAATTTAGATCCATTTTAATAACAAAGGCAAATTATACATTTAAAAAACTAATAAAATCTCTAATCAGGAAGACAACCATAGTTTAGATTTAACTTTCTTTCCTTTATAAATTGTGAGTAGCAAAAAAAAAACTTATTCACATATTAACTAGTTAACATATTTACCACCCACCTCTTTATATAAAACTTTCAACACTTTCGCAATTGCAACCAAAAAAAAAAAAACATATTTAATTCCACCCACAACTCACCTTCTAAACTAACGACAATATCCTCTTTTCTCATGGTTTCACTTTCCACACACAAGGGAGTCTTAAGTTCAACGCCAGCATTGCTTTTTCTCCAATTAATCCACTTACCTGCGAAATCCTACCGACCGAACACGTCGCAACTATCGTTAAACCAAATATGGTCTTCACTAACTTTTCTGTACCGCTATCAAATGGAAACGTTAATCCAATAGAAGTCAGGTTAAGTGCAAGAGTTCAGAGTAATTTCAATGGTGGTGGCTCAAAAAGAACCACCACTACTAATACCGCCGCTGCTGTTACCGCCACCCCCACCATCTTCAACCACTACTACTACTGTCGTCACGATGAATCAACTCTATCGTGTTCCCAACTTGTCTGACATCTGAACCTGTAGACTAAATTTGGCAGTAAGTGCAGCCACCGATAGAAAATTATGTCAGTTCCCGCGCGCACCGCAATGATTGGGAATCCGGATAACATTGTTCGTCGTTCGTAACGAAAATTGCATATCAAAGCACACAAACAACAATGGTGCCTTGCAACGGTGAGAACAACCATCCACTGACCAAGGCGGAGGAGATCTATAAATCCCGCCGCAATATTGCATAATTTAGAGCAGCAACGTGCATTTTGAAATATTGAAAAAAAAAACTTTTTATTTTCAAGTTAATGGCGTGGGAATCACAGAGTTGATAAATTTGATGCAACAAAAAGTTACTCTGCATCACGAGAACTACATATAATACAATATAACAAATACTCGTACATAAATTTGAAAGGAGCTCTTTAACGGAAAGCTCATAATATCAATTTTTGACTGAACACCTACAACACTTGTAATGCGAAATCGCTTGAAATTCAACGCGCCATGGCGATTTTCTTTTACCCATGTCTGGAGCATTGAACATTCTAGTGTAATTCAATTCACCTTGACCAAACGTACAATATAAAGGATGAGAGATCTATTTCATATCTATTTTTCTTTCTCTTTTTTGCATTTCTTCTATGCCAAGACATTTCGGTGTGTAAGTTTTGCAGGTGCACATTACTGGCATATGCATTTCTATTTTAAGGTCATTCCTCACGTTCATAATACATTTGTCAAGAAGCACTGACTTCAAGGTGTAGAAAACATTTTCAAATATTCTACGGTTACAGTCTTCCGGTCATCGGTTTGCTTTGAAGTGAATTTTCTATAGTTATATGAAAGCCTCAACGGATGAAACCACTATTAAGCAATAAAAAAAAAAACACTCTGTCACGCATTAATGTCATTTTATTTATCATCTCTGCGTTTGCACCCTTTATATGAATACTTGACAGTGCATAAATGTCAGCTCTTCCGTGGGGAAAAGCAGCACACCTAAACAAACAAGTACTATACTCGTATGTACGTCAAACAATGGAGTTTCCTCGATTTCTAAAGTATCAAATGACATGTCGAGGAGACTGAGTGCTAATTAAAAATATAAAAAAAATTATCTACCAAGTTGCGAATTTAATGAAACCTCTCCAAAATGAAAGTGCGCTAAATAATCACTGCAAAGTGCCTTCCTTCATTTTAGTCAATGCGCCGTACAATAGCTTAGCTTTAAATTTGACCAAAAAATTGTATTATACGAGTACAAAGACGAAAACGTACACCACTACATATATGTATAAACGTGGAAAAATGGCTTCGGCTTATTAATGGTCGCCTTCAAATAAAGAAATAGACAGATGATTGTCATCCACATTGAACAGGCCTAACAGCCTTACAAGAGCTTGGCTCTTATGGAGAATGATATTATCTATGATGATGCTTAATATGCAACTATGCATTATTAAGCAAGATTCAGGCACACGATGCTGATACTGATGGTGATGTTGATGTTGATGCGGTTGACATGGTTACTCTCATGAGCTCGAGTGGGTGCATTATTCCCACAATTCCATTTGCACGGGAATTTTTCGCAGAGATTGGCCCGTGAGTCTGCATGCATATGCTAAGCAGCCGATCTCTGCATTGGGTGCTTTTAGTACCACGAACATGATCATGAACTATCAGACATTTTTTTAACCTCAGGAAACACCTCTATCCTTAGCAAATCGGCTCTTCTCATCTCTATCAATCGAAATAAAACAAAAACAACCGAAATTCACTTTCAATGAATGGTTTATTGCATTTTTTGGTGTGCAGCTATTGTTATGCAACAATTGTACAATAGATACGACGAATGAGTACTCATATTTCGTCAAAGAGAGTAATGATTTCCGGTTTCGATGCCGAACGACTGTAACTGTAGGAGGAAATGACAGAAGAGCGCACATGGTAATGTGCAGAGATTACATGAAATGATTTGATGAGTTGTGCGCGAAATTGATTAAGCATCATCGTAGGGTTAAACTCAAACATGAAAATTGTGAAAAGATTTATATTTGCCGTTATGTCGTGAATATTGTGGATGTAGTGAATGTCAGAGACTTATCGCGGTAGGCGAGAATTAGTGGGTGAAATTATAAATTAAGGAAAATAATTTCTATCAAAAAACATTAAACGTTGCGATAGGCAAAAATCACGTAACACAAAGATTGTATTGTAGCTGCTTGGTATTCTGTTTTTGTATGGAATTTTGATACTTAATTTCAACTATTCACCCGTCAGTTTGTCCAATCCATAATTGTTTCTTGTGTGACTTTATAATCAACGTTTTTTTTTTTCTGCTTTACCATGAAGTTGTTTCTGCCCAGTTGTTCTACTACTCGTGCATTCGCCAGTCATCTATATACTTTTTGTTCTCTGTTCTTATCAATTGTTGTCAGCAATTAATAGTACCATCTCCCGAAATTAACCACTTCGGTCACCTCATTACAAGAAATCCTGTTAATTGAAACGACATCTCGTCCAGACAACGGGTTTTTAAATAGCGATGCTCGAACTTTGACAGTGTATAACGGTCATGTTAGAGAAGCTACAGCAGTCAAATTTGGGTATTATAATAAATGTTGTTGGACATATCTGTATGGATATAATGATAATTACAGTGTTGAGCAACAGAACGTACCTGGATTTTTAACGTAAACCTCCTGCCGTAAGACTTAATGTTTACGAGGTGCCCATACACCCATAGGGAGCAAGGATACGCCTTGCCATCGCTCGCCACAAAAATTTTAATACCAATTCGGAACTGTGTTGGAGGCAAAAATTCCACCCTTGGTATGAGTCGAGGCCGACCTAAAACCTCTTGCTGCTCTTAGGGTCGTAGCACCCAGTACTTTATTTGCAACTCTACAATGGGCTAAACCAAAAAGGAAACCCGTACCCGCGATTTGGGTTTAAACCACAGCCACCATGACGCTCCCACAAGGGGGCCTACCGCTAACAAGTCAGGCCCGGACCGAAATCCGGGGGGCTCCTGACTCCCATGGTACCGTGATTTAAGTCCTGGTATGGACTACCGGTGGTCAAGCCTACCAACAAGACCTATGACCGGCAACTTGTAACTGGTCAAATCGTAGCAACCATTCAGAGGCTGTAATCTGAAGATGTTTACGATAAGACCAGTTATAGAATAATCTACCCCCGCTTTTTATTAGACAACGTCATTGATGGGCGAAGCCTTGATAATTGGGCGGGGGCCCAGTGTTGAGCAACACGTGCAAATTATTAAACTTCACTATCAAAATGAGTGGTTAGTTCCCCGAACTACGTTCAGTGCGCTATGTGATTTCTACGATGCGCGCAATCGTCGTGTCCGGTCACCTCTTCATCATTTGGTGGACAAATTCGAATCAGCTGGTTCAGTACAGAATCAAATAATACTCGTACATCGTCTGCAGAAAACATTGCTGAAGTGAATGATAGTGTACAGGATAACCCGAGGCAAACAATTCCTCATCGCGCCTAAGAACTTGGCCTTTCGCAGACCTAAACTTGGCGAATATTTCGTCGGGACTTAGGTCTGCACCCGTAAAAAAATTCACGGGCGGGCTCTGGCGCATTTGTAACTGGACTTCGATTTCGGAGGGAAAAAAAAAAATCTTCACCGACGAGGCCCATTTTTGGATGAATGGCCAGGAAAATTTTCTCATTTGGGAGATAAAAATCCACATGATACCCAACAGTCGCAAATAAATCCAGAAAAAGTCACTGTTTGGTGTGGATTTTGGTCCGGCGGGGTCATTGGCCCATACATCTTCCAAAATGAAACTGGCACCGCCCTAACTGTCACCTGCGAAAGGTACACGTCGATGATAACCAATTTTTTGTTGCCTAAATTGAAAGATACGGATCTTAGTGACATGTAGTTCTAACAAGATGGCGCTACGTGCAACACAGCGCATGTAACAATGGATCTTCCGTACGACAAATTCAACGGCATAGTTATCTCGCGTTTCGCGGCTTTAATGGAAAGCTCTGTATTTTAAGAAATATTTATTGACCATGGCCGGGTAACCTAGCACACGTTTGAGAAATAAAGTTCGATGGTGCTGCAGGTTGGAAGACGAATTAAATTATGTATTTGTGCGAAGGAATGAGTCTTATGATCTGCTTTCAATTGACTGACTTCATATAAATTTTTTATTAACAAGTCCTATAAAGTCCTAACTTATGAGGCTCATAGCTGCACACAGTTACATGTTACAGTTACATGTCAACTTTTAACAGATCTTTAGAGCTGCTTTCAATGAAAATTTGAATAATTTGTTAGGGTTGTTCCAGCAAGGGTCTATTTTTGGTATTTTATTTTTAATCGTCATAAACTTTGGAGGCGGAGAATGACAGCTCGGCTTGTCAATCAACCCTGTCATATAGTTGTCTTCATCAGTTCTTTTCAAATACATTTCTACAATATTTAGATGTGATGTATATATAGTTTTTTTTGCCTTTTATTATCATTTCCGGCCTTCTCAAAAAAATAATTTTTTAGACCATTATAACCACAGAAAGATGGTTTGTATGAAACTCTTGGCAATCTTGACCCACGTTGTAAAACTTACTACTTACCTACTAATTACAAACAGATGAACTAATTAATGTCAGTCTACTCTTCTCATTATCGCTGCCGAAATTGTAATTGGTATGTACTGCTAAACAATGATATCTTCCCACGTATTTAAAGTTCAATGCCAATAAAACAAATTCTGCAATTTTGTGTTGTGGATTTGTTATTATAAATTTTTACTTAATTCAAATCTTAAAGCAATACGAAAAACTAGAATAAATACATTCTTAAATCTTCACTATAAAAAATCTCTGCTTTGTCCAATTAACCGTGTCCAAACCAATAACAAAATAATGGTCGCTGCATTTATCTACGACTATCAAACGCTGTCAAGTGCTTTTAAAATTTCCCATTACAATTTAACTCATAAAACATCATCTACTTCCCCTCCCTGGTATAACAGAAGACTTCGCCCTTTACGAAACAAAAGAAATAAATTATGGGCAGTTTTTCTTCGAACCCATTCTTATTATGCCTACTCTATCTTGGAACCTACCTCCAATTTGCCCACCTCTATAAATACCTCTAACAGCGCTTTTTCGACACAGCGCGGACCAACCTTATCAAGGGATCCTAAGACATTTTATCAAATTGTCAACTACAAAAGAAAATCAGACGGTTATCCCCCCTCTCTCTCTCGTTCGATAATATATCGTCGACCGACCCACAACCATTTTGCAAGCTTTTTTAAACAATCATTTGCTGACAACTTCTTCGTACCCGACCCCATATATTTCAAGTACCTTCCTAATTTCTCTATTGGCCCCTCACTTTCTCAATCTTTTGGTCCCACCCTTATTGAAGAAAAGTCACAAAATCTCAATGATGAATTTCATCTGTAGGAGAATTCCCCAAAATTTGGAAGACCTCTACCGTCCGTAACCAACTACCGTCCCATTGCTAAGCTTTATCATATACCTAAAATTTTCGAAAGTTGTTTATATGAAGTTCTAAGCTTTCAATGCAAGTCACTTACATCACCCAGTCAGCATGGATTTCTGAAAGGTATATCAACTACTACAAATTTAGTTGAATTTGTATCCTTTGCGCTTTCAGCCCTAAAAAATGGCAACGAAATCGATGTTATTGCTACAGATTTCGCTAAGGCCTTCGACAAAATACCACATCAATTAATCCTTTTCAAATTGTCTTCTATCGGTTAAAATGGATATCTTCTCATCTGGAGAACTGTTATTATAGCTCTCGCTTTAGGTTAGTCTTCTCAATCCCGTTTTTAGCCACTTCTTGTATCCCCAAGGCAGCCATCTAGGTCCCCTCTTTTTCATTTTAACTATAAACGGTTTTGACAGGATTATTAAACACTGCTCCCTATCCATTTACGACGACGACACTAAGTCCTCCAAGACTCGACAGGTTTTCAACTTGGTGTATAAAAAATTACTTTGAGCTTAATGTCCCCAAATGTCAATCTATGTCTTTGTCTCGTAAGCCCAATCAATCTTCCCTCCGACTTTATTTTCTGCATGACCTTCGTGACCTTGGAATATTATACGATAGAGAGTTAAACTTCCGTTCGCTTGACTGCTGTACCGTTCGAGATAATCTTTAAATGCAATCGCTCGGTTTTATCAAACGATGTTCTAAAGAATTTTGCAACCTTTATGTGATAAGATCACTTTACATCACCCTTGTCCGGGACCTTCTCGAATATGCCAGCCACTTTCAGCGAGTTCATATATCCCGAATCAAGAACTACGTTGAAGTTTTCTTCGATTTGCACTTCCTGGACTACCCTGAGATGACCCCTTTATCTTACCTTCCTATTGTGACCGCCTCAAACTTCTTAGCCTGAATACCCTGGAAAAATGCAGAGACGTAGCTGACTGCTCTCTGGTTCTGTGGATTGAGCTTCCCTTCTCTTACATTCTCCGTAAGGTCAACTCAAACCTCCCCCTTTTTGATTTTAACCTGAACACTTCTAGTCTCCTCCACCATTCCCTTACTTCCTAACCTTTAACTGTTGAAAACTAACAAAAGTTCTAGTTTTTAAGTAGTTAGTCTAAGCTTATTATTTGAAATAAATTGGGGTAGTTAGCCCCCACTAAATTAAATTAAAACTAATACCATTTGTAAAAGAGAAGCTTTTTCCTCATCCAGGAACAAAAAACGATTCGACCTTAATATCACATAAAAAAAAGTCCTCCAACATTGTTGTGTGGGATCCCACATTTTTCCTACGGCAAATACAGTTCCGTTTCCCTTTGCAAGCTGCGCGTTGTCTTGGCCACACTTCAATAGTGAAAATTAATAACATGTTTAGATTTATTATTTGAAAAAAAAATGTCTTAAGTCTACGAGTATATTGTCTTACGTACGAGTACATTGCATCAGATCCAATTGGGCGTTTACTGAAATACCTGTGTAAAATATGATTTAAAAAAAGAAACGTCAAATAAGGAATACATTTTCTCTGACATTTACAGTCAGTGTGACAATAATTGTGATTGATCTGACTGACATATGCATACGGTATTCGTTAACGTATTCGTCTAAATAATTCAAAATCTTGACGCATTTGAAACTGAAACTTGTACTAAGTACTCGTAATATCGCAAACTGTTTTCAATTTCTATTCTCAGTTTGAGAGCTGTCAAATAAATATCCTCCATAATAAGTTGTGAAAATCTAGTGCAAAGTTTAAAATAAAACCCCTAAATGGAAGATCCTATATTATTAGCTTTTAGTTGTGTATACATGATAGAAAGTATAAGATACCATAATTGACTGCGCTATTCCACCAAATCGTTACTAAGTATAGACCGCGAAACTCTTTGGTCTACTATGAATTTAAGAGCCACACCTATCACAAAATTCCAATCTGACATCTCGCCATTTACGAGTATGTAGAATTTTTTGAGATTACTTTAATGTTTATTCAAATTTCTTTTCCATAACAGTGTGTTTACACACTCCATGTAGATAGAGTGCATCCATCATATGAGGCACACTTTGGTCACCCCCTGTAGTGAAAGGATTTAATCAATCAATGTTAGAGATCTCATTTCCCCACTGTTCTCATTTTACAAAATCCATCTACCGTGTTTAAGAAAATTTTGCAAGCAAAAAAAGGAGTTAAATAATAAGACCTTTGTGTAAGTTAATCTGTTGCTTTTAGTTTTTTTTTTCTTTTTTTTTTTGTAAAAAGTGAAAAAAAAAAACGAATGTAGGCAAAAGTCGAAAGTTTGCAATTTACAAAATAAGAGGTTATGTTGCATCGCTATGACTGAACTTTGACTTTATGAGAAAAGACAGTCATCTTGAAAGTTACTACCTTGTTTCTTTTTCATGTTCCTGCTTTGGGATGCATATTTCTTATTACTTTTCTTAGTTAATAATTGGTATGGCAAGGAATGCTACACAACTCATGGCAAATGCGCGCATTTCTATGACGTGACCTTCTTTGGCAGAGGTAATATCTATTCATTCATATCTCAAGATTGAAGTTAGACGATTACAATTCAACGTTTTGTGGTCAAGAGTCATAATTATCCAGAGAGGAGTAAAAGTAATAGGAGGAAGGTGAAAATAGTATTTTATCGAATTCTGTTGAATTATACATAGAATGCCTCATATGGGTAACAAAAAAAAAATAGGTTTTTTTTTTTCTTGTACCAGGTTTTGTAAGAAGTTATAACATTTGAAATCAATCAAGTTCCTTTACTGAGTGTTGGATTAAAATACAATAGAATATGCTTAAAAAGGTGGAACCGAAAGCAATTGGTGTTAACAAAAAAAAAAACTCGCAGTACAACAGCTGAAAGTAGTAGCATGTCAACTCATATTTGTGATTAGATTTTACACATGAAGCTCCTCAAGGCGATAACTTAAGAATTTAGAGTTCAAATACAACTTTCGAGTTTATTATTGAATACATTCACGGAGATATAAAACTTCGCTTTTTCATATTTCACCTTCTCCGAAAAGTCACGGAGCATTCGGCATATCGGATATACTGGCAATATGTAAACACATGAGTTCTTGCAGATATAGCAAGGATTTACAACCAGAAAGTGTACATGAGTTCGGTTGGTAGATTTTTCGACAGCTTGTGACTTGAACGCTCGTTAACTATTTGCTTCCAGACCAATTTGCTGGGTAAAACTTCCAAACCAAAAGAAAAGGCGTGGTACGACTCGACCTGTAAAGAGGCTGTCAGGGATAGAGAAATGTACAAGACCAACCCGACAAAGGAAACCCGAAAAAAGTTTAAACGAGCCAGAAATGACTGCAACGTCTTTCTTAAGCGTGAGAAATTTCAATACAACCAAAAACTGAGGCAAAAAACACTGCAATGTCCCAAAGGCAGTAAACATTTTTGGTCTTTCGTCAAAAACATTAGAAATTCTGCCTCATCCTCCATCCCAACGCTCATTTACAATGACATTCCAGCTGTCAGCTCTTTGGGCAAGGCCAATCTGCTTGCTGCACATTTTGCGGCTAGCTCAACACTCCCAGATTTTTGTCCCCGCCTACACTTGAGTGCATCGAATCTTCAATGGGACGAATCCACTTTCGTACTAGTCTAGTAGCAAGAGTACTTAAAGATCTTAATATGCATAAATCCGCTGGTCCAAATGGTATATCACCCCTTCTTCTGAAGAAGCGTTCTTCCTCGCTGGCAAAACCACTGCGTAAGTTTTTTCATCCATCCTATTCTTTAGGACTCTTTCCGAACAGTATTTTTCCAGCCCGAATCTTCCTCTCTCTCCTCCTGCAGACCCATTACACTTACGTCCCTTCTTTCCAAGGTCATGGAACTCTGATAAACCGTCAGCTCATGAAATATCTCGAAACACGGAAACTTCTTAATGGCATGTCCCACCGAAAAGTGGAACCAAAGCGTACATCAATCTAGCGAAAGCGAGATAGTTGCATTTGATATTTCTAAGGCATTTGACAGAGTTTGGCATCAGGCTCTATTGTTGAAAAAGGGATCTACGACTGTCTTCTTCAATGGATTAGAAATTACCTTTCGGAATGTTCAATTCTGGTTGTCTTGGATGGTTTCAAGTCTGATATTCACAAAATAAATGCTGGTGCGCCTCAGGGCTCCGATCTGTCTCCGACACTGTTTTTAATTTTCGACAACGATCTCTTGTCTGCGACTTCTAATCCAATATATTCCTTTGCTGACGACAGTACTCTCTGCTTTTCATATTCGTTGCCGAACTCACGCCCCTGCTCTTCGGTTGTAGAACGGCAGCGTATGTTAAGCTCATTAAATTCTGATATTAGCATCATAACAAATTGGAGAACCACTAACAGAGTAGAATTTAATGCTTCCAAAACACAATGCTGTCTGCTGTCGTTAAAGCGAAATTTAACCACCCAGCCATTATCCATGAATGGCACTTGCATCGTCAAAACCGATAAACTTTACATTCTCGGTATATGTGTCAAAGACAACTTACGTAGGAAGGACCACATATTCATTGTCGTCAAAAATGCTGCGAAATGTCTAGGTTTCCTCAAACAAAGAAATATTTTACCCCTTCTGAGCTGGCCTCAATATACATATAAGGCATTTATCCGCACGAAATTGGAGTACAATGCCCACATCTGGTCGGGTGCGCCCAAAACATTCCTGCACCTGCTAGACAGGATTCAAAACCGTGCGATAAAACTCATATGTGATACTATGTAATATCACTTAAACAGTGGACACCCTCGAACACCGACGTAATGTCTCGTGTCTCACTCTGTTTTATAGCTATTTCCACCACCAGTGCTCCATAGAAATCGCAAGTAACATTCCGCCCCTTCAAACTTTTAACCGTAACACCCGTCTCGCTATGAATGCTCATCAGTATACCCTCAAGGCCACTTTCGGACCGTACTCTGAAATATGGTGATTCGTTCCTAAGCCGTATAACTCGCTTATGGAATGCCGTACCGATCTCTGTATTTCTGTATATAACTTACATATTTTTAAAAATAATGTACATCGGTACCTGTCCTTTCTTCCTCCCTAAATTTCCTTCGCCCGCGCTGTGTACAAATATTTTAAGGATACACAAACCCCTTGAGCCCGCGCTCATTATAAAAAAAAAAAGTTTTAACCCTTTCAAAAATATTATGAAAGGCAGAGTTCATTTTTGACTTTTAACAAATGCGGGGCATACATAAAATATAGAATTGTCGATTGCAATATAAAAGGTAGTAAAACTTCTTGCAAAATTATTCCCAACTCTCAGCCTTCATAAAAGTCTTTTTTTTTTTTTTTAATTTGAATTAGATTTTGAGTAAGGACAAACGAGCTTTGATCTTGTGGAAACATTTCACATTGAGAATTTAATTATTAAATTTTTAATAAGAACTTTTCACGTTATTGGCAAATTTATATATCCTTAAAAATCTTTTACTTGTAACCCAAATAAGTTAAACAATTCATATTTTCTTTTGAAAAAATATCTGCTTTCGATAAATTATTGTTATATCCAATATGTACTTACAGTGGCGAGGAGCAAAGCCGGTCGAATAATTGTAAAAAAAACCTCAAATCTTTTGTAATTCGTTTATTTATATCACTATTAAATTTTCCATTGATTCAGTTAAATGGCTGATATTTACACAACATAAAATAAGCAAAAAAATATTCTATTCAAATAACGGGAACAAAAAATCAAAACAGTTTACTACTGACTTTCAGTATTTAGTCCAAAGGCCCTTATTTTTAATTACACTTTTTACTGTTTTTGGAATGCTTTCTACCAATTTTTCGATGGTCGCGTGGGGAATACGTTGCCATTCAGTCTGTACTTTAGACCATAGTTGGACAAGACTGCTCGGCGCATCCTCGTACTGCGACAACCTTTTTTCACGAATGTCCACAAATTTTCGATGGGGTTCAAATCGGAACTTTGGGCCTGCCAAAGCATCGTTTAAAACTGCTGCTCCTCAAGCAATTTCTTTACAATTTTGGCTGTATGTTTTGGATCCCTATCTTGTTGAAACACCAATTCATTAATTGGATATGTGGCTTCATCCATAAATTCTAGTAGATTTGTCCGCAAGATATGAAGTACCCATTATTCTTACGATTGGACCGATATGCCACCAAGTGAACCACCCCCACACCACCCCCGTGCTTCATTGTTTGTTTGACTTGATGTTTTTGAAATGAGTCATGTGGCGATGCCAATAATATTGCTTTATATCTGATTGGAAATGGTTGATTATTGTTTCGTCGGACCAAAATACACGTTTCCAATTTTCTATGGTCCAGGGTTTGTGTTCCATGCAAAATTTCAACCGAGCCTTAATATTTTTTCTCAGACAACGCGATTTTTTTCTTTTTAATAGCTGACACCTGTCCAACTCTGCGAAGTGCTCCCCTGGTCGTCCACTCGCCCATTTCCTTCTTTATTGCTCTCGCAGCCACCTTTGGGGTCCTTGGTCTTTTTGATGCCATCATACGTTCAATTAATAGCGCATCCTCATCTACTATAATAATAGCCTAGGGCGAGCTCCAGAGTTTCGTATGGCTTCCAAGTTCCGTCTTTTCTTTATCATGAGGACTGTGGAATGACTAATTTTCAGTGTTTTTGCAATTTTCCTGGCAGAAATATCTTTGCCAATAAGGGCAGGAATATTGTCTTCCAATCTTCTCGATAGTTTTCTCATTCTTGGCCTTTTCTGTATTATATTATATTTAATCTCTAGGACACACTTTTTACCTGTAAAATTGAATCGATTGAACTGAAACTCTGCAAAATAAATTCGAGAATACAAGTACAGAAAGATCAAAATAAAAATATAACAGTAAATGTTGACTAACATGGATTCTTGGAACCAGAAATGAAACTTTCGAAATTGGACGAATGCGACCATTAAATTTTTTTTCCATTATTTTAACGCAATATTTTTTTGTTTTTTAAACATCAACAATTTAACTATTGTGCATCAATAGAAAACTTAATAAGACATATAAATAAATAAATTACAAAATATTCTAAGGATTTTTACATTTATTCGACGGGCTTTGCTCGCCACTGTAAATGTACTTAAATCAAACCCAGCTTCTTAAATTAAACTGATGGAATATATTTTTTAGCTACGTACATATGTACACACGAGTATATCCGTATTTTAAAACAATAATTTCAAAACAAATTCATTTAAGTTTTACACAATATTTTGATATACAATACAAATCCTAGTAAGCTTTCTTAACCTATTCTCTCACCCATGCCAAGTAAAGTGACAGTACTCTCCCTACTGTACTTTAAAGTCTTCTAAGTATCTACTACATAATTCGAAATCTTGTTAACAATGCGCAATCGTTTGAAATTTGATATATGGTATTTTATACGTTACCGCTAATTTCAAATAGTCTTAACAGGCGAACAGCAAAAGAATCGTCTACATTTCCTATATGCACTGGGTGATTGACACTTCTAGCCAGTTTGAGTATTTTCTGTTCTGTATGTATGTTTTTCTTTTTGGCAACGTCACAGCGACATTCCATTGAAGAAAGAAAAACACAAGAATGCATTTCACGCATATCCCCCACACCTATAAAAAGGTGCGCCGTACACTACTCCTGATCAAAGTATCTGTCAAGTCTTATTCGCTTTCCTTACCTTATATTCAGGTGCAATTGACACTTTGCAACGCACCGTATTCGCAAAAGAACTCTTTCAATGAACTCTTGTTGCAGATTGTGGTGGACGCGCGCCAATTTGCAGCAACTGGAGATTGCTTGGAAGTGAATGTGAGCTCTAAAAAGTTCATATGACAAAAAACGGAGAAAAAAGTAAACAAAAGCTCAAAACTAGTCAGACGTCGAGTCTTTCTCTTAGGCCATGGTTTTTTGGTCTCTCTTCCACTTTGTGCGCCAGCCATCGAACACGGGCACAGGCCCAGGTACAAACGTAGGAACCAGCTACCAGCGTGAATCTCATCCCCATTTTACGAATATGTCGACGCAGTACCTCCAATGCTTCATTGCTCCTCCATTCCTACAGTGGTTTCACTGTAGGTGTAGAATAGAAACTAAAATTTGCGTCGATGTGCCGCTTTAGTAGGTTCCTCTAGGTTGATGGTCTCCACAGCTGAAAGAGTATCAACAGTCCGACAGTTGACGTGCGGTTGGATACATCGGTGTTTTGGCGTTGCTGCTGCTATTATTTTTTTTTTTTTTTGTATCTCTCAACGTATCCAGTACCTTTTTTTTTATTCATATTGTAGACACAATATTCGACATCGAATATCCGTTCTTTTCTTTGAATGAAAAACAAAAACACAGGCTCTTCTGGATTCTGTGTTAACAGTGAGCATCGGAAGAGACCTTCTTCTTGATGTTATATGTCTACCGACTAAACGCAAACGAGAATCATGCTAAGACCGTGATGTGGATGTTCTTTTTATTCTGAAAAAAAAAAAAATTAAAAAATAAGAATCAGAAAAATCTTGTTAAAGGCAATTTTAGTGCATTGACTTTTTGAATCGTTTATTCGCCGGATGGTAGTGGACAGTCTGGTGGATTAACATTTCTTAAGTTATTTCATGGGAATTTGTTTCGTTATGTAAATTATGAGAAAGAAAAATTTGAATATCAAAGAAAAAAAATGTGAGCTCTGATTTTAAATTAAACTTCAAGTAAATGTGCAAATTTTTTTTCTTTAATTAAAAAAAAAAAAAAAACCAAAATTGGTAAAATGAATTCAGCACAAGACATTGGATTAGATGCCACTGATGGCAAACCACTGACATGTTTGTACTATTTACGAGACAAAACTGTCAAAGAAAATAACCAAATTAATAAAAGTATTCGCGACGCTGAAGGTCGTCATAATGAAAACGATGTCAACGGTATTATAAAAGATGATCAATTGTCATCATTGACAACTAATCGTATTTGGGATTCGGCGAATTTCATCAAAACTTCTCCAGCAACACTAATGACAAACGTCAATAGTACACCAACATCGAGTATTATGTCTAGATTGAATAGTTTAGATTGTTGGGATTATACGATCGAATTGGAGTGTCTTCAGGGACCAGAAGGTTTGTTGGATTTTTGTTTTTTAATCTAATTTAGAGTTCATAAAAAAAAAACAAAATTCAATCATATGACCAATGTTGTACGTTGGATAGATAAGATACGAGGAATTGCAAATAAATTAAGTTTTACTGAGAAAAAAAATTCCATTGTAATCAAACCAAATGTTAGCCGTTCTACATTGTTTGGAAGTGAGAAAAAAAAATTATGTAAAGTGTTCCAGATTTTAAATTTGGTAAATAATAAAATTTAAATTGATCGGTATACCCAACTACCCGCATATTCATTCACCTAGAGTGCAATTTTATAACAAAGTCGATTTTTTTTTCACATAGCATAATTATATCATGCGTAAAGGGGTTTGTTCTGCATTTTGCAATGTTAAAAAACTTCAATTAGAAAGACCAATTATTTTTTTATTCGCTTCATCACTACGTCAGAGCTGTAATTTGCGATTTTTTATTATTATAGTTAGGTACTATGTAAATTATTTTAGTATTTTCATTTATTTTAATTTGGTTGTTTAATGTTCGTTTTTGAAAAGCTTAGAAATTGCACTTGCATTGTATTATACAAGCTAAATTAATACCAGAACTTCTGTTTTCACATCAAACAATTTTATTTTTTGAACTAAACACTAAAAAATATCTTTTTTTTCAATTGGAACTATACTTTTTTGCAGCCACACTATTCCAAGAAATAATATGTTACCCCTACAGAAAAATGTATTTAACATATTATTTTAATTAATTTTTACTTTAGTTTGCCAAATTATTCCAAAAGTTTTCCAAAATATAAATTTTATAGCTGACTGCTTGAAAAAATTCGTAATTTGCAAAAGATACTAAATAAATGGAAAAAGAATCAATTTTAATTGGTGCAATATTAAACTCAATCTTGAAAATAACTCTTCCAAAAAAAAAGAAATTAGAGAGTTGGGGTATTCTTTTTTCTTTATTTATCATATTCTTCTACTTTCTGCATTAGTGAGGATAGCAGATTGTAAATAATTTCTTCAGAATTTTAAGGTTATCAATCCTTTTTAACTTTTTACATTTAAACAGCATCAACTATCTGTTGATAAGCTTCAAGCAGTGAATAATGAATTATTGAAGCCAACTGGTCAGGCCTTGATGACGGTTATTCGAATAGGTTCATCTCAAAATAGTTCGCACTAGCCCAGACACCAATATTAGAAGAATAGAAGACTGCTTATTATCGACTAATAAACAGGCATGTCGACTTGCAAGATATTCTCATAAGCTCTGACAGTGATTATTTCTACGTTTTGTGTTCTCATCAATATCAAGCTTCCTCCTAGTACAAGGTGGCGCAAAATTGATCATCCAATTTTGTTTTTGAATTACTTTTTTACTAAATAAAAAAAAATGATTTTGAGTGATGGAAATCTTTATTTGGACTTTAACAATTGTTTCCGTTAAGGGGAAAAGTTGATATCCGCCAAGGGACTGCCGCCAGTGTTGATACATATTTGTGCCGGTTTTATCGCACTTTCCATGTCTTTCCGCAAAATTTCCGGTGATAACTGTTCGCATTCCTGTCGAATATTCTCTGATTGTCTGAGGCTTGTTGGGATAAACCTGCGACTTCAAGTAGCCTTAAAGAAAGAAGTCTGGGATGGTTAAATCGAGCCATCTTGCTGGCCATGCCAAATCGGCAAAACGGGAGATTACGCGACCAGGAAACGCTTCCTTCACAATAGACATTGTGGCTCATGCTGTGTGTGCGGTTGCACCGTCATATTGAAACCATATGTTCACCAAGCCACGCTCATCCAATTCCGGCAGTATGAAGTTGTTTATCATGGCCCTGTAGCGTTCGCCAGTAGCAGTGACCGTATTGCCGATGGCGTCCTCAAAAAAATACGGCCCAATTACTCCTCCCGCGAGAACATCGCACCACTCTGTGGCTTTGAGTGGATGTAATAGCTCTTCGCGCATTTTCAGTGCCACAGAAATGAAGATTTGAGATTGAGATTGAGATTGAGATTGAGGATGGCTTTACAGTAATTCACAGCGACTGGCGACCAGGAGGCATTAACTGATGCACTGTTTGCACTTTGTACGAGAACATGTGAAAGTCTTTCACTAAAACTCGCTCTAGGGTCCATCTGGTGATGAGGAAATCGACGTCGAAATTCACGCTGCGCTACCACCACCGACCGATTATTGGTCAAAAACATTGACACAATTATTCCACGCTTTTGCGGAGTGTAGCACTAAATTGCTTATCTGTTTCTATACTGCAGCTGTCTAGTTCACAAATGTCAAATATTATTGACGTACGACGCCATTTGCAAAAATTATACCATCTTCCGATAGGGTGATTAATTTTGAGCCAATTTGTGTAAGTCATCCGTAAACAAATGCACCAAACGAGGAGTTTTAAATAACATTTGGGAGGTCATTTATAGAGATAAAAAAATAATAGTAATATATTGCAATAATTCTTAAATATATTCTTCTGGGGGGTTTACATAAATTTCTTGTTTTCGCGACATGAGAGATAGACTTAAACATTTTATATATGGGCAATCGCTGCAAGGATGTATTATTTGAAAAAAAGAAGCACAGCTTTCGATTTTATTTTAAGGTCAACACCTGTTTACTGAACTCAAAATTAACATTTAAACAGGTTTGCAGCAGATTGTTCATATATTTATATGTAGGTACTTAGGACATTCTTTTAAAATTTTTTTAATTTTTAAACAAACAAGATTTCGTGAAATTCTGAAAGGCAGACAATTACATTTTTTTATAATTTCATTGCACGCGAATCAAATACTAGGTAGTTACACTTTGAACTAGTTAAGTCGAGCATCTCCAAACGCTTCTACTCAATATATTTTGTCTGTAGAAATAAAGCGGCTTGCTCTTTAACTCTTAAACGATTCGAAAACGACAAAAAGCAAATCGAATTTGAAATAATCGGAAGTAGAATTTGGAAATTCCGTCCAATAGTAAAAAATTTTCTCGGAATTGGGAAAATTAAAAACACTCAGATTTAGAATCATCATTTTCAATAAAGAGCAAATAGCGTCGCTCATAGATTGCAACTGAAATCCCCATAAAAAAATTAATTGGTTTCTACTCGTAAAGACGAATATACGATAGTTGCGAAATATTTTGATTATCAAAAAGTAGTATACATAAAATCCTAGAAAATACCCTGTTTCATTTAAAAAATAGAAATTGAAATGTTGTTGTTATTTCAAATTATAAAGAGCAAGACGTCAACATCCAAGATTTATGTATAAGGCGAAGGCCAAGTCCATGACCTGAGTTTCCAGGTCAAGAGTAAGACAATGACCAAGACTACAGCCGTCGAAGTAATTGCAAGATCATACAAAAATATGCAAAAACAAAATTTATTTGATTTTAGTCTTACTCGTGCGATCACTAATCGTTGACCGAATTTAATGTAGTTTAGAAGTAGGTCGAATAGCAAATGTTTGTTTTGCTTTCCTTAGATAATTGAAATTGTTTTTTTCTAATTTTGAAGTAAGTGAAGAATTGTCGATATTTACAGACGCTGATTGACTATGTAAGACGATGAGTTTGCTGTTTCACCTCTTTTTGACTTTGACTTTTCCGGCCGATAGTGAGTTTAAATTTCTTTCATGGAAATGCACCCTCTGTTTTGACACCACATGCACTCCAGCATGCTCTTAGGGTTATTGTTAAGTAATAATTCAGTGGAAAATGTTGGATAATACGAATACATAACTTGACTCGGGCTTCTTGTTGTCATATCAGTCATTACTTTTAGTTTTAACCAATGATTACAAGAAAACTAATAATCACATTTAAACAAAATAACAAAATATTACGCAATACTATATTCAGGAAGTTATTATTATTAGAATTCATGAACCGGCACTATATGGATTCTTACGTCAAGGAGTATTTATATCTGCAGGCTATTGAAAACTGAGTTCGTTGGGCTTAATCCCAAAATACGAGTGGAAAATAGCCAACATTGTCGTATATTTATCTTATACAGGAACATAATTTCCAAATTCATTATAGAGCCCAACCGCTTAATAGGGCGACTGTTGATCATTAGTTTCAACCAAATAAACCACAATTTAAGGCGTAGTCTGGCGTCTTCCCTCTCCAAAGCGGTGATATCCCTAGGGTCGCTCCTCTGCACCCTCAAAAGTCATATTTGTCTTGATAACTTATGAGCTATTATGCTCGTGCCAGACCAGGAGAAAGCCCAAAATAGAATTAGTATTTTGTACACCCAATATATGTAATTCCACAGAAAGGATAATTTCAATGTGTTACGATAAATTGTATATTATGGCTTTGAATTTGCAATACTTAAATATTTCATTAAGAAGAAAAATAGAATATTGCTCTTAAAAATATATTTTTTTTGTATTTTTTTTAATCTTTTATATAGTAAAGAAAAAAAAAAAACAAATAAATAAATAAGGAAATACTTATGTATCTCGCTTCATATGTAAGCAAAAGCTTGCATATTTACAAATCCTTATCCTAAACTTAAGGAATTATTTGCTTGGCTCTATTCACAGATATGTATGTACATTACATTCGTTTGTCCATTTTAACTATGTAACTAAAGATAAAAAAGTGAAAGTAACTTCCATTTGCAAATTTTATATTCCTGCACCAGTATGTACAAGTGCTCGTACGTACTACGAGTATTATATTGTATTTTCAAAAGCAAACAGTCATAATAATAATCGTGAAAATATAACATCGATTTTTTATGAAGATGTTGAGCGCTCGTAAAATTCTGAAGTGCGTCATAAAAAATATACATTCCAAAAGGGACAACAATAAAAAATGCATTTCACTTTCTCTTATGGCTTTGTGAAATACCTTTTGTTGACATCTCCTAACTCTTTACTAAATAAAAAGAAATACCTTAACATTAGTTTCCTAAAATTTTCAACCGATAAATCTTATATACATGGGTACATAAACTCGAATATACAATATCTCATCTTGGCATATCGCTTGAGGGATAAACCTTTCCAAAAAGAAAAAAAAAATCGTTAATGGAAACGAAAAACTATCATTTTGATGATGTTTACCTCTTGGTTAGCACCTCAGGAATTTACTGATTGTTAGTTGCTTTACGAAAGATCATTTGTAAGATACGTATTTAAGATTTTGTTTCCAATTTTTCTGAGTTGTATTTTTCATCCAACTTAAAGGGGGGAAGAGTTTTTCCTAATTTATGACTATTCTATCTATTAAGATATAGAGAAAGTAATTTATCAAATTATGTGACAAAACAACAGATACTCGTAAAATGAAAACTAATTTATTTTAAATGCTATTTGCTCAGAAAAAAATTTATAATAATTCAACATTAAATAAATGGACTATTAGATTTTAGCTGTGTAGAAAAATTATTTGTTTTTGCTGGAAACACTAAACACATGATAGTCAAGGTTAATGGTGAGCATTTAGTTAAATAGATGCTATCAATGGGATGTTTGCTATTAAGTTTTTACTATTTCTTCTATTTTGC
The DNA here is from genome assembly GCA_963966105.1 of Volucella zonaria. Lineage (NCBI taxonomy): Eukaryota > Metazoa > Arthropoda > Insecta > Diptera > Syrphidae > Volucella > Volucella zonaria. The sequence goes on from OZ014532.1 coordinate 163,660,528, forward strand.
AAATGTAATTATGCAAAGATTGTGAAGTGGGGTGAAGAGGGCTATATACACTTTTATGAGAATGTGAGTAAGAGTATCTTATCAAGAGTTTTTTTTTTTTGATGGAATAAAACTTCGAGATTTTAACTGATGATTTTTATTAAGCGTTGATATGGCGTAATGAATGAATATGTATGTATATGTACGGGATTATATTTGCAACTATGTGAATTTAGTTTTGTTCACATACGAGTAATTTTGTAATCTCTTGCAAATGTCAATGTACCCACTTTATTGCCAAGGCTGATATGTTGAGCAGGGCATGTAACTTGTGATTCATAACCGAAGCTACTGTAGTTATACGATGTGAAAGGTGTGATTGTGATTTTTTAAAACTGAAAAGATACTATCACCTTCAATTTAAATTGGGACTATAATTATTTGTGTACTTTTGGTAGAATGAATACTCGGATTTTCCTTATTTCTTTCAATGGCGACCTTACCAGGATTTATGAAACCAAGTTGTTATTTCACCTATAATATTTACGTCAATAATTAACAAAATTATGTCTAGCAGATTTACGAACTGAATATGGGTAATGCAAGACCTATTTTTCAGAGCAATAATTACCAAACAATTACCAATTACCAATTACCAATATAGTACTTACTTACTTATGTTATACTACAGTACGGTATGGTCCTAAGGCTATCAATTTTCAATTGATTTAATTACTCGCCTGCCGTTGTCAGTTACGGACTGCTAGTTAATTGAAGTCTTCTACCACTTTAAATATAACTTCGAATAGTCTTCGGAATATAGAGTTTTATTCCATTCGTTCTATAGTACATGTCCCAGCTTTCTTGGTCGTTATATGCGATTGTATAATAAAAAGCTATGAACTTTCGTATATTCTCCTTTGTAGACGGGACAAAAATCACCAGAAGGATTTTTTACTTAAAACAACTAATCAGGTTTTTATCTGCTTTTCAAATAGAATTTATTGTATGTAGTTGTTGGAACAGCGCTTAAGCTGGGGAAATCTCAGTCGCGCTAACCAGAGCCATATGAGTATATCCTGCTATATACATGAAGTGATGATGAAATAATGATGAAAAGTGATTATGTGTCTCCGAATATTTATTTTAAACAACGAATTCCCAACAGAGTTGAATGGAACAATCAAATTCATTAACGAGAATGAACTAAATTTTTATACTGATGGATCGGCATGAGAGCCGCAGATCACTGTGAAACATTATAAAATTAGTAATGAGATCACATTATTTGGGTTGCAGAAACATTTTAAATGCAGCGAACAATATAGTCGGCAAGGTTATTATTTTGTAAACAATGAGCTAGGGGCTTCGAGCATTAAAATTAAAAGAAAGAAATATTACTCGAAAAATTTACTGTCAAAAGTAACAAGTAACTTCTTTTTCAATGTCATCATTTTGCATCTTATTTCTATGGAAATATGGTAGTTCCAGAGATAAGGCCTGTATAATTCTTCTAGCTGAAGATTTTTGAAGGGACCCAAATATTAGTTCATTTATCATGAATACTGAAGATCAAATTTTGGCAATTTCTCCACACCAACACAATTTTTGGGACTTTATGAAACTAACAGCAAAAATCGAATAGTTACCCAATCCAGTCTCTCGATATTGGCAGTACCTATACACTAGTCATTCCATGTGCAGGACCATGTTAACTGTACTCAAGTTATTAACAATTCGTTTGTCCTTATCCAAAAGTTTTGGTTTTCCATATATAGGGCCTTCCAATAGGGATATCCCAACTTTGACGGTTGATAGCGGCCATATTGTTGAAGCTACATTTGTCAAATTGGCTGTCATTTATTCTGTCTGTTTTGCCAAATCACCATGGATGAACATAACGTTCAACATCACGTGCAAATGATAAAACTGTTTTATCAAAATGGGTGTTTTACGGTCTCCATAATCATCCTACCGAGAGGACTATTCACAGTGTGGTGGATAAATTTGGTTCAGTAAACGATAAATCAACACCCGTACGTCGACGAAACGCAGGATCTGCTGAAAACATCTCCTCTGTCCCTGAGAGTGTTCAGGAGAATCCGAGGGAGTCTATTTCGCGTCGCTGAGAAGAACTCGACCTGTCGCAGACCACAACTTGGCGAATTTTGCATTGTGACTTGGGCCTGCACCCGTACAAGATTCAACTGACCCAGGAGCTGAAGGTGAATGACCATAGACAACGACTGAATGGGCTCTGGAGCAGTTGGAAACTGACCCTAATTTTCATCGAAAAATCATCTTCAGCAATGAGGCCCATTTCTGGATAAATGGGTACGTCAACAAACAAAATTGTCGAATTTGGGACGATACCAATCCACATGAGATCTAAGAGCATCCAATACACCCCGAAAAAGTCACTGTTTGGTGTGGATTTTGGGCTGGCGGCGTCATCGGTCCATATTCCTTTGAGAACAACGTTGGCCAGGTCATCACCGTCAACGGCGAGCGCCGTCTATGATTACCAACTTGGATGATAAGGACACCAAAGAAATGTTGTTTCAACAGGACGGCGCTACGTGCCACACAGCTCACGCCACATTGGAAATTCTGCACGAGCGATTCGAAGGCATGGTCATCTCACGTGAAGGTGATGTGAACTGGTCATCGAGATCGTGCGATTTGACCCCGTTGGACTTTTTCTTGTGAGGTTTTCTGAAGGCCAGGTCTTTGCGAATAAGCCACAAACCACGACGGCCCTCAAAGCCAACATAACCCATGCCATCGGTCAAATTCAGCCTGATTTATGCGCCACAGTTATGGAAAATTGGACATTTGGGAGGCAGTCCCTCAGAGAAGCCGCGGCGGACATTGGAACGATGTTATATTCCATACATAATGGCATCGATAGGCCTTTCAAACGAATAAAAAGATTTCGTGATATCTCACAAACAATTTGTTTTATTTAAATTTAAAGATAGGAAGCGCTTAATGAAAGAGTTTTATTTGGTTGAGCAAATTGTCCCGTAAGGAACTGATTCATCACCATATCATCCTGGTTTCACAATTTCACAATGAAAGTCCTTCTGGATTTAAGTTCCGAACATGTTGTAGTATTTCTTTAAACATGAGGGATTCCGACTATATATGTAACATATGTACATAAATCATCCTTAATTCTACCGTCAACGTTGTATTACAAGAACATCGGAGTTTAAGTTCTAATTTCATACAACTATTGTCTGCATCTGAAAATGGTAAATACTTTAACACAAAGGTATGCATATGTTATATATTTATTCAAAATTTATTTTAAATAAGGAAGACAAGTGTGCATGCTTCTTGGTGCAACTCCTCAGTATATGTTCTACAGAATTAAAATAAAAAATTGGACTTGATTACGCAAATTAAAACAGTTCGTGTATTTTAATTCGAATGCTAATTAATATAGGGAATCACACATTTAGTAACTCTTACCCATTTTCTCTAATTAACAATCATTGATACCATCGTTCTTTTGACTTCCGTGTATCCAAGTTAAAAATTCTATTATACATCACATCCTGCAAGGTGCTTGTACATTAGCGTTCCTAATGTCTCATCCAATATGCAGACTTTTCCCTCATTCTGAAGGTTAGAAATGAAAGTTCTATCATCAATTTTAAATGGAAAATAAAATGCAACGAGGCACGGAAAGTGAGATTAACATTTCAAACTTTTTCACACGGGAACAACAAGCAAATCCCAATGCAAAGCGCTGCAAATTTTATCAGAATTTTCCTTTCAAACTTAACTTCTGTTTTTTGTTGTTGTTATTGTTGTTTTTATTTTTTTTTTTAACTTTTTTAATTGCACTTAAAACATGAATTACGATGCAACGATATGCAAAACTAGTAAAAGTATAACAACAAATCATACATTACACATTCTGTACCCAGCAGCAGCAACAGCAGTCCCCAACAACCCACAAAAGCAACAATAGGGAAAACCGGACCAAAAAGCCGATCTTATTCCACCTTACAACAGCACACCTACGTACGACTACGTACAGTCGTACAAAATATAACGATATACGCCAATTTAGCATGTGAATTTCATGCATGCTACCATAAGAGACAGAGCGAAACAATATTTCATTTCATGTTATGCGATTTTTTTTTCGTCTCAAGAATGTGCACTAAGCATATTTTGTTGCAACCTGGCAACCAGCGTCGTAACGTGGCGAAATCGTCACTGAAAAGAGTCAGGTAGAGCGAGAAGGAAATATATTACCAGCTTAGTGGATCAGAGCCAACATTCCAATGTTTTGCAGCTGGCTAGCAGCAAGCAAATTACTCGTAGTCGCAAGTTGCAATGTACATGCATACATATGTAAAAATGTCGTCAGGTTTGGCAAAATCTTGACATAAATTTTGGCTCACTTAATTAGATAAGATTGCCGGAAGAGAAAAAGATTCATTCGAGAAACAATTTATTTTTAACGAAAAAAAGAAATAAAAAGTAAAATAAAAGATAAGCCAGCCGTTAATGTCGTCGCAATACTGTGAAATTATAGCTCGTAAGTAATCGTTCTTTTGATATAGAACTGACCTAATTAATTTAAATCTAAAAGCGTTCAGCATTTTTTAATTGAGAGCAATATACAGTATTGTTCGAAACCTAAGCAACTTTTTCCTCTGAATTATTCAAAGCCGAATATTTATGTATTTGCTCTTTTTAATAGAAATAAGATAATTTTTATTTAGATAGTTTTAGTAAAAACAAAAATCCAAAATCAATTCATTCAAAGTAAATAAAAAACCAAGAAACAAATATTCCTCGAAATGCAGCTGTTTGAAACCTAAGCAACTTTCAATATTTGGTATGATAACCTTTATTTTTGATTACTATCCGCATATCTACGGGGCATAGACTCAATTAGGCTTTTTATTGTGGACGTTGTTATCAATTTCCATTACGTTTTCAAACACATCATGAGCTCATCCTTATTTTTGAAGCGTGGATTCTCAACTGAACGCCTTAAGATGCCAAAGAGATTTCCAATATGATTCATGTCGGGGTATTGGGGGGAGGGCCATTCTAAAACTTGAATAACATTGGTTGATAAGCACTCTTTGACCAGCTTCGATGAATGTTTTGGGTCATTGTCATGTTGAAACACTGATCGAAGTGGCATATTGCATTCGGTGTATGATATCATTTGCCCATTTAAAATGACTCTCTACATAGACAAATCGATCCGTTGCAGTTTTTCATTCGCTGAGAAGTAAGTCCAGGCCATTACATTTCCCCCTCCATGCTTGGTGTGCCTTTCCAATACCGGTGATTCAGCTCTTGACCCTTCATTCTATTGTACAAACGTAACGGATACCATCAGAGTTAAACAGGTTGAACTAATCTAAAAGTGTATTAAAATTTTAATACTCGAGAAAATAATTTTAAGTTCTTTTAAATAGATCTTTTTTTTAAATGGCTTTTTAGATGGCGAATAACTTTTTAAGCTGTTTTCAAGTGTACTTTTTCTAGCAGTGGTGGAATTCACCTTGAGTTGTAATTCATTCAAAGTGCCTCTCGATGACATAAAATAGTTCTTTCGGATCAAAGTGACAATTCGTCTATATGTTCGACGTGATGTTTTGCGAAAACGTGCACCGAAATGCACTTTTTCAGCTTTTCCAGTTGTTCTTATTTCTTAAAAACCCGTGAAATAATAGACCTGTTGATTTTACATTTTTTAGCTAGTGATATCTGGCATTCGCCGTTATTATGGCATTCAATAATTCTATATTTAATCGTTTGTTCATTTTGCGTACGCTCCATATTAATTAATACATCAATTGAAAAAAAAAACGGGTGTCAATTGTAACTTTTTTATACAACAAACGCTCTCAGCTAACTAAAACACATGTAAAATTGCAAAAAAATCGCAAAAAAGATACCGTTTGTCGCTGAAGAGTTGCGTTTTTTTACATACATAGAACTTGCTTAGGTTTCGAGTAGCTATATTTTGAAAGGAATTTGTATTTCACTTTTTATTTAATTTGAATAAATTGATTTTGGATTTTTGGATTTAGATAGTTGTACTAAGTACTTACTGTAATAAAAAAAAATTTTCTTATTTCTATTAAAAAGATATTCGATTTGGAATAATTCAGAGGAAAAAGTTTCTTAAGTTTCGAACAATACTGTATGTACATGTAATAGTAAATTGTAAAAACTCTTTTATTACTTTTTCCATCGTTGTATTTATTAAACTTTGGCAACATTGATTCGTTTTAGAAGGCAACATTTTAAATTTCGATTCCATCTGTCAAATGCGGTATGATTTCAGGTTTGTTTCTTTATGCCCCCGTGGGCTACAGTTCAAATTGCGTTTCTTTACTTCTCTTCTGGGTTTTTTGACAGATAAATCGTTAAACCTTCAGAAATAAAATATCCGAAGTATTTTGTCTAGTCACTAAGTAGTATAATTTCCTAGCGTCAAAAAATAAAAAAATTTTAATACAAAGTATTCAATAGAATTTTTTTGTATGATATGGTTTTGAACAGATGTAAGGTTCATAAAGCTTGCCTTTGTATAAAATACTCGTACTTGAATCTTTGAAACATTGGGCTGAAATTAGAATTAATACAATATGTACTTTTCATTGTAGATCGCAGAAAGGGAAACATTTTGCAATTTAAATTCATTGCTTAAATATTAATTTAAGTGTACTCTACAATAAATATTACATTTTTGTCTTTTTTGTTCATTTCTGGCATAAAACAGCCCTAGCTTTTTGACAAATTTGTATGATTTTGTGCCTGGTATTGGAAACATATTATGGACATTAACGACCTAGTACCCAGAGTCTACACGGAGCGACAACATAGTAGTAGAGTAAGACCTCGCTTTATATGGCGCGAACATTTCAATCATCTTGAAGTGCGCAGCTCAAAGCCAAAGACTGCGCTAACTAGAGAGGTATCTATGCTAAAGTCCAGGTTCTCTCCGAAATGCAGCGCCATCTAAGTAAGTTAGTAAGAAACACTACTGTCTCCATCGGTTGTCCTGCAATATTATTTTGTGAGGATGATATAGTCCCTGGGCTGATGATATTTGTCTTAGTGGTGTTTGTCGTCAGCCTGACGGTATTTGTTTCTCTCTTCATGTTAGTTGTAATTTTGTGAAGGTTTATTTTCCTTCGTTAGACTAAGTGAAGTGAAGCCGCTTATTGGAAGCCAGCAGAGTGTTGATATGGTTGACGTAAAACGAATCAAGACAGAAAGCTGCTTGTTCGAAATCACGATTCTCCGCGAAAATGACTTTTTGCTATTTGTTCAACAGCAGCAAACATGCACTTTATAAGACATCCGTTCTTAGAGAGCATGACCTTTATTCCCTTTTTGCAATCTTTGGAAAATGACTCGGATTCTCAGGCCTTCTCTACTAATGGAGAAGAAAGCAGCATGAGATGCAAATACGGCCAATTATTCTTCGGACTCAGAACATAGAAATAAAGTTATTTTAGTCTTTCTTTCGTTGCAAAACGATGAATTAGTTATCGTAGGTTCTACTATTGTATAATAGCAAATTTATTTAACAATTACGTTATTACGGTTGCTCAAACTACTTTTTTCTAATTACATTAAAATAGCCTGTAATTGTTCCACGAATTTTAGCATTTCTGACAGTTTTACTTCCAAAAATAGTTTCTTTTTTGAGACAATTTCCAGTTTAGAATGATGGCATTTCGAACTTGGTTCTGAAGAAAATATCTTATAATATTATTGATATCTTAGCAAGTTTTAGTCTTGGTATATTTCCGGATGAATTGAAATGTGCAAATGTCTTACCACTATTTAAAAACGGTAACAAAAATGACATTACCAATTATCGACCAATTTCATTGCTGCCTGCGATTTCGAAGGTACGAGGGCGGATCAATAAGTCCGTGACTTTTGGATTAAAACTGATTTTTTTGATAAAAAAATAATTTTATTTTTCAACGTAGTCTTCCTTGAGCTCTATACACTTTGTCCAACGCTTCTCCAATTTTTTTATCCCTTCCAAAAAAAATGATTTGTCGAGGTCCTCAAAATGACGAGATGACTTCATCATTGGAGTCAAATCTTTTTCCACCAAGCCATTTCTTCAGGTTTGGGAACAAGAAGTAGTCGCTCGGAGCCAAATCTGGAGAATAGGGTGGATGAGGGAGCAATTCATAGCCCAATTCATGGATTTTTGCCATGGCAACTGCACATGTGTGCACCCTTGCATTGTCTTGGTGGAAAAGAACTTTTTTCTTGGCCAAATGAGGTCGTTTTTTTTTCAAATCGTCATTGAATCGGTCCAATAAGTTGGCATAATATTCCCCATTGATTGTTCTTCCCTTTTGAAGGTAGTCAATGTGGATTATCCCGCGTGCATCCCAAAAAACAGTCGCCATAACTTTATTGGCTGACAAACCCACCTTGGCCTTCTTTGGCGCCGATTCACCCTTAGAAACCCACTGTTTTGACTGTTGTTTGTTCTCTGGTGTGTTGTGATGGATCCATGTTTCGTCCACGGTTACAAAACGGCGCAAAAACTCCTCCATATTGCGATTAAACAACGCCAAACCTTCCTGTGAAGTTGTTACACGATTGCGTTTGTGGTCGACTGTGAGCAAACGCGGCACCCATCTTGCGGAAGGCTTTCTCATGCCCAAGTGATCATTCAAAATTGAAACCACTGAGCCATGCGAGATCCCTACGGCTTCCACAATCTCTCGCACTTTCAATCTTCGGTCGGCCAACACCATATCGTGAATTTTTTCGATTGTTTGGGGTGCAGAGACCTCAACTGGGCGTCCAGGACGTTCGGCATCTTCAGTGCTTGTACGGCCACAACGAAATTCAGTAAACCACTTTTTTACCATTGAAATCGATGGTGCAGAGTCCCCATAGTATTTATCAAGCTTAGCCTTGGTCTCGGTAATGGTTTTTTTTCGCAAGAAATAATGCTTAATAAGCACACGAAATTCACTTTTTTCCATTTTCTTCTCAAATTAGTGAGTAGTCTGATAAAAATAGCTATCAAACACAAACTAACTGACGCAGCAAGTTTAAATTTTGACAGGAGTCAACTGACAAATGCCTGTTGACAGGAGCAGTGTTGCTGTTTCAGTAAAGAGGTCAGAAATTCAAAAATGCACAGAATTATTGACCCGCCCTCGTACATATTTGAAATGTGTATAAAATGCAGAGTATTGAGGTACTTAACGAAGATACATTTTTTTGGTCCATTACAGTTTGGCTTTAGGGCAGGTTTTTCTACGGAAGATGCGCTTTTGGACTTTTGTTCGAATATTCAAAGGGGCTTAGATAATAAAAAATGTTGCGTTGCCCACGTTTGACCACAATATTTTTTTAACTAAGTTACAATACATAATATTGATTTTCGTGGTTTTGCTCTAAAATGATCAAAAACGGGCAATACCTTTAGTGATTTGAAAACGATTGATCTAGAAGTACCACAAGGTTAAGTTCTCGGTCCGATTTTGTTCTTGATATATATCAATACAATCTTTGATCAACCATTTGTTGGAAAACCAATAGCTTTCGCAGATGATGTAGCCATTGCTTACGATTCATCTAATTCCTTAAATGTAGTCGCAGACATAAATCATGACGTTAATTTTTTGTTTTTTTTTTATAATTAGCGCGCGCTCAAGGGGTTTGTGTACCTTTAAAATGCTTGCACACAGCGCGGGCGAGGAAAATTTACGGAAGAAGAAAGGACAGGTACCGATCTACATTGTTTTAAATGTTTGTAAGCTATAACGAGCAGGAAACACAGGACATTCCTGCTTTGAATAAGCGGAATGCTACTGGCGATTTCAATGGAGCACTGGTGGCGGAAATAGCGATAAAACAGATTGAGACAGGAGACATTACATCGGTGTTCGAAGATGTCAATTGAATGACTGATATTAGTATCACCTATGAGTTTTACGAGTATCGCTCGGTTTTGAATCCTATCTAGCAGGTGCAGAGATGTTTTAGGAGCACCTGACCAGATGTGGGCATTGTATTCCAATTTTGGGGGGATGTACGTAAATTGAATGTATGTATATTGAAGCCAGGTCAGTTACATCGCTTGAGGAAACTTAGACATTTAGTAGCATTTTTAACGACATCGAATATGTGGTCATTCCAACGTAAGTTGTCACTGACACACATGCCGAGAATGGAAAGTTTACCAGTTTCGACGATGTACGAGTACGTAGCATTAGAATATTGCCGGTTTTCTTAAATCATATAAAATTATAGCTTCTTTGCTTCGATTTTAATGAATTAGAAATATTGCTGTAGTATATCGCATGAAATCCATTTTTACTGATTGAATTTCCTTTTCTTTCCAAAATGTTTTATGGTACAAAATTAAATTGTTCACCCCACAATTAATTTATTTTAATTATAATGTGGCATTAACATTATAATTAAATATTATAATAAATATAAAATGCCACAAATTATTCTCCAACCATTTTATAACTCAGTTTAAGTCATTGAAACGTTTGTTTAGGAGAATACGAATAAATAAAAATTTAATTGAAATGATGGTGATGGTGATCCATCTCACCAATATGCTGCTTCTTTTCCTCCTGCAGCCAAAGCGTTGATAGCTTTTAGTTGGTGTATTGTATTGTTTTGTGGGATAATTGAACTGACGTTTTACTGAATTTGAAAGCGGCTTTTATTAGATGGCCACCTCATGCTATTATCTGTCTGAAACAGATAAAATTAACTTTTCTGCTTTTCAACCAGTTGACAACATGTTGGCATATGACAAAACGATTGGTATTGCTGAAATCGACAAATTGTACACGATTGCTATACCGTTGTTCGTAGTCTTCCTTGTTCATCCATCACAAATATAAGGCATTGGTTGTCAAAGCCTACCTATACATTCCAATATCATATTGCTATAAAGATATCTTCTTTCGGTGCTCCGATGTTGATTGAGCTCATCTGGTTTTTCATTCACATTTAAAAAAAATTGCGATTTCCATTATAACAAAAAGAACATACAGTTACTGAAAAGAATTCCCATGTCCGCGCATTTATGTATTTTTGACTTAAGTTTATGATGTCGACTTTGATTAATATCTTTTGCGTTCAACACACAAACACGGACATCATTTAGTCTTAACCAGAGCTAAGTGCCGACCGATTACGCAAAGTAAATTGCCAGAAATAAATTTGGAAAATTTGACATTTAATGAGCCTAAACTAGAACCCAATTATGACTGATGATGCCATTAAAGTTATAGTTTAGTTCATTTGCTTACAATTGGTTTCACTAAGAAATCCGTATATACCTACATACATACATAAGTACTTAACATAATTGATGCAATTTTTTCTCAAGTGGAAAAGTGTTTTTACATTTTTATTAATTGCACTTTTAATAACAGAAAACATTAAAACAGCGACATAAAGCAAATATATTTGTAACTTTTCGTTCAGTTGAAATGTGTCGAATTAAATTATTGAATCTTGGAAAACAACCTGCATTGCCTGTCAAAAGCCAATTGATATAAAAAATAGCGATGATATGAATGTTACAAAGTAACTGTATTGTACATATTCTTGGGAATGGTTTATATGACTGAAGCCGGAATTACTAAGAAAAGTGAAAATTTCTTGAGCTTGCAAGCCCTAACGTTTGTTGTAAAAAAAATGGTGCAATCAATGAAATTCATACTGAAGATATTAAGAGCTTTTAAAAATTCTCATAAAACTGGATATCAGTACAACATATTCACTTTGTGAAGTAGAAATAACTTCAGCATAAAAATAATGGCGCAAGGGGTTTTTGGTACCCTTAAAATGTTTGCACAGAATGCGAAGTGATACCGGTGTACATTTGTCTTAAATGTTTGCAAGTTATAATGACTAGGAAATAGAGAGCTCAATAAGCAAGTTGTACGGCTTAGGAACGAATCACGATATTTCAGAGTAGGTCAGAAATGAGCTTTAGGGTGTTACGGTTGACGGTTTGAAGAATCGGAATGCTACTGACAATTTCTATGGAGCATTGGTGGTAGAAACAGCGATAGAACAAAGTAAGACAGAAGACATTACGTCGGTCTTTGAGGGTGTCAATTGACTGAGTGATACCAGTATCACCTATGAGTTTTATCGCAGTTGCAGAGAGTTTTAGGAGCACTTGATCACCTGTGGGCACTGTACTCCAATTTTGGGTGGATGTATGCCATATATATTGAGGCCAGATCAGAGGGGTGAAATATTCTTCGCAGCATTTTTTGCCATCAAATATGTGGTCATTCCAACGTAGGTTGTCATTGCACATACATATGGTATACCGAGAATGGAAAGTTTATCAGTTTCGACGATGTAAGTGCCATTCATAGATAATGGCTGGGTGTTTAAATTTCGCTTTAACGACAGCAGACAGCATTGAGTTTTGGAAGCATTAAATTCCACTCTGTTGATAGTTCCCCAATTTGGTTATGCTGTTAATATCGGAATTTAATGAGCTTAATATACCCTGCCGCTCCCGTTCTACAGCCGAAGAGCAGGGAAATGAGTCCGGGAACAATTATGAAAAGCAGAGAGTACTGTCCGCAGCAAAGGAATATATTGGATTAGAGGTAGCAAACAAAAGATCATTGATGAAGATTATTCCCCTAATCAACACGGCTTTCTGATAGGCAGGTTAACTACCACTAACCTCGTCGAATTCGTGTCCTCTGTTCTCTCAGCCTTAGAAAGTAGTAAAGAAGTTGACGTTGTAACAACTGATTTCAGTAAGGCTTTTAACAAGATATCTCATAAGCTAATCCTGTTCAAATTGTCCGTCCTGAGCTTTAAACCCATTTTGCTAAAATGGATATGTTCCTATCTGGATAATCGTTTTTATAGTGTTCGTTTCAGGTCTGTCCTATCAGCCCTTTTCTTGGCCACTTCAGGTGTTCCTCAAGGTAGTCACCTGGGTCCACTTCTTTTTAAACCCATTTCCTCACAACACGACTCCAGCCTCCTTCAAATAGATATAAATCGTTTTTCCAGAGGGTGCATCAAGAACTGCTTAGAACTCAATGACACCAAATGTCACTCGATTACCTTTTCACGTAAGTGCAACAAGTCTACTCTCCGAATTTACCTTCTACACGGCCAACCTACATATATTCCTTGTTCAGGCTATCCGCGATCTTGGCATATTATGCGACAGGGAGCATAATTTCCGGTCGCACATTGATGGGATAATTACTAAAGCAATCTCATCACTTCGCTTCGTTAAAAAATGGTCCAAAGAATTTTGCAACCCGCACGTGAACAGTTCACTATATATCGCTTATGTTCTCCCCCTTCTCGAGCACGCTAGTCAAGAGTGGTGTACCTTTCAACGAGTATGTATCCCGAATTGAGAGGATCTAGCGTCGTTTTCTTCGATTTGCTCTTCGAAGTCTACCTTGAAACGACCCTCTAATCTTACCTCCCTATCGAGACCGTCTCAAACTCATTAACCTGAATACCCTTGAGGAACGAAGGGACGCAGGAGACATTCTTTTCACTCACCGATTCCTCTCAGGCTCCGTCAATTGTTCATCTCTTTACAATTCTACGTTGCCCCCGTCTCTGCTATCTACCAATAAACCGCACCACATATGGCTCTAACGAACCATTCTCCCATATGCTGCGTAAGGTAAACTCCAACCTTTCCGTTTTCGATTTTAATCGCAGCACACTTTTCCTCAATTTCGATCTCGTTCACCATCCCTAGCTTTAAAACCTTAATTAAATATTTTGTATTTCTAGTTTTTAAGTTCTAGTTTGTTAAGCTTAATTCAAGCAAAATTAAACCAAAATTAAATTAAAAAGAGTGTCATCATTTATTTTGTGAATATCAGACTTGAAACCATGCAAGAGCACTTAAATTGAACTTTCCAAAGGTAACTCATAATTCATTGAAGAAGAAAGTCGTCGATCCCAAATGCACGAGTTTTCGAAAAAATAGCCTGATGCTAAGCTCTGTCAAAGGCCTTAGAAATATCAAGTGCAACTATCTTCCTTTCGCCAGATGGATTTACGATATGGTTCCACTTTTCGGTGAGACATACCATCAAGTCACCAGTGGACCTGCTGCTTAGAAAACCGTACGGCCGGTCATTGAGAAGTTTTCGTGTTTCGAGATATTTTATGAGCTAACGATTTATTAGCTTTTCCATAACCATGGTAAGAAAGAACTTGGAAGAAAGGGAGAGAGAAGAAAATTTGACCATAATCATAGATCCATTAAGACGTCAGTCTTAGCACTAAGAGCTACAAATTTATTTTACATGTAAGCTTTTTACAACTTAAGAAACGTTGCTCTAACTTTTTTTTCTGAAGAAGCATTGTTTATATAAATGCTATGCATCTACCACGCATACACGTCAATTTGTCTGGTTTCTGTCACCTTCTTCAGCATATTCGCCCATCCTAGTTCTTGGGTCAGCGGATTCTACTACATAGCATGGCTTACTTTGCATACGTCGTTTTTGCGTAGTGCTTTAATTTTCCTTATACTTATGTGAAGGTATGTATGTACATTGTAAGATATAGCCATTCCAATGTTATTGTTTGAAACATTACTAGTACGATGAAAGTTTTCTACCCCATCGATCAGTTAATTACCAATTCGTTATTTTGATTTTGGACTGATCTTTACGTTGATCTTTAAGACATTCTTATTTGCTCCGCTCAACAAACCACTTTTCCAAAATCGTTTTGAACTTCAAATTCATCAGACATGCTTCTCCTATGCAGCATTTTATATTTAGCCCCTTAATAGCTGGCTCTGATAATAGCCCCCAGTTTTTTTAAGGATATCGCTCCTTTTCTTGCTTGTAGTAAAGATCTGTTGAACGCAGGATGACTCGCATCGGAAGACTACTTCTTCATTGTACGATAAATGATGTTCTCACAATGTTTATTGATGCATTTAGGGTGATTAAAAAGTAACTTTGGTTCCAAAATTATATTGAAAATTTAACGAAATATATTTTAAAAGATAGTTTCTAGATTTAATAAAAGTTTTAAATCATTTTAGTTCAAATTAAAAAAAAAATAATAAAAAAAATATTAAACAATTATAAATTATAAAAATAAAATAAAATTGTAAAAATAAATATAAATTAATTTACTTTGCTTTCAGGTAAGATTACGAAATTTAAAACAAAATGAGTGAGTCTTTGAATAGAAATAATTTTCCTATGTATCTAAAGTACTTAACGTGGTAATTTTTTTAATTAGACTTTAAATATGGAGTTAATTTAAAATAAAAAAACAGAAAACTAAAGATTATTTAAATCTTAAACAATTTTGCCTGCATGCTACTTTGTTAAGGTAGATATTGATTTTACTAAGTCTCTAATAAGACATGATGATAAACCATATCTCTTATCAATGGTCTTATTTGCCTAAAATGTAAATTGTATAGTAAAGCCAATCAACATTTGTCTCTAGTAACCAAAACAACATAATTCTGGTATTTGTGGCACAAAGACACAGAGCTTTTCAAAAACGAGAGACTGCAATATATTAAAGGACAATCAAGGTAGAAAATTCAATCATGAACTACATGTACATGTGACGTAAATCCACTCAGTAGATTTCAACTAATTGCATGAATGGAATATGAAGATCATATGCATAGTATTGTGGATGAAGACCTTACACTATGTAAGAAACAAATGTATAAAATAACTTCAAGCAAAACAAACTGCGCTGATTGCCGTAGAGTTCGCAGACATCCAACTCTTAATGTCTTATATTGATCCCAATATTTTCAACTGGTTGCAAGTCTGGAAATCAAGAAGGTGTATAACAATCATTTTCTGAACCTTTCATTTGCAAACCAGACACACGATTAATTCAAACATTTTGTTGATATGTCGAACCCGCAACAAAATAACTCCCGCTTTTGTTTCCGATGACAATCGTAAAAGTAAGTGGCGCTTTTTTCTACCGGTTTTAGTCCAATGAATAGCATTTCTTTAATTGCAGTAATATCTGCTTTTTAACAGCCTGGGACCTTCACTACCTATTCAACTGCAAGTGATATTTTTGTGGCGCGCATCCGAAATGTCCAATTATGCATGACTCTCGCGCATAAATCAGGCTGAATTTGACCGATGGCATGGTTATGTGGGCTTTGAGAGCCTCTCTGGTTTGTTGCTTATTCGCATAGACCTACGACTTCAGAAACCCCAGAAGAAAAAGGCTAAAGGGGTCAAATCGCAGGATCTCCGTGGGCAGTTTACATCACCTCCAAGTGAGATGCCATGCCCTCGGATCGCTCGCGCAGAATTTCCAATGTGACGTGAGCTGTGTGGGACGTAGCGTCGTCCTGTTGAAAACACATGTCCTTGGTGTCCATATCATTCAATTTAGGACAAAAGGTGGTAATCATCGACATATAGTGCTTCCCGTTGATGGTGATGGCCTTGCCAAAGTTATTCTCAAAGAAATATGGACCGATGACGCCGCCAGCCCAAAATCCACACCAAACAGTGAATTTTTCGGGATGCATTGGACGCTCTTGCATCTCATGTGGATTGGTATCGTCTCAAATTCGACAATTTTGTTTGTTAACGTACCCATTCATCCAGAAATGGGCCTCATCGCGGAAGATGATTTTTCGATGAAAGTTAGGGTCAGTTTCCAACTGCTTCAGAGCCCATTCAGCGAAGACACGTCGTTGTCTATGGTTGTTTACCTACAGCTCCTGGGTCAGTTGAATTTTGTCACGACGAAAAATTCGCCAAGTTCGCCAACGACGCGAAATCGACTGCCTCGGATTCTCCTGTACACTCTCACGGACAGCGGCGATGTGTTCGGCAGATCTTACGTTTCGTCGACGTACGGGTGTTGTCCTTTACTGAACCAGTGGACTCAAATTTGTTCACCACACTGCGAATAGTCCTTTCGGTACGCGCGGAACGTTACCCGAACAGAACATCCATTTTCATAAAACAATTTTATCATTTGCACGTGTTTTTGAACGCTATGTCCACCCATGGTGATTTTGCAAAACAGACTGAATAAATGACAGCCAATTTGGCAGATGTAGCTTCAACAATATAGCCGCTATTAACTGTCAACGTTCGGAAATCCCCCTGTAGTAAGATATAGACCCTACTTAAAATTCTCAGCACTGAGTTGAGTTTAAACTTGGCGAAATTAAACAGGTAACTCAAGAGAATTACTTAGAAATCAAAGAAACGTTAGGAAGGATTTGTTAAACGTTTGTGCCAAGTTTGTCGATTTAGATTTAAGTCTTTATATAATACTTATATCGCGTGTATAATTTCCCGCTAATAAGAATACGTTTTTTTGTGGTTTTTAACTAACGAACTGTTGCGTCTCACACCAAATTCTTTTCTAACTTGCTATTAAACAGTCTTGCAATGATTACAACACAAACTGCAAGGTCGTCAAGCTCATACATACGAGTATGTACATAGCAAATTTATACGACTTGGGCTTATAGATTATAGTTTGTCAATATTTAGGCTACTACGATCACATTTCTGAAGTGTTACAACTCACTGCACGATTTATGATCGTTAGTAATCAATTTACATTGGAGTCATAGCATTATATAATGAAAGCCCTCATGTGATTATAAAACGATCCAGATTTCATAGAGCTTGTCTACTGCGCTCGATTATAACGACCTCAGCATAGACGATTCACTTGTATCACACAAACTAGTAACCTAAATTCACTTACTAACACCCAGTTTACATCTGCATCTTAATTGAATTGATCCAGTCTAACTAACAGACACTTTAACGAAGTTAATAATAATGACGATGGTTACATAGATAATAAGTTAACGCACTCTAGACAGGTTACACAGGATTTTTATGAACCATTGTAAGCACGTAATTATGCAAACATAGGAACGTTTATTGCGATATAACATTATTACAATGTATTGTAGCTGAGCATTAAACAATATACTTACTTGAGGCTCACCTTAGATTGAATCTTTTGTTGGCTTGTATATTTTGGTTTTTACCTCTTATGATTAGCACAAAAAAGGAACTAATTTATGGGGATAACAGCTGCATTGAATATATGTATATGTACATATGTACGTACGGCTATGCGTAATCCCATCAACGCAAGCATTTAAATCCAGCAGAAAAGAAAACTGAACAAGAAACTTGTACTGTAAGTCGGCACTGCACACCTTGTGCTATCATTACGCTCGCTTAAATACTTTATCTCTAGATGGACGAACAGGTTTTCTTATGACGGACGCGAACCGAACCATCCAACTCCAAGGAGCTGGCCGATGAACTGCTGTCCAGAGTGTGCAGCTGATGTTTCGATGCTGCTGCTACTGCTGTTGTTGCATATTAATAAATGTGTAGAGGGACAACAGACAAATAAAATGCATTTTGATGAGATTATCGGAAAAGGAAAAAAAGCAATACATACTGTAGCAATTTCGTGTCAATTAAGCTCGGAACTAACACTCGTAATATTAGTAACCCTTAATTGATGGCAATTTATACTGAGACGTTGAAAATTATATACAAATCTTAATTACACTGCGTCAGATATTTAAATGAAGACCTCAGACAGATTAATGGCTAACTTGTTCTAAGCATGTATTGTAGACACATACGACTACCAACATATGTATGTAGGTACATGTCTAAAAAGCGATACATTTGGGTCGGGTAAAAGTTATCTTGTCAGAATTTATAATCGAATTTTACTTGATGATTAAGTCAAAAATTAAATCCTTATAATATGACGTATTTTTAATAGTTTGTTTTGCTATTATAATTTCACCTTTAATTTAAAAGTAGGTACTCACTTTATTATATTTAAAGTTGCTTTTCGCAGCATCCCACTAAATGATCACCTTCTTATGTAGATGATATTTGAAATGAGACTATTATCCTCTGCGTAGAAGTGCGAACCTGCCATGTACCATCACACATCATGGGTTTAAAATCCGTTATTATCGCTCTAAATCTTTCTTGCGGAATGTTGACCATTTTTCGATATTTAAACATCCCAACAATTTAAGATTATACCACAGTCACAAGAGTTGCCTACCTTTATCATGTCAGGCTGAAACGGAAGTTCCAGGGGCCCCTGACTCCCATAATTCCAGAATATATTAGGCTCCCAGTAAGACTCAAACAAATCTCAAAATGGCCGCTGTTGCTTTCATGGATGTAGCTGATTAAATGCATTGTACATCATTCAGAAGTCCATTTGTCATAATACCAGCTAATATCTACCCCCTTTTATTATCATACTATGGAAAGACGAAGCCTATGTAAAAGAACTGGATACAATTTTGGTCTACTAATCATACCAGCGGTACGATGCAGAAACGCAACAAAAACAAGTGACAAAGAGGCATACTAAGAGGCAATGAAACGCACGAGTCTTGTAAGAACTACAGAACCAAATGAAGTATAAAAAAACGTAGGTATAAAACCAGTAAAAGGTATTAAATTTACCAAACGTAAAAAAATCACAAAATGATAGTGGTGTGGATTTCGTCAATTTAGTTCTTCATTTCAAATTGATGCACACAAACTTTTCACTAATTTCAAGACCGCATAGGAAAGCATTTGTTATCTACGAGTACAATATGATTTCCAATTTCAGGATCTTTGAAAAATATTTTCTGCTTTGTACTTATTCAATACATAACTCTTTTTCAGAACTTTTCCATGCCTGTACCAAATTTCGGGAAAAAGATTCGCTATTCCAAACAATTAGATTCTCCAAGAGAATCGTCTAGCTGTTAAACTATGCAAGGCATTGACATTATCGATTCCATCCAACGTGCATACAAATGGATTAACGTTTTAGAAAACATAACCACTAACTCTATAAGCTCAACAACACATACTATATGTGGATTTAGTAAAAAAAAAAAATCAAAAATATGGACACTACATTATCGACAGAACGAACGACAGCGCCTCAACTAACACCATCAATTGAATCGCAGCTCCATGTTTCGGGTCGTAAACAAACAACAGACTGTTCTGTTAAAATATCAATGTTGCGTATGATAGAAGTTTTAGTGCGACAAACTGGAAGTTGTTTGCTTAGGATCGAAAAAAAAGGAAAGTGATTATGTCGTATACGGCTTAAGTTTAAGGGTTTGTTATATACGACAGTCATTCGTCCAGCTTTAACATATGCATCGCAATATTAGACGATATACGCAAAATATAAAGACAAAATGACAGCGACGGAGATAAAAATGTCACGAATATCAGTGGGTGCAACAAAACGTGATTTCCTTACACGCATCCGCGGAGGTCTCCACATTAAAAAAACAAATCAGCTGATATTGGTATTTTCAAAGAAGGTTGCCGGAAAATCCGGTGCAGAAAGCAATAGGGTCTCAAGCTCCTGTCGATATTCAAAGAATAGGCTGAAAGAAAAACAATTCCATCACTCAAATGCCAAAACACCAGGAAACTCATGGCCTCACTAACGAGGTGATCCAAAATAGAGTGGACTTTTAGGTTCTAATGCCCGCAAATTTAGTCAACCCTACAAGCGGCGAAGAGGGAATGCAGATACGTGGGAAAAATATGTAACCTTAGATGTAACTAGATGCGTTAATAAAAAAAAAAGAAGTAGGACGGCGGCCTACTTAAAATATGTGACCCGTAAAAAACTTGTTCGATGTTGAATATTTAGGTTTATCTTTTTTGATAGACCAACGGGGCTTATTTATTGTCATTCTTAATTAAATTGATATGTATAATATTTTCTTGTTGACGATGCAGCGATAACACGATATGGACAAATGGTTAATGATTTGGTGCAGAACTTTAAAAGCTTTTTTGCTGTATAAATATTTTTCTATTCAAATTTATTTTCTTTTAGATTCTTCTTCTTTCACAGAAAGAAGTATTTCTCGATTCTTCTTTCTTGCTAGTAGAGTTAGCAAGTTATTCCTGTTTATTTCTTTACAAACATTTACTTTTCTGGCATTTGATTCGGGCACATTGAGGATAAAACCAGCTTTTTCAGGTACTCGTAGGTGGCCGTATGGAACAGCAAAAGTATTCACGAAAGCATGTTGTTAGTAACCACTGGCCTTCTTATCGGCTAAATTTGCTAAAGTACTAATAGAGGTATAAATAAACATTGTAGACCCAATAATTCGTCTATAAAAAAATAAATATCTGCTCTCTGTAAATCAGATATAAAAAACGAAATTCCAGAAACTACTATTCGTGTCTAAAAGAACTGGTATTGACCTACGAATACCAGGTATATCTCCGCAGAACTGCAAAGGAAAATCAGTGTATCCATACTTGGTTAAAAGATCTTTAAAATTTAAGTCCAGCATCCTTGGAAGGTTATACGTTTCATTTTCATTTCACACATTTTAATGCGTTGTGATTTATAGAGCAGCTTTCTTTAAACATGAAAGGATTGATGAAATAATTACAACCAGCATAACTCGAAACTAAAAGCAAAAAACACACTCATTTCAATAACCTGTAAGCAATTATGTATAAAACTCGAATCCATTTCATCCATCTTTAAATGATTACCACCTTCTCTGCCAGCATCTTCACTGACTCAACAAATATCCATATTCTCACGAATTCGACGTCAATTTGAAGTGCGTCGTCAAAGTCAGATTCGACTTCATAACGTCACGATTTAAATGCAAGAAAGCCATCCAGAAGATGCAGATAAACCAAGTATTGTGGCATCTCCACTTGAGTTGAGGAAACTTGTTTCTTTCACGAGGAATTTCCCAATGGAAAGTTGAATGAAAAGCCAACAACAAAACGAAGCTCGTGAAGAAAAATTACTTATTCATTCGCTTGTTGTAAAGTGATCACTTAAGCAAGAGACACTTGCAATAAAATATGAGACAATCAAAGCAATAAATAATTTATTTTATTTTTTTACTAAATTTGTTCTTATGACTAAGCGCTTGGTGATTTTAAAAAAGGGAGTTTTGTTCCTTTTGCTTTTTCTTTAAGTATTTCCGCACAATATTTTCGACTGTTGTATCACCAGATTTGAGGCTACCACGTCGTCGTTTGTATTTTTTGGTGGTGCGACGTAACTTTCGGAAAATTTTTCGTAAGTATCTCTTCCATGAGCTCTTGTAGCGAGCCTCATCTGTTGTATCGATAGGGAACAACTCTTTTCCCAATCCACTAAGTGGACCCGTGTATGGTGCAAATGACACTACGAAAAAGTCGTCATCTAATCCACTGTTATTTTCGTGTCCAGCTTCATCATTTATACCCCGGGATTGTGCCATGTTCATCGTGTTAACAGGAAATCCTAGTTTTGATAAAATATTTCCAATATCTTCACTGGTCAGGTCGGTGTCGGATTCAATGTGCATGCGAGAAACTCGTTCGCTTTCAGCAATTTGTTCTTCGTTTTCAGCTGGAATTTCCTCTTTTTTAAGTATTTCCTCCTTGGGAATACCTTGTAGTTGCCCTTTCATTTCCAATTCATTTTGAATTGTTTTCATTTCGGTTTTCTCTTTTTTGAAGTCGAATTTCTGTTCACTCGTTGATGGGTTTCCTTCTTGCCATATTGGAGCTGGCCCTGCAACCACTCTTAATGTTGTATCCTCTACTGCTACTGGACTACACTTGACTACACTTGTCACAAGGAGTAGAATTGATATAATTTCGTAAGGTTTCATCGTATAACCACACCACTGACTTAATGATTGTCGTTTGGTTTGGTTCGCGATTCTTCAGTCAGATCCGCGAATTGGTCAAAGACTAAGCGGTTGGCGAATGTCGCCAACTTTTATACCCTCTGGTTTGGGCCATAAAAAAAAAAAAAAAAAAACTATCAACGCAGGAGATGAATGATCTTCGGTAATGATTCAGAATAAAGAAAGTATACTCATATGGCAAAAGCAGATACATTTCACTTTCTTTAGCCATAAATTGGAATTATTTTCCCAATAAGATGAAATGACGACTTAGAGTTTCGCTATATTAAAAATCAAATTGATTTTGAATATTTATGAGAATATGAGGTCACTATTGCAAAAGGGCTTGGTTCTGTGTGAACACACATATCCACACGTTGGTCTCTGCTTTTCCAATTTTCTACTAATTTTTATAGATATAGATATTCTTTATCTTTTTATTGATGTTTGTCTTGAGAGAGAACTAACCTATTACATCACATAGGTACAAAATTAATTAACAAGCTAAAATACATTTTTCGATATAGCAGGTTGAAAAAACATCGATTTAGGTACGTCAATTCCGTGTGTTTCTTTTTGCGTCATCCTATACTGAAACACGCTACTGTTTTGGTAACATGTGGGATTGTCATTATCTGAAAATAAAAATAATTTTGCAGACAAGAAAATTTTTATTAATTGTCTCTTTTTTACCTATGTCCTATCTAATAAGAAGATGGTAGACATCTTAACCTTTGCATACAAAAGTAAGATCTAGATAATTTGTCCTCATTCATAGTTATAAATGTATCCACTATATGTAGGTATAATATATGTATATGTAAACCGCTCGGCTTTCTATTTGGTTCATTGGCGTATATGTTCTCAAACAAAAAGAATTTTTTTTATAAATAAATTGTATTTTCCAGTGAAAAACTAAACAGATGTGTGATTGTAGTAATGAAAGGTACACAATTTTGGACATTTTGATTACTTCCTGCAATGAAACGAGCTCTTACTAAGTGCATGATTTAATTTTCCTTATCATTCGAAAGTAATACCTTTAAAAACAAAAATTTACACTTGACGGTCTTTCGAATCATGAAACATCGCTGCCCAGAGCATTGAAGCTTTCCATTTCATTAGGTCACATATAGCAATGCCAATTTACCACGACTTGGTCAGTCTTTAATATTATTATCCTGGTCGTCTTGATCACCAGGTTGATGAAGATGTTTCGAAGGTTCTTTAGGCGAAGCACTATGGCCAATCAAATCTCTTCGCCTTTCGCACTACATTAACTTCTTAGCAGAAGCCCGTATAATTTGTCGTTTTCTTCAAATCGATAATTTTGCCCTTGCCGTTTTGCAGTTTTCTTACTAAAACACAGTCCAATTAACCTTCTCAGTTAGAGCAGTATTTGCCCAACTGATGTTGCAGACTTTGTTGCCAGTGAAATGTGCTGAGATGTGCCTTCTTTCGTATACCTTAATTATGGCAATGATTTCCTCTTTTGCTTTTTTGACATATGTTATTGATTTGGTTGTACTCATACATCCAATACTGAAGTGAAGTTTTATTTTGTTCTCCTCTGTTGGTCGAAATAATATGTCAGTGACTTTGACCCAGTATTATCTCAAACTATGACTACCTGTTCGTTGGTTATTCTCTTATCGCAACTACATATTTGATGCTTCTTTTTATGCGGTCAGAGTTTTAAGGTCCCATAATTATGTTTATCACTTCACAGGCAGCGCTCCTTTTTTTCTACTTTCTGCGATATGTGTCACGCGCTTATTCTTCTAAACTATAAGGGGATTGCTACAGCCTGAGCTCTTCGATCATCGATCAATCCCAGATGTCTTTAAAAAACCGGGGAAACATCTATTTGACAGCATTCAAATTTTTTCGAGATGTTAAACTGCTGATGGCTTCCTGTTATATACATGAATTGAATGAAATTGTTAGGAAATGTAAAAATGTTTAAAATGAACTTTTTTGAAAATTCAGTAGAGAACGGAGAAACTAAATTATTAGTGTTATTAGGTTTTATTGATCTATTCTGTATAAATGTGTAAATTGTTTCCCAGTCGGTAGTTGAACACTTGATCATCCGCTTTAAGAGTCAACGCACTAACACTTGAGCCAATGTCTCTAATCGGTGTTATATTTATGTACAATAGACATCTCGAATAGACGAAAAAGACAACTCTTATAACAAGAGGAGTCACCATTGTAACGCTTTTTACTCCAGTCCTTCGCTATGATGCCACAAAGACAATAAACTACCAAAGGATTATTTTGCCTGGAGGCTCTATTCATGGTGAAATAGCGAAGCGAATCAAACTGATCCCAAATCAGCTGTCAGCTATCAAATAGGCTGCCATTGGGAAATGCATTGTCAATTCAAAAAACAAGTCTCTAAAAACAACAACCCTTACTATCGCTTGTTCGTTTAACGACATGCGCAAATTTGGATTCTCCGATAAAGTAAATTAAATTTTGAGGAATGGAGTGTAATGTTTTCTAAGGTGTTAGCTAGAATTAATGAATTAATTAATATGTAAAGCATCGACATCGAAGCAATTATTTTAGTACACTCGGTTTCAGCTAAATTTTACAAAGATTAAACTTCTAATGAATAGATTAATTTATTCTGCAGAACGGGGAGACTATGTATTCCATTTCTTGGCAGCTTGTCTTTAATAAATTTTAAGATTCAGCATAAATCAGGCTGAATTTGACCGATGGCATGGGTTGTGTTGATTTTGAAAGCCGCTGTGGTTTGTGGCTTATTCGCATAGAGCTGCGACTTTAGCAAACCCCACAAGAAAAAATCTAATGGGGTCAAATCGCACGATCTCGGTGGTCAGTTCACATCACCTCCACGTGAGATGACCATGCCCTCGAATCGCTCGTGCAGGATTTTCAATGTGGCGTGATCTGTGTGGCACGTAGCGCCGTCCTGTTGAAACCATATGTCGTTGGTGTCCATAACATCCAATTCAGGCTAAAAGAAGTTGGTAATCGTCGGCTATAGCGCTCGCCGTTGACGGTGATGGCCTGATCAACCTCGTTCTCAAAGAAATATGGACCGATGACGCCGCCAGCCCAAAATCCACACCAAACAGTGACTTTTCGGAATGCATTGAACGCTCTTGGTTCTCATCCATCCAGAAATTTGCCTCATTGCTGAAGATGATTTTTCGATAGAAATTAGGGTCAGTTTCCAACTGCTCCAGAGCCCATTCAGCGCACATACGTCGTTGTCTATGGTCATTTACCTTCAGCTGTTAAATTTTGTACGGGTGCAGGTCCAAGTCACAACGAAAAATTCTCCGAGTTGTGGTATGTGAAAGGCCAAGTTGTTGTGGGTGTTGGACTCAAATTTATCCACCACACTGCGAATAGTCCTCTCGGTAGGACGATTATGGCAACCGTAAAATGAGTGAAGCGCGCGGAACGTTGCCCGAATAGAACACCCATTTTGATAAAACAATTTTATCATTTGTACGTGTTGTTGAACGCTATGTCCGTCCATGGTTATTTTGGCAAAACAGACTGAATAAATGACAGCCAATTTGACAGATGTAGCTTCAACAACATGGCCGCTATCAACTGTCAACGTTCGGAAGTCCCTACTGGAAGACCCTGTAGTATCTATCCTAAACACTTTTTTTTCTTTTTAAATATGTATAATCCAGTAAACTACAATGCACAATTGCCACTTCTGTGTAAATTCTGAACCAAATTATGTAATCAATTAATAGATGTCTTCATAAATACGTTTTTTACCTGTACTACTGACCCTGTTCAAGGTTTTATAGGCAGGCTTTTTTAAAGTTTTCTTTGCAATGTTCTTTCTCTAGCATTATTTTTAGGCGATACTTCAGACAAACCTAAGTTTTTCTGACTGAGATTGATAATATCATACTATCCGAATTTCAGTTTCTTTAATAGACATAATTAAATCCAATGGATTTTTCTTACCATTACATTCTATCCATGACATATCTTACATATCTATGAATATCTGCCTAATTCCGCAAATAATATGAGATCCTAGTTTGTAAGTACACAAATTTAGCAACCAATAGTCAGTTGCTTCTATCCGTGGAATTATCATGCCAAACTACAACCACTAAAAATTATAAATATAGGAAACCACCATCCGTATTTGGGAAAGATCTGGATGATGCGAACTGAAAGGCAAGAACTAAGTGCATTTTATTACAATACACGATATACGGCTTCTCTGATTATATTCTGTTACATTTTTATGTTTACCTGTACCTGAACTTTGTTAATTAAACTATCACAATAATTTTACATTTGAAAATTCCGTAACTTTCATTTTAAAATGATTACCTATTTGATAATCATCTCTTCCATTACCAGCATACCCGCATACTTGCCTGTATCTTTTAACGAATATATTTTCCATAAGTAAATGATAACTTCCCAAACAAGTATTTAATTGGAAAACCTATTACCTCTTCTAATTTCACCTGTCATTACCTTCCCTTGTCATTTTATGTTCAAGCTTATAAACTCATTTCGTCTCTACATCTTCAATCAACAAAGTTATTTATTTCTTATCTATAATTATTACTATAGTTATTAGTCGTTTGGTCCAACAGTTAGACGAACACATAATAATTATAAGATATTTAATGTAGAAGTATTGTATCTCTGAACTTTTTAAAAGTTGTCAGTTTGTTATTGTTGCTAATTAAACTTTACATTTTTCCATACAAAGTAATGTTGGACAACACATTTAAAAAGAAAAACGATGCTATAGTATTCGTTTCGTCATTGTATAATACATTTGTCCCTCATATAATAATATAAATTAAAACTAGACGAAATTGGTGCGAACAATGGGTTAAGCAAATAACTTCCTGATAAAGAGAACTTGTAGTATTCTCCAATAGTTTTTGTTATTTCATATCCTATTAGAATTTAGGAAACCTTTCACCCATAAATGTTTGACCGATTACAGCCCTTAAAACGTAATGATATCACCAAATTTTCATTTTGATTTGAAAAACTTCTCTAATTTAAAAATCCATAAAAGTAAGCCTAAAAAATAAGGAAATACTTTTAAAATTTGTGAAACAAAAATTTACAAGATATAGAATTGGAGACTGAAGTCCTCAGTTTTTTAATGCACATAACGCCAATCCGACAAATACATATTTGTATAAATCAGTATAATACATATTATCCTCGGAAAAAAAAATATTTTGAGTTCTAAGCAGTGAAGTGATTTAAGCAAACTTTAAAATTTCCAATACAAACATAAGTATAACGTAAGTCCGTAAAAGCTAAATTTTTATTAAAGAAGTAACTTCTAAGGTTTACAACAAGAAATACACAAATGCATAGTTTTTCATTTTAATAGCACACATTTGTTGAATCGAACAAAATATCTAACTTCAAATACTTTTGACGCCAAAAGACAGTGGCTCTTTTAATTTGCAATTTGTCATTGCTTTTATTTTCTATTTGTCAAAGAAAACAACCGGAGATGACAGCAGCAAACGAGCAGAGTTATTGATTTTTTTTTTCGCTGTAATTAATGATAATCCATTCACATTTGTCCTTAATTAACTATAGTGCATAATTAATTGAAAAATAAAAACATAGCAGAGTAATTAATTAGGGGTCTACATATGGTGCATCGGTGGCAGTTAACTACTTTAAGGCAAATTCCAATGCTTTAATGACATGCCAAAGAAAGTGTTTAACGCACCGGAAGCATTAAGATATTTAATTGGTTAGACTAAGTACAAATTAAAAAAAACTGCATTATACTCGTATTGTGTCTAGTACGTTTATTATATAAAATTAGACCATATTATATAAGGGTTAGAAAATATAATGAAATACTAATGAATATTTAGATTTGTTAGCCAAATAAAAATAACTGGAAATAAAACCGCGTTGAAACCATAAATACCTGGTCCTAATTTCGAACTTTCATTTTACTGTCGATCTTACACGATCTCTTTCAACTGATCGCCCATAGAGATTAAGCGAAATGTACTCTTTTTGCACAATCATCGCACTGAAGAAGTCTGTTTTTTCAGAGTTATACAAATTCAATATGAAATAAAACACTTAAAGCTAATGTTAATGTCTATGATATTATCTCTATTTAATAGATAACTTTATCCCATTAATGCTTAAATACAATACCGGGCATATGAGCGCCACGGCTAGCTCGAATGAAGCACAATCGTGAAGTCCAATTTTCGACAACTTTATGGAGCAACTTGGGCCGTATATCAGCAATAACCCGGCGAATGTTGACTTCCAAATTGTCCAACGTCTCTGGTTTATCGGCATGTGACTTCACATACCCCCAAAGAAAGTAATATAAAGGTGTGAGATCACAGGATCGTGGAGGCCAGTTCACAGGTCCATTACGCGAAATTATGCGCTCAACAAATGTTTCCCACAATAAATTGATGATGTCGCGCGCCGTGTGACATGTTGAGTCATCTTGTTGAAACCAAAACTCTGTCACCTCAATACCCTTCAAGTGAGAAACGAAGAACTCAGAAATCATGTTTATATAGCGCTCTCCATTGACGGTCACATTCTGGCCGGCATCGTCCTTAGAGTTTTAATGGTTGTAAGGGCGTCTCGACAAAGGCTTCTGGGTTTTTTTTTCACTCCAAATTCGGCAATTTCGCTTGTTTACATAATTATGTAACCAAAAACGGGCCTCATCGGACAACAGAATTTTCCAGCTGAATCATGTTTTCGGCACATTCACCGAACCTACAACGTGTACAAGTCAAGCGGTTTCAATTCTTGCGCAAGCTGGATCTTATTAGCTTTTAAGCCAAGATCTTTCCGTAAAATCTTCCACAAAGTTTTCGCACTCTTTGTCGTCTTTGGGGATGCGTATTATCAACTAGAGTGCACGTGGTGCGAAAATGATCCATCGTGTTCCGAATAACTTGCTCAAATTGGACGTAGCGCACGGTAAGTTTGGCGAACCGAACCATGGTTTTCAAAATAAGTATGCACAATTTGCACCTGTTAAAGAAACCGGCTCGTGAAATGTCGGAAACAAGGTCCGGTACTTTAATATGTAAACGAATGGTTACAATAAGTATTTTACTTATTGAAACTAAGTAAGAATGGATTTTCTATCTGCGTATCAAATATCAGAAGTAATTGAACACGAACGCAAGTAGCCAGTGAGCTATCAGAAAAAGAAATATTTTGACGCAATTTTGATGAACTTTTCAGCCGAATACTTAAAGGAGAAATGCTTTTCAACGGTGCAGATTTAAACTGACACGTCGGGAAATTGAAAACTGCTATGGAGGAAACGGTTTTGGAATTCAGTTGGGGAAGATATACCAAACTCATGCAAATCACACGGTCCTACCATACTAAATAGAGTAGAAAGAGCGGAACTTGATTACATATTGCAACAAAGAACATCAAACCTTGGACTAAGTACTGCAACAATATCGAAACCAATAAAATGCATCTTCAGTTAAAATATGAACGGTGCAAAAACAGAAGGGAGAAAATCACAAACTATTATAAAACACGATAGCAATAGAGGATTATATCAGGATCCAGGTAAAGTACACCACAGCTGATAATCAGCGGAGTCTTTTTCCAATGTGTAAAGACCAATGCGACACAAGAAATTGCAACAATTATCGATCGGTGAATCTAATGTTGCATACTATTTAAACTTATAAGTTCTAGACAGTCGACAACTCCATGGCAGTGAATGCGGCTTTGTGTGAGCCATGCTTCGAATGATCTGTATATTGTCTTAAATGACTTTCAAAAAGCATTTGACAGAACTCCCAGAGATATTATGTATTTGGACCAATATCGTGCGCCATAAGATATAGGGTTAGGAATTAGTCGTCCTAAAACCGAATATCTGCATTGTCGCTTTCCTGAACCCGCAATTCCAACTCCCAACATCTAACGTATTTACAATAAAATGAGTCATCATGCTAAATGCAAGAAATTTAAATAATTAGATTCTATCGTAATCCATAAAGGAAATTACGATGACAGGGTCCCACGTGAAGTTAGCATGGAATGGCTTAAATATTGCCGAAATTAGGTAGGTTTAAAAGTTTGCTAAGCATGACAGTCATTTGACCAGCTTTACCATAAGAATCGTAATATTCGATCGGGGGGTAACAAAACTAATAAGAAATACTCGTATTCATAGAAGTTTTCACATTAAAAAAAGATGGTGCACAATCTTTAGGTTAAGCAAAGTAGATCATCGGAAAATCTGGCTTAGAGGCTCAAGTTCCAGCCGAGTTTCAAAGCAGAAACTGAAAGAAAAATATTTGGAACACTCTATCTTTTTATATTTTGCTATAATTTTTGTAGCAAGTTTCTGTCGTATTGTGATATTCGTATACTTAAAAGTCAAGGTCTCTTCTCGACTGACCTCCTAGAGCAAGCAACTCTTTTGTCTAACTGGATGAATGGATTTAATTGCATGGCTCACGTTGCAATCTACCTAGTTTAATGAAAGCTTCACAATTTTCCGATTTCGTCTATTAAATTAACGCTATTGGCCAAAATCTTGTCGCAAAATCATTTTATTTCTCTACAGCTTAAGTTGTATAAAGTATTGTGTATATTATTGGTACTATTTTAAAATCTAAAACATTGTCACAAATACGTCAACCGTATTTAAATTTAAACGGAAATGGCTTGTCAATCCACTCTTCATAAATCAGAATCTCAACTTCACACAACTTGCAAACATTTCGACATACGTACTTACCTTCCCACTACTCTTGAAGCGTTGCCTTTTATGGGCCCTACCGCTGACCATAAATTCGTATGTAATTTTTGTCTTTCACTCTACCAACATCGCCCACATTATTAATATTTGTAATTCAATGATCGCCAATCCGCCCTGAGAATTATTGTGAATTTAACGACCGCCTTCACAGTGAATTTAATCAAAACATATCAATGGTTGTACGAGTGGTACATTCCAACATCATCGTCGGGTTCATTGATTGTAAGTAATTTTTTTTGTCTTAACTTAAACCACTATTGCGACACAATCGTCATTTATCTTGGTTAATTGCTGTCAGAGGAGAGCTTGACTCCTTTACGTCTATACCTTGTGGCACCAGAAATCGACTCTTACTGCCGGTATTACACTATGCAATGGTAAGCCAACTAGACAAATAGGCGATGGTAGTAATAAAAAAATGCGTGCAACCGTTGCGGTTTTAAATAAACAGTCAATTCTGTTGTTGCACTGAATGGATAAAAGATACATCCCCTTTATGTAGTGGCATGGCTATGAGAAAATCAACTCATTACTTGCGAAATTATTCATAAGTCAGTAGCTAATCAAAGTGAGTGGAAAATATTATTATCGTGCTACCTTTTCCCCATAATGCGTTTCCTAAAACAAGTTGCATTCGGGAAGTTATATAATGAAGGGACGACGATAGTCAACAACATGACCTAGTATTCATTCAAATTTCAATTCTCCCTTCATACTATAGATGGTGAGAACTAACCGCTGACGGTATTTGAAAATAAAACCCTGATGGAATGATGATTTCACAAATTTAAATTAGAAAACAAAGCTTAATTGCTATTGACGTGAGTTACTTAATCTTATAATCGAGACGAATTTGAGGCTTTTAATTTTCCGAAATGATTATAAAGCAACAATAGGCGCACTGATTTAAAAACATAAGAAAAAGTGATAAGATGAGGAATTTTCTTGAAATTTTACATAATTTCGATGCTTGTCGGTTTTCTTTATTGTTAGATTAAAGTGTAAAAGGAAATATGTTTTCACTTTTTTGAATTTTAATAAATCCGTATGCAGGCAACATTTTTTTTTGGCTCTGCGTTTTAATCGCTTAAAGTAATATAAAAAAAAAAACACCCTCTACAGTCAACGATTTTTCGGGATTGGGTAATTTTAATAAAGCAATTACTTTATAAAACAACTTAGAACAATAGCAACATAGGAAAAATTTTAAAATACCTGGTCTAATCAAAAATGTAGATAAACTCACAAAGTGTATTAAATGTCAACTACGTGTGCATGTCATTTTGCATGCGCTTAGAGAGTTTCTACCCTATTTTTAAAATCCTACTAATAAATAGGTCATCAACTTTATCTAACTTCAAGTCGGTTGAAGTCCACTTCTACCTGTGTGCACCACGTAAGGTGTTGTCTTCCTGTATTGCGTTGTCCCTCCGGGTTAGATATGATGACTCTGTGGGCCGAAACATTGGTGTCTATTCGCCCTACATGTCCTCGCCATCTCAGACGACTGATGCACAATTTTCTGCTAGGTCGATGTTTAACAAGACTGATTCTTCATTTTGTTTCTGCTGAGGAGTTTTTGACAGAATTTATAGCAGAGTCAAGGTAGACAAAGGACCTTGCTACCTCGAAATTATAGCTGTCAACTGTGAAGTTTTGTCCAATTTATCGATACTGTGTGTCCCTTTTCATTGATAGCATATACTTAGTTTTGCCCTCATTTAGAGCTAAACTCATTTTTTCAAACTTTACAATATTTAAAGTAAGTGACCTCCGTTTGCTGACGCTCATAGGTTTTCAACTAGTTTCATTTAAGGCTTGTTCATTGAAGTTTTCAAAGAGGAAGAAAAGTACTAAAACGGCACACAGATCTCTTTTAATAAATTCGGATACAGTCGTAGGAACTTTCCAACTGCTAGACACAGCAGCGATAACCGAATTAGTATCAAGACTCCATACATAACTTTACAATACCTTTAACCTCATTTCGATACTCCTTTATATGGTCATTATCAGCAAAAGAGTGCAAATACTATTCCCAGATAACCAAATCAGAACCAGCTCACATCCAGTTTTTTTTTACCAAACTGCTAGTGAGCTGAATACCACAAAACTCCGTAGCTGGTGTATCTCATGGGTGAGACTGACATAATGTTGCTTCCTTCGATGGCTTCAAGTCGCCTACAAAAAGGTATAGATCAGCTGTTGGCAACTTTAAAGAGAATCTTCACTATGGCCTGGTACTGGCATACATACATAAGCTTCAGGCCTATAAGTCTGACTTCCTTCATGTTAAAGAGCATTGAGGAAATGGTCGAAATACATGTGTGCGAAACTGCTTTGTGAATTCATCCTCTTCCGCAGAAGATATTGCGACAGTGCGCTTCAAAATTGAAGGCGCTCTTGATAAGAAGGGATAAGTTCTGGGCATTTTCATCGACACTGACAACGCAACTTGTGACGGCATGTGTAACACGGCGAGACAACACGGCATAGACGAATCACTAGTTTTGTGGATAAAAGCAATGCTCAACGCTATCAATAGTTCTGACGTCTATGCACAAGCATACGCGGATAATGTAGCTGTGCTGTCTGTTGCATGGTGTCCAGTGACTGTCTGCTCTAAGGCGCAAACAGCCCTAGATGTGATCGATAATTGGTGTACTACAAATGGGCTTTCAGTTAATCCTTTCATAACTGAGGTTGTTCTCTTGACGAAAAGGAGGAAGCTGTCTGGTCTAACTTATCTAGTGCTAAGGAAAGGATGTTTATTTTAGAGGTTTGGTTTTTAAATTGGCAACAATGTTTCTACAGATTGTCAATTTGACAGTTAAAAATTGATTTGTGGTTTGTACATTTTGCCATTTTACGATGAATAGATTAACGCCAGAACAATGTGTGCAAATTGTGCAAAATATTTTGAAAACCATGGTTCGGTTCGCCAAACTTATCGTGCGCTACGTCCATTTTACGCTCGACATAATCGTCCATCTGAGCAAATTATTCGGAACACGATGAATCATTTTCGCACCACGTAGTAGTGGATAATACGCATCGCCAAAGACGACAAACAGTGCGAACAGAAGAAGTTATTGCCGTTGTGGAGCGCAGGGTTGAGGAGAATCCGAATGATTCGATTCGCCATCGTGCACAGCACTTGGAGCTATGCCCATCCGCTTTGTAGAAAATATTACGGAAAGGTTTTAGCTTAAAGCCTTATGAGATCCAGCTTGCGCAAGGGTTGAAGCCGCGTGACCATTATACGCGTCGTAGGTTCGGTAAATGGCCTGAAAATATGATTTAGCTTGATCCTCATTTTCAACCCAAAATTTTGTTCTCCGATGAGGCCCATTTTTGGTTAAATGGATATGTAAACCAGCAAAATTGCCGAATCTGGAGTGGAGAAAACCCAGAAGCCTTTGTCAGGATGACCTTACGACCATTAAAACTCACTGTTTGATGTGCTTTATTGGCTGGGGCAATCATCGGCCCATATTTCTTTAAGAACGATGCCGGCCAGAATGTTACCATCAATGGAGAGCGCTATAGAAACATGATTTCTGACTTCTTCGTTCCTCAGAAGATGGCGCAACCTACCACACGTCGCGTGGAACCATCAATTTATTGCGGGAAACATTTGCTGAGCGCATAATTTCGCGTAACGGACCTGTGAACTGGCTTTCACGATTCACTGGCCTCCACGATGGTCCCAGTTGCTGTTTTTTTTTTTTTTTTTTTAGAAGAACTTAACACGCAAAAAAAAGAATACACTTATATTGCCTCATCAAGTTTTTTGGAAAATAGGATAGAGAGAGAAAGAAAGATGTTTGGGCTCAGTGGTTATTTCGCTCCATGGGTGGCATCCAACATTTAATGGGGAGACTAAATTCTTAGCGGAAGTTGGCTTGATGTTGATTTCTGGTCAACTACTCGTCTTACTTGATTTTCGTTAACTGGAAAAATGGATGATATGTCTTTCGGGCGAGGCTGGGATTCGAACACCGAACCTTCCGATTTGGAAGCCAGTCCACTACCATTCGAGCCACTTGAGTTGTAGAAAATTGGACTTCACGATTGCGCTTCATTCGAGCTAGCCGTTGCGCGCCTATGCCCGATATCATATTTAGACACTAGTGGCATAAAATTATCTATTAAATAAAGCTAATTTCATATGTACACATTAGCATTAGCTTCAAGTGTCTTATTTCATATTGAATTTGTATACCTCTAAAATAAACACTCTTTATTTGGGTGCCATCCTGAATAACTAACTTCTGTGGACTAAATATGTTACGTTGAAAGCTTCTAAGGCACTGTAGGACTTTTAGCAGTGCAAAAGAGCTGTTGAGAAGACATGGAGTCTGTCACCGAGAAGGGTAGTCTGGATTTACGCTGCTATGATAAGGCCAGTTATATCCTATGTGTCGGTTGTCTGGCGTAATAAGCTCTCACGAAAATACGTCATTGCTCCTTTTATTAGACTCCAAAGAATAGTCTGTCGCGGCTGCATGGGGCTTTCCCTAACACCTTTGGCTTTACTTTACACGAATTAATGAATCACCCTCCCCTTGATATTATATCATAGGCTGCACTTTCAAAGCCATCTACCGTTTAAAAGGAAGTGGTCTTTAGTACAACACGTACTGGAGCTTTGATGACCTTGTGCGCCGGCTGTCTTTTGGCTTTGGTCTTATGGACATGCCGTCTGATGCAATGACACCAAAACTCGTACTGCGGAAAAATACGAAATCGACTTTCCCTGTGCCCAAGACTGGTTTCGGGCAGAATCTGAGCCAGGAAAGAAGTGTATTCGGGTCTCACAGGTGGCTCCAAAAACCGATATAGGATGCGGCGCTGATTCCTTTCTGGAGGACCACAACGTTAGACTTCACTTCTCGTTAGGATAACTTGCATCTGTCTTTCAGGCAGAGTATACGCAATCCTGATGAAAACAATCTAACATATACGAGTATTGTAAAGAATCTGTGGGGGGGGGCCGAGAAATTTGCAATAGATCATCCATTCTTCCATTTAATATGGCACATTGTTGCATCACAAATGACGATTCGGCTGATTGGAGCCATATGGCTTTGACTTTGGCTTTGGCTTTTAGTCTAAAATCAGCAAAACAGTCTTCTTAACAGCGGGGCATCTAAGTCCGCTATTTGAGGGGATCTAGAAAATTAATACCATAAACGTTCAAAAGTATCTGACAGTTCGGTACATCCTGTTGTAACTGTTTTAAAATAACTTGTATTTACTGTTTTCCTTAGTGCGCACTATACTGTGTCGGTAGTGAATGCATTGTTTTCCACAAAAATACTTTCCTACAACTCACAAACACAAAAAATGTGGAACATTTATTGTTCAAATTTTCATTTCTTGCTTCAATACAGAAAAAAAAAATCCATTTATTACTCGAAGTTTTTACGAAATTTAACACACATTTCTTATCCAATTTATCACTTTTTTGAGATATTTCAATTTGTTAACAACACAACAAAAGCTGCTATTTGAAATTCTGACATTAATTATCCTTACCCCAGCTCCAAACCTAATGCGAGTTGAGTGCAGACCAGTCCACGAAAAACTCACTTCGTGATGATAAAACCGCCGGCGGTCTGTTCTCATCTCTGCGGTTTTCGAAGTCTTAAACCCTCACCACATGTTTGAGATTTTAATGTTACAATGCAATATTACTTTTATGATGTGCCCATAATATTGATTTTGGCATTAAACCCTTTGCATTTTATCACATAAAGCTTCTTCGTGTTGCTGGAGTTAGTAGTCAGTCTTTTGATGTAGTACAGCAACGTAGTGCCTTGCAAAGTGATGATATGATCCGATATCGAGTCATCGTTTCTAACTGAATATCAGGATGCTAATTCTATGCCACCGTAAATAATCGCTGGAATTGAAAATCTGGAAGAAACTTCTTCCCTTCTGCTAGAAAGTGCATTACTTTACCAGAGTTCAATCGTTTACAAGTCTATAAACAGATTTTCCGTTTGCTTTCATTTCGAAACACGGTTGCGTAAGCAGGTCACAGACTAACTAAAACTTATCCTATTTATCGATGAAAAGGAAAATCATCATTAGATCTCTATCTTTCACAAGAAATCTACAGATGGAATTGCTATAAGCATGGCTTTGAGGTGTCACTCCGGATCATTGCAGTGACACCTCGTTACATAGTGCGCCAAAATGGTGCTGAAAGATGTAACTTTCACAAGGCAATCTTCTGGCTTAATAAATGTCCACATTCTACAACTGGTTGTATATTAGAATGAACAAAAAAACTCAACCAAATTTAAAATTATGATTGTATAATGTATTGTAATAAAATAATTTTTTTATTTAAATTTCAGACTTACAATTAGCTGCAGAACTGGGAAAAACACTATTAGAAAGAAATAAGGAATTAGAGACAACATTAAAACATCACCAAAACATCATTGACGATCAAGCTCAAGAAATCATCGTGAGTACTAAATTTTTAAATTAAAATAGGCCACTCAACCTTAAAAGCTATTATCACTTATCACAACAATTCAAATTCCTCCCAATATGTACTATAAGCACATAATTACAAAACATCTTAAATCTAAAGAAATTGAGCTCGCCACATGCTTCACTTAATTGACATTTATGTGAACTTCTTTCCAAAAATAAGTATCACATCAGTGTCGCAATGCATTATAATCTAGGCAATGTCTACAATCTTGATGGCAGCGTGCTAGCTAAAATAGAATTAATGCGTGCACAAAACAATTGCTACCTACTGTCATGTGAATAGAAATCACAAACAAAAGCAAGTAAAATGCTCGTACTCCCTAGAGGCGGCCACTTCCGGGCATGCAACGTTGTACGTATACGAACTACGAGTATGTATTCAAAAATTGTTGAAAATTTTTTTTATATTTCTATTTAAATAACAGTTGCGAGAACAAGAAAAATACTAGTACGGATACTTCTGGAAACAAATCCATAAAAGGGAAATTCGCAAAAACCGAAACAAATTAGTGTCTTAGAATTCCTAATTTGAATTTATACAATTTTTGTGGGCCACATTCAAGATAGCTATCTTTTGAGCACCTTAAGCTCCAGATCGCGGTTAACAATACGAATCGGTCCACTAAACTCGAATCAGCGTTTCAGTTGAATGAATCTTGCCACCAGAATATGGGTGTTTGATTGCTCATCCGATTGACTTAATCAAACGGAACACTAGTAATACTAACGTTGACGGTAGGAATACGGGCACGAGTGTTGCGTTTCGAGATAGGACGTGTACAATGATTCTCAATATGTATGCATGCATTTCTAATGAAAACCAGGTCAGTTGGACAAAACGAATTATGAATCATTAAATATGGAAATAGGCCGAATTTAATTTGGACCCTCCTCAGAACGAGCTTCTGAAATGCTTAGAACTAACCGCGGAGAAATACGAGTATTTTACTATGCTTACTATGCATATACGAAACAAATGTTCAGTAGTGAAAAATAGACACGGTATATGAATTTCAATTGAAACATAAATCTTTTGTGAATGGATGAAGATAAAAGACTTACTCATGGATTTCCAAAAATGAATTTACAATTTAGACTGTTCGAATTCGAGTTTCATGCGTACCGTAGAATTGTTTTGTTGCGTTAGTTGTACGCAAATCCATATAACGTGAGTTGACTCGTTAACGGTTTGTTGAAAGAATTCATACATACTCGTATATCACTACATATTTCCATAATTCAATTGATATGTTTCCACCATAACTTTATCAGTTCAGTATGGCTCCAGTTGAGTAAC
Source organism: Volucella zonaria (assembly GCA_963966105.1). Classification (NCBI taxonomy): domain Eukaryota; kingdom Metazoa; phylum Arthropoda; class Insecta; order Diptera; family Syrphidae; genus Volucella; species Volucella zonaria. Next base: position 163,699,849 of record OZ014532.1, read on the forward strand.
GAATGCTGGATATAGACTACAAGTACCTGATATTTTCTACTTACATAACTGGCTCCAGTATAAATTAAGCACTTGAGATGTAATTTTCCGAGTTTAACGAAAAAATGGGCTTCTTAGTTTATATTTTCTGTGGATTTAGCTTAGCATGTATTAGGTTGTGCCTTATGAAATGTCCGATTTCCACTCAGTTCGGAGGAAGAAGCTCTCAAGGAAACATCTGTACTCTAACAGTGGACTAGTTCTTTTTCTGAGAGCTCTGTTCCAGCAGAAAAACAAATAAATAAAAATCTGTAGCAGAAAGTGGAAATTTTTTTATAAGATAAAGTGGTACATGTGTATGACGTGTGAGACTTTTAGGGTTCGTTGCAAATACAGTAATTTTTTTCTAGGAATTGTTTATCGTGCTGCCGACGGCTCAAGCCCGGACTCTCTTCCTTTATGTATTCAAACTGGAACATAATGCGTCTCTGGCAACAAAAAACTTTTATTACACATTTAAGGATGTAGCGGTAAGCGAACGCAACAAACTGAGCCAAAAATACTGCAATGTTCCAAAGGCAGTAAACATTTTTGGTCGTTCGTCAAAAATATTAGAAATTCTGCCTCATCGTCCATCCCAACGCTCATTTTCAATGACATTCCAGCTGTCAGCTCTTTGAACAAGGCCGATCTGCTTGCTGCACACTTTGCGGCCAGCTCAACATTCCCAGATTGTGCTCTGTCCCCGCCTACACTTGAGTGCGTCGAATCTTCAATGGGACGAATCCACTTTCGCACTCCTGTACGTAGCAAGAGTACTTAAAGATCTTAATATACATAAATGTGCTGGTCCAGATGATATATCTTCCCTTCTTCTGAAGAGGTGTTCTTCCACGCTGACGAAACCACTGCGTAAGCTTTTTCATCAATCCTACTCTTTAGGGCTCTTTCCGAGCAGATGGAAAACAGCATTTGCCTAGCCCGTCCCTAAAAAAGGCGAATCTTCCTCTCTCTCCTAATACGGACTCATTGCACTTACGCCCGTTCTTTCCAAGGTCATGGAAACACTGACAAACCGTCAGCTCATGAAATATTTTGAAACACGAAAACTTCTTAATGACCGGCAGTACAGTTTTCGTAGCAACAGGTTCACTGGTGGTCTGATGGCATGTCCCACCGAAAAGTGGAACCAACGCGTACATCAATCTGGCGAAAGTAAGATAGTTGCACTTGATATTTCTAAGGCATTTGACAGAGTTTGGCATCAGGCTCTTTTGTCGTGCCTGCTTTTGGGATCGACGACTCTCTTCTTCAATGAATTAGAAATTACCTTTCGGAACGTTCAATTCAAGTTGTCTTGGATGGTTTCAAGTCTGATATTCACAAAATAAATGCTGGGGTGCCTCAGCGCTCCGTTCTGTCTCCGACACTCTTTTTAATTTTTATCAACGATCTCTTGTCTGCGACTTCTAATCCAATATATTCCTTTGCTGATGACAGTACTCTGTGAATTTCATAATTGTTCATGGACTCACGTCCCTGCTCTTCGGCTGTAAAACGGGAACGGCAACGTATGTTAAGCTCATTAAATTCCGATATTTACAGCATAACCAATTGGGGAATTATCAAGCGATGTAAGAAATATTTTACCCCCTCTGATCTGGCCTCAATATATAAGGCATTCATCCGCCCAAAATTGGAGTACAATGCCCACATCTGGTCAGATGCTCCTAAAACATCTCTGTACCTTCTAGATAGGATTTAAAATCGTGCGGCTATCATGTTAAGCAAACCTTTGAGTTTAAGTGATATTTTTTGGTCACAACAAACTGTGAAGTTTTTGCGCCACTTTCACCACACTAACTCAATCTGTGATATCACCTTCGCAAGATTTTGAGTTTTTATCGTAATCCATATACCAGTAAGCCCTCTCTAGATTGTGTCAAACGTTTTCTGCAAATCGAAGAGAATGCCTTGTCTCTTGGCAATTAATTCTGGTGATTTTTATAAGGACATATCAAGATTCGCCATTAATTCGAAATTTATCTACCCTTGAATACTTGAAATTTGGCTCTTTTGAAATTAATCTTTAAATTTACGAGCCTATGAGTAAACAATGCTTCTGAGTCGTTTAAGTATTAAAGCAGTTGCTTGACGGACAAATTAACCCCACCACGGTCTCTAGAATTAGTTCGAAAACCGAACCCAATATCAATAAACTTTTTTGGCCTGGTTCTAAATACTCGTACACCAGAATATCGCGTGAAAGCCATCCGTTGTCATAATTGTTCACCTCTTAAATATTATAGTTCACTTTTTTTATAACTTGCCTTCCCTTTTATTAATATTTCTCAGACAATTCGACCGATAAGTGCTACCTACTCTGTATGTGCTCATTCCATTTTGGTACGGCAATTTATTTCATTTGTGACTTTCTTGGCAACTGTTGGCATTTTGAAATACAAGAATAACAACCTCCGCTTATCACTCAGTTGTATCCTACTGCTCGATGCGCCACACGTACGAGTACCTAACGTACCTAAACCTACTCGCTTAAAAACGATCATGCAGAATTTTACGAACTTGCATAAAATAGACCATTTTTATCCGCTTTCGCCAATAGGACTGGCATGATTGTGTCTTGTAAATATAATGTCTTTTTGGTTGCACGAGAGAAGGCTTTAGTATTGTACTCAATTGCCTCTTAAGCCCGAAGAAGCAGCGATAGCTGCCTATTGTGACGTTTTGTCCTAGGCATCGATGTTGTGTGTCCCCCTTAGTTGACAGCATACAGTAGTGTGTATTCTCCATCGTCATCCTGCATAGTCGATTGAGCTAGGCAGGGACGCCAAAACTAAACATGAGACTCGATGAAAAGGTGGTGTGTATAGATTTGGAACCCCTGGATTTTTTCTAAAACGTGAAAATTTGATTTATAGTGGATTTTCCTGGCCTAAAAACACACTGATAGTGGCCGATTAGACTGTTTTTTTTCTCTGTCCCATTTTCCTAAAAACTTAACACGTGCAAAGGCATTTCCACTGGAGTGTTAAGTTCTAATAGAGCAAACAGGATTTTATATGAGATATTGCGAAGACTTCTTCCCCTGTAGTTGGAGTTCATCTCTCTTCTTTAGGATCCGACCAGCAATGCTGAGGTTCCGTTCATCGGGCCAGGGATCCGCCAATTGCGGTGTCCCTGCAATATATGATATGATATTTTGAACCATAAAATCAGTACTAGGAAACCAGGAGAGGCTCAACTCTTCTGATGAAATCGAGAATCTCTCTGGCAGAGATTTTGAGAATTTTCCCAGGAATTTAAATATTTCGCTGAGAAAGTACCGTCTCCTTAGAGCCATGCATTAACAAAGTCCATGCAAAGACGACACTCAGGAATAAGACCTATTTTGTGTAGATAGCAGTATCCAGTTCGAAATCCAACCAATCTTCAGATATCATTACTTTTGAGTTGTAGGGTTTTTTTTATTATTTGTGAAAAGGCTGGCTCTTTTACCCTGGCAAAGGCCTTAGATGTGTTCTCAATAGGATATACACATTTTGTTCTCCCAACTCTTTATTGCTGAATTAATTGCTGAATTTGGGATATTACAAAACGGCTCAGGGCCAATGAAAGAATCAGCCGAACAGTTTCATTGGCTATTTCATTTCCGAAAACGTATTTAGGGTATTTACACTTCACTATTGTGACTAAGTCGTCGGCACACTTTAGTCGACCCAGATTTTGGAGATGAATTGATGTATGTTCCATATCATATCTAGTCATCACCTGCTTTTAACAGCTCAGTAGTTAAGTCATCGGATGCAGAAGTTTTGTTGAACTTAAGCTTGGAATTGGCTATCCTGACTTCATCTTAGTCGGGTGGATGGAAATGTTTTCCGTCCTCGTCCAGGTTGAATGGTTCATTCTGCCTGACGGTGGGATGTTGTTCGTTATCACCGTTTAGCAGTCTGCAGACATGGTTTTACTATGTAGTTTCCTTATCCTTGCAGATTTCTGTTCGGGCTTTACAGTTTTGCCATATTCGTATTATTTTTTGGTAAAATGTCTGAAGTTCATTCTTCAGGCAGCACCTCTCTAAGGCCTCCAGCGCTACTCTCGCTCTTTCTTTTTTCTCCTGAGGAGCTTGTATTCTTCCTTACTTGTAAAGCTCGTGGACACCTCTCGTTTTTTCTGCAGGGCCGCACCGTTGTTTTTCCAGGTTTGTCAGTCTGTATTCGTCATCGAAACAGGGATTTCTTAGTTTGGGCGGGTTGAAACCCAGTACATTAGAGGCGGCCTCTGTGTTTGCTCGACTTTTTTTTTTTTTTTTTTATACCTTGCGCGCGCTCAAGGGATTATTTTGTTAGTACCCTTAAAATATTTGCACACAGCGCCTGTTCGATGTTGGCCGCATCGGACTTCACTCGAGAGGTTAAAGGAAACTTCATCGGAAAAGGGGTTTGTAGCCGTTCGATGTTGAGCTTCCTTACAATGGTTTGGTGGCTTTGGGCTGTTACGGATATCCGGAAGGTGTGTAAACCGTTTTCTGGCTATAGTTATATTACGTTCCGTCGTAATATCAATAAACTAGGATGTGATTGCGTGAAGGCTGTCCTTCCCCCTAGCTTGACTTTAAAATCACCTAGGTCAATTTTGACGTAATACTTAGGGAATTGCCCATAGATTTTGTGGGGGGAGCTCATTGAAGCAGTCTTTGAAGACGCCCTTTGTCGGGGCGTGGACGTTTGTGAGGCTTAATTTCTCTTTATGCAAATCGTCGTCAGGCATTCGTTTACATGACTTGTTTCCTAAGTCAGGTCCATCTTACGGCGAATCCGCATAAAAATAAACACTGCAATTGCCGTCGTTGTCGCGTCGGTTTTCTGTAACATTGTTCATAGTAGATGTGATAGTTTTTCATGCCTCCTTTTTATCAGGTCCGTCCCATCGCACTTCTTGTATGGCGACTAGAACTGCGTTGTAGCAATCGAGGATCTCCGCTAGTTGTTCGGCTGCAAGGAGTCTCTTAAGTGTTCGCACATTCCAAGTCCAGATTCGGATCCGGATCCGATCCGATCCACGGTCATTATCCGAGGCTATGAGCTGATTCATCACATTTTTTAATCTCTTCCCTATAGGGTTATGAACTCTATGATGGTGTGAGCTAGTAGTATGCAACTGGTCGAGCATGCCCTTGATATTTTAGCTAGCATGAGTAAGGATTTATTCATGCTATTACAGTGGACCACCACTGGGAGGTAGGGCAAGCACTACGCTTCAAGTTTGATTGTTGCGTGCTGGCCGAATTCAAGTTATGTTATATATTCTCTACTCCACACTAAATAATGATTGTCAAAGTATTGACCTAGAAGGTAGTTTGAGGGGTAAATCGAATGGTTCCTTATTTAATTCCAGAATGACTGTTGTCGTTAGTTCAACAGAATGATATTTATTTTGATGGATATTTAATTAATTTTGTGCCATATCGTCGTCAAAATTATTTAAATTTTAAAACATAGTGAACCTCCAGCTCTTTATCTAAAACAAGATATAATCCACAAAATCTTCTATAATTTTAGTATCTGCAAAAGCAAACCGCTGCTCTACGCGAAGTCAACGATTCTCGTCTCAAAATCTATGAACAACTAGAAGTCGGTGTACAAGATCTAGAACGTACAAATCACCGCTTAAATGTAGAAAACTCAAACCATAAAAAGCACATTAAGACGTAAGTTAAACATCGTTACAATTTTTGTATACAATATAGTCTGCGATATATTTTTTTTATCTTCACAGACTTGTACATAACATTGAAACTTTAGAATGTCGCTGCGAAGAACTCACAAAAAATCTTGAAGACACCAGGCAAACGCTGACGATAGAGCGGCGAAAAAATGAAAGACTATTACAAGAGAAGAACAACGCCGGCAATGATCAATTGAGCGTAAATTTGCGACATCACGAGAAGGAGCTCAGTAATGGGAGTGAAGGTGATACCGAGGTAAGTTTCATTTACAAATATACATATATAATATACGAGTATAACATATAAGGATGTTTAAGCCCACGTATGTGATATTTTATGATGCACATAAATATTTGGACTGTATTAAAACTCGTTCCATATAGTTAATGTTGCTAAATTTTGACAATGAAGTATGTAGTCAATTAAAAGTTATTAAATTAATTGGATTTGCCCTTGGTATTCCAAGCCTCAATTTTATGTCAAGACTAAGATACAATTACATTTGGTGCAGTACGTTTTCTATGTATGCATGTATGTATCTATGTACTTGAAATTAAGCTTGGTCCAGCGAGCTTGCCGTTTTTATGAAAACATAGGCAGCAACTCAAGATCTTCATAATTGATTATAAAATTAAAATAGTTTTACTTGTCGAGGTTAACGGCCCTTTACGCTCAATTATTTCTTTCAAATATCAAATACAAGTATGTTTGCCCCAAAATGAAAATGCAATAATTAAAAGATCATGCATTTCAAATGTGTGAAGTGAAGTTGTAAATCTTAAACCAATGACAAGTGGATGGTAAAAGATTGGTTTTGACTAGTCAGACGTGTAAAATGTTTCAAAATAGACAATCTAAATTTAACTGTTTATATGGAACAAATCAATTAGCAACGCTTTGTTATCTGGTAAATGGGAAGTTGACGAAAAGTTGCAGCCGTTTTAACCTTTACTAATAACAACATTGTGTCATTCGTAGCTATTTTATTGCAGTAGTTTCTCTATTTTCAGAGCTTCCATGCAAATACAACCAATCCAGAGAATTGCAGTTTTGCCTTCCAATCAAACAGTGCCAATAATAAGAATGCGAACTCAACTGGCATCAGTGAAAGTTCTCAACATGAATCTTTCAACACTAGTATTGTTGGAGCTGAGGATAACGAGGAAATTATTCGAGTTGTAAACGACTTGGAAACTACCAAAAAAGCCCTTCTCTCAGAACAACAAAGAGTTGGTGAGCTCGAAGATCAACTTGTTGCTATAAGTAAGATTTTTCCCATTTAGCATTCTACCTACTCGTATATAGTACAAAAGTTAACTTTTCATTTTTACGCTTAGTTCAAGAAAACCAAACACTGCAAGGTCGTCTTGCTCAAGGTACAAATGAGGAAATGAAGTCAGTTCATGAAGAACTCTCAATACTGGAAGAAGTTCGGTAAGTATTATTGAAATTCCACACAAATAAAATTCAATAGATTAGAACAATAGTAAAACTATTTATTTAGCCAAGGAAACATGTGCAGTCGTTGCTTACGAGCATGTGACGATAGAATCACAACACACGACGAAGCTTCCTCAATTGCACCGACCGAAGAAGATGACGATCGTAGTCTTCTTGATATGGAAACGGTTGGAGGCGGTGGTGGTAATGGTGATACGTCTTCACAAGTAGCATACCACAGGTCAGCCGTTACAATAAAGGTGAGCAACTGCTTCTATTTTAAAAGTTTATTTTTCGGCATGTTTCGCGGTTAGTTGGATTGGTGTCACTTCTCTTCATTTTCCCCACTTCTCTATTTCATTTCTATTTTCAGTATTACTTAATGTTTTATTTTTTATTGTTTTATTAAAAAGTAAAAAAAAAATATCATTTACATTGTTAACTTGTAAGAAATGCAAATGTATTTAATAGCAGAGCAATTGTTGTTTCAAATACTCTTATACATACAGATATAACTAAACTAAGTTAACTGTAAGTACATAAATGCAAAAGTAAAATGAATTGCTAAATCAGAAAATAAAATCAAAATAAAATAAATAGCTCATTTTATTCACCACCATTCACCATATCCATCAAGCCATCTTAAAACCTTTTTTTTTCTCACAATTGAAAATAAAATTATTAATTTACGTGTACTCTTGCATGTCACTGTGTAAAATACTAACACTAGCGTTCGTAATTTAGGCGTCACTTAGTCTAATAGAAATGGGCAACTTACAACGCGCCTTTGTATAAATAAATTAAATTACAGCCATTTTCATTTAAATCATGACATTTTCACTGTGAGTAGATGTTGCTTCGAAAGGCCAGAAATAGGTGACATCTACTTGCTGCTTTTTAGTCATTCAAGCTCCACACATCAGTACATACATATAATCATTGGTTTATGCGCTTTTTGTTACTTTTCTCCTTATTTCATTAATAACACTTTTTACATGTGTTTGAAGTCAAAATTTAAAAAAAAAAAACTATAAACAATTAAAATATTTTTTTTTTCACAATCAGTCGCTAAAAAACACAAAAATTAAAACAAACAAACAAACTACAACAACAACAAAAAACAAAAACAACTTTGTGTGTTTTCTTTTTTGATTATTTCGTTTTTATTTTCTTCCTATTTATTTTCATTTAATATTTTTATAGGCTGAATGTGCGATTTGTTCAAATACAACAAAGTACCTGCATGAGTTGCCTATTTCATTAGAAAACATCCTGCTTGATGTATGGCAGAAAGCGATACGAAAATTCAATATAATGCGATGGATTGCGAAAATCCTACAATGGCCAGCATTAGTTATTTTTCGTTTGATTAGCTCATTACCTGATGAAGATGATAGTACATAAAAAAAATAATAATTTTATAGACATCTTTTTTTTTCTTCTTTGTTCGTTATAATTTATTATTTAAATTACACTTTCTTTAGAGAAGAAGTCTTCTCTTTCCATTGCACGTATTTTTAGTTTTTGATTCGTCCATTTTTTTTTTAACAAGTATTTTGAAATTAGTACTTAAATAATATAGTTCTAGGAAATAACAAAAAAAAATGCAGCTCAAACATGCCAAAAAATGTGTAGGTGAAGGAGTTTCAATCAAAAAATAAAAAATAAATCAAATTAGATGTAGAACAGTTCCACCTGAAAACAAGTTAATAATAAGGCAACATACCATGACAACATAAATATATACAATACAAGTTTTAATGCTTTGTTGAAACGATTGTAAAGATACGAGTAGTTAAAACGATCTTGAAATTAAAACTATCGTAGCAATGGGTTTCCCAATTTCAAAGCAGATAATACGTCCAACTGATCTCTTATATACACACATATATATGTATGTACATCTTATAAAATTGTAAAACAATCTAGCTAATGGTTGATTAAACCTATAAACCAAAAGAATGCATTCTGTTTCACAAAGATAATCACACTTTAAATATAATAATGTTGATAAAAATAAAACACAGTAATTTTTGTAACCAGTCTAGTCACCAGAAAGTTGGTCTTGCAACACTTCTGCGTGGTGAATGTCTTCCCAAGCCTGCAAAACTGCCGTTTTCAACTTATTACCTGATGAATATTGACAGTTTTTCGTTTTATTACCTGATGAATATTGACAATATTATAGCTTTGGTAAGCCAGGCAAGAAATGACTTCGAAGGACATCAGTGTACTACTCGCCATTTATTTGTGTCGACGGAAAAGCGAAAGAAAATTCATCTATGGCACTAAACGCTCCATCTCACATTAACGAACTACGATGTCAGTGGGAAAAGTAATAATAAGTTAGTACAATTAATTTTCAAATTTCGTGTTAAATAACTAATACATACCATGATCACATGATCCCTTACGAATTGAAAACGATTCATTCTATCCTGATTGGAAAACTTCTACTGAGTTTTTACAATTTCGGCACACAGATATGCGCTTTAAGCTACTTAAGATGATTTTCTTAAGCGAAAATTATAATTCGTTGATCGAATTTGCTTCTTTCTTTCAGTAGGTAATTTAGGGTATCCACGAAACTTGCCTCAATATGGAACGGCAAGCTTCGTCCTGCAAAAAATTATGATCTTAATAGAAAACAAACCGAAAATGGAAAAACCTAGTAAATAGGGGTGCTGTTATTCTTAATGATAACAAACAATAGATACGTATATGGTATACCTAGTCCTGCCATAAATTATGTTATAAAACGCTATAAAAAAAAACAGTAAACATATTGTATTCAAAATTGTTTCATTTAATAGAGCACAATATTGATTATTAAAAAAAATTCGAATCACTCGGAATGACTGCTGCCTTTTGCTTTAACACAAGCTTCCTAACGGTGTGGCCATTGGGCTATATCGGCACGTACGGTTTCCATGGAGATCGTGGACGCTGCCATGGTTAATGCTGTTTTAAGGCTTTCTAAATTTCTGTGGGGAGTCTTACAGGCCATGTTCTCCAATTCTGACCACAAACCATAATCCAGTGGATTCACATGTGGACTCCCCGACGGCCAATCTTCTGCTGCTATAAAGCCAGGAATATTGACTCTGAACCACTCCTGCGTGATTTTGGCTTTGTGCGCTGGACCAGAGTCCTGTTGGAAGAACCATCTGTATCCATTGAAAAGAGTATTGGTCAAAAACTTCACAACACCCTCTAGCACATCTTCTTGGTAAACCTTTGCACCAGATTTTACGCCTTTCTCACAGAAATGGAGGGATGTGACACCATGGTGAGAGACCCCCCACCAAACTATTACGGAAGCGGGATGTTATCCATGTTGAACCCTTGGAATAACTTTTTTCGCTTTTTTAGATGAAGTGGTATAAATTTTGTCATTTTGTTTGTTGAAAACTTCTTCCACGGTAGAAATTTTCTCATCTGTAAAAAGTATGATTTCATGGCCATTGTCCGCGTACCACTGCCTGGATATTGATCTGGACATGATCTTCTGCTTCCTAAGGAAATTTCTCCGGCCTTTGCTACCACATTCGTACGGACGACGCGCGGGCGTCCACTTCTTGGCCTATCCTCTACTCCAGACAATTCGCCGAAGCAAGCAAAAGCCCGATAAACGAATATTCTCGATATTCTCAGTTTTTAAAGCAACTCGAAAATTTGGCCAGCACTCTTTCCGCACTTATGCAACGCTATTACCGCGACTCGATTATCTTTAACGCCCCACTCCATGTTAATAGTTTGCAAACTGACTAGTATTCTTCACTGATCAGTGCATGTGTTCTGAAAAAAAAAAAGTTAACGGTTCTATTCCCGCAAGAAGTTTTGAAAGATAAGCGCTGGAAATTGTGTAACAGAACTTATGGCAGCTGTACGTATGAATATGTAGGAAAAGTTTCACTGATTTCATTTGAAATTCCAATCTTAAATGTTGTATCATAGTTTGTTCGGACTAAATGAGTAGGTTATTTAATATACCATATGTAGCTTAAAAAATAGTGAACAGAATGCTTTTAATCTCGATTAATGCATTTTTACTACTCTCATTAACCAAGCGTTTACAGTTCTTCCGCGTAATCCCACTCAAAACGTTTACAGTCATGAATCAAAGATTGCTCCGATGTGTACACAATTTTGTTTCGCTCTGCGCATAACCCTATTTGCATACATATGTAACATTCAACCTAAATATATAACATATGTACGAGTATGTATGAATTTTACCAAGTGTTTCAAAGAAAAAGTGAAAAAGCAATATTAATCGAATAATTCATAAATGATGAAAAACAAAACTAAAAATCAAAAACTAAACAATTTATTAAAAGTTCTTTTTACACCTTGCGTCATCAAATTTCCCTTTCGAATAAATTCAGTAGAAGGGATATCTACGCAGGGCGTAATCTTTGATTTAAGGTTGACAAAACAAGATTTTTGCGTAAGGAAATCAACGTCAATGTGCGTTTACAGTACTCGTACATGTGCATCCTGACGAGTAAGGAGTTTTAGGAATGCCTCAGAACAAACTAATATGGGACTGCTTACTTATAATTGTATGTTGCGCGCTTCGAATTACACAGACTTTCTTTTTCTTTCAAAAATAAAATTCAAAGTCATTTGGATTGGCCATACCGTTGCATTCAACGCAACTGACTCTATCAAAAATCGAAATATTAGCGTTCTGAAGCACTTGCGTCCTGGCGCGAAAACATGACATACGTGATTTCACGAATGAAAGAGTGCACGTGTAATTGCACGAGTTGTGCACGTGTAATGGTACGTGTTGTGAACGTGTAATGGCACAAGTTGTGCAAGAATGTGCGTGTGCTCAGTACCGAACGTTGGCGCGCGCTCCCCGTTTGAGTAATACAACTCTTTTCCACGTGATTGAGCGCGGTATTAAAGATGGAATCATCATGAAAATCCAGCTAAAACTGTTGAACTTTTGTACACTCCAGCACGTTCCAGTTTCTCGTGATATTTCGTGCGCTATTGCCCATTAGACACAAATTCCTGGAGTGTATGCCGCAAGAACGCGTGATTTCGCGAGTGAAAGACTTTGTGACCAAATTTTTGTACGACGTTCCTGGCACGCGGTATTTCGCTCGTTCTTTACTACACTCCGGCACGTGTACTCCAATCATATGGTAAAGCGCTTGCCTGTAAAGGCCGCTATTGATTAACGTGCATAAGTAGCAGGCGACTGGTATAGCGAATAAAATTTCATATTTTAAAAAGTCATAATCATAGCCATTATTATTCCAATTATTAACATGAAACAAAGTTTTAGATCTCAAAAATTATTTTCTCGGCATTTTTAAATTGCATAGATATTGGAATAAATGAAAAATGTTTTTATATAATGGTAGATGAAAGTATATTATAAAACTGTTCAAAGAATCATACGTCTCTTCGAAAATTAATTTCAAAAATAAAAAATATTTTTGGTAACAAGACTTTTAAAATAATTCAATCTCTCTTAGTAATTCCATCACTACACCTTTTTTGGCAATACAAATAACCGCAATTAATGTGCCAAATGTTTTTTAAGATTAGTTATTAATAATATTTATTTTTTATTAGTATTATATAGTACTGAAGCTAGAAAACGATTAAAGACTTATGCTGGACACTACTTAAAGTTCGCCAAAAAGTAAAAATATTTAATATACACATAAACGTTAAGAAACAAATGGTTATACATGACCAGTTAAATTGTTAAATGTAATCGTTTTCTAGTTCAAATAAAACAGCAAACGTTATCCTATCCTTGGGTAAAAGGTCTTATTACAAGTATAACATTTATGCTCGTAAACATTCAGCCAAACAAAATGTACAAAGTTTAAATAAAATCAGCTTAGAGTCTTTTGCTTCTATCCCTCTCTTTTTCCTATCATTTTCATATAACAATATTATATTTATTCAAATTAATACCGCTATTTTAACTAACAACGAAAAAAAAAAAAACACTTTTCTTAAGCTCAAGTTCTTGCCGTAGATTTAAAATCTCTTTTTCAAGCACTCGTCTTTGCCAAAATGCCTTTTACCCGGGGTTATGTATTAACGTGGTATCACAGGGTGTTTCCTTTTTATTGTTTCATTGTTAAATGTTTAGTTTTATTTTGGATAAAAAAATATGTTATTTAAAATTGTTTGTCTTTTGTTAATGTATTTGTAAAATAAACTAAAAATAAGACCAACAAACTGTCTATTGTGACAGTGAATGTGATAACTTATTATTATTTTTATTTTTTTTTTTTTAATTTAAGAATAACTTTGAAAAAAAAATATATATAAAGCTAAATTAACATACTTTTTTTAAATTAATTTAAAATATAATTTCTTTAAACATAAAAAATAAAACGTTTTGCATGTTTTTTTGATGATTTATTTAAGAAAAAAAGGGATTTAATCTCGGCAAGTAGCTTACAAACTTAAACACATTTATTGTAAAGAAAAAAACAAACAAGAAAAAACACAAAAACCCAAAATACTTTCAGGTTGCCACAAGACCACCACCAGACTCATTGGATTTGAACATTCCGGCCAGTCCGAATCCGTACAGGGACTTGGTTGAAAAATACGAAGCACTCCTTGAAGTCCAGCGTCATTCGATTACTCGAAAGAGTGGTGTTTCTTTAGCCGAAGAATTCCAGGAAAACATTGAAAAGAACTCCGTACCAAATGCAGATCAAGATAATATTCAAAGTAATCGCAGCAGTAAAAGCAATCGTCGCACACCAACCGAATTTTCAGAAGCAGAAACATCTTCATCCGGATTCTCAGATGAGACCAGCAATAAGGGTACTCAGACTGATGATAGGCCCGGTTATTTCTTATGTTCAATTGGTGATGGAGAAGACTGTAAATTCAGCATTTATGATGATGCTAGTCCCATTGATTCGAGATTTCGCAATCGGCCAGAATATCGAGAGCTATTCAAAGAAATATTTGCCGTACTCAAAAAGGCCGCTGAAAATAAAGAAGAAGGCGATAAACTACCACTACTTGATGATACTCATCCGCCAGCAGCTAAAGTTCCTCCTGTAACACCGGCTAATGAAGAAATCCCATCCATCGATTTTGGTGATGATACACAAAGTATTATTTCATCAGCTGTATCGGAGCAATCGTTTGCCATGTCAGAATGTATCACAAAAATGGAACGTAAAACAGCTAAAAAGCATATTATTGAGAAGAATCAAGAGAATCAACCGCCAGCTGCACCATTATCGGGTTCCACCACCCTTACCCCAACAAGCAAGCAGGCTATTGTAGAAAACGGTCGCGTTTTAACACCACTCAAACGCGAACCATTGGAGTACTTAATGGTTGGTGTTGGTATTAAGAAGAAGAGCAAGAAGAAGAATCGCAACTATAGTACTGATCGTTCAGAGTCTCCAGCCGCATTACCCTCGCCGCCAAGGGTTTATTACAGCAGTGGCAAGAAACGGCGCGATATGAGGCCATTTAATCACTCGCCATCTCCGAGTGGAGCATCACCATCCACAAGTCAAGCGCAAGTTGGTATACGTAAACCGAATCTCGAATGGAATGGTAGTTCAATGATAATTTATAATCGTGGAATTAGTTCATCTACATCCTCACCAAGAGGCGCAAACACTCCCCGTGGTCGTGAATTAGATATGAATGGAGTTGAATTTCGGCCTAGTACTGTCTCACAGGATTTGCACAAATTAAAGAAATTAGATTTATCCTATGCTGAAGTACTACGACGAGCTGATGCCTGTAAACAACACTACCATCGAAGGAAATAAACTTAAAATCCTTATAAGTTTCACAATGTTCCGTTAAATTTCAACAACATACATGAAAAGGGGGTTTGCTGCCACAGACTTAGATAGTTTTAAATATCCCAAACGGGTTTCAATGGTTAAATTGCCCATTTAATAATTATGTATATATATATATTTCGATTTGAAAAACAATAGAAATATGTGTAGACCGAGAAAAGTTGTTTTTTTTTAATATGAATAATAATGAAAAACACTTTCTGCTAGTGCCAATAGGCATCACAAAATACCTTACTTACAAATTTGTGTTATGTTAAAACAAAAACAAAAACTATAATTACTTTTGTAAATATTAAATGATATACAAAAACCGACTACTTTAAACAAATTAATTTTTTTCGTAATAATTTCGCGCAATCACATGGAGTTACATAGATCTTAACAATAAATTAATTCTACAAACTTTTATTTAAATTTTACAATATTGTATTCGCTTTATTGTAATAGGTTTTCTTTTATTAATTTTATTTAAAAGTTTTAAAATATTTAAAGCTCCTCAATAAATCCATATTCAATAGGAACTGAGAAAGACAGAAATAATGCTTTAAAAAACAACTCAAATATATATGTATGTAGAAAAGAACAAGCAAAAAAAATTAACGAATACAACCAATCAGATGAAGGTTTATGTGAGAGAAACTTTGTAATTTCTTTGGATCAAATTTAGCATGTAAAGTGTATTGCAGTCTGGACTGAATGAAATATATAACTATATAATATGTATAGACTATGGCGTTTTATTTGTTTTTACTTCGATGTGGTATTGGTATATCATACATGCATGTACGCGTATGTACTATTTACTCGTATATGTATTATAATTTTCAAATCTCGAATAAGATCCAGATTGAATATCTGCGAAGCATTTTTCACGCAACATTGATTATCTCCAATATTTGACATAGTTCTTTATTGACCGAATGAATGAAAAATATTTTCTGAACACGCAAAAACGTTGGCAGGTTAAAAGTAAACTGGCGATCACTAGGATGAGGCTATACATTTTGCAATCCATTTTCACCCTTTATACCTGTTTGAAATTTTGTACCCGCAAACTTTTACTACCTGCGTACAGGTACATATTTTCTCAACAGAAAGTCGTAAAATTAAAGGGTAATTAAATAAGAAACGACCATTGGAATTTCCCATGATCAAACAATGAACTTCTTGAAAAGCGTACAAAAAGATGCGCCACTAGGATGAGGTTTCAAGCCAAATCTTCGAAAGAAAGGAAAAAATGAATAAAATGTTTTAAAACATTTATTTATTATGTTTTTCTACATTAATAATGAGTATGCCCCATTTTTCGACATGACCTTTAGAAGACGGTTTGGAATAGAATCATACAGTTTTTTTTAAATAATCAAGAGAAATTTGAGCTCAGGCATCACGAATAACTTCAATTAAAGTGTCCTTGTCTTCAAATTGTCTGCCGCCTTCATATACTTTACGAGATAACCATGCCCAAACATTTTCGATTATGTTTAAGTCCGGTGAATAGGGCGGCCATGGCAAAAGTACCACGTCTTCTGATTGAACCCAACTTCTAAAAACCCTGGAAGTGTGGTTGGGGGCATTGTCTTGTTGGAATATCCAAGGCAGGGGGTCCGAAAATGTTTTTCACTTTTGAAAATGACCGTTCCAGTAAATATTTGTAGTTGTTTCCGTTCATTGTTGTGGACAAAAACTCCAACTCGATTGTGCCATAGTAGGTAATAGCTCCCCACACCATTACACCTGATGTACGGCTGTGGTGTCTTGTCAAAATAAGCTCCTCCTTTCTTAGATCATGGAAATAAAAGTTATAACCATCGGGGCCGTTAAGGTTAAACTTTTTTTCATTCGAAAAGACAACGCGTTTCCATTCAATGCTCCAAGCGGCATGTTCTCCTGAAAAAATCTTTCGATGCTGCTTGTGTTCTTGCCTCAAAACAGATTTCTTTTTAAGTTTTTTCTCTGTATAGTACCACTTTTTCGTATTATCCTTCGGACCGTTGCTATGCTGACTGATACTCTGCGGTTGGCCCTTATTTTAGTCGCTGGTAGAGTAGAATTTGAGGCCGTGCGTCCTTTTTGATTTTTCCCATAGTTTTGTGGATCCGCAAGATAACTGTTTACAGCAGTCTTACTTCTTTTAAGCCTCCTTGCAATTTCGCGGCCTGAGAGTCCTAACTGATTGAAAGCGTCTATTTTTCATCTTTCTGTCGCTGTCAAAGTCTTTCCGGAACCCTTTTTTTTTAAACTAAATAAAAACAGTTCTTTTAAACGCTTTTTTAATAATATTCTTAACAAAACTTTGAAAAAACACGCTGATGTGAACTCCTGCAACGAAATATTCGCAATTGCCTCATCCTAGTGGCGCATCTTTTTATACGCTTTTCAAGCTGTTCATTGTTTGATCCTGGGAAATTCCAACGGCCGTTTCTTATTTCTTATTTTAATTTTATGACTTCCTCTTGAGAAAATATGTACCTGTTCTCAGGTAGTAAAAGTTTGCGGGTACAAAATTTCAAACAGGTATAAAGAGTGAAAATCGATTGCAAAATGTATGGCCTCATCCTAGTGATAGCCAGTGTATGTATGTATCTGCATTGCCACCGCGCTGCTTATAGGATTGGTCTATTTTAGAGATCTAAATATATTTAGAGCTCGCTATATTCTGAAACTCATCGTAGGCGATGCCTGTTCTCATGCCTTTCAACCTGGTGCGAGAAGGCAAGATTTCTTTGAACGAAGACGAAAGTCTGATTTCACGGAATCTTGTCTGTGTCACAGGTTACAATGGATAGCGGTAAATGAGTTCCTATAAAGTTGATAGACAAGGTTTAGAGAAGATTTTCTCTGCTCTAGGCTGCTGGGCTTCCACTGACAGTTGAGTTTCATATAACCATAACACTTATAAGTGTCACAACTTCCTGCGACACCGCAGAACACAATCTCTTTGAGTGTCTAGCCTAAGCACTTCATCACTTACACATCTCTCTACGAAAAATGAGAATTTATAGTTTGCCTTAGTGAAGGTCTATTTTTTTTCCTTCAGTCTCTTTTATCAACTTCAGCTAAAATTGAAGCCCAATCTTTCGCACTTATGGACGATCATCCTTCTTAATTCAACTTCGAAAAAATAACAGTGGAAATGTTTGATATTTGTACGATAGTTATGCAAAATAAAATGCATATATGTAATATTAATAATCCAATTATTAAATGCAATCGTTTTGAATTCATAAATCTCCTTTAAAAAGAAAACCTTGAGCCATATTGACTTTAAATACAGCCCTGGTATACTCTAATCTTTACTGTGAGTTATCCTGTCATTTCATCTCGACAAAATACTTCCGTTTTACGTCATCATCCATACGTCTCCGGTGCTTTTTGCGACCTTAGCGTTATCCATATACATACCATACATCCATATCTAAGCTCTCTCATGTGGCTGAATGTTGTACAATTAGAATAAGCAGTGAGTGGCTAGCGATGTTCAGTGCTGTAACTATAACTACGAGTATAAATCAATTGTGCTTACTTACCCCCTCGTGGTAGCCATCGGGTTTCGTCCGAAGGGGCTTGATTTTCCAAGCCTATAAGCACGAGTGCTGAACAGGAGAAACTAGCAACAATATAATGTCCACTAAAAAATCGCTTAATTTTGAAATGGTGGATTGATTCGCGTTACTAAATCAGCAAAGGCGTCAACATGTAAGACTTCTTATACGAGCTACGAATATTTGAACTTACAAATTTGGAACTGAAAACAATAACAATTTTTATAACTAGTCAAGTCGTGTCGGCTTAACACCTATTGGGTCAACGGCAGCTCTAATAACCCAGGATCTTTGACCTCTTTTTCCTAAATAGTCCCTGGAAGTTCTGATGTTTTTATTTTAATAAACAGTGTGACTGATGGCACACGTTGGTCCTTTTGACGATATTTTCGATGACATTTCAGTAGGGTCACAGTTTAAACTACGCATGTGTAAAAACTGCTTCCACAGACTGTTAAACGGCGAGGACTCAAATCGATGATTTGGTAAGAGAAATGTGTACCTGATGAATGAAACTTAAGTAACTACAAAAAAAAAGACACCCTCTAAACTCCGCCAACTAAAGAGGCATCATCAATGTGGTTTTAGACCTCGTACGAGTAAATTAGGAACTTTGGATTAACACCAACTACCTGTACAAACGTGTCAAGACCGTAAATGACACCATTTCTAGTTAGGTATACATACGAGTATAAGCCTTTTTTTTTTAAATTTCTGGGATATCTCTGTCAAACCTGGCTGTATAGGATGATAAGGACAATAATAATTCGAGGACAAGAAAGATTTCCAGGATATCATGATAGCGATCCCTAGTAACTGTTACAGCATTGCCTCTAGCATACTCAATAGCCCAATGTTGACGCTGATCAAAACGGCGCACCATTCAGTCAATCTACGATGGTGAAATAGTTATTGATGTATTTATTAAGAATTTTTGCGTCACAATAGCGTCCTTTTTATTTATTAACAAAGCTAATCAAATCGAAATATGCTTCGCAGCTCATGATGATTCTTTGGCGAAAATGATTTTCGTCTACACCGAACTGTAAAACGTGAATACTCCGACTTCGTCGCCGTTTATGGTACTTTCCTTGCAGCTATTGCGTAATTTCAATTGTATAAAGATAAAATCTATATCTGTTTTGAGGATTTTTCACAAATATGATGAAGTCATGCCCAATTTCTTATCCACTATGCTAATGGAAGGTGTCTAGACGTTCACTCTATCTCACTACATCAATACTTTCTGCGGTCGATCTGTTTCCCAAAAAGCGACATTGGCGCCCATAAGGTTTGATTATATTGCGGTTTCGATTATCTATGTAGAACTCATTCATTTATCTATTTATGTATAATACTTCAAGTCAGTTATCTTCAAGATACGCCTTAACTTATTGAAACAGGTAAAATATTAAATCAAAAATTGTTAAATATTTTAGAAAAAAAAAATGCAAATATTAATTGCACATTTTTATTTTTATTTTTTTGTTCAAAGTCCAAACCATGCACACCAGAGACCGTCTTTGAAAGGCTATAACAATGTCCATTCTTTCAAACTCTTCCTGGATTTTTACAACTGCTTCATCAATCCTATGATTCAAGTTACGAGTATTATTTCTGATGAGTAAGCAATGTCCGTCAGCCGTCTCCATAAATAAAAGTCCATTGGGGGAAGTCCGGGGACCTTCAAGGCCATAGAATGGGTCCATCCCGACCTATCCACTAAGTTTTATACACGCGATCTAACCTTAATTCGAATTAAGACTTGGAGGAAGTCGATAGAATCCGATAACCTCGTTACTCAATATGTCTGCCCACACGTTGACGTTAGACTTATGCTAAAAAGCTTTGTGTTTCATGGAGTGAGGGTTGCTTTCTACCCAGCTATGTAAATTGTGGAAATTAGTGATTCGATTTCTGATGAATTGGGGCTCATCAATGAAGTTGTCTTTCGACAAATGTCTTTCTAGAAAGTAATTGTAGAATTATAAACGCTTCTCTTATGATAACGTATACCCCACCAAAATACATATGGCATTACATCGTTTCTAATTATATGACCACCACTGTATAGTAAAATAATTTAGGGTTTAACCGATCGCGCGACTTTGTTGCTCCGTTAAGGGTATGTCAACAACTGTCAGGCAGGCGCCTATATATCCAATACACTCACGAATCAAAGCACCAAAGGTTGGTCGGCGGGTGTAATTATAAGGGGAAAACTTTTGTTTGTACAAATGTGACTCTCAGTTCTCGTTTCCACTGTAGATAAATGGCACTTCTAAGGAAATAAACCGTTGTATCAAGTAATATGTTGCAGAAAATATAGCATATTTGGTACCGTTCCAAAGGCGTTGAAATTAAGTTAAGTGAAGAAATAAAATACGGTAAAAAAGCATAACCTTGATACAAATTTCGTCTGATAAATAAATATTTTCATGATTTGGCCTTATTTCACTTTGGATTAGTGAGTTCGTTTGGCTTTCGCACCTTCTATAAAGCGCAACTAATATGAATTAATTTAAGGGTGCAATGAAAACGTATGAGAAAATGCGTTCTACTCTCCCGATAATAAACAACTTCACTGAGTCCAATCCAAGTATACTATTAAAATCTTCTCAAGCCGTTTTAACACTTCCAACATGTGGAAGTGAGGAGCATACAGACGATCATCGTAAATCTCAACAACAGGTGTTCATATTGGTAACAAATTTGATCATCTAATCAATAAGCAAGTATTCCTTTAATAAAGCTGATGAAGCATTCTTCACACTTCCCAACGTCGTTGCTTACTTTCATGGATTCCGGAAGCACCATTAGCTTCGTTCAGCAGCGGTTTGTACCCCCAATTTTGACGAGTGCTGTTAAAGCTGACCAATACAAATTTGCTGGTATAAATAATAGTCCACTGGAGATATTAGGAATTGGAAGCTCTAAAATAAAATATCAAAATAATTTTGTATGTCTAAATATAATGTCGTTAAGGACTTAAGCATGAAGTATCCTCTCGTTCTAGGATGAGATTTCCTATAACTAAATAATTTGCAAATAATGAAAACGGAACAAACGAATGTGATAAATATTCTGGTTGAAACAGGTAATCAGAAAACAAATATTATAGCAGAAAGCTTTGAAGAGCAAATTATGAATATTGATATTTTAAACATAACAGACAAAAGAAATTTGAATACTAATTTAAACATAAATGTAAATGAAAACTTGTCGCATGCATATAGAAACACAATTTTACAAGTCGTCTCTGGAGCTTGTTCAAAGTGCATATGGAACTACATTAGTCCCAATTTTGAAAGAAAACATTAAAATGTAAATCCTTTTGACTAAAAAAGAATCATTTTGCTACACACCTCGTAGATTGCGAAAAAAAAGAGCTTCGTCTATGTATAGACTATAGAACTTTAAACAATTTAACTCTAAAAGACAACTATCTACTTCCTTTGATCGATAGGTTAAAAGATAAAAAATATTTTTCCATTATAGATCTACGTAGTGGATTCCATCATGTTGCAGCAGCCGATAACTCAGTTAAATTGATTTCCTTTGTAACACCCATAGGATAATTTGAATAGCTGAAGACGCCATTTAGCCTGAAAAACGCGCCATCGAGATTTTCAAAGATTCCTTCATAAAAGCGAAGATAAGCTGTTAATTTATATGGACGATTTGCTAATGGCAAGCGAAAATATCGAGCATCACTTAGAGTGTCATCACAGCGTGCTTGAGTCAACCTTTCAAAATGATTTAGAGCTTCGTCTTGACAAGTGTAAGTTTGCTTACGAAGAAATATCATATTTAGGATATACGGCGAATTCCACGGACATACGACCAAATTCAGAAAATTTAACAGCTGTATACGAGTTTCAAACTCCAAGGAGTATTAAAGATGTGCGCAGCTTCGTTGGCCTTTACTCATATTTTAAGAAATCTATAATGGTTTTCTCATGCCTAAACCTCTGTACGATCTTTTACGAAAGACACAGTTTCTCATTTCGGCTCAGAGCAATTAGGAAACTTTGAAATCCTTAAAGCCAAGTTGTTAGAAGCACTAAATTTTTCAATCTATAGTCCAACGAAAGAGACCGAAATGCATTCTACAACGTCAAGCATATGGAAAATTTCATCCGTGTCCATATTTTTCAAAGAGAGCCACTGATGCTGAATCTAGGCATCACAGTTACGAGTTAGAAACTCTTTCAATAACCTACGCACTGAGGATCTATTTAACTAGCATCCATAAATCACTATGCCACCTTGGCGTTGATAAACGCTTCAATTATATAAGTAAAACTTACTGGTTTCCATCCATGGAAAAAATCAAAACCTTGATTTCAAATTGCCGAAAATGCATATATGTGGGATTCTTTAGCGAACGGACAAATAAAACCAAATCAGTAAATTAAATTCACAAACTCCGAATCTCTCTTTATTTAGGCAACGATCTGCCCTTCTTCATGGGTTGACATAAACTGCTCTTAAAACTACCCTGCCTGCTGCTTTACATATTTTACAGTAACATTTTTGTGTGCGTACGTTTGTGTCTTCCTTTTTCTTCGTTCTCGTATGAGTTAGCAGTTAGCGGTTCTTATGTCCGTCTCGTTTGATCTTCTAACACACTGAAGTCTATCTTCTGTAATGTATCGTTCGTTTGTTTGGCTATCCTGACACCTCATTCGACCAGAATGAAGGGTTCCACTTCTTCATGTTCTCGGCCACAGTGTTCGTCTTTAAGGGCCCTTCATGATCGTCGACCTACTGGACTTCATACCTGCCATGGTTCAATCTTTTGGTGACTTTGTAGGGTCCGAAGTTCTTCGGGCGCAATTTCATCCCAGTACCGAACTAAGTGCGCTTAATGGCGACTAACTCGTTCAGTTCATACTGCAGCTCCGGAACCCTATTTCTGTCAAAACCCTTCTTATCTCGCGCTGAATGCTGGCAAATGTTTTCACGTACTTGCTCGCGTATAGAATCTCTCTCCTTTTCTAACTCCTGCACCGTTGCTTCAACGAGTAGCTCGCGCAGATCTGGATAGTCTGGAACGCGCATCTCCAGACCCGTAAGGATTCGAAACGGACTGAACTTTGTGCTTCTTGATGGAGAGTTGTTCAGAACTCGCTGCACCTTGTCGACGAGCTTATACCATTCCTTCCTACACCCTACAGAGGACTTTTCCAAAATCGGTATGACGATTTTGTGGATCCTTTCCACCTGGCCGTTGCCTCGGGGAACTCCTGTGGATATCATCAGATGCTGAATGCAATCTTCTCGATAGTACTCCCAGAATGCTGCTGATGTAAAGGCTGCTCCCCTATCAGTTATGATTCGTTGCGGGCTGCCAAAGACCCTGGACTGATCCTTCAACCGCTGTGCTACCTCAGATGTTCTCTTCGTTGGACAGAACCGAATTTGGAGAAGGCATCAACCACTACGAGTATATGGTTATACCTCTTGTGGGTTTACTCCATCGGCCCAACGTGGTCGATATGATAGGTTCCCAAAGGCTTGTCTTCTTTGTTGATAGGGCTAAGGAGACCTTCCTTCTTCCCTGCTTTTGCTTCCGCTATAACGCACTTCATGCAACCCCTGACTATGTCTGTCGTCTTTTTTGGTTAAATCCGGAATGAAGAATGTCTTTTCCACGAATTCCTTGGTCCTTTTGATGGAAAAATGACCTTGACGGTGCGCCATGCTGATTATTTCTTGCTCCATCAACGTACGAGTAGGTACTACTATCAGCTCCTTTACCGGATCTTTGAACAGCACTTCGTTCTTCAGATAAAAATCTTCGTATTCCTCCCTTTCGAGAACTTTTCTTCAATGAGTTTTCTATTAAGACAGTGTACCCTGCTTAACGGGTCCGCATGCCGCAGCTTCGAACCGGAATGATGTTCAATTTCGTACTGAAATTCTTGCAGGAACATAGCCCATCTGGACACTCTTAATGGAACGTCCTTCTTCCTCATCGTCATGGCGAACACATTGCAATCCGTGACGATTTTGAACTTCATCCCCGTCACGTACACCACTTCTTCAATGCCTCGATTATGGCCAGCACCTCCAGCTCATAAGAGTGGTATTTTTCTTCTGTCGGCGTTGTTTTCCGACTCGTATATTGGGTCAGGTGGAATAGCTGATCTTCGCTATCTTGCTGGCATCCGCGTGAATCTCGCCCTAGGGTGATTTAGTTAGACCTGCTTTTAGTTGTTTAAATGATGTCATTTGTTCGTCTTCCCACACGAAGTTCTCTCCCTTACGGAGTAAGTCAGACAAAGGTTTGACGACGACGGTGTTCGCGCTGAATGGCGAAAAGTATTGAAAGGAATGAGAGAATTAAAAGTCGTGCTGAAAATTGCGAAAAGAAACTCTGCGAACACGAACTAAATAAAAACACGTCCTTTGGGGTTGAAAGCAGACAGCAGACTCACTGTTTTTTTTATTTAAATTTCTTGAAGTGTCAATTAGGTAACGTAATGTAATGTATTGTGTTTGTAAGATGATATCGTAACATTATGTTTGTGTGATGGTATCGTAACATTCCGCCCACCTTGGAACAAATGGATAATAAGTTCCAAAGTCCTTTTTTTATGATGAGTTATTGATGGGTTCTTCATGTGCGTCCAGTAGGGATATCTTGATAATAGGACGAGTCAAAAAACCATCAGCTGTTTTAAGAGTGACTACGCGCACTTTGCCGTCTGCTCCTGGATGAATATTTGTCACTCTTGCAAGTTTCCATTTGATTGGAAGTAGCTTCTCATCTTTGATAATGACTAAGTCACCCATCTTGAAGTTGGAACTGGAGCGGTTCCATTTTGATCGCTGTTGCAGTTGGACGAGATACTCCGAGCTCCATCTTCTCCAAAAATGTTGTCTAAAACTGGAAATTAGATGCCATCTGTTAGCAAAGCTTCCTTTAAAATCCGTCATATCAGGCTCAGGAATCGTTTTCAGTGACTCCCCAATCAGGAAATGTCCTGGGGTCAGAACAAGTAAGTCGTTTTCATCGGATGATATAGAGCAAAGAAGTCGGGAATTGACACAAGCTTCGATTTCCGCCAACAGCGTTGAATACTCTTCAAACGTTAATAAATTATCTCCTAGTGTGCGGCGCAGGTGATATTTGACACGTTTAACAGCAAATTCCCAATAACCGCCCATGTGAGGAGAAGCTGGCGGATTGAAGTGCCAAGTCGTGCCGTCGTCTGCAAGATATTTGGCTAACGCTTCGTCTTTGATGGCTTGGGCTAGCAAAATGTTAAGCTCCTTTTCAGCTCCAATGAAATTGGAGCCATTGTCGCTGTACAACTCCTTACAATGACAGCGACGGGATACGAATCTCTTGAACACAGCGACAAACGTTGATGATGACAAATCACTGGCTAGTTCTAAATGCATTGCGCCTGTTGCCATGCAAATAAAAATCAAAATGTATCTTTTCACGGCTTTTGAACCTCGACCTCTGGAAAAACGTAGATGTATTGGACCCGCAAAGTCCACACCGCTGCGTTGGAAGGGTCTGCAAGCTACAACACGAGGCCTCGGCAAATCGCCCATCAGCTGTTGTTGGATTATGTGGGAGTGTCGGCGGCATGTAACACACAATCTGCATATTTTTCGTAGTATGTTTCGAGCGCCAATGACCCAAAAGCGGTTCTGGAGCATTGCTTGCATAGCTTGTGGACCTGCGTGAAGTGTCATGCGATGGATGTCTTCACAAATGAGAGTCGTGATTCTTGCTGTTGCTGGCAATAGAATAGGATACTTCTTGTCCGGTAGTAACGCAGCATTGTATAGCCTTCCGCCCACCCTGAGCACACATTTCTGGTCTAAGAATGGATACAGCCTCAAAAGCTTGCTGTGGCGGCTCAAAGACTGTTTAGACTTGAGGTGTTGAATGTCCACTGCGAAGAAAGATGCCTGAGTAAGCTTTACCCATGTGATGAAAGCTTCTTCTAACTCGGAAAGTTGCAGAAACTTTCTTGTACGAAGACAACCACGATTTGTTTGTTTGCGTTCTGCAACAGCTAGTCGAGAGTTGTAGAGAAATCGTAAGACATATGCGGTGACACGCTTCAACTTCCGCAATGATGAATACCGATGGACAAGCTCCCAAATAGGTGGTACTTGCTGCACACTTGTAACGTTGACTACTTCTGAGCGTTGATCCATGTTGGTTGAGAAAATCCGTTGTGGAGGCCATGAAGACTCTAGCTGACTTAGCCAATGTGGGCCGTTCCACCACAGTGGGTGATCGGCAAGATGATTCGGTTGTACACCGCGCGTGGCGCAGTCTGCTGGGTTTTCTGCGGATGGTACGTGAAACCAGTTTTCGGCGGGTACAGTCTGTTGGATCTGCGATACGCGATTGGCCACAAAGGTACACCATTTTCCAGGATGTTTGCTTAACCATGCGAGGGCTACACTTGAGTCCGTCCATCCATACACGTTTCGGATGTTTTTTCCCAACGTAGGTCTTGTATGTTTGACCAGTTGTGCTAATAAGACAGCACCGCAAAGCTCCAAGCGTGGTAGAGACAACGTCGTTAGCTTCAATGGAGCGACTCTTGTTTTAGCCGTTAGAAGGTGGACAGATATTTTGCCGTCGGGATAAACTGTGCGGAGATATATGGCGGCGGCGTATGCTGATTGTGAAGCGTCGGCATAGCCATGTAGATCTGCTATAGTGTTAGGAATCCTGACACGGATCCACCTCGGCACTTTGATTGTTGCGATACTCGTGATGTGGTCCCTGTAGCTTAACCATTGGCGTTTAACATATTCCGGCACAACTTCATCCCAGTCCACCTTAGGCTTCCACAGACGTTGGAATAACATCTTAGGGATGATTGTACTAGGAGAGAGCGGATCTAATAACTTTGATGCCTCTGAAAGAAACAAACGTTTAGTTAGGTTTGTGGTGTGTAAATCATGAACCTGAACAGCAAATCCCAGGCTGTCGGATGAGGGTTCCCACTGAAGACCCAGAGTTCGTACGCTGTCCGGTTCTGATAAATCCAAAGACTGCAGAATTTCTCGTTGGTCTTCTGGAATCGCATTGATGACGAGCGGAGAATTTGTTGACCATTTGCGAAGACAAAAGCCACCTCGACTCAGTATTGTCGAAACCTCAGCTTGAAGTCGGCACAGGTCAGATTCCTCAAAACAACCAGTTAACAAGTCATCCATGTAGAAATGGTGAAGAATGTCTTGTTGCTGCAGGGTAGTCCTGACCTTCGTCTAGCGCGGTTTGTTGGACACACTTCACTGCGAGATGGGAAGACGAGGCCACTCCGTAGGTGACAGTTAAAATTCTATATTCTTCGATATCATCGTGCGGAGAGTCACGCCAGAAAATTCGTTGATAATCAATGTGTTCTTCGTCGATACGAACCTGACGATACATCTTTGCTATGTCGGCGCTCATGGCAAAACGAATTAGCGCTAGGAAAAGATCTGGTTGAAGTTGAGGGCCAATCATTTGAGAGTCGTTTAGGGAAAAGCCAGTTGTAGTGCGGCACGAAGCGTTGAAAACAACTCTCAACTTAGTTGTAGTACTGGTTTCTTTGATGACAGCTCTATGTGGCATATAGTAGTGCTTGCCAGCTACTGGAATATACTCAACCTTTTCCATATGGCCTAGTTGTACAAATTCATGGATGAAATCTTTGTACTGGGTCCTGAGTTTTTCACGTTTGGCGAAAAGCGATTCCATTCGGAGAAGAGCAGGAACGGCAGCGCGACGAGAATCACCAAGTGGGGACTCAGACTTAAACGGTAGTTTGACTACGTAGCGGCCATCCTCTTTGCGGTAATGCGTGTCTGCAAAATGCTTTTCGCACAGCTGTTCCTCGAAGGTTAGATGTTTCACTTCAGGAACGAATTCGATCTCCCAGAATCTGGAGACTGCTTTTGTCAGTGAATTGCCGGTATACAGACAAACGGCGGCATTAGTCGTAAAAGTGGGCTTCGTGTCGATGACCTTCCCAAAAAGAACCCAGCCAAGTGTTAATTGCTTTGCGATGAGAGTACCAATAGGGCCCATGACCAAGCCAGTGCGAAGAAATTGTCCTGGTTCATCCGATCCCAGCAATATGTCGACAGCAGCTGGTATGTGAAATTGGGGATCTGCTAACTTCAGACGAGTGATATGTGGCCAGACGATTTTGGTGAGTTTTGATGATGGTAAATCGCTTGTAATTTTCTGCAAAATGTTGGCACGGATTGTGGTGATGAAGGTGTGGTCGAACGAGGACAAAGTGAGCTCAACTTCGCCTTTGGAGTTTCCAGCTGTAGTGCCGCCTACTCCTTCAATCGTTGCTGAAAACGGAGATCTTTTTAGTTTAAGTTTTTGTACAAACCTTTCACTGATGAAGGAAAGATGCGATCCATTGTCGAATAGGAGCCTGGCTGGTTGGTATCTTCCGGAATGATCGACGATCTTTACCATAGCGGTGGCGAGTAGCACTTGGTGTTCTGTATGCGCGAGATGTGACTGTAGAAACTGGCTGCTTAAGCTTGAGCCTTGCACGTTTGTTGTAGCTTCCTGATGTAGAAGTGTGTGATGACGTGCTTAGCAGACACGACATGTATTTCTACTGCGGCATTCTTGATGATCATGCCCTGTTGCTAGACAGTTTTTGCGCAAATGCTGGTCTTGGACGGCAGCAGCTCTTTTGGAAATTTCAAGAGAACGAAATTTGTCACAGATGTATATCTTGTGCTTTGAAGAACAGAAGACACATTTGTCGTTTTGTGGTTTTGGTATTAACGACACGTCAGAAGGAGCTACGGTGTGTAGTGAACCTGAGGTGGACTTCGGTTTATTTCTTGATTGCTGGTGACATTTAACAATGGAAACTGCTTGATTTGAATTTATCGCGTCTATAGAACGGCATCTGGTTTCGATAAATGAGACCAGGGTTTCGAAAGTGGGAACGTCGTCACTTGTTTGAAATAGTTCCCATTGCCTGTGGGTTTCAGAATCAAGTTTGCTTACCGTTAAATGAACCGGCCAATCGTCCCAGTTTGTAACAGGCCTGCCAAGTGCTTTGAGGCTTTGATAATGCTCTTGAGTGGCGTCCAGAAGTCCTTTTAGAGCTGCCGATGATTCACTGTTCACTTTCTTTAATCCGAATAGTGCCTTAAAATGCGAGTCAATAATGATGCGCTGGATGTTGTAGCATTTTTTTAAGAGTGTCCATGCTTCTTCGTAGTTCTGGTCGGTTAAAGGAAATCCCTTAATCACATGAAGTGCTTCACCCTGCAAACTGCAACGCAGGTAGTGAAATTTCTGCGATCCGTTAAGTGATGGTTCATTAGGAATCATCGACTCGAAAGCATCGCTAAATGGTCGCCAATCTTTGGGATCGCCAGAAAAATGCGGAAGGGGTATGGTTGACAGTTTTATGTCAGCACGTGATTGCGGTTTTATGTCACGAGTACAATGCGGTTGCGATGTAACTGCAAACGTCTTGGCAGCGCGTTTGAAATTGGCCACTGCTTGTCGATACCAATCCTCACCTTGCTCTCTTTCTGCTTCTTGCTCCTCTAAAGTTTCACCGCCACAAGAAACTTCCACTTCGTCCTGACCTTGGCAAGATTGAGCCCACACACCCGATAGAAGATGGAGATACGATTCGATTTCAGCCTCATCGAACGAATCAGCTTTTTTACTCGCGGCGAGACTACTTTTAATAGAGTTGCGCGCACTATCGCGTTTTATTAAATTATTTTTGCTCATATTTTAATCGCACAAAGAAAAGCGCAACTGTACTGCGCAAAAGATGAACAGTTTTAGAAAATGATTAAAAGTAACGGTTAACGGTTTTGTATATATGTATGTATAAACGAATGGGTAAACGAGTGAATTTAAATAAATTGCCGATAGGTCACGAAAAGTTCAATTTTTGCACATATTTATTCGGTAACGAAGGACCAATGTTCGCGCTGAATGGTGAAAAGTATTGAAAGGAATGAGAATTAAAAGTCGTGCTGAAAATTGCGAAAAGAAACTCTGCGAACACGAACTAAATAAAAACACGTCCTTTGGGGTTGAAAGCAGACAACAGACTCACTGTTTTTTTTATTTAAATTTCTTGAAATGTCAATTAGGTAAAACGTAATGTAATGTATTATGTTTGCGAGATGATATCGTAACAGACGGCGAACCCCTTCACGAACCTCCTCGTTAATTTTGGACAAGCGAAGGAGGCTGAAATTAATATCCGCCAAATCATTAAATAATTGCAACGTATTGATGCTTTGGATATTTTATTTCTAAGTAGAGAAATATTGTACATAAGAAAGACATACGTATATAATAAATTTACTTACCGCAGTTTGCACTTCTCCTTTCGCTTCCAAGATCAGAATGATCTCGAAAAGATTATGTTCAAAGGTAGAGGAGTACAAACTGCGGTGAGAGTGTGACAGCTAGTCATTTATCAGTTCGGTCTCTGTACAGTAGGTGGCGTAGCGGCGAATGAATTCTGTTCGTTCTAAAATTTGTGGCATAAAGCGTTCTTTAACACTCCTAAAATAAGATATCAAGCCCAGAAAACGTTGAAGCGCCTTTTTATCCGTTGGTATTGGACACTCTCTTGTCACAGCTCTTGTCTTTCCATCAAATGGTCGAATGGTGTTGTTCTCGATGACATACCCGAGGAATTCAATTCTTTTCCTAAGAAACTGGCACTTACTCCAATTTAAACGTAAACCGTGCCTAGCCGCCACTTCCAGGACCTTTTCCAATTTCTCGATACCCTCGTCCTCGTCCTTCGACGGTATTATCAGATCGTCACATTATTTGGCTTAAGTTGAATTCGAAATGAATAACACAGTCTTTAAGGCTACAAGTTTTACACCAAGCATGTTTCTTTTTGGAAGGGTGAATTTTGTAATAAAGTATTTAAACACCTAGTTTGTGCAAAAAATTAAGATAGAGCTGATTTAGAATTTATCTCAGAACAAGCATTTGAGACATTAAGAAAAAAATAAAAATTATAACAAATCTTATGATTATGTAATGAACAAACCACTAAATGGATATGAAGAAGGCGGTTTGGTTATGGTGAAACACGTTATAAAGTCCAGTCTATTCTAGTAATCCTGGAAGTGATCCAGACGAAATTCGAGCGTAACCATACTTTGATGTTGTTTGCACTGAGTCCATAGATGAACTAACCTAGATGGCAAACTTTCCAGATATTGGAAAATCTTAAAATCGGTTTTCTACTGGTCGCCCCTATCCGTGCGATCCTGTCAGTGAATACGTGTGAATTGTCATCAATGGCAACTTCCTTCTCATTTTATACAAACCACACTCATTTTAATCAAAAAAACGCCATCCACATTACACACACTCGTGCAAATCGCTCTCATTCTAGTAATTTTATTTGTAAATTGCTCTCATTCTATCAAATTTTGAGAAAGCAATAGAGAATGTAAAAGTGTTGGAATCCACTTACAGTGTGTCTGCGAGAGATTTAAGGGTTTGTAAAAGTATTAGTAGAATTTGACATCTAGGTTAGTTTATATATAACTGAGTCTCAGAGCATACTGATTATCTGCTTAAATGGCATTGGATAATGTATTGTGGAAAAGATAAGAAGCCGGTATTGACCGATGCGAAACCAGAGTGTGGAGAGAATGCATGGACGTGGAAGGCGTGTCCATTGTATATTTTCTCAGTGGAGTTGGCAATGACGATTTTATGGAAATCACTCTTTCACAATTATTGTGTTGAAAAGAAGAAATAATGTTTTCCTAATATGAATTTGAATTTGCTTTTGATGCAAATGGCTTAAATATGAAAGGAGGTGGAGAAAGTTCAACCGTTTCGTAAATATCATTTTCCAGTGAGCAGATGAGTAGCATACGCTTCCAGGCCCACTTTGCGCAGTTTTCCAATTTCACGGTGATGGAGGGATGAATAGGTACCTGTTCACATTGGCGCGAGCAGGAAGATTGTCCGAAAGGGAGCGAACCCTTTTTATTGAAGTGGGAAGAAGAATGCACCGAAAATCCATTTCTATCGTTCCATTCCATATCGTTCCATTTCTGACATATTTTTTCATTTTGGTTTTCATCACTGCTCAAATTTAAAAATTAAAAATGCTCCGGTTCCAGTGTTCCGTTTGTCAAAAAGTCTTTCCAACACCATAAAAATGTGAACACGGTGTTCGTGGTGAGGACTTTCATCCCCTCGCCAATGTGAACAGGCACTAAGAAACACTGTTGCCAAAATACAGAGGCCCTTATGGAGTTTTTAAGACCCTATCGAATGACAGGTATATAGTTAAAGGATATTGATGGTATTCAAATCCCTCACAGTCCACACACTGGCGTTTGTTCCCCCTATAACATGAAACCATATATTATATTTCAGAAATTTTAAATTTGACTACAAATTAAACCTGATTATTACAAAGCTACATTATTCGGCTGCTTTTCAATATTCAATGTACGAGTAGTTGTCGTTTACATGTGTATTTTTAAGAACTCTTTGAGTTTACTACTTTTGATATGATAACTATGAAATAATTTCGAATTGTAAAAAACAAAATAAGTTTAATATTTTATGAACATAATCTATTATAATTTATTATTAAGTAATAAGATGTAGCTCTTGAGTTATTCCTTAACGGAAATAATGAGGTAAATTGATTTCAAATTTCAAAATAAATTTTTTAAATCGGGACGACTATCATATCATTTCCATGTACTCGTATATGCATATTGTATACATATACATGTATATGATGTATGTTAAATTGGCTATTTTACTTAGCTAAATTAACACTAGCTTTGTTCAGTGAGAAAAAATCAGAATAGAAAAGCACGAAATTGTGAAAAATGTCAGATCAAGTTTGAACAGAAAAATACGGCCATAGGTTAGCTGTCAAAAATCGAAACATTCCATATTTTGCAGTTCTACCGGTTCAAAATCAAAATGGTGCAAAATCCTCATTGTGATTTAGATCAGCACCAAACGATTGCTCGAAAATTTGCACGCAAAAATTGTCATCTCAAAGAATAATGAAAATTAGCGTGAAACATGTTTAGTTCCATTAAAGTTTGTAATTACCAAATTACCACTACAGACTGTCTTTTTTCTGACTTGACTTCAATCTCTTCCATGTTTAGCTTTAACGAAAAATTACAATCACAAATCTCTAGAATCAAATCAACTTCAACTACCATGATACAAATATAAAGGCAATATGTTGCGCATGTGTTAACAAGAAAACAAGAGAAAAATCCAAAATGGCTGACCGTAGTGACATCAATTGTCCCTTACGTTTATTAGTGCTTTGAGAAATACATTAGTTTGAATTCTTTATGAAAATGTTTCTTTATTTATCGTTAGAAATATTAATTAATAGAAATTCAAAAAGAACCATCGCTTGTGATTTAGTGCCGGGGTGTCTGAAAATAAATTTAATATGTATGAGACAAAAAAACGTCTGCTATTGTTTGAACACATATGTATGGCAAATGCAGTTTATTGATATACAAGTTTACAACAAAGTTATTCCATGTTTAAAAGAAAATATTACAAGTTCAAAATAAAATTACTTATGTCTATTATTTTATAAAATTGTTTTTGTCATTTTTCTTTTTCTTTTTGTCAAATTATTTTCGATTGCGTAATTCTGAAGTACATTCGCGACAGAAAGAAAATTTGTTCTTTCTTTCGGAAGGTGTCTTTTGATAAATTTTGATATATTGAATAGATAAATCCGGATTTTTAATCCTGTGGCAAATGTACGAGTAGTCTGCCAAATGCTTCAGTACATCGTACTGCAAAGATTCCAGTTCATCCGCCGGTTCTTTAGTCGTTGGAAAGTCAGGATTTAGTGTTATTAGAAGGATGCTACTTAAATAGCCCATACCTTCCAAATCTGGAGTGTCATCTACTGAAGTATTGCCTGCGAAAGACACAAATAGTATATTGTGTTGCATTAAAATAATATATAATTACTTGAAGAAAAGAAACAATATATACCATTCAGTGATAAACTCCCTTCATTTCGTACAAGTACACTTGCGGTCATAAAAATGCCTAATTACATCAGATCATAAGGGTTTTTCCAATACTAATGAAGGGTATTCCCCATAGAGGAGATCAGCCTCGTATTCAGTGCAAAAAAAATCAGTTTGAATTGAGTTGTGACGGTGGCAAGTAAAAAAAAAGTGAAATGTCTGGTAAATATCATCAACTGACTCGGTTGAACTCGAAAAAGTTCAAATATTGACTTCAGTCGAAGAAGGGCTTGGCTATCGTGAGATTGCGGTTAAAATAGGATGCTGTCATTCAACTATCGTACGATTAATGAAGAAAAAAGAAAATTTGGATCCACTGGAAAGGAAAAACGGCTCGGGACGAAAACGTAAAACAACCCAGAAGGCAGACAATGAATTACAACGAATTAGCATGAAAGATCGCTTTAAAAGTGCTGTCCGCATAAGAGCAGAGCTGAGTGGATTGCATCAAGTTGATTTAAGCGCCGAAACCATACGCCGACGGCTACGGGAGATAGGTTTATATGGAAGACGACCAGCGAAAAAACCTCTCCTAACCACAAAAATGAAAAAAGCTCTCTTGACGTGGGCAAAAAAGTACGAAGAATGGACGCAGGATGATTGGCGATATGTGATATGGTCCGATGAAAGTAAATTTAATTTGTTGTGTGCAGACAATTTGCCATACGTACGACGGTCAACAGGTGAAAGGTTCAAGGACGAGTGCATAGTCAAAACAGTGAAGTTTCCTCAAAGCCAGATTGTTTGGGGATGTTTTTCTTTTTACGTTTTGGGCCCTTTGCACTTTGTTAATGGAACTATGAACGCTCAAAAGTATGGAGAAATAGTAAGGGAGTTTTTGGTACCAGCAATTGAACAGCATCATTCGTATACTGACAAGTGCATTTTTCAAGATGATTCTGCACCTTGCCACCGCGCCAAATCCGTAAGTAAAGTATTCTAAATCAACTTCTAGATGTCTACTTTATAAATAATAAACAGACAATTAACTAGAGTCTTTCAATAATTTTCAGCTCAAGACAACGTTTGATGACCTCGGAATTACCAGACTAGACTGGCCAGCTAATTCGCCCGATTTAAACCCAATCGAACACTTGTGGCATGTAATGAAAAGTAAAGTGGCTGAACATAAACCAGAGAGTAAAAAAAAGCTAAATGAAGTTCTGGAACATGTATGGAATACTGAAATGTCAAGGGATATTACTGAACTTCTAGTAAACTCGATGCCTTCTAGAATAAAAGCGGTTATAACCGCCAAAGCAGGAGCAACTCGGTATTGATAATTTTTTGATAAAAGTGGCATATCTAAACATCTTATATACACATACATAAAAAATGTATCGTTTGATTTTGTTAACCAATGACTGTATTAAAATATTTTAAAAAAATAAGGAAATTACCTTGTTTTTCTTTCTTCGTTAATATCTTTTTTCAAACATTCAATAAACAGATGGAAATTAGATAGAAATACTTATAAACTACTGCGGAGTACTCAACAAAAATTTCATTTCATTATAAAAATTATTATCGTAGTTATTAACAATTTTTCAATCATTTTGATATGGTGCGGTTTTTATGACCGCAAGTGTATACGAGTATATGACCGAAGTCGGTACATAAATTCCAACCGGTTTGGATGATCATATAGGCCATATTTCGATCGAATCGTTCCGAAAAAATTCTCTAAAACATCTTGCTTAAGCCTGTATGTCAGTAAATACGAAATATCGTATTCAGTTTTCAGGTCATTGTACAAAAGTTTTAGAGAATTATTCGCCATGAAATTGTAAATTTGTTTGTAATATTTGATTTTAAAGAAAATTACTTGTATTAGATACCTGTTTGAAAAATTCAGAACACTTAAGCCATCCTTCAGAACTCAGTTCACCCAAACTGCCAGCACGCATAGTAGCTTGAGATACCATTAATTGCTCGATAATACTAAAAAGTATTTGTTTGGTCTTCCGTTGGTCGAAATCGTAAAAAATTGGCCGTTTCCAATTGCCAAACAAGTCCTTTATCCTTGCCACTTGGAAGTATTTTGCAGCTTTAAGCGTCTCATCTTTGCGTTTGTCGTAGACTATTTTCTCTTTGACTTTAATTTCGTACACTTATTTAATTTGTGATTTACTTACTGGAAATATGTCGGGGTGAGCTCCTCAGTTTGCGTACTACAATTGATCATTGTTGGTTCCATTTGTGATCCGCAGTCTAACTTAGTAGTCTCCTCGCCTGTTTGTGTGGAGCAATTGATATTGTTCGATAGGCATAAATTGTCCGTTGGGACTTCCAGCTCTATTTTCTCCTTGTCAATTACTGGATCACTAAAATAAAAAATTAGTTGATGTTAGTATACCTGAATAACGAGTATAATAATTAATCTGCACTTGCCTGGAGATAAAAAGTCTATTTTGGATACGTAAATCCCGAGCAGTTGTTTCGTTTTTGTCATTCGGAAATGGCAAGAAAACGTAAGGCACTGCGTCTTCTTTGTAACATCTTGTTTTTAAAGATATTCCATATTGTTCATACAGTAGGTTCTTTGGCACAAAATCACTTTTTTCAAAATGTTTAGAACAAATTCGTGCTGTCTTCGTGTTGAACTTATCTTATCGACGACAAAAAAAAAACACACTGCTTGCACATTTTGTTTTGTTTTGGGAATGAATGATATGATATGATGTATCTTCATTCCCAGTTTTAATTTTATTGTTATTATTGTTCACGGAACACAAAAAAACTGCACAGCGCATTTTAACACTTTTAATCTTCTGTATTCACTTTAAATAAAAATATAACCAATGGAAACAAAGTTTCTTTCGCCTAACTATGTCACAGACGGTGGCCATATTGAGAGAATTTGACAGATGCGCAGAACGAAACCAAAATATTCGCACGGAGTATATTACCTTCAATACATGTACCTTGTTCAACTACAGCTGTTTTTGAGACCTCTCACAAAGTGTAGTTGCAGAAAATCCTGTTCCAATCTACTTGGAACACACTCATTGAACACGAAGCACTTCAGTTTTCTCATTGAATGGAAAAACTTGGACTTTTCTGTGCTGAACTACTTGGAACAATCTCATTGAACAAAACTACTTCGATTTGACCAGTCATATGACTGTGAAATAAAAACCAATAAAAGTGAAATTGTGTACTTTGTTTTCTGTTGTGGCTATCGTACATGTTTAGATTAAAATGTCTACTTAATTGCCTAAGACTAGTATGTGGATGGTTTCTGACGTAATGCCAAACGTCTTCGTAAATGCGAACGCATTCTGCTAAAGCTGGATGTGAGTCTCTCGATGATCTCCGCGTTGTTCCTGTCTTCCTTAACTTGGAAAAGATTCTAATAAATGTCCCTCCATTTAGGAGAGTCCTATCAGGGTACCATCTGAGATATTCCAATCTCGCTCGTTGAACGTTACCGTTCCAAAACCATAGATATAAACCAACCTCACATTCCAAGAGAAGAAAAATCTCTCCGTCCTATTCGGACTCCCACCCCTGGAGAGTCAATATCGAAACCAAACACACCTGAGCTTCAAACCACTACATCACAAACTTTCCTTTCTACTCCTTCTAACTTTCCGCCCGCGCCCGGGCAACAGTATAAGGGTATTCATAACCCCTTAGGCGCGCGTAAATTATAAAAAAATAAAAAATAAAAAATGTCTTCGAATTCTTGTGTTGAAAAGTCCACCATGGAGAATTAAACGTTAATATCTCGGTTTAAACCTGCAAACTGGTTATGCAAATAATTTTGCCGTCTTTTCATATTACATATTTCGTAAGAGACCTGCTTAATTTTTTTTCCCCCGAAAACTTCTTTTCTTGACCATTATTTACACGAGGTGGTCCTTTTTCCCCTTTTAGGGGTCATAAAATAATAAACTTATTTTAAAGAGCAGCTGTTAACTAGTTCATTTTATAGGACTGTTGTAAGAGAATACCACATTTTTGAGTTTTATAGGTTGAACTAGCTGGGTCGTATCTTGAAAATACTACACATTCTAAAGTTGCAAAAAGTGTGGGTTAATAAGATAATTTTCCGAAAAAAATTATGAGAAATTCAAAATTTGATCTTCAATAACTTTTGGCACATTAATTTCAGTGCAACATTTACTTAAAAACAATTAAAGTTATTATAATTACGAGTTCAACCATGCTCCATACACTCAAAAATTTGAAAGATGTTATTTTAAATAGGAGTCAAAACAGGGCAGCGTAAGGCTTTGCTTAAAACCCCTTTATCTTGGAGTTTCTCCGAGCCTCCCCCCCATCTACACATCTATATGATTTTTTCTTAAAATATGTCAAGGAATGTCCACTTAAAGCCTTTGACAAATTAACCGGAACATCGTCTATAAACCTGAACTGTGATTGAATGCATTATGATCTATGTCAAGATTCAATTCTTAATTGCTATTGGTATGGATACAATTTACACACATAGGTTTTTCGCTCTGTTTTGCACAATCACTGCTTTTACATTCTTACAAGCTTGTTGTCTCTTGCACTCCGTTGATTTATAGTAAAATCCTAGACATTTGAACCACCTACTAATAAAAATTGGTTCGAGCATTTTGTATTTCCCCCAACCTACTCTAAAATTTCCTTCTTTCATAATTTTCTTATATCATATGCTTCAATAATCGCATGATACTCTGGGGATACCTTTTCTTTAATTTGGATGATAAGATCATCACATCTCCATCTCTTCGTTAGTCCATGCATTTTTATTCTGAAACTTCGTATTTCAAGTCGTTGAACCACATAACATACTTTTTACTTCATTCATTTTCAAAGTAAATTTTCAGTTTTTGAATGGATTGCTTATCATCACACGCCACTATTCGTAACACTATTTCTCACTATATTGCATGCTTTTGTTAATTTCTTACTATCACTTATTGCAGATGATACAAGAGAGACTGTTTTATAATAGCCAACTTGGCACTATGGCACTTAGTCGGAATATGCTTGTATTTGGATGGTTGTGTGACAAATTTTGACAAATTTTCGGGTGTTTGAGAGGTCTTATACTAGGGCTTGA
Organism: Volucella zonaria; assembly: GCA_963966105.1. Classification (NCBI taxonomy): domain Eukaryota; kingdom Metazoa; phylum Arthropoda; class Insecta; order Diptera; family Syrphidae; genus Volucella; species Volucella zonaria. The sequence continues at coordinate 163,739,509 of OZ014532.1, forward strand.
CTTAGCCTGTACAGAACACGAGATTCGTACTACAGGAAATTCTATCCTAATGAGGTCTTTCACAACAGGGTACTTAATGAGAGTAGGCAATTTCTTCATTGAGGAGAAAATGGAAAAAAGTGAATTTCGTGTGCTTATTAAGCATTATTTCTTGCGAAAAAAAACCATTACCGAGACCAAGGCTAAGTTTGATAAATACTATGGGGACTCTGCACCATCGATTTCAATGGAAAAAAAGTGGTTTACTGAATTTCGTTGTGGCCGTACAAGCACTGAAGATGCCGAACGTCCTGGACGCCCAGTTGAGGTCTCTACACCCGGAACAATCGAAAAAATTCACGATATGGTGTTGGCCGACCGAAGATTGAAAGTGCGAGAGATTGTGGAAGCCGTAGGGATCTCGCAATTTTGAATGATCACTTGGGCATGAGAAAGCTTTCCGGAAGATGGGTGCCGCGTTTGCTCACAGTCGACCACAAACGCAATCGTGTAACAACTTCACAGGAAGGTTTGGCGTTGTTTAATCGCAATATGGAGGAGTTTTTGCGCCGTTTTGTAACCGTGGACGAAACATGGATCCATCACAACACACCAGAGAACAAACAACAGTCAAAACAGTGGGTTTCTAAGGGTGAATCGGCGCCAAAGAAGGCCAAGGTGGGTTTGTCAGCCAATAAAGTTATGGCGACTGTTTTTTGGGATGCACGCGGGATAATCCACATTGACTACCTTCAAAAGGGAAGAACAATCAATGGGGAATATTATGCCAACTAATTGGACCGATTCAATGACGATTTGAAAAAAAAAAACGACCTCATTTGGCCAAGAAAAAAGTTCTTTTCCACCAAGACAATGCAAGGGTGCACACATGTGCAGTTGCCATGGCAAAAATCCATGAATTGGGCTATGAATTGCTCCATCATCCACCCTATTCTCCAGATTTGGCTCCGAGCGACTACTTCTTGTTCCCAAACCTGAAGAAATGGCTTGGTGGAAAAAGATTTGACTCCAATGATGAAGTCATCTCGCAAACAAAGGCCTATTTTGAGGACCTCGACAAATCAGTTTTTTGGAAGGGATAAAAAAATTGGAGAAGCGTTGGACAAAGTGTATAGAGCTCAAGGGAGACTACGTTGAAAAATAAAATTATTTTTTTATCAAAAAATCTGTGTTTTAATCCAAAAGTCACGGACTTATTGATACGCACCTGAAGAACGCACAATTATTATTACTGCTTATTTGACCAATTTCCAGTCTGTTGTTTTAACGAAACATGAATTTCGTCGTCGTTTTCCTCGTCGTCCTCCACCACGTGCGCGAACATTTTAAGCGTTTGGCTGATCATCCCGAGCAAACTGGGTCCACTAGGGACGTCGCAGGAAGTGGCCGGCCCCGTATTGCTTGTTCGACCGAAAATATCACTGCTGTGGCCGAGGACGTCCGAGAGAGTCCACAAACATCGCCGAAACAGTGATGTACACAATTTGGCATCAGCAGACATTCATTGCGTCGAATTTTGGTGAAAGACCTGAACATGTTCCCTTATAAAGTGCAAACCAGTTGCTGCCTGCTGACCGGCAAGTGAGGTTATCCTACCACCATGCTCTGTTAAACCCGGTGCAAGAAGAGGATGATTTCGTTCCAAAATCATAACAAAGCCCATTTCCACTTAAGTGGTTATGTGAATAAACAAAATTTGCATTTCTGCGGCCACAGAAATGAACGGAGAGACATTGCACTGGTGAGCGCTACAAACAGATGTTAAACGAATTTTTTTGCCGCAAGTTCCTAAATTGGGTCTCGACCATTATTAGTTCCCGCAGGACGAAGCAACGATAATTTAGGAAATCATTCCTGGGTATATTCTATGAAAAAAATCGTTCTATAGTAAGGTCCTATCTCCAATGTTGACAGCATTTATCGAGAATTTAAGAAAAGGCTTACTTGGTGTACCCTGACCCATTTCAACGGGAATTGCTCTGTTAGTACTACTGGTAGAAACTTCGTGTATAATTTAGTTTTTAGAAGAAATTCTAGCCTTTTTAACGGCGTTTAAATAAAGTTGATATCTTGTTTGAGTCTTTAGATATCCAATTTCCAAGCCTGTTGAGGTCTTTGAGGTCACTTTTCTCCAGTAAATGCCTAATTAATATAACGTTTTACTATTTTTTTCTTATGAAAGTGGCAATAATAAAAAAAGTCATCATCAAGTTTGCACAAAAAAACCATAGATTTTATGATACATACTTGGAAAAACCAGCAGCAGGTAAAAAAAAGTTTTTACGCTAAGGCTACAGTTGCTTATAAACGCTATTTGAAATGACTGCGTATTCTTATACGCAGACATTATTTACGTTTATGGGCTGTGCAATGGAAGTTCGACTATTGGGCGACAAAGATACCATGAACTTTATCCTAAGCGACGACTTCCTAGTAAAGGGGTATTTGTATATACGTATCGAAGGCTTCAAGAAACGGGGGTGGAGCTTCGTTGACAACGAGTTTATTAGCAGAATTCCTTGGACGGACGAATCTGAATTGACAAGGGATGGGATCACAAATTTTCATATTCTTCACGTGGTTTAATTTGTTACCGAAACGCTAGTGGAAGGGGGCACTACCTTGCCGTAAAAGAAAGCAAGACCTTATCATTACAGATATTTGGTAGTAATGTTCCCTTGCGCACTGATAACAGATTTCTTTTTAACTTAATTTAAGAAATTCTTGTTCTTGATAAAGCAAAAATGGCGACATTCATCCTAAAACCACTACTACATTCAAAACATATGTCAGAGAAGACTAAATTACTTATGTATAAAACCTTCATCAGACCCCTTCTTACCTACGGCTTTTCCTCATGGTTTACAAAGTTTCGAGAGAAAAATATTGAGATTTTGCTCCGACAAGTTTAGAAGACCAAATAAAAAGTGTCATTCAAAAAAAACTCTTTATAAATCAACCAAAGTAACTCCACTTATGATTTATCAAATTGCGCTTCTCCGCAAAAAAACTGGAACGTATCAGTCATCACCCTGGTTCAATCATTATTGGATTCAAACATTGACGACAACGTCACTGATCATTATTATCTCTCACCTTTCAATATACTCAACCTTGAATCTTCATCTCAGTTTAGACCAAATGCCTTGTGCCTTTTCGTAACAAGGCATCCTCGTTTAATTTAAGAGGATAGCACTTAACGAGATGTACTGCACCATTGCTACTGAAAAAGAAAGAACTCTTAATCTCCTTTTGTTAAAGGGGATTAAAGACTATTTCACTTCCGTCCATAGCCTCACCTAAGGATTATACCCTACCAAAAGTAGATTACTACCAATGTGTAAATACATATTATTCTCTAATAATCTCTCTAGTTTAAGTTTGATTTTAGTAATAGTGTTTATATCTTTAGTATTAAGTATGCCAAAGAGCAACGGCATAATTACATGCCGGGAGCAAGCATGTACCTCTAAAAATCAAATTCAATATAATGCAACTGAATGTTCTGAGGTAAAAGTTAAAACTATTTACAAATCATGTACATATTTTAGCCAAACATATTTCAAAGTCGGTAATTATGATATAAGATCGAACTATTGTTTTTTTTTTTAAGTCTCAATAAAGTTACAAGTATAAGTTACATTTCAACACAAATTCAGCGTCAATATATGGGCAGGTGTACAATACTTTGAAACAAGTTAATCGGCTCCTTGAAACTATCACCTTTGCTGAATTCTACAAACTATCTAGAGTTTTTGCGAAATGATTTACCAGAATTGATGTAAGACATTCCACTGATTCAACTAGCTTCATCATATTTTCAACAGGACGGTGCTCCAGCTCACCATTGGCGTGAGGTTAAGAATTGGTTAGATGAAGAGTTCGGTAACTATGGGATAGGACGAAATGGACCAGTTCACTGGCCTGCAAGATCTCCTGACCATACAGTATTAGATTTTTTTGTATGGGGAAGAATGAAAGAACTTGTTTATTCAACGGAAATAGCAACTTTAATTAAATTGGAAGAACGTATTCTTGAAGCGTCATCAAAAGTGAGGCAGCAGTTTTTTGTGCAAAGTGAATGATGATTTTTTTTAATTATGGTTGCTTTCACCAGAAAAAAATTGTAAAACGTTATATTAATTAGGCATTCTCTGGGGGAAAGTGACCATGGGCAATGAAAATGGATCAGGCTTAGAAATTGGATATCTAAAGACTCAAACGAGATATCAACTTTATTTAAACGCCGTTAGAAAGGCTAGTATTTCTTCTAAAAACTAAGTCCTACACGAAGTTTCTACCAATAGTACTAACAGAGCAATTTCCGTTAACATGGGTCAGGGTACACCAAAGTAAGCCTTTTCTTAAATCCTCTATAAATGATGTCAACATTGGAGATAGACCCTTACTGTATAACGATTTTTTTCTTAGAATATGCCCAGGAATCATTTCCCAAATTATCGTTGACGAATTAGAGGACACCCTGTATAATAATTTTAAATTATTGTAAAAGCTGTATTATATTAAAGTGGTATTATTGGTTCTTAAATGTTGCCACAGCTTTTTAGATGTTGTGTATAGCTATAGTAGTTGTTCACGAATTCGATAAGTATTCCCTCCATCAATTAATTATCAAGCTGAAAACTATTTTTTATAAATTATTAAATATTATAAATTATTCATTATAATAATAATTCATTATATTCCGGAACGGAGGCACTTAGGCACAGAATTAGTTCATTTTTCTTCTATGTATGTAATTATATTGTAACATACATATGTATCTTATGTTCACAACATGCAAGCTTCTCAATTGTATTCCCAACTGTGGCCAATGCTATTTGTTTTTAGTCATCAAGTAGGTCGTTGTGTAGAAAATTTGGCACTTCATTTTTCATATGATTGTACCATTTTGCTATTTTGTCTAAATTTGCATCAAGATTGCGAATTTCAACACCTGATACTGGTTGCACAGGACTTACCGAGAGGTTTATGGATACGCTACCTGTAAAGCTTCTAGCGGTTTGTTGACATTGTAGTCGTACAACGTTAAATCTGCTCACAGTACTATACCGCTGTTGTAGGGTCTGGAACATACCTTAGCTGCAACCAGGTAGTGGCCCAAGTCTTCTTTGTCCGATCAGAACATGAATATCTTACTAATACAGTGCTTGTGTCGATCGCAACATGGTCAATTTGGGTAACGTTTTATGATCAGTTAGCCGTTGTCGAAGTGAGAAATACTTATTTTATTACAGCTCCGCTCCGCAGAAAAGTCAATTTGGTTTACAGACATGGTGTCATATATACGCTATACCTTCCCTACTCAAAATACCGCTGGACGATTTTATTTTTTGTCAAACAACTCGTAGAATAATTTTTTAGTAGTAGTACCATTATCCTCTCTGTGTCGTGATGTTGGCGAACTTAGTCTTGGTGCGTATTGTGTCCTACGCCTGCTACTTATTACAAATTTGTACACAAATAAACGCCCTTTCAGTTCTTTGCAGTAGCCATTGTAGTGTGTTTCATAATTTTACATACCCACGCATGGCGGTGGAATCTGCTTTACTGGAACCTTAGGCGCCGCTAGTTGCTTGTGTGCACACCTGAATGTCATTGTCCTTTTTTAGCTTTTGTAGGCTCGTCAACAGTGGATCCGTTCTATCCGAAGCTTTTGGTTTTTACGTAGCAATTGACGTTCATCCGCCGACATCTCTATTTCAGCGAATTGACTAGCCCTGAAAAATCTTTATGGACATGCATTCTAATGACGTTGGAATAGCTCATATAAGATATTTGGCATGTTAGCTCTTGATGCCACTCTGACACCAAGAGCATTTTATAATATTTAATTTCTCTGTCTCATACTGCCATAGCATCTTTCTCCTCATCTGTAAGATACTTTTGCTAGCCAGAAACATCTGTTTAATTTCAACCTTACAAGAAATAGTTGGCTTAACTTTCTATACTATACTATTATACAGTCAAACTGTTACAAAACAGGTTCACCATCAGTCGAAAAAAAAGACTTCAAAATACACAAATCCAAAATTATTGGAAATTGTCCTCAAGTTGCCAATTAAAATAATTAATTTTCTTTTCTACTACACCTTAATAACGTTAAAATTTCTTCAAGAATATCTTTCAAACCATAATCAAATAAAAAACCAACAATTTATCAACATAATTCTTAAAATCTTTATTTAAATTAAATGCACTAAACCAGTGAATCCATCCAATAAATCGGACAATCGCATAACTACTTATTTGCATTTTTGACTCCCTGTTTGTATAACTACATATAAAAATATATTGACGTTAGTTTAAATATTTACAAACTTAATTTATACAATTAACGGCACAAAAAGAAAAACAGGACAGAGTATTAGAAAACAAATAAAAATAAAAATGAAAAAGTTTGATCGATAGATAAAACTAAATGTCAACTAATGGTTTGTTTCCGAGCTCCTTCTGTGCTCGATATTCAATAATGTCTGCCATTATTTCCTTGCGTAGATCTTCATGTATCTTCTTAAATTGCACGCTGGCATTCAATACTGTTTTGGCACTTTTTTTACTAACTGTTGGTGATATACGAGGTGTTTCTGGAGAGTTCCCATGCGAAGGTAATGCCGTTATATTTTCATTAATCACATTATTCAATGAGGAAGATGATTCTGCAAGAGATATATAACCGATTAATCGTCTACGTCTGTAAATTCTACAGACACAGCAATATAGAAAAACGAAACAAGCTAAGCCAATGGCTATGAAAGCAGCAATGAGTAATATTTGACGCTTTTGTTCGATCTGCATTATAACTGACTAAATTCCGGTAAACACTGCGATAAGAAAGTGCAATGTACATATGTATCACCGATGTCATAAACGTGCCAATCTAATTTAACTATCAATTTTTTAAAGCGATAATAAAAGTTTATCTCGTTTAATCAAAAAATATTATTCGATAAAGAACTTATACAAGGTAAGTAGTTAATATTTTTACAATACTTCAATTAGTTTCTGTTAAAACTTTTCAACGATTTTGCTTGTCGCTGAATCAAACTTCGTTGTTATTACGGTTGTGTACTTTAAACATTTACGAAAAGAAATTAAAATTACAAAGAACAAACAACCTAAGATTATTTACTTAACTTAACGAATGCTTTACTATCTAAATAACAAATTATATGCATTATGTTCAAAGTAAAGTCAAGAACTACAAATCAAAAGGTAATCTGAGCGAATGATAAACCTGCAATCTGAACCAAAGAGGTTATCTACCAACAAATATCATTTCAAATTAATGATCATTGTAGGTTTGCACTTTAAGCACACAACAAGATCCATTGTAATTTGATTTACTTTGGACAAAAAAGTACTTTTATATTAAAACGGAAAACTGTCTGATCTAAAAATGTCGTCACGCGAAATAGCATAAAGCGAAGACAAACAAATAGCAAAATCATTTTGCGCAAGCAAAAATTTGATTGTTTACAAGAGGTTTCAGAACTGAAACCAAACATACATACAACGAAAAGCAGCTTATTCATTGTGAATGGGAAAAAAGGTGCCGTTCTAATAAAACAATGTTATCTTTTATCACAGTCCATGAAGCAAACATAAGTTGACAATAAATTACAAATGAAAATTAGAAAAATTCTTGAGTTTACTACAGAATAGTAATGCCATTCGGGATTGAATTGTTTATTCTCGTTATGCTATCTTTTTCTTCTAAAAATAAATGATACCGAAAAAATGGCTGGAAATACGACTCTTACGATCTCCACGAGACACAAATATGTCAGACTAATGTCGTTTTCGTTTGGGCTTTTCTTCGCGTTCTGAAGAAGAAAAGCGAAGTATAACCATTTTCTCTCATTTTTTCAGAATCAAAAATCAAAATCTCGCTTCTCGTTTGCATTTGAAAATCGCAATTTCTCTCCTCGATTTTATGTCAAAATGTATAAACGTCAAATAGTATTGTGTGTCAAGCTAGATTTCTGTTTTCGTGCAATCGGCTGTGTTTCGCCAATTTATTATTCTGAGTCTTCAAATTGATTCGCAAGCAAATATATTTAAAAGTCTGAAGAGGTTCTTAGTGTTCCATTTAAATAAAAATCGGAGTACACAAAAATAAGGCAATTCTGTAGACATCAACCCTGAAATTTTTTTGGCTGCGATTGTCAGTTTGACTTCGGAATGTGAAAAAAAAATAAACAAAGAAACAAAGCTGACTGAGTGGCGTATGTCGCAAAACGGAGTTCACACATACTCAGGCAACTTACACTCGCAGAAATGTCATGTAATAATTTGCCCACCTAAGTCAAAAGAAAAAATGTCAGACGAAATGCCTAGAATTTAGTCTGACATATTTGTGTCTCGTGGAGACGCGGTGTTTTAGTAAGTATACCCGAATACAAGGATTAGTATTCTGACCATAGATAAACTAACCTAGATGGCAAACTTTCCAGATATTGGAAAATCAAAACCGGTTTTCTACTGTTCGCTCCTATCCGTGTGATGCTGTCTGTGAATGCGTGTAAATTGTCATCAATGGCAATTTCCCTCTCCTTTGATACAAACCACGCCCATTTTAATCAAAAAAATGTCGTCTCCATTACACCCATTCGTGCAAATGGCTCTCATTCTAGCAATTTTACTTGTAAATTGTTCTCCTTCTAGCAAATTTTGACAAAGTTATAGAGATGCAGAAGTGTTGGAATTCACTTACAGTGTGTCTGTGCAAAAGTATTAGTAGAATTTGACATCTAGTTAGTTTATCTATGATTCTGACAGTGAATGAAGGATCAAAAAAGGGGTAGATTCATTTGAAGGTTCCATAATTCTGATAGAAAAAATGGCCGCCTAGCAGTACATGGGGAAGAGGAGGAGAGGGTTGGGGCAGTTTAAGAAAGTAACTGTATTTCATAAACGCATCATTATGAGAAAAATTAATAATAACATGATAGCCAATAAAACGTTATCCCAAACAATAGAACAAGATGACATTATAACCGATTCACAGGTCCAAGATGTTTAGGGAAATATATCGCTTTTTACATAATTAAAGTAAACAGACCAATTTCTCATAGCACGTAGAAGAGGGCGATATGATTGCGAATTGAAGGCTTCAAGATATTTTCAACGCGGCTAAGGTCATGCCAGACCACATAGTTTTTTTAAAAGGCTCCTGATTATGAAAATATAATTGCAAGATATTTTAAGCGCGACCAAGTCCTTGCCAGACGCTTCCAAAATATCTAAAATCCATAAATCGTCACTAGCATGCTATCGGAAGTTTACTATAAGACTTGTTTAGCTAAGTTCTTACAAGAAGTTACTAAATTAGAAAACAAAAATTTCGCGATCATCAAAAAATGGTATATGTATACATGTCAACACATCGTTTCGCACTTTCGAGTGTTTAAAACATTTTAAAATTAAAACAAGTACATTTATTCCAATGGGTGGGCAATTTGTATGACGGGAAATTACAAGAAAAAAATTAATCAATGACATTTTTAATAAAACCATTACGACAAAAACTAAAACTCAAATAGATATCAAGAATAAAATTTAAGAAAATAGCAAAACAATCAAGGTTATTGGGAATTCCGGGGGGAAAAAAATTCCACACGAACATTTTTGTTCCTTGGAAAATATTCCTCCTATCATGAATTTCCACCGAAATTTATTTCCCGCGGAATCTGAAAATTGTTTTCGAATGCCTTGACAGTTGTCAACCGTCGTTTTCTTCAGTTGTCATTAAAGTTCATATTTAAGAGTTTTTTTTTGCAAATATTTGTTTGTTTGTTTGATATTTTTTGATATATAAAGTTTGGTAATGTATAGCTGGCAAGGACTTGGTTTGACAGATAAAGTGTCTGGGACTTAGCTATTTGTAATACATAGATCTTGGGCTATGTTTATGGCAAGTTTTAGGTTAGATGTATGCATGTTGCTTGCCTACTTTAGATATCTTTGAGGCATCTGGCAAAGACTTGGCGGCAGGTGATATATCTGAGGCTTAGATATTTGTAATAAATGAATCTTTTTTTTAAGTTTGCGATAAATTTCAGGTTGTTAGACAGAATTTTTGAACTCTTAGTCAGCGTTTTTTTGTAAGTTCGGTAGTTGATGATTTAGTGACCTTAGATATTTTGGGAGCGTTTGGCAAGGACTTGGCCGAACTCAAAACGCTTCGCAATTATATTTTCATAAAGAGGAGCCCTTGAAGAACTATGTGGTTATAACATTATTAAAAAGTTGCCTTCAAAATGTCTCGGAACCTTAAATTCGCAATCATAGCGTCTTTTTCTATATGGTATGCCTTGAGAAATTGGTCTGATATAGTATGAATTTATCAGTTTGCAAAAGCAAATAATGGGTTGTTTTTTTTTCAGTTTCAGAGTTTTCAACAGAGATTAAATGTCAAATCAGCTGTCACATTGAGCTGCTAAGCTTCACTTATTTTCAGTACAGTTCTCCATTTTATCATGGAACGATTGACGTCGTGCGAAAGAAAATATAGCGGCCGTAGAAACTTATGTTGAAGAGGAATCCAATTTATCGATTGCTCGTCGCTCGCAGCAACTTGGCCTTTGCCTATCCACTGTTTAGATAATTCTGCGTAAAGATCTTGTTCACAAGGATTTGAAGATACAATTAGTACAGGACCGCGTGACCATTTACTGCGTCGCGTGTTCAGTGATTTATTCTTAAATTAACTGGAAGTTGACACAGTTTTTTACCGTACAACTTATTGTGTTGAGGATTATTTTTGGTAAAACGTCTACGTGAAAAAGCACAATTGCCATATTTTGAGCTAGGACGATACAAGAGATGCCATTGCATCCAGAAAAATGTACTGTATGGTACGGATTGTACGCCGGTGGCATCATCTGTCTTTATTTCTTCAAAAATGAGGCCGGAGCACAAGTTACTGTCTATAGACACCGGTACAATCCGATGATCAACGATTATTTGTCCCCAAATTTGCGTAACATCAATGTGGGAGAACTGTTGTTCCATCAGGATGGTCCCCCCCCCCACGAAAACATTGCTTTATTCGTTTGCACGATTTGGCAATAGAGCCATTTCAAGAAACAGAGCCATCAATTGACCACCAAGATTGGATTATTATCTGTGCGGCTACGTCAAATCACTACTTTATGCCGATAAACCAGCAACAATTGACGCTTTGAGGAAAAACATTGTATTGCAAAGCAAGTAGTACGCGATATATGCCGCCAATTTGTCGAAAACTGGACCACTAAATGCGCATTGTTATGGCAGCCATGGTGGACATATACTCGAAACTATTTTCAAATATTAAATGACATTAAATAATTTTTCGAAGTTATTTAATAAATTGTCATCAGGTTAATTTCTGTGTTCTATTTCAGAAAAAAAAATATTAAAAAAAAACACCCTTTAAAAGGCGTTGTCAAAAAGAAAGGATACTTAACGTAGCCAATTAGCAGTGCTATAACATCTAAAAACGGCTCCTGATCATACGGAGAATAATTGAAAAAGAAATGACATAATAATGTTCTATGTATATTAGAACAAAATGGACACTATGTACACAACCTCTTATTGGAAGAAGCGAGTACTAGCAAAAATAAGGCTGGGAAAACTTGAACAGAAACAGAGAGCCTTGGAAGCAATCGACCAGAAAGGGGCGTAGTACCATACATACGAGTATTTCACTATTCCTCTTGACAAGTGCATTGGTTACTTTGATTCGGGGTATGTGCTCTATTATACAGCTGAAAGATCTAATTGGTTTTGACGTTGTCCGTCCTCCAATACATCGAAGAGATGGATATCTCTATAGGATATATTTTTTTTTTATTTTTTTTTTTTATAATTTACGCGCGCCTAAGGGGTTATGAATACCCTTATACTGTTGCCAGGGCGCGGGCAGAAAGATAGAATTAGGAGAAAGGAAAGTTTGTGATGTAGTGGTTTGAAACTCAGGTGTGTTTGGTTTCGATATTGACTCTCCAGGGGTGGGAGTCCGAATAGGACGGAGGGATTTTTCTTCTCTCGAATAACTCTCACTTCAATTAATGTTTTGCGAAAAATCTGGACAACGCACCAAGCTTACGTCATAACATGACGTTATAAACATTGCTATATCGTCAATATAAAGAAATAAACAAATAATTAAACTACGAAATCTCTTTTAAGAAATTTAAGCAATGGACTCTAAACAGCGTTTGTATAAGCTCCCTTACCGGAAAAAAGAGCAGCACACATGTTAATTAATGTCTTGGAAAAATTATAAGCAGTATCGCTAAGCGAGTACCTAATGATGGATGTACAATTCTAAAAAGGAAAAGAGAAACGCATTAACTTTGAAAAATCGATAATATTGTTCAACCAAGTAAAGGATTAGCCTACAAGGTTGAAGCCTATCTTGTTAAATTAAACATTGCAGCATTACGCCAAATCAAAACCAATAAACATATTTAGATACTAATTTTGATATGAAAAAATTCTATAATATCACTATTATCACTTCACTAAGCAACCCGTTGTCAAAGTTTTAATTGCCTACCTAACAGCTGTGGAAATGTAACATATACAAAAATAGGGTTGTGTATGACCTGCGTACTTCTAATAAAAAAAACTCCCACACGTCACTAACAGTAACAAAGTTCGATAAACATCAATCGTCGTTTTTTTTTTTTTTGTCAAACCAACGTGGCAGAGTAATAGTTATTTTCAACTGCAGTCATTTTAGTCAAACAAGTGATATAATTATTTAATTGTGGGAAAACATGTTCACGTAAGCTCGTATGTACGTATCGAATTTATAGTTTGAGTTGCCACTGCGAATTGTTATGTGAATTCGGCTTAGGTTGGTTCCTGTTTTTATTAATATTTATATTTACATTTTTATTTACCTGCCGGCAATGACTTTTCCGCAATTGCTAACCCTGAAAAACCATTGCTAAGACATGCATTTGCAACAGCTGGCTGTGGTGGAGGCGGTGCAGGGCGATTAAATGGATTCTGCCGCCGTGGAGGTGGTTTAGGTGTTGATGTTTGTATAGATTCACCTAGCATCTCTACGAATGAAATGGGTTCTTAGCAATAAAGCAAAGCAACAACACTACCCATCTCTTCTTGTACTTACTTTTCTTTGCATCCTCGATTTCTTCTAATTGTCGCTGTAGCTCAGCAACCATAAGCTTCTTATATTCATATCCAGCACAAGTTAGGACCTTCATCCAAGCCTCCATTATCTCCTGATTGTCAGCACATAGGACGTATGTACGATTTCCATTAAAAACTATTTGAAAGCAATATTGATCACTTTCTTCGGAGAGTTCTATAAAAAAAAAAAAAAAAAAAACAGGCAAACAAAGATTTGTCAACATACAATCGAATTCTTATGGGATTGCTCACCTATTGTGCACCCTTCAACGATAATGAGACCAAGAGGCTCTCGATCACCCTTTTTCTCGAAATAAAATAGAAGGTTGCCTTTAAGCACAAAGTACCGTCGTTGAAATGCCTTATTTACTTCACCGCGTTTATTAAGGAATCCATCAAAATCGTAAGGAGGCGTGGTAGCGAATATACAAAGATTCTTTTCGTTTATTTTCATATTAATTTTTCTATAACTTCAATCAGGTACGCGCTTTCACAGTCGCGAAAATAGTAGCAAAACAATTAGGATCACTGCCCCTCCCACTGATTTAAATGCAAACACGTAGTCGTCAACAATTTACGTAAGTACCAAAGCAAAACCGTAAACATTCTTTTATTATCAAAACAAAATTACTTATCAATTTTCCATGGCCTGCGAGCGAGAATGAATTTTAAAAAGTAATGAGAAAAATTCGATAGATCATGGTTTGGCATTTTCACCAATCCCTACATTTGAAATCTGTCACAGATGTTTTGATGATAAGGTAGTTTAAATGATTGTTGAAATAATAGCTTTGTTTGTTATTTATATCAGTATAATATTTTTTTATCGTAAAATTAATATATTCAGATAAGCCAGTATGTGAATTGACTGGAATACGTAAAATCGACGACCACAGTGTTGCTGCTGAGGGTCAGCTAAGAAGATGAAGAGAGTATTGTGCGAAGGTTCAAAATGCATAGACGTTACATTTTGAAGTAAAATTTCCAAATTTAAATCCGCATTCGATATTCCACCAAGATAAAAAGCATGTAAAGGAATGAGAATCAAATCTCCATTAAAGCGGATATGTAAATAAACAAAAATGACATTTCATTAGCGGCAATTACACCCTCTTACGTGCTCTGTTTTTTTTTTTTTTTTTGTAGAACTACGGCCGATAATTCATCATCGGTTCATATTTTTACGAAAATGATAATAAAAATGAAGTTCACAAATTATTTCTGAGGTTGTGTGCCGTACCACCGTACCGCCCTAACAAAAATTGTGTATGTATATGCATATTACATCACTCAGTCCAAGTTGGCCCACCCTGTAGAAGTGCTTGTCCTCAAAGCTGACTGACTAGATGATTTGACCGAATTAAGCCATTACATTAAATGGACTAGAAGATCGCTATGTATAGCGATCAAAGGATCGGAATCATCAGAAAATACAGTATGACTAGAAGCAAATTTACACTACCTTTCAAAATCTGGATATTGATTTGAAATTTGTTGCCTATGCTAGCCATCATTTTAAAAGTTTTTCTAGTATTTCAAATTCTAAAATAGAATTAATTTTCCATTTATATGGAAACTATCAAACTATTCTGGCGTCCGTCTGCAGTAACCTATGCGAGTCTTTAAGTGAGGTGTTTGAATAATATAATTATTATAATATGATAATAATAATCCCAGTCACGCTGCTCTAGTTGAATCTGCTACTCACCACGCTTACAAAACTTACCGACACAATTTTCACCACACCGTTAATTGTCACTTACACAACTGTGGGTATTAACCACCTGTCATTAGTATTTCGAAGATAAACAAGTCTGAAGCTACTGCGGCATAAATCTGGATTGGGAAATAAATTGGATTACAAACTGTTTTTTAACATCAATAAATGTCGTATCTCTTAACTGAAATCGCACTTGATATGTTGGGCTACAAGTTTTATGATATTAACGGCATATACCAAATTACAGATTTCCAGACCATGACCGGCATTACGCCCTCTGAAAGCACCGAAATTCCGCTCGAACAAATAATCTATCCTGATGGACAACATCGTGCCACAGATATAAATTCTACTGATTCTGAAGAATGCATTGAAGTTCCTGATTCAAACTCATTAAATTCTCAGATTCCAAAAAATAAAGAACAATTAGTTAAGTTGAACATTAAGGACTTAGTGAACAAAGAAGTTGAGAGTTTGCGAAAAGAAATTTATTATAATAAAACAAAATTTATTGAAGACAACATAAGAATGATTAAGAAAAAAGATAAAACATCAAAAATCACACCGAAAGACTTACTGAAACCTTACAATGAACGTGAGAGAAAAAATATTTATGACGAAGCTGAAATGTTGGGTGAGTTTTTGAATTGTGTGGAAAAGTGTCTCGAAGAAGCGAACCCCGAACAATTTAAAGTTTATAAAAAATATAGAATGGAAGAATTTTTATAAAACACATTTTATTAATTAACTTGCAAGTACAATATTATCACATACATATTTTAAATAAATTTAATTTTTTTAAAAACAAAAGAATGGCTTGTTTTTATTGTAGAAAAAGTTTTTATTTCACATTTTTTCCCCATCAGGCTCTAACAGAACTTTAATCAACCAGCATCTCCTGCAAGCATAACCTATGACCAATAATTAGACATGAAATTGGGTATGACATCTATTTAACCGTTTACTTAGCTATTTATTGCTATTAAGATTAAGATCTTTTAACTCAGATTGTTCGGCTACGGACATTTGACTTAGATCGCCCTTGGAAATATAATTTTCACAGATTTTGTATCAAGTTTTTCGCCACTATACTTTGCCCTTGCAGATTCCGGTTTGGGTAGCCAATTTTAACGTTCCATAAAAAGACCGAAACTATTCCCAGCTCATAGAGCTGACGGGAGACTTTCTATCGTGTTTAATGTCTCCAGTGGGCTTGCAAATGTTGAATTGTAAAAATTTCGTACGTTTTCCACTGCTTCAAAGCTAATAAATTTAAATTTGTGACGGTGTACCGATGGACCTACCAAGAGGTTTAGAATCTCTAAGGTTGGGCGGCGCAGACTTTCTACTCTGTGTTGAAGTGACCATATGTGAAGCTGTTGTTCCGTAAAATGGGGTTTGATGACTTATAGCGTTTTACGTCCACAGCTGATTGCGAATTATTATGACAACGAATTTAACTGTTGTACAGATTTTTAAGCTTGTTTCTCGTGTGTCGATGTATGCTGTAAATTGAATCTAAGATAAGAATAAAGGCTCATCAACTTTCATCGATCGCCTACTATTTCTTTTAAAGAAATATATACATATGGAGCCGGAAGCATAAATTCATCAACTCGCTTTCTTCACAAGTTCACATTTAATACAAGGCAGTGGAAAACAAGGGACCCATTTCATCCGTAAATAATGTTAGATTACAAGTGGGTTGCCGTGGCTCAAGTGGTAGTGGACTGGCTTCCAAATCGGAAGGTTCGGTGTTCGAATCCCAGCGTCGCCCGAAAGACATATCATCCATTTGTTCAGTTAATAAAATTCAAGTAAGACGAGGAGTTGACTAGAAATCAACATCAAGCCAATTTCCACTAAGAATTTAGTCTCCCCATTAAATGTTGGATGCCACCCATGGAGCGAAATAACCACTGAGCCCAAACATCTTTCTTTCTCTCTATCCCATTTTCCAAAAAACTTAACATATGCTGAGGCATTATAAGTGTATTCCTACCCACTTGAGTGTTAAGTTCTTTAAAAAAAAGTGGGACGCAATGCTATAAAACAGGATTCTCGAATGGAATTAGTTTTACTGTTGCTTCTGATGTACCTAATGGTTTTTATTCAGACTCCTCAGCAGAACCCCTAGATTGACGATGAATGTCTGTAAGCCACTACGACAAAACAAGATGCATACGTAGCAGCTCCGCAGGTGTCGAAAATAACTTACCAATTCTATAAGCAAATAAGATACCCACTTCTCCACAAGAAAACAAAAGATCGCGATAAACACATGATGGAGAATATTGGGAGACGCTATAGCAGAAATAGAGTTGTGTTTGCACAAATCTACAAAGGCGATGCTTTAAACTGTGCCAACTATTAATTAAAAATACACCGAAGAATTGATGTTGTTAACTCTAACATTAGTACAGAAACTATTTTTAAGGCTAATCTAGAGCGGCTATGCCGTGCTATGAGGTGCAGGATATCTAAGTCTGGCGGATAAAAGCATCCTTGGCCGCTTCAAAAAGAAGGTATGTGTATTTTTTTTGATAAGGGAGAACAACATGATTCAATGAATTATACGAGGCACACCAACCTATTCATAAAAGAAATAACAAAATACGTCTGCAGCGTCTGAGATGGCTAGTTCACGAACACCAATGCTCCTACGACGCAGCAGGGGATGATCGTTCACACTATTGCAGGACGATCTAACCAAATTAGCATATAAAACTGGAGGCAGCTGACTAGGAATCGAGTAAATCGTGTGAAGATGTCAAAATTTAATTCAATAGAGATTGCGGTAGACATCAATAGGACGCTGCCATAGTTAAACCAACGGAAATTATTTTCTTAAATAATTTATTAAAATAGAAAGAAAAAATACAAAAACAAACTTAATGCATCAAAATTTCCGTTTGTACCAGTCGGTTATTTGTGTCACCTGGCATCCGATAAGGAACTGTGGCAGCCATGTTTGTTAGGGCCTTAGCTTTCTCTCTTAGATGCGCTAGTTGCTAAAAAAAAATTTGCAAGTTTAACATACAACAAATTTGTAACAAATTATCAAAATTTACCCTATCCCTTCCACTGTCAATATAACCGCTACCTTCTTTACCACGAATACTTTTATATTGACTGTAGAGGATGTCCATTGTTGCCAAAAGAATATCTGGATAGACTTTACATATTTCCCCACCAATACGTTTAAAATTATTTATAGAATCCTCTAAATCATTCATCGACATTGGGACAAGCTTAGTATTTGCCAAAATTTCTAGAGCCAAATGATATTTTTTCTCATGATAGAAATCAAAAAACTGAACCAGCTCGTTAAGTAAATTAAAGGTGGCAACAATTTGTGGTTCACATTCGATTTTGTTTCCTAGAAATAAATATTGTTTTATTTTTTTAATGTAATTTAAAATATCTGTGTGTATTACCTTTTAGCCTATCACTAAAATCAGACGCAAGGACTTGTAAACGTTCTCGTAAAGAACCCTTTTTGGAATGTTGATGTACCACTTGGGAGAGCAGAATAGAAGTGTACCGTAATGCTTGTCCTTGAATCTAATAAATATTGTACAGTTTTACTGATTATAATTAATTTAGAGGCTACATACCCCAGCGATGTCGAACATTTTAATGGCATCTTCAAACATTCCCTTCTTGACCAGGTCTTCTGCAACCATGCCAGCTGCTGTTCGTGTATCAAACTCAACACAATCAAATTGTTTAAACAGCCCACTAAAAGAATAACACTGTAGGAGTATTTATCTACTCAAGAGAATCAAAATAGTTTACTTACCCTAAAAGGATTCCATTTGATTGCATTTTACCAAATATCAGGTCATAATTGCGACATTCAATAGCGAGATCACTAACGCAAACGAGAAATAAATTACGGCCTTCAGGATCTTTAAGATTTCTTAAGAAAAAGAAATATTGTAGCGCCTCTGCTGGATCAGTGATTTCAAATTTCTTGACATACAACATAACAAGACGTGCGACGTTCAACCGGCGCATTGGAACTGGATCTTCAATGTCAACAGACACTATATAAAAAACCAAAAACTAATTACACCACCTTTTAAGAAACATCTCACATATTCGACTTACGTAAAGGTTCCTGAACGTTTCTTGGTCCACCCAAAAGAAACATCTCATTTAAAGCCAGCGCAATATGCACGGCATGTGTTCTATATTTCTCAGTGCGTGATAGAAATTCAATAGCAGCTTCAAACTGTCCAGTTAGCGCTAAAACTTGGAAATATAAATGACGTTGTTCACCAGCATTAAAGTGTTTCTCTCCGTATTTTTCTAAAATCATTGTTTGCAACCCTGAATATGTTAAAATCTCAGAGTTGTCAGGTGAATCTGTTCGTAGAATAGATAGCTGAATCCATAAGAAATCATCTGTAGTTTTGGCCACTTCCAAATGTTGTTCGTTTATATCACAGCCAGCAATAATGCAGTAGACCTTTAGAACATAAGATACAAATTAAGTTAAAATATATATAGGCACACCTAAACCGATTGATCTTACAGCCTTCTTAAATGGATCTGTGGAATTTTTGATTTTGTTACAATAGTGCAGTTTAAGCTGACCTTCCAATTTAGAGTTGATTTTTTGCTCGGGTTTGTTGATTTTATCTCCCAAAACTTGAATGAAA
Source organism: Volucella zonaria (assembly GCA_963966105.1). Taxonomy (NCBI): domain Eukaryota; kingdom Metazoa; phylum Arthropoda; class Insecta; order Diptera; family Syrphidae; genus Volucella; species Volucella zonaria. Next base: position 163,759,069 of record OZ014532.1, read on the forward strand.
TCCTCATGGCCAGCACTAATATAAAATAAGTGAGCCAGAAGAGAAACAAGCAAACAAAATTCGCTTACCCTCCCATTTGCATGCAGCACAAAGCAGACTGTAAGTCACCACAACGAAGACAGTAGTACACCATTGGCCACAAAGGTTTGCCATCTATAGTGACATCTTGAAGACCAAAACAAGCTCCCTGATTTAATGTCAGACCAACAAATGATGACACCAAGTTGAAAATACTGGGAATACCGCCTCTCTGTGCCTCGCGCAGGTTACCACTAATGATTGTCGACATGTAAAGTTTATATCTATTTTCCAAATACTTCTTAGCCTGGTCAATGAACTGATGAATTTGGCACCGACTCTGGATCGGATCGCGATTTCTTGAAACGGGAGTTACGTTAACCATATATTTCATGATCTCCCAAATTTCGGAGATTTTCTGGTCATCAAAATTTTCAGCTACTCTTGCGAATTTTTGTACAAGATTTGGGCGAAGGGCTCCTTTATTTACTAATGAATTATACTCGCAAACTTCACGAGCATACGCCATTTCCTAACAGATGAACAAGGTAAAACAAGAAAAAAAAAGAACAAAATAATATAGATTATCTCACAATGTTATTGAGACAAGATCGAGTCCCGGATGCTTCATTTAAAATAGTCTGCTCGGGCATCTTTTGGATGTCAATCCAGTTTTGCGAAGGCCCAATAAGAGCATTTAATAATTTTAGTTTTTCTTGACGCCAGTCGGCTTTGATATGTTCCCATTTTTGCTTTTGAGCAGATTGGTATGACTGCAGATAATGCAAAGTAAAGTTAATTTTTTTAAACGGCAGGTTAGTTTAAACTTACATTTTTATGCACTTCTTCGATAACTGACAATATAGCATTTTCCTTTTCATTTTTTAAGAAGCTTTGTATATCAGTGTCTGCAATGGGATCAAGCGGTTCGAATGTTTTCCTTGTACTAAGTGTTTCAAGTTTTTGAGATATTTTCGGCAGGTCTATTCCCCGTGAACCAAGTAAAATGTGCCTTCAAAATAAAAAAGAAATGATTATTTGCAGAAATGCATGAAATTCAAAATTATTTACGCCTGGATGTCCTGAGCGCCAGTCTGAGTAACGCGTGAATGTAATTCCTGAGTGGCTTGTAAAACTTGAGAAATAGTTCTTTCTACACGAGGAAGCTCTTCGGAATTTTGTGTTTCATTTGTTAGGCGTTGAGCCTGTTGCAAAAGAGAACTGAAATCCATTATTAAAACTTTCTGCACAGTATTTTATGGGAGTTTCGAATAAAACACAATTCTCACAGTTTACCGCGAAATGTATAACCTCAAAACTTCAACTGACATGTCAAATGTATTGTCAAACTGTTGAAAGCAGGATTGTTTACACTGTTAAAACAGTGGAGTTGAAAAGTAAGTAGTTCTGTTGTCCCATTAAAATCTGGATTAAAACCTGTGCTTTCGCTCAACCACTCTAATGAAGTCCCTGGTTTAATGCAGAGTGCAGCCAATAAATGCATCATTTTATTGAGGATTTTGCAAACAATGCTGAAGTTTGATTCATCGGAAATACTTTTGTCTGATCATATTTTCCAGATGAACTCTTTAAGAAAGCAATTTATGCTGCATTGATCAGCTCAGTGGGGACAAATTTTTTGAATTTTTTTTATGTATATTTATCTCTGCCTAGGTTAAGTAGACGGAATTATTATTTATTATGATCCAAATTAAATGATTCATTTTGTCTAACATGTAGAATTGTGATTTTCCTTGTGATTGTTCAGTATCCTTTTATATTCTTAGCACCGATTGCAATTTCAGACTACAGTGAAAATCGGGCATTTAGTGTGGTACAACTAATACGAGGGCGGGTCAATAAGTCCGCGACTTTTTGAATTTCTGACCTCTTTACTGAAACAGCAACACTGCTCCTGTCAACAGGTATCTGTCAGTTGACTCCTGTCAAAATTTAAACTTGCTGCGTCAGTTAGTTTGTGTTTGACAGCTATTTTTATCAGACTACTCACTAATTTGAGGAGAAAATGGAAAAAAGTGAATTTCGTGTGCTTATTAAGCATTATTTCTTGCGAAAAAAAACCATTACCGAGACCAAGGCTAAGCTTGATAAATACTATGGGGACTCTGCACCATCGATTTCAATGGTAAAAAAGTGGTTTACTGAATTTCGTTGTGGCCGTACAAGCACTGAAGATGCCGAACGTCCTGGACGCCCAGTTGAGGTCTCTACACCCGAAACAATCGATAAAATTCACGATATGGTGTTGGCCGACCGAAGATTGAAAGTGCGAGAGATTGTGGAAGCCGTAGGGATCTCGCATGGCTCAGTGGTTTCAATTTTGAATGATCACTTGGGCATGAGAAAGCTTTCCGCAAGATGGGTGCCGCGTTTGCTCACAGTCGACCACAAACGCAATCGTGTAACAACTTCACAGGAAGGTTTGGCGTTGTTTAATCGCAATATGGAGGAGTTTTTGCGCCGTTTTGTAACCGTGGACGAAACATGGATCCATCACAACACACCAGAGAACAAACAACAGTCAAAACAGTGGGTTTCTAAGGGTGAATCGGCGCCAAAGAAGGCCAAGGTGGGTTTGTCAGCCAATAAAGTTATGGCGACTGTTTTTTGGGATGCACGCGGGATAATCCACATTGACTACCTTCAAAAGGGAAGAACAATCAATGGGGAATATTATGCCAACTTATTGGACCGATTCAATAACGATTTGAAAAAAAAACGACCTCATTTGGCCAAGAAAAAAGTTCTTTTCCACCAAGACAATGCAAGGGTGCACACATGTGCAGTTGCCATGGCAAAAATCCATGAATTGGGCTATGAATTGCTCCCTCATCCACCCTATTCTCCAGATTTGGCTCCGAGCGACTACTTCTTGTTCCCAAACCTGAAGAAATGGCTTGGTGGAAAAAGATTTGACTCCAATGATGAAGTCATCTCGCAAACAAAGGCCTATTTTGAGGACCTCGACAAATCATTTTTTTTGGAAGGGATAAAAAAATTGGAGAAGCGTTGGACAAAGTGTATAGAGCTCAAGGGAGACTACGTTGAAAAATAAAATTATTTTTTTATCAAAAAATCTGTGTTTTAATCCAAAAGTCACGGACTTATTGATCCGCCCTCGTACTATGTATTGCTTAAATTTGATTTTCTTCGCGCTGATATAAAAATGTATGTTACGCCCGCAGCCCCTTATTTGAAATCCTTATAAAATATTTGTATTTTGCTTCGATCGGGAACCTGTGTGGTGATTGATCGGGAAACTGCTCAGTGTCCTGTAACTTGGATTGGGTCAACAGCGTAACTTCGTAGCGAAGTGCTAACGCTATCGCCCAGTGGTTGGTCCCGGTAGGTAACTCCCACATACAGGCTAGAATGATACACCGTCATAGAGCTCACAACCCTATACGTTGGAGTCCACAAGTACTACCGTTCCCAAAATTTTCACTCGCAAATAATTCGCAGCATCTTTTTAAAAAAAAAAACTAAGGGCCTCGGATAAAAATGGACTCACTGTTGGTCATCTTAGCAAATTACAATGACCTTCGGATCTGGAATGTTCAAATCCTGAACAGGCCACTTACGGCCAAAAAATTACCAGAGGCCATTAACTGCTATCAAGCAAATATCACCACCATACAGGAAGTTCGATGGGATGGGCCGAACATAGGCAGGATGAAACACTGGGATAGATACTATGGTGATTGCTATAGGAAAAAGACACGAATGCAGATTTGCCATATGCGACAGACTTATGTAATCTTATGAAAATCCACATTAAGGCTAAATTCGACCACATGCTCCTAATATACGCCCATGTCCCTATGGAAGATAAAGACGACGACAACAAAGAATGTTTCTACGAGCTCCTAGACAAGAACATATGAGCGATGTCCGAAGTATGATGTTAAAATCGCATTAGGCAATTTATAGAGAAGAGCTAAATAGAAACTTGTCTAGTTTTGGCATCCCTGCCAAACACGTCCGTCTGTCTAGGAAGATGATTGAGAATGCTCGCTGCTCCGTCAAGGTGGGTAACGATTTAACTTAGACCTTTGATGTCAATAAATGTTTTAGGTGAGGGGACGCGCTGTTATGTGACTTCTTTAATATCATACTTGAAAAAATTGTGCGGAACTCAGAAGCGAACACTGGAGGCACAATCTTTCAAAACTCGGTGCAACTACTAGCGTACGCCGATAATATCCATATAATTGGGTGAGCTCAGCGGGCTGTCACCAATGTGATCGCCGGTGGGTTTATCGACCTAGTCAGAAAACCGCGCATCAGTCTTCTACGATGGCTAGGATATGTAGAGCGAATCTAAAGCGGAGGGAAAACGCGGTAGAGGAAGACCTCAACCAACTGAGTGCGCAAGTGGAGGCAGTTACCTGAAGGACGGACTGACTGGAGAGGCTTATTAGTTGAAGTCCAGGTTTATCCCGAACTGTATCGCCACCTAAGTAAGTAACTAAGTATGTTGGCCCGATCGCATACACATCATCATCATCTGGTCTGGTTCAAAGTCGGACATAGGCCTCTTCTAAATTTTTCCATCTTCTGCTATCTTGAGCTGTTTGGATCCAATTTTCTGGAACCGCTCTTTTGATATCGTCAGTCCATGGTGACGATTCTGACGCCCTCTCTTGGTCTCCACCCCATGAGTCTTTTTGTCCACCTGATGCCTGCTGTCTTCGCCACGTGTTCTGCCCACCTCCACTTCGCCTTTGCAATATGCCTGGTTATATCAATGACACCAGTTCTTCTTCGGATTTCTTCATTTGGAATGCGGTCCCTCAGTGTTATACCCACCATTGCTCTTTCCATTGCTCTTTGGGCTATTTCGAGTTTGTTAATAGACCATCTTGTAAGGGTTAAGGTCTCAGTTCCGTAGGTCTTTAGGCGCATAGGAATTTCGCTTTTGAGGACATTTCTCAACTTGCTGAAGGCGGCCCAGCCTAGTCCAATACGTCTTTGGATTTCATGGGTTTTGTTGTCTCTTGACACTTCGTGTCCCAGATACTTGTATTGGAATACCTGTTCGATCTCCTTTTCATCTGCTGTCGAAAGGTTTCCTAGGGTTATTAAGTTAGTCGTAAATTTTGTTTTCTGAAAGTTTACGCTTCAAGTTCGTCAAACGTTGTTTTCTCGTCGAGGAGACTATCATGTCCGCAAAGTTTTGGTGAAATTGTGTCCTCTTGCCTGATTCCTCTTTCTACTCGATACTTTTTTGTTTTTTCATGTAGCACAACACATGCTGTAGCGTTGGCTTATATGTGTTGCAAAAGTTGCAGGTATCTTCCATTAATTCTGCACTGCTTAAGCGCTTCGATAACTCTACATATTTCGACTGTATCAAAAGCTTTGTGGAAATCAACAAAGGTTAGTACTATTGGCCGGTTATATTCGACTGACATCAGTTAGATGTTATTGCTCGCAAATGGTCATTCGTGCTAAAGCCGTTTCTAAACCCAGGTTGCTCTCGTGGCTGAAAGAGGTCGAGTTTTTGCTAAAAATGTTGTCAAAGTTTATAAAGATGCGGCAGAAGACTAATCGGTCTGTAGTTTTCCAGACTCGTAATATCCCCTTTTTTGTGAATGAGGTAATTACACTGGTATTTTTCCTTGCCCAATGCACATATTTGACAGTTTCGCAATTTCTTGCATTCGTCTTTCTCACCTACTTTAATGGCATCTACTACTATCTGATCTTCACCTGGAGCCTTGTTGCTTTTCATTTCTTTTAGGGGTCTCTGTAATTCTTTCACCGTCACGTCCGTCATTTCTTCCAATCCAAAATTTACAATTTTGTGTTTGGTTGATTGTGTGTTGATTTCATGTGAATTTTGACTTGCATATATGTAGTTTACTGTAAAAGTGTAAAATGTTTCTATTAAACGTGGGTTGGTTTTTATCCAATAGCCACTCTTACCTACCTACCTTCTATTAAACGTAGTATTTCGTTTTTGCTTGTAACAATTTCATCGTTTTCGTTCTTAAGTTTTACTATTGGGTCTACAACTTCGTGCGGTTTGCTAAGAGATGGCATAACTTGTATTATTCCATTGTTATTATTCCATTGGAACATGCGTTGGAAAGCTACCGTCATTGTACGTCATTTCAGTATATGTCATTCTTTTGAAGCGTAAACAACAATAATTTTTTTTCACTCAAATATGTCGAACTTTGTGCCTGAAAAAGTGTTTTTGCGAGGAGTTCTTCTTCATTACTTTAGTATGAAGAAAACTGCTGCCGAAAGTCATCGTATTTTGCTGGAAGTTTATAGTGAACATGCGCTAGCTGAGCGAACGTGCCAAAAGTGGTTTGCACGATTTAAAAATGGTGATTTTGGCTTTGAAGATGAAGAACTGAAAGCATTACTCTATGAAGATTATTGCCAAACACAAGAAGAGCTCGCAGAATCTTTGGGTGTCACTCAAGCAGCCATTTCAAAACGTTTAAAAGCAGCTGGATATATTCAAAAGCAAAGAAATTGGGTTCCACATGAGCTCGAGCCGAGAGACGTCGAAAGGCGGTTTTGCATGTCCGAAATGCTGCTGGAACGCCACAAAAGGAAGTCATTTTTGCATCGGATTGTTACTGGTGGTGAAAAATGGATCCATTACGACAACCCCAAGCGCAAAAAATCATATGTGAAACCCGGCCAACCAGCCAAATCAACGGCAAAGCCGAATATCCATGGCGCGAAGGTAATGCTCTGTATATGGTGGGATCAGATGGGTGTGCTGTATTATGAGCTACTAAAACCGGGTGAAACTATCAATGGACAACGCTACCGAACACAATTAATCCGTTTGAAGAGAGCAGTGACCGAAAAACGCCCGGAATATGCGAAGACACGAGGCAATAATTTTCCATCATGACAACGCTCGGCCCCACGTTGCTATTCTGGTTAAGAACTATTTTGAAAACAGTGGATGGGAAGTCTTATCCCACCCGTCTTATAGCCCAGACCTTGCCCCTTCTGACTATCATTTGTTCCGGTCGATGCAGAACGCCCTCACTGAAATACGGTTCACATCAGGGCAGAATATCAAAAATTGGCTTGATTCATTCTTGGCTGCCAAGCTGGCGCAGTTCTTTTGAGATGGGATCCACAAATTGCCAGAAAGATGGGAAAAAGTCATAGCTTCAGATGGGCAATACTTTGAATAATACTATTGTACATGTTTTTCTTAAATAAACGTTCAAATTTTGAAAAAAAAAAACCGCACGAAGTTATATACCCAATACATATTTCATTTTTCCTATCAACTGTAGTTTTTTTTTCAAAAATTTCATACTTTTGTTTTCTTCTGTGCACTGTTGAATTTTTTCGTAGTTATACCTTCGGATGTCTTTGCGGATTTCCTTCGATATTACTTTATTTAGTCGGTTTATTTCTACAATATCCTGTTTTGCTCTTGTTTCTTTTTTTTATTATAAGTGGATTTGTTGCAGTGCTTAGTTTTTCGTGTTCATTAGCTCTATTATTTACTTTATAATATGTATCTTCTGCTGCTTTAATTGACTCAGTAATGATTTCTACTTTTTGGAAATCATTTCAACAAAATCTTCGGAATCAGATGGTGTTATCCACTTCGTCGGCGTTTTCTTGTTTATTATTTTCCTTCTTTCACTTTTAAGATTCAGTTTCATTTTTGCTCTAACTGCTCTGTGATCGCTTCCTATTCCGAATTTCGATTTCGTTTTTTTGTGTTTCGGACGGTGGTTATCCAAGTCCATCTTCTGTGCTGCTTTCTATCAAAAAAGCTGTTAATTTGGTACGCGGGTTGTTTTTGTGTACGAGGGCAGGTCAATTTGAATTTCTGACCTCTTTACTGAAACAGCAACACTGCTCCTGTCAACAGGCATCTGTCAGTTGACTCCTGTCAAAATTTAAACTTGCTGCGTCAGTTAGTTTGTGTTTGACAGCTATTTTTATCAGACTACTCACTAATTTGAGGAGAAAATGGAAAAAAGTGAATTTCGTGTGCTTATTAAGCATTATTTCTTGCGAAAAAAAACCATTACCGAGACCAAGGCTAAGCTTGATAAATACTATGGGGACTCTGCACCATCGATTTCAATGGTAAAAAAGTGGTTTACTGAATTTCGTTGTGGCCGTACAAGCACTGAAGATGCCGAACGTCCTGGACGCCCAGTTGAGGTCTCTACACCCGAAACAATCGAAAAAATTCACGATATGGTGTTGGCCGACCGAAGATTGAAAGTGCGAGAGATTGTGGAAGCCGTAGGGATCTCGCATGGCTCAGTAGTTCCAATTTTGAATGATCACTTGGGCATGAGAAAGCTTTCCGCAAGATGGGTGCCGCGTTTAATCACAGTCGACCACAAACGCAATCGTGTAACAACTTCACAGGAAGGTTTGGCGTTGTTTAATCGCAATATGGAGGAGTTTTTGCGCCGTTTTGTAACCGTGAACGAAACATGGATCCATCACAACACACCAGAGAACAAACAACAGTCAAAACAGTGGGTTTCTAAGGGTGGATCGGCGCCAAAGAAGGCCAAGGTGGGTTTGTCAGCCAATAAAGTTATGGCGACTGTTTTTTGGGATGCACGCGGGATAATCCACATTGACTACCTTCAAAAGGGAAGAACAATCAATGGGGAATATTATGCCAACTAATTGGACCGATTCAATGACGATTTGAAAAAAAAAAACGACCTCATTTGGCCAAGAAAAAAGTTCTTTTCCACCAAGACAATGCAAGGGTGCACACATGTGCAGTTGCCATGGCAAAAATCCATGAATTGGGCTATGAATTGCTCCCTCATCCACCCTATTCTCCAGATTTGGCTCCGAGCGACTACTTCTTGTTCCCAAACCTGAAGAAATGGCTTGGTGGAAAAAGATTTGACTCCAATGATGAAGTCATCTCGCAAACAAAGGCCTATTTTGAGGACCTCGACAAATCATTTTTTTTGGAAGGGATAAAAAAATTGGAGAAGCGTTGGACAAAGTGTATAGAGCTCAAGGGAGACTACGTTGAAAAATAAAATTATTTTTTTATCAAAAAATCTGTGTTTTAATCCATAAGTCACGGACTTATTTACCCGCCCTCGTAAAAAGTTGCATAACTTTTGTCCTCACTCGTTTCTACCTTCTAGGCCAAATTTTTAAATGGCTTTCTCAGCTTCGTCCTCGGGCCTGCCCACTTTTGCGTTGATATCGCTGAATGTAAACGTAAAATTGCACTTATTTTTATTCATTGCTTATTCTATGTCTTCATAGAAGCGGTCTACTTCCTCAACCGTGTAGTAAGTGTTTGGTGCATACATCGATACAACCTTACGCCACTCTGATATGCTTTTTATGTTTTCAATTTGCTTTGCTTTACTCACCTCCGATTGAGTTAATGGCATTGTTGTGATAGAGCACATGACCTGAGTATAATGTTATTTGTTTTTCAGTTCTTCTCCTTACTTCACATATCCCTAGAAAGTCCCAGTTTATATATTTGAATTCATTCTCTGGGTCGACCAACCGTTCCTTGCTTGGTATGTTGTATGTAACGATATTTAATATTTTTCTGTTAATTTTATGGTTTATTTTATTACTTTTGTTTCTTGTGTTTGTCAGGGCAGCCTGAAGTAAGTTTAGTGCTAGATTTTAAACACTGTCTTGTTCTACTTGCCTGAGATAATATATTTTCAAAGATTGACTTCGGAAGAATGTGTGGGCAATTTATTTTCTGATGTTCTTCCCCTCCTCTTTTCTGAATCGGTACTATCCTGTCATTCAAGTGGAGTATACATGAATAGAACCGAGGAATGACATTTAATTATTCCTTGCTGAGTCGTCGCGTTCGAAAAATGTATGCACATATATTTTGTTTAACTAATGCGGACTGTTATAATATTCCCAATAACTATAGCATAATATATATTCGACAATTGGTGACTCTTCTCTTCTCTGATACACTGAGATTTATCAACGCAAACATTTGGCATGCGTTATTAACATACATACGAACCGAATGAAAACATTTTGTTTGCATATTTATGTAATTTGTTTATTTAATGGTAAACATTGGGTGTTTGGAACGTATTACTTTAGCTGCTTACAATACTAATTTCCACCCAAGATATAATAAAAAGTACGAAATAGTAATTCTAAAACCAAAGGCATTTGGCTATAGATTGTGGAATATCATTTAATTGCATGTAAAAAATTTCTACAATTTCAATATTGACAAATGTAAATAACATCCGTACTCGTATCCCAAATAGGAGCTTGTTGCTATCATTAAAAAAATCTGAATTAGTATCATCGAAACCTACATACGTATATAACGACTTTGTGCGTGATACACTCATATTGTCGCCGTTTGTCTTTTATAACATTAAAATACATACCACTTCTGTCTTTTTGAATTGCAAGTTTTATAGGCGAAATTTTAAATCTCTAGTCAAGCATACGAGTACTTCCCGTAAAAGGTATTTTCATAAGGTTTTCTTACTTAAAATATTATTTAGCTAAATAAATATACATATATAACGCCTTGGCCTTTGAATAAGTTCAATTTAAGAATTGGTGAACATCAACTCTATCTTCATATAAGTACACACAACTGTTTATGGAATTGCTTATTCCTGGTACCGCTTTTCCAATTTGAATATCCCTAACCCATATACTGATATGTAGCACATACAGGTTCTGTATGCCTAGAATGTGGTGATGCTTGAAGGGCCAATCGTTGTAAATGACAAGCTCGGCAGAGAAGGCGTCCGTCCAGCGGATAGCAACGTTTATCTGGTTCATCTGTCAGCTGCATTCCACATTCTTCACAGATGTAACAGTCTACATGAAAATCCTTATCCATTGAAACAACACGAACAGTTTCGTCAGTTCCTTCGACAGGTGTTATACCTTAAATTCAGTAATTTAATGTTAAGTATAAAGAAATAATTTAATTATGTACCTTTTCCACAACTAGCACATTTTGGTGCAAACATCCTGTGGTAATCGTTTACACAGTATATCTTATGATCAACATCCACGGTAAATGGAACACCGTCTAGACATTCGTTACAAATACAACAGCGGAAACAACCAGGATGATAAGACTTTCCCATAGCTTGAAGAATCTAAACAAAAATATACACCTTTAAAGTAAAAGCCTTGTGAATAAGTATCATATTTATACCATTTCCATGATAAGGTGGCCGCATATTGCACATTTCTCAGCAGTTTGCTGGAATCCAGAATACTAGAAAATTAAGAACAGATATTAAACAGTCTTCGGATAATCTAATATAAAATACCATGTAATCCTCTTCGCAATAAACTCTTCCATGAACATTATAAAATGCTTTGCCACGTAAGGCCCGCCCACATGAGCAACATATAAAGCAATTGGTATGATATAAATTTCCCATAGCTTGGCAAGCCTGACCAGCGCCTTTAACTTTATCACCGCATGTATGACAAATACCTGAAATACGAAAGAAAATATAGTCGCAAGTTAAGCTGCCCAGTAAACTGACATATCGCTGCTTAGTAATTAACGTAATCAAGGAACGACATAAAACGAATGTATGTTAGAGTCGATCGTAGAAGGCTCTATTACCCGATGGATAAAAAAGCAGAATAATCCAAAAACAAATCAGACCTATAAGACCACACGCCCTATTATTCATAATATTGAGCAAATCTAATCAGAATCATGATATACGCAAACTAGAATAATTCAAAAGCCAGTAGCTGACTTATTTTAGATTAGATAGCATTAAAAAATAGTACCGATGATACCATTTTTTTAAAAAACTTCTTTGACTTGAAAATTGAATTTTTGTATAGATGATATCAAAAAGAAAAGTTCTTCCATCGCCTACGATCCATTAAGGATTAAATTCATCGGAAACGGGTCAACAGCAACCTTTGCTACTTTAATTCACTAATTACTTTTACGAGTCTGTTCGAATATCTTAAAAGTTTTGCTATATGTTACCTAGTCCAGAAAACAAGACACATTGCAAAATGATATCTTTTCTAAGGAATTAAAGGCAGCAAGCCCAGGATTGAAGTGTTTAAGACATCCCAGTCCCAAATCCTTCCTGGGTAAGGATAACATTCAGTTGCCTATCCGTCACAGTTTTCCCGAATTTTTTTACAGATTGTACGTTCATAGTGAGATACAGGTTTTAGAGCAGGATAGAATTTAACTGTGATTAAAATATTTGTGCGACAAGAAATGTAAATTTGACAAAGACTAAACGTTAAAAAGTCTAAAATCGAGCTAAAAATTAAGGAAATACCCAGCGCGAGTAACCGGAGAATTCGAAGCTAGAGTTCGATACGCTGAAGTAGTGTGCAAAAATTTAAGCTTTTTAATATCGTGCAAAAATTTATATTAAAGCAGCACATTAATGAGTCCAGAATGGCCTCTCTTCTTTTCGGCGATGATGATAACGATGCACGATAACTAGCATGACACCCGCTCAGGCAACCCTTAATAATTGGATGAAGATACCAGTTACGAATCAGTTGTACTTTGACCGAATATCTCCATTACCATTTCTCTAAGCCCGCAAACTCAACTGTTGGCATCATTTAAAAGGGATCAACGAGCCGAAATACAAAAAATTCAAATAATTAAACTGTCACCAAGGAAATTGAGATGCCGAGATGTCGCATATGGAGTCAGTGTGGGGTAGATGAAATGGGTTGAAAACTCTGCAGTATTTTGTGACAGAATTTAAAGGCTTGTTATACACGACAGTTAGTCTTCCAACTTTAACAAACGCATTGGAATGATGCACAATTTACGAAATGTATCAAGGAACAATAACAGTGAAGGAAATAGAAATGTTCCCGTTTTCAGTGGGTGTAACAGAACATAATCCGCGGATTCTCGGAGGTGTCTACATCAAGAAATCGAAAGTGGACAAACTTCAGGCTGAACAAATCAGCTGGTATTAGCATGTTCAAGGAAGGTCATCGAGAAATACGGTCTAAAAAGCAAAAGAAGCTCAAGTTCCACCCAAGGGCCAAAGAAAAGCCCGAAAGAAAAATAATTGAATCACTCACAAGTAAAAACATAAGCAAATAGCCTCAGTGAAGAGGTAATCCAAAATAGAGCGGCATGGAGAATAGTACTAAAGTCCGCAAATTTAACCAAAACCACAATGCAGATAGGTTGAAGAAATATGTAGCACTTGATTTTTTATAAGCGTAATACATGGTATGCCAACAGTTAAAATGTAAAATGTAAAGGAGCACATTCCAAGCACTACTTTGTCAATTACTCCTAAAACCATTTCAATATCAATAACACTATTTTAATGCCAAAGAATGATGTATAAAGATAACATTGTTTCATGCAAAATTCTCATTAAAACCCAAGATTAATGAATCACCTCACTTTAAAGCTATTGACTCACCGAAATACTCCCCATGCTCTTCACTCAATTCAATTTCTTCTTCCAGTTGGCGTGTCAGCTCTTCGATTTTTCTTTGAGCTTCAGTTGGGCCAGCCGGACGGGGTGGTGTAACACTGTATGGCAAAAGGTTTTTCGAAAGACCTTCAAATAAAATTCCTCTAGGAAATAAATATCATGATGGAAAAAATAAAAGTAAACTACCAGTGCTGCCCTGTGAAGGTGTTGGAGAGATTGTTGTCGGTGGCAATGAGGGTGACCTCATTCCGATACTGTTTGTTCTTTCCACCCCCATTGCAGTCTGTTGAAGCTGTTGGTGTTGTTGTATCATATCCTTAGGCTGACTTAGCGCCTCCTTTTGTAGGGCTGGTACTGGTGCTGGTAATGGTGCTGGTGGTTTTCTATTTAAATTTGCTGTCATGCAAACGTAATCGGAACTATTTATATCTTCAATATAGTTTGGGTTAAGAGAAATATTAATTCCCATCGGACTGGGTGCCATAGTTGATGGTTTTGGCGATGCTAATCTATTTGGAATGTGATGCATTGGTGACTGCAACAAAGCAAATTAAAATATATATATATTTTTTATTTTATTGCATTCCAAATGATTTATTAAATTGATAACACTCACTTGTGGAATCTGATTCATTTTTATATTTTGTGCTTGATAATCAGAAACTTTACTGGTAGACCCACTATTTGGTGACATGAGATGGCTTGGCAGCGATAAGTTTCGATAGCGTTGGGTTGGTGATGCGCTTATCGCTGTCGCGTTAGCTTTAAGTGATGTGTTGGAGGTACTGCGACGATGCTTTGGCCCTAATTGGGTTGAGCCATCAGTATGATTAGAAATGCAATTCGACGAATCCAAAGAGTGATGTGGCGAATGTTGTTGCTGCATATCAGCTTGTTGGTAAATTGTTGTAGTGGCAGGAGAGGCCTGTGGTTGAGCTCTTTGGCCTTAAAATAAAATCCAACTCAGGTATTAAAAAAAAAAAAGCAAATGCAATACCTACCAGAATGAGGTATAACATTTTCATAGATCGGAGTTTGATCAACATCTGGTACAGGCGTGTGAGCATATCTAGAGTTCACTGCCCCCTGCATTGGTAGATACTGTACGCGATTATTATTATTATTACCATAATTGCTCTGAGGCGATTGTGGTTGAGCCCGAGTATTACTCGAATCGAACTGTGCACCAGTATAAAAGTCCAAATTCTCATAGACAGGCGAGTGCCGTTGCTTAAGTTCATACATTTTTTCATTATTCAGGGCTAATTGTTCTACTGGCTTAGGGGTGGCGTACTTTGACGCGGCGATTATATTGTTCCTTTCGTAGATTTTGTACGATTCATTTGATTGGGGTTTTGGTGCCGCACCCACGTAACTGTCACGAATAAAGGTTTCTATAGCACCCGGGGCTCGATGGTATTCCTTGGCCTTGTTTTCATTGCCAATATGCATTTGTTCCAGATGATATTCCATGCTGATGGCATCGTTTTCACTAGAGATCTTCTGTTGTTGAGATGATGCCATTGTTCCGCAACGAATGACGATTGGGTTTCTACTCTAATTTTCTCTCTTTTTTTAACACCAGAGCTCTTTGAAGGGTTGCAAATACTAGTGCATTACTGCTATATTTTTCTGGAGGATTTTTATAAAAAGTTTTAAAAGAAATGCACAAATTTCTCGTAGGTTAAAGACCTTTTTTCTTGTTTTTCTTTTGGTAGTCTAGTGAAATTTACTCCCCTTTGAATGAAGAGACGAAAAAAAAATATAAGTGACAAATGCCAAACTGTTGATGGATGAGCATGTTCGTTTAAAAATTGTAGAATACAAAACAATTATTATTAGGGCATGACTACACTGGGCAGTAATGTAGTAGTGACTGTGAAAATATAAGAGCCTAAAAATGTCAAAGCATTAGAGTTATAATATATTTATGAGAAAGTCGCTAATAATGGTATCCAGTTGAAAGTAGGCTTATTTAATAAGACTATTTCTAACATAGATGAACTAACATATAGTAGATGGCAAACTTTCCAGATATTGGAAAACCAAAACCCGATTTCTACTAATCGCCTCTATCCGTGTGACCCTCTCTGTGAATACGTGTGAACTATCATCACTGGCAATTTCGCTCCCATTTTACACATAACCCGTCTATTTTACTCAAAAAATGTCATCCACATTACACACACTCGTGCAAATTGCTTTCATTCTAGCAACCTTACTGGCAGGTTATAGAGATGTACAAAGTGTTGGTAATTTACTTACAGTGTGTCTGGGCGAAAGTTAGGAGTTTGCAAAAGTATTAGTAAAGCTTTCCATCTAAATTAGTTCACCTATGGTTCCGATTACTAGCCTGTATAAATCTGTAGCACGCAATTTGCATTAACGTAAAAATGCAGATAAGGTAATCGTAATAACTACATATCGGTAAAATCTATATCATGCAATCACTAAATTCATCGACCACTAGCCAAAGAGACCAAAAAATAAATAACATACATGTCCCCTTCTACAGGATTTTTTTTTTATTAAGAACTATGGGAACTGCTATTACCTTTTTGTTTGTCAATGTCTATTCTTAAATCATCGAAGGAGCAATGTTTACAAATTATCCAAATTTGTTATCAAAATAAAAATGTATAGTGCTTAATAGGAAACCCATTATATACCTATTAAACAATAATAAGAGTAACACAGTGAGTGAAGAGATTAAACATTGGTTCAACCAGACAACTTAAATACGAGTATCACTTAGGATATACAGCACAACGGTGTTTTAATCTTCAGTATGCCCTTGCAGAAAATTATGCGTACATATATTTTGTGGTAGCACAAAATATAGCTTTAGAGACAAGACTTACTACCCACAGGCTATAGGGATGTATAACCTTTAACCTATGTTAGCTATGTCTAATGATTTAATTGATAAACAAATTTCAGAGAAAAAAAAATTCTAAGTCAAAGTATTTTCTAACAAATGCCACTAGGTGCCACTATTTTTCTACTCAGTGACAGCATTGTCGTAAACGTAGCATCGAAGAAAAACAAAGCATCAAATATGCTTGCGTGATGCTGGTTTTTCCTCTGATGATTTAATTTACCTTCGGGAATACTCATACTACATCAAGATCTGCAATTAAAGAATTGCAAATAATGGACATCGGTTTACAATACACGTGGATGTGGGTATGTCAAGTGTCACCAAACCGAATCAACTGTACTAATTGGCGTGGGCATGAAAGTCCTGCCCACAGACGTCGTGTTCACATTTCCATGACGATGAAAGACTTTTTGGCAAGAGGAACACTTGAATCTTGAGCATTTTTAAGTTTTAAATTTGAGCAGTTGGCCTGAAGCAAACTTTTTTTTCCTCTTCTTTACACTTCCATACTCATCAGCGATCAAAACTAAAATGAAAAAATATGTCAGAAATGGAACGATATGGAAAAAAACGACATGCAGGACAATCTTCCTGCCCGCGCCAATGTGAACAGGCACTTCCAAAATATAATCCTCGGTGGAAGAATGAATGTTCTTTTCTCTAACCATCCGAAGACTCAAAATATAATTTTCTGCGAAAGTATACGACTGTTCTCTTTTCAAAGCCTTTCTCTCCATGGATTTTCTTCATTTTTGGCTGATCGTCAGGGGAGGAACGGTGGGCGGAAGATGAAAAGTAGAGTGCTAGGGAGATTGAAGGAAAAAGGAATCTACAGTAGAGAATCCATTCTTGATTAAAACCAGGTGTGTTGTACAAGCTGTTTATGTTGTTGTTGTTGGACGGTAGATTTTTTTTATTTTTTTTTATTTTTTAACTACAAACGATTTTATCCATATCAACATACTACTTCAATATATTATGTTTTAGATTTCAGCTTTCCCCATCTGTCAACATTGCTTTCATATAGATATAGATTGTTTATCTTAGTTATGTTCTAATACATTAACTACATTGGTCAAAATTAGATCCTGTTCCTTGGATCATTCAGAGAAGATTCAAATTCTTGTACCTCATGCGACTTAAGCGCGCCGATGCTACAACACTTCAGGCTCATGACTGCGTTCTGCTGAAGTCAATTTAATGTCAAATTTAATCTCATCGTTAGTTGTCACCATAGGCATTAATAACACAACCACTAAGTTGGCGGTCATCAACGCAATTTCAACCCCACGATGGGAAAACTGATTGCTGGAAATCTTTTACAAGGCCCTTTTCAAATAGCATTGCCTTATATTTGACCTCGGGAAAATAGCAGCTTCTACGTCGAGTTTCAGTGACTTCATTCTGTGAGCAGTCGTCATAATTTCGTTGCTATATTCATCCGCTCTTATTCAATTTACGAAAGGGGTTAATATTAACTCTGTAGGAAGTTATACTTTCTAAATCTTTTCAACGCCGAAAATAGATTCTCCTTTAGCTTTTGTGATATATTTGTTATCATTTTTGGTATCTTTAGTGCATATCCATTATCTCATCTTTCTCTTATATTTAAAGATCTATTTTACATAGCAGTCATGCGTCTGGAACAATATGTGCAGCGCAGTGTTGGACAATGTACAAAAACTATAAAGGAAAAAGTGCAGCCGCGAAGAAAGGAGATGTACCAAAGCACACTTCTTTACATCGATCGCTGACAAGGACAGCCACTTAATAATTGGATTCTACATTGAAACATACGAGTAATAAACAAAATTACAGTTTTATTATTAGTTGTTAAATGTTATGTTAATAATTAAAATATTATGTATCAGTATCCTGCTTCATCATGGTTATTCAGAAATTCCATGTGCTTTTTTCTCCATTTATTATCAAACTGACAGTTTTATTATAAATTAATCATTAATTGTGAATTAAATGTTTAATGGTAGGCAGTTTTCTCCAATGAGAGATATCCGTAATATTTCGAAACGAGAGCGCTCAGACCCGTAGTTAGTACATTGCCCTTTGTCCACACTCCACAGTTCTTACATTTTAATCGAACATGACTTAATTGTATTATTTTACTGTTTTACTGTTTACTGTTTACTGTTTGTGTCCCAGATTACAATTAGCCATGTTTTGCAGTAATGAATCGTGTGTAGTAATCACGTGTTCTCCTTTGTATACACATATTAAAAAGAAAATTTGGATTATCTCATTCATCCAAAACATATTATTTAGTTATACAATAACACTCCTGAACGTAAACTTTCCAATTTTTACCACAAGATGTCACTTAACCGTCGTCTCCGAAATTTGACATACGAAGAATTTGACACGTCAATCGGCTAAACATCACTTGTTTTTTCTGGTGTCAGTTCTCAGCAAAAGAAAATTTTTCTCCCATTTTTAGATCAGAATTTCACAATACTTCTTGTTTCTCTGCTAAAGTTCTACAATTAATCTACTTCTCTAAGAGATAAACCTTCAAAATGGCACTCGCTGAAGGTCCTTGCTATACAATAATCAATTCGGCTGAAATAGAGCCATTCAATGAGATGCAATTTAAACAAGATTTGGAAAAGGGAGATGTGAACTTAAAAATCGAAACATTGAAAAAAGTCATACAATTATTACTAAATGGAGAACGTCTTTCAGGCCTTTTGATGACGATTATTCGATTTGTATTGCCGCTGCAGAATCATACAATTAAAAAGCTGCTGTTGATTTTTTGGGAGATAGTACCAAAAACTTCCTCTGATGGGAAGTTACTGCAAGAAATGATACTTGTGTGCGATGCGTACAGAAAGGTAATTTAGTAAATTTTTTTTTTTGCAAATCAAAAATAAACAAATTGTTATATGAAAGTTTATTCACTGCTTACTCTTTAGTCTTTATGTCCAACATTTTCGCATTTTCTTAAACTACATTCTGTTTTATAGTGTGTTTAACATCGCCTTATAAAATCGCAATCCCTCCCGTTTTTCTTTTCCTAGGACTTACAACATCCAAATGAGTTCCTTCGCGGATCAACTTTACGATTTTTGTGCAAACTTAAAGAACCAGAACTATTAGAACCTCTAATGCCAGCCATCCGTGCATGCTTGGACCACAGACATTCTTATGTCCGACGTAATGCTGTGTTGGCAATATTTACAATTTACAAGAACTTTGATTGGCTGGTGCCCGATGGGCCCGAGTTAGTTGCAAACTTTTTAGACACCCAGCAAGACATGCCATGTAAAAGAAACGCCTTCCTTATGCTGTTGCACGCTGATCAAGAACGCGCATTAAATTACTTAGCATCTTGCATTGATCAAGTTAATAATTTTGGCGACATTTTGCAATTGGTCATTGTAGAATTAATTTACAAGGTTTGTCACGCAAATCCAGCTGAAAGATCTCGGTTCATACGATGCATCTATAATATGTTAAATTCTTCATCCAACGCCGTTCGATATGAAGCCGCAGGAACTTTAATTACTTTATCTTCAGCTCCAACAGCAATTAAAGCAGCAGCTGGCTGTTACATCGAATTGATAGTAAAAGAAAGTGATAATAATGTGAAACTCATCGTTTTAGATCGTTTAATTGCAATGAAAGAACATGAGAATATGGAAAAGGTAATGCAAGATCTAGTTATGGATATTTTAAGAGTTCTAGCTGCACCAGACATTGAAGTTCGCCGAAAGACACTTGGCTTGGCTATGGATTTGGTTTCTTCAAGAAATATCGGAGAAATGGTATTGGTTTTAAAAAAAGAAGTTTCAAAGACTCATAACGTCGAACATGAGGATACTGGGAAGTATAGACAGCTATTGGTGCGAACTCTTCACAGTTGTTCTATAAAATTCCCTGATGTAGCTGCAAATGTCATCCCTGTACTAGTGGAATTTTTATCTGACACGAATGAGTTAGCAGCGGCTGATGTACTCATATTTATTCGTGAAGCCATTCAAAAGTTCCCATCCTTGCGAAGTTTAATTATTGAAAAACTTATTGAGGCTTTCCCACAAATTAAGTCTTCTAAAATTCATCGCGCTGCTGTTTGGATTTTAGGGGAATATGTCGACTCGAAAAATCAAATTCAAGAAGTTATCGAAGTAATAACTCAAACCCTTGGTGAAATTCCTATGGTAGAAGCTGAGCAAAAACGTCTAGCTGGAGATCAAGTAGATGAAGAAAAACCAGTCGATTCTCAGAAAGAAGCTCCCAATAACAAGGTGACTTCTGATGGCACATATGCAACTCAAAGTGCTTTTAGTTTAGCTCCGTAAGTGGCACATATATATACGTTTTATTTGCAACATGAAATCACTTTTTTATTGCAGGATTGTAAAAAAAGAAAAACGCCCACCGCTTCGTCAGTACCTAATGGATGGAGATTTTTTCATTGGGGCATCCCTTTCAGCAACACTTACAAAGTTGGCTCTTCGCTTCTCCGAATTAGAGGACGACAAAGTAAATTAAACTCTTTTTTTTTTTTGGTAAACGAAAATAAAACACCAATTATCTTTGTAGATACAACAGAATCGACTCTGCACGCAGGTAATGCTTATTATGAGTTCAATTTTGCATTTGGGAAAATCTGGATTCCCCACCAAAGCTATAACAAATGATGACACCGATAGAATATTTATTTGTTTAAAAACTCTAAGTGAAAGGACACCAGAAACTGTTGAAGTATTTAAGCACTTTTGTCGCGAAGCATTGGGAAAAATGTTGGATGCCCAACATGAGGTAATACCTATAATAGTAAATGAGCCTAGTAATCTTCAAAATTTATTGTTTTCTATGTAGGAAGATCAACGCATCGTTAAGGAAAAACAGAAGGCAACAGCAAAAGTACAGCCTGATGATCCAGTTCTGTTTGCTCAACTGTCCAATGGTCGCGATAACCAATTGGGTGAAAATGTTTTCGAATCTAGCCTCAATCAAGCCTTGGCAGGCACAAAATCCACTAATCTAAGTGACATCACATCGCCCAACAACAAATTGAATAAGGTCACACAGCTTACTGGTTTTTCGGATCCGGTCTACGCCGAAGCCTATGTCAACGTCAATCAGTATGATATTGTTTTGGATGTTCTGATTGTTAATCAAACAAGTAAGGCTTTAAAGCGATTTTTTTTTCTGAAATAAAAGTTAAACTTGTTGCGTTTTTTCACTTTAGATGATACCCTTCAAAATTGTACCTTGGAGTTGGCCACTTTAGGTGACTTAAAACTTGTCGAACGTCCTCATCCTGTTGTACTGGCTCCACATGATTTCTGCAACATTAAGGCCAACGTTAAAGTGTCCTCTACAGAGAACGGAATTATTTTCGGCAATATTGGTAAAAAAAAACAAACAAAAACGCTTTAAACCACCAGCAATAACGTTTTTGCTTTTCCTTTTTTTTTATATATAGTTTATGACACTTCTATCAACACAAATGTTGTTGTATTGAATACGATTCATATTGACATTATGGACTACATCATTCCAGCTTCATGCACGGACACTGAATTCCGACAAATGTGGCAAGATTTTGAATGGGAGAATAAGGTAAACTTAGCGTTTATATCTTTAAAGTATACGATAACTTTTCTTACAATTTTTATAGGTGACTGTCAATACAACGTTCACAGATTTGCATGAGTACTTGAAACATCTTCTCAAAAGCACTAACATGAAATGTTTGACTCCTGAAAAAGCTCTATCAGGTCAATGTGGCTTTATGGCTGCGAACATGTATGCAAAGTATGTTTATTTATCGAACAATTTATAGATTTGATAATTTGATTTGATTAATTCTCTTGTTTTTTTTTATTTTCAGATCCATTTTTGGTGAAAGCGCTCTTGCCAATTTAAGTATTGAAAAACCATTAGATGATGCAGACTCAAAAGTCACAGGGCACATTCGAATCCGAGCTAAGAGCCAAGTAAGATGCACGCCAGTATATGTTTTGTAATTTTATTTAAACTTAAATTTAATTCCAGGGTATGGCTCTTAGTTTAGGTGACAAAATCAGCTCCTCACAGAAGCAATCCGTGCAGGCGGCTTAAAGTCGCTAATTTACATGGTTCTTTTTTTTTAAATATATTACGCAAAGTTTATATTATTTTAATAATGAATAAACATTATGTACTAAACCGTTAAAAAATAATTGTTTGGATTGAAACAATTTTATCATCAGAATTAAAATCATTCCACCTCTCACTGTCCGATTTTGTGTTCACCGCGATCAGGCGGGCTATGCAGTGCTCGACAGCTCGGCATTTTTTGTCTTGCATAGATTGTTGAATTAGCTTACAGCCTTTATTTACACCAATTCAAGTCGATGGTTGCGATGCTATCCGATAAATATGGAATGTTCTAATTAACCCTTTACTGCATAGCATATCATATATATGTTTCAATAAATGTGGGTTTTCCCCCATTTAAAGTGGAAAATACATCTTTCCGAGAACATGTTAGTACATATACACTATTATATTCAATATTATTTGCCAGCGTGTTTGTTTTGTACTGTTAGAAATAGTGTCATTATTCAAAATTTGTTGAAGGGTCAGTGTATGCCCATTTTCGTGGTATAAAGTCATAGTTTTTTGGTTATAAATTTTGTAAAATAACAGGGTAAATTAAGAATTTAATTATTTTTATAATAAAATATGTTATTTTATTGATTTCATGAAGTTCAAACTTCAGTAATGAAGCAAAAATAAAGAAAACCCTGCATAAAGTTGTATATATCATATATGATATTCCATGCGATCAGTGTGAAAACAGTTGATACATCACATTTGATATATATATCATATATGATATTACATGCATTAAAGACGTCCATTTTTTGAGATAAATATGACTAAAAAAATTCTTACGGATGCTGAAATTTCACGGATAGTCGCTAATTGGGATGAAAGTGAGGATGAATTTGAAGCTGCAGACGACGTATTTGACACAAACTACGATATTGAAATACAGAATCTCACTGATGTTAGAGCAAAAGGGATTGAAATAGAGGACGAATTCAATCCATGCCCATCATTTTCGCGTATACTGAGGATGTATCTATCGCAATGGACCGACCATCAGCAGCTGAAGAGCATAGGGCGAGAAAAATACATTATTCCAAAATGATTTGGAAACAACAGGGTTTCTTCTGCGAAAGCTCTGAATTCAAGGGTAGCACAGAATTGTCTGATGATGTGTTAGAACTTTCTACGCCATATTCGTTTTTCAACTATCTTTTTGATTCAAAAATCATCGACCAAATTGTATTTGAGACCAACTTATATGCTTGTCAGTCCAATCCAGCCACATTTTTTTCGTATCAGCTGTTGAAATACAGAAATACATAGGCATCTATATGGTTACATCAATACTACAGGTCATAGATGTAAGGAGATATTGGAATCCAATCATAGGTAACGATCTTATTAAAAGAACTATGTCACTGAATAAGTTCGAAAAGATTCTCCAATATTTACACTTCAGTGATAATTCTGAAATGGTTCCAAAATCAAATCCATTACATGATCGTATTCACAAAATCCGCCCTCTTGTCAATGACTTCCAAAAAGTTCCATATGAAGAGTTTCTATGTGTTGACGAACAAATGTACTCCACCAAAGCCAGAAACTATATGAAACAGTATCTCCCAGCAAAACCTCATAAATGGGGCTACAAGTTTTTCGTTTTGTGTTTATTGGCGAATGAAATTTAAGAAGATGTCACATTTGAATTCTGTTGTAACGTACAATAAGTGATACCAACCCCCAATATCATACGAACTTGATTGCGCCATACACGCCCCCTCAACGTGGATGTCACTTACATTTTGAAAACCGAAAAAAAATAACAGTAAATTCTCATTTCAATTTCAAAAACATTATTCAATAAATCGTTATTTCAAATTTTAGTTCAAAAATCGTTAATTTAAATTTAAAAGCTTTAACGTGTTTAAGTCTCACTAAATTCTACTTCGTACTTCGCTTGTGAAGTACTGGATTACTTGCCAACTTCTGCGCCCCCTGGTTGTCGATGTGTACGACTACTGCTTCGCTATTTGACCATCCGACCTCCATCAGCAGTTTGAGGAACTTTGACATTTGTCATTATCTGAAGTTTATTATAATTTTTTCCGCCTCTTAAAACTCGATAATCTTTTTCCTCAGTTTCTGCAGCATCATAATCTACATTATGGACTAAATCAATGTTAGCATCCGTATTTAGACAATTTTCATCATCACCAGTGTTGTCTTCATCTTTATCGTTCGTACTTATATTCGTTAAATGGTGCCCTTTGTCATTTTCGCCATCGATGTGAGAATAAATGTAGTCATCTGCCTTGTTTACATCGTTGTTGTTGTTGCTGGATTCGATAAACTCGGAAAGTTTTTCATCAAAAACGACGTCTCTCTGCTCTACGACTTTCTTAGTGTGTCTATCAAAAAAACCGGTTTGCATTTGAAACTGTTGAATATCCGACCATGATATATGTTTCACCTTTTGTTTCGAGTTTTTCGCGAATTGGTTTCTTCATGCTCACAGCTACACAACCGAATGTACGAAGATGTTTCACGTTTGGTTACTTATTAAACCATAATTCAAAACTAGATTTACCATTTAATATATAAGTTGGACATATGTTTCTGATGTAAGCCGCCGTCATCACAGCTTCTGCCCATAGACTCTTTTCAGCACTGGAGTGAACTAACGTTCTGTTGGCGCGCTCAGAAACGCCATTCTGTTGAGGAGTATAAATGGTAGTAAGTTGTCTCTGGATTCCATTCTTTTGCAGAAATGCATCAAATTCAGCATTCACGTACTCCTTTCCGTTGTCCGTCCGTAAAGTTTTTATTCTAGGTTCCGTTTGCCGCTCAATTTGGAGTTTAAAGAGTTTGAATTTACTTAGGGATTCGCTTTATGCCTTCATAAAGTACACGTATATCTTACGGGACATATCATCTATGAAGGTGATGAAATATCTTGAGCGGTTTAGTGATTCTATGTCGAACGGTCCGCATGCATCCGAGTGTAAAAGTTCTAGTAGCTTCCTTGATCGTTTTTCTCACTTTTTAGGAAATGGCAATGAATGTATCTTGCTAACCATGCACGTTTTACATACTCCTTCTTTGATGCTTTTTGCATTCAACCCTTTTACTATTCCTTTCGCACACAATTCATGAAGAGACTTGTAATTGAGGTGCCCAAATCTATTGTGCCACAAGTCATCTTTACTCTGCAAAACGAACATATTTTGCTTAACGATCTTATCTACCAGGAACAGGCCATCTTTCTTTTTCACATGAAGGATAACAGACCCATCTCCGCGAAGAACTCTAGCACGCTCCGCATTAAACTTCACAGTTAGACCTTTGTCAACCATTCTGCTTACAGATAGGAAGTTTGCTTGAAGCTCTGCGGAATACAAAACATTTTGAAACAACATGTCTTTGTCCTTGTATTGGAAAAATACATCACCTTTTCCTTCTGCAACAATTGATTTGTTGCCTGCTAAACCAATGATTTCTTTATGTTGTTCAAAATTTACAAACCTTTTCTTGTTGTTGCACATGTGCGTTGTTGCACCGCTGTCAATATACCATGCATCACTTCGTGGTCGAATTTCAGCTGCCGCAATCATGGTCAATGCTTGTTGTGAACGCGTGTATGTTTTTCTCTCCTTATCACATTCACTAGCACGATGACCAGGCACACCACAGTTGAAGTATTTGCCCGAAAAGTGTTTCTTGGTCTGATTCTTCTTCCCATTCGCCTTTTTGAATGTGCGAGCCACATACGCTTGTTCGTGCGCATCTCCATAAGCGTCTTCTTTTCTTCTCTCTGCTTCTTCGAGGAGTTTTTGTTTGATGAAGCTGAATTTAGGCAACGAGTCACGTGTTTCCATTGCGATGACAAAGTTCTCAAATTCTTTGGACAAACTGGACAGCAACATGACAACAAGAAGCTCATCTTGCATTTGTATTCCAGCTTCAGATAATTTTTCTGTCACTTCAAGGAACGAATTCAAATGCTGCACCATATTACCTCCATCTACCATGTGGAGACTCAATAGGCGTTTGTGGAGACACACTTTTTGGATTGTACCTTTGGGCGCATAGATTTCGTTTAGTTTTGTCCATGCTTCGAACGAAGTCTCTGCGTTTTTTATATAAAGCAATTGCGCAGGCTTCACACTCAAGATTATATTTGCAAGAGCCTTCTGATCGTCGGTATTGCATTTTGCAATTTCTGCAGCATCCTTGATGGATTCCTTTTTCACCTTGCCACATGCAACTTTCCTGAATCCTGTATGCACTAGAACACTCTTCATCTGTATGCTCCACACGTCATAATTGGATTCGTCCAATTTCTCTATGTGCAAATAATTCATTTTCAATTAAAAAAAACTTTTAGAGAGCACTCCTGACGTAAAAGTTTATTGGCGAATGAAATTTAAGAAGATGTTACATTTGAATTCTGTTGTAACGTACAATAAGTGATACCAATCCACAATATCATATGAACTAGATTGTGCCATACACGTTGGGTATTGCCAGCTATTTTCAACAGCTTACAATTTCGAACTATATACTGGTCCAGAAAACGACGATCGCTTCCGTCCACTTACTGATAAGAACTTGAGTGCTAGTTCAACGTTAACGCAACGTTACTTTAAATATATTTCATAAGATATATTTTGACAACTATTTCACGTCAATCCCATTAATTGGAGAGCTTTATAAGAAGGCTATGTACATATGCACTCTTTAAGTTTTGTTTCTATTTTAATACACATACATATTTATGCACATATATTTACATATTAAGATAGTTGTAGATATTCTTATACGTGTTTATATATTACTAGGGATTCTAAGTCTGGGAACAGTCCGAAAAAATCGATTACCCAACTGTAAACTTCCGGACGACAAGTATTGGAAGGACCAAAAACGTGGGACTTCCCTTGAAATAGTTAGTATCATTGATGGAATGGATGTTACTGTAGTTGCTTGGAAAGATACTAAAGTGGTTACAATTGCATCTAATTTCGTCGGTGAGCAGCCTATTTTAAGATCCCAATGGCACGAAAAAGGGCAAGGTATAATAGAAGTGAATTGCCCTGCTATTGTAAAGAATTATAATAAGTTCATGGGAGGGGTGGACTTGGCTGACTCTCTTCTTGGGAGATATAAGATTAAAATCAGATCCAAGAAATGGTACCACCGAATTTTCTATCATTTATTGGACGTGACGGTCTGCAATGCATGGATTTTATACAAGTAAGAAAAATACGAATGTTATTTAAATTCTTAAATATAATTTACAATACATAGACGCGCAGAATCACAGAGAAACTCAGAACAGAAGCTTCTCTCCCTATCCGAATTTAAAATATCTGTGGCAGAGACCTCGTGCCGATTAGGTAAACTATCAAATCGACCCGGAAGACCGCCAATTGAGCTTAGTAAGCAGATCGAAGCCAAACGCAAGAAAACAACAGCTGCAGCTATTCCACCAAAAGAAGTCCGAATCTATGCTATCGATCATTTACCTATTTGGATGTCTCAGAGGTTAACGTGCAAACTTCCTGGTTCCGGAAAACTAACGTTCGTTCAATGTGCCAAATGCAATGCTGCATTATGCTTCAATAAGGACAGAAATTGTCTTTCTGCATTTCATTCGAAATTAATTGATTATTTATAGCAAATACTACAGAAATCCATACGTAAATATTTAATATGAAATACGAGTATATTAAAAATGTTACTTTTTTTTCTTTTATAGTTATAATTTGAAGTTTTGATACGTTATTAGTTAAAAAAAATCTGTGAAATAAATGGAATCTTAAAACCTGAAAAAAAAAAATGGTTTAACTGCATGGTACATCATATATGATATACGTACAAATTGCTCAATATCTAAAAATTAGCTCAACATATTTCAAAAATATTTCCGTTTTTGAACTCCGTGAGGGGAAATACATTTAGAAATATTTTTTTCATATAAAAAGAAAAATTCATGCAGTAAAGGGTTAAAGTAGTGTTTGATGTAGATGCCAGACGCCCTTGTATTATTTCACATATAGGAATGATAATGCGTTTTCGTAACTAAGCCTATTAAAGATGAAAAACCTATCATTCATTTGTAAATAGAATTGCATTTGTCAAGTTGATGAGCCTTACCGCTGAAGTTCGTAGGCAAAAGCTTCTAACCTAAAATAAATACAAATTTGAGCGAGCTCGGTATTACCCATAGAGTTACTTGACATCTACATATATCACGCACATACCTGTCACCCACTTGTGGAGACCAGATGTAGCTCTTCAGCGTGTGTCTACGATTTGTTTTAAAAATATAAAATGTGAGGTCTAGGACCGAGGTGCCTACTTTTCCTCTATAGGGATTGTTGATTCAACCAACCAAATAAAAAAAAATCGGTATTCAAGCACTTCTTTAAACTTTATTACATACATATATACTAAGATCACAATTATGTATATCGAATTACAAATTTAAAGAAAGAGCTAAATTAAATGAATATGAAATATGGAATTTTAAATTGCATTATATTTACCTTTACTTTAAAGAAAGGATACAAAGGACAAGTTTTATAAATGAAAATGAAAGGTAAATGAATATAATAGAAAAAGATAAATATGCAAGTTATTTTAGTACACAGTGATGCCAATTTTTATAATTTGTTGTTAAAGAAGTTTGATACATATTAACAACAACGTAAGGCTTTGCTTAGAACCTCGGATGCATTTCCGACTCCATCCCAACTCTTATGACTTTTTTCTTAAAATATGTCAAGTCACCTCTCATTAAAGTTTTCAACACACGAATTCTCTCTTCTGGCGGTTTCGTTTTGGCATGCAAAGGCTTTTTTCTTTGTACTCCGATTTTGATTCCAATGGAACACAAAGAACATCTTCGGACTTTTGTTTTTTAAATATATACAGGGTGTCCCAGTTTAGCTGAAGATTCCTCAAGTTATGGCAAACAAAAACTTATATTGCGCGGGGGGGGTCTATTTTCACCCCCCACCAAGTTATAGGCCGTTAAAGTAAAGAACCTCTGAAATCCGAGGTAAAACTTCCTAAAAGGCCGTAGCTTTCTAACGGATTCAGCTTAAAAAACCGTTGTGCACATTTTTGAAACAGAATTTTAGTGTGCATAAAATACTAAAATTTTGTCGAGTTCGATGAATGCCAGCCAAAATTATGGCATTATAAAGCCAACAGTTTGAAAAATCGTTGAACCAATTTCATCAGAAAAATGCGTTTATCTCGAAATTTTCAGCTTTTAGGTTAACTTTTTCTATCAAAACTTTTGTCTTCTCTTTATTAACAACGATTTTTATGTATGACTTTTCCACCTACGAATAACGGAAGTTATTGCAAACCCCTATTTTATTCTGGCAAATGGGTCGCAAAATAAATTTAATATTCCTCTAAATAGTTTTTGTGGTCCTAAAAAGGACCGTTACGCTTTAAGATTTCAAAACGCTTTTATAGGAAATTTTCGAAATTTTGTCCGTGCCTTTGGATGCACGTTCTAGCGCGTTTGATGATTTCAGACTGCAAATTAATGTTTGGTAAAATGCCTCTTAGCTCCTCTGCCACTGTATTTATTCTGTCTTGGAGCTCTTCATGACTTGAAATCTCAGTCAAATAAACCCTTTCTTTTATGGCTCCCCAGAAAAAAAATCCATTGGCGTTAGGTCAGGAGATCCTCTACCGCGAGCATCGAACTTGCCGAGCTGTAGAGGCTGAGTAGGGTCAATGAATCTCGAGTAATTCTCCAGACGAGTCCTGAAACCAAAGGATGCTCCCCTCCTCCTCTTCCCATCCAACTACTCCTTTTCCACTGGGCTGGATCAAGGTGTCATACTACCCGTGCCGAAGATCAACCTGGCTGAGGCTCCAGCTTCTCCAAAATTAGCTCAGTCGTAAACGGAGTGTCCAGATACCTGGCGACCTCCGGATTAGCTAGCCTTATCTGTATATGGCGGGTCTCTGTTCAGATGGACAACCCTTTCTCCGCTACTCGTTGGACCCCTTATGGAAAACCTAAAAAAACAGGCAAAATAAAACCTGAGGCCGGTACTCCTTTAATGCCGGGCGGTAGAACGGTGACTGCAGCCACTACCGGAAAGGCTCGTGCATTGTCGAGAGTAGGTAAAACTGTGGCAGGTCATGGTGCACCATCCTCTAAAGGCAAGCGCAACGAGCCTAAAAAGAAACCTTCAGGGTGTGGTAGGACTGTGGCAAGCCATAGTTCTACAACTTCCTCCCCACCTAGCAGCGGCAAATTTGTGGTAGGCCACGGACTTGTCACTGCTACCGAAACTCCTCTCCCCAAGGAGGAATCTGGAGCTCAGCCGCGTCGGCAAGCTCCATCTAAGGCGCTCTACGTAAGACGCCGAAATGCTTCACGCATCATCAAAACCTTCGGATCCATTCCGGAGGTTGAGAGAAGTGCGGACATAAAGAGCAAGATTGAGTGGGCTAACAATATCCTAAAAAACGGATTATCCACTGCTTCCACCGCTCCTAAAACACTTAAAGACACCTCCAAGCGCCAAAGGTCGTTGGAGGAAACCAAGCCGGTTCCCAAGAGGCCCAAAACCCACAGCACCAAAACCCATGGGCCATCCAACAGCGCATCTCTGAGATCTTTCAGTGAAGTCCTAAAGGACGCTATAATAATCGCGGTAATCGATAGGAACGATACCGACGGTTCCATAACACCTGAACGGTGGCAGCTGGCCAAGCTGAAGCTTTCACGCAACTTCTTGGCCATCATGCGGGAAAACCCCGGACCACCTCCTATCACAAGCGACGCTGTCTGGCACCAAGGCCACGTCAAGCTCATCGCATTTGCCAATCAGAGATCCCTCGATCTCTTCACTAAGGCATAGGTGGTTTAGGAGAGATTTGGCCAGGTGCAAAACTCGAGGTCGTATCTAAGGAGGACATCCCTAGCAGACCTCAAACTCGTACCTGGATCCCAGCAGAACCCTCCTCCCCAGAAAGCATTCTGGAGATCATCAAACTCAGTAACCCGACCCTTCCGACTCATGACTGGAAAGTCGCGAAACTGGAGGAACTAAGGGGTCCTTATAGATGCGCATTGATCGTGATCAATAAGGAATCCCTTAATCCTCTAGCGCATACAAAAGGCATGATTCGGTTCGGATTCGAGTCAATTCATCTAAGGGTCTAAGCATTAACGGAGACACCACCAAACACAACCTCAGACCCTGGAGCGTCGATATCCTTTCCAGAAATGGATAGCGACGACTCCAATCTATCTGAGGTGACAAGCAAGCCGTCGATTTCCTTATCTGACACCCCATCGGAAATGGAAACCGATGACGAAGCAAAACGAGGTCCTATACGATTAGAGGAAGAAGATGAGTTCTTGGGCACATCTTCAGATTCGGAGGATCTCAACAACACCGTGGTGGACGATACTCTGGAAAGCTGTAGCATTGATTCAGTTTCTCCAGATTAATCTCCATCACTCAAAAAAGGCTTCGACCGCACTCATTCTGTGTCTTTCAAAAAACGCAGAAGACATTATGCTAATCCAGAAACCAGCTGGTTCATGGGCTTAGGACACCCGTATACGTCCCGCTCTATACAAGAGACAAAGGTAAGGTCAGAACTTGTATATTAGTGAAACGTAGCCTTCCTAATCTCAGCGACCCCGACTTAACCGTTGCCAGACTAGCGACTGTCAAAGGCTCCTGCTGGCTACCATCGGCATACCTTGGCCACGATCATGTGGGCCCTCTCCCTGGTGATAACCTAGAAAGGGTGGTACTGGAGGCTGGAAGGCAAAAAACTGGCCTCATCATCGGATGCGACGCTAACGCGCATTACACGGTATGGGGCAGTACCGACATCAATAATAGAGGTGAGTCACTCTTTGACTATATTATTAAGTACTAACCTCTTTATTTGCAATATTGGCAATGAGCCCACTTTTATAACTAGAGACCGACAGGAAGTGCTAGATATAACTCTTGTCTCCGACAGTATCACTCTAATGCTAATGAACTGGATGGTATCGTCTGATCACTCTTTTTCAGACCACAGATACATCCAATTCAACCTGAATGATGCTCCTCCTAGTCAACCATCATTCCGGAACTACCGGAAAACTGATTGGCCAAAATACAGAGGAATACTGTCAGAAACGCTATCCTCTGAACTATCAAGTCCCCCGCGTGACACCAATGAGCTTGACATGAAGGTCAGGGATTTCACTCTGGCTCTCAATCAGGCTATGGCCGCTTCCTGCCCTTTTATTCAACCTAGAGGCAAGAAAAAGCCACATTGGTGGACATTAGAACTGTTACTGCTCAGAAACAGTTGCAGAAAACTTTTCAACTTAGCAAAGAGCACAAGAAAAGTGACTGACTGGGACTCATACAAAGAATCCCTCAAATTATACAAAAAAGAACTGAGGAAGGCAATGCGACAATCCTGGAGGTCCTTCTGTGACAAAATCACGGAAACCTCTGAGGCATCACGGCTAAGAAAAATCCTCTCTACAAATCCTATGATGTCTAGCTGTTTGAAAAAAACCGATGGTTCTTGGACAACCTCAAGTGATGAATCACTCAACCTGCTACTGAACACCCACTTTCCAGGTAGTTCTCAATTCGCGCTCAGTAGCAACCCAAACAGGCCTACTGCAACCAGGACCAAAATTCATGGTCTGATCACAAGAGACAAACTGCACTGGGCGCTGCATAGCTTCAAACCATACAAGTCTGCTGGTCCGGACGGTATAATACCTGCCGAGCTACAGAGGTCCTCAGGTATTATTCTGCCTGCGCTAGAAAATATTATGAGAAGCTGTGGAGAACTTATCCACATTCCACTGTCATGGAGAGAAGTCAATGTAGTGTAATAGATTGGATATGTAGGAAATTAGAGATTAAAAAAAATGTGTAGGATGTGGCTAGGACTTCAGGATATCGAAACAAACAGAACTAACAAACGAAAGGAATGGATCGTGGTTATGGATATTTGGATGGAAACGGAAATGGAAAAATGGAAAGGGAAGGGATAGTCGAGTGTGAGGAGCGTGGCATGCTTGCGATGCACGGCTCAGCTCGCCGGATGGGGTAGTTCTTGTCCCCACTCTCAACTATGCTACTACAAAAAAAAAAACATATATCATGCCATGTTACTTACAGTTTTGCTCTGATGTTGTCACCATATTGAGGATCGCTGGCTGATGTTGGTTCAGCGATGCCAATCCCTCCCTGCCGTGAAGTCCCATGGCGATTCTCTGGACTTCCCCTTACCGTATGTTGAACGCTATCATTGAGTCAAGTCATCAGGTTCCGACTCAGCCAACCTTACTTACCCCTGAAAATTAAAAAAAACTAGCACATTTCTAGGCGCATGTGCTTCTTAAAAGTGATGAAATTTAAGCAATAATCAGACACCATACACATAGTACGTTATAAAGTAGCCTCCTTTATTTCATTAAAATTTCATGAACTTCACATAACAAATTTTATTCATTTAATTTTTTATTTTTTTTTTTTTTAAATGCGTATTTATTTCACTATCAGATTCATGTACATACATAGGTATTAAATTCACAAAAATTTATCTTAATTCTTAACTCCTAAAGGTATTCAATAATTATTGTAAATTCGAGCTCAAATTTTTTTCTCTTTTTACATATCAACAAAAGGGGAATTCGATTCGCAAATTGCAATTTTTTTTTTATATAGTGTGGCCTATTGTGATGGGCACTTAAATACTAAATTGATATTTTAACATTTATCTCTGTATACTTGTACAATATTTATCTAAAAAGTTTTTTTTTTTTGTTGCACAATAGCATGCGCAATAAGAAATACTATAATACACATAATATATAATTTGCAAAACTTTTATTTTTTTTTTGTAATGTCACAAAATTTAATTTTTTTACTTGGCACACTTTTAATCCTCCAGTCGGGACTATTCTAAATTTTCTTTCCTCGGTTTGTTGCTATTATTTTATATATATATATATATATATATATATATATATATATATATATATATATATAGTATGGATTTCTATTTATGAATAAAATTATTCTTCTATCGAACGCAATCTTAATTTTGAAATCCTTAATTCCTTTTTTTTTTTCTTATTATTATTATTTTTTTTTTTTTTAGTAGTAATTTTATATATGGGCGACCACGACTTATATCTGGGTCGGTGGCCGCCTTTTATTTTCACATGAAAAAAAAAACATTTTACATATAAAATAATTCCATTAACGAGATAAAAAAATATAACTCACCGGACTTTGTTTTTTTTTTAGTATTATTCTTCCCTTTCTTTTTCCTTAATTTCTCCCGCTTCACATGCTAACACCACCTTTACACACTTATTAACCTTTTTTTTTTTTTTACTAGCTTTAACTACTCTGCACAATTACGAGGGCCGTTCAAGATATTCTCGGTATCGGGGTGAAGCTGTGGTTGCATATATAAATTGTTATTTATCAAGTAATACTATTATTTTAGTGCATTCATGTAAAATTTCATATAAATGTGATTATTAATTCGCGTTTTATCTCTAGTTAAACAGAATCATAATGGCAACTGAGGCGATGATGGTGAAAATTGAGCATCGTGCTGTAATTAAATTTCTCACTAAGCAAGGAAAAAGTCAAAAAACTATTCATGAAGAGATGGTGGCTGTTTACCAGGGTTCCGCACCTTCATTATCAACTGTGCAAAAGTGGTCAAGTGAGTTCAAGAGAGGCAGAGAGAGCATTGAGGACGACCACCGCTCCGGCGCCCCGGCTACTGCTTGTACGGGAGAAAGCATCAAAGAAGTCGAAAAACTTGTTCTTGAGGATGCCCGAATAAAGGTGAAAATGATGGCAGAGATCACCAAGCTTTCAATTGGTACCATTCACACCATTCTTCATGACCATCTTAACCTTTCAAAGGTCAGTGCAAGGTGGGTGCCACGAATGCTCACAGCGCCTCAGATAAAAAGTGAGAATCGCATGCTGTAGAGAGCTTTTGGAGATGTGTAGTGAGAACGCGGACGGTGTTATGGATCGAATTGTTACTGGGGACGAAACATGGGTCCACCACTATGACCCTGAAAGCAAACAAGAGTCCATGCAGCGGCATAAAAAAGGAACAGACCCCCCGAAGAAGTTCAAAGTCACTCCGTCTGCCCGAAAGCTCATGGCCACAGTTTTTTGGGACTCAAAGGGAATCTTGCTCATTGAGTACAAAAAAAAGGTGAAACCATCAACGCCACATCCTACGCTTCCACTTTGCATAATTTGCGGGAGGAAATTAAAAAGAAAAGACGGGGTAAACTCGCAGCGGGTGTGTTGCTTCTTCATGACAACGCTCCTGTTCACACGGCGCGAGTTTCCAAGGCTGCTGCGCGAGATTGTGGTTTCGAAGAAATCCAACACCCACCCTATAGTCCAGACCTTGCCCCTAGTGATTATTTCCTGTTTCCGGATTTGAAAAAATGTCTTCGTGGAAAAAGATTTTCGGATGATGAAGAACTCAAGTCGGTATTTTGCAGAAAAAGAGGAAATTTATTATTTTGAGGGTTTAAAAAAGCTTATCTCAAGATGTAACAAATGCATTGATGTTAGGGGAGATCATATCGAAAAATAAAAACAATTTAAATTGAATTCGCATTCATATCGATACCGAGAATATATTGAACGCATCTCGTATTAAATTTTTTTTTCTACCTCCTACAGTTTATGGATGTGGATTTTTATTTTTTATTTTATTTTATTTTATTTTTTTTTTTTGTTCTTAATCTGAGAACCTCTTGGTTCGGCTATTGCGTCACCTTTGCCCGCCTTTTGCAATCGCCAAGAAACTCAAGCTTCTCACTCGTCAAGCCAACGGTAGAGGATACCGATTGCACATTACTTAAGTACACTGTACATATACATAAAAAAAATAAACATGCTTGCTCTCTTGAAATCAGAAAAAAATTTCCCTTCTCTATCATTGCTTGAAGCCCATGCTCCCTGAACGGAACCTAAGACAACCACTCTTTTTAACTCGCCGTTGCTGTTGGTAGGTTTCAACATTTGAGGCGATGTTTGAATTTGTCTGCTACATTTGCGAGCGGCCGTTACAAATCTTCTTACTTTGAAGGCGACATCGTCAAAAAGGATGGAGAAGGTTAGCGATGCATTCTCGTGAGTCGGTACATTTTGCACAATGGGGAAGCGCCTACGACCCTGAGATTAAGAGTCTCATGCTCCACCGACTGAGCTAGCCGGGCTGATCCCAACATTTAGAGCAGCACGTGGGGAAGAACCCACAAGTTCCTTAACAGACGAAGACGAATATACTACGACACTTATATAATAAAAGCCACACGATGAGATACCTATTCCATGTACGCTATGGAATGGAATACATATATACATATACACTAAAATAAACTGATTTGATTAAATAGTTAAAAACATACGTACAGATACTTGATAGCGGATTTATTGTTTTAAATCTTTGGCATGGAAGATTCCTATTTTCTTTCCTTCCAAATTTTCTAATTCATACATACTGTTACCAATTGCCTTTACTACGCGACATTTGATATATTTCGGACAGAGTTTTGATGTCAAGTATTTCGACGTGTCACTTAAGATGAAATTCCGTCGAAACACTTCTTGTCCCGGCAGGTAACGTGTCTTTCTAGCACGGATGTTGTATGTCTTCGCGCCCCTCTCATTCGCCTTTCGAATGTTATCCTTAATGTAGCCCCTTATGCATTGCAGTCTGTCGCATCTGGAGAGAGTCAATAGCTCGTTGTTACTCACAGAGTTCAACCTTTTGGCTAGTTCATAGCAACTACCATGTGTCATCATATTTGTTCCGAAAAGAGCAAAGTATGGTGACACACCAGTAGCACTATGAACCGAACTTCTCAACGCGCATGCAATCTCACTGAGGTGAAGATCCCAGTCGCGTTGATCCTCCTTCAAGTATGAACGTATAGCGCATAACAACGTTCTATTTACCCTTTCCGACGCGTTGGACTGCGGCGCATAGTTTGCCGTTTTGAAGTGCCTAATTCCGTGTTTTGACAAAAGGTTTTGGAAGTCTTTTGCCAAGAACTGTTTGCCGTTGTCGGAATGCAGTATTTGCGGCACTCCAAAGGTGTTAGACACATCCTCCTGTAGGACTTTGACGACGCTACAGGTATTGGCATTTCTTAACGACTTAAGGATAACAAACTTAGACAAATGGTCAAGAACAACGAAAACATATGAATTTCCCGACCGCGACCTAGGATATGGACCTAAAAAGTCTACATAGATTTTTTGGAAGGGACGATCACTACAATAACTGCTACGAATAGGAGGACGAGAAATTTGGTTGGACGATTTACATTGTTTACAAACAATGCATGTTGTGACATACTGTTTAATTTGGGCCGTCATGTTTGGCCAGCAAAAATATTGCCGAATACGCTGCAAGGTTTTTGATATTCCACCATGAGCTGCCTGGGGTGGATCGTGCGCTCGAGATATAACTTCCTCGGTTAAGCCAGCCGGAATCCATAAGAGCCAATTGCGCTCGACCATGGAGTGATCTCTTGTAGATGAAATTGTCTTCTACTTTTAGATCCGGTAGCTCTTCATGGTGACCTTGTATGGTGTTCGCCAAGTGTAAATACTCTTCGCTTTTGAACTCATCAGAATTAAGGTCAATCAACGGTGCAACATTTCCCAGCTCCAAACTGTCAGCATAGACTCGAGAAAGAGTATCTAGAACTATATTCAAGGTGCCTTTTCTATGCTGTATGTCGAAAGTAAAGGCTTGCAGCTTCAGACTCCACCTAGCTAGTCTACCACTCAGGTCTTTGAGGCCCATCAGCCAACGAAGGCTGGAGTGGTCAGTTATAATGGTGAAGTCCATTCCCTCGACATAGGGCCTGAATTTCTGCACTGCCATGACTGCAGCCAAGCACTCTTTCTCGGTCACGCTGTAGTTCTTCTGGCATGAGTTGAGCTTCTGGGAGAAGTATGATATTGGAATTCTCCTCATTTTCCTCGTTCTTTTGGAAAAGCACCGCACCTATTCCAGACTCCGAGGCATCACACTGGATGTAAAATCGCCTCGTGAAATCCGGATGCGTGAGTACGGGGGCAGTTGTTAATGCCTCCTTAAGCCTTTCAAATGCCACAGTTGCCTCATCTGTCATCTTAAACTTTTCTTTCGTCTTTTTCAGAGTGTCCGTGATAGGAGCGGTCAGGCTAGAAAAGTCTCGAATAAACCTCCTATACCATCCTGCAAGACCAAGCACCCTGCGAACCTGCTTCGGGCTTTTGGGAAGTGGAAAATCCACAATTGCCTCAACCTTAGCAGGATCCGTTTTCAGCATCCCACCGCCAACTATGAATCCCAAATACTTCAATTCCTTGAAGCAGAATTTTGATTTGTTCAAGTTGATGGTGAGATTTGCTTTACGCAAGCACTGTGCGACCTCGTCAAGCAGAGATATATGGGTTTCGAAATCAGGCGCTATGATGAGCAGGTCATCCAAATACACGAAGACCCGGTCCTTTAAACGAGCGGGAATGACCTTATCCATTAAACGGCACATCCTTTGAGCTGCATTACACAACCCAAAGGGCATGACCGTATACTGATACAAAGGTCTTCCCGGCACCGTGAATGCAGTCTTTTCCCTACTCTGTTTCTCCAGCGGTATTTGCCAGAATGCATCCTTAAGATCTACACTACTGATGTAGTAAGTATCTTGTAGCCGACTGAGAAGTCCGTCGATATGTGGAAGAGGGTAAGCGTCCTTTTTGGTCAAAGCGTTCACTTTACGGGAATCCAAGCAAAAGCGATTCTTACCTGGCTTCCGTATAAGGACCACTGGTGAACACCAAGGACTCTCACTCTCCTCAATAACTCCTGGACTTAACATTCGGTCTACTTTTTCATACAAAAGGGCTTGTATCGCTGGAGACACAGGTTAGTGACGCTGCTTCACTGGGGCCGCTTCTCCTGTATCGATGACGTGCTCTTCCAGCATCGTTCTTCCGAGCCCATGCTGAGTATAGCAGAGAAACCTGCGCTTTACCGTATCTAGCTCAGATTGCTGTGAAAAGGTCAAAACATGACTGTTTGAAGCCTCTGTAGCATCCGTCAGATCCAAGGAACTCACTAGGCTCGGTGCTATCTGGAACGCTTTCCAAAAGTCAACCCCAAGGTAAAGCTCCTGATCTAAGTTTGGGACCAAGTAAAATGTAATGCTCCGTTGCTGACCTCTATAAGTGACCTGAGCTAACACTTTTCCCACGATTGCTTGGTTCTTACCATCGGCTGTCTTAACTCCTGATGTAAAGTTCTGGACCGGTAATGCTACGGATTGCACAAACGCAAGACAGTCTTTCTCTAAAATGCTTACGCTGGCTCCACTGTCGAGTAGTCCTAAAACTTCCTTACTCCCTATTTGGACTTTAGCGTAGGGCCTGGGATCCGCCGATGAACCAACAATCGTAGAACAGATGTTTCGTCTTAACTGTTTTCTCAGTTCATACCTATGTCTAGCTCTTTTTATCCTATTTGACACTTTACACTTTTTTTCTTTAAATATTCTGTTCCTGACCTCATAATATTCCTTAATCCTAACATGCAAGGGCTTTATTTCTAAAATGTTCCTGGCTTTCGCTGAACCTAATTCTATGTCACACTTATTCCTAGTTAAGATTTGAATTTTTTCTGCATCCTGATCAACCCACGTATTTTCTACTGTCTGCATTCCTATCTCCTTTTTACTTATTGTGGGGTCTGAGTCGAACGCGACTCCCCCGATGTCTTCGCGTTCCTCGGCCGGTTTTCCGAACTGCAGCGAGGGCACTTAGGTGTTATCACCCCCTCTTGACCGCATCTATAGCAGAAGATATTCCTCACACTTGCGGAACAATCCAAGAATGAATGGCCCTCAATTCTGCAGTTCCAGCAAATAAGCGATTTCGCGATCGCAAACTTTGTGGTGGATGTTTGTCGATCACCTTGGAACTGCATTGCTGCGACTTGGTTGTCAGACAACAAGGATGTATTATCCTCGTACTGCAGCTCGTTCGCGTTAAACCTGGCTGCGGATCTATGTCTTGGAACCTCCTTTTGAGGGAACGCAGATTCAGCATCCTTGCAGGCATGTCTCAGCTGGTCCATTGTAAAAATGGCAACTTGATACACCAACTTTCCGATTCCTTCATTTAAGTTGCGCTTGAGAATCCGCACTAGCTCTGCCTCGGGTATTTGAGTCCTGAGCTGAGATCTGAGCTTCGAGATGACCACGAAAAATTCGTCAACGGCCTTAGAAAGTGCGGTTAACTGCATTAAACTAAGCAGAGTCCAGAGAACAGCATGTCTATGCATAAGCGGAGCATTGCCGTCTACCCCCTCTGCGGCATTAGACATTCTGTTTCATTTGACACCCCACGATATTTTCAGCAGGCAAATAGCTGCGACTGCAGCTATTCACTTTAAAGCGACTAAACAGTGAACAAATAATCCATTTGGCCACGCCAGTATTCTTAATACATTGGGTATCCTCACAGATAACATCGATTACACCACACCTGAACTTTGGTTTGACAAAAACTCCCATGTAAGCTTCCCCTCTAAATCCTTCTGGGAGGAAGATGCTTTCATGGAGGACAAGTCAATCCATCCCAGATACGCTAAATCTAAACCTCTCTTTCCGTCTCCCAAATCACTGCAGCGTGTTCCAGGCGGAAATTTTCGCGATTAAAGAACCCCTGTCCTGGCTGAAGAAAAACGTGATGTCTGCAAAGGATATACCCATCTTTTCGGATAGTCAGGCCGCTATCAAATCCCTGGACTCAGTCTCACTAAATTCTAAACCCGCCCTTGAATGCCGATCATCTCTTATGGAGATGGCAGAGCAGTTCAACCTTCACCTTTGTTGGGTGTCGGGCTACAGAGACGTTCCAGGGAAATGTAAAGCCGATGAACTCACCAAAATTGGAACCACTCTACCTATTCTACCGGAAAAGTGCAGCATAGGTATCCTAATCGCTGCGTGCAAACTAACATTAAAGCTGGATGCCAATAAAATAACAGACCTTGGACCAACATGTCTAGCGACCAAACAGATCTGGCCAAAACTATATCTGTATCGCTCTAAGTGTCTGATCCTTCTAAATAAGGAACATCTCAGCGCCACCATATGTGTCATCACTGGACACTGCCTCATAGGCAAGCACGCAAGAAGGCTTGGCGCCTTTACAAATGATTTCTGCAGAAGCTGCATGGACGAGGAGCATGAGAAGACAATCCTCCGCCTACTCTGTACACGTCCAGTTCTCTCCCAGAGAAGAAAACTTCACTTAGGAGCTTTCTTCTACAACGACCGAAACGATCTGAAAAATATAGACATAATCAGTCTCCTACGCTTCGTCAGAAGCTCAAACTGGTTCCATCAGTAAGAGGATCATACATAGATCAACGTGGCATCAAAATGGGCCAATAGGCCTTAGTGGGTTGGTATATCCAACAGCCACTCTTGTCTACCTACCTACCTACCTAGGTCAGGAGATCTAGGTGGCCAAGGAAAAGGACCATATCGGCCAATCCACCGTCCATTAAATTTTTGATTTAAAAACGAAGTTACATTACTGCTACAATGGCAAGGAGCTCCATCGTGTTGGAAAATCATTCTTCGCCTTTAAACAAGAGGAACATTTTCCAGGAGTTCCGGCAACTGGTCTCTCAAAAATTCTAAATAGAATGTTAAATTTAGGACATGTGGAAGTATGAATGGCCCGATTAAAGTACTACCCAATATGCCGGTCCAGACATTCACGCTAAACCTTCTGTAATATAGTATACAGTTAAGAAACACATCTGCATTTCAACTGAATCTTTACCTTTGAGAAGATGTTGTTCGTGTTAAGTGAGGATTAGACACTGCCCAATAGTGGGAATTTCGTTGGTTGGTAATGCCCATTCTCGTAAACTGGGCTTCGTCAGTCCATAAAATTTTTTGATAAACTGTTTATTCTCAATTTGTTGATGCAGCAGTCATTGGCAAAATTCAATCCTTTTTTGGAAGTCCCCTGACAAAAGTTCCTGTACGGACGTATAATGAAAGAGGTAAACGTGGTTGGCTTGAAGAACTCTATGGATTGTAGTTCTTGGAGTTTTGCAACTGTGCTGCAAGCCTTCTGGTGCTAATAGATGGCTGCATTCTCACAGCACTTAAAATTGTTTCTTTCTCATTTGCTGCTGTTATGTTAGACAATCTTTCTCTTCTTAACCCATATGCTGAGCCGACGGTTGAAAAGCTGTGAAAAGCATTGATAAATGTTGGCCTAGAAGGGATTCTCCGTCTAGGATATCGCCGTTGGTACTCTAATGTAACTAACC
The DNA here is from genome assembly GCA_963966105.1 of Volucella zonaria. NCBI lineage: Eukaryota > Metazoa > Arthropoda > Insecta > Diptera > Syrphidae > Volucella > Volucella zonaria. Next base: position 163,801,888 of record OZ014532.1, read on the forward strand.
CTGCATCCCCATTACAGAAACCGTAAACGAAAATTATATCGGCGTATTCGTGAATCGAAAACATTTGCTAAAACTTTGCTCGTTCACTCTTAATCAGTGAATAAAGTAACATCAAAAGTTGTCACCGAATTAAACAAAAACATTCCACAATATAGCGGAAAATTTACCGTTGGCTTAATTCTAGAACTTTGTTTTACTTGTTAACTGACAGCTTCTAGTCAATTTTTTTTTTATTTTTATTTAGTGTGTTTACTATTTATTTTGTGATCCATTTGCCTGAATAAAATAGGGGTTTGCAATAACTTCCGTTATTCATAGGTCCAAAAGTCATACATGAAAATTGTAGATAATGAAGAGGAGACAGAAGTTTTGATAAAAAAAGTTAACCTAAAAGTTGAAAATTTCGTGACAAACGCATTTTTCTGATGAAATTGGTTCAACGATTTTTTAAAATGCCATAATTTTGGCTGGCGTTCATCGAACTCAACGAAATTTTAGTATTTTATACACACTGAAAATCTCTTTCAAAAATGTGCAAAACGGCTTCTTAGCTGAATTCGTCAGAAAGCTACGCCTTTTAAGAAGTTTTACCTCGAAATCAGAGTTCCTCACTTTAACGGCCTATAACCTGGTGGGGGGGGGGGGGGGGTGAAAATAGACCCCCCGCGCTGCAGTACAATTTTTTGTTTGCCATAACTTGAGGAATCTTCACCTAACAGGACGAAAACCTAAGCTGGGACACCCTGTATGTGACCCAATTTGAACACTCAGAATAATAAACTGAACAAACACAGCCGATTGCACGAAAACAGAAATCTACTTCGACACACAATACTATTTGACGTTTATACAAACACGGGTGGCCGTGGCCATAGACTAACTATACCTAGATATCAAATTGTGCAAAAGTTACACAGACCCACTGTAAGTGAATCACCAACACATTCTCTATTTCTATAACCTGTCAGAATGGCTAAATGACAACAAATTTCACGTAATATTCACTAGGTATATATAATAAACGCAAAAATAAAAGGAAAAATATTTTACGCTAGTTAATATTTAATTTAACGTGGTGAAAAAGTGACAATAATAGAATATATGAAAAAAACCTCTTCTTTTTGTTTCAAGTGCGCAAAAGGCAATGGTTTCAGAATAAAATTAAAAAAGGACCTAAGAATCATATTTTGAACGTTTCATTTTAAGATATAAATGAATGGAAACTATTACAATTCTGAAATCATGCTTAAGCTTGTATTGAAAGTCAATTGTATAAGCATTTTGCATGTTTAGGCACAAACTCTGTACTTTAGACATCAATGAAAAGGATTGTTAGTTAATGGCACTTTTAAAATCAATTTCCTTGCTGTTCTTTTTGTTTGACATATATTAAGTAAATAAATTAATTAAATAATACTGATAAGTAGAATTAACATTTTTGACCAGTTTTTAGTTTTTTTAGTAAAATATTTGTTTTTCTAATTTAATGTAAAGGTTTTCCAAAACATTTCGAGAATGTTTTTTTTTCGCACATTATAAAGTACAAAAGCAGTGGTATTTTAGTTGTTCGTTTGTTTAAAAAAATTCCCAGATTAGCCAACCTACAACGTGAAGCAAAACTCTTGATATCCCAACTTAATTTGGTTTTGTCGAAGGGAATTATGTTTATAATTGTTTTCAACAGATCTGTTTATTTGCAAGTAATAAATGTTTGTTTGTACTTTCTTAGAGGCAAAAACAAAAACATTAATATTCCGTTCAGAAAAAAAAAAAATATAGAAATAAAAATGTTGCACTGCATGTAAAATGAGCACAGCTAAAATATTGATACCCTTAATAAAAAGTGTATACTTTAAGCATATACTTTAATTTTGCGAAAAAAAGACTTAGTTACTACTTTGTTGAGTATCCTTTAATGTTTTTAACATCTTTAAGGCGGTCTGGCACGGAATGTGTCAACTTTTCCAGATATTCACATGTTAAATCTTATAATTCCGCTAAAAATAAGGCTTTTAACTGAGGCTTTGACGTAATGACATGTTTTCGTGAGCTCTTCTTTAAATGATTCCAAAGACGTTCCCAAGAGAGCTGGTTAAGATCGGGGCGTTGTGGTGGTGTTACTAGCAAGTGAGGGATAACCATTGTTTATGTACTTTAAAGTAAATTTTCCTGCTAAATGTTTTAGTACACTTCTTTTGTCATGATCTCAATGACTAGGACTAAATTATCAATCCCAAAAAAGGACTTTTGGCCCCATATCACACAACCATCATCTCCGTGCTTTACTCTTTTCCTTGTGTTTTTGAACTCAAAGCTTCATTTGGTTGCCTTCATGCTTTCGAAGACCTATTCGATCCATAAATGTTATATTTTGACTCTTCTGAAAAAATCCTAGAAGTCAAATCCTTTGTTTTTGTATTTATCAGCAAAGTCTTTTCTTGTTTTTATTTATTTCGCTGACGAAAAGTTTATACTCAGTTCGTTGAGTCCATCTACGTACTATGTACGCTGCTTTCGATAGGCCGCTGCTTTCTTTCACATTCACTACAATCCCACCAAATTTTAGCATTACAACGTGATATTTGTGAAAGATTGTGTTTAAATCGATTTTTTTCTTTTCGGAAATTTTTTGATGCAAAAACTGAGCAATGAATTTGAAAATGTTGCTTTAGTAATATATTAAATATAAGCTAAATTGTCCAGTCACACCCATATTTTTTCAAAAAATAATTGGTCAATCCTCCGTTGTACCAAATGGGCTTATTTATTTTATTTATTTATTTATTTATTTATTTATTTATTTAATTCAAAAATTCTTGTACATTAAGATTAAATCTTTTTTACAAGGTAATTATACATTAAAAAAAAAAAACAGTTAAATTGTAGCGATAAAAAATTAGGAAACTTATAAATATGGTATATAAAAATAAAAAGAAGATGAGAAGAAATAGGGGATGTGGAAGACTAAAATAGTTTGGAAAAAAGATTTGGGGAAGGAGTATAAAGGTTGGGATCTCCCATCAGTAGGTTTGAGCAAAGTATTTAGAAACCTCCTTTGTAAATATATTTGTGTTGCTTGAACTTGATATCTATTGGTAGACGGTTCCAAAGGTGAGTCGGATGGATAAAAAAAATTCGACTAGTTGTAAGATACTTATGTCTAGGTAAAACTATTTCCATAGATCTTTGGTTACTTGCAAATTTTAGCATTTCAAATAAATAGTCTGGTTTTTTGGTAGTAATTATTTTATGAAGCAATAGTATGGTTCTGTAATTCAATAAGGCTATTAGGGAAAAGCGTAATACTTTTAGTATTTTGTTTTGTTTGTTGCTATTACCAATGTGCTAAATTCAATTTTGCAAAATCTTGTGTAAAGTTATATTTTCACAAATTAAAACAGTCAAAATAATCATTAATCCTTATCTATTACTTTGTATGAAAAGTTAATACAATAATTGAATTATAATACATATGTGTATTTTCCATCTAATCTAATAATCCAATTTATTCATGAATTGTAATTTACATTTTTTCGGAACATGCTCTCCTGATGAAAGCATTCATTGTGAAGCGAAAAACTTACCCACACCGTGGTGAAATAAACAATTGTCAATATTTTATTGAAGAAGGAACAAATATGTAAGCAAAAAAAATTCCTTTTGTTTTAATTTAATAAAACTAATTCGTTTTTATCTTATAGAGCTATAAAATGGAAAAAACCAAGAAATGCCGCTTAGGATGCAAGACCTACACCCATTTATATCGTCCACGATGCGAGGAAGGCAGGTAAGTTTGTATTATTCATAGTAAGAATATTTTTTACAAAATTAAATTCTACTTTCTCCGTGAAAATCACCGCCCAACTTTTTACGAGACATGGAGATGCTGTGCATGCATGCACTCTGATAACCCCAAGAAGGCTGTTTGCTACAAATAAGGTTTGTTCTCATTATTTATATTTTCCACTAACATGTATGTATGCACTCATCGACCTATCGGATCTTTCTTTTTCATAGAAATTCTTCGATTACGAAGCTGATTCAAATAATGAGTGGAAGGAAGAGGAACCAGGGGCATCACTTAACTGAAGCGAAGATGATGACAATGACAAATCAGAGGATGATAATTACGAAGTCCTACAATCATCTAGAATAGATTGTATTTAGGTTCAATGATGTAAACCACTGCTTATTGAACAGCCTGGAAGCACAGATCCTGAACCTGGAACACCACCACCAGAGCAACAAAAAAAAGACGTGAACTCGCTGAAGCGTTTTTCAGTGATTTGGCACGTCTAATTCTCATAAAAGAATAGAAATTTTATTGGCTAATCACATGCATACATAGGTATATTACACACAATACCACTTGATTTACAAAAAAAATAAAACATTCCTTTTTATGTAATCTTTTTAGCTTAAATCTTTTTTTTTATTCTTCACTTTTCAGAATGCGGAATGGGTGCAATAGGCCTACAGGGGAAACCGACCACCTAGTAAAAAAAACCGATTAACGCACCGTTATGCATACCTCAAAGGTGGTGTTTAATTGCATAATCCAAGAAAGAAAAAACTGTTTTTTTATATTTATTCTATTTAGGGAATCAAAAAAAACTAAGCAAAAATCGAGGCATTAAGTAATATTTAGTTTATTATGACTTTTATTTTCAATTTAAATTCAATACATTCAATTCAAAATATGCTAAGTCTATCATGGTTTGGCCTATGGCCAAACATGAGAAATGTCAATTCACCGCGTCATTTTTATATGGGTGACGTCACTCCTAAAACTTTTCGAATTTTGACACTGTTGACAATTCTCACGTATTCACGGACAGGTTCACACGGATAGGGGCGATCAGTAGAAAACCGGTTTTGATTTTCCAATATCTGGAAAGTTTGACATCTAGGTATAGTTAGTCTATGGCCGTGGTTCAAGTGGTAGTGGAATGGCTTCCAAATCGGAAGGTTTGGTGTTCGAATCCCAGCCTCCCCCGAAAGACATATCATCCATTTTTTCAGTTAACGAAAATCAAGTAAGATGAGTAGTTGATTAGAAATCAACATCAAGCCAACTTCCACTAAGAATTTTAGTCTCCCCAATAAATGTTGGATGCATAGATAAACTAACTAGATGTCAAACTCTACTAATACTTTTGCAAACCCTTAACTTTTGCACCGACACACTGTAAGCGAATTCCAACAGTTCTGCATCTCTATAACTTTGTCAAAATTTGCTAGAAGGAGAGCAATTTACAAGTAAAATTGCTAGAATGACAGCGATTTGCACGAATGTGTGTAATGAAGATGACATTTTTTTGATTAAAATGGGCGTGGTTTATATAAAAGGAGAGGGAAATTGCCATTGATGACAATTTACACGTATTCACAGACAGGATCACACGATAGGGGCGATCAGTAGAAAACCGGTTTTGATTTTCCAATATCTGGAAAGTTTGATATCTAGGTATAGTTAGTCTATGGTTGGATGCCGCCCATGGAGCGAAATAACCACTGAGCAGAAACATCTTTCTTTCTCTCTCTATCCCATTTTCCAAAAAAACTTAACGCATACTGAGGCATTATAAGTGCATTCATACCCACTTGAGTGTTAAGTTCTTTAAAAAAAAAAATAAAAAATATGAGTTAAAACATTTTGACATAAAATTGAGGAAAGTAATTTTGTTTCTGAAAAGAAACCTAGAACCAAAATTTTGTTTCTGGGAAAATGAGGGGAAAAAGTTTTATATCACTTTTGTGCTCCGGAACACAAAAAAAAAAGGAATTTTGCCTGCCCAAATGTGTTTTAAATGTGTCAAACGTCAAAAGTGACAATGAAAAACAAAACAAAACAGGAGGAAGATTTTTAAATTGGTTATTATTGCTACTTTATTAACGCAATATGCGTTTAAGCGAACAATTCACTTCAATCTGAATTTCTTTTTTCCCCTTTTTTCTCATATCCAAGGTCTTCTTTTGAGTTCAGTTCCATAAGTTTGCACAAATTTAAACTTTTATGAGTTTGACAGTTTTTGTTTGTTATTGTAACCTCTGCAGAATTAAAAGATATCAACTCGAGAATTATGTTCTCGAGAACAATGAATATTAAAAATAACCACATCATATCCTAAATGTATGTATATACGAGTATATAAAAGAAGGCTTCTTTTTGTCCAATGTAAAATGTCAATTGATTAATTTTTTTAATGAACATGTACTTAAGGGATTGTGACATCCCTTTGAATGCTTGTTTACTTTGTGGGCACAAGAAAAATTTGGGTTTTAAATGTTTGCAATTTATAATGACTAGGAAATTAAGAGCCCAGTAGGACATCACATAAGCGAGTGGCACCTATATATTATAGCTTGAGATAGAATCAAAATCATTTCAAATCACGCAAGTTGCGTGATGCGTTTGAAGGCTGGTGGTTATAATATCGATGAAACAAATTCGGTGGTGTAGTGCATTAATATTAATGTCAAGTAGAAGTTTTACCGCTCTCGACCAGTTATGGGCATTGTATTCCAATTTTGAGCGTATAAGTGTTTTATACGTATATATATTGAGACCATATCAGACAAGTTTTAGGTATAGACGAGTATTATATATTTTCAAGTGGTTTTTCGAGACGTCGAATATCTATAATGTTATTCCACACCGAGAACGTAAATTCTTCAGTTTCGGTGACACAACTACAAATTATGTAAATTCTATCACTATGCACGTAAATGGCGAGAGCGCTATGAGAAAAGAATAATGGCACTAAATTATTCCCAGGTAGTTTCAGATCAGAGCGATCCAAGGACCCTTGGCGTAGGTAAACCTGTGTTTCCTGTATTTACAGTACAAATGAATACGACTGCAGATAAGTGATTGCTTCTTCGAGTTATAATAATTAACAAAGACAAAAAACAAAAACACCTACGATGATAACCAAAAGCGTTTTTTTTTAATGTTGGTTTACTGACTCGAATCCGACGCTGTTTGTTGATGGTGTTATTGATTTTCTGGTGATTTGTAGTGATTTAGTACCTATGTGCTCTCGTCGGAGCTGGATTATTTTAACTACTACTGTTAATGCTCCCGTTAATGCTCTGCTGTATGTAGACCTAGGATCAGCATATTCGGCGGTCTGGAAGTACTTCGCAGAATATTTTATATTAACTGAATACACCCATTCCGTCCAAAACGTCTACGAAATGTCACATCACGAGACGTCAAAATAAAATTGTGTGCAAGAAAAACTTCCATTATTCGAAGTAGTTTCCTATTTCGTTGCGAAATTATCGTTTATTAAATTATATATATTAATCAAAAAGGTGAATTCTTAAATATTGTTTAATAAACGTGTTCAGCAGCAAGTTGATACTTTGACTTAAGATCAAGAATTCCAAAATTTCTTACTACAGTTTTTGCTCTTCACATACGCGTTGTAACGTATTTTGGGAGATAACTTGCCTTTTTTTTTGGTTTAGATAAACTATGGGGAATGCACCAGTAAAAGAAGCTGCACAAGCTGCTGCTACAAATGTTACTGGAATTCAGCCGGAAAAACCAAAATGCAAGGCATGCTGCGCATGTCCAGATACAAAACGTGTGCGTGATCAATGGTACGATTTATTCATTGTATTAGATGTTAGATTATTTTTAAATATATTCTTTTTTTTTGGTTTAACAGTATTGTGGAGCGAGGCGAAGAAAATTGTGGACAGTTGATTGAAGCGCATAAGAAATGCATGCGAGATATGGGTTTCAATATCTAAAGAGAATCATAGTCGTAGCATAGAATGGGAGCTAGTTGTAAGATTTGGAGCCTTGTGGCATTCAACCGCTTACGCTGGCTACTAACTAATTTAAATTATTTAAAGCAGTTGTGTAAAATAGAATAAAAAAGGAGGATTCTCTCATGAGTGTTTATTATGTAACATAAATGTGACCTTGATTGCAAGAAATTTATCAGTAAACGGGAAGTCTATGGGGGAATGAATATATTTACTTTCACCAAAATAATTTGTGAAAGGGAGAACATTTTTCCATTACTGCGAGTAAGTCGGGATATTTAATACGAAAACCAGTTTCTGATAAACTTATATTTTCTGTTCCCTTTTTACTGTCAACAAATTTTATATATAATGCATTTATGATAGAGGTAGCTTGCATTGAATAATTTGGTTTTGAGTTGTAAGCAGCACACTGTTTATCATCTATCCGGTGACAAACATCTATGCCAGAATGATGAATAATCACGCTTAAATGGTACGTGCTGATTGAATGCTACATCTCAAAAAAATATCTAAATTGTGTTTTAAAATATCTATTTGAGAATTGTGTGCCCGCTTTATATTTCAATAATTTTAAGCATTGGTTTGCCTAAATTCCTCCAGAATCAGTTTGACTAAATAGGAGTATTCATTTTGGTACACTTTCCACTTAAAAAAATGAGTTTTTAGTATACCATAACTTGCACTCGAGTTTTGACCAACCTACTTTACAAGCACTGTTTTGGGTTTTGCCTTATGCAAGTGGAACCAACAAGATTCAACTGCTGTGAAAATATTAGGCAGTTTCTACCTGTGCTTACGGCTTCTTTGGCCAAGATTTTAAGCCCCAACAAAAAAAAGGGATAATTTACACCGGTAAGTCGGGGGTAAAAGAAATATTTGCTGCTGAGGTATTTTTTGGAAAGCAATAACAAACGTCCCATTTTCAAACACACTGATCAACTCTATTTGGGAATGGGATACTGTTCAAGTTTAGAATTAAAATTGAAGATGTGAATGGGAGCAATTCAAAGAATCAGATGTTCGCCTAGAAGCTGCACATATCCTTTTATTTATCTGCAAGATATCTCTCCCTAATTTAATATTTTGCCTTATAATAATATTTTGCAGAATTTATATTAGCGAGGGGCCCACTGATAAGATTTATCATCAGTTGGATTCCTTGTAAATGGCAACCAGTTGGGTAGTCAGAACTCAGAAGTATGAAACCGTCCTATGATTTCAGAAAAATGTGCCAAAAGTAAAAGAATACCACGTTAAGTAACACGTTATAGTACTCTTCATCTATTTCAAATATATGTACATGTACGGTGGCGCTACACTCCGGGGTGGTCTTGGGCCTCAACCGACAAGCGTCTCCAGACATCTCGATCTTTAGCTAGCTGCCTCCAGTTTCGCTTGTTGAAGTCCCCTTCTACTTCCGTGCGCCACCCGAGTCACTGTCTTTTCCTGCACTATACCTCGAGAGCGCATTCAAGGATTTTTCGAATTTTTCAGTTTTCACTATTCTCGCTAAGTCGATGCCCCTGTACAACTCGTACAGTTTGTTATTGTCTTTTTTTTTTTTATAATTTACGCGCGCCTAAGGGGTTATGATACCCTTTTACTGTTGCTAGTGCGCGGACGGAAAGATAGAAGGAGGAGAAAGGAAAGCGTTGTTGTGATGAAGTGGTTTGAAACTTAGGTGTGTTTGGTTTCGATATTGGCTCTCCAGCTCCAGGGGTGGGAGTCCGAATAGGACGGAGAGATTTTCTTCACTCCGAATCGATTCCGGTTGTGAATTTTAACGGTTGATTTGTGCTTGAAAACCCTACAACAGCCAAATCTACATGTCAGAGTTATGCCTTCACACGCAGATTTTTCTGACTGAGTTCCAATCACATAAATGAAAACTTTGGCGTGGCTAGGATTCGAACCTTGACCCTCCTAGTAAGAAGCGATTGCTGGTACCACTACACCACGGGCACCCCCTTCATTCACTGTCTAGGAACACGGGACCGAAAATCACCCGAAGAATTTTCCGCTCAGAGCAGCCAAGAGTACCTTTATCCTTGACTTTGCGCCATAGGACAGAACTGGGATTATTAAGGTCTTATATAGGGTCACTTTTGCCGTTTAATAGAGGGCTTTGTTAGCCAATTACCCAAAGAAGCAGCGACTGGCAAGAGTAATTCTTCGCTTGATTTCAGCGCTGGTGTCGTCTGTTTAGGTAGACAAACTCATCTTTACCGCTTCCGTCTCAATATTTGCGAAAGGGCCGCTGACATCACGCTGCTTTCTTCCGGTTATCATCGGCGTATGCGAGTAATTAGACGGACTTTTGAAAGATTGTGCATCTGGTGTTGGCACGTCAGTTTTGCACCATTCTTTCAAGTATGATGCTAAAGAAATCGGACGAGCATCGTTTTGTCTAAATCCTTTTTTGACATCATAGGTCTCGGTGAGTTCTTTACTGACTTGATGGAGCAGCGATCCTTCACAACCGGACGAGTTTGACAGGGATGCCAAAACTAGATATTGCTCCTGTATAGCTCATCTCTATAGATGCTGTCATACGCGCCCTTAAAATTGATAAATAGGTGGTGTGTATCAATTAGGAGCTCATAGCTTTTTTCCAAGATGCTTCTGTAGTTGGCGCAGTTTAGAGGGTCTCGTTTCTTGATGATCAGATAAACAATGCTGAAGTTCCATTCGTCGGGTTATACTTTCGTCTGATTATATTTTATAAATGAGTTGGTGGATGCTCCTTACTAAGTCATCGTCTTCTGCTTTGAAGAGCTCGGCATTCTGGCCGTCCCCTCCACCAGCTTTATTGTTATAGCTAACTTCAGTTCACCCAGGTTGGGTGGACCGTCCAGGTTGAAAGATTCATTCTGCCTGACAGCGGTATTTGGTTCGCCATAGCTGTTGTACAGTCTACAGAAATGCTCTTTCCAAATGCTCAGCATCGACTGTGACTCTACTACTATGTTTCCTTGTTCATATCTACAGGGTTCGGTACGGGGTTTGTTTTCTTTACCTTTTGGTACAATTTCCAAATCTCATTCCTGGACCGCGTTCTTCTCATGATCTTTTTCTTGCTCATAGAGTTCGTGAGCAGCTCTAGTCCTTCTATGCAGCGTCGCTTTATATGCCTCTGGCTTAGCTGTATGTGTTTGCCGGCACTCGTCGTCAAACCAGTGGTTTTATTGCGATGGCCGAGTCAAACCCAGCACATCAGAGGCGGCAACTATAACGGCTTTTTGGCAACTCTAACAGCCCTCAATACTTGGTGCTGGCCGCATAGAACCTCTTAAGAGATCAAGGATTTGGCCACACCTACAGAGCTAAGTATATGTACATAAATGTGTGTACCATATGTATGTAAAAATCAAGAAAAAATGGTTCTCCGGGAAACGGTTGCACAATCATTGAACTATGCCTATCAAAACACAAGAAACTAATCTTTCCTTTCATACCTTGTTTACTTATTTATTTGCCATAAAGCTATTCAATAAAAAGTTCGAGAAATTTTGTGCAACTTTCAAAAATTGAATTCATATGTTTCCAATTGTGCAATTACTTCTTCGACTGGCCTGCGCAATAAAAATATTTTTCGGATGACAAGCTTGCCCACAGGCTTTTTCCAAGACTGCGTCGCTTTTCTAATGTGTGTAACTCACCGCAATGCTCATTTCAGTTAGGACTTACTCGTAATGAGGAACGTTCATAGCTTTTTCCCGTAAGAGTAGAGGTCACTTTTCAACTGCTGCACTCGCACAGGAGGAGAGATTTGATATTAAAACGAGATAAGCCGATGTAGGCTGCTATGTAGGAGTTCACGGCATATCTTTATTTGGGGCTGGCAAAGCACTAATCACTAAGCATCAGTAAAAACAATACTGTTGGTAACATGCAGATTTGTCAAACCAAGATTCAGGTATCAAATCTTTCAGAGCGCTTTTCTTTTCCTTCATCCAAAAATTGACAATGAATAAATAAATATTTTAAATAAGAGCAAACAATATTTAGTGCAGCAGATAAAAAAACACACAATACTTATTAAAAACACAATTACATTTCATCATGCACATCAATTGTCATTTCATGTGCTACATCGCATTCTTCTTTACAACTAATTTTTTGGACTTTTTTGGTTTCGGATTTTTTTGGGTATACCTCGTTAAATTTTTGTAAGGACATGAAGCCTTTGTGTACTTGTAGTAAATGTTTTTTAAGTCTGAAATCAAAAAAACCTAGATGAATAAGAATAAAAACATATGAGACAAAGTGAATCAAATTAAGTACCTTTCCCGATTTGGTAATCCTTTATTGCATTGAGGACAATTAAATGGAAATCCTTTGTGCATGAACTGATGGTTTTTAAAGCCATTATATGATTTGAACTTTGCATCGCATTGATCACAGTTATAGGTTTGATTGGCATGTGCCACTCTAACATGACTTCGCAGACGAGCTGCCATTTTAAAACTTTTATCACATTGCTTACATTCAAAAGGTTTTTCACCAGTATGAATGCGTATATGATATACCAAGCGGGATTTCCTGATGAACGTTTTTTCACAATATTCACACTTGTATTTGCTCTCAAAAAAATGTTTTGCCCTGTGTTCAGTTAAGGTACTTTTTGCTGATAATACTGCCCCGCAAATATCACACTTAAACTTTTTATCTTCACTGGCATGCCTTTGCATGTGCAACTTTAAAGAATATTTTCGTAGAATTTCCTGCCCACATATGCTGCATTTGAAGGATTTGCGAACTTCCAAGTGGGTTTCCGAATGAAATTGCAAATTTTGCTCTGTATAAAAAGTTTTCTCTATATAAAGTAAAATATTTTATTTTAATAAGTGAACTTTTAAATTTTTTTATTATTCTTACCGCAAACTGCGCAACGGAAACGTCTTTCGGGATTCTCGTGCATTTTCTCGTGGCGTTTAATGACCTCATTTACAACTAGCTTTCCACAATATCTGCATTTCTTTTTAAATCGAAGTGGCTCTGTTTCCATGAACCGCATTTTTTCGTCCTTAACGGCTATGCGATTTTCAAAACCTTTGCCATGACTATGATATTTGTGTGACTTCAGCTTTGATCTTGTATGCCGAAAGGCTCCACATATGCTGCATTTGTATGGTTTAGTACCTACAATCGAAGCATTTAAGACTGAGTTTTCGATTCGATTATTTCATTTAGACTTAGTTACCATTATGAATGTGCATGTGATCAATAAAAGCAAATACAGTTTGATACTTTTTGTGGCATGCGTTGCATTCATAAGTCATTTTCCCTCTTTTCGATACCTGAATTTTAGCCATAGCATGTATAAGTAAATGTTTTTCTAGATCGCCATACAGTTTAAAAGTTTTGCCACATTGTTTACATTTAATAGATTTTCTAGTTTTTGTCTTACATCTTTCCAGCTGATGTGGAATACAGTGTTTTCTATACGATTCAGGTGATTTACATATCTTACCACAATCCTTACACTGAAAGCATGTATCTGGGTCTATTGATTTTTGTCCAATTTCCGTTTCATTGTTATCACTTTTAATATCTGCAGCAGTTCTATAAAGTATATTGGTAGTCATCTCACTTTCCAATTCTGCCTCTGATTGTGTATTTAAAACTGTAGAAACCTCTGTCTCTAATTTAATACAAGCGTTATCCTATAAGAAACATAACATTCCACTTGTGCATTTTTAGAAAGGAACTGATACATAGTTACTTACCACGATTTTGAGAGATTCGTTGTCGCCATCCATTGTAGATTTAATACGTTTTAAAATTCTCTCAGCATTTTCTACTCGTCTCAAAAACAAAAAGGCATTGCAAAGATTATTTGCACAAGTGATACAAAGCCTTGATGGCAAATTTTGGCCAAGCAAAGCAGAACGAGTAAACTCTTTGTATCCATCCAAATAAGTTACTTCATTGTCGTCAACAACACATAGAGACGTCTCTAAATCGATATATTCCAGAGTATCATTTAAACAAATTCTACATACTGGTAAAGCACTTTCTAATTTTCTAATTAGTTTTTGTATTTCATCTTCATCATCCATAGCAGACTAGATTTGTTTTTAAGATTGAATTATAATCTATAAACATGTCAAAATATCAAACTTGTAAGTGCAAACGCAGCCGGAAAATAATATATCGCGGCGCTGCCACTTTTTTTTCAAATAATAATAATGCACGTTTTAGAATAAATAAACGTTAGAAATTTTTGTAAAGATTTCATAAATACCAGTTGTTCCAAATTTCAAGTGACAAAAGAAAACAATTGAAGGGCAAATTTTTCGAAGTTCTGCTTCATTCTTAGCTAGAACGGGCTGAATATATATTTAATAGACATCGGCTTACCGACCGAGATATTCAAAGCTGCTGGAAATGACTTTGGGGTGAGCTTACCCAAACTCATTTCTCAGATCTAGTCAGAAGATTGCATTGGAAATCGAGTTTTCGCGAAAACCCTCCTAAAATTTAATCGGCAACAGAAGTTTTCCTATACATTTACTAGTTTTTGAGACTTCTTAAGTTTTTGGATAAAACTCAACAAAAGCTACTCGCAATTGTGATATTGTTGAAACATTCAGCGTATTCAGCAAAACAGCGGACAGAGTAGTTATCAAAACAAAATTCCGAAATTTCAATTTCAAAAAAAATTTTGATTGTCGAAAGTTTTCTATGCTTTTAATCAATAAATAATTTAGTATTAAATAAAATTCAACAGAATATGAAGGAGAAACAAAATACATAAGAAAAAAATCGAATTAAAAATCCTTGCCTACTCAAAAATTGCACAGCTGATACAACCGCCAAACAACATCTAGTCGTGGGTGGCCGTGGTTCAAGGGTTAGTGTATTGGCTTCCCAGTTGGACGGCCCCAAAAGACATCCATTTTTCAGCCAACTAAAATCTCGGAAGATGAATGGTTGCCCAAAATACAACAACAACTCAATTTACACTAATAATTTAGTCTCTCTATTAAATGTTGGATGAAACTCATGGAGCGAAATAACCACTAAGCCCAATCATCTTTCTCTCTCACCCTATCAATTTTCGGAGAAGCTTAACACGTGCTACGGCATTTAAAAAGTGATCACACCCTCTTGAATGTTAAAACCTTTAAAAAAAAATAAAAAGCCGGTATTGGGTGTGAACGTTTCAATCAGGTTTTGTGAACTTTTTATCGAAAATTTGGTTTTCGATGCGGTGTGTAAAGGGTATATACCTGACAATTTGATTAAATCATTGTCAATTTTTAACCGAGCGGAAAATTTATTATTTATGCTTAGTACGCTTCTGATGCGAAATGAAAAATCTAATATAAAAGTTACTCAACGAAATCATTCGAAATAAATTTTGTTCCACTTTTCATTTTGCAGTACCATCTTTACGACAAAATTCTGCTAAAATGGGTAATTGTATTATGAACTTTTCCATTGGTTTCTCTCGCGAAATTGATTCTCTGTCGGGACAGAGCAATCAGGCGGAGAACTATGAAGTGCCCACAGTACTAGGACACAGCACGTCAACGCCAAGTACCTGCGGCCTGATGCGAGCGTAAGCCGCGCACTCACAGAGTTAGTGCCTTGCGGTGTCGTCATCATGTTCACACCAAGCATCGCAGGACGTTGTATCCTGTAGTGTAGGTCCCCGCCATGAAGCCAGTAAGCAACCTGCAGTTTTCCTGCTAAGGGACAGCAGGAAGGCCGCTGACTTCTCAGAGACGTCGAGAAGTAGTCGTTTGATCGGCCTGCAACCTGTCAATGGAAGCCTTAACAGAGGACGCAGGCCGACCCTACGTAGGTTCGGGTCCTGAAAATCTCTCCTGGCTTGATAAGTTCATCGGCGATTTCGTCTCCCGTGATCCCATTGTACACTGAGACCCAGACAAGACTCATGAATGAATTCAATCTTTCGGCTGCATTCAGTGATGCCTTGCACTCACGAACTAACTTGGAAGTCGTAAGAGGGGTCAATAAGGTTCTAAGCGAAACTTGGGTGTCGCTACATATGCAAATACTTCGCCCCCTCCACCGGTTCTTCACAATACAGTTCCTTTCTATCGAAATTGCGTATATCTCCACTTGAAAGACAAACACAAGTTTTCCTAACGAGGAGTAAAATTAAACGTTGTCGTCCTCCAGAAGACACCAGTGCTGCATCCTATATAGGTTTTGGAGCCATCCATGAAGATCCAACTACATTCCTTTCCTAACTTAGATTCTGGCCGAAACTAGCTTTGATGGCGTGTCCATAAGACCGGAGTCAAGAGACAGATCGCGCACACGCTCATCAAAGCTCTAGTGCATGTTGTATCAAAGACCATTTGTTTTTAAACAGAAGATGGCTTTGAGAGTGCTGCTCATGATATGAATATCAAGGGGAGGGAGATTCATTAATATATGTAGAGCGGACCTATTCGTACTAGGGAAGGCCCTATGCAGTCTTAACAGACTGCAATGACGTATATTAGTGAGACTTTATTACATCATCCAACCTGCCGACGTATTAGATAGGATTAGTCATATCATAGCAGAGTAGATCCAGAGAATCCTTGTCGGTGAGAGGCCCCATATCTTGCTGATAGGTCCTTTGCACTGCCAGAAGCCCGACACCGCTTTAGAGGCTTGCGAGGTAACATGTTTAGTCCATAGAAGTTTGTTATACAGAATGACACCCAAATACTTATCTTCTTTTGGGTGTTGGATGGTAATGCCTTTAAGCACTTGATGATCAGACCTCTTTCTCGTAAAGAGAATAACCTTAGTTTTGAAAGGATTGACTGAAAGAGCATTTATAGTGCACCAATCGTCAATCACGTCTAGTGCTGCCTGTCGCTAGACACGATTCAACAGACGTTACAGCCACATCATCCGCGTATGCTTGTGCATAGGAGTCATAACATGCATCATAGCAGTGGAGGCAAAACCACGCCTTGCGGGCAATCCCTGTTTACCCCCGCCATCACATATTGACCACAGTCAGCGTCCGTAATCAATGTTGGATGAACATAATTAAGGCTAGAGAAAGGGGGGTAGGCAAGTGTAACTCTTATATTTTTGAATAGGTGTCATTATCAGAGTTAATAGCGAGATCGAGGCAAATAAAATCCTTAACTGCCTTAAGGTTTTCACTTTCTAATGTTTCTTGTGTCGACAGCATATACTTGGTTTTGCCTTTATTCACAACTAAAATCACCTGCTTTTCTGTTACCTTAAATAGCAGGTAGGCCATCCAGTCCGGCAGCTTTCTT
The DNA here is from genome assembly GCA_963966105.1 of Volucella zonaria. Classification (NCBI taxonomy): domain Eukaryota; kingdom Metazoa; phylum Arthropoda; class Insecta; order Diptera; family Syrphidae; genus Volucella; species Volucella zonaria. Next base: position 163,818,936 of record OZ014532.1, read on the forward strand.
ATACTTAATTTTAGAATTTGTTGTATTTACTTCATAAATTACAATATATTGCAAACATTACTTATACTTTTACAATCATTTGTCCTGTTTATATATATATACTATTGCAAACATATGTCCTGCACAAATACAACCTCAACTTTCATTGTACGGTATCGGTCATACACTGGGGTTGTGGATAATTCATACATATTTACGGACAGACGATTACACGATTTGAAGCAATCAATGGAAGTCGTTTTTGAAAGGCCCAAAAGCTTTAAAGTTTTCTATTCTAACATACATATGTTAAATATTTATGTTTTACTACACTTTGATCGGGTGGTTTTTCCGTATCCCCAGGGCTGACTGTGACTCTATGGAGAAGCCTCTGGTCACAGTGCCCATTTCCTATGGGGCGCGACGATCGCCAAGTGATCAATTGATTGATTGTTTTAAAATTATGTTCATTACTCAAGAAGCCTTTCCAGACGAAGTGTATTACCAAAGTTGTCCTCTTTTCCTATTTTGACGTTGAAATTACTTAAAATTATTTTAACGTCATACATAGGGCACAAACATTACGTTACGAAAAAATACATTCTAAACATTGAGCAAACGATTTACATTTTTACCAACCTTAAAGCATGAATCTTGTTTCTTTTAACGTTTTTTTTTTTTAAGCGGTATAAATATTTGTACCTTTTTGTACCCTCACTCTCACTTTTCGTACCAAGCTAGTTAGCGAAGCTACGCGTAATAAGAAATAAAGAAATATTTTATGACATCGAAAAATGTTGGTTCAAGTAATAAATGTCATAAGTTAGAGACTAGAATTAAACTTTTTGTTTGGCAAAATACATAGTTCTTTTATTATTTGCGACTATTTATTTTTTTCTTTAATTTATTGAGAGCCAGGTTGAAATGACAAATGGATTTGAAACTAAATTTCCGAATTAAATCGTGAATTCATCCAATCATATTTATAAAAGAAAAGTATGTTAAGAACGAGATCTGTCAGTCTCACATTCATAACTTATACCAATTATTTTTTTCATGACGAGCTTGTTACAATAAATTATTACTTTTGTCATTCTCACCCTTCAGAAAAACTGTAAGATGCGAAATAAATATCATATGTAATCTATACGCAGGTTTCAGTAACTGGAGAATTTCACATTAAGATGAATGATATGCCCATATGTAAGTTTTTTCCACTGCCACTAATTCTTCGCATTAGCTTAAAGATATACGGAAAAGAATATATATCATATTGTTTTTCAAAATTATCAATGACAATGTATCGTGTAGTCATGGTCTTAATTTTTTCCATTAATCACTCTTAACTTGTAACTGCAAACACATTTTATTGTGTCGTTTAGGGGAAAAAATAATTTTCCTTTAATTTATCAAACGTTTCCACAAACAAATACCAAAACCAAGATCACAAGCCCAAGATTGGTTTTTTTTAACTACATGCTTCTTAACAGCATTCTTACTGGATTATCCGTTAATGTATACGATATAAATTAAATTTATTTTAACTTACAAATTTTGTGAAAATCGAATGTTTAATTTAATTGTCTATATAAAAGTCGTCGTACTTTTCTTTTTAAATTTTTTTCAATTCTATTTCAAATCAAACAGAACAGTTATAAATGTATTGTATTGTCTAAACCAAGCAAACAGTTCTTACATTTAAATTGTATATTTACCGTGCAACAGTTATCTGGATCTTCCTTTTTAAGTTTACAAGTAGTTCCGGTTTTGTTTTTGTTTACGTTTTTTTTGTTTAAATTCTTAAAAAAATAATTTCGTTTGTGAAATGGAAAATAATATTCCAATATGTAGAGTTTGCATGCAAAAGTCACCCGAATTTTTAGATTTTGATATGCCATTACAAAATGAAAATGAAGAAGACACCAGCATTTCATACTTGGATTTCTTCTTTGAGTGCACACGCATCGAAGTGGAACCCCATGAAGGGGGATCTCAGTGCTTTTGTTTACCATGTGCCGATGAACTGCGATCGTTTTATAAGTTTGTTAGAATTGCTGAAATGACTGACCGAATACTAAAAGAACGCCAACTGATACAAAATAAAAAATCCACAAAAAATGATTCAACCTACAAAGTACGATCGAGCTTCTTTTCTATTTTTAGATTTTATTCATATTTATATTTCCAAAAATAGATGACTACATGTGAGCCCCAATTTGAAAATAATTTGACACTAGATGATAAACTACTTCATGAAACGTGTGATGGAATTTCCGCAAATTTAGATGAATGCCTTTCTCAATACCAGTCATTAAACTTAAAATCAAGGGCTCACTGTAATATTAAAAGAAATCATAAACTGGTAGATTTACGAGTTGAGGTTTTTTCCGACCGAAAGTTAACATTTGATGGGGATTCTTTAAGTGATATTACTAAAAATAATCTCAAAAACAATCCCAATATAATAATATGCAAAGATAGTTCTGAGGAAGTAAATGCTCAAAGTGTAGAACTCAATCAACGAAAAAGTCTTAAAGGAGCAATCTACAAAAAAGGTAAAAGTGGTAAGATTACATACTAAGATTACAAATTAGTGTAATTACAGAATGCTACGCATTTCAATGCAAGTTTGGTATTGGGTAGTTCCTAACATAGATATAAAGAATTTAAAGAGAGTCATAATTAGACTTGAAACGTGCAGAGAAGTGAAAATTTATTTGTTTAGACAAATATCATAATAATAAATAAATGATTACTTTAGTAGTACTCCACAAATAGTTCGGTACCGTCTGTGACTTGGGATATAAAGCGCTTAATAAGTAAGGGGACTTCAATACAAAGCTTATTGTAAATTTTTAGTGAATAGCTATTCGGAGGTTTTGCTCTCTAGAATCACAGCTTTAACGAATTATTAGTAGAATTTATAAGTTTGTGTATGTCATATTTATATAGTTGAACAGAAAAGTCGCTCAGTTCATATACCATACATACCTATTGGCAACGTAATCATCAAGTTATCATCAAAAAATGTAACAAATTTATTTAGTGAGTTTCAAATTTCTATTTCTACAGAAATTTAACGAATTTCAATTCAAGGCTGGAACTTCACCACTAATATTGCAGAAAAAAAAATCTGTAAAAGAGGTTTTTAAATGCTTCACGTGAACTCTTTTTAGCTGTATGTATGTCTACGTAAATAATGTGAATTTAAATTACTTTATACCTTTATTTAAGCGATATAAACCACATAATTTAGAAAGTAATATAAATTATTTATATATTATTAAAAATATGTGTAATTAGAAATAGTAAATAGTTTCACATAAATTACTCAAAAGATTCATTCTCTTATACATATATGAACGTATACAAAGAACCTCATAGTTTAAAGAATATAATTCCCTTTCTGATTTTTATTAGCTACTTTCTATTTCCTTTCAGCATTATCTTTGATTGTTGTCATGCTTTTCAAATTTGGTACACAATCATTGCTTGTTTTTAAGTATTTTAATTTTTATTTGAGTTTCACTTGTGTCATGTGTGGATTGTATTTTAAAAATCGTGTTCAATAATTCAATATTAGGCTCTTATATCCTCATGAATATTTCAGATGTACGTTTACTAAGTATTGACCTTAATTTGAGTGTGTACTTAAGAGGCTATATATCATATTTGTACTGGCTGAGCAGGTACTTACTCAATCCTGTGAAAGCCAGTTAAGGGGTAATACTACCTTGTGTTCACGGAATCAGGAGTCGATTATTTTACATATTTATATAAGTCTTGAAGTACAGAAAACGAAACATATTTTGAAAGAAGATGCCAAATCTAGTGAAGTACGTAAAATTTTTTAAAATATTAATTTTTATCGGTCTAAAACCGATCACAAAAACGTTCAATTTTCATCAATTGAAAAAGAAATCCTACATATGTGTGTATGTACTTTACAGTTATAATTTTTAATTGATTGACTGAAAATTGAAGGCGGTATTTGGTCGCCCGCCTCGAAAAGCATAGTTTTGAGAAAAAAATGTTAAGAAAATGTATTGTTTACCTACCTTGAATACAACGATTGGGCAACACAACTAGACTTCCAAATGAACATTCTTCTGTTCCTGATTCTTCCTGCATGGAAGAATTTCACATAGTTCTCTTGCCTCTTTAAATAAACTCAAATTGCCTGAAAGGCGTCACGATTTGTTCACTCGAAACATGAACTTTCTGGACAATTTTCCTCACATAAAGGCTCTTAGGTACCATTTTTGATTGAATGGTTATGGAAACATTTAATCCATTAAAAAATTTGGTAAAATTCTGCGAAATCTGTCAATTCGCGTCGATTATTGGATGCCAAAGTATACTAATTAACACATATGGTATAATTACATAAATGTAAACGTCAAATTGTATTAGGTTTTTCGCGTACTGTCCAAAACTACGAAAAACAGTCAAAAATCCATCCCCGTATCATATTTTTCGTAGTTTTCCGCAGAAGAGAACGAAATGAGAGAGCAATTCATTTCCCTCTTTTGTCTATTTTAGTTCAAGAAATTTATGCTTGTTTACAGCTTGTTTTTTAACTGAAACTGTCATTAGGTTTGATTTCTTTTGTCGGAATGGAACTTTTTTTCTACTTTGTTTTGCCAAAAATAAATGAAATTTAAATAGAAGATTAATGGCGCTTTCGAGTGAGCAGCCAGGAGTCTTCAAACTTTGCTGTCAAAAATATTACATGTATTGATTAAATGTCAAATTTTTATTTCGTAGTTTATTTGTTCCACCAGATCATCACGAGGTTTGATTTGGAAAATATTCTTACCCAGGTCAATGGACCAATTGTAATAGAAGGAGATGTTAATGCTTGGAGTGTCCTTTGAACGACGACTCACATTTTTCTACACACAAAATACTCATACATGTAGACATCACTTGTTGCTCTCCTGATAAATCGTATATCCGAAAATGCAATGGTGGTACGAGTATCTTGACGATCTGGACAACAGCGATCATTTCACCATATTAGCTACCCTCATTCTAAGTAAAAAAAGGCAATAAAGATAGCTCTACTCCGCTCACTTTAAAATGCAAAATGGATCAGGCATATTGGGCAGAATATATTAAATTTACTATAGACAGTGAGCTGTGCAGCTGGCAATAATATCAATAGATCTGCTGCCATTTTTCAAAAATCTCTCCGAAAAGCCGCTAGCATAACAATCCCGCAAACTAAACCCAAGGAATTCAAACATACTGTCCCATAGTGGAACACGGACCTTAGCAATCTCAGAGATGAAAAAGTAAAAGCCTGGAAGAAATTAAAGCGAATGCAATCTACAGAAGAAAAGCTCATATGGACAAGGCAAAAAGTTTCAATGACTTCACCTCATCTATAAATCCTAATTATTCTATTAGCAATATTTGGAACAAAATAAAACGAAACTGTGGCTCACCTATGTTTCATTCTATTGCGCGTATTGAAACTAACTCAGGATCCGTTAACTATAGAAATAAGCAACCACTTCGCAGCTACTTGGTCCGATTATTCTAAGGGCACCAGCTTCCCTAAGAATTTTAGATCTAAAAAAGACGAAAGTCTAGGCATCGTACTCCTCCCTTCTGCCAATTCTGCAAGTGATCATCTTGAGCAAACCATTTTATTGCCTGAGTTAGAATCCTGTCTCAGCAAACTAATGACAGACTTTCTTACCCTATGTTTAAAAATTTGCCTACGGAAACAATAACCGCTTTTAACAAACTTTATAATAAAATTTTTGACAAGTATAATACCGCAATACTGGAAAACTTGCCATCCCAAAACCTAAAAAAAAATTAATAAAGTTGACGGTTATAGACCAATTTCACTCTTCCTTTGGTACACAGAATACAAAAAATTAATTGCCCCAAATCAATTAGCTTTAAGCCGAAAAGAGGATGCCAAGATGGCATATATTGGCAGCTATATCTCAAACGCCATCTCAGCAAAAAATCATATAACAATACTTTCTGTCGTTTTCGAGAAAGCATTTGATAGAATTGGAGCTCACTTAGTGCTTACAAAGTTAAAAGAATGGCGCATAGGACCGAAAATGTTTGGGTATATCAAGGCTTTGCTTTACAACAGAAAATTTTGCGTTAGAGTAAAAAATGTATACTCTCCAACCTTCCCCCTACACAATGGTACCCCTATCAGTAAGGCTCTTTTTGATAGCATTCAATGAAATTAGCAATATTATCGATAAATATAAAATTCTAGATTGTTCGTATGCTGACGATTTTATATACTTTGTAAAAATAATTACTTAGAAATATGTAAAACTATTTTTTTTAATGTATTAAAAGATTTGGAAGAATGGTCAACCCTTTCAGGTGCAAATTTGTCAATACAAAAATGTAAAACATTCCATATTTGTAGGAAAAGACTATGTCCTAACTTTAACCTTAGCATAAGAACTACAGTCTGTCAATAATTTAAGTATTTTAGGATTAAGCTTTAATAAAAAATTTAATTGGAAAAACCACTGTCTTCAATTAAAGAAAACACTTGCTGCAAGGCTTAATATTATTAAATATCTGTCATCAAAAAAAAAAGTGAAATCTATATAAACGCACTATGCTATTTAACTGTAATGTTAATATCAAATAAAATAGAATCGCCTATCAGCGATCTCATGCATTTGGAACAGCATATCAAAACTCAACCTGCCAAATAAAATATGCTGAAGCCAAACAACGGCATACCCTCTCTGGTCGTGCAGGCCTGAATCCTTCGAATTATCTTTGTCCAAATACCTAAAATATCATACTCCAAAATGTATTTACCAAAAAAATGTCAACGCCATCGAAAACGACTTCAAAGCTCAAAACTGGAAATTTATATTCTCAGACGGATCAAAAACAAAAAATCATACAAGCTTTACTGTAACAACACACAATGGTGAATTCATTAGGCAAGGTCTTCTTCCTGAACATTGATCAATCTTCTCTGCGGAAACACAAGTGGTCTATGAACCCTTAAAATACGCCACCAACACAAAAAGACACTGGGTCCTATGCACCGTCAGCCTTTCAGTTATCCACGCTATCACGAACCTGAACAATAATACCCCTGCTGTAATCAATCTTAGAGATATTGTTATAAAAACAAACAAAAAATCAAAATTTTTAGGGTAATGATTTCGCGGACAAAGCCAATAAAATTCCTACAATCTTATTCAATACATACAGTGAGGCTGACCTTTTAAGAGCTATCAAACAAGCAATCGAAACCACTCAGGTCAATAACAACAACAAAACAAAACCTGTATAGCCAGTCCAAACAGCCAAACTGACAATTACAAATTTCGTACGACTTCGCTTAGCCCATACTTCTCTAACTCACCAGCACCTCCTAACCAAAGAAAACCCTCCAACATGCTCAAGCTGCTCGAAAACACTAGACATCTGACACCTTCTAGCCTAAAACGTTCCCTACCTAACAATGACGATAACATTTAGGAAATATTTCAAAATATCAACATTAAAAACTTAGATACTATCCAAGGAATTTTAACACTACATAATTTTAATTTACAATTATTGTATATTTACTATCGAGTCGAAAGCCGGTGCAGCTAGTACTAACTTAGAAATTTAAGATTACTATGTTAGTATAAATAAATAAATAAATGTTACCCAATGCATCTATGTAGATCAAATGCTATCCGGCCTAAACTCAGAAGCAAGTAATAAGAATGAAACTGAAAATGCTTTAAAGAAACAATTATTAGTATTGTGTTGGGTGGGGTAAGTACCTAGATGGGGGACCACATGAGAACTCGGTACACCGCGTGCTGTTGACAAAAATCGCCACATGGGCATAGTACCCCGGCATAAAATCCCGGACTTGTATCGATCCTTTGAAAAATATAAATAAATAATATTGTTTCAACAATTGTAATGTTTTCTAAACGTAGTTTTTTTCCAATTGTATTTACTGGTATATTTAAAAAAATATTTCTTTTTCCCAAAAAAATAACGAGCCGTCCTTGTGTTAGTTTAAATATCTTTATTTTTTATTTATTATTTGAAGCTTCCTTTTTTTCAAATTACATTTTTAGGCCCAGTTGAGTGTGTCTTTTGCCATGAAATACTGAAAAATCGTAAACGCCTAGATGAGCATCTCGTTGAAGAACACCAAAGACGTACTATACCATGCGAAATATGTGGTAAAATGGTGATACGTATGCGCGATCATCTCCTTATTCATTTCCGTGAAAAGAACGAGATATCAAGACCCAAAATCGAATGCCCTATTTGCTTTCGTAAAGTTTCCAAGCAAACTATTAGCCGTCATATTCGTTATGTTCACAAACGTCAAGACAAAAAACAAAGCTGTCCTCATTGTTGTAAGTACAATAAATTATTTTTATATTCATTTAAATTTATTAAAAAAATTGTATTCAATAACTTTTACGGTTTTATTATTCGATTGAAAGTGCAAACATTCGCTGATGCTCATAAATTGAAAGTGCATTTGACAAAAGGACATACAACTAATCGAAGCTACAAGTGCCCTTTATGCACAGGATTGTTTTCCAGTACGACTTCCATAAGCAATCATTTAAGAACTCATTCTTGCTTGGAACGGACAAATCAGAAAATATAATTTCATATGTACATACCATAAGTACTAGTATGTATTTTCATTAACTTTTATGCAAATAAATAAATAAAAAATAACAATTCATAAATAATATTACATTCCTGAGAAATAACGCGCTGAAGCGTGTGAGCCAAACGTTTCCGAAGGGATACTCTTCCACTTCAGGCAGATAGTCATATTTCATGTTAAACGATTTTCGAAGAACATGATCACATTATTCATACGCACTTGCTTGCATGCGGTTAATGCACATTAATTTGCAGAAAAAAATAAGGCAACGAGCGTACAATTCCTGCTAATAAGTAATACTTTGATATCTAAGTAGAAAGCTCCTGAATCAATCAAAATATACATAGGTGTGTATTTCCAATGTAAGTAAAAATAAAATTCGGCTTGTAGTTTGTAAGTTTATTGTGATCGTTTGTATGAAAAACGTATATGCATTTATTATCAGAAATTAATAGAAACAATCAGGAAAATACTAATGCAAGCAAACAAATTCACATCTCCATCCACATAAAGGATATTGACCGACAGTATTTGTAATATATAAGGTTATAATATTTATGATATACTTAATATGTCCTTATATTACATCATTTACAAATTAATTATAATTTTAAATATTAACACATGATTATATCCAATTATTTACACAAACAATTATACGAGGGCGGGTCAATAAGTCAATAAGTTTTTGAATTTCTGACCTCTTTACTGAAACAGCAACACTGCTCCTGTCAACAGGCATCTATCAGTTGACTCCTGTCAAAATTTAAACTTGCTGCGTAAGTTAGTTTGTGTTTGACAGCTATTTTTATCAGACTACTCACTAATTTGAGGAGAAAATGGAAAAAAGTGAATTTCGTGTGCTTATTAAGCATTATTTCTTGCGAAAAAAAACCATTACCGAGACCAAGGCTAAGCTTGATAAATACTATGGGGACTCTGCACCATCGATTTCAATGGTAAAAAAGTGGTTTACTGAATTTCGTTGTGGCCGTACAAGCACTGAAGATGCCGAACGTCCTGGACGCCCAGTTGAGGTCTCTACACCCGAAACAATCGAAAAAATTCACGATATGGTGTTGGCCGACCGAAGATTGAAAGTGCGAGAGATTGTGGAAGCCGTAGGGATCTCGCATGGCTCAGTGGTTTCAATTTTGAATGATCACTTGGGCATGAGAAAGCTTTCCGCAAGATGGGTGCCGCGTTTGCTCACAGTCGACCACAAACGCAATCGTGTAACAACTTCACAGGAAGGTTTGGCGTTGTTTAATCGCAATATGGAGGAGTTTTTGCGCCGTTTTGTAACCGTGGACGAAACATGGATCCATCACAACACACCAGAGAACAAACAACAGTCAAAACAGTGGATTTCTAAGGGTGAATCGGCGCCAAAGAAGGCCAAGGTGGGTTTGTCAGCCAATAAAGTTATGGCGACTGTTTTTTGGGATGCACGCGGGATAATCCACATTGACTACCTTCAAAAGGGAAGAACAATCAATGGGGAATATTATGCCAACTTATTGGACTGATTCAATGACGATTTGAAAAAAAAACGACCTCATTTGGCCAAGAAAAAAGTTCTTTTCCACCAAGCAGTGCAAGGGTGCACACATGTGCAGTTGCCATGGCAAAAATCCATGAATTGGGCTGTGAATTGCTCCCTCATCCACCCTATTCTCCAGATTTGGCTCCGAACGACTACTTCTTGTTCCAAAACCTGAAGAAATGGCTTGGTGGAAAAAGATTTGACTCCAATGATGAAGTCATCTCGTCATTTTGAGGACCTCGACAAATCATTTTTTTTGGAGAAGCGTTGGACAAAGTGTATAGAGCTCAAGGGAGACTACGTTGAAAAATAAAATTATTTTTTTATCAAAAAATCTGTTTTAATCCAAATTAAATCACGGACTTATTGACCCGCCCTCGTATAAGCCTATAAAGATTACGGTCTGCCAAGCAATAATATGTCTAATCGTTTGTTTTTTTTTTTTGATAAGGTCAATTGTTTTAAGAAACATCTTCCCATTCCCAGTTTTGTTATATGTACATACATACATACGTATATAGATTTTCTTGACGAAATAAAGACAATATGATTGAAATCACATGATTATTATGAAATTGATTTCGTTTTTTATTTATGCATTGAAACTTGTAAATGGTGAGAGATTTTTCTCACAACTTATTGAAGACATTTGCCCTTTGCTTAATATCCTCAATACTTCCAAGAATACCGATTGTATTCTTGTGCAACAACGAGTTGTGACGAAGAACAAGAATATAACGATAGCGATAGTGATAAAATAAAACACCTTGTAGGTCGATAGTTTAACGAGAAGTGACAACATTTTTATTAATTTCCTTTAAGTAACATCGATTTTATGATTCGATTGTAAGCTACAGTTCATTTTGGTGGCTTAAAAGTACGGAACATCTCAGTATAATGGCGCGAAATCTAAATTTTTGTTGGACAATGTTGCCAATGCGATAGTTAAAGTTACATAACAAATATATATAAGTATTAAGTACTTATAGGAATTCAATTTTCTAATTCATTTAATTATAATATCAAGTTCTTTTCAATTTGACTATTTGTGCCCCAATAAAACTTAAATACGATATATTTTTTTTCTTCTAGAACATAAAGCCTTTTGTTCAAATAAAAATAATTTGCCTTAAATAGGAATTGATTCTTCTCCCTTTCTTTAGCATAACCGAAGACTTAACAACAGAGTTGGCAACATTGAAATAGTTCACACCCGTGGCTGATTGCATGTAGTGGTTTTAGGGACGATTTACTCAAAGGCGCAATCCGCGATCTAAAAATTAGATCCTCCGAAGGATATTATCATTAGCCCCTGATGTTGATTCAACCAACTAATTCAAAAAAAAAAAACAGTATTTGAGCACTTCATACATAGATCACAATTATATTGAATTACAAATTTAAAGAAAGACCTAAATTTTGCTGCTTCCTTGCACGTTCTAATTTTTCCCAGAATGAACATGAAATATGGAATTTTAAATTGCATCATATTTTACCGTTACTTTAAAGAAAGGATACAAAGGACAAGTTTTATAAATGAAAAAGAAAGTGGTAAATGAATATAATAGAAAAAGATATATATGCAAGTTATTTTAATACACAGTGATGCCAATTTTTATAATTTGTTGTTAAAGAAGTTTGATTCATGTTAACACTCCCGCCAGTTGTTTACCTCATCTCATCAAACTGGCAACACGGCACCACGTAAGTAGTCTATCTTAGCAACGGGTGTTGTGTAAACGCCGGTTACAGTTTGGATAATGGCGCTTCGTGGTACTCCATCTCTGCTCTTAATTACCTTAAGAAACCTTCCGCGGGGCCAGTTTCTCTGCTTGTTCTCCGAATCACATTTCACGACGATGTCACCCTCTTCGATATGCTTTATATGAATAAACCACTTCGTTCGTCGAGTAAGATCTGGAAGATACTCGCGAATCCATCTCTGCCAGAAAAGTGTTGCATATTGCTCACTCATCAACCAGTTTCTTTTGATAGCATCTTTATTGTGCACTGGCTCACCACTTAGCATAGCACCGTTTGTTGAACCCATCAAAAAATGATTGGGTGTAAGTGCTTCTTCGTTCTGGTCACTGATCGGGACATAGGTTAGTGGTCTTGACTTTATTATAAATTCGACCTCTGCCATCATGCTCAGTAAGAATTCATCATTTGGTGTTTTGTTAATAATACTTGCGCCAATGTATTTTTAACACTGCGTACTAGCGGTTCCCAGCTCCCACCCATGTGGGGGGACGAGGGCGGAATAAAATACCACTTAATAATCTGAAATTCTACCTTTATTGCTCTCTCGTCCAGATGTCCGACTTCTCTTTTCAACTCCTCACAGGCTCCACGAAAATTGGTACCATTGTCTGAGTATATTTCTAGCGGCTTTCCTCTTGCTATAAATAACTTGAGTCCCAAAATAAAGGAATCGAAAGACTATAGGCTATTTATATGTGAATGGCTCTTGATGTTAAACATGTTACTAGCATTCCCCACCTCTTCTCGCTTCGTCTTCCCACAACAGTAAACATAGGTCCAAAATAATCTATGCCGCCATAAGTGAATGGTCTTGTGAATGGTTTAAGACGGGCTGGTGGTAGTTCTGCCATGATTGGTGGTTTAGAAAGTGCATTTTTAGTTTTACAATAACGACAGCTAAACGCAATTTTCTTAAGTTCCGTTTTTAGGTTGGATATATAAGAATGTTGTCGGATTTTATTCACACCGTTCTCATTGTACATATGGTAGAATCGTTTGTGAAAATCTAAAATACGAGTAACGAGTTTTGTCATGTAATTATCTTTTGATAAAATCACCGGTCTATTAGCATACTGTGGTATGTGAGTTGCGTTGTCGATTTGCCCATGGATAAGAATTACATTATTTTCATCAATGTATGGTGACAGCTTATATAACCAAGTTTTTTTTATCCACAATTAGAGTTCCCTTTTAAGTTGTTGATATTCCAATGGAAAAGACTGTAGTTGACATTGTCGATACAAAAAAAGTTCAGCTTTAACTATTTCGTCTGGCTCAAAGGGTTCTTGGCTTTCGCTGTGTCTTATTCGTCATATCATATCTGCTAATCGATACAGATGTGTTATAGTTCTTACAAGTCTTTTCCAATTTGAAAAAACGGGTGCAATTAATTAAACTGGACGACTTATCTTCCGGATGTAAGAAACACTCTGCGATTTCGTATTCATAATCTTGACCGGAGGAACTTTGAGAGTCAATTTGCGGCCATTGATCTTCGATGTTATACAGAAAGTCCGGTCCTTTATACCATCTGCTTTCAGATTGAAACTCTTTTTCACCTTTGAATATGGTTGCAACATCTAAAAGCAACAAAGTTCTTGTACTTGCGATGCTCCGACCTATGCCATCCCAGAACTATTTTTGTATCAGTTCAGAAATATTTTCGATTAATTTTTATCGATAAGCTTTTGCAAATGAACTTCGCCAATTTCATGCAGCTTCAAGCTCCATACGTGGCACCGTAATAGGTTTAATAGGGCCTACCTTTGCAGCTGCGTAAACAGAATTGCTGGCATCCATAAATACGTGTAATTGAATCTGAGTAGCTGGTAAAACCGTATTGGTAAAGTAGTACCGTTGAATTTTTATTCTTTTTATAGTTGGGATTAAACTGTATTTTCTCGTCCCAATCGATAGAAGATCTCCAAATATTCTGCAATATCACTTTCAAAATAATTGTGAAATTAGCAATGAGTCCAAGTGGATCAAATATACACATAAGGGCTTTCAACACCTCTCTTTTCGTTGGTATTCGGCTACTGGAAATTATTTTCTCCTCTGATGGTGACCACCATAAGCCAAGTTTCTCAGCGTCGTCCAGGATATTTAAATTAGTTAATTTACTTTCAGGGTTTGAAGACTTTTGAGTAAGAGCTGTTAAAATAGTTTGAGAATTTGACATAAAATTTCAAATGGTAAATCCAGGTTGTTTGTGTATGTGTATGACGTCCTTGGTTAACTTTATGGCATCTTTTTCTGTCGCAGCCCCATCTAGAAAATCATCAGCATTGTGGTTTTCAATTATCGCTTTCACTGCTCTAGGAAATTCCTTTATAAATTTTGTTGCATTCTTGTTCTTTGTAAATTGAGCGCAGAATGGAGAACAAGTAGCCCCAAAGATCATAACTTGCATTTTATACACCTCAACTTTTCCGGTAGTTTTGTCTTTCCATAAAAATCTCTGTGCGTCTTGGTCTGCTTTGATAACTCTAACCTGATCAAACATCTCGGCTATGTCACCAACGATTGCAAACTTATTTTTCCTAAAACGCACCAGAATCGCTGGAAGCGTAGGAACTGCATCTCGTCCCGTTAATAGAAAAGAATTAAGGCAAAGATCTCCAACCTTAGCAGCGGCATCCCAAACGATGCGAACTTTATTTGGTTTATTTGCATTAACTACAGGAAAAATGGGAAGATACCAAACCTGTTTGTTACTGCTGTTGATTTCAGCTGGGGTTAACTTTTTTGCATACCCTTTATTAATATATTCTTCAATAAGTTCTTCTAATTTGATCGCCAGTTCAGGTTCCTTTAATATCTTTCTGTTTAGGCAATTGAGTCGGTTCTCCGCTATGTTCCGACTATTAGGAAATGCTATTTGGTCAAACTTCCATAATAGAGGAACGGCATACTTTTCGCCTTCAACAATGGTTTTGCTTTCTAGCATCTGAACAGCTTTTCCATTTTTTCCGCCAATAATCTTTTAAAGGATTGTATGCCTACACCATCCAACTGATAATATTGTTTAACCATATTGTGTATTCAATTATCAACATTTTCCTGGCACTCGCATACGTGGAAACTATAATTCAAATGATTGTTATTACAGACTCCAAATACAGTCCAGCCAAGTCGAGTTTTGATTTCGACTGGCTCATTTTCGGATCCTGCAACTGTCTTCAATTAAGTTCCAAGTTTCCAATGCTGTAATCCAATCAACAGACGTGGTCTTGCATCTTTAAATGAGTGAACCGGTAAGCCTCTTAGATGATTGTGCTTCTTAGAAAGTACCGATAAATTAATTGTCTGCATTGGGAGTTCCAGAGCTTTGACCAAGTGAACATCTGGCAGAAAAAATTTCTTGTTATTTCCTTTGGCAGATGTCTCCAAATTCATTCTTCGTGACGAATCTTCACCACTATGTATATTCGCAGTCCATTTTAAGCATAGTGGATCTTTTTCGCCTTCTGCATGCAAAGACTTCGTCAGTTCTTCATCAATTAATGTAACAGACGAACCATCGTCCAAAAACGCAAAAGTGGCGATTTTAATATCTCCATTGTACAAAGTTGTAGGAAAAACTTTAAATAGAGATAGACACTTCCCTTATCTATCAGTTGTGCAGTTCAACTGCTTGTCGTTATCTTTTGTTTCCTCTTTATCTTGTACATTTTTTTCACTATGAAGGCTACGATTGTGTTTGTACTGGCAGTCATTGATACCACAAATTTTCGCTTTTTTACAATTAAAATTCTTGTGCTGACCAAGACACGACCTACATAGCCTCAGAAGTTTAACTAAGGACCATCTCTCATGAATATTCAGTTTTAGAAACTTAGGACAAGAACTTACGCTTTTGCAATTGCCTTCACATACACCACACCGTAAAAGCGGTACAGATTTTGACTCGTTAATGTTGATAAAGGTTCTTTCCTTTCTGTAACTGCTTTCAGAATATCATAACGTGGTGTTTGTTACTTCAACAGCTGCATCAGCAATGTTAGTCAACCAGTTACTAAATGTCTTTAAGTTGATGTGACCCTTATCTTGCTTAAAGCTACCCCAATTTAATTTTATCGATGCAGGTAACTTATCCACCAACTCTTGTATCAGACACGAATTGTTTAAATGTGCCTGAAGCTCACATGCAATCATCGTGGAACAAATATTTTCAACAGCGAGAGAAAATGATATTAAAGTCTCCAATTTGTCTTGTTTGAGTGGTGGCTGCTTTTTACCATTGTTTATAAGTTGGCCAATAATAAACTCAGGTCGCCCGAAAAGTTTTTTCAATGTTGCTATAACACTATCTACTTGATCAGGATGCATTAATCTAAATTTTACAGCGTCCAAAGCTCTTCCTTTCAAACAACGTTGTAAGCGAAGTAGATTTTCTTGAGCAGTAAATCCATAAGTAGCCGTTGTTATTCCACCAACTTATAAACATTGGCCACTCTACCAAGTTACCCGAAAAATAAATTTGTTCTTTAGTCATTACCTGCCTGGCAGCCACTTGTTGTCCTGTCAAACTAATTTTCTTTATGTCATTTGCACAAATAGGAATATTTTCAAAGGCCTGGCATTTCTGATCCCCCTGAAAATTTTTTACAACCTGAGTTGGAGAGAAATGATCAGAAATACGAGGAGGATTATTCGTGTTGGGGTTATCAGAATAAACTGGAATCTCAAGATCTTTCACTTTATTTGTGTTCGAAACCCACTGTTTAGTTGCTTCGTTGTGATCGAATTCGGATTCTACATCCTTTTCCGAAGATAACTCCTCCAATATTTTATATTTTTTGTTCAAATAATCCTCGTCCCTTTTCTCTTTCAGCGCCTTCTCATCCTCCAGTCTCTGCAGTGCAAGAGTTGCACGCCGATCGAAGTTGCTTTTTGATGTTTTCGATGCGTTGGAGCGTACGTTTAATGGCCTTGGTGCTTTGTTGGAGTTGCTGCCTGATGAGTTGTGTTGCAGATTTGTCTACGCGATAATGGTGTCATCAAGAACGACTGCTTGTTGAGATTGGTTAGCAGTAGAATTTAGTTCTGTTGTAATTTTGCATTCGCAGCAGTGCAATGAATGATTTTTGTCGGTCTTCTCGAAACCTACGCATTTAAAATGAAACCAAGCACAACATGTTTCACATTGAACCATGATGTCGAAGTTATCTGGACGAGAGCATTTAAGGCAATTCGATTGAGTGGGAGCAATTGATGTTGTGAAAGTATTTATTTTAGTGTTATAAGAAATGATTCACTTACCTATGTCCGTTTACGACGATGGATGATGTTCTTACAAGTGCTGGCACAGTCCAACTAGAAACGCAGTTGATAAGAGCTTGCGAATAAGAATTCCTTCTTCCAGAAAGTATTGGTACAGTCCAACTAAATTTTCAATTAGAAGGCGATTATGATTCTCCGATGCGCATTAGATTTTAATATCCCTTTCTTGGAAGCTTTAGCACAGTCCAAATAATTTCCTTAGCGATCCACTTGATTCAAGAGCGCTTACGACGTAGATTTCCTTCTTCCAGGAGTGTTGGTACAGTCCAACTAGGATTACCTTGATATGAGACTTATACATATACATACATTACGCGCAATTTGATTTTTAATCAAATTTGATGAAATTCAAAATTTAGAATGTTTATTCAACCAACCAAATCAAAAAAAAAAAACAGTATTTGAGCACTTCTTTAAATTTTATTACATACTCGTACATAGATCGCAATTATATTGAATTAAAAATTTAAAGAAAGAGCTAATTTTGCTGCTTCCTTGCACGTTGTTATTTTTTCCAAAATGAACATGAAATATGGAAATTTAAATTGCATCATATTTTACCGTTATTTTAAAGAAAGGATACAAAGGACAAGTTTTATAAATGAAAAAGATAAATATACAAGTTATTTTAATACACAGTGATGCCAGTTTTTATAATTTGTTGTTAAAGAAGTTTGATTCATATTAACAACTGATGTGGTTTGAACGCTGCCGTTACCACCCCTTTTTCCGTTATCTTCACTTCTCGGCATCAAACCTAGATGTTGACAATTTCCCAAATGACCTAAACTTTGAATATTAACGGTGATTTGGCTGGTCCTTTTTCAATTTACTGACAAATTTGGTTGTAACTACGGTGTGTAAATACGGATCTATTTATAGAATTATTATTGAAGTTTTGTGAAGTTCACAATAGGTCTGTTCCTGCGAGATTTTTGTAACAATTTGTAAAAGACAATTTTCTGAACACGTTTATGTAAAATGTGTTGGAAGCGTCAAAACTAACAAGTGAAAACAAAACAAAAAAGAAATTGCAAAAAAGGAGGATTTTTAAATTTGATATTATTTTATTGATGCAATATGCGTTTATTGAGATTTATTGTATTAGGCGAACAATTCGCTTAAATATTAAACTCTTTTTTCGCCTCTTTGTCCATGTCCAAGTCATCTTTTCAGTTAGTTTGCATAAAATTGTCGCAATGCACACAAAGTTAAACTTTTAGGAATTTGACAGTTCTTTTAAAATTTAATTGATCTGACGTTTTTTTTTACAATTCCTGCCCAAAGAAAAATCTTGGGTAGAAACGAATTTTTTCTCGCGAAAAAACAAATGAAAAATGCCAGAATTTTATTAAACCATATTTTTTTATTAAAGTATATATGAAAACGGATTGCGCAATTATGAGTATATTTGTAAGAAGTCCAGTCACCATTACTATTTTTAATTGCGTGGCATCGTCTATTTAATTAATTTTTTATAAATTTAATGGTAGCAGAATAAAACATTGAGTGGATATAGATTTTAATACCCTAAGTCTTGTGGTACCAATAACTCAGCTCTGTCCAAGTCGACTTGGGCGGTTTTTCCTTGTGAACACAAATACATACAGTGCCGGAAAAAAGTTTGGAAACATAGTCTATAGATTCACAATTTCGTTTCTACCATATAACCCCTTATACTTACATCTATGAGACTGTGCATAGAGATCCATTTTCATATAAGGTTTACAGCATCTGCAAAAAAATATTTTACAAGAATTTGAACAACACCTCGTAAAGCTTTCATAAAAGTAATATATATTTCTTGGTACCTAGTAACACGTATTTTTATTAATATTTAGCGCTTTCCCCTTTTGCTTTCAGAACCCTTCTGCATCTCCTTTCCATAGAGTCCACCAATTTTTCGCAAAAAGAAACTGGGATATTTTGCCAGTCATGAACAATTTCTTTATTCAACGCATTCGCATTAGAAGTTTTTTTTAGCTGAAATTCGTCTTTTTACGTATTCCCACAAGTGTTCTATTGGATTAAGATCCAGGGATTGAGATAGCTATTCCAAGATATTCACTCTTACCCATTGAAACTAATCTTTTACCAACCTAGAAGAATGCTTCCAATCGTTGTCTTGCTGAAAAATACACCTAAGTGGCATTTCTTCTTCAGCATATGGAAGCATATTGCTTTGAAGTATTTCCAAGCAATGATACCGATCCATTATACTTTCTAGGCGAAAAGTTGGTCCAATTTCAGATCGTGAAAAATATGCCCGCCCCATCACCGAGCCTCCACCGTGCTTTACGGTTAGCAATTGATACTTTACATTGTATCTTTCACCCTTCGGCCGTCTCACGTGCTGTTTTCCATCGCTTCTAAATAGTTGAAGCTTACATTCGTCACTCCTCAAGACCGTATTCCATTTCCCTGGAATCCAAAAAACATGCTCTTTTGAATAATGGTAAATATTCACTTTGATAAAAGTGGCTTCTTTAATTGAGATCTCCCGGAAAGGCCATTTTCCCCAAAACCAATTCCGAATTGTACGATCTGTGTCTTCTGGAATACCTCCTTCAATTCGATGTTGATCTCAGTTGCCGTATTTAAAAAAAAATATGATAGCGTATCTCTATACGAAATTTTAAAGCTAAAGATTGAATAAATTTCATGATAGAGCTAAACTTCTAATTTCCTTAACATGTTTGCAAACTTTTTTCCGGCACTTTTCCCTATACTTAGCGCCTCCTTTCTTGAACATCGAGCATTCTTACGTCACAATTTGTGGATTAGTTGGTGCATGCTATTTATCAACTCATCTCCTCCTATTTAATTTTAGTTTGCATCTCCGAAACTTTTTTTGAATATGATATTGCTTTATATATTTCGTCCAGTTTAGTTGGACGTAGTTTTAGGTTATTCCAACTACTTGATAGCGGAATTTTGATTCTGTACACTATGTATACTCCTGCCACATCCTCAGCATCGACCACTTTTCTACGATTTTATTTTCTTCATCATCTTTCTAGAACTCCCCTCGGAGTTTGTAGTCTTGACATGTCCTTTTTACCCGTAGTTGAACCTAATTCCTGCAAAAGTATCTATCAAGAGATTGATTGATGTGCGTTGCACATGCTCTCTTTCTTTCTGCTCGCGAACAGGTCCGTCCGTTTTATGCAGCAACACTCTGCACACTTCTTTTTTGGCTGCATATGTTTACGGGCATTCTTCGTATATTGGTCGCTAACTGCAAATCCATCCTTATCGGCGCTTTGATTGCTCCATAACTTTGGTTTTGCATGGTCAGATTCACAAACCCAACCAGCATTAGGCGACATTAAATGCATCTATGCAATGATTATACACATAAATGTGCATAATAAATAAATAATTTTTTTAAAACGCCACGTATTTTTATTTCCTATAAATAAAATATTAACTTAGTCTCACTTATGTGCTAATTTTGTAATTTTTTTGGATGGTGAATGCTTTAAAGCTTAGGAGATTATAATAAATTTGTCTCAATCAGTAAATAAGTACTTTAATACGACTGGTGGAGTGTGTTTCGCAATGTTTAAACACCTTAGGACTAAAAAATACATTATACATTATGTTCAGTCTACAAAATAGTTCCCTCATTAAATTGTTTATTTTTTCGTCTTCGACTTGATTTTATTTTACTTAGTACGTTGTAAGCTTGCTGAATTTCTATGAAACGTGCATGAGCCGCTGCCTTAAGCTTCTCATTTTTAACCTTGTCCGGGTGAAATTCCTTTGAAAGCTTTCGATATGCAAGTGTTATTTCAGCTTGTGATGCAGTTGCACTTACACCCAATACTCTGTAAGAATTTCTTTCTCCATCAACATCCATACTTTCAAATATTTCCTTCCATGTCTCATACCATCCATGATGCTGGCCATATTGATAGGTGTCGTGTATTGCCTGAGTTAAATCTGTCCACCACGCTGATGCTAGAAAATTTTGTATAGCTTCATGCACCGGAATTTCTCCTCCTTCCTCATCTTTAATAGTTCCATTGAAATAAAGAAAACTACCCCAAAGGGCAAAATAAATTACTATTGCTGCGGTTAACTTGCATGTTCTTTGAAATTTTCCGTGTCGCTGTGGACGTGTCCGCATCCATTTTTTAGAATACGAGTCGAAAACGGCTGCCGAAACAATTGTTGTTATCAGAAGAGTATATGTTTCATCGTAAATGAAATATCGAACAGGATATGCAACAATTGCTGCCACCAGACAATGCCATAAAACACCTTGTTCGCGACCAATATTACCCACGGTCCAAACACCGAGTGCAATAAATATTGGGATTGTCCAATGCAAAAATGTCCAATCGATTCCACCGAAAATATTTTCAGGAATAGCCATTAGGGCCAACTGTCCAAACAAGTAACCAATCAAAACTTCCCCCACAAAACGTTTCGAGGAATACGGTGGTTTTCTATTAGATTTTAGTTCTTCAATGAATTTTTCGATAAATTTAGGATCATCGTTTGCATCTCGAACATATTCTGGGATAAGAAACACCTCTGAGATCCACCCAATGCCAAAATATCCACCCAATGTGCACCACCAAACAAATGCATGTCGATCTCGATGCAAGTACAAATGGTGCAAACCAATAAATCCTCCAAACAACCAAAGGATGTAGGCGATCAACACCGATTTTTCTGGCCGTGTTCCAACTGCTTGTTTCGGCATTGCTCTCTAGAAATATTTTTAATTAAGGTTTTTACTAAATTCACCTATATTAGCTTACCTGATGAACGTGTACTATATGATCGTTAGGAAGATTTCTGAAACAAAACACCAAAGACCATTAATAATTTGTCACGATTAACTGATTGCAATTGTTAATTTGCATTCGAAATTAAGGTAAAAGTCCAAAATATAAGGTGAAATTGATTTTAATATTTTTATTGAGGTCGAGTTATGTCGAGTCAGCAAACTGTGAAGCGAATTTTGTTTGAGTAAATCAGTGAAATAGGTCAAAAAAGAAATTGAAATTTTTAAATGTCAACAATTGCCGCGAAATGTCAAAATCAAGATCACTTAACGTAACGTAACTGTGGGATAGTTTGATAGTATACTAAAGAGTTACCGTGTATTTTTATGCATATGGCAATTTTTTTTGTAATTAAGAAAATTGTATATTTAGAGTTATATAAATGAATTGCGCAGAGTTTACCAAATAGTGCAAGAGATTTGGTTAACACTGATTAATTTGGCAACAAGGTACTTATCACTGCACTAACCATTCGTGGTATGTAGGAATAAAAATATCGCTAATTGGTCTATGAAAAATAAAATAAGCAGAAAGGAAAACGACCATAATAAGACCTTGTTATTTAGATTAATGCATTACTATCGAAGGTATAGTCTATATGATTCAAGGCGACTTCAACCAATATAAATATATCTAAGACGAAAAAAAATACGTATATGATACTTCAATGGGACTTTTTTTTTGACAGATAACATAATGTGTTTTTACATCTTAGAATCTATCTAATGATAACTATAACAGACTCTTCCGTACTCAAGCTTAAAAAATGGTGGCAAGCTAACACGTTGCACATCATTCACGCGCCTAACGGATGCACAGCAACTTGTTGGAATCGCTGAGCCAACATATGATTGTTCAGGTGTGAACTTGTTCCCACAATGCTGCAGTGGAGATCATATTTCACTTGCACATGAGAAATGATGACAGTGCAAGAGGAGCTGTGGGAGCGACGACCACTCGAAGAGGATCTAATAACTCTAAGTACGGTTGACGTGTAGACGAATAAACGGGGATAAATACTTTGTTAAAATATCTGGGCTAGTCTATTAGAATACGATTTCAGAAACGATTTTGATGTCATAAATATTTCATCGATAGGAGGGAAGCAGTCCAACTGAAATGATATGTTCTTTACTTCTGAAACAACATAATAACTGCCAGTGACTGTGATGAAGACAGGAATTCAAGAACATATCTATTGACAAGAAGCAGAGCCTAAACCACTCAAGTGGCAAGAAAAATAAAAAATTCTGAAAGAAATGTCATCATAGCCGACCATGACTCTATGTGCCTATACTCTGATCTATAGTACGGGCACGAGATGGAGTATTGTTTATATTTGTATATATACATATTATCTATTAGCATATACTATATAGTATATTATGTATTTGTCCTGCTCTTACAAATAAAACACAACAATGTTTGGATAATGTCTTTTTACTTCAAGGCCTTTCAAACGACTGACTAGTTATCTTAAACTGACATAGCATAATACCAAGAATACTACAAAACATTATATCATACAATGAAGAATTGATAGTTAACAATCAACAATCTTTTGTTTTGCCTTTGCTAATGTCGCCATTCCCAAACTGGGTCAAACGATGTCTCTGGATCAATTCTGTTGTTGGGCTGTACTATACTGCTTATCTTCTTGGCGTTGACAAACAAAAGCCAAGCCAAACCAAGCCAAATTTTGTTGTTAACCTGATGTTTTCCGTTAAGTGTTGATGTTGCTTTTGGTGTTGTTACCAAGTAATTTTTTGGTAGGTACTTTGACGATGGTAACAATAATGACGACGCTAATGCAATGCTTCAACTCATGGCATATTCCGTTCTATTTAGTCTCACACCACGCGCGTTGTTGTGATGTAATGTCGCCCTTAACCCAGTTGAGCCTACGGACCCATACATGGGTTTTCAGAAACAAAAAAATCTACCGTTATTATTTCATTTATTTAAAGTGAGGTGTACATATCTATGTTTGGAAACTTCAGTCTATAGCTGTTCATTGTTGTGACATGTAACGTAATAAAGTGATTCATTTGTAGTTGTTTTTTGGATTTGAAAAAACCTGATTTGGATTTTGTAAAACATGTCCTCAAAAAGATAGGTTTATAGTGTATTATCGATATCATCCGAAAAATACATTAGTCATAACAAAAAGTAAAAAAAAATGGCAATGTTTATAGTGCAAGCACAATTTTGATAATTTTAGTTTATTTTATTTTTATTTGTCCTCACATTCCATGAACCCATACATGGTTCCGTCGGCACAATCATAGCATATGTTTTTTTTTTTTTTTTTGCAAGAGCTTGTTTTTGTTATTTCAGATCAAAACCTTTATCGTTGCATGAAATTTTGATACAGTTGGAGAACAGTAATGATCCAGTCCCAGAATGCATCACCTTCGAACCACTAGATAAGGCGAATGCTGCTGTTACTGATGAAGATTCTGGTGAAGTGGATAATATTGTCATACACAACTTACCAAGTTCTATCTTATGTTAGTTCTGAATCGGAGAGTGAAGATGATATTCCATTTGCTAGTTTACAAAAGAAATCTCGCATTAATCAGCCAATTCAGCACCCAAGGCCATCTACAAGTACCGTACTGCAAGATACTCTCATTCGTCCAACATCTGTATACAATAAAACCTACCAATGGAGAAATCGACACAAATCAAATCCAGCTTCCAACCTTTAGAAGGACTCAAAAACAAGTTACGTTCTCCAACAAAATATTTTGAGCAATTTTTCAACGAATCTATACGCTTCTCCGAAAAATAAACCAGGGAATATAAGTATGAGTGAGATGATATGCTTCATTGGAATAGTACTTTATGGTGGGTATGTATCCTTACCAAGTCATCGTATGTATTGGGAAAACTAGTCTGATTGTGAATTCTCTCTTTTGAATTGATCATTATCTCGTGACAGATTTACATACATATATCGTGAACCATTTACACCATTTCCACTGTTGTGACAACTCCCTTATTCAT
Organism: Volucella zonaria; assembly: GCA_963966105.1. Taxonomy (NCBI): domain Eukaryota; kingdom Metazoa; phylum Arthropoda; class Insecta; order Diptera; family Syrphidae; genus Volucella; species Volucella zonaria. The sequence continues at coordinate 163,843,969 of OZ014532.1, forward strand.
AACCAAAGTGATAAGTTCGCTAAAATGAGGCTATTGTTCATTTTACTCAATGCTGTTTTTCAAGAAAATGCACCTATTGAAGGGATGCAGAGTATCGACGAAGTTACGATTCCTTATCACGGCGGTCACAATTGTAAACAGTTTATCAGGGGTAAGCCGATTAGATGGGGACACAAGTATTGGGTTGGAGCTACACCACTAGGATATGTAATTTGGTTCGACCCTTACCAAGGTCAGTTCGCACATATACCACATATTTATAGGATATTTGGAGTAGATGATAGTATCACATTACAACATGCTAATATTCTGCAGTCGATTGACCCCAACAATGTTTTCCATCTTTTCTTTGATAATTATTTCACCTCGATCACTCTTTTACACGAACTGAAAAAAAGGAACTTGAATTCAACTGGAACAGTTCGTGAAAATCGTGTCTCAAAGTGTCCATTGCCATCCAGCAATGACTTCAAGAAGACTGACCGTGGTAGTTTTGCGTTCAAGTCAAGTTTGGAGGAACAAATACTGGTCTGCAAGTGGAATGACTACAGTGGTGTTACTGTTGCGTTTAATGCAGATTCCTTTGAGCTATTATTAAAAACTAGGCGTTTCTCTCAGCATCTAAAAAAAATATATATACATTGACCAACCGCACATAGGACTGTACAGAACCTGCATTAGAGGAAAAAAGTGGTAGTTTCCTTTATTCTGTCATTGTATTGATATAGCATTTCATTATTCATAGCAAATGTATCGTTTTGATGCTGGAGAACTTGATCATCTCGGTTTTCGTAGGTCTGTTACAAGAGCCTTACTAGAAACCTATACTGTGAAAAGCACGGGCTTTGTCCTGTACCAAAAAGCCACCTTGAAAATTCAAGATACGATGAACTGGGTCATCTAGTAAATTATGTTAATAAAATTCTTAAATGCAAACTCGCTACTATGTTTGCTTAAAATGTAATATACATTTGCATCCCAAAAAATGTTTTTCTAATTACCATACTGAATAAAATGTTCACAACTACTGTCATATTATTATATAAAGAAGTTAAATCAATATATTTTTTCAATGTTTTAACCAAAAAAAGGGATTTATTGTTTTATTGATCTTTCCATATATTGTTCAGAGCATATAAGTGATTAACAATGGTTATGCCGACCGACCCATATATGGGATGTTATTTTTCTGCTTTTCCGGAAGTGACCGATTTTTTTAATTACTCGTATTTTTCCTGAGATACTAGGGCTATAATAAATCATTTATCAAAAAATCTCAGCTTTCTAGGAAAAAAATAGTTTCAGGCTTATCTGGGTTAATGCAAGTTTACCTTTGCTGCCGACCACCAAAGGGAGAAATCATTTAAATAAAAACTAATAATTAATTGATTGACCAATTAGTGACCGTGTTCTATAAAATTATCGCAAAATCGTTTTCAGTTTTTTAAATGTATTCGGTAGCAGAGGATAAACAGAAATTACAAGAGTTCAATTCCAATTTATTTTAAAATAAAGTTTTCACTATATTCTCCGACTGTATTTTAAATATTGGGTATATAACTTTATTCGTGCGGTTTTTTTCAAAATTTGAACGTTTATTTAAGAAAAACAAGTGCAGTAGTATTATTCAAAGTATTGCCCATCTGAAGCTATGACTTTTTACCATCTTTCTGGCAATTTGTGGATCCCATCCCAAAAGAACTGCGCCGGCTTGGCAGTCAAGAATGAATCAAGCCAATTTTTGATATTCTGCTCTGATGTGAGGGCGTTCTGCATCGACCGGAACAAATGGTAGTCAGAAGGGGCAAGGTCTGGGCTATAAGGCGGGTGGGGTAAGACTTCCCATCCACTGTTTTCCAAATAGTTGCTATTCCGCAACGTGGGGCCGAGCGTTGTCATGATGGAAAATTATTGCCTCGTGTCTGGTCGCATATTCCGGGCGTTTTTCAGCCACTGCTCTCTTCAAACGGATTAATTGTGCTCGGTAGCGTTGTCCATTGATGGTTTCACCCGGTTTTAGCAGCTCATAATACAGTACACCCATCTGATCCCACCAAATACACAGCATTATCTTCGCGCCATGGATATTCGGCTTTACCGTTGATTTGGCTGGTTGGCCGAGTTTCACAAATGATTTTTTGCGCTTGGGGTTGTCGTAATGGATCTATTTTTCACCACCAGTAACAATCCGATGCAAAAATGACTTCCTTTTGTGGCGTTCCAGCAGCATGTCGGACATGCAAAACCGCCTTTCGACGTCTCTCGGCTTGAGTTCATGTGGAACCCGATTTCCTTGCTTTTGAATATATCCAGCTGCTTTTAAACGTTTTGAAAGGGCTGCTTGAGTGACACCCAAAGATTCTGCGAGCTCTTCTTGTGTTTGGCAACAATCTTCATAGAGTAATGCTTCCAGTTCTTCAAACTTTTTTGGCTGCCCAGGACGTTCATCGTCTTCCAAGCCAAAATCACCACTTTTAAATCGTGCAAACCACTTTTGGCACGTTCGCTCAGCTAGCGCATGTTCACCATAAACATCCACCAAAATACGATGACTTTCGGCAGCAGTTTTCTTCATATTAAAGTAATGAAGAAGAACTCCCCGCAAAAACACTTTTTCAGGCACAAAGTTCGACATACGAGTATTTGAGTGAAAAAAAATTATTGTTGTTTACGCTTCAAATAAATGACATATACTGAAATGTACAATGACAGTAGCTTTCCAACGCATGTTCCAATGGAATAATAACAATGTAATAATACAAGTTACGCCATCTCTTAGCAAACCGAATTAAGTTATAGACCCAATACTTTATCGTTACATTGCCATGACAAGTTAAAACAACATTCTAGCCTTTTTAACACGCGTTAACCCCTCTTTTTTGTTCCCTCCTTTGAGTCCGCGTCTTTCCGCTCCGCTCCCATGTCTCAATTTGCCCGAGCTGCCTAACCATGCGTGCTACAGCTTCCCGTTTCCTGTCGCTTTTTCATTTTATCGAATTCTAAATTTTAATTGTTTTGAATAATGTAATTGTATTAAGAGGGGAATAAGTTCTATCATTTGTACCGACACAAATATTTTACATTGGTGTCAGAAGTGGGATATGACTTATTGTGTATTAAAAAAAAAAGTGAATTGCGATTGTGGTCGAACACTATTACAGTTGACTCTCAACTCAAAACAGAGTTGAGCAAGAGAAACCTCAGCGCCAGTGGAAGAAAAAGCGACTTGGTGCTCCGAATTCAGGATGCTTTGAACAACGTGGGACATGATCCCACGATGATGTAACTCTTCTTGTCGAAAATGGGCGAACAAAATAATAGCAACTAACAAAATCTGAAGAACAAATAGACCATTGAACAAAAATTCAGAAACGGCTATAAAGAAGCCGGTCAGGAGTTTGTGGGAGCAGGAGTCGACGGCTCTAGGACCATCAGTAGTCAGCGGTTAGGAGAAATGGATGGCAACAATAGACACCGGTACCACGGCCGCATAAAAATCCAGCTGGCCGGAATAACATTCTATCACGTGTTTCTGGTGGGTGACATATGTGACGAATGGATCATGGGTACAAACTTCATGAGAGAACGTGGACTCGTAGTCGACTTGGGGGCACACACCTTGAAATACGTAAACATGGAGACACTAATGATATACGGAACCGCCAACACTTCCGTCTTAAAAGTCGTCATCTGCCAAAATTAGATTCTAGAGCCTTCGGCGGAAGCAATTGTTTGGGTAAAAGTGAAAGGTTTTCCTGGTAGCCACCGATTCTATTTGATAGAGCCAGAAAATAGGATACCATAGACTTCATGGTCCCTGTAAGGATACTAAATCCAAAGACAATTACAAAGTGTAAAGGTGAAAAAAGGGTAGATAGTGGGAAAATGTTTACATGTTGAGACTATATCGACCACAATGGAAACAAATCGTGCAACACCAGTCTCAACGGTTCAGATCATAAAAATCAAGAACAAAATTCTAAGGCTCTGTAGTCTGGATAAAGAGCAGTGAATCCTGGCATAGAACCTAATCGGTGAGGACGATGATTTATTTGCTATACAAAACGGAGGATATGGACTTACGCAACTTGTTCAACACCACATTGACACCGGAGATGCCCGACCAATCCGTCAACCTGCAAGGCTTCTTTCATTGCCAAAGCAAACAGAAGTTGCCGAGATTGTGTCGAAGATGAAATTTGAGGAACTGATTGAAGAATCGTAAGGTCCGTGGCATCTCCAGTGGTCCTCGTGAAGAAGAAAGATGGCAGCACAAGGTTTTGTGTCGGAAGCGATATCTGGCAGTTTACAGTGATGCCGTTTGGACTGTGCAACGCTCCGCCACTAATGGAACAAACATTGCAAGGACTCACGTGCCTACTGTATTTGGACGATTTATCGTTATAGGCAAAACGTTCGAGGAGCATCGGGAAAATCTAAAAGAAGTGTTTGAGAGGCTGCGAAGTACTCATTTGAAGCTGAACCCAGAAAAGTGTGCCTTGTTCCGTCCGGAAGTAAAATATCTGGGTCACATTATATCAGCGGAAGGCGTAAGAACGGATCCTAACAAAATCGAAGCCGTAAAAAGTTGGCCTGCCCGAAAAGATAAACACAACTGACAAGCTTTTTGGGGCTTGCGACGTACTACAGGAAGTTCGTAAAGGACTTTGCTGGTATTATAAAGAGCCTGCAAAAACTTACGGAAAAAGGCCGACAATTCAGGTGGTCTGGAGAGTGTGGAAAAGCATTCCAAGAACTCAAGCGGCAGCTGTGCATTGCCCCCTTCTTGGGTTACCCCACACCCTGAAAAATGTTAACCGTGGACGCAGACGTTAGTCGGAGCTTTGATCTGTCAAGTTCATGATGGTCAAGAGAAAATGGTTGCATATTACAGCAAGATACTCTCCAGACCTGAAAGCAGCTACTGTGTAACTCGCCGTGAGCCTCTGGCTTTAATTCTGGCTACGAAGCATTTTCATAAGTACCTCTATGGACAAAAGCTCATACTTCGGACAGACCACGCAGCTCTAAAATGATTACTTCAATTTAAGAACCCTGAGCACCAAGTTGCTAGATGGATCGAGCAGTTTCAGGGCTACGACTTTGAAGTGCAACACCGCAAGGGAAAATTCCACTCAAATGCTGATGCTCTCTCTCATCGATCGTGCCGAGTTAAATGTGAATACTGCAACCATAAAGTAGCGAAAGAACAGGTTACTATTCTATCTATTGATCAGGACCAAGCCAATAGAAGATTGTAGTATGGATGAAATCCGTTCCTCCCAACAGCCAGATAATGACATCGAACCAATATTGGCCTGGAAGGAACATGAGGAACGCCCAAGCTGGCAAGAGATATCGGACCGGAGCCAAACTCTGAAGGCATATTGGGCACAGTGAGACACAGTGCATAAGGTGTGCGGCTACCAAGGCCCCAAAAGTAAAGCCACAGGGACGAATGCAAGAATACAATGCCGAAGCACCATTCGAACGATTAGCCACCGACTGGGCCGTTTCCCGAAACTTTTAATGGCAAGGGATACACCCTCGGGGTCATGGATTACTTCAGTAAGTAGCCGGAAATGTTAATCATCCCAAATCAAGAGGCTAAGACCGTAGCAGAAAAGATAGTCGACAACTGGGTGAGCAGACTTGGGGTCCCAATGGAACTACACTCTGATCAAGAACGAAACTCGGAATCAAAAGTATTTGAGGAAGTGTGCCAATATCTAGGAATAAGGAAGTCAAGAACAACTCCACTACACCCTCAATAGGACCTTGAATGAGCATCTGTCTAAGGCTGTTGGCAACTGTCAGCGATCGACACATACGCGAAATTGGACATACACTATCTAAGATCTTATTTGGTCAAACAGTTCGGTTGAAATTCGGATCCCCGCCTACAGAGCCCAATGAGGTGAACGACTATGGGGATGACTTACGCAGCACGATTCGTAAATAGCATGAAAACACCCGAGAAATCTTCCGGCTTCAATGAAGAAGATCTGCTGTGGCAGGGTAAGAAAGGTAAATCATCAAAATTGCGACAGGATTGGGAAGGTCTATACAAGGTGATAACCCGCGTTAATGACGTTGTCTACCGAATGACGGAGTTGTTGAGGATGACAAACTTTAGGGAGGGAGCAGTGTGAATTCCGTTTGAATGTGAGCAGCGTCATCTATATTTCCATAGCAGAAGATTTCCTTATTTTAGTAGCGGAAACCTCAACCATTGGTGAATAGAGAATGAAATCGAATTTTCTACTGAAATGGAAAATTGTATTGAACGCTAGATGGCACAGATTGCTCTCGAAATATGTCAAGGGAGAAGAAATATCAGCATCCCAAAATATCCAAGGAAGTTCATCTGTTGAATTGGAAGCGTGAATTAAGAGAAGTGATTAAGTGGTTTAAGTAAAAGATAAAAAGGGTATAAATGGTTGAGATAAAGGATTAAATTGTCGACTGCATATTTTAGATTGGATAAAGCGATTGTATTGAAAGAAATAAGTTCTATTATTTGTACTCACACAAACATTTTACAATATTATCGCACTGTTTTGAATGCCATCTAGTGGGTGCTAAATGGGCTAAGTATTTCATCGTAGTTCGGAACCACTTTAATTGGCTTTTTCATTTCATCGGAGTTTATAATTACAGCCCAAGTAGCGATGAAAAGTTCCACTTCACATAAACATCACCAATTAAGAACACGCTGAGATCTGAAGATACCACTCGTGCTTTGGCATCAAATCGTATTTTCTAGCAAAACTTAATAATGTTGAATTTATGGAAGCACGGAAGTCTAAAAATCAACTCAATCAAAGAAGGCCGATAAAATAAGCAAGGTCTAAAGCATTGTTACCTACTTACTTAGATGACGCTAGAGTCCGGGGTGAGCATGATGGACCTCTCAAGGAAACAAATTCGGTCAGCCGCCTACTTATTGGTTTCACTTATGGAAAACTCTATCCTCCTCTAATGTTTATTCGAACATTCGTCAAACCATAGTGTTAATGTTCATTTGCACAATGTGTTAATACAAATTCATCCAGCCAAGTTTTTAGCCGAAGTTGAATCTGCGTATCCACTTGCCAAGAACGAAGACAGGGATTAGTTTTCGTTTGAAACGAGTTGTAGAGACTTTGGTGCCTTTAGTGTTTAATTATGAGACCTTCAAAATTTTTTCAAAGACGTTAAAAAATCGCATGTCTTATCTGAAGCATTTTTTTTGTTGACATTGAAGATCGCGGTGATGTCTTCATCGACCTTGACTGAATAGCACGCATTCTCCATCGATTTCTTCTACAGTCGCGTGTCTTTACTTTCCTGACCTAAAACCACATTGATATGGATTTTTCAATTTGTTGACGGGGAAATCTAGCCAATCACAGTTCACTGTGAAAAGTACGTTAAATAGTACATTCTGCCCTGCCGCGGTGTATCTGTCATCATCGTCGCAGTTCAACATACTTCTTTTATATAACACTTCTTGCATGGTGGTAATATCTTCTTGATAGCTGTCTATGGTATCCACTAATTGTTTCGCTGCATGTCTATTAACGCACCTGACGTTCAACGTATAAAACCAAAAAGTGAGTCATCGACAGTAGATCTGTTCTTATCCGGAATTATTGGTTTTGCTTAGTAGAAAGTTGTTTTTTACGTGAAATAAAATAATATGTCTCTAGAAACTGCGATTAAAATAGTGTACGCTAACGGTCCTCCAAATTTCGCAGATCACCCCAAAAAGAAATTGGGTTCTCGAATATACATACCTATGTATATTTATGATTGTAGGTCTGTACTTTTTGAGCTAATAATAAAAAAAACTGTCGAATTCGGAGGAGTGAGGATAAAATCATCTCTCAGAAAGAAAATTTGTTAAAAAGTAAAAGATTTCAAGACAGTTTTGTACAGGCAGATGTCTGCTGTCCTTATTTTTGAACTGTTTTTCGTAAATTGTCGTAGTTTTTCGTACATTTGGGCAATACGGGAACATACCTTGTATGAAATGCTTATGTATCCATTTGTACATCAACACGTTCGATAGGAAAAATGGGAAATAAAAAGTTTCTTGCATCGGAAAAAAAATAATTTAACCCGAGAAGTATTTATTAATTCTTGTAATACCAGATAAATTTATTATAACCTTTTTTCATATTTAATGACTTTTGTTTTATGTGTACAACCAGCAGCATTACTCTAGATTGACAGCTAAATTCATCATTGGTAACTAATCGACTTATTCTAGTGAAAACTATATAAACAAAAAAATAATAATTTATAAATGTTAAATCGTATAAAATCCTACAAATGGGGTCCTCGATCGTTTGTCGTTCCTGCTTAACAACGATTTCATTGGAATACATCGATTTAGAGACTCCACTCTATGATGATGCCACTTTTTTGGATTTACTTAATTATTGTACAAAGCTGCAAGCTAAACTAGATGACGAATTACCGAAAAACATTTGTGTTTCTTGCGGAAAATCACTACAAATAGCCTATGAATTTATTAAAACATCAATTGAAGCCGATAAAGAGCTCCGTAAAAGTTTATCATACTTTGGCGATTTTAGGTGTGCGAAAGATGAAGAGAATGCCAACCGGGATATGACCAAAATTATAAAAAAGGTAAAGTTGGATCGGCAAGATTAAAAATTACATTTATAAAAATATATATATATACATATATTCAGGAGATTCAAAATGAGGACCAAGAGTTCAATTTAGAATATATAGATGAAACAGTTGATATTAAGGAGGAAGAAACTGAGTATTTCGATAAGCTTGAGGTGGTAATTTCTAACGAAGATGAAATTAATAAGGAGCACAGCGAAATTTGGTCAGCAAGAGATGAAGAAAACAGCAACTTTGCAACTCAAATGTTAGAAGATGACTATTCAGGAGACAACGCTAATACCAAATGTATGAATAGTTTCTATAGGGAATTCCATCTTGTTAACATTTTTTTGTTTGTGCATTTAAAGATGATGAAACCTGTAAGTGCCAAGATTGCGATGAGCAGTTATCATGCGAAGAAAGTTTGGAATTTCATAGGAAAACAATTCACAAATTACTTCGAAAACGAGAAAACTATATTTGTGGGTGGTGCGGCGAGGCCTTTAATAGCAGATCCAAATTATGTAAACATCGCATAGTTGATCACCATGGTGAATTTTTGACGAAAAAAAGACAAAGTCTTGAGAAAGTTTATTTCATGTTTTTGTAGGAAAAGTGCCAAGTTCTTGTTTAACATGTGGGGAGAACTGTTCTAGTGAATCTGATCTACGAGCCCATGTAAAAAAAGCACATGGAGTACCTAAGAAACCAGTTGTATGCCCATATTGTAACAAAGAATTCAAGGGTATAGCGCTGCATATCAAATCAAATCATCCAGATATCTTGGGAATACCTATGCCTGATAATGGAAATGCAAAGTTGTCTAAAAACCAGTGCCCGTATTGCTTTCGTCACTACCAAAGCAAAAACATGTTGAATGATCATTTAAATACCCATACAGGTTTGTTTATTCGCACTTTTTTGATTATAAAATGAAATGTTATTTTAATAGGTGAACGCCCCTATTCCTGTTCCATATGTGGAAAAACATATCACAAAAAAGTAATTCGCGACCGCCATGAGCTTGTAGTTCACCAGTCTAAGGATTTCCCAAAAGTAAAATGTGATCAATGCGACTTTAGCACTTCAAATATTCATTCATTAAGATCACACAAACATCGTCATGGACGACCAGTGGAAAAGAGATACCTTTGCGCTTATTGCCGTAAGTATTCATTCGGCAGTAAATTTTTAATATCGTTGAATATACATATATATGTACACTGTATACTCTTTATAGCAATGAAATTTATTAACCCAAAAATGCTTCACATGCACGAAGATTTCAAACATGGTAATGCTGAAAAAGCATTTAAATGTGATATTTGCGGCAAGAAATTTTTTATCAAACGCAAATTAAAAGAGCACAAACTTTGTGTGCATGTCAAGGGTCGTCCGCATGTATGTGGAATGTGTAAAAAAACATTTAAGAATGATTTTCAGCTTAAGGCACATCAAAAATTACACACAGATAGACAAATTGATTGTCCCCAATGTGATAAGAAATTTGCTCGGCAAGTGGATTTGAAAATTCACATGAGGACACATACAGGTGAATTACCATATGAATGTCATCTTTGCGAAAAGCGCTATGCGATAAAAGTGCGCCTAACTTACCACCTGCAGAAGCATATGGGTATAAAACACAAGTGTCAACATTGTGCGAGTGAATTTAATAGTAGATCAAAACTAAGGCTGCATATGTTCAAGCACATTGGTATGCCATATGTTTGTGACCTTTGCCAAATGGGATATCCAAATCGAGTAGGGTGAGTATTGTATTTAGTCAACACGACCTATTATGTCGAGATTCCTTCTGTTATTTGCGTTTATTTTTCGTTCAAAGTTTTCTCTATTTGGTTCTATTATTTATTACCATTTTCATCTAGTTCCAGTTTAATCCTGCTGCATCTAAAGTAGTTTTATTGCAGCTGCCCTCAGCCCTGTTCGACGTAGGGCCTCTCTCTGGCCGTTCTTTTAGCTCTCGTCTCCCATATTCTTTCCACTTGTTTGTCTTCTCCATCTTTTCAACGTGTCCAAATAATCTTTAATAATCGTATTTTGCAAGATTCTGTCTTTAATGCTTATTACTTCGTTAGTTTTTTTTATAAATTTTTCTTACGTATTCACTTTGGATTGTTTTGATATTTTAACTTGCCCTGTTAGAGCTCAGTTTTTTTTACTCCATGTGATAGAAAGTAGGTACATTGTTTTATAAATTGAAGTTTTTATGATTCATAGATCTCTTTGGTAATACTGCAAACTTTTTTCGAATTATTTTCAGCATAGATAAAACTATGTATAATATTTCTCAAGTATTTGTAGCATTAAATGTTTCCTAACCTTGCGTCTTCAACCTTTACATTAATGTTATTTCCTTCTCTATCAACCACCTTAATTTTTGTTTTCCATTTATTAAGTTTGTTTTCTATTTATTAAGTTTGTTTTCTATTTATTCAGAAGGACAAGATTGTCCTTCTATATTTTTATATTTTCGTTCAAATCCTTCTTTCTTTCAAAAGAACATATAATTGTATTGACCCTAGTGGTAGTACAATTGTAATAGCTTTTCAAGCTATTTTTATTACGCATTATTCTCAGCACATATGAAGAGCGGGAGGCTTATAAATAAATATACTTTTCTGTTATATGTATTATACTCCTAATTTTGTTTCGAATTCGTCTGATATGTTGTTACAAATTCTTAGTTTGTTTTATTCTACACTTTCTGTTCAAATATTTAGCCTCGTCTTTTATGCGATAGTAGTTATTCGAAGTACTCGTATCCTTTCTACCTCTTTGATATCTCTTTCTTCTGTTAACAGTTTTCATTTCACTGTTTCAATTAGTGTACAAAGTCTGCAAATTTTTAATGGTGTGTAAGATTTTCTACTGAAGCGGCATATAAACGACTTCGGAACAATTTCTTTTCTTTTCATAAGCTAAAAGATAATGGATTACGAATCAGTCATGCATTCTTTCGACTTAGCAAACCCAACTCCTGACATCTATGTATTTAGAAATAATTATGCCAAAGTGCAAACAATTTAAATACTTAGGCACAGCCGTTAACCACCAAGAAAATTGCGATGACGATTTCACAAATAGAGTGTTCGTTGGCTTATATGGCGCAACAACTCCGCTGCATTTTGTGACAGAAAAATGTCGTTATAACTTAAAGATTTCTTCGTTCGTCCATTTTAACACACACATACCTGTGTTGAACCATGTATGACAGATCTAAAGAAAAAATGACAGCGACGGGAATAGAAATGTTACAAATGTTAGCGGGTGCAACAATACGTGACCTTAAAAGAAGCACGGGAATTCGCGGTGATCATCAGGTAGAGAAACTGATAATGGATAAATTTCAGGCGAGGCAAATCTGCTGATTTTACCATGCCAGAGGAAAAATAATTGGATTACGTAAATGCGAAAACACCAGCCTCACTAACGAGGTGATCGAAGAGTGACCTGCAGAATGGTTCTAAGGCCGGCAAATTTAGCCAGATCCACAAGCGGCGCAAACCCAATGCAGATACGTGAGAGTAATATGTAAAATTATATGTATGTAATTATATCTGTTACATATTTCAGCGGTTAACAAAAGAAAAAGAAGTTTTTTAATTTGCGAAAATTATTGACGGTTAAGTGATTTTTTCGTCCTCATAATCGACCACGTAACCTCGCTATTCGTCGTGATATGGATGAACTTCGCACCATATACATTCCACTTGACTCAAGGCCAATACCGCGTCAGCATAATGTACGTACAGAAGGTATTGTAGCCGCTATAAGTATGGCGGAATTGCGATAAGAACTCGGCCTGCATCCGTTTATGATTTACTTGATGCGGAATTAAAGGCACAAGGCCATGTCTTGCGACGGCAGCTCGTGCATTAACATTTTTATCGGAATATCGTGTTCAGTGACGAGGCTTAGTTTTGACTTAATGGGCTTGTACACAACCAAAATTACCATTTCAGTAGTGAGCAAATCAAGCAATTTTCAGTGATTGTAGCTTTGGAGATATGAACGACATAGATCCGGACGATATGTACCTGGTGCTGCCATAAGTTCTGTTTCAAATATAAAACGCTATAAAAAAAAAACAGTAAACATATTGTATTCAAAATTGTTTCATTTATTAGACCACAACATTGAATATTAAACAGGATTTGATTCACTTGAAATGACTGCCTTTTGCTTTAACACAAGCTTCCAAACGGTGTGGCCATTGGGCTATAGCTGCTCTGGTTAATGCTGTTTTAGGGCTTTCCAAATTTCTGTGGGGAGTCTTGCAGAACATGTTCTCCAATTCTGACCACAAACCATAATCCATTGGATTCATATCTGGACTCCCCGATAGTCAATCTGCTATAAAGCCAAGAATATTGACTCTGAGCCACTCCTGCGTGGTTTTGGCTTTGTGCGCTGGAGCAGATCCCTGTGGGAAGATCCATCTGTATCCATTGAAACGGGTATTGGTAAAACCATTCACAACACCCTCTAGCAAATCTTCTTGATAAACATTTGGACCAGCTTTTACGCCTTTTTCACAGAAATGGAGGTATGTGACACCATGGTGAGAGACCCCACACCATACCATTACGGAAGCGGGATGATGTCCACGTTGAACCCTTGGAACAACTTTTTTCGCTTCCTTAGATGAAGTGGCATAAATTTTATCATTTTGTTTTTTGAAAACTTCTTCCACGGTAAAAATTTTCTCATCCGTAAACAGAATGTTTTCAGGGCTATTGTCCTCGTGCCACTGCAAAAGTCGCTTGCATCTTTCCAGCCTAATTTCATCATCAGCCTAGACATGGATCTGGTTGACATACCCAATTCCTTGGACATGATCTTCTGCTTCCTAAGGAGATTTATCCTAACTCGTTCACGCATTACCTTTACTACCGCATTCGTACGGCCGACGAGCGGGCGGCCACTTCTTGGCCTGTCCTCTACTCAAGACAATTCGCCAAAGCGAGCAATAGCCCGATAAACGAATGTCCTCGTTTATTTGGTCAGTACTTTTTCCGCACTTACACAACGCTATTATCGCGACTCAATTATCTTTAACGCCCCACTCCATGTTAATAGTTTGCAAACTGAAACCAAACTGACTAGTATTTTTCACTGATCAGTGCATGTGTTCTGAAAAAAAGTTAACGGTTCTATTCCCGTAAGAAATTTTGAACGATAAGCGCTGGAAATTGTGTAACAGAACTTATGGCAGGACTAGCAACATCAGTCTTTATAACACTTCAAATATTATTTATTAAAAAAATATAAAATTGCTATTTATTTTAAAATGCTTTAAATATCAAAAATAATAAAAAAAAAATAATGGATTCGTAAAATGCGACATTGACAAAACTAAACCAACTCCCACTGAACCTGAGCATCTGTTCAAACAAATCAAAAGTACTTAAACATTTGGGTACCTTAGGTCACATTAAGTTAAACAATACTTGCTGTTGTCTGTTTACATCTATTATTTATTGTATTCATTACCCATTGTTAAGTGTTAGGAAAAAGAAGAAAATTTTATATTTAGAGATTTTTCTAAGGATAATGGCCAGAAACAAATTTGAAAATTAACTTAAAAATAAGATTATTGAATATCTTAGTGGAACGAAACAAAAAGATATTTGTTCTAACTATTCAATGGAAAAATCAGTTGTTTGTCGTTTAATTAAGCGATTTCAACAGAAAGGGATAGTACAAACAATTCATCTTGGCTGTAGACCCCGACAAACAACTGCAAGGCAGGATCATCTCAATATCCTAGAACATCTTCACGGAAGGTTGTCAATAAATTGAGACTCCACGTTCATGCAAGAACCGCAAGCAGAAGGTGTGACGAGGTGGGTATTAAGTATTATAGGCCTGTAAAGAAACCATTTATGTCAAAGAAAAACAGGATAGCGCGCATAAAGTTTGCGAAAGAACGCATTAACAGGACGATACAGAAATGGAGAACAGTGCTATGGCCGGATGAATCCAAATATAACATCAAGGGATCAGATGGAAGTCCGCACGTTAGCCGACCAAAAGGAAAACACTTAGACCCAAAATATTGCCACGGCACAGTTAAACACGGTGGGGGCAATGTAATGGTGTGGGGTTGATTCTCCGGCCAGGGAATGGGGCCTATCCACCAAATTACGGACATTTTAAATGGTCAAGGGTACAAAAATATAATAGAGGACATACGCGGATGACAACATGCCCTTGCGCTGGTTATTCCAACATGACAATGACCCCAAGCACACGTCTAGGCTCCTGACTGAATGATTAACTGTGGCCGGAATGGCCAGCGCAATCACCTGGGCTCAACCCCATAAAGAATCTATGGAAAATTGCAGATTGCAAAATTCGAACTCAAGATTACTCCTCCAAGGCCTCTCTTTTTGCAGCTGTAAAAGAAGAATCGTGGAAAATCCCCATGGGTACAATAAACAATTTAATTGAATCCATGTCCCGTCGATGCCATGCAGTCCTTCAAAATAACGGATATCGAACGAAATATTAATTAACAGTCAATATTTATTCCGAATTAAGGTTAGTTGTTAAGTTGCTTTAGTTTTGTCAACGCCTTACGAAAAGATGGTTTTGTTCTCCATTGAATTTCTCGTTATATGTTACTTTAAAATAAATAAAAAATAATGTTTTTGAAGAAAGAATATTTGAAGTATCTTTATGTTTTAAAGTTTTAACTTGCATCGTTTTTACATATCCTTTTGTTCTCGTGCCAAGTAGAAAGACAGGCAGATTTTTAAAAATTGCTTTAGTTTTGTCACACACTGTACATTATTCCGTATGGTGTAAAATAAGCCCCTGTTACATATATTAGACATTAGATGTAATTTCTTTAATTTCTTTCTCTGAAAAATGAGTATTACTAAGCTTTTAAAATGTAATAATTTTTCTTTTTTCTTTTTCTTTTTACATAGTTTACGCCGCCATTCCAAAAGTGCACACAAGATAATACTTAGCGCAGATGATTTACTTCAGAATCGTATAAAAAATGAAAAAAATTTAATGAACCCAAACAATATATTAAATGCAAATGCATCCTACGCTCAAAACGATATTGAAATATGAAATCAATTCTTACAAATTTTAATATATTATATATAAATTAAAGTGTATTCAGTTTATTTTCATTTCCTCTTTTAAGTAAAAAAAATCATCTTGGTTTGCTATGAATAAACAGCATATGTGTGTATATTTATGTTATTGACTGTTAAATTCGATTTTGTGAACCAATTCACATATGTATATTTAAAAAATAGAAAAGTAACAAACCAAACAATGCAACTAGCATTAATTTCTTTTTTTTTTTATATTTTGAAACAGGCGAATAAACACATTTATAGGATTAAATTGTGTGGTTAAATATAACTGCTTAGAATATTTAATTCTTATAATTAACAAATAAGAGTACTATTTATTTATTTTTTTTTTTATCTTAAGAAGTCTTCACTGAAGAGAATTTACTCTGCAAGATCCAATGACACTTGTAGATTATGTAAATAAATTCCTAAAGTTGAAAAAAGAAAGTTGTTTTTTATTTATTAGTTTCTACCATGAATATGAACTTATAAAAATTGAGACATGGAATTTTTGTTAATCTTAAATAATTGTATTTCTTTTGTTTGGTAATTTGTTATGACACTGGCTTATGGGAGTGTTAGCAATGAAAAATGGTTTTAATACTTTGGTAGCAACTGTACCGTTCATGGCAAGTCTGTGTGCGATGTATGTAAGTGTATGATTGGCGAATATCGCTCTTTTGTTAACCTATTCATTCTCATCTCACATAAATGGGACATTATAATCGTGATAGTTTTTTTTTTTTTTGTTTTTATTGTTATAACTATACATATGATGATCTGTAAGATAATTAATGAATAATTTTGCATGATACATTCAAATTTAGTTTTAGCTTATGCTATGACATTTAACGTCAAGGGTAAGAACAATTTTTATTCTCATAAAAATACACGTAGAGAAAGTTACAACATAATCAACCACACCGTATTAAGTGATTGTTAGCATTAACATCTATATATGTATGTATGTATTTATTGCAATCACGTTATTTTTAAAATCCTTTATCGGTAGTTAATGCGTTTGTTGCACTATACAAATCACTTCTCAAAGCAACCGAAATCCTTAGGCTTTACGAGGTAGACGCAATTTGAACCACTTCAACACACTATATATTCTCTGAATTCAATCAAGAGGAATACCACCAACTAACACTCAGGGTTTGGATTATGCTTCCAACGTTATATGCTTCGTCAGCAAAAGGCAACATATGTACACAAAAATAGACAACTACAATAGTTTATCAACGCAGCGAACTCGGTGCTGCACATTATGTACAAATACGAATTAAAAAAAGAGTCAAAAAAATACGGATTCGCATTGACAACGCATGTACGAAAGGTATTTCTGTAACCGCATCACAACTTGTTTAGTAAATCCAAAATAAAATTTATTTACAAAAAGATGCTAGCGTAACCCACTAAAAATATAGTGGTCCATAATCTACAATCACTAATAAACCAGACAAGAGTACAATAATAACCCTAAAGACAGATGTACGATTGAAAATTCAAAATAATTATTAAAAAATGGAGAAATTTTGCCCTGAACACAGGTGGTAAATGTCGCAGATAAATAAATTATTGACCCAAAAATCTAGAATAGACAAAGGTCTAGTATCTTCCACTAAGCTACCCCATTCCCCAACGAAAGTATGTAAAAATAACTGCGCAAGCGCACATTGATATGGCCAATTTTAAAGACGTTTGAGTGGCGAGAAATGCTTTACAATACGTTCCAATTTACCATAACGATTGTGAATTTCTTTGGAGTTGGTATCATGGCACTGGCATTAATGAAAAAACCAAAACGAAAATAATTGGATGTACAGTAGTGTGCAAAATATAAGCAACCGTTTTCATATCAATGCTTTAACACAAATTTCTCCACATATTTTTCATAAATCACTAACAAAACGCTCATTGGCTTTTCCCTTTTAGGAGCAGCTTTTAAATTTTTAGCAGTCACCGACGAGCTCTGATAGCGATTAGATCGTGTGCGCAGTGTGTTCTTCTCCGAGTGAAAAAAAAAATTAAAACCCGTTTTCTTTTTCTATTGACAATTGCAGCTTGCGATCCGTTACTTCTTTTCGAGTTTTCTTTGCCCTTTCTTTGTTTACTGATCGCGTTTTTTTTTTTTTGCTACGCGTGTGTTTTTACTAAATAAAAATGGCCCCCGGGCCAAATAAAACGAAAAATCGATTTAAAGAACTTGAAACTGATGTTTCATGCGAATCTTACCCTAATAAAAGACATAAACCTAATCTCCTTCCTTTTACAGATTTCCCAGAATTACCACAAGTTCACTACCAGAAAAATCCAAGATTTATTATTATCTCCCTCAAAAATACTGATAATCTTCGCTCAGTCCATTTTTACTAAAAAAAAAGCAATAGATGGTGTCAGTAAAGAATATGATCAAATTTCCTTGATTCAGGATGGGAACATCTTTCTATTGGTAAGATCTCAAAAAGTTGCTGATCTTTTCCTCAAACTAAACAATATTGCCGGCATTTGCCCAGTAGCAGTTAAGCTTCACGATAAACTTAATTCAACAAAAGGAATCGTCTATGCGCCATGTTTAATTAACGTACCTGAATCTGAAATTATCTCCGAAATGAAATCCCAAGGGGTAACTGAAGTTTTCAAATTTACCAAATCTGTTAACGGCACTCGTAAGCCAACTGGTCTACTTTTAATGACTTTTGACATGTTTCAAGCTCCTTCTTAAGTCAAAATTGGCTGGTACAAGGCTAATGAGGTGTCGTAACTGTCAGTTGCTTGGTCATACAGCTAAGCGCTGCGGGGATACCGCAAAATGCGATGTTTGTAGCCTACCGCCCCATTCTCCATCTGACTGTACACGCGCCATGTGCGCCAACTCTGGCCTTGACCACCCCTCATCCTCAAAAACATGTCCTAAATATCTCCAAGCTAAAGAATTACTGACAATTAAAACAAGGAATAAGTGCTCTACGACTGACGCCAAACGCTTATATAACCAAACACATGCTATCCAAACAATCCCCCTCAATACAACTTATTCTGATGTAGTCAAAACTAACAATAAATCTATCATTTCTGTTTCAAAACAAAATCTCTCTAACCAATCCAATGCAGGCAACAAAGCTATTATCCCCTAATCTAAACAAACAAAAAATAACCCAACAACAGCAATTCTGTCCGCTGTGTCCCATTTAAATAGCACAGCATCTTTATCCAGCAATCTTTCTAAACCCATTTGCCCTCAATCTTCTTCCAACCCCCAACATATTTCTAACCCCCCTGCAGCCATTAATAAAAATATTGTATCCAGTTCTTAAATCGTTTCAGATAAACCAATCTTTTCCTCTGATGCCATCCCTATCTCTCCACTAAAAAAAAATTTTACAACCAATTCAACTACTCTATCACCTTTATCAAATTTAGCGCAAACTCTTGGCCTTAATCAGGAATATCACATTTCTTTATCTGATTTCGATAATGATGACAACATGCAGCAAAAATAGTACCAACACTTACTCCCTCCCCGCTTTAGAACAATTTTGACGAACTCTCTCTTCCCATAAGAGAACACCAACCTTGCCTCATTTCTCTTCAAGAAACTCACTTCCCTGTTAACTCCAATCCTACCGTCTCAAAACTATATTTAGGTTACTTTAATAATCTCCCCCATAATACTACGTCCAACAGTGACCATTTTCCAATTTTAATTTCTATTACAATTTTAAAAAAATCACCTTTCCGAAGCCTAAATTTATAACCCGTTTAGCAGACTGGTCCATATTCCATTGTCTATTGTGAAAACGTTTGATCCTATTGGCAACGTTAACGGAGCTTCTGCAATTCTCCAAAAATCTATTAGAGTCGCTGCGAAAGTCTCAGTTCCCCAATGAATTCCCAAACCCGTCAAGTCTACGGTGCCCTGGTGGAATCCGAAATTAAATGAATTAAGGAACACCAAAATGGTCTTGTGGAGAAATTTAAAAAAAAAGCCGTTGCTTAGTAAACTTATTGCATATAACAGAGCAAATGCAATCTTTAGAACGCAACTCAAAATTGACAAAAGAAAAACCTTTGACCAATTCACCAGCTCCATTAATCCCAATACCTCTATTACCAACATTTGGGAAAAAATAAGACGTCTTAGTGGTCTTCCTGCCTCATCACGAACCATTCGGTGCATCAAATCAAATTTAACTTCTTTAATTACACCTCAAGAAGTTAGAAATCATTTCGCCCATACATTGAAAATCAGTTCAGAAGACAACACTTTCCATCAAAATTTCGTTAATGAAAAATTAAATGTTCTCTCACAACCCTACTTTTATCCTCATAACAAGGCTGCGTTTATAATTTAAAAATCTATTTCTTTAACAGAACTTGAGGCGTGTCTTGTCAATCTGAAAGGGAAAAGTCCAGGTAGAGATAAGCTGTCATACCCCATGTTTAAAAACCTCCCTTATGAAATAAACCTCAATTTACTTCAACTTTACAACCAACCATGTTTTCTCGAGCGGCACCATACCTCAAATTTGGAAAACTGCCACTGTTATCGCTATTCTTAAACCAAACCAAATCTTGGAGACTTCTTTGGTATATAGTTATAAAGAACTTTGTCAGTCATAATCAAGTTGCTTTCAAACCCATCAAGGATGCATAGATGCCTTATTATATATTGACCATCTCATATCGACTTCATTATCTGCCAAAAACCATGTTACTATCTTGTCACTAGACTTCCTTAAAGCCTTCGACAGAATCGGTATCCATAAGTTAAAAGAATGGCGTATAGATCCAAAAATATTCAACTTTATCAAAGCTTTCCTTTCTAACAGAAAATTTTGTGTTAAGGTTAATAATACCTATTCTCGAACGGTTCCTCTGCAGGACTCACCTTTATCAGTGATATTATTCATAATTGCTTTTGATGACGTCAGTCGAATAATCTTAACATACAACAACATCTACCACCGCATCTACGCTGACGACGTTTTTATTTTAAGTAAAAACAACAGCAACACTAACATTGTAACTAATTTTTCACACATTCTGCAGGAAATTGATGATTGGGGAACTCATTCGGGGGCAAGCCTCTCGTTACAAAAAAGCAAGATTCTACATATATGTATGCAGGAAAAAAATATGCTCGGGTTTGTCTGCGCAAATCAACGGAATCCAACTACAAAACGTCCCCAATCTTCCTCTATTAGGATTAATATTCAACAATAGATACAATTGGAAAAATCATTGCATTGAATTGAGAAAGAACCTTATTCCCCTAATTAAGATTATAACATTTTTTTCCTCGAGCAAGTGTAAAATCCACATTAACACCTTATTCTATCTAACCAAAATACTCATATTAAACAAATTAGATTACGGTTTGTGCATCTATGGCAACTGTCCTAAATCTGTTTTGGGAATTTTGAAGCCATCCTATCACCAAGCAATTAGTAGATCTGCCTTTGCTTTCCCTACTATCCCCATTAGGAACATTTTGGCTGAATCCGGCTTACCAGAAAAATACTTACAGGCAAATTTAAGACTATGCTCGAAATTGTTTTTCCATCCTAAATCTATTGCTAGCAATACCATTATCATTTCTCTTTGCTCCCACCGGGACAAAAGGCTTCCTTCTGCAATAGATCGTATTTGGCACCTCTTAATAGAATCCAATTTACCACAGAAAGTTTTTCACATTTCAATCCCCTGATTTTCTCCATGGTACATCGATCTCAGCAACTTTATTTTATCTCTAGCAATCTACCATAAAAATAATACCCCTCCAAGATTATTTCGTGCAACTTTTGAATCTATTAAAACAGATCTTATGGCAAAAGGCTGGGAATTTATTTTTTCCTATGGCTCTAAAAATCAATATCAAACTAGTTTTGCAGTAACCACTACTAATGGAAATCTAATTAAACATGGCTTTCTTCCAGAATTTGCCTTAATTATTATTATTATTATCAAGGGAACGATACAAATTAATTTGTAGGGTCTGGGATTTAACGCCGGAGTACTATGCCCATGCGGCACGTTTTGTCAACAGCACGCGAAGTACTGAGTTCCCATGTGGTCACCCACCTACGTACTTACCGCGCCCAACACTGCCTCAATTTTTACAGCCGAAGCTTACAGCTCTTGCGGAAGCATGCAATTACGCTGTAAGGTCTAAAGGACAGTGGGTGCTTTGTACTGACAGCCTTTCCGTTATTAAAGCTATTCTTAACCCAAACAATACCTCGCCAATAATCTCCAAACTAAAAGATGCAATTACTAGACATCATAATTCATTGAAAGTCATGTGGGTTCCTAGCCACGTTGGTATCTTGGGCAATGAAATTGCAGATTGTGCCGCTAGTAGGGTGATTCTCTATCCGAATTTAACCTTTGACTACATAAACAAGGCACATTACTCTAAGCTTATTAAAAGCATAATTATTGACAAAGAGCAAACTACGTGGCAGGCATATTCCCACTACTATAAATCCATTACTCCCAATAAAAATCCTCCGACCTATCCTGTGTTACAAAAAAAAAAAGCCATAGTTAATTTTGTCCGATTGCGTCTGGGTCACAGTGAATTAACTCATCAATATCTACTTAAAAATTAAAGCCCGCCAAACTGTCCAAAGTGCAACCAAACTTTTAACCTTCAACATCTTCTACAACATCTCGAGGAATTGCATACCCACAACATTCAAGACTTGCTAAAAAACATCACTGCAAATATAAAAACTATCCACGATCTCGATAATACCCTTAACTTCATCATACAAATCTTTTAACCTAGAGAGCGGATGGCCTTTGCTGCTACAGCTCCTAAATATTAAACCTAATTAGTTATTTTAAATAATTAGTTAATTAGTTATTTTAAATAACTAATCTACATAATCATAATAATAATAATACATTTTTAGCTTTTTTATTTGTTATTTTTTTTTCAAATATCTTAAATAGAATATCATTGCAAGTGGTAGCACATGTCTGTGCAAAATATAAGCAACTTCTTCCCTCACTCAAACAAAAAAAAACAACTAGCGGGACTTTTCTGGGAGGATCGCATTCTAAATACAATACATGAGAAACAGCAAACGTTTTTCATTAGTTTCTTTGATACAGCCCTGTAGAAACATCGCTTTGCTGCAATGGCTCGTGTTCAGTATCATAGAGCCTTAAAATTAAAAATTATCGAAGATTTTTATAGTGGAGAACATAATTTTTTGTGCAAAAAAAAATATAAAATTAACAATTCTAAGTCAAGTAACTATGCTACCGGCATAGTCGACAACCGACATTTAAGTGGCCGCCACCGCAAAACTATATGCCGAACTGATAGGAAAATATGTTCCCTCATTAAAAAAGAACCTTTTATCAGATCGAAGGAGGTTGTAACGGCTTTCAATTTAAACGTAGATACAAGCACCGTGACGAGCAATTGAACATAGTTTAAAAAGTTACAGACCCTCCAAGAAACTTGTGCTGACGAGGAAACATCTTCATTATTTTCACTTAATAACCCACTTACAGTTTAAATTTTGCTAAACAACACCTTAGTTGGACCGCTGAAAAGTGGAAGCGATGAATCCAAATTTAATATTTTCCATTCAGATGGCTTTTGTACTGTGCGACAAAGCAAAGGAGAACGGCTAAATCGCTGTTACTGTAAGGTGACAGCTAAGCATGGAGGTGGCAGCGTAATGGTGTAGACTTGCTTTTCCGCTCAAGTAATGGGTCCTTTCATTGAAATCGAAGGTATAATCCACCGCTTTGAGTACAGGGACATCCTTTAAAGACATATGCTAACCTACACGGAATGGGAAATGTGTTGAAACACCCAACCCGAAACACACATCGAAGCCGCATTTCCCATTCCGTGTAGGTTAGCATATGTCTTTGAAGGATGTCCCTGTACTCAAAGTAAAAGAGTGGCTTCACCATGAAGGAATTTAAGTTCTTGATTGGCCAGCACAATCTCCAGATTTGAATCCAATCGAAAATCTTTTTGGGATGCTCAAGTCAGCGCTTTCGCAATAAAACGGACCTAAAGAATTCCTTAACAGAAAGTTGGGAAAGGATACCTAATACTATTTTAACCAATTTAATTTCGTCTATGACGAGGTGTGCTGCTGTAATTAAAAATAATGGATACTATACAAAATATTGCTTTTATTCTGCACAGGTTTTTTGACTTATTCTTTTTATTTTTTATATTTATAAACTTTTTTGATGAACAAATATTTAGAGATCTTACTCTAAGGCAAAACTTCTCTTTTGCTTTTATTGTTAAATGTATGAAAAAATTTGAATGAAAGATCAGAATGAAACGGTTGCTTATATTTTGTACAGTATAATGAGATACTGATTGTTTTTGCGAAAAATATATATTTAATTTTATTTAAAAAATTTTCATTTCGGCTCTACACATATCACAATTTTTAGGAATTTTGGAGATGAAGCGGCTGAAAGTTGAAAAATAACCAAACAGCTATCTGAGTTTTTAAGGAAAAAATACACTCGATTTCAACTAAATAGAAAGCTAAAGTCCTTAATTAGTTATAACATAAGACCAAGCAGATTTAGACAATCATACCGCAAACCTGTTACAGAAATACAAGTATTTATATAAATCTTAAAATATATAAAAATAAACCACGCTTGAGATTGATCTTCATTGAGATAAAAATTGTCGTAGAGTTAACTCTATGCTTACGAGGATGCAATCTAAGAAACTAAAAACGAATATTTTAAAAGCATATTTAAAAGCGAGTTAGTCTTACAACTTTTCATAAAGACGGCTGATGATTTACTGAGGCAATGTGAAAGTTTGTCACACAATTGATGATCGAAAGAGCTTTGTTACCAAAAATATGGGAAGTTCCTCTATTTTGCACTCACATTTATTACAGTGCCATCACAATGCTAAGAGAACTTGACCTAATGCAAACGATGAAGACGTATAATGAACATCTTACTGATAAATTTAGAGGCAAATTGGAACCATTGGCCTTTTTTTAAAAAATATAATTGTTCGTTTAAACCGCTCTAGAACACATGACAAATCTACATACATACATACTTATAGTACATATAAAGTATAATGTGTTTGCCTTAAAATTACGTCAACGTGCGTCCCATTATTTATTCAAAAATTGGCAAAGGCGGTATACTTTCTTTTTTTATAGAAATAGACAGAAAAAATATTTAGTTACAAATTCTTATACAGTAAGCAAACGTATATACCTGGCCAATTTAAGAATTCCTATATCTAGGTTAATATTATTATTTTATTTATTTTTTGTTAATATCTGCAGATAGATATTTTTCACCGAACCAAACTTGGTGTTCAAAACATAAAAATATAACATAGAAACTAAATTAAAAAAAAGGTTTTTTAAAACTTATAATCTAACTGCTTTAAAATTATTATTCATAGAATGCTTGCCACATTGAGGATTGCTAACAACAGCAGAAATCTCATTAAATCAATTATTTTTCTTCTTTGGTTTCTTGGGATTCCTTGAACGGCTTTTCGCCTTACATAGCGGACAAATTGGAGCATTTCGATGGATTTGCTGATGACAAGAGAGGCAAGACTTCATAGGTGGTGGTTGCTGTCTTAAATTGACATTGAAATCAGAGCGAAAAGTTGGATGACCCATTCCAATTGATGGACTCTGTTGCAGACGGTTTGTGGGCGGAAATTCGTTTTTATTTAAACGAGTTACGGATCCACCAACTGAAGGTGGTGGCGGAGGAGCCGGTGGCATGAATGCATGTGGTGGACCTGTTGGAGGTAATGATGTAACTGTTGCTTCAGGCATTAATGGATGCCTAGGATGAGGACGAGCTAAAGAGGAAGAACTCGATGCAGTTGCTGATGCAGCATTTTGAGCTTTCAAAAAATTTGCTTGAAAACGATCTTTTGAAATGGGACTACCCTCTTCTTCGTGCAAATCTCTAAGTGGACTTAATCCAAGATAATCTCTACGCATATGATCGATTTGGTATTTTAAAGCAAGGTATTCCTCATATACACGATTTGCCATATCAATGGAACGTGTTTGATTTTCTTTTGTTTGCTTAATAACATTCTCCATATCATTAATATCGGCATGAATTTGTCGTAGTTCTTCCACATGGCTCATCTTTTCTTCCAGCAAATGTTCCATCTCCTTGCGATATTCTTCCAAGCACTTTTCTTCGTCATCTGTGATTTTAACTTCTTTAATAATTTTCACTTTAAGTTTTTCCAGCTGAACAGTTTTATCACGAATGTCCTTGATAGCCTCCAGCTTAGCATAGTAGTGCCGCTCATTGGTCGACGAAATCTCGGTAGTAGCCATTTTTGTTTTTGTTGACAATAGACGTTTTGGAATTTTTGTTTTACTACGAAAATCGATTAGATTTTCTTATAATTTTTTTTTTAAATTTTGTTTAAATTGTTTATATACACATTTCTTTATCTTCCCGATCGATTAAATTGATTTTGGTATTTTAAAATCATAAAACATTTGCACTCAATGAATCGTGCAACAAAATCCTCGGTATCGCAAACCAAGCACTTATCAAAACTCCACATTTGTTTATGAAAAGTCTGCGGACATGAATGTCTAGTCTGGGCGTGTGGTTATTTTAATACGTACAGTAAGATAAAAAGTAATGGTACAATTCGTTTATGTTCAGCTATCATTTCAAAATAATTGTTATATGTATTCGGAAAAAAATTATTGCATTTGATTAAATAAATTAAAGCTATTAAAAGATGAAGACGATGAATGGTATTTTTGAAAATTTGAGTAGCACCAGATGGCTAGACTGATTTCAAAACATAAACAAGAAAAGAAAGGTAAATGTTTTGGTAAAGGAGTGTCACACCCGCTTTGCAACAACGGAGCGCAAGGAAAGGCTATGCTATAAAGATCTAGAAAAAAAAAGTCTATAAGGTCATATACATATATATATATGTACATATATGCTTCCATTATAAATTCCCAAGCTTCACTCACCAACATTTTTGAATTTTTTTCAATCAAGACAACGCAACACAAGACATATTTTCATAAATGTTGGATACATATATAAATGCGTATATTGGTTGAAAAAGTGTTATATAAAAGGGATGTTGGTATAAGTTATGGTTTTTTCACTTGCCCATGCCTCCTTCGATATGTTCTTTCTCTACTGCATTGTTCCTTTGGATAAGAATCGTAGACTCATCATGCCGGAGGATTGATATTCGTTCATTCTCCATGTCCCAGCTATCTAAGACGACTGATCCGCCACTTCTGACATATATGTAGATGTCGCTATACAACTTTAAATCTTTAGAGGAGTTACCTGGTATATTTCCTCCTTCAAAGCTCAATGTAAACGCGACCAAAAATGACTTGCAGAATCTTGCGTTCTTGCGACCTTACGATCAAGAATATTTTATATGCTTTCGCTAACGTCCAAACTTCTGCACAACAGAGCAGCACTAATATGAATAGGGTCTTATATAAATTCTCATTTTTATTTTTATTTTATTTTTACAAGGATTTATTGGTAATGCTTGACAAGTGTAACTCTTTGTTAGATTACTGATGAAGGGTCTTATGAGAGTTAATAGCGTAGGTGGGGTAGGAAAAATCCGTAACTACCTTAAAGTTATAACTGTCTATTGTGACGTTCTGTTCTGCAGGTTTCTATTTTGGTGTTGTTGGCTTTGTTGGCTTGACATATTCTTTTAATCCTTTGGTATCATTCCCAAAAGATTTTGGTATAGCACCCGTTTTTTTTTGTTGTAAAGAACATAACACTCAAGTGTGTGGTATGACTACACTTATGATGTGTTAAGTTTTTCGGAAATGGCACAGAAAGAGAAAGAAAGATGTTTGGGTCCAGTGGCTATTCCGCTCCATGCGTGGTGGCATCCAACATTTAATTTGAGACTAAATTATTAGTGTAATTTGACTTGTTTTTTTGTATTCTAGGCAACCACTTATCTTAGTTAGTTGCCTGAGAAACGAATCCTTTCGCGCGGAGTTAGGATTGAACGCCGATTGGGAAGCCACTTGAGCTACGGCCACCCCTCTTGTACTTGATCGGGTAACTGACTAAACGCACAACCTCTAACTTGCATTCCGTCGTCAGTAACCCGCCTGGGAGATATACGTGACGTTTGCGGCAAGCTTACCAGCTTAACTAGAATCTTATGAAAACTGCTATTGATCCACTAGGCGATCATCCGGAACCATCTCTATTTCAACACTCTGACAATCAAACTGAAAGTGTGCTGGTAGTTCTAGAATTATCAATCCGGTGTCGAATAAAGCCACGAGACCATGGCTTGCTCTTAAGCAAACTAAAGAGCGTCGGCTTTCTTTTATCGAATAATCCCGTTTATTGACGCAGCTCATTTTATGGGTTTTTGAATAATTCCAGAAGATGAGACTCAATTACACTCACAAAAATGCATTGTTGATGGTATTATCGATCCTTTATTTGAAGAGAAATAAGGTCTCATTAGTCAACGTTACCGGAAAATTATCAATAATTATTTTTGAGAATATACATATATGGACGACATCCGGTTCCAGCAGGAAGATACTACGTGAAACCCTTAATTTGATATGGATTTGATACAATGACAACATTAGATTACTCATTCTTGGTCAATGTAAGCATTTAATATATGCTATGAAAAGCCTAAGCCGCAAATTATTCAGGCAAAGAAAACTGACACTCAGCGCGTTATTAGTGAAATAGAGTCCCATAAGAATGCTTCATCGAAAACATTCGTAGAAGCTATATGCAACGAACCATTTTAATAAAAAAAAACACCCTTTAATGCGAATTTGACAATCTATAAATTTGAAGTAGTTATTGAATAACTCTCTCTGAAATGTAGTTTTTCGATATAGTTATAATTTTCCGAACTCGATCCTTCATAATAAATATCATCACATTGTTTCAATATAGTATTATATATACAAACTGATTTAGTCTGGAGGTCTCCATTTTTATAGGGTGCTTGCATCATATAAACAAAAAAATTTCAAACTTATTCGTACTGTACCTGAAGTACTCCTTTCATATATGACATCTGTGTTCATTGGCAAAAAGTGGTGTTTATTTTTGGAGAAAAATTATTCAGGATTGAATATTCCCACTGTATTCGGAAGATAATTCTATTATTTTTTTCAAAATGCATTGGGATTCGTCTATGTGTCGGATTTGTTTGGAGTCTGGATCCGATATTATTGACTTCAGTGTAAAAATTGAATCAAAAAAGGATAGCACGTACTTAGATCTTTTCAACTCGTGTACTGGTCTGGAGGCCCGATTTGACGATTATATGCCGCAAATTATTTGTCATCAGTGTTCTAATGATTTATTGAAATTCTATGAATTCTTAAATAGGGCTATTTCCTCCGACCGGATCCTAAAAAATACACTCGATGCTGAGAATAAAATTCAATATTTTACTGGTTCCGATGATGACAAAGAAACTGCCCAAGAAGTTGAGGTAAAAACGATTGATACTTTATCTACTTTTTCTTAAATTCTCTGTTTAGTTACAGGAGTCATCACCCATTGAATTAGATACCATAACATATTATGAAGAAACATTAGAATCGCAAGAACAGGGAGACGAAAACCCTGAATCAGTCTCGGAAAGTGTGTTCGAAATAGTTCATTGCGGATCTTTAATATACGAAGATGCTGAAACTGAGGTATATCAACAGGTAGTATAAAGAAAACACTATAAAAGTAACTCGTAAATTATGTGCTTTCCTCTTAGAAATACGAAGAAATTCTGGAAACCAAACCCAAAAATGAGTATGATTCTTATGATGACAATGTAAGTCAAACTTGTAGTGTTGTAAAACATTTAAAAATATAATATCATACTAAGATATATCTTACAGTTGGCTGCTGAATCGAAAAGCCCTACAGAATGTAACAAAACAATTGATTGTAATATTTGTGGAAAAGTGCTAAAGCGGTGGTCTTTGAAGCACCACATGACGAGATGTCACAAAAAAGAAAAGTTATATTTATGCAGCGCCTGTCGTAAGAACAAAAATTAAAAGAAATCAAGTATTTTTAACTAATTGCTTATTTATTCTAGCTAAAACATTCACAATTCCAAGTGATCTTAAAATTCATATGAAAATCCACGACGAGACAAGAGAACGCAGTTTCTTTTGTACAATTTGTCGGAAAGGATTCTTCGAAAAACAAGCACTAGGTGTACATAAACTGAGGCATACTGGAATAAAAGAATACCAATGTGATATATGCCAAAAACAGTTTACAACGAAGAAAAGTCTTGAAGTGCACCAATTTACTCACAACAGGCAAAGTGGGCGATTCGTTTGCAAATACTGCACCAAAAGATTTCCATCGAAAGCTGATCTAACTGTACACGAACGCTTTCATACCGGAGACTATCCATATAAATGTGAATTCTGCGAAAAAAGTTATGCAGTTAAATCGCATTACAATTACCATATAGCAAAGCACAGAGGAGTCACATATAAGTGCGATCAATGTGATAAAGAATTCATGCATCGAGGAAGCTTAACAGCTCATAGATTTAAACATCGTGATCGTATGCCACATGAGTGTACAATTTGTAAGAAAGGATTTCCATCACGCTTTAAGTTTGTATTGAGCTTTATTTACTAATTGGGCATGATTGTTTTATTTCAATATTTGCTTCTAGATTGAATCGACATCAGAATTGCCACAAGGCCAAGGAAATCGACGTCAACAACGAATAATTCTTGATGAATTCCATTTATTTTCATTTGTAGTTTTGTTTTATAAATATCCAGCCATTGCAGTTATGAACACAGGATTAAATTCAAAATTTTGTCACATAAGTAATTTTTTTTAACATTAACAGTTGAGGGTATTTCCACCGACATATGCAACATAACTATATTTACCCCTGACATTTTATATTTTTCAAAATTCAAAATTGTGGCGAGTATACAAAATCCAGATTGATTATTTAAAGTGAGGGGAATACATGATATAACTGCTGTACCAACAGTTGTACTGATTTCTTGTGGAATACGACATTAAAATTGTTTGTAGTAGGTATGGATGCTTCATAAGATTTCTTTAGATCGCTTAGTATTTAAATGCGTTGCAAAGCTATTCCACTCCTATTCGACCATTTAAAACTACCTCGTAAAGTTTCGTTGTATGCTTTTTTAAAAGAAGAAATCTCCGTCTTACGAATTTATTGACAAGAATAGTATCTGCATTTTCGAAACAATGAGAAATTGTAAGAACTGAGAAAAAATAAAAAAAACTCTTTTACATAACTGTACTTTAAACAATAAGCACTTGGTTAACAATAAAAGAATCATAAGGACATCTACAGCCATATAAATAAAGCCCGCAGTCAAATATTTTGTTTGAACCAAACGCGAGTCTCTAATCGAAGTGACGCAGGGCCTAACCAATCATCACTCGTAATGGGTATGAAAATTGTGAAGCAAATGAATGTGAATTGACTTACGAAAGTCGAATGATCCTGACTAAGTTGTTCAGAGACTAACCAACAAATTGAAAATGGAGCACAAAAGACAGAAAATAGTAAATAGATGGTTTCGCGATTTCCTCTAAGGAATATTATATAATCGGCAGAGATTTAAACGCCCAGTACAGAGATTGAGGAAATAATACACCACTAGATTAAATCTGATACTCAATTATTGGGGTTAGCAGAGGGTTATTTATCGGCTAAAATTTACTGATAGGTCGTCGATTCTCAGACAAGACTTCTATCTGGGTCTCCTATTATATGATCTTAGCACTTGTACTACTGACAGATACGTACCAATAAATCTGTATACGCACATTCGTATATGACAGCGATCATTGCGGTCACTTCTTAGGATACACTTCTTCAGAAAATCTACCAGAAAAATTCTTCTCTTTTAGAAATCTATTAACCGATGAAATTGACAGGTGCCTAAACAAATGGATGAGACCAAAAAACGAACGGTGAACGGTACGATAACATACATAAATGTATACGTTGCAACACAGAAACTAGCGAGGGTGAAGGTGATCTGCTGCATACGAGTAGCTCTTATCCTGGCATAATATTGTAAAAAGAACTTCGGGTGGTTAGGAGGGCTTGTATACTCAACCGCTAGACACTGAGTACATAGCATTCCGTCCTAAGGAGGTACAATAGGACGAACATTGTAAAAGGAATGACATCAAAGCGTTCCTCTTTTAGATACGCAATGTAATACAAATCTTCCAGGTTACTTGAAAACCTGAGAACAAGCGGCTCAACTAAGACAGGAACGTCGTATACGGAAGTGCGGAGCGTCTCCGATTCAGCAAGCCGGTACAGTGTCGCGATAACATAATATTTTTTTTAGGAATTTAATAGGAATAGTTAACATCTGCGATACATTGTCACGAGAATCGGAACGGTGAAAAATCAGGGGAAAAGACTGATGAGCCGTCTCAAGTGGATGATGTGTGTGTTTCGGAACAAGAAGATAACTGTCCACCATAAGGTCCTTCCAAATGGTCAAACGGTCATTTCTTAACCCTACTATGAGCAACTCCTGAGAGATTACGTCAGGTTATAATGCGGGGCTCTAAATTAAACCCAACACTTAATCTATGTCTTTCGACGTAATTGAACAAGGTAATTTATTTATTTCATCGTATTATTACTAACACTGAGAAAATGATTTCTTTCTAACATCATTTGTACATGGATTTCGTTTTATTACATTTAAATAGGAGTTGGGAACTATCTTAATGATTATCTTAACCTACTTTAACTATTTTAATTCTAGATTTTTTTTATTTTAGAAATTCCTACCCAAGTCCCAAGTTCTCTTTTTTCTTTTATAGTTTTTAGACATAGCATAGTTAGCAATTGTACCGGTCTTTGTAGAACTCGCTCGTGGCGTTTAAGCTGGCGTCATGACAAGCTTGTGTAAACCGCTTGATTCAGTTTTTCAACCAAAAATCAAAGAAGTTTTTCACCGATGGCAGCGTGATTTTACTCGAAAAATGGGCAAACATTGTCAATAATAATGGAGCATATTTGATTTAAATGTATGAATTTCTACACTCCAAGAAAACCAGCTGAATTTTGTTAAAAAAACAAATAGTTTTTTTTAAGACCCAATATTTTGAAACAGTTGTCCGTAAGATGATGACTGGACATGTTTGAAGAGAATATGTAGGTAGGTACCAAGGACATGTTTCATGTTGAGGGTGTGAATATTGCATGAGGTGCAGAGTGTGAGTTCTATGGAATGTTCAAGGCAAAGTTAAAGAAAATTAGTAGTTGTGACTTAAAAGCTAAGGGCGGATAAATTGGCGGATTTTTCTCGAGTAATAATGAATATACAGTTCCCAGTACTTTGCTTTTAATTGTACACTTACGGTCACGTGGCCTGACATTGGCTTCATTGCCTCGCATACCGGCATGACTGGTACCCACATTAATTTGGTTCTGTCCGGATTTTTGAAGAGAATATTTTGTATATTAACTGAGGAATAGTTTTCGCATAAACAGTATCCTGCAGCATTGAAAGACTGCTTCTAAAAATTACATACTTTCCATAAACATTGTCCGCTAATATCAGCGAATCTAAAATAGCCTGTGCGTCGGTGGTAAATGTTGAAGCTGTATCCAGCATGAAACTTTGCCTTAGGAGTGTATATAAAAATTATATTACGTTAAAAAAATTTATTAAATATCATGTTTAGCTTAAAGCACCCGAATAATTAAGAAAATTAAGCGAATTATAAGGCCTAACATCTAAGACTTAATGAATCTAAGAAATAAACAATGCAAATAAAGTATTATTTTGTCTATAAAAAAGAAAGGAGGCACCACAGCCTTAGAAGCACTGTGGAAGGACAACTTTCAAAGCGGATTTCAACTTCATAGTGCCACAAGTTTTAGAGAAAAATCTAGAAAAAGGTAAAAAAGTATACGTCTGTTTTATACACATGAGAAAGCCATATGACAATGCACGCAGAATGAAAGTCTTAGGAATAAACGGGTGGATGAAGGAATTATAGACTCTATAAAAAGTTTACATAAGGAGACATACGAGTACATACATATGTATAATGTATCATAGTAAGAAAATGTTGGCAAAATGTAAAGCAAGGGAGGAGATCAAACAAAGAAGACGGAATCATGGTGCCCTTTGCAAACTCTGCAAAAAAAAAGGAGAGGGTAACCAAAAATTGTGGAAAATATCCATATATATCCATTACAGTTGTTAAAAAACAAAAACGGTGGTAGTAACAAATTTATCTGGGCTATGATAAGTATCTAGGAAGCATCATTATTACCAGAAACTCGGAGGAAGAATTGAAGGCGTTGTAGAAAAAGACTCCTGACCACAAAGAAAACAAACACGAACAATACCTATCAGTACTAATGCACAGAAGAGAAAACTGAACCCGTAATGAAAGGTAAGTAAAAATCAATCGAGGGCATGGAAATGAAAACCTTCAAAAATGCCAGAAGTAGTAATGAAAATAAATAAACATCTGAAAAAAAGCTCAATGTACGATCGGTATTGAAGGATAAGAAAAATTAAATAAATAAAAAGCAAAGGCAATAAGCAGGATGATAAAATGGACAACAAGAACTGAAGAAAAGAACAGCATCGGAGGGCACACGACAAAATGGAACACCGTGGAACACGATAGCATATGATTTGGATTAAAATTCGCTAATTTAACACCGAGTCATTCATTGTCATATTGTGGAGGCAAACGAGAATTAGAGTTTGTAGGAACACATGCACTGTATTTTAACTGTAAGCATATCTTTCCTAAGAACTTGGATTATAGTGTGTATTTATGCAACAGATGGCTTTTGAAGAATAGGAACTATATGATCGGTTCGAAAAACAAAAACATTTAATGTGTAACGTATGTAAAACGGAAGTGGTTTAATGGAACAATCAACTTTACCGATAAATCTTACTTTCAATTTGGGATATATCAAGAACGTAATAATCATTCACGGACTAATGATCTCATAAAAAGTAACTTTTATGGAACAGTTTAGTGCTGTGCGAATACGTTGGATTTTTTTTTTTAGATCATTACGTTACAAATATTACATATTTATATTTAGCACAAAATGTATAATATATTTATTTACAGAATACATAGATTAACAATGCTCTTATCTAAATCTGTACATCATTGGCACGCAGTATTTCCAATTCTTCTGGTAGCGCACAAACTCTCAGTTGCTTCTCAATCAACAGGTCCTGTAAATGCGCCAATTCTTGTGGTACGAATATTGCACCATCAAGGTAAATTGCCTTATTCCATGGACAATCATCTAAAGCAGCAAGCAAACATTTCTTTGTCGTTTCAAACGAAGTACGAGTATCTGATAAGCACCGCATATAGAATCTCCAGTACAGGGCATTTCGTTGAAATACTGTTGTCCCTTCTAGAGATTTTAAAATGTTCAGTATGCGATTTTTGTACATATTTTCATTGTGCTGGTCATCGCAGGGTCTTATACCGTATAACATCTCATTTGTTCGTCGAAATCGTATTCTAGCGACGGTTATTAGGAAAATAATCGATAAAATTGAATCAGTTCTTAATAGCATACCCCGAATT
Source organism: Volucella zonaria (assembly GCA_963966105.1). NCBI lineage: Eukaryota > Metazoa > Arthropoda > Insecta > Diptera > Syrphidae > Volucella > Volucella zonaria. The sequence goes on from OZ014532.1 coordinate 163,879,365, forward strand.
TTATACCAAGGTTGCGTATGCAGTACACTGCACGATTGAAGAAAAAATAAATTTTCAGGAAATTCGGTTAATGCCTGGTGTATTTTATCAAAAATTAGTACGTTCGAAACTATGCATGACTCACTATCCCATTGCATAACTAAAATCAATAGTTCGTAAATTTGCTCGCGCAAATACTTGTGACGCTCGTTATTGTCGGAAAAATGACGAATAGTTGTTTCTAAGTATGCTATGGCTTCAAGTTTATTACCCAATATGTATTGGTACCATGTTTTCATACCAAGAAGGTTTATTAGAAAATCTGGCACGAAATACTGTTCCAGTTCCATTATTTCAACATTCTTTTCGATGGCAATTACGGCGTCTATACGATCGGAAAGTTTTCTCAAACCGGACAACTTTTTAACCGCAGTGAAAGATTCATCATTTGTTTGTGTGCTTTCCAAAGGCAATTTTAATGAATAGCACATAAGCACGCTTAAAGACTTTCCGAAATCTTTTTCCTTTAATAAAATTATTGCATATGATAGATAAGCATAGGACAAATCTGAGTTGACAATTTCATCATTATTTCCAGTAAGAATTTGCTCAAATATTCCCTCGCATGTAGTAAGTTCACCGAATTCATATTCTAGCAAAGCATACTCGGTATAGAAGTTGAGCACGTTTCTATTTTGTTCCTTTTTAAATAGACTCTTCACTTTAGAGCGTAGCTTCTTTTTGTAATCCACATCTAACTTGTTTGCCAGCTTTTGTAATATTAATAGAACTCTTTCAAAACGAAGCCAAATTAGAATAAAAATAATGCGTTTTCGTTCATCGATTTGCTCGTAACATTCAGCACAGGTGACTAAAATTTGATGAATCGTATTCGAGTAGATTTCATGTCCAATAGTTGAATTTAAGTATGTTGGACATACAGACATCTCCTTAGATAACTCATAAACTATTTTATAGAAATCTTGGAATTTTTTTTCCGGACATTTATATTTATGAATCAATAATGTCAACATATCTTCTATAGCATCAGTGTCACCAATATTTTCTACTTTAGTGTGAAATCTTCTTCGCAGGGAACTGCTATCAACTAATGGTATCTTAAGCAGTAGCAAAATTAATAAAATCATATAAAATGAGTTATCTGCACGGATAAGGGGGTAGATGTAATAGCAAATGTCTTCGTTAAACACAATCCTTTGTGGATCACTGCACTTGGCATTCTCTGGACAAGGAAGGTAATTGAAACTCTGACGTAGCTTTTCTATACGCAACCATATTTCATTCATTGGCAAACCAGACTGTAACACCAGCTCTTCATATTCGATTAAGGTCTGTTGGTCTTTTTCTAGAGGCTGTAGGGATGAAAACTTATCTGGTGACACATTAAGCTCTAGAGCTAATTTAATAAGTGCGAAAAAATGTTCATTCAAACCTGCTTGTCTAAGAAAAAGTGCACAGTTATTGAATAGTTTTAGCATGATTTCGTCGTTTTGTAGTTTTCTGTGCATTTTTTGCATACACTGCTCGTAGATTTTAAGCACATCCGGTACAACGCAACGAGCCATTGTACATTGGGTTGTTAATATTTGTGATGTCCAAAGCACATAGTTGTAAGGATCCTTTGATAAAAGTCTATCAATAATTTTACTTACCTCAAAGGACGGATAACTAATATTGATTATATCCACATATAAACGATAAAGGGTTTCATTGCCGAGATGATGAAACAAAGCTCTCTGTAAAATTTCTAGTTTTTTCTCAGACAGGAAACTTTTCGACCATTTATATGGATTTTTATCTTGCAAATGGGCCAAATCGACCCAGTGAGATACTTCACTTGGATTTTGTGAAATATTTCTATTGAGATCAGTTGTGGCTTGGGTAAATGTATTTTCATCCAAAGTCTGTACATTTGGGTCTTTTGTTCGCATTTCATGTCGTAATTCTGATTTGTAATATCTCTTGTACTGTTTACTATTCCGAATAAAGGGAACTCGACCTAGGGTTCTATAAAAATGAGCACGATATCTTGGGCATGCTGGTTTGTGTAAAGTTACAACAGTTCGATATTGGCTAGCACCTTTCTTGTCAATATAGTATTCTTCATCACCGGTGAAAACTGTTGATGGTTGTTTTTCTAACTTTGATGAATGTTTTCGTTTCTTTTTCTTTTTTTTGTGATGTTTTTCGTTGCTATTGGCCTTGGCTTTGGTGTCGTTACTTTCAGATTCGTTTGAAACTGTCGGAGAGGAAGATATTTCTAATGTAGTTGGTTCAACACTCCCTGCATCTTTAATAATTTCCGGCTCAAATGGGATAAAACTGGAATTTTCTAGCCACTCGGTATTAGCAGTCGATGAGGGTGCCTGTTGTGTTGATTGTTTTTTAGTTTTTTCGCCAGCATTAAGTGCATATGCAGGAAATAAGGACATCTTTCTTGTTTAAAGCCTTGAAGAGTCGAATTAACAAAAAAAACTTTAAAATGTTTATAGACGTCAACTGTCGAAATTGACATTTTGATTAGATGTTTCATTCAACAAGCTGTGTTCAATGAATCAAAGAAACAAATTAAGCCGAAGTAGAGTGGTAAGTTTTAAAGTGCCCACATTTATATGGGCTCTTTAAAGAATAATGAAATTAATAGCAATCTAGTGAAAATGACTTTCACAGATTTTAAGTTGGAAACAAAAAAGTACCTATTTGACTGGTTTTAAATAACAATTCTCCATTTATGGTGGCTTTAAGTGACTTCAACTATTCGAAAATAAGAAAACATATGGCATACGATTTTTAATTAAGAAGTGTTTGCATTCTGAGTAAGCTCTGAAGTAAAATCCAGAGTCGAAATATTCCTCTGAGAGAGCAGAGAAGAGAGCCAAAGGAACAATTTTGAGATTCAGATCTTTGTTTCTGAAGGCAATAGAGGATGCCATATTCTTATGCGGTTAACTAAAATATATGCTTAGCTAGATCTGTGCAATATCAAAGCAATTTAATCCAGCTAGTCTTATTAGGGAGGTGTACTGAACAGTTTTTAGATTAGATTATTTATTATATGTTGTTCCATGGTTTTATTTTTTAAATAGTCTAAAATTTAATTTTTGTTATTGGTTAATATTGTATGCCAGTTTATCCAATCCGTTGAAAATAAATACTAGCTTTTGGTAGCGAAAAACTATTCTACTGCCATTTAGACGTATTTAAAATTTAAATACTCATATCCATCAAAATGGAAATCGGAACCGGATGTTCCGGATGGTGGCTGAGATGAAACTTTCTAACTCAACTCAGACGGCTAGATGGTTTTCCTTGCTTCATATGATTTTGCGTTTTCGCGATAAAAGACTACACCCTTCCTGTTGACCAAAGATGTACATTTGCGCTGAATTTTTGACTACAAAGTATCAAGTTCCTTTCAATCGTAATCATCATTTACGGTTTTTTGGTTTTTGTCTAAGCAACTTATACAATAGTACACCAGAACATTGCAGTCCCACCAACAATAATGCGGTTCTTTAATGCGGTTTTTTAATGCACACCATTTTTTTATGTTGATGGCGGGTTCCTTTCTGTAAACAAATGATCTTTTTCTTACAGCATTTGTATAAACTATCCCAATATCATCCCTTGTTTTTGCTTTATTCGTGTCGTTTCCTTGTCGAATGCTTTGACACAAAACCAAGCCTTTTGATGCTTTTATCGGGTGAATTCCAACTCACCACATCTACGGAAGTTAAGGTGGTATTCCGAAAGTAATTTTGAAAACCACATCTGGCATGCTCAAGCACTCGAGACAAGTTTCTTTTACTGCCTTCCAACGCGATTTTGCCTTTTTAAGATTCATAGAATACATACTAGATCAAATGCAAATGTTATAAACTCATGTTGACTGTTATCGACTAAACATAAACTTTACTTAAGTCACTCACCCCGTGCTAGTCTACTTATTCAAATAGGTTTTATTAACGTCAGATTATTTAGTAACAGTCGGCAAAGTGTTGTAAAAGAAACGTTAGATCATATATGTATGTACAGGAATTTGTTAATAAAAATATTTTAGGTCAATTTTAACTAGTGTTAATAGTGTATAAAATGGGACCCTTATTTTTCTGTCGAAAAGTTAAAAATCAAACAGTTCAAAATTGGTAGCGCTGATGTTGACATGTTCATTTGCTTTGACGTTTCCATTATTTTTGTGCTGCAAAGAACCGAAATCGCTTTGATTACTTTACAACTCAATAATTAATTTCACAAAATCATTTAAGAAATTTTAATAAATTCAATGTTAAAGCATGGCAGAGTATTTAATAGAAATTCCAATATGCAGAGTCTGCCTTCAGCCTTCGGTAGAGTGTATAGAAATGGATTCAATAATGATAAACGGCTTCGGTGATTCAGTATCAAAAACATATTTTGAATGTTTTAAGCTATGTACAAGCTTGGATATTAAAAATGAAAACGAAGAAGACTTACCAAAGCATATTTGCTGTCAATGTTCGGATGATCTGCGAGCTACTTATGAATTTATCATGAAAGCAAAAAATTCTCATGATATCTTACTAATGCAAGTTGGAGACCTAAAACTAGAGTACCTCGTCGAGGAATTTGATTCACAGGGAAACGACCAACTAGATGAGATAATATATCTACCGGCTAACAATATGAATGAAATTGTGTGAACTGATGTTTGGTTTCTTGGACATTTAATATATTAATTTTTAATATTGCAGTGCGAGGAAGAGTGCGGCGACTTTGAAGGTGTAATGTTGGAAGATTGTGACAAGAAACAATACAGTGAAGAACAAGAAATAGAAGAAATTGATGAAGTCGATCAAGAAAGTCAAGTTAGTGAAGTTTGTGTAGAAGCTGATGACGGTGATTTCGACAATTTAACAATTAAATCTACGTCTGAGAATGAAGATTATCCGACGGAACATCAAGAACTCGGGGATAAAAATGAATGTAATATATGTCAGTGTGAATTCGACAAAATAGACGATTTAAGAGAACACGGTGAACAAGAACATGGTGCGTTTATAAAGTCTACATAACAACATCAATAATATCACGGACACAATTTTTTTTTTTTTTTTAGCAAAAATTCGACTTGTTTGTAGGTTGTGCTTTCACAGATTTACTAGCAAGTATGCGCTAACAGATCATATTAAGAGCAACCATAATGATTCGTATGAAAACTGCGACATTTGTGGAACCTCAGTCAAAAGTACCTTCTTACGCATACACAAGCGCCAAGTACATAAAAGGATACCGTATCTGTGTTCGGCTTGCCGTAGGTCATTCTTCTACCAACTCTGTAATTCCGATAAACATTTAATTTTGTTTGCTTTTATTTTTTTCTTTAGCGCGTACATTTAAAACCACAACGGGACTACAAATACATTTAGAGACACATAAAGAGAATCGGCAGCGAAATTTCGAGTGCGACCAGTGTCACAAGAAATTTCTAACTGAACGAACCTATAAGGTGCACGTGAGGACACATTGGCATCGTGAACCATTCCAATGTACGCTTTGCGATAAAAAATTTCTACAAAAAGTAAACCTCAGATTGCATATGCAAATGCATCGGGGCGAAACCATGGATTGCATGTACTGCGATAAAAAGTTTGTTCGAAAAACTGATTTAAATGTACACATGCGTTTTCACACTGGGAATTTCCCATACGTATGTAAGTATTGTGATAAACGTTTTGCAATCATCAGCCATTTAAACTATCACGAAAAGCGGCATCAAGGTTTAATCTATAAGTGCGATGTATGCGACAAGCAATTTATTAACATGTCAGGTTTGAGAAATCACTCGTTCTCCCATACCAGAATGCCATTCTATTGTGTGTTTTGTGATAAAGGATTTCCCACCAAGTTCAAGTAAGTTGTTGAAGAATATTCTATTTTATATTAGTTTTTTACTTCAATTTTTATATTCCTAAAGAATAAAACGGCACTTAAAAACAGTACATCACGTCGATGATCCTGAAGGACTTGATCAATGCATTTCGACAGAAAAAGTTAAAAGTGAAGCGAATTTCGAAGAACTAAATGAAGATGAACTGCTTATGGTAGATGAAGATCAGTCCATCGAAGTGTAGCCAATGTAAATAATTTATTTCTACTTTTTAAGGTCACAATAAAACTGAGTGTTTAGAAAATAAAAGTTATGACGAATATAATCCATTTATCCGCTCAGAGCACTCAAAATTGACGGCAAATGAAATAGCATAAATGTATTGCCCATAATCAATGGAAGCCGATTTGACATTAGTGTTAGCTTGTATATAATTATGAAAACAACATGCACTTTCACATCACAATATAGTGATTGCGCTGCGAACTGATGGTGTGTAGTTAAGTTAAAAATATTTTAATAAATTTTTTGCTTTTGCATGGTTGAATGTGTGGTGGCGGTAGCGTGACATCTACGCAAGATTGTCTGAGTTCAAAACTCCGTAAATTCCAAAAAAGTTGAAAAAGTTATTTACTTCTCTGATGTGATCATCCTTTCGGCTGGTAATCGCCAGCCCACGAAAATTAAATATTCTGAATAAGGAACAGTCTCTCACTTTTCCGCTGTTCTGAATCGAAAAAAATCATATTTCTGCTCAGTAAACTGACAAGGCAAACAATGCACTGAGAGGGAGAGACAAGGCTTTGGACTGTCGTGCCAATAATTTATATTGTTTTATTTTAAAGTGTGTAGGATGTATGATTGTGTATGCGAGTTTATATGTGGCATGAAGCCACTTGAAATCCTGTTGCATTGCGCATTTGACTTTGAATTGTGTGTCTGGAATTTTCAAACCAAGATGCGAAAGAAGAATGGCATTACCACGGTGCAATGATTTGTTTTAAAAACATAGTTTAAAGCAACCCTTATACTTTGTGAAATAACGTTGTGTTACACATATAAGACTTCCTTTTTGCACCCGTATATTTATGTTTGTTAAATCCTAAATCTACGATTAGTTTATTGGAAAACATTAATATAGATGTCAGATGTTCGAGTTATCAAACGCAACAATATACTAGTAGATTTGGGCGATTATTTTTTGCACCTAAGCTCGGAATACAAATATACCGAATAGAACCGAACCGTAGTTCATAACACTGCGAGAAAGCTGGCCAAGGTTGTTATTAAAAATATTTGAAAATTATCATAAATAGAATGAGTCAGTAGACCACTTTTTACACAGTGTGAAACTGATTAACTCAAAAAATAAATAAAATAAAATAGCATCATCTCCACTAGCGCTGTAACAAGAAAGTTACAGTCGCGATATAAGTTAGAGATCCTATTATAGTAAGGTCATGCTTTTTTATTATAAAACCAAAAGAAAAGACCGCAGAAGCGAAAACAAAATTCTATCTGTTATTTTGTGAACACATAAATTGAATAGCGAACAATAGAGTTGCAGCTGATCAACTTCGGGGAGTCGTATCATATTGCATGTGAAGGTACAAAACGGCAACAAAACACCGCAAAAACCAACGTGGACAAACGCGCCGTAAACTTGCTGACCTAGCGTCTAGATTTAAGTTTACCTTTAACCTAATTTCGTGAAATCAGCAATTTAAAATTTATAAATAGAGGGACAACAAAATAAATTAATCGAAATTTGAATAGATTGAATCGTTACAGTATTAATAAAAGTAATTAAGTAAAGTACATCGGTTTTGTTTTATTTGTTTGTAAAGTAAACCAAGTTTTCTCTTTGCCATCTCAGAGGTAAAAATAGTGAAATGAAAACGGAAACCAGCTGAAATGGATGCGACTGACAAGACAAAAATTTCGTAGTAAAGAAAACTTGTAGGTATTTCATATCGTATCCTATATTGGTCAAAAAGCAGGTTAAACCTGACCAGCTAAACTTGAATGACTTTGCTTTGATAAAGCCAAGAAAAAGGGCCTAATTTAAAAAGGAGAAACTCTGCATCAACATCAATAGCTGCTGTGCATTTGAAGGATGTAATTGCTGTGTTCCTTATGGAACCACAACTGTCTGATGTACGATGAGTAGATTAAACAAAATAAAACAGTAAACGCTGATCGTTACTGCACTTGATTTTTTGAACAAAGAAACTCATCGCAAATGTTAATCTTTTCTCCAAGAGAAAAGGAATAGTCTGTCGTAACGGCAACGCAAGACGCCAACCACAATAGGTATATTCCCGATATTCCACAATCGGATTACCTCCTATTCTGATCTCGCCACCAAAGGCAAGAACTTCTTTTTCAACTGATTGGATAAGCTTCCAAAACGCTTGCAAACAGTTTTAACCAATAAAGTATAATAAATTTCTGACTTACTAATTTTTGAAAAGATGGAAAAGACATTTTCTTAAAAAAGAAAAGAAAGAAAATACCTACTAATTTCGAGATCGTTTCAATATGCTTTTATCCTCTTACTAAGAATACAAGAATTTTCCTATCAGGAAGTTAAAAAGAAAAAGTCAATGTAAAGAAGTCCATCATCCATAAACGTTTAAAATATATGGAAAAAGTATCACAACATCAGACAGACAGTTGGATATGAACCATCACCCGAGGAGCATGAGTACGGGGCATGAACATGTGCATACAATCGCTGCACCGTAAAACTATAAAAGGATAAATAAAAAAAAAAAGTGGTCGAAGAATTATGCAAAACTTCAAACTCAGAACCCATACTCTTCTTAACGCTGAAAAACATCAAATCACCGAAAAATTAAAGTACCTTTTAACTGCGCTATATCAATCGAAAATTGTTCGTTAAGAATGTTTGTCCTGGCCGTGTCCAGATAGGTTGCGTCAACTTCCTTTGCGAAGATTAATATACTGCGAATGCATCTTGTCGGGATAAGTATGTGCAATGTGCACGCGATCGGTAATGTCTCAAGTAAACAATCTTCACTGGCAGTCTGAATACCAGTAAAGTATACTCTTTCATTATGCATATAGCAAACCACCTATTGCGTTTATAAGTAACAAAGCAAGATTATTTACAAAAAAAAATCCCCTTAAAACAAAGTTGTTCATTTCTATATCTAGTTATGTATGTATATTTAATGCTTAATTTCACAAAAAATTGTACTATATATGCAGACACAACAATTCTGCAGAGCACATCACTGGTTTTCTTAGTTACGAAAGAAATCCATCCTTATCGCACACAATACTTCCTTAACAAGCACAGCTGCATGAAAGATATGAAACAAAACACAATTTGGCTAACGCATTGGTTGTTATTACGTTAGGTGCTAAAGACATTGCTCCGCAAAACTTGCTCGTTATCTATTAGTTTAGTCTTACGGACGAATAAACATAATAAACAAAGAATTTTAAAAATAATAATAAAATTATAAATCACACTGAGTTTTCCGTAGACGTTAAACTAAACTTAGCATGTCTGGAGTTCTGGCGGAATGGGAATGCTATGGTTGGCAGCGAAATGCAGTAGTGCGTAGTATTTATTTTTCCAATTAATTATATCTCGATTATTAGCTTCATTCTCCTGATGTATACGTTCTAAATCCTCCCATTCGGAGCTTTTCTCTGTTTCAAGGGTGTCCTTCTGTTCGATTCGTTTTATGCGGCAACTGGCAGCATATCCTCGATTTTTTAATGTTCTGCGTCGTTGCTTCATTCGAACTATTTCCTCACGCGTCAGACCACGCATTTTTAACATACGATTTAGATCTCGCACTGAGATCGAGACTAATTGGTCGTCTGAAATGTCCGGAATAGGGCATGGTGACATGGGGGGCTGCAATAAAAAAAATCACATATTAGAAAACTCACGTGCATGATTACTTGCATTAATTAATGAGAAAAACATTTCTTGATAAAATGCTTGTACATTAACTTTTTTTACCAATGGCGCCCGAATTTCTTTACCCCCTTGTTCATGGTATGTCATAGCCATGATTTTACTAAAAACCTATATCTTTCCTATCAACAGCAAGCAATAATTTGTTTTCTAATTACTTTTTGGTTAAATACTCTCAGTAATTGTGATTAATTAGTACTTTTTGATAAGAGAAGATGCTTGAGCTCAAGTATAACAACAAAATGCGATGACAATCGATTTTTGAATTCTGTTTGATAGAATGAAATGTAGATAAGAAAGAAATAAAAAGGAATGGCGTCCGTCGGGTAAGTTTGATTCGGCAAATTTGAAGACTATTCTGTTAAGAATCCACTAACAGATTTTAAAGGAATGCTCTCTAAATTTTGGAGAAGCTTAAGTATTGTGTGCAAAATTAAAAACTGTATAAACAATCGTAGTTTTACAGGTATCCGCCTGACATTTGTTGACATACCCTTATAGGAGCGACGAAGTCGCGTGAACAGCTAAATCCGCGAACTCAAACCAGCAATAATTTGGGTTTGCGGGTATATTATTTTTGCTAGAAATGAAAGAAAAGTTTATTTGAAGGCGTATGATATTAATTTGAAAAAATTATATGGGTCAATTGACATCCTCCTCTGGGTTGATGCATGTTTGTGCTTATTTTACGGCGTTTTGAATTGATGCTCGCAAAGTCTTGAAGACTTTCAAGGTTCGTAGTTTGTTATGGTAAACACGAGATTTCAAAAAGCCCCACAGGAAGAAGTCCGGCGCCGCCAGACCCGGTTGTCTGGCCGGCCAGTTCAAATCGACAAAACGGGAGATCACACGACCTGAAAATTGGTGATTCAAAATCTCCATCATTGCTCGAGCTGTGTGAGCGGTTGCTCCGTCTTGCTGGAACCAATAATGCTCGAGACCCAATTCAATAACTAGCGACAAAAAAAACTCGTTGAACATCTGTCTGTAGCGCTCACCAGTTATGATTACGGTGGTGCCGTCAGCATCCTAAAAAAAAACAAGGGCCAATCACTTCTTCACTGGAAATGCCAACCCAAACAGTCAGTTTGAGAGTAGGCAATGGCTCTTCGTGCATTTCATGTGGATCCGCCGTGTCCCAGAAATGCAAATTTTGTTTATTCATATAACCACTTAAGTGAAAATGGGCTTCGTGGCTCATTATGATTTTGGATACGAGTATGATTCTCTATTTACACCAGGGTTAATATAACGTGGAAGTAAATTAACCTCACTTGGCGGTCAGCTGACAAAAATTGGTGAACGGTCTGAACTCGACGGAACGAACGTTTGTTGATGCCAAATTGCGTGCATCGTTGTATCGTCGATGTTTGTGGACTCTCTCGGACGTCCTCCTCTGCGTTCTTCAGGTGTATATCGCTCCATTGCTTATTGTCAAATAATTTTCTATCTGTTTACAACATAAATGTCAAAGCACAATGATATTGTACTTGACGCCGTTTGTTAAAATTATGGCATATTCACATTATTACATTACTTTTGTTCCCCCTTGTACAGTTGTGACTCTTTTTTTTTTTTTTTATACAATTTACGCGCGCCTAAGGGGTTATGAATACCCTTACACTGTTGCCCTGGCGCGGGCGGAAAGATAGAAGGAGGAGAAAGGAAAGTTTGTGATGTTGTGGTTTGAAACTCAGGTGTGTTTGGTTTCGATATTGACTCTCCAGGGGTGGGAGTCCGAATAGGACGGAGAGATTTTTCTTCCCTCGGAATGTGAGGTTGTGAATTTTAACGGTTGTTTTGTTGAAAACGGTTGAAAACTGTACAACACCCAAATCTACATGTCAGTGTTATGCCTTCACACGCAGATTTTTCTGACTGAGTTCCAATTACACAAATGAAAATTTGTTGTGGCTTGACCTTCCGAGTGAGAAGCGATAGCTAGTTTTTTTTTTTCAGTTTTAATGCATTTTTATTAGACTTCATTAATTAATTCTTACATGCTATACAAAAAAAACGCTTAAAAAATAGCTTAATTAACTTAAAATTATCTTATTATAACTTACTGGCCCCATGCGGGCACTCTAGGTTAAACATAATACTTAATCTATGTCTTTCGACGTTGCTTACAGTCTATTTTTTTTTTTTTTTTTTTTACATTTATTAACACTAAAACTAAGAAAATGAATTTTAATTAAAAAACTTAGTATCAGGACTTTTTTTTGGTTATAATATAAAACTTAAAACTAAACCTATAAACTACCTAAAAATAAATCTTAACCTACTTAATCCTACTTAAACTACCCCTTATTTTAGAATGTGTTACCCACATCTGTTCTAATGTAATTTTTTTTTTGTGTTTTTTTTTTTATTTTTTTTATTTTTATTTTTTTTTATTATTATTATTTTTTTTTTTTTCCTTAAATCTAACTTAATGCTACCTAAAACTATGTAAGCCGGCCATGGCTAATAAAATAGACAGACGACCGACTTTGCTTCACATAAAGCTACCTATAACTTGAGGAATTCGACGACGCACCTTCCCCTCCTTCTACTAGCCACCAAAATTGTTGGTGCTGCCAAGCAACATCCCTCATGTCGCGACTCCCTACCGCCCTACTGAACCGGAGACGCTCCGCACTGCCATGTGCGACGTCTCTGTCGTAGTTGAGTTGCCTGTCCCCAGCTGTCCGAGCGACGTGGAAGATTAGCGGCACCGCCATTCTGTCCTGGATCAGACCTTTACTATCGAAGTAGAGGAACGCTTCTGGAGGAATAAAGCCGTCATAGCGAACTCTCTCATGATACATATAATTAGGGTAGTAAGCCCCGGAGATCAGGTTGTTTGACGAGGTCATTGCTCTTGCAATGTGCCTTCGAGTCAACTTAATAACAAAATTGTCCACTCTTATTAGGTTCGCCCTATTGTATAAGACCTCATTAGGATAGAATTTTATGTATTCGGACTCTGGTGTTCTGTATAAGCGAAGACAAGTCCGAAGACAAGCCCTCTCAAACACCCGAATCTTTTCCAATAAGCTTGCTCTCACGTTGAACCACACGGGACAACCAAATACAAGCATAGGCCGGATAAGGCCATGTAGCAGATCACCTTCACCCTCGCATCGAGTTGACTGTTATAAAACAGTCCCTTTGTAAGGGCTGAAAGCAACTTTGGCTCTGGCCAAAGCAACATCTATATGTTTGTTAAAATACAGATATTGGTCTAGCTAGATCCCAAGGTATCTGACTACATTTCGACAAGCAAGTGGCCGCCCGTGCTGTCCCACGATCGAAAACTTTCGCCAATTCTTTCTGGTATCCCTAGAGGCCCCAGACAAAGGCGTCCTAAACAGAATGGTTTCCGATTTCTGAAAGTTGATTTTCAACTTCCAATCATCGCAATATCGCTTAATTTTATCGAAGTCACGTTGCAAAAGTGTATTAATGACCTCAATCTTTGGACCTGATCTGTACGCGATTAAGTCGTCTGCGTACGCTATGGCATGGTGAAGTGAACCTATCAGATCACTTGTGTAAATGTTGAATAGGATCGGCGAATTTACCGCACCTTGTTGCAGACCGTTTTTAATGTTAAATATTCCAGCGGAAGTCACATCGCCATTCTTCACGATGAACTGTCTACTGGAGAGCATATCAAAGAGAATATACAGCAGTGGTTTACTAATGCCCAACCTGTCCAGCTTGAAAAAGAGTCCTTCTAACCATACGGTATCGAAGGCCTTCTCCAAGTCAATCAGGCAGGCACCAGTGCCCTGGTTCTTGCTTTTGTTCCATTGGATATCAGAAACCAGTTTAGACGTAGCGTGAATGATATCATGCTCCGCCATGAAACCGAATTGATTATCCGGAACTATATGTTTGTCCTCAACCCACTTAGTCAGGACTCTATTGATCACCTTCTCGAAAACCTTGCTGATGTTTGGCAGAAGACTGATCGAGCGGAGATTCGCCGGATTGGATTTGTCTTTATCCCTTTTGGGGATGGGATGTACGACCGCAGTTTTCCAATGCGCTGGATAATGTGCATTATTCATTGCATTATTAAACAGTTTGGTATAAATGTCCACCGCTTCTAGTGGGAGATGTCGAAGCACAATGTTTGGTATTTCACCGGTTCCCACTGATTTCTTACTTCTAAGTGATTCGAAGATCGTTTGGAGCTCTTCCTTCGAAATGAACGAGGGTAGTACCCTATCGTCGGCGATGGCATTATTTGCCATATTCTCGTCACTGAACTGGGTGAAACCCGAGCTCTCGAATCGCCAGTTCACTATTTCGTTTCGAAGGTAGAAATTGTGCACAAGGACTCGATTTTCCAGGTCGTGGTTGGGGCCAATGATGTCATTCGCCTTGTACACTTCCTGGAAAGTCGCTCCTATAGCCTCTACCTTCTCCTGCGGATCCTCGATCACAAAGAAGTTGTCATCATCAACTGCCTCATTTGGATCTATACCTGCTGCTACAAGTATTTGTTCGTTGTTCGTCGTTCGGGCGGTTTTGAGGCATGGAAGGTCGTTTTGATTATTTCTACGGAATATTTTATTTATTTGCGGGAACATATTCGGGTTGCTGGTGTTTACAGCCCGAATTTTATTGTTGCAATACAAACTTACAGAATTTCTGTAATTTTCCTTTACTAATGTTTGGAGGTTTTTGATCGACGACTTCAGTGTCACGATCTCCGGGTTGTGTCTGTCAGTAAACTGTCTGTATAAGGTTTTTAGCCTTGTCAGCAGTCTACTTTTATGTCGGTGCAGTGCGTCAATAGTTGCGTTGCGGAATAAGTCTTCGTTGTCAGTATGTTGATACCGAGGTATCGTTTTGTCCATTGTTCGTTTGATTGTCTCGTCCATTAGTTTTAGATATCTGTCAATCTCCTCATTTGATAGATTTCTATTGGACGGTGGGTAGAGCGCATTCGAGGAGAGTGCTCTCGTCAGTGTTCTGGAGAAGTGCATCCAGCGCACCCTACTATAGTTGTAGGAATGCCTTTGAACAAGAGGTCCAAATAGGAACCACGTCTGGGAAACGACGGACTATCCGTCGCCTTGAGGCCGAGTCGATACATTATACTATGCTGACCCCACCAATTGGAAAGTAGGTTCCCTCTAGTATTTGGTGTATTATTTCCCCAATCTCTATGTTTGGCGTTGAAATCTCCGCCGATAATAAAGTAGTTCTCCGCCAATTCCAGTCTTAGGAATTGAAAAAGTGTCTCGAGCTCTGAGATGAATAAGGTGGATTGAGTAGCTTTAGGTGCATAGTCAGACACCATGTATAACCGCTTTCCACTACGGAGAGGGATGTACATGATGCATGCTTCCAGCACCTGGAACCTACGTACTACACGACTGTATATTCTTTTGAAACGCAGTCCTTTTCTAACCAAGATCGCAACACCACCTCCTTGAATGGAGTTGGGTCGGTTTCTCCGTAATATTTTATATCTTCTGTGCCTCATTTTGTGTCTTTTAGTAAGCTTAGTTTCGCTAACCAAAAGCACATCAGGGGCTTGGTCTTTAAGCAACTTAAACAGTGTGGCTCTTCGTTCGAACCTAATCAGTGAATTAACATTCACTGCAAGGACCTTCAGGGTTTGCTCCGCCATGTACGTACCCATTACGACTGGAGGTGCGTTAGGCCCGGCAGCAGCGCGTATATTTGATCTACCCGCTTAGCCTGTTCCTGTATTTGACGCTGAAGCTGAGCCATCTGCCCCTGAATAGAGAGCAAGATAGCCAGCATGTCAGGTACAGGTTCCGGTGCTCTTGGCGCTTGGGCCTGAGAAGCTACCTTTGCTTGTTGTACCGTATTTCCCCTACCTGCCGCCATTTGGGCGTAGGTAACGTGGGGAGTAACGGCTGGTGTTTGTGCCTGCACGAGTGGACGTTTAACTTCCACTTTCTGCCGCCGAACCAGGTTTACTCGTTTTATGTATTGGAATTTGGGACAACCCCGATAGTTTGCGGTGTGTCCCGTGTTCCTACACAAAGCACAAGAGAGTTGGCTTTTTTCTGACGCTCCGTCCTTCCCTAGAGCGCATTCTTCTGACTTGTGGTTCTTTCCACACTTCACGCATCGAGGCTGCATTTCGCAGTTCGACGCGGCGTGCCCGAACCTTTGGCAGCGAACACATTGTAAAATGTTTTCGCTCCTCTTTAATTTTTCCCAGTGTACAACCTGGTAGTCTAGGACTTTGATACTCCTTAGACCATCCAGTTTGCTGTCGGGACTTAGCTGAACCAGTTTCCGCTTCTCCCTTTTAGCTCTAGCTGTGACAAACGGCTTGACCCCCACGAATTTGAGTCCTTCGCACTCCTTCTCTTTCAGCAGTGCAAGGAGCTCCTCCGGGTTCTAACCCCCTCAGCAGCATTGTTTGCAGCTTGTCCCCCTTCGGAGTGTAGGAGAAGAACTCCGTCGTCGAATCCCTCAATAAATTTTTTATTTTATAATAGCGCTCCACTGTGTTACAGTGGTCGCGTGCCTATCTACGCTAAGTCTTTTAATATAAAAATTATTGCCTATGGCCGACTTACATAATTCTACGGTGTCTTTCAACTCCATCTTATATGTGTTGATTGGAGGTACCCGTTGTTGTTGTTGTTGTTGTTGTTCTTGCTGCTGTTTGGCTTTTTGTGGTTGTTGTTGTTTTTTTATGTGTTGTGTTTCTTTTTCGATCGGTTGTTGTTTTTGTTGTTGCTGCTGCTGTTGTGAATCGTGGAGTTCTATTCTTTGCTCCTTCTCTCTTCTTGCCATTTGTTTGGCTTTAATAACTAGCACTCTTTGCTGGAGCTGTTTAATGCTATTATTTATAGCTTCTACCTCCTCCTCCTCTTCATCTGACTCGGAGGCCACCAATGATGCGAATATGTTCTCGCCTCCCATATAGCGTGATTCTCCACCATCTGACACATATGGAAACTCATCTCTGCTGGCCGCATTTTGCCTTTTTTGATGTTGTGCTGCTGCTCTTGTTGATGTTGTTGGCGCCTCTTCCCTCGCACCGCCATCCAGCTTTTCAGTAGATGCTGACAGGAAAGGGCGCTTCACTAGGTTCGGAGTAGGCCTCAGCTTCCTCCTCCTCTTAGTAGTCATTTCTGGTTTCCCAGAGTGCGAATGGGCCGACATAACGGCCTGGTCATCTGATGACATCAAGCCATCTGCTGGTTCCGCTATTTGAATAGCGGACCGTTCACTTCCACTCATTGTTCCCTTGTTTTACTCTCTATCGTTGTATTTATTCACTTTACTTTTAAAATGAAAATAAAAAGCACGACACGTTTCGGGGCTCGAACCCACTACCTCTGCTTTATCGGTCGGACACTACTACCGTTGCGCCACCGAAGCACTTGACAGTAACGTTTCTAATAATTTTTTTCTCACTTCTGATTTACTTTTTCACTTTAGAAGAAGCCGAAACACGTCTATCCTCTATCAAGGTCTGTGAACGACTGAAGCGATAGCTAGTACCACTACACCACGGCCACCCTTAGATTAAGATATATTTTTTAGGTAGTATGTAGGTTTTTAGGTTTAAGTTTTATAAAAAAAATAAAATGTCCATATACTAAGTTTTTACTTAAAATTGATTTTCTTAGTTTTAGTTTCGTTATATATAAAAATAAATATAGACTGTAAGATCCGTCGAAAGACATAGTTTAAGTGTTAGGATTAATTTAGAGTGCCCGCATGGGGCCAGTAAGTTAGCATAAGATTATTTCTAAGTTATTTAAGCTAATTTTTAAGCGTTTTTTTGTCTAGCATGTAAGAGTAAATTAAGAAATATAAATAAAAATGCATAAAAACTGAAAAAAAAAAAAACTGACACCACGGCCACCCCCACAGTGGATGAATGGTACTTCTAGGAAATAAATCGTAATGTGTTGCACTTATTTTTATTTTATTTTATATGCATTTTGATTATATTTAATGCATTTACACTTACAAACAAGACAAAAAAATGCTTACACATTAGCTTAATCAACTTATACCATCTTACGATAACTTACTGGGCCCATGCAGGCACTCTAAGTTAAACCTAACATTATTTATTTATTTAGTAATGACTCAAAAATTCAAACTAAAATAATTTCTGTTAAAAAAAAAACTATTTTAACCTACTTAAACTAGCTTGTTATGTATATAAACAATTTAAACAATTTTTTTTTTGTATAGGTATCTACTACCAGTTGTTACCCTCTCTTTGTTTTTTTATACTTTTTTTAATTTTTTTTATTTTGTCTTAAAAACTATCCTAATTCTACCTATAATAAATAAGCCGGTCATAGATTGAATATCCATGTGGCTGTGCGTGTTGTCTCACGATCGAAAACTTTCGCCAATTCTTTTTGGTATCCATAGAGGCTCCAGACCAATGCGTCCTAAAAAGAATGGTTTTTGGTTTCCGACTTCTGAAACTCAATCTTTAACTTCCAGTTATCGCAATAGCGATTAATCTTAATGAAGTCGCATTGCAGGAGCATATTTATGGCAACCTCGATCCTCGGACCTGATCTGTATGGATTTAAGTCCTCTGCGTACGGCGAATCAACCGCATCTTGTCGCAGACCGTTTTTAATGTCAGATACTCCAGCAGAAGTCACATCGCCATTCTTCACGATGAACTGTCTACTGCTGAGCACATTAAAAATAATGTAAAGCACTGGTTTACTTATGCCCAGGATGCTCACCACCTAACCATATGGTGTCAAAAGCCTTCTCCAAGTCAATCTGTGCATTGTTTTTTCCTTTTGTTCAACAGGATATCAGATACCAGTTTAGACGCGGCATGTGATATATCATGTCCCGCCTTGAAACGGAATTGCTTATCTGGGACTATAACATATTTTTGCCTTCAACCCACTTAGCCAGGACTCCATTGATCACCTTTTCGAATACTTTACGGATATTCGGGAGTAGGCTTATCGACCGAAGATTCGCTGGATTAGATGTGTCTTCACCCCTGTTTTCCAATGCGATGGATAATGGGCATTATTCAAGGCATTGTTAAACTGTGTGGTGCAAATACCCACTGCTTCTAGTAGGAAAGGTCGAAGCACAATATTCGGTATCCCATCGGTACCCACTGATTTCTTAGTTCTCAATGATTTGAAGATCGTTTGGAGCTCTTCGTTCGAAATGAATGGGGGTAGCTTCCTTTCGTCGGCGACGGCATTATTTGCCATATTTTCGTCGTTGAACTCAATGAACCCTGAGTTCTCGAATCACCAGTTCTCCAGTTCATTTCGAAGGTAGGAATCGTGTAGAAGGTAGCGGTTTTCCAGGTTGTTTTTAGGGCCAATGACATCATTTGCCTTGTACACTTCCTCCTGCGGATCTTCAACACAAATAAGTTGTCATCATCGACAGCTTCTTCTGGATCTAGGCCTACTGTTAACAGTAATTGTTCGTCATTCGGACGCTCCTTAGACATGGAAGGTCGTTTTAATCTTTCTTCTGGAATATTTTGTTTATTTCCGGGAACATATTTGGGTTGCTTGTTTTACAGCTCGAAATTTTATTGTTCCAATACAAACTTGTAATTGCCTTATAATTTTCTTTTATTAATACTTGGAAGTTTTTAATCGACGAGTTCAGTGTCATGATTTCCGTGTTATGTCTGTCAGTAAATTGTCAGTAAATTGTCAGTACAAGGTTTTGAGACTCGACAGCAGTCTACTCTCGTGCAGATGGAATGCGTCAATAGTTGTGTTGCGGAATGAGTCCTTGTGCCTGTTCACATTGGCGAGGGGATGAAAGTCCTCACCATGAACGCCGTGTTCACATTTTCACGGCGTTGAAAGACTTTTTGACAAGCGGAACATTTGAATTGGAGAATTATTAAATTTGAGCAGGTGGCCTGAAACATACTTTTTTTCCTTTTCTTTAGACTTCCTTGCTGATCAACGATTAAAACTAAAATGAAAAAATACGTCAGAAATGGAACGATATTGAAAAAACACAATGTGCTTCACCCAAAAATTCACTTTAGAAATGGATTTTCGGTGCAAGTAACCCTTCTTCTTCACACTTCAATAAAAAGCGTTCCCTCTCTTTCGAACAATCTTCATGCCCGCGCCAATGTGAACAGTATCGAGGTATTGTACTGCCCATCGTTCGTTTTAAGGTCACGTCCATTTGTTTGAGGTACCTATAAATCTCTCCGTTGGGCAGATTCATATTGGACTGTTAATAGAGCGAGTTTGAGGAGAGCGCTCGCCAATGTGTTGGAGAAATGTGTCCAACGTACCATAATTTTGAAAAAAACTCATCTAATTACGCATTTTCGTTAGGAACCGTTATTGCGGTACTGAGACCTCAATAGTCACAGCCATACACGAAAGTACGTAGACAGTTTATAGTTTGTTGGTTTGTGCCTATCAGTTGTGTCCGTGTGTCGAACAACAGTAGATTCAGGTAGGAGCCGTGTCTAGGAAACGACGGACTATTTTTTAGACCGAGTCGATACATAAGGTTGTGCTGGCCCCACCAATTGTGTAGTAGGTACCCTCTAGCGTATATATTTACGCAATGGTATATTATTTACGCAATCTCTGTGTTTGGCGTTAAAAACTCCGCCGATTATGAAATAATTCTTCTCTGATTCCAGCATTAGGAACCGAAAAAGAGTCTCGGATTGTGAGATAAATAAGGTGGATTGAGTAGCTTTAGGCACATAGACAGGAACTATATACAACCGCTTTCCACTATGAAGAGGGGGGTACACGATACATGCTTCCAGCACCTGGAACCTATGCACTACACAGCTCTACACTCTTTTAAATCACAAGCCTTTTCTAATGAAGATCGCAACACCACCTCCTTATACGGAGTTGGTTCGGTTTCTTCGTACTATTTTATATTTTCTGTGCTTCATTTTATGTCTTTTGGTAAGGTTAGTTTCGCTAACCAAAAGCACACCAGGAGCTAGGTCTTTGAGCAACTTAAAAAGTATGGTCTTTATCCAATCCGTATCAGTGAATTTACATTCAACGCAAGGACCATTAGGTTTCGCTCCTCCATGTTCGTACCCATTACGGCTGGAGGTGGTTTAGGCCCGGCAGCAACGCGTAGATCAAGCGCGTGACCTGCTCTTGTATCTGATGTTGTAGCTGGGCCATCTGGTCCCTGTATACCCAGCATGGGCCTGACAAGCAACCTTCGCTTTCTGTACCGTGCCTCCCCTACCTGCTGCTATTTAGGCGTAGCAAATTTGGTGGTCGCTTAACCTCCACCCTTTGCTCCGAGCCAGATTTATTTTCATTATGTTCTAAAACTTAGGACAACCCCGATAATTTGTGATGTGTCGTCCCTCATTCTAACACAAGGCGCACAAAAACTAGCTTTTGACAGACGTGCCATCCCTACCCAGAGCCCATTTCTTGAATTTGTAATTCTTTCCACTTTCTTGATGCGGGGTGCCCGAATCTTTGGCAACGAACACGTTGTAAAATGTTTTCGTTCCTTTTTAATATATATTTCCCAGTGTACAATCTAGTCTAGGACCTTAATACACCTTAGACTATCCAGTTTGCAATACACCTTAGAATATCCAGTTTGCTGTTGGGACTAAGCTGAACTGGGAAAACGGTAATTTTCGCTTCTCCCTTTTGGCTCTACCTGTGGTGAACGGCTTAACGGCTACGAAAGTGGGCTCGTCCTACTCTTTTTCCATGACCAGTGCAAGGAGCTCCTCCGGTAGAGGGTTCAATCCCCTCCAACAGCATAGTTTGCAGCTGCTCCCCCTTCGGGGTGCAAGGTTTTTACTTTTTGGCAGCGCTCCACCGAATTGCAGTGGATTGCATGTCTATCTACATTTAAACGCTTTATAAAAATGTGGTTGCCTGTGGCCGACTTATGTATGTACATAGTTCGATCGCTATATAGGTATTGCCCTAGGACTAATTCAGAACCTCGTTCTGGGATGCGACGCCAACGCTCACAACAACATCTGGGGTAGCAGCTACAACAACAGAGGGGGTGAGTTACTTTCAGATTATATGAGTATTTTTAGCAAAAATCTGCTCTTATGTAAACTCACCTTTATCAATTCTATATATAAGTGAAGACCTTTTTAACCTTGCCATATCGTCTCCTTTTCTTCACAGGTTTATCAAAGACTGGCATATATCAGATGAGCCATCCCTATCGGACCATATGCACAGAAGCTTCAATATGGGATGCAATGTCGGAAATTAGATACATGAAGAAACTCACGAACTGGAGTATTTTTCGAGAAAATCTTGCTATCAAAGCTGACTCACTGCCTTCATCTCTACAGCCCATTAGGGGCGTGAATTAGGCAGCGGATCAACTAAATGAACCTGTTATCTAATAATTTAAGTGCAGTTGCAAATTGAAATGTAATATGGTTAAAAGGTGTGTACCCTCAACTTGAACAATTGCGCGAAATGCTGAGATTTTTTTTTAATAAATCCAAACATGATTAATGGCCAGTGCGTCTTGGACACATTCACAGTCAATCATTTCGGAGAATCGTTTTGCTTCCTGGTTAACGTCAATATAATTGGTTCCATTATCAGGACGAATTTTTACCAGGTGAATAGTACTACCCAGCGCGGCGTTCAATCGAAACGGTGAACGGACAAAAAAAAATCCAAGCCTGTGTAAGAACATGGCCTCGCAAATAGCATTAATCGGTCTTCCAGCAGGGGGCCCATCATTGGAGTGACTGGCGTGGCTTTGGAAATCCTGCACTTGGAGCAATTGGCGACGATCTATGTTGAGAGCTGGTGTGACGAACTCCATTTTGGCACTGATTCGTTGGGTCTAATTCGTTTTATTTCTTCGGAAAACGCATCCAGTTGGGCTTGACAACACAATACTTTCTCGGCTGTTTCAAGCTCGTAAGCTGCAAGGCTATTCCCCTCATTTTTACAGGATGATTTCAAACTCAATGCACAAATCGCAACACCCAGGCCATCGTTGTTACGAGCCCCTTAAGAGAGGAAAAACGATTAAAATCTACAACACTAGTACTTATGGTACAATGATCAATGAATATTTAGAGCGAAGCTCTTCATCTTCATCCTCGCGATAGTTGCTAATGGCGGTAACACTAGTAGGCAACTCATTTTCGTTTTTCAATAGAAAATCTGGTCCTCTTAGCCAACGTGAGAGCTGCTGAAATCGAGATAGCCAGTTGACCTAGTAGCCTCATCTGCTGGGTTCTCATGGGTTGGTAGTCACCTCCAGTTTGATGATCTGGTCGCCTCTATTTGATAACTTTTGTTGAATCGCTCCAAAGAATAATGCGAGAAACTCGTGCGGAATGCTGCTTCATTAAAGTAGTCATTAGGCTAGGAGTACGCTAAGAAAAATGGCTTAAGAACCCCTTCTGATCGAAAATTGGCATTATAACGTTTGGTAGTTCTCTTTTTATAGTGTTCTTCTTGCGGTTAATGGCATTATCATCTACGTGGTGGAACCGCAACTGGAGTCCAAAATTGTTAGTGGCTAGTTTCCAGAATATGTCGGGTATATTCTCCGTCGCCAGGATTTCTTTAGAGCTCACTGGCACGGCAGCATCATTACAAGACGTAGTTTGGATGGCTTATTAGAGTTCTACACTTTCAAATATGGCAGATACCATGTTTTCGGATAGGCTATGGCTTTTTTCGTTTTTTGTGAATCACTTGTTAAGTTTTTGTTAAATTAATTTATTTTATAGTGTATTATTAATAAAACGAGATTTGAAACAAAACTGCATCATTAGGTTTTTTCATAATGCTTTTGAACTCGTTAGGTTACAAGAAGGGTGGTCGTACATAGACTTTTGTCACCCACTGTAAATAGGATTTATGTTTTGGGTAGTTGTCCTGGTAAAATGTATAGCACAACTTATTTCCGTTTTCCGGGTCAACAAAGCCGAATTTTTGCACACTTCTGTTCAAATTTTCTCTTAAAATATCCAAATATACTTCCTTAGTCATCGTATCGCCAATAATTTTTATTTCACTAACGCCCTTACTTGAAAAAACATCCCCAACCATCACCGACAATTTTCCAAATTTCACTGTTGGAATGATATTCTTGTTACCGAGGGCTGTTAGCGGTTTTCTCCAGACTCTCGGGGAACCTGCATGGTAGTACATTATTTTGGACTCGTCACAAAAACCAGCATCGTTCCAATAATCTGTCGGAAGATTAATGTGATTAATTACAAAATCTAATCTTTTAGAAATATTCAACGCTGAGAGTAATGGTTTTTTTCTGGCGATTCTCGATGAATATATGTGTTTTATCATAACTTGTCTGACGGTCTCATGGGAAACTTCAATTCCGCAATCCTTTTTTAAGTCGTGGCTATGGTGCTTATTATTTTTCTTTCATTCCTCGGTGTTAGCTTCTTTGGTCTACCTGTTGAGTGCTTCAGGTCTAATCTATCTTCTTTTTCGGAACATTTTATAGTGTTATAAACGGTTCTCAGTTTGACACAGAACATTTTAGCCAATTCTTTAGCGGATTTACCTCTATTGTAAATATAGCACACTAACTGTATCACATCGTCACTGGCATACTTAATATGGCTTTTTTTAACTGCTTTAGTCGATTCAAAAGATTAATAAGTAAATAACTACACACAACTCCAGAATGCAATTAAATTACAGATATTTCCTGTGTTCTTCCTTATTTTATTATTCGTGTGAGTCACCTTTCCTTTTGGAAAGAATAATTTGACACTGAAAAAGTGCCGTTGGATGTGATTCGTTGGATATCTCAAAAAAACAATGTGACAAAAATTCATATGAAAATGTAATTATGAAGAAAAAGTAAAAAAAAAAAAATCGTATATAGCAAATATACACTTTTAAATCTATTTGTTGTCTATTTTTTTTGGTTTTGCAAACATTTTCTTGAGAGCCTGTACATATGGTATGCTGTTGAAGCAAGATTTTTTTACTTTTATGGCAAATGGAATTAGAAGAGTCACTGCATTTTCACTGATTTGTTTTTGGGCAAAAAATACGAAAAAATCAATTTTTATTTTTTTTTTCAAATCGTATGTTTTGACAGCGGATATTTTCAATAGTTTTATGGTTTTGAAGCTCAAATAAATAAATAAATAAAAAAAAGATTACGTTTATGAGAATTTTGTCAGGCGCCTGCCTGACAGTGTCGTTGACATA
Source organism: Volucella zonaria (assembly GCA_963966105.1). Classification (NCBI taxonomy): domain Eukaryota; kingdom Metazoa; phylum Arthropoda; class Insecta; order Diptera; family Syrphidae; genus Volucella; species Volucella zonaria. The sequence continues at coordinate 163,904,362 of OZ014532.1, forward strand.
TGGTACTCTTAAGTGAAACGACTAAAGGCTACGGAAAGGAAGTAGAAATCCCATTTTCCCGTGAAGCGATTCACGCAGGTTCTTGTAATACATACAGTGAGGAGCAAAACTGTCCGGATATTATGCATCTCCATGGTTTTGTTATCAAAATGAGTAAGCCAATACCAATTTGAAATTCATTTTAAGTTTATTTATTTAACTAAACATTTTTTTCAAAATTCCGTTATAAAAACTAGTAAAAAATTCAATTCTTAAAAGAAAAATTAAAAAAAAACAAAAAAATTTCTATTCGGACACTTTTGCACTTAGTTTATTTAAAAACAGTATTCTTTTGTACACATGAATTGGACCGTTATTTGTACCGCAAGAATTTAACATTTTGATGTTGATGTAGTTTATTTGTATTTAATTCATAGTTTGTTGTTCTACTGTTGTTTGTTGTTTTTTAAAAAACAAAAAACTGTTCGTGTCGTAAAATTGCTAAACTGTTGAAAATAAGTAAAACAACGGTTAATGACATTAAAAAACGTCGAAATGTTATTTGTGCAAACAACCTTGGAGGCCGACCAAGAATCATTTCCGATGGCGATGCTCGATTGATGGAGCAATTGCTCCATAAAAACAATAATTGGACACCAAAAACTGCTGCAAGAGCCATAGAAAAGGATGTCAGTACATGGACAGCTAGACGTGCGCTAAAAAAGAATAGGTTTGGTAGCAAGTGTAAAAAAAAAGAAGCCGGCTTTTTCAGAAAAAAATGTTCAACGCCGCTTGAATTTCTGTAAGAAGCACAAAGACTGGACTGTAGATGACTGGAAACGAGTAATGTGGACCGATGAGACTAATATTAACCGTTACCAATCAGATGGCGAGGAGTTAACCATTAACCGTTACCTATCAGATGGGATCGCCCTCACGAGCGCCTTCAAAAGCATCAGGTGAAGAAACGATGAAACACGGTGGCGGAGCGCAATGGTTTGGGGTTTTTTTACTTGGTGGCACATCGGTCCATTGATAAGGATCCAAGGGATTATGAAAAAGGAAGACTACTTAAACATCCTGCAAACTAATCTACCCGATTTTGTTGATGAGTGCGCGTATCCAATTGAAGAAATCGTGTTCCAGCAAGACGGAGATCCGAAGCATACAGCAAAAATTGTTCAATATTGGCTCCAAACCCAAAATTTTCAATTGATCCAATGGCCTGCACAGAGCCCGGATATTAACATAATTGAAAATTTGTGGGCAATCATTAAAAGGAGGTTGGATGCATATGAAAATCCACCGAAAACCGTCGATGAACTTTGGGAAAGAGTGCAAAGAGAATGGCAGAATATTGAACACAAAATAATAGAAAAATTAATGGAGAGTATGCCTAAACGAATTAAGAGTGTGTTAAGAAATGGAGGACTTTGGACAAAATATAAGTTTTTATAAATGGATGGTGATTAGCCAACCATATCTAAAAAAATTGCTAATGTGCAAAAGTGTCCGAATAGAGAATTTTTTGGTTTTTGTTAATTTTTCTTTTAAGAATTGAATTTTTTACTAGTTTTTATAACGGAATTTTGGAAAAAAATATTTAGTTAAGTAAATAAACTTAAAATGAATTTCAAATTGGTATTGGCTTACTCATTTTGATAACAAAACCATGGAGATGCATAACATCCGGACAGTTTTGCTTACCACTGTAGGTGCCCGCCTGACATGGCATTTAAAACTACGAAACTACGAAAATTTTGAATTCAAATAATTCTGGGATTTTTACCATAAATCCGCCGTAAAAAAAAACAATTAAAAAAAATAAAAAAATTAAGATGTATCCATTTTCAGATTTTTTTATGGGCATAAAACCAAGTGACCGCGAAAGTAAATAATTACCACAAATCCTACCAGATTGGTTCAACATACCTACTCCAAAATGTAAACAGTCGGCAGATTCTAATAAGTACCAGGATACCAGGTTACAGTAACGAAGTTAAAGGTTACAGTTCAGTTCCAGCCAACAGACTCTCATAAATGACGTATACGAGTACATAGTTGGCAAACTTTTATAACACGCACTGAAAAATTTACCTGTTAACATAACTATAACGATTAGACAAACATTAACAGCAACCAATATGTTAATTTGTTTTTGCATTGGCCTTTTTTTATGAATAAATAGTAAATACGAATGATTACACATGCTATAGGGAAACGCATTAAAAAATGTTTTTAAAATGCTTTATTAGATTATTAAAACAAAACACCTTTCAACGTTGAAGAGCTCTACAAACATCGATAGTATACTCGTAATGATGTAGGGAAATATAGTGGTTTATTCACAGTTCTTGCGAATAAATAGGGGGAAAAAAACTCCAACCACAAGGTTGCCAAGGCATGGAATGAACCTGGAAAACTATTTTAAACTGCGACTCTGTAAGTAGCCTGTACTACACTATTACGAAACTTTTTCAGATCAAATAATCCTAGAATAAGAATTATTATATTTGTTCCGAGAATCTGTATTTTGTTTTAATTTTTTTTTTTTAAATTGAACAAAACTAAAGGAGGTGGAGAAAACAATTTTCTTTTTTACAACAAATTATAAGCTCAAGAAGTTTTCTTTCCGTGTCTGATGGTATGAAAACATTAACTTAATAGAGAACATTTGCATATTTTTCATAGGTATAAGATTTCACTTTACACTACCAAGCGTAAAGCGTAAAGCTTGCCCTGCAAGCGGGAGTGATGACAGAAAAGTAAATTGCTGCTTTGGTGTTGACCGAGATTGCCTATGGCCTTCTTGCCTAGTACTCGGCAAGCTTACTGGTTGGGCCACGTCAAAAACTATTAGATAAAAGGAAAAAGTGCTCCTTAAAATATATACAACAGTACTTTTGTTTTTATTCTAAGATTTAACGTTACACAATATTTTCAATATTCATTTTGTGCTAAATATTTTCAAGTATCTTCAGTAGGAACTTTTATCCATTCAAGCCTCGTTCGTATTTTTTTGTCTGGTTTAAAAATGCACAATTTATTCAATTCATCTATCGGTACATCTATTGAATGGCTTGCCTTTAAATGCGACTTTAATCTAAGATCGGAAAGAAAAAAAAAACATAAATCTATGTAAATTTGAAAAAAGAAGCAAAACAACAAAAAATTAATAAGAAAACTCATTAAGCAACTTACTTCGATCTGGTAGGGTAGCCTCTCTTACAATTTGGACATGGATATGGCATCACAGTATGTTTAAATGAATGGTCCGCATGTGCTTTTCGCCCCGAAAACAATTTACCACATTCTTTGCATTTCAACTTCCATCCCAAATGCTTATTAATGTGAGTGTTTAAATGACCTTTAGTTGCAAACTTACTTCCACACTTCTCACATTGAAAGGGAAAATCGTTTGTATGAAAGCGTAAATGAATTTTATACTCAGCTTGATGAATAAACTCTTTTGGGCATTGGACACATTTAATTGTGGTACCGTTATGTAAGCGTTGATGGCCATTTAAAGCTGTTTTAGAATAGTATATTTTCTCGCAAAGATCACAGGGATAGGATTGGCGATTAGCGTCGTGTACCTTCTGATGTGTCCGTAAAGTATGTTTCGAACTAAACATTTTACCGCATACATCGCACGTCTCCTCCTTTTTATCAGCCATTTTGTGGTGTCTCATGTGGCTGTTTAATGAGCTTAAGCTTCCGAAAAACTTCGCTAAAACGAAAAGAAACACATGTACTAAAACGGGATGCCCTATTTTGTTTTAAAATACTAAAGTGATCGTTAACATTTCGAAACGTTTGGACAATTTTCTTCTACAAGCTGCTCAATGTATAATAATTTTAAACAGTACCTCTTATATAGAAAATATTATAACGATTATAACAGATTGGACGAGTATTTCGTGATTATGTATTATTATTCAGACGGTATGGTCCTACACAAATTGTATCAGAACTGACCTAGAGATCCTCATGTTTTTACATATTTTGTAGATGACTATATGTAATTTGTCTGCTACAAAAAAAAAAAAAAAAAAAAAACAAGATCACTTCAGACAGAGAGGAAAGATACCATCTTGAGATGGACTTATTAAAGTCATAAGTCTTACTAAGTAGTATACTTGTAGGCCCATTTGTAGCGACTAGTTTTAAAAACTGAACTTGATAATTTTGTTGAGCAGCCTAACTGTGATAGCTACTTATTATAAACAATTCCAACAAGGCTCTTATAATCTTGCAATTTTTTATGAAAGCTGATTTAACGCTCTTTTTTGTTTAAAAAAAGGAAATAATTTTTAAATTCAAATTAACTTCTAAAAATTTATTTTTTTATTTTTTTTTTTTCTGTATTTACATTTGGTTGGCAAACTTTTTATGTCTTATATATGCTCTTCGTCTTCTTCTTTGGTATGAACTTCTTCCTCTTTTATAACAATATCTGCCTGAACTAGTGTGAACTTCTTTGATCTAGATCTTTTTGGCAAGGGGAATTTGCTCATTTTCTGCAATTCGTCATTTGAAAATTCCACCAGATGAGCAGTTTTCAAATGGACTTTGAATCTGCAAAAGAAAGTGAGAAATTTTATTTTTTTTTTTTAAGCTCTCTGTTATAGTACATTTTTTTTACTCACTTTGGTTTTGAGGGGTATGCTTTTGGGCAATACGGGCATGGGAATGGCATCTCAGAATGACAAAAAGAATGCTCTTGCAGCGCTTTGGTAGATGTAAATAATTTTCCACATTCTTCACACTGCAATTTTAGGCCTTGATGACGCCACATATGTGTTCTTAAATGGCCTTTAATGGCAAACTTTTTGTTACACAGTTCACATTCAAAAGGATACTCCTTCGTATGGAAACGCATGTGAACATTTAGTTCATATTGCCGAGCAAATTGTTTTGTACATAACAGACATTTAATTGTATTTCCATTATGCATTCTCATATGGTTGTCCAGAGCAGCTTTTGAATGGTAGGTTTTATCGCAATCGCTACACTCAAATAGTTGACGTTCGTCCTGATGCGTAAGCATATGTGATTTGAGGTAATGATTAGTGGAAAATACTTTGCCGCAAATTTCACATGCGTCCGATTTTACATTGGAATCCTTACGTTCATGGTATTTTAAGTGAGCATTAAGTACACCAAGCGTACAAAATGTTTTAGCTAAAATGAGGAGAAATTTTCAACAAATGAAATCATATAAGAATGCTTTCGAAAATTGTTTTTTTGCTAATATTGTATTTGATAGTTTCTTCTTTTTGATGAGTTTATTCCTAATTCTTGGCTTGAATAAATAAACGGAGTTTGCGAAAGCCAATTATTTTTAAACAAAAAAATCTATCTCTTATCTAATTACGTTATTATTGCTTTAGATACAGTCTAAGATCCCTAATTTTTAATTTCAATAAATTCATGAGCCAAAAATAATATTTATTTTTTCTAAAGGATAATTTTGTGAAAAGGTGAGTTTTTCTGTTAATCAAAAATCTCATTTACAGCCATTTTGACGACTTTTAGCGAGTTTATTGTTTGCTTACTGACAGGATGTTTTCGCCCACGCTTTGTGTACACATTTTAAGGGTACTAAAATCCCCTTGAGCGCACAATAAGTACAAAAAAAAATAATTTGATGTACCGAGTCTCTCCAATCACTGACTTGTGCACAGAGAGAGAGAGAGAGAGAGAAAGATACAATTTTTGGCGCACTTCATGTTTCAAATGGTGGGAGAGAATGTGAGAGACTTTTTCATAGTGCCTTTTCACTTTGGCGCGGGCAGGAAGATTGCCCGAAAGAGAGGGAACGCTTTTTATTGAAGTGGGAAGAAGTAAGGTTACTTGCACCGAAAATCCATGGGTGAAGCACATCTTTTTTTTCCATATCGTTCCATTGCTGACATATTTTTTCATTTTAGTTTTGATGGTTGATTAGTAAAAAGTGTAGAAAAGAGGAAAAAGGGTATGTTTCAGGCCAACTACTCAAATTTAAAAACTTAAAAATGCTCCAATTCAAGTGTTCCGCTTGTCAAAAAGTCTTTCAACACCATGAAAATGTGGACACGACGTTCATGGTGAGGACTTTCATCCCCTCGCCAATGTGAACACGCTCATAGGCAGATCTAGCTTCCTATGTTACTGTGCACAGTAAGACTCAATATATCGTGGTTCCACTTTCTTCTAATAAAGTGTGACTAAAAGATTGAAATATAACTGGATTCATTTGTCCCACTCGTTTTAGTATGCACCTAATGTCGGCTCAACAGCAGGTTTGCGGTTTATAAACGTGCACCAAAGATTTTGAGTAGCCCTATAAGTAATCGAGTGGCGTCAAAATCGAACGATCTCGTGCAAATCCACTGGTTCATTTCGCAATACCTATAAAGTTGTCGTTAAATCGAATTAGTAAGTCAATAGTTTCATGGGTACTTGAGACGCAGCAGCATCCTACTGGTGCCACATATCACCCGGAGCCATGTTATTTGAAAATATCAAATAAATAATCCCTAATCATTGTCTGGTAACATTGGTACTGTTTATAATTATTATATTATACAGCAGCGTAGAAACCCCACTACATGGAGCACTTTTGTGGGTTTAATTGAGTGTCGGGTCCCATTCTAGAAACTGAAATTTTGCTTATTCATGAACCCATTGAACCAAATGTGAGCCTCAACAATAACGGTAAAAAAGGTTCAACTTCAAGCTGCTTAAGAGATCAATCCTTGAACTCCTGCTGTAGCTGGATCTTACATGCATATAGGCCGAAATCTTTTCGCAAAATTTTACACAGTAGACGGGAACAGCTCAAATTTTCACTAAAATCGCTTAATTTCTTCTGTATGCACATGACGTTGACACGCTATTGGCTTTTCGATATATGATGCGAAATACGATGAATAGCGAGCTCCGTTAATTGATTCTGAGGGCTAAAAATCACGTAATTTCCTATACTTTTCACGAAATAAGAACCGATTTTGGTAAATAAATGACTTGTCATTCAATATAAATGTCAAAGTAGGTTTTTCACATAACTAAGAGATCTTATAATATGTTTAATAAATCTAAGTAAATAATAGCTGCTTTTTAAACGGATCAAAGTTAAAAAATATCTATCATTACTTACAGCATATATTACAAAGGAAATCTCTGGATTCGGCATGCCTTCGTTTCATGTGCTCTTTCATTTTTACCTCTTGGCCTTGATAATCGCATTGTGTACACTTTACCGTCCGTAAGTGGTTGTCATTTATATGAGTTTTCATATCCAAATTATCTACGGATTCATGACATATTCGGCAAATTGATTTTATGTGTTCTCTATGAGTGGTCTTAATATGCGTTTGTAGTGATCTTTTTGAGAAGAAAGTTCCAGGACAATGCTCGCAGGAAAATTGACGAATACCTAAAAAAGAAATATAATTACAGAGTTATTTTGGTTCAAGGTATATACCAACCATTGTGAATGTTCATATGCGCTTCAAATGATACAGATCTCACATGGCGATTGCAAACGTTGCAACGTCTGTAATTTGGTTTTGTAACACGGGTTTTCTCTTGGTCTGTCAAGATTTTTTCTATCACAGAGAATTTGACATCTGGATTAAAATTGGATTCAATTTTCAGATGTAGATGATCATCTTCCTCCTCATCCGGCGGATTTAAATCACAATCGATCTGTGCTGTTGTGCTTTCTTCTTGTGATTCTTCTACTGAACTTGCGTGGTTTAGCATTTCATTCGATGAATCAGCACCTATGGACAATAACTCAATATGTGCCTCTTCGCCGACATCAATTAATGGCTCATCATTGTTATATGTGTTAAAACTGGTAACTGATTCAAGTTCTAATGTATTCTCCTCTTGGTGTTGTTGCATATGAGAGTTAAATTTAGCTAATGGCATAACAAGGTCACAAATACGACATTCAACTTTTCCAATTGAAAAGTTGGTTTCCTCATTATCGTCAGGATGCGAACGTGTTACGTGTAGATTGAGGACAAACTGGGAAAAAAATTGATCTCCGCATATTGTGCATACATAGTTTTTTTCTACAAAAAACGAAAAATAAAAAAAATAAGACAAAACAACTAATAAATAATTATACATAATAATTAAAATTAAAATTAATTCTCGACATTTCTGCTAGTTTTAGTCTTAGTAACATTGTCATAAATTCCTTGATCTTTAATCAAAAACAAAAATGATGCCAGTTGTAATATATATTTGATATTGTATTTGGTTGGCCAATAAATTCCCTCGCGTTTTTTTAGTTGCAATTAAAGATTAAATATTTATTATTAGGAACAACTTTACTCGGTTATATATGCGTCATTGTTTACTGTCACATTCTGCCACCTTTTGGACAATTTCATAATGCCCCTTTCATGGAAGGTTTGACTTTTTTGGGCGAAGAATTGCTCCAAGTTGATTTTACAAGCATCCAACGAGACGAAATATTTTCCATTAGGTGAGTACTGCAAAGACCGGCATAAATGGTAATCGGAAAGTGCAAGATCCAGTGAATACGGTGGGTGAGATAAAGTATCCTCTCCAAATTGCATCAACTTCTACCGAGCCTGCAAAGAGACATGCGGTCTAGCGCTGTTTTCTGTTATTGTAAAGAATTCACTTCTCATCGCTCGTTATCATCCGTTTTAAAAATGGTTCACTTTCGTTGCGTTTCTGCAGGAAATCGCTGATAGAAATACGATCAAGTAAATTGTTTTCACTCAAATTGTGCGGCAGCCAAATATCGTATCGGTTTACGATTTACGTATCAATTATAGCTTTGATTAGGCTTTCATTAATCTTAGCCCGTCGTCCAAAACGGGGTAAGTCAGACCATGTGAAATCACCACCACAGAGTTATCCGGACGCGTAGCGCACATTTTCCGTCCTATGTGGTTGTGCAGCGTTTTTTCTTTTCCGAAAATAAAAGAACATAACATGCCAAAAATACTTCTTATTTGTCTTCATTTTAAAAATGCGTAAAACACAACCTATCGCGATGAACTTTCTTTCACATACTTACTGCGATGTGTGTTTGAAGAAAACAAAAATTGCAAGCTACAATCAACACATACAAACGCCTTCATTCAAAGTTAACGATAAACAGAGAGAACTTATTGACCAACCCAATATGTCTAACTAAAAGTTTTTAATTCATAATACAAAAATATGTAAACAAAAACAGCAGAACATATGAGCGAATTCAGACATTCCACAGAGCAATATATTTAAATTTAATATAAATTAAATATCGTGGCAACAACTCGACATTCGAAGTGGTTTAAAGCTTACAGATGAAGATGGACAAATATCACGACGATGCGTATGTTACTAAATATATACTCTACCAAACATGGAGACAACATTCCAACAGATTTGACATGAGCAAAATTAAAATCTTTAAACGATGCGAATAAGAATGTTACGAGAAATGTTCGATGATAATTCAAAGTTCAAGTTGGTGTACAATACATCAAGACAAAGTCCGTTTTATTTCAATGTCTTGCAACATGTTTGTACTAAGTATGTATAAGGGCTCATTAAAGAATATAAAATATCTTCCCTTCTTTTTTCTGACTACAGTTCTATCATAATTAAGAATCACAGCCTTTCATATAATTTAGATTTGGATAAAACTGCTAATAAACAAAGACATAATTTCTACATTACGGTGTTTCCGAATTCTCAATCCAATTCCAGAAAAACTTGTTGCCATAATATGTAAAACAAACATGGAAGCACATATTTTGATTTGGGATACACCACGTTGAACACTAATCCTTTAACAGGGAAAAATGTTAATAAACTTAAAAGTTTACTTTACACGACAGTTGAACGTCTGTTTTTAACATCCCGTTACAATGTTCAACGGGATAGAATTTACAAGGAAAAACGACATCAAAAGGAATGAACAATGATCATAAGCCTTAATAAAAAGATGATAAAATTGTTGATTTTGACCCAGCATTTTAGTAAAGTTGGTATTAACATGTTTTAAGAAGGTAGATGGGATATCCTCAAACTCAAGTTTTACCCAGCGTTTGAAGTGGTGTGTCGACACATGCCAAGAATATGTAATGTTAGAGCCTGGACACCAACAAACATCGAAGTGAAACTGTACCTGTAATCTATTTTATAATTGCATCACAGAGATCAGTATTTGCCTTCATCTGTAGTGAACTACAAAACAAATAAGAAAGAATAAACTTATATATACCATCTTCCATCAGACCATCTTCTTGTTCGAACGTTTCAGTATCAATGTTATTCTGTTTGATTTCATCCTCATTATCAAAATGTTCATACAGATCCGTAGTATCCGAACAAAGAATCGCGTTATCCTAAAATACAAATATCATATCATTAAATTCTTCTAATACTATTGATATTAAAAACCACTTGTACCTCTTCATCGAGTTTCTCTAGCTTCGTATTTGCTGCATATTCTCGTAAGGCCCTATCAGCAGATTCAGCTTTCTGAATAAACTCATAGGCAATCTTAAGCTCTAGACCACAAGCACTGCACAAACTCTGCGGACAATTATCATTTGCCTCAACTTCAAGACGCGTACACGCCATAAAACAGTCGAGATACGTAAGATCGTTACCAATTTTGTTCTTTGAATCAACATCGAAGGGTGTATCAAAATCAATATATTCAAGAGATGTTTTTAAACACACCCTACATATTGGCAGAGAGTTAAACATTTCTAATGTATTTATATTTATTTTTTACACTGCACGTAAGGAATATTTTTCATCAATTTCCAATCCATGAACACTTTACACAAGCCGTCAGTTTTACTATTTTTTTGACAATTTTGGTGTGTTAGTTCGAAAATTCCTATCTCTATATTAGAAAAATGGACTAGATTTTTACAAAATTAATACGTTCTGTTTAATAAGAATTTCGAAGTGCGTATTTTATATTACTCCGAAGCCATGATGTCGAAGAGGGATTTAAATCGGTTTAATGACAGTGAATACTGGGTGCCTTCTCTACAAAGCTAGTGGCTTAAGGATGAAAGTATTTACCATATACACTTTGTAAACACTTGACAACCAATTTATGTATGTATTTGGAATTTAAAAAAATGGTTTCTTTAGCCATAACAAGAAAGGTAAGAGTAAAAACTAATTAGATATTTTTAATTTTCCAAAAAGAGAATATATTATAACTCTTTAAATATGGATGCACTTTTTTGCATTCATAATTTTTATATTGATATATTCCAAACGTTGAGTGACCTTTTTGTAATAATAATTAGACAGTATGTATACTCGAGTTGGAAAGAGCTTAAAATGTTACCGAACTAGTTGAATTTAATTAGCTATGTCAGTGTCAGCAACTGTAAATTGTGGTACGCTGATATATTTAGAGAAAAAAAATGGAAGGACAATGTAGATTGAGTTATTTTTGAATTTTTGAAAGAGATTATTTTCGTATCCTTAGTGCCAATCCAACTAACTGTAAAGTCAATATTTAGCAATAATTTCAGCCTACATTTAAATATTCAACTAAACCCATTGTAGTTATTTAAGTGGCGAGGTATCGTGTTCTAATTTGTGTAGCTACTTGCGATTTTCTCCCCAAGAATTGTATCAGCTGGTAGTGACAGTTTATGTTCTTGCAGTTAACCCGGACATACATTTCTGGTATAAGTTCGTGGGACCATCTACCTTTTGTAGTGATGTCCCGCCATAAACGAACTAAACCAGATGACTACTTCTACTGATCCTTTTGCAACCCTTTTGCATTGCAGGTAAAAAAAAAACACGCCCTGTTATAGAGAAGCAAGAACAGATGTCACAATTATAGCAACGTGGTCCTTTTATCGACTCCTGCACGTCCACCTCATCTCGAGCTGCAAAAAGAAAGGTTCATACGGTTGAGTATAGCAATGGAGGCGGTGCAAGAATTTTTGAAAAGACTTAACGTAGCAGAAGTGGAAGTGCTTTTATCTCCAACTTCTACAAATTTAGAAGTCAAAGCTGAGCACATAGCACTTTTCTCTCGTTAAGGAAATAATCTGTGAGTTGTTGATGTATCTCAAAAGCAACTTCTAGCCATCGATGCGCTGACATTTTGCATCACAAAAGTTATCCGGGCAGAATGATTTGCAATTATATATTGTGTCAGTAAACTTAAAAAAGCTGGGTAGGACAATATATGCCAGAACGATTCTATTTGCATTTTTCGAAGGAAAGTCACTGCACTTTCACAGCACTCGCCAACGAGCTGCTTAAATAAAATACTTGTGCTCCGGAGCATAAGTGACATCAAATTTTTTCCCTCATTTTTTCAGAATCAAAATTTCTCCAGAATTTTTATCTCAAAATGTATTAACACATACAAATATGTATAAACGTCAAATAATATTGTGTATCAAACTAGATTTCTGTTCTCGTGCAATCGGCTGTGTTTGGCAATTTATTATGCTGAGCGTTCAAATTGATTCGCAAGCAAACATATTTAAAAAATAAAAGAAGATGGAAGCACAAATAATAGGCATTTTATTATCCTCATCGTCGTTATCCAAACAAAGAAACTGCGCAATAAAAATTTGACATTTGACCAATACTTGTAATATTTTTGACAGCAAATTCCGAAGAATCCTTTAATGTTACATTGGTATCAAAATCGGAGTACAAAGAACAGAAGCTTTCTGCCTGCCCATTTGAAAACACCATTATCCAGCAAAGCCCCAAGATACCGTCACATGAGGTTATTTCGCTATCCCCTATAAATTAACATGGTGTTGTGTAATCCTTTCTGAGTTTGGTAGTTTTTCTAATGGCGGTAGTGTAGGTCGTTTTTGAATATTTTTTGCCCAACTACAGAATGACGGAAAATCTTAACATTGCTTTGACTACCGTACTCATATGCTCCAACATCAACTGCGGCAAAAGTATAATTGGCATCACATACGGTTAACAAAATGATCCTAAAGAATTCTTTATAATTAATATACTTTGACCTTGTGCCTAGCAACAGTTCCAACACAGTTATACCTTTTTCCATAGATGGCAAACTTTACTAATACTTCGCGCGGACACGCTGTACCATAAATGAATTACAACACATTGTGCAAACCTGTAAGCTGCTAGAATTTGCTAGGATGAGAGCAATTTACAAGTAAAGTTGCTGGAATGAGAGTAATTTATACATAGTGTTCACTATGGGTGTGTAATATGGATGACGTTTTTGTATAAAATATGAGGAGATAATTGTTGATAATTCACACGTATTAACAGACAGTCACACGGTTAGAGGCAATCTACTGAAAGCGGTTTTTGGAACGGCCAAAATCTCTTTTCTAAGTATGTAAATATCATAGATAAAGTAGGTTCGCTATTACGCAGTGACGCTTGAGTCACGACTATTTTGAAATTATACAAGTGCAAAAGAGAGAAAAAATGAGGTAGCAAATCAACAACCCTGCGAGTCGTGGGTAGAACTTGTGCCATTCAATTTGGCGAGGGGATGAAAGTCCTCCCCACAAACATCATGTTCACATTTTCATGGTGATGAAAGACGTTTTGACAAGGGCAACACTTGAATCGCAGCATTTTTGATTTTTAAATTTGAGCGGTTGGCCTGAAACATACTTTGTTTCCTCTTCTTTACACTTCAGCGTTCATCAACGATGATATGTCAGAAATGGAACGATATGGAAAAAAACGACGTGCTTCACCCGAAAATCCACTGTCAATTTCTCTCCCATTTTACACCAATCCGCCCATTTTACTCAAAAAACGTTGTCCACATTACACACACATAGTGAACTTTACGTGCTAATTTACTTGTAAATTGCTCCTATTCTAGCAAATTCTGGCAGATTATAGAGATGTACAATGTATTGGCAATTCACTTACAGTGTGTTTCAGCGAGGGTTAGGGGATTGTAAAGACATTAGTAGAGTTTGCCATTTAAGTTACAATAGTTCATCTATGGCTATGGTTCACAGCTATGGCCACACGGTTAGGAAGAATCAGTGGAAAGGCGTTTTTGGAACGACCAAATCTGGAAAGTTTTCTATCTGTGTTATCCATCGTTGTTTTAAACTCTAACTACAAAAAATTAAAACTCAATTGACATTGACGTACGATTGACATTTGTTTACTAGAAACGACAGCCACTGGGACACCATTGACTTTAGCCCATAATGCAGGAATCTGTACCTCCAAAAATGGAGGATGTTCTAGAAAAAATTGGTAATAAATTACCAGTGTGTAGGGTTTGTTTGAATATATCTATGGAGTATATTGATTTTGATAGTGTTCTTTGCCTCATTGATGGTGTTGAAATCACGTACTCTAATGGATTTGATATAATCGCTCCATTTTTGATTGATCACCCTGATAAATTGGTGAAAAGTTTTTGCTCATCGTGCGGGACTGATCTTCTTAATGCATTTCTTTTTCGTAAACGAGTAGAAAACGCAAACATCATACTTAATGATATAAATAATTATTTCAATAAAGAAAAAGAAAACCTAGCATATCAGGAAGAAACAAGGCGGGAAGGTGGTGAATGTAAAAGTCTTATAATACCGGCTGATTTAACAAGTGAATACGCTTCCCATACGTGTATGGATGTAATTTAGGTTTTATATTTCTCTATGTAATAAAATAATTGTTTGCTTCATCTGAAGTTTTTGTTATATAAGCGGAGCCCTCTAGTGTCTTAATAATAATAAATTCATTCCATTTTTTCAGGTTAATATGTTTGATGATGAAGGAGAGTCGTTATCGGTTTGCAAGATTACAAAAATAAGAAAAGCTAAGGAAAACGAAACTTGGGTAAATATCCAGCGAATTTCGTAGTAAGCAATGTTATCACTTTGTTTCAGCCAGCATCACCAAAAAACTCATTATACACAGACACTGATACTGATTCGTCTATAGAAAATGCATTTGCAGAAAATCAACTGCAGAATGTTCCTTCAAACAGATTTAAGGAACCAACTATATGGATGTGCAGTGATTGTGGAGAAATATATATGACCCAAAGAATGTTACATAGACATCGGAAGCAACATCAAAAAGAAAACAAAGAAATCAAATGTGAAAAATGTAATGAGCATTTTGAAACTATAACTGAGCTTGAGGATCATTTGTGCTTTCATAAGTTTTCCAAGCTAATAGCAGTCGAATCTGGTAAACAATTTTACCAATGCAAATTATGTAAACGGAAATATCGATCTGAAATGAATTTCAACGATCACATTAATATTCACAAAGGTAAGCTATGGTATGCTTAGATGTAGATTTACATGGTTTAGTCGTAACGGATCATTCCTTTTTAGGCAAAAAACCGTATATCTGTAAAAACTGCCTAAACCCCTTTTACACAAAACATATGCTACGAGTGCATACTTTTCGCTGTCATAAATCTCCACAAGGAAAAACGCGGAAGTCAAAAAACAGGGCTGTGGTAGAAAAAAAAGTGAAATGTCTAGATTGTAACAAAATGGTGAACAAATCATTTATGGAAATACATAAGGAGGTTCATTTTGGTCCGCGAAATTCAATATGCAATGAATGTGGTAAGATTTTAACAATTTAAGGATCATTTTACATAGTATTGTTACTTATTTATTTTGTTATACCAGTATATTGGGCTAGTTAAATGTGATCTAACATGACGTCCGGTTGAATCGTTTGGTATTCAGGGTCTCTTTTGTAATAATATAATTAATACATAATACAAGTACATAATTGTAAAACATGTGTTTTGCACAATTCTTTCAACCCCAATCTTGAAAAATTCACGTTACAGCTATACATTATGTACATATGTCTGAATTGTTCTCTTATAACAAAATGAAATAATTACCGATGTTGATGGACCAACGAGCGTACGCAATTGCCATGCTGTATAGGTGAAACTTATGGAAAAAAATTATTAGTTTGTGGGCGACGAATTTAATTTTTTAAAAAAATATGTATGTTGTTCGCGATGAGAAGGCTAATACTTGTTTGGGCGTAGTTAACAATGCTAGGATTTCATAAATCAAGCAAACTTTCATCCGATCGTGTTTTACGGATGAGTCGGGGTATGGTCCTTAACTCCTTACCAAATCAACTATCGCTGTCTTAAACAGTTCGGCAGATATCGGGTGTTTTCAAAAATCTCATACTAACAAAGAGCTGCAGTTTTTGCGTTTAATAATGCAGATTTTTTGTAGAACTATCTTAGTCAAACTGTATTACCCTTGTGTTTAAACGTCAACATATCGTCACACATGGGCAGATTAGTTAGACATTTCAATTGTGGCTGCAGAATAATTACAAGATTTTAGTGTGGAATAGTTTTGTGTTTTTTGGAGAGGAAAGATGTAAGAACTATTGAAATAATTTGCAATAAAAATAAATAAATCAATCAAATCTAGGACTTGGCTGAGTATTAATTTTCTTTTGCACTGACTTGACTTTTTTTCAACACAAACGAATGACGATCGCACAATGTTAAGATATGTCTGCGCAGTGAATGCGTTCAAAACACACGAGAAAAGATCTGCGATTGTAGTAAGTTAGAAATGGTGACGTTTATGAACTCTGTCCATTAGGTCATTACATAGGAAATATAAAGTTATTGTAGTGTCATGAAGTTGCGGATAGTTACTAAAAAAGTAATTATGTATATATTTTGAAAAATGCAGTATCACCCTTTTAACGGTGAAAGTAGAATTATACATTTAATACATTAGGTTAACTTTTTTCCATATATCATCAATAAAGGCAATTTTCCTATTTCAATTAAAAAAAGTCAAAGGGACGATCAGAGAAGATAATTGATAATGAAGAACCTACGCCAGCTATTGAAAAAAATCGAGCTACGATAGTTCTTTGCCGTGCTACAAGGTTTAAAATCTCAACTATGACCATAAGTCGTCACCTTTAAGCCATAGAAATACTGGTAAGACGGGGGCCTCACCTCTTAACACCAGCAAATATGCTACAACGTTTACAAATTGCAATACCTTTGAATAACAGACAATGTGTAGATAATTCATCATCTGCGATGGAAAATGGTTTTTGTACAATAATAAGAAAAGTAAGGGATGGTTATGCGTGATGAGTCTCCCAGAGGCTTGACAACCTGACAAGGCTGACCAAAAAGGTCATTGTAACTGAATGCTGGACGAGTGAGGGAGTTGTGCATTACTCGTTTCTTAAGCGCGGAGAAACAATAACAGAAGAGTCATACTGTGGAGAAATCGATATATGCTTAGCAAATTTTTTCCAAAAACGGTTTTCACTGGTAAATAGGTATGCTCTCATCCTGCTACAAATGTAATGCAAAACCACATGGAATAGAGTTAGTGCTGGTGCTAGCAGGGTTGGGATATTACGACTACTACACTTAATAAGTCTTTGTTTTTATAATTTTCTAATATTAATTTAACCGTAGACTATAATTCCTTTTTTTAAGATCGCCATCATGAAGTGGTTGTCCGTATTTTTTCAGGTTCATCATTGGGGAGGATCGAACCGCAAACTTCATCAGTACTTCGGTATCCTGGCGATCTTGGTATTCTTATTTCGATTTTGGCTCGAGACAACATTGGCTCCTCGAAGTTTGCTATCTGAAATCGCCATGTTTTTTTTTACTCATGCTGAAGTGTTTGATTATCAAACCTGCTTGCCACAGTCTTTCTCTGATGACTTATATAGATCCAAGAAGGAGTTGATACTCCTCTTTACACCATCCACTAAAGTAGATGCTACAGTGCTTCGTATTTGTTTTAAAAAGTTGATACCATCGCACTTCTAAGATGGTAGTCTGCTTTGTAGCGGTTAGAGTTAATGTTAATTTTTCGGGTGTCTGACTAGATTTCGAATAATCTCCAAAGGTTATCGCTGAATCGACCTCGTTAACTTTATTTAGTAATATTCCTAGGCCACAATGCCCGTATTGAGAGCTGTTTGGACTCTTGTCTAAAATTCACTCAGCTGTGGCTGGTGTTTAATTACACTACGATTATTTGCAAAGTGGCGGTGTTATGTTCTGCGGTTCCGTTTTTCTTTTGTCATCTTTGGCTATGGGAGAGTGTATTAACAAGTAATTTTTATCAATCTACGAATTGAAACTACAACGTCTTATCGTTATCAACAATGTCCTGTAATGAAAATAGGGTACACCCAACTGCAACCGAAGATAAATAATGAAATTAAAACAACCATCGTTACAAAGACAATGTAAAAAAGGGGAAAAAATTATAGCACTAGTAGCAAGAGTTTACGGTTATTTGTGTAATATATAATTTAGATAATTAACCTAATTTCTAATATTAATTTATATACACCGCTAATGTTGTCATAAGAAATAATGCTAAGAAGTTCGATAAGAGTTTTGTCAGAAAGCTGTTTACAGATACTTGAGTCGTGCTTTTATTTTCTGAGTTCATTTACGAAAGATTTCCGACCGAACAATGATACAAGACCTTTTTGGTCAAATTTTTTTTTATTTTTCTACATAGTATCCTTGTAACTCTACACACTTCTCCCAGCGATGCTCCCATCTCTCTAACCCGTCCAAATAATACTGGGCTTTTTTCTCTGGAAAATAATTGTTCGCGAAGGTGATTGCCTCCTCATTTGACGAAAATCTCTGTCCTCCGAGCGCAGTTTTTAGATGAGGGAACAAAAAGAAGTCGCTTGGGGCTAGATCTGGTGAATAAGGCGTAATTCATGGATTTTCGCCATGGCAACCGCTGAGGTGTTAGACGGCACGTTGTCTTGGTGAAACAGGATTTTTTTTTTTCTGCAAATGTGGCCGTTTTTCCGCAATTTCTGCCTTCAGCTTGGAAAGTAATGATGCGTAGTATGCTCCTTCTCCTTTACTATACCAAGAAACAGTCGCCATCACTTTCCTAGCTGAAAAAAACAGTTTTTGCTTTTTTTGGAGCCGGCTCGCCCTTTGCAGTCCACTGTTTTGACTGAATTTTTGTTTCGGGCGTATAATGGTGTATCCAACTTTCATCTACAGTATTTAATCGGCGTCAAAATTCGGATTCATTGCGCCAACAGAGCGTTGGAAATGTTCATTCGAACACGTTTTTGGTCTAACGTAAGCAAACGCGGCAACCAACGCGCGGACCGCTTTCTCATGCCTAAATCTTGATTTAATATGTAACAAACACGTTCTTTGGACATTTTCATAACCTCTACTATCTATCTCACTTTAATTCAGCGGTCGTCTAACACATTTGGTGAACTTTAGCAATGTAACCGTCAGTGGTTGCAGTTTTTGGACGTCCCGAACGTCCATCATGTCCCAAGCTCTTGCGGCCACGTTTAAATTCAGCTGCCCAAAATTTCACTGTGGTAAATGATGGTGCAGAGTCCCCATACACAGAATCCAACTCATTTTTGATTTGCGTAGGCGTATTGCTTTTCAAAAACAAGAATTTAATAACAGCTCGATACTCAATTTTTTCCATTTTCACAAAAAACACTCACATCGACTCACTCAAACGACTGTCAACTAAAAACTGCGCGTCCAAAATGACTGAAACATCGGTAAGTAACTGTCAAAAGATGCACAACTGACAGTCACTAGCTTTTATTGACGAGTGCCGCTATCTTTACGTTGCGGGCGGAAACTTTTCAGACAACCCTCGTATGAGTTTTATAAAATCATGCAAGTCAATATATTATTTTTCAAATTATATTTCACGTGAATTATATGGTTTGTTAAGAACAAACCAAAAATCTTTTCACATTTTAGTTGCGTCTGCCTAACCGGTTGTTTAACCTCAAAAACTTTTCTTTACATAATATTAGTCACTCGATAAATTGCATCTGATTTGAGCTTGAAAATTGTCATATTTAATATGTATGTGCATACGTACTCCTACGTACTTATATTTCTAATACCTTACTTAACACACGCATATAGTGTTGTTTTTAGGATAACTAATTCCAAAAACTATTTTTTGTGTTTTCAAAATAATCATATATATATATCCATCTACAAAACTTAAAAGTTATTTATTTTTTTTACGTATCATATATTATAGGCAAAGAATTCGGAAGTCGCTTAGCCCTAAGAACACACACACTTATTCACAAACAAAGTGGAGAATACCTCTGTCACATTTGTAATAAGATGTGTCAAACGATGTATGCACTTAAATCACACATTCAATTCAAGCACATAGCAAATCGAAATCTTGTCGGAAGTAAAAAGCTTAAATATCAATGTGAAGATTGTGGCTTGATCTTTCAATATCCCTCAAAATTGAAGGTCCATCAACGCAAACATACCGCTGAGGCTCCGTACAAATGTCAACATTGTAACAGAAATTATCTCCGTAAGGATCAGTTCGTTATACATATGCGATATCATAATAATTATTTACCATACAAATGTGAACGCTGCGATAAAAGTTATGCGACAAAAAATAATTTAACAGAACATACTAGATCAGTTCATGATAATATCACTTATAGTTGTGATAATTGTGATTTGAAGTTCAAATCAGTGACGGGTCTAAGAAAGCACAAGTTCTTACACACCGGATATCCTTACATTTGTCCAATATGTGGACTAGGACAACCATTTCGATCAGGGTAAGTTGTGATTTTTTTTTTTTTTTAAATTTAAATTGCTATATGTACTTAGATTTTGTTCTGTTTAAAGGATAAAAGCTCACTTGCTTAGAGTGCACAAGGACACATTTACAGAAGAGGAATTTGATAAAACGTTCCCTGTGGTGATTCCTAAAAGTGGGTTTCGTAGACCTAAGAGTTAAAGAAACAAATTAAGTAAATCATATAAAAGTATCTACTACACGTGTTTTATTTCAATGTATTCTTAAGACTAGTGATACACATTAAACAAAACAATGATCGTAATATGAATAAGTGTAAGTCCAATTCTTGATAATTTTGTGTCATATTTACTTCATCCAAGTTTTTTGTTTTGGTATTTATAGGTACAAAAATCTTAAATTACATAGAAAATTGTTGTGGAACGAAATCCAGAAAATCATAGAACAATCGAAAGGTAACTATATTTTTCGCATCAAGATTTTCTGCATATTGTTCTCAACCGTCAGCCGTCAGTACAAAATATTAAAATGCAAAAAATCTGCTTAACATGATTTTCCTCTCGAAATCTGAGCATCCAGTCAAATATAAGCCGGCAATGTATATTACTTGTCTTTTACTAAGATAATATATCATACAACTAATGTTTGCCGAAATGGAAGATTAACGGTCCCTGCGTTGTATGAATAGAGTACTAAGTCGTAAAACTGGAACGTTGGGCTCGCAACGTGTTCCGTTAAGGAAGAAGGTTAGTACAACCGCCTCAGTGATATAGTTGTTGCTTACTTACTTACACGGCTGAAGCTGGTTCCAGTTTTTTACACCTAGTTGTTTTGCATTTTCGATCGTTTCATCTTTGAACTGATCAGCACGATCAGTTTTGCTTCTATGGAAAATTATAAACCTGGTTCACTGGGAATCTAAAACTCGTTTGTATGGAATACTGTTTCCCACTCGCTCTATGTTGCTGAATCACTGTAGTCAAGGGATTTTTCCCTTTCATGCTACATCCACGTCTTTGACGAAGTATTTTTTCATAAAATCAGATAAGGTTGAGTATTCGATTCAGAGCGGAGAACGGAGTATGTGCCCAGACGGATCTTAAGCGTCTCAAAAACCTGGAAATTAGTGGATTTGATGTACATAATAGGTGATAAAGGATATTCTCGTCGGTTGCTACAATTTCGGTAATGCGTCAATCTATTTTTTTTTTGTAATCCTTATTGCGCGACTGCTGGACAACTTCCGATAATTCACTAAAAGGCTATACCGCGAAATATTCAATATTAACTATATTCTATACATCCAAGCGTCCTTGTTTTATCGGGAGTTTCTTTTGAAAACTCTATCAAGACTGGGCGACAGTAATGAACAGAAGAACCAGTGATTTTGCCATAAAACCGAGCTGAAGCATTCAGATGGGATGATTGATGAAATAAAAAAAATTTCTCCTTGAAATTTTTTTTTTTTTGTTTCAAGTAAACGCCTATTTTTTATTATTCTTCTACTAAAACAAAAATACAAAGACTGAAAGCCAAATAGATGTCTCTATCTCCCCAAATATATCTCTCTGGTCTTCCAAAAGTTTTTCCAATGCTTCATTCTCCTTTGGTTTCAAGTGTTCAGCATCTTCGGGCCGCAGTTTAATGCCGAGGCTGTTAAGCTCAAACGATGCATCGACGCTTGATGGTTCCACCCTCTGTGGTCCTCCCACCATAGGGAGAGTAATTGTTTGGTTCAGCATTGTAGCAATGTTGTATAATTTAAAGTCAAATGTTTTTCTTGGGTCAGCTAAAGTTAGACCAGATAAGAATGATAGGAAAAAAAAATTGAAATAAAGCAACAATGTGAGATATAAAATTTATTCTAGTTTTATTTTGAAGCTACGTTCATGCCATTATATGTGGAATAGCACATCATCCAAATGGCCACCTTGGCTTCGCTGGCAGTATTTCAAGCGGGCGGTCTAATTATTGATGACTCGATCCAATATGTGCGGCGTTATTCCGGCAATAGCGTGTCGAATGTTGCCCTCGAGCTCGTCCAAAGTGGTTGGCTTGTTAGCGTAGACTAGACGTAGGACTTGACGTAGCCCCAGAGAAAGTAATCGAGTGGTGTCAAATCGCATGATTGCGGCGGCCAATTGATGAACGCTCGCCGCTCTTCTTCACAACTTCGAGTGTTGTGTCGCTTGTATGGCATGTAGCGCCATCTGGTTGGAACCACAGTTCGGATATATCGATGTTGTCGAGTTCTGACCACAGAAAGTTGGGTAACATCGCTCTATATCTGTAACCATTGACAGTAATGATGTCACCTTCCTCATTTCGAAAGAAATGAGGTCCGATGATGCCGCCATGCCATAACCCTAACCAACAGTCAATCTTTGTGGATGCATTGATGCTTGGCCGAACTCTTGTGGATCGTGTTTGCTCCAATAACGGCAATTTTGCTTATTGACATAGCCGCTGAGCCAAAAATGGGTCTTGTCCGACAAGATGATTTTTTGGTCAAAATCCGGAACTCCCCCAACATTTCCACAGTCCAATCACCGAACTCACGGCGTTGTCTATGGGCGTCCGGCTTCAATTCTTGCGTCATCACAATCTTATACGGATGTATACCCAAATCCAACCACAAAATAAGCCGGGTTGACTCTGGCGATGCCCTGGGTCTTCTTCGGTACTGGCCGCTACGGCGGCTATGTTTTCTTCATTCCGCACCAATCACTATCCGATTGGTGGCTTAAGATCCAAAAGAGTACTCACGTTCAAACTTTTGAACGGTGTGACCAAGTGCCTGCACACTGAAGCCATGATGACGACCAACCTCACGACGAAATTTACGTTGCGTTTTTACAACTGAGACGGAGTTTCGATATTTTTTAATAATTTCCGTTCGGCAAGCGTAAAACCATGCATGATGAAATGACAAACCTTACTGAATATTTTGACAGCTGGCTGTCATTAGTAACTGTGACAGCTGCTGAAACATAACAATCATTGCTATCTGGTCACCTGTTATAAAATGGAATTATGTTTGTGCAATGTTTAACACAATTCCACATTTCCACGAAATCGATTCCAATTAGAGTTCGGTTTCCTTTCACTTTTGGCATTCTGATAAAGCAGATTTTCCGAAACCTCTTATCAATAATGATGTCGACCACACTATCGTAAACCGGCAAAAGTCAACACTGCATTAACCGGCTTAAACGAGCATCTCTTTTTTAAGAACTGTTGATATAGACGAGCTACAGCTACGCTGGTTTTAACTGCTGTTTCTAAATATGCTTCGCCATGAAGTCCGTTAATGTTTACATTCACTGTAGGGACGTTTTTTCCAATCACAATGGAATCTAATAAATTAAAATCAAATGCATTCGGGCTATTCGCATTTTTGTTGCTTCAGCTGGGACAAGTTGTTCGATAGTAGCCAAGCTCCTTAACCATAGCTGTTTAAATCAGGCTTCTTATTTTCCGCACCCAAATTGTGATGCTCTGTACTTTTCTTAAGATACGGCTACGTTTTTTCTCATTAATCCTCTCCGAGTTCACATGATTTCTGTTCTCCGCATTAGTAAAGTTGCAAGAATAAGAGAAATTTATAAGTAAAGTTGATGGAATGAGAGCGATTTGCACGTAACACCGCGTCTCCACGAGACACAAATATGTCAGACTAAGTTTCAGACATTTAGTCTGACATTTTTTTCTTTTGACCAACTTTTTTGGTCAACTTTGTTTCTTTGTTTATTTTATTTCAGGGTTGATGTCTACAGAGATATCTTGAATAAAAACCAGACATTTATGTCTTGATATATATCTTGTCTGCAAACTACCCGTCTCCACTGGACATTTTGATTTCATAAAAAAATTTTTAACACCAGTGATGTCTCGTGGAGAAGTGGTGTAAAGTTCACTATGCGGATGACATCTTTTGAGTAAAATGGAAGAAAAAATGACATTGATGACAATTCACACATTTTTACAGCAGTGTAAAATGGATAGGGGCGATCAGTGGAAAGCGGGTTTTGGATTTCCAATATCTGGAAAGTTTGCCATCTATGTTAGTTCCTCTATGGCCAAGTGACCAATTTTTTGTTCAACATGTCCACTGAACACCCTAACCATAGACTAACTATACCTAGATATCAAACTTTCCAGATATTGGAAAATCAAAACCGGTTTTCTACTGATCGCCCCTATCCGTGTGACTCTGGCTGCGAATACGTGTGAATTGTCATCAATGGCAATTTCCCTCTCATTTTATACAAACCACGCCCATTTTAAACAAAAAAACGTCATCCACATTACACACACTCGTGCAAATCTCTCTCATTCTAGCAATTTTACTTGTAAATTGCTCTCATTCTAGCAAATTTTGAGAAAGTTATAGAGATGTAAAAGTGTTGGAATTCACTTACAGTGTGTCAGTGCTAAAGTTAAGGGTTTGCAAAAGTGTTAGTTGAGTTTGACATCTAGGTTAGTTTATCTATGACCCTAACCCAGTCAATTTGAATAAGCGTATAAAAGCTGCAAAATTTATTCGATAGTTATTAAAAAGTCCTTCAATTACTATTTTTCAGAAATCATTTATTCACACGCGAAAGATTTTTTCACTCGTATGAAGTGTGGACTATCGGGTTAGGAGTAATGTTTCTTTGGCTTTCATACCAATGAATGATTTTTCGGACTTGGAAAAATATTCGAATGTTTTTCATATGAATGAATGATTTTTTTACTCGTTGGACTTTGGAATGAATGATTTTTTTTTTCACTGGTTTGGACTATCGGGGTTGAACGTTTGAAATTTATATTAATGTGTATATAAGTTTACTTAACCCCCCTCCCCCGGTACTTTCTCACTAGCCGCACGCGTTTGACAAAATGTTGGGATGCATGAATGTGAATGAATGAATAAATAAATCTTCGATAGTTTAAATCATTCAGTTACTAATTATCTACAGTCGAATTCATTCGATATGGGGACTACTTTGAATTATAATGGTATCATATTTCCACTGTTATATGATAAGTATTAAGTCCAATAAAATTAAATACACAATTTTAATTTTAGTAATTTGCCAATTACTCATACCCCACTAAAAAGGAAATCCTTTTTTCTTGCTCTTCTTCTTGTAAAAGAAAACTTTCCGATGATGGCGGATTTTCTCTTTGGCGACGACAATAATCGCAGTTACATATAAATAAATTTCAGATCAGATCTGTAGTACCCGAAAAAAATCTCAAATAATTGAAAAGACTCAATATTAACAATAAAATTATTTATACAGTTTAGTTTTATTGAACTTTAGGTCTTCTGTAGCCACTTTTTGGATTTACTATTGGGAAAATTTCATTAAACTCCTCTTCGGTAATGGCATCTTTATGAACTCCGAACAAATGGGCCTTCATTCTATTAAAAAAAAAATATAAAACCATGAGATCAAACCAAATGAGATACTACATTTATTACCCAGATCGAGACGTATGTCCGGCGCCGCATAACGGACAGATATAGGGATATCCTGTGTGCGCATATTTATGTTTTCTTAACCCTGTTATCGATTTAAATTTTACGTCACACTTATCGCAATTATAGGTGACTTTTGTATGACTTGCTCTAATATGATCATTTAAATTGCTTTTAGTTACATAACACTTATCACACTGGTCACATTTAAATCGAAAGTCATTATTGTGATATCGTAAATGAACTTCTAATTGAGGTTTTCGACAATACGATCTATCACAATGCGGGCATTGAAATCTATTTGTTATATTGTGTTTTCTTTGGTGATCTTTCAAATAAGAGGGATATTGGAAAACTAAACCGCAATCTTCACATTGATACTTTTTGCGGTCGGACAAATGCATAAAATGCATATGCTTTTTTAGAGTAAAACTTGTTAGGCAAGTTTTGTCGCACACAGGACAAACAAATTCTCGTTTTTTATGTGCGGCAGAATGAGCTTTGAGTCCAAATTTCGTTGCGAATTTTCTTTCTAAAAAGAGAGATACTGAATAGTATTAATAATGTTATGAATTATTTATTTCACTTACCACAAACACTACAGTTAAATTGTTTTGTTAATGCAGAATGTGATTCCATGTGCTTTTCTATTAAAGATTTTTTAACAAGTCTCTGACAATGTTGGCACTTTTCAAAATCCTTAGATTTTCTTTTTTTCGAATCTTGATTTGCGTGTGCTCGCCATTTATGTAATTGCAGATGTTGCTTGGTGTAGAAAGCGTTTGAGCATAAATTGCACACATGAGGCCTCGAACCTAAAGAAGCACAAATATATTATGTTCTTATACATATTAATTTCGAAAATGACTTATGACAAGTCGTTAAAGTCATTTAATCATTTGGGTGATCCAATGTTTTTTATCAACAGCATCCATTCGACATGGCACACGAAAATTTGTTGTACTTTAAACAAGTTTCATACGATTTTCTAAACCAACTTTTTATTCATGCTTTGCTTCGAACTTCTGATTTAATCTGCGATTAATAGAAAATATTCATCAAAATATTATCACGTCTACGGATTGGTTTTGTTATGAAAACACAATTGATACTTCCAAATTGGATGAACTATTAATTGCTGTTGTCGGCAGTTAAAGTTAAGGCTTTAGAAATTTATTATTGATAAATAATAACTAAAATAAGAAAGAGAAATATAAAAATCAAGGTTAAGAAATGGACGCGGTTATGAGTGGTCGATTTGGCAGGTAAGATGCAATCGTCGTATGTACATCAGCATTGCTAGGCCAACTCGGTGTTGGTAGTATAAGATTTATGTGATCATCAATACGAATTTTCTTAACCAGTAATCCCCAAAATATTGCAACATCAATCATTGATGGCACCTAAGTACTAAGTTAGAAATGCTGACGTTATTGAACTCAGCCATGTTTTCTGAAGAATAGGCTGTATTAGAAGGAAGAGTCTTTACTTTTCGACTTACGAAAATAACGTCTTCTGCAGAATGCCAGATTCTTACAACTTTATATGTATATACTGCAACTCTTCGGTAGTTTTCAATATGTCCACCTTTGGCGCGAATAATGGCCTTGCGACGGCCGAAGAGAGCATCGCACGCTGCACGCAAGTGGCTCTGCGGTATTTTGGCCCATTCCCGGCGAAGTGCTTGTTTGAGGTGGTCCAAACTTTGGTGTTTTTTAGTGCCAACCTTCGCCTTCAAAATACCCCAGACAGAGAAATCCAACGGATTTGCATCCGGATAATTTGCGATCCATTGTGTCAAAGAAATGAAGTGTGGAACATTGTTTATTAACAAATCTTGGTTGACGCGCGCTTTATGAGACGGTGCCGAGTCTTGTTGAAATGTCCACGGTCTCCGACCGAAATGATTATTTACCCAAAGCTTCAATACTGCCTCTAAGACAGGTTCACGGTATACGATCGCATTAATTTTGACGCCACGGTCCAAAAATTCGAGCGGGGAGCGACCATCGGCGGTTATGGCGGCCCAAACCATCACCATCGGTGATGCCTGCTTTCTGGTGGCCGTCCGAAGGTGTAAATTTTCCTCTCTGGCAAGTAAACTCGGTCATTTTGTTTGTTGACATATTGCTCGATAACAGATGGCGACTCATCGGAAAAAACCAAATTCGGAAACTCACCACTTTCGTACAAGCGTAACAACTCCTTCGCTCTTTCGTCTCTAACTTTTTTCTGTGGCGGTGTAAGATCGTGTGCTTTTTGGAACTTCAATGGCTTGAGCCCAAGCTCATTTTCCAGTATGTGTTGCATCCGGTCCAACGTTATGTTGAGCTCACGAGCTATTTTTTTTCCACTTCGACGCGGACTTCGCTCAATTCGAGCCTTCACTTTCCGAACCATTTCTGCCGATGTTGCTGTTTTTTTGTGACCACCTCCATGGCGTTTTGCAACGCTGCCAGTATCACGGAACGAGCTATGGTTCGAGACATAAATGATTTATTCACGTTGAGGTGCTGGAGGGCTCTAACGATAGCTACTTGTGGTTTTCCAGCCAAATCGTTTAAAAGGCTTGTAAATAATAAAATTATCTGTCATGTGTCAAAATTTGAGCTCACTGTCATGAACGGTTTGGAAATTATAGCAGTCTGAAGTTGGTTGCAGTTCGAGCCAGTTAGGGTGTACAACATGTACATTTGGGAATGAGTGAAATAAGATGCTCGGATATAGATGAGTTCCCTGTGTTAAAAAGGAATACTCTACTCTATTCTAGCTTCAGTTCTTACATGCACTATAAACACTCGCTTATCGGTAACAGGTTTTCTTTGTTCTGATGCATCTTTCAGGGTTGTAGTTAGTCAGAATATGCGTGCACATAACACATACCCATTTAGAGATTTAAAATTTTTTTTTGTACATGAAGAATATAGAATGCTAATTCGCTGATATACATAGATAGGAAGCTCCTCTAATAGAGCACACAACTCATTCTACGAGGATTAATAGTCTATCAAGAAGTTCAGAAAAAGAGTAATCATATGTCTTGCAAAAAATTTCGAGACATAGCTCGGCTAAAAGGTAAATATAAGGTACAAAATATCGAAATCATTTCTACGCAGGATAATTAGTACGTAACCTCCGGGTGGCCAAATCAACAACAGACCATATTCTATTTTAAAAAAATACTAAGCTACGATAGTCTATGATAGTATTGTATTTAACGATTAGAGCACGAACAATTACATGGCACGGGTACATTCTGGTCAAAAAATATTTTCACGACAGTAAAGAAGATTCAATTTACTTTTTAAAGGCAGAACGCGCGTGTTATACATAACTTGAAACAATATGACCGAATGTCTCAGGCAGAGCTTTATAGTAAGTAGGGAAACAACAGAAAAGGCAGAATAAATTCCAAAACTACAAACCTCTATGTACATTTATGTGATCTACAAACTCAGCCTCTGTACGATAATTCTTCTTGCATATACTGCATCCATTTAAAATTTTATCTGAATTAACTGTCACCAACTGCGAATACTTGTGAAACAAAAGGTGATCATCAAGTTGTTTACTTGTTGAAAATACTTTGTCGCAGTTATTACATTCGACCTCGGTGTTTTCTTTCGATTTGTGTTTTTTACGATGTTCTGTAAGAATTTGTTTTGTTTCACAAACTACTTCGCATTTATCACACATAAATACTGGTTCTTCATTGTATGCATAATTAGTATCATAAGTGATTTCCTCTAGTTCCATAACAGTGTCAACATGCACTGGCGTTGTGGGTGAATCTGGATCTACCTGCAATTTTTTTTTATTTAATTACTTCTCATAGCGTTATACTATTGTTAAAGCATTTTTAAGTTACTTTACCTCAAATTCGACACTCCTTTGATTTTGGGGTTGTGTCACATCATCCTCATTCTCAATTTTTAATATTTCTTCAGAATAATTCTGCATATAAGGAATTAATATTACTGTTGCACGATTACTGTTTTACCATAATAATATGTATGATGCTTACAATATTTTGATGATTGGCTTCACAATTTATAAATTCACTTGCCAAGAAGTCCGTATTAACTTCTTCCTTATAATCATCTTCATTATTTTCAAATTCCGAATCTACTAGACACTCCTCATCCTTACATTCAACATTTTTCTTGCTCTCCTTGTTAATGCAATGGACCTTATTCAGTATAAAATTCGCATTTTCTACTCGTTTTATAAATAGGTACGCGTTAAGCAAGTCTCTTCCACAAGTAACACAAAAATTCGTTGGTAACTTTTTTGGTAATTCTAGAGCAGGTGATAGTATTTCATTTAATCCTTCCGAATATGTGACTTCCTGACCATTCACTACACAGAGAGCCCCTTCAAATTCGATGTACTCCATGCAGATGTCTAGGCATACTCTACAGATTGGAAGTGATGACTCTAGGTTTAAAGCTACACGATTAATGTCTGCAGGCTCTTCCATATCTTTCTTCCTATTTGATTTTATAATCTGCAGTAATTTATTTTTATTATCAAGATAACTTTTTTTGTTTTTTTTTTTTTAAGAACAACACTCAAGTGGGTATTGACGGAAACAAAACTTGTTTGACATATGTGACAGTTGTACAGGGATGATAAAGTGGTATGATGATTTCATTTCTGATGATTTACTTATTTTTTTCAAAGGAACATGTAGTTTTCTTAAATGTTGTAAGAGGAAAATACTTTACTTCCAAATTTTAATGAATATCGAAGAAACAGTAATTGACATATTTGAAAATTTTGTGAATAATTATTCGTATTTACGATAAACTATATATCATGGATTAAGTAAGTTGAGATTTATCTTTGTTCAGGGAGAAAAAAAAAACAGAATAGAACAGCACAAATCTAGTTAAAACAGAAAAGTACAGACATGTGTTAGCTATCAAAAATTTAAACATTCCATATTTTCCAGTTCCAGCGGTTCAAAATCAAAATGGTACGAAATGCTCATTGTCATTTAGATCAGCGGCCAGCGTGCAAAGATTATCATCTCAAAGAATAATGAAAATTAACGCAAAACATGTTTAATTCTATTAAATTTTTTATTGTACTTACCAAATTACCACTACAGATTGCCCTTTTTCTTGCTTAAGTTCAATCTCTTTAACGAAAAATTGCAATCACAAAAACAGCTTTCACAGCGCATGTTTAGAGAGATTCAAATAAGTGCAAAAGAGAGGGATAAGAGGGAAAATAAAACAAAAAAAAAAATTTCCCGAGACACCGCGGGCAAGATTTCGTTTGCATGTTTTTGACATTTCTTTTTGTCCTTCATCTTTCTTTTTCGCATTTGCTTTATTACTTCTTTGGCTGTTGTTACGAGCACAATATCTCAGTATGGAGGATGAATTTAAATGGACCAAAGAATTAACAAGCGAGCTCATTTTCAATCATGAAATGTACCCGTCCGAGCTGCAGTTGGTATCCATGCAACAATAATCATTTACGTAGAGTCCAATAAATTGTTTAGCTCTGTAAATGCCATTTTTGCTTTTATAATTAATTTTGCTTTCAACTTTCAACACTGAGAACCAAAGATGAAATGAGAGAGAGCTGTCAAACAACATGAAAAATCGAAGAATGAGAAAAAGGCTTCGTGTAAAAATGCCCACATCACAGAAGGACAGTTCAAAAGAAAATAACCAAAACATGCGCATCAAACTCATGCGCTGTGTAAAAGTCGTCAAATGGCTGAAATCAAAACCAATCCAGCTATAGCTGTTTTGCCACTTTTCACAAATCTGTTCTACCTCAAGTGTAGGTGCAGAAAATTCTATTCCAATCTGCTTGGAACACATTCATTAAACACAAAGCAGATCAGTTTCGGACTGTAATTTTTCTCATTGAACACAAAAACTTGGACTTTTCTGTTCTGAACTACTAGGAACAACCTTACTGGATAAAGCTTTACATTTATTTTTTTCCATAAATTGCCTCAAATACATGTGAGTTGGAAGCAACGTCAACATAGCTAAACTAACTAGATGTCAAACTCTACTATAACTTTGTCAAAATTTGCTAAAAGGAGAGCAATTTACAAGTAAAATTGCTAGAATGAGAGCGAATGCGTAATGGAGACGACATTTTCTTGATTAAAATGGGCGTGGTTTGTATAAAAGGAGAGGGAAATTACCATTGATGACAATTTACACGTATTCACAGACAGGATCACACGGATAGGGGCGATCAGTAGAAAACCGGTTTTGATTTTCCAATATCTGGAAAGTTTGATATCTAGGTATAGTTAGTCTATGGCCTCGAAGCTGTAGATGAACTAACATAGATGGCAAACCCTACTAATGCTTTTCCAAACCTTTAAACTTCGCCAGACACACTGTAAGTAAATTGCCTCATTGTACAAGCCTGTAAACTGCTGAACGAGAGCAATTTCCAAGTAAAGTTCACTATGTGTGGATGACGTTTTTGTGTAAAATGGGAAAGATATTGACATTGATGACAATTCACAAAATTCCACATCATGTTCCCACGGTAGAGACGATCAGTGGAAAGTTAATCTATGCTGGAGACAGAATGATCAATTGCATGTGTATTCTGCTTTAATATGATCTGGATTTTCCATGGATGAACTAACATAGTAGCAAACTTTTCAGATATTGGAAATAGTGATGTACAATTCGATTACTTTTGAGTAACGAATGATTACTGATTACTTTAAATTCTGTATCTGGTATTTGGTATTCGATACCTAGTACTTGATCTCCCAGTCAAAATTCATTTTCTGGAACCAGAGTTTGAAGTACATATCAACCCAATGAGTCTTGGTATTCGATATTGACGGTTTAAAAGTATGAGTGGAGAAAAGTAGTCAAAGTAATTAAATTGGAACTGTATGATATATGGAACATCGTGCGACTGTGACTTATTAGTTTGATACGGTGAGACAAGAGGGTGCAGGACTAGGAGAAGAGAAAAATGGAACAGTGTACTGTGTACACATGCATATGCAGTATAGAACATAATGAAGGAGGGAAACGAGACGTACTGCTGCTGTTGGGTTGCTGTGTATTTGCATTTACATAGTATGTGTACCATATTTTATATTGCTTCTTTGGTGTTTGTCAACAAATGAGTATCAGTATCGAATACTTATTTTGATTAGTATTCGGTATCGATACTCATTTCAAGTATCGAATAGTAAATACCGGATAATTACTTTTCGCCATTAGTAATTGGAAATCCAAGATCCGCTTTCAAATGATTGTCTATACCTATGTGACCCTGTCAGTGAATACGAATTGTCAAACAATGTCCATCCCCCTCATATTTTATAGTGAATTTTATTTGTTAGTTGCTCTCATTCTAGCAACTTTGCTTGTAAATTGCTTTCATTCCACCAAATTATTGCGGTTTACAGCCTTGTACAGTGTGTCTGTGCAAAGATTAAGGGTTTGCAAAAGTATTTGTAGAGTTTGCCATCTGTGTTAGTTCATCTATGTTCTAAACTTTGCTATAATATTTTATGAGATAGTACTGTAAATATGAACGGAAAACATATTTCGTAAACGCTCACGTTTTAAAAAAGTACTTTGCTTACCTGCCTACTGAAATTTCATTCTCTGAAAAATGAATAATTCAAACTGCTAAACTGGAATTATAAAAAAAAAAAACTTTATTCACAAATTTATGACTAAGTTAAAATTAGCAGATAAAAACAACATTAAACAGCTGCGTAACCAAAGCGATCTTCAAATTTTGGAGACTTACATGTCAATAGCTCATAGTTCTGAAATTTATTCAAATAAATACCTTTCGAACGTATTCTCTTTAGGAGCATTTGCTCATCAAACTTTGGCTTAGGAGGTAATGTTGACTTAATTATAGAATGCACGAACTCTGTCAAAATCGAATTATTTGTTGGTTCATCTGATGTTGATTTGATTTTCTGCTTAAAATGAATATGTGACGGTGAACCAGAATTTTCCGATTTCTTTTGATCGATGTTTGATTTGCCGGTTTCGACTGAAAAGAAATCATCGTTGGCTTGTGGTGAGTTATTTTTGGAACCGGATTGTGGCAATTCGTTTTGATCAAAATCCAAAGAATCAACCTTTTCAGAATTTTCCATTAATGATTGCAACTTTTGAAATGTATCTATCATGCGCTTTTTAAATCTGACAATTTTAAGTAATTTCTCAAACAACTCTGTATCAACACTTTTAATTTCAGATACAGTTTTAAATGTAACGGATGAAATTTTATTTCTAACTTCAGTTAATTCTGAGACATAGAGATTATTAATACTGTCCTTGACATCGTCTGCAAAAAGCATTGCAAAGTCAAACATAGCACTGGCGTTTGTCATATTTTCAATGTATCGCTTTTGCGCCTTAAAAATAACTGCAAGTATCTTAGAGTAATTCGTTTGATCTACAGGAACCTCTGTAGAATGATTAAGCGATTCAATAATCTGACTTAGCATCATATATGTTTCATTTTGATTATTTTCAAATTTTTGAAGGTTTAATGACTCAACAACATAAACATTGGCTTGAAGACGTTGTTGTTCTGTATAAAGATTAAATAAAGTATAAGGCTTTGATAAATCTATGTCTACAGAAGTATTTTGGAATAGGTTTAAAATTTTTGCGGTCTCGACTGTATAGTTATTCATAAAATTCAATAAGGCAGTTGATATATTATCCATTGAACTCACGTTATTAACTATGTGCAATAGATCTTTTATCATAAATGGTTTCATTTGTTGCCTATCACTGGATTCGGTTTTTATTTTCTCAAAAATCGACAGCATTTCGTTAGCTAAATAAATGGCACTTTCTTTACCATCAAGTACTTCAATATCCACTGATACCGTTTCTGTTACCTTTTGCTCCGCATAAATATTGGAATCGGAACAAGAATATTTTCCAGATTTCTCTATTCCTTCTTGGTGAAGCAGTCGTTCTTTATACAACAAAATATCGGCATTATAATTTTTAAGATTAAAATCAGAATATATATTTTCCTGAGGTAGATCATAACAGCACTGCAAAGCTGAAGGATCGATGGGGTGGGCTTCTGTATTAAAAATATAACCGCCCGCTTCAATAATGCACATACCATTCGGAGTATCAAAAAGTAGTCCTTCCCTCCCGTCATTGTGAATGAAATTTTCCTCATCGAATAGAAGATACAAATATTTTGTTGTTTCAGAAAGAAAAAAAGATTCCATTCGATTCTCTTTACGATGATCACGAACATTTTTTATCTAAAAGTAAATAAGTGTACATATAATGTATAAGGCATATTAGATGGATAAGACTCAAAGAAACATTTAAAAACGAATGATGCCAAATATTAAAATCTGTTATTAAAACCGAAGTGTTTTGATTTAAAAGTGGAGATTAACGAATAAAGGTAATTAAAATATTAGTAATTCGTTTCGCTTTCTCAATGCCGGGCCAGCTTTTCATTTACCTCCTTAAAAAAACATTTTAAAGATAAAGCCTAGGATTATCTTTAAAATGTTTTTTTTTTATTTATTGTATACTAACATGTAATACCTAACCTAACATATTGAAATGAATATTAACTCTAAAATAAACGTATTTGTAATAGGCCCAAAAACTAAGTTAACGTTCTAAAATGCAACTAGTATCATTGATAAATAACTTTAAAATGAAGATCAATATTTTAACAGCACGTTTAACAGGAAAATTATGGAGGTCACAGAGTGTGTCATACTGTCATATTGCCACGACTAATATGCTATTAGCGAAATGCATTCATCTTCTTATAAAAGGTAAGTGTATGAGAAAATATCATATGCAAATATTTTATCACAAAAAAGTAAGGATGAGGCGTAATAATATTTAGGAAAATTACTCACAATCTGAAAATTACCTGTGGAACAAAAGTGAAGTAATATACAGCTATATATATTTTCACCAATATAAGGAACACACGAGAGTAAATTTTTAAATTTTTCGGGAGAACGGCATGACGAAAGTTAATGCATATATGAATACGCAACACTGAGGGCTATTTTCATGACAAGTTTCAAATTGGATAATGACAACAGAAAATCGAAACATACACTGGCGATTACTAGGATGAGGCCATACATTTTGCAATCGATTTTCACTCTTCATACCTGTTTGAAATTTTGTACCCGCAAACTTGTACTACCTGTGAACGGGTACATATTTTCTCAACAGGAAGTCATAGAATTAAAGGGTAAATAAGAAACGACCGTTGGAATTTCCCAAGATCAAAAAATGAACTTACTGAAAAGCGTATAAAAAGATGCGCCACTAGGATGAGGCCATTGTGAATATTTCGTTGCAGCAGTTTTTTGCAAAGGTTTGTTAAGAATATTTAAAAAAGCGTTTTTATTTATTAAAAAAAAAAAAGGGTTCCGGAAAGACTTTGACAGCGACAGAAAGAAGAAAAATAGATGCTTTCAATGAGTTAGGACTCTCAGGCCGAGAGTATTGGTATTAGAGCGATGTTGAGCGCTAGCCAGGTATATCGTGGCTCCCATGGATGTATGGGCATCCCGTGAACTTAAGTCTACACGACAGGCACGTCAATACACAAGAGACATTCTCACTGCCTGTATATCGGCAGTGAAGATGCATATATTAGCTATCAGTGCCTCTAATACTGACGCAGGTGATATAGACACAACTTTCCTTACTTCTTTTTTGCACAAATCGTAGTCAAACTCCAGTCACGCTTTATCAATTTCACTGCGTCCGCTATGATTATTTAACGACTGAAACGCTTGCTACTCGAAACACTAAGCGCTTAGTTCTTTCACTTGGTCAATAGCATTTTGTAACCATTCTTATTCCATCCCATATGAGTCACCTTTACAATACGAAAATAAGTACCGTTAATTTTTTTGTAAATGATACATTTAGTATGACTAAACCGTTTGTGTTAGGTATATTTTCACCGCTGAGCTTTTTTCAATTTGCTTCTCTGAAGACGTGTGCATTTAAATTCCCATTAGTGAAATGTACACATTTCTATATTTGATGTTCTATTTATCTTTACCGAATACTCAATGTCTACATTCCAAGTTTCACAATTGATAACCAATTTTATGGTTAACAATCAATTGCTTAATTTTGACACGATTACGATCTTATTGGTTATTATCTGTTCGCTAGCAATTTTGTACGTTTTCATATGCACATTTATTCTGCCAAGTTGTTTCGAAGTATTTGCAAGAAAATTGTTCATTCATCCAATCATCCATTTCATTATTGTTCATTAGCACTGGGTGTTGAGAGAAAATACGAGGGGCGATCAACATATTCTCGATATCGGGGTGAAGCTGTGGTTGTATATATAAATTGACTTATTTATCAAGCAATACTATTATTTTAGTGCATTCATGTAAAATTTCATATAAATGTGATTATTAATTCGCGTTTTATCTCTAGTTAAACAGAATCATAATGGCAACTGAGACGATGATGATGAAAATTGAGCATCGCGCTGTAATTAAATTTCTCACTAAGCAAGGAAAAAGTAAAAAAACTATTCATGAAGAGATGGTGGCTGTTTACCAGGGTTCCGCACCTTCATTATCAAGTGTGCAAAAGTGGTCAAGTGAGTTCAAGAGAGGCAGAGAGAGCATTGAAGACGACCCCCGCTCCGGCGCCCCGGCTACTGCTTGTACGGGAGAAAGCATCAAAGAAGTCGAAAAACTTGTTCTTGAGGATGCCCGAATAAAGGTGAAAATGATGGCAGAGATCACCAAGCTTTCAATTGGTACCATTCACACCATTCTTCATGACCATCTTAACCTTTCAAAGGTCAGTGCAAGGTGGGTGCCACGAATGCTCACAGCGCCTCAGAAAAAAGTGAGTATCGCATGCTGTAGAGAGCTGGAGATGTGTAGTGAGAACGCGGACGGTGTTATGGATCGAATTGTTACTGGGGACGAAACATGGGTCCACCACTATGACCCTGAAAGCAAACAAGAGTCCATGCAGTGGCATAAAAAAGGAACAGACCCCCCGAAGAAGTTCAAAGTCACTCCGTCTGCCGGGAAGCTCATGGCCACAGTTTTTTGGGGCTCAAAGGGAATCTTGCTCATTGAGTACAAAAAAAAAGGTGAAACCATCAACGCCACATCCTACGCTTCCACTCTGCATAATTGGCGGGAGGAAATTAAAAAGAAAAGACGGGGTAAAATCGCAGCGGGTGTGTTGCTTCTTCATGACAACGCTCCTGTTCACACGGCGCGAGTTTCCAAGGCTGCTGCACGAGATTGTGCTTTCGAAGAAATCCAACACCCACCCTATAGTCCAGACCTTGCCCCTAGTGATTATTTCCTGTTTCCGGATTTGAAAAAATGTCTTCGTGGAAAAAGATTTTCGGATGATGAAGAACTCAAGTCGGTATTTTGCAGAGAAAGAGGAAATTTATTTTTTTGAGGGTTTAAAAAAGCTTATCTCAAGATGTAACAAATGCATTGATGTTAGGGGAGATTATATTGAAATTGAATTCGCATTTTCCTTCATATCGATACCGAGAATATATTGAACGCCCCTCGTACTTGCGTAATAAATGTTATTTTTTTTAAATAGTCTATTAAGCTATTAATAAAGGAAATATTGTATTTTTTTTTTCAACCTAAATTTAAGCAACAATGCGTACGTTATAAGTCATACAAATACTTACTGTTGCATATCCACAAGAAGTCTTTGCGCTAAATTCTATACTTCTTATCATATCTTCTCCAACTTCTAGCAAAAATGGATCTTTGGTAGCTCGATATAAGTACATTGCTGATTCGGCTAACTCAGGCCTGAGTGGATAGCTTTCGCGATTGGCGCCTGCCTCTGCACTGGGAATATTATAAAATTCTGGTAAGAACCCATATTGTCTCCAAACTTTATGATAATTTTGTAATGTTCTCATTGCTGGATTAATGTTGCCAATTAAACTTAATACGCCCGGCCAATAGGCTTCCAATGACTGAAATACTGGTAGGGTGACTTGCCCTTTGTTCATTCCAACCCAAACGTACCAGTCATCACGTTTCATATATTTGTCGATTTTGCTCCCACCCTCATGAAAAATTTCCAACAAATCAGGACGATTGAGCATTATGGCACCCTTTACAAGATATTCAAAGAAAGAATCCACACCAGCACCAATGCCCGCATCTTGAGCTGTCCATCTTCCTGTTTGTACATCAATATGATTACCAAGTAACCCGATCTGTGAGCGATGATCCCACAACGAATAAATAGCGTTCAACGCTACTTCTTCATAAATTGGATCCCCAGTGAGTCGACTTAATGCGCCAAATTCTATGATAAAGGTTCCAACACCTGCGGTACAAGTAACTGACGTTTCTCCAGCCGGAACGCCGTGCCTTGAATGCATATTAAATAAATACAAATTTAAAAAATAAGAAATTACAATTTACTTTAAATTCACAGTTCCATATGGCATTCCCGTTTTCGTATCAAAAGCTGGTAGAAGTCGCTTTGCAACATCTTCAGCTAGCCGCAACAAAGGACCATTGCACGGCCAACCGGGTTCAAGTTCCATACCGGCTTTTCTAGATAATAAATGTGCCCCTAAGAGTCCACCGACTATTCGAATGTTCGTTTCGAAAACGGATACATTAATATCGTTATCAAAGTTCATCTTTTTGATTATCAGATTTGCAACACGTTGAAACTCTGTAAAATTTCCCATCACAGCGAGTGTATCTAAAGCATCGATTAAAGTTAATGAATAGCTGCCCCAAGTGTTAATTCCATCACAAGTTAGTGGTCTTAATTCGTCATAGTCACTGGCATGATGTAGATATCCATCGTAGGCATGTCGGAACATTCTCCGGACCTCTTCTCTACAATTGGAAGTGCGTTCAATTTCATATGCTAAGCCTTTTAGGATTATATCAGCTACCTTAGTTTGATTTTACGCGCAGGTGTAAATTTTCGCTCACATGTTGTAAATGAAAAGAGTGTAACTACAAAATAAATTTTAAAAATATTTATCAGCATCGCGCCTACACGTACATATTTTTGAAACCTTATAGACAGCTGTCAACAAAAGCAAACGAAAATAACTGACAGCTGATTGCAAGGGATAGGTTCAAAAGATGTATCTATTTTGTTGAACGTGTTAATGGAGTTTTCGATTTGGTTTCAGTCCGGAGATAAGGTGTTTCGGATTCCAGTGTAGCACTAAAAACTTATTCTGAAAATAGTATTTAACATATAGAATCGGGAAGTGAAAATTTGCTTCTGAAATGAAAACCAAAATTTTGCTTCTGAAATGAAAACCAGACGCAAAATTTTAATCCTGAAAAAGTGAAAATATAACATACAGAGACGGACATAATTATTCACACATGAGCATATGCCATACTAAAATCGCCAATAAAGCAAAACTAAATCATATATTATTTTTTCATTTGCTTTTGTAATTTATTATTATTTTGTTTATTCATTAGAAATCAGTTTTTTTTTTACTTTTTTGAATAAGTCAAGCAAATTGAGTATGTATGTGA
Source organism: Volucella zonaria (assembly GCA_963966105.1). Lineage (NCBI taxonomy): Eukaryota > Metazoa > Arthropoda > Insecta > Diptera > Syrphidae > Volucella > Volucella zonaria. The sequence goes on from OZ014532.1 coordinate 163,944,947, forward strand.
ATAACCCTTCTCTATAGCATGGACAAAATTATTCATACAGTTGCATCTTTTAATGGTTATATTAGGTTTTTTTTTATGGCGACACTAAATGTCATGAGTTTGCTGTTGATTGGAAGGATAACGTTATAAATTCAATGTTTCGTTGGTTTCTATAAGTGGAACATAGACACGCGTCATTAAGCACCCGCAATGGGTCGAAAACAAAAGGAAACAACAGAAGCTGAGCGAAAAGTGATTTTGGACCTGCGTAAACAAAACAAATCCTACGCAGAAATTGGCAAGATCGTTAAAAGAAGTCCATACACGATCTGCAGCATCATAAAACATTTTGTGGAATTATCGAATCTTACAAGCCGACCTCATAGTGGGCGTCCACGAACACTGACTGCAAGAGAAGAAAGCTTATTGGCAAGAAAAATAAAAAAAAAATCCAAAAATTACATCATCTGAGATAGCTGCGGAAATAAGAGAAGAAATAAGTAAAGAAATCCATGCGAAAACCGTTCGTAATACGGCATATGCATGGGAACGATAAAACCCTGTTAATTTAATTATCTATGCGTTTGCCAAAATCAATTTTTTCTTTTTCAAGACTATTTCTTTTTATTCCTACCGCACTAGACCGCTTAATGTTTTTGTTAGTTTTTTTTGTAATTCCTGATATTTCACTTGCATCTTACTGTACTTGTACAGGGACGAACTGTACACATTGGCGTCGGCAAGAAGATCGCCCGAAAGAGGGGGAAAGATTATTATTTAAGTGGGAAGGGAAGGGTTACTTGCACCGAAAATCAACTTCTGAACTGGAATTTCGGGTGAAGCATGACATTTTTCCCATATCGTTCCATTTCTGACATGTTTTCTTATTTTAATTTTGATCGTTGATGACCAAAAAAGTGTAAAGAAGAGCAAAAAAGGTATGCTTCAGGCCAACTTCCGCTTGTCAAAACGTCTTTCATCCTCATGAAAATCGCTAATGTGTAAAGAAGAGGAAAAAAAAGCATGCTTCAGGTCAACTGCTCACATTTAAAAATGAAAAATGGTCCGATTCAAGTGTTCCAATTGTCAAATAGTCTTTCATTTCCTAGAAAATGTGAACACAACGTTAATGGGATGGACCTTCATACACACGTCAATCTTAACAGGCACTTTGCCAGTTGAGCTGCAAGTGTCAGAAATGGAAGTGTATTAGTGAAAAACTGTAAATATATTGATTTTTTGGTTTTAGTTAATTTGAAACTAATGAAGTTAGTTGGCTGGGTTATTTGTGGTGATAAGACGATCACCAAACTTTATCTTCAATAAACCGAATTTGGGACGTTCCATATGCAAGTAGCACAATCCTGCTGAAACCGCAAATGCTCCATGCATTACAAAATTAGATAACATTAGTGTCTATATACGTCTCGCCGGCATAATCTTGGAAGAAATACGGCCCAGCGGCCCCCCGGCATAAAATCCACACCTATCAGTAAATTTTTCGTATTCAATTGCTATTTTTGGAACACCTCCTGGTATGGGTTGACCAAATGCAGCGATTTTGCTTATTAACAAGTCAATCTAACTAGAAATGTACCTCGTCACTGATGATGATTTTCGGGTAAAAATCCGGATCCTTTTGCATTTCCAATACCGTTCAATCATGAGGGTCATTTGGCTTTAGGTCTGGAGTCACTACGACCGTATACCGACGTATAGCCCGGACTTGTGAAGACTACAGTGGTCTCAACGCAATAACGCTCTTAGATCTTCTGTATAACCCAACTTCCCACCAGGTTTCAACGGAACACAGCACAACGGCGTCAGCGTCTGTTGTATGAGAAGAACACTGCCGTTATCTGATGGAAGTTTTTAGAAACCTCGCAAAACATATTTCGAAAAAGACATGTTTGAACAGTCGGAGTTGAAATTTCTCATCCTCAACCCCGCTTCCATTTCGGGTCAAAGCCAGTCAACGCGTTGCAGAATTTTCTAACACAGGTTTGGATTTTTTTGGTCCGTTCACTGTTTCGATTGGACGCCGCGCTGACAAGAGATTGGTAGCACTATTCGCTTGCCTAGTTGCGCGCGTAATACACGTACGATTTATCGACCGGCGCATGCATTTTGACGGTCCGCATACATATATGTATGTATTTTTATTTTATTTGCAATTATTTTCTAAACTGCTTAATTTAAGGCAGTTGCTCTTATTATAAAACAAGACATTTGTTTTTTGTTTTTGTATAAGTAAAGTGTGGCCTGCTGGGAGCCGCTCTTGAATATTAAATTAAATGTTGACTATTTATAGGTGTAGGCATATATGTATGCACATAATATATATAATATATACATTTTTCTTCTTTCGATTCTTTTATCTATTTATTTATATACATTTTTTTTTGTTAAATAAAAATTTTATGAAGACAACACAATTTTTAATAGTATAATAGGTACGATCTTATATTTCCTTTTTTGTTTCTTGCGGTAGATAAATTTTTTTTTTCTTTTTTAAATAAAAATTTTATGAAGACAGCACAATTTTTAATAGTATAATAGGTACGATTTTATGTTTCCTTTTTTTGTTTCTTGCGGTAGTTACATTTTTTTTTGTTTTATAATATAAGTAGCATGAATCTTGTTCAAGAATTAAGTTCTGCATGTAACACAATTATTTCTATTCTCACATTTCTTTAAATGTTTTTTTGTAGTGGTAAATCTATAGTATATGGGCGACCACGAATTGTATCTGGGTCGGTGGTCGGTTATTTTCACAAGAAAAAAAAATATTTATCATACAAATTAAATTTATAATTAAAGGGATAGGAAAAAGAAATCACCGGACTTTTCCTTTTCTTTTCCTTTTTTTTCTGCCTTTCAATTTTTTAGTTTTTTTTTTCCTGTTTTTGCCTCACTATGTCATTTTTATAGATTTTCACTTCTCGACTGAGAACCTCGTGGTTCAGCGCCCACATCACCTATGCCCGCCTTTTGCAACCGGGCAAGAAACTCAAGCTTCTCACTCGTCAAGCCAACGGTATCATCATTCGATTCCATGTTACTCAAGTACACTGTACATATACATAAAAAAATAAACATGCACGCTCTCTTGAAAAATTCCCTTCTACATCACTGTTTGAAGGCCATGCTCCCTGAACGGAAGATACGTAAGATAACCACTCCTTTTAACATCGCCATTGCTGTTAGTAGGTTTCAGCATTTGATGCGATGTTTGAATTTTGTCTGCTACATTTGCGAGCGGCCGTTACAACTTGGTAACTTGCAATTCCTTCAAGTCGCCAGCCGCGACACAATGGTTCAAACGCCCCGAAAATATAAGGCAGCTAAAGGACTTTTTTTCCAGTTATTAATTGTTATCGAAAGTTTAACCATTCGATAAATTGGTCACCCTCTCCTTATCCTATACCTTCGTTAAACAGGACATAAGAGTTTCACCGGTAGAGACCTGGTTTACTAAAATCTAAAACTTCATTCATGAGCATGAGAGTTATGTTGTTTTTTCGTGTACTGTTGATGAAAGCTGAGGGAGTCTGTTGATGAAAGCTGAGAGACGATGTCGTGTTAACTTAGCGTCATGGAGTAATAGCTGTGGGAAGCAGCCGTTGGAGGTTGATGGAAATTTTGTGGCGGGTGACAGTTTCCTGCTTGATTGCTAAACGTATGGTGAAACCAAAAATTTATTAAACTGCTTTTTTTTTTTTTTTAAGGAACTGAACACTCAAGTGGTTATGAATACACTTATAATGCCTCAGCATGTGTTAAGTTTTTTGGAAAATGGGATAGAGAGAGAAAGAAAGATGTTTGGACTAAGTGGTCATTTCGCTCTATGGGTGGCATCCAACATTTAATGGGGAGACTAAATTCTTAGTGGAAGTTGGCTTAATGTTGATTTCTAGTCAACTACTCATCTTAGTTGATTTTCGTTAACTGAAAAAGTGAATACGTTTTTCGGGCGAGGCTGGGATTCGAACACCGAACCTTGCGATTTGGAAGCCAGTCCACTACAACATGAGCTAAAGCCTATCTGCACTGGCTGAAAATTCGAGGCTTGGATGGGCGTGGTGACATGCAAGTTTGTTACATCTCCCTGTAAAAAAAAAGAATTAGGTTGAATAAAAATAGAACCTTATCCAAATACTTACCAGAACATCTTCCTATCTATATAGAACAAAACAAAACAATTTAATTTGTTTGACAATTGTCAAACCCTGAACCCAGATGGTAGGGATAGGAATTCAAACTTCGAATGAATTTCGATTTTCGAAGAAAAGTAAGAAGGTGGTGCCAAGCCAGCAAGGTTTAGAACCAATAATTTTAGGCAGTGGGTAAGGTAGGGAGCAATAGCTTAAAACTTCCGGTAACAAAAAAAAATTAAGATTGTTCTTTTTGAAAAATTAAAAGGCCTAAATAAAACTGTATAGAAATAGTGCGAAAGCGACAAAATTGAAAAAAAAAAAATTATAAAGGTGAAAAAAAAAGCTAAAAAAAGGAGGAAAATCAGCTAAATAACAAAAAAAATTAAATATATATATTTATATGTAGAGAGATATATATGTATGTGCATGGACAAATTATGATATATCAAAAATAAAAAAATAATAATAATAATAAAAAAAGGGAAAACAAATTTAAAAGCGAAAGGAAATTATTTGTGGAACACTTCGAGGAAAAAGGGAAAAGGGTAAGTGCTAGCAATAAGTGTGTTGCAGCATTAAAAGCATGAATTTAAATTTAGAGTTGTAGTTGCGAGGAGTCGGGCGAGATTAATATATACAAAGAGAAGTGAGAGCGGGGCGATCACGGCAAAAAAAAAGGAAATTAAATACCGTGATCGCCGCCTTGTTGTGTTTTGTCCCCCCTTTTTCTCCTTAGTTCCCCTTCTTGAAGGTTCGAAAGGATAAGCGGAAAGTGCCTCCAGCAACTTCACGAAATATGTAAATTCATAAAAAAACAAAAAAAAAAAAAAAAACCATATACATATGTATATATATAAATTCTTTTTATATCAAATATTAAATATGAAGTGTTAGTGTTAGTTTTATATTTTATTTAAGATTTATATTGTAATGTATACCTAGCGCTGTTAGTTACCTACCTACATATGTATATATTTTCTTTATTCGCCTAAGTTTAGCCAAAAAAAAAAACTAATTCAATACACTACTCCTAGTTACCCCTTAGGGAAGGCAGCAAAATGGTTGCCATACCCTTCGAATTTGAGCTCGAGTTTGAGGCAGGTCAGTAGCACACATTAATCTCAGGTGAACATAGATTAGTTTTTTTTGTTAAAAAAAAAATATCTATATATATATAATTATATACATCCATCTAAATATACCTACATATCAATATAATATATAATAGTAGTTAATAAATTAATAGTAGTTAATAAATCCACACTTGTAAATATACAAATAATAATAGGTCTTTGAATATTATAGAGCCGAAAAGTAGACTATAAATATGAAATAAAAATAATAGAAGGGCACAAAAAAAAAATTTATTTTGTTTTTGTCTGAAATAATAGCGTGCAGACAGGCGCTATTATGAGCGCCTGTCAAGGAGTGAACACAAGAACCAGCCCCATCCGGCGAGCCTAGCCGTGCCTCGCAAGCATGCCACGCTCTTCACTCCGAGGCATCCTTTCCGTTCCTTTCCCAGTCCGGTCCACATCCGGGTTTCCTGTCACCTTCTCATCTCCAACGCCCTCTATAATTCTATATTTCTAAATACTCAAACCATTTTCTTCCTACCTTCTACCTATCTATCTTAAACCTCACCCCTATTATAAGTTTATGGCTGTGATTGTCGAGGTTGGTCAACCACGCTTTGTTGCCCCCTCATAAAAAAAATCAAGAACGAGGAACAACGCAATTATATAGAAACAGGATTATAATCAAATATTTATACAAAGTTTAAAGTACAAATAATAATTATAATAATTAATACTTGTTGGGTACAGAGGAGGCTTCGGGAGCTACCGCGTTCAGATGGCGAAGTTTCACATTCTTCATAACTGTATCGGCATTGGGTGGTTGATGTAGATATTTATCATGATGACTATGGACTGTACATCGTACGGACTGTACATATGGAGGGATTTGCGAGATTTGCGAACTCGAGGAGTACCTGATCGGTTAACGCGTCTGGATCATTTTCTACAATAGTACAGTTGGCTACAGTCACAGAGGGGCATGCCATATGTAACCCAGCGATGTCGCTTCTCCTGCCTTTCTGCAAACGCTACATATAAATTGCTACCATTGTGGCAAACTTAAACCTAATCAACTAATCACGTGCAGAGCACATCTTGTTTTGAGAGTCTTTTTTTTACAATGTATTTGTGAGCAGTGCAAAGGGTTGCAAAGTATTAGTAGAGTTCACGATTTATTCATCCTCATTCGCATACATATTTTTATTCCACTTTTTAAACCCATACTTTTTTTAAATAATATCAAAGTGCATTATTATTTAAATCAAAGTGCAGGTTTCCTAATTATTATTTTTGGAGTGATTTACATCAAATAATAACTTAAGCGATTCCTTTCAAATGTAATCGTTTCGGTTTTAAAATTTGTCTGCTATAGACTTTTTTTTTCGCCAGTGAATTTTATAATATGCATATAGATCTAATTAGCCCCTTCTCCTCTATTATGGGCAATTTTACTACATTTTTGTGCAAAAAATACGCAAATAGACATTTCATTGAATTAATTCTTATAGCATTTTCTTTTTTTTTCACTTTAAAATTGATGCGTTCACGAACAGACCTATTAATTTGCACTGCTTTGATTTGAACATAACCAAAAGACTTTTTTTTCCTTCATTGAACAAACTTTTTAGTTGGTGCATATGATGAAATATCTATCGTAAAGCAGTTGCTTTCACGAAGTGTTAAGTAAAAGTAGAGAATACGAATTCAAAATAAAAAAAAAATGGGGAAAAAAAGTAAATGTAAGATCTTGAAACAAGCATCGACGTACGATAAAATAACTCATTTCCTTTTGATTTAATTAGATTCCAAAGGCAGTGATGGTAAAGTTGAGAAACCTGACGCTGGAACAAAAGGTGCGTAGCTGTGAAATGTCAACTAAACTAGTAAATGAATATGCACCTGCATGTGTACGTTATTCGGTTTTTTTTTTTTATTTTTTTTATTTTTTTATTTTTTTTATTTTTTTATTTTTTTTATTTTTTTTATTTTTTTATTTTTTTTTTTTTTTTATTTTTTTTATTTTTTATTTGGTTAGTTAATTGGTAGGAAAAATGTATGTTTTCAAAAAGACTATAAATAAGGCATATTAACATTTTTAATGCTTGCAAAGGCCATGATTTCAAATAAATAATTGTTTTGAAATGTCTAGCTGCGCAATAAAGGTTTATATCAAAATACACGTATACATATATTTATATACATACATATGTACAGATATGCCAAAGAATTGGAATGGAACAGCCCAGAACAATATAAAAAAGTACCTACACGAACTACTATTGAAAACAATGATTTATGTTTATGTTTATGTTTTTTCTTCAATATTTTATAAAGCTACTATAGCGCTAGATCTGGCAATATAAGAGAGCCAAAGAAACATATAGTAAACCAAAACAAAACTTGTTCAATTGATTTTTTAATATTTGGTATAGGTATTTATTTTCTCTGGAATTGCATACATACATACATATTAACATACATACGTACGTACGTATGTGTGCATGTCATGTACACATTGCAATGGGGTGCATTTCGAGATGTGTTGTAATCATATAGCATTCAAAAAATTATTATTTTAAGGGAATTATTATTTTTTGGGAATTTTGTTTTACATCTAATGAAAAGATAGAACTTTGAGTTTCTTACCATTTATTTGTTGCTATTTCAAGAGTATGCAAATCAAATATCAAGTAAAAATCTTCAATAGAACGTAAGTTGTACCACTACGAAGACACCCCCCTTGGAAAAAAGGACACGCACTTCCTCCACGATTTCGGCTCATTGGCTTATCAGAAAAAAAAAAAAAAATTATCTGTAAGCCAAAGTGCATCGAATGACCTAGAATCATTTGAAAATTGAGTTTTTGGCAGACTTTTGAGAAAAAATTTTCAAATTTCATCTTTTTTTTTTTATGTATTTGTTACGAAAAAAATAGAAATACATATTCGGAATTTTAGGACGATTCTAGATGATGACTCTACTACGTCTACATGTGCTGAGTCTACCCTATAAATTTTAAGTCAATCAGTCAAACCGTTCTCGAGATATGATATAGTAAAATTTGAGAAACACAGTTTTGAGAGAAACGCGTTTAACGTCATAGAAACTTGTTTATACTTGTATAAGTGCAAATTTGTAGAGAAGCATCTCAGGTATCAAACCAACACATCACAATAGGCGGAGACCGGGTCTCAATTCAGTCAGCTCCAAACATTTGCTTCTTCTAACAGCTGTATCTTTATAACGACTTCAATGTTAAGGAATCAATTTATGCAAAAAAAAATCGATTTTTTCAATCCATCACACGGGGAAACCGCTTTTCTGAATTTTTTTTTAGATAGATACATAAGTAGATATATTTAATAAATAATAGTTAAACATTTTCAATATTATATTCATAGGTAGCTTGTAGAAATAATATAATATACTGTACACTCAGCGAAATTAAATTAAAAGCAGATGCAATTTTGTCCGGAAAATGTGTTCGTAGTATAAACCAACATTTACGAGGGTTGTCTGAAATGTTTCCGAACAATGATACAAGACATTTTTTCTCAAATTTTTTTTTTATTTTTCTCCTTGTAACTCTACACACTTCTCCCAGCGATGCTCCCATTTCTCTAACCCGTCCAAATAGTACTTGACATTTTTCTCTGCAAAATAATTGTTCACGAAGGTGATTGCCTCATCATTTGACGAAAATCTCTGTCCTCCGAGCGCAGTTTTTAGATGAGGGAACAAAAAGAAGTCGCTTGGGGTTAGATCTGGTGAATAAGGCGGATGGTCAAGCAGTTCAAACCGTAATTCATGGATTTTCGCCATGGCAACCGTTGAGGTGTGAGACGGCGCGTTGTCTTGGTGAAACAGGATTTTCTTTTTCTGCAAATGTGGCCGTTTTTCCGCAATTTCAGGCTTCAGCTTGGCAAGTAATGATGCGTAATATGCTCCTGTAATAGTCTTTCCTTTTTGAAGATAATCGATTAAGATAACTCCTTTACTCCAAAACTCGGATTTGTTTCGCCTAAACTGCGCCAACAGAGTCAGTGGTTGCAGTTTTTGGACGTCCCGAACGTTCATCATCTCCCAAGCTCTTACGGCCACGTTTAATTCAGCTGCCCAAAATTTCACTGTGGTAAATGATGGTGCAGAGTCCCCATATACAGAGTCCAACTCATTTTTGATTTGCGTAGGTGTATTGCCTTTCAAGAACAAGAATTTAATAGCTCGATACTCAATTTTTTCCATTTTCACAAAAAACACTCACTCAAACGACTGTCAACAAAAACTTCACGTCCAAAATGACTGAAACATCGGTAAGTAGCTGTCAAAAGATGCATGATCGTGCGAAATTCAATTAAAAGCAGTCGCCTTTATGCTAAAAAGCTGTGAGTTGGAAACGAAATCAGGGTTTTTTTTTGGTGATTATAATTGAAAATATTTTTTTACATTTAGAACTTTTTGGTTTCGATGATTGTTGGCCGCAAGTCAGAATGGGAATACGAAAAACGCTCTCGAATGAGGAAATCGCCAAAATCCATGCGTATAAGGATACCGGTGTATCCAATCGCCAAATTTCCATTAAATTAAATCGATCGGCTTCCGTAATCGATAATGTTATTAATTAGGAAGTAATTACAACGCGAATTGGAGTAATAAAAACAATCAAAAAATTTCACCAAGGCAGAAATCGGCCATTATCCTAGCTGGGTTGCAAAAAAATGCTACTGCTTCTAAAATTATTTCAGATTTAAAGTTGCCGATATCTAAACCGCGTGTACAAAAAAATTTATCTGGCAGTAGACTGATTTGAAGAAAAATGAAGTCAAAACCAGCTCTTACAGAAGCACATAAAGTTGCCCGACTACACTTTGCCAAAGAACACATGACATGGTCTAAACAGTGGAAAAGCGTGATCTTTTCGGATGAAAAAAAAGTTGAACGGTCTTAATTATTATTGGCATGATATAAAAAGTACTCCACTAAGTGAAAAGGAGGTGGATATTTGATGGTCTGGGCTGCTTTTAGCTATTATTGCAGGACTCCACTGTGCAAAATTTCTGGCCGAATGAAATCAGAAAATTATATTACTCTGTTGGAAGATGTTTTGGTAGGCTTTGAATCAGCCACATTCAAATATAATTTTCCAGCAATCATGTATCGCCTTTAATCTGCCTGCCTGCGATTAACTAAGTAAAGATATGTTTATTTGTTTTAGTCAATTTTTTTCTTTGCTTAAATAAATCATTTGTATTCAATAAGTTTGTAAATAGTATGATTATCTGGCTTGAAGATAATATCCGACACATTTTTGTTTCAATCATGCAGGCTTTTTAGCTAATCTCATTCGGCGATGCTGGCGTATTGGGTGGCATTCATTCGCCCTTCTACCTTCATACATTGACCAACACCTTCCGTACCCACTCATCCCCATATCATTAAATTTCGGCCGCCAAATTTAACTGTTGGCCTCACGTGGCAGTTCTTGGTTGGTTCGACAGGCTTTTTGCAGGTGAATTGGCGGCGACCTTCGGAGCCACGCATGTGACCACACAACTTTTGCCCAGCCATGTGTGTGGTGGTAGTGGACTGGCTTCTAAATCGGAAGGTTCGGTGTTCGAATCCTAACCGCACCCGAAAGACATTCATTTTTTCAGTTAATCAAGTAAGATGAGTAGTTGACTAGAAATCAACAACAAGCCAACTTCCACTAAGAATTTAGTCTCTCCATTAAAGGTTGGATGCCACCCATGGAGCGAAATAACCACCGAACTCAAACATCTTTGTATCTCTCTCTATCCCATTTTCCAAAAAAATCTTAACACATGCTGAGGCATTATAAGTGTATTCATACCCACTTGAGTGCTAAGTTCTTTTTTTAAAAAAAATAAATGTTTCGAAATGCATAAAAACCGAAAAACGAAATGACTTGAAATGGTCAATACATATAGCCACGCGGCAATTATAGCAAAATGAATATTTTCTCTTTTTTTGCGTTAAACAGAGCACACATTTTTATCAAAATTGTTTGCATTTGCCTAACTGCTTGCATATGTAAATGATGTGGCTATTATGCACAAGAAACTAGCCTTCGCATAGGTATGAACTCTGCTGGTAGTACAATAGATAGGTAAAATTCCGCACATAATATACATCTGATATATGTATTGGGTCTACAAGTAAGTTTCCAGCGTTTTTTTTCCAAAATTTGAAGTGTTATTATGAAAACATAGTTACAATGCTTTATTCAAGGTATCGTCCATCGGAAGCTACAACTTTCCCCAATCTTTCTGGCAATTTATGAATTCCGGACCAAAAAAATTTCTCGTCTTTCGAGCCCAAGAACGTATCGAGCCAATTTTTGATTTCCTCTACTGAGCTGAAGCGTATTCCCGTAAGAGCGTTCTGCATCGAACGAAACAAGTGGTAGTCAGATGGTGCCAAGTCTGGACTGTAAGGCGGGTGAGGCAGAATTTCCCATCCACTATTCTCCAAATAGTATTTCACCGAAACCGCAACATGTGACCGAGCGTTGTCGTGATGAAAAATGACGGACTCATGCCTGGTCTCATATTCTGGATGTTTTTCTTTTAATGCCCGCTTCAAACAAATTAGTTGGGTTCGATATAATGGTCCTTTGATGGTTTCACCACTCGGAAGCAGTTCGTAGTATACGACACCCTTTTGATCCCACCATATGCAGAGCATGACCTTATTCACGTGAATATTTCGTTTCGGCGTCGATTGGGCGGGCTCGCCGGGCTTTGTATACGATTTTCTGCGTTTAGGATTATCATAATAAATCCATTTCTCATCACCAGTGACAATACGATGCAAAAATGATTTATTTTTATACCGCTGCAGTAACATTTCGGACATGCAAAATCGCCGTTCGACGTCTCTTAGCTTTAATTCGTACGGCACCCAGTTTCCAACCTTTTGAATGAATCCCAGTCCTTTTAGGCGCAGGGAAACGGCTTGTTGCGTGACGCCCAATGATGCAGCAAGTTCTTCTTGAATCTGACACGGATCCTCATCCAGTAAAGCGTCCAATTCCTCGTCTTCAAAACTTTTCGGCTTTCCGGGGCGATCTTTGTCTTCAACTCCAAAATCACCACTTTTGAACCGTTTGAACCACTCGCGGCACGTCGATTCACCAATACCTTCCGCCCCATAAGCTTCCGAAAGCAAACGATAGGCCTCAGCCGAACTTTTCTTCATATTAAAGAATAAAAGCAGCGCTTCCCGCAAATGACGTTTATTTGACTGGAAACTTGCCATGATTTTGCTCGATAAAATGTACGACACCAATAGAACTGCTCAAATATAACGCTGCAAAGTTGTTGACAGATACAAAACCTACAAATAAAACGCATAGGGTCTGACATTTTTGCCCGGGATCCACTGGTGGCACCATCTCTGACAAACGCTGGAAACTTACTTGTAGACCCAATACATCTGTATGCATGAGGTGATGAGTCGACAATGTCGTTATTATTAGCAGATCTGTTCGAAGTGGTTACTGCTGGTCAATAACGTGTTGATTCAGAGCGCTGTACAGTGTGACGAATCGCTGATTTAGCGGAATTAAATTAATAGCGCTCACAAATAAATGTTTTTGTTCAAGTTTTTTGTTATTTTTAATTGAAATTGTTCACAGAATAGAATATAACAAATTTTTTTAACGTATGACTACAAATTTCAAGACAAAACAATACATAAAAACCAGTTTATTTTAATTTTTTTAATTACTTTTACATCTTCTCGGAAAGCATCTTAGGCTAGCTAAGAATGGATCTGAGGTTATAAGCAATCGATTTAATAGGTCAATATTTATATCTACACATGATATTTTTCTAGTAAACAGTTCCCTAAACCTTCTATTTTCCTTGTTTCTTGCCTCTTGCGCTTCTTCTGAAAGTTGTCCGATTGGAAGTATACAAGTAGAAATTATTTGTTTTCTATGAAACAAGACTTTATGTTTCCGTCATTAGTATTGCCAGACTCTTGAGTTGGCATATCTACCAATAACCCTGTTTCTCTTCTAAATTTTTCTTGAATTAGTTTTTATTCTGGCTTTGACTTTTTTTTTTACTGCCTTGGTCTCTTACCTGCCACACCTTGACATCTAATCTATACGCTATGTGAAGGATGCATTCCATAAATCGTATCCGTAAAGGGGGCTTAATCCAAAGGACATTGCTTCTTGGTCCACATGCCTAGTTGAAAGATTAGTTAAATTGTTCATTTCGGAGGGTTTGACACCGCAAATGTAACACGTTTGTGATGAAGATGTTGTAGATGATAAAGCAGTACAAATTTTTCCGTGAATGATAGTTAACAAAAAGACCGGTTTAATTATGATATGCAAACTGTCAATGTTAAATTCTATAGGAAGTAGGGTTTTAATTTGATCTTGAATTGATTCTACCTCTGACTTGATCAGTTCTGTGGTTTCCTTAGCAAAATTTAATTTTATTGGTCGACAATATCGGGTTGATGATGGGGCAGGGTTTTGCCAAAGTACTTGCTTAATTTCATCCTTAAAGAAATACATCTGGATGGGGGAACCATTGAGATACAAAAAAGATTTTCATCCGAATTATCACCAGCAGAAAATTTTTGTTTGTATGATTTCTGTTGAGCACAATCAGAGCCCCATTTTATTACCAAGGATAGTTCTTTTAGGTCAGCTGATTTACTAAACTTTGCAATCCACATTCTGCAGAAGTTTCGCTCACAGTTTTATAATTTGGGGAGCATTTCGTCTTAGCTTCTTTAATTTTGTAGTATGAAGGTAATAAATTGGGAACTTTGTTGTCAATTTTTAGGCGTAGTATTTCGTACTGTTGAGTTGAAAGCTGAATGTCTGTGATTAATGCTAGTGCATAATCTGCAGTTATTGGTAAAAATCCAGGAGCAGGTGTTTTTAGCGTTTTTTTACAATAGAACCTTAATAACAAAATTTAACCTACAAGAATACGAGGGCGGTTGAATTTCTGACCTCTTTATTGAAACAGCAACACTGCTCCTGTCAACAGGCATCTGTCAGTTGACTCCTGTCAAAATTTAAACTTGCTGCGTCAGTTAGTTTGTGTTTGACAGCTATTTTTATCAGACTATTCACTAATTTGAGGAGAAAATGGAAAAGTGAATTTCGTGTGCTTATTAAGCATTATTTCTTGCGAAAAAAAACCATTACCGAGACCAAGGCTAAGCTTGATAAATACTATGGGGACTCTGCACCATCGATTTCAATGGTAAAAAAGTGGTTTACTGAATTTCGTTGTGGCCGTACAAGCACTGAAGATGCCGAACGTCCTGGACGCCCAGTTGAGGTCTCTACACCCGAAACAATCGAAAAAATGCACGATATGGTGTTGGCCAACCGAAGATTGAAAGTGCGAGAGATTGTGGAAGCCGTAGGGATCTCGCATGGCTCAGTGGTTTCAATTTTGAATGATCACTTGGGCATGAGAAAGCTTTCCGCAAGATGGGTGCCGCGTTTGCTCACAGTCGACCACAAACGCAATCGTGTAACAACTTCACAGGAAGGTTTGGCGTTGTTTAATCGCAATATGGAGGAGTTTTTGCGCCGTTTTGTAACCGTGGACGAAACATGGATCCATCACAACACACCAGAGAACAAACAACAGTCAAAACAGTGGGTTTCTAAGGGTGAATCGGCGCCAAAGAAGGCCAAGGTGGGTTTGTCAGCCAATAAAGTTATGGCGACTGTTTTTTGGGATGCACGCGGGATAATCCACATTGACTACCTTCAAAAGGGAAGAACAATCAATGGGGAATATTATGCCAACTTATTGGACCGATTCAATGACGATTTGAAAAAAAAACGACCTCATTTGGTTAAGAAAAAAGTTCTTTTCCACCAAGACAATGCAAGGGTGCACACATGTGCAGTTGCCATGGCAAAAATCCATGAATTGGGCTATGAATTGCTCCCTCATCCACCCTATTCTCCAGATTTGGCTCCGAGCGACTACTTCTTGTTCCCAAACCTGAAGAAATGGCTTGGTGGAAAAAGATTTGACTCCAATGATGAAGTCATCTCGCAAACAAAGGTCTATTTTGAGGACCTCGACAAATCATTTTTTTTGGAAGGGATAAAAAAATTGGAGAAGCGTCGGACAAAGTGTATAGAGCTCAAGGGAGACTACGTTGAAAAATAAAATTATTTTTTTATCAAAAAATCTGTGTTTTAATCCAAAAGTCACGGACTTATTGAACCGCCCTCGTACACGACTATAATGTGCGTAACAGAAATGATTTTCGTCTTCCACATGCAAGAACACAAAGAGCACAAAACACAATATTTTATAAAGGATTTAAACTATTTAATGAACTACCAAATGAATTAAAACAAGAAGTCCGATTAATAGTGTTCAAAAGAAACATAGTGAATTATATAAGAGATAAATATAGCTGAAGTATACAAGAGTAATTAAGTTTAATGTACCTTTTCCTAATTTATTAATTAAGTTTAATGTATTTCTAATTTTATAATAATTTTGTATTTCTAAAATAGCAAATTATTGGCTAAATAAATATATCAAATCAAATCAAAGGTAAAAATTTAATTATTGTAAACAACTTCTTCAAAATGTGTGTTTATTTCAAATGAGGTTTAACGTAAATGTTTGGGCTGGATTAATAGAAAACACTTTAGTAGGCCCGCACGGTCTTCCACAAACAGTTAATTCCCATTACTACCTGGAATTTCTTAGAGAACGATTGCCGGAGCTCCTTGAAGATGTTCCTCTTGTTCAGAGAAGGGCGATGTTCTTTCAACAAGATAGAGCACCTTGTCACAGTAGCAGCGGGGTAACTTCGTTTCTCAACCATAATTTTAACGAACAATGGATTGGTCAATTCCGCCCCAACCCTTGGCCAACCAGATCTCCTGACCTAACACCTATTTATTTTTATTATTTATTTTAGAGAAATGTCGAGTCTGGTAGAGCTCCAAGAAAATATTAGTGTCTCTTCAGAACAGATGAAAATAATTTTGGTGAAAGTTAATCTGCCATCCGAAATAGTTAAACGCGCCCGAAAGTGTATTCAAATGAAGGAAGGCATTTCGAACAATTGCTATAAACCTTCCATAAACTGTTCCAAAAAGGTCCTGCTCAGGACCACGTAAAAATATCTAAGCGATTTTATGAGTAACTCCATAGGTACACTTTTTGGCCGTCTTTGTTTTTACTACAAAATCTGTTGATCGTACGTAAAAAAGTTTCTAAACATAAGTTTTAAGAAATTTTGCAAGGATAAACATTTCCGAAAATTTATTAAGTAAAAATTTTAAGAAAAATGCATTTTAGTAAAAAAAAAATGAGACAGCAAATTTTCATAATTTTGAGTTTAATGAGCCATAACTTTTTTGTTGCTGCACAGATGTACCCAAACCATTTAAGACTTGTATGCACTATTAAATTATCGAAAATATCCAAAACTATTTTTGTATCTGTACTAGTTTAGAAATTATATCGTCTAAAGTAGTTACACCTCCAAATTAGAGGTCACCCATTTTGATGGGCTTTAACTTGGAATGGAGTGAGAATAGACCCCTCCCCTGCCATACGATTTCTTGTTCGGCGGAACTTTGGGAATATGCCCTTAAAGGATTATACTGCTAAACTGGGACACCCTGTATATTTACAAATATATTTTATAGCCTGTACCGTATTGCAGAACTCTACATTTGGCAATTAAAAATTTTAGAGGAGGAGAATATGGGATAACCCAGCTTCAACCAATATTTCCTGTATACCATCTGTGGTTTTAAGTTTTATCGTACGTCCACCATCTTCTGGTGCTCTACGCCTGTACAGAGGATGACCTTTCTCGTTGGTTTGAGTATCTCTTAAAAGCGCCCTTGGATATTTTTTGGTACATTTTCCTTGCATGGTGATGAAGGATTTAGTGCACCAAAGGGTCCGTGAACCATATTTTTGGTCACAGTATCGATCAGTTTCTGGGTTCGGTATCTCCGCACTTATGATTTCGTCAATTTAGTTAGGACGTAATTTTTTCGTTAACCACAGCAGCAAGTGCACGTGAGGCAAACCTCTTTTTTTCCACTCAATCGAGTACATGAAGCACTTCATATCACCAAATATTTTACCTTTCGAAAGTAGAGCAATTAACTTTTGAACGTCTGTCCGTTGAATTTTGGCCTGGCATG
Organism: Volucella zonaria; assembly: GCA_963966105.1. Taxonomy (NCBI): domain Eukaryota; kingdom Metazoa; phylum Arthropoda; class Insecta; order Diptera; family Syrphidae; genus Volucella; species Volucella zonaria. Next base: position 163,962,364 of record OZ014532.1, read on the forward strand.
TGCTCTATAGTAATTTCTGGCCGGGCGGGATTACATGTCTTTGTAATAAACAGATCAGACCTCCCGTAGTTACGCACATATGTGAACGCATCCTGCGTGTATTCATGAAGATATCTCGGGCTATTTACAAACGATGACGGGAGATTCACCCTTTGACCCAAGTTATTCGGATCTAAATCCGCATCATTCCTTATCGCGTCTTGTAAATGAATATAGTTTTCTGCTCGCAGTTTCGTTTGGTTCAAGGCAATAAGGTTTAGCGCTCACTCTCTATTTTGACATACACGTCCACGATGAAGGAGAAGTCTACATTGAAGCAATAAATTAAAATTGTTGCGGCGTATCATATGATACGCATAAAAGTCTTTGCATGACACTTTTTTGTTAGGTATGGGTTGTTGGGTAACTGGGTTTGTCTGAGGAATGTCAAAGCTGTATCCCTCTTGTCCTTTTTAAAAAATCATTCGGTACTCGGGAGCGTTATAAAATCTATGAGTGGTCGGTACTCTAGTGAGTCAGCCATTGTGCGCTTGAACAACGATGTCGCGAGACATAGTTTGTTCACTATTAACTATTACGGCAGCTATTTCATTTGAGGTCGGGGCATTTAATCGCCTTTCGTGTTCACCACGTGGTATAAGATCTGGGTGTATAATTATCGATATTTACTCGTCGCATAGAGCATAATTTTTTAATCGATTGTTTCGAATGGTTCCCACGGCTAATATAATATACCCTTTTGTTTCAAACAAATCATCAGGCTTATGGAAGTAAACCAGTTGTCAAAAAACAATTCGAAATTTTGGTTTACGGCAATAATTAACAATGTAAAACAATGTCTGACGATATGCCAATCCAAAGGATTGGTACGTTCCTTCTCCAATGTAGAGGAAAAAGTTGTATACAATACCAGATACACCGGCTCTAGTGAACATTTTAAAACCCCACTTGTCAGGCTTTTGTGGCAGATATTGCTTCAAACAGTGCCGACCTAATAAAATTTAAATATTTACTAAACATTATTTGATTATATCACAAGACGGTTACCTTTATAGGAAATCATTTGCTCGTCCACGCTTTGGTATTACTCCTGTGCTATTCCACTAAATTTTCGTTTGATTTTCTTCAATAACGGTCGTACTATATTTTATATAATTTGTCGTACGTAGGTTCTCCTTTTTGGAGTTTTTTTAGAGTTATCATTTATATGAACATTTTCCTATATTTTTTCGAAACGATTTCGTGATAATACATGGCCCATGCCATTCGCATATTTGGAATATTTATTACGCATAGCTATAGTAATACACCTATAAATCTTCTTATTTCGGTGGTTTCACATTTTAATTCTATGCAACTGGTTTGTAATGCGAATAAATTAGTTTCATCGCAGATCTTTTGTAATATCTCATCTTCAAAGAACTGAGTAAAACATGCTATTGGTTGTTTGACTTGGTCGACCTATCTCTGCACTCCTCCATCTCAAACGATCTAAATTGATATTTTCAAAAACCTCTTGTACCGTTTCTTCGCCTTGAATTTCATTTTCAACTTCAGTGTCTTCGCGAACATTCCTCTCAATCAAACCAACCAACCTCAATACCTTTACCTCTTTCAATTACACTTTGTAGGGTTTCTTCAATAATATTTTCCAGATTCGTGGTAATTTTTTCCTCTTCTTCTTCATTGTCCTCATCAGCAGAATCATCCCAATCGAATTCGCAAATTTTTTGAATTTCTTGCTGGATCACACCTTTCAGACGCATGAAAGAGCATTATATGATTTATAACCATTATGGACCTTATAGGCAACATTGTGTGTGACAAATTACTGACCACAAACTAAACGTTTTTTCGAATTTTTTTAATTTTTTTTTCCTAATTTTCTTACCTGTGTTTAATTATTTTATACATTTTGTTTAGTACACTTAACTACATTTCTTTATATATTTTTTTTAAATTATTTGTACACTCACTTTTTGCATAAAAAAAATTTTACGTATGCACTTAACGCAGATCAGCTACAATACTTATAATAAAATATTCGCCAACAAGCTGGCACAACATATCGAGCTATTCAGAGAAAAAAAAACCCTTAGACAAAAGTTTAAAATTACGGGACTTACAAGCTCAAACATATAAAGTTGCCTATAGGCAACATCGGGCATGAACGGGTTAAACACATATATACTTATTTATTTATTTCATTTGTTGGTACGTCTTTTTCTATTTATTTATTTTTACACATATTTTCTATTATTTATTTATTTATTTTTACACATATTTTCTATTATTTATTTATTTATTTTTACACATATTTTCTATTATTTATTTATTTATTTATTTTTACACATATTTTCTATTATTTATTTATTTCAAATAAATCTATCTATCTACTTAAAGTCTTCGCCACAGTATCCGGAACACCATGCATATATTTCAGTAATCGAGTCCTAATTTACACAATATTCAGGGTGGTCCGGTTTGGGATACAGATATTTTGGGATCTGATTCATTGGTTCATGTCATGCAAAAAGTCTCGTTTGGGGGTGGGGGGTGGGGTTATCTTCAACACTGAGTGGAGGGGAGTCTGAAAAAGTTCTTTCAGTGAGTAGGTACCAAAAATTATTCAGTTATAACTTCTGGTATATTCCGAGATAAATGCGATTTCCCCAAAAAATTTATTAAAAAAAATTAAAAAATTTTGTGTTTAAAAATCAATATCTTGAAAATGAAACTATAGATGGTAATAGTGTTTAAATATGAATTAACCATTAATTAATTGGTTATAGAACGAGCCCAGCTTGATTGCTCTAGATTTAATTTACTCGAAGTTATAACTAAATAATTGTTGGTACCTACTTAGCTTACAAATTAAACCGGACCACCCTGTTTAATTTGTAAACTAGACAAACTTCGCGTTTAAAGAAACTAGCTGCAATTGGAGTGGTATTTGTATTTATTTTGTTCTTTTTTAGTTTTATGCTTGTTATTGATGCCAGATGCCATTGTCAATAGGATACAGAACAGGGCAGAATAAATCTTTGCTAAAAACCACTATACATATCTCAGACTCTGTATTCTCATGCAATTATGATATTATTTTTTTGTTAGTTTTTCTTTATTTTTTTTGGTATTTTTTATTTATTAATTACTGTTTTTCTTTTTGTAGATCAACAAGCAAAACAAGAAACTAAACCGCAACCTGGCGATAGTGAGAAACAACAGCAAGGCACGAAACCAACCGCTGGCCCCTCTACATCATCTACTGACTGTAATTATTTTTTTGCAAGATTTGCATAAAAACATCTCTAGTTTATTAATAAATTTATTTATGTATGCCATTTTCTAAACATATCTTTTCTATACATTTCCATAAAAGGTCTGTACCTGTCAACGCCCTATATATATGAGAGTGGTTCTCTCGTAATCTCGTGAGTCTCGTAACTCATGCTCAGTATATGTACATATCCAAATGAATAAAATTAGTTTTGGGTTACATAAAGGGAGCTAAATTGATGAAGATGTAAAAACATTTAACTTGCCGTTTCACATCTAACATAACTTGGTGTCATATATGCAAATTGTCGTAAATATGACAGATTGAATCCGACAGATAAATGCTGAAGATTGGAAAAAAAATTAAAATAACGGCGTGAGATATAAAATTGATTCTATTATTATGTGTGGAGTAGCACATCATTCAAATAACCGTCTCGGCTTCGCTGGCACTGCTTCAAGCAGTCGGTTCAATTTTTGATGACTCGGTCCAATATGCGTGACGTTACTCCGGCAATAGCGTGTCGAATGTTGCCCTCGAGCTCGTCCAAAGTGGTAGCCCCAGAGAAAATTATCGAGTGGTGTCAAATCGCATGATCGCGGCGGTCAATTGACGAACGCTCGCTTATATAGCATGTAGCGCCGTCTTGTTGGAACCACAGTTCGGATATATCGATATTGTCGAGCTCTGACAACAGAAATAAGGTCCAATGATGCCGCCATGCCGTAAACCACACCAAACAGTGAATCTTTGTGGATGTATTTATGCTAGGCCGTGCACTTGTGGATTGTGTTCGCTTCAATAATGACAATTTTGCTTGTTGACATAGCCGCTGAGCCAAAAATGGGCCTCGTCCGAGAAGATGATTTTTTGGCCAAAATCGGGATCTCGGGCCAACATTTCCAACGCCCAATTAGCGAACTCGCATCGTTGTCTATGGTTGTCCGACTTCAATTCTTGCGTCAGCACAATCTTATACGCATGTAGACCTAAATCCAACGCAAAATAAGCCGACGATGCCCAAATCAGCTGATCAGCGCCGAATCGACATTTCTAGGTATCCTTCGATACAGGCCGGACGGGTATGTTTTCTTCATTCCGCACCAATCTCTGTCTGGTTGGTGGCTTAAAATCCAAAAGAGTGCACTCACGCTCAAACTTTTCCACGGTGCGACGAATTGCCTGCACACTGAAGCCATGATGACGGTCGACCTCACGACGAAATTCATGTTGCGTATTTACAACTGAACCGAAACTTTGATAATATTTTTTAATAATTTCCGGACATTAGGCAAGTTCAAAACGATGCATGATGAAATGGCAAATCTTACAGAATATTTTAGCAACTGGATATCTGGTAACTTTGAAAGCTGCTGAAACATAACAATTGGAAAAACTATCATTGCTATTTGGTCACAAGTTAGATTTTTTTTATCGTATCCGAAATGGACTTTGTTTTTCGGGGAAGGTACATTTAACTGCTTTTATCAGGTAATTTTAGGGTGGAAGCACTCCTCATACCAACGAGTCTTTTCTGACGAGAGCAGAATATTGAAAAATAACCATACCACCTTGATCAAAAAGTTCCCGCACTACACCACCGTGTGTTCCGATTTGAGTTCTGTTTTTTTTTGTTAAGTTGGTAAATCTGTTGTTGACATTCCCTTTAAATCTTAGTGTCATAGCTTGACATTTGCAAAAGTTACGTAGCCAAGAGTACATCTATCTCTGTGTGTGTTGGCGATTTTTTACAATTTTTACAATTGAAATTTGCAAGAACGAACTTGTATTAAATTTTGCGTAAAAAACGGATTTAATGGTGCTCGAACGTTGGAAACGTTGGAAAAGTGTTTCGGCAACGATTCTCTAAAGAAAACGGTCATTTACCAGTGGCACGAGCGGTTCAAAAATGGTCGTGAGTCAATCGAAGATGATGAACGCAGTGGCAGACCATCGACATCGAAAACCGACGAAAACATTGGGGAAGTAAAATAAATATTGGTCAATAACCGCAAATTAACCATCAGAGAGATAGCGTAGGACTTGAACATTGCCTAAGGATCCGTCCAAGAGATTTTGGTTAATGATTTGGGTTTCCATCGTGTAGCAAAGTGGGTCCAAAAGTCCTCAATTTCATGCAAAAACGAGACCGTGTTGACGTCACAAAAGAGATGATTTGCGAAGCTGAATCCGATCCCACATTCATCAAAAGAATCATTACTGGAGACGAGACGTGGGTTTATGAGTACGACACGCAATCCAGACATCAGGCAAGTGAATGGTGTTCACCAAATGAGCCGAGACCGGAAAAATCACATCGTTTTCAGTCAAAAAAGAAGGTAATGCTCACGGTTTTCATGGATCACAACGGTGTAGTGCATCATGAATTTTTGCCAGAAGGCCAGACATTAAACAAAGAGTATTATTTGGGCGTTATGAGACGTTTGCGTGAAGCAATTCGCCGAAAGAGACCAGAATTGTGGGGCAGAAAACTCGTGGATTTTGCACCATAATAACGCACCGTCGCACAGTGCTATCATTATTCGTAATTTTTTGACGAAAAATGCAACAAATACCATCCAACAGCCACCGAATTCACCTGATTTGGCTCCCTGTGTCTTCTTTCTGTTCAATTGAGTTAAAAAACCACTACGGGGAGGGCATGCGCGTCATACATATGTACAGTGGCGAGCAAAACTGAATACCAAAAATGTAAAAGCAGTGTTATTACCTTAGTTATAAGTTATTATAAGTTAAAAGTGCAGTATTTTAATATAATTCATTTTATTTATTTAGTGTGTTTAATTAAGTGTTTTTCAAACGTACAAAATAGTTTGGTTTTCATTTACTTAACAATTAAAAATTAAAATATAGTTCATAGTCCAAAGTATTCACTTTTGCACGTTTTAATTCTTGTAGCTAAAAACAAGTTCCATAGCCCTTTGTTTCTTATTACACTTTTTATTCGCTTTGGCATTGATTCTACCAATTTTTGTATAATTCCGTCTGGAATCTTCTTCCATTCGGTTTGAACCCTGGTCCAAAGTTCGTTTATGTTTGTAAGTGGACTTTCGTATCCCAGAAGTTGCCGTTTAACAATGGCCAACAAATTCTCTGTCGGATTCAAATCCTTACTTTGTGCGGGACTTTGCAATTGCCAAAAAAGTTGGTTACCGAGGCAGTTTTTGACGATTTTGGCGGTGTGCTTGAGGTCGCCACCTTGCTGTAAGGTGATCGATCTCTTCAATGGGATACGCACATTTCTCAACGAACTCCAGCAAATTTGTCTGGAGTATTTCAAGATAATTATCTTTTTTTCATTATCTCATCGCTTTTCACTAAGGGTCCGACATGCCGTCAGACTCCCCCAAGCCATAAGACTCCACCTCCACCGTGCTTTACGGTCTCCTTAACTTGGAGTTTGAGAACTCGTTCGTTAGGTTTGTGCCAAAAGTATTCCTTCCCATCTGATTGGTAGCAATTGATTTTTGTTTCATCAGACCATATTACCCTTTTCCAGTCTTCAACAGTCCGATTTTTGTGGTCTTTGCAGAACTTTAACCTTGATTCCACATTTTCGCCAGATAACGCATGCTTCTTCTGCTTGATACAAGACTGAATTGTCTACGAGCTCTCCTGGGAGTCTATTCACTAATGTTTTTTTTTATACCCCTAGAGGCAGCCTTTGGTGTCCTTATCTCATTTGTTCGAAGCATTCATTCCATGACTCGAGCATCGCCATCTGTGAGCAGCCTCGGTCTTCCGCCAACATTTTTTTGCGGGTTACAGTTTTTTTCTCTTTTGGTCTTTAATCACTGTTTCCTGGCACGCATTGCAAAGTTTTGTAATTTTTCGGGAACTGTAGCCATTATTAGGCAACAAAACAATGTTATTTTCAATATCAATTTTGACTTTTCACATTGTTCTATAAAAGCTTCTAATAAAACAAATATTTTGTTACATTTTTTTTAATAATACTGTAAAATAACACTTCGAGCGTTAAATAACTGAAAATTAATATTGTGTTCCTACAACGGTGAACGAATTTTCAGAATAAAGCTAAAGACAAAACAATACAAGATCGATCATGCAAAACTGAGTACTTCAGAGTTCCTAATTTATATATATATAGTATATGTATCACTATGAAGAAAGTCAGTTAATGTAATAGATTTTGTATTGTATAATAGAACACACTCTTTTTTCTAAGTTATATTTATACAGTATTGTTCGAAACCTAAGCAACTTTTTCTTCCAAATTATTCGAAGTCGAATATTTATGTATTCATTATTATTTTTACAACTCAGATAATTTTGATTTATTACAGTTAGTACTTAGATAAGTTTAGAAAAAAAAAAATAAAAAATCAATTCATTCAAAAAAAAAAAATAAATAAATGCAAAGTCCTCTCAAAATGCAGCTGTTCGAAACTTAAGCAACTTCTACGTAAACACAACTGTTCAGCGAAAAACGGTACCTTACGGTAATTTTTTTGCGACTTTTTTGCAATTTTGCATGCAACGCCTTTTGTTTAAAATAGTTGAGAGCATTTGTTGTGTAAAGAGGTTCGAGTTCACACCCGTTTTTTCGATTGATATATTAATTAATTATGGTGCGTACACAGTATGAACAAACGATTAAAAGTAAAATAATTAAGTGTTATAAAAATGGAGAATCACAAATATCAATAACTAAAAAGTTCAATATCAACAAATCTATTATTTCACGGCTTATTAAGAAATATAGAACAATTGGAACAATCGAGAAAGTGAATTTCGGCGGACGTCCTCGCAAAACAACACGTCGGATCGATAGAAAAATTCTCCGTTTGATCACAAAGAACCCTTTTATGCCATCGAGAGACATTGCGAATGTCTGTTAGTTCCAGCACTGTTAGAAAACGTGCACTGGAAAACGGCTTAAAAAGTTATTTGCCATCTAATAAGCCCTTATTAACAAAAAAACATTTAAAAAAAAGGTATACCTAAAATAACTTTAGTTTCTAGTCTCGAATGTTAAAATTTTATAACACTTTCAGATTAGATTTTGCAAAAGCGCCTATAAATTGGTCCGTAGACAAGTGGAAGACGGTTCTTTTTAGTGATGAATCAAAGTTCAACCTATTCAACTCTGATGGCATCTGTCACGTTTGGAGAAGAAAGGGTCAAAAGCTGAATCCCCGGTATTGCAAAGGCACAGTTAAGCATGGAGGGGGGTGTGTAATGGTGTGGACTTGCTTCTCTGCGGATGGAGTTGGACCTTTTTGCCAAATAAACACTATAATGGATCGATTTGTCTACCGTGACATCTTGCAAGATCAAATGCTACCATACGCCGAATGGAATATGCCACTTCGATGGGTGTTTCAGCATGACAATGACCCGAAGCATTCATCGAAGCTGGTCAAAGAATGGCTGTCGACCAATGGGATTCAAGTCCTGGATTGGCCAGCCCAATCCCCCGACTTGAATCCTATTGAAAATCTGTTTAGCATCTTAAAGCGCAGAGTTGGGAATCAACGCTTCAAAAATAAGGATGAGCTCATGACCTGTTTGAAAACCGAATGGAAATCGATATCAACGTCCACAATACAAAACCTAATTGAGTCTATGCCCCGTAGATGTGCGGAGGTAATCACAAATAAAGGTTATCACACTAAATATTAAAAGTTGCTTAGGTTTCGAACAGCTGCATTTTGAGAGGACTTTGCATTTATTTATTTTTTTTTCATTGAATGAATTTTTGTTTTTTCTAAATCTATTTAAGTACTTACTTTAATAAATAAAAATTATCTAAGTTCAAAAAATAATAATGAATACATAAATATTCGACTTAGAATAATTTAGAAGAAAAAGTTGCTTAAGTTTCGAACAATACTGTATGTAAATTGTACTAATTTTCAATCCTAAAGGAAAATAGAGGAATTTTCATTCATTTTGTATTCAGTTTTGCTCGCCACTGTATACATATGTGTGTACATATGGTATGTCATAAGATTTCGAAAAAGCTTTTTTTTTTTAAGAAGAAATAGAGTATAAGCTTATGCAATCCAGTTATTACTATTTTGCAGAATAAACCTATGTGTTATTTTAAAATGCAACACACAAGTATGTACGGCGATTTAAATAATTCAGTGCATAACAATTCTTTGATAAAACGAACAAATTGCTAGATCTGGTGTGTCCATATGAGGTATTTTATGATAAACCGCATCCCAATCACAAGGACTTTTCAAAAAAGGTGAAAATTTTGAACTAAATAAACACGACATCGAATCAAACAATCATAAAAAGGACATACTATATGGTATACAAGGTGAGTTTTTTAACTTGAGACATCCAAATTACTCGAAAAATACGCGATATTGCGAAAAATGTTTCAGACAAAAGTTACAAGGTTCTGAAGGGGACATAAGATGGTGACCACGAGTTTGTCCTTGAGCTCCATTTTCAAGGTCAAACGAAGGTCACTTTTGATTTTTTAATGGGAACCCCTATTTTTTTTTGACAGATTCGTAATCTGCGTAAAAAATTACAATTCTTTACATAAAACACTTAAAAAATTACTCGAAAAGTACGAAATATCGCGAAAAATGTTTCAGACAAAAGTCACAAGGTTCTGAAGGGGACGTAAGATGGTGACCACGAGTTTGACCTTGAGATAAATTTTCAAGGTCAAACTAAGGTCACTTTTGATTTTTCAAATGATAATTCTTGATTTTCATTGCTATTGCTATAAATCGAGAAGAGAATATTTTTTCTAAGCTTTGTGCTTAACTTTGTATTTTGGCTATATGATATGATCATTACATGTTTCTTCACATTATTCACTTCGTGCAGTTATTGTATATTAACGTTTTAACTATTCTGATTTTCGGGGGAAATACATTTAACGCTTTTTATCAGGTATCATACCACGAGGCTTTTCTGACATTACTGACGAGAGTAGTAATGATGTTTTGTTGCCTCGGAAACATGTTTGATGATATGGCGAAGTTGCTTATACATAATGGTGCCGTTTGTGGCTAGTAAATTTCACGACGAAAAGTTTATCATACGGAATTTTAAGTTGTGACTACTGTATCTATGCAGAGGCATCAATCGATACTCGTAAATTGTGCTTTTTGTGCCTTGGAGATAGGTTAATTACTACTTGTAAAAGCCTTCAAACGCTTAAACCTAATTTTCGAGGGGAGGGTTACACTTGACAAAGTACAAGACTGGCATTCAGGCTTTAGTCTCGTATCTGATGCATAGTACATACATATGTATTTACATGTATAACAAACCGACCCGACCCTATCGCACTTGCGAGGGTAGTCCCAGAAGTACCCGACTTACCCGTAAATACGACCACTTGCTACCATTCTGGGCAGATCTGTGAATAGTAGCCGCCCCTAGGTTGCATTTAAGTGCGTGTGTTGGTCACCCTCAGCCAGCAACACGCGGCTTATTGATATTGGGATATTTTAGTCGGTGTAGGGTTAAGTTAGCTTTAGGTTTAGTTTAACACGTTATTTAAGTTTCGGTAATAGGGATTAGGTCAGTATGGGTTTAGTTAGTTTCATCGCGTTCGTCCCGGTCTTGCAGAGTAGAGTGGTGATGGCACTCAATGTCGTCTTGTTGTTTCCTTTCGACTTTTTTCTATCATCTTTCTCTCCTCTCTTTTAAGTCCGTCCGTTTCGTCAACCTAAAGTAACTTAACTTTCTCCAGCCTATTCTTGTTTCATTATGCTTTTTTCCATAATTTCGGCACGAAATTAAAAGGTAAGTTGAGTTGAAATGCACGGGGCAATGGCAAGAACCAACCACATCCGAAGAGAACGGCGAGCGTGCCACTGCCATCTACTCGTGTATCATGGATGCCTCCGTAGCTGACTACACTTATTACTATATACATACGAGGAATCCCGGAGAGGCAAGACAATAAAAAAAAAAACAATATTATCCCTTTTGAAAAAAGAACACCAAATAGGGTTTTTATTCGTTCTAAGTTCATGAAGGTTAAAAGTATTAAAATAATAACAAGTTCACAACTCGCGCCCTTGGTATCGTCTTTACGTCGTTCTCCTTTCATCTGTATCAGTTTCTCTTGTTCCGTCTGCTTCTTCGTCGTTGTACTCATTGTCATCGTCTTCGATCTGTTCCATTTTCAGTTGGTGATGGTGTGGCATTGCCTATAGTCACCATCCCACATATATGTATTATATATTACACGAAAATTGTAATAATTATGATACGAGGGCGGGTCAATAAGTCCGTGACTTTTGGATTAAAACAGATTTTTTGATAAAAAAATAATTTTATTTTTCAACGTAGTCTCCCTTGAGCTCTATACACTTTGTCCAACGCTTCTACAATTTTTTTATCCCTTCCAAAAAAAATGATTTGTCGAGGTCCTCAAAATGACGAGATGACTTCATCATTGGAGTCAAATCTTTTTCCACCAAGCCATTTCTTCAGGTTTGGGAACAAGAAGTAGTCGCTCGGAGCCAAATCTGGAGAATAGGGTGGATGAGGGAGCAATTCATAGCCCAATTCATGGATTTTTGCCATGGCAACTGCACATGTGTGCACCCTTGCATTGTCTTGGTGGAAAAGAACTTTTTTCTTGGCCAAATGAGGTCGTTTTTTTTTTCAAATCGTCATTGAATCGGTCCAATAAGTTGACATAATATTCCCCATTGATTGTTCTTCCCTTTTGAAGGTAGTCAATGTGGATTATCCCGCGTGCATCCCAAAAAACAGTCGCCATAACTTTATTGGCTGACAAACCCACCTTGGCCTTCTTTGGCGCCGATTCACCCTTAGAAACCCACTGTTTTGACTGTTGTTTGTTCTCTGGTGTGTTGTGATGGATCCATGTTTCGTCCACGGTTACAAAACGGCGCAAAAACTCCTCCATATTGCGATTAAACAACGCCAAACCTTCCTGTGAAGTTGTTACACGATTGCGTTTGTGGTCGACTGTGAGCAAACGCGGCACCCATCTTGCGGAAAGCTTTCTCATGCCCAAGTGATCATTCAAAATTGAAACCACTGAGCCATGCGAGATCCCTACGGCTTCCACAATCTCTCGCACTTTCAATCTTCGGTCGGCCAACACCATATCGTGCATTTTTTCGATTGTTTCGGGTGTAGAGACCTCAACTGGGCGTCCAGGACGTTCGGCATCTTCAGTGCTTGTACGGCCACAACGAAATTCAGTAAACTACTTTTTTACCATTGAAATCGATGGTGCAGAGTCCCCATAGTATTTATCAAGCTTAGCCTTGGTCTCGGTAATGGTTTTTTTTCGCAAGAAATAATGCTTAATAAGCACACGAAATTCAATTTTTTCCATTTTCTCCTCAAATTAGTGAGTAGTCTGATAAAAATAGCTGTCAAACACAAACTAACTGACGCAGCAAGTTTAAATTTTGACAGGAGTCAACTGACAGATGCCTGTTGACAGGAGCAGTGTTGCTGTTTCAGTAAAGAGGTCAGAAATTCAAAAATGCACAGAATTATTGACCCGCCCTCGTAATTGCTTTTTAAATAAATTTTGGGTGTTCGTTAGAAAATGACGTGATTCTGGTGTTTCACCACGAAGCAAAGAATGCAATGTCTCTAGTGGCAAGGGCAATGGTGGTAATTCAACCTTGCCACTGAGACAGCACAATTCAGGCGTTTCTCCAGCGAACTTCAATGCACCGCAATGGTTGCACGCAACTTTCATTGGTCCAATTTGAACGGAAGGATGCAAGCTGTAGTCAATTGTGCAATCGTAATGAAACGCTACTCGATTCAAATCAACACTTGTAGCACTTCTTGCGCGTTGATTTCGATCTTCACGTTGTTGAGTTGTTTGATTTGCTCGATGATTTCTCATTGTTAACTGAGCCGTTTCATTTGCCGCCTGTCTTTCTTCTTGCATGTTCTCGTGCGATTTCCACATCCGTATTCAATTGATTGGCGATATTCCGAATTCTACTTGCATTACGGGTTCGATGCGAAAGATTAGATCTTCTGGCTCGCGGCATTGTGAATAACACTGAGAAATAAATGTCACAAAAGCAATTAAGGAATTATATATGGATACAAACATGTGCGCAAATATCATAACCTCACAAAATAAACATCGATGCAAACATGTGCTCAAATGTCATAACCTCACAAAATAAACATCTTCGTTGGCAACTTACCGTTTGAAAATAGAATTCCACACCAAAATGATCAATCAGAATGAAATGAACAGCGAATTCGAATTGGTTTTCAAAGTAATCCACCTAAAAATTAATTGCACAATCCGAAATTAACGTTTGGATTGATTGTCGATGCGCACGCAATGACAAAGAACATATTCACAATGTGCACTTCATCAAACTGAACTCACCTCTATGAAATCACTTTTCGCTGGTAATTTTCACAAAAAATCGTTTCAAGACAATGTATTAAATCAAATTGAATTACAGTAACTGTCGAAAGCTGATAAAAATTTGATAAAACTTGGAAAAATGCGGATAAATCGCAACACGTCTGCACAGCACACTAGTATGCGATGGAAAGACTGCAAATGAATCAGCTGTCAAAAGTTGATGCACACAACGCAATCTACTGGCAATACCGGAACCGGAACAAAAACAATTGTCACACAAATTTGGTGCAAAAACAATTGTTGCAAAAAATTGACAAAAAAAAATTTAACAAAGTGTAGCGTAAACATAAACGTCATCTATCATAAAGATGGCGTCGTAAAATCGCTCCATACAAAATGTATAGGAAAATGAATTTTCTTCATAATTTTTTTTTTGGGGGATTTTTCGGGAATTTTCTTGGGTATTCTTCTTGTTTGGCCAGAGACCAGTCCGAATTGGTGCGAATCATCGAAATCGGTCCCGGCGTTCTTGAGTTATAAACGTAGTAACTTACGTCACTCTCTTTTATATATTAAGATTTCTGTGAACATCGTGGTTAATAGGTACGGTAGAGAAACTGTAGAACAGATGTATTAAACAGTGCTGGCGACACAAAGATTTAAAATCATAGATTTACTAGTGGTGAAGATCTGTGATCCTATTGTGGTCAATTGGATTTATTAAATTGATTATTAATTTTTAGTTTTGAATTTGGTTATTTTTCTACTGGGAGTTGATTGTGTAAGGACTGAAACGAATAAAATTTGGAAACTTCAAAGTAAAAAAAAAAATATTTTCATAATTCATGTAAATTTTGTTTATTTGCTTTAAAACTCTGTTTTTATTAAATTCATTCACAATTACAAAAAATAAAAAAAATTATTTGGATTCCCATTCTTTCCTCAACTTCTTTCGAATGTGCTTCATAAAGTTGGTGACAGTTACATCCGTGATCTTTTTGGACGCTCTTTTCCATTTAGCACTAAAATATTTTACGTCCCTTGCACACTGCTCACTTTTCCTCAATTTAGCTTTGACCAAAGCCCGGCACTGTGGAACATTGGGTGGACTCATGTCTTTTGGGACAAAGTCGACATTTTTAGCAACAAGAAAGCTCAACGTCGCATGAGCATAGTGAGTTAATGTTGAACCCTCATGTTTGTTTAAGAAAGGAATCAACCGTTTTTTTTAGGCACTCGTTAATGTACACTTCTCCGTTAATTGTTCCCGTTTTAATAAACGATGAGCTTCTGTGTCCACATTGGCAAATGGCCTGCCAAACGAGATATTTTGACCCGAATTTTTCCATCCCAATCGATGTTGTTGATTGCGGAAGAATCTCAGCTTCAAACGAGTTGTAAAACTGCGCACCTGGAAGAGTAGTAAAGTCGGCTTTGACATAAGTTTCGTCATCCAAAACCAAGCACGCTTTCTTGTTGCCGATCAACTCGTATAGCTTTCGGGCTCGTGTTTTTATGACTTGTTTTTGCTTTTCAGTAACTTTTGGTATTTTTTGTTTTTTTTTTTTGTGTTTTTAGACCGTTACGTTTTTTAGATCTTTGTACCATTGTTTGGTTGGTATTACATTTCCGAGCAACATCTCTGGATAACATAGTCCGGTTTTTTACGAGGGTACCCACTATTTTCCTTTCCAAATTTGTATCATGTGCTCCACTTTTAGCTCAACTTTTCTGTTTTCGTTTAACTGTCAACGTCTCCAAATAATATCGTTTAATAACAGAATCCACTGTACTGCGTGCTATGTTTAAATTTTTTGCGATGAAATGGTTTGGACGCCAAATATTTTCGAGCCATTTGTCGATGATCTTTTTACGGCGTTCCTCTTGACTCATATTTTATAAATATTTTAAACCGCACCGAACTAAAATCAATAACAAACTGAAAGTAGAGAATATACAGGCTAATTTGGGTACAATACAATGGGATTGCAATTTTTACGCATTGGAAGTATAGCCCGTATTAAAATTTACAGATTTTATTCGTTTCAGTCCTTAGTAGCAGTGGCAGTATCAAGAGAAGTAAGATGAATTTAAATTTAAGCTTTTGCCAAAAATACTAGTGGTTGTCGTTGAGACACAACTGTGTCAAGGTGATACAGTTTTTCATCAATGACTATGATATATCTACATTGCATCAAAATCAGTATCTAATCCGCACTTTTTGACAGTGAATCGATAAATCATAGTGATATCAAGTTAAAGCGCAACACATAAAGACAAAGTTAATCCTGTACTGAAAAACTGATTCATCAGTTATGTCTAGATTAATTTTGATCCAGAGTCAAGTAACTCTGGCTTAACTTAAAGTTAGTTCAGTACTGAAAAACTGGGCCTTGATGTCAACCATAATCCATTTGACCACTGCATCATGGATGCCTCGGTCGCTGACTACACTTATTACAACATACATACGAGTATGTATGTTTTGTATACTATACGAAAATTGTAATATTTTTGTATCAAATTGTAATAAAACTGAGATTTGGTGCCTTATTTTCTTTTCTTTTAGATCAACAGGGAAAACCACAAGGTCAATCGCAACAAGGAACAGGTCAACAACAACAACGACCACAAAAATCCCAGTGGGGGGACAAGCAACAAGGCGACGGCTCATACTCTGGACGTAAGTTAATTTTTCAGCGAGATTTTAGCGATATATTTTATTTCATTTCCTATTTCTGTGAACATCCTGGTTAATAAGTACGGTGTAGAACAGATGTATTAATCAATGCTGGCGACACAAAGATTTCAAATCATAGATTTACTAGTGGTGAAGATCTGTGATTCTATTGTGGTCAATTGGATTTATTAAATTGATTATTAATTTTTAATTTTGAATTTGGTTATTTTTCTACTGGGAGTTGATTGTGTAAGGACTGAAACGAATAAAATTTGGAAACTTCAAAGTAAAAAAAAAAATATTTTCATAATTCATGTAAATTTTTTTTATTTGCTTTAAAACTCTGTTTTTATTAAATTCATTCACAATTACAAAAAATAAAAAAAATTATTTGGATTCCCATTCTTTCCTCAACTTCTTTCGAATGTCCTTCATAAGGTTGGTGACAGTTACATCCGTGATCTTTTTGGACGCTCTTTTCCATTTAGCACTAAAATATTTTACGTCCCTTGCACACTGCTCACTTTTCCTCAATTTAGCTTTGACCAAAGCCCAATACCTTTCAATGGGACGGCACTGTGGAACATTGGGTGGACTCATGTCTTTTGGGACAAAGTCGACATTTTTAGCAACAAGAAAGCTCAACGTCGCATGAGCATAGTGAGCTAATGTTGAACCCTCATGTTTGTTTAAGAAAGGAATCAACCGTTTTTTTAGGCACTCGTTAATGTACACTTCTCCGTTAATTGTTCCCGTTTTAATAAACGATGAGCTTCTGTGTCCACATTGGCAAATGGCCTGCCAAACGAGATATTTTGACCCGAATTTTTCCATCCCAATCGATGTTGTTGATTGCGGAAGAATCTCAGCTTCAAACGAGTTGTAAAACTGCGCACCTGGAAGAGTAGTAAAGTCGGCTTTGACATAAGTTTCGTCATCCAAAACCAAGCACGCTTTCTTGTTGCCGATCAACTCGTATAGCTTTCGGGCTCGTGTTTTTATGACTTGTTTTTGCTTTTCAGTAACTTTTGGTATTTTTTGTTTTTTTTTTTTTGTCTTTTTAGACCGTTACGTTTTTTAGATCTTTGTACCATTGTTTGGTTGGTATTACATTTCCGAGCAACATCTCTGGATAACATAGTCCGGTTTTTTACGAGGGTACCCACTATTTTCCTTTCCAAATTTGTTCATGTGCTCCACTTTTAGCTCAACTTTTCTGTTTTCGTTTAACTGTCAACGTCTCCAAATAATATCGTTTAATAACAGAATCCACTGTACTGCGTGCTATGTTTAAATTTTTTGCGATGAAATGGTTTGGACGCCAAGTATTTTCGAGCCATTTGTCGATGATCTTTTTACGGCGTTCCTCTTGACTCATATTTTATAAATATTTTAAACCGCACCGAACTAAAATCAATAACAAACTGAAACTAGAGAATATACAGGCTAATTTGGGTACAATACAATGGGATTGCAATTTTTACGCATTGGAAGTATAGCCCGTATTAAAATTTACAGATTTTATTCGTTTCAGTCCTTAGTAGCAGTGGCAGTATCAAGAGAAGTAAGATGAATTTAAATTTAAGCTTTTGCCAAAAATACTAGTGGTTGTCGTTGAGACACAACTGTGTCAAGGTGATACAGTTTTTCATCAATGACTATGATATATCTACATTGCATCAAAATCAGTATCTAATCCGCACTTTTTGACAGTGAATCGATAAATCATAGTGATATCAAGTTAAAGCGCAACACATAAAGACAAAGTTAATCCTGTACTGAAAAACTGATTCATCAGTTATGTCTGGATTAATTTTGATCCAGAGTCAAGTAACTCTGGCTTAACTTAAAGTTAGTTCAGTACTGAAAAACTGGGCCTTGATGTCAACCATAATCCATTTGACCACTGCATCATGGATGCCTCGGTCGCTGACTACACTTATTACAACATACATACGAGTATGTATGTTTTGTATACTATACGAAAATTGTAATATTTTTGTATCAAATTGTAATAAAACTGAGATTTGGTGCCTTATTTTCTTTTCTTTTAGATCAACAGGGAAAACCACAAGGTCAATCGCAACAAGGAACAGGTCAACAACAACAACGACCACAAAAATCCCAGTGGGGGGACAAGCAACAAGGCGACGGCTCATACTCTGGACGTAAGTTAATTTTTCAGCGAGATTTTAGCGATATATTTTATTTCATTTCCTATTTCTGTGAACATCCTGGTTAATAAGTACGGTGTAGAACAGATGTATTAATCAATGCTGGCGACACAAAGATTTCAAATCATAGATTTACTAGCGGTGAAGATCTGTGATCCTATTGTGGTCAATTGGATTTATTAAATTGATTATTAATTTTTAATTTTGAATTTGGTTATTTTTCTACTGGGAGTTGATTGTGTAAGGACTAAAACGAATAAAATTTGGAAACTTCAAAGTAAAAAAAAAAAATATTTTCATAATTCATGTAAATTTTGTTTATTTGCTTTAAAACTCTGTTTTTATTAAATTCATTCACAATTACAAAAAATAAAAAAAATTATTTGGATTCCCATTCTTTCCTCAACTTCTTTCGAATGTCCTTCATAAGGTTGGTGACAGTTACATCCGTGATCTTTTTGGACGCTCTTTTCCATTTAGCACTAAAATATGCTTGCACACTGCTCACTTTTCCTCAATTTAGCTTTGACCAAAGCTTTCAATGGGACGGCACTGTGGAACATTGGGTGGACTCATGTCTTTTGGGACAAAGTCGACATTTTTAGCAACAAGAAAGCTCAACGTCGCATGAGCATAGTGAGCTAATGTTGAACCCTCATGTTTGTTTAAGAAAGGAATCAACCGTTTTTTTTAGGCACTCGTTAATGTACACTTCTCCGTTAATTGTACCCGTTTTAATAAACGATGAGCTTCTGTGTCCACATTGGCAAATGGCCTGCCAAACGAGATATTTTGACCCGAATTTTTCCATCCCAATCGATGTTGTTGATTGCGGAAGAATCTCAGCTTCAAACGAGTTGTAAAACTGCGCACCTGGAAGAGTAGTAAAGTCGGCTTTGACATAAGTTTCGTCATCCAAAACCAAGCACGCTTTCTTGTTGCCAATCAACTCGTATAGCTTTCGGGCTCGTGTTTTTATGACTTGTTTTTGCTTTTCAGTAACTTTTGGTATTTTTTGTTTTTTTTTTTTTTGTCTTTTTAGACCGTTACGTTTTTTAGATCTTTGTACCATTGTTTGGTTGGTATTACATTTCCGAGCAACATCTCTGGATAACATAGTCCGGTTTTTACGAGGGTACCCACTATTTTCCTTTCCAAATTTGTATCATGTGCTCCACTTTTAGCTCAACTTTTCTGTTTTCGTTTAACTGTCAACGTTTCCAAATAATATCGTTTAATAACAGAATCCACTGTACTGCGTGCTATGTTTAAATTTTTTGCGATGAAATGGTTTGGACGCCAAGTATTTTCGAGCCATTTGTCGATGATCTTTTTACGGTGTTCCTCTTGACTCATATTTTATAAATATTTTAAACCGCACCGAACTAAAATCAATAACAAACTGAAACTAGAGAATATACAGGCTAATTTGGGTACAATACAATGGGATTGCAATTTTTACGCATTGGAAGTATAGCCCGTATTAAAATTTACAGATTTTATTCGTTTCAGTCCTTAGTAGCAGTGGCAGTATCAAGAGAAGTAAGATGAATTTAAATTTAAGCTTTTGCCAAAAATACTAGTGGTTGTCGTTGAGACACAACTGTGTCAAGGTGATACAGTTTTTCATCAATGACTATGATATATCTACATTGCATCAAAATCAGTATCTAATCCGCACTTTTTGACAGTGAATCGATAAATCATAGTGATATCAAGTTAAAGCGCAACACATAAAGACAAAGTTAATCCTGTACTGAAAAACTGATTCATCAGTTATGTCTGGATTAATTTTGATCCAGAGTCAAGTAACTCTGGCTTAACTTAAAGTTAGTTCAGTACTGAAAAACTGGGCCTTGATGTCAACCATAATCCATTTGACCACTGCATCATGGATGCCTCGGTCGCTGACTACACTTATTACAACATACATACGAGTATGTATGTTTCGTATACTATACGAAAATTGTAATATTTTTGTATCAAATTGTAATAAAACTGAGATTTGGTGCCTTATTTTCTTTTCTTTTAGATCAACAGGGAAAACCACAAGGTCAATCGCAACAAGGAACAGGTCAACAACAACAACGACCACAAAAATCCCAGTGGGGGGACAAGCAACAAGGCGACGGCTCATACTCTGGACGTAAGTTAATTTTTCAGCGAGATTTTAGCGATATATTTTATTTCATTTCCTATTTCTGTGAACATCCTGGTTAATAAGTACGGTGTAGAACAGATGTATTAATCAATGCTGGCGACACAAAGATTTCAAATCATAGATTTACTAGCGGTGAAGATCTGTGATCCTATTGTGGTCAATTGGATTTATTAAATTGATTATTAATTTTTAATTTTGAATTTGGTTATTTTTCTACTGGGAGTTGATTGTGTAAGGACTGAAACGAATAAAATTTGGAAACTTCAAAGTAAAAAAAAAAAATATTTTCATAATTCATGTAAATTTTGTTTATTTGCTTTAAAACTCTGTTTTTATTAAATTCATTCACAATTACAAAAAATAAAAAAAATTATTTGGATTCCCATTCTTTCCTCAACTTCTTTCGAATGTCCTTCATAAGGTTGGTGACAGTTACATCCGTGATCTTTTTGGACGCTCTTTTCCATTTAGCACTAAAATATGCTTGCACACTGCTCACTTTTCCTCAATTTAGCTTTGACCAAAGCTTTCAATGGGACGGCACTGTGGAACATTGGGTGGACTCATGTCTTTTGGGACAAAGTCGACATTTTTAGCAACAAGAAAGCTCAACGTCGCATGAGCATAGTGAGTTAATGTTGAACCCTCATGTTTGTTTAAGAAAGGAATCAACCGTTTTTTTTAGGCACTCGTTAATGTACACTTCTCCGTTAATTGTACCCGTTTTAATAAACGATGAGCTTCTGTGTCCACATTGGCAAATGGCCTGCCAAACGAGATATTTTGACCCGAATTTTTCCATCCCAATCGATGTTGTTGATTGCGGAAGAATCTCAGCTTCAAACGAGTTGTAAAACTGCGCACCTGGAAGAGTAGTAAAGTCGGCTTTGACATAAGTTTCGTCATCCAAAACCAAGCACGCTTTCTTGTTGCCGATCAACTCGTTTAGCTTTCGGGTTCGTGTTTTTATGACTTGTTTTTGCTTTTCAGTAACTTTTGGTATTTTTTGTTTTTTTTTTTTTTGTCTTTTTAGACCGTTACGTTTTTTAGATCTTTGTACCATTGTTTGGTTGGTATTACATTTCCGAGCAACATCTCTGGATAACATAGTCCGGTTTTTACGAGGGTACCCACTATTTTCCTTTCCAAATTTGTATCATGTGCTCCACTTTTAGCTCAACTTTTCTGTTTTCGTTTAACTGTCAACGTTTCCAAATAATATCGTTTAATAACAGAATCCACTGTACTGCGTGCTATGTTTAAATTTTTTGCGATGAAATGGTTTGGACGCCAAGTATTTTCGAGCCATTTGTCGATGATCTTTTTACGGTGTTCCTCTTGACTCATATTTTATAAATATTTTAAACCGCACCGAACTAAAATCAATAACAAACTGAAACTAGAGAATATACAGGCTAATTTGGGTACAATACAATGGGATTGCAATTTTTACGCATTGGAAGTATAGCCCGTATTAAAATTTACAGATTTTATTCGTTTCAGTCCTTAGTAGCAGTGGCAGTATCAAGAGAAGTAAGATGAATTTAAATTTAAGCTTTTGCCAAAAATACTAGTGGTTGTCGTTGAGACACAACTGTGTCAAGGTGATACAGTTTTTCATCAATGACTATGATATATCTACATTGCATCAAAATCAGTATCTAATCCGCACTTTTTGACAGTGAATCGATAAATCATAGTGATATCAAGTTAAAGCGCAACACATAAAGACAAAGTTAATCCTGTACTGAAAAACTGATTCATCAGTTATGTCTAGATTAATTTTGATCCAGAGTCAAGTAACTCTGGCTTAACTTAAAGTTAGTTCAGTACTGAAAAACTGGGCCTTGATGTCAACCATAATCCATTTGACCACTGCATCATGGATGCCTCGGTCGCTGACTACACTTATTACAACATACATACGAGTATGTATGTTTTGTATACTATACGAAAATTGTAATATTTTTGTATCAAATTGTAATAAAACTGAGATTTGGTGCCTTATTTTCTTTTCTTTTAGATCAACAGGGAAAACCACAAGGTCAATCGCAACAAGGAACAGGTCAACAACAACAACGACCACAAAAATCCCAGTGGGGGGACAAGCAACAAGGCGACGGCTCATACTCTGGACGTGAGTTAATTTTTCAGCGAGATTTTAGCGATATATTTTATTTCATTTCCTATTTCTGTGAACATCCTGGTTAATAAGTACGGTGTAGAACAGATGTATTAATCAATGCTGGCGACACAAAGATTTCAAATCATAGATTTACTAGTGGTGAAGATCTGTGATCCTATTGTGGTCAATTGGATTTATTAAATTGATTATTAATTTTTAATTTTGAATTTGGTTATTTTTCTACTGGGAGTTGATTGTGTAAGGACTGAAACGAATAAAATTTGGAAACTTCAAAGTAAAAAAAAAAATATTTTCATAATTCATGTAAATTTTTTTTATTTGCTTTAAAACTCTGTTTTTATTAAATTCATTCACAATTACAAAAAATAAAAAAAATTATTTGGATTCCCATTCTTTCCTCAACTTCTTTCGAATGTCCTTCATAAGGTTGGTGACAGTTACATCCGTGATCTTTTTGGACGCTCTTTTCCATTTAGCACTAAAATATGCTTGCACACTGCTCACTTTTCCTCAATTTAGCTTTGACCAAAGCCCAATACCTTTCAATGGGACGGCACTATGGAACATTGGGTGGACTCATGTCTTTTGGGACAAAGTCGACATTTTTAGCAACAAGAAAGCTCAACGTCGCATGAGCATAGTGAGCTAATGTTGAACCCTCATGTTTGTTTAAGAAAGGAATCAACCGTTTTTTTAGGCACTCGTTAATGTACACTTCTCCGTTAATTGTTTCCGTTGTAATAAACGACGAGCATTGGCAAATGGCCTACCAAACGAGATATTTTGACCCGAATTTTTCCATCCCAATCGATGTTGTTGATTGCGGAAGAATCTCAGCTTCAAACGAGTTGTAAAACTGCGCACCTGGAAGAGTAGTAAAGTCGGCTTTGACATAAGTTTCGTCATCCAAAACCAAGCACGCTTTCTTGTTGCCGATCAACTCGTATAGCTTTCGGGCTCGTGTTTTTATGACTTGTTTTTGCTTTTCAGTAACTTTTGGTATTTTTTGTTTTTTTTTTTTGTGTTTTTAGACCGTTACGTTTTTTAGATCTTTGTACCATTGTTTGGTTGGTATTACATTTCCGAGCAACATCTCTGGATAACATAGTCCGGTTTTTTACGAGGGTACCCACTATTTTCCTTTCCAAATTTGTTCATGTGCTCCACTTTTAGCTCAACTTTTCTGTTTTCGTTTAACTGTCAACGTCTCCAAATAATATCGTTTAATAACAGAATCCACTGTACTGCGTGCTATGTTTAAATTTTTTGCGATGAAATGGTTTGGACGCCAAGTATTTTCGAGCCATTTGTCGATGATCTTTTTACGGCGTTCCTCTTGACTCATATTTTATAAATATTTTAAACCGCACCGAACTAAAATCAATAACAAACTGAAACTAGAGAATATACAGGCTAATTTGGGTACAATACAATGGGATTGCAATTTTTACGCATTGGAAGTATAGCCCGTATTAAAATTTACAGATTTTATTCGTTTCAGTCCTTAGTAGCAGTGGCAGTATCAAGAGAAGTAAGATGAATTTAAATTTAAGCTTTTGCCAAAAATACTAGTGGTTGTCGTTGAGACACAACTGTGTCAAGGTGATACAGTTTTTCATCAATGACTATGATATATCTACATTGCATCAAAATCAGTATCTAATCCGCACTTTTTGACAGTGAATCGATAAATCATAGTGATATCAAGTTAAAGCGCAACACATAAAGACAAAGTTAATCCTGTACTGAAAAACTGATTCATCAGTTATGTCTGGATTAATTTTGATCCAGAGTCAAGTAACTCTGGCTTAACTTAAAGTTAGTTCAGTACTGAAAAACTGGGCCTTGATGTCAACCATAATCCATTTGACCACTGCATCATGGATGCCTCGGTCGCTGACTACACTTATTACAACATACATACGAGTATGTATGTTTTGTATACTATACGAAAATTGTAATATTTTTGTATCAAATTGTAATAAAACTGAGATTTGGTGCCTTATTTTCTTTTCTTTTAGATCAACAGGGAAAACCACAAGGTCAATCGCAACAGGGAACAGGTCAACAACAACAACGACCACAAAAATCCCAGTGGGGGGACAAGCAACAAGGCGACGGCTCATACTCTGGACGTAAGTTAATTTTTCAGCGAGATTTTAGCGATATATTTTATTTCATTTCCTATTTCTGTGAACATCCTGGTTAATAAGTACGGTGTAGAACAGATGTATTAATCAATGCTGGCGACACAAAGATTTCAAATCATAGATTTACTAGTGGTGAAGATCTGTGATCCTATTGTGGTCAATTGGATTTATTAAATTGATTATTAATTTTTAATTTTGAATTTGGTTATTTTTCTACTGGGAGTTGATTGTGTAAGGACTAAAACGAATAAAATTTGGAAACTTCAAAGTAAAAAAAAAAAATATTTTCATAATTCATGTAAATTTTGTTTATTTGCTTTAAAACTCTGTTTTTATTAAATTCATTCACAATTACAAAAAATAAAAAAAATTATTTGGATTCCCATTCTTTCCTCAACTTCTTTCGAATGTCCTTCATAAGGTTGGTGACAGTTACATCCGTGATCTTTTTGGACGCTCTTTTCCATTTAGCACTAAAATATGCTTGCACACTGCTCACTTTTCCCCAATTTAGCTTTGACCAAAGCTTTCAATGGGACGGCACTGTGGAACATTGGGTGGACTCATGTCTTTTGGGACAAAGTCGACATTTTTAGCAACAAGAAAGCTCAACGTCGCATGAGCATAGTGAGTTAATGTTGAACCCTCATGTTTGTTTAAGAAAGGAATCAACCGTTTTTTTTAGGCACTCGTTAATGTACACTTCTCCGTTAATTGTTCCCGTTTTAATAAACGATGAGCTTCTGTGTCCACATTGGCAAATGGCCTGCCAAACGAGATATTTTGACCCGAATTTTTCCATCCCAATCGATGTTGTTGATTGCGGAAGAATCTCAGCTTCAAACGAGTTGTAAAACTGCGCACCTGGAAGAGTAGTAAAGTCGGCTTTGACATAAGTTTCGTCATCCAAAACCAAGCACGCTTTCTTGTTGCCGATCAACTCGTATAGCTTTCGGGCTCGTGTTTTTATGACTTGTTTTTGCTTTTCAGTAACTTTTGGTATTTTTTGTTTTTTTTTTTTTGTGTTTTTAGACCGTTACGTTTTTTAGATCTTTGTACCATTGTTTGGTTGGTATTACATTTCCGAGCAACATCTCTGGATAACATAGTCCGGTTTTTTACGAGGGTACCCACTATTTTCCTTTCCAAATTTGTATCATGTGCTCCACTTTTAGCTCAACTTTTCTGTTTTCGTTTAACTGTCAACGTCTCCAAATAATATCGTTTAATAACAGAATCCACTGTACTGCGTGCTATGTTTAAATTTTTTGCGATGAAATGGTTTGGACGCTAAGTATTTTCGTGCCATTTGTCGATGATCTTTTTACGGCGTTCCTCTTGACTCATATTTTATAAATATTTTAAGGGATGGCCGTGGTGTAGTGGTACTAGCAATCGCTTCTCTCTCGAAGGGTCAAGGTTCGAATCCTAGCCACTACAAAGTTTTCATTTGTGTAATTGGGACTCAGTCAGAAAAAATCTGCGTGTGAAAGCATAACACTGACATGTAGATTTGGCTGTTGTAGGGTTTTCAAACACAAAAACAACCGTTAAAATTCACAACCTCACCATTCCGAGTGAAGAAAATCTCTCCGTCCTATTCGGACTCCCACCCCTGGAGAGTCAATATCGAAACCAAACACACCTGAGTTTCAAACCACTACATCACAAAAACTTTTCTTTCTCCTCCTTCTAACTTTCCGCCCGCGCCCTGGCAACAGTGTAAGGGTATTCATAACCCCTTTGGCGCGCGTAAATTATAAAAAAAAAAAAAAAAAAAAAAACCGCACCGAACTAAAATCAATAACAAACTGAAACTAGAGAATATACAGGCTAATTTGGGTACAATACAATGGGATTGCAATTTTTACGCATTGGAAGTATAGCCCGTATTAAAATTTACAGAATTTATTCGTTTCAGTCCTTAGTAGCAGTGGCAGTATCAAGAGAAGTAAGATGAATTTAAATTTAAGCTTTTGCCAAAAATACTAGTGGTTGTCGTTGAGACACAACTGTGTCAAGGTGATACAGTTTTTCATTAATGACTATGATATATCTACATTGCATCAAAATCAGTATCTAATCCGCACTTTTTGACAGTGAATCGATAAATCATAGTGATATCAAGCTAAAGCGCAACACATAAAGACAAAGTTAATCCTGTACTGAAAAACTGATTCATCAGTTATGTCTAGATTAATTTTGATCCAGAGTCAAGTAACTCTGGCTTAACTTAAAGTTAGTTCAGTACTGAAAAACTGGGCCTTGATGTCAACCATAATCCATTTGACCACTGCATCATGGATGCCTCGGTCGCTGACTACACTTATTACAACATACATACGAGTATGTATGTTTTGTATACTATACGAAAATTGTAATATTTTTGTATCAAATTGTAATAAAACTGAGATTTGGTGCCTTATTTTCTTTTCTTTTAGATCAACAGGGAAAACCACAAGGTCAATCGCAACAAGGAACAGGTCAACAACAACAACGACCACAAAAATCCCAGTGGGGGGACAAGCAACAAGGCGACGGCTCATACTCTGGACGTAAGTTAATTTTTCAGCGAGATTTTAGCGATATATTTTATTTCATTTCCTATTTCTGTGAACATCCTGGTTAATAAGTACGGTGTAGAACAGATGTATTAATCAATGCTGGCGACACAAAGATTTCAAATCATAGATTTACTAGTGGTGAAGATCTGTGATCCTATTGTGGTCAATTGGATTTATTAAATTGATTATTAATTTTTAATTTTGAATTTGGTTATTTTTCTACTGGGAGTTGATTGTGTAAGGACTGAAACGAATAAAATTTGGAAACTTCAAAGTAAAAAAAAAAATATTTTCATAATTCATGTAAATTTTTTTTATTTGCTTTAAAACTCTGTTTTTATTAAATTCATTCACAATTACAAAAAATAAAAAAAATTATTTGGATTCCCATTCTTTCCTCAACTTCTTTCGAATGTCCTTCATAAGGTTGGTGACAGTTACATCCGTGATCTTTTTGGACGCTCTTTTCCATTTAGCACTAAAATATTTTACGTCCTTTGCACACTGCCCACTTTTCCTCAATTTAGCTTTGACCAAAGCCCAATACCTTTCAATGGGACGGCACTATGGAACATTGGGTGGACTCATGTCTTTTGGGACAAAGTCGACATTTTTAGCAACAAGAAAGCTCAACGTCGCATGAGCATAGTGAGTTAATGTTGAACCCTCGTGTTTGTTTAAGAAAGGAATCAACCGTTTTTTTAGGCACTCGTTAATGTACACTTCTCCGTTAATTGTTCCCGTTTTAATAAACGATGAGCTTCTGTGTCCACATTGGCAAATGGCCTGCCAAACGAGATATTTTGACCCGAATTTTTCCATCCCAATCGATGTTGTTGATTGCGGAAGAATCTCAGCTTCAAACGAGTTGTAAAACTGCGCACCTGGAAGAGTAGTAAAGTCGGCTTTGACATAAGTTTCGTCATCCAAAACCAAGCACGCTTTCTTGTTGCCGATCAACTCGTATAGCTTTCGGGCTCGTGTTTTTATGACTTGTTTTTGCTTTTCAGTAACTTTTGGTATTTTTTGTTTTTTTTTTTTTGTGTTTTTAGACCGTTACGTTTTTTAGATCTTTGTACCATTGTTTGGTTGGTATTACATTTCCGAGCAACATCTCTGGATAACATAGTCCGGTTTTTTACGAGGGTACCCACTATTTTCCTTTCCAAATTTGTATCATGTGCTCCACTTTTAGCTCAACTTTTCTGTTTTCGTTTAACTGTCAACGTCTCCAAATAATATCGTTTAATAACAGAATCCACTGTACTGCGTGCTATGTTTAAATTTTTTGCGATGAAATGGTTTGGACGCCAAGTATTTTCGAGCCATTTGTCGATGATCTTTTTACGGCGTTCCTCTTGACTCATATTTTATAAATATTTTAAACCGCACCGAACTAAAATCAATAACAAACTGAAACTAGAGAATATACAGGCTAATTTGGGTACAATACAATGGGATTGCAATTTTTACGCATTGGAAGTATAGCCCGTATTAAAATTTACAGATTTTATTCGTTTCAGTCCTTAGTAGCAGTGGCAGTATCAAGAGAAGTAAGATGAATTTAAATTTAAGCTTTTGCCAAAAATACTAGTGGTTGTCGTTGAGACACAACTGTGTCAAGGTGATACAGTTTTTCATTAATGACTATGATATATCTACATTGCATCAAAATCAGTATCTAATCCGCACTTTTTGACAGTGAATCGATAAATCATAGTGATATCAAGTTAAAGCGCAACACATAAAGACAAAGTTAATCCTGTACTGAAAAACTGATTCATCAGTTATGTCTAGATTAATTTTGATCCAGAGTCAAGTAACTCTGGCTTAACTTAAAGTTAGTTCAGTACTGAAAAACTGGGCCTTGATGTCAACCATAATCCATTTGACCACTGCATCATGGATGCCTCGGTCGCTGACTATACTATACGAAAATTGTAATATTTTTGTATCAAATTGTAATAAAACTGAGATTTGGTGCCTTATTTTCTTTTCTTTTAGATCAACAGGGAAAACCACAAGGTCAATCGCAACAAGGAACAGGTCAACAACAACAACGACCACAAAAATCCCAGTGGGGGGACAAGCAACAAGGCGACGGCTCATACTCTGGACGTAAGTTAATTTTTCAGCGAGATTTTAGCGATATATTTTATTTCATTTCCTATTTCTGTGAACATCCTGGTTAATAAGTACGGTGTAGAACAGATGTATTAATCAATGCTGGCGACACAAAGATTTCAAATCATAGATTTACTAGTGGTGAAGATCTGTGATCCTATTGTGGTCAATTGGATTTAT
The DNA here is from genome assembly GCA_963966105.1 of Volucella zonaria. Lineage (NCBI taxonomy): Eukaryota > Metazoa > Arthropoda > Insecta > Diptera > Syrphidae > Volucella > Volucella zonaria. The sequence continues at coordinate 163,992,180 of OZ014532.1, forward strand.
TAAATTGATTATTAATTTTTAATTTTGAATTTGGTTATTTTTCTACTGGGAGTTGATTGTGTAAGGACTGAAACGAATAAAATTTGGAAACTTCAAAATAAAAAAAAAAAATATTTTCATAATTCATGTAAATTTTGTTTATTTGCTTTAAAACTCTGTTTTTATTAAATTCATTCACAATTACAAAAAATAAAAAAAATTATTTGGATTCCCATTCTTTCCTCAACTTCTTTCGAATGTGCTTCATAAAGTTGGTGACAGTTACATCCGTGATCTTTTTGGACGCTCTTTTCCATTTAGCACTAAAATATTTTACGTCCCTTGCACACTGCTCACTTTTCCTCAATTTAGCTTTGACCAAAGCCCGGCACTGTGGAACATTGGGTGGACTCATGTCTTTTGGGACAAAGTCGACATTTTTAGCAACAAGAAAGCTCAACGTCGCATGAGCATAGTGAGCTAATGTGGAACCCTCATGTTTGTTTAAGAAAGGAATCAACCGTTTTTTTAGGCACTCGTTAATGTACACTTCTCCGTTAATTGTTCCCGTTTTAATAAACGATGAGCTTCTGTGTCCACATTGGCAAATGGCCTGCCAAACGAGATATTTTGACCCGAATTTTTCCATCCCAATCGATGTTGTTGATTGCGGAAGAATCTCAGCTTCAAACGAGTTGTAAAACTGCGCACCTGGAAGAGTAGTAAAGTCGGCTTTGACATAAGTTTCGTCATCCAAAACCAAGCACGCTTTCTTGTTGCCGATCAACTCGTATAGCTTTCGGGCTCGTGTTTTTATGACTTGTTTTTGCTTTTCAGTAACTTTTGGTATTTTTTGTTTTTTTTTTTTCGTCTTTTTAGACCGTTACGTTTTTTAGATCTTTGTACCATTGTTTGGTTGGTATTACATTTCCGAGCAACATCTCTGGATAACATAGTCCGGTTTTTTACGAGGGTACCCACTATTTTCCTTTCCAAATTTGTATCATGTGCTCCACTTTTAGCTCAACTTTTCTGTTTTCGTTTAACTGTCAACGTCTCCAAATAATATCGTTTAATAACAGAATCCACTGTACTGCGTGCTATGTTTAAATTTTTTGCGATGAAATGGTTTGGACGCCAAGTATTTTCGAGCCATTTGTCGATGATCTTTTTACGGCGTTCCTCTTGACTCATATTTTATAAATATTTTAAACCGCACCGAACTAAAATCAATAACAAACTGAAAGTAGAGAATATACAGGCTAATTTGGGTACAATACAATGGGATTGCAATTTTTACGCATTGGAAGTATAGCCCGTATTAAAATTTACAGATTTTATTCGTTTCAGTCCTTAGTAGCAGTGGCAGTATCAAGAGAAGTAAGATGAATTTAAATTTAAGCTTTTGCCAAAAATACTAGTGGTTGTCGTTGAGACACAACTGTGTCAAGGTGATACAGTTTTTCATCAATGACTATGATATATCTACATTGCATCAAAATCAGTATCTAATCCGCACTTTTTGACAGTGAATCGATAAATCATAGTGATATCAAGTTAAAGCGCAACACATAAAGACAAAGTTAATCCTGTACTGAAAAACTGATTCATCAGTTATGTCTAGATTAATTTTGATCCAGAGTCAAGTAACTCTGGCTTAACTTAAAGTTAGTTCAGTACTGAAAAACTGGGCTTTCATGTCAACCATAATCCATTTGACCACTGCATCATGGATGCCTCGGTCGCTGACTACACTTATTACAACATACATACGAGTATGTATGTTTTGTATACTATACGAAAATTGTAATATTTTTGTATCAAATTGTAATAAAACTGAGATTTGGTGCCTTATTTTCTTTTCTTTTAGATCAACAGGGAAAACCACAAGGTCAATCGCAACAAGGAACAGGTCAACAACAACAACGACCACAAAAATCCCAGTGGGGGGACAAGCAACAAGGCGACGGCTCATACTCTGGACGTAAGTTAATTTTTCAGCGAGATTTTAGCGATATATTTTATTTCATTTCCTATTTCTGTGAACATCCTGGTTAATAAGTACGGTGTAGAACAGATGTATTAATCAATGCTGGCGACACAAAGATTTCAAATCATAGATTTACTAGTGGTGAAGATCTGTGATCCTATTGTGGTCAATTGGATTTATTAAATTGATTATTAATTTTTAATTTTGAATTTGGTTATTTTTCTACTGGGAGTTGATTGTGTAAGGACTGAAACGAATAAAATTTGGAAACTTCAAAGTAAAAAAAAAAAATATTTTCATAATTCATGTAAATTTTTTTTATTTGCTTTAAAACTCTGTTTTTATTAAATTCATTCACAATTACAAAAAATAAAAAAAATTATTTGGATTCCCATTCTTTCCTCAACTTCTTTCGAATGTGCTTCATAAAGTTGGTGACAGTTACATCCGTGATCTTTTTGGACGCTCTTTTCCATTTAGCACTAAAATATTTTACGTCCCTTGCACACTGCTCACTTTTCCTCAATTTAGCTTTGACCAAAGCCCGGCACTGTGGAACATTGGGTGGACTCATGTCTTTTGGGACAAAGTCGACATTTTTAGCAACAAGAAAGCTCAACGTCGCATGAGCATAGTGAGCTAATGTTGAACCCTCATGTTTGTTTAAGAAAGGAATCAACCGTTTTTTTAGGCACTCGTTAATGTACACTTCTCCGTTAATTGTTCCCGTTTTAATAAACGATGAGCTTCTGTGTCCACATTGGCAAATGGCCTGCCAAACGAGATATTTTGACCCGAATTTTTCCATCCCAATCGATGTTGTTGATTGCGGAAGAATCTCAGCTTCAAACGAGTTGTAAAACTGCGCACCTGGAAGAGTAGTAAAGTCGGCTTTGACATAAGTTTCGTCATCCAAAACCAAGCACGCTTTCTTGTTGCCGATCAACTCGTATAGCTTTCGGGCTCGTGTTTTTATGACTTGTTTTTGCTTTTCAGTAACTTTTGGTATTTTTTGTTTTTTTTTTTTCGTCTTTTTAGACCGTTACGTTTTTTAGATCTTTGTACCATTGTTTGGTTGGTATTACATTTCCGAGCAACATCTCTGGATAACATAGTCCGGTTTTTTACGAGGGTACCCACTATTTTCCTTTCCAAATTTGTATCATGTGCTCCACTTTTAGCTCAACTTTTCTGTTTTCGTTTAACTGTCAACGTCTCCAAATAATATCGTTTAATAACAGAATCCACTGTACTGCGTGCTATGTTTAAATTTTTTGCGATGAAATGGTTTGGACGCCAAGTATTTTCGAGCCATTTGTCGACGATCTTTTTACGGCGTTCCTCTTGACTCATATTTTATAAATATTTTAAACCGCACCGAACTAAAATCAATAACAAACTGAAACTAGAGAATATACAGGCTAATTTGGGTACAATACAATGGGATTGCAATTTTTACGCATTGGAAGTATAGCCCGTATTAAAATTTACAGATTTTATTCGTTTCAGTCCTTAGTAGCAGTGGCAGTATCAAGAGAAGTAAGATGAATTTAAATTTAAGCTTTTGCCAAAAATACTAGTGGTTGTCGTTGAGACACAACTGTGTCAAGGTGATACAGTTTTTCATCAATGACTATGATATATCTACATTGCATCAAAATCAGTATCTAATCCGCACTTTTTGACAGTGAATCGATAAATCATAGTGATATCAAGTTAAAGCGCAACACATAAAGACAAAGTTAATCCTGTACTGAAAAACTGATTCATCAGTTATGTCTAGATTAATTTTGATCCAGAGTCAAGTAACTCTGGCTTAACTTAAAGTTAGTTCAGTACTGAAAAACTGGGCTTTGATGTCAACCATAATCCATTTGACCACTGCATCATGGATGCCTCGGTCGCTGACTACACTTATTACAACATACATACGAGTATGTATGTTTTGTATACTATACGAAAATTGTAATATTTTTGTATCAAATTGTAATAAAACTGAGATTTGGTGCCTTATTTTCTTTTCTTTTAGATCAACAGGGAAAACCACAAGGTCAATCGCAACAAGGAACAGGTCAACAACAACAACGACCACAAAAATCCCAGTGGGGGGACAAGCAACAAGGCGACGGCTCATACTCTGGACGTAAGTTAATTTTTCAGCGAGATTTTAGCGATATATTTTATTTCATTTCCTATTTCTGTGAACATCCTGGTTAATAAGTACGGTGTAGAACAGATGTATTAATCAATGCTGGCGACACAAAGATTTCAAATCATAGATTTACTAGTGGTGAAGATCTGTGATCCTATTGTGGTCAATTGGATTTATTAAATTGATTATTAATTTTTAATTTTGAATTTGGTTATTTTTCTACTGGGAGTTGATTGTGTAAGGACTGAAACGAATAAAATTTGGAAACTTCAAAGTAAAAAAAAAAAATATTTTCATAATTCATGTAAATTTTTTTTATTTGCTTTAAAACTCTGTTTTTATTAAATTCATTCACAATTACAAAAAATAAAAAAAATTATTTGGATTCCCATTCTTTCCTCAACTTCTTTCGAATGTGCTTCATAAAGTTGGTGACAGTTACATCCGTGATCTTTTTGGACGCTCTTTTCCATTTAGCACTAAAATATTTTACGTCCCTTGCACACTGCTCACTTTTCCTCAATTTAGCTTTGACCAAAGCCCGGCACTGTGGAACATTGGGTGGACTCATGTCTTTTGGGACAAAGTCGACATTTTTAGCAACAAGAAAGCTCAACGTCGCATGAGCATAGTGAGCTAATGTTGAACCCTCATGTTTGTTTAAGAAAGGAATCAACCGTTTTTTTAGGCACTCGTTAATGTACACTTCTCCGTTAATTGTTCCCGTTTTAATAAACGATGAGCTTCTGTGTCCACATTGGCAAATGGCCTGCCAAACGAGATATTTTGACCCGAATTTTTCCATCCCAATCGATGTTGTTGATTGCGGAAGAATCTCAGCTTCAAACGAGTTGTAAAACTGCGCACCTGGAAGAGTAGTAAAGTCGGCTTTGACATAAGTTTCGTCATCCAAAACCAAGCACGCTTTCTTGTTGCCGATCAACTCGTATAGCTTTCGGGCTCGTGTTTTTATGACTTGTTTTTGCTTTTCAGTAACTTTTGGTATTTTTTGTTTTTTTTTTTTCGTCTTTTTAGACCGTTACGTTTTTTAGATCTTTGTACCATTGTTTGGTTGGTATTACATTTCCGAGCAACATCTCTGGATAACATAGTCCGGTTTTTTACGAGGGTACCCACTATTTTCCTTTCCAAATTTGTATCATGTGCTCCACTTTTAGCTCAACTTTTCTGTTTTCGTTTAACTGTCAACGTCTCCAAATAATATCGTTTAATAACAGAATCCACTGTACTGCGTGCTATGTTTAAATTTTTTGCGATGAAATGGTTTGGACGCCAAGTATTTTCGAGCCATTTGTCGACGATCTTTTTACGGCGTTCCTCTTGACTCATATTTTATAAATATTTTAAACCGCACCGAACTAAAATCAATAACAAACTGAAACTAGAGAATATACAGGCTAATTTGGGTACAATACAATGGGATTGCAATTTTTACGCATTGGAAGTATAGCCCGTATTAAAATTTACAGATTTTATTCGTTTCAGTCCTTAGTAGCAGTGGCAGTATCAAGAGAAGTAAGATGAATTTAAATTTAAGCTTTTGCCAAAAATACTAGTGGTTGTCGTTGAGACACAACTGTGTCAAGGTGATACAGTTTTTCATCAATGACTATGATATATCTACATTGCATCAAAATCAGTATCTAATCCGCACTTTTTGACAGTGAATCGATAAATCATAGTGATATCAAGTTAAAGCGCAACACATAAAGACAAAGTTAATCCTGTACTGAAAAACTGATTCATCAGTTATGTCTAGATTAATTTTGATCCAGAGTCAAGTAACTCTGGCTTAACTTAAAGTTAGTTCAGTACTGAAAAACTGGGCTTTGATGTCAACCATAATCCATTTGACCACTGCATCATGGATGCCTCGGTCGCTGACTACACTTATTACAACATACATACGAGTATGTATGTTTTGTATACTATACGAAAATTGTAATATTTTTGTATCAAATTGTAATAAAACTGAGATTTGGTGCCTTATTTTCTTTTCTTTTAGATCAACAGGGAAAACCACAAGGTCAATCGCAACAAGGAACAGGTCAACAACAACAACGACCACAAAAATCCCAGTGGGGGGACAAGCAACAAGGCGACGGCTCATACTCTGGACGTAAGTTAATTTTTCAGCGAGATTTTAGCGATATATTTTATTTCATTTCCTATTTCTGTGAACATCCTGGTTAATAAGTACGGTGTAGAACAGATGTATTAATCAATGCTGGCGACACAAAGATTTCAAATCATAGATTTACTAGTGGTGAAGATCTGTGATCCTATTGTGGTCAATTGGATTTATTAAATTGATTATTAATTTTTAATTTTGAATTTGGTTATTTTTCTACTGGGAGTTGATTGTGTAAGGACTGAAACGAATAAAATTTGGAAACTTCAAAGTAAAAAAAAAAAATATTTTCATAATTCATGTAAATTTTTTTTATTTGCTTTAAAACTCTGTTTTTATTAAATTCATTCACAATTACAAAAAATAAAAAAAATTATTTGGATTCCCATTCTTTCCTCAACTTCTTTCGAATGTGCTTCATAAAGTTGGTGACAGTTACATCCGTGATCTTTTTGGACGCTCTTTTCCATTTAGCACTAAAATATTTTACGTCCCTTGCACACTGCTCACTTTTCCTCAATTTAGCTTTGACCAAAGCCCGGCACTGTGGAACATTGGGTGGACTCATGTCTTTTGGGACAAAGTCGACATTTTTAGCAACAAGAAAGCTCAACGTCGCATGAGCATAGTGAGCTAATGTTGAACCCTCATGTTTGTTTAAGAAAGGAATCAACCGTTTTTTTAGGCACTCGTTAATGTACACTTCTCCGTTAATTGTTCCCGTTTTAATAAACGATGAGCTTCTGTGTCCACATTGGCAAATGGCCTGCCAAACGAGATATTTTGACCCGAATTTTTCCATCCCAATCGATGTTGTTGATTGCGGAAGAATCTCAGCTTCAAACGAGTTGTAAAACTGCGCACCTGGAAGAGTAGTAAAGTCGGCTTTGACATAAGTTTCGTCATCCAAAACCAAGCACGCTTTCTTGTTGCCGATCAACTCGTATAGCTTTCGGGCTCGTGTTTTTATGACTTGTTTTTGCTTTTCAGTAACTTTTGGTATTTTTTGTTTTTTTTTTTTCGTCTTTTTAGACCGTTACGTTTTTTAGATCTTTGTACCATTGTTTGGTTGGTATTACATTTCCGAGCAACATCTCTGGATAACATAGTCCGGTTTTTTACGAGGGTACCCACTATTTTCCTTTCCAAATTTGTATCATGTGCTCCACTTTTAGCTCAACTTTTCTGTTTTCGTTTAACTGTCAACGTCTCCAAATAATATCGTTTAATAACAGAATCCACTGTACTGCGTGCTATGTTTAAATTTTTTGCGATGAAATGGTTTGGACGCCAAGTATTTTCGAGCCATTTGTCGATGAACTTTTTACGGCGTTCCTCTTGACTCATATTTTATAAATATTTTAAACCGCACCGAACTAAAATCAATAACAAACTGAAACTAGAGAATATACAGGCTAATTTGGGTACAATACAATGGGATTGCAATTTTTACGCATTGGAAGTATAGCCCGTATTAAAATTTACAGATTTTATTCGTTTCAGTCCTTAGTAGCAGTGGCAGTATCAAGAGAAGTAAGATGAATTTAAATTTAAGCTTTTGCCAAAAATACTAGTGGTTGTCATTGAGACACAACTGTGTCAAGGTGATACAGTTTTTCATCAATGACTATGATATATCTACATTGCATCAAAATCAGTATCTAATCCGCACTTTTTGACAGTGAATCGATAAATAATAGTGATATCAAGTTAAAGCGCAACACATAAAGACAAAGTTAATCCTGTACTGAAAAACTGATTCATCAGTTATGTCTGGATTAATTTTGATCCAGAGTCAAGTAACTCTGGCTTAACTTAAAGTTAGTTCAGTACTGAAAAACTGGGCTTTGATGTCAACCATAATCCATTTGACCACTGCATCATGGATGCCTCGGTCGCTGACTACACTTATTACAACATACATACGAGTATGTATGTTTTGTATACTATACGAAAATTGTAATATTTTTGTATCAAATTGTAATAAAACTGAGATTTGGTGCCTTATTTTCTTTTCTTTTAGATCAACAGGGAAAACCACAAGGTCAATCGCAACAAGGAACAGGTCAACAACAACAACGACCACAAAAATCCCAGTGGGGGGACAAGCAACAAGGCGACGGCTCATACTCTGGACGTAAGTTAATTTTTCAGCGAGATTTTAGCGATATATTTTATTTCATTTCCTATTTCTGTGAACATCCTGGTTAATAAGTACGGTGTAGAACAGATGTATTAATCAATGCTGGCGACACAAAGATTTCAAATCATAGATTTACTAGTGGTGAAGATCTGTGATCCTATTGTGGTCAATTGGATTTATTAAATTGATTATTAATTTTTAATTTTGAATTTGGTTATTTTTCTACTGGGAGTTGATTGTGTAAGGACTGAAACGAATAAAATTTGGAAACTTCAAAGTAAAAAAAAAAAATATTTTCATAATTCATGTAAATTTTTTTTATTTGCTTTAAAACTCTGTTTTTATTAAATTCATTCACAATTACAAAAAATAAAAAAAATTATTTGGATTCCCATTCTTTCCTCAACTTCTTTCGAATGTGCTTCATAAAGTTGGTGACAGTTACATCCGTGATCTTTTTGGACGCTCTTTTCCATTTAGCACTAAAATATTTTACGTCCCTTGCACACTGCTCACTTTTCCTCAATTTAGCTTTGACCAAAGCCCGGCACTGTGGAACATTGGGTGGACTCATGTCTTTTGGGACAAAGTCGACATTTTTAGCAACAAGAAAGCTCAACGTCGCATGAGCATAGTGAGCTAATGTTGAACCCTCATGTTTGTTTAAGAAAGGAATCAACCGTTTTTTTAGGCACTCGTTAATGTACACTTCTCCGTTAATTGTTCCCGTTTTAATAAACGATGAGCTTCTGTGTCCACATTGGCAAATGGCCTGCCAAACGAGATATTTTGACCCGAATTTTTCCATCCCAATCGATGTTGTTGATTGCGGAAGAATCTCAGCTTCAAACGAGTTGTAAAACTGCGCACCTGGAAGAGTAGTAAAGTCGGCTTTGACATAAGTTTCGTCATCCAAAACCAAGCACGCTTTCTTGTTGCCGATCAACTCGTATAGCTTTCGGGCTCGTGTTTTTATGACTTGTTTTTGCTTTTCAGTAACTTTTGGTATTTTTTGTTTTTTTTTTTTCGTCTTTTTAGACCGTTACGTTTTTTAGATCTTTGTACCATTGTTTGGTTGGTATTACATTTCCGAGCAACATCTCTGGATAACATAGTCCGGTTTTTTACGAGGGTACCCACTATTTTCCTTTCCAAATTTGTATCATGTGCTCCACTTTTAGCTCAACTTTTCTGTTTTCGTTTAACTGTCAACGTCTCCAAATAATATCGTTTAATAACAGAATCCACTGTACTGCGTGCTATGTTTAAATTTTTTGCGATGAAATGGTTTGGACGCCAAGTATTTTCGAGCCATTTGTCGACGATCTTTTTACGGCGTTCCTCTTGACTCATATTTTATAAATATTTTAAACCGCACCGAACTAAAATCAATAACAAACTGAAACTAGAGAATATACAGGCTAATTTGGGTACAATACAATGGGATTGCAATTTTTACGCATTGGAAGTATAGCCCGTATTAAAATTTACAGATTTTATTCGTTTCAGTCCTTAGTAGCAGTGGCAGTATCAAGAGAAGTAAGATGAATTTAAATTTAAGCTTTTGCCAAAAATACTAGTGGTTGTCGTTGAGACACAACTGTGTCAAGGTGATACAGTTTTTCATCAATGACTATGATATATCTACATTGCATCAAAATCAGTATCTAATCCGCACTTTTTGACAGTGAATCGATAAATCATAGTGATATCAAGTTAAAGCGCAACACATAAAGACAAAGTTAATCCTGTACTGAAAAACTGATTCATCAGTTATGTCTAGATTAATTTTGATCCAGAGTCAAGTAACTCTGGCTTAACTTAAAGTTAGTTCAGTACTGAAAAACTGGGCTTTGATGTCAACCATAATCCATTTGACCACTGCATCATGGATGCCTCGGTCGCTGACTACACTTATTACAACATACATACGAGTATGTATGTTTTGTATACTATACGAAAATTGTAATATTTTTGTATCAAATTGTAATAAAACTGAGATTTGGTGCCTTATTTTCTTTTCTTTTAGATCAACAGGGAAAACCACAAGGTCAATCGCAACAAGGAACAGGTCAACAACAACAACGACCACAAAAATCCCAGTGGGGGGACAAGCAACAAGGCGACGGCTCATACTCTGGACGTAAGTTAATTTTTCAGCGAGATTTTAGCGATATATTTTATTTCATTTCCTATTTCTGTGAACATCCTGGTTAATAAGTACGGTGTAGAACAGATGTATTAATCAATGCTGGCGACACAAAGATTTCAAATCATAGATTTACTAGTGGTGAAGATCTGTGATCCTATTGTGGTCAATTGGATTTATTAAATTGATTATTAATTTTTAATTTTGAATTTGGTTATTTTTCTACTGGGAGTTGATTGTGTAAGGACTGAAACGAATAAAATTTGGAAACTTCAAAGTAAAAAAAAAAAATATTTTCATAATTCATGTAAATTTTTTTTATTTGCTTTAAAACTCTGTTTTTATTAAATTCATTCACAATTACAAAAAATAAAAAAAATTATTTGGATTCCCATTCTTTCCTCAACTTCTTTCGAATGTGCTTCATAAAGTTGGTGACAGTTACATCCGTGATCTTTTTGGACGCTCTTTTCCATTTAGCACTAAAATATTTTACGTCCCTTGCACACTGCTCACTTTTCCTCAATTTAGCTTTGACCAAAGCCCGGCACTGTGGAACATTGGGTGGACTCATGTCTTTTGGGACAAAGTCGACATTTTTAGCAACAAGAAAGCTCAACGTCGCATGAGCATAGTGAGCTAATGTTGAACCCTCATGTTTGTTTAAGAAAGGAATCAACCGTTTTTTTAGGCACTCGTTAATGTACACTTCTCCGTTAATTGTTCCCGTTTTAATAAACGATGAGCTTCTGTGTCCACATTGGCAAATGGCCTGCCAAACGAGATATTTTGACCCGAATTTTTCCATCCCAATCGATGTTGTTGATTGCGGAAGAATCTCAGCTTCAAACGAGTTGTAAAACTGCGCACCTGGAAGAGTAGTAAAGTCGGCTTTGACATAAGTTTCGTCATCCAAAACCAAGCACGCTTTCTTGTTGCCGATCAACTCGTATAGCTTTCGGGCTCGTGTTTTTATGACTTGTTTTTGCTTTTCAGTAACTTTTGGTATTTTTTGTTTTTTTTTTTCGTCTTTTTAGACCGTTACGTTTTTTAGATCTTTGTACCATTGTTTGGTTGGTATTACATTTCCGAGCAACATCTCTGGATAACATAGTCCGGTTTTTTACGAGGGTACCCACTATTTTCCTTTCCAAATTTGTATCATGTGCTCCACTTTTAGCTCAACTTTTCTGTTTTCGTTTAACTGTCAACGTCTCCAAATAATATCGTTTAATAACAGAATCCACTGTACTGCGTGCTATGTTTAAATTTTTTGCGATGAAATGGTTTGGACGCCAAGTATTTTCGAGCCATTTGTCGATGAACTTTTTACGGCGTTCCTCTTGACTCATATTTTATAAATATTTTAAACCGCACCGAACTAAAATCAATAACAAACTGAAACTAGAGAATATACAGGCTAATTTGGGTACAATACAATGGGATTGCAATTTTTACGCATTGGAAGTATAGCCCGTATTAAAATTTACAGATTTTATTCGTTTCAGTCCTTAGTAGCAGTGGCAGTATCAAGAGAAGTAAGATGAATTTAAATTTAAGCTTTTGCCAAAAATACTAGTGGTTGTCATTGAGACACAACTGTGTCAAGGTGATACAGTTTTTCATCAATGACTATGATATATCTACATTGCATCAAAATCAGTATCTAATCCGCACTTTTTGACAGTGAATCGATAAATAATAGTGATATCAAGTTAAAGCGCAACACATAAAGACAAAGTTAATCCTGTACTGAAAAACTGATTCATCAGTTATGTCTGGATTAATTTTGATCCAGAGTCAAGTAACTCTGGCTTAACTTAAAGTTAGTTCAGTACTGAAAAACTGGGCTTTGATGTCAACCATAATCCATTTGACCACTGCATCATGGATGCCTCGGTCGCTGACTACACTTATTACAACATACATACGAGTATGTATGTTTTGTATACTATACGAAAATTGTAATATTTTTGTATCAAATTGTAATAAAACTGAGATTTGGTGCCTTATTTTCTTTTCTTTTAGATCAACAGGGAAAACCACAAGGTCAATCGCAACAAGGAACAGGTCAACAACAACAACGACCACAAAAATCCCAGTGGGGGGACAAGCAACAAGGCGACGGCTCATACTCTGGACGTAAGTTAATTTTTCAGCGAGATTTTAGCGATATATTTTATTTCATTTCCTATTTCTGTGAACATCCTGGTTAATAAGTACGGTGTAGAACAGATGTATTAATCAATGCTGGCGACACAAAGATTTCAAATAGTAGCAGTAGCAGTATCAAGAAAAAAAAGATGAATTTAAATTGAAGCTTTTGCCAAAAATACTAGTGGTTGGTGTTGAGACACAACTATAAAGACAAAGTTAATCCTGCACTGAAAAACTGATTCATGAGTTATGTCTATATTAATTTTGATCCAACTCAAGGTTAATTCTTGAAAAACTGGGCCTTTATGTCAACCATAATCCATTTAACTTTGAAATTTATAAAAGTAAGAAAACACAAAAAAAATGGGGAAAAATATGTTTATTTCTCTACATAGTCTCCTTTTAGTTCAACACACTTTTCCCAGCCATGTTCAATAGCTTCGATACACTTTTTTTAGTGAAAATCATCGGGCTCCTTAAAATAGCCGTCAACCGCAGACTCCACCTCTTTACTGTTGGCAAATCTTTTACCACCGAGCCATTTTTTTCAAATTCGGAAATAGAATATAATCTGAGGGAGCTAAATCTGGCAAATAGGGTGCATGGGGAAGCAATTCGAACCTTAATTCGTTTATTATGGCCATCGCGATAACGGATGAGTGAACTGGTGCATTGTCTTGATGAAACAAACCTTTTTTCTTCGCCAAATTTCATCTTTCAAACGCTGCAATAAGTTCGCATAATAATACACACCGTTGATTGTTTTTCTTTTCTGAAGATAATCAATTAAAATTATCCCACGCCCATCAAAACAAAAATTGACGCCATGGCCTTGCCTGGATGGAACTGTTTTCGCCTTCTTTGGAGTCTATTCTCCCCTTTGAGTCCATGGTTTTGACCAATTTTTGACCCATGTTTCGTTCATGGTTATGAATCTACGCAAAAACTCGGATTTATTGCTGTGAAACTTCGCCAAACACTCGATTGAAACATCTTCATGACGCTGTTTTTGTTCCATCGTGAGTAATCGCGGCAATCATCTTGCGTACAGCTTTCTCTTGTCCAATTTTTCAGTAAACATGCAATGCACAGCGCTTTTTGAAATGCCTACCATATCTGCTAGTTCACGCACTTTTAATCGATTTAAAAATTCTTCGAGTAAACAACAACCGCCATCTATACGTCAGGTCGGGACTTCTGGGACTACAGCGGTTAACTTTCGTTTAAACGTACTGAGGTATTTTTTGTAGTTTTGAAACTACTTTTTTAAGAAATAATGTACGAACATCTCTCTTTCCCAAAATATGTCGGCACAGGTCTTCCATTATTGCTTAACTCAAAAAAAAAATTATTACTCAGATGGACTTTTTGTTTTGTGGCATATTGCATTTGGGCATAAGGGATCGTTCACTCTTGAGTTAAACATTCGTTTAAACGCAGCCGCGGTTTTGTGCGATAAAATATTAATTAGATACTTTTCTGATAGGTTTTGTTGTCTAACGTCTTACCGTTAAAACAAAACTGAGCGTCGGATTTTCACCAAATTTTGACAGACGGGCTAAAAGAGGTTATACTAACTGATGGTACACTGAATTTGGCTCAGTATCTTCCAATTCGGGTAATCATCAAACAGCCCTCGTAGGTTGTTATTGACACACGTACCCAGAATGGAAAGTTTTTCGGTTTCGACCATGCAAGTGACATTCATGGATAATACCTGCGTGTTTAAATTTCACCTTAACGACAGCAGACAGCATTATGTTTGGAAGCATTAAATTTTACTCTGGTAGTGGTTCCTCAATAAGTTGTGCTATTGATATCAAAATTTAATGAGCTAATATACGCTGCCGTTTCCGTTCTACCGCCGAAGAGCAGGGACGTGAGTTCGGCAACGAATATGGAAAGCAGAGAGTACTGTCGTTAACAAAGGAATATAGTGGATAAGTTGCAGGCAAGAGATCATATATGAAAACTAAAAATAGATTCGGAGGAGAACGGATCCCTGGGACACATTATTATTTATTTTGTGGATATTAGACTTGGAACTGTCCAAGACAACATGAACTGAGCGTTCCGAAAGGTAATTTCTAATCCATAGAAGATATTTCATGAGCTGACGTTTTATCGGCGTTTACACGACCTTGGAAAGAAGGGACGTAAGTGCAATGGGTCTGTAGGAGGAGAGAGAAGAAGATTCACCTATTTTAGGGACGTGCTGGACAAATGCTGTTTTCCATCTGCTTGGAAAGAGTCCTAAAAAGTAGGATTGATGAAAAAGCTTACGCAGCGGTTTTGTCAGCGTGGAAGAATACCTCTTTAGAAGAAGAGGAGATATACCATCTGGACCAGCCGATTTGTGTATATTAAGATGTTTAAGTTCTCTTGCTACTACACGAGTGCGAAAGTGGATTCGACGCACCCATGTAGGCGGGGACAAGGCACAATCTGGAAGGGTTCATCTGGCCGCAAAATATGCAGCAAGTAGATTGGCCTTGTCCAAAGAGCTGACAGGTGGATTGTCATTATAAATGAACGTTCGGATGGTTATGACTCAGAATTTCTAATATTTTTTACGAAAAAGCAAAAATTGTTTCTACCGTTGGGACATTGTAGCATTTTTTGCCTCAGTTTTTGGTCGTATTGCAATTGCACACGCTTAAGAAAGACGTTGCAGTCATTCCTGGCTCATTTCAATTTTTTTCAGTTTTCCTCTGACGGGTTGTCCTTGTAGAACCGAAAAGATATTTCCCTAGCCTTGTCAGCTGCCTCTTTACAATCAACAATCATACAGATAGAGCCTGGGCTTATTTAGGAGCTGAACCAAGTCGTTTTCCGCAGCTATTATGGAATTGGGTTCTTCTTTTAGTTTATCTAGATTTAGGACATTATTAGTTGTTTTTGCGCGAATGTTGCTGTTTGGTGGCAGTGGGACGTGATCTTCATCTCAAAAGATTTCTGGGTCGTCTTCATAGTACATATGTATATGCCATTAACGATAACGCTGCAATTCTGTAAGTGAAGTGGTGCTGTACCTTCTATTGCTGTCGTCTGAATACTGCAAGTAGAATTAGTTATAATCTTTGGTACATTAACAAATAGAATATACTGTGCCGACATCGTTGAATGTGCAATGGGCGGCTTTATTCTTCATTAAATTTCCTAGGCATTTGGAGTCAATGATAACTTCTTCCGATTCAGGTTGTGTGCAGTAATATATATTTTCTATTTTTAGGCAAACTGCTGCTTTATAGTGTTGTAGGTGTTGTCATTGTATATTACATAAGGATTTATTATAATTGATTTTGTCATTAATTGGTAAAGGAACGATATGACATACATAATATTCTTCTGATGAGAAATTTGGTATACGAATATTAAATATGATGTTTGAGCCATTGTATTTACATTCATATGTCCTGAATGTTTTATTTTGTTATAGTTTTTATATATACACAGCGAAATTCAATTAAAGGCAACTTATTTGCCTTTGAAATATTAAAAACAAAGTTGATTTAAGTATAATACTATTTACAAATTAATTGAATACAAACAAATGATTTATTTAACCAAAGAAGAAAATTGACTGAAACAAATAAACATATCTTTACTTAGTTAAGGAAAAAAAACTCAATTTATACTGCGAAATTCGATTAAAGGCAATCAAGGTGAAGTAAAAACAGAAGAAATTTCAGCATAACAAATAACGTGCAAGTCTAAATTAATAGTGACTTCAACCGCCAGACTTGGTTATAAGTTCGAAAATCCGACTTGGCATCGAATTAACCACGTTTTTGAACTCCTGAGCGGAGTAACGGCCTTGGGTAAATCCTCCACCGAAGCGAATTTGAGCCCGCAAGCATAAACACGATGAGACAGATTTCCCCACATGTTTTCGATCGGGTTTAAGTCAGGTGAACGTGCTGGCCACTATAAAAATTGAATTTCTTTGTCTAAAAACCACTCACGACTGACCCGCGATACATGAATGGCAGCATTATCTTGCTGGAAAATTGTATTTGAATGCGGCTGATGGTCCAAAAAGTCTACCAAAACATCTTCCAACAGAGTAATATAATTTTCTGATTTCATTCGGCCAGAAATTTTGCATACTGGAGTCCTGCAATGATAGCTACAAGTAGCCCAGACCATCAGATATCCACCTCCAAAGTTTCGCTTAGTGGAGAAACTCTCAGGACTTTTATTATCATGTCAATAATAATTAAAACCGCCTGGCCCATCAAGGTTAAACTTTTTTTCGTCCGAAAAGATCACCCTTTTCCACTGTTTAGACCATGTCATGTGTTCTTTGGCAAAGTGTAGTCGGCCAACTTTATGTGCTTCTGTAAGAGCTGATTTTGACTTCATTTTTCTTCAAATCAGTCTACTGTCAGATAAAATTTGTTGTACACGCCGTTTAGATATCGGCAACTTTAAATCTGAAATAATTTTAGAAGCAGTAGTATTTTTTTGCAACCCATCTCGCATAATGGCTGATTTGAATTGGTGAAATTTTTTGATTGTTTTTATTTTTTCGGTTCGCGTTGTAATTACTTCCTAATTTAATAACATTATCGATTGCGGAAGCCGATCGATTTAATTTAATGGAAATTTGACGATTGGACATACCGGTATCCTTATACCCATGGATTTTGGTGATTTCTTCATTCGAGAGCGTATTTCCCTTTTCCATTCTGACTAGCGGTTCATTTACACTACGAACACATTTTCTGGACAAAAATGCATCTGCCTTTAATTAAATTTCGCTGAGTGTATATTGTACGTCAACATACGATATTTATATCGTCTTCTGTTTTCTTCTTGGCTTACTCTTGTGCATCTTTTTATTATCTTTGGTTAAAATTGTGAACTTATTGCCTTTAAGGCTTATGTGTTTTGAAAATCTATTTCACAGTTTGTTCCGTCCAGCTTCTTTCCTAAAGACGATTTTGTTTTCCTCGATTTTTCAATTGTATGTTTCGTTGTGTTTTCAACTTTCTCTTGTATTTTAGGGTACAGTTCATTCAGATATCCGTTAAGTTTAGAAAGATAATCAATAATCATGCTCGTATTCAAAATTAAAGGTTTTGGAAAATTTGTAGGGTCTGACGAAAAATAGTTCGTGGGGTGTGTGTTTTGTTATGGAATGTATGGCGTTATTATAAATTATTATCGTTTCTTATAATACGAGTATCTCGTCGTGTTCGGTATTGGTTTGGATTCTTTTCTTTGAGCATTATGAGACTGTATATTTCTGTCAGTGTGGAGTGAAGAGGTTCCATTGAGGAATTGCTGCTGGACTGTTGGAAGGAAGTATAGTGTAGATCTACTTCATGTTGTCTACAGAAATTTCGAAAGATGTTAGAAGAGAAAACTCTGATCCTTGATCGCATACGATTTTTTTTTAGTTCCGTAAAGGTTCTCATAATTGTTGAGCGATTTAAGGATGGTTATGGTGCTTCTGCAGCTTAAGGCGTTGAACAACGGTTTCTCAAATAAAAATATAATAAGTGTAAATAACAATATTTAAATTTAAAAAAACATTTTTATTTACCGCCGTCTCTAGAGATTATAGGTCGTTTTTAAGATAACATAACCATTGCTTTGGTACAGTGATTAAGTGGTTTTCAGCTGTTTCCTTTCTTCTCTTTTTGAGCTTTAGTTTTCGATATTATTTCACATATTTCGCTCAATATTGCTCGCTTGCATTATATTCGTTCTGTGCTTTTAAGTTGTCAAAAAGTAATTGCGGTTTTTTTATCTTTAAATTTAAACGCTCATGTCAAATTTTATTTGTCAAAATAAGAACCATTGTAATCTATGTATATTTTTTTCCAACAAGGAAAAAGTCTGTTTAAGCTCTGTATTTCTTGAGGACACCTTATATAAACACTACTAAATTTCGACTTAATTTTTTTTCCCTGCAAAAAGTGGTCAAGCTGCTTGAAATAGTGTGAGTAGTGGTTGGAGAAAGGTTCGGCGTATACTCGTATAGTGGTTGAAGCAGTGTAGTAGTTTGCTTAAACTTTGCACCATCCTTTAGGTAATGTGTGGTAAAGCATTGTTGTGTATTCGTACTGCTCTTTTCTTATTTATCTATTTCAGAAGAATCTGATACATTGTGCACTTCGCTGCTGATATTATATTATAAGTGTATTCACACCCAGTTGAGTGTTAAGTTCTTTAAAGAAAATAAAAAAAATATGGTTTCGTCGGTTGTTTAAAACAATTTTTTGTTTAGCTTGTCACGATTTGATAGAGAATGCATTATTTCTTTTACGCAAAAGAGGTTCATTATGATCAGAAACCAGATCTCTCGCAAGCTTTCGAACCATTCTACGTGGATCTGTTTTAACCGATGGCTTCAAGTAATTTGTAGGTGACCGTCAGCCGTCCATGGTTCTCTTCAAGTTATTCCTTGCAAATTTTAAATCGTTGCAAATCTGAGCATACATAGATATACATACATATGTACGTACGTACATAAATATTCGGGGATCTACCTATCTTCATTTAATTTATTACGAAACACTTTTGTTCACTTGTTGAACGAGTTCTTTATATGAGCGATTTTTTTTTTTACTTTCGAAATTGAGTTTAATTTATTTGCTTGCATTTTCTAATTTACATATAAACAGCAATAATTGACTTAATTGTAATGGTTTGAGTAGAATCAAGTAGAGGAAAGTTGAGCAGTCAAGTCAAATTTTGATAGTGTTTTTCTCAAAAAGGTTTTTTTTTTCTTGAACTGACGAACCAGGTTTGTCAATTTTTAAATTTTCTTTATTAAAAGAGGTGAGTCTAAGCGTAGTCGTTTTAGATGATTTTAAAGATAAAAACAAAATTGCGAAAAATAAAAACGCTTAAAGAAAGTGATTAATACAAAAAAAATTATCATTAATTCATTTGTTTCGAAGTAACTGAATCCGAGATATGCGATCCGTCAGCAGGAAGTGTTTCGTAGATATCACATGATATATGCGGTTGTGAATTAACTTACGAGTATAAATTCTATCAAAATTTATAGAAATTAAGTTTTTATATTTTCTTTTTCATTAAAAAAAAATGTTTTTTTCATATTTTATTGAAGAGGCTTCTCCGATGAAATCACTTAAGCACTAAACTAAACAAAATGCTACACTTGGTATACTAATAATATATGTAGACAATCGAAGTTGAGTTAGATGCGAGGTTTAACGCCTTATCAATAGAATATTTTCGTTTTTAAATATCCTTTGCTACGAGGGCGGGTCAATAAGTCCGTGACTTTTGGATTAAAACACAGATTTTTTGATAAAAAAATAATTTTATTTTCCAACGTAGTCTCCCTTGATCTCTATACACTTTGTCCAACGCTTCTCCAATTTTTTTATCCCTTCCAAAAAAAAATGATTTGTCGAGGTCCTCAAAATAGGCCTTTGTTTGCGAGATGACTTCATCATTGGAGTCAAATCTTTTTCCACCAAGCCATTTCTTCAGGTTTGGGAACAAGAAGTAGTCGCTCGGAGCCAAATCTGGAGAATAGGGTGGATGAGGGAGCAATTCATGGATTTTTGCCATGGCAACTGCACATGTGTGCACCCTTGCATTGTCTTGGTGGAAAAGAACTTTTTTCTTGGCCAAATGAGGTCGTTTTTTTTTCAAATCGTCATTGAATCGGTCCAATAAGTTGGCATAATATTCCCCATTGATTGTTCTTCCCTTTTGAAGGTAGTCAATGTGGATTATCCCGCGTGCATCCCAAAAAACAGTCGCCATAACTTTATTGGCTGACAAACCCACCTTGGCCTTCTTTGGCGCCGATTCACCCTTAGAAATCCACTGTTTTGACTGTTGTTTGTTCTCTGGTGTGTTGTGATGGATCCATGTTTCGTCCACGGTTACAAAACGGCGCAAAAACTCCTCCATATTGCGATTAAACAACGCCAAACCTTCCTGTGAAGTTGTTACACGATTGCGTTTGTGGTCGACTGTGAGCAAACGCGGCACCCATCTTGCGGAAAGCTTTCTCATGCCCAAGTGATCATTCAAAATTGAAACCACTGAGCCATGCGAGATCCCTACGGCTTCCACAATCTCTCGCACTTTCAATTTTCGGTCGGCCAACACCATATCGTGAATTTTTTCGATTGTTTCGGGTGTAGAGACCTCAACTGGGCGTCCAGGACGTTCGGCATCTTCAGTGCTTGTACGGCCACAACGAAATTCAGTAAACCACTTTTTTACCATTGAAATCGATGGTGCAGAGTCCCCATAGTATTTATCAAGCTTAGCCTTGGTCTCGGTAATGGTTTTTTTTCGCAAGAAATAATGCTTAATAAGCACACGAAATTCACTTTTTTCCATTTTCTCCTCAAATTAGTGAGTAGTCTGATAAAAATAGCTGTCAAACACAAACTAATTGACGCAGCAAGTTTAAATTTTGACAGGAGTCAACTGACAAATGCCTGTTGACAGGAGCAGTGTTGCTGTTTCAGTAAAGAGGTCAGAAATTCAAAAAGTCACGGGCGGAAGAAAGTCTGAAAAATTTATCTATAAGGGTAAAGATTTCTTGGTTGTGTATGCTGTAAATATCCATATGTATTATTTCTAGAGCTTTGAGTGGTATTTCTAGCTTTCTATAGTAAGGCTTTGGAGGATTTCGATCATATTTTAGTAATTTGCATTTATCACAATTGTTAATAGTAACGGTTATTTTTTTTCTTTCGTGTTTAGGAAATACGTTTCTCGTTTAAGATATAAGAGTGTTTCGTTGTTACCTCTGTGATTAGATCGTTTGTGGTAGTCTTTAATAATGTTGTCCTGATCGTCTTTTGATCGTATATCCCTTAGAATTTCTGTACACCTAATGAGTCGGAACGTTCGGCTGTGGGAGAAATATTTGGAATTGAACATATCGATCTTTAATTACATAGTGTTGCAATAATGCATCCGGCGTATGTTGAACGGCTGTTGCTGTTGTTTTCGTTTCTCGAATTCTCGAATTCTCGAATTGTGCGTGTGCACTCATCGAAGGTCAGCTCGGCGCTCGTTTTGAAATGCAGCTGCAAAAAAAGCACCGTCATATTTTAAGATCGCTTTTGGTAGCTTTTTTGTAAATATCATTTTAACCCTCATCGGTTCCTCCAAAACTTTGTCGGATTGGTTCTTGGGTATACGGTCACATACACAACGGCTTTTTACCTGTATAAAATATAGCGAAGTGAAAACAAATAGATATTTTATGTTTTTTATCTTTTCGAAAATGTTTGTTTTTATTATAAATTAAATATAACAGAAAATTAAAAAAAATCTACTAAACAAGGTATGCATTTCATTACAGAGATCGACAAATCGCAGTAATAGCATTTTTTTTTTTTTTTTCAATAACTATTTTGTACATTTTGAACAGATATCAAAGTGATGTTCAGCACAAACATATTTTTCCACACTTTCCACAACGTGTTGCATAGGTATTTCCGTTGTTTTTGTAGGTGCAGATTTGACAACGACCTCTTTTCTTTGTTGGTGTCAAATGCCGAAGAAATTGACTTTCATCGCAAACAGCAGCAGTATCACTTGTTCTTGGCCTTGATGTTCGTAAAGCAATGTTTGGATCAACAAGAGCCTTTCCTAGTCGACGACGAATATTTCTATTTGTTTTTTCAGCATGCCAGCCAGGAAAGATTTCAACGAATAACATATATGCATTCACTGCACTCACATCAAGCATATTACAAAATAATGCCATTGGCCTGGCCATCGATATATTTTCCGTTTGCATGTGTATGTGGATACCATTTGGTCCATTGTGTCAACGCCGTTTTTAGTTTTATTATAGTCTTCTATGATGTTAGGTTTTTTCTTTTCATTTGCTTCGTTTATTTTCACTTTATTATGAAACGTGCTCAATAGCGTAACGAATCGGTAACGGCGGGTAACATATAACAACATAATAGCTTGTATTATGTGGTCATATACCACTTCAGTTGAAAACGTTGGCTTTCGGCGCATATCACTCAATACTGGTGGAACTTCATTTCTATTTTTCCGAACCATTCCCAATATAGTCATACGATTTTTATTTAGTTCTTCAGCCAATGCGTAGGAAGTCAGAAAGTTCTTCCGTCAAATCCAAAACAATGCGTTTTCCTTGATTGCGTTCAGGAGCGGTGTTTCGGTCACGGCCAACATAAACCTGCGTAGTAATTCGACGAGTCACACAAAATCCACAATTTGATACCATACTTGGCAGGTTTCGATGGAATATACTGTCGAAACGGACATCGGCCACGAAATGGAATCAGTTGTTCGTCGACCGTAACATTTTTGCCTGGTGTATACATATTTCTCAAGTTATTGTTCCATGTATCGAAAACATTTCTAAAAGGTGGCAATTTGTCACGAACAGCAGAAGTCGTAGACGCAGAAATCTGACGTTCTTCCCGGTCGTCGAACCATGCATTTGCTTGAATTTCAATGACAATGTGGCTCTAAATATTGCTCGACCAGTCTTAGCATTTCAAAGTTGTGTCAAACATTCACCATATGAGTGATATACTCAGCAAGCAGCAATAAACCGAAATAAGCATGCAATGTATAACCAAATCGATATTTTCCCATTTCTCTTCGTACTTTCTTACGCCATACAAATTTGACATATTCAAAATAATGCCTTCAACTGGTTTTAGAAAGATTAGAATGAAGTCAAAGTATCAATAATTTTGACACGTGCAGTTGCTTTTGGACCTATAATCACATGAATAAAAGATATAAATGAATAAAAAAAAGCATTAGAAGAAAACATTCTTCTTATAAGCATACAAATAATGTTACACGATAAATAAAGCTATTCTTACCTGTAACAGTTACTTCTGCCCGTCGAAATGATTTTTTTCAACTCAACTCAAATGGCTCTGAAGAATATTTTATTTTTTTATCCTTTGACCAATATTTATGCTGTGGATTTACAGCAATTTCTTCAGCTATACTTTGGTTCGATGTCTTCTTCATCGTTATCGTCATTTTCGAAATTATCATTGCTTTCATGGTCCAATGGAACAAAATCGGCATCTTCTTCGTAGAAACTAAAATCACTGTCCGAGTTATTGTCAATGTCATTCTCATCCCTTTTTTCGATTTTCACGAAAAATCCTATCCATGTTTACAAAATGCAAACGAATAAAAAAACACTGCGAAACACAGTTTATGCACAAACTATGTTTACTTGAAGACGGTTACACTGTATCTGATCGTATACACAAGAACCGATTCGTAACTATTTAAATTGGGAGAACTCTACACATGTGCGTCAACTAATTATGGGAAATTCCGATTATTCAAACTAATTAAAGCTATTTTCCAAAAATTCAACGAATTCCATAGGCTGGTTTTTACGAAATTCAATGCTAAATTCGAAAATTGTATACGGTCGTATACAAAGAACCGAGTGACGATTCACTTGTTTGATTTCTTTCCCGAGCATTTTTTTTTGTAGACAATCCAAGAATTTATAACTGCTAAAGAATTTATAACTGCTAAAGGACTTTTTAGACCTCATTATTATGTGGTTTCTTCCCAAAAAATTAGGTCTACTCCCCCCATGTGTTTATTGTATTCTTGGACAATGAGTGGACAAGTAACACAATTTTTTTCTTTTTTTGATTTGCTATACCTATTGACTTCAGTCACAGGCAATGCTCCAGCATACGTAGATAACAGAGTTACTACATTATTGTCCTTACAAGCTACACAACTTATATATATACTATCATGCGTAGAAACTCTCTCTTCATAACTTTCCCTCGGTACCGATTTCTTCATGAATTCTTTTTTTTCTGGCAATTTATTGTTTGGAATGCGGTGTTTTTGCACTGTTTCCACAATATGAACCCCTTGTTTAGCAAAAAATATACTAATTGTAAGCTAGTATACAAATTATTAAAATATATGATATGGTTCTGCATTTTTGGTACTTCACGAAGCAAGCGAACTACAACATTTCCTGTCGCACCTGGTTCATCTGGAAGTCTTTCTGAATTCTCTTGTCCAGAGTAAATCTCAAATTTATGGGCATATCCCATCAAACTGCACAGAACATATAATTTAAATCCCCATTTGTGGGGCTTATTGGGCAGATATTGCTTAAGAAAGTGTCCTATCTTTGTGGAACACATCTGCTCATCTACAGAAAGTCTTTGGTCCATTGGCACTGTGGCAAACCTCTCATTCAGGTGCTGAATTACAGGTCGGATTTTATGAAGCCTGTCATGTTTTGGATGGCCTACAGGCTTATGAGCTTCAATGTTGTTGAAATGCAAAGCTAACTTTACTTTTTCAAATTTATTTAACGGCATTGGAGAAGAAATCCGGTCATATCCAAACATTGGCGATCAGTACGATCTAGTGTTGGGAAATTTCTGTACTGATACGAGGGCGGGTCAATAAGTCCGTGACTTTTGGATTAAAACAGATAAAAAAATAATTTTATTTTTCAACGTAGTCTCCCTTGGGCTCTATACACTTTGTCCAACGCTTCTCCAATTTTTTTATCCCTTCCAAAAAAAATGATTTGTCGAGGTCCTCAAAATGACGAGATGTCTTCATCATTGGAGTCACATCTTTTGCCACCAAGCCATTTCTTCAGGTTTGGGAACAAGAAGTAGTCGCTCGGAGCCAAATCTGGAGAATAGGGTGGATGAGGGAGCAATTCATAGCCCAATTCATGGATTTTTGCCATGGCAACTGCACATGTGTGCACCCTTGCATTGTCTTGGTGGAAAAGAACTTTTTTCTTAACCAAATGAGGTCGTTTTTTTTTCAAATCGTCATTGAATCGGTCCAATAAGTTGGCATAATATTCCCCATTGATTGTTCTTCCCTTTTGAAGGTAGTCAATGTGGATTATCCCGCGTGCATCCCAAAAAACAGTCGCCATAACTTTATTGGCTGACAAACCCACCTTGGCCTTCTTTGGCGCCGATTCACCCTTAGAAACCCACTGTTTTGACTGTTGTTTGTTCTCTGGTGTGTTGTGATGGATCCATGTTTCGTCCACGGTTACAAAACGGCGCAAAAACTCCTCCATATTGCGATTAAACAACGCCAAACCTTCCTGTGAAGTTGTTACACGATTGCGTTTGTGGTCGACTGTGAGCAAACGCGGCACCCATCTTGCGGAAAGCTTTCTCATGCCCAAGTGATCATTCAAAATTGAAACCACTGAGCCATGCGAGATCCCTACGGCTTCCACAATCTCTCGCATTTTCAATCTTCGGTCGGCCAACACCATATCGTGAATTTTTTCGATTGTTTCGGGTGTAGAGACCTCAACTGGGCGTCCAGGACGTTCGGCATCTTCAGTGCTTGTACGGCCACAACGAAATTCAGTAAACCACTTTTATTTATTGACCCGCCCTCGTATGTATAACAGAATACTAAAGAACTTGTTCAAATCAGATTCCTCGAAACTTGTAGATGAATTGCGATTGCTTTGTATTATATATAAATTGGTTTATTCTACTATTTTGTTATTCTTTTGTAAAAAATGAGCGAAACACTGATATGGGGTTTTCAGTTTTGATATCTCATCTGAAGCCGTAGAATTTCCCAAGAATTTTATCTTCATCATACACCATATTCCTCTTTTTCCATACCAATTTTCTTTTTTTCAAAAAAAAAATTTCTGTAAATGTAAATTTCTGTCAAATGGTTTGGGGGATTTAAAACAGTTATTTCGATATCGCTTACACAGAAAATAAAAGAAACAAATAAACAAACCTTTATTTCACTTATTATCACTTTTATACACCAAAAATATGAAATTACTTTACTAAAAGCACTCAAAAGTTTGTACGTTTTGTCCAAACACGAAAAACAACGGAATGATAAGTTCAAATCTGCTAAGATAACAGTATCGTTTTTTTTTTTTTTTTGTTTTTTTTTTTTTTGACAGTTACGTTCCATTGCACATAACTGCGTAAAAAAAGTGGCGAGCAGTAACCAATCTACAGTGAACCGGTTTTGCGTGCATTTTTTTTTCTTCATTAAATGTTATGATGGAAATTTCCATTCCAAAGGGTTAAGAGAGGAAAGGATAAATGGAAGATATTGTATATTTTTAAGTGTAGAATACAAAATTAGAAAATTTGCACACAAACGAAAGAAGCCTTCAATCAAACAAAATTTACTTTACTACTAACTACTCGTACAATATTAAACAAGATTTATTTTACTATTAAATAAATAATAAAAATATACATTTATTTTGTTAAGGCGAACACGGTAAACAGCAACACCAGGGAGCTCAACAATTTCAACAAGTTCCACAATTTCAACAAGGCCCGCAAACAAGCAAAAATGTAGAACAACAACATATACTGCAGTCTCCAACAAGGGGGAGCCGTGGCAAACATTTTGAATTAGAAATCAACTATGTGAATCTAAATTTAGATAAAATGCCAAATACGGCTTATCATTATGACGTTAAAATTGATCCTGATCGACCAAAAAAATTCATCAGGGCTGCATTTTCCCTTTTTAATAAACAAGTGTTTCCCGATATTACTTTAGCTTATGATGGAAAAGCAAGTGCATACAGCATAGAATTGTTAGATGAAAAAATTTTAAACAATAATCAGGAATATAAGGTAGTTATTACAAAATAAATTCATTTATGTAAGCTTTGTATATGGATTAAATTAATTTTTTTCAGGTTATGGTTACTGAAGATACCAGGGAAATACCTTTTAAAGTCACTGTAAAACCAACTTCGGATTTAGAAATTGATTTGGGATCCCTCAAATCGTAAGAATCATAAAGATTAACCAATAACATGTATGCATTAATATGCTTTAATATTCAAGGTACCATAGCGATAGAATATTCGATAAACCTATGCGAGCACTTCAATGTATAGAAGTCGTATTAACTTCGCCTTGCCATGAAAAGGGTATACGTGCTGGACGATCGTTTTTCATAGAACCTAACGAAAAAATAGACTTGGGTGAGGGATATGAACTTTGGTACGGTCTATTTCAAGCAGCGATGCTCTGTGATATCCCATTTCTAAATGTGGATATCTCTCACAAGTCATTTCCGAGTAAACAAAATCTTGTAAATCTTTACGATGATTATGTTTCCAATAGAAAGGAAAGAAATTTTGATGAAGCTTTAAAAGGATTACGTTTAATATATTCACCACCAAAATGTTTTAACAGTAACACAACGAAGGGCTATAAATTTGTAGCGCTTAAAAATTCAAGCGCAACTCAACAATTTAGAACAGATGATGGCAAGCAGCTAACCGTAGCAGACTATTTTGCTTCGAAAGGCTATAAATTAAAAAGACCTGAATTGCCATGTATACATGTTGGCAGTACGGTAAAAAATATATACATACCAATGGAATTGCTTGATATACCTCCTGGCCAAGCAATTTTGCATAAGGATACTGATGTTCAGGTTCGCAATATGATTCGTTATGCAGCAACCTCACCAGATATAAGAAAAGAAA
Source organism: Volucella zonaria (assembly GCA_963966105.1). NCBI lineage: Eukaryota > Metazoa > Arthropoda > Insecta > Diptera > Syrphidae > Volucella > Volucella zonaria. The sequence goes on from OZ014532.1 coordinate 164,020,392, forward strand.
AAATTATGAAACTTTTGAAATATTTTGATTATAATCTAAATCCGACTATACAACGTTTTGGTCTTTCTGTCGGCAGCCAATTTATTCATGTTCCGGCTCGTCTACTTGAATCACCTATGGTTAAATATGCCAACAATGTTACTATAACAATAGGACCAAGTCCAGGCGAATGGGCAATGAATAATGTTAAGTTTCTTAGAACTACAAATGGACCACATAAATGGGCTATCTTAAACATTTCGGGTGATAGGTATGTTAATCAGTTATCTGTAAAGGGATTTATTGATATGGTGAGTTTGAATCCTACATATATAATAACATACAATAAATTCTATCTATTCTTATAGGTAAAAAGATCCAGTGGAAAATTAGGAATGAACCTAGATTTAAATGAGAGTCCAAAATGGATGGAAATAACTATAAATCCTCGTCATAAAAAAGTATTCACTAACGATTATTTATCCAAGCTGAAACAAGAGCAAATGAGCATTGTTTTTGTTATAATTCCAAATTTCGGAGAGTCATACTCACAAGTTAAGCAAGATGCTGAAATAAGTTGTGGTATTGTTACACAGTGTATTAAAGCCATTACTATCACAAGAAAATGTAGTCCGCCAACAATAGAAAATATTCTACTAAAAGTAAATGCTAAATTAAATGGTACCAATCATAAAATTGAACCTCCCAAGGGACTCAACGCTTTAAAGCTTATGTTTATTGGCGCGGATGTGTCGCATCCATCTCCACTGCAATCAAACCTACCGAGCATTGTAGGAAGCGTTGCCTCACACGATCTCTTTGGAACACAATATAATATGCAGTATCGATTTCAGCAGCCTAAGTTAGAAACAATTGAGGATATGAAAGGTATCTTCACATATCATTTAAGAATGTTCAATGAACGGACAGGCGAATGGCCAACGAATATTATTTACTATCGCGATGGTGTTGACCATGGGCATTTTGAAACTATTCGAAGAGTTGAACTAGAGGCCATGCGTGCAGTATGTAAAGCGGTAAGATATAAATATGTATATTGTATATAGATCTGTATATTTTAAAAATATACATTTTTTAATGTTAATTTGTGTTATTGAATATAAAACGTTTACTACTAACTTTAATTAACTAAATAAAAATAAGCTTCTTGCTTTGATTAAGAAGTAACTTATCTTACTTAACAAAATACAGTAAAAAATCTTTTAACCGCAACTCCAATAACCGGCAACCTCTAATATCCGGAATTTTTTCAAGAAAATATTTGTGAAATTTACACTCTAATATCCGGAGAAAGCTCTAATATCCGCAATGCTGTGTACAGATGATTTTACACAAGCATGTAAATGTTCAAACATGTTGCGATTTGCACAAGAATGCGTGCCTGAAAACGAAAACAAATTTGCCGTCTGCGTTTTAGTCTGAAAAATAAGTTTGCCGTTTGTCGTCTAGACTAAATGGCAGACTTTAAGTTTTGTTTTCCTTCACCAAATAGCACATCTCGTGAGCACTCGTAGTGTTTGATTGTACGTTGCAGTAAGCATTTGTATCGCTTTGTCGACAAAACGAGCACGTAAAGTTCTTCAAATTAAAGAAAAGGTTGAAATTATAAATGATTTGGAGAAAGGCACAAGTGTCCGATTAATTTGTATCAAACATGGGATAGGAGAGTCAACAGTTTAGGACATAAAAAGAAATAAGGATGCCATTAAAAAGTTTTACGCGGATACTTATTCCACAAAGACGAATCGAAGTCGTAAGACTATGCGAAAAGTTGAGAATCTCAAATTAGACGAGGCACTTTATGAATGGTTTCGGCACCGGCGTAGCGAAGGTATTCCACTGTCTGGGCCAATCCTGATAGAAAAAGCTAAAAGGTTCCATGAGCATATGAAAATTGAAACTGAGTGCAATTATTCTCAGGGTTGGCTTCAAAAATTTAAGAACCGACATGGAATCCACGGCTTGCAAGCATCGGGTGAAAGTGTATCAGCTGACCGTGAAGGCAGCTTCATTCTATTCGTGGATGATTTGGCTCAATTTCTACAAGCCGAGAATTTGACAGAAGACCAAGTTTATAACGCCGATGAAACTGGGGTCTTTTGGAAAGTCTTGCCGAGGAAAGCTTTAGCTTTAAGCTCGGAGGCTTCTCTAAGTGGCGCAAAGTAATCGCAAGATAGGCTAATGGCTCTTGTGTGCTCAAATGCAGCTGGCACTCATAAGTGCAAATTACTTGTGATAGGAAAAAGCGTCCGTCCGCGGGCTTTAAAAAATATAACTGAACTTCCAGTTCAGTATTATTTTTTTAAATAATGTTTAATTTTATATAGGCCAGCAAACGGGCATGGATTACCCAAGCTGATGAAGAGCTTTGCGAGAGAAATCATGTATCGGTCAAATATTTTCTTCCCAACTGTACTACCCTTATTCAGCCGATGGACCAGGGAGTAATAAGAAGTCTAAAGGCTCATTACCGCAAAGAAATTGTGCACCACATTCTGAACCACGAGGAGAAGCAAAGCTATGAACATTTTTACAAAAAGTTCAACATAAAAAAATGCGATTTGGAGCCTTTCTCGCGCTTGGAACAGAATTATGAAAATGAGACTGATGAATCGATTACTTTTGAAAGAACAGATGTTGTTGACGAAATCCTGACCTAGACTACGGCATTGGGTGGACATCAACCACCATTTGAAGGAATTGATGCAGAAGCTTTAAGCGCTTGAATAGGCTGTGACTCAGAGGCTCCTGCATATGGCACTTTAACTGACACCGAAATCGTGGAAATGGTTCTGAATCCTCAAGAAAATACTGATCAAAATGGAAGCGACGAAGAAATCGAAGTTTTGCCTGAATCTAATGGAGTTAAGATAACTGAGGCTATCCTCCTCTCAATTGGAAAACTTATTAATTTTGTTGAGGAAAAAAACTTTATTTCGCAACAAGAAGTGATGCAGCTTTACAGATTGCAAGACAAACTTATAAAAGAAAAACCGAAAGTGCTAAGACAACAAACCTTGGATAGATATATTTCTTTTTAAAAAACACCTGTATGTACTTGCAAAATGTTCATGTATTTACATATATGTATGTATATGAATTAAATTGAGAATCATATAAACAAATACTTATAAAAAACTGTTTTATTTTCGAAATCTCTTAACCTCTAATATCCGGAAAAATCGATTATCCGGAACACTGTCGGTCCCGAGCATTCCGGATAAAAGAGTTTTTACTGTACATCAATAAATCTCCGGTCTAACTAAGAAAAACAATTTTTTTTTTTTTTGTTTATTTTAGAAATTCGACTTTATTCATCGACTTGTGACGCGGTGCATTGTCTTGGTTAAACAGCAAATTTTTATTTTGCATGCGAGGCATTTTTTTTCTTGATTTGTACACTCAATCGATCCAAAAATGCCATGTAACATTCGCTATTGATAGTTTTACCTTAAGACTTTTTGAATTTCTGACCTCTTTACTGAAACAGCACCACTGCTCCTGTCAGGCATCTGCCAGTGTTGACTCCTGTCAAAATTTAAACTTGCTGCGTCAGTTAGTTTGTGTTTGAGAGCTATTTTTATCAGACTACTCACTAATTTGAGGAGAAAATGGAAAAAAGTGAATTTCGTGTGCTTATTAAGCATTATTTCTTGCGAAAAAAAACCATTACCGAGACCAAGGCTAAGCTTGATAAATACTATGGGGACTCTGCACCATCGATTTTAATGGTAAAAAAGTGGTTTACTGAATTTCGTTGTGGCCGTACAAGCACTGAAGATGCCGAACGTCCTGGACGCCCAGTTGAGGTCTCTACACCCGAAAAAATCGAAAAAATTCACGATATGGTGTTGGCCGACCGAAGATTGAAAGTGCGAGAGATTGTGGAAGCCGTAGGGATCTCGCATGGCTCAGTGGTTTCAATTTTGAATGATCACTTGGGCATGAGAAAGCTTTCCGCAAGATGGGTGCCGCGTTTGCTCACAGTCGACCACAAACGCAATCGTGTAACAACTTCATAGGAAGGTTTGGCGTTGTTTAATCGCAATATGGAGGAGTTTTTGCGCCGTTTTGTAACCGTGGACGAAACATGGATCCATCACAACACACCAGAGAACAAACAACAGTCAAAACAGTGGATTTCTAAGGGTGAATCGGCGCCAAAGAAGGCCAAGGTGGGTTTGTCAGCCAATAAAGTTATGGCGACTGTTTTTTGGGATGCACGCGGGATAATCCACATTGACTACCTTCAAAAGGGAAGAACAATCAATGGGGAATCCATGAATTGGGCTATGAATTGCTCCCTCATCCACCCTATTCTCCAGATTTGGCTCCGAGCGACTACTTCTTGTTCCCAAACCTGAAGAAATGGCTTGGTGGAAAAAGATTTGACTCCAATGATGAAGTCATCTCGCAAACAAAGGCCTATTTTGAGGACCTCGACAAATCATTTTTTTTTGGAAGGGATAAAAAAATTGGAGAAACGTTGGACAAAGTGTATAGAACTCAAGGGAGACTACGTTGAAAAATAAAATTATTTTTTTATCAAAAAATCTGTTTTAATCCAAAACTCACGGACTTATTGACCCGCGCTATTTTCATTACCACATGATCGACCTCTCGTTCTTATCTTTCTCCTCTTACGCTGGTGAATGAAAAAAAGACAAAAAAACAGGAGTGCTCTCCAAGCCCAAAAATAAGAAAGCAAAACAGCCACACTTTACCCGAAAATTTATCTTAATACTACACTTTCAATGTTTAACTCTGCCAACAATTCTAAATTCATTATTATCGCCCCGCACCCGTGGAAAAACCTCTCACCTCATTTAGCGTATTCCTTCTTCAAAAAGCCATCAGTAGCATACGCACGTATAAATTACTCAGCTACGGGATAGTAAATTTCGGGTAAAATCACAAAAAACCCTGCTCTTTTTCCTTTCTAAAAAAAAAACTCTCAACCTCTGGCCGATCGTCAGACTTTACTCTAACCTCAGCTCTTCAAAAAGCACGACGTATGCACCGTGCCTTATTAATGTGCCTAAATCCGTAATCTTAGAAGAAATGAGAGCTCAAGGAGCCATAGATATATTGAAATTTAAGAAGCCTTTTGAAAACAACTATTATTCGACCGATCCCGCCTTTTTCACTTTGGACTTCTTTCGACCGCCAACTGCTCTGAATATAGGCTGATATAACATCGTAATTGAAGAATATTTCCCCAACCCAATGCGCTGTAGTCAATTATCAGTTGCTACGGCACACATCCAAAAGATGCGAAGGAAATGCTTCTTGCAAATTTTCCAATCCTCCACCTAACTGCTTTGAAAAACATATATCATCCTCTATCTCTTGCAAGAGATATCTTCAAGCTAAAGGTTGGCAGAAGGCAAACAAATATTTAACAAGCAAAATCCAATTATTTGCCTTCATCAACTTTTTCTTCAATTGTTAAAACTTGCACTCAGTCGAAACCACCACCCCAAGCACTTCGCCGTCGTCATTACACCCACAAAATCAAGAACGACAAAAAAAATTAAAACACCACTAATCTGCAACATTAACGGGAACAATAGCAAAACAAATTCATTCAATTCACCCATTTAACGAACGGAAACTTCAAATAAAATTTGGCTTTGAGCAGCAAAAATCAATCCAACCACGACCTTCAGAAATTCAAACACAGAATAATTCACCCATTTCCGGTATAAATGAATCAATCACACTTCTAAGAAACAGCTCTTGGAGATTTAATACACTAGATGACGAAAAAAGTCGGACTGGTATCCTCTCCATCTCCTCACAACAAAGCTCGATTAAAGATTCTGCAGTGGAACCTTAAAGGTTATATTAGTAACTACGATGAGCTTAACCCATTAATAAAAGATCAAGATTCCAGCATTATATGCCTGCAAGAAACCCAATGTCGATTTGATTATACAGCAATACCACCAAAAACATACTCGTACACAATTTGCCCCCTAATAAATTTAAAATAGATTCAGCTGTCTGTGCGCCGGTCTCGTCTCCTTTGACGTTTCGGTTTTTATTTTTGTGTTGGATGCAGTACCGGTTTCAGCCGGATCTTGTGCGCTGAAAAGACACCTCAGCGGGGATTTCACCGCTTTGACCGATTTCCGTCGACCAGATCTACGAGCTTTGCTGGTTGTAGCACTGGCCTCGTCCGGACGTCGCATGCGTGTGAAACCACCGCACCATTGCCTGACCACATAGTACAATACTTAGTGGTGTCTTTTATATAATTTTTTTTTTTTTTTTTTTTTTTTTTTTTTTTTTTTTTTTTTTTTTATAAAGAACTTAACACTCAAATGGGTATGAATACACTTATAATGCCTCAACATGTGTTAAGTTTTTTGGAAAATGGGATAGAGAGAGAAAGAAAGATGTTTGGGCTCAGTGGTTATTTCGATCCATGGGTGGCATCCAACATTTAATGGGGGGGACTAAATTCTTAGTGGAAGTTGGCTTGATGTTGATTTCTAGTCAACTACTCGTTTAGCTTGATTTTCGTTAACTGAAAAAATGGATGATATGTCTTTCGAGCGAAGCGAGGCTGGGATTCGAACACAGAACCTTCCGATTTGGAAGCTAGTCCACTACCATTTGAGCCACGGCCATTTTTTAGTAGTATTTTTTTTTATAATTTTTACGCAAGCTCAAATCAAACTTAATATTGTTTAAAAAATATGCCTATACATGTAGGAACTGTGATTCTAATTTTTATTGCGCGAGTTTTTAATTTACAAAAATATTTAAATTAACTTAAATTTACAAACTAAATTACAAGACAAAGAAAAGAACAACTGAGACCTCCCGAACTTCCAGAACGAAAGTAGGAAAAGTACTGCCATCAAGGCTTGCATGCCACTGTCGCCTCGCCTCACTCCAGCCACCAGATATCCAGCTGATTTAGCAACCCATACCAGGCCTACGGAAAAATACATACATACATACATACGTGGGTGGCCGTGGCTTAAGTGGTAGTGTATTGGCTTCCCAATCGGGCGGTTCGGGGTTCAATACCAGCCGTAACCGAAAGACTTTTTCAGGCAACTAAAATCTTGTGATATGAATGGTTGCCTAAATACAGCATCAAGTCCAATTTACACTAATAAATTAGTCTCCCCATTAAATGTTGGATGCCACCCATGGAGCGAAATAACCACTGAGCCCAAACATCTTTCTCTCTCTCTCTATTCAATTTTCCGAAAAACTTAACACGTGCTCCGGCATTTTAAGAGTAGTAATACCCTCTTGAGTGTTATGTTCTTTTTAAAAAAAAAAAAATACATACATACATATACAATTTTATTTAGCTTTTGATTATTAATAATGAAATATTTCATTTTATCATTACAGAATAGTATCAATCCCAAATTCACGTGTATCATTGTGATAAAACGGCACCACACACGGTTCTTTCCGAACAGACGAGATGGTGAAGGAAAGTTTAATAATGTCAAAGCTGGTACTGTTGTTGATAAAACTATAGTACATCCAGGTGAAGTACAATTTTTTATGGTAAGCCATAAAGCGATCCAGGGCACTTCTAGACCAACATGTTACAACGTCATAGTTGACGATGCCAATATAAACATAGATGATATTCAAGCCTTGACCTACAGTTTATGCCACTTATTTCCACGTTGTAATCGTTCGGTTTCGTATCCAGCTCCAGCTTATTTGGCACATTTGGTGGCACTCCGTGGAAGGGCTTATATTGGATCGTATGTATATTTAAAATAAGAAATATTATATTATGACTTATTATTATTCAATTCATAAAAAAAAAATTATAAAAATAACTTTTCAACAATCATATGAGTAATTGCTTCACAATTTAAACTGAGATAGACTTTGAGAATGAGAAAAGGTATTCCAAATGTTAAAGTTACCCCTTTTTCTTGGAAGATTATAAACGAAAGATGTATCTAAATAAAATGGATTTAAATTAAGAAAAGCTTACTTTCCTTATATTGGGTCTACAAGTAAGTTTCCAGCGTTTTTTTTCCAAAATTTGAAGTTTTATTATGAAAACATAATTACAATGCTTTATTCAAAGTATCGTCCATCGGAAGCTACAACTTTCCCCCATCTTTCTGGCAATTTATGAATTCCGGACCAAAAAATTTCTCGTCTTTTGAGCCCAAGAACGTATCGAGCCAATTTTTGATTTCCTCTACTGAGCTGAAGCGTATTCCCGTAAGAGCATTCTGCATCGAACGAAACAAGTGGTAGTCAGATGGTGTCAAGCCTGGACTGTAAGGCGGGTGAGGCAGAATTTCCCATCCACTATTTTCCAAATAGTTTTTCACCGAAACCGCAACATGTGGCCGAGCGTTGTCGTGATGAAAAATGAAGGACTCATGCCTGGTCTCATATCCTGGCCTTTTTTCTTTTAATGCCCGCTTCAAACGAATTAGTTGGGTTCGATATAATCGTCCTTTGATAGTTTCACCACTCGGAAGCAGTTCGTAGTATACGACACCCTTTTGATCCCACCATATGCAGAGCATGACCTCATTCATGTGAATATTTCGTTTCGGCGTCGATTGGGCGGGCTCGCCGGGCTTTGTATACGATTTTCTGCGTTTAGGATTATCATAATAAATCCATTTCTCATCACCAGTGACAATACGGTGCAAAAATTATTTATTTTTATACCGCTGCAGTAACATTTCGGACATGCAAAATCGCCGTTCGACATCTCTTGGCTTCAATTCGTACGGCACCCAGTTTCCAACTTTTTGAATGAATCCCAGTGCTTTTAGGCGCAGGGAAATGGCTTGTTTCATGACGCCCAATGATGCAGCAAGTTCTTCTTGAATCTGACACGGATCCTCATCCAGTAAAGCGTCCAATTTCTCATCTTCAAAACTTTTCGGCTTTCCGGGGCGATCTTTGTCTTCAACTCCAAAATCACCACTTTTGAACCGATTGAACCACTCGCGGCACGTCGATTCACCAATACATTCCGAAAGCAAACGATAGGCCTCAGCCGCATTTTTCTTCATATTAAGGAATAAAAGCAGCGCTTCCCGCAAATGACGTTTATTTGGCTGGAAACTTGCCATGATTTTACTCGATAAGATGTACGACACCGATAGAACTGCTCAAATATAACGCTGCAAAGTTGTTGACAGATACAGAACCTACAAATAAAACACATGGGGTCTGACATTTCTGCCCGGGATCCACTGGTGGCGCCATCTCTGACAAACGCTGGAAACTTACTTGTAGACCCAATATATCCCAGCGATTCGGGTGTATCGGAGGTTAATTGCGACAAATTATTAGAAAAATGTCTAAAATACGAACAAGTTGCCCAGCTGAAAAAATTATTTTCATTCGTAAAAAAATAAAAATAGGACAATTTTTTTGAAGACAGCTGAACAACTGCGTTTCTAAACTTAATCCCATTTGTTAAACGCTGGCGAATTTCAAGCAAGTCTTAGAGGTTAAAAGAAATGTTGCCAACTAATGTTTCTTTTTTTATTAATCGTTGAAATTGCTTCTGGGCTGCTTGTGGGATTAGCTAAATTTTCGAACTCTAACACCAATCTATATGCCATTTTTGTGTGGGGAAAATAGTTTGCTGATGTTTTTGCATTTGTATTACACTTTTTTCATATCAGTCGCTTTAATTTTTCAAAAAATATTCCTCGTACATCGTCCAACATTGCTATGTGCGGACTGCTTTGGAGTTAGAAAATATTGCATTGTCGAGTGTCTAGGACTCGACATTAGTTTCACCGATCTGTAGGTGTTGCTGTTTCTCGGATCGCCTTTACCTCAATGCGGTGGATTAAGAAATCTCACCCTCCATTTAATTGAACAAAACCGCGAGCATCCAAAGCTAGCATTTGCGGTTGTCGCCCATACTTCGAAGGATATGTGGTCCGGTTCGTCTGCATGACCCCGGTTCATTATTTTCAGTGCTGAGGAAATGAAAGTACGTGCGAAATCTTTGTTTATAAAAGCGTTAAAGTACTCGCCATCTACTAGAAATTTCGTTGTTGGAAGGTATCCCTGCTCATCTACAATATATAGGTATTTCAGCGACTAAATCTCTTTCTTCGTTCTACCACAAACTTAAAAATTATTAGCTCGTTTGGCTTACGCGTTACGAGGAAACACATGGTCTAACTGAAGACGCTATTATCGCTTCTCTGATTTCTTCACGAAAAATTCTAACAGTAAAATATGGTGCTGACTTGCTATTTATTCTCCCAAGATCACATTAGAATCCAAATTTAATTTAAACAGTAGATTTATAAGAGATTTTATGAAATGAAGAAAATCGTTACAACAACAAATTTTTCGACCATTGTAAATTGTGAACGGCTGCTTATATATTTTCTGTCTTATAAAAACACCCAATAAGCTGAAAATAGTGTGGGTCCCCAGTCACATGGGGATCAATGGAAACGAACATGCGGACGCCGCTGCCAATCTTGCACACCGCGCTCCTGTACATAAATTTGCGATATCCACTAAACTAGACATGAAACGAAACATTAACCACAAGATTAAGTCTAGACTGCTTTCGGATTGGTAGGACTACCACCACCACTATTCACTCATTAACACAGACAGTTCCCAACCGATTTACCCCACCACAGACTCAAAACAAAAGATCACAACGTTTGTAAGGCTGCGTTTAGGCCACACAGCTTCGACCCACCAACAGCTCCTCAAAAGGGAGCCACCACCGCTGTGCCAAGTTTGTAACTCCAAATTCGACATAAAACATATATTAGGAATAGGGAATTGTCAGTCCAGCGTACCAACAAACCACTTACTCAACTTAAAATCAACAGCCTACGAGTTTTTAAAAAATACTAATCAAGTAAATATCATTAAAATGCACAACTTCATTAGCAGTAGATCTAATTTTGCAAATGTAGCAAAATATCATATGAATCTAAAACACTAAAACGTTGATTATGAAATATTTATACATCTATGCATCTATTTATAATATATATACTTTTTAGTTACAGTAGAGCCGAAAGCCTTCGCAGCTAGCGCTCAATTAATGTTAGCATATTAATTTTAATTATGTGTTAATAAATTATAATAATATATTTTTTTTTTTTGTAATTTAGAATGCATCCCAGATCTACTGTACATTAAAAACTTGTAAATCAGGTTTGGACAAATTTGAGTTTCGTCAAATATTTAAACCACGATTTGTTCTCCCTAAATTAATATAGCAATTTTTGCTTTTAAAAGCTTCTAATAATTCAGTCTATTACTATCTGCGTTTGGACGCGTTTTCTATTGCTATTATGAAAAACTCTTATATTGTAGTTCTTGCTATTCTTATTCCTTGTGTTGTATAAAGGCTGAAACGAATAAAATTTGGAAACTTCAAAGTAAAAAAAAAAATATTTTCATAATTCATGTAAATTTTTTTTATTTGCTTTAAAACTCTGTTTTTATTAAATTCATTCACAATTACAAAAAATAAAAAAAATTATTTGGATTCCCATTCTTTCCTCAACTTCTTTCGAATGTCCTTCATAAGGTTGGTGACAGTTACATCCGTGATCTTTTTGGACGCTCTTTTCCATTTAGCACTAAAATATTTTACGTCCCTTGCACACTGCTCACTTTTCCTCAATTTAGCTTTGACCAAAGCTTTCAATGGGACGGCACTGTGGAACATTGGGTGGACTCATGTCTTTTGGGACAAAGTCGACATTTTTAGCAACAAGAAAGCTCAACGTCGCATGAGCATAGTGAGCTAATGTTGAACCCTCATGTTTGTTTAAGAAAGGAATCAACCGTTTTTTTAGGCACTCGTTAATGTACACTTCTCCGTTAATTGTTTCCGTTGTAATAAACGACGAGCGTTGGCAAATGGCCTACCAAACGAGATATTTTGACCCGAATTTTTCCATCCCAATCGATGTTGTTGATTGCGGAAGAATCTCAGCTTCAAACGAGTTGTAAAACTGCGCACCTGGAAGAGTAGTAAAGTCGGCTTTGACATAAGTTTCGTCATCCAAAACCAAGCACGCTTTCTTGTTGCCGATCAACTCGTATAGCTTTCGGGCTCGTGTTTTTATGACTTGTTTTTGCTTTTCAGTAACTTTTGGTATTTTTTGTTTTTTTTTTTTTTGTGTTTTTAGACCGTTACGTTTTTTAGATCTTTGTACCATTGTTTGGTTGGTATTACATTTCCGAGCAACATCTCTGGATAACATAGTCCGGTTTTTTACGAGGGTACCCACTATTTTCCTTTCCAAATTTGTATCATGTGCTCCACTTTTAGCTCAACTTTTCTGTTTTCGTTTAACTGTCAACGTCTCCAAATAATATCGTTTAATAACAGAATCCACTGTACTGCGTGCTATGTTTAAATTTTTTGCGATGAAATGGTTTGGACGCCAAATATTTTCGAGCCATTTGTCGATGATCTTTTTACGGCGTTCCTCTTGACTCATATTTTATAAATATTTTAAACCGCACCGAACTAAAATCAATAACAAACTGAAACTAGAGAATGTACAGGCTAATTTGGGTACAGTACAATGGGATTGCAATTTTTACGCATTGGATGTATAGCCCGTATTAAAATTTACAGATTTTATTCGTTTCAGTCCTTAATGGTTACTTTACAGTGCTCTAAATGTCAGCAAACTTTGGTCGACAGTGATTCTTTAGTTTCTAAAATTGAATTATAGTAAGAAATCATTGATTTAAAAGAATTTGTCATTTGTCTTTCTGTAAACACTAGTGAAAAATGTCAAATAATAACTCGCTCGCAAACAACCGCTATGGTTAATGCACCCTCTCGTACCAAAGTGTCTGATTTACAACATAATACTTCTACGGGCTAACTGAAGTTAAAGAGTCCGGACATTTTTTTTTTTTTTTGTTTTTTTTTTTTAATTCGTATAAAATACAACAGAATAAAGAATTCAGAATAAATCTAACAATTTAATTAATAAAGTAGCTGTAATCTATGGTTCAAAGGGAACTATGGTACGAGTAGGTGCGAAAGCAGAATTCAAATTAATAAACACTAAGAATTCGTAATCTAGTGGGTTCTTAATATTTCTATAACATTTTTTGTGTATAGGTATATTTTTATATTAGTTTTAGGTATATAACAAAGAAAATTTTTATAAGATTTATGAAAGTAAAACAGAATAATTTAAAATATAATGGGTAATAAACTCGAAATATCCTCATAGTTTTTGTCTAAGAGCCATGATTTTACTTTCTTGAAAAAGAAAGCCTAGGAGCAGTTGCCGTAAAGAAGTTAAAGAAAATTTGCAGATTGTGAATTGGTACAATAGCAAGATTTAAATTGTTGATTCTGAGGTTATAGTTAGCAGAGAATCTATTTAATTAAAATTTTTGACAAAACAATTATCAATATCGGCTGCAGCATCATTGGCATATACACCCTTTGAAAAAATTTGCAGCGCATAATCGTTCGTCGTTCGTCAAAAATATTAGAAATTCTGCATCATCCTCCATCAAAACGCTCATTTATAATGATATTCCAGCTGTCCTACTCCTTAGGACTCTTTCCGAGAAGATGGAAAACAGCATTTGTCCAGCCCGTCCCTAAAAAAGGCGAATCTTCCTCTCTCTCCTCCTACAGACCCATTGCACTTACGTCCCTTCTTTCCAAGGTCATGGAAACGCTGATAAACCGTCAGCTCATGAAATGTCTCGAAACACGAAAACTTCTTAATGACCGGCAGTACGGTTTTCGTAGCAACAGGTCCACTGGTGATCTGATGGCCTGTCTCACCGAAAAGTGGAACCAAAGCTTACATCAATCTATCGAAAGCAAGATAGTTGCACTTGATATTTCTAAGGCATTTGACAGAGTTTGGCATCAGGCTGTTTTGTCGAAAATGCGTGCTCTTGGGATCGACGACTCTCTTCTTCAATGGATTAGAAATTACCTTTCGGAACGTTCAATCGAAGTTGTCTTGGATGGTTTCAAATCTAATATTCACAAAATAAATGTTGGTGTGCCCCATGGCCCCGTTCTGTCTCCGACACTCTTTTGAATTTTCATCAACGATCTCTTTTCTGCTACTTTTAATCCAATATATTCCTTTGCTGACGACAGTACTCTCTGCTTTTCATATTCGTTCCCGGACTCACGTCCCTGCTCTTCGGCTGTAGAACAGGAATGGCAGCGTATGTTAAGCTCATTAAATTCTGATATGCTTCCAAAACACAATGCTGTCGTTAAAGCGAAATTTAAACACCCAGCCGTTATCCATGAATTGCGCTTTCATCGTCAAAGCCGATAAACTTTCCATTCTCGGAATGTGTGTGGCAACCTACTTTGGAATGTTCACATATTCGGTGTCCTTAAAAACGCTGCGAAATGTACAGGTTTCCTCAAGCGATGTAAGAAATATTTCACCCCTTCTGATCTGGCCTCAATATATAAGGCGTTTATCGTCCCGAAATTGGAGTACAATTCCCACATCTGGTCGGGTGCACCCAAAACATCTCTGCACCTGCTAGATAGGATTCAAAACCGTGCGATAAGACTCATAGGTGATACTAATATCACTCAAACAATGGACACCCTCGAACACCGACGTAATGTGTCGTGTCTCACTCTGTTTTATCACTATTTCCACCCACAGTGCTCCGTAGAAATCGTCAGTAGCATTCCGCCCATCCATACTTTTAACCGTAACAACCGTCTTGCTATGAATGCTCATCAGTATAACCTCAAGCCCACTTTCGGACGCACTCTAAAATATCGTGATTCGTTCGTAAGCCGTACAACTCGCTTATGGAATGCCCTGCCTAGTCCTTTATTTCCTAGTTTTCATAGCCTTCAAACATTTAAAATAAATCTTCACCGGTACTTCTGTTTCTATCCTCCCTGATTTTCCTTCGCCCGCGCTGTGTACAAACATTTTAAGGGTACTTAAATCCCTTGAGCGCGCGCAAATTATATAAAAAAAATCCGTTACTAATATTTACATTAGGAACGCCCATTATCTCACACATTTTTCTCTCTCCTCCTGGTTTGTAATAATTTACTCCTTTCTTCTTGTAAAGAGCCGATCATAGAAAGAGCAAGTGCATTTTCAGATCTGAGAGCAACAATTTTGTTGTACACCTACTCCAACGTTATTACTTAATGTAGCTGTGAGGCAGCTGACCTTGTGTTTCACTTGTCTGCATCGGAACCGATGATGCAAATTCGGCTGGAGAGAAAAGCGAACCATTGACATCAACCAGTTGTTGAGGTAACCGCTCACGCTCTCGTTTAGTGAAACTGGTAGGAGGGGGAGAGCGAAGGGAGCCTCTTCTCGCAGCAGAGCAAGCCTTAAACCAAAATTGCTTGTTGGACTTGAATATTTACACGGTTGCAGTGAAAATAATCGTTGCAACCCACACATTTAATCTTAGGCTGGTTACGTTCAACTTTTAGTCTGCACACACAAGGCATTGTACTTTAATTTGATAGCAAAAGAATTGTTAAAGGAAAAACTTTATATTGCTTGATCACAATACGTGTTGAGCCCACGACTTCGCTTCCTCGATTTGGTGCTGTTGAAATTAATGTTAAATTAAATTAAACTTTATCAACTGCTGCCGATATTTCAGTCGCTGAATCTGACTCGATTTCCTCTATCACCAATGACGTCGAAAGAGATCCAAGTAATAGACAGTATGTTTGCTACCAATTTTCGCCAACTAAATACATTTCGCAATGCTATGGGAAATGTATTAGATTTAACTTTTATAAGTGAAGAACAGCTTGAGGCTATCATCTGAGCCCAGCTGATTTGCTTAATAATGGTTTCAATTAATATATCTATCTTAATATATCTATCTTTTAATCACATATTCCGATTTCGTTAGAGCAGACTTTAATGAAATAAATATTTTTTTAAGCTCTGTAAATTTTCTAAATATTTTAGACTCTGTAAATTTATAGATTGCTTTTACCGATTTTAGAAAAATAATTCAGTTGCGAATTCTAGATTTGTGCCAACTTAGCGGGTAGTTAAGCGGTCTAATAAACTAAGTTTGTTTTAAAAACAGTTTATCTAAACTGAAGAATGCTACAAATAAAGCTTGGGAACTAAGCAAATTTGATCCTTCCGCGCGTAATGAATTTCTGCGATTACGTAAAGAATATAATTTTTTAATGAAACTATAGTCAGTTCGTATCGTCTATGGAAACTAATAATAAAGGCGATCCAAAAAGTCTTTTGGGTAAACGCGAAGCGAAAATCTATTGGCTTATCATCTCTTATGATGTTAATAGTGACAAATAAATGAAATATACAACATATTTGCATCATTTTTCCAATCAAATTTCGGTAAACGAGGCTATTGATTGTACTCGTAGTTCATTGTCTAATAGTAACCGAATTAGGGACGATGATATGTTTATTGAACTGTCGTGGCACCCGACAATTCCGGCCATTGTTTTTGTCTACTTGAAATTATATGTATGGTATGTGTTTAATCTCTTAAGTTGGGTGAATTTCTTGATTGCTGGACAATTAATTTATTGCTCCTATACATAAATCTGGTTGAAAACTATAGGCATATATCCAAATTCCAATTGATAACAAAAATTTTCGAAGCTATTTAAAAAAAAAAAGGCTTTATACTAGTCATGTTTTATTCAAAAGTGCTTAGCCACTTTTCCACACGACACAAAAACAAAATCAAAAGTGGGAATAATTTAGTTCACTTTCAAAAGTGAGGATAGATTTACGAAAGATTTGTTATTATTATTATTATTATTATTACGAGTATTATAAATTTATTAAAATGTAAATGAATTACAATAGTAATACTGCTTAAATTTAGCGCTAGCTGCCACGGCTTTCGGCTAGAGAGTAAGAAAGAATTGTTTTAAATGTAGTTTTCGAGTTTAAGGGCGATCATAATATTAAATACAAGATTAATATTTGTAATATTTACATTAAAAATAAGGTAGGAAAAACTATGGTTTGAAATGTTTTTGCTGGTAGATTTGATCGTTTTGCAACTCAGTAGGTGGGTAAAAGTCAGATTGAGTTGTTTATCGCATAGATGGCACACTGCGGGCGTGGTCTTATTGAACAGGTGTCTGTGGGTAATATAAGTGTGTCCTAATCTCAATCTTATATATATTTTGAGTTTTTTGGGGGAAACGTTGTTGGGGTAAATGGTTCTGACACCCATTGGGTTAACATTTTTATAGACATGTTGATAGTTTACCCAGGTGCTTGATTTTCTCTTCCTCCAGGAGTCGAATAAAATTTTTTTAAGATCTTTCTTGTTATACTGGTAAAAGATGAGCAGTGGATCGTTTATAGCTGACTTGGCGGCTGCATCAGCAGTCTCATTATCTTTAATACCAGCGTCTCCTGGAATCCATATGAGTTTAAGGCTAACGCTGTGGGATATTAAGAAATCTCGTATTGTTTCAATTATGTTAATCGAGTTGGAGACATTTTTGACAGCCGTTATAACAGAGAGACTATCCGAAAATACAACTGTCTTATTTTGCTTCGCGCATTCAATAGCTTTAAATACGGCAAAGGCTTCTGCGGTGAATGTTGAAGAGAACTTGGGCAATAAACCCCTCGAAAGAATAGAACCATTTATGTCTACAACTGCGAACGATGTACCATTGTCCGTTTTTGATGCGTCAGTGAATAGAAGCTGCAAGGCGAGGGATATATGTTCGTGATTTATGTTAAGAAATAAAGCTTTATAAACTTCATCCATACTTGTTGATTTTGGATATCGGCAAAGATCGGAGTTGATCGGGTTATTTTGAAGAATCCAGGGTGGTTGCTTTTTTCGGTTGCAATTTTGAAGATAAATGGGGATATTTAAATTGTGAGCAATCGACAAAGATTTGTGGAGAGTTGAGGGAATTCTTGACTGTTTTTTCGCATTACTAATTTCTTTACATCTATATGGATAGGAGTTTTGTAAGGTGAGTTGACTTTTTGGATATTGGCTGATGTTAAATAGTAAATTCTTTCTTCTAAGGAGGGGAGACCAGCATCAGTGAGAATATTCTTGATTGGTGTTGAACAGAGGGCTCTGAGGATTGTTCTGACGACGGTGTCATAAGGCGTCTTGATCAGTTGTAGTGAAGATTTCGAACATTTAGCGTAGATCGATAAGCTATAGTCAATTTTGGAGTGTATGATAGATTTAGTTACATTGATTGAAGTATTTACGTTACAAAGACTATTTTTACATGATAAATATTTGATAAGATTAACCCTGGCAGTTAGATTTATTTTTATATAATGACAATGGTTCTTAAAACTATTTTGAGTCGAAAAAAACACCAAGAATTTTTACAGAATTAACATTCTTAATTACTGTATTATTATGGTTTAAATAAATATTTTTATTACAGCTATGCTTGTAGCATATGTGCAGAATTTCGGTTTTTTGGAGGGAAATGCTGGAACCTGAAGTCTTACCCTAGTTTGAAAGAGCCTCAAGAATGCGAGAGAAAATGCCAGCCAAGAGAGATAGGTCTTTATATTTTGAAAAAAGAATGAGATCATCAGCGTAGGGACAATGCCCTACAAATTTAAAGCTGTTGATTATCTTACTTATATTGTTAAAGGCTATTATAAACAAAACAACTGAAAGGGCTGATCCCTGTGGGATCCCAGTACTAAGCTTATGAGATGAAGAGTGACTATTTTTTAGTTTAACGCAAAAACGCCTGTTTGTTAAGAAGGACTTTATATAATTAAACATTTTTGGACCCATTTTCCAATTTAGGAGTTGTTTAAGCACGAGAAAATCCAATTTTGTCGAATGCCTTGTCAAAATCTATTTTGAGTATAGAGGCGTGATTTCTTTCCGATAAAGTGGAAGAAATGAAATGGTCAATATGAAGAAGTACGTCAGTGGTTAATCGTTCTTTTTTAAAAGAGAGTTGACGATCGTCAACAAGATTGTTTTTTTTTTTTCATTGAACCAGAAAAGCCGCTTGGCTACAATCTTTTCTAATATTTTGCCAGTGCAAGGGAGAAGTGAAATTGGGCGGTACCCGTTTGCGGTAGTGATTATGGTTTGATTTTGGTATGTTAACGCACGCAAACTTCCAGGCTTGTGGGATTATACCTTGGTTGAAAATTAGGTTGTAAAGGTTGATAAGCCTAGATTTCAGAGGAATCGGGGCGTTTTTTATCATATCATAGGAAATGCGGTCAAAACCTGTAATTCTGCCTTTAGCTCTACTAAGACAGCATCAGCATTCAAGTTCAGTGAAATTTATTGGACATTCGAGGGACATTGCTGAACGAGAAGGTATGTACGAAAGATTGGAGCAATTTAGGATTTCATGTTTGACATTTAAAAATTGGGAGTGAAATTTTGAGTCATCAATTGCTTGTTCCCAAGTAAGAGCCAAATGATTGGCAATTTCTAATGGACAACTTAAAGTTCTGTTTTCTGTTTTGATGATTTTAATTGAATGTGGAACGTAGGAGCCGGTTAAAGTTTTAATTTCAGACCATAATTTATGTGTCGATGAATCGATGAAATAGGGTTTATATTTGAAGTGAATTTTTCAAAACATGCCTTCTTTTGCATTTTTACTATCCTTCGAAATTTGGCGTTTAACTTTCGATAAAGGACAAGATGGTGGTCAGTTGGATGTTTTTTAAATTTTACCCAACCTTTTTGCTTTTCTTTTCGTAGGAGGTTTAATTCTTTGTTCCACTATGGTACTGTCTTTCTAAATGTTTTGTTACCAGTTTGAGGAATGGCAAGGTTAGCAGCCGCGCGTATGGATTTTTGGATGAGCGCCGTTTCTTTATTGATGTTACGAGGGGCGTTCAACATATTCTCGGTATCGGAGTGAAGCTGTGGTTGCATATATAAATTGACTTATTTATCAAGTAATACTATTATTTTAGTGCATTCATGTAAAATTTCATATAAATATGATTATTAATTCGCGTTTTATCTCTAGTTAAACAGAATCATAATGGCAACTGAGACGATGATGGTGAAAATTGAGCATCGCGCTGTAATTAAATTTCTCACTAAGCAAGGAAAAAGTCAAAAAACTATTCATGAAGAGATGGTGGCTGTTTACCAGGGTTCCGCACCTTCATTATCAACTGTGCAAAAGTGGTCAAGTGAGTTCAAGAGAGGCAGAGAGAGCATTGAAGACGACCCCGGCTACTGCTTGTACGGGAGAAAGCATCAAATAAGTCGAAAAACTTGTTCTTGAGGATGCCCGAATAAAGGTGAAAATGATGGCAGAGATCACCAAGCTTTCAATTGGTACCATTCACACCATTCTTCATGACCATCTTAACCTTTCAAAGGTCAGTGCAAGGTGGGTGCCACGAATGCTCACAGCGCCTCAGAAAAAAGTGAGAATCGCATGCTGTAGAGAGCTTTTGGAGATGTGTAGTGAGAACGCGGACGGTGTTATGGATCGAATTGTTACTGGGGACTAAACATGGGTCCACCACTATGACCCTGAAAGCAAACAAGAGTCCATGCAGTGGCATAAAAAAGGAACAGACCCCCCGAAGAAGTTCAAAGTCACTCCGTCTGCCGGGAAGCTCATGGCCATAGTTTTTTGGGACTCAAAGGGAATCTTGCTCATTGAGTACAAAAAAAAAGGTGAAACCATTAACGCCACATCCTACGCTTCCACTTTGCATAATTTGCGGGAGGAAATTAAAAAGAAAAGACGGGGTAAACTCGCAGCGGGTGTGTTGCTTCTTCATGACAACGCTCCTGTTCACACGGCGCGAGTTTCCAAGGCTGCTGCGCGAGATTGTGGTTTCGAAGGAATCCAACACCCACCCTATAGTCCAGACCTTGCCCCTAGTGATTATTTCCTGTTTCCGGATTTGAAAAAATGTCTTCGTGGAAAAAGATTTTCGGATGATGAAGAACTCAAGTCGGTATTTTGCAGAGAAAGAGGAAATTTATTTTTTTGAGGGTTTAAAAAAAAGCTTATCTCAAGGTGTAACAAATGCATTGATGTTAGGGGAGATTATATTGAAAAATAAAAATAATTTAAATTGAATTCGCATTTTCCTTCATATCGATACCGAGAATATATTGAACGCCCCTCGTAGTTGAAACTGGTCTAGATAATAATTGACTGGATAGAGAAGTTTGATATAGGTCCCAATTTGCTTTTCCAAGTAGAAATTTGTTTTGATGTTTAAGTTGAGTGCATGGGGAGGCAGTCGTTAGGGAAATAAAAATCGGAAAGTGATTACTTCCATAAAGGTTGTCAGATACGCACCAATATGACATTGGAATGAGAGAAGGTGTTATAAGGGATAGGTCAATATGGGTGAAGGTTCTGTGCGTAGAGAAATGTGTGGGACGCCCATCATTAAGGATCGCTAGCCCTGAGTTAGCGATAAAATGTTCAACACGTTTGCCACGGTGGTTAGCAGTGACAGAGCCCCAAGATGGGCTCCAAGAGTTAAAATCCCCTGTGACAAGAACTGGAGTGTTAATACCATCTAAAACATCTTCGAGGTCGGATGTTAAAAAATGTTGATCAGGTGGGATGTATAAAGATATAATTGTGAGCTTAGTTGGAGTTTCTATTTCAACTCCTATAGCTGACAAATTTGAAGTAATGGTACTAAGATTGTGAAAGTAGGGCTTGTACTGTTTTGGTGGGTGGGGGTGGTAGTTATATTTAACGTGGGTTTCTTGCAGAGAGATTATGGAGGGATTATGTTCGTTAATAAAAAGCTGAAGTTTGTGGTAATTGTTAAGATAACCATTTAGAAAATTTTAGAAAATCTTGTTATTTTTTGTTATTTTTGTATATATTAATTTTTGTAAGATCAGTCTTGGGTAGATTTTGTGTTGATAGGTTTGTTAAATTTATTGAGTCAGCTCAAGAAACTTGCGTGGGAGTGTTAATTTTGACTTTCGGCATCATATGAGTCTGTATGTTGTACATAATATTTATTATTTTCTAGTAATTCTTGTGTAATTTTTGAAAGTGGCGATTGATAGTTTAAATTCATTGGGGGTGCTTCAGATGAGGAATTAAGGGGTTTGCTGTTATATTGAGGTGTTGGTGAGTTAATGTTTGGATTGGGGTTGTGTTAAAGATGAATTAGTTTTAGAGGCATTTGAAGTAGATTCTGCATAGATATGGTTATTTTTTGGGAGCACCCCGAAATCCCTCGTGCTCTAAAATCCTCTGTTTTGAATTAACACATTTACCCCCGTTTCAAAATCCCCTGTATCAAAATCCCTCGATTCAAAATCGAAATCCCCCGTTTTTTTAGGAAATGTGATTAGATGGTATAGAAAAAAATTTCTTATTTTCTTGTTTTATACGTATTTATTAATTCAGGTTTATGTGTATATACATATGTTATGTATTATAATATATTATACATATAAAAAAACATAGTAATTTAAAAAAAACAATGCAGCAATTATGCGTTCTTACACATTCCATATATAGATAGATAGATAATTTTATCATTATTACGACTAAGCGCAATGTTGGACGCAATTGCTTTTAGGAAGTCTAGTTTTTCAGATGATTCTCGATTTTTAATTAGCTTTTTTTAACTTCTTGCGCTTTATTTCCAGTGATCGTCTTGGGCTGGTTACGATATAACCTTTTTAGGATTGCTATTGATGATAATATGTAAAAGTTACTGTTCTCCCGTTTTTATATTTTTGTGTTTTCATTTCTGCCGTCAGGGGGATTTTGGCACAGGGGATTATGGAAAGCGGGGATATCGTCACTAACCCGAGATTTTCTTTAGCACGTTTAAATGCAGGGCAGTCTTTGGAGTTGGATGGATGTGGAAGATCACAATTTGCACACACAGCACGGGTGCACGGAGCAGGAATATGTATAGTTAAGCTACATGTTTCACACTTGGCTTCGCTGGTGCAGCGTTTGGTGGTATGCCCAAGAAGTTGGCATTTACGACATCGCATGGGGTTTGGTATATACTTTAGCACTATAAAAACCAATTTCGACGGTTTTGGGAGTATGAAAAAGATTAAAAGTAAAAAGCATGAGACCGGTAGCTTTTGATTTGCCTTCGATAATTTTGGTGAATTTGTAGACACCGGTGACAATTTGTGATTTCATCTCCGAAATAATTTCTATTTCGGAGATATTGATTAAGCAAGGGGCGTAAACAATACCCTTGGACTCATTTAATCGGTCGTGTAGTTTTATTACAACGGAACATGAGTTGGCTAGATTGTTTGCTTTTAGGAACAATTTGGCGGATGTTTCCGTTTTGGCTAAAACAAGGATATTACCATCACGGAGAAGAGTCACTTGTTCATATTCAGTGCTTATATTGTCAATAGCTTTTTTTAATAGAAAAGGACTGATTGATGAGATTGGCTTTTCACTTGATTTTGGAGAAATTATTATAAACTTAGGGTTTTTTGCAATTTTAATCGCTGGGAAGGCGGGGAAAGAGTATGGGGAGATCGAAGTAGATATTGATGTGTTGCGTTTTACTTTTTTATTTGGTTGAGCTAATATTGCAGAATCCAAATCGAGTGGTAGTGTCCTAAAACGGGAACCACTCATGTTCGGCCCATGGGCCATTTTAACACGTGTCGTTTTATACTCGCGATGAGACAAAAAATGTACAGCTACAGGGGAGAAAAAAGAAAGAAAAGAAAAAAAGAATTCAGCTAACGGGAACAACCGGAATTGACAAAGGGGAAAGAAAAATCACACGATAGAATATGGTCGATGCTTGCGGCTCGAATGCTAGTCGGTGACTGACGAAAGATTTGAATTATAGATGTCGAAACATACAACCAGAGGGCATTTATTCGTTACCTGATGCTTGGCAGCATCCCGTTTCTCCCTATTCTGGATTGAGTTCGTGGATCAACTTATGTTTTGAAAGAGCAAGTCAATAATGAACGTTCTTTTGTGCTTTTTACACTTGGAAAAAATAGTTATTTTTCTTCTATCCAAAAAGGAACTTCACCTTTTTTAAAATTAGTGTGTGCGTTGGTGCTTATTTGCTTTCAAAATGCCACCACATCTCCAATTTATCGAAGAAAATATTAAGGAAAAAGCAACTAAATGCTTTTGCCTTTGATTTCTATTGGACTAACAGGGTTGCGTTAATTTAATTTAATTAATTTCCTTATGGTTTAAAATTGAATCTCTAAAACTAAAATCTTCATATAAAACCGAAGCAAACGCACTAAATGAAATTTAAAGTACGATTGAATTCGTCTAATGGAAAGCCACTCAAAGCGACTTTAAAACCAATACTGCGAACGTAGCCGCGAGATTTTCTGAAACGTCAAAAGTGAGTTGGAGCGTTTTTTCGAAAAGTGGATACGCACTTTTGAATAAAACAGGCCTACTGTTGTGTGTAATGCCAAAATGGTTTCGACTGCACCAAATTTGGTAATTCTTACGAATTACTGGCGTCTACAAATTGACTGTGTTTACACAGATTTTTTCAAAGCTTTGGACCGTGTCCGTGTCTTGGAATCTCCGACAACGGAGATTGTTTGCAAAACCGTTCCTTTTATACTCTTAGTATCGACTGTGAGCCTACTACTAGATGTCCTTGGCCTGTTTTTTTTGACTGGCCTGTGTTCAAAATGTTGATCCTTGGCATTTTCTCTTTACTTCCAACCACTCCTTTTGTACGAGTACATTCCTCAATATCCGTTAGTCTGCGCTCATAGTTTTTTTTTTTTTTTTTTTTTTGCAAAATTCACGAGCTCTATTCGTTAGTCGCTATACGAGAGTACACAAATTATGACTTAAAGTCTTTTTAATGTCCTGACAGATAAAGTAACAGCTGCTTCTCTTCCTGCAGTCTAGGAACCAAATAGTTAAATTCAGAAAAGGTCTTCTGATTTGTTTTTTTTTTTCTTACAGGAGTTGTAGTGTAAATTTTTGCTGCCTTGACGCAGCTTAGAACCTTTCTCTCCAGTTTTTCTTAATATCGTTAAGGCATATCGAAAGATTAACAAATTAAAATTGTTTGCTGGACCACCCATTGAAAATCTTTAAGCTTCGTTTGGTTAAAACATTTACCCGCTAATAAACCTTAGTTTTACTTAGTTACATTTACATATCATTTTAATAATGCATAATAAAGAATAAGAACAAAGTAAAAAATAAAAAAAGAATTGTGCCGCAATTTACTGAAATTAAAATAAATGGTCTTTGATATTTGACACATGTATGTGTATCAAATATTTTATTATTATTTTTGTTGTTATTATTATTAAATTTAGTGTTTTAAATATTCAACTTTAAGTTTATCTAAGTAATTATTGTATTTTTTTTTTTTCTTTAGTGCTAATCTCAACCTGCAAGATCTCAAAAAAGAGTACTCCAAACGTCAAATCCGCCCTGATGTCATGAGTAATAATCCAATGTATTTTGTCTAGACTTATATTGCTTTTAAAAAATACACAACTTTTTGTTTGTAACTTTATTCTTTTTTGTTTATCTTATAAATAAAGAAAACTTATAGAATATTGTTAGTGTTTTAATTTTCTATTCTTCCTTTTAAAATTTGCAAAGCACTGACTGGTCGATCGTTTTTATCTGTTTCAGCCATTCCCATTCGCTTAACAACATTCATCCCAGAATATATTCGTCCAAATATCGTGTGTTTACCATCAAGCCACTGAGTCGGAGCCAAAGTTATAAAAAATTGGGAACCATTGGTATCGGGACCTGAATTGGCCATGGATAATATTCCAGCGCCAGTATGTTTTAATTCGGGGTGAATTTCATCGGCGAATTGTGGTCCATATATAGATTGACCTCCACGCCCAGTCCCAGTGGGGTCTCCGCCTTGAATCATAAAATCTCGAATTACCCGATGAAATATTGTATTGTTGTAATAGCCACGTCTTGTCAACTCTGCAATGTTACGACATGTGTTTGGTGCATGTTTCCAATATAATTCTATTGTTATTGGCCCCATTCTATAAAGAAAACGTTAAAAGAAAAGTTAATTGTCAATGAGAAAATTTATATACTGTTTAGTACAATCATATAGGGAGAAAATTACTATAAACCGATAACGAATACACAAAAAGTAGCCTTTGATATTTAATACATTTGAAATAGGACTGCTGTAGTTGCAGCAACAGCTTCTGTTTGCTTTGAGAAGCATATTGTTATTATCTGTCTCAATAATAATAAAATTTCTCAGAATTTTAAATTTAAAAGAATTGCAGAAGAGCTAGACGATGAGCTCCTGAAGTCCACCGTCGAAAGAAATCCTACTGTTACGGCAATGGAACTCATCTTAACCGCATGACCATCCATCGACCATGGGTGGGTGCCCGTGGCTTAAGTGGTAGTGTGATAGCTTCATAATCGTACGGTTCGGGGCTCAATACCCACCGTTTTTTTTTTCAGGCAACTAAAACCTCCTGAGTTGAATGGTTGCCGAAAATACAACAAGCCAATTTACGAGTATACTAATAATTTAGTTTCCCCATTAAATGTTGGATGTTACAAACGGAGCAAAATAACCACAGAGCCCAAACATCTCTCTCTCTCTCTCTATCAAATTTTCCAAAAAAAAAAAAAAAACTTAACACGTGTTCCCTCTTGAGTGTTAAGTTTTTTATATATAAAAAAAAATCTGACACCTAACAAATAAATATGGGAAAACTCACAATGTTAGGAAAATGGGTGCCAATACCACATATCGCAAATTTATTTTCAACAAAGATTTTCAGTTTGAACTGCGCTTCTGTCACGTTACAACCAAGAGCCATTCTTGAACCGAAACTAAAAATGGGTTCTTTACAATAACATTAAACGTCGCGACCAATGCCTTAGTCAAGAAGACAGACCCGCACCTATCCTAGAGATGGACTTCATTCCCTCAAGGTGTTACTGTCTGGTGGGATGCTGAGAGATAATAATAAGAAAACAATTCATTTTAAGGTGTTTCCTCGTAACGAGACTATCACCGCAGAAGTCTAGGGTGTTTTCAAAAACGTCATAATAACAAAGAACTGCATAAGTTTGCGTTCAATAATGCAGATTTTCTGCAGAACAAACTTAGTAAAACTGTATTACCCTTATGTTCATAAACATGATATACTTGCGCAGATTATTAGGCATTTAAGTTGTGGCTGTAGAAAAAATTAGAAGATTTTAGTGCAAATACCAGGGCGGGTCAATAAGTCAATAAGTTTTTGAATTTCTGACCTCTTTACTGAAACAGCAACACTGCTCCTGTCAACAGGCATTTGTCAGTTGACTCCTGTCAAAATTTAAACTTGCTGCGTCAGTTAGTTTCTGTTTGACAGGTATTTTTATCAGACTACTCACTAATTTGAGGAGAAAATGGAAAAAAGTGAATTTCGTGTGCTTATTAAGCATTATTTCTTGCGAAAAAAAACCACTACCGAGACCAAGGCTAAACTTGGTAAATACTATGGGGACTGTGCACCATCAATTTCAATGGTAAAAAAGTGGTTTACTGAATTTCGTTGTGGCCGTACAAGCACTGAAGATGCCGAACGTCCTGGACGCCCAGTTGAGGTCTCTACACCCGAAACAATCGAAAAAATTCACGATATGGTGTTGGGCGACCGAAGATTGAAAGTGCGAGAGATTGTGGAAGCCGTAGGGATCTCGCATGGCTCAGTGGTTTCAATTTTGAATGATCACTTGGGCATGAGAAAGCTTTCCGCAAGATGGGTGCCGCGTTTGCTCACAGTCGACCACAAACGCAATCGTGTAACAACTTCACAGGAAGGTTTGGCGTTGTTTAATCGCAATATGGAAGAGTTTTTGCGCCGTTTTGTAACCGTGGACGAAACATGGATCCATCACAACACACCAGAGAACAAACAACAGTCAAAACAGTGGGTTTCTAAGGGTGAATCGGCGCCAAAGAAGGCCAAGGTGGGTTTGTCAGCCAATAAAGTTATGGCGACTGTTTTTTGGGATGCACGCGGGATAATCCACATTGACTACCTTCAAAAGGGAAGAACAATCAATGGGGAATATTATGCCAACTTATTGGACCGATTCAATGACGATTTGAAAAAAAAACGACCTCATTTGGCCAAGAAAAAAGTTCTTTTCCACCAAGACAATGCAAGGGTGCACACATGTGCAGTTGCCATGGCAAAAATCCATGAATTGGGCTATGAATTGCTCCCTCATCCACCCTATTCTCCAGATTTGGCTCCGAGCGACTACTTCTTGTTCCCAAACCTGAAGAAATGGCTTGGTGGAAAAAGATTTGACTCCAATGATGAAGTCATCTCGCAAACAAAGGTCTATTTTGAGGACCTCGACAAATCATTTTTTTTGGAAGGGATAAAAAAATTGGAGAAGCGTTGGACAAAGTGTATAGAGCTCAAGGGAGACTACGTTGAAAAATAAAATTATTGTTTTATCAAAAAATCTGTTTTAATCCAAAAGTCGCGGACTTATTGACCCGCCCTCGTAGTTTTGTGTTTTTTGATGAGGAAAGATAATCGTCTCTGTTACGAAAGTCATTTAAGTCCTTGTCACAAAACAGTCGGTATTACTGTAGTCGTTTAAGTAATTGCTTGACGCCATTTAAAATTTTTATTTTTTTTTTTTTATAATTTACGCGCTCCTAAGGGGTTATGAATACCCTTATACTGTTGCCAGGGCGCGGGCGGAAAGATAGAAGGAGGAGAAAGGAAAGCATTGTTTGTGATGTAGTGGTTTGAAACTCAGGTGTGTTTGGTTTCGATATTGACTCCAGGGGTGGTAGTCCGAATAGGACGGAGAGATTTTCTTCACTCGAAATGATTCAAGGTTGTAAATTTTAACGGTTGTTTTGTGCTTGAAAGCCCTACAACAGCCAAATCTACATGTCAGTGTTATCTCTTGTTGAATGTATTCTTTGTGTGACATGATTCGAATAACTATTTGAACTGGTATTCTGGAAGCCGTTCTAGAGCCACAAAACGGCAAGTTAAACGACAAAAGGAGTCGGTTAAGATTTTGCAAACGACTGAAAAAATTTACGTTTTATTTGTGTTTTAACTCAAGTAGTATAAATAAATATTACTTAAATAATTATTCACTCTTTTAAGATAAAAATATAAAATCCCAAACAAATTAAGTCGTTGGTGGAATTAATGGAGGAAAATAATTATTAGCAAGGAATTTTAAGGGAAGTGTTTCTCAAACGGCTCGCACAAAAACTAAATGATATGGGGATATGGTGATAATATAAAAGATAATATAATATAAAGTAAGAACTATTGAAATGAAATGTAATAAAAATAAATTACCTTTTTTCTTTTGAAAAAAGTGAAACAAAGATTTGCCTGAATATTATTTGTTTTTACACTGACATGACGCATGACGTTTTTGGACAACAAAACAAATGACAATCGTACTAAGATATTTCTGCACAGTGAATACGTTCAAAAACACACGAGGAAAGATCTGCGATTGTGCTAAACAAAAATGCTAAATTTTATGAACCCACCCATTATCACTGACGTCTAAATTTTTGTTGCAACTTGAACCAAGTAAATTTAAATAAATTTAAATGCTATAACACAATTTAAAATAAAAGTTTAAGTCTCGTTTATTATTTCGATGTAAGAACTTCCCACCAAAAGAAAATGTTAGCGGACAAGTCACCGAGAAATTTGAAAGCAAAAGCTGTACAACAATCAATGCGTTCGAATTTTTCACTCGAAAGTCGATTAAAGAACCAAATGATTAAACGTGTTCCGAATTCTACGGCCCGAAATTTCAGTCAAACCTAACATACGAGTATGGAAGAACAAACTTGTGGTTGGATATTTACTTCCAATTCTTACTTAAAACTTACTCATATTGGGTTGTACCACCTGAAATGCCCGATTTTATATTAAAAATTTAAAAGCCAATATTATTTTCCCCTAAAATTTTATTCATTCAAAATAGGATCCGTTGGCATCTATGACATTCTTCCAACGTGATACAAAGTCAAATATTCCTTGTGCTGACTTTTTGAGGCAATGAAATCTTCAAAGGCTTTTATGACCTCTGCTCGGTTCCGGAAGACCTTCTGCCGGCAAAATGAATCCTGATTGCGGAAAAGATGGTAATCCATTGGGGAAATATCAGGGGAGTACGGTGGATGCGGAAGAATTTCAAATTCCAACTGCAACACTTTTTGCACCGTTACTTGTGAGGTATGGGGTCTAGCAT
Source organism: Volucella zonaria (assembly GCA_963966105.1). NCBI lineage: Eukaryota > Metazoa > Arthropoda > Insecta > Diptera > Syrphidae > Volucella > Volucella zonaria. The sequence continues at coordinate 164,050,588 of OZ014532.1, forward strand.
TGCCATGCAAAATGATCGGACCGTGCCTCTTGACCAACACAGGTTGCTTTTCAGCCAATTTGGCATGCAATATGTATGTCGACTTCCTCACAATATTTGATAGCGTTGATCGTTTCTCCTGGTGGAAGAAATGAAGAGTGGATTGGTCCTTTCGATGTCCACCAAATTGTCACCAAAACCTTTTTTGGGTGAAGATCGGACTTGGGGGTTTGTTTTGGTTTTTCATCTGCATCCAACCACTGCCCAGATCTTTCACGATTATCATACAGTATCCACTTTTCATCACAGGTCACTATCCATTGCAAAAACGGTTCAGTATGGTTTTTTAATGTAAGCGATCCGCAGATTTCAAAGCGCCGTAGTTTTTGGGATCCGTGCAGTTCATGGGGTACCCACTTATCGAGTTTCTCTCCCTTTCCTATGAGAAAGGTGTCGACTTATTGTTATTGGGGATACTCCCATGCTTTGTGAAATCTCCCGCACCGATGTCGTTAGGCCCGCATCCACCGTTGCTCTTAAAACAACGTCGTCAACTAACGTTTCTGGCTTCCCACGTGGTTCATGCTGAAAATCCTCCAAACCCACGTCGTATAATGCGTTCGTTTACCGCTACATCCTCAAGTGCGTTGTTAATGTTTTTCATTGGCAATGACGCATTATGTCCCATTTTGAATTCGTAAAGGAAGATGGTTCGAATTTGAACTGCCGACAGCATGGTAAATAATTCCTAGAAAAAAAATAACGGTACTTGTAACGAACCCTGAAATTCTCACACGTCACATACCCGTACCACTTTATTTTATAAAAAAAAAAAAAAAAAAAATTAAGGCTCTGGCACAGATGTTCACTCGAAACTTCTTATTTCCGACTGAGTGAAAATCGGACATTTCATGTGGTACAACCCAATATATCAGTTGCAGAATGGGGCTGATCGAAGACGCCAAGTACCGACTAAACAATAATCTGAAAAGCATCTTTCAATGGTGCCAAGAAAGTAGTTCAATCTTATTAGCCAAAAAAAGTATATTATTAAGAAGCATAAACTTACAACTAACTGGAGCAAGGTAATACATCTTTAAAAAGAAGATACATAGTAAAATTTGTACCAGCCCTAGAATTATAAATAGACTAAAACCTGGTTAACACGGAAACGAAGAGCTACTATTCACACTTACGTTGTTTCGAATGTTATGAGAGGTGGTTGCCATGATTTATCTGGTATGCCCACTGTATTTGCCATTAACTTTATTTGTGTGGACTGGGTCTGTCACTATTAAAATTAAAATCTTTCGACTTGAAAAAACAAAACTAATTTATACAATATTCAACTAAAACATGATTGGTTGATTTGCTTTTGTGGCGCCCACAATAGAATGTGTTCACACAACCCAAGGTGCGTTCAGCGAAATTATCATTGAAAACATGCATTCAACGTTAGTTACATTAAATCGTATTAATACTCGTTTTCACGAGTACCGGAATACAGAAGGACGATATACGAATATAAATATTCATTTGAGTTTGTATTATTTTTTTTCATAATCCTTATATGAACATAAATTTTCGGTCTTAAATGAAGCGATTTAGAACATCCACAACACATATGCTATACTGTCTTACTTTGAAACTGCTTTGCTTTAAAATATAGCTAAATAATTACCGTCTGGATCGTATCAAAAAACGAAGCTTTTAAGAAGAAGAAGACAATAAAATTGGTAACAAATTGCTTGCTTTATTTCTTCTCCAAGAAATATCCGATGAAAGAATACGAATAGTCTTTTTGTCAAGTGACAGCTGAACCAGTCTTCTACTTTTTATAGACGTCCTGAAGTAATTTAGCGCCTACTGCCAACCTACATTTGTGTTTTCTTTATATTTGTTTGATATGTATTTATAAATTTACAAATTAATGATTCAATTCCATTTACACACATAATGAACTTAATTCAATAATAATTATTATTCAAACAAAAAAAGTGGTGTATATGATATCGTGAGCTCGATGTACATATTTCGCTATTAGTCTTTTAAATGTTTGAAAATGATATTCATTTTTTATATCCGAGTACGAATGTATTGAATTATAAAACTCGTAACCTTTGTATACAATACTATTTTGTACAGAGTTTTGCCGATAAGCCGCTAAACTAAAATCATCATTGATTCTCAAGTAATAGGATTGGGAGTCCCTTACAAATCGTAAATACTTCTTCAAAATATTCGGGCTAAAACAGGTTTTATGGAAGAGGGACATGAAGTGTAAAGCAAGAAACGGGGTAAAGTTTTCAACCAGTGTGGAAACGGTTGAACATCGGCGGAAAACCAATACACACAGAAGTTGTCAATTTTAAAGGGTAAGAAAAATTCTCAAAAATAGCACTGCAGTCGAAATCGGTTCATGTATACACGGTTGAAGTAAACGATAGACCGGGGTGCACTGGCTCAATAACATTAAAGCATCGAGTATCATTCTTATGTCGGTTTCTAATGGGCTGTCAGAAGACCTTTTTGTTGTGTACTCCGATTTTTATTTAAATGGAACATTAACAATTTCTTCGGACTTTTATATTTTAAATATATTTGCTTGCGAATCAATTGGAGCACTAAGAATAATAAACTGGCCAAACACAGCCGATTGCAGGAAAACAGAATTCTAGTTTGACACAAATACTATTTGACGTTTATAGATTTTGACATAAAATCGAGGAGAGGAATTTCGATTCTCAAATGAAAACGGGAAGCGAGATTTTGATTCTGAAAAAATGAGAGGAAATGGTGTGACGTCACTTTTCTTCTTCCGAACGCGGAGAAAAGCCCAATGGAATACAACCTTACAGGGATCAGGCGACTTCACTTTGTAATTTAATAATATTTTGTAATTTTGTAATTTAATAATAGTACAACCACATGAGATATGTTTATGCGTAGAATTGAAGAAGGGTATTCAAAGTGCCGTTTAATCATGGTATTATATACATACATGTATTGGACTCATACAAACAACCTAACCGAGACCTTTGATGTCAAAAAAGATTTCAGGCAAGGTGACGCGCTGTCATGATACTTCTTTAACATCAGACTTGAAAGAATTGTGCGGAACTCACAAATGAACACTGGAGGCATAATCTTTCAAAAGTCTGTACTGCTAGCGTACGCCTATGATGTCGACATAATTGGGACAACTCAGCATGTTACCGGTGCGTCCGCTTGTATTGAAACCGAAGCTACCACAATAGATTTAACGGTAAATGAGGGCAAAATCAAGTATATACTGTCAACAAGAAAGGACACAGAACAACGATGAATTAGAGAGAACGCCAAAATCGACAGTTATAATTTCGAGGTAGTAAAGGACTTTGTCTACCTTGGATCTGCTATGAATTCTGCTAACAACACCTCAGCAGAATTAAAACGAAGAATCAGTCTTGCTAATCGCTGTTTGTTTGGGCCAAGAAGGCTATTGAGTGGTAGACCCCTATCCCGAAAAACTAAGGAGTCTATAGATAAGACCTTGATCATCCCAGTCCTATTTAATGGCGCAGGACGGCTTGGAGTGGGAGGAAATTAGCTAAAGACTGGAGCAACTGGAGAGGCTTGTTAGTTGAGGTCCAGGTTCACCCCGAGCTGTAACGCCACCTAAGTAAGTTAATAAGTAATGCTCTCATTAACGAATCTTTAATTCTAATTCTTCCAAAGAATCCTACTTTTTTTGTACCATCATCGGTAGGGACGGGTGGAAAATTTTCAAAACCTAGGGCTTAAGTTAGGGTTTCATTGGCAGATGGTGCCAGAGTAGAGGTCGTAGGGAGCGTGAGTCTACCTTTTGTTCTGCAAGAGCAGTTAGTGATGCTGGAGTGCCTTGTGATTCCAATTTGAGATCAGGTGAGGTTTTCGTACCAAAATGAGGTGGCTTGGATTTCGGCTCTTAAGGAGAGAAAACCAAGTTGGACGGAGGAGAAAGCCGGGAAGTGACTGAGGAGCTGGAAAGACTTTTCCAGGATATGCCGAAGGGCATTGGATGCACACATCTGGTAGAACACAAGATTATGACGACTTCCGAACCAATAAAGCAGCGATACTACCCAGTAGCCCCTGCGGCTCAGAGCCACATAGATAGGGAATTAGGGGAGATGGTTAGGGATGACATAGCTGTGAAGTCCAGTAGTCCTTGGGCCTCATCTATTGTCATGATTAAGAAGAAGGACGGGTCGTTTAGATTTTGTGTTATCTACAGGAAGTTGAATATGATCACAAAGCGTGATGCTTACCCACTTCCTCACATTTCAGCTTGGACAAACTTCAAGATGCGAAGTATCTGTCATCGTTGAACATTATGTCCGCATGCTGAAAGATTCCCGTCTAGGAAAAGTCCCGCCAATACACAGCTTTACCGTGTCTAATCGGGCATTCTTCCAGTTCAAAAGCATTCCTTTCTGGCTACACAACGGCTCAGTAACATGGCAGAGATTTATCAACACAGCGCTTGCATCCGATTTGGAACAGCACGTATTCGTATACCTCAATGACATTGTGATAGTCACGAATAACTTCTGACAACACCTGGAAATTCTAGAGGAAGTCTTCAAAGATTGAGTAGGGCAGGGCTGAAGGTCAGTAAGGAGAAGGGTAATTTCTGTAGGTCTTCATTAAAAATTTTATCTTACATAGTGGGTAGGAACGGGTTGCACGTGGACCCGGAAAAAGTAGAAAGCATGATTAGGATTCCTGCACTGAGGAATGTTAGGGAAGTTAGAAGCTTTGTAGGAACGGTATAATGGTAGAGGAGATTTATACCGAATTTCGTAATTCTGGTAAAGCCGTTGGCAGACGAGGAGTGCAAGGGAAGCCTCCGTAACCGCCCCGGTTCTAACCTATGTAGATTCTGAGCTTCTGCTTGTAGTTCAGACAGATTCATCGGAGTACGGGGTTGGAGTAGTGCTTACCCAAACTTTCGACGGAAGAGAAAATGTCATTTGCTATCTAAGTAGGTGATAAAAATAACTATTCAACCACGGAGAAGGAGTGTTTGGCGGTCCTATGGGCAGTAGAGAAGCTATGCCTATACATCGAACGGGTTCGGTTTACGGTCGTGATTGTTCACAATTCCCTGGTATGGCTGAGTAATTTCAAAATCCGTGTGGTAGGTTATCTCGGTGGGCGGTTAGACTACAGCAATACGATTTCGAAATCGTACATCGCACTAGGTTCGAATATGCTCTCTAGGAATGTTGCGGAAGTAGCAGAACTAGTAGAGCAAAGTACGCACCCATGGATCACCAAGATGATGGCGAAAGTCGAGTCGAATCGTTTAGCTTATACATGCTGTAGAGTAGACAATGGAGGTTTATTGAAGTTTGTTAGGGCTATATGTATACGTGGATGTTCATGGCAATAGCTTAGAATGGAAATAAGTAGTGCTGACAACAGATAGAACTAGGGTTTTGGGGGAATGTCATGACAACGAGCTAGCAGGACACATGGGGGTTAGGAAAACGTTTTCTAGAGTAGGAGCAAGGTACTACTGGCCGAAAATTAGATCAGATGTAACCATGCGAGTTAAGAGCTGCAAAGTGTGTCAAAGTGTGAAACTATAAACCATCTGATTTGATGGTCGAAAGGGGAGGAATTTCTGTGCCCGGGGAAATAATTTGTGTCGATTTAGCTGGTCCGCTACCAAAATCGAGTAGGGGTTTTGTTTACATTGCGATGGTTGTAGATTATTTCACCAAGTTCCCTCTACTAAATAGTAACAGTATAGCTAGGAAAGATAGGGCACGTGACAGGGAATTACGGCTGGTAAATTGAAATGAAACAGTAGGAGATAGGAACTGGGGTTAGAAGCTACGGAAATGCCCAAGCTAGGGTGTAGGTTTAGACAGCTTAGGGAAGATATTAGTAAAAAGCTACCGCTGGCGACGTTGAAAGCTTTTGAGTCATATTACTTGCGGCGGAGAGATGTACAATACCTGCCCAACGAGGTTGTATGGCGTAGGAACATCATGGTGCCCGACGCGTCCATATTCACCATTAAAGAGAGGGTTTCCCCGTGGACCTACGTGCTGCAGGACAATACAGGGAAGGAAACGGGGTATGATGGCGCGCCATACCCAGACGTTGTGGAAAATCTCACAAGATGCCTGGAGCAGCGATTTTTTATTTACATGAAAACAACTTATTCTACAAAAAAACTGACACATGGTATAGAAGTTGTCTTATCATAACCATATGTATTCGGAGAAACCCCTCAGTGACAAGTACCATATCTAGTCGCAAGCTCCGTCACACTGCCTCAAAGCCAAAAGTGCTCCGGAAGCCCTTAACGCGACTTCGAAGAACTTGCTATCCATAACGACATTAAGATACTTATGTAGCTCTGTTGGAGAAGCGGCTGAGTACTAAGCAGCTAGTAAGCTTCCTCCTTCTAATAAAGGAAAATCAAATTATTGTTGCACTCATTATCCAACTGTATATTTCACAGCTAGCTACATAATCTATGCTGACGTTAGGATTGTTGAGAGCCAGAAAGTCAAGCAACATGCACCATAAGAGTGGAAACAGAATATCGCTCTGCTACCCATATTCACTCACGCCATAACATATTGACCGAAGTCAGCATTTTCAACCAAGGCTATGTTTACTTGCATTCCTTTAATCTAAAAAACTATTGATTTTCTACACTATGCTACTTGATTTAAGTACACAAAATCAAAAACACCTGATTCATATGCCTTCCGGCTGAATGCACATACAAGTATATATGTATATATTTTTTATAATTAACGATTTTGTATACCCTTAAAATACTTGGGAGGAAAGAGAGGTTCCGATGTGAATCCGGGAACGAATATGAAAAGCAGAGAGTACTGTCGTCAGCAAATGAATAAATTGGATGAGAAGTAGCATATAAGATATCATTAGTCCAACTGTCATGATTTCGACAGCTTTTTCGTTGAAACATGTCACCAAAACACCAGTGGATCTGTTGCTATGAAAACCATATTGCCGGCCATCGTGTTGGGAGATATTTCATGAGCTGAAGATTTACCGACATCTCCATGGCGTTGAAAAGAAGGGGCGTAAATGTAATGAGGTAAGTGCGTAAATAAGAGGATAGAGAAGAAGGCTCGCATTTTTTAGGGAGGAGCAGATCTTAAAGTACTCTTGCTACAACACGAAGTGAATTCGTACCATTTCTTACGTTCTTGAAGAATAACCAACAAATTTTACTACCCTTGGGACATTATAGTATTTTTTGCCTCAGTTAATGGTCGTATTTAAAGTTCATACTCTTAAGAAAGGCGTTGCAGTCATTCCTGGCTCGTATGAACTTTCGTTGTTTTTTCTCTATCGAGTTGATCCTGTAGGGTTGAAAAAAACATTTATCCCATCCTTACAGCTCGAGTCGTACCACGTCTTTTATTTGTGTTCGATGAAAAAGTGTTTATGATTGTCACCGAGCCACAAGACTTAAATATGGTTTTTTGTTTTGTTTTTTCTAAATGTATGAATTCAATTCCAAAATATTTTAAGTTTAATATAGTTGAATTAAAGCATGCATAGGTTCGGGAGGGTGTGCCGCCCACTGGTAACATGAAGGTTTCTTCCAATTGCTGGCATCACTTTTAAACTAAGTTTCGAATCGTTCTAAACTTCAAATAGCTTTGTATCTCTCTTCAGAGAATTTGCAAGTGCAGTTTAGACTGCCGTTTTTTGTTTGTGCCTGTTCACATTGGCGAATGGATGAAAGTCCTCACCAAGAAGGTCGTGTTCACATTTTCATGGTGTTGAAAGACTTTTTGACAAGCGGAAAACTTAAATCGGAGCATTTTTAATTTTTAAATTTGGGCAGTTGGCCTGAAACGTACCTTTTTTCCTCTTCTTTACACTTCCTTGCTCATCAACGATCAAAACCAAAATGAAAAAATATGTCAGAAATGGAACGATATGGAAAAAAACGATGTGCTTCACCCGAGAATCCACTTTAGAAATGGATTTCCGGTGCAAGTAACCCTTCTTCTTCCCACTTTAACAAAAAGCGTTCCCTCTCTTCCGGACAATCTTCCTGCCCACGCCAATGTAAGCAGGCACTTAATTGTCATACCAGTACGCTTATACAGGTTCTCTGGTGGATTGGAAATTTACCGGGTACCGGTGTTAGGGACAGAGTAAATTTTTACTTTGGTAGCATACTTGGTTTTTGGTACTGTCATACGACAGTTCAATTTAAAATTGTAACAAGAGGATTTGCTGGTGCCACTGGTGGAATTTCAAGGGTACACTTTCCCGATACCTATGTAAGTTTATACAGTGAATTTAAAATGTGCGATTTGTTAACCTTTGTAACTTTTTACTCGCAGAAAATAAAATCACTCAGTTACAGAGAGTTGATCTCTATTTGGAGCTGGGATGAGTGGAAATTTCTACGGCGTGCAGCAACAGTGATCATATTACCAGCGGCATCCATTTAGTTATCGAGGAAACATAACGACCTTTTTAATTTTGTAAAGCTTTTAAGTATGAATATTCAATTCCGCCTAATACATTTTCAAGAAATTCTAACAACGATAAGTCCTGGAAAGTAGACTTTGAGCATTAATTAAGCAGGAGGTAAATTTGGATATACATTCTAAATTAAGGTAGGTGCCATCAGATTTCCTAAGTGTTTCCAGTTTGGAATTGGCACCTTTTGGTTAAGCCAGTATTTTAATTAACCCCCCATTTTGATTGTTAACAGTCGAGACACAATCGGAATTGAATGCAGCGTTTTTAGGCTTCCTTACAAATCTTCTATCATTAGAACCAACGTGGCTTTATTTGTCCTCATCATTCCAAATTTATTTCCATTGATTTGTTGTCCAATTCCCATGCAACCGACCAACAGCAACCTGTGTTTTACGCTGCTTTGATGTTACAAGTAGGTTCTTCCTTTTCCGCCATCAAGTTAAGTTCTAGTCTATACAAAACTATCTAAAATCCATTCACTTTTTAATGAATTTAATCCTTACAAATTTAGTTAAAAAAATACACAACACAAAAAATAAAAAAGAATTAATTTGTTTTACATAAAATAAAAACAAATATCTATCCTCGTCAGATGCAGCCACTTTATGGGAAAACATTTTCTGAACACTTACCTTTGGAATAACTCATACATTCCGAAATGTCAAGTTATATTCATGTTTGAATTGAAAATAAATAGTTTGCAATTTTTGTTTTAAAACATTAAACTCTAACTTTTGAAATCTGAGTATTGTTTAAATACTCAAATAATTGGAATTATTCATAACTTTATATTTGACCAGATTCAGTCTTAATTGGAGTAAGTACTGATTTGCATTTATAAATGTTTCAGTCAGTTTCAAATAAATACTCAAATATACCAATTTCTGTTGGATATTGTTAATGTTTAACACCGATTGAGACATAATTTTTTTTAGAAATTAAAAAAAAAAATAAAATAAATTATATAGGTACATATTTATATTTCAAGTCTTTCATCTCATGAGGTTTGTAAATGTTTAGGAATGTGTTTGAAAATTGAGGTAACCAATAATGTGGATGGCAACAAATTAAGAATTCTAAAAAATAATTTTACGGGTTTGAGATTTCTAATATTTTATTTTATACATAAAAGTTGCTAAGACAGTTTGCATTTGAATATTGACAACATATGTTTTTTTTTTGCCGTTCGAATAAATTTTTGCAAATGCTTTCAGATTTAGAGTATTTTTAAAATTGTGACGGTACTTTGTATTGCAAAAAAACAAATTTCTTTATATTGTTTATGAAGGATCCATTTGAATGCAAAGTCAATAAATTTTGGTGGACTGACTTGAATCTAGATTTCATGTCAAATTTTGTATTATAGGTGAGGCACTACTTTAAGCTGTATTCCCTTATATCCTATATCCAATTTTTGTTTAAATGGTTGTGTGTGTTGATTTCTGTCCCTATTTCTGAGGTTTTCGTTAGAGTAACGCTTGATCCAGAACATCCCAAAAATGCTTCGAAATCACTACTTGAAATATATTTCCAATTTCGTCGTGGAACAGCATGTACTCGACGTTGGCGCGAAACGGTAATATGGGCATCAGTCCAAATATAGATTTGGTGTTGCAAATTTGTCTGGCTTTATCCGTTCAATCCCACCATCGAACGAGTATGGCCTCTCAAGTTGTTAGAAAGATATTATTAACTTTCTCAATGGAAAGCGATGCACAACCGTATATGGTATTTTGTTTATTTTTGTCGGGTTAATTTTCAGCGTGACACTTGTGTCATTTGTCAAAGGTCGATAATTATATAAGACACAAGAGTCACTATTATTCTTCATTTTCGTGTTTCCATTATTGCTGATAAACTGGTCTTAGATCTCCTGCGCTATATACAATGAGACCTTTAGACCTATCGTATGTATTAGGCTGTACAACATGAAAGGCCCGATTTTAAAGTAAGAACTTAAAGCTATTTTAATTAAATCTTTGCAACATTTAATGACATTAATAGAAAATGTGCTGGGAAAATTTCATAGAATTTGTATGTTTTATGCAATACTTATAGTCCAAAAATACGTAAATGAAAATGGTAGTGATACAGATACAGCCTTCGATTTTTTTTTACAGATCTTAAAATAAATAATGATTATCTGTTGTCTCTTCTATTAAAATCTAATGGTCTTAAGTATCTACAATAATACTTTGCTGCTTACAATTCCGCGGCATATAGTCCACTAATGGTTGACATACATAGTAGAGCGAACCACACACTTTGAACCACTTGCAAAAGTTGGGTGCTATTAGATGGTTTCGCTTCATAAATGGCTCTCTTTACATCTGCCCATAAATTTTCAATAGAATTCAGGTCAAGAGCAGTCCTGTCCAACCGCCAGTTCAACCGGTGCGCTGCACGGGGGCGCGCGAACTCAAAATTTTGCGTTTACTCACAAAAAAATACGAGTAAGGACTGAAACGAATAAAATCTGTAAATTTTAATACGGGCATACTTCCAATTCGTAAAAATTGCAATCCCATTTCGTACCCAAATTAGCCTGTATATTCTCTATTTTCAGCTTGTTATTGATTTTAGTTCGGTGCGGTTTAAAATATTTATAAAATATGAGTCAAGAGGAACGCCGTAAAAATGGCTCGAAAATACTTGGCGTCCAAACCATTTCATCGCAAAAAATTTAAACATAGCACGCAGTACAGTGGATTCTGTTATTAAACGATATTATTTGGAGACGTTGACAGTTAAACGAAAACAGAAAAGTTGAGCTAAAAGTGGAGCACATGATACAAATTTGGAAAGGAAAATAGTGGGTACCCTCGTAAAAAACCAGACTATGTTATCCAGAGATGTTGCTCGGAAATGTAATACCAACCAAACAATGGTACAAAGATCTAAAAAACGTAACGGTCTAAAAAGACGAAAAAAAAAAAACAAAAAATACCAAAAGTTACTGAAAAGCAAAAACAAGTCATAAAAACACGAGCCCGAAAGCTATACGAGTTGATCGGCAACAAGAAAGCGTGCTTGGTTTTGGATGACGAAACTTATGTCAAAGCCGACTTTACTACTCTTCCAGGTGCGCAGTTTTACAACTCGTTTGAAGCTGAGATTCTTCCGCAATCAACAACATCGCTTGGGATGGAAAAATTCGTGTCAAAATATCTCGTTTGGCAGGTCATTTGCCAATGTGGACACAGAAGCTCATCGTTTATTACAACGGGAACAATTAACGGAGAAGTGTACTTTAACGATTGCCTAAAAAAAACGTTTGATTCCTTTTTTAAACAAACACGAGGGTTCCACATTAGGTCACTATGCTCATGCGAAGTTGAGCTTTCTTGTTGCTAAAAATGTCGACTTTGTCCCAAAAGACATGAATCCACCCAATGTTCCACAGTGCCGTCCCATTGAAAGGCATTGGGCTTTGGTCAAAACTAAATTGAGGAAAAGTGAGCAGTGTGCAAAGGACGTAAAAGATTTTAGTGCTAAATGGAAAAGAGCGTCCAAAAAGATCACGGATGTAACTGTCACCAACCTGATGAAGGACATTCGAAAGAAGTTGAGGAAAGAATGGGAACCCAAATAATTTTTTTTATTTTTTGTAATTTGAATGAATTTAACCCTTATCCTGTACTTTAAAAAAAACTCAGATGGTATTTGTGGGTTAAATTTGCCCAATGTCCTTTTCATTTAGCAATCACGATTTTTGCATGTAATCTTTTGTTCAGAATGATTTTTACAAATAAATTTTGAACATTTTGAGCATTTTGTTGAATATTTCGTGCTATTGAAGCGACTTGGGCACAAGTACCAGCGAGATCTCTTTAATGTTGATACTGTAGCTTGTTCTGGATTTTTTCGTGTTTGGGCAATTTTGATACAGGGTAAGGGTTAATAAACACAGAGTTTTAAAGCAAATAAAAAAAATTTTCATGAATTATGAAAATATTTTTTTTTTACTTTAAAGTTTCCAAATTTTATTCGTTTCAGTCCTTAAATACACTATTTTTACTAAAAATTACATCAAAACACGGCGCGAGACTTTAGTATATTAAAGGGCGGTGCAAATGATTAAGAGAAACGGTATGGAAAATCTAGCTCCGAATACCGTCATCGCGTATAGAATTTTTTTAACAAGTCCTTTTACGGTCGCAGCAGCTGAAAGATCATTTTCAAAGCTAAAGATAACTAAAAATTATTTACGCAATTCGAGCGACTATAAATGGCTTAAGCCACAATATCGATGGAACATGAAATTGCTGATTCAATTCAATATGAGGATATCATCGAACAATTTGCCGCTTCGAAAGCCAGAAAAGGTTCCTTTTATTGACCATTCATGAAAACTCGCAATATTTAATAGTGATATAAATTAAAAAATTATAAAATTTACAAAACAAATGTAAAACAATCATCAAAAAATATAAATTTCTCAATAGGCCAAAGCCCTGGTAGCTGGTGCTGTAATTTAAGATTAATCCTGTAATTTATTACTGATTAATAAAGTTATAGTAATAATAATAATAATAAATTTCTCTTCGAAAAACACATCAAATTTGAGAAAATTTTTAGTCATACAAATTTGAGGGGCGCTTGTGTACGACTTGCACCGGGGCGCTATGAGCGGTCGGACAGGCACTGGTCAGGAGACTACACTGGCCAGTCCATGACTTGAATCTCATTGACACGAAACCATTCTTTTGCCTTCCTGATTATATGTTATGTGTCGTCATCTTGTTGGAAAATCCATTTAAGCGGTATTTCGTCACTACAGTAGGGCAACATTACATTTTCCAGATTGTTGACATAAATATATTGGTCCATAATGCCATCAATTGAATATATTAAACCTACGCCGTAGTAGGAAAAGCAGCCCCATGCCATCATTTTAGAACCACTATGTTTCACGGTCTTTGTCGTATACTCCGGTTGGTATTGTGTATTGAAAATCTATACCGCCATACAACACAATTTTAAACTCATCCGTCCTCAAAATATTCGGAAGTTTGTGAACGAGCTACAACGTGATTTTTTGCAAAGTGGATGCGTCTTTCCTTATGCTGTTTTGTAAGGACTAGATTTTTCCTGGGGCGTCGCGCTGCTGAATTGTTTTCCAATAACCTCCGCCACACCGTCATATCACTCAGGCAAGTTCATCTTCTCTTAATCTGTACTGCAGATTTTAGTAGATGCTGTTTGGCAATTCGCACAATTTTGCGGTCATCTCGAGGCGTTGTTTGCCCCTCTTCTCTGGTTTTTCCACAAACTTGATAACATTGGCAACATTTTTGCAGAGCAGGATAAAAGTTGCTGGATGTCTTTGTAGGGCCTATTCTTTACGCAAATGGAAAACTATTAATGAACTGTTAATTTAGTGTTTACTCGAATGATCAGCATCATTGCTTATTAGCAGTTAGGATTTGATCAGACTTATATGTAAACAAATATAATGGATAAAGTGATAGTACGAAGTGAGGTACAGTTTTTTTTAATGTTCACACCTGTACTTACTTAGATAACGCTACAGTCCGGGCCAAATTATTGGAGGTCCCCTTACACTGTGTACACTACCTGAGATGAGATCGTCCTCTACTGCGTTGTCCCTCTGGATTGGAGTCGAAAACTTTCCAGGCTGGACCCTGGTGTACGTGCATTCAAAGTGTTGAAAGGTCTCCTCCTTCCTCCATTGATGCAAACGACACCGAAAATTACCCGAAGAACTTTTTTCTCGAAATACTCGAGAGCATTTTCATCTGTTTGCGTCAGATTCCACACTTCTGCGTCATAAAGCAGAATTGGGATGATCAGTGTCTTTTATAATGTCTTTTTGGTTGCTCGAGGGAGAGCTTTGCTACTTGATTGCCTTCTAAGCTCAAAGAAGCAGCTACATATTAGCAAAAGTGATTCTTCGCATGATTTCCGAGCTGGTGTCGTTGTCGGAGTTGATAGCGGAGCCGAGGTAGATAAAGTTCCGTTTACAAGCTCAAAGTTGTAGCTGCCTATCGTGACGATATATCCTAGGAATCGATTTAAGGTGTCACTCTTTGTTGACAGCATATATCTTATTTTGTTTTTTCTTCGTTGACCCCTAAACGCATCTTTCTTCAATGGTCGCAAAAGCTCCACTGACAGCTCGCTGTTTTTTTTCTATTATCGGTTAGAAAGGGTCTTAAGCGTTCACATAATACGGCAGACAAAATTTTGTGGGGAATAAGTCTCCTGAGGTTCTATTCGTCGGGCATACTTTTATTGACCCAGATTTAAAAAGCAGGCAGTTAACCCACCGGGTTCAACAGCTTTGTTAGACTTGAGTTTGGAAATGGCTGTCCTGACTTCATCTTCGTCGGATGGAGATGTTTTCTGTTTTCTTCCAGGTTGAATGGTTTTTTATTTTTTTTTTTCTTAAAATAGCATACAATTCAATACAAACAGTAAATTATGTATAGGAAACATTCTTTAGCTATGCTTAAGGCGAAGCTAGAAGCGAATGCACCATTGAACCAAATTTAAATTAATTAATATAACAAATTATGTGATAGTCGAAAATAATATTTATGGAATGATAGCATGTTTTGCTTGATCTACAAATAATATTAATATTGTGATTTTAAAATATTTTCAATTAACATGCTTTAATAGCGAAGATTTTATTTTTTTGAAAAAGTTTGTTAAATTTCTTAACCTTCTGATACAAAGCGGCAGTTATCAGAATTAATGCGTAAGTCATGGTGAGCATTCCTGAGCAAGGTAGCCACTTCTTATAAAAAATACTTTTAAGGCTTTATAGTAATAGAGATGTCTTAGCGGAAGGATTTTTAATTCCTGAAACAAAACCAAACTACCATCGAAACGATTTTTTTTTGCATAAGCATAAGCACTCCAACAAGTTAGGCCATATTGAATTTTTGAGTGAATTAACCCCTAATATTATATCACACATTATAAACTCAGTGAGCAATATAAACTTAACCTATAAATTTGTCTGGAGCATGACATTAGATATTTTTTTATACTATTCTAGTGGTCGAACCAGTTCAGGTTGTTATCCAATATAACTCCAAGATATTTAAAGAATTGTAAAAAAATCACCTGGAAGCAATTATCAGCGCAATTAATAGACGCCTTGCTATTAATTTGGAATTTTGGACAATTAGCAGAATGGTAAAATATTTCACAGTCAGACAGAACAAAAGAACCCGTAAGGCTAAAATACATCGTTTTTTTTTTTTTTTTTTGCTGAGAATCATTTTATGAGCAACAAACCAGCTTCTTAAAATGTTTAAATCGAAATTAATGTCAGCCATTAAGTCCAGAAGGAACTTGCAACCATAGGAAAAAGCAAAATCGTCCGCAAAAGCAGTTGGTTTGCCCTTAAATTTCTGATCAAAGCCAGAGTTAATGTGAATCAAAAATAGGACGGGACCTAGTATCGAGCCTTGAGGTACTCCAGCAGTTAAGTTCTCTTTAATATTCACTTTTTGTTTTCTGTTACATACGTAAGAATCCAGCCATTTACAAATAAAGCCATGCATTCCTATATTACAAAGTTTACATAAGAGAATTTTATGATTCACTGACCAAACGCCTTGTTTAAATCAATAAAATCCCACCAGTGAAAAAACTTTCATTAATGTTTTCATAAATTTCACTGCAGAATTTCAAAAGTGCATCTTCTGTGGATTTACCAGCACGGAAGCCATATTGATTGACACTAAAGAAGTTTTGTTTATTTAAAAAGCTCAGAAATCGAGTTTTCAAATATTTTAGAACAAACTGGTAAAAGGGATGTCGGCCTATCGGTTGTTTAGAATTTTTGAAGAGCGGAATAACTTCTGCAATTTTAAGTGAGGAAGGAAATACTCCACCGTAAATGCTTTTATTAAAAATATGAGCAAGAACATCAACAATATAAAATGATCGAACATCTTCATCTGTTGAAGAGTTGGAATTTTTGTGTGAGTTGATCATGACAAGTAACTCAACAGAAGATATCGGAACAAACGCAAAACTGTTCCAATAACAAGAAACCTCATTTATAACATCCTCATCAGAATTAAAAGTCATGCCATCACCGAAGAATTGCGCAGATAGATTATTGGCCACACAGACAAAAAAGTCATTAAAACTATTAGCAACCTCAATAGGATCTGATATACTCATATTGCCAACTTTACTCCATTCTCTTTTAATATGTATTGCCCTTATTTCTTTCGAACTTATTTACATAATAGTTCTTCTTAAAAATTCCTTAGAAATGTCCTTACAAAACTTGTTGAGCTTCACTCAAGTGCTATACCATAAGGGTGTTTTTTTACACATTTTTTCCGTAACTAATTTTTACCATTTACTTTGCTCAAAAGGGGCTCAGTTATCCATTCTTTTAACCTTTCAGACTTACGAGGGGAGTTCAATATATTCTCGGTATCGATATGAAGGAAAATGCGAATTCAATTTAAATTGTTTTTATTTTTCAATATAATCTCCCCTAACATCAATGCATTTGTTACATCTTGAGATAAGCTTTTTTTAAACCCTCAAAAAAATAAATTTCCTCTTTCTCCATTTATTGCCGACTTGAGTTCTTCATCATCCGAAAATCTTTTTCCACGAAGACATTTTTTCAAATCCGGAAACAGGAAATAATCACTAGGGGCAAGGTCTGGACTATAGGGTGGGTGTTGGATTTCTTCGAAACCACAATCTCGCGCAGCAGCCTTGGAAACTCGCGCCGTGTGAACAGGAGCGTTGTCATGAAGAAGCAACACACCCGCTGCGAGTTTACCCCGTCTTTTCTTTTTAATTTCCTCCCGCAAATTATGCAAAGTGGAAGCGTAGGATGTGGCGTTGATGGTTTCACCTTTTTTTTTGTACTCAATGAGCAAGATTCCCTTTGAGTCCCAAAAAACTGTGGCCATGAGCTTCCCGGCAGACGGAGTGACTTTGAACTTCTTCGGGGGGTCTGTTCCTTTTTTATGCCACTGCATGGACTCTTGTTTGCTTTCAGGGTCATAGTGGTGGACCCATGTTTCGTCCCCAGTAAAAATTCGATCCATAACACCGTCCGCGTTCTCACTACACATCTCCAAAAGCTCTCTACAGCATGCGATTCTCACTTTTTTCTGAGGCGCTGTGAGCATTCGTGGCACCCACCTTGCACTGACCTTTGAAAGGTTAAGATGGTCATGAAGAATGGTGTGAATGGTACCAATTGAAAGCTTGGTGATCTCTGCCATCATTTTCACCTTTATTCGGGCATCCTCAAGAACAAGTTTTTCGACTTCGTTGATGCTTTCTCCCGTACAAGCAGTAGCCGGGGCGCCGGAGCGGGGGTCGTCTTCAATGCTCTCTCTTGAACTCACTTGACCACTTTTGCACAGTTGATAATGAAGGTGCGGAATCCTGGTAAACAGCCACCATCTCTTCATGAATAGTTTTTTGACTTTTTCCTTGTTTAGTGAGAAATTTAATTACAGCGCGATGCTCAATTTTCACCATCATCGTCTCAGTTGCCATTATGATTCTGTTTAACTAGAGATAAAACGCGAATTAATAATCACATTTATATGAAATTTTACATGAATGCACTAAAATAATAGTATTACTTGATAAATAAGTCAATTTATATATACAACCACAGCTTCACCCCGATATCGAGAATATGTTGAACGCCCCTCGTAGCTCCTAGTACTTTGTCCATAGCCCTTTGTTTCTTATTACACTTATTATTCGCTTTGGCATTGATTCTACCAATTTTGTATAATTCCGCCTGGAATCTTCTTCTATTCGGTCTGAACCCTGGTCTAAAGTTCGTTTATGTTTGTAGGTGGACTTTCGTATCCAAGAAGCTGCCGTTTAGCAATGGCCCGCAAATTCTCTATCGGATTCAAATCCGGACCTTGTGCGGGCGATTGCAATTGCGGAAGAAGCTGGTTACCGAGCCAGTTTTTGACGATTTTGGCGGTGTGCTTGGGGTCGTCATCTTGCTGGAAGGTGATCTTTTCAATGGGATACGCACTTATCTCAACGAACTCCGGCAAATTTGTCTGAAGTATTTCAGGATAATTACCTTTTTTCATTATCCCATCGCTTTTCACTAAGGGTCCGACATGCCACCAAGTAAAATACCCCCAAGTCAGAAGACTCCACCTCCACCGTGCTTTACGGTCTCCTTAACTTGGAGTTTGAGAACTCGTTCATTAGGTTTGTGCCAAAAGTATTCTTTCCCATCTGATTGGTAGCAATTGATTTTTGTTTCGTCATACCATATTACCCTTTTCCAGTCTTCAACCGTCCGATTTTTGTGGTCTTTGCAGAACTTTAACCTTGATTTCACATTTTCGTCAGATAACGCATGCTTCTTCTGCTTGATTGCCGATACAAGACCGAATTGTCTACGAAGCTACGAAGATAAGGACAAAACAAAACAAGATTGTGCAAAACTGAGTACTTCAGAGTTCGCAATTTATATATATATATATATATATATATATATCACGATGAAGAAAGTCAGTTAATGTAGTAGATTTTGTATTGTATGATAGAATACATTCTATGTGTAAACTGTACTAATTTTCAATCCTAAAGGAAAATTATGGCATTTTCATTCATTTTGTTTAATTTTCTGAGAATCATTCAGTTCATGGGGTGACTTATACAATAATATAATAATTAAAATCTTAATTTGATGGAAAACTTAAGGGTAAACATAGACTTTATAAGAAAAAATTCAGTTAAAATAAAACGTTTTACAATAGCTAAGAATATTCAAATGCCATAGGCGACATGTGCCTAATATTCTACTAAATAAGATTACAATTGAACGTATATTTTTTTCAATTCAATTTCAAAGATTCATTTATTGCAAGTTTTCAATATATTTACAATAATTTTTATGAATTATAAAGCATTGGCTTTAGTTACTCTACTGGTAACTTAAAAGTATTTAATATAACCGAACTAGTAAATAGTATAAATAGTAAAATAAATGATTTTGTATATATTTGTTTTATGTAAGTTATAAGTTATGAATATTCCGACGTTAGAAAATGGCAAGTTTCGTCCAATCCTATTTAAAATTGCAATCGTTTCCGGTATTGAAAGGGTTGGTTTACCAAAGTATGCTCCTCTTTGCTGCTTAAAAATTGAGCATACGGTTAAAAAATGAAAAGAATCTTCCTTAGCTCTCAGGGTACACAAATTACAAAATTGGTCAAAGTTTCCGTTATATGGGTTCCCGTTTAAATGGAGGAGCTCGCATCTTGATTTAAAGATTAGTGAGGTATCTTTATAGCAAAAGAGAATCTTGGAAGTAGTTCTTGTCATCGAAGTTATAATCAAGCTGGCTATAAATATAAAGTATTCAGCCTTCCGATTGGCAGGCCTTTTCCATCATCTGATTTCGAGAAGAGTCTTCAAGTTTTTGGATGATTTCGTAGAATTTCATCTGAGCATTTTCTCCACAGGTAGCAGCAATGTTTTCCCATGTCCTCAACCACCAGTCCCTATTCCGAATTTCATAAAACATCATTTTTTTACATAAACGATTTTCCTGGAGACCAAATATTTTAATTAAATAGTCAGCTTGTAACTTAAGCGTTGATGTGAAAAGTTTTGGTAAGCGTATTTCCAAGTAAATTGAATAGTTTGGTGCGGTTAAGGGAATATTGAATATTTTCTTTATGACATTTCTTTGAAACTTTTCAATGTCTTCGTATTCTTCCATTCCCCATATTTGTGCAGCATAACAAAGCGAAGATTTCACGATTGCATTGAAAATTTGAAAATCTTCTTCCAGGTAAGACTAATCAGACTTTGTGAAGTTTTAGCTTTTTCTGCAAGGTGTTTTCTAAAATCCAGGGTTGGATTGAGCAAAACTCCCAAATATTTGTATTTTTTCGATACTTCTAATCGACATCCTCTAATTTTTCCTAACTTAATTCTGAGTGGAACGCGAGAAAACCATGACTTTCGATTTTTCAATGTTGACGATTATACCCCAATTATTGCAGTAGTCCATAAGACGATTTATCATCAGTTGTAGGGTTTCTGCTGATTCGGATAATAAGAGAAGGTAATCGGCATAAAGTAACACATTAATTATGATACCTGCAAATCGGATACCGCCTGGAATGTGCATAGCTATATCATTTATAAATAGACCAAATAGAAGAGCACTGAGAAGACATACCTGTTTTACTCCAGAAAATGATTTAAATGGTTTTGAGTATGTTTTGCCATCCCAAACAGCTGCTTCAGTATCTGTGTACAAACATCGGATTATTTGAATGAATCTTGTTGACACATCCAAGTTGGGAAAGTTTATAAAATAAAGCATTTCGATTCACCAAATCAAATGCAGCTTTAAAATCGACGAATAACGTGTATAGTCTTTCATTTCTGGCTTGGAATGCTTTTACTATTGATGTTAAAGCAAATATGTGGTCAACAGTCGAATAGGTCTTTCTGAAGCCTGCTTGAAGCTCCGTAAGAACGTTGTTTATATCCACACACTTTTCGAGTCTGTTAATGAGAACACCACAAAATATCTTAGCAATGACATTCATGACGAATATGCCTCGGCAGTTTTCAACTGCATTTAAATCTCCTTATGGATTGGGAAAATTATAGATTTCTTAAATGAGGAGGGTGTTTCAGCTTTTTCAAAAATTTTGTTAAAAAGTTAAGTGGATGGTTATAGAAAGTAGGAAATGCATTTTTAAAGAACTCGTTGGGTATCGTATCCCATCTTCACCTGGGGCTTTTCCGTCTGTGGCTTTTTGGAGAACGAATTGTATTTCATTAACTGATATTACAGAATCTAATATTTCATCACAAACGAGCGGTTGTGCGTATAAGAAAGTTGTTGTTGGATTGTTTTGAAGAAGAATTTTGAAATATTTGGAGAGATTATCTGCAGTGACGTTTAGGCCAATAGAGTTGTGTGAACAGTTTATTTCCTTTGCCATCTTCCAGAACTGCTTTGTGTTTTTGATTTGGCTAAGTGATTGAGCTTGCATTGATTCAAAATTGATTTTCTTTGCGAGACAAATTTTCTTATATTTGCCATTAGCTTGTATGTTCCATTTACGAATTTCATCATAAGAACAACTACGAAAAGCTCTTAGTAGAGCAAATGATTTTTTTCTGGCATTTAGGCATTCTCTATCAAACCATTTTTGAGTGAATGAACTCGTTGTATTTGAATTTGAGTTGATTGCAAAATTTCTTATGCAACTTGTCAATTGGTTTGAGAGTGCGGCAGTCGATTGGTTAGTTGGAGAGGTGTGTGAAAGGTAATTATCTAAATAGTTGTATTGGGAGATCGCTGTGTCGGTTCAAAGTGTGATTCCCATTCAACTACTAACGGCATATGATCAGAAGAATGTTTACACAAAACTTCAAATTTATTTATAAGATTGATTCAATTGTTATTCACGGTGCAGTAATCGATCATCGAATTAGCTTGGCCACCAACAAAGGTAAAGTGACCTTCGGAATCACCTTTCGTGCATCCATTTAAAACAATGCTGTCGTACATTTGTAGCATTTCTAATAGCTTCATACCATTTTGGTTACAGATATTATCTTTGGATGTTCTATTATAAAAATTTAATAATGCTACGTTAGGTATTTCAATTAGGGCTGTTATTTGGTTAGAGCTTATTCTGGCATTGAGGTCGCCGATCAACATTACGCTTTTGATTGATATGTCAAACATAAGATTGTTCAGTCTTACAAAGTCTTCGGTCCATTTGTTACAGTTTATATAAAAAGGAATAATAAACACATTAGGTTTCTCTAAAAGCTTTACGACGAGTGTAGCTGGGATTTCTATAAAGTCATAGGGTTTCAGCTTCGATGTTTGAATTCCATACGTATACGAACGTATATACAAATCAAAAATTATATGATTGCAATGTGGAAAAAATAAAAATATGTGTACATGCAGTATACGTGTGTTGTATATTTTACTAATTACGAGACAGAATTATGTTCCACGAGTAAATAAATTATTATTTACCAATATCTGACATTTTTTAAAAAGGCCGATTTTACTCTCACACCTGAGACCATCTGGTAACCAATTAAATAGACGGGTAGCAGTGGCATGGAAAAAGTGCGAAAATTGCGTTTTTCTTGCAAGTCGTACTACTGCAAGACTTATATTGTTTATACGTAAGACGCGGTTTTCAAGAAATCTGGCAGACGTATATCCCGACTTGCAAAAAAAAAAAATATTTAAAACTTTATAAATATAAAGGTATCTTAAAGAAAGGATTTTCAATTTTTTGAATAACTCAAAGCTAGAAATTGTACGGTTAACTCTTAGAATTAAACGAATGGGGTGCTTTTATTTAATAAGTAATGGCTTATTTCTGTTATAATGTATTTCATCTCAGTTATACACTAATTTTAAAATCGTTTGATAAGGAGTTGTCAAAACTCATACAGTTTTTGATTTTGACACTTTGTTTTCAATTGCTTAGATATGAGAAATATCCTGAAACTAGCAATGAACAATTTTACAAGCAACAGTTCATTATCCGCCATGTCAAACGTTTTTGGTATGTCAATAAATAAGGTGACAGGGATTTCAGAATCATTACAACTGTTATAAATTTCTCCACACAGTTTTAGTAAGGCTTCTTCAATAGATCTGATTTTTCTAAAACCAAATTGAATCACTAAATAAATTGGTGTGATTTAAAAAGCCCAATATCCTTGATTTCATCCCCTTTTCAAATATTTTAGAAAAGCTGGATAAAATTGAAATGGGCCGGTAATTTTACAAAACTGCTGTATCACCCTTTTTGTGCAGTAGTATTACTATTGAAGTTTTTAGGGCTTCAGGAAATAGTCCCGACTGAATGCTTAAATTAAAGATAAAACATAGAATATCTAATAGGTTGAAGGAAATATTCTTCAGCAATATATTGGAAACCGTACCAGGGCATGAGGAATTGTTGTATTGGAACTTCCCAAAAGAGTAAAGCGCTCAAAGAAAAAGCTTTCGTTTTGTCGGACATTATTGGTAATAGTTCCATCCAAATGACCGTATAACTGAAAACTACCTTCGATTTAATCGAAATCCTTAGTGAACTTTATATTTGAAAAAAAGATGTTAAATAAAGAAGCCACTTCGAAGGGCTCAGAGACAGGAATATTATTGTTACTTAAAACAATATCAATCTTGGGTGTCTTCCTAATTAAACTATCGTTAACTACCTCCCACTCTTTTCTTGTATTCCCAGCATTTTCATTTAGTTTAGTTAGGTATTGTCATGAGTGATACTCGCATGTTCTGTGCGATATCCCACACCGATTTCGTGAGTTCGGAACTACCGTTCCTCAAAACATCATTTTCAGTTGGTTTAAGCCAAACATTGATAATGGAATCTATAAGTTGAGTGCATACAGACTCTTTAGGGGTGATAGAAATGATCGTGGTGGCGGTGTAGCAGTATATGTAAGAGATGGCTTAAGTTGTAGAAAGACCCTTTTCTCTTCTTCTGACTCTCTTATTGACTATGTATTCGTTAATATAGTATGTGATAACAATTCTTTGCTGCTGGGCACTGTTTACAGACCTAATAATGATGTAGACTTAACACCCTTCTACGCTTTAATGGACTCCATATCAGTGGGTTCTAAAAATAGAATTATATGTGGTGACTTAAACAGTAATCTTTTGGTTGAGAGGCATCTTGCTGAAGGGATGAAATCTTTTGACCTACATCCAGTAAATATTACCACTCCCACTCATCACGTTAGTACTATACTTGATGTTTTTTTCGTTAGTCGTACTGATAGCGCTCTTTTTTATGATCAACTTTCTGCTCCAGCTTTCTCTAAGCATGATTTAATTTTTCTTACTTATGACTTTCGGGTACATAACCAAGCACCAGGTACCACATTTCAATATAGAGACTTTGCCAATATAGACAGAGTTAATCTTGAACAGAGCATAATTGCCACACCATGGGAACAAATTTATTTAATGCCATCTGCAGATAATCAGGTACAATTTCTCCAATCAAATATTAACTCTCTCTTCAACCAATATGTTCCGGTAAAAACAAAAACCATCAAAAGCTCATCACAGCCTTGGTTTTCAATAGAAATTCGTCAAATAATTATGCAACGTGATCAAGCGTATAATCGGTGGAAGCGATACCGTATAGCTGAATTTCACCATATATACAAATCCCTCCGTAATATGGTTGTTCGAGAAATAAGGGCGGCTAAGGCACAATTTTTCTCCGGCAGATTAAAATCTAGCCAGGGTAGTCGAAAGCTGTGGAGTAACCTACGACATCTGGGTATAGGAAAAGAAAAACTTTCTTGTCCAAATAACACTGACGGCAATGTGCTTAACCACAAGTTTGTATCTGTAGGACCAACTAGGACAGCAAACCTAAACCTTAATTTAGATAATCGGTGCAATTGGAGTCGATGAAATTCATCCAGTTTTTATCAAAGCCATTCTACCGTTGATCCTACCGTATGTGACTCATGTGATAAACACTATCCTTACGACAGGAACGTTTCCACATCAGTGGAAAATGGCTAAGGTAATACCTTTGCCAAAAAACTCTATTGGGGACGAATTTCGACCAATTTCCATCCTACCATTCCTCTCCAAAGTATGCGAGCGAATAATGCAAGGGCAACTTGACGAGTATCTTTCTCGCAATAAAATGATAACCCATATGCAATCAGGCTTCCGAGCAAAACACAGTTGTACTACTGCTATGGTAAAAGTTGTTGAAGATATTCGATCTAGTTTAGATAAAGATGAAGTAACTTTTTTGATACTTCTAGACTTCTCTAAGGCATCCGACACTGGCAACCACGCACTACTCTGTAAAAAACTACAATACTACTTTGGGTTTTCTCCTTCTGCTGTTAAATTGATTTCATCCTATTTAAGCAACAGAAAACAAGCCGTTTTTGTTAATAATATCTTATCTGATTTTCTTTGTTTAACTCGAGGGGTCCCTCAAGGATCTATTCTGGGTCCTCTCTTATTCTCTCTATCTATAAATGAGATACCAGATCTAATCACACATTCCTTAATACATATTTATGCCGATGACGTCCAAATTTATCGAAGCTGTACGCTAGGTCTCATTGAAAATTGTTGCGTTGAAACTAATCAGGATCTTAATAGTATTTTTGACTGGTCTTTGCAAAATGGCCTGACACTCAACCCTAATAAGTCCAAATGCCTGGTTATATCTAGAACCAAATTGGATCTGTCATGTTTCCCGCAAATCACTTTAAATAACTCCCCCGTCGATTTTGTGGATACATCAAAGAATTTGGGTGTTATATTTAACAGATTTTTAACATGGAACGACCATATTAACACCATCGTAGGGAAGGCTTATGGCGTTTTGCGAACCTTGTGGACAGCTCAACCAATTACACCAATGGATACATGAATCATATTGGTAAAATCACTTTTAATTCCAATCCTTGTACATGGGTGTGAATTATATGGAAATTGTGATTCAGTATGCACACGAAAATTACAAGTTGCCTTCAACAGTGCCATTCGATACATATATGGGCTAAGAAGATATGATCATGTGTCACATCTCTCAGTTAAAGTTTTAGGTATGCCTTTCGAAAGCTATCTTAAATTTCGCACTTTGGTCTTTCTCTTCAATATTCTTAGAACACGACAGCCTTCCTACCTCCACAATAATTTACAATTCCCAGCGTCAAATAGATCCACCTATCTTATTATACCGAGATATAATTACCTAATATCTGAAAGACAGTTCTTTATCAATGCCATCCGTCTTTGGAATTCACTACCTAACCCTATAAGAGCACTAAGCGATATACACCAGTTTAAAAAAGAATTACAGCATCTTCTGTCATGTCAAAACAACTGATTTTTGTCTATAGTATTTATTTAAATTAATTTTTTTTTGTTCTTTTCATAGCCTTCGTTATCATATCCTACTTTTCTTTAATGATTTTTAAATTTTTGTTTGTATAATTCATTTATATGTAGTTTACTCATTCTGCAATAACTAAATTGTAACTAAGTGTATATTGTAACTAGCTATTACAAAGTTATAAGATTCATTCTTACTGTTCTAGCTTTCCTAAACTAAATAAATAAATAAATAAATAAATAGTTCGTTAAACACTACATCGCCAAATGCATCATAAATGCTGTTTTCTGCCAGAGAGGAAGTTTCATTGTATAAAGCAAGAAAGTTTGGATTTGAACCGCTGACATATTCGTATTCCTAGAAGAAATTGAATAATATTTTTTCTTGCACACATGTAACAGCTTTTTTTTTTCTCAATTCCGTTTAGCTATCGAGTAATCAGATTAAGACAAATTAAATTAAACATAGATTAACATCAGCTGAATTGGGGATCAATATTCAATGAAGAATGAAGAATCAGGGTGTTGATGTTGTCGACAAAAAAGCCTTCAAAATGGAAAACTTCACTGCCTGCATTAAATGTGTGTTTTAGATGTTCTTAAATTCACTTCAGAATCATTTTGGATACTAATTCAGCATTTTCGCGCAGCACGCAGATCCCAAGTTTTTGCGCCGTATAAGGTTTCTTTTCTTCTTTTTTTTCTTATCTTCTCTCGTCGGAAAAGATTTCAAAAGACCTTTTCGGACTTGGAGTGCATTCTCTACGCCAAAAAATAACTTCGTTCTTAAAAAAAATGAACAAGTCCGGCTCCATCCACGAAAAACGAATTCAATACCTTGAGCTTATGGATCAAATCCTAATCAGCAACAAATGCTAAAAGTGCAACCTGGGGGGATGACTGCCATAATTGGAATGACAAAACGCTGGAGAATTGGCTGCGTAATCAACAACCATCCATAGTTAACCTCACCTCCTCGTCTCCGACCTTTCCCAGAGGCTCATCATTTTTGGATCACTTCCTTATCTATAGTCATTTGGTAAACACCCTCGGTCCCAACTTCTGTATTAAATCCTTACCGTCCTTCTCGGTTCATTTTCCTCTTCTTTTGAGTCTAAATCTGAAAGACTTAGTTCTTCCACATTTTTTACCAAATCTAAATAAGTCCACAAAAAACACGAATTGGGCTAACATCAGAGAAGACCTTGACAGGTCTCTCATTGAATCAGTTTGTCTCTCCAATAGTGAAATTGATTCCCTAATTGATATATGCAACCGGACTCTATCGTCGTCGATTGAGCAACATTCACTAGTTCCCAGTCCCCCTTTTCGGAAGAATGAAAATCTTCCCACGAACATCAAAAACCTTTTTACAATTAAACGCAGCTGGAAAAAACAATTAAAAAGGGTATTTCATAGATCTTATAACAGGGTTAGTGTTGCTTATAAGGAACTCTCGGGCAGAATGGGATTGCTAAGGAATATTATCACAACCAAGAATTTAAGAGGAAATTATCTAAAATAGTCCCTGGCCCCTGGGCATTTAGGGAAGCTGATAAAATCATCGGAAAGAACAAAAAAAAAGGTTCTGCAAGGCGGTTGAGGTAGATGATACACTTTTTACAAACACACATGAAGTTGCTGAGTCTTTCACCAATCACTTCAAAAGCATTTTCGGGGCCAGGCCATCAGTTGACCCGGCGCTTCTTATTACTGTAACGAACGCCCTACAGCAATCCAGATGCCGTAAGCCTGCTACAAACTTTCTCTTCGATGCTGTGAACACTTCTCTCTCCCCGTACGATTTGAGTATCTTCACGACACAGGAAGAAGTTAGCCTTAGAATCAATAATATAAAACCTAAAAGGTCGCGCGGCCCTGATGAGATCTCCAACTTCCTTCTGAAAAAATTATCTAATTTGGGGAAGTAATTCCTAACAATATTAATCAATAACTGTATAATGGCTATTTTCCCAACGCCTGGAAAATAGCTCAAATAATACCGATCAGTAAGAGCCCGAACAATAACAATATTAACAACTTTCGGCCAATCTCACTACTTTCCAATGTGGGTAAAATTATGGAGAGAATTATCTCAGCTAGACTAAACACACCGGAAACAATTCCCATTGAACCTATCCCTGAATACCAATTCGGTTTTAAAAAGCAACACTCAACAATCTATGCCCTGTTGAAATTGCATAATGATGTGACGACAAACCTCAGAAATAAAAGATGCACAGTGGCCTGCTCTCTCGATTTAGAGAAGGCCATTGATAAGGTGTGGAAGGAAGGTCTACTCATCAAGATCGTAGGACTTAATTTCCCTCCAGAATTTTTCCACTTGCTGGACAGCTTTCTTGACAACATATACTTTTTCATTCAGTTGAATGAGTACAACTCAAATCCATGCGTCTCCCTGTTCGGAGACGGAGTTTCTCAAGGGTCCATTTTGGGCCCAAAGCTGTTCAATCTATTAATACATGACTTTCCTCATACCTTTTCAAGAGATAACTCTAATATCTCGACAGGTATTCTCTATGTGGATGACACTCTGGTCTACGCCTCTGATGATTATCCTTTTTCGTCATTGAGAAAGCTGCAAGCGTATACGGCAGTAATTCATAGTTATTTCATTAAATGGGGGCTTAAAATCAATTTCCCTAGATCAGATCAGATCTGTTTTCGTAATTCTTGTAGCAAGGGCAACGGTAGAGTCCCCTGCGAAAGCAGAAACATTTCATTGCAGCTAAGCAATAACATACCAGTTAAAACCAACATGAAATACCTAGGCGTCCACTTTAACAATTATTTCTTTATAGTTGGAGCAGTCCAAGGTCTCCTTCTTGTGGAGCGGACAAGTGATGCTGAGATTCCATGCATCGGGCTTGCTTTTCTCTGACCATGTCTTACGGATGGGCTGGTGCATGTTAACCAGGATATCTTCAGTTGCGCCAGCAGCTTTATTGGATGCTTTCATAATAGCTTCGATATTATTATCTTAACTTCGTTTAGGTCAGGGGGACGGAATTCTCTGTTCTTTTCGTCGAGGGTGAATGGGTTATTCTGCCTGAAGGCGGGATTTCGACCATAATCGCAATTATACGCAAATTTTGGAAGGCTTCTGGTTTTTTAATCCTGGCATGTTCATTTTATTCTGTGATAAAACTTCGAACGTCGTTCCTGTAGTAACATCTTTCCATTTCCTCGATCGCGCGATTCTCGTGTTCTTTTTTTTCACGAGCAGCTCTCGTGCTTCGATGCAGCGGAGCTTTATATGCTTCTTGTTTAGCTACGTAGGCAGGTACTACGTTCGTCGTCAAACCCGGAGTTTATCTATTGCGACGCTTTGAAACCAAGAATATCAGAATCAGGTTCTTTGATGGCTCCTTGATAACATTCCTATTCTAGTGATAGGGTTTGCGTATGAACGCTATGATTTTGAGAGAGGTTAAAAAAATGTGGTGC
This sequence comes from Volucella zonaria, assembly GCA_963966105.1. Taxonomy (NCBI): domain Eukaryota; kingdom Metazoa; phylum Arthropoda; class Insecta; order Diptera; family Syrphidae; genus Volucella; species Volucella zonaria. Next base: position 164,080,472 of record OZ014532.1, read on the forward strand.
TACCAGCAAACCTTAATCCACTATCCACTTAACCACCCTTGCGTTAAGATCCCCAGACAATAACTGGAGCAGTGAGCATATGTTTTATCTAGGTGGTCTTAGAATTCGTCTCTGACGCTGTTACCTTTATCCTCTGCAGGGGAATGAATGCAAATCTGGCTTAAGCCTCCGAATTTGACCTTGGTGTAGATTATTATGGGTCATTTGCTTACAGACGTTTAAAAATGTTTGCCTAAGTCTGCCTCGAATAGAAAATCCACATCCAAATAAGTGTCGTCTTCCTTCTTTGTAGCACTCGCAGTAGTAGATGTCATGCCCCGCCTATCCCATGACACTTCTTGCATTGCGGTAATATCATAGCATTATAGTATTGTAGGGCTCGCGAGTTGTTCGGCAGCACTTGGTCAATTAAGGTCCTTTTACAAAAGAGGCAGACCACCTTGATTGTGCTTTGCTTCTCTCGATGTCCTTGCCATTTCAAACACACATATGTTGTAATCTTTGTTTCTTTTTATCTTCTTTCGAAAAGGAAAATCCATCGGATGAGTAAGTTTTCTTTGGAAACAGCCAAGATATTTTCATCTGCCGACGCAAATAAACTGTAAGTAAACTGGAATGATAAGGGTCTTATACTCAGATATTTTTTATGCTCTCGATAGGGCTTTGTTACACAGTAGCACCCTTGGCTTAAGGAAGCTGCAAAGGCGTGAATTCGTTTCGTTTTTATTGTTGGCAGTGTTAAAAATGCGAAGCCTTTTATTACAATTTCAAAAATGTACTTGTCAATGGCGATTTTTTTTTTAATGTATTTCTATTGGAATTAATTTATTTTAGTCTTACATGCTAAACAAAAAACGCTTAAAATTAGCTTAATTAACTTTAATTTATCTTATTTTGTAGCAGACTACCTTCATCCTCGCATCGAGTTGGCTGCTGCAAAGCAGTCTCTTTGTAAGGACAGAAACACATTCTGTTCTGGCCAGAGCACATGGTATGGTTTCCGACTTCTGAAAGTTCACTTTCAACCTCCACTCATCTCAATATCGCTTAATCATATCCAAGAGTATTAATGACCTCGATCTTTGGACCTGATCTGTACGCGATCAAGTCCTCTGGGTGCGCTATGGCATGGTGAAATGAGCTCACAAGATCGGTTGTGTAGATGCTGAATAGGATTGGCAAATTGACCACACCTTGTTGCAGACCATTTTTAATGTCAAATATTGTAGCAGAAGTCATCACAATGAACTGTCTACTGCAGAATGTATAGCAATGGTTTAATTATGCCCACCCCATTCAACTTGAAGAATAGTTCCTCTAACCATACGGTGGCGAACGCCTTCTCCAAGTCAATCAGGCAGGCATTGTTTCTTGCTTTTGTTAAACTGGATATTAGGATATCAGATACCAGTTTGGACGCGGCATGTGAGATATCATGTCCCGCCTTAAAACCGAATTGATTATCCGCAACTATATTTTCGTTCTCAATGCACTTAGTCAAGACTCTATTGGTTTCGGAACAAGACTTATCGACCGAAGATTCGCCGGATTGGACGTGTCTTCATTCCTTTTGGGAATGTGATGCACCACCACTGTTTTCCAATGCGTTGGGTAATAGGCATTATTAAACAGGGAGGTGTAAATGTCCACCGCTTCTAGTTTAACACGTCGTAGCACAATGTTAGGTATGCTATCGGTTCCCACTGATTTCTTACTTCTCAGCGATTTGAAGATAGTTTGGAGCTCTTCGAAATGAGCAAAGGTAGTTCCCTCTCATTGGCGATGACATTATTTGCCATATTTCCGTCATTGAGCTCAGTGAATCCTGAGTTCTCGAATCGCCAGAGCTCTATATCATCTCGAAGGTAGGAATTGTGCAAAAAAAAAACAGATTTTTCATGTTATGGTTTGGGCCAGTGGCAACATTTGCTTTGTATACTTCCTGGAAAATCGCTCCTACGGCCTTTAGCTTCTCCTGCGGATTTTCGATCACAAAGAAAATGTCATCATTTACAGCTCCTCCTGGATCTATACATGCTGCTGTCAGTATTTGTTCATTGTCCGTCATTCGAGCTATTTTTAGACATGGAAGGTCGTTTTGATCTTTCCTCCGGAATATTTTATTTATTTGCAGGAAATATATTCGGGTTGCTGGTGTTTACAACCCATATTTTGTTGATTGTTCCAATAAAAACTTACAGATACTCTGAAATTTTCTTTTGTTAATATTTTGAGGTTTTTGATCAACGACTTCAGTGTTATGATCTCCGGGCTATGTCTGTCAGCAAACTGTCTGTACAAGGTTTCTAGTTTCGCCCGAAGTCTGGTGTAGTGTGTAAATGGTTGCGTTGTAGAATGTGTCGCCTTTGTCAATGATTTTATACCTAGGTATCGTACTGTCCATAGTTCGTTTTATGGCCTCGTCTATTTGTGTAAGGTATCTGTCAATTTCCTCGTTGATTTCTGTCGGACGGTGGGCAGAGCGAGTTCGAGAAGAGTGCTCCCGTCAATGTTCTGGAGAAGTGTGTCCAAGGTGCCCTAGTATGGTTGTAGGAATACCAATTCCGCAACTTTGTTGGGAACGGTTATTTCGGCACTGAGACCGCAATAGTCACTGTCATACACAAATGTGCGTAGATAGTTTATGGTATGTTGGTTCGAGAGTGTCTGTCGGACAACAGGAGAGGGATGTACACAATGCATGCCTCAAACACCTGGAATTTGCGCACTACACGGCTGTACACTCTTCTAAATCGCAATCCTTTTCTAATGAAGATCGCGGCACCACCTTCTTGTATTGAGTTGGGTCTATTTCTTCTTATTATTTTATATTTTTTATACCTTATTTTGTGTAGCTTAGTTTCACTAACCAAAAGCACATCACCGCCTTGGACTTTGAGCAATATAAACAATATGGCTCTTCGTTCGGTTCTTATCAGTGAATTTACCTTCAACGCAAGGACCTTAGGGGTTCGCTCCGCCATGTTCGTACACATTACGACTAGAGGTGCGTTAGGCCCGGCAGCAGTGCGTAAATCTGGTCTACCCGCGTAGCCTGTTCCGTTACCTGACGTTGAAGCTGAGCCAACTGCCCTTGGAAAGAGAGCAAGATGGCTAGCATGTCAGATGCAGCTTGCGGTGTTCTAGGCACTCGGGCCTTAGAAGTTGAATTCGCTTGTTGTACCGTACTACCCCTATCTGCTGCCATTTTGGGCGTAGGTAATTTGATGAGTAACTGCTGGTGTTCGAATGTGTATAGGTGGGCGTTTAACTGCCAGGACAGATTTATTCTTTTTATGTATTGGAACTACATTAGAACCCCGATAATTCGCGGTGTGCCCCGAGTAAAGCGTAAACTGACTTGTGGTCCGTTCTACACTTCACGCACCTGAACCAGGAAAAGCGGTAGTTTTCGTTTCTCCCTTTTGACTGTAGCCGTGACGGATGGCTTAACTCCTACGAATTTGAGCTCGTTGCATTCTTTCTTTTTCAGCAATGCAAGGAGCTCCTCCGGATCAGCCGACGGGTTTAGCCCCCACAGCATCATTGTTCGCAGCTTCGTCGTCGTATCCTTCAACAAAGCTTTTATTTTATTATAACGTTCCACTGCATTGCAGTGAATCGCATGCCAATCTATATTTAAATAATCTTATTTTTGTTGTTTTTGGCTGTAGCTGTTGCTGTTGTAGATATTGTTGTTGTTGCTTTGGCTGAGGTACATGTTTGCTTTTTTTGCTGTTGCATTTGAAACTGTTGCTGTTTACATGAATTGTTAGTAGTGCGATGCGGAAGAGAACCTCTTCTTCATTTCAACAATGTGTGTGTACGCCTCTTGAAAACGCATCCTTCTGTTCTTCATGCAGCAAGGGGTGGTGTTTATCCTCGCAACCGTCTAACGCACATACGATTGTTGCTCCACAATTTTTCTGAGAGGAATGTTTTAGACAACTGTCACAAATATTATTTTCTTTAGACTTCTTTTCTTTTGGTTACAGTCAAACACTTGAATTCTTCGCATTCTAATAGCCGATGAGATGCTTTGCAAAGATAACAGTTTCCTCTCTGTGTGTTATATCTAGTGGACTGCTGCTCTTTTTGTGTTTCTGCCATAGGAACCAAAGTTGAGGAGCAAGCTGCTTCAGGTATCTTAAACAGCTGAATTCTTCTAATTTCTTTTCAGGTTGCTACTTTTGATACCAAAGCCCAGTTTAATTTTAACCATGCTGGAAGCTATCGAATAAGTTCTTGCAAAAGCATTGGGTTTCACAGATGGTCACGTAATCCAGCACCACTTATCGCTGACAGCAGATGACGAACTTTCAAAGCGTGCTGCAGGCGCACCAAATTCTATTCCACACAGCTCGGTACTGTTTCGAAAATTGCTGACAGACACAGCCGATTCATTCGGCTCTCATGGCCACGGTCAAAAGCTCATACTTTTTTCTCAGTATAGCTAAGCCATATGCCGCTGCTCTTCCATGCGAGTTCTAGAACGCTGCTTTTCTTAATTCGTAAAGTTTTCCTCTGTCTGCTGAATTTTTCTGTCCATTACCACTGGCACTTCATTGCCTTCGTCTGGCTGCTGCTGTAGTAGCATTTACTGAACATTTACCACAATTCGTAGCATTTACTTTTTACTTTTCAATAAGTAATTTAATTTTTTTAATGAACATTGTGGTTCAATATATGTTCAAAATACCTTTTAATAGTTTTTGTGTTACTACGAATTTATTTATTGGAGAACAAGTTATTTTACTGAACCGTATTTAATAAGAGGTACAAATGGAAAAAAACGAACAAAATAAGTCGTTTCTTCTTGGTGGTTAAAATGTAAGTGAAGTCTTTCTACTTGGCGAATCAGCAACCCCGTTCTATCCATCAAGATCGCTCTTTAAATTAATTTCAGTGCCATCTGGTTGCAGAATGAGTCTGCATTCTAGACATCAGGAGTTGTTTTGTAATTAACATCTTCTTTCTAATAAACTCTTGCTCAACTTTTAAAAACATATTTTAACCAGTCAGGCCAGCAAGAAATTGAATTCAGCAAAAATGCGCGTGATATTTTTAATTGCAGTTTCGGATGTCGTTATTTTAACTGTTCACTGAGATCATGTTTTCTCGGTGATACAAGTACTCGTATATGACTTTGCTTATTGAAGCTTTGATTGCAGTGTTAACTCGCAGATAAAGCCTTAATAGCTGCTCCATAAAAGTGTTTTGATTTATCAGCCGCATTACCCGGTCTTAATATTTTTAAATTCATACAATACAACAACTTTGGGGGGACTTAATTTATAATTGTGGAATGGTGTTATTTATCGCCTCCAAATCTTTTTTTTTATTGTATAATTTTTATTTACTTATAAATGCTACTTTTTGCTATTTCCGTACACTCTGCGCTAATTTATTTTTGCAGCAGCTTTTTTCCTTTTTTTTGTTCGTTAATGGGTACTGCCTCTTTTGTCTTACCTTGATACTGTTAGCCTGATGTTCCGGATTACTTAGACGTGTTGCGCATATTTCTGTGTTCTTCTCGATATATTCAGAATTTTTTACAAACATTTAGAATAAATCTATTCACATCGAAGAAGAAATACTTAAATGCGATTTATTATATTGCTTTGAAAAGTGTTTCTTTTTAGAAGATTAATAACTAGGTATCGGCAAGAGAGTAAAAATGCGAAAAAAATTCTATTATTAAACACTTTTCTATGGTATTTTTACAACAATCTGTTCAGCATTAAACCCTTAGTTTTGTTCAATTATAACTTTTTTATACGTTGAATTTATATACTCTTTATCTTTATTAGATCATGCTTAAGATGTTCACTCACAAGCGATCTCAAGCCTTTTGAAAACCCACCCAACCTCTTTTAAAATTATTGTATATATGTTGCCAATAAAATAGACCAAAACAATGAGATTTTTTTATTTCTACTAATATTTCTGAATATATCACTCTCTTTGAGCAGGTTGCCACAAACGGTCCCAGTTGGAAAAATACTGACCACGCTGACCTCGGATTCAGCTCATTCCATAAGTTCTTAATTAGTTTAGTGACTGGGCCGCGGTATAACACACATTTCCCGAAATCAATCTTTTACAAGACCTGATATCTGTTTCATGTCATTGTTCTCATTGTTGTCATTGTTCGCCATCAGCATAATGTCCTCCTATGTCATACTGATGTTTATAACATACCACGAAAAACAAGACACATCCATAACAAACAAATTGATTTTGGTTTTCATCACTCCCAGGGATGTTGTGCTATTTATTAAGACCTTTAAATCCGTTCCACACTTTGTGACTTAAAATTCTTGTTTTTTTTTTGTATTTTTATTTTAGTTTAAAAACAACATTTATAATCGATTTTAACAATCTTTGGGTTATAAATGTGGTAGAAACTGAAACTTTTAAAAGTTGTCATATTAAATATTTTACATTTATTGATCATGTTCAAAATTGAAAACAAATATGTTAGTACTAAAATTCATTTAATATGTAACAAAAAAAAAAAAGAAAATAAAAATATTGCTAATTTTTAATGGACAAAACTAAAGAAAAAAGAAAAAAAAATTTATATATTATTAATTATACTGAATTAATATTTTGTGGAACCGCCTTTATTTTTTAAGACTGCTTGACAACGTCTTGGCATGCATTTAACCAAGTTGTCTATTAGAGATTGTGGTGTTTTACGCCATTCCTCTTCAAACGCATTAAAAAGGTCTCCGTGGTTACGAAAAGGCTGTCCTTTCAGCTTTCTTTTAGCTATTTCTTGAAGCCAATTTTTTACATTTCTTGCCGTATGCTTTGCATCTTTATCTTGCTGAGATCTCCAACGGAGAGCTATATAATCCTCGGCATACGGCAACATTGTGTCTTCCAGGATATTTTGGTATTGGAAGCGATCCATGCGCGCCTCTATTCTCCTCAGAGGTCCCATTCCTTGGGATGAAAAACATCTCCATACTATAACTGAACCACCTCCATGTTTAATGGTATTGTTACAATAGGGTGGATTGAGTCTTGTTCCAACAGTCCCTCTAATTTCAAATTTAATTTTGATTCATCAAAGAAAAGTAAAATCTTCCATTTTTGTACGGGACAGCTTCCATTATTTTGGGCAAAAATTATAGTTCTTTTTGGAAATAGCAGGATTCTTTGCAGGTCGTCGTGAAAATAATCCGGCATTGACAGTTCGTGTACGTACCGTCCTTTCATGGATATTTAACTTTAATTCTTTCACAAGAGATCTTGCGGAAATATTAGGCTGTGCTTTTATTTTCCGGATCAAAAGATGGTACTGTCTTTGTGTAATTTTTCTGGGTCTGTCACCACTGTGAATAATTTTCACCGTTGCGTTCCAGTTTCGTTATACTTTTTTATTAATATTGAAATAACTGATTTATTTATTGAATACATTTTACAAATATCTTTTTGAAAAACCCCGCTTCTATATTTCTCAATAAATTTTAATTAGAAACTTTCGTTGTACTTATTACTTGTCATTGTATGCACTCACTTAATAAAACACGTGTTCTACTTTAAATAGACAAACAGCAACACAATCATTGACGAAAAATCATTCTTAATAAACTGCTAAAAGTAACGGCAGCAAATAATGCGAAACTTCACAAAATTATTTGACCATTTGTTTTTAATGACACTTGTTAGAGTTTCTTTAGTTTTGTCCGTTAAAAATTAGCAATATTTTTATTTTATTTTTTTTATTACGTCATATTAAATGAATTTTAGTATTATTTGTTTTAGACTTTAAACATGGTCAATAAATGTAATATATTTAATATAACAAAATTTTAAAAGTTTGCGTCTAACTTTTTTTTACAGTCGTTCGAACTTTACATACGTTTCAGTTTCCTTAGTTTTTTCCGATATTGTATATGTAAAATATTTGAATTAAGTCACAATAAGAAAAAATTAGATATTTATATTAGGTAATCTTATTAAGAGCATGTCCAATTTCATTATATAAAATCAATATTATTGAAAAGATAAAATTAGTTGAGAAGGAAAAAACAAAAAAAAAGAGATATGAATGTCTAAAATTGGCGGCTGATTATGAGAAGTTAAAATAGCTCCTAGGCTTAGAAACCATCTACTTGTCATAAACAGTGGCAAAAAGCATGTTTTCCTGTGTGGAACTGGGAAAACCTCTGCTTGTTTCCAATCACAGAGAAAAGGAGATCTTGCGATGACATTATTAAACATGTGCCTTTACTTACTTACTTAGATGGCGCTACAGTTTGGGGTGAACTTAGACCTCAATTGACAAGCCTCTCCACTTACCCCGGTTGTTAAGTAAGGTCCACTTTTGCTTGTACGTGAGGTCTCCTTTTACTGCATTATCTCTCCGGATTAGATTCAAACACTCTGCGGGCCAGAGCGTTGGTGTCCATTCGCTTTACATGTCCTAACCATCAGTTTTCTGACTAGGTCGATGTCGATGTACAGCTCTTATAGTTCGTCGTTGAATCATCTCCTCCAAAGCAAACACCAAAAAGCACATGCAAAAATCTAAATGTCGTTGGTGGCATTATAACTGTAAATGACAATCTCCAAACAGTTCTATAATGCTATTATATATACAATTTTAAATTTATGAAGCAAGATAACCCAAATTTAAATTATTACTTGTATCGAACCCCCACATGTCAAATAAATATGTTATATGCACCACAATTTCAACTTCTGACAGATATTTACTCGAGAGCATCTAATCTGTCAAGCCGAACGTCACGCTTGAATGTGTCGAGCAGTGTGTTACATAAAATGCAACATAAATGTGCGTTTAATAAAATCTTATGTGATAATTATAACAATATTGGCCTCAAAGGATCTTGCAAGACATGATGGATTTCTTTATATACCATTATATAATATAATTTTTTTGTTCGCTTACTGTCCAAAACTACAAAAAACAGCACCAACCATATGGGTTTCAACAATTTTGTGCTGTTTTGTGTAGATTTTCCTATTTTCGGCCAATATGTAAGTAGACGTGATGTAAAAGCGCCCCTGCAAAGCCATTAAAATAAATATTTGAATGGCTAAACCAATATCTTACGAGTATGTGCTGAGAAAAGTGGTTAATTTTTCACTGACTGTACAGGGATATGGATTATCTTGGCTTATCACACTCTCTACATAGTGCTGTTGAAGTGGTTCTACCTAAAATCATGTACTTCCACTGCTTTTACATACGAGGGCGGGTCAATAAGTCCGTGACTTTTGGATTAAAACAGTTTTTTGATAAAAAAAAATAATTTTATTTTTCAACGTAATCTCCCTTGAGCTCTATACACTTTGTCCAACGCTTCTCCAATTTTTTTATCCCTTCCAAAAAAAAATGATTTGTCGAGGTCCTCAAAATGACGAGATGACTTCATCATTGGAGTCAAATCTTTTTCCACCAAGCCATTTCTTCAGGTTTGGGAACAAGAAGTAGTCGCTCGGAGCCAAATCTGGAGAATAGGGTGGATGAGGGAGCAATTCATGGATTTTTGCCATGGCAACTGCACATGTGTGCACCCTTGCATTGTCTTGGTGGAAAAGAACTTTTTTCTTGGCCAAATGAGGTCGTTTTTTTTTCAAATCGTCATTGAATCGGTCCAATAAGTTGGCATAATATTCCCCATTGATTGTTCTTCCCTTTTGAAGGTAGTCAATGTGGATTATCCCAAAAAACAGTCGCCATAACTTTATTGGCTGACAAACCCACCTTGGCCTTCTTTGGCGCCGATTCACCCTTAGAAACCCACTGTTTTGACTGTTGTTTGTTCTCTGGTGTGTTGTGATGGATCCATGTTTCGTCCACGGTTACAAAACGGCGCAAAAACTCCTCCATATTGCGATTAAACAACGCCAAACCTTCCTGTGAAGTTGTTACACGATTGCGTTTGTGGTCGACTGTGAGCAAACGCGGCACCCATCTTGCGGAAAGCTTTCTCATGCCCAAGTGATCATTCAAAATTGAAACCACTGAGCCATGCGAGATCCCTACGGCTTCCACAATCTCTCGCACTTTCAATCTTCGGTCGGCCAACACCATATCGTGAATTTGTTCGATTGTTTCGGGTGTAGAGACCTCAACTGGGCGTCCAGGACGTTCGGCATCTTCAGTGCTTGTACGGCCACAACGAAATTCAGTAAACCACTTTTTTACCATTGAAATCGATGGTGCAGAGTCCCCATAATATTTATCAAGCTTAGCCTTGGTCTCGGTAATGGTTTTTTTTCGCAAGAAATAATGCTTAATAAGCACACGAAATTCACTTTTTTCCATTTTCTCCTCAAATTAGTGAGTAGTCTGATAAAAATAGCTGTCAAACACAAACGAACTGACGCAGCAAGTTTAAATTTTGACAGGAGTCAACTGACAAATGCCTGTTGACAGGAGCAGTGTTGCTGTTTCAGTAAAGAGGTCAGAAATTCAAAAATGCACGGAATTATTGACCCGCCCTCGTAGTTTTACATGTTTCTAATGTGGAAATTTTTTTCCGGTGTAGTTTGTGGTTTTAAAAGGTAATGATCTTCCGTTTATCTTTAGATAAAAAAAAATCGTATTGTATGCAAAATTGTATCTAAATATAATTTTCTATTATTAATCTTTGTTCATTTTTGATTTATTCTGTGTAAATAATCTAATTCAATCTTGGTTTGCAATCGAATTAGGTTCGATTCGATCTATGAACAAGATGACGAAGGAATACATACAAAAACTATCCGGTATTGCACATGTTCGCTAAGTCGTTTTATTCATAAAACGTCATCAGTTTTCAACTCCATCCCGAGTTCAACTAAAATAACCGATTTATTTCAACCCTCAATACGAACAACACAGTGTGGACTAAGACGCGTTCTATATGAAACTATCGGCGTAATCCATTTATTATAAATTAATTTTATTTAATTTTTAATTAATGCAATAGCGAGAGAAAAAAATATCGATTTGGGGTTTTTTTTTTAATTTAGTTATGGCAATACTGTGGAATGACAGTTGTTAAATGAATTTTTGACAGTGATGACATTACGCACAAGACAAATCGATAAAATTTTCTCTGTAGTCGATAATTGCATTCTCAAGAAATTATTAACGAAATTCAAAATAAAGTATTCTTTTAAGCATTGTAAACTATTTTAAAATTACATCAATTTAATAAAAGATACGAATAATCGCTTAAAGTGCTGTACAAACAAGTAATCGTCGCGTTGTCGCGTTGTCAAAACAATTATTAAAAACGAACGAAAAAAAAAAAAATTAAATAAATTCGACGCCATTTAAGCAATGGTTAGTACGAATTTGGTTGTACCAGTGGTTTTGTGGGGCCCAACAGCGCCCACCCACTGTGTCTCGAGCGTATATCTGTCGGATGATCAAACAATTCTCGTAACTGGTTGTTATGACGGTCAAATATGTTTGTGGCAAGTGGAGCCAACATCAATGAAGATGACTCCACGGTGTCTGCTTGTTGGACACTCAGCGCCAGTGCTGTGCCTAGCAAAAGCTTCTATCTTAGCTGACAACAACTTTTTGGTTAGCTCATCGGAAAATGGAGAAATGTGTACATGGGACTTAGTTGATGGGAAGTGCACTGAAAGTGTAAAACTTCCACAGGTTCACACAAATATCCAAGCCTACTTGATGGCCAATACAGACGGTGTTAGGTTGTTTTGCAATGGATACTATCCTGAAATTATGATTATGGATCCCTTTAGCCTAGAGGTGATTTTTGTACTTAGCTCAAAAGTTAAACCAGATTGGATTTCAGCATTGCACGTTCTAAGACCTTCAAAACGTAAGGATGATGTGGTATTGGCTATAACAACCACAGGGACTGTGAAAGTTTGGACACTCATTGGCAATGAGAACAAATATTCAGAACCAATTTATGAGAATGAGTCAAAGGAGATACGATGTCTCAATGCAATAACATTAAATTGCTGTGCCCAAAATCAAAGAACAGTTTTAATTGTGTGCACAAAATATTGGCAAATATATGACGCAGGAGATTTTACTGTACTTTGTAGTGTTATCTCGCCACCAAGGGAACGATGGCAGGGTGGAGATTTTATCTCATCGGATAGAGTAATTCTATGGTCTGACGAGGGCAAAGGGTATTTATACAAGTTGCCTGCAAATTGTATACCTGATAATAAAGAATTTCATTCGAAGTCAGTGGTACGTGATGCTCCGTATCTATATTGCATCTTTTCGCAACCTGGAGAGAAAATTCTATCGTGTCCTCCGGCGATGAAATTAATACAGAGAACACATTTGCTAAGAGGTGATTCGGAGGGATTTATCACCGTATGGTCAATTCCAGATTTGCCATTGGATAATATTAGTATAATGCAGGCGAAGCAAAGTCCTGCCAGAAGTTTAAAATCGAACGTGTGTACAAGTTTAGTAGAAGCATGGCTTATGATGGACCCACCACCAGTTGGTATACTAGATCAATTAAGTCGTATCACGGATGTGCCTGTTAAACTAACTTCCAGTATTTATCTACCACAGCAAAGTCGTTTAGTTATCGGGCGGGAAGATGGCACAATAGTCATTGTACCAGCAACGCAAACTGTAATGCTACAGCTATTAGTTGGAATTCAACAAAATTTCTGTGATTGGTCTTCGCATCAAATACTTTCAGGTCATCGGGGACGGGTTAATTGTTTATTGTGCCCATCGCTAGCTCACACGCGTTACGATAAGTCGCATCTTTTAAGTGGCGGAGTTGATTTCGCCGTATGTTTGTGGGATTTATACAGTGGAAATCTTTTGCATCGATTTTGCGTGCATGCTGGGGAAATTACGCAGCTGTTGGTACCACCAGATAATTGTAGTTCAAGAATACAAAAATGTATTTGTTCGGTAGCTTCTGATCATTCGGTAACCTTGCTGAGCTTGCAGGAGCGCAAATGTATAACATTGGCAAGTCGTCATCTTTTTCCAGTGGTGACAATAAAGTGGCGTCCTTTAGATGATTTTCTTATTGTTGGGTGCTCTGATGGAACTGTTTATGTATGGCAAATGGAAACTGGTCATTTAGACCGGGTGCTTCATGGTATGTTGGCGGAGGAAGTTTTAATGGCATGTGACGAACAGACAAATAGCGAAGAATCTCAATCAGGATCTACATCGGAAATGGGTTTAGCTAATCCAGCCGTGCACTTTTTCCGTGGATTAAAGTCGCGTAATCTTAATGCTATACGTCATGCAACTCAGCGTGGAATACATCAATTGCAACAACTTCATTCTAACAACCAAATGGAAAATTCCTTTTTAATGAAACATCGCAGCAGTCCGCTTATAATTCAAGGTCTTCGAACTAATCCAAAAGACGCTGAAAGTCACATTTTGTTCTTCGACATTGAGGGTCTTATCTTTGAACTTCACAGTGAGGAGTACGCCTCATTAAGTCCAGAAGCTTTAGCTGAACTTGGTTTAACGTTTGGCTCTCAGAATCCAAATTCATCTCAATTAGATGCATCTAAAAAGATTTCAGACTTTTTCGGAAAAGTGAAGAATAAAGCGGGAGATATGGAAAAAATTCTCAAAGATAAAGACAAGCACGGCTTTTTACAAAAAATGAAAGAGGGTGCGGAAAACATCGAGAAAAAAGTACAAGCAAAAGTGGAAAGCTTACACAAAGTTGTAGAGGCAGGTGCTGACAAAACTGATGAAAACAATCGTAAAATCGTATCCAAAATGGAAGCAACGCATGTTATGGAGGTGGCGCAATTACTTTTGTCATTGTTGCACTCGTGGGGACTAGATCCACATTTAGACAAAGTATGTGAATCTCAGTTGGGCCTTCTACGTCCTATGGTTCCGATTTCATTTGGTGTTCTATCAAAAGCTGGCTATATGTCCCTTCTATTACCGACTTGGCAAAATAATTTCGAAATCAACGATGAAATGCTAATGATTCCTGCAGCAGAATTGAAGAAATACCAAGATATGCCAACCGAGTTAGCTAGACAGCAGAAGCTTACGCATATTTTTACATCCCGTCTCCATTGGCAACTTAGTACCACTTTAACATCAAATCATATTCTAGCCCTAGTTGCTATGTCCAACACACTTATGTCTATGCGGTCGGCATCTTTTCTACCTGAAAGCGAAAAAAGCAAAAAACTACAACGATTAGCAAATCGGACAGATTCTATTTGGTCAAATGATGAGGAACGGGAAGAGATCATCAATACGCACATAACACAAATAAAGCAAGGATGGAGTTTATTATCAACACATCATTGCTTCCTTCTACCTGATAAGATAGATGCACTTGAACCAAAGAATTTCAAACGTCCTCAAGTAGAAGCAATGGCTAAACGTTGGCAGCATCATTGTATTGAAATTAGGGAGGCAGCTCAGCAGATCCTTTTAGGAGAACTAACGCGAATGGGGAAAAAAGGTCGAAAACAATTGGTTGAAAATTGGGCACAATATCTTCCATTATACACACACTCAGAACCGATTGTTCAGCATCAGCCACTGGTGGCAGCAGCAAATACAGGCGTTAACGTTAGTGGAACACCAGGTGTTAATACTGGAGGCTCAGCACAATCCACAGAACCTCAAGAGGAGGACTACGAAGAAGAAGAAGAAGAAATCATTCGAAAACCTTCCAGTTTGGCTGAATTGAAGCGTAAGCAAACGACGGCCGTCATTTTATTGGGTGTGATAGGCGCTGAATTTGGTCAAGATATTTCACAAGATAGTCCAAAATCTGGTGCTGCAAAATCAGCGACTAGTGAACGTCGTAAAAGTTCTGTTGTGGAAGGATTTGGAATAGCTAACAATTTAGCACGGCTAACTTCGATGGCTTTAGCTCATTTGTTGTATGCACCGCCATCGACAAAACTACCACAATATACGCCTCTCCGTCGTGCAGCGATAGATTTATTGGGACGTGGCTTCACGGTCTGGGAGCCATACTTGGATGTTAGCAAAGTTCTACTTGGCTTACTAGAGATTTCCTGTGATGCTGGCAAGTTAGTGCCAAATCTTAACTATAAACTTCCGCTCACCCCACAAGCAGATGCCTGCCGAACTGCAAGACATGCCCTCCGCTTAATTGCCACAGCACGTCCAGCTGCGTTCATAACTACAATGGCACGAGAGGTTGCTCGCTATAATACAATGCAACAAAATGCGCAAACAATCAATATCCCTCTAACACAATCAGTTCTATATAAAGCAAAAGGAGAAATCTTACAGTGTGTCGACATGTTAATCGATAAAATGCAAGGGGAAATTGCTGGCTTATTAGTTGAAGTGATGGATATAACTTTACATTGCGTCGACGTGACTGAACTAAAGAACCGTGGTTTAAATGAGGTTTTCCCAACTATTTGCAAATTCAATCAGATTTCACACTGTCCTCAAAGTCGTCGAATTGCTGTTGGAGCAAGCAACGGGCATCTAGCTATTTACGAGCTTAAACAGAACAAGTGTCAAATGATTCCTGCGCATACACATCAAATTACTGCGTTAGCCTTTAGCCCAGATGGTAAATATTTGGTCAGTTATTCTTGCACCGAAAATCGTTTATCATTTTGGCAAACAAGCACCGGAATTTTCGGTTTAGGACAATCGCAAACACGCTGTACTAAAGGTTACTCCACAGCACCTATCCCCGATGTGGTGCGTTTAAATCCAATGCGCTTGGCAAAATTATATTGGATAAACAATAGAACAGTGAGCCTCATGTTAGCTGATGGCTCTGAAACGAGATTTAATGTCTAAACACGTAAACATTTTAATTAAATATTTTATTTTTTTATTTCCTTAATCCACAATTTGTTTTTGCATTCCTCTTTCTAGTATCGCATGGGCATGAAAAACGAAGCTTTGAGTTACGGATAAAAATACAAGCTCTTACGTCTCTATTGAAAAATTGTTATCTGTTACTGTTAATTGTGTTATATCTATTAAAAATTCTAATCAAAACCAACAAACGTACCAAAATCATATGTGTATTATATTTGCTTTTAACGTACCTATAAATAAAAGTATTACACCAATCAAACTAAAGAATTCGTTTTATTCCAAACAAAGTGCTTGTTTTAGATTTGAGACAAAACAAAGTCCGTTACAAAAGGTGCAAATGACGCCATTTCAGAAAGAAAAACTAGAAAAGTGTTCGATTAAAACAAAAATATATTATTATTATATATTTATTAAACATGTAATAAATTACAAGCTAACAATTAAAGAGCTAACTGCTAAGGCCTCCCGCTCTATGACACTCATAATTTAGTTTAATTTTACCTTATTTAGAACTTAATTACACAAGTATGCCCGTGTTTATTAAAAAGTCATTTATTATTTCGATGTTGTGTTTGTTTGGGTTTTTTTTTAATATTTCGATGACGTCTTCTCCTCCCAAAATATTGTTGATCAATGGTCTTACTCGTTTGCAGTGTTGAAGCAGGTGTTGAAGATTTATAGTGATATGGCAGGTAACGCAGGTTGGTAGAAGCTCTCCCTTTATGAGATGAAGGTGGGTGGCTGAAGTGTGGCCTAGTCGGAGTCGAATGAAGGTTTTAATCTTGGCTTTTGAAATGTTTGTGGGATAAGCGGGGTGCGATTTTGTGGGGTTGGTTTTTGTGTAGTGATGTTGGTAAATGAACCAGTCTGTTAATTCCTCTGCCTGGGCTTTTTTTTTTTTTTTAATATGTTTGATAAGGTCGGCCTTGGTATAAACATTAAAAAGATGAACTGGCGCTTTGTTTGCGAATTTGGCGGCTTCGTGGGATCCACAACAATTTTGTGGATTTGGAAGATTTAATCAATAAATTTCGGATGTTGCTGATCAGATCTGTGCTGTTGTTTGTATTTGTGATAGCTTTTATGGTGGAGAGGCTATCAGTACATATCACGTGTTTTCTTCCTGTTTTTATGGACGCTTGAAGGGCGATTAGGATGGCAAAGGCTTCTGCAGTGAAGATGGAAGCGAATTGTGGGAGAATTCCAAGTCTTATTGTGTTGCCATCCTCGAATGTGACTGCTAATGAGGTTTTGTCCAAAGTATTGGACCCGTCCGTGAATATAAAATTCCAATCTTTGGTTTTAAGATCGGCTGAAATATTTAAGAATAGCTTGCGGTATATCTCGTTATTTGTGTCCGTTTTCTCATGTAACGATAAATCTATTATACAGCAGTCAGAATCGAAAAGCCATGGAGATTGTGGGACTGTAGGGTTTATTAGATTCCGTTTTTGTGGTTCGATATCTTCATTCGATTTAAGGATATTATGGATGGCAGAAGGAATCCTATTTACCCGTTTGTATATCAGCGTAAGTTGGACTCTTTTTTATCAATTATTGAGTTGCTTGAGAAAGTGAGTTTCAGGAAAAGATTTCTTCGCTCTTCGATAGTAGCAGGTAGACCTGCTTCAGCCAGTATATTTTTTATGGGCGTTGTGCCAAAGGCGCCGACGCTATATCTAGACGTAGATGCCGCAATCGAGTTTACTTAGAATTATGAGTTTAGTGATATTGCAAAGGGAGTTAATACGCATACTACTCTTTCTACAGGATAAATAGTTAATAATATTAGACCTTGCAGCTAGAGACTTCTTAAGATCTAAACAGTGGTTACCCCAATTGTATTTCTGATTAAATGTCAGTCCAAGTATTTTTAAACTTTTAACATTTTCTATTTCTACATTGTTAACATTTATAGAGCTAGGTGTACAAAAATGTTTGCGACAAACATGTAGGACTTTACATTTTGGTAACGAGAGTTTGGCTCCGGAAGAGTTTGCCCATTCTAAAATATCTTTAAATGCGTTATATATTATTTCTTTTACATTTTGGTTCTTGTATAATAGGCAAGTCACTGCCTGTTTGTGTTTGTGTTTTAATAAGATGTCGCTTATATATTCACATGCAACAGAAAATAAAATAACAGGTACGGGTGATCCTTGGGGGATCCCGTTATGGGGGGGCAAGGTGGCAGAATAGTAATTATTAGATTTGATACAAAATTTCCTATTACTGAGAAACGATTTCACGTAATAAAAAATTTTAGGGCCAACAACCCCATTCTATGAGTTTATTTAAAACAAAGTCTAGGGAAAGTATACCATGTGTTAGGTTTTTGGAGCTTAATGCTCTAGATATGTAGTTATCCTTATAGAGTAGGGCATCAGTGCAGCCTCTATTAGCCTTGACTGCAACTTGGTTCCGACTAAAGTAATGTTTTGTTTCTGCATACCAAAGTATTCGTTTCGCAACTATTTTCTGGAGTACTTTTGCAGCGCATGGGATAGAGATTGGGCGGTAGCCCTCTATTGTATATTTATTTTTTGGGTTTAGGAATGGGTATTATAGAAGCTGTTTTCTGGCTTTGTGGGATGACACCTATTTTAAAAATCTTGAGAAGTCTTTGTTTTGCATCATTTAGGAGATTTTTAATCATTGGGTAGGATATCCTATCCCTGCTGGGGGTTAACCCTTTTAGTTTGCTTAGGCATGCTTTGAGTTCCGTTGTGTAGATATTTCTCTCGATGAGTTGATCAGCATAGAAGTTACTGGCACACTTGACTGTGGTATATAAAATGGAATCGTATTTTTGGTTGTTGAAAGAGTTCGTAAAGTTTGCATCGTGTGAGTAGTTCTGCAAGTTTTGGGCAAAGTAATTGCCAATTTGATATGGGTCGGAGGGCGTTTGGGTCGGTGTTCTGTAGTAGTAGTTCTGCAAGTTTTGGGCAAGGTAATTGCCAATTTGATATGGGTCGGAGGGCGTTTGGGTCGGTGTTTTTTTTATATAATTTTTGCCAAGTGAGGTGGGGTTACCCGTTAAACATCGAATTCTATAGCATTCCAAGTTCTTGCTGGGGAGGTGTCAGCATTGATGCTGGAGCTGAAATCTTCAAAAAATTTTGCTTTAGCGATTTTAAGTTTTCTCCGAAATTTGGCATTGGATTTTTTGAATGCTATAAGAATATCTTGGTTTATGTTTTTTTTTTTGTATTTTTTCCAAGCGTCCTAGCTTTGCCGAGATCAGCGAGTTCTTGGTTCCACCAAGCAGCAGCCTTCATTGATTTTTGGGTAAGTGCAGCGCCTTTGTTTGGGTTGCTGGATGGATCTTTCTCCATTAAAAGTGCTGTTATCTCTCTTTTAAAAGCTGTCCAATTTTTTGAATCGTTTTTGAATTTAGAAAGAGGGAGATTTTGTTTGGAATATGGTTCTAGGTTTACTGTGGAAGTGTAAGGGTGCTGTGTGTGGAGAAATGGGTTGCCGAGCCATCATTTAAGATAAAGAGATTAGAATCGATTATGAAATTTTCCATAATCTTCCCTCTGTTATTTGTGGTGGAACAACAGAATGTTCCATGAATTCACATCCCCTGCTAAAATAACTAGGCGGCTTACTTGATTCAACATCGACTCCAATTCGTTTTTCGAGAAGTTTTGTTGTGGTGGAATAAAGAAACAAAACGAAGAAACGAGCCCGATGGGGGGCTCGGCTGACTCAGCTGGTGGACCCCGGGGCCGTGTTTGTTGGGGTTTATATTATTTTTTTTATATGTCTTGATCATCTATTCGTTCAGTCTCTTTTATAAAATAGGTGTTTTGTTTTATTTGTTCTTGGGATACTCCTTTTTGGAGTTTGGGGGTTGTTGTTGTTGAATTTACATTTGCTTGTGCAGTCAGATTAGCGGCTGCGGGCCGTTAGCGTTGTTTTTGTTGCTATTCTTTATGGGGTTTTTTCCTATTTGGATGGCGGATTTTTTGCAACTTCAGAATAAGTTTTGCTGGATGCTGTTGGGGGTACTGTTCCCTTAAGACTTGTCTGGCTTGTGCATATGGCACATTTTCGAATGGTTTTGATTTTAAGTACTTCCTTTTCTTGAATGGATATCGGGCATTTTTTGAAAGATGATGAGTGACATTCGGAGCAGTTGGCACATGAGATGCGTGTGCATTTCTCAGTTGAGTTATGGGGGAGGTTGCAACCATCACATGAGGGGGTACCATGTCATCGTTTGGTAGTGTGACCAATTTTTTGGCAACTGCGACATCGCATGGGATTGGGATAGTATTATTCTACTTTGATGTTGTGCCAGCCAACAAGTGGGGGAACGAAACAGGTCGAATGTAAAGAGGATAAGGCCAGAGGGACTTTGTTTACCGTCAACAGTTTTGTTAAATTTATACACATCTTTTACTCCTTGTGAACTCATTTCATCGACAATTTCCTTCTCTGGTACGTTAATTAAGCACGGAGCGTATGCTGTTCCTTTAAACGTGTTGAGCTGGTCATGCAGTTTCACGGAAATATCACATACATATCACGATTTTTTCTGAGTTAACTAGAATTAATAGGCTGCCATCGCGCCGCAATTGACTAATACTATCGTAGGCAGTACTTATGCCATATATGGCATGGAAACACTGAAGTTTGTGGGATCGGAGGGGGAGATTACTATAAATTTTGGGTTAGAATCGGAAATCAAAGGAGCGTATTTTTCAAAATTCGTTTTTTTGCGTCTTTTATTTTTGGGTTCCAGCATTTCTTCTGAAAGTATATTGATTATGTCAGATTTGGTGAATTGTTGATCGGGAAGTATATATAGCGTAACAATGGTGAATTTGGGATCTCGAAGAATTTCTAGACTTTACTTGGCATCTAGTTTGAAATGCTTGTTTAATAATTTAACATACATGAAATTGGTTTTTATTTATTTATTTATTTATTGTTTTCACAATTTCAGTCTTCAACTATGTCGGATAAAGAAACACCCGCAAAAATTACTAAGCAATCATTTTCTGATGATGAGCAAGTGGAGCCGCCACCATTTAGTCCAGCTACACTTGGGTTACATCGAGTTGGTACCACCTTGCCGCCTAAGCCACAACCATCACAGCCAATTCAAATGTTAAACGCTCGTGGGATGCCAGCACGAGTTCGTAAACGTAATCGTTTATTTTTCGATGATGAATTAATTAATGATAGCAAGGCTTTAAGAGCTAGCCTTTCACCGCGAAAAACCGGCACAAATTCAAAACCAAATTCACCAGCAAAAACACCATCAAAATTGTTAAAGAAACGAAAAGCACCCGCTTCGCGTTATGAAGGCAAAATCACTCCAGAAAAGCGTACTCCCAGTAAATACATAGCATCCCCGACAGTATCATCATCGCCACGAAACGCGCTTATACCTGCAGATAAACGAATGGGACAGCAAATTGGATTACGTTTAAGAAATCTTCTAAAATTGCCTAAAGCTCATAAGTGGGTTATATTTGAATGGTTTTACTCATTTATAGATAAGCAACTATTTGAAGGAGATAATGATTTTCAAATGTGCTTATCCGAGTCATTCCCGCAATTAAAAACACGGCAGTTAACGCGCCCCGAGTGGCAGAAAATTCGATCATTAATGGGAAAACCGCGTCGTTGTTCTCAAGCGTTTTTTGAAGAAGAGCGCCGAGAGCTCGAACGTAAAAGACAAAAAATACGTTTTTTACAAACTCGCAGACAGGCAAGTGATGTACAAAACTTTTACAGAGATCTTCCCGATAAGATTCCGTTACCTCTACCAGTAGGAACAAAAGTAACCGCTCGCTTACGTGTACCCCAAGATGGTATTTTTAGTGGCTGTGTGGATGCATTCGATTCACTTACATCAACTTACCGAGTTACTTTTGACCGTACTGGATTGGGCACACATTCAATTCCAGATTTTGAAATTGTTTCAGATAATTTTAATGAAATGCTACCGTTAAGTAGCCTTATGCAAGATTTTCGTCCACGTTTTGCTATAAACGGTAATTTTATCCAGACACCTTCGAGAAATCGAAACTCTTTGAACCGTAGCGATCCACTTTTGGGGCAACAGTTTTGTGATAGTCCCTTTAAAAATCCTGTAATTGAACGTGATACTATTGGTGGTTTTCCGGTAAAACTATTAGAGACTATTGTGCGCTTGAAGGCGGCTATCGCGACAAAAAAATCCAAACTCAATCGTTTAAGGGAAATGAATGCAGAGGCAGAGATAAAAAATTCGACTGCATCTACGTCTTCATCTTCGTCTGTGGGGGGGGAGCACAATCTTTCCGAAGAATTTCAGCGTCGTTACGCCAGCATCGTTATAACAATGGAAAAAATGAATCGTGACATGCAAGACTATTTAAATAGCATTCAAAGTTTTGCAAGCGATTTGTCCCGTGATCCACAGGTGCAAGCCATGTTGGCGCCATCTTATTTGCGTGAGAAATGCCGAGAAGCTGCCGATGACTCAGTCGCGCGTAACAATCAAGGAACTGTACAAGACAAACATGTTTTGCGTTTAATTAAAAATTTAGCAACAGTACTTTTGGTTGCATCCCATCTAAGCAGTGAATCTAATTCACAGGTAACAAAAGTACTTGAAGGATGCATTGAAGAAGTGAAAGCTGGTCTACTAGACAGTGAAAATGTAGAAGTATTTCAAAAGCATGTTCAAATACATTTGCATCACATTCGATTGGGTATCGGTCAATTGGCAATGTCGCCTGGCCGAAGTATGAACAATTCTACTTTGACCGGCTCAAATGCAATTACTGCAGATACAAGCGACGAATCTGGTAGAAGCTCACCTATAATATAAAACTGTTTTATTCGTGTTCTATTGTAAATTATGATGAAATAAAATAAATTTGTTTCCCTTATTTTTTTTTATTCATCAGAGAAAAATGTGTTTTGTATAAGATTTATTTAAATTGGAAGTTTTTTCAATCACTATTCTCGTCATCATCCTCATCATCTTCATCTTCACTTGATTGGTCCAACCACTCAATGAGTTTTTGTAAAGATGCTTTCAGCCATTCGGATTCATCATCTATCTCGCCATGCCAAGTACGTATAGAGTCCTCTGATATGAATTCCTTATCGTAAAGGTAATGAATCACTTGCGCAACTTTCGCTCTAAGTGCAGGTTGCTCGTCGCAACATTCCTTTAAAAAAGATTATGGCGTCTTTTGTAAAATACTTGCAAAAAGAAAAAACAAATAAAAAAATACCTCCACTGCCTTGAGGCAATCCAACATGGCGTCGTCGCTTTTTATGTAATTTGATACCACAGGTCCTAATCGGTTAAGCACTTGATTTATAACGCTCAACACATTTGCATTAGCTTCTTTAATCGGTTGTAAACTAAATACCGCTTTGACCACGTTGAAATTCACCTCTTTTAACGACATGTTGTAGGCATAACGAGATGAGTTGATTTCAAGAATTAAGAAATCCGGATTGGATTTCTCCTGGTAACCGCGAGCCAAAGAATCCAAAACCTCGGACAAGAATACTAAGAAGTATGCAAGAAAGGAGCAGCAGGATTAGCAGGAAAATAGTTTCTATACACAGGAGGTTACTATTGGCATCATCAGGGATTGGTGAACCTTGCCGTGACTCGCCTTCCTCATCGCTAGATGAATTGTAATCGCTTTCATCGTCATATGTTAATGGCAGTTTTTTCATTTTAGGAATGCCAGACTTAACTGGTTCCAGCAGATCCTCATCTTCTGAATCCGGTACATAGCGTTCTTCTGAGTCATCAAGAATATAAGCTTTTTCCGCAATTTTTTTTGTATCATCTGTGAAAGAAATAAGTCGAATGAGAACGTTATTATTCAACACATAATTGGTATTTCTACATATTAGTACGTCGGTCGCAGTAGGTTTTGCTTCGAGCCAGAAATACATGGTGCGATTTATATTTCAGATCATCTTTTTTTTTCATCATTTCAAATATATTTGGTCGACAAAAATTTATTATGATGCAACTCACGCCGCAACAATGTCTTGAAGTTATAAAAGCACCTCATTTAAATAATTGTTCAATTGTGAATGCGCGGAGAAAATTGACTGTACAGCAAGTTTACCATTAAGCGTATAATAATTTTGAAAATTTACATACTCCGTAATATGAAGTAAAGTGTGATTGCGAACGAAATCAATGTGAGGCAGTGTTTGCAAGAGTGCAGGCGACGCTAATCGACGATATGCACATACAGGACACTCTCGGTAGAGTGAACAATCACATAGAGTGAAAACATAAAATTTTATACAGACTACTCTACAGAGTGAACCCATATTTTTAACACAGCAAATTTATCGTTTGTTTTGTGTACTTCGTATCTGTCATCGTCCTACGTTTTAATTCTAGGTTGGGTAAATATTCTCTTGCAATTTCATTCGTTTGGTTGGTTTGGACAGTATATGAAATGAAATTTTTTTTTGGCAAAAATGAGTCACAAGCATTTAACTTTTATAGAAAAAACTGAAGTTTTAAAGGAGTTGTCTGCAGGTAAGATAAAGTCCTTGTCATGATCCATTCGAATTTTACAAAAGACAAAAATAAAATTCTAGGTGTTTCGGGTACAGTATTTGCAAAAAAATATGGAAAAGCCAAATTGACTATATGCGCTATTAACAAAAAGGCCAATATTATAGCAAAGGTGGCTAATACTTACTCTAGCCCTGGAAATAGGAGGACGCTGAAAGCATCTGAACTACCTCAGATGGCAAAGGCGCTTTATAAATGGTTCCTAGAATAGCGGAGGAAGAATTTACCTATTAGTGGCCTAATCCTGAAGCAAAAAGCCATTGCAAGAGTCCGCCTTCATAGCAAGTGACCGGTTGGGTGCAACAATTTAAAAAGAGGTTTAGTGTTCGGTATCTGAAAATATCTGGGGAAAAATTGTCGTGACAACCAGAACTTGTATGTGCATTTAAGAGGCAATTTAAGAAAACAATTCAAGATATGGATGAGTCGGAGCTATATTGAAAGTTTCTACCAGGGAAAACGTACGAGTATGTGGCATCACCTGAGAAAACTACTCTTGGACGCAAAACAGAAAAGCAAAGGATAACTTTTTTGACGTGCACCAATGCCACAGGTCGGGACAAATTGAAGCCGCTAGTGATAGGCAAAGCGAAAAACTCTCATCCATTCAGAAATATATCTGTACCTGTACATTACAGAAGCTTCAAATAGGGGTGGATGACTGCAGCCATTTTTAAAGACTGGTTCAGTAACTTTTTTGTTCCCGAAGTTACGAATTTCTTTAAAAAAGACGGCTTACCAGTCAAAGCTCTACTTATTTTGTATAATGCTTCTAGTCATCCCCCGGAGAGTGAGCTAAGAAATTCAGATGGTAGCATAACAGTAATTTATATGCCTCCAAATGTAACTCCACTCATCCAGCCTATGGATCAGAACTTTTCTATAGAAAAAGCTTGGTGTTATCGCTTGTTGCAGAAAAATCAGAAATTTTTTTTATCATAAACGTGGTGTGTTTTGTAAATTTCATTGAATTATATGTCAGACAATATGTGTGAAGCTGTGAAATCTATAACAATGCTTCTATTATTCAAAAATGTTGGAGTAACATTCTTGGATCCGATGAAACCTATGACGATGAAGACGATATACCCCTTAGTATTCTTCGTAGCTATCCAATAACAAATCTTGCCGATGATGTGATTGATTTGCTCAATCATATTAATGTTGAGGTAACACACGCAGTCGTTGATATCAACAACTGGAATGAAGATCAAATGCCATCGAATATTGAGGAAGTGGAAAAGGAAAATGAAGATGAAAAAGAGAGTCAATAAGTTTCTGACCGCCCGGCATGTTCTATTTCTTCAAGAGATGCTATTCATTCATTTGACAAAGTACTTAAGTGGGCAGGATGTAATGAAGTTATCAAACGGTTGCAGGAAAAGGCAGTGCAAATTGATTTAAATTTAAGGAAAGAACAAACAAAAGGGCCTAATTACTTTACAAAAATATAAAATATTTTGCCTTTTATGTACCTACGTATGTACAAATCTTAAAAAAATACATTTGAAATGAAATGCTTTATTATTTTTAAAAACATTGAATTAAGTTTATTGTTCATTCATGATTTATTATGAATTAAAAGTTGTTAATGAATTTTGCTTTATTTTTTGTATCTTTTGACAAAAAATAAGAAAAAAACATTTCACAGGATACACTTGTATCTGCCTTAAAGTAGAATGCCTTAAAGTTTGCACGCTCGGTAATGTGAACAATCTCGCTCGTATGAACAGGCCTGGTTTTTATTAATTCACTCTACCGAGAGTGTACTGTGTGTTTATTAAAAAAAAGATTTACATTTTTATCGGAGTAAAATATCATTGTCGCAACTGCTACAGGTAAATAATTATGAACAATTTTCCTGAGCATGCTTTTATTTAAATAAAATATTTTAATAACTTCAAAATGTTTATGCTAAATTGCTATCGATCACTTTTCACGACTGCGATCGACAAAAAAAGAAAAAGCACATTAGTCGGAAAGCTCAGTCTTCAAACTAAATCATCAGAAACAGATTCTTAACCAACATGAAAATTTTTACGTTTCTTGAAAATCTACGTTCATATTTTCATTATATGTACAGTGACCTGTTACTTGTGACTTGTAATCCTGTAAAAATTATTTCGAGTGAACGACTATACAAAATAGTGTTTAAGTTAACATCAATCATAAAATTGGGAAAACAAATTTTTATATTTTCTAATTTTGAGTAAAACTATTTTCAAAAAAAATTCTCGTTAATTTCTAAGTACTCACTGTACTGTACTGTACACTGCACAAATAGACACTTGCGCTAAGTGATTTCTGTCGCTGAAGAGGGGGATGGGTGGGGTGGTGCGTGCAGTGAGTGTTAAAAAATATTATGAGTGTTTTGAAACTAAAGCATTAAACGTGAATGAATGAAAATCGAAATTACAAATTAAAACACATTAACATTATTTTATTTTGCCTGCTATTGTAACATATAACAAATTATTTATATTCCTTTTAATTATACCTTTGATTGTAAATGCTTACGTTCCGATGGTTGAACTATGAAAGAGGCTGAGTTTAATACAAAATCGATTAATTACCATAACGAATGATCGCACAAAGCATAATAACAATTAGAGCAATACGAATGTTAGAGAGTAATGTAAGAGCGCAATGTAAAAGAAGAATATAAGAATAAAGAAATGATATGCGCTTGTCGATAGGTGACCAAATCAATAAATGATACATTAGTTAATACAAACTCTTATACGACATATGGAATGAGTACAATTTTAAGTTAACATATGTTAATATACAGCAAATAGCGATTGAAATAGTATACAGGTTACAAAAATCAAAATAGGATAAGTTAGGTATGTTTGTCATATGGAAACACTTAGCAAGTCCCGAACAATGAGTATTGCCATAAAATAATTTGAAGTTAATTTTGTCTTTTTTGATATTTTCTTTTTTTTTATTAACTGAAAATATTACGAGTATACTGCTAAATACCCCCGAGAAAATATAATTAAACTTTAGCTCCAGGCGCCTGCCTGACAGTTGTTGACATATCGTTAGCGGAGCGACGAAGTCGCGTAAACGGCTAAACTCTCCTAAAAAAAAGGTTAAAATTACTTTACCGAGCGAAGCGAGCCACCCATTACATACTTTAAATACACCAGACTTTTCTAGTGAAAATTAAAAAGTTTAAAAATAAAAAAAAATAGAAAGAAAAGTTTCCTCACCAAAATTCTTTTACAGAACATCTTAGAATGATCCATATTAAATAAAAAAATAAAAAAATAAAAAATAAACATTTCTTAGTTCGCATAATGGAAACCTGAGCCTTCAGAACACCAACTTAAATCGGATTCGAATTGCAATTCCGATTCCTTGATTGAATTGCTTCTTCAGAATTGATTTCGAATCCGATTGACAGCTAAATTCAAATCAGTTGTTTTTTGTTGTGCTGACGTTTGGTGAAGCTGTGTTATTTTCAAGTTAAAATAAATAAAAATGAACTCAGGAGTATTGCTGGCATTGTTATCTAGCAGCGAGCCTCAAGAAAATGAAAAAGTAAAGCGAATGATCTTGCGAGACCACGGTAATCCTTTACAATTACGAGATTCTGCGTAAGTAGTGCACATTTATTTTTTCGAAAAGTTTAAAACTTTGCTTGCAATTTTATTGCACAGTTCCGCATAAACAAGGATGCATTTCAAATGATTTTAAGGGAGGTTGAACCACTAGCTCAGCGGTCGTCCATTCCGCCAATACTTCCATTGACTGCTACCCTCTGCGATTTCTTGCTGAGGGAGGTTTTCATCGTTCGGTAGGAATGCACTCGAACGTTGCTTTAAGGAGAAGCACAATTTAGAAAATAATAACCGAAACCCTTGGCCTCCTAGATAGGAAGTGGTGCCAGAAGTGGATACAATTTCATACTGCCGATGAGGAGCGACGGCAAATTAAAAGAACCTTTTATTAAAAATTCGCAATACCAGGCATAATCGGTTGTGTTGATGGCACTCACATCAAAATCGCAAAACCCAAAGAAGGCTTCCATTAGTACAAAAGAAAAGGATTCTTTAGCATCAATGCTATGGCGGTGAGTTGAATTTAACTTTAAAAGCTGAGAATTTTAAGTGTAACACTCAGTGCTCATATTTCAGGTTTGCGATCACAATATGGTCATAAAGGCAATAGATCCAACATCGTTGTACTTTGATTCAATGTTATAGGTTTTCCCCTAAAAAACAAAGTTTTTTTCACAATTTTTGCAGAATATTTACGCGACAAAATTTTTAATTGCTTACATTTTTCTTTAAAATCAGTTAAATAGTTTTTCGGTTTTTTTACTACAAATCACTTACAAACTGTTTCATCGGATTGAATCCGAAAATCGGAATTCAGAACACCAAATTTCTGGAATCGGTAGAATCGGAATTGAAATCCAAAATTCGAAATTCAGAACACCAACCGTCGGAATCAATTCCGTTTCTGAACCAATTCGGATTCTAGAACAGCCCTGATTATTTTACCTTTATCCTTTTTTTTTTTTGGAACCTTGTCGGAAACTTAGGCTTCATTTACTTTCCGAAGACTTTTTTTGATCGTGGTAATACTAATTCAATACCGTCCAACGTTGCTATGAATACATATGTTAGAAAAGAATGAATAACCTCGGTTTAAGCGGCATTTTCCAGTTACAATAGACTGCAAAGTTTTCGGTTATATGAATTATTATGCCATTATTGCTCGATATGCAGAATCGTCATCAAATTCGTTTGCAACTAAACCCCCTATTGATTCCAAAAAACGACAGTGATTGCAATTTGCGACTCTTTGTCATCTAAAGTTCTACTCCAATTATTAAATTTTGTCTGATGGTCATCACAACATATTTTATGACAACGCCGTCGTCGGCGAAAAGAAGAGAAGTTGTTCAGGATCCTAGGAAAACAAACAAATGAACAAATCATGAGTCAATTTTAAAAGGACTATTGAAAATCAGATGAAGATATTCTTCGTCTTTTCCAACTAATTATTCGGTCTCGTTTTCACTGGTGAGCTTTAATCAAGTAGGTGTGTTCAAACGTACATAACGAGAAATTTTATATTTCTAGGATTGTATTAGTCGGGTTCGCGCAATTTTTCGTAGTTATGTTGATAAACATGTCTTAAACACATCTGTACACTGGTGAAGAAGTTGTAAAGAAGGTTACATGTGTTTTGGCAAAATGGATCAGAGTATTTACATTAAATTTAGCTGTAAAAACATATTTTATTCCGTAACAAAATTTTAGTCAAATGCTCAATAAAGAGTACTACCTACAAGTCCAACGCCGTTTGCGGGAAGCAATTCGAAGAAAAAGCGAAACAATTTGTAGCTTTTGTACCACGATGATGCTCCTGCACACAGTTCATAGCTGGTTCGTGGATATTTGGCGAAAAACAAACCTGTAATGATGCCCCAGCCTCCATATTCGCTTGATATGAACCCGTGTGACTTTTTCCTGTTTCCAAAAATAAAAAGAACCTTAGGGACCGTCATTTCTCAAGCGTATATGAAATTAAAAGCTCGGAACAACATCATCCGAAACTCACCGAATCTACTTATACTCTGAATTCTAACTAACAGGCAGCGCAGCCCGGAATAGCATCGCACAACCGACTTTACCAACAACTACCTCCTCCAAAATGAACAGGTGTTTTTTGAGACTTAGACTTGGACATACACAAATGACGCACAGACATCTTATGAAAGACAATCGTTCTGTGTGCCAGCTTTGTCAATCGAATGCTGTCCTGTCAATTGAACAACTCGAGTGCCCAACAGTAAATCATCATTGTAACAAGTTATTTAACAAAAAAATTCATAGACCTATTACTAACCTCCTCTACTCAAAATATCAAAGACGTATACAATTTATTACAGAAACTAAAACTTGAAAATTACATTTAAAGGAAATGATCTCTTCAATGCTAGCCCATAGCCCTGGTTAGCCCTGATGCGCTGTATCATATAGATTAAGATGTAAATTTATTTATCTTTTAATAAACAATAATAATAATAAAAGCGCATCGCTGAGAGAAATAAGTGCTATCCCAAAGATCGAATTCCAAAAATGTTTCGGTGACTGGAAGAAACGCTGGCATAAGTGTATAATAACTAATGGGGACTGCTATGAACGTGATGACATTGTTGTAGATAAATAAATAAAACTGTTTCCAAAAAATTACAATTCCCGTTACTTTTTGAACACACCGCGTATATCAAACAATAGATCAGGTGTTCCCAAGGTGTGAGCCGTGGCGTCCTGGTGCGCCGCAGAAAGTAAAGAGCGGCGCCTGCGCTGTGAGTTAGATATATTAAAAGATAATAACTATATTAAAGACAAAATAGTACGTATTTCTTGTATATTATATCTTATACGATTTTATTTTAAATTCACAAAATTAAAAATTTTTTTAAGCTTCGCGCTGCTTGTAAACTGAATTTTTAAACATACCTCACTTTGCAACATTTAACTGCAACCGCAGTACCTTTGTTGGCAACCTCTTTTTTGACACATCAGTCCAGCGAGAACGAGATAAATAAAAAAATTACCAACCTGGCTGACATGCGCAATGCGTATTTTCCAAATCACAATTCTCAACACACTTGGTTCCTCGGCCCAGTGAGTGAATGATACATATAAATTCTCCAAATAAGTCGAAGGCAAGAGGGTTATTTCTGTGCTAAAGAAAGCGTTTGTTGAACAAAGAGGTATAAATCGCAGCGAGAAATAAGAGCAAAAACGGGAAACATATTTAGTAGTTGTTCATGACCGTTTATTGAAGGGTCGGGCGTGTCGTGGTGTCTTGTTTTAATTGTGTTGCTTGTTTTTCGTCAAAAATCTCACGTGAAATGGACAGATTTTTTTTAAATAAACAAGACGGTAATTCAAGTGATACAGATAAAGTATCTACTAGTGGTGGCGGGGAAGCAAAGAAGCGAAAATATCGTAAATACGATGATAGCTATTTGGACCTTGGGTTTACTTCAACAGAAGTAAACAATAAAAAAAAACCGCAGTGTGTGCTTTGTTGAATATACTATCATCCGAAAGTATGCTTCCGAGTGAGTTAAAGCGACATCTCGAGACGATTCATCGAACTATGACATTTTCATCGGAAACTACCAAATTTAATAAAAATAAAAAACATGTTCACTCAGCAAACCTCAGCACTTAACGCACTGTTAGCATCATCCAAGGTGGCAAAATGCAAAAAACCTCAAACTATTGCAGGAAAGCTTATTTTACCGGCTGCTCTCGACACGGTGAATATTATGGTGGGAGAATCAGCAGCAAAATTAATTTCCGAAGTACCTTTATCTAACAATACTATCAGTCGAAGAATCCATGACATAATGGGCGACCGACCCAAATAAAAATTACCCAACTTTAATGGAGGTAAATAAGTATAGGTACATATATGATACCGAATTGCAGTGCCTATTTAGCAGGATGTTAAATTATATCCACAAGAAATACAAATCTGGAATGTCACGTCACGTTTTTCATAAAAACAAAAATCACTACATGAACTACATGACTTAGACACACTTTTTAAAGACGAAATATGATGAATTGTAATACTTACCATATTCTGATGTGTTCTCTTGTACTAAATTCTTTGCTAGTTTTGAATTTTTCGGTATGACACACCCATTTCCTATAACCGTACCCTCGGTTAATGATGAATTTGCTCCTATTCTTGCACCAGGTCCGATAACGCAAAAATTTAATATGCAGCCATCCTCAATAATAGCATTATCCATAATATAAGCGAATTTTAATTTGCAGTCTTTTCCAATTTTACAATTTGCCCCAACTACACTTGAGGATAACACCGAACCAGCCTCAATTAAACTTCTCTCCTTTACAACTACATTCTCTCTTAAGGTAACTTTTGCCACACTTGCACTAGAACTCTTATAAATATTGTTCTTGAGGAAAATATAATTCTGCCACAAACAACACACTCCCATATCAGGCACAAGAGGATAGGCCCAACGATTTATCACATCATTGCTTACAATTTGATAAGCCAACCAATTGTTAACCTTGCGTGCATATTGTTCTTTTGGCAATAATGAGACATATATTCGACTGTCCAGGAGTTCTTCATTGATTAAAATCCCTTTAATGAAATCGTCGCGAGTTTCGAAATCGAAATTATCACTAAATAGTGAAAGCATTGATGGTGATCCAATAGCTATCTGTGGATCGATCAGGTTATGATGTAGGGATACTTGTGAATTGGCTAGGAATACATCTAATTTTATTTCAAAATGCGATTCTTTAGAATTCATTTTAATGCGCTGATGAAAATGTAATCGTTTATTTTGTGAATCCATTGCGATCATAACTTCATTGCCACTTCGTAAACGTGAAGATGCTTCTTTAAATATGACTGTAGCAGCCGCCCCTTTATCGTATTTAAGAGTTTTCCTAAAATGAATAATATTTGCATTAAATCCCATGTGTACGTATGTATTCCTGCTTAATATCTCTTACTTATGTTGATCGAAAATTGGCCGTAAATCTGCATTTGTTACTGTATCAGCTCCCATTATTATAAAGTTGCCACGAATTAATCCTTTAGCATCTAGATCACGCATAGCATCACCAAAGGAACGACACGATTCACCTCCAATCACTTGCACAGACATATTCACTGACCACGAGCAACGTGATGCAATACCTTTCCTGAAAAAGAAATAGTATTTTGTTTAATCCGTCTAACCTTATACATGGGAAGATGCCCAAATTACTTGATATGATGTCGAACATCGTTCAAAAAATAGCTGGAGAACACAAAAACTTCTTCAATTCCACTATAGTTTAAAGACTCCAAAGCATAGTCAAGCAGGGGCACGTTAACTAGCGGCAAAAGAGCCTGAGAATTCATTAGAATAAAGTAGACATGAATTATGTTAATTAAATCTTCAACTTACAGTAGATGTTTTATCAGATAGGGGACGGAAATTGTCAACATTACTATCGGCTATTAATATTGCTTGGATTACTTCTTTTTCTTGAAATTGATTCATTTTGAAAAATAAAAAACAAAACTCCTTTCTAATTTGCCAACACTAATGTTGCCATATATCAATTCATTATTATTCCATTACAAAAAACCTCGAAGATTATGCAGCAGTTGGCTAACCTTTAGGTATGATCTACTCTATGATTTCAACCTTAAGGCTTTAACTACACTTTCAAATGAAATTCAATCTTTAGTTAATTTCTGAGTTAGTTTTAATCTGTTGAAATGTGATTTGTGAAGTGTCTAAAAGCACTTCACCTCTTCATGGCAATATTTATATTACGATTAAAAAAAAAAATTATGAGATTTTTCCAGTGTTGTCTAGGATAGTCCAAACCTTTAAGGCACTACTCTGAGATATTCTAAAATTTCCGGAAATGGAGGGCATGCTTATAGAGTTTTCGTTTGGCCTTTTTTCGTGCTCCGAAGCAGAAAAGTGACGTAAAACCATTTCCCCTCATTTTTCTAGAAACAAAATTTTGCTTCTCGTTTTCATTTGAGAATCAAAATTTCTTTCCTGGATTTTATGCCAAGATGTATAAACGTCAAATAGTATAGTGTGTCAAACTATATTTCTGTTTTTGTGCAATAGGCTGTGTTTGGCCAGTTCCGAAGAATTTTTTAGTGTTCCATTTAAATGAAAATCGGAGTACACAAAAAAAAACCTTTTGACAGCCCAAACGAAAACGCCATTAATGTTTGTCACATGCTGGGACTGGGTAACCAATATTTGAATATATGCAGTTCAGTCAAGATTAAGTTAAGAATCGAATTGTCTTAGTTATTGGAAGTTGTTTTTGGAAATGGCCTTTCATACGCACTAAAATATTCTTTAATTAACTGACTTGCCAGAATTATTTCTTAATCAAATAGTCGTCTGATGTCAGTGATATGTATTCAGGGTAGAAATTAGATGCTACCAACTTCGAGGAGAAATATTAAAGTTATTTTCACACTGGTTACATGCATGCATACCAAGCCCTTAAAGAAAGTATGCTTTATAATGAAATTCGGGTAAAGCCAAGAGTATCAAACCTAACTTTTTTCTAGTTATAGGGCTGAGAGAATGATAGATAAAATTTAAGATTAGTTATATAACATGATATAAGCGGAGTCTTATGAATTAAAGCAATACGTCTATTTGCGTACTGTCTAAAACAACAAAAAAAAACATCCCAAAACTGTCTAAATCCCTCGTGGTTGTTATGGTTTTTCATAGTTTTCCGTACGTGACCATACAAAATATTAGTGTACAATGGCTGGTGCTGATTTTAGCCAATATGAGATTGTGGTAACGAAAGTGTTCGCCTCCATCAAGGCGTCTTTTCCCGAAAGCTGTTGGTTGTCTCTATAATTGGCGCTTGCAATAAATGATACTAAAGCCCAGTCATCCAACCACGATTACAGCAATATGTTTGGCCTTTGAAACAATTTGCTTAAAATTGAGATTGGTTCTCTTCATGAAAACAAGAAAGCTGACTAATTTGGCTTAGGTACATCTAAAAGGCGTCCCTTGAAGTATCACGGGGCTAAAAATGTCGCAAATGAGCTTTTAGCAAGACATGGAACTTGCCATCAAGTAGCGCCCTTTAGGTTTGCACGGCTAACGTGACATGTTTTTTTTTTGTATAAAAGTGAAAAAATTGTTGGCTGATCACATAAGATCGTCGATGATGCATGTTAAATCTAGGAAGTGTGTTGAGAAAATAACGGGAATTTTTAAATTTCGCAGGTTTGGAGAGTCCGATTGTCAAATTTTTTTTTATTATGTTGGTATACATGCTCCTGAAGTATGATACAATTTTCAGTTGTATTCATTGTTTACTTTGTCTGTGACGGCGGCTAAGGTTAGATAGGAAATGATACGGATGCAATAAGTGTTGTCATAAGCGTACCTAAAAGATCTGTACTAGGAGCTTTATATGCATATGTTAATGAAATGCAAAATGTCGTAAACTACTCTCGCTTAGAGCTTTTTGCTGATGGTTGGTCTTCTATAATACATATATATTTCGTGTAATGACTTAAATAATTGTATCGTGAAAATTAATTACGATTTAAGTCAGTTAGACATATCGCTTCAAATGAACAAATTGAGATTAAATGTTGGCAAGGACAAATGTATTCTGAATCTAAGATAGTAATAAATAATGAAACTGTTGGCAATATTAATAAAGCACTTAGGAATTGTAATAGACTCCAATTTAAATTTTAATAGTCACATTTTGAAAGAAAAAAGGTAAGAGATAAGCCTTTTTGGAAGAATATGTAAAAAAACAACTTCAAAATTAAATGCAATAAACGTATATAACACAATAATTAAATCACATTTTGAATTTTGGTCAACAATCTTACATTTAGCAAAGAACTATTTTAGAGAGATTGCAAGAATCCCAAAACAAAGATATGCGAATTATATATAAATGGTTAAATGTTAAACAAAAATGATAATGAATATACAAGGTAGCGCAAAAGCCATCACCCTTTCTGAAGATCCTATAATTTTTGCAAATGACGGCAAATGTCAATTCTATTTTGACTTTTGTGAAGTAAACAGATACAAAATACACGACAACAAGACATGAATCGCTAACACCGCGTCTCCACGAGACACAAATAAGTATGTCAGATTAAATTTCAGACATTTTTTCTTTTGACTTAGGTGGGCGAATTATTACATGGCATTTCATTCTGTAAGTGTAAGTTAGCTGATTAGGTGTGAACTTCGTTCTACAATATACGGGACCCAGTCAACTTTGCTTCATTGTTTATTTTTTTTTTCACATTCCGTGTCAGTCAAACTGACAAGCGCTGTCAAAAAAAATCAGGTCAACAGCTATGTCTTGAGTAAAAACCAGACATTTATTTCGTGCAATATTTTTTATCTGCAAGCTACCAGTCTCCACTGGACATTTTGCTTTCATGAAAATACCAGCGATGTCTCGTGGAGACGCGTTGGACGCATTTCCATCTCTGTGGATATGTGAATAAGCAAAATTATCGCTTCTGTCGCACCGAAAATCCGCGTATAACCCACCAAGAGCCATTACACCTGCACAAAGTTACTGCATGCATTGTGTGCTGTTTACGCTGGAGGCGTCATCGGACTTTATTTTTTCGAAAACGCCACGGACCAAACGACGGCGAGCGCTACAGAGCCATGCTCAACGTCGTTCTCCTTCTTCTATTGGATAAATTGGGTTTAGTTTTAGTTTTAAATGCATTTTATTATCTTAATCATTAACCCTTACATACTAACAAAAAAATGCTTAAATGCTAGCTTAAAATTACTTAACAATCTTATATTAACTTATTGGCCCCACACAAGCACCACTGGAGAAGATGTGGTTCCAACAGGATGGAGCAACGGCGCATACTGCACGAGCTACAACCGAACCAAAGTTTTCCATTCATAAAAAAAACCACAGCCGAAGAACATCGGTTGACAACTTTTGCGCCACTTTGTACTTATTTTTGTGTTTAAAATGAAAAATGATTTGTTACCGAGGTACTTATGTAATAAAATATTATGTCATTAATGTACACACAATCATAACGTGTAGTAAAAATAATTTTCGTCTTCGTTTATGTAAAAGGCAACGGGCGCAGAATATAGATTTTTTTTACAAAGGGTTGAAAATGATTAACGATCTACAAGACGAATTAAAACTAGAGAATCAGTTATTTAAATTAAAAAAAATTATATTATCACTTATGTTAAAATGAATTACGAAGTATGATTATTGTAACAATATTTTATTTTATGTTAATGCTAAATAATATACATAGATTGAATAGAATAAATTAACCAACTTGGATGGAAAACTTTCCAGATTTTAACCGCTTACCTCTGAATTCCCCTATGCTTGTGACCCTGTCTGCGAATACGCGTGAATTGTCACAATGTCAATTCGTCCCACATTTCACGATCGACGTCATCAATATTACACATACATATATAATAATTTACGCATGAATTGCTATTATTGTGGCAAATTTTAACCTAACTAATCAATCCATTGCGGTCCGCAGGCGGCAGGCCTAGCTATTGTGCGTTTTTCCTACAGTGGATTTACAAGCAGGATTAAATAAGTACTAGTAAAGTTTACCATCTATGTTAGCTAATTTATTGTTTTCAGTGCGCAACTTTTCTTCTGTATAGTGAATTGAAACGCACTATATACATTGAACGGTCGTGCATAATACATGTTTGCAATAGTGTGTGTGTTTTTTTTTAAAGTAAATTTATAAGAGACAAACGATTGTAAAAGTATTAGACGAGTTTGCAATATAGTTTTGTTCATATATGCTTTATTACTCACTGAAGCGATTAGTAATGCTCATAAATACGAGTATACGAGTATACGGAATACTTATAAAATATGAATAAATATTCTTCTATAGAAATGATAGGATAGTTTTAATGTAGAAACTGTAATCTAGTACCTCATTATACGAACGTCTACGTTTACACTCAACGTACGCACATGAAAAAAGAAACAAATAAACAATATAAAGTGTCAAATTTTGGTAGGCTATTGCATTGCACTACGAAAACTATAGTTGGTCAAATTTTTCTTATTGTGATCATGGCGATGTTTTACATATAATCGATAAATTTTATATTGCTAGTATTTTTTATAAATAATATAATTTTTAAAATATTACAATTAGAGGAAACAGGTAAGTTTCATCCAACATAGTGTGGTAGAAGAGAGACACTTCTTTGTACACAATAGGCGAGCTGGATCTTCTCTTTGTTTTTAATTTTTATTTTCATTAACAATATTAACAAAACACACATAAAAAAGAATATATTCATTAATTTATAGAATGAAGAAATAAAGAAAATTAAACTCAAATACATAAGGACATTCGCAGAAAGGTGAGCAGATATCTATTGTAGTTTACTTTTTCTTTACATAATTCTCAAATAGTTTCGCAGTTATAAATATTTGAGTGCTTTTCACCAATATTTAAAATATAGTTAGTTTTATTTCTTCATAATATACATACCTAAACAATTAGGCTATTAAGTATAGAAAAAAAGGGAACCAAATTAAATTATTTATTTCTTTTTGTTTTGTTGGCAAAGTGCGGACAAATTTTATTCAGTCCAAGGTTGTTTGCCACCTCTTTCGCTGACAAAGATTTGGTTGTCCCGCGATGATGCTATCGTTCGACGCGTAGAAATATGTATGTACATCAGACACGGCACTAAGGTACATTACGATAATGAAAATGTGTGTTTTTTTTTTCATTATTTGTTCATATTTTTGCCAAGAAATTTTCATTCAGGTTCGCCGCGCTCGGAATGTCCTGCCTTTCCTTTGTTTCAAGTCAGTAGTACATGTACATGTGTAGTGTAAATATTT
Source organism: Volucella zonaria (assembly GCA_963966105.1). Lineage (NCBI taxonomy): Eukaryota > Metazoa > Arthropoda > Insecta > Diptera > Syrphidae > Volucella > Volucella zonaria. The sequence goes on from OZ014532.1 coordinate 164,119,284, forward strand.
AATATGGTTTGCCGAGGCATCTCTGTCGATTTGTTGTCTTTTGAAATCGAAAAAACTAATGTAAACAAAGAAAATTGATAAATTTGCTTTTATCTACTTATTACCGGAGAAACTGTTTCGGTAAGGGAATGACAAAAAAAAAAAATGTTGCTTACATGATTGGTTCACAAATATTTTAAGGTCGTTCAGAAATTTATGAACAAACATCAGTGATTCCGTATGCTGACTGAACCTGCGATAGGTTTGTCCTTAAATATTACTTTCACTGAGACTTATTTTTAATGCAGTGCGAAGAGAAAATTTCTTGGCCTCTGTTTTCTAAAAAAAATTTATTGAATGTTATGTAAACATTATCTTATCTTGCTGCAGCGTGAAAAGTAAACAATATTAATTCATATTCATTCCCCATCTTATCTATGTCTATTTATTCTTCACTAAAACGAAAGAGTTTATTTTTATATATTTTTTATTTTTTATTTTTTTCAGGTAAAATACCTTTGAGTAGGTCTACACGAACTAATAACTAACAGTTTTACGCCTAAGATTTATTAAACGAAGAAATGATATCAAAAGGACCTGCAAGTGTTTTTCGTAATATTTACAATCAGGAATTGTATCAAGCTAAGCGGGCAAGAAGAAACATTGAAATCAGTTCCAAAGGTAAATAAATAAAAAGATTCCGATTTGATAATACAAGATAAGGTAATTTACAATTTTGGTTATCTACAGTACTGATTTAAGCTAAATGTATTTGATTACTTTATTTTGTTATGCATTGTCGGTTATTATTAAAATTTCTTGCAAAGGCATATTCCTTTTTGATTGGCTGATACTTTTACTTACTTGTCCTAGCGAGCCTTGAAGGTTCATAGCGAATAAATAAAAGAAGTCTTTTTTGTTGAAGCACTGATGTCCATTCACATGATGTGACCATGTACCTACACATCTTTCATCTTTATTCAGGGTATAAAAACCGCGGTTACATTTTCATATTTTCAGTTTCGTGGGTAGATATGTACATATGACCAAATTGACTCTGAAATTAGCTCAGCTATTGTATTTATCATCCAGTTTCCGGCTACACATAGCGAACCTGGTAAGATAAGTGTTTTATAAGCAAGATATTTATTCTCCGATTTAAAAGTTTTAAATCTAACTGTTGGGACACTCCGAAATAGTAACGCTTGATCAGGGCTATACGAATATTTCTACATCAAGGTGTCGTTTGTGGAACTTGCATTTTCCCCGAGAAAGATAAATTATAACTGTTAGGGTTTAAAGACAACAAGTGAACCTTTCTTTCGGGTGTAATTATTACGATTGACTTCAATTATATACATAAGAGATTTACATTAATTCATGTTTCAATTCCATTTTAAGATAAAAGAGAGAGCAAACTTAGACTTGTGTCTGTACAACAATTTGTATAGGTTTGAAGAGAAGATATTGAAAATGTATTAACACTTTCCCTCAAAACTGTACATATGATATTATCAAAGATATATTTAAGTAAGGCCTAATTTTTTAACAAGATTGCAATGTTTAATTCTCATAAGATTCTTAGTGTAGTGAGTATGTCTGCAGCCATTTTGTCAGTCGGGATGTATTTGACGATGATGACATTCTTCTCAAACAGATCGTAAACGTGGTGAAACTTAATGTCGATATGTTTCATCCTCGAGTGTTGCACGGGATTTTTGTAGAAGTACTGAGCGCTAATATTGGCGTGCAACAATTTTCTTTTTGAATTGTTTATGACGGCATATTTATTTTTAAATTCAACAAGATTATCACTTTCGGTGGCTTTACTTATTGATAAAAAATTAGTTTTTAAGTTTTTTTTACGAAAAGCACGTCTCGCAATTTTACCTCGCAATTATCCATTTTGATTTTAACTTCGCTGATCCCATCCGATTATATAAAGTTGTCAGGTTTAGTCCAATGTTCTATTTGTTTTCGTCAAGTTTAGTGAAGAGAGAGGCATCGCAACACATGTGACAAGTTGACCCGATATCGAACACCCAACTTCGCATGTGTAATGCTGAGACATTTATTCCATTTAGCATTACAAACCATGTTGCCACCTTGTTGCGCGAAACTTTTGATACTGAACAGCTTGTTCTACTTGTACAATCGGATGCTATATGCCCCTTTCTGCCGCACTTGAAACACTTACCAGTAAACATTTTTCTCTGTGGCTTGCTCCGTTGCTTCGCATGCCATGGCTTGTCGTTGATATTCCCTTGTCTTGCACAATATGATGTCTTCTCCACCTTCTCTCCTCCTTCCTTCTTCTAACAGCTTCAGTTTTAACAGATTGACTTTCGGTAAATCATCACTGGACTCAATGGCAACAACAAAGTTCTCGTAACTCGACAATACCAAGACAACTCTGAACCCATCTTGGAGTTTTATGCCAGTTTCTGTTAGTTTTTCGAATATATCGAAGAAATTGTTTAGATGATTTGACATTGATGAGCTCTCTTTCATTCTCAGATTAAATAATTGTTTAAACTGTAACCTTCCTTGCTGGACCACTTAGACGATGAACTTCTTCAAGATTTTTCCAAGCACTGGATGAAGTGTTACAAAAGCTGCGATAATTTTGCGCTGAGCAAAATCATTGCCAAAGCTTTTTCGTCCTTTAAGGACCATGTGGCAATCGCTCGACGGTTTGGCTGTCGCTAATATTGCATTTGTTTGGTGCAAAAGCTGAGCTTCCTTCCCAGCCCATCACTCCCTGCTTTAGGACAACAAAACTGACAGCGTATATACAGGGTGTCCCAGTTTGGCAGTATAATCCTTTAAGGGGGTCTATTCTCACTCCATTTCAAATTACAGTCCATCCAAGTGGGTGACCTCTAATTTAGAGGTGTAACCACTTTAAACGCTATAATTTCTAAACTAGTACAGGTACAAAAATAGTTTTGGACATTTTGGAAAGATAATTTAGTATTGCATACAAGTCTTAAATGCTTTGGGTACCTCTGCGCAGCAACAAAAAAGTTATGGGTCGTTAAACTCAAAATTATGAAACTTTGCTGTTCCATTTTTTTTTTACTTAAAATGCATTTTTCTTAAAATTTTTACTTAATGAATTTTCTGAAATTTTTATCCTTGCAAAATTTCCTAAAAATTATGTTTAGAAACTTTTTTACGTACGATCAACAGATTTTGTAGTAAAAGCCATTTTTCGTCAAACAAAAATAGCCAAAAAGAAGTGTACCTATTGAATTACTCATAAAATCGCTTGGATATTTTTATGTATTGGGTATATATATTAATTCGTGCGGTTTTTTTTTTTCAAAATTTGAACGTTTATTTAAGAAAAACATGTACAATAGTATTATTCAAAGTATTGCCCAGGTGAAGATATGACTTTTTCCCATCTTTCTGGCAATTTGTGGATCCCATCCCAAAAGAACTGCGCCGGCTTGACAGCCAAGAATGAATCAAGCCAATTTTTGATATTCTGCTCTGATGTGAATCGTATTTCAGTGAGGGCGTTCTGCATCGACCGGAACAAATGGTAGTCAGAAGGGGCAAGGTCTGGGCTATAAGGCGGGTGGGGTAAGACTTCCCATCCACTGTTTTCCAAATAGTTCTTAACCGGAATAGCAACGTGGGGCCAAGCGTTGTCATGATGGAAAATGACAAAATTATTGCCTCGTGTCTGGTCGCATATTCCGGGCGTTTTTCGGCCACTGCTCTCTTCAAATGGATTAATTGTATTCGGTAGCGTTGTCCGTTGATGGTTTCACCCGATTTTAGCAGCTCATAATACAGCACACCCATCTGATCCCACCAAATACAGAGCATTACCTCGCGCCATGGATATTCGGCTTTGCCGTTGATTTGGCTGGTTCGTCGGGTTTCACATATGATTTTTTGCGCTTGCGGTTGTCGTAATGGATCCATTTTTCATCACCAGTAACAATCCGATGCAAAAATGACTTCCTTTTGTGGCGTTCCAGCAGCATTTCGGACATGCAAAACCGCCTTTCGACGTCTCTCGGCTTGAGTTCATGTGGAACCCAATTTCCTTGCTTTTGAATATATCCAGCTACTTTTAAACGTTTTGAAATGGCTGCTTGAGTGACACCCAAAGATTCTGCGAGCTCTTCTTGTGGTTGGCAACAATCTTCATAGAGTAATGCTTCCAGTTCTTCATCTTCAAATTTTTTTGGCTGCCCAGGACATTCATCGTCTTCCAAGCCAAAATCACCACTTTTAAAACGTGCGAACCACTTTTGGCACGTTCGCTCAGCTAGCGCATGTTCACCATAAACTTCCACCAAAATACGATGACTTTCGACAGCAGTTTTCTTCATATTAAAGAACTCCCCGCAAAAACACTTTTTCAGGCACAAAGTTTGACATATTTGAGTGAAAAAAAATTATTGTTGTTTACGCTTCAAATGAATGACATATACTGAAATGACGTACAATGACAGTAGCTTTCCAACGCACGCATGTTCCAATGGAATAATAACAATGGAATAATACAGGTTACGCCATCTCTTAGCAAATCGCACGAATTAAGTTGTAGACCCAATAGTCCTGAGAAGGACCTTTTTGGAACAGTTTATGGAATGTTTATAGCAATTGTTCGAAATGCCTTCCTTCCATTTGAATACACTTTCGGGCGCGGATTTCGGATGGCAGATTAACGCTCATCAAAATTATTTTTATATCTTCTGAAGCGACACTTATAGCTCTACCAGACTCGATATTACTCTAAAATAAATAATAAAAATCCATAGGTGTTAGGTCAGGAGATTGGGGGGGGGGGGGGGGGGGCAAGGGTTGGGGCGGAATCGACCCATCGTTCGTTAAAAGCATGGTTGAGGAACGAAGTTACCCCGCTGCTACTATGACAAGTTGTTCTATTTCGTTGTAAGAACATCGTCCTCCTCTGAACAAGAGGAACATCTTCAAGGACCTCCGGCAATCGTTCTCTAAGAGATTCCAGGCAGTTATGGGAATTAACTGTTTGTGGAAGAACGTGCGGGCCTACTAAAGTGTTTCCTATTAATCCAGCCCAAACATTTACGCTAAAGCTCCTTTAAAATAAACAACACATTTTGAAGAAGTTGTTTACAATTTAAATTCTTATCTTTGAAAGGATGTTGTGCATATTAAATGGGGATTGGAGCTGACCAAGGGTGCAAATTATGGTGGGTTGTAACCCCATCCCTTGTGAACTGCGCTTCGTCAGTCCACAGAATGTTCTTAAGGAATTGCCCGTCTTCTGCATGTTTGCGCAGTAGCCATTGGCAAAATTCCACTCTTCTTAGCGCATCACTTGGTAGTAAATTTTGTACCGGTGTCAAATGGAAAGGATGTAATCTGTTGACGCTGACTGAAGGCTGAACTTCCACAGCACGCAAAATCTCATCCCCAACTTCTGCCACCTGAACGTCTGAACGTCCTTCTCTTTTTTTTTTGGTGCAGTTGACCCGGTATCAACGAGGAGCTGATACGTATCAGCGAATAGCCGGATGCACGGTGTTCTACGATTTGGGTATAGTCATTGGTACTCCCATTTTGCCAACGAAGCGTTTCCATTGTAGAACCCGTATACAAACCCTATTTCCGATAATTCACGTTTTGAATACATTTTGTGGGGATCAATTTATCAGTTCAAAAAATGTCAAATTGAAAAAAAAAGAATAACAAAGAATTATTCTTTGTTACGATTTTTTTTTTCTATTCGGCTATTAACTGTTAACTGCATTGCTCATAGGTACGTTAGTTTATTATTCTCACTTAATTTGGTTTGACCATTTTTCTTTGACGAAAAATGTTTCGTCAAAAAAGTAAAAAAGTTTCTAAAATAATTATTAGGAAATTTTGCAAGGATAAAAATTTCATAAAATTTCAGAAAATTTGTTAAGTAAACATTTTAAGTAAAAAAAAATGGAACAGCAAATTTTCATAATTTTGAGTTTACCGACCCATAATATTTTTGTTACTGCGCAGATGTACCCAAACCATTTAAGACTTGTATGCACTACTAAATTATCTTTCCCAAATGTCCAAAACTATTTTTGTACCTGTACTAGTTTAGAAATGATAGCGTTTAAAGTGGTTACACCTCCAAATTTAGAGGTCACCCACTTTGATGGGCTGTAACTTGCACATTTAAAAACACTCGATGATCCGGATGAAGCTGAGCATTTGGGTATCTCTCATAATAAAGCCTGGCTGCAGCACTAGAATTACACCTGCATTCCCCATAAATGAGATGCATGTTAGCATATTCCTGAGCAGTGTATCGAGATGGCACGGTGGCATTCACACTACACAATCACAGGATCAACGATCAACACTAGTCCAGAAGAAAAACGGTCAGATAGCAAATCAAAGTCACAATGCAAAATGAAAGCCAATTTTGTAAGCACGAAATCAACACGAATACAGTAGAATGCGCTGCAAGCGAAAGAGCGTAACGTACCCACTGCAGTATTGCACGATGTGCCTATGAGTCACTGCTTGGCAAGAGTGGCATCTCTACCTGTTTCACTCACACTAGTCGAAATGGTGTGTTTATCCGTCTCAATCACGGCATCACTGTCTGTCTCGCTCACACTTGATACTCATTTTAACTTATTAAAAAGAATTAACTATGAATAGGGTTTCTTTAACAAAATATTTTTTTTTGTCCTCAATTAAGCGTTAGTCTAGCAAGTGTCATACCATTTTGGAAACTAGACTAAATACGTCATCTTGTAAAGTTACTTGCCAAAATGGCATAGTACATTTTTTTGTCAGTACAGTCAGTTCAGCTTGGGTGATTAATGATTTTCAGATACATGGATGGACAAAAAAGCAATATTTTAGTCAAAACCGATATAGTTACATTTCAATTTTGGACTGTAATTTACAGAAGAGTGATTCAGGGTTACATGACAAAAAAAAAATCGAAGAAGAGTAAAGATTCGTGGTCACAGTACTTGAAAGATCATCACAGGGTGTCAGATTTTTCAATTTTTTTTTTAGTGCCAATAATTTTAAAAGTGCATGACTTCGATTTTTTTTTTTATAATTTTGTGATAACCGACACCCACTTGACCTATCACCCGTTTCCGGCTTGACGTTGATTTTTGGGACACCCTGTATAAATTAGTAACCTGAAATAAATTAATTCAAGTGAATAAAATAAAATAATTCATTGCTTAATTAATGACATTAACAAATTTTAAAAAATATTTCTTGGTATAGATAAATCTAATTCTGAGCTGTATAAGTTAAAAATTGTACAACACCAAGAAATAGGCTAACGTTGACCAAGCAAATTCTCACTATCAATTGTTGCACATAAAATATCTCTTATTAACACGACGTTGTACATTTTTCTTCTCGTTTCAAGTGACTACAATCCAAGTAAAAGACATTTGGAACGATAAGAATAATGAACCTGAACGCCAGTATTGCAAAATAAACGACGTAAAGTAAATCTTAAAAATTTTTTTGGACGTTTTCGATGCGACTAATATTTGAAATAGTGGATCCCAAACAACACTTGCATACTCAACAACAGGACGAACTATGGAACAAAATAATGCCTTAATAGTATAGAGATCTTTGAAATCTGAAGAGTTCCTTTTAATGAATCCTAATAGAGAGTTGACTTTGGAAACAATGTAATTTATATGCAGATGAAATGTTAATTTTCCATGGAAAATCACACCAAGATCTTTAAAATCGTCAACGACTCATATTTAATCATTATTTAATGTATAATGTAGGAAAATACAATGAAGAGTCCTGTTATAGCTCATGCAAGCGCATTTGTCGATTTTTAACAATAAGTCGTTTAAGCTGCACCACTTAGTGAAGCAATTTAAATCTTTTTGTAGCATTAAGCATTTATTTATTGTCGAATATTTCGGCAAACAAATTATATCATCTGCATACATTAGGCAATAGCAATGCTTTAGCAGAGTTGGTAGATTATTAATAAAAAGTAAGAATAGAGAAGGACCTAGATGACTGCCTTCTGGAAAACCAGAGGAAACAATGATTTCTTTCAAAAAATAGTGTCCGATTACAACAAATTGCTTTCTGCCATGAAAATAAGTTTTAAACCATTGCAGCAACTTACCAAAAAAAACATATGCTTTCAGCTTTTCTAAAAGAATAGTTAGGTTCACTCTACTAAAGGCTTTGACAAAGTCTGTGTAGCATGGACTGGTTTATGGTTTTCTAACGAATTCATACAGAAATTAGAATAGTAAATTCCACTAAATTAGAAACAGTTAATCTACCCTTCCAAAAGCCATGTTGGTACTTGCTGCACTTAAATAAAATGTCCGGTAAAATTCCTAACACTGTTAAGTTTGTTTCTTTTATTTTTCAATCTCTTTACAGTAGAGAAAAAAGCGTATATATTTTTATTATTATCCATTTTGAACAACCAAAAAATAGCGACATACTATATAGTAAAAGTATTTAAATTCCTGATGAAACAGTTAAGAGACTTACCTCACTTTATGAGAACTCGCGAAGATTTTGTGTCATCGGCTTAAATCTTTTAACCAGCCCTGGTGGATCAATTAAAAGATTAACCTTATAGTTACGAAAAGCCCGCTGCGGAGTGTATACATAAACGTTCCTTAACACGTTTCTTCTTCTCGATATATTTAAGCTGGGAGCTGCATAGGCTCTTTTCTTTTTCACAGGAGTCGGTTTCTCCTCTATTATTTTGGTTCTGTAATTATTTCATCGAGCTCTTGTTTTGCGCTGGATTGTAATCTTCGTATTTTCCTCGTGGATTGTCCTTTTTCTTTGCAACCTCGCACGGTTTTTTGTTTTAAGTGGTTGGGTAAAATATGTGCACCAAAATTAGAGTGCATAGTGTTTTATACAAGCAAACATACGATTATACGATATGTTGCTGAGACGAAGCTGAGTATCGATATTTCTAACCTTGACGCAAACTGTGGATAGTAGAATACCAACAATTATCGTTTAGTGGCACATGAAGTCGAATTTTTTTTTTTTTAGATATGGGGAATCGTACACTTTAGGTATATATGGGAGTATTAAGAACTAATTTCGTGCTCCCATTATTTTTAATTGTCTTTAATTTACTACGTCTTTACAAATCTATTTTGAAAAAAACTACCACATAATGTAAAATTGAATTATTAAATGCCGATCGTTGTCAGCAATTGATGCGATGAAATCTCTAATACTAACTGTATCACGCGTGTTGATGCAAGAATTGCTATGACCAGTATAGGGCGGTTTTTGGGTAGTATTTCGCTTACATGTGTAGTTACGGTGTTCTAGGGCGTCAAATTTTAAGCTTAGTTTTTAGTATTTGAATTGCGCTGCGACTAGAAAAGGGACAGATTCTAGAGGGTCTTTCAAAAGTCGCGCCTAGATGTCAGTAGTGAATAATTTCTGAACGCTACATTTTTTTTTGTCATTTTTGACATTTGTGAAGTAGACACATGTACAATTTTAACCATTTGCGTGTAAAACAACGCATTAAAGTTATTCGAACTTATTATATTTATTTATTTATTTATTAAAAGTTACATATCGTAAAATTCGTGATTTTTTTGTTGTAAATAATCGTCCAAATGAGTCAACAATGCAATGGTTAGTGAAAACATTTGAAGAAACTGATTCTGTCGAGGATCAGAAAAGGTCTGGTGGATGAAAAAGTGGACGCTCTATTAAGAACATTCCTGTTGCAGCACCGAGTTTCGCTGAAGAATCTTCATCATCGATATCACGACGTTCTCAAGAATTAGGCATTCATCCAAAGACTGTTTGGCGTATTTTAAATTAGAATTTGCATTTGCATCCTTACAAAATCCAATTAACACAAGAATTAAAATCAACAGATCATGCATGATACTGGTTTTTCACACAAAATCATCTTTAGTGATTAAGCTCATTTCACGTTTGATGGATTCGTCAATAAACAAAATTGTCGAATTTGAGGAGAAGAAAATCCTCGAATAATTTCAGAAAAATCATTACATCCACAAAAATGTACTGTTTGGTGTGGTTTTTGGGCTGGTGGAATCGTTGTTCCGTGTTTTGTCGAAAATGCAAATGAAAGAGACAAATGATTGAAGATTTTTTGTAGCCTCAAATTGAAGAGATAGGCATAGGCGATCTTTATTTTAAACAGGTTGGAGCTACAAGTCACACAACACATGCAAACATTGAGCTATTGCGGTCTACCATAAGTTTTCACGTCGATTAATTTCTCGCAATGGTGGCAAAAACTGCCACCATTAGATTACTTTCTTTGGAGTTTTTTCAAAAATAAAGTGTTGCTGGCTTATAACAATTGCACAGCTGGAAAACAACATTCGGACCGAAATTGATGAGCTTAATGCGGTAATGTATGAACGAGTCCTTAAAAATTTTTATATCCGTATGAGAGACTGTAGACAACATAATATAACATAACATAACACAATTGTTAAGAACAATATTTTTATAAAAATAAAAACACCAGAAAAAATTTTAAATATTTATATGTTTTATTTATCGTCGTATGTTCAGTGATTCGGAAGAGACCGTTGTGGATTCGTACTTTCCAATCATTTCGCCAAAAATGTTTCCCTTCGATGTCACATTGCTTTTTTGTATAATCTTTCGCTCTATGCAGAGTTTTTTCTAGGCTGCAGTCTACTTTGCTTTCGGAGCGAAAAAATGTATACTTTTCAGGAGAATATTCTACTAATGAATTTGCGTTTCCACCTTCTAAATAATAGTAACAACTTGTTTGAAATTGTGTTTCCTTAACAAAAAATAAAATTAGCCAGTCTTTATATAAGACAACATGTTTATGAGTGGAATACAAGAAGTCCACGAAAATGTTAAATATTATTAATTGAAAATTAGTTCAGTTATGTATATCGTAAAACCAACGGTCCCTTTATTTTTCTTAACAATGAACATACTTTCATTTAATTTGTCAGTAAAACTTTGGTTTTAGATTTAGTAGAAATGAGAAAGTTGATCGTTCTTCCCCATCGCCATTAAATTTTAAAGATTTTTCCGATTAGCAAATCGAATTAATTTTATTTTCACATCTCAGACAGCTTAGACTATGTGCAACGACTCGGCCTTCAATGTCGTCTACAAATTCATTCCGGATGCGTGAATACTGTTTGTTGGAACGACTCTGGTAATTATCTACTATCAGGTTCAGACGACCAGTTTATAGCTGTGACAAATCCTCATAATCAAGAAGTCCTATTTAAGTATAAATCCGCTCATCGGGCAAACATTTTTAGTGCCCGTTTTATGCCACAATCAAATGACAGCGCAATAGTTTCATGTTCCGGAGATGGTGTGGTCTTGCATACTGAATTAATGGCACCTTACATGCGCCGTATCACCGATGGAAATAATCAAGATGCTTATGAAAGCAAAGCAAAACTAACTTGCTTTAATTGTCATAAAAATGGAACCACCTACGAAGTATTAACCGTACCAAGAGAACCACGCACCTTCATGAGTTGCGGCGAAGATGGCACTGTACGAATGTTTGATTTAAGGCAAAGCTCAAGGTAATAAATTTTTGCAAACGACTTACTATAAAACAGAAAATAAGAATAAATGTTTTTATTTTTTTTTATTTTATAGTTGCTACAGGACTTGCTGTAAAGATAATATCTTGATTTTTAGTCCGTCCGCAATTACAGCAATGTCTTTGTCTCCTATAACAAATTATTATATAGCAGTAGGGAGTTCAGACAGTGTCATACGCATATACGATCGCCGATATTTGTCTGTCATAGATTTTTCAAATGCAGATTCACCCTCTGATCGACACACGATCCCGGTTAAGGCGTTCCCTATTCCTTCAGCATCTAAACGAACGTATCGTGTGACATCGGTTAAATATAGTTTGGATGAGGCTGACTTACTAGTAAGCTACTCGTCTGACTATTTATATCTATTCGATTTACAAAATAGAGGCATTGACGTGAATGAATGGTATTCAAAACAAACAGATAAAAAATCGATACTTGATGCAACACCGCCGCAAGTCCGAAAGCTCAGACTACGCGGAGATTGGTCAGACACTGGACCCGATGCACGACCTGAACGTGACCCAAATGGGCGCGTTGAAATTGGCCAAGTACGACCACAACTACATGGTAATATAATGCACAGAATGACTGAAGTCATTTCGCGTATGCTGAATGATCCAAGAACTCGAATCGGTTTAACTGGTCAAGTAAATGATATAAGTAGTCGGCAAGAAAACCCATCGTCGTTATTTGCATCTGCTGTGCCTTATTTAAGATCAACAGGTGAAGAGACAATGGCATCTGCTGTCGCTGCTGCTGTTGAAACAGATGGGCCAGGTTAGTTTCCCAAATTTATAGATCTCATACAAATTATGCACGTTTTTGGAATCAACTTTTAGGGCCATCAGGGACTTCTTCAACACCAACAATGCCAACTATTCCGGAAAACGAAATGCAACACACGTTGCCGGAAAATGAAGATGATGCTAATCGCAACGATGACAACGCAACGCTTACTTCGACAAAGTTAGATTCTAACCAAGAAAATCAATTTCAAGATGAAAGCCTTAACGAAGAACTTGCCGATTTTGAAATGGAAGCAAAACAGCAAATATTTGAATACATGAAAATGAAGTTCGTAGGACATCGAAATGCACGTACAATGATTAAAGAAGCAACATTTTGGGGAAAAGACTATGTGATGTCCGGTTCCGATTGCGGACATGTTTTTACCTGGAATCGTCACACTGGAAAACTAGTCATGCTTCTTCAAGCCGATCAACATGTTGTTAATTGTTTGCAACCCCATCCAGAATTGCCTTATCTTGCCACATCCGGTATTGACTATGATGTCAAAATTTGGGCTCCTATCGTCCAGAGTGCAAATTTTAATGAGTCCGAAGCAAATGATGTAATTTTTCTACGAATCCAAATAATTTTCATATTTTCAATTTAATATTTGATTGATTTTTTTCAGCTAATGGAAAGAAATGCAATAATGCTTAAACAAACTAAGGACACAATAACAGTCCCAGCTGCATTTATGATACGAATGTTAGCTTATATTCATTCACTTCGCAATCGAGATAGGAATGGAACATCAGATACTGTATCTGCAGCTGCGGCAGCTTTTAGACGAAATAGACGTGGCAATGGTAATGGTGGCGGCAGCGGTAGTGGTGGTAGCGCCGGCACCAGTTCCAACGCTGAAGCCTCAAATGAGCCTAATAGCTTATAAAACAACCCATAAACTAGAAACGTGATAAAAATAATTCTTTATATACTCAACAAATCGAAACGACGATAATTGTTTTTCCAGACATGATGTCATTATAAATGATAATTTTTTCATCTATAATATTACATTCATCAACATTTTATAATTTTTTTTAGATTTTTTGTTTCATTTTTATCTCCCCACCTCTGGCCAGAGAAGTCATCGCTTCTTGGATATGTGTGTTCCGAGAAGTTTAAAACCAAAGTGATACAGTTGGCCATTTGACAATATGTTAATGCATTGTAGAATGATTGATTTCTATTACTAAGCGATCAATTTACTAATTGTGATTATTATGATTGTTTTTATTTTATTTATATATATATATATTTTTAATTTACTATTTGAACTGTGAATAATTAAATTAAGTTGAATTAGAATAAAAGAAAGCTCAAAATCTTAAATAAAAATAGAAGAAAATTGACCTTTATGTTTCTTTTTCTTTTATTATTCGATTTATACTACGGATTTTTGCTGAGTATTTCTTAAAATTGTAGATAAAGGATGAGAAGTGGATAGGGATGTCGAAAATGGATGGTCCAAAATTTTCTATCTATTTTGGCTTTATCACTTTCTAATTTTTTGCATTATTAAAACTCACAACAGTTATACAAATAAATCATTACTGTTGTTTGCTCATCATTTTTTGGATCCATGCCAGCATTTACTGTATTAGTTAAATCTAAACGAAATTTCTACTCACTCATATTTTCACAAACAAAGGAAAAAACCCACTAATGACAAGATCTACCTCCTAGGACGAATAACGAATGGAAAAAACAAAAATAACTTTAACATCAAATCGCGAGAATGAAGACTGCACCATTCAGGCCCAAAAAATGCGTAGTATAAACCAGGACTACTTACATTACCACATCAAATATCATCCCCCATTTAAATTTGTCGTCCTCGTATAGTACATATAACACTGCGTGACAAGTTTCAAGTTTTTTTGTGTAACATTTGTAAAACTAGGTATTCCCTTTCCAATTGGTAATTCTGTTTAAGGATATAAGTTAACACACAAAAAATTCAACTCCAATATCAGAATTTCTCATTCTCCTCAAATAACAAATTTCACTGTACTGCAAGATCCGACCATCGACACGAGCATCCGGATCATGCGAAATCTATGCAAACATGCACATTCCATCACGTACGGCAACGGTAACCTAATGACATCTATGGGAACACTTCGTCACTGAATGAATGTTTGGAGCAAGTGGATTAGCAGTGTAAGAAAATATTGTATTCAGTTGTAATTTGGATATCAAGGGGAATGTATGCCCAAATAAAGAAAAAATATTTTTTTTAATAAATAATATTAAAGTTATTTAATTTATACCAATGATTACGAGTATCTTGTAACACGTACCGTTTCCGTGTTATGGATACGAGAATTAATATCAAAATACATACGCAATTAGAAATGAGAAAACTTTTATTGACATTGAAACCTGAAAAATCAAAAAGGTTTCTAGTGATAACAGATTCCATTCTTGTAGTCTAGAACCGAGAATTTCAGACTGTCTGGTGGATAAATTTAAGTCACGGAACAAATCATTCAAGTCTTGCTGCTGAATCATGTGTGGTTCTTTCAATGAACTTCTAGGAGGTATATATTCGGATATTTCACGGTTATCCTCATCACTTGACTTTACACATAATGCAATCAACGAAGCCCAGCAAATATTCAAAAATGCTTTGTTGATTGATGTTCCTGATGCTGGTATAGAGAGATGCTACGTAAAAACTATGCGAAACAAAGAACAATTCAACCAAATCGATCATCTGTGTTAGGTCCACTGACCTGTCGATGATGCAGCAGATCATGAGCGAGAAGAAGAAGAAGGGAAACCTAATTTCTAACGCGACTGATAACGAGAGCGCCAATAGCCGCAGCAGCGGTGGCAGAAGGGAAAATTATAAATTTGTGTGGTTTAAAAACAACTAAATACTTGTACGCAAAGAGGAGGATGGAAAAGTCATCTCGATTAGATCTTTTAATGAGCTTGCACTTGTTTAAATCTTTTTAATATTTTAATGAATTCTGACTTTTCTATCCTCGCTATAAGTTATGCAAATAGTGATAATGTCTTTACAAATAGCTCACTGCATAAACAAACTATTTGTCATACACCAGAATATTGGAATTTTAAGAGAAAACTTTGCATCTCTTGCTATCCACCTTGATTGTTTTTATTGCATACTGGATATTGTTATTGTATCTAAAATTTGGATTTATGGGTTTAAAGTTAACGATTATCATTTGCCGGGTTTCGTTTTCTTTGCGAATCCAAATGAAGATTACCCTGCAGGCGGGGTCTGCTGTTTTATTAAAGAAAAAATAATAGTAAATGAAGCGGAGAGTGTCGATAGACAGAGATTCTGAAGATTTCTGTTAGATTTAATCAGATAGATTTTGTTCTGCTGTCCGTCTATCGACTACATATGTTCAATGTTGTAGCGTTCATAGAAGAATTTTCTTGTCTGTTGGTCAAACTAAAATAAAAAAAACCTAATTATTTTTGGAGATTTTAATCTTAACCTCTTAGATAGCAGCGAAACTATGACTAATTACTTGACTCTTTTGGCTTCCCATGGTTTAGCTAGTTTCATGATTGAACCTACGACGTTCGCTGCGGGTATGTGTTTGGATCATATTTATGGGCGATTTGCAGACTTCCCATTAATCACTTGCTTGCTAATCACTGATCACTCAATGGTAGGTCTGTTGCTAAACACTTTTCGAAGCAAAAGTATCAGCCGTAGCGAAGTAAAAGGTACCCAAAAAACCAAAGACAAAAATTGATTTCATGA
Organism: Volucella zonaria; assembly: GCA_963966105.1. Lineage (NCBI taxonomy): Eukaryota > Metazoa > Arthropoda > Insecta > Diptera > Syrphidae > Volucella > Volucella zonaria. Next base: position 164,135,394 of record OZ014532.1, read on the forward strand.
AGCTAAAAAATCTTCTATTTTATAAGTCTTGGGACGATGTTTACATGGAAAGTGGTGCTTCTGTTTCCTATGTTATGTTTATTGTTTGCCTAGCTAGACTTATATCAAACTGCTCTAAAGAACCTCTAACAAAATTTAATAAAAGACTAAAACCCTGGGTCTCTGGTCAACTTATTGGAAAAGTAAACAAAAAAAATAAGCTAAGAATAAAGTGTTCTAAGGATCTCCTTAACCTTAGGCTGAAAAATAAATTTAAAAAGATGTGCTTTGAACTAAAACAAGAAATTGCTCTTTACTGCGATAACCATTACCGGAATAAATTCATTTCTGTTAAGGGTGACCTGAAATCAGAACGGCAAGTAGTGAATGATATTTTGAACAAGTCGCCTTCTACCAGAAAACTTCTTTCAATTTGCGTGAACAACTGCGATCATTTTGAGAAACTTAACAAACAGTCCAAAGAAGATGCACTCTATGTACCAATTTAGGAAATTACAGTGACCAGTCATAAAGAATTAGTTTTGCCTTCGAGCCTATCACTGCTTTGGGGCTCTTAAAAGCAATTGGATCCCCAAAAAAAGTCGAACTCATGTGGCTTTGATGGTATTTCAAATATAAATTTAAAACGCATCGCGTACTTCGTGGTTCATGTACTAGCGGTCATTTTTAACTGCAGTGTATTTTCTGGAATCTTTCCCAAGCCGTTCAAGTGCGCTGACGTTGTTCCGCTGTTTAAAAAAGATTCTGCAGACGATATGCAAAACCATAGGCTTTTTTTACTTCTGCCGATCTTTTGTAAAGTTTTTGAAAAGGTTATTAAAGAGAGGATATTGTCTTATTTGAATAAGGTTAAGTTTTTCAGTCCAACGCAATTTGGTTTTCAAAACGATAAATCTACCGAAGACGCCCTTCTAAATTTTTGTTCCAATATTTTCTTTAACCTTGACGATAAAATGTTCACTGCTGGATTATTTGTTGATATCGCAAAAGCTTTTGATATGGTCAACCATAGTATATTGTTGGATAAAATGGTAGGAGCTGGTTTTCGTGGATTTACGCTAAATTGGATTAGATCATACCTATCAAACAGATCTCAAAGAGTGAAGATTGATGGTGTGAGGAGCGAGATTCGCTCATTTAAACTGGGGGGTTCCTCAAGGTTCTGTGTTGGTATGTTTGGACCCATTTTATTTATCATATATATAAATTCACTGTTTTCACTGAATACCAGAAGTAGACTTACGGCTTTCACAGATGATGTTGGCTGTTCCTATGGCTATCTTGGGCTCACAATTGATTCTATGTAGGTTGTCATTTGCAAGCCATACAGAGTCCTTAAATAAATACTTTCGAAGTACTTTTCGAAATTTTTTCTATCCTAAAAATATCTGTTCCAAACAATTACTTAAAATTATTTATTACGGTATTTTTCCCTCAAGACTCCAGTACGGAATTGTTTGTTGGGAGGGCGTGCATATAAATAAAATTAAGCCCTTATTAGTCTTGCAAAAAAGTATAGTGATGGAAAATCTGCAAGAATCATCGGCGTTATCCAAGTTTCCCATTGTTTCGTGATATGAAAATTCTTTCAGTCCGTTGTTTTCAGGGAAGCTCATTTAGAATAGTAGGAACGTTGTGGTTAACCTGTCTTTTGCCATAGTTGTTGTTGCTTAGTGGTGTTTGCAGCATGCCTTGAGCTCGTCTTCTGGTGTTGTATTGATGGTCAATGGGTCTCTTGAAATGGATGTCGTCGTAATACTCCAAAGAAAGCGTCATTTGTTTAACTCTTAATACCTTAAAGGAGTTATCGTCGGATGTTCTAGATGCACTTCTTTTGTTGATATTCTTAAGGATGGTGTTTTGGAGCTTTTAAGTTTATTGATATGCGTATTTGAGGCATTTCCCCAAGTAAGTATCCCGTACCTTAGTTTAGATTCGACCAAGGCATACTACACTTGCCCCTGCACTTCAGGCGTCGAGTAGCTTCCCAGGTAACAGCGCCTATTTGAAATCAGAACGAAGCTTGTCTATGTGCTTGTCCCAAATGAAATTGCTGTCAATAGTGACTCCCAGGTATTTACAGCTTTCGACAACTTCAATAATCTGATTTGGAAGCGTACTTTAGCATATAGTGTTTCGAAAACTAATAATCTGTTGAGTCACTTATGATGTAGACCACGGATATGCATCAATTTGGTCTAAGAGGGTTTTATCACAAGCCAGTTATCGTGACACTATTCAACAGCTTTATCTAGCTCATCTTGATTTATTCACAGAGCAGTATTAAGACACTTATGCTGAACTACTATAGCTGTGTCATCGGCGAATGCGAACGGGATGCCATTTTTGAAGACCCTAATCAGCTCGTTTGTAAAGAGGATGAACAATATTGATCCCAGTTTCGATCCCTGTGGTACGCCCGAGTGAACGGTGGTATTATCGCTGTAATTGTTTTCCAGCCTGTTACGGAAAGATCTTTCACTTAGGTAATTTTACAGCTAATCAGACAACATTCCTGTATTGTCTGCGAGTTTCTTAGACAATGTCAATAGGCACTTCTCTGACGGAAAATTCTTGGTCATGACTTCGTCAACATTTTGCGCTTTCCTCCCCATTATTTCATTAATCAGGCTCCACGTTTTACGAGCCTTGACGGTTCAACTGACTTTGCATAAAAATCTCTTTATTCACTTTATTCCTTAATTGCTTATACTCAGCTTCATAAGTCATATTAAGCCTATTATTTTTTCACCTCCGATCCCTTATATAATCCCTTATATAATGAAATAATAAGAACAAGCTAAACTAAAAAAAAAAAACTAAAACTAAAAAATTCGTGACTATAAGCACAGATAATAAACTTATTCAGAAATTGTTTTTGCTGCTATTTTTGGAAAAATAACAACACAATCACTTCGCGTTTCTCCAGTGCTTTGTTTATATTTTTTTAAGCACGTTTCTATTTAAAGTAACCCATCTAAACACTTCACAAGCACTTATTTGTATCAAAATTTAATACAAATTCTTTGATCCATTTCTTTTAACAAACGATAATCGCCGAGCTCATAAAACCAGGTCTAACCTTAGCCATAGAAAAACTAACCCAGATGATAAACCCTACTAATACTTTTGCAAACCCTTAACTTTCGCCCAGACGCACTGTAAATGAATTCCAACACTTTAAAATCTCTATAAATTTGTCAACATTTGCTAGAATGAGAGCAATTTACAAGTCAAATTGCTAGAATGAGAGAGTAGTGTGGATGACGTTTTTTTTATTAACATGGGCGTGGTTTGTATCAAATTGGAGGGAGATTACTATTGATTACAATTCACACGTATTCACAGACAGGGTCACACGGATAGAGGCGATCAGTAGAAATCGGGTTTTGGTTTTCCATAGTGAACTAATTCTATGTCCAAATCGCTCTCTTTCTAGCAACTATACCTTTAAATTGCTCTCAATCTAGAAAATTCTAGCAGGTTATAGGAATGTACAAACGTTGGCAATTCACCTAGAGTGTATGCGAGGCTTAAGGGTTTGCAAAAGTATTAGTAGAGTTTGCCATCCATAAGTTAATTCTTCTATGTACTTGTGTTGAAAAGTACATCATCGAGGATATTATGAATTAAACGTCAATATCTCGTTTAAAAACTATAAACTGGTTATGCAAATAATTTTGCATTCTTTTTATATTATTTGATACATTACACATTTTCAGAAAAGGTCATCCACATTACATACACGCATGCAAATGCAGTTCCGCTCAATAGGCTAGTTGGTAAGATATGTTCATGTTCTTGCCCGGAACTTTCATCAAATCAAACCGTAACTTTCGTGGTCGTGATAGAGTGAAAATCAGTATATTAGTTGCTGCATTTCTATCGTCTTCTTGGCATCGGTACCACTGATCTTCAGCACTTAACGCAGGTTGTAAGAGCGTTGACGAGAGATTGAGGAAAACGCGATCGGCATAGGTCCTGGCGGCTGGTTGCGATTGCAGCTACACGTTGTTATAACATTCGAGATACCCATAGACCTACCTCGGCTACACCTAGATAGTGGTCCGGGTCTGCATGGGTCGGTCGGAATTTTTGGACATCTATAATACTGGACGAGTGACTTGCGTCGATTGCAACATAAACATTTTGTTTGACCCTTTTATATTGAAGTGAGAAAAACGTGCTCTAGCTACAGTAATACTCTGTCCCTGTGCAAAGTAAATATTGTAGCTTTAAGCCGTTGTTAGAAGTGATGTCATGTAGACTATACTTTCCAATTATTTTCTTATTTTGACGTTCAAATCATCTACAACGATATAGAAATTATACTTAGAGTATTAATCGTAGGTTTTGTCTAAGAGCTCTAAGAAATTAATTTGGCAGCATCCTCTACTTTTTCTGTAGCAGCATGAGTGCATATCAGGCTGATGAGTCCGCCGACTATAAGAAATCTGCATTTGTTTCCTAGAGGGGGTTGATATCAGTTTTATACCATTCTAGAGCCTCTCTTAGTTGTTTTGCTGCGTATGGCTTGTTTAAGGTCCGAATATTCCATGTGCAGATCTGAATGTATAGTCCGTACAAATTCAGTTTGCCAACGGTCGATTGCGCAGAGAGAGGATTTAAGAGAACAAAAATGGTACGAAAGAGTAAATGTTTTTGTCTGAAGTTTACAATGCCTAACCCAACTTTACATGGCTTAGAACTAAAATGCTGCTGTCGATAAATTTTAACACACTTCATATGTGTTTTGTTTTATAGAAATTCATGTTTTTATTTAATAGAAATTCATTTATTTTCTTTTGTAAAGAGATAACTAAAGCGAACCAATCAACATACTTAGGCGGCTGGCGAAAGGCAAGTGAGTAAAACTAATACGAAAAATGGAGATGCGAGGGCATGTGGATGACATGAATTTGCCGCTAGAGGGTGTTACAAAAGTAATGAAGAAATATTTAGGATATTCCAACAATATGTAATGCTACCTGTTATCTAGGGTTGGATTGGCAAAAAATTCAGGGCATAGTTATATTTGTTGAACTTGTATACACTATTAAGATCGTAATTGATAAGGTTCCCAACATTTTTTATGGTTTTATAATTTGTGGTGTAGGTTTAGATACCTCTGCATGTAGCGTTTTTCCATTTATTTTATCTTGTTTGCTTCTACCTTTGGGACTTTAGTTCATAGGTCTTAGGCGAGGATTTTAGGTCTTAGAAATAACATTTTTTGAGTGTTTTATGTTTGATTTTTTGATAATCACTTAAAAAAATTATTACCGTCATACTTTTTATTCAATTACTACCAAAAGTCCATTACTTTTTTTAGTTACATGTACCTAAATACTAGAAGCTATGAGTTTATGTTTGGATAATCCCATAGCGTGCGCAAGCTAGCCGACTGAGGAGTTCACTGGAATTCCGGCCCGATCAATACGAACGATTATCAAGGAATACGGGGAGAAAGGTATTATTAAATCACCAAATAAAAAAGTACCACACACAAAATGGAAAATGCATTAGATGACTTTGACATCACAGCTATTCGGCGAATTATATACAACTTTCACCTTGAGGAAAAGATTATGATTACCTTAAAAATGTTGAGACAACGGGTCCAGGAAGATTTGGAGCTTAACTTAAACATTATGTCGTGACACAGGGTTCTAAGAAGAAATGCATTTTCCTATATAAAAACGGAGAACATCCGTAAATTTCTGTGCGGAAAAAATGAAGTTAAACTTTTACGAGTGGAATATCTGATAAAGGTGCGGGAATACAGATCAAAAGGATATGAGATGATTTATTTGGGCGAGAGCTATATTCACAGCTCACCCACAAGACCAAGGGCATGTACTGATGGTACCAGACGTGGATTAAAAGCGCCAATTTCAAAGGGTCAGATGTTGATAATGGCGCATGTAGGTGGCGAGAAAGTCTTTGTAAATAATGCCATTCTTTTATTTAAATCTGGAACTAAAACAGGAGATTATCATGATGAGATGAATTTTGAAAATTTCTCCAAATGGATGACAGATCAAGTTTTGAATAACATAGTAGAAGCTTCGGTTATTGTAATGGACAACGCATCATATCACAACAAATGGGAAGGCAAGCAAATCAGTTCTGGTTCCGGAAAATTTGAGATGTTACAATGGCTTGCCCACTATAATATACCACATAGTTCACAAATGCTCAAACTCGAACTTTATGAGCTTATAAAGGAACATCGAACTATGCACCATCCAAAGCATAAGATTAACGCTATAATTCACGGCGCGGGACACGAAGTACTACGATTGCCACCCTATCATACAGGCCTCAACCCTTTTGAAAATATTTGGGCAACTGTCAAGGCAAGAGTGGCAAACCGAAACACAACATTTAAATTATCGGATGTTTAGAAACTAGCTGAAGAAGAATTATCAAAAATTACAGTTGAAGATTGGCGCAAAGTTTATGCAATAGTTATAAGGACAGAGGAGAAATACTTTTCTCATAAGCTGATGTGGGACATAATATCGGATGCAATAGTTATCAATCCAGGAGATGATTCTTCAACCGATTATGAAACTGACAGTTCTTCAAATTGAATTCGATATATAACGACAGGTATAGTTTAATAAATAAATATTAATTTTTACCTACAATTAGTATCTAAATATGTACGAGGGCGGGTCAATAAGTCCGTGACTTTTGGATTAAAACACAGATTTTTTGATAAAAAAATAATTTTATTTTTCAACGTAATCTCCCTTGAGCTCTATACACTTTGTCCAACGCTTCTCCAATTTTTTTATCCCTTCCAAAAAAAATGATTTGTCGAGGTCCTCAAAATAGGCCTTTGTTTGCGAGATGACTTCATCATTGGAGTCAAATCTTTTTCCACCAAGCCATTTCTTCAGGTTTGGGAACAAGAAGTAGTCGCTCGGAGCCAAATCTGGAGAATAGGGTGGTTGAGGGAGCAATTCATAGCCCAATTCATGGATTTTTGCCATGGCAACTGCACATGTGTGCACCCTTGCATTGTCTTGGTGGAAAAGAACTTTTTTCTTGGCCAAATGAGGTCGTTTTTTTTTTTCAAATCGTCATTGAATCGGTCCAATAAGTTGGCATAATATTCCCCATTGATTGTTCTTCCCTTTTGAAGGTAGTCAATGTGGATTATCCCGCGTGCATCCCAAAAAACAGTCGCCATAACTTTATTGGCTGACAAACCCACCTTGGCCTTCTTTGGCGCCGATTCACCCTTAGAAACCCACTGTTTTGACTGTTGTTTGTTCTCTGGTGTGTTGTGATGGATCCATGTTTCGTCCACGGTTACAAAACGGCGCAAAAACTCCTCCATATTGCGATTAAACAACGCCAAACCTTCCTGTGAAGTTGTTACACGATTGCGTTTGTGGTCGACTGTGAGCAAACGCGGCACCCATCTTGCGGAAAGCTTTCTCATGCCCAAGTGATCATTCAAAATTGAAACCACTGAGCCATGCGAGATCCCTACGGCTTCCACAATCTCTCGCACTTTCAATTTTCGGTCGGCCAACACCATATCGTGAATTTTTTCGATTGTTTCGGGTGTAGAGACCTCAACTGGGCGTCCAGGACGTTCGGCATCTTCAGTGCTTGTACTGCCACAACGAAATTCAGTAAACCACTTTTTTACCATTGAAATCGATGGTGCAGAGTCCCCATAGTATTTATCAAGCTTAGCCTTGGTCTCGGTAATGGTTTTTTTTCGCAAGAAATAATGCTTAATAAGCACACGAAATTCACTTTTTTCCATTTTCTCCTCAAATTAGTGAGTAGTCTGATAAAAATAGCTGTCAAACACAAACTAACTGACGCAGCAAGTTTAAATTTTGACAGGAGTCAACTGACAGATGCCTGTTGACAGGAGCAGTGTTGCTGTTTCAGTAAAGAGGTCAGAAATTCAAAAAGACCGGACTTATTGACCCGCCCTCGTATGTATGTTTTTATTTCTTTACTTCAAACCAAAACTAACCATACATTCTGTATGCTGATGTTCCGCTTTTGCTTTTACTGCTTACTCTAAATCTGTTTGATATTTGCATTTTATCATCAGTTTTATCTCACTATAATTCATAGCAAAATTAAACAAGTAAGAAAGTGCAACAGTTCGTCTGTAATGAACCGTTTAATACCCTACCCTTTTTCTTTTGTGACAAGAAATCATGCCTTCAGTAGGGTATAAAAACCGTTTTCGCTCACAAAAAATCATTTTTTTTTTTAAAAATAACATTTACGTGCCTTGCGCAAATCAAATCAGATAAACAAAAAACGTTAGCTTTGACACCGTAGTCCCCTAACTTTGCCAGCAATAATCAGCAAATAATCAAAACCCGTATAGCTACATATAAACAAACCATACGCAAATCCCATACAGTATCAACAGATATACAGACCTTTGTTTTTATATTTTATCAGAATCTAATTTTCTCGAAGTATATTTGGCATATAACGATCTGCATTTCCTCTCCCACCAGCGGTGTATAATTTTTTGGAAAACTGGATATACACACAATACCATCAGTGCGCTCTCAACTTCAGTTTAATAGAAGGAAAATAAAAAAAACCACCCTCAATCAGATCGCAACTGCGATCTTGAAAGCCGCGTTGGGATGTAGATCCTTTTTGTTTATGGCTCCACCCATTCTCGTGTTTCTTAGGTTATATTTGCCAATTTAAGAGATGATAAAAGAAATTTCAAAAGACCTGCGCAGTAGAATGCAAACTCAGTTGGTACGGACTATAGTTGCCTTTTTTCGTTTTTCGGCTCGTCAAAAGTAAATCGGTCCTTATTCGAGGACTTTGGTTCATTCGCAATTCTTATTGACATCAGTTTCTAAATATGCTGCAGTAGCTCTGCTGACTTATTTAATTTAATCAATTACTTTAATTAATATAATCATATGTTGCTAAACTATTCTTATTTATAATACATGTATTACATGTATTTGATATTGTATACAGGTATGCTCATAATATTTACATTTCATTTTATTTTAATTCAGTTGTTCAAAGCCTTACTTATGAACTCAGCATAATCTGTCAAAGTCTCACATATCATCACTTTCAAAGCTGACGTCTCAAAATAATGACGTCTGGCCTCCTTTCTGTTTAGTTTTATTTTTTATTATTTAGTTGGCATAAAATATTTTTATTTTATTAGTGGTTACCGTGTGTGATTTGTTGTCAGCTTTCGTGTTCTCAAAAATTTTGATCTGATGCACTATTAAAAATGATTTGGAAATTGGTTACTTTATTAATTTTTACACTACCATATTTAGGACATCGCACATGGGGGCAACCTGTAACTAATGGCAACCAAACAATTCAAAGAAATGTAACAAATGCCCAAAAACCAGAAGAAAAACCAATATTGCTTGTAATCTCTTATGATGGATTTCGAAATGAATATCTGGAGCGCAATGTCACTCCTAATATGCTAAAGTTCCGTCATAAAGGAGTTTACACAGAGCACATGCTTAATGTTTTCCCAACAAAAACTTTTACCAATCATTTTTCGATTTCTACTGGTTTCTATCCAAATGTACACGGTGTTTTAGCCAATACCTTATTTGATACTTTGGACGGACCATTGAATTATTCAAGCAAATTGTTTCATTACAGTGAAAACATTCAACCTATTTGGGTAGATTTTTTAGTTATTAATAATGGATAAGCTTGATTAGCTAGTTTTTAATTACAGATAGTCAATGAAAAATTTGGTGGACACTCTGGATGTATGATGTGGCCTGGAAGTGATTATGAATATAGTAATGCTACTTGCACGCATAAACAAAATTATGATTCAACAGTACCACTTAAGGATCGAGTGGATACTGTAATGAAATGGTTAACTGATCCAATAAAACCAGCTAATCTGGTTATGCTGTATTCAGAACAACCAGATAAATTGGCACATTCTGTTGGTCCGGAATCCTATAAGGTAAATGTAAATTATTTGTAAGAAAACATGTGTTTGTAATTAGGTGTATTTATTAATTTTTTAGATCACCGATTTAGTTGCATCTTTGGATTTACTTACAAAGTATATTCAGGAGCAATTGGCTATATATAAATTAGAAAACCGAACAAACGTAATTCACCTAAGTGATCATGGGATGGCAGGGGTCACGCCGTCTAAATTTATTAATCTTACCGATTATTTAGAACCACAAACATATAGCTTTTATGGTACATCGCCTGTATTGCAAGTCGTTCCAATCGAAGGTGAGTTGCTTTTGTATATAAAAATGTTTTCTGCAATTAATTTTCGAAAGTATTGTTTTCTTGAATTGACTTCGAAACAGTCACATTTTCTTAAATTTGTTGACGTGCAATATGTCATCTTTTCACGCGTATTCTCTTCTTTTTTTAAGTTATGTAGAGCTTAATGCCATTCTAAAGTCGTTTGATATCGTCAGTGATTTTTTGTTTTTGCATTTAAGTGATTCAGTTATTATTTCTTTGACTTCTTCGAACCTTGTCTGATATTCGAGCTTTATTTGCTTTATGTATATAGTTTTGCTTTGCAATGTTTTATTTTTAGGATTATTATTATGTAAAGGAAAAAATTATAGCACTGGCTGCCAGGGCTTACGACTATTGGTATTAAATATAAGTTAGATAATTAACCTAATTTCTAATATAAATTTATATACCTGCAGCGTTAATATCGTCAGTAGAAATAATGCTAAGAAAGTCGATAAGAGTTTTGTTAGAAGGTTGTTTACATATATTTTCGACATGCTTCATTATTGGACCAATAAGATGACTAACGGTTAGACTACCCATATCTACTATGCGTAGATATAGATATGGGTAGCGTTTGCATGGCACATTCTCAGTGTTATATATGCCTTCAGTTTTTTTGCTGAAACTTTTTTTGGATAAATAGCTTTTTCTGTGTTTGGGTTAAACATTTTGTAAAGGTTGTGATAGTTGGACCAAGAAGTTTTTCTTGTGCGCTTCCATGTATAGTATACAGGGTGTCCCCTAATTCCTGGGCATGTTTTAAGAAAAAAAATCGTTCTACAGTAAGGGTCTATCTCCAATGCTGACATCATTTATCGAGGATTTAAGAAAAGGCTTACTTTGGTGTAGCCTGACCCATGTTAACGTACATTGTTCTGTTAGTACTAATGGTAAAAACTTCGTGTAGGACTTTATTTTTAGAAGAGATACCAGCCTTGAAAACGGAGTTTAAATAAAGCTGATATCTTGTTTGAGTCTTTAGATATCCAATTTCTGAGCCTGTTCTATTTTTATTGCTCATGCTAATTTTCAACTTTGAGGTCACTTTTCTCCAGAAAATGCCTAATTAACGTAACGTTTTACTATTTTTTTCTTATGAAAGTAACCATAATTAAGCTTTAAGCTCCAAAGACAATGAATAAAAAATGATTTTGTTTCGTCTTAGGTAGTTTTTATTTTATGTGTATACTAAAACAGTTATAACAGGTGCTCAAAGTATGCTCCTTGGTTTTGTATGCATGCTAGAGCCCGTTTTTGGATTGCACTGTGAATGTTTATTGATGCTAACTGCTGTTAGTGCTGTTAAATTTTGAAAACAGGTATTTCTTAAATCTCAATTAACGACGTCAATTTCTTATAGAAACAGACATGACTGTCAGGGAAATCACTAGGAGAGAACTCTATAATTATACTAAAGAAAATTATTTATTGGAGATCATCAATTGTCCATCAGACAATATAAATGAATTTAGACAACATTAAGCCACTTTAAATCAGATTTTAAACAAAAATGGAAAAATTTATCTTATACTTGTCAATCAGACAGATTTTTAAAAAATAATGATAAATTGTTAAACGGTGCAGTAAGATAATTCTGGAATCATCGAAATGTCGCTGGTAGGCCATCAAAATCTTTTGAAGAATGTAGTGATCGCAGTAAAAGGCGTAAATTTCAAAATTAAGCACACCTTATTGTTGACTATGGTTGATGATAAGGTTTGTAATGCAGCTAAAAATACATTGTCTACCTTGCGCTGCTATGTACTATATGTAATGGGACATTTCTTAAAGATTTTAATAAATTAAATACAAGGAGAGAAGAAAACCCCGATACTTTTCAATTTGGATTATCTATCCTCCATGCAAGAATACAGATTTTTGAGTCCATACCCCATCTAGCCTACAAAATACCTATTGGGAAATGTAAAGCTCGACCTGTAGCAGAGAAACAATTAGTTAAAGAGACAAAGATGCGCATTCAAAAAGACTTCAAAGATCAGATCAGTACGTCGTTATTAGTTGATGTTCCAAAAGCCGGATTCGGAAACACGAATGACGGCAATACTTCTCGAAGATTCTTTGCAGATGTCGAAAGTTCCGCTAATATAACTGGAGTGGACTTTGATCTCATAAACAGATTTAGAATCATTATAGAAGTGATATGAAGCGGGCATAAAGTTGATGTAGCAAAGCTAGCTGTGTTTTGCAATGAAACGTAAGTCTATACTGATGGCATCCTATGACGCCCACTGTTCATAAGATACTAATACATGGACCCACGATTATCGAACCTGCTATTTTACCAATAGGTCAACTTTCCGAAGAGGCATCAGAGGCCCGTAATAAGCATTTCCGGATATTCTCAACAGATTGTTGTTAACTTTTGATCCACGCATATCATGTGAGTGCTCTAAAGTAAGAAGAAAAAGGGAAGCATAAGAATTTCTTTTGGCAATCGAAAATGTACAAGAGGACTGTTCAATAGAAGAAAAACAAAGAGAGAAATCATCAGATTCAGTAACAGATTAATTTTTTATGCCATTTTATCTATCATCCTATATAATTTACCGTATTTCAACCTAAAACAAACTTACATATAATGTTTATATCATATAAAATAAAAATATATCAAAATATGATTTTGGCCAGCTTTTTGTATCGAATACCCCTATGCGCCAGGTAGAAATTTCCCCTCGTCCCTGCTCCAAATAAAGATCGACTATCTGTAACTGAGTGATTTTATTTCCTGCGAGCAAGAAGTTACAAAGGTTAACAAATCGTACAATTTAAATTCACTTTATAAACTTAGGTATCGGGAAAGTGTAACCTTGAAGTTCCACCAGTGGCATCAGCAACTCCTCAACCATAAACCATATTTAAGCTTTGTGACTCGGTAACAACAATAATTTTTGAAATTATACTTAATTATTTGATGATGGCAAGTATTTTGGCAAAATTAACACTCTGAATTGGTGAATTTTTTATGGCAGATGTGAAGTATTTTACATTTTTCTAAAGAAGTTTTTGCTTCGGAAGATTTGCCCTATTTAGACGGGCCTTCGAGAGTATTTGTAAACACATTTTCTAACAATCTTAGATTTTTACATTTAGAAAAAAGAATAAGGAGGTCATCTGCATATATTATGTGACTCATTTGTTTGCAACTGTCTACTATTTTGTTTATTTTATTGAATCCGATTAAGAACAGAGAAATCGATAAAAAGCGATCCTTGAGGAATACGTTTGTAGTGTTTATGTTGAATCCGTTATTTGCGAAATGAGTTGGTGACGTACTTTCTTTTTTCCCTTCGCTTATTTTTTGGGTCAATTTTGAGAGAGTAGAAGTTGTGGGCGAGGAAGGATTTCGTGTATGTATATGTATGGGATTGTTTTTATTGAAGTGGTTAGATTTGATTCTACTGTTATGGCATTTAGTTTTGGATATTTATTAGAAGAGGTATTTGTCGTTTTCGGAGCAGTGGGGGGAGCAGGGAGAGTGTTGGTTGATTGTCTAAATTTTTCAGAAGAGTAATTCGGGTTAAGGTTAACCAGAGTAGGATTGACAGTTTTTGCAACTTAGGGATGTATTCCGTAACTTAGCGGACTCGGAAAGAGTCGAAAGTGAAAAGCACCAGGCCTGTCGTTTTTTGAATTTACAACTTAGGGATGTATTCCGTAACTTAGCGGACTCGGAAAGAGTCGAAAGTGAAAAGCACCAGGCCTGTGGTTTTTTGAATTTGATCAGTTACGTTTTGTGTTTTCATTACTTTAATAATTTGTTTCTCCGAAACATTGGAAAGCCATGGGGCAAACACCACGCCTTTCAAGGAGTTAAGTTGGCTGTGCAGCGTTATCTTGACCCGGCAAAGCTTATCTTAGCGAAATTTTTTCGCGGTTTTGTGTTTTTTTTTTGTCAAAATCAGTATGTTACGTCTCTAAGTTGGGAGACTTGCTCGTATTCAGTGTTTATGCCATCAATATCCTTTTTAAAGCAAATATATTTAGCGTTGTAAGAGGCTTATCTTCTTCTTGGGGAGCAATTAGCGCAAATCTCGAATTTTTGTACGACGAGACCCTGGGAAATTCTGGGAATTCTTTGCCAATGTCCCATTGTCATGTCTTTCTGTTTCGTTTTGGCCGGGGTTCGGAAAGCGAGACTTCGGAAAGACTGCTAAGCCGATTGACTGGCATTTTTTTTGGCCCAGAAGCCATACCGTGTTGCGAACAAGTATGGGAGTACCGGCACTAAAGAAGGGTTGAAAAAGCATATATTTTGTTGGTGTAGGCGAAGGAATATATATGAATGTATAAGAAAAAACAAAAATCCAAATTCGCAGACGATGTGCAGTTTGCAAAAATAAAACCACTAAAATATGCAGAAAATGCTATGCCCATATTTATGAAAAGTGTTTTGTCGAATCCCATTCCTAAAATAATGTGTAATATATGTAGTATGTAATATGTTAAAAATATATTTGCTTCCACTTGTTTGTTTCTCTTACAAAGTTTTTTCCCACAATTCATTTCTTGCATATAGGAGCCATATATGCCCAAGGGGTCGTTTACTACCCATGCAAAAAACACACTTCTAAGTTATAATAACGTAAAATAGACTTTATATAGTTGAAGTAATTTTGTTGTCTTTTTCTTCTTTTACTCGGGAATTATTTTATTTCTCGTCGATAAAATGTATGCTTTAAAACAAAAACTCAGCCAAGTGACCAATTTCTTGTTCAACTTGTCCACTGAACACCCTACTTAGTCAAATGAATTATGCTTTTAGCTGCTCCAACAAAAGTTGTAGCTTTATTCAATAGACTGTAAATTGATTCGAATCACGCCGCCCTTTTATACCCAGAATTGTAAATCGATATTTTCAATTCTTTATTCCTTTATTTATACTCTCTCGTTCAATTCTGTGTATGTAAAACTTCGTATTACAACGGGATGTTCTGATGTGTGGTACATGTAAATTTTAACATAGGAAAATGTGCTTCATAATGAAATGAAAGTTAATGGATTTATATGAATGAGCAATAAACGAAAATTAACAGATTACAATGGAAGAAAATTTAAATATTTATAGGATGGCTGCTACATAGTTGCTTATACATTCAACCAGACCATAATAACCAAAAATGATAAGTTTTTTTTCAAAAAATAGTTCTGTGCATATATGTTTTAATACAGTAATCCCTCGATTTACGTCGAGAGGTGTTCCAAGAAATGGGGACGCAAATCGAGACGACGTAAACCGAGTGTACAAAAATTGGCTGTTAATAAAGTAGAGAAGTCGAAATAAAGCAAACATATACATGCATATTAGTATACTAGTACTTATGTGGTACATACTGCAGGTTTTTGTTTAAAAAATAGTAATAAAACTAATAAATAGTGTTGTGATGGTTTATTAATCTTCAGGGCTTTCTTCATCTGAAGAAATGATTTCTAACTGACAGCGGCCAGCTGCAGATGATTGATGGTCTTGAGTAATTTGTTCCCGATTCAAAGGAGGTTCAGAAGTTTCTTTCACTGAAAGTGGCTTAAAAAATGTTTCTATCTGCTTCTGCGTTAAAAAATTCTTTTTTTCTGCATACAGGTCTTTGTAGTATTCAACGCTGGAAATAATTGAGCGCCTTATTGTTTCAAATCTTTCTTTGTCCGTGTCGTGTTTCTCAAAAATTTCAATGGCTTCTGATAGTTTCTGATAGTTTTCCCCAGCGGAATTCGGGATTCTTCTTTTTCATTAACAGCCTCTGAAGTACTATCCTCAACTTCCTTATTTTGGGTGGAACAATCTCGCTTAAGTGCGAGTAGTAGATCCTTATTAGACAGCGGTTCCTCATGTTCGTTGAAAATCTGAGTTATGTCTATTTCATCAACATCCGAAAGCCCTATGCGATGCGCTAAATCGTGGGTGGCCGTGGCTAAAGTGGTAGTGTATTGGATTCCCAATCGGACGGTTTGGGGTTCAATCCAGCCGTATCCGAAAGTCGTTTTTTCAGGCAACTAAAATCTCGTGAGATGACTGGTTGCCTAAATACATCATCAAGTCAATTTACACTAAAAATGTATTCTCCCCATTAAAAGTTGGATGCCACCCATGGAGCGACATAACCACTGAGCCCAAAAATCGTTCGTCATACCCACTTGAGTGTTGTTCTTTTTTTTTTTTTAAATAAAGGATTTCTCTTTGAAGTTGTTCAGGATGATCCCCATTTATATCTTCAGAGGAACATTCGGCCCACACTTTTTTCCATACCTTGTTCATTGTTACAGCCGAGATCTTATTGATTGATTTTTTGAACTGCTTTCAGGATGTTAAAATCTTTCCAGAAGGTCCGAATCATGTCACGACCATTTGCTAACTCTGACTTTCCATCAATTGCTGCAATTAGATCATTAAAATACGGCGTAAGTAAATCTCTTAAACGCAGCAATAGCACCTTGGGTCATAGGTTGTAGAAAGGAAGTTGTGTTTGGCGGTAGAAAAATTACTTTGATGTTATCATTTGTTTCGTCTAACTTAACCGGGTGACCAGGAGCATTGTCGACAAGAAGCAAAGCTTTGTATACCAAATTATTTTTTTCGCAATATTTTTTAACTTCGGGACAAAAATTTGTTTTAAACCATTCAGAAAAAATACTACCAGTTACCCAAGCCTTTTTATTGGTTTTCCATATGACTGAGAGCGTTTGTTTGCCAATATTTTTCATAGCTCTTGGATTTTCCGAATTGTACACTAACAATGGCTTTAGCTTAAAATCTCCCGAAGCTTGCCCCCAAGAAGCCGCGTCACCCTATCTATCGCAACTTTTTGTCCAGGTGCCCTTTTCTCCTCAATAAATATAAAAGTTCTTGACGGCATACGTTTCCAGAACAGCCCGGTTTCGTCAACGTTAAAGACTTGCTGGGAAGTGTATCCTCCATCCATAATAATTTGTTTTAGTTTCCCAGGCAATTTTTTGGCTGCTTCAAAATCTGCACTTGCAGATTCACTGGTAACTGTAACATTGTTAAGCTGTGCTCTCTTTTTTAATTTATCTAGCCATCCGGAACTAGCGTTAAAACTGACATCCTTATCCTCTTCAACTGACATTGATTTTAGGTCTTTAAATAAACTCATTGCCTTTTCATTTAAGTCACTTATCCAAGTACTTAACGCCGTTTCCATTTTTTCTAATATAAGTGGCCTGGACTTCGTTACCACTTTTATGGAGCTACGAGCACTTGCGCGTTTTTAAGGATTATTCTCACTGTTGTCGGCGGTAGCTCCATTGAGCTGGCTATATTAAATGAATTATCTCCTTTATCAAAGCGTCGAATAACATCCATTTTCACTTCTAATGATATGGCATTCCTCTCTTGTATACGAGCACTTTCAGCGTTGTTATTATTCCGTTTTGCTCTCATTTTTCATTAAATAAAATGTCTATATATAGCAAAATAATGTCTATAGTGAGGGCTAATTTACTTAACAAAATTAAAGACCAAAAAAACAAATAAAATGTTTGAAAATCACTTCGCTCGACCACGGAACTTTTTTTTTAAGTAATACAACAAAGGGAATGCACTTTTAGCCACATACAATGTCTCATTTTAATTTGTATGAATCCCCAAATACTTGAAAAATATAACTCTTCAACTGTCAAGAAAAAACAAACCATGGGAATCCCCGATTAAGTTTCATTTAAACTGCCAATTTTCAAATTTAAACTGCTTAAATGAAGGAATTTCAAATCTAAACGGCTAAGAAAATCCCCAAATATGACAACGTATATCGAGAGATAGGACGACGTTAAACGAGGCAAGGTTCATAATTTTACACAACGTAAATCGAGACGACGTAAACCAAGGCAACGTAAATCGAGGGATTACAGAGATAAATATTTTTTTTTTTTTATATTTTTTTTTAATTACGCATCAAAAAACGCTTTTCTTCTTAGATAGAGGGAGGGTGTACGAATATGAATTTTGCATACTGTATGTGTACGAACAATCTACACCACAAAATTGTATACGTATTGAAATGTTGGTATTGAATGTTGTTTCCTGAATAAAATTCTATCTTGCATTTCTCTTGTTCTACACCAAAATCCCAAGCAACAATTTAAACAATTTTTGTTTCTAATATTACTTCGCTTACATACAATTATAAGATTTAACTTTCTTTTTTTTACTTTATTGTATAATTAATACGTACTTTTTTTTTGTTTGTAATAAAGGAAAACTAGATGATGTTTACCAACGTCTTAAGAACGCATCACAATCAAATGGGAACTTTGATGTTTACAAAAGTGAAGATTTGCCTAGTAGATGGCATGCCACCAACAAAAGAAGATTTGGGCCGATAATAGCAATTGCTAAAATGGACTACGCATTTCAAGATTTATGGGAATACGTTAGTGAAAACAGTAAATTCTTTAAACTAGCTTTTATATATTAGTTTTCGTCAATGAGATTTTGAAATGTAGGTACAAATTTTGGTGTGCACGGCTATGACAATGAGGAAAAATTAATGTATCCAATCTTCATGGCAAAAGGTCCAGCATTAAAATGTGGCGTACAAGAGGTTCAACCTTTTGAGACGGTTGATCTATTTTCTCTTTTTACGCAGATTCTAGGAATCGAAAATGTGTCTGCAAGAAATGGCTCCTTTGCTAGAATTTCCAATCTCCTTTCTGGTAATGAAGCAAAAAGCAACAGCACAACTACAAGTAATACTTGCATTTTTAAAATTCTCTTCAAAAGAGAATACCTATGTTAATTTTTTTTTAATTTTTTCGTTACAGTTGTCGTTGTTTTAATATGCGTAGGAGCCATATTGGCTGTGATAATTTACGTAATCAAATTCCACAAAAAGAGGCACTCATACAGTCCAACGTAATATCGTAGAGTTTAATTTTAACTTTTACTATACATTTGAATAGCGCATTCTGTGCTTTATGTTTAACAATTTTACATGGATATGGTAGTACGATATACATATATATAAGACAGATTTGTAAGCGTGTTGCAATTAGTTTTTTAAAAATTATTTTTCAATAAATATTAGTTTTTATAAGTGTACTTAAGCTTGAAAATACAAGTTTTTAAAAATAAATATATTGTCTAGTTTAAACATATGTTAATTATGTGTGTAATTAATTTATTTATTAATGCTGTAACTGAAAGCATTCGTATATTCCATATAAATATAAAAGGGCAGTTATTCATGGAAATCAAAATTAAACACAAAAGCTGTATCTTCCTTTACCTTTAACTGCACGTATATCTATTTTGATTGCAAAGTTTTTTTTTGGAACAGAGTATACTGAAAAGAACTAGTAGCTTTTGTATGTTTCTTTAATGCAACAGTTTTTCGCAGGCTGGCCGTTGCTATGATGATGTAAACACATCGTTCGCTCAATCTGTTCTTCTCGGTGATTGGGTATTGTGCGGTAAGGGTGGGCGCTATGCAGGCCGAGTGCTCTAACTACGATTATATATCGATGGTGGTGTTTAGACCTCGTGGCAGCCACCGATAAATGCTCTCGCTCAACCGCGCTTATAAGCGCTTCTGCTAAGCAGGGGAATGTAGAAACACTGTAACATATTGTAAGAAATGACTGAATCAACACAGTCGTGAATACTAAGGGTGTCATCCTTCTTCAATATTCCAGCGCTCTTTCTTACATCGATTTTAAAGTCTTACGAGACCCAGACAACGCACAATACCGACTTAACGGCGGCGGAATTTTCCTAGAGGGAAGCAACGGCGGCGTCATTTGAGCTTTTTAGATATATTAGGAATTCATGTTTTTTAAGGATTGTTAGGCACTTAGCCAGAATGTCGATATAGACAAGAAGTTCGAGACGTTCTGAAAAAAAATAATATTACACATTGTTAAGTATAATTCGCTAATTTGAACGTGAGATGCGCTCATATTTTCACAGAGGAGAACGGCGGCTTTGTCAAAAATTTCTTCCACAAGCTAATCTGCACGACACCAAAAAAAGGAGTCAACCTTTGCGATCAACTACAGTATTGATTTCTGCCTTTTCTGGACGCAAAAACACCGAAGAAATACTTTGAGAAAATTTAACGTCGAACGACTTCAGTCGCACGTGGCTTCTAAAGCTTTTCTGGTCTAGTTTCCAATACTTCCTAAATGGTTCATTGCTATCAGCATCAAGCGGAAAAGACCAGATCATGTGGCATTATCAGCAAGCTATTAGAAACATCGCGGTGCCATAAGCGCTTGATAAAATCAATGAAGGGGTGCTAAAGGAAAACGATCCGTACTCTCCAAATGCCTTAAACCATATATCAACTATTTAATGTGTGCTTATTAGTATGACTTTAGGGCTGGTAAGTAAAATTAGATTACTCCAACTATTAAGGCACGTCAAGCATGGTATTCCAGACAAACTCGCCTCTCTGTGCAGAATAATAATAAAAAAGACTGGCTGCTCTATTACGATCGGTAATTCAACGTTCAACGAGGTGGCGCGTTCGTTTTTTTAGTTATCCCCAAACTTGGAACGATTGTCCGAAACTTATTAAACTTGTCTCAATTTTGTTTTTTTTTTTTTTTTTTTTTTATAATTTACGCGCTCCTAAGGGGTTATGAATACCCTTACACTGTTGCCTGGGCGCGGGCGGAAAGGTAGAAGGAGGAGAAAGGAAAGTTTGTGATGTAGTGGTTTGAAACTCAGGTGTGTTTGGTTTCGATATTGACTCTCCAGGGGTGGGAGCCCGAATAGGACGGAGAGATTTTCTTCACTCGGAATGGTGAGGTTGTGAATTTTAACGGTTGTTTTTGTGTTTGAAAACCCTACACAGCCAAATCTACATATCAGTGTTATGCCTTCTCACACGCAGATTTTTCTGACTGAGTTCCAATTACACAAATGAAAACTTGTTGTGGCTAGGATTCGAACCTTGACCTTCCGAGTGAGAAGCGATAGCTAGTCAGTTTCAGTTCAGTTTAAATGCATTTTTATTTATTTTACTTAATTTACTCTTACATGCTAGACAGAAAAATGCTTAAAAATTAGCTTAAAAAACTTACAAATAATCATATTCTAACATACTGGCCCCATGCGGGCACTCTAAGTTAAACCTAACACTTAAACTAAGTCTTTCGACGGATCTTACAGTCTATATTTAAAATTATATTTAACATTACAACTAAAACTAAGAAAAATTAATTTTAAGTAAAAACTTAGTATATGGACATTTTTTTTTAATTACACTTACAGACTACCTAAAAAATAAATCTTAATCTACTTAACCTACTTACATATAATATTCATACACACATATATACAATACAGAATACATACACACTTCATATATACATATATGCATATACACATATGTATATATATATATATTTTTTTTTTTTTTATCATTTTTTATTTTTATTTATTTTTTTTTTTGCTTTTATATATATTTTTTTCTTAAAATCTAACTTAAACCTACCTAAAACTATATAAGCCGGCCATGGCTAAAAAAACAAAAACAAAAATTAGGCTGGGCCACTCTGCTTCACATGAAGCTACGCATCACTGGAGGAGTTCGACGACGAAACATCCTCGCCCTCATCAAGCCACCAAAATTGCTGGTGCTGCTGAGCAACATCCCTCCTATCACGGCTTCCTACCGCCCTACTGAACCGGAGACGCTCCGCACTGCCATGTGCGACGTCTCTGTCGTAGTTGAGTCGCCCGTCCGCAGCTGTTCGAGCGACGTGGAAGATTAGCGGCACCGCCAATCTGTCCTGGATCAGACCTTTACTATCTAGATAGAGGAACGCTTCTGGAGGAATAAAGCCGTCAAGGCGAGCTCTCTTGTGATACATATAATTGGGGTAGTAAGCCCCTGAGATCAGGTTGTTCGATGAGGTCATTGCTCTCGCAATGTGCCTTCGAGTCAACTTAATGACGAAATTGTCCACTCTTATCAGGTTCGCCGTATTGTGTAAGACCTCGTTAGGATAGAATTTTATGTACTCAGACTCTGGTGTTCTGTATAAGCGAAGACAAGTCCTAAGACAAGCCCTCTCAAACACCCGAATCTTTTCCAATAAACTTGCTCTCACATTGAACCACACGGGACACCCAAATACAAGCATGGGCCTGATAAGGGCCATGTAACAGATTACCTTCACCTTCGCATCGAGTTGGCTGTTATAAAACAGTCTCTTTGTAAGGGCAAAAGCACCCTTAGCTCTGGCCAGAGCAACATCTATATGTTTGTTAAAATACAGATATTGATCTAGCCAGATCCCAAGATATCTGACTACATTTCGACAAGCAAGTGGCTGTCCATGTTGTCCGACGATAGAGAACTTTCGCCAATTCTTTCTGGTATCCCTAGAGGCCCCAGACAAAGTCGTCCTAAACAGAATGGTTTCCGATTTCTGGAAGTTGATTTCAACTTCCAGTCATCGCAATATTGTTTAATTTTATCGAAGTCACGCTGCAAAAGTATGTTAATGACCTCAATCTTTGGACCTGATCTGTACGCGATTAAGTCGTCTGCGTACGCTATGGCATGGTGAAGTGAACCTATCAGATCACTTGTGTAAATGTTGAATAGGATCGGCGAATTTACCGCACCTTGTTGCAGACCGTTTTTAATGTTAAATGTTCCAGCAGAAGTCACATCGCCATTCTTCACGATGAACTGTCTACTGGAGAGCATATCAAAAAGAATATACGGAAGTGGTTTACTAATGCCCAACCTATCCAGCTTGAAAAAGAGTCCTTCTAACCATACGGTATCGAAGGCCTTCTCCAAGTCAATCAGGCAGGCACCAGTGCAGTGGTTCTTGCCTTTGTTCCATTGGATATCAGAAACCAGTTTCGACACAGCATGAATGATGTCATGCCCCGCCTTGAAACCGAATTGATTATCCGGAACTATATGTTTGTCTTCAACCCACTTAGTCAGGACTCTATTGATTACCTTCTCGAAAACCTTACTGATGTTTGGAAGAAGACTGATCGAGCGGAGATTCGCCGGAAAAGCTATAGCTAGTACCACTACACCACGGCCACCCCCAATTGAATATAATTTCAAAAGCAAAAGAAAATGTTAATTGGAGATCATACCATATATATATGTGTGTATGATTAGATCACCAATCCAAACATTATACCATAATATGAAACTACTCGTATAACTCTAAGGAAGTAAATCATTTTTTATAGTTGGGCTACACTGTAACCTCATCATTCATTACTCTTTCCACTCCTTATATCTTTGGAGAAAGAAAGTAATGCACTGCATGTATTTCAATACTTTTTGTTCTATTCAAACAGATTAGTTATGCCAATTTATATATATTAAAACAAAATTAAAAATTCATTAAAAATTGCCGCGACAAAACTAAAGCACATGCACTGCCAGAAGTGCCGTAATTTTGATCCGTTGATTTTTGTCGCATTACAGCTCGTCATTTTACTTTTGAAAACAGTTCGCAATAGATCGATTCGTCTCCGCAATAACAATAATAACAATACTGATAGTTAAGAGAGATCTTAATGAACAAAGGATAAGGGATTTTACCAAATTTAAAGCAGTGACGACAATTACCAACAAATTCAATATTCATCACACCATCATACCAAGAATGATAAGCCGTTTCCGTTTTTCTGGTTGGTTAGACAGCCGAGGAGGCAGACAACGTAAAACCAACGTGATGAGCGGCTAGGTCCACAAAAGCCGAATTAAATTTATCGGGTCGATCCAAAGACGAATAATCGAATGTCTTTTCTTCATTTATCAATGCGAAAAAGTCATTCATTTCAGAACAAAATCGAAAAACCAGGCTAAAGTTTACGAAATCCTGTACCGGCTGGACTGTTGTCAAATGGAGAACAGTGCTTTTTGAGATGAGTCGAAGTTCAACGTGACAGGCTCAGGCGGCTTAAGACGTGTACGAAGGTCAAAGGGTGAGAGATCGAATCCACTGAATACCAGTAAAGTAGGGAGGTGGAAGCATGATAGTCTGGATCATTGTGTATACAAGCATATACTCCAAAACGTGATGCTGCAACGTGCAGAAGAGGAAATGCCACTAAAATGGATCTTTTAACACGAAAACTATTCGAAGGACACCTCTAAGGCTGTAAAAGATTGGCTATATCTCAAAAGTTGAGATCTTGAGTTGGCCTCCGAAATCCCCTGATCACAATCCCATAGAGAATCTATAAGAAATTGTAGATGGGAGAATTGAGCGCGATAGCTGCCGAAATAAGGAGTCCCTTTTCGTCCAAACTGAAATAGCCCAGAAAAGCATTCCCATGTTTATTGTAAACAATTTAATTGATTCTGTGCCACCAAGATGTGCAGCTGTTATTAAAAATAATGGACATTAACAAAATCTTAACAAAACAATTTTTTGAATTTTTAGTTCTTATTATATGACTTAGTTTGGTCGCGGCAATTTTTGATGAATTTTCAATCTTGTTTTAATATATTTGTTTGTATAAATCTAGTAGAATTAAATTTTTGTATGTAAATTAGTATAACTACAGCTTTGGCCAAAATAATAGGAACGCTCATTACTTTTCGAAACCAGTAAAAATAACTTTTATTTTATTCGAATATGTGGAGCAAATATAATATCCGATTTATGAGAAATATTTTTACAATATATTCTACGTGAAAGCGTTGTTTAATTCAAAGCAAATGGTTTTTTAGTTTAGCTATATTGCTTCATAATACTTAATTACCTGGTCAAAATAATAAGAGCACACAGACATGATAAAGAAAAACATATGCATAGTAATTTTTTTTTATTTTATTTTGAATTAATAGTCATGGAATTCACCAGCTTCTGGCATTTTTCGGAAGGTATGGAATACCAAACATTTTGGATGACTCTCCAAAGATTCGCTTTGTTGGAAGGGTTTGTTTGCTTATTTAGTTTCAAGCTCGTTCCAGAGGTTCTCAATCGGATTTAGATCCGGAGATTGAGACGGCCACTGTAATACAGCAACATGTCATGCCCATGGTAGGATGACATTCCTCAAAATGTTCATGTTGGATTCTTTTGTCAACATGTCTTTAATAAGGGATTTTGGACCTACGCCCCACTAGGAAATATAGCCCCATATCATTACACTACACTTCACAATGCTTTTTGTTTATCGTGAATTGTACGCCTCACCTATTGGACGACAAACAAACTGTTTACCGTCCATTCCAAAGACTTATTTTAATTTCGTCACTCCATAATACATTTCGCCACTGCTTTATTGCTTGGAGGGGATTGTGCGGCAGATGGTAAAGCTTAGCAAAAGCAATGCGCTTCTAGACATGTACTCTTTTTAATAGACTCATCGAATCGTTCTGGCAATCACTTCAATTTGAGTTTCGTATTTCAAGTCTTTGGAGAATATGAACGAATTCGCCTGGGCTTTCCTGACTAATCTTCTTTTGTCTCTAGTGGACATCTTAGGCGGACGTCCTCTGGTCTCAGGAAAGTTTTTAGGTTGCAAAGCGTTGAATATCATCGTCAAGAGCATTTTATTGCTTTTGCAATGTTTCGTATGGATTCACCCTGGCTGCGTAATACCAAAATGCTTGCACGTTAAGCTTCAGTGCAGTGCTTATTTCTGCCCATAATATCCTTTATTAAAAATTGTAATATTTAAATAAATGACTCTAAAACATCCGCATTTAGCAAATACAACTTACCAATTTATAAATTATTACCAGCTCAAAAAATTGCCTTCTTGAAACTTACTGGGAGTACTCCTATTTTTCTGTCTAGACAGTTCACTAGCTATTTACAGAAAAATTGTACCTGATCGCACTTTTCTTTGCCTTTAACAGATGTGTGACGACCTCTACTGGTGAGCAACAGAACCAGAAATATTATATATAAGTTCCAGCAATCGCCACTACGAGTCGCATCCGTCGCTATAGAGAGACAGGTGTTTAAATTCCCTTCTGATTTTTCTTTGTGTTTTAAATTGGCTTTATTCTGGTGCAACCGTCTAAGGCGATGTTTTGTCCTTTTCGAATATTTAAATAAACTTTAGAGAATAGTGCCAATAGAGCCTATAGATGCGCATACAAGAAACTGTTGCGCTTATAAAGAACCGTTTGTTTGATTACATTGTTTTCATTTTATTCAAACAAAGCAGTCGCCTTGCACATCATTGAAAACTAATAACTGTTCCTATTATTTTTTGGCCATAGCTGTATATCTTTTTGAATAAAACAAAAAGCATTGAAATACCTGCAGTTATTGAGCAAAATCTCAATGCGCACCATTCCCTGCCTTTAGTTGTCCGACTCTCTATATAGGTATATATATATACAGGGTGTCCCCTAATTCGTCAACGATAATTTGGGAAATGATTCCTGGGCATATTCTAAGAAAACAATCGTTCTACAATAAGGGTCTATCTCCAATGTTGACATCATTTAACGAGGATTTAAGAAAAAGGTCCACTTTGGTGTACTCTGATCTATCTTAACGTAAATTGCTCTGTTAGTACTAATGGTTGAAACTTGGCGTAGGACTTTATTCTTAGATGAATACTAGCCTTTGTAACGGCGTTCAAATAAAGTTGATATCTTGTTTGAGTCTTTACATATCCAATTTCTAAACCTGTTACATTTTCATTGCCCATGCTAATTTTTGACTTTGAGGTCATTTTTCTCCAGAAAATGCCTAGTTAACATAACATTTTACTATTTTTTTCTTATGAAAGTAACAATAATAAAAGAAAAAAATCATCATCAAGTTTGCACAAAAACCCATAAATTTTATGCTACTTGGAAAAACATGCAGCAGGTAAAAAAAGGAATTTATGATTTTTTACCAACGTTTCTAACAACAGTTGACAATATTCGTAAGAGTGGTTTTCCAAGAATTACTAATTTTCCAATATTTTTTTCAAAATTGCATAGCTATTAAAGAGTTTTGAAACGTGCTCGTTTATTTGACTACCTGTCAAAACCCTCATTTTTACCCTGTTCCTTAAAAATTTCTCAGAAAGAGTTAGGTTTGGGGTATGGAGGCCTATTTGGAAAAATTACGAAACAGAAATGGGATAAAAGATAAGAAAAAGAAAATTAATTCACCAGTTTAATTTTTTACGCTAAGGTTACAGTCGTTGGCTGTCTGTCTGCATTTACAAACAAATACTACGCTGACATTATTTGCAGGAGCTCCACAAGCAAGGAGGATTTCGATTGATTAAAGAATACTGTAAGCTGTTACAACTAGTCCATCAATCAGCATCAGACCCTTAGCTTTGCAATTCACTGTCTCCAGACATAAAATTTCTAATGTACTGCATGGTGAAAATCTTTATCCATACAACCAGACACCTGCACAAGAACTGCTTGAGTTTTCTAACTAGTTGCTGGATCGGAGCTTGGATGACGAGCTTATTAGCAGAATTCTTTGGAAGGACGAATCTCAATTAACAAGAGATGGGATTACAAATTTTCATAATCTTCATGAGGACTCATAGATCATTTCAACACAAATTCAGAGTCTACATATATGTGAGCAGGTATACTTGGAAACATGTTAATCGGCCCCTTCAAACTACCACCTAGGTTGAATTCTACAAACTATCTGGAGTTTTTGCGGAATGATTTACCAGAACTATTGGAGGACATTCCACTGATTCAAATAGTTTCATCATATTTTCAATAGGACGGTGCTCCAGCCCGTCTTGGCTGGATGAAGAGTACGGTAACCGCTGAATAGGAAGAAATGGACCAGTTCACTGGCCCGCAAGATCTCCTGACCTTACAGTATTGGATTTTTTTTGTATGGGGAAGAATGAAAGAACTTGTTTATTCAACCGAAATAGCAACTTAAATTGAATTGGAAGATCGCATTCTCGAAACGTCATCAAAAGTGAGGCACCAGTTAGCATCAATAAACATTCGCAGTGCAATCCAAAAATGGGCTCTAGCATGCATACAAAACCAAGGAGGACACTTTGAGCACCTATTATAACTGTTTTAGTATACACATAAAATAAAAACTACCTAAGACCACAACAAATCATTTTTTATTCATAGCCTTTGGAGTTTAAAGCAAAAATAAATTTAACCTGCTCCAGGTTTTTCCAAGTATCATAAAATCTGTGGGTCTTTCTGCAAACTTATTGACGATTTTTTTATTATTGTTGTTACTTCCATAAGAAAAAATTTGTAAAACGTTATGTTAATTAGGCATTTTCTGGAGAAAAGTGACCTCAAAGTCGAAAATTAGCATGGGCAATGAAAATGGAACAGGCTTAGAAATTGGATATCTAAAGACGCAAACAAGATATCAAATTTATTTAAACGCCGTTAGAAAGGCTAGTACTTCTTCTAAAAATAAAGTCATATACGAAATTTCTACCATTAGTACTAACAGAGCAATCTCCGTTAACATGGGTACAGCCTTTTTTTAAATCCTCAATAAATGATGCCAACATTGGAGATAGACACTTACTGTAGAAGTGTCGAATTAGGGGACACCCTG
Source organism: Volucella zonaria (assembly GCA_963966105.1). NCBI lineage: Eukaryota > Metazoa > Arthropoda > Insecta > Diptera > Syrphidae > Volucella > Volucella zonaria. Next base: position 164,164,176 of record OZ014532.1, read on the forward strand.
TATATATATATATTTTTTTTTTTCGTATTTTCTTTGGACCGAAGAATATGGAAACTAACATTACTTTGAAATGATATATACCATTGTGTACTTTTTATAATTTTTTATTGAATTTTTATATCAGACCAAAGCACAAGCAAGTCTGTGCAAACACACTCATATTTTCTTAAAATATAAATAACAGCTTCTAACTCATGACCGCAGCTGTACAATCAAGCTTTTACTTACACAGTCTTATTCTTCGTCTAGTTCCCTTTCTGCTTTAAACATTTTAATATTTAGCTCAAGAAGTTCTCTTTTAAGCCTGTTCGACTCCCTTAGTTCACTAAGAATTTTTTCGGCTGCTATCGTACGTCGCTCCTCAAACGATAATATTTGCCTTCGTAAACTTTCCATTTTATTGGGATGATCTAAGTAACTATTCTTCTTTGGTTCATCTTCATCGCCAGACAGATGATCTCTTCGTGGACGTTTTGGTGGATCTGAAGATTTAACTGTTGGTGGAGAGGGCACAGGCGAATTAGAGGGAGGAGGAGACTGAGATGTGCTTGGTGAGACTGGTGGTGATGAGTTTGATTCAAATGGAATTGGATTAGACGCAGAACGTTTTCTACTACTAGTAGAACAATCTGCTTCTGGATATATGATTTTCATTTTTTCATAATACGGCCAGTGAATGCGTTTAAAAGATTTTTTATTGTTTTCTCTAGAAACAAGATAGTGAATCTTCATGTTTCTTAGCTTCCTGTCAAGCGATTCTATGCGAAAATTATACCCCTTCTCTCGCAAACGTTCACGGATATCAGCGAATATTTGACGACGACGCACTTTAGGGTCACGTAGCTCAATTTTCCTTTTAACACACTCATCCAAAAATAGTTGAACATTTTGTAGCTCCCAAGCTGATTCTCTAAAATCGGATGTCGCAACGACGTTTGGCATAGTTTCTTCGCCGCCTTCGCTGACAATGTGGACTTGCTCAATCTCACCTTCGTCTTCAATTTCATATTGAATTCCGTTGTATAAAAGTGTCATCTCAATATATTGTGATTAATTGGGTGATATTGGTTTGGTTGTTTTCTCCGAATGTAATAACGTTTTTTCAACAATAAGTACTCGGCAAAAACGCTAAGCTGAAGTTAAGCTTCTTGTCTATTTTCAATGTACAAAATAAACATTTTACTTTAAACTATAAAAAGAAACTCACAACAATAATCGAGCAAATCTAATTACCGAGCACCGGGGTTGTTTTTTGGGTTCATTAATGACAGCCTTGCCTTGGGGTGTTAACACATTCAATGTACAAAAAGAATAAATAAATTGAAATGTATAATTAATATTTGTAGGTCTGTCCGCGTACTTGTAGAATAAATATGTAAAAACTGTAAAATACGGAGGAGTATGGAAAATTTATCAGAGAGCAAATTTATTAAAAAGTAAGCGAATGGATTTTAAACAGTTTTGTACAGACAAATGTCAACTGTTATTATTTAGATTTTTTTTCTCATAAGAATTTAAAAAATAAGGTTTATCGAAGTTAGGAGTTTTTTGTTTGAAATCTTGAATCTTAAGATGAGGTTATTTAAGCCTAGGCACATTAAAATGATAATTTATCTTTGCATTGTCTATCTGAATGCCATGACTAGATGCCTGCAGGTATTTGGAGAGCTTTTTAATTTCTTTATTTTGTCTTAAAACTCTTTGTAAATTTTTTTTTTGTATTTGGATATCTGCTCAAACCCCACTTATTTGCTACGCTGAGAGAGCAAATAAATATTTACAACTCATATGGTCTCTGGACAATTACATTTACGAAACGCCTTTCTCCATTTCATTTCATATTTTATCATTTAGATTTTAGCTTGCATGTACGAGTACACCCGCCTGGTTATCATATGGCGTTTTCGGTTAGGATTTTTTTCGTGCTCCGAAGCTCAAAAGTGACATAAAACCATTTCCCTCATTTTTTCAGAAACAAAATTTTGCTTCTCGTTTTCATTTCAGAATCAAAATTTCTCTCCTGGATTTTATTTCAAAATGTACTAACACATATAAATATGTATAAACGCCAAATAGTTTAGTGTGTCAAACTATTATTCTGAATTTTCAATTTGATTCCCAAGCGAAAACGCCATAAAAGAAACCAACCGTTTATCGCCTGTTTCGCATTCAAAAGAACTGTTGCTTACTTTATTATTTTTGTGAAGTAATTGTGCCTGTTCACATTGGCGCAGGCAAGAAGATTGTCCGAAAGAGAAGGAACGCTTTTTATTGAAGTGGGAAGAAGAAGGGTTACTTGCACCGAGATCCATTTCTAAAGTGCCTGTTCGCATTGGCGACGGGATGAAAGTCCTCACCATGAACGTCGTGTTCACATTTTCATGATGTTGAAAGACTTTTTGACAAGCGGAAAACTTAAATCGGAGCATTTTTAATTTTTAAATTTGGGCAGTTGGCCTGAAACGTACCTTTTTTCCTCTTCTTTACACTTCCTTGCTCATCAACGATCAAAACTAAAATGAAAACATATGTCAGCAAGGGAGAGATATGGAAAAAAAACCATGTGTTTCACCCGGAAATCTTAAATGCTATGGGTACATCTGTGCAGCAACAAAAAAGTTACGGCCCGTTAAACTCAAAATTATGACAATTTGCTGTTCCATATTTTTGCTTTATGTTTAGAAACTTTTTTACGTACGATCAACAGATTTTGTAGTAAAAGTCATCTCTATATTAGTTCAATTGCAAATGTGATGGCTAATAACATAATTCAATCTAGTTCTTTAAGCAATTGCGAAGAGGATAACGATTCCTTGCTGAACGTTATTAGATACGATGAAAATGTTTCTTTATCCATATCAGCGGCTCAAAATGATCGGCAATATGAAATAAGAAATTGCCTGATTTTGATATCTTCGAAAAATATCCTGATTTCTTCATTGGCGATCATTTTGAAAATGAAGATATTAAAATGAAAATTGATTTGGTATCAATGAGGTATTTCATAGGCTACGTCGCTTTTAAAGTTGGCCCGAAAATAAAATGTGAAACATGTTGCGCTAGAATTAAGAAAAGTGATGAAGTAATAAGCGCTGCATCTGAACTTTTCTTATTTCAAAAAAATTACAGCCGCAACTCAGATTTTGGGAACCTTACTGCAGCCGTCTGATCAATTTTTCGAAATAAGTAAGAAACATATTTTGGTTTTCGATTCCATATTTTCAGGTGGTCCTGTTATAAAACATATCAGAGAAAAGATTGTTGAAAAATGCAAAAAGGCCACAAATGAATGGTTTTCGAATGACTCATGCTTGGACCACAAAATGAAATCAGTTGAATTTTTAGTTTTAGTTCTCTTAAGAAAAATGTTCCTGGAAAATGGATGAAATAAAATCGAAAAGCAAGAGAAAAGGCAAAAAAAATGTATCTTTTGATTTTGAAATTTTATTTTTCAAAAACCGTTCTTTGTAAAAACTTGAAATTAAAATAAGATTGAAGAATGAAATGTTAGCTTTAAAAAATGGTATAGCACGATATTCTATGTGCCATAGTTAATTTTGTATATATTTTTTTCCTTTTTGAGTCATTTTTCGACTAAATTGCCCCACCCGCCTAAACGGTGGGAGATAGACCCCCTTCTATACAATTTTTTCTTCTCTTAACTCAATCTAGTCTTTAGTCGCATCATATCAGGAATTTAGTAGCAAAAAAATTTTACCAAAGTGAATTTTCCATAGAAATATCTTAGATATTGTTTAAACAATGTAAATAGCTTAGTCCCCGCTCCAAAATGGTTCTGATTTTAGAAAAGAAAAAAAAAGACAAACCATCGGTTTTATTAAAATAAAAGGAAACATCATTTGCTAAGGAAATGTTTTTGTTCATTTATTTTCCACTTCGTCACCTATTTTCATGAAGCAATCCAATAAAAGGAAAAAAAAAATTTGCGCACTTCAAATTCAACGCACAAGAATGAAACATTTTATGTCTGCTTAAAAAGCAAATGAAGTAGAATTATGCGATCATTAAAAAATGAGTGAGAATGTAAATTGGACATTGTCATGGAATATCATATGTGCACGGCGTCGAGGATCAAAATTGTGTCAATGCTCTCAAATATTTTTGTTTAGTTTATTTTTTTATTATGTGAAAGAGCTCTTTGAAATCGTTTTCATTTTTTGAGGCAGATAATACTTCTTGGTAATTATATATTCTTCGCTTCTGTATAACTGTTGTATGGCTTAGTAGGAATCAATTCGAATTCACTTTTGTCAGAGAAATGTATGCCTGATGAAAGATAGTTTGACCAATCCACAAGAAGGCAAGCCCTTTAAACTATGGAGGCACCAGCTTCCTTAACATTGAGATTTTGTCTACCATAGTGTTTAAACGTCTTCGGGATCGTATTAACTTAACCCCCATATCTGCGATTTTGGGCTCGATAGTTCCACAATTGACCAAATATACTTTAGGAGATCCTAGAGAAAGTCCCAGAAGTCCAGATCGATATTCACCTCTTTGGTATCCCTGCCACGTCCGTCAGATTGTGCAGGATGAAAATTGAGAACGCTCGCTGCTCCTTCCAAGTTGGAGGCAATCTCATCTAGTCTTTTGGTGCTAAAAAATTACCTTAGACAAGATGATGCACTGTCATGTGTTTCTTTAACATTTAGTTCGAATGAGGGTGAACTTAGTAAACACTGGACATACAACATAAATCAATCGGAAAGAATGTCACAATTTTGACATAGTTAGATATTTTGTCTACCTCAGCTTCGCTATTAACTCTGGTGATACATATGCATGTACATTATTAGAAATAAACAAGGGGTAACTTATTCCCCTAAGAAGGCAATTGAATAATAAAGCGTTGCCAAAAACCACTTAAGACATAAATGCGGACTCCACGAGCTTTACGGCAATATCGACCTTTTCGAAGAGTACCTATTAATCGTATGAGGTGGCTTAGACATGTACAACATGTATACCACGTTCCTAATACTTCGCAGTTCTAAGGGTTAACGATTAAACAGCCTAGTTGCGACTGAAGTGTAAAAATTCAACAAATTACTCGTATGTACAGGAGTGTGGGACAATAACTAAATTGTGGTCATTACGTTCTGCACATGTAATATAATAGACGCAGATTGTAACTTACGAATTTCGTAGCATCAAATTCGTATGTACTCCCCACAAAAAAAGTGAAATTAAATTCACAAATAAGAATATTAACATTCATGACGGAATACGGGAGTTTAAGTATTAGAAATATCAGAACATAAGAAACTGTTTTAAAATGTGAACGAAAATAGGATTTAGTGCTCTAAGGCTTTAATATTCTTACTTTTTGTTTTCGACTTTTTAGCTTTTGTTTTTGATTTCTGTCAGTAAATTGCTAAATATTTTCTTGTTTTGTGCAACATTTATGTACAAATACATTGCCAGTAGTAAATTTTTAATGCTCTTTTGTTATTTTTAATGTAGCCGTGGGCAGATAAAACAACAGGGGTGTAGGTGTGTACAATGGCATCTGCATAAGTGCTTAGACCACCAGTAGCTGCGAACACTTTTTACTTTCGGACAAACATAAATATCATGTATAAATTCAACTTTTCTGAATGCCTTCCATATCCATCAGTTTTGAAACTAGTCGTTCTTACTTTACTTCATTGACTTTTGGTTTTATGTACGTAATTCCCTGACAAGGGAAGTTTCAGCGAACCTAGCTAGCCAACGATGAAAATGTAATCTTTGTCTTCCCGGCTTCTATAAACGGGATATCTGCATTAACGATTAACCCGATCACAAGTATCAGAAATATCAGAACATAAAAAAATTGTTTTAACCCCAGTAAACTGGCATAGTCCATTTTAAAGCCTGTGGTAAAATATTACCCCGCGAATTAAAAAACGCAGGTAAATGGTAAATGAGGGTCAGAGGTTGGAAATTTATTCATATAATATGAAAAATATTTTAAGGACGTTATGTAGATAAAACTAAACAAAATGATGTCGATGGCAAATTAATCGATGCATAGGTGATATTTTCAGTTTGCACGCATTTTACATAGGTAATGATTTAATATTATTGGCATACATTCTTTAAGCACTTGTCGAATTTTAGAATTCTTGTCGGCCGATCGTGGACAAACGGAACATTATATGTTCAATGTAATAGAAATAATAAATATTCGTATAGCATACAAAAAAATTGTAGGTAACTTGCCGATTTTCGTAGTAAACCTTCTGCAACCTTTGGTAATTAAATCGATCTAGCAATTCAGGGAGCTAAAGTATTCTTACAAATATCGATTTCTCTTGCGCACAATAGCCGAACAAGCTCGATCAGTTTAAGGTTTTGGGAACGTTTCGCGTTAGCAGATGGTGAATGAAAATGAGTGCCGTAAGAGCCCCGACATGAACAAAATTATAAAATATAACCACTGGCATCTCCTCGTCCTAGGTATACACCAGGTACCAGATACCAATTAATCATACAGATCAACATTTCCATTATTTTAGTTGTAGTCCAAAATAATATCGGTTTTTTTTTTGGACCGGAGACCGTTTCAGGTGTTGACGAATGCTTAGTTGGTAGTACAACAACCGACTAATTTATTTTGAGAACATAAGAAACGAGAACCATTCCATCTGGGAATCCAAACAAACTGCTCTCAATTCAATGATAGACGTTTTTCTGTCGGAAGAAGCATGACGTTTTTTTCCAATATCGTTCCATTCCTAACATGTTTTTTCATTTTGTTTTGATCACTGAAGTGTAAGAAAGTCTAAATAAGAAGGAACAAATAATGTTTTAGGTCAACTGCTCACATTGAAAAATTAAAAATGGCCCGATTCAAGTTTTCCTGCTGGTCAAAATGCCTTTCATCCGCATGAAAATGTAAACACGACGTTCATGGGAAAGACTCTCATGCCCACGCCAATGTGAACAGACACAATAGGTTTTCGGTGCAAGTAACCCATCTTCTTCCAACTTAAATAAAAACCTTTCCCTCTCTTTCGGACAATCTTCCTGACCACGCCAATGTGAACAGGCACTTATAAAGCAAATCGGTAATAATGCTGAATGTTCCTCAGCATTCATTCGACCGCAATTGTATCTGGGTAGTTTAGACATTAAAAAAATCTAGTCGACACAAATAAAAGTATACAATATTTGCACAATTACAATAGTCACATATAGTTCGTTTTATTTATAAATGGTAAACAAATCAATTTTTAGATCTGAAATAATTTTCTCCACAACAAATATAACAAATAGCACGAAATGAACGGTTTTCAAGATGCAGCTGTTAACAAATAACATAACAAAAACGCACAAACAGATAAAAATAAAATAAATAAATAAAAATAGCGTGGGATAAAATGTTACCCCAGCAGTCAAAGTCCTAGACTTTTGAAAAAAATATATATGGTACGCTCCCAGTTCGCTAAAAACGTTAAAAATGTATTCAGGACAAAATTTGTAGTAGTAGCACAAAATCCTAGGTTTCAAAACTTGTCACATTTACTACGACTAAAATGTGTTTGAGCAATCGATTGTGGACTTAGTATCTGCAATATCATATTTCAAAGAAAAATAATACTTGGAATTTTTTTTTCTTGTTACTCGCCCTTAAGAAAATGTACCTATATAGTATTAAATTTTATATCCCTTTGATAGAGATACTAATACGAAATTACTATGGAAAGCATGCGGTAAAGAGAGACGACTCTTTCGCAAACAGGCGAACTCATATGGAAATGGGAAATTTTCACTCCTGTCACTTGGCAATTATAATTCTTATGTGAATGCAAGTACATACAAGTAAACGGAACATCCTTGCCGTGATACTGAAGTCGTAGTCAGAGGGATTGATAAAAGGGAAAAGATATAAAGCACTTCCAAATTTTCTCAAACGAAAACCCACAAAACCAAGGCACAAACGCCAAAACATTAAAATGCGTAAGGAATTATCGAAAACGCTGTAATTTACATCAAATTCCATAGCGCCCAACAACGAACGAGAAAAACACGAAACGAAGAAAATAGAACCCGTGCATAAACGATTTTCTATTTCGATCGGTGCAACTTTTTAGTTTCGTTTTGGTTTTTTCCTTCTCATTTTGCTGCTACTAGATTTTTTCTCCTTGTTTCCTTATCTGCTTAAATTCACTTCGTCAGCAAAGAAGTAAACGTGCGGAGGGAAGTGAGTAAGTAATATCGTTGTCATCTGGCGCTGTCTTGATTTTCGAAAAATTTTCTTTTTTTTTTTTGATTTTATTCGTCTGCGGTCGGATTGTCCTTGCTGTCAAAAGTCGGTATATTTTAAAGAATATAAACTGTGTATGTGTGCCTATTTTTGTTTTTTTTTTTTTTGTTTTTTGAAAATTATGATTCTATTGTGCAGAGTGCGTCAGCGTGCTTAAAAGAAAAAAAAATTGTATTCAAAGGTGTGAGCTTACCGTAAGACTTCTCTCTCTGCCTCACTCCTCTGCTGATCAACTTTGCCATTGTAGTCGCGCTGTCACTTGACATCTCAAATAGAAAAAAAAGTTCATTATCAATTCGTGTGAAATTTTCATTTTGGGTTTTTTTTTGCTTGTTCCGCGCATTGAAATAAAGAAAATAAAAATACAGAAAAAATATATATTGAAATATTGAAAATAATTTTTCAAGTTGGTGCTAAGTGACGTGTGTGTGTTGTGAAGTTTTCGGTTTTTGTTGTTGCCTTTTTTTTTGATTTTTTTATTTTCGTGTAAAAGCCATCTACGACGGAGGTTTTAAGTGCGGCAAAGAAAATCATGCCACTCTTTGGTAAATCTCAGAAAAGTCCTGCGGAATTGGTGAAGGCTCTTAAGGAGTCTATCAACTTTTTGGAACGCGGTGACAAGAAGGCTGAGAAAGCCCAAGAGGATGTCAGTAAAAATTTGGTAAGTAATGCCAATGGACACACGAATATTTTGTGTTCGAAAAAAAAATAATTCAATTCAATAAAAAATGACACGGTAATAATGATGATGATGATAATCAGACCGGGAACGTGGAAGAAGTGATAAAAAAAAAAATATATATATATATATACATATATATATGTATATATACATATTCATATATAAAAGTACATACATATGTACAAATATGATATACTCGTATGTAGATGGGTTACGTATTATGGCAAGAATGCGTCACGTTGTGTGCTGTGCTCCTCACCGTGTTATGTGTGCGGCATATGTATGCGTGCGCTTCGTCAATATGTAGGGGCACTAAAAACAGAATCCGTAGTCCACAAAAAACGACTACAAAATGAAAAAAGTTTTGTTTACATTTTTTTTTTTTTTTTATTATTATTATTTATTTTATTTTAACTATTTAGCGTTGTCTATTAGGCAAAAAGGAAGACTAAATCGAAAATAACTACTGAAAATTACAGAGCCACGTGCATGGATGAATTAATCAGGTGTCTTAAATAGAAGCGGTTAATGTGATAACTCAATAGAATTATTATAAAATTGGCACTATGTGGCGCCAAGTAAAATGAGTGCTTAGCAGTTTTAAGAGCAACATCTAGGTATACGTGTGACAGAAACATTGCTACTCCTCCTCGGGACTCGAGTCTAAGCTACCAGAGAATCTGCCGTACGGTAGGTTTAAACTTGACGAACTTTCTGCAAATGGAACATGGATCAACATACCAAAAAAATATTTGAGAATCCCAGATCAATTAAACTTAATCAAAATTGGCCATACATGCAACCAAAAGATGCGGATCCCTTAGTTTGTACTTACAAAAGCAACTAAATGAAAGCAAGAATCGGGGATATATTAACATATAGGATCATGAGTTAATCAGTTATTGCCTTGGCTTCAAGGGCCGCAGCGATGTTATTTATCCAGCACGTCCCAGATTGATATCTGCGAATCGTTAGGCGATAGTATATGCGAGTTAATCGGTACACAACGTTCTTTACTACCTTATAGTTATGGCTGTTTAGTGTGGCATACTACTCTGGCCATATACGAGTAGACACATTAACGCTTTGTTTTGCCCTTGTTCATTGGGTATTTCATCTTTCCAATCAGTTAATATCAATCTCATTAGTGAGTACTGCGGGTAGTTGGAAAGACTTACAAATTCTACGTTTCTGATGAGTTTAACCTCAAAAGTATCGGTGATGCTATTGGATTGGAAAGAAAGTAACTTCGGTTTTCACAAGTACAATAGTTATTTTGTCGATTCTCGCTTTTGCCAATTTTATCATATTTTTCTTTCGACATTTAATAGCTATCACTTTAAGTTTACTTTATAAGCAAATCGGGCTTAATTTTGTTTACACAATTTTAACATAGAGTGCAAAAACGAACATTTTCGACATATTTTACTTTTTCTTTATTTCCGCAAAGGCAAGACAAGCAAGCAAATAGACACATTCTTGATACGTTCAACTGACACAAGTTTGGTGTGAAATATAAAACTACAATTCCGTTTCACACTGAACTAGAGTCTGGCCGATTCCCTGATTAATTCGCAAAATTTTAGCCATCCGCGAAGCAACGCCTAGGTCAAGTCACTATTAAAAGTCTGGAAGCGCCAGTGACCAAACCAAATCGGGTAATATGGACATGTATCCATAAATGAGATCGCTGATAGATGGACATTATCCTGGATGGATGTAAGGATACAGAAAAATTTCAGGGAAATGCAAAGCTAATGAACTGACATGGTAAACGAAAACGATTGATCTGTCCAGAACTAGTGAGGGTAAAAAGGCCGACTTGAAGGTCAGATGCATATTTGTTTGACGTCTAGACTTGATTGAAAACAAATACGGTTATTACTATTTAATAGTATTAATAATATAAGAGCACCAGCAAACAAGCGGCGTTATTTCGCGACCGGTCAGAATTGCATAGATTTTTTTTTAACCTTTTTAGCTTGAACTTCGATTTTGTAGTGTGGAAATTGGAAAATAAAATGAATTAAATTATCAAAATATTCCCGACGCAAATTCTTCGAAGGTGTCACAAATTTCTTCCAAAATTGTGAAGGAATATCGGCTAGATTACAGCCGGTATTCATTTCTTGACTACAAGTGCTGTGCACCCATTAGTCAGATTTTTGACAAATTTGACTTGTCAGGCTGTGCACAGTTGGACTTTATCAGAACTTTGTAAATTCCCCACGAAGTAAAACTGCTATCCAGTCATATCAAGAACTTCGTGAAACTCCGTAAATCGTAGCAGATCCAACATCAATTATTTTTTGAGGAGGCTTATGCGAGAAAATAATTTATCGGCCTGTAGCCTAGCAAGCCTCAATCTGAAAGTAATACTGTTCCGAAACATATAAATCTGGTACATATTGACCATCGAAAACGGAAATGAAAACTATCCTTGACAAAGGTAAAGCTATCGCTAAAATTGCAGGCACTTCCAACTGGAAAACGAATTTTTGTGTTTTTTTAGTTAGATATTAAGGGGACATGAAACAAGATTGTAGAAGTAAAGGTAGTGGCATGCGCCGGTGCGGATGAATTCATCTCGCCCCAAATGAGAATGCGTACTTCGCTCTACTCTGGTAATCAAAAAATAGATTAAAAAAAAGCCAAACTTCGCTTGGTGAGTGGGATAGTGCCGCCCAGATTGTGGAGTATAGAGATAAATATCAATGTCATAGAATGCTTCAACCCTACAACTTGGAATCCAAAGGTTACATCGTTATAGTGACGAAGGACCTCAACGCTGCGGTTAACGCCGGCAACAGCAATACATCGTCACTAGAAAATGTTATACAAATAACCTCAGCATTAGAAATGATGAATGCTGAAAGATTGATCGACTTCTGTGGAAAATGTAGCTTGAGTTTTATTTTTTTTGACATTAAAAAATAAATTTATAATATAAGTTTGTATTGGGTTGTATCGCGTGAAATGTCCGATTTTCGCTCAGTCGGAAATAAGATGTTCTCGAGTAAACATTTGCGCTAGAACGTTAAACTTTCTTTTTTATAAAATAAAGTGATACATGTCCTTGACGTGTGAGAATTTTAGGGTTCGTTACAAGTACCGTTATTTTTTTCTAGGAATTATTTACCATGCTCTCGGCAGTTCAAATTCGAACCCTCTTCCTTTCCGAATTTAAAATGGATCATAATGCGTCATTGGCAGTGAAAAGCATTAATGACGTATTTGAGGATGTAGCGGTAAACGAACGCACTGTACGAAGTTGGTTGGGAAGGTTTCGTTCGGGATATTGCAGCCTCGAAAATGAACCACTGGGAAGCCGGAAACTTTAGTTGACGACGATGTTTTAAGAGCAAAAGTGAATGCGGACCTAACGAAATCGGAGCAAGAGATTGCACAAAGCATGGGAGTGTCCCCAATGATAATAAGTCGACACCTTTCTCTCATAGGAAAGGTAAAGAAATTCGATAAGTGGGTACCCCATGAACTGAACGAATACCAAAAACTACGGCGTCTGGAAATCCGCACCTCGCTTACATTAAGAAACCAAACTGAACCGTTTGCACCGGATAGTCACCTGTGATGAAAAGTGGGTACTGTATGATCATCGTAAAAGATCTGGGCAGTGGTTAGATGCAGATGAAAAACCAAAACACACCCCCAAGCCCGATCTAGCATGACAATGCTAGACCCCAAACCTCACAAGTAACTTTTGCAGTTGGGATTTGAAATTCTTCCGTATCCCACCATACTCTTCTGATATTTCTCCAACGAACAACCATCTTTCCCGCAAGATGGATTCATTTTGCCGGCAGAAGGTCTTCCGGAACCGAGCAAAGGTCATAAAAGCATTTGAAGATTTCATTGCCTCAAAAAATCAGCACTTCTACGAAAAATGAATATTTGACTTTGTATCACGTTGGAAGAATGTCATAGATGCCAACGGATGCAATTTTGATTGAATAAAAATTTACGGAAAAATAATATTGGACATTGCATGTGATGCAACCCAATAGTTCGTTAAAGGAAATACATAGTAGAATGTAGTCGTTTGGTCCATTTTCCAAACTTACAATATAATTTGTAATTGCTTTATCGAATGTACTCGTAAGTCATTTAATTTTAAAATCAGCATTTGAAATTTAAACATATTTAGATGAAATTTAAACATATTTAGATGAAATTTAAACATATTTAGATGAAATTTAAACATATTTAGATGAAATTTAAACATATTTACATGAAATTTAAACATATTTACATGAAATTTAAACAATTTTAAATATAATCTACCCGTATACTTTTATGTTACCAATAAAAACAAAACAATACAATAGAAATAAAAATCAGTTTCCGATCCTGCCAGGAGTCGAACCTGGAATCTTCTGATCCGTAGTCAGACGCGTTATCCATTGCGCCACAGGACCGATGTTGTTTCTTTGGCAAATGGTCCCGCTAATATCGAAAAGTAGATAATGCTGCCTCAATCGTGTACAGTATGTATATATGTATGTGCATCCAAAAATATGTACGTATCTATTATGTGGAAATAAATAAAAAAAATAAAAATGAATAGGTATCAGAAAATAAGAAAAAGTACAGCAAACATTTGTGAAAGAAAAGAAAGTTTGAATAAACTGCATTAAGAATAGACACAATTATGTAGAAGGTGTTAGGAGACAGACCGAACTGAAAGAGGTATTTGTGTTTAGACGCAAAAGTGTGCGGTGTGTCTAGAGGTTTCGCATTGCCAGTCAATGTGTTTTTTGTCGCACAGCATAACAAATTCCATTTACGTAGCCGTATAACGAAGGCTCGATGTAATATTGTTCTAATTGTTGATCTTGATGGCATTATAAATATAATCATTGCGCTACAGGATTACGATTTGCTATTGTCCTCTGTTCGATAAGTCTTCATACGTTCGTATATGTTATATGTATTTACGAGGTGTGTTTAGAAAATAACGGGAATTTTTCAATTTCACGGGTTTGGAGGGTTGGAATGTAAAAAAAAAAATTGTATTATGTTGGTATACATGCCCCTGAAGTATGATAAAATTTTCAGCTGTATTCATTGTTTCATTGTCTGTGGCAGCCGCTAAGGTTAGGCGTGTTTTTATGAGCTCGGGGATTTCCGTTTGTCAAAAGAAATGGATCAAACAATTTGTATCAAATTTTGCATAAATTTGAATAAAATTTAACATTTTATTGTGAAAAGACTAGGAATAGAATGGGTATATTAGAAGCAACTTGAACTTCTAAATCCAAATCCAAGCAGAAAATGGGTGTTTGATTTTCACAGACAAGGAAGGTTCGCGAAATGTCATCTTTCTGACCAGGAACTTTTTAACAGCAGCTGAACGTCACCTGGATAATATTCCAGCCGAATGAAAGTTGATAGAAGGTCAAGGGGAATTCTCTAACGAATTGTACCCTATTTTTCATTTAATTTTCAAATGTACGTAGGTAGTGTACTATAAATAAATAAAAGAAAAATTAATTTTCCACATTTTTTTTAATAATACTCGCACCTTATTGTCATAGAACTTTTTGGTGGTCTTACATTTTTTTTTTTTTAACAAACCTTACAACTTGTAAGCAATAAGAATCCTATCATGGTGACAAATACAAAGAGACTCTATTTTATTTCTTTCTCAAATAGAGGACCTCCGCCAGCGGCAAAATTTTACACAGAGTCACCACCATACACGACGACGACCTTGACCTCACCTAAAGAAACATTGCTGATACAATCAGATACTGATCTGCTCATTCTGCAGGCCTTTTCAAATTGAAATTTATTGTATGAATTCTCCATAAGTTTAGCAGTGAAATCTCTATCTAAAATGAACTTACGGTGTCAATTGATATCCATAAACTATTTCAAAGTGTTCTACTTTTTCGTAAATATTCGTTGTAGCCATTCTTAATGTGTGTTGGTCTCTTCTCAATTCATGAGTCCTTCCAAATTACAGCTTGCTTGTGCGGTTTAAATGAAAACAACCGCTTAATTAGGTGAAACAAAAGGATTTTATTTAAAGGCTTTCGAAAAAAATGAAACTTCATTAATATTAAATGATTTTGGCTCAGTCCACATCTTTGTAACGATGGGCCTAATCAAGTTTTTTTTTTAAATGCGTTTTTCGGTTAACAAAATCTTGACCGCAACATCTTTGTAATTAAAATCTATTTCACACATCCTTTCCACTCTCTTCCTTGCAAGTTTCTAGACAAGACACTGTAAATTTAAATTAATCGGAACAATATCGCTCGTAAAAATCGGTTTGATGACAAAAATTCGACAAAGTGCTATCATACTAATCACCCGTATTATTTATAAACTCAGTGAAATTCAATTAAAGGCAACTTATTTTCCTTTGGAATATTAAAAACAAAGTTGATTTAAGTATAATAAAAAAAAAAAAAAAAAAAAAAACAATTTATACTGCGAAATTCGATTAAAGGCAGTCAAGGTAACGTAAAAACAGAAGAAATTTCAGTATAAAAAATAACGTAAAAGTCTACATAAATTAATAGTGATCCCAACCGCCAGACTTGGTTATAAGTTCGAAAATTCGACTTGGCATCGAATTAACCACGTTTTTGAACTCCTGCGCTGGAATTAGAGCCCATTCCGTTGTAACGGCCTTGCGTAAATCCTCCACCGAAGCAAATTTGCGCCCGCCAGCATAAACACGACCAGACAGATTTTCCCACTTGTTTTCGATCGGGTTTAAGTCAGGTGAACGTGCTGGCTACTCTAAAAGTTGAATTTCATTGTCTGAAAACCACTCACGACTTGCCCGCGATGCATGAATGGCAGCATTATCTTGCTGCAAAATTGTATTTGAATCCGGCTGATGGTCCAAAAAGTCTATTAAAACATCTTCCAACAGAGTAATATAATTTTCTAATTTCATTCAGCCAGAAATTTTGCATATTGGAGTCCTGCAATGATAGCTAAAAGCAGCCCAGACCATCAAAGCTCCAGCTTTAAAGTTTCGCTTAGTGGAGAAGCTCTCAGGACTTTTTATATCATGCCAATAATAATTAAAACCGTCTGGCCCATCAAGGTTAAATTTTTTTTCGTCCGAAAAAATTACGCTTTTCCACTGCTTAGACCATGTCATGTGCTCTTTGGCAAAGTGTAGTCGGGCAAATTTATATGTTTCTGTAAGAGCTGGTTTTGACTTCACTTTTTTCCAAACCAGTCGATTACTGTCAGCTACAATTTGTTGTACACACCGTTTAGATATCGGCAACTTTAAATCTGAAATAATTTTAGAAACAATAGCATATTTTTGCAACGTAGCTCGGATAATGGCCGATTTCTGCTTTGGTGAAATTTTTTGATTGTTTTAATTTCTCCGGTTCGCGTTGTAATTACTTCCTAATTTAATAACATTATCGATTGCGGAAGCCGATCGATTTAATTTAATGGAAATTTGGCGATTGGACATACCGGTATTCTTATACGCATTAATTTTGGCGATTTCCTCATCCGAGAGCATTTTTCGTATTCCCATTCTGACTTGCGGCCAAAAATCATCGAAATCCAAAAGTTCTAAATGTAAAAAAAGTAGTTCCAATTATAATCACCAAAAAAAACCCTGATTTCGTTTGCAACTCACAGCTTTTCAGCATAAACGCGACCGCTTTTACTTGAATTTCGCCAATCATTATCGACAAAACAACAGATGTTGCCATTCTCTGAGCGGGAGTAACGATGCTTTCAAAACATACGTTGAAGAAAGGAAAAAAAGCAAAAACAAAAGAAAAAAATTGGGCATAAATGTTCGTTTACACTACGAATACATTTTCTGGGCAAAGGTGCATCTGACTTTAATTAAATTTCGCTGAGTGTATTCAAGATTCCTTCTTCAATAATACAAACTTGTGTAATTACAATAGTTAGGCTTTTGCATAGCTTGAATTTGAGTTTCGAAGTGATATGTCCATCCTCCGATTTCAGTTTCATGAATATGCTATCTAACATCATTATAATTCATAGCCGAATTTCCACCCTTCAAAATCAATATACAGGGTGTCCCCTAATTCGTCGACAATAATTTGGTAAATGATTTCTGGGCATATTCTAAGAAAAAAAATCGTTCTATAGTAAGCGTCTATCTCCAATGTTGACATCATTTATCAAGGATTTAAGAAAAGGCTTACGTTGGTGTACCCTGACCCATGTTAAAGGAAATTGCTTTGTTAGTACTAAAGGTAAAAACGTCGTCTAGGACTTTATTTTTAGAAGAAATACCAAACTTTATAAGTTGATAACATAAAATCTGTGGGTTTTTCTGCAAACTTGGTGAAGATTTTTTGTTTTATTCTTTCATACTTTCATAAGTAAAAAATGTAAAACGTTATGTTCATTACGCATTTTCTGGAGAAAAGTGACCTCAAACTCGAAAATTAGCATGGGCAATGAAAATGGAACAGGCTTAGAAATTGGATATCTAAAGACTCAAACAATATATCAACTTTTTATTATTTAAGCGCCGTTATAAAGGCTGATATTTCTTCTAAAAATAAGGTCCTACACGAAGTTTTTACCATTAGTACTAACAGAGCAATTTCCGTTAACATATGTCAGGGTACACCAAAGTAAGATTTTTCTTAAATCCTCGATAAATGATGTTAACATTGGAGATATACCCTTACTGTAGAACGGGAATCATTTCCCAAATTATCGAATTAGGGGACACCCTGTATAGTGCTGATATCTTCGCGGAAAGCGAAATTAGAATTAATTTTCCGTTATGGAAGAAAAGTATAAAAAACAGAGTTCTTATATCCAGTGATAATCTTTTACGTATGTGCTTATCTATTATTAAAGCTAATAGTCATATTTTCGTAGAAGATTGCACTTTTTCTGAAAAAAATAATACAAAAAGAGGGAATTTCGTCAGAAAGCTTTATTATGTAAAACAGCTCTTCAAAGTAATGAAAGAAACATATGGAAATGTAGCGGCTTCCTTTATTTTTTTATTAGTTGTCAATTAGTCGAAAAATATCACATGATGTTTTCAACCGTCAAATGCTAACTATAGATATTTCAAAAACTGATATTTGTCAAAAATAAATCAAACAACAGGGAAGCCGAAACCACAGTCCCTCTTGCACACCATTTGGTAAAATCAATAAAAAATAATAAATATAAAGTAGAAGCAATTTTAAATCGATATTTCTTGTATCTCATAATGGAGTAGGTAATCTTGAAACGACCTAAACCCAAACAGTATTTTGCCAATGTCAAGGTAACCAAACAAGCTTCATGCGACATTAGTATGTTACAGCGTACCTAATGTAAGTACGTATAAAATTGAATGCTCACAATCATGTATCAGTTCCATGCCTATACATTCGTAGATCTATTGCGCATTTTACAAAGCACATATGTACATATATGTATGCACCCATATAAATATGTAGATTTAATACATACTAATATATTTGTACAAATTCAATGTTTTCGAGCAACTTAAATTACGTAATACTTAATGCAACAACGGTTTTCAGCAAAACTTTTTTACATATTGACTTTGATTAATTTTAACCGTTAAGAAATTATAAGACTGCAGTTAAATAGGTGATGATGGTTCACAAATTCAACAAACGGGTAGAGATAAATGGACATTTCAATATATTTACAATGTACATATACAATACATACATATATATGAAGATAAATTTTGTATGTAGAGCCTATTTCTTGGAGTAAAGAATGTCTTGTTTGTAAAGAATGAGAAGACAACAACTGTGAATATCGAATTTAAGTCATATTGGCCGCGTAAAGCCTTAGCGATTCACGCGCTGCTAAGCAAATAAATTGCAAATTGCCACACATGGCAAACGCTTAGCGAAGCTGAGCTAAGCTAACATTCACATTCATTACAAATGATTACCCGCTTTAAAGATGGTGCGACGCAATAGTATCTATTAGACTTAATAATTTTTGTGCGCTAGATTTAGGAAATCCACTTATTGGATACGCTTACATATGTATATTTCTACAATCTAAAAACCCATCCATATATGTATATGCATATGGCTTTACTTTACTACCTCGTTCGCTGATTTGTGCGCCCTGACGATGTTGACCATGGGTGAGGAAAATAAAATAAATAAGTAAATTGTTCCAAGTAAATCACTTTTGATCGTGCTACTGGATTGCAACTTGCGACAATGGAAAAGAACACTTTTTGCGAATTGGATTTAATAAATACCATATACCACACTAATACCCCTAGATATCAAAGCAAATTTAAGTTTTTGTTTGCTTTAGAAAGTTGCGGAGAGACCTCAAATGAAATTAGCTTCATCATACGAAGAAGTGCCTATGTACGAGTACTATTTCAGATAATCTAAGTCTTAGTGAAGGATCAATCATTTCTCTTAAAAAGTGTTATTGAATTAGAGGTTAACATCGATATCTTAACATTGGGCATTTGTCAAATGGCAAAAATTGAACTCGATTTTTATATTGACACAATTTTGATTTCATCTGTGAGAAAAATCAATGTTTTTTCAGTCAGTGAAACTGGTTCACGTTTGTATTTTTAAAGCTCAATTCTATTAGCTAGTCCAAAGGCCCTTACTTTTTATTATCCTTTTAGAATATTTTCATTTATTTCCATTCGTTGGGCAAGGAATATTTGTCTATCCTTTCTGTTTTTTTTTTTTTTTTATTTATTTATTTTAAATGCCTTACAATTTCCAAGATCCAGCATAGCAAAACATCAATAACAAAAAATATTACTGAAAGATAACGACCAAATCAAACGCCTGAATGTCAGCCGCAGACATCAAACCTTAACTAGTTTCGGCGGTGTGCTCGGGAACAGTGCGGATTAAAACATTTCTCGTTGGAGGACCAATAAGAGAATCACTTGGATATCCAATTCGCCAAAGAGCATCTGGAATAGAAAGACCAAAATAAAATAAAAACCAGAACGAAATATTCTCTGGTTCGATGAAGCGAAAATGAATTTGGTAGGATCGGATGGCAAGAGACGGGCCAAGCGTCTATGTAAAGGGTCTTTCATTAAGCACTTCCTATCTTTAAATTTAAATAAAACAAAGTGTGTGTGAGATATCATCGAAATTTTTAATTCGCTTGAAGGGTCTATCGATGCCATTATGTATGGAATATAACATCGTTCAAATGTCCCCAGCGGCTTCTCTGGGTTGCGCGCATCCGAAATGCCCAATTTTCCATGACTGGCGCATAAATCAGACTGAATTTGACTAATGGCATGGGTTATGTTGGCGTTGAGAGCCGCTATGGTTTGTGGCTTATTTGCATATACCTGCGACTTCAGAAAACCTTACAAGAAAAAGTGTAACAGTATCAAATCGCACGATCTCGGCGGCCAGTTCACATCACCTCCACGTGAGATGACCACACCCTCGAATCGCTCGTGCAGAATTTCCAATGTAGCGTGAGCTGTGTGGCACATAGCGCCGTCCTGTTGAAACCACATGTCGTTGGTGCCCATATCATCCAGTTCAGGCCAAAAGAAGGTGGTAACCATCGACCTAACACATGGGCTGAAAAGTCCGTGTCGTTTTATAGTAAAACACAAAATTTTTCCAAAATTCAACTTTATTTATCAATATAGTTGCTTTCGAGGGCGATACGCTGATTGAAACGATTTTTCAATCTTTCGATACCAGTTTTGTAGTACAATTTCGGTTTAGCCTTAAAATAGGCCTCTGTTTCGGCGATTCGGTCTTAAATCTCTTTCCGGCGAGCATTCTTTTGAGGTTTGCGAACAGGAAATAGTCGCTGGGGGCCAAATCTGGAGAATACGGTGGGTGGGGAAGCAATTCGTAGCCGAATTCTTTCAATTTTGCCATCGTTTTCATCGACTTATGACACGGTGCATTGTCTTGATGAAACAGCACTTTCTTTTTCTTCAAATGCGGCCGTTTTTCTGCAATTTCGTCCTTCAAACGCTCCTACAACGCAATGTAATAGTCGCTGTTGATAGTCTGCCCCTTTTGGAAATAGTCGATGAAAATTATTCCATGTGCATTCCAAAATACGGATGCCATAACCTTGCAGTCGTTCACATATCTCCGTGGAGAACAGACGTGTTTCGGCTTGCGAGTGCATATTGATAACAATAACAAAGTGACATTTGAAGAAATTTCTACAGGCTCCAATTAGCAGAATCCCCGTGTACTCTACACATTTTTTTTTTTTTATTTTCATTTAAAATAAATTTAAAAACAAGTTAAAGTGGTACTAGTGTTGTCCATCACGTGATGGATTGTGGAGAGCGGTCCGCTATGTTAACAGCGGGATCTGCTGATGTATCAGGTGAGGCTTCGAGTGGTTCGAGCCAAACGCCAAAACCTTCTAACTTGGAAAAACGTCCCACCCTACCAACGGCCACTGTAAAGGTGATTGGCGGGGTAAGGGAAGGGAACAACTTCGCTACATTGGCAACAAGCGAATCCGATGATGAAGAGGAAGAAATGGAGGCCATTAGTAGCAGCATCAAAATGCTACAAGAAAGAGTGCTGGCCATAAAAGAGAAACAAATGGTAAGAAGGAAGAGGGAAGAGCAAGACTAATCCCAACAACAGCAGCTTGCTCAACAGCAAACACAACAACAAAAGCCAAAGAAACACCAGCAACAAAAACAAGAGCAGTCACAACAACGACAACAGCTAAAACAGCAGCAGCCACAAAAACGGCAACAGCAAAAACAGCAGCAGCAGCAACAACAACAACAACAACAGCAGCAGCAGCAGCAACAACAAAAAGAACAACAACAACAACAGCAGCAGCAGAAGAAGAAGGAGAAGGTGCCTCCTATCAACACTTATAAACTAGAGGTAAATGCTACCAAGGACCTGTGCAGGCTGGTCATTGGTAATAATTTTAATATTAAGAGATTGGGGAACGATCGCCATGCCATCCACTGTAATACAGTGGAGGGCTACGCGAAAGTGAAAGAGCTCCTAAAGGAAATGACGACGGAGCACTACTCTTTCACACCGAAGTGTGAAAAGCGGCAATCGATGTTGCTGAAGGGGTTGGAACCGTCTTCTGATCCTGAGTAGATTCTGGCACTGCTCAAAGAGAAGGAGTGCGAAGGACTCAAATTCGTGGGGGTAAAGCCATTTATCACAGCTAGAGCCAGGCGGGAGAAACGGAGTCGGCCGTTCTTCCTGGTGCAGCTCAGTCCCGAAAGCCGTCTGGATAGTCTAAACAGTATCAATGTCCTAGACTACCAGGAAAAATTAAAAAGGAGCGAAGGCGTTATACAATGCGTTCGCTGCCAGAGGTTCGGACACGCCGCTTCGAACTGCCATATGCAGCCTCGATGCGTGAAGTGCGCAAAGAACCACAGTTCCGAGGAGTGTACTCTGGGTAGGGACGGAGCATCCGATAGGACGCAGCCCTCGTGCGTATTATGTGGGAACGTGGGATATACCGCAAACTATCGGGCTTGTCCTAAGAAAGCAAAACTGGCTCAGCAGCAGAAGGTGGAGGTCAAACGTTCACCTGCTAGGTTTCAAACACCAGCCGTCACGTCCCAAATTTCCTACGCCCAAATGGCGGCAGGTAGAGGGGCTACGGTACAGCAAGCGACTGTTGCTTCTCCGGCGCCAATGCCGAGAACAACGGAAGCTGCACCTAACATGCTAGCCATCTTGCTCGCAATCCAAAGGCAGATGGCTCAGCTGCAAAAGCAGGTGCAAGAACAGGCCAAGCGGGTGGACCAGATCTACGCGCTGCTGCCGGGCCTAACGCAACACATGTCGTAATGGGTACGCACATGGTGGAGCAAACTTTGAAGGTCCTTGCGGTGAATGTTAATTCACTGATTAGGATCGAACGAAGAGCCGCGATGTTTAAATTACTACAAGACCAAACTCCTGATGTGCTTTTCGCTAGCGAGACCAAGCTAACCGATAAGCACAAATTGGAGTACAATAATTATATTGTTAGAAGAAGAAACCGGCCCCGATCCAAACGTGGAGGCGGTGTCGCGATCTTCATTAAACAAGGTATAAAATTTCACAGATTGTACAAGGTAGTGTTGCGTAGGTTGGAGGCAGTCATCATTTATATCCCACTCCGCAGTGGAAAGCGGCTGTACTTGGCCTCTGTTTATGCACCTGAGGCCCCACAGTCCACTTTATTCATTACAGAGCTCGACACGCTTTTTCGACTTCTGAGGCTGGAATCGGGGGAGAATTATTTTATAATCGGCGGGGATTTCAACGTTAAACACAGAGATTGGGGAAATAATGTGCCAAATACTAGAGGGAACCTACTACTCGATTGGTGGGGTCAGCACGATGTCATGTACAGACTCGGTCTTAAAGCGACGGATAACCCGTCGTTTCCCAGAGGCGGGTCTTATTTGGATCTACTGCTGTACGACGAACGTATACGACTGACAAGTACGAATTTACAAACGCTAAACTGTCTGCGCACATTCGTGTATGACAGTGACCATTGCGGCTTTAGTACCGAAATTACAGTTCCCAACGAAATTGCGGAATTGTAGGAGTTTGTCCAAAGATATTCTTACAACTACAGTAAGACTCGATGGACACGCTTCTCCGCAACCTTGACAAGTGCGCTCTCCTCGAATACGCTCCACCCACCGTCCAATAGGAATTTGTCAAACGAGAAGATCGACAATTACCTAAAACAAATGGACGAGACAATTAAACAAACTATGGACGCTACAATACCGCGCTATCGACGCACGACTAACGAAGACCTGTTCCGCAATCCTACTATTGACGCACTGCACCGACAGAAAAGTAGACTTCTGTCAAAACTCAAAAACTTGTACAGACAGTTAACTGACAGACAAGACCCGGAGATTAGGACACTGAAGACGTCGATTACAAATATTCAAACGTTAAGAAAAGAGAATTACAGAATTTCTGTAAGTTTGTATTGGAACAACAGGGTTCGGGCTGTAAACACCAGCAACCCGAATATGTTCCCGCAAATAAATAAACTATTTCGGACAAAAAATCAAAACGACCTTCAGTGTCTTAAAATAGCCCGGACAACAGACAACGAACGGTTACTGACAATCGCAGGTATCGATCCAAATGAGGCCGCTAATGATGACGACTTCTTTGTGATCGAGGATCCACAGGAGAAGGTTGAGACGATAGGAGCGACTTTCCAGGAAATATACAAGGCCAATGACACCATTGGCCCTAATTATGACCTGGACAATCGCGTCTTGGTGCGCGACCTTTACATTCGAAATGAAGTAGAGAACTGGCGATCCGAGGGCTCTGGTTTCACGCGGTTCAGCGACGAAAATATGGCAAATAATGTCATTGCCAGAGAGGGTGGCCTACCGCCATTCATTTCGAAGGAAGAGCTCCATGAGATCTTCGACACAATCAGGGCTAAGAAATCAGTGGGGACTGATGGTATTCCAAACATCGTGCTTCGACATCTTCCTCTAGAAGCGGTGGACATTTACACCACCCTGTTTAATAATGCAATGAATAATGCACATTATCCAGCGCATTGGAAAACGGCGGTGGTTCAACCTATCCCCAAAAAGGGAAAGGATATATCCAATCCGGCGAATCTCCGGTCGATAAGTCTCCTTCCGAATATCAGTAAGGTGTTTGAAAAAGTAATCAATAGAGCTCTGTCTAGGTGGGTTGAGGACAAACACCTATAAACTAGAGGTAGTTCCGGATAATCAATTCGGTTTTAAGGCGGGACATGATATCCAATGGAATAAAGGCAAAAACCAATGCACTGGTGCCTGCCTTGTTGACTTGGAGAAGGCCTTCTACACCGTATGGTTAGAGGGTCTTTTCTATAAGCTGACTAGGCTGGGGATCAGTAAACCACTCTTGTACATTCTTTATAATATGCTAACCAACAGACAGTTCATCGTGAAAAATGGCAATGTGACTTCTGTTGGAATATTTCAAATTAAAAATGGTCTTCAACAAGGCGCGGTCAATTCGCCGATCCTATTCAACATTTATACAAGCGACTTGATAGGTTCACTTCCCCATACTATTGCGTACGCAGACGATTTGATAGCGTACAGAACAGGTTCAAAAATCGAGGTCATTAATACTCTCTTGCAGCGTGACTTCGATAAGATAAGACGATTTTGCGATGACTGGAAGTTGAAAATCAACTTTCAGAATTCGGAAACCATTCTCTTTAGGACGGAGTTGTCTGGAGCCTCTAGGGATACCAGAAAAAATTGGCGAAAGTTCTCGATCATTGGACAACACGGACAGCCTCTTGCCTGTCGAAATGTAGTCAGATACCTTGGGATCGCCAGAGCCAAAGGCGCTTTTGCCCTTACAAAGAGACTGTTTTACAGCAGCCAACTCGATGAGAGGGTAAAGGTAATCTGCTACATGGCCCTTATCAGGCCCATGCTGGTATTCGGGTGTCCCGTGTGGTTCAATGTACGAGCAAGCTTAATGGAAAAGATTCGGGTGTTTGAGAGGGCTTGGCTTCGCTTGTACAGAACACCAGAGTCGGAGTACAAAAAATTTTATCGTAATGAGGTCCTTTACAACAGGGCGAACCTAATACGAGTGGACAACTTCGTAATTAAGCTGACTCGAAGGCACATTGCAAGAGCAATGACCTCGACGAATAACCTGATATCTGGGGCCTACTATCCCAATTATCTTTACCACGAGAGTGCGCGCTCTGACGGCTTCGTTCCACCGGAAGCATTCCTCTACCTAGATCAGATAGGGTTGATCCAGGATAGATCAGCAGTCCCGTTAATCTTCCATGTCGCTCGGAGAGCTGGGGACAGGCGACTCAACTACGACAGAGACGTCGCACACGGCAGTGTGGATCGTCTCAGGTTCAGTAGGGCGGTGGGGAATCGCGATAAGAGGGATGTCGTTCGGCAGCATCAGCATTTCTGGTGGTTGAATGATGGAGAAGATGTTTCGTCGTCGTTTCCGTCAATTACGGACCAGCATCACTAATGAGGCAGAGCTGACCAATCTATTTGCTCTGTAAATAGCGATGGTCAGCTTGCATAGGTTTAGGTTAGCATTTAAGGAATATACTAGTATATGTATGTCATTGTGTATAACGTCTATATGTGTGTATGTGTGTATTGTGTATGTAGGTTAGTTAGACTAAGATTTATTTTAAGTTAGATATTAAGTTTTTATAGAAAAAATAAAAGATCTGGATCATATGCTAAGTTTTTTGTTAACAATTTCTTTTCTTAGCCTTAAGTATACAAAATATATTTTTCAATAAAATGTAAATAAAGTCGAAAGACATAGATATACGAATTTAGAGTAGCTTAGAGTGCCTGTGTGGGGCCAGTAAGTTAATATAAGATTGTTAAGTAATTTTAAGCTAGCATTTAAGCATTTTTTGTTAGTATGTAAGAGTTTAATGATTAATATATTGTAATAAAATGCATTTAAAACTAAACTAAAACTATGCCATAACCTTGCCAGTAGACTGTTGAGTTTTTGGTCGTTTTGGACGAGGTTCGTCGCCTGCTCACCTGACTGCCGACTTGACTATGATGTGAAGTGATGGAGCCAAGTTTCATCCATTGTCACATACCGACGCAAAAATTCGGCTTTATTGCGGTTGAACAGCTTTAAACACTCCTCTGAATCATCAACACGTTGTTGTTTTTGGTCGACTGTGAGCAAACGCGGCACCCACTTTGAATAGAGCTTTCGCATGTCCAAATATTCGTGTATGATATATCCAACACGCTCTTTTGATATCTTTAGGGCCTCAGTTATCTCGATCAAATTCACTTTACGGTCATTTGTAATCATTTTGTGGACTTTTTTGATGTTTTCATCTGAAACAGCCTCTTTTGGACGTCCACTGCGTGGATCATCTTCGGTGCTTGTATGACCACTTCTAAATTTTTTAATCCACTTGCGAATGGTTCGTTCGCCTTATCAAGCCATTTCTTTGCATCGGCTGCATTTTTTCCCATCAAAAAGCAATGATAAATCAACACACGAAATTGCTTTGAATCCATTTTTTTCACAATAACAAAAGTTGCTTCACTCACAACGCTATATCTCGAGAATTAAACGTCCGACAGCTGTCAAATTTATACACGTATATTTTGAAGGTTGGTACTAACTGAAAATGGTATGGATTTAATTCAAGTGGTGCCTTCTCTTAGAAACGGCACGGACTTTTCAACCCATGTGTTATAGCGCTTGGCGTTGACGGTGATGGGGTCAACGTCGTTCTCAAAGAAATATGGACCGATGACGCCGCCAGCACAAAATCCACACCAGACAGTGGCTTTGTCGGGATGCATTGGACGCTCTTTGGTCTCATGTGGATTGGTATCGTCCCAAATTCGACAATTTCGTTTGTTGACGTACCTATTCATCCAGAAATGGGCCTCATCGCTGAAGATGATTTTTCGATGAAAATTAGGGTCGGTTTCCAGAGCCCATTCAGCGAACACACGTCGTTGCCTATGGTCGTTTACCTTCAGCCCCTGGGTCAATTGAATTTTACACTGGTACAGGCCCAAGTTACGACGTAAAACTCGCCAAGTTGTGGTTTTGCGAAAGGCCGAGTTCTTGTGATCGATGCGAAATCGACTGCCTCGGATTTCTCTTGCACACTCTCACGGACAGCGGCGATGATTTCGGCAAATCTTGCGGTAGGACGTTTATGGCGACTGTAAAATGGGCAAAGCGCGCAGAACGTTGCCCGAAGCGAACACCCATTTTGATAAAATAATTTTATCATTTGCGCATGTTGTTGAACGCTATGTCCGTCCATGGTGATTTGGTAAAACAGACTGAATAAGTGACAACGCTACCTGAATAGTGCGCAAATCAATCTTATAAATGATCTGAAGTCCTTTTTTTCAATTTGTCAATTACAAAAGTGAGACCGATGGTTATCCTTCCTCCCTCGCTTTCAAAACCAAATCTTCAAGTGATCACCCTACCATCGCCAACTTTTTTGCTACATTTTTCAAACAATCATTTGCCAACAACTCCTTCGTTCCAGATCCCTCTTACTTGAATGACCTACCAAATTTCTCCGTTGGTCCCTTTTGGCCCTGCAGTTATTAAAGAAAAGTTAGTAAATCTTAGAGTTGAATTTCTACCTGTCCGTTTTTTTTTTTTTCTTCCAACCTGTTTCTACCCTTTTCCTACCTATTTCGTTTATCCATTTCCCAGATTTTGAAAACCTCTTTTATAATCCGGATACAAAAAAAGTGATCTAACTATGAAGTTACCAATTATCGTTGCATTGCTAAACATATACCCAAACTCTTTGAAAGCATTTTATACGAAACCTTAACCTCCAAATCCAAGTCTTTTATTTCGACCCGACCCGACCAGACAGATCAACTAGCACAAACCTAGTTGAATTCGTGTCTTTTGCTCTCCCAGCCTTAGAAAATGGGAAAGAAATCGATGTTATCGCAACGAATTTCACTAAAGCCTTTGATAAGATATCTCATCAACTGATCCTCTTCTGGATATATTCTTACCCGGTAAACCTATATTATAGTGTTCGGTTACGATCCGCCCTTTCAGTTCCTTTCGTGGCATTCTCTGAGGTACCACAAGGCAGCCATCTCGGTCCCCTTGTGTTTCATTCTTCGTATTAACGATCTTGAGAGGGTCATTAAACACTCCTCCCGCTTCCTTTACGCTGACGACACAAAATTTTTAAAACCATTTCTTCTCCCCATAGCTCTGTCCTTCTTCAAGATCGGTTTTCAACCTGGTGCCTCAAAAACTGCTTAGAACTTAATAGAGCCAAATGACAATCTATAACCTTCTCAATTAAATGCAAACCGTCTCCTCCCCAACTTTATTTTCTCTATGGTCAACTAATTCCCATGGTTCAGTTTTTTCAAGACCTCGGCATATTATTCGACTGTGACCTTAATTTCCGTTAGCACATCGATAAGATGATCCTTAAAGCCAACTCATCACTTGGCTTTATAAAACGGTGGTCCAAGGAATTTTCCAACCCGTATGTAACCAGATATCTCTATGCTACCCTGTTTCGCCTCCTGCTTGAGTATGCCAGTCTAGCTTGTTCGCCCCCTCACCTCCATTGTTTCCCGAATGGATGGTATTCAACGGCGATTCCTCCCATTTGCTCTCCGTGCTCTGCCCTGGAACGACTCTTTAATCTTACCTCCCTACCAGGACCGCCCCTAACTTCTCAATAAGAATTCGTTAGAAGAACGTAGGAATATTGCTGATATTCTTTTCATTCATCCACTGCTCTCAGGTTCCATCGATAGGGCATCCCTTTTCAACTCTACAATATTTCCTTCAACACCAAACCACATAATCTACGTTGTCCTAGCCTCTTCTATCTACCGGTCCACCGCACCTCTTATGGCCCCAACAAACCAATCACCAGTTTGCTCCGAAAGGTCAACTCAAACCCCTCCATTTTTGATTTCAACCTGAACACTCCTCGTCTCAAACAAGATCTCCTCCGTCATTCCCTTGGTTCCTAGCTCTTAAGTCTTTCTGTTAGTTTTTAAGTTAGATTAAGCTTGTAGCAAGCCAAAAAAATGGGGGCCTCAACCCCCAGCAAAATTAAATTAAAATTACACCGACCAGGCTTTGCCGTAAACTATTCGATTCTTTTCCAAGAAGAATCCGTGCTGATATTAATAAAGGGTACATTGCAAAGTACGAATTAATTAATTAACCCACTGCAAATATTTTTCGTATATTGTGTCCAGAGTTTTTTGACAAATTTTTAATTTTCTTTATTTTTGGAATCGTCTATCCAATTATTTTTCCTTTGTCCTTTTCTTCAAGACTTGTTTGGAAATTGCGTTTGGATTTCCATTCCGACGAAATTTCAACTACCTTGTTTTTGCATTGCATTGAAGATTTTCCACAAACTAATTGTATACTTGTAATTAGGTAACGTTTTGATACACTATTCACATATAGTAGTTTTCATCTATATGCTGTCATTTATCCTTTATGTTTTTTCATACGAGGTTGAGAAGCTCTTGCTACTACCCCCATGTCCTCGTTGCAATTTCCCTGATCGTTTCCGGCTAAACTTACTTACTTCCGGGACGTTGCCCTTGCAGGGCATAGGACCTCCACTACTCCCACGCGCCATCGTTTACGGTTTCTAGAGATGTATCTCAGCTCTCTCCAACTCTTTCCCAGTTGTGCTGATTCCTCTTCGACTGTTCTTCGCCAAGTATTTCTAGGTCAGCCCACTCGTCTGCGTCTGCGTGAGACGCAATGCACTCGTGACCTTTACGAAGCGTATGGCTAATCCACTGCCACTTACGTCTTCTTATGATAGAGTCAATGGGTTCCTGACCTGTTCTTGCATGAAGTTCATCATTAGAGATTATGGTTGGGCCAGAATATCCTTATGTGGCAGCGGGTGTGACTTTCCATGTACTGCACCCATAAAGAAGCACGGATTCAAAATTGGAGCGGAACAGTCGTAGATTGGTCTTTAGGCTGATAGACTTGTTTCTCCATATTTTAGACAGTATTCCAATCGCAGCCTTTGTTTTTCCGATTCGGTTGATTATATCTAGTTCGGTCCCACCATCAGTAGAGACAATACTCCCAAGATATTGAAAATTCTTTACCATCTCTACGGGTTGTCCAGAAAACTCTACTTGGTTAGATGAGGAAGTTCCAAGGCTGATCATTTTTGTTTTTGCTGTATTGATCTTTAGCCCAACGATTTCAGCTTCTCTCTCCACCCTTGTTGTCATTTGATGGAGATCCATAATCCTATGAGAGAGTAAGCATACGTCGTCCGCGTAATCCAAATGTTTGAAGTGTGATTGCAGAGTCTAGTCGACATAGCTGCATGCAGTACATCACTTATCACCAACAGGAACAATATTGGTGACAATATACAGCCCTGCCTAACCCCACTTATTTCAAACTCCTCTGACAACGTTCCTTTACGTAGAACGTGACATTTGGATCCATCATATGTAGCGTTGATAATAGCAATCAATTTATTTGGGATGCGCTCCCTGTGCAAAGCAAGCCAGATAAATTCTCTATGGACACCGTCGAATGACTTTTCGAAGTCGATGAACATCAGGTGAAGTGGTGATCGAAATTCAACGCACTGTTTAATGATGATCCGCAAGGCCCACACAGGAATATCCAGTGCGGAATCCTGCTTGTTGGGCGTATTCGACGCCATTCGGTGTCTTCGAGGTGCTCCATTATTTGCTCCAGGAGGATTTTTGGTATTACCTTGGCTACTGCAGGCAGCACGCAAATTCGTCTCCAGCGTGGGGTCTCATTTCTTTGAGAGCTTTTTTCCTTCCTTTTTTCAACTCTTCAGGAAAACTCTCTGTTTCCTTGTTGGCGCTACTCGTAAGACCTTTGCGGGAATACCGTCCGAAAGTCCAACCGCTTTCTTGTTCTTTAGTGCTTTGATTGCGGTACAGATTTCTTCTCTGCTGGGGGATATAGTGCGTATTCGGGAATTTGTTACTACGGGCGGGTCACTGGGCGTTGGATTCACTTCACCGGCGAAAACGTGGTTTAAAACTTTAGAAAAGTACTCCTTCCATCTTTTGAGCTGGTCCTCATCCGAAACTAGCAGAGAACCGTCTGTGTCTTTTACCAGGTGTTGTTTAGAGCTTTGGACACCTGTGATCTCTTTTGTAATTCTGTAGACGGTCCTACTGTCACACCTACTAACGGCCACTTCTGCTTCTGTAGGCAATGCGTTGATATATTGTAGTTACGCTTATCACGTCACACGTTACGGGGAACTTCTCTCATCTTCATGCGATGCGCAGACTCTAGCTCGTTTCTCCCTGCTGCTGGAGTAGCTGCGATGAGCTTCGATCCTAGCCCAAGTTTCTCCGGAAAGCCAAGCACTGTTTCTTCCTTGCGACGAGTACACTTCAGCACCTTTAGTCTATCGGTATTAAACTTAGGCATTCGCGTGTATGTAATATTACGGTAGCAACCATCAGGCCATTCTTATGTCTGCACCCCTTCTGTTACGAACGTCCTAGAGACTGCTTCTAAATCGCCGATTGATCGCGAATGATCAATTTGGTTGGAAGTTGCTTGTCTATCCGTCGATACCCAACTGACTTTGTGGCACGCCTGTCTTCAAACATGGTCCCTCCTATTACAAAGCGATTCACGTTGCAAAATCAACAAAACGCTTGCCATTGTCGTTGCGGTCGCCAACACCATGCTTTCCCATAACATGCCTAAGCCCATCATCGTCATAAGTCTCCTATAACCATTATGGTGTCTCCGCGTGGTATACAGCACTCAGCCGGTTATAAAACGCCTTGTTTTCCTCGAGAGAAGAGAGCTCCGTTGGGGCGTAACACTGCATGATGGTGACGCGACGTACTTTAGTTCGGAGCCTGGCTTTCAGGATCCTGTCGTCTAATGGCTCCCAGGAAATTAAGCTTTTGAGAGCTGTTTTGGAAAGCAGCAATCCAACGCCAGATTCCCGCTAGGTTGCAGGTGCCTTTCCGGAGTAGAGTAGTACAGTGTTACGAATTGGAGACTTCCCTGAGCAGTACCATCTAACTTCACTAATCCCTAAGATGTCCATCTTATACCGCATGAATTCCTTTTCTAATTGGAGGAATCTGGCATTTTGAACATCTTCACTTCTGTTGTCGGGAAGCGTCTTCACATTCCAGAAACCAATCGTTGTCCGGGTATAATAGCCAAAAGTCGTCAACGTGTTACCAGTCCTTATCCGAGGCGTAGTGTCCGTTTCGGTAGCGGTTTTGATTTCAGTTACGAATGACGCTAACCTCCGTAACCTATTCTAGAAAACTAGGCCTTTCGCACTTGTAATTTTAGCCTATCTACGTATACGTCCGGGGACCACCACAAAGAGGTAAAACAAGCACTTCATCGTGACTGATTGTTGTGCTACTGGCCCAGACCAAGTTCTGAGCAATCAATAGTTTCCCGATCAGGCACGATGCAGTCCAGATATTTGGTCTATATATGAGTGGCATTTAAATGGTTTCCTCTAAAGCCTTATTTCAAAAAAATAAAATAAAATGAAGAATACATCCATGTGTGCTACTTAAAATCTTGCACATTAAAATACAACGACTTTGACCACTAACTATTTGTACTTCGACGTTAACTTCACATTTTTCGGTTATTCTAGAGATCCGAATCTCCGTTTGGTCCCCGGTAAATATTGAGGTATCAGAATCGTTTGAAATGCTATCGACTGGTTTTTCATATTGATGAAGATGATATACAGATTTTTAGTCGCGTCCATTATCCGTAAGGTCGTGTATCAACTTACCTAAACTGACTGCCATCAAATTTAACTACAATACACTGCGTTATAATACAATTTAGAGCTCTTTTTGAAATGTAACATCTTTTTCAGCGATAGTTATTTTTTACAGCTTCTCGTGTCACATTTGATTATCCCTCCACTCTCCTTTCATCTTCGAAAAAATGCCAGATTTCTCTCTTATACTCGTATGCAAATGCAGAGGGAATGTAATTGCGTGAAATTGCCGTTTTGTGTATAAAATCGCGCTGTAATATTTGCTATTAGTGCACGGCTTGAACGTTTTCTTTTGCCGACTGCTCGCTGACCATTTGGCACTTATATTGTATAATATTCCATGCTTCCTTTTGAATTAGATGTTTTATGGTCCCAGATTTTTGAATTGAATTGTTTAAATTATGTTTATATTCGAATAAATTATTCATCCTACAAAGATACGATACATGGTACTCGTATATCAGAATAATAAAACGTGAAAGGAAATTTTTCGTTTTCCTGTTTTTTCACGTACTTCTTTCAAATTAAGAAAGCAAAAAATTTATTTGTGCCATATTTCTCCATTAACAATAAATTAAAAAAAAAAATGTTAGCGAACGCTAGGGAAGAGTAAATGATAAACTTTCATATTATAAGTACAATACATATCTGTTATAATGAAAGCAATAAGTTTCCAATTACCTTAGCGTTGTTTTGTTTTATGTATTATATTTTTGAAAGACATTTACTTCAACTTCATATGCATATAATTATATCTTTATATTTTGATTATATTATATTGTTTTTTTCTTTTAAACAACTAAACCTACAATAGACGTGTGCTTCCAAAATGCAAATTTATTTAAAAATATTTATGGTCTGAGCTGGCAACCACTTACGTACAATGGATACTGATATAGTCGTACACTGTTGTGCAAAACACACCGGATTTTTCTCGAACATTTTACTATACTTTTATGAATTCTAAGGGACAGGAAGACCATATGCAAATTTGATTGTCAATTTTGAAGAACTTGTTGCGTAAGCTTCTTACAAATCAAAAGAAAAAGGTTTTACAATAAAAGTTTTCAAAATTATATAAAAAAAACTTAAGGGGTTCTTCCGTGTGATGGATGGAAAAAATCAATTTTTTTTTTGTTGGTCAAAATTGATTCCTTAACATTTTAATTTTTTTTCATTTCATTTCATTTATTTATTTCCATATTCTCTACTTAAAATAATATATGATTACAAATTATGCCTTAGTTAAATAAGTCTAATAATATAATTCTGTGAGAGATAGTGACATTTTGTATTTATCAAAAATAGAATTAAATGTCACAATCTAATGTAAAAAATATAAATTCTTTGTGGGCTGACAAGAATAAAAGGGTGGTTTAACATATTATACTTAGTGTGAACAATTTAGATTAATAAAAACGGTTATAAAAAAAAAAAGAAAAAATATAGCGCACAATTCAGCTTTTATAAACTCAGTTATCGAAGCGTAACAATATTTGGATTTCGTTGTGATCAAAACTAAAAAGCCACTGTTTTACTCCCCTCAGAAATGAGAATATATTCCTCATATTTCGGAGCCTATTAAACAAATTGCAAGAGACGAACGAGTAGAAATTTCTGTAGCAAGAGGTCCGATAAATGGACAGATCAACAACGTATCTTGTAATTCTACGTAAGTTATGCATGTCAGAGATTGGACTTTGCATATAACCTCCTCTCATAAAGAAAACTTTCATAACTTTATAATAGTACAGATGTTTCACTGGCAGAATCTGGATAGCCCTAAATAAGCTCATAGAGTGAGCAAAGCGATTGGTTTTGCAAACATTCCTTACATCACTTTTCTGAAAAATAGTTACAATAGTTGTTAGAGTTTATTGTGATAGGCAATTTCGTATTGCAATTTCGAGTGAAATACCATATACCATAATAGACCATTTTAAGGGTGTTTGTCAAACAATACTTCCTGAGGCGATAAAAGATACGAATAGAAGATAGCAGATATTGTTTCAAACTAGAAATGTGTTTAGACCAGCTGACATTTTGGTCAATAGTTATGCCAAGGTATTTGTAGTCGACCACAGTTTCAATTTTGAAGCAACCTCCGCTACATCCGACGTTATCAAGGTAGGTCTCAGCTCTTTGGTCTTTACACTCACTAATAGACAAGTTGTATTTAAAACAGTCAGCTGCATGAAATATAATGTTTATATCCGGGGGTTCTTGTATAGTTCAACTAAAATACATTATTTTTGTTTTATTGCTAAC
Source organism: Volucella zonaria (assembly GCA_963966105.1). NCBI lineage: Eukaryota > Metazoa > Arthropoda > Insecta > Diptera > Syrphidae > Volucella > Volucella zonaria. The sequence continues at coordinate 164,199,707 of OZ014532.1, forward strand.
CATTAGTTTATGTTTCGCAAACCATATCCTCAACAGGTCGATATCATGGCTTATCTCAGCCATTAAGTTCAACGGGCTACTTGCGTTGTAATCAATGCCTAGGTCATCTGCGAATGCACTAACTCTTCTCACGAATGGCAGTTCAAATAATGAATTGATATAAACAAGAAACAAAATTAGCCCCAGAACAAAACCTTGAGGCACACCTAGATTGATTGCTTTCGAGTTGCTTAAATGATCACCGATTTTAACTTTTTGAATTCTATTTTTAAGATACGATTCGAACCATTCATACATACTACCACGAAAACCGGCTTTTTGTAACTTATCTAGGAGAATGTTGTGATTGACCATATCAAAGGCTTTCGTTATGTCGACAAAAAGTCCAGCACAATACTTTTTGTCATCAAGTCCTTTGTATATAAATGAAAAAAAAATAAAAATCTAGTAGAACATCCTCAGTAGAAAGACCTTCTCTAAATCCAAACTGGACTGGACTGAAGAAACTTATTCTGTTAAGATAAGATACAATTCTAGACTTAACTGCTTTCTCAAAGACTTCTGAAACTGAAGGTAACAAGGAAATAGGTCTGTAGTTAGTTTTGTCTTTCCTGTTAGCCTTTTTGAACATTGGAATTACAACTGCATATTTCAAATCTTCAGGAAGAACTCCAGAGACAATACTTAAATTAAATAAATACGCCAAGATACCAACGATGTTAAGCGCAGTCTTTTTTAGCGCATGGATAGAGATTCCATCTAGGCCACAAGAATCCGAGTTCTTTAAGGAATTGATTAACTTTAAAACTTCGCAGCCTGTAATGAGCTCGAAGAAAAAGCTATTACTAGTCCTATCGGGAAACACAAGCTCGTTGACACAACTGCAAAATGATCGCAGGTTACAGGTAAGAGACGAAAGATCTGCTGTGGCAAAGTATTCACTAAACGCTTTAGCTACAGAAGAAGGGTCTGAAATATTTTCATTACCTCTTTTTTAACATAGCCCGATCAAAAATTAATAATACGAGTATTACGATTGACAATATTGTTTATTACTTTCCATTCCTTTTTAATATTTCCTATCGCTGCTCTTATCTTGGATTCAAAGTAGATATCGCGAGAGCAACGAATTTCCAGATTAACTAGTACAACGAGTTTTCAAACTCAAATTTAGTTATTCTTTAGTTGTATGTTTTTTAGAAGGGCTCGATTGATCCAAGTTTTTAATCTCGTTTCCGAATGTTTTTGTAAAAAACTATATCTCAAAGAGCCTACGTAATTTTTTTAAAATTTTGAGAAGGACTCCATATGCTTTAGAAACGTTTTCTTCAGAATAAACTACATCCCAGTCTTCAAAGCGAAGCTTAATGTTCAACTCGCGAAAGTTAATTCTAAGGAGTTTATGAGAAGGAATAAAACTTTTAGAGTTAGTTTTTAAACTTTCAAAAAAAAAAATACCAGTCATGCAGTGATCTGCTATTTGAAGATCCAAATTAACACCAACTAAGAGATTTAGTGGAATATTACCGAAACGACAAGGACATGATCAAAGCAAGTACCAGATAAAAGTCTAGTCGGTTCATTTATAAAAGAGGTGAATCCGTGCTCTGCTATAAGAGTTCGATAAGAATCAAACACTGGGTTTGGATTTAGTATGTCAAGATTGAAATCACCTAAAATAACTAAATTTACCGCACTCTCATTTTTCAAAAAGTTTGCAAACTCATCTCGATAAACCAACTTAAAGATTTCGAGTGTAGCGTATATACGCAAATAAAGATAAAGTTCTGATTACATACGCTGTAAAAAATTTTCACAACATCCACACTTGTTAGACTAATACATTTTACAGCACATTCATATGAATCTCTCACAAAAACTCCCACTCCATCTGCAGAATGCGAAGTATTAGGATTTGCAAAAAAATTATAATTAGGAATACTATAATCTTCAGTTTCGAAATAGTAAATCCATATTTCTGAAAAAAATATAATTTCGGGCAGAATTCACAAAGGCTTCAAGATTTCCAACTAATAAATCGAAATTTTGTCGCAGACTTCTAATATTTTGGTGTACAATGATTTGTTACTAGAGTTACATGTAAAAACTCTATCACAATTAGTTCTAATGGTTTTAATGGTTTCAATAGTGAGGTTGTTATTAAGATCAAAATTGTCATTCACATGCGTAGAATATGCTGGTAAAGTGATTTGTTTTTAAATTTGAAGTCGTTATAAAGATACGGCAGTTAGAAGGAGCAGATGTTCGGAGCGCTGAGTGGAGTAGTAGGAGGCCGGGCCTATTGTGACGTGTCGGCTTGATGCCTGAGACTCTTCTATACAAATGTGCACTTATACAACTATAGAAAAGTTTAGACAAGTATAGAGGAAAATTTTTATGGTCACTTGTTTATCAAACTTCGCATCGCAGGTTGATGGTAAGTTAAGATTTTCAAAGTTTTAACCGTACTTGAATCTTTAAACCCGTTTTTCTCAAAACTTTCCTCCATCATATCTCGAGAACGGTTTGACCGATTCACTTGAAATTTAGGACTCAGCACATACAGACGCTCAGAGTAGCCTAGAATCATCCTAAAATTCCAAATGTTTCTATTTTTTTCCGTAACGAAAACATAAAATGTCTGCCAAAACCCAATTTTTAATATTTTCAAACGATTCCAGGTCACTCGATGCATTTAGGCTTAAACATTGAAATACTGTATTTTTTTCTTTCTGATAACCCAATCAGCCGAAATCGTGGAGAAAGTGTCCTTTTTATTAAGGAGGGTGTCTTCGGAGTGGTACAACATAGGTTCTGACGAAGATTTTTACTTGAAATTTGTTTTACATACTTTTGAAATACAATAAATAAATCGTAAGAAACTCAAAGTTCTATCTTTCCATTAGACGTCAAAAAAAAATCCCAAAAAATGCTAAAAAAAAAAAAACAGGCCGTCACACGGGGGAACCCAATTCACGTAACTCGATTATGATCTGTGCAAATCATACCGGATTTTTTGGATTACTTAATATTTTGTCAAGTAATAGTTGCTTTCTAATGAGACAAAATTTTCAAAAATATTTTTGTTTTTGTTGATCCTACCCGGTTTTTAAGATGGCCCACAAGTTTTCAATAGGGTTTAAATCGGGTGATTGCGATGGCCATACTGCTGTTTTTCTCGGACATCTGCCAAATTGGTTTCGAAAGGTTTTCCATTCCGAACCTTTGGAATGATGTCGCACCTCTTGGCTACACATTTCCGCTTTAGCTCTGCTTTGAAATCTGCTATTACTTGATTTTTAATTACATCATTGTACTTATTTTTTCGCCATTTTATTATTAAACAATTTTTGAAACCCCTGACCTTTCTTACTTTGTTCAGTGAATAACTCTATTTAAATAACAACAAAAACTGCTATCAATAAGTTGAAATCCAAGAAAATACGATACTTTAGAAAATCCGATATGTTTTGCGCAGGTATAGAATTGAGTTTAGTTCTACTCGTACATATTTTAATATAACTTTAAAAATTATGACAGCAGGACCTTGATTTTTTTTATTCGTAAACTCTTGCAATGGGTTTTCTTAAATTGACAAACAAGTGTACATAATGTTACCTTGTTTCCTAAAATTCATCAAGGAAAAATGTTAAAAAAAAATCCGGAATGTTTTGCACAATACTGTATGTGCATATATGCCACATACGAGTAGGTGCACCACAAATTTCATTGTAGGTCATAATTTTGCAATATCAATAAATCCATTCAATTGGTTTCATTTTATAACTCTGAATCAAGCACAGATGAACCGAAGATAATTTGTCGTATAAAAACTTTCAATGAAATCACTTAAAATATCCTTTTAAGAAAATTCCAAATAAGAACTTGAATATGCAACTGGTCTTGGAATGCTTAGGCAGGGTGCATGGGGTGGGGGTATGATTTGAAGAGTAAGATATTGACTTTTAAATCGATTAAAGTTATTTCTTGGCAATAGCTCAAGGAAAATGTATTCAAATCTAAAATGAATTTTCCTCTTATGAACGAGCAAATACGTACGAGTACAATATAAAACAAAAGGACGGTATCTTTTTTTTTTTTCTTTTTTTTTTTTGCGGCCTTAGGAAAAAGTTAAGAGGTGTTAAGTGGGACAAATATGCTGATGATGACTAGTACTACCACCTTTACTGCAGTGGGATCGATACCTGTAGGAAAAATTATACCCGTAATAAAGTCGTTAAAACAAGCTTATTTTCTAAAATTAATTAGAGGGTAGAGGGTGGTCGGGGGTACTCCATTACCGAAGGTTTTTGTTGCCACTTTAATTTTTTTTTAATTTTTTGTTTTACATAATTTGTACTACGAAAACAAGGAGGTATTATGCAAATCTTAAGGAATGGTAAGATCTTAATCAATACTAGATAACGACAATTTACCCAAATAACTTTATAGAAAATTATCTACCAATTGCCACGCACGGTCATCGGCTCTACGTTGTAAATGCCTAGATAAGGTTGTTTCAATGTAGCCTTTTTTAGACCGATGTTATTGTATAAAAGTGTATTCCATTACTTTTTGTACGAACAAAATGAGTTTAGGGTTCTTGGAATGCCTGTTTGCCGCATGTCCATATTGCCGCCAGCTTTGTTTGGTCGCAGATTCATACGTTTCTGTCGAGGGTTTTATATAGTTCGATGACCAGGATTATGTCCGCTCCCCATTAAATGTTGAATGACACCCATGGAGCGAAATAGCCACTGAGCCCAAACATCTTTCTTTCTCTTTCTGTCCCATTTTCGGAACAATTTAAAACATGCTTTGCCATCATAAGTGTAGTCATACCCACTTGAGTGTTAAGTGCTTAAAAAAAAAAAAATTGTGACTTAATTGCTGCGCTTATCTTCTTCTTGGTGGTTACTTCATCGACATCTTTTAGTGCGACAGTAACACGGTGCATCAGAACCTTTATCTTCGCTTGTGAACCTAATGCTTGGCTTATAGGACCTCTAAACTCGGCTGTTTTTGTGTCCGTCTCCTTGAGCTGAAACAAGAGAGCACCTTTCTGCGTCCTTCTGATCCTTGATACCGCTTTTCCAACGGCTTCCAATTTGGGATCCGCTTTTACTTTGCGCAGTATCTCTGCATACGAGAGATCTCCTTTGGTTTCAATTGTAATCAGGTTTAGCCTTGAGTTTCCTTACATTATGCTGCTTTTTTTGGACTTTGCTTTTAACGACTTTTGTCGAGCTTTCTTCCGATGGTGTCTTTTTGGAAGTAACGTCTACATTATTATTCTTCTCCATTGGGAGGTCCAATCCGAGTTCGTTGGGTCTCACGGTTGCTTTAAAGGGATTTCCGCATTATTATTATTTACCATTGGCGGATCCTTTTGGGTTCGCTTGGCCTCACGGCTTTCTCCGTCTTGTTCCTTTTTTCCTTTTGGAAAGTCCTTTTGTTTCAGCCAGGGAGAGGTTTGTAAAAAGTTGTTCTTTCTGATTACCTCCTTGGCTTTTTCGTCCCACAGCTGAATCGCCATTAGTTCATAGAGGACTCTTATGCTCTCAATACTGTTCCTCATGGGTTAATGAATTGATCTGCCCGTTTCTGCTGTCTCAACATAGTAGAAGGAGATCTTGGTATTCTGGAGGATCTCTGAAAATGGTTTTCCTGATTCTCCTTTATTTCGCTATTTTTTGCGCCTCCGTTGGTTTTTACATTAGAGTTTGTTTTGTTTGAATTCATGTTTTTAGGGTCCCCAACCAAAACCGTTATCAATGTTTGGATGTGTAGTCACCACGTCATTTCATGGTTATCTTTGCAAGCAGTGAGGCCATGCAAGGGTTGACACAAAGCCTTATGAGGTCATGTGTTCAGAGCCAAACCGGTACTAAACAGGTACGAGTATATCACATCTGCACCTACACCACCAACTTAACGGTGACGAATACCGACCGATTTTTTTTAGTCCTGCCATGATTTTACCCAGATTACACTCTGACTTACTAGATTACAAAATACTGGAAATATCAGCCCAGAAGTACCCGAACAAAGAAAACACAAAAAAATTGGGAAAAAATATCTTTATTCCTCTACGTAGTCTCCTTTTAGTTCAATGTACTTTTCCCAGCGATGTTCAATACCTTCAATACCCTGTTTATAGTGTGAATCGTCGAGCTTCTTAAAATAGCTATCAACCTCAGACTCCACCATGGCAACCGCTGAGGTGTGAGACGGCGCGTTGTCTTGGTGAAATAGGATTTTCTTTTTCCGCAAATGTGGCCGTTTTTCCGCAATTTCTGCCTTCAGCTTGGCACGTAATGATGCGTAGTATGCTCCTGTAATGGTTTTTCCTTTTTGAAGATAACTTTTTTACTATACCAAGAAACAGTCGCCATCACTTTCCCAGCCGAAAAAACAGTTTTTGCTTTTTTTGGAACCGGCTCGCCCTTTGCAGTCCACTGTTTTGACTGAATTTTTGTTTCGGGCGTATAATGGTGTATCCAAGTTTCATCTGCAGTAATTAATCAGCGCCAAAACTGGGATTTATTGCGCCTAAACTCCGCCAACAGAGCGTTGGAAATGTTCATTCGAACACGTTTTTGGTCTAACGTAAACAAACGCGGCACCCAACGCGTGGACAGCTTTCTCATGCCTAAATCTTGATTTAATATGCAACAAACACGTTCTTTGGACATTTTCATAACCTCTGCTATCTCTCTCACTTTAATTTGGCGGTCGTCTAACACCATTTGGTGAACTTTAGCAATGTTATCGTCAGTGGTTGCAGTTTTTGGACGTCCCGAACGTTAATCATCTCCCAAGCTCTTACAGCCACGTTTAAATTCAGCTGCCCACAATTTCACTGTGGTAAATGATGGTGCAGAGTCCCCATACACAGAGTCCAACTCATTTTTGATTTGCATAGGCGTATTGCCTTTCAAAAACAAGAATTTAATAACAGCTTGATACTCAATTTTTCTCATTTTCACAAAAAACACTCACATCGACTCACTCAAACGACTGTCAACTAAAAACTGCCCTTCCAAAATGACTGAAACTTCGGTAAGTCACTGTCAAAAGATGCACAACTAGCATTCACTAGCGAGTGCCGCTATCTTTACGTTGCAGTCGGAAACTTTTCAGACAACCCTCGTATTTACATATTTTTTGCTTGTAGGCACAATGCTCAGATGATCCATCACAACCCCACTTACTATATAATGTAAGAATTCCCTTAATTTTAATTAATTCCCTCTCACTTTTACTGTCTAAAAACCGCCTTGCAGTATGATCCATTCTGTCTTGAAATTTCACTCTGGTTGGAATTTCCGTGATTTCATAATTTCCTGGAACTACCTCTTTTTTAGCAACTGTTACTCGTATAATTCTGTAGGATGGAAGAACATCTACGTTGTGCTTTCTCAGGGAACTTCTCAAAATCTTATATTTTTGTTTTGACATAAAATCCATAAACAAAGCTAATATGTACTTGATCGGATATTTTTGTGCCGTAGAAATGCTTTCTTTTATTATTTTGACTCGCAGTGGACTTGCGGCAGAGACTGCCTTGATTACATAAGCCTTCATCATTTCATGATCCTTATTGTACTTTATTCTTAAGGCATTAGAAAGATCTTCAGTGGTTATGTTTTCGGTAGCATTTATTAGTTTTTAGTTTTTGGTGAACGTCGAGCACTCAGTAATTGATTTCCATTACTTTGTAAATCACATGTGTCTTCTGTTCTTGCAGTATCGATATGGAGACAATTTTACCAACCATTCCTTGTTCCTTTTGAAATTCTTCCTCGATCTATAGGCTGCGACCCGTTCTGATTAAAGATGTGCATAAATTGATGGTAATTTTTTTTCAATTTAAAACTTTCCGCTTGACAAATTTTTATCGGACAGTTGGTAATCATTTTTAACGGCAAACATTTTTTTCAAGACGTTGGTAAAAATTTGAAATAAAATTGTTGTATGAAATGTCCATTTTTCTAATTCAACCGTTTACTTTAATGCTATAATTCTTTTTTGCCGCGAATCGTAATCGTAATCCCTAAAATGGTAATTATGGCAGCATTTTGGAAAAAACCAATAATTAATAATTAGTACTCATTACAAGAAAAATTAAAATTTGTGCTTGAGTTTATAATTTATAAATTAGGGTTAGAAATAAGGGAATGGAGAGTAGTCGACGAAGCGTTAATGTCGGATCACCGATGGATACGCTTCAAGGTGAACATTCAGAACAGGGTATGTAGTTTTCAAAAAAATGGGAGGACTGATTGGGTCAAGTATACCGAAGTGGTAAATATACACCTGGATACCAATCATTCACCTGCGATAATATAGTTAACTTAGATAGGGCGGTAGAAAATATTAATAAGGCACTAACAATGGCGTTCGAGAAAGCTTGCCGGCTTACAGAACACCGAAAAGGGCTCAACCAAAATAGTGAAATAGGGAGATAGGTCTAAAAAGGAAGGAGGTCAGGAAACTCTATAATAGGGCGAAGCTTTTCAGAAACGACAGTACATGGAATGAGTACTACGAATATAAGAACCAATGCAAGTACCTAGTTAGAAAATCAAAAAGGGCTTCATGGCAGAAGTACGGCGAATCTATCGCGGTAACAAACGAGGTTTCTAGGTTACGCAAAATGCTTTCAAAGGAAGCGAGCGTTCCTAGCTACCTCAGGAGAACTGGCGGAACCTGGACTGAAAGTAGTCAAGAGGTTTGGGCAAAACGGGTGGAAACCCACTTTCCGGGATCCACGGTATCTTATCAGAAGACCCAGAGCTAAGAGTGTCTATAAGACTACTTTGCTATAGACGCAAGCAGATGAAAGAGATATCGCTATCTACATCGATAGCCAGGCCGCACTCAAGGCAATGGAATCAAGCAACGTCAACTCTGATACAATCAGGGGCTGTCGCACAGTGTTTAAGGCAGTATGCAGTCAGAACCGAGTAAAACTGTGCTGGGTGCCAGGACACTGGGGTATTAAAGGAAATGAACAAATGGACGAGCCTGCAAGAAAAGGAGGGCTACTCAACAATAGTGAGGTTGCAAATATCAAACCACTCCTTTGCATAGTGAGGGGAACTATCGAGGAAAAAATCACAAAAACTGCCAACGTAAGGTGGTCAAGTCATGAAGGACACAGGGTATCCAAGGCTCTTTGGCCGCTTTTTGATGGCAAAAGATCTAGGAAATTAATAAAATTAAACAGGGATAAGCTTAGGATAGTAATTGGAATCCTGACAGCGGACTGTCTCCTGCGACGGCACGCAAAGAGACTCAAATTGTGAGATATCTGCAGATTCTGCGGTGATCTCCAAGCTATTGGGGACATAACACACATACTGTGTGAATGCGAGGCAATATCGCATAGTCGAAGAAAATTTTTAGGGAAGTACTTTTTCGAAGACCTTAAGGAAATAGACGGCACGAACATCAAAGGCCTTCTTGGCTTTTGCAAGAATATCGGGTGTTTCACCAGGGCGATTGTTTCGGTTTTTGGCATTTGAAGACAAATTCAATTGGTTCCACAGAGACCGCGATGGGCCCGTTTTGGTGACTAGTGTCTGTGTGATGGCATATCCCTCACACCCCTGTTTTAACCTAACCTAACTTAACCTTATAAGCACAGCGTTGTACTTCTATAATAGAGAGAGAGAGAGAGAAAAGAAAATTTAAATTTGGCTGACCTCTTCAAATCAAATCTCTAGATAGGATATGTTTACATATATATAGGAATTAATTTTCCGTTGAGTTTAGGTCGGGCCCTTTAGGAGTTTTCTTTTTTTAAACTTAACTCAAAATCAAAAAAGTGTGCCGGAAATAATGTTTCAAAAAGCTTTAAATTAAATAGTTTTAAAAAAAAATTATAAAAAACTGCGTTAATTTTTATGTAACAAATGAATATATATATCATACAAAACCAAAAAGAAAAACATTTTTTGAAACCCTTTGCCTTGTTTTTACACTCAAACCTAAAAAATATAATCAGGTAACCTGGAAAACTACTCAACTTTGACTGGCTCTACAAGCAAAACTATTGGTCCAAAAAAAAAAATATTTTTTTCGATTACCAAAGCCCAAACATTTGTTAATCCAGTGAATTTAAAATTTTTTTTTTTGTTGCTCATGACTTCAATTACATATGGACGCACTTCCACTGCATTCTTCGATATAATACTTAACAGAAAGCATAAACTTTCAAAATCGCTAGTATTCTTCCTTTGGTATCCCTATTAGGTTATCTTTGGATTCATCACTCTTACCATTTTAACTCTCTTGTAAATACCTTTCCACTTAGTTTACCTAATATGCACGTGCGGTATTGGTATCGATTTTAGATTTTTTTTTTAGTGTTTCTGCCATTTCCCAAAACCGATCCTGTAAAGATGCCAATACTGTTAACTAAAAAAGCAGTTCGGTTACATTCACTACATGATCCGTTGCTGATGTTTTAAATAGTCTTTTTCTGTTGCCATTTAACAGACATTGTGTCATTTTAAGTAGCAGACACGTGTTTGATCCAAGACACTTCTTTCGTGTTCTAGACCATGTGACTGACCTCTCTACTCCATCTCAGTCGTCACGCTCCTTTGCATTTTTCTTTAAGTCTAAGACTGGATAGGCATTTTGGACTTAAAAGAACTATCACGCACACTTATCGAACAAAAATCAAATTCAATGTCCAAGCAGACGGAATTGGTGGACCATTCGAAAAAAAGTGGTACTCGAAAAATATGTTTCTCGTATACGAGTATACGAGATCTGTTCACAAAGCATCCTACTTTTATTCATTAAATCAACGTTTATTGAGATACAGCTGTATACAAAATATGTAGTACTAATTCCATTCAAAGTACTCCCCTTGAGCTGCTACACACTTCTCTCAATGGTACAACACTGGAAAGCTTCTTCTGGTATGGAGCGCAGGTAGTCCGTCGCAATCTGCATTATGTCTTCGCGGTCTGAAATCTGGTCTCTTACAAAGGCATTTTCATGGTATAAAATACAATCGCCACAAGACCGTCATTACTTCGTTCTTTTGCTGATTCGGCTTTAGAAGAAACATTGCAAATTTATTTTATTGCTGAACTATTTTCAACTATTAGGCTTATTTTTTATTCATTGGTAATACGAGGGCGGGTCAATAATTCCGTGCATTTTTGAATTTCTGACCTCTTTACTGAAACAGCAACACTGCTCCTGTCAACAGGCATTTGTCAGTTGACTCCTGTCAAAATTTAAACTTGCTGCGTCAGTTAGTTTGTGTTTGACAGCTATTTTTATCAGACTACTCACTAATTTGAGGAGAAAATGGAAAAAAGTGAATTTCGTGTGCTTATTAAGCATTATTTCTTGCGAAAAAAAACCATTACCGAGACCAAGGCTAAGCTTGATAAATACTATGGGGACTCTGCACCATCGATTTCAATGGTAAAAAAGTGGTTTACTGAATTTCGTTGTGGCCGTACAAGCACTGAAGATGCCGAACGTAAGAATAATTAAGAAAAGAGACACATTACTAGGTGTATCGGAATGTGCCACTGATTTTCTAAATGCCGTCAAATACCGATTCGGTTTTGACAGAATTAGACTGTGTGTGAATAAGCAATGTTTTTCATGAGCGATTCACCAGTGTTTTGGCGGATCGTTCAATGCGGCATTTAGCTGCACGACTCTTAGAGACTAGTACAACACGGGATCGAGCAAGCCCTGGAAGGCCTCATTGCTGTGGCGGAAACTCTCATCGACATTGACCATGGTTCTTTTTCGTGAAAGACTTGAAGATGTTTCCTTACAAAGTTTGAACAGGCCATCAGCTGATGGGTGTTGATCGTAAATTGCGTCTACCCTACGATCACGCCCAACGAATTGGAAGATTTTGTATCAAAAATAATCATGAGTGACTAGGCCCACTTCCACCTATGTGAACACGTGAACAAACGGTTCTGGGGCATTGAAAATCCGCGAGTAATGCATGGAGAGCCATTAAATCTACTTAAAGTGACTGCATGGTGTGCTGTTTACGCTAGAGGAGTCATTGAGTGCTACATAGTCATGATCAGTAAAATTTTTTTCTCAGTTGGATGAATAGGGACTGCAGGATATGTGGTTCCAGCAGGACGGAGCAACGGCGCATACTGCACGAGCCACAATAGGCATTCTGAAGCAGGCGTTTCCCGGTCGCCTGATATCGCGATTTGGTGATTTGCACTGGCCCACAAGATCACCAAATTTGACCGCCCTATACTTCTTTCTACGGGGTTATTTAAGGAGCCCAATTGATGGAAAAAAAACTTTAATGCGTTTTTTTGTTTTAATCTGTTTCAAAGATACAGTCTAGGAAAATAGGGTCATACATTATGGCCCACTTTGTACAAACATCTAGAGGTCCGCAAAAATGTTCAGTTTCGAACATGACGATTCGGGACGTTATTTCTTTAAAAAAAAAAACAGACCGGACTTTAAATTATGGTCAGTAAAAATTGTTACTAGACCATGATTGAGAAATATTTCTTAAAAAGCTTTAAATGAAAGGAATTTGCATAAAATATTGCACAGTACTCGTAAGGATGGCGAATTTAAACAATGCACTTACTAAAATGAAAACACTATATGGCGATCAGTTGATTTCGAGAAACGGGCCTTGACTCCTAGATTGGATTATATGCCACACCTAGACTATTTTTTCCGGGACTAAGTAAAATCGCTGGTTTATTCTGGTAAATTAGCAATTATTGACACCTTGCGATAGCATTCCAAGAAAAAATGAATTAATTATATGTATATACATACATATAATTATATTATTATATTGCTGGCTTGAGAGGAAATGACCTAACAAAGTTTGTAAATATTAGGCATAAATTTTAAAGATGTTATTTTCAATAGGAGTTAAAACAGAGCAATGTAAGGCTTTGCTTAAAACATCTCGACTGGGATGTCAAGGCAGCACCCCTTAAAGACTCCGACACATTATCTGCAACACCCTGTATATATATTTGAATTCAAAATAATATTGTGACTACAAAATAAAGGTATTGTAGTTTGATAGTGGGGCTGAAAGAAGAAGTATCAGTCGGTCACGTTATATGTTATGTCTGTCTGTTACCTCATTATTTAATAAAAATTGATATTTGACATGTGTCTACAATATCTATTACTACAAAAATTCCTTATAAATATGGTATTTTGTATTCTTATTCCTCTCTAATGCATTAAAGCTGAAGTTCGTATGACCCAGTCATGCCTTTTCTTTTTTAACTTATATTGAATATACATATATTTTGTTTAATATCTTTTCATTCAATTGTTGTATTTAAATATTTATTTTCAGGTGTTAATCAAGAACATGCTGTATGGCACGTCGGATGCAGAGCCACAAACCGAATATGTCGTTGCGCAATTGTCACAGGAACTTTACAATAGTAATTTACTATTATTACTAATACAGGTAATTAATTTTCAACAACATTTAAAATTTGAAGAAAGTTTTGTATAGAATCCACATGATTTTTTTTACATAGTGTAAAAGATTATTAAATAGCCACTTTTTTACTAAGTGTATTTTTGCGTATGCATTTAACTCTACTGTCTGTCGGACCATGTCTATCGTCTATATGCTGTAAGTCTCAGAGAACCATTGACGTAATCGGTGATTGGTGCACTTGTACCGGGCTTTCAATCCATCATCTGAAAACTGAACTTGTTTATTTCACGAAAACAGGGTAGCTGACTTTCCATCCATGGGTTTGTCACCGGATCTTATCGTAAGTCCCCGGGTACAATAACATCCATTTTATCTTACGCGTAAGCTACTGCTGCTTTAGTCAATTCAAGCAACAACTGTTCTGGTTGTATACGGGCTCTGACTCTTCTCTACACCCAAGGATTTTTCATATCACCGGCTGAACTCTCAAAGCCATCTTCTAATAAATAAATGGGCTTTGGTACGATGCGCACGACGACTATCTTTAGACTTTGGTCTTCTGAATATGTCGTCTAATGCAATGGCGCTAGAACTCCGGGAGTTGAGAGAAAATGAAATCGTCATTTTCCGTTTACAAAACTGGCATTGGCCAGAATGTGACCCGGAAAAAGAATATTCAGAGATTGCTCCAAAATCAATCGAGGGTGTGTCGCTGAGGTCTTCTTTGTCAGGTACGAACCATACTGTAAAGAATAGCTGGATGGGGCCAAGAATTTGCGTCCGCATTTGTGATTAATGTCTCTCTTGAACACATATACTCGTATAATCGCCTTAATAAACCTTGCTAAGCGAGTCGAATGATTGCCTTCTGATGTCACTGGAAAATCAGCGGTATTTTGGGTTTAGTAGAAAAACTCGGCTGCTTATTGGCGTCTTTAAAAGGCACTATACTTTTGTAACGTACTTTAACACATTAAAGGACACATTAAGGTTATAGATATACTCGTAGGTATAAATAAGGACTGCCACCGAATTGCGTTCCGACAGAAAAGCAGGTAATATTATAAAGGGTGATCAGATACGAACGATAGGAAGAAAAATTTAAATAAAACAACGACGGTATGAGATATAAAATTGATTCTTGCTTTATTTTGAAGCTACGTTCATGCCGTTATGTGTGGAATAGCACATCATTCAAATGGTCTCGGCTTCGCTGGCAGTGCTTCAAGCAGTTGGTCCAATTTTTGATGACTCCGTCTAATATGTGCGGCGTTATTTCAGCAATAGCCTACCGAATGCTGGCCTCCAGTTTGTTCAAAGTGATTGGCTTTTTAGAGTAGCCCCAGAGAAAATAATCGAGTGGTGTCAAATTGCGTGATCGCGGCAGCCAATTGATGAACGCTTGCCGTGAGATGACCAATTCGCCAAATTTCTTCTTCCCAACTTGGAGCGTTGCGTCGTTGGATGGCATATAGCGCCGTCTTGTTGGAACCACAGCTCGGACATATTGATTTTGTCAATATGAGACCATTGACGGTAACGGTGTTTCCTCCCTCATTTCGAAAGAAATAAGGTCTGGATGATGCCGCCATGCCATAGCAGCAAACAGTCAATCTTTGGGGATGTATTGATGCTTGGCCGAACATTTATGGATTATGTTCGCTCCAATAACGGGAATTTTGCTGGTTGACATATCTGCTGAGCCAAAAATGGGCCTCGTCCGAGACGATGATTTTTTAACCAAAATCCGGATCTCCGGCCAACATTTCCCGCGCCCATTTAGCGAACTCACGGCGTTGTCTATGGTCGTCCGGCTTCAATTCTTGCATCAGCACAATCTTATACGGACTTAGGCCCCATTCCAACCGCAAAATAAGCCGGGTTGACTCTCTGCAGATGGCCAATTCAGCTGATCGGCGCCGAATCGAAATTTCTGGGTCTTCTTCGATACTGGCCGCTACGGCGGCAATGTTATCTTCATTTCACACAATCCTGTGTCTGGTTGGTGGCTTAAGATTGAGCATGTACTCACGCTGAAGCTTTTCCACGGTGCGACGAATTGCCTGCATAACTGACGCCATAATGACGCGAAATTCGTACGTCAACCGAAATTTCGATAATATTTTTTAATAAATTCCGCACGCTTGGCAACCGTAAACGATGTACCATGAAATGGCAAACCATACTGAATATTTTAACAGATGGATGTCATTGGTAACTTTGACAGCTGCTGAAACATAACAATTGGAAAAACTATCATTGCTATCTGGTCACTCTTTATATCAAAGTTCGTAAGCTCATAATATGACTGTCCATGTTTTACAGTATGGTAAACAATTTTCCTTTTTCATAATTCTTATGAAAAGCTCATTAACATATCTCAAAGCGAATCTTTTATGAACGAGTTCAAGGTCTTGCTCGAGGTTTCTTCGTGCTAGCGATGATTGTTGAAAGTTGCTCTTTGCAAGTAAAAGCAGATGTGGGCTAAACAAAGTTTCTAGCCACTTCTATTTCTAAGATGAAGCCTATTTGTCTAATTATTGCAAAGGCACAAATAAGATTGTGCCTCTAGAGTTAGTCGTATCTTGTGAGTGTTGTTAAATTATCTAAAATATGATATTAAGGGCTTTGCAGAAATAGTTTTTCAGATTATGCAAGTGCCCTGTGCCCAAGTGGGTGGCCGTGGCTGAAGTGGTAGTGTGTTGGCTTCCCAATCGGACGGTTCGGGGTTCAATACCAGCCGTGACCTAAAGACTTTTTTTCAGGCAACTAAAATCTTGTGAGATGAATGGTTGCGTAAATATAACATCAAGTCCAATTTACACTAGTAATTTAGTCTCCCCATTAAATGTTGGATGCCACCCATGGAGCGAAATAACCACTGAGCCCAAAAATCTTTCTCTCTCTCTCTCTATCCAATTTTCTGAAAAACTTAACACGTGCTCCGGCATTTTAAGAGTAGTACTCGTAATACCCTCTTGAGTGTTAAGTTCTTTTAAAAAAAAATCCATTGTCATCAGCAATTGACTAGCGCTCCGAGTTAATACCAGCTGCAAGAAGCGAATTTCAAGAGCTTCCGAACGTGTGACTAGCATCAATCGTTATTTGATCGGTTTTATTGACTTTTTATTGGGTTTTATAATTGTTTTATTTGAATAAATTGTATCTTAGGAATGGTAACGTATCCCATAGACGATGAGCCCGTTTCAGCATAAGACTATTTTCATTTTCGAATAAATGCACAATGTTACATTTAGAGTCTTTTTTGTTAATTTGAATTTTTTTAAAAGTTATTCTCCAATTCATGTTATGAAAATTTTCAATTTGTTTTTTTCAGAATTTAAATCGGATTGATTTCGAGGGTAAAAAGGATGTCGCCCAGGTATTTAATAATGTCCTGCGACGTCAAATTGGCACACGATCACCGACGGTGGAGTATATTTGTACGAAACCGGAAATACTTTTCACACTCATGGCTGGCTATGAGCACCAAGAAATTGCCCTTAATTGTGGAACGATGCTCAGAGAGTGTGCCCGATATGAGGCACTTGCCAAAATAATGTTGCACTCGGATGAATTTTTTAATTTCTTTCGTTATGTGGAAGTGTCAACGTTCGATATTGCGTCAGATGCTTTCTCAACGTTTAAGGTAAGTGTTATTTTAAATTTAAAAATGTATTGTATATACACATGTATGTATATCTGTGGTCACACGGAAAAATAGCATAAGTCGCCTTAGGTTAAGTTATCGGTACTGCAAGACTCAGGGTATTAAAATTGAATACATCACTCAATAAGACCGGTCTGATACATAGATGGCATCACTGTGATATGATTTCTGGATAATACTAATCTTCAAACAATACGTCTCAAAATTGCATGTCATTCCAACTAGTTATTAGTTTACAGGTTACATTAGTTTTAATGAAAGAACTTTTGTTATTTTCAAAACAATGGACAAAAAAGAATTTCGTGTGTTGATTAAACATTGTTTTTTGATGAGAAAAAATATTGTTGAAGCCAAACAGTGGCTTGATAAGCGTTGTGGAGACTGCACCAGGGAAATTAACTGCTATTGACGATGACGCTGAATGCTCTGGTCGCCCAAAATCGGCAGTTGATCCGAAAAAAATAAAAAATATTCACAAAATAGTTTTGAAAGTGAAGTTGCGTGAGATAGCTAACACCTTAAATATATTAGAAGCTGGTGTGTTTACAATTTTACACTAAAATTTGAGTATGCGTAACTTTCGAAGTGGGTTTACTCATACCGGACCAAAAACAACAACGCGTCGACGATTCAGAGCGCTGTTTTGAAAAAAGTGTTTCATGTAAAAGAATTTTAATTTTTCGCGCAGATTACGAATCTGTCAAAAAAAAATAGGGGTTCCCATTAAAGAATCAAAAGTAACCATCGTTTGACCTTGAAAATGGGGCTCAAGGTTAAACTCGTGGTCACCATCTTATGTCCCCTTCAGAACCTTTTGACTTTTGTCTGAAACATTTTTCGCTATATCGCGTATTTTTCGAGTAATTTGGATGTCTCAAGTTAAAAAACTCACCCTGTTACCACACCAATTTAAAACTTCAAACACGTCTCGTGAAAAAGTAAGGAAAATCGACTAGGCGGGTTTTCCTTGTGAACACAGATACATGTACTAATTGTATACAATATTAAGTAAGTTTGAATTTGTATTCAAATTAATTAGCCGCCTTTCTAACTGATAAGACACGTGTGTACTGATTATAAGTTTTCTGATTGCGTCCAGAGAAAAGTTGGTAAGCTGAAAGAGGATTCAAAGCAACGTCCAAAGGGCAATTGAGGCCCTCTAAGCTGAAGTGTTGTCGTGATTGAAGTGATTGAGTCAATAAACTCTTCGTATCATAGTTTTTGTACTACATTCACAGCTTGGTGCATCTTGCACACTGAGGAAGTACTTTTCTTTCGACTAGGAAAAACTTATAAGATTAGTGTTTTGCGGAAAAATATCTTAGTTTTTCTAGGTCAATAGTTTTGAATTCAGTTTTTTCGCCAAATTAAATCATGAAGTTATCAGTCTTCTACTGCTTAAGGGCTCATCTCCATCGGACCTCAATTGAGGTGTCACTTATGGGGTTAAAATTTACGGCTACAACAGTAGGATTTTTACATGGCGGGGTAGTTAGCCCCTACCTCTAAGGCCGGGCCCTTGCGAGGAACTCTTTTAAGCAAACGGGGCCAGATATTCCGGGGGCAGTAACACGCTTCGAGTAAATGAGAGTTACTGTTGACCCATTATCATCCGCCGTACATACTGCTCCTGAGAATCAGACATTTCTAGCAGGACTTTAAAACTTTGGAATGTTAGTACCGGATGGCCGAGATCAGTGCCTTTTGACTACAACAAATAAATAACATAAGGAAATAATCTGATATGTAATTATAGTTACAGCACTGTAACGGTATTAGTTGATACCCATGTCCACCCCGGCCTGTATCGCTATCAAAGTAAGTAAGTTAGTAGGTTCTTTAAAAATTTCGAAGAAATAGATATTTTACATCTAAAGAAGAGCAGTTGATATTTTGTCGGCATCATGTACTTCGTCTTTACCTCATGTACTGCTCTATTCGTCTTGTGTTCAATTGCTATCAACGCTCTACTCGTTGGATGCACCCGATAACGCACTGGCCCCCGCCAGGGTTCTTTCCGAATAGATGGAAGATAGCATTTGTCCACCCTGCCCCTAAAGAAGGCGAATCTTTTTCTCTATCCTACTATAGACCCGTTGAACTTACGTCCTTTCTTTCTACGGTCATGGAAACGCTGATAAACCCTCAGCAGCTGAAATATTCCGAAACAGGAAGATGTCTCAATGATCCGCAGTACGGTTTTCGTAGCAACAGGTCCACTGGTTATTTGATGACATGTCTCACTGAAAAGTGGAGCCAAGTCCTAAACTAATCTAACGAAAGCAAGATATCGTAGTGGCACTTGATATTTCTAAAGCATTTGACAGAGTTCGGAATCAGGCGTGTGCACATTTGGGTCGACAAATCTCTTCTTCAATGGATTAGAAAAGACCTTTCGAAATGTTCAGTTCAAGTTGTCTTAGCCGGTTTCGAGTCTGATATCCACAAAATAAATGCTGGTATACCCCAAGGCTCCGTTCTGTCTCCCACACTCTTTTTAATTGTCATCAGTGATCTTTTGTCTGCTACTTCTCATTCAATTTATTCCTTTGCTGACGGCAGTACGCTGCTTTTCATATAGAATGGTATGTTAAGCTCATTAAATTCGGATATTAGGATCATAGATAATTGGAGAAAAGCCAACAGAGTGGAATTTAATGAAGTCTACTAACACCCACTCGTGTCGTCGAATTGCACTTGCGTCGTCGAAGCCGAAAAACTTTCCCTTCTTGGTATGTCTGTCAATAACAATTTACATTAGAATGATCACATATTTGATGTCGCAAAAAATGCTGCGATATGTCCAGCGATGGGTGGCCGTGGCTCAAGTGGTAGCATATTGGCTTCCAAATCGGACGGTTCGGGGTCCAATACCAGCCGCGCCCAAATGACATCCTTTTTTTCAGGCAACTAAATTCACGTAAGATGAGTGGTTGTCTAGAATACAACATTAAGTCCAATTACATGTTGGTTGCCACCCATGGAGCGAAATAACCACTAAGCCCAAAAATCTTTCTTTCTCTCTCTGTCCCGTTTTTCTAAAAACTTAACGCATACCTATGCATTTTAAGTATAGTCATACCCACTTGAGTTAAGTTCTTTAAAAAGAAAAAAAAAAGCGATGTCAGAAATACTTTTCCCTCTCAGATCTGGCCTCAATATATAAGGCATTTATCAGTTCAAAATTGGTGCTCCTAAAACCTCTATGCACCTGTTAGATAGGATTTCAAGGAATCTTGAAACTTCACCCAAATTCGGTGTTATTGTCAAATCGTCTCGCGCCGCCAACCACGCGGCTTTTCAATAGTTGCCGCCAACCCTTGCGGCAACAGGTGGATCCAACATGGAGGAACTAAATCCTTAGTGGATGTTGGCTTATTGTTGATTTCTAGTAAACTACTCATCTTACTTGATTTTTATTAACTGAAAAAAATTAATGTCTTTCGGACGCGGTTGGGACTCGAACACCGAACCTTCCGACTTGGAAACCAGTCCACTACCACTTGAGCCACGGCCACTACATCATTGAACACCGACGTAATGTCTCCTGCCTTACCTTGTTCAATCGCAATTTTCATCTCCAGTGCTCCAATGAAATTTTCAGTAGCTTCGAAACTTCAACCGTAGCATCCGACTCGCTTATCGGTTTACCCTCAATCCCACTTTTGGACGTTCTCTGAAACATCGTGATTATTTCCTAAGCCGTACTACTTGCTTATGGAATTCTCTGCCGAGCTCTTTATTTCCTAGTCATTATAACCTGAAAACATTTAAAACCAACGGACGTCGGTATCTCTCTTAGGGAGGAAAATCTAATTTTCTTTTCCCCATGATGTGCACGAACACCATATCCCTCACGAAATCGACCATCGTGCTGTAATTTCTTGATCGTAAAAATTGATGGTATGCATTAACTTGGAAGAAGTCCTCTTTCACTTGTTATTCCCACCTTAGAGGAGGTTTTCTTCTGTTTTTTTTTTTAAACTAACGCGTGCTCAAGAAAATTCGCGTACCGTTAAAATTATTGGACACATCGCGAGCGAGGAAAAGTAAAGGGGGAAAGGAAGAGATATGCCGATGTACATTAGTCTTGAATGTTTGGAGATTATCTATATGTCCTTAGGCGACTAATGAGCATTTTTCGGACCATGTCGATGTCAGTATATACTCGTATGTAGCTCGTAGAGTTCGCTGTCAAATTTCCTCCAAGTTCCCCGTTAACGTAAAAGGGGAAAATTAATTCCCTCCGAGATGCAGAGGGTTTACGGTGTTATCCTTCGTTCAATTTCTGATAAGATTTCATTATTAGTGTTTATAGCAGAGTTTAAATAGTCATAATTCCTAACTAGCCCAAAGTTATAGATTGCGCGAATTCATTCGCTTTATGTCCGCGCTCTAATGGTCAGTACCTGGTGGCTACAGCGAGGAGATGATGAAGTCCAATTGATATATAGTCATAGTTATAACATTGTGCACAGATCCAACGACCCATAGTCGACTTATCTCTTGATAATTTGGTTCGTGATCAACTCCAGCCTGTTCCAACTACTAGAGAGTTTCATGCTTAGTCTTCGTAGATCAGGGTGTGCGCTCATGTTAGTGTTATGTTAAAGAGTCTTGTCCAGATTTCAAGCAAGGCGATCGCTTCATATCTATGACATTCAATCTGAAGAGAAACTTTCCTTAATCTGACTACGTTTATATTGTTTAAGTATACTTTCAGTCTATTGAATATCTAATTTCTTCACAAAGAATATTTTGATTAAATTATTTTATTTACTTCTAGGAACTGCTAACACGTCACAAAATTTTGTGCGCCGAATTCCTTGAAGCAAACTACGATAAGGTCTTTACACATTACCAACGATTATTAAACTCGGAAAACTACGTTACGAGGAGGCAGAGCCTCAAATTGCTTGGTGAACTGCTACTAGACAGGCATAACTTCACTGTAAGATCTTGACAAACGATATTCTACCGTTTCAAAATATATCCCATTGTTTCTCAATTATTTCCTTTAGGTAATGACAAAATATATATCCAATCCAGATAACTTAAAACTTATGATGAATATGCTTAAGGAGAAATCACGAAATATTCAATTTGAAGCCTTCCATGTGTTTAAAGTAAATACCTATTGTATACATTTTAAATAACCGTTGATTTAAAATTAATTACTTTTTCTCCTTCTTCTAAAGGTATTTGTTGCAAATCCAAATAAACCCAAACCCATATTGGATATTCTATTAAGGAATCAGGCAAAACTTGTAGATTTCCTAACGAAATTTCATACGGATAGATCAGAAGACGAACAATTCAACGACGAAAAAGCGTATCTAATTAAGCAAATAAAAGAGCTTAAACCACTTCCTGAACCTTAGTGATATATTCATATTATATAATTATTAATTATTATATTATTATTATACCTAAATTAAAAACAAACAAACAAACAAAACAACAACAACAAAGAGCAAATCTACAACAACAAAAAGTATAAAAATAAACTGATAATGATTTAATGATTTTGGAAAAAAATCAACAAAAACAAAAAGAAGCTGCAAAACGAGCTTAAGCAAAGTGGTTTGAGTTTTAATTTAAAGTAAATTTTCTAATCCTGCTGGATCCAAATTGTATAATGATGCGAAAAGCGAAAGGTTAATGTGTTACAAGGAGTTAGTTGCGGTTGACCACAGTAGAACTGTGAAACATAATAATGGATTTTAACGTAAACATATTCGCTAGTTTCTTAAGACAAAAATATCAGTAATAGTATAGACTACTCGAGTATACGAGTCCTTATAGTATCTCATTAAAGAATTTGAACATTGTTTGGTTTCAGCGAAATCTAAACTTCGTAGAAATTGTGTTCTGATCAGCATTGCCAGAAGTTGGGTATTTTCAAAATTATATTAACAAAGAACTGCATTATTTGCGTTCAATAATGCAGATTTTCTACAGAACTAACTTGGGCAAACTGTTACCCTTGTATTCATAAACGTCAACATATCTTCATACTTATCCAGATTAATTAGGTAATTCAATTACGGCTGCAGAAAAAGATTTTAAGGCGGAATAGTTTTGTGTCCTTAGAAGAGGTAAGATGTAAGAGCTATTAAAATAATATGTAATGAAAGTAAATAACCTTTTTCTTTTGAAAAAGGCAAATCTAAGGTTTGGCTCAATATTCCTTTTCTTTTGCACTGGCATGAGGTTTTTTGAACGCAAAACAAATGACGATCGTACTAAGATCCGTGACTTTTTGAATTTCTGACCTCTTTACTGAAACAGCAACACTGCTCCTGTCAACAGGCATCTGTCAGTTGACTCCTGTCAAAATTTAAACTTGCTGCGTCAGTTAGTTTGTGTTTGACAGCAATTTTTATCAGACTACTCACTAATTTGAGGAGAAAATGGAAAAAAGTGAATTTCGTGTGCTTATTAAGCATTATTTCTTGCGAAAAAAAACCATTACCGAGACCAAGGCTAAGCTTGATAAATACTATGGGGACTCTGCACCATCGATTTCAATGGTAAAAAAGTGGTTTACTGAATTTCGTTGTGGCCGTACAAGCACTGAAGATGCCGAACGTCCTGGACGCCCAGTTGAGGTCTCTACACCCGAAACAATCGAAAAAATTCACGATATGGTGTTGGCCGACCGAAGATTGAAAGTGCGAGAGATTGTGGAAGCCGTAGGGATCTCGCATGGCTCAGTGGTTTCAATTTTGAATGATCATTTGGGCATGAGAAAGCTTTCCGCAAGATGGGTGCCGCGTTTGCTCACAGTCGACCACAAACGCAATCGTGTAACAACTTCACAGGAAGGTTTGGCGTTGTTTAATCGCAATATGGAGGAGTTTTTGCGCCGTTTTGTAACCGTGGACGAAACATGGATCCATCACAACACACCAGAGAACAAACAACAGTCAAAACAGTGGGTTTCTAAGGGTGAATCGGCGCCAAAGAAGGCCAAGGTGGGTTTGTCAGCCAATAAAGTTATGGCGACTGTTTTTTGGGATGCACGCGGGATAATCCACATTGACTACCTTCAAAAGGGAAGAACAATCAATGGGGAATATTATGCCAACTTATTGGACCGATTCAATGACGGTTTGAAAAAAAAAACGACCTCATTTGGCCAAGAAAAAAGTTCTTTTCCACCAAGACAATGCAAGGGTGCACACATGTGCAGTTGCCATGGCAAAAATCCATGAATTGGGCTATGAATTGCTCCCTCATCCACCCTATTCTCCAGATTTGGCTCCGAGCGACTACTTCTTGTTCCCAAACCTGAAGAAATGGCTTGGTGGAAAAAGATTTGACTCCAATGATGAAGTCATCTCGCCATTTTGAGGACCTCGACAAATCATTTTTTTTGGAAGGGATAAAAAAATTGGAGAAGCGTTGGACAAAGTGTATAGAGCTCAAGGGAGACTACGTTGAAAAATAAAATTATTTTTTATCAAAAGTCACGGACTTATTGACCCGCCCTCGTATGTCTACGCAGTGAATCAGTTCAAAAACACACGAGGAAAAATCTGCGATTAGAAATTCTGTCGTTCTTGCCACCAGGTATTAGTGTTGGGCCCTTTCTACATATTTCTTATCTTTTCTACTATTTGTCAAATATTGTTTATATAAAATCGTAAAACAAATCCTATGTACCATTCAAAAAATTTTTAAACTGACCGCACTCACTTGGGCTGAACATCATACTTAACTTTAATGTATGTTTTTTTTCACCACAATTGGAAATAAAGATTGTGCCGACAGTGCTTAGCCTAGGCCGTATCTAAACAATGGTTATGCGTTCGCTTCTGATGTGCAACGTATAGGTTTTCACAACCACTTGTGAACATATAAATTTAATTTAATTTGTAATGGGGCGAAAGCCCCAATTTGTTCGGCTTAATACAAACTATAACTTAAAATTAAGCTTAAACTTAAAACTATGGTTGGTTGGAGTGGTGAAGTAGAACGGATTTGAGGCAGTGAGTGGTTCGGTGGAAGTCAAAGACGGTAGGGTTTGAATTGATTTTATGTAGCATACGGGAGATTGGTTCATTCGCGCCGTAGGAGGTATTGTGGGTTGGTAGATAGAAGGGACGAGTGGTACGTAGATTTCGAGGGTTAGTGTTGAGGAAAATAGAGTTGTGAAGGGATGCGCATTCAACGTGGCCTAAAAGGAGTTGATGGATGAAGAAAAAGTCGGCTGCATCTCTACGTTCCTCAAGGGTGTATATATTGATAAGGTTGAGACGGTTTTGATAGGGCGGTAGAATAAAAGAATCGTTCCAAAGCATACCGCGAAGAACAAATCGCAGACAGCGGCGCTGGATGCTTTCGATTCTCGAGATATGAACACGATGATATGGGGACCACACTTGGCTGGCGTACTCGAGGAGGGGGCGAACAAAGGTAATATAGAGGGAACTGGTCACATATGGGTTGGTGAATTCTTTGGACCACCGTTTGGGTATATTGAGTTCCAAACAATTTTTGAGGCACCAGATCGAAAAACTATCAAGGTCTTGTTGAGGGAGGAAGGAGTCATGGGGTGAGGAAATGGTTTTGATAAATTTGCTATCGTCGGCGTAAAGGGGGACATGATGATCCTGTCGAGATCATTTATGGTTATTAAAAAAAGAAGGGAACCGAGATGGCTGCGTTGTGGAACTCCAGAGGTGGCCAAAAATGGAGCCGGGTGGGCTGACCTAAAACGAACACTGTAAAAACTGTTTTCGAGGTAAGAGGATATCCACTTTAACAGTATTGGTTCAAAACCGCGAGCAGACAATTTGAAGAGTATTAATCGATGAGAGATTTTATCGAAGGCCTTGCTAAAATCGATTGAAACTACATCAACTTCGTTGCCATTCTCTAGGGCAGAGAGGGCAAAGGATACGAATTCAACGAAATTTGTGGTGGTTGACCTACCCTTCAGGAAGCCATGTTGCCTAGGAGAAATAAGTAATTTGCATTGGAAACTTAGAGCTTCCAACTTTCAAAGAGTTTGAGTATACCATATGTGAGAGTTTGGTGATTGGGCGATAGTTTGCTATTTCGTTCTTTGAACGTTTTTTTTTGTGAATCGGGGTTATGAAGGAGATTTTCCAAGCCTAGGGAAATTCTCCTTGTGACAGGGATAGACGAAAGAAATTAGAAAGGGCAAGGGAAAGAGAGAAACAACATTTTTTAAGGAATATGGCAGGGAGGCCATTTGGGCCGGGTGTAAATTCGTCATTTAGTTGGTGTAACTTATATTCGATATAAGACGGGTCCAAGGTGTGAAAGAGTAGTGGGCCATTGGAGAAATTCAGTAGCACTTAGAGTGGAAAAAGTATCGGTGAATAGAATCAGCTATAAAAAAACGAGTAAACTATATTCGTTTGCAACATACATATGCATAAGTACCCGTATGTATGCATTGCAATTCACTGTCTGATATCGGCTCAAGAAACAGAGCTTACGTGATTGAAGAATATTCGGATTTTGTTCAAAAAACCCGGAACGCAGTCTTTTGGTATGAGTAAAAGAATATATAGAATAATTTAGACACAGCAGACAAACAACATGAATTATTGTAGAGAACGTATGCTCTTTGAAAAAGTGTTTGAGTAGATCGCCAATCTTTCCTTTTGTGTTTTTTCTCTAATTAATTCACAAAGACGGTCTTTATTGATAGGCTTTAGGTATGGCTAAATAATAAACAATATTCAGAAGCTTACTAAAATCAATATATATATAGGGTATATAACTTAACTTAATAAAATTTGAACGTTTATTTAAGAAAACCATGTACAATAGTATTATTCAAAGTATTGCCCATCTGAGGCTATGACTTTTTCCCATCTTTCTGGCAATTTGTGGATCCCATCCCAAAAGAACTGCGCCGGCTTGGCAGTCAAGAATGAATCAAGCCAATTTTTGATATTCTGCTCTGATGTTAACCGTATTTCAGTGAGGGCGTTCTGCATCGACCGGAACAAATGGTAGTCAGAAAGGGCAAGGTCTGGGCTATAAGACGGGTGGGGTAAGACTTCCCATCCACTGTTTTCCAAATAGTTCTTAACCGGAGCAACGCGGAGCCGAGCGTTGTCATGGTGGAAAATTATTGCCTCGTGTCTGGTCGCATATTCCGGGCGTTTTTCGGCCACTGCTCTCTTCAAACGGATTAATTGTGTTCGGTAGCGTTGTCCATTGATGGTTTCACCCAGTTTTAGTAGCTCATAATACAGCACACCCATCTGATCCCACCAAATACAGAGCATTACCTTCGCGCCATGGATATTCGGCTTTGTCGTTGATTTGGCTGGTTGGCCGGGTTTCACATATGATTTTTTGCGCTTGGGGTTGTCGTAATGGATCCATTTTTCATCACCAGTAACAATCCGATGCAAAAATGACTTCCTTTTGTGGCGTTCCAGCAGCATTTCGGACATGCAAAACCGCCTTTTGACGTCTCTCGGCTTGAGTTCATGTGGAAACCAATTTCCTTGCTTTTGAATATATCCAGCTGATTTTAAACGTTTTGAAATGGCTGCTTGAGTGACACGCAAAGATTCTGCGAGCTCTTCTTGTGTTTGGCAACAATCTTCATAGAGTAATGCTTCCAGTTCTTCATCTTCAAACTTTTTTGGCTGCCCAGGACGTTCATCGTCTTCCAAGCCAAAATCACCACTTTTAAATCATGCAAACCACTTTTAGCACGTTCGCTCAGCTAACGCGTGTTCACCATAAACTTCCACCAAAATACGATGACTTTCGGCAGCAGTTTTCTTCATATTAAAGTAATGAAGAAGAACTCCCCGCAAAAACACTTTTTCAGGCATAAAGTTCGACAAAAAATAGTATTGTTGTTTAAGCTTCTAATAAATGACATATACTGAAATGACGTACAATGACAGTAGCTTTCCAACGCATGTTACAATGGAATAATACAAATTACGAATTAAGTTATAGATCCAATATTTACATTCAAGTATTTTTGTAATGTAAGTTCGCTCCTTTGTTGTACAATGGTGTTTCAGGAATTCTGGAATTAAAATACCAGCGCCGAAGTGATCTTTAAGATCCCGTTCCAATAAAAGTTTAACGAACTTCGGAAATACTCTTGGTTCTTAGAAAGATATGGTCTATGCATGATTTAGTCGTACTAGTAACTCCAATATGTTAGGTGTAATCTTTAGTGACTGAAATCCCAAAGAAGCCACTGTTTACTTATGTTTCGGGGATTTCATGTTCGTTTGTGCATCGGTATTACACCTCTTCTCATGCTTAAATAAATAAATAAGTCTATGTAGACTTGTCTACGACTACGCGGGTAGTCTGGGTATCACTTTCAGTATTCCTATTCCAATTCGAAAGAACCCTTAGCTTGTTCTCTGTACATAATCGTTTTTTTTTTGTCTTGTTAGGTATATCCTAACACGGTAGCAATACCACATGAGATAGTAGTGAGGCATTGTATCGGGAATTAGAAGAGGCATCTTCACAACCTTTAAGCAGTAGACGAAGCACGCTTAAAACACAGAAGTTAAGGTAAGTTTATTATCTGTGTTTAAACCATATACAATTTCTAAGATTACGTTGCAAGGAAGAAAAAAGAGATTCAATCCCCGAAGTAAATTGAACATGAGCAGAGAAACCTTGTAACGGAGGACAACGAAATTTGTAATAGATGGAAAGAGTACTTTAATTTCAGAAGCGGAACCGGATGAATAGAGTCGGACAGAATAACGGATAGCCTTTCTAACGTACGATCGTCATTTGTTTTAGGTTCAAAAATGTCATGTCAGTGAAAACAAAAAAAAAGTTATAGTCAGACAAATCTTAGATTTGCCTTTTTCAAAAAAAAATGTTCTTTTTTATTTTTATCATATATTATTTCAATAGTTCTTAGATCTTTCCTCTTCAAAAAATACAAAATTATTCCGCACTAAAATCTTTTAACCTTTTCCGCCGCCACAAGTGAAATGACCAACTACCCTGCACAGGTATGATGACATGCTGACGTTCATGAACACAAGAGTAATATAGTTTGACTGCAACCATGCCGTAGGGCAGTTCTTTGTTAGTCTGACGTTTTTGAAAACACTCATTTCAAAATCGGCTCGGTGTCATGTATCATATTTGACCTACGCCAGCGCCCCAAAAAAAAAACACCAAAGTCCCAAACCTTTAAAAAATTGTAATATCCGTTTGTATGAGGTTTGTTGTTCCCACAGAGCACAGATAATTAAGAAGACATCGCTACGCAAAACTATTACCTATTTACGAGTATTTTATTAATATTTTCTTATCTAAACTACAAACGTTTCGTGCCTGTGTACGTTAAACGAACCAAAAGAAGTAAGTTACAATTTTAAATTTGATGTCCTACTCTAACAGAGCAAGAAAAGATATTGGCAGTTTTGACAGCGTTCAAGTACGCCACATTCACTCCCCCTCTAGTTGGTAATCGCTCATGAAGTAAACATCACTTTCCTTCCACCGTATTTTTTTATTCGATCAGCTGGAGAATTTTCAGTTTTAATTGAGATTGTGTCATCTTCTTTCGTGATAATAACGGGCTTAAGTCGTTCCACGGAAACATTTGATTCTTTGTCGTCGATTTTTATAGTGAAAACACGACCAGACCAACGTTTAAGAACTGGATACGGTCTTGTGTAAGGTGGTTCCACAGGTTCTTTCACTGCATCCGTACGTTGAAGAGCATGAGAGCAATCAGTTAACAAAAAGATTCTTTGTGTTAGCGTGATGATGGACTTTGGTCCATAGTATTTCTCGATAAATACTTGAGGATCTGGAGGGGCGTCCTCATCAGAAAAAAAACTCGTTCCGCAGTCGGGTATATGTGCTATACACAAATTCAGCTGCGGTAGTTCGCAAATCTTCTTTGAAGCACGTGTGGAGACCAAGAAGAACCGTGAGCAACAGGTCGAACAAAGGTTGACAGATCAATGTAGCTTTAAATGGCCTGTGCCATCGCTCGACGAGTCTGTTTGCCTGTGGATGATAGACAGTTGTTCGTCAACGAATTGTCCCTGTTAAATTGGCCAGTGCTTTGACCAGTGCCGACTCAAATTGTGAACCCTGGTCGGTCATGACAATCTTCGGACAGCCAAAGCGGGAAATCCTTTGGGACCAAAATGCTGGGTGGCCGTGGCTCAAGTGGTAGTGTATTGGGTTCTCAATTGAACGGTTCGGGGTTCAATACCAGTGGTGGCCGAAAGTCGTTTTTTTAGGCAACTAAAATCTCGCGAGATGAATGGTTGCCTGAATACACTACCAAGATAAGCATTATAAGTGTATTCCTACTAGAGGTGGGTTGTTTTCGGTTTTTGTGTTAACGAAACGAAACAGTTATTTAAAGAAATATAACTAGTTAACTAACTAATAAGAAGCACTAACGAGAAATTATAATCATGTATTACGAGAAAACCAAAAACCATTTTCGTCTCATCCACCCAAATGAAACCGTTGTTTAAAATGTAAAATAAACCCAACTCTTCCTAGTTGGTTCCACTCCTGGCTGACAGTAACTACATTTACGAAACGAACGAAAAAGCGTTTTCATATCTTTTAGTGCAAACGAACAAAAAACGGAAAAAACACAGAAAATATTAAAAACGAAAAAACTACTTCCCCGATCGTTATAGTTTTTTTCGTTTAACTACCTTTCCGATCGTTATCGTTTTTTTCGCTGAGATCAGCGAGAGTCGTTAAATCATGAGATAGAACTGCAACAGAAGTTGATGGGGCAAGCTGTTAGGTGCTAGATATGAAATTGCGAAGCTCTTGTCACCTCAATCGTTCTAACCGCTTTCCTTGCCAGTTGTTCGACTGGCACATGAGCCTTCCTCCCACAGAGACACAGGTGTTTTAATTGTGTCAGGGATTTTTCCAAGACAAAGTGATTTGATGATTTTATCATTTGTCATCCTCTTGATGAAGTCAAGTATTTCGGATGGTTCTTTCCCCACTATCTCTCCACCTTCCAGCATATGACTGAGCTTTGATTGTGTTGACTCCTCAAATTTCGAAATTAATCGGTTCTCAATGAATTAAACTTATGCGTGTCCGATGGTATCTTCGACGGCTTACTGGATATCTTCTTCCAATCATACCGCAACGAGGTCGAATTTGTCAGAGTCATGGGTAATGTCACCAATCCGAGAAGATCGTTCAACCTGGGTTTTATATCCTTGTACGTAAAATAAAACACAATACTTGATTTCATTCATATATTCCGATTAATTATATATTACAATTAGCAAGACTTGATTAAGTGAAACACGAAGAGGAAGTGTCTTCATGTTTTCGTATCCATCAAGTAAGTTTTGTTTGATTGTGACGTTTTCGTTAGGTGTTAGACTAAGTGCATTCTTTTCGTTAAGTGTTAGGCTAAGTGCATACTTTACATTGTGCAAAACAAAAGCCTTGGATTTGCTTTGTTAAATTTAGGAATATGGTAACCAGAAAGGTTGTGTTAATTAGAGTAGTTGAGGATGTACCTGGTGATAGTAAATTTGAGAGTAACACTTTCTCTTGTTCCCTTTTTAACTGCAGAACTTCCTTTAAAACTCCTACTTGCCTTTTGAGATCTTCCATTTCTCTTGATGATGCCCGGTGTCGAAACTCGCACAGGTTGTGATTCCATCAGCTTATGCATGTCGTTGAACATCAAATTTTCGGTGAAAATTCTCAACGGATTCGGGTGGAATCTCGTTTTCGTCCGGGGTTACCAAATACGGGGTTTGTTGTTCCCACAGTGATACAGATAATTAAGAAGACTTGTTAAGCAAAACTATTGTAAAATGTTTGTGTGGGTACAAATTATGGAACTTATTCCTTGCAATACAATCACTTTATTCAATACAATTACAATTCACAATTCAATCGCTTATCTCAAGCACTTTTACTTTTCTCTATCATTTACTTAAACGATTTTATCACAACTCGTAATTGACATTCTTTTTTTCTGGAAACCACTTAGCACGCGCTCTTAATTCTTACACTAAAGCCTTTTTCACACTTGGCGTCTTATCATTGGCATGTACTAGTCACAAAGCATGGAACGTGTGTGATGCTCACACAAAGAGCACGGCAAATGGCAATGCAACAGTATCAGTCACATGCTCTACGCTCACATCATAAGCATTACGTTTTATATTAGGTCTGTTTGTTAACTTGAAATATCGTACAAATTTGTACAAATTCGTACAACTTTTTACAAATTCCTGTTTGTTTACTCAAAAAAGTTGCAACAAAGAGAGCCGATGAGAGAGATAAACATTTCCCCTCCATTGAAGTAGTTGCAATTTTCTGCCTCATAAATTTCTGTGGATAAGATGTGTAACAACTATCAAAGCAAGCAGCTATTCTGCGAAAGAATTTATTTGATTTGTTGTTATTTCTTGTGATTGGTGTTTTGACTTGACTTTTGACGTTTTATACACAAATGTGGTTTCCTGCGTTTGTTTACTTCCTTGCAAGTTTCTCTCTCTCTGAGAGAGAATTTTCTGCCATCTTTGAATTTTAACAGCTTTTACCCATTTCACCACAAAAAGTAACTAAACAGACCTATTGTAATTTTTCTTTTTAAATTGTGGATAAAACTGTCAAATTTGTTCAATAATTGAATATTATCATTTATTTATATATTGTAGCAATCCCTTTTTTTATTATTTGCACGCCCTCAATAGGTTATTTTTTACCTTTAAATTTTTTGAACACAGCGCAGGAAAATCTTATTGAATTCCATTCCATGAATTAACGTTTTTTTTTTTAAATGCTTTCTGCTTTGAAAGCCACTGTTGTAAATAAAAGGTTCTTGGATGATTATCAATATTCGATACTCGAAACTGTCAAAATATTCTTCCCGCCTATGTTTATTTGTAAATTTAATTTCGCTAGTTGTATAAATTTGCACAAAAGTAGGGTTGAAATTAGATATTATCAGACATCTAACGAAAAGACAAATTGTGTACAATGGATTTCACGCGTAAAAGTCGCCAACGTGTCGAGAGAAAACCCGAATTTGAGGATCTCGAAATTCGATATCCAACCAACGTTCTGCTTTATAAATATCCCCCAGTGGATGATATAAAAATCCAAGAATTTGAAGAGCTGGCTCTTGAGCGTCTGAAGGTTTTGCGTATTTTTGATTCAGCAGGTTTAAAGAATCTACGTTTATTCTCAGATGATTGGAAAGAATATATCAATGCTGAACTATCAAGAGAAGGTTTAAAAGGATACCTCCGTTTGTTTAGCGGTTCCAGTAGCACTGGGACTAAAAAAGAACTCGATTTGCAAGCTCGTCGTAGAGATTACATTTCTCATTTCATCTTGCGTTTGGTTTATTGTCGAACCCAGGACCTACAAAGGTAGTTTGTTTCTTTTTTTGCAATACTTTACTAAATTTTTTTTAGGTGGTTTTTAGGTCGTGAAATGGAAGTATTTCGGTACAAGTTCTCACAATTGGGAAGCAACGAAATTAAACAGTTTCTAGATATGTCCAAACTCAAGTATACACCTCTGACAGAGGAGCAAAAGAATGAAGTAAAGGATGGTCTTTACGAAAGCACGATGGGACAAAGTGTTTCAAAAATTGAATTGCTGGATTTTTACAAAGTTCACTTTACGGAGGTCTTGGATTTAATTAAATCACGTCGATGCTACCTGAAGGATGGCTTTGCCTATGTGAATACTCATGATTTCGTGTCAATTATCGCTGTGAAACATCAGGATGAGATTGAGTATGGCTTACAGTCCGCAAGTAAACATATTGTTGAACTTGAAAACGATGAGCGACTATTTCACCTGCTCAAGTCTTTGCACACAACATACACTGGAAAAGACTATGCTCTTTCGAAAAATGCAGCGGTGCCGATTGAAGCAATCGATCAACTATCAAAGAAATCATTTCCTCTTTGCATGCGAGTGAGTCACGAGCACCTTCGAACTACGCACCACCACAAGCACGGTGGCCGTATGCAGTATGGTCTGTTCCTTAAGGGCATTGGAGTAACTTTGGAGGACTCGCTACGCTTTTGGCAAGAAGAATTTACAAAGAAAATGGATGTGGAAAAATTCGAAAAGAGCTATGCTTACAATATTCGACACAATTATGGCAAAGTCGGTTCCATGGTCAACTATACGCCGTATTCGTGTTTGAAAATCATTCAGGAAAAGGCTGGTGGACCTGGTGATTGCCACGGATGTCCGTATAAAATTTTTGATCAATCTGCTCTTAAAATGAAATTAGCTGGCTACGGAGTAGGAGCAGCACATGTCCAAGAAATTCTGAGTTACGTTGGGAAGGGTCACTATCAAATAGCCTGTGGTCGATATTTTCAAATCACTCACGACAGTAAAGTGGAGGTCGGTATCAACCATCCGAATCAATACTTTGAGGAAAGTCAAAAATTGATGGGAAACCGAGAGGGTGCAATAGTACCAGTCAAAAAGGGATTAAAGCGAAAGCAGAATGAAAATACATTTAGCGCGGCAGATGATGATGAACTTTGGTCAATCGCGGAGACACAGGAAAATGAGTACAGCACGCAACAAGAAAAGACTGCATGGGAAGAAGACTTGGATTTGACTCAAATTGATAGTTTTTAAGCTTTAAAGATTCCTTATGTGTATTTTCACTTTGCATTTTGCACTCCAATATAAATTGTAAAACTCATTTTAAGGCCTAAATCTTAAGTTTGCTACTAGGGCTACATGATCAGAAGGGAACATCACTGAGGGGATGGCTATGTGCGCCTTGAGTTGATCATCCGATGGCAAGGGAATTACCTAAAATCAAAATAATCAGAATAACAATAATTTCTCTAGAAAAAATCTTGAAAGTTACCTCTTCGACAGACAAGCGATCCGTTTGGTAGAAAATATAGTCTAGACAAGCTGCAAAGGCATGCGTATAGTTCGTATATTTAGGCGTCCCGCATGCTGAAGCTATATTGAATGGTTGGGATAGTGTTACATCTTTCACAGCTTCCTCTACGTCTACAGTAGATCAAAATCGTTGGTTTTAATAGTAATTTAAATATTCAATATGATGTATACTCACTGCTATTCCAATCGATACAATTGCTATCAACAAAATTCTCCGTCATTAGTTTGTAAATTCCACATTCAGGAACAGAGTTGAAATCGCCGCAGAATATCAGACTTAGGTATTTTTCATCGACTTCCAACTCAGTAGTAAGCTTTTTGTATATGCTTTCTATGTATAACATCGAAAAGCCGACTTGAAGTAAACGAATGTGATCGGCATCTGGATGAAAGTAAAGATGAGTATTTGCAACCAGCACAATCTTGCCTGTTTCCTTCGATTTAAGTATGCTTAACTGGAGACAAAATAGAATTCGCACAACATCGATAGTGTCCAGCAACAGGAAAAGTTATTAACTTACTTGCAAAGTGGTAGAACGATCCACAATACGTAACATCAACTCGGTATTGTATTGAATTTTTTGCCAGAGCGGACGAAATACCGGTAACGTTAATATATTAGCACCGATATTCACCCCCGAGGTTCTAATTAATTCAAAGCGATCACTCCGATAAAAGGTAGCAACACCCTCACCACTTGAACCTTTTTGTTGGATAACACCTTCGTAACCTTTTTCCAAAAGAATTGGTCTCAAGTCCAAGTCGAAGATTTTCATATCGACTTCTTGTAAGCACACTATGTCACCATTGTAGCCCAGAATTTCCTTAATGAACAATTGCTTTCTATAATCAATTCGCAAAGCATATGGTGGACAGTAGGGAAACAAAACGTTTCTCGTGTGATCGCTATCAGCATATAAATCTGCTAAAATATTATATGACACCACACGAAATTGATCGCCCTTTAGTAGTATTCGTGTAAACTCATGTCTCTCCTCAAATGGACATTTTCCTGGTCCAGCTTGTACTTCGTTTTTAGCAATTACCTCAACAGCAGGTCCTAGGCCGTTTACATTCCCCGGCTGCAGTTCAAATTTTATGTGATAGCCAATGTCACATATTTTTGTGGTATAACTAAAACCAACACCACACTTTGTCCATTGCACTTGCTGGGCATTTTTTGAGCTGGGCTTAGGATTATATTGTTACTTAATTAGTACTCAAAACCTAATCCTTTTTCTTACCACTTTCCCTTTATACCAAGTGCCAATTGAATGATCTTTATCAGCAAATTGAAGTTCTATCTTGCTGGGATATAAAATGAATCCAGCCAATATTGACTGAGGCAAGGTTAAATTACACACCCATGGAGTATTTAGGACTACATCAAATTTATCATCCAACACTTTAAGGCTCAAGTCATCAATGTTTTCAATCATTTGCGCAAACGTTACAGAAGTAACTCTTTCATTACTTCGCAGAAAATCTACAGGAACCTGTAAAATTAGTAATAAAAAAAAAACATAAATGAAGTCCGAAATGATAAGATGACAATTTTACATCTTGTGATAATGCACTAGTAGCGGCATCTAGAGCGCCCTGCCCGGATTTGGATTTCTTTTTAGATTTTTTATTTAGTTCCTTTTCAATATTGCCGCGAATTCGTACTATAGCATTGTCAATATTCTCGCTAAGGTTTCGGCAGAAATTAAATTCTCTGTCAAGTTTGAGGCTGGGATTCTTATAACGGAAACTTATTCTCAATTCTGAAGAACCCGGTGTATTGCGAAAGTAGACTTTATTCATTTTAAAATTTGTTTTATGAGCGTGAGCAGCAAATCTTTTGGAAAACTTAAATAGCTGAACTTTGGAGATAGTGGTAAAAGTTACCAAAAGAGGCAGCATGACGGATAAAAATATGTCATCACTGCGAGTTACTTGTTTACGTCGCGAATTGTACCCAGTTTCTTTACAGCGGTTGTTAAAATAATAGGTCTGTTTCTGCGAGATTTTCGTAAGAATTTGTGAAAGAGAATTCTCTCTTAAAACGTTAAAAGTGGCAAATAAAAACAAAAAAACCAAATATGGTTTTTCGATCGGTTATTATTAGTGCCTTACTGGACGAACAATTCACTTCAATCTGAAGTTCTTTTTCTCCTCTTTGTCCATGAAAGATGACTTGGACATCTTTTGAGTTAATTTGCATAAAATTGTCACATGTCATACATTTAAACTTTTACGAATTTGACAGTTCTTTTCAAATTTAATCGATTTGAAGTTTTTTTTACATTTCCTGTCCAAGGAAAAACCTCGCGCGGATATTTGTAAGAATTGTGACGGTGGGGAAATGAATTACTCTCTCAAATGCGTTCTCTTTTACAAATTTTTGAGGCCTGGAACAGACTTTAGATTTTCATGTAATTTTAGTATGTAGGTAGTAGTATTCTTCATCCTGAATAAGAATATATATATGCATATATAAAAATCCAAAGTTTTTTTTTTGGCGCAAACTACTGGAAAGGATTATCTTTCTCCAGGGTTTAGCCGCTTAACAACTGTCAGGCAGACGCCTGTGCCCGCAATACACCCATGAATCAAACCACCAAAGTGTGGTCGGCCTGTTTAATTGTAACGGGAAATCTTTTGTTTGTACAAACGTGACTCTGTGAATAAATCGTTTGCATTAAGTAATGTGTTGCAGAAAATATAGCATGTTTGATACCGTTGCAAAGGTCTTGAAATAAAAATTCGATATATGTGGAATAACTTCAATGGAAAACGTCGAGTATTGGAAAAACACTAACCAAAAACAAAAGCCTGTTCCACATAAAGAAAAAACGAGGTGATGGAATGATGAGACGAAAATGACGGTGAAGAACCATAAATAAGACTGTCAACTGTGGAATAAGCACACCAAAATAACGAAACCGATAAAGAGCGTTTTCGAGCGACTATGGGCGTTGGAAAAAAGGGGAAAAAAGCTGTAGCTAAAGCAAGTTCGATAGCAGTAGAAACATTGTATTGGAAAATGGAAGAGGTACACTCCCAACCCACCAGCAGCCAACAAGCAGTAAAAAAAGTGCAACGTCAAACAACAGGCAAACGAGTGGCACAACAAAGAAAGAAACTCACAAGAGATTCATTCGTCGAAATCTATTATCTAAAAATTAACAGGGATACCTCTTTACAGAAACAGTGGAATTCGCAATAATTGCATTTTCTTGGCTGTCGAATACGAAGAGGAAACGTCAGATTTTACCGAGGCTGGAGGTTAGCAAAACAGTAAAAAGAATGAATCGGAGGTGTGCAGTAAGACCGGGCTTCATACTTTTCGAAGCATGGCCGACAATCAAAAATCTAGGGTTGAATGGACCGTTATTTTATTCAATAAAATAATGAGAGGCAGATGAATCAGTGTCGCATACTATGAAAATATGACACTTCGAAAGATCTGTATATCGACTTGGGCAAAGTGCTCCGTTCCGTTCCGAGATGTATAACAGAATGATACGTGATATGTATGATGAAGCTAAAATTAAATGTAAATACATAGTCGGAATAAACGAACAGTTAGAAGTGAAAGTGCGAATACACCAAGGGTGTGTATAAAGCGTATTGGTTTTTGATGTCAAGCAAGATTTTCTATTAAAAAAGAACATTAATGAGTCCGGAACGACCTCTCTTTCAATGATACCGCTATCATAAGCAAGGTTGTGTGAGCCATTCAGGGAAATCTAAATAGTTGGATAAAAGCGCTAGAAGATAGCGGTTTTGTAAGACCGAATACGTATCTGCACTCTCGTTTTTCTGAATCCGCAAACCCAACTCCTGACATCTATTCAGTCATTGTGCCAAAGCGCAAGAAAAATAGAAACTTGGGCTCTAATCAACTAATTATGATGACGATGTCGCGTATATGGTTAGTGTCTTGAATGTCTTAAAAACTCGACAGTATCTTGTGACAGAAAAATGTCGCTTGAATTTAAAAGTTTGTTGTGTACGACTGTCATTTTTCCAGCTTTATTAAGCGTATC
The DNA here is from genome assembly GCA_963966105.1 of Volucella zonaria. NCBI lineage: Eukaryota > Metazoa > Arthropoda > Insecta > Diptera > Syrphidae > Volucella > Volucella zonaria. Next base: position 164,238,771 of record OZ014532.1, read on the forward strand.
ACAATATTGGAGCATGTACGGGAAATATAAAGGAAAAGTGATAGACACGAACATGAAAAAAAGACATACATTTGACCATATCTTGCAGCTTCTGATTAGGTGCACGAAATTAATGTTGACCATCATCCATATTCAACGGTTTATTATGCTTAGTAGCTATACAAAGTTATCGACAAACAGTCTTCAGAATTATTCTTTCTAGGTCTTGAATACTGATTGTGACTTTTCATCTTCCCTGTTTTATCGGTTTAAATTATCTTACATTTGTCTGGTTGGATATTAGAACAGATTATATAAGGAAATTTAAGTTTCGTCTGGGTGGTATCCAAATTTGAGCTTTTTGATAGACTAAAAAGAAATCAATAAATATCGGGTAGCTGACAAGAATTCTTCGTTACCCAAACTCAGTTGAGGAACTAAAGGGTGGCCAGATCAGAACGATAGGGAAAAAAATTTAAGTAAAACAACAACAACAACAACAACGGTGTGAGATAAAATTTATTCTGGCTTTACTCAACTGGGGCCTCGGCTTCGCTGGCAGTGCTTCAAGCGGTCGGTCCAATTTTTGATGACTAGGTCCAATATTATTTCGGCAATACCGTGTCGAATGCTGGCCTTGGGCTCGTGAAAAGTGGTTGGCTTGTTAACGTAGATTAAGGACTTGACGTATACTCAGCGAAAATAATCGAGTGTTGTCAAATCGCATAATCGCGGCGCCCAATTGATGAACGCTCGCCGTAAGATGATCCAGTCGCTAGATTTCTCCTTCACAACTTCGAGCGTAGCGTCGCTTGTATGGCATGTAGCGCCATCTTGTTGGAACCAAAGCTCGGATATATCGATGCTGTCGAGCTTTGACCACAGAAAGTCGGTTAATATCGGCCTATACCTGGGACCGTTGACGGTAACGGTGTCTCCTTCCTCATTTCGAAAGAAATAAGGTCCGATGGTGCCGCCATGCCATAAACCGCACCAAACATTCAATCTCTGTGGATGCATTGATGCTTGACCGAACACTTGTGGATTGTGTTCGCTCAAATAATGGCAATTTTGTTTGTTGACATAGCCACACACAAGTGGAAGTTATGAAGTCCGAACAGCAATTGTAACTCTGCGTTTTTATACTCGGATAAAGGTGGCATAATACGTTGCTTTATAGCTGCTACAGATCGGCGTCTGTAAGCGTCTGGGTTAGCAAATCTAACGCAGTGATAGTTTGCACACCACACAACGTAAACCTCTTCGTATGATCCTTGTCCGCACTTATTTCAAAATAAACAACCAGTCTCCAGCCGACTTAATCTTGAGTTAGCTGTCTCCAGTTTCGCACGCTAAGTTGGCCCCTTGCGTGCGCCACCTGAGTCACGGTCTTCCTTCACTGCGCTGTCCCTCGGAGACCGGAATCGAAGACTTTTATGACCGGATCATTGGTGCCGATCCGCTCTACAAGACCCAACCTTCTTAGTCGTTGGATCTTAGCTCTTCTGGCTAAGTCGGTGTCGCTATACAGCCCGTACAGCTCGTCGTTGTATCTCCTTCTCCACTCACTGTTTATGCAGTCGGAACCGGAAATCAGCCAAAGAATTTTCCTCTCAAAGCAGCCAAAATCATCCTCATCCATTTTTAATAAAGTCCATGCCTCTACGTCATAGAGCAAGACTGGGATTATCAAAGTTTTATATAGCGTCACTTTTGTTGTTCGAGAGAGGGCTTTGCTAGTCCATTGAATTCTTAATTCAAAAAAGCAGGGATTGACAAAAGTTATTCTTCGTTTGATCTCAGTTCTAGTGTCGTTGTCTAAATTGATAGCGGAGCCTAGGTAGAAAAAGTCCTTAGCTACCTCAAAGTTATATCTGTCGAGGGTGAGGGTCTGTCCGAGACGTCGGTGTTGGGTAACCTTTTTTGTTGACAACAGATACTTGGTCTTTCCCTTATTTACGGTTAAACCCATCTTCGTCAGTTCCGCCTCAATACTCGCGAAATCGCCACTGACATCACACTGCTTTCTTCCGATTATGTTTATATCCTCGACATGTGGGAGTAATTAGACGGACTTTTGAAAGATTGTGCCACTTGTATTGGTGTGTGAGTTTTGCACTATTATTTCAAGAATGATCTTAAAGAATTCGCATGACAGCGCATCGCCTTGTCTAAATCCTTTTTTGACATCAAAAGTCTCGGGAAGGTCTTTACTGACCTTGATGGAGAGCGTTGATTCTCCATCGCCATTCTGCACAAGCGGACGGATTTGGCAGGGATTTCAAAATTATATCTTGCTCTGCATAGCTATACCTGACCTTAAAATCGATGAATAGGCGGTGTGTACCCATTTGGAGCCCATGGTTTTTTCCAAGATCTGCCGAAGCGTAAATATTTGGTCGACGGTAGACTTTCCTGGCCTGAAGCCACACTGATATGGCCAATCAGATTATTGACGAACAGCTTCAGGCGTTAAAACAATACGGCAGATAGGATCTTATAGGCGATGTTAAGAAGACTGGTGCCTCTGTAGGGCGCTATTCAGAGGGTCTCCGTTCTTAAGAATCGGACAAATAATGCTGAGGTTCCATTCATCGGGCATACTATCGTCCGGTCGTATTTTACAAATGAGTTTGTATATGCTCCTTACCAAGTCATCGCCTGCCGCTTTGAAGAGCTTGGCAGTCAGGCCGTCCGCTAAAGCCGCTTTCTTAGACTTAAGCTTGGATACCCCATCCAGATCGGGTGGACGTAATTATATATTGTATACATTGTCCAGGTTGAAAGGTTCATTCTGCCTGACAGCAGTATTTCTTCGTTGGCCGTTATACAATTACAGGAATACTCTTTCCAAACCCTTAGCATGGACTCCGAATCTACTACTATGTTCTTTTGTTCGTCTCTACAGGCTTCGGTTCGGGGTTTGTGTCCGTGGCATGTTTTTGTTAAAACTTCCGAATCATTTTTCAATTTCCCGACTGCGCGCTTCGCATTCTCCTACTTTTTCCTCCTGAGAAGCCGGTGTTCGCCTCTCCTCTTTTGCTCGTAGATCTCGCAAGTAGTCCTATTTGTTCTATGCTGACTGTGCATGCCGGTACTCGTCGTCAAACCAGAGGTTTCGTTCTGGTGGCCGAATGAAGACCAGCACATCAGAGATGAAAACTCTGATGGCTTTTTGGCGATGTTGCCACTGGTATTCGATACTTGATGTTTGCGGCATAGGACCTCTTAAGAGATTAAGGGAGACTCGATCGGAAAAGATTTGGCGATCTCTTGTGATTGTAGCTGTGCGACGTCCTCACAGTACTAGCTTGCCTTTGCGATGTTCGGGATATCTGCAACTGTACCTGGGCTAGGTAATGGTCGTAGTTGATGTTGACCCCTCGGAACGTTCGGAAATAGATACACGAGTGCCGAGTACACACGAGATATAGTGTACTCGTACTCTCGATTTAGGCTTGTGCAGAACAACAAAAAAGAGTAAAACAAAAAACACAGCATATTCCAACCCCGCGCGCGAGTACAAAAATAAAAATTTGGTAAAAAAAAAATAAGAATAGTAATAGTGGTGTGCTTCCGCTAATCGGGTGAAAAAAATGATAATGCGGGCACTCCCACATACCTTGCCCCTGCCGTTACTGTATAACCCCGTCATACAGCGGAGGTAGCGTCTGAGTGCATGTAACAACTGATGAATAGCGGGTTGCGAGTGTGAATTCTGTTGGTGCACTGTCTCATATTGTTGTAAGGGCATAACACCTACAACAATTTAACCCGGTAAACCAACATCAGAGCTTTCACGTTGCAGCCTTTCTTGGTATCGTCGGTGTTTGTGTCTTTTGTGTTTGTTGATTTGTAATGACTCGGAAATTTAGAGTTGACATAGCAAATATAAGCGGGCTAAAAAGTAATCACTTTTCTGCGTACGTCCACATGTGCAAATTTAGACCAGCTGTTTTGACATTTGGTGAAACACAGGCAGATCCCAGCCCACACCTCTCAGATCACTCTGATCTGAAGCTACCTGGCTACGAACTAGTGCCATTATTCTTCTCTCATCGCGGTCTCGGCTTTTACGTGCGTAGTGATGTAGCTTACCAAACTCCACCACAATGTAGTCCCTGTTTCAACCCGGAACTCACTTTCATGTGGTTAAAATTCCATCTCCGTAAGCAAATTATCCGCTACTGCTTTATTTACAGAAGCCCCAAACTGGACAGCAACTCGACCTTTAACGAGTTTGATGCGCTGTCTGACTCCATTCAAAGAATTGTATCCCTGTATCCCCATACTGAAATCGTTATTACGGGCAATTTCAATATACACAATTCTGGGTGGATTCGACATTCTGGACAGACAACACCCGAAGGATGGTGTGTTGAGATCTTCGCTGTGGAGAACAACTTAACGCAGCTTGTAAATGAGCCCACGCGGATCCCAGACGTTGATAGTCAAACCGCCAACACCCTGGACTTGTTTTTAACCTCTCGTCAGACCATTGTGTCATATCAGCTAATTTTTCGTATACAGTTGCACACAGTTAGAGAAAAAATTCCTAAAAGAACCGTATGGCAATACGAGAAAGCCAATTGGAGCGGACGTAACATCTTCTTTATGAACTTTAACTGGTCGTTATGTTTCCTCTATAACGACGTGGATGCCGGTGCTGATATGATCACTGACACTATTGTCCTTTGAATGAGATCCTTTATCCCCTATCGGATTAAGAGTATCAGATCAAAAGAAAAGGCATGGTATGATTCGAGCTGTAAAGAGGCTGGCAGGGTTAGAGAAATGTTTTTTCGATCCTATAAGACCAACCCGACAGAGGAAAACCGAAAAGGTTCAAACGAGCCAGGAATGACTGCAACGTTTTTCTCAAGCGCATGAAATTTCTTTACGACCAAAAACTGAAGCAAAAAATACTACAATGTCCCAAAGGTAGTAAAAGTTTTTTGGTCGTTCATCAAAAAATTGCAAATTCTGCCTTATCCTCCATCCGTTCATTTACAATGACATTCCAGCTGTCAGCTCTTTGGAAAAGCCAATCTGCACATTTTGCGGCCAGTTCAACACTTCCAGATTGTGCTTTATCTCCGCCTACACTTAAATGCGTCGAATCTTCAATGGGACGAATCGACTTTCGCACTGTGTAGCAGCAAGACTACTCAAAGATCTTAACATACACAAATCCGCAGGTCCAGATGGCATATTTCAACTTCTTCTGAAGAGGTATTCTTCCTCGCTGGCAAAACCACTGCAGCGTCAGCTTTTTCATCAATCCTACTCTTTAGAACTCTTTCCGAGCAGATGAAAAACAGCATTTGTCCAGCCCGTCCCCAAAAAAGGCGAGTCTTCTTCTCTCTCCTCCTATAGATCCATTGCACTTACGTCCCTTCTTTCTAAGGTCATGGAAACGCTGATAAACCGTCAGCTCATGAAATATCTCGAAACACAAAAGCTTCTCAATGACCGGCAGTACGGTTTTCGTCGCAACAGTTCCGCTGGTGATTTGAGGGCATGTCTCACCGAAAAGTGGAACCAAAGTCTACACCAATCTGGCAAAAGCAAGATAGTTGCACTTGATATTTCTAAAGCATTTGACAGAGTTTGGCATCAGGCTCTTTTGTCGAAAATGCGTGCATTTGGGATCGACGACTCTCTTCTTCAATGGATTAGAAACTACCTTTCGGAACGTATAATTCAAGTTGTCTTGGATGGTTTCAAGTCTGATATTCACAAAATAATGCTGGTGTGCCCCAGGGCTCCGTTCTGTTTCCGGCACTCTTTTTAATTTTCATCAAAGATTTCTTGTCTGCTACCTCTAATCCAATATATTCCTTAGCTGACGGCAGTACTCTAAGCTTTTCATATTCGTTTCCGAACTCACGTCCCTGCTCTTCGGCTGTAGAACGGGAACGTCAGCGTATGTTAAGCTCATTAAATTTCGATATTAGCAGCATAACCAATTGGGGAGCTATCACCCGCCGCAAAGTCGATTAGACTGAATGCGTTATCAGAGGGGGTGTAGTGCAGGCTATGTTTTCCGACAACACTCCTAAAGACGCCTTCTCTTCCTAGCTTTGCATTAAAGTCGCAGTAGACAATTTTAATGTCTTAGCTAAGGCACTGCTCGTAAATGTTGTCCAAGAGCTCGTATTGTAGAAGTTAACGTTGGTGTCATCTTGCTCCTCTGTGCGGGCGTGCGCGCATATAAGGCTAATGTTGGCAAATTTAGTCTTAATACGGATTGTTACGAGACGCCCGTTAACATGCTGTGAACTCAAGACTTGCCTAAGTCTGCCTCTAACAACGAATCCGCATCCAAATACACGGTGCTTTTGCCGTCGATGACAATCGCTGGAATCCGGCACGTCTCTTCGCATTTCTGGATGGCGGTAATTTCTGCTAAATAGCTGTCTAGGGCCTCCGCTAGTTGTTCGGCGGTACGTGTATTATTAAGGGACCAAACATTCCACGTGCAGATCCGAAGTTCGTTTGCAAGGGTTTTAACGAGGCCTGTTGTTGCTTGCATTGCCGTGCAGTTACTTCCGGTGGCACAACACCCAACCTGGAAGGCTCAAGTGGATATGACTACACTTATGATGCCAAAGCATGTGTTAAGTTTTTCGGAAAATGGGACAGCAAGAGAAAGTAAGATGTTTGGGCTCAGTGGCTATTTCGCTCCATGGGTGGCATCCAACATTTAATGGGGGGACTAAATTATTAGTGTAAATTGACTTGATGTTGTATTTAGGCAACCATTCATCTCACGAGATTTTAGTTGCCTGAAAAAATCTTTCAGTCATGGCTGGTATTGAACTCTGAACCGTCCGATTGGCAAGCCAATACACTACCACTTGAGCCACGGCCATCCATTATAGATACTCCTAGGAAGGTTAGACCGAGGCCAATAACTCGTTCGGGGATGAGCTTCATTAAGGGCTCATTCGCCTCCATCTCTTTTCCAAGACCCTGACTAAATCTCGGAAATCCTTACCGGCCAGAGCTCCAAATATGACGGAGTAGTTCGGATAATGTCTTATTTGGTGAGTTCCCGGATTTTACTTCACCATTGATTCCATCTGGGAAATTCATCCGCTGTCCGTTTATAGTGCACATATTTTTGTCTGCTGGTCAGCAATTGCAAGCCGAGTGTGAATGTACATCGACCAGTACCCGATGGTTACCACTTGGAGGTAAAATGAGTAGAAACCATTACAATACTGGGTATCGCTAGGTTGACACCTCTCAGTGTCTACACTGTTTCTACAGCATTAGACAAAGTCCCTTACTACCTCCAAATTATAGCTGCCGACTGTGACATTCTGGCCAATTCGTCGGCGTTATATATCCCTTCTTGTTGACAGCATATACTTGGGTTTGCCCTCACTTACTGCTAAACCCATTTTGGCAGCTTCAGTTTGAATACTAGCGAACTCACCTGTGACAGCCCTCTGAATTCTGCCAATTATGAGGAATGAACTAACTAAGAGGGATGCCAAAACTAAGTAGAGCTCTATACAGGTCGTCTGTATAAATGCCGTTATATGCGAATTTAAAACGATGAAAAGATGTGACTTCTTGAGTTTTCGCCAGGATCTGACGGAGTGCGAACATTGTGTTGATTGTGGCCTTCCCTGGTCTGAAGACACACTGATAGGGGCCAGTCAGGTTGTTGATGAAGCCTTTCAGACGTTCACATAATATATCTTGTATGCAATAGTGCAGTTGAGGGGGCCTCATTTTTTGTGGACCGCGCAAACGATGCTGAGATTCAGTTCATCAGGCATACGGCTTCATCGCCATTATACGATCTGCGAAAGAAGTTTTCCTATATTCTCAGCACCAACTGTGACTCTACCACAAAGTTTCCTTCTTCATCCCCACCGATTTTTTTACGGGTCTTATTACCTTAATACGTTCATTTTACCTGTAGGTAAAACTTCCGTATGTTGTTCCTAGCTAAAAACCCTCAATATACTCGACCGCAAGCTTCTTGTGCTCCTTTTTCTTCTTCTGGAGAAGCCAATGTTCTTCTCTTCTCTCTTGCTCGTAGATGCCACAATGAACTCTCGTCCTTTGTTGCAGCATCGCTTTACACACTTCTGCATCAAACCAGGGATTTATTAGTGGTGGCCGGGTGAAATCCAGGCCATCAGTTGTGGTGTGCCTGATCTTCGGTACTTGATGCTGCCGGCATGGGAGAGATGTTGAGAGATTTCGGGATTCGCAAAGATTCTGACATCTCTACGTTATATTTTCTCACAGCAGTCGATTTATCTCTTTAAAATATGCCTTACCTCATTTCTTCGAATACCCTCGTAACTAGTCGACAATGCTTGAAAACTATTATTGTGGATGACGATGCTTAGTAACTAAATTCACATGCGATATTTATTTACATTGACTCTCGTTTTATTGAAATGTTTTTTTTTTTTTTTTTTTTTTTCAATAAAATCAAAACAAGCGGAAAAATAATTTTTATTATTTTTTATTGTTGTACAACATACTTTATTCAACTGTTTCGAAACACACCAGATTCTTACAATTTATAGGAAATCTTCCTAAACATAAGACATAATAGAATTTGAAAATTTATTATTTTACTTTATTTAGAATTATTCATTTTCTTTTTTTTTTTCTTTTGGTTTCATTTTATTTTTGTGTTAAATATTACGTTTTCTTCTCCTTTTATTAATTTATTATTTTATTTTATTCTTAATGTTTGTTCTTTGCCACGCACAAACCAAAAATGCTAGAAATATATGAAATATGATAAAACTGTTCTTATATTTTTTTATACGCTTCTTTTTACTAATAAACGTCCACCTTTTGCTTAAGTTATTTTTATTTAGATTCTTTTTGCCTTCAATTAGTTCATTTAATAGTAATAATAATAATGATGGATTTAGTTTGTTTCTTTTTTATTTAATTTTCTTTTCTTTTTTTGTTTAAAAAAAATCAATGGCAAATAATTTGATTTTTTGTTTTGTTTTTACAAATGGCTATCTCCGTTGTGGTTCGCTTTTTTTTAATATAAATATATTTTTTTATTTTTATTTTGGACAAAGGGTGTTTTATGTGGCTTTATGTGTGTTTATCGAATTGTTTTTTTTTCTTCTGTTCCTTTTAATTTTAAAATTTATTAATTTATTTTAAATAATAGTATATAGAGCTTTTGTGCTATATGTTTTTTTTTTAATACAATAATAATAGTATAATAATAATTATAATGATAATAATAATAGTAATAATAATAATAATAGTAAACATAATTAAAACTTAAATAAACGTAATAAAAATTGAGAAATTCCCTTCATTTCATTGTTAGTTTTTATTTAAATTTTTGTTTTTAGTTAAATTTCTTTTTAAATATATTTATAATAATAAGTTTTGGTTTCACTTTATAATGCGCGTTTAGTTTACCTTAATATTTTGTGCTTTTAATTAAAATTTCACTTTTCAAAAAAAAAAAAAAAGAATAATAATAATAATCAATAAATTAAGAAATAGAGGAAATAAAAAAAAAAACATGAAAAATATATATAACAAAGTCTACTACTATCATTTGCGAGTTAAGAGGAAATCAATTTAAAATATGTTGATTTTTGAGAAGCAAAATGAAAGAATTGATTTGAGTGGTCCATTGTTCTTTTTTGTTTTTGTTTTTTTCCTTTTTGAGGTGTTTGAAAGAATGAATGGTTAAGGAATTACAAGGAATGAGGAATACACAAGTAGTACAATTAACAAGAAAAATAACAAATTCTCATAAATTAAAAAAAAATAGACAAAAATATACATATACAATAAGACTGCATTGTAAGCACATATCACACAACGGTCATCGGGTTGTTTGTTTCGAATACAAACTTTTTGATTTTATTATTATGTATTATAATTATCTTTTTATTTTTATTTTTTTTCAAATGATTTGGTAGTACATCTGCAGTTGAAGATTGGAATGTTATTTGAATTTTTGAAACTAATGTCACTGGTGATTTCATCGCGCAAATAAAATACAAACATAGGGTATACGTTTAGCACAAAAACGAGAAAAAAAAATACGAATATTAGAAACAAGATTGATTTATATTTTTTGTTACTGACTGATTAGAGTTGGTTTACGTAAACAAATGCTGTCGAAGGATTTTTACAGAAATAAAAATAGTCACATTCATGACAACATCTAGACTTCATGTTGTAAGTCCCTTGATATAAATTTACTAGTCATCAAAATTTGTATTTCAAAGAGAATATAATTCTTTAACTGGATTAGCCTTGATTTATCCGGTATTTACGGTTCCAAAAAATGTATTACAGTATCGATAAATCGACTTAATTGCTTTTAGGCATTTCTAACAATGCACTACTATATGAAGAAATAGATTAGTTGATGTGTTTCCTTATAAACGAGCAATATTCTATGAAATCATCACATTACGAAAAGGAAAACATGTACTTTTAAAATAATTCGTATTATATAGATGCTCATAAGAAGATCTAAACCTCAAAACTTATGCACTTGTGTCATGAAATTAATAGGGAAAATAAGTGACACGTGTAAAAATACATATTTCACGAACGTCAAGAAGTTAAGTTGTAAGTTGGATTAAGATTTGAATTACAAAAAAAGCGAATAGACATTGACAAAACATCCAATTAACTCTGAAACAATAGCCTTGAAGCACTGAATCATTGGTTCATTTGTCCAATGAAGGGCATTACAAAATGTAATATACTGTTTAATGGTTTAACACAAAGCCACCTTGTTAAAGAAAAATCATTGCATTTGTTGCTAATTTTTTTCCAAAATGAAACAAGTATGTTATACATCAAGATATGCGAATATCGATCAATGACTATGTCCTTATGGGGCTTAAACAAGGGTATCATTTCTTTTAGTGTTCCAGATAAAGGTTTTAATGCATTCGAATGGTATCGTTGTCAGGGAAAAAAGCTCATTAAACAAATTTTAATATTTCAACATTTGGATGTGACCTGGTTAATCTCAGCAAATCAGAGGGCACCCACCACGTGTGACGAAGTAAGATACATTACAATATAAAAATCTAGTTTAACTAGTTTTGAAAATATTAGCGAATAGAGAAATCTCTTCAAGGACAATATAACGTGACAAAATTATTTTCGTAATTCCGTCGTCATTACCAGCACAAAGTGTTAAATGCAACTCTTCGATCAATTACGTCTGTCTCGGAGGCTTCATACATACATTTATTTTTTAACTCCGATTCGTAAGGAAGAGTTCGAGAAACGTTGACTTTAAAGATTAATCTACCAACCTCGGGTCGAGCCAATCTACAGCCCTCCAACCAAGCTGAAGACGAATTTACATACTCGTAAGAGTATATTGACTCTTCATTCAAGACAAAATCATCAAACACATGAATCGGGCAACAAAAAAATTGTTGGTTTAAGAGATGGACTTTATAGAATTTTTTGCAAGTACACATATTTATAGCAGTAAAATTTAAATAAAGTGTCACCAGAATTTCGTTGTCTTTACTTCGATCTCAGTTCACTATATTTATTAATATCTATAGGATTTCTATGCGGACGCCCTTAAACATAAATTTAATGGTTTCTTAAGCTCGGTGAACAATATTTTTCATATACATCTTTTCAATAGTGGTTGTAAAAGTCTTTCAGACATAAAAGTCCAGTTAAGGCTATATTCGGCAATAGTGCAGAGGATTAACTGGTGTTTTACCAGAGTAATTCATTTACCCACTTTACTTTGCCAATTGTTACAATTTTCTACACAGTGAGTGTCAATGCAATAAGTCGCAAACTTTTTTAGTTTGCGAGTTTTGTGGCCAACTCATATCTTCGACAAACACTTTATGAGAATAGCTCAGGAAAAAATATACGAGTATGTGATTTTATAGAGAAAGTGGCAAGATTGGTCACAGCCCACGAAAGGTGCGCTATGCAACAATCCATTGACTCAACAAGAATGTATACGAGATGGTTCTTATATGTATGACGTGGGGTAAACAAATCGGAAAGCGATCTCGATAACTGGAAAGGAGTTGGGTACAGTTCAAACACATCGCCTGATATTAAACTTGACGACGCGGTCATGATTATCATCTCCAAGACCCATAAGGGAATGTAGAATATAAGTACGTAAGTACGTGTATTTCTTATTTCTCGTTTAGGGAAATTAATATATATTTCTCGAGGCAGAAGCCAATCGTAATGTTTTTTTGTATCGTGCGTTATTTAAGTACATATGAAAAGAACGCGAAGCTCATACTTTGAAGTCAGCGTGCACCATTCAGAAAAACTTTTCTTCCAAACTTCAATATTCCGGTATACTCGTAAAACGAGCACCGGCAATCAATCATTGAAATCAAAGGAACTCCAAGAATTTTGTACTTCGGTTGATAAAAAACATCTTGGAATAGCGATTTTCCCCTGTTCTTCAAAATGATAAAGATAAACTACTTAACACCTACATGCGTTGTATACAGATGATTTCACTAAGAAGAGGAATTGCAATAATTGGCCAGAGTTATGAAAATTAAAAGTGATATGTAGTATCGATAGGCATTGAAATTTTACAAAAACATACAAAAAATCAGTGTGGATTTTTTAATCGACAACTGATGCCATTCAAAATTGTTGGAAATTGAAGATTATCAAAATACGGAAACAGGATCCTGGATCTTCACATGGCGTATTTTACATATTTATGGTAAGGCCAGTAGATGCAAAACACTGTCCTTTAAACTGTTTATAGAATTGAAATTGAAATGATTTTCCCATGTGTTTTAAAAATATAATCTAAAGTAGGACTACCATGAGATTGTTTTACCTAATGAAGTTAAGAAGTTAATACATACATATGTATGTGATGAATGATGATGATTTTTGAGTGCCTTTTCGGAACTCGAAGGAATTTTATTTTTAATATACATATTAATTCCAACAGCTGAAAGATAAGGTTATATGTATTTCTACCAACACGGTTGATTGGTAACCCCTTGTCCTACCTATGTGTGTATGACAGAAATGCAGCCTTAACTTGGAATTCGTTTTTGTTTTTCTCATTTTCCATTTTTTTTTTTCACTTTAATTTACAATTTAGGCTTTATATCTTTACATTGTGTTTTTGTTCGTATATATATGTGTATGTGTATGTTTATAGTCTCAACAGCTAAGCGCAGATAAATAAGAGAAAAATAAATATTTATTTGACAAGAAAAATAAAAATTATATGTATATGTATGACGTATGTATATCTATAAAAATTATCGCCGTTGTTTGGTATTTGTATTACAAAACAAAAAATAAAAAATAAAAAATTTCAAAATTTAAAGCTAATATCTCATATTACAATTTTAGGTTTTTTTTTTTTATTTTCTGCTTAAATTGAAGTAGCTCCTATTTTGTTTTATGTTTTTATCTTAATTTGTATGTAGTATATATGCGTTTTGCTGAAGAAAAAGGAAAGAAAAAATAAACAATTTTTTTTTGTTTTGTTTTGTTTTTCGTTAAATCCTTATTGTGTATGTGTGGTTTTTGTGGAATATCTGTTCGAATGAGTTTGAAGTTGAAGTGATAGGCTCTATTTAATTCTAGTTTTGGTTTCATTTGAATTAAATATGTATATATGCATGTACTACTTGGAAATTGTAAAATGAAAGATTATCTTGTTTTTGTTTTCTATATTTTATATAAAAAAGAATGGGATTGTGTTTTTTTTTGTTGTTTTTGTTTTTCTTTTACTTTACTTTTTGTTTATCTTTTTTCCTCAATATATATATATTTTACTTTAGATGTATTCATTATCAGTTTTCTTTTTTGTGTGTTTTCTTCTTAGTTTCATATAAATGTTTTTTTTTTTTTATTAGATTTTTTTTTCTTTTTTGCAAACTTATGTTTCTTATTTTCTTCCTTTAGTTAAGATAAATTTTTATGCATAGCTTATATGGCCATATAAAATTTGTATAAATTATAGACTTAAATATTATAAGAAAAATGTTATAAATGTGTTTTTTGTTTTTTTTTTTCTGTTTTGTGTTTTTTTTTTGTTTTGTTTTATGTAAATGCTTTTTTATTTTTAAATTATTCTTGTTGTTGCTTTAATATTTACTTTATGTATATATTTATATATATATTATTTTATTTTAATTTATTTATTTTTTTGTTTGTTTCAATTATTTACTGCTTGTTGTTGTTTGGTTTTTGTTTAATTCCACACACGTAAGAATGAATCCCATGATCCCGTTGCTACGGCCATGCCATTCTCGGTGACACCTAAGCATGACACTCGGTTATCGTGACCGGCTAGAATGCCAGAGCGTTCGGCTTTCATTGTGTCCCAGACATTGCAATTGAAATCGTCATAGCCGGCAAGGAGGAGGCGACCACTCTTGGAGAATGCAACAGATGTAATGCCGCATATGATATTATCATGTGAGTACATCGCTAGCTCTTGATCAGCACGAATATCAAATAACCGGCATGTAGCATCGTCGGAACCGGTGGCGAATGCTTGACCGTTTGGAAAGAATGTTACGGCATTAATATCACTTTCGTGACCGGGGAAAGTCTGCTTGCAGACACCTTCGCGTATGTCCCATAGTTTAGCTGATGCATCACACGCGCCAGATACAAAGGTTTTACATTGTGGCGCCAGTGATAGGGCCATCACATCGCCGGTATGACCCATAAACGAGGTGACCTGTTGGCCAGTTTCAATATCCCATAGGCCACAAGACATATCACCGGAACTGGTAACAATTTGATTGTCATCAAGGAAGCGACAACATGACAAGTAGCCACCGTGTCCGGGTAGTTCGCGTGATACACGTACATTACCTTCTCTAGTTTTTAGATTGTAAATTGAACACATATTATCTAGGCCACCGCAGGCAACGTAGCTACCGGAGGGCGCATATGCACATGTCATAACCCATGACGAACGTAACGGTATGGCATGGACTTTATTCGTGGTATGCGAATCCCAGACGATTAATTTACCATCTTGAGAGGCGGACACTAGATTTCTGGAGTCATTGCCCCAGTGCATTGCATAGATTTTGGCTAAATGGCCGCGCAAGGTTCTGCGCGTACGCATTTGTATACGCCCGATTGGTTCCAAATTGCTAGCGGCCTGCACCAGACTGGTATCGCAGGCTGCTTTGCGGGCATCACGGATTGCATTCTTTAATGATTCAGCTTCTTGCCGTAGACTGTCTAATTCATTCATTTTCTTTGCAGTGAAAAAATTTACTTTCTTTTCTTTCTGTTCTTAGTTATGGTTCTTTTTCAATTTTTCTTTTTTTTTCTGGAGTTTTTCCTTTTCTTTTAAAAAATACACACAATTTGTTGTAGCTCTCTCTACTATATTAGACACGGAGGTAGAAAGAAAAAATAATATAAAATAATTTCTTTTTCCTTTGCTGCTTTTCACTTTTTTTTTTTTTTTGCTATTTTTTTTTCTCCGTGTTTTAAAAAAATTTTCCTACTTCGTTCGTTCGATCTTTGTGCTTACTCTGTCTGTCCTGTGTGTGTGCGCTGCGCTGTGCTGTGCGGTGCGGCTGGCTATAATGGTAATACTCGCTCTAGCTGACGCTGGATATCGTGTATTCTTCTTGCTGTTTGTCCCGTTTTCCCTCTCTCACTCTTGCGTGTGTATGTGTATGCTATCGTTATGTGCGGTGCGTGTATGGATCTTACTCTTTTTTTCTCACACTCCACCTCTTTGGTTTTTTTTCTGACTGTCGTACTCACTTCCAACAATTAAAATTGAATTTTTTTTTCTGGTTCTTCGCCTTTTTGAAAAAAAAAAATTAGAGAATTCTCGTTTCTTTTTTCTTTTTCGTTTTTTACTTGTGCGAAATGAAAATTGAAATCGAAATTTTAATATTAATTGTGCGTTTTCGACGATGAACTTGTCGTTTTTGCAATAAATTTTAAATTTTCTTTGCAACTTTCGTTTTAGCAAGCGACAAAATTTCCACCATACACCACCAAACCGAGAAAAAAAGTTTTCTTTGGTACACCAAAATTGCAATTTGCACCACCGAGTGTGAGAGAAAAATGAAAAACTTGAAAATAAATTGGGGAGAAAATCAATTTTTTACATTTAAATGATATTTATTGAATTGCTTACGATATTTCTCACGATTCGCAACGTTTTCTGGTGTTTTACAATTGAATTTTCGGTTATTTTGTTGGTAAAGTCATTACAAATACTTTTCGAGATTTACTTTAACGAGAGAAAAAATTTATCCTAAAAAAATTTTTGTGTGTTTGACAGTTCGGCCAACACCTATCATGGAATAGACATCTTTGAAGCTGCGTCATAGCACCATCGGGCTGTCAGTTGGGGACTTTTTCGTTGGGTTTTTATTGATTTTTTTGCTCAACTTTTGGAATGGTTTCAATGGTTTCACTGGGAGCAGGCTATGCAAGTTTGCTGTTGTTTAAATGATTTTTTTTTTATTGTTGGTCTTGTTGCTCTTGGGGCAGTGGGTATACGTTCAATAGGTTTAATGAGTAGGTAAGGTAGTTTCCGTTTCGTTAAAAGGGCCCTGGCGGTAAATGGCTAAAGAGTTTTGTGTAAGCTGTGAGACTGAGTAGCACGCGTGTCGCTAATTGGAATTGGAAATGCGGTGCATATTTGTTTACAAATTGACGAATGAGATAGTTGTTTATATTATGATTTATTTATAGATGGCCGATGATGAGAATCATACTTTGCCTTTGATGAGGGGTGTATAGTTTTTTTTTTTTTCGTTTTTTCGAAGAACCATCCATATCAAACATTTACAAATCTTTATCTTGGTATGGCATACAATTAAGTTTGTTGCGCAGGTTAAAAAATAAAACAAATTTCAAATATATTTCATAGTTTTTCTCTTAATGTTTAAGTGGGTACTGAAAAGTTGAAAATGTTTGCTAGTTCTATTGTATTAAAATATAATTTATATATCCAATTATATATTCTTTTTTAAAAACCAAACCAATTTTGAGAAGGACAGGTTGCGTAATATTGTAATAACTCATTTGGTTTAAAATTATTTTCTGTACTTATTTATAAATAGTTAAATATGTCTTAAGAAAACGAATGAATTCTTTTTCAAAAATGGAATTCAAGTCCTTCTGGGATTTTTAATTATGCAAAAACCTTGGAATTGATGATCCTTCCCAAACTCATTGAAATTTCTTTGAAAGCCTGGTTTATGAAACAAAAGTGGACAATCTTCATACGAGCATTTCCTTTTGGATAAACATTTAAGACGTATCTAACATATGTACGTTAGATCCCGCTAATTCTAAAAAGTATGGGGCCTTTGTTGTAAACATTCTTATAATTTTCTTTTTATATTCAAAATTAATTTTATTGAACCAAATGTTATCCATTTTGTTCGACCACGTTCTGCTATTTTTCGACTAGAACCATCAATTTAGAATTTCTGTGGTTTCTTGTTGAAAAACTGAGTTACGTGTTTTTCACATGCCTCGTCTGAAGCCAATTTCACGCCAACAAGACGGTGCAATGTTAGAACTCTACGGTTAACGCATCGAAATTTCCCACCCAAAATCTTTAAATTTTTGGCGAGGTATCAAACATTGTGTGTGGTTTGGCATTATCATGACGAAACACAACGCTTTTCCTGTTGATTAATTCTGGCCTATTTTTTTCTATTGCTTGGTTCAACGGCATTAATTGCTGGAATGAGATATTCGAATCAACCTTTTGATCAGGCGGTAGTAGCTCATGATGGATGATACCCTTCCAATCCCGCAAAACACAAAGTGTCACCTTCCTTGCCGTCAAGCCTTGCATTGCCACTATTATGGAGCTTCATCATCTTTTTTCAACCAAGACCGCTTTTGAACAACATTATCGTACGTGACCCATTTTTCGTCACCCGTTACCATTCGCTTTAAATATGCCTCGATCTATCAAACGAAAGTGAACGAACCATGTCTTCGCTTTTGTTAAATGTCTTCGCCATAAACACCACAAATCCATTCACACGCCTATGCCGCATTCTTCATTTTATCGTAGTAACATTGTAAGGTATGTACAAATATCAAATTTTCTCGAAAATTCCACTCATTTTTCATTTAATTTCAAATGAATTTTCATGCGACATATCAATCGCAATAAAATTGGTCATCAATCGCTCTGTTCCTGCGAGAATTTTGTAACAATTTGGAAAAGAGAATTTTTTGCTTAAGTTTCAGGAGTAGGAATAAATTCTCTCTTAAACCCAAAATCTCGCTGGAAAACGTTTTTGTGAAATGTGTTTGAAACGTCAAAAGTAACAAATAAAAACAAAACGAAAAAGAAATTGTAAAACAGGAGGAAGATTTTTAGATTGGTTATTATTACTATTTTACTGATGTAATATGCGTTTATTGAGTCCAATTGCTTCAATATGAAGCTCTTTTTTCTCCTCTTTGACCATGTCCAAGTCACCTTTTGAGTTAATTTGCATAAAATTGTCGCAATTCACACAAATTCAAATTTTTACGAATTTGACAGTTCTTTTAAAATTTAATTGATTTGGCGTTTTTTTTTACAGATCCTGCCCAAAGAAAAACCTCGTGTAGAAATTTGTACGAGTTGGCAGGGTGGGAAAATGAATTACTCTCTCAAATGCGTTCTCTTTTACATTTTTTCTCGGGGAACAAATTTGTACAAATTTGAAGTCCTGGAACAGACTTAATGATTAGCTGGTCCGTCAACTGTCAAAAAAAAAAGAGTTGACAGTTTCAAAGTTATGATACTTCAAAGTCAAGTAAGCAGAAAAAGGCCAGATACTTTTTCCCCAACCTAAAAAAGAGTACTTACAATGAACCTTTAAAAATACAAAAGGAAAAAAAAATCTAGATCTTGTCACACTGTCGACAGGAGGCGGCAGGGCGACCTGGTGACGAAAACACGAGAAAGTCGATCGATAGCGCCATTCGTTCGCGTGTTATTATGGGCCTTAACAAATTGACACACATAAACACAGATATTTTCTTAAAACCTGTCTAAAAACACTATAGAAACCTTAAAACATAAAGATATCAGAAAATTTTCATTTTCGAGCTGAATGCAAGATCTTCGCTATCAGGGAATTAAAAACAAAAAGAAAATTGACTAGTTACTAGTCCGGGCGAAAGGGGAATAATAAATATAACCGTAAATTGTATGGATTATACCAAAATGTGGATACAGTGCAAAAAAGTAAAGCAAGGAGTCGTAATCGACGTTTTTTTTATAACGGTTCTACATGTACAGAAGAAATATGCAAAACAATAAATAATAAAGTTTTTTTTTTCACTTAGAAGAATTGATTCGCTTTTATAAAACAGTGCAATATATTTATTTTTTTAGGTGACGTAACAGGTCGGGTTGAACCTGGGCCTCAACTAATTGAGGCTCCTTTTTTCCTATGCGCATCACCTACGGCGAGGTTTTCCTTTACTGCGTTGTCCCTTCGATTTAGATTCAAAGACTGCGGGCCGGAGCACTGGTGTCCATTCGCTCTACAGGTTCTAGCCATCTAAAGCGACTGTGGTGCAGTTTTCTGGATATCGATTTGGACTTCTTGGTAGTAGATGAGATCTGGTAGATAAGATCTTGTACACAATGCTGAGGAGACTTATATGGGCATCTATAATTGAGAGGCCTCCTTTTTGCATTCCATACATACAGGCGTACACTTTTCTGGCCAGATCTGAAAAATGAGTTGGTGTATGTTTTCCACAAAGTTATTTCCAGCAGCTATTGATGTCTGGGCCGGTAAGTCGTCAGATCCAGCAGCTTTGTTGAATTTACGCTTAGGTATTGCTATCCTTGGCGGTCTTCTAATCTATTGTTGACGATTGGGTCGACCTCAGCCATAGATAAACTAACCTAGATGTCAAACTTTCCAGATATTGGAAAATCAAAACCGGTTTTCTACTGATCGCCTCTATCCGTGTGACCTTGTCTATGAATACGTATGAATTGTCATCTGCCTGACGCTGGAATGTTGGGCTTTGTCGGTGTTATACAGTTTAACACGTTCTTTTTACCTGTTGGTAAAATTTCCGTATGTTGTTCCTGGAATACAAACTCCTAATTTCTTTAATCGCGCGCTTCTCGTGCTTTTTTCTTCTTCTGGAGAAGCCGATTTTCTTCCCGTCTCTTTTGCTCATGGAGCTCAGGGTGGTTTCTCTTCCTTCATTGCAGCGCCACTTTGTACGCTTTTTGTTTAGCTGCATGTTCTTGCCGGTATTCTTCCTCAAACCAGGGGTTTCTTGATGATGGCAAATTGGCAGTCTTGCCACTGTTCTTTGGTACTTAATACTGGTGGGATAGGAGTTGTCGAGAGATTTCGGGGTACGCGTTCGTAAAAGATTCTGGCGGTCTCTTGCGATTGCAGCTTTTCTACGATTTATCTTCTCATTTTTGGTTGTAGCGCTTGGGAAATACGCATTCGTACTTTGGCTATAATAAGGTATTAATCCGAGTCAGTATTCGAATGTTTAGAATACCAGAGGCATGCCTTATGTCGACCGCAATATGATCATTTTGGTTTATTGTTTCGTGATCCGGGAACCGCGGAACCGCGGAACCACCATGTCCCGTGGTGTGTATTGAGATGAGGAGAGCGTGTGCTTACTATAGTGATATTTCGTCCCGCCGCATGACTTATGACAATAAGTCTAAAGAGCCAACCATAATGGACTTTGGTGAGCTTAAGCCAGTTTAATGAAATCTCTCATTACATGTAAAGGCATACCCATATTAGGTGAAAGGATCCGTGTACGTAAATCTGCGAATACAAGCGATTTATATCCCGCACTCATAATGCCGAATTGCTCAGTTTCGTTGAGTTTTCGTTCACTTTTGTTTTTGTACGTAAAGTCCAACCGGTATCGCATTTCGTACGAAAATTTGACAGCTAACCAACTTCGCTGATTGCTATATCCAATTAAAAAAAAATCAGTGTTTTGTTTTTAAAGAAGAAAATTACGAGTAATTTCTTTAGCAAACATTATTATTGGGAAGAATACAGCTTATCTGATTATAATTTTCATTTAAGATTAGAAAAGGCGAAAACAAAAGACAAAAGCTGCCAAGCGTGGAGAATCTTGTAATTGATTGCTTTGACGGCAATTACACGGCGCATGCTTAGGGAAATTCAAATGAGTGCGAAAAAGAGGGATAACCAAATAACATGCAAGACTAAGGAATGAGAAAAAGGTTTCATGTGATAATGCGTGCATTACAGAATGACAGTTCAAAAGAAAATTGCGAAAAGATGCATATTAAACTCATGCGCCATGTGATACCCGTCTCTTTAATTTTTCTACACCACTGAAAACAACTTTCGCAACACAAAACTAATGAAAACTTAACTTGAAAGTTGGATACGTTTTCAAAATTCTATTATGGGCAATTCGTCCATTTCAAATGGCATTTTCCATTTGCCGACAGAATCCTTCATTTCGCACCCCGGAAAGAAAAAAAATTACAGCACCATTGGTGCTCTTCTAACTTTTTCAGACGTAAACATTTCTCTTCTGGATTTAATGTCAAAATCTACTAACCCTAATATAAACGTTAACTAGATTTCTGTTCCCGAGTAATCGACTGTGCTTGGCTTCTTTGTTGGAGTCTTTTATAATTTTTATAAAAGCGTGTTAAACTAGATTTCTGTTCCCGAGTAATCGACTGTGCTTAGCTTCTTTGTTGGAGTCTTTTATAATTTTTATAAAAGTTTATAAATTTTTAACTCAATAAATCTTCTCCCATTTTGACAAACCAAGAAATTGCGAAATACAAATTTGATATTTGACCAGTTTGCTTATGTACGTTCAATATATTCTCGGTATCGATATGAAGGAAAATGCGAATTCAATTTAAATTGTTTTTATTTTTCAATATGATCTCCCCTAACATCAATGCATTTGTTACATCTTGAGATAAGCTTTTTTAAACCCTCAAAATAATAAATTTCCTCTTTCTCTGCAAAATACCGACTTGAGTTCTTCATCATCCGAAAATCTTTTTCCACGAAGACATTTTTTCAAATCCGGAAACAGGAAATAATCACTAGGGGCAAGGTCTGGACTATAGGGTGGGTGTTGGATTTCTTCGAAACCACAATCTCGCGCAGCAGCCTTGGAAACTCGCGCCGTGTGAACAGGAGCGTTGTCATGAAAAAGCAACACACCCGCTGCGAGTTTACCCCGTCTAAGCTAAGCAAAGTGGAAGCGTAGGATGTGGCGTTGATGGTTTCACCTTTTTTTTTGTACTCAATGAGCAAGATTCCCTTTGAGTCCCAAAAAACTGTGGCCATGAGCTTTCGGGCAGACGGAGTGACTTTGAGCTTCTTCGGGGGGTCTGTTCCTTTTTTATGCCACTGCATGGACTCTTGTTTGCTTTCAGGGTCATAGTGGTGGACCCATGTTTCGTCCCCAGTAACAATTCGATCCATAACACCGTCCGCGTTCTCACTACACATCTCCAAAAGCTCTCTACAGCATGCGATTCTCACTTTTTTCTGAGGCGCTGTGAGCATTCGTGGCACCCACCTTGCACTGACCTTTGAAAGGTTAAGATGGTCATGAAGAATGGTGTGAATGGTACCAATTGAAAGCTTGGTGATCTCTGCCATCATTTTCACCTTTATTCGGGCATCCTCAAGAACAAGTTTTTCGACTTCTTTGATGCTTTCTCCCGTACAAGCAGTAGCCGGGGCGCCGGAGCGGGGGTCGTCCTCAATGCTCTCTCTGCCTCTCTTGAACTCACTTGACCACTTTTGCACAGTTGATAATGAAGGTGCGGAACCCTGGTAAACAGCCACCATCTCTTCATGAATAGTTTTTTGACTTTTTCCTTGCTTAGTGAGAAATTTAATTACAGCGCGATGCTCAATTTTCACCATCATCGCCTCAGTTGCCATTATGATTCTGTTTAACTAGAGATAAAACGCGAATTAATAATCACATTTATATGAAATTTTACATGAATGCACTAAAATAATAGTATTACTTGATAAATAAGTCAATTTATATATGCAACCACAGCTTCACCCCGATACCGAGAATATCTTGATCGCCCCTCGTATGTTATGATTGAGCCTCCAAAATAGTATTGCATGGATATAATGGGATTTTGCTCGTTTGCGTCAAGTTTCGTTAACCCTAAGGGCCAAATATAATTCACTTCAGTGCACTGAAGCAAATATCAAAACCGAGGGGCAAAGTGCCCATAATTGCTTTTGGTAACTTAAGCTGCAATTGAAACAATGGCTGCATTAATAATCATTAAAGATTTCTGCGACAAAAAAATTCCTGAATTCAAATCCTAAATTAAAAGTGAGGAAAAGTGAACCATAACTTAACGAATCGAAGCTTAAAGCTATTAGGGTCGTGCAATACAAATTCCCTGCAATCGTACGGTTTCGTAAGTAGACGTCCAAAACCATCTTCTAGTATAGTTGGCCCTTCAGTAGGCTTAAGCAAAGTCTCAATAGGACATTTAGTACGGAAATTTTACAGCTGACATAAAGAAAATTCTGTCTTTTCTATTTCCTTTATTTTTGTGAGGATACTTATGCCTTCCATTGCAAGATGCAATAATTTTGCTATTTTTAATTTTCTTAATTTATTTTTTCTCGCTATGATACCAGATTTGACAGTTTATAAGGATTATTAATGGGGTTTTCAATGGGTTCCTCCCCGAAAGTTGGGCGATTTGGAGTCTAATGGAATACTAAGAACTTCTTTTGACTTTGAAACCATACACAGTCAATTGCAAAAACAAAAATCTGGCTTGATACACAATACTATTCGACGCTTATATTTATATGGGATAGCACCAGAAAAGAAATTTTTCTTCTGAAATGAAACCAGAAGCAGAATTTTGCTTCTAAAAAAGTGAGAAGAGTACCAATGGAATTGGTTTCATGTTATTTTTTCTCTCCGAAGCGCAAAAAGAAGGCTTCTATAGGCCAATCGAAAATGCCATAAGTTTGCACAAGTATATTATGGGTAACTCGAACGCTTGACAGAAACTGAGCATGTTTTTCTTTCGGTGTTGACTTCAGGTTACTAAAGTTTATTATAGTTAAGTCTTAAGCTCCTTGCAAGACGTGGTGTCTTTTTATTTACAAGAAAGAAATTCACGAAACCCTACATTTTAAAAATTCTTTTTTTTTTTACACTTGCCGTAATTTTTAGCAAAATATTTTAGGATAACAAGTTTAAAAAAAAAAAAAACGAAATAAATCTGTTATTTTTCTGGACGAAAGCAACATTGTACCGCTAAATATATGTAAATATTGTATACCAAACGCACTGCATTTCCCTAAATGTTGTAGTGCTGTTTCATAAGATAAGTTAGTTCAGATACTTCATAGTTCCTTGACGTATTTCCCTACCTAATATCGATTCGCTATAAAATGGTTCGTTGACATACATACGTTTAATGAGATGTAACGGAATATATACATACATTTGATATTTATATAAATACGGACGTTATGACGAATAAAATCTGCTCCAGCTTATCACATATAGAGCGGAAGTCACATCGTGGTTCTAAGAGTCGGGCATTCTTGCGTTTCTTTTCAATTTAAACATCTCATGATTTTGACGAGTAATAAACCATTTGGACAGTATTATTGGAGAACATAAATTGTATATTTTATTTGCTCAATTCATTAATATCTTGGAAAAAGAATTAATTTAAATATAGAAATATTGTCGTAGGTCATTGTTTGGGAAAATCATATTTAAATGTGAAAGTCGACACGGAGCGCAGTGCAGCAGATTTCGTAGAATATAAGGCGTCTTCTTGATTCGCAGGGTTCATCTAAATGGCACAAAAATAAGGAAATCATATTCATTTTCACTTTAAAGTCTTTATCTTTTTTTTATTGTTTCATTAAATTGTTCAGCGAACTCCAAAAATAAAGACTATGTACTAATAGTCGTCTCACCGACTCTGTAGTGATGAAATTTGCCATATATCGAAGTTTCAGCGTCCTCAGCCTACTTTATACGAGTTTATTCATAGCTATAAAAAAACATTTAAGGCGATTGGGGGGGAAATTCAAAGAATTGAAGGCGTCATGCCAAAGAGATAAGCTTGTTTTCTATTTTATTTAATAGTTTTGATTCCATCCGATTGTACTCACCGAGATCCGTGCTTTGTGTAAACGATATATAGGATATTTCTGTGGTAATTTTCCCGACTATTGCGCCGTGGTCTAAGTTTAAATTAGTCACTTCACCAAAAAACAGAAAAAGTGCAATTACTAACGTCACCACTTTTTCGGTCTGCATTTGCAAACTTTGAACAAAAATTCTGTGTACGGGTTTCATTTTCTCTATGTTCACAATACGACAAGACGAACATTACATACAGAGAGTAGAAAGCTTAGACACCCGTCTGCTGAGTGTTGAGTTCCTTTATTCTAAGCACTATTTTTTATATATTGAACTAAATTTTACACTTAAGTATGAGTTTTTGTGCCACCAGGACCAGGAACAGGAGAACAAAGGAGTCCTCGACTGGATATGCAGACAGCCAAACAAGTTGAAAATAGAAATGCCCATTTCAAAATATGTTTTATTAAAACCTAACTATGTAGTTGCGGACAAGAGCACGGTAAATTAACCGTCTTGCTTCTGATGCAGCAACTTTTTTTCATATGCATAATTAGCATTACAAAATGCTTAAAAACTAATAGTTTGCATTAATTTGAATTCTGAGAAAATAAAATACAATTAACATAGGCATGATTAAAATTTAGTAATACTGTTTATTGCATACATGTGCAAACATGTGTATTTACTATCATATACTGTTACCGCATTTATCTGTGCAATACTTATTAGTGTCAGAATGTGATCAGACCAAGCCTTTTGCATGAGATTTGCCTCAGAGGTTTGCTCTTTTTTCAGTTTCCAGTTTAGTTTAAATCGAAGTTGTAAGCCTGAACGTTGTTGTTTATTCGGTTGAAATGCTTTTAAGTGCGCTCTAATAGGCTGTTTTTTTTTTTTTGTATAGGCCGATATTTTTATAGATATCGTGTACTGTGTCCCTTTGTTCTTGAGGAATAGAACATAATTACATATTTTTAATTTGGTATCCTTATAAATTAAATGCGATTGGTAAGATTTACTATTTACACAACTTGCTACGTAACATAATATATAAAAACCGATATAGGCATTCTTATCTAGCCATTCTAAAATTGCATTTGTCTATTGAGATAGTCTGTCTAATTCGACTGTTGATTTTTGATGACTTACAAGCAAAAAACTCCAATAATAATCTTGACCTAACATGCACACTTTACCGGAGGTTGCTAATCAAGCCTTCAACTCCCTGAACTTCTTCTTAGACCTCACTGTGAAAAATAAACCGTGGATATATGTATTATTTCAACAAGACACGTCGGACCACTGTCATATAGCTTAATTTCTCTTAGTCTAACCACATAATTAGAAGAAAAATAAACAAAAAGAACCATCTGGCAATATATGCAATTCTATTGGGACTGACTTTACACATTTTTATAGTGATTTATCTAGCCAATATGTTTCTTCAATAACGATGTGAATGCCGCTGCTTAAAATATATTTTTTTTTAGTATGTCGTTCTGCCTCTACCCTTATGTATTTCCGTTAACGATCTCTTTTCCGCTACTTCTCATCCATTATATTTCTTGCAGACGACTGGCATAGCAAATATACGCGTGCTCTGAGTACGTTCACGTCTGTAAACACATGCCAGCTTTTTTGGCATTTAGGCCACACCTCTTAGATAACAACCAAAGGGCGGTAAGTTGAAATCTTCGTTTAAACCCACGCAATTTTAAGATGCTGATAGTTATACGGCCAACAGCCAGGATTTCTCATCCGGACAAGTACAACAGCGCAAATGTGCTCTCGTCTATAAGTTCATCGGACCACTGTGTCATGTTAGCCAATTTCTGGTACGTCGACCAAAAATGAGCTTGGAAAAAAAATTCGAAAAATAACCCTATGACAATACGAGAAAGCCGATTGGAGCGGACTTAACAGCTTTTTAAAGAGTTATAACTAGTCGTTATGTTGCCTCGACAACGACGTGAATGTTGCTGCTGATTTAATCACAAACACTATCCTCCTTGGAATGACGTACTTTATTCTCCATCGGATGAAGAGTATCAGACCAGAGGAAAAGGCGTGATACGACTCGAGTTGTCCTGAAAACATCAAAAATTCTGCCTCATCCCCCATCTCTATTTTCATTGATAACATTTCAGTTGTCAGCTCTCTGAACAGGGCAAATCTGCTTGCTGCATACTTTGAAGTTAACTACTTCCAGATTTCTCCTTCTTATTGCACTTATGCCCTTTCTTTCTAAGGTTGTGGAAACGTTAATTAAGCAAATGAAAAATCTCGAAATAAAAAAACTTTTGAAAGCGCACTTTTGGACGTACTCTAAAATATCGTGATTCTTTCCTAAGTCGCACAACTCGCTTATGGAATGCCTTCTCGAACTCTTTTTTTCCTAGTCATTATAACCTGTAAACATTCAAAATCAACATACATAGGCATCTTTCCTTATACTCACCCTAATTTTCTTCGCCCGCGCTGTGTGCAAACATTTAAAGGGTGCACCTTAAGGCTTAAGCGCGCGGCACTCGTAAAAAAAAAATATATCCCCTCCCTACAATAGAGATAATAAGAGAAATTGTTCCCGGGTTTACGTCTCGGCTTTTCGAGTGAAGGTCTTTTACACTTAGAAAAAGTTGAATGGTTGGGTTGGTGACGATATCCCCCTTTCCAAAAACCCCTGTCCCAAAATCTCTCTTTGAAAAATCCCTCTTTCTAAAATCCCCTGTCCCAAAATCCCTCTCGGGACAAATTTCTGGCGCCAGAAATAAAAAATACAAAAATATAAAAACGGGGGAACAGCAACTTTTACATACTATTATCAATAGCAATCTCTGTAAAGCAGCGACAGGATAAGCATAAGTAAAAATAACGGCAGCACAATTGGCCGAAAACAATCGAAGCCAAAATATGCTCCGGAGTTTTGGTCCATTGTAGATTCTCACGTCTTTCCGCGAACACAAAACAATGTGGAAGCTTGGCATAGACGTTTTCAAGTTATAATTGGAAAGCCCCATATTGGGCTTTATAACATCATTCAAAAACTAGCCCTGGAGTATATTGTTGTAAAAAATAATATTGAACAAATGCTTTCAGGGCAAAGAATTAAGAAAAGACGATCACTGGAAATAAAGCGCAAGATGTTAAAAACGGTAATTAAAAATCGAGAATCGTCCGAAAAACTGGACTTCCTGAAGGCAATTGTGCACAACATTGCGCTTTGTCGCAAATGATAAAATTATATATATTGTATATAGAGAATTAATAAATACTTATAAAATAAGAAAACAAGAAATTTTTTTTCTATAGCATCTAATCACATATTCTAAAAAAAAACGGGGGATTTCAATTTTGAAAACAGGAGATTTCGGATGGATGGATTTAGATCCAGGGGATTTTGAAACGGGGGAATATGGGTAAATGTGTGACACCAAAACAGGGAATTTCAGATTAGGATTTTCGGGGTGCTCCCGAATGGTTTTATAAATGCAGTTTTTTTTTATAGATATTTTGATCTGATGTGAAAAATTGGTTAAAGCAATTCTATAAATTGATAAGAGAGCAGCAAAGTATTATGTGAATAATTTAAAAATTCCACAATTCTTTCGAGTGAAATTAATTTGGGATGTCCGCTCGCCCTTTCGGGTAGAAATATTTCCAACAGGTGGATTGCACAAATCGTAGAATGTCACAAAAGCAAAAGCTCGGCAAACATTATGGAAAGACAACCTGCCAACGAAAGGCTATGGTAAACGATAGAACGCCAAATCGGTTCCTGCCAGAACGCAGTGTGGGATACTTATTTTTATATCAATTCACGTTTTATTATATTGCAAACATTAAATAAAAAAATAGTATTTGAAAATGGGTTATTGCGTGCTCCATTAGCAAACGATCAAGAATTAAGAACAAAGAAAAGTTGGGAGAGAGACATATGTATCTCAAGGAAAAAGGATGGAGTTACCTAGGTGATTGGCATCACTGCGATGTGAAATGAATTGTTTAACACTCTGCTTCACAGAAGGCCAGTGTGTCCTAAGAGCAGAGTTCTCTTTACTGGCCATTTTAGGTGAGTTTTCAAACCTCCCTACCTGCAAAAGGCCTACTTTTATACTAATAAAGAAAATAAGGCTAGCATGAGTAAAGACCATGACTAGACCGTCGGCGATTCCAGAAGAGTTATTTTTTTCGATGAATGATAGTTTGATTTGATTGGACTTGAAAGCAAGCAGATAGTTCAAAGAGATTCAATGACCGACATTCGAACCTCCTCCTAAGCAGGTCCCGGGTTCAGATCACTGTCAATTCAGAAGAATAGAAAAAGTGATCTATTTCAGCGGAGAATGGTATACCTACGAAAAAAAATCTATCACAGAGTCGCAAGTTACTTATTTATTATTTCTGCCTCCCCCTTTTATTCTTCATAGGTGTTTGGGTACCAATCAATTTAAACACTCAAAATAATTCGGCCAAACACAGTCCATTACTGGAAAACAAAAATCTGGTTTAATACACAATACTATTTGACTTTTATATTTATATGCGTTAGTACTTTCTGACATAAAATCCAAAAGGAAAATCGTCCTTCTGGAAACAAATTCGGAAGAAAGAATTTCCTTCTGAGAAGGGTGCCAATGGAACATTTTCAGAATGTTTTTTTTTCACTCCGGAGTGCGAAAAGAAGGCTTCTGTTGTCCAATGGAAAACCCCATTGGGAAGTAGATTCACTTTCTTTTCCAAATTGTATACCAACTTCTAATGGTTTTTATGCTTTCCTCTGCGTCCTGAGCTGTTTCGCCTTTTAATTCAAAAACAATGTTTGGATTATATGCGTCACGAGCTTCATCTTGAATTGTTTTCAATATTTCACACTCAATATTTGACTTTAGCTTCTTTTCATTATATCCGCGATCCTTGAGTCTATCGTAGAGGATAGTATTGTCGCAAATTACAACGAAAACAGCTTGGAACCATCTCTCTGGGAAAAAATCACAACCGTGATACTCAACTATGTTTCCTCCGTCTTCCATTTTCGGCTCTAGATAATCGAGTAGCTAGAAGCGTCGATTTTATTCAAAGGTTCTATTTTTTTTTTAATGAAAATTTTTTTTCAGATATACCTTATCCTCATCCAACATGGGGCATTCATATTCTTCGTCATATTCATCAATGAAATTTTTTTCTTTTGCAATCTTTGAAACATCCCACCACTTGAATTTAAGTTTTTCGGCGAGCTTTGCACATAGAAATGATTTTCCGACCCCCGGAGTTCCTACAGAGAAAGCATTTAGTTCCCAATTTAAAAACAAACGAATCATAGCAATGTACCTGTTATTAAAATGTTTGGCCTTGTTTCGGGTTTCTCTTCTGCCATCGTCAATTCGAAAATAACCAGGTAGGCTCCAACGATTCTAACCAAAAACAAAAATTGTAAACAAATGTCAAACAAAATGTGCATGTAGCCAGAGATCAATGAAATGTGAGGAAGTGAATACGAATTTTTCTCATGAGAAGTGTGCATTCTTAAGCGGTAAACAGAGTGGAAATAGGAAAAAGAGTTTGTTTTAATTAAGTCGTTTTCGTTTGGGCTGTCAGAAGCCTTTTTTTGTATACTCCGATTTTTATTTAAATGGAACAGTAAGAACTTCTTCGGACTTTTATATTTTAAATATATTTGCTTGCGAATCAATTTCAACACTCAGAATAATAAATTGACTATGCACACCCGATTGCACGAAAACAGAAATCTAGTTTGACACACAATACTATTTGACGTTTATACATTTTGACACAAAATCGAGGAGAGATATTTCGATTCTCAAAAGAAAACGAGAAGCGAGATTTTGATTTTGAAAAAAAGAGGGGAAATGGTTTACGCCACTTTTCTTCTTCGGAACGCGGAGAAAAGCCCAAACGAAAACAACATAAGGAACTGAATTTTTGAAACTATTTTAATGGATAAAAACGAAAAAATCATCAACTGTTGACTAGGCGAAAATAAGGCAACAAAATAGCCGGTAATGGAAAGTTAACTTAAAAGAGTTTTATGCAGTGCAGAAAGATTTGAGTCGATTGTTCCAAAGACATCTGTAAGATTAAAATTTTGACCAACTTCTTCCAACTTATTTTTATTACGTGACAATATGTGCACTTCTGCTCCAAATACGGAACTGAAAATCATAATAGGGGTCTGCAAACTGTAAGAAAACTGAATTCAGTCCGAAGTCGCATACCAGAAATCATGGTATGCGTACACTGTCGTGTCAAGCAAACGTTTCACCCCTTAGTCCTGGTTAACAAAAAATTAAGGAGAAGATCCGATGGTAGATAGAATTTGTCGTCAAAAAAGAGAAAATGACTTGTTTGATGGTAAGAGGTACCATCTGCTCGCTTTAATAAAAACTTAAATTTCGGCCTAGATACTCGTACGTACAAGAAGGACATTTTTTTACGTTTAAAAAATTATAAAGACAAAGTTGCGATGTCTGTTCTAGAAGGAAGTACAATTCAAGGTTACAAGGCCAACCATAATTCACTTATGGCGTTTTCCATTGGTTTCTCTCCGAGAGTTGGGCAATTTGGACTCCAATGGAACACTAAAAACTTCTTCTGACTTTGAGGCCAAACACAGTCAATTGCTCGAAAACAAAAATCTGGTTTAACACAAAACGTTATTTGACGTTTATATTCATATATGTTAGTACATTCTAACATAAAATCCAGAAGAGAAATATCGCTTCTGAAATGAAAACCAGAAGATGAATTTTGCTTCTGAAAAAGTGAGAAAGTGCCAATGGAACAGTTTCATGTAATTTTTTTTTCTCCGGAGTGCAAAAAGAACGCATCTGTCGGCCAATAGAAAACGTCATTAAGTGCACTTGAGTATATGTAAGAACCGAACGAAAGCATAAGCATCGTCAAATTACAATGTGCCCAGAATTGATTTTGGTAACTTAAACGAATTTTGATGTTAAATCAAATTGTCCACGTGCGAAACCATTCCTCTATTATGTTTCAGCATCATTTGCGCATTGATAATCTCTTTTATAGCGGCAAGCGGCACTAGAATGAATGTAGATAGGAACGATAAGGAAGTTCCAACATTGGCTTAAAACAAGATACTGTTTACGCCAACATACTTAGGATGCAGCGTTATCTTCCCATTTGACATACCGTCTGTCTTCAGAAATCAATTTGAATGTGGGTTTAAGAATAGAATATTTTATTTTGTTGAATACATGTGACATGAAAAGTTATATTGTAGGTGACCCAGCAAACGAAATGAGGACCACGAACATCAGTTTTGCATGTGGAGTTTTCGGACCCTCTACAAACTATAATATACACAACAGAACAATTAGCGGAAGTCCCAAGCGTCTAAAAAGCAGTTATCACTCTTCAGAAACAAAATTTTGCTTCTCGTTTTCATTTCAGAATCAAAATTTCTCTCTTAGATTTTATGTCAAAATGTATAAACGCACACAACACGCCAAACTAGATTTCTGTTTTCGTGCAATCGGCGGTTTGGCCAATTTATTATTCTTAAGTGTTCAAATTGATTTGCAAGCAAATATATTTGAAAAGTAAAAGAAGATGGAAGCACAAATAAATAAACTGGTAAATAAAAATTTGACATAACCAATTCATGTAATATTTTTGACAGCAAATTCCAAAGAAGTTTTTAGTGGTCCATTAGAATCAAAATCGGAGTATACAAAAAAAAACCTTCTGACCGCCCAAACGAAAACCCTATAAGACAAAAGGAGGATGGCAAAAATAGAAGAAATACGAGTCCTTCTCCTCCTTTTTCCTTTATTAACCGATAAAATTTGTTAAAAGTCTGTTCTAGGACTCCAAATTTGTATAAATTTGTAAATGGTGACCAGATAAGAACGATAGGAAAAAAATTCACTTCTGGATCGAGTTTTCATTGGGCCCGTATAACCAGCTGTTCGTTAAGCCTGAAGTTGTTTGACGGCTTGATGTCAAGACATCCGTTTAAAGCGCACATTTATTTTAAGATAATTTTGTTGGCATCGCAGTTTTCCTTATAGATTGCGACAGAAGCTAAGTGGACTCCGGCTGAATGAATGATCCTTTCGAAATTATCTTTTAGTGCCCTTATGCAATTAGTAAGAGTTACTAAAGTCTGTCACATCATTGCTTAAGCTAACATTATCAACCTGAAAAAATGAGATAGTTCCAGACTCGTGAGTGTACTGTTCCAATAGGAAATCTTGCACGACATTAAATAGCAACTGAATTTGAACATTGTAGCTCTAATAATTGTATAACGCAATTGCTTTTTAGCACAGATACAAAATTGACTTGGGAGACATACGAGTATGCATCTCTCATCCGATTACCAGAACGAATAGCATGGTTTGATGTGATGTGGGGGTAAGCACATGCAGCGAAACAAGGAACAACAATGCAACAGCGAAAACAAAGACGACAGCTGTATAAGCAACGGGAGAAACATCGACATCCTCAAAAAACTTACAGAAACGTGGCTGAGGTTAGGTTGAAACGCAGCTGTGAAGTCAAAAGTGAGCCAATTACTGTCAATTACTGTCATTTACTTAATTCAATGTGGTTGATCTTCTTGACAGATGTCATACAATCTTTGGCAATTTTAGTCATGGAGTTTACTACGCAACAACATATTTTTCTTATTCAATCTTATTACGATAATGGGCGATCTGTAAAAGTAATATTTCGTAAAATTCGTGAATTTTTCGGCCAACATAATCACCTTAGTGAGTCCGGAATTCGTGCAATAGTGAAGTGTTTTGAAGAAACTGATTTTACGTACACACCAAAAAATCACCACTCTGAGCGAAAGTGTTCAAAATCAGCCAGGCACCTCAATCGTCGCCGAAGTCAACAATTGGGCCTCACTTATGGCACTTCACGGCGAATTTTAAAAGTTGATCTTCATTGGCACGCCTATAGAATCCAAATTACACAACAACTGAAGCCTTTGGACGGCTAGCGCCCACACAAGCCATCAATCAACCAATTTATTGCATACGAAATTTGAAGATCCCATTAGAGGAGAAGTTGATTGGCATCCAAGGTTATGTGATTTTACACCTTCAGATTTCTTCCTGTTGGGTTATTTGCAGAGTAAGGTCTATGCCAATAACCCAGCAACAATTCAGTCATCGATAATTTTGACTTTTGGATGTTGTCTTCTATTCATGATTGCCATGGACCCAATTTTATGAATCAATAAAATTCTACATATATTGACTTTACAATAAATGTACGAGTATGTTCGATTTAATGAAAACTTCCACACTAGGTTTTGGCTCACCCTTTAGTATTCGAAAGTTGTAACTCTATATAAAAAAATATTTGTAATTTTGTGTTCAATTGAATTCGAACATTGAACGACACTATCTTACTAATGTCAAATGTCTGATGTCTAGTTGACATTTCAAATTGTAAATAAAAACAATTTGTGTGATCCCTGCCGCAAGTGTATGTTTTATTTGAATGAAATAAAGGAAAATTGAAAATGGCTTCATCTAGTGATTCGGAGGATGAAAACCTTAAGCTGATTCTTGAAGCGGTTGATACAAATCTGCTCTCAGATTCGTTGTTTATTAATGAAAAAAAGAGTGAAGAACAGCTCACAGGTACTAACTGCTTTAAATTACTTTTATTTTATTCTCCCATCCAAATTGACAAGTTCAGTTTCAGATCTTCCACCGTCTCAAAGATATTTAAATGTTGCCGAACAGATAGGGATTGACTTTGTGCCAGCGGATGCTGTACAGAAGCACATGTCTAAAAAGTTATCGATGTTGGTTCAGCAGCACGTAGAATTCGTTACAAATATGGAATTAAATGATAAATTGAAAAAACCAAAACGAAAGAGCAAGGTAAAATTGCTGAAGGACTTTGAGTGCTATGTTAAATCGTATGAAGACTTTGAATATGAAGAAATTGGCGAGCGCAAGAAACCAATATTCAAACGCCGCATTTTAGATAAAGTCGAACAGAATGAAGAAGAGAAACTCAAGTCAGTTGCAATAGATGGAAATGTGATATTGTCTGGAGGAGAAACGAAGAATTGGACGGCTAGTACGAATGATAAGGTTTTTTACTACAAGTTTGTGAAGGGCACTAATAACGTGCACCACCGTATTGAGCCTGAAACTGAATTTACTAAAATGAGAAGGAAAAACAAATGGCACGAGTCGAAAATAAAAACAACTAAACTGCCTAAAACTTAGAAAAGTATTTTCTTTTTTATTTTATATTCCTTAAGATTAGTACAGCTAATCTAATTAAACATGAAACGAATTATGTGCTCTATTTGTCGATGGTCTTTGTGTATACTCTTTAAAGCTAATGCTCTGTTGAGGAAGATTGCTCATTCGAGTAAATGACCTGTTCGTCGTGTGTGCTATCAGCTTCTACTTTTCCATGTACACCGTAAACGCTATAAATAGTGTTCGTTTATTTGTTTATATTTGTATATTGCATATAGAAATTCACCTGGAATTTTGGATTGTAATGTGATCCTGTCCCTCAATATAACCGACGACATGGCCAGATGTAGTTGCAGTAGCATTCTCTTGAGTAGAACTTCCAGCTGTTGCTGTGAAGTCCAGGAAAGTCATAAAATCATTCTCCCTATATGGTCCCTTTTGCATGTTTTGGCTTTCCTCCATAAGTTTATCATATTCCTGTAATACTCCTTTGAATTCTTTAATTTCCGAGCGATTGCGCGCAATCAAATTGTTTTTAAAGTAGTTGTGAATAGCAGTCAAAGATGTACTTGTTAGAGCATAGTACGCCCTTTCCAAAGTTAGAATATCTACAGAACTTTGTTTATCATTGTATTCGTTCGTTTGAATATCTTTGATTTCAAACATAAAGTTTCGGATAAATTCTTCTAATGCATCTGTGAAAAGTACCAGTGCACTTTCAGCAGTGTCCGTAAATCCAGCTATGCATAATTGACCACAGATTGCCTTCCGGAGGGATGCTTTACAGACTTGTTTATCAATTTTGGGATATTCTTTCGGCACACCACGGGTGAAATCTGTTTGTGTGGGTGGTATAAACCAAAGCGGTTTAATGAATTTGTCATCGTTAACAAAATCAGTAGCGTTCTCTGGTGGAAAATCAACTTGTGGTATCATTTGACATGGATTTAGAAGGTAGTTACTCGAGCCCTAATTAAAATACGTTTCATTTTCTGTTATTTTGTTTTATTGATAAAAAGATTTACCGATTTATTAGAGTAGGTATCGATTAGTGACTGCAACATCTCGGTCTGCTTCATAACTTCAATAGTTTGGGTTACAAGAGGGTTTTTTACTTTCACAGAAACTCTGATTAATAAAGGTAAAACTTAAACATTGAAGGGGTAACAAAATTTAAATTTGACTTAGTACTTACTGAAGTTCTTTCGGTTTCGGTTTATTTTTGGACGCTTCATCTAGTTTTTGCTGCTTGACAGTTTGTGATACCAATTTGTTAAAAAGAGTTTCCTCATTTTTGTCAGTTGTACTGCCCCAGAGTGTTCGTTTCATGTTTTCCCTAAAAATGCTTTGATGAAATTGTTTTAATAAATTTCTAAAACTACGTTCAAAAAATCGTTGACATTTTGACATCTCGTTCGTTTCTATAAGCAATTAACTACATGGGTGGAATTGGAGATATTTTGACATCTCATAAAATTATACCAAATTTTAATTTATTGGTCGAATATGTGGTCAAGCAATATGCAATGAATCGTCCTATTGACACATGTGCGTAGATGAACTAACTTAGATAGCAAACTCTAATTAACATTTGCAAACCCTTAACTTTCGCAGAGACACACTGTAAGTGAATTAACAACATTTTGTCAACCTGTCAGAATTTGTTAGAATGGGGGCAATTTACAAGTAAGTTGGTAGAATAACAGCAATTTCCAAGTAAAGTTACTAGAAAGAGAAATGCTAGACATGTGGATGACGTTTTTTGAGTAAAACGGGTCGGTTTTGTGTAAAATGAGAAAGAAATTGCCATTGATGACAATTCACACGTAATCATAGACATGGTCGCACAGAGGGAGGCGATCATTAGAAAACCGGTTTTGGTTTTCCAATATCTGGAAAGTTTGCCATCTAGGTTAGCACAGTATGATGAATGCTATTTTAAAGGGCAGGGCAGGAAAGATGAGAGCCAGTGACCGTATTGTTCTGTAATTTTCAGATAGTTGAACTAATGTTGTTTTATATTAAGTGGAGAGACTATTCCCTAAATGTCTGATTGTGAGACCTATACACTATTTGATCCCTATTTGCAGCTGCTACTGCGTTTCCCTGTGGCTTAGTGAGGGAGACCACAATATACTCTTTCTTTTTCACAGGAGGCGGGAACCCTATGGTTGCTTAGCTTGTTCCGAGATTCTCTTTGAAGCTGTCGCTGCACTGGTTTCATATATTATGAATTCTAGAGGCTGGACAATTGATTTTTAAATTTGACTTCTTCAAAATAATGGTTACAATCGACGTGCACACACGTTTTGATATTGAAGAGTTACAGGCATTGGATAGCGTTATAAAAACACATTTTGTATATGCACATACATACATTTACATATGTATGGTTACTTTGCTCTGCTGCCAAAGACTGATCAGATGGAATTTATTCTTAAAGCCATATGCTTCTAAAAATGTTGGCGTCCGAGAGGAATTCGTAATATTTTATGTTATTACGCGCAGTATTTTAATTGATGCATCGTGAAGATGAAGCCGATGTCAGCTCTATTATCCGTCAGCGCGTTTTTCCATGACACATTATAGAGGTGTGTTTTTGTTGCCTGGTGTTTGAATACCGAAATCGGTGTGTGTGGAATGACGTTGACGGCACCAGATTTATTGTATCATCTTACTCCGAACTCTGACAGTCAGTATTTTATTAGTAAGTGGGTTAAAGAATATGAGGCTTCGCTTCCAATTGGCTTGCCAGAGTCAAGCAATAATTTTGTGAGAAACTCCAACTGCAAGTTGGATCCACTAGTATTCATGTGTTAACGCATCTTTCTCGTTCTCTAGTGAGATGACATTTATCTATTGTCATCCCATGATTTTTCATCGTCCCGGCATAACTTCTTTAACACTAAACGTACCGATACTTATATCTTATATATTCCTACCACAACCAGTCAAATGACCACGTCAAAGAAAAAAAAAAAATTATAAATTAATTCATGGAGTATTGATTAAACTTACGAGTACATATATTGTGCAAAAGAAATTGCAATAAATGAGTTTTATTTTGCCTCAGTTAAACTTTGCTCGATTCCTAAAAGTCGCTTTGCTTCTTCTACGATGCATTATTTGATATGATTCATAATACGATTTTCAACTATCAACGAAAATATAATCCTGACTTTTTCTACAACCGCATATCCTGTTGGACATGATTCTTTTCTGAAAATGTTAATCAGAGGTGCTCTTCCGGGTTTGCCACCTATCGCAACAATCTTCAGAACTGGAAGAGCAATAGTTACTTAAAAAAAAATTGTTTTGAAAATCTATTTTACACTAAAACGGTAGGTATAGTGCCATTCAAAACAGAGAGTAAGAGTATGCAAATTTACGGGTGTGCACTGTGCACGTCTTCTGCCATTTATTTGCCTTTCAGCGATAGTTTTCGTATATTTGTTGTTGAAAGGGTCCCTTTTTTTAAATTTGAATTTCGTTGAGAGCAAATTCAAGAGACCTGCGCAGTAGACTGGCCAACCGTTTTGAATAGCACAATACGTTTGGTGTTAAAGACGCATTCATTGTCACAAAGTTTAGCATATGACGCTATCAGCTGTCTACGACCAGCTTCACTGGTTGTTGTTTGCTTCGGCTAAATCCGAAAAAAAAAAACCATTGTATCACTTAAATGCAAAGACATTAAAAAACTCTTTGCTTCAGGACCGAGGTGATCCAAAATAAAGCGGCCTGTAGAATACTTCTAAGGTCCGAAAACTTAGCCAACCTCATAAAAGCTGCACAGCAAAAACGCAGATACATGGAAGAAATATTCACCAATAGATGTAATTAAACGCGCTACATACCTACTATTTCAACGGTTGATAAAAATAAAAGATGAAAACATGTAAATTGTTAAAAAATCGTGTTTTTTAATCAAGAAAATCGTATTCACCAATTATTACGCTAGCAAGTCGTATGTGCCACAATAATGTGCTTTGCATTTCAATAGTTTGGATTATAGGATTATTTTCCTATGTTAAAGCAACGCTGCTGTAAGCCTTATTTAAAATACGCCATAAAATTATAACATAATATACTTTCATAATTTGAATGTACTGTTTCTGAAGAAAGAAAAGATTATTCAAATTTGTAAGATTGTTTCGTACTCCTATATGCATTTCTTAATTTGTATCTTATTTGAAACTGCAAATAAATAATTCGGTGGTTTAACAACTGATCTAGCAATGAATAAGATTTTTTTTTTAAATTTTAGTTTAATATTGTGATATCCCTTAAAGGGTTAGGCCACTCTATGAATTTCAAAATAATGGTTTTTTTCATTGCTTTCAATGGTCCCTTAGGACTTCAAAAATAATATCCCAACAAATCGTGGCCGGAAATAACTGGAAGTATTTGTTTTTAAAAGTACGAGGGCGGGTCAATAAGTCAATAAGTTTTTGAATTTCTGACCTCTTTACTGAAACAGCAACACTGCTCCTGTCAACAGGCATATGTCAGTTGACTCCTGTCAAAATTTAAACTTGCTGCGTCAGTTAGTTTGTGTTTGACACCTATTTTTATCAGACTACTCACTAATTTGAGGAGAAAATGGAAAAAAGTGAATTTCGTGTGCTTATTAAGCATTATTTCTTGCGAAAAAAAACCATTACCGAGACCAAGGCTAAGCTTGATAAATACTATGGGGACTCTGCACCATCGATTTCAATGGTAAAAAAGTGGTTTACTGAATTTCGTTGTGGCCGTACAAGCACTGAAGATGCCGAACGTCCTGGACGCCCAGTTGAGGTCTCTACACCCGAAACAATCGAAAAAATTCACGATATGGTGTTGGCCGACCGAAGATTGAAAGTGCGAGAGATTGTGGAAGCCGTAGGGATCTTGCATGGCTCAGTGGTTTCAATTTTGAATGATCACTTGGGCATGAGAAAGCTTTCCGCAAGATGGGTGCCGCGTTTGCTCACAGTCGACCACAAACGCAATCGTGTAACAACTTCACAGGAAGGTTTGGCGTTGTTTAATCGCAATATGGAGGAGTTTTTGCGCCGTTTTGTAACCGTGGACGAAACATGGATCCATCACAACACACCAGAGAACAAACAACAGTCAAAACAGTGGGTTTCTAAGGGTGAATCGGCGCCAAAGAAGGCCAAGGTGGGTTTGTCAGCCAATAAAGTTATGGCGACTGCTTTTTGGGATGCACGCGGGATAATCCACATTGACTACCTTCAAAAGGGAAGAACAATCAATGGGGAATATTATGCCAACTTATTGGACCGATTCAATGACGATTTGAAAAAAAAACGACCTCATTTGGCCAAGAAAAAAGTTCTTTTCCACCAAGACAATGCAAGGGTGCACACATGTGCAGTTGCCATGGCAAAAATCCATGAATTGGGCTATGAATTGCTCCCTCATCCACCCTATTCTCCAGATTTGGCTCCGAGCGACTACTTCTTGTTCCCAAACCTGAAGAAATGGCTTGGTGGAAAAAGATTTGACTCCAATGATGAAGTCATCTCGTCATTTTGAGGACCTCGACAAATCATTTTTTTTGGAAGGATAAAAAAATTGGAGAAGCGTTGGACAAAGTGTATAGAGCTCAAGGGAGACTACGTTGAAAAATAAAATTATTGTTTTATCAAAAAATCTGTTTTAATCCAAAAGTTACGGACTTATTGACCCGCCCTCGTATGTATAGTACAAGGCCGCCAGGAAAGCAACGAGCCTCTTATGAATTTTA
Source organism: Volucella zonaria (assembly GCA_963966105.1). Lineage (NCBI taxonomy): Eukaryota > Metazoa > Arthropoda > Insecta > Diptera > Syrphidae > Volucella > Volucella zonaria. The sequence goes on from OZ014532.1 coordinate 164,279,871, forward strand.
AACGTGTTTATCTCAAAACTGCATTTTTCAAGTTGACCGCATTCATAACTTGAACTATTTTCAACCAAATGACTTCAAATTTTAACTAGATCTTTAAAAACTTAAAAATAAGTACGTATGATTTTTTTACATGGCATAGTTCATTTGTTATTAACAATTTTCTGGCGCTATTCGCCCAAAAATCATTATATCAAAAAAGACCCTTCGAAAAAAGAGAGGTCATCTGAGAAACGGTGCACAGCCGCCATTTTTACATAAATTATTCTATGGAAAATAGGTTTTACAGTCTCAATCACATGTAAAATAAACTTCTACTTTTACATTTTTCCTGAGAAAAAAATCACAAAAATTATAATTTTACGGCCTCTAGAGTGACCTACCTCCTTAAGTGTGAACAGCGCCATCTACATTTCAATAGCAGAGGGTTTCCTTACTTGATTTCCTTACAGAATCGAATTTTCTAGCAAAATGGAAATTTGTATGGAACGCTGGAGGGCGCAGATTGTTCTCGAAATATGTCGTTGGAGTATAAATATCAACATCGCCAAGGTATGCAAGTCAGTTCATCTGTTGAATTTGAAGTGTGAATTAAGAGAAGTGATTAAGTGGTTTAAGTAAAAGATAAGAAAAGTACGATATAAGTGGTTGAGATAAGCGATTGGATTGCGAATTGTAACTGTATTAAATAAGTTCTATCATCTGTACCCATACAAATATTTTACAATATTATAACCGAGTGAATTTATGTAGTATCCGAAACGACCAGTCGCAGGGAAGGAAGATATCAAATCAAAATTTCATGCTTTCATCCAAAATAACAGAGATGCACTTTACTTCATTTTAGTTGCGCAACTCTGCGTAGAATGTACACCAGGCTTTTTTAGCTTATTTGGTTAACACAAAAAATGTGTAAGTTGTTTGAAGCTGGACATACGCTCATGTTAGCTGATGCTTTTCATCAGGTTGTAAATTCTTTAAAAAAAGAAAATAGAGATCTTTAAGGAGTGTGTCTAGCAATGTAACTTAGATTAGCAATCGCAGATAAAATATATGGACTACATTAGGTTTTGCTAAAACTAAGGTAGGTAATTTATTTCATAAACAACATTTTAAGGACTGGGGCTTACCTACCTTCAACCCAAGGTTTTGGAATTAGAAATTTCAATGCCAAGTTGAAAAACGGTGCCAATAGGAATATCTAAATAACTAATCCAGAAACTTGAAGCGATTCTCCAACCAAGCCAAATGGAGTTCTGTAGAATTACGCCAGCTTTAACTTCGAAATCTCAGGTTATTCCCGCTGTTCATTTAACTTTAGTTTTAAAATCATCGCGTATCTTTCTTACATACAGATGCCGAAATAAGTATAAAGACAGTTATTCTCAAACTGTTCAATTTGAGTTGAAGCTTGAAGACCTAAACTTATGCTAACGTGATGTTCAGCAAAAATCTCGGTAAGTGAATTCTCTCTCATATAAAAAAAAGGTGCCGTTATCCACAAGATAAGCTTAGGAACGGAGTAATTTGTCATTCCCAATAAAAAAAAGCAATGACAAAGTTGCGAATGTATAAAGACTGTGCGTTTATTTAAAAATTTCCAATTTTGTTGCGTTTTTTTTTATTAAACGATGTATTTATTTAGCTATGCCTCGCGGAACGCCTTTGACATCAGAAGAAAGGGCAATTATTGCAATACACAAGAAGCATGGCTTATCAAACCGCTCAATATCCACGAAGATTAGGCGGTCTGTTTCCGTTGTTTGCAATTTTTTAAATTTAGGCGAAAATTATGACACTGCAAGAAGATCTGGTCGCCCAAGACTTTTGACCATAAAAATGCAATTTCTCACGAAGCGAGGCGAAATAAGCTGAATGCTAGTCGGAAGCTTGATCTCCCAATTAGAGTAAAAAGAGTGGAGCAAGTGTTGAAGACAAATCCTAACCTTCTTTACACAAAAATGAAAAAAAAACCGCATTTGCAGCAGCATCACAATGAAGCGAGTATAAAATTTGCAAGATATCTCATGGGGTGAACCAGGGAGTGGGAATCCGTTATTTTTAGTGATGATAAAAAATTCAATCTGGATGGTCCCGATGGTTTTAGCTTTTGTTGGCGTGATTTGAGAGACGAAAAAGCGATCGAAATGAGTCGGCACTCTTTAGGCGGAAGTGTGATGGTTTGGGGCGCCTTTAATTTTTTTCGGACAAATCCCTTTGATGTTGGTACAACCCAGAATGAATGGCGAAAAATACAGGGAGGTGTTGGAACATGCCCTGGATGAATTTGGAGACATTCCGGCTGGTGAACACTTTATTTTTCAGCAAGATAATGCTCCCATTCACAATGCGAGACCTGCCCGTGAATAGTCTGACGTCAGTGGAACATGGTGTTTACCATGGCCTTCGTGTAGTCCTGACCTGAACCCATTCGAGAATTTGTGGGGGATCATGAAAAGAAGGCTTTACTCAAATGGGAAGCAGTACAGGAATGTGGACGACCTTAAAAGGCAAATAAACCAGGTATGGGAGGAGATAAACCAGGAAGTTCTGTGGAATTTGTTAAATTCAATGCCGAATCGAATTTTTAAAATTATTGAGAATCAAGGAGGTTGTACAAAGTATTAAGTTACAGTTTGATATTTAAAACCCAAAAATTCAGTGTTTAAATGTTTATAATATTGACTGTCTTTATACTTATTTCGCCGGAAAATTGATTGTTTTTAGAGTTCATTAACGGGAATTCGAAGAAACTAGTCTTTGTGATAAGGAATATTTATTATTATTGTTTTGCTATTTAAGAAAATAAGTAAACTTGTTTCGCCCTTAAAAATAAAATCTTTAATTTTCATAATTTTGTGCTCAAGTGAGTTTGAGCATTTACATTGCTTATGTCTTTATACTTATTTCGGCCACTGTATGTACGTCTCGGCTACACTTTGAGATGTTAGCGCCGTACAAATAAGATCTCTGGCAATTGTGTCGAAAGCTTCTTCCAAGTCGATAAAGACGATATGGCGATCCTTCGAAGCTACGCGATGTTGTTCCATCATTGCTCGTAAGCTTTGGATTGCGTCATATGTCGACCTGGCGACACACAAAACCGCATTAACTGTCGTTGACTCTCTAGAACTCGCTCGCATATTTTCATAGTATGCGACATTAGTTTCGAAGTACTTTCGTGCTATTCTCCTTTTATTCATGTGGTCCTGGTATGCGTGAATGTATAAATGTATATCCGATTTCTTTTGTCCCACCGGCGATTTTATGCAAACAGACTTTGTGAAGTCTTATAACATGTTTTTGCACTCGCCTAATGCTCATCTTAGGTGAATATGATTTTTCCACATTTAGAGGCCTTTTATGGCAGACAATGAAACAAACTGCGGCACCGGCATACGAGATCTATGTTTGAATTGCTGCTGTCTTTAAATAAAAGTTCATATTTATAAAAAAAAGCTCTCATATATGTAAGAGTACGAATATAGGTATAAAAATAAAATATAGGCTAATTATGAGTTTCGTTCAAAAGCCGTTAAGAAATCCTTATTAATCTGAGTAATTCAATTATTTTCTTTTTATTCAGGTCATCTACAACAGGAGTTCTCATATTCCCATAGGAGAATGGAAATGGATTAATTTTTTTCTTCTCCAAAGTTTCTACTGGAGGGTTTCATTTCAAAAGCTATTTATAGAGGGAGGGTCTATGCGAAATCTACGTAAAGTTATTACGATGAAAATATTGTAAGATTCGCTAGAAAAATTGCCTTTACCATTATAATTTAAAAAATGTGTGCCAGGTGAGTTGACATGTTGGGCAATAAAAATGTAACATCTTACTGAATTATGCAAGAAAATTGGCTAATAGACCAATCACAGGAACCACAATCACAAAATTTGCCATAAGACACAATTGAGTAATTTTAGTTTGCAAACGTAACCAAAATGGAGAGGATTCTTATTTTAACAGTTTTTCTTCAATCCCTTATCAATGGAAAAGATATTAATATAGGTACATAATACAAAATAAATACCAGATTGTTTAAGAGGCAGTATAATTTACTTTTTGGTGTAAAATAGTTTTTCTAGTGGAAGAAATTCAAAATGACATTGTAATGGATATCTCTGCCACTTTAAAGGATATTGAAAAGTTTAATTGGAACCCACAAATACTCGTAAATGACAAAATACTTGTTCTTACTAATGATATCGAAAGTGATACTGAAAAATGTAACTATATTTAGTACACAGCTTTAATTGAATTCGTAAAAATGAAATTTTATTTCTTGCAGTATGTAACATCTTATCTGAAGGTGTTGCTTTCGTTATTGACTTTTCATACCAACCACTACCCAATCGCCCAAGTTTTTTGGGCAACATTCCTTATTTGCATGTTGATTTCTTAATTTCTCCAATTTTAACAATTTTTGGCAAGTTTTTAAAAGAAAAATTCGCCAACGATGTTGCTTTGATTTTCGAAAATGAACAGAGCACTGACGAAGCTTTATATAACATAATAAGAGGCTTTCCATTTAGGGTTGCCATTTTTAGTGCAGCTGAGAGTAATTTTGCGCTAAGGTTAAAAAGCCTTAGACCTAGCGCTTCGTATGCAGCCATCTTTTCTAAAACAGCAAATATGAATGTTATATTTGAGAAGGTACGTTTTTAAGCCAAAACCAAAACCATTGGCTATATGTAGGTTAATATATGTACATATTTTTAAAGATCAACAAAGCGGGGTTATTTGTACGTCCTAAGGAATGGCATTTCATATTTTTGGATACTAAGGATGATGAATTCAAATACAAAAAACAAGCCGACCAAATAACCAAATTCACTGTTAATTCAAAAGGATTATGCCAGACTCTGGATATGAAAGATAACTACTGTGCTTCACATTTTAAGGTGAGTATGTACAATAAATTCAAACAAACTTAATGGTGCACACTTACTTCTTAAACTTGTGTAAAATAAAATTATTTTTTCTGATTCTGTTCTCTTAGGTCAGAAACATCCATTTTTTTAAATCTTTCCTTAACATTGATCGACAAGAGTTAATTTTCTTCCATCTCTTTTCAAGAGCTGAAAGATAGTGATAGGTTGAAAAGTTTACACGATAGTGCGTCTAAATACATACTTGCCGGTACAAGTTCAAATAAACTGTTTGTTGTATTTATTCCGACTTGAAACTCGAAGGTCTTTTTCATGATTTCCCCCAGGGTAAAGATGTGGGCGGTTGTCGATTTGCCTGGTCTAAAGCCACATTGGCACGTGACGATCATCAGCTCATACAATACACCCAAAAAAAATATGCCTCTGTCATTGTTGCAAGACTTAGTGTCGCCTTTTTTTAGTTATGAGACATACGAGTACATATGGAGCTAATAATCATGTCAATTAGACATTCGTCAAGACAAGATCGATGAATTGGTACACGCACCTTGCCAAAACATCACCATATATTTATATGAGGGATAACTCCATCTCTTGCAATTTAGGCTTTTTAAAAGCTTTTATGATAGCTTCCATGTTTATTATGTTTATTAACCTAAAAGTTATTTCATCATATTTTAAGTTTTTCCTTACACCTTACAGTGTTCAAGAACCCTGCATTCTTTGTCATCGTTCTAAGACCTGGCGAGTGCCTCTGTAAACTCATTATAAGAAACCCAACGGTTTGTGAAACTTGGTTCGGGGTCTGAGAAATTTTTCTTTTGCTTAGCAAGTTCATTGCTGATCCCTTCTTGACCTGGGACTCAAAAAACACTTAGTGTATTTTGCATTCCGTCTGCGTCCAGACATTTTTTTTTTTTTTCAATGGAAGATGGCTGCGAGAGTGAAGGCCATGATACGAAAATCAAGGGAAATTCATCTGTGCGTCTACAGCATAGCCGGGCGTGAGAGGGAAAGCCACAATGTAGCCGAGACAGATCACTCTTATCGCCATTAAAAGCAGTAGTGGCGTATTTAGGTGAAAGATTGTTCACCCAGACAATCGTCGCATGTACAATACACAAAAAGGACTCTTCTCGGCGGCAAGCCTCATGTTTTGCCGAAATCTCCTTTTTACTGCCGGAAAACCGATAGTGTCTTAGAGGTTTCTGACGAGACATATTTTGTCCAAAGAAGTTTGTTATCCTGGAAGGCACTCAAATATTGTTGAAAAGAAAAAAAGTATATAGATATTAGTCCTTTTTAGCACTAAATGAGTTAGACTAGCCAGCTTCCTACTCTCGTGAAAAGAGGAACCTCAGTTTTGAGAGGAATGACTAAAAGCACATTTCTAGTGCATCAATCGTGGATCACGTCTATGGCTGCTTGTGCTTAAGAGCAGATACTCGCTAGGGATGATACAACAAACAGTGGTGCTATATCATCTGCATATGGATTGTATGAGACTAGAGGAGAATGGAAATTGGTTGAAGAAATACTGAAAACTCATATGGAACTAATTCAATGTTTATTTTACCTCTATCGGTACTAAAGTCATGTCAGATAGTTGTGCTGACTTTACTAAATGCAAATGCTTAGCTAATGATATGTCATCATCACCGAGCTTAGCTAATGATATGTCATCCTCACCGAGCTTCTTCTATGACCCAACAACGTCATTTGAGGTGTACAGAATTATTATGTTAGATAATAAAATTCCAATTCTAAAACTTTTAATTGCCTTTTAAATAATTTTGCTAAGAAAATAGCTTTGAATATTTGTGACATTTTATATCACATTTATAAAATTTTTAATGGTGTTTTCCCAGACGACTTAAAACGAACCAAAGTGATACCGTTATTTAAGAATGGGGATAAACATCATTAAATAATTACAGGCCAATTTCTTTACTTTCGGTGTTTTTTGATAAAGCTATAAAGAACAGAATGATTAGGTTGGGTTAAACAGGAGTGTGATGGATATGCCATCACACAGACACTAGGTACCAAAACGGGCCCATTGCGGTCCCTGTGGAAACAATTGAATTTGTCTTCAAATGGCATAAACCTAAACAATCGCCCTAGTGAAACACTCATTTCTCTAAAAATTTTCTTTGACTACGCGATATTGCCTCGCATTCACACAGTATGTGTGTTATGTCCTCAACAGCCTGCAGATCACCGCAGAATCTGCAGACATCCGTATCTGACAATTTGAGTCTCTTTGTGTACTGCCGCAGGAGACAGTATCACAGGATTCCTATTACTGTCCTAAGCTTATCCCTGTTTAATTATATTAACTTTCTAGATTTTTTGCCGTCAAAAAGCGGCCAAAGAGCCTTGGATACCCTGTGTCCTTCACAATGCAAAGGAGTGGTTTGATATTGGCAACCTCACTATTGCCGAGGAGTCCTCCTTTTTTTTGCAAGCTCGTCCGCTTATTCATTTCCTTTAATACCGTAGTGTCCTGGCACACAGCACAGTCTTACCCTTGAGCACTATGCGACAGCTCCTGATTCTACCAGAGTTGACGTTGGTTGATTTCATTGCCTTGAGTGGGGCCTGGCTATCCATGTAGATAGCGATATCTTTTTCGGATACCGATCTCATCTGCATTAGCTCAGCCGCCCTGAGGACAGCCAGAACCTCTGATTGGAAGACACTACTTGCGCCCGGTAGTCTTATAGACACTTTTAGCTCTGGGTCTTCTGCGAAGATACCAGAACGTGTTCCTTCCTCTGTTTTTGAGCCATCTGTGAAAGTTGCAATTTCATTCGACCTGATTATTGCATTTTTTGCCAGTCCTTCCTCTCCGGATATATTATTTCATACGGAATGTCGAAGTTGATCAAGGAAGGAATTTCATCCGTTAGAATTGGATTGTCTGGCAGAAGCTCCGCTACTGCTCTTGAAGTGACCCGAATTAGTGAGTCGTATCACAATGTTGCCAGCAAGCTTTTTGATCTGTTAATCAAGCGGTGTTAGGTGCAGAAAGGTGTCCAATGCTGCCGTAGGGGTGGTACGGAGCGCACTTGTAATGTCTATGGAAGCCGTTCTTTGAACCGTTGCTAATTTTCCGTAAACCGTTTCTTGTTTGTTGCTTTCCACCATACTAGCGGTCTTACCACCACTGTATACAGTCAATACACCATAGCAAGTTTTAAGCCCCAAATTTGTCCTACAATTCTTTTGCAGATAAAAAGAACCCTTCTGAAACAGAATGATTAAGTATTTAGAAAAATTTAATTTTTTCGATGAGAGTAACGAGTACTATTTAAATATTTATAACGGTATTAATAACAAGAACTTAACTTTTTATTGACATCACAAAAGCTTTTGATCATAAAATACTTTTAGATAAACTGTACATACATCGTTTGGGGTATAGCTCGTTCAGTTCAAACTTATCTGGTAGAGGGTAAAGGATAAAAATCAATATAAAACTCAGTTCCAACTGGATTATTTCCATAGTAGTTCGTGAAGGTTCTGTGCTTGGGCCAGCATCCGCTGACGATATGGCGCAGACATACATATATAAATCATGATCTGGAAGTTTTAAGTCATTGGGTCCAAATGCACAAACTAAAATTATGTTTTTAATGTGTGTGGTAAGGAAGTAGACTATGGAACATTCCTTTTTCATTGTACTAACTGCAACAAATATAAACATACGAGTAGTAAGTACATATTATGTAATTCGAAAGCTAACTCGCAGACATTTTTTGGGTCACGCATGTACTCTTGGAGTACATACCGATGTACTTAAGAGGGAGGTAAATATACTGTTTAAAATCATACGGTTCCCGAGGCCTTGTTAAGCGTATTTATTACGGTTTAGTGCATTCTAAGCTTGGATATGGCATACCGTTCAAGAACACAATTTTTAGAGCTTAAAATAAGTTGAATGAAACACAAATTTGCACGAATTGAACATTTTATTTTGAAGTGAATTGTATAAATTCACAGGGTAATGATTCGCTCTACGAACTACTTAATGGCTGGTGGTTCTCCTTCCATGCTAGCTCGATTATATAGGCGACGGTCGCTGTCTCCCGAATAACATAAATAAAGAAAGTATACCAATGCATTTGGTTAACCAATTGAGAAATAGTGTTACTCAATGCATTCGGATAACCTCTTGAAAAATGTAAATGCAAGCAAGCCAATGTCGTAATATTCGGGTATATTCAAACTTCGTCTGGCATTCCACTATCTTTAAGTTTTTAGTTTTATTTCAGATCTCGAGCTATAAGTACGGTGTATCCCTGTGAAAACAGCTACCGTTTAATAATTATTATAACTCAAAAACCCAAAAATATTATAGATACAGAGATAAAGGAATAAAATAAAATCTTTATTAAAAAAATTTTTTCGGTGTTTTAAATAATTTATTTCGCGCGAGTGGAAGGGGATCTCAGTCAACTTCGTGAGCGAAACTGGAAGCAGCTAGCTAAAGAGCTGGCTGGAAACGCTTATTGGTTGAGGCCCAGATCCGCCCCGGACTATAGCGACACCTGAAGTAACTAAGTGTTACTAAGTCGTGAGGTTGAGAGGTGATTTTTAATTTTAAAAAGCAATCTCTGTCTTAGTCTAACAATTAATTATTCTTAAGACGAGGTACAGGTATAAAAATGTCTATTTATGTTTCACAAAGTTTTATTTAACTGATAGCTTTTGATTAGCGCTCTAGCATTTCTGACTAAGCAGAAAAACTTACGTCCTAAATACAATATATTTTGTATTCATTTGTAAAGGTTTTGTTTGCATATTTCTTTCGTTTCTTAAAAATCTTTTACTAAATACAATATTATGTAATATTTTCAGTTATCAAAAGCAGTCATATTGGAAATTATTAAAAACGTTTTCGAATACTTCGAAATTAATGACCACCTGCTCGTACCGTACGAAAATTTAAACTGCTACAACAATACTTTAAGTAATCACGATTCTCTCGACCTTCTATCATATATCAATACCTCAAATTTTATTGTTTTGGATGGAAATCTAGTATCGTATAACATAAACATGTCCATAAGTTCCTATTCAAATGATCAAAATGGAAAAAAAGATATTGCTGAGTGGCAAACAGGTAATTTAAAAAAACTCAATTCAACTATAAGCCCGGCAAAAAGGTTTTTTCGGATTGGAACTGCTGAGGTAAGTTCAATAGGTTAATTTAACGAACATTTAAATATTTATCGACTTATAGGCTATCCCTTGGAGCTATTATCGTCAAGATAAAAACACAGGTGAAATTATATCTGACGAAAATGGCAAACCAATTTGGGAGGGCTATTGTGTAGATTTTATTCAAAAACTCTCAGAATATATGAATTTCGATTATGAAATTGTACCCCCTAAAAATGGTTTGTTTGGTAAAAGATACGAAAATGGTAGTTGGGATGGTGCAGTTGGAGAATTAGTAACAGGAGAAACTGATTTCATAGTTGCTGCACTAAAGATGACATCCGAACGTGAGGAAGTTATTGATTTTATTGCTCCTTATTTTGAGCAAACTGGAATTTCCATTGGTACATACAATTCACTTAAACAACATACATGTTTTCATATATGTACATATATGCCTTCATTTTTTAACGTAACAATTTAATTTTACAGTTATTCGAAAAGCAGTAAGGCAGACATCTCTTTTCAAATTTATGACAGTTTTGCGATTGGAAGTATGGCTAAGTATTGTCACAGCGCTGGTTGCTACAGCCATAATGATTTGGCTCTTGGATAAGTATTCACCATATAGTGCAAGGAACAACAAACGGGCATATCCATATCCTTGCAGGTAGGTGCGATAGAAAGTGATCAAAAACACAGTGCACTCGGACCTTTGTTTTCCGCTTTCTACAGATCGATGAAAACAAGTTTGCAGATATTGCATTTCCATTAGTAAACTAGGACCGTTTCGACTCGACTCTCGAGTTTTCTGAAACATTACCGCCTTATTCTTAATAAAATTCTAATAAAATCAATTGCAAAGAAGCATGTTTTAAGTCCCGTTACAAAGCAGATGAGTGCTGTATTCTTTGCGTCTTTTCCTTCTCCATTTGCATTCGATTTCAGATTGGCTCACGTTTTAAAGCCGTCATTTCATTACTTCAATCAGCTGCTAAATATCATATCTTTATTAAAGTGGGATCGTTTTTTAAAGATACCGTGCTTATTTACTTATATAATATTATAAAATTTTGATCTATAGAAGTTGGCAGTTGCGCAAGGTTTTTGGATTTGCGGATAAAATTCTTTTTTACTAAAATCACAGGAGCTGAATATGAAATTTCTTATGTTTCATACTCCCTAAGATTTTCAAACTGGCTAGAGCGTTTTACGAATAACAAAAACGACATAACTGTTCTCTTTTACAGGGAATTTACCCTTAAGGAAAGCTTTTGGTTTGCTTTAACATCTTTTACTCCACAAGGTGGTGGAGAGGCACCTAAAGCTATTTCAGGACGAATTCTCGTTGCAGCCTATTGGTTATTTGTTGTTCTTATGTTGGCTACATTCACAGCTAACTTAGCAGCATTTCTTACTGTTGAACGTATGCAAACACCGGTTCAGTCTTTGGAGCAGCTAGCTAGGCAATCTAGAATCAACTATACTGTAGTTGAAGGATCCGATACTCATCAGTACTTTATTAACATGAAATATGCCGAGGACACCCTGTATCGACTTTGGAAGGAACTCTCTTTAAATGCTACAAGTGATCAAAGCCGTTACAGGTTTTTTAATTGTTAAATTTAAATTTTAAATAAGCCACTTTTAATTTTGTTTTAGAATTTGGGACTATCCTATAAAAGAGCAGTATGGCCACATTCTGTTGGCTATAAATACTTCGAATCCCGTACAAGATGCTGCTGAAGGTTTTCGAAAAGTCAACGAACACGAAAATGCTGATTTTGCTTTCATTCATGACTCAGCGGAAATAAAATATGAAATTACTAAGAATTGTAATCTGAGTGAAGTTGGGGAAGTCTTCGCTGAACAACCATATGCAATAGCAGTTCAACAAGGCAGTCATTTATCGGTTTCAAACTAAAATTTATTTGTTTCTAATTTCTCAAAATTGTATAAACATGTGTTTTCTTTGGTTTTAGGATGAATTAAGTTATGCGATTTTGGAGTTGCAAAAGGATCGTTATTTTGAAGGACTCTCGGCAAAGTATTGGAATCATTCTCTCAATAAAGAGTGCTCTCGTGCTGAAGATCAAGAAGGAATCACTTTGGAAAGTTTAGGTGGCGTTTTTATAGCTACACTTTTTGGTCTTGCCTTAGCAATGATAACGTTAGCGGCTGAAGTGGTATATTATCGAAAAAAAGATAAAAAATCTGTTAAAATTGTGCCAGTAAAAGAAGTTTTGCCGATTGGGACAGTTACAGACAGATTTACCCCACCTCCAAGTTTTAAAGTAGCTACTTTTCGTGGAAGGAAAATTCCAGATAAAATCACATTGAGTGATGAATTTAAACCTATTGCAAACAGAAAGGAGCGAGCTACGAAATTTTCAGCACCAACAAAGGATTCATTGCAAATATATTACGAATGAAATGAAACTACAATAGTTGTAAAAGTTCATAAATTATTCATAGTTAATTAATAATTGAAAGACAAAGTAAAATAAGGATTTACAAAGACTTATTTTTTTATCTATGTAATTTTTCTGGTCCTTTATCAAGTTGTAATGAGGTTTTCGCTTGTTTGCCAAACATCAAATTCGAACTTGAGTGACATAAGAAAAACATTGTTTTCGTTTATTATGGCAGACCAGCAGGGAGCTCAAACGTATCCGATATAGGGTGTTAACACCAGCAATGTACAATGATTGTGTAATTATATTGACTGTTAGTGTAGCGTAGAGAAGGGTAAGAAGGGTCACCATCACACAGTGTTATGTTATTGATTGAAGAAATGTCTGATGGTAGAAAAAAGAAACAATTTCCGTAGTCAATTAAATATCATTGATATTTTAATGCCTTAGGACTATTTCATAATAGTGAAGAGGAATTTCAACTCCGGAGATACCATTGGTTGTACATATTCTATGGCATTCTTTGTAATTATGGCCGTAAAGATAATGGGGAATTTTTAATATCTACTAATTTTTGGGCTTCTGCAATGCGAAGAATCTAGTAGCACATATTGGTTACTAGTAGCACATATTGTTTTAAAATAACACCATCTGCCTCCATAAAATGCACAAATCCAGCCTTCCTGTGAAGAAATATTCTCCCACTGTGTTAAAACTACCGTGTAAGTTTTTTTATCCGTCATATTCTTCAGAACCCTTTCCGAGTAGACAAAAACAGAATTTACCGCGTCCGTTTCTAAAAATCAGAATTTCCTTCTCACTCCTCCTACAAACCATTGTACTTACGTCTTTTCTTCCACGGTTATGGAAACTCATGAAATATCTCAAGACACAAAAACTTGCCAACGACCGGCAGTATGGTTTTCGTAGCGATAGAGTATAGTATATGCTGTCAACAAGAAAGGACACCCAACATCGACGTCTCGGACAGAACGTCACCCTTGATAGATATAATTTTGAGGTAGTTAATGACTTTACCTACCCTACGAGATCAGAGATCAAAAGAAGAATAACTCTTGCCAATCGCTGCTTCTCTGTTCTAAGAATGCAATTGACTAGCAAAGCACTTTATCGAACAAGAAAAGTGACCTTATTAATCCTAGTCCTGCACTATGGCGGAAAGGCATAGACTATCAAAAATGGACGAGGGCGCTCTTAGCTGCTTTGAGAGGAAAATTCTTCGGGTGATTTTCGGTCTCGTCTGCATAGACGGAACGAACTGTACAGGCTGTATAGCGAAATCGACTTAGCCGGAAGAGTAAAGGTCTAACGACTGAGCGGATGGGCACCAATGCTCGCGTCCAACCAGTCTTCGAAACTGCCCTCGAGGAACAGCGCAGTAGAGGAAGACCGCGACTCAGGTGGCGCACGGATGTGGAAAGGGACCTCAACCAAGCGTGCGAAACTGAAGGTAGCTATCTAAAAATCGAACTGCCTGGAAACGCTTGCTGGTTGAGACCCTGGTTCACACAGAACGGGAGCGGCGGTATAAGTAAATAAGCAATCTCATGTCTGCTACTCCTTACTTACTTAAGGTGACGCTAAAGTCTGCTACTTCTAATGCAGTGTATTCCTTCGCTGATTCAGTACTCTCAGCCTTTCATATTCGTCCCCGAACACACGTCCATGCTCTTCGGCTATAGAATGGGAACGGCAGCGTATGTTAAGCTCATTAAATTCTGATATTAACAGCATAACTAATTGGGCAACCATGAACAGAGTGGATTTAATACTTCAAAAACACAATGAACAATCGAGCACTCTATTTTTTTAGTAATTGTAACTTGCAAACCTTGAAGACCAATGTACATCGGTATCTCTCTGTTTTTACTCCCTAACTATCCTTCGCCCATGCTGTGTGCGAGCATTTTAAGGGTACTAAAAAAACCTTGAGCGCGCGCTAATAATAAAAAAAATATATGGCGGCTGCATCAAACCATTATCGCTCAATCTGCCAAAGTATACATAGACCCTGGCGGAACCGAATGAGTAAGCCCTTTATTGGTTCGAGAAAGAGACTGGAAGATATGTGGTTCTATTTTCTTTAAGTATACGGTCTATACGAGCCGGGATAAATTCATTTTGTCTGATGGCGAATGGGATAAGAGCACATACGAATCGTTGGCATCCTGTGCATGTAGGACATTCTTCTTCTTTTTTAATTAACTGATGAAATATGGAACGCACATAATCACATCTCCTTTCTTTCCCTGGTTACCTTGTCGTGGCAGGAAGGCTTAAAGGTCAAAAATCTTAAGGTTCTAAAAAGAATCCAGGTGAGATGTCCAACTGTGGAAGCAAGCAGAAAATGTTTGCATTCAAGCAGTAGAGTCCTGCGAAAGGAAAACGAAACCTAAGAGTAAGAGTGAAGTGCTCCACGCAGCAAACTTTGAATGGAGACTAAGACTTTTGAGCTTTTCAGACCCCCAAAATGACGGTGCTTTACCTTCTGGATTCCAGGGCATCTGCATCTACATACCCACAACCCTGGACTTGACACTGAAAAGTGGAAAATCCATTTTCGAAAAAGTGAATAACTCGGGAAAACGAGACCGCTAAACCTAGGTATGACTCACGTCCAAATCTACACCTTGGCCGGTGAAAAAGGAAAATAAATCAGGCTAGAATCAGAATCAAAAAAACTACACTAGCACTGGTATACGTACCGAAATCTTGGGGAATGATGAGAGTAGCCCTTATAGGAGTACCTAGAATCGGATATGTGGATTACACGCTTGCCAAGAGCTTCAGACCTTTAAGTCTGACTTTATTCATATTGAAGAGCATGGGGAAATGGATGTGAAATATGCACAAGATTGCTTTGCGAATGCATCCTCTGCCTAAGATGGAACATACCAACGCGGAAGATCTTCGAGAGTGTATTTCAAAATCTGGTAGACACATTGCAGATGCACTCGCCAGGAAGGAATACGCTCTGGGGATTTTCATCGACCTTGAGGGTGCTTTCGGCAACGCAACTTTTGACGGCATGTGTGACTGGGCCAGACAACAAGGCGTAGGCGAGCTCGTGTCTCAATTGCTATGGTGCATATCAGTCAACTCACTGCTCTGACGTCTGTGCTCAGCATATGCAGATGATGTGGCTTTACTGCCAACAGACAGTGGCGCACTAGAAATCGGCTTTCTGTCAATCCTCTCAAAATTGAGGTTGTTCTCTATACGAGGGAGAAGCGACTGGTCTGACTTTTATGGTGATTAAAGGTATCACGAGGCTAAGTATTTGGGTGTCATCCTGGATAACAAACTTCTCTGGACTTAACATGTTTCTTCGAAACCCACTAAGGCGCTGTCGGCCTTCTGACAGTGTAAACTAGATGTCACTGAGAAGGGTACTTTGATTTGTTGCCTGCACGGTGGCTTTCCCTAGTGCGCCTGCTTCTGCTTTAGACGCACTGATAAATCTCCTTCATCTTGATATTCAGATTATGGGCTGCACTCTCAAAGCCATCTTCCGTTTAAAAATAAGTGGTCTTTGGTACAACACGCACTGAATCTCTAAAGATCTTGCGCGTCGAATGGCTTTTGACTCTGGTCTTATGGACATGTCTTCTGATGCAATGAGGCCAGAACTCCTGTTGCGGAAAAAATACGAAATCGACTTTCCCCGTGCCCAGGAATGGTTTCGGCCAGAATCTGAGCCAGGCTACAAAACCGACGCTGTTGTTTTTTTGGAAGACGGAAACGGATTTCACTCCTGGCTAGGAAAACTTGCGTCTGTCATCCAAGCGGAGATATACGAAGTAATTGCTTCTTGTCTGGGTCCCAGATCACAATGGAATCACGAGAAATGAAATCGTCAATAAACTTGCTGGGCAAGGTCAGAAAAGAGTTTTCCAGGACCCGAACCTATGTACGTACTCGGTTTTGCCTGCCATTGACAGTTGGGTCTCATATGAGCATAGCCGCAGAAGGCGTGACTGTCGAGATTGCCGACATTTCAAACAAATGCTTCCCGATTCTTTTACCCAGCCCTTCAGGTGCGACGCTTGCTGTGAAAGTGATAACGACACCGCTGAGCACTAAATGTGCGAATGCCCGGCCTACGCTCGCATCAGGTACTCGGCGCTGACGTGATATATGCTGTTACTGTAAGCACTTTATCACTAAAGCGCTTACTTATCTCTCGTCGAAAGATTCAGAAATTTCGGTAAAGGGTACAATGTACAGAACTGTACAATGTTATTTGTCTGATTGCTCTGTTCAGACAGAAACAAAAAATATATCAGGTTGTAAAATAAGTATTTCTTTCATTAGGCAACATTCCAGCCCTCCTCTCAGGCAACTTCTTAATGCCGTTACTTCGCTTTCAAAAAAACAATACCTCAATCACATCTTGGAAATCATCCCGATATATAAAATTCTATCCATCAAGGAAGTTTTTCAGACTTCGGAACAAGTGGAAATGCACTATTTTTTCGCAACCGAACTCCTGTAACTGTGTGCAGGTGGTCTTAGCCGTATGGGGGCGACCATTATCCTGATAGAATAGAACACTCCTCCGATTAACCAAACCTGGCCGTTTCTGCTCTAGTGCCGACTTTAATCTGCACAGCTGTCGGTAGCAGACTTTTGCGGTGATGGTTACGAGGCAACAGCTCAAAATGGGTTATTCCCACAGCATCCCATGCAGACGGTAACACCTTGAGCGGGTGAAGTCCATCTCTGGGATGTTGTGCTAGTCTGCCTTCTGGACTCGACGTTTAATGTTATTGTAAAGAACCCATTTTCCATCTCCAGTAATAATCAGGTTCAAAAACGGCTTTTGATTGTCAAGCGACAGAACCGCAGCGCAAGCTTCGATTCTTTGCTGAGGATTATTTTGCGATAGGTGTCGTGGTACCCATTTTGTAAATTTTTTGGCTTTTCCCAAATTTCTTAGGTGTTAATGGATGGTCATATGACTTACCTTGAATTCCGTAACAGTAGGACTTCTTTCAACGGTGGATTTCAATAGCTCATCGTATAGTTCTTCTGGCCTATCCGAACGAAAATTCACCCTCTAGGTCAAAATTGTCATTTTTAAACTTTACATATCAACCCCGACACTTGGACTCGCAGAGAACACCCTCTTCATACACATTTTGTATTTCACCAGTGGCTTCACTTCCATTCCGGTTTTTGCGGAACAGAAACAATAAAATATGCCGAATTTGCTCTTCACATACTCGTATATCCATTCCAACATTCAGTTAAAAATACTTTCAATGGTATTTGCAGACTGAACGTGCAATGTATTCCATTTTATGGCAATTGGAAAGTAACCCGTAAAAAAACGCGCAAAACTTATGTTACAACCTGATATGCACACATATATCATATGTATTTCTCCCACGTACATATCTACGTTACTACTGTGTCCCTCGGTGGGTTGGAAAAATTTCGAACCATTCTTTTGGCCGCTCTATTTACGGATCACATCGTTATTTAAGCCAAGGGTTTGCTGGTAATTTTGCATTTTCATTTAGGGATCACTTCTTCTTTGTGCAGAAGTGATCGGCTTGGTGTTGTATTCATATACGTTCACTTATACAGGCTGTCCCCTAATTCGTCAACGATAATTTGGGAAATGATTCCTGGACATATTCTAAGAAAAAAATCGTTCTACAGTAAGGGCCTATCTCCAATGTTGACAGTATTTATCGAGGATTTAAGAAAAGGCTTACTTTGGTGTACCCTGACCTATGTCAAGGGAAATCCTTCTGTTAATATTAAAGGTAGAAACTTTGTTTAGGACATAATTTTTAGAAGAAATAGCAGCCTTTATAACTGCGTTTAAATGAAGTT
Source organism: Volucella zonaria (assembly GCA_963966105.1). NCBI lineage: Eukaryota > Metazoa > Arthropoda > Insecta > Diptera > Syrphidae > Volucella > Volucella zonaria. Next base: position 164,298,206 of record OZ014532.1, read on the forward strand.
GATATCTTCTTTGAGTCTCCAGATATCCAATTTCTAAGCCCTTCCATTTTTCTTGCCGATGCAAATTTTTGACTTTGAGATCACTTTTCTCCAGAAAATGTGTAATAAACATAACGTTTTACTATTGTTTTCTTATGAACATAACAATAATAATAAAAAAAATTATCTTCAAATTTGTACAAAAACCCATAGTTTTTATGTTACTTGAGAAAACCTGCAGCAGATGAAATATAAAAAAAAAGTTTTTTTGCTTTAAGCTCCAAAGGCTATGAATAAAAAATGATTTTATGTGATTTTGGATAATTTTTATTTTATGTGTGTACTAAAATAGTTATAACAGATGATCAAAGTGTCCTCCTTGGTTTTGTATGCATTCTAGAGCCCGTTTTTGGATTTCAATACCAATGTTTATTGATCCTAACAGTTGCCTCACGTTTGATGACGCTTCGAGAATACGTTCTTCCAATTCAATTAAATTTGCTGTTTCGGTTGAATAAACAAGTTCTTTCATTATTTCCCATACAAAAAAAATCCAATACTGTAAGGTCAGAAGATCTTGCAGGCCAGTGAACTGGTCCATTTCTTCCTATCCAACGATTACCGTACTCTTCATCTAGCCAATTCTTAACCTCACGACCATAGTAGGCTGAAACACCATCCTGTTGGAAATATGATGAAGCTAGTTGAATCAGTGGAATGCCTTCCAACAGTTCTGCTAAATCATTTCGCATAAACTCCAGATAGTTTGTAGAATTCAGCCTAGGTGGTAGTTTGAAGGGGCCGATTAACTTGTTTCCAATTACACATGCCAAAATATTAACGCTGAATTTCTGTTAAAATGATTTGTGTTTCCTTGTATGTGCATGGTCCACAGCCCACGTATGACGATTATGATAATTTGTGATCCCATCTCTTGTAAATTGATATTCGTCCATCCAAAGAATTCTGCTAATAAACTCGTTGTCATCCAAGCTCAGCTCCAGCAACCAGTTAGACAACTTAAGTCTCTTTTCCAAATCATTGGGAAGCAGTTCTTGAACAGGTGTATGATGGTATGCATAAAGATTTTCTCCATCCAGTACATTAGAAATATTATGTCTGGAAACATTCAATTGCAAAGCTAAGCGTCTGATGCTGATTGTAACAGCTTCCAGTATTCTTTCATCAGCCGAAATGCTTCTTAATTGTGGAGCTTCCTCATTCGGTCGTGTATTTGAAACTGATCTCGTTTCTCGAGGCCTTCGATACGTTTTTCAAAATACTCCTTCACTAGGAAGTCGTCAGGTAGGATAAATTTCTTAGTATTTTTGTTACGCTCTAGTTGAACTTGCGCAGCTCATAAACGTAATTAAAATCTGCGTATTCTTGGTGTGCAAATGAAATAGCGTTTTTAAGCAACTGTAACCTTGACGTAAAAAGTTAAACTTATAAATTAATTTTTTTTTTCCAATCGTTAATACAATTTCTGTTTCGTAAAGCTTCCAAATAGGCCTACATACCCCAAACCTAACACTTTCTGATAACTTTTAAGGAACAGGCTAAGGAAATGAGGGTTTTGACAGGCAGTCAAATAAACGAGCACGCTTTAGAACTCTTTAATAGCTATGCAATTTAAAAAAAAAATATTGGAAAATTAGTAGAAAACTGTTGTTAGAAACGTTGGTAAAAAATCATAAATTCCTTTTTTTACTTGCTGCATGTTTTCCCGAATATCATAAAATCTATGGGTTTTTGTGCAAACTTGATGGTGATTTTTTTTTATTGTTGCTTTTTTCATTTTGTTCATAAGAACAAAAGAGTAAAACGTTATGTTAATTAGGCATTTTCTGGAGAAAAGTGACCTCAAAGTCAAAAATTAACATGGGCAATGGAAATGGAACAGGCTTAGAAATTGGATATCTAAAGACTCAAACAAGGTATCAGATTTATTTAAACGCCGTTACAAAGGCTAGTATTTCTTCTAAAAATAAAGTCCTAGACGAAGTTTCTACCATTAGTACTAACAGAGTAATTTACATTAACATGGGTCAGGGTACACCAAAGTAAGCATATTCTTAAATCGTCGTTAAATGATGTCAACACTGGAGATAAGCCCTTCCTGTAGAACGATTTTTTTCATAGAAAATACCCATGAATCATTTCCCAAATTATCGTTGACGAATAACAGTACCTTCGTACTGTGAAGCTATATTATGAGTACTAGTGAATGCACAAATGTATGTACATGTACGTATCTGATTTCTTCTTTAGCTTATCCGTAATTCTCCAGCCGCAAGAACCCGACCACGCATACAGACTTCGATGTTAACACGCCTCAGGCTTATCTTAGATAGTTTAAGTGCCTGCATACGATTTTTTCCATTTAACGACAAACAGGAATACGGCAATGTATAAAGCATTGCCCCACGGCGGACAGTACAAATGCATTAATGAAGTGAATTAATTAAAACAAGTTGATAAATAAAAATCACATTGAAATATATGTAATATTTTATTTTTCATTTTGTAAATCATTCTTTCAGTTTTGCTAATAGTTTTTGTTTTGTTTTATTTTTGTATTTCATCTGTCACTCTCCGTTTTTACTTAAAAATACAATGAAATAACCAGAAACGTATATAATTTGTTATTCATTTAAAAATTATGAATTTAAAGACTTACCTTAACACATACATAATATCTCGTATCTATGCATAATAAAATTAAAAAAAAAAATAATTATAGCAATACTATAAATAATATTAATATTATTCATGATATTAATTATAATTGTAATAATACAAATTTTGTTTACATAGTTTTTAACGAATTTTTCTTTACTGCATCTCGTTAATTTAAAGTGCTTTTTGTTTGTTTTCTTCTTCTCTGTATTTTGGTAAAAATGTCCCTTATGACCAAAATTTACGATTTCCTTTTTTTGTGAATTATGAATGAATAATAGATGAAATAGATATGAGGATGATATATAATTTTTTTTTTTTAACGAAAACTCGAACAATCTACAAATATGAAATATTTATATCGAAGCCCCAAATGACTCGAATTTTAATTTTTTCGAATGCATTCACAAAAAGATGTTTTTTATTAAAAATAATTGTTTATTTTTTATTTTTTTTTCGGTTTAACTTTAATTGAAGTTCCTTATTTACACGATATGGGTGGTTGTTGTTTGTTTGTTTCATCATTATTTCTTTTGTTAAATACCATAAATGGTTTTTATTTTCTAAAAGAACATCTTTAGTAGCATGTTTTAAACTTAATACTTATGTGTTGTGCTTAGATTTATTATACATACATATGTATGTTTGTCTGCCGTTTGTCTGTTCAGTTTGACATTTTTCTGTAAACTTTTATTTTTCATCTAACTTTAGTTCATTTACAATTTTTTTTAGTAGATTGTATGTATATTGTATTGTTTGTTTAATAAATAAATGTTAAGTTGCATGGGCATAAATTAGAATTTCAAGTTTTTATTTAAGCAAATAATCATGAAGATGATTTATAAAAACATTGTAGGCAAGGAAGGAAACAGATTAAAAGCACCGTGAATACGATGGATCTTTCTAACACCAGCTACAAGTATTTTGTAACAGCACCGTAGTTTTAAGAAGCTACGCATGTTAGTATTTTGAGATAGTGAAAAGGAGATGTAATATAATTTATTGGTTCCTATTTGTTGGTAGTTATGTATATGTAATTAAAATTTATGAAAAACTGCTGGACTAACTTTACCATTTGTAAGATAATTTGGTTTAGTCGAATTTGCGCAACCACCGATGGATGATTTCACTAATAAATGACGGTTCTTAGAGAACTGTATATAGAGTTAAGAAAAAAAAAGAAGTACTGACCTGGCAGCTGTTGCGAGCACTGAAATCTAGAACAAAATGATATTTTTTAAGAGACTAAAGGCAAAATTTACAATATGGACATTTTGAACATTTTGAAAAAAACCTGTATTTATATTTAAAACGTTTTTTGGAGTAGTTAAAGTTTTTTTTTTTTTCTTAAATAATAATTCCAACTACGGGGTAAAAAAAAGTAAAAGATTGTTTTTAAATTTTGACTCATCTCATTACAGAGCTGCGGGTTAAGAAATATGTTACACCAACATCTATTACTCATCACTGTAAACATTTTCGCTTCCCATGTTAGCTTTCTTAATGTATTATACTTCCTTCCGCTTAAATATACTACATATTTATTTTAAACTTAGTCTCAGCACCTATATTAAATTTGTATATGCAAAAAAAGAAAGAAAATAAAAACATTAAATGAAAAATTATAAAACTATAACGCTTAGCGTCAATTAAAATTTTTAACTTTTAAAGTAAAATAATTACATAAAAACATTTGCTTAAATTTAATTTGAAGCTGCTAACCTGCTAATGAAGACATCAAATTATAAATATACTTGCGAAACTATCTATTGTATTTCCACATTAAAGTACATTTTTTCTTTTCTTAATGATACTCTTTTTTTCTTTCTTCTTTTTGTTTAAACTTAGTTTAATAAAATACAAAATTCTTGTAAACTAAAACTTGTAAAAATTGTTTATAAAAAAAATCAATTAGCTTTGGGGCCCAAATTTACTTGTTATTTTATGCGACACATTTACAATGGCCATCTCATGCTTCGAGTCCAATTCACAGTCGTATAAACCGCTCAGTGAATCTAAGCTGAGCAGGCGAGAGCTGGCACGGCTTGAGATTGATGTATCATCAACATCGGGCGCATTATAAAGTGAATTCACATCCGATAGTGCACCTTCGGCATCAGTTAAACCGGCTTCGTTAAGAAGTGAGATATTTTCTAGACCAGGCTCATCAGTTATATATCCTGTTGATTCGGCACCACCTTAAATTTTATATTTATTTGTTAAATAATGATTTCTGTATAAATAATAATTAAAAGAAAATAAAAATAATGAAAATGATTTCACCTGTAGCTTCTTCACGACAATCATCGTCGGACCATTCCGATTGACTTTCAACTGGATTTGAATCCATCGATTGATGATGATTATTATGATGCCCTGCACCATATTTTAGTTCATCGTTTATCACATTAACTTCTCGTATTCGATTATCTCGATCGCGTCCAGATGACACAATGTCGGTGTATTCATGATCAATGCCTATTCCTCCGCCTCCACTGCTTATGGTTTCTTGCCTTGATGTGGCATTGATCTTTTTTCTTACATCGCGACCCGCTTCATCATCTTCAAATTCTTCATCAGCTAAATTATCTTCAGTGTCATCACGATCACCGTTCATAAGGTCCATACTTTCGCGACTATTTTCACATTCACTTGATCGAGGTCGACGTAGTCTATGGTTATGATCTTTGGCATGATTAGCATTTTGATTTGTTCGTGTGGCCAAATCAAGCATTTGTAAATTCTTTTGGTTATTGCCACCACGACTGTCATGGAGAATTTCACAGGATTCCGTATCGGAAGTTTGCCTTTAAACAAACAACAGTTTTCAATTTAGTATATACGTTTAAAAAAAATATGTATATAAATGATGCTATTAGAAAAGCCCGTTAATTTAAACAATCGCTCAGTTGCAATATAATCAATATTTTTTTGTGCCATCTTGGTTGATAGAACCTTAGAGAGAGGGCATGGGATTTCGTTTAAACATACATATCAGAAGCATGGTGCTTGGGTGCAGATGAGTTCAATTTAAAAAATATTTATATTTCCCTGCAACTGAAACGTGCTACACCTGGAAGGGACACGATGACAATTACGAAAGATATATGCGCCCACAATCGTATAATGCTAATTTTCTTCTTCCAAATTACACAAGTTTTAAGCACAAAGTTTACTACAAATTCACCCGTATATTAAACAAACACCTTCTAATCAATTTGACGATTGACAATCAAGTAACCGGTGATTACGGGTTCAAAATTCATATGTACATTGTACATCTAATCTTAACCCTGGACCCGTGTACTAGGCACTGAGTGCCCAGTGCGTTTTTCAAATCAAAATTTATTGTTTACTTTGCACTGTTCCATTGCAAAGCGAAATACTGCACTGAAACATACAGTACCCAAGAACACGAAAATATGCAATTGAAATTATTTTAGTGGCTGCCTGTGGTTGCAAAAAAATGAGTCCATATCGTGTTCTTGGGCACTCAGTGCCCAAGTAATTTATATGAGAATAGTTGTTCTGTAATGTCTCCGTTTTATATTCTGTACGGTGCTTCCATCTAGATTATGTCAAAGTCTTCTTATCAATTACAGATAGTTAGTGCAGACAACTGTTTATTTTTTGGAGAAAGTGTTTTTTTATAATTTGAAGTGAGTATATTGCTTTTATATGCTTTCTGTTATTTACAAGTATTGGTTTACTAAAGTATGGATGGAATTATGGATCGTGTTCTTTATCTGCTAAATGCATCGTCTAATCGGGAGTTGACTGTTGCAGAACAGGAATTTTTCGTTGAGTATTACTCCCGACTTTCAGAAGGGGAGGAACACAACATTTCCGAAGACAATGATAGTGATGATAACGATGCAGATATTTCGGATGCGGATGATCCCAATTATGAGCCAAATGCAGCTTTACTTGATGTACACATTGAATAAGCTGGTGTTGATATGGAGGAAGACGCAGAGGTGGAAATGCAACAGCAACTTGGAAGCAGGCGTGAGGAAGAAATGGAAGGAGAACCTGTTGCACCCAATCGAGGAAAGAGGTATACGGCTCGAAATGTTAAATTCAACGATATTTGATGGCCAATGCCTGGTGTATGTGACCATCGAAGTTTTGGGGAAAGAATGAACCACGTTCCGAGTTGTTCAAAAATATTTTTGGGAAAAGCTGACGTTTTGAAGTCGTTGCTTACTTCAAATATAGTTTCAAATATTGTGATTGAGACAAATAGGAAAGCTAGAAGGATTTATGAGGAAAATAGTTTGTCCAGCAATCCAAAGCAAATGCGCAGGTGGTACGACATAACTGAAGGAGAGGTTTATGCGTATGTTGCTATATTGTTGTATGCAGCTGCTGAAAAGGCTTACGGAGCTGAAGCAAAGGATCTCTTTCATCAAAGTAATAGGTTTGAACAGATAAGCCATTTTATTCGTTTTGATGATGGAAGAACTAGAGAGCTTCGTCTTCAAACTGATAAATTAGCTGCTTTCAGGTATGATAGATAGGTTTATGTATAAATGTTTTGATTTTCTTTTTTCCATTACTTATTAGATATACCTGGAACTTATTCCAAAGCAATCTTATCGAGTCTTACACACCCTCAAAAGAGCTTATCATTGATGAGCAGTTGGTGGGCACAAGGAGTAGGTGCCCGTTCAAAATGTGCATATGCAATAAGCCCGGTAAATACGGTATAAACATTTTTTGGATTGTAGATGCCAAAACAAGCTATCCACTTCAAGGCGAAATATATGTTGGTCAGCAACGGTGTGATAATCGGTCTCAGGGTATATTGAATCAACTTGTGATGCGATTGGCAACAAAATATCTGGATAATATTTATAACATTACAACCGATAACTATTTTACATCAGTGCCGTTAGCGCTAGAATTGATGAGCCGAAACACAACTACAGTTGGAACGATAAGATCAAATAAGCCACAGTTACCTAAATTGTTTACTCCAGCCGATAAGAATTTTAAACAGACGAGAGAAAAATTCTCTACGATATTTTGTTATTCACAAAGCATGCAATTACGCAGTTACGCAAGCAACACGAAAAAAAATGTTCTTATGTTGTCAACTGCTCATCACGAAGACAAAATTGATGAAGTATCCAAAAAACCAGCTGTAATTTTGGACTACAATTTTACAAAAGGTGGCGTTGATACATTCGATCGGATGGCAACTGTGTATACCTGTAAGCGGAAAACTAAGCGGTGGCCAGTAACCATGTTTTACAATCTTTTGGACTGTGCAGGAGTCGCCGCTTGTAGGATGTTTGACATCCTTAAGCCAACATGGTATACCAGCAAAAAAAGATCAAAAAACTAAATTTTTTTTGAAAAAACTAGCATTAGAGCTTGCAGGAATGCATATAAAAAATCAAATAGCTAAGCCCACTCTTCAAACAAATGTGAAAACTGCGATGAAGTTGATTGGCTATGAAATTAAAACCGTTACTACGTTACCTGAAGTTCGAAAAAACAACGCTATGAAACATGCAAAGCTGATAAAAAGAACAACAAAACTACAGCCGTTTGTGACTTATGCTATACAGCAGCTTGCAGAAAGCACTATATATATAGGAGTGTGTGAGAAATGCTACGTAAGCAGCGCGGTGTGGCGATGATAACGATAACGTGGATTTCACTGACACTTTGCTTCCATCCACCTCACTAGGTCCACCGGCAAAGCGCCTTAGACAACTCAGTACAACACAATTTTGTAAAATCAATCTCACCATTTTTGTTTATAATAAAGTGTATATCTTCACTTGCTGTATTTATTTACTTTCTTAAAAAATCGTCTTATTAAATACGCTTTCCATACATTTCATATGAAAAGTACTCTGGGGCAGTTGGTGCCCAAGTACACCTTATAGAGAAAAATTTAAGTATACGGGTCTAGGGTTAAAAAAATCGTAAAAAAGGGTTTCTAGTTTACGCTCACTTCAGAAAACACGGTAAACAAGTAGCCTGTAGTGAACATATGTATAGAAGAAGAAGAAGCATATTTCTATTGAAAAATTTGATAATTAACTTCAAGTGGAATAAAGTACTCATATTGGGTGATCATCAAAGATATTCAGTGTCATTAGCCACGTGCAGACGATACCACAAAAAAAATAATACAAACGACCATTTTAAATATTTACCTGTACTACCCAAATATAAATAGATTTAACAAAGATAAAATTCTACTTACATTTGACTTGACTCTGATGGATTTTTATTTCTTGTGATTTCCTTAATAGCCTCCAGGCCCACTGGATGCTTAGCAATCATAAAACTTGTACTAATTGGTATTTTGGAACCTTTCTCTGATAACGATGGCGGCGATTCTACATCATATTTATTCTTATTATTATTGATGGATGATCCTAATTTGCTACTGCTACTTGAGTAACCTATTTCTAAGTTATTACGACTATTCTGATGCTGAATCTGTTGATTTCCACCACCAGATGATGAACTACCATTCAAAGACGGTCCATTTGTGAAATGATTTAAATTTTCGGTACGTGCTCGTGACGAAGACTCATTTAAAAGACGTTGTAATTCTCTTTCAAATGGTGACTTCGCCGTAGATACAGAGGTTTGTTGTTTCGAATTATTGGCTCCCATACGATCTTGATACTCAAAACTATTACATGAATCACCTTTGTTTTGAGTTGTTGTCGTTTGGCCTTGACTCTCGGTAGTTGAACTTACTTCGAAATCTTTTAAATTTGACATATCGATAATTGGTGATGTAGGATCAACTTGAATGTCACAGGGATAGAGCCATTGTAGAGGATTTAAATTTCTATTCACATGATGATTGGCTGTTATTCGCGGCGAATCATCATCGCCTTCACCTTCGGTTGTTTTAGAGTAACTTTCATCTGAGGAACTCATACTGGGTGAATGTGGTCTCGAACTTAAGTCGTCTGTTGAAGACATTTCACGGTTATCTTCAAGTTCGGAAGGTAATTTCGGTAGTGGCTTCATGTACGTGCGCAAGATTGGTGTGTTATTCTTCAGGCTTGATGTGACTGTAGGCTTTGGAGGCGGTGGAGGTACTGGTAAAGCTGAAGTATGTTGTTGCTGGTGTTGTTGCATTGGAAGTCCACTATTGGGGCATGTGTAGCGAGGCGGGTCATATTTAGGAGGCGGATTCTGCTGTTGTAGTGGCATTATCTTAATAATTAGATCATAATTGAATTTTTTTGATAAATGAAATGAAAACAAACAAAACAACATGCAAACTTAAAAGTCGTAAACCAATAAAAAATAAGAACACAGACATTTATATGAATGATTTTGTGAAAATGATGTTGCCAAAATTATTGTACATAAATTAATAACTGGTTTCGAACATGTGCAGACTGAAATCTGTTTACTAAATCAGTTCATTAACCTTATGAAATGGAAAAATCATACAAATGCGATTTAGATTTCTATTCAAAAAAATATTAAGAAAATAGCCGATGATATGGATAAACCATTTGTATTTTGAATCAAAGTTAATGGACAAAATTACGTCCGTGGAGGCAGGCTATGAGACGCATTCCACTAATACTGTTTTCATTCTCCACTAATCTTTAATGCCGCTTCATTGTTAAAAACAGGAAATAGGAATTCGTAAAAGTTACCACAGACGGGTCAGAAGAGAATAATTTAGAATCAGGATTCGGAGCAGAACTACTTGCGACATGCCATTGGCAAGCTTGATATTGAATTTAATTTAGAACGGCACACATAGCCTTTAATTCTTCACATATAATTTGCCCTTATCTGAGCTTTATTAAGAGGTGACAGACAAGTGCTTATTGCCTAAGCTGCTTACTTATTAAACTAATAAGAATTTCCATTTTAACGTGCACAAAATGAGAGGTTATTTGTGAATGATATAAAAATCCAGATGAAAAGTGATTAAAAGAAAAATGTGACAATCTACTACCTAAATTCGAGTAAAAAAATCAACTAAAGGCATTTTTCACAATATAACAACGACATCTAACAATATGACATTCTGTGAAACACCCACTCTTACCTTAGCCACAGGAGCTGCATGCAATAATGGTTCACTCTCTCTGCAGCTGCTGTAATTGTTATTGTGATATCTACCATTCACATGCTCCCGTTTAATCATATTGTTATAATTTTCCAGATGACCATAGTTTTCCCGTATATTGTAATTTTCCCGATTAGTGGTCCCACTTAGACTAGGATTTTCAATAATGTTAAATGTCTCACGCATCATTACCATGGGTGGTATCTGTGACCTAATTTGTTGTGACTGCTGTGGATGATAACTATTGTGATGTTGTTGCTGCTGCTGATATTGATGATCTCTATTGCTATAGTTGTACTTTATCACTTCTCCACCATTGCTATTTTGACCATTCTCTCGAATATTTGGCAATCCACCATTAGCAATGAAATTTGCCTGTTTTTGGTACTTTTGATAGCGTTGCGCTAATAATTGCTGTTGCAACTGCTGGTGTTGTTGCTCGTCCAGTTGAAATTGCGGTAACATCGACTGTGATGTTGGTTGTGGTGAGTGTTGTTGTTTTATTAAAATATTTGGCGCATCAATATTATTATATGAGTAGTTATCTTTTTTTATATTATACGACTCATTATTCATGTTGAGGTGATAATTACTATCATTAAATTGTGACTGCTTTTGATAGTATTCCGTCGGATGGGGGTGCATTTGCATCGGTGTCGTTGTTGTGGTTTGGGACGCTGCTGGTTGCAGTGATTGTGAAGTTGTTGTTTGTTGCTGTTGTTGTTGTTGTTGTTGCTGCTGTTGTTGTTGTTGTTGTTGTTGTTGCTGCTGTTGCTGTTGTTGTTGTGGTGGCGCAAAGTTATTACCTTGCATAACCCGATTCGATAGCATTGCATTACGTACTTCTCCGTTGTTGTTTGCATAGTCCCATAGAAAATATGTTACCATATCACCTTTTCCCTTAACGTTAATTTGTCCGCGACATCTATTGAAATAAAGAAAAATATAAACATCTTTACAATAACATTAAATTTAAAAATGTCACCGAAATTCAAAATGTGAGCCCTGTAAACTATCGACAACTTCTTGAGTTACTTGCGTGTAGCCTGGTATACCAGTAGAATCCATTCGACTAGCTACATTTACGGTATTGCCCCAGATATCATATTGGGGTTTTCGTGCTCCAATAACCCCAGCCACCACCGGACCAATATTTAACCCTAAAACAACTCATTTTTATAAAGATTTTATGAGATATTGTAATAATGTACCGATTTTTAGCATAAAATTGTTATAAGAATGCCCATTTATCTCTTGGAGCGCTAGTCTCATGGCTTTCACATACTCTACTAAGGCAGTCATATGTCTTCGAATCGAGTTGGGATCAGTTGGATTCATTTTATAGTCTAAAAAGCCAGATTGAACATATTAAAATAAAATTACAATATAAAAAACAATTTTTCACACGCTAACCTGGCAATAACCCAACAGCCGCCATATAAGTGCTACCAACAGTTTTAATCTTATCGATTCCTTGGAAACGGTCCTCTTTAAGTAACTACAAGAAAACGAAAATAAAAATTCTCAATTAGTTAGGCTTTCTATTGAAATAAAGGCTCACTCTTTAATACCTCATCAAAATCAGCAATTATCTCATTTAAGAGCCTTAAACATTCCAACCCTTGATCATTTCCATCTAACTCAGAATAAAATTCATGGAAGTTCGGTACGGATGCAAACATAACACCAACTTTTGCATAGCTTTGATGGTATAATTCCTGTCCGGGGTTACCCTAGAAAAATTAGCAAAACCAGACTTCTAAATTGATTAACTTTGCTTGGGGGTATAGGATTTGGCACACAGAACAGTCTCAAAATTACAAACTTTTGTAATTTTTTTATTTTTAATACTTTTACAAGTTTACGATAGCAAACCACTGAAGTGAAGAGAAGAAAAAGACGCACGCGTACAGTACAGAATATATAAAGATGAAGATCAGTAGATAGATAAAAACAAAAGAAAGATTAATGAAACAAAATTGAAATAATAACAAAGTACAATAAGTTTTGCTGTTGTTGCTGTGTTGGACTAAGAAACAAGTTTAGTAATAGTTTGTGTTGGCTCTAATATTGCTTTTATGCTGCAAATTGCGGTGGTAATAAAGGTTGTAGTACCTATATTATTTCTAATTAAAATGGATTGTTATTATTCTTTGATGTACAAATTTATACGGTGCTTAAAGTTAAACAAAAAATATTTGCAAATAAAATAAAAACAAGTATATATATGTATATCTATTTTAAAATAGATCGTGCCCCTTGAGATCTATTCCTAGCGAGCTTTTGAATTTCTGCTTCCTCAAAGCAGATATATTTTCGCGGCCAACGCGTTCATATTCGTACCTTATTTAATTTTAATTGATCAATTTTTTCACCATATTTTCGCATAGATGTAATGAAGAGCCTTCAAATAAAAAGTTTACGAATAATGCGCAACTTTATCACCATATACAATATCTAAGGAGTGTTGCAATAAATCTCTTGGGAAGCTAAATAAACAGCGGATAAAAGTGCATCACCACCTCCTCGAGGTATCGTGTAAACAGACATAAAATATTAAATTAATTATCATAATACGATTGTGTATGTACTCGTAGTTCTGATTTGCTTATACCTATTAAAAACTTAGCTAGGAATTTGAGTATGTTTTTGTTGGATCTAAATTCAGGCCCCAAATGCCAAAACGAAGAGCAGCTGTGAACTATCCAGAAAAATTTTTCAATGTTGGACGTTTTAACACAAATGATGTAGGCCTGAGTAAAAGACTATTCGGCAAAAAATCATCAACTACAAATGCCTGTAATAAGTGGGAAGTAGCGTCGCGTGGGATAAAAGATTTCGTAGTATGCAAACAAATAAATGTACGTTCCAGCGCTGCAGCGCAATGTGACAGTGAGGAACAAGTACCTATATTGAAGGAGGGAACGGGAGAAATACATGTGTAAAAAGAGGAACGCCTTCGCGAAATCCTATCAGCGCATTGATGCTGAGAAATCTCGTAATCGGAATCATATCCAGATACCTTTCCAGAAACCCAAAGAGCTGGAATCCTATTCGCACTACTTAAGAGAATCTAGTCAATCAGTTCTTTGGCATCATATAGAGAGAACGGAAAGATGAACTTTCCAAACATGGAGTAGATATTTTAGTAGCATACACTCAAGAGTGAATGAATAATAACCCAATAATTAAATTGCAAGTTCTATATGCTCAATCTAAAAGTAAAAGAATGATTTGAAAGAATCATCGTTGCACAAGATTCCATCCAACGTTCTCCATATGTGAACATTCCTTTAATCTCGCGCTGAAACAAGAGCGCGAACATAGGAGACAAAGCTTTCAAAAAAAAAAACTTTTTTATATGTAATATTTGGTCCAAGAAGAACAAATGAAGTGAAAGATAAATATAAACCAGAACTCTATGAATTGTATAAAGAAAGACCAAGGCCCCCACTCAAGGTGTTGTGAATGGCAAACCGCGTGTTTTGGTATACTGGAGTTGAAGAGGACGAAAACGAGTTGTACTTCAGGCGGAGACTCTATAGGCGCTGGAAACCTATTAATTACCTAGTCCTGCCATAAGTTACAACGTTTTTATAGCGTTATAAAACGCTATGGATCCAGATCTGGATCCAATTTTCTGCTGTTATGAAGCCAGGAACATTGACTCTGAGTCACTCCTGCATGGTTTTGGCTTTGTGCGCTGGAGCAGCGTCCTGTTGGAAGATCCATCTGTATTCATTGAAAATGATATTTGTCAAACCCTTAACAACACCCTCTGGCACATCTTCTTGGTAAACCTTTGCACCAGTTTTTACGCCTTTTTCACAGAAATGGAGGGATGTGACACCATGGTGAGAGACTCCCCCACCAAACTATTACGGAAGCGGAATGATGTCCACGTTGAACCCTTGGAACAACTTTTTTCGCTTCTTTAAATGAAGTGGCATAAATTCTGTAATTTTGTTTGTTGAAAACTCCTCCCACGGTAAAAATTTTCTCATCCGTAAACAGAATATTTTCATGGCCTTTGTCCGTGTGCTACTGCAAAGTCGCTTGAATCTTTCCAGCCTAATTTTTTTTTAGTTAAGGAGTTAGAAGATGACCCGTGGACCAATGATAGGGTTTCATAAGCAGATCATCCCTCAACCTGGGTCTTTTTGAAATATCCAATTCCTTGGACATGTTCTTCTGCTTCCTAAGGGGATTTCTCCGAACTCAGTCACGCACTGCCTTTACTACCGCATTCGTACAGACGAAGCGTGGGTGACCACTTCTTGGCCTGTCCTCTACTCCAGACAATTCACCGAAGAGAGTAATAGTCCGATAAACGAATATTCTCGATATTCCGAGTGGTTTTAGCAACTCGAAAATTTGGCCAGCACTTTTTCCACACTTATGCAACGCTATTACCGCGAATCGAGTCGCGGTAACGCCAAACTCCATGTTAATAGTTTGCTAACTGAAACCAAACTAACTACTATTCTTCACTGATCAGTGTATGTATTCTGAAAAAATAGTTAACGGTTCTATTCCCGCAAGAAGTTTTGAACGATAAGCGCTGGAAATTGTGTAACAGAAATTATGGCAGGACTACTTAGGTAGTTATATTAAATTAAATGTGAATGTCAAAATGAATTTTATTCTATCTTATAAAATGATTCAAATTTGAAAACTAAATGAGTGTCACTTACCTTAGCCTTTCATTACGTCGGATCACTATCAAAAAATCTCATTGAAAAATTATGTTCCTTATATTTGAATAAGTAGTCGATAACATATTACGAATCAGTCGAACTAAGACCGACATTTATTGTGAATAACTTAAACACTTAAATAACCAACAAGAAAATTGCGATGATATAGAGTCAGTTTGAGGTGGGTTAAATGGCGCGAAAATTCTGCAGTTTTTTGTAACAGAAAATTAACGCTTAAACTTAAGAGTTTGTCCAGCTTTAACATACTCGTATGAATCGCAAAATAAGAGTGACGAAAATGAAAATGTTTCAAATGCCAAAACGTGATTTAATAAGAAGTAGGCACATTCGCCGTCATCTCTGCATTAGGATACCGATAGTGGACAAACTGCAGGCAAAAGAAAGTTCGTCAGCCCAAAAAGCAATAGTGCCTCAAGTTCAAGCCGAGGTTCGAAGAAGAGGTCAAAGAAAAATAATTGAATCACTCAAATCCTTGAAACAGCAAAACCTTGACCTAAGTAACGAGGTGATACGAAACTTCAGCAAATTTAGTCAACCGGACAAGCGGCGCAGTAGCAATGCCGACACGTAAGCCGAAGTGAGAATGATATTAGAAAAATATATTGTAAAAAGTTTATATGCAAGAGGCACACATAAATAAACTTTACAAAAATGATTTTGTAAAATCTTTATTTTGCAGTGGACAGAAATTTCCCATAGAGCTGCTACGTATCCCTAATCAAAAGGCAATGAACTAAGCCAGAAAAAGCACATCATGCTACAATTTATGACGGAACTGTCAATCAATTTATAAAAAATATTAATCGCACTTGATGTATAGTTTTCACCGTTTTCTTAAACGAAATAAATTACACTGCGGACAGGAAACAATAGGTACTTTAGCAAACAATCCTCTGACTCCGATTTAATTTGGCGTATTCTTATTCTTATTCTTGCACTTGCATTGTAAAACTATAGTCAAATAGAATTATAGGAAAGTGTATAAAAAAAAAAGAGAAGAAAAATATGTACAATATATATAGTATGTTAAATATAAAAAAATCACACAAACACAACACTATCTCTTTCAGCTAAAAATATGCAGCACACAATTAACTATAATACTTCTCTATTCACCATATTACTCCGGAATTGAGCATCGAGAAAATGTGCAGCCACATGAGCTGGCAGCAAATTGTGCAAAATTCTCTTGTTCGATTCCTGTAACACGTCCATTTCCTTTTTCTCCTGTGAGGCTTGTAACTGCCATAGAAAATCCAAACGGGCTGTCCACTCTACCAAACGGCCGTGAACTAAAATTGCGATCATGAAGATGACAATCCTTGCTAATGATATCAAATGAAGTGGAATTGATGCGCTGCACATGGAAAGGGTGTTATAAACCACACCGGCATCGGAAGGACGAGTAATTGTGGCATAAAAATAAAGGAAAAAAAGAATACATATAATAAGATAAAGTGTGAAAATCTCTTTCTTCGATTTAATGTCAAATGGTGTAAAATTTTGTTATGTGATAAGAAACATAGGCAAAATAAAATGAAGAATACATACTTCACACGATTATCGTAACACTCGAATATATTGGTATGAGATAGTTCGATAAATAGCGCATAGATGGTTCCCATTATTATGATCAGCAGTGATTTAAAGATGATAGGAAGTCTGTAAGAAAATAAGAAAAATTAGAATAGAGATGCTAACCTCGAATTTATGAAATAAACTTTGAAATGTATGAGCTTTGAAATCCCAAAAATACTGGGTAAAATTATGTACGAGTAGTATAAACAGAAAAGAAACAATTCTGATGTTACAATAAAATACAAATATGTGTACAAACTGATACGGAACCTAACCATATCAAGCGTACGTCTGTCAATCCTCATATGGTATTCATAAAACCACTTGACCCGATATTCCAAAGCACTTTTGAGGCCAATACTGTTACGAATACTAATCTAAAATCACAGAAGAACAGTGTAACAATGGCAAGGAGCCATCCAAAACATAATATGAAATTGGCTTTCACTCACAACTAGACCTGACGAAAAGCTGATTTCCTCAAGTTAAAGGCTGAACTATATCTGGGTTATTCGTCGATTTTCTCTCTACGTTACTACGAGTACTTCAAGGAGTTTGATTTTAATTTGACTATCAATCCAAACGGCTGTCTCGTATCCGATGTGGGGTTGATACTGAGTAACTTGTTGTTGATGCTGCCACCTGAAACACACTATTGTTAGGCCTGCCACTTGAAACACATTAGAATAATCTGGAGACGAAAAGACACGGAAATGTTTTATATGTCTAAGATGACTAGAAGTGATCTGAATTTTTACCACAGTTCATCTTGAACCAAAGAATAGGTAGTATTCAGTATTTACATATTACGGTGCCATTTCAGCACTTTCAGGGAAATAGAGTTGGAATGTTTTATCAGAGTCAAGTTAAAATGTAGTATAATTCGCTGTGGTTAAAGCCAAAGTTTCCAGTTACGTTCGACTCTGCGATCCTAGAGCTTTGCCGACTTATGCACAATCTATTTTGATCTTACTTTATATGTTGGCTAGGATATGCAGAGTGTTGCAGTTGGGCCTATTTGTATAAGGGTCGTAGTGTCTATTTCGGCCATTTTTGGAATTCTGCTTTCATGCATGCCATCTGGAAAATGCTAGTGTTTGGCCAGAGCATTCCCTATGATTTCATTTATCAGTGAAGAGAACATTCCTGACGACCACGCTTATCCAGGCTACTACCTCATTTAGAATGCTTTTGAAGTATAATGGGCAAATTTCCATTAAGGGCTGGTGATTTATAGGGGAACAAAGTGGTAATACCTTGGGGTATATTTTTCTCGGTTACAACTGATTTATTGTTTTCTGTGTTTTGCGATAGCTGAGTAGTGTGCCCATTAGCACAATAATCTGTGCACCCGCAGAAGTTGGTGTTTATTTTAAAATCAAGTAGTTCTTTTGCAGAATCGGTCCAGGTTTTATCCTCACTAACTCACCCAGGTGGTGCTACAGTTCGGGGTGAATCTGGCCCTCAACTAAGAAGCGCCTTTCCAGCTAGTCCGGCCTTCAGCTACGAGTAGCTGACTTCAGTTGTGCTCTACATGTCTGTTGAGTTCGCCCCTACCCGGTGTTGTCCCGCCGAGTTAGATTCGAAGACTCTGCGGGGAGGAGTATTCATGTCTATCGCTCTACATGTCCTAGCCATCTTAGGTGACCGATGCGCAGTTTGCTGACTAGGTAGATGTCACTTTACAGCTCGTATAGTTTGTCGTTGAATCTTTTCCTCCAAAGCCCGTCAACGCAAACGGGACCGATTGTTTTCCAAAGGTTTTTTTTTTCGAAACGACTGAGAATATCTTCATCCGCTTTCGATAGAGTCCATGCTTCAGCCCCATAAAGCAGGACCGTTATGATCAGGGTCTTATATAGATAGTTATTTGGGATAGGGCTTTACTAAATTGCCTTCCTACCCCAAAGAAACAGCGATTGGCAAGAGTGATTCTTCAGAGCAGAGTGATTCTCTATAGCAGAGCCAATGTAGACCAAGTCCCGTACTACCTCGAAACTATAGCTGTCGATTGCGACGTTCTGCCCAATTCGTCGATGTTGTGTGTCCCTTCTTGTTGACAGCATATACAGCATACTTTCTCCCGGCAGTTTTTCTTTGTTGTGACGCTTGGAAAATCTGCATTCGTCCCTTGACTGCAACAAGCTGGTGATCGGGGTCAATGTTGGCTGCCCGGAACGTTCGGAGTTCCAGAATGCTGAAGGTATATTGAAATGAGGTTACCGTGCGCTTGCTGTAGTGATATTTCGCCCCACCGTGAAGTCAATAGACCTAAGTCTGTTGCCAGACGCTGTGCTTACCAACTGTCCCACCACGATTATAACGTCATACTTCAGACATTGCTCATATGTCTTGTTGAGGAGCTCGTAGAAATATTCTTTGGCGGAGTCGTCCTTGTCTTCCGTAGGAACAATTCGCTTATATTAGCGAATTTAGACTTGATGCGAATTGATGCTTGCTCATGTGTCAGAAGCTCAAATCCACCACCGAATAAGCGCACTTTCTTTTCCCTATAGCAATGATATGATATGGTATATCAAAGTTTTCCATTCTTCATATGTCCAGCCCATCCCATCGGACTCCTTGGATGGCGGTGATATCTGCGTGACAGCAGTCAATGAGTAAGCCCTTACCGGCGACCACCACTGGGAGGTAAAGCAAGCACAAACTTTATTGTTGCGCTGCTGGTCCAATCCAAGTTGTAGGACAGTCAGCAACTTCCCGCGCCGCCCCCTGTTACAAGAATCGGATTAAAGTTTTAAAAATAAAGAGAACGCGAGGAGAAATGGGGAACGAGAAGCGAGAAATATTATCGAAAAGTATCATTCAATTTATTCCGTAATAGCCAAACGAAGGACGAAAAACAATATCAAAACCTACGTTAGTAAGTGACCAATTTCATGTTACAGTGGTCGGAAAATAAAGAAATACACTCGTAAATATATCGTAAATGCAGGCATGTACAATATATAAAAAATGTTCCTAGAACCCAGAAATCAATAAAAAAAAAAAATGGTATTTTTATTACCTTAAGAAGACTGAGACCGACAAAAAAGCAAATGCTGCAGATAACGAGACATACTGTGGCAAAGAACATTTCCTATGCGCTGCATTTTGATGCGCTAACATTATCATGTCTTCTTCAAAAGTTGGAAGTTTTGTTGTCACATTACTTGAGCATGGTTGATCAGAAACACAAGTAAACTGAAAAAGGCAAACAAAGAAAGTATGTTTAATGGATAATGTATTCAAATTTTAATTAGCTTAAACTTACCACATTTACTTGTCCAACGGAATAGATTAACACAATTGTAAATATGGTTATAGCTAACCGCAATGTAAAGCTTTCCGATAAATCCCAAGCAATCCATTTAAGCCGTACAGCTAATAATAGCATCAAAATAGCACTAACCCAAATAAATGCCGTCAAAAACAGCAACAACAGTATAAGGGTTCTTGGTAAGGCGGTTACTTGTAGAGCTGCTCCTAAAATTAATAGCAGCAAACTACAGCCCATTGCAGTTGTGAATCCCAGATCAAAGTCCTTATGATATTCACGTTCTTTGTCGCTTTCGCGAAACCGCAATGTAAATCTATCCACGAGTATAGATTTCTCTCTATCCACAGATCTTGCATTGATGGCTTGCGATAGAAATCGGTTTACTCGATTGGTAGGTTGGTGATGGACACCGGAATGACGCTTTCTAAACGGACACTTGAATCTGTCGGTCACTTTTGTCTGAAATTGATTAAAAGTTTAGATTAATTTTGGTCTAGGAATATGGTAGATGAATTTGTTATTTGTTCTTTGAAAGTTTTTTTGTTTATTAATGATTAGCAAAGTCAAAGTCCATCATAGCACGAAAAAGAATGAGAGTTCAACTTTATTTTTAAAATCATGCTTTATGTACAAATTTGATGCGTTTCCAAACAATAATTTACAATATTCAAAAAACGAATTCAAGGAGAGTGGCATGCATGATTATAATCGAAAATGTATATCACAAATTCGGTTAATTTTTTTTTTTATATACGAGTACATGTTCTATACACATATGCATATATGTATATACATATGTATATACACGATTTTTATTATGGACGGTGATATGGAAGCCTTCAAAAACTTTGCTAACTAATTGTATTGAATTCACTAAAAAACCCCTAGTTTCATTTAACTATTGAGAAATTTTATTGGATTAGAAAATTGCAAGCATAAAACGCTACAAACCATTAAACCGGTCTAGCTCTGTAATATTACAGTCAGGCTTTTAATGCTACATGATTTGAAGACAATTTACTACATGCATTTTATTTCAGAACGATATGCATTGCCATTTGATTTTTCCAATTTGTTGTTAAAAAAGATTGTGTATCCAAATAAAACTTGGAAATAATTCCTCAAGTATATTATACCATATGGTATATCATATGTTACTTCTTCCGCTAAGGAAAAAGCAAAAAAACACAGATCAGTTTTGGAGGAGGAATTTACAATCGAGGTGAGTCAGATTTGAGCGGTACACTTATTCGGTGTCTTGAATTAGCGGTAAGGAATATTATACTGAATATATAAAATAATTTGAAATTTTATTGATTTCTTTTTTAATCCTCAAGCCCAAATATTTAAATACAATGTACATCGGTACCTCTCTTTTCTTCCTCCCTAAATTTTCTTCGCTCGCGCTGGGTACAAACATTTTAAGGGTACACAAATCCCTTGAGTCGTGTTAAAGGTCTTTTTTTGGTGATTCTTTCTCAGTTGATAGATAGTAAACCCTAAAATTATATTTCTTCTCCTTAAGGGTATTAACCATTGCATCTGTGTCCCTTATTTTCTGGGCCATTGGAACGCAATAGGTACAGGTACAGGAACGTTCAATTAAGACTGTTTCTGAAGGTCTTAGGTCTGGTTTCATAAAATAGATTTTAAATATTTCATCCTATCTTCGACACTCTTTTCAATTTCAATTTAATTTTGATCACTTGCCTGATAATTTTAGTCGAATATATGATATTAGTTCTCTGCTTTTATTATCTACTTTCGGACTCACACTCAGCCTTTTCGAAGAGGAACGGCACCGTATGTTAAGTTAAAAAATTTTGAGGAAACCAGTGAATATCCATTCTCTGTATGTGCACGAGTATTAATGGCAACTAATGTTGGACTTATGTACTAATTGCTGTGACTTATATGGAGCTGAGAGAAATAATCATTTTTCGAAGCTTGTCAGGTCCAAAATAGAACAAATAGGATTACCTTTTTACGGCTCAATGACAGCTCTTTTATCCTCCGAGTGCGATACTGACTTCAAAATATCCAGGTCCTTTCGTCCAAGTTATCACAGCAAAAATCTGTCTCTTTAGGTCTCCGGAATAAACTTAACCACGTTGGGAAGCAACAATAGCCTCGAAAAAGTGTGGATTAAGTGTTCCTACGCTGTTCTGAGCGACTTTAACGAACAAAGATAGGAAGGGAACACATCTTTGTTAGTACTATTGGAGAGTAACATATAGACTGAAATATTATCATATTATTACGTGTTATCCGCATCTCAATATTTTCAAGGGAACATGAATGATTCTCAATAAATTGACTATCAATCAGACAGCATCACATTGCGATTGACGCCCGGCATTCCAGTATGATAAATGTCAGACTATGAGGTGAGGTTTCATTGTAGCCAGTGTACGATTGCCGATATTACGAATATCCCAAAGAAAGTAGAATATTGCCACAAATTTTGACATCGGACGGCTATAATCATAAGAAATCGACAGAAACTGTGGGATTGAGTCCGAGTATGTTTAAACTTTGTAAGTACCAGGTATCAAAGACCTGGCAGCACTGCAAAAACGCTACCAGATCTGCTGCCTCTTATTTGTCGGCTCCTGGTTCGATGAGGAACTCTGGCAAGCATACATATGTAGCGACACCAGAAGCGTACAAAGTGGTGTTGCATTAAAACACCAGGGCTGCTTGGAAATTTTACGAGTAGAGGAGCCTTGATAAACACGTCTTTCACCGCATCAATTATAAAGTACTAAAAACCTGACAGTACTACAAAAAATCCATCATGCATTTGCATGGAAGGAATGCGGGCAACCACATGCATTGAAACCAGAAGCATACAGTGTGATCTCACATAAAAACCCCAGAGTTGTTTGCATATTTCCTAGCAGGAGAGCAGAAAAATAAGAAGGATGGGAAGCGCGCGGTCAAGAAAATGCAGTACGAGTTCTCATGATATTGCCAGTATGATGTTCAAACAACTTATCAAAGAGTAGAAGAACATGTCGAAGCTACAAAATCCTAGCCGAAGCATGCCAATTGCGGCGTTTCTGTTAGCGTGCTGGAATATTTTTTTTTGTTGAGTCATTTTGGATGCGACTCTAATGTTTCAAGTTAATGTTGGCTTCTCAGAAGCTTCAAACATTCACCATGTAATTTGGTCGGGCGTAATATGGTCATTTCAATATGGTTTTAACGATATATTAAAAAAAAAAAAAAAAGATTCTATGATATGTTAATGTACTTAAGAAGAGAAGGGAGTTTAGAGCAGAAAAAGGATTCACCGTATCTGGAAAATTTCTCAAAACATGGATAAAACGAATATGTAAATGCAAGGAGAAACAACAATGAGACCTCGAAGTCAAGATCCTTCCTATATCCACGATCAGTTTCACTTACATATTTACATTACAGGGCCGAAATTTTGCTCTTTCCATATGCATGGAAACGCGCTTTTATCGTTACAATGTCGGACGAAGCTTAAAACATTTTCGCCATCTTAGACATGCACTTACATATGCACTCAGCGAAATTTAATTAAATTCAGATGCACTTTTGTCAGGAAATTGTGTTCGTAGTGTAAACGAACACTTATGTCCAATTTTTTTCTTTTGTTTTTGCTTTGCGTTCTTTCTTCAATGTATGTTTTGAAAGTACCGTTACTTTCGCTGAGGGAATTTCAACATCTGTTGTTGTCACTAATGATCGAGCGAAATTCAATTAGAAGCAGTCATTTTTATGCTGAACAGCTGTGAGTTGGACACGAAATCAGGGTTTTTTTTTGGTGATTATAATTGAAAACTTGCCGATATCTAAACGGTGTGTACAACAAATTTTAGCTAGCAATAATTGACTGATTTGGAAAAAAAGGAAGTCAAAGGAAGAAAAAAAGGAAAGAGCTGGCTCCTATAAAAGCACATAAAGTTGCCCGACTACACTTTGCCAAAGAGCACATGACATGGTCTAAGCAGTGGAAAAGCGTAATTTTTTCGGACGAAAAAAAATTTAACCTTGATGGGCCAGACGGATTCAATTATTATTGGCATGATATAAAAAGTCCTGAGAGCTTCTCCACTAAGCGAAACTTTGGAGGTAGATCTTTGATGGTCTGGGCTACTTTTAGTTATTATTGCAGGACTCCAATATGCGAAATTCTGTGGCCGAATGAAATCAGAAAATTATCTTACTCTGTTGGAAGATGTTTTGGTAGTCTTTTTGGACCATCAGCCGGATTCAAATACAATTTTCCAGCAAGATAATGCTACCATTCCTGTATCGCGGGCAAGTCGTGAGTGGTTTTCAGACAAAGAAATTCAACTTTTAGAGTGGCCAGCACGTTCACCGGACTTAAACCCGATGTTTATGCTGGCGGACGCAAATTTGCTTCGGTGGAGGACTTACGTAAGGCCGTTACAACGGAATGGGCTCTAATTCCAACTCAGGAGTTCAAAAACGTGGTTAATTAATCAATAAATTACTTATCATGCAAATTTCGAACTGGATAAATTAGGTGTGCTGCTAATAGGCACTTTTTAAAGAAAATTCGATTTGCAAAACATATACATACTCGTATATTTCTTTATGATCAATGTACCTGCTCTACGATTCTTTTTAATATACTTAATGAAATGTTGCGCTAAACATGTTCATCGACATACACAGATGACTTTAGTGATAA
The DNA here is from genome assembly GCA_963966105.1 of Volucella zonaria. Taxonomy (NCBI): domain Eukaryota; kingdom Metazoa; phylum Arthropoda; class Insecta; order Diptera; family Syrphidae; genus Volucella; species Volucella zonaria. The sequence goes on from OZ014532.1 coordinate 164,323,204, forward strand.
CAAAACTGCAACCACCACAACATAAATATACTAAAACTTACATTTTCTAAAAAAGTTTGCCCTAACTGAAGCAGTTGTATACTGTAGAGATCCATTAAGATGTTACGTTCAAGCCAAAAAAAGTCGTCAGAATACATATCTTGAAATATTGTAATCTTCTGAACAATTATTAGAGGCTTTGAACATTTTAAAATCGGTTTTAAAAAATTAAATAAGAACAAATTAGTTATGGATTATTTACGTCAAATGTTACAATAACATTACTTTAAATGTGATAACTACCAAAATGATTCCATAATAGTTGTCTGGATTATGACATTCTGTGAAATGTATAAATTTATAAAATATATAAACTGTACAGAACAATTGCATGTTCAATCGATCATGAGGCGGGGGTATGACGGAATTCTTTTTTAAAAAAATTACATTTTTGAACAGTTGTAACTATCAGTTTCAACTGATAACATTGGTTCGCAGAACAAATTTTGTTTCCCCTCCTTAACATACTATTATGGTATGAAGCACGATTATAATATTTGATGCTATTGAGTCGAAATATAGTAATAAAAAACATGCATCATGTATACTTTTCATGTATTTTTTCTTACAAATTATAGTCAAACATTATAGCCACAAAATGTACGAGTACAAAAAAAGAATTATAATTTGTTGCAATACATTAAAATCATCAATATGTATAATAATAACATTTCATTTTGTTGTTTTTTTTTTCACAGGCAAATCGATCAATAAAAATCGGCAAGCATTTCTTCTGACCATTTCAGGGTAGAAATCTAAGTGCAAGTCCAAAAAGTGAATTTTAAGGGATATGTTGCATTTTTGCATTCTGCTTTATAAGCTAAAAGAAGATTTTGGACAATTGTCTGTTTTTGTTTCCCAGCTTTTTTGTTTCCAAGAAAACTATGACACACTTCTACAAAAGTGGTCCGTGCTCTTTTTTCTGTTAGATTCAACTTTATATTGAAATTCGCGTTCTCCATAAGCTCTCGTATTTCCAGGCCAACAAATATTGCTTCTTTCAATTTCGCGTCGCTGATTCGGGGGAATTGTGTTTTAAGGTATTGGAAGCTTTGTCCATCCTAGTTCATAGAATTTACAAAGTTTTTTTTTTTTTATTAAGCCCAGCTTTATATGACGTGGGGGTAGAAAAATAACAAGACTCGGTATATACTCTTTACAGTCCGATTAACATTGCTACAACTTTTAAATCAGTACAAATATTTCACGAGTACTGTGAATATTAATTTTTTTCCAGTATCAAGTTTTATATTTCCACAGTTTTCTCTCATGCTTGTTGCATGTGCGAGGGAGGCGAAAAGGTATTTATTGCCATTGTGAAGTAAGACAGCTTTTAAACTGACTTTCGACGAATCAATCAAAAGTCGCCATTCTTCAGATCTTTCAGGGAAACCCAATTCTCGTCCTTCAGCATTATTACAAAACACCAAATCACCGTCTCTGGTAAAGTAATTCATAAAATCTTCTTGTCTAGTACGAAAACATGAGACTCGTACTTTCATCTAACAAATTCCATTGTTTTAATCTTGATCCAAGAAGTTGAACCTTCGATTTTGAGAGACCTGATGGACTTGAAAAGAAAAATTAAGAAGTACTTACAGAGAAGCTGTTCGTTTGACTCTGTAGACAAAGAGCGTTTGCATTATTCAGCATTTCGTTACTGTTAGGAGGCACTGGAGGTAAAACATCATCGTCTCGAATCGAGGAACTGTTTCGGGCAGACGGAATGTTCGGGTATGTAATTTTATTCTTTTTTTCCATTATAGCCATGGGAAAGTAACAATCGTTTTCATGGTTTTGTGGTACACTCCAAATCATGGGCATATGGTCTTATGACTTCCTTCGAGCCAACCCATTAAAGTTGATGGGCAATTGTTGCAACATATTTTCGGCAGTCAATATTTATCTCTTTCATCGACAGGAAATCTAAAGTAAAGTCGATAATCTCTTTTGACCAACGAATTTATTGTATTCCGTTGAGATTTTATAGTTAATTCACTACAAATGTGGCCAAAAAGTCTGCAGAATTTTTTGTTTTTGGCATTTTGTACTTAAAGCAAAATACAATTTTCTACAAAACCATTTTGATGTCCATAATATGCACTACATGTATAAATTTTGTGCAAAGCTTACCAAAATATCAGGAATAGCATAGCAACAAATACTATTATATACAACTTTTTAGCGTACTGAGCGACACGAAGTCACAGAGAAAGAGTTTCGTAGGCGCATGCGTTGGTGTAAAACCAATGCTAGGCGATATAATCCTTCCTCTTCCCATCAGTTCGAACTGGTTATTCGAAACTGGCGATTCATGGAGTATGTGACAACGAATGCACCATGGATCCTATTACCTGTTCGCAAACCTCAAAAAAATGCTCGCTGGAAAGAGATATGTCTCCAATGAAGAGGTTACCGCTTAAACTGAAGCGTATTTTGAAGGATTGGACAAATTCTATTAGAAATGCAAAGAAATGTTAGAGCGCCGCTGGAATGATTGTTTCACTTTAGAAGGAAACTATGTTGATGAATAAAGTCTAATTATTGTCAACTGCTGTTAAAAACGTAAGTAATTCCCTTTTTTACCTGCTGCCGGTTTTCCTAAGTAACATACAATTTATGAGTTTTTCTGCAAACTTGTTAATGATTTTTTTTATTATCATTGTTACGTTCATAAAAAAATTAGTAAAACGTGGGGAAGAAAAATGAAACAGGCTTAGAAATCGGATATATGAAGATTCAAGCAAGATATTAACGTTATTTAAACGCAGTTACATAAGCTAGTATTTGTTCTAAAAATTAAGTCCTAAAAAAGGTTTCCACCATTAGTATTAACAGAGCAATATCCGTTTATATGGGTCAGGGTACACCAAATTTAGCCCTTTCTTAAATTTTCGATAAATGATGTCAACATTGGAGATAGACCCTTACTGTAGACCGATTGTTTTGTTAGAATGTATCCAAAAATCATTTTCCAAATTATCCTTGACGAATTAGGGGACACCCTGTATATGTAAATGTGTGTAAATATGTACCTATCAAAAATTGGAAAGCATATATAGATTCAGCACCTTAAATCCTTCATATCCATGATATTTTTATTTGAAGAAAGATTTTGTTACAGACCAGTGCAATTGGTAACGTCTTCAGCACTTGACAAAGTAGTTTAAATGTCGTGATATTTTGTTTTGAAAGTCATCATTTCTAAGTAAAATAAATAATTTGGCTGTGACTTCTCGTAGTTCTTGGACATACAAAAAGGAATTAAGTGAAGACTTTTTAGACATGTAACACAAGATTGGATTTCTATATATATGCCTTTTTTTCAATTTAGATGAGCACAGGTCGTCAACAACTTACCACAATTATACACCTTTCTCAGGAAAATTTATTAATGACGTATTATAGAGCATGCAATAGCAATGGTGAACGTATTTTAAGGAAGAAACTTTATTTCTGAAACCTAAGCTTTTTCAAGTTTCCCTCTATGTGTAAATATTCTTCATTTTGGGTTTATTCAAAAAATAAAAACATAACCGAAAAGCAAGGTGTCAAGAAACTTAAGACGATGCTATTGACAAACGGCTTTTAAAAGGCGCCAACAATTTAAATACGTACAGCAAATGAAGAGAAACAAAAGGAACTGGACATTAACTTTTATTCTCATATACGTATGTGATGCAAACAATCTCATAGCTGGGCTATGATGATGTTAAGGAAACATTTGTTACGAAAAAAAATATCGACTTAACGCTAATCAACGGATACGACAAGGAGAACCGCATGGGGAATACTATCAGAGGCTTCATGTTATCACTAACTGGATACGTTTAAAGCAGGAGCTCGGATAATCCGTAAATATTCCGCCTACGCTCAGAACAAGACAGAATGTAGAAGAAATCTTCACCAAACGTTTCGAACTGACGTGTCCAGCCAGGAACAACTCCTGTAGATCTCCCTTTCCATGACGATATGCAGATTTGAAGCGACTATGTAAGAAAAATTGAAAATTACTGAACACGTCATTTAAGACTGCACTTCTTTCATATTTTAGAAAATTGATAAAAAAGTGACCGCACTGGATATTCCCGTTGACATTGTGGATGTTTTTAGCATGTAGAACTCGGCTAAACAATACAACATAGTAAAAACACCACTTTTATGGATTAGATCGATGATGATGAACAGATGATTGCTGATGCTGACAGCGGCCAATATGTGATGGCCGGTGGTAAACAGGGATTACCCGCGGCGTCGTTCTGTATTAATTGCTTTGGTGATTGCTGGTTGACTCAATCCTTAACACTCTCAATGGTTCTAACATCTATGCTCAGGTATATGTAGATGATGTAACTACATAGTCTATCGATGCCTAGCGACTGTTTGCTCTGAAACACAGGTAACTCTGGACGTGACCGACAATTGGTACTCAAGAATATGGGCTTTCAGTCAATTCTCACAAAACTAAAATTTTTTTTTCCGATAAAAAGGGAGTTGACTGGTGCTAAAAAACATCACCATTTGGGAGTCATACTGGATAACAAAATTGTTTGGTACTGTAAATCAATCGGGCTTATCACCGAGGAGGGCTTTCAAGATGTACATGGCTATGCGGCAGTTGTCTGGTGGAAGTAGCTTTCAGATCATCGCTGCTTTTGTCAGACTACATATAGAGAATGATCTGTCTCTGTTGCATGAGTCTTCTCTTAGCACGCCTTGCCTTTTGATATTCAGATCATCGGCGTAAATCTCAAAGTGTTTTTTTTTAAAAGAAGTCACGCCAACTGTGTTTTGACTTTATGGATATGCCGATGTGATGATGTAATAACACCGAATGGTTATTTCTGGTGAAGTAAGAAATCGACTTTCTCTGTTCTCAGGAATGGTTTCAACAAGAAGAACCAGGAAAGGAGTGAAATCGGGTTTAAATTGATAGTCATAAATCCGATTTGGCACTGGTGCCTTTTTGGAGGACGACAACGATGGAGAAAACTTGGGTATGCTTTCTAAACGGAGGTATAATGCAATTCTGATTACAATAAACGAAAAGATGTTTTATAAGCGCTGTAACATATGTTAAGATTTGAAATTGAAATATAACATAATTTGAGCAAACGTGCCAAGTTATTTTATTCGGTAGCTAGCTTTATGGCTTTAATGATGAAAAATGATTTCGGGCAAGTGGCCACCACGGAACCGTCTTAGGAACTGTATTCTGGAGCACTATCTCACGTATGTTACGCTTGCTGTTGGCTTCCAAGGCTGAAATCGTTGTTGGCTTGTCCGCAAATCATCCAGCGGCGTCAAACCACACGATCTTGGAGGCCAGGCCACAGTTTGATTTTAGGAATAACTTGATGGTTTCGCTGGCAGTATGGCATGTTCACGCACTTTTGGAAACAAAAAATCATTGATGACTAGCCATCGGGCGCCATTTTCGGTGACATATCGATTTTCTTGATTTTAAAAGAAGTATGGTCCTATGATGCGGCAGGACATAAATCGCACCAAACAGTGCATTTTTCGGGTTGCATCAGTAGTGATGGATCACCTTTAGATTTTCTTCGCTCCTTCGACAATTTTGCTTATTATAAAGCTACTGAGACAGAAGTGAGCCTCATCACTAAACAAAATTTGACGGTAAAAAAGTGGATCGGCTTTCAACTATTCAATTAACCAAGTCACAACGCAAACCATGATCGCCTGGCACAAATTTTTGTAGCAATTGAATCTTGTAAGCGGTTAAAACATGATGCTTCCGCAAAAATCTCCCAAACAGTCGATGGACACAAGTCAAGTTTATGCGTACGTCGATGAATTAGTATCTTCCTTCCCCAACACTGGAGTCAACAGCCATTATATCTATGCGCACTCTGTCAGTGGCTTGAAGTCCAAATGTTGCGAATAGCCGATTCACTTAATCGATTATGTTGACCGTTAAATTGGCATAGCTTTCTCTATGACTTTTTTACTAAACACTGATAAAATTTCACAATTTGTATACGCTACTCGAGCATAAGTCTTCGCATGATAACTTTTCTGTTTTCAACAATAACAATACTGAATAAACAAATGGTGTCACTACCAGATGTCTGAGTGTAGAGTTATTGATATTTTAAAAAGTGATTTTCAGCATACTACTAGTATGTATGGCAGATACATGGCTGCGCGTGAAATGTATCGGACCTATATTTTTGTGATCAGAACATTCTCGTGTTTCGTTTCATACTAGATTCGAGTAGATATAACAACAATCCAGTTATTGAAAAAAAAAACACATTTTTAACATGCTACGAGTATTATTAACCTCAGATGCGGCAAAATACTGCCGGATTCCACATTTGAATTTATTTAATCGAATCCTTTATGTTTACATACCACTCTTTTGGTTACATGGTCGCCCTCAAAAATTGCAGTGATGACTGTTTTTCTTTTGATTTAAATGATAACTTAGTTTAAAAATTATGGCACTTGATTTCTTCTGTAGTTTCTGGAAATTGACCCTCCTTAGTAAAAAGTATTTTATAAAGTACTTTCTTGATGGAACCCGTGATGATAGGTTTAGAAAAAGTACCAACAGTGGCTGTATTTTTCAGAAATGGAATAAAAGTCGCGAACATAGCCCATGTGATGCAATGTAAAATGCCAACAATCAAGGAGTCGTATGTGAAGAAAATACGTCATACCTCGACCTTTAAATACAACTTGCTTTTACGGTCGTTTATTTATTGAATTTATTATGTTGGTTGGTTTTTGTATGAAACTAAAATTTAAAAGTGAAGATAGCCGTATTTTTTTTTTGTGATAATAAGGCATTTTTTGTGACTCCTTACAAATTGTTGATTTTTGTAGATAGTACATTTTGCCAACTTTACGTCGACATGCATTCCTTTTCCAGAATCAGGTAAAATAGTTATGTTAGACAATTATTTAGGCACAGTAAGTTAGAAGAAAAATAAATAAGTGAACATTTTTTAGACACCATCTTTTTCTCAATACCTAATGGGAAAAATACTTGCAACTGGTTTTTATTAGTGTAGAGTCCTTACTGTACATTGCTTGAGACATAAAGTTCATTTAAGTTCATTTGACACAACAGATCATGTTAAAAGGTTTTTCCTGTTTTTTTATAGTTCTTAAAAACGTAGGAAAGACATATGAGTCACTCATTTATATTGCATATCAAAATATAAAAGAATGTTATTTAAAATCTAAATAGGATTACATTTTTATGTAACATACACACTAAATAAAATTGACAATGCCCAAAACACAGCAAACAAACATGCAACATTTTGATTTCCTATTAAAAAAAAAAAACAATCACTATGCAAATTAAAAAACCAGATTATAAAAATTTTGAAAAATTAAACAAAAAATATTTTTTGCTGTCATGTCAAGATTAGTGGACCTTTCTGAGGAAATTTTCATATTAAAATGAATGATAATCTCTTTTTTTAATGACATATAGAAAGATCTAAAACTAAATTTAAAACAAAATCACAACACTCGTGTTTTATTTTTTCGCTGAATGAATTTCCAAAGCACAACATATTAGTAGTAGCAGTAGTAGGAATGAAAATATATGAAGATAAAACGACTTTGAATGAATATCAAGATATTGAATATGAAAAATGACATCAATTACTAGGAGTTCTAGTAGACTTTTGATATATGTATAAGGAAAAACAAATCCAAACTTTGGTTTTTAGGATGAACAAAACGAAATTTCAATAAAAAAGAATTAATAACACAAAAAAACAAAAACAGAAAAGGAAAATTTGTTAAAATAAAATAGAAAAATAATAAAATGAAGAGAAAAACAAAAACATTAAACATATTCCCTCACTTTAGTTTGGCTATTATTATTTATTGTATTTGAAGGTCCTACTGAAACAGTAACACTGCCACCGGGTGTTGTCGGTGCGTGTAAAATTCTTTGCAGCCGCATAACCTATAAGAAATTTAAATTTAAAGTTGAGAACAAAAAAAAAAACGAATCAATTTCAAAATTTTTGAAATTCGTTTACCATTATTATGTTATTTTGGTTAGGTAATTTTAATATACCTTCAACTTAAAAAAAATATATAAATAATAATAAAACCAGAATCAAGCTGTTCTATACGAAAAAAAAAACAACAAATTCCAATTGAAAGCAATTAATTTATTTCATTTAGCTGTTAAAACATAATGAAAACGGTTCTGTAAAATTATTAAATACTTTCCCAGCATTGGGAAACTTTAAATGGATACCGGACCTTCTGTGATTCATTTTTGCTCTATGCACGAGATGTAGGTTCATATATGTACATGCCCAGCGTTATTAAATTTTTTGTTTGCAAAATTCTTGAGCTCTATTCAGTCGTGCACCAATCATATGTTCGTAGCTGTTTTTCTAAGACCACTACTCTTAAACCAAATTTTATGAAATTTGCCTGGAATAGGACTTTATTTTCCAGAATAAGGAGAATTCATCCTTTCTTGAAAGTTTCAATAAATGCAACATGCATATCTTATATTATCGTTTTGAAACTTTTTTGACCGCAATGAGGTAATAGCCTCTAATGATTCAAATGACTCTCTGCATATTCAATTTTTTAAGATGTTCTTCATGTCTTGTAAACATATATATTTGGTTAATAAACTTTAGGCCTTCAGAGTTTTTTGTCGAATTTGATATAAAAAATTTCATAACCCAGCTCAAAGTTGATGAACTTGCCAAAAAAGTGGTTATACGAGTACTTAATTTCAATACCAGATTTCTGCTAAAAGTGGAACGGGTAATTTCAGAAATGTGTAGGTCAAGTTCCGATCATATCCTAATTGGACCGAAAGCTTGTTGTTTCTGTTTTTCCTTTAAGTAATCCATTTATGTTTTTTTTGGCCCTCTTTTTTGAACTTTGGCTGGTACTTCAGCTTTCTTCGATTTCCGGAAGTTTTTCTGCTATCGGTTCCTTAACATACGAGTAGATATACTATACGCGAATACGAGTAATAATTTCTTTGTACTTCTTGTGCATTGTGTAACGTTGCGATACAAATTACAAACACACATATGTTAGCACAAGATACTCGTACACAATTGTTCTGTTAGCAAACCTTTGCGTAAGTAGCATTAATCCATCTCAAAATACACCGAACACTAACTCGGTGTAAGATATCGTCATCATAGATATTTGCATTATTTGCGTTTCGGGTCGATAGCTCCCTATAAATACAATATATGGTATGTCTGGAGTTGGGTTTTCTGACATGCAAAAACCTCCACGTTGCATTCGATTTTTCCAGAACTTCAAACCATTAACCATTTAAACAATTATTGAATGTTTTTTGCTGGGCTGTCACGTCACAATGTTAAAAGACAAACGAAAACAATTCTTACATGTTTCCAAAATTTCTTGAAATCTTAGTGTTGTCCATAAAATAGGCCGGTTCGCGCACTGTGAAAATGTACAAGAAAATAATGCCAACCACACAGTTTTACAGTTTTCAACGCTTTTTTTTCGTAGATTTGTACATTCCGTGAACTGGATCACATGCACAGGTTTTTTCTGATGTAACAATATTTCTCCATTCTGTTAGTGCGCTTGCCTTTCATTAATCGGCATTATCTCTAATGAAGTTTAATTACAATACATTGGGTTCTAATTTACGAGTACTACAATAGTCTTACCACATGCCACATTAGCTTTGCTGATCAATAGAAACCTCTCCATCCACTGGTTAGGAATTCGATCACTCCTCATCATTTTGTTTGACTGGCCATTTAAATCCAAAATGTGCTCAGTGTGACCGCTGTGGCCGATTACCTATATTTACTGCTTCGATGCTTGCGCAATTGAAGATCAAAAGCTATTACGTTGGAAGTTTTTATTTAATAATGCGTTGAAATCCCCCTTCAAGGTTCTATTAATTTCATTGTTTTTTTATGTAAGTTAACGACCTTATATATTTCATCAGTTTCAAAATGATTATTTAAAAATAGCATAGAGGGATTAGGAAAAATTAACACATTTTTCCTGAAAGTTGTTGCACAAGTGCACGTTTTTTAACTCAAAATTTACCTTTCAGAGCATGAATCTTGCCTAGTTCTTATTTCGATTTAAATAGTAAATGTTATCAGGGTTTTAAATGCTGGACTAATACATTTTACTGGAAAAACTGTGACTTCAGTATAATTGTTTTCTTTCGTATGAAATGTTGGTTGATTGCAGTTCTATTTTTATGAAATTTCAAAGCTTATGGATTAGTTTTATTTTCTAATTTCATCTCCTTTCAATCTAATGTAATTTGTTCATCTACAAACTTTTTTTTTTGTTTAGGTGAACTGAAAATCAAATCCAGATAGATCAGTTTTCCTATGTGGTGGTAGATATTCTAATCTACAGGTATGGATCACAGAAATGTTTTACATACTTTTTCGATGTAAATGACAAAGATATCGGAGTTAGTAATTATTTGAACCTTAGCCATATTGATGCGGAGGCGCGTAGGTTAACACCAGGGCGTCTAGGTTAAAAATTCAGGCAATACTGACAACCAGAAAATCAATCTTTTGACATCACGATGCCTTTTGTGGGCAGTGGCTAACCGCCGAAAGGAAAATTGCTTTCCGATAATAAGTATTTCACTCTCCCGCTGTGCACCATCACCGAAATATCCTCTTTTTGTCCACAGAATAACAAGACGAAGAATATGTTGTATTGTAGATTGTGGATAGGCTGGATGATTTTCTCTGAGTCTGTAAGCGCCGGATGATAAAGGGCTTGACAATCCAAACCCTCTCAACTTATTTGATTGCTGTATACATATACTCAGATCATAAAAATCTTATGGACTCTTAAAACTCGTGAAACTTTGTCAGTATTCCTCTTTTTCTTTTATTAACTACTGCCTTATGTAATAATAACTATGTATCTTAATTGTTTTTTAATTTCTAAATCTTCCTTGGTGCAATCTTAATATTATTGATGTTTTCATCTTTAATTGAAGTTGAGTTAATCCATATCATGGATTCTTTTTCTTATAATGAGGTAAGTAGTGGAGGGCTGAATTCATTGTCTACTTCGCAATAGATTTGGGCTTCCATTCTGATAATTGCCCACAAAAAAAATAATAATAATGATTATAATTATTTCGTTGGCTCCTCTCATTCATATTCACACAATGCAGAGATAAGATAAGTCAGGCGCAAGGCTCTTTTACTTACTACAATATCTATTCAAGCTCCTTTTTCTCAAATGAGTCCAGATCTGTGCAAGTCTAAAGTGGTTATTTTATTAATGCGTCGAAAATTTATGGATAAGAGCCAATATGATCGATTTCACAGCAAAAGTTTCAATGAGAGATTTATTGATATGACTCACAAAAATGATCTTTCTCTACGTTACGTAAGGCTTTCATTGACCTAAAAGTATAAGTTTACACCTAGGTTCAAAGTAGGCTCTTTTCAGATACATTGTTATTGTAGTAATCTTTTACTTTTAGTTATTTATATTTTTAAAATTTTTTATGAGAAAACCAAGCTACATATACGCGTTTTGAATGGCATTTGGAACCTTGAATTACATCATTACATATAACAAAAAAAAAAAAAAATATGCACATTATATATACTCATTACTCGTATATTCGTATTTATGTAAATATTGCAAAACCATTTTCATTTGTTAAATGAGTATTAGTAAAAGCCAAAACATAAATATCACCTGCAATGCAGATGCATAAGCCAATAATAAAGTATAAAAAAGCCGGCCAATTGTACTTGTTCCAAGCACTATAACTAATCGCCTTTGTAAACAATTTAAATACCATTACCATTGTCCTAAAGAAAAATTAACTTTTAACAAAACTAAAAATATCTAAGCAAACACAAAATTATATTTCCATTGCACATCGATATTAACAAACATTTGTTTTTGATTGTTTTTTTTATTGTATTGTTTTGTTTTTCAATTTTTATGTTTGCCAACACACATTATTTTTTTTACTAAACTTACCGCATCCTGGAAATAAAAAAACAAAAAAAAGAAAAATAAATTTACAAAAAAAATAAAATGTACAATTAAGTTTAACTTCTTTTGTTGCTATTTTTAGCACTCTTTTTTTTTTTTACGAAAACTGTTTGTTTCGTTTTAATTCGCGATCTGTTTGTTTGTTTTATTTTTTGGTTTAGATAAAAATTATTTACAGAACAAAATGCGCATGCAAAAAAGTTATTTACTAATTTTGATCAACTATTTTGAGTTACAACTCAAGTTAAGTTGATCGCTTAGCGTCTACAAAATTTAAGTTAATTTTAGCCTTTCCCTAAAATATATATATAAAAAAGAAAATCCTTATAGATTTCCTGCTCCCGTGTTTTCAGTTATTTACAAAAAAAAAAAAAAGATTGATAAATTAGATTAAGGAAAACATACCTTTCTGTTGCCTTTGTCACCGGGATTTGTACCGGCTGCACTTCCAGCAGATGATGGAAACGATCCGGTGGCAATGTTCGAAAATGGTACGGGTTCCGAAAATTTGATCGTATGTAAAAGTTGCATAACAACATTTGATACATTGCGAAATGAAAGCTTACGACGACTAACGAGTGCAGAGCGGACACCTAAAGTGTTAAGCATTAATGGCTGAAAATAAATAAAGAACAAAAAAATGAAAATATTCCATGAGATGAGTCAAGCGATACAAATTTAACTAGGCAAAGTAACTTGCAATACTTCTAAATTCTTTAACATTCTATTTAATAGTTCAAGCATTTAAATAAAGGTACAAGTATTAAATCCTATTACCTTCCTTCTGTAGGGTGGTGGCACAATAAAATACGTATCAACATTTTGATCTCTTAAATAGGAAGATCTTTGATCTCCATGTCCGGCTTCGACTTCATACTCTCCGGAGAGAGAGTCAAGAGTCGCTCTGGTTACGTGAACTCTACCAGGCTCACCGCCAGATTCCATATGATTTGCAAGAGTTACATCATTAGACCATACATCAAATTGCCATTTCCTTAGACCAAGGACTCCACAAAGTACACGACCAGTATGGATTCCAACTCTCATATTCAGAACAACATCTGTAGCTTCCACAACGGTTCTATAATTATTCAAAATTTTAAAAATTTAAGCCTGAGATATTTTTGCAAATGCAAAAGTTTATACTTACGCTATGGCATCAATCATATCCAAACCCATTTCTACAGTACATTTAGCATGATCCTTACGAGGCTCTGGCAGACCAGAGACGCAATAATAACAATCGCCTAAGATCTTAATTCTCAAACAGTGGTTATCCTGTAATAATGAAATTGATTAAACATTGAGATTGATGAGAATATATGGAAACCTACGTGAGCTAGTTGATCGAAGCGTCCAAACAGTTCATTAAGCAGTCTTACTAATTCCTGGGCACTACATTGTGAGGCTAATACAGTAAAACCAACAATGTCAGCGAATAAAATGCTTAAAATAAAATAACAATAAAATTGATTAATATTAAATGTTTTTAATTTTGAGGAAAATATTTCGAAAACACAGTTTTGAAAGTTGTTCAATTCTGGCTGTCAAGTTTACGTTCTTCTATAAATAATTTACAATTATAAAACAAAACACTCCCGGTTACTTGATTATCCTCAGTTGAAATTTGCTCATAAGTCGTACAAAAGAAGCCTTATTTCATGAATTTGTATGGATGATTTGTACAACTGAGACTATATATTTACGGTCCATTAGCAGCGATTTTGATAAGAAATTAGATGTATGCAATATGCCTTTTTATTCTATTTACGAGTAAAACAGGACATTCGTTCCGAACGAGTCGTTCGTTGTAAATTCAAATCGTCCGGCAGTTCAAAATATGGTAATTTGAGTTTCATTTTAATTTTATTTATTGACTGATTGCAAGATGCATAATAGCAAAACGCTTACAAAGGAAGAAACCGGATAAATTATTGTACTTAAGTAGGAAAATAGTTAATTATTAGTGTGATATTGCGAGATGGTTGAGATCATTTTTAAAAAAATTCAGAAAACTATGTATAATAAGAGGCGTACACAAGAGCAACTCCAGAATAGAACGAAGGTAAATTTTGCGCGAAGCATCCAAGGCTCGAACGTTGAGTGTTCTTGTCGATAGCCTAAATTGATATGAATTTTTATTTGCCCGTACTCACTGTTAATCCATCTTTTCTGCCAGCTTGTCGAAACTCATCGGAGTCTTGGAAATCTGTCTGGATACTTAATGGTAGTCGGTAAATAATGAACAGTAAACTGAACTGCAATAGTCTGTTGGAGCACTTCTGTAGCTTACTAAACCCTCGCGCGGGCGAAGTATATTACCACTATGCCTCACCCAAAGGGGAAAATTTTTATCCTCGATCGACCAAATTCATTCAATGAAGTTGTCCAAACGATAAATGGTCTCAAGGATGGTAAAGGCGCTGGGTCGGATGGTATACTTTCGGAGTTCTATAAATACCTGAGTAAAACGCTACATAGAAGCTTACCTTGTTGTTTGATATAATGAAATCCTGGAGATCGGCGAAATGCCAACCTGCTTTAAGGAAAGTATAATATTCCCAGTTTTTAAGGAAGGATGCACATCTGAACATACAAACTATTGGGGATTTCATTCCTCAATGCCCCCACTAAAATCTTTAGCACAATCTTACAATACAGACTATCACCACGGATTGAGAATCATAAGCTACGAGTATTTAATGACAAAGTCATTGCTCATAGCAGCAAATATAAAGTATTGCTCTTTTCAGCTGAGACTGAATAAGTATGGGGGGTGGGAAGTCAGTCAGTATGATACCGTCGAGAAGTTATTTCGTCATAAGTACATTTCGTCCTTCATTGAATACACCGAACTACATGATAATAAGGGAAACAGGTTTATCTCCATTCTTTATCAAAACTCTCAAACTCCAGGTCGACTATTTCCTTAAAGTTCTAAAAATCAATAGCGCTTTAGGCAATGCAACCAGTTCAGGATGGTTCAAAGTTTGGCTAGAGTTGTCAAGAAAGTGTGAGCTAAACACCGAGCTCTCCCATTGTAAAGAATGGAAACCGCGACTCTGTCATCTAATATCTAAAGTTGACATGACGGCTCGTAAAACCTATATTGAGCAAACTTCGGGATCTACTAATGTATATGAATGAATGACAGCAGCCTAAATCACAGCACAACGTCCCTTTCTTGTGCAACTTATGTAAACTGAAGGAAAGGGAGGATACTAAACATTTTATTTGAAGATGCCCAGTTTTAAAGGGTGCGCAAAAGTTATCGTCGGATGATTTACATTGCTTCTTAATGAACGTAACGTCAAAAAGCTAGTTCAGTATTGCACAAATGCATTAAGGCATTAAGCTACCGGAAAAATATAGAAAATGAATTATTTTAAAACCGTGCTTTTTTTTAATGAAAGGAATTAGTCTTACTGAAAACTTATAGTTTTCATTATCTAATCTAAAAAAATCTAATCTATCCATCTTTTGTGATTATGTTTCAATAGATGCAAAGAAGGGAAATCCCCTGAACTGCGCCAACTACAAGGGAATATGAGAAAGTCTTCTCCTATTGGATATAAAATCCTGTCTGTCGCATTATGTGAACCCCTAAGGCCCTTCATCAATAGCCTGACTGGCCCTTATCAGTGTGCTTTTAGGCCATGAAAGTCAACCATAGATTAAATTTTCACTTTACGGCAGATCTTGGAAAAAACTCAGGTGCTCCAAACCGATACACCCCACCTCTTCACCTATTGTATTTCAAAGCCTCAAAGTCGCATATTACAGCATCTATAGGACAGAGCGATGTCTGATTTTGGCATCTCTGCCAAGCTCATTCGACTATGCAGGATAGCAATGGATAGTGATACTGGTTTGTCAAGGTCGGTAATGACAAAACCGAGACCTTTAATGGCGTTCAAAAGACAATGCATTGTATTTCCACAACATTCCTTTTTCCAAAAGTTTGTTCGGTTTTTCCCATACGCAGACGATATTGACAAAATGTGAGGAATACAGCGAACTACCAATGGAGCGTTTGCGACTATTGAAGTACAATAGAAGCGGCAAAGAAAACTCTGTCAACAAAAAAGGACACAAAACATCGGCGCCTAGGACAAAACGTCACGATAGGCAGCTACAACTTTGAGGTAGTAAGGAAGGGACTTTATTTACCTCGGTAAACCGCCATCTCAGTAAGTATGTAAGTTGCAAACGTACAAATGACAAACAATTGACTTTTTCCCTGGTGTCAAATTCATCATCAGACGACAGGTCATCTTATCCAAATTCTTGTGCCTGGGTAAGTAATACTACATTTAAAGCTATTTAAAGCAGCTATAGGCCTAAATATCTTCAACTTGATGATCGGAGAGACCATAGCAAAGAAAGAGTTCTGTTGTATCTATAGGATGAGCAGAAAGATATATGTAATACTTGTGTCGCTTAAGACTTGCACATACTAAGGTGGTTTAAAATGTGTAGTGTCCCGTAAGGACACTTGCAGTCTAAATCGGCATATCTGAGACACAGGAAGTTTTTTTAGGGCTGTCCTGAAAAGGCCAAAAAAATATAAAAATCGGAGTAGCAGAAGCCAACTAGGGCAATGAAAATGTTTCTCGAAACTACTATACCATCCTAAGTTAAGATTTTATTTTCCATTTGGATAGAGAAGGGTATGATCTAGGATGACCTTTATACAATTAGCTCGTGAGATTATGGCGCATATTAGCACAAGATAAATCAGTAGGCTTCCTCTTTTTCAAAGCGAAAACCTTTGTTTTGAGAGGACTAACTCAGACGTCATTCCTGGAAGCATTTGGAGTATACAGATGCTTGGTGTAAGTCAACATAGATCCGCAAAATCTGGGCGCAGATAATAGAAAGAATGGTGGCAAAATTGTATTATCAACATTCGGAAAGTTGGAAACACTCTTACTCGTCTGAGCGAGCTGTATGTTGGGGACGAAAAAATCAGGTGAGCAGTGTTCCAAGTACAACGTTAAACTCGGAGGCCTTACTGATCGAATAGAAAAGGAGGATACAGTTGGCAATGACGTGATTGATTCTGCAAATGAACGGAGCATCGTCGTGGAAAATACGCATTTGTCATATCTTAGGATTGACAAGGGCAGACGAAAGATTGATCATATTGCAATATACGAAAGACAGTATTCTGTATGCCCGCAGACTATGAGATGCCAAAGTTGACTTGGACCACTATTAAGTATTATCTAAGATATGAATGTTGTTATTATTGTTGATTCCTCATCAGCGGTATTAAGGGAGAAGCACCAGTAGCGATGCGAAGGAGGCCAACAACAAACACGTCGTTAAGCGGCGAATATCGGCGGGTATTTGCAGCTAAGCAGAAAGTTGCATACAAGGACGAAGGCTGAGGTGGGCACATACCAGCAGAGCTGAAAAATCGAACATAAGTCTCTGAAGGATAAAGAAGGAATTTGAAAAATCCGAAGTCAGGGAACTTGAAAAACGCTAGTTTATACCGGAAATAATATAAATGGAGCAGCTGCCCAGGGATCGAGCTTATAGAGACATTTTGTTTGAGATCTACGATTACATTTGACTGTAAGTTACCAACTAACATTCAAAAAAAGTTAGCAAGGGTGGTGAGTATAGAGTTGATAGCCATACACCACCATATACTTGCCTCTAACTGCTTTGTTGCTCCAAAAATGTATTTTGAACATTGACAAGCTCAAAAACGTCCATTTAGTGGAATAGGGAGTATCGACTCGCCAGGTAAAAAACCTGGTGCAAAGACAGTGTTACCCAGTTGTCATATATATACAATAGGTATGTAAGTCTACTTAGTTGCAGCAGGAAAGAAAAAAAAAAACGGCTCATATATTTGTAGGCATTTGTTGCCGCGATCGGCCGGATTATCATTGGATTCTTTGCTTTCTGGGTCAGTTATGGTGCTGTCATTACTAGTTTATCCAATTTAACTTACCACTGAGATGGCAGTGGTTTTCTTACAATACAGCCGATTTCCTCGCAACTTACCTGCAACATCCTACAAAACTTTTTGTAGCGGCAAGATGCAAGTGAATGTGGTCCCAACTCTCTCAATTTTGTTGCCAAAAACTTTTTTTATTAATACATAAATAACTATTTAAAATACATACATACATGACACGAAGAACAAAAGCCAACAACTTTCTTATATTGTATTGGGTCTACAAGTAAGTTTCCAGCGTTTGTCAGAGATGGCGCCACCAGTGGATCCCGGGCAGAAATGTCAGACCCCATGTATTTTATTTGTAGGTTTTGTATATGGCAACAACTTTGCAGCGTTATATTTGAGCAGTTCTATTTGCGGGAAGCGCTGCTTTTATTCTTTAATATGAAGAAAAGTGCGGCTTAGGCCTATCGTTTGCTTTCGGAAACTTATGGGGCGGAATGGATTGGTGAATCGACGTGCCGCGAGTGGTTCAAACGGTTCAAAAGTGGTGATTTTGGAGTTGAAGACAAAGATCGCCCCGGAAAGCCGAAAAGTTTTGAAGACGAGGAATTGGACGCTTTACTGGATGAGGATCCGTGTCAGATTCAAGAAGAACTTGCTGCATCATTGGGCGTCGCGCAACAAGCCGTTTCCCTGCGCCTAAAAGCACTGGGATTCATTCAAAAGGTTGGAAACTGGGTGCCGTACGAATTGAAGCCAAGAGACGTCGAACGGCGATTTTGCATGTCCGAAATGTTACTGCAGCGGTATAAAAATAAATCATTTTTGCATCGTATTGTCACTGGTGATGAGAAATGGATTTATTATGATAATCCTAAACGCAGAAAATCGTATACAAAGCCCGGCGAGCCCGCCCAATCGACGCCGAAACGAAATATTCACGTGAATAAGGTCATGCTCTGCATATGGTGGGATCAAAAGGGTGTCGTATACTACGAACTGCTTCCGAGTGGTGAAACCATCAAAGGACCATTATATCGAACCCAACTAATTCGTTTGAAGCGGGCATTAAAAGAAAAACGGCCAGAATATGAGACCAGGCATGAGTCCGTCATTTTTCATCACGACAACGCTCGGCCACATGTTGCGGTTTCGGTGAAAAACTATTTGGAAAATAGTGAATGGGAAATTCTGCCTCACCCGCCTTACAGTCCAGACTTGGCACCATCTGACTACCACTTGTTTCGTTCGATGCAGAACGCTCTTACAGGAATACGCTTCAGCTCAGTAGAGAAAATCAAAAATTGGCTCGATACGTTCTTGGGCTCGAAAGACGAGAAATTTTTTTGGTCGAATTCATAAATTGCCAGAAAGATGGGGAAAAGTTGTAGCTTCCGATGGACGATACTTTGAATAAAGCATTGTAACTATGTTTTCATAATAAAACTTCAAATTTTGGAAAAAAAAATCGCTGGAAACTTACTTGTAGACCCAATACAATGCCATACTTTGCATTCTTTTACAGTAGTCATTCATTGAAAGACTGATTCAATCAAAATTTCCTTAAACTATCTATGTATGTGCATATGTACATGTGTATGCATGTATTCAGTACTAAGTATTTCGAGTGGTATGAAGATAATCAATTGATTTGGTTTTCCAACAATTTATGTATGCATTTACTCTAGTTCTAAAAAGCTATTTTTTATTTTTATTTTTGTTTCGACTTTGGTTAATCATCAAAATCGTTTTACAGCCGATCCAAGTGCAGTTTTATTTTCCTGATGATTGAAGAGAATATCTATTTACGGTCGAGGTGGCGCCAAAACACCGGACTGACCACGATTTAAGTAAAATGGAGAACCATTAGCTAGAATGACATTCTGGAAGAGGTTAAAATTGAAAAGGATTTAAAAGTGAAGAGCCGACTACATTGTGATTAGAAGATACACGGAATGACGCAAGCGAATACTTACACATGAGTATTTTCTCCCACAGTTTTCTTTAAAAATAATATGTAGTAATAATAAAAAAAAATACTTCAATATTTTCAAATAACAATATTTTTTATTTTTATTTTTTTCAAAATGGTTTTGAATTTGTGTGCCATTTGGATATATTTTATCATTCAAGTGGAATTTTTCAAATGAATCATGCTACTTGGTTGTTGCACCCTCCTATATTGTTGAATAAGAAATATATGGGTAGTATATTTATATTTTTATTAAAAATTAAGAAATATTTTCAGATATGTTTATCGCAAAGTTATAGATTTATGCAGAGGATAAATATAAATGACTACACGAGCTTTATTTGATATATCTAATTATGATATTTTGACTTATTTCTGCTTCTAACTCTGGTGCTTCCTCTGGATGGCTGATAGCTATTCGCTTATTCCTTTTTATTGTTTACGCACCAAATAATCGCCCGCTATATTCTGGCATTCATGTCGATAATGTTGGCATATAGGGGCAGTTTGACTGATTTTTTTTTTAAAGTTAGAGATTTGCGCAATTCTTTTATTAGGTTGTACCACACCGAATGACTCTTGTCCAACGTATTCGTAATTCAAGGTCAAATATTCTTTTTGACGCAAAACCTTTAATGACCTCTGCTCGGTTTCAGTCTTCAGTATTCTGCAGGCAAAATGAGTGCAGACTGCAGAAAAGGTGATAGTCCCTTTGGGGAAGGAGTGTATGATGGATGGGTGGGTTAGAATTTTGAATCACAACTCTAGTAGTTTTTGATTCCACCATGCTCCTTGACCAGTCAATGCTGCATCCACTATGTCAATTTCCTTACAATACTTGAAGGGGTTATCGTTTCTCTTGGTTAAAGAAATTATATATTGATTCGTCCTTTCGATGTACACCAGACGTTTTTTTGGATGAACACCGAGTTTCAATCTTTTGTCGACATCCATGATGCTGTCTTAAGCTAGGCGATGAACAAAGGTTCTAGCCGCGCGCCGTGGTTTTTGAGACTCGTTCAGTTAGTTCATGGGGTACCCACTTGTCGAGTTTAATAACTTTTCCTATGAGATTGTCATAGGGACCACTCTCATGTTATATGTAATGTTCCGCAGCGATTTCATTGGGTCTCCATCTACCTTTGCTCTTAAGGGGTTACACCACTCCAGGATTTTCAAAAAATCGATTTTTATTTTATTGCTTTCAATGGTCCCTTAGGACCCCAAAAATGATGTCAAAAAATATTATGACCGGGTAATATCTCATAGTACTTGTTTTTAAAAGTATGGTACAAGGCCGCTAGGTAGGCAGCGAGCCTCTTTAAAACTTCAAACGCGTGTATCTCAAAAATGCATTTTTTTAAGTTGGCCGGAAACATAACTCAGACAATTTTCAAGCGATTCACTTGAAATATTGAATATGTCTTGAAAAATACATTGTCTATGGAAGTACGTTGGATTTTTTTTTATATTGGATAGATCATTTGTTATTATCAATTATCTCATGATTTTTTAGGCAAATTTTTCACTTTCCACATTGGAAGTGCGCCATTTGGGCAAAAATTAATATATCAAAAAAAAAACCTACGTACTTTTATAGCAGTTATTATATAAAATCAAAAAAAAAATTATTGGCTTATTATAATTCAAAAATTACAGGAGCTGTTGACCTTGAAAAAACGGAGACGTAATCGCAAAATCGCTGCACAGCCGCCACTTTGAAATTAATCGATTCAAAAAAATTACTGTTGCACAACTTTAAAGCTTTTACAGAAGTACGACCATTTTAATTGATGATGCATTGATCTCGAGATTTTGTTTCTGCTTATAAATGTCAAATCGTGTAACCTTATTATTGTGATACGAGGGCGGGTCAATAATTCTGTGCATTTTTGAATTTCTGACCTCTTTACTGAAACAGCAACACTGCTCCTGTCAACAGGCATTTGTCAGTTGACTCCTGTCAAAATTTAAACTTGCTGCGTCAGTTAGTTTGTGTTTGACAGCTATTTTTATCAGACTACTCACTAATTTGAGGAGAAAATGGAAAAAAGTGAATTTCGTGTGCTTATTAAGCATTATTTCTTGCGAAAAAAAACCATTACCGAGACCAAGGCTAAGCTTGATAAATACTGCACCATCGATTTCAATGGTAAAAAAGTGGTTTACTGAATTTCGTTGTGGCCGTACAAGCACTGAAGATGCCGAACCTCCTGGACGCCCAGTTGAGGTCTCTACACCCGAAACAATCGAAAAAATTCACGATATGGTGTTGGCCGACCGAAGATTGAAAGTGCGAGAGATTGTGGAAGCCGTAGGGATCTCGCATGGCTCAGTGGTTTCAATTTTGAATGATCACTTGGGCATGAGAAAGCTTTCCGCAAGATGGGTGCCGCGTTTGCTCACAGTCGACCACAAACGCAATCGTGTAACAACTTCACAGGAAGGTTTGGCGTTGTTTAATCGCAATATGGAGGAGTTTTTGCGCCGTTTTGTAACCGTGGACGAAATATGGATCCATCACAACAAACAACAGTCAAAACAGTGGGTTTCTAAGGGTGAATCGGCGCCAAAGAAGGCCAAGGTGGGTTTGTCAGCCAATAAAGTTATGGCGACTGTTTTTTGGGATGCACGCGGGATAATCCACATTGACTACCTTCAAAAGGGAAGAACAATCAATGGGGAATATTATGCCAACTTATTGGACCGATTCAATGACGATTTGAAAAAAACACGACCTCATTTGGCCAAGAAAAAAGTTCTTTTCCACCAAGACAATGCAAGGGTGCACACATGTGCAGTTGCCATGGCAAAAATCCATGAATTGGGCTATGAATTGCTCCCTCATCCACCCTATTCTCCAGATTTGGCTCCGAGCGACTACTTCTTGTTCCCAAACCTGAAGAAATGGCTTGGTGGAAAAAGATTTGACTCCAATGATGAAGTCACCTCGTCATTTTGAGGACCTCGACAAATCATTTTTTTTGGAAGGGATAAAAAAATTGGGGAAGCGTTGGACAAAGTGTATAGAGCTCAAGGGAGTCTATGTTGAAAAATAAAATTATTTTTTTATCAAAAAATCTGTTTTAATCCAAAAGTCACGGACTTATTGACCCGCCCTCGTATTTTGCCCCAAAGTTTTATTCCTCAAAACGGTTGCAGAAACAGTAGCAACCAGCGTAAAGAAAAAGCCACAGTGATGAAAAAGTGGAGCATTAGGCTAGGCTAACTGAAATTAAAATGCTCTGCGAAGAAATTAAAAAAAAGTTCTTAAAGCGAAAAACAACAGTATTAAGTCTAAACCTCAAAATTAGTCTGCTTTAAGTTCTTTCTGTATCGGTAAAGTACCTTACCGAAAGGACGAACAAGACAAAATTCGTGAAAATAACTGGATACGAGTATTGCAGTATTGCAGTGTAGGCCGGGCAATCTACCTAAATAGTAACACAACAAAAACAAGGCGAAAGAAAGCCGGAAAAAAGAAAGAATCAGCGAAACAACTACTCGAACGGAAAAGAACCGATTAGATATGAAAATAGGCAATTCATCTTGAAGACGTTGTTGCAATTTAATTATATTAATTACATCAAAAATACTGAAAGCTAGAATTTAGTGTCCCATAATCTAAGTGGTCAGAAAATACAACGGTACAGAACAATCCAGAAGAGTTGATACGGCTCGAAGCTGAACGAAAAAACCGATAAGTCAGGAAAAGCTTAAAACCATTAAAGAAACAGCAGCCAAATATATCTCAAAAAAGCTCTGGTCACAAAAACGTTAACAAAAAAGTGGCAAAAGAAAGATGCAAATCACTCTAACACAATAGGGTAAACCACCCAATCATTGGCACTTTAAGAATACCCACCACTTATTTGGCTCATAGTAATTGGAGAATTAAAAAAAAAATTTTTTTAATTTACAATTATGTTTTTTTTTTCAATAAAAATTAACAAAAGAGGAACAAATTCAATAAAAATATTATAAATAAATAAAAAGTGAACTCATTTCTATTTGCCAATAATTGGCAATCCAATGATTGGCACATTTGATTTTGTAGCTTTTAAAGCTTTATTAAATTAATTAAAATAAAAGGAACAAAAAATATAGCACAGAAAAGAATAAATAGGTAAATAATAATTTATATTTAAAATTAAGTTTAAGTCTTTTCAGTCATGGGTATTCATAAGAACTTTGATTTTCTGTATCTAAGTTTTTTTTAATTAAAATTAATGAATATAAATAAAAATTATTGAGACAAAAATAAATGTAGGTAATGAATAAGTTAAATTGTAAGTAAATATAGAAATATATATTATATATTATAATATATATATATTATATTACATATATATATATTTTATTAAATTACTTTTTTTATGATTTAAGTAATTGGTATCATTCATATTTAAGACTTTTGCAGACTAGCTATTTCTTTTTGTAAAATCTTCGAGGCGGAATACCCTTACTCGTACTGGCAAGTAATGTAGCATAATCTGGAAGAGTTTTTGGATCATCGAACACAAGATCTTTTAAACTTTCAAAGGAAATTTTGCTTTGAGTACTGAGTTTTTCGTTTGATATTATATCGATTTTAGGTTTTTCCCCCCACAGGTGTCATTTTTATTATTTTTATTTTTTAATTATTTTATCCTTTCTGTCTTTATTAATTTCCCGTTTCACCTTTCTTTCAGTCCTTTCTTTTTCAAGCCTGTCTTTTTCATCATTCTTTTTCGTATAAATGTCTTGCCAATCCTTGGAAGTTCCAACATACGGAACATTTAAGCTTGGATTAATCTTTCCTTTTCTTTCTTGAATTTTTGGCCATACTAAGCATTCAGATATTAGACTATTGCTGATACTTCTTCTGAGTCCTGTACTATAGGCATAGCCTCAATGTCCACTTGATCAAAAGACTGGTCTGCAACGTTTGAATACATAGCTTTTGACGGCTGGATATGACATTTCCATAAATTCCGTATTTGACGGGTTTTTATTGGCCAATGACAAAATAGAAGTGGTTTCTTCTGTTGAGCTCAAAAGTTCATTTTCCACTTCATCTTCTTCATTCTGGTAGGGCTTTTGTGGAATGTAGCTCCATATCTTTCGTAGGCTCAACAATTCGCTGCTTTCCCTCGTGGTCTTATTTTTCAGCTTTTTCATAATATTATCTCCTGCAAGATTCTCGAAGATACTGATATCCATTGCTGGATTTATATCCCTTGGCACTTGAATCTCATCACCGTCTGTTTTTCCCAAACATTTCGAATAATCGATACTCTTTCTATACCACACGCAACAATCCATTTGCGATGACATTTGACTTTAACTTTGTAACCGCTGTTTTTAAAACTGAAGCAAAATGTAATTTTGTTAATGCTTCAGTAGGATTTTCCAGGCGCCAACTTAAAACTGCTTTCTTCCACTCATTTCTTAAGGGTTTAAAAGATGAAACGTCTGCTGGATGAAAAATTCTAGTAGCGTTTAGATATAAAGCAACCAAAATAATTTGCAGCTGCTTGCATTAGGTGCTTATTTCATATGTTAAGTGACTTTTGTGGTCATCAACGAATAAAATAACAGCTAGTTTGATTTCTTCCCTTACTAAATAAGGGTGGAGCACATTGCCTATGTAAGAGGGTTGTCTGAAAAGTTGTAAAGATAACGGCACTCGTCAGTAAAAGCTAGTGAGTGCTAGTTGTGCATCTTTTGGCAGTTACTTACCGAAGTTTCAGTCATTTTGGACGCGCAGTTTTTAGTGAAAATGGAAAAAATTGAGTATCGAGCTGTTATTAAATTCTTGTTTTTGAAAGGCAATACGCCTGCGCAAACCAAAAATGAGTTGGACTTTGTGTATGTGGACTTTGCACCATCATTTACCACAGTGAAATTTTGGGCAGCTGAATTTAAACGTGGCCGTAAGAGCTTGGGAGATGATGAACGTTCGGGACGTGCAGAAACTGCAACCACTGACGATAACATTGCTAAAGTTCACCAAATGGTGTTAGACGACTGCCGCATTAAAGTGAGAGAGATAGTAGAGGTTTTGAAAATGTCCAAAGAACGTGTTTGTTACATACTCGTATTAAATCAAAAAAACGTATTCGAATGAACATTTCCAACGCTCTGTTGGCGCAGTTTAGGTGCAATAAATCCGAGTTTTGGCGCCGATTAATTACTGTAGATGAAACTTGGATATACCATTATACGCCCGAAACAAAAATTCAGTCAAAACAGTGGACTGCAAAGGGCGGGCCGGCTTCAAAAAAAGCAAAAACTGTTTTTTCGGCTGGGAAAGTGATGGCGACTGTTTTTTGGGATAGTAAAGGAGTTATCTTAATCGATTATCTTCAAAAAGGAAAAACCATTACAGGAGCATACTACGCATCATTGCTTGCTAGGCTGAAGGCAGAAATTGCGGAAAAACGGCCACATTTGTAGGAAAAGAAAATCCTGTTTCACCAAGACAACGCGCCGTCTCACACCTCAGCGGTTGCCATGGCGAAAATCCATGAAGTACGGTTTGAACTACTTGACCATCCACCTTATTCTCCAGATCTAGCCCCAAGCGACTTCTTTTTGTTCCCTCATCTAAAAACTGCATTCGGAGGACAGAGATTTTCGTCAAATGAGGAGGCAATCACCTTCGTGAACAATTATTTTGCAGAGAAAAACGACAAGTACTATTTGGACGGGTTAAAGAGATGGGAGCATCGCTAGGAGAAGTGTGTAGAGTTACAAGGAGACTATGTAGAAAAATAAAAAAAAAAATTTGAGAAAAATGTCTTGTATCATTGTTTGGTCGGAAACTTTTCAGACAACCCTCGTACTCATAAAAAACTTCGGACTTCATCCACCCTGTACACCCCAATCTTTTGGAACAGACGATATAATCTCTGCTGGGATCCTTTTATATGGGTAGATCTAGATGATCATCGAGGGAGTACAATCACCAACAGCAGAAAAAGTGAATATAGGTAACTGTGATGGCAGTTTTAGCTTGGGCATGATCAACCTCGTAAACGTTTTTACTCCCCTTTTTCGCAAAAACTTTTTCATTTTTGGGGCACAGCTGGAATATAGTCTCGTCACCATTCAAAACTCTTTTAGGGTCTTTTAAGATTTCAAAGTATCCATTTTCCTGTTCTCCAAGACCTGATCTAACAACTTCAGACGTTCTAAAAGTTAAATCTGGCTGCCTTCAAACAAAAGAATTTTACCATTTTTCGCCAGGTAGATTGTTAATAAAAGTGTTTGGCATTTGGTTTTTAGTCAAAAATTGCTGGACACTGATTTTTAGTTCCAACTTGCGTTGAGGGAATCTTTACGTCATTTAAGCTCTGAGTCCCAATCAAGAGGGGTTGGGAGGAGTGCTAACAATAGGGCTGTTTACCCTATATGGTCAAGCTTCAATATCAAAAATTGAGAGATTTTTGTGAAACTTGGCCTTTCGCCAATTAGTGAGTGTTGGCGATAGCGAAGGTGTTGTCGAATAAAAGAGAAGCAACAGACTTTGTACACTATATTGGTGTACTCCAAATAAGCCCCAAATTCTTTGATTTTTCTCAGAAATGATAATTTTGTTCCTAAGCGCATGGAACCAAAAGCGAGGCTCACGTCAATAAAGAAGATTTATTTGTCTCGCCGAATTTTAGTCTGTACACATGTTTGCTGATGATGTCACAGCTATCCTAGAGAGAAACCATGGAATGACAAGAAGTCTTATAGACCGATTTCACTTCTCCTAATTTTAATCAACGTTTTCGAGAGGATACTACTTAAGCCAATACTTCCGGTTATCGACTAATCATCAGTTTAGGTTCACACCAACGTAATTGAGAACCCTTTTGAAATTCAAGTTGCAACAGCTCTTGCCCTTAAGTCTACACAATATACTGACAACGTATCTCGAGAAAAGACTTATCCGTGTCAGACACGGAAACCAGTTTTTGCAATTTAAAGAAATTTTAGTCTACTATGCAAGCAGTAGATAAAACGATCCAAAAAACAACGATTGAAATGAATAGACAAATGCCCGGGGAATTGCTCTCAATGAAACCAAATCTTTTAACTTACTAAAAAACAAGCATGGTGCCAATTTGGTCTTTAAGACCAAAGAAAAACCAACCCGAAACACGTGTGTTTCATATAAAAGAGCCTTGCTCAGTTTTTTCAAGTCCCTTTTCCAATCAATTTATTAATGTACAGTTCTATGCATAATTACAAAAAAAAAAACTCGTGTTTTTCAATTAACCTTAAATACTCGTAATAATACTCGTAAAAAGAAAACTTATTTTTGGATGCTTTATTGGGATCCATCACTTAATTCGCTGTTGTCATTTAAGGGTAGCTGAGATATTAATGTTCGAACTATGGACATTCACAGAAAAATAAAATCGATATATTTTGAGTTCTAAATTTAGAATTATATTCTTCCAAATATATGTATATGTTGCTACAAAAGCTGATTAAATAATATTTTTGTTGTTCTGGTTTAAACAAGCGATGATGATATTGCTATACAGGCGCCTGTGTTAATGTTATCCTTGCCCTAGGTTTCCTTTGCAATTTTTCTTTATATTGTACCATCAGTTACCATGAGTAGAACGATTCCAATTGCTCTACTATTCTCGTAGAAGGAGGCAGTTGCATAATAACTCGTTTGTTTTACCATTTTCTACCATGAAAAATACAATCTTACTTAGATTTAAATTAAAGCCTTTGAACAACTCATTCTATGAGTGCTGCCAATTAAAAAATGCGATGTAGAGACTTGTTAGTTCGAAAATAGAACTGTAACTGTAACTGTTTTGTAAAGTTGAAGTAAGTATTGCAATTTGCATCAAGTAAACTTAAACTGATTGTGGAAACATTTTAATTTTGTATAATTATAAGTCCTTAGACAGGGGCTTTCTATGTCAGTATTATAAGTTTTCCATATTTTCCTTTGGCTTATAATGATTGTATGTGCTCATACAGGCTAAAATGGCAATCGCGTGCTTGACCGTTAGCATAATACTGGCCTAAGCCCTCATAAAGCTCACAACCCTATTGAGAAGAGATAAAAAAAAAATGTGACGAACCTACTAATAGCCTTAAATATGTTAGTAACGGATTCACTGGCAAAATATGTATTAAAGTACAACGATCTTCGGATCAGCACGTGGAAATTCTCGACTGCTATAAAGCAAACATACATAAGTCTCATAAGCAACCACCGAGCTCCGGCCGAGGAGGAGGACGACCTTATCAAAGACTGCTTCTACTCGTAACTTTGTAATATAGTAGGGAAGAGCAGCCTCCACGCCATCACCTTCCGAAACGGACACATGCTAATTGATTTTCCCCCGGGACGTATTATAACTATGTATAGCCAACACATGGCTTCCACAGTTTGATATCCATAAAGGACCTGGCTGACTCCTGATAAATAAACCGTCAACCAAATTAGTCATATTGCGATTAATGCAAGGCATTACTTCAGTGTTTTTATGTGCAAACATTCCGAGGAGGTAATATTGATTCGGACCATTATACGATTATTGTTGTACGGATGCGGATATCTGCAGCACCTACAAGCCAGTGAACTATTGTGATTTCCGATCGAGTCTCACTTATGTTAACCTCTCGAGGGGTCCGATGGTGCAAGTATCGAAAGTAGACGAGTGATATCATTGCCAAAGAGCAACCAGGGAGGGCGCCTCGAATGTACCAGATTTCAACTCGCCCCAACCAAGAAAAGGTTCGATGAGGAATGCAGACAGGCAAATTTGGAATAATAACGGATGTACGGAGCAGCAAATTTGAAAAAAAAACAACGGATATACAGAGCGGCCCTGCAGAAAAGAACATAGGCGAATAAAATTCGGAAGTTTTACCAAAAAATAAAACAGGCATGTCAAAGTTGTAAAGTCTGAACAGAAATCTGCAAGGATGGAGAAGGAAACCTCGTCGTAGAACCATAGTTCGGTAGTGAGGATCTGAAGAGGTTATTTGTGGAGACTGTTAAACGACAATGGCGAACAACATCCCACCAAAATGAACAATTCAACTTGAAAGAAAATAGAGGACATTTCTGTCTGCTCGACAAACATGAAGTCAGGGCAGCAATTTCCAAGCTCAAGTCTAACAAAGCTTAGCTGTGGAGCTGTTTAATGCTGCAGGTAATGGTTGGATACGAAGCATACATCAACCATCCGAATGGAACCTCAACATTATTTGTCTGATCGGAAAGAAGTGAGATCTGCTGAACGACGCTAACTGCAAGGGAATATCAACATCGCACAAAAAACCCTGTATGCCGTATTATGTGAACGCATAAGACCCTTCGTAAACAGTCTCACCGGTCCCTGTCAGTGTGGTTTTAGGCCAGTAGAGTCTACCATAGGCCAAATTTTTACATTATGGCAGATCTTCGTAAACCCCAAGAGTTGCAAACCAATACACGAAAATTCTTCATCGATTTCAAACCAGTTTGGGTAAATTTCGGTCAATCGAGAATGAAGGAGAAGTTTCAACAGTGAATTTTATGGGCTGTACGGGGATGCCGACCTTGTCAGAAAAGCACACCAGCGTCCCAGCCCGGAAAGTTCACGACTCTAACCTAGAGGGACACCGTCCAAATAATAAAAAAAACAAGATATTATAATTGACTTTGACAAAAAAGCGCTGAGTCAGTGTCCAAAGCCTTCTCCAAAAGAGCGAAGAATAAACTGTTTGTCGGAAGTCGTAGAAGCAAATTTCCTTGAACGTATTGTTTCTTATACCTAATCTGCTTAAATTTTTTAAGACGTTTGGTGTCAAGAAGTGAGTCTATTTAAAAACGGCTGGATTACTATTCCCAGCATAACTCGACCCAAAGCCTCTGAGTCAGTTCATCTCATTCATAGAACTTGGATATTACCGTTGCTGAAAGATCTGTACCAGATAGCGATGATATTTTACTTATACTTCTATAGGCTAATGCCCACCAATTAAAACTAGCATCTAATAATCCCTACTTCGTCACAGAGAGATGCTTAACATACATTTCCCTATACAGGTATCAGGTCTAATGTAAGAGGATAGTTGCAATATCGGTCAGCATGCGCGCAGATGGTGTTTCAAAATGTGGTTTTTGCTTTGAAGTTGTACCTTAAAATGCAGACAGCTCTAGACGTAATAGGGTGTAGTTTTTTTTACGATTAGGAAGAAGGCGTTATAATGAATATAACCAAGATTAGCAAGTTGCACCAAAATTTGTCAAGGCACTGTCGGTTTTCTGGCAGGGTAAAAGAGCTTTAAACACTGTCACTGACAGATTGTTAGGAATCAATGTTCCTGATGTTTATATAATCAGCTGCACCCCCAAAAGATTCTTTTAGTTTAATACAATAGTATTAGGTGCGCAACTGAGTTAGCGCTGTTTTTTGGATGAAAATGCAGCTTTATTGTGGAAAAATGGTTACAAATAAATCAGAAAGCATTGCCTATCGCTAGCTACAACTTTTTCCCATACCTCTGGTTGAGCTCCAATACCGTTACGGTAAAACGTTCATCTTTTGAGGCTATCTACGAATCAAGCCATTTTTTGATGTCTTCCTATGAGCGGAACTGCTGATCAGCCAGACCATGTGCCATCGAACGGAAGAAGTAATAATCGGACGGTGCAATATCTGGAAAATATTGCGGGTAGGACCGTTTCCAGGTAGGTTTTAACGGGTTTGGCAACGTGAGGCCGAGCGTTGTTATGTTGTAGAATCACTTTCGTGCCTCTGCTTGCATTGTGTCTGTTTTTCGCATGCAATCGCTGGGAAATGGCTTGGCGGGTAACTCCTAATGCTGAAGCAAGGTCTTGTTGCGTTTGGCACGAATCCTCATCGAGCAATGCGTCCAATCCAGCCCCTTCGAACGATTTTGGCCTTCCTTCACGCGGACGGTCGTCAACATCGAAATCACCGTCTTTGAAGCGGAGGAACCAATCACGGCACGTTGTTTGACATATCCGTAAACTTTTTGGAGCTCTCGATGTGCTTCAACCGCCGTTTTCTTCGAATGAAAGAAGAAAATCAACACTTCCCGCAAATGACGATTATTTAGCACAAAATTAGACATTTTCATACAACCAAAAGTATATGACGCCAAAATAAAATCACTAATCTCTCTCTCTCCCCTCCTACAGACCCATTGCATTTACGTACATTCTTTCCAAGGTCATGGGAACGCTGATAAACCGTCAGCTAATGAAATATCTCGAAACACGAAAACTTCTTAATGACCGGCAGTACGGTTTTCGTAGTTACAGGTCCACTGGTGATCTGATGGCATGTCTCACCGAAAAGTGGAACCAAAGCGTATATCAATCTAGTTGCACTTGATATATCTAAGACATTTGACAGAGTTTAGCATCAGCCTCTTTTGTCGCAAATGCGTGCTTTTAGGATCGATGACTCTCTTCCTCAATGGATTAGAAATTACCTTTCGGAACGTTCAATTCAAGTTGTCTTGGATGGTTTCAAGTCTGATAATCACAAAATAAATGCTGGTGTGCCCCAGGGCTTCGTTCTATCTCCGACACTGTTTTTAATTTTCATCAACGATCTCTTGACTGCTACCTCTAATCCAATATATTCCTTTGCTGACGACATATTCCTTTCCGGACTCACGTGCCTGATCTTCGGCTGTAGAACGGGAACGGCGGCGTATGTTAAGTTCATTGAATTCTGGGGAATTGGGGAACCACTAACAGAGTAGAAATTAATGCTTCCAAAACACAATGCTGTCTGCTGTCATTAAAGCGAAATTTAAACACCCAGCCATTATCCATGGATGGCACTTACATCGTCGAAACCGATAAACTTTCCATTCTCAGTATGTGTGTCAATCACAACTTACGTTGGAATGACCACATATTCAGTGTCGTCAAAAATGCCGCGAAATGTCTAGATTTTCTCAAGCCATGTAAGAAATACTTTACCCCCTCTGATCTAGTCTCAATATATAAGGCATTTATCCGCCCGAAATTGGAGTACAATGCTCACATCTGGTTGGGTGCGCCTAAAACATCTCTGCACCTGCTAGATAGGATCCAAAATCGTGCGATAAAACTCATAGCTGACACTACTCAAACAATGGACATCCTCGAACACCGACGTAATGTCTCTATTTTATCGCTATTTCCACCACCAGTGCTCCATAGAAATCGCCAGTAGCATTCCGCCCCTTCAAACTTTTAACCGTAACACCCGTCTCGCTACGAATGCTCATCAGTATACCCTCACGTCCACTTTCGGACGTGCTCTAAAATATAGTGATTCATTCCTAAGCCGTACAACTCGCGTATGGAATTCCCTCCCTGGCTATTTATTTCCTAGTCATTATAGCCTTCAAACATGTAAAACCAACGTTCACCGGTACCTCTCTTTCCATTTTCCCTGATTTTCCTTTGCCCGCGCTGTGTGCAAACATTTTAAGGGTACTAAAAAAAATAATCCCTTGAGCGCGCGAAAATTATAATAAAAAAACACGGTTTGTTTACCATATGTCTAAGCTTGGTTTGGATATGTCAAAATCGACCAGCACTAACTGCTGGAGCCATCTATTGACAGAACTTAGTTACGCACCTAATATTTTTGCAGATTACTAAAACAGGGAGATTAAAAGAAAGGCGATATTCAAATCGTAGAGAGAAAGAAAATAAATTAATCATAAATGCCAGCAAGCTGGTCAACTGGAACTGTGTTCGATATCGGACTCCATCTAGACTGGGCCCCCGCCCAATTATCAAGGCTTCCCCCATCAATGACGTTGTCTAATAAAAAGCGGGGGCAGAGCATATTACTGGTCTTATCGTAAACATCTTCAGATAACGCCTCTGAAGGTTGCTACGATTTGACCAGTAACAAGTTGCCGGTCATACGTCTTGTTGGCGGCTGGACCACCGGTAGTCCATACCAGGACTTAAATCACGGTACCATGGGAGTTAGGAGCCCCCGGATTTCGGTCCGGGCCTGACTTGTTGAGGTAGGCCCCGTTGTGGGAGCGTCATGGTGGCTGTGGTTTAAGCCCAAATCGCGGGAAAGGGTCTAACCCATTGTAGAGTTGCAAATAAGTACTGGGTGCTGTGACCCTAAGAATAGTAAGAGGTTTTATGTCGGCCTCGACTCATACCAAGGGTGAAACTTGTGCCCCCAACACAGTTCCGAATTGGTATCAAAGGATTGACGGAGAGCGATGACAAGGCGTATCCTTGCTCCCATGGATGTATGGGCATCCCGTAAACATGTAGACCATGACAGGTGGTTTCGTTAAAAAAACAAACAAGAGACGTTCCATCTAGACCGTCAAAGCAGTCGAAGTATGCCATTTCCATTAAAATAAGAGGCCCCACAAAAATGTATGCAATTGACCGAATATTAGGCCACCTACAGTCGTCTATAACATAATATAAAAGCTATTACTAAAAACCTATAAGATATTAATTGCTTGTTTGTAACTAGTTTAACATCCGAACAATTTCTATTATTTTTCGGCCTTTTGAACATTTCTATTTAAAATAAGAAAACAAATGCGAAATTATTCGACTAAATATACGAGTATACGCGAAAATTCATATGAATCTAAAAGTACATATAATTTTAATTTTATTAAACGGAAATGACAAATATATTTTTTACTCTTAATTTGTAAGAAAAAATTAATTCACCTGGATAGGATAGCATTTTACTACGCTTGGGTGAAATTATTTGGCAGATATTCTTTAATTAAATTTCCTTCGGCAATGTATTTATTTTTGTGTAATCGGTCTGACATCGGTCGTATGGACACCATACAAGTATACATACGAGTATATGTATATATATTTTTTTAAAATTTTACTCACCTGACATTCTCATGCTTCTGTATATAAATTCGGTGAAATTGACCAGCGACAGGTGACAAAATATCATTCTTCATTTGCATTGCAACATGCTGAGGTAGAACAGACAACAGTAATCTTTCTAATTTCTCATTCTCATCCTGAATCTCAAGGCGGGCGGCTATACAGTTTCTTGTATCGAGGAAAGCTCGACGTTGGGCTCGTTCCATCATTATATTTACCACTAAACCGGCAACATTTACACCAATGAACATCACAATATTGGCTATAAGCTGGAATGAAAGAACATCATAAAAATTAAAAAAAAAAAAAAACCGAAAACGAATCCTGACAGAATTAAAATGTATTTAACCTTGACAAAAGAACACTTCTCTAGTAGCAGGAATCTAAAATTCGAAAATTGTTTTATAATACGCAAAGAGAATCAAATTATGTGACGAGAGGTAAGCCAATACCATTCTACTCAACGTGGCGAGTATGCATTCTCCCGGGAAATTTCTGTTATAAAATGGTGTTGCCCACTACTACTACAATACAAATTGATGGTGAGTGCAGCTTAAAGTTAAATTGGCTTTTACGGTCATAATGGGATTAAAGGTCCTCAACAAAATTTATAAGAGAAAATACACCCAGTTCGTGTCACCATGGAGTTCGCAAAATCAATAAAATAGAGTATAACGACTATGTTAAATGAGTGAAGATTTTGGTCACTGTAGGCAAAGGAGTAAAAACTTTATAAGAACACATAAATCATCTGTATTCTGTACTCCAAGGAGACTAATAATTTATGGGTAGTAGATAAGATAGTTGCCGACAAAAATTAAAAGAAACCTTATGCAGCAAGTGCCGAGGAGATTGTTTAAAAGTATATCATAAGAAACTGCCCAAGACACAGAACAGAATGAGCTCAATCATAATTTAGGGATCTTTTTTCACATTATACATAGTTTTGATCTTGAAGATCTGAAGAATATTTTAGCTATAGTCGTGTTCATTCTTGTGGAATCTTTCTTTGCGAATCTTTTCATCTTTTTGAATAGTTTGAGTCAAGTCCTGGTTTGAATTCTGCAAAACACCGTTGATTCAATACATCTGTGTCAATCAGAACATATTTATGAAACTAAGAAATTGTGGAGAAAAGTTAAAATCTCTGTAACTTCGCATTAAGAGGATAGTAAGTCCGATGAAATATAAAGAACGATTCGGTTAGTCAATTAAAATATCTTGTATATTGAACAAAAGAAAAAAAAAGAACACTTTTAAAAAAAAAAAAAAACTTTAATCTTACTCACCTGATTATATTCCAAATATCTGAATGTATCGGTGAACATTTTATACGCCGTCAGTCCTATATGCACGGACGGCAAAATTATTCCAAAACACACAGCCTCCCAGATATGAAGTGGCAACATTGCATAGGCGAGGAATACGACGAAAACAATTTGCCATACTCCCTCGGCCATGACCTGTGGATACACAAAAAATCATTAATGTCAGCGGTTTTTCTTTTTTTTTTTTTATAAAAAAAAAAAACCTTTAAACGCGTACGAAACAAATTTTAACTGGTTCATCATGGAATTATTAATCAATATGATTTAATTAAAAAAATGTTGAAATAATCGAACCTTCTATATATTCGTTATATAACATAGAAAACCGATGCAACATCATTTCATAAAGATAACGATGCCTCTGATATGAATTTTGCTACACATTTGCATGATGTCATACCAAAGGATGTTTCTTTTTACTTCCAGTCCTATAGAGATAACTCTGAAACCATGCTGTAGTTTTTGACAGTTCTTTGACATTTCTGTTCAGGATTGTTTGATCAATCATAATAAATAGACTCTCAGCGCTTCTGTATCGTTCAAACTTGTTAAAAAAAAACGGTCTTCATTTCGTGAAGCTTTTCATCATGCTGCCGAAAAATTTCGTACCCCATACACTCCACATGCTTCTACCGTGAACATCGAACTTGTCGAGTCGTAGAGGCTGCGTAGGGTCAATGAATCTCGACAAATACTCCGGACGAGTCGTGAAACTAAAGGATGCCCCCCCTCCTCCACCTCCTTCCCCATCAACTCCTTTTTCCACTGGGCTGGATCAAGGTGTCATACGACACGTGCCGAAGATCAACCTGGCTGAGGGCTCAGCATCTCCAAAAATAAATCAGTCGCGAACGGAATATCCGGATACCTGGCGACCTCCGGATTAGCTAGCCTTATCTGTATACAGCGGATCTCTGTACAGATGGACGAAAGGATTGTCCGCTACTTGTGGGACCATATTATGGATAATACCTCAAAAAAAAAACCCGAGGCCGGTACTCTTTTAATACCGGGCGGTAGAACGGTGACTGCACCGACTACCGGCAAGGCTCCTACATTGTCGAACGGAGGTAAACCTGTGGCATTCCATGGTGCACAATCCTCTAAAGGCAAGCGCAACGAGCCTAAAAAGAAAGAAAGACTGTGGCAAGCCGTGGTCACTTCCTCCACCCCTAGCAGCAGCAAGTTTGTGGCAGGCTACGGACTTGTCGCTGCTACTAAAGCTCCTCCTCCTAATAAGGAATCTGAGGCTCAGCCGCATCGGCAAGCTCCATCTAAGGCGCTCTACCTAAGACGCCGAAATGCTTTACGCATCATCAAAACCTTCGGATCCATTCCGGAGGTTGAGAGAGGTGCGGATATAAAGAGCAAGATTGAGTGGGCTATCAGGCCAATCAGAGATTTGGTCAGGTGCAAAACTCGAGGTCGTGTCTAAGGAGGACATTCCTAGCAGATCTCCAACGCGCACCTGGATCCCAGCCGAACCCTCCTCCCCAGAAAGCATTCTGGAAATCATCAGGCTCAGCAAGTCGCGAGGAATTAAGGGGCTCTTATAGATGCGCGTTGATCGTGATAAATAAGGAATCCCTTAACCCTCTAGCGCAGGCAAAAGGCATGATTCGGTTCGGCTTCGAGTCAATCAGCTGGATGCTGATAAGCAACCTCCTCCTCCTTTAACGGAGACATCACCAAATACAACCTTATATCTTGAAGCGTCGGTATCCTTTCCAGAAATGGATAGCGATGACTCCAATCTATCCGAGGTGACAATTAAGCCGTCGGTCTCTTCTTTTAACATCTTGTTGGAAATGGAAACCGATGACGAAGCAAAAATAGGTTCTATACGATCAGAGGAAGATGAAGCACATCTTGAGAATCGGAGAACTTCAACAGCACCGTGGTGGAAGTCACTCTGGTAAACTGTAGCAATGATACGGTTTCTCCAGATTAATCTCCATCACTCAAAAATCTCTTCGGCCGCACTCATTCTGCGTCCAAAAACGCAGAAGACATTATCCTAATCTAGGAACCATGGATTGTAGAAGGCGTGGTTCGTGTCCTTAGGACACCTGTATACGCTCCGCTCTATACAAGAGACAAAGGTAAGATTAGAACTTGTATATTAATGAAACGGAGCCTTAGTGCGATTTTACTTCCTAATTTCAGCGACCCCGATTTAACCGTTGCCAGACTAGAGACTGCCAAAGGTTTCTACTGGCTGGCATCGGCATACCTTGGCCACGATCATGTGGGCCTCTCCCTGGTAGTAACCCCGAAAGGGTGGTACTGGAAGCTGGAAGGGCAACAAACTGGCCTCATCATCTGATGCGACGCTAACGCTCATCACACGGTATGGGGCAGTACCAACATCAACGATAAAGGTAAGTCACTTTTTGATTATATAATAATTACTAACCTCATTGTTTGCAACTTTGGCAGTGAGCCCACTTTTATAACAAGAAACCGACAGGAAGTGCTAGATATCACTCTTGTCTCCGACAGCATCATTCAAATGCTAACGAACTGGATGGTATCGTCTGAACACTCTTTTTAGACCAATTTAGCCTGAGTGATGCTCCTCAAAGTCAACCAACATTCCGGAATTATCGGAAAACTGACACCAATGAACTTGATATAAAAGTCAGGGAATTCACCCTGGCTCCCAATCAGGCTATGGCCGTTTCCTACCCTCCTCGAGGCAAGAAAAAGCCGTACTGGGACTGCTTAGAAATACTTGCAGGAAACTTAACAAAAAGCACAAGAAAAGTGACTGGCTGGGACTCATACAAAGAATCCCTCAAATTATACAAAAAAGAACTCAGGAAGGCAAAGCGACAATTCTAGAGGTCATTCTGTGACAAAATCAAGAAAACCTCTGAGGCATCGCGGCTAAGAAAAATCCTCTCTACAAATCCTATGATGCCTAGCTGTTAAAAAAAAACAGATGGCTCTTGGACAACCTCAAGTGATGAACCACTCAACCTGCTATTCGACACCCACTATCCAGTAGCTCCTAATTCGCGACCAGTAGCAACCCAAACAACCGGAACCAAAATTTATGGTTTGATTACAAGAGGCAAACTGAATAGCTTTAAACCATACAAGTCTGCTGGTCCGGACGGTATAATACCTGCCGTGCTACAGAGGTCCTCAGATAGTATTCTGCCCTCGCTAGAAAATATTATGACGAGCTATGTAAAACTGATCCACATTCCACTGTCATGCAGAGAATTCAATGTAGTTTTCATTCCCAAAGCCGGAAAATGTTGTCCCAAAGGACCTCAGACCTATCAGTCTATCATCCTTCCTTCTGAAAACTCTAGAACGATAGATTGATATCCATATACGAGCTAATATTGATTCAAGACTTCTGTCAACGGCTCAACATGCCTACTGTAAAGGAAAGTCAATGGAAACGGCTCTGCATTCACTGACTAGCCACATCGAACGATCCTTACAATATAGAGAGTACACCTGGACATAGAGGGTACCTTTAACAATGTCAACACATCCGCAATCACGCCCGCGATGTCAACTCTGCAGGTAGACGACTTACTTGGGGAGTTGATCAGTTTTATGCTAAAGAGCAGGATAATCAACTCCAAACTAGGTGGAGCTTCTGCTAAAAGATGTGTCAGCAGAAGCACGCCGCAAGGCATTGTCCTCTCTCCCCTTCTCTGGAACTTTGATATACCTGGAACCCGGTGGTAGCAAGGTGATTGCCTATGCGGATGACGTTGCTATAGTCGTCTCAGGTAAGCATCTTAATACCTTCAACTAAATCTCAAGAGATTAACCCGTGGGGTAGATCAAACTGATCTTGTCCTCTTTTCCAGGAAATACAAAATTCCAATTATAGACCCTCCCTCAATAAACGGTACCGGTCTTTTCCGATATAGCAAAATATCTGGGTCTCATTTTTGACAGGTAACTAAACTGGCAACTTAACATTCAAGAAAGGGTCAATAAAGCCATTGGGGAGAAATGGGGTCTTCAAACCCGCATAACCCACTGGCTATACATCGCGATCACTTACGGGGTTATCGTCTGGTGGACGGCCGTAGACAATGCAGCCAACTGCAGTAAACTAAGCAGAGTCCAAAGAACAGCATGTCTATGCATAAGTGGAGCCTTACGGTCTACCCCCTCTGCGGCATTAGGCTTTCTGTTTCATTTGATACCCCTCGATATTTTCAGCAGGCAAGTAGCTGCTACTGCAACTATTCGCCTTAAAGCGACTACACAATGGATAAATAATTCTTTTGGCCACTCTAGTATTCTCAATATATTAGGAATCCTCACAGAGAACGTCGATTACACCATACCTGAACTTTGGTTTGACAAAGACTTCCATGTAAGCTTCCCCTCTAGATCCTTTTGTGAGAAAGATGCTTTCATGGAGGACAAGTCAATTCACTTCTACACAGATGGATCTAAAACCGATAGCCGGGTTGGTGGCGGTGTTTTCTCAGATAAGCTAAATCTAAGCCTCTCTTTCCTGTAGCGTGGTCCAGGTGGAAATTTTAGCGATTAAAGAAGCTCTGTTCTGACTGAAGAAAAACGTGATATCTGCAAAGGATATCCGCATCTTTTCGGATAGCCAGGCCACTATCAAGTCCCTGGACTCAGTCTCATTAAATTCTATAACCGATCTTGAATGCCGATCATCTCTTATGGAGATGGCACAGCAGTTCAATCTACATCTTTGTTGGGTGCCGGGACACAGAAACATCTCAAGGATGAACTCGCCATGAAATTAATATTAAATCTGGATGCCAATAAAAGAACAGACCTTAGGTGAACTGCTGGATCAACATGTCTAGCGACTAAACAGATATGGCCAAAGCTGGATCTGAATCGCTTCAAAAGTCTGATCCCTCTAAATAGAAGGCATTTCAGCGCTATCATAGGTGTCATCACTGGGCACTGCCTCATGGGCAAGCACGCAAGAAGGCTTGGCGCTTTTACAAACGATTTCCGTAGAAGCTGCATGGACGAGGAGGAATAGGAGACAATCCTCCACCTTCTCTGTATATGTCCAGTTCTCTCCCAGAGAATAAAACTTCACTTTGGAGCTTTTTTCCACAATGACGTAAACGATATAAAAAATATAGACGTAAACAGTCTCCTACGCTTCATCGTAAGCCCAAACTGGTTCCATTAAGGAC
The DNA here is from genome assembly GCA_963966105.1 of Volucella zonaria. Taxonomy (NCBI): domain Eukaryota; kingdom Metazoa; phylum Arthropoda; class Insecta; order Diptera; family Syrphidae; genus Volucella; species Volucella zonaria. The sequence goes on from OZ014532.1 coordinate 164,364,503, forward strand.
CCAAACGAATAAAATCTATAAATTTTAATACGGGCTATACTTCCAATGCGTAAACATTGCAATCCCATTTTGTACCCAAATTAGCTTGTATATTCTCTAGTTTCAGTTTATTATTGATTTTAGTTCGCTGCGGTTCAAAAGATCATCGACAAATGGCTCGAAAATACTTCTCGTCCGAACCATTTCATCGCAAAAAATTTTAACATAGCACGCAGTACAGTGGATTCTGTTATTAAACGATATTTGGAGACGTTGACAGTTAAGCGAAAACAGAAAAGTGGAGCTAAAAGTGGAGCACATGATACAAATTTGGACATGAAAATAGTGGGTACCATGGTAAAAAACCGGACTATGTCATCCAGAGATGTTGCTCAGAAATGTAATATTGGGTATATATATTAATTCGTGCGGTTTTTTTTTCAAAATTTGAACGTTTATTTAAGAAAAACATGTACAAAAGTACTGCACATTTGAAGCTATGACTTTTTCCCATCTTTCTGGCAATTTGTGGATCCCATCCTAAAAGAACTGCGCCGGCTTGGCAGCCAAGAATGAATCAAGCCAATTTGAGATATTCTGCTCTGATGTGAACCGTATTTGAGTGAGGGCGTTCTGTATCGACCGGAACAAATGGTAGTCAGAAGGGGCAAGGTCTGGGCTATAAGACGGGTGGGGTAAGACTTCCCATCCATTGTTTTCCAAATAGTTCTTAACCGGGGCCGAGCGTTGTCATGATGGAAAATTATTGCCTCGTGTCTGGTCGCATATTCCGGGCGTTTTCAGGCCACTGCTCTCTTCAAACGGATTAATTGTGTTCGGTAGCGTTGTCCATTGATGGTTTCACCCGGTTTTAGCAGCTCATAATACAGCACACCCATCCGATCCCACCAAATGCAGAGCATTACCTTCGCGCCATGGATATTCGGCTTTGCCGTTGATTTGGGTGGTTGGCCGGGTTTCACATATGATTTTTTGCGCTTGCGGTTGTCGTAATGGATCCATTTTTCATCACCAGTAACAATCCGATGCAAAAATGACTTCCTTTTGTGGCGTTCCAGCAGCATTTCGGACATGCAAAACCGCCTTTCGACGTCTCTCGGCTTGAGTTCATGTGGAACCCAATTTCCTTGCTTTTGAATATATCCAGCTGCTTTTAAACGTTTTGAAATGGCTGCTTGAGTGACACCCAAAGATTCTGTGAGCTCTTCTTGTGTTTGGCAACAATCTCTTCATAGAGCAATGCTTCCAGTTCTTCATCTTCAAACTTTTTTGGCTGCCCAGGACGTTCATCGTCTTCCACTTTTGGCATGTTCGCTCAGCTAGCGCATGTTCACCATAAGCTTCCGCCAAAATACGATGACTTTCGGCAGCAGTTTTCTTCATATTAAAGTAATGAAGAAGAACTCCCCGCAAAAACACTTTTTCAGGCACAAAGTTCGACATATTTGAGTGAAAAAAAATTATTGTTGTTTACGCTGCAAATGAATGACATATACTGAAATGACGTACAATGACAGTAGCTTTCCAACGCATGTTCCAATGGAATAATAACAATGGAATAAAAGTTACGCCATCTCTTAGCAAACCGCGCGAATTAAGTTATAGACCCAATACCAACCAAACAATGGTACAAAGATCTAAAAAACGTAACGGTCTAAAAACACGAAAAAAAAACAAAAAATACCAAAAGTTACTGAAAAGCAAAAAAAGGTCATAAAAACACGAGCCCGAAAGCTATACGAGTCGATCGGCAACAAGAAAGCGTGCTTGGTTTTGGATGACGTAACTTATGTCAAAGCCGGTGCGCAGTTTTACAACTCGTTTGAAGCTGAGACCCTTCCGCAATCAGCAACATCGATTGGGATGGAAAAATTCGGGTCAAAATATCTCGTTTGGCAGGCCATTTGCCAATGTGGACACAGAAGCTCATCGTTTATTACAACGGGAACAATTAACGGAGAAGTGTACATTAACGAGTGCCTAAAAAAACGGTTGATTCCTTTCTTAAACAAACACGAGGGTTCAACATTATTTTGGCCAGATTTAGCTTCAGCTCACTATGCTCATGCGACGTTGAGCTTATTGCTAAAAATGTCGACTTTGTCCCAAAAGACATGAATCCACCCAATGTTCCACAGTGCCGTCCCATTGAAAGATATTGGGCTTTGTTCAAAGCTAAATTGAGGAAAAGTGAGCAGTGTGCAAAGGACGTAAAAGATTTTAGTGCTAAATGGAAAAGAGCGTCCAAAAAGATCGCGGATGTAACTCTCACCAACCTTATGAAGGGCATTCGAAAGAAGTTGAGGAAATAATGGGAACCCAAATAGTTTTTTTTAATTTTTTGTAATTGTGAATGAATTTAATAAAAACAGAGTTTTAAAGCAAATAAAAAAAAATTTACATGAATTATGAAAATATTTTTTTTTTTTACTTTGAAGTTTCCAGATTTTATTCGTTTCAGTCCTTAGTAAGAGAATCATAGATACACGTGGCATCACAATGGGCTAATAGGCATAAGTCGGTTCGTGTTTCCGACAGCCATTCTTACCTACCTACACTTTACACGCCGCAAAGGCAATAGCGCGTCAACGTAATGTGTGCACAGAAGAAACTGTAGCCGAAGATCTCTGTTGTCGTTAAAAAAAAAAGTTTAAGTCTTTTTCTTAATTTTTATTAATTAAAAAGCCTAATCTGTTTTCAATTGCAGGCATTTTCGATTTTATAATAAAATAAAAAATATAAATGATGATGAAAGGCTTTCATTTGGGATATCTTGTGAAGTGGGCTGTACTAGTTAACTGCTTGATAATCTCTAATTCCTTGTTAGTTTATTTCTCGAACTGATTGCTTTTATAGAAATGCAAACAAAAAAGGAAAAAAAAGCTAAAAAGAGCTGCTGAAAAAATGATAGCCCTAAGTGAACATCAGGGACCCGCTTAAGGCGGTATACTCGTATATGAAGCAGAGGTCGATCGCTTTTTCAAATCGACCAGAAAAGTTTTTACAGAAAACTCACTAGCTCTACAGAAGACCAAACAAACGAACTGCCAACAACGGACAACACTTTAAATTTCTGGAAAACTTCCGTTTGGGGAACCGAAAAAATCGTTTAATATCAATGCTGGCTGGATCTAAGAAGAATAAAAATATGGAAGGACACTGTATAACTGGCAGTGAAATATTCAAAGCTTTAAAATAATGCAGTAATAGTAAATCGCCAGGACCAGACAAGATCCACAAAACCCGGATAAGGAAAGGCACTCCATTGTATGAACTACTCACATACATTTTTAATGAAATGATGCAGCTAGGAAAACCCCAGTCTTCTTGCTGGTGGGAGATATATATCTTCTCTCTAAAGGCAGCAATCCAACAACTCAGCAAATTACAGACCTATCACCTGTCTAACGATTATCTACAAGCTATCCACAAAAATATTTAATAACCGCACTTACGAACACATTGCAATTAACAGTATACAGAGAGTTGCAAAAATAAGTCAATGGCATGCTATTGCCGCAGTAGTAGACCGTCAACCCGAACAAAAGAAAAGCAAAATCAGTAGCAATTTAGGGTTTAGTAATATAAAAAAAAAGAAAAAACGTTTGGTAGCCTCGTACCTACTTAAGGGGTTAGGCCACTCTAGAGTCCGTAAATATAGGCTTTTTGGTGATTTTTTTTGCTCAGGGAAAATATAAAATAAATCGAGTTTACAAAGGTAGAAGTTTATTGTACATATGATTGACTGTAAAACATAATTTTTATAAAATAATTTATTTAAAAATGGCGGCTGAGCAGCGCCAGAAAATTGTTAATAACAAATGAGCTATGCCACAAAAAAAAATCCTGTGTACTTATTTAGACAATATATTTTTAAAGATCAAATTAAAATTTTAAGTGAATTGGTTGAAAATTGTTCAAGTTATGATTGCGGCCAACTTGAAAAATGCAGTTTTGAAATAAACGCGTCTAAAATTTTACGTTATAGAAAGACAAGCTGGCGGCCTTGTACTATACTTTGGAAAACAAGTACTTCGAGATATTTCCCGGCCATAATCTTTTGGGATATCAGAACCCCTTAAAATTTTGGAGTTATATAAGACTGACACAAAAGGAATTGAATTTATGAATCAAGCAATGAACAAGAGTACAAATGATGCATGTTACCACGTGAGGAGGGTAGAGGAGGGCCCCTGAACATCCCAAATATACATTATGGCCAGATAAACAGGATGCGTGAATACGAAGCATACAAACTTCTTCTTTAATTAGTTTCATACGTACAACAGAACACAGATCCATGTCCCTCAACATAAGATCGGCTGATATCCCAAAACCACCTAACGTTTTTTCAGCAGAATAAAGAAAGGACAGTTGGAAGGGGAAATTATTTTACGAAGTCCATTCAACGTAGCTCCATAAAAGCCAGATAAGGCAGTCTTCTATGGTTGGTTCTCGAAACTGAAGCACATAATGAAATTATCCAAAACGAAATGTGACCAAGTCAAGTAGGAATTCAGTACATCAGGATGCAAAAAATTGCAAAAATTGCACATAAATTCCTGGCAATTATGTTAATCGCAATTTGTTACCAGAGCAGATTCATACAACAAATATGTACATTAATCGATTATAGACAACAGGTTTGAAAACTATTGGGACAGGCCCATAAAAACGCTTAAGAAAGTGTGTAAAGTGATAAACATCTACAGCCTACTACGCGAGCACTAACGTCGTCAGCGCCGAGTACATGCAGCCTGATACGTGCGTAGTCCACAAGTCTCGCAAAACGCTGTATCAGCTATGCCCAGGACACTTAAGTGCTTAGCAAATGTGTAGTGCCTCATCACGACGCCAGTAAACAGCCACCAGTCTTTCCTACTGAGGGACAGCAGAAAAGCCGCTGACGTTTAGAGGCGTCGGGAGGTATTTGTTTTGTCAGCCGGAAACATGTGGTGTGAATAAACATCTTACTAACAGTATTTTCAATGACCTTAACAAATTTTTAGAATTCATTAGGCTGTTAGCATTATTATTCTTCCTACGGCAGATTTTGTAGGGCGACGAGTGGCTTCAGACTGCTGAAAGCAATTTGAGTTACATTAAAAAAATAAGTGCTAAATGCCAACTAAAGTACTTAGGTGCAACATTTTTGAGTGTCAAATGGCATCGTTTCCACAGGATCTAGAGTTATGGGAAGAATAGATGATATTTAAAGTCTTTAATGTCTATGGCTCTGCGCCATACAGCAGGACTGGGATGTTTAGGGGCTTTTATAGATTTTACTAAGTGTTCATGGGTTAGACCTGACGAGGCCTTCTATGGGCAATGAAACTCGTCGCTTGATTTCTGATGAGATGTTAATAGTGGACCCGAGATAGACAAAATACCAAACTACCTCAAAGTTATACGAGTATGTATGACTTTCTGTCTAATTTATTGATATTGACAGCATAAACTTGAATTTTTCATCAATCACAGTTAAACTCAATTTTGCTGCTTCTGTTTCAGTAGTTGAAAGTGTAATAGTGACACCCCACTGTGTTTTTCCAATATTATTGTCGTCAAGGCAATCATCAACGCATGGACGCGCTAGCATTGGTTTTCGGAAAATCGTGGATCTGAATATTCTCAAGTGTGATTTACATTACAAGATCATTTTACATTTTTGTATACTTCTAAACGTTGTTCCTGTTCATTTTTTCAATCGCTCGCTGATTGTGCTTTTTTTTTTCTCGGGAGATACCGATGTTCTTCTCTCTTCCTTGACTCGTAGAGCTCGCGAGCTTTTCTTGCTGTTTTATGCATGTGCTGGGGCGAAATTACGTAGTTGCCGCAGAGGTTATTTTTCCAACCGTACCTACTGCCAAAGATGTCCTCCTTTTTAAAATCAAGTAAAATGCTTCTAACATCATATACATGACACTGATGTTTGCTTTTATTAGGGACAGATTGATGAGTACCGCTTACGTAGTGTTATTGCCTGCGTGGCAATGAAATTGCGGTTTTGTATATGTTTAAGTATTCTCAGGCGGCTTTATCTAGAAGCGTAGACCTGTGTGGAATGGAAACTTGTTCCCTACATGGAGACTTTTCCGGATAATGTGACGAAGACTTTAAGGGGAGTTTCTTTCACATATTTTGAAAAAAAAATTGTATAGGTAGGGCGATTGGAGGGGAACGTAGGGAAATGCATCTCTTTTGACTCCTATTGAAAATAATACGAGGGCGGGTCAGTAAGTCCGTGACTTCTTGAATTTCTGACCTCTTTACTGAAACAGCAACACTGCTCATGTCAACAGGCATCTGTCAGTTGACTCCTGTCAAAATTTAAACTTGCTGCGTCAGTTAGTTTGTGTTTGACAGCTATTTTTATCAGACTACTCACTAATTTGAGGAGAAAATGGAAAAAAGTGAATTTCGTGTGCTTATTAAGCATTATTTCTTGCGAAAAAAAACCATTACCGAGACCAAGGCTAAGCTTGATAAATACTATGGGGACTCTGCACCATCGATTTCAATGGTAAAAAAGTGGTTTACTGAATTTCGTTGTGGCCGTACAAGCACTGAAGATGCCGAACGTCCTGGACGCCCAGTTGAGGTCTCTACACCCGAAACAATCGAAAAAATTCACGATATGGTGTTGGCCGACCGAAGATTGAAAGTGCGAGAGATTGTGGAAGCCGTAGGGATCTCGCATGGCTCAGTGGTTTCAATTTTGAATGATCACTTGGGCATGAGAAAGCTTTCCGCAAGATGGGTGCCGCGTTTGCTCACAGTCGACCACAAACGCAATCGTGTAACAACTTCACAGGAAGGTTTGGCGTTGTTTAATCGCAATATGGAGGAGTTTTTGCGCCGTTTTGTAACCGTGGACGAAACATGGATCCATCACAACACACCAGAGAACAAACAACAGTCAAAACAGTGGGTTTCTAAGGGTGAATCGGCGCCAAAGAAGGCCAAGGTGGGTTTGTCAGCCAATAAAGTTATGGCGACTGTTTTTTGGGATGCACGCGGGATAATCCACATTGACTACCTTCAAAAGGGAAGAACAATCAATGGGGAATATTATGCCAACTTATTGGACCGATTCAATGACGATTTGAAAAAAAAACGACCTCATTTGGCCAAGAAAAAAGTTCTTTTCCACCAAGACAATGCAAGGGTGCACACATGTGCAGTTGCCATGGCAAAAATCCATGAATTGGGCTATGAATTGCTCCCTCATCCACCCTATTCTCCAGATTTGCCTCCGAGCGACTACTTCTTGTTCCCAAACCTGAAGAAATGGCTTGGTGGAAAAAGATTTGACTCCAATGATGAAGTCATCTCGCAAACAAAGGCCTATTTTGAGGACCTCGACAAATCATTTTTTTTGGAAGGGATAAAAAAATTGGAGAAGCGTTGGATAAAGTGTATAGAGCTCAAGGGAGACTGCGTTGAAAAATAAAATTATTTTTTTATCAAAAAATCTGTGTTTTAATCCAAAAGTCGGACTTATTGACCCGCCCTCGTATCTTCCAAATGTTATTTGTTATTCGAAATTTTTTTTTCAAAACATGTCAAAGAATCTGCCTTAAAGTCTTCGGCACATCCGGAACACCCTGTATTATAGAAAATCAATATTAGCCCCAAACTTGTACTTTGTTTTCCTTATAACTATACAGGGTGACTTACTCGAACTTCAACTTTTAAAATGCTATAATATTTTTATTTTTTGAAAAATTTTATTGTGCCAAAGCAAAAAATGTTGGAAAATATATCAATTTTCAAATTGTATTAGTAGTTTTCAATATGTCCACCTTTGGCGCGAATAATGGCCTTGAGACGGCCGAAGAAAGCATCGCACTCTGCACGCAAGTGGCTCTGCTGTATTTTGACCCATTCCCGCCGAAGTGCTTGTTTGAGGTGGTCCAAACTTTGGTATTTTTTAGTGCCAACCTTCGTCTTCAAAATACCCCAGACAGAGAAATTCAACGGATTTGCATCCGGAGAATTTGCAATCCATTGTGTCGAAGAAATGAAGTGTGGAACATTGTTTTTTAACCAATCTTGGTTGAAGCGCGCTTTGTGAGACGGTGCCGAGTTTTGTTGAAATGTCCACGGTCTCCGACCGAAATGATTGTTTCTCCAAGGCTTCAATACTGCCTCTAATACAGTTTCAAGGTATACGATCGCATTAATTTTGACGCCACGGTTCAAAAATACGAGCGGAGAGCTACCATCGGCGGTTATGGCGGCCCAAACCATCAGAAAAAACCAAATTCGGCAACTCACCACTTTCGTGTAAGAGTAGCAACTCCTTCGCTCTTTCGACTCTAACTTTTTTCTGTTGCGGTGTAAGATCGTGTGCTATTTGGAACATCAATGGCTCCCAAGCTCATTTTTCAGTATGTGTTGCATCCTTTCCAACGATATGTTGAGCTCACGAGCCATTTTTCTTCCACTTCGACGCGGATTTCGCTCAATTCGAGCCTTCACTTTCTGAACCATTTCTGCCGATGTTGCTGTTTTTTTATGACCACCTCCATGGCGTTTTGCAACGCTGCCAGTATCACGGTAATGAGCTATGGTTCGAGACACAAATGATTTATTCACCTTGTGGTGCTGGAGGGCTCTAACGATTGCTACTTGTGGTTTTCCAGCCAAATATAAAGCAATCACACTATCACGTTTGAATTCCATAGCGGATAAAAATTTTTCAACACAACTGAGACACAAATCGTTTAAAAGGCTTGTAAATAATAAAATTATCTGTCATGTGTCAAAGTTTGAGCTCACTGTCATGAACTGTCTGAAGTTGGTTGCAGTTCGAGTCATTCAGGGTGTATATTCATTTTTACGAGGGTAAAATAAGTACATTAATTCGCTGCAAATTTATTAAATATTGCACCTCCTAAGTAGATTAAATCGTAGCAGTTTAGCTACAGCAAACACAACGACTATATAGGTACACTTCTAATATTCAAAAGCCAACAAATTAATATTTTCCTGCAAGAAAACCAAGAAACTATGTTTCTGGTCGTTCACATGTTTTGCCGCACTCAACCATATCTACAGAGATCATTACCCGCATCTCGCGGATGCTACTCTATGTGCAACTGACTTTGCAATCTTTCAACAACATACAAACTCTACCACATGACGGCACACAGACCGTGAGAAACTAACAAAAACCTTAAATCAAAACCAAAAAAAAAAAGAAAAGGAAAATCAACAAAAAAGCAAAAGAAATATGGAGTATGTATGCATGTATAAGAGTATAGAAAAAAATTTAAAAGAAATTCCATTACCTCTTTCGTATCAACTGGAAATACGCTTCCCACCGTTGGCATCGACACAAAGCATATGCATGCGGTGAATAGTAGAATGCCATAGCACAGAAATGGCAAATGATGATCCTTGATAACACGACATTGCAACAATATTAAAATAATTGCAAACAGGAGGCACACAATGGAATTGAAAACGTTCTGCAAAGAGAAAATGAATATACAAATAATTATATACACATATTTGTATAAGTAAGCACGAAGTAAATAGGAAGTTGCAATATTAGACAAGACTTTAATGTTGTCGGGTATTGCGTTTGAGAATTCGATACGTACATGAAATGTTGGACTATGATTGTAGGCGAGACTTAAAGCGGCCATAACTCCACAGAGGACGACCACCAGTGCAACCACACCCAGCACTGAGAAGCGTTGCAACTTCAGCGTGTAACGTTGGTATAGACATTCTAGCTCGTCGTTTTCGAAACGTAGCTTGTTCCATGGTCGTCCTCTAGTCGCTTTTACTGCATGATCCATCACAGTTTCACCGCCCAATCAAATGGGCTAAGTGGATGGTGCGTACGCGTTAACGACACACAAATTGACGGAATTATCTGAATCTGAAAAAAAAAAAAAAATACAAAGTTTATTTTATTTTATTTTCAAAGGATACAATACAAAAGTTGTTAGAATAGATATTCTCCTTTTTTTAAATAAAGAAATATTAATGAAATAATTCCTCCCCTATTAGTTGGCGTATTAGAAAAAATTTAGGAACCTCGTTTGACTGTAAACATAGATACGAGTACAATATTTAGTATTAAAGAAAAGTGGGCAAGGCAGGGAACGTTGTGAGTTAAGAGCGCAAAATGAAATACCCTAGAGTGTAGACCATAATGAACATAGCAAAAAAAACTAGCAGCAACTGGAAAAGGGCTTCGGCAGATATGACTTTGTATAAATAGGTGTATCGAAGTAACTGCAGTAACGCTCCTTATATGGTGAAATTTTCTTTTGGCCATCGTATGAAAGCCATATCAGCAAAGTTCAACAATGCCAAGATTTAATAGAATGTTGAAGATCAAAGTTGGGCATGATATGATTTTGAACTCTTACTCGTACCAAACGATTACCATTAGTCACACAAATCATAGAATAAAATATATAACAAAGAAGAAAAATAAAAACATACATCGATGACGTTTGATTGCCTCTAGATAATGCCTATAAGACCAATTAGATTTTTCAGTTGGAATGCCGGTAGAAAAACAAAATTTTAGAGGAAAACCAACACCAATCGTAGCCAGACGCTTTAACACCTGACCAGTCCAGGGAAATAATGTGTTATGGATTGTCATAAAGAGGCTAGACATTAACATTGCCATTTACTACTGAGTACATGTTTAACAAAGTCATATCAGACTCTATTGGCAATTTAAAATTCGCCATTACAGATATAGTTGAAAGAATAAATAGAAAAGTCATGGAATTGCATAGATAACATTGTCGTTCTATTGGCAATAGAACAGCTGTGGCAACAAAGGACAGCTATATTGTATTCTAATAATCCCATACTGAAAAAAACAAAATCTGGGCTGGATACTGACTTGCTCGATCACTGGCTATAGAACACAGGATAGCCAAGGACATATCAGTACAGAAGACCAACAAAATAACCATGTACTATACCCTGTTCAACAAAAATCTGCAGTATTAGCAAGATAGGAATATTTGCCTGTCACTCTGCTTACAATGAAATACATAAGCACTTCGCTCTTGAAATTTCTCATAGGGATGCCATGATATGCATATTTGTCACCAGGAATTGCTGAGGATGACCATAGTGTTGTCATTTACAATACTCGTACAATACATGTTTTGATGAAATAATGTTTTTGAGAAAAAAAAAATGCATAAGTTGATTTTTATTTATTGTACTCGTACCAAGCAGTACACAACTTTAATATATTAATACGAGTATAATAAGAGCAAAACCAATCTGAAAAAAATGTACTGCTGCTGTCGTTCTCATCATTTAAAGTTAAAACCATCTCGTCTGTTGCTGTTTCGGCTAAAACCTCTACATTCAACATCTTAGGCTCAACTTTTGATTCAACACATTTGACGCAATTAAGCCATTTTGCACTGTCTACTTTCTGTTAACAGTAGCTTAACGTCCCTCATTTTGAATGTATTATTTTGGCTTGCTACGAATCCTTTTACTTCAGCCCATATCAAGAGATTTAGTGGTAAGGCGGTAATCAGAGTATTTTATATGCTGCTATTTGAACCAGTTCGTTTAGCATGTGTACCTTAGGTTGGTCTCGGCGGCGTGGCATTTGACAACACCCAATAACTCAGCTTTCACCATGTTTTCTTCGAAAGCTATTCGATTTTCTCTAAGCCACGTTTCCCGTCTTTCCTATTTTCTGGTGAAAGACGAAGGCGTGTTTTTATTTGATACGTACCATTATCCACCGCTATGACGAAGTTGGGTTCCCCTTTGCAGTCCAGCTTTCGAGCTAATCATAGCTGTTTTACAGCCATGGTCAAAATTCTCGACGACATAAGGGTTTGATAGGGATTACTTAACCGTGCTATGTTTGCTTAACTTCTCGAAGGCATAGGGTACTATGCCAAAAACTTAGGTTATATTTCGGTTTCACTAAAGCCGATTTACAATTATCTTGACAGGCGTTATCAAAGAGTCGTTCAGAACAACGCCTTGTCAGAATTCGGCCTCTTAGCTGCAGGAGTTCCTCAGGGGTCTATACTTGGACCGATTCTATTCAGACTTTTTGTCAATGATCTACCAAAAGTCTGTTCTAACGCTGATATCCACTTATATGCTGACGATGCACAGATCTATATTTTCCGATTAATTGGACTCGTTGAGGGCCGAGTTGTCAGATTAAACGAATACCTATCCAAAATTTATGACTGGTCTATCTGTAATGAATTTTATCCCAACCCAATGAAATCACAACTGATTTTAATATCCAAATATCACTTCGACACGGACGGAATACCACCAGTATTCCTGAATGACAAACAACTCAACTTTGTTGACATGGTTACTAATTTCGGTTACAAATTAAATAGATAACTTTCCGCTGTTGAACACATAAATTACGTTATTGGGCGAATCTAAGCTGGATTGCGTAAACTCTGGCTCTCTTCTAACCTCACGCCTATAGGCACAAAGCTCAGACTTGTGAAAACGTTATTTTTGTTTATAATTGACTACGCTGCTGTTGTCTACTGCAAGCTTGATTCCCTCTCGCAACATAAGTTACTCTTAGCCTTTAATGATATGTCTACGGACTTCCCCGATACAACCACTCCTCACACTGCCATAACTCTGTTCTTGGTTGTGTCCTCAAACAATTTCTCGACCTAATACGAGTATGTTGTGCGTTCATGCACAAAATTATTAAAAATAAATCTCCTGCTTATCTATTTGACAAGATACGATTTTCTCAATCTATCAGAACACTCAATCTTATAATACCTGCATTTAAACCCCTCGCGTCTCTTCTTTATCTATTTTACCAGGCTCTGGAGCACACTTCCTTTAACGGCTAAGCAAGCAATGGGAGCTACATTATTCAAGAATGTAGCACTGGAACACCTTAAGCAATATCAATAACTACTTTCCTACTTCTTCTTTCCTACATGTTTTTCTCCTTTTTTTTTTCCTTATCTTTACTTCATCTTCTATTAATATCTTTTACGCCTACCTCCCCTTTTGTTACCCCTCTCATTATCACGGATTGTATTTATTATATTATTTATTTTTGGCTTATTAATTTTTATTTTTTAATTCAGAATGCGAATAATTTATTTTAAATTAAAACATTAAAACAACTTACCCTTTCCTAATTCAAATGTAATTAATGTACATATTATAAAAGACGATATATGATATGTCTTATTTATTCTGTTCCAATCAAATAAATTGAAATTGAAATTGAAATTGAATTGAAAATGTTGCCAGGCATTTTCGAACCATTTTTCATACATTGAGGCATTCATATCCTTATGATAATCGCCGTATTTTGCCGGAAACAAAGCTTAAAAGTCTTCCTGAACAAATCCTGCCTAACTTCCGATGCCGGTATTTATGAGTCTCTTTCCTTTTCCGGATGGTCATGGTTCTGAGCATCTACTTCCTCTTGTATGTTAAATGTATTCTAAGTAAATCATATTTACCTTAATATTAAACATTGCACACATCTACATAAAAAGGGCTTTCCAATGTTATATATCTTATGATATATTTAATCAGAATATTCGTAGGTGCTTACTGATACATACATACATATACATACTATAAGATTTCTATACCATGAATTTTAACATTCGTAAAAAAAAATAAAAATCAAAAGAGCTTGTGAAAATATAAGAGAAAAAACAATATCACTTTGTTAACGTTAATTCTGGTGACTCTGGTCCTGTTAGAAAATCCAAAGAATATCAATGCCGGATGCACATGCTATTGATCATTCTGTCTCTGACTTCGAGGCCATAGATGAACAACATAGATAGCAATTTTTCCAGATATTGGAAAACCAAAACCCCCTTTCCGCTGAGTGTCTCTATTCGTGTGACCCTGTCTGTGAATACGTGTGAATCAATGTCAATTTCTCTCCCATTTTACACAAAAACCGCCCATTTTACTCAAAAATCCTTATCCACATTACACTTAACGTGGAAATCGTTCCCATTCTAGCAGCTTTACTTATAAATTGCTCTCATTCTAGCAAATTTTGGCAGGTTATGGAGATGTACTATGTGTTGGTAATTCACTTACAGTGGGCATTGCGAGTGTTAAGGGTTTGCAAAAGTATTAGTACAGTTTGCCATCTACACTTGCGGTCATAAAAACCGCACCACCTAATGAGTTCTCAAAAAATGCCTAATTACATCAAATCGTAAGGGTTTTTCCCATACTAATGAAGGGTATTTCCCATAGCGGAGTTCGGCCTCGTATTCAGTCAGTTTGAATTGAGTTGTGACGGTGACAAGTAAAAAAAAAGTGAAATGTCTGGTAAATATCATCAACTGAATTGGGACGAAAAAGTTCAAATATTGACTTTAGTCGAAGAAGGGCTTGGCTATCGTGAGATTGCGGTTAAAATAGGATGCTGTCATTCAACTATTGTACGACTGATGAAGAAAAAAGAAAATTTGGATCCACTGGAAAGGAAAAAAAGGCTCGGGACGAAAACGTAAAACAACCCAGAAGACGGACAATGTATTACAACGAATTAGCATGAAAGATCGCTTTAAAAGTGCTGTTCATATAAGAGCAGAGCTGAGTGAATTTCATCAAGTTGATCTAAGCGCCGAAACCATACGCCGACGCCTACGGGAGATAGATTTATATGGAAGACGACCAGCGAAAAAACCTCTCCTAACCACAAAAATGAAAAAAGCTCGCTTAACGTGGGCAAAAAAGTACGAAGATTGGACGCAGGATGATTGGCGATGTGTGATATTGTCCGATGAAAGTAAATTTAATTTGTTGTGTGCCGACAATTTGCCATACGTACGACGGTCAGCAGGTTCAAGGACGAGTGCATAGTCAAAACAGTGAAGTTTCCTCAAAGCCAGATGGTTTGGGGATGTTTTTCTTTTTACGTTTTGAGCCATTTGCACTTTGTTAATGGAACTATGAACGCTTAAAAGTATTCAGAAGTAGTAAGGGAGTTTTTGGTACCAGCAATTGAACAGCATCATTCGTATACTGACAAGTGCATTTTTCAAGATGTTTCTGTACCTTGCCACCGCACCAAATCCGTAAGTAAAGTGTTATAAATCAACTTCTGGATGTCTACTTTATAAATAATAAACAGACACAAGTAACTAGAGTCTTTCAATAATTTTCAGCTCAAGCCAACGTTTGATGACCTCGGAATTACTAGACTAGACTGTCCAGCAAATTCGCCCGATCGAACACTTGTCGCATATAATGAAACGTAAGGTGGCTGAACATAAACCAGAGAGTAAAAAAAAGCTAAATGAAGTTCTGGAACATGTATGGAATACTGAAATTTCAAGGGATATTACTGAACTTCTAGTAAACTCGATGCCTTCTAGAATAAAAGCGAATACAACCGCCAAAGGGGGAGCAACTCGGTATTGATAATTTTTTAGTAAAAGTGGCATATCTAAACATCTTATATACACATACATAAAAAATGTATCGTTTGATTTTGTTAACCAATGACTGTATTAAAATATTTTAAAAAAAATAAGAAAATTAACTGGTTTTTCTTTCTTTGTTAATATCTTTTTTCAAACATTCAATAAACAGATGGAAATTAGATAGAAATACTTATAAACTACTGCGGAGTACTCAACAAAAATTTCATTTCATTATAAAAATTATTATCGTAGTTATTAACAATTTTTCAATCATTTTGATATGGTGCGGTTTTTTTGACCGCAAGTGTAAGTTAGTTCGTCTATGTTCGGGGCAGACTGATCGTATTGGAGTCGTATCGGATTGTCAGAAGAGTTACAACAATAAATCAGTAGGAATCTGTAGAATTTTGTACCGAAAACTGAGCGATAGGCACCCGTGTCCGAAAAAAAAAAAACTCTCCCATAAGGGTTGTACTGCAGATTTTTGTTGAACGGGAGGGCATGGCACCTATATCGTGTGACAGCAATTGTCAGTAAATGCAAAATTAAGAGCCCGGAAATGTGTAGTCGTCGGTAGAGAGCATGATTTTGAAGAAATACGGAAAGAAACTTTAAGTATCTTACTACACAACACTCTCACATTGATTCGCCTATGAACCATCACGTATATAACAGACTAGCCATTAGGGAAAGTACTCATGCAAAAGTACAAGAAAGACTGCATTAGAATACTGCGGCTTCAGAAAGACCAAAACCACCACCTTTGCTTATATTGGGTCTACAAGTAAGTTTCCAGCGTTTGTCAGAGATGGCGTCACCAGTGGATCCCGGGTAGAAATGTCAGACCCCATCTGTTTTATTTGTAGGTTTTGTATCTGTCAACAACTTTGCAGCGTTATATTTGAGCAGTTCTATCGGTGTCGTATATTTTATCGAGCAAAATCATGGCAAGTTTCCAGCCAAATTAACGTCATTTGCGGGAACCGCTGCTTTTATTCTTTAATATGAAGAAAAGTGCGGCTGATGCCTATCGTTTGCTTTCGGAAACTTATGGGGCGGAATGTATTGGTGAACCGACGTGCCGCGAGTGGTTCAAACGGTTCAAAAGTAGTGATTTTGGAGTTGAAGACAAAGATCGCCCCGGAAAGCTGAAAAGTTTTGAAGACGAGGAATTGGACGCTTTACTGGATGAGGATCCGTGTCAGATTCAAGAAGAACTTGCTGCATCATTGGGCGTCACGCAACAAGCCGTTTCCCTGCGCCTGAAAGCACTGGGATTCATTCAAAAGGTTGGAAACTGGGTGCCGTACGAATTGAAGCCAAGAGACGTCGAACGGCGATTTTGCATGTCCGAAATGTTACAGCAGCGGTATAAAAATAAATCATTTTTGCATCGTATTATCACTGGTGATGAGAAATGGATTTATTATGGTAATCCTAAACGCAGAAAATCGTATACAAAGTCCGGCGAGCCCGCCCAATCGACGCCGAAACGAAATATTCACGTGAATAAGGTCATGCTCTGCATATGGTGGGATCAAAAGGGTGTCGTATACTACGAACTGCTTCCGAGTGGTGAAACCATCAAAGGACCATTATATCGAACCCAACTAATTCGTTTGAAGCGGGCATTAAAAGAAAAACGGCCAGAATATGAGACCAGGCATGAGTCCGTCATTTTTCATCACGACAACGCTCGGCCACATGTTGCGGTTTCGGTGAAAAACTATTTGGAGAATAGTGGATGGGAAATTCTGCCTCACCCGCCTTACAGTCCAGACTTGGCACCATCTGACTACCACTTGTTTCGTTCGATGCAGAACGCTCTTACGGGAATACGCTTCAGCTCAGTAGAGGAAATCAAAAATTGGCTCGATACGTTCTTGGGCTCGAAAGACGAGAAATTTTTTTGGTCCAGAATTCATAAATTGCCAGAAAGATGGGGGAAAGTTGTAGCTTCCGATGGACGATACTTTGAATAAAGCATTGTAACTATGTTTTCATAATAAAACTTCAAATTTTGGAAAAAAACGCTGGAAACTTACTTGTAGACCCAATATATGTAGTTTAAGAACCTGAAATCGCATGCAAAGCGATGCAGTATTGTGGGTGCCGTGACATAACGCCAAGCGACATAAGGCCAAATTATTTTGAGACATAAGACCAAGTACCTACGTATATTTCGTTCAACGATAAAATTGAGATAAGAATACCCCGCAGATTCGCTTATTTGTGCTTGCTTGACAGTTGTTGACATACCCTTAGCGATGCGACGGAGTCGCGTGAGCGGCTAAACCCTGCGGAGAAAAGGGTGAAATCCTGTTAGCGAACGAAGCGAGTCACCCAACCCAAACTTGAAATACGCCAGACTCGCTTATAGGTGCCTGCCTGACAGTAGAGGGTTACAGTTACAAGGATTTCGCACTATGGGCGTCTCTTCGACTCATACGCCGGACGGCCTTCGGCCTCACATGCAGGTGCTCAGGGCGCCGCTTATTGTCGTCCCTTTTGTAGAAAATACGTTAACGATAGCATTGAAGTGTTTACCTATATTATTATGTAAGAAAAAGAACTTACAGCTGTCGGAGAGATATATGAAAAATAATAATGAAACGTATTACACGTATGAGATAAGCAAAATCTAATATGCATTCGAAAGTGATATAAAGCCAAATTGGCCTTATGTCGCTTTGTGAAAGTGATATAAGGCCAAATTCTACCATTTGAGCATTCTACCATTTGGCCTTATGTCATGGCACCAGTATTGTGCTGTCGTGATCCGCGACCTCATGAATGCTAAGCAAACTAAAGACCTTACA
The DNA here is from genome assembly GCA_963966105.1 of Volucella zonaria. Taxonomy (NCBI): domain Eukaryota; kingdom Metazoa; phylum Arthropoda; class Insecta; order Diptera; family Syrphidae; genus Volucella; species Volucella zonaria. Next base: position 164,382,747 of record OZ014532.1, read on the forward strand.
AGAGCTATCAGAATTAGTACCTTAAATTTGTGTCTGTAAAATGCACCAATGATATCAATGTCATCGGCGTACCCAAGTACTTGCAGAGACTTTGAGAAAATTGCGCCTCTGATGTTGGCTTACAAGTTTCGCACAATTTACTCAAGTTGGTAATGTAGAAACATGACAGCACATCACATTGCCTAACACAGTGATGTTGCTTCCGACATTTACGGTCATTCCGCACAATCTGCTGAGATTAGCAGAGATGCCAAACTAGACATGACTTTTTAAAGCTGTCATATGCGTCATTAAAAGTTAGAAACAGATAAAGACTATTGATCTTAACGACTTACAATAGTTTTTCTCCAGCACCAACGATAGTGAGAATATTTGGTTAATTGGTTATTTTGGTGGACTTACCGGGCCCAAAAACTATACAGGTCACCTTGTTAACAAATAGTTTTAGTTGTTTATAGAAGATCTTTTACCCGATGTTAAGGAGGCTGATGACTCTATAATTGGTGGAGTTCATTGAGCATTCTGTCCTATGTATAAATCTTGGATTTTATTTGGTAGATATCAATTAATCTCCCGCTGCCTTAATAGCTCGGTAGTTAAGTAGATCGAATGATTCATTCTGCTTGACAGTCTGCAGGAGTGGTTTTTCCATAACCTAAACACCAACTATTGCTCTTCTACGAAATTCCGTTGCTCATATCTACATTTTTCCGGTGGAGTGTTTTTGGCTTGATAAATTTTTCTTACGTTTATATTGGACTTCTGAAGGCACTCCTTGATTTTCTCGGCCGCGCGCTTGTCATGCTCTTTCCTTTTTTCTCCATAAAAGCCGATTTTCGGTTTCTCGTAGAGCGCACAAGCTGCTCTCGTCCTTCTATATAGTACTGTTCCATTTCTAACCGCTACTTGGTATCGATGCCACTGATCTTTAGCACTTAATGCAGGTTGCAAAAGGGTTGAATAAAGGTTGAAGGATAATCGCTGCTCTGGCGATTTGTTGCGATTGTATACGAGAACCTTGGCTGTACCTATGTTAGGTACTTGTTCATTCTATACTTGCGCTCGTAGCTGGTGGACAGGTGATTACAAGTTTCATGATTGGGTAACCATCACGATTATTTCTGGTGTTGAGATGGAGCAAAATCAATTTCCATACGCTGTGTCGTGTAAGCTATGCTTTCTGACTGTACCAACAAAGAGGTCTGTTTTCTCGACTTGGTGTTAAAATGTTAAGAAACGTCCTATATAAAGTAAAGGTTTGTTAAAAATGGAGCGCTACACGAAAGAACAAGGCATTTTGATTGATATTTTACATATTTTACAAATATTGAAGGTTTCGGTTTACAGTCGAAATAGTGATTTGACTCAATAACCGAAGCCTTCTGACCATGCACATTGAACAGAGTTCGTTGAATGGATTATGGAACATGCTGATTTTTAACAAACCCATCTTCAGCGATGAAGCTTATTTTCACCTTGATGGCTTTGCTAATCCCAAAAATTGTCGAATTTGGGGTACAGAAAATGATTCAGTGTTGAGAAACAAATGCACCTACAACCTGTTACGGTTTGGTGTGGATTGTAGGCTGAAGGAATCATCGGAGCATTCTTCAAAATTGCAAGCTTGATGACATGTGGTTTCAACAAGACGATGCCACATGCCATACAGCCTAAGAAATAATCCAATTACTGCATGAGACATTTCCCATTTTGGTGATCAGAATTGAAAGACCAGATCATGCGATTTAACACCGTTGGGCTTTTTTTTTGTGGTTTTTTGAAATCCATGCCTTGAAGGAGCAAATTGAGCATCAATAAAAAAAAATAACAGTGTTTAATTAAACACCTGTGTTTTCTATCAAAATTTCTTCTTGCGTAAATTCTGGGACACCCTTTACTTTGAAGAACAATATTACTAGGACAGCGCATGAATTTGAAAGAGTATTTATATAACGTTAGCAAAATGGCCTCTTGGGGGTAATCAGAAAATTGGAAGATAGAGGCAATCGATTAGAGACTTGCTGGGGATGGTAAATCACTGTATGAAGTATGGCATACAGAACGGTTTCAGCAGAAATAATCTCAGACCAAATGTCTTTTGTGTAGGAAGGACAATCAACTTGTTCTCCACATAACTGCAGATGACCATTCTACTGCCCTGAAAACGCCGAACATATTTTAGGTTTCCTGAGACCGATAACTACGCGACATGCATGCATGTTCCAAAAATCTAAATATCGTCTAGAAGCCTGATTATATATTGTACATTATTAACATGCTATCTTCGACGAAGAAAGGGAATTGCAGATGTTCTTAACACAAATCAGAAGTACACTAAATACAAAACATGATGCCTGCCAGCCCATATGAAGAAATAAATTGAATTGTACCGCTGCATAGTGCGGCATTTGTATGGAAATTTGCACAAAAATCCTTAATTCAAATTCATATGTACAGATTTTATTTTTTCTGTTTAAATATTATAACTTTCATATTTGTCCTTAAATATAAAATCAAGAAAACAATTGAGTTAAGCTATAATTATTCTGAAACTAAACTACTGTCATCGCTATGTTCAAGCTCTGTATCAGTTAAATCAATTTCATCAAATGAGGAAGCACTTATATTTTGTGAATTATTTGATAAATCTTCAATTTGTAAATACATACTTATTTCTGAAACATTCCTATTTGATTTCGTTGAAGAAATGTTTCTATGTGTCGAAATTAAAGGATCGAAAGTAGGTAATACGTAAATCGTTCATATCCGTGTTTGTCTGATCCCTACTCATCTTACGCTTGTGATTTGACCGATTTTTTCCTATTTCCTTATGTCGAGCCTCTTCTAACAGAAGACCTATAGGTAAGTCGAAAGAATCGATGACATCACAACCATGAATCAAGATCTTATGGACGCTACTTGGCATGTAATACTTATTATACAAACTTATATATAAATCGTTTGCTTCTTTTAGTAGAATTTTAAACTGCTGAACATTTATTTTTATACCTGACGATAAAACTCTTAAAATCGTGTGAAAGTATTTTATGAAATTTGAGTCTATTCTTGTGATCTCTGAGTAGTTAAAGCAATTTCTTGCAGTATTTCCATCATAGCCCGGTTTTGGATTATCCACCCAGAGCCCCATACGAATTTTAAAAAGGTCTTGAATTTTTTTTTATTTTGCGCGAGTATAGTCTGATTTTTAGCTCCCTTATTTGCCACATTTTTAGCGGCAAACGATAAGAAATGTGGAGAAGGCATTTAAAACACCTTATCCACGTGTGCAGAATGGATAAGCCAAAACGGTAATGATCGGCATTAGGAAGCCTTTCAGAAACCACAGTCAAATCCATTTCTTTTGGGGATGCTCCACATATTGTTCATTGCGACTCAAACCAGTTAGACGTGTTTTTCTTGTTCTCCCTATTCCCCTGTTCAATTTTCAGTTATAAATCTCGTTAAATTGCATTTTCCGGTTAATAACCCCCAGTGCTCGAATTCATTATTTTTTTTTGTCTACTGGCAGATTTCAGTGCAAATAAAAGCCCCTATCTACAAAAAAAAAAAATAAAAAAATAAATAAATAAAAAAAAAAATAACTCGACCTATATCTATACCCTCACTGACCTACACAACCAATTTGAATATGTCTTGCGGAATTGCCAATTGTGTAATCGATGACAGCAATGCTGACTGGGTAGCTTGCAAGGGCATTTGTGGGAACGCCTTTCATGCCGTTTGTGTCGGGTTAAATAAAAGAAACACGGTGTTTATTAAAGAATTTTCCGATAACCTACTTTTCTTCTGTGATGAGTGTAAGAGTATCTCACTTTCACACGTACTTTTGGCAATAAAATGCCTAAGTGATTCAAATGACTCCTACCAGGACGCACTCGCCAAAAAGATTACGGATAAAATTTCGGTAATAGAAAACAGTGTTAAAAGTGTTGAAGAGTTACGTAATTCAGTGCAGAACTCAGCCGATGTAATAAAATCCAAAGTAAAGCACATGGACAAACAAATTGCTGGTCTTATCGAGTTAGACTCCGGGAGATCCAGGAATGAAGAAACTCCCTTAAGTCACCTCGATAAAGTGTTGATTGACATTAAAGCTATGTGTTCTGCGCAGGTTATCTCCAACCAAAAAACCTGCGAGATGATAAACTCCCTGCGTGACGACATAGACATTCATTTTCAGTCCTCGTCACACAAACAACTCTCTCCCAAACACTGTGATCCCATGCTCGAAGTTATCTTCGATAAAGTGAACGATGTCGGCGACGAACTTACCGCGACTCGATCCCTCGTATGCGATATTGAACATCACATCGCAACAATAAACAGCAAAATCGTTGATACACAAAACTTGCCGCAGCCTTACCAGAATGTTCCCTACAATACATCACTCATGGCTGAATTAATGGAACCTGAAGTGGATTCACGCTCACCCCCACACATAAGTCATCTGCGGACGGTTCAACCCACTGATTCCTGCGAAGTTTCTTCCAACTTAACAGCAGACAATATTTCTATGTCAGCTCCTCCAATCGCTGCCCCACGGAAGCTTATCAGTCATTTTAATTCAACTTGGACACCTTCCGAATGGCAACGTAGACTTGATAAGCTTGCTTCGAAGAATCAATTGGTCACTACGCTTCTTATCAAAGGCGTCCCCCCAAACGCTGATGTTGATTGGATCTCAAATTTCTTCGAAAAGAAATATGGCATTACCATTAGCCACTGCAATTTGCTTCCTACATCTCACCACAGAAGCAAGCGCAGCTTCAAGCTCAATATTCCAACCAAGTACGAATGGTTATTCCATAATCCTGCCAGCAACAATTTCAATCTTGGAAAGATGCGTGTCTGCAAATGGTTGGAAAATACGCCCAAGAAGCAGGATAAAGCCAAGCAGTCCGTTATACCTAAACCAAGAAATAAGTTAGTAAATAAATCCAATTTGCCAAAACCCACCTCCTCTTCCCACAACAAACCCAGCTCCAATTGGAGTTTTAAAACAACAATTTTTCCTAATTTTAAGCCGCCCACCCAAACTCCAACTCTCCCTATTCCACCTCAAGTCAAGCCCCAACGTCAACGTGTCTCTTTCGACTTAACCCCTACAACTCAAACTCCTGCCACTCAAAATCCCACCATTCAACCCCTAACACACACGCCTTTCCCTAATTTCGACCTCAGAACTGGAGCTAAGTATCCCAATTTCATCAGTTCTCACATTTTAAACCCTATTTCAGAAAAACCAGCCATTGCGACACCGAACTCATTAACCACTCCCTCTTCTATTGACCCCCTTTCGCCACCCACTGTTAAATTAACGCAGCAAACTAGCGATACCACCGAATGTCGCTATGCGCTCTCTAGGCTTAGAGATAAAAAGATATATGAGAATATACGTCTATATCTCGCCTATCTGCACGATAAATCCGACTCGGTGTGCTACGAGGGTAAAACAAAAACAAGCGTCATGGTTTCTATCCAGCAGGAAGGCCTCCCTACAGACGTTACCAGTCTCAGGAAACTTTATATAAAGTATCACGAGATTTTCAATACGCCCCCCCAAAAAGTTGCAGACGATCTTGCCGCTCTTCGCCAATATGTACACTCTAAAAGAGTCTCACACCTCCAACGCAGTCGCCTTGACCATGATAAATTTTTTCGACCCTAAAAAGTCATGCAAAAACCTCCCTCTCACCTTCTATTACCAGAACGTAAGAGGACTCCGTTCTAAAACCCACGCTGTTTTCCGCCAATCTCATGCTCTCCCATTTGATATCTATGCTCTGACCGAAACTAATCTTATCCCCAACATAAAAAACCAGAGTTATTCCCTCCTTCTTTTAATGTTTTTCGGGATGATGATCGCGCACCCCCCTTGATTGAATCCCCTTGTCGAGGTGTCCTACTGGCTATTCACAACAGCTTGGACTCCTCTCTCGTTGCAACATCATCCTCTCCTAAGCTCGACTTTGTGTCGGTTAAAATAACCCTCACTCGCAGATGCTTGTACGTTATGTGTTGTTACATTCTTCCGGCGCAACCTATCGAATCCTACCAACTTGCTATTGCAGCAATTGACAATTTGATCGACTTATCAGAATCGCTTGATGATATCATTATCTTCGGCGATTTTAATCTGCCTCAGCTGAAGTGGACTCCATCTGAAGACCTATCTTTTTTCATCGCTTCCAATCCCATTTCTACTAAGGAATGCCTATTCTTAGATCGGCTAACAGACTCTAGTCTATGCCAAGTCAGTGGCGTTTCCAACTATATGGAAAGGCAATTAGACCTTATCTTCACAACTGATCCCATCAACTCCTCAGTATCGTGTTGTCCCCTATCTCTTTCAACTATTGATAACTTTCATCCTCCACTTCTTCTCTCATTTTTCCACAACTCTCCCCTTCAGTCGCCTCCCCCCGCAGTTCTATTTTCTTACAATTTTCACAAAGCTAATTTCCGTAAAATTAATACCTATCTAAGCAGTGCTTCTTTTGAGTTTACCAATCTATCTCTGGTTGATGCCCTCTCCATTTTTTACAGAGAAATATTCAAATTCATCTCCCTTTATGTGCCTTACTCCCGCCATAAAACTTCTTCTACATCCCCTCCTTGGTATAATCGTAGACTTCGCTCTCTACGAAACAAAAGAAACAAGTTATGGGCGGTATTCCTTCGCACCCACTCTTCTTCCGACTATTCAAATTATCTAGGTACATATCTTCATTTCATTGAACTCTATAACTCTCTCTATCAGCGCTACCTGAATAGTGCGCAAACCAATCTCATAAATGACCCCAAGTCCTTTTTTCAATTTGTCAATTGCAAAAGTAAGACCGATGGTTATCCTTCCTCCCTCGCTTTCGAAACCAAAACTTCATGTGATCCTCCTACCATCGCCAACTTTTTTGCTACATTTTTCAAGCAATCATTTGCCAACAACTCCTTCGTACCAGATCCCTCTTACTTCAATGATCTACCAAATTTCTCTATTGGTCCCTTTCTCACTCAAAATTTCGATCCGGCAGTTATTGAAGAAAAGTTACAAAATCTTAAGGATGAATTTATACCTGGCCCAGACGGACTCCCCGCCATGTTTCTTAAGAAATGGTCTTCCAACCTGTCTCTACCCCTTTCCTACCTTTTTCGTCTATCGCTCACACAGGGTGAATTTCCCCAGATTTGGAAGACCTCTTTTATAATCCCAATACACAAAAAGGGATCTAAGCATGAAGTTACCAATTATCGTCCCATTGCTAAACTCTCTCATATACCCAAACTCTTTGAAAGCATTTTATACGAAGCGTTAAGCTTCAAATGCAAGCCTTTTATTTCACCCCGACAACATGGTTTTCTAAAAGGTAGATCAACTACCACAAATCTAGTTGAATTCGTGTCTTTTGCTCTCTCAGCCTTAGAAAATGGCAAAGAAATCGATGTTATCGCAAATGATTTCACTAAAGCGTTTGATAAGATATTTCATCATCTGATCCTCTTCAAATTGTCTGCTCTCGGCTTTGAGCCGCTCTTATTAAAATGGATTTCTTCTTACCTGGTAAACCGATATTATAGTGTTCGGTTTAGATCCGCCCTTTCTGTTCCATTCCTGGCCTCATCGGGAGTTCCACAAGGCAGTCATCTTGGCCCTCTTCTCTTCATTCTTACTATCAACGATGTTGAGAGTGTCATTAAGCACTCCTCCCTCTCCCTGATAAGATGTTACATATAATCCCATCCAGCATTGTAAAATGCAATTCGTACTTCGTTAGCACAGAACTACCATCGAAATTAATTTGATACGCAGATAATTGGCGTATAGTATTTTTCATTAAGGACTCTTGCTCCCTTACTAAATGCTGATTCTCCTTCATAAAAATGAACTTAATAGGTCTGCAAAACAATGTGGAGGAGGAACGTGTTCAATCCACTTAATAACTCAGTTTTATTGTTATAGACTAACTTAAGATGAACATAAGCTATCAAGAACATAAATTCATCAGTTTGAGGTGTATTTTGCGTGAATTTCTATTTGTAAAGGCTGTGTCCTGCATTGTCATCTAATCCCCACTTGCAAATTACCTTTAAATCTGAGACGAGATCGATGTCAATGATTTTTAAAATGCTTTGTAGAGTAATGTCTAATAGCTCCGGGTAGGTTAATCTCTGCAGATATTTCACTTACAGATACATTTAGTAAAAAAAGTTTTCTAGCTTGCCTCAGAGTCTCAACGGATGGAATATAGTTCTTAGATTGCTTATTCATAAAACTGCGGAGAATATTATACTTTCATTCAGAAACGTCAAGGTTGATGAGGACTTAAGTTCGGTTGGCTTATTGATGTTGATCCTGGGAAAATATCGCATGCAAAACTACGAGGGGCGTTCAATATATTCTCGGTATCGATATGAAGGAAAATGCGAATTCAATTTAAATTGTTTTTATTTTTCAATATAATCTCCCCTAACATCAATGCATTTGTTACATCTTGAGATAAGCTTTTTTAAACCCTCAAAATAATAAATTTCCTCTTTCTCTGCAAAATACCGACTTGAGTTCTTCATCATCCGAAAATCTTTTTCCACGAAGACATTTTTTCAAATCCGGAAACAGGAAATAATCACTAGGGGCAAGGTCTGGACTATAGGGTGGGTGTTGGATTTCTTCGAAACCACAATCTCGCGCAGCAGCCTTGGAAGCTCGCGCCGTGTGAACAGGAGCGTTGTCATGAAGAAGCAACACACCCGCTGCGAGTTTACCCCGTCTTTTCTTTTTAATTTCCTCCCGCAAATTATGCAAAGTGGAAGCGTAGGATGAGGCGTTGATGGTTTCACCTTTTTGTTTGTACTCAATGAGCAAGATTCCCTTTGAGTCCCAAAAAACTGTGGCCATGAGCTTTCGGGCAGACGGAGTGACTTTGAACTTCTTCGGGGGGTCTGTTCCTTTTTTATGCCACTGCATGGACTCTTGTTTGCCTTCAGGGTCATAGTGGTGGACCCATGTTTCGTCCCCAGTAACAATTCGATCCATAACACCGTCCGCGTTCTCACTACACATCTCCAAAAGCTCTCTACAGCATGCGATTCTCACTTTTTATCTGAGGCGCTGTGAGCATTCGTGGCACCCACCTTGCACTGACCTTTGAAAGGTTAAGATGGTCATGAAGAATGGTGTGAATGGTACCAATTGAAAGCTTGGTGATCTCTGCCATCATTTTCACCTTTATTCGGGCATCCTCAAGAACAAGTTTTTCGACTTCTTTGATGCTTTCTCCCGTACAAGCAGTAGCCGGGGCGCCGGAGCGGGGGTCGTCCTCAATTCTCTCTCTGCCTCTCTTGAACTCACTTGACCACTTTTGCACAGTTGATAATGAAGGTGCGGAACCCTGGTAAACAGCCACCATCTCTTCATGAATAGTTTTTTGACTTTTTCCTTGCTTAGTGAGAAATTTAATTACAGCGCGATGCTCAATTTTCACCATCATCGCCTCAGTAGCCATTATGATTCTGTTTAACTAGAGATAAAACGCGAATTAATAATCACATTTATATGAAATTTTACATGAATGCACTGAAATAATAGTATTACTTGATAAATAAGTCAATTTATATATGCAACCACAGCTTCACCCCGATACCGAGAATATCTTGAACGCCCCTCGTAAGTGCTTCAACGGAGCGTGAATTTAGCAGATCTTGAACTCTATGTTTTTTTGTCTTTATAGATGCTTCCTCAAACCTCAGTAAAGGTCTCCTGTGACGAGTTTGTTCCTGCGGCTCTGCAGTGGATCTTGATGGTATTGGTTGCAGATCGCTTTCTGTCTCAGTTGGTATCAATAGTTCTTTTTGTAACCACTTTGAATGTTGCTTATATAAACATTTGCGGTTTCCAGAGAAATCTTTCCACTCTCTGCTCATCGCTAAACAATAGGCATCACCTGCGTTTCTAATTTTGGCATTTAAACTATCAGAACAGTCATTTAAATTTAAAAGAGATTTCAGTTTATGGATAACTTTATACAGTTTCGCTGAATTTGGATTTGAAAGCCATTCGTCGACCAAATCACAATTTCGAATCGTTGGGTATTGTACTGGGAAAAAATTCACAGCAATAAAGTCTGATATATGACTTATACATAGCAATTAAATGCACAGGATATTTTGCGCCGAATTTTTTTAAAGCTTATTTAAAATGAAGAAATATTTTTTTTTTATTTTTTTAACAATTCATTTTATCACGCTATATATTTTAATATATCTAAAGAAATTTGGTGCTAATACTAGAATAACAAACCTTCTTCCAAATTCGACATGATTTTAGTTGCATATTTTACACGCTGTCCTAGTGCGTGTAGGACAGCTTGCTTCATAGCAAGCAAAAAGTTAAAAGCGAACATATTTTTTTTTCATTTTTGTCCAAGGGTTGCCGCACTCGGCACTGCGCGCTGGGGGACATCAGATAGAGAATAGTACAGGGTGCGGCAGAACCAGTTGAGCACTTTTGAAAAGTTATAAAAAAAAAACAGGGTATATATGAAACAAATGTTTTTATTTTTGAAATCCGTAGAGCTTACCATTTAATACGCATTAATTTTTAAAAGTAATGTCTTTAAGATGGCTGCCGTTAGCTGCAATACATTGCTGGAGCCGATTTCTAAAGTTTTGAACAGCTCGTTGACACATTTGGAGGGGTATCGCGTTCACTTCTTCAAGAATTCGCTCCCTTAGAGGTTTTGGGGGGCGACGTTTAAACACTTTTTCCTTAAGATATCCCCAAGGAAAGAAGTCGCATATGCTTAAATCCGGCGACCGTGCAGCCCACCCCACGTCACCTCTCAAAGACACTGGACGTCCGGAGAACATTTTTCTTAAAGCATTTAGAGAATTTGTAACCTTGAAACATAACGTCCGAAATTCACGGTCACGGTTACGTCTCCCTCTTCAAAGAAGTACGGGCCAATAACGCCAAATTGTGATACGGCACACCACACAGTTGGTTTAGGAGAATGTGAACTATTTGGGGCTTGTTTTCAGGCCAGTAGCGAAACTTTTGTTTATTCACAATCCCGCTTACGTGAAAATATGCCTCGTCGCTGCTGAAGAATGCTGCCTCAGGAGGGATCGCTGCACGCATTTCCTCACACAGATTTTGGCAGTTGGCGTAGTCTGCTGGGTACAATTCTTGAGCCATCATTATTTTGAAGGGATGGAAATTCAAATCTAAATGCAGAATCATTCTCAAGCTGAGAAACTCCGAAACTCCCAATGCAATAGCGTGCCCTCGACCAGAACGTCTTGGCGATTGCTCGAGTGCTGCTCTCACTAGCTCCACATTTTCTGGTGTTCTGATGCATCTTCGTCGGCAATGTGTATCTATTCTTAGTGTGCTACCAGTTTCCTCCAACTGCCGAATTCAGGACCGAATTGTGTTCGCAGTAGGAACAGCATTATTGCGCGGAATGTTAAAGCGTCGCCGAAAAGCTCTTTGCGTCGCAATCACAGATCGGTTGTTTTCATAAAACGCAAGCACGGCAAAGCCACGATGTCGGAGTACCATGTTTGTTACTAAATGGGGATGCCGACAGAACAAAAGGAGACCTACCTACCCCCACCATCGCCCGAACACCTGCCCCTCAAAACTGCTCAATTGCTTCTGCTGCACCCTGTATATACGAGTAGCAGCACTAGCTACGAGAATCCATAAACGATTTAACCTCTTTCTCGTCATACCAAAAAATTAATTTTTTCCATAATATGGTATTGCTGAAAATCGTGTTTCAAAAATTCATAATTTTCTTCATTTACTCGTATTACTGTATGAAAAAATTAAATGTAGATAACCAGCAGATTTAGTAAAGTTGGTGCTCCCTTTGGAATGCCATTAAAAAATGAAGTTCAGACTTCTCTCAAAAAGAATAGTTATGAAATTACATAACTAAAATACATATACAAGTATGTGTGTTACTTTTGAATAAGTATTCGTAATTTTAAGCAAAAAAATCACTTTCATTCAGAGATGTTTCTAAGATACTCGTACATAGTAAATCCTTGAGCAATGTGTCCATAAATAACAACAATTAAGAAGAACCGTATAGCTAGCTTGGGGCTACTGCTGTTCCCATTTGTTCCGAAGTTTATGGGGCACCACAAAGTCGCACCGACAAGTGTCCAATTTCAGTGGAAGTGGAGAATTCGTATACTTCTGTATTTGTGGGGCATTCTGCAGATGCGCTCCCTTTGGAAACTGTCAAGAATAGAGGTTAAGTGGGATTATCTGTTATAACATTTTACATCTGCAACAGCGCAATTGTATCCACAGAGTAGCTAAAAGGCACAATGTCAACATCCAAACAGAGAACTAAACGTATGAGCATACTCATATTTAGAGATAGATAGAATTGCTGATGGTGGCGCCATATTCGTACTTGTGAGTTCAAGTTCATTGTAAGTATCCACACGGATAGAGAACACAGCATAGTTGATGTGTTAAATACTTTGTGGCAGTGTAAAGTGTCGCTTTTTTTTTGTATTTACACCGATGCGATTTATAAGTGTGTACATACTATATTCATAGATACTCGTACATACTGGCGGTTGGTTTGATTTTCATATTTCTTTTAATTAAATTATGCAAAACGTTTCAAAGCATCTGCCGCTTCAGGGGGGCTATGATGAAAGACAGAGAATTTTTAACAGTAATTGCCTGCAACAGTGAGGGAGCAAAAACAAAAAACTGAATGCCAGAATAGCCATATCATGTCAATTATCCGAAGCACAGTTTATGTCATGTGGGATTGTTAAATGATAGCTCTGGGAAAACTACAACGAAATTGTTGTGTTTGAGTTTGACTGAAATGGGTTACAAAGCAGAGATTACATACGTACGAGTATGTCCATTATGATGGACGAAAAGGGGACAATGCATTTCAAACGTTTAAAATAGATGTATCGTTCAAAAATTTGTATCTAGCTACATAACATAAATTCGGCTGTCATTAATTGAAGAAAAAAAAATTGTAAGAAAACACACCACAGATCACAGATAGCAGGCGGTCGATTAAAAAAAAAGCAATCGAAGCCATTTCATAAGGTCTGCAGAATGGTTGGACATAATTTATTTAAAATGTGTGAGAAACTGCTTAATGAGTCTACAGAATAGCAAACATCAGCAAGGAGAAAGAATGTACTCGTATGAGTATTGGATAGACGGAAAGACAATATTTCTTTAGAAGAAAACTTAAGTATAGAACCTATCAAGAGGGCTCTATTAGAAATCACAGTTTTGAATATCTACGGACAAAAGCCAGCTACAGGGCAACAATATACTAAAATAATTTAGGTCAAGCGAACAAAAATCAAGGACATTTTATCAGATAAGTAATAAATATACTAGCGACTAAATCAATGCTCCACTTTTCTGCAATTGAGCTATTTAACGCAACTGAAGGTGACTCGTTGGAAACATGAACCAGCTTATCTGTAAAATATGGTGAGAGGAAAGCATGACCGATGAATGGAATCTTAGGATCGTTTGTCCAATCCGCAAGAAAGGAGACCATTTTGATTGCGTCAACTATATAAGAATGAGTCTCCTTTCCTCAAAATAGCATTACATTGGTGTAGTTTGTGAGCGCCTGAATTCCACTCCATTCATGAACAAACCTGGTTGGTATATATCAGTGCGTTTTGATGCCATGAAAGTCTATCATCGATCACTATCGCGGATTTTATTTGTCGACTTCGAACTCTCATATGACAGCGTGCACAGTACCATGTTATTTTACAAAATTCCTCACGTTTTGCAGGACAACAATGGAGAATTCTCACTGCTTCACCAAGGTCGGTAATGATTTAACTAAAACTTTCAATGCTAAGAAACGCGACATTGTGACACGCTGCCATATGACAGTTAGTGGAACCTAAGGACTTCATCTACCTTGTAGTTATAGGCAGCAATGACATCAATGCAGAAATCAGACACAAAATTACACTTTCCAATCGCTGTTTCTTTGGGCTCAGGGGGCAGTTGAGTAACATAGTCCTCTTTTGTAACACCCAACTGACAGAATACAAGACCACTCTATTGCGCAGAGCCTTGGACTTGGCCGTTAGGAAAGAAGGTTACGTTTGTATTCACGGGGAATAGAGAAAGAAGTTCAACTACGAGCTGTACGAACAGCCAAGCGTCTACGGATCCAACACCTAAAATGGCTGGGCTATTTTGAGCGAATGGACGTCACAGCTCCGGCCCAAAGAGTATTCGAAGGGCGGCGCAGCAGAGGGCATGCAAGTGGATGGAGAACTACACCAGCTTGAAGTACGGCACTGGAGGCAAGTGATAAATTTAGAAAAAAACATAGGTGCAATAACCTTAGTATGACGTTTAAATCGTTTTAGCTCATTTTAGCGCCGACATAGGAGAGAGAACTTTATTGATAATAAAGTCGGAAATCATATCCTACACCACATCTGAAAGCAACTTGGGCCGGAGATTTACTTTAGCTAGCGTAAGGTGTCCTCACCGCATTATTCATAAAGTAATATGACTTTCACCTGATCATTAAATCGTCAATCAAACTGATCTTGTTGCATTTGCGCGAAAGAATGCGCTTAGGGCATTCCGAGCATTTTGGGCGTCCAATATACGAGTAGGTAGTGTTCCCAATCTACCTTGTTGAAGCCAAAATACTACTGCATGTAAGTCACGTAACAAAAATTATCGACTCCCTATTTCCTCCATAGTCCTTTTTGCCTTATGTTTCTCATCCCTTCCTGGTGTATGTATCTACTCGTATTATGTCCTTTCCCGTCAACCTCTGGTTGCCAATGAACAGGCTGAATTTCCTGAATCTTTTGGATCTAGTTCTATCGCTCTACTCAGAGATGAATCTAGGTACCCAAAGGAAAGATCCAGAGGGACGGTGTAGCTATTCAAACGACTGTCAGTTCAGTGATCCGACAGCAACAATGAACACTGCCCAAGAGCGAAACAAAAATCTTAACGTAAAAAACGTAGATAACTAACCCCCAAACCCTCCAAATAGTTATCACTATTAAGGTAAGCTCAGAATTCCCGGGGTTGTCTTCCGACCCATTGTTTGTCTGCAAGAAGATTTGCGTATTAACAAATAGATGTAGCAAAACAGCTCGCCTATAGAAGCCGCGCTTCATAAAAGATCAAGAGCGACTGGTTTGCTCCACGAGCTCAGGAGCGTAGAAAAAAATCAGAATCAAAATTGGCTTATCCCGACCCCTTTCAAGAATTATTCGAAGGAAAGCATGTCTGATGAGTAGAACCGCAGTCTCGTTTGCCGGGTCACAAAGTGGAGAAGCATTTAAGTTTAGGACTACGTTTTTTTACTTTTTCATAATTTTTTTGACAAGAAAATAATGTATATAATTTATTGAAACTTTAAGAAAATTTTAAACATAAATTTAAATAATTATTGTAATTTTTTTGAAATTATTTCTTTGACAAATATAGAAGATATCAGCTGCGGCCTATCAGAGGTCGCCATCAGACGTAGTTGTTTGTGTGCATCCTTTTGGCCTCTCTCTTTCTTTCTCTCTCTATCCCATTTGTCAAAAAACTTAACACATGCTGAGGCATTATAAGTGTATTCATACCTACTTGAGTGTTAAGTTCTTTTTTTTTTAAAGAAAAAAAAGTTTTTATCCGAAATCAGCGAGGTTTCCAATTTACTTGTAAAACCACCTTGATCAAAAAGTTCCCGCACCACACCACCATGTGGCGCTCCTATTGTTCCGATTTGAGTTCTAGTTTTTTTGTTAAGTTGGTAAATCTGTTGTTGACATTCCCTCTAAATCTTAGCGTCAAAACCTGACATTTGCAAAAGTTGCCTAGCCAAGAGTACATCTATCTAATTTTAGAAATGGATTTAAATTTGCAACAACGATCTTGTATTAAATTTTGCGTAAAAAACGGATTTAATGATGCGCGAACGTTGGAAATGTTGGAAAAGTGTTTCGGCAACGATTCTCTAAAGAAAACGGTCGTTTACCAGTGGCACGAGCGGTTCAAAAATGGTCGTGAGTCAATCGAAGATGATGAACGCAGTGGCAGACCATTGACATCGAAAACCAACGAAAAGATTGATTAAGTAAAAGAAATGTTGGTCAATAACCGCAAATTAACCATCAGAGAGATAGCGGAGGACTTGAACATAGCCTATGGATCCGTCCAAGACATTTTGGTTCATGATTTGGGTATCCGTCGTGTAGCAGCAAAGTTGGTGCCAAAAGACCTCAATTTCATGCAAAAAAGAGACCGTGTTGACGTCACAAAAGAGATGATTTGCGAGGCTGAATCCGATCAAACATTGATCAAAAGGATCAGTACTGGAGACGAGACGTGGGTTTATGAGTACGACATGCAATCCAGACATCAGGCAAGTGAATGGCGTTCACCAAATGAGCCCAAACCAAAAAAACCACGTCGTTTTCATTCAAAAAAGAAGGCAATGCTCACGGTTTTCATGGATTACAACGGTGTAGTGCATCATGAATTTTTGCCAGAAGGCCAGACAGTAAACAAAGAGTATTACGAGTATTTGGGCGTTATGAGACGTTTGCGTGAAGCAATTTGCCAAAAGAGACCAGAATTGTGGGCAGAAAACTCGTGGATTTTGCACCATGATAACGCACCGTCGCACAGTACCATCATTATTCATATTTTTTTGACGAAAAATGCAACAAATACCATCCAATAGCCACCGAATTCACCTGATTTGGCTCCCTGTGGCTTTTTTCTGTTCAATCGATTTAAAAAACCACTACGGGGAACGCGTTTCAGCAGCTGAGATGATCAAGCGCTGGCGTAAGTGTATTGCAGTCGATGGGGATTACTTTAAAGGAGACAATATAGATTTAGGTGAATAAACTTGTATTTTTAATTTTCTGAATAAATTCTGGTTCTTGAATATAACATCAATCAAGTGACCGCCTTTAGTGACCAAAGCAAAATGTGCCCTTTTTGCTGCGTTCCCATCAGTTTTCGAACATCTTGGGCGGTATGGCGATAATATCGGTACGAATTTTTGCCTTCAGTCAATGGTCTGAGACTTGCTGGCCTACACTTTGCTTTTCTGATAACTTTACAAAAAGAAGTCCGGAGGGGTCAAAGAGATCTGAGTGGCCAGTCAATGTCGCCATTTTTTGACAGCACACGTCCAGGAATTTTCATTGCAGAAACTGTATTGTTTGATTTGCAGTGTGGCATAGCGCACCGTCTTGTTGCAACCAGTAACCGTCCAGACGTTTTTCACACATGATGGTCTCTGGCCATGCAATAGTGTTTCACGGATCTCGTGTGGATTCTCCGTTCCCCAAATGCGGCAATTTTGCTTGTTAACGGCGTATCGTCGATCATCAAAATTTGCTTACAAATCCAGGTTCAGTGTCAACCATTCGAGCGACGTAGACGGTCTGTCGGCAATATTCTTTGAGTCAATTGCACTTTATACGGAAACAAATGCAAATTATCCTTCCAAATGCGCCGCAAGGTGATTCCACTGACGCCAAAATGCTGAACGCCGTGACGATACCACACATGTGGGTTCTCGGCTGCACTCTCTTCAACCAGTTCATTGGAACACGTCTTGGGCGTTGATGACCGTCATGTCGACGATCTCCCACTGTCCCGTGCTCAACAAAATTCGACACCAAATGACGACGGTGCTTGTTGGCCACGATATTTTCGACGATATGCACGTTAAGTTAACACAACTGCACGACTATTTTCAATGTTCAGCATCACAATTTCAGCGTGTTGTTTCGGTGTGAAGCGAATTGTACTGAATTGACGTTTCAAAAACATGTCTACTCAAGTCAATCGGTTGATGAAAGTCAAAGTTATTCAATGTTCACATACCGACATAAAAGATGGCGCACTCTGAACATATGTGTTTGGTATTTGTTTTTAGTTGAATTATATTTTAAAATGCATAATGATGATGTGAAATAATTAACCAATATGTTAGCTTGCAATATAATAGAATTGTGTTAACATCAAAAATGTATCAGCAGGTCAATTCGCAAGACGTAAGCAATTATGCAAACTTCCAATATTCTCGCGCTCAAAAATTCTAATTCTCTGTAAAGTTAAGTAAAATAAGAATTCGAAACGTGCCCACGAATTCTGGCACGTTCCAAATATTTTGTGCCAGCATTTTTATTTGCTTTTTTATTATTACGTAAAACTTTATTCTATGAACTGTGAGTCTTTATTGCGTTTGTCGAAACGTACTAGCAGTATATTCTATTCGATGACGGCATTCCTGGTTGCCTACCATTGCTAAAATTGGGAAAAGATTACCCATACGAATTTGTTTTACCTAAACTTTGTGCCAGTCCTTTTTTAATTTTTTTTTTAAACTATTGTAAGTCATAGATCATGAGTGAGAGATAAACGAATAAAAAACTAAGGTTTTAGGTACGAGTATATATGCGATCTGTACCACAGTCAATGTTTGTTCAAAATGTTCCAACCTTATGAGCAGGTTAAGTGAACAATTTGAATATATGTATTTTCAGTAGTTTTGGAATGGCAGTTATCCACTAATAACATAGGTAAACATGTCGCAAGATAAACATGATTAAAATGTTTTCATTAGTGTTACTAATGGGAGAATCTATTCACAAATGTAAGTACGTACGACAATAAGGAGCGGCACAATAGTCAATAAAGCGAAATATAAAAAGAAATATTGATTTTAAATGTTAAATACAAAAGATAAGTTGGAATAATTAATAATTGGTAAGCGAAACTCATCTCTCATGGAATGTGAGAGTTCAACAAATAGATATAAAAATAGAAGGTGCTATAATTTGAACAAATTCATCCAGCTGCTGAGAGGTGAATACTTTGCTCTTTCTTGACAAGGCATTGTTTCTCCATATTTAAGACAACATATTGAGCACTAGATAGGCTAGTTACACGAGTATTACGTTAAGTTCCACCTACGGTCGAAATAATTGTGTTGTCCTGCAATGCTTTTCTATGAGGACGAATTTCGGCGAATTTCGGTTTCCAGGATGTCTAAAAACTTATTGCAAACAGAAGACTTTTGACTTTTCTTATAATATTGGGTCTACAAGTAAGTTTCCAGCGTTTGTCAGAGATGGCGCCACCAGTGGATCCCGGGCAGAAATGTCAGACCCCATGTATTTTATTTGTAGGTTTTGTATATGGCAACAACTTTGCAGCGTTATATTTGAGCAGTTCTATCGGTGTCGTACATTTTATCGAGCAAAATCATGGCAAGTTTCCAGCCAAATAAACGTCATTTGCGGGAAGCGCTACTTCTATTCTTTAATACGAAGAAAAGTGCGGCTGAGGCCTATCGTTTGCTTTCGGAAACTTATGGGGCGGAATGTATTGGTGAATCGCCGCGAGTGGTTCAAACTGTTCAGAAGTGGTGATTTTGGAGTTGAAGACAAAGATCGCCCCGGAAAGCCGAAAAGTTTTGAAGACGTGGAATTGGACGCTTTACTGGATGAGGATCCGTGTCAGATTCAAGAAGAACTTGCTGCATCATTGGGCGTCACGCAACAAGCCGTTTCCCTGCGCCTAAAAGTACTGGGATTCATTCAAAAGGTTGGAATCTGGGTGCCGTACGAATTGAAGCCAAGAGACGTCGAACGGCGAATGGCAAAAATAAATCATTTTTGCATCGTATTGTCACTGGTGATGAGAAATGGATTTATTACGATAATCCTAAACACAGAAAATCGTATACAAAGCCCGGCGAGCTCGCCCAATCGACGCCGAAACGAAATATTCACGTGAATAAGGTCATGCTCTGCATATGGTGGGATCAAAAGGATGTCGTATACTACGAACTGCTTCCGAGTGGTGAAACCATCAAAGGACCATTATATCGAACCCAACTAATTCGTTTGAAGCGGGCATTAAAAGAAAAACGGCCAGAATATGAAACCAGGCATGAGTCCGTCATTTTTCATCACGACAACGCTCGGCCACATGTTGCGGTTTCGGTGAAAAACTATTTGCAAAATAGTGGATGGGAAATTCTGCCTCACTCGCCTTACAGTCCAGACTTGGCACCATCTGGCTACCACTTGTTTCGTTCGATGCAGAACGCTCTTACGGGAATACGCTTCAGCTCAGTAGAGGAAATCAAAAATTGGCTCGATACGTTCTTCGGCTCGAAAGACGAGAAATTTTTTTGGTCCGGAATTCATAAATTGCCGGAAAGATGGGGGAAAGTTGTAGCTTCCGATGGACGATACTATGAATAAAGCATTGTAACTATGTTTTCATAATAAAACTTCAAATTTTGGAAAAAACACGCTGGAAACTTACTTGTAGAACCAATATAATATTTTCCGCCTTGTAATCTGTAAAGTATCACTTCTTCCGTCAACTACCATCCGCCAATAAACTATTGCCAAATTTTGAGCAAGCTGCGTCATATAATTTCTATATGGGTGAAACCATACAACCGCGTAAATTTTGGCGAAAATTAAATAAAAAAAAAATTATCTTTTGTTTGGCAACCTCGAAGGAGTGGACGAGTTTACGACTATTTTATGTTTCTAAAGCTGAAATAATGGATCGATGAATGAAGTGGACACTCAAACAAACGCCTAATTTGAATATTTCGATAAGTTTTACTATTTGGAAGGGATCAACAAATTGGAGAAACTTCAGATGAAGCAGACATAGTTTGTTTTGCCATGTAAGGTTTTTTCCAATACGGACTACAGTGTTGAATGCGTGCGTCTAGGTCTCTCTTCTAGAAAGTTGTTTAAAAGTTACTCGTACAATATCTAAGTCAGTGAATGTTGATGAAGGAAGCAGATATTCAGCATTTTACACGATAACTTTAAAATGATATTTGTGCGAACTTTGTGAAACAAGGAGGACCAGAAACAATGGCGTGTGGTTTTTGGCCGACTTTTTCCTATTTCCAGAGCTGAAGACTGCCATGAAAGAAGAACGTTTCAAAAACGTGTCGGTTATTCAATGCAATGTGATGAGGGTGCTGTGGAGCATTCTATGTAGAAGATGGAATTGTATAGGGAGGGATTGCAGGGTACTATGTTCAAAATTAAATAGAAAGTTTTGTCCTAAGTTGTTCCCCTTTGTTTTGAAAATACGAGTATCAGTCTCAGAAAATTATAAATATGGTAAAGCACAAGAAAAAAAAAGACACTATTATAATTGGAAATAACTAGCCCTCAGATGGAGAATCATAGGATTGAATAAACGATGGCGTCAACAGATGGGCACTGCAAAAACCGTATTCACACTTCATCCTACATCATAGTATTTAAGGGTGCCGGCAATAAGGATTTTTCCGAATCAATGAGGATGCTGAAAATAAGTTAGCGGCAAATGCACTCTTAATGGATCATGGAATACTTTTATATCTCCTGACTCCTACTGATTACCCGGTTCCTTTGTTCTAAGGCGTCGCAAAAAGGATTTGACCCTCCAGGTTGTGTAGTGTGCGTGGAGTTAACTCTGACAATACTCGGGCAAAGGAAGGATAAACAACTGTGACACACCCTGTTATGATTGCTATAGAGAACAGAAGCAGCGTACATCTTTCTGAATATTTGTTGTCATCGGCAGTCTTAGGCAAGAAGTCTTAAGATTTCTTAACTTGAATTCCTTAAACATTTCGCATCAATGCCAACTTCGCCAATACGGTCATGCTTCTACAGAGGAAAAAGGGCGGAATAATAGTATAATAGTATATGTATGTAGCTACCACACGGGTCCAGCTCATTACTCCGAATGGATCTAACATGGTCACCTGTTTATCAAATTGATCATGTTGCGACACAGGTAAAACACTTATTCGGTATTATCGATATCCAAATGTCAAACGCGCCAAATATAGCTACAGAATCGGACCAGTACCTAAGTGTTTTTTTGGTGGGGGATAAGGCTCGCATTTATTTGGGTGAATACAAGCTTAAAACCGATTTCTTCTTACCTGATAAACCGTTATTATAGCGTTCGGTTTAGATCCACTCTTTCTGTTCCATTCCTGGCCTCATCTAATTTAATTTTTTAATTTAATTTAATTTTTGGTGGGGGCTGAGGCCCCCATTTATTGGCTTAATACAAGCTTAATCTAACTTAAAAACTAACAGAAAGACTTAAGAGCTAGTGACCAAGGAAGTGATGGAGGAGATCTTGTTTGAGACGAGGAGTGCTCAGGTGGAAATGAAAAAGGGAGAGGTTCGAGTTGACCTTTCGGAGCATTCGGGAGATAGGTTCGTTGGAGCCATAAGAGGTGCGGTGGACCGGTAGATAGAAGAGACGAGGACAACGTAGATTGCGGGGGTTGGTATTGAAGGAAATGGAGTTCAAAATGGATGCACAGTCGATGGAACCTGAGAGAAGACGATGAATGAAAAGAACGTCAGCAATATTCCTACGTTCTTCTAACGAATTCATATTTAGAAGTTTGAGGCGGTCTTGATAGGGAGGTAAGATTAAAGGGTCGTTCCATGGCAGGCCACGGAGGGTAAATCGGAGGAATCGACGTTGAATACCCTCGATTCGGGAAACATGAACCCGGTGAAAGGGGGACCAAGCTTGACTGGCATACTCAAGCAGGGGGCGAACAAAGGTAATATAGAGAGATCTGGTTACATACGGGTTGGAAAATTCCTTGGACCACCGTTTAATAAAGCCAAGTGATGAGTTGGCTTTGAGGATCATCTTATCGATATGTGAACGGAAATTAAGCTCACAGTCGAATAATATGCCAAGGTCTTGGAAAGACTGAACCAGGGGAATTGGTTGACCATGGAGAAAATAAAGTCGGGGGGGAGACGGGTTGTATTTACGTGAGAAGGTTATAAATTGACATTTGGCTATATTAAGTTCTAGGCAGTTTTTGAGGCACCAGATTGAAAACCGATCAAGGTCTTCTTGAAGAAGGGCAGAGTCCTGGGGAGAGGAAATAGATTTAAAAAATTTTGTGTCGTCAGCGTAAAAGGAGAGGGAGGAGTGCTTAATGACACTCTCAACATCGTTGATAGTAAGAATGAAGAGAAGAGGGCCAAGATGACTGCCTTGTGGAACTCCAGATGAGGCCAGGAATGGAACAGAAAGGGCATCTGGAGCTCCACAAGGCAGTCATCTTGGTCCTCTTCTCTTTATTTTTACTATCAACGATTGAAAGGGTCATTAAACACAGCTCCCTCTCCCTTTACCCTGACGACACAACATTTTTTAAAACTATTTCTTTTCCTCATGACTCTGCCCTTCTTCAAAAAGACCTTGATCGGTTTTCAATCTGGTGCCTCAAAAACTGCCTAGAACTTAATATAGCCAAATGCCAATCTATTACCTTCTCACGTAAATGCAACCCGTCTCCTCCCCGACCTTATTTTCTGTATGGTCAACCAATTCCTCTGGTTCAGTCTTTTCAAGACCTTGGCATATTATTCGACTGTGAGTCAAAGCCAACTCATCACTTGGCTTTATTAAACGGTGGTCAAAGGAATTTTGAGTTAACCTTACGGAGCATGCGGTAGACTGGTTCCTTGGAAGCATAAGAAGTGAAATGGGTTGGAATATATAATAGAAGATACGAGGATATCGTAAATTACGAGGGTTAGTCTTGAAGGAAATAGAACTGTAAAGAGAGGCGCAATCCTCAGAATTCTCTTCTGCCATGAATGAAGAGAATATCGGCTACGTCTCTGTATTTTGCGAGGGTATTCCGGTCAAGAAGTTTAAGGCGGTCACGATAGGGAGGTAAAATAAAAGGGTCATCCCAGGGTAGCACTCGAAGAGCCAATCGGAGGAAACGGCGTTGAATGTTCTCGATTCGCAATACATGAACTCGCTGAAAGGGGAACCACACTTGGCTGGCATATTCGAGAAGAAGCCGGACAAGGGTAATATAAATGCAAATTATTTAGACCATCGTTTGATAAAACCAAGTTAAGTGTTAACTTTAAAGATGCGAATGGAATCTTACCTCTGTATCGTATAATATTTCAAGATTGTGACGGGATTGAACCTGGGGCATAGAGTGTCCTTGCAGAAAATAATGTCGAGGAGATTGATTGGACTTAAGTGATAAAGTCATAGATTGACATTTCGAAGTCTTCTTGAAGGAGAATACAGTCGAAGAAATAGTTTTGGATAACTTAGTGTTGTCCGCGTAAATGGACAGGGGGCAGTGTTTAATAATCCTCCCATGACCGTTTATAGTTAAAATGAAAAGAAGGGGAGCTAGATGGCTTCCTTGTGGAAGAAGTGGAAGTGGCTAAAAAACGGGGTTGAGGAGGCTGACCTAAAACGAAATCTATAATGGGTTCAACACCGGGGAAAGACAATTTTAAAAGGATCAATTGATGAGATATTTTATACAAGGCCTTAGCAAAATCTGTAGCATAACATCGATTTCGTTGCTAGTTTCTAGGGCTAAGAGCGCAAAGGATACGAATTCAACTAAGTTGCTCTACCTTTGAGAAGTCCATGCTGAGAAATACTGCAAGGAGCCCATCCGACCCATCTCATCATTGAGATTTTGAAACTTCTCTTCGATAAGGGTAGGATCAAAAGATTGAGAGAGAGAGAGAGAGAGAGAGGGGTCAATGGAGAAATTGGAAAGGTACTTAAAATATATGAGGTAAGGTACGAAGAAGTTGTCTGCAAATGATTCCTTAAAAAAGGTTGCAAAATAGTTGGCAATAGTATGGGGTCCGTTAGATGATATATTATCGAACGAAAGAGATGCGGAGTAATCCTAAGATTTTCTTTTGAAGTTGACGAATTGATAAAACAACTTAGGATCGTTGATAAGATAAGGCAGTTATAAAGCTGGGTGAATTGGAGGTAGGTTCGAGGATACGAGGGCGGGTCAATAAGTCCGTGACTTTTTGAATTTCTGACCTCTTTACTGAAACAGCAACACTGCTCCTGTCAACAGGCATCTGTCAGTTGACTCCTGTCAAAATTTAAACTTTCTGCGTTAGTTAGTTTGTGTTTGACAGCTATTTTTATCAGACTACTCACTAATTTGAGGAGAAAATGGAAAAAAGTGAATTTCGTGTGCTTATTAAGCATTATTTCTTGCGAAAAAAAACCATTACCGAGACCAAGGCTAAGCTTGATAAATACTATGGGGACTCTGTACCATCGATTTCAATGGTAAAAAAGTGGTTTACTGAATTTCGTTGTGGCCGTACAAGCACTGAAGATGCCGAACGTCCTGGACGCCCAGTTGAGGTCTCTACACCCGAAACAATCGAAAAAATTCACGATATGGTGTTGGCCGACCGAAGATTGAAAGTGCGAGAGATTGTGGAAGCCGTAGGGATCTCGCATGGCTCAGTGGTTTCAATTTTGAATGATCACTTGGGCATGAGAAAGCTTTCCGCAAGATGGGTGCCGCGTTTGCTCACAGTCGACCACAAACGCAATCGTGTAACAACTTCACAGGAAGGTTTGGCGTTGTTTAATCGCAATATGGAGGAGTTTTTGCGCCGTTTTGTAACCGTGGACGAAACATGGATCCATCACAACACACCAGAGAACAAACAACAGTCAAAACAGTGGGTTTCTAAGGGTGAATCGGCGCCACAGAAGGCCAAGGTGGGTTTGTCAGCCAATAAAGTTATGGCGACTGTTTTTTGGGATGCACGCGGGATAATCCACATTGACTACCTTCAAAAGGGAAGAACAATCAATGGGGAATATTATGCCAACTTATTGGACCGATTCAATGACGATTTGAAAAAAAACGACCTCATTTGGCCAAGAAAAAAGTTCTTTTCCACCAAGACAATGCAAGGGTGCACACATGTGCAGTTGCCATGGCAAAAATCCATGAATTGGGCTATGAATTGCTCCCTCATCCACCCTATTCTCCAGATTTGGCTCCGAGCGACTACTTCTTGTTCCCAAACCTGAAGAAATGGCTTGGTGGAAAAAGATTTGACTCCAATGATGAAGTCATCTCGCAAACAAAGGCCTATTTTGAGGACCTCGACAAATCATTTTTTTTGGAAGGGATAAAAAAATTGGAGAAGCGTTGGACAAAGTGTATAGAGCTCAAGGGAGACTACGTTGAAAAATAAAATTATTTTTTTATCAAAAAATCTGTGTTTTAATCCAAAAGTCACTGACTTATTGATCCGACCTCGTAGTTAGAGTAGTCAGAATAAGAATTGCTGCGAAGAAAACCGCCCATAATTTTTTTCTTTTGTTTCGTAAAGAGCGAAATCTTCTGTTACACCAGGAAAGGAAGAGGGGAGACGTCATCCGCTTTATGCCGAGAAAAGGGACGTAAAGAAAATGGAATTAAATATTTCCCTGTAAAAAGATGGAGACAGCATCAGGTAAAGATAGGTTGATAAAATCAAAAGAAAATTTACTGAGAAAGACATTTATTTTGCGAAAATTAGCTGTATAGAAGTTGTAAGAAGAGAGAGTAGGAAAAGAAGCGGACTGGGGGATAGTTATGGAAAAATGAGAGAAGAAGAAGAAGAAGACGAGAGAAAAAGAAGAGAAAAGAAGCTATGATATGTTCTGCAAACTATTAAACACCGAACTAAAAATATGCAAATTCTACTGTCAAGTAGAACGACAACTCAAACTGCTCGATGTAGACCAAGACTTCGTACCACCCGACAAAAATTAACAAGGTTGCTGGGACGGACGACCAAATGGCCCAAATATTTCAGGCAGCGGAAAAGACTTGGTAGATTCATGTCTACCTTCCAGAGTCACGATGGATTGGATAACATTTGGTCAATTTCATCGTTTTTATGTCAAAAAAGGGTTTAGATAATGTAGAGATTGGTCTCCGTCAGCACCCTACTTGAGAAAATACATATAATCGCAAATCAGACAAAATTTTGGGAGCTTTCTCCTCCAGATATGGCCTCACCCCGCAAACCTAATTCAACCTAGAAAAAACAATTAGAAATAAGTATACAACTCTCGGATTAGCAGCAAATGTGTGTACGAGGGTTGTCTGAAAAGTTTCCCACCGAACAATGATACAAGATATTTTTCTCAAAATTTATTTTTATTTTTCTACATAGTCTCCTTGTAACTCTACACACTTCTCCCAGCGATGCTCGCGTCTCTCAAATCCGTCCAAATAGTACTTGGCGTTTTTCTCTGCAAAATAATTGTTCACGAAGGTGATTGCTTCCTTATTTCACGAAAATCTCTGTCCTCCGAGCGCAGTTTATAGAATAAGGTGGATGGTCAAGCTGTTCAAACCGTAATTCATGGATTTTCGCTATGGCAACCGCTGAGGTGTGAGACGGCGCGTTGTCTTGGTGAAACAGGATTTTCTTTTTCTGCAAATGTGGCCGTTTTTCCGCAATTTCTGCCTTCAGCTTGGCAAGCAATGATGCGTAGTATGCTCCTGTAATGGTTTTTCCTTTTTGAAGATAATCGATTAAGATAACTCCTTTACTATCCCAAAAAACAGTCGCCATCCTTTCCCAGCCGAAAAAACAGTTTTTGCTTTTTTTGGAGCCGGCTCGCCGGCTATAGTAATTAATCGGCGCCAAAACTCGGATTTATTGGGCTTAAACTGCGCCAACAGAGCGTTGGAAATGTTCATTCGAACACGTTTTTGGTCTAACGTAAGCAAACGCGACACCCAACGCACGGACAGCTTTCTCATGCCTAAATCTTGATTTAATACGAGTATGTAACAAACACGTTCTTTGGACATTTTCATAACCTCTACTATCTCTCTCACTTTAATGTGGCAGTCGTCTAACACCATTCGGTGAACTTTAGCAATGTTATCGTCAGTGGTTGCAGTTTTTGGATGTCTCGAACGTTCATCATCTCCCAAGCTTTTACGGCCACGTTTAAATTCAGCTGCCCAAAATTTCACTGTGGTAAATGATGGTGAAGAGTCCCCATACACATAGTCTAAATCATTTTTGATTTGCGTAGGCGTATTGCCTTTCAAAAACAAAAATTTAATAACAGCTCGATACTCAATTGCTTCCATTTTCACAAAAAACACTCACATCGACTCACTCAAACGACTGAAAAATGGCTGAAACTTCGGTAAGTAACTGTCAAAAAATGCACAACTAGCATTCACTAGCTTTTACTGACGAGTGCCGCTATCTTTACGTTTTCAGACAAGCCTCGTATTATACTGGAAAATATTAGAGCAAGGAGTAAAGTAATTTATTCGTAATTTCGCGTTTCAAAACGTTCGAATAAACAGTGCTCCTAAACTAAATAGAAGTAAATAAAAATGTTTTTTTTTTTTAAATTATATAGGTATTATTCTTAACTGAGAACAAAGACACGAAATTATTAAAGTTAAAAATCAAAAAATTTCATTTTATTGGCCCGAGCATGCAGATTGCCATACAAAGCCCCCGCAAATTTTGATAAAAGACAGTTTGCATTTGAGATTTTAGCGTTCATCCACCATGGAAATTATATTATTGTCAAAAGAATTTATCAATGAAATATGATCAAATTGTTGGTCGAAGATGTTTGGCATAGATCTATGATAGTCTAATAGCTCTAACATGTGGCGTGGTATGTCAACGCCACTTGTCAAAGCAAGTGAAAATCATCGACAGAAATGTGTACAAATGAAAAACGCCGAACCAGCTGCATATACGATTTCGTATTTCGATTTAGATATTCAGTGGATTCGGCGCGGCGGTCGAAAAAAAAGTATTGTATTTTTGTGTACATTATCCAGATTGACTATATGAATCCCTTTCTAATTTATCGGAATTTTTATAATGTTTGAAGATATCTTATTTGATATTTTTTGAAATGAACTCATTCTAAAAAAAAACAGATTAGCGGCCTGTAAATTATAAAGAAATCTATAAGCAACCTGATAATTTTTATGAAATTGGTATTTTATTATTTTTTTTGCAAAATGCTATCGTCGCAAAGAAAATGCCATTGATGATATCAGAAGCAAATTCTAATAAATATGGTATGTCAAGAAAAACATAAACGCTACGGATATCAAAGAGATTCATGAATTTATCTTTTCTATTCCTACGTACTTAAGTTATTTTCAGGAATTCAACAACAGATAACGTCACTTTGGAATTGCAACAAACCTTAGTTCTTAGGATTAAGAACGAAAGTTTCAAGGAATACCCATATCTTCGGGTTTAAGTAATAAGATGGATGCTTTACTGTTATTATAAGACGGACATCCCCTTACTCGATGTAAATGCGGATCCTGTCATTCATCACAAACACGAAGACTTTTATCTGTACACATTTACTGGTCTGTATCAGGAAATCATTTTAAATACAGGGTGTCCCCTAATTCATCAAGGATAATTTGGGAAACGATTTTTGGGTATATTCTAAGAAAAAATCGGTCTATCTCCAATGTTGACATCATTTATTGAGGATTTAAGAAAAGACTCACTTTGGTGTACCCTGAGCCATGTTAACGGAAATTATTCTGGTAATACTAATGGTAGAAACTTCTTTTAGGACTTTATTTTTAGAAGAAATACTAGCCTTTATAACTGCGTTTAAATAAGGGATAGATATCTTGTTTGAGTCTTCAGATATCCAATTTCTGTTAATTTTCTCAAGAAAATTCGTAATAAACATAACGTTGCACTATTTTTTTCTTATGTACGTTACGATATAAAACAAAAATCAGCAACAACAGAAAAACCCTTAGATTTTATGATACTTGGGAAAACCTGCAGCAGATAAAGAAAGGAATTTATGATTTTTTAACGAAATTTGTAACAACAGTTGACAATAGGAGTGGTTTTCCAAGAACTAATAATTTTCCAATAATTTTTTTAAAATTGCATAGCCATTAAAAAGGTTTAAAACGTGCTCGTCCTAAACGTAGTTTCTACCGTTAGTATTAACAGGATCAGGGTACACCAAAGTAGTTCTTTTCTTAAATCCTCAATAAATGATCTAAACATTGGAGATACATCCTTGCTGTAGAACGATTTTTTTCTTAAGCGCCCTGTAAACGCTAAAACATGGTACCACTAAAACCCGCAGACGCTGAGACCAATTCACTCCAACATAATTGAATACATTTGTCAAAAGCTGTCAAGTTATTCTGTCACTCAGTGTCAAATTGATAAATTTTATTATGTATTGTATAATAATGACGGCAAAAGAGAGATTTTTAAATATCTTAATTATAAATGAATGTTTAGAGGATGAAGAAGTGCTATTTTCAAAGTGCAAAAGAAAAGAAGTTGGTTAAAGCGTAGGCTTGAATTTACTCATATAAAATTATTGAAAGAACTGAAGTATTCGTCTCCTGATGATTTCAAAAATTTCCTTCGTATGGATAGTGAAACTTTTGATTATTTATTCAACATTGTGACGCCTGATATAATCAAACAAAATACTTTGATACGCGACGCTATTTCAACACCAAGACCATTTGCAATTTTACGATTCCTTGCTTCAGGAAAAAGTTATGAGGACCTCAAATTTTTAACAAGAATTTCGACCAGAAACTTGACTGATTTAATTATTGAAACGTGCTATGCGATTATCAAAGCATTAAAAAACTACATAAAGGTACTGTGTTTCCTTATACGAATTCAGTTAACTTAAATTTACCTTTTAACTTAGTTTCAGGTGCCACAAACTGAAGAAGATTTGATTACGATTGCCGAGCAATTTAGAAAACGTTGGAATTTTCCCAACTGTATCGGGCCGATGCAATGGACGGGAAACATATAAACATCCGTAAACCAGCAAATACAGGATCGTATTATTTCAATTATAAAAAGAGTTTCAGTATAGTGTTATCTGCTGTAGTAGATGCAGATTACCAGTTCATCGTGGTAGAAGTCGGAGCAAACGGACGAGTATCTGATGGTGGGATCTTTGCAAACTCAATTTTTTTTTTTGAAAAAATGAAGGACTTACAAATCCCCCAGTTAAACAAGTTATCCGATACAAATATTGAGCTGGCGTATTTTTTTGCAAGAAAACATAATGAAACCTTTCAGTAGACACAATTTGTCTGGAGAAGAGAAAATTTTCAATAAACAGACTATCGCGAGCTCGTAGAATAGTGGAAAATATATTTGGGATTTTGTCGTCTCGCTTTAGGGTACTCTTGACAACAATCAGTTTACACCCTGATAAAGCAAAAGTAATTGTTTTAGCATGCTGCTATCTACACAAGTTTTTAAGGCAACGTAACTCGACATACTATCTGCAATCGGGAAGTATTGACGCAGAAGACATCGAAACTGCAATAATTCAGTCAGGATCCTGGAGTTCAAATAATTCGCAGATGACATCTTTGCATTCTACTCAAACAAGAAACTCATCGACGAAGGCAAAAAATATACGTCAAGACTTCTGCCAATATTTCAATAGTGTACCATCTACCATGGCAAAAATTGCATTTAAAAAAACAGTAAAGTGTATTATTTTTCACAAGTCAGTATATTTATGAAAATATTCATGAAATGTAAATATTATACTATGAATATTGGTCATCTGAAAATAAATTTTGAAAGCTAAGATAATCAGTTGCTGATGTACCGTCCGAAAATGTGTATCGTCCGAAGGAGATGAGGTGTTGGTCTTCTTGATGATGCACATGATGGTACTGAAATTGTTGATGATGCACGCGATGTTGCTGTTGATACTGTATTCAAGATTAATTGATTTAATTGCCCAAGAACCAAAATATCTACCACTGCTTTCGTGGCATAGGGTTGTTGAAAATTGGACAGCTTTCGAAAAGATGCTGTCCAACTCTTCCCATAGATTTCTGCCTCGTCTAGCGGAGCGTCATCTTTAGCTGACTGCTTCATATTGTCAATAGCAGCTCGGAGAAGCCCATTTCTTACTGCATGTGCTGCATAAGCCCTTTTCTTTTTTTGTTCCCATGAAGTCCTTATGGATTCTGTTGCTTCCTAGAATATTTAAAATAATTCCTCAATTCAGTATAGTAATACGTAGTTTAATTACAGTCCATAGTCGATAAGTCTGGTGTTTGCTTTTCGTGGTCTTTTAGAAAATCCAATCAGTCAAAATACCATAGACTTTGTACATGTACTTCATCGGAACCACAACAAGATTTTTCACTATTTTCAATTATTTTCAGCTCACGTCAGTAACAGGATCTTACATTAATAAGTTTTTTTTTTAAATTCTTCCAATGTTGCGTGAGGATCTATCATTTTATAATTTTCGAAAAGTTTTTCCTAAGATTTGTTCTTTTCTTCTCTGTCTTTAAATATGTCGTCTTTTATTTTCCATAAGGATGGTAGATTTTGAAAACACTCGAAAAATTCTTTCTAAACATCAGTATTTGGAATGTTCGCCATTATTTACCAATTATTTTGTGTGTACACAGGACGAAAGTCACTGATAAAATGGCTTGCTCGAGTAAATGTTGACAGATGAGAGCGCAGCCACTCAAACATAGTATCAGCAACAAGAAACTCCGCCCACAAACATCGACAAAAATCAAACCACTTTTGATTTTAGTGTGACCAAATTCTGATGTTGGTGAGACCAAAAAATTGGCACCCTTACCAGACCGCAGACGATCAACATCAGCTAAAACTCGGTTTGTTTTAAATGTTTATTAGTACCAGATTTTAGCGTTTACAGGGCGCTCTAGAATATACCCAAGAATTATTTGCTAAATTATCCTTGACGAAGGGGACACCCTGTATATTGTTGCCAACTGAAGGACATCAATTAGTATCCCAATACTATCTATACATGGTCAGCTACATATTTACTTACATGTTTTGCCTCATGTGTCATCATCATCTTCTTGGATCATACTCCTTGCTGTAACCGAAATAAACCTATTAATATGTTGGATGTTGGCCTCCTTTAGCTCGCTTAACTTCGCTCTGATTGACATGAAATAACAGTAAAGCCCTTTTATTCGATGTTATTTTTATCATTAGGATGTACAGTACAATGAGTGAATAACAAGGATGTTATGCGGACATTAAAAAAAAAGGAACAAAAAAAAAATCAAAAAGGACTGCGTGTGTGCGGCATTTTATTGTTGAGAGAACGAAAGGAAAACCAGGAGAAACCACCACTATATCGCTTGTGTGGCTGTGGTCGGATGGCTTATCAAAAGGTTGACTTTGATGACAGCTATTGGTAATACGTGTATATTTAGACACGTTGTATCCATGCTGTATTTAAATGTTATTTTTAATGATGTCCTCAGATAAGTGATTAGTTGAGATTTTTTTTTCAACCAGCCTAAATGAACGATTAAAAAATGAATACGATCTTTTATATTTTTTCTAAGCATTTATATAACCGAATGGGTGTTTTGAAATCGTCGTACTTTTACATATACATACAGTGTTGAACATATGTCTACGTACAGTGAAAATTTTCATTAAAAGTTGTAGATTAAGATATTTTTTACAACCAATTTTTTAATAAGCATATGACATATCATAAGTGTGATGTGTACACCACTCTAGGTGTACATATTATAATAAAACATTTTAACGAGAGAAATTCAATTGAAAATAAACCTAGAAGTGGTAGACCTCGTAAGCTGACGGACCGTGATGAAAGAAGTATTCTGGCAGAAGAAGAAGTCAAAAATGTTAGCTTACTAACATCAAGGATACAACCGGGAAGGATGTCTATACAATATCGGTTCGGAACCGCTAAAGAAAAACAATTAGCATGCGACAAATTAAGTAAAACGTTTAGAGTTTGCCAGACTTCATGAAAACGATGATTGTACATTTTTGAACTGTGTTCTTTTCAAGAGAACAAGTTTAATTTATGTTGGCACGATGAGAAGCAGGATATGGAGGAAACCCGACCATTTAACATGGTGAAGGTAATGTTTTAGTATGGGGCTGCATGTCAGCGTCTGGCGTAGGTAATTTGGTAGTAATTGATAGATAAAATAAGTAAAAAAAAATTTTTAAGTTAAACGGTTTTATTGAAAATAAAGATAATATTGATGTAGATAATGTACTAAAAACTAAAAAATAATTCAGTAGGTCCTAAGTAACAGTCATCACACCACTCCCCTCATCAATCCGTGAAATTTCTATCAACAGTTAACCGTTCATATTATAATAAATGCTATTGATATATTTACTCAAATGACACTACGCCGCACGATTTTATTTTTTTGTCTGTTGTCCTTCGATCTGAACTGACGGTACATCTGTTTCGTACATTTGGGTTCGACGAAACTGAGGCCAAACAATTTCAGGAATATAGCCGATAGCGCCGTTACCAATCCTTCCGAAATTGTCAATATTGGACCGCAACATAACTTTTGCTCCTACAAATATTTCAAGTTCTGATGGTAAGCCTCCAGTTTTGTTTACCATATGTCTGTTGGTATTATATTAGCTAAATTCAAATTATCTGTATTTCGTTTGGCACCCTTGTTTGGGAACAAATTCAAAACAGTAGCGTTGTGATCTTTTACTTGTTGATTGGTGGGGTATACCCTTAACGCCTTGTCTGTTGCAAACTCATCACTTGGGTCTTTGCATCAAAATACTAAAATGATGGGTGGTTAGCTCACCGATTCTCAAAGCCCTTTCATTTTATACTCATATTGAGGATTTTTAAGAAAATATTTAATCCTCCAATCTTTGATTAGAAATTTGTCATAGTGTACAGTATTCTACCAGTCAAGTCCTTTCATTTGATAAACATATTGAGGGGTTATGAGAAAATATGTAATCCGCCATTTTGTAGAGGCAGCCATCTTGGATTTACACTGATACTGATTACATTAAATTGTATTGTCATCAGAACTAAAGGTGTGTCCCAAATTTCAGATCAATCTGTCTTCCTGTTGAACTACTAAATTTGACCCAAACAAACAGGGCAAGCTAAATAAAACCATTTAAAAATATAAAATTAGTAAAACAAACTCATGTGTAGTCGCAAATTACAACAAAGCAACCTAAAACCTAGTTAATGGTAATCAGAATGAAGACTATCATTGCTGTAAAAGCTAAGTACTGAAGTGGCAAGGAAGTTATTATATTAAACGGTGAATTCTAGGTGTACGTTGACTTTTGTTTCTTTTTTTTCTGTGACGTTTTTTCGCTTTTTGTTTTTTTCCATAATGTATGAATATTGAAATATAATAAACGAGATGTGTTCAAAAAATAAGGTGACTTTATATTTTTATAAAAAAAATCTGTATTTATTCATCAATATTAATGTTGTCCCCTTCAAAGTAATCCCCCTCAGATATAATACACTTGTGCCAACGCTTTTTCCAATCCTCGAAGCACTTCTCATAAGAACTTTTTGAAATAGCCTTGAGCTCTTCCAGCGACGCCGTTTTTATTTCTCCTCAGTCGTTACAAATCTCCGTCCTTTCATAGGTCTCTTCAGTTTTGGGAACAGGAAAAAGAGGCATGGGGCCTAATCTGGTGGATATGGTCGCTGAGACATGATTATCGTGTTGCTTTTGGACAAAAAATCTCTCACAATCAACGATGAATAAGCGGGTGCCTTATCGTGATGCAAAAGTCATGAATTGTTTTTCCACAATTCCGAACGTTTCTTTCGTATTGCAGGGTAATACTCCTTATTTACCGTATGACCTTGAGGTAAAAACTCCGATTACGCCATGGTAATCGAAAAAAACAGTGATTAAAACTTTGACCTTTGATTGAAATTAAGAAGTTTCGGAGCAAACTTCGCTGACACACGTCTCATTCCCAAAACATCCGAAAAAATTGCACGACACGAGCGGACC
Organism: Volucella zonaria; assembly: GCA_963966105.1. Lineage (NCBI taxonomy): Eukaryota > Metazoa > Arthropoda > Insecta > Diptera > Syrphidae > Volucella > Volucella zonaria. The sequence goes on from OZ014532.1 coordinate 164,418,500, forward strand.
GATATGCCAATATGTTCAGCAACTTCTCTTATGGTAATTCGACAATTTTCCAAAACAGTTTTCTTCAAAGCTTCGACGTTATCATCTTTTGTTGATGTGCTGGAGCGTCCGGAGCGAGGTTCGTCATTTGCAACTTCTCGGCCATCTTGGAAGAGCTTGTACCACTTGTAGACATTTTTTTTACTTAGAGCTGGCTCTCACCACTGTCAACATTTCAAGTGTCTTAGAGCACTTGATCCCATTTTTTATACAAAATTTGATGCAAATTTTTTGCTCTATTTTTTATAATAATTGAACATCGAGGACATCAAAACATGTCTAACATTTCTGTCTGTCAAAAACAAACTAAGTATGCTATATACTTAAACTGTGAACATATGTACAGTGACTCAACTATTTGATCACATACATACCAAGTAGTCTGACTTTTGATTACAACTTTTTTATTTAAAAAGATAATTAAATGAGATTTTTGAAATCATTATAAAATAATATCATTAAAAAACGATATAGATATAAATTCATTCGTTAACTTATTTTAATTCAACAAAAACAAAAATAGGGCACTTGATCAATTAGTTGACTTTACTAAACCAATCTTGTTCAGTATTTCGTATGGCCTCCTTTTGCTTTGAGAACTGCTTGTTTTCTTCTTGGCATGGATTCTATTAATGTTTTGCATCGATTTGGATTAATATTTTGCCAAGCAGTTTGAGTGCGGTGCCATAATGTTAGTAAATTTGCACAATCTCCTGGTAAATCTGTAATTGCAAGTTTGACTTCAACCCAATCGGATTGAGGTCTGGCGATTGTGGTGGCCAATTAAGTACTTCGAAATGATTACTTTGCAGCCACGCTTTGGTAATTCTGGCTATGTGTTTCGGATCATTGTCTTGCTGCAAGGTAATGTCCAGTTTCTAAAACTTGTTAAAAGCCTGCATTCCAAAATGGTGATGTATTGAGCGGCATTTATTTTTTTTTTTAGAGAATCGTTGCCGAAACACTTTTCCAACATTTCCAACGTTCGCGCACCATTAAATCCGTTTTCTACGCAAAATTCAATACGAGTTCGTTGTTGCAAATTTAAATCCATTTCTAAAATTGTAAAAATCGCCAACACACACAGAAATAGATGTACTCTTGGCTACGTAACTTTTGTAAATGTCAAGCTATGACGCTAAGATTTAGAGGGAATGTCAACAACAGATTTACCAACTTAACAAAAAAAAAAAAAAAAAACAAAACTCAAATCGGAACAATGGCAGCGCCACACGGTGGTTTCCCCGGGAACTTTTTGATCAAGGTGGTAGTACACATATTGGTGCAAACACTTTTCAATTCTTATATTTTCTACCATTTCTAGATTAGCTATTTCAAGTAGTTCTTTTGTAGAGAAAAATCAAGGCAGATTTAGGATCATTTTCAATAATTTTTTTTGGGTTGTCTGAAGTTTGCGCAAGTGACTTTTCAGTAATCAGTAATTTATTTGGGTCATTCAATTTCGAATTTCTACATATGAAAGGGTAAATAATTCTTATGGTTGTGTTGACTTTTTTAATTACTTCTTGCACATGAAGATTAAAGGTTAAGTGTTTGTCTAAATATATACCAAGATACTTTCCATTCGATTTTCACTCAATCTGAACTCCGTTCAATAGAAGTCTATTGCTTGGTAATAAACAAACTTTCCTTTTACGAGTGAAAAAGCTAGCTTGAGTCGTAGAAGCATTAATTTTGATTTTCCAGTTAACACAGTATGATGCGAAAGCATGTATAGCCGACTGCAGGTTTGTTTCAACATTGAAACTAATTGCATCAGATGAGTAAATGCAAGTACATGGCAATACTACAGTTTGTCAGATTCGGGAAATCGGAAGTGTATACGTTATATAAGACTGGAGCCAGAACGGACCCTTGTGGAACTCCAGCATTAATTAATTTATTGTCTGAAAAGTAACGATTAATTGACACTTGCAAACTTCGGGATGATAGGAAAGACTGAATAATTTTGACGAGATACAACGGGAGTTCAATACTGGTAAGCTTATATATTAAGCAAGCCATCATGCCGTACGGTGTCGACAGCTTTTTCAACATCTAAAATTATCATACCGGTACTTTTTCCATCCGATAGATTGTTTTTAATGTCCTTTGTGATACGATGTACTTGGTGAGTAGTGATTTCTTAAACTTTGACAGTTAAAAGTGAATAATGATAGGCCTCTTGTATTACGAATCATATTTCGTTGGATCATCTTGAGGTGTTGCAATATACAATTTTTCTATATTTGTTACCCGAGATAACGCAATGTAAACGAGTTCTCGAGAATGTTCTTTGCTGAACTCGTAAACAATTTCACTGAAAGTTCCCCTCTGTGATTTATGTATAGTCATAGCACAAGCTGGGAAATGCTTTCGAGTAGCAATAATTTTCTTATCTGATGTCAACGATACATTTGCAGATCGTAGTTCAATAGGCACAGCAAGATTACTAACTCCAATTTGTACAGCTAATTGAGCAGCTTTTCTTCTCTTCTTACGACCAATATTTGATGAGCCCCAAAACTCCAACTAAACCCTAACTACAATGTTATTTGTATCCAAATCAGTAATTGTATCAGTAGCTGTAGAGTTAATTTTATCTTCAATTTGTTGTAGAACGTAATTATTGTAGGTATTTACGTGCTCATTTTTGAAAAAGAGGCGAATCCCATTTGGACATAATCTTTACGTAAAAAAATTTTGAATCTATCAACTCTAGTTCATGTTTTTCTTATGGTTCACGATTGCCTATTTTAGTTAGTAAATTAGAAAATGCAACATTACCTTGTCTCATAACTTGGTTGAGCTGGTGCACTGGTTCTTGCCTTTGTTCCATTGGATATCAGAAACCAGTTTAGACGCGGCATGAATGAATGCCTCGCCTTGAAACCGAATTGATTATCCGGAACTATTTTTATGTTTGTCATTAACCCACTTAGTCGGGACTCTATTGACCACCTCCTCGAAAACCTTACTGATATTTGGAAAAAGACTGATCGATCGGAGATTCGCTGGATTGGATGTGTCTTTATCCCTTTTAAGGATGGGGTGTACCACCGCAGTTTTCCAATGCGCTGGATAATGGGCATTATTCCTTGCATTATTAAACAGGGTGGTATAAATGTCCACCGCTTCCAGTGTGAGATGTCGAAGCACAACGTTCGGTACTCTATCGATTCCCACTGATTTCTTATTTCTAAGTGATTCGAAAATCGTTTGGAGTTCTTCCTTCGAGATACACGGGAGTAGTACCCTATCGTTCGCAGTGACATTATTTGCTATATTCTCATCACTGAACTGGGGAAAACGCGAGATCTCGAGTCGCTAGTTCACTATTTCATTTCGAAGGTAGAAATTGTGCACAAGGACTCGATTTTCCAGGTTATGGTTCGGGGGAATGATGTCGAAATACCTTTGAATCAATTCTTGCAATTCCGCAGTTTCGTTGGTACCACTTATATCGGTGCTGAGAGCGCAATGGTCACTGTCATACACGAAAGTACGTAGACAGTTTGTAGTATGTTGGTAAGTGCCTGTTAGTTCTCCAATCAGCCTTAGTAATGCACATTCAGTAAATTTACCGCTTCTGGGATAGCAGTTTGGATTTGAAGCCAATTTCAAAAATTTAAAATTTACAGATCTTCTAGTCGTTCATAGACCTCTGTGGAGTTTAGACATGTTTCGGCTTGCGATTGAGTAGTAAAATCAATAAGAAAGACATTTGAGGCAGTGTGTTCGGTTGACAAATCATAAGTCGTGGGTTCGACTCCGAGTCGAATAGAAACAAAAATAAAAGAGAGAGGCACATGGAGGGGGTACTTTCGTTACGCTTTTCAGCGTGACGACTTCTACCTGTTAGGTCCCTGCCGCAAGCTGCGTAAAGGAATTTCGTTTCAAAAAAAGGATTTGTGGTGATTAGAATTTTCTTAGAAATTGGTAATGATTTTCTAGCAGTAATATTTGCAGCATATACGGAACAAAATTACAGAGAAACACCGAAATCAGGGAGTGTCTCAACCAGTTGTATGTATACTGAGGACAAGCAGGAACATTTGATAACGGAGTTCAACGAAATTTTCAGTAGATGAAAGAAATATTTTAATGCGATACTTTAAAAAGAGTTGCCTCTCAGTGCTACTCCTTCGGCTTTCGCAAAGAGGAAACATCCGATTTCAAAGAAGTTAGGAACACGCGAAATCGGGCCAGATCACATACTCTGGGAAGTATGGAAGTTAACCCGAGGGGCAACTAAATGACTACAATGTTGAATGACTACAATGTTGCCAAACGGATACAAATTGCAAGATTGTAGTTTTCACGCGTATCCAATAACGCGAACTGTACAGACGTAATCTAACTCCTAGCCACCGGCTCGCCTAACACCTCACGACACCATGCACGAGGCGCAGCGTCAACAATATTTGGATACCTCACGACACCATGCACGGGGCGCAGCGTCAGCAATGTTTGGACTAGGGCTTAGGATAATTAAGAATATTTTTATGTCTTAGGTTTAGTTTGTATTTATAAGGAATAGAGCTCACATCTGTAAAGGAACTAAAAAGAATGTTTAATAATTTGTACTACAGTGTAAAACAGAATACAAAATAAAATAATAAAATAAAGTATTATAATTTGGACAACAATTTGAAATCTTAAAAAAATGACTCGCGATTTTGTTTAGTTAAATGATGAGAAACGATCGGATTCCTAACCAATCCAGGAAGTGCTTACTTGTGACACTGCATCAAGGCAAAGGCGACACTACAAATTGCAGTACTAAACTCCAAAGTAATCCCCCTCAATGGATTTTTGTGAAATTTAACCTTTACAGCTGGAGATACATTGTGACAGAATTCCCAGAGCCTTGCTTTGGCTGGGCGGCACAAAGAATTAGAAATGTACCCAACACGTATTTAAGAATAATACGCGATATGTCCAACGGCGGCAATAAAACGAAAGTAATATGAGCAGCGGGAATAATTAATGGATTCGAAGTTAAAGTTGTTGTACAAAGTTTATAACTTCGTTCAAGATTTTCTGTTGAATTAGCACATTAACAAATCCGAAACGACTTCTTTTCTTTTTGCTGATGAAAGCGCTATCATAAGGAATGATGTGTCGGCCTTTCACATAACTCTTAATAATTGGATAAAAGCGCTAGACGATAACAAGTTACGAATCAACAGTATGTCAACCGGAAGTCTGTATTGCTGTTTTTTTTTTTTCAAAACTCGCAAATCCAACTTTTGACATCTATTTAGAAAGAGGCATCGTATCAGAATGCGAACATTTAAATATCAAGTAGCATGTTGCTAACCATGCGGACAATGCCGCATAATGACTTAAATTGCCCGAAATCTTCGCTGCATTTTGTGGCAAAAAAATTCCGCTTAAAGTTAAAAATTTGTTGTACACATACATTACAGTGACGGAGACGAACATTTTTCGAACGACAGCAGGTTAATAAAGCTCTATCTAATAAAAAGTATCGCCACACTCACTAATAAAGTGGTCCAAAATAGAGCGGCGTGCAGATTGATTCTAAGATCAGCAAATGTAGCCAAGCAAGCAACACAGATACAAGGGTGCAGTAGCAACACAGATACGTGGGAGAAATATTAGATGTAAATGAACGCGTTGCATATTTTAGCGGTCAATTAAAGAACAAGAAAAAAGAAGACGAAATAATGAACATCCACCAAAAGGTTGCCTAAAGTAAAGAGGTTACGGTTCTTGGCCCACTCACATAACGTTGCTAAGAGACGCAGTAACGGGCTTTAACAACATGTAAACACGAATCTCGAAGAAGGGTAACACATCACATGTGCATGCCTATGTTACTTTATACTAATGACATAAAAAGGCATCTGATTAGCATTTAAATTAACCTTCATCACGTAGGAACGAAAGGCGGCGTCTGTTGTACTCTCAAAATGTTGTAATGGGGAAATCTAGGTCTCGAATTCAAACAGGATCCATAGTCACATGCAGACGTCACTTTAGGGCACGGCGGCGATGACATTGATTTCGTCATAGCCTTCGTTTACTTCCAAGAGGCGACCCAGAATTACTCCTACAGAAAGTGCCCACAACAAAAAGCAGATTAAATGTTCTGATGTTGACAGTTGTTTCAACATCTAGATAAAAACCAAGCCACTCCCTCAATTATATTTCACCAACACATAGTATTTCAAAATACTATAATATCAACATTGAAATAAAACAGTTTTCAGTGCAAAAACTGCGAAGGAACATCTTGTATTGTTTCTGAAGGTATCAAACATCAAAACGCCTTCAAAATACAGTTTTCTATGTATAGGAAATACAAGCCGGTTTGTTTTTTAATACTCAATTCGCTACAAAATTACTTGAATACTTTTCATTTTATAATATATTGATTAATATGCAAATCAGAATTGTACAAATTCTTAAGATATGTTAATCTCTCTATTAACCGACTTAAAAGCGTTTATAATTGCACTTTCTTCGTTGAATTTTTCAGTAAATAAAAAAAGGCTGGCGCTGGCGATGGTATCAACTGAAACATCCCCAAACTCCATATGTAATCTACAGATCTTTAGGACGTTTAAAAATGTCAAGTATAAAAAATTGTTTCTTTTCGTAAGTATTTTAGGATCTTTATGGTTCTAGCTTCACCGTACTCTTGCAACATTTTTCTTAGACATATTGCAGAACTGTAAGTTCTTTCATCTAAAATATGTACGAGTATTATTGGATATCGATAAAATTGTACACAGAAGTCAAGTACTGTCAGATCAGTTGCAATGAAGTGTCAACATCTGCTATTGGGAGACATTTTTTGTTTGGGATTTTAAACTCATTTCTAGGCTCTGCACTAGAGATACTATGTGTAGTTCAGCAGTTAAGCTGACTAATTTTTAGTACAGTTTTTGAAACAGTTTCCGTTTCTATACGTGGAAAAATGCTTCAAGAACTGTGGTGAGAACTTTTTTCCAAAGCTTAAATATATGCAACGTAGGTAGTCATGATGCATGTTTTTTATGTGTTCCAAATTCATTTATCTCATTCCCCGTTCATAGGAGGTCTTGTGTTTATAGACGAAAAATTGTAGAAAGTGTTGATCTAACTCTTATCAGATGGCTTGCGCTGTCTTTATAATGATTACCGCGTTACGATTCTCGAGCTTAGACGTTTCTGGACGATGAACTGATGCAAACTATCCAATTATATTCGAATTCAATTTGGATTCATTGACATGCTTAAAATCCCGTCAATGTCATTTGAGGCGTACTACTAATACAAGACCAAGACCATTAGCACGTTTGCAAATACAGTAGTCCCTCGATAATGTGGATTTCTCTAAAATGTCAACCCGCCAAAACTTGTCATCTCTATAAGTTGAAGTTCCGAAATTTTCGGACTCCAAAATGTGAATTTCTTTTGTAAACGTTTCTATATTTCTCTTTTTTCTCTTGTTAGTTTTGCGTGCGATATTAGCGACTAACTAACTGTTATTTGTTTAGACATACTTCAAGGTTTTGAATGCAGCTGCAGTCCAGAGGTATAGGTACATTTTACATTGTCATGCTTGTTGTTGTGATGTTTGATGATCAGTTTGTGTACTATACTGGCAGCTAAACAAAAAGTGCATCGATTTTTATCGATAAAAGATAAATGTAAAATTTTACGTGAAGTGGATGCTGGACATTCTGGATTTGCATTAGCTGAAAAATATGGTGTGTCAAGATCAAAAATTGCTGGAATAAAGCTAAATTCGAAGAAGCTGTTGGACCATTCCCAAAAAACCGAATCTGGACTAGGGAAGAGCAAGACGCTTAGGAAACCTGAAATGCCTAAAATGGAAAATGCATTGTTCGAGTGGCTAAAAAAGCAAAGAGAGAACCACGTTCCAGTTTCAACAGATTTACTCTGCCGAAAAGCAAACCACGTCAATCTGCAATTCAAAGAAACTCCGCATTTCAGAGCTAGTCAAGGTTGGGTATACAAACTTAAGCAAAGGCATGGTGTAAGAACATTAAAAATATGCGGCGAAAAGTTGTCATGTAATAAAAGTGCAGTTGATCTGTTTTTTGAAAAATTACATGAAACAATTCGAGAGATGTCTCTTACACCAGAACAAATTTATAATGTTGATGAAACCGGCCTATTCTAGAAGCTTCTTCCTAGTAAAACACTCGTTTTGTCTACTGAACATACGGCACCGGGAAGGAAAGCTAGCAACGTTTTTGGCCTGCATGAATGCAACTGGAACGCATAAACTCATTCCATTAGTTATCAGAAAGTCTAAATGCCCTAGAGCTTTTTCGGGTTTCAAAGTTCCGCTGATTTATGGATCCAGCAAAAATGTTTGGATGACGAGTGAAATCTTTCAAAATTGGTTTAATGAAAATTTTACTAAAGAGGTAAGCACTTTATTTGGACTTTGAATTTGTTTTGTCTGCCTTAAACTTACCACTTTTTTTTGTACGTTTTTTCAGGTTAAACGATACTTAGGAGAAAATATTTAAAATGGGACATAATGCATTATTGGCAATGAAAAACATTAATGACGCATTTGAAGATGTAATGTAACTTAAAAACTAGGACTAAAAACTAACAGAACGACTTAAGAGCTAAGGACCAAGGAAGTGATGGAGGAGATCTTGTTTGAGGGAGAGGTTTGAGTTGACCTTTCGGAGCATTCGGGAGATTGGTTCGTTGGAGCCATAAGAGGTGCGGTGGACCGGTAGATAGAAGAGTCGTGGACAACGTAGATTGCTGGGGCTGGTATTGAAGGAAATGGAGTTCAAAATGGATGCACAGTCGATGGAACCTGAGAGAAGTCGATGAATGAAAAGAATGTCAGCAGCATTCCTACGTTCTTCTAACGAATATTTAGAAGTTTGAGGCGGTCCTGATAGCGAGGTAATATTAAAGGGTCGTTCCACGGCAGACCACGGAGAGCGAATCGGAGGAATCGACGTTGAATACCCTCGATTCGGGAAACATGGACCCGGTGAAAGGGGGACCAAGTTTGACTGGCATACTCAAACAGGGGGCGAACAAAGGTAACATAGAGAGATCTGGTTACATACGGGTTGGAAAATTCCTTGGACCATCGTTTAATAAAGCCAAGTGATGAGTTAGCTTTGAGGATCATCTTATCGATATGCGAACGGAAATTAAGCTCATAGTCGAATAATATGCCAAGGTCTTGAAGAGACTGAACGAGGGGAATTGGTTGACCATGAAGAAAATAAAGTCGAGGAGGAGACGGGTTGCATTTACGAGAGAAGGTTATAGATTGACATTTGACTATATTAAGTTCTAGACAGTTTTTGAGGCACCAGATTGAAAACCGATCAGGGTCTTCTTGAAGAAGGGCAGCGTTATGAGGAGAGGAAATAGTTTTAAAAAATTTTATGTCGTCAGCGTAAAGGGAGAGGGAGGAGTGTTTAATGACTTTCTCAACATCGTTAATAGTAGGAATGAAGAGAAGAGGGCCAAGATGACTGCCTTGTGGAACTTCAGATGAGGCCAGGAATGGAACAGAAAGGGCGGATCTAAACCGAACACTATAATATCGGTTTACCAGGTAAGAAGAAATCCATTTTAATAAGAGAGCCTCAAAGCCGAGAGCAGACAATTTGAAGAGGATCAGATGATGAAATATCTTATCAAACGCTTTAGTGAAATCAGTTGCGATAACATCGATTTCTTTGCCATTTTCTAAGGCTGAGAGAGCAAAAGACACGAATTCAACTAGATTTGTGGTAGTTGACCTCCCTTTTAGAAAACCAGTTGTCGGGGTGAAATAAAAGGCTTGCATTTGAAGCTTAAGGCTTCGTATAAAATGCTTTCAAAGAGTTTGAGTATATGAGAGAGTTTAGCAAAGGGACGATAATTGGTAACTTCATTCTTAGATCCCTTTTTGTGAATCGGGATTATAAAAGAGGTCTTCCAAATCTGGGGAAATTCTCCCTGTGTAAGGGATAGACGAAAAAGGTAGGAAGGGGGTAGAGACAGGTTGGAAGAGCATTTTTTAAGAAATACGGCGGGGAGTCCATCTGGGCCAGGTACAAATTCATCTTTAAGATTTTGTAACTTTTCTTCAATAACTGCAGGATCGAAATTTTGAGTGAGAAAGGGACCAATGGAGAAATTTGGTAGATCATTGAAGTAAGAGGGATCTGGTACGAAGGAGTTGTTGGCAAATGATTGTTTGAAAAATGTGGCAAATGTGGCGATGATAGGAGGATCACTTGAAGATTTGGTTTCAAAAGCGAGGGAGGAAGGATAACCATCAATCTTACTTTTGCAATTGACAAATTGAAAAAAGGACTTGGGGTCATTTATGAGATTGGCTTGCGCACTATTCAGGTAGCGCTGATAGAGAGAGTTATAGAGTTCAATGAAATGAAGATATGTACCTAGATAATTTGAATAGTCGGAAGAAGAGTGGGTGCGAAGGAATACCGCCCATAACTTGTTTCTTTTGTTTCGTAGAGAGCGAAGTATAGAATATATATATAGAAGATATACGGATGTAGAAGAAGTTTTATGGCGGGAGTAAGGCACATAAAGGGAGATGGATTTGAATATTTCTATGTAAAAAGTGGAGAGGGCATCAACCAGAGATAGATTGGTAAACTCAAAAGAAGCCCTGCGTAGATAGGTATTGATTTTACAGAAATTAGCTTTGTGAAAATTGTAAGAAAATAGAACTGCGGAGGGAGGCGACGGAAGGGGAGAGTTGTGGAAAAATGAGAGAAGAAGTGGAGGATGAAAGTTATCAATAATTGAAAGAGATAGGGAACAACACGATACTGAGGAGTTGATGGGATCAGTTGTGAAGATAAGGTCTAAGTGCCTTTCCATATAGTTGGAAACGCCACTGACTTGGCATAGACTAGAGTCTGTTAGCCGATCTAAGAAGAGGCATTCCTTAGTAGAAATGGGATTGGAAGCGATGAAAAAAGATTGGTCTTCAGATGGAGTCCACTTCAGCTGAGGCAGATTGAAATCGCCGAAGACAATGATATCATCAAGCGAGTCTGATAAATCGATCAAATTGTCAATTGCTGCAATAGCAAGTTGGTAGGATTCGATATGTTGCGCCGGAAGAATGTAACAACACATAACATACAAGCATCTACGAGTAAGGGTTATTTTAACCGACACAAAGTCGAGCTTAGGAGAGGATGAAGTTGCAACGAGAGAGGAGTCCAAGCTGTTGTGAATAGCCAGTAGGACACCTCGACAAGGGGATTCAATTAAGGGGGATGCGCGATCATCATCCCGAAAAGCATTAAAAGAAAGAGGGAATAACTCCTGGTTTTTTATGTTGGGGATAAGATTAGTTTCGGTCAGAGCGTAGATATCAAATGGGAGAGCATGAGATTGGCGGAAAACAGCGTGAATTTTAGAACGTAGTCCTCTTACGTTCTGGTAATTAAAGGTGAGAGGGAGTTTTTTGCATGACTTTTTAGGGTCGAAGTAGCGGTAAACGAACACACTATACGACGTTGGTTTGCAAAGTTCCGTTCGGGAGATTTCAGCCTCGAAAATGAACCACATGGGAAGCCAGAAATGTTAGTTAACGACAACGTTTTAAGAGCAACGGTGGATACGGACCTCACGAAAATCGGTGAGGGAGATTGCACTAAGCCTTGGAGTATCCCCAATGACAATAAGTCGACACGTTTCTCTCATAGGAAAGGTAAAGAAATTCGATAAGTGGGTACCCCATGAACTGAACGAATCCCAACAACTACAGCGCCTGGAAATCTGCGTATCGCTTACATTAAGAAACCAAACTGAACCGTACTTGCAGCGGATAGTCACCTGTGATGAAAAGTGGATACTGTATGATAATCTTAAAAGATCTGGGTAGTGGTTGAATGCAGATGAAAAGCCAAAACACACCCCCAAGCCCGATTTTCACCCAAAAAAGGTTATGGTGGCAATTTGGTGGGCATCGAAAGGACCAATCCAGTTTTCATTTCTTTAACCAGGAGAAACGATAAACGCTATCAAATATTGTGAGGAAATCGACATATTGCATGCCAAATTGGCTGAAAAGCAACTTGGTCAAGATACTCGTAGATAGACCCCATACCTCACAAGTAACGGTGCAAACACTGTTGCAGTTGGAATTTGAAATTCTTTCGCATCCACCGTACTCTTCTGATTTTTCCCCAATGGATTGCCATCTTTTCCGCAATCTGGATTCATTTTGCCGGCAGAAGGTCTTCCGGAACCGAGAAGAGGTCATAAAAGACTATGAAGATTTCATTGCCTCGAAAAGTCAACACTTCTACGAAAAAGGAATACCATATTTGACCTTGTATCACGTTGGAAGAACGTCACAGATGCCATGATTGAGTAAAAATTTACTATAAAATCATGTGGTACAACCCAAAAATTTGGCAAAAAAAGCATTGTTATTTCTTGACAACGCAACTTGTCTGTGCAATAAAGAAGAGCTAACTAACTCATTGCAAATACATTACAGTGTTGTTTTTTCCCCCCAAACGTCATCGCTTTGATCCAACCCATGGACCAAAATATCATTAATTTGATCAAAGCTTACTATTGTACACAAAAAGATTGCTTACGGAAATTATTGCAACGGAAAGTGAAGACATTGCTGCTGTGATAAAAAAAATTAACCTTAGACATGCTGTAATCAACTTAAAATTATCTTGGGAGCAGCTCCCCACTTCCTCTATTGCTAAGTGCTTTAAATGTAAACCGCCTAAAGAAGATAACTGGGAAGATGAAGATTTAATTTCACTTATTCAATTACGGAGGACACTGAAGAAATTAATGATCTCCTTAGAATTATAGATGCAGAACACAACATTTCAATACAAGAAGTTAGAGACTGGGTCATCGTAGAAGGCACTGAACATGAACCGATGAAGACATTTCGGAAAATGAAAGCGACGAAGTCACTCTAGCTGCTCCTAAAATAACGAGCTCCCAATCAATACAATGTACAAATACGCTTCTTGAGTATGTAGATCAAAATGAATTGGACGCAGAAACGATCTCCTGTTTACTAAAGTTAATGGCGGTAACAATAGAAAGATTGAGTCAAGCTATTCGACAGTCCAAAATAACAAATTATTTTGCAATACTAAGAATTGATACCGATCCGATACAAATGTTTTTTTTTTAACTTTTTGAAATGAAGTGTACTCGTAATCAATGTTGTATTGTACTATGTTATATACGAGTACTTTATTTTTTCTGAATTTAATAAATATTGAAACTCTGCTGTAAGAAATTATTGTGGTGTTATAAATGAATACGAAAGTTGTTTCAATCAGTTAATTAGAACTGAAAAAGAGTTCCAGTAATGTGAATCCCTCTAAAATACGAAAACGCGTTGTTTTAATTTTTAATTTAATTTTAATCCATTTTTCATCACCATTTATTCGCTTCTTCAAATGACTGAGAAATCCAAATTTGTATTCTGCTTCCGTACCACATCTTCTTCATAGGTCGTGAACGCTAAAATGCATCTTCAATATTTCTGCAACCTCTCGTGTCTTGCAGCATTCGCTGGACTTTGTCTTTTGCCTTTGTCGGGCCTTCCTGATCAAGCAATGCTATTGAGATCAAGTAAGCCAGCATAAATATGTTTTAACCATCATCGGCACTGACGTTCTTGTGGGGCATTGTCATCGTTAAATTGGAAACCTTTTCGCAACTCTGCGGAAACAAAAGATTTTATCCATGTTCTAAAACCTTCAAAAACTCCACTCCGTTATTTGTTTTTTTTTTTTTTTGGTGTGTAGAATGAACAACTGCCAAATGACATAACCATAACATAGATGCGTTCGCATCTTTAGCGGCATCTGTTGGCAAATGGTTTTATAGCAGTTGTTGAGCATTATCAGAAATCCGATAAAGCACGTTCTCTAGCCAATGGGTTTGGAAAATTTTAGTAGCAGATGCGTTTTTTCTTATTCCAAAGAAGTTCACGTACAATTTTTATTTATGTTATACGCGGAAAATTTTCCATATTCCCCTCTTAGGATTTTACACAAAAAGTTGATTTTCACTTACTTTTATGATTTCCTTTTCAACTTTCTGCTTGAAGAGGTCATCATATCCCAAAATATAACTGCACGAATACCTCGGTGATAATTTTTTTTCCCGTCGTCCTATTTTGTGAAACCTGTTTCAGCAGAACATTTCAAAAACCGAAAAAAAAATATTAACTTGAGTTTATTTATGAAATTCAAACGGAAACCATAGGTGACACATCATCTGTCAAAAATTTCCTCTCTCATTAGACAACATTTGAAATTTGAAAGCTTAAAATCCATCTTTGCCAGACACCACAGATAGATTAAAGAAAAAAAAAAATTTGTATGTTTCCTTTTTTTTTTGTTTGTTTTTTTTTCTTGCTGGCAACTGTGTTATTAATCATGATGTAATTTTTCACTTACCTCATGTATCATCCTAGAAGGATACGCATAAAATTTTAAATTTAACAAAAATGCGAAAAAAAAAATCTATTTTTGTTTGGATTTGGAATCAAAATAAATAGACAGTGAGTGAGAACATAGACCTTGACATTGCCAGCATACAATACATGAGCCAACAAATTTAAGTGAATGGTTACCAGAAAGAAATGTATTCAAGTACGCTTACATAAAAATTTGAACTAATTTCTAGCACAGATTTTCCTTAATTTTTTTTAAATAATTTTTAAACGTCTAATTGAACAGTGTAATTGTGAAGGGGTTAAGGGTAGGCCGAAATATCAAGAAAACGTCTGAAGCAGGTTTCGAATGGAAGAAATAATTTTGGGGGAAATTTTTTTTTGAGTTTCAACACCTTGTGGTTGTATATTTTCTTTAGAAAAAATAAAATCGGAAGATATCAGATCAATCTTGTTTTAATTACTAAAAGTTAGATTTATTTACTTATAAATGTAAGTTAGTGACGATCATTGGATCTCAAAAGGAAGAACAACTAAAAGAGAAATAAAAATTATGAAATGATCACTTCTCATCAGAAAGCTATAATCGCAAGAGACCTCCAAGAACTTCGCTAATTGAATATTTGAAATTCTTCCAACTGCAGCGTTTGCAAGCACGAAAGACCAGTAGAAAGGGTACAAAGAGGGCTGCAAGTAATATTGTGGGCTCCGGCCGACCACTTCGCTCTAGTGCAGTGGGACGCATGCGGCCGTCAAATACACTGTTGCATGTACTACGTCCGTTTTATGGTCGATATAATCGTCCATCTGAGCAAGTTATTCGGAACACGATGAATCGTTTTCGCACCACGTACACTCTAGTGGATAATACACATCCCCAAAGACAACAAACAGTGCGAACAGAAGAAGTTATTGCCGTTGTGGAATATTTTACGGAAAGATCTTAGCTTAAAAGCTTATAAGATCCAGCTTGTGCAAGAGTTGAAACCGCGTGACCATTAAACACGTCGTAGATTCGGATGGATTCGTAGATTCGTCAAAAACATGTTCAGCTTTGATCCTTATTGTCAACGCAAAATGAGGCCCATTTTTGGTTAAATGGATATGTAAAGAAGCAAAATTGCCGAATTTGGAGTGGAGAAAACCCAGAAGAGACGTCCTTACAACCATTAAAATTTACTGTTTGATGTGTATTATGGACTGGTGGAATCATTGTCCCATATTTCTCTTTAAGGACAATGCCGGCCAGAATGTTACCGTCAAGGTAGAGCGCTATAAAAACATGATTTCTGACTTCTTCGTTCCTCAGTTGAATAGCATTGACGTGACAGAGCTTTGGTTTCAACAAGATGGCGCAACATGTCACACCATTAATTTATTACGGGAAACATTTGCTAAACGCATAATTTCGCGTAATGCACTGACTTCCACGATCTTGTGATCTCACACTTTTAGATTACTTTCTTTGGGGGTATGTGAAGTCACTAGTCTATGCCGATAAACCAGAGACGTTGGACGACTTGGAAGTCAACATTCGCCGTGTTATTGCTGATATAGGTCCTCAATTGCTCGACAAAATTGTCGAAAATTGGACTTCACGATTGCGCCTCATATTTAAACACTGAGCGCATAAAATTATCTATTAAATGCATCTAATATCATGGACATTAACATTAGCTGCAAGTGTTTTATTTCATGTTGAACTCGTATACCTCAACAAAAAAACAACCTGATCCACTATATTTTGGATCAGCGCGTTAGTGAGCCCAAGGACTTGCTGATGTTTCACATTTAGGTGATTCAATTATTTTTCTTTCGGCTTTTTCTTTAAACTTCGGCTGGAACTTGAGCCTCTATTGCGTTTTGGACGGGGTTTTTCGACCTTCATTGAACATAGCAAAACCAGCTGATTTGCTCAGCCTGAATTTTCTCTACTATTGGTTTCTTAATGTGGAGACTTCCGCGGATGCGCGTACTTGTTATAAACTCACGTTTTGCTACATCCACTGACATTTGTAGCATTTTCATTTCCTTTATATTTTTCGTATAATGTCCAATATTACGATTGTACATAACAAACCATTAAGTTCAAGCGGCATTTTTCTGTCGCTAAATACAGCGGAGTTTAAGCAGCCCTACACTGACTCTACTATTTGCGACATGTTATCGCAATTACCTTGGTGGCTACCGACATAGCACATCTATATAAATTGTTCGTACTTTGCCACGATGACTATTTAAAAACAGATGTCAGGAGTTTGGTTTGCTGCATAGAAAAATAGCCAATACAGGACTACAATAATAGGACTAATTTGTAACCCGTTGTTTTCTAGCGCCTTTCTCCAATTATTAAAACTTGCTTGTAGGACTCAATAGCTCAACTGCTCGCTGTTGGCATGTTAGTTTCAAAGCTAAATTGGTTGCACGCGTGGCCAGAGAAGCTTCCAGAAATCTATGTGCACACTTAGGTCCAACGTCCCAATAACTCAGTAAAAAGTGTTATCCCAAGGGCAAGAATCTCCTATGTACATATTTACTGAGAGACAAAGAGAGAGAATACTCCATTAGTATTCTCCTATAACTTAGACTGCGAAAACCCTAAGTTAATTTAGTTCAACCAGAATGAGTATATAATATGACAAAATTAAAATCTTGCCCTTTTGTACTTATATACTCGTATGTACTTCTATTTATGAACAATTTGCCATTGTATAATTTATTAAGCTGTAAACTTTCTGAAAATTTTCAAAACTCCTTTAACAGATTTTCCCATCTAAAATAGAAACTTCGTCTTCTATAAGCCAAACCTGCAATTTAAAATCTAATGAGACCAAAATAAAAATAACGAATATTAAATAAAAAAAAAAAAGATTTATAAACCTAATCTAAAAACAGACAATCAATAAACAGTCCAAAATAAACTAAACTTTGTGGCTATTAAATGAGAGCGACAAACACGTATGGACAAAGTTGCTGTCGTTTCCTTTATTTTATTACATACCCTGCCACTGAAGTCAACTTTAAATTGATGCTAAAACTTTAAATGGAATTCACTTCAAACTCTGAGCATCATCTACCAACAAAAACATTGACGTGTCGGAGAAATTGATGTCATTTAAAATTGTGTTCTTCAGCTTAGCATACGTACGAGTACGTGTACAAATACGTACGAAACGTATGCATACGCTTTCATTTCGATCGTTAATTAAGTTTCAAATTAAAAATTCTATACTCATCGCTACATTGACAGCGCAAAAGATGGGAGCTGTTGCAGTGAGGAAGCCCCAAATGGAGAAAACTAATTGCAACTGGAAGATGAAATTTCGCTGTCACTCAATTGATGGTCGACTCTGCAGGAAATGATATCAACGAACCATAAAGCGATCCAATTTGAAAAAATTTATTTGAAAATACAAAATATGCTGTAATCCAACTCTTGTTTTCATCAATATTAACAAATTGTTTAAGTATTTTTACGATCGTAATCGATTGCTCTAAATTTAAAATTGAAAAAGATTTTCAAAGTAGAGTTAAAAAGAAAATCACACTTAACTATTGTTCGCTTAATTTTGAATTCCAAAACTAAAATAACATCTATGTGTCATACTGGGACGATTTGTCGCTGAAGGCGATTGAAAAGGATTATCGGTTTCTTCGAGTTAGTTCGAGAATGCAAGATTTCACTGAATGCAGTCGGAAGGCTGAATTCACTGAGTCTTGTTTGGGTTTTGGGTTACAATGGGATTACAAGGAATGAATTTGCTAAGAAAGGCTCAGAGGAGAATTTTTCAGGACCTGCGTTAGGACTGCTTGTATCCTTGGTTGGTTTTCATGGGAGAATAACTGTAGATGGCATGATTCTACAGGTTGCCGGGAGATCAACAGAATGCTCTTCATCGCCCTAAGATATAATCGACTTTCCTGATCTCCCATAGTTGGAGGAAGTGCAGGCTGGTGTCGTGCACGGGCAGTAAGTGTGCTGGGCATAAGTGACATTAAATCCTGGTTGTTTCTTCGAAAGACTGAGAAACTTCAGTAAAAATAACATGCAAAGAGGACAATGCACAAGTTATTTGGTTGAGTGAAATAAGGACAGGTTAAGCAATTAAGATGTGCGTACACTTCCAGTGAAATTTTTTTCTAAGCTACCGTCTAAGGAACAGCACTCGTCTATCTAAGCGCACTTCTCTAAAAGACTCAATGAAGGGCGTGATCCTCCAGATTGCGAACTTGGCGTAGGAGCAAATTCTCTTAGCATTTGAAAATAATTCAGACGCACAAAAAATATCAGAACACGACATTGTTGACGACACTTGAAAACGAAAAACAAGCACAAGGATTTTCAGATCTGCGCGTGAAATATTTAAAAAAGGCTACAGGCAGCCAAGCAACTAAGTTAGTTTAACAGGTTAGGGTGTGATGGATCCACCAGGCACCAAAACGGTCCAATCGCGATTCCTGTGGAACCAGTTGAATTTGTCTTCAAATGGCAAAAACCGAAACAATCGCCCTGGTGAAACAGTCAATTTTCTTGCAAAAGCCAAGAAGGCCTTCGAAGTTTGTGCCGTCTATTTCCTCTAGGTTTTCGAAAAAGTATTTCCCTAAAAATCTTCTTCGACTACGCGATACTGCTTCGTATTCACGTAGTATGTGTGTTATGTCCTCAACAGCTTGCAGATCACCGCAGAATCTGTAGATATTTGATGTTGGCAATCTTGCAAGCCCGTCAGCTTGTTCATTTCCTTTAATACCGCAATGTCCTGGCACCCAGCACAGTTTTACCCGGTTCTGACTGCCTAGTGCTTTGAGCACTGTGCGACAGCCCCTGACTGTATCAGAGTTGACGTTGGTTGATTCCATTGCCTTGAGTGCGGCCTGGCTATCGATGTAGATAGCGATATCTCTTTCGGATACCGATCTCATCTGCATTAGCTCAGCCGCTCAGAGGACAGTCAGCACCTCTGATTGGAAGACACTGCTTGCGTCCGGTAGTCTAATAGACACTCTTAGTTTTGGGTCTTCTGAGAAGATATCAGAAACTGTTCCTTCCTCTGTTTTTGAGCTATCTGTGAAAATTACAATTTCATTCGACCTGATTATTGCATTTTTTTCTCCAGTCCTACCTCTCCCACAGGCCAAAAACTGTTGTATTGTAAAACAAATATCTCCAATTTATGATTATTTTGGGCGATTTTAACGCCACAGCAGGAAAGGAGAACATCCTAGGCAAATATAGCAATCGAGTTGATGATTTCCTCATGTAAATATTCACATAGAGACATTATTGAATACTGGATTGCCAAAGGGTTAACTAATGAACTAACTAACCATATTGCAATTGGTTCAGAATAAAAATTCGATATTTTTATGTCCGAAGTTTTCTAATGGCATGTACCAACATTAATTGGTTCAAACAACCCTTCGCAGTTATACATAAACGAGCGATGCGAGAAAAGGTACGAGAGCTGCTCGAGAGTTATCAAAGCAAAAACGACACACGCACACTCGTCCGAAAGAAGAAGGAATAACATGAAAGCCTTTCCTGCAAGATATAGAGAGATGCTGCTCAAAGAGCAATGTTGGCAAATTAAAGTTGAAGCAAAAAGATTTTTTGCAAAAACCTGCAACGATAATAATATTGCAATGAGGACCAACATTCCCCGGTCAAGCAGAGTACACCACTCAATTTGGACAACGATAGTCGAAACTCCCATCGATCTGATCATGACAGAGTACAGGCAGTAATATTCATTTTTAAATCCAGCAGAGGCTGTTCCTACAGATTCTTTTTCAGAGCTATTTAAAACAGATGAAAACAGAAAACTTACTTAGTCACATTTAATATTGTTTAATGTCAAGCAAGTCCATCAAGAATCAAATTTTCTGGAAAATCCCAAGACATCGAAAAGGATACTCATCGCCTCTTCAATTATTTGAAGGTCGAACATGACAGCGCGGGTTCTCCATTTCTTCTGAAAACGACCGTATCAAACGATACGAATAAAAACACGTTTCTGAGTAACAATGTAATAAAGTCCTATCCCCGTCCCCCGAGAAACAGGTATACAAATCTTTCCAGCTCTGATTTTATTGAAAGCGAATACCATCGGTCGGTTAGAGAGAATGATTCTTCGGAAAATATTTAGTAGAGAAAGTCCTCGCTTTAGAATTGACAGAGACCAATGATTGGCAAGAAGAGCAGTATTTTCATTCCGACTTCTATTCTTGTGCATGGGCAGAGTCTCTAGGATGACGGACAGGGTAATGAAGTTGTGGTCCTAAAGCTTAAGCTACGATCATGAGTTAGGTCCATGTGTTTATTTTTGGTTTTACTCCATAACCTGTTGGCAGACAGGATATGATTATTAAGAGCTGGTTCAGTCTCAAATTCTGCGTGTTCCTTATATCAATAAAATGTTGGATGGTTCACGGCTCCAATATGGATCTCTATCTAATTTCTAACCGCATGCACGTAATTAAGTCTCTTAATACGTAAAGATTTCGTCAGAGCTATAACTGATAAGTTACTTACTCTCAGAAGCCTTGAAAGTCTCTAAGTCCGACTAGAATTGTTTTGTGAGTCTGAAAAAGGTATAGGTTTGGGTGCCTCTGAGCAAAACTTACTTAGGTTATTGTGCATATTAGCACGGTCTTTTTAAACTTAGTAAAAACTTTAAATATACATAGGTATAAGATTCCTGAACCCTAAAGGAAAAACAACACACACAAAAACAACACGACCTGTTGATAGATGGGACTGTGGTGCACTTGAAAGAAGAGTTTAAGTGGGTATAAGTATGACATATTGACTGTACAATCATATGGTGAAGCCAGTCATACTATACGGTGCGGTAAGAGCGATGGGCCAAGAAAAAACAAAAATCAACAATAATGAAATTGAGCTCGAGTGTCTGTGCATTACAGGTTCTACGAGAATGACCGCAATTACGGGCATGGAAGTTCAAGAGGAAGCAGCTATATAAGCACTTATGCTACATCGGGCGAAGTGGACCCCTTCCTAAGCTTTTTAAAGAGCTGCAGAGTATACTTTCCAACAAAGAAGGAATGTATTGTAACACAAATTCTAAGCGACTCAACGATGATTTACAAAACACCTTAAGGGGCACCTTAAGGATGCCTGCCATTCAGGGGGAACTAATTGCCTAATTGAAAGCTGTATGCATTCTACAGAGTAAACGACATGAATGAGTGAAAATAACTATATTCTCGGATAGTCAAACGATACTCAAAGCATTAAATAGCTATTCGTCCATCAAAGACACTTCTAGAGTGTGATAAACCACTGAGTATCCTCGCCTAGTTCGACTAGTACCAGGGATTGAGAGTCACGATGAAAATGAAAAGGCGGACATCTAGGTCAAAAAGGTGCTGAAAACCCATTTATCGGACCTGCCTAAACTTTGGCTTTAGACATAGCGACATAAAATAGCAAATAAAGGCAAGATTATGCACAGGTTAATACTGAAATGATCTAACTGGTCTTAACCATTCAAAGAAATCCTATTTAATAGGAAATAAATAATAGTGCTGTGCGGAGCCCTAAAGGCTTACTTTCCTTGTAATAAACATTTTTGCAGATTGGGAATCATCTCCACTAGCTGATGTAGATTTTGCTTTGAAACTGAGGAGTCTGCGGCACTTAATCACCAATTGTACGGCACTGGAACATAGACAAGCATCAACTCTAAACAAATATATTCTCCATGAAGAGGATCTGAAGGCGATCTCGCAGAGAGGGTTGTTCCAGTTCCCAAAAATATTAAACAACTAATTAAAGAAAGGCCTTTGCCCTACGCTCGTATTACCATCACCACACCGTACCAATTACGTAAGCTATCTTATCTATTAGCTGACAAAGGATTGAGAAGGGGTACGGTTTATTTTTGATGATGAAGCGTTCTACATATATAAAATCCATTTGACCTTATTTAGCATTAAAGAATTTAAAGTGATCCACTTCGTTTTGGAATGTAAAAACTGCAAGTTTGTTTTATACCTTGACCCAGATATTTACTCGTACACCGTTGTTAATGTGTGAATTTATCTTAATAAGTTTATTTACAATATATGTATGCATTGTACACACATCAAAACGGTACAGGCAATATCAGCAACCAAATCATTTTAACTTCTATACTTTCTCCGTCTCAAACAACAGTTTTTCATGCAAAACCCAAGATACTCGTACAAACAACTACCTGAAAAGAAACAAAAAATAGAAAAAAAAAAAAATTATTTCATTGCGAAGCCACGTTAAACGTCAAGTGAAAATCAAAAATAAATCACGCTCACTTAAAATTATCTCTACCATACGCTAGACACTCGGTCGAAGTAAAATCGCAGAAAGAAAAAATTAAAAACACCTCAAGAGGAAATCAACAAGAAAAAATCTTAAATGAGTGCCAATTAAGCGATTTGTAGTTGGTTTTGCCTTGTCTGATATAAAATCCTTATCCGTTTCATATGCATACTCTGAAATCTGCCCATACTACATACAGATATGTATCTACCAGCTCTACTCGTATATCGTATCTACTCGTACAACAATCTTTACGGTTTTAAATATAATTTGTGGAACAATTTACATAAACTCACGGAGACTGATCACACTTCGGAGACTGTATTTTACTTTGCTGCCCTATCTAATGTGTTTTCGTCTTACAGTGCCTCGGTATATCACTTCTATGATAGTACATATAAAACACCCTTTGGTCGGATTTTATGTTTTTCTTAATGTAGAAAAATAACACTTGTCAAGCACGGGAACAGGGTCCGATATGTCGCTTTTTAATTTGATGATCAACGACGACGACGACGACGACGACGACGACAACATCGGACCACCGAGATTTGACGGCACAATGCAGTGGCGCTTTGCAATTTACGAATTAAACTCAACAATTGAATTTTAGACACAAGACTTGTTAAAATATGCAATGGTTAATTTGAGAAAATTTTAAAATAAAATGGGTTGTGTCCGTGTGCATGCTTACACGAAGATTAATTGTTATTAAGAACTGTGAAATGTTTTTATTAATTAGCTTGCGAAATTACATGCTGCCTTTGGTATGTGAGAGTGTCTATAGATTTAAATAAATCGATACCGGTTGGTTAAGCCTCATCATAATCCACTTAAGGACTTTTACCGGATAAAAGTAAGAATGAGCACATACTGAATCTGACTCTAAACCTGGTGAATTCTAAGCTGAAGACCCGAACCGAAAGTTGATTTGATATTTTCGTAAAGAGCCTTCGGTGTATAAGCTCACAAATTCCCGAAGCAGTTCCTGCTCATAACATCAGGATATTCGTTTCATCGTCCACGAGAGAAAATCGAGGTCTGATTCTGCGGTCGTGGGATGAAGTAACGGAGATCACCAGTTTTGAAATTTGCAGAAACTCGAGATAAACAATGTTTCGATATTAATGTATTCTAACACGACATTATAAACAACTCTTGCCAACATGACACAAATATAAACCCATCGACTTTGCCAAAATTTAACTCGTTAACTGTGCAAGCACATTGGAAGCGATGAACTTCTGGAAAAAAAACTGCGAAATACGAGTATAGTCGCAGGAAAGACGTTCGTGATGATTGAATTTCAAAAGTGATTTTTGTTGCGAAAGGCTCGTTTTCAGGCGCGTATTTTGGGTGGTCAATGAGGGGATGGATGTTGGGGTACAATACCGTGAAAGGCTGTCACTGTTTCGTTATATTGCGAGACAATGTAAATTACTTTTTAGTCCTTTCAGTTACCTAATTCCAGCAATGTTCGGGGTAAAGTCAACTTCATACAAGTTTTCTCCGGCACCCCGACGAATATTTTAAGTAGCCCAGTTATGGTTGCGCTGCCTGATACCACTTTCTTCCGGGTTTAGTTGTAAAAAAGATGTAAAAAACAAAGAAATAGCTAGAAAACAAAAAATAGAAAAATAAATAGAAATATTTTTCCTAGAAGGGACCCTCTACCAGGGGGCAAAGAGCGGGGAGGAAGAACAGAATCTGAAAATATGAACTTGGATGCCTCTATGCCTTACGCCAGGGCAAATGGAAACTTTTTGGAGAGTAAGGAAGTAAAAAAAGTGGAGGTCTACAACCATGCGCAATGCATCATATACAAAACGGAAAGATGAACTTCTTGTTACAGAAGTAACAAGAACAGGAGTTATGCGGTATTCTGACTTTCAGTCAAAAGAAAACCATTACAGAAGTGCCAAGTAACCCTGTAGAAGGAAATGTCCGTCAGACAGAATGGGGATTTTCAGTTTGATTGCACTGATTAAGAAGGTAGCCCCAAGGTTGCTCCTTATAAACATAGTTCTTCAATAGAAAAAGATACTTCATCACTCAGATTTGTGATGAGTGGAAAAGCGTCAGTGCATCAAGAGTGGATTTTCGGAAAATAAATTCTGGAAACGACATCACCCTACGACACTTGTAAGTACAAAATCGGGAACCAGGCACAGTTATCTGGAGCCTTAGATGGCCACAACACGATCAGTATTTTCTGCTGAAATTAAATATTGAGCACCGACTAGCTTTCGGTACACATCTCAATTAATCAGCTGTCTTCTTTTGTTTTTTCTGATACGTTCATATATATAGTATGTATACTCCTTCACCTACAAAAAAAAATCTATCTGTCGTTTTTCCACCCTTCAACTGGTACTCCAACACTTATATGCCTAGAGACAGTTTCTCCACGCACACAGTTTGGTTTTTGCCACGGGTTGGCCTATGGGCCAAAAAAATGCCAGCCAATCGGTTCAGCAGTCTTTCCGAAGTCTCGCTTTCTGAAACCCGTCCAAAACGAAACAGAAAGATATTTATTCCTAGAATTCCAACGGTCTCGTGGTACAAAAATCTCAGATTTGTGCTAATCACTCCCCAAAAAGAAGATTCGCCACTTACAATCCTAAATATGATTGCTTTAAAAAAGGCTTTTGATGGTGTAAGCACTGAATACGAACAAATCTTCCAACTTAAGGACGGCAACATATTGATTTTAACAAAAAACCAGAAATTCACAAGGCAATTTGAAGAAAAAAAACAACAGGTCTGCGGTTTTTCACTTTCGGCTCCTTCCGAGCCCAAACTCTGTCAACATTGGGTGGTATAACGCTAAAGTTACGGAATACATCCCTAACCCTTTGCGTTGCAAAAACTGTAAGATTTTTGGCAGACAAAAAATTTAAAAATACGCCCATCTGCTCTGGATGCGACTTGCCTCCTCACTTATGTACTGAGTGTACAAGAACCATGTGTGCCAATTGCCTCCAACCTCTTCCTTCAACATCCACCGAATGCCAGCAGTTCATTTAAATGCAAGAAATCCTTAGAATTAAAACACTAAGAAAATGTAGCATTTCTGAGGCAAAGCGTATTTATAAAGAACGAAATCCTACTCCGGCTTACCTTAAACCCAATTATTTTTCGGAAAAATTGAAACAATCAACCAAATCTCTCCCCGCTCCCTTTACTGCTCCCAAAAACCAAATACCCAAAACAGAAGAATCAAATCTAAATACTTCAATAAAACAATCCCATATAAAATATAACAAAAATACACCTCTTTCTCCCAGTTTTACACATATACCAAAACCTTCACCACCCATCACAAAAACTCAACCAACAGACTAACTTATTCAAATCCAGCTTTTTCACCAACCACTTATGTCCAACTAACTCAAACTTTTCCCAAGTTTTAGACCCTCCAAATATAACTACAATTACCTGCGAAATAAATATACTCAAATCCCCAACTCTAATCAATGATCTTATCACATCAACCACTCTTTCTCCCCTTTCAAACGTCACTCAATCATTACTACGTTCCAAAGAATATTATGCTTCCACCTGCGATACAGAATATGACGAAAGTATCTAATATGCTCAAAATATAGACCCTAACCCCGCCTCATAGAGTGGTTAAATTGAAATTCCCTCAAACAACAACGCAATGTACTGTGCAAAAGTCCTTACTTGAGGATCTCCAGTGGAACCTCAATGGGTAACAACTACTATAATTCCCAACTTCTTTTAAATAAACGTAAATCATCCGTTATTTGCTTGCAAGAAACACACATCAATAACTCTCAACTAATTACGAGCACACCCAAAGAATACACTCCCTATTTTCACAATTTAAGAACAAGGACGTCTTCAAAACAAGGCAGTGCTATCCGTGTGCATAGATCTATCGCACAACCCCCTAAACACGCAAATTAACATTTCAAACATTTCCTTATACGAGTATGTATATTCAGCCTGACCATATACACACAAGACATTCTCCCATGTAAATCTTACACTGTCTACACCAAAGTTTATCCCCAAGTCCACCTGGACAACTTTCGAACACCTTCATAGCAGTCACCGCTTTCCGATTCTCACGACAATTTCACTTGGAAATAATAAAAGCAAGCTTCATACTAGACAGAGTCAACTGGAAACTATTTATCTCTCTATTAGGCAAACCTCCTGCAACACAAACAAAGAAACAGCTAATTCGACAAAGAGCCTACGCGTTTCGGCTAACTTATCTATTCCTTAAACAAAAAAGATCACACATAATAATTGATGACCTGCGTCAAGAAAAACAGCAAGCATGGAAGCAATTCGAAAAGCACCCCATCGACACTAACCCAATACGTTGTTGGAAAGGAAATGCCAAATTTCGCAAAGCTGCGAAAGCAGAAAAAAAAAACAGCCAACATCAATTCCGAATCCTCATCAAAAAAGCTGTGAGCAGACCTCAAAACTCTCGCAGGAAAATATAATACATTCCTCATACTGTTAAATTCATCAAAGTTGGTGATACACTTACAAGCAATCCACTCCAAATCGCCGACCACTTTGCATCCACTTGGGCAAACTCTGCCAATAATTCTGACTTCCATTCACTGGTTATAAGTTCAAAAATACACGTATGTGTTAAATTTTACGCTAACATCTGTAATGTTGTCTTCCAAGGCTGCAATTGAAGCTGGTTTATCAGCATGTGTTGCCTGAGGTTGCTCATCGGACCAAATACGGCAGTTTTGTTTATTAACATATCCATTCAACTAGAAATGAGCTTCGTCGCTGAAGACAATTTTTCGATAAAAAAGCCGATCTTTGTTCAGCTTTTCTAAGGACCACTCACCGAAAAATCGACGCTGTGGTAGGTAGTTCGACCTCAGTTCTTGCACGAGCTGTATTTTGTAAGGTTTTAGACCAAGATCCTTGCGTAAAATCATAAACGTAGTCGAGTAAAACGATCCCAATTGCTGCGAACAGCGACGAATGGATAAAACTTTATTAACACTGGCGGAAACAGCAGCAACATGGTATTTTCTTCTGTACGCCCTCTACGCATACGGGTAGGTAGCTTAATGTCGTGAAATTGGTGCGAAATTTGCTCACTATGGCTTGAATTGGTTGCTTAGTAGGTTGATTATGACGACCGTAAAATGGTTGAAGTGCGCGAAAAGCATTAATCTCAGAGAAAAAAAAAATAAAATTCAAAAATTTGTAAGCGTTGATTGGGTGTAAGTCTTTCCATTGTGAAATGGCAATGCTAACTAACCACATTTGACTTTGATCCATGTCACGAATCATGCGTGAGCTGTCAAAAGTAGGTTACTTAAAAACTAAACAGCAAAAAAAATCACCCTTTACATGCACAGACAATACATGGAAGCACACAAGCCACCTTTACAAAATATTTAACCCAAACTCAGAAAAGGCCGTTTACTCAAAAAATGTTTCCTCAAAAAAACTGAAGACATATATAAGACTGAGACTGTGCCATACAAACACTACCCATATCCATCTTATAACAAGGTATGCAGCACACCAATGCTAACTATACATAGATAAACCTAGGTTGACCATTAGCCATCTTATTGCTTGTAAGAATGTTGGAAATATATGTAAACAGCTTTCTAACAAGACTCTTGCAGAGCTTCTTAAAATTATTTCTACTGACAAAATTAACGCACACTACTAGGTGGAGTGAAAAGTAACCTCCTTGGGAATGAAAATTTTTTTTATTTTATTCAATATAGTCAGTCCCCTTTTAGTTTGATATACTTATTCCAGCGATTTTCCAACTTCTTGATCCCGTCCGAAAAGTAATTTTCCGGAAGGTCTGCAAAATACGATGGCGTCGATGATTTCCTCGCGTGAGCTGGGAAGAGATAATAGTCCGAGGGATCCAAATCCAGTTACCAATCGACGCCAAAAGTCCGCCCGATTCCGCATCAGCAAGTCCAAACACTCTTTCGAAGTGCTCTCGCGTTCGTGTTTTTGGTCAGGACCCAGCGGCAGGATAATTTTTTCATATGCAGAATATTGCCCAAAATATGGCGTGTGCCCTCAGTACTAATCTTTGTGGTATCTGCTAGCTCGCGCAGCTTCACTTTCCGATCAGCCAACACCATTTCATGTATTTTTTTGACATTGTCCTCTGTAACCGCATCGGAGGGCCTGCCGCAGCGGACTTGATCGGTAGTGGAGTTGCGGCCACCACGAAACTCTCGAAACCAATATTTGACGGTGTAATCTGACGGAGCATTAGCCCCATTATATCTATCCAACTTTTCTTTTGTTTCCTTCGCCGTTTTGCCTCTCAAAAAATAATGTTTTATGAGAGAACGAAAATCGTTTTTTTCCATACTCAACATGATGCCAAACACGTCAACAACAATCAGCTGTCAAAACAAAACTAAAGACAGTATAGCACAGAAATTTGGCATAACCTTTTTTGCAGTAGCAGCGCATTCTGGCGGAGGAGGTTACTTTTCACTCCACCTAGTACAACTTCGCGGATTTTCTTTATAAATTCATTAATGTTTTCACTTTCTGTTAACTCTGGTATGTGTTCTCGCCCAAGATCATTTTGTAACATTAAGATGAAACCTGATTGAGGACAGTCTAAGTCTTCTAAATAAACATCATCATCGCTGTCGTCCACGTAATCAGCAGTCACAGCTGGTTCATATACTATACGAGGGTTGTCCGAAAAGTTTCCGCCCAAACAATGATACAATATATTTTTTCTCAATTTTTTTTTTTATTTTTCTACATAGTCTCCTTGTAACTCTACACACTTCTCCCAGCGATGTTCCCATCTCTTTAACCCGTTTTTCTCTGCAAAATAATTGTTCACGAAGGTGATTGCCTAATCATTTGACTAAAATCTTTGTCCTCCGAGCGCAGTTTTTAGATGAGGGAACAAAAGTCGCTTGGGGCTAGATCTGGTGAATAAGGTGGATGGTCAAGCAGTTCAAACCGTAATTCATGGATTTTAGCCACGGCAACCGCTGAGGTGTGAGACGGCGCGTTGTCTTGGTGAAACAGGATTTTCTTTTTCTGCAAATGTGGCCGTTTCTTCGGCCGCAATTTCTGCCTTCAGCTTGGCAAGTATGCTCCTGTAATGGTTTTTCCTTTTTGAAGATAATCGATTAAAATAACTCCTCCAAAAAACAGTCGCCATCCGGCTCGCCCTTTGCAGTCAACTGTTTTGACTGAATTTTTGTTTCGGGCGTATAATGATGTATCCAAGTTTCATCTACAGTAATTAATCGGCGCCAAAACTCGGATTTATTGCGCCCAAACTGCGCCAACAGAGTGTTGGAAATGTTCATTCGAACGCGTTTTTGGTCTAACGTAAGCAAACACGCGGACAGCTTTCTCATGTCTAAATCTTGATTTAATACGAGCATGTAACAAACACGTCCTTTGGACATTTTCATAACCTCTACTATCTCTCTCACTTTAATTCGGCGATCGTCTAGCACCATTTGGTGAACTTTAGCAATGTTATCGTCAGTGGTTGCAGTTTTTTGATGTCTCGAACGTTCATCATCTCCCAAGCTTTTACGGCCACGTTTAAATTCAGCTGCCCAAAATTTCACTGTGGTAAATGATGGTGCAGAGTCCCCATACACAGAGTCTAACTCATTTTTGATTTGCATAGGCGTATTGCCTTTCAAAAACAAGAATTTAATAACAGTTCGATACTCAATTGCTTCCATTTTCACAAAAAACACTCACATCGACTCACTCAAACGACTGTCAATTAAAACCTGCGCGTCCAAAATGACTGAAACTTCGGTAAGTAACTGTCAAAAGATGCACAACTGGCATTCACCAGCTTTTATTGACGAGTGCCGCTATCTTTACATTATGGTCGGAAACTTTTCAGAAAACCCTCGTATACATAGTATCATCTGAATAATTATTTTTTTATATAGAACATCACAAACGGGCAAATTGATACTATGTGCGAGACACAGTTGATGTTCAGTGCAAGCAATCCGTCCCACCTTTGTCATAACGTTCGGTCCATTGCTTAAAATAGCCACTATATCAGTTTCCAGGGAAATGTTAAATCTACTTAGACGGTCTTTCAATATCCAAAGGCAATTTTCAGCCGTCATACTTCCATGAGTAGCAACGAGTTCTAGGCTCCAAATTTTTTTTTATATGAATGAACGTTGACAGCCATGAACCTTTTATTGGAAGTTGATGTCTCTTTCGCCCGCACTTCTTAAAAGATTTAATTCTGAAGTTACTTGTTTTTTTAATTTTTTCACTATTATTCATAGCACGCTTTTGATTTGTGACATCTGACTTTTGTAAATCCTAAGAGCAGTTTTCTCAAATCATTCGAAGTTGTGAATACGCTGAATGGAAATCCATCTAAGGCAATCATTCTTGCCAAAATGTCATCCAGGCTATCGTCGCCCGTCGGCACTTTTAGAAAAATAGTCTTCTAACTTGCTCTTAGTTGGCCACTTTGCTGTGTTCAGATTTTCAAAATCTTGCATTTTTGAAGTTGAAGTTGTTTTGATGACAAATGCGTATGTAATCCCTTAGTCGATCCACCCAAAGTCTTGAGAATGGCTGCGCATCGCTTACATTTAGCACTATTCCCTTCTTTCGCAATTAAAAAATCACTCCACACTGATGACGTATCACTGTCTTTTTTATGTTGAATAAACTCTCCCGCTATTTTAAGTAACTTTTCAGATTAAATTACGTAACCGGGATTCGGGATCCCGGGATTATATTCTCTATGCACAAACACATTCGAGTATATGATTCCATGGTTCTTTTGTTTGATTGCATAATTCCGCATAATAACAAATTAATAGCTGCTTGTATCACATACTCGTATGTATTTGAGGCCTTATTGCAAAATTAAATATTACCAAACACACTTGTATAAGTATGATACCATTTCTATTGATGCTGCACCTATAATTTTTAGTTATAGTACGAGTACACTCGGTCGAATGTGAACTATTTTTAGAAAAGTTAAAAATTTTAAGTGTTTGAAAACCGAACGCATGCAGAGGCTGTGATTACGTTTGTCATTAAGTGCAAAAGCGGGTTCGAATAAATGTGATACAAAATGTAAACAATCCTTCCCTCACAAATGTTACATCATTAGTAAATGACAAAAATCTTCGAAACAGATGAAAGACAAGTATTTTTTCCAACAGATGTGTCATTTAAGAGAATGGTATGTTATTCCGGCGATAGAGAATACGATGCCCGATAATCTTAGCAGCAGATGTAGATTACTTTCATTAGTTTGAGATGTTTTTGTATGCACGATCCGAATGTAATTTTGGTGAGTAATGTGACGCATGGGATTATAAGAACGAACAAAATGACTCAGACATTACCAAATAAAAAAAAGAACGTGCGTGTTTCATAATCTGTAGAAAATATTATAAAGAAAATTTATTCGAACGATCGAATGAATGGAGTGCGTTTTAAATATTGGATGGCTTTGAAGAGATGATTGCTTTTACATAAACGGAGAACAGTTTAACCTATAGCTACGAGTATAGACTGACAAAGTCTACCTATATTATTCATTTTAACAAATCGGTCCTATAAAATGATAAAATTAGATTCCGTTATACAGAGTTAACGTACTAATATCAGAGGTGCCGCTCACAAGGTAGTACTCAGTATTCACTATGATGGCGCATGGTAGTCAACTCCATGCTCGTAAAATTAAACATTTTCGGTAAAAGATATGATTTCCGTCAGAAGAACGAAAGAAAAATAAACTTTTGCATTACTCCTGGTCTGGATCTTATAAATGCTTTGATAAGCATCGCTGATATACACCCTGAATGACTCGAACTGCAACCAATTTCAGACTGCTATAATTTCCAAACCGTTCATGACAGTGAGCTCAAATTTTGACACATGACAGATAATTTTATTATTTACAAGCCTTTTAAACGATTTGTGTCTCAGTTGTGTTGAAAAATTTTTATCCGCGATGGAATTCAAACGTGATATTGTGATTGCTTTATATTTGGCTGGAAAATCACAAGTAGCTACCGTTAGAGCCCTCCAGCACCTCAAAGTGAATAAATCATTTGTGTCTCGAACCATAGCTCGTTACCGTGATACTGTCAGCGTTGCAAAACGTTATGGAGGTGGTCATAAAAAAACAGCAACATCGGCAGAAATGGTTCGAAAAGTGAAGACTCGAATTGAACAAAATCCGGGTCGAAATGGAAGAAAAATGGCTCGTGAGCTCAACATATAGTTGGAACGGATGCAACACATACAGAAAAATTAGCTTGGGCCCAAGCTAAGAAGTTCCAAAAAGCACATGACCTTACACCGCAACAGAAAAAAGTTAGAGTCGAAAGAGCGAAGGAGTTGCTACGCTTGCACGAGAGTGGTGAGTTGCTGAATTTGGTTTTTTCCTTTGAATCGCCATTTGTTATCGAGCAATATGTCAACAAACAAAATAACCGAGTTTACTTGCCAGAGAGTTCCTCCGAAAATGTACACCTTCGGACGGCCACCAGAAAGCAGGCAGCACCGATGGTGATGGTTTGGGCCGACATAACCACCGATGGTCGCTCTCCGCTCGTATTTTTGAACCGTGGCGTCAAAATTACTGCGATCGTATACCGTGAAACTGTCTTAGAGGCAGTATTGAAGCTTTGTGCAAACAATCATTTCGGTTGGAGACCGTGGACATTTCAACAAGACTCGGCACCGTTTCATAAAGCGCACGTCAACCAAGACTGGTTAAAAAAACAATGCTGTACACTTCATTTCTTCGACACAATGGATTGCAAATTCTCCAGATGCAAATCCGTTGGATTTCTCTGTCTGGGGTATTTTGAAGGCGAAGGTTGGCACTAAAAAATACCAAAGTTTGGACCACCTCAAACAAGCACTTCGCCGGGGATGGGCCAAAATACCGCAGAGCCACTTGCGTGCCGCGTGCGATGCTTTCTTCGGCCGTCTCAAGGCCATTATTCGCGCCAAAGGTGGACATATTGAAAACTACTAATGCAATTAGAAAATTGATGTATTTTCCAACAGTTTTTGCTTTGGCACAATAAAATTTATCAAAAAATAAAAAAAAATTATAGCATTTTAAAAAGCTGGAGTTCGAGTAAGTCACCCTGTACAATATATGCAAAAATAAGCAAACTGTAGGCGTCCTTGCGGGGTAAATATTCATTGACACCATCCAACAGATGTGCCTTCTGCGCGATGTCATCAGTATTCTAGATGCGGCGAAACTAAAGGCTATTTTCTCATGAGTTATAGAAGTTTCTTAACAATAATAATAAGGATTGTTACGTTTCCCGACTTTATGATTTTAATATGTTCTGGCACAAGCCTTCCTCAGCTATTTCTGACGAAGCTGGATCTTATACGGATTAAGATGTAGATCGTTTCCACATAGTAGACGGACAAGGACCAAACTGGATGGACTCCGAACTGATAATTCCCGATCGTCCACTAGTTTCATCTGTACGCACATTACGTTAACAAGTTGTAAGTTTTGCCCCATGTAGAGTCTATGAAGTACGAAATTTATATACAATACGATGAATAATCGATTATGAACACCAAAAACATCATGTCACATTTTATACGCTTCGCAACATGAAGAGCGATTTTCAAAATAAGTTGGAATGATATGGAAGCATTCTTCTATGTAATTTAAATCTGTTTATCATGATTTACTAAGGAACCTTGTGTTTCAAAGCCAGGCTCCGTAGATTCTTGGGAAATAAGAACGCAAACGTCGATGGTACGACATCTGGGCTTCACCAGTACAGTAAGTTTTTTTACGATGCATTTAAATGTATTCACACATAAGAGTTCGCCACCAAAGATAATTTTCAGCAACTCCTAAGCAAAAGTAGCGAGCAAAGTTTCTAGCATAACGCTTAGATTAGTCCTCAAAGTAAAATATCATTACGAGTAGTCTAGTCCTTGATTGAAAAAAACATTACAATTACTCGTATATTTATTTTGTATCTTAAAGGTTGCATGTAAATACATAATTGTATGTAGCGAAGAAAAAGATTATCCTGTTCTAAACTATAAATTAAAGTACTGGTTCTCTATTTCCCTATCCTCCTGCTAACTTTAAATGGATTATTCGTTTCCAAATTCATATCTTTTACCTTTCCTTATATGCGTTCTTTTCTACGTCAAATCTAAGAAGTTGATCTTATCTTCTACGAATACTTTTTGATTGAAATGCTTTCATCTGTAAATAATTTTTTTTTAATTTTTAAGTAGCAGAGTACGGGCACCATATGCTCATAGCAGTTTAGCATTCATACAAAACTGAAATCGAATGCAATCCAATTTTTGATTTCAATTTTAAGATTATATGATAGTTCAGTACGATATCTGTCTGAGAAATAAGGAGAGAAATGGAAAATGCTAGGGGAGCGGGAAATATTCAATCTAAATAATATCGATTGCAAATCACCTGTGCATTCATTTAGTAAAGCTTTGTCATAATATGATTATCTAATTGACCCAGTTTATAGATATTGTAGTGATATTAAGGCTTTTCATTTATTCCATTCTCTTAAGGATATAATTATCTTAAAACTGATTATAAAAATGAAATGACTAATTGCTCAGAGGAGGAGTTTTTTTAAATATTGAAAATTTATCTCTGCATTGTTGGACAGGTATAAAAGTTTGCAAAATTGCTAAAAGACAAAGCTAAAAGCTAACAACTTTTAAATCTGGTTTAAAGGAATTAAAATTTGAAAAAATAAAAACAAGTTTGATGCGAGTTAAATTATTCAGCGAAGGATATTACAGAGTGTTTTAAACTCCGTAATATCCTTCAGTCAATTACAACCACTTTACCTGCAGAACATACATATCTAAAAAGTCTCTAACGATTTCCAACGGAAACAGGAAAAAAATAAATCTCCTTCTATTCCAAAGTTTGAAATATTAAAACCCGGTCGACATCAGCTTTCAAACTCATCTTTACAAAATAATTAAAGAGGCGAGATGAAAAATGTACGTGTGCCATAAAATATTCACCCTTGACTCAGATTCCTGAATACTGACGGAAAAATTGATTTTAAATCTCATCCATCTGCGATGACCCCTTTGACATAATGTCACCCTCAATTTAAATTATCCTTTTGATACACAGTAAACATTCAACTGACGAACATGCATACAGACATTCACAGTCATTCCACGCTGTGAACATTGCAATCTATTCAAATATCATATTGTATCCTTGTCCTGTTTGATGTTGTTTCAGAAATCTTTTAACTTTCGACAAGAATAAAAAATAAAAAGGACAAACATGCTCTTTTTGCAAAAAAACATTCTTTTTTTCTTGTTATTCCCATTTGAGTTTTTGGACAAACAATATAAAAAGGTGTGATTCGTCTGAAAACCGAAGAAAATGTTATCCTTTTACTGCCACAGACTCAATAATTGAAATCTTGCTGTATGTATGTACATATAATCGCCCTTAGCTTATGGTAGAAATTTTTTATTTTAACAATTTGAAGGAAATAAAGATGGAAGTAGTTTTTTTGCCGATCGGTGAAATTTGCATAAGTGTATATCATACATAAGGGGTGTTTTTTTTAGAGGTTTGGTTTTTCAACTGGCAACACTGCTTTTACAGATTGTTATTTTGACAGTTGAAAGACGATTTTTGGCTAATTCGTTTTGCCATTTTACGGTGAACAGATTAACGGCAGAACAACGCGTGCAAATTGTGTAAACTTACTTTGAAAAAAAAAGATTCGGATCGCCAAACTTATCGTGCGCTACGTCCATTTTATTGTCGGCATCTGAGCAAGTTATTCGGAACACGATGAATTGTTTTCGCACCACGTACACTCTAGTGGATAATACGCATCCCCTGTGCGAACAGAAGAAGTTATTGCCGTTGTGGAGCGCAGTGTTGAGGAGAATCCGAATGAGTCGATTCGCCATGGTGCACAGCAATTGGGGCTATTCCCATCCACTTAGTGGAAGAATTTACGGAAAGATCTTGGCTTAAATGCTTTTAAGATCCAGCTTGTGCTAGAGTTGAAACTGCGTGGCCATTATACGCGTCGTAGGTTCAGTGAATGTGCCGAAAACATGATTCAGCTTGATTCTCATTTTCAACGCAAAATTTTGTTCTCCGATGAGGCCCATTTTTGGTTAAATGGATATGCAAAGAAGCAAAATTGCCGAACTTGGATTAGAGAAAACCCAGAAGCCTTTGTTGAGACGCCTTTACAACCATTAAAACTCACTGTTTGGTGTGCTTTATGGGCTGGTAGAATCATCGGCCCATATTTCTTTAAGGAGGATGCCGGCCAGAATGTTACCGTCAAGGGAGAGCGCTATAGAAACATGATTTCTGACTTCTTCCTTCCTCAATTGAATGGCATTGACGTGACAGACCTTTGGTTTCAACAAGGTGGCGCAACATGCCATAAGGCGTGCGACACCATCAATTTATTGCGGGCAACTTTTGCTGAGCGCATAATTTCGCGTAATGTATCTGTGAACTGGCCTCCACGATCCTGTGATCTCACACCTTTAGATTACTTTCTTTGAGGGTATGTAAAGTCACTAATCTATACCGGTAAACCAGAGAGGTTGGACGATTTGGAAGTCAACATTCGCCGTGTTCAGCAATATACAGCCTCAGTTGCTCAATAAAGTTGTCGAAAACTGGACTTCACGATTGCGCTTCATTCGAGCTAGCCGTGATGCGCATATGCCCGATGTCATATTTAAACACTAATGGCATAAAATTATCTATTAAATAAAGCTAGTATCATAGACGCTAACATTAGCTGTAAGTGTTTTATTTCATATTGAATTTGTATAACTCTAAAAAGAACATTCTATGTAGATATGCGTGATACAATTAAAAGTAATAAAATTAATGGCAGTCAATGCGAGCTTATAAGATATACATTGAAGTACAAAGCGATAATGATCGATCTGGAGAAATCGTTGGACGGAGCTCCAATATATCTCAAATGTACGGCCCTGTATTACTCAACATATGGTATACGTACGACTATTTCGAAAGGAAAGGAAAATGCACACCTATAAGCAGAAGTTAAATTCAATTGTGGGTCTCTTTTTTTAAAATTGTAAAACATGTCTAAATAATATTGATTTTAGAAAAATATAACCAAAACGAGTTCAAAATTTGAGTTTATTGTTGACTAAGCTGGTCTTTTGATTGTCTTCTTTAATTAGTTCCAATATTGCGTCAGAATAGTTGTTGTCTATCTCTTACATGGTATAGTAAAGAATATCGTTCAGTCGGAAATAAGAAATAATATTTACGTTTTTCTAATAATTTTTCTGCTTTACGAGTATCTGGTTCTCTATATTCGAAATACATCAGCAGCATATACAGCTCGAATACATGTAAAACCGGCAGCATTTTTACCATTATAAGAACTAAGATTCGTCGACAAGACCCAAAGGCATTTCCAATTTCTTCCGTGATAGACGAAATGCATCATCTTGAGGACCAGAAGAAATGCATGCTGATGTTTCAATATTATGTGTTTCCAGATTAGCCCACCCGCCACATACTGCTATTTTTCTGCTATCTATTTCATACTATTTCATACTTTTCTGGGCTTAAGAAACTCCCTGTAAATTGTTGAACAGAAGTTTAAACCAAAAGTGAAGTTTAAACTTTCACTGTGAAACTGGGGGTAAGCTGCTTAGCAAAAGCGAATTGCCTTATCAAGAATCTAGTAAACAACCTACAGTCTTTCATCTTGAGACACAGCAGAAGTGTCAATTAACTTTAAGAGACTTTCGGAAGCATTAGTTTCATCTGCCTCCAACCTGGAGTGGAGAGTTTACGATTTACTGTTGTGCCTAACACCGGGGACGCAGTCCCAATGCATTTTCAGACTCTGACTGATGGAATCACGTGATCCCATTGTTATTTGTGAAACAAGACTGAGTGAATTTTAGAGTGAAGAATCATTACATTCTCAAACTTACTTCGAAGAGGTGAAACGGTTCAAGCGGCCCTTAAAAGCAATTTGTCTGTAGGAGACGAAGATACGAGGGGCGTTCAACATATTCTCGATATCGGGGTGAAGCTGTGGTTGTATATATAAATTGATTATTTATCAAGTAATACTATTATTTTAGTGCATTCGTGTAAAATTTCATATAAATGTGATTATTAATTCGCGTTTTATCTCTAGTTAAACAGAATCATAATGGCAACTGAGACGATGATGGTGAAAATTGAGCATCGCGCTGTAATTAAATTTCTCACTAAGCAAGGAAAAAGGCGAAAAACTATTCATGAAGAGATGGTGGCTGTTTACCAGGGTTCCGCACCTTCATTATCAACTGTGAAAAAGTGGTCAAGTGATTTCAAGAGAGGTAGAGAGAGCATTGAAGACGACCCCCGCTCCGGCGCCCCGGCTACTGCTTGTACGGGAGAAAACATCAAAGAAGTCGAAAAACTTGTTTTTGAGGATGCCCGAATAAAGGTGAAAATGATGGCAGAGATCAGCAAGCTTTCAATTGGTACCATTCACACCATTCTTCATGACCATCTTAACCTTTCAAAGGTCAGTGCAAGGTGGGTGCCACGAATGCTCACAGCGCCTCAGAAAAAAGTGAGAATCGCATGCTGTAGAGAGCTTTTGGAGATGTGTAGTGAGAACGCGGACGGTGTTATGGATCGAATTGTTACTGGGGACGAAACATGGGTCCACCACTATGACCCTGAAAGCAAACAAGAGTCCATGCAGTGGCATAAAAAAGGAACAGACCCCCCGAAGAAGTTCAAAGTCACTCCGTCTGCCGGGAAGCTCATGGCCACAGTTTTTTGGGACTCAAAGGCAATCTTGCTCATTGAGTACAAAAAAAAAGGTGAAACCATCAACGCCACATCCTACGCTTCCACTTTGCATAATTTGCGGGAGGAAATTAAAAAGAAAAGACGGGGTAAACTCGCAGCGGGTGTGTTGCTTCTTCATGACAACGCTCCTGTTCACCGGCGCGAGTTTCCAAGGCTGCTGCGCGAGATTGTGGTTTCGAAGAAATCCAACACCCACCCTATAGTCCAGACCTTGCCCCTAGTGATTATTTCCTGTTTCCGGATTTGAAAAAATGTCTTCGTGGGAAAAGTAATCGGTGAATTTGGATGAAACCCACCCTAAGTTGACTTCGTATTCTCACAGAAACTGGAATTTCGGTATCACTGCTTTCGATGTCTTGTCATACGAACAGAGTCAAAAGATAGTCGGCTGGCACCGTAATTTCAGCGCCACACTGTTTTTTTTTTTAGCGGAAGATGGCTTTGGAAATGTATGTGATCTTATGAATAGCAATCGAAATGAATATTTATGTATACTATAACTGCGTCTAGCTCATGAATAGCAATCGAAATGAATATTTATGTATACTATAACTGCGTCTAGCTCATTGAAGAACATCGAAATAAAATGGGAATCCAAAACTGGAAAAAAAAAAATCTGAAAACCGAGAAGACTGGAAAACAGTCGTGAAGGAAGCCAAAGCCCATACGGACTATAGTGTTAACTGAAGAAGACGAAGTGCGTCAAGAGCAGAGCCAGGCCGTGACCCATACAGTCAGGATACACAGTTCTTCCGAGTCTGATAAATCTAAATTTTTCGAGAATTAATAATGTTTTAATCATCTGTTACATTAAGGGCTACCTTCGCTCTAGAATAAGCAGTCGCTAGGGATGATGCAACAGATAGATTACAGATAATTAATCGGGGTTTCTGATCGAGTTACAAATGGCGTCAGAAGTTGCGCTGTCAAAAGCCCCCTCAACGTCGATAAAAATACCCAACGAGGTTCTTCTTAAATACACATTGAACTTTGCACTTTGAGAATGCATTTGGAAATCAGTCAACCATCCACCAGACTGATGGTACTGAACCTGTTGTCATTTGTATAGTCATTTTTATCGATTTTCGGTATAAAGTCTACTTCTACTGTTCGCCTAGGGTTCGGTATATAGACCAGTATAGGTTCGCAGTGAAGATTTTCTTCAGAGTTGAAGAGTAGCGTATGGATCACTCAATAGCATAATTGGATATATGTATTATACATATGTATGTATACCGTCGGTACCAGGCTTCTTAAAGCCATCAAAGGATATAGTAGCGTATTTAATGGCCTCGTCCGTTACTACATATAACGACTGTACAACACATATTACTGAGCTGACTTACAGTTACAATGAAAGGAACTGGAACCACGAAGAACTTATGTCATTGGCCATTCGTTTCGTAGTTTATGATTATTGTAAAGCTCCACATGGAAATGCCACAGACATATGTAGACAACAAGTTACAAATAGGTAAGCAAATATTTATGTTCCAAACCTCTATTTTAAAAGCCAAAACGAACTAAGAACTCTTTTGGTATACGAGTATTAAGTATTTCCAAAAGACCAATTCCACCAGTAAATTGCTCTATATCGCCAGTTTAGAGTAATATATTCCAGCACGTTCGTTTGGTTGCGTGAAACTCAATTAAGTTCGCCACGGCACGAGCCTATACCATCATCATTCAAACACGAAATCTATCAGATCAGTGTCCTAAAAAGGAAGTCCTCGCCATGGTGGCTATCCACAGTACAACAACATCGAAATTGTAAACATCAATCAATCACTAAGTGGAGCATACCATTGTCCATAACATGTTTCTCTTTTTTTTGTTTTTTTTTTTTTGGTTTGGTCGCTTTCAAAATAATTTATCTATCTTTAGTAGATGTTAAGTGATTGATTTTACAATGATTTTCTAGATTACAAATGTGTAATCCTGCGCTGCACAGCGCACCACAGCACAGCACTCTTCAGGTGGGTAATTAGCTTCTGGAATTGTAATTTGTTCACATGGGTGCATGCGTTGACTTTGGTAGTTGACTGATTTCGTCTAGCAACCATTTAAGTGCAAGTCATGTTCAACATCTTAATTAGATTTGATCTACTCTCCTGTAGTTTCAGACTCTGTCGTTTCTATCAATTTATGATCGTATCTATACGAGTATGTTGCTAAAAAAAACCAATAACAATAGAGCAACATCAGTGGGTGTTACGTTATGTTATTTCACTTAAATGCTATGTATATTGTATACAAAATATACTTACGACTATCCAAAGGTGGATTGTACTTATGTGTAATTACGGATAACTCGATGAAGTCATACGAGTATCCACTTTCAAAAGCTGATGCTCGTTAGTTTGAGGAGAAAGGTCAATAATAGAGATAAAAAAAAATTAATTTATACTATATATAAAGTCTCTCGCTGAGACTTTTATTTGGTTGTGCTTCGGTCTTTCAATGTGAAATATAAAAGGGACTAACTCAATCCACACAAAGCAAAATTCTCTTTTATTGTAAATATCAAATTATTTGACCTAAAGATCAGATGACTTTAGGTTGGTCCTGCTGTTATAGTTCTTAAATGTATACATTTAATAATTTATATTAATCGTGAGGTAAAAATTTTCCATGAATAAAAATTACATAAGCCACAAAGTGGACAGTAGAGAACAAATTATAGAAATTTCTAATCCAACTAAAAGCAAAGGAGCTAAGGTTTTCCAGCAATATAATGTGCATGTCAGTTCTAACAAAAACAGCATAAATACAGTGCTAAATGCGTCGCAATGCTCGTAAATTTATTTTCATTTTTTGTTATTTGGTTTTGTAAGATCGTCAGTTTCAGAATACTATTCCAAATGTTAAAAACTGATTAAAGCAGCTCTCGACCATTGGATACAGCGGCCTTTCATCCTCCTTAATCTTGTACGATTGCGTTCAGTAATCTGGCGTCCGCGAAAATGTGGACTTTGAAACTATGGGTTGGGATTTGAAAATTCTCTTCGATACAAAGCATACTGATGATGATTTCACTCAGCCAATCTACCTAGAATTGTTTTCTCTATTGGAGCTAGATTTTCATTCTGCTACTTTGTTGCAAAGCCGACAGCTGGCGAAAAATAATCGCCAGATTTAAAACAAGTCATATACACTCAGTGAAATTCAATTAAAGGCAACTTATTTTCCTTTGCAATATTAAAAACAAAGTTGTTTTAAGAATAATACTCTTTGCAAACTTATTGAATACAAACAAATGATTTATTTAAGCAAAGAAAAAAATTGACTGAAACAAATAAACATATCTTAACTTAGTTAAGCAAAAACAAAAAAACTCAATTTATACTGCGAAATTCGATTAAGGGCAGTCAAGTCAAGGTAAAGTAAAAACCGAAGAAATTTCAGTATAACAAATAACGTACAAGTCTAAATTAATATTGAGTCCAACCGCCAGACTTAGTTATAAGTTCGAAAATCCGACTTGGCATCGAATTAATCACGTTCTTGAACTTCTCAGCTGGAATTAGAGCCCATTCCGTTGTAACTCTAAAAGTTGAATTTCTTTGTCTGAAAACCACTCACGACTGGCCCGCGATACATGAATGGGAGCATTATCTTGCTGGAAAATTGTATTTGAATACGGCTGATGGTCCAAAAAATCTACCAAAAAATCTACCAAAACATCTTCCAACAGAGTAGTGCAATTTTCTGATTTCATTCGACCACAAATTTCGCGTATTGGAATCCTGCAATGATAGCAGACCATCAAAGACCGACCTCCAAAATTTCGCTTAGTGGAGATGCTCTCTGGACTTTTTATATCATGCCAATAATAATTAAAACCGTCTGGCCCATCAAGGATAAACTTTTTTTCGTCCGAAAAGATCACGATTTTCCACTGTTTAGACCATGTCATGTGTTCTTTGGCAAAGTGTAGTCGGGCAACTTTATGTGCTTCTGTAAGAGCTGGTTTTGGCTTCATTTTTTTCCAAACCAGTCGATTACTGCCAGCTAAAATTTGTTGGACACGCCGATTAG
Organism: Volucella zonaria; assembly: GCA_963966105.1. NCBI lineage: Eukaryota > Metazoa > Arthropoda > Insecta > Diptera > Syrphidae > Volucella > Volucella zonaria. The sequence goes on from OZ014532.1 coordinate 164,462,228, forward strand.
ATATCGGCAACTTTAAATCTGAAATAATTATAGAAACAGTAGCATTTTTTTGCAACCCAGCTCGGATAATGGGCGATTTCTGCTTTGGTGAAATTTTTTGATTGTTTTTATTTCTCCGTTTCGCGTTGTAATTACTTCCTAATTTAATACGAGTAACATTATAGATTGCGGAAGCCGATCGATTTAATTTAATGGAAATTTACCGGCATCCTTATACGCATGGATTTTGGCGATTTCCTCATCCGAAAGCATTTTTCCTTTTCCCATTCTGACTTGCGGACAACAGTCATCGAAATCCAAAAGTTCTAATTGGCTTAAATGGTCGTGTCTTGGCTTCCCAATCGGACGGTTCGGGGTGCAATACCAGCCGTGACCGAAAGACTCTTCTTCAGGCAACTAAAATCCCGTGAGATCAATGGTTGTCTAAATACAACATCAAATCCAATTTACACTAATAATTTAGCCTCCCCATTAAATGTTGAATGTCACCCATGGCAGTGGAGCGAAATAGCCACTGGACCCAAAAATCTTTCCTTCTCTTTCTGTCCCATTTTCCGAAAAACTTAACACATACTTTGACGTCATAAGTGTAGTCATCCCCACTTGAGTGTTAAGTTCTTTAAAAAAAAAAAAAAAAACACAAAAAAAAAACCCTGATTTCGTTTCCAACTCACAGTTTTTCAGCATAAACACGACAGCTTTTAATTGAATTTCGCACGATCATTAGTGACAAAACAACAGATGTTGAAATTCTCTGAGCAGGAGTAACGGTACTTTCAAAACATACGTTCGTCTATTTTATTCTGTCGTAACAATGGAAGAAGTGGAAACTCTCATTAAGTTTTCATTATTACCAACGATCAGTTACAGTTTCTCGTGACACAATTGCCTTTATACAGCGGAACAAGAACGCTTGACTTACAATCCACCTTCCTTCATCATTTTATTGAACGAAATTTGGAACAATTTAAAATCAACGTATCCGGTTCCAATAAAAACTTCGAAAGGGATATGATTCAGCCTGCGCGATCCGATTTATTTCTTTTAGTGCCTTGCTCATCTCGTTTTCCGTAAAATTATTCTTAATACTCGTATTCACGGAAAAAGCAGAGGCAATTTTACTACGCGGATATTCTTCAAAACACCCATTTATCTCCTGGAAATTTTGTCGTTGGGGAACAGCCCTATATGTATCGGGTTTGTCCCTAACTGAGTTGAGCGGGATTTAAAAGTTGAGCTTGGAATAGATGATTCACAAGCGGTGGCTACCCTTTCAGTTAGATGAACTGAAGCAAGTACAATAAAAAATAGTTAAATAAAAAATTCGTGACCTTTTTTAAACTTGAAACTTTATTACTCGACTGTTGGCTGAAGAGTGGTTTAACATATTAATTTCTTCTTCCCTCAAAGCTGCTGATGGCTTATGTACCACTCAGCTGTTTCTTCTAAGGTCAATCACCCTGGCTTATTTACCTATGTGAACAACACACCAGCACCAACAATGCCCCCATATTTTCGGAGTAGGTGTTAGAGTGCATTGTGTTGTAGTGCATCTCACTCACATGCAATTCGGCCATCCTGGAATTTCGTTGCCTTGGCCAGAGATTATGACCATATTCTTCCAGTGGCGTTGAAATGCGTCAAAGCGAGATTGATATGTTCTTCGTAGCTCAGCATATTGACAGTTTGTTAGTTGTGAGTTTTGTTCCGAGGCAAATCGTTGTGTGGTGCGGTTAAGTCTACATTTAACTCGTTGGTTTGTGTTCATTTTTTGTTATTTGTGTTGTGTGCATCAAACCTAATTATTCGATATGTTTTAAATTTTTATTTCATGCGAATAATTAGCTTCCTGAAAAAACCCACAATCTCCCATTTTTCCATCGCGCGGTAGATTTTGTTGGGAAGCAATAGGGTTAATAAGGAAATTATAATACATATCTATGTATGTAATTGAATTATTTAATCATACAATTTTTACCATACGTTTTCTAGTAATCCTAAATAGAACCAAAATGACTGGTACAATAAGGACGATAGTGCTGGGAAACACCGGACACCACAGTCGTACCTGCCGTACCAGCAACCATTATACGAGGGCGGGTCAATAAGTCCGTGACTTTTGGATTAAAACTGATTTTTTGATAAAAAAATAATTTTATTTTTCAACGTAGTCTTCCTTGAGCTCTATACACTTTGTCCAACGCTTCTCCAATTTTTTTATCCCTTCCAAAACAAATGATTTGTCGAGGTCCTCAAAATGACGAGATGACTTCATCATTGGAGTCAAATCTTTTTCCACCAAGCCATTTCTTCAGGTTTGGGAACAAGAAGTAGTCGCTCGGAGCCAAATCTGGAGAATAGGGTGGATGAGGGAGCAATTCATAGCCCAATTCATGGATTTTTGCCATGGCAACTGCACATGTGTGCACCCTTGCATTGTCTTGGTGGAAAAGAACTTTTTTCTTGGCCAAATGACGTCGTTTTTCTTTCAAATCGTCATTGAATCGGTCCAATAAGTTGGCATAATGTTCTTCCCTTTTGAAGGTAGTCAATGTGGATTATCCCGCGTGCATCCCAAAAAACAGTCGCCATAACTTTATTGGCTGACAAACCCACCTTGGCCTTCTTTGGCGCCGATTCACCCTTAGAAACCCACTGTTTTGACTGTTGTTTGTTCTCTGGTGTGTTGTGATGGATCCATGTTTCGTCCACGGTTACAAAACGGCGCAAAAACTCCTCCATATTGCGATTAAACAACGCCAAACCTTCCTGTGAAGTTGTTACACGGTTGCGTTTGTGGTCGACCGTGAGCAAACGCGGCACCCATCTTGCAGAAAGCTTTCTCATGCCCAAGTGATCATTCAAAATTGAAACCACTGAGCCATGCGAGATCCCTACGGCTTCCACAATCTCTCGCACTTTCAATCTTCGGTCGGCCAACACCATATCGTGAATTTTTTCGATTGTTTCGGGTGTAGAGACCTCAACTGGGCGTCCAGGACGTTCGGCATCTTCAGTGCTTGTACGGCCACAACGAAATTCAGTAAACCACTTTTTTACCATTGAAATCGATGGTTCAGTATTTATCAAGCTTAGCCTTGGTCTCGGTAATGGTTTTTTTTCGCAAGAAATAATGCTTAATAAGCACACGAAATTCACTTTTTTCCATTTTCTCCTCAAATTAGTGAGTAGTCTGATAAAAATAGCTGTCAAACACAAACTAACTGACGCAGCAAGTTTAAATTTTGACAGGAGTCAACTGACAAATGCCTGTTGACAGGAGCAGTGTTGCTGTTTCAGTAAAGAGGTCAGAAATTCAAAAATGCACGGAATTATTGATCCGCCCTCGTATCAGCGCAGAGTAGCTGCAGCCTAATGCAATCCTAGGTCAGATATTCACAGAGATAGTGCTTCTCGGCGTCGTCATCACATTCACAGCAAGCGTCGCGGGATGTTGTATCACTAATACCCAGCACACTTAAGTGGTCACGACGCGACGACATGCCATCTGCAGTTATGCTCATATGAAACCCAACTGAAATGGAAGCATTAACCGAAAACGTAAACAAGCCTCACATAGCTTCAGGTACTGAAAAACTCTACTCTGAACCTTGTCTAGCGAGTTCATCGACGATTTCATTTCCCGCGCCCCATTGCGACCTAGAACTCATACAACCCTCAGTGAATTCAGCCTTCCGCCTCCTTTCAGCGAAGTCTTACATTCTTGAATTAGCTTGGAAGTCGTTACGGCTTCCAAGCGCAGTTTGGTTGCCGCAAATGCCGTACAAATACAAAATAAAGACAGCGACAAGTTTTCCTAACGAGGAGTGAGGGCCGGGTCTACAGTAGACCGATTTATTAATGGTTAATACAAGCGTACAACTTTTTCTCTCGTAAAAGGGAGACGAAACCGGTCTTGCACACGCCCATGCAAATGAGGTTTATGAATTCTTTTAATAATTGTTTAACAAAGCCCAGTTCGAAATAAGCTCTTTTTATGCTGATATCGCAAAAATTGAGTTCACTGTCGCATATAATCCCCTAGTCGTTTATTGAGGTTAAGAGACCAGCACTTCATTGTCAAACGTCTTCGGGGTGGTTAAGAACGTATTTAGGACTAGAGTTTGTGAGATTAGAGAAATGTCGTTAGGAAGAAGGGACATGCGTAACTGTAAAATTGGTGGCGCTATGTAAAGCCGGCCTTTTGGCACATCGAAGAGATGTCAGTTTCCGATAGAATTTCTAAACGTTTTTAATTCCTTAAATTAAATTTCTGTAAATCTGCAATTGCTATATATCCTCGAACTAGAGATGTGCTATTCCAAGACTTAAGATCGCATTTAATAAATTATTGGTCGATGTAACCGGCTGAGTCGATTACTCCTCTTATTGACTGGGGCTAAAGTAATGTCGCAATGTGAATTGGCTGCCATTTTGTTAGAAATGAAAAAAACTGGGCTCTGATTTCACGAACAATTTATTTGAAGATGTAAAATTGATGACATTAAGTTGCAAATATGATATCGGTCAAACGACCACCTTCTGAGTTGATATACATTTGAGCTCGTTTCACGGCATTTTGAGTTGCTCGCATTTGAATTGTTTTCAAGACTTGCAAGGCTAGTGGTTTGTTGTGGTAAACGCGAAATTTCAAAAAGCCCCAAAGGAAGAAGTCTGGCGATCTCGCTCGCTCGCCAGTTCAAATGGACAAAACGAGAGATCATACGTCCTGGAAATTGGTGATTCAAAATCTCCATCGTCCTGTTGGAACCAACAATGCTTGAGACTCAATTCAGCAACTTGCGGAAAATAAAATCCCTTAACATCTGTCTGTAGCGCTCAACAGTTACGGTTAAGGTGGTGCCGTGCGTCGCCGTCCTAAGTCTGCTATTACACGATGAAACTGGATGCATGCGACACTTCGAACACCATAAGTGCAAAAGAGAAAAAAAATTCGAAAACATGAGATGGAAAAAAATTGACCTGTGTCGCGTGGGTAAAATTTTCCGTGCATCTGTTTGACGTTTTTCTTTGCTCTTGCCCGTTTTCCTTCTATTCTCTTTCATATGGTTTCGTTGTGCAAGAAGAAAACATCGATGCGTTTTGGTTTGAATTAAATTAAAAAAAAAATGGAGAACAATTTAATTTGGAGCAAAGAATTAATTCTTGAGCTTTTATGCTTGTACGAGGTAAACCAGACTTGCGGCACAGCTCTTGTTAAAAAAGGCTGTGAAAGGTAAGGTGAAATTGCATCCCCTCATTAAAGTGTCTTTTTTTACAATATCACTTTGCATTAAAGATAACAACAACTCAAACGATGTTTCGTTCATCCTTAAATAATTGCAGAACGATGGCTTATCATTTTGCCTGAGCTCTCTTGTTAGAAAGCTATAAGAACCTTGTTGTTATCTTTCTTTCCTCCATGGTTTAACCCACGTCCTTTCCTTTTTTTTTTGGTTTCCAACTCTTTTGAAACATTATTACAAAGGCAAAGTAATTCCCGTACGATTTCTTCGTCATCACTGCTATCGGTATCCATTTGCTCGATACACTTTTCTGTGCACTCCAATAAGGATTCCAACAATGAGAAACTCATCTTAGAAAATAAAACTTTCTTCTACGTACCCGAAATGAAAATAAAAGAGAACTGTCAAACTAGATTCATGAATCTGTTTCAACGTGTAATAGCGCTCGAGAAACAGAATGGAATAACAAAGCAGAATTCGAAAATGATGCATGCATCCAGTTTCATCGTGTAATAGCAGACTAACAAAGTAAGGGCCAATCAGCCACTTTGAGGGGATATAATGGCTCTTCGTGCATTTCACGTGATTATTTGATTATTCATCCTGTTCTTGCCCCAGGTAAAACAGAGCATGGGAGTAAGTTAACCTCACACAGGCATCAATTGGTGAACGGTTTGCACTTTATAAGAGAACATCTTCAGGTCTTTCACCCAAATTCGACGCAACGAACGTCTGCTGATGCCAAATTGTGTGCATCGTTGCCTCGTCCATATTTTTGGACTCTCTCGGACGTCCGCGAGAACGGCAGTGGTATTCTCGGTCGAACGCTTAATTGTTAACGTACATGATGCAGAACGACGGGGCAAATGACGACGAAATTCAATCTGTAATAAAACAACAGACAGGGAGTTGGTCAAATAAGCAGTAACAATAATTCCGCGTACTCCACATGTGTATCGCTCCATTGCTTGCTGCCAGCTAATTCTCTATCTATCTACAACATATTGTCATATCATTTGCTCCACCTTCTAAAGGGGGTTTTTAAAGTGACAACACTGTTGCTACAGATTGTCAATTTGACAGTTGAAAGTTGATTTGTGGTTAGTGCATTTTGCCATTTTACGGTGAATAGATTAACGCCAGAACAACGCGTGCGAATTGTGCAAACTTATTTTGAAAACCATAGTTCGGATGGCCAAACTTGTCGTGCGCTACGTCCATTTTACGGTAGACATAATCGCCCATCTGAACAAGTTATTCGGAACACGATGAATCGTTTTCGCACCACGTACTCTCCAGTGGATAATACGCATCCCCAAAGACACAAACAGTGCGAACAGAAGAAGTTATTGCCGTTGTGGAGCGCAGTGTTGAGCAGAATCCGAATGAATCGATTCGCCATCGTGCACAGCAATTGGAGCTATTAGAGCCCATCCACTTTGTGGATGATTTTACGAAAGACCTTGGCTTAAAAGCTTATAAGGTCCAGCTTGTGCTAGAGTTGAAACCCCGTGACCATTATACGCGTTGTAAGTTCGGTGAATGGGCCGAAAACATGATTCAGCTTGATCATCATTTTCAACCCCAATTTTGTTCTCCGATGCGGCCCATTTTTGGTTAAATGGATATGTTATCAAGTAAAATAACATATGGAGAAAACCCTCCACTTCAAATTCGGGAATTTTACTTGATAACGTATCAGCAGGCTTTGTCGACACGCCCTTAGGACCATTAAAACTCACTGTTTGGTGTGCTTTATGGGCTGATGGAATCATCAGCCAGTCTTTAAGGGCGATACTGGCCAAAGTATTATCGTCAATGGAGAGCGCTGTAGAAATATGATTTCTCACTTCTTCGTTCCTCAGTTGAATGGCATTGACGTGACAAAGCTTTGGTTTCAACAAGATGACGCAACATGCCACACGGCGCGCGACACCATCAATTTATTGTCGGAAACATTTGCTGAGCGCATAATTTAACATAATGGACCTGTGAGCTGGGCTCCACGATCCTGTGATCTCACACATTTGGATTACTTTCTTTGGGGGCATGTAAAGTCACTAGTCTATACCGATAAACCGGAGACGTTGGAGGATTTGGGAGCCAACATTCGCTGTGTTATTGCCGATATCGTCGCTCGATAAGCAAAACAACTGATGGGATAAAGATCAAAATGTACACTAAACCTGCGAATATACATATGTATAATATAAAATACCCTATCAGATACCGATATCAGAATTTTCAGTGATCGAAATAACTGAATTCTAGCCTCAAACCCGAAACGCAGACACGCCTTTATCACAAAAGGAAATCTAGTCACTGAATCACGTCCCGTCTCTCTGCTCAATTTGTTGTTTGTCTTGCCATTTTGTACGCAGAGAGAGGGACCTACAATTTTTTGCCGACTCCAAACGGTGAAGGTAGAAAATTTCGTTTTCGGAGACACGTTATAGTCTTCCGAAAGGAAGGAAAAGTACTTTTGCTGATTTTCGATGTTGGCTAAGATTTGAGACTAGACAGGGATTAGTGAATGTTTTTGAACGGCATGGCCATTAGAGTGATATGCCAAGAACGAGGCCACCTCCGGTCAATGAAAAATCTATCCCTCCTCGCAGTATAGATGAGATCCAAAGCCTCTCTGTAAAACACTTCACAGTATCTACCGGCGCTGCTTCTAATACTCTTATCCTAACAAATTCTGGAAACGACTGTCTAATTTAAGGTTGGGTGCCTCTTGGTGGCAATAAATTATAGAAATTAAGCATTCTAAGGTACCGAACAGACCAGTACCAGCAAACAAGAATGGGAGATAAGCTTAAGATGATTCTCGCAAAATCAACATGCTTCTCATACTTTCCGTCTTTTACACTGGGCGCTCATTCTTTATTCAAATACAAAGGCTGATGGGTATAATGGGGTCTAAAACATAGAGATGAGTCAACTAAAAGAAAAAAAAATACAATTGGATAGTGCGCAGCGCAAAAGAAACCTTTGCCAATTGTGTTTATTGTTTTTCCAACGCATGAAGTCCGAATGAAGCTGCTGTTACAACCAGTTCTGGTAGATTGAAGGGCTGGAGGGTTAAGATCCCAATCATTCATAATATTGATTTAATTTTGGGGAAAAAACAGCTAAAATTCGTTTTAGCTTGGTTTAATAAGTACTCTCAAAATCAGTTTCATGTTCTCAGAACAAATAAAATTCCGCAGAATAATATCTGATAATTTTAAAAATTTAAAAGGAAAGAAATGCAATCTCTGGCAACAAATAAGATATATTTAAACCTCTGTCTATTGGCCCTTGTCTGCTATGTCCAGAATCTATTTATAAATAGTAATTTAATACGATCTCCGACTGAAACCTTTTAACTACACTTGTACTTCTTTCGCATAAAAAAAAACTAATTAAAAACAATTGTTTCTTAGCATCTAATTAAGAATTATAATTGCGATAGCTTGTATTTTTCCAATTAATTCATTTCATTGGTCTTTCAATTAGTACTTAAGATTCTAATTTCATTCTGTATTATCTTAAAAGCGAACACAAGTTTTTGAGTATGCAAATGGCGACTCAAAATTCAAAATCAAAAATATTGAAACAATAATTGTGCTACATTGAATTTGGTGTAATTGAAAGCAATGTTTTGGCAGCAAACGGGTCATATTTCAAAACTTCTCATACCACCGTCACATCATAATTCATATGTGGCCCAGCAATTAGTTTCAGCTTCGCTTAGGTTTAGAAAATAACAAAACTCATCACAAGACCAAATTTATATTCAGGACTTGTATTTTTTTGCCACCACCTACCTACAAACGTAATTATGCTAAACTACATATACATATTGGTTTTTTTTTTCAGCAAATTTGGCAATATTTTGTATCTGGAATAAGTCATTTGGGGCTTTGCCACCACCACCAACGCCCATCATGGCCCAACACCCTCCCAACTACGTACAAGTTAAGGAAGAATCAATAATTTGCATGGATTGCATCACATCATGGTATCCGTCCACACATTCAAGATATATGTACGTTTTGCATTGAAAATAAAAAGTATCTGGACTTTTGCCAAGCCCCATTGGTATGAATAGGTAAAGTGAAAGTCAATACATGGTGTCAGGGTCCTTGCGCAAGAGGCTAATACCAAAACATAAAACTCATTTGAGCCCACTTGTGTTGTTTTGTTTTGTTTTAGCCTTTTTTTTCTTTTTTTTTTTGTACATTCAATCCAAATCTCGATTCATCTTTATGGCATTTTCGTACTATATACAAACTAAAACGATGAAACAACGATTTAGTTTCGCAGCATGGGACATTTTATTATATATAAATACACACACAGGCACAATACGATTAAAATTGTTTTAATTGCGCTTACTATGCTAGGCACGTTGTGTTTCGTTGGCCATTAGAAGACTTAACGCTGACATTGACTTTGTCCGCAAAAGCTGGTATTCCAAAACATACATGTCATGCCGTTGCCGTATGTTCAAATACTTATTGTAGATATTTGAAAATCCAATGGATTTTTATTTGTTCCTTTTTTTGTGAGGAAATGTGAATAGGATGTTAAAACGAATTTGGTTATGTTTGTCATCATCTTGAGTCACTAGCACCCGCAGCACATCTATACATATACATATACACAAATATACACAAAATATAAAATATATGTGTATGCGCTGACAAACACCTTCATTCAGTCAAGAGTGATATATTTAAATTTTTTTAAATTTATTTAGTTCCACATGAGGGGACATAGAAAGCAAGTGGTGCGGAAAATAGAATCCTCGCTCATTCCACACGACCAAGAGGCATCTCCTTGAAATGTCAATTTGCGGATGCTCCGTCAGGCAGGTGAACATGGTTCTTTTGCCGTGACTGAAGCAAATATGCGTTTTTGTGGTGGTGCCTATAGTGGTGTTAAAAGTGTACTCACTGTCGTCAATATTAATGACTTATTGCCACTTGAAATACTCATTTAATCTGATCCTTATGAATCTTTTTGCGGAAAACACAAATAACATTTAAAAATAGTGTAGATGTAAGCACAGAAAGGAGTATGAGCAATCTGTTACTATGTAATTAGCTGCGATCAAATCTTATGCAAAGCGAACCACCTTCTCACATATACCAACTCGAATATTGATTAACGCTGAGGCCACGAAAACGTGTACAATAAAACGAATGTATTATACTAATGGAGAATTTAAATGTAACTCTGTTGTGATAAATTTTACTCTGTTACAACAGCATATATTTTGGAGGCAAACAAATAAAACTATATAGTATTACCAAGAAAATGGATTCGAATATGCAGAAAAGATGCGATATTGAACACAAGATACGTAGACTCTATAATACCCACTATTACGTACTTTTTCATGTGATGAATCTGTCGTCTTTGATGGCTTAGGCCTACACTAATGCTCTTTTTTTTAATTAGAACTGGACATAAATGTCTAACTGTAGCTTGATCTACTTTTTTTCTCAGCAGTAGAGTTAAAAATCGAGCTTTTGGTCTACAAGAAAAAAAACACATACGGGAGCACCCCAAAGCGTTTTACTTTCTCCTGTCCTAGGAAACGCAATCCTTAATGGGTTCCACTTAAATAGATGACATCACTATTTATATGTCGAGCAATCACCGGAACGAATGAAAACAATATAAAGTCATTCTCAGTAAGTGCATCTCCATTTTCACAGACTGCTCTAACGTCGTTGGCGCGATGATCTTCTCCGAGGACTCGGTCTACATACTGCACCATCCTTCAAGCCGAAGTCTCATCTTTTCATCAGGCCGCTGCTTGGCACAGCCTACATCCAATTACCGCGGTGGATACTGCAATATATACGAGTACGTATAGACAGTCAAGTAGCGATTACATCCCTTACTTTGATAACCATAAATTCGAGAGCAATTAGAACATACCACGCATCTTTCGACGGGATTACCAAAGAGCGGGGCGCGGTAAGTACGTAGGTGGGTAACCACATGGGAACTCAGTACTCCGCGTGCTGTTGACAAAAACGCGCCACATGGGCATAGTACCCCGGCGTTAAATCCCGGACCCTACAAATTAACTTGTATCGTTCCCTTGATAATAATAATAATAATAATAACATTCTCTTTGGATTCGGGACACTTGGCCGTCTTAGGGAACTGATGAACTGGTCAGCCGCAGATGCCTTTGAACAGTTATTACGTAGCTTGATAACTTCAAACTAACAATATCCAAACAAAAGCCATCGAGAAAACTATGAGAAATCTTGGCTAATACGGCTAATACTCGACCCTAAGCGATCAAGAGATCTGATTAACTTCAGGAGAAGAAGACTGAAGAACGGTTTCTGCAGGAGATTCGTATCTGTACCTGTAGCCCATTCTCTCTGCCCATTAACTTGCCTTGGGATGCATCACAATGGAATCGTTATGGGATTACAACCTCCGCGATCTAAATTATCTCTGCTCTGTGGAGATCATCAGACACCTTGACAAATTTCTTTAGTTCGAAGACAGCACTCTCAAAGGTATCACACTGGGCTTACATTGCACCTTAACGAGGACCATCCTGACTTACCTAAATCAGGAATAACAACGCCAGCAGTTTTAGTCAAAAAAAACTGCTCAGATCCACTGATAAAAAAAAAGAAATACCTAGTAAGGAAAATGACACAAACAGCATAAAGAGAGGTTTCGTACCCTCGTGAAAAGATGAATCCCAAAAAAGATTACACTAAAGCTTAAAATTGGATGATGAAGATTTGAATAGTGTTTAGAGCTATCATGACCTGTTATGAAAAGCCTCTACACCCTGAATGACTCGAACTGCAACCAACTTCAGACTGCTATAATTTCCAAACCGTTCTTGACAGTGAGCTCAAATTTTGACACATGACAGATAATTTTATTATTTACAAGCCTTTTAAACGATTTGTGTCTCAGTTGTGTTGAAAAATTTTTATCCGCTATGGAATTCAAACGTGATAGTGGGATTTCTTTATATTTGGCTGGAAAACCACATAGCTATCGTTAGAGCCCTGCAGCACCTCAACGTGAATAAGTCATTTGTGTCTCGAATCATAGCTCGTTACCGTGATACCGGCAGCGTTGCAAAACGCCATGGAGGTGGTCATAAAAAAACAGCAACATCGACAGAAATGGTTCGGAAAGTGAAGGCTCGAATTGAGCGAAATCCGGGTCGAAGTGGAAGAAAAATGGCTCGTGAGCTCAACATATAGTTGGAACGGATGCAACACATACAGAAAAATTAGCTTGGGCCCAAGCCATTGAAGTTCCAAAAAGCACACGATCTTACACCGCAACAGAAAAAAGTTAGAGTCGAAAGAGCGAAGGAGTTGCTACGCTTGCACGAGAGTGGTGAGTTGCCGAATTTGGTTTTTTCCTTTGAATCGCCATTTGTTATCGAGCAATATGTCAACAAACAAAATAACCGAGTTTACTTGCCAGAGAGTTCCTCCGAAAATGTACACCTTCGGACGGCCACCAGAAAGCAGGCAGCACCGATGGTGATGGTTTGGGCCGACATAACCACCGATGGTCGCTCTCCGCTCGTATTTTTGAACCGTGGCGTCAAAATTAATGCGATCGTATACCGTGAAACTGTCTTAGAGGCAGTATTGAAGCTTTGTGCAAACAATCATTTCGGTTGGAGACCGTGGACATTTCAACAAGACTCGGCACCGTTTCATAAAGTGCACGTCAACCAAGACTGGTTAAAAAAACAATGCTCCACACTTCATTTCTTCGACACAATGGATTGCAAATTCTCCAGATGCAAATCCGTTGGATTTCTATGTCTGGGGTATTTTGAAGGCGAAGGTTGGCACTAAAAAATACCAAAGTTTGGACCACCTCAAACAACCACTTCGCCGGGAATGGGCCAAAATACCGCAAAGCCACTTGCGTGCTGCGTGCGGTGCTTTCTTCGGCCGTCTCAAGGAAATTATTCGCGCCAAAGGTCGACATATTGAAAACTACTGATACAATTTGAAAATTGATGTATTTTCCAACATTTTTTGCTTTGGTACAATAAAATTTATCAAAAAATAAAAATATTATAGCATTTTAAAAAGTTGAAGTTCGAGTCATTCACCCTGTACATAGAATCAATCAACCGTTTTGGCTAAAAAAATTAGAAAACTGTCACATTTATCTTAAGTGAATATATAATGTTGTATATGAAAATTATTCGAGAATCAATCATATAAGCTTTTCTATTGTGTGTGAAGTGTAAGCCAGCCGACTGCTTAAACTCCTCAAAAGGGCAAACCGAACTAACTAAATAGGAGACAAGACTTTTAGTTAGTCTTGGGGGCTCACCCCAGATCATAATCAGCTCACTGGCATTATCCATAACTAGAATTGAACAGGGTAAAGGAAGCTTTGGAATATGTAATCGCATTCGTGCTTTCGATAACGTTTTTTTTTCGGACACATTGGTCTTGTGCATAACACCTGTGCAGCAAAAAAGTGGATTATACTATAGCTAATATATCAGGGGCTGCTCATTAAGCGTTGTTCTAATCAATCGCTCTTAACGTTTCTTAAGTTATGCAATCCCATGTTAATGAAGACCGTGCTTCCTGTCGACTGCAACCTATCGGCTGTTTGATCCAAGGCCTAAAAACAATATGTGTGATGCATGATCCAGGAATGTTTTTGCAGTTAAATCTCCCAAAACCAACGTTGTTCTATTGTACTCGTATAATGGAAATGGGATCCCATTTGCAAATGAAGGCAAACTTTTGGGTCATTTAGTCATCCTTTTCACTGCGAAATCGTAGAAGTCATTTACAAAGAAAGTAGAAATGAAGAGTGATAATTAGGAAGCGCCAGCGAAGACTAAGACGACCATTAATGCTGCAATCTCAACAAGAAACATCCCACAGCAAAAAATAAAAGTAATAAATTTCTGTATCCGTATCAGGATAAATCATGCCCTATACTGCCTAAGTATCGGGAGTTAGAAAGTATGAGACTATCGAGAAATTACTGCGCTACTGTAAATGAATTTAACATAGAATGATATACAGCCCGTTAAGGCATAATCTACGAGGGTTATTCCAAAATCAACCTCCGGTGTGTTACAATTCATTACATACGTGCACTTCTGTGACGTGTTTCTGCATGTCCCAACCAGTACATTATTCTCTAATAATATGCCAAGTTTCGGCCGTTTTCGTTCAGTATTTTTCCAATAGTTGCCGTTTTAACATGAGAATACAATTTTATCTCCCGCCGATTGTGAGATACGAAGTGTAATTCGTTTTATTGCAAGCCGAAGGAAATGGCGCAGCTCAAATTCATCGTCGGTTGTGTGCTGTTTACGGCAATACAGTGATGAGAGATGGTTCGGTACGTGATTGGTGTAGACAATTTAAAAAAGGACACACAAATGTGCATAATGAAGAAGGCCAACGGCGCAAATCGATCATGAATCAACGTGGTTCACCAAGTTGACCAATTTGTTCGTGAAAACAGGCGTTTTACGATTTCAGATCTTGCGACAAGATTTTCCGAAATTTCTCCAACTACTCTATACAGAATCGTGTCTGAAAACTTGGGTTAGCACAATTTCTGTGCCCGTTGGGTCCCAAAACAGCTCACAGATGTCCACAAGACCCAACGTGTCAATTCAGGAAAAGCATTTCTCGAAGGTTTAGAAATGGAAGGTGAAGAATTTTTACAGCAAATTGTGACTGGAGATGAGACTTGGGTCCAGTATGTAAACTTAGAAAGCAAAGAAAAGTCAAAGCAAACATTCCCCAAACAAGCCAAACAAATTCAAACAAACTTTTTCCTATCGAAAAATGATGGCCACAGTTTTTTGGGACAGTAAAGGCATATTGTTGACCGAGATTATGGAACCTGGAAACACAATAAATGCAGCGGTTTACTGTGAAACTCTACGTAAGTTGAGAAGAGCAATCCAGAACAAAAGACGAGGAATGCCTACCAAAGGTGTGGTGATTCTGCATGATAACGCACGACCACACACTGCTGCATGCACAAAAACTTTAGCGCAGGGGTTCAATTGGGATATTTTTGATCATCCTCCCTACAGTCCTGATTTGGCACCAAGTGATTATCAACTTTTCCCTGTGCGGTTTTTTTTTCAAAATTTGAACGTTTATTTAAGAAAAACATGTAAAATAGTATTATTCAAAGTACTGCCCATTTGAAGCTATGACCTTTTCTCATCTTTCTGGAAATTTGTGGACTCCATCCCAAAAGAACTGCGCCGGCTTGGCAGCCAAGAATGAATCAAGCCAATTTTTGATATTCTGCTCTGATGTGAACCGTATTTCAGTGAGGGCGTTCTGCATCGACCGGAACAAATGGTAGTCAGAAGGGGCAAGGTCTGGGCTATAAGGCGGGTGGGGTAAGACTTCCCATCCACTGTTTTATAAATAGTTCTTAGCCGGAATAGGAACGTGGGACCGAGCGTTGTCATGATGGAAAATTATTGCCTCGTGTCTGGTCGCATATTCCATGCGTTTTTCGGCCACTGCTCTCTTCAAACGGATTAATTGTGTTCGGTAGCATTGTCCATTGATGGTTTCACCCGGTTTTAGCAGCTCATAATACAGCACACCCATCTGATCCCACCAAATACAGAGGATTACTTTCGCGCCATGGATATTCGGCTTTGCCGTTGATTTGGCTGGTTGGCCGGGTTTCACATATGATTTTTTGCGCTTGGGGTTGTCGTAATGGATCCATTTTTCATCACCAGTAACAATCCGGTGCAAAAATGACTTCCTTTTGTGGCGTTCCAGCCACATGTGGAACCCAATTTCCTTACTTTTGAATATATCCAGCTGCTTTTAAACGTTTTGAAATGGCTGCTTGAGTGACACCCAAAGATTCTGCGAGCTCTTCTTGTGTTTGGCAACAATCTCTTCATAGAGCAATGCTTCCAGTTCTTCATCTTCAAACTTTTTTGGCTGCCCAGGACGTTCATCGCCTTCCAAGCCAAAATCACCACTTTTAAATCGTGCAAACCACTTTTGGCACGTTCGCTCAGCTAGCGCATGTTCACCATAAACTTCCACCAAAATACGATGACTTTCGGCAGTAGTTCCTTCATATTAAAGTAATGAAGAAGAACTCCCCGCAAAAACTCTTTTTCAGGCACAACGTTCGACATATTTGAGTGAAAAAAAATTATTGTTGTTTACGCTGCAAATGAATGACATATACTGAAATGACGTACAATGACAGTAGCTTTCCAACGCATGTTCCAATGGAATAATAACAATGGAATAATACAAGTTACGCCATCTCCTAGCAAACCGCACTTAAGTTATAGACCCAATATTACCACCAGAAGGCTTGCAGCACAGTTGCAAACTCCAAGAACTTCAATCCATAGAGTTCTTCTAGCCAACCGCATTTACCCCTTTCATTATACGCCCGTACAGGAACTTTTGCCAGAGGACTTCCAAAAAAGAATTGAACTTTACCAATAGCTGCTGCATCAACAAGATGAGAATGAGTGGTTTATTCAAAAAAATGTATGGACTAACGAAGCCCAGTGTACGAAAAAGGGCATTGCCAACCAACGAAACTCCCACTATTGGGCAGTGTCTAATCCTCACTTAACAGGAACAACATCTTCTCAAGATTCAGTTGAAATGTAGATGTTTTTCTTAACTGTATACCATTTTACAAGAGGTTTAGCGTGAATGTCTGGACTGGCATATTGGGTAGTATGTACTTTAATCGGGCCATTCATACTTCCACATATTCTAAATTCAACATTCTATTTAGAATTTTTAAGAGACCAGTTGCCGGAGCTCCTGGAAAATGTTCCTCTTGCTCAGAGACAAAGAATGGTTTTCCAACACGATAGAGCTCCTTGCCATTGTAGCAATAATGTAACTTCGTTTTTAAGTCAAAAATTTAATGGACGGTGTATTAGCCGATTTGGTCCTTTTCCTTGGCCACCTAGATCTCCTGACCTAACGCCAATGGGTCTTTTTTTCTGGGGAGCCATAAAAGAAAGGGTCTATTTGACTAAGATTTCAAGTCGGGAAGAGCTCCAGGAGAGTATAAATACAGTGGCATAGGAGCTAAGAAGCATTTTACCAAACATTAATTTTCAGTTTGAAATCATCAAACGCGCCAGAACGTGCATCCAAAGGCATGGGCAACATTTCGAAAATTTACTATAAAAGCGTTTTGAAATCTTAAAGCGTAACGGTCCTTTTTAGGACCACAAAAACTATTTAAAGGGATATTAAATTTATTTTGTGACGCATTTGCCTGAATAAAATAGTGGTTTGCAATAGCTTCCGTTGTTCGTAGCTGGAAAAGTCAACATGAAAATCGTAGATAATGAAGAGAAGACAAAAGTTTTGGTAAAAAAAGTTAACCCAAAAGTTGAAAATTTCGAGATAAACGCATTTTTCTGATGAAATTGGTCCAACGATTTTACAAAATGTTAGCTTTAAAATGCCATAATTTTGGCTGGCGTTCATCGAACGTATTTTATGCACACTGAAATTCTCTTTCAAAAGTGTGCACAACAGTTTCTTAAGCTGAATCCGTTAGAAAGCTACGGCCTTTTAAGAAGTTTTACCTCGAAATCAGAGGTTCTTCACTTTAACGGCCTATAATTTGGAGGGGGGTGAAAATAGACCCCCTCTGCAATACAATTTTTTGTTTGCCATAAGTTCAGGAATCTTCAGCTATCAGGACGAAAACTTAAACTGGGACACCCTGTATATTACAAGCCTACTACTGCTGAGGAATTTCTGTAACCTGTACGTCATGCGTTTTGTTGGAAGCTGTCCAGTTTGAAAAATAAAATAATGAAGTAATGCCCTGCCGGCGAATCAAGTGCTAATACTTCCTATAAAATGTACATTCCAAGCTATTTAAAATTACATTATTAAATTTTATTAAATTTTTGTTAATCAGGAGACGGCAAAACATATTATTCTTAGAAAAATGTTTGTATTGTAATTCATATAACATATACGGGTAAATAAAAATCTACGAGTATCTAATGTAATCTAAAAATCTATAAGGACCGTTCAAAATGTATAATTGAATATAAACATATTTATACAAAAGCATATATATGTATGAATATTTTACAATGTTATTCGTACATTCTTGCTCTGAATTTTCTTCCATCACCTTAGATATTTACCTGAAAAAAAAAAAAAAAAAAAAAAAAATTTTACACATAATTATATAATATAAAGTAAATTTAAAATCACATGTTTATATAAAATCTGAGATGCAAAATACAGCCAATTCTATAAGTTAATAACTACGACAAGAAATAATCGCATGTAAAATAACGTATGTCATTTAGAAGTTGACATTAAAAATTCATGAAACATGGCGCTATCCTTTAGGAACATATACTATTAAAATAATCTGGACAATGACCATCAACACTATCATTCTCAACGATCATTTCCTACTTTAGAAAGGCGCGGAGAATGAAACTACTTCTCCATTTAAACTAATTTAAATCCATTACATCAAATATGTTCCCGCCGCAAATTGCTCTTTTACAAATATAGCAGTTTAATATTGAATCAACATTACTATAATTTATTAATTTGGAACTATAAATAACCTTACATCTATTGACCTTAGCTAAAAGCGTTAAACGAAATTTAAATTAAGAGGTCATATATGCATCAGCATTTTATTAATTCACTCAGATTAGATAACATCGGTAATATTACGAGTAAATATTAGCTTTTTCCTAAAAAAAAGAAAAAAGAACTTAACACACAAGTGGGTATGACTACACTTATGATGCCAAAGCATGTGTTAAATTTTTAGGAAATTGGGACAGAGAGAACGAAAGATGTTTGGGCTATTTCGCTCTATGGGTGGTATCCATATTTAAACCTTCTTACATGATTTTAGTTGCTTGAAAAAAAGAATGTTCCTCGCGCGCGGTTCGATCCAAGGACACCCACCAGCAGTAGGCGTGGATCTGTACGTCATCGAGAAGTTTCAGAACAAAAAAAAAAAAAAAAAAAAAAAACCCAAACATCACTCAGGCACCCAAGATGTGAAAACCTTGTAGAGGACGTTACGAGTGAATACCTAACTTACAACTACAACTCCAACTACCATACAACTCTATTCCTGCGGCCTGAACTTCACACGCAAGTATTCAAGATTCAAGAAAGGCGCACAAACTATGGGGCGGCTAAGACAGTTTGCCTGTATACGAGTACTAAGTCTACGAGTATGAGGACCGAAAAAAAAGCTCGCCATAAAGCAAAAATACATTTCTTCAAATTCACATTATATTTTTCGTGTAACGAAGCATGTGTAGATATCTACAATACATACGAGTATACTCGTATGCACACAATTTTTATTGTATTGGGTGATAACTGATTTGCCTCCGCAAATCAGTTCCTAATGGAGAAATATGAACTTAATGTTATACCGGCAAGTAGCCTAGATGATCGTTTTTATCCTTCACGATAAGAGATACGTAAATTCGTATTTTTATATAACTTTTCCATCAAAATATCGGCTAATAGTTGTACATACTTATTGTTGGATATTGTTAATACAATTTTATTATAAAGGGTGTTTTTTTTAGAGGTTTGGTTTTTAAACTGGCAGCACTGTTTCTACAGATTGTCGATTTGACAGTTGAAAGTTGATTTGTTGTTAGTTTTGCAATTTTACGATGAATAGATTAACGCCAGAACAACGCGTGCAAATTGTGCAAATTTATTTTGAAAACCAGTGTTCGATTCGCCAAACTTATCGTGCGCTACGTCCATTTTACGGTCGACTTAATCGTCCATCCGAGCAAGTTATTCCGGGCACGATGAATCATTTTTGCATCACGTACACTCTAATGGATAATACGCATCCCCAAATACGACAAACAGTGCGAACAGAAGAAGTTATTGCCGTTGTGGAGCGCAGTGTTTAGCAGAATCCTCAAATTTTGTTCTCCGATGAGGCTCATTTTTGGTTAAATGGTAATGTAAACAAGCAAAATTGCCGAATTTGGATTGGAAAAAACCCAGAAGCCTTTGTCGAGACGTCCATCCAACCATTAAAACTCACTGTTTGGTGTGCTTTATGGGCTGGTGGAATCGTCGGCCAATATTTCTTTAAAGACCATGCCGTCCAGAATTTTACCATCAATGGAGAGCGTTATAGAAATATGATTTCTGACTTCTTCGTTCCTCAGCTGAGTGGCATTGACGTGACAGAGCTTTGGTTTCAATAAGATGGCGCAACATGCCACACAGCGCGCAATACCATCAATTTATTTCGGGAAACAATTGCTGAGCGCATAATTTCGCGTAAATGGCCTCCATGATCCTGTGATCTCACACTTTTAGATTACTTTCTTTGGGGGTATGTGAAGTCACTAGTCTATGCCGATAAACCAGAGACGTTGGACGATTTGGAAGTCAACATTCGCCGTGTTATTCCTGATATATGGCCAACTAATGGCATAAATTATTTATTAAATAAAGCTAATATCATAGACATTAAGGTTAGCTTCAAGTGTTTTATTTCATATTAAATTTGTATACCTCTAAAAAAAACACCCTTTACATGTGTATTTAATAAGAATAAAACAAGTGCAGTCTATATCTTTAAACGGTCTTCCATATCCTCCTCTGTCAAGTATTTTTTAATACTTCAAACGTTGCAAAGCGGGTGAATTAATCTAGAATAAATGCCCTGCTTGAAAAGAAACGCGACTTTATAACTACAGTTCGTTGAATGGTTGGTACTTTGTATGAAATGCACCAAGCATTCAGCATTTATGGTAATTTCGTAGTGTTGAGAAGATATTTGTTAACTTTCAAGAACCTTAACACGTGCCGTCGTCTCTTGAAGATGTATCTTCGAAGAATGATGCTTTTGTATGGTTTCATGATATCATATTTGGCAACTGTACTATATTTCAACGAAAACATCACTGCCTAAGAAAGGACTCATTTTGGCGGGCTAAATTGGAGAGGATCAAATAATATTAGGCTGCAGTCTTAAAAATGTTATGGCAGTGCAACTTGTAATTAAGGGCATGTGCAATTCATAAAAAGGCTTAATTATACGAGTATATGTAACTCAAACTCGAGCTTTATAACTCATTGAGAATCGCTTCTAACCAAGTCTAGCACAAGAACCTTTTTGTGTATTTAGTTTTTCTAAAAATGTAACAACTATACGGCAGTCTATGCCTACTGCGTCGGAATCTGAATCCGTTTTTATAACAGGGAGCACTGTCAAACTTGCAATCATTTTAACGATCATCACGGTTAGATTTATACTCGTACCGCAACAACTTGCCCAAATTGTGTCATATTAATTGCGAAATTGTTGCTCTATTCCACGAACTTATCGAGCAACTCAATTGCATGGACGACCGAACAATCACCTATGTAAAAATTCTGATCATCGTGATGTGGATAGATTTCGCACAAATTTAACTGTACATGAGATAAGGCCAACAACAAGAATGACATCAGTCCATTTCGAAGAAAATATCGTCGCAGTTGAGGGCAAGTTATGGAAGACTCGAAGCTTGTTCGTTCATAACTTGGAACATTTTGCGAACGGATCTTGGCCTAATCCTTTCCAAGATCCAGTTGGTGGAGTAATTAAAGTGCTTGGATCATGCCATGCATCGAACCTTCGCTGAATGAATTCAATGAATGTGAATACGTAAATAAGCAAAATTGCCGTATTTGGAATGAAAACCATCCGTCGGTAAACTATTAAAAGTTAAAGTTTTCGAAGACAAGATGCAGCGGGATATTGTGGATTTACAGCCCAAGATTCTGAAAAGATGGTTAAAAATTAGATCAACAGGATTTGTTCTACATTTGCCAATTGTGCGCTCAATTCCCCAAAACCATCTTTAAATATTAAGTGGTATTCTTCAAATCAAAGCCAATGTTGTGTACGAGTATCTTTAATTAAATTTATTTTCTGAATCCTCTTAAAAATACACCCTTTAGTTAGCCAATGCTTAAAAATTGACAGGATCATTAAAATGCAGCCAAGAGTTTAGAAAACCTTACAAGCTAACCATCTTTACTTTGCCAAGCGTCTTGTTTGAAATGAAGACTTTGACAAACAATCTACATAAATACCAAAACTGAAGCTATGGGCAACAAACTATGAAATGTCATAAAATACAGAAAGTTTCTATCTATATACTCGTAGGTAGGGGTATATTCTACATGTCCATATATACGAGTATCAATATGGTATGTGTCGCATGCTGTTTTTAAACCTTCATGAATTACTGATACACAAGTGGTTTGCGAAGGTACTAGTATTTCAATTTTTATATCAGTTTTGGATTGTCAAAAACATCACTAATAACGACAATTTAGAATGCTCGTGGGTTTACAGATTTTAAATGGCGTGACCAGACCAACGTCTGGTGACCGAAAATCTGGTTTTCTTAGACAAATTTCGTCCCGTTTCCTTAATTTTTTTCTACTTATTTCATCAAATAGATTACTTGTAGGCACAAGCTGAAATTCTTTCTTTTGATTCATTGATAAAGTTAATGAGTTTATTTTTATCTTTTTTTTTATGAAAGTTTCATCCCCCAACAACCAGTTATTCGTATCATGCACTACCTTCTATTTACATTGT
Source organism: Volucella zonaria (assembly GCA_963966105.1). Taxonomy (NCBI): domain Eukaryota; kingdom Metazoa; phylum Arthropoda; class Insecta; order Diptera; family Syrphidae; genus Volucella; species Volucella zonaria. Next base: position 164,485,135 of record OZ014532.1, read on the forward strand.
TATAATTTTATTTCCTTATCCAAAATAAAACATTGACACACCTTCTTGGACTGCAGCGCATTTCATACTCGTATATCGTATAATTCGCCTGTATGGCCGGTGTCAGCCCCGAATTATCTTAAAATAAACAAAAATATCTTTCTTTAGAGATTTCAAAAAGATAGCTGCTGTCTGCAGTTAGTTATTCATTGAAGAATATTTCTAAAAAAAAAATGTTGAAGCATTTTTAAATGAGCTTAATGCATCACCGTCCAATCGATCACTTTTCAGTTATTCAAAAACACAAAGGCTATTAGTTATTGGATTGGAAACGGTTGAGAACATTTCCTGCATGACCGGCAGCAACCGCAGCGTATTCAATCATTCTGTGCCCCGTGCCCCTCATTGTCTATGGACAAATGTATCTCGATTTCAATTTAAATTAGCCAAAATCAGGGAAGCATTCAAATGGACGTTGAACAAAATACGAGCACGAGTAGCAACTGTTCCGGAACCAAATACTCGTATGTTTTGTATGTTCAATGCCAAATTCTGTGACCTGCAGTGCAACTATGTTGGGATAAAATACACAGTGACACAGATAGAACTCAGCGAATGTGGGGATTGTACAAAATTGAGTGTCAATGTGAGAGTAAATCTATCCCAAAAAATATGTATCAACCCTTGGATTTTTTTTTTGCCTAGTTTTGGACTTACAAACTTAAGAAAAGGAAATAAATAAATGCTCTACTGATGGCATGAAACAATGATTGACTTAAATCATAATCTCTTATTGAGTATCTTGAAGCATTCCAACCCTCTCTAGAGCTATCTAAAGACATCAACGAAGTTTTTTTTGTTTTTTTTTTTTGGAAATTGTGGCAGAAAATATTAAGATGAACTGCAGTAGGATTGGAATTGGGAAAAATGCCAAAAAAATAGGAAAGTGCAGCCAAATACCTGAAGAAAATTATTTTTCAAAAGTAGCATACATACAAATTAAAGTGGAAAAATTATTAAAAATACACCACTTCGATCCTAAAATATTTCAGTTTATATTGAAGCAACCAAACATGGGCAAAATTTCATTGAAACAGGCTGAAATGAATTCATCTGGTGCAATTCGGTGACACTTTTGAAAAAATCGTATATTACGGATACGAGTAATGCTGACGAAAATATAATCTATCTAGTCTACCTATCGAGATATATGTAAGCTTATGCTGGTTGCCTAAGAAAGTTAATTCTTTAGATATGTGGACAATCTTTTTTCTACCGTGTGCCAAATCACATTCTTACAAAACCACTTTGGAAACGCGCACAAGACCGAGTGAGAGAGGATGATGGAGGGACACTGCTTTGTTCAGCTAGAACTGATTAGTGAATTGTCGATATAACTAACCTCACAATATTTAAGCAAGAAACCATTAAGTCTCCCAAGTCGACAAAGATATGAGTGGTTCAGAAATATGTACTCGTAGTTTGAACCAAGTTTGACTGAAGTTTTGTTTTTGCAGAAAATATTCTTAATTTGTTTAACCCAACATCTTGGTTTAAGTACGACAACACTCAATTTGATTAACTGGTTAATTAAATATTATGTTAACTAAATAAAAATAAAATGCACAGCGTTATTAATTTAAAAATCTTTTCGCAATATTGAGGATGTAGGTTACATCCTGATCTACTCGTAAATGACAGAAAAGAAAAGCAAAACACTTTTGCCACATAGCTGGCAAGGCTTCACATCCGGACAATTTATACAAACTGATTGACTCTGCTAGTGGGCGATAAACACCGTTACAATAACTCATTTTCTTGAGATCCACAAGGTCACGATTGGCTTGCCATAGACGGAAGATACGCATCTAGTTTTCTAGATATCTGCACATTTTGAAGGGTCAACATTGCCTCGGACCTCTACCAAGGTACGAATGTGAATATTACGGGCAAAAGAGTTGGAAAGATACTGAAATACGGACAGCTATTAACGCAAGAGACCGTCAGAACTTTTACGGACCATGCTTCCCTCAACCTCTTACATAAACTCGCACAATCAGCGTAAATGGTGACGATTCTGTCAGCAAGCCTATAATGTTCTAAGTGTTATAAGGAGACCAAGGAACTCTTTTCCATAATGAATGCCTCCATGCACTTGTAGGCAATAAGAAAAGGTATCAAGGAACACTGCGTGGAAGGACGAGAGCATAGGTGAGAGCTGCTTTTGAAACGTATGTATGTTATGAGGAATGACGCCTATGCTCAACCATATGTATGTATATGATGTAACTGTACTGTCTGTTGGGTCGTGTCCAGCCTGTTGACTGTTTGCTGTAAAGTGCAGGAAGCCCTAGACGTGACCGACGATTGGTGCACTAGAAATTGTCTTTCAGTCAATCCCCTTAAAACGGAGGTTGTTCTTTTTACGAGAAGGAGGAAGGTGGCTGATCTGACTCAGTACTTAAGTGCATCACCATCCAACTCTCCAAAGAAATTAAGTATTTGGGTGTCTCCCTGTATAACAAACTTCTCTGGCTTTAATATGTTACGTCGAGACCAGCTAAGGCGATGTTTTTCTTCTGGCAGTGCAAAGCAGCTGCCTGCAGGACATGGGGCCTGTCACCGAGAAGAGTACCTTGGTTTGTTGTCTGGTGGAACACGCACTCATGAAAACACATCACCGCTACTTTTGTTAGATTTCAAAGACTGTCTCGGCTGCTTTCCCCAGCACGCCTGGTTCTACTCTAGACGCACTGCTGAACCTCCCTCCCCTTGATATTTATTTCACGGACTGCAACTGCTTTGATCACCTTGCGCGCCGACCATCTTTGGACTCTGGTCTTATGGTCTGCTGCGGAAAAAAACCGAATTCGACTTTCCATGTACCCAGGAATGGTTTCGAGCATAATCTGAGCGAGGAAAGGAATGAAGTCGGGTCTTCACGGACGGCCACAAAACCGGTTAAGTATGCGGCGCTGGGGTCTTTATGAAGGACGACAACGCTAAATTTCACTCTTGGTTAGGACAACTTGCGTCTACCTTCCAAACAGAAAATAATGCAATCCTTATGGTATCGAACTATATTGTGAAGAATCGGTTGAGAGGGCGAGCATGTAACGACAGTCAAGATGCATCTAAAGCTTTAATGAACCCTCTTACGACTTCCAAACTAGTTCGAGAATTCAAGAGTTTACAGAACGCTGTCGAAAGGATAAATTCACTGAGCCTTGTCTAGGTCCCAGGTCACAATGGGATCAGGAGAGAGTTTTGTAGGACCGAAACCTAGGTTAGGTCTGCCTGCGTGTTCTCTTAGGGCTTCCATTGGCAATTGAGCCTCATATAAGAATAACTGCAGATGACATGATTCTACAGGTTACCGGCAGACCAAACGATGTCTATAAGGGTCAGCGGCTTTCCTGCTGTCCCTCAGTAGGAAAGACTGCAGGCTGCCTAATGGTGTCGTGACGGGGACATTACAATTTTGCTGAGCACTTGTGAAGCTTGTTGTGAAAGTTATGATGACATACTTCTGCTAATGCATGACCTACGCTCGCATCAGGTTGCGGGTACTTGGCGCTGACGTGGTGGGTGCTAATATTATAGACACTCTACCATTTAAGCGCTTATTAATCTTTCTTCAGAAACTGAGAAGTTTCCAGAATATATAAAGAGTACAATAGACAAGTTCTTTGTCTGAGTGCCCTCAAAAAAAAGAGGACAAAGGGAAGCAAAGCGAATATAAGAAAAAGAGAATGTGAAAACGACGAGTCAGGATAACAAAACTCGAACTGAAGCAAAAGTAACTCATCGCAGTAGTAACTCAGACGGTCCTGGAATTTAGGCTTAGGCATCTTCAGCCTATTAAAGATTATAAAGACTGCAACAAATATCATCCTCCTGACTAAAGTCCGCGGGAGCATCTCGGTTAACCACCACGTTTTCAAAACTGGAGGAAATGCGCCAGCTCATCTGCGAACTTTGGTCGGAGGAGAGCACCGTCTGTTCGATTTTTAAGAAACGACATATCCTTCACTGTGCCAAATATACGCGCATACGCACGATAAATATCGCATATGAAATATTTGATGGTATATTAATATGAATATCGAAAACCGATCGTCAACAATCCGATAGATCCACATGAAAGCATTGGGTTTGTAGAGTTTGTAAGTCCAATATTGGCCAAATATTGCCTATGCTTATGATATCAAAATATTCATTACCTTTTCATCAGTTTTAAGATTGCTTATGATGATGTCTATAGTGGCGAGTTATAAAGAGTCATGTCTGCTTTTGGCATTCTAGTCAAATTCGTTCGATTTTATAAGATACCGATGACATCTCCCGCTGCTCTATCAAAGTTGGTCTTAGAAAGCACGAATTTCTTAAAGATCTTACTTGAATGTATTGTGCACAACTCACAATCCTACACCAAAACACGATGTTTCAACAATTTGTACCACTTTTGGGCGAAATGCTCTCTGTGTGATCCTCGGTCCCGTCTGTACTAAGGAGAAGGTGCATACTCGTAAATCTTATAAGAAGGCTACAATTACACAGAATTAAATGGCTGGGTCATGTAGGCCAGCGAGAGTTATAATGACACTTTAAGTCTAGGCCTGAACAAACGTTGTCTTTCACCGGACCGAGCCGATGCCTTCCAGTTTACTTGACAAAGGTTTCTAACGTCGGCCACTCATTTGTTGGGATTCGAAGATCTCCTTGAGTGGCATTTTTGTTTCTAACTATATTTATATCTTTATACAGCTCGCATATTCCCGGTTGTATCCTCCCTTCGATTTCCATCCAGGGTTTAGAGAAGAAGATAAAAGCATTATAACATTTAAGTTGTGTAGCGCGATATTAACAATACTGACACGTTTTATGTAGAAGATTTGAGGTTAATTCAAAACAGCGCTCGCCTTATGGGAATGAAAGAAATCCTCAAATAACTAAGTGCGGAGGTGAAGACATTTATGTCTTGAGAGACCAACATTGTAGGTTGAGATTCAGACAAGTTACCGATGCATTTGTCGGAACTGCTAGTATCTTAATAAGAAAAAGTTTGTAGTCATTTAATTACACTGTACTTTGTACAATATATTCGTATACATATACATGTATGTATATATGTAGGTCTTATAATTTACATTCTAATAGCAGTAACATGACAATTATAATTTTCCTTTGAATTAAATTTATTTCAACTCCTCAACATTCTACTCGTAATAAGCAACTTTGATTCCATAATACCTCGAGTACCTTTGACTATTAGTACATCAGGATACGTGTAGATGTACGTTTCTATATGAAACCCTTTTGAATATTCATCAGATAAATTAAGTGCAATAAAAGAGTACGAGTATGAATAATGCCAACCAAATGAGAGAACATAAAATTGCAAGCACAAGAAGTTGTCTCTGTTGGTGGATCTAAAAAAAAGTTAATAGAAGCAAAGGTCGCAGATTCAGTGTAAGAGTGCATACACTTATCCACTTTTATATGTGCAAAAAAGTAAAATGCCACGAGGAAAACTTAACTACGAGGCAGCATTCGTATATTCAATGTTTTGGTTCAACAACCTGAGGCAATTGTATCCAATTTGCAGTATGCAGTACACAAAGTCTTACTTGTAGAACAAAATATAAAAAAAAGCAAAACATTTTTTTTCCTTTAAGTTACAAGGTGAAAACCGCAAGACAATGTGGTATTGTGTCTAACAATGTATTCGTATGTAGGTATCTTTTAATAAATTGTATATTGTACTTTTTCACAAAAGCTCTAAGGACACGCTTTTACTTTGTTTTTCTCTCTGAGCGAAATAGGCAACAGATTCAATTAATTTCTCGCCCAAAAAAATTCAAAAAATTTAATCCATATAATACTCGTATGTTATGTAGACAAAACTGTGAGGAAACCGCAAGATACATAATGATTACTACATGTTGCAAAAACAAGTTTCTGGTTACAAGTAGAAGATTTCATTTCAATTCACGTAGATTGAAAATGTTTCAATGAAGGTGATCATAATGTAATCCGAGCTTGAAATCTATTGAAATGAATAAAATACTACCCCTTTTATAAATAGTATTAATGAATGGTTCAAATTTTAATGATTGGTATTGCTCATCACTGTTCAATAAAATGCAAAAGGACTGGGATGAAAGGCGCAAAATAAGGTTAACTTATGTGATCTCATGTGGATTTATACACATAAAGTAAAAAATAATATACGCTATATATAAATATAAGCATTTTGAAAGAAAGTTAACAATCTTAATCAGTATTTGCCATATCAAGTCTTAAGACAAATTCAAATTTAATCTTTGCTGACACAGGGATATTTCAATGACTTACGAAAATATTAGCTTGTCAAGCTTGGATGTTGGGTCACAGCTATTTATATGTACACGTATAAGATAAATGTTTCTTTTGAGAATAGGATGATTTTACTTTCTTTTCAACATGGTGGGGATCCGAAAACCGACTAAGCGGTCAAGCCAATGCAATTTTAATTTCATAGCATTCTGTGCTAAAGTTAAGATCAAGAGGTGGAGCTTTCTCCTCCGTTCGTTTTTTCAAAGGACCCGAATATGAACTCTCTCTTTCTATTTATCATCCTTTTATCGTAAACGTGTCTACAACGGCACGTTGGTGTGAAGTCCATGTCATCTGCATAACTCAACAACTGACCGGACTAATATAGATATTGGGTTGCTACTTAATGCCTGCTTTAGCTGATCAGCTCGTACTTAGAAATCAGGTGCATCTTTGGTTAATTCCTAAGAGGAATTTGGAAGTCGTACACTGAGTGTTTTTATGAACACACAATATACTCGTAGTTTTGCTGGAACCCGATTTCACCTTATAGTCAGGTAAAGTTTGTGTTCATTACGCGGTCATTTGGATGGTTCCGCTTACCATTTCGTGTTGATTGACATTTGGCGATGTCATTGAATGCCATTCAATTGCATTCGCGTATTTGGAAAAATGAAACTAACTTGACTAGCAACAAAAGTGACCCTATATAAGACCTTAATAATCCCAGTCCTGCTCTATGGCGCATAGGCAAGGACTTTATCAAAAATGGATGGTACTCTTGGGTGCTCAGAGAGGAACAATTTTTAGGGTGATTTTCGGTACCATAGCCGGTGAGTTGAGGAAGAGACTCAAAGACGGACAGTATGGCTGGGTCATATAAAGCGAATGAATATCAACGCTCCGGTTCGAAAGTCTTCGAATCCCTCTCCGAGGGATAGCGCAGTAGAGGAAGACCGCGACTCAGATGGCGCACGCAAGTGGAAGGGGACCTCAGTCAATTTAGCGTGCGAAATTTGAGGCAGATAGCTAAAGATCGGGCTGGCTGGAAACCCTTGTTGGTTGAGGCCTAGGTCCGCCTCGGATTGTAGCGCCACCTTAAATAACTAAGTAAGTAAATGAAATAGCAGATAACTCAGGAAAGTCATGGAAGTAAATAAATTAATCATCCTACCGGAAGATGGTATAATTTTTGAAAATGGCGTCCTACGTCAATCATATTTGACATTTGTGAACTAGACAGCTGCAGTATACAAACAGACAGGCAATGGAGCGCTATACTCCACAAGAGCGTAGAATAATTGTGTCAATGTTTTGACCAATAATAAGTAATCGGTCGGTGGTGTTAGCGCAGCGTGAATTTCGACGTCGATTTCCTAATCGTGTCGCGCCAACTGGGCAAACATTCCGGAGCTTAGCTACTCGACTCGAACAGAGTGGAACCACAGGGGACCATGCAGGGCGTGGCCGCCACTGGACTGGTCGTTCGGCCAAGAGATCCCGGCTGTGGCTGCCGATGTCACTGAGAACGAAGAAACATCAACCAGACGACGGGCCACGCAATTGGGCATCACCAGACGGACCCTACAGCGAATTTTAGTGAAAGACATACACATGTTCCCGTACAAATTGCAAACAGTGCATAAGTTAATGCCTCCTGACCGTCAGTCGCGTGTGAATTACTGTAAAGCCATCCTCAATCTCAACAACGAAGTGGATGATTTTGTGTCGAAAATTATGAACGACGAGGCGCATTTCCGTTTAAGCGGTTACGTCAATAAGTAAAATCTACGTTTCTGGGGCACTGAAAATCCGCCTGTGATGCACGAAGAGCCATTACATCGGCTCAAAGCCGCTGTGTGATGCGGCGTACACGTGGGAGGAGTGATCGGGCAGCATTTTTTTGAGGACGCCATCGGCAATACGGTCACTGTTATTGGCGAACGCTACAGGGCCATGATAAACGACTTCTTACTGCCGGAATTGGATGAGCGGAACTTGGAGAACATGCGGTTTCAACAAGACGGTGCAATCGCACACACAGCACGAGCCACAATGGATATTGTGAAGGAAGCGTTTCCTGGTCGCGTAATCTCCTGTTGTGGAGATTTGACATCACCAGCAAGATCGCGCGATTTAACCATCCCAGACTTCTTTCTTTGGGGCTACTTGAAGTCGCGGGTTTAAGCCTCAGACAAATGCGATAAAATGGGCACAAATGTGTATCAACACTGACGGCAGCCACTTGGCGGATAACAAAACAATTGTAAAGGTCCAAATAAAAATTTCCATCACTCAAAATCATTTTTTTTTATATAGTAAAAAAGTAATTCAAAAACAAAATTGGATAATTAATTTTGTGCCACCTTGTAGTATCTTCCTAAGCTCCTTTACCTCAGATTGCTGAGACTGCGACATTAACATAAAAAGTGGAAGGTATTCTCCCAAGAATCATTGCGTTCCCGGTCTCTGCAAAGGCCACAGATTTCAGAAGATTTTCGCCCTGTGAATGATCCAGCAAGTGTTGATAGTTATGTTCCAGTTCTCAAGAGAATCTCGCTAGATTGAGATTTATTGAAATTCTTGAGATCACACATACGATAAAGTTATTTCACCTGTCGTTAAGTTTGCTTGTATTTTTGCACCCATTACAGCCCCAAGGTGGGGTTTAATTCTGAGTCACTGGTAAAATAATTGTAAAGTAACTCGTTTGCGTGATTATTGTGTGCCACTTCTTTGTGGTCAGGGCAGTGTACTGATGGGATATTGCTAGTTTAGCCGCGTCTGTTACAGGCAACATTTCGGCTTGAACTGGAAAGTGAAGTGAACATCGTAGATTCCAATAAATCGTAGTCAAATCAAGTTATAGAATTTCCTATTTGCTTGTGAAAAGGTCAAGTTCAGTTTTGTGCATGTTAATTCCCAACCCAAGCATTGCTTGATAGTGTATAATCTTAATGGCAGCGATTTTTCTCAGTCGTACTGACAACTGCGTATAGTTCGTTTTCGTATCTCCCCCTTTTGTATAAGCATGTTAGTTGGGAGTAAGGTCTTCTAGGTGCTTTTTAATGCGATTATGATTGTGAAGATATTTTTGAAGTGATTAAGTCTTTCACATAAGCGCGAGTGAATATCATTCCTAATATTTCCGCTGAGAAATTGATTTTATCGAACGATTACCAGACGGGTCTGTAGTAAATTTGCGTGCTTTAGTCGTAAAAGGTTTTTGGACGTCCCGACATTCGTGGATGATTTCGTCGTTGTAATGTGGATATGCTCTATTTAAGAGATCGCAAAAGTCCTTTTAGATAAGGAGTTATGAGTTTCATAAATGGGAACGTGTGTACATGTTAGGTTCACGTTAAATTTCAGTGTAAAACAATAAAATACAAAAACTCTGTATTACAATTAACTTCACTTAAACATAATATGCGTTTGTAAATACCGGAAAGAATACAAATTTGCGAGTAAATTTCTGTTTCGTATCTTGTACCGATAATAATTGAGGAAGATACAAAACATTCCGAAAAATCTAATTGAGTTGGCATTTAAAATTTAACTATCCTTGATTGATAGCAGCTTCAAGATACAGAAAACAAAACAATACACGCTCAATTAAATAAATTTTGCTTTATTTGATCTACTTATTCGAGCAAACAGAATGATCATGTCCACAACTGACGTGGTGAAAGAGTACACCAAATGTCAATAGATTCCTAAAGAGAAGCGAAAGCGATGTGCGTTAACATAAACAAAATCAATAACATAACCGAAATCATTGATCTTAAAAGCAACACAATTGCTCCAAAAAGCGTTGCTGGTTATTCGACATGAGTTGTTTATGTCAATGTCAATGTTGGAAACAAACGCAACGTCCGTTTGAAATTTTGTCCATACATTACGCATTTTGACTTAGTTTTTTCTATGCTCACTAACCAGTAATGGTACACTGAATTCGTTCAATTAGTCATCCTGTTAATGCGGTATGCTACGAGTTCTATACTTTAAATGGATTGATATAGGAAATGAGTCGCACAAGAGCGCAGTACTTCTTTAGGCCTTTAAGTTTTTAGTGAGAGTGCTACCAACTTTTATACTCCAAAGGTGCACGAAAAATGATTGTTTGATTCGGCCTGACTTGACTCATCTCTATGAATAGTGTCCTGGTCTAGGATCGGTGTTGTTTCTATTAACATTTTGTACATAGGAATATGCATCTGAGCATTTAGGCGATTATAGTACAATAGCATTCTCAAGCTAAAAACCGTACCGGTAGAAGCTATAAGGTTATCGACAAGTGACATTAAATGTTCACATTGTGTGGCAAATACCACCTCTGTAAATTATTTAGGTTTTCATTTGGTGATCGAAAATAAGCAGCATTAGATACGGTTAGCACTTAAATGGGAAACCACACTGTTTACCTTCCACCATGTCATTGTGGAAATAACTTTTTTCGCTTCCTTAGATGAAGTGGCATAAATTTTGTCATTTTGTTTGTTGAAAACTTCTTCCACGATAGAAATTTTCTCATACGTAGACAGAATATTTTCATGGCCATTATCGTCGTGTCACTGCAAAGGTCGCTTGCATCTTTCCAGCCAAAATTGTTTTAGTTAAGGAGTTAGAAGATGACCCGTGGACCAACGATAGGCTTTCATATACAGATCATCCCGAATCAGTCTAGACATGGATCTGATTGATATATCCAATTCCTGACATGATTTTCTGCTTCCTAAGGGGATTTCTCCGAACTCGTTCACGCACTGCCTTTACTACCGCATTCGCGAGGACGACGCGCCGGGGACCATTTCTTGGCCTGTTCTCTACCCCAGACAATTCGCCGAAGCGATCAATAGCCCGATAAACGAATATTTTCGATATTCTGAATGGTTTTAGCAACTCGAAAATTTGGCCAGCGCTCTTTCCGCACTTATGCAACGCTATTACAGCGACTCGATTCTCTTTAACGCCCCACTCCATGTTAATACTCGTAGTTTGCAAACTGAGACCAAATTGACTGGTATTCTTCACTGATCAGTGCATATCTTCTGAAAAAAAGTTAACGGCTCTATTCCCGCAAGAAGTTTTGAACGATAAGCGCTGGAAATTGTGTAACAGAACTTATGACAGGACTAGGTATAAGTAATTCTTCATGCATACCAAACTTACGGTACAGCAGAGTTCCTCAGCCAACACGTTCCTAGCGTTAAAGAGTTGTCCCTTGACATCATTTTTCTTAACCAATATAAAGGATCTATTGTATCTACATCGACAACGATACCATCGCATTAAACGGGACCTACATTATTCGCCATAAAGATTGGAGAAAAGACGATAACAACTCACGAGGTCACCGGTGATCAGCACTTACCAGCCGTACTGCAACCTGTAGCCAGTTTTGGAAAAATTGAATAGGTTCTGTCTCTAGAAATGATGAAACAATTAAGGACCAATAACTCCAAACAGATCGAGCTGTTGCACACAGAAAACAAGGTCAGCCCCGCTGCAAATTTAGGCCTGGTAATTCTAGCAATTATCCTAGTAACAGTCATTGCTTTAAAAAGCCGACTCCAACGCAAGAGGAATACAAGTTCCGATAATACAAAACAGATCAGTGGAAATGCAGTCCAAGCCTTCGAAGTAGAAAATAGCTTGGAGCATACACCAGAGTCCTGTGAAACATCAACGTTGAACGAGGGCGTTCAATTTTAAGAGCGGAGGGAGTTAATACCGAAAAATTTCACATTCATATGTGAACACATTTCCTCACATCTGTAAACGACACCTTGCATTCCAGACGAAGTACAACGCTTGACGTCCGTCAGTATAAGGCACATGCGTGGGCTCAAATAGCTGACGATGCACAGAGCATCAGTGCGAAATGGAAGAAGATTAGATTTAAATTTATTCATTTTTGTGTTTAGTCTAATTTTTGTACCCGAATGAAGTTGACGGCAGTTCTCCCGATCTTTTTTTAAAAACTTAAAAGTGTCTAAATATTTTTAATGGTATAATCATCCAAATCTCACCCTAAGGTTCACAATTACGAGGGTAGGCCCAGAAGAACCCGACCTCAATCCAAACAACATCAAAACGGAACTGGATTCTACTCTGGGGGAGTCTGCTCCTTCGTTTACAACAATAAAATATTCGGTGGCAGAGTTTAAGCGATGCCGTACGTGTTTTGCCAAGACGAACATTGCAGTGGTCAACCAAATGAGGTGAGTTCACCAGAAATGTTGAAAAAAATCGACAAAACGGTATTGAATGACCGTCGATTGAAAGTGCGTGAACTAGCAGATATGTAGGCATTCCAAAAATTTTCATTAATTATCTTCAGAAAGTAAAAACAATCAACAGCGTATATTATGCAAACTTATTGCAGCGTTTGAATGATGAAATCAAGAAAAAACGGCCGCATTTGGCGACGAACAAAATTTTGCTTCATCAAGACAATGTACCAGTTCGTTCATCCGTCATCGCGATGGCCAAAATCAATGCGTTAAAGTTCGAATTGCTTCCTCATGCACCCTAATCGCCAGATTTACCCCGCTCCTATTATTTTCTATTTCAGAATTTGAAAAAAAAAAAATGGCTCGGTGGTAAAAGATTTGCCAGCAGTAAAGTGGGGGAGTCTGCGTTTCATGGCTATTTTAAGGAGCTGGACGATTCTCATTATAAACAGGGTATCGAGGCTATTGAACATCGCTGGGAAAAGTGTATTGAACTACTCGTAAAAGGAGACTACGTAGAGAAATCAATATATTTGTCCCCAATTTTTTTGTGTTTTCTTTGTTAGGTCGGGTAGTTCTGGGACTACTCTCGTATGAACGTTAACGAAGACAGATGAGGAGATTGTTCGTTTTGAACGCAAGATTCTTCGAGTGAATTCTGGTCCCATTTCCGTTGACAAGATTTGGAGGAGAAGATATAACAACGCACTCTGCTAGCTTAACCAGATATCGCCCTAGATTTCAATGATTAATTATTATTGTCTGGAGGGACAACATAGTGGAGGAAGGTCTATTGCTCAATGAAGAAGTTTATTGATTGAGACGCAGGTCCATTCCGGATTGTAGTGCCTTCTAAGTAAGTAAGTAAGTACTCGTACGAGTATGTGGTCTCAGATTCGGTGACAGGCTAGTAATTTATGGCGATTAATTATTAACAAATGGCTTACATTTTTGTTGCAGATGCAGGATGAATGGAATAATAGCATGCACAGCTAAAGTACCCATGGATAACATGGCAGACAAAATTGGTGGCAGCCGGATTAGAAGACTGGTTTGCTGGGGGTTTCAATCCGTTGATTCTCATAATTTTTCGCCGAATATTGTTGTACTCGTATGTTGTTGTATTCCAAATCTTGTAGCCTCTTCACTCACTTACAGATTTTAATGTTGTTATTCGTTGCTTACTTGCATAATGACATAAAAAAAAGAATTTAAAAATCAAATATCTCATTAAAAATTTGAGTTTTTTTTTTTTGGGTCAACTAGCGGGTGTTGTATGCTGCACGTCAACAGAAGCAACGCCAAAGGAAACATCAAACAGGAACGCCACAAGCAACTAACAGGTACGTATTCGACAAAGTGGCAGGAAGAGTAAAAATAGGACCGGCAATCGATAGAAATGACAATGCTGAATGCTCGCCCGTTTTCAGCGATCAAATGCTTGACTGTGCTATTTTTTTTCTTTCTAACACAAGTTTGTGACTACGACTACGGCGATGATGATGATGATGATGTTATCCACTCCACTGTCATGAGTTGTTCCTTTTGTTTTTTTTTTTGCATTGTATCAATACAATTGCTATGTTGCTGGTGTTAATGTTCTATCCACTGGATGTTGCAATTTTTTTTTTACTCGGTTTTTCCAACTAAGCATTGTCTGATGGCTTTGAATAGGTACGACTGAAGAACCACCTTATACGGAGAGGAAAAAAAGTCAAATTGTAAGTGGAACGTATATGAAATGTCTTTCCGTTGTAGATTCTATTTCCGGTGTCGATGAAAAGTGGAACATTGACGTTTCATTCGACAAAGCGTTAGGTGCACTAGGAGTTTTCGCACACTCAGCACAATTCAATGGAGTAGTTGTGGAAAAATATCCTCGCGGTAACTCGGTTCGTGTCTACAAAAAATCTATGTCTAACAAACGTAGGAGTACACACAAGTAATTGAAAAATGAAGTAGTGTTTGGTAAAGGTAATTTGGTGGAGTTTATGGCAAGCATTTCAATATCCGCTCAACCTATTCATGAAACATATCACAAAGAGGCGACTAGAAATGTTATCTTATTCAGTCGTCAGTTAGAGGATCTACACATATTAATTTTCTTTACAAAAAAAGAATATAAGCAATGCTATGATGTGCGTACTGCATACCATGCAGTATCACTAACATTTTAGTGCTTAAATGTATACTATAAGATATATGTAGAGCTTATCTACTCGTATACAATATATGCAATTCATTCACGTTGCCTAGGTCTTGACAATGCTATAAGACAAGCTTATAACTCGAAATCAGTTCGGACCAAGTACAAGCTTAATTTAATGGTTTCCACAAAAACCATTTTTTTTTTGTTTTTTATAAATTTCATTCATTTTTGTGGCCAACAATTTTAAATAAATTAGACAGCTAGGAAAACGCTGGGATATTACCGAATTTTTTTTCTTTGCTGTTTAAAGATATATTACGTCAACGATTTTTTTCATGCTGATAAAACTTATTATTATTTATATTGTACATACCATATGATTCGAACGAGATAATACTCACTCAAATAACAGTGAGTAGTACGGCTAAATCCATATGTGGATATAACTTTAATCAGGATGCACGTGTTTTCATTCTGCCTGCGTAAATGTCGGATAACTATTCCTAACAAGGTACGTTAACGATTTTAATGTTCTGAATCAAACTGTGTTGCGTGCGTA
Organism: Volucella zonaria; assembly: GCA_963966105.1. Taxonomy (NCBI): domain Eukaryota; kingdom Metazoa; phylum Arthropoda; class Insecta; order Diptera; family Syrphidae; genus Volucella; species Volucella zonaria. The sequence goes on from OZ014532.1 coordinate 164,500,376, forward strand.
GTTCTAAAAGCATTTACTTTCTCAGCTCTGCTTATACGTCCTATGTAAAAAATGTTTTCCTTTTACTAGGTAACTAGAAATGGTGTAACTGTGTGGCATAATTGTAAGACGATCATTATATATTAGAATGAAATTCACTGCCCTTACGCAGCTGGATACCGGTCATCTCAAAATATTGTCTCATACCCATTTTTTCGTCAAAAAAAAAAAAAATTTGGGCTATGGTGTATGACGAGAGAAATTAAGTATCAAAGTGAGGCGTTTGTGGTCCGAGGACGATACTTCGTAGTGGAAAACAAAGAAACACAACGGCCAACAAGACTCTCTATAACAATTCACCCCACGTCACTTGTTTAATGCGAGGCTTTATGAGAATAATTTTCGTCCGCCTGGATTGATTCGTTGTTTCTAAATGATTGGAATTAGGTATTTCAGAGAAGTGTCCAATCTTAAAATCACTTACCTGAAAAGATTACTGCAAAAGGGATGCATTTCTCTTGAGTCATATACAATACATAAATAAAAATAAAATAAAGTGTTGGAGCAACAGTTCGGTGGACCAAAGACCTAATCTCTCCCAGTCAACGGTATTGTTTGTCTTATGATTTTATTGTACAGTGAGAGTGGACCTAAAGTACACTTTTGGAGGTTGGCCATTGCCCACCGAAAGGTTAGTGACATCGAAAAAGCAAATTACTTTTTCTGCTTTTTGGTATTAGCCGAGTTTTGAACACAGGCCCTCTTGCGTTGTAGTCCACGAACGTATCCATTGGTCCATGTCACCACGTTGTTTTAATAAAGTCAACAAAAATGGAAAAAAAAACACTGTAGTAATTTGTGTAACGTTTCATTTCTAAAGGTACTACCTCCCTCCATTCTTTAGACTTGTCAAGCTATATTTTAACATTTTTCACAATGTTGAGATCTGGCGAATATGATGAGATCGGCAGCAGCTCAAAATCGTTGTCTTATATCTATACTTCTGCCTCACTTTCTATATGGACTGGAGCATTATCTTTACTGGTTAACCTATGACAGTGATCCATAAGGTTCTAGTATTTTCGAATGCAAAATCCAATACTGCAACCCCACCGTTTTTTCTATGATGTTTCAAAAAAAAAAACTTTTCCGCTATTCGGAGATTATGGAAATAATAGTGAAAGCCGGGATGCTGGCCCTTTTGTTAGAAAATACAACTTTTCCCAATAATACTTCCATGTCATGGGGTCCTTACACTGCGTCTCCGCTAGCTATAAACCCATAGCATATAGCAATAGCAGAAGCAGAAAGCACAGACCAGAGCAGCTGTCAAATTGTCTTTGGTGGGCATTTCATAGAACACTTTTTAAGTCAAAACGACATCGACATGGGATAAACACATGAACTGCATAAAGTTCGCGCATAACAAATGGCCGCCAATGGGAGAAAAATGACATTTAAATGACAGTTCTGCCTGCTATTATCGCATTCTATGAAAAGTTTGGGGTAACAGTATGCTTTTATCGCAGGCTATCGATTTATAGCAGCTATGGCGGTCTCCATTAGCATGCTCTGATTTCATAGCTAGTGGATACAGAGTGTTAGGAATCACTTGGATCTGAATTTTGCAAAACTTTTTGATGACATGTGGATATTAGCTTAAAAACTGCTCTTGAATTAATTTCGGCTATAGAAAGGTGAAATTCGATGACGTCAAAATAAATAGCTAAGTGATTTTTCGTGCGGATTAAGGGCATTGTTGTCAAACCTGGCAACACCTAATAATTGCAACAAACGAGTACTCATCAAAGAATACTGGTTGACGACATTTTTTAAATATACAGTGTCTTTCAGAAGGCACGCGTCAGACGACTTTCACTACATGTCACCAGTGAATAATTTCTGCACGCTACCTTTTTTGTTATGTCATCTTTGATATGTGTGATCTACGAGTAGACACATGTACAACTGTAATCAACGCAGGGATTGTTGTTGTTAGTTGATGATGCTGGTTTTTAGAACATGATGCTGGTTTTTCACGCGAAATCATCTTTAGTGATGAAGCTCATTTCATATTGGATGGATTCGCCAACAAACGAAATTGCCGCATCTGGGGGGAAGAAAATGCTCGAATAATTTCAGAAAAATCATTACATCCACAAAAATGTACTGTTTGGTGCGATTTTTAGGCTGGTAAAATGAGTGGAGCATTTTTCTATACACTATAGATAAATAATTGAAGGTTTTTTGTGGCCTAAAATTGAAAAAAATAGACACAGACGATCTTTATTTTCAACAGGATGAAGCTACGAGTCACACAATGCGTACAAACATTGAGCTATTGGATACGCCAACTATAATTGCAGAGTTTAAAAACAATATTCGGTAATGTATTAGCGAGTCCTTGAAAATGTTCATGTTCGTGTGAGAGCCTGTAAGCGTGCTCGTGGTAGACATTTAAATGAAGTTATTTTTCATAATTATTAAGTGCTATTTAAGTGTTTATAGGTTTTATTTAAAAAACACAACATCTAGACGCGACTTTTGAAAGACCCTTTATATTGGAAAAAATAAACACGAGCAGAGGACGCTTGACGGACCCCGCCTTGCAGTCGAAAGGTTCTTCACACTTTTACGTTTGTCATGCATAGCAGAGGTGTTAAAATTGCAAACTGTATGAGCTATACAGCAAAACACGTTACATATTCATATTGAACAGATAATGTGGATCAAATATTGAAAGCTGCGGTATTTAGATTTATTTATTTTTCTTATAATTCATTGTACAAAATAATTTAAAATATATAAACATTTCAGAAATTAAGAATAAGAAAAATTCATGACATTCAGTATTTTAAAGTAAAAAAATAGTGTAGAATGCCACTTCAATGGGCTCAAGATCATAATGAACTAATTTTGGGTGTGGTGACCCTCAAAAGAAATGTAGATATAATTCATTCAAGTAAGACAAATTAACTTTTATAAAGAACAAAAGGAGGAAAGGAAAATAAAAACAAAACTTTATACCAAAACATCTGAAACTAGGGATTCAATTTCAGAGTAATTATATTCAAAGAGCAAACAGGGAGTTTATTAAATAGCCGAAAAGTTCAGACAGAAAAGAAGTTACGGAAGGAAGTAGTACGGAAATTTGGTATAGATAGAAGATAGGAAAGGTTTCCAAGGAAATCAAACGAAAATTACGGTTACCAGACCTCATAAAGAATATTTTCAATACTTTAAAACACTATAAATGACGAACAGAAAGAATATTTAGATTGCGGAATAAAGGAAAATTGGAATATCTACTAGGTTTACGACAAATTTTTCTAAGAACATATTTTTGCAGAGTCAACAAAGATTGTATTTTATTTCGATATACACCTCTCCAACAGACAATTCCATAAGTGTCTGAGAGTGGATCGGAAATATTTTTTTAATGCATCTATGTATCTTTTAAAGGTCATACTGGAATCCAGGGACAGCCCCAAATACTTAAAGTTGTCCACTTTCTCGATTAAAAAACATTTATTACTATAAGCTACATTATAAAAAAGAGTCAGAGAGGAAAAACCGGAGTTACAATTGCAGTTTAAAAGGCGATATCTTTGACACTCACGCGAGTGAAAGTACACATTTGTATCCCAATTGTAGAAGGTAGATAAGCCAAAAACCATAATTTTAGTTTTTGAGCTTATAACTAGATTGTGTTTAGCAAACCAGAGCCTTAATAAATTAAGGTCCCAATTGACATCGGAAATTAATCGTAGATGCAAAGGACTGTTTAAGCCGTAAGAGAAACCAATGTCATTGGCAAATGCAGTAGGTGAGCCTTTAAATTGAAGAGCAAATAGTGAGTTTATATACGCCAAGAATAGAATCGGGCCTAAAACAGAACCTTGAGGAACACCCACGTTGAAAAACATTTTTTCACTCCTTATTTTGTCAATTGAAACACTTTGGGACATATTTTTTAGATACGATCTAAACCAATCGAGTATAAATCCTCGAAATCCAGCACTATACAGCTTATCTAGCAAGATATTGTGGTTGACCATATCAAAAGCTTTGGTAATGTCAATGAATATGCCCGCGGTGCATTTTTTAGCACCAAGGTGTGCCATAATTTGGGAGCAAAAATTCAATAACGCATCTTCCGTCGATTCGCCTTTTCGAAAACCAAATTGAGCAGTTTTAGTTAAGAAAACCAGTATCCTATTTTTTATGAGCTTTTCAAAGATTTTTCCAAAAACCCGGAGAAGTGAAATTTAAGTGTATTTACCGATTTCGGTGGCAGAACCATTTTTTAAGTAATGGTATGACATCAACACATTTAAGTTCATCTGGAAAGACCCCTTAAAACACGCAACGATTATAAATATGAGACAATGCATCAACTATGAATCATGCAATTCAACAGTAAAGTTAGAAATCAAACAGTCTCAAACAAACGGACATGTGGAACACATAAATTGAACAGAACTCGGTTGCAAACATTAACAAAATAATTATTGAAAGCTTTAGCAATAGCAACTTTGTCGTACATATCAAATTTGTCAATACATAAAACTGTAGGTTTTTTTCGAGGAAGTAGATTTGTTAAGTAAGCCATTAACAATTTTCCATTCCTTTTTTAAACTTCCCTTTGCTAAATTAAATACTATAAAGCACGGTAATATATGTATATCACGGCAAATTGGAATCTCTTTTTTCAGTTCGTCACACAATTTCTTATATTTGTTTTTTAAGTCTACATTATTTGGTTGTTTATTGCACTTTATATATAGAGTATATTTTTTCTTAAAACTTTGTTCAGTAAGGGTCTAGAGATCCAAGGCTTAAGTCTTCTAACACAAAACATATAGACACAAAAAAATACAAACGAGACATCAAGAATCTTATAGTCTTTTTTCACAAAACAACCAACTCCTCCCGCAGCGTGATTTTCCTTTGTTTTAGCAAAAAATTCAAATCCCGGAATAAAGTAATCGGTTTTTTCAAATTTCAGACACGGAAACTAAATCAGGAATACAAGCAAAAGAATTCAGATGTGTGACAAGGACTGAGAAATTTTCTCTTAAACTTCTTACGTTTTGGTGAACAATAAACAATTTATCATTACAAAAGGGACGATTTAAGAAAATTTTATTAAGGCAATTATTATGTAAATTAGGAGAAGAAAAGTCATCGATCAAATCATCTTTCAGATTCATAAAAATGCAAATACTCTGGCGATCACTAAGATGAGGCCATACATTTTGCAATCGATTTTCATAAAGAGTTTGAAATTTTGTACCCGCAAACTTTTACTACCTGGGAACGGGTACATATTTTCTCAACAGGAAGTTATAAAATTAAAGGGTAAATAAGAAACGACCGTTGGAATTTCTCAAGATCAAACAATGACCTTCTTGAAAAGCGTATAAAAAGATGCGCCACTAGGATGAGGCCACATGCAAAATCTTCGAAAGAAAGGAAAAAATGAATAAAATGTTTACATTTTATGGTTTTACAACATTTATTTATTATGTTTTTCAACATTAATAATGAGTATGCCCGCCATTTTTCGATATGACCTCTATGACACGGTTTGGAATAGAATTATACAGTTTTTTTTTAAATTATCAAGAAAAATTTGCGCCCAGGAATCTCGAATAGCTTCGATTAAAGTGTCCTTGTCTTCAAATTGTCTTCCGCCTTCATACACTTTACGAGATAACCATGCCCAAACATTTTCGATTATGTTTAAGTCCGCTGAATAGGGCGGCCATGGCAAAAGTTCCACGTCTTCTGATTGAATCCAACTTTTAACAACCCTGGAAGTGTGGATGAGGGCATTGCCTTGTTGGGATATCCAAGGCAAGGGTCCGAAAATATTGTTCACTTTTGGAAATGACCGTTCCAGCAAACATTTGTAGTTGTTTCTGTTCATTGTTGTGGACAAAAACTCCAACTGGATTGTGCCATAGTAGGTAATATGTTAGCTCCCCACACAATTACACCTGATGTATGGCTGTGGTGTCTTGCCAAAATAAGCTCCTCCTTTCTTAGATCATGAAAATAAAAGCTGTAACCATCGGGGCCGTCAAGGTTTAATCTTTTTTTCATCCCAAAAGAACGCATTTCCATTCACTCCTCCCAAGCGACATGTTCTCCTGCAAAATTCATCCGATGCTCCTTGTGTTCTTGCCTCAAAACAGGTTTCTTTTTAAGTTTTTTTCTCTGTATTCGTGCCACTTTTTCGTATTATCCTTCTGATCGTTGCTATGCTGGCTGATACTCCGCTATTGGCCCTTATTTTAGTCGCTGGTAGAGTAGAATTTGAGGCACGCCGTAAAATTAATCGCTTTTCTCGCAATGTTGTTGCTTCTGCCGTGCGTCCTTTTTGATTTTTCCCATAGTTTTGTGGATCCGCAAGATAACTATTTAGAACAGTCTTACTTCTTTTAAGCCTCCTTGTAATTTCGCGGCCTCAGAGTCCTAACTCATTGAAAGCATCTATTTTTCCTCTTTCTGTCGCTGTCAAAGTCTTTCCGGAACCCTTTTTTTTTAAACTAAATAAAAATAGTTCTTTTCAACGCTTTTTTAAATATTCATGACAAAACTTTGAACAAAATCGCTAATGTGAACTCCTGCAACGAAATATTCCCAATGGCCTCATCCTAGTAGCGCATCTTTTTATACGCTTTTCAAGAAGGTCATTGCTTGATCTTGGGAAATTCCAACGGTCGTTTCTTATTTACCCTTTAATTTTATGACTTCCTGTTGAGAAAATATGTACCTGTTCACAGCTACAATTTTCAAAAGCACCTTTCGAACAAGCCCCAATTACTCGCCAATTCGTTTCGTTCCTCTTCTGTTCGGAATTCTGACAGTAAAGCAGTCAGCAGGTTTTTCTCTGTGCATATATCTTATTATTTAAATAATGGCAATGTTGGCAAGAAGCTTAGGACGTACACTGATTCAGGCAGCATCAGCGCGTTCTATGCATATGACGCCGGCTCTTAAACAGGGAGATGAGGTTCATACTGGACAACGGGCAACATGAACACTTATCCCTGCAGATGGTGTGGGGCCTGAGCTAGTCTACGCTCTACAGGAAGTTTTCAAGGCATCCGATGTTCCAGTTGACTTCGAGTCGTATTTCCTCTCTGAAGTCAACCCTGTATTGAGTGCTAAATTGGATGATGTTGTCGCTTCAATTTCAAAGAACAAAGTCTGCATTAAGGGTATCTTGGCCACTCCTGACTACAGCGTTGCCGGCGAGCTGCAAACCCTCAACATAAAACTCCGTAACGAATTGGACTTGTACGAAAACGTCGTGCACGTGCGCAGTTTACCCGGTGTCAAGAGTCGTCATAAGGACATTGACACAGTCATTATTCGTGAACAGACCGAGGGTGAATACTCAGCTCTAGAGCATGAATTAGTGCGCGGTGTAGTGGAATGTCTAAAGATTATCACCCCCGAGAAATCCAAGCGCATTGCCAAATTCGCTTTTGACTATGCTACTAAAAATAACCGCAAGAAGGTCACCGCCGTACACAAAGCTAACATCATGAAATTGGGTGATGGTTTGTTCTTGCGTTCATGTGAAGAGATGGCAAAGTTATACCCTAGAATTCAGTTTGAGAAAATGATCGTCGACAATACCACCATGCAGTTGGTGTCGAATCCCAACCAATTTGATGTCATGGTCACGCCAAATTTGTACGGCAATATCGTCGACAACATTGCTTCTGGACTTATAGGTGGGGCTGGTGTAGTAGTCGGAGCATCATACTCAGCCGAAGCTGTCGTTTTCGAGCCCCACAGTGAAAAGCTAGCAAGGGGTTAACCTTATTTTATTTTAAAAATTTCACTTCATACTCGCTTTTTAGTTAAACCGGAGGCGTTTCTTTAAGAAAACAAAACGTTTCCTCTACTAATCTTCCGACATTATCTAGAAGAAGGTATCTTTGTTGCTGAACATTTCAGTCGATTGATAAGTTGAACGCGATCCATTTGGAGAAAACGAAACTCTTCAATTTTGAAGCATATTAGTGTTTTGTTGTATTTTTTTGCATTCTACTTTTATATGTGGTAAAGCACATTACCAGACTAAATTTTCACCTTCATCAAATGGTACAACTAATATCTGTTGTCCCTAAAGTTTTGTAATAATTATTTAAGTAGTTCGTAAATTTGTCAATCAATTAAAATGCCCTAATTACGTTCTAATGCTCAATGTATAATTTGATGCTATAATTTATGCACAGCGTGAGCTCAACCGAAAAGGTCTATGTACAAAAAAAAAAAACAATTAAAACACAGGTATCCAAAAAAAACTTCCTACTATGTATCATAAAATATTTTTATTGCTATTGATGTGTTTTTTTTTTCTTATTTATTTTTTGGTTTAAGCAAATCAGTGAAAACAACAACGTATCTACCTACATACCATATGCATGTCCATCTCCACTTGACCTAATATGAGTTCACGTATTGTTGGTTGGCGCCCACAAATCAAAATCTACGACGATACACTGAAATCACAAATGGTTACCCAATGATTGGAGTTACCCAAGGGGATGTATCACTCCTACACTTCAAAGCTAGGGTTTACCATTTGACATTTTCTATAACTTGTATGTAGTTTTCCAAAAAAGGCTTAAAGAAACATGACCAGCTAAAATATAAATTAGTCAAATGGGAGCGGTTCGTTAATAAAATTTCAGAAGAATTTCATCGCCAATTTTCATTTGGAATGCAGTTAATTGAAATTAAAGAGAAAAGGCAAAAAAAATTCATTTAAAAAACGTAAAAAAACGGCGCAACAGTCCACAATAAATTGACCCAAATTCACAATAAGAATTAATTGATCGCAAGCCACAAGAGACACCAGATACAGACATGAACAAACTATGCATCATCGCTATACTACAGTAGATACTTGTATGAATATACTTGTAAAATGCATCGTGAGACCCAATCAAATGCTACTTCAACAAACATCAACTGCAAAAATCAATGAGATATGAAAAATCTGAAAAAAAAATCACTGATCGACGACAATGGAAGGAGGAGATGTAAGAAAAATTGCTTAGACGAGAGAAGAGAAAAAAATTAATTGCATTCTTGATCTGCGAGTGAGCATTAGCGTGCCGAGCACATTCAACTCGGATACAAATCCCAAATGTAAGTGATGACAGATAAAGTACAATGCGTTTAATTAAACGCGTGCGCCAATGAATGCATTCTCCTACGTTGCGTCAATTGACGACTGAGACGTGTTCGTTGAGATAAATATGTATGTACAAATATATGATGAACATCATCACAGTGCGTTGTCGTTGTGTCACATTAATCAATCAAAAAACCACGCAAAGCTGTTCCTTGAGATCACTTTTTTTTTTTCTCATTTTGCGTCGAAACCTTTTTTTGTTTGTCTTAAAAATTTCCTTTAACGAACGTGTTTTTAAAAGCGAAAACCTGATTACTGCACTTTCAATGAAACTGCTTCACTCAAGTGTGCGCGTCGAATTTTAAGCACACGATAACATTAAGTAAACGCCCTCGCACAAGTGTTACCAACATAGCAACGATTTGTGAATGTGTTTCGTTTCATTTGTTTGCCTGTCTGTTCAGTTAAAGCTGCTTTACTGGATAACAATTACACATTTAGTGTGTACCCTTTTAATTGTGCTATTTTGTTTCCGAGGTCAGCCCTGAAACTGAAACTGACTGAGCCGGTAAAGGGTGCGCTCATTTGTTGCTTAAGTAGAACTTACGAGAACGTTTACTTGTCAAACCGAGCTGATATTATGCCCACGTTTTTTTGACATTTATGATTAATATAATCTGGAAAATCATCTTAAATAGACTCACGCTTGCGCACCATCATAATCATCTATCTGATGACAGATTTTGTACTATATATTATATAAATGATGCAATAACAAGAACACCGCTATAAAAGAAACCCTAGAAGTAGGGTCAAATACGTCGATTCATTGTCGGATACAGCAGTCGGGGCGGTCCGTCCACAAGATAAGGAGCAAGAGAGCAAAAAATAATTTTTTTAAAACTTTTATTAAAGAAGGCGTAATTGACCGAGAATATTGGTGGCTCTTGGCTCTGTCATTGTTCCTCTATCTTCCCATGATATTTCTGATATCAATTACGCACTAATCTGTATTTAACAACATTTTGCAATTGCGTCAATGGTCTTGCGGAATGTTAGACCTATGTACATACTTATTTTTTAAGGGTCATAAGGAAAAAATGGCCATAAGAGGTGGCCCAAAAAGCACTTTGACCTCACCATTCCATTGGGTTATTATTGGATTGCTCTGCTTACCAGCTAAAATCAAGTTTCTGAAAGAAGTGGCATCGGACCACGATGTAAGTCCTTTAAGAAAGTGTTTAGGCCGAACCAGGTTTCGGTGTTTTCAAGACAGAGTCAGTATTCATTTGGCTGAAAAAAAAAAAAAACAAAACCGAGCAGAAGCATGCAGAAATAAACATGGGAAAGCAATAGTATGGCCCAAGTCGGTGCTGGAAATTTGGAAGTATTACACCTACAAACTGTTTAACGGCGAAGACCACCAAAATTCCGCGGCAGAATAAACCATTTGAAATCAACTTCGTCCACCCTAAAGATTTTATATACAGGTACTATGTAGACCTTTTGAACTCTGTCTCAACAATCTGACAGGTCCCTGTCAGTGTGGCTCATCAACCAAATATTCACCTTACGACAGATCTTGGAAAAAAAAACTTTAAAAAAGCTTCTTGATTGACTTTAAGACCGCATATAACAACACTTTTAAGGGTAAGCTGTTATACATGGTGTCCTCTAGTTCGTCAAAGAAAATTTGGGAAATGATTTTTGGGTATATTCTAAGAAAAAAAAATCGTTCTGCTCCAATGTTGACATCATTTATCGAGGATTTAAGAAAAAGCTTACTTTGGTGTATCCTGACCCATGTTAACGGAAATTGTTCTGTTAATGCTAATGGTAAAAACTTCGCTTAGGACTAGCCTTTGTAACTGAGTTTAAATAAGGTTGTTTGAGTCTTCAGATATCTAATTTCTAAGCCTGTTGCATTTTTCTTGCCCATGCTAATTTTTGACTTCGAGATCACTTTTCTCCAGAAAATGCGTAATAAACATAACGGTTTACTATTTTTTTCTTATGAACGTAACAATAATAAAAAAAAAAATCATCAAAAATTTGCAGGAAAGCCCATAGATTTTATCATACTTGGGAAAACCTTCAGCATGTAAAATTTAAAAAAAGGGTTTTTTGCTTTAAGCTCCCAAAGGCTCCCAAAAGAAATCCAATAGTGTCAGGCTAGGACAGACTTTACAGGGCAGTGAATACGTCCATTTCTTCCTATCAAACGATTGCCGTACTCTTCTTCTAGCCAATTCTTAACCTCACGACCATAATGGACGGGAACACCATCCTGTTGGAAATATGATGAAACCAGCTAAATCAGTGGAATCTCCTCCCAAAGTTCTGGTAAATCATTTCGCAAAAACTCCAGACAGTTTGTAGAATTCAGCCTAGATGATAGTTTGAAGTGACCGATTAACTTGTTTCCAATTACACCTGCCCACATATTGACGCTGAATTTCTGTTAAAATAATTTGTGTTTCCTTGTATGTGGATTGTCCACAGCCCGCGGATGACGATTGTGAAAATTTGTGATCCCATCTCTTGTAAATTGGCATTTGTCCGTCCAAAGAATTCTGCTAATATACTCGTTGTCATCTAAGCTATGCTCCAGCAACCAGTTAGGAAACTTAAGTCTCTTTTCCAAATTATCGGGATGCAGTTCTGGTACTGTGTATGGTGTTATAGATAAAGATTTTCTCCATGCAGTACATTAGAAATTTTTTGTCTGGAAACATTGAGTTGCAAAGCTAAGCGCCTAATGCTGATTGATAGGTCAGTTGTAACAGCTTCCAGTATTGTTTCGTCAGCCGAAATTCTTCTTACCTGCGGAGTTCGCACGTTAGGTCGTGTACCCCGTTTCCTAAAGCCTTCGATACGTATTTCCAAATACTCCTTTACCAGGAAGTCGTCGGTTAGGATAAAGTTCATGGGATCTTTATCGCACTCTAGTTGAACTTCCATTGCACTACCCATAAACGTAACCTTGGCTTATCGTCCCAGTCCTTCTGTATGGCGCAGAAGTACAAACATTATCTAAAGCGGGGGAAATAGACGAAACGAAGCGGGTTGCTTTGGAAGAAAAGAAATACGAGTGATTTTCCGTTCAATCTGCATAAAAGTAATTGGAGAAAGAGTTATACTAGTAACAACGATCTTTGTGGGCTATACAGCGACGATGACTTCACCAAAACGAATAGAATTGATCGACTCCAATACTAGAATATGTTGAGGGAGTAAACACCACCGCTCCGGTCTGAACTGTCTTGGTATCCACTCCGGACCGACAAAATCTTAAGTTGCGCGATAAAATGGAAAGAGACATCTGCCAGTTTAGTGTGCGCGATTGGAGGGACTTAGCGCAAAATCGCGCTAAATGAGGAAAGCTGTTGGTTGAGGCCCATATCCAACCCGAACTGTAGCGCCACATGAAGTAAACTTAGATTATGTATTGGGTCTACAAGTAAGTTTCCAGCGTTTTTTTTCCAAAATTTGAAGTTTTATTATGAAAACATAGTTACAATGCTTTATTCAAAGTATCGTCCATCGGAAGCTCCAACTTTCCCCCATCTTTCTGGCAATTTATGAATTCCGGACCAAAAAAATTTCTTGTCTTTCGAGCCCAAGAACGTATCGAGCCAATTTTTGATTTCCTCTACTGAGCTGAAGCGTATTCCCGTAAGAGCGTTCTGCATCGAACGAAACAAGTGGTAGTCAGATGGTGCCAAGTCTGGACTGTAAGGCGGGTGAGGCAGAATTTCCCATCCACTATTTACCAAATAGTTTTTCACCGAAACCGCAACATGTGGCCGAGCGTTGTCGTGATGAAAAATGACGGACTCATGCCTGGTCTCATATTCTGGTCGTTTTTCTTTTAATGCCCGCTTCAAACGAATTATTTGGGTTCAATATAATGGTCCTTTGATAGTTTCACCACTCGGAAGCAGTTCGTAGTAGACGACACCCTTTTGATCCCATCATATGCAGAGCATGACCTTATTCACGTGAATATTTCGTTTCGGCGTCGATTGAGGGGGGGGGCTCGCCGGGCTTTGTATACGATTTTCTGCGTTTAGGATTATCATAATAAATCCATTTCTCATCACCAGTGACAATACGATGCAAAAATGATTTATTTTTATACCGCTGCAGTAACATTTCGGACATGCAAAATAGCCGTTCGACGCCTCTTGGCTTCAATTCGTATGGCACCCAGTTTCCAACCTTTTGAATGAATCCCAGTGCTTTTAGGCGCAGGGAAACGGCTTGTTGCGTGACGCCCAATGATGCAGCAAGTTCTTCTTGAATCTGACACGGATCCTCATCCAGTAAAGCGTCCAATTCCTCGTCTTCAAAACTTTTCGGCTTTCCGGGGCGATCTTTGTCTTCAACTCCAAAATCACCACTTTTGAACCGTTTGAACCACTCGCGGCACGTCGATTCACCAATACATTCCGCCCCATAAGTTTCCGAAAGCAAACGATATTCCTCAGCCGCACTTTTCTTCATATTAAAGAATAAAAGCAGCGCTTCACGCAAATGACGTTTATTTGGCTGGAAACTTGCCATGATTTTGCTCGATAAAATGTACGACACCCATAGAACTGCTCAAATATAACGCTGCAAAGTTGTTGACAGATACAAAACCTACAAATAAAACATATGGGGTCTGACATTTCCGCCCGGGATCCACTGGTGGCGCCATCTCTGACAAACGCTGGAAACTTACTTGTAGACCCAATACGTTTTGTCATTCCCATTATTGTAGGTCAATTTTAATCTGGTTATACACGAAAAGATTCAGGGTCAATCAATAAACACTAAGCATTGAGGTACCTATATTAGTGATATTTTTATTATATGAAGCAAACTGTTTAAGAATCTGTAGACATTTCCAAGCCAGCCAAAACTCAAATGGAAGCATGTGTGAGCTTTTAGGGCTTCTTGGCTATCTGATAATATATCGATGTGTTATCTTCGTAGGTTTCTTCCAACGCATTCTCTTCTTTAAAAATAATAGTAGATTTTTTTATGGTACAAAATGTTTTTATTTAGGACCGACAGCTCCAACTCCTACGCCATTTGACTTTTTCAAATCGTCATTGTACCAGTTATGATTAAGGCGTGGAGTAGGCGATGCACACTGGTGGTGCGTATACAATTGAATTTATATGAGAAAAAGAAACTGATGAGGCACAAAGAAAACTGATATCCGATCAACAACGGAGAAATCCTTACTTCTAGCTGAGAGAAGGTTGACATAGCAATTAAAAAGATGGAAAACAACGAAGATGACGGTTTTAACGCACATTTCCTGGATGGCTGAGATATTAGCTTTATCAGTCTTATATGCAAGAGTGGCAATCCCATGCCTTGCAAGGACAACCTTAACATTTTTCTGTTTTTGTATTCAAAATTCTTAACTCGAAAGACAATGAAAATGGACTTTTAAACTCTGATTCTAATAACATACGAGTACTTCGTCGACAAAGGCGAATACCCTTGAAACCGACCGTAAAATAAATATGTACATGTGTACTTAAAAACTTCCTTCCTACGTCACCTGATAAATTGCTTTAAAGAAACATTTGATCTTAAATATGGCAATTTACAATTCTACAAGCACATAAATATGTAGATACATAATTCCAAATTAGCTGACATCCAAAAACTTAAATATATCGATTCAGCCATATCAAGAGAATTATTGATACTCCTCCAAATAGGAGGATACTCATGGTTCTAGGCGAATTACGAATGCAGGAAAAAGTCTCAGGACTCTTTACTGCTCGGAATACACGATTTCCAGACATATAGAAAATTTTATCGAAGAAACAGTTAGCAGGTTCTTACAGTTGGGTGCAAAACTGAGTCAGTTCTTTTATTTCATTTTTAATTTATTCCCAGAGTTGATTTTGTTTGTATGTAAAACACCCTAACTTGAGTTTAATGTAGCTGCAGCTGTAGTGATTACCACGACATATACAATAATATTTTACGCTACCTTGGTTATCTGCGAGCTGCCGTTACTTTTGCGATAACTCACCACCATTTTCTTTGCGTGCAACTGCATTCGAAGTTTAACTATCAAAGGAATTGGAACTCTTAAACCCATTTAAAAGTTTTCAATTTTGTACTAGAAGCCATTTTTATATATTTTCCGTAGGCCTGTTGGAAGGAAAAAAAATGAAATCTCTCGCAAAAAATTTACAAAAAGTTATAAAATTACTATAAGACATCAAATCAACGCGCTTTATAAAAAAGAATGCGCTGTTTCTCAATTAGCGGTTGCCCGGTTAAGGAAAAAGTGTAAACTGGACATAGAAGGCCTGGGAAACTCTCCGACCAAGATTTGGTAAGATTTATGCTTTCTGGAAGGATCGCTTTAAATTTTGAAGCTGCGAAAGAGCTTCAGGCAGCTACTGGGAAGCAAGTTAACCGATGGACAGTTAATGGGACACCATGTGGTAGCTATCGAAAAGAAAAAAAACCTCTGTAAGAAAAATGTCAAAGCAAGACTAAACTTTGTGAAAAGGTATGTAAATTGGTCGGAAGATGATTGATTGGAATAAATTCGTATGGTCAGGTGAGACTAAGATGAATCGTTACTGTACGGATGGAAGATCGTGAGCTTGGAAAAGGCAAGGCGAGTTATTAAAGCCGCATCACGTTAAACAAACAGTTAAACACGGAAGTGGTTCAATTATGCTATGGGGTTGAATGAGTGCTTCCGGTGTTGGAAAATTACACTTAATAGAGGGCATAATGGACCAACACGTGTATTTAAATATTTTGAAGTCGAATCTCATGACATCAATAAGAAACATGCCCTACTCTCCGTGTGAAGTTATTTTTCGACATGATAGAGACCCGAAGCACGTCGACAAGAAAGTGCAGGATTGGCTAAAAGCCCAGATCTCAACCCGATCGAGAATCTTTGGGCCTACCTTAAAACTTCACTTGTCAATGATTATGACTCACCACCATCATTTTTATCCTTTCTTTAGGAGAGAGCACAAGAACAGTGAGCAAAAATTTCAGCAGATTATTGCCATCGACTGTTTGAAAGCCTACCGAGGCGAATAATGCAAAAAAAAAACGGCAAAAGAACAATTTTGGACAAATTTTGTCCTTTTCTTTTCATTCTAGTGCAAAACTGAGTCGAGATGTGTTAAGTAGTATTTTTATAAAATGAACTATTTTTTATTTATTACTAACAGAAAATAATTATTTCACTTATATTGGGTATATAATTTAATTCGCGCGGTTTGCTAAGAGATGGCGTAACTTGTATTATTCCAGTGGAACATGCGTTGGAAAGCTACTGTCATTGTACGTCATTTCAGTATATGTCATTCATTTGAAGCGTAAACAACAATAATTTTTTTTCACTCAAATATGTCGAACTTTGTGCCTGAAAAAGTGTTTTTGCGGGGAGTTCTTCTTCATTACTTTAATATGAAGAAAACTGCTGCCGAAAGTCATCGTATTTTGGTGGAAGTGTATGGTGAACATGCGCTAGCTGAGCGAACGTGCCAAAAGTGGTTTGCACGATTTAAAAGTGGTGATTTTGGCTTGACAGACGATGAACGTCCTGGGCAGCTAAAAAAGTTTGAAGATGAAGAACTGGAAGTATTACTCTATGAAGATTGCTGCGAAACACAAGAAGAGCTCGCAGAATCTTTGGGTGTCACTCAAGCAGCCATTTCAAAACGTTTAAAAGCAGCTGGATATATTCAAAAGCAAGGAAATTGGGTACCACATGAACCCAAGCCGAGAGACGTCGAAAGGCGGTTTTGCATGTCCGAAATGCTGCTGGAACGCCACAAAAGGAATTCTTTTTTGCTTCGGATTGTTACTGGTGATGAAAAATGGATCCATTACGACAACTTCAAGCGCAAAAAATCATATGTGAAACCTGGCCAACCAGCCAAGAACTATTTGGAAAACAGTGGATGGGAAGTCTTACCTCACCCGCCTTATAGCCCAGACCTTGCCCATTCTGACTACCATTTGTTCCGGTCGATGCAGAACGCCCTCACTGAAATACGGTTCACATCAGCGCAGAATATCAAAAATTGGCTTGATTCATTCTTGGCTGCCAAACCGGCGCAGTTCTTTTGGGATCCACAAATTGCCAGAAAGATGGGAAAAAGTCATAGCTTCAGATGGGCAATACTTTGAATAATACTACGAGGTCGGGTCAATAAGTCCGTGACTTTTGGATTAAAACAGATATTTTGATAAAAAAATAATTTTATTTTTCAACGTAGTCTCCCTTGAGCTCTATACACTTTGTCCAACGCTTCTCCAATTTTTTTATCCCTTCCAAAAAAAATGATTTGTCGAGGTCCTTAAAATAGGCCTTTGTTTGCGAGATGACTTCATCATTGGAGTCAAATCTTTTTCCACCAAGCCATTTCTTCAGGTTTGGGAACAAGAAGTAGTCGCTCGGAGCCAAATCTGGAGAATAGGGTGGATGAGGGAGCAATTCATAGCCCAATTCATGGATTTTTGCCATGGCAACTGCACATGTGTGCACCCTTGCATTGTCTTGGTGGAAAAGAACTTTTTTCTTGGCCAAATGAGGTCGTTTTTTTTTCAAATCGTCATTGAATCGGTCCAATAAGTTGGCATAATATTCCCCATTGATTGTTCTTCCCTTTTGAAGGTAGTCAATGTGGATTATCCCGCGTGCATCCCAAAAAACAGTCGCCATAACTTTATTGGCTGACAAACCCACCTTGGCCTTCTTTGGCGCCGATTCACCCTTAGAAACCCACTGTTTTGACTGTTGTTTGTTCTCTGGTGTGTTGTGATGGATCCATGTTTCGTCCACGGTTACAAAACGGCGCAAAAACTCCTCCATATTGCGATTAAACAACGCCAAACCTTCCTGTGAAGTTGTTACACGATTGCGTTTGTGGTCGACTGTGAGCAAACGCGGCACCCATCTTGCGGAAAGCTTTCTCATGCCCAAGTGATCATTCAAAATTGAAACCACTGAGCCATGCGAGATCCCTACGGCTTCCACAATCTCTCGCACTTTCAATCTTCGGTCGGCCAACACCATATCGTGAATTTTTTCGATTGTTTCGGGTGTAGAGACCTCAACTGGGCGTCCAGGACGTTCGGCATCTTCAGTGCTTGTACGGCCACAACGAAATTCAGTAAACCACTTTTTTACCATTGAAATCGATGGTGCAGAGTCCCCATAGTATTTATCAAGCTTAGCCTTGGTCTCGGTAATGGTTTTTTTTCGCAAGAAATAATGCTTAATAAGCACACGAAATTCACTTTTTTCCATTTTCTCCTCAAATTAGTGAGTAGTCTGATAAAAATAGCTGTCAAACACAAACTAACTGACGCAGCAAGTTTAAATTTTGACAGGAGTCAATTGACAAATGCCTGTTGACAGGAGCAGTGTTGCTGTTTCAGTAAAGAGGTCAGAAATTCAAAAATGCACGGAATTATTGACCCGCCCTCGTATTGTACATGTTTTTCTTAAATAAACGTTCACATTTTGAAAAAAAAAAACCGCACGAATATATTTATATACCCAATAATAAATCGTGAAATATTTTATTTTAAGAAGCGTTTATTATTTTCGAGTGTTTGTTGATAAACAAAGTTTTTGGACTCAAGTGACTTAATTTTGCACCCAACTGTATGTCATCCGTGTGTAAAAAATAAATATGTTATATGCTGGCATTATGAGCAGACTTTAAATTTGCGCATAGTCTACTTTTATTTTTGCGATTGGGGGGGAAAAAATAAGATTCCTACGTATGGATATATGTACATTTTCACTTGCATTAAATATTTATAGCGTGCTCTATCAGGAAATATATTTCCCGAAAATCGTGTAAACATGTCTGTGTATATGTATATCCAATCCCAATATAGGAAGGATGGTGTCTGAAGTCCTACTTACTACAAGTTAAACACAGTAACTTTATAAAACGCATGAGCGGAAGTTACTACTTCATTTAACTAATAACAGCTCCTACCATTAGCTGAACCACTGACACAGTTCAAGTAATGTACTGTGAAGTAGCACCTCTACTAAAAGAATGATATGTATGTATATCCACACAGTTCGTGTTTAAATCCATCCAAGTAGAAGTCACATGTAAACTATAAAACGATTGCCTGCTCCCATCGAACAAAGAAACATTGGACTAAAATTATAGATACGAGTAACTGGTGGTCTCTTTCAATCGATGCTATTTTATGCAATGACAAATGTAACGACAGGGAAGCTTGTCCTAATTTTCAGGGCAATTTTCGCATCCAATCGTGAAAATTCATCTAGAGAGCATTGCCACCCAGAAGAGTATGCGAGTACGCATATAAGTGCATATGCAGAGGTGTGTACGCCTAGCCTTTATGCATAGACATCCTCCTCATGGCGCATATTGATATTGATTACGACCGTCGCATGCATGCAATTCTACGAGTAGGTTATTTAAAATTCAGTTTGCATTCGCAAGTAGTGTTAGTTTCAAGTGAAGTGCTGAGTAAAAGCATTAACACAATTGCGATCGACTCATGAAGTAAAACGAACAAAAATTCCGAATTGCTTCAAATTCAAACACAAAATCATACTTTAGTTTGGGATGGATTTCCATTGGACAAAGTTATTGTATGAAATTCACTCCAACATCGACTGACATGATGATCTACTGAAAAAAAAAAACACATCCTTTCGTGTTTCCAAGCAGAGTGCTTACAATTTGAAGGAGCTTAATGTGCTGACTATCTGTTTACACTCTAGATACTCAAAGCTTGCGTGTCAAACCATAATTTGCAAACATGTCATACATATGATTATTATATTTGTAGACGAAACAAATATTCAATTCATCACTTGAATTTAAATCGATGTAATTATTTGTTTAAGACCAAACGCGAAGATACTCGCAAAAAACTTATCTACTAAAGACAAAGTCATCTATTAACATACATACGAGTATGTCATTAAGGCAAAGCAAAACAATTATGACAACAATTCTCTTATTAATTGATTAAAATTATTATTATTGTCATTTTATATTGCTATCAGGTAATAGATACATCGACTTAAATGGATGACTTAAGAATCACATCGAGTATAACAAAACACTGAGACCGATGCGGACGACGATTGTTGACTTTGCAGGGAAGTAATTGTCAATGATGACAGCAAATGAGCGACCCAAGTCACCCGAAGACGAAGTATTCGAACGATAAAAAAACAACAATGACACCAAGTCAAGATTGTGATGGACATACTCGTAAGATACGAGTAGATAGGAAGAAATTTGTTTGTTTTTAAGAAAAAAAAAAAAAAAAACAACTGATTAACATAATTGAGTAATGCGTATGATGTTTTGTTTTTCTTTATTTCAAGCACAAGAACTGTTTGTATTATTGTTTTATGATTGCTCAAGTAAATTTTATGGCTTTAGGGCGCCTGTTTTCGAAAAGAAGACCATTTGTATGATCCTGCAGCTTTTGAATTTGATAGAATCATTTTTACCACAATTTAGTCCAATGGTAATTACATGGGTAAATATAGTTGTCGTTTCTTAAGGGCATAGAAAAAGCTGACACTCTAATTAGTATAATGCCTCACGTGCTACTGTACATACTCGTGATAGAACTTGCAGACCTTGGTAGTTAGCAATTTGTGCAATTTGAACCTTTTTTCGCTGCAAAAAAAAAAAAGAATACACCCGACCATGTGCACTTAACGGTGTAAAGTTATATGGATTCATTCTACTCGTATTTATGCACATAATTGACTTGTGTAACTAAGAAATGCATTTGACAATATCTTATTACGATTAAATACTATAAAGTGATTCGTTTGAGTGTTTTTGAAAACAAACGTGTTTTATATGGACAAATTAAGGTTAGGATGAGTTATTAAAATGTTGTCTTTTCGACGTTAGTTCGTTGCATTTTGTCTGTAAATTAAAATGCTATAAACGAGAAAATTATGACAACTATTGTTTGAAGCGATAAGAAAGTCCCGGAAATTAAAATATCTAAATGCAAGTCATTCAAAGGCGCCGCTGATTTAATAGGACACCTTAACGTAAGTCATAAAACTGGAGATAATCGAATAAAGTTTGGATTATGCAATGTTTAAATTGTCTCTTGAGATACATAAATGTAAAGAAATAAGTGAAAAAATATGAAGCGAACCTGCAACCATCGTAACACGACGAAAATGTTGACAGCCTCAATGATTTCCGATAACTTAAATATTCGACGACGCTGTGGATTTGCTTTTCCAGGAAGGCTAAGGCAGAAAGTCTAAAGCCTTCGGTATGTAAACGAACGCCTCATAACAATCCGCATCAAAGTCAAATTTGTAAATATAAGTCTGATTTGTGTTCATGCTGTGTTCAGGATAAGCATTACAGGATCAGAGACAAATTCTATGACCTCCTAGAGCGAACTAGAGCTCAGTGCCACAGCTGTGACACCAAAATTGTGCTACAAGATCTCAACGCAAGGCGTGGCAAGAAAGCCGCCTTTGAGTGGAGCATCGTTAATATAGCCTACATTCGACAACACATTCAGGTTTTTAGAATTCATAACAAGTGGCCAGCACGCGGTTTCCACATTTCAGCATCCACAAAGGATGGCTTACTTTATAGCAGCCAGGATTGTGGACAGATAAAATTCATAAATTCTGATTTTGAATTCATGACTTCGCTTTTGGACTGCAGCTTCAAAAATTAAATCACCATTCAAATTTGAAGTGTTTGATTGTGGCAATCATTTGGACCAATCAAGAGATTTGAAATAGTCTTAAAGACTTCAAAGAAATAGTCTTAAAGGCTTCAACTGAATGCCGATGACTATAAGTGAATGCTACTGATTTCAATGTGACTTCAGAGAATGCTGTGCAGTTACAGAGATTCCATTCCAGTGACTTCAAATCTCTTGATTGATTCAAATGATCGTCACAATCAAAAACTTCAACTTTGAATGGTGATTCAATTTTTGAAGCTGAAGTCCAAAAGTGAAGTCAATTAATTGAATGAATTCTAAAACATAAGAGACCTGCTCGCGTGCTCTATGAGCGGAAAAAAAGGAAGAATCCATGAATGAGTATACCAGGGCTACAAAGCCAGAATGGACTTCTGCAAAGATGTACAGGACAACCCTCTGTCCAGATACAAGTTTCTTTTCAAAAATAACATACAATTAACAAACTTCAATGTATTTCGGTATGATATGTAGTAGCTTTATTACAATAAAAAGAGCGAATATTCCCATTTGTTATGGAATACGATATCACTCATGTGGCTGCCCCAGCTAATTTCCCAGTAGCGCATTCTGTCAACCCAATTTTCCAAGACCTTGTTGACTGTTTCACGAATAGCTAGGACGATATTCACTTTAAGGGCTTGAATCATTCCTGGATTGTCCGCATAATATAAAAGTCTAACGAGGTCAAATCGCAACTCCAAGGCAGACAATTGATATCGCCAAGGCGCCTGATGACATGATAACCGAACTTAGCTCGCAAAAGATCAATTGTTAGATTGCTGTGTGGCATAGCATGCCATCGTGCTGAGTCCAAAGATCGTCCAAGTCCATGTCCTCAATGTCAGCCCACAAAAATTCAGTAATCATGTCAAATCAGTAGCGTTCACCGTTGACCAAAATGGTGTTTCCAGTAGCATTTCGAAATAAAATGGGCCAATAATGCCGCCACTTCATAATCCGCATTAAACTGTCACTCTCTGCGGATGCATTTGCTTCTCGACAATCAAGTGTAGGTTTTCCGATCCACAGATGCGCAATTTTGTTTGTAAACATAGCCGACGACATAAGAATGCGCCTCGTCAGAAAATATGACTTTTCGGCCAAATTCGACGTTCAAATTGAGCAGCTATAAGAACTAACGAAGCTGAGCTGAGTCAATTGGTCCTTGTGAGGGAATAATCCGAGATCTTTGTGCAAAATTCTTATCCGACAGGTACTTAAAATGTTGAGTAACTGAGATCGATGGCGAGTCGATGTTCCTGCATTGACTCGAACACATCGGTACGCGTACCGTACGACGACGGAGACCATGAGTTTTGTCGGCAAGCAAACTAGTCTGACGAGATTTTTGCACAAACTTGCGTGCAGCACTCCCTGTACTTCTTTTCAATAAACGCACTGTTTGCGTAACACACCACTCACTTTTGAAATAAGTTCGCAGTATCTGCATAAAGCGATTCATTTCGTTCTGCAGAGATATGATACTGACTGACAGTCAAGATTTCTAGTGTCAAAATAACATATGTTATGTTTCAAAAAGAAACTTGTATTTGGCCCATCCGTTACAGACATAGATAATTAGTGGCAGTGGCAGTGGCAGTCGGTGCTGGGAATATGGAAAGATAACTTCTGCAGACTGTATAAGGGCGATAATATTCAAAATACCGCTATCAGGCAGAACTAACCATGACAGAGACTGCTTACTGGTGTCGTTAAAATGCACTAAGTATATGCTGAGCATCTAATGACGCATAAGTGACATGAAGGAGTTGACGGTACCTTGGATAACTTTTTGTGACTATCGGAGCTACTATTGCATCAGACTGGATGTGCACGGCGATGATGAGGTGGGTGCTTATACTGTAGGCACTTTATTATTAAAGCCTTTACCGATTTTTCTACGAAAGACTGAAGAATTATAATAAAAGGAATTGCCTGAGTGTTCTTTCCGACAGAGGACGATCGGCAGGACATAGTGGTTAAGTTCGTCAAATACTATTGGGTCTATAACTTAATTCGTGCGGTTTGCAAAGAGATGGCTTAACTTGGATTATTCCATTGTTATTATTCCATTGGAACATGCGTTGGAAAGCTATTGTCATTGTACGTCATTTCAGTGTGTCATTCATTTGAAGCGTAAACAACAATAATTTTTTTTTCACTCAAATATGTCGAACTTTGTGCCTGAAAAAGTGTTTTTGCGGGGAGTTCTTCTTCATAAAGAAAACTGCTGCCGAAAGTCATCGTATATTGGTGGAAGTTTATGGTGAACATGCGCTAGCTGAGCGAATGTGCCAAAAATCGTTTGCACGATTTAAAAGTAGTGATTTTGGCTTGGAAGGCGATGAACGTCCTGGGCAGCCAAAAAAGTTTGAAGATGAAGAACTGGAAGCATTACTCTATGAAGATTGTTGCCAAACACAAGAAGAGCTCGCAGAATCTTTGGGTGTCACTCAAGCAGCCATTTCAAAACGTTTAAAAGCAGCTGGATATATTCAAAAGCAAGGAAATTGGGTTCCACATGAACTCAAGCCGAGAGACGTCGAAAGGCGATTTCGCATGTCCGAAATGCTGCTGGAACGCCGCAAAAGGAAGTCATTTTTGCATCGCATTGTTACTAGTGATGAAAAATGGATCCATTACGACAACCCCAAGCGCAAAAAATCATATGTGAAACCCGGCCAACCAGCCAAATCAACGGCAAAGCCGAATATCCATGGCGCGAAGGTAATGCTCTGTATTTGGTGGGATTAGATGGGTGTGCTGTATTATGAGCTGCTAAAACTGGGTGAAACCGTCAATGGACAACGCTACCGAACACAATTAATCCGTTTGAAGAGAGCAGTGGCCGAAAAACGCCCGGAATATGCGACCAGACACGAGGCAATAATTTTCCATCATGACAACGCTCGGCCCCACGTTGCTATTCCGGTTATGAACTATTTGGAAAACAGTGGATGGGAAGTCTTACCCCACCCGCCTTATAGCCCAGACCTTGCCCCTTCTGACTACCATTTGTTCCGGTCGATGCAGAACGCCCTCACTGAAATACGGTTCACATCAGAGCAGAATATCAAAAATTGGCTTGATTCATTCTTGGCTGCCAAGCCGGCGCAGTTCTTTTGGGATGGAGTCCACAAATTTCCAGAAAGATGAGAAAAGGTCATAGCTTCAAATGGGCAGTACTTTGAATAATACTATTTTACATGTTTTTCTTAAATAAACGTTCAAATTTTGAAAAAAAAACCGCACGAAATAAATTATATACCCAATATAAAAGAGATCTAGATCTAACCTAGACCATGCGCTACCAAGGCCTTTGTTTGAATCAGTCTGCTTGGCCATCAATTTTTTTTCTATTATTACAAAAACGAACTTATGAAGGATTACGTGTAGGAAAGATCCGCTGAACACTTACATTACTCTGGCAACAGGAAGATACAGAGATGCACTTAGCATTTAAAAAGAAATTTATGGAGTTTGGCATCAGGCTCCTTCGTCGAAAATGTACAAATTAAAGATCGATTAATCTCTTGCTGGATGAAATAAGAAATACTTTTTGGAACGTTCGATTCAAGTTTTATATCCATAAGCCAATATACGCCTCCTGGATGTAGTTTTCTTTTCTGCTAGGTTTATGTAAATATCATGGATAAAAACATAGTATATAGAGTCATATTCTTTTTTGGACTGGTTGGAAGCAATAGTGGATTCAACAAGGTGCCGAAGAAGAAGATGTATTGCTATCTATTCCTAATAACCTAAATAGAAGTTTGTTCAAGGCTATGAGTGGCGTAGAACCCTTCTAATAGGAAAAAAATTTACTCTGCTTATATGAGATGGTTACTAGAAGAATTTCAGTAAAGAAACGATTAATCTTCTCTTATTTCTCGGACCTAAAAAACATGGTAGTCAATGTACTATTACTACTTACTACGACTTTCCAGCTGGCCCCAAAAATGTAATTTTTTAACAATTATAAAATTCCATCTATGGTATATCGCTGCTCACTCTACAAGTATTAGATATTCAAGTAGATAGACCAAATTTCGCGTTAGCAAAGCTTGGGTGGCACAAAAGCCATTGGGAAAAAATCGGGACTCAAATTACCTATTGTGATTTCTCTACACATCTATGGAAAGCACATCGCGGCCTGCAATACAAGCCGCATAAACCAATCTCCAAACGAGCCACTTGTTCATCCTTAAATAATTGAAAGCGAGTTCAGAGATACAATCTCAAGCAGACAAGACATATAACCGTGCGATAGATGAAGCCAATTACAGGTTTTTAGAACACACAACCTACAATCTGATCAGACAGATTTGACATTGCAGAAACGTACAAAGGGTCTGTTTTCTCTGCTTTTTTATTATGTATTTTTAGAGAAGAGCACAATAGATTTGGCTTTCCTTTCAACGATTTTTGCATAGGATGTACAGATTAAGAGAAAGAGGAAACGAGCCTTCTTCTGCTTGTGTAGCTACCCCAATCGCTTTACCAGAAGAAAAACTCATCTGACTGATCTCTTCTTTAATAATTTCGGAGATCTGGCCAAAATAACGGTCAACAGACCAAGGTTTCAGCTCCTCTCAACCTTCTGATTTCCACTTTTTAGATGTCAGGACATTGAGATTCAGTGGTAGCACAGAGGCCCTTTTTCAGCCTAAATGGGTCTGCTTGATGTATGCTACTGCTTAAGAGGGGGTGTTTTCATAAAAGTGTTATTGGCAATAATATAGTTCCTTGTGAAATTTTTCAACAAGTCTATGATAAAATGAAAGTCTTTCTAAAAGACGAATCGAATCAGTTCGTAGATTACAGTATGCAGCCTGATACCTCAGATACCATTTGGAGGCCGGAATACGTTAAGTTTTCTCACCTTCATTCGCCTCATTTAAATTGATGAAAAACCAAACATCACTTTCGGTTTTCTTATAATCAATATTTACCTCAATTCAATCTGAAAAAATTCAAATTTTAAGAAAATCAAACTTGCTGTGATTTTTAATAATTGAAGATCGCCCGGCTTTATTTAACATCCACGCCGAACCAAATTTCTACATGCTTTTGTAGAACTTGGGAGTGTCAAATCAATGTGTTTCTTCGTACTGAATATTAATACTCGCAAAGATTCAAACTTAAAATGACTAAAGAAAATCACTTGACTCGAGGTAATAAAAAAAAATCATAAAATGTTTTGTGACTATCGCACGACAATAGGGTCGGCTCTATTAATAAAAATAAAATCCATCGACCCATTTCTTTTTAAACTTTGTAATCATCTTGACAATAAATTACATACAGGGTGATCTGGTTTGGGATACAGAATTTTGGGATCTGATTCACTGGTACATGTTATGAAAAAATTCGTATGGGAAGGGGGCATCTATCTACAAGACCCACTGAGTTATAAGGTTTTTAAAAAAGTTTCTTCAGGGATGTAGGTACCAACAATTATTTAGCTATAACTTCAGTGTATTAATCCCAGAGCAACCAAGCTGGGTTGCCAATTGGTTAATAGTTAATTCATATTCAAACACTATTACCATGTAGATAGGTAGGTAAGAGTGGCTGTTGGATATACTGACCCACTTAGGCCTAATGGCCCATTGTGATGCCACGTGGATCTATGATCCTCTTACTGATGGAACCAGTTTGAGCTTCTGACGAAGCGAAGGAGACTGTTTACGTCTATATTTTTCAGATCGTTTAAATCGTTGTAGAAGAAGGCTCCTAAGTGAAGTTTTCTTTTCTGTGGAGTAAAGGCGCCAAGCCTTCTTGCGTGCTTGCCTATGAGGCAGTGTCCAGTGATGACACCTATGATGCCGCTGAGATGTTCCTTATTTAGAAGGATCAGATACTTAGATGATGGCCAGATTTGTTTGGTCGCTAGACATGTTGGTCCAACAGTCCACCTACGGTCTGTTCTTTTATTGGCATCCAGCTTTAATATCAGTTTGCACGCAGTGATTGGGATACCTATGCTACCCCTTTCCGGTAGAATAGGTAGAGTGGTTCCAATTTTAGCGAGTTCATCGGCTCTACAGTTCCCGGGAACGTCTCTGTGGCCCGGCATCCAACAGAGGTGAAGGTTGAACTGCTCTACCATCTCCATAAGAGACGATCGGCATTCAAGGGCGGTTTTAGAGTTTACTGAGACTGAGTCCAGGGATTTGAGATATTGCTCTTCAAACACAATTGTTTTAAATTGTTTTTGATAAATTTTTGTTAAAATCGCATTTATCTCGGAAAAGTGAATTTATAATTTTTTTTCTTTTTTATTATTTTAGTACGCTATGCTGTTAGAAAGTTTTTACCTGGGGCTTACAGTTTTCCAGGTATACAAAAAATACACTAGAAGTTATAACTAAACAATTGTTGGTACCTACTTCTCTGATGGAACTTTTTAAACGCCCTGTAACTCAGTGGGCGCTGCAGATAGACACCCCCTCCTCTCATACAATTTATTTCATAACATGAACCAATGAATCAGATTCAAAATTTCTGTATCCCAAGCCAGACCACCCTGTATAAGTTTGTATAGTACCCTGAAGATGACTACATGTGCATGCATATTTATAAACGAAACATAATTAAAACTAAAAAAAAAGAACAAAATGTGTTCGGGTGACCACATTTGCCTCCAAAAATTAGTCACCGTTCAATGATTTTAGAATTTGGAACTTGTGACCTAAATCCGACATGTTCTTTTCTTGTTCCTTTTCCTTTTCCCTACTCTAATCTAAATATTTATAATTTCCATGTTTTGTTAGTGATTTACGAGCGTGTATCACATGTGTTGATTTATTTTATTTATCACTATTAACGATACACAAATTTAAGTAAAATTAACAAACCGGAATTTTATTGCAACAGGAAGCTCTATCTATTCATAGTAATCTAATTTTAATCATTCCATTTTTGAACTTCGATAATCGAAATAAAATTGTCGCATATGCGAAAAATCTCTGTGTCATTAGCATTTACTTAATTTATTTGCGCTTCAATTATCACATAAATCAGAATAATTACCTCGTATAAAAAAATTATAATAATAATAATTGTGCACTAATACAACGCTTGATGCGTAAACATGGAAGTAAACAACTGTAACTGTTATCTACCCCTTTGCCATGCAGTTAATCATGGCAGAACAGATGAATAATTTATAATAAACAAACTGTGCTAGTGTTATCTTCTACTTATTTATATGCTCTTATGATAATTGTCAGAGTGTCGTGTATAAATACATAGTTAACCTAATGGACGTGGGAAGTACATAAATCGGAATGTAATTGTTGATCGACTTTTTTTCTGTTTTTGTATCTACACATAGTCTTTTTTTTTTTTTACACTCTTCTCCTAATAATCATTTATAACAATGAAATCTTAGCAATCGGTAGTTGAACTATTGATGAGAATGAACTGATGCGAGAAATGGAATTGAATTGGGAAATTGTAATTAATTGACAGCAAATTAAAGACCTACAGTTTTTAACACACAATCAAAGGCAATAAATCATCTTTAAATTAATTAGTCACAATTGGAAGCAATGGAGTGAAAAACGATGAGGAAACTTATTTTCAACTTAAAAACCAGAAATTCATCATTGACAGAGTGTTTTGCTTTATTACTCGTTTAGGAGTACTCATCTGCGAGTTGACTTGATACGTTTTTTGGGAAAGATAATTATGTAGTTTATTTTGTTTTTTTTTTTTTCACTCTCCATAATCCAGTGCATCATGAATTTAAAATTATTCGGCTTGTAGACCGATGCTATTGTTGCTCATATATTTGTTGTTTTGTCAGTTAATAAGCGATAAATTACTAATTAAAGGTCTTGTAATAATATTGTAGTATACAACGATTTCTCACACAACCTCTGATATTATTGGATTCATCTTTAAAAAAAAATTTCGAGCTTTTAAAATTATGCGCTGGCCTCAAATATGTATAACTATAATACGAGCAGAGAAAAACTAACTGCGGCACTAATTACAGCTTCTGTGCAGCATCGGGAATGGAAAACACTCAGAGCTTCTGACCATCATATCGTGGCAGCTCAGACCTCGACCAGCCAATGAGAAAAAGCTAGGACTCGTCAGAAAAGGAGATTTAGCATGATTGAAGTAGTCATAATCTACAGAGAGCACTTGGCTAAAATTATTATATTTACACTGTGCATTCAACTTATGCACTAATTCTAAGAACCAAGAGAAGCAGTATCACAGTATCATCCGAAAGAAAGCCAACAAACACAATAGGAGAGCACTGCAAGCTAACCATCTAAAGCCTCAGGTGGCGGATTAATTTTAAATAATAACTGTCCAGCCCTTTTGTAGTCGAATAATTGTTCTATACATATATTGGTATTTGTCGCGTCGCTGTAGTTCGTTCCATTTGCAAGCAACGTTTGTTCAAAGCGAAAATTGACCGCGTTAACTCGTAAATTAATATTTCGCTGCAAACACGAGTTTCGTATTTTAAAAAAGTATAGTATATAGTAGTAATTTTGGTTATATCGTGTTAAAATAAATCTGTAAGTAGATAAAAGTGTTTTTAGGTTTTGAACGGCACTGTTATAAAATAATTGAGTTCGCTTACGCCCGTCTAGAGGCGAGCAAAGGCAGTTGGCAGTCATTTTTTTTTTTTAAATGTGTCGCTACTGTTTCAATGCTTTTTTCAGGTGTTTTCAACCGAATTTAGAATTTTTTTTTCTCATTTATCAACGATGTCGCACCATAAGATTATTAACAACTTGTCGACGATGACAGATGACGAAATTGCTAATTTTATGGACTCAATTTCGAGCGCGGAGGACACTGACGGTAGAGATGATTTCGACGATGATCGCGAAGATCCAGAATTCATTTGCCCAGAGGATGACTTGCTAATTGACAATTGCTTGATAAATTCAATTGAAATTGTAATTAATGCAATTAATGCAAATCTAAATTTCAGCAACTTAGACGAACCAAATGCACCTTCGTCACCACTACCATCCAGGTCCGTTTGCTCTACGGTTGATTCCGAATCGAAAGTCACTGCAAATGTTCCTTCTCGATTTCAAAAATGTAAGCGCGATTCTAATGACACCAACCATTCATCGGCTCGATAAATAAAATGAAAAATGATAGAGGTGAATTGACATAAACGAAGTGGTTTTCCGTGGCATGAGAGAGCTACTAGATGTATTAAAGGGACTGAAAACACCATTCAATTGCTTTCATTATTTCGTCACCGATGAATTCATGCAGTATTGGTAGTCCAAATGAATTTGTATGATTGTCAGCAGAAAATCGATACTCGATTTGTCACTGATTTCCAAGAGGTTCGCAAATTTATTGGTATTTTATTCTTCATGTCCGTGTATCGCTACTCAAACGTTCGTCTTTACTGGGGAAGACATTCGTTCGGACCATAGAACGTCTCAAGATTTTTAACGTAAACCACCTGTCATGTAAACCTTATGTTTACGGGATCCCCATACATCCATAGGGTGCAAGGATACGCCTTGCCAACGCTCTCCGTCAATTCTTTGATACCAATTCGGAACTGTGTTGGAGGCACAAGTTCCACCTTTGGTATGAGTCGAGGCCGACCTAAAACAGATGTGCGCTGCGAAAATGAGTGGCAATTCAACTCGCCAATACATGCTGTACGGGCTACTCGTATTCGAAGTATGTATATTCTGGAGCCGGCGATAATGTGATTCCTGTAAATGCACCATATCTTGGAGCTTCGTCGAATGTCGTTGTTCGTTTGTCAGCCAAAATTCCAGACAACGTCAACCATATACAATAGTTTATTTCGACAACTTCTACACATCGCTGGGTTTGCACATATATCTCAGAAGCCGTGGAATATGTATATAGCTTGGAAACAGTATATGCGAATCGTGTGCCAAACATCAAATTGTCGAGCGATGCTGAACTGACACAACAAAAAGTTGAGCGAGCGTACTCCGAAGAATATGTCGCCGATGTTTACGGAATCGATATAGGCAGAGTTTTGTGGCTAGACAACAAAAGTATTAGATTGCTTTCAACCTATGTTACTGTGAAACCATTCTTTTCTCGAAATCCACGCGATGGGATCGAAAAATATAATCGACACATGGGCGGTGTCGATCACGTGGATGGTCTTCGTGCTCGCTATCGTATTAGTATTAAAACACGAAAATGGACAAATCGCATCTTTTTCCACCTACTGGATGTGGCAATGGTAAATGCTTATATTCTTTATCATCGGTTGAACAAAGGAGTCAACACATTCCAAAAACAGATGTTCGTTATGATAACGTGGGCCATTTCACGACCGCACCGGCAAAAAGACTTGCAAATTACCGGGATGTAAGTCCGAAACACAGGCTTATTGCACCAAATGCAAAGTGAATCTTTGCAATTCAACCACCAAGTCGTGTTTTCTTACATTCCATAAACAATAATTTTATTTTTTTTTTATAAGGGTTATGAATACCCTAATGATACTATTCACATTAAAGAATATACTCGTACATACCTACATATACACAATATTACAAACACACTTTGTTCAGTGTTTTTTTTTTCGTTATTTTCATTGAATATGAACCCAAGCCCGCCTCCAGGCGGTATGCAGACTTTTACCTGTAGAAGGTGTTAACTTCATAAAAATGAAAAAAGGACTTCATATTCGTTATTTTCACGTAAATATTAATCTATACTGATTTATTGACCCAAATCAAAAAATAAGGCATTAGAGGGTTAATTAAACGGAAGGGTATAGACTTAGTCAATCTATCTATACTAATATTATAAGGAGGCAAAATTTTTTTGTAAGTAAGGGCTAATCTCTGGAACTACTGAACCGAATCTAAAAGTTCTTTCATTAATAAAAGGCTACACTATAAAATAGTTTTAGTTTGAAATCTCAATATTTGTAAGTCAAGTCGGGAAAAAAAAGCGCTGCTTGGCTGCTTTATCTGCGTGAACTGGCCAAATGGTTGGATATACGCGAAAATAATGTACTACAAAAATATTAGTCATCAGTAGATCTAACAAAAAAAGTCAGCGACACAATATACCTAGCTCTTTTATTTATTTCAGCCACAAAAGTGTTTTTATGTCAAAAATAAATTGAAAATAATTGTTAATACATACATATAAATAATCGACACTACTAAAGGGTCTTTCAAAAGTCACGCCTAGATGGTTTTTTTTGTAAATAAAACATGTGAATACTTAGATTTTTTCTGGTGTTTTTATTTTTATAAAAAATAGTTTATGTCACCATCACGTGAAATTCATCGACCTGGAAACGTAGACCGCAATAGCTCAATGTTTGCATGTATTGTGTGACTCGTAGCTCCGTCATTTGCATCTTCGAAGACAAATGGACCAATGATTCAACCAGCCCAAAAACCACACCAAATCATCGCAGATGCGATAGTTTTATTTGTTCACGAGTCCGTCCAATGTGAAATGAGGTTCATCACTAAAGATGACTTTGTGTGAAAAACCAGCATCATGTTATAATAATAATAATAACAACCAATTGACGAGCGTCCATTTTTTTAGTCTACCAGGACTTTTTCGATCCTTGACAGAAGCAATTTCTTCAAATTGTTTCACTAACCGTTGAATTGTTGATTCATTTGGATGATTATTTACAAAAAACAAAAGTCACGAATTTTACGATATGTATTATATTTTTTTAAGGATCAATTATTTTCATAATAAGTTTAAGTAACTTTAATTTGCGGGACTTCCGAACTTTGACAGTTGATAGCGGCTATATTGTTGAAGCTACATCTGTCAAATTGCCTGTGATTGCGTTCAACAACACGTGCAAATGATAAAATTGTTTTATCAAAATGGATTTTCTGTTCAGGCAACGTTCCGCGCGCTTCGCCCATTTTACGGTCGCCATAATCGTTCTACCGAGAGGACTACTCGCAGTGAGTGATATTCGCAGTAAATGATAAACCCACACTCCTAAGCCGACGAAACGCAAGATCTGCCGAAAACATCGCCGCTGTCACTGAGAGTATGCAGGAGAATCCGAGGCAGTCGATTTCACGCCACCCACAAGAACTCGGCCTTTCGCAGATCACAACTTGGCGAAATTTTCTTCGTGACTTGGGCCTGCACCCGTACACAATTCAACTGACCCAGGAGCTGAAGGTAAACCACCATAAACAACGACGTGTGTTCGCTGAATGGACTCTGGAGCAGTTGGAAACTCATGTTCAGCCATGAAGCCCATTTCTAGATAAATGGGTATGTCAATAAACAAAATTGTCGAATTTGGGACGATACCAATCCTCATGAGATCTAAGAGCGTCCAATACGTCACGAAAAAGTCACTGCTTGGCGTGGGTTTTGAGCTGGCGGCGTCATCGGTCCATATTTCTTTGAGAACGACGTTGGCCAGGCCATCACCGCCAACGACGAGCGCTATAGGTCGATGATTACCAACTTCTTTTGGCCTGAATTGGATGATATGGACAACAACGACATATGGTTGGATGGTGATACGTGCCACACAGCTCACGTCACATTTTAAATTCTGCACGAGCGATTCGAGGGCATGGTCATCTCACGTGGAGGTGATGTGAACTGGCCACCGAGATCGTGCGATTTGACCCCATTAGACTTGTTCTTGATGGGTTTTCTCAATTCGCAGGTCTATGCGAATAAGCCACAAACCACAGCGGCCCTCAAAGCCAACACAACCCATGCCATCGGTCAAATTCAGCCGGATTTATGCGCCAGAGTCATGGAAAATTGGACATTTCGGATGCGCGCCACCCAAAGAAGCCGCGGCGGACATTTGAACGATGCTATACTATATTCCATACATAATGGCATCGATAGGTCTTTCAAACGAATAAAAAATTTCGATGACATCGCACACATACTTTGTTTTATTTAAATATAAAGATAGGAAGCGCTTAATGAAACCCCCTTTACATATAAAATTGCTTATGTGTCTACTTCACAAATATCGAAGATGACATAAAAAAAAGGTAGGGTTCACTACTGACATGAGCAATGAAGCAAACGGTATATGTTGTGCTGATGGGAAAGTACGATGGTAGTCCCAGAAGTAATTGACTTTAGGAATTTTTTTTTTTTTTAAAGAACTTAACACTCAAATGGGTATGAATACACTTATACACACACTCAGCATATGCTAAGTTTTTTTGGAAAATGGGACAGAGAGAGCAAGAAAGATGTTTGGGCGCAGTGGTTATTCCGCTCCATGGGTGGCATCGAACATTTAATGGGGACACTAAATTCTTAGTGGAAGTTGACTTGTTCTTAATTTCTAATCAACTACTTATCTTATTTGATTTTTGTTAACTGATAAATTGAATATCTGTCAGCCGAGGTTCGGATTCGAACACCGAATCTTCCGATTTGGAAGCCAGTCCACTATCCCTTGAACGAAGTTTCACAGCATGAAGCCGCGTTTTTGCGTCGATTCACAGCCATGAATGAAACATGGGTCCATCACTTCACACCCGAGACGAAGGAACATCCGAAACAATGGATTCAAAGGGTAGAAACGGCTCCAAAAGAAGGCGAAGACAGTTCCATCTGTAGGCAAGGTCATGGCGTCAGTTTTTTGGGATGCGCGTGGGATAATTTTCATTGATTATCTTCAGAAAGGAAAAACAATCAACGGCGTGTATTATGCAAACTTATTGCAGCAATTGAAAGATGAAATCAAGAAAAAACGGACCTATTCGTCATCGGGATGGCCAAAATCAATGAGTTAAAGTTTGAATTGCTTTCTCATGCACCCTATTCGCCAGATTTAGCCCCCTCGAATTATTTTCCATTTCCGAATTTGAAAGAACTCGGCGGTAAAAGATTTGCTAACAGTAAAGAGGTGGAGTCTGAGGTTGATGGTTATTTTAAGGAGCTCGACGATTTTCACTATAAACAGGGTATTGAACATCGCTGGGAAAGGTGTATTGAACTAAAAGGAGACTACGTAGAGAAATAAAGATATTTTTTCTCTGGGACTACCTTCCACCACACCCAATAAAAAATATCGTGTTGGATCCCAACACAGTTTATTGCCACCGACCAACAGAAGAACACGAAACCGAAAGTCAACAAAACACATGTCAATTACATTCTCCCCCTTTCTCTCTCTCTGAGGTATGGCGAAGTCAAAACGAGATCAGCAAGCGTCACTCTTGCACCAAATCGATCATGGTTGACTTGGAGACAAGGAAAAAGTATGCACTATTACTTCCTACCCTTATGCCAATAGGGGGCATTAATTGTTCAAATATAACACTTTTGAAACACAATATAGTAAACCCACATACATAGTCTCTAGGAGCCGAATGTGAATGTACTGCAGTAGTAGTTAAAGAATTTCAAATTCAAATGGTCATTGACTTTCTATGTAAAACCATGATTCTCTGCTAATTTTACAGCTGTAACTAAAAGCAAGGTTTCATGGGAACTAGGGTGGAATTTATACGACACTAGTCTGTTAACGATCAAACTATTCACACATAATAAAAAATTAAATTATAACGTGCTGGACATGCAGTAATATTTTTAACTCATCCCTTTTGGCTCCAAGCCAACCTTACTTGGGAAATAATTCTAATTCAGCTTAGAACATATCGTGAGAGACAATCATCCATTATCTGTAAATTTTTTTAAAAATGTACGCAGGTATAATAGTCTTTTTCAGATGACTTTGTTCGGTATGCTTGTTTTTAAGGTAGAGAGGCAGATTTACCATCTCATGTGCAGGTTCGTACCGCCAGCAGGCTTAAGTCTGATTGATTGCGATCAACTATCATTGTGATCGACCGTTGCCCCCGCCTTTAAAATAGATTTGATAAATTGGTTACAGACCGCATTAAATAGCCACAACCTATACATTCGCAGTCTCGGATACGATGTAGAACAGAACTCATCAGAAAACTAAAAATTAATTATCCACACTGATCGCACATCACAAAACCAGCACCAAGGTACAATGCGCCGACAGTCAAAGAGGTTGCCTTTCAATTAGTCGATGATGAAGACAAAGGATCTACAGATATAGTGCAGGTTTCTGAATTGCATCGTGCTTATGATCCATTTCAATATCCGTCGACGTTTCTAACAGAGGAAGATGGTTATTATCAGCATCATCAGTAATAAAATGGTTCCAACTATGCAGAGTGATGATCACTACAGAGATTTGTTCAATCAGTATTGTGCCGACATGATGGCTAAAATGATATCGGAAAGAATAACCTATAATACATATGTATGTCGGAACTAACAACAATTGATAGTTGACGATTTTATTCATTTAAAAGATGCCTTGAATCAAGATGTAAATGCTGCAAATATTGGACAACATGTTAACTTGTCTTCATCTTTCACCGGTTCTCAACTTGGAGAAGGAAAAATCCTTTCTCCCAGCACTAATGGCAGTAGCGGTGAAATCGAACTGGGCAATAGATTAAGTCGCATAGTCTACAACCTCGAACATCTTATTGATGCAATATATTCTGGTGCAGAAAATCTTCTACAAAGAGACTATCATTGGCTTTGTTCAAGAGCAATAGTATCACACAGAAACGAACACAGTCAATAAAATAACTAATTTTATTTTGCAAAAAGTTCCTGATGGGATAAAACGATATTAGTTAATTGCTACAGTCAGCAATCTTGAATAAACAGTAAACTATTATTGAAGAATTTTTAAATTCTTTAAATCCTTCTAGCCTGCCGCCAGAGAACCTGATGTTAAATATCGGTACCCCCAGCATGGTATAACTCTACACACTTCTCCCAGCGATGCTCCCATCTCTCTAACCCGTCCAAATAGTAACATACTTGGCGTTTTTCTCTGCAAAATAATTGTTCACGAAGGTAATTGCCTCCTCATTTGACGGAAATCTCTGTCCTCCGAGCGCAGTTTTTAGATGAGGGAATAAAAAGAAGTCGCTTGGGGCTAGATCTGGTGAATAAGGCGGATGGTCAAGCAGTTCAAACCGTAATTCATGGATTTTCGCCATGGCAACCGCTGAGGTGCGAGACGCCGGTTTGTTTTGGTGAAACAGGATTTTCGTTTTCTGCAAATGTGGCCGTTTTTCCGCAATTTCTACCTTCAGCTTGGCAAGTAATGATGCGTAGTATGCTCCTGTAATGGTTTTTTTCTTTTTGAAGATAATCGATTAAGATAACTCCTTTACTATCCCAAAAAACAGTCGCCATCACTTTCCCAGCCGAAAAAACTACTATTTTGACTGAATTTTTGTTTCGGGCGTATAATGGTGTATCCAAGTTTCATCTACAGTAATTAATCGGCGCCAAAACTCGGATTTATTGCGCTTAAACTGCGCCAACAGAGCGTTGGAAATGTTCATTCGAACACGTTTTTGGTTTAACGTAATTCGGCGGTCGTCTAACACCATTTGGTGAACTTTAGCAATGTTATCGTCAGTGGTTGCAGTTTTTGGACGTCCCGAACGTTCATCATCTCCCAAGCTCTTAAGGGCACGTTTAAATTCAGCTGCCCAAAATTTCACTTTGGTAAATGATGGTTCAGAGTCCCCATACACAGAGTCCAACTCATTTTTGATTTGCGTAGGCGTATTGCCTTTCAAAAACAAGAATTTAATAACAGCTCGATACTCAATTTTTACCATTTTCACAAAAAACACTCACATCGACTCACTCAAACGATTGTCAATTAAAACCTGCGCGTCCAAAATGACTGAAACTTCGGTAAGTAACTGTCAAAAGATGCACAACTAGCATTCACTAGCTTTTATTGACGAGTGCCGCTATCTTTACGTTGCGGTCGAAAACTTTTCAGACAACCCTCGTACATATGTATGTATGTATGTATAAGAAATATGAGTGTTTTGTCCATGATGGTTAACATAAAAGCAACGTAAATGGTATGACTTATTACATTCAATCTACCCACCCTATACCCAGTTAAATACGTTCCGCTGTTACGTAGTTTGTTTTCTATTTTCTATGGCAAAACTAATAAAATATAAAAAAAAACTAATAATAATAGGTGTGTGAATATGAAATGTAAATTTGTTTGCTCAAAAAACTCATTTATTTAAACAACATAATGAATGAATTCAATATTCAAAGTATTGGCCGTCGTTAGGTATGACTCTTTCCCATCTTTCTTACAATTAATGGATTCCGCGCCAATACCCTCGTATTGAGGGCGACCATTCATCAAGCCAATTTTTCACATCTTCGTAAGAAAGAAAGTGCTAATCCCACAATCATTGCAGCACGAATGATCGAAACAAGTAGTAATCAGAAGGGGCCAAGTCTGGTGAATACGGCGGGTGGGGGAGAACTTTCCAATTAATACTTCCTAAATAATTTTTTTACTTGGTTTGCAACATGTGGAGGAGCATTGTCATGATGGAAAATAACTGATGCATGTCTTTGGGCATATTCTGGTCATTTTTATTGCAATGCTCGTTTCAATTTTATCAGTTGTTGATGGTAGCGATCCCCAGTAATCGTTTCGTACTACACCATTCTCTTGTGGTCCCACTAAATGCACAGCATAACCTTCTTTCCGTGGATATTGCGTACTGGTTGCGAGTTGATGGTTGGACTGGGTCTACCCATGATTTTTTGCGCCTGGGATTGTCGAAATAAGTCCACTCTTCATCGCTAGTGACAATTCGATGCAAAACACTTTTTTTTTTTGCAGATCAAGGAAAATTTCTGAAATGGTTTTTCACCTTTCGATGTTCCTTTCTTTGATACGGAGCCCATTTTTTTATTTTTATATCTCTCCCATGGCTTTTAAACGTTTAGAAGCAGTTGTACGATTAACTTTCAATGCTCCTGCGAGCTGTTCCTGTGATTGAATTCTGGTCTTCCACGGTCTTTGTTGTCGATACCAAAATCACCACTTTTGAAACGAACAGTCCTTTGAGTTGGAGCATGTTCACCATAAATTTCCATTAACAATCGATGAATTTCAGCAGCGGTTTCCTTTAAAAAAAAAAAATAATGTAATAAAACTGCCCGCAAATGGTCCTTATCTGGCACAAAATTCGATATTTTCAAAGCGAAAAAAAGTTGTTTGAACAATCACAACCTATCATGAACTGGATTTTATTGACAGATGTTTACCCTCCAAAATACCATATTTGTTGTCATTGACACATACCATAGTACTTAAGCCATTGTAAGTCAACAAACAATAAGAAATTCTCCATCTGATTTGTTAGATTTCACCCGACCACTATA
The DNA here is from genome assembly GCA_963966105.1 of Volucella zonaria. Lineage (NCBI taxonomy): Eukaryota > Metazoa > Arthropoda > Insecta > Diptera > Syrphidae > Volucella > Volucella zonaria. Next base: position 164,540,538 of record OZ014532.1, read on the forward strand.
AAAAAAAAACTGCGACGCTGACAAAAAAATGAGAGCTACCAGCGAATTCTACAAACAAAGGAAACAGAAACAACATTGGTTTCCAAGAAAGAAAACACGCTACGGCAAAAATGAAGTTCGGAAGTTCTATTAGTAAGTATCCGAAGGGCAAAAGATGCGCTGTGATATGATTTCTTCCAGCTTATACTCATACGAATGGAAACTGGTGGAATTTCAGCCATTGAAGCAGAAGCGACAAAGCTTGGTTATTGCTAAATAGGGGCAATTTGTTGTTTACAAATAACTTTAGCCTTGAAATGTAAAAAAATTTGTTTGTTTGGGTTCCGCTGCAAATTCAAGCAACAACTCAACCGTAGACAAAAACAAAAAAAGCATTGTAAAGGATCCTTATCGTTCCAGGTCTATTGTATGGCGCAAAATCATAGACTACATCAAAATCGGTTGAAAATATTTTTGGTTGCTTCGAATAATATTTTGTTCAAACAACAAACTGTATGGGGTGTACAGAGAGATTAATCTTTTCATACGAGCTAGGATTCACCAGCTTAAAGCCTAAAGTAAAATACGTAATTAACTTAGGAGTACAAGACTCTACGCTTAGGGACATGTTGAGAGAGAAGCAGAGTCCCTTCAAGTATACAAAAAATTGGAACAACTATGTGTAAAAAAGAACTGAAGTACCGACTTTGATAGCTTGTCCACAAAGGTTTATAAATGCTGAGATGATGCTGCATCAAATCATCTGTTTGGGAAACGAATATATGTCAAATTACTGGAATATTCGCTTAATATGACCTATACCATGTTTTGCAGCAACTATAGAGACTACCCCTGCTACTCGTAGTTATTGGTTTTAAGATTCGGCCCCGGATAATGTGTGAAAGTTGCAGTGTGGATTTTAGCCAGCTAGAATGACAACTGACCAAATTTTCAGACTAAAACAAATTCTCTAAAAGAGAACAAAGAGTTTGAGGTCGAAATGCACCACCACCTGTGTCCCAGTTTAGGTTTTCGTCCTGATAGCTGAAGATTCCTGAAAAAATTGTATTGCGGGGGAGTCTATAAAATAAGGAACCTCTGATTTCGAGGTGAAACTTCTTAAAAGGCCGTAGCTTTCTAACGTATTCAGCTTAAGAAACTGTTGTGCACATTTTTGAAAGAGAATTTCAGTGTACATAAAGTACTAAAATTTCGCCGAGTTCGATGAACGCCAGCCAAAATTATGGCATTTTGAAAAATCGTTGGACCAATTTCATCAGAAGAATGCGTTTATCTCGAAATTTTTAACTTTTGGGTTAACTTTTTTATCAAAACTTTTGTTTTCTCTTCATTATCTACGATTTTTATGTATGACTTTTCCACCTACGAACAACGGAAGTTATTGCAAACCACTATTTTATTCAGGCAAAATTCAGCTATCAGAACGAAAACCTAAACTGGGACACCCTGTGTAATATCTGCAAGACGATGGCTGTAAGTGGGATCCCGTCAAAATTGATTCAAAAGTATCAAACGATAGCTTACGTGTCCAACAGGGAACGGGCTATCCGAAATTTTTCAAACTTATTTTGGATTTCGAAGGGAAATGCCCTGTGCATAAATAATGTTTAGGGTAGTTAATAAAACGGAAGTAACTATCTTCCACAAGTCCAGCTGTTGGGATACGAAATCGGCATCAACGCTCGTGCTCACCGAACTATTTTAGAAGCCCTTATGTAAGTTGAAGATAAAGCGTAACCAACTTATGCATACCATAGACGCTAGAACGACTAAATATATGAGACAAGAGAAAAAGTTACACAAAGTTGTTAATACATAGATACAACTTTGAATTATTTAAGAAGTTCACCTATCTCATAATTGACTAACCATAATTTAATATGCTTCTGACGTTGAACCGCTAAGTGACTTCTACTCGTATAAGGCACATACTACGGTATCTTGAGCGGTAGCCATCTCCTTTCACCATTCACCAGGTTCTCTGAGGGCATTTTAACTCGGGTGCTTCTATCTAAGAAATCTCTTGTGTGTACATCATTTTCATAGATTTCAAATCAAACTTATAGAAGGTAAGACCAAGTTAGCTCGCACCCAAACCCAAACAAGTTAAGTTTGGGTTAAAAAATTTTATTGGTATCTCTCCAGGTTTTAAGAATGTAACCCATGTTGAAACTTTCAGTTCTAGTTATATGACCATGATTAGAAATGTTTTGCCATCCGATTTAATGCATTTATGATTATGATCAATGATTGCATGTTTATGCTTTTTATGAATATGTTACTTGACACACCGTTTTCTATTTTTAAATAAGAGGTACCAGTTCTTGTCTCACTATCTTAGCACACAAAAAAACACAGACTTCTGTACAGTACCGACCAAAAAAAATGCCATCAACGGCAATTACCGTTGCTTTATCTCTTGTAATGGTAACCAATCGGTTTTTCCTTTTCGGGTATTTGTTCCCATTCTGTAGACATTTAATTTTTAGCAGCAATTTTAGTGTAATTGCTCTTCTGCTAGTGTTTGCAAATTTAATTAAGTTAGTAAGTAAGGAAATACTCGTACGACTACGAAACGAAGTACAAAAACTATTTTCTTTTGGTTGAACCAATTGGAATATGTATAGTAATAATTCGGAACAACTATCGACTGGATGCAAAGGAGCAATTATTTTCGCTGTTAACAACGGAAGATTCATGCAGGATGTTGATCTGGAGTTTGGTGTTGAAAATCGGGGCATATCAATCGCAAAGTTGGTAGTGGACGTCCTCGAAAAATAACTCCCCGACAAAATCGTGAGATCAGAAAGCAGGTAAAAGTCCATCCCCTGAAGATTGCTGTGGAAGTTACTACCTACGGTAATGAACATTTATAGGTTATCGTAGGAATACATGCAGTTAGACAGAATTTATTTTTATAGATAAAACTTTTTTACAAGTTAGTTTTGAATTTAAATGGATACCAGCTATTAGAATTCAGTCAAGAGGAAGAGCCAGTGGAGGATGTTTTTTTGGGTATAAGAAGGATCTACAAGGTATCAGCTATGAATTTCGAATATTTGAACGAGTTCCTAGGTGGAGTGAAAAGTAAAAGTAAAAAGCAAAAAAGGTTATGGTGCCTTTTAGGCAGACATGCCAAATTTCAGTGCGATACTGTCTTTAGTTTTCTTTTGACAGCTGATTGTTGTTGACGTGTTTGGCATCATGTTGAGTATGGAAAAAAACGATTTTCATTCTCTCATAAAACATTATTTTTTGAGACACAAAACGGCGAAGGAAACAAAACAAAAGTTGGATAAATATTATTGGGCTAATGCTCCGTCAGATTACACTGTTAAATATTGGTTTCGAGAGTTTCGTGGTGGCCGCAACTCCACTACCGATCAAGTCCGCAGCGGCAGGCCCTCCGATGCGGTTACAGAGGACAATGTCAAAAAAATACATGAAATGGTGTTGGCTGACCGGAAAGTGAAGGTGCGCGAGCTAGCAGATACCACAAAGATTAGTACTGAGTGCACACGCCATATTTTGGGCAATATTCTGCATATGAAAAAGTTATCCTGCCGCTGGGTGCCGCGAATGCTCACTCCTGACCAAGAACACGAACGCGAGAGCACTTCGAAAGATTGTTTGGACTTGCTGATGCGGAATCGGACGGACATTTGGCGTCGATTTGTAACTGGATTTGGATCCCTGGGACTATTATCTCTCCCCAAACCTCAAAAGATGGCTCATCAATAAAAAATTCAGTTCACGGGAGGAAATCATCTACGCCAAGGAGGAGTATTGTGCAGACCTTCCGGAAAATTACTTTTCGGACGGGATCAAGAAGTTAGAAAATCGATGGAATAAGTGTATTAAACTAAAAGGGGACTATATTGAATAAAATAAAAAAAAAACATTTAAAAAAAAAAAAAAATTCATTCCCAAGGAGGTTACTTTTCACTCCAGCTAGTACATACCCAAATCTTTAATTTAATAATGCGACTCTTCGGTTACTCCCAACGTATATTAACTGCAATCATTGGAACAGTGATTTCGAAATATTTAAAGAATTTATAGAACGAGAAAGGGGCTGTAATTTAATGATGGTTGGTGACCTGAAAGGAACAATTGTAAATGAAGCTGGAAACGAAAATTTAGAAGTTGGAACTCAATGCAAACCAAAGACGCCGTCCTTAATGCAAGTGGGGTAAACTTAATAGATTTTTGTAATTCTTATGGGTTGAGAATCCAAAAGGGAACTACCTTGTCAGATATGGGTGGTGAATTTACTTTTGCTGGTAAGCAAGGAAGCTCGGTAATAGATTATAGTCTCGTTGGTGGAAAATGGAATGATCACGTCGTCGATTTCAAAGTTGAACATGTCCCGTTTTCGGACCACCTTCCAATAGTTGTGACTTTTGGACAGATGGCGTTGGAACAGGAAGAAAGCAGACCTATGATGCTATTGGATGGAGTATTCCGGAGTATCAAGATAAGCTGGACATATCTCTTCGAGGCCAACACGTATGCAACTTAAGCCAGTTAGAGGAAACCATTAAAGCATCCTATTCGATCTCTTCCTCAAGGAACAGTAGGAAAGACTGTACGGCTCCTTGGTTTGATCTCGAATGTAAAAAAGCCAGGCAGTTATCGTTTGCTTGGCTAAGAGCATATCGTAGTTCAAACGAGGGCTATTTAAAAAACCTTTATTTGCAAGCAAACAGAGAGTACAAGGTATTGTGTACACGGAAAAAATCAACATTTTTTGAAGCAGAATCGAAGCCAGAATGCGAGAGAATTTTGGAACTTGGTTAGGAAGTTGAATGGCAAGAACTTAAACATTCATCATGGACTATGGTCTAATCATCTCGCATTTTAAGAATTTATTAAATGCAGTACAAGTAAGACACAATTTTCACTTTCAGCCACTCAACACATGGATCAACGATAATAAGCTCTTCCAAGAGTACCAGGCAGGTTTTAGACCAGGCTATTCAACGATTAACCATAGCTTTGTTTTGAAAAGTATTGCGGATTCATTTCTCAGCAAAAAGAAGAAGCTATATGCGTTTTTCGTGGATTTCAAGACCGCATTTGATGCGGTTGATATGACAGGCTCTATAACATTGGTATGTCAATAAAATTTGGCAGAGTCATGCAAAATTTATATATTGACACAATGGCGGCAGTTTGGAACGGTGAAGAGACGTCAAACAAGAGTTTACTATGAGCCCAAACTTGTTTGCTTTGTTCATTGATGATCTCGTAAGCTACTTATCGTGCTGCATCAAATACGCGGGTCATATAATCAAGACACGGCTTTTCGCAGACGACATCGTGCTCTTGGCGTCTTCTCCTGATTCATTGCAGCTAATGATCAATCGGCTTTCGCAATATTGTGAGTTTTGGAATCTGGTAGTGAATTTGGAGAAATCCAAAATTATGATTTTTAAGAACGGGGAAGAAAGAAACTCTGTAAATAGAAAATGGTATTTCAATGGTGAGGCCGTAGAAATTGTTAAGGAATTTAAATATCTCGGAGTTTATTCCACAAAAAGTTTAAGTATGGAGAATAATCTGAAGGAGAAGCTGACAAAGACTAAAAGGGCAATCGTGGAATAGATGCACACTGTAGCAAATTCCGGGTTTTCGAGGCGGTATCGGAATCAATTTTATTTTACTCAACACAAATATGGGGAGTGAAACAATATGAATATTTAGAAAAGCTCCTCCGCTACTACATAAAGTGAATTTTTCGACTACCACCAAATATGCCAAATTATATGATAAAGCTGGAAACTGGATTGTCACCTCTCTTTATTCGTACCCTTAAAATGCAAATTGATTACGTGCTTAAGATTATGAAGATGGAAAATCAGAGGCTTCCGAAGATAGCAGCCCTCCAAGTCATAAATGATGAATCGAGCTGGTAAGCTGAATGGATGGATCTAACTACGGAGAGATTTCTAAGCAACGCCAACGAATCGCAACTTAACCACATTTTGAAAGAAAGAAATTATTTTCGAGATCAAAATAACCTCGATGAAATAGCAATGATGGTCAGGCTACGGGGAGAGCTGATACACCTAAACTTTATTCCTCACAGAGAAGATTTACCCATCTTCTGCTCTTTGTGTAACTTGGGTGAAAGAGATGATATTATCCACTTCATGGAGAAATAAGAAGCAACACTTTTGGAACCAGTTTTTTTGACGGAAAACGAAGTTATATCTCTGCTAAACAAAATCGAAGTTAAAAAACTATACCAATGGGCAAAAGTTTTATGGTGCGATGAAAGCAAGTTAAACTTGTTCTCGTCAGATTCCATTCGCCATGTGCGAGGCCTCCGGGACAAAGGTACAGCCACAGATATCAAGTTCCGACAATTAAACACGGGGGAGTGGGGTAAGTAATCTAAATCAAATTTTGAACAAGACTTTTTTTAAGGTTCATTCTCTGGCCAAGGAATGGGTCAATTGGGTCAAGTAAGGGGTCGGATGAATGCTCAAATGTATCAGGAAATACTGAAGAACCATATGCTTCCACATTTGCGGATTATTCCAACACGATAATGACCCAAAACACAACAGCCGGTTGGTGAGAAGCTTCTTGGAAGAGAATGTTAAAGATCGATGTCCATCTAATTGGCAAACCACACGTCAGTCTTAGTGACTACCCAAAATATTGGCAACACCGTATTAATGACAAGCTGTTGTCACTTTGACATACAATAGGAATAGAGTCGTCTTGTGAGAATAAATAAAGTTTTTCTTATAAATACTGCGTTTCTTCATCATTTTCTCAATAGAGGAAAATGTTGATGTTTTGGAGTGACCAGCGCAATCTCCCGACCCTAATCCCATAGAAAATTCATCGGATCCACATTTGCGAACATCTTTAATATAATAATTTCCTTCTAGTTAAATTTAATAAAAATCGGCTCTGCATAAAAAAGTTTGTTTAAAATTTTAAAATATTGCCATGTAAAATGGCAGAGTTCTTATTTAAGACAAGACCATACTATTTAGACCTTAAGGTAACCACAAATGTAATAAAACTCCAAACCATCCTCAATAAGTGTAAAACTTTTACAAAAAATTTTAACAACAATTGCTTTAAAGTGATGGGAACAATAATAAATTCATTCAAATTATACCACAAACAAAAATAAACACAACAAGTTAAGCTTTTTCATACTTCGCACGCACATTCGAGTGCTATAGCACTTAGAAAACATGAACAGTGTTTTTTTTTTTTCTTCAGTTTTTATTTTTATTTTCTATGCTCAACGGTTGCGTAAGTACGAGTATTGCTTTTGACCGCACTTTAACGACTACCGCCGGTTACCGGTCTTTAAGTGAACGTCCCAATGGGAATGTTCTCCTCCAAATGTGATTATTGCAATTTTCATTTCAACAGCCATTACTTACTCGATGACAACTTTTTTTTCACTTTGTTGTGTTTATTTTTCTTTTTTTCTTTTTTTTTATCTCGACACTAACTTTACGCGTCGGGTTAGGTGCTGGGTACTGCTACCCCCCTGGCACATGACGCCGTGTTGACAATAGACAATCAAGTATGCAATATCTGTGCGAACACCTGATTAAATCTGAATAAAATGATCAAATTGAATGGGCAAATTCGAATGCGAAAATGACACGCCACACAATCCAACAAATCAGCTATGGATAGATACAATATATTGTGCTTAGATTCACAGATTGACAGAACTTAATAATGGTAAATTATATTTTATTGGAAATCTTGTACAATGATCACCAAACAGCGCAATCATAAACCCGTGTGACTCTGCAGAAGTGACTGGAGTGATTAACAAGATTATAAATTGTATAGTATATGGGGAGTAGACAGCTCGCAATACAAACAGAATAGAAAGAAACAAACTGGTAAACAATAGTCTTGTGCGTACAATTGAAGCAGAAAGCGCGTGAGCGTATTGTGTACTTGTATCCGTTCAAACGTGAGTACCTGAAAACGCGCGCCAATACCAAATAAGATACAAAATAATTAGTTAACGTACGCGAATTAATCAAGAAACTGAATACTGCATGCACCCCATGACAATAGCAACAGCCAGAACATTTCCAATTCAACATATAGACACGTTACGGTGCTTTGACACAAAGCGAAAGTGCATTCATTATCGCCGACACGCTGGAAGAGGTGTATTCAGGTGCGGCATTTAATTTGTTTTTTTTTTTTTTCGGCGCACCAACTACTTGACGTGCCTGTTAGTGTTGCTTGTGGATGAAAACTGATTGAGCTATCAAATGTGTTGCAGTTCACATCTACCATGGTTAGAATTATTAAGATATCTTGACGTAAGTAGGAGTGAGTCCCAATTATAAGTCCTCGAAATGTATTCTTTTTCGGCTCAGTAAATGGTGGCGCTTTTAAACAAAATCAAAAAACTCACTTTATTTTGTAAGCTTTTATTCGAATGGAAAATTTTCATAAGGTACGAGTATACATACTCGTAGTTCATTGACTTTAATCATCATCTACAATATGTGTACAAGTTCAATGTAAACAGTGAGCCACGTTAACTAGGTTTAAATATTTTCCAACTCATAAAGCGAGCACAACTGATGATTTGTATGACACATAGGCTGCCTATTTTTACACTTGAACTGAACTTTCAATAACTATTTTCTATCTAAAAGCGTAAAATTGCATTGGATACAACGTCCACTGTTAATATAAAGAAATTGCGCAAGAAATTTATTTGCTCTTTCTACGAATAAACCATCTTAAGTAGCTAAAAGCGACAGCATTAGGCAACATTCCACATTCCCCGATCGGTTGGCATTATCGGGTCTACCATGTGAACTATAAGAACGTCTTAAACAATTCAGTATCATGACGTCTAACCAGTATCAGTGTGTCCCAGTAGACCAAATTTTCACACTGTGAACAGTTTGGAAAAGACCAGAAAGTTTTAATTGGCCTTGAAGCCGTTTACGACAACGTTCATAAAACACGATGCCTGAATTGTTTATTTGGAAGAACTGATCCGGAAGAAGAATTATTGTGCTTTCCTTTTTGATTCTAGATTGTTCGTTTAAGGTGGAACTTCTACACCAATGATAGTAAGTCCATAATATCCGACGTATTCCAGATGACACACTAGAAAAAGGTACAAATGACACGGTAGCAGCTTTAGGAAAGAACAAAACAGTGTTGCAGTCGCAAATAGCAAAATATGCAAATAACATATAATACAGGGTGCGGCAGAACCAATTGAACAGTTTGGTGGGGTAAGTGTTCGGGCGGTGGTGGGGGTAGGCAGCCGCACTAGGTTCTGTTCTGTTCTGTCGGTATCCCCAATCAGTAGCAAACACGGTTTGGACCCGAGTACATGGTGGCTTTGCCGTGCGTGCGTTTTATGAAAACAACCGATCTGTGATTGCGACGCCAAAGAGCTTTTCGGCGACGCTTTAACATTCCGCGCAATAATGCTGTTCCTACTGCGAACACAATTCGGTCCTGGATTCAGCAGTTGGAGGAAACTAGTAGCACACTTAGAATAGATACACATGATCCATCAGAACACCAGAAAATGTGGAGCTAGTGAGAGCAGCACTCAAGCAATCGACAAGACGTTCTGCTCGAAGGCACGCTATTGCATTGGGGGTTTCAACCCACAGCTGGAGGAGGATTCTGCATTTTGATTTGAATTTCCATCCCTTCAAAATAATGATGGTTCAAGAATTGAACCCAGCAGACTACGCCAACCGCCAAAATCTGTGTGAGGAAATTCTTGCCGCTTGAGAAGGATTCTGCACTTAGATTTGAATTTCCATCCCTTCAAAATAATGATGGTTCAAGAATTGTACCCAGCAGACTACGCCAACTGCCAAAATCTGTGTGAGGAAATGCGTGCAGCGATCCCTCCTGAGGCAGCATTCTTCAGCAGCGACGAGGCATATTTTCACGTAAGCGGGATTGTGAATAAACAAAAGTTTCGCTACTAGCCTGAAAACAAGCCCCAAATTGTTCACATTCTCCTAAACTAACGGTGTGGTGTGCCGTATCACAATTTGGAGTTATTGGCCCGTATCTCTTTGAAGAGGGAGGCGTGACCGTGACCGTGAATTCCGGGCGTTATGTTTCAATTTTATAAAATTTTCTGCAGCCCCGACTGGAAGTGGCTGTTGAAGAAGAGCGATTAGGGGATGTTTGGTTCCAATAGCATGGGGCTACAGCCCACACAGCCCGAAATTCTCTAAATGCCTTAAGGAAAGTGTTTCCCGGACGTCTAGTGTCCTTGAGAGGCGACGTGGGGTAGCCTGCGCAGTCGTCGGATTTAAGCATATGCGACTTCTTTCTTTGGGGATATCTCAAAGAAAAAGTGTTTAAACGTCGCCCCCAAAACCTGCTAGAGCTAAGGGAGCGAATTGTTGAAGAAGTGAACGCGATACCCCTCGAAATGTATCAACGGGCTGTTCAAAACTTTAGGAATCGGCTGCAACAATGTATTGCAGCTAACGGCCGCCATCTTAAAGACATTATTTTTAAAAATTAATGCGTATAAAATGGTAAGTTCTCCGGATTTCAAAAATAAAACCATTTGTTTCATATATACCCTGGTTTTTTTTTTTATAACTCTTCGAAACTGCTCAACTGGTTCTGCCGCACAAGAAGTTGTGAATGTGGGATGTATGTATAGTGAAACTAGTTCATTGTAAATATTTTATCTCAGTCTTTTAAAGACGAAAGAGTAATCGCATCAGTGATAAAGTGGGCATCAGTAGTAGCACCAAAAACATCATCAGCCCTTAGTGCCTGCAGACTAGTGAAAACGAAAACCGGACATTCACTTGGGCGCTCAGCGAAAGTGTAGTGCCAGTAATCTTTCTTCAACCTTCCCTGAAATTCCACTGAATTTTCAGAAATAATGCGCACCATTTGTTTGATTTTTCTGCGGCCTGGAGTGACCTAGATGACTCACCGCTCACCCTTCCGAATGAGTTAAAAGTTCTGTTCGTCACGATATAGTTCATTTCCATAAGGATTGTATATGTCTTCGCAATTTAAATTAAAGAGAAGTGAACTATAAAGTTATCGTTCTTCACCAAGAGACGCCACTCCCTAGATTGGTTCCGGGACTATTCGTGAATAACATATTTCTTCTGGGCTAGATTTTCAGAAAGTCGACTTCTTATTCTTGAAGCATCTGGAGTTCTGGTGTCATTCTGTCAAGTCACCTGTTTATAAGAGTAGATTCAAAATATACATAGGTCACTGAGAAGCTTTTGTCATTAGTTAGACAAACCGTCTTTTCATTTCTCTAGATGAATCGGGCCAGTCAAAAAAAAACGTCATGTTCATTCATGTTGACTGAACATTTAATTCTGCCTAATACATTTAGAAGAATAGTGAGCATGTTGCCACTTAACTGATGATTTACAAAGCAATTGTGCACACATGAAACTCAACTATCTTCTACATTAAAGAATGATAGAAGCGGTTGGAAAACAAATCAGACTGACAAATCTGATAGAGTAAGAAACTACTTGTACTTCCACCAGATTTTGATATAACTTTCCGGCTGGTTATTCTCTTAACGTAGCTGCGGACCTGGTTAAATCAATTATTTGCTGTCTTCTTTTCGTCAATGCTGGATGGTAGTCAACATTATAGATAATCAAGTCGCAGAGTAATATGTTATGTCCGGTAGATGATTACCTCTGACATTGCGCTCCGTTTCAAGTTACAGCCCATATAATTTTTAAGCTAGTACACGTCCAAAAATAGTTTTGGACATTTTAGAAAGATAATTTCGTAGTGCATACAAGTCTTAAAAGCTTTGCTGTTCCATTTTTTTTAATTAGAACGCATTTTTCTTAAAATGTTTACTTAATAAATTTTCTGAAATTTTATGAAATTTTTATCCTTGCAAAATTTCCTGAAAATTATGTTTAGAAACTTTTTTACGTACGATCAACAGATTTTGCAGTAAAAGCCATTTTTCGTCAAACAAAAATTGCTAAAAAGAAGTGTACCTATTGAATTACTCATAAAATCGCTTAGATATGTTTATGTGATCCTGAGAAGGATGTTCGAAACGCCTTCCTTCCATTTGAATACACTTTTGGGCGCGTTTAACCATTTCGGATGGCAGATTAACAGTCATCAAAATTATTTTCATCTCTTCTGAAGTGACACTAATATTTTCTTGGAGCTCTACCAGACTCGACATTACTCTAAAATAAATAATAAAAATCCATAGGTGTTAGGTCAGGAGATCTCGGTGGCCAAGGGTTGGGGCGAAATCGACCAATCCCTCGTTCGTTAAAAATATGGTTGAGGAACGAAGTTACCCCGCTGCTACTGTGACAATGTGATCTATCTTGTTGAAAGAACATCGTCCTTCTCTGAACAAGAGGAACATCTTCAAGGAGCTCCGGCAATCGTTCTCTAAGAAGTTCCAGGTAGTAATGGGAATTAACGGTTTGTGGAAGAACGTACGGGCCTACTAAGGTGTTTCCTATTAATCCAGCCCAAACATTTACGCAAAACCTCCTTTAAAATAAACAACACATTTTGAAGAAGTTGTTTACAATAATTAAATTCTTACTTTTGACAGGATGTTGTGCGTATTAAATGGGGATTGGAGTCTGACCAACGCAATGGTGTAAATTATGGTGGTTTGTAACCCCATCTCTTGTGAACTGCGCTTCGTCAGTCCACAGAATATTCTTGAGGAATTGCCCGTCTTCTGCATGTTTGCGCAGTAGCCATTGGCACAATTCCACTCTTCTTTGCGCATCACCTGGTAGTAAATCTTGTACCGTTGTCCAATGGAAAGGGTGTAATCTACAGAGAGTAGAGTAGAGTAGTCTACGGAAGCTGACTGAAGGCTGAACTTCAACAACACGCAAAATCCCATCCTCAACTTCTGCCACCGCTGCGTCTAAACGTCCTTCTTTTTTTTTGGTGCAGTTGACCCGGTATCAACGAGGCGCTGATACGTATCAGCGAATAGCCGGATGCACGGTGTTCTACGATTTGGGTATAATCGTTGGTACTACAATCTTGCCAACGAGGCGTTTTCATTGCAGAACCCGTATACAAACACTAGTCCCGCGAATTCACGTTTTGAATACATTTTGTGGAGATCAATTTATCAATCGGCTGTTCACTTACAGAGCAAAATGTCGATTGTAGATCAGTTGAAACAATGTCAAATTGAAAAAAAAGATTAACAACGAATTATTCTTTGTTCCGATTTTTGTTCCTATTCGACAATTAACTGTTAACTGCATTGCTCATAGGTACGTTTGTTTATTATTCTCACTTAATTTTGTTTGACGAAAAATCTGTTGATCGTACGTGAAAAAGTTTCTATACATAATTTTTAGGAAGGATACAAATTGCAAGGATAAAAATTTAATAAAATTTCAGAAAATTTATTAAGTAAAAATTTTAAGAAAAATGCATTTTAAGTAAAAAAGTGGAATAGCAAGTTTTCATAATTTTGAGTTTAACGAGACATAACTTTTTCGTTGCTGCACAGATGTACCCAAAGCATTTAAGATTTGTATGCACTACTAAATTATCTTTAGAAAATGTCCAAAACTATTTTTGTACCTGTACTAGTTTAGAAATTATAGCGTTTAAAGTGGTTACACCTCCAAACTAGAGGTCACCCACTTTGATGGGCTGTAACTTGAAACGGAGTGAGAATAGACCCTTCCCTGCCATACAATTCCGTGTTCGGCGGAACTTCGGGAATATGAATTTAATATGCTAAACTGGGACACCCTGTATGTACATTAGAGTTGCTACCTCATTTTCTGCACTAAATGTCTGACCGTAAGGTGGACTAAGTAGTACATTTTATGCGAGTATTCTAAATTATCTGCGGTTTCCCGCTGTGAAAGAACTGAGAAAAAACAACTAGAATTGTTTGATACGCATATACTTCCTAGAAACTGGCAAAAGTAAAATCGTGTTCCAAAATTTTTAATTCAAATTTACTCGTATATCGATCTTAAGCTACTCGTATCTCAATGCGATAACGGTCAACAAATTACGATGAATCAAGATAATAGAATTTGGAAGCAATAAAGGTGATAAAAATGAGGATTAAACTAAGTAGATAATGCTGTTAACAAAAACGTACATCTAGCATTTAATCAATTTTGAGATAATAAAAGATTTCGATAGCGGTGCCCGGAGCAAATTCACAAAACAATTAAGAAATAAGGCCTTTTAACGCCATACTATTTTTCACTGCAAAAGTATAATCAGCTGTTTTGTTTTTAAGATCCGCAAATATCCAGCTTTTCTCAACAGGTGTAATATGCAAACGTGTTAGTTTGACGTTGTCTAAAGTCAATAGATATGCTAGTTCCCGTCTCCTTATTATTAAGTTGTTTTTTTTTTCAAAATAACTTTAAACAAATAATAACTGTAATACACTGACAGACACATAGATCGTTAGATGTAATTGCCACGCTTCGTGAAACTTTATGGTGCAAAACCATAACATGCAAATTTTTCACTCAGAGCAGACAACAAAATTTGGGTCTCCACTTATTATTTACGACTTCCGGCATGAATTTCATCGAAAACTACATAATAACCAATTTTTGAGGATTAAGCAATGCCTTGGGGCTAAGTAGGAACAAAAAGACTATTGTTTATAAGATTATTGTTTTTTATATAACATTTAGAGATGAGTTCTAGGATATGAGTGCCGAGACTGGCAATTAGAAAGCAAATCCTGTCGTCCCAGTCTGTGAACATTTTGCGAGCATGCGGTGCCATATATCTGCAATAACTTGCCGTATATTGTTTTCCATTAAGCGGAATTAGATCAGAACATCTTGGAGGATCTTAAACCTTAAAATCACTCCTTCACCAAATTTTGATTTCAATAATATTGGTCGCAGTTTGGCACATAGTCGCATCTCACTTAAACCACATACCCTCTGGATCGATGCCACGTAAATTTGGAAACAAGTATTCGTTGATTATCTTTCTGCATCGGAGTGTAACGCGCGCTCTTTCTTTATTTTAAAATAAATAAGGCCCGATGAGGAGATTAACGTATAACCACCATACAGTACATTTTTGTACTATAGATGTAAGTTAAGTGTCTAAAGAGTTATATACTTGCGGATTATTCTCCCAAAATACGGCAATTTTGTTTATTGACGTATCCGTTGAATTAAAGGGAGCCTTATCGCTGAACGCAACTTTGCGATCAAATTCTGAATCTTGCAATTGGTTTGTAGCCAATTCATTCAGCGAAGGTGCGACGTATGCCACGATTCAACGGTTTCAATTCATTGGTTTGAATCTAGTTAGCGATAAGTTCAAGACCCTTTCCCAAAGTATTCCAAGTTGTAGACGGACAAAGCCCAGGGTCCTTTGCACCCTTTGGTACTGACAAATCCTAGTCTTCTCAACTGCAGCGATATTTTCTTCGGAACGCACTGGTTTCATTTTTGCTGTTGGTCTAGCGTTAAATTAGTGCTAAATCTCTCCACAACACGACAAATAGCAGGTCCATAAGATTGAAGAAATACTCAATAAATTTGCATTACTGAACACTGATTATAGAAATTATATTCTACAATTCCGTAAGGATGATGCGGTGTATTACTCGATCCATAACGTATTGTTAGATTTTATTTAAAAACATAAATTATTGACATTTAAAAAATTTGCAGCTATTTTGACAGGTAGCCATACTTGAAATGGTCACGTGAAATAAGGTCCAACCAAATAAAGCCAAAAATGAAAAATGAAAAATTTTGCTTTATTTCGCTTTAAATCTGGAAATAACACCAAATTTCCGATTTGGCTTTATTTCACTTTGCAAAAAGAAATAACGCCGAAAAAATAATAAAAACAACACCAAATATGGACTATGTTTGGTCTTAGACCCCAGCCAAGAGGGAGTAGGTGCCGCGCTTCGCGCGTTTCATTTGTTTAAACTCCACTTTCCAGGGTGGTTTAGACACTCACGCGACTTCGTCGCTCCGCTAAGGGTACCCGAACTACTGTCAGGGAGGCGCCTATGTAAACAAAAAAAAACAACATATTGCTGTTTCTTCCTAAATTTCAAATTTGGTCTTATTTCCAAATCAAATTTGGCCTTATTTCCATTTTCAAGGCGAAATAAGACCAAAATTTTACATTTGGTCTTATTTCGTTGGGGCTCATTTCACGTCACCATCTGAAATCCAGTATGTAAAAATATACATAAGTTTTGGTTTTTTGAGACCCATATAAAATTTCTCGAAACTTTGTGTTTCCGGATCGACTTTTCTTAATGCTGTCCGTTAGCTTTTTATCAAGGCATATATCGACCTGTTTACCACAAAGCCGCATTGACCGCGGATTATACAATATGTTTTCAGTGTATACTTTATAAGCTTCACAGATCGGTATTTGTGGCAGTTTCTCGTGCCGGCTTTGTTTTTAAACAGTCGAACAAGAGACCTTTTCTCCGGTACCCCTCATCATTTTATTGAATAAAATTCAATAGTTCAATGTTTGCACGTGTTGTGTGCCTCGTAGCTCCATCCTGTTGGAAATAAAGATCATCTGTGTCTATTTCTTCAATCAGAGGCCACAAAACATCTTCAATCATTTGTCTATAGCGCTCTCTATTGACAGTAACAGCTATTCCATCAGCCCAAAAACCACACCAAACAGTACATTTTTGTGGATGTAATGATTGTTCTAAAATTATTCGTGGCTTTTCTTCTCCCCAGATGCGACAATTTTGTTTGTTGACGAATCCACCCAACGTGAAATGAGCTTCATCACTAAAGATGATTTTGCGTGAAAAACCAGCATCATGTTCTAACAACCATTTGACGGAAGTTCTGCGTTGATTATGATCTGTTGACTTAAATTCTTGTGTACATTGAATTTTGTAAGGATGCAAACGCAAATCCTTATTTAAAATACGCCAAACGGTCTATGGATGAATGCTTTAATGCCACAGAATCGATGTTGTGATATCGATGTTGAAGGTTCTTTGGTGACACTTTCCCCGACAGAACCAGTTTCTTGAAATTTGTTCACTAACCATTGAATTGTTGACTCATTTGGATGATTATTTACAACAAAAAAATCACGAATTTTACGATATGTATTTTTTAAAGATCAACTATTTTCATAATAAGTTTGAATACCTTTATGTTAATACGTTGTCCTAGCGTATAACTATCTACGGTTAAAATTGTACATGTGTCTACTTCACAAAGATAAAGTAAAAAAAAGGTAGGGCTCAGCAGTCATTCACTACTGACATCTATTGTAGGTCCGACTTTTGAAAGACTTTTTGTGAGAGGTTACACGACTATGTTTCTTTATTTATTTGAAATTATTCCTCCAAAATCCTAAGCAAAGTTGTTGCGTATTATGTCTGATTTAACAGCTATCGGTACATTTTTAGTATAAAAATGGGTAGCCAGATTGAAGTGCTCGGGGTTTACAGCTCGGTGTAGACGACCAGAATTTTTTACTGAAAATCATTGTGAACGATTAGGCACTTTTCGAAATAGGAAAATCACTGCTGGAACACCAACGACTATTGCTCCCTCGTAATGTGACTGTATGTTGCCCCACTATTCAAAGACCAGTGCATTATACGGCCATTCTTTTATGAGGAAGCTAGAAGCATTTAAGTAACTAAACACAGGGTGACCAAGCTATGTTCATGCCAATATGTGTGGAATAGCACATCATTCAAATGTAGCACCGTCTTGTTGGAATCAAAGCTCGAATAGCGATGTTGTCGAGCTCTGACCACAGAAAGTCGGTTAACATCGTTATATACCTGAGACCATGTCGCCATGCCATAAACCGCACCAAACAGTCAATTTTTGTGGATGCATTGATGCTTGGCCGAACACTTATGGATTGTGTTCGCTCTAATAATGGCAATTTTGATTGTTGACATAGGCGCTGAGCCAAAAATGGGCCTCGTCCGAGAAGTTGATTTTTTGGTCAAAATTCGGATCTCCGGCCAAGATTTCTATCTGGTCACCCGTTAATAAAATATTTCAATAACGTCAACACGTTGTAGTGACGTAAGCTAAACATTTATAAATTGTTATCAATTGCTCTCCAGGACTGTCAAATATGAACCGACAAATGTCAATCAAACCAAAATCACAGACATACAAAATTACCTCACCCAGAATGTAAATATTTTGAGCTTATGTATGTCAATTCATGAAATGTATTACATATAAACGCTATACATATAAAAAAAAAAACGGTAAACATATTGTATTCAAAATTGTTTCATTTACTAGACCACAATATTGATTATTAAAAAAAAACTGGATTCACTCGAAATGACTGCCTTTTGCTTTAACACAGGCTTCCAAACGGCGTGGCCATTGGGCTACATATAGCGGCACGTACGGTTTCCATGGAGATCGTGGACGCTGCTCTGGTTAACGCTGTTTTAAGGCTTTCCAAATTTCTGTGGGGAGTCTTGCAGGTCATGTTCTCCAATTCATCTTCTGCTACTGTAAAGCCAGGAATATTGACCCTGAGCCACTCCTGCGTGGTTTTGGCTTTGCGCGATGGAGCCGAGTCCTGTTGGAAGATCCATCTGTATCCAACACCTTCTAGCACATCTTCTTGGTAAACCTTTGCACCAGTTTTTATGCCTTTTTCCCAGAAATGGAGGGATGTGACACCATGGTGATACCCCCCCACCAAACTATTACGGAAGCCGGATGATTCCTAGTTGGAATAACTTTTTTCGTTTCCTTAAAAACTTCTTCCACGGTAAAAATTTTCTCATCCGTAAACAGAATGTTATCATGGTCGTTGTCCGCGTGCCATTGCAAAAGTCGCTTGCATCTTTCCAGCCCCAAATCAGACTAGACATGGATCCGGTTGATACATGAGAACGGTTTAAGCAAAAGTATCTTAATAGAGCAAATGGATGGGCTGTTAAGAGGTGTAAAAACGACAAACTTAGTCATTTTAGGAGATCTTAACCACTAATTGCGATTCTGACAAATATTTATTTTTAATGTCGTCGTACGGTTTAGACTCGCTTGTAAATGAACCAATTCGCATAACAGTCCAGTCACAAACATGCATTGACCATATATTTGTGAGGCTGCACAAAAATTGTCAACTTAGTGTTACTACGAGGGCGGGTCAATAAGACTTTTGGATTAAAACACAGATTTTTTGATAAAAAAATAATTTTATTTTTCAACGTAGTCTCCCTTGAGCTCTATACACTTTGTCCAACGCTTCTCCAATTTTTTTATCCCTTCCAAAAAAAATGATTTGTCGAGGTCCTCAAAATAGGCCTTTGTTTGCGAGATGACTTCATCATTGGAGTCAAATCTTTTTCCACCAAGCCATTTCTTCAGGTTTGGGAACAAGAAGTAGTCGCTCGGAGCCAAATCTGGAGAATAGGGTGGATGAGGGAGCAATTCATAGCCCAATTCATGGATTTTTGCCATGGCAACTGCACATGTGTGCACCCTTGCATTGTCTTGGTGGAAAAGAACTTTTTTCTTGGCCAAATGAGGTCGTTTTTTTTGCAAATCGTCATTGAATCGGTCCAATAAGTTGGGGAATATTACCATTGATTGTTCTTCCCTTTTGAAGGTAGTCAATGTGGATTATCCCGCGTGCATCCCAAAAAACAGTCGCCATAACTTTATTGGCTGACAAACCCACCTTGGCCTTCTTTGGCGCCGATTCACCCTTAGAAACCCACTGTTTTGACTGTTGTTTGTTCTCTGGTGTGTTTTGATGGATTCATGTTTCGTCCACGGTTACAAAACGGCACAAAAACTCCTCCATATTGCGATTAAACAACGCCAAACCTTCCTGTGAAGTTGTTACACGATTGCGTTTGTGGTCGACTGTGAGCAAACGCGGCACCCATCTTGCGGAAAGCTTTCTCATGCCCAAGTGATCATTCAAAATTGAAACCACTGAGCCATGCGAGATCCCTACGGCTTCCACAATCTCTCGCACTTTCAATCTTCGGTCGGCCAACACCATATCGTGAATTTTTTCGATTGTTTCGGGTGTAGAGACCTCAAATGGGCGTCCAGGAGGTTCGGCATCTTCAGTGCTTGTACGGCCACAACGAAATTCAGTAAACCACTTTTTTACCATTGAAATCGATGGTGCAGAGTCCCCATAGTATTTATCAAGCTTAGCCTTGGTCTCGGTAATGGTTTTTTTTCGCAAGAAATAATGCTTAATAAGCACACGAAATTCACTTTTTTCCATTTTCTCCTCAAATTAGTGAGTAGTCTGATAAAAATAGCTGTCAAACACAAACTAACTGACGCAGCAAGTTTAAATTTTGACAGGAGTCAACTGACAGATGCCTGTTGACAGGAGCAGTGTTGCTGTTTCAGTAAAGAGGTCAGGAATTCAAAAAGTCACGGACTTTAGTAAAGTACTAGACTATAAAATTACTGATCACTGTATGGTCAATTTATATATACAGAAAAAGAGTTCGTGTAATGTAGATAAATACATACCCTTTCCGCTAAAATACAAAATTAACTACTCAAAATTGGTAGATGACCTTAAATTTGAACCATGGTACTTTGTATATCGGGAAAGTAATCCTTCTACCTCTTATGACACGTTCATGAACATTTTAAAAAGCCATATTCATAATTCCACGAGTGTCTTGCCTCACTCACTAAATGTCTCAAAATTAAAGCGTCTTAGACCTTGGATTGGAAAAAACCTAATCAAAATTATATTCAAAAAAAAATGAAATCAGGAAAAACTGTAACCTACATCCTCAAAATTCCAGGCTTCAGCGTTATTGTCTGAAGCTGAGTCAAGCTGTAAAACATGAAGTTGAATTAAGTCGAGACAAATACTATACATATAAATTGTGTAGGGCAATATTAAAGAAGAATAGAAAGTGGTTGACAGCATTCTGAACAAACAAAAAGATAAAGTCAGTATTTAGAATACGAGTATTCAAGTCGAAAACAATATAATTTACAACTCTTTGGATATCGCTAATAATTTTAATAAGTTTTTTGTATCTGTTGCTGCTTCTATGAAGCCTTATCCCCCTCAAAATACTTGTAGATGTGAATTGTATTCAGACTTAGTTGCAGATGATTTTCAAAGGGATAGCTTTGTACTGGAGACTTTTACATCTTTTGAAATATATAAAAGAATAATGTCGCTAGACAATAAAAATTCCAGTTCTTCTGGTGGTACGAGTATAACCAATTGTCTTCTTAAAAAAATTGCTTTCTATGTTGTTGATGCTCTTATGTTTATATTTAATATGAGTATCAGTTGTGAAATTTTTCCTACATCTCTGAAAGCTGCTGAAGTTATCCCACTATTCAAAAAAGGAAACAGAACTTTAATGAACCAATACAGACCTATTTCGCTACTTCCTACATTAGGAAAACTTTTTGAAAAAGTAATGAAAGATCGTGTAGTGTTATTCTTAATAAGTTTTTCAGTGACTACCAATTTGGGTTTCTTGAAGGCAGGTCTACAGAAGATGCCATTTAATTGACATGACAAAGGCATTCGACACGATAAATCACAAAATTCTTCTAGATAAGCTCTACAAGGCTGGGTTCAGAGGACATCTTATAATTGGTTTGCATCATATTTAACAGGAAGCTCTCAGAAAGTGAAGATCGGGGAAGTTTTTAGTGATGACTTAGTGATGACTTTTAGATATTAGTGTCCCTCAAGGTTCAGTCTTGGATCCTATTCTTTTCCTTGTCTACATAAATTCAATTTTCAAGCAAAGATTTACAAGCAATATAACAGCTTTTGCGAACGACATGGCACTTACTTATAGCTATAGCACCCTATTAGAATCGATGGTAAAGTCGCAAAAAGACCTACAACTTCTGAGACAGGGGTTTGCAAAACACGAACTCGTTATAAGTGATAAAACGAAACTCATTTGCTGTAATCTGAAAGGATTGGATGCGATAGAATCCAACTTATTTTTTCACTCCACAGCATGTAAGAAACTTTTTCTATCTACCCACTCTTGTGGTAGAGTTAATTATTATCAAAATCATTGTTGTACTAATAGTTGCTTTAAAATTGAATTCGTTAAAAATTTTAAGTACGTAGGCGTATTAATTGACGAAAACATGACCTGGAAAGCACATACAAGTGAGCTAAAAAAATATATGTTATCCGTTACTCGGAAAATATATATGCTTAAGCTATATTGCTCCAAAAAACTGCTAACAACTGAGTGTACAGTTGTACATAGTCTCGTCAACTCAAAGCTACAATATGGCGTGGAGCTTATTCTAATGCTCTGGAGCCATTGTTAATAGCACAAAAACATATCATACGGATTATTTGTAGTAAAGGTAACTTGATTGTCAGTTGGCCTTTGTTCTGTGCTATGCGTGTACTATCGGTAGCATTTATGTCTATAAAGTTCTCGAAGTGTTCTTTATGCGAAGCGGTTATAGTTCCACACTCAGAAGTTCTAATGTTTATGATTTAAGAATAAATTCTAGAGGTTTAGTTAATATCCCTCATTCTCTAACTTTTTTACTGTAACAGCACCCAATTTGTTTAACCTATTGCCATACGAAATTCGAAATTTAAACGTGAGCACTTTGTTTTTAAGGAGAGTCAAAAAAATGGCTTTTTACATTGGATAATTCTTCGGTCAAAAATTTATTAATAAATAGAAGTTAGAAGTCTTATTTTGAATTTTTGTTTTTTCTTAATCTTTTAATTTTTCGAGCAACTTATACGGGTAAATCTAATAACATTTACCCGACACATATGTATGTTCTAGTTCTCTTAAGACTAAAGAATGACACCTATCTTTACTATTATTCCAAAAAAGAAATGTATATATGTAATTTGATTTTTGAAGTGCAAAATTATGGAATAAGAATAAAGAATCTATATATAAATACGTGTTGGCCATTTTTGTCGTACACTTTTACACCGTTCTACTCAACCGAATGGCATGATACTCATACCATTGGAAAGGTAATTTCGCGTAGATGTGCAGAATGTGTTTTTTTTTGCCAAACGGTTGAGCAGAACCTTGGTAAACACATTTAAAAAATTAGGTAATTTTACAACATGACAGAAAAAAAAAGTCTGCTCGCCTTTGAAAGTCAATGGTTTCTTGACCAGGAAAGATGCTAGGGATAAGCGTATAATCGAATCGTTTTTGTGCATTTGGTTCATAAGGAATTTTCTTGACTGCTTTGACTCATAAAATGTATTGTTTTGTTTTTTATGGAAGTGTGTGACTGCGAACGTCACTACACGATTGCAAAAGAGTTTCTTAACTAAGTGGGATAGAGACTAAACAAAATGAAAAAAAGAGGAACATAGTGACAAGTGACGGGCGTGGTTTGTATAAAAGGAGAGGGAAATTGCCATTGATGAGATTTTACACGTATTCACAGACAGGGTCACATGGATAGGGGCGATCAGTAGAAAACCGGTTTTGATTTTCCAATATCTGGAAAGTTTGCCATTTAGGTTAGTTTATCTATGATTTGTTAGTATCTGTTCACATTAGCAGGACGATTGTCCGAAAGAGAGGGAACGCTTTTTATTGAAGTGGGAAGAAGAAGGGTTATTTCCACCGAAAATCCATTTCTAAATTGCTATTGCTAAATTGGATAATCGTTGAATTTCAACGACGGGCGAGCCTAGTTACAAATAAAAAAAAAATATCCGATTCCTTGGACACGATCTTCTGCTTCCTAAGAGGATTCTCCGTATTCGTTCACGCACTGCATTTATTACCGCATTCGTGCGGACGAACACTTCTTGGCCTGTCCTCTACTCCAGATAATTCGCGAAGCCCGATAAACGAATATTCTCGGTATTCCGAGTGGTTTTAGCAACTCGAAAATTTGGCCAGCACTCTTTGCGCACTTTTGCAACGCTATTACCGCAAATCGGTTCTCTTCTTTAACGCCGCACTCCATGTTAATAGTTTGCAAACTGAAACCAAACTAACTACTATTCTTCACTGATCAGTGCATGTGTTCTGAAAAAAAGTTAACAGTTTTATTCCCGCAAGAAGTCTTAAACGATAAACGCTGGAAATTGTGTAACAGCACTTATGGCAGGACTAGGTATATCCCTAGGTTTGACAAATATTTGCAAAGCGTACAGGTTTTGTTTTGTAAGCCTGGACAAGCCAGAGAAGGATAACAACTATTATGGATAAAGTCAGAGGTTGCGCTAGAACTAAGAACAAACTAAGAATGCTTACAGAGTAGCTTCTTTGTACAAGCCATGACGTCTTCGAACCATCTGAAGAAAGCTCTTTACGAATTTGCTTTATAGGATTCGGAATATTTTTACTATCTTTGAAGCGTACTCAAATAACATAGCTACTTTTGGATATGATATGTATATTCAGGAGTTTATCCTTTTAGAACAGGATTTTTTTTTTTCATTGAAAATCAATTTTTAAATTTATTAGTACTAAAATCTGAAACAACAACAAACGCCTGTATACTCGTGTCTACTCATCTTAATCTTAAATCTTAGTCTTAAATCTTAAATGGCTATACTACCTTGATCAAAAGGTTCCCGGAATGTATTCAGAAAATTGGAAATACAAGTTTATTCATTTAAATCTACGTATATTGTCCCCTTCAGAGTAATCCCCATCGACTGCAACACACTTATGCCAGCTATGCTTGATTCAATCCTCGAAACATTTTTTATATTCGGTTTTCGGTATGTCCATCAGTGATTCCTGCGATTTTTCCATTACTTCCTCTCGGCTGCTGAAAGGCGTTCCCCGTAGTAGTTTTTTTAACTCAATTGAACAGAAAAAAGTCACAGGGAGCCAAATCAGGTGAATTCACTGGCTGTTGGATGGTATTTGTTCCATTTTTCGTCAAAAAATTACGAATAATGATGGCACTGTGCGACGGTGCATTATCATGGTGAAAAATCCACAAGTTTTCTGCTCACAATTCTGATCTCTTTCGGCGAATTGCTTCACGCAAACGTCTCATAACGCCCAAATAATACTCTTTGTTTACTATCTGGCCTTCTGGCAAAAATTCATGATGCACTACACCGTTGTAATCCATGACTAAAAACGACGTAGTTTTTTTGGTCTTGGCTCATTTGGTGAACGCCATTCACTTGCCTGATGTCTGGATTACGTGTCGTACTCATAAACCCACGTCCCGTCTCTAGTAATGATCCTTTTGAAGAATGTAGGATCGGATTCAGCCTCGAAAATCATCTCTTTTGCGACGTCAACACGGTCTCTTTTTTGCATGAAATTGAGGTCTTTTGGCACCAACTTTGCTGCTACACGACGGAAACCCAAATCATGAACCAAAATGTCTTGGACGGATCCATAGGCAATGTTCAAGTCCTCCGCTATCTCTCTGATGGTTAATTTACGGTTATTGACCAACATTTCTTTTACTTCATCAATGTTTTCGTCAGTTTTCGATGTCGGTGGTCTGCCACTGCGTTCATCATCTTCGATTGACTCACGACCACTTTTGAACCGCTCATGCCACTGGTAAATTGCCGTTTTCTTTAGAGAATCGTTGTCGAAACACTTTTCCAACATTTCCAACGTTCGCGCACCATTAAATCCGTTTTTTACGCAAAATTTACGAGTAATACTCGTACAAGTTCGTTGCTGCAAATTTAAATCCATTTCTAAAATTGTAAAAAAAATCGCCAACACACACAGAGATAGATGTATTCTTGGCTACGTAACTTTTGCAAATGTCAAGCTATGACGCTAAGATTTAGAGGGAATGTCAACAACAGATTTAACAACTTAACAAAAAAAAAACACACCCACATGGTGGATGTGGTCGGGAACTTTTTGATCATGGTAGTATGTAAGCCATCAGATTTAAAGAATATTATTGTCTTCTTTTTATTTTTATTATTAGATATTCAAATGAAGTAGTACATGACCACGTAAAGCTTGTATTGTCTTTAAATTACATAATAAAGTTGAAACAATAAATCAAAACTGTTTTTCCCTTATCCTTGAAGTTTAAGTGAAAGTTATAAATTATTTGAGTCATTATGTAGACGCAAATTTCAACAATAACAAATTTTCAAATATTTTCTCGTTCAAATTGCAGATGAGTACTTCCCTTGTATGATGTCATATAATCCAACCATTGATTTTCTTCTTCATTTTGACAAAGTATTGTTTGTGTAACCATTTCTATAATCGGATACTTAAACAAGAAATTTATTTGCTTTCCAAATCAAACTAAGCCTCTTTGGAAAATGTGCTAAATGTTATAATCTAAACATCCGCTTTTTTTTCTGGTTTAGATTGAGTTCAAAATTAAAAGTTTCTTACAAGTAAATTGAAGGTAGTGTAGTTTTCTCATTAACCTGAAAACGTTATCAGCACGTTTCTGTTCGTTATAGCTCTCTTATATGTATATGTTGTAAGCCTTAAGTCAATATAAAAATATTTAATCTACCTTCCACCACTGCACCGTCCCTTGCTCAATTTATTCAGCTACATATTTGCTTACTTAAATTTCAGTACCGATAAAGCAAATAATTGATATTTACTACACTGTTGCGGCACAAGGCATCTGCAGTTTGCGTTGCATGCCAGTTCAATGTGTACAAGTACAATATATGAATGTGTTTACTCCTTTATGTTTGGAAGTCCGAGTATGACTGGTGTTCCAAAGTCGGGACATGTGCATACGGTTAATTTGTTTAGAAAACACACGCATTATCCTACATTTGTAGGGTAAATAAAGCGTAACATCTCAAAATGCAATGAGAAAGTTCTCCCAGCGAAGGCAATGTACCCCCATATCCAGTAGATTCTACGAATGCTTTGGTCTTTTTATAACAGATCCGCGTGTATTTTATGTGTCGGCACAGTTATAAAAGTGCACATTGCATGCTAATAAGCTAAAACGGCAACAAGATGCAGAACATTTCGAAGAAAAACCAACGCCAATACTGCCACACCGCCACACCGCCACAGATGAAGTGTTTTTTCCACACAAGTACAAACGCAGTATTTACTTGTTATATGGCATTCGTATGTTCGGATAGTTGTAAATGTAACGCTGACATTAGACTCGTTGAAGTTTTTCCAACTCGGATTCGGTGGATGCCGGTTTTTCTTAGCGACTAAGGTCAACGAACCATCTCCGACAATGACTCCTTCTATTCGTTCGTATCCGTAGTTTGTGTACTAAAGATCTTTATTTCTTCTGTTCTACTGCACTGTTTTGAATGAGTGGTCCATAATATTAAGTAGGCTTCTCCTGTGCTATTCACTTCTCACTTTCGTATCGTGACAAGTAAATGCGATGCGTTTGCTAAAAACGTGAACGAATATAAAAAGCCATTTCAGGAATTGCATCTTTGCGGTTTTGTTATGCCTTTATAAAATGGCTGGTGGATGTATCATCTGTGTACATAGTGTAATTCCCTTCTCCTGTTTTGAGTGTATCTGGAATCGCTGGACATGAGTGGGGTGATCCTTTAGGTAGTTTTGTTTATCTAAAAGTAAACTGCTCTCGATGGATTTAAAATAGAATTTTCTTCAAAGGCCTTACATCTGTAGCTGGTCTTATAGAATGAAAATATATACATACTCGTATGTATGTATGTCGGTGGGAGCACAGACGGGACAAATTTGTGTTCTTTCAAAAATTAAACGTTTTCACTTTTATTAATATTTCCGGAGTTTACGTTTTCGTGGTTTTTCCCTGGAAGCCGAGTTTTCATATTTTTAGATTTTAAAGTATCTATTAGACATTCTTGTAACCACCAAATTTACTAACAGTACTTAATGGAAAGTATATTCGGGGAGAAAGGCATTCTAAAATGAGGCTTCCTCTTGTTCAATCGATAAGACTATCGGGTGTGAACGAGAAAATGTTATGAATTGAAGTAGGTCGTTGAAGAGGCCTACATGCATATGTAAATATGTAAATACTTACCTACGATACATGCATAGGTACAGCGTGTATTTCAGTGTTAAGAATTCCTTAATAAAAAATTGAATGCAACACAATGTTTTTGATGACTGACCAAACCGATTGCAATTTAATTATTTGATATACTCAGGGTACTCAAGTTCTGTAGTTCTTGCTTTTGCATAAGGGCAAAACTAAAAAGAGTTGACCTTTGCTTCACAATAAAAACTATTGCAGAATGTTTGGGACATTTTTTTGTGGATTTCTGTTCGATTTACGGCATTCATAATGGTGCAACGACTGCTATTTCCAATTGTTTCGTGCTTAGGATTACCATTCGTCAAATCTGCAACGTCAACGTAGTTGTGAACTCTTACAGAATCAAGCCTAGTCTTAGCAGCAATTTTTAAATTAAAAACAAAAAAACCGAATATTAGTTATTTGTAAATAAAAGATTCAAACAAAACTAGTTCCACTGATAGTATAGGTTCCTTAAGGGTTAGGTCACTCTAGAGGCCGTAAAAATCACAAAAAAGATTTTTTTTTTCAGGAAAAATATAAAATAAATCGAGTTTCCAAAGACAGAAGTTTATTGTTGAAGTTTATTGCGGCAGTGCAACGTTTCTCAGGTGGCCTCTCTTTTTTGGAAGGGTATACGGCCTTACCAAGAGCTCCTGTAAATTTTGAGTTATGATGAGTCACTAAATTTTTTTTTATTGTGTATAACAGCAGCTAGAGAAATACGTAGGATTTTTTCGATATATTAATTTTTGGCCGAATGGCGCACTTCCAAAATCAAACGTGCAAAACTCGCAGAAAACTCACCAGCAAATTATTAATAACAAATGAAGTATGCCATATAAAAAAAAATTCTACGTACTTATTTAGACAATATATTCGGAAAGATCTAGTCAAAATTTGAAGTGAATTGGTTGAAAATTGTTCAAGTTATGGGCGCGCCCAACTTGAAAAATGCTATTTTAAGATAAACGCGTTTAAAATTTTAAGTTATAGAAAGCCTACCTGGCAGCCTTGTACTATGCTTTGAAAAACAAGTCCTTCGAGATATTTCCCGGCCCGGAGATATCATTTTTGTGGTCTTAAGAGACCATTGAAAGCTATAAAAAAATATGTATATTTTTAAAATCTTAGAGTGGCCTAACCCCTTAAAAAGAAATACAACTACTACAGGGTTATCCACGAAGCTTGAAGATTTATTTCTTTGCATAAGCTAAGAAATCTACGAGGATGGATTAATTATAGACTTACCGTAATGTTTGAACAACGTAAAATACTGGTAGTTGTCACACGAACTTGCTTTTATCCATTTTCGCAAAATTTGACTCGGTCGTCTAATTTCAATTGCTATCACATACAAACTAAATTTGACAGTAATCTATTGACATGGGAGTAGCGTTGGCCACCAGGGATATTTAAAAAAAAACAACGGATTTATTGATCTTTGGTATATGCCATATTCCATGAAGTACAAAGCCAGTCAAAGCGCGGATTCTTTTTTTTGGAATTTTCGATGATTTTTTTTACACAATTCTGGCAATAGATCTTGGCTTCGGCACATAAACACAAAGTTAAATTGGGTGATTTTGACGGCTTATTGTGTCACCAAACGTGAGGTGATCCAACCAACAAATTTATTACTCCAAACTTTCCTCGTGTCGATATCACTTTTCTCCAGATCAAAATTAACCATCTAGGTTAGGTTAGGTTAAACAGGGGTGTGATGGATATGCCATCACACAGATACCAGGCACCAAAACGGGCCTATCGCGATCCCTGTGAAACCAGTTGAATTTGTCTTCAAATGGCAAAAACCTAAACAATCGCCCTGGTGAAACACCCAATTTTCTTGCAAAGGCGAAGAAGGCCTTTGAAGTTCGTGCCGTCTATTTCCTCTAGGTTTTCGAAAAAGTATTTCCCTAAAAATGTTCTTCGACTACGCGATATTGCCTCGCATTCACACAGTATGTGTTTTATGTCCTCAACAGCTTGCAGATCACCGCAGACTCTGCAGATATCCGTATGTGACAATTTTAGTCTCTTTGCGTGTTGCCGCAGGAGGCAGTGTCCTGTCAGGATTCCTATTACTGTCATAAGCTTATCCTTATTTAATTTTATTAACTTCCTACATCTTTTGCTGTCAAAGAGCGGCCAATATGTCCCCCCGCAAGACTTGACCACCTTAGATTGGCAGTCTTTATAATTTTTTCCTTGATAGTGCCCCTCACTATGCAAAGGGGTGGTTTGATGTTGGCAACCTTAATATTGTCAAGTAGCCCTCCTTTTATTGTAAGCTCGTCCGCTTGTTCATTTCCTTTAATACCGCAGTGTCCTGGAATCCAGCACAGTCTTACCCGGTTCTGACTGCATAGTGCCTTAAGAACTGTGCGACAGCCCCTGACTGTATCAGAGTTGACGTTGGTTGATTCCAGATTAACCATCTAAACAAAAATAATTATTTTATAAAATTCTAACAATTTGAACTAAAAAGTTTTTAAAAAAATAAGCGATGATGCAGTCTGGGGACAGATGCACACTAAAGAGTCACTTAGTGTCCTGTATGGTTTTTAAATCACTTAATAATGGTCTTCTCCCTATGAGAAGTTTGCTGTTCTTCTAGTCGAAGGAACAATTTGAGTTGTTGAGGGAATAATTTTCGGACATCGACTGCTGGCACAATTTTTTACAATTATAATAGTAGTGTTTAACACTAGTCTATATTTAGTGCCAATTTGACATACTCGTACTTTTTTTTTCAAATAAGCAAAACTCCTAATAATTGTAGTGGTGTTGCCAAATGCTCGCGGCTCACTGGGCTACTTTCTCGTCTAGTTTCCGTAAAAAAAAATTTTGTCGCCAGAGGGCTCTGAAGGCTTGTAGAAGAGTTATTACATGTCTGATGTTTGGTGTCAAGTGCTGTGACACTTCGTCCGTTATTTCTTGTTATTCGATTGTGCAACTTTTTGCTGTGAATTATTTCAGATTTTTTTTTTTCAAACAATTACTGCAAAATGTCTGACTATGAGCGATTCTGCGAACAGTTTGTACAGCAAACAGAAGACAGCGATGATCTGCCCGAATTCTCGGAAGGTGATACAGATTATTCACCAAGCGACACTGAAAGTGATTTCGAAGATTACAACAGTGACAAGAGTGATGCTGATTTTATCGGACAAGAAATGCGTTTGGAAATCGCTGCTGAACCGGACAAAGCTCTCAAGTCGAAAGACAAGAAAATTCAGTATGTACGCGATCCAATGCCAGCATGCCCATCAGTCTCGACAATAGATTTCACTTCTCGTCAAGGTTTGTTTTGAGTTTTTTGTTCAGGCGCTTTCATTTGAAATTTTTGCATGGCCAACATCATTTGCGAAATCGCGCATCAGCAGTCCAGTGACTGGGGTTTTGCTTTTTATCGAGCCAGTCGAGAATATTGTAGTTTAAATGACCAATTTATACGGTGTTCACAAGCATGGCGTCACGTGGAAGCCGGTTAATGTGTCTGTAATGCGCGCCTTTTATGGACTTTTGTTGTTGGCTGGGGCATATCGGTCGAAAAGCGAAGCAACTGATGAGCTTTGGACTGCTAAGCATAGGCCACCAATTTTCGCAGCGACAATGTCACTTATTCGCTTTCGAGACATTAGCCAATCGATACGATTCGATAACCGAGAAACTCGCCATAATGTTCAGCAGAGTGTACGCGATAAACTGGCACCTAATCGCGATTTATTCGATCTGTGAGTCCAGCGCTTGAAAGTTATGTATGTTCCTGGCAAATTTCTGACTGCTGCCATTTCGTGGACGATGCAGTTTTCGACAGTACATTACGTCTAAGCCTGGAAATATGGCATCAAGGTTTGGATTCTGGCCGACGCAGGATCGTTGTATGCCTATAATATTCAAGTCTACTTTGGCCGTGACAGAAACTGTTCAGCAGAAATCAATCAAGGTCAGCGTGTTGTTCTGGATTTGTGCCAAGGTATTTCTACTGCGTGTACATGCCTTTATATTTCTCTTATCTGTGATTCTTTCCGTTTTTAGGAATGAACGGACGCAATGTCACTTGTGACAATTTTTTTTACATCTTATAGTTTGGCACTCGAGCTGAAGAAGAAGCAAATTACAATTGTCGGCACCATAAGGAAAAATCGCAAGGAGGTACCGTCAGCGCTAATTGCCATGAAACGAAAACCAATGCTGCATACCGAAATTATCTACAACCATGCAGATCGTGTCACGATTGTGTCATACGTGCTTCGTAACTTTGCTTTCGACGTATCATGCAGACGTCCACTTCGATCCAGCTGGCCAGGCAAAAAAGCCCAAATAATTCACTTTTACAATAAAACCAAGGCTGGTGTCGACACTCTCGACCAGATGGTTGGCACTTATCGATGTAAACGCAGGACCAACCTATGGCCACTAACGTTGTTCTACAACATTCTTGACATTTCGGCCGACGATTGTTTTTGTTGAACTTAGGCGAGGCCTTATGTAAAGACAATATCAAAGCTAGGGCACGAACACCACATGGTATATTACATGCGGCAGAAGTTTTTCGTCGTGTGCGAGATCCAAGTTCGTCGATTTCACTGTACTCCTCTTGCTTGAATTCTCCATCAACATCATCACAAGCATCAGCATCTGTCGAAATGCTAGCGGTCAACATATTGATTCATCAGCCAACCACAAAAAAAAAGAGCTAGATGTCACTCCGAACGCAAATGTTCACAGTGTTCGTTGTGACATGTGCGTGAGACCAACTTGTACGGAACATCGTTTTATTCTTTGCGAGAAATGCGAAGTACGATACTTCATCACAAATGAAATTTCAGCATTCTCCATTCGATTCGACCTGTCTTTTTTTTTTCCTTCTTATTATATTTGTAGTTGAACTGTTATTTAATTTTTTTTTAATAATAAAAATAACAAAAATTGAAATTTTCCGCAACAAACCAGCATATTATAACTTTTTTTTTAACTCTACAATCGGCTCTATAAAACCTTGTTTCAAATTGACACCAAACATCAGATTAGCATCGCAAAACTAAATATAGACTAGTGTTAAGTGAGGACAAACTGTAGATAAAGTCAGAATAACAACCGACGACGTAAGCCATCAGTATTTTCATAATAACTAGCCATATATTTAAGTGGTGAGAAGCCATTGTTTAGGGATATCCCTCTATTGACTGTTTTAGTGCTGCTCACATCTGCAAACGTACAGTTTATTATATCCAATCTTACCTTTAATCCGATCCAATCGCATAAACCGCTACAGAGTTCAGTTCTATTCAAAGGATGGCATCAGAACTTAAGTTTCCTTGATATAAAAGAAAGACCCGAAACCTAATTCTGTGTCTACGTAGTAAAAGGATTTTTCTTCTTTAGATACTGCTGCATCCACTGATTTTCTTTTATGATACGAGTATATATGTTTTCTTTTTATATCCATACCGGTAGTCATCATGACATTTACTCAAATATACACACTAGCGTTTCAATATTCAATAAATACAATCGCTATTGCGATTAATTACACATGATTTTTAAAATGGTCCCATAAAAGCCTCTCAAAAAATATTAATTCTTTTAAAATATCTTATATTTTCATGCCTAGAAATGGGAAAATCACATAGAAAAACCCCTAAAGCGGGAAAAAGTACTAAAACATATAATTATTCTCAAAGTATGTTAAATAAGGTGAAAAAAACTCACTGAATCTAAGGAACAACTATAGATTTTAGCCAATACCTTAACTATTCACGAAGGAGTCTTCGTGACTTCGCGATAGTCAGACGGCAAACCAAAAATTACTTCGCTTAATACTGAGTTTCATAAACCCAGGAGATACCGAAAATATTAAGAAAAAAAGCTTATAAAACCCAGATGAACCCTAAATCGTGTCTGATCAGAAGGGCGTTATGTTCAACTGAAGCACTGAACTAAGCAACACTTGAACTTTCTGTCCTTGGACCTACATATTAATGAATTTTGTTGTATTCTGCTATTAGAAATCCCGTCGTCGCAGGAAGACTTCAATAAAATAATCTACTCGAAATTCTATTTCCTAGCAAGAACGGTGTGTGAAGATGACGCCTTGACAGCAAAAATTCCAAATATAATTTTTTTTCGCCAGCTTCAAGAAGAATGGGCGTATGAATTGTTTGACAAAGTAACAAAGAGAGGAATAAGAAACCCACGTTATTACTAGATGGAGTGAAAAGTGACCTCCTTGACCGCCAGAATGCGCTGCTACTGCAAAAAAGGTTATGGTGCCTTGAAGTCCGTTCATACTATATTTAGGCAGACATGCCAAATTTCAGTGCGATACTGTCTTTAGTTTTGTTTTGACAGCTAATTCTTGTTGGCCTGTTTGGCATCATGTTGAGTATGGACAAAAACGATTTTCGTTCTCTCATAAAACATTATTTTTTGAGAGGCACAACGGCGAAGGAAACAAAAGAAAAGTTGGATAAATATTATGGGGCTAATGCTCCGTCAGATTACACCGTCAAATATTGGTTTCGAGAGTTTCGTGGTGGCCGCAACTCCACTACCGATCAAGTCCGCAGCGGCAGGCTCTCCGATGCGGTTACAGAGGGCAATGTCAAAAAAATATATGAAATGGTGTTGGCTGACCGAAAAGTGAAGGTGCGCGAGCTACCAGATACCACAAAGATTAGTACTGAGTGCACACGCCATATTTTGGGCAATTTTCTGCATATGAAAAAGTTATCCTGCCGCTGGGTGCCGCGAATGCTCACTTTTGACCAAAACACGAACGCGAGAGCACTTCGAAAGAATGTTTGGACTTCCTGATGCGGAATCGGGCGGACTTTCGGCGTCGATTGGTAACTGGATTTAGATCCCTCGGACTATTATCTCTTCCCAAACCTCAAAAGATAGCTCATCAATAAAAAATTCAGCTCACGCGAGGAAATCATCGACGCTACGGAGGAGTATTTTTCAGACCTTCCGGAAAATTACTTTTCGGACCGGATCAAGAAGTTGGAAAATCGCTGGAATAAGTGTATCAAACTAAAAGAGGACTATATTGAATAAAATAAAAAAAAACATTTTAAAAAAAAATTGTTTTTAATTCCCAAGAAGGTCACTTTTCACTCCATCTAGTAGTTAGGGGTGTATCAAAAGTTACCATCCACAATGTGAAAGAAGTTAAGGCTCCATTAAATCTGATGAAGGGTATGGACTCAACTCGGGTTTAGTTCAGTTTAAAAAGGTGAAATGACACTACAGGAAGGTAAAGAAAGGAACAATCTCACTTTAAACAACAATTTATGGTATGAAACTATGTAACACATCGGCTGAAAAGTCCGTGCCGTTTCTAAGAGAGGGCACCACTTGAATTAAATGCATACCATATTCAGTTAGTACCAACCTTCAAAAGATACGTGTATAAATTTGACAGCCGTTATGAGTGAAGCAACTTTTGTTATTGTGAAAAAAATGGATTCAAAGCAATTTCGTGTGTTGATTTATCATTGCTTTTTGATGGGAAAAAATGCAGCCGATGCAAAGAAATGGCTTGATAAGTGTTACCCGGACTCTGCACCTTGCGAACGAACCATTCGCAAGTGGATTGAAAAATTTAAAAGTGGTCATACAAGCACCGAAGATAATGCACGCAATGGACGTCCAAAAGACGCTGTTTCAGATGAAAACATCAAAAAAGTCCACAAAATGATTACGAATGACCGTAAAGCTCTGAAGATATCAAAAGAGCGTGTTGGATATATCATACACGAATATTTGGACATGCGAAAGCTCTGTTTAAAGTGGGTGCCGCGTTTGCTCACAGTCGACCAAAAACAACAACGTGTTGATGATTCAGAGGAGTGTTTAAAGCTGTTCAACCGCAATAAAGCCGAATTTTTGCGTCGGTATGTGACAATGGATGAAACTTGGCTCCATCACTGCACACCAGAGTCAAGTCGGCAGTCAGCTGAGTGGCGAGCAGGCGACGAACCTCGTCCTCGGCTGGCAAGGTTATGGCATCCGTATTTTGGGATGCACATGGAATAATTTTCATCGACTATCTCCAAAAGGGGCAGACTATCAACAGAGACTATTACATTGCGTTGTTGGAGCGTTTGAAGGACGAAATTGCAGAAAAACGGCCGCATTCGAAGAAAAAGAAAGTGCTGTTTCATCAAGACAATGCACCGTGTCACAATTCGATGAAAACGATGGCAAAATTGAATGAATTCGGCTACGAATTGCTTCCCCACCCACCGTATTCTCCAGATTTGGCCCCCAGCGACCTCAAAAAATGCTCGCCGGAAAGAGATTTAAGACCGAATCGCCGAAACAGAGGCCTATTTTGAGGCTAAACCGAAATCGTACTACAAAACTGGTATCGAAAGATTGAAAAATCGTTCCAATCAGTGTATCGCCCTCGAAGGCAACTATATTGATAAATAAAGTTGAATTTAGCAAAAATTTTGTGTTTTACTATAAAACGGCGAACTTTCCAGCTGATGTGTTACACTAAATCAAACTTACTAAAATGGAACACTTGTTGTTCTATATTAATATTACAAAACTACTAATTTTTGAAAAAAAAAAAAGAAAAGTTTTTATCTTAAGTTTTACGGACAAGTAACATCGAAAGTTTGTCAATATTTTTATCAAATTGATATACATATTGTATGTAATAGACACATACTTAAGATAAGATAGGTTTACACAAAACAAAAAAAAAGCAACTACTCGTATTTCCCTATTCTCTTTAAAACTACACACTTGCATTTTCAAATTTAAGCCCGTAAGAGACATTTTAAATTGTAAAACAAATAAAACACTTGTCAGTTATCATTAACGACATTTTTTCTATAGTTTATTTTGATTGACTATATCTAGATGTTTTTATACCTAAACACCAAAATATATGATATATAAATTAACTTATACCATACATAGTCCCGACGCAATATCATTCAGGGTAGTTAACAAGAACAGAAATAAGAAAAAACATCGTTGAGTACAGTTTAATTGACGTCATAAATAAATTGAAACGATTGATAGACATCTGTAACAAGTAAATGAATGACATCATGTGAATGATTACACTGTTCCGCTGGGCCCAAATAAAAGAATATCAGTATTCTTTGATCTTCACTCATTTAGCAGATCAGTGGAACTGATATGGAATGCAATAACTTTCGAAGGCACTCATTATTATGTTAAGATTGGGATTTTTTTAATGACGTTATGAAGTTTATGTTTGCTGACAAAGAATTTCTTCAAGTTTAAACTTTATCAATCATTGAATTCAAAGTCAACAAGGAGGGATTGAATGTTGAAGTACAGTAGACTCTCGATAGCGTGAACAATTAAAAACCGAAGTTTGATTTTTTACAAAGGAATAAAACAATTCCTCAGTAGAAATACACTTACAAAAGTTTTTGTTTATGTAGTTTGATTGTATTACTATATAACTGGTTTTTTTTATCATTTTCAAGAAAAAATTGTTGCAAAGTAACATACGCATAACATAAAAGATTTTAAATTAGGGAATTTAATGGAAAAAGTTGGTCATCTGTTTTTGTGTCTTTTTTTTTCTCCAAGAGCATTCCTACCGCCCTTTTCCTAATGCGTCTTAAGACATTTTTCAGTCATTTTGGCAAACAAGCTCATCTTCAGCCCATTCCAAAGATTTGTTGAAAATTGATTTTGTCTTTTGGCAACTGAAGCACATCTCCATGTTGGTACTTTGGACGATATTAGAGCTTCTAAGTATATCTTCGTTCCATTCATTGATGTCTTCAACTGTACAGGTGGCTGTACACAAATGATTTTACTAAAAACAAAAATGTTAAAAATCATAGATACATATATATAATATCGAGGTTTCCGAAATGATTTCCAGACACCATTTATTTTTCAAAACACTTAGTGTATCTACATACATAACATATATCCTCTTCGGCATCATTTTCGTTACCTACGAAATTTAAAGTATTTTTCCAGCCCTTGGCGATCGTATTCATTTCCAATCGATCGCAAGCAGATTTTAAAAATGAAATGGCGCCTCTTAATGTTAGTTTTTTCAGTGATTTTGAAATGTCCTCTTGTTTTGCAACTACAGAATCCAATAGACTAGTTCTATAGTAAAGCTTTGTAATTTTTATGGCATTTTGATTTATGGGTTTGAAACATTACAGTAATACAGTGATCATCTGTCGTTAGCTCATTTTCCGGAGGATGCGTGGGGCATGATCCGACAGCAGAAGAGCCTACGCCAGTAGAACCTGATTTTTCATAAATGACGTGACCTAAGAAACCATACGTTAGTATTTTATAAGTTGTTTATACCTATATTTAATTCACTTCTACTTGTGGCACAAATGATTCATGAAACCAATCTTTCAATATGCCCGCTGTCATTCAAGACGATTTTGAACTTTTGTAGTCTACTGGGCAGCTAAAATTTTTAAATGAACATGGGTTCTTAGCTTTTCCAATAACTAATGCCTTTAATTTGTGAAAACTAGTTACATTCGTACAAGCTAGAAAAGTGATGCGCTGTTTATCGGTTTTTCTTCCAGGTGCAGTTTTTTCCAGCTACGAAACGTACGTTTCTAAAACAGCCCCGTCTCGTCTGCTTTATAAAGTTGGTTTGTAGTCAAACCCAAATTATCAATGGTTTGCTGCAGCTTACGTGGAACTGAAAAGACAGTTTTTCACCCGTGATTTTAATAAATCTTACGCCGTAGCGCGTCATAAATCTTTGCATCCACCCTTCGCTAGCATTAAAGCTGCTTTGGTTTTCCCTTATTTGAGAATGCAATGACAAGGCTTTTGCCTTTATCATCTGGACATCAATTGGATATTTTTTTTTCACGCTGCTCAAGGAACCGACGGTATACCTAGAGCCTTTTCCATTTTGGCATGTTCTTATGTTCGAAGTGTTTTTCTTTTGCCTGGTCCAGAAAATGTATTGCTCACAGACCATACAATTTGTTCACTCTTTTTGTTTACAGCACAAATGGTAGACATCGCAACGTTGTACTTTTTGGCTAAACTTGTTACGCTTGAACTACCGCGGAACTGCTCAATTATCGCACATTTGTCCTTGAGTGACAAAAATTCTGGTTTTTTTAAGGACATGTTGAAGCATAAACCAAATCGCGTATACAACTAATAAATAATTATAACCACAAAAACCAAGCAGACAAGACAATCAATAACAATTAATGTAAAGACAACTAGTAACAAGCCAAACAAGATACGAAGTGATTTGTAACTAACTGAAAAGTGTATAAGACGAGATGTTGCATCAAATTTCAAGTTGCAACTTGCTCGACTTTTACAGTTCTTTGGAGCGGAAATTGCTGTTCAAGTTTTAGAGATGTCAATGTTAAAAAAGATCTTTCACGTTATCCAGAGTTCGCAATAATCGGTGTTCACGCTAACGACCGTCTACTGTACTTACAAATTTACTTAAGTTCTGATTCTTAGGTATACTCAAAAAAAACGCGAATCACGGTCTAATATAAATGCGATAATATCAATATAAGTTTTATATTTATATATTTATCAGGGCTTAAACCTGATATGCGCCTTTTAAATGTAGATTGTTCGTAGCGCTGAAAAATTCGGCGTTTTTCTTTATAAGTACGGCTCTCCATGTGGATTACTAAAAACAACATACGAGTATAAAGTAGATTAAAGTACAAATTTAGATATCAATTCACTCATATCGATTTCTGCAATTTCGCGTACAAGAAGACAGCTGAGTTGAACCATAAACAGTTCGCTGCGATCGGAGTAGTAGTTGTTCGGCCTCTAGCTTACTATTGGGTCTACAAGTAAGTTTCCAGCGTTTTTTCCAATATTTGAAGTTTTATTATGAAAACATAGTTACAATGCTTTATTCAAAGTATCGTCCATCGGAAGCTACAACCTTCCCTCATGAATTCCGGACCAAAAAAATTTCTCGTGTTTCGAGCCCAAGAACGTATCGAGCTAATTTTTGATTTCCTCTACTGAGCTAAAGCGTATTCCAGTAAGAGCGTTCTGCATCGAACGAAACAAGTGGTAGTAAGGCGGGTGAGGCAGAATTTCCCATCCACTATTTTCCAAAACGTTTTTCACCAAAACCGCAACATGTGGCCGAGCGTTGTCGTGATGAAAAATGACGGACTTATGCCTGGTCTCATATTCTGGCCGTTTTTCTTTTAATGCCCGCTTCAAACGAATTAGTTGGGTTCGATATAATGGTCCTTTGATGGTTTCACCACTCGGAAGCAGTTCGTAGTACACGACAATCTTTTGATCCCACCATATGCAGAGCATGACCTTATTCACGTGAATATTTCGTTTCGGCGTCGATTGGGCGGGCTCGCCGGGCTTTGTATACGATTTTCTGCGTTTAGGATTATCATAATAAATCCATTTCTCATCACCAGTGACAATACGATGCAAAAACGATTTATTTTTATACCGCTGCAGTAACATTTCGGACATGCAAAATCGCCGTTCGACGTCTCTTGGCTTCAATTCGTACGGCACCCAGTTTTCAACCTTTTGAATGAATCCCAGTGCTTTTAGGCGCAGAGAAACGGCCTGTTGCGTGACGCCCAATGATGCAGCAAGTTCTTCTTGAATCTGACACGGATCCTCATCCAGTAAAGCGTCCAATTCCTCGTCTTCAAAACTTTTCGGCTTTCCGGGGCGATCTTTGTCTTCAACTCCAAAATCACCACTTTTGAACCGTTTGAACCAGTTGCGGCACGTCGATTCACCAATACATTTCGCCCCATAAGTTTCCGAAAGCAAACGATAGGCCTCAGCCGCACTTTTCTTCATATTAAAGAATAAAAGCAGCGCTTCCCGCAAATGACGTTTAGAACTGATCAAATATAACGCTGAAAAGTTGTTGACAGGTACAAAACCTACAAATAAAACACATGGGGTCTAACATTTCTGCCCGGGATCCACTGGTGGCGCCATCTCTGACAAACGCTGGAAACTTACTTGTAGATCCAATATAATTTTCTTTCAGATTCAGATCAGCTCCAACATTTCCATGTGGAGACTTTTGGAGAGATTTGGACGAATAGAGGCAGAGTGTGTTTGTGCAACATTCGAAGAACATCATCAAGAAGGACAAAAAGAACAAAAACTTCCTTTACAACATTGTGACTGGTGATGAAATGTGGTGTTTTCACTATGATTCAGGGGCTCAAGTGGTAGTGTGTTGGCTTCCCAATCGGACGGTTCGGGGTTCAATACCAGCCGTGACCGAAAGACTTTTTCAGGCAACTAAAATCTTGTGAGATGAATTGTTGCCTAAATATAACGTCAAGTCCAATTTACACTAGTAATTTAGGCTCCCCATTAAATGTTGGATGCCACCCATGGAGCGAAATAACCACTGAGCCCAAACATCTTTCTCTCTCTCTCTATTCAATTTTCCGAAAAACTTAACACGTGCTCCGGCATTTTAAGAGTAGTAATACCCTCTTGAGTGTTAAGTTCTTTTATAAAAAAAAAAAAATCAGAAACCAGGAGACAAAGTGGCGAGTCGAATTCGCTAGACGAGCCAAAATTCAAAAAATCTCGTTTGTGTCAAAAGTGAAGACAAGCCCATAAACAGTTCAACGCACAGTTAATGCACAATTCTATCTTGGTGTTTTGGAGAATTTGTTGCATCGTATTCGTCGTATTTGGGCACAATATCGCGCAGAAGGAAGTTGATGTTTATTGCACGATATACATTTGTGATCGATTTCTTGACTAAAAATCGCATTTCAACTATCAGCCACTTCCCATATTCGCTTGATTTGGTACCGTGCGACTTTTACCATTTCGGAAAAACGCATTTGCCAATGAAACGAAAACGTTTTGTAGAGCGTATCCAAGAGGCTTGTACCGACATCCTAAAGGACGTTCCGGCCGACAATCTGAAACACGCATTCGACATGCAAATCACTCTATTGAGTCGGAAGGCGATTATTTTGAATAAAATAAATCGGTTTTACCAAAAAACAAAACTTTGTCTTGTTCTTATTTTTAAAAATTACTGTTTACTTTGGAATAAACACTGAATTGAAGATAGAAGGGTAGATTTGG
Source organism: Volucella zonaria (assembly GCA_963966105.1). Lineage (NCBI taxonomy): Eukaryota > Metazoa > Arthropoda > Insecta > Diptera > Syrphidae > Volucella > Volucella zonaria. Next base: position 164,582,588 of record OZ014532.1, read on the forward strand.
TAGTAAAGAAATCCTTTTCTGTCATAAATCGACCCAACTCTTTCAATTGTTCTACTTAACCAATCAGAACGGATTCATAAATCAGCATTCTTCCTTCCATCATTCGTCAAAAAAACGGCAAATGGCAGCTAGATATATATGCAATATTAGTTCGACAGACGCTCTATGAATAGATTTACTAGTCATTACAACTAGTAAAACGCCTATTTGTAAATGTTACCAGCTGTACTGTAATATCATAACATTTATTGGGCATTTCTGGCTAAATTTCTTTCAACCAGCGGTCGAATTTGTTTTGACGATTTATTTAATAGCCCTAATGACTTTACACCGTTCCACTTTTTGTTTTTGTCACCCTCAGTGGCCAGTTCGAGATTCAACAACTCCGAAAATTCCTCTAAAAAAATTGTTTGCATATCTGACGGGCGTATAATAAGTTGATAGCTTGTGGCTGCCGATTAAGAGCAACGATAACAGTTTGAACTAAAATCACTGCCTTACTTTTGGGCGATTTCAATGCCAAAGTAAACACTGATATCACTGCGCTTTCTTAAAACGCTATAACTGCCACAAGAACATACGGACGTACATATTAGCGGAAGCTCTAAAAAATTGAACTTCAAACAAACAAGGAATCGATATCGAAATGGTGTACAAAACGGTAAATAACTACTATGCAAGGCAGACTTATATTAGTGTGTATTTTTGGCATCGGTGTCAGCGGTTATTTCCAATCTGCGTGTAAATTACACTAACAACTTAATTTATACACGCTAACCTAATGCAAGATATTTATCGAAGTTAACGCGGATAACAACAGAGCTACTTTTCCATGATAACGATAACTTGTAAAGAAACTGCAAAAAGTGTGTAAATTTTTAAACAAATTAAATGCTATTGGTGCGCTAAATTATCTGCATGTTAATAGTTAACGCCGTGGCCCTTTTTTTGGGCTCTGAAAATTAAGCGTTGATGCCGATGCCAAAAAAAACACCCCTGTTGCACATTGAACTTAAGGCTCAGTAGTGCCGAAACACTAGCCAGAAGACTAAAATCGCGTAAAGCAGAAACAAGCGTGGTATCAAACATGACAAGAGCAACCAGGGAAATAATAGAATTGTCTATAACATAACGAAAACTGGGTTGAACCTAAACGTAGCATTGAAGGAGTTCCTGCCAAGGGTTTCTTAGCCGCGCATAAAGCGGCAGAATTCCGACACTCACTAATAAACAAAGTCTGGTAAAATGAACGATATCTCTAACCAGAACGATACCTGAACCTAGAAGAAAAAAAAATAATAATCTTCAAGTTCACAAATGACAATCTAATGAAATGTGAAAACCTTAGAGGATTTCCTTTTGTATCTAGACAATATCAACAGCTTACCAACGTATTCTCATTGTAGAAAAATACTGACAAATTTAGATTCCCACTACTCCTTTTGTTATATAGTACATAGTAGAAAGGTTTCTAGGGGACTCTGAAGACGGATGTGAAATCTCTCTGTTATTGAAGCAGCATTGCATGGACTAAAATATCAGATGACAACATAGCTGAATACGTAAAGGTAAAGAATGTTGAGTGGATGTGGTAAATCTTCTTTCATACAAAATAATGAAGCTCCAAAAATTCCTTATTTTAATTACATTTGGAATCAGAGACAACAAAAATGAACGATAAAAATGAATACAATGAAAGAAAGGGCAAACTCTGATGTTCGACTTACGTGAAGTCGAAACGGTTGAAACATTTTTATATCTAAGTAAGAAAGATGATCTCGGTTGATGAAAATACCGAATTAGAAGAATAATTAAGATTGCTTAAAATGCTACATACAAAATCATATCTCAGACTACGGCATGAACGTCTTTAATTCTTGTACCATACTCATCGGCAACAATGTGGCAGTAAATCGGTCATGGACCAGATCTTCACGTCACACCGTTGAAATCATGTAAGGTGGACCACCTTACCGATAAAACCGAGAGTTTGCTTATGGTTTTGCATTTGTATGATGTGCGATCTAATAATTTGTCTATCATTTCCTTCTTCGGACCTTGGCTGAAACATAAGCCGGTATTTTGGGTCAAGATTTTGAGACGATCATTGTGAAGCAATGCAAAATCAGCTCAGTTTTTTTTAGATGACGTTGGGAATTGTAACATTTTAATTTCGCTCGTTGTCATTTTTCCTTTGTACTTCACGTACATCGTCTAACATTGCTATTCGTAAAATAACGCCGGTCATCGTGTCAAGCTAATTTTGAATTTTAACCGATATTTTTCTATCACAAAATACTGCAGAGCTATCGTGCCATTTAAACCGCTCCACGACAATTCTTTGCCCGATATATTCCTCGCTAATTACCTATTGGTTTGCGACTGAACGCAAATATTGTTCGTACTTCGATCGGCAAATATGTCGTGAATGGGGTTTGCGGATTCGGTATTTAAGCAGCTTCAAGTCGACCTTTATTTTAGTCAAAAAATCACATTAAGTGGCGATGCTCACTTTTGGCTCAATTGCATTGTCAATAAGCAAAATTTCCATATCCGCAGTGAGACAATCCTTGCAAGACATATGAGAGTCAATTACACCCACAATGTGCACTGTTTGGTATGGTCCTCACGCTGGTGGCATCATCGGTCTTTACATTTTCAAAATAGACAACTTACTGACAACTCAATTCAACAACAACATTTGTTTACTTATTTATTTCAATCTACGATTTAACAATCACCAGGTATCGAAATTTGCACAAGATTGCATCATAAAAATAACTCTAAATAATGTAACAATTCATTAATAAAGTAAAGACATTAATTTATTTTTCAAAATATTTCTGGGCAAAGATATATGGAATTCTGAGCTATATTTGCATGTACAAGTATATTAAACATTTTAATACAAAAACAAATAAGTTCACGTTGGCCATTCAATGTATTATACATAGTATGGGGGATTTCAAATAGTAGGGGTCTGGTTCTTAGGACTCTTGACCGAGTGTACAAGTCCAGACATCTAAGCGAATTCTCACTGTCAATGGTCGCAGATAATATATCTCGGAGACATTTAGAATGGTAAGAATGATGAACATACGGGACATTATTTAAAAAACAAACGACATAAAGCAAATTTTAAAAACTTCTATTCCACGATTTCTATTCTACGTATATGTGGAATAGTGGAAGAACCCCATACAACACAAGCATACTCCATGACAGGTCGCACAATGCTGGAATGCAATGTCTTAATAGTATAAGGATCTTTAAAATCAGAGGGGTTCCTTTTAACAAGTGCTAAAAATGAATTCACTTTGGTAACCATAGGGACTTCCGAACTTTGACAGTTGATAGCGGTCATATTGTTGAAGCTACATATGTCAAATTGGCTGCCATTTATTTAGTCTGTTTTGCCAAATCACCATGGACAGACATAGCGTTCAACAATACGCGCAAATGATAAAATTGTTCGGGCAACATTCCGCGCGCTTCGCCCATTTTACTGTCGCCATAGTAGTCCTACCGACAGCATTATTTGCAGTGTGGTGGATAACGTAAACGATAAACCAACACCCGTACGTCGACGAAACGCAAGATCTGCCACAAACTTCGCGGCTGTCCGTGAGAGATGGTGTGAACTGGCCACCGAGATCGTGCGATTTGACCCCGTTCAGAATTTTTCTTGTGGGGTTTTCTAAAGTCGCAGGTCTATGCGAATAAGCCACAAACCACAGCGGGCCTCAAAGCCAACATAACCCATGCCATCGGTCAAATCCAGCTTGATTTATGCGTCAGGGTCATGGAAAATTGGATATTTCGGATGCGACCCAGAGATGCCGCGGTGAACATTTGAACGATTTTATATTCCATACATAATGGCATGTTTGTTTGTTTAAATTTGAAGTTCGAGCTCACTTCATGGAAAACACTATAAGTATAATTTAAATTCACAACTAGATGTTCTAAACTGAAATTGTGGCGACCTGGCACTACATTTTTTGCTCGTATCGCTAAATGGACTAGTGGATTGGCTACTAGTTTGACGACACTTGATCACTTATTTTGGGCTATGAAAGCCAATATTCGGCGCATTATCCCTGAGATAGAGTCCCAAATGAATGAATGAGCCCCGCATAATGGGAACGACATGATGTGGTTCTTTAAAAGCAGTTAAGATTCTTTTTAGAGGTTAGTATTTAGAATTTTTTCCAGCAATATCCAATTTGACAGGTGGCAGGGGATTTGTGATAAGTTTGGTTTACGTTTCATCATGAATAGACAAATTGTGGTTCAGCTCGCGAAACTTACCTGGCGCTCTGCCCATATTACAGTCAACATAACCGTCTTTCTTTCCAAGTAATTCTAATGGATCGTTTTCCGAAGAAGTTGTTGCTGCTGTGGAGCGTAGTACTGAGAAGGACCCGAATGAGTAGCTTCACCATCCTACCCAGCAATCGGAGCTGTATTTACCAGCTTTATGAAAGATTTTGCAGAAAGATCTCGCTTGACAAAATCCAGCTCGTGCAGGAATTGAAGCCGCTTGACCACCGTGTATGAATGAGCCGAAAACGAGATTGGTCTTGATCCTTTTTTCACCACAATTTTCTTCAGCGATGAATCACTACGTCAACAAACAAAAATGCGCGTTTGTAGTGAAGAAAATCCACAAGCCAAGTTATCACAATCCGATACGCGCCGCCCAATTACTTGTTCCAACAGGTGCAAACAGGCTCCCAGCTGATTCAGCAAATAATTGGTCTGTTGAGTTTTCCACGGAAACGAATGCACTAGCAGGTTTTTCGACACCGGATCAAGTGCACGGGAATTAGGTAAAGTGCACAGTCAGGAGGAATGCATGGGAACCTTCTGATAGCTAACGGAGCTTTTGAGTTAAGCTGATGAGCATTGTGAAATCAGTGCTGGTCTGGACTTCATCCATAATTGTATAATCAAATTCGGGGATAAAAAGATATTTATAACGTATAGAGAAAAACTGTATTTTAATACAGCCCCTTGGCTGACTTTCGCGTTTTTTTTTTATCGTCCACGTAAAGGACGACTTAACTGCCATTATTAAAACATTATTACATCCACAAAAAGTTACTGTTTGTTGTGATATGGCCTGGTGTAGTTAATATACTCCATATTTCTTCAAAAACGAATGCGGGCAGAAAGTTACAGCCAATGTAGAACGCTATAGATCCTTGATTACTTACTTTCTCAATTGTCAGATAGCTCGCGTCACTTACAATTTTTTGAAGGAAAAATTTGATAAGCGCAATGGACCTATAAATTGGGCGCAAAGATCGAGTGATTTTTCACATTTGCATTATTTTGGGAGATATATCGCAGTCAAGTCGCAGTCGGTGCATAGGACACCGCTATCAGGCAGCATGAACCATTTAACCTGGGCGAAGTCGACAGAGAATTCCTCCCCCTGACCTGGAAGCATAAGTTTAATTATGCTGCTGGTGCAGACGGTAGGTAATATTTAAAGCCCCTAGAGATGACCTGGTTGAGAACATGCACCAGCATATGGTCAGAAAACAGCGTGCCCGAAGACGGTAATCTCAACATCGTTTATCCGATCCACAAGAAAGAAAACCCTTTTGACTGTGCCAACTACAGAAAAATAAGTCTGAAACCATTCATGAACAATCTGGTTGGTTCATACCAGTGGGGTTTCAGTCGAGGAAAGTCCACCGTCGATCAAATATTCATAGTACAGCAGATATTGGAAAAGAGTGGGGAATTTCAGATGAACACTCGTCATCAATTCGTATTTATCGACTTCTAAGCCGTCTATGACAGTATGCATAGGGACAAGCAATACAACGTCATGTCTACTTTTGACATCACTTCTAAACACGTCAGCCTGTGCAGGATGGCTATGCAGATTTCTCGCTGCTCCATCAAAAGTTAGTAATGAGTTAATCCAAACCTTTAATGTCAAGTAAGATTTTAGACAAAGCGACCCGCTGACCCTTTCAACATCGCCCTTAACAGAATCGTGCAAAATCGTACGCAGATGACAGAAATGCGAATGGACTGACACAGCGAGCCGTTATGAAAGTTTCATAAGTATCGAGGCCAAAATGGGGCTAATGGTAAGCGAGGGCAACGCAAAGTAATATACATGCTATCGTCAGAAACAAACCGATATCAGCGCAGAGTTCAGATGCAGAATTGCTCTAGCCTATCGCTGTTTCTTTGGGCTCAGGAGGCAATTAAGTAACAGAGGCCTCCCTCGTAAACCCAAACTGGTTTTAAAAAAGACCCTTACCATCCAGGTTTTATTCTATGGCATTTGGACATTTTGAGAGAAAGATACTCCGGCTGGTTTGCTTTCCCGTTTTTGTTGGCGGCCAAACGGAGGAAGAAATTCAACCACGAACTGTACGAGCTGTACGACAACAACCTCGGTCTAGTCAGTCGTCTACGGATGCCACATCTAAGATAGCTGGCCATGTTGAACGCATAGACAACACAGCTCCGAACAGCAGAGGACGACCGCATCTAAGCAAGAGGGAGAGAGGTTCAGTTTCATCCCGAGCTCTAGCGCTACGTTAAAAAGTAGCGATGGCCAACTTGGAAGACAACATTCGCCGCGTTTTTGCCGATATACGGCTGCAGCTGTTCGATAAAGATGTGGAAAATTGGACTTCCAGATTGGACTTTAATCGAGCCAGCCATGGCTGGCTTATTGAATTTTTTTTATAGCTTAAATCGTGTTCGAATATAACGTTACGAACCATTTTACATAATGAATATAGATTTTTGATTCAAACGTAATTCTATAGCTCTATAAGCATTTACCAGTATTGCACTACTTTTTTGTAAATATTAAAGGATTTTCGAAGCAGAGAGAATTTGTCTTATTGTTTTTTTGTGGAAAAACTCTAGTGATATACAAATGCATGTCGACAGAAAGGAGACCACGGAGACCAGAAATACAAGTTGAATCGAAATGTATTGCCGAATAAAGCTATAACAAGTATATAAGTATATAAATACCTCTCTATGGTCTACATCTCAATCCGTCACTCCCAATAAATGGGTTTTCGATAGAATTTTCCATAAAACCCCGGCCAATCAAACATTGCAGAATTGCAGCGGTTTATTGATTTTCACCACTCATGGCAGATCATAAAATAGCAAATGTTCAGTTCAAGTTCACAAATTGTATGCGGCTCTTCAGAGACGCTACATCCTATTTGGTAGAAACCATTTTCCGACATTAAAGCGGACGAAACGGAAGCATTTTGAATATCCTAGGAGGAAAAATTAAATTTGCATATTCATTCATGAAAACTGGTCCCTTTTGCGCTCTTTGATTTTCAAGAGCACTTAATGATATTTTCTTATTGGATCCTAACTTCTTCCCCATTCCTTGAGTCCTTCAGCTCTTTCAAGAGAACAACATTGTGCTCTTATTTCTACATTCCATCCAATTGCACAATATTCCATCGAAACATACAGAGTTCCACCCAAATTTAAGTACAAATCCGTTGAGTGTTTTTTCCGAAGTAGCAACTCACCTTTCTTCCTCCTTTTCCTCCTTTGAAATGTTTAAAATAAATTCTCCTCAATGCGCCAACGGACGGTTCTAAGCATGTTGCAATGCAAGATTTTGAATTTATTCCGTAACTTAAAAAAAAAAAAAAAAAGCAAAAAACACCGCTAGCACCTTTCTCCCTGCAGTGGAGTGGATTGCCTAATTTATAGCGAATTAGACAAGTTGGGCATATTTTAGGTGTACCAATAGGAAATGCTCCTCGCAGTTAAGGGCGCGACAAGTGCAGGACAGACAAAAGGAAATTACACGAAAAGTCGACGGTAAAAGAGAACCACAAGAAAACAACACACGGTGAATGACTAATTGGACAGACGCGTTTCCTTCTTTTTTTTGTTGCTCGCTTGAATTTACTTCTTTTTTTTTTATCTTATAACCACTGCACAACACAAACACGAGAACAAGAAATAGAAACAAAAATAAATAAACCAAAGCTGAGAAAACGCACACAAAAACTCAACTCTTTAAATTTTTCTCCTTTTTTTTTTGTTGTTTTTTTTTTTTGTTTTCGAAATGCACCAACAAATTAAACAGAAAAAACAGAGGAATTCGAAGACAGAGGGACGACCGACTGAAATGAGATTTCTTCAAGTATCGATTTTTTTTTTTTTTATTCAATTTGTCACAATTGGAATATAATCTCTATGAGTTAACTTAGAGAGCATTCAGAATGAAATTTATTAAAATCACTTCGAAACACCTTTCGAATATTGCAGCACAATAAGAAGTTTCATTTAAAATAAAGAAAAATAAAATTGAAAACAAAAAACAAGAAAGACAATTTTCTTGAGTGATTTGGGTGGACTTTTATTTCACAATAGAGCAAGCGATTCGAAGAGAATAGATACAACTGCAGCACCGCAGACCGCGTTCAAGTCGAAAGAAATTTTGCTGACTGAAAGCTGAATGGGCGATGCGATGGGCCATCCATCGAATTCAAGTGTTTTGTTGATGCTAGCAAAGAGAGGGCGTGGAAGAGAAAATACGAATTCAAGAGAAATCCGTGCTAGCAATGCATAAAACAAATGCGGTGTATTTGGGAATTTTTTTTCTGTTTTAGTACAATGGGTTATTTTTATTCGTAAAATGTAGTGCCAGGTCGCCACAATTTCAGTTTAGAACATCTAGTTGTGAATTTAAATTATACCTATAGTGTTTTCCATGAAGTGAGCTCGAACTTCAAATTTAAACAAAATATGTTGTAAAGGGTCTTTCATTGAGCGCTTTCTATCTTTAAATTTAAATAAAACAAAGTGTATGTGAAATACCATCGAAATTTTTTATTCGTTTGAAAGGCCTATGTATCGAACATCGTTTAAATGTCCGCCGCGGCTTCTCTGGGTGGCACGCATCCGAAATGTCGAATTTCCCATGACTCTGGCATATAAATCAGGCTGAATTTGACAAATGTCTTGCGTTATGTTGGTTTTGAGGGCCGTTCTGGTTTGTGGCTTATTCGCATAGACCTCCGACTTCAGAAAACCCCACAAGAAAAAAGTCTAACGGGGTCAAATCGCACGATCTCAGTGGCCAGTTCACACCTATACGTGCGATGACCACGTCCTTGAATCGCTCGTGCAGAATTTCCAATGTGGCGTGAGCTGTGTGGCACGTAGCGCCGTACTGTTGAAACCACATGTTGTTGGTGTCCATATCATCCAATTCAGGCCAAAAGAAGTTGGTAATCATCGACCTATAGCGTTCGCCGTTGAAGGTGATGGTCTAGCCAACGTCGTTCTCAAAGAAATATTGACCGATGACGCCGCCAGCCCAAAATCCACCCCAAACAGTCAATTTTTCGGGATGCATTGGACGCTCTTGGATTTCATGTGGATTGGTATCGTCTCATTCATCCAGAAATGGGCCTCATCGCTGAAGATGATTTTTTGATGAAAATTAGGATCAGTTTCCAACTGCTCCAGAGCCCATTCAGCGAACACACGTTGTTGCCTATGGTCGTTTACCTTCAGCTCCTGGGTCAGTTGTATTTTGTACGAGTGCAGGCCCAGGTTACGACGCAAGATTGTGGTCTGCGGAAGGCCGAGTTCTTGTAAACGACGCGAAATCGACTGGCCTCGTATTCTCTTGCACACTCTCATGGACAGTGGCGATGTTTTGGGCAGATTTTACGTTTCGTCGACGAACGGGAATTGGCTTATCGGTTACTGAACCAGTGGACTCAAATTTATTCACCACACTGCGAATAGTCCTCTAGGCAGGACAATTATGGCGACCATAAAATGGGCGAAACGCCCGGAACGTTACCTGAACAGAATACCCATTTTGATAAAACAATTTTATCATTTGCACGTGTTGAAGAACGCTATGTCCATCTGTGGTGATTTGGCAACACAGGCTGAATAAATGACAGCCAATTTGACATATGTAGCTTCAACAATATGGCCGCTATCAACTGTCAAAGTTTGGAAGTCCCTATTCGAAGACCCTTTTTATTTGAAAAAATATTCGATTACAATATGTATGGAATATAATATCGGCGCGTATCCAAGGGGTCCAATTTTCGATGACACGACCGCATAAATCGGGCACGATATCATTAACGGCATTGGTTATGTTGATTTGTAAGGCATCAATTGGTTGCGGCTTATTTGTATAGAAAACGACGAATGACGTTAAATCACACGATCTCGATGCCCAGTTGACGTCATCGAAACGCAATGCCGTCGAATTTGTAGTGCAGAAAATGCATTATTACATGCCATATGTGGAACATGGCGCCGCCTTGTTGAAACCACATGTCACTGAGATCTATATCTTCCAATTTAGGCCGGAAAAAATTGGTAATCATCGATCTGTACCTTTCGTCGATGCAATTATAGCTTCATTTTGGAGGAAGTACGGGCCAATGTTCAATGTCCGCCGCACCAAAATCCACACCAAATAGCGACGATTTCGGTATGCATTTGCAACTGATGGGTCTCATATGGATTGTTATCTACCCAAATGCTGCAATTTTAATTCATCCAAAAATAAGCTTCGTCGCTTATTCGTCGATGATCTTCCGTTTAAAACCGGAGTCCATTTCCAATTACTCCAGACCCCAGTTGATGATGCCTATGGTCGTTTACCTTCAAGTCTTGGGCCAATTGAAATTTGTACAGTTCAAGTACGATACAAATCCCGATACAAAACCCACCAAATTAAGGTCTGCGAATGGCCAAGTTCTTAGGTCCGACGAAGAATTGACTACCTCGGGTTATCCGGCACACTCTCGTTCACTGCAGCAACGGTTTCTGCAGACCTCACGTTTCGACCACGTACGGGTGTTGTTTGATTCTTTATTGAACCAGTTGATTCAAATTTGTCCACCAAACGTCAACAAAACGATTGTGTGAACGGTATAAATCACGAACCGCACAGAACGTACCGCGAACTGAGTACTCATTTTGATAGTAAAGTTTAATAATTTTTACGCTTTTCTCAACACTGTAATTTTCCATAAAAATTCTCGCAATATTTAATTACTATAACTCAAAATTATACAGCTGTAGCTTTAATGACCTGGCCGCTATACACTGCCAATTTGACGCATGAACGAAAGCAAATGACTCAGAAACTTAAAATTAATATAATCATACACTCACTATTTACTTATATGGGGTGGACCTGAACCTTAGCCAATAAGTCGCTCCAGTTAACCAGGGAACAGATTAACTGCCTCCAGTTGCGCACTCCATGTTGGTTGAGGTCCCCTCCCACTTGCGTGTGTTATCCCTCTGGGTTGGAACATTGGTTTTTACACCCACTACATGTCTTAGCCATCTTAGGCGACTAATGTGCATTTATCTTGCCAGGTTAACTTCACTGTACAGGTCGTAGAGTTCGTCGTTGAATGTCGTCCTCCAAATCTCGTCAACGCAAATGGAACCAAAAATCAGTCGAAGAATTTTGCTTACTTCGGCACCATAAAGCAGGACTAGGATGATGAGGGTCTTATATAGAGTCTCCTAAGTATTTTTTGACAAGGCCTCATTACTCCTTTGCCATCATAGGGCGAAGAAACACTGATTGACATGAGTAACTCCTTTGGTTTCTGATGAGATCTCATTATCAAATTTAGTAGCGCGGCCGAAGTATGCAAAGTCCCTGACTATCCTAAAATGATAGCTTTCTATTATGACAATCTGTCCGATTCCTCGATGTTGTTTGTCCCTTCTCGTTGACAGTATATGTATATTTAGTTTTACCGTCATTCACGACTAAGCCCATTTTTGCCGCTTCTGTTCCAATACTTATGACGGCTCGATGAGCCGTTGTACAGACTTTTAGAAAATTGTGCCTCTAGTGTTAACCTGCTAGTTTCGCATATTTTTCTCAAGTATGATATTGAAAAATTTACACGGAAGCATGTCACCTTGCCTAAAGACTTATTTGACATCAAAGGTTTTGGAGCGTTAGTTTCCGACATCTACGGGTTTAGCAGGATTACCAAGGATAGACATGGCTCTGTATTCTCGTCTCTATCATATGCGGACTTAAAATCGATTAAGAAATGGTGCGTTTCGATTTGGACTTCTTGAGGAGGGTTTTCCAGGATCTACCGAAGTGTGAATACTCGTATTTCGTCGAATGTGGAAATGATGCTGAAGTTCCATTTGGCATGCTATCTGCCGACAGAATCTTGAAAATGTACTGGGTGACTTCACACCTATGGTATATTTCCTTGTTCATTTCTACAGGCCTCAGTTCGCGGTTTTTTTAACTTTTCCTGGTAGAGTTCGTCGGTCGTGCTATGCAGTGCCACTTCGCAGTCGAATTCTTTCCTTGCATGTGATTCTCTGAATCCTTCATCAAATCATAGATTTAGTGGATGTGGTTGGGTGAAACCCAGCATAATTATACACTACATATATACTTGAAAATCCAGTTGAGATCGACAATGTTGAAGTCCACCTGGAGAGGCCATCGAAAAGATGCAGCTTTGGCGGTATACTTTCACCGTATGTGTGTATTTTTTTACATAAAATAAAACGCAATAAATTATTTTTTCTTATTTTATTACAACAAGTCCCGAACACGACCGCACGATAGGAATGCTCGATTGCCAATCCCCTATAACTTATCCTCTATTGGTTCTTTCTCTTTCGTTCAATCTCACAGTGTTGCCACACTATTGTTTCTGGGTTACGTTTATCATCGTCTTACTTTAATAGATCTAATCATGAAAAGGTGTACGATTCACCAACGTTTACCAACCATCCGATTTGTTTTTTTATTAAAACCTACGGCCGTTGTAATGGTCTCGATAAGCGAGCTATTGACCGCTCATTCATTCATTCCATAATGAAACAGCAAAACGTCAAAAAGTTTGCCATGTGCGAGTCTGTAAACAATGACCGGGATCAATCGATTTCGCGCCCTTCTCAAAACCTGGGCCTTTACGTTCGTATAATACCGTACTGATCCAAGAGCTAAGGCCAAGTGACCATCATGCGCGTCGAGCTTTCGACGATGGAAGAAGTCTAGGACTTTCGTCGAAAAACCGTTCTCGGTGAGAAGGTTAATTATTGGCTAAAACGATTTGTTAATTAGGAAAACTGAGGCATTTGGTGAAGCGGACAGAGGGAGGTGTTCCATCAACACCCATTGTATACGGAAAAATTGACCATTTGGTGTAGTTTTCATGCCGGAGTTGTCAATGGGCCGTGCTTCTTCTGAGATGGTGTCAGCGATTCGGTTACTGCTATATGGGACTACTATCGCTCCAATTTGTTTTTTTGTTTTATAAATTGGAACCAGGAGGATATGTGATTGCCACATGGCGCGTGCCACAGTCGACTTATTGAAGACGATGTTCGGTAATCGTTTTGCAATCGGTAAGATGATTGCTTTATCTAAGCCCACAACGATCAATCATCCCGGTTTTCTCAATTCTAGCTCCCCCAGTGAGAATGGATTTATCACTTCTTATTGTTTAATAGGTTCTGGGTATCAACACCTGCTCCTTATTCGCCTTAAATCAAAGCTCCGCTACTTGCGTGCGTAATGAGATCAAAAGGTTTGTTAAAACCGGGAAAAACCAAAAGTGCTCGTTTATTTTTTGGAACGGTGTTTGACGTTTTTCCGAACATGTAACTTTTACGACGAGAATAGGTCGAACAATTTTAGAAATCTAGGAATGAATTTACGGTAGTAGTTTCCAAGCTGAGGGAACTGTTGTATTTGCCTAACTGCTAGAGGAATCACAAAATTTGGTACACATGTGTTCTTGCATGGGTATGGCAGTGCTCTTTTTCAGAACGGATGTGTCAGAGGTAAACAACCTCATTTGAAGGAATTCGTATTTTTCTTGCAATGTCTAACTTTTCAGTGTGTATTAAATGTCACATCGGTTGCCACATTGAGCTACACAGCTTCGTTTATCTTCTGTACAGTTTGCCATTTCATCATGGAGAGATGGACGCCACAATAATGACCTCAAATCGTTGACATTTATTTCCAAAATTGAAGCTCTGCTCGCGTAACTTATAGAACACTTTGTGAAATTTACGGTAGATATCGGCCATTTGAACGTGCTATGTATCGAATTATTGAAAATTCTGCACGCAATTCACGCTATTGGATACTTGCACGTCAACAAGAATGAGAATAGTGCGTTCGGATGAAAATATAGCGCCTGTGGAAGGTTGTGTTTAATAGAACACCAATTTATATATTCGCCGTCGTTCGCAGCAACTTGGCATTTGTCCATTCACTATCTACAAAATTCTTCGTAAAGATCTTGATCTCAAGCCTTATAAAATCCAATTGGTGACCATTGGTTTTCAGTATTTGGGCTTTAAATCAACTGGAAGTTAACCCAGTTTTTAGTGATGAGACTCATTTATGGTTAAACGGCTACGTAAATAAACAGAATGCAATTGCATCCAGAAAAATGTACCTTACGGTGCAAATTGTACGCCGGCTGGTCCATATTTCTTCGAAAATGAGGGCAAAGCTCAAGTTGCTGTAAATAGAGACCGGTAGAATGCGATTATTTGTTCCCAAATTTGCGTGAGATCAATGTGGAACAACTGTGATTCCAACAAGGTGTTGCTCCACCCCATGCTACCAACGCCAATATCGCTTAATTCAAAACACGATTTAGGAATAAGAGTGATTGCAACAAATGGGCCCGTTAAATGTCCACAAAGATCGTGCGATTTGATGCCATTGGATTATTCTTTGCGGGTTATATTAAGTCATTAGTTTATGCCGATATATCAGCAACCAGGTGGACATGTGCCTAATTTTCAAATATTAAATGACATGAAATAATCTTTCGAATGATTTTAATAAATTTTTATCAAGTTAATTTCTTTGTGTTTTATTTAAACGAACAAGTTTGAATCTCTTTAAAAAAACGCTCTTCATACAATATTTTTAAGCTTATTATGACTCAAACGACATGCGTCATTTATGCCCATAGTTTGTGCCAAAAGCTGTTTTAGCTCGAGGTTTTGGGTCAACTGAAACTTGGTGATAACCACTTGAGAAAATCGAGCGGTAAGAAATAGCGTGAGGGATCCGACTAGTGAGTCCTCTATTCGAGTTTGTGGATAAGCGTCACTGTAGCACAACTCCTCCTTTAAGAGAGTCCTCTACTCCATCAATGCTTCATATCCCATGTTCCCGTATATCATTTAACAAAATTGTTAGTTAAGTTAAGTTAAGCACATAAGTTTGTGCTTGTTTTAATCATAATATAATATAACCCCGTATTAAAGTTCACCCGAGCTTAGCTTGAATCAAATTTTGAATTGAATTCTCATAATATTCAAAACTGTAATCTCTCGAAAATAGTTTTGCACGCTTTCAGTAATTGTGTGTACCACTTTGGGGAAAATCTTTTAGTACTTATTCTTTTCACGCCACAGTACTAAACCAGAAAAGCCAATTGGTAAATAACCACCTGTCAAAACATTCACCAACACATTCACCACAAGCACCAAACACATTGTTATCTCGGAAAATAACAACTGTCACTGGCATCTCATCAGTCAAATTGGAAAAAATTTTCGCCAAGGGATGTTCGCAATTTTCGTTGAATAACATTTGGGGTGGTACCTCTCCGAGAGTGCATACGACGAACAGCCCAAAGAAAGATTTTCTCTCTTTGCGTGTCCTCAACACAAATTGACTACCCCAAGGCACATAAAAAAAAAACAAATTTCCAAAAATAATGTTGTGAACAAGTGATACTTCCTCAATAATATTTCTGTTTAAATTCCTTTCAATTAACTACTATTGTGCAATCAATTAAAGCAATTTTTTCTCAATATATTGTATTTGATATTTTTCTTTTGCTTCTCAAACCGAACTGAAAAACTACAAATATCTGTGGAAATGTCCGCTGAAAGCAATACTCCCGTGGATCCTAGAGTTCAAGTAAGTTGTGCGTTTTCTATTTTTTACCCTCAAAATAAAATTTGTGATGTCATTCTTGGTGGAAATGCCAAAGCAAGTTCATTAATACTTCTATTTTCGTTTTCTTTGTCTTTTTGTTTTTTTCTTCTCTGATTTTGTTCCTTTTTTCTTGTTTTCCGGTACCAGGTCGAGCTGGAAAAACTTAATTCTGCTACTGACAACATTAATAAGTACGAAGTGGAACTGGATGTGAGTATTGATTTTTTATTTACCTATTCGTACATAGAATATATAACGAACGGTATGAAGATGATTGAGTATCAGGAGGAGATGGCATGTCGTTGTTGATTGCATCAAGGCGCGTGCCGGGACTATATCAGTGGGTGGTAGTGATAGTGTAGGTGTTATGAACAAGCGGAAGATTATTTCCTCTGAATCACACTAAAACAGCGGCACAACCTGCAGTGAAGTATCCATGTAAAACAGATGGTTGTGTAGAAGAGATTTTTAATTTCACTTTATTTTGTTGCTTTTAAGCGAACAATAAAAAAAAAAAACAATTTTGCCTGCAACGAAGTTAGAGGGAACCACGTATGTATGTACATACACCTTTTCAAAGACGTGCTAAGCTTACGATGACATACTTTTAAAGTTCTAGCTTGACCTTCTGTTGATTAGATTCATTTAAAATAAGACAGGAAAGGCTAGGATGATTAAATTGCATTAAAGCGGTTAAAAGTGCTCAATGATCTCGACTTATTGATAGCAAATGGCGAGACTTTTAAAAGTATTTAAAAATCACATTGTTGTGCTGTTGCTATCACATGATTTGGACGTACATTGATTGAGGTCTATGCCTGTGACGCATTAAATCAATTTGAAAAATAAACAAAGTTATTGATGCATAACATAGGTGTGCATGCAGGGTAAATAGTTGAAGTAGGTCACTGACTAAATCTATAGTAATCATCTGTTGTTTTGCTTCAATTGATTTGATATTAAAATTTTCTTAAAAAAACATACGCCAAATGGATTTGCTGGCATAATGCACAGAGTTTGCAAAGAATGAAATGTCCGGTCGTGTCCTAGTATACAACGCGCGTCTGTTCCAAAATTAGCGTCAAAATTCAGTCCAAAAATAAATAACAAATAAAATTCTCGATGACTATTTAAAATATTATACATATATCACACAAGTATAATGCATACATTTACGACCCACAATTATTTATTTTGATGATATGAATAGGTCAGCTGGCTCGTAATAGAAAGTTTTTATATAAAACTTTACGTTAATACATATTAACAACCATTTAATGCTTAATAACTTTAAATACACAGATCAAATGTGATTGGGTATCAATTTAAAAGGAGTTATTTTCACGACATAGGGAAAATACATGGAATCAGTTGAGAATGCTCAGCTAAATTGCTATAACCCTGTCGCTAGTGTAACCGTATGGCGGGAAAATGCACGAACTTTAATGTGCCGAAAACTTAACTATGCATCGCAATGATTCGTTTAATTTAAATATACATATGGATATACGAGAAATCTTGCTTATTAGCTTACTTTGTTAGACGGCTCTATAATTCAGGGTGGAATTGGGGCTCAACCAATAGGCCTTTTCAGTTAGCGTGGTCCCTGCTCCCCTTTCACTCGCGCGCCACCTAAAGCGCCGTCCTCCTCTACTTGGTTGTCTCTCCGCATCGTAATTGAGCGCTCTTCGGGCTTCGTTGCATTCACCGTTAAATCTTTTCCTCCAAACACCGTCAACGCAAACGCGACCAAAAATTATTCGAACAATTTTGCGATAAAACGGCCAAAGATATTTTCATCTGATTACGTTGTTTCGTTCTTTCTTTAGCCATTATAAATATTTCAACGCGATTGCTTGATATAGCAGCCAATATCATTCGTTTGAAGTACGTCGCGTCAAGTTTTCTACAATGCCATTAAATTTTGTTCTGAATTCGATAAAACCACTACAGAAAGATTTCAAATGTTGAAAACCGCATATGATGATAAGTGTTTGAGCCGAAGCAGGGTATTTGAATGGGAACGGTTTAAAGACGGTCGCCCGTTATTGGAAGACAATCGAAGAGAAGGTTGCTGTCCTCCGACTCGTGTTGCACGCGTGCGTATAAGCAATTGAATATTAATGTATTAAGCATTCATAGAATTTTGCATGAAAATCTTGGCTAACAGAGAACTAGAAACAAGGTAAAAATTTCATTGAATGAGCTGATTAAGAGCACAATTCTGTAAATTAAGTTATTACGGGCCACGAATCATTTCCAGTACGATTCTTCTAGAAAGCGTCAAACCGCAGAATGGCCCAGTCTCAAAAAAATCCGTCCAGTTAAAGTTCGCTTCCCAAAATCAAAAGTGAATACGGTGCTGATTTCACAAAGAATTCGTCCCTCTGCGTCAGAACAGTCGACGCAGTATTTAATGTATGTATATATGTACTTGATCGACTTTTGAAACGGATACGGCGCTTGTGCCTGGAGTTGTAAGGCACCGGCGACTGGTTCTTGCTTATTAACAATGATCCTGCGCATTCGTCATTATTGGTAACTTAGTTTTTGGCACAACATTCAGTTTCTATGATTATTCACCTACCATACACGTCGGATCTGGTCCCGGCCGATTTTTTTCTATCCCTTAAGCGAAGACTGCCGTGAAAGGAAAGTGCTTTGATGACGTGGAGTCTATTCAACAAAACAAAGAAGAAGGTACTGCTAAGCATTACGGAAGAAGATATCTGGAGGTTCTACAACTGGCTATAAATTTGTATAGAGAGGTCAAGGTACTGTGTTGAAAATGAAATAAAAATTGTCCTTAGTCGTTTTTTTTTCGTTTTTAAAAAAAACTAGTTCCGGAATCTTTTTGAATAAACTGTATTCTTGTCGGCCTTTTGAACTGCTGGAACTTGAGCATTCATATGTTCTTTTTTAAATGGAATTTCCAACGGTCTTCATTGAACACAATGGCAAAACCTACTCATTAGAACTCTTTCCGAGCAAATGGAAAATAGCATTTGTCCAGCCCGTCCCTAAAAAAGGCTGATCTTCCCTGTCTTCCTACATACCCATTGCATTTACGTCCCTTCTTTCCAATGTCATGGAAACGCTGATAAACCGTCAGCTCATGAAATATCTCGAAACACGAAAACTTCTCAATGACCGGCAGTACGGTTTTTGTAGCAACAGGTCTACAAATGCGTGCATTTGGGATTAACGACTCTCTTCTTCAATGCATTAGAAACAATCTTTCGGAAAGTTCAATTCAAGTCGTTTCAAGCCTGATATTCACAAAATAAATGCTAGTGTGCGCCAGGGCTCTCTTCTGTCTCTGACACTCTTTTTAATTGTTATCAATGATCTCTTGTCTGCCGCTTCTAATCCAATATTTCCGGGAACCACCGCCCCTGGTTTTCGGCTGTAGAACGGGAATTACAGCGTATGTTAAGCTCATTAAATTCTGATATCAGCAGCACAATTAATTTGCTATAATTTGCTAAAGCGAAATTTATGTACCCACAAGCATCGCTGAAACCGAAAAACGGTCCATTCTCTGTATGTGTGTCAACAACTTACGTTGGAATGACGACATATTCGATGTCGCCAAAAATGCTGCGAAATGTCTAAGTAACCTCAAGCGATGTAAGAAATATTTCACTACTTATGACCTGGCATAAATATATAAGACGTTTATCAGCCCAAAACTGGAGTGAAATGCCCACATCTGGCCAGGTGTGAAATGCCCTGCGGAGCGCTTTATTTCCCAGCCAATATAACTTGCAAACATTTAAAACCAACGCACATCGGTATCTCTCTTTTTTCTCTCCCTAACTTCCTTTCGTCCACGCTATGTGCAAACATCTTAAGGGTACTCGTACATACAATTTTCGACGTACCTGTGGTAAGAAAAATTCTTTCAGCATCCTAAAGTAAAAGTCTCCATTGACGTGTAATCGTTTTCTTCGAAAAAATAAGGCACGTTGATGGAGAATGCTGCAATTGCACACAACGTTCTGACTCAAGCTGGATGAAATTCCATCTCATGGAGTATCTATGACTTTTTATGACTCCATTTTCGACAATTTTGCTTGTTGACATTACCGTTTAGGTCAAAATATGTCTCATCAGATATAAAAATGCAGCTTGTACGCAGCAGCTACAGCAGAAATCGTTTTCAGCGACCGAACTGTAAAATCACGATGAGAGGCCTTCATATGATTGTCCAATGCCCGGCAAAAGTGTTGACCAGTCTCATTTCAGTCCATCTGTTTCCGACATATCGAGATATGATTTCTTAAACGCATATTATACAAATTCTACGTTGGGGTAACAGAACTTTTGCTTCTCAGAACGATATGTACGTACAAGTTCATCTTATAATACACACACATTTCTTGTGTGCATTTATGCAGATGACATTTCAGTCGGTATTACTGATTTGGATATTCTGAAAGACCTAGTATAAAGAGCTCAAAACAAACTCCCCTACTGTACCTAAAAGTAAGTGTAAACCTAAGTGAAGCCAAATTGGTCCCTTTCCGAGGCCGAACTAAATTTTAACAGACAAGCAACATTTCTAAGGACGATTCTCGACATTAAATTAAATTGAAAGCTAAATATCCAGCAACTTATTAGCGAAACCGGTATGTCCCTACCCAGACGCGAAATAGGCGTAGGACAGCAGCCTTAAATTATTTATTGGATTTGCACTTCGGTAGACAACCAGATAAACTGTATAAAACTAGAAAACTTGCAAAGGTCTGTGCTCTTAGATTCACCTTCACTGCAGGATTTGACATATTTTTTTCCACCTTTATGGGAAAAAGGTGGGGTTGTACAGAACCAGCCACTTGGAAGCTACCTCAATGTGTACCAGTCTTAAATCACGCCACTCATCATCATATAACCTGCCTTGTCCAAACGCGGACATGGGCCTCTTCTACATTTTTCCACGTTCTTCTTTCCTGAGCTGTTTGGACCCAATTTTCTGGAACCACTCTTTTGATATCATCAGTCCATCGTTTGGTGGCCTTCCTCTGTTTCCGACGTCTTCCCTTGGTCTCCATTGTCTGCTGTTGTCTGCTGCCCTCGCCACGTGTCCTGCCCACCTACACTTCGCCTTGTTATATTAATGACTCCTCTTCGAATTTCTTCATTTGGAATGCGGTCCCCTTACGCAGCATTGCTCTTTGAGCTATTTCGAGCTTATTAGTAGACCATCTTGTAAAAGTTAAGGTCTCTGCTCTGTAGATTATAACGGGCAGTATATATTAGCGAATACTTTTCTCTTTAGGCAGATAGCAATTTCGCTTTTCAGGATTTCTCAGCTTATCGAAGGCGTCCCAACCTAGTCCCATACGTCGTTGGATTTCATGGGTTTAGTTGTCTCTTGATATGCTAACTACGTGTCTCAGATATTTGTATTTGAATACCTGTTCGATCCCCTTTCCATTTGCTGTCATAAGGTTTCCTAGGGTTACTAAGTTAATCATAAATTTTGTCTTATGAAAGTTTATGCTTAGCCTTACAATCTTGCTTTCGCGTCGAGGAGACTATCAGTTATAATGACTATGTCATCCGCAAAGCGTAGGTGATTTAGGTACTCACTGTCGACATTTATGCCTTTGTCGTCCCAATCTAGATTTTTGAACGCATATTCCAGAACCGCTGTAAAAAGTTTTGGTGACATTGTGTCCCCTTGCCTGATTTCTCTTTCTACTCGATA
The DNA here is from genome assembly GCA_963966105.1 of Volucella zonaria. Taxonomy (NCBI): domain Eukaryota; kingdom Metazoa; phylum Arthropoda; class Insecta; order Diptera; family Syrphidae; genus Volucella; species Volucella zonaria. The sequence continues at coordinate 164,604,283 of OZ014532.1, forward strand.
CTTCTTTGTTTTTTCATGTAGCACAACACATGCTGTAGCGTTATCGTATATGTGTTGCAAAAGTTGCAGGTACTTTGTCTTTTCTGCACTGCTTAAGCGCTTCGATAGATAACACTATATATTTCGACTGTATCAAAACCTTTTGGAAATCAACAAAGGTTAGTACTATTGGCCGGTTATATTCCACTGACTTCTCGATAACTGATTTTATTGCTTGCAAATGGTCATTCGTGGTAAAGCCGCTTCTAAACTCAGCTTGCTCTCATTTCTGAAACATGTCGATTTTTTGTTCGATTCTTTTTGGGTCTGTAGTTTCCCAGGGGCCCCCCGCTCAATTATCAAGGCTTCGCCCATTAATGACGTTGTCTAATAAAAAGCGGGGGCAGATTATTCTTACTGGTCTTATCGTAAACATCCTCAGATTACAGCATGAATGGTTACTACGATTTGACCAGTTACAAGTTACCGGTCATAGGTCTTGTTGGCGGCTTGACCACCGGTAGTCCATACCAGGACTTAAATCACGATACCATGGGAGTCAGGAGCCCCCCGGATTTCGGTCCGGGCCTGACTTGTTAGAGGTAGGCCCCCTTGTAGGAGCGTCATGGTGGCTGTGGTTTAAACCCAAATCGCGGGAACGGGTCTAACCCATTGTAGAGTTGCAAAAAAGTACTGGGTGCTGTGACCCTAAGAACAGCAAGAGGTTTTAGGTCGGCCTCGACTCATACCAAGGGTGGAACTTGTGCCTCCAACACAGTTCCGAATTGGTATCAAAGGATTAACGGAGAGCGATGGCAAGGCGTATCCTTGCTCCCTATGGGTGTATGGGCACCTCGTAAACATAAGGTCTTAAGACAGGTGGTTTACGTTAAAAATCCAGGTGCGTTCTGTAGTTTCCCAGGATGGGCCCCCGCCAAATTATCAAGGCTTCGCCCATCAATGACGTTGTCTAATAAAAAGCGGGGGCAGATTATTCTATAACTGGTCTTATCGTAAACATCTTCAGATTACAGCCTCTGAATGGTTGCTACGATTTGACCAGTGACAAGTTGCCGGTCATAGGTCTTGTTGGTGGCTTGGCCACCGGTAGTCCATATCGGGACTTAAATCACGGTACCATGGGAGTCAAGAGCCCCCCGGATTTCGGTCCGGGCCTGACTTGTTAGAGGTAGGCCCCCTTGTGGGAGCGTCATGGTGGCTGTGGTTTAAACCCAAATCGCGGGTACGGGTTTCATTTTTGGTTTAGCCCATTGTAGAGTTGCAAATGAAGTACTGGGTGCTGTGACCCTAAGAACAGTAAGAGGTTTTAGGTCGGCCTCGACTCATACCAAGGGTGGAACTTGTGCCTCCAACACACTTCCGAATTGGTATCAAAGGATTGGCAGAGAGCGATGGCAAGGCGTATCTTTGCTCCCTATGGGTGTATGTGCACCTCGTAAACATAAGGTCTTATGACAGGTGGTTTACGTTAAAAATCCAGAGCGATGGCAAGGCGTATCCTTGCTCCCTATGGGTGTATGTGCACCTCGTCAACTTAAGTCTACACGACAGGTGTTTACGTTAAAAACCTAGCGGCTATGTAGTTTTCCAGATACGTAATATCTCCTTTCTTGTGGATAAGGTAGACACACGAATTTCTCCATTCCACTAGTATTTTTCCTTGCTCAATGCACATATTAAACAGTTTCATTAATTCGTTTCGTTTCTTGCATTAGTCTTTTTCCACCCACTTTAATGGCATCTATTGCTATCAGGTCTTCACCTGGAGCCTTGTTGTTTTTCATTTCTTTTAGGGATTTCTGTAATTCACCGTCACGTCCGCCATTTCCTCCGATCCAGAATTTACAAGTTGGTGTCTGGTTGATTCTGTGTTGATTGCTTGTGATGCTTGGCTTGCATATAGTTTACTGTAAAATGTTTCGGTTAAACGTAGTATTTCGTTTTTACTTGTAACAATTTCAACATTTTCGTTCTTGAGTTTTACTATTTAATTTTTCCCATCAACTGTAGTTTTTCTCAAATCCTTCACACTTTTGTTGTCTTCTATGCACTGTTGTATTTTTTTGTAGTTACATATACCTTCGGATGTCTTTGTGGGTTTCCTTGGTTGTTACTTTATTTAATCGTTTTTTTTCTACAAAGTCCTGTTTTTCTCTTGCTTCTCTTCTTTTTATTATAAGCTGTTTTAGTTGCAATGCTTCGTTTTTTGCTCTTTAGCTCTTTTATTTACTTTACAATGTGTATCTTGTGCTGCTTTAATTGCATTTTTAATTGACTCAGTAATGATTTCTATGTTCGTACCTTGGTTCTGGTTCAGTTTGTTGGAAATCGTTTCTATAAAACCTTCGGAATCAGATAGTGTTGTCCACTTCGTTTGTGTTTTCTTGTTTATCATTTTTCTTCTTTTACTTTCATTGTTGCTCTAACTGCTCTGTGATCGCTTCCTATTCCGAACTTTTTATAATGAGCGCGCGTTCATGGGGCGTGTATACCCTTAAAATATTTGTACACAGAGCGGGCGAATGAAATTTAGGGAGAAATAACGGACAGGTACCGATGTACATTGTTTTTAAATGTTTGTTCGAGGGTGTCAATTGATTGACTGATATTAGTATCACCTATGAGTTTTATCGCACAGTTTTGAATCCTATCTAGCAGGTGCAGAGATGTTTTAGGAGCACATGACCAGACTTTGGCATTGTACTCCAATTTTGGGCGGATGAATGCCTTATATGTTGAGGCCAGATCAGAGGGGGTAAAATATTTCTTACATCGCTTGAGGAAACCTAGACATTTCGCAGCATTTTTGACGACATCGAATATGTAAATTTCTCTTTAATGACAACAGACAGCATAGAGTTTTGGAAGCATTAAATTCCACTCTATTGATAGTTCTCCAATTGGTTATGTTGTTAATATCGGAATTTAATAAGCTTAACATACGCTGCGGATCTCGTTCTACAGCCGAAGAGCAGGGACGTGAATCCGGAAACGAATATGAAAAGCAGAGAATACTGTCGTCAGCAAAGGAATATATTGGATTAGAAATAGTAGACAAGAGATCATTAATGAAAATCACAAAGAGTGTCGGAGACACAACGGAACTCTGAGGCGCACCAGCATTTATTTTGTGAATATCAGACTTGAAACCATCCAAGACAACTGGAATTGAACGTTCCGAAAGGTAATTTCTAATCCATTGAGGAAGAGAGTCATCGATCCCAAAAGCACACATTTTCGGTGAGACATGCCATCAGATCACCAGTAGACCTGTTGCTACGAAAACCATACCGCCGGTCATTAAGAGGTTTTCGTGTTTCGAGATATTTCATTAGCTGACGATTTATCAGCGTTTCCACGACCTTGGAAAGAAGGGACGTAAGTGCAATGGGTCTGTAGGAGGAGAGAGAGGAAGGTTCCATCTGCTCGGAAAGAGTCCTAAAGAGTAGCATTGATGGAAAAGTTTACGCAGTGGTTTTGCCAGCGAGGAAGAGCACCTCTTCAGAAGGAGGGAAGATATACATCTGGACCAGCGGATTTGTGAATGTTAAGATCTTTAAGAACTCTTCCTACTACACGAGTGCGAAAGTGGATTCGTCCCATTGAAGATTCGACGCACTCAAGTGTAGGTGGAGACAAAGCACAATCTGGGAGTGTTGAGCTGGCTGCAAAGTGTGCAGCAAGCAGATTGGCCTTATCCAAAGAGCTGACAGCTGGAATGTCATTGGAGGATGAGGCAGAATTTTTAATATGTTTGACGAACGACCAAAAATTTTTACTGCCTTGCAGTATTTTTTGTCTCAGTTTTTGGTCGCATTCGAATTTCACACGCTTAAGAAAGACGTTGCAGTCATTTCTGGCATGTTTAAACTTTTTCGGTTTTCCTCTGTCGGGTTGGTCTTGTAAAACCGACAAAAACATTGCTCTAACCCTGACAGCCTCTTTACAGCTCGAGTCGTACCATGCCTTTTCTTTTGGTTTGATACTCTTCATCCGATGAGGGATAAAGCATCTCATTGCAAAGAGAATAGTTTCTGTGATCATATCAGCAACGGCATTTAGGTCGTTATTGAGGGAATATAACGACCGGTTAAAATTCCTAAAGAAGTTGTTAAGTCCACTCCAATTGGCTTTCTCGTATTGCCATACGGTTCTTTGAGGAATCTAAAAGAGCACATCAACGAAGTACTTATCAGGGTGAGAAATTAAAAACAAGTCCAGGGTGTCTGGTCTGGTACCCGTGTGGACTCATTTACAAGTTGCGTTAAGTTGTGCCAAAACAGCTGGTCTGTACTTCCAGACGTGGACGTACGCAGAAAAGTGATTAATTTTTAGCCCGCGTATATTGACCACGTCCACCCTATAACTATAACTATAAACAAACAGAGTAAACATAAACACCGACGATACTAAGCGAGGCTGCGAAGTGAAATTTCTGACGTCAGTTTACCGAATCAAATTGCTGTAGGTGATATGCCCTTACAACAATATGAAACAGTGCACCAACAAAATTTTCAATCACAACAACTGATGGTTAAGTTGTTACATGTTTTTTGTCTGTAATAATAAATTTGATTTGGTCTTTTGTGTTTTTGTCGGGGGCTATCCAAGTCCATCTCCTGTGTTGCTTTCTATCGAAAAAGCTGTTAATTTCGTACTGGTTGTTTTTGTGTAAGCAATCGATTAACTTTCGTCTTCGCTCGTTTCTACATTCTATGCCAAATTTTCCAATAACTTTCTCAACTTCGTCCTCAGGTATGCCCACTTTTGCGTTGAAATCTCCGATTGTAAACGTAAAATGGCATTTCTTTTCATTCTCCTCAAATCCTCAAATCAGATTTCGGCTAAAACATTGACTACATCGGACCGTTCTCCTTTTTCGACTGCAATTTCAGCTTTACAATCCCGAACAGAGAATGCTAGACAGGTAATGTTTTTTTGATAGAACAGAATCCATCTGCATCAAGAGATGGGAGCGATGTATTCTCCGAAAAACCCTCACTGATTATCTCTTCGCTCTCCAAACCACTATATTGTATTTCAGGTCGAAATTTTGAAAATTGAAGAGGCCTACTTCCGACTTATGTGGAATGTGATTGCTACTAGGGATATCTGCATTTGCACTGAATAAATTCCTTTTACCCAGAACACGTCAATTGCTAACCTGCGACAGTGTGTAGTGGCCAATAGCATTGGCGAAGATCTTTCGAGTATGTATGCGTCAACCTATCACAAAGTCCTTTTCCGTCTCTTGTGAAATCCTCGGACTAAGAAGACGAATGCGATACTTTAATCATACCAATCCGACTTCATGGTGCAAAGGCTTGGAAACTAGTAAGAAGGAGAAAAGTTGTGCGTGATTTTCGGGTCCTTGAGACTGTGTATCAAACGTGAACAGAAGAGAAAAAACAACGAAATGTTCACAGCATAATTTTATCATGATTATGATAGCTATCTAAATATCAACCGCCGATTTTCTATTGGCAAATTTCTGAGTAATCGTAGCTCAAATATTAGCGAGAAAATTCTGTTAAGCATTACATATCTTGCCATAGATATTGTATATCACTAAACAGGTCCATAATATACATACGAGTATATTCAGTGTTGTGGTCTATACTCATACAATGCGCTATATGAGTAAGATATTTACATTACAACAAACCTCGCTTGAAGAAAGTAAATTAAATGTACACCACTTGTTGCCATCACCACAATATCCGAAATTTACTCTACATACGAGTACTCGTACATACATACATGTGGGATTATAAGAAAAAAACCTCGACACAAACAAAACCAATTATATACTTACATAGACATAAACATAAAGCCACTACAATAACAAACGACTTATTCACCCTCATTGTCTTCTTTCCCTTTATCTATCTTTATTGTTTTAGGAAGCAAAATGTGAGTTTAAAAAACTCTTGGCCGAAAGCGTAGAACGAATTAAGCAATCCGCCCACAAGCTAAGCAATTCTATTCAAACAGCTAAGCCTTACTATGAAGCACGCTTATATGCCACACAAGTAAGTACCCCAAATAAAGCAAACACAACTCGTACGCCCCTATTAGCGATAATCTCATTTGCAGCTAACGAAAGAAACTCAACAAGCGGCAGGCAATTATGAGAAAGCAAAATCCGTTCATGCAGCCGCTAAAGAGATGGTTTTTCTCGCTGAACAGGGATTAGGGGAGAAATCTACTTTAGATACTGCCTGCCAAGAGATGTTAAGTCACGCAGCCAGCAAAGTGAATCAATCTCAAGTGGAATGCACCGAAACGAGAAACATATTAAAAATGTGTGAATTAAAACAGGAAGTGGCAAATAATCGTGTCCTTAAATTACAGACACAGCTGAAAGCTGCCATTAAAGCTTCAAGGTAAACAAAGATGTTAAATTATTGTACCTCCTCTAAAAGCGGTAGCTAATTTTATTTTTATTATTATTGTTTTGAATGCGTTCTTAGTGTCTGAGTTTATGGATAGAAAACATTTTTTATTTTTTTTTTTTATTGATTTTTCATTTTTAGTTACAACATTCGAAGAAAACTTCTTTTAATCAATTTATTGGCATACCAACATGATTTATTAATTTTGTAAGTAGCAACTTATTGTTTGTAGTTGTGTGTTTCTATCTTTAAGGCAATTCAAAGTGATCATCATCTGATTATTAACATATGTATGTGCAATACATATTTGTAATATCTTTTCAGACCGTACTATGAAACAAGAGCTAATTATAACGGCATTTTAAAGGCACAAAAAGAAAAAATTACAAGTCTGGAAAACAGGGTTGCTGAAGCGAAAATGTCCTATAACGATGCGCTGAAGAATCTTGAACAAATCTCAGAGGAAATACACAAAATGCGGCAAGAAAAACTTAAATATATGCACTTTGAGCCACCTGTCGAAAATGCACAAGCCTTGGATTGCCATTATAGCGATGCAACTTTTCCTTGTCCCATTGAATCATGTGATGAGTATTTGGACATCCCTTCAAAATTAAGCACAAAATCTAGTCCAGTTCGTCAAAAATATCCCGACCCACATGAATGTCCACATTTACTTCAGGACTTTGAGTCGATTTTACGTTTTCCACCAGCGGCGGGAAGTGCAGATATTCCAAAATCTTCGAGTGATACACTATGTTCAGCACTTGCACGACATCAGATAGTCACTACGACTCCACTGGTTACAACCGACGACATAGAGCAATGGACTGAAATTCGACTGTCTAACTCGGGAAGTACTAGCTCCAGTTATTCCCATCATTCAGGTGCCGACGATGGGTTGGCTGGTGGCTTAATCGATGATCGTACTCCCACAGGAAGTGAATCTTCTTCTTCAGATGATAATCGAAAGGTTACTTGCACAACAGTATTCACCATAGACGATGATGATGAAAGCAAGAAAAGGCAAAGTGATAATGGAGGGGGCATTACAACATGGATCTCACGATCAAGTAGTTTTAAGACATCAGGACGTAGACAAAGTTTAGATTTGCTTATCGATGCTAGTGACAAGGTGAAGGATGTTTTCAACTTTGGAATACAAAGGGTTGGCAAGTCATTAGAGAGGCGAAATAGTGAGTCGGAAATGAATAATGATAGCAGTGAGTTTTTTCTCTTTTCTAGGTAAGTCATTCAAAGAAAATTTGATTGATGTTCAGTTTTACGACTTCTTTTAGGTCGGATAAAGACCATCTATCGGACGAGCAAGTAGAAAATTTACTACTTAACGATGAAGGAGACTTGGTACTTCAGAATATGAATGACATATCAAACTATTAGATGAAAAATGAAGAGTAATTTAATGGAGTTAATTTTGAAGAGGAACAAGAATTTAGCTAGAGCAATGTTACTATTTTTGATTTTACATCGTTTGTTATTTGTTTTTTTGTTTCTGTTTTTCTCTTTTATGAAAGACGAATACCACAAAAGAATTATCTAATCTAGTCATTTAGGTAAATTATTGTAATTGAAGAGTTTATAGATGTCGACTAAATGCAGTTGTTTAAGGAGTGATATTTCTTCATTCCAAAGAGATAAAGTGTTTTGAATTTAAAAAAGGAAACAAAAATTATTTTTCAACGAAAATATGAATGCTACATATAATACTGGCTTCCAAATTAGAAGGTACGGCCTTCGATTTCCAAGCGGATCCAAAAGACGATTTTTTTTTTACGCAACTAAAATCAGTGTTGGCCCAAAGTTAACCTGGTTAACGATTAAAAATTTAATAAAAAAAATAATATTTATGAAACTGCGCACATTGCAACGATTCCGAGTCGGCCGATAATAAAGTTTGATTTGCTACACGATTGATTTAAAAGTAAACTATCGGTCGGTTACATAATCAGTGGCGGATAACGGGGGGCTGGAGACAGGCGCTATCGTATCTCCTCAGCTATGGAGAATTAAAAAAAGGTGCAGCGTGGGGGTGTTGCACTCCCCCAAACTTTTTATACTCGGCAAATCCACAGTCAGAATAAAATCACTTACTACGAAGTCGCCACCGATTTAGTTCAATAAGCTGGCCCTTCACTTCTTCCGATTTAGCCTAAGTCGACTAAAATACTTGGTTCTCGGTCGATCTATCTGCCGACTTAATAACATACTTCTTTTTTGAGCAGAACATCCGAAATCAGCACTGGGCTTATTTGAGTCAAGTCGGCACGGCGATCTAAAGTAGGTGTCGGACTTTGATAATCTCTGAGAAGAAATTCCGGTTTTTAGCTCAAGATACAAGCTGCATGCATGCTTCATCTTCTTCTTTTTATTCTTTTTCTAGTCCTTTCGTCGTTATATTCAAAATTAATAGATGTATGGCATCTACTAGATCTTTAAATCTCAATGCGTGCGCTATTTGGGCTAACAAGTTTATTGTTTTTAAACTGATTTTGGATCCTACGATCTAAAAAGGCGCATGACTGTCTCTTGACCCAGTTTTTTTTTAGACCTCAGTTCCAATCGCTAGAGACAATTACAACCTTTGCCGATCACGTTTGCCTTAATCTCTACCAAAGACGCACATCACCTGCATCAAGTGTAGAGGATTAGTGGCGAGTGGCATCGCTTGAGATGTAGATCGAGTAGAGAGGTTTCGTCATAAATAAACTAAACTAGATATGTAGTATGCTCTATTTATAATGGGGACAACACCTACTCCGTAAAGAAAGTCAGACGCACTTGTAAATGTGAGACCCTTAGGAATCGAACTGAACTATTAATATACGACATCGGCGAAGGTTATTAACATTCACACGTACATATGCATGTGTTCACACACAAAATTTTAGCCATTCATTTGAAAATGATTTCTGACAGTGCCGAAATCAGGAGAATTTTCCATCAATGTTAGTTCATTCACGTGCAACATTCCATTCAACATGTTGTTCACAAAATACGATGAATCAGGACAACAAAACTCAAACAGAAGTCTGTAAGTCTGAGAATTTGGGGACTGTTGAACGGCGAATAAGACAAACATATCGCTTTCAGAACGTATGTACAAGTCAACCCGAATGACGATCACAAAAACTTACGTCCAGCCGACCAGAGTGAAGAAAGGATAGCAACCTCCAAACTGAGACCTTACAAATCCGCAGATGCCGATGGCTTAACCGCCGTGCCTTATCAAAATTGGGGAAAATGATCTGGTGAAGTGTATGCACCAGCTCACACAGGTGACTGTAATTTAATCAAACGCGTTGGCCGAATGGTGTTCTCTGAAGACATCTGCATCCATCAATCCAATCCTTCAGTTTACTCAAATACTGTACTTTGTTTCAACATCAAATCTCAATTATTGATCAAGTTGCTGTCTGGCTCAGTCTGAATCGAATACCCTTGTCAAACTGTAAAAAGTGATCAGATTCCTAACTTCGAAAATCATAAGATCGAGGGCGGTTAGAAACTGCCGCCCATCTTTTAATAAGATGGCGAAACAGTACAAAATCACGCTCTGTTGAGTTCCGGGATACTCGAAATCCAATACCATCGCCGGGTATTTCGATATCTGTACACATAAGAAGAGGAAAACACAGTTCTTGGCAACAGTTCTGCTTTGGCACGTATCAGAATACAGTCCAGAGACATAAATGATCTGATTTATAAGATGGTTACCGACCTTGAAAAATTTATCAAGAAATCTCCATGGCTCCAGAAGTCGCTAACGGATTGTTTTCTCACACCCTTCAATTGGTATCACAATTGTTCCACAACTATTTTAATCACCTAAACGGGGGAAACTCTTAGATAAGTTATCCTCACATGCACAAGTTCATCTAGAAAATGTGGCTAGGGAAAATTATGCGCGATGGAAACTGAGAATCGTTAATTAGATCCCGAAGAACGAAGATTCTTAAACATGGCATTCCAAATTCTTGCTGTCGTATTATATTTATAAACGACTAAAACTGGTCATCAACAACCTTATCATGTGGTTTTAGACCTGGTAAATATGTGCATTCCTGCCAACTTATTCAATTGTGTAGGATGCTCATAGGCGGCTTTAAAATATCGTACTTAAAATAACAGCTTCAAATCAAATAAGCGCGGACAACGAGTGGAAAATAATTCGTGCCGACGGATGCTTGCAAATACCCCAGCTCTCTTGGTTGATCATCAGTCCTATCTTCGTTGATGGAGAGTGGATAACTTATTAAAACGAAAAACTATACCGAATATAGAGCGCCATGAATTTAGGAAGAAGCACCCATACTATAAATAATAATGACCACCGCTCAAATTATCCAGCCAGGTTTTCGAATCTACTATTATTGGTCAACTGTGAAAGAGAGAAGCTTACCAAAGGTGATCCACGGAGTTGAAAGGAGAGTAGACAGATAGCTGGGTGAAAAAGCATGTTGGTTGAGGCCCAGGATTGCTGCACTATTTAAGCTGAAAGAAGAAAACTGATTTCGGTTTGGGTAGGCGAAAGGAAATTGTGCCTACCTGCCAAAAGTAGCATCAACTTGGTTTTAGTCGGCATTTAATAATACGTTGACATCATCTTTTCATTTTCTTCATACCAATTGTTAATATTATCTTTTACCTTAATTTAATTTCTTTTCTAATTAAAGATGGCTTCTTTTATAAAAGTGCTAATCGGAAATATTTTGTAAAAAGTCAATCTATCACTTTAAATTTCGCGGTAACGAATAAGAAAAAATCCCGTTTCCTGAACTAGAGTATTTTAAACTGTAAACATCTTCACAATAAACAACAAAACATGACATATATCAGCTGATAAGACACCACCCACTCCTTCTTTGAATTGTGTTTCACATCGTACTTCATTGTTTCCAAAAGTAAAACCAAAATACAACTCTAAAAATTGATTCACTCACTGATTCAATGAAGTTATATTAAAACTAAGTTGACAAAGAAGTACTGTAAAAGGATTTTCGAGAACAAACACCAAGAGTTTTTTTTTTTTTTAATGGAATGACATTTGTGTTATGTCTGTATGGCTTGGGAATGTAATAAACTATCCTGCTTTTAGAATAAAAAAAAAACAACTTCTAATTGAATTGCGTGATCTCAATTAAAGCCCACTCGGTGTGTAAATCAATTGAATGACCTATTTACCCGCCGTGCATGAGGTAAATTAGAATCCAAGCCATTCCACACTGTCCACTCGACCAGACCAGACACTGTCACATCAATATGGATACACAAATCGATAACGCTTTGATACAAAAAAAAATTTTACATCCCGGCAAGCAATTTATACCTTTGCGTCCAGGTACCAGAGTAAGTAGAAACGTTTGTATTAATAATAAAGAAATTTTAAACAAAACAATTTGTAGGTGAAATTTCACTTTCAAACCAGAAAGAGTGATGGAACTGTTTTGGATGATAGCCGTAAAATGGCTAAGCCAATGGAACTCGTCTTAGGGAAGAAGTTTAAGCTGGAAGTATGGGAGGTCATAGTTCAAAAAATGGCACTGAATGAGGTGGCCAAATTCACTGTTGACAAATCTGTGAGTTCTTTTGTTTTTTTCAGTAAAACAAATCCGTATCGAACATTTTCACGATTGCTTTCATTAATTTCAGCTAGTCGCTCAGTATCCGTTCATATCAAAAACTCTTCGGGATGTTGGTAAAAAGCAGGAAGAACGTCGTCACTGCTGTGGGATGACATTACAAAATGAGGGAATTGGCTATAAAGATCTAGATGAACTCTTCACCAATCCCACAGATTTGGAATTCACAATCGAATTATTTTCAATTGAAATGCCTGAAGACTATGAAAAGGAGCGCTGGCAAATGTCCGACGAAGAAAAGATGAAAGCGACAAAAGAATTGCGTGAAAAGGGAAATCAGTTTTATAAAGATAAAAACTACCTTAAGGCAGAGGAGTGTTATTCTCAAGCAATCGGCATCCTAGAACAACTTATGCTGAAGTAAGATCATTTCTAATCTCATCCACAACTTTTGTTTATCATGTTTATTGGATTATTATATTTCTTTTTAAGGGAGAAGCCTCACGATGTCGAATGGAACGAACTAGCCGAATTCAAAGTGCCTTTACTCTTAAATTACGCTCAGTGTCGTCTCTTAGCTGAGGATTATTACGCTGTTATTCAACATTGCAATGAAGTACTTACACTAGATGCCAATAACGTAAAGGCAATCTTTCGACGTGGCAAAGCCCATTTGGGAGCTTGGGATCCTGTGGAAGCTAAAAACGATTTCAAGCGAAGCATTGATTTGGATCCATCTCTTAAGGGTGCAGTTGCAAAGGAACTTCGTGTACTTGATGAGATGCAAAAGAAACGGGACGCCGAAGAAAGGATTATGATGCAGAAATTATTTTAAACTGTGATAAGCAATTGTTATGTGGTCGCGTTTATTTTCTAGTGCATGTGGTGTTGTGTGTGTGTTTAAATTTGTGTGAAATTTATTTATTATCTGTTTTAAATTGTAAACCTCTTCTGTTGTTAACCGTGTTCCATTCTCTTATATGATTCCTCCCTTAGGTGAAATAATACTACGCCATGTTAATTCAATCGTACAAAAATCGTATGTCCAGCAAATGATTGTTAGTGAAACAATAATAATAAAATACCTATTTCTTTTGTATAAAATTCTTTTTGAAGTTCTTGCTGGAAAACTTCAAATGTTTTAAGTAGTAAATAAATTGATCGCGCAATATTCTGGTGTATATCAAGGCCCAATCGCCTTGTTTTGCCATTATGTTCCTACAATAATAATAGCGATTAACAAATTCAACTTTTTCTGCCAAGAGGTCGAATCACTTAGTGTGATCTGTAGATTAGCAAAAGTCCTTTAAACCGACAGATCTCTCAAGCCGGGTTCATTTAGAAAGATGGTACCTTAGTCATATGCTAAGGGGCTTCGTTAACTCAACGCTTTTGGTATCCACGTCCAACCACACGCGAATGTACAGCTTTTCTTGCACAAATGACCTTAACATTATCGATAACAGGTTCTTAACAGATCATAGGTGTTCTTCCGGGCGAAAACGCTTTTACAAATGTGTTACGCCCAAGCGACACCGGTCTTCCTATGTCCTCATGTGTTAGCACAGGAGAACATTTTCACTTATGCTGTTCTGCTTATTCTCGTATAATGTCAATGTAACGCACTCGGTAACGACGGGAGGTTATAGCGAGATATGATATCGGACAATTACAATCGCAAGAAACAGGCATTACTTCTTCGACTAAGTAACTCAAAATCTCCCGAAAAATCCAATACCATAAGTTTAAAATGCTTAAGACCATTGCCTATGAAGGCAAATGATGTGACGGTTGCGTTTGCGCTGAAACATTTTTTTTTTGCTTGCATGACGAGCGCAGATGAGCTCTTGTATGAATAAAAGCAGAACGTGAAGCCTGGAAAACGTTCAGCTGAACGCGTGAAGACATTATTTAAATGCGATTTAAGTTAATGAGAAGTTACAGTGTGCTGAAACATTAGTAAAGCCTTAAAGTAACAAAACCAGCTCAGCGATAAAAAAAAAATCTCAAAATATAAATGTATTGGTAGTAGTTTGGCAGCTGTGATTAACTCTGCTCAATGAATTGAAAAAAAATCAAATGGCTCAGTAATAAATATGTGTAGAAGAAAGATTTTAGAACCCATAGTAAATCTGACAACTATGGAGAATATACCTATATAAAGTTGCAATCCACTTTAGTAATTGATTATTGCTTCATCGGAGGCGATAGGTGAAGGTATTGCCGTACTCGAATTATTTCTCCATTATCATTATGATTAAGCTGGTTAGTAGATATAAGACACAAACCTTGAAAATTCATTTACGGTCAAATGGAGCAAAACTACTGCAAATATCTATACATAGAGGCGATCTCAACAATCACTTGTCTCAAGTAGACACCAATTTTGAACTTAATATAGGAGATCTGAAGAACATAATTGAATCGTCAAAGTCCATATCAATTTACGTATATAAAGAAAAAAGCAGGCAACAGAAAGCCATTGTTCGGTGTAGACTGTTTAAAACACGAAAATGCGAATTCTTATTTCTTCGACTCCTTAGAAAACTTAACAATACCACATGAATGGAGGTATATCGCATAGTACATACACAATACAATTACGGAATAATTCGGAGTATTTGGCAACCAGGCCATGCGGGCAGAAAGAATCTCCATCTTGATTTCAGGAAAACCACTAAGAACTCAACGGTAATATTTCACAGCCATTTCATGTCAAGACATTAAAGTCGTTTTGTTTTGATGATGACCTGAGCCCGCCTTATAATGAAAACGCAATTCAATGTGCAAAAACATTCCTACCATACAGGGAACATTTTCCTGTTCTATGTTCACTATGCAAGCTATCTCAAATAGAAAACGTAGAATACTTCAATTTTAATTTTAATTTTGGTGGGGGCTGAGGCCCCCATTTATTGGCTTAATACAAGCTTAATCTAACTTAAAAACTAACAGAAAGACTTAAGAGCTAGTGACCAAGGAAGTGATGGAGGAGATCTTGTTTGAGACGAGGAGTGCTCAGGTGGAAATGAAAAAGGGAGAGGTTCGAGTTGACCTTTCGGAGCATTCGGGAAATAGGTTCGTTGGAGCCATAAGAGGTGCGGTGGACCGGTAGATAGAAGAGACGAGGACAACGTAGATTGCGGGGGTTGGTATTGAAGGAAATGGAGTTCAAAATGGATGCACAGTCGATGGAACCTGAGAGAAGACGATGAATGAAAAGAACGTCAGCAATATTCCTACGTTCTTCTAACGAATTCATATTTAGAAGTTTGAGGCGGTCTTGATAGGGAGGTAAGATTAAAGGGTCGTTCCATGGCAGGCCACGGAGGGCAAATCGGAGGAATCGACGTTGAATACCCTCGATTCGGGAAACATGAACCCGGTGAAAGGGGGACCAAGCTTGACTGGCATACTCAAGCAGGGGGCGAACAAAGGTAATATAGAGAGATCTGGTTACATACGGGTTGGAAAATTCCTTGGACCACCGTTTAATAAAGCCAAGTGATGAGTTGGCTTTGAGGATCATCTTATCGATATGTGAACGGAAATTAAGCTCACAGTCGAATAATATGCCAAGGTCTTGAAAAGACTGAACCAGGGGAATTGGTTGACCATGGAGAAAATAAAGTCGGGGGGGAGACGGGTTGTATTTACGTGAGAAGGTTATAAATTGACATTTGGCTATATTAAGTTCTAGGCAGTTTTTGAGGCACCAGATTGAAAACCGATCAAGGTCTTCTTGAAGAAGGGCAGAGTCCTGGGGAGAGGAAATAGATTTAAAAAATTTTGTGTCGTCAGCGTAAAGGGAGAGGGAGGAGTGCTTAATGACACTCTCAACATCGTTGATAGTAAGAATGAAGAGAAGAGGGCCAAGATGACTGCCTTGTGGAACTCCAGATGAGGCCAGGAATGGAACAGAAAGGGCGGATCTAAAGCGAACACTATAATATCGGTTTACCAGGTAAGAAGAAATCCATTTTAAAAAGAGCGGCTCAAAGCCGAGAGCAGACAATTTGAAAAGGATCAATTTATGAGATATCTTATCAAATGCTTTAGTGAAATCTGTTGCTATAACATCGATTTCTTTGCTCTTTTCTAAGGCTGAGAGTGCAAAAGACACGAATTCAACTAGATTTGTGGTAGTTGATCTACCTTTTAGAAAACCATGTTGTCGGGGTGAAATAAAAGGCTTGCATTTGAAGCTTAACGCTTCGTATAAAATGCTTTCAAAGAGTTTGGATATATGAGAGAGTTTAGCAATGGGACGATAATTGGTAACTTCATGCCTAGATCCCTTTTTGTGTATTGGGATTATAAAAGAGGTCTTCCAAATCTGGGGAAATTCACCCTGTGTGAGCGATAGACGAAAAAGGTAGGAAAGGGGTAGAGACAGGTTGGAAGAGCATTTCTTAAGAAACATGGCGGGGAGTCCGTCTGGGCCAGGTATAAATTCATCCTTAAGATTTTGTAACTTTTCTTCAATAACTGCAGGATCGAAATTTTGAGTGAGAAAGGGACCAATAGAGAAATTTGGTAGATCATTGAAGTAAGAGGGATCTGGTACGAAGGAGTTGTTGGCAAATGATTGTTTGAAAAATGTAGCAAAAAAGTTGGCGATGGTAGGAGGATCACATGAAGTTTTGGTTTCGAAAGCGAGGGAGGAAGGATAACCATCGGTCTTACTTTTGCAATTGACAAATTGAAAAAAGGACTTGGGGTCATTTATGAGATTGGTTTGCGCACTATTCAGGTAGCGCTGATAGAGAGAGTTATAGAGTTCAATGAAATGAAGATATGTACCTAGATAATTTGAATAGTCGGAAGAAGAGTGGGTGCGAAGGAATACCGCCCATAACTTGTTTCTTTTGTTTCGTAGAGAGCGAAGTCTACGATTATACCAAGGAGTGGATGTAGAAGAAGTTTTATGGCGGGAGTAAGGCACATAAAGGGAGATGGATTTGAATATTTCTCTGTAAAAAATGGAGAGGGCATCAACCAGAGATAGATTGGTAAACTCAAAAGAAGCACTGCTTAGATAGGTATTAATTTTACGGAAATTAGCTTTGTGAAAATTGTAAGAAAATAGAACTGCGGGGGGAGGCGACTGAAGGGGAGAGTTGTGGAAAAATGAGAGAAGAAGTGGAGGATGAAAGTTATCAATAGTTGAAAGAGATAGGGGACAACACGATACTGAGGAGTTGATGGGATCAGTTGTGAAGATAAGGTCTAATTGCCTTTCCATATAGTTGGAAACGCCACTGACTTGGCATAGACTAGAGTCTGTTAGCCGATCTAAGAATAGGCATTCCTTAGTAGAAATGGGATTGGAAGCGATGAAAAAAGATAGGTCTTCAGATGGAGTCCATTTCAGCTGAGGCAGATTAAAATCGCCGAAGATAATGATATCATCAAGCGATTCTGATAAGTCGATCAAATTGTCAATTGCTGCAATAGCAAGTTGGTAGGATTCGATAGGTTGCGCCGGAAGAATGTAACAACACATAACGTACAAGCATCTGCGAGTGAGGGTTATTTTAACCGACACAAAGTCGAGCTTAGGAGAGGATGATGTTGCAACGAGAGAGGAGTCCAAGCTGTTGTGAATAGCCAGTAGGACACCTCGACAAGGGGATTCAATCAAGGGGGGTGCGCGATCATCATCCCGAAAAACATTAAAAGAAGGAGGGAATAACTCCTGGTTTTTTATGTTGGGGATAAGATTAGTTTCGGTCAGAGCATAGATATCAAATGGGAGAGCATGAGATTGGCGGAAAACAGCGTGGGTTTTAGAACGGAGTCCTCTTACGTTCTGGTAATAGAAGGTGAGAGGGAGGTTTTTGCATGACTTTTTAGGGTCGAAAAAATTTATCATGGTCAAGGCGACTGCGTTGGAGGTGTGAGACTCTTTTAGAGTGTACATATTGGCGAAGAGCGGCAAGATCGTCTGCAACTTTTTGGGGGGGCGTATTGAAAATCTCGTGATACTTTATATAAAGTTTCCTGAGACTGGTAACGTCTGTAGGGAGGCCTTCCTGCTGGATAGAAACCATGACGCTTGTTTTTGTTTTACCCTCGTAGCACACCGAGTCGGATCTATCGTGCAGATAGGCGAGATATAGACGTATATTCTCATATATCTTTTTATCTCTAAGCCTAGAGAGCGCATAGCGACATTCGGTGGTATCGCTAGTTTGCTGCGTTAATTTAAGGGGGTCAATAGAAGAGGGAGTGGTTAATGAGTTCGGTGTCGCAACGGCTGGTTTTTCTGAAATAGGGTTTAAAATGTGAGAACTGATGAAATTGGGATACTTAGCTCCAGTTCTGAGGTCGAAATTAGGGAAAGGCGTGTGTGTTACGGGTTGAATGGTGGGAGTTTGAGTGGCAGGAGTTTGAGTTGTAGGGGTTAAGTCGAAAGAGACACGTTGACGTTGGGGCTTGACTTGAGGTGGAATAGGGGGAGTTGGAGTTTGGGTGGGCGGCTTAAAATTAGGAAAAATTGTTGTTTTAAAACTCCAATTGGAGCTGGGTTTGTTGTGGGAAGAGGAGGTGGGTTTTGGCAAATTGGATTTATTTACTAACTTATTTCTTGGTTTAGGTATAACGGACTGCTTGGCTTTATCCTGCTTCTTGGGCGTATTTTCCAACCATTTGCAGACACGCATCTTTCCAAGATTGAAATTGTTGCTGGCAGGATTATGGAATAACCATTCGTACTTGGTTGGAAGATTTAGCTTGAAGCTGCGCTTGCTTCTGTGGTGAGATGTAGGAAGCAAATTGCAGTGGCTAATGGTAATGCCATATTTCTTTTCGAAGAAATTTGAGATCCAATCAACATCAGCGTTTGGGGGGGCGCCTTTGATAAGAAGCGTAGTGACCAATTGATTCTTCGAAGCAAGCTTATCAAGTCTACGTTGCCATTCGGAAGGTGTCCAAGTTGAATTAAAATGACTGATAAGCTTCCGTGGGGCAGCGATTGGAGGAGCTGACATAGAAATATTTTCTGCTGTTAAGTTGGAAGAAACTTCGCAGGAATCAGTGGGTTGAACCGTCCGCAGATGACTTATGTGTGGGGGTGAGCGTGAATCCACTTCAGGTTCCATTAATTCAGCCATGAGTGATGTATTGTAGGGAACATTCTGGTAAGGCTGCGGCAAGTTTTGTGTATCAACGATTTTGCTGTTTATTGTTGCGATGTGATGTTCAATATCGCATACGAGGGATCGAGTCGCGGTAAGTTCGTCGCCGACATCGTTCACTTTATCGAAGATAACTTCGAGCATGGGATCACAGTGTTTGGGAGAGAGTTGTTTGTGTGACGAGGACTGAAAATGAATGTCTATGTCGTCACGCAGGGAGTTTATCATCTCGCAGGTTTTTTGGTTGGAGATAACCTGCGCAGAACACATAGCTTTAATGTCAATCAACACTTTATCGAGGTGACGTAAGGGAGTTTCTTCATTCCTGGATCTCCCGGAGTCTAACTCGATAAGACCAGCAATTTGTTTGTCCATGTGCTTTACTTTGGATTTTATTACATCGGCTGAGTTCTGCACTGAGTTACGTAACTCTTCAACACTTTTAACACTGTTTTCTATTACCGAAATTTTATCCGTAATCTTTTTGGCGAGTGCGTCCTGGTAGGAGTCATTTGAATCACTTAGGCATTTTATTGCCAAAAGTACGTGTGAAAGTGAGATACTCTTACACTCATCACAGAAGAAAAGTAGGTTATCGGAAAATTCTTTAATAAACACCGTGTTTCTTTTATTTAACCCGACACAAACGGCATGAAAGGCGTTCCCACAAATGCCCTTGCAAACTACCCAGTCAGCATTGCTGTCATCGATTACACAATTGGCAATTCCGCAAGACATATTCAAATTGGTTGTGTAGGTCAGTGAGGGTATAGATATAGGTCGAGTTATTTTTTTTTTATTTATTTTTTTTTTATTTTTTTTTTATTTTTTTTTTTTGTAGATAGGGGCTTTTATTTGCACTGAAATCTGCCAGTAGACAAAAAAAAAAATAATGAATTCGAGCACTGGGGGTTATTAACCGGAAAATGCAATTTAACGAGATTTATAACTGAAAATTGAACAGGGGAATAGGGAGAACAAGAAAAACACGTCTAACTGGTTTGAGTCGCAATGAAACAATATAGATAGTGTGTCCAATATTCGGTGGTATCCGGATGTTTTGGTTTGGAAAATCTAATTTACGAGCGTTGTGCGAAAAGAAAAAAAAGACCGAACAATGATACAAGATATTTTTTCTCAAAATTTTATTTTATTTTTCTCCTTGTAACTCTACACACTTCTCCCAGCGATGCTCCCATCTCTCTAACCCGTCCAAATAGTACTTGGCGTTTTTCTCTGCAAAATAATTGTTCACGAAGGTGATTGCCTCCTCATTTGACGGAAATCTCTGTCCTCCGAGCGCAGTCTTCAGATGAGGGAACAAAAAGAAGTCGCTTGGGGCTAGATCTGGTGAATAAGGCGGATGGTAACCGCTGAGGTGCGAGACGGCGCGTTGTTTTGGTGACACAGGATTTTCCTTTTCTGCAAATGTGCCTGTTTTTAAGCAATGATGCGTAGTATGCTCCTGTAATGGTTTTTTCTTTTTGAAGATAATCGATTAAGATAACTCCTTTACTATCACAAAAAACAGTCGCTATCACTTTCCCAGCCGAAAAAAACAGTTTTTGCTTTTTTTGGAGCCGGCTCGCCCTTTGTAGTCCACTGTTTTGACAGAATTTTTGTTTCGGGCGTGTAATGGTGTATCCAAATTTCATCTACAGTAATTAATCGGTGCCAAAACTCGGATTTATTGCGCCTAAACTGCGTCAACAGAGCGTTGGAAATGCTCATTGGAACACGTTTTTAGTCTAACGTAAGCAAACGGTAAGGTAAGTAACTGTTAAAATATGCACAACTAGCATTCACTAGCTTTTATTGACGTGTGCCGCTATCTTTACGTTGCGGTCGGAAATTCACGTATAACTAAATTGGTCTAATTAGAAACCTTTTGCATCGTATTGCGAAACTTTTAGACTTAAGGTTAAACAAAAACTAATCGGACTTTATGTGCAATAGTAATATTTTGTATTAAGTCTTTTGCAGGCTTAAAGCCACCCCGATTAAGATAGATTTCAGTGTCTGGTTTGAATTGAATTGGTAGAAAAATGGGAAATCTAGGTCGCAGTCTGATTTTTAAGCAGAAGCAAAAAATTGCAAGCAGTTAAATGAAGGGAACGAAAATGATAGTTAAACTTAAAAACAAGATTGCCGACATCGATGTCCTATTAGTTAAACATTTTAGGGAAGTTGGAGTAGATCTGCGATCTTCAAATTATCTAATGGAGATGGAGATGATTAAGCATTCCAAATCGGTACTTAGTAACAAAACCTAGTTCTGTTCAATCATTTTGTCATTAATTTCAGAACGATATCGTGTGATCAGGCTTGCGTAAGCATGTTTGCCCCTGGCAACAAAAAAAAAAAAAAAACAAATAAGTCAGCATAAATTTCGCAATTGAAGCGATTGATTTTATTAATATAAACTTTTAAATAAATTAATAGCAAATCGCTTGAAACTATGTGTACATATAATTTAGAGGGGAAGATAGACTAAAATAAATAAATTAGATAACGTTTGGTCGCTTAAACTAAGTTGTACATCACAAATACATGTTAAAGCAAAACTTAAACGTAACAATCTCAAAATAAAAATGATAAGAATGGCACTATACTATGCCCTATCACTACCCTTTCGTTGCGTTATATCTTCCGTTTTCCATACAAAGGGTTCAAGTCTATCGTCAACATCGAGAAAATTATTGATTGCCTCTAAACTCTCAATGTTCTCGTTCAATAGGGAGTTACATCGACTTAACTGCTGCGAAATTCCACGGATTTTCGAAAATTGTTCTGCATACGCTGCATACGTTTTCTGCATATCCACATATGCAGCAAAGAGAGTAGTTACTGTGTTGTTGATGGTTTTGATTTTGTCCACAACGTGACTTTGTTCGTTGGCAACATGCGTAGCACAAAAATTAAAATGCGCCTGCATGCGATGACATATGTTCTGCAAATGCACTGATTGAAGGCGTTCCAGTATTTCTGGTTCACGCGATGAAGGCAGTGAAAGCGTCTCACGCATTACAGGTAAAAACATTGGAATGCTTCGAAGCCGTGCCAGATCGGAATCTAAATCCAGTTCGAGATCTCTAGTTGTACCTGGTTTAACAATAACAATATTATGATTTGATGTTGATGCTGGGCGCTTGGGTTTGGTTCCAGTTTGTTTATATCTGCCACTTCCGTGAACACCGCGCAATCCAGATGCACTGTTTTTGTTGCGGATTTTTGGGGAGTCCCCTATTGGTCGATCTGTGTATGAGACGTACGGTAAGTCAGAGTCATAGCAAACGCTCAATGGTGGTGAGACAGGACGTCCAATCTCTGAGGACGTTGGTGAACTTTGATGTAAACCACTTTTACTGTTAATAGTTCCTTGACGTTGAGCAGAACGGTACTTTGATGATGAGTTGGATGAGGATGAACGATCATTTTCGAAGGCTTCATGACTATCACCATCATTGCGTTGTTGTGAGTGTTCCGCACCCATTTTTCTTTGTTTTGTTTATTTTTTTTTTTTTCGGTAGACGATTATTGATTTTTTTATAGACAAAACTTACGATACTAGAGGATAGTATTCACGTAATTTTTATGAATTCTTCTTATGAACTGAATAATGTTGAGTCGCCATATGTTTCAAAATATGCATACTTTTAGCAAGAACACAAACTTAACACACAAATTCGGTCGACACAGTATTGCAGTCTTTGCAGTGCATATGAAATCAAGAATCTTTTCAAACCAGCTGATTCGAATCTGACATAATTGACGTTTTGTATAACTTGTTGATTGTTACTAGCGACATCTTAAGTGGAGTAGATAAATAAGAAATTCACAATAACTTTTCTAATACCATCCAAATCCAAGTTTTAAAATGTTTCACAATGCTTATAATTCATGTGCTCTAAGGTAAGCTAGTACACAGAGCTCACGGGTTATCTCATTTCTCCTGTAAAATATAACACCGCTGTGAAGATAGCAACCTTGGCGGAACTAAAATTTCATCTGCCTTAGAGCGATTAAATCCTGTAGAACTGGTGCATCAAATCGTTTTTATTCTTGGCAAGAATAAGAAAAATTGAACATAGGGATCGTGGAGAAACCAATCTGTTTTCGAAGAAGAGCAAATTCGATACAGTGCCCTTACCCAAACAGTCGTTAGAAAGCGAAATTGTTCAATGATCTTGGCTCTTCACAGAGGCAGTAAGAAACTATCTGTAGATCGCTTTAATGAACGCAAACGTAGCCCACGGTAATGTAATTATGTACAAATGTCGATTTGGGGTGATATCAAAATCAGATTATCAGTGATGGTGATAGATTATCCTGATTAGATTAGTAGATTCCCGGCTTTACATCCGATGAGATCCTAAAATAATATTAGGTGATAAATAGAAATACTTGGATCGGTTCTCTGCGGGTTTCTCTATCTCAACTTCAGAACTCCGTGATTTAAAAAGAAGATCGGGCTCTTAAGGCGTTCTGATAGGCAGATAATACGAGTAAAACGATCATACGATTTACTCGACTCAAAATATTCTGATCTACAGGTATCAATTTATGTATCATAGATAACAGGCAAAATCGATCCAGCACTCAAAGTAGGTATGCCTTGCGGATTTCCCAACTTATATCTTTATAGAGAAAAATATTAAAGCCTTTTAGAAATAACAGTTTTTAAATTATAGACTGCTTACAAAAAAAAGCTATATGAATTCAAAACACATAAACATTAGTCTTTGACGGACATGGCTAGAAGGAAGCCTTATATATACATTATCATTCTAACAAATATTGGGTTGCAAAGTAGGATACATTTAATAGTACATTAGTCTCTGGTTTTTAAACACCTGTCATGTAGACTTATGTTTACGGGATGCCCAAGCATCCATGGGAGAAAGGATATGCCTTGCCATAGCTCTCCGTCAATCCTTTGATAGCAATTCGGAACTATGTTGGAGGCACAAGTTCCACCCTTGGTATGAGTCGAGGCCGACCTAAAACCTCTTGCTGCTCTTACGGTTACAGCACTCAGTACTTATTTGCAACTCTACAATGGGTCAAACCAGCAGGAAGACCCTTTCCCGCGATTTGGGTTTAAACCACAGCCACCATGACGCTCCCACAAGGGGGCCTCCCTCAACAAGTCAGGCCCGGGCCGAAATCCGAGGGCTTCTGACTCCATCTGAAGATAAGACCAGTAATATGCTCTGCCCCCGCTTTTTATTAGACAACGTCATTGATGGGCGAAGCCTTAATAATTGGGCGGTGGCCAGCATTTAATAGTACAGATGTCTCTTGTGTTTTACGTAGGTACCTGCCGTGAGGGCTTAAGCCTACGGTGCGTCTTCGCACAAGATATCAAAATAATGCGTTGATAAGCGCCCTTCGGGTAGTACAAGTACTACCACCAGATTCGAAGTCGTGTGTAAGGCACGAACTTCCCCTTTGGTGAAGGGTCGAGGCCTATCTAATACCTCAGCCATTCTGTGGGTCATGACACCCGGTTGCAATGCAACTCCACATCGAGCAGACCAATTGGTTCTGTAGCAATCCCATGGTTTAGCACAGGTCGTAGTAAACTACACACATGCTAAGCCATGAGATGTCAAGATCCATTCGGTCCATTCTCCCCGCGATTTTGGGTTTAAACCTACAGCCACCACGATACTCCCACAAGGGGGCCAACTCCTAGGTCAGGCCGGAACCATAGTTCCGGGGGCTCCTGACCTCCCGTGGTCAGAATATAGCTTCCGGTCGAGCTTCGCAACCTTGAGGTTACTTCCAGTTGGGCACCTCACTGCCCAGGACTGGCGGCCTTGCAACAATTTGAAAATCTATAAACTTCCCGCTAGCTGCCTACTGCGCCTTCTATTGAATACATCTTTTGCAAAACTACGGGTTCTTTCAAACCGTACGGTATCAGTGATAATTCCACTGACATCGTAGGTCTCACCATTAAAGGTGATGCCCATAGCCTGCAAGTTCTTTATGTCAGCGTAATTGGGACACTCACATAGGACATGAAGCCAGTCCTCATAGGTAGCTCCACATGAGCAGCTCGCAACCTCGCTAAGCCCCCTCTTATGCAAGAATGCATTGAGAGAGCCATGCCCGGTCAACAGAAAGCCCAGGCTGAGGTTAAAATTCTGTTCAGGAAAAATTCTCATGGTTAGCACATCCCTTAGGAAGCCGTAAGTAACCCTACCATTTTAGCTAGCATCCCATCTAGATTGCCATCTAGATAGAACACATGCGTGTAGCAAGGTTTTACGCTGCTTCAGGGATAGGCCATCCACTTCTTCCGGGGAAACCCAATCGCGCTCATTTAGAGGGAGACCTTTTTTGATCTTGAAAGCAATACCACGACGTATCACTTCCAGATCCAGAGGTGGCACTCCCAGCAAGACCTGCATTGCCTCTGTGGAGACAGTGTGGCACACCGGTAAACAGCCAAGCAAGGCGACTCTTTGACAAGCCAGGATCCGCTTTCGACCATCAACAGTCATAACTCGGTCGTATCATACCGATGCTCCATATGTTGCACAGGCAACAAAAAGGCCATCGTATATGATACGAACAGAACGCCTGCTGAGTCCCCAGTCGGATCGCAAAATGCGCCTTACCTGGCCTACAGCACTCAGCATGCGTTGTCTGGTTCGAACATCTAATGCCAACGCCGTTCAGACGTATCGCAGGAGCCCGACGTCTTACATTCAATTTGCCCTTGAGCTTCATTGAAACAGTCTTATCCTGCGACACACTTACCCCAACGCTCTCTCCCCATTCAGCAACGACTGCTAGAGCTCTTTCTCCTAATACCTCAATTTCGGCCCTAGACTGGCCCTCGAGGATGAGGAACAGGTCATCTGCGTAGGCGCAGCACCCACAGAGCTCATTTAATCGCCGCAAGAGTGGATCCATCATCAGGTTCCAAATAAAAGGACCACAGATGGACCCCTGGGGGCAGCCTCTCTCAACATTGATTGAGACGCTGTCGTGGGCACTTACCACACTCGCTTTTCTGTCGGAAAAGTAGCTTCCCCAAAGCCCAATTTCTCGACAGCCCAATTCTTGCAACCTGGTTACTATTTTCTGCCAGTTCAGGTTATCAAAGGCACCTTTGAAATCAATAAAGATGCCTATAACCACACCGGCCCTGCTTCTGAGGACTCTGTCTTTTAGGAAAGACCATGCATCCTCGACACACTTGCCTCTTCTAAAGCCGAATTGGAAGGGGGACATTGGTTCCGCCATGCTCTCTGAAACCCTTTCCGCCATAACCCTTTCCAGTACTTTTCCCAGTACCGGAAGCAGGCTGATGCCCCGATAAGATTTAGGGTCAGACCTATTCTTATCGGTGGACTTCAGGAGCAGCATTTAATAGTACAATAGAAATATTTCTAATATATTATAAATGTTCTCTCAATCATTTGAAAACCTCTCAAAAAATGATGTGTCAAAGCAACATTCTCAGCCGTAGCCTATCAAAGGTAGTGAACGAGCCTTGACTGATTCCATAGAATCGCCACTTAGTGCAGGGAATTGGAAGTCCGAGGCTGGATTAAACCGAGAAAGTGCCTGTGCACATTGATCTGAGAATGAAAATCACATGAAAGGACATCGTGTTCACATTTTCACGGCCATGAATAACTTTTTGAGAAACGGAACACTTGAATATGACCATTTTTATTTTTTAAATGTAAGCAGTTGGCGTGAAACTCCTTTGTTGCTCTTCTTCATACTTCTTTATACTTATCTTTTTCCTTTGGAAGTAAGGGGATTTACAATGGAGCACTAAGAACTTCTGACTTTGCTGTCAAAAATGAGGTCTGTTCGTGTACTCTCCAAAACTACGAAAAACTATGAAAATCTACGAAAAAGAGTCCAAAACCGTTCGCGTACTCATATTTTTCGTAGTTCTTTACAGAAGAGAGCGAAATGAGAGAGCAATTCATTTCTCCTCTTTTGTGCATTTTAGTCCAAGAAATTTGTTCAGGCGAATTTGTAAAAACTGTCTAACTGCTTTTGTTTTCATTTGAAATCTTCACTGGGTTTGTTTTTATTTCGAAATGGAAATTTTTTTTACTTTGTTTTGCCAAAAATAATGGAAGACTGATTAATAATTAAAGTTTCAAATGGAAAATTGTTTTTAGAAAGTGTTTACAGACAAAATATGGTATATTGAAAAGCAAGCAAATGAAATGAAAATGCTCGCCATACACATTCTGGCATCTATAAATGGCATATAGATGGACAATACAAAGATAAATTATCGAAAGAACTCATTCATCCGTGTCTAGGCTTAAATAATCTTCGTCCTGAAGTTCAAGATTTTGAATAAAAAACTGCTAAATTCATTAAAACTTGTTTTTTTTGGGGAAAAAATCAAAATCAAAGTAAAGACAGATGACATTTGTCTGTACAAAACAGTCTCAAATCCGTTTGCTTACTTTTTAACAAAAGTAAGAATTTTATTCCCAATCCTCCGGATTTAGCAGTTTTTACACATTTAGTCCAAAATGTACGCGAGCAGACCTATGCATTGGTTAAATGTCAAATTTTTATTTCGTAATTTCTTTGTTTGGCAAAATAACAGAAGACCGAATTATCGAGTTAAAAATTTCCAAATTATGAAAGATACCAACAACGAAACCAAATACAGTCAACTGTTCGAAAAAAAATCTGGCATGACACACAATACTACTTGACGTTTATATTTAAATAATTGTGCTATAGCATTTTGGATTGGCTTGTCTCCGGAAGTTGGGCAATTTGGGCTCAAATGGAACACTAAAAATTTTTTTTGACCCAAAACAATCGATTGCTCGCAAACAAACATCTAATTTGACACAATACTATTGGACGTTTATATTTATATATTGCTGCTGAAATGAAAACCAGAAGCAAAAGTGAGAAAAGTGCCATTGAAACGGCTTAATGTTATTTTTTTTCTCCCCGTGCAATCAAAAACGTCATGAATACATTCTGACATAAGCTTCAGAAGAAAAATTTTGATTCTGAAATAAAATGCAGATATAAAATTTTGCTTCTGAAAAACTGAGAAGAGTGCCAAAGAAACAGCTTCAGAATACTAATGCCGTTTTCCATTGGACTGTCAGAAGACCTTTTTGTTGTGTACTCCGATTTTTATTTAAATGGAACACTAAGAACTTCTTCGCACTTTTATATTTTAAATATATTTGCTTGCGAATCAATTTGAACACTCAGAATAATAAAGTGGCCAAAGACAAAATCGAGGAGAGGAATCTCGATTCTCAAATGAAAACGAGAAGCGAGATTTTGATTCGGAGAAAAGCTCAATGGAAAACGACATAGAAGAAACACGCCAGGACTGAAATATGGGGAAAGCCGTTTCACCCGAAAATTCAGTAAAAATTTTATGTACCATCATCATTCTGTACCCCATCTCTTAAATCTCACCATTGATACAATTCTACTTACTCTGCTTTAGAAGCATCTTTATTCTGTTTATTCAATTTATTCTGTTTATTCAATTTAAATCCGTATTCTGTTGTTACATATGAAATTTCCGATTTTCGTTGGGAAAATTAAACAATTCTTTTATTTTTTTAAATTTATTTTCATAAAGTAAGCGCCATTAGCCTTATCAGTAATAAGAAACACTTAGGAAACTTAAGACCTGAATCAGCGCAGTCTAGTTCTAGGGCACAGGAGTGCTATACCACCTTGATCAAAAAGTTTCCTGGGGACAGCACCGTGTGGCGCTCCCATTGTTCCGATTTGAGTCCTGTTTTTTTTTTTGTTAAGTTGGTAAATCTGTTGCTGACATTCCCTCAAAATCTTAGCATCATAGCTTGACATTTGCAAAATTTACGTAGCCAAAAGTACACCTAATTCTGTGTGTGTTGGCGATTTTTTACAATTTTAGAAATGGATTTAAATTTGCAACAACGAACTTGTACGAGTATTATTGCAAATTTTGCGTAAAAAAACAATTTAATGGTTCACGAACGTTGGAAATGTTGGAAAAGTGTTTCGGCAACGATTTTCTAAAGAAAACGGTCGTTTACCAGTGGCACGAGCGGTTCCAAAGTGGCCGTGATTCAATCGAAGATGATGAACGCAGTGGCAGACCATCGACATCGACATCGAAAACCGACGAAAACATTGATGAAGTAAAAGAAATGTTGGTCAATAACCGCAAATTAACCATCAGAGAGATAGCGGACGACTTGAACATTGCCTATGGATCCGTCCAAGACATTTTAGTTAATAATTTGGGTTTCCGTCGTGTAGCAGCAAAGTTGGTGCCAAAAGACCTCAATTTCATGCAAAAAAGAGACCGTGTTGACGTCGCAAAAGAGATGATTTGCGAGGCTGAATCCGATCCCACATTCATCAAAAGGATCATTGCTGGAGACGAGACGTGGGTTTATGAGTACGACATGCAATCCACACATCAGGCAAGTGAATGGCGTTCACCAAATGAGCCGAGACCAAAAAAAGCCGAGTCAAAAAAGAAGGCAATGCTCACGGTTTTCATGGATTACAACGGTGTAGTGCATCATGAATTTTAGCCAGAAGGCCAGACAGTAAACAAAGAGTATTATTTGGACGTTATGAGACGTTTGCGTAAAGCAATTCGCTGAAAGAGACCAGAATTGTGGGCAGAAAACTCGTGGATTTTGCACCACGATGACGCACCGTCGCACAGTGCCATCATTATTCGTAATTTTTTGACGAAAAATGCAACAAATATTATCCAACAGCCATCGAATTCACCTGATTTGGCTCCCTGTGACTTCTTTCTGTTCAATCGAGTTAAAAAACCACTACGGGGAACGTGTTTCAGCAGCCGAGAGGAAGTAATGGAAAAATCGCAGGAAGCACTGATGGACATACCAAAAACCGAATATAAAAAACGTTTCGAGGATTGGATCAAGCACTGGCATAAGTGTGTTGCAGTCGATGGGGATTACTTTGAAGGGGACAATATAGATTTAGATGAATAAACTTGTATTTTTAATTTTCTGAATAAATTCCGGAAATTTTTGGGTCAAGGTGGTATGCCTGATCGTTTTGATTTCTTCCAGTGATTTCTATTGTTCCGATTTCATTGACGGACTTTCGAAAATGAGATAAAATAGCGAAATCTACGAACTGTACAGCGACAATTTACTGGTCATAAAAGTGTCGGGGATATCCGCAACTTGGTTACAACAGGGTAGTGATCCAAGTCGGGGTTAATTCCTAAGATCTAAATGTGGCTTGCGCCGATCGGAATGTGAATATTCTTTTTTACGGCTTTTTATTTTATCAGGGGACTACAGACTTTATTTATGGATGTTGAGATGTGCGAAATGCGTGCCAATTACTATAACATTATGTACAGCCTTAAAACGGATTAGCATGAGTCCGTTTTCAGAGCTGTTGTGATGTAAGAAATGTTTCTTACTTAGCGGCTAAAAAAACCAGATAATTGAACGACCGATATTTTTTCAAATGTAATAAAAAAAAAGCGGCTAAAGGTTACAATTCTATCGAAATTAAGCAACGCCCTTATACTACTCTTACAAAGAATAGAAAATCAATTATTTATCGTTAGAAGTAGTTATGCGATAAAAGAACATTGTCTATTGTTTAGGTATATACATAAGATTAAGCGCTCTATGAATAGATTAGAATGTCGACGGCAATAAACGAAATCTCCAAATAAGTCTCACAGAAACACTTTTATAAAATTATATACTCGTATTTAAATCTTGTACGTATTGCAGTTAATCTAATATTCTAATCACGTGTACAACGTTTAAGTTTCTACAAAGATATGATAAGATTAAAAAAAATTGTACGTACATAGATTCAATAGTGAATCTTTTTTAAGTTTTTCATATTCAGATTCCCGTATCTAATATGCTTTTGCTTTCTCGCCTAGTGCCCTTCGGACAGCAAGTGAACCTAATCTGATGCATTTGCAATAACCAGATGAAAAAGCTTATTCATAACTCATTTGCAATTAGTGTTCGTTTTAAATGATGCAAGACGTATTTTCCAATTTCCGTATTCTTTCAGCACTATGTTTGCATATATCGGAATTATTTTTATTATAAGAAATAGTTCAACTTTATTACTATGTATTTAAATTATGTGATTTATAATTGCATATGAATAAGAGGTGGAATGAAATAAGAATACAGAATGCACATAAGTGTAATAGATATTGTTAAGGTTCTTAGCTCGTAAACTGTTTTTTACATTTTAAGTGAACTTCCTTACATATGAAGATCTGTCCAAATTTAAAGTCCATTATCGAGTTGAGTTGGCTATTAGCTATTTGCTAAAGTTATCTACACTTATCCACTATATGTGCACCAACGATGTTTCGCTAGTTGGGGATGCTATAAAAATTAAGATCAATATATGATAGAAATATAGTACGGCTTCGGGCAGACTATTTTTCATTATGTCCAATAGTTATTACCTGTACAAATGCGAATACGGACCACAGTGATGACCCATTAGAAGATATCAGTCTACATTTCAGCTATACTTTACTTCTCAGTTCTAACACTGTAATCTGAGTTTCATCCCTATATTGTCTATTTTATTTTCAAGTTATGTATTTGATAGAATTTAG
The DNA here is from genome assembly GCA_963966105.1 of Volucella zonaria. Taxonomy (NCBI): domain Eukaryota; kingdom Metazoa; phylum Arthropoda; class Insecta; order Diptera; family Syrphidae; genus Volucella; species Volucella zonaria. The sequence continues at coordinate 164,636,042 of OZ014532.1, forward strand.
ATACTCAATTGGAGAACATTTATTAACTTTTAACTTTCGAACCAAGGGACTATTCATCGCAAACACCTTAAAATATTGTACTTTTCTATTTGTAGTCATATCATCAGTTTTTTTTTTGTATTTCCGGCCCTCGTCCACGGAACCATCATCCATTCGATGATGAGTGACATGCAAGTCTAACTAGCTAAGGCTTCGTAGACCGATAAATCAAAAATTCAAGTGATCATAGGCATTACTTGAAATCATTTTCATTAAAGAGGAAAAAGTCCAAAAACAGAAGGGTTTAAGGGGATATAAAAGTCTCTGCAGTATTTCACACGAGCAAAAAATCGCTTTAGGATACGACAAGAAGTTTATTTTCCCAAAACAAGGGAAAATATTGTAGTAAACGCCTGCCAATAGGGTTACTTGCTGAGGTTCTTGCAAGCGAACTGGATAACAAATGACGCGTATATTAAAACCAAAGCCAGATCACCTTATGACATAATCCTTTTTGGGATTGAATTCTGTAAAGAGCGCCCAGTATGGGGATAAGTTACAGCGTATCAACAAGCTTCTCCATTCAGCACGACCGTAAGTTAGTTTTCTCCAGTAACGCACACAGAGTAGTCTAAAGCCCCACTTCACTCGCGTGAACTATTTGAATGGTGGTCTTTTGCTCTGAATCTGAGGTGGATGCGAAGATTCTCATACCTGGAGCGTTGGCTTTTCTCAATCTATATGGCCAGCCATCGCACTCATTGTATTCTGGCTCTTGTTACAAGGACAAATTCAATAATTGTTCCACGACAACAACCTAGAGGGTTCCTTCGCCATAGAGCAAGACTTAAATTATTAAAGGCTCATAAAAAGCCACTTTAGCTGTTTCAGAAAGGGGTTCTCAATTAACATCTCAGCCCAATAGATTGAGACTAAATTGTTTGATCTCAGCGCTATGATCGTTTTAAGAACTAATAGAGGAGACAAGGTAGGCCAAGTTCCGAATTTCGTAAAGTGATTTATGTCTGAAGCGACATTCTGACGATGTCTGTATTAAATGTTCTTTTTCGGTATACCATATATCATATATTTTGATTGCTTGTTGACGCATATTCTTTGTTTCCGAAAGCGTTACTGATATACGCCTATATGCAAGTAATTTAACTGATTTTGAGCCTCTGGCCTCTACCAATACTACCAAATGATTTAACTCAAAAGCGTTTTCTCAAACTTCTTACTTGATTCTCATCTGTGACTCATAAACTAATGCTCACGCTTTTAACATGGTATTGCCTCAGGCTTTAGATACCTACGAGCTAGGTATAGTAATGAAAATGAAAATGCATGAGTGTGCACATCCTTTTCCATTTTTTCTCTGCCAGCGATCATTTTCGTGCATACCATATATTTTTGTAAAATTCCTTTTTTTTAAAAAAAACTTAATTTTTGTGAGAGCAAATTCGAGAGACCTGCGCAGTAGACTAGCCAACTGTTTTGAATTCTCAATTACTTTCTTTCGCTTGGAGAACATTCTAATTCTCATCTCAATCACTGCTAATGCAAGGTTTCCTTAAATCATGGGGATTTATGCACTTGTAGACTGTCCGTCCGGGGTCGTATGCAACCAATAATGGGGTAGGGGTCACACATGATTGTGATGTCAGCTTCTTATTTGTTTCACTAGTAAATAAAACATTCTTCACGTCTTATTTTGTGAGATCTCTTGGGCTTAATCTTTCCATGATGGCGATATGGATTATTATACTCCGAAATACTATAGCGGAAAATACTGTATTATGTCATATTTGCCTGTGCTTGGTACTCAGAGCAGATGTGGAAAATTATCCTTATGAGCGAATCGAATTATATTCAATTATGTTGTTTCTTTCATTTCTATGATATCTAGCACAAATTCATCCAGGTACATATGGTATTGTAGAATTAAAGAACCTTTTTTTTTTGCCGGGAAGAGTATTGAAGCCACAGAAATTAATCGTTGAGTTTTTCTGGTAGCAACATGTCGTTCTTGTATGCTGCATACCTAAACGAGGCATTTTGCTATTTAACGAACCAATACTACTATATATTCTACGGCAAGTTTTGAGTCTAAGAGTCTATTATTTTTATTATTATCTGAAAAAGCAACCAGCCTTCAGATTTGCATCATAAAACAAAATGTTAAAAATATTACAATTGTGTAAAAGCGATTCTGTGATTTGGAGAAGAGGTTTGGTTTTTGAACTGGCAATACTGTTTCTACAGATTGTCAATTTGACAGTTGAAAGTTGATTTGTGGGTGGTACGTTTTGCCATTTTACGAAGAATAGACTAACGCCAGAACAAAACGTGCAAATCGTGCAAACTTATTTTGAAAACCATGATTCGGTGCGCTACGTCCATTTAACGGTCGACATAATCGTCCATCTGGGCTAGTTATTCGGAAAATGATAAATCGTTTTCGCACCACATATACAGTGAACAATACGCATCCCCAAAGACGACAAACAGTGCGAAAAGAAGAAGTTATTGTCGTTGTGGAGCGCAGTGTTGAAGAGAATCCGAATGAGTCGATGTGCTATCGTGCACAGCAATTGGATCTATGCCTATTCACTTTGTGGAAGATTTTATGGAAAGATCTTAAGTTAAAAGCTTATAAGATCCAGCTTGTGCAAGAGTTGATACCGCGTGACCATTATACGCGTCGTTGTTGTCCTATGAGGCCTATTTTTGGTTAGATGGATGATATGTAAACAAGCAAAATTGCTGAACTTTTAGTGAAGAAAACCCAGAAGCCTTTGTCAAGACGCCCTTACAACCACTAAAACTCACTGTTTGGTGTGCTTTATGGGTTGGTTGAATCATCGGCCCATATTTCTTTAAGGACGATACCGGCCAGAATGTTACCGTCATTGGAGAGCGCTATAGAAACATGATTTCGTTCCTCAGTTGAATGACATTGACATGACAGAGCTTTGGTTTCAACAAGATGGCGCAACATGTTGCACGGCGCGCGGTAACATTTGCTGAGCGCAAAATTTCGCGTAATGGACCTGTGAACTGGCCTTCACGATCCTGTGATCTTACACTTTTAGATTACTTTCTTTGGGGGTATATGAAGTCAATACTCTATGTCGATAAACCAGAGACGTTGGACGATTTGGAAGTCAACATTCGCCGTATTATTGCTGATATACGGCCCCAGTTACTCGAAAGTTGGACTTCACGATTGCGCTTCATTCGTTCTAGCCGTGGCGCGTATATGCCCGATGTCATGTTTAAGTACTAATGGCATAAAATTATCTATTAAATAAAGCTAATAGTATAGAAATTAACATTTGCTTCAAGTGCTCTATTTCATATTGAATTTGTATACCTCTAAAAAAAACACCTTTTATATACATATGTACGAGGGGCGTTCAACATATTCTCGATATCGGGGTGAAGCTGTGGTTGTATATGTAAATTGACTTATTTATCAAGTAATACTTTTATTTTAGTGCATTCATGTAAAATTTCATATAAATGTGATTATTAATTCGCGTTTTATCTCTAGTTAAACAGAATCATAATGGCAACGGAGACGATGATGGTGAAAATTGAGCATCGCGCTGTAATTAAATTTCTCACTAAGCAAGGAAAAAGTCAAAAAACTATTCATGAAGAGATGGTGGCTGTTTACCAGAGTTCCGCACCTTCATTATCAACTGTGCAAAAGTGGTCAAGTGAGTTCAAGAGAGGCAGAGAGAGCATTGAGGACGACCCCCGCTCCGGCGCCCCGGCTACTGCTTGTACGGGAGAAAGCATCAAAGAAGTCGAAAAACTTGTTCTTGAGGATGCCCGAATAAAGGTGAAAATGATGGCAGAGATCACCAAGCTTTCAATTGGTACCATTCACACCATTCTTCATGACCATCTTAACCTTTCAAAGGTCAGTGCAAGGTGGGTGCCACGAATGCTCACAGCGCCTCAGAAAAAAGTGAGAATCGCATGCTGTAGAGAGCTTTTGGAGATGTGTAGTGAGAACGCGGACGGTGTTATGGATCGAATTGTTACTGGGGACGAAACATGGGTCCACCACTATGACCCTGAAAGCAAACAAGAGTCCATGCAGTGGCATAAAAAAGGAACAGACCCCCCGAAGAAGTTCAAAGTCACTCCGTCTGCCGGGAAGCTCATGGCCACAGTTTTTTGGGACTCAAAGGGAATCTTGCTCATTGAGTACAAAAAAAAGGTGAAACCATCAACGCCACATCCTACGCTTCCACTTTGCATAATTTGCGGGAGGAAATTAAAAAGAAAAGACGCAGCGGGTGTGTTGCTTCTTCATGACAACGCTCCTGTTCACACGGCGCGAGTTTCCAAGGCTGCTGCGCGAGATTGTGGTTTCGAAGAAATCCAACACCCACCCTATAGTCCAGACCTTGCCCCTAGTGATTATTTCCTGTTTCCGGATTTGAAAAAATGTCTTCGTGGAAAATTTTGCAGAGAAAGAGGAAATTTATTTTTTTGAGGGTTTAAAAAAGCTTATCTCAAGATGTAACAAATGCATTGATGTTAGGGGAGATTATATTGAAAAATAAAAACAATTTAAATTGAATTCGTATTTTCCTTCATATCGATACAGAGAATATATTGAACGCCCCTCGTATTAGGTGTGAATGATTTTAAACAATATTTCGAAACATTTTTATATCATGCGCCTTTCACTAAACCTGACCTATGGGGACAAATTTCAGGCCTTTCACCAATGCAAATCTATACTCGCAACTATCCCAAATGTTTGTTATGCAGACCCACCTTATCTGCCTGTAACATTGTACCTCATTGAGATAAGTGCACGAGTAACAAAAGTACGATTATGTTGAGAGAAACTTGAAACCTACTCCCGCTCTTTCAACTACATACGAGTATTATGTATATTGCGGCTAATTTTTCTAAGGTATATTCATTCATTTCAATCGTATGTATGTATGTTCTTACGTACTTACGAATATTAGTTACAGTGCCTTAGTTCAATAAAGAAAAAAAAAAACTTCCTCTCCAGATGGCTGAGATTGTTTCAGTATCGCAGAGCACATCAATAACTGCTGCAGTATAATCAAGTTTCTAACAGCTATCTACTCATATCTTCAATTTCCTTATATCGGATTTGTGAATTATATCACCAGAATACTAGGAAAAAAAAACAGAAGATCTTTAGTCATATTTATTCGTTCGTCACTATCAATATGAGGGTGTACTCGTATTTATTTTCCATTTAAAATGCTCAACACTTCAGTCGTGAAAAACTGGTGCCATTGTTTGGTTGTGAAGGCATTTTTGGAAAAAGTTCTCTCATATCGGGCGCAAAAAAATCGTTATCTCTAAGTCTAAGCAAATATGGCAAGTGTAAGTTCCGGAGGGAAGAATACTCATAGACCTCACTTAAGTGCTATGATGGTCTCTCTGTTATGGATTCGGATTAATGTGGGCGTACAAGAGGGGTTTAATGAATTAATGCATTCATCATGGTTTTTTGGTCAACAAAATTAACATATGTACTAAATTCAGTATTTTCAATTTAATGGCTGAACCAGAGCTTTCTTCAGACTAAGATTGGATGTATCGGTTGATTACGAAAAAGGATTCTGACCATGCATATCACTGCCGTATTTTGTCTTAGTTTTTCTCTGCTAATTCCATTCACTTCTACTTTTAATTTGGTTGGTTTTGATAATATTTAAATGTACTCGTATTTAAGTTTTTTCCAAGTGTCTAATGTGAACTGAGTGCTAAATATAAACAGAAACAAGTTCTTATTGAAAGTGTTTTTTTTTGAAGCAGTGTACAATGTACACGATAAGACTAACTCGTGTTATCAAATTTGATTAGATCTTATGGTTTCAATGAACCAGCATTTATATTTTTTGTTGTTAACTCTTATTCTGTGTGTTTGTTTAATTTTGGTTTTTAATATAAAAATGCAAATACAATATAAAATGATTGTGTCGCGCTGGGAGGCTCCAAAGATCATTTAAGTCATCCATGTGGATATTGACACTCAAATATTTGATTTTTTTACTTGAATTTGACTTGCCATTCAAGTTAAGTCGTCAATTCTACTTGCACAATGGTTTACGTTTTTGCAGTATCTACATACATACGTACATATGTTTAAATTTGTTAACTGAATTTCAAAGTTAATTTGTTAATTTGTTCCAATAATACCTTCAGAGTGTGCGAGTACTTGAAATAAATTGTCTCTGATATTACCTTGTGAATTTCGCTTCATTTTTTCAAGTATGAATGTCAGAACCAGATGCAGTTCTATAAATCAATGAACAGATCGATTTGAAGTTCCAGTGTTCTTGTTTTTAAAGATCTACCATAAGTTGAATATCTGTTCGATGATGGACTTACCAGATTTTTAACTACACTTAACATATAAGGACTTTTCAGATTGCTGATAAATTAGGTTTCAAAAGTTCACGAAATAGGGTAGATATTTTCTTGTACGCGATAATGAGATTCATTTATAGTTGGCGTAGTTCGGAGTGTCTTCCTTCTTCAGAATTTTTATTTACAGGACATACTTAGTTCCGAAAATATTTTTTTAACAGATAAGTTGGAGTACGAGTCTGTTTGTTACCGAAGCAACCCCTTTTGCTTTAAATAATTCGGAAGGAAGCCCATCTGCTTCAGCAGCCTTATTGGTCTTTTTAATGACTATGTAGATCGTTTTTGGTCGAGTGGAGGGCGTATTTTTTAGAGATATATGCTTCTGTTCGTGAGATTTGAGTCCAGCAGTAGCCTCTGCCCATGTTCACGAATAAACGCCTCTGTACCGTTTCTCTGTTTTCTTCTGAAGAGCCTACCTATGTGTTATTCTCCTGTCCTTTGACCAAAAATGAGGCGAGAAGTTCTCGTTGCGCTGTTTGTACGTTTCATATTTGGCATACGTTTTTCAGTACATTTCATCATCGTTTTCTTATTTTTTTGGCAATCGATGAAATGTGTAATGCGTGTAATAACATCTTACGTTAAATATTTCCACGCATCTGTAAAGCTACTGTGCTATGAAGCTGTGTTGTAACCGGCTATATTCCATTGCCTTTATTTAATTATTAGCCCTTTAAACAGACTGTCCATTCCAGACTCGTCAATGTGTTGCTTCCATAAAAAATTGTGAACGACATTAAAGAGCAACGGATTTTGAACACTACCTCGATGCCAAGATCCCCGATTACACCCGGTGTGCGTTTAATTATCGTTTTAATGTCATCGTGCATATTATGTACAATTCTTATATAGGCCTCAAGTGCCATCAATACAAGATCTAAGAGAACTATGTCAAAAGCTTATCCAAATCGATGAAGACGATATGCACATCTTTCGGAGCGTCGTTGTGATGCTACTCCATCATTATCTTAATAAAATTTTGGTGTCGTCTATTTAGAATTCTCTCGCAAATTTAATAGTTGTTGAAATTGCACGTTACACAATTTCTAGTGTCGCCTTTTTTTTATATAATGAAGCAAGATCGGTTAGAAATCCGATCGCCACACATCATTTAATTTAACAAAATCCCGGTCCATTTGAATCCGATATTGCCGTTTCCTATAATCGGTGAAACCTTACACATCAGATCCGGCGTCTATGATAGCTTACTTAGGTATGTTGTCCCCGTTGCGAAACCGTTGTACAAATATTAGTCGAAGTTCGTTTTTAGAACTTGTGTCGAATAGGGTATGTATGCCGCCACAGATGCTACTCTTTTATAACTTTGCGTAAAATCACCAAGCATCTTAACGTGTCGTGCTTAAGACATTGCTCGTATATCTGGTCAGAGAAGAAATCATTAAAAAAGTCGTCTTTCTCTTCTGTGAAGGCGTGGATGAATATAAAGCTTAAGTTGGCTAGCATCTATCTAATTCAGAAGATATCACACTTTTACATCCTCATTTTTCGGTTCATTCCATTACACATGGCAATGATATGCGCTTTCTAGCGATCAAAGACCAGACTAATTGTTGGGCTGTCTGTTTAGTTAATGGCACAGCTTTCAAACCGGAGGGCCAGAGGACAGTGCTGGTAGCCCAATATAAGGGGCTACCAGCTACCGCTGGTTTAGAAACTATTTCCGTCACCATCTCCATTTCGTCATCAAAACTAATAAAAAAATCTTCATATGACATTAACTCTGAGAATGTCGAAGAAGCTCCAATTTGCCACTGACGTCGTGGCTGGTTTTGTCTTGCGAATGCCTCCCTCAAGCTTTTAGGAATTTGTTATTGCTTGATCTATGAGACCAAAGAGATTTGGTTTTTGGTTAACGTCTAGAACCAGGCATATCATTGTGCAATTCATTGAGCTCGTCGTTTTTCCATTGCATTTCATATGCGCTCTTCGCATATGGAAAGGTTTTTTTGCTTATCAGGATCGAGTTATGTTAAAGTATCAGTGCAATGCTAGGATCAAACTTTGTCGTGCTTGATCAATATTGTATGCAACCAATGACGCCAATAACTTTAGCTTAGTTCAACAGGTGAAGCACTTGTTAAGGAAGAATCACTGTTCATGCACTGTGTATTCCAGAGCTTAATTGTTTGATAGAAGCCACATGATATTGCATCCCCTTAAGAAAATTCGGTTTATGCCTGGAATAATTCTGAGAAGAAGTTTCTTAACCCCTAGATGGAACTTAACAAGGAGATACTCTATAGTTCCTATAAGCATACATATTACATATTTCCACATATATACGTCACTTACTGGTTTTATTAACTATGTGAGTAGTCCGTTAAAATATAAAGATTTGCCCTTAGCCTCTTGTTGTCGTATCGACTGCTTCTCGGTTAGGGTAAGGGACTACTTCTATGTTGGCTCCCTATCTCTTCCTCTTTTTACCTTATGTCCACTTAGCAGCTACTGTAAATGCTATTTAAATGCCTCTACGAAGAGCCTGCGACTGGGCTTAGAGACTGGCCGCCATCCGAGGTTAAAACATATTGTCAGGATTTTTATACATCCAACGCAACGTGTGTTTTGCTCTAACTTCCTTTATCGTAGGATTGTTAACTCGAAGCGCAATGCTCAACCTAGAAGGACAAGACCTTTCTTTGCTACAGGGACAGATGTGTTAGTAATCTGAAAAGGGGGTCTTAGCACTATCTTTCACCATGACATTGCACATACCAACTTTTCTAGAACCTGAAATAGATCTAAAATTCCTTTTAGATTTTAGCTCCAAATATGTCGAAATGGCTGTAAAATCTGGGTTATGTTGGCTATAGATTACATAGGGGGGATTGTTCTGTCCTCTTTATGAGAAGGTCTTACTGGAATTCTTACAATATAACCTTCAGTCCTTGGCAAACCTCATTTAGAAAAGTGCACCTAACTCATATGGTGTGATGTATATATATTTATAAATACTGATATTTATTAAATTCAGTTCTTATCACAAACGTATATTACTTATTCTTTAGTTCTACAATTCGTTCTTAGCTCTTTAAAAAATCTTCGAAATTTTAAAATGCACAAATATCTGCGAGTTTGCATACATACGAGTGTAAGTTATACTTTTTTTTATTGTAGGATGGCAAAGGATTGCCGAAACCTCGTCACATTTTAGACTTGACACCAGAAGAAAAACGTGAATTCATTCAATCGATTGATTTGATCTTTTCTGATATTGATGGTAGGTTTGGCACATGTTGTCCTTTTAAAAAAGATAATTTATATAAGTTTAATATCATTTTCAGGAGTTCTTTGGAATTTCATGGCTCGTATCGATGGTGTCGCAGAGGGATTCAACGCTCTATCTAGAGCTGGCAAAAAATACTACTTTATATCAAACAACAGTGTTCGAAGCGAGGAAGCATACGACAAAGATCTGAAAGCATGTGGATTCGATGAGGCATCCGTACATAATATACTCGTATTTTTATTTTTCATATTTTTAGCGATACGTTTTCCTAACTTTCAATTATATTTAAATAGACCGAATTCATCCATCCAGCAAAGAGTATTGCAAACTATCTTATAAACATCAATTTCGACGGTCTTATTTATTGCATTGGTTCTGACAGTTTTAAAACTGTCTTGCGTAAAGCTGGCTTCAGAATTATTGATGGGGTATGCCTTAACATTTTTACCAAATTGATATTACTATATACTAACAATTAATTTTTTCGAAGCCAAATAAGATCCTAAAGGACACTTTTTCGGATCTAGCAAGGAATGTTTTCGATAAAGAACCTGTTCGTGCTGTGGTCATGGATGTTGACATTAATCTATCTGGTGCCAAAATAATTCGAGCTGAACAGTATCTAAAGCATCCAGATTGTATATTTATTGCTGGCGCAACTGATTTGGTGCTACCTGTGTCAAAAGATATTCAAATCATTGGTAATTGTTTAATTTTTAAAAATTGTAAGTTAAAGATACATATATATGCAATATTCTTGTAGGTCCTGGTCATTATGTGAAAATCCTTGCTGAGAGCAGTGGTAGGACACCAATTTTACTGGGAAAACCAGGCAATGTATTAGCTGATATGTTAGTGGAAAAGTATAACATTCAAAATAGGAGTCGGACTTTAATGATTGGTGATATGTTGGAACAAGATATTGGATTTGGAAAGGTCGCTGGATTTACAACATTACTGGTACTATCTGGAGGTTGTTCAAAGGAAGAAATGATGAAAAATACAAATCCTAATAATCATCCCGATTACTATGCTGATTCCGTTAGAGATTTTGTAAAATTGTTTGAAGCTGCAAAATTGTAGGAATTAGTTATATGATATACAATACATGAGACTTGTTCGTATACATATATATGTGCACACATATGTTTGTACACTTAGTATAATAGTTAAGTATTAAATACTATAATCGTTTGACTTTTGCTTCTAAACTAATTTTAGAGAAGTCAGTTATGATGCGATCTACTTACGAGTATTAAGGTTTTTTTTTTCTAAATAGATTAGTGCAGGTTGTTTGCTTTTTCCACAAATAATAAATATATTTTGATATTGTTCTTACAAGTACGAGTATATTTATTTTTAATTTTAAAGGAGAGTAAAAAATTAAAAAAAGTAGTAATCATTTTTGGACGGAAAACAACAAACACTTTAACCGAAAATTGTTCCAAAGTTGATACACAATCTTTTTGATTTAGATAACTGAATGAACAATATAAAATTTTTGCAAAAGCTCTCGGAATTGCTGGGCCAATATTGACGACTTATTTTTAAACTTAGTTAAGCGTGACCTTTCTTTACGTTCAAATGATATGTTTGTACATATTTTCGAAAACTATGTCTGTTTTAGAAGCATGCTAAACAGAAGTTTTAAAGCTCTATAGGAAACTTATGAATAAATCTACTTTGAAATTGCGGTAAAATTTCCTTCAAACCATAAATAGAAAGGCATTTAAAATAGAAAGAAGAAAAAGAGAATGCACAATTTATGTGCACCTATCCGACGACCGATGTTGTTTAACCAACAAGGAAACATGGTATCTCTTCAGAATTTAATTTTAACTTAGACCTAAACGATATATTGCCTCACATAGCTTATTCGTATATTTTTTTTAATCACCACGATATCTCTAAATAAGAACTATCTCTTTATTCCACCATTAACTTTGTCTTCGTTTAATAACAGTTGAAACATGCAACGCATATTATAACATCTGGTGCTACATATTTCTCCTATGTGTCAGTGTTGATATGGCGCAGCTTGTGGGATTGCCCAAATTTGGGGTCCTAAGAACCATTCTACAAGTCGCTGTATTTTGGATTACCTTATTCCTGAGGCCAGGAGTTTGGTAATATTCTTCAACCCTCGGCTGAAACTTGGCCTCTTTTGCTTTTTGGACATTTTCATCTCCGTCGCAATCATTTTTTTTATAGGCTTATTTGCATTGCTTATGTAAAAACTAGACGAACTAATGTCGTGTATAGTATAACGAATATTTAAATTTAAGCGGAATTTTTCTGCAACAAAATCCTGTGGAGCTTGTGATATTGTCATCGCAATTTATTTCGTAGCTAGAGCCTAAGTTTTAGACTAAAAGAAGAGAACAATTTCTCAAGACTTGGTAATTTCATTTCATTTCATTTCATCTTCTTAATATCTAAATGTATAAAAGAGAGTGACGTTAGTTACTACGCTTATAACTCAAGAACGCCTGGACCGATTTCGATGATGCTCACCAATTCGGGCTGGTCTCCGGCCAAACAAGAAGAATACCCAAGAAAATTCCCGAAAAATCCCCAAAAAAAAAATTATGAAGAAAACTCATTTTCCCATACATTTTGAATGAATTGATTTTACGACGCCATCTTCATGATACGAGGGGCGTTCAACATATTGTCGGTACCGGGGTGAAGCTGTGGTTGTATATATAAATTGACTTATTTGTCAAGTAATACTATTATTTTAGTGCATTCATGTAAAATGTCATATAAATGTGATTATTAATTCGCGTTTTATCTCTAGTTAAACAGAATCATAATGGCAACTGAGACGATGATGGTGAAAATTGAGCATCGCGCTGTAATTAAATTTCTCACTAAGCAAGGAAAAAGTCAAAAAACTATTCATGAAGAGATGGTGGCTGTTTACCAGGGTTCCGCACCTTCATTATCAACTGTGCAAAAGTGGTCAAGTGAGTTGAAGAGAGGCAGAGAGGGCATTGAAGACGACCCCCGCTCCGGCGCCCCGGCTACTGCTTGTACGGGAGAAAGCATCAAAGAAGTCGAAAAACTTGTTCTTGAGGATGCCCGAATAAAGGTGAAAATGAAGGCAGAGATCACCAAGCTTTCAATTGGTACCATTCACACCATTCTTCATCTTACCTTTCAAAGGTCAGTGCTCACAGCGCCTCAGAAAAAAGTGAGAATCGTATGCTGTAGAGAGCTTTTGGAGATGTGTAGTGAGAACGCGGACGGTGTTATGGATCGAATTGTTACTGGGGACGAAACATGGGTCCACCACTATGACCCTGAAAGCAAAGAAAAGTCCATGCAGTGGCATAAAAAAGTCACTCCGTCTGCCGGGAAGCTCATGGCCACAGTTTTTTGGGACTCAAAGGGAATCTTGCTCATTGAGTACAAAAAAAAGGTGAAACCATCAACGCCACATCCTACGCTTCCACTTTGCATAATTTGCGGGAGGAAATTAAAAAGAAAAGACGGGGTAAACTCGCAGCGGGTGTGTTGCTTCTTCATGACAACGCTCCTGTTCACACGGCGCGAGTTTCCAAGGCGGCTGAGCGAGATTGTGGTTTCGAAGAAATCCAACACCCACCCTATAGTCCAGACCTTGCCCCTAGTGATTATTTCCTGTTTCCGGATTCGAAAAAATGTCTTCGTGGAAAAAGATTTTCGGATGATGAAGAACTCAAGTCGGTATTTTGCAGAGAAAGAGGAAATTTATTTTTTTGAGGGTTTAAGAAAGCTTATCTCAAGATGTAACAAATGCATTGATGTTAGGGGAGATTATATTGAAAAACAAAAACAATTTAAATTGAATTCGCATTTTCTTTCATATCGATACCGAGAATATATTGAACGCCCCTCGTAGATGACGTTTATGTTTACGTTACGTTGTGACAATTTTTTTTTGTAATTTTTTGCGACAATTGTTTTTGCACCAAATTTGTGTGACAATTGTTTTTGTAGCAATTTTTTTTGTCACACATTAAAAACGAACATGATTTCAAATGCTGGTTCCGGTATTGCCAGTAGATGGCGTTGTGTGCATCAACTTTTGACAGCTGATTCATTTGCAGTCTTTCCATCGCATACTAGTGTGGTGTGCAGACGTGTTGCGATTTATCAGCATTTTTTCAAGTTTCATCAAATTTTTATCAGCTTTCGACAGTTATTGTAATTCAATTTGATTTAATACATTGTTTTGAAACGATTTTTTGTGAAAATCACCAGCGAAAAGTGATTTCATAGAGATGAGTTCAGTTTGATAAAGTGCACGTTGTGAATGGTTATGTTCTTTGTGGTTGCGTGCGCATCGACAATCAATCCAAACGTTAATTTCGGATTGTGCAATTAATTTTTAGGGGGATTACTTTGAAAATCAATTCGAATTCGCTGTTCATTTCATTCTGATTGATCATTTTGGTGTGGAATTCTATTTTCAAACGGTAAGTTGCCAACGAAGATGTTTATTTTGTGAGGTTATGATATTTGAGCACATGTTTGCATTGATGTTTATTTTGTGAGGTTATGACATTTGTGCACATGTATGTACCGATTATTCCTTAACTGCTTTTGTGACATTCATTTCTCAGTGTTATTCACAATGCCGCGAGCCAGAAAATCTAATATTTCGCATCGAATCCGTAATGCAAGTAGAGTTCGTAATATCGCCAGTCAATTGAATACGGATGAAGAAATCGCACGCGAATAGAGCCGTGTTAGTATGGCCCAACTTCGTGCATTACAAACGCAAGAAGAAAGACAGGCGGCAAATCAAACGGCTCAGTTAACAATGAGAAATCGTCGGGCAAATCAAACAAGTCAACAACGTGAAAATCCAAATCAACGCGTAAGAAGTGCTTCAAGTGTTGATTTGAATCGAGTAGCGTTTCATTGCGATTGCACAATTGACTACAGCTCGCATCCTTCCGTTCAAATTGGCCCAATGGAGGTTGTGTGCAACCATTGCGGTGCATTGAAGTTCGCTGGAGACACGCCTGGATTGTGCTGTCTCAATGGCAAGGTTGAATTACCACCATTGCCCTTGCCACCAGAGACATTGCATTCTTTGCTTCGTGGTGAAACACCAGAATCACATCATTTTCTAACGAACACTCAGAAATATAACGGATGCTTTCAAATGACTTCATTTGGAGCAGATATTATTGATGAGCGCATATTCAATCCGACATTCACCTTGAATAAAAGATTAAAGAAATTAAATTTAATTAAAGAAATTAAGATTTAATAAATTAAAGAAAATCATTGATTCTAATTTTGTCATCGACTCTATAAATCCAAGGCCAAATTCACCATCGAATTGGATCATTGCTACCGCTTCAAGACGCTCAACATAAATTCCTACAAGCAAGGCGATGTAGTTCCTGGTCATTCGGATGTATGTTCTACTGAAGCTCTTGGCCGTATTTATACAGTTCATCCGAAGAATGATGAATGCTTTTTGACTTTGAACTGTCAATGGTGTAGTGTTGTCAACATTTCGTGCTGCATGTCAGGAGGGGCCCCCGCTCAATTATCAAGGCTTCGCCCATCAATGACGTTGTCTAATAAAAAGCGGGGGCAGATTATTCTAAACTGGTCTTATCGTAAACATCTTCAGATTACAGTCTCTGAATGGTTGCTACGATTTGACCAGTTACAAGTTGCCGGTCATAGATCTTGTTGGTGGCTTGACCACCGGTAGTCCATACCAGGACTTAAATCACGGTACCATGGGATTCAGGAGCCCCCCGGATTTCGGTCCGGGCCTGACTTGTTAGAGGTAGGCCCCCTTGTGGGAGCGTCATGGTGGCCGTGGTTTAAACCCAAATCGCGGGTACGGGTTTTCTTTTTCTGTTTACCCATTGTAGAGTTGCAAATAAAGTACTGGGTGCTGTGACCCTAAGAACAGCAAGAGGTTTTAGGTCGGCCTCGACTCATACCAAGGGTGGAACTTTTGCCTCCAACACAGTTCCGAATTGGTATAATATATAAGCGAAGTATTAATAAATATAAAGCGAGTTATTAGCGATGGCAAGGCGTATCCTTGCTCCCTATGGGTGTATGGGCACCTCGTAAACATATGACAGGTGGTTTACATTAAAAATCCAGGTATGTTCTGCATGTCTGGAGTTAAATTTGCTTTCCGCATCTCCAAGTCAGATACACACATTATTTGCGATCATTATTTCCACATGTTTTCCATCGAATCCACGCGAATTATGGGACAACTACAAGGATGACATGTCAGAAGACATTTTGCACCGAGTTCGTGTCCATTTAGAGAATCCCCATCTTGAGATGAATGAAGAGATGCACAACCAGGCTTTGGTTTTGATAGAAGACATTTGTTACCTCATGTGCGGCAGTTTGTTAGTCAGGTTAAGAATGTCAGTGCCAGATCGTGGAATAAACTACGCTTTCGAACGAGAATTGCAGCGTGAACGTGAATACGACACAAACGCATTAAGCCAATTGGTTCGAACGAATGTACCTTTGTTGAATCCCCAACAAAAAGAAGTGTACGATACGGTGATGAAGACAATTGATGTTGGAAATGTTGTCATGTTTTTGCTTGATGCGCCTGGTGGCACTGGCAAGACATTCCTCATATCACTGATTTTGGCTATGGTTGCTGTAACAGTTGCTTCTTCTGGAATAGCGGCTACGCTGCCCTAAGGTTGCCAAAACGCTTCTTCAGCATTGAAATTGCCATTAAACCTTCAAGCGGTTAAAGGACCAACATGTAACATAGCGAAACAATCAGCAATGGCCAAAGTTTTGGTAAAAAGCAAAATCATTATCTGGGACGAATACACAATGTCGCATAAATGTACGTTAGAAGTTCTGAATCGCACTATGAAAGATCTGCATAATGATGCAAGACGTTTTGGGGGTGCATTGATTTTACTCTCAGGCGATTTCCGACAAATACTATCAGTAATACCACGATCGACCGCTGTCGACAAGATCAATGCTTGCCTCAAATCACCGACGTTGTGGCGTTATGTGAAGAAACTTCAGCTGACGACAAACATGCGAGTCGCATTGCTAAACGATCCATCTGCCGAAGTGTTGTCCAATCAACTGCTAACTATCGGTAATGGTCGTGTTCCTGTCGACGCATCGAATGGATTGATTTCATTCCCGTCGACTTTTTTCAATTTTCGAAAGAGGAGCTCATCAACAATTCAAAATCAAATCGTTGGTTCCCTGCATTCCTTCAAATCTATCAACTGTGTAACAAACGAAGACGAAGCAACCAACAATCTAACTGAGTTTTTGAATTCATTGGATGTGCCTGGCTTACCACCGCACAATTTACAATTGATGGTTGGTTCAGTCGTCATCATGCTTCGCAATCTCAATCAACCAAAATTATTCAACGGAACGCGTTTAGCGGTCACAAAACTCACGAGCAATGTGATTCACGAGAGAGTACTAAAAGGAAAGTTCAAAGGTGAGGAAGTTCTCATTCCGAGAATTCCAATGAACCCAATCAATATGCCATTCGAGTTTAAGCGAATCCAATTTCCAATTCGTCTCGCATTCGGCATGACAATCGATAAATCACAAGGCCAATCATTGAGTGTTTGTGGCCTAAATCTGGAAAATGAATGTTTTTCACACTGTCAACTGTATGTCGCATGTTCCCGTGTCGTAAAACCATCCGCTTTGATCGTTTTCGCACCTGACAACGAAAAATATCGTTTATCACAGAGTGCTTCAATGAGGGGAAATACCATACAATTCATAATCGACCCGACCGCAACCCATCCAGCAAATATTTCAACACAAAGCATCAATTGCAATGGAAAATTGACCACAGATTTTCTGCAATTTGAAATGACGCAGGGTCAGGCTTGCGGCGTCAGCTAGTGTATTGATAAATAAGTGGTATGTACAATAAAATCGAATCTTTTCTAATACTATATTATAAAATGGATGGATTAAAATTAATAACTGAAAAAACTACAATAACAGGGATACTCGTATATAAAAATAGCTTATACTATTATGAGGTAGAGATTGCAAGGAAAAGAGGAAGGCTGATGCTTAGGGTTGGATTGTTGGGGAAGAGAACTGAAGGAGGACTGCACTTTTAAAGTTTGTACCGTTAGATATTAATTTGATTCGCGGTGGGAGTGGGTTCCATAGTTTGAATGAAAAATAAATGTGAGGAATTTAAATATTGGCGACGATGGGAAACGGTACAAAGATCTCTTACAGAACGATTAAAGACAGGCTTGATAAATAAATATGACTAATTTTATTTAAAAATATACAATTACTTGCATTGATATATTGTTGCAGTGTGCAACCTAGCAGCTTTTTAGAGTGTTCGGAGATACGATCGTACCATCTAAGGCTATATACAAAGCGGACCGCATCATTGAATGCTACTTGGAGTTTGTTATAATAGTGAATCAAGAGCGTTATAGAAAACCTCGGCATATGCAATGAGAGGCACTATTAATGTCAATACCAACTTACGGCTCGTTTCTATAGGAGTAAGTTACGAAGCAAGCCACAGTTTACGTAAACATCCATAGACCCGACAAATAACTGAGTTAGTATGACTATAGTCTGAAAGGTTACGATCGATTTTAAAACCAAGACCAGTGCAATGTTCAATTTTAGTATTAATTAAGTATATGTCTTGCAAGATATTGAGATTGAAATTTCTCTTGGATATTGGTATTACTTGTGATTTTGTTGGGTTTAGGGGTAACCCATTAGCGACGGACCAAACAGAGATTTGAGTAAGATCCTCATTAACTCTCTTCAGTTCATCAAGCTTGATAAGGGTTTGCCTAGATGGAGTTGTACGTCATCTGCATAAAGATGCACAGAAGTGTGGGTACAGACTGATGGTAGATCGTTGATGAACATGCAGAACAGTGTTGGACCAGGAATTGACCCTTGTGGAACACCTTGAATTAAGGCCTTCAGTGAAGAGGATTTGCCGCCAGGAGTTATTCTCTGGAATCTATTTGATAAATAGCTGCCGATAAGCTCTACAGCCCTATCACTGAGACCAAACAAGTTTTTGAACTTCCACCTTAGAATGTTGTGGTCTACCCTGTCAAAAGCCTTCGAGAAATCAAGCAAACAAAGTAGGCTTATCGTAATTTTGCCATATTTAATCAAGTAGGCTTATCATAGCCGTAGAGCAACTACGATTTGCTCTAAAGCCGGTTTGTTTTGGGTAAAGCAAGTTTTTGATGATCACATGACTAAGTATTTGTTTTTCTATGACTTTTTCAAAGACCTTCGACCTGCTTCAATGAAAAAATCTTGCTCGGCATTAAAAAAAAACAGAAATCCACTAATTTGTTGAACTTCAACTTTAACTTCGAATTCTCAATTAATCCCCATGTAATGTTACTTTCTTTTTAACATCTCATATCATAAACATTGCGAACCATTTTCATATACGTCTCGATCTCTTCTAAACCGATGAAGACGATATGCATATCTTACGAAACTTAGCGATGTTTCTTCATCATTATCAGTAAACTTTGAATCGCATGATATGTCGGTCTGCCTTCCACAAAGTACATAGCATTAAGGCAACGAGTTATAGCATTTTACTGCAGTTCGTACTACTGATTGCCATAAAACGTGACTAGATATCTAATCTAATATTTAATGTGATTACGCAAAGTCTGTATGCGTGATCGGGTTTTCAGTCTGAAGACTACTTGTGGGCCAAAAGGAAATTTGGATATATTGTACATTCACGCATACCAGAGCCATGGGTATGATAGGAGAATAGTACAAAAGTACGCCATCATGGAGGTGATTGTATATGAATTTACTACACTCGAAAAAACTCATTCTGGACAGCACAGAAGTGCGAATTGAAATAATCTTGTCAGAGCTAGACTGTTTCGTTTGGAGAGCAATATGATGCTTTCAGAATTAAACTATGTTATATATTGCATGGTGGAAGGTTGGCAAAAGTTTCAAACTAAATGGCGTATTACTGCAATGTAAAATCGATATACGACTAATATGCATTCCAGAAATCAAGTGGGGAAGTATCGAAAATAGGACCCAAGTAACTTGCAAACAAAAGCGTACCAAATTTATTACCTCTGAACGGCGACGGGCTAATGGCTGTGGAGTAATGGAATGATGCGATTTTACTGAGCTAAGTATTAAATGGAATATCTAAGGAGGAAATACTTTCCATCGGTTCAGAACTAAACGGTTACTTTGTGGCATGGAGTGTCATGCACTCATATAGTAGTAATTATTCTGAGTTTTCGTTGTCTTCCAGAATCAATCAGAAAAAAAATTAAGACCGTATTTGGTACTTTCTATCCATATTTGAGTGCAACCTAAAAAGTGCTAGAAATTGGTTCCAAAGATCTTGAAATTTATGGTCAGATCCGAAATATGTATACTTCTAAACATTATATTTAATCTCTTGAGAGACATAAAGTTATTCGTGTTCCATCATTTACAGCAGTGATCATGCCTTAGAAATTTTTGAGACGAAACTCGTTTCATTCTTGCGAGCTGCTAGATTCATCTATCCTGGTTATGTTAACTTGCTCGTGCTACGAATGACCACTTTTTTTCTATAATATACATATTTTTAAGAATGAGTAGATTAAGATGAAAGAAAGCTACTAGAGCAGGTGTACGCAGAGCAAAATAGATTCCATTGCATGCGAGTCTTTATATTAGTAGCTACCTCGCATTATTCTTTTGCTTTACTCCATAATATTGCTGATGATTAAACGATGATGGATCTTGCCATTAGTATGTACCTAGTCTTGTCATAAGTTTTGTTACATAAATTCTAGTATTCATCAGTTAACTTGTTCTTACGATGATATGCATCGGTCAGTTGGTTTTCAATCTGGGATCTATTAACATGGACTGTGAAGTTAACAAAAATGGAATTGTGGTAATAGCTGGCACACGCGCGGGGAGGGTGCCATTTAAATTCAGCCTTTGAAACCACTCCAAATGTTTGTTTTCCGAGCTGATGGTTGCTGCGATGAGCTGTTTAAAATAAATACAAATCCAAGAAGTAGTTGTCCGCGTGTTACTCATTTCAATGCGATTGTGCGTACCAATGTATTAACAAATACGTAAAAATCTCCTTTGAAAACACTAGATCATGTCTAGGCTATTGAATATGTCAACCAGATCCATATCCAATTCCAGATGATACTAATGTTGAATGGATCAGCTTTTATCTCCCGAATTGAAATAAATAAGAATGTAATGATTCTTTTTAAGAATGAATAAATTTTCATCGCGGAAGAACCTTTAAAAAGAAGGGTGATTAGTCTTATACGTGGCTATTATACCTCTTCCGTAATAGACGGCATAAAAATAATCCAATTTTTTTAAGGTATATAATATGTACTATGTTGCTATTGATGGTGCTGGTAGGTAGGTAGGTAAGAGTGGCTGTTGGAAACTCCAGCCCACTATGATCCTCTTACTCATGGAACCAGTTTGAACTTACGATGAAGCGTGGGAGACTGTTTACGTCTATATTCTTTAGATCGTTTAGGTCATTGCAAAAGAAAGCTCCTAGGTAAAGTTTTCTTCTCTGGGAGAGAGCTGGACATGTACAGAGTAGGTGGAGGATTGTCTCTTCTTCCTCCTCCTCCATGCAG
Source organism: Volucella zonaria (assembly GCA_963966105.1). Classification (NCBI taxonomy): domain Eukaryota; kingdom Metazoa; phylum Arthropoda; class Insecta; order Diptera; family Syrphidae; genus Volucella; species Volucella zonaria. The sequence goes on from OZ014532.1 coordinate 164,657,372, forward strand.
CTTCTACAGAAATCGTTTGTCAAAGCGCCAAGCCTTCTTGCATGCTTGCCTATGAGGAAGTGTCCAGTGATGACACCTGCTGGCGCTGAGATGTTTATATTTAGAAGGATCAGACTCTTAGAGAGACTCAGATCTAGCTTTGGCCAGATCTGTTTAGTCACTAGACATGTTGGTCCAACAATCCAACTAAGGTCTATTCTTTTATTGGCATCCAGCTTTTCCGGTAGAATAGGTAGAGTAGTTCCTATTTTGGCGAGTTCATCGGCTCTACAGTTCCCTGGAATGTCTTTGTGACCTGACACCCAGCAAAGGTGAAGGTTGAACTGCTCTGCCATCTCCATAAGAGATGATCGGCATTCAAGGGCGGTTTTAGAATGTAAGTCCAGGGACTTGATAGCGGCTCGACTATCCAAAAAGATGCGGATATCCTTTGCAGATATCACGTTTTTCTTCATCCGATACAGAGCTTCTTTAATCACCAAAATTAAAGTAAAGTGATTTGGAAGACGGAAAGAGAGGCTTAGATTTAGCGTATCTGAGAAAACACCGCCACCAACCCCGCAATCTGTTTTAGATTCATCTGTGTATAAGTGGATTGACTTGTCCTTCATGAAAGCATCTTACTTCCAGAAGGATCTAGAGGGAAGCTTACATGGAAGTCTTTGTCAAACCAAAGTTCAGGTATGGTGTAATCGATGTTCTCTGTGAGGATTCCTAATGTATTAAGAATGTTAACGTGGCCAAATTAATTATTTGTCAACTGTGTAGTCGCTTTTAGGCGAATAGCTGCAGTCGCAGCTACTTGACTGCTGAAAATTTCGAGGGTGTCAAATGAAACAGAACGTCTAATTCCGCAGAGGTAGTAGACCGTAAGGCTCCGCTTATTCATAGACACGCTGTTCTTTGCACTCAGCTTACTTTGCTGCAGTTGACTGCATTGTCTAAGGCCGGCCACCAGACAGCAATCACGTAGGTGAGTATCGGTCTTATGACCAAGATGTATAGCCAGTGGGTTATGCAAGGTTGAAGGCCCCATTTATTCCCACAGGCTTTTTTGAAAGAGAATAAAGCTACTATAGCCAGGTCAGGACACTGACACTAATTTTCACCGAAAAATCATCTTCAGCGATGAGGCCCATTTGGGACGATACCAATCCACATGAGATCCAAGAGCATCCGATGCATCCCGAAAAAGTCACTGTTGGGTGTGGATTTTGGGCTGGCAGCGTCATCGGTCTATATGTCTTTGCGAACGACGTTGGTCAGGCCATCAGCGCCAACGGCGAGCGCTATAGGTCAATGATCACCAACTTCTTTTGGCCTGAATTTGATGATGTGGACACCAACGACATGTGGTTTCAACAGGATGGCGCTACGTGCCACACACCTCACGCCATATTGGAAATTCTGCACGAGCGATTCGAGAGCATGGTCATCTCACGTAGAGATGATGTGAACTGGCCACTATCAGCCAATTGCATTATAGCTTTAGTAAAGCTCATAACCAATTGATGTTAAGACTGTGACTTATGGTTCACTGGAAGATACGGTCAAAAACCTAAAATGTTTAAAAACATATTCAGTATTGCCTCAGGAAATCGAAGGAACTAAGCCCTACTTATTACTGAATTACAAACTGCTGGATAATTGGTCATACCGTGGGGGCTGTGTTTCCCAAAAAAGACGAGACAAATATTTCCCACATTAATTAAATAAATTAGGGCAGTACGAATGTGATTTCATCGGAAGAGGCGCTTACAAGGCCAAAGAAAATATATATAATCACTGTCAGACGGTGTTTTGAATTTGAAATATTTAGTCTGGTTCTTATGTTACTGTCGCACTTAAACTTTCGGAACTATCTACCTAGGTCATATCAAATCAAATATTAACTTATTCACTTTTAAATCTATGAAATAAATAGTCAGGTCCCTTTTATTTAATGGCCGTGTAACAATATCAGTCACATATCATCTGTTTAAAAATATCTCTCGACTTTTACAATATCATATGAAAAATTATTTTTTTAATAGCGCTTGTTTTCGTTTTTATGAAAAAAATAATAAAGGTAATTGATTTTACAGCAAAGTGCTTAATTACAGCTTAGTTAATTTTAATTTGAAAATTGTACAGTGCATACAGTGCCAGAAGGGAATGATTTTTCTTGACTTTTGTACGTAAAAATAAAGGTACTTGTAGATGTTATCTTCTTCAAGGCTGTTGCATTTTATTAGGCTCCATAGTAAAATACTTGGCTAAAATGCAAAATTCTTCTAAAAATATAGGAAATTCTAAACTATGTCTGATCTTAATTAAGTTCTGGGCAAAATCTTAAGCAAATAGTTAAATATTGCGCAAATGTGGTTCCGGTATACGGAAGTGTACTTATTTTGTATTCGAAGTGCAGATGCCTACAATTGGTATTGGTGTATACTACCTTGACCAATTCCTGGAATGCATTCAGAAAATTGGAAATACAAGTTTATTCATCTAAATCTATATTTTCCCCATCGACTGCAACACACTTATGCCAGCGCTTGATCCAATCCTCGAAACATTTTTTATATTCGGTTTTCGGTAGTGCTTCCTGCGATTTTTCCATTACTTCCTCTCGGCTGCTGAAACGCGTTCCCGTAGTGGTTTTTTAACTCGATTGAACAGAAAGAAGTCACGGGGAGCCAAATCTGGTGAATTCGGTGGCTGTTGGATAGTATTTGTTGCATTTTTCATCAAAAAATTACGAATAATGATGGCACTGTGCAACGATGCGTCATCATGGTGCAAATTCCAAGAGTTTTCTGCCCACAATTCCGATCTCTTTCGGCGAATTGCTTCACGCAAACGTCTCATAACGCCCAAATAATACTCTTTGTTTACAGTCTGGCCTTCTGGCAAAAATTCATGATGCACTACACCGTTGTAATCCATAAAAACCGTGAGCATTGTCTTCTTTTTTGACTGAAAACGACGTGTTTTTTTTTGGTTTCGGCTCATTTGGTGAACGCCATTCACTTGCCGGATGTTTGGATTGCGTGTCGTACTCATAAACCCACGTCTCGTCTCCAGCAATGATCCTTTTGATGAATGTGGGATAGTATTCAGCCTCGCAAACTATCTCTTTTGCGACGTCAACACTACACGACGGAAACCCAAATTATTAACTAAAATGTCTTGGACGGATCCATAGGCAATGTTCAAGTCGACCGCTATCTCTCTGATGGTTAATTTGCGGTTATTGACTAACATTTCTTTTACTTCATCAATGTTTTCGTCGGTTTTCGATGTCGATGGTCTGCCACTGCGTTCATCATCTTCAATTGACTCACGACCACTTTTGAACCGCTCGTGCCACTGGTAAACGACCATTTTCTTTAGAGAATCGTTGCCGAAGCACTTTTCCAACATTTCCAACGTTCGCGCACCATTAAATCCTTTTTTTACGCAAAACTTTAATACAAGTTCGTTGTTGCAAATTTAAATCCATTTCTAAAATTGTAAAAAATCGCCAACACACACAGAGATAGATGTACTCTTGGCTACGTAACTTTTGGAAATGTTAAGCTATGGCGCTAAGATTTAGAGGGAATGTCAAAATCAGATTTACCAACTTAACAAAACAATGTGTCCTCCGGGAACATTTCGATCAAGGTGGTATTCCATATTAGAATACTCGTATATAAAAAACATGTATCTCGAATCACGTACTTGGTCTTGTAGAAGCCCCGCAACGAGTTATCTTATAAAACAAAGCGACTGTTTTAAAGGCAAAAACAAATAGTGATCTAGCCAGATCGCGAGATCTCAGAAAGGGAAAGTACTTGCCGATGCAGTTCTCGGTCGAAAACTTTTCTATGTAGTATCCAGACAAAGGAATTTTAAAGGGAATGTTTTCACTGAGCCGTCGCAATACCTCTTACGCTTAACGAAGTCACATTGCAATAGCATGCTTGTATTATTAAGCAATACCCGCTCGTTGAACTCAATTTCCTACACCACTTGCCATGGTGGAGTGATTACACAAAATCACTCAAATGCGACTAGAAGAGGATCAGTGGATTAACAGCACCTTGTTGCAAACCTTTTTTTAATTAGTAATATTCCAGCAGAAGTGAAAATGCTGTTCTTGAAATGAACTCTCTACTGACCAGAAATGTAAAAGAATTAAATCTTTTGATTTTAAAAATCAATTGACTTCTTGTCTTTGTTATTGTGATTCATGATTTTACCTTGGGACTTAAACTTCAATATTGAAATCATCATTCTTTTTGAATTCTTTGATTGGATTAATCCTTTGAATCAATCTTTAGATTGCAAGTCTAAATCGCAGTGCATTCTTTGAAGTCACTTTGAAGTCTTTACCATTCACTTGAAGTCAACCGCATTCAGCCGAATTCTTTGGGACTTTATCAAATTTCGTTGAAGTCTTTGGGACTTTAAAATTTTTCATTGAATAAAGTCTTTCATGGTGTTTTTTAATACTTTACTCAAATACCTTTCAGAAAATGTAACACTACAAAATAAATGTTGACGCTCGTAAGTCTTTAGAAACAAAACGATTAAGAAAAACATAAAAAAGGTCTTTAGCGAGATACAAGCCCCTGCAATGCGTGCTATTATGTTGGCGAGATATGCAAAGAATATATTCACGCATGGTGCACGTGAAATTGGTTGAAGCATATGCGAGAACATCATAAAAAATGTTTTTTTCTTTCGAAATCATACTGTACTGCAGTGGGTAAACCCACCAAAACAGAATAAGTGCAGTGCTCTTATCACTCGTCTGGTTATTAGTTGCTTGAGTTTAGTGCCGCGAAAGTGTTGTGTTTTCACATTTATTAAAATCTGTGATAGGAAAGTGTTATGGAAAGTAATATGGAAACGGAAAGTGATTTTTTATCCGATGATTACGAGACTGATCCTAATTTTTTCACTGAAGCGCAAGTCTTGAATCAAAACACCACCCGCGAACATCAAAATTTATTGCAACCAATATGCAGCCAATTTCGATTGTGGAAGACGAATCCTTTAGAAAGCTTGCAAATAGTGATCTAAAAGTAATGAGTCGTCCAACAACAGTAAAACCCAAGGCATATAATAGCAAAACAAAAGTATGTTTGCACAACTGCTGATGTATGGTCAACGAAACATTGTAGTTTTTTTGGCTACACATGTCATTGGGTGGATGAAAACTTCAATAGCCAATCAGTTGCTCGTGCTTATAAGTGATTTTCAGGATCGCATACATACGATCGGATTAATGACATTATCCTTGAAATTCATGTAAAATTGAATTGCAATAACCTTGTGGCAACAGTGACTGACAACGGTTCGAACTTCCTTCAAGGAATTTGGAATCGAGACATATGTATTTTAATAACGGTGACAGCACGGAAGAAAATGAAATGATGTGTTTGATAATTCGTTGCCGAAACATATAAAATGAGCAAGACTTACACTTCACTTAATTGCTTCCATGGATTTTACGCGTATCTTACGTGAGAATAGTTCGCACTACATACAAACAGCATGAAAAAGTAAGTAGGCGAAATAATTCCTGATATACATAGAACGTTACATCTTTTTGTAAAGATAATTCCAAAATGCTCAAATCTTTGGTCTAAGGTTAACAGACCAAAAACATCTGAGCAAATTGTTGCTGTCCTGGGCTGTCAGCTAAATTATCCGGTTCCAACAAGATGGAACTCCTTTTACGATGCAGTAACAGACATTGTTAAATACAAGGAGAAAATTCCTGAACTGTGCAGGGGGCTGGAAGTTAAGCCATTCTTCGAACCGGAATTTTTGTCTTTGCAAGACTATGTTCATCTTTTAGGACCGATTGCGGAAGCCTTGGATTGCTAAAGGAATTCTTTTGCACGCTAAACTTTTTATTGTTTGTTTCTAATTCACTCTTCAATAACCGCTTGAGTGGGCTTAAAGAACAATGATTACGAATTACTATAACCCCTGCAGCTCGTTTTATGATACACTCCAGAAAGGAGGCGTTCCGAATGGCAGAGGAGAAACAGGAAAGTCGAAAGCGTCAAAAATGTTTTACATAGTCTTTCTCTTCTCTCTCAAAAACAACAGTAATTTTTGTAATTTTAACGCTTATATAATATGCATTTTTAGATAAAATTATTTAAATCAGCTAAACTATCAATATAATAATCAGGAGTCTGATCTTCTGAAATTTCTCCAAACAATGTATCTCTTGTTGTACCCCCAGTTAAAACAAGCAAAGTCTGAAAACCGGACATCTTTCCGAATTTCACATCACTCGTCAATGTATCTCCAACAAAAAGCACTTTCGATGGATTGTCAATTTTGCACCTTTTTCTCAAATAACCAGTGAGAGCTTCTCCTGGTTTTCCGAGAATAATAGCCTTTCGTTTTGCCGACTCTTCCACGACATGTATAAATGGACCAGGACCTGTTAATTGAAAATCTAATTTATTAAACAGAAATATTACTTTACATATATATGAATGTATGTACGAACCAATAATATCTCTCGTTCCCAATGGTATAAGTAAATCAGCAGCTCCACCAAAAAATATGCAATTGGGATTTTTCAGAAATATATGAGCCCGCATTAGCTTTGCTATGGACAGGTTGAAATCCACATCGATTATAACAGCTTTGACGGGATCCTTGCTAAATATATTCTCTGCGAGGTCCGCAATTGTTTCTTCCAGCATTCTGTTGGGCTATGAGAAAATGTATCACAAGATCATTTCTAAAAATATTCTTAAGATCATGAAAACTCCCACCCCATCAGTCACTTCAAAACCCTCCGATCTAAGGGTATCTTTAAAGGGTTCTGAAGTAATGCAATAAATTAGTCCTTCAAATTCAATATTCTTCAGGTAATCAGCTATAGTTTGAGCTGGGTGAATTATTTGCTCCTAAATTACAAAGAATTTGGTGAATATGAAGAAGAAAACATCTGGAGTTAATAAAAATATAAGCACCTTTGTTGCCTTGATACCGCTTTCTTGCATCTTCAATAACTGATCTTCAATGGGCCGGATACTGTTGTTTGTTACAAATACCACATCTTTGCCTATACTACGTAAATATTCGATAGCTTGACCAGTACCTGGGATTAGACTTTGCATTGTTTGCCAAATAACGCCTACGGTTTTGAATATAAACAATAAAAATTGAAAAAGAAATAATAAGCGCTTACCATCGCAGTCACAAAATAATCGATCAAAAGAATTTATAAATTGGATACGTTCTTCTTTAGGTAAACGGTTTAGATTTACCATTTCTTTCGGTGCAGTTACCTACAAAAAAAATGTTGGTTATTTTTTGTACATAAGTATAAAAACAGGCAAAACTGTTTCTTTTTATTCCAAATGTGAAAACGAATGTTCTGCTATGCATCCAAGATATTATCAATTCATCTGACTTATGCAGTCAATTGGCACATTTCAAAGAAACTGACAAATATATGAAATGTTGCCAAATTGTCTTTTCGAGAATCGGACTGATGGATTAAATTTTGTAATGCAATATACAGGGCATTCCGGAAAAGTGTTTAAAACTTTAAGGAGTGAATCCTGACATATTTTGAGAAAAAGATTGTACGAGTATGAGTTAGGGGGTCGGAAATGTATCCTCTCCTGGTAATAAATGTGGTAACGTTTAGCTGTAGTACTCGTACATTATAAGTTCGTTAAATGCCTGAAAGTATTTTTTGCTCTAGCGTCATTGTATCAAGATTTGTTGAAGGTCAAAAATAAATGGTGCTTCTTTAAAAATCTCAACATTTGATTTTGTTTCTCTCTTTTTCGAAGAGATTCATACTCGTATTATTTTTATAACATACAGATATGTATCTTGGTATTTTAAAACAAAATAAGAACAGATCTTTCTTCTCAACACCATAATTTTGAAGATACCACCTGAATTTTAAAATAGGAAAAGAAAATACAAATTTTAGATTCATAATTTTTCTTTTAGTTTTTTATTTTAATTTTTGTATCAAATTAAATATTCTGGCATTTCTGCCAGATTTTGTCTTTAAAAGTCTTTTACAATATCAATTTCTTCTAATTCCTCTTTTATTTCCGCAGTGTCTCATTAGTTCTATGCTTCTGGTTAGTAAACAATGGCCTTCATTCGTCCTCATAAATAAAAATTAATTGCGATTAATTCCAGAGATATTGCAGTTAATAAATTGGTCATACCCTATACACAAATTTCCATACTTGCGCGAGGGCAATGGCATCTCTTAACTTGCTACCTTTGTCACCCGGTTCTGGTAGCTGGCTCCTCTAAATTTCCAGATAAGATGCAAATTAAGCCTAAGAACACTAGCTTGCTAGGATTTCTTATACAATGTTATTTAACCTTCTCTCTGTATCAAGAGCTAGAGTTTTTTTCTTTTTTTTATAATGAGCGCGTGCTCAAGGGGTTTGTGTACCCTTAAAATATTTGTACACAGCGCGTGCGAAGGAAATTTAGGGACGAAGGAAAGACAGGTACCGATGTACATTATTTTTAAATGCTTGTAAGTTATAACGAGCAGGAAATACAGAGATCGGCAGTACATTCCATAAGCGAGTTGTACGGCTTAGGAAGGAATCACGATATTTTAGAGTACGTCCGAAAATGGGCTTGAGGGTATACTGATGAGAATTCATAGCGAGACGGGTGTTACAGTTGAAAGTTTGAATGGGCGGAATGCTACTGGCGATTTCAATGGAGCACTGGTGGTGGAAATGGCGATGAAACAGAGTGAGACAGAAGCCATTGCGTCGGTGTTCGAAGGTGTCAATTGATTGACTGATATTAGTATCGCTTATGAGTTTTATCGCACGGTTTTGAATCCTATCTAGCAGGTGCAGAGATGTCTTAGGAGCACCTGATCAGATGTGGGCATTGTACTCCAATTTTGGGTGGATGAGTGACTTATATATTGAGGCTAGATCAGAGGGGGTAAAATATTTCTTACATCGCTTGAGGAGACCTAGCCATTTCGCAGAATTTTTGACGACATCGAATATGTGGTCATTCCAACGTAAGTTGTCACTGACACACATACCGAGAATGGAAAGTTTTTCGGTTTCGACGATGTAAATGCCATTCATGGATAATGGCTGGGTATTTAAATTTCGCTTTAATGATAGCAGACAGCATTGTGTTTTGGAAGAATTCTCTCTTGATAGTTCCCCAATTGGTTATGCTGTTGATAACGGAATTTAATTAGCGGAACATCCGCTGCCGTTCCCGTTCTACAGCCGAAGAGCAGGGACGTGAATCCGGAAACGAATATGAAAAGCAGAGAGTTCTGTCGTCAGCAAAGGAATATATTGGATTAGAAGTGGCAGACAATAGATCATTGATACAAATTAAAAAGAGTGTCGGAGACAGAACGGAGCCCTGTGGCACACCAGCATTTATTTTGTGAATATCAGACTTGAAACCATCCAAGACAACTTGAATTGAACGTTCCGAAAGGTAATTTCTAATCCATTGAGGAAGAGAGTCATCGATCCCAAAAGCACGCATTTGCGACAAAAGAGGCTGATGCTAAACTCTGTCAAATGTCTTAGATATATCAAGTGCAACTAGATTGATATACGCTTTGGTTCCACTTTTCGGTGAGACATGCCATCAAATCCCCAGTGGACCTGTTGCTACGAAAACCATATTGCCGGTCATTGAGAAGTTTTCGTGTTTCGAGATATTTCATGAGCTGACGGTTTATCAGCGTTTCCATGACCTTGGAAAGAAGGGACGTAAGTGCAATGGGTCTGTAGGAGGAGAGAGAAGAAGATTCGCCTTTTTTAGGGACGGGCTGGACAAATGCTGTTTTCCATCTTCTCGGAAAGAGTCCTAAAAAGTAGTACAATCTGGGAGTGTTGAGCTAGCCGTTTCATGTTTTTGACGAACGACCAACAATTTGTACTGCCTTTGGGACATTGCAGTATTTTTTGCTTTAGTTTTTGGTCTTATTGGAATTTCACACGTTTAAGAAATGCGTTGCAGTTGTTTCTGGCTCGTTTGAACTTTTATCGATTTTCCTCTGTCGGGTTGGTCGTGTAGGACCGAAAAAGCATTTCTCTAACCCTAACAGCCTTTTTACAGCTCGAGTCGTTTCCGTTCGTATTTTGAAATTGTGTTTGCAGAACTATAAACACTTCCCAGATTCTAGCTATTGTACTGGTGTGTGATGAAACAAATGCATACTTTTTGAATGCAAAACTTTACAGGCGTACGTCTTGCTTAAATTAAAATGTATATACAATATGTTTATTTTTTGTTTAGACTGAGATACTTGGACGAGATCTGACGTACTGTAAGACATCGTCGTAGCTCCAAAATCGTTCAGGTCTAGCAGAATGTAAGTCTCTTCACATTTTCCGCGTTGATCTCTAACTTAAAAAATCGCTTGGATTTTGGTTCAGTCCGGATGTCAGGATATCTTCTCTGGTGCTACAATCTTCTTCACCGTTACTGTGGCATAAACAATATCTGCGTATTCTTGTGTTGTCAGTTTGCCATAATTACGCGTTAACATCTCGATAAAAAAAAACTACGAAATCTTTGAATACCTTTTTTAAGAGATTTGCTAAATTTTTGAATTGATTATCCCGAGTACTATGTACAGGTATTGACAAAATCAGTTTGACAGGAATGCTACAGTAAGACCGCACCAATTTTTTTTAACACCGCCGCATTTTGTGACCGTGCTTTGTTATATTAAGATCTATTGCATTGTCATAATTAAACGTTTATATGGGTACTCCTACATGAACATGGCAGAAAGCAATAATAATAATTGTAAAAACAAAATTTTGATATTTTGACAAAGATGAATAAATGTTAAGAAGGCTCATAAATTGTACGTTATCTACATATATAATGGATGAAAATAAGATATTTATATTATATGAGTACTTTGATATATCGTTTACGACTCTTTCTTTAGAGTCGTTTTAGGTGGCGTTAATATAACGATATTAAAATGTATAATATAATTAAGGAAAAGAATGAAGCATACCATGTACAGCAATATTGAGCAAGTCAAGAAACTGTCATATTTAGAACCAAAACGGTGACCTCGCCAAATGTTTTAATCTGATGCATTTTGCCAAAAGAAACCTTTAGAGATCGCTCTAAAGAGGGGGCAGATATGGAAAGACTTCATAGTAGCAGCACAAAACTTTTAAAGAGGTCACTTAAAACTTATTTGCAAGAGGACTGCAATCCTTTGCAGATCGAAACAAAAATATAAGAGTCTAATTGAGATTTCCAAAAATTGGACCTAGAAAGACTCAGGTGAAAGGATCAGATCAATCAGTGGAGCAAAACAGATGGTTAGACTCAGCAAAACGAGGAAACCAGGCAGATTCGAAATACTCAGAAAATCAGATGACAAAAAACTAGTTCGAAAGAATCATGCTCAAAACCCATTTCCAAAGCAACCACATCATAACCGGTTTACAACTGGCTCCTATTATTGGAACTACGAGTTAGCTTAGTAATACAACCCGCCGCCGTAGTAGTATCTGTCATTGGTTATCGTGACGGTTAAATATAGTATAACATCCTTTGATGGCTTCAAGTCGCCTAGTACTGATAGAATATACATACCCAGAATAGATAGAATATATATACCGAAAATTGGTAAAGATGATTACTCGCGCCCAAAGGGATTCAGATCTGTCCTCATCCATGTCATCGCCTTGTCAAAGATGTGGCACTGACATCATCGTGAACACAATCTTAGGCTTCACACTTAACTCGTTGGTACATCTAAGTTTCGCTTTCAAGGGGAGAGCTTTTAATGTTTGTATTTGTAATTGGTATGACGGGATGAAGCAAACCAAGCAAATGATTTCTCGAAAAAGTTAGTCGTATTTTTGCTATCTCGTAGCGTAAATTACTGAAGCCAGCTTTTTGGCATTTTACTGAAGCAATAACTCGTCTCCCTGTTAATCGCTAATTCTTTTGTTTAAGATGCTAATTGTGCAGTAAAACCCTATTCTGTATAAGACTTTAATCGTACCACAATCTACGGCGCATGGAGTCTATCGTGAATGGGTACGCATATTCTACGATAGAAAATTATTTGAAAGATGTTTGGTTCTGTTTGCATTGGTCAGTTCCAAAGGAGAAAATTAATCATCAAATCCTGGTGAGGAAATTCAGCGATATATCTTACAGCGACGTCAACCTATGTCAGTTGAAAAATTGTGCTAAATCCCTTCGAAAAGAGAGCCTAAATTAAGCACACTTCATTATTCTTACACTTCAATCGGTGAGTTACGAAAAAATTACCATCAATGAAAAATTCAAAAGAAATTTAGGCCGATAAAATCTGTCTTGAGATACACATCGAATGTTGGAAAAAGTTGCGAATAAAGCGGTAGATTTCTCGCAAGAGATTCAATCATCGAAATTTTCCGAAATTAAGTTAAGACCAGTAGAAAAGCTTTTTTTAAGGCGAACAACGAAATCTGCAATGTATGGAAAACGTATTCTACCGCGTGTTAAATAAAGAAACGACAAAAAAAATTAACCAAGGACGGGACTGAACGTCCTTATATGGTATGTATGACGTGATTCAAGATTTACGGATAATGATGGAAAAACATCGTAACATTGTAATGCTCTAGAGATCTACACACTGTCTTCATCGATTTGGAATAAGCATTCGATAGAGTACCCAAGGATCTTGTATATACGGCGCTGCGATATCGAAATATACCCAAAACATGTACAGTTAAGTCCAAAACTGCGTCAGATTTATATTTTATTTATACCCATATTTGTTCCTTGCTAACAAAACTAATTTTATTTTAGAGTAGCTGCAGATTTCTGATTAATGGGTCACATGACACATAACACTATTTATATGCAAAGTCCCGCCAATTGCGAATTAAATGTGCATTACCATTTCCTCCTCGTGCCGCTGTAGTCGCAGTTTGGCTCATGAAGGAAAAAAATTGCTTGAAAATTTCTGAATTGTTTCTAATTAAATTTTGGAAACGATCTATTCATTTGGAATGCTAAGTAAGAAACATTGCACTTGATTCTACGAATATCCGTACTGCCGTTTTTTCCGAAACCGCAAATTCAATTCCGGACATCTTTTTGAAAGAGCCACATGCCAAAGTTTAAATAATTTTACTACTTAGCCTCTATCGTAGGCTGTCAAACAAATTGCGAGGATAAAGTTGCACATAGAGTTTAGCGTGCCGCAAAAATTCCGGTATCTTATGACAGATAAATTTAAGCTAAATTCAAAATTATAATTTACAAAAATTGTAAAAGAAACAGGACAACTATGCAGATAAAAATGTTATGGACATCAACATATTTAATAGAACGTGACTAGAAGCACGCTCTTCCGCGGAAGTCCGACATGATGAAACCCATAGTACACAACCTTCAGAGTTAACAAATCCGGTCCAAAAAGTAATGACCATCCAAAATTGAGCGTTCGGTAGAATGGTACTAATGTTTACAAATGTAGGAAAGATTATGTAGGAAACATATAGTGGCTCAGAAATAAAGTGAATCCAGTCCAGTTGAAATTTTTGAGGAAATATGACCCTGCAATTTTGTTTTTACATGAAATACAATTTAAAATCACAAAGTTGAGAATTATTTACAAATTGTTTAACCAATTGGTTTGGTTTAAGTACGACAACAGTCAATTTCATTAATTGGTTAATTAAATACCCTGTTAACAAACATAAAGAACAAAAAATGCACTTGGTTTACTTTATTTCTGGACCACTCATGTATTGCATTAGATATAGTCATACGTGTTACATATTTCAAAGTTTAATAAAAGAGGAGTGAGTTAATCTCATTCGAATAAAATTGGCCAACAAATTAAATGGCAAATATGAATCAAATAGGAATGTTTTCTCAAAGCATGGTCGCTAAACGCATGTCGAATAATTCACTAGACGTTTTCATCTCCAAGAATTTAACAAGACTAATCTAAGTCACTTACTGATTTTTAGATTTTGAGTTAAAAATCTTTTTCAGTTTTTGAAGTAAGGTGGTAAATGCGTGATGCTAACCTAATTAACTGATTGCCTTTTGTTTGTCTGCACTCTGTTAAACACGTTTCTTAAATATTTCGAAAACAAAACTTACATTTCGAAAGGACAATTTTCTTGTTGCACTACTTAGAATAAATCTGTTCAACATTGTGTAAAATTCACTCTCAAACTGAGCAGAAGTAATTTATTCAACAAAATCAGGCTCTGATCACCTTTTGAACTTTGAAATACATATAATAGTTACCTCTGAATCACTGATTTCCATTGTGTTTTAATCTATTGAGCAATTTTAATTTATTCAAAGTTTATTTTGAAAACAAACAAAAAAAAATGCAACAAAAAGGTTTTAATACATATATACTCGTACTTTTCCAATTTGTATAATATGTACTCTAAATAGGAGAACTTTCACACTGGAAATAAGCTCCCGTAACCAACACTATCTCCAAGCACACTAAACCGAGTAGTTGATATGCAGTAATCGGGTTCCTTCTTTAGGGTGGTTCGCCGCAATTTTCTACCTTTGTATACAGCACTAGAGGCCACCATAATTGATTGCATAGGCCTCCACAATCGTCATAGTGTACATTGACGACCAATCTCTCTAGAGATGCTTTACAAATATGAAAACATATTTAAGCTATAGATACTTTTGTAGACAAATGCGGATATTTAAGTCATATTCTCTACATACCGCACCTCATTAGTAGTCTTTTTAGCCGTAAGGTTTTTACTTTCCATTCTGACAATGAACAAGGGAATATTTTTTATAAATTAAGTGACCCCTCTAAGAAGATAACCTTTAAAGACGATGCTCGTACGTATTACATATCAATTGTAATTGTTTACCACAAGTTAGTTTACTTATTATTTTGTCGACAAAGGTTAACCTTCTGGTGTTTACTCTTCCAAATCATTCCACTTTTTAAATGCTAATCTTAACTAAGTAATAAATTAGTGACACATTTCATTTGCTTAATCTGTAAAAGAGGGCCGGGTGTTTCTCTTTATATCTATGGTATAACAAAATAATATCCTTGTGGGAAGAACATCGGCTTTTTCAGTAGAGAAAGAAGAAGCTAAAGGCCTCTTGTTCGGCACGAATATTGCAAAGATTCACTACCGACGACTAATGATAATCGGTGTTAGACTTTATCCCATCCTCCTGACCAAATAAGTCCAAGTAAAGGGTCTTCCATTAAGCGCTTCTTATCTTTAAATCTTAAATAAAACAAAGTGTGTGCGAGATATCATCGAAATTTTTTATTCGTTTGACGTCATTATGTATGGAATATAACATCGTTCAAATGTCCGCCGCGGCTTCTCTGGGTGGCGCGCATCCGAAATGTCTAACTTTCCATGACTCTGGCGCATAAATCAGGCTGAATTTGACCGATGGCATAGGTTATGTTTGGCTTTGAGAGCCGCTATGGTTTGTGGCTTATTCGCGTAGACCTGCGATTTCAGAAAACCCAACAAGAAAAAGTCTAACGGGGTCAAATCGCACGATCTCGGTGGCCAGTTCACATCCCCTCCACATGAGATGACCATGTGACGTGAGCTGTATGGCACGTAGCGCCATCCTGTTGAAACCACATGTCGTTGGTGTCCATATCATCCAATTCAGGCCAAAAGAAGTTGGTAATCATCGACCTATAGCAATCGCCTGGCCTGGTCAACGTCGTTCTCAAAGAAATATGGACCGATGACGCCACCAGCTCAAAATCCACACCAAAGAGTGACTTTTTCGGGATGCATTGGACGCTCTTGGATCTCATGTGGATTGGTATCGTCCCAAAATTCGATAATTTTGTTTGTTGACGTACCCATTTATCCAGAAATGGGCCTCTTCGCTGAAAATGATTTATCGATGAAAATAAGGGTCAGTTTCCAACTGCTCCAGAGCCCATTCAACGAACACACGTCGTTGTCTATGGTCGTTTACCTTCAGCTCCTGGGCTAGTTGAATTTTGTACGGGTGCAGGCCCAAGTCACGGCGCAAAATTCGCCAAGTGGTGGCCTGCGAAAGGCAGAGTTCTTGTGAGCGACGCGAAATCGACTGTCTCGGATTCTCTTGCAAATTTTCACGGGCAGCGGCGATGTTTTCGGCAGATATTGAGTTTCATCGACATACGGGTGTTGGTTTATCGTTTACTGAACCAGTGGACTCAAATTTATCCACCACACTGCGAATAGTCCTCGCGGTAGGACGATTATGGCGACCGTAAAATGGGTGAAGCGCAAGGAACGTTGCCCGAACAGAACCCGAATTTTGATAAATCAATTTTATCATTTTCACGTGTTGTTGTATGGCCGCTATCAATTGTCAAAGCTCCCAAGCCCCTATTGGAGGACCCTGTACCAACCCATGTAGTCACATATATGTACACATCGAAGAAACAAGCTTCGGATGGCCGAGCAACGAAAAATGAGACGCTTAAAGCTACGTAGAAGATCTTGTCTTCCGCATTATGTACGAGTACTGCTCCAACAAACCAGGATTCCATTAAGTTAATACTTTGTACAATAGCTACACTCCTGTCATGCTGTGCCCAAATCACAACCCACTTTGAATTCAGAGTTGATTTCTATTGACAAGATTCTTCGGAGTGCTACTGAAGAGTAAGGTAAAAAAAAATCTGTGAGTAGCTGCTAGCACGAACTAGACTAAGATTTTGCTTACAACAAAAAATTACATTAAAAACCAACGTATCAGACTGATCTGCTTGTGTCTGCGGCCATGATTTTGGAGAAGAAGAAAAACGACCTGAACTGCGACATTGATCTAGTCCAAGAACGGATTAGTCTTTCGGATATGTAAGATAAGTAAAGGTATGAAGACCGATATCCTGGCTCGCAGAATTTCCAACTCCAAAGACCTAGAAAAATGTATACCACGCTTTAAGTAACTTACGTAAACTGTATCAGTCTATATCACAGCAAGTAAGACAAAACCTTCTAAATCAGCGTTGAAGTTAAAATAAACAGCTTTTTTCAATTACTAAAAATTGAGTAATAAAACATTTTCGAAAATGGTAAATGAAGGATGAAATTCAAAACTGTCTGATTTTGTGCCAAATAATCGTCATTTGCGGGAAGTGTTGATTTTCTTCTTTCATTCGAAGAAAACAGAGACTGAAGGGCATCGAGAGCTCCAAGAAGTTTACGGAGAGGCTGCTCTAAGTGAAACACCGTGCCGTGATTGGTTCCGTCGCTTCAAAGCCGGTGATTTCGATGTTGACGACCGTCCGCGTGAAGGAAGGCCAAAATCCTTCGATCAGAATCCGTGCCAAATTCAAAAAGTGCTTGCTTCAGCGTTAGGAGTTACCCGCTAACCCATCTCCAAGTAATTGCATGCAAAAAACGACCACAATACGAGCAGAGGCACGGCAGCGCTCGGCCTCATGTTGCCAAACCCGGTAAAACTTACCTGAAAACGCTCAAATGGGAAGTCCTACCCCTATCTGGAGAATATTGCGGGGTCCGATTATTACTTGTTCTGTTCGACGGCACATGGCCTGGCTGATCAACAGTTCCGGTCATATGAAGACATCAAGAAATGGCTTGATTCGTGGATATTTGATTCTAACAGCCTGATGGTGGCATTAAGGAATTCTAAAAACACGAAAGGCTATTACACAAAAGCAACCTTGCGAGGATCGACGTGGCATATTTTTATGTGGGTCAGAAAAGACTTTGTTATTCGGCTTCTTGTGGGATAAGGTTTCGGTCACGAGACCTATATTACGAGTATTTGAAAAGAGTGGAACTAAAGATCAAAACCAGCACGTGAAGTTGAGGAAATGATGCCTTAATTTGAAAGAATTTAAGAATCCTAATGAAAAATGGACTCTTTCCGCCGATGATTTCAGAAGTGGAGAAGAGTAGTCTGACTACCTTGTCCGTTCTTTCATTTCCCTTTATATGTGCACGGCTAGGAAGCCAACGGGAGAGATTTTAATACGACGGCAAACCTGAACCAGTATATTGTTGCAATAAAATTTTAACTAGAACCAATTAAATCTAGAGGCTTTATACGGTATGACTTGGTTTGAGGATAGCTTTTTGATGTTTGGGTGTTGATTTGTTCGCGAGTGACTTACGCACTTCCCTGACTGGATTCTTCCTGAAAGACTCTCAATTTATTTTGAAGTCCGGTGGAATTGAATGTCCACCTTTACTCCGCAGTCCCAATGTGAAAATGCAATAGATACTTCAAACTATATTAAATATAATAGTGAAGACAGGAATTTGCTACATTCGAATGATTTTGCGCATCAAGTCTTAATATGTTTTACGAGTAATATGTGGATCAAGAATTGGATATTGAAAATCCTATTGAGGGCTTCGGTATTACAAAACCGCAGGGTTCATGCAGTTCTCATTCTATACATATGTCAAGAGAATCATTTTCGGTCAGAGTTTGCATCATTTGTACAAAATTTTGCTACATGCTTACTGTGCTGTGCTGTGCTTACTTTCCAAACTCGACGTTCAATATTTAACTTGCAATTTACATTATGATACATTAGTATATAGTAATATTTAGTCGTAGCGTCAATTCAGATTTATTTGCCTTACCTTGCCCAGAGCCTTCTCCACATAAAAACACATCCTCGATAATAATACGAAAAGTCATCGACCTACCTAACCACTTTCACTCTATCGCTATCGAATATTGACTGGATTTCGTTTAGGACCATAATCCATAATTGATGTAATCATCATCCCTGGTGGTACTTCTATTTACTGATTTGGCTAAACGGGTGGTATTTTACCTTACTTCTGAGTATGAAAATGTTTGTTAGATTCAGTGTAGGTACACGTTATTGAAAACAACTCCTATGCATACTAAGATACGAGTAACAAGCGTTTAATGTGGATTGAGTCATTTGAGTTACTTGCGCTCTTTTTTTGCAGGTGTGTCTATGATACGTACCTTTAAAGTAGTCATGCTAAGATAACGCGAACCTCACCTGACTCGTTGCTATCTAAAAGTCTAGGAAAATTTGTAGGTACACTCGAAATCCAGTAATATCCAGTGCACAGCATCAATTCTCATTTTAAATCTGTTTCAGAATTAAATTTGAACTGTCACATATAACCACAATCAGTTGCAATTTGATATTCAAAACTGAAAACTATCTTCTTTGAGCAATAGTATGGAAAGAGCTAAATAGCTAATCTCAGGGATCTATCATGATCTCACGTGTTTAAAGTATCGTTACACATTTTAAACGGAATAATCTATTTAAATTGGTCTAGTGACACTTCAGTGTGAATTGCATCTGTTCTGCATAATTTTATACTGTGTGCGCCTCATATAGAGTAAATTACTTCTCCCTGAAAATCATCTTCATTGTTCCTCATTTGTTCAGTGACAAACACTGGGGCGTCAATAGCAATAATTGGTATTATCAAACAGAATTGATTGATACAATTGCATTTAAAATGAAATGTGATAGCCAATATGGAACAAATGACAAATGAAACTGTTCAATAAGGTTACATTTTTGCAAAAAAAAAACAGAGTTAGAGGTACGAGTAAAATGAAATCGATAAGTATGCGAACGGAAGTATGTTATAGGTATATATCAATTATTTGGCTCCAGATATTAATACATATATGAACACTTATACATCGCGTCAATGGACAGTTAAAGTACAGTTATGTTAGTTATAAAACGAACACCGCAAACAAATAGTATAATACGAGTAGAAGGCATGTAGGGCTTAGTATCACCTAGGCTGTTGCAATATTCATATCTTTTTGAAATTGGAGGAACTATTATCATCATGTTGTCCACATATCTCAGATAAAATGTTTTGTGAACTTATTTTTTTATACGAGTATAATATACATATGTATGTACATATATTGCTGGTAAGCATTGAGCTTGTGTAGTTTTAGATGATTGTCAACATTGAAGTGGTTCTTTCTCTGCACAGGTTGCTGCTTGATTACCCCTATGGATAAACCTGGAAGACCATAAACTCTGTTAGACCCCTTAGAAAAAAGCTGAAGGATGTAAATACATATTTTTGGAAGCAGCTCGTCTGAATACGTCGAAAAGCACATACGGAGGCATTCACCAAGTAGTTCGCCCTAAATGAAACTGTTGGATTTATGTTTGACTTTAAACGCTGAATTTTGTTTAAAACACTCATAGACTTATCCAAATTTAGTTTTCTTGGTAAATAGTTTTTTTCTTTTGAGACCCTAACCTAAAGGGTCTTTCATTAAGCGCTTCGTTCAAATGTCCGCCGCGACTTCTCTGGGTGGCGCGCATCAATATTACCCAACTTTCCATGACTCTGGCGCATAAATCAGGCTGAATTCGACCGATGGCATGGGTTCTGTTGGCTTTGAGTGCCGCTATGGTTTGTGACTTATCCGCATAGACCTGCGATTTCAGAAAACCCCACAGGAAAAAGTCTAACAGTTCACCTAAGGTCTATTTTTTTATTGGCATCCAGCTTTAATATTAATTTGCATGTAGCGATTGGTACCGGAAAAGGGTAGCATAGGTAGAGTGGTTCCAATTTTGGCTGGGTGTGGCCCGACACCCAGCAAAGGTGAAGGTTGAGCTTCTCTGCCATCTCCATAAGAGATGATTGGCATTCAAGGGCGGTTTTCTAATTTAGTAAGACTGACTCCAGGGACTTGATAACTGACTGACTATCTGAAAAGATGCGGATATCCTTTGCAGATATCACGTTTTTCTTTAGCCAGGACAGAGCTTCTTTAATCGCCAAAATTTCCGCCTGGAACACGCTACAGTGATTTGGAGGACGGAAAGAGACGCTTAGATTTAGCTTATCTAAGAAAACACCGCCACCAACCCCGCTATCAGTTTTAGATCCATCTGTGTAGAAATGGATTGACTTGTCCTCCATGAAAGCATTTTCCTTCCCAGAAGGATCCAGAGGGGAAGCTTACATGGAAGTCCTTGTCAAACCAAAGTTCAGGTATGGTGTAATCGATGTTCTCTGTGAGAATTCCTAATGTATTAAGAATGT
Organism: Volucella zonaria; assembly: GCA_963966105.1. NCBI lineage: Eukaryota > Metazoa > Arthropoda > Insecta > Diptera > Syrphidae > Volucella > Volucella zonaria. Next base: position 164,678,428 of record OZ014532.1, read on the forward strand.
TACCGTGGCCAAATTATTTGTCCACTGTGTAGTCGTTTAGGGCGAATAGCTGCGGTCGCAGCTACTTGCCTGCTGAAAATATCGAGGGGTGTCCAATGAACACAATGTCTAATACCGCAGAGGGAATAGAACGTAAGGCTCCGCTTATGCATAGACATGCTGTTCTTTGGACTCTGTTTAGTTTACTGTAGTCTAAGTCTAAGGCCGTCCACCAGACGACAACCCCGTAAGTGAGTATCGGTCTTATGACAGAGATATATAGCTAGTGGGTTATGCAGGGTTAAAAGCCCCATTTATTTTCAATGGCTTTTTCGCCAGATAATTAAGCTACTGTCGCTTTATTGACACTTTCTTGAATGTTAGGTTTCCAGTTTAGTTCCCTGTAAAAAATGAGACCCAAATATTTTGCTGTATCGGAAAAGGCTAAACTGGTACCGTTTATTGAGGGAGAGTCTATAATTGGAATTCTGTATTTCCTGGATAAGAGGACAAGATCAGTTTGATGGGGGTTTACTCCCAATCCACAGCGATCTGCCCAACGGGTTAATCTGTTAAGATTTAGTTGAAGGAGTTCTTTAATGGTATTAAGATGCTTACCTTAGACGGCTATAGCAACGTTATCTACATAGGCAATCACCCTGCTACCACCCGCTTCCAGGTATATCAGCAGTTCATTAACCACTAAGTTCCAGAGAAGGGGAGAGAGGACACCGCCTTGCGACGTATCTCTGCCGACACATCTTTTAGCACAAGCCCACCCAGTTTGGAGTTGATTATCCTGCCGTTTAGCATAAGACTGATCAACTCCCCAAGTGAGTTGTTCACCTGCAGAGTTGACAGCGCAGTTGTGATTGCGGATGTGTTGACGTTGTTAAAGGCACCTTCTATGTCCTGGAAAGCAACCATTGTGTACTCTATATTGTAAGGATCGTTCGATGTGGCTAGTCAGTGAATGCAGAGCCGTTTCCACCAACTTTCCTTTACAGTAGGCATGTTGAGCCGTTGACAGAAGACTTGGATCAATTTTAGCTCGTATACGGATATCAATCAGCTGTTCTAGATTTTTCAGAGGGAAAGATGATAAACTTATAGGTCTGAGGTCCTTTGGGACAACATGAGAACATTTTCCGGCTTTGGAAATGAAAACTACATTGACTTCTCTTCATGACACTGGACTGTTGATCAATTCTACACAGCTCCTCATAATATTTTTTAGTGAGGGCAGAATAATATCTGAGGATCTCTGTAGCTCGGTAGGTATTATACCGTATGGACCAGCAGACATGTGTGGTTTGAAGCTAGGCAGTGCCTAGAGCAGTTTGCCTCTTGTAATCAAACAATGAATTTTGGTCCCGGTTGCAATAGGCCTGTTGGGGTTGCTACAGGCCGCGAATTGGGAGGTACCTGGATATTTGGTGTCCAGTAGCAGGTTAAGTGATTCATCACTTGAGATTGTCCAAGAGCCATCGGTTTTTTTCCAACAGGGTAAACCAAAATGTTTGCTGTGGAAAAAAGAGGGCATCCAATAACAACAGCACTTCACCCCGCCTGTTCTTGCCAAATAAATAGTATCAGCCCAAAATTTGGGTTCTAAAATCACTTGCTAAATAGGATTAAAACCATGTGTTAGAACTCAAAGGTGACGCCAATACAGAACACTCAACTGTCATTCTCCAAAGAAAGCTTCAGTTTTAAAGAATATCCCGGGAGTATTAACCTAATCAATCTAGCTTTATAATGAAATATTGATAACGTGGAAAGAAACATACATATTTACATATACCTAAAATAGTACACGCAGATGGAAAAGCTTAACTTTATTGACTTTTCTTTATTTTAAAGGTGTGATTGTTTTGGCAATTAATCGTTTGAGATCTAGAATTATTGTAGTGGACGAATTTTTCTAAAATGTAACCTAATATTTTTTTACAATGCTAAGGTATTTAAAGAGAATGTCGGATTGTTTCTTTTAGTGGCAGAAAACTATATAAAAAAATAGTGATTATAACGTATATATAAACAAATATTATACATATATAACTTACACCGTGCAAAAAGAAGAGTTTTGTGGAATTTTGGGTTGACACACTCTTAAAAGAAAACATTAAAATTACCACATTAGGTGTTCAGTAATTTGTGACTGGGCTATCGCATCCTCAGATAGTTACTGTTTTGTGTTGCTTTTTAGTCAACCAATAAAGTGATAGTCCTCATAAAATTAATTAAAAAGTCGTTTTATTTCGAATTAATTGTAGCACTTAATGTAAAACACTCTTTAAATCACACTGCCTGTAAAATATTTGGCGTAAATATGGTACGAGTATGTCTACCTAAATCTAATCTCTATCGCGATCTTTATTATTTAAATTTATATTTGAGAGCGCCTCGAATTTGCTAATGGACTGTAAGTAAGTATTACTTGCACACGTCCTTTAAATAAAGGCGTTAATAACAATAATAAGTGCATGCCCTCATGAACCTTTTTGCAGAAGAACCGCTTTTATATACGTACTGAGAGTTCTTATTTATTGTGCACCAAATGAGTCAATAATTTAATGAATTAAGAAGACTTTAAAAACGAATGTTAAATTATCTGATGGCAATGTCAATGCAAAGAAAAAAACCCATGAAATCTCCGCAAAGTTTATTCCCAATCATTAAATGTATGTTCGTCAGCAGGATCACCATAAAGGAAAGCACCTTTAATGCATTACTCATATCGTGTTTTTTGGAACTACCATATGAATATGCAGCAGAAAAACAGGTTCTCATTATGGTAGTTCCCGACGCCAAATGGGTCTTTACTTCACTCTTCATGTGTACGTAGTAAGTGAATTTATTAAAATTTGTTCAGCTGATTGAGTCACACTGTTCTGGCTATTTTGGGACGATGCTTATATGAAGAAGTAGCACAGTAAATATTTTATAAAGCATAATTAATAGCGCAGGGATTACAAAAATCATTTGAATGCATGTAAATATTACGATATGTAAATATCAGATATATCTTTTATGTGTCCAACATATATACGCCAAAATTGAATCCTGTAAAATATGTATTCCAAGTTTTGGGAACATGTAATGTCATGCCGTTCTACCAAATCCACATGTTGAATACAGCCAAACCTTCTAATTTGTCTAACAAAAAGTTGAACACCAATAGCACTTTCACCTTCCCTTTGAGAAAACATGGTTCTAATACCTATTAAGCCAAAAACCATAGTTGACATTTACTCTTGGGGATGCATCCGTTTTTCTGAATATTTTCCTTTCACACGAACAGTGATTTTGAGATCTCGATTTCTTGATCAATAAGTTTTGGATAAAGTTGCAGCTCTAGATCCTTTTATTTAATCTTCAAGTAGCTTAGCACACCTAAACATTATCATAACCAAACGCCGTGGAAACAAAAAACAAAAACAACGGAAGTGGAAGTGGGAATCTACAATAGTTAAAGCAGATATAATATTGAGATAGTTGTGGTACTTTTAGCAAAATCCAGCAGTCTATTGGTCGTTATTTCTGAAAGATCTGCAAGATTATTGCATGGGCCAGATGTCTCGTGTGTTTTAGAGTGAACTTCTAACAAAATAATCCTTAAATTCACTGAATGTCAAAACATTCAAGGATACGCCTTGCCATCGCTCTTCATCAATCCATTGATACGAAAGTAGAACTTGTGTTAGAGGTACAAGTTCCCGCCTTGGTATGAGTTGAGACCCAGTACCCAGTACTTTTGCAGCTCTACATCGAGTCGAAACCAACGGGAAAACCTCTTCTGCGATTTTAGGTTTAAACCACACCCATCATGACGCAGCTTGTAACTGGTCAAATTGTAGCAGCCTTCAGACGCGTTAAGATCAGAAAATCCTTACCATAAGACCAGTATTTCATTCATGGAAGAAGAATTGATAATTGAGCGAGGGCTCAGTAGCAAGGGGCAGTAGTAAGTTCGTCGACTGCTACGCTTACATTGAATAACCTGGTAGGTTCTTAAAATACAATTAAAATATGATTTCTTTTCCCTAGCTTGGCGTTCTTTCAACAAATTAATTTTAACACTCAAATCACCACATCTTTGAATCAGAAATGTTATCCATAAACGTTTCTTTTTTAATATCATACAATTTGTCATACTTCCACTTAATGTTACTGCAGAAATAAAAACCTACTTTCCTCCACTACCATTCCAAAGACTACAATCAAACCTTTAACCTAGGTTGGATATTAGGATATTATTATAAAATACAGGGTGTCCCAGTTTAGCAGTATAATCCTTGAAGGGCATATTCAAGAAGTTGCGCCGTAAAAGTAATTGTACGGCAGGGAGGGGTCTATTCTCATCAAAGTGGGTGACCTCTACTTTGGAGGTGTAACCACTTTAAACGCTTTAATTTCTAAACTAGTACAGGTACAAAAATAGTTTTGGACATTTTCTAAAGATAATTTAGTTGTGCATACAAATCTTAAATGCTTTGGGTACATCTGTGCAGCAACGAAAAAGTTATGTCTCGTTAAACTCAAAATTATGAAAACTTGCTATTCCACTTTTTTACTTAAAATGCATTTTTCTTAAAATTTTTACTTAATAAATTTTCTGAAATTTTATGGAATTTTTATCCTAGCAATTTGTATCCTTCCTAAAAATTATGTATATAAACTTTTTCACGTACGATCAACAGATCTTTCGTCAAACAAAATTAAGTGAGAATAATAAACAAACGTACCTATGAGCAATGCAGTTAACAGTTAATTGTCGAATAGGAAAAAAAATCGTAACAAAGAATAATTCGTTGTTAATCTTTTTTTTCAATTTGACATTGTTTCAACTGATCTACAATCGACATTTTGCTCTGTAAGTGAACAGCCGATTGATAAATTGATCTCCACAAAATGTATTCAAAACGTGAATTCGCGAAAATAGTGTTTGTATACGGGTTCTGCAATGAAAATGCTTCGTTGGCAAGATTGGAGTACCAAGGATTATACCCAAATCGTAGAACACCGTGTATCCGGCTATTCGCTGATACGTATCAGCGCCTCGTTGATACCGGGTCAACAGCACCAAAAAAAGAGAAGGACGTTTAGAGGCAGCGGTGGCAGAAGTTGAGGATGCGATTTTGGGTGTTGTGGAAGTTCAGCCTCCAGTCAGCTTCCGTAGACTAGCTGTGCAGTTAAAACTTCCCAGAACCAGAATTCACAGGACTCTACAGAGAAATAGATTACACCCTTTCCATTGGACAACAGTACAGGATTTACTACCAGGTGATGCGCAAAGAAGGGTGGAATTGTGCCAATGGCTAGTGCGCAAACATGCAGAAGACGGGCAATTCCTCAAGAACATTCTGTGGACTGACGAAGCGCAGTTCACAAGAGATGGGATTACAAACCACCATAATTTGCACCATTGCGTTGGTCAGACTCTAATCCCCAATTAATATGCACAACATCCTTTCAAAGATAAGAATTTAATTATTGTAAACAACTTCTTCAAAATGTGTTGTTTATTTTAAAGGCGGCTTGACGTAAATGTTTGGGCTGGATTAATAGGAAACACTTCAGTACGTTCTTCCACAAACCGTTAATTCCCATTACTACCTGGAACTTCTTAGAGAACGATTGCCGGAGCTCCTTGAAGATGTTCCTCTTCTTCAGAGAAGGACGATGTTCTTTCAACAAGATAGAGCACCCTGTCACAGTAGCAGCGGTGTAACTTCGTTCCTCAACCATACTTTTAACGAGCGAAGGATTGGTTGATTCCGCCCCGACCCTTGGCCACCAAGATCTCCTGACCTAACACCTATGGATTTTTATTATTTATTTTAGAGTAATATCGAGTCTGGTAGAGCTCCAAGAAAATATTAGTGTCGCTTCAGAAGAGATGAAAATAATTTTGATGACCGTTAATCTGCCATCCGAAATGGTTAAACGAGCTCGAAAGTGTATTCAAATGGAATGAAGGCATTTCGGACAATTGCTATAAATATTCCATAAACTGTTCCAAAAAGGTCCTTCTCAGGATCACATAAAAATATCTAAGCGATTTTATGAGTAATTCAATAGATACACTTCTTTTTGGCAATTTTTGTTTGACGAAAAATGGCTTTTACTGCAAAATCTGTTGATCGTACGTAAAAAAGTTTCTAAACATAATTTTCAGGAAATTTTGCAAGGATAAAAATTTCAGAAAATTTATTAAGTAAACATTTTAAGAAAAATGCGTTCTAATTAAAAAAATGGAACAGCAAAGCTTTTAAGACTTGTATGCACTACTAAATGATCTTTCCAAAATGTCCAAAACTATTATTGTACCTGTACTAGTTTAGAAATTAAAGTTAAAGTGGTTATACCTCCAAATTAGAGGTCACTCATTTTGATGGGATGTAACTTGAAATGGAGTGAGAATGTAACCCCCCCCCCCATATAATTTCTTGTTCGGCGGAACTTCGGGAATATGCCCTTCAAGGATTATACTGCTAAACTGGGACGCCCTGTATATATGCATATTATTAAATATGTTTCTCAACAAAATATTATCAAATAAAGTAAATTGAAGACACAAAAATACAATCACGATAATCCAATAATCCAATAGCACCCTTATATTTTATTCCCCAAAAGTCAAATACGTATTACGATTTAAACGATTACAAATTCACAAATCGATCTGCATAAATGCTTATTTAAATGGGGAGTGAACGAGCATTTAGCCCTCATGTTCTACCAGTTCTGTGAGCCTTTCAACGGATTCTCAATTTTAAAGTTCTGTGAGTCCTATCTACTAGGTGGAGGGAAAAGTAACATCCTTGACCGCCAGAATGCGCTGCTACTACAAAAAAGGTTATGGTGCCTTGACGTCCGTTCATATTTAGGCAGACATGCCAAATTTCAGTGCGATACTGTCTTTAGTTTTATTTTGACAGCTGATTGTTGTTGACGTGTTTGGCATCATGTTGAATATGGAAAAAAACGATTTTCGTTCTCTCATAAAACATTATTTTTTGAGAGGCAAAACGGCGAAGGAAACAAAAGAAAAGTTGGATAAATATTATAGGGCTAATGCTCCGTCAGATTACACCGTCAAATTATTGGTTTCGAGAGTTTCGTGGTGACCACAAAGATTAGTACTGAGCGCGCACGCCAAAACCAAAAACACGAACGCGAGAGCACTTCGAAAGAGTGTTTGGACTGATGCGGAATCGGGCGGATTGGTAACTGGATTTGGATCCCTCGGACTATTACCTTTTCCCAAACCTCAAAAAATGGCTCATCAATAAAAAATTCAGCTCACGCGAAGAAATCATCAACGCCGCGGAGGAGTATTTTGCAGACCTTCCGGAAAATTACTTTTCGGACGGGATCAAGAAGTTGGAAAATCGCTGGAATAAGTGTATCAAACTAAAAGGGGTCTATATTAAATAATATAAAAAAAAGCATTTAAAAAAAATAAAAAATTAATTCCCAAGGAGGTCACTTTTCACTCCATTTAGTATATGCTTAGCAACCCCATCGAAGAGGTTGAATTCAGTTCACATGGCTGTACACTCCAAAGTACGAGTAAACGTGGGCTTTAGCCAAAAAGGATGTCGTACTATGTAGCTCAATCGATCGACCTATCTGCATATGTTCATACGATACAAATACATATCTTTGAAATTGATTAAAAACACTTAAATTCCAAACAATTAGGTCATGACTAAATCTTCCTCTCGTTTTTTACTGCTCTTAAAAAATAATATTTGGAGTGTTATTTTGTTTTCTTTATTTTCAGTCCAAATAGATTTACTTATTTTTATCATGAGTGTATCTTGACCGCTTTTATCTCTATGCTAGCAAATACCACATACATGTCTGCGAGTAGATGCACATATTTCTGATAAATTTGGCCTTAAAAAAAGCCCATGAGAGCGTATCGCCTTTGTCTTAATTTTTTTTGACGTCGAAGTTCCAATTGCAGCCATACATTTCCAAAACGGCAAAGTATGCTTTCGGGTATGAGTAACAGTTGCAGAGTTTTCTCTAAGATTTGCCATAGTATTAATATTTGATTAATATCATCCAACAATAAAAAAACGATGATTACTTAGGTGTTCCAATATGGCGATGTTTCCAACATTTAAAGCTGGATGCCTCTGTTACTAAGATTGTAGTCGTGAATGCAATGGTAAGATTCCATTTATTGCAGGGCTTTCATCTGACCAGATTCAAATTGGAAAATAAGCTGTCTATTTTAATAATATTGTTTGAACTGGTAATATACATATGTATGTATATTTGCGATCTATCTATCGGTTAGCTGCATATAAGCAAATTTGGCAGTTAAAAACTACACCATTTTGAAAGGTTTTTATTTGATTTTAGGTTTAATATAGAAATGTTTCTGGTAGCGAATGTGAAGGGGGGATCTATCTTTAACATCCACTGAATTACAGGGTGTTTAAAAAGTTCCCTAAAAGAAAAATAGTACATGAATTTCGCATTTTTAACATTTAAATAAATCTTACATCAACGTAAGCATACCTACAGTATTCTGGGCGACCAAACCTTCCGGGCAGGCAACATTGACTCGGACAACCATCTTGTTGCAGTCGATCTCACAAGGATCGCCCAAGCGCCACAACAAAGAAAACCTACTGTGAGAAGATGTAACGTAGAAGAGCTGCAATCGCAAGATATCACCAGTATCTTTGCCGAACGCGTATCTCGAAATCTCTCAACAACTCCTATGCTGTCAGCATTAAATACCGATGATCCGTGGTAAAGCTGTCAATGTCCCATCAATGAAATCGCTGGTTTGATGAAGAATTCCGGCAGATACACCCAGCTAAACAAGAAGCCTACGAAGCGGATCCACAACGAATGACAAGAGCCGCTAATGAGCTCTATGAGAAAAAGAGAAGGGAAGAAGACCAGAAGAAGAAAAAAAAATCACGAGAAACGCGCGATCGAAGATATTGAGAGGTTGTATTCAAGGAATAATGTATGGAGCTTTTACCAAAAGTTAAAAAGAACGCTTCAAGGCAACAGGACCCATACAGAAACGAGATGAAGGAGGAAACTTATAGTAGAATTACTGTCGGTGCTAAGAATATGTAAAAACCATTTAACTTAAACGATGATAGACAAAACTTCCGTCCGCCTAACTGAAATTAAGTAAGGATGGCAATTCTAAGCTCAAATCCAACAAAGCTGGTGGACCCGAGGGCTTACCGGCTGAGGTGTTCAAAGCTGCTAGAAGTGAAATTGTGAAGAGCATACTCGAACTCATTTCCCAGACCTGCTCAGAAGAGTGAATGCCCCAGGAATGCAATCTCTGGATCGTTTGCGCGATCCACGATCAAGGAGACCCCCTCAAATACGACAACTATAGAGGTACATATAAGTCTGCTCAATACTGCATACACTTGTGATTGAAAGATCTGACACCCTTCGTCAACAACCTGATTGGTCCCTATCAGTGTGGTTTCAGGCTAAGAAATTCTAGAAATAAACAATTCAATGCAAAAGAAGCATTAAAATGGTCCCAAGCTTGTCTTGCTGACCACTCGATCCATATTTTGCATGTAAGCTTAGTTAGCAAAACGTAACTTATAAATAAAAGCAAAGACGATTTTATAACATACTCGTAGATTGATAATGCTTCTTCCGATGTTTAAGGTAGTTATATTTTTGATTAATAAAGTTCATAGATTGTAAGACTTATACGAGTATAAATCGTTACAACTCAGAATGACTCGAACAAAAAAGTTCCCAGGCACAGTGAGAAAATAAAGTGTGACAAATCTTTTAAAAGCTAGTGAAAACCGGAAAAAAAACAAAGTAAAGATTAAATATTGCAGCTCTCATTATATTTTGCTAGATTATACTAGATAAACTAATAAAATAAGTCATGTGATTTCCTTAACGTCATACTTGAAAGAATTGTGCCGAACACACAAGCGAACACTGGAACACTGGAGGCACAACACAATCTTTCAAAAGTCTTTGCAAATGATGATATTGACATAGTTGACAAATCACAGCGGGCTGTCACCTGTACTTTCGCTAGTATTGAAAGGGAAGATGGCAAAATGTGTTTAGTGGTAAATGAGGGTAAATCCAAGTATATGCTGTCAACAAAAATGGACACACAACATCGACGAATCTGATAGAATGTCATAGTCGACAACAATAATTTCGATGTACTATACACAAGGTGTCCCAAAAATCAACGTCAAGCCGGTAACAGGTGACAGGTCAGGGCAAAATTATAAAAAAAAATCTAAGTCATGCACTTTTAAAATTATTGGCACCTAAAAAAAAATCGAGAAATCTGACACCCTGTGACGGTCTTTCAAGTACTGTGACCGTAAATCTCTACTTTTCTTCGATTTTTTTGTTGTCACGTAACCCTGAGTAACTCTTCTATAAATTATGGTCCAAAATTGAGACATAACTATATCCGTTTTAACTAAAATATTGGTTTTTTGCCCATCCATGTACGAGTATCTGTAAATCATTAATCACCTAACTTGAACTGACTGTAGTTACTGACAAAAAAAATGTACTGTGCTATTTTGGCAAGTAACTTTAAAAGATGGCGTATTTAGTCTGGATTCCAAAATGGTATGACACTTGCTAGACTAACGCTTAATTGAGGACAAAAAAAAAATATTTTGTTAATTCTGTTTAATAAGTTAAAATGAGTACCAAGTGTGAGCGAGACAAACAGTGACGGCGTGATTGAGACGGATAAACACGCCATTTCGACTAGTGTGAGTAAAACAGATAGAGATGCCATCCTTGTCATTTTATTTCATTTTTTTCACAGAGCCGATGACATTGATTTTAGGGACACCCTGTATATGTACGAGCTTGCCTCTGCTAGCAATTCTGCTAACAACACTTGAAAACATAGAAATACAACAAAAAATCACTCTTGCCAATCGCTGTTTTTTTGGACTAAGAAGGCAATTGAGTAGTTACTCCCTATCACGAAAAACTATGAAGGCGATCTTAATCACCCCAGCCCTACTTTATTGCCGTGAAGCATGTACTCTATCGAAAGCGGATGGAGATATCCTCGGTCGTTTCGCGAAAAAAAAACTTCATGCAATATTCGGTGCCGTTTGCGTGACTGGCGTTGGAGGAGAATATTCGGCGACGAACTATACCGGCTGCACGGCGACATCGATGTACTTAGTCAGAAAACTGCGCATCAGTCGTCTGAGATGGCTAGGACATGTAGAGTGAATGGATACCAATAATCCGGCCCGCAGAGTCTTCGAATCTAGAACCCGAGGCAAATAACTTTTTGTTTTAAGAACTTAGTACTCAAGAGGGTATTACTACTCTTAAAATGTCGGAGCACGTGTTAAGTTCTTGGAAAATTGGATAGAAAGAGGAAGAAAGATGTTTGGGCTCAATGGTTATTGCGATCCATGAGTGGCATCCAACATTTAATGGGGAGACTAAATACTCTGTATAATAGAACCTGTTGCTGTATTTTAGGCAACCACTCATCTTATGTGAATTAAGGATGTCTTTCGGGCGCGGCTGGTATTGAACTCCGAACTGTCCAATTTGGAAGCCAATACACTACTACTTGAGCACGCCCAAGTTCACCCGGAACTGTAGCATCACCTAAGTAAAGTAAGTAATTGAATAGGATAAACTCCAAGAAAAGAAAATATTTCGATTAACTTTTTTACATACTCGTACTAAGGACTGAAACGAATAAAATTTGGAAACTTCAAAGTAAAAACAAAAAATATTTTCATAATTCATGTAATTTTTTTTTATTTGCTTTAAAACTCTGTTTTTATTAAATTCATTCACAATTACAAAAAATAAAAAAAATTATTTGGTTTCCAATTCTTTCCTCAACTTCTTTCGAATGTCCTTCATAAGGTTGGTGTCAGTTACATCCGTGATCTTTTTGGACGCTCTTTTCCATTTAGCACTAAAATCTTTTACGTCCTTTGCACACTGCTCACTTTTCCTCAATTTAGCTTTGACCAAAGCCCAATACCTTTCAATGGGGCGGCACTGTGGAACATTGGGTGGATTCATGTGTTTTGGGACAAAGTCGACATTTTTAGCAACAAGAAAGCTCAACGTCGCATGAGCATGGTGAGCTGAAGCTAAATTTGGCCAAAATAATGTTGAACCCTCATGCTTGTTTAAGAAAGGAATCAACCGTTTTTTTAGGCACTCGTTAATGTACACTTCTCCTTTAATTGTTCCCGTTGTAATAAACGATGAGCTTCTGTGTCCACATTGGCAAATATCCAGCCAAACAAGATATTTTGACCCGAATTTTTCCATCCCAATCGATGTTGTTGATTGCGGAAGAATCTCAGCTTCATACGAGTTGTACCTGGAAGTTTAGTAAAGTCGGCTTTGACATAAGTTTCGTCATCCAAAACCAATCACGCTTTCTTGTTGCCCACCAACTCGTATAGCTTTCGGGCTCGTGTTTTTATGACTTTTTTTTGCTTTTCAGTAACTTTTGGTATTTTTTGTTTTTTTCGTGTTTTTAGACTGTTACGTTTTTTAGCTCTTTGTACCATTGTTTGGTTGGTATTACATTTCCGAGCAACATCTCTGGATGATATAGTCCGGTTTTTTACGATGGTATCCACTATTGTCCTGTCCAAATTTGTATCATGTGCTCCACTTTTAGCTCCACGTTTATGTTTTCGCTTAACTGTCAACGTCTCCAAATATCGTTTAATAACAGAATCGACTGTACTACGTGCTATGTTTAAATTTTTTGCGATGAAATGGTTTGGACGCGAAGTATTTTCGAGCCATTTGTCGATGATCTTTTTACGGCGTTCCTCTAAACTCATATTTTATAAATATTTTAAACCGCACCGAACCAAAATCAATAACAAACTGAAACTAGAGAATATACAGGCTAATTTGGATACAAAATGGGATTGCAATTTTTACGCATTGGAAGTATAGACCGTTTTAAAATTTACAGATTTTATTCGTTTCACTCCTTAATAATATTGTTTTTCAGTTTAGGAAAAAGGATATTCAAAATTTGTAGCTATGATTGGTCCAATTATTGTACAAGTACTTGGCAGTTAAGTTAGAATAAGAAACTGTTATATTTATTCTAGAATCTGAAATAAAGAAAGTGTAAGGTTCAGGATAGTTTACGTGTATATCGTAAGAAATCTAATTTTAAATGTTCACAAAATATTTGTGATACTTATTCACTGTAAAAACTGTTTTACAACAGCTTAAATACAATACATACTATACACGGAGACCAAGGTGCAGCAAAAGTAATAAATTTTAACATGATCATAAAAAAATAAAATCCTTCTGTGACGCCAGATGCAAGTACCAGATACTAATTATCACCACAAAATCAAACGATTATAATAACAAATTAATATGATACTTCACTGAAAACGACATTTGCTATTAAAAGAGCTTTCATAAGTGATCATAAAAACTAAGTATTCTAATTGTAAACAAGAGCGCAAATATAATGTCTTTATCATTGTTTTCCGACGTCAGAGCTTGACTTCGAATAGGAACAACTAGCATTCACGTTACCTGCCACTTCCAGACACAAAATGTTTTATTAATTTTGCTTCATAAGACGACTACTTAGGTTCATTTAACTCATCTAGTGTATCAATATTTAATTTATCTCTACTAATCTCTATTATCGGGAGAGTTTATTCACCCTTAAGCACATATATATAGCGATTATATTAAGATGTGGAAGATAGCCGGCACCGACAATTATTAATTGGAAAAAATAGTGTACTTACCTCCATCACGCGAATAAAACGAGACTTTTATCGCCCGAGAATTATCGCTCGAATGTTTCATAATAAGAAACTTAGCTTTGTCATCATTCGATCGACTGATGAAACATTCTGAGGAAGATGGCATATACTCGTGCAATACATCTTATGCTCACGTGAAAAATATTTCAGTATCTCGTGTTTAGGCGTGTTGTTTTTGTATCTGAGGAATAGATTTGCTTAGTAGTTTTGTCATCGACCGGAAATAAATAAGATTTTCACAGATCACATTAAAAGACTATTTCATAAGGTTTGAAATATTATTATAAATTTCATATGCTTACAAGTATTTATTTGCTTCTTTAGAAACTTATGTGCATATGCATTATACGAGTATATAAATAGCTTTTAAAGGAATAAGGTAAAGAAAACAATTACTCGTATCAAAATTTTTTTCTTGGCAACACTGACATGCAAGTATATCAAGGTCAAATATACTTGCATGTTTTTAGGTTAAATAAAAAAACAAAAAGCTGCTATACAACTTCATCCAGTTGGATCTTGTTGTTAGTAAGATCTTATTTATACGGTTGCACATATTCTAAGTACATTGACTGTACCTTCCGTTGTGCTTTTAGAAAACCGGGTTGTTGCTGCTGCAATTTTAATAACGATTGCTTTAAAACTATTTAAATTCGATTCCCAACAAATTGAAAAAATAATTATCGATATGTTGGGAACAAGGTTCAAGCTATGACAGAATGCAATTTATTATACGAGTATGATTTGAATTTCTCATGGTAAAGAATTGTAGAGTCTACTGTCTATCGATAAAAAGAAAGTCAACGACATGTAGGACTACCAACGGCTAGTTAGAGAGATTTATTTTTTTTTTATTTTTATAAACTAGTGCGCGTTCAAGGGGTTTGTGTACCCTTAAAATGTTTGTAAACAGCGCGGGCCAAGGAAATTTAGGGTGGAAGAAAGGACAGGTACCGATGCACATTGTTTTTAAATGTACTATATGTAATCTATAACGACTAGGAAACACAGAGATCGGCAGAGCATTCCATAAGCGAGTTGTACGGCTTAGGAACGAATCACCATATTTTAGAGTACGTCCGAAAATGGGCTTAAGGGTATACTGATGAGCATTCATAGCGAGACGGGTATTACGGTTGAAAATTTGAATGGGCGGAATGCTACTGACGATTTCAACGGAGCACTGTTGGTGGAAATAGCGATCAAACAGAGTGAGACCCGAGACATTACGTCGATGTTCAAGGGTTTCCATTGTTTGAGTGATATTGGTATCACCTATGAATTTTATCGCACGGTTTTGGATCCTATCTAGGAGATACAGAGATGTTTTGGGCGCACCCGACCAGATGCGGGAATTGTACTACAATTTCGGGCGGATAAACGCCTTATATATTGAGGCCAGATCAGAGGGGCTAAAATATTTCTTAAATCGCTTAAGGAAACCTAGACATTTCGCAACATTTTTGACGACATCGAATATGTGGTCATTCCAACGTAAGTTGTCACTGACAACATATCGAGAATGGAAAGTTTTTCTGTTTCGACGATGTAAATACCATTCATGGATAATGGCTGGGTTTTTAAATTTCGCTTTAACGACAGCAGCAGCATTGTGTTTTGGAAGAATTCCCTCTTGATAGTTCCCCAGTTGGTTATGCTGTTGATATCGGAATTTAATGAGCTTAACATGCGCTGCCGTTCCCGTTCTACAGCCGAGGAGCAGGGACGTGAATCCGGAAACGAATATGAAAAGCAGAGAGTATTGTCGTCAGCAAAGGAATATATTGGATTAGAAGTGGTAGACAAGAGATCATTGATAAAAATTAAAAAGAGTGTCGGAGACAGAACGGAGCCCTGTGGCACACCAGCATTTATTTTGTGAATATCAGACTTGAAACCATCCAAGACAACTTGAATTGAACGTTCCGAAAGGTAATTTCTAATCCATTGAGGAAGAGAGTCATCGATCCCAAAAGCACGCATTTGCGACAAAAGAGGCTGATGCTAAACTCTGTCTTAGATATATCAAGTGCAACTAGATTGATATACGCTTTGGTTCCACTTTTCGGTAAGACATGCCATCAAATCCCCAGTAGACCTGTTGCTACGAAAACCATATTGCCGGTCATTGAGAAGTTTTCGTGTTTCGAGATATTTCATGAGCTGACGGTTTATCAGCGTTTCCATCACCTTGGAAAAAAGGGACGTAAGTGCAATGGGTCTGTAGGAGGAGAGAGAAGAAGATTCGCCTTTTTTAGGGACGGGCTGGACAAATGCTGTTTTCCATCTGCTCGGAAAGAGTCTTAAAGAGTAGGATTGATAAAAAAGCTTACGCAGTGGTTTTGCTAGCGTGGAAGAACACCTCTTCAGAAGAAGGGGAGATATACCATCTTGACCAGCGGATTTATGTATGTTGAGATATTTAAGCACTCTTGCTACTACAAGAGCGCGAAAGTGGGTTCATCCCATTGAAGATTCGACACACTCAAGTGTAGGCGGAGACAGAGCACAATCCGGGAGTGTTCGAGCTGGCCGCAAACTGTGCAGCAAACAGATTGGCCTTATCCAAAGAGCTGACAGCTGGAATGTAATTGTAAATGAGCGTTGGGATGGAGGATGAGGCAGAATTTTTAATATGTTTGACGAACGACCAACAATTTTTACTGCCTTGCAGTATTTTTTTTCTCAGTTTTTGGTCGCATTGGAATTTCACACGTTTAAGAAAGACGTCGCAATCATTTCTAGCTCGTTTAAACTTTTTTTCGGTTTTCCTTTGTCGGATTGGTCTTGTAGGACCGAAAAAACTTGCTCTAACCCTGACAGCCTCTTTACAGCTCGAGTCGTACTATGCCTTTTCTTTTGGTTTGATACTCTTCATCCGATGAGGGATAAAGCTTCTGATTCCAAAGAGAATAGTTTCTGTGATCATGTCAGCAGCGGCATCCACGTCGTTTTCAAGGAAATTCCTAAAGAAGTTGTTAAGTCCGCTCCAATTGGCTTTCTTGTATTGCCATACGGTTCTCTTAGGAATCTTTTCTCTAACTGTGTGGTGGGTGTACGAGAAATTAGCTGATATGACACAATGGTCCGACGAGCCTAGAGGGGAGAGCACATCAACGGAGTACTTATCAGTTTGAGATTTTAGAGAAATTACGTGGTTGGAAGATAAATGTGCTCTAGGATAGCAGACCATTGAAAGTCTGAATGGATAAAATCATTTCGTAGTTAAAATAAGGCAGTAAGTTAGTATATTCACTAATGTAGGTCAGTCCTTTGTAGCTCACTACTCAAAAATATCGAAGAGTACGTATGTGAATTCAACCCTTAAGAGAGTATGAAAACACAATTTTGGTGTTGTGTCTAAGAATGTACAAAGTTTCTTTGTAAATAATTGATGGTTGAAATGCGGCCCTAAAAAAGAAAACATATTTTGCAACCTCCGAACCATATTATTAACTCCTCAACGAAAGAAAGTTTCATCCTGGCATGAGTTATAGAATTCACCATATGAAATCAACGGTGTGCGCCCCAAAAAGAACTCTAAAAAATTGTTGTATTCGACTTATTATTATTATTATTATTATTATTATTAATTATTATTATATCATTACTTATTGAAAAATTCGTAATTAATGTATGAAATAGATACTAAGATACAGATAGATGTCTTAAGGACAAGAAGCGAATGTACCTATTTAAATTACTTAAATATTGTAGAAAAAAAATGATGGGGACGGTTATACAATTTAGCAGAAAAAAAGATATACAAATATGGACGTAAAAAGGAAGCAAGAAAATTTATAAGTGTAACAAAATTTAAAAAAAAAAACGGATACATTATATGAAAAGTAGAGTGTCCAAACGTTATATTACGGAACTGGTACTATTGTATTGTATTGCAGTTAAGACAAAAACGTAATTTTTTTATTGTTTTGTGGATCGCTGCCAGCGTATCGCTGGTGTTGTCATAAAGTTTCTAGCATTCACTCACAAACTGTAATTTTCATGAAATTTTGTATCGTAGAATCCAGAATTTTGAAAATATATTTTTAAAAGTTTATCACGGTATAAATGCCTTAAATGTAAAATTCCGTTATTTCTGAAAAGTTCAAAGCTGCGAGTTCTAATATTTGCTTGACACAATATCAAAGGGGTCTCAAGATGATATGACGACACTCCAGAATAGGGGATGAGCATAGAGGTTATATCCCTGCAATAGTTTATAACATACTCGTAGTTCAAAGAGAACAAAAAAGGCCTGGGAAAGGCTGAATTAACTTAACTTTCATAACAATGGAAAAAAAAAGTTTTGAATGGACATACTTGTTTATTACCGGAATTGTTACAGATCACTATCTGGTTGCAGCCATCATATGAATTTTCTTATCCAAACCGACTCCATATAAAAGAAAAAACAATTAGAAAGTATCGAATAGCTTCAATCGCAGTAAAGAATACCAAATTGCCAACACAGCAAACAAGATGCAAATTATAATAAATGACTCTACAAAAAAGTCCATAGCTGCTCGGGACATCTACGAGCAAACCCGACGTGTAGAATACAGGCTTCTTCTCATAAAGAATAAAAATCATAAGAACCGCAAAACTAAAGAAATTAAAAGAAACCCTTTCATAAATAATAAACATTTATTTTAGGTTATGGATAACAAATTGATTCCAAGAAATTAACCGCATGATCTCAAGACTTAACAACTTTTGTATTGATGTGGTATCTAAATTGATCATCATGGCAAAATGGCAGGAGATCGTATAGCATGAGAACCTGTCATACGAGTATCACTTCCATTAAGACAGTAAGAAAATAAGTTTATAGATAGGATAAATCAACTTACCAAATTAAGATTTCATAGGGGGGATCCTAGTCAACAAATTAATTAAGAAAAATTCAAATTTAATATACAATTTTTTAACACCAACTATTTTATTGCCTAAATAAATTAACTACAATTACAATTTGTCCATAGATTTAAATCTAAAAAATATCAATAGATTCATTTTCTCTCTGCATTCATATCCCAGCCACACGATTTTTTTCGGTTAAATACTTTCTGTTTGTACAAAATACCATATGATTCCCTCTTAACCCTTTAAACTACCCTAATTTTGTGCAAATATTTTAACCAAATCTGTAATACTATCTGCATAATAATCTGGTTTTAATTCCTCTGGCAATGCAAGCATTTGCTCCTTTGAAGTTGCCCCACTAAGAAACAGCATTGTTTGAAAACCACAGGAGATGCCAAATTGAATGTCTTGTACCAAAGCATCACCAAAGAAAATAGCACGCTTAGGGTCCTTAATTTCGAATTGTTCCTTCAGGAATTTACCCAGAAGAGGTCCAGGTTTTCCTAAAACAATTGGATCACGTCCAGTGTAATCCGTAAGCATTTGAATAAATCCACCTGGTCCAATCATAATCACATCTTTTGACAATGGAGCTGTCATATCTGTTGCTCCAACTATAAAATCTGTAGCTGGATTCTTTAAATGCTGTTGTGCTCGAACCAAAGATCCATATGATATTTGTGGACTGAGATCAAATACAATGGCACCAACTGGTGATTTTGGTACAAACACTTCAGCAAGATCATCGAATGCCAAATCGTTATTTGGTTCCTGGAGATAAATTTAAAAAAATTATATAAGAAAAAGAAATTAAATAAATAATTTCTTCGGTTCTTACCAAATGCTCTACTTCAATACCAGATGCTTGAAGGTATTCGTTGAAAACTTTGCATCCCATGGAAAATACTGATTGACCGGGTTTGTATTTTTTCAAGTGTCTTGCTATTGTTTTCACTGGGTGGACAATATCATCCTAAAAGAAATAAGATAGTAGTTGGTATAAGGTGGGTAATAAGTTGGAATGTAAATTTCTTACGTTCCCGATGTTAGTGACACCCATTCCAGATAGTTTCTGCAAATACTCCTCATCTGTACGCATACTATTGTTTGAGATAAATTTGTATTTTTTACCAGCTTGTAGAAAGAGATTGATAACAGTTCCAGCTTCTTTTATTGGACCGGTCATCAGCCAGATAACACCTATAATAATTTTTTTTAATTATGATTCACAATTCTATTGTAGAACTACCATAGCTTAGGATACACAATTTTTTGTGAGGAGAAAAAAATATATACTCTAATACATTAATATTTTATCTACGTTCTGTATATCTATATATACGAGTATGTGTCATGTGTATCTATCAACTTTGCAGCAGTAGATCTATGTATTTTACTTTTCGATCTTATCAACAAAAAATCCGTATCAAGGTAACATCAATGTACAATTTTCCAATCAATATTAGAAGAACCCATTAACTCTCATAATTTTTTGTGGGATTGCCATATTTGCGAACACCCTAGACGAGACGCAGCACATGACGCAATCTACCGGGAACACACTTTAGTGTTCCCAACTATGTTATCTCGGATGATTAATCAAGAAACTGTCGTGTAGTAAATATCGCGTAATCGTAAATTCGCAATTATTTTATGTACATATGTATATAAAATTTCCTTTGAATAAATATGAACAACTAAAGAAAACCTCTTTTAATTGGCTGTTCTTCTAGCGCATGCATCCAATTAAGCATTTATTTATAGCTTGCATTGCAAAATTGCAATCAATAAGTGCCGAACGATTGTGTCAGATGCAAGAATGATTTTATTCCTTAATATTCATTTGCTTTATTTACAATAGAAAGAAAAATAAAGAATATTTGAAATATACACAGTATCCGCGCTCATCCGCCTAATTTCAGTATCAGATATACTCGTAATATATGTATAAAATAAATCGAATGGGATTCTGTACAAAATGTGATTTTTGTGGGAATACTCGTTTTGAACAGATGTTTCTATGAGCGAAATCAGAGTATTCTAAGGAGTCATGCATTTATTATTTCGACCTTGTTCAACACTATTTTTGGCTTCAAAGTCATGTCGGATGGAAATATTCGTAGTGAATGCTAATTCAATGTGTCTGGGAACTTAGGAACGATATGCTGACTAAGACCTAGTGAAAGTCAAAAATTAGTGCCAATGAAGAATCGAGGACATTGTTCACACTATGGCAGTTAGATGACAGCAAGAATAGGACTAAGCAACAAAATACACACAGGTAATAATACAAGACGCTACCTCATTAGTTCTAGCCTAAATGTATTTTTTGAAATTCTAACGGATACATTTTATCTAATGTTTTCAACATGGGGGCTCATTTTAAAATTGGAAATACGAATGAAAGTAACGACATATTACGACCTCAGAGGTTCTCAAAAAATCAGTTAGAAACAACTTATGGCGGTTGTGTTTGACACTGCAAAAGATGTTGTATTGGTTTGAGGTTTTTTCTGTTAAATTTTTATTTCGAATCAAAGAAAATCTAATACTCAAATCCATTGTACTTATTTCGTTTCTCAATGTTTATTTGAATAACCATGCAATCAATCGATCAGTCATAAAACCCTTGGTGAACTCACGTCAATTCTATTACAAACAACTAATTGTCGCATGCATTCCAGTGGATGAATTATATTCAATTTTCTTAATAACTATTCGATACATTACATGAGCAACATTTAATATGTAATATACCTAGTCCTACTTTACGTAATCTTATCACCTTCTTGGAATTTTCACGTCAATCATCCCCATGTTGGTGTGGGTCAAGTTGGGAACTTTCCCAATTTTTGCTCTTTTCCTTAGATGGAAGAAATTAATAAAATTCAGTACACCGAAGACGGGCTATTCGGTAGTAAAAAATCGATATGTTCGACCTTGAAAGCGTACATTGACATTAACACATAGAGAATCCTGAAGAAATTACTTTTGTCTACAAAAAAAAATCCCACTATGTCATTCACGTTTTCTTATTTACCATTTATCATTTATCACTGCTCTTCAAAATTAGAAAAGTATTTCAAAATAAATTATCATTTTTCATTACAGAAAATCCCATTCTACGTAAGATTTTTTTAAAAATAGCATGAATCATGCGTATGGCAGATGTTAGCCAGGAAAGAAGGCCGATGAATTACCGGCAAATGTGTACCTAGCCTCAATCAATTATTAAACCTACATATGGACGTATGAAAGCTTTTTAATAACCCACTGAGAAAGTAATTATTTAAATTAAATGATACATATTATTGTTATTTTTTATTTGAAAACAAAAAACCTTGCATACCATCACAATCACTGAGGACCACATCGAAGGACTTCAAAAACTCTTTGCGTTCTAGTGCACTAAGCTCAAGGATATGACGAGCCTTTTGTTTTTCCAACATTTTTTTTTTTATTTTGTTTTTGGATTATATTTCAATTTATCTAATTTAATTCACTCTTGTAAGTAATTTCACAAAACGAACGTAGGTCTTCGGGTGGTTAGTTACTAACTGCTTCCGCTTCAACAAATCTTCTTCAACTGAACTAACCGACAAGTGACTCACAGAGCTTTATATCAGAAAAAAATTTTTGAAATTCAACAGAGTGATAGTTGTTTTTGTATTTTTGTTAAACTTTCCGTTGGTGGAAGGCTTTTTCATGATAAAGGAGTAAGAGAATTTCAGAATTTCTACCCGGGGAACATGGCATTTGTTTTGCCCATGTTTATGAACATGTGCGAGAGTCGTGCGAATGATTCGTAATCAATTCTTAACAAAACGACAAGTTTCCTCTCTATCATGAGAGAGTTGAGTTAAACATCAACTTAGAATTTGTGGAATAGCATGCAAGCAACACATGGTTTTTGTTTACTTTTTGCCGTGTATTGTTTGTAAACGGGTGACTCAAAAAGCACCCAGAAACATGTTTTAAGTAGTTTGTTTAATATTGAAACATGAATTTTAATGGTGATAGATGTCATGTTTTAAATATTTTTAGCATGCGATTTGAATTGAATATAATTGTTCCAGTTGTCTACGTTTAAGCGGTTTGTTTGAAACAGTTGCACACGATCCTATCGTCCACCTTTGCGCGACAGACTGTTTGTTGTTGTTAAGATTTTATGCACAAATTTGTGGGACTTATGTTTTTGTGAAAGACAAGATCTTTAAAAACAGGTAGAAACGGAATAATAGTAATGTGGACTACGGACAAAAATATATCGCATTATGTGCTTTCCTAGATATTGAAGGTGAAGGACAATAGGGGACACAATGAGTAATTTTGGCATCAATTACTGTCTTAGCAGCCAAAAGCTGTTCACAAGGTGGTGTTCTTTAATCCCCTGAGCGGTCACTTACCATCGACCACTCACTAGTTAAACTAGAAAATTTAGTCTGATAAGCGATTGGGTATGCGGATTCTTGGTCATCATCGTAAAAGGTAAACATCCAAACTAAATTTGCAACACAATGTCCTAAATTAGTGACTGAAACCCGGAGAGGCTGTATTTGTCTTCATCAGTCGTAAAAGAAATCTGAGTCTTGACCAGCTCTCTCTGAAGTATACAATAATAGAGTTTTCCAATAAAGTTAGATATCCTTGAGAAGTTCCAGAAAAAAACACAGGGGGATATCATCATCGCCTGCTCGTCAGTACTATGGTGGAAAAAGATAAAAGAAAAAAAAAAACACCATATCAAAGCTGCAACCAGAAACTGAATGCTTCGACATAATAATACCAATTCCACAAACATGGCACTTCTAAAGCCCAACATCAAACCATAAATGTAAAAGTATATCCAAAGTAAGTACAGATATCCATGGCCCAAAAACAAATGATGCAAGGCCAATGGGAAAAATCGCAGCATCTTTCAAGTTGAGCTACATGATATCCAAGAATGTGCCAGTATCATCCTTGGAACGGGAATGAAAGGCGTCGCCATATAAAAGTATGTCGATCCCATCGGAAGAATATACGGGTTTTCGACAGGCTAAAAGAGCTACCAAAAGAAATTCAAATTACATATCTGTTTTCTAACGGAACACCGCCATCTTCGGTATAACTTACACAGGTACAGAATTAGTCAGTAAACTGAATGTCACCTTTGTATGGAAGAGGACGAAACCGCAGAACACATTTCTTAAAGAAATCTTAGTAGCTGAGAGACTGCAAAGTATCTCCACCAGAGTAATACCCAAGTTTATTAAGAAAGTTCTGGCTCATCTGGCATCTTAAGCTGGCTTTGTAGTACAGCAGATCTTTAAGAGGGTAATCTCATGCTCAATCTTCAAAAAATCGATTTTTTTTTGTATTTTCAAAGTTGAGAATATACTGTGAAAATTTTAGAGCGATACACTAAGTCATTTTAAAGTTACAGCAAATAATAGGGGAGAGCGTACCCTGCAGCTGCGACTTCTTCTCCAAACTTTAAACGCGTTTTTTTCGAAACTACTTTTTATCCGTCGGCCCAGATGATTAAAAAAAATGAAATTTTAACACAATATTCTACACATAAATGGTTCTGTCTGGTATCAGAATTCGATTTTTTTATCTAGATTTTAAACCGAAAAAAAAAGTTGATTATTGAATTTTTTTTACAAGGCCGCAATTTTGTTATTTTTCACTCAAACTTTTTAAATCTACTACGGACAGAATGACAACCCTACAGAATAATAATCTTTTTGGAATTTTGATTTCAGATGATTAAAGAAGGAGCAATCAAGGGGTCCAGCCACCTACTTTTTTTTTGAAGAGACCTACTTTACGTCACCAAAATGACGTTAAAATATTTTTTATTTTATTTAACAAAATTTTGTTTGTATTATTCAATAGCTAAATAATAACATACAATTATCATAAGAAGATTGTATTCCATTTTCTGTAAAAAAAAAATCATTAGAAACCTTCAGAACTTAACCTCGGACATAAGACTACCCCCTTAAGGTCGCAGTGAGCACTGCATTAGGACGTTTAGTACCCCCTCCACAACAAAACAAAAAAAAAATATAATAATAACAATGCTCTTTCACTTAAACAAGGTCACATGTAGTCTTACCATTCAATGTTGTAATTTTTTGTAACTTATTGTTGTGCAAAAAAAAACTGTATTAAAAAAAAAAAACATCTTCGCCCTTAAAAAGAAGAATTTTCTTCCTCTTGAAAAGTAATTCATTGCTTATTAAACCAGTTTTGCCGAAAATAGATAACACAAAAAATGAAACGAATCATGGATTCTTAGAAAATGTAATCTATACAAGTAACTCTGATAGGATCCTATAACCCATGGTTTTTACAAGGGCGAAAACTATACTTATCCCTTCATTGAGCTCAAACCATATGGACTTCTTCTGAAACTAGCCGATAGCTATATTGCCGAGTTGTTTGTAATTCGTAGTTCGTATTAATATCCGACGTTAAAATTTGGCCTCGATGGATCTGAATACTTACCGACAATTTAAGTACTCTCCATGGACTCAGAAATAAAAAAAACCTGTTGTTGTTTGGAAGACGACACATCCTTTACCAAATAAATATCCTGCTACGTTTCAGACTAGAAAAGATATAATACTTTGTACCAAATAGCACCAAGTATATATTTTTTATTAATATTTAGATATTAAGTTTAAGATTTTTACATATTGAAACTAAATTTGTAAAGCTGTGCTGTGCGCATATTGCTGTGCAATGCGACTAAGCAAATATCCTCATACATACCATTCAGCCTTACATCATCATGCGAAACATATTATTTAACTTCCTTAAAGACATGTTTTTCATTAAAAGCGGCATTATATGGTTGAACAGCTGCCTATAACATGTATTTTATTAAATTGCTTTTTTAATTGAATAAATAAATTAAAGAAGATACCGTAGATACGTGTATACTAAGAAACCAATACTCTCCCAGTACCAATGATCGAAAAAATGTGCGATCTTCTTGATCCAATCTTATAAAATATTTAACTGTATTGAAAGAGATCCTTTGTAATTCCCTTCAAAAGAAAATATCAAAAAAAAATAAAATGTCTACATAATTACAATCTCTGTATAAGGCTTAACTCTCCTTCCAAGACCTTTTTTTTTAATATGCACTTAATAAGCGAGTTGTACCGCTTAGAAAAGGTATAAAAGAATCACGGTATTCCATAACACATCCACTGCTTGGCTTAAGGTTAACCTTATGGTTATTCATAGCAAGGATGTTGCGGTTGAAAGTTTGAATGGGCGGAATTTCGTGGGGTACTGGTCGTAGAAACAGGGACAGAACAAGGTAAGGTAATAGGCATTACAACTATGTAAGGACTGAAACGAATAAAATCTGTAAATTTTAATACGGGCTATACTTCCAATGCGTAAAAATTGCAATCTAATTTTGTACCCAAATTAGCCTGTATATTCTCTAGTTTTAGTTTGTTATTGATTTTAGTTCGGTGCGATTTAAAATATTTATAAAATATGAGTCAAGAGGAACGCCGTAAAAAGATCATCGACAAATGACTCGAAAATACTTCGCGTCCAAACCATTTCATCGCAAAAAATTTAAACATAGCACGTAGTACAGTGGATTCTGTTATTAAACGATATTTGGAGACGTTGACAGTTAAGCGAAAACATAAACGTGGAGGTAAAAGTGATACAAATTTCGACAGGAAAATAGTGGGTACCATCGTAAAAAACCGGACTATGTCATCCAGAGATGTTGCTCGGAAATGTAATACCAACCAAACAATGGTACAAAGATCTAAAAAAACGTAACGGTCTAAAAACACGAACAAAACAAAAAATACCAAAAGTTACTGAAAAGCAAAAAAAAGTCGTAAAAACACGAGCCCGAAAGCTATACGAGTTGGTGGGCAACAAGAAAGCGTGCTTGGTTTTGGATGACGAAACTTATGTCAAAGCCGACTTTACTAAACTTCCAGGTACAACTCGTATGAAGCTGAGATTCTTCCGCAATCAACAACATCGATTGGGATGGAAAAATTCGGGTCAAAATATCTCGTTTGGCAGGCCATTTGCCAATGTGGACACAGAAGCTCATCGTTTATTGCAACGGGAACAATTAACGGAGAAGTGTACATTAACGAGTGCCTAAAAAAACGGTTGATTCCTTTCTTAAACAAACACGAGGGTTCAACATTATTTAGGCCAGATTTAGCTTCAGCTCACTATGCTCATGCGCGATTGAGCTTTCTTGTTGCTAAAAATGTCGACTTTGTCCCAAAAGACATGAATCCACCCAATGTTCCACAATGCCGTCCCATCGAAAGGTATTGGACTTTGGTCAAAGCTAAATTGAGGAAAAGTGAGCAGTGTGCAAAGGACGTAAAAGATTTTAGTGCTAAATGGAAAAGAGCGTCCAAAAAGATCACGGATGTAACTGTCACCAACCTTATGAAGGACATTCGAAAAAAGTTGAGGAAAGAATCGGAACCCAAATAATTTTTTTTTATTTTTTGTAATTGTGAATGAATTTAATAAAAACAGAGTTTTAAAACAAATAAAAAAATTTACATGAATTATGAAAATATATTTTTTTTTTTACTTTGAAATTTCCAAATTTTATTCGTTTCAGTCCTTAAGAGAGTGTAAATTGATTTGTCAATATTAACATTATAAAGCAAGTGCAGAGGGGTTTTAGGAGCAAATCAGCAGATGTAGGTATTGCACTCAACTTTTGGACGAATAAATTATTTACATATTGTTTTTACATTGCTTGAGGAAACCTGAAAATTACGCAGCATTTGCGACCACATCAGATATGTGGTCATTCCAATGTTGGTTGTCATTGACACATATATGGGGAATGGAAAGATTTTCGGTTTCGATAATAAAAGTATGATACAATTTTTGAATAATTGTCAGCTTTTAAATTCTGCTCATTAATAAAAATTAAAAACAGTTTCGGAGACAAAATGGATCTCTAGAGTACACCAGCATTTATTTTGTGAACATCAGACTTTAAACCATCCAGTACGACTAGAATTGCAAGAAAGGTAATTTCTAATACATCCAGATTATTGTAGTCGTTGTTTTAACTTTCTGACACATGCAATTAAATCACCGGCCTGTTGCTACTAAACCATTGTGCCGGCCATTAAAAAGTGTTTGTGTCTCGAAATCGTAGATTTACTAATTTGTGCTTTAAAGAATATAAAATAAATCGGTTTTAGCTTCAAAGAGGGCAAATCAGAGACGGTTACATTAAATTTAGATCTTCTGTAACCCTATAGTAACTATGTCAAGGAAACCGGCCAGGTCCCATGATCTTCATCTTCACAACAACTGATGTACGAGTAGATTTCATTATCAAATATTTATCTCTTTTTTGAGCTAAATGTAAAATCAACACATTAAATTACATGGATTAACCACCCGCTCAATACAGAGCAGAGACGTCGCCGTCGGCGGTACAGGTACTCACCTAATATAATAATAGCGACTTCACATCTGGTGCTTATACGAGTATTTATACTATACGAGTACATATTACAGCGAGTTTTGAGCACGATAGATGTCAGCTAGACTTTTTTGAGATTTTTGGAATTTTCCCATTAGCAGGTTGAGAGATTCCAGTTCAATTTCTGCTCAGGATATGGATATATTAAGACACTCGGTGTGGAAGGTGTCTTTTGTCAGGATACTGCGGACCCTAGCAAATTAAGAAATGATATCAATACTATTACTGAAGTTTCACTAATTTCGACGGGCTTTTAAGAGATTTTAAAGAGATTCACTCCACCACAACCGCTATGATGCGAGTCTAATAGAATCCTTTCTATTCCCACTTCGCACATTGTTGAGTTCCGTATTTTCAAAAGGCGTATTTTTGTCTAACCTTACTCTTGCCGTTCCACAGATCAGAACAGAATAGAACGTTGATTGGCCTTTCATTATTTCATCAGCAAATTCATTCATTCATCAGATAAGCTGTGCGTACTCGTATATGGCTTAGGAGAAAGAATTAAATTATTGTATACTTGCCTCAGTTGAAGTGGTTTTCTGAACTGTATTCAATATACGGGGACCTTAGATTGAGTAACTGGAAAATGCTGCCCAATTTTAGATTGAAGATAATTACACAATACTATGATCATAATATTTGAGTTTGTGATATTCCTTGACTCTCTGACCCTCCTACATAGCTAGCTCTAGCATGATGGCGGGTCGGATTCTGGGGTATCATATGAGAGATTAGCTACTACCAGCCGGATGTTTTTACCGTCATATTCCACAAATTGATGATGTTTTTTTTTTGTGTTTTTTTTTTTTTGCTTTTTATCAAGAATGCTAAATTCAAATATAAGCTACGGTTTTTGGTTAGATTTCACCGGTAACCAGAATTTCCCTTTAGATCTTTCCACAATAATAGCAATTAAGTCCTCTAATAAATAGGTCACAATCTGAAAGATACCATATGCGCTGACCTCAAAAAAGGCTTTCAGTAAATTAAAAAAAGAATCGAAAAAGGTTTGGAAATGGCAGAATTAATAATACTGTGATACCCATTTGAATGTAAGCAGCGCCATCTACATTTCAATAGCAAAAGATTTCCTTATTTGAATACCAAAAGACTCAACCATTGGTGAATGGAGAATGGAATCGAATTTTCTAGCAAAATAGGAATTTTAGGAATTTTTAATGAACGCTGGACGGTACAGAATATTCCCGAAAGAGGTCAGGGGTGTATAAATATCAGCATATGCAAGCTAGCTCATCAGTTGAATTTGAAGCTTGCATTAAGACAAGTGATTAAGTGGTTTAAGTAGTAACTGTATTGAGTAAAGCGCTTGTATTGAAAGGAATAAGTTCTGTCATTTGTACCCACACAAACATTTTACAATACCAATTGTGCAAAACATGAAATGATGATATTAGATGCTGATAGGATCTATTCACATGGTTCACACTTTTTACTGGAATTTCCTGTTTTGTCGCGTGGTAGACAACAATCTCTACTAGTTAAGTATCATATTTAAGCTTCAACTACGAGTATATCTAACAAATGCTACATTGATATTCGGCATGCTTACATATTATGTTTGTACTACTGGCTTTTATCTAACGCATACATAATTAAATTGTTTAAGCAATTATAAATTCTTTTGTAGGCTAATTCAAAGAGCAAACTCAAACTTCTAAGTATCTTGCTAGTAGCATATGGTATATTACTTCTTATAGATACGAGTATCACGTAACGTATACGAGCACATCTAAAAATGCATTTGAAGTTCAAGTTGATGAGTGCTCTTTTGCTATTTCGTTAATTTACCTATATAATATTCACATAAAACAGTATACATATTTATATATTGTACTTTTCTGAGATATTTACAAACATAATATGTAGTATCTATGTTTGCATGTGAATATATTCAATGCAGTTAGACATTACATTCAGTTTCTCGAACATTGTATTCCTTTACTTTTAAATCAAATCGATCAGAATCTAAGAACGTGACTTGTGAAAGAGTCGCTATTTTTCTTACCTAAATAAGCTTGTCTACCGCTAATATTAATCGTTTACCACCTTGATTAAAAAGTTCCCGGGGGACACCACAGTGTGGCGCTCCTATTGTTCCGATTTGAATTCCATTTTTTTTTTGTTAAGTTGGTAAATCTGCTGCTGACATTGCCTCTAAATCTTAGCGTCATAGCTTGGCATTTGCAAAAGTTACGTAGCCAAGAGTACATCTATCTCTGTGTGTGTTGGCGATTTTTTACAATTTTGGAAATGTATTTAAATTTGCAACAACGAACTTGTATTAATTTTGCGTAAAAAACGGATTTAATGTTGCGCGAACGTTAGAAATGTTGGAAAAGTGTTTCGGCAACAATTTTCTAAAGAAAACGGTCGTTACCAGTGGCACGAGCGGTTCAAAAGTGGTCGTGGATCAATCGAAGATGCTGAACGCAGTGGCAGACCATCGACATCGAAAACCGACGAAAACATTGATGAAGTAAAAGAAATGTTGGTCGATAACAGCAAATTAACCATCAGAGAGATAGCAGACGACTTGAACACTGCCTATGGATCCGTCCTAGACACTTTGGTTAATGATTTAGGTTTTCGTCGTGTAGCAGCAAAGTTGGTGTTGACGTCGCAAAAGAGATGATTTGCTAGGCTGAATCCGATCCCACATTCTTCAAAAGGATCATTACTGGAGACGAGACGTGGGTTTATGAGTACGACACGTAATCCAAACATCAGGCAAGTGAATGGCGTTCACCAAATGAGCCGAAACCAAAAAAAACCACGTCGTTTTCAGTCAAAAAAGAAGGCAATGCTCCGGGTTTTCTTGGATTACAACGGTGTAATGCATCATGAATTTTTGCCAGAAGGCCAGACAGTAAACAAAGAGTACTCGTATTATTTGGGCGTTATGAGACGTTTGCGTGAAGCAATTCGCCGAAAGAGATCGGAATTGTGGGCCGAAAACTCGTGGATTTTGCACCATGATAACGCACCGTCGCACATTGCCATCATTATTCGTAATTTTTTGACGAAAAATGCAACAAATACCATCCAACAGCCACCGAATTCACCGGACTTGAAATTGATTTGATCAGTTTTGTGTGTCCGTCATTTCAATTTTAAAAAAGTGGTAATTATGAATTTTTTCAAATTTAATATGAAAACTATTGACTTCTAATCAAATGTGAAGCCGGCAAAACCTACATACATGTACTGCTTTTTTTTTCATAATTTAGCTGTCGTTTTTAGTTGACATTAAGAAAACACCGCCATTCGTTATGAAGCCAATTTGCAGGAATATTTTGGCCGATATCAAAAACTTGTTGTTGCAAAGGCAATCCCATCGCCATATCAGTGAAACTGGGAATATCAGTTGGAACAGTAGTAATTAGTTTCCATGCAAAAGTCTCTCTTGGTAGACGATAGTACGGGTGAATGACTCGAACTCCAACTTTTTAAATTGCTATTGTATAATTTTTTTATTTTTTGATAAATTTTATTGTGCCAAAGCAACAAATGTTGGAAAATACATGAATTTTCAAATAGTATCAGTAGTTTTCAATATGTCCACCTTTGGCGCGAATAATGGCCTTGAGACGGCCGAAGAAAGCATCGCACGCTGCACGCAAGTGGCTCTGCGGTATTTTGGCCCATTGGTCCAAACTTTTGTATTTTTTGGTGCCAACCTTCGCCTTCAAAATACCCCAGACAGAGAAATCCAACGGATTTGCATCCGGAGAATTTGCAATCCATTGTGTCGAAGAAATGAAGTGTGGACTTTGGATTGGATTTTTAACCAATCTTGGTTGACGCGTGCTTTATGAGACGGTGCAGAGTCTTGTTGAAATGTCCACGGTCTCCAACCAAAATGATTGTTTGCCCAGGGCTTCAATACTGCAGTTTCACGGTATACGATCGCATTAATTTTGACGCCACGGTCCAAAAATACGAGCGGAGAGCGACCATCGGCGGTTATGGCGGCCCAAACCATCACCATCGGGGCTGCCTGCTTTTTGGTGGGCGTCTGAAGGTGTAAATTTTCGAAGGACCTCTCTGGCAAGTAAACTCGGTCATTTTGTTTGTTGACATATTGCTCGATAACAAATGGCGACTCATCGGAAAAAACCAAATTCGGCAACTCCTTCGCTCTTTCGACTCTAACTTTTTTCTGTTGCTGTATAAGATCGTGTGCTTTTTGGAACTTCAATGGCTTGAGCTCAAGCTAATTTTTCAGTATGTGTTGCATCCGTTCCAACGATATGTTGAGCTCACGAGCCATATTTCTTCCACTTCGACGCGGATTTCGCTCAGTTCGAGCCTTCACTTTCCGAACCATTTCTGCCGATGTTGCTATTTTTTTATGACCACCTCCATGCGTTTTGCAACGCTACCAGTATGACGGTAACGAGCTATGGTTCGAGACATAAACGATTTATTCACGTTGAGGTGCTGGAGGGCTCTAACGATAGCTACTTGTGGTTTTCCAGCCAAATATAAAGCGATCAAACTATCACGTTTGAATTCCATCGCGGATAAAAATTTTTCAACACAACTGAGACGCAAATCGTTTAAAAAGCTTATAAATAATAAAATTATCTGTCATGCGTCAAAATTTGAGCTCACTGTCATGAACGGTTTGGAAATTATAACAGTCTGAAGTTGGTTGCAGTTCGAGTCATTGAGAGTGTACATATTTTTTTTAGTTTCAAACATAAAGGTTCAATGGCGTCAGACCCGACGGCGGTTGCTTGCGGTCGTCCGCAACAAACTTAAAGCTCCAATGATGGAAAATTTGTGAACTATTTTAACTTAAATTTCGCAGCCAGATGGGTGCTATAGGCAGTTAGATACAAATCTGAATTCATAGCGACCTAAAATTAATTCGCAAAAACAAGGACAAAAAAGTATACTGAATGGAAAATAAAGAAAGCTGACTTTTCACAATAAGCAAATTATTATTTGTTGGCAACAGAAAATTTATTTAGATACAATTGAGATAAATAATAATTATTTGGTCAGATATTCCCTATTTTAGTTACAATATAAGAATGAAGTTTTTTTTATTTTTTTGTTATATGCATACATATTATACGAGTAGTACATATAAGAATAAATACTTCACTCTCTAAGAATTGTGGTCATTAGAAAAAAAAAACATTAAATACGACGGAGCTCATCTTTCAAAGAATTTTACAATACCAATACATAATACCATACCTTTTATACCTACGCAGCTTCCTCATCAATTCTGTGGTTCAAGTCATAGAATTTTATTGTTTCTGATGAGTAAATAAATCATTTATCCATTCCCATAGACAAAAATTAAAGTGGGTACATACTGCCCTATACACGAATTTCCATACTCGCAATATAACCACTCTGTAACTGCATGGTTATAGTAGGACCCTTGACCACAATAGCTGTTGTTAATTGCAGCCAATTATTAATTAATTCATCTACTAGTCCTTGTAACTCGTTCACCAGCAACTCAAGGGTTAAAATACGAATAAAACTTTGGAGGAAACCGATGTGATTCGACTAGCTTTTTATCCAATACTCCACATATTAATATTAAACTTGGACTGAAAAGCTCTGTGTTTTCTAGAGCCAGGAGTGCAAATGGTAGAAATTTAGAATTTCATCCAGTCAATGAAGTTTTCGTCCCCAAAATTTCTTTCTGAAAGGGGACTTCATATTTCCAAACACATATTTGTGAAAAATGTCAAATCAAATGAGAACACAAAAGTACAGCACAGCTAATTTTGACACTTTTCACAAACGTGTTCTACTTCGAAAGTAGGTCCAAGATTTTCAGATTGGAACAGCCTCCCTGAACAGAGAGCAGAACAGATTCGGACAGAAATTTTTCTCACTGAACAGGACAGCTTGTACTTTTTTGTTCGGAACAGTCCGGAATAGCCTCACTGAGCAAAACTAATATATTTCTTTTCTTTGACATTTCACAAGTGTGTGAAATCAATACTCATTTGAAAATAAACAACAACTGTACTTTTTTTTTGAATCAGCTGGGATTGTGTTGTTCCCTTAAAAGTGGAAAAAATAAATTAAAAGTTGTAATTACCCACGGTAAGTAGCTCAGATGTTAGGTGTACCTGCTTGGATACAATGGAAATATATGAAGTCATTTTTGCATTATTCTTAGAATGGATTTCAAGCCTTTTCCAACAGGCTCCTTTTACGGGAGGAGATTCGATAGTCTTACAAATGCAGTTAAGGCAATAAAAGAAGACGAGAGAGGTGCCAGCTATGATATAACCCTTCTACCACCTGATGCTGATGTTATCAGAGACGAGGAAGAGATTGATATCGAAAACTTGGAAAATGAACATTTCCCAAATGATGTTCCAGGTTTTGTAGAGATTTTTGTTCGAGATGAAGAATACGACAAAGAGGATGTTGTCCCATTATCAGTTCGTGAATATAATGCACACTGTCCATGACAGTGAGACTCAGTTCGTGAATATAATGCACACTGTCCATGACGGTCTAAAAACGACATTGACTTGACTATCAGTTCCGCCAATAGCTTTGTAAAACTGCGTGTTGGATATGAAAATGGACTTAGAAAATAAAAGGCCTGTTGACATTTTCGAAACACTATTTGATGACGATGTCGCCCAATTAATTTTAGATCATACTCGGTTGTATGCCTCCTAACAAAACCATCACAATTTTGAAATATCGAAACGAGACCTCGAAGTTTTTATCGGCATACCATTTTATAGTGGCTACCATTCAATGCCAAGGGAGTTAATGTACTGGCAATTGGACGAGGACACACGAACTCCAACAGTTGCAAACAATATGTCCCGGAATTGATTTTCTGAAATGAAAATGTTTATTGATGAGGAAATGACAAAATATTTTGGATATCAGTCTTCAAATCAATTTATATGAGGTGAGCCAGTTAGATTCGGATTTAAAAATGGAATGCTTACAAGTAGTTGCGGCCATTTTTATAACTTCGACCCATACCGCGGTGCAAGCAGTAAACGCATATAAAATAAAAATAAGAGGCAAAAAATGGTGGTGGCCGCTTTTCACACCAATGCGTAGTTCCACATTGGTAAATGCTTGGAAACTTTTCAAAGTTGCAAATAATTCCCAGAATGATTTACTGCCTTTCCAAAGAAGCATTGCACGACATTATCTAAGAAAATAGACCCTAAAGAATCCAATAACAAAACGCAGTATTACATCAGGTGTCGTGTATGCCGAGGGACCCCATTTTCCTCAAAGGATCGAGAAACCCCTAAAATGCAAATAATGTCATATGAGGATAAGGTGGAACTGTGAGCTTTGTGCTATTAGCCTATGTGTGGAAAAAAATTGTTTCAAAAAATTCCATACCAAGAATAATTAGAACCCACATCTTACCACTGTACTCGCTTGGGTACAGCTCCAAAAACCTTTAAATTGATTTATAAAAAAACAACGCTTTAACTTATTTTTATTATTGTATAATGATAGTATTTAATAAAAATATGTTGAAAAAAAACTTAATTTCAAACTTTAAACGACTTTGGTTTTAAATGAGTTAATTGGGAAACGATGAATCCATTGGAGTTTAATCGCTCTAAGACACAATGTTGTGATCTGTATATGTATTTATAAAGTAAAATTTAAATACCATCTATTATCCACGAATGGTACTTGTATCGCCAGAAACGGTAAGCCATTCATTCTCAGTATGTATGTCAATGACCACTAACGTTGAAATGTGTTCTCAATATTAGATCTCGTCAAAAATGCACCAAAATACCTAGGTTTTCTTAGGTGATGTAGAAAAAAGTTATCTCAAGCGTAGAAGCCATTTATATGCCAAAAATTGGAATATAATGGCCACATCTTGTCAAGTGCTTCAAAAACCTCTGTGTATCTCGCAGATAAAATTCAAAACCTTCCAATAAAATGTATAAAGTTGTGGCGAACTAATTAAGAACGATCGAAAGTACTGGTAACACCATCGCTCCAATAATAAAGCAGATGGCAACCAAAATTAAAAATACCGCTATCTATTCAGTCATGTCTCTTGTCGTGTTAAACTGTAACTATGATTAACAGCTTAAATCGGTTTTTAAGCATATTGGTCATGTATTCGCCCACGGAAAAAGTTTTTGGTGAACATACTAATTCATTTGAAATTGAAGGGATATTATTAGTTTTTGTTGGGTTTAGAGATATTTTGAGCGTGATATGGTGAAAAAAAGAGCTGCACAGCAGGCACGAGGGAAGTCATACTAAAACTTCGCAATATTGAATGATTGTGCTATAATGACATCGCAAAAAAAACTTGATTACTCGAAAACAATGATTTTTAACGCCGTAAAATATGTCGAGAAACATCGAACCACCGAAAACGTAGAAAGACGTAAAAGACCTCCCAAAATGAATAAAGCTCAAAATAGGCTAATAGTGCGCACGGTAAAAAAAACATCCTTTTTTGAGATCGAACAGTATTCGGAAAGTAGTTTTCGCGAGGATTCAAATACACTTTCTGCACGCTCCATTAGAGAGCGATTGAATGAAAGTCAGCTTTTTAGGAGATCAGCCAGAAAAAAAACATTGCTTTCGCTAAAAAAATCGAAAGGCTAGGTTAGCTTTAGCAAAGGAACACAAAGATCAGACCATCTCACAATGGAAAAAAATACTCTGGAGTGATGAGACTAAAATCAATAGAATGAGTTCCGATGGTAAACAGTATGTTAGACGACCCAAAAATGGAGCATTCAATCCTCAGTACACCACACCCTCAAACATGGAGGAGAGAGTACTATGCTATGGGGTTGTATGTTTTTTAAAGGTACCGTACCGTTACACCGTGTGGAAGGTATAATGAACGCTCAAAGCTACATAGGATTACTTCAAAATGTAATGCTGCCCTATACAGAGGCAGAATTGCCAGTAACGTGGAAATTTATGCAGGATTTATGCAACATACTGCGAGGTCAACAAAAGCATGGTTTCAGAATAATTCTGTGGATATCATCGCCTGGCCGTCGTGCAGTCCGGACCTAAATCCAATCGGAAACCCCTGATACGAGTTAAAAAAAAAATTTAAAAAGCATAAAATTAGCAATACAAATGAATTGTATAAAATCGCAGACATTCCAAGAATGCAATAATACCGAAAAAATGTCAGGACCTAATTTTGTCAATGCCAATGGCGATGTATGGCTGTAATTGCAAACAAGGATTTCCGACAAAATATTGAGGAAAAACCGCAAAATACAATGAAAACTTTACTTATTCTCTTACCGTTCTTAATTAGATCGCCAGCTAATTTCTTGTTACCAAAACATTTTAAATTAAATTTTATGTTACCGTTTCTTTTTGCTACTCTTTTTGCTATTGTCTGTTTTTAACTGATACAGGGTACAAAAAAAAAATTTAACAACCCAAGATGAATAAAAATTTAAATAAAAATGTTCGAAAAACATGACTCCAGTGTATCGTTCTTAATTACTTCGCCACAACTGTAGGTGACGATTACATAGCACTGATAGTCGATTGATACACTACTCATACACCACTAATGTAATTCCGCCTACCTCACCTTATTCTAATGCTATTTTCTACACTAGTGCTTCGGTGAAACTACCATTACCATTCCCGCCCTTTACGCCTTCAACATCCATCTTACCGTAAATGGTCATCACGACACTCTTAAGACTATATTCGAACTGAAATGTAATTTTTTTCTCAAGCAACGTTCCTGTTAGTGGTCTCTGAATTGGTCATGGTATTCGTTGGATCGATAAGCACGTTTATCAGTGTACTCTGCACTTATTGTCATTGAGTCTTATTGAAACAAATGCAAAAGTGAAAGAAACCCATAACCAATTTTCGCGAGTAACAGAGTTGAGTTGGTTGAGTAGAGTTTTCAGTGGAAGATAGGGAATGATATGTATAGTATTATAGCATAAAAAAGAGTTTATTAAACAGGCGAAAATAAAATTAATTAGTAAACTTGATTGTAATATTAATTATTATTATTTTTATTATCTTTTGTTTTGTTTTGCTTACAATTCATATTAAACAAATATTGTTAATATATTGTTAAATATAAAAAAAAAGAAAAGAAAAAATTAAAATAACATTTTATGTATAAAAATATGTGTGTGCAAACAGAACTTTGTATTTCATTTGAGATTTCAACATGCCTACATAAATATCATATACAATAGGTTTCATTTTAATAATTTAACAAATCTATTTCATTCTTTTTAATATTATTTAAATATACAGTTTTTCATTTTTGTGTAAATATATATATATATATACTCTTAAACAATTCATTTCTGTGTAAACATAAAAATGTTATATTTCATTGTTTTATTTAGTAAATAACCTAATTCTAAATTTATGTATGTATGTATGTATGTATGTATATTCTTTCAGTACTTATACTATTTGAAAAAGTTGCTTTTGAATAAAAAAAAAAAAGAGAGAAAACTTATATAAATGAATGATTGTTTTGCAAAGTAAAAAAACAAAAAAAAAACAAGACATACATTATCGATTTATTTATGTGTACCATCATATGATATTTACAATAACAATGAATGAGTGTACGACTATTTTGTAAAATGTATGTTCTTTTACAATAACTTGGCACACATAATTTATTTATTAATGTATTTATTTTTGTTTCGTTTCAATTTGTAAGGTACGAATGTTTTCTGGTCACTGGAGGAGAAAAAATAAAGTGGTTTTTCCTCCAAATTTTACTTTGTTTATATAAATTTAGTTTCTTATATGTTTGAATGTGTTTACAAAAAGTTTCCTCATTTAGCTAAATTAAAATAAATAAAGGGCCTACCAATTTCATTATTTCAGCGCAGTAACTTAATATCTAACTGACTATGAACGAGTTTTATTTGTGATGGGTTTCTGTGTTTTGTTTTATTTGATTTAAATCCTATTTTGTAAAAACAACCAATAAGTGTTTTTCAATGTGTTTCATTGCATGTAAATATTGGACGTATTTTGTCTGATTTTACTTTTGATTTTTGCTGATATAGTAACTAATTGTCGCGCAGCGCATTTTGACTGGATTTGGAAATAATAAGCGCATTTTTAAAAATATTTTCTTAAGCAGCAGCGTTAAACATTCCATAAATGTTATATCGTTTACCGCTATACAAAAATCAAATTTAAAATTCTTCGTTAACAATTCGGTAAATAAAGGCAGTAATTGATTTCTTTTACATTTTTTTTTTTATATAATTCCTCTTTTTTTACAATTATACAATTTGTGTGTAAAGCTTTGTTGAGCACATTTAGGTTGTTTATTGTATTACTTTATATTTACTTCATTAAGTACTTAGAAATTAATTGTCATTATAATTGTTATAACGTAAAAAAATGTTTAATTTTTTGTTTTATATTTTGTTGTAGGAATTTCCAGCAGATAAATGCAACAGATGTTCTTGTGTTATTTTTACTTATAAGCTAAACCGATGTTATTTGGTCGGCGTTGTTGTCATCGTATGAATTATTGTGACGCCTTCTCAGTACATCCGCGTCTACAGTATTTCTTTGATTTAATAACGACGCTGCTTCGCTTATTGATTGCGATTGATTTCTGCATTGTGCTGCTTGTTCAGCTGCTAATTTCTTTTCATATTCGATTATGTTTTCCCGCAAGAGGAAGTCTTCACGTTTTATTTGTTTACGAAGTTTTCCGGGAACGTCCGGAATTGACCAAGCAACGACCGCTTGTATCATGCCGACGATATTCTACAATAAAAATTGTTTTCATATTCAACATTCAGAGCATTTTTCTTTTTAAGGCGTGAAATTAAAAACTAGTTTAAATTCTGTAAAAAAAAATGTACAATAACATTAACATACATATATGACGAATCTACCAAACATAGTTCACCGATGCTCAAACGGACTAAAATAACATACTCGGCTTGGGCCATATTTACCTTTTGGGCTACAATATATCAAAACTCAAAGAATTCGCGGTGATGGCATCGCCCATTCACCTTCTTTCTGACAAAACCTTATGATAGAGCTTCAAATCTGGAATGTTGTCTTATTAATTATCATACCTCGGCTCCACAAGAAAAGTGTGATGTTATACATGATTTTAATTTTTCGAATAAAATTCTTTTGACTAATGCTGTTTGAATAAACCAAAGCAACGATAGTTGCATAGGATGATGCTCCGTTGAACTGTTTTCAATGTGTTGGTATGACATTATGTTCCTACTTAAATTAATTAAAATGCCTCTGTAGTTGTATCGCGGTTTATTGTGTGATATTTTAGGCATGTGACATGATTTCATTCCGCTTACATTCCACTCCAAAAAGTTTCTTGTGCGCGCATCTAATATTTACATTTCCTTGAAACTGATTTATTAGACTTTTTTAAGATAAAACATTACGAACGTTTTAATCTAACATCTAAACTAGGACAGATTTTTTCTTTGTTTTTTTTATTTTACTTTATAACTGTGTGCTCATTTGATTTTTGTGATACATTTTTTTTCTTTAAAGTAGCGGGCGTTCAAGTGGTTAAGGTACCCTTAAAATGCTTGCATACAGCGCAAACTAGGACTAGGAAATAGAGAGCTCGGCAGGGCATTCCACAAGCGAGTTGTTCGGCTTAGGAACGAATGACGATATATCAGAGTACGTCTGAAAGTGGCCTTGAGGGTATACTGATGAGCATAAAGGTTTGAAGGGGCGGAATGCTACTGGTGATTTCTATGGAACACTGATGATGGAAATAGCAATAAAACAATACATGATACACGAGTTTTCGAGGATGTCCATTGACTGGGTGATATTAGCATCACCTATGAGTTTTATCACACGCTTTTGAATCCTATCTAGCAGGTGCAGAGATGTTTTAGGCGCATCTGACCAGATATGTGCATTGTACTCCAATTTTGGGCGGATGAATGCCTTACTCAGAAGGGGAAAATTATTTCTTACATCGTTTGAGGAAGCCTGGACATTTCGCAGCATTTTTGGCGACATCGAATATGTGGCCATTCCAACGTAAGTTGTCATTGACACTCATACCGAGAATGGAAAGTTTTTCGGTTTCGACGATGCAAATGCCATTCATGGATAATGGCTGGATAGTTCCCCAATTGGTTATGCCGTTGATATCGGAATTTAATGAGCTTAACATACGCTGCCGTTCCCGTTCTATAGCCGAAGAGCAGGTGCCCCAGCATTTATTTTGTGATTATCAGGCTTGAAACCATTCAAGACAACTTGAATTTAACGTTACGAAAGGTAGTTTCTAATCCATTGAAGAAGAGAGTCGTCGATTCCAAATGCACGCATTTTCGATAAAAGAGCCAGTTGCTAAACTCTGTAAAA
Organism: Volucella zonaria; assembly: GCA_963966105.1. Lineage (NCBI taxonomy): Eukaryota > Metazoa > Arthropoda > Insecta > Diptera > Syrphidae > Volucella > Volucella zonaria. The sequence goes on from OZ014532.1 coordinate 164,719,981, forward strand.
TGCCTTAGAAACCTCAAGTCCTACTATCTTGCTTTCGCCAGATTGATGTACGTTTGGTTTTCGGTGAGACATGCCGTCAAATCACCAGTATACCTGTTGATATATGTTACATTGGTTATCAGTCGCAAACTACTGACGTGTTGCCATTCTAATATTCTTAGGTGTTACTTGCGATCATAATATATAATTTATTCTCCAGAATTGCCAGATCAGTCAAACTTTGTAAGTTACTATGTAAAAAGTTTTTATGTCTTCTCAGTGCATCGTATTTTACATAAATGTTTTATTATATAACACCCAAATCCATAGATCTTAAGACCGTCAACAACATCTTCTATTCATTCCAATTAAGGTAATATACGATTTTATTATTTTTTAATAATATATGCAGAATTATAGCTCTATTTACATATTTATTGCTTTGTTTACCTTACCTTGCCGCCCACATATTTAGTTGTATTAACGGTAATAACTTGGCGTACACAATGAACATTTACTAGCGAGTTATAGGTAGTCGACACCGCAATATAAGGACAGTCTATTGTTTTTTTTTTTTTTTGAGGTAAGCCGACATGCGACACGATTTAAAGCTTAAGATAACGAAAGCAAAAATCGCGGCCCCGTGAAATATTTCGTAGAAGTATAGTAAACAGCAATAGAGTTGCGAAAAATGTTATGAAAAGGACTGCAAAAAATGGATTAACCGAGAAATTTGATATTTAAATTGGAATAAACTAACGGAGTGGAAAAAATTCTTTGATTTATCAACGTCATCCATTTTTCATTGGAATAACGCTTCAATGCTGATGGAAGTGTGATGATTTTATATACAGGATATATGATGAGAAAAAAAATGTACACATTGTTTTGTCCTACAAACTGTCCTTTTGGTTTCAAGAAAAAAAGTCTATTGCGACAATAAACCAGAGTCCAAAGAGACCATAATGAGCTTCGTTAAAGCTTTTGCCTTGCACGGTATTATTTGAAAGGCCGGATCTCGGACGCGAGATACGATTAGTATGTAGCTTCTGGCATAGAATTTATATTAGCAGATAATTCTGCGTCAACATTTTAGCTTGTTTACATAAAAAATCCAAATTACGAGCAAACCGAATCCATCCTGCTGATCAGTTTAAAAATTTGCCAGAGAATTTTTCAAATCGCAGAACACGACGACAACTTCATTAACACTCTGACAGTCTTCATAAATGTTCTGATGAGACGCATTTTGAGACGATCCATGAGACGACTCGCATGTGACGGCCAATGTGTGGTGTGCAGTTTAATCAAGGTGAGTGTTTTTTTTTTTGTGGGGTTATTGTAATCAAAATACGTATAAGACGATAGTTTAGGAAATTCCTAGCTCAACGCAATCCATGAATAACATTTGTAATTCATGTTGAGCTTATTATCCGAGATCCTATATTATCTTTCGAGAAAATCCTTACCTAACAACTGGATCTAGGTTTTAGTCGCTGTGAAACAACAACAACAACTGATAAAAAAAACAATTTCTCGATCATTCAAACTGCACCTAAGATCAGGACATGGGAAAAGTGATAAAACCATCTAACTCCAATAGAATTCGACAAAATCAAAAATCTCGACGAATACATTAAAATCTATAATTGCCTATAAAAATACAAACCTGGAAAATGACTATAAATGCCAATCGAGCTGCCAATATTCTCCAATACACTAGAGGTCTTTTATAAGGAAGTTCATCCCATGGAGGATTTCGAAATTCTGTGTACCGGCAAGTGGTGGTATTAAAAAGACTTTCTGTCGGTTGTACCTAAATGAAATTTTCTCAATCGTCAACATGCCTTTGCTCTCCATTCTATATTAAAAAGACTAACCTGAAAGTCTTCCGTATTGAAGTGCGCTAGAGTGAAATTTAAATATCCCTCGTATGAATTGTCATGTGTTGTGGCTTTATAAATTAACTTTGGTATTAAATTCGTTGAGAATGCTATAATCATTGCCTGGAAATAAAAGAGATAATTTTTAAAAAATTAATCAGTAAAACTATAAACTACAGCTTACACTTGATGCCACAGCAATTTTACTTATAATCGACATAATATTATACCATACGCCGATATTTCTTATTCTTTGTGCCACTGGCCTTCTGCAGAATTTTAGCATTTTGAATGCGTCCAGACGCATTTCTATCACATTGTTTATTAGAGCTAAAAGCGGTGCTAGGGGGAACGCCAGACCGAATAGCGTTATAAAGCCAAATTGAAGAACTAACAATTGGAAATTTGAAATCAATAGAATTTTTAAACATTATATAATAACTCATACCCATTTCCAAGTATTCGGAATACAATGAACTGTGTGTCCATGGCATTAGATGATAATCCTCAGTCCATTGATTGCACGAAATCAGTTTCTCTTCGCTACGTCGCCTTTTCAAACCAAAACTAGTTCTAAGTTTTTTAATTGCATTTGTCGCATATGGGATTAACATTTCAACAATTGCATTTACCGCTTGTTTGCCTACCATGATGATAACTAATTGCATACATAATTCCATTAAACAGCCACCAGGAGCACATTCTTCCTGCCGAAAGCCTAATATCCGATTGTATTTTGCAGGGTAACCAACAAATTTTCCTTTCAAAAAAGCAATGTAAAATAGCGATGTGTAGTAATTCACAAATTGGAACACATAATTTTTGATTGTCAAACTCTCATCGTATTCGGTTTGCGTACGACGGTATTCTAAGTCAGTAAGGTACACCGCTAAGTATGAGTATACATAATCGAGTAGGGAAATAACAACTAAATCGATAATACCAGCGGTCATCGGTAATATCATTATCTTATACGTTGCTGAGTCTTCGTTGCCCAGAATACTGTGCGATGCACGTTGTGCCATCCGGTAAACAATCAATGAGAAAATCGCAATCAATGAAATGCAAATCTAAAAGAACAATGTATACATGTAAGTTGTTTTAAGTTCTTAGCAACGCATCTTACAAATAAAATCATAATTGAGTAGCTAGTTAAATTAGAAAGGAATTTTGTTCTCCAAAAAGGCACTTCGGGTTCAAGGACGTTGTTGATAAAATTGAGATGTGTCGAACGCGATTTCCGTATTTTCGCCAAATACTGTGGTCGTGGATGTTCTATCTCTAGACTGAATCCTATTAGTCCCCACTTATGCATCAGACGGGTAGAGTAACGTTTCCACATTTCCAGATATAAAACCGCTTAAGGACAAATCAGATAAGAAGAGATAAGAATTGTAGTATTCGGTAAAAAAAAAACTTACCCCAAATAGACATGATAAACGCAAAAAGCACAGTCACATTATTATCTATCAGATAATTCATTTTCGATGAATAGCATGTATCCTGCAGCTTCCAGAAATCGCATCTTCTATCGCATTGTGGGCACATCAAAGTTGTTTTGTTATCATTGCAAATCTCGTTGCTTTTAGGAAATAAAATGATACTTTGATACAAGTGAAGGATTTTGTTGACTTCACTTACCTAATTGGATCACTACGCCAGGTAGCAAATCCATACAGAAAACATAAAATACCAGCTAGGCTTACCGGTATCAGCATATGCGTGTAAAAACCCAGCCATGCGAAATATAAGGCAACTTTCGGTCCAAAATACTCTCTGACATTATCCAACGGTTGGTGGCTAAAGATGTATAAAAAAAATTAAAAAGTTTTTTTTTTTTTGTTTTAAACATTTTGAAGAAAAACTTTTTATTTGCTTACTCTTTCCACTTTCGCACAGATGCCCACTCATTGAGTAGCAAGTCTCTATCGTTGTCCTTACAAATTAAATGGTAAACCAGTGTATTTATGTATAAGTCACTAAAGTTATATCCTGCATACTCACATCATGTAATGTGTACGAACAGTCATACACCTTATCTTCTATCAACTTCTCAATGCCCAAATTATCAGGAGTCTCTTCACCTTCCACAAAGTGTTGTCGTTCCAAAATAAAATTAATTATTGAATTTCTAACTGTGGCATCGAAGAAATTTGGCTTTTCCCATTCAAATCTATGCAAATGGAATTAAATGAATTTAAGTTAATTTTCTTCCTCAAGTTGTTATACTTACAAATGCAAATAATTTCTTGAAAATTCACAATATATTCTTTGTTCACGAGGAGGAAATTTAGTTGTATCTAATTCAACAGAAGAGCAACACCATCCGAAAAGGCTTTTGATAGTTTCTATCAGTTCGAAACTATGATCAGTCACATCAGATTGCCCTTTGAGCTATCAGAATACAGCATTTTCTATTGAATCCTTTACGATTACAAGCAAATATGTATGTATGTGCTTACCCATTTCATTGGCAGTTTAATTTTGAGTATCTCACTGTAACGAGATAACACTTCTACGGGAGCATGTACTTTAACAAAGTGTATCCGCTGTGTTTTATCACGTTCTAGCTGTAGACCTTCTTTTTCAAGATTCGATTCAAAGATATTTCTCTTGCGTTCATTCTCAACATTTGTATCGTCTCCATTATAGGCCAGCACAAAGTCAACACTACGTTCACCATCCTGAAATCGTCTTCTTGTCTACAAGAGAGAATTGGTAAGTATTCGTGTTTACCAAGTTTATGGATTGTTTAGTGAATAAAATTATAACAAAAAAAATGTCTCACAAGCTACAAACTAATGTCTGAGGTAACTTTTCAATTCAACAATTCACAAATAAAGCTTAACTATAGAATATGCGACATTAACTCATGGCCACTGGTAAAAGTACAACAAAATCATTCCATTTAACAGATATTTGGAAAACATTAAGTTTCTACTTAAAGTCAACATTAACAGAAAATGCTTTACGTTTTGAGTATGTAGTCCTACGGTTAGCTTAACTCTATCAGATTTTTTTTTTTTTACCTTTGGGACTATGCAGCTGCGGGGATGAGCTGTGTATGTATGATCGCATACTGATATGTCACGAAAGTTTAGGCATAAAACAAAATTTCGTTCATAGTTACATATTTTGAGTCCTCATATCTGTCGGGCAGTCCAAAAGCCTGTTTAGGTATTCAAAAGTCTAGCAAGCCTAGCAAGTTCATCGGATATTTCATTGCAAAGAATTCCACTACGATCCTAACAAGATTAAATAAAAAAGAATACATCAGACGGATGCAAAGATATTTTAAGTTTTTGACTATTTTGAAAGTATCTATATGCTCTAAGAAACGCCTTTGGATGTGTAAACCCTTTGTCGATTTGCGAACCCAGCCCATGTTTGAATTATCGAAAACACATTCAATATTAATGAAAATGTCCACTCCTTCTGGTTGAGTAAGCGCTTAATCCTAACAACAAGTTTTTGAAGTTAAGTTTCGCAGGATTTTCCGCGCATGTTCAGATGAAAGTGTCCGAAAAGCATTTTTATGAATATGGTATACAACTTAACCAGTCTCTCTCTTGGAAAAAATAAAGTCAGATCGAATTTTAGCTGCCGACAAGTGCAAAGCTAACTGTGAAAATTTCCTTGAAACTTTGGAGAAAATCCTACGCCGCCAGCATCAAGTACAGGAAACTAGTGGCAACATTGTTTGATTAAGAATGTACCAAGACAATGTAAACGCAATTCGGTCATGCAAAAGATGACGAGCAGTTCACGCATGAGCAAATAGGGAGATGCTGTTGCAGAGAAGACGGTTATTAATTTGAGAGGCGAACGCATGGAAATAAAACAGGAACGGGAAGTGATGGATTCGCAGTCGGTGCTGAGAATATGAAAGAAATGCTTCTGTAAACTGTTAAATGGTGAAGATGACAAACATTTCACTGTTAGGTAGAACGAATCATTCAACATAGAAATAGAACTAATCCAACTACTCACTTGTGCTGAGTTACGGGACGCTAAATTATCCTAACAGCTTAATGCATTTTCAGCATTTAGTGGTCCGAAGGCGATACTCTTATTGCTCTAATTATAGAGGTATAAGCTTCTTAAACATTATCTATAAATTTTACATAGTGAAATCTGTAAACGCCTTAAACATTCTCCCTAAACACCTAGAAGCAATTGGATGCTCCAAGGTCAGTCTGTTGGAGTAGTTTTTTTAATTTTCTGTTTTATTTTCTTCATTATCCTGTCCTATCCTGTTAGCCACGATGTATTTTACATATTTACAATTAAAGAAATAGAAAACAGAAAACAAATTATCGCTGTATTCCAAAGTGGAGCTATAACAAATACTGACGAAAGAAATTCACCAAGGAACACTTTCTTTCTATATACTCGTATGTATATATTTAACAATAATAACAGATATACATATGAGTATCAATGCTCTTAAAACAATAGAACTGGTTCTTGTTACCTTTTATTTTAATTTTACTTGGCATCAGGTTAAAATTTACTTGGAAAAATTAAAAGAAAGAAAAGGAAAAACAAAAAAGAAACTAACCGTGTAGTGAGGTGAGTTTTTGCGAAGGCTCTGAAAATCGTCGTGAACCTCAATGAACTCCACAGATTCTTTATACTAGGTAGATATACATATGAAAGCATGTACTAATATATAAAAATACACGGAAAATTTTTTTTCCCAAACAAACACCTCAAAACATCTAACCGCACAGAATTATAACGTCGGATTCCGTGGAAAATAACGTTGAATGAAGGTCTAAACACAAAAGAATTACGACCAACAAATGCGTTGGATAGCTCATTTCAGTTAACAAGCACAACTTCGAAAAAATTTAAGTTTTTATCGGCACGTATGTACGCTCTTAAAAAAAACCAGTGAAGGAGACAATTCAATATACAATAGTTAAAGAGATAGCTGTGAGATGTAGAGCTTATGGACGGGAAAGTTCCAGCTCGAAAGATTTTCCGTTTAGCTGAGCCCCAGCAAGGAAGACCTTTGTCATGTGATGTACCTTCATACAAGGCGGCCGGACCTTATCAAACATTCTATGAGAAACTGGAGTTCTTCCAGAGCTATCGCGCCATCTATGTAATTTGGTTTCTTTTTTCAAAAACGTCATACTAACAAAGAACTGCATAATTTGCATTCAACAATGCAGATTTTCTTCAGGACTGTTTTATTCTTGCGTTCATAAACGTCAACATATCGTCATCCTTTCGCAAGTTAGTTGGGCATTTCAATTTTGGCTGCAGCAAAATTAGGTGTTAAAGTATTTTAGTGCGGAATAGTTCTGTGCTTTTTACTATAAAAGGAAAGATGTAAGAGCTATTGAAATAATATGTAATACAAGGAACATTGGCCAAACTCAAGTATGTCTGAAGTTTTTAAAGACGCAATCAGAAAAGAATGCCTTGCAGCGCCACAAAGAGATTTTTGCCGTTGAGAAAGAAAAAGCGAAAATCAAAAAAAGAAAATTGAAATTCACATAGAGCCTCCGAGCATCTCCACACAAATTCTCAAAACTATTTTTGGGCTAAAAAATATTTTGTCCTGACGCAAAATATGTGAAAGTAATTTTATTTTTATAATTTTTTTTCATGTGCAATGAATATTCCTTGAAATTAAATAACCTTTTACTGTTGAAAAAATCAAATCTAAGATTTGGTTAAATATTACTTTTTTTGCACCGGCATGACGTCTTTGAACGCAAAACGAATGACGATCGTACTAAATTATATCTGCGCAGCGAATACGTACTACACACGAGGAAAGATCTGCGGTTGTACTAAGGTAGAAATGCTGACGTTTATGAACTCACCCGGTGTTTAAGGCTTGAAAAGAACCATTACACCTACACTTTTTTGAAGTGAAAAATCAGCGGATACTCGTCTTGTCCATTCCGACTTGACTTCCTAGAGTTATAAGCGCGAGTCTTGAGCAAGATTTAAATAACAACACTTCATATAACATTCTGTCGGAAGTGACTATATAAGTGCGGCTGGAATTGTGGTGAATTCGGGCGATTGAATCAACGGTGGCGTCGCGTGATCATATGAATTATTTTGGGCTTAGATCAATAAGAATTTCCAATGGACGAAACATTAGCGGGGGTCTTAAACAGATAGAAAGCATTCAAGAAGTGTGGTGGGACGGACCGGATAAAAGGATCTACAATAAAAACGTTGACATATTGCTACAGACAGCATTAGCGTACTTTTGGGTATGAATTAGTTGTAAATGTCAGACTAAGCCAAGAAGTCTTGAGCTTTTAGAACGAGAGTGAACAATTTGGATCAAGTCTGAATTCGCTAATATCAGCGCTCCAAAAGAGCAAGGAAACTTTATTACGCAGGATTATTTCTATGTGCTCCTCGACAAAACTTATGATAAATTTCATAACTATGAGATTTAAATTCGGTTAGCTGATTTAAAAACCAAAATAGGAAAGGAACACATAATTGTTAGTACGGTCGGAAAGCATAACCTACACGATACTATGCCTGGAAACGGACTAAGGCTAATTGACTTCGGGGCCAATAAAAACTCGAATCACTACGTAGCTGTTGTCAGATACCTCAAACGCCAGAAAATGCAGAAATACTCGTGAGCAAATATAAGATTAAACGACTACAATTGCAAAAAACCCCAGAACCCTTGCCGATTGTATATCCTTACAGATCTCAATTAGTCTCATGCAACCTGCATCAAGTGATGACAATAGTCCCATCAAAGCTCAGAACCCAAGTGGCACTGAATAATAAGATGACAGTGATCGAGGAAATGAAGACGTAGTACTCCAGTAACAACGTTTTACTAAAATGTAAAATAACCGTCCCAAAGCAGGAAGATACGAACAGGCACTTGTAAAGATGAACAAGGAAATTTGATTGGTACTGAAGATATGCAAAGACAGTGTCTGTCGCTCTAGATGGCCTCCACTTCGAACTTTCGATAACTTAGCATAAAGAGCATACATCAACTTATTTCCAAGATTTGATCCGGAAAGTACGCCTGATTAATGGAACCTAAATATCGTTGGCTAGAACCATGAGTAAGGAAACGCTCCAAGCTGAAGCAACTATAGAAGCATCAATCTCCTTAACATGGCCTAGTAAGTATACAATGGAAAAATTGCTTACATTAGTTCCTAGAGGTGTCCAAATCAGTTTACACCACTTCTTTATCGATATCAATTCCACTATAAAGACAAACAATACAATTTTGGAATCCTTACCACACTCGTCAGAGTGGAAAATGCTCGCTTTTTCGTATAGATTGCAAGTAATCTCATCAAGACAACGAATCAGGAAAAACGTCAAAATATACAGTTTAAACTTTGAGATGGTTGTGTATTTTGTACCGCGACGCAGGTAATTAACTCTGATAATAACACTCGTCAGAAACCAGATGAAGATGTACATTTTTCAATCGCTCTTCCTTTGACCTAAGAAGGCAAATAAATACGGCCTTGTTATGAAACACTGCATTAGCGAAGGTGGATGATGAAGACTCGTAGGGACAAGGTAATAGAGGCAGACATCACCTTAAGTGTCGCAGCAACAACAAAAGGACCACAACTATATTGGCGTGTTTAACTGAAGAGAATATTTTGATGAGGTCCAAGCCTAACACAAACTTTACCGTCATCTAAATAAGTAGGTAAGGGTTTTGACAAAATAATAAAAAAAATTGTGAGAAAACCGATGGAGCTACGAGTATAAAAATTGTTCGATCTTAAATATCGGATCACTAGATGGTCAAATTTATCAAGCACTTTCAACATATTTCAAAAATTTCTTCTTTCGTTTTTCCCATTGCCATTGCTTCAATACGACTTCGTATTGCATCCGTCAACAACCATCGCTGGAATGGAAATACCCAAGTATAAAACCGACATACTCCGTGCGCCAAGCAGCAGTCCCCAGCGCCACTCCAGTTTTTTTTTATCTGGAGCAGATACCATCGATGGTAGAGGACCTGGCTTTCAGCAGATACCTGAACATGGATCGAAGAGCGTACAGTTCACAAAGCTCGGATTATATAAACGTACTAGTCACCAAAGCATATGAAGCAGATAATGGGTGTGGTAGTAGGATCATCTACAATATTACAACGAAACTTAGAGTAGGCCAAAGGTCAAAAATCTCACCTCGTAAAGGACTTAGACGGCAGACAGCAGATACCTGAACATGGATCGAAGAGCGTACAGTTCTCAAAGCTCGGATTGTATAAACGTACTCGTCACCAAAGCATATGAAGCAGCCAATAGGTGTGGTAGTAAGATTATCTACAATATCACAACGAAACTTAGAGTAGGCCAAAGTTCAAAAATCTCATTTCGTGAAGGACTTAGACGGCAGCCTATTGGCATCGGATGAGGAACAGCTAACCAAATGGAGTGATCACTTTGCTGCTGTACCATTTAGCAAGTAACGAACCGGTCCAATACCCTGATGAGCGTTTCGCTGAAACAAATTCCCGAATGCGCACCTACTCGTACGTACTCGGAGGTGTTCTATTTTTGTTAATTATTTATATACTATAAATGTATTTAAGCAAAATATGTGCAGAAATAGAATAATAATGTATACATGAACTCTTGCACTTTTATCAAATTTAAAAAAAAAATACAATATCTTAAAGCAAGTGGAAAGTGCTAATTATTCTTTCGCTTATTGACTTGCTAACAATAATCCAGTTGAATTTTAAACAAGTTTTTTTTTGTGTTTGCCAATTCGTTTTGTGGTTTCTGTTTTCTCTTCTCTATTGCAACAAAAAAAGTGAATAAATATTCCGACAACAAAATTTTGTGAAAATCTGATATATATTAATAAGTTCTAGACGGATGCCGATAAAAAAAAAAGACAATATATAAATATGTGAGAACGTTTACTCCTGAATAATTTAATGATTCACAACAGTGACTCACAAGTCTTTACAAAGCATAGAGCTAACAGATGTTGAACAAATAAATGCCTTCAATACATTCAAAAGGCTGGCCCTCCACGTCACTAACTAATGCGTTTACGATACAATTCTGTAGAAACAAGTAAACAATTCTAGAGATATAAAATTGTTCAAAGTAATAACAATCTGAATTTTTAAATGTAAATATAGTAATTACATTTACAAAAACAAAAACACTACGGATTGCATCTTGTTTGTGATATCCAAACTGAGCATTTACTTGTGTTGTTAACATTGCTAGTCACGAGTTAGTTTTAACTCTTGCAAATAAAGGCATTCTGGTCTTAACGCTTTTTTTACTTTAGATAATAAGTTCTTGACCCACCCCTATTGATCCGAATAAAATAAAAAGAGTGTTCACACTTTCTCAGCTTCAGCAACTGCACGAAAAAATGTTTCACAAATCTGGCAATCGACATTCGCAACTCAATTCAACTCAACTCGTATTCAACGATATTTGTGTACATTCAACACATCTTCACATGCCCTCAATTAGCTACATGTCAGCTGCTTTTTATAATGAAAAAAGAAAAAAACATGCCGGTATTTGTAAGCAAAAATTACTAGACGCTTGTGTTTGGTTGCTATAAATATCTAACAACTCTGTAACTGAATAATTTTAATTTAATAAAACACTTATGATCAAAAATGCAAGATCACTGCAAAAATCAAAAACATGAAATTATTTTTGCCACATGGAAATTTTTGCAAGGTCACTATCGTTAGTTTAGATTCCACTTCACTTGTACTTACAGGTTCATGGTCGGGGCGAAATTTTAATGTTTCGATCGCATCGCGAATGTATGCCTCTAAATTGCCCATCATTTGGAACTTTAGTCGACAATATACAACAAAATACGACGGCGGAAGAAATCACTGTTTTAACACTCTCTATCTTGCTGCCGGCCGATCAACTGAGAAGCATTGGCTCAACAAAGCCGCAGTCTATAGACGAAACAGAAATCATGAATGACGCATTGCATATGAGAGGTTTAAAGCTAAATTTATCTTTATTGTTATTATATTGTATTATGGTATTTTATATGTTGCGACAAGTGGATTTTGAGCAAGGGAGGGATTTCTTGTAATAAAGAAATGCTGAATCTGAAAGTAAGCGTACTGTCGAAGCGATAATTACTCATGAGATATGTACTCATGTATGCATGTTTGTTCGTGCATTTATTTACTTCCTCTCATGCTTTTTTTTCCCAATGAAATCTTTGATTTGTGCGAGCATTGATGGCTTTACGAAGCTAACCAGTAATTTATTTCTTATTTCGAATTCTATTAAGCTGCAGGCTGTTTATTATTGGAATCCAATCTGTTTTTTTTTTTAAACAGGAACGATATGAAATAAACATGAACAAAACAAGAACCTGCAGATTGCCGGCTTTTAAATTATGAAATAATTTTTTTGTCTTTTTCGATTGGTATTTTGCAAAAAGAGCGATGATAATTCTTTTTTTTTTTTTTGGAGGACTTTAAAAATGCTGTAGCAGTGAACTTTATACTATGTACCTGGGATTCGAAAAATTCTCGTTGCTGTAGCTTTAATAATCTGCATTTAAAATTGAACGAACCGTGTAACAAGTTCAATAACCTATGCGCATAAAATAAATAAACGGTTCTCATTTGACTAAAAATGTGTCGACCCTAGAATATGTACTCGTCCATTTAAGTTCTACTCGTAAGTCAAATGCATACATACATATGTATTCTTTTTAAATAAATGTTAGAATGTTAGTGATTACAGTATGACACTATAGTTTATGCTAAGTAGTTAAATACCCTGCTTGCTGAATTTTTAATTGTTTATTTAACCGACACCACACATCGGTTCATGTAGGATCACACGACGACGAGTTTCGACTATTGGACAAAGACAAAAACTAATTTCGAGAATGTGAAAATTCTGGGACTTAGTGATAGCTTGAAATGCGAGAAACTTCTATTTGAAATGAAAATTCATTAGACAAGTATAGCGTATTTGGAAGTAAAATAATACAGCTCGGCTCAACCATGAGTGCAGGAAACTACTCGAAAATTCCAGATTTGAATATCTTATGACATGGCGAGAAGAGAATCGTCTATAGCCAGCTAAGCGCAGATACACAAAATCTGGCAAACTCATGTAAATGGGGAACATTACGACAAGATTGATAGGGAGCATTAAGACAACAAAGAGCTGAACTGAGCGGTATAGACAAGTGCCAGAATTTTTGAGAACAATATCCAGCATTCTTCAATCAAATTTACTATTGCCCTTCTCTTACAAATTTTTTTTATTATTATTTTTTTTGTATTCTTTTACCGTGTATTTGTGTGCACTTGTCACCTAAAATGAGAAACAAAATCAAATTCAACTATTCGACGAAATAATTAATCGAGTCCCCAGCGAAACCCATGGTAAGGTGACAGATCATACTCCCATTAAAATCGAAGATCAACAAATATCAAGACATATAGTATTCGTGCAAACCGAACAGTGCAAGCAGCATTGGTTTTTAATTTCTGATGAATGGAAAAGGAGAATATCAAACTCTCTCACATAAGTGACGAAGAAAAATAACACCATTTACATAAGCAGATATCCGATATGACCCCTGATCACAATTTTGGGAAAGAGTTTAACAATGTTTTTCTTGTCACTGTACCGCATTCAGATGTACATATGAGTACATGAGTTTAAACATCATTTCATATAACTGAGTTATTGACGTGATTAAGATGATAAAAGAGAATATACCAACTCGTTTGTAAATTATGGTCAGATCAATTATACCAGCAACGTTTGCTCCATCTTCAAGAAGGGAGACCCTATAAACTGCGCCAACTGTAGAGGAATCTCTCCAATTAACATCGCGTTTGTAAAAGCTTAAAATCTTACATCACCTTACGGTGATACTCGTATAATTTATAGAAGCGAGGTATATGCAGTCATATCTTGCCAAACTCTTCGTTTGTATTGGATGACAATGGAGAAGGCTCGGTGATCCATACAAGTCGTTGATTGCACCACCAAGGCATATGATGTCAAAAAAGGATTTCAACAAGGTAACAGACTGTAAAGGCAGTTTGGTCTCTCCAACTGGAACCAGTACGCCCGGGATCGTAATGGATGGAAGGCTATAGTTGCTCAGGCTTTGACCCTCTAAGGGTTACCAACCTGATAAGTAAGAAAAGATCTGTAATATAATTTCTTCAACATCATACTTGAAATACATAATTGTGCACACTTCACAGGTCAATACCCGAGTAACAATATTTCAAAAGTCTGTTCAACTGCTAATATACGCTGACGAAATTGAAATTATAGAAAGAAAGCGAACTGATTGTGAAGGTTGAAACAGAAGCGGCGAAGATGGATTTAGTGTGTCGCTATACAGCGACATCGACCTGGCCAAAAGAGCTAGTATTCATTGGCTCTGAATTGAGCTCAGTTTAAGATGATTAGCAGAAAGATTTAACTGATATTTCGATCCTTCAGAAAAACAAAATACTCCATCATATACTAGGAACTGTATGAGCGGGACAAATAAAGCAGGAGACAATACCGCGAACTCTATGAGCTTTGTAAAAACGTACGTATGTACAGGTAGTTCAAAACACAAAAAGCCTACATTGCCTTGTGTAATTAACTACAATGCTCAACCTAAAAGAGTCTTAGAATTCCAACCCACTTAGGCCTGTTGGCCCATTGTGATGCCACGTGGATCTATGATCTATGATTCTATGGAACCAGTTTGAGATTACGATGAAGCGTAGGAGACTGTTTACGTCTATATTCTTTAGATCGTTTAGGTCATTGTAGAAGAAAGCTCCTAGATGAAGTTTTTTTCTCTGAGAGAGAGCTGGACATGTACAGAGTAGGTGGAGGATTGTCTCCTCTTCCTCGTCGTCCATGCAGCTTCTACAGAAATCGTTTGTAAAAGCGCCATGCCTTCTTGAATGCTTGCCTATGAGGCAGTGCCCAGTAATGACACCTACGATGGCACTAAGATGTTTCCTATTTGGAAGGATCAGACTCTTTAAGCGATTCAGATCTAGCTTTGACCAGATCTGTTTAGCCGCTAGACATGTTGGTCCAACAGTTCACCTAAAGTCTGTTCTTTTATCGGTATCCAGCTTTAACATTAATTTGCACGTAGCGATTGGTATACCCATGCTACCCTTTTCCGGTAGAATAGGTAGAGTGGTTCCAATTTTGGTGAGTTCATCGGCCCTACAATTCCCTCTGGAATGTCTCTGTGGCCCGGCATCCAGCAAAGTTGAAATTGAACTGCTCTGCCATCTCCATAAGATATGATTGGCATTCAAGGGCGGTTTTAGAATTTAATGAGACTGAGTCCAGGGACTTGATAGCGACCTGACTATCCGAAAAGATGCGGATATCCTTTGCAGATATCATGTTTTCCTTCATCCGAGACAGAGCTTTTTTAATCGCCAAAATTTCCGCCTGGAACACGCTACACTGATTTGGAGGACGGAAAGAGTGGCTAACCGCCACCATCAGTGTAGAAATGGATCGACTTGTCCTCCGTGAAAGCATCTTCCTCCCAGAAGGATCTAGAGGGGAAGCTTACATGGAAGTCTTTGTCAAACCAAAGTTCAGGTATGGTGTAATCGATGTTCTCTGTGAGGATTCCTAATGTATTAAGAATTTTAGCGTGACCAAATTAATTATTTGTCAACTGTGTAGTGGCTTTAAGGCGAATAGCTGCAGTCGCCGCTACTTGACTGCTGAAAATATAGAGGGGTGTCAAATGAAACAGAATGTCTAATGCCGCAGAGGGAGTAGATTGTAAGGCTCCGCTAATGCATAGACATGCTGTTCTGTGGATTCTGCTTAGTTTGCTGCAGTTGACTGCATTGTCCAAGGCCGTCCACCAGACAACAACCTGAGTGAGTGGGTTACACGAACTTGAAGGACCCATTTATTCCCAATGGCTTTTTTGCAAGAGAATAAAGCTACTGTAGCTTTACTGACTCTTTCTTGAATGTTAGGTTTCTTATCAAAAATGAGACCCAGATATTTTGCTATATATGGGAAAAGACTAAACTGGTATCGTTTATTGAGGGAGGGTCTATAATTGGAATTTTGTATTTCCTGGAAAAGAGGACAAGATCAGTTTTATGGGGATTTTCTCCCAATCCACAGCGATCTGCCCAACGGGTTAATCTGTTAAGATTTAGTTGAAGGATTTCTTTAATGGTATTACTTACCTAAGACGGCTATAGCAACGTTCTCCACATAGGCAATCACCCTGCTACCACCCGCTTCCAGGTGGTATCAGCAGTTCATTAACCACTAAGTTCCAGAGAAGGGGAGAGAGGACATCGCCTTGCGGCGTACCTCTGCTGACACATCTTTTAGCAGAAGACCCACCCAGTTTGGAGTTGATTAGCCTGCTATTTAGCATAAGACTGATCAACTCCACAAGTGAGTCGTCTACCTGCAGAGTTGACAGCGCAGTCGTGATTGCGGATGTGTTGACGTTGTTAAAGGCACCCTCTATGTCCATGGAAGCAACTATATTGTAGGGATCGTTCGATGTGGCTAGTCAGTGAATAGAGAGCCGTTTCCACCGACTTTCCTTTACTGTAGGCATTATGAGCCGTTGACAAAAGTCTTGGGTCAATTTTAGCTCGTATATGAATATCACTCAGTCGTTCTAGAGTTTTCAGAGGGAAAGATGACAGACTTATAGATCTGAGGTCCTTTGGGGCAACATGAGAACATATTTCGGCTTTGGGAAAGGAAGATTGAATCTCCTGAAGCTTGAGACTCGATAAAGGGATAAACGGTAACTGTGTGCCAGGCAGAGACTTCAGTGTGTCGGAAACATATTTGGTAGAAAGTTGAAAGTTTCTCTTATTTTATAGCTTTGAAAATCGTTTCAGCATGTTCGTGAAATAACCAAATATTAATACTGATCTATAGGCTTAATTATAATTAATCTCATAAAGTTGGGGAGAAAAACACCCCAAAAGGACAAAACTTATATAAATAGAAATGCAAATTATAATAAATAATTTTGTGTTCCTTAGAGTGGAAGCCCTGCGCAATTAGTTGCTCGTTAAATTAAATACAATACTAACTTGTAATTAATAATAATAATCATGTACAAACTACTTCGGCACATCAGGCAAAGTTGGTATCAAAACCAACTGTTGTTAATTCGCATCAAAATCGAAATTTTTATTTTATTTTCAATTCAAGCGCCACGAACATGAGAAGCAAGCTAATGTTTTCCTCAATGAATGAACAATAAACCAATTATTTCAATGCCACCACATATACATAAAAACAATCAGAGGATGCCAACCAGGTAACGCAAATCCCTTTTCTAGGTATTTTATGCCGTTTTCGAATTTGAATGTTATACTCAAAGTAAAACTGCAATAATCATTGCAAATTAATGCTACAAACACTTGTTACAACGAAAGCAAAACGTCAACGCCAACTAATTAGTATAAGCAATTTGCATCGTTAAGTTTTGTTTATATTTCTGACAACAATACAAGCAACAACAACTATATATTCTTTACAACTTACGATTGACATTTTACGTTTTTTTGTTTTTAACATCTAAAACTATCATTCCGTACCGGATAAAGTTTATCAAAACACTGATGAAAATTCCGTACAGTTTATCTTTTTTCCCTTATCTGAATACTTGTCATATAATCTTAAAGCCTACGATATTCTGTATAAAATTGTGTTTGCTAAACACCAAGATTAAGAGGAACGATTCTTTATGAAACATTTCATGATTACATCGGCTTAAAGTAGTAAACGTTTCAAGGTGGAGCTTTTCAGTTCCACCTTGATATCTGAAGGTATGTATGAGTTATAGTGTATCCAAAAAATATTTTTTATGGAAACCTAAGTCTGACAAACATTTTAAAAGCCATTTAAACTTAAAACTTACAGCAAAAATTATTTGCTTTGAAAGAATTTTGTTATACGAGTATGTTATCTTATGGACTAATAATACGAGTATATATGAATTTTTATTTATTTTTTCTTTTTTGTTTTTTTTTTTTAACAACTTAATACTCAAGTGGATATTACTACACTTAAAATGCCTGAGCACGTGTTAAGTTTTTAGGAAAATGAAACAGAAAGAGAAAGAAAGATTTTTGGGCTCGTGGTTATTTCGCTCCATGGGTGGCATCCAACATTTAATAGAGAGACTAAATTATTAGTGCAATTGGCCTTGTTGTTGTATTCTAGACAACCACTTAATCTAACTTAAAACCTAGGGCTAAAAACTAACAGAAAGACTTAAGAGCTGGGGACCAAGGGAATGATGGAGGAGATCTTGTTTGAGAAGAAGAGTGCTCAGGTGAAAATCAAAAAAGGAAAGGTTTGAGTTGACCTTTCAGAGCATGCGGGAGATTGGTTCGTTGGAGCCATAAGAAGTGCGGTGGACCGTTAGATAGAAGAGACGAGGACAACGTAGATTGCGGGGGTTGGTATTGAAGGAAATGGAGTTCAAAATGGTTGCGCAGTCGATGGAACCTGAGAGAAGTCGATGAATGAAAAGAATGACAGCAGTATTCCTACGTTCTTCTAACGAATTCATATTGAGAAGTTTGAGGCGGTCCTGATAGGGAGATAAGATTAAATGGTTATTCCACGGCAGGCCACGGTGAGCAAATCGGAGGAATCGGTGTTGAATACCCTCGATTCGGGACACATGAACCCGGTGAAAGGGGGACCAAGTTTGACTGGCATACTCAAGCAGGAGTCGAACAAAGGTAACATAGAGAGATCTGGTTACATACGGGTTGGAAAATTCCTTGGACCACCGTTCAATAAAGCCAAGTGATGAGTTGGCTTTGAGGATCATCTTATCAATATGCGAACGGAAATTAGGCTCACTGTCGAATAATATGCCAAGGTCTTGAATAGACTGAACCAGAGGAATTGGTTGACCATAAAGAAAATAAATTCGGGGAGGAGACGGGTTGCATTTACGTGAGAAGGTTATAGATTGACATTTGGCTATATTAAGTTCTAGGCAGTTTTTGAGGCACCAGATTGAAAACCGATCAAGGTCTTCTTGAAGAAGGACAGAGCCATGGGGAGAAGAAATAGTTTTAAAAAGTTTTGTGTTGTCAGCGTAAAGGGAGAGGGAGGAGTGTTTAATGACGCTCTCAACATCGTTAATAGTAAGAAGAGGGCCAAGATGACTGCCTTGTGGAACTCCAGATGAGGCCAGGAATGGAACAGGATGGGCGGATCTAAACCGAACGCTATAATATCGGTTTACCAGGTAAGAAGCAATCCATTTTATTAAAAGAGGCTCAAAACCGAGAGCAGATAATTTGAAGACGATCAATTGATCAATCTTATCAAACGCTTTAGTAAAATCAGTTGCGATAACATCGATTTCTTTGCCATTTTCTAAGGCTGAGAGAACAAAGGACACGAATTCAACTAGGTTTGTGGTAGTTGATCGACCTTTTAGAAAACCACGTTGTCGGGGCGAAATAAAAGGCTTGCATTTGAAGCTTAAGGCTTCTTATAAAATGCTTTCAAAGAGTTTGGCAATGGGACGATAATTGGTAACTTCATGCTTAGATCCCTTTTTGTGTATCGGTATCATAAAGGAGGTCTTCTAAATCTGGGGAAATTTTCCCTGTGTAAGGAATATATGAAAAAGGTAGGAAAGGGGTAGAGACAGGTTTTCAAGAGCATTTTTTAAGAAACACGGGGGGCCAGGTACAAATTCATCTTTAAGATTTAATAACTTTTCTTCAATAATTGCAGGATCGAGATTTTGAGTGAGAAAAGGACCAACGGAGAAATTTGGTAGATCATTGAAATAAGAGGGACCTGGTACGAAGGAGTTGTTGGAAAATGATTGTTTGAAAAATGTAAGAAAAAAGTTGGCGATGGCAGGAACATCACTTGAGGATTTGGTTTGGAAAGCGAGGGAGGAAGGATAACCATCAGTCTTACTTTTGCAATTGGCAAAAGTAAAAAAACGACTTGGAGTAATTTATGAGATTGGTTTGCGCACTATTCAGGTAGCGTTGATAGAGAGAGTTATAGAGTTCAATGAAATGAAGATATATACCCAAATCATTTGAATAGTCGGAAGAAGAGTGGCTGCGAAGGAATACCGCCCATAACTTGTTCCTTTTGTTTCGTAGAGAGCGGAGTCTACGATTATACCAAGGAGGGGATATAGAAGAAGATTTATGGCACATAAAGGAGATGGATTTGAATATTTCTCTCTCTTAGAAAATGGAGAGGGCAGCGACCAGAGATCGATTGGTAAACTTGAAAAAAGCCCTGCTTAGATAGGTATTGATTTTTCGGAAATTAGCGTTGTAAAAATTGTAAGAAAATAGAACTGCGAGGGGAGGCAACTGGAGGGGAGAGTTGTGGAAAAATAAAAGAAGAAGTGGAGGATGAAGACAACACGATACTTGGGAGTTGATGGGATCAGTTGTGAAAATAAGGTCTATTTGCGTTTCCATATAGTTGGAAACCCCACTGACTTGGCATAGACTAGAGTCTGTTAACCGATCTAAGAAGAGGCATTCCTTATTAGAAATGGGAATGGAGGCGATGAAAAAAGATAGGTCTTCGGATGGAGTCAACTTCAGCTGACACACATGATCTTTACGAGGGGCGCTCAAACTATTCTCGGTATCGGGGTGAAGCTGTGGTTGTATATTTATCAAGTAATACTATTATTTTAGTGCATTCATGTAAAATTTCATATAAATGTGATTATTAATTCGCGTTTTATCTCTAGTTAAACAGAATCATAATGGCAACTGAGACGATGATGGTGAAAATTGAGCATCGCGCTGTAATTAAATTTCTCACTAAGCAAGGAAAAAGTCAAAAAACTATTCATGAAGAGATGGTGGCTGTTTACCAGGGTTCCGCACCTTCATTATCAACTGTGCAAAAGTGGTCAAGTGAGTTCAAGAGAGGCAGAGAGAGCATTGAAGACGACCCCCGCTCCGGCGCCCCAGCTACTGCTTGTACGGGAGAAAGCATCAAAGAAGTCGAAAAACTTGTTCTTGAGGATGCCCGAATAAAGGTGAAAATGATGGCAGAGATCACCAAGCTTTCAATTGGTACCATTCACACCATTCTTCATGACCATCTTAACCTTTCAAAGGTCAGTGCAAGGTGGATGCCACGAATGCTCACAGCGCCTCAGAAAAAAGTGAGAATCGCATGCTGTAGAGAGCTTTTGGAGATGTGTAGTGAGAACGCGGACGGTGTTATGGATCGAATTGTTACTGGGGACGAGACATTGGTCCACCACTATGACCCTGAAAGCAAACAAGAGTCCATGCAGTGGCATAAAAAAGGAACAGACCCCCCGAAGAAGTTCAAAGTCACTCCGTCTGCCGGGAAGCTCATGGCCACAGTTTTTTGGGACTCAAAGGGAATCTTGCTCATTGAGTACAAAAAAAAAGGTGAAACCATCAACGCCACATCCTACGCTTCCACTTTGCATAATTTGCGGGAGGAAATTAAAAAGAAAAGACGGGGTAAACTCGCAGCGGGTGTGTTGCTTCTTCATGACAACGCTCCTGTTCACACGGCGCGAGTTTCCAAGGCTGCTGCGCGAGATTGTGGTTTCGAAGAAATCCAACACCCACCCTATAGTCCAGACCTTGCCCCTAGTGATTATTTCCTGTTTCCGGATTTGAAAAAATGTCTTCGTGGAAAAAGATTTTCGGATGATGAAGAACTCAAGTCGGCAATAAATGGGTATTTTGCAAAGAGGGTTTTTTGAGGGTTTAAAAAAGCTTATCTCAAGATGTAACAAATGCATTGATGTTAGGGGAGATTATATTGAAAAATAAAAACAATTTAAAATGAATTCGCATTTTCCTTCATATCGATACCGAGAATATATTGAACGCCCCTCGTACATTCGCAAAATATTTTTCGCAGAAAATAATATTTTTTAAATAGCTGATTTTTTACAATTTCCGTCGTTCCTTGTACTATATGTGTAATACGTATATAAAATTATTTGTGCTACCAATAAAATTAAAAAATGCCAAATTATAAATAAGTGGCCGAATTTACACTATTAAAAGTTGAAAAATTTAATATTATCGAAATAAGCAAAGAGGTTGGATGCAATAAGTCGACTGTGAGCAGGTTACTAAAAAAACCACCGAACGGATAAAAGGACAAGAGGGGAGAATTTGGCCTAATGGCTCGTCGTCCAGTACAAAAATTCATGTTGAAGCCTAACATGATAAAATAAATTGGGCATTAATTTCGTTAATCGTTAATTTTTAACTCGGAAGTACACAAAAATATTCTAAATAATCATTTGATACCGTCATTGGAAATGCATTTCTCAGAGGCTTTCTTGGTTGCCTTATACTTTCTATTCCAGAAATGATGATTGAAGATGTCTGGTACAAAGAAATATCCGCGAAACATGTTCACAATTTAGTGGATTCAATCTATTAATGACGTTATAAAAAATAAAGGAAGCCCTTCATAGTATTAATACAGATTGTATGCCCTAAAATAGTAAATAAATTCTTAAAAGGTTTGATACTGCAAAAAATATTGATTTTTTTTTACAATTTATTGGAAATCCAAATTTTCTAGTATAATTGTATTGCCACAAGTTAATAAACAATTATTTGAAAATACCAAATTTTCATTGACAAATTATGAAGAAATGAAGGGAGATGTATGTTGCGTTTCATGAGGCAATTTCCGTGCTCGCTACTGTATTGCAAATATTTATCTTTATCCTTATGGGGAAAAGGACACTCGTATTATTCAAATGCACCAGCCAGTTTTGATAAAGTGACTGTGTCTTTAAATGAAAAGCTCATAACAAAAGATAGTTTAATCATTAAAATTCATACGTTTGATCCTAATAAAATGTTCAGCGGTTCAAATTAGGAAATAATTTTATAACTCATTGATCTCAAATGCATTAAGGAACTCTTTAGCTTGGAGGATATAATCCAACTCATGGATTTTTTTCTAGCCGACCAAAAAGTAACTAGTAACCACATGAAATGTCCGATTTTTGCCCAGTCGGAACTAAAAAGTTCTGGAGCGAACATCTGTGCCAGAAGGTTAAATTTTCTTTTTTTATAAGATAACGTGTGGGGAGTCTAGGGTTCGTTACAAGTACGAATTTTTTTCTAAGAATTATTTACCATATTCAAATTCGAATCCTCTTCCTTTACGAATTTAAAATGGGACATAATACGTCATTGGCATTTGAGTATGTAGCGGTAAATGAACGCACTATACGACGTTGGTTTGAAAAGTTCCATTCGGGAGATTTCAGCCTCAAAAATGAACCACGTGGGAAGCCGGAAACGTTAGTTGACGACGATGTTTTAAGAGCAACGGTGGATGCGGACCCGACCATATTGCACAAAGCATGGGACTATCCCCAATGGCAATAAGTCGACACCTTTCTCTCATAGGAAAGGTAAAGAACGAATCCCAAAAACTACGGCGCCTGAAAATCTGCACATCGCTTACATAAAGAAACCAAACTGAGCCGGTTTTTTTTCTTTTTTAAAGAACTTAAGACTCAAGTGGGTATGACTACACTTATGATGCCAAAGCATGTGTTAAGTTTTTCGGAAAATGGGACAGAAAGAGGAACGAAAGATGTTTGGGCTCAGTGGCTATTTCGCTACATGGGTGGCATCCAACATTTAATGGGGAGACTGAGAATTATTAGCATAAATTGACTTAATGTTGTATTTACTTAGGCAACCATTTCTCTCACGAGATTTTAGTTGGCTGAAAAAAGCCTTTCGGCCACGACTTGTATTGAACCCGGAACCGTCCGATTGGGAAGCCAATACACTACTTAAGAACCGGCCACCCACCGGATAGTCACCTGTGATGGAAAGTGGATACTGTAAGAAAATCGTAAAAGATCTGGGCAGTGGTTGGATGCAGATGAAAAACCAAAACACACCCCCAAGCCCGATCTTCACCCCCTTTGCCGGCAGAAGGTCTTCCGGAACCAAGTAGAGGCCTTTGAAGATTTTATTGCCTCAAAAAGTTAGCACTTCTACGAAAAAGGAATATTTGACCTTGTATCACGTTGGTAGAATATGTCATAGATGCCAACGGATCCTATTTTGATTGAATAAATATTTACAGAAAAATTATATTGGATTTTACATTTTTACTATAAAATAGGATATTTCATGTGGTACAACCCAATAAATGCACTAAGCCTACAAAAACCTTCATCCTTTGCTGCGCCCAGGTAAATAAAATGCTTAGTTCATGAGAAATGCAAAGTAATTTAACATTGAAACTAAAAATATCAATTAAATTAATTAATTATAAACTACTAAACTGTTGTTTTTAGTCAATAAAGCAAAGTCAACAGTTACAAATCGGTACACAGCTGAGTCAGCAGGAGATAAGAATTTTAATCAAAACAAATTAATAAACTTCTTATCAATATGACCACAAGATTCATCTTTTCATGTATTTCAAAACAAACATTCGAAATATTTACATTTCAGGAAATAAAACGACGAAAATAATATATAATCAAATTATAAAAATATTGTGAATCTAAATAAATGATTAAACGCAATAGCAGCATTATGAAAAAAAAAATGCTAGCAGAAACGAATATTTATGTTACTACTACTCGTAGCAATTTAGGAAAATTATTTTTGAAATTAACTAAGATTATCATGTTAAATACTGTCAGTGCTTCCTTCACTAATATTCAATTGCTCAGAGAATATTTTGACCACGGCTCGTGAATTAGAAGACAGAACGAGTTATAACCATCTAGTGGAAACATGGAAACAAGCTAATTAACTAGCTTGAAATCGCATAAAGTATCAATATGTTTACTCTGACCCTTAGGGATTGACAATACTTCCTGGTGGCTCAAAATCCATTAGTATTTTATTTGGTTCAAATAAACACTTGTAGCTAATGTTAATGTCTATGATATTAGCATCATTTAATAGATAATTTTATGCCATCAGTGTTTACATATGATACCGGGCATATGCGCGCCACGGCTAGCTCGAATGAAGCGCAATCGTGAAGTCTAATTTTCGACAACTTTATCCTCCTGAGACCATCGGTATTACCAGTGATACGTTTAGTTTAGAATTTTTTTCCACGCCATATTTTGGAATTCGGTAGAATCTTTTGGGGAGACACTTTGGGAGAGCCATTATCTTGTTTTTGAGCCACGTCACTAGTTGTCAAATTACGACATTTGCAATCAGTTGAAGTTTGATTTTTTGTTTGCGTTTCACCATTTCGACTTTGCGCAAGGGTACGCATTAATTTTATGCAGTTATTTGCTAGTGTTTTGTTTTAAATCTTTAGTTTAAACTGTATATTTAACATTACTGTTCATGTTTTACTCAAAGTTTCAGGTTTAATAAGTCATTTTGAAGCTTTTGAAGCAATATCATAGATGATACTTTAGGCACTATGCACTTTTTTTTTTTTTTATTTTACAGAAGAGGAATGGAACGAATCTGACAATGTCGTCTTTACGCGTCGAGCCCCAATCTTCTCGCAGCGATCGTATACAATGGAAACATACAGAAAACTTTGATTTTACTCCTGACGATGATTAGTTGAATGTGTAATTTGACCCTAGCTCAAGTGTCAATAGTCCACTTGAATACTTTTCTCAATACATCGATAGTAGTTTGTTTGAAATT
Source organism: Volucella zonaria (assembly GCA_963966105.1). NCBI lineage: Eukaryota > Metazoa > Arthropoda > Insecta > Diptera > Syrphidae > Volucella > Volucella zonaria. The sequence goes on from OZ014532.1 coordinate 164,745,535, forward strand.
ATGCCTGAGTGTGCAAACCTTTGTAGCGTATTGAGGACTGGCAAATCTATGAGCGTACTTGGGCTGCCACGATTGAAGATATATTGGGCATTGGAAACAAAAGTGCCTTACATAGCAACACCATTTTTTTCAACTGAGGTCAAATTTAAAGGTTGTAAATGATGAAACAGGTAGAGGTAGGTAGAGGCAGTCACGATTGCATTGTAGAAAGTGATGATAATATTGCTATTGTCAAGTGGTTGGATAGTAAACCGATTTATGCTGCTTCAACAGAAGCTGCTGATCGACAACTGGGAGTGTGCCGCCGCTGGAGCAATAAAAATGTCAACTACTAGAAGGAAACATAGACTAATCGAACCTATACCCCATGCCCCCAAAAAGGACAAAGGAAGCTAAACATTTGCCAACATGTGCGAAGAGGAACCAAAACAATAAATCAAAATGTCGTTATAAGGGCTGCAATCACTTGACATTTGTAAAACATTCAGAATGTAACATATTCCTTTGTTTCAATATAAACCGAAACTGTTTTTTTAATTACCACACTTATATATAATAGAAGTAAAACATTTTGTCGAAATTTCTTATTTAAATAAAAAACAAAAATAATACCCATTCACCGAACCCACGACACATATAATGGTCACGCGGTTTCAACTCTTGCACAAGCTGGATCTTATAAGCTTTAAAGCCAAGATCTTTTCGTAAAATCTTCCACAAAGTGGATGGGCATAGCTCCAATTGCTGTGCACGATGGCAAATCGACTCATGCGGATTCTCTTCAACACTGCGCTCCACAACGGCAATAACTTCTTCTGTTCGAACTGTTTGCCATCTTTGGGGATACGTATTATACACTAGAGAGCACGTGGTGCGAAAACGATTCATCGTGTTCCGAATAACTTGCTCAGATGGACGATTACGTCGACCGTAAAATGGACCTAGCGCACGATAAGTTTGGCGAACCGAACTATGGTTTTCAACATAAGTTTGCACAATTTTCACGCATTGCTCTGGCGTTGATCTATTCATCGTAAAATGGCAAAACGTATTAACCACAAATCAACTTTCTGCTCTTAAATTGACAATCTGTAGAAACAGTGTTGCCAGTTTAAAAACTAAACCTCTAAAAAAACACCCTTTAGATGCCTGGATAAGAATTGCCAACGAAGATTAAAATAAATACATCAGTACAAAAACATATCACAGAATGATACATAGACTAAAGCACATGTCAAAACACAGAAGATAGAACAGTTTAGCCGATACTCAAATACTGAAAGACAGTACTTTCAATTCAAAACTTATAAAGTACTGTATCAAAAACCAGAAGAAACTGTCCAAAGACTGCTGGGAAACAATTTTCCATTTACCCATTATTAGTACAGAAATGCAAAGGTCAAGGGATATTCAATTCTGAAAGATAGAAAAATACATAGTCCACCAAAAGCTCAATGAATTAAAAGAAGTTAAAAGAGCGAAACAGTAGATAGTTTGTACCAGTCTCTATAGCAACAAACTCCGAAAAATCGCAACCGGCGCAATAAAAGAAAAAAAACTCTAATACAAAAATGGCGCATTTCTTTGACTGAGACCGTTCCAAATTATAAAAGTTAGTAATATTGTGAAACCCTATAAATCTACTCATGTTGCAGTGAACTCAAACCTTAATTAGTCATTCAAATATCTACGACTAAAAATAATTTCTAAAAAGACTGAAATTAAGTTTGTTTTATGATCATACTGTTAACGAAGTGAGTAAGCCTATAGAAATTATAAGAGGCTAAAGAGAGCTTCATATAAACAAGGTAAATATAGTGTAAAAATTCAACAACAAACAAGCTCTTCTTTGCGCGTTATTTCTACTTAAGCACAGACAAAACAAAAATACGTACATATATAAAGAAAAAAATAATTATATAAAAATCCACATAAAGATAACTTCAAAATATTTGAAAGAAAAAATTGCCATTACCCGTTCCCACAAGCTATAACCGTCCAATGAACAGATATTTGAAATTAAAAAAAAAAAATACATAAATAGATTCAAGAGATAAATATCAAAAAGTGCGCTTAAAATAATTCCATCATCATATCAAGAGTGTAACGCAGCATCATTGCGTACAAACGCTTCACATAAATCAGAACGAAATGAAAGAAGAAAAAAATCAAAATTTAATAAAATGGAAATCGTTTTCAAAATAATTCAAAATAGAAGCGAGTGCTCAAAAATATTGTCAGATAAAAAAAGTATTTTACAAAATAAAAATTAAGTAATAAATACACATATAAACAAAAACCAAACTCAACGCTGAGTGAAACGAAAAAGGTTTTTTGTTTCTTTTTTTTTTTTACAAAGAACAGACAAAAGCGGAAGATAAAGAGAGTAAACAAAACAAAACCAAAACAAAAAGGAAAAATGCTTCTGCTTGTAAAGTTCGTTACCCTAAACTTCCACTGGGAGTACGTAATTGGCAATTTCTTATCTTTATTACAAGAACTACTAGGGATAAGACGGCTAGAGACCTCATCGTGTAGTCCGTTGTTGCCAGCAATGCCGGTTACATTATTGTGATGCATATAAAGGCCAGCAATGCCAACGCCATCACCACCAACGCCAATATTGCTCGTTAAACTCTCCAGTGCCGTTGAATTACGATAATTACCTAAATTAAAAAGACATTCATTTAGTTGTATTTTAAACATATATTTTGATTAAATATTACCAAAGCCGTTTTTATCAAGAGAGCGACTGTTTCGTTTTGGAGTGCCGTCGTATGCTAAATCAACTGCTGAATGGTAAATGGTTTGGCGGGATTGGGAAAGTGAACGCCGGTTATTTGCCGCTTCAGAGCCTGCCAGAGAAATTGTGTCGAAATAGAGGCTGTCGCGATCGTCCATTTCTGACTCAGGATATTCAGGATAAGTGTCGTGTGTGCTCACTAAAAACAAAAGATTTCAATTAGTTTACATAACTGAGTTTAAGAGTATTATTTGCGAAGCATGCAAATGAAACAAAAAAATAATGCAAGTAAAATCAAAACTAGTAAAAACATATAAGTGAAATATAAATTGAAATTTGTTGCAGATTTCACGATTATATCTATAGAAGATGGCAGTGAAAGTGTATATACAGAACTTGTGATAAGGCACATCGTTCAAGGTGCAATAAAATGCATATACGTGGTCAATAAGTTGTCCTGTACGACTTTCATTTTACGTAAACAAAAGCATGCAAAAATGTGCATTACCATACGAATTTGAAATCGAATTGGGAAAGACGATACTTATTCATTTAAAATTATGAAATTAAGACCTACACCATTTTAATCTGAGCAGATATGACATATATCAATTAGAAAAACCCGAGCTTTAATATCTACCGTTTGCTTTCTAATAGACTGCCCTAAAAACCAAATAAACACACTAAGGTCTATGATTTATAGCGTACTCGTATGTTTTTAAAATGCTTTCGCATTCATCAACCTTTAAACCCTTTTAGACCGTAATTAATATTGATCTATTGCCCTTTCGAATGCATTCACATTCATCAATCTTTAAATCTTTATAAACCTTGGCTAATACTTATCTCTTGCTCTTTCAAATGCATTCGTATCACCTAGCAATACTTACCTAACCTGTACACTACAGAATAATCACTTTACTGAGAATAGGCGACAATAGAAGACTTTTTAATTTCTACTGAACATTCCCGTGTACAATCTATTTCACAGGCTGGAGAAGTACGCTATAATCAAATGCCCACTGTTTTCGTAAACGTAGTCCATAACACGAAGCAAAAACATCCATAAAACAAGTAGAATGTTATAATACGTATTGGGTTGTACCACATGAAATGTCCGATTTTCGCTCAGTCGGAACTAAGAAGCTCTCGAGTGAACATCTGTGCCAGGACGTTAAATTTTCTTTTTTTTTATAAAATAAAGTGGTACGTGTGTTTGACGTGTGAGCATTTTAGGGTTCGTTAAAGTACTGTTATTTTTTTTCTAGGAATTATTTACCATGCTGTCGGCAATTCAAATTCGAACCCTTAAAATGGGACATAATGCGTCATTGGCATTTGAGGATGTAGCGGTAAACGAACGCACTATACGACATTGGTTTGGAAAGTTCCGTTCGGAAGATTTCAGCCTCGAAAATGAGCCGCGTGGGAAGCCGGAAACGTTAGTTGACGCCGATGTTTTAAGAGCAACGGTGGTTGCGGACCCAATGAAATCGGTGCGGGAAATTGCACAAAGTATAGGAGTATCCCCAATGGCGATAAGTCGACACCTTTCGCTCATAGAAAAGGTAAAGAAACTCGATAAGCGGGTACCGCATGAACTGAATGAATCCCAAAAACTACGCGCCTGCAAATCTGCGCATCGCTTACATTAAGAAACCAAACTGAACCGTTTTTGCACCGGATAGCCACCTGTGATGGTGGATACTGTATGATAATCGTAAAAGATCTGGGCAGTGGTTGGATGCAGACGAGAAACGAAAACACACCTCCAAGCCCGATCTTCGCACATCCTTCCGCATCCAACGTACTCTCCTGATATTTTCCCAATGGATTAGCATCTTTCAAGATTTCATTGCCTCAAAAAGTCAGCACTTCTACGAAAAAGGAATATTTGACCTTGTATCGCGTTGGAAGAATATTATAGATGCCAACGGATCCTATTTTGATTGCATAAAAATTTACAGAAAAATTATATTGGATTTTAAATTTTTACTATAAAATCGGACATTTCATGTGGTACAACACAATATATCAATTAAGGTGTTTTAGATCGATCATATTCTTGCCAAGCTATTCAAAATTGTCAGTTGCATCTTGGCCAATGGCAATTATAAACATAATCATTGCAGCAACATGAAAACCCAACCAATCACCACATGAGTAACGCAGTATCTAATTTACGTGAACAAATAAAAAGGAATCTAAAAATATCGAATGATTGGATTACATCGTATCTGGCATTTTTATCAAATTACATGCACGGTGTGAACTGCTTACAATAATACATACTAATATTTATATTATTTAGAAACCTTCGTGTTTAATAACACACCACTGAAGTGAAAATTTTTCTGTGAGGATGAGCAGTGATAATTCATCAGATTTCTAAGTACAATATTTGAATCTTTAGAATGGTAGGAATTTAAATCCTTTTTACAAGGCACCAATCCAATCCACAGGGAATCCTAGATGCATTTGAACAAGATTTACAGAATCAGGAGGCAGTGAGAGTGTAAAAGTACGAAGAAAGCTCAGAACCAGTCAGCAATAAAGTCGCCGTTTTCCTTAGCCGAAAAAAGGCGGCTAAGTTAAAAAAACAGCTTGACCAAGATCCGGCAGAATTTTTCGAATCTATGTAGAAGATGTGAGGATTATGAAAAGTATCCACAAAATCAACAAACGACCCCCATACTCAATACCTTCCTAATGATTCACAAGGAAGATGATTCTTTCTTGCAAGAACTGTACAGAAAAATCTCTATTCTTGTTACGATAATATTGTAAAACCTTATACAGCGTATTGTTCGCACACACCGGCTAGCAGCATACGGGCCAGTTTTGTCATTAGCAAGAAAAGCGAATCACTTTTTTATTATATTCTAAGTACAAACGTTATTGTCTGTAATATTTCATATACCACTTTCATAACCAAAAATTGACTAGAAGTTTTAGATATTGCCCATGTGGCTCTATCAATCAAATTATTATTAAATTGAAGGTAACAGCTGAACATTTGATTCGATTCAGTCTAGACAATGTTCCTGCTCACCAAATGGCTTTTAGAAATAATCGGAAGACATATTGGCTTAAGAGAGACACTCAAACAATAAGTAACATCAAATTCTATAAATTCCTACATAAGATTAATTACAAGTAGTTACTAGCCAAAAATATTATCTTGAATTTCAATAAAGCGCTGTCTTGTTCTTGTTCTCCTATCGGACCAGAAAGTAAACGAAAGACACAATAGTGAACATTAGAATTAGGACCACTCAGAAATAATTGCAAGAAACATTTCAAAATATTATATTGTACATGTAGGCACGAGAGAATTTCACGATAATCCTGGAGGCACTTTTGTGGCAAAATAGATACATTAAGGTTAGGAAAAATCTTTCCAACCAACCCACTAAAGTTTTAATAAATTTAATAGCATTTGGACTACTTCTAAGGAAGAATGGTTCCATCTGTCTAAGTTCCTAATAACAATATTAACCTGGTTGGGTGCTGTACATCGATTGTGTTTATTTTACCTCCAAGTGGTAACCATCGGGTACTGGTTGATGTACATCCGAACTCGGCTTGCCAAAGTCATACCAGAGAATAATAACAGCACTCTAAACGGGACAGCGGATGAAATCAACGGTGAAGTAAAATTCCGGAATAAAGTAAATAAGACTTTATCCGGGCTACTCCGACATATATGGAGCTCAGCCCGGCAAGGATTTCCGAGACAAAGTCAGGGTCTTGGTAATGAGATGGTGGCGGATGATTCCTCAATGCACCAGCCGCAGCGCTCACATCCCTTAACGGATTACTGGCTTCGGTGTAACCGACCCCTCGTCCTTGGGGTATCTATAATGGAACTGGCCCTCCAGGTTGGTGGTTGTGTCGTCGGGATAACTGCCCAGCCATGGAAAAAAAATTAACATCTGAAGCAAAAACAAGCGGATACGGCCGGTCTACTGTTGGCAACTTCTGCAAACGAAATAAGGAACTTGATATCTGCACATGGAGTGTTAAGTACCTTAATAGGATACGTGCAGCCGAACAACTAGCGGAGGCCCTGGAATGCTGCAAAGCAGATGTCATCACCGTCCAAGAAATGCGATGGAATGGGCCGGAAAAAGAGTTTTTTTTTTATAACGAGCGCGCGCTCAAGGGGTTTGTGTACCCTTAAAATGTTTGTACACAGCGCGGGCGAAGAAAATTTAGGGACAAGTACCAATGTACATAGTTTTTAAATGTTTGTTAGCTATAACGACCAGGAAACACAGAGATCGGCAGAGTGCATTCCATAAACGAGTTGTACGTCTTAGGAACGAATCACGATATTTTAGAGTACGTCCGAAAATGGGCTTAAGTGCCATTCATGGATAATGGCTGGGTATTTAAATTTCGCTTTAACGACACCAGACAGCATTGTGTTTTGGAAGCATTAAATTCCACTCTGTTGCTAATTTCCCAATTGGTTATGCTGTTGATATCAGAATTTAATGAGCTTAACATACGCTGCCACTCCCGTTCTACAGCCGAAGAGCAGGGACGTGAGTCCGGAAAGGAATATGTCGTCAGCAAAGGAATATATTGGGTTAGAAGTAGCAGAAAAGAGATCGTTGATGGAAATTAAAAAGAGTGTTGGAGACAGAACGGAGCCTTGGGGCACACCAGCATTTATTTTATGTATATCGGACTTGAAACCATCCAAGACAACTTGAATTGAACGTTCCGAAAGGTAATTTCTAATCCATTGAAGAAGAGAGTCGTCAATCCCAAAAGCACGCATTTTCGACAAAAGGGCCTAATGCCAAACTCTGTCAAATGCCTTAGAAATATCAAGTGCAACTACATATCCTGCTTTCGCCAGATTGATATACGCTTTGGTTCCACTTTTCGGTGAGACATGCCATCAAATCACCAGTGGATCTGTTGCTACGAAAACCGTACTGCCGGTCATTAAGAAGTTTTCGTTATTCGAGATATTTCATGAGCTGACGGTTTATCAGCGCTTCCATGAGAGAGGAGGGACGGACTGGACAAATACTGTTTTCCATCTGCTCGGAAAGCGTAGGATTGATTAAAAAGCTTTCGCAGTGGTTTTGCCTACGAGGAAAGAACAACTCTTCAGAAGAAGGTGAGATATACCACTTGGACCAGCGGATTTGTGAATGTTAAGATCTTTAAGAACTCTTGCTACTACACGAGTGCGAAAGTGAATTTGTCCCATTGAAGATTCGACGCACTCAAGTGTAGGCGGGGACAAAGCACAATCTGGGAGTGTTGAGCTAGCCGCAAAGTGTGCAGCAAGCAGGTTGGCCTTGTCCAAAGAGCTGACAGCTGGAATGTCATTGTAAATGAGCGTTGGGATGGAGGATAAGGCAGAATTTCTAATATTTCTAATTTGTACTGCCTTTGGGACATTGCAGTATTTTTTGCCTCAGTTTTTGGTCGTGTTGGAATTTCACACGCTTAAGAAAGACGCTGCAGTCATTTCTGGCTCGTTTAAACTTTTTTCGGTTTTCCTCTGTCGGGTTAGTCTTGTAGAACCGAAAAAACATTTCTCTAACCCCGACAGCCTCTTTACAGCTCGAGTCGTTCCATGCCTTTTCTTTTGGTTTGATACTCTTCATCCGATGAGGGATAAAGCATCTCATTGCAAAGAGAATAGTTTCTGTGATCATGTCAGCAACGGCATCCAGGTCGTTATTCAGGGAATATAACGACCGGTTAAAATTCCTAAAGAAGTTGTTAAGTCCGCTCCAATTGGCTTTCTTGTATTGCCATACGGTTCTCTTAGGAATCTTATCTCTGTGTGGTGGGTGTACGAGAAATTAGCTGATATGACACAATGGTCCAACGAGCCTACAGGTTAGAGCACATGAACGAAGTACTTATCAGGGTAAAAAGTTAAAAACAAGTCCAGGGTGTTGGCGGTATGACTATCAATGTCTAGTATTCGTGTGGGCTCATTTACAAGCTGGGTCAAATTATTTTCCGCAGCGAACATCCCAACACACCGTCCTTCGGGTCGGTCCAGAATGTCGAAGCTACCCAAAATTGTGAATATTGAAATCGCCCGTAATAATGATCTCAGTATGAGGATACAGGGATTCAATTCGTTGAATGGGGAACGACAGCTCATCAAACTCGTTAAAGGTCGAGCTGCTGTCCAGTTTGGGGCTTCTGTAAATAAAGCAGTAGTGTATAATTTGCTTACGGAGATGGAATTTTAACCACATGAAATTGAATTCCGGGTTGGAACAGGGACTACATTGTGGTGGAATTTGGTAAGCTACATAAATGGCGAGACCGCGATGAAAAAATGATGAAAAACTGCGACATCTACCACGGCGATTGTTGAGTTTCTTTACGAGTGCCTCGTAAAAGTTCCTCTTAAGGCTAAATTTTCACACATTATATGCGCATACGTCCCCACAGAGGAGAAAGATGCAAAGATCATAGATAGCAGTGTTCTAGCTATGACAATAGAATTGTCTTCGGCGATTTTAGTACAAAGCTAGGAAGACAGTGCATCTTTGGTAGTACTGTCGAAAAGTATAGCCTGCACAAGAATAGCTACGATAGCGGATTCAGGCTAATCGACTTTGCTGCGGGGCGGAACATTGTCATAGCTAGCACGCGGAAAACTCCTGATCAATCAACCGTCAACCAGATTAATTACATTGGGATCGACTCAAGGCATTTCTCCAATATTATAAACGTCCGAACGTTCTGACGGGCCATAATAGTCTCGGACCATTACCTTATTTTAGCCAAAGTACGGTTGCGAATATCCCGAATATCGTAAAGGCAAGCTTATACTGTGAGAAAGTTTGACATCGATCGAGTCTCCCTTAATCTCTTAAGAAGTTCTATGGCGCCAGCATCAACAAAATTTAAGTTGAAAGACACCACCTTTTCTTCGATTTCAAGATCACATATGTTCTTCGTAGTATTCAGCATTCATTGTTTTGATAAATTGTTTGGTGTTCCTTAAAAATATTGATTATTTAGCACGCAGGACATCATTTTGAACAAATCCGCCTACCTGGCTGAGTTATGCTGGCGACATTAATATCATATGTCGAACCTTATAGGTCATTGTAGAAGGTTTTAAACCAATTGGAGATGAGGCTAAGGCCAAATATAGTACATGCTGTAGATAAATTGGTCATCGTACAGGGCACAACGTCACTGTGGACAGCTTGACGAAGGCTGATCTTAATAAATCATTACTTTTTTGAATCGAAGATATTCGACGTTGCTTTCAAAACCTATAATCTCGACAGTTCGATAAGCAAATAAACAAAACTTATATTCAAATTCTATGTGCGGAAATATATAAACTCTATAGTGAATGGGGCAAATCCTGGACGGACTGGAAGCTGCGTGCCAGGGCTCTAGAAAACCGGGAAAAATACGTCTGAAGTAGGGAGCATCAACGAGGTGGAAACCCCACCAAGGAAATAAAGAAAACAACATACTCGTACACTAGAAGACTTTAAATAAATTGGGGTGCTCAATGCATCTTCATGTAGAAAGATAAATTCCGAAAGTTGTTTGTTAAACAGGTCAAAAAGAAATTGTAAATGACAGCCATTTGCACAATTTAGATCGTAAAAGGGTTAATAATCGTAATCGTAAGTCATAGTGTTTTTCCTTTTTTTTATGTAATTGATGCTCATTCGGTGTTTTTTTCCCCAAACATTTGGAATTTTTTTTCTCTGACTAAAAATCCTACAGCTGAGACCCACATAATATCTGGTACAACACAAATATGATAGAACATCCTCTGTGTTGAAAATATACAGGAGAGTTCTGGACAGTTTACAATGCGATATTATTAAGCCCCACGGCAGTCAATGCGGCTTTTTAGGAGGCACGAACAATCATGAAAAAACACCGCGAAGCTTTGAAACATCAAGGCAGAGCACAAAGTCCGTTTGCTTTTTAATGCCGCGCAAGGCTTTCTATTGACGCGGAACATTAATGTGTCGAGAACTAGTTCTCTTCTTTTCGGCGATGATAGCGCTATCATAAGCAACACCACAACCCTTCAGACAACTCTTAATGATTGGACAAAGGCGCTAAAAATCACGGGTTACGAAACAGTCATACTGAGATATGTATATGTCTGTATGTCATACTCAGGACACGTATTTAGAAGAAGTCGTCGCGCATTCGCGGAAGTATCTACTTTAAAAAACCGATAGTGGACACAGTTTAAACTGAGCAAATCAGCTGGTTTTGAAATGTTCAACGAAAATGGTCGGACAATCCGGTCCAAAAAGCAGTATTGACTCAAATTCCGGCCGAGGTCAAACAAATCAGCAAGCTCATGGTAACGAGGTTATCCCAAATACGAATTAAGTGGCCTATAGAGTGGTTATAAGTTCGCAAAAACAAGCAGAGAAATATGTAGGATTCGGTGTAATTACACGCAGTATATACCCATTTCAACGGTTCATAAAAGAAGATCTTCTACATCGACCCAGAGTGCACATGAACTAAAATATAGCCACATTCAGCCGTTAAAAATCTTGAGAGAGGATATTCAAATTACAACGAAGCAATCTTTGAATTGTTGCAGACTAGTTTCTTTTATGTAAATGCTAAGATAACAAAAAGTATACACAAGCATTGACATTATCGTATTTATGACTTGATAAAAGTTCTTCAACTATCACAGAAGATATCTTACTTTTGCAAACCAAATTATATGAGTAGACAGTAGATCAAGTGACCAATTGACTTGAATAGGCTTTAAAAACTATTGATAATAAATTTATTGATTACACCCAAATAAAAACGATGTTTGTCGACCTTGACTGCATGTCTATGTCTCACAAAAATAAACCCAGTAATACTATTAAAGCATTTCAAGCTAACATACATACTACACACAATAAGGTTAATGCTTGGCGATGAGTCTCCCCAAGCAGACGCACATACGAATGGGTGCTCATTAAAAAGCAATTCTATATTATGAGTAAGTACATCGAATGAATAAATGAATGTGAGTCTTACTCCCCATGAAGCCTCAATGCAATGAATTGAATCAATATATGAGTCTATTCAGTTGGATTACGTCAACGCATAAGCATTTAGCAAAACTGCTGCATAACTAAACACAATAACATTTCTTTACAAAAACGGAAAAGCTTAGCCAGTGCTTCTATAAAAAAGAAAAATAACAAAAAAAAGTAAAGAACTAGCGGTGCAGCGACAAAGCATCTGCAATGGTAATCAGTAATCACATAGAGATGAAACAGAACTTACTCACTTTTAAATCTTAAATAACAAACAGTGTAGGTGGGGTAGGTAAGTAGGTAGGTAGGTAGGCCAAAAGGAAACAATAACAAAATGAAAAAAGAAAAACAGACAAAACAAATTTGTAATGTGCAATTATTTATGTACAAAAAGGATATTTATTTCTTTTTTTTTTTTTTTATTGTATCAAACAACACAGCATTCAGAGTAACAAAATCAAAAGGAACAACATTATCATCACCGAACCACATTAAACATTCAATTTTTGGTAAAAACTTGATAGTTACCAGGTGAATACATTTTATCTATTCTTTTTTTTGGGGGGAGGGTTAGGTATCTTTAAAAACTACGTTTACACTTCAAACGATCGCTTCGGGTCAACCGGCCAAAAGAGTAAAAATTTCTTTTGTTTCGCTTCTTTTTCGCACAACTCGTTACGTTATTTTATTCTTTCCCAGTGAGTATGTAGACTGTACAGACCATGGAAAGCATTCGTGTGAACAAAAAAAAATAAATAAATAAAAAATCACTTTGGAATGGAAAAGCATGGAATATATATTCTGACCGATAGGCGGACAACAGGTCGAACGAGTATGTTTCGAGAGACGGCACCACGTTTGTTCAACGGAAACCGGAATGATATTTACTGCTTTAAAATGTAAAAATTCAAGCACAATGTTTCAGTGTTTCTGTTTTTCTGCTGCCACTACTCGTAGTCGTACTGCTTCTCATGCCACCGCCGATACCGACACCGACACCGACAATCATTCCCCACATTTGGCACTCTTTGAACTGGTTAAACGCAACTAATTTGGTTTGTGTTGTTTTATCTATTCTAACGATGTTTTTTTTTTTCTCTCTCCTCCTCGTTGTGTTTCGTATCAATGTAGATACATGTGTATCTCAGGAGCGATGAATTAGATTTAAATTCGCATGGGGATCGACTTCGGCAGTTGTAGTAGTAGTTTGATTGTTGCTTTTTTTTATTTATTTTCTATTTGGGTGGCGGTAGCGGCATACATCGACCGACCGAGCGTCTGAGCAACCAACGAACCGACCGACCGACAGAACGACAGGCCGACCGACCGTCACTAGTAAAAGGGGAGCACCAATGTTGTCGCTGACCTCTATTAACTGTGCTGATTCGTTTTACTATTTTTTTTTTTTTTTTTTCGGCTAAACAACCTGCTGCTGCTGCTAATACGAGTATATGGTATGAATATGTGTTATCTTGTGCGCTGTAGTGGAAAATCGTTTTCTATTTACTAATGCTAAGCACTTGAATATTTTTTTTGTTGTTATTCTGTTCGCTCGTTCCATTGGTTGTTGGAGGGTTGTTTTTGAGTAGCCGGGCCGATTAGAAATAATTGTTGCCGCTGCTGTGGGACAATAATAAAAATAAATTCTTCTAAATCGAAGCAGTGGAGAGGACAGAAGAAAAAAAAAATCTAATTTTGGCTACGAAGACTAATAAACCTGGGTGCGGGTGGATTTTATTGTATCGTAGTATCTACATACTTTATGGTAAACACGAATTTACATTGATCTTTGCGCGAACTTTGTTAAATTTTGTTTTTTTTCTTGTTGGTTTTGGAAAAGAAGCAAACTTACGGGATTATGGACGAGAGCCTACAATTGGGGATGTGCACATTTGGTGAATTGCGTAAATAATAAACAAATGAAGCGATTTTGTAATTTGATTGCTAATGCGGAGAGAGTATACGACGGCACGCCACGATTGGACTCCAAATTTCGTTTCTTTTTAGTTTTTGCTTTTCGAATTGTGTTTGTATTTTGCAAATTACGTCAGTTTACAATTTTATAACAAATGACGTATGCGTAGCGTAATTTGTTTTGACAGTTCCCATTGGCTGACGTTGGTAGTGTCCAGTGGGATATTTTTTTCTATTGGGATAACTTTGTTCGGAAATACGACTTTGATCATAGGGTGTGTTTTTAAGAAATTTTATTGGCAAAGAGATGTTATTTAGGAGTATATTGGTAATGCGCAATTAGGGAAACGACGTCAACGTACAGTAACTATGACCATGCATTTATCATGCCTTATATTTATAACCTCCGTGTGGTACGTTCTGGTCTTGTTCAACGGGATTTCAGTTGCCAAGCTTATATGCACGAGTTTTGGGCAAGGAGCAATAACTGTCGGTGATGAGAACAGTTCGCCCGTCATATACCTTATATGAGGTACCTCAACGTACTCGTATTTCGAACTGAAGTCAATAGGAAGGGTCTACTTTCAAAGAGAATGTCCTCCAAAATTTTGCGAATTGCGCAAGGGTTTCGTTTCGGATAAGGGTGAGCACACTGTTGAAAAGAAAAAGGACAACAAGGTTCAGATTCACACATGATATATTCGGTTGCTGAATAGGTCACATGCAGCCGAAAATTTTGCGGAGTCGCTAGACTGTTATAGAGTTGATATCACTATGGGATGTGCTGGAGGGAAGTACGTAACAAATTTGTGATATATTGGACATATAAAACGGTGACTGCCACAGAGCAGAGAGGCAGCTCTTATTTAGGTACGAATTTGTTCAGGAAATGCACACACACAATTAACAGCTAGTTCTACCAAAAAATGTTTCTGCGAGCTTCTCGACAAAATCTACGAGTGATGTTCAGAGTATGGCATCAAAACCCTTTCATTTTAATTAACGCTAAAAGAGGAAAAAAGGTCATCTTATATAGTACAATCGAGAAAGCTTACGATACCAAATCTGGAAACCAATTTAAGTTGATTGACTTTGTTTGGGGCCAACATTTTCTGAGCTACCAATATACTCGTACGTAGATTTGATCACTACCTATTTGATTTGATCACTACCAGGTGCATAATGATCACCGCGGACGTCACAATAACGGAGGAGATTTAATGTTGAACGGCTTCAATAAACCGCCAGACCCTATGCCGATGACGTTTCGGTCAACCGTTCGGTAAGTCCTAGAAATCTGCACCAAATGCTGGATCAGTGACATCGATGCTTAAAGCCATTAGCAATGCCAAATTGAGTTGAACAAGGTGCCGCTTCAAATTAGCTTGAGAATGAAGTCGTCGTATTCACATTTTCATGGGCATGAAAGAATTTCTGACAAACGGAACTGCTCATATTTAAAAATTAAAAATCGTCCGATTCACGTGTTCCACTTGTCAAAAAATCTTTCATCCCCTTGCAAATGTGAACACGACGTTCATGGGCGGGACGTTCATGCCCACGCTAATGTAAACAGGCACATAGACAAATCGAAAGAATTTTTTGTACACCGGACTCCGGAGTGCACTTCTGTAAGCAGATACGTGAACAGATACATATATGTATGTATTTTTTATTTTTTTGACATTCGTAGCATCGGTATTTGCGTTTCGGTAATTCACAGCTGATTTATTTGTAAAAATTTTTTCGATTTGTTTATAAGATTTGTGCTGATATATTTGTTTTCAAAATTTGTTAATTGTTTTACTAAATAAATGAAATTTTTTTTTGTTCAATCTTATTTACAGAAATTTTAGGAATAGGGACAGTGGAGTGCAGTGTTTACACTAAACTGTGTTTACACTACACTGAACTTGTGCCTGTTCACATTGGCGCGGGCAGGAAGATTGTCCGAAAGAGAGGGAAAGCTTTTTATTGAAGTGGGAAGAAGAACGGTTACTTACACCGAAAATCCATTTCGAAAGTGGATTCTCGAGTGAAGCATATCGTTTCATTTCTGGCATATTTTTTCATTTCGGTTTTGATCGTTGATGAGCATGGAAGTGTAAAGAAAAGGAAGAAAGGTATGTTTCAGGCCAACTGCTCAAATTTAAAAACTAAAAATGCTCCGATTCAAGTGTTCCGCTTGTCAAAAAGTCTTTCAACAACATGAAAATGTGAACACGACGTTCATGGTGAGGAATTTCATCCCCTCGGTAATTTGAAAAGGCACTTTCAATCGAAAGAAAATTTGCACATGTGTTACAAGCATAATCGACAAGTTCTTCACCAAAGTGAAATTGGAGACTAATTAATGTGAAAGCAATGATTTGGCAAGGCTGGTCACATGGTTACTTCAAAAAGGCAGGTAAAGCAGTTCTTCCATTTTTCGAGTGGTCTGTTAACCAGTTGCTTCGGTATTCGGAGCCGAGTTTTTATTTATTTTCGAGCCTACGTTGGAAACGTATTTTCTTTTCTATCCGGTTACTGATGAGTTATGAGTATGAAATGCAAATATTTCCAATCATTTGAAGATTTAAGCAGGGAAGTCAAAGAAAAATAAAACCCAAACCAAAGGGACTACCACGAAGTCGGTAAGTACAACTCAAAAAAGTAAGTTCAAATTTGGTTTTTATTGCTATTCCCTATATTGTTACTATTATGCTTATGCATTTTAAAAATCGAGCTCAACGCTCTTTTTTCGAAGTTATTGAAACCATCATCAAGTGTCTTTTTCATATTGTATACTTTCAAAACCGTTCATAAGGAGATTTTAACTGGAAAGATGGGTATCTCTTACGGTCTAGAAGTTTTAGTCTCTTTCATTTTGCGTATACTGCCTTATTATCAAGTGAACGTTTATATGTCAACTTATATACATATCCTCCGCCAACTCCGCGGACTTACGAGTACATACAGGAGTAACTGACATCATTCTACAAAGTAGAGCTTCGTATTATTCCGTGCGTCGATGATAATGTGAACCGTTAGATTCGTGCAAGCAATATTTTCCAAATATGACATCAAATATGTAACTTCTTTCTTACAGTGGCGCTAAAATCACAAACACGAACTTAAGGTGATTTTAGTGCTAATCAAGCTTGCGTTAGGATATTAAATCGAAGTTCGCTCATATGCATGGAGCTCACGACTTCTTGCCTCATTATTTCCCTGACGAAAAGTATGATCCGATCTTTATGCTTATTATACCATACCATATCATAGATGCCATTGTTGAATAAATTTTGTTTACCGATATTCTATTTCAGAAAATTAAAGTGAAATATTTCTTTTTTTTACAACATCGTGGGACTTTTGAAAAGTCTTGTGTACAAAAAATTGGAAAAATCGAAAGATGTAGTGGGAAGAACAACATATCAAAGCTGATAGAAACAGTCTATATGTGTATGTTTGCTTATATGTAAGAATAAGCAACACTAAGATTATATAAACTCTTAACCGCAAGACAGCAGGTCATTTCATCGGGTTTTCACTATTATTTTCGAACGTTGGATTACTTATGTACATACGAGGGTAGTACCAGAAGTACCCGACCTAACAAAGAGAACACAAAAAATTTAGAAAAAAATATCTTTATTTCTCTACGTAGTCTTCTTTTAGTTCAATACACTTTTCCCACCGAAGTTCAATAGCTTTGATACCTTGTTTATAGTGAGATTCGTTGAGCTCTTTAAAATAGCCATCGACCGCAGACTTTATCTCTTTACTGTTCGATAATCTTTTACTATCGAGCCATTTTTTCAAATTCGGAAAAGGAAAACAATCCGAGGGTGCTAAATCTAGCGAGTAGGGTGCAGGAGGAGGCAATTCGAACTTTAACTCATTGATTTTGGCCATCGCGATGATGGATGAGTGGACTATTGCATTGACTTGATGAAACAGAACTTTTTCCTTCGCCAAATGCGGCCGTTTTTTTTGATTTTATCTTCTAAATGCTGCAACAAGTTCGCATAATTTACGCCGTTTTTTATTTTTCCTTTCAATGAAAATTATCCCATGCGCATCCCAAAAAACTGACGCCATGACCTTGCCTGCAAGTGGAACTGCCTTCGCCTTTGGAGCCGATTGAATCCATTGTTTTGACTGTTCCTTCATCTCGAGTGCGAAGTGATGGACCCATGTTTCATCCATGGTTATGAATCGATGCAAAAATTCGGCTTTATTCCTGTGCAACTTCCCCAACCTCTATTAAAACATCCTCATGACGCTGCTTTTGTTCCATCTTGCGCAAAGCTTTATCATGCCCAATTTTTCAGTCAACATGCGATATACAGCGCTTTTTGAAATGCTTACCATATCTGCTAGTTCACACACTTTCAATCGACGGTAATCCAATACCATTTTGTGGATTTTTTTCTACATTTCTGCCGAACAAGTATTAAACAACATAGCGTTGTCAAACTTCAAATTTAAGCTTTATAAGGTTAGTACTTTTTACAATTGTCATTCTTTTTCAACAACTACTGCCATCTATACATCAGGTCGGGTACTTCTGGGACTACCCTCTTATTTTATACATAGGTTGCGTATATTGGTAGGTGATAACTGAGGGTAATTTTTCAGGTCACGGGTGAAAAACATCCAGGGTTGTGATATATAAATCGATCTGCTGTCCCGCACCAATAACAAGTACATATACAGTGATCAAACGTCATTCAAAATCAAAATATTTTATGTTCTCCCCTTTAGTTTTCTAATCTAAATAAAAAATAGTTTAGTTAGAGTTCGGACTGGATTGTATCTTGAGTCAACTGAGTTAACAAGCATCGCCTCTGCATGAACCGTTGCTAGAGCTGTCATTTAAACTACTTTTTCTTGTCAAATGGACTTGGGCAATTCAGTGCATTATTACCAGACAGGTTACAAATGTGCTTACGTAGATGTTGTTATGGTCTGCATTTAACCTGCGGCTGAGGCCTATCGTTTACTTTCGGAAACTTATGGGGCGGAATGTATTGGTGAATCGACGTGCCGCGAGTGGTTCAAACGGTTCAAAAGTGGTGATTTTGGAGTTGAAGACAAAGATCACCCCGGAAAGCCGAAAAGTTTTGAAGACGAGGAATTTGACGCTTTACTGGATGAGGATCCGTGTCAGATTCAAGAAGAACTTGCTGCATCATTGGGCGTCACGCAACAAGCCGTTTCCCTGCGCCTAAAAGCACTGGGATTCATTCAAAAGGTTGGAAACTGGGTGCCGTACGAATTGAAGCCAAGAGGCGTCGAACGGCTATTTTGCATGTCCGAAATGTTACTGCAGCGGTATAAAAATAAATCATTTTTGCATCGTATTGTCACTGGTGATGAGAAATGGATTTATTATGATAATCCTAAACGCAGAAAACCGCATACAAAGCCCGGCGAGCCCGCCCAATCGACGCCGAAACTAGTGGATAGGAAATTCTGCCTCACCCGCCTTACAGTCCAGACTTGGCACCATCTAACTACCACTTGTTTCGTTCGATGCAGAACGCTCTTACGCTCTACTCAGCTCAGTAGAGGAAATCAAAAATTGGCTCGATACGTTCTTGGGCTCGAAAGACGAGAAATTTTTTTTGGTCCGGAATTCATAAATTGCCAGAAAGATGGGGGAAAGTTGTAGCTTCCGATGGACGATACTTTGAATAAAGCATTGTAACTATGTTTTCATAATAAAACTTCAAATTTTGGAAAAAAAACGCTGGAAACTTACTTGTAGACCCAATAAATTTAATGAATTTCTCGTATAGTTTTATTTTTACAGTTACAAAGGTCTCTTACAAAAGCATACAACTTTCTTTTCAATACCTAACCCCACAATAATCCCTTTATATATACAATACATGATCAGTAAATCAGTAAACTTGAAATTTTATATGTAACGAGCTATAAACTTCGGATTGGCTAGGAGTTTCTCTCTGTCATTGTTCAAGGTGAACTCCATCGCCGTTAAGAGACTGCAGAACTGCTTGTTTCAACTGCTTATCAGTTATCAGCAACATTGATTTCACTTAGAGGGTTCCATTTGCATCTCTTCAGGCTTATGTTTTCGTTATTTGAGGTGTCTTTTGCTCTGCCTATTAATATTTTTGAGTCCGATCTTCTCGTATCTGTCATCGACGTCAAACCAGGGGTTTTTGATTTTTGTGCAATTACAACTAGCACATTATTTGCGGCCTCTTTCTTATAATTTTCGCAGCGTAGATATTTGGTTTTCGAGTTTTGGTTGTTACCTGAATGTCAATGGCTTAAGCTGTCTCTTATTATACCTGTTGTTTTATGTTGTCGGAATATTCGCATTTGTTACATTTGTTTTTAGTTGCTGAAAAAGTGTGAATGTCGCAAATCATAAACGTGCGTAAAGTAGTGATCAAATTGTGTTGTGTCCAAAGATCTTCTTGATTCAAAATTCACATGATAATACGGGATGGTTGCTATTCTAACCTTACTGCAAAGCCAATTTCTAGGCTTGGGGTATTACTAACTTCGTTTTCCAACTTTTCGCTCTACTAAAAACTATTTTCTTTTCTATGCTGACTTTAAAATTACTTAAAGGGTTAGGCCACTCTAGGATTTCCAAAAAACCGATTTTTTTTTTTATTTCTCCAATGGTTCCTTAGGACCTCAAAAATGATATCCCAAAAGATTATGCTCGGGAAATATCTCGAAGTACTTGTTTTTCAAAGTACAGTACAAGGTCGACAGGTAGGCAGCGAGCATCTTTAAAATTATAAACACGTTTATGTTATCTCAAAACTGCATTTTTTAAGTTGGCCGAAAACATAACTCAGACAATTTTCAACCGATTCACTTGAAATATTGAATATATCTCGTCTACGAAAGTACGTAGGATTTTTTTTATACTGCATAGTTCACTTGTTATTAAGAATTATCTGATGATTTTTTAGGCAAATTTTTCCCTTTCCACTTTGGAAGTGCGCCATTTGGCCAAAAATTAATATATTAAAAAAAAAAAAACCTACATACTTCTATAGCAGTTATTATATAAAATCAAAAAAAAAAAATAAAAATCATTGGCTTATTATAATTCAAAAATGACAGGAGCTGCTTGTCCGGCCGTGGACCCTGAAAAAACGAAGACGTCATCGCAAAAACGCTACACAGCCGCCACTTTGAAATTAATCGTTTAAAAAAAATGTTTGTATAGCAGTCACTGATATGTATAATAAATACTATTTTTTGTACTCTCGATTTATTTTGTAGTATTTCTGAAAACACAAATCCTAAAAAAGCAAATTTTTTTGGCCTCTAAAGTGGCCAAACCCCTTAAAGTTATATGTGGTGCACTCTTCGTTTGTCAATACAGCTGGACATTAGGTATGCAAAAATAAATTTGAACTACAACAATAATTTAACAGAACAAAATAAATTATAATCAGGATTACATACATATAGTAGAGCATAGTTCTTAGGATTAGCGAAACATATAGTAAGCAATATTGAGTTAGTAAGAGGGTGAAGAGTTTCTTAAATACGTAATTTAATATGTACGAACATTCATTTTGCCAACAAGAATTTCAAATCCATCTCAGTGAACACATGTCATCACAGACTCACTTGAATTTCATTGCCATCAATTAATTGAGTTCCTATTCGTTCAAAATATCCTGAGTGCGATTTCAGCTTTCGAGCGACTGTCTAAATCAAGATATGAATGCGTGTGGAGTAGTGCTGCTTTTATTTTGAATGAAAACTATCCGGTTTTTTTTATGCTGAAAACATTGTTTCCCAGATAATAAATAACACAGTTTGGTGACACTCTTCCAATACCATGCTTCATAAATATAAAAAGGTTTCAATTTTCTCAACTGCTTAAATCATTTATGGCCAATGGGATCACATGTTCAAATCCAATCAAAAAATTGTTCATTTCTGAGCAGAGAACATCTCATATAAAAGATTTTTCTGTTTTGCTAAGTCGTTCAAGATGACCAAAAACATAATTTTATTGCACCAAGATTTATGGCAAGCTTTTGAATCGCTGTACGTGAATCTGTTTCATCCAGCACCTTTAAGTAGTTGTCGTTACTGACCGAAGGTCATACATTGCTCTCATCACCATTCAACTTTCGAAACCTCCATTGTATCGTTCGCTAATTAACTGTCGTACTGATATTCCGAACTATATCAGCTGCGTTACGACCATTTTGAATCCGTACACTGAAGTTTTAGAATTTTCTACTTATCCATAATTAATGTAAGATATGGTAAGATTAGACGATAACATTAACTTACAGACACAACTACAATACTTCATCTGAAAGCATAGAGTCAAACGCCACAGAGGGAAAACCGCCAACTCCTGTCTTTGAAAGTCTGGTCTCTTTTCTCTCAGCATTTATAGACTAACTTTGTTGTGCTTCCATTTAGCAGTTTTTTTTTTATTTTTTTTGATTTTTAAAAGAACTTAACTGCCTCAGCATGTGTTAAGTTTTTTTGGAAAATGGGATAGAGAGAGAAAGAAAGATGTTTGGGCTCAGTGGTTATTTTGCTTCATGGGTGACATCCAACATTTAATGGGGGGACTAAATTCTTAGTGGAAGTTGGCTTGATGTTGATTTCTAGTCAACTACTTGTCTTACTTGACTTTCGTTAACTGAAAAAATGGATGATATGTCTTGCGGGCGAGGCTGTTACTAACATTGTATTACAAATTTTACATTTCACGCTAGAGAAACCAAATTTATCTTTATAACGTGTCATTTCAATTTAGAGGCAAGATTTCAAAGAAATTTGTTTCTTTTATTCGCGAAAGACAAACATGTGAAAATGTATAATGTGGAAACCATATTGGGTGAATGCCGTAAGTACGCAAGTTGAATGGTGGAGGCATGTGGGTCCTGTGGCGCAATGGATAACGCGTCTGACTACGGATCAGAAGATTCCAGGTTCGACTCCTGGCAGGATCGGTCTCTTTTTTCATGTTTTTTTTTTTTTATTTTTATTCTCCCAAATAATTTTTTATTATGCTTTGCATTCAATTATCTAAATAATTAAATCAGTCAAGTTAAGAAATTTGGTATAATGTTACATAATTATGTTAAAAGTGTACTCATTCATTATTTAAGCAAAAGAAAAAAAATTGAATAAGATATTTTTACGGATGAAAGTAGTTGAAAATAGAAGCAACCACATCGACTGGGAGGTTGGCATCTCCTGTAATCCGGCTTCTCGGAGGTCGGGTTGTGGAATGGTTTGAGGGCGGGAGTCCTGTGCAGTGGGCCAGGTCATGTTGACGGAACGTCCGCACTAAGCTTGCCATCAATATGGGTGCCATGGAGGAGTCCAAGGTATTCAGGTTGGCTAAGGAGGGATGAACCGGGCCAGGGGCGAAAGCCAGCAGCCAAGAGTTCCCGTGGTAAGCAGTAGTGGGATAGCGTACCGGAGTGGAATGCCACTGTCAGCCTGACCAATATGATCGAACCACAATCTTTTTATTGTTTTTATTTCTTTTTTTTAATTTTGTGACTTGTGAAATTTTCAAATAACATATTGTATTACGAATACTTGTGACGTGCAAACTCTTCTGCTGTAATCATTTTATAAAATTTGCTTGTATCGATATTATACAATAGCTTGTGAAACAAGATTGGCTGACTTAAGTTGAAGCTTAAAAGTGGTTACAAGAGCATATATTCGTTAGCGTATATAAATATTTTAATTGGAATTAATTGGAGGACATCAATGAGATATCGATAAGTTTATCATGCAATTTTATCTATCGAGACGGCAAAATGGAAAAATTTATCAAACCAAATTTATTCTTGTTAGATAATAACAACTGGAAATACTTGCTTATTCGACTGCATATTATATTAAATTTATCTTTTGTTATCAGATGTAAGCAGAAAACGAATCCAATCACTAAACGTAGCTTTAATATTCATTTTTACATTGACAAACAATGTATTCTGAGTATCGGCGTCAAGAAAAAGTCACAATCGATTTGAAATAGTTTTTATTTTTCAATATAATCTCCCTTCAGTTTAATACGCTTATTACATCGGGAAATTAATTTTTCAATACCAATACAAAAATTATTGTGTGTTCTTCTTTGTCCGGAAATCGCATTTCTTCAAGATTATTCTTTAAATTAGTGAAAGGTAATAGTTGCTTGATGCAAGGTTCGGAGTGTAGGGTTTCTGGTTAATTTCTTCGAAACCACATTCTTTCGCAGCAGAATTTGAAATAAGCGCAAATCCAGTATGGTGTTGTAAAGAAGCAACACCTGTGGTCAGTTTCCCTGGTCTTTTCCTTTGATTGATTCGCTCAAATTACTTAGAGTTGCTGCGTGTATGATTTAACCGCTTTTAGTGAACCAGATCGACAAAATTTCTTTGGCCGTACATTTTTTTTTAAAGACCGTTCTTATGATACTGAATGGACTTCTGCTTGTTTTCAGCAGCATTGTTATGAACACACGTTTCATCTACAGTAACAAATTTTTTCAAAAGTGCTCCAATAACGAATCTTCTATACAGAGCTCTAAAAATTCTTTGCGAAACTTTATGTTCTTCAACATTGTTGTGTCAGTCATTATAGATGTCTTTCATTTAGGATTACTAGAAAACGAATGATCACAATTGTAGGAAATTTATTTAAACCCTTATAACCTTATTACATAATTTAATAATTATATTATCTACATCATTTTCTAATCACACAATACCCAGAATGCATTGTATGTATCTGCATTATCGTTTTATTCTTTTTGTTTTTTGAGCAATTGATGTATGTATTTACACTAATTAGAGGAATCCTTACCGAACATCAGCAAAATTATCACAATTCATTATTGCTCTCCCTCTTAGCATGCAGGTTTAATAAGCTGAGTTTCTGTTTGCAGATCTACGATCATTCTCGATTTATTTTTAACCTTCAGCTTTCTCCAAAAATCTTCGGAATGGTTTTAAGAACGTAATGTGTTTTCCGATGCGTTTCTGAATCCCGTCTAAGGGAAAGCTTTTTTGTCATCGCTCCACTTTAATTTAATTTTTTTAAATTAAAAATTGATTTTTGGCGTTGGAAATAATAATAGGTGTGATTCCTAGAATAGGCAAAAAATTTTAATTACGGAAGAAATCTATACAAAACTTACTTTTAAATTAAAATTTGGTTGCATGACCTTTAGCCTTTAAAACCGCCTGGTACAATAACAACCTGACAAGGATTCCACAAGATTTTGGCACTTGCACCGATTTTCGTTCCCAAGCTTCCTTGATCTCAACCCATAACGCAGCCCTTCTTGACTTCAAACTACAAATTCTCGATCGGATTTAGATCCGGCGACTGAGCTGGTCAATTGAAATCTGAGACATTTCTACATATTTTTCCTGAGTCTGCTGATCTGCTTAATCCAAAATCCCAAATCATACCCGGAAAAATACCCAATATTATTATACTTCCGTTTCTTTTTTTTGTGTACTTGGGTTGAATTCGTTACTAGGTCGTCGTCTTACATTGTGCCTACTATTAACAAATTAACTTTTATTTCATCAGCCCAGGGAATATTTTTAAAGCTGTTTATGCTCATTTCGTTAAATTCCTTTAGCTGGTCTTCTGCAAATGCTTTTCTTTTTTTCTAACACAAATGGCATCTTCCTAGCTGATCGAGAACGCAGATTAGCTGTTAACAATCTGTTTCTAATAGTTCTTATCGTCACAGTGAGATTTACTATCTTCTTAATTTGGGTTATTTCTAGCCACTCGTATAAGACGTTTTCTGCTTTCTTCCTCTAGTTTCCTTTGACTTTTTTTTGCTTTAGGGCATTCGTTATCATATTCTCTGAACAGGACCGCGTTTCCGCAATGAATTTCTGTACTTTTCTCTTAGACAGGTTCAGTGCCTGCCACGACTTGAAAAGACCTTAACAGTTTATATTTAAAAACTTCAGAAGTATAAAAAAACAACTTACTGTAAAAATTCGCTTGTATTTAAGAAGTAATTCTTGATTAAATACGTGCAAAACTAATACCCCTATTTTCTTGTCACAGCAAATCAATGGCAAATGCGATCTTAACTCGCCTGGATTCACTAATAATAACTAATAGTTCTCAGCATGTTTTTGAAATTCAGCTGCATAAAAAAACAGCATCATATGTTAAGGTCGCTTTAGGTAGCTTTGGTGTAAATGACATTTTAAACTCGCGATCCATTCTTACCTATTATTTTTTCCACAACTGTACACACTTCTCTGTTGGCTGGCTTTGCTTGAATTGTTGTATTCAAGCCTCACCTCACCGTTTGCTCACCCTATCGAATTGCCATTTCCCTGAAATTGAACTCTTTTTGTTTTTATATGTTTGTCAAGAGAAGGCAGATCTTATGCAGGTCAGTTTCTGATATTTCAGTCGAGGAACTTTAAGAATATATTACTACTGGACCAAAACATTCCACGTATTTTGCTTCCGAAGTTCTTTGCCATATACAGTTATGGCGAACTAATTAAGAACGATCTTAAGTTGGTGGTGTTGCCATCGCTCTAGTAATAAGACAGATGGCAACCAAAATTAAAAGTACCGCTATCTATTCAGTCATGTCTCTTTTCATGTTAAACTGTAACTATGATGTTATTGCACATTATTTAACAACTTAAATGTGTTTTAACGGATATTGGTCCAGTATTCGCTTGGCGATATAATTAAGAACGTATCACTGAAACAGGTTTGTTTCTAGAATTTCGCTGCCCACGGAAAAAGTTTTTGGTAAACATAGATATTTTGAGCGTGATATGGTGAAAAAAAGAGCTGCACAGCAGGCACGAGGGAAGCCATACTAAAACTTCGCAATATTGAAAGATTGTCCTATAATGATATCGCAAAAAAAAAAATTGATCACTCGAAAACAATGATTTTTAATGCCGTAAAATATGTCGAGAAACATCGAACCACCGAAAACGTAGAAAGACGTAGAAGACCTCCCAAAACGAATGAAGCTCAAGATAGGTTGATAGTTCACACGGCAAAAAAGATCCTTTTTTGAGCTCGAACGGTATTCAGAAAGTAGTTTTCGCGAGGATCCAAATGCACTATCTGCACGCTCCATTAGAAAGCGATTGAATGAAAGTCAGCTTTTTAGGAGATCAGCCAGAAAAAAAACATTGCTTTCGCTAAAAAAATCGAAAGGCTAGGTTAGCTTTAGCAAAGGAACACAAAGATCAGACCATCTCACAATGGAAAAAAATACTCTGGAGTGATGAGACTAAAATCAATAGAATGAGTTCCGATGGTAAACAGTATGTTAGACGACCCAAAAATGGAGCATTCAATCCTCAGTACACCACACCCTCAAACATGGAGGAGGGAGTACTATGCTATGGGGTTGTATGTTTTTTAAAGGTACCGTACCGTTACACCGTGTGGAAGGTATAATGAACGCTCAAAGCTATATAGGATTACTTCAAAATGTAATGCTGCCCTATACAGAGGCAGAATTGCCAGTAACGTGGAAATTTATGCAGGACAATGACCCGAAACATACTGCGAGGTCAACAAAAGCATGGTTACAGAATAATTCTGTGGATATCATCGTCTGGCCGTCGTGCAGTCCGGACCTAAATCCAATCGGAAACCCCTGATACGAGTTAAAAAAAATTTAAAAAGCATAAAATTAGCAATACAAATGAATTGTATAAAATCGCAGACATTCCAAGAATGCAATAATACCGAAAAAATGTCAGGACCTAATTTTGTCAATGCCAATGGCGATGTATGGCTGTAATTGCAAACAAAGGATTTCCGACAAAATATTGAGGAAAAACCGCAAAATACAATGAAAAGTTTACATATCCTCTTATCGTTCTTAATTAGATCGCCAGCTAATTTTTTGTTACCAAAACATTTTGAATTAAATTTTAAATTTTACATGTTATCGTTATCTTTTGCTGTTGCCTGTTTTTAAGTGACACATGGTACAAAAAAAAAATTTAACAACCCAAGATGAATAAAAATGTTCGAAAAACATGATTCCAGTGTATCGTTCTTAATTAGTTCGCCACAACTATACATACCAATTCTATATTGTTACGATCTTTTTGTTGATTTTTAAAAAATCTTCTGCAGTATTTTAATTCCACATTTCTCTTGAAATACATCAACATGTAACAATTGAAGAATCTTCGATTCGTATTTTCTTCATACTCTCGTACGAAGTAATACTTTCTGATGTCTGATGTAGAAATGGATGCTTCTATTGTATATAGTTTTTTTTTTTTATATTTTCTCGATATCTAAGTAGAAACTGCAATGTTCTTAATTAAAGAGTCGTCGTTTTCGGTACACCCCATTATACTTCCTTTTCTTACCCACTCTTCTGTGCTTGTGCCAATATTTATATTAGTGACAGATCCTTCTCTAAAATTGTTTTGTATTCCATGCCCGAATAAACTTACTGAATCTTGAATAGCATAGTCATTCGCGTAAATAATACGAGTATATTTGAAACATCTTGCACTTTTCTACCCAGTTCCAAGCATACATTCATATTCATATTTGCGAATGCGAATGAGTTATTTAAAAAACAAACCTTTTGTGGTCTTGTCATAACCAAAAATCCATATGATTTCAGAACATAATACAATTTTATTGCTTCATAATTCTTACACTTAAAATCACATATTATTTTTTTTTTATAAAAAAGAAAACAAAAAAAACAAATTAGTATTCAAACCATTTCCAAGTTAGTTTTAAATCCGGATTTAAAAAAAAAAATATCAAAATGATTTATAAACGGAGCATAATATTCTGTCAATGCTTAAATATTAATTAGCTTGGCTTTATAATTATTTCTGGAACATTTCGTTATATTTTTTTTTTCTATTTTAGGTGCTACATGTATTTGTCACCATCTTTTTTAACATTGAATTTGGCTGTTTTTAGATTGACGGTCCAGATTAATTAATTAATTAATTAATAATATACAAAACATTTAGTAAAATAATTTTCAAAAAAAATTTCAAAATTAATAAACACGTAGTAAATTGTGTTAATTTTTTCGTTTTAATGTAAATTAAAATTCAAAAATACATTAATTCAACAATACCATTAAGTAGAAAAATATAATTAGTAAATACTTACTAAATGCTAATTTATTATTTCATTTAATAATTTTTTATTTTTTATTTTTTCGATTTAAGTCTTATTTTCAATCATATTCAACATATGGGTGTTTGTTGGCAAACATGTTTCTTTTATACACTATTCAGAAATATGTTAATTTTTTGTTAACATTTAATTTTGATTTATTTAAAGCAATGTCTTACACTAAAGTTTTTATCCGTATTCGTATTTATTTATTTATTTTTTATTTTTCAATACATTATTAAGGCACTTAAAAATATTTCGTGAATGGGAGAACCTGCAAATTTAACATTTTAATTAGGATTATTGTAATTCAATGCTGATAGAATAAACAAGTTGTTAACAGTGAAGGTTGTATGCAGGCTCACATTTAGTTCACATTTACAAAGAATCTCGATTTTTTAATTTGATATTATTTACTTCATATGATTAAAAATAAAAAGTGTTTTCTCAAATACTCTGGAGCTTTTCATGTTGTTTTTTTCTATGCATATTGTTACTTCTTATAATAAAACTTGATAAAACAAATGCGAAAATTTAAGAATATTAGTAGAATATTCAACGGAAGTTAGTAATACATACATGGTTTTATATGTTTGGCTTATTTTAAATTGCTCGTATTATTTAAATTTGAGTTAAATGTTGTTGTTTGTTGAGTTAATAAGTTTTTTGTGATAAAAATAACTTGCAGTTGCCTCTGGATGTATAAGTCTGCTTTATTGTTTGTGATAAAAAAAAATCTGCGATTGACCTTTGCCAAGTTGTGGATAATTTTAAAAATCTGAAAAAAAATAATAATATGAATACACATATATATTTGTTTTAATAAATCGATTGAAAGCTATTACAGTTTGTAAAAATTTATTTTATTAAGCGATAAAAGATTATGTTACCTTTTTTCTAACACAAAATTTCCACATTCGATTTCTAATGTAGGAATAAATTACGTATCGCAATCTGGACATCGGCAAAATGACGAGCAAAGCCTCCGAACTAGAGAACGAATTACGGCAGCGTTAAACCGATTTGAGTCACATATAAGATAATAAGTGGCGAAATGCTGTAAACAGACCCTGGTATCAATTCGAAACGTAATAAAATACGAGGGCAGGTCAATAAGTCCGTGACTTTTGGATTAAAACAGATTTTTTGATAAAAAAATAATTTTATTTTTCAACGTAGTCTCAGTTGAGCTCTATACACTTTGTCCAACGCTTCTCCAATTTTTTTATCCCTTCCAAAAAAAATGATTTGTCGAGGTCCTCAAAATGACGAGATGACTTCATCATTGGAGTCAAATCTTTTTCCACCAAGCCATTTCTTCAGGTTTGGGAACAAGAAGTAGTCGCTCGGAGCCAAATCTGGAGAATAGGGTGGATGAGGGAGCAATTCATAGCCCAATTCATGGATTTTTGCCATGGCAACTGCACATGTGTGCACCCTTGCATTGTCTTGGTGGAAAAGAACTTTTTTCTTGGCCAAATGAGGTCGTTTTTTTTTTCAAATCGTCATTGAATCGGTCCAATAAGTTGGCATGATATTCCCCATTGATTGTTCTTCCCTTTTGAAGGTAGTCAATGTGGATTATCCCGCGTGCATCCCAAAAAACAGTCGCCATAACTTTATTGGCTGACAAACCCACCTTGGCCTTCTTTGGCGCCGATTCACCCTTAGAAACCCACTGTTTTGACTGTTGTTTGTTCTCTGGTGTGTTGTGATGGATCCATGTTTCGTCCACGGTTACAAAACGGCGCAAAAACTCCTCCATATTGCGATTAAACAACGCCAAACCTTCCTGTGAAGTTGTTACACGATTGCGTTTGTGGTCGACTGTGAGCAAACGCGGCACCCATCTTGCGGAAAGCTTTCTCATGCCCAAGTGATCATTCAAAATTGAAACCACTGAGCCATGCGAGATCCCTACGGCTTCCACAATCTCTCGCACTTTCAATCTTCGGTCGGCCAACACCATATCGTGAATTTTTTCGATTGTTTCGGGTGTAGAGACCTCAACTGGGCGTCCAGGACGTTCGGCATCTTCAGTGCTTGTACGGCCACAACGAAATTCAGTAAACCACTTTTTTACCATTGAAATCGATGGTGCAGAGTCCCCATAGTATTTATCAAGCTTAGCCTTGGTCTCGGTAATGGTTTTTTTTCGCAAGAAATAATGCTTAATAAGCAGACGAAATTCACTTTTTTCCATTTTCTCCTCAAATTAGTGAGTAGTCTGATAAAAATAGCTGTCAAACACAAACTAACTGACGCAGCAAGTTTAAATTTTGACAGGAGTCAATTGACAAATGCCTGTTGACAGGAGCAGTGTTGCTGTTTCAGTAAAGAGGTCAGAAATTCAAAAATGCACGGAATTATTGACCCGCCCTCGTATATATCATCATTCACCGTCGCACAATGCGGCATTTGTGTGGAAATTTGGACAAAAATCACTGTCCAACTGTATCAGTTAAATCAATTTCATCAAATAAGGAAGCACTTATATTTTGTGAATTATTTGACAAATCTGCAATTTGTAAGTACATCCTCTTTATGAGATATTCCTATTTGATTTCCTTGAAGAATTATCGAAAGTAAGTAATAAAACGTTCATAAGATCTGTGTTTGTCTGATCCATACTCATCAGACAGAACGATAAGAAATGTGAAGAAGGCATTCAAAACACCTTATCCACGTTTGCAGATTGGATAAGCCAAAGCGCTAATGATCGGTATTAGGAAGCCTTTCAGAAACCACAGTCAAATCCATTTCTTTTGGGGACGCCCCACATCTAGCAGAACAATTAGTGTCTTATAAAATGTTACATATACTTCCATCTAGCATTGTAAAATGTAATTCATACTTAACTAAAGCATTTTTCATTAAGGATTATTGCTCCCTTACTAAATGCTGATTCTCCTTCATAAAAATGAACTTAGTAGGTCTGCAAAACAATGTGGAGGAGGAATGTGGGTTGACCCCATAACTTAGTTTTATTGTCATCTACTAATTTGAGAGGAACAAAAGCTATCAAGTACATAAATTCATCAGTTTGAGATGTGTTTGTAAAGGCTGTGTCCTGCACTGCCATCAAATCCCCCCACTTTCACATTAGCTTTAAATCTGAGACGAGATCGATGTCAATGATTTTTAAAATGCTTTGTAGGGTAATGTTTAATAGCTCCTGTAGGTTAACCTCTGCAGATAGTTCACTTACAGATACATTTAGTGAAAAAAGTTTTCTCAGAGTAGTCTCAGAGTCTTGACGAATGGAAAATAGTTCTTAGATTGCTTATTGATAAAACTGCGGAGAATATTATAATTTCTTTCAGAAAGGTCAAGGTCAAAATATAAAGCAAGAACTTGATGAGGACTTAAAGGCGGGTGATGCTGACTTGTTAATGTTGATCCCCTTGAAATATTGCAAAACTAAGTTCTCCAACGGAGCGTGAATTTATCAGATCTTGAACTCTACGTTTTTTTGTCTTTATAGATGCTTCCTCAAACCTTACTAAAGGTCTCTTGCGACGAGTTTCTTCCTGCGGCTCTCCAGTGTTTCTTGATGGTATTGGTTGAAGATTGCTTTCTGTGTCAGTTGGTATCAACAGTTCTTTTTTTTAAATTCTTTATTCTCAATTCGGTAATCTATTTTAAGTAGTTTAACAATTCTTACTATGCATATGTATCCTAATTTGGAGAATAGTTAGTGACATTTTTATTTAGTGAAAAAAAATAGAGAGAAATGCCACTTCAAAATTTACACTCTTGGATAGACAAGCATTTCGTACATTACATTTTTTTAAAAATTCAATTTTTTACAAAGAAATATATGTGCATATCAATAAGAGATAACATAAATTCATAAAATTAAAAGTTAAAAAAGTTAAAAGTTGATAGAGAACTCAAATAATGAAGCGTAACTGTTGCAACGCAACATGACATCTAAACAAAGATTGTCAATCAATTGCCGGGATAATTCCATCAATAAAATTCCGTCGGCAAAGCGTGAAGCAACTCGCAAAAGGTGCATAGGCAAAATTCTATGTTTTGTCTATGGCCCCTCCCACTACAAAGGAAGAACACAAGATAAAAGGAAAAGAGGAAAGAAAGAGAAAGGGAACTATCAATAGTTGCTTTGGTATGCACATTCTATTAATCGCCGATTGGGGAAATGAACTCTGAGGTCAATGACCGGCGGACCGGTTGCATAATACGCTGTGACAACGCCGTTCATGCTCAGCTGTTTCCTAAACTGCATCAACTGCGGAATTAAGAAGCAATGACCGAGATGCACTTTCAAGGCCATGACATCGATAGTTTTCGTTAGAGATGAAGAAAAAATTGTAACACTCTCCAGTAGACCACCGAAAAGAAAGGTCAAAATAAATATACACATATAATATCAATTCAATCGGTTCGTGTTTTCCTTTTTGTAAGAGTATTTAAAATAGCTGACTAGATCCAGTGGCGCCAGTTGCCCTTGGGGTATTTATTTAAATTTCATTTTTTTTTAAAGAAAGTCCTCGCGAAGTTTGCTAGTTTCTACGCGAAACATTAAAAGTTGATAGAGAACTCAAATAATGAAGCGTAACAAAATTTCGATTTCATTGTGATTAATCGCAAGAAGCCACGATTTTACTTTTTTTAGAAATACGGACGCAGTTCTAATAATTCGTATATTCTCAGGTAGACTATTAAATAGTTTGCAGGAAACAATTGAGAAAAAGTTCTTTAGCTTGATGTGTGAAAAGGCGGAATATGTAAGACGGTACCAGTATTGCTCCGTAGATTGTGGGTGTCAGATATAGGGCTCTGCATATAGCCACCTCTTATGAAGAATATTTTGAGGACTTCTCTATGGAGTGGGTTAGGCGAGCTGATTTGCATACTTTTCTTATTGCGGACTTTTGTAGGGCAGTTAGCTGCTGTAGTTTATTGAGGTATGTACCTCCCCATGCGCTTATTCCATACTGGAGTCTAGAGTGAAAAATCCAAAAGTAAATTGTTTTTTGGGTCGGAGCAGAGCAGTAATTCCTAAGACGGTAAAAGATGCGTAGAGAAGATTGCAGATACTTTTTCAAACTTAAGATGTGTTCGCTTCAACTCAAATTTCGATCACTAATAACACCTAGATATTTATAGTGCTCAACTAATTCTATATTGAAGCAATTCGAGTTGCAGCTAATATTTTCGTTATATAGGATATTGGAATTTTGCACATCACAAAAACACAGTTTAGCAAGATATGTCTACAACAGGTAGATGCATGAAATATAATGCCAAAGTCTGGGGAATCGTTCACTATTAGACTGAAATACATCAATTTAGTCTTATTGCTTACTACTAACTTGTGTTTAGCTTGTGTGCAGCTAGATTTAAAAGGTTGGTTGATCCATATGCAAATGCAAAATCGTCGGCAAAAGTCTTTACATTACCAATACCATAGGAACAAAATAGGGCCAAGAACCTATATTGATTATCTTTGAACTACTTAAATTATTCCCGATTTTTACCGTTTGTGTTCTGTTTTTTAAATAAGATGCAAACCAATCTAAGATAAAACCGCAAAACCCCGCAGAATGCAATTTTTCCAAGAAAATGGTGTGGTCAACGATGTCGAAGGCTTTAGTAATATCTACAAAGAGTCCGGCGCAACATTTTTTAACATAAAGCCCTATGTGAGCATCTTCCGTAGAGAGGCTTTCTCTAAACCCAAACTGCCTTTCGCTGAAGAAATTTATATCATTAAGATATTTCAGAACTCTGCTTTTAACGGTTTTCTCGAATATCTTCGATATTGTAGGGAGTAAGGAAATGGGTCTGTAGGTGCTTTTCTCTTGTCTGTTGCCCTTTTTATAAATAGGAATTATATTGGCACATTGTAACAAATCGGGAAAATTTCCAGAAAAGATACTCAAATTAAAAATATGAGCCAAAATATCAACGACATTAAGGTCAATTTGTTTCATTACAATGTTAGAAATACCATCGTTACCACAAGAATTTGAATTGTTGAGACTGTTTATTATTTTAACAGCTCAAACCCTGTAATGGGTTCAAAGAAGAAGCTGTTCCTTACAGGTGTGTGGTCCCCAAGGCCAGATGCAGAGCAACAGCTGCAGACGCTTGGAGGGTCTGATGGGAAAGATATTTGTCACACTGAAGCAAAGTAGTCATTATTAAACTCGTTAGCAACTGCTGTGGGATCGGTGGTTTCAACATTCTCATTTTTTAGAACAATTGATTTACTATGGTTTTTAGCTTTGCGATTAATAATGCTATTTACAACCTCCCATTGTTTTTTTAAGGTTTCCTGTGAATTTTTTATTCTACTTTGATAGTAAATATCACGGTAGACTTTAATTTCGTTATTAATTTTTTGGCACATGTGGTTATAACGTCTTTTCAAAACAAGGTTATGTGGGTGTTTGCAACATTTATTACGTAGATTGTGCTTAAGTTTAATTTTTTTGAGAAGAGGTTTGTTCATCCAGGGCTTAAGTTTGGTTTCCGATCTTCTGTGCTCGATGGAAAAGCTACAGATATCAATATAACCAACTAGAATTTTTAAGAATAGTTCATACGCCTGTGAAGCATTTTTAATGGTGTAGACTTCTTCTCAACTTTCACGCAGCAGCGTATCGTTAAATTCTCTATAGTTTATTTTAGTTACCTTAAGAGGAGCGGTAACAATAGACCTTTTGTTGTTAAAGATACTTAGGACTAAACCGGTCAAACAATGATCAGTAATTTTCAGATCAAAGTTAACACCAGCGAAAAGATTGGTTTCTAATTTCTTAAAACGACCAAATACATGATCAAGGCAAGTATTAGAAATCGGTCTTGTAGGTTCATTAATGAACGATTTTAAACCATGCTCTGCCATTAAGAATGCATATATGTCAACTGCAGCGTTACAACTTAAAATGTCCACATTAAAGTCGCCAATAATAAATTTTGCCGCCTTTTCATTGCGCAAGAAAGCTGTGAACTCTTCTAAAAACAATTATAAAGACATAAACTGAACTCTATACACACAAATAATGTTAAAATTTTCTTTGCAAATGACGCAGGAGATTTTTATGATATCAGCATTATTCAAACTATAACAGTCAACCTTAAACTCATCATTACGCAAATACGAATTACTGACGAATACGCCTACTCCTCCCGCGGAATACGAATCAAACGTGTTAGCGTAAAACTCGTAGTTTGGAATTTTGTAGTCTTCTTTTTCGCATGAATAAACCCATATCTCGGACAAAAAAATAAAGTCTGGCAAATTCACAAAGCCTACAATATCACAGAGTAATCAAAATTTTGCCGCATGCTTCTCATGTTTTGATGAACAATGAAAACTGATATTTCATTCTTTTTGTAACCGCCTTGAATGTCGCTTATATAAATATTTGCGGTTTCTAGAGCAATCATTCCACTTTCTGCTCATCTCTAAACAATAGGCTTCACCTGCGTGTCTAATTTTGGCATTTAAACTATCAGAACAGTCATTTAAATTTAAACGGGATTTCACTTTATTGATAACTTTATACAGTTTTTCTGAATTTGGAATTGAAATCCAATCATCGTTAACCAAATCACAGTTTCGAATCGTTGCGCCGAATTTTTTTTAAAGCTTATTTAAAATGAAAAAATACTTTCTTTTTATTTTTTTAACAATTCACTTTATCACGTTATATATTTTAATATATCTAAATAAAATTGTTACTAATACATAACAAACCGTCTTCCAAATTCGACATGGTTTTAGTTCCAAATTTTGCAGGCACTAAAACAAAGCAACACTTCTTCACAACAAGCAAAATAGAAACTAATAAAATTGCAACATGATCGTTGTACCCAATGCAGTGTTACCGCAAGTACCGTTATGTGTTAAGAGAAAATAATTTTGTTTTTGTTTAATTGAGTCATTTTTATACAATAATACACCGTTTATTGAGTTAAAGGGTTGCCGCACTACGCGCCGTCGTCTTACGACATTTCCTCAAAGAAGAGGAAATATAACCGAAAAAGAAATTTATTATTGGACGGCTAAGCACAAGTGCCCAGAACCTACAAAGAGCAACTGAGTTAAAGAATTTTTGCGTATTCACTACTGACAAACGATAATAATATGCGAAATCAATTCCACAAAACAGGGAAGAGTTCCCATCCAGAAAAAGGAAGAAAAAACGTCTGGCTATATTGCTACGTGATTTTACGTAGAGTAGATAGTACGAAAAATATGTGTAAATAGACAATAGAAGGACAGTAGTTCAAGACTTTACCTTCTTCGGAATAAACATCACCTTACGAATGACACCATCGGAGAAATTCTAATTCTTCTTCGACTAATAATCCTTGGTCGAGCATTTGATTCTACTTGCGAGGAGGGCAAATAAAGTCATTGACAACAGATTTCAATAGACTTAATCAAAAATATGGATGAAAATATGTTCTCTAGCTGAAATCCTTCAGGTTTGAGACAAGAATGAAACTAAACCTGCGTTTTAAAAATCATGCTACCACGAATAACCAGAGTGAATTAGTATCATGTTATTATTTGATATTTAGAGAATAAATTAATGAGAAGCTCTCTCAGTTGAAACGATAAAAACCAAAACTAATTTTATTTAAAAAAAAAGGAATTTCCATGAAAGAATGTAAAAACCCCAACAACACGTTCAGGGTTTCAAATAAATATTTAACTGCTTCAAATACTGCAGTTAAGATATTAATTCCTGAATTTCCCAGAATAAAAAGTGCGATAAACTAGCGAGTTTCATTTATTTTATGTGTTGGTATTTTGTGAAACCAATACCAAAAAAAAAAGTACAAAATCAACAACAATTAATGGAAAGCAAACTGAATGCTACATCGTTCACTTAATTGATGTCTTGTTGAAACGTATTGAAACAAAAACAAAAACAAAAGAAAACAATAAGACTCTTACTTACCCTTTGATTCACTCATCCTCAGCTGATTGTTTCATTTGAATATCGTACCTCTTTAGTAGTAGTTGTGCATATAAATTAAACAAATTAAAGTATCAATTCAATGTCGCGTTGAGTTCGTGCTTTGCGAAACATATAGCACTTATGAATGTATCTG
Organism: Volucella zonaria; assembly: GCA_963966105.1. NCBI lineage: Eukaryota > Metazoa > Arthropoda > Insecta > Diptera > Syrphidae > Volucella > Volucella zonaria. The sequence continues at coordinate 164,783,461 of OZ014532.1, forward strand.
GAAAAATATATTGTTCACAAATTTCTTCCACAGTCGTTTGGGTTGTCTTATTGTCATTTATAATAAAGTCAATTAATGCACCATTAAAATGTGATAAATGCTTAATTTTATGAGCTAAGGATTTCGAATCACTTGTAAGAAACAATCACAGTATTTTTTCTTTTAGAAGGAAATAATAATGTTTCATCTAGCTAATTGGAAGTAGTTTTGGAAAAAAAAAAAAAAAAAAACTTTTAAATTTGGCCGCAAATTTCTGTATCTTCTGCATGTAATAACTATTACGTCGTCTCGCTATCGTATCCCTGTCAGTCGTTATACATTCCATCGACTAAGAAGTCCATTCTACGGTAGTGGCGAGTGGACCAGAAATCTCTGAACCGACGATATGCTACTATAATAACACCCATAAGGATAGGAACAGCGAAAATAATTAAAACGAATGGTATTATGTAGTCTCTATGATTGCGATAGAGGCCACCATTGAACTCTTGTGATGGCTGTGCAATTGGTTGCTCTGGCTCATCAACGCTTAATTTTGGTAATGCTGGCTTGGTTTCAACTGGAAGTATGCTGGATGAATGCTGCGGGACAACATGGGCTATTTCTGGCATATCCTCGACACTGTATGTAATTTGTGGTTTTTTAGGTTTTTCTGTTGTCGTTGTTGTTGTTGTGGTCGTTGTAGTTGTAGTTGTGGTCGTCGTAGTTGTTGTTGAAGTGGTAGACGTTGAAGACGTATTAAGCTTAGTTGAAGGCGTTGTTACAGGTTTTAAGATCGTAATTGTAGTACTTTGAATTCCATGCGAAGTCAATGGGCTTTCAGCAGTTGCATTTTTATTAGCAGCGGTTGTATTAAGATGGCTCTCCAATGTTGTACTGTTGGCAATTGTAGTACTACTGCCAGTACTACCGCCCGGTAGTTTTGTTGTATTAACAATCTCAGTTGGGCGTTCTGTAACAACAATAGCTTTGGTTTGAGTGTCATTTTTTACTCCGTCTTTAACAACAGTTAAATTTGTTACTCCTGATCCTTCAGTAGCAATTTTCAGAGTTAACGTGTCACTCGCACTACTGCTGGTGATGTTCAAATCGGTTGGAGCAATTTTACGTATTAGAATCCGTTCGCCATTTTTCTTTAGTTTATTTTCTTTTTGGAACGCCTCCACATCTTGCAATTGAACTTCAGCCAAGTCAGCACTTTTTAGATTTTTCATTTCTGAATTGAGAATACTTGTTATGGTGGCATTGCTTGGTATTAAATAAATGCTTATGAAAAGCATAACAACGTATTTTAACAACATTTTGCGAGTAATTTTTTTAGAACTTGAAGAAATGCTAATTTTAAATAGACTGAATTATTAGAATACAAACATCACAAATCTTTTGTGTGTGCTTTTTCGTTTTATTTCTTTGACTGTCAATTGCCTAATCAGCTGTTTATTGAGGATGTCACTTGTTGACAGCCATTTTGAACAGGGTGTATATGTAACTGGGATAAATTATATTTTTAGATAACAATCTCAGAAAAGAACTTAATGCTCACTTGAAGATTTCAGAACAAAAAGGGTCAAGTTAAGTAAAACTTGTAGAAAAGTTGTTAACAAGTGACATTAATAGACTGTTCGCCTATTTGTGTAGTGGAAGATTCTATTCGGGAAAATGTACTGCCCAATATAAGTTTATTGAACTTAAAAATCGTCTTAAAACCTTAACGCTGTGTCCCCACTAGCTATGAAACAAAGCGTGCTATATTTATCGTTAATGGAGACCGCCATTAACTGTCTTAATTTTATAGCCTGCGATAAAAGCGTGGACTTATTGCTTACTTTTTATAGCATGCGATAATAGCAAACAGAGCTGTCATTTAAACGTTCTTTATAAACAAATCTAATTTTTTTGTCCATTGCAATAGTCATTTTAACTAAAAATGTCCACCAAAGACAATTTGGCATCTGCTCTGCTTTTGTTGTATGCTATGAGTTTATATTGTAGGTAGTAGAGAAGCATTGTAAGGCATATGACATACGATATTCCTATGATGTGTTTTTTTTTTTTTTGTATATAACACGCGAACGTAAGCGACTAAAAGGAACTTGCTGTCGACGTGCTTCTTCGTTCTAGAGCGTGCCGGCTCTTGTCATTTAAAATTTAAGCTTTCAGTTGATCAAGGAAATGTATACGTGTTATCCACTTGCTTAGACAACTGGGCAACTTCATCGAAGTATAGTTTTATGAAGGAACTGTCTTACCATTAACAAAGACGTCTTAACAGTCAAGGAATTGCTGAATCGAAGGACAAATTTTTGTTTTGCTATGAATCCCAGCATTTTGAAGGCCCTCTAATTGACAAGTTTAGCAAACTTATTAGTACAATATTTATTGGTTTGTGGAATTTTCACAACTTTCTTGAAAATGCACTTTTGATATGTCTTCAAACTGATGTCAAATGATACCTAATTAAAAATCATTTTCCAATAGGGCAAATTCTTTGCTGAGTACGATTTTAGAACAATGAAGAATAGACCGAAAGTTTTATTTCTAATATTTGCATATGGTATTGGCAAAAATCAACCTGAAAATTGTTCTCAACTGGGAAACTGAGGGTTCGCTAAATCATACCTTGCCGAAAACCTGAATTTTTAAAAAACCACATCCGTTTGAGCTTTGATGAGACTGAATTACAGCAAACTTTGTCGGAAACTTTATTCTAGGTTCGGATTAGATATGAGAGCCGTTGAACTGATTCGGAACTACCTCAGCGGAAGATTTCAGCAAGTTTCCTTAATCGGAGATACTTCTGCCATGCTGGGACTTTGTAAAGGCGTTCCACAAGGCTCAATCCTTTGACAGTAATTAGGAATTCAAGGCAATAAAACTCTTGGCAGATTGTCATGGTCTTCTGCTTAATCCTAAAAAGTCCTCTCGCTTACGAATAGGCAAGTGCACCGGGATTGTTGACGAATACCCTCATGTTTATTTATCTAGAGAGAAGATTTCTTTCTCTGAAACAGTAAAAATCTTGGAATTGTTTTAAACAAGACAGCTGCTTAAAATAATTCCAAGACAGCCTGTGATTATGTGGAAATATTTGTACAACGTTGCGCATGTTGTGGACTACCAGTACTGCAAATAAGCTACTGTTATGTAGTCTACAGTTCCCTTGATTCGCTATCTTTTCGTAAATTAGAACTTGATTTCAACGCTAAGTTTTCTATTTACGAATGTTCGATCATATTGCTACGTCCAGACGATCAATCGTAGGGTGTTCGCTACAGTAATTCCTGAACTATCGTATCAGAGACCCAATTATTTATACTTTGAGCTGCAATTTCCTTGATCTTACAGGGCTGGTAATTTAATTCCTCCTTGTCATAAATACTTATTAGCCGTCTGTTCTTTGTTCACGCTGTTAGGTTTTGTAACTTGCGTATGACGACAAGACATTTGGGTATTCTCTCTTCAACCATATTAAAAATCTGAGAAGCAAACTGGGGCACAAACAATCAACAAAATACTGATTGGATAAGTTTAATATGAATATTTAAAAAATTATTATTATTATTATTATTATTATTATTATTATTATTATTATTATTATTATTATTATTATTATTATCAAGGGAACGATACAAATTAATTTGTAGGGTCCGGGATTTAACGCCGGGGTACTATGCCCAGGTGGCGCGTTTGGTCAACAGCACACGGAGTACTGACTTCCCATGTGGTCATAGTTGAAGTTTCTTTTCCCAAAAATTTCCCATATCCTGACTTTCGCCATCTTGCTCTAATCTGTTTGTTCTTAAGTTGATATCATTCGGTCCTTTTATGATTCGATAGGAGAGTGAAAGATTTCATCATTGGGTTAGAGAATTCCTAGTAAGATTCTACGTATTGAATATTCATATCATTCCGGTCAAATATACTCTCTAAGAGCTTAAAGAGGAATTGTGCATATGGAGGACACTGCAGTTTGTTGATATACATATGTACTCGTATACTGGCGAGTGCTATTGATAAGTTTAAAATGTGGTAAACGGTAAGAATGACGTGTTTTGGCTTACAGACCAATTCAGAGCCGAATCGCGTAAAAGAAAGCAGTAATATAATCATAATTGATCCGGAGCATTTAGAAACCCAATCTGTCGACAGATTTCTTTACCTTGTCGCTTAATTATCTTATAATTTAAAAAAGCACGTTTTACAAAGCTTTGTATAAACTGCTTAAATAATTAATGGGGATTCTTTAAAAAGGATCTTCAATAACTTTAATCACGTCTTAGCTGTTATGAAATTGCATACTTTCCACAGCTATTTTTATTGAAAACCATCCCCAGACATTTTGGATTATGTTGATTTTTTACAAGAACTTCGTTTCTGGTACCGGTGTTTTTGAAGAATCCATCATATATCTTCGAACATTTCGTGGGAATTAATTTTGTGGGTTTCTTAAAATTTTTCCAGTCTTCTAAAGTCACCATGTCGATATTGCTATAAATGGAAATAACAACGCATACTCTGACCGAGCCCAAAATGGTATGACCGCGCGTGAAAGTAGTGTGGGAAAGTTTTGCAACTTTTATCACTCATGTTGATTCGTTACTGTGCTTTCCAGATTTTATTTTTGTTTCTGAAATCTGGATTTATGGGTTTGAAAAAGAGGATTTCAATTCCCGTGCCAATACTAATGAAAATTACGCTACAGGTGATGATAGCTGTTTTACAAAAGAGAAAGGGGAATACTTTATTCACCAAGTCCTTTGCATGGATTTTTTGTGTGCCGATGTATTAAAAGTTTCCATTGAAATTAACCAAGAGATCTATGTGTTTATACTTACATTGCAAATGTTTGATGTTTCTAAGTTTATAGAAGAATTTTGCGTGTGTCCTAGAAAATGAAAAATCAAAAAAATGTAATTGTTTTAGAGATTCCAATTTTAATATTTTAGAAAATAGTGAATTTTGGAGTGTAATTTACAGAACAGTTACTCAGACTTACGTGACAACAAAAACACAGTACTTGAAAGACCATCACATGGAGTCAGATTTCTCGATTTTTATTGAGTGCCAATAATGTTAAAAGTACATGATATAGATTTTTTCTTATAATTTTGTGACGACCGACACCACTTGACCTATCACCCGTTTCCGGCTTGACGTTAATTTTTGGGGCAACCTGTATAAATATATATGTATATTAGTCATATCTTTGAAAATTTGTAAAAAATACGATGGATAGTTATCTTTCAAAAACTAAGTTTTTGAGGTAGAGTGCTCAATTTGGTTTTCTAAAAGGTAAGTCGACCGAAAATGCACTTCTACAGTTTTGCGACAAAGTAATGGCTAACCTCGATGGTAAAAACTAAACTGCTGGTTTATTTATTGATTGATATGGTCCACTCCATAAACTTGAAAAAATAGGATTTCGTTAGATTGGTTCAGGTCGTACCTGAAAAATAAGTCACAAAGAATGAAGATTGAGGAAATTACAAGCGATCTTATGATATTCAATTTAGGGGTACCCCAAGGCTCTGCTTAAGTCCTATTCTCTTTCTTATCTATACTAACTCTCTTTTTGTACTTAATTTTAAAGGCGCACCAATGTACGTTTCTCATATGATTATAGTGCCAAGACTAAGATTATGTTTTTTAGAATGTCGTCTACACTTAAGTTAAGGTTTACTTTCTTACACCAGAGTGCCGAAAATTCAAACTTCGTACTTGCAATTGTAAGTCTGGGTTATCTTCTACGTTTAATGGCAGCCTTATCTACAGTTATAAATGTTTCCGGATGGAAAATTTTAATGAATTTAAATACCGGGGTCCTATGATTGAATCACGAATGAACTTCTCGAAACATATAGAAGCTTTTCGAAATTATTTTCGTTGCACACTTAGGCATTTCTTCTGTTCAAGTAATTATTTGCTGTTAAAAATGATATATAGTGGTATTATTCATTCGAAATTACAATATGGTATTGCTTTCAGAGGAGATAATTTTAAAACTACAGAAATACATATATCCTTCGAAAATTATGACATAAACCTGTGAGATATCCTAGTTACCCTTTGTTATGTGACTTAAAAATTCTTCCTGTCCGTCATTTATATTGCTTTAAGGTTGATGAGTATTGGCATAACAAACATGCAAACATACATACATACTAAATGCTACTCAATTTGGCAGTTTATCACTCGCTCTCATCTTGAGCACCTCAATGAAGTAATAAATTTGACTCCAACAAATTAGTGTAATTTAAAACCATGTAACTTATTTTAAAGAATAAACTCTTGAATTATAAAGTTATTAAATCTAGTGTTTCTTATCATATTAGTACATAACAGAAATTGGCGACGAGAATCAATAAAAATCCACGTGGTAAAAAAAAAAACTGGTTTATACAAGGAGGCAAATTCATCATCCAATTTTGTTTTTGAATTCCTTTTTTACTTAAAAAAAAAACCATTTTGAGTGATGAAAATCTTTATTTGGACCTTTACAATTGTTTCTGTTAAGTGCAAAAGATGATATCCGCCAAGTGGCTGCCGCCAGTGTTGATACATATTTGTGCCCGTTTTATCTCATTTTCCATGACTTTCCTCAAGATTTCCGATGATAACTGTTCGCATTCCTGTCGAATATTCTCCTTAATTGTCTGAGGCTTGTTGGCAAAAACCCGCGATTTCAATTATTAGTGAAAGAATTCTGGGATGGTTAAATTGGGCGATCTTGCTGGTCATGCCTTCCTTCACAATATCCCTTGTGGCTCGTGCTGTATGTGCGGTTGCACCGTCTTATTGAAACCAAATTTTCACCAAGCCCCGCTCATCCAATGCCGGCAGTAAGAAGTCGTTTATTATGGCTCTGTAGCGTTCGCCAGTAACAGTGACCGTATTGCCGATGGCGTCCTCAAAAAAATACGGCCCAACCACTCCTCCCGCGTGAACGCCGCACCACCCTGTGGCTTTGAGTGGATGTAATGGCTCCACGTGCATCATACGCGGATTTTCAGTGCCTCAGAAACGAAGATTTTGATTACTGACGTAACAGCTTAAGTGGAAATGCGCCTCGTCGCTCATGATGATTTTCGACACAAAATCGTCCTTTTCGTTGTTGACATTGTGGATGGCTTTACAGTAATTCACATGCGTTACAGTAATTCAGGAGGCATTAACTGATGCACTGTTGGAACATGTGTAAAACTTTCACTAAAATTAGTTGCAGGGTCCGTCTGGTGATACCCAATTGCATGGCTCGTCGCCTGGTTGATGTTTCTTCGTTCTCAGCGACATCGGCAGCCATAGCCGCGATATTCTCATCCGAACGACCAGTGCGGTGACGGCCACGCCCTACATGGTATCCTGTGCTTCCACTCTGTTCGAGTTCAGTAGCTAAACACCGGAATGTTTGCACAGTTGGCGCGACATGATTAGGAAATCGACGTCGAAATTCACGCTGTGCTAACACCACCGACCGATTATTGGTCAAAAACAACGACACAATTATTCCACGCTCTTGTGGAGTATAGGGCTCCATTGCTTGTTTGTTTGTATACTGCAGCTGTCTAGTTCACAAATGTCAAATATGATTGACGTACGAAACCATTTGCAAAAATTACACCATCTTCCGATAGGGTGATTAATTTTGCACCTTGTACTTATGGTTCATTTGCATTAGAACACATATACGAGTACATATATGTAATACTTTTTTTGTGTGCTGAACTGAGGCTGAAGATTTAAAAAAAAACCCTAAAAGAAAGTATTACTTGTCAAAATATTTTTTTTGAAAATTTAGTAAAGCAGTTAAATCAGAACAAGGTATTAGTTCAGAAAGCATCAAGTACGTGCCTCCATTCTATGCTTTTGACAAAGAAAAAAATTCCTGGGATGGCTATGAACACCAGCTCCAGCAGCACTTCACAGCGTATGATGTATCTTGCGATCTGAATTGGGGCTCCTATTTTTTGTCATGGCTCGGAGCAGAAACGTGTGCACTCTTAGGTAAATTATGTATATGGATCAACAGACTTAACAATACAGTCATTTGCCGAATTAATTGCGAAACTTTCAAGTTATTTTAAATCGAAACTTCATGTATTTACTTCCCGCTATAATTTCTATAAAAGACGCATGCAAAGAGGTCAATTCTATGCCGAGTGGATTGCCAAGTTCAGAGGATTTGCTAAAAATTGTGATTTCAAGTGTTTTAATCAGCGATGTACCACTGAGTACATGGATGAGATGATAAGAGATTCTATCATCTTGCATACGCCGCACGATGCAGTGCATACAGCAGCGCTCCAGAAGATAAAGCCAAATCTCGAGGAAGTTAAAATCATTGCCGAAGCATTTGAAGCCATACAAAAGTCTATGCAGTTACTTAAAAGTGATCATATTGATGCAATTATTATTTTTTTTTTTTTTTAAGAACACATGCCTCAGCATGTGTCAAGTTTTTTTTTAAATGGGATAGAGACTAAATTCTTAGTGGAAGTTGGCTTGATGTTGATTTCTAGTCAACTACTTGTCTTATTTGATTTTCGTTAACTGAAAAAATGGGATGAAATGTCTTTCGGGCGAGGCTGGGATTCGAACACCGAACCTTCCGATTTGGAAGCCAGTCCACTACCACCAGTTGTAAAAGAATGCACTCCTTTTTGAATGCAATCTTTGAAGAATTCGTTATGAGACGTTTGCGTGAAGCAATTCGCCGAAAGAGACCAGAATTGTGGGCAGAAATCTCGTGGATTTTGCACCACGATGACGCACCGTCGCACAGTGCCATCATTATTCGTAATTTTTTGACGAAAAATACAACAAATACCATCCAACAGAAAGCGAATTCACCTGATTTGGCTCCCTGTAACTTGTTTCTGTTCAATCGAGTTAAAAAACCACTACGGGGAACGCGTTTCAGCAGCCGAGAAGAAGTAATGGAAAAATCGCAGGAAGCACTGATGGACATACCGAAAACCGAATGTAAAAAATGTTTCGAGGATTGGATCAAGCGCTGGCATAAGTGTGTTGCAGTCGGTGGGGATTACTTTGAAGGGGGCAATATAGATTTAGATGAATAAACTTGTATTTTAAATTTTCTGAATAATTCCGGAAAACTTTTGATCAAGGCGGGATATAAACACATCAAACTAAATGTGCACTGCATATGTAATGTATGTACTATGTTGATGTACATATGTAAATGCAAATATTGCCATAATAAAAAATTAAACAATCACAAAAGAATGCAAAAGAGTGCAAAGAATGCGAAAAAATTCATGAATTCAAAAATGATTGCATTCTATTGAATGGTAAGAAAATGAATGCAATCATAACATCGCGAAATGAATGCTGATTGCATTCGATTTCGTTGCATTATTTTTTAAAATCAATCAATGCAACCAGTATTTTGAATTCATTGTATCTTTTTTTGAGAATGCATTCAAAACTGATTGCATTCTTTATAACTCACTCACAACTGACGTCGTCAGCCCATAGCAGCCGTCAATGTGCGAAGGTTAGAGGCAGAAGTAGAAACCGTAGCTTTGGTAAAAGTAAACAGCAAAAATATCATAGCAATGCTAATGAGAAATCTTGTCCAGACTGTTTTGTTCATCGTAAAAAATTAAGCTGTAAATTTCTGAATGCCATATGCAGAAAGTTCAATAGAAAGGGTCATATTGCTCACGTCTGTTATCTTTATAACAACAATAATTCTCGCAGTTATTCTTCACACCACAATAGTTCCGCTTACCAAAATCAGGTATACTACATATATAACGTTACAGAAGAAAGAATTTTTTCAATTCAGAAGTCAATGCAAGTAGAGGGCAGCAATTTATTTCTGAATTTAAATGTAAATGGACGAGACGTTAAATTTTTGTTATCTATAGTTGGTCTGTCAGGATTTAATGAAATTATGAAACCAAATTATTGTGAAACTAACCGCCGTAGTGGTGGAATAGAAGTTCCTTTGCTAGGTAAAGTTATGGTGAATGTGGAATTGAATGGAATAACAAAGCAATTGCCCTTGCTTATCACCAAAATCGCGCATGGTGATAATACATATATTTGGTTGGAACTGGGCAGACGCTTTTCGAATGAGAGTTAATTTTGGTTTGGTAGTGCCAATGAGTCAGAGGTGTTAGAAAGTGTGCATTCGATAGAGTATATAAGCATGCAATAACCAATTCCTTTTGCACAGATTAACGCATTTAAATTGGAAGCAACACGCCTTGAAGAAGAGGGGATTTGGCAGAAAATCCGATTCAGTGAGTGCGCAGCCCTGTAGTACCAGTGTTAAAAGCCACTAAGAATTTGTGGCGACTTCAAAGTGACTGTTAATCCGCAACTGGAAATTGATCAGCACCCCCTTCCGCGCCCGGAGGAGATGTTCAGAGATGCAGATAGAGTTAGAGGAGAAGTCACAGCAATATGTCGTAGTAAATACCATCTTAGGTTTGTACAAGTTTTTATGTCTTCTATTCGGTGTAGCTGCTGTGCCTGCAATATTTCAGCGAACTTTGGAATCTATCTTAGAAAGAGTTACACGCGCCATTTTTTTTGATGAAATTTTGGTTACAGGTGCCACTATCCAAGAGCATATGGTATGTCGAACTTAGAGGCCGTGTTTAAGCATTCTTCGGTGCATGGTCTTCGAGTTAATCTTCGAAAATGCGAGTTCATGAAGTCAGAAGTTCAATACTTGGGCATAAGACCATTGGAAAGGAAATTGGAAGCTATAAAAAAAACTACCTCGCCCAAAAAACATTCATTCAGTCATTTATGGGTAAGATGAACTATTACAACAGTTTTGTAAACAATTTTGTACAAATAGCTAGTCCTCTGAATGCGCCACGTAAACAAAATGCAAAATTTTGTTGGCAAGCTCCGCAAGAAGAAGCATTTTAAAACTTAAAGAAGCAAATTGAAAATCCCACTATTTTGTCTCATTACCAACCAGAATTGCCAATCATTCTAGAAATTGATGCATCGTATTATGGACTGGGTGCAGTTATTTCGCTCATTAATATTGATGGTACAGAAAAGCCAATAGCGTATGCTTCTATAATAAAACTTTAAATAACTCGCAACTTAATTACAGCCAAATTGAAAAAGAAACCTTTTCAGTTATCTTCGGAGTAACGAAATTTAGACAGTACTTATTTGGCCGCAAATTTATTTTATATACAGACCATAAGCCTTTATTAACGTTGTTTCATCCTGGAAAAAAGCTGCCAACAATGACCACAGGTCATTTTAATGAGCTATAATTACGGAATTCGCTACAAGCCTTACAGTAAACATGCCAACGCTAATGCTTTGTCGCGCTTACCAATGGGCTCAGATCCCCATTTTGATGCCATGGAGGAGTCTTGCTCAGAGCTCATTTCGGAGATTGTGGAAAAGGTGGAAAACTTTTCTGTTAATTTTCATGATATTGCTCAAGAAACCCGCCAGGATGCTATGCTAAACAGAGTAAAGTTTTATGTACAAAATGGATGGCCTGAAAAATTATTATCTGAAGAAAAAAAATGGTTGCCCTATTTTAATCGGAGAACTTCGCTCACAACACACAAAGGGGTTATATTGCTGAATAAGGATTACGTTTGAGTAACAGTTCCATTTAAGCTTCAAGACCAAGTTTTGAAAATGCTTCACAGCGGACGCTGGGATATTGCTGGTGACCCTCCATTGATCAAATTCAATGTGCCAATCGTCAGCTGTTGACCCTCCCAGGGAATTGAGGCCACAGCCTCAGAAACCTTGAGAACGTATTCTTAAACCAAATGTGGTTGATTTGTGTTGACGCCCTTTTAAAATTTTCATTTGTAGTTCCGATGAAACCAGCAAAGTTAACAACAACAATAAGAGCAGTTTCAAAAATATTTGCACTAGAGGAACTACCAAAAGTCATTGTAACTGACAATGGTACTCAATTTTCTGCTAAAGAGTTCGAACATTTTTGTTGGTTTAATGGAACACAGCACTTACGCAGAGCACCTTTCCATCCAGTTTCAAACGGAGAGACTGAGCGGTTCGTTCGCACTTTTAAAGCAAACATGCAAAAAATATATGAAGAAGAAAAAGACATTGACACTGCAATTTCAAAATATCTGATGACCTGCCGCACAACACGGAATTCAATTATTGGGAAGAATCCTGCGGAGATGCTTCATGGTCGAGACCAGATGACCCCCTATCACAGACCATTCCTAGCACCAAAGCAAACAATCGTCGTGCATGAGCTGCTTTTGTGGTCAATCAAAATGTTTCTGCCTGCAATTTCACTGAAGGTCCTAAATGGATTAAGGGTACTGTTGTCTCGCAACTGGGTTCAATAACATACTTAGTCCGTACGTCCAAGGGCAATTGGAAACGTCATAAGAATCAGTTACGTGCCAGAGCTAATAATTACAACGCTGATGATAGCCTTACCACTGCTCGAATTTTAGCTGGTGGAATACCAAATGAAAATCAGCAACCGAGTGATGAAATAGGTAATTCATGTAATTTTATTAATGACTTTGTATATTCCAGAGATGTTACCTATAGATGTGAGTTGCCCTCAACAAGCCAAATTTCTACGTTGGGTCAGAGGTCAATTGTTAACCCTGCAATTTCATTTCAATTTCATCCAGACGTTTAGCGCGAATTCGAAAACCATCGGTGCGATTCAAAATTTAATATCAAAAGCGTCTACAACAATTGGTAGGAAAGAATGATGAGTATTGACATAACAAACATATAAACAACATAGTAAATGCTACTCAATTAGGCAGTTGATCTCTCGCTCTCACCCTGAGCACCGCAATGAAGTAATAAATTTGTCTCCAACAAAGTAGTGTAATTTAAAACCATATTACTTATCTTAACGAATAAACTCTTGAATTATAAAGTTATTAAATCTAGTGTCTCTTATCATATTAGTACATAACAAAGGTGTAAAAGTCCTTTTTTATGAAGTCTGGTGATAGTAGTCTCTGATTGATTTCAAACTATAATCTATGTGGTAACTCTTTGTACCCTCTATCTATTCCTCCTTTCCATTCTACTGTATATCGTCTCATCGTCAATTCAACAAGCTTCCCCATTCTTTAATAATAATCACTTAATATATCAAATGTGTAAAAAGTTGGCTTATCAAGTTCTCTCTGACTATCTGGTATAAACTAATTCTTAAGTTTTTCTGGTGGACTATTTGATACTTTAAAGTAAATGTGTTATATTTCGATTCTCTTTAATCGTATTTAATAAAAAATGCTAATATTTGAAATTGTTTTTAAGGTCATCCCACCTAAGTAAACTTAATTTTAAAATTTCTAAAATTTACATTGAAGTGGCACTCAACACTATTTGTATTACTTTTGTGTAAAATATATAGCATGTCAAATGAATTTCTTATATTTCATACCTTATTTCAGTACTATTGCCAAGTTAATTTCTGATTTGTGAAGTAATCCTGAATTGATATACGAAATTTTTAAATAAGAAAATAAATAATAAAATAATAAAAACCATCAGCTCCATTCAAATTCATTTTTACCCGTAAGAAAAAAAAAATTTCGTCCAGCAAAGGTCAGATCGATAATGATCTACACTTGGAATTCAAAGGCGCCGTAGCATATAGTATGTGGGTTTTTCGTCAACCGATAGATTGCAGAATTCTCAACTTTTTGATGGCTGAAAGTCCCGAATTGGACGATCACAGCAAAATTTATTTCTGTTCTCCCTTTGTGTAATTCATTTCCGATTTTTACCATCTTTTAATCATTTTTGTTGATTGCGGATAAAGGGTCTCGGCCGATATTTTTTCTTCCGATTACACACTTTGTAAACTACAAAACATATTGGTTAGATTGTATTAATATTATTATATATTTTTTAGCTCAGCCATTGAAAAAATAAATATATGCAAGGTACAAATGTCATGATATTTCAACAATCGACCGAAAACTATTTTAAATAACATAAACCAGTTCTAAGTAGTAAATTAATAATTATCGCCAACCGATTACGATCAATTAATATTTACAAACATTTTAAATTGGCTATATACGAGTATTTACCTATTTCTGTACGTACTATGAAAACAAAAAAAAAAACCAAAGCTCGTTTAATACTACCAATCAATAAAACGAGTAACGCTTATCGCTTCTTTTTCTTGTTATTATCAGGGAACATTTCGCGCGCAGATTTTAGACCCAGCAGCAACCTATGCCTCTTGAATGCTTGGCTCTTGCGAAATGCTGTGTCAGTTCCATGGAGCCAATCTAAAAGTCCAAGCACTCCATAATTATAGTTAAATCTGGCAAGAGAACTCACAATTAAAATGATAAAAAATATTTAATTTGTTGTATTACTTTGCGTGGTGAAAATCATGAAACTCCGAACTGGTCACAAACGGTAGATGATACCCGGAATGATCACAAAGTGTATTGATTGTGCCAAGGACAAACCAAATCCATGCAATTACTACATGACATCTTGTAACAAAAACACCAAGTAACACCGGCATTAAATTACTGATGACATGTTCAATTGGATTACAGTAAATAGCTGTAACTGCTATTGGCGATGTCCACTCATGATGTTTCTTATGTATCCATTTATAGAACAACTTGTGATGCAAAATTCGATGACTATAGTAGAAGAACACTTCCTCAAGTAAAACAAATCCAATTAAATGTGCGCAGATTGAAAAAAAAGTTGGTAGTTCTCTTAAAGGTGTTAAACCTAATGCGCTGATCATTCTGTAGAAAATATAAAGCACAATTCCTCCAACAATTAGTTGATTAAAAACGATTACCTTGAGAGCCTAAAATAAGAAAATTCAATTTTCTGATTCATTTCTAATTATTCAGCTTACATTTTTAAATCGTTGCCAGTCTAAAGGTTCGTTCGTGCCTACTTGAACTTTGTACTTTCTAAGAACTTGTGGTTTTAATGTCAAATCCATGTAAGTGAAAAGACCACCCACAGTCCAATAGGTAAGTGTGCTAATGATAGCCGTTCCGTGAATCCATATTCTAGTATCATCCTCACCTTCAAAAATAAATAAATCATTTAATTCCACAAAGAAAAAACTCCACACTCAGGCAATCATCACTAGAACCAACCTACCTACGACATCGAGAAATTTGTCCCAATAGTGTTGAAAAAAATTACCAGAACCTTGCCAAAGGCTGATTACTTCATCTGATATTTGGCTAACTGTAGCCATGGCAAAATCAAGTAGTAGGTCTATTGCCAGCTAGCGGTTGACTAAACTTAAAATTGTGTTCAATAATAATTTTGACCTAGTCATTGGTGTCGATTACATTGCTGCCACCATCAGTTTGATTAAACAATTATCTACATGAAGCGCAACAGCAAGGGAACTATTGTATTATTATCGTACTTAGATTTCCGTCACTTAACTAATCTACAGATTTAAATATATTTTTTTTTTAGATCAAACAAATCACCAATTCACTTTGAACGTAAAGCACAATATTTACGTACTCGTACTATGTTCTTTAGGCAAATACAACGCTATACACACGTATACATATGTACATATATGCATACACATTTACTTACCACCAAGGCACTAAAGTTTATAATCAAAGTATTAATACGTGCTAGAAATTTAGATTTTAAACTTATAGAAATTTTGTTATCCCGACTTATCATACGAGCGTATCGATTCATAGATCATCTATTCAAAGCTTTTATAATAAAAAAAAAATTATTATCACCGATGTGGTGACAAAGTAATTGACTCTTGGACCTCTTTATTGATGAGATTTTAAGTATTTCACTTAACAGTTTTCTGTTTTTGGTTTTCTTCATCCAGTTAACTTTCATTATTATCTCTAGATGTGTATGTCTATTTATAGAAGGAACTCAAATCTAAAAGTGGCACGATTTTTCTTCTTCATCATGCCTCTAAGAAACAAGCTTACTTAGGCATTGTTTTGTATTAATTCATTTGAGTGCGAATAATTTGCACTTATGTTCATACATATGTACTACTAGAAATCTGTTGATTTGAGCGAGACAGTTTGAAGACAAATATCTTAACACCAAAACGTTTTTTGCTTTATATGGCAGCAAATTACAATAACTTCTCAGGTGGAGTCAAAACCATGGTAAATTGCCTATCGTGTTCTATAGACACATCGATCGTCAAAACTCTCTGAATACAAAGCTGATGCTCTCGTAAAATGCATCGAGGAGATAATCAATCAATTGCAGACCATCGAATTCCTGCCATGCCTGTAGACTCCTGTGGGGCAAAAGAAAAATTGGATGTACATAAATTCATACGTTCACATAAATCAGTATCACATGGATTAAAGTGGAATAGTACGAAAGTACGACATCGCATATCTCGACGGTTTTCGAGTCGAGTAGTAATTGTTCTTACTTAAAAAAGAAAAAAACAATAATTACGAAAAACTGTTACAAAGTTATTTCGAACTAGAAAACTGTGTATATCGGAATGTGAACTCGATATACGTAATGAAATAATGGAATATTGCCATTATACTGACAGCTGAATCAATAGATAAAATCTTAAGCGTACTAAATATCTGTGAGCAATTTGAAAAACGGACGGAAACGGTCTCGAAACAAGAAACTCTGCCAGGAAAGATTTACTAAACTCATGCAAATCGCACGACTTATTTATTAAACAAGTAGCACTTAATTACGTATTGTAGCGCAAGACAACAACTAGATTAACTTTTATGCAAAATAGTGAGTAAAAGGTTCTAAAGCGATCTTAGGTAAATCACTGTCAATTCAGCATCGACTTTTCTTGGCAGGATTTTTAATAAGGAACCAGAGAGAATCCAATTAAACCAGCATCAGCCGAGAAAATTAACTGGCATACAGTCACCGACTTCTCTTCGAGACGGCAACATCGTTTTTTCTGATTGTGTTCTTTTCGGTCGGTAACACCCCGTTTTTCATTCGTCGGTGCGGTTCCCGCTATTTTCATTTAGCTATTTCATCTGCTTATCTTTTTTTTACATGTAAAAATAAAAAGCAAAAAAAAAAAACAAACCAGGAAAGTGACGGTGAATTACCTGTGGCCTCTAGGCCAAACCCGCTTTTAGGCAATAGGTTCGGCGCGCTAGCCCTTGACGCGCTTGCCGAGCCCATACACAAAAAGAGAACAAAAACTTAATTATACCCATGTAGACCTAAACTGTGGATTTCCAACATACTATATTCCATATCCACTAACCCCAAATTTATAATCATCTTGGCTTCAGATCCAGACAAACCCCTCTCCGCATTTAGCGTAGTTCTCCTCAAAAAAGGAATAGACATTATAAGTACTGGATACGAATACCTACATTACGCAACTACGCGGCGGAAATCTCTGCTCCTCGTAAAATCGCAGAAAATAGCAGATTTAAGCCTTTCGAAAAAACGCTATCTAACATTTGTCTGATTTCTTGCCAACTTTTTCCTAACCTCAACTATTCTAAAGGGACAGCCTATGCGCCATACCTCATAAATGTTCCGGACGATGAAGTCATAAAAGAAATGAAAACGCAAGACATGATTGATGTTTATAAATTTAAAAAGTCAGTTGAAGGTATCCAGCGCAGTACCGGCCTAATCTAATTTACATTTGATCTATTCCATCCATATTGTTTGGAACTATGTGAGAGTTGAAGAATACTTTCCCAACCCAATGCGCCGTCGTAATTGCCAACTGCTGGGTCACACTAGCAAACGATGGAAAAGAAACGCTTCTTGCGAAACATGCGATCACTCCCCCTATAGCCCAGAAAAATGCACTCATGTTCGTTATGCAAACTGCAAAAGCACACGCATCGTCTTCAAAAACGTGCAAAAAAAATACTTGAAAGCGAAAGGGATTCTTAAAATTATTGTAAAACTATTAATAAATATTCTATGGTAGAAGGTTATCAAATTTATAACCGTCAAAATCCGCCTGCAATTCCTAAAACATGCTCTACAATCGGAAAAACCGCAATAGCGGAAGCTATTGCTAAACTCTCCATACAGCATAATATCCCCGTTCCTCAAAACAATACATCTGTAACTCCTCCGCCTCTAAATAAACAAAGACAATACAGGCACTCGTTCCACGATCAATCACGCTTATTCACTTTCACCCACCGTCCAAAACAACAATATCTCTCTTTCTGTTTCACTTCCGATCGATAATGCACTTCAAAAAATGGAATCAAAACAAACTAACCTGACCTTGCCAAAACACGCTCAATCGCAATTCAGCAATCGCAAATTTTCCTTTCTCTTACGATCCAACTAACACAAGATCTCTCAACTATACCTCACAAGAATCATCTTCCACCCCAAATCCATTAGATTCACCTATCACTAAAATCTCCCTAGAACTTATAAAACAAAACTGATATCATATCGTTAACCCCGATATACTCGTAGAACACGATGATGACGACATCTGATCGAAATATGGTATTATTGACATAAACGCAGACTCTGATTTTCGGTGGTTGAATAATGGGGACCTCTCTGGAAGTCCAGATTCTGCAACTTCTGAGCCACGGAGTTACAGAGTAAATGAACTTCATCAAAACCCTTCTACTCCAGTCTTAGCACAATATAATTTCAATCATATTGTACAAAAGTCTTGCCAAACATTTCAACCTTTATTCAGAATTCTCCGATGGAACCTTAACGGTTTTTTTTAATAATTGCCATGAGCTGCAATTACTTATAAAAGACCTGTAATTACCAACCCTGCATTATATCTTTACAAGAAACCCCTACAACCACAAACCCTCACAAACAGTATGCTCCTTATTTCCACAACTTTGTATCTGATAGTACTTCGAAACAAGGCACCGTCCTTCTTGTGCATAGATCCATCTCACACACCTTCAAACATAATGCAGTTGCCGTTCAGATAAACATTGATATTAAATTTACCATTATATCCGCATGTATCCCACCTACACAAAAGTTATATTACACTGATCTTGAAAATATTCTTTCTGGTTTGCTAACCGGTGATTTCAACTCATGGAGTCCATCTTGGGGTTCTACTACATTTACGAGTAACAGTCGGGGCAAATTGATTGAACGTTTTATATCGAACTCAGGGCTAACTATTTTAAACGATGGTCAACCCACTCACTTCTCCACCCACAATATTCTCACATGCGTCGACCTATCACTTGTTTCTGCGTCTCTATCCCCAAAACCACCTGGAACATTTTTGATGATCTCCACGGAAGCGACAACTTCCCCATCGTTGCCACATTACAACTCGGCTCTATCCATCATTTAAATAAACCACAACGAAAATGCTAGCTTGACATAGTAAACTGAGACCTTTTTCAAATGAAAATAGTCAACCAATTAAGCAGGAGACCTATGTCCCAAAACGTAAACAAAGAAGCTGCAACCATTCTAAAAGTTATTCGCCCTGCGGCTAACGATTCTATCCCTCAAACCAAACAAATAAAATGTACGAAATGAAAAACAAAAGGCTTGGCAGCAATTCAAAAAATTCCCCACGGACACCAACCTCATCCACTATAAGAAAGCAAACGCAAAATTTCGTGAAACTGCAAGATCCGAAAAAACATTTGAAAAATTTACAGCTAATATCAACAGAAATTGTGGGCAGACATTAAAATACTGACAGATAACTTCGTACCTCACATAACTAAATCTATCAAAACCGAAACAAATACAATTAGCTGCTCAAGTCAGTTTGCCGAGCATTTCGCAAGAACTTGGGAAATTTCCGCAAGCCATTCGAAATTCCACGCGAATTTCATCTCTGAGAAACACTCTTTTCTAACTAGCTAACCTCCACCTTACTCAACAAACACGTCCCTTATTGAATCTCCCATTGATTTATTGGAACTAGAAAGCTCTCTTAACTCCGTTAAAGCTAAGACGCCCGGATTTGACCGCATCTCTTACGTCATGCTTTAAAACAGTCCTTGCGCTTTAAAAACACGTCGTTTGGCCCTTTTTAACTTCGTCTTTAACAAAGTGGCCACTATTGTCCCTATCCCTAAGCCAAACAAAGACAACTCCTGCATCTCCAATTTCCGCCGAGTCTCCCTTCTCCCACGTACTGGGAAAATATTGGAGAAAATTATGTCAAGAAGATTATTCTGGTTTCTCGAAAAAAATAATCTAATGTGGTGAGAATTTAAGAGAAAAAGGAACTGCCGGGTAGTGGACATTCAAATTTGCATATGAGGAGTTGAGTTGTAATTGAGATCTTGTAGAGGTAAGTTGTGTCTGAGTTTTTGTAGTGTGAAAATAAAGACAGTAAAATAAATACAGTTAAGTGAAAATTTAAAATAACTGCCAGTGTGATTTGTTTTTACAATTTAGATTTCTTACACTAATTAACTGCCGTGAAGTGGCGTTTAGAAAGGGAAGATGTACGACGGATGCTTTGCTGCACCTAGATGAATTTGTTTCAACAACTTTATCCAAAAGAAACCACGCGTCAATTCTCCTAATCGACTTAGAAAAATCTTTTGATAGAACAGGTGCACATGTCATGATTAATGGGGCTTTAGAAAAAAAAAGTCTTCGAATTTCAAACTCCTTGTTTGATATGCCTTGAAAGATCGATCGTCTTCTTACTAGCGACGATCAGTCATCATGCTATGCTATCCCACTTCGATGTGCTTAATGAATAGTCTTCAAAGTAAAAAGTTATAATATATGTACATACTCGTATAAGGAAAGCATGAAATTAATATGCAAAAATTCATACACAAATCTTTACATAGCCTACATTTAGCGTCAACCTTTTTCAGCAATACAAAAAATGTATACTGCACCAAGTCCAATAAATTGACCCCTTTTCCTAAACAGACCTTTTCCCCTCCCAGTCAATTAATTGGACATACTAATCTCTCTTTCCCAACTCACAATAAAGCCTGATTCTATCAAAGGTCTCTCTATCTTCGGATTCCCTCATTTTACTTTTTTCTTTAGCTCCCTCTCTCCCTGCCCTCTTATTCCCCTGTTATCTTGTTTCTCATTTGGCTTAGAGAGACTTGTGGTAATAATTTAAAATACAGGTGGTGGAGGTGGAAAACCTGGGTAGATGAGGTAGATCGTGTGGGAGTGAGTTTAAATATGAATTTGTACAGCGTCTTCCAACAGGGACTTCCGAACTTTTGCAGTTGATAGCTGCTATATTGTTGAAGCTACATCTGTCAAATCGGCTGTCATTTATTTAGTCTGTTTTGCTAAATCACCATGGACAGACATAGCGTTCAACAACACGTGCAAATGATAAAATCGTTTTATCAAAATGGGTGTTCTGTTCGGGTAACGTTTTACGGTCGCCATAATCGTCCTACCGAGAGCACTATTCGCGATGTGGTGGATAAATTTGAGTCCGCTGGTTCAGTAAACGATAAACCATAGATAAACCAACCTAGATGTCAAACTTTCCAGATATTGGAAAATCAAAACCGGTTTCCTACTGATCGCCTCTATCCGTGTGAATACGTGTGAATTGTCATCAACGGCAATTTCCCTCCTATTTTACACAAAACACGCCCATTTTACTCAAAAAACGTCATCGAAATTACACACACGCATGCGAATCGCTCTCATTCTAGCAAATTCTGACAGGTTATAGAAATGGTATAAATATTAGTGCGAAAGTATTAGTAGAGTTTGACATCTAGGTTAGTTTATCTATTCACAAGAACAGCGCCTTTCTCAGACCACAACTTAGCGAATTTTGCGTCGTGACTTGGGCCTACTCCCGTACGAAACTGATCCTAATTTTCATCGAAAAATCATCTTCAGCGATGAGGCCCATTTTTGGATGAATGAGCACAACAACAAACAAAATTGCCGAATTTGGGACGATACCAATCTACATTAGATCCAAGAGCGTCCAATACATCCCGAAAAAGTCACTGTTTGGTGTGGATTTTGGGCTGGCGGAGTCATCGGTCCATATTTTTTTGAGAACGACGTTGGCCAGGCCATCACCGTCAACGGCGAACGCTTTGGCTCAATGATTACCAACTTCTTTTGGCCTGAATTGGATGATATGGACACCAACGACACGTGGTTTCAACAGGGCGGTGCTACGTGCCACACAGCTCACGCTACATTGGAAATTCTGCACGAGTGAGATGATGGGAGCCAACATAACCCATGCCATCGGTCAAATTCAACCTGATTTATGCGCTAGAGTCATGGAAAACTAAACATTTCGGATACGCGCCAGCCACAGAAGCCCCGGCGGACATTTAAACGATGTTATATTCCATACATAATGGCATCGGTAGGCCTTTCAAACTAATAAAAAATTTCGGTGATATCTCACACACACTTTGTTTTATTTACAATAAATTTAAAAATGAGAAGCGCTTACTGAAAGATCCTTTACATATATAAGGAAACGATAATAGGTTTTAATAAGGATTTGAATCACCATATTTTTTTTGGAAGCTACGAGTATGTTGTACTAAATTAAATTAGTGCTCATCGTGATCTAGTCCTATTATGAAGTATGAATAGATTAGACTAGTAGCACAGTTTTGGCAGGAACCCACAGTTGAGTGACGAAAATTAGAGTGGGGAAGAAAGATCGGAAGAAACCTGCAATAGAAAGCAAACTAAGTCAGGGTCGAACAAAGGAAATGAAGAAAAGGGACATTATGAACGAAAGTAAAGAAGAGAACAAAGTAAAAAGATCAATAAGATTTAGTGATATAGAAAGTCAGCTGATCACTTTCGATGTGGACCAGCCGTTCTTAAGATGAATAGTCAAACACCCGGTACCAAGAAGGACGTTCGATTTTTTTTTGCGATCGGAACGGTGTGGTCGTGCTAAATCTTTCCAACTATTAAGATATTATATCTTACAGATATACATGGTGCATACATATATCAATCGGCAAAACAAATGAAAGGATCACGGGAGGCATAAACTAAAGTTGGTGGGTGTAAAGTCCTACGTCCGTTTATATTTTATAAAAAAATATAATAATTATGTTGAAAAAAAAAGAAAGTTAATTAAACCCGCAACAAACAAAGAAACTCGAATTAATTGAAAAACTAGTGAATGAGAATAATAATACATACATATACAGTTGAATCTTAGAAAGATGAACAAATATAAAACATGCTACGTTCATCTTTTCAAATTGTTCCTATCAAATTTAGTTAAAAAAGAACGTATGTATATCTACCAAAAAACATTAAATATCAAATTAATAATCTATTTTATTTAAAAAAAAAAAACCAAAAAAAAGAAAAGTTGTTTATAAAAGGTATAAAAATAGACTTATTTAGACGTTTTTTCTTACAAAAATGCTCTATGGTAGACTGTCGCCCGGAAGAAAGTTGTCTTACAATAGCCTTCTCTCGCAAATTTTTTAAATTTAAAAGTGTATAGTAGAAACATCAGCACCACATTGTTCTACAAATTTCAAGCCGGTGTTGACGGCTGAAATGGCCTCTGCTGGTTTTATTAAATCCACAACCTCGACTACACTTTCTTCTGAGGATGCAAGGTCTTCTTCAGCATCAGAAGGTAGGTGGACCAGGTACCGTTATTAAAACCAAATACCGTAATCTAAATATAACGAGACTAATAAAAGATAAAGAAACAGAAAAAAAACGGCATTATGTAAAAATAAAGCGTTCATCTTTTCGAACCCAAATTTCAACGCGTTCATCTTTTGCAACACTAATAATAGAAAAAAAATCGTTCATCTTTCCGAATTGTTCATCTTATAGAACCGTTCATGTTTCCGAGATTTTGCTGTATATAGTTAAGATTCTAGATTCGCGTTTTTTTTTTTACTTTTATTGTGTAGAGTAAGGATACGCGTGTAAGTATAAGAGTGAGAGTTTTAGTGAATTTTATTTGAACATTTTTTTTATAACTTCTGCTGGCACCAGCACGACGAGTGATCTGTTTAAAACTGGTAAGTCCTAGACATAAGGTTTTTTTGTTGCGACTGGAATTAAGGTAGTCTTATAATAGTTTTTTTTTTTTTATTATTAAAATTCAAGTTAATCTCATTAGATATTAAGTTTGTTTTGTATGAATTCTTAGATGATAAAGTAATAATGGATTTTGTAGTGATTTAAAGCGCGTTTTTTTGTTTTAATTATGGCATAAATCCTTAGCACGAGTGGTGTGTAGATGGGCGGAAAGGCCATCTCTCGATGCCATGACGCGAAATGACCTGACGTACTTCCGCTAATTTTTTTTGATGGTCTGGCCAGATTGGTAACAATTGGTCGCATCTACGAGGGTTGTCTGAAAAGTTTCCGATCGCAACGTAAAGACAGCAGCACTCGTCAATAAAAGCTAGTGAATGCTAGTTGTACATCTTTTGACAGTTACTTACCGAAGTTTCAGTCATTTTGGATGCGCAGTTTTTAGTTGACAGTCGTTTGAGTGAGTCGATGTGAGTGTTTTTTGTGGAAATGGAAAAAATTGAGTATCGAGCTGTTATTAAATTCTTCTTTTTGAAAGGCAATACGCCTACGCAAATCAAAAATGAGTTGGACTCTCTGTGTATGGGGCATATGGCATCATCATTTACCACAGTGAAATTTTGGGCAGCTGAATTTAAACGTGGCCGTAAAAGCTTGGGAGATGATGAACGTTCGATACATCCAAAAACTGCAACCACTGACGATAACATTGCTAGAGTTCACCAAATGGTGTTAGACGACCGCCGAATTAAAGTGAGAGAGATAGTAGGGGTTTTGAAAATGTCCACAGAACGTGTTTGTTACATATTAAATCAAAATTTAGGCATGAGAAAGCTGTCCGCGTGTTGGGTGCCGCGTTTGCTTACGTTAGACCAAAAACGTGTTCGAATGAACATTTTCAATGCTCTGTTGGCGCAGTTTAGGCGCAATGAATCTGAGTTTTGGCGCCGATTAATTACTGTAGATGAAACTTGGATACACCATTATACGCTCGAAACAAAAATTCGGTCAAAACAGTGGACTGCAAAGGGCTCCAAACAAATCAAAAACTGTTTTTTCGGCTGGGAAAGTGATGGCGACTGTTTTTTTTTTTTGGGATAGTAAAGGAGTTATCTTAATCGATTATCTTCAAAAAGGAAAAACCATTACAGGAGCATACTACTCCTCATTACTTGCCAAGCTGAAGGCAGAAATTGCGGAAAAACGGCCAGATTAGCAGAAAAAGAAAATTCTGTTTCACCAAGGCAACTCACACACCTCACACCTCAGCGGTTGCCATGGCGAAAATCCATGAATTACGGTTTGAACTGCTTGACCGTCCGCCTTATTCACCAGATCTAGCCCCAAGCGACTTCTTTTTATTCCCTCATCTAAAAACTGCGCTCGGAGGACAGAGATTTTCGTCAAATGAGGAGGCAATCACCTTCGTGAACAATTATTTTGCAGAGAAAAACAGGTTAGAGAGATGGGAGCATCGCTGGGAGAAGTGTGTAGAGCTACAAGGAGACTATGTAGAAAAATAAGAAAAAAATTTGAGAAAAAATGTCTTGTATCATTGCCTTGTAATACGTGCGATTAGGGTTGGCCATCCTCAGCCAACAACACCCGGCTTATTTCAGGTCGTGGCGAGCTGCCATCGTGGGATAATTTTTTCAGTGTAGGACTGATAGAATTAAGTTAGCTTCAGGTTTAGTTTCAATTCGGAATTTACTGTCTTGCATTGTGGTGATGGCACTCAGATGTAGTCTTCCTGTTTCCTTTCATTTTTTTTTTTTTTTATTATCTTTCTCTCTTCCTGTCTTTTAAGTTTCGGCACAAAATAAAAAGGTAAGATGAGTTGAGTGGCAAGCACCGAGCCATTCCTACGGACTTGAGCCGAGCAACCGCGTGCCACAGCCGTCTACTCCTGCAGCATGGATGCCTACGTTACTCAAATATTTGTTCGTGTTATACTGTACCGAGAGGCTATGAAATTAGCAACTTTTGGGTGGTATCATAAAAACTAACATTCGTCACGTCGTAAGGTGTTTATTTCTGTAAAGGAGTTAACAATTGTGTTTGCTTCCGGAACTAAAACGGCAAAAGTCTTATCGCAGTTTGTAATGCAAATTAGTGATTGTTGGCCTTGCAGGTTCTGTCAAAATTTGCACGATATTATGAATTGTTTTAAGTGAAAATGCTAAGAATATTTTTTATTCTGTATAATTTCTCTGCACTCACAACTGGTAATCATCATTAGGAAATAAATTTTCAGATATTATTTGGAATAATAATAAATTGATGAGATTTTTTTCAATATTACATTTATTATCTATACATTGAAATCGTTATTAAAGGATACAATTATGAGTATTGTATCATCGTATGATGTGCATGTCTTTTTATGCTATTTTATGTTTGTGTTTTTTTCTCGTGTAATTTCTGCCTTGCTATGAGTGATTTTGTCTTACACTATACTCTACCATATCAATTATGTTTATAATACAAAAATTAAAACATTTCTATCACATTTGTGTTTACAAACATCACTGGGAATAGGTACTTAAATAATTTGTTAGAATGCACACACGAATATTAAATCTATTCCATCTAGGCTCTTTTTCTTAATAAAATAAAAAAGATGAAGAATTCACAAAACTAAGGAATACTGAAATTTATAGATACGAGTAGTATTGTATTACAAAGTGTTCTTTTCGGTGAAATTATCTACTGAATGCCCTCGCGTGGATTTGTAGGTGAAATTATCTTGCCAGAGTTGTTTCGTATTTCATTTGTACGTGACCCTCTATCCAGTTCTATAGCACTTAGAATAATATATTTTGTTTGATTTCTTGCTGCTAGACTCATCTTAAACCATTTACTTAGATTCATCGGGAAAAGCTTCACGTGGTGGTACCAAACTCAGCATCATAATATGTCTAGCATATGCTTTTGTCGAGCGGAACAACGAATCAGTTCCATGTAGTCGATCTAAGACCCCCAACACTCCAAAGCAATTATTAAATCTGAAATTTAAAAATATTGTACATTCCTTAATAAATACAATAAATAGAAATAAAAATAATAAAAACTTACTTAAGATGATGAAAATCATGTGCTTCCGGGCTGGGGAAAAAAGGTAAGTGATATCCAGAGTGCGCATTCAATGTTGATAGAATGGCCAAAGCAAACCACATCCAGGCAGTAGCTACATGGCTGCCCATTAGAAAAACTCCCAGGAATGGTGGGAAGAGATTGCTAAATATGTGTTCAATAGGATGACAATAAATTGCTGTAACTGCAATCGGGGCAGTCCACTCATGGTGTTGTTTATGAATAAATTTGTAGATATGTTTACTGTGTAGCAGGCGGTGTGAGTAATAAAAGCCTATTTCTTCCATTAAAATGCACATGGTGAGCTCAAAACATACCCAATGGAATGTTGGAAGCTCACGAATCGACGTCAGACCACGAAATTTCATTAATTTGTAGCTCACAAAAGCGATGGGAATGCCAACGAAAATTTGATTAGCAATTACCCTCGTTATTACCTAATTAGGGATGAGAATGTGAATTTGCTAAACATTTTGTGCGTTTTGTGAATGTTAAGAAATTGTGTACATACCTTCATTAATCGATGCCTGTCAACTGGTTCATTTGTTCCTGGTTGAATTTTGTATTTTCTTAGAAATTTGGGCCTATTCGTTAGATCCAAAAATGTGTAGACACCACCAAATAGCCAATAAACAAACATGGTAAACGCTGTTGTACCAACCACCCATAGGAATAAAGGATCTTCACCTGTAAGATATGATGGGATAATCAGTTTGATTATCTTTTTTTTGTACTAAATAAAATCAAAAATTATATGAAACGATATTTTTAACATTGTTTTACGACCAGCAAATTAATGTATCAGTTAAGTTACAGACAATCGATTTCAAAGGCAGATTGCGCTAGATGCAGCTAGATTTAGCAATAAGCAGCAAGTCGAATGTGTTTATCATTCGCTTAGATTTTCAAAAAAGCAAACTCTAAGTATATTCTCTTTTTAACAGAAGAAGAAGAATTCTCCTTTTCTTCTCTGAAATAGCTTATACGAAAATATTTTAAAAGCTGAATTTAAACTGATGTGCCTGAGTCAGTGCTCAACAATTAAACCTTCTATTTTGTTAATGAGAAAAGTACTCATACTTTGAGTGATTGTTAAATTCGAAGTGTAGTGTAGTATGTAAACATATAATTGTATATGAGTGTATCGGGTTTAGAAGGTAGAATACGTAGAAGATTAGTGTAGCTACATTTATAGCTTGAATGGGAAAAGAACATACTTTACGTGATTTTTCGCTGAAGTCATACTTGAAGTACGTCTTCGTAATATCTTCCCCCTGAAACCAGATAATATACTACGAGTATTGTCAGTAAAAAATAAATTATATTTAAAGAGATATAAATTGCAGACAGAACCAAAACCAAAAAAAAAGCAAATATTTAATTTGCTCAATTCGCCAAAACTATCACCAGGTGCGAGAATTACTCTGCTATGTACGTAAGTGCGTACGTCGCGATAATGTACAAAAAGTATTAAGACAAAATGACAGTGCGGGAAGTTAAAACGTAAGAAATATATCACATAAACCATAATGGAAAAACTACAGGCTGAACGAATCCTGCCATTTTCAACCAAGGTCATCGATAATCCGGTCAGAAAAGCCCCGAATAATATCACCCAAATGCTAAAACTATATGAAACTCTTGTCCTCACCAACGAACTTATCGAAAATAGAGTGTTGTTTTCAATGGGCCTAAGGTCCGCAAGTTAGTTTACTCCACAAGCGACGTAGAAGCAATGCAGATACGTGTGGCAAATAAGTAGCATTGGATGTTATTAACTCATTACAAGTTTCAATGGTTAATAAAAGAAGAAGAAAGAACCTATAGCCATTGAGGTACAATACACACGAGTATATCTACATCGATTTAGGTAAACAGTTCATTGAGTGTAATACCAGTTAATTAATGAAGAAAAGATCTAGCGATATTCGCAGAAAGTCAAACTGATATTAAAAAGCTCTTTCCGGGGATAATTACCTTAAATCTTATTCTGATATAGACTATTCTAAAGAAAATTAAGTGTTGTGAAGCATTTTCTAAGACATCCGCTGAAATACCTATCGTTCACCGGTGGAAACTTACTGCATTTCTTCTTAAAGAAACTTTAAATCAAATTATTGTCCAAAAGACTTGTCAAATTTTCAACTGGGAGATATGCGAGCGCCATTTACAAGACCATTCTTAAGTCGCAGTGTTGTTGATATTATTGTGCAAAGCTTGGAAAGCACTATAGCAACTCTAGCAAAAAAGAATTATAGTAAGAATTTAAAAACAAAAACATTTAGATAGCAGCTTTTTAGTAAACTCAAACTTATTTGACACTAAAACTTTTTTTGTTCATATCGGTACGTTGAAATGTACTCAACTGCATCCATATGCGCTTAATATTCTTTGTTTACTCACACCAAATCATTTATATTCTTTCATTATCAAACTTGGTTTTTATATAATAACAAGCATTTAAGTACATTTGTACGCGTTTACATTTATATATACATCTCTGTGTATTATCTGTACACACTAAGTATTAGTGTGCATACTTTCGCATCGCCGTTTTATTACCATGCAATTAATTATTTGCGATTATTTTTATTTAATTAATTTAGAAGGCCTAAAGTTAAGAGTGCGTATGTATTAACAAAGATTTGCTTGTGAAATTAATTTTCCACCAATATTATGTGTATATAACTTATAATAATATAATAAAACCCATAAATAAAATAACATACATTTGAATATAATGGGTATTTTCGAAAATATTGATTAAAGTGTTAAACATAATAGAAATAGCTTTTATATATGTATACACCTTAGAAACTGCTTCAAGTGGTGAAACAAAGTGATAGGTGTTAAAGCGTTTTAAGGTGTGATAAAGCCTGGAACTGATCATTAGAAGAACTCGTATTAGCACAATAATGATTAAATCTAAAAGAAATAATTAAAAATTGTTCTATTATGGAAAACCAAAGCACTATTTTAAATATAACATAGCAAATATGGTAAGCAATAGAATAATCTTGACACCTTTAACTTTAACAACACAAATCTGTTCGGTTGCTGATAATAAAACTAAATGAACTGATGCGCAACATAGAACGAAGTGTGAATTTAAAAAAAAGTGGGAAAATTCAGTGCAGGACGTTAATCGAATATGTTGATTTTAGCGCGTGATAAATATTCGCTAGTCTTAGAATATGGTCTAATAAACTGTGGCATAGAACTACAAAAAATAAAATAGTAGTAAAAAAAGGCTATGGGAGGCCAAGGAAAACAATGCCGGTTGAAGATCCTCTTTTAGTAGGATAAAGCCATCGGCACCGATATAAATCGTCATCTGACACTACGTTCAACAGACAAAAAATTGTGGGAAACATACTCGTATTGAGATAAAGATTAATTAACACTAGACTGGCTGCTATATTCAGAATCTATGACTTCTCAAAAAAAAAAACGTTGACTGTGGGCTCAAGATCACGTTTCTTGGTCTAAGAAACCCTCAAAGTGCTCTCGATCCAGATCTTCTTAATAACTTTTTCGTAGGCGATCAACTCCATGATAATGATTTCGATTCTAACCGCATATCGGAGCAGTTGGAAAGTTCTTTGCAAAGACTAGAAGATTTTGAAGTGGTAAGTGAAGATGAATGGCCGTTAAGTCTGACGCTATCGGAGAGGATGGCCTATCAATGTGGTTTATTAAACTTATTTTACCTCATATTGTTGGCCATCTCACTCATGTTATTAACTTTTGCATTACCACATCAACTTTTCCTATGTCTTGAAAATTGCAAGGGTACTTCCAAGTGCCAAAAAAACAAAAGCAAATTCCCCTTCTGACAAACGACCAATTAGCATACTACCTTGTTTATCAAAAACTTTTGAAAAGTCTTAGAGAAGCAAATCCTGAACTAACAATTTGTTTTACCCGAAACAATCAGGGTTTAGAGTAAATCAGAGTTGCTCTACAGCTATGATAAACCTACTTGAGGAAATAAGGCAGGATTATGACAAGGGCTATGTTAGCCCTCTTTTTCTGCTTAGCTTTTCGAAAGCTTTCGATAGGCTAGACCACATCACCCAAACTTATTGGTAGCTGTTTATCAAGAAGATTTCAGAGAGTTACCTCTGGCGGCAAATCCTCTTCTCTAAACGCTTTAGTCCAATGA
Organism: Volucella zonaria; assembly: GCA_963966105.1. NCBI lineage: Eukaryota > Metazoa > Arthropoda > Insecta > Diptera > Syrphidae > Volucella > Volucella zonaria. The sequence goes on from OZ014532.1 coordinate 164,814,683, forward strand.
GTTAATCAAGGGTCAATTCTTCGGCCACTATTATTCTGCATGTTCATCAGTGATCTCCCATCAGACTGCACATAAACATCTGCACATCTTTATGCTGACGAATTTCAACTTCATCTAGGGAAACCCTTTAACCAACTCTCTGAGCTGGCTCTTCTTGCTAATGAAGATCTTTCCCGAATATATGCTTGGTCCGTCGTTAATGGGCTGCTTCTGAACCCACTAAAATCTCAAGTTATACCAATATCTAAAAGAAAATTGAACTTGAATATCCTACCAGATATACATATGTTTAAACAATAATAAAATTACTGCTGTTGAGCATTGCATTAGTCTTGGAATTGTTATTGATCGTACACTATCAGACTACAGTCATACTCAAATAGTCATTGGTCGGATTTACGGATATTTACCAAAATTATGGCTATTGGCTTATTTTACTCCGGTGGAAACTAGACGCAACTTGATATTAGCATTAATAGTCCCAATCATTATATACGCTGATGTTGTCTACAGCGCCCTTGACGCACTGTCCTAGCATAAGTTACTAATAGCATTCAACGATGCGGTGCGCTACGTATACGGCCTCCGTAGATATGACCACTGCAGCAATACAAGAAATTGTATATTCCTACATACAATCATTAACAATAAATGTAGGTCCTATTTATTTAACAAACCCGTTTTTAATCGTTCTGTCAGAAATTTAAGTATCGTTTCTTTCCGCCACTAATATTTGAACTCAAGCCGTTTATTTTTCATTCATGCTGTCAAACTATGGAATTCACTGCCACCGCAAATCAAACTCATTTCTAAACGTGCAATCTTTAAAAGTGCAGTCCTCTCGCATTTCTCTTCTTTAACTACTCATCCTTAATCCCTTCTTTGTTCCCGAATCTATTCTCGTATCGTAGTTTAAGGTTTTAAGTTATAAATCTTAAATCAGTTCTACTTTCTACTCAATTTGTATCTAAGTACTAAAAAAGATATTAATCTTATTATACATCCCAAATATTTAATAAAGAAATAGAAACGTATTTTTTTTTTGATAAAGCCAGAATCCTCGTACGGCTCAAGGATGAATGGTCTACGGATATTTTTATGGAGATGAAAGAGACTAAATGTGCTTTCCGGTCTCAAGATTGGCATCATCAATTAACCTGTAGGTCCTATACAACGGTATGACGTGGAGGGCTCTGCGTGATAGAGCCTCCATGTTATACCGCGAGGAATATAGGTAGGTACCAATTTATTTATTCTTTTAATTAAAAATATTATGCTGTGTATATAGAAAAAATGTATACTTTAATAATCTTCCTTAAAGTGGAATAAATATTTCAAAGAAAGGCAGATATGGTACAGTCCAGACCAATTGAAAATACAATGTCTGCCCAACAATAGAACCTTGAAAAATTGGTTCCGTTAGATGTGCAAAACCGCATGCATTTTGTGGAGTACATCCAGTATGAACACAGTTATGTGTATGATGTCTGAGTAGAATAAATGTTAGCCGCTGGTAGTAAGAATTTTTTGTTTCCATTCAAATTAATCCTCCTCAAATGAGCAATAAAATTGTATAGTGCGATTCAAGACAATTGGCCAGTCTACTGCGCAAGTCTCTTATACTTGCTCATAAAAATTCAAATTTAAAAAAAGGAACTTTACAGCAACAATTCGTATATTTGATATGATATAGTGTCTCACAAAATTGATCAAGTGTTTTGAATGAAGTCAATTATGTAGCTTTTTCCTAGTTTTAAATCCATGCAGAATAATTTAAACACTTTTTTTCAAGAATAAGTATTTATTAGACTTTTTCATGTTTTATTTTTATTTTTTTTTGTCCTTTATCTTTATTTCTGAAAAATAATTACAATTAAGGTAGATTAGTATTTGATCAATTGTGTGAGTTTAAGGATCAATTACCTTTTAGTACTTCATGTGACCTCCTTTGGCTCTTAAAACGGCTTGAATACGGCGTGGCATGCTGTTTATCAAATTGTCACATGTTTCTGAAGGAATTGCATTCTGAGTCAACTCTGTCGTACAGTTCATTTAGATTTCGTGCTGTTGTTACTTTAGCAGTATGCTTCGGATCGTTATCATGCTGGAAGATAACGTTGGAAGCATTTTTGTTCCATTTTTCCAAACTTCCGACTAAACTTCTATCTAAAATTGAAATGTAGTCTACTGCTGTCATTCTCCCGACCACTCTCTGACACAACCCGATGCCTTTGGTAGCCACACAATCCCATATCATTATATTTCCGCCACCGAACTTAACTGTCTTTTTTACCATACGTCTTCTTAAAGGCTCCCCTGTTTTTTTCCAAGTCCATTCTCTTCTATCCGACCCAAAACGGTTAATTTTGGTTTCATCTGAAAAAATTACTCTTTCCCAGTCAGCTTCAGTGAAATTTCTGTATTTTTTGGCAAAATCCCGGTGAAGTTTCTTATGACGTGTTGTAAGAAATGGCTTTTTAACCTTGGCGCGACCTTTTAATCCAGCTTTTCTCAGAGTTCTTCTCATTGTCTCTGCTGGAGTTTATCGTTTCTAATTAGAGACTTCTGCACTGAAATAGCATTTTTTTCCTCTCCTGTTGTTATGGCTCGGCAAATCTTGCGTTGGATGGTCCTTGATAGCAAAGGTTTTCGTCCCACCTTCAACCATGGTACTGATGTTGAGTTTATCTTTCGCCTGTATTTACTAACGGCACCAACAGAAATGCCCAGTTGGTCAGATATTTGACGGTGGGATTTCCTTTCTTCCAACAATTTCTGGATTTCTTTGATTAAGTTTGATGGAATTGGCTTCATCTTCAATCTGTCATATTCAGCGGAAAAATAGTAAGATTATCTTCACTTACTTGTTGTATTTTTAATTTTGACAACGGTCTTTTTTACAGTAAAACCTTTTATTTCTTGTAAAATTAACTTTTAGTGTCACAATAAACGTGCGATCCCTAAACTTACAAAATTGACCAAATCAACCACTCACCAGCAATTCACAAATAACAGTGAAGTTTTAAATTTTTATCACTAAATCGCATTTCATGAAATGAGAAAACATGTATTCACATAACAACAGCAAATTCTCGGTCACCAGTTAACAGCTTTACCGTTATAAATCGAATGATGTTTGTTTCACAAATCATCTGATCAATTTTGTGAGAAACTGTATATGAAAGCTGATAGAAAAAATGGAAGAGGGCGTGCACACGCCACACCCATGCATTTTCACTCTCTTACTCTCTAGCGCATGTGGCCGTAGGCCGACTGAATCGCACTATACTTTCGTTATACAGGTGCAGTAAAGCATTCAGAAGTCAGAGGGTGTTGTGAAGAAGTAAGTGAAACGATTTAACGAACATTATAACGTTAACGATTTGCCTGACAGGAGAAAAATAAAGACCATTTCAAAAGCCGTTCATAGCAAAGTGCTCATTTCTTTTTTAATAATAAAGTAAGTCAAAGAAAAGCAAGAAAAATGTACCAAGAAAAAGATCGCGAGGCTTTTATCTAAAGTTTTCGGAAAATTGTCCCAGAAAATTAATTACAAAGCCGTTGCGGCTAAGCCTTTCATAACTGAGAAACACATTGAGAAAAGACTTGCATATGTAAGTCGGTTCACCCTAACAAAGGCATGTACCGGGCCAACATTTTATTTTTGGTTTTCAAATTGACAACGTTGTTTCTACAGATTGTCAATTTGAAAGTTTCAGTCCATCTGGACAAGTTATTCGGAACACGATGAATCGTTTTCGCACCACGTACACTCTAGTGGATAATACACATCCCCAAAGACGATAAAAAGTGCGAACAGAAGAAGTTATTGCCGTTGTGGAGCGTAGTGTTGAGGAGAATCAGAATAAGTTGATTCGTCGTAGCAAACAGCAAATGGAGCTATGCCCATCCACTTTGTGGAAGATTTTACGGAAAGATCTTGGCTTAAAAGCTTATAAGATCCAACTTATGCAAGAGTTGAAACCGCGTGACTATTATACGCGTCGTAGGTTCGGTGAATGGGCCGAAAATATGATTCAGCTTGGTCCTCATTTTCAACGCAAAATTTTGTTCTCAAGCAAAATTGCCGAATTTGGAGTGGAAAAAACCCAGACGGTGTTGTCGAGACGCCCTTACATAGACTGTTTGGTGTGCTTTATGGGCTGGTGGAATCATCGACTCATATTTCTTTAAGGACTATACCGGCCAGAATGTTACCGTCAATGGAGGGCGCTATAGAAACATGATTTCTGACTTCTTCGTTCCGCAGTTGAATGGCATTGACGTGACAGAACTTTTATTTCAACAAGATGGCGTAACATGCCACACGGCATGCGACACCATCAATTAATTGCGGGAAACATTTGCTAAGCGCATAATTTCGGGTAATGGACCTGTGAATTGGCCTCCACGATCCTGTGATCTCACACCTTTAGATTACTTTCTTTGGGGGTATGTCACTAGTCTATGCCGATAAACCAGAGACGTTGGACGATTTGGAAGTCAACATTCGCTTACATTGCTGCTACGAGGTGTGTCCAGAAAATAACGGGAAAATATTTATTTATTTATTCGTCTACATTAATGTTGTCGCCTTTAAAATAGTCCCCATTAGATATTATGCACTTGTGCCAGCGCTTCATCCAATCCTCGAAACACTTGTCAAACTCGATCTTGGGATAGCCTTTAGCTCTTTCAGCGATTTCGGTCTTGGCGAGCCAGAATGCCTCCACTGGGGCAATTGAGCCTTAGTATCGACGTCATATCCATAAACCCATGTTTCGTCACCTGTTATAACACGTTTCAGTAATTCTGCGTCGTCGTTGACTTCATTTAGTGACTCCTGAGCAACTTTCATTCGCCGCTGTTTTTGTTCCAAGTTTAACTATTTTGGAACAAATTTTGCATACCCAAAACATTCGAAAAAATTTCATGACATGAGCCAATCGATATGCCAACATCATCGGCAACTTCTCTGATTGTGATTCGGCGATCGTTCATATCTATTTTTTTTTCACATTTTCCACGTTTTCATCGGTTGTTGATGTGCTGGGGCGTCCGGGGCTTTATCATCCTCAACGTCTTCACGGCTATCTGGGAAACGCCTATACCTTTACTCATAGCAGACCTTTGTTAACATTTCACATACTTTGTTACACTTTATTCAGTTTTCAAGCAAAATTTGATACAAATTCTTTGATCCATTTTTTTTTAACAAACGATAATCGCCAAGCTCATTAAAACACGTCTAACCTTTGCGGCTGCCCCAGACAAAGTAAACAAGGAACACAGCTGAAAATATCATACTCATTCATATCATATCAATTAATAATACTTCACGGGCATGTACTATATATCAACATAATAAAAAAAAATTTCACAATCGGATTCTCCAAACCCGCGAAATTTATAATTTCCCGTTATTTTCTGAACACACTTCTTATCCGGATCCAGTTGCTCAATGCAGTTGTCTAAAATTGGACTTCAGGATTGCGCTTCATGCGAGCTAGACGTGGTACGCATATGCCCGATATCATATTTAAAAACCAATGGCATAAAATTATCTATTAAATAATGCTAACATCATAGACATTAACATTAGCTTAAAGTGTTTTATTTTACATTGAATTTGTGTGCCTCTAAAAAAAACACCCTTTAGCTATAAGAATGTACGAATGTATACTTTATATGGGCACATGTTTGACCCAGTGCGTCCTGCATGAAGATTTACGCGTATTTTAAAGAAATAAATATTAATGTATATTTATATTTGAACCAACATTAGACTTGTATATATACATATTTATGCATATGCCTTCGTTTTGACTTATTGTATTTAGATATTACTCATAGTCGAAAAATTTAATGTGTTCAAAGAGTGGAACTTAAGACGTTTTTATAATACGAAACGAATAAGGTCTTGCAATAGGAGTTCGCGGTTTGAACTTTTGAGCAGTTTGAAGCTTCTGGCTGGGTTTCTCTACTAGTAAAATCGCCATTTCCGGAGTGAGGCCAGTCTAGAAAGTAATCATGAAACTCAATTAACCCTAACAAACAAATTGCACTGTTTGGTGTGATCGTCACCACGGCAGCATCGTCGGTCCTTTTGTTTTCAAAAATAAGGTCAGGGCTTGCGTTCATGTCAACGTTGTGGGAAAATTTTCAGTGACGGAAAAATAATTGGTTGAATCAATCAAATGCAAAAATATCCACAAAATATATCCTTCAGTAAATACCATATGTTATTCAAAATACCGTTAAGGTTCGCAAACTTTGTAAAGCAACAGATGTATCATATTGTACTTATCGCGATACACTTTTCAACAGTTAATAAGTGATAAAACAGGCCCAAAGAATAAGTTAAACTCTAGTAATTTGAAAAATACTGAGTTCCTGGTAGTAATTTAATTTCTCATCTCATAAAATATAAAATGAAAAAAGTCGACGAAACTTTTTCCAAGGATTCTTCCTATCTCATGATAGACCTATGTTAACTGTGTAGATAGGCGTAAAATAAATTTATTGGAATGCAATTCAGCAGAAGCTGATTTCAGAATCTAAGGACTGAAACGAATAAAATTTGGAAATTTCAAAGTAAAAACAACAAATTTTTTTCATAATTCGTGTAAATTTTTTTTATTTGCTTTAAAACTCTGTTTTTATTAAATTCATTCACAATTACAAAAAATAAAAAAAATTATTTGGGTTCCCATTCTTTCCTCAACTTTTTCGAATGAAATTCATAAGGTTGGTGACAGTTACATCCGTGATCTTTTTGGACGCTCTTTTCCATTTAGCACTAAAATCTTTTACGTCCTTTGCACACTGCTCACTTTTCCTCAATTTAGCTTTGACCAAAGCCCAATACCTTTTAATGGGACGGCACTGTGGAACATTGGGTGGATTCATGTCTTTTGGGACAAAGTCGACGTTTTTAGCAACAAGAAAGCTCAACGTCGCATGAGCATAATGAGCTGAAGCAAAATCTGGCCAAAATAATGTTGAACCCTCGTGTTTGTTTAAGAAAGGAATCAACCGTTTTTTAGGCACTCGTTAATGTACACTTCTGCGTTAATTGTTCCCGTTATAATAAACGATAAGCTTCTTTGTCCACATTGGCAAATGGCCTGCCCAACGAGATATTTTGATCGATGTTGTTGATTGCGGAAGAATCTCAGCTTCAAACGAGTTGTAAAACTGCGCACCTGGAAGGCTAGTAAAGTTGGCTTTGACATAAGTTTCGTCATCCAAAACCAAACACGCTTTCTTGTTGCCGATCAACTCGTATAGCTTTCGGGCTCGTGTTTTTATGACTTTTTTTTGCTTTTCAGTAGCTTTTGGTATTTTTTGTTTTTTTCGTGTTTTTAGACCGTTACGTTTTTTAGATCTTTGTGCCATTGTTTGGTTGGTATTACATTTCCGAGCAACATCTCTGGATGACATAGTCCGGTTTTTTACGATGGTACCCACTATTTTCCTGTCCAAATTTGTATCATGTGCTCCACTTTTAGCTCCACTTTTCTGTTTTTGCTTAACTGTCAACGTTTCCAAATATCGTTTAATAACAGAATCCACTGTACTGCGTGCTATGTTAAAATTTTTTGCGATGAAATGGTTTGGACGCGAAGTATTTTGGAGCCATTTGTCGATGATCTTTTTACGGCGTTCCTCTTGACTCATATTTTATAAATATTTTAAATCGCACCGAACTAAAATCAATAAGAAACTGAAACTAAAGAATATACAGGCTAATTTGGGTACAAAATGGGATTGCAATTTTTACGCATTGGAAGTATAGCCCGTATTAAAATTTACAGACTTTATTCGTTTCAGTCCTTAGGTGCGGTTCTGCACTTCCTTCACATCATCAAAACTAATATGTTATGTTCCTGAGACAAAGAAAGAGAAAATGCAGCGGCAATGCAGTCCTCAAATGCTTAAGAGCCTAATTTTCACTGAGAACATCATTGCGAAGTGTTTTGGGATTAACGAAAAATCCTACTTTTAGATTAAACAACAACGTATTGATGTGATTCAGAACGCTTTTTGGTGCTGTTTAAACGGAATAAAAATAATTCTTTCATCCAGACTGTAACAGTGGAAGAAACATGGATCCACTACTACACTCCAATATCACATCGGCAGTCAGCTTAGTGGACAACAAACGATGGAAGCCAACCAAAGCTATCAAAAACGCAAAAGTCTGCTGGTATCCGTATTTTGGCATTCGCATGGTATAATATTCACCGATTATCTTGAAAAAAAAAACATCAATATCGAATATTATATGGGGTTATTGGTGCGTTTAAAGGAACAAATCGGAAAAAAAACGGATCCAAATGAAGGAGAAAAAATTGCTCTTCTACCAAGACAACGCACCGTGTCATAATTCGGTCGCAACGATGACAAAACTGCATGAATAGCACTTCAAATTGCTTCCCCATACACCGTGTTCCCCAGATTTAGCCTACAGCAAAATCTGTTCGCAAACCTCAAAAAAATACCGTCGGAACGAGATATGGTTCCAATGAAGAGGTGATCGCTGAAACTAAAGCGTATTTTAAAGGGTTGAATAAATCGTTCTATAGAAAAGTTAAAGCGGCACTCGAATGATTGTATCACTCTAAAAGGAAACTATGTTGATGAATAAGGTTAGTCTCGGAACTTTTCGAACCACCTGTTATAAATTATAATTCAAATTGGATGCAAATGAAAATTGTCTAAAGAAATAGGGGGAAGAACATACATATGTACGTAGCTAAAAGCCGTGCTTTAACTTCATGACAAAACGAAGGTTTACAAATCTGAAGAATTTAGTTCATTTGTCTAAGAGGCCTAACACTATGACCTAGTGATGATCACCTGTTGAAGTACAGAGAAACACAGAAATTTGTTGACGAACCTATTCATGTTCAAGGTGATAATATTAAAAAAAAATAAATAAAATTATAAAATAGGAATTATATTCTCAGTATAACATTCCGCGAATGAAATGAATGAAATCTATGAGTAGCAGCAAAACATCTCTCTCCTAGGTTAAATTAGGAAAGGAAACAGAGCAGGATTCGATTAAAAAAAGGAAATAGCCAAAATGGCAAGGTGGCTCAACAGATTGATGAGAGACTATCGAATACCTAACTATTCGATCCACTGTATAAAGGCAAAGGCGGTACGAAAAATTGCAACAATGAAAGCTTCGAAGGATATGCAAATTGTCTTCATCGACTTGAAAAACGCATACTTCCCAGAGATCTTATGTGGCCGCCGCACATTGGGGCAGCTTATATGATGGAGTCGGAATAAACTCAAAAAATGAGTTGAGAGAGATGAGTTTACAAAGTGGTTTTTCAGTTATTAAACATTCCAATGCATCATTTTCAAAAATATTTAATATATATTATTTATTTGCTTTATCACTCCGTACGGTCTAATTAAAAATAACACTTCAGTTCTTCTTACAACGTGTGTCTTAATAAGTAGTGCAATTGGCGGGTGTTGCATAGCTGTTTTTTTTTTTAAATGAAAGCTAAACATTAATATGGAATCGATAGCTTTAAGTATGTACTAAATTTCCTTCGCCCGCGCTGTGTACGAACATTTTAAGGGTGCAAAAACCCTTGAGCGAGCGCTGATTATAAAAAATAAATAAATAAATAAAAGCAATTTTAGAATTTTTTTTTCTGTATATGTATTGAATTTTTGACGGAATTTAAGGTCCTTTTTTAAATTACTAGGGCAAAAGTAGATTTCCACACCGAGATTTTCATTTGTCAATATACGAGTAGTTTGACTTCTTGTGTATACAATGCAAAAAAAAAACTGGTGCTCATATGTGCTCCTTTTTTTTATTCAGTCTCTCCCAATCAACTGCTTCAGCAAACGTGGTTTATTATTTCACACATATTCCTAAAAAGTTATTATTTCCGTGCAGGTTCGCATTCAAACGATTTGTTTTAGACAAGGATGGAGTTGCTTAACCTCATGAAAGAATCAGGGCTTCAAACACTGGAAGAAAAATTTAAAATTTTTTGTGGACGATGTAGCGATGAAGGGGAGAGTGATTGTGAATCTGAATTTTAGTTTCCTTTTTAAAAATATATTTAAACAACTTATATTACTTATAATACACATATAGTTTCAAAATATGCACATATTACTAAAAAATGCGAAACTATTTTATCTTTGTTTTTTGAATTTTTTTTATTCTTTTCCTTCTTAAGTTTAAAAAATCATAAGTTAAACAATAAAAAAAAACTTTAAAAAGTTGACTTTCTGTGAATTAATAAGTGATTCCTACATAAAAATGTTGTTTTCAGTATAGCTAGCCCATCATATGAATTGATTCCAGTTTTTGGAGTACTATCTTGCCCCACTGTTCGCCGTTAAGATATCAAATTGTACCCGAGATTTATGTAAGAATGTGTACGCCACAGGTATGATAACCTTAAAACGGAAGTTAGATGCATGTTAAGATTGGAGTACACTAAAGCCGTGTACAATATACTGTATTTAAATAATCTAATAAGAAGTAGGCACATGCGGGGAAGTCTTCACTTTAAAAAATCGATAGTGGACGAACTTAAAACTGGTTTTGTCATGTTCAACGAAGACTCAAGTTCTAGCCGAGATTCGAAGAAAAGACCGTAAGCGAATAATTGCATCACTAAAATGTGAAACATCAGCAAACTCTTAGCGCCAGTAACGAGGTGATCCAAAGTTGAGTGGTCTATAGAACGAGTCATCTGCGAGTTTAGCCATCCCCATATGCGGCGCATGCAGATACGTGGAAGAAATATATGGTACTAGATGTAATCATACGAGTAACTAGTAAAACAAGAAAAAAATAGCCAAAATAATAAATTTGTTTCGTTTGAACTATGATATGAAGTAGCTAGTAGCGTGTGCTACAGGCCATGGGAGTAACAAATGCTTTCTGGAGGAATATACTACGTGTAACTATACTCAGAGAAGGAGGAGATTTCCGCTGTCTTACATATTTAGAATCTGTATTCGAAATAGGCTAATAAAAGAAAACAAATCATCGGATGACACTTAAAGAAAATTCAAAATGATAATACGATAATATTAAGGCCAGCAGAAAAAGCCTATTATAGAATTAAGGGGTTGACGGGAGCCATGCGAAGCTTGGTAATATTAATTTGCAATCAATTTTAAATATTTAATGTCAATAATTTCGACATTCAAATAGAATCAAAAATTATGAAGTAATAGAAATACCACCTTGATCAAAAAATTTCCGGAATTTATTCAGAAAATTAAAAAATACAAGTTTATTAACCTAAATCTATATTGTCCCCTTCAAAGTAATCCCCATCAACTGCAACACATTTATGGCAGCGCTTGATCCAATCCTCGAAACATTTTTTATATTCGGTTTTCGGTATGTCCATCAGTGCTTTCTACGATTTTTCCATTACTGCCTCTCGACTGCTGAAACGCGTTCCCCGTAGTGGTTTTTTTAACTCGATTGAACAGAAAGAAGTCACCGGGAGCCAAATCAGGTGAATTCGGTGGCTGTCGGATGGTATTTGTTACATTTTTCGTCAAAAAATTACGAATAATGATGCCACTGTGCTACGGTGCGTTATCATGGTGCAAAATCCACGACTTTTACTTTGTTTACTGTCTGGCCTTCTGGCAAAAATTCATGATGCACTACACCATTGTAATCCATTAAAAGCGTGAGCATTGCCTTCTTTTTTGACTGAAAACGACGTGGTTTTTTTGGTCTCGGCTCATTTGGTGAACGCCATTCACTTGCTTGATGTCTGTCATAAACCCACGTCTCGTCTCCAGTAATGATCCTTTTGATGAATGTGGGATGGGATTCAGTCACGCAAATCATCTCTTTTGCGACGTCAACACGGTCTCTTTTTTGCATGAAATTGAGGTCTTTTGTCACCAACTTTGCTGCTACACGACGGAAACCCAAATCATTAACCAAAATGTCTTGGACGGATCCATAGGCAATGTTCAAGTTCTCCGCTATCTCTCTGATGGTTAATTTGCGGTTATTGACCAACACGTTTTCGTCGGTTTTCGATGTCGATAGTCTGCCACTGCGTTCATCATCTTCGATTGACTCATGACCACTTTTGAACCATTCGTGCCACTGGTAAAAGACCGTTTTCTTTAGAGAATCGTTGCCGAAACACTTTTCCGTTCGAGCACCATTAAATCCGTTTTTTACGCAAAATTTACGAGTAATACAAGTTCGTTGTTGCAAATTTAAATCCATTTCTAAAATTGTAAAAAATCGCCAACACACACAGAGATAGATGTACTCTTGGCTACATAACATTTGCAAATGTCAAGCTATGACGCTAAGATTTACCAACTTAACAAAAAAAAAAACAGAACTCCAATCGGAACAATGGTATTCAACTTTCTTCGGCAAAAGAAAAATGCCAAAATACGAGTACTTTAACCCAAAGCGTGGATGATGATGATGACGGTTTATTTGCTAACATGCAATGCACGTATATCTTTTATGTGTACTTATATCTACGAAACAAAAATAAAATTTATTTGTTTTATGTGGCCATAAAAGAGTAAGTTTCTAGGCCAAAGAAATGCATCTGTTTAGAAAACAAATAATGCTATTGCATTTCTTTTCGTCTGCCTTGAAAATAATGTTTTTTAACAAATAGTACAAAGCTGCAATGTATGATATCAAATGCAAAAAGTATACTTAGTGTACATTGTTTAACTACGAGACACTTCAATCAGATACATCTTCTTTATCCCATGCCAAAAATCTTATACTTCAACGTTTTGCAATAAAATCATAGGCAATTGGCCATAGAATGGAATGAGCAACATGTACACTATTTTCCACGGTCACAATGCACTTTATGTATAAACAAAACAAACACAAAAATAAATGCGAATTGCAAGCACGATCATCCGAATAAGATCATTTAACTTAACGCTGTTTTGCACCCATTAATTCCTTTGTGTTCTATCTGATTGGTGTCATAAATTCAATTAGTACAATAACCACTATAAATTTAATAATACAAAATCACGATATATGTTGATATATATATATATATCTATATGTAATACTCACCAGTAATGTCGATGAATTTGTCCCACTGCGCTTGCCAAAAGTCACCGGATGCACCCCAGAAGCTTTGCAAGTGCCTTATTGGAAATTCAAAAATTAATATTTCTTTATTCATATTTGTAGGAAGTAAACATTTAAAAATAAAAAAAATGAATAGAAGAATAATCAAAGATCGTGGAATTTAATAGACAACGAGACAACGAGACACAATAACACCGTAACCTTCTGTCAATGAACTTAAACTACGCAGCGAAACTGGAAAAGAACGTTCTTAGGACAAGCTCACTCGATCTGTAGGAAAATTTAACGTGAAATGTATCTACAACGCGTTGAACAAAAACACACTGACTGAATTTTGTACACGCTGTTATGTCGGATCCGTTGGATTGTGTCTAGCTATGGAGCGGACAGTAAATTGTTTCCAATTGTTTTCATTTTTCAATGGGAAGCCGGTTGTTTAGATATTGTGTAGTGAAAATACACGCTTCAATTTTGCAGCGGTATTGAACTTGAATCTACCTTTGACAAATGAAAGATAGCAGAGCTTTTGATCAGATTTTGCTATGCTCTCACTGTTATTTTGAAGATAAACATGAAAAAAAGCTTGAACGGGAGAGTTAATGTTAATGAGAATTGTTTTTTTTTTTTTAATAGGCAGTAGGTATAATTTGTTACACAAGCGTTCATAAATGAAAATACAGGAAAAAACACATTTTAAAATAGTTTAATTTAATATTTATAGTAGAGAAGAGAATGTGATGATGGAATGTAGTTTAAGAACTCGGTCCCGGAAGATGTAGCTCGTTTCTTCTTTGGGGTCTGAAATTGCAACATCGAACAAAGTCATCTGATGCGAACTGCAATTAAGTGATTCGACGAAACTCATTTAGAATAAGTTGCACTTACAAAGTTACTGGACACCCTATTAATTAATATTATTAATCGAACAAATGATTCGAACATATAGTTTTTCTCAAATGCGAAAGGCAAAAATTATAGATTTTTTTTAAAAGCTGACAACCCTGAAGAGCGAAAAAAGGAACAACATTCGGATGGAGTTCTCGATAATGTGAATTTCTCTAAAATATGAACGTCCAAAACTTTACATTGTCATCTCTATAATGTGAACTTTTCGGACTCTAAAATGTGAATTTCTTTTGTAAAAGTTTATATATGTATTTCTCTTTTTTCTCTTGTTAGTTTTACGTGTGATATTAGGGACTAACTAACTGTTATTTATCTAGACATACTTCAAGGCTTTGAATGCAGCTGCAATCCAGAGAGTTGTGTAGGTATTGGGTATATAACTTAATTCGGTTTTTTTCAAAATTTTAACGTTTATTTAAGAAAAACATGTACAATAGTATTATTCAAAGTATTGCCTATGACTTTTTCCCATCTTTCTGGCAATTTGTGGATCCCATCCCAAAAGAATTGCGCCGGCTTGGCAGCCAAGAATGAATCAAGCCAATTTTTGATATTCTGCTCTGATGTGAACCGTATTTCAGTGACGGCGTTCTGCCTCGACCGGAACAAATGGTAGTCAGAAGGGGTAAGGTCTGGGCTATAAGACGGGTTGGGTAAGACTTCCCATCCACTGTTTTCCAAATAGTTTTTAACTGGAATAGCAACGTGGGGCCGAGTGTTGTCATGATGGAAAATTATTGCCTCGTGTCTGGTGGCATATTCCAGGCGTTTTTCGGCCACCGCTCTGTTCAAACGGATTAATTGTGTTCGGTAGCGTTGTCCATTGATGATTTCACCCGGTTTTAGCAGCTCATAATACAGCACACCCATCTGATCCCACCAAATACAGAGCATTACCTTCGCGCCATGGATATTCGGCTTTGCCGTTGATTTGGCTGGTTGACCGGGTTACACATATGATTTTTTGCGCTTGGGGTTGTCGTAATGGATCCATTTTACATCACCAGTAACAATCCGATGCAAAAATGACTTCCTTTTGTGGCGTTCCAGCAGCATTTCGGACATGCAAAACCGCCTTTCGACGTCTCTCGGCTTGAGTTCATGTGGAACCCAATTTCCTTGCTTTTGAATATATCCAGCTGCTTTTAAACATTTTGAAATGGCTGCTTGAGTGACACCCAAAGATTCTTCTTGGGTTTGGCAACAATCTCCATAGAGTAATGCTTCCAGTTCTTCATCGTCAAACTTTTTTGGCTGCCCAGGACGTTCATTGTCTTCCAAGCCAAAATCACCACTTTTAAATCGTGCAAACCACTTTTGGCACGTTCGCTCAACTAGCGCATGTTCACCATAAACTTCCACCAAAATACGATGGCTTTCGGCAGCAGTTTTCTTCATATTAAAGTAATGAAGAAGAACTCCCCGCAAAAACACTTTTTCAGGCACAAAGTTCGACATATTTAAGTGAAAAAAAATTATTGTTGTTTACGCTTCAAATGAATGAAATATGCTGAAATGTACATATGTACAATGACAGTAGCTTTCCAACGCATGTTCCAATGGAATAATAACAACAGAATAATACAAGTTACGCCATCTCTTAGCAAACCGCACGAATTAAGTTATAGACCCAATACATTTTACATTGTTATACTTGTTATTGTGATGTTTGATGATCAGTTTGTGTAATGGCACCTAAACAAAAGTGCAGCTGATCCGAAAAATAACATGAAGCAGTCTATAATGCTGATGAAACCGGCCTATTTTTGAAGTTTCTTCCTAGTAAAACACTCGTTTTGTCTACAGAACATACAGCACCGGGAAAGAAAACTAGCAAGGAAAGGATAACGTTTTTGGCCTGCACGAATGCAACTGGAACGCATAAGCTCACTCCATTAGTTATCGGGAAGTCTAAATGCCCTAGAGCTTTTTCGGGTTTCAAAGTTCCAGTGATTTATAGATCCAGCGAAAACGCTTGGATGACGAGTGAAATCTTTCAAAATTGGTTTAATGAAAATTTTACTAAAGAGGTAAGCACTTTATTTGGACTTTAAATTTGTTTTGTCTGAGCCAAATCACACCACTATATACCTTAAACGTGCCACTGTTTTTTTGTACGCTTTTCCAGGCTAAACGATACCTAATAGAAAATAATTTGCCAAAAAAAAGCATTGTTGCTTCTTGACAACCCAACTTGTCACTGCAATAAAGAGAAGCTAACTAGTTCCGATGGGGACATTACAGTTTTGTTTTTGTTTTTTTTCCCCCAAAAATCACCGCTTTGATCCAACCCATGGACCAAAATGTCATTAATTTAGTCATGGCATACTACAAAAAAAGATTGCTTATTGAAATTATTGCAACGGAAAGTGAAGACATTGCTGCTGAGATAAAAAAAATTAACCTTAAGACATGCTGTACTGAACTTAAAATTATCTTGGGAGCAGCTCCACGCTTCATCTATTGCTAAGTGCTTTAAATATGTACTACCAAAAGAAGATAACTGGAAAGATGAAGATTTAATTCCATTTATTCAATTACGGAGGATACTGCCCGAAACTCAGCTTCAAAGAGAGTTTTAAGAAATTAATGATCTCCTTGGAATTATGGATACAGAACACAACATTTCAATATAAGAAGTTAGAGACTTTGTCATCGTAGGAGGCACTGAACCTGAACCGAATAAAGGCATTTCGGATAATGAAAGCAACGAAGTCACTCCAGCTGCTCCTAAAATAACGAGCTCCGAAGCAATACAATGTACAAATATGCTTCTTGAGATGCAGAAGATCAAAATGACTTCTACGCAGAAACGATCTCCAGTTTACTAAAGTTAAGGACAGTAGCAGTAGAAAAACAGTCCAAAATAACAAATTATTTTACTAAGAATTGATACCGAGCCGATACAAACGTTTTTTTTTACTTTCTGAAATGAATAGTGTACTCGTAATCAATACTATGTATTTTATTTTTTATTTTTTCTGAACTTAATAAATATTGAAACTCTGCTGTAAGAAATTATTGTGTGTTGCTATAAATGAATACAAAAGTTGTTTCAATCAGTTTATAAGAACTGGAAGAAAGTTCCCTCTAATATCCGAAAACGTCTTGTTTTAATTAGTTAACATTATCGAGGGACCACTGTACATGTATCACTGCCAGACAAAAGGAGCATAAAAACAATAACATATACTCTGCTGATTGTTACTTTGGTTGTAAACGGGTGGTCAAGACAATAGCTTTTGAGGTTTCGACACGTGAATGAGGGCTTTGTTACTATTATACGTGCAATGCTCTAAATATGACGTTAAAATCATTTTAACTGCTGTTGACAACAAAATAGGAAAGGAAGACTTCCGGAGAACTGCCGGAAAGAATAGCCTACACGATAATACTTCTGGAAGCGGGCTTAGACTAGTTAACTTTGCTGAGGCGCAGAATATCATTGTAGTCAGCACATGGGTTTTCCACCCCAATATTTATAAATAAGTCAGATGACTGCCATACCTGATCATCAAATCGTCAACAACATTGAAAAACGGATATCTCAAACGCCGCAATAAGTGAGAAATATTATAGGGAAATGAGTTACAACAAATCGAGTCTATCATCTTTCCTTCTGAAAACTCTAGAACGACTGATTGATATCCATACACGAGCTAAAATTTATCTAAGACTTCTGTCAACGGCTCAATATGCCTACTGTAAAAGAAAGTCAGTGGAAACGGCTCTACATTCACTGGCTAACCACATCGAACGATCGGTACAATATAGAGAGTACACAGTGGTTGCTTTCCTGGACATAGATGGTACCTTTAACAACGTCAAAACATCCGCAATCACGACTGCGCTGTCAACTCTGCAGGTAGACGACTCACCTGGGGAGTTGATCATTCTTATGCTAAACAGCAGGATAATCAACTCCAAACTGGGTGGGCTTCTGCTATGCTGATGACGTTGCTATAGCCGTCTCTAGTAAGCATCTTAATACCATTAAAGAACTAAATCTCAACGTTGGGCAGATCACTGTGGATTGGGAGTAAACCCCCATCAAACTGATCTTATCCTCTTTTTCAGGAAGAACAAATTTCCAATTATAGACCCTTCCTCAATAAACGGTACCAGTTTAGTCTTTTCCGATACAGCAAAATATTTTGACAGGAAACTTAAGTGGAGACCTGACATTCAAGAAAGAGTTAACAAAGCTTTATTCTCTTGCAAAAAAGCCATTGGGAATAAATGGGGCCTTCAACCCCGCATAACCTACTGGCTATATATCTCGGTCATAAAACCGATACTCAGTTATGGGGTTGCCGTCTGATGGACGGCCTTAGACAATGCAGTAAACTAAGCAGACTTCAAAGAACAGCATGTCTATGCATAAGCGGAGCCTTACTACTCCTTCTGCTACATTAGAAATTCTGTTTCATTTGACACCCCTCGATATTTTCAGCAGGCAAGCAGCTGCGACTGCAGCTATTCGCCTTAAAGCGACTACACAATGGCCAAATAAGTAATTAATTTGGCCACGCTAACATTCTTAATACATTAGGAATTCTCACAGAGAACATCGATTACACCATACCTGAACTTTGGTTTGACGAAGACTTCCATGTAAGCTTCCCCTCTAGATCCTTCTGGGAGGAAGATGCTTTCATGGAGGGCAAGTCAATCCAGATGTACATAGATGGATCTAAAACCGATAGTGGAGTTGGTGGCGGAGTTTTTTCAGATAAGCTAATTCCAAGCCCCTCTTTCCGTCTTCCAAATCTCTGTAGCGTGTTCCAGGCGGAAATTTTGGCGATTAAAGAAGCTCTGTCGTGGCTCAAGAAAAACGTGATATCAGCTAAGGATATCCGCATCTTTTCAGATAGTCAGGCAGCTATCAAGTCCCTGGAGTCAGTCTCATTAACTTCGAAAACCGCCCTTGAATGCCGATCATATCTTATGGAGATGGCAGAGCAGTTCAACCTTCACCTTTGCTGGGTGCCGGGCACATAGACATTCCAGGGAACTGTAGGGCCGATGAACTCCACAAAATTGGAAGCACTCTACCCATTCTACCGGAAAAGGGTAGCATAGGTATACCAATCGCTACGTGCGAATTTAAAGCTGGATGCCAATAAAAGAACAGACCTTAGGTGGACTGCTGGACCAACATGTCTAGCGACTAAACAGATCTGGCAAAAGCTAGATCCCAATCGCTCTAAGAGTCTGATCCTTCTAAATAGGTGTCATCAGTGGACACTGCCTCATAGGCAAGGACGCAAGAAGTCTTGACGCTTTTACAAACGATTTCTGTAAAAGCTGCTTGGATGAGGAGGAAGAAGGGACAATCCACCACCTTCTCTGTATATGTCCAGCTCTCTCCCAGAGAAAAAAAACTTCACTTAGGAGCTTTCTTCCACAATGACCTAAACGACCTAAAAAAACAGTCTTCTGCGTTTCATTGTAAGCTCAAACTGGTTCCATTAGTAAGAGGGTCATAGATCCACGTGGCATCACAATGGTCCAATAGGCGTAACTGAGTTGGTGTTTCCAACAACCACTCTTACCAACCTACCTACTTCTTTGACGATCGCGTACAATTCAACCTCTCCAATTCGCATCAACCGTTGCAGATCAATAACATCGATGCCAAGAAGCCGCCAGAAATGCAGCACTCTGATTTGATGAATAGTGTAAGGAAGCCTATGAAGCAAAACAACTTGCCTATAAAGCGGCGCTAGAAAGAAGGTCGAGCACGGTACTAAGAGCACGGTACTAAGAGCAAAGGAGAATGAAAGAGCATCGACTTCGCTGGAGGTAGAAGAAAGAGTACAATAAGGGCGAGATTGAGGAACTGGAGGGTACAATGCGTAAGCATGTTTTAATTTTTTTTAAGAAAATGGGATAGGAAAAATATTTTGCCTCAGTGGCATCCAAC
This sequence comes from Volucella zonaria, assembly GCA_963966105.1. Taxonomy (NCBI): domain Eukaryota; kingdom Metazoa; phylum Arthropoda; class Insecta; order Diptera; family Syrphidae; genus Volucella; species Volucella zonaria. The sequence goes on from OZ014532.1 coordinate 164,834,626, forward strand.
ATTTAATGGGGAGACTAAATTATCAATGTAATGTGACTTGTTGTATTCCAGGAAACTATTCAAATCACGTGTTTCATGAGACCAGTTGAGAGTCAAACACCGTACCGCCCTATTTGGAAGCCAATACACTACCAGTCTAGCCACGGCTACTCCAAGTATAAGTTCGCCAAAAGGTAAAAAAACATGTCAAGAAAAAAAGAAACGAACAGAAACCTCTAGAAATGAGCAAGTAAATTTAATAGTAGAGTCACAGTCGTGATGTGGAAAAATTATTTGTGCAGACTTAAACGCAAGGGACAACTAAAATTTTTCAGTGCAGCAGAACGAATTCTACCAAATCAGATATTCATATTACGGTATATCCTAGATAAAACTTAAGAAGTCCAGACTGATACTCGCCTCGTCCTTTAAAAAGGACATGGTGCCGCTGATAAATCGTCAGGTCGTGAAATAATATATCTCGAAACAAGAAAACTTTTCAATGACTTGCAGTATGGTTTTCGTAGGAGCAGGTCCACTGGTGATTTGATGTCTCATCAAAAATGGAGCCAAATCCACACCAATCTGCGCTTGATATTTCACATTTGATAGAGTTTGGCATGCATTTGGGATCGACGAATCTCTCTTTCAATGGATTAGAAATTATCTTTCGGAATGTTCGATTCAAGTTGTCTTGGACAGTTTTAAGTTTGATATCCACAAAATAAATACTGATGTGCCCCAGAGCTAAGTTCTGTCTCCGACATTATCTTTATTATTATTATATCTCTTGTCTAACACTTCTAATCCAGTACATTAATTTGTTGGCGGCAGTACCCTCTGCCCTGCGTTACTTGACTCACGTCATGCTGGAATGGGAACGGCAGCATATGTTAAACTCACTAAACCTCGATACTAACAGCCATATCTATTAATGACATTTGCATTTCGAAACACTGCGAAATGTCTAGGCTTCCTCAAGCGATGTAAGAAATACTTCACCCCCTCTGATCTAGCCTCAATATGTAAGGCATTTATTCGCCCAAATTGATGTCCAATGCTCAAATCTGATCTGGTGTTTTTAAGACAATTGATTACCCTGTTCTATCGGCATTTTTGCCACCAAAGCTATACTGAAATCTCTACAACTGATTCGTGTTGAATGCATTAAGTCAACGTGCGCCGAAATATAGTCATTCTTTCCTAAGCCGCGCGAATTATAAAAAGTATATATATTAAACATTTATTTTGATTCTTGTACTTTTGTCAGTTGAAAAATGGATAACAATGAAACAAAAACGAAGTATCTTGAAATGTATCGTTTATGATTTAAGCGGTAACACTTCAACTATGGTACGAGTATATCGACGAGTATTATTTCATATTTGTGGAGAATAAAACACCTTAATCACCTGTTTGAGCCAACCTACCTCTGTTGTTTTCAAACTCCTATGCAAACTGTTTTCCAAAAGGAATTTCTTAAACTTTTTTCTGAAAACTTTTACAACCTGGACAATACCCTGCTCGAAGATAGAAAATCTATAAATCTAAATATTCTAATCAAGACTAGCAGAGGTTTCTGTGGAAAGTCCTCTTAAATTTAAGTTTGATAATCTTGAAGGCATCTCATATACAAATTTGAATGGCGCTCCTGCATATGATAGTTAAGGCAGGTGAGGCAGCTGCTTCAGAGAGTTTACAACGTTTTTGACTATTTTGAAAAATATGGAAGAACGATGTTTTTGACACAAGAACTAATCTGCGCTGTTTAGCCAAAATAATCCTTACTATAGACGTAAAGTAAAATGGTGGTCACTACTGGAACCTTAACCCATATGGTTGTAGAGATCACAAATTTTGCCAAAGCGCTTACAGTTCAATCAGTCCTCTAATTCAGATTAAATGATCTGCCGTTGTAAACGGAAACAGGCTTTTGGGATAATTTTCCCATTGAACTTGACCCCTGAGGAACGATAATTGAAATTTCAAACTGAAATGAATGAAATAAAAGCTCCAGGAAAGTAGGAGAGATATATGATATTTATATCAGCAAATGTATCTAATGCAACTCAAACTTTGTATAAAAAAAAAATAAAAACATTTAAACTTAAAATTCTTTCTACTCACCAAGTTAGAACATTTCGAAAGACGACAAAAGCCGCTAACGCACATGTCAAAATAAATATGAGATGATGTAGAGATGACAGCCACCTGGGCTTCTGTGTATCTGTCCCCGTAGGACAATTACCATCTGATGGTGTTGTTAATGCTGCTGGTTCTGTTAATATTTCTTCATCTAATGTGTCTCTACACTTTAAGGGCGTGGATGCTGGTGTTGTTGTTTTTGTTGTCGAGCAATTGCCATTAGAGATATGAACTTCGTTTGCGGCATTTCCTTCCATTATACCATCAACTATTCCCTCAATCCGTAAATATACGAGTATCTACAACAACTCAACTCTCTACCTAATCTGAAAAGAATCAACTTTTGTCGCACTGAAGATTCTATGTAAAACAGTAACAAAACCACACAACACAAAACGGATGCAATAAATCACTCAACTTGTTTTCGTGTACAATCGCATAAATCGTATTGGGAAACTCTGACCTTGATCGGAAAATTTGTCGATTTCTATTCACTACTATACACTCGTATATCCTTAGTGTATGTGGAGTTAAAGCATTCAAAATAAACACAAGTCAGCTACACTTATAAAACAAAATCGACAATGTATGATATTGAAACACTACATGCCAAATACGTAAAATAGTATGTAGATACTCTTTTGAAGAAGACCTTTTCAAATTTCTACGAAATAAAATAGTTTATCGATTTTTTCGATTTCGCAAAGTAGTTATTCTTTTACCAAGTGGGAATCAAAAATCGCTGATTTGGTTTCTCGGACTACAAACTGAATAGCTTCTTTTTTCCAATTGTTATTAACTGAATTTCTTTTAATTTCGTTCACAATGTCGTCGGAAAAAAATCGAATCGTCATAACACCGACCAAAACCGAAACAATGATTTAAGTACGAGTACACGCTGTGGGAACAGGACCTTTGTTTACGTTCATAACGCTTTGTGAGATAACCGAACTTTTATATGATGTTAGTATGGAGAGCTTTTCTTGGCCATTTGCCAATAACATTTGTAAGAGAAGTTAGAAAGCTTTTCTGTTTTGTTTTTTATCAGTTCCTTGTTGATAGAAAAAGAAAGAGAGAGCTTTTTTTTTATAAAGGAGAAATACAAATACAATAGTTGTAAAATTGACAAATAACACATCCTTTTTAGCCGGGACATGTTCAGAGACGAAAAGGGACAGTAATAGACTCGTAATTCAATTTAAAAATCTTAGTCGTTTCCGGCACGAAAATCGAAGCCTTACTTACAATAGTTAGGTAGCGCTACAGTTCAGAATGAACCTGGGACTCTCCAGTTAGCCCAGTCTGTAGCTAATTGTCTCAGTCGCAAAAAAAGAAAATCGCTGTTTTTTTGGCCTAAGAAGGCAATTGACCCTATCCTGAAAAACTAAGGATCAATTATTCCAGCACCGTCCTAACATTTCTATACCTTTCTTATAGAATAATTTATCCAATTTTTCTTTCCGGCGGTAATTTTTTTTTTAAGTTTGGGAATAGATAATATGATGTATGTTTCATCCATTGTCACATATCGCATGAACAAATTCTTTTTATTTCGTTTAAACTGCTCCAAACAGCACTCTGAATCATCAACACATTGTTATTTTTGGTCAACTGTGAGCAAACGCATACCTAAATACTCCTGCAACATATGCTGTACACGGTCTATTGACATCTTTCCCATGTCAGCTATCTCACGCACTTTCGCTTTACGGTTGTTCAAAACGATTTTGTGGATTCTTCTTATTTTTTCCGGCGTAATAGCCTCATTTGAGCACCCAGAGCATTCAATGGTGAAAAATAGTTGCTTTCAACGGAGCAGATTCCTTATAATACATACTTCAATATCTCGATGACTAATGGTCGTAATGTCGTCAAATTTTGACATGCATGAAGGTTGACGTTAACTAAAAACCGAAATCGCAAAATACAAAACTATAAAAGTAGGACATATGGTATGTTAATTATAGTCGCATACCGGGTTTCTTTTTAAATTTGAAACGATTCTTTTATATTTTCTACTTTTGTTTATAAATTGTGTAATAATTAAATAATAATTTAAAATACGTATTTTGGATGTTATTAATTTTTTATGATATGCGGCAAAGCAATTGTAATCACGTTTTATTCATAAATAAACGTTTCATCTCTAGCAGATGATTGAGGTTTTTTTTTGAACATTCAGTCATTTTTGTTCTTTTCTGGCATACAATGTGGAGTGTGCATAACATAAAGGAGGCAGAATACGACTGCGCTACCTTCGGCAAGTATAAAATCTGCTTTATCAGTTTTTTAAATGCCTTCTTCACGCAATTTCGAAGAATTGCTGGGAGCTTGAGGAATGGACTGCTGTAGATGGCACTTGCATTTGTCTTTATTGTTAATGTAGGGTTTCAACAATCGGCTGCAAATTTAAGTTTTATACCTTAAGCGCGCTACTTGCAATCTCAGCTCGAAAATCAAGAGAATCCAATATTTGTTTGTTATAGATTAAGTTTGTCATCTCGAGGCTCGATACGATACTGAAGTTGTAGCTTATTCTGCGTGGTGCATCATAACATCAACGGCCCACCTCGAGGTTGATTCGATAGTTTTGAATCATTTGATGCAACATATACACTGCACCAGTAACTGCAATGTATGTAGTTCTGCGAATTTTTATCGCGTTACAGGGCTCTGTAATTCACACCATTTCCAACGTAATTAGAACTGAGGCTCATAATTTTATCACCAACCCATTTTGTGAAAGTAACTTTTCCATTTTCGCTGTAATATTGTAAAGCTCTATTGTCCGATTTTTCCATAGTTTTACTATCTTGCAATAGAGGACTTGCAGAACGATTTGGTCCAACAGTTGAAAAATAATTGTCAAAGGAGAGTTTATGTCCCTTGTCTTCGGCAGAGATTCAAGGTGAATCAGACTACGTTCGTCGGCGCACTGCCAATGCATGATATTGTCTCATGGTCCGATTAATGTAGTAGTGCAGTACGGATACACAACAAGATCAAATGATATGATACTTTTTCTGTACCTTGTTCTTTATCTTTATGGCCCGGAGACATGGTTTTACTCAAATACACCGAGGTTTCCGATGGTCAACGATGGACTTGCTTATAAAGCCGATTGACCGTCATGTGGCTTGAAATAAAAGGAATACCCCACCCCGATCATAGTTCTAGAAGATCTTAGCAATTTCATTTAGTTCATCGTAAATCATGTATTGAGCGAACAATACACGGATTTCATCAACCGTGTATGTTGGAGTAGGGAAAAAGTAAAGAAAAAAATTGACTTATATGTACTCGTATTTGAGTCGTTTATATATTTGTGAAATTCGCAGCTTTGATGGAAAATTCTTCATCGAAATACTAGATAACCTTATAAAGTAGTGAAGTTTAGATTTGAAGTAAGACATTCCATTGTTTCTGTGTTAACTGGGTAATCTACTCTTCCACTTGGTTTCCTTTTTTTTGTGTAGGGTAGGGTCTACTTTCAAAGGCAGACAGTTTGAACTTCGGGAACTATCTGCCGAAAGGATAAAGACATCAGTTGTTATGTTTTTTGTCTTGCAGTGATACTCTCTTGAATTGAAGACAGACTCCAGGAGCGTTAGATGAAGAACTATCCATTTCGCAACGATGACCAAACTATAACGATTATAAAATTTTAAAATTGCGACCAGCATGATAGCTGGGCTTCTATATACAGAATGTCCCGGATAATGTGTCAAAGGCTTTGATGGAAGATTCCTTGATATATCTATTTTGTGGTAAAAACCATATGAAATACAGAGGTTTTAAGCAAAACCTTACGCTGCCGTTTCAACTTCTATTGCAAATAATATCTTTTAAATTAATGAGTGTACGATTATGATAACAACAAATTCCATGCAAAATTATAAGAAATCAAGTTCACATTACATTTGAAATGATTTTGTTTGACAGCTGATCAAAAGACATACTTTTTTTTTAAAAAAAAAAAATAACTTAACACTCAAGTGGGTATGAATACACTTATAATGCCTCAGCATGTGTCAAGTTTTTTGGAAAATGGGATAGAGAGAGAAAGAAAAATTTTGGGCTCAGTGGTTATTTCGCTCCATGGGTGGCATCCAACATTTAATGGGGAGACTAAATTCTTAGTGGAAGTTGGCTTGATGTTGATGTTTCCAGTCAACTACTCGTCTTAATTGATTTTCGTTAACTGAAAAAATGGATGATATGTCTTTCGGGCGAGGCTGGGATTCGAACACCGAACCTTCCGATTTGGAAGCTAATCCACTACCACTTGAGCCACTGCCACCCATCTGTCAAATCTAGCATGGGAAAAAATAATAAAAGAAATTCCTTTGAATATAAAATATAAGAAATTAACAATAAATATTTTAAAAAATTAGTAAACCACAGCTGCTAAACCACATAAATGAAAGTTAACAAACTTGACAACAAATTTTTCTGTCAACTTTGTTAATTCTGTTTGTTTTAGTTAATGGAAAACTGGCATAATCTGTTATAAAACGTATTTTCGATCGTAGTTTTGTGGAAATTGAACAATTTTGAGACAATTTAAAATTTCCATAATATATGGGAAATTACACAATTTGCAAGACAATTTCAGAAAATTGTGTGATTTCGTCTAGTGAGAACATAGTATTACATTATTTTTACGACGGTAATCAACAATGTACCAACTTTAGCAAACAAATAAAATCCCTTTTCTCTGTGCATTAAGATGTTTTCCACTTATATAAAATGTTAGGAAACTGGAGAGATAAAACCTTTGCCTAGGGAATTAAGATCAAGACTCAAACCTGTTTTCATGCCAATTTTAAAGTAATCAAGACTTTATCGTGTGCGTCTTCCATTGTCCGTAAATTTTTCTTATAATTAAAAAATTAAACTGAGGTTTTTATTTGACACTAAATACTTAACGATAATAGACTTCCGAAAAGCCCACACAATTTATGTTAACCGTGAAAGTTTGCCATAAAGTACGGGTAATAATATGTCAAATTGTTTACAGTCGGATTGGTTTCATAGCGGGGAAAAATAAATTAAGAAAATTAAAAATGACAAAATATTGCATTATGCAATGGAAGGGATAAGTATCCCCATAAAAAGAGATGAAATAGAAAAGAAAAAATTTTCTTTTGCCAAATTTCCGCAACGAGTGTGCCACTATTGCGACTTTGCTTACACCCACTAAAGTTAACGAAACTTGTCGAAAATGTCATTATGGTCATGCAATACTATTTACATGGAATGAGACATTTCATTAAGCTGGCTTAACCTCACCAAAGTCCGTTTTGGTTAGCCCTTAAAAGCTGAGTCCTCAAAAAGTGGTGCAAAACAATCTTAGTTCAGACTTGTGGCTCTTGTTTGTTCGCACACGGTAAGAATTCATAGATGCAAACTTCTATGAATTGGAAATAAGTGCATATCCGAGGGCACGAAAAATGTTAGAGAAGCTACTCGTAACATGCGATATTCATGTATTTAAAAGAAAATAAACTTTTTAACATTAGCAAACAAACGCAGATATTACATCTCAATTTGTATGAGATTTTTTCCTGAAATTAAACTAAATACTGCAATGATTTGGGGCTGTCAGCACATTGTGAGATGAGTAATTTGATGCTCAAGTATTGTACTTACAAGTAAGTAGTAAGGACTGTGCTTCCTAGCAGCTCTAAGTGAAACCTTATTTTTATCTAAAAATTGTGTTTACTGTCAAAGCTCAATTTTGGTTCAATGGGCTTGTGAACAAACAAAATTGCCGTTTCTGGAGTGAGGCAATTCCAGAATAAAGATGAAACTCAAATACACCCACAAGAGTGCACTCTTTGCCGTTGTCTTTTCGATGGTACCATTATCCGTCCCTATTTTTGTAAAAATGAAGACGTAGTTCGCATTACAGGCAATGGACAATGGTCAGTGGTTACTTTTTCGAAAATATTCATGACATTAATCTAGAAAATATGTGTTTGCGCAGGAGGGCGCTAAATGAAACCAGTGACTTACTGACGATTCGATTTAAGGACAACATAATACCGTGAGATAGATCAGCGAATTGAATACTGAGGCCTCAGATTACTAGGTAAAATTTTTGGTGTAAGGCCTTGGAAGCCAATATTCAGCATATTATTCGAAATCGTGACCCGAAATTTGACTGACATTATGCGTTTCGTAAAAAATAGCCGAGGAGGCCATACGCTTTATTAGTTTTTAATTTAAGCTTAATTTCTGTCCATATTGTGGAAAAGAAGTTCTACTCGTACAGTTCCTAAAAAAAAAAATACTCGTAGTATGATTTAATACTACGTAGTAGTCTCTTTCAAATATGTCAAAACGAAAGGAAAGAATGAATTGTAAATTCAAATAAGAAAAAAACTTTTTGTTTTCATTAATGTCTCTTCCAACTCCAAAATCGATTATCCATGATAGAACCAGCTTGATAACGATCACTCCGGATAAAGGTGGTTGCTGTAGCAGAAAATATTTCTTTATATTGTATGAATACTGGCAAAAAAATAAATAAAACATCCCGTCCTTACGAACACAGTTTGAAAATTTACGAATGAAGTAATCAAAAACAGCTGTCCCTGGAACAGTTCAGTGTACGCCTTCGAAATAATCTTTGACATTTCTCTACCCACATCGAACCTTGGCTCTGAATGCAATCCGCGATGAAATAGCAAATGACATCCGACAGAGAAGAAACTACTTTATTAAACTGCGATCTACACTAATTTTTTTGTGATTTTATTTTTCGTTTTTAATGTTAAAATACACATCGTGTCGCGCATTAAAATCACAAATCACCTAACGACGATATTAAACATTATCTGCTAGTAAATAAAAGTAATAAATTGGTGTGCAAACCCTCCAAAAATCCAGTTAAATTTCCAATTTCTCCAACATGAAAAAAAAAGAATTGCCATTTCCCGTGTGAATTTTCTTGCGATTTTCTTGTGATATAAGTGAAAGTGCTGCTAAATGCAGGGGTGAATGAGAGAAAATTCCAAATATACAATTTTTTACTCTAATTAAACCACGACGCAGAAGAAAAACAAAGAGAAAGATTAACCGAGAAAAAAAATCAAAATAGTTTCATCACCAACTCATCATATTTAAAGTTGTTCTTTTTTTTTTTTCTTATTTTTTTGTTTTTGGTTTTGATTTTGCTTTTAGTTTTGGTTTTCTATCCCTAAGTCGATGATGGTAGAATATATTTTAATTCGATTTTAGTCACAAATTTTACAAAAGAGGAAGAATTTTTCCTATTTTGAGATTGAGATTGAGAAAATACCGTAGTCGTAGTCTCAGTCGTTTCTATGTTTTGATTGCTGCGTTTTTTTTTCTTATTGGGACAGCCTCCTTATTTCACCCCTTCATTTTGTGATTCTGGTTTTCGTTTGTTCAATAAATATTGTATGTTTGCAAATTGTCTATCTACCAGTCTCTGTTGTGTGTTTTCTTCCTGCTTTTCTCTCTTCCAAGTGTACTGCTGCCTTTTTGTTTGTTCAACAACTGTGCGCTGAAAATAAAAGTGAAAACTTTTCTTTCTATTCTTTCTTTTCATAAATTAGACAGCAAGAAAAGATATTTAAAAGAAAAAAATAATAATAATTAAATTCATTGAAAGACGAGAGGAAAAACAAAAAGAAAAATCAAAATTCATGACTTGTGCTATTGATAACACGATTCATTTATAGCTAACATTGATTTTTAATCTGAGGAGAAGGAACTCTAAAACAACACGCATAAAACCACAGCAAAATTGTTGAAGCAATAGAAAAGCAACAGCGGAAACAATGATTGAATTTGAATTCGAGGACGAGACCCGTCCGAAAGAAGTGCCAGAGACTCCCTTGAAGGAATGGCGTCTCAAGTACTTAGCTGGCACAATAATTCCTCAAGATTTGATCGAATTTTTTCGCAAGGAAGCTAAAAACTACTTCGAGTTTGAGTATGTTGGTGAAGCAGGTGGGTATTATATAAATATGTCTTATTTCTATTTGTTTATTCCTAAAAAAATATACTACAAAGTGGCGAAAGATGAAGATGAAATCTTTTGTTTGCTCACAAACAATTCACAATTTCGAGAGCTTTTTTTCTTCACATCCTGGATAAGCTTTTTAAATATGTATTTTTTTAAATTATTTTACGAAAATATTCGACTTATAAATAAGTGGCTTGTCTTCCTAGATCCAATAAACCTATCAACCGAGAATAATGGCAAATTAGTTTAAAGTGGAAAAAAAATAAATAAAATAAAGTTCTTTCAGTCAGTGCATGTGGGTTAGGCGTTTTTGTCATTGAATCGGTTTCAATTGGTGCCAGAACTCTTGTTTTAGTTTTCTGAATTGATATTTTAATACATCATCTTATTGAAGGTAGATTGCCGTATAATACTCCAGCTACTTCGAAAAAAGTCTAAAAAACTGCATATTTTGAAGGTACAAACGTCGGAAAAGATGGTAACCAGTAGAGGATAAGTCTGTTGAGTAGGGTGGATGGGCAGAAACTTCATATTCCAAATCTGCGGAATTCAGAAGCGTTAAATGTTCTGCTTGTGATCTCCATTATCCTGTAGCATGACGGTGAAGTGAAAGCAGTTTTTAGCACAATTTGCTTTAAAGTGTGTCGATTTCTTTGGAGTGCAACTCTGCTGTGATCATCCCTCAACGCTTGTGAAACAAATAATGCGTAACTCCCTCAATTGCTCACTATAGTTACTGTCACTCGTTCCTTGTTAGGGTGTGGTTCTGCTTAAGGAAGGAAGACTCTAGGACGCTCACTCCTGTCAAATTATTTCTCTAGGCTCTTCTATTACCGCACTCAACGTAAAAAAAAACCACGTGATGTCTGTTGGTCAGAGATATTAAAACTTCCAAACGTTGTAGTGCATTTATTTGTGTTAAAAGGTGGAGTAGTAAATTTACCATTTTGCTACCTTTCCAACAGCTGAAAGGTGATAATTTATTGGGCTGTACCACATGAAATGTCCGATTTTCGCTCAGTCGGAAATAAGAAGTTGTCCAGGGAACATCTATGCCAGAACGTTAAATTTTCTTTTTTTATAAAATAAAGTGGTACGTGTGCCTGACGTGTGAGAATTTTAGGGTTCGTTACAAGTACCGTTATTTTTTTTCTAGGAATTATTTACCATGCTGTCGGCAGTTCAAATTCGAACCCTCTTCCTTTACGAATTTAAAGTGGGACATAATGCGTCATTGGCAATGAAAAGCATTAATGACGCTTTTGAAGATGTAGCAATAAACGAACGCACTATACGACGTTGGTTTGGAAAGTTCCGTTCGGGAGATTTTGAAAATGAACCACGTAGGAAGTCGGAAACGTTAGTTGACGACGATGTTTTGAAAGAAACGCGATAAGTGGGTACCCCATGAACTGAACGAATCCCAAAAACTACGGCACCTGGAAATCTGCGCATCGCTTACATTAAGAAACCAAACTGAACCGTTTTTGCACCGGAGAGTCACCTGCGATGAAAAGTGGATACTGTATGATAATCATAAAAGATCTGGGCAGTGGGTGGATGCAGATGAAAAACCAAAACACACTCTCAAGCCCGATCTTCACCCAAAAAAAGTTATGATGACAATTTGGTGGACATCGAAAGGACCAATCCACTTTTCGATTTTCAACCAGGAGAAACGATAAGCGTTATTAAATATTGTGAGGAAATCGACATATTGCATGCCAAATTCGCTGAAAAGCAACCTGCGTTGGTCAATAGGCACGGTCCGAGCCTTTTGCAGGACAATGCTAGACCGCATTGTCAAGTAACAATGCAAAAACTGTTGCAGTTCTGATTTGAAGTTCTTCCGCATCCACCGTTCTTCCCCAACGGATTACCGTCTTTTCCGCAATATGGATCCATTTTGCGGGCAGAGCAGAGGCTATAAAGCCTATGAAGATTTCATTGCCTCAAAAAGTCAGCATTTCTACGATAAAGGAATATTTGACCTTGTATCACGTTGGAAGAATGTCACAGATGCCATCGGATCCTATTTTCATTGAATAAAAATTTATGGAAAAATAATATTGACTTTTAAATGTTTACTATAAAATCTGACATTTCATGCGGTACAACCCAATATAATTACAGTTTATGCTTTGAGACTTGCTTTAACAGTGGTAGCTAAACTTGCTTTAACAAATCCTTTGGCTTCTTTGGAAAACTAATTACACGTACGCAAAAGAAAAGCAAAGTTAAGTTCCTTAAATACAATATATTTAAGGAAAAAAGTTTAACTTAAAAAAAAAAAATGTAATTCTCATAAACTCCGCCACCTCATACCAAACATTTATTTCATGAACGGTCAGTAAATCGAAACTTCATATCTAACAAATTAATATACATATTTTACATATCCTAGCCACCATGACCACCCTATAGAGTCAGTGCCACTATAGGATCCGTAATATTTACGTATAGTTATATGACATTTCCCCTAAAGACCTCCAATGCTCTGTCGGATCATGTCTTTTACTCTATAGCACAGCCGTAATCAATGATTTGTGCATTACATTATTTTCCTCAGAAGAAGGAGAAAGCTGACTGGCTTGATCAAAATGCGTCGTCATCGATTTCTCCAACGAAATTAAGTATCTAAGTGTCGTCCTGGACAGCAAACTTCTTTGGATTTGACATGGTACGTTGAAAATCTCCAAGGCGATGACTGTTTTCTTGTAATGTATGTTTCCATGGTGGAAACTTTTAGTAAGACATGCGGATTGGCACTGAAGAGGGTCCTCCGAACCTACACGACTATAATAAGACTAATTTTGTTATATGTTAAAGCTTATTCTATCAGACTCCAGATCTTGGAACTTGTCCGTAAATCTGTCTAAGAAGATGATAATTTTTGTAGAAGGAGGAGGCAGGTGTTCATGGTGGGAACATTGGAAATTTCAAGGTGATTAAATTGAGATAGTTCGGGAATATAAGTATCTCGGGGTCTTGATTACATCAAACCTTAACATGTCCGAGAACATAGAAGCAAAACGAGCAATTTGTGCAGTATGGAGTTCTTGCATCGAAAAAAAAGCATAATACATACAGCGAAACAGAAAGTATTCCGTGCAACTGCATCCTCCATTCCCTTATATGTAGCCCAAGTATGGGGCTTTCGTTTTTACGAAGCCGTCGAAAAGTTTATTAAGAGAGTTTTCTGATTCCCGCGTTCCCCACCCAATTATATGCTCCACCTCGGGACTGGACTATCACCCTTATTCTTGGAGACCCTCAAGCTTCATCTAGATTATGTGGTTAAAATCATGGCAATGCATCTACAAATATTATACTATGTAGTATAATATTTCTCACATCCTACAGTATGGAGGAAAATGTGTACAAGTGTGGCCAAACTTAGGAAACAAAAATTGTGCACCCTCCTGAACAAATTAGGTCATAAATTGTATTGTATGATGAATTTGTAAATGAATCTGAGTCTTCACAATATAGTAAATACTACAGTAAACTGAGCCATCATCTTTTAACTAGCAGCACAACTGATATGAGGAACATAATCTTTAAAGTAAGAGGAGGACTGATTAACCTGAAATTCCAATTACTTACGACTTATGCAACCTCAAGCAATGAGAAGACGTATTTCACTTCATCGCGATACGCCCCATTTTACAAGCATTTCGTCGCCGATACTTCGGAGGAAGCGATTAGCGTCCTAAAGGGTTCTCGAGACTGGGCCTTGCTACACGGTCATAGCGCTACGGTATAGAAATTGGATTATCGAAGAGAGTTCCTAAAAAGTGAACCAACTTTAAAAAATTACTTTTCTTATACGAGGTGTTAAATGAATCTGGTAGACGGCCTTAAGTTAAACCAATTGGACTAAGAACTTATATTGTAAACAATTATTAGGCTCCAAAGTACGTAGAGCGTGCGTACGTTGTTTGGGCGCTTTTTCCGATACGTCTGGAAGGACATCTTCCATTTAAAAACAACGTTAATCAAATTTGCGTCTGTTTTCCAGAACTGAACCCGCCTTGGGACTGTCTGCGTCTTCAGTTAAGGCTTCCGTTGATAATTGGGTCCCTTATAAGGACAAATGTAGGTGGCGTGACATTCTAGGTTTACAAGCATTCGCTTACATCTGAACGTAACGGAAAAGTAAGTGGTCGTTCTGCTGTCCCTCGGCAGGAAAGACTATGGATTTTTTTATTTGTAATTGGGCGCTACGCGTCATTTGTAATCATCAAAACGTGTTATGCGTAAGTCACATCACCATCTGCGACGCTTGCTGTGAGCTAAATGATGTACCCGTTGGGCACTTCTTCTCTAGGTGTCCATCATACGGTTGCATTAGGCTCCAGGTACTAGCCTCTTATGTGTTGTTACTCTTTTCTCTTCTAAAAACTGATAAATTTCATTAAAAGGAACATAAAATCAGTATATTGGACTTGTCCTGTAAACAAGGCCAAATATTCAAAGATCTGATCCCGCAAAAACATTAAAAAAGCGGTTTTCTTCTGATCCTTCTGATATCTTAGAAACAAGGTCCTATAACTACAACACATAAGAATTCATAGTGGAATAGAGGTAGACAGTCTCCAGTACCTTACTACCAATGGCGTCAAGAATAGTTAGTTGTCGGTACAGACTAGTAATTTTACAATTTTAATGCTTTTAGTACTGACTTTTGAATTTGACACATTTCTCTTAAGTGTGATATAAAAAAAGTCACCCACAGGGCATATTTTCTAGTTTCGTTTTTGTTTTTTGTTTTTTTTTTTAATTATTCTATTACCAGCTTTGGCATTCGACTTAAAGTTGCTATACATTCGAAAGACTCTACAATTCTGTGTATGTCATAGCTATAAAAGCTGGTTTTGAATTTGGAAAAGATTTTTAAAAATTTTGTTTGAAATTCGTAGTTAGCCTTTTTACCGCAGTATAAATATTTTGGTTAATAAACAGGAAGCCCAGCATTTTTGGTATACTCTAAATAGGTAAATGACCATCTGGTAATTGTGCCATTGCGTCACGCTATAGGGTTTTTATTTAAGTCCCTTTTGTTTTATATGTTTTGTAATGCTGATTTTTTGGCAATGAGGCACATTTTTATCTCTTTGGGTATGTTAATAAACAGAAATGGCATATGTGGGAAAATGATCATTAGGTGATTCAGGGAAAACTCTCTCTTGCACGGATGATACCTTACTTTTCTGAAAATGAGTAAGGTCAAACTGCAAAAAACGAAATTCGAGTACATAATGCTTATACAGGGTGAATGAGTCTAACTCCAACTTTTTAAAACGCTATAATTTTTTTATTTTTTGATAAATTTTATTGTGCCAAAGCAAAAAATGTTGGAAAAAATACACCCATTTTCAAATTGTATCAGTAGTTTTCAATATGTCCACCTTTGGCGCGAATAATGGCCTTGAGACGGCCGAAGAAATCATCGCACGCTGCACGCAAGTGGATCTGCGGTATTTTGGCCCTTTCCCGGCGAAGTGCTTGTTTGAGGTGGTCTAAACTTTGGTATTTTTTAGTGCCAACCTTCGCCTTCAAAATACCCCAGGCAGAGAAATCCAACGGATTTGCATCCGGAGAATTTGCAATCCATTGTGTCGAAGAAATGAAGTGTGGAACATTGTTTTTTAACCAATCTTGGTTGACGGGCGCTTTGCGAGACGGTGCCGAGCCTTGTTGTGCCACGGTCTCCGACTGAAATGATTGTTTGCTCAAGTCTTCAATACTGCCTCTAAGACAGTTTCGCGGTATACGATCGCATTAATTTTGACGCCGCGGGCCAAAAAATACGAGCGGAGAGCGACCATTGGCGGTTATGGCGGCCCAAACCATCACCATCGGTGGTGCTTGCTTTCTGGTGGCTGTCCGAAGGTGTAAATTTTCGAAGGACCTCTCTGGCAAGTAAACTCGGTCATTTTGTTTGCTGACATATTGCTCGATAACAAATGGCGACTCATCGGAAAAATCAAATTCGGCAACTCACCACTTTCGTGCAGGCGTAACAACTCCTTCGCTCTTTCGACTCTAACTTTTTTCTGTTGCTGTGTAAGATCGTGTGCTTTTTGGAACTTCAATGGCTTGAGCTCAAGCTCATTTTTCAGTATGTGTTGCATCCGTTCCAACGATATGTTGAGCTCATGAGCTATTTTTCTTCCACTTCGACGCGGATTTCGCTCAATTCGAGCCTTCACTTTCCGAACCATTTCTGCCGATGTTGCTGTTTTTTATGACCACCTCCATGGCGTTTTGCAACGCTGCCAGTATCGGGGTAATGAGCTATGGTTCGAGACACAAATGATTTATTCACGTTGAAGTGCTGGAGATCTCTAACAATAGCTACTTGTGGTTTTCCAGCCAAATATAAAGCAATCCGTTAAAATTCGCAAGCTCATCATTCCGAGTGAAGAAAATCTCTCCGTCCTATTCGCACTCCCACACCTGAAGAGTCAATATCGAAACCAAACACACCTGAGTTTCAAACCACTACATCACAAACTTTCCTTTCTCCTCCTTCTATCTTTCCGCCCGCGCCCTGGCAACAGTATAAGGGTATTCATAACCTCTTAGGCGGGCGTAAATTATAAAAAAAAAAAAAAAATCACACTATCACGTTTGAATTCCATCGCGGATAAAAATTTCTCAACACAACAGACGCAAATCGTTTAAAAAGCTTGTAAATAATAAAATTATATGTCATGTGTCAAAATTTGAGCTCACTGTCATGAATGGTTTGGAAATTATAGCAGCCTGAAGTTGGTTGCAGTTCGAGTCCTTCAGGGTTTCATGTTGTGGGCTTGCTGTTGGATCATTGAATTAGTCTTGTAAAGATACACAAATATGTTAAAACTCTGTTGAATTTGCCTTCACGCTTTTTGTTTTTGCTTCCTTATTAGATAGCTTCTTGGGAGAGCGGTTGTGTTTTAGAAATGGAGCTGCTTTCCAGATTTTACTAAACAATCTCGATTCCCATTAATTTTCATAATCGAAAACATGACTCCTTTTCCATTACCTTGCATTGTTGTTTATGAATATAGTTCTTAGATAGATAACAATTAAAATTACTATATATACAGCTTGTGTTCACCAATACACCAATACACCAATACATTATGATATGAATTGTTAACCCACGAACACTTGTGCTTTAGTTTAAAATAAAATGTCACTCTGTGAAGGGAAACATACTCGCACATACAAATTTGCATTTAAGAATTTAATTTGTTAACAAACAATTACCCCAGTGACCAATGACAGTGAATACGTAATATAGTGTTCTATTTACCGGTTTTCGTGTTAGTAGGTAAGATTTAATCAGTTGATTATTTTACAATCGATTTTTTAGATTTTTTTGTAAAAAAAAAAAATCAGCTAGCATTTAATAGATCGCGCTGTAAACAAATGAGAGCAGTATAAATATATAAAGTGCTTCAGAGCATGCTTTGATTAACCTTGAACTCATAGTATATTCATTACTAGTCGGAGTTTTCAGTTTATTCGTTTCGATTAGAATTTATAGGTTCACAGCAAAATTTTGGATTCGCTTTTACAATATTTTTTTACAAGATTCGAAAAGTCCCGAGAGTAACACATACATATGTATGTTAGATGGCGAAGTCGGTCACAACGATGGCAAAACTGTTTCCGCATCCACCGTATTTTCCAGATGTGGCCTCCAGCGACTATTATCTGTTTACAAACCTTAAAAAAATGCTCGCCGGGAAGAGATATGCCATCAACGAAGAGGTGATCGCCGAAACTGAAGCGTATTTTGAAGAGATGGACATATTGTTCTATAAGGCCATAGCAATATTTTAGCGGCGCGTTTATTATGTTTATTATTGTACCACTCTAGAAAGAGACTATATGGATGGATATAATCGAATTTTGCCAAAAAAAAGTTGTGTTTTTATGTGTTCGTCTCGGAACCTTTTTATAATATTGCGAGCATAATTGTTTTCAATACAATAACATCCGCTTACTTCTACATAATTTTTTGTTTTACTATCTTTTCTATTGACAAGACAGTGGTTTTCAAGTGTTAGCGCAGGTTTCTGTGAGCAATGTTATCAATGGCGTTCATTGAAATTACAGTTGTTTAACTAAATTTGATGCGAAATTATGTTATTATGATGCAATTCTCTAAATATTTTGAATTGTTCAAGGTAATGTCTTACACGAACTTGGAAGAATAAATAAAGTTTTGTTGATTGTAACTCTATCGAACGAAATTTTGAAATCGATAAAAGTTGGATGTCGACCGGCCTCCTAGATTGCATTGACTGTCATGGAGTATAATAACATTTTGACATTAGCTTCACCATCAGTAATTGCTGAAAGCTACCGCTTTTTTCGTCTTGTTCTTACAGCGTTTGTAGTCTAACTCTAAACGCGTTGTATCTGTATCGCTGTTTCCGCTATTCTTAGTCCACGTTTCAAAGCCATTTTCGTTTCATCATTCCTATTCTTTATTTATATAGAAGCGGAATTTCGAGCACTGAGCAGACTTTTTGTACTATTCTTTCATTTTTTATTGAAGTTGTTTCACATATCTTGGACCTATCGACCACGCATTGTGGTACCATACGCGCAAAAATTTACCATCTAAAACTGGTCTTTTCCTCTGTCCGTCGTCTTTTTGTCTTTTTGTACCTTGACTTCAACAACCTAATGGTCTAAGTGGACAAGACCTGAAGAAAAACCGAAATAATGTGGAACAGAAGAAAAACCTTAGCTTGAAAAGGGCTGAAATTCGTAATTTGTATGCAGTTGTTTTTTGCATATGTATCCTATCCATCTTTCACACATAGAATGCAGATAAAACAACAATGGAAGTAGTTATGTCTCCGATTTTCAAATTTCCAACTACAAATTCACTCTCAGAATTGCCGAAAGACCTGGACGAAAGTGTATGGTGGTAATTCAGTTAGGTGAATGACCTCAAAAGGCAGCGATCGACATTGCCCATTGCGATTTAAAAAGTCACCACACGCTTTTGCAATACGGATTGATGCGCAAAAGCTAGAAGCCTATGGCCGATTTATCAAAAAAAAAAAAAAATCACTTATAAGCCTTGTTTAGGCACGTTCTGTGTCTGGCACCTTTACTGGAAACTGTGTCATTTACATTTATCTGATCGCATTGGCAGTAAATTCTTTGATCGGATCACGAAATAACCCACATTTCTTCTTGAACATGTTTTAATGTTTATGGTTAATGTTTTAATTTTTTATGTTTTATCTTTGCTTTAAGAAAGCAAAGCATTCTCCGCAAGAGAATGAGCAACGATCGGCTTTTGTTTTGCTGTGATGGTGCTTTTGTTCTTTGGTCTCAAAATTCAATATTTCCGCCGGTTAATTTATTAAAAAAAATAAATGTTGACTGATAGTCAGTAAAACTGAAACTTCCTGAATTTCGGTTTAAGGTCACCGTACGTTCTAAACAATTATTAAAATGCATGCTGCTGCCCCTATATTTGAAAGTTACTTTCTTACTTAGGTGGCGCTTCAGTTCGGGCGAACCTGCACTTCAACTAGCAAACCTCTCCAGTTGAAATTATAGCTGTTGATTGTGTGGCTCTGCCCAATTCGTCGATGTTGTGTGTTTCTTCTTGTGGACGCTCATACTTGATGTTGCCCTCATTTACCACTAAACCCATGTTGGCAGCTTCCGTTTTAATTCTAGCGAACCCAATTATATCAATATCATATACGTACGCTATTAGTTGCACAGACTTTTGAAAGATTGATTTGAAAGTTAAATATGTTAAATATTTTGTCTTTAATTAATTAGTCAATTGCTATCGGTCGTATGTATAAAAATTCTGTTCAATTTTTCTTGGAATTCAACTATAAAATGATAACTTTTCCGAATTACATTTAAAAATAAATCTCGCTTTTAGCCAACGGTAGACAGAGTTAGACAGAGTAGACATTGGCACCTGCCAATAAAGTGTTAAACATAACTCACGCGAAATTATAGAAAATAATAATACTAAAGATAAGATTTCAAGTAGGCCAAGTCAATAACAACATTTTGCAGAAAGCAGATAGCAACGAATATAAAATTTCGCTATTGCTATTACCGAACATGCGTATGATATAATTATCATCATCCGCTTGCTTTACACAGAACTTTTAATGAAGGTTCAATCCTTTGGAACTCCTATTATAGTTCTTATGATCACTAAGATGGTACAACTACAGACTGCCAGCATGTCTGATCCGCCAATCCAAGAATCGTTTGGCTCACTCCATCCGGATCAAAATCAAGTTCAAACGCCGGCACGTCCAAATCCAGAAGGCCTACAATGTCAACCAATCCAATATGCATCACCACTCAATCAATACCAAATGAACCAATTTATGAATGATTCGTACTGAACGGGCCCGTCAAATACCAGTTTTAATGCATTCCGCATGTAACGATGTAACATCGCCGCCAATTAATAAATACCTTAAAATTTGATTATCGTAATGGCAATTTCAAACTTCAATGTCCACCAGTGCCTAGATACGCTGAATTCTGGATCACCGTCTATGGCTATCCCGAGAGTAAAACGTCTATGACTCTGGCCCAGTTCTCTCAATGTGGAACAACCATTGACAAGGTCTTTCCATCACAAAATAGCAATTGCGTTCATTTAAAATTCTCCCGCCTAGGATGTGATAATTTTATTGAGAAAATTCTAGCGAATAACATCATTATCATTAACGTATCTGAAAATACGCACTCCGTATCTAAAGTGAGGCCGTTGGTCACAGGGCGCATACTTGAGCGTTCAGAATGAGATTGCTGTTGTAGCCATTCCAAATGCAGCACAAAAAAGCCATGGATCTAAGCAATAGTAAAATGTTGACTACAAATGCTAAAATCTAAAGGAGGTGATATGAATACTATGTATTATTAGTTGTCTATAGTTAAACCAATTCATAACCTTTTCTGATATTGAAAAAAGTAATTGATTGAATTCCGAAGGAGTTTATATGGCAGCCACTTGAATGTTGATTCGTTCCAAAGCTCACCATAAATAGGTTCGTGACACCTGTTGATCGGGGCTTTACATATAGGATTTAATGCTATTAGCAAAGTTAGCGGAGTACGTCAGCTACGATACGCCAAATACAATAATAATGAAAGCCTCTGTGTGACGGATATCATCCCAAAACTAGAATGTTAACTCCATATGATTGAAATGGCCATTGTCGCGCAACTCAGGAAGATCACATGATATTACGATAAAATTAACCGGATAACGCGCACCATTATTTAATTATTTATCAATTATTTAAATTAAAAGACAAAACAACGTCGCTGCGTGCGGTATTTTTTTGAAAAATACCAATTTCTAGACCGTATACTAGTCATCTTTCCAAATTCAATCAATAAAATGTAAATTAATTGAGTTTTAACTGTTCGGAATTTGATAATGGCTTCAGCTCAGAGCACGACAAAAAGAAAGATTATTTGCGCAGCATGACCTTGAGCAAAGTCGATATCATTTGGCTAAAAAAAACTAGTACGATGCGATACTATTTGATTTTTTCCCCGTGAGTTAAAAAATTGTTGATCCCAAGGGTGAAATACAATATGTCAGTGTGAATATTTTCTCAAAAAAAAAAGGTGTTCAAACAGAGTTAAAATTTATCGTAGCCAACCTATTATGCAACCTGACAAAGTTTAAGTTGAAAGGAAACTGCGTAGGCTTACAAAGAAATTTAAGTTACTTAGCCCATATACATAGAGCCTTAAGCTCTACAATTTAAAAATTCTCGATGTGTTGATGCTCAATAACTTTTATGATGGTGAGAATAGCCTTTCTTTGTTTTTTCTTATCAATAGATTTATTGATGCGCTACATGAACACCTTTTTTAATTTATCAGATAGTAGTATCACTATCACATACAATATATTTCTTGTTTTACACCACCGCCCAAGACAGCACATGTAAACGAAGTGGCTTGCCTTGAATTCGCACTCGTGATAGCCGGTTGCTTGTTTTTTTGAATTTGCTCAAGAGGGCTACAAGTTTTCACACTTGTACATATTTGTGATTCTTCGCGACTACTCTGATCAAGGTTATTTGAATAATTTTCAAACACGCTTCATCGCAGTTTGATTAACATTTCTGAATCTAGTGCAAGCTCTTTATTTATTATTATTTTTTTTTTTTATAAAACTTTTATTTGCATATTCAGATTGTCAGCTGATGTCTGTATGTATAATTTGGACAGTTGATGGTCTTTTTTTTGGAGGCATTGCTCTCCATTCTTAATATGTTTTTACATCTTTATCTGTTTTTTTCCGTCCTAGATGGGTGTTCGTTGCTTTGTGTAAGCCTGTATGTATCATTAACTTACGTGGGAGATGTTTTGTGAGTGTATTTTTTGATTACGTACATAACTTCTGCACAATAGGTAAATCAATTGAATTCACTCACACCTTGAAGATACGGATAAGGTGATATTTAAGTTTTCGTATTTAATGTTAAATGTTTAAAACCTAGCAAATTGTAAGATATGGTATATTGTAACTAGCGATGTTGCTTTTAATTTCGCCCACACAATTACCTTTGTTTAATTGGTCACAAGCTTTTATCGAAGGATGTTCCGCACCTAGAAATAGACGCGTAGTCATCTGCGAAACAGATACAAAGCGAAAACGCAACAAAATATTCATAGCTGCTTGTATGGTTACGTTAATGATGTCATTTTCGAGCAAACTTGTGCTGGTGTTTATTGTTGTCAATTCTGTTAATATGCAGTGTGTTAGGCTACATACATATGTATGTTTAGTCTACCAGCTGAACAAAGTATTAGCTTTTCTAGTAGCAAGTGCCAAACGTGACTTTATCAATGAGATCAGAGGACAAACGATTAGAACATGCTTACTAGTCAGGGTAGCCAGGGTAATCGTGAAAAAAAAACCTCGTGTGCCGTTCTGGTTCCAAATAGTATACTTACGGATATACTGTAATACTCGTACTTGTATTTACTGGATGAAAATTGGAATGTTTTTTTGATAAATATAATAAATTAACTTGTTCTTACCACAAATTGAAAATAAATAAGTCAATCGTCAGCGACTTTGTAGTGTTGTTTTATTGACAAAGAAAATTACAATAATTGCTGATAATATTTTGCTCTTTGTTTTTAATTGTCTCGCACCTACATACATGTTTATATACATATGAATGAGGATATAAAAAAAATGTTCATCTTGTTTTGCTGGTGATTGTGTGTTTTGAGGTCAATGAATCAATGGTATTACTACGAAAGAAAGGAAAATCGTCTTATAATTCTGTGGCGCCTATTCACATGTATTTTTGTGTGTGTTTAACTCTACTGAGGAAATGATAAAATTAAAATATTTTCCCATACGGTGTAGGTAAGAATTAATTTAATTTTGAATTTTTCTTCTGTTTTTATGGTATGCACTTTGGTTGAAAGTGGATTATGCTGATAAAAATACAACGACCCAAATGTCGTGTATAAGTGTATAATTAGTTGAAGCATATAAGCGCATTGAACAAATAAAAAAATAAAAAATAAATAGAGAATAACAGAGAAAATTTAATTGAGGGATTTGTTGCTCTAAGTTCAGATGTTCCAAGGAGGCATTGGAATTGAATGCCCCAATATTATCTTGGTCCATTGATCCATAATAAAATAATCTATCTCAGTGTATTTAAATCATTTATATTACCGCAATATGTATCCAAGTATATAAATGTGTAATGTAACTGAGTCTGCATTGAAAATTGCCCAAATGTGATTACATATTACTAGATGGAGTGAAAAGTGACCTCCTTGGGGATTAAAAAAATGTTTTTTTTTAAAATGTTTTTTTATATTGTTCCATATAGTCCTCTTTTAGTTTGATACACTTATTCCAGCAATTTTCCAAGTTCTTGAACCCATCCGAAAAGTAATTTTCCGGAAGGTCTGCAAAATACTCCTCCGTGGCGTCGATGGTTTCCTCGCGTGAGCTGAATTTTTTGTTGATGAGATATCTTTTGAGGTTTGCGAAGAGATAATAGTCCGAGGGATCCAAATCCAGTTACCAATCGACGCCAAAAGTCCGCCCGATTCCGCATCAGCAAGTCCAAAAACTCTTTCGAAGTGCTCTCGCCTTCGTGTTTTTGGTCATTCGCGACACCCAGCGGCAGGATAACTTTTTCATATGCAGAATATTGCCCAAAATATGGCGTGTGCCCTCAGTACTAATCTTTGTGGTAGCTGGTAGCTCGCGCATCTTCACTTTCCGGTCAGCCAGCACCATTTCATGTATTTTTTTTGACATTGTCATCTGTAACCGGGAGCATTAGCCCCATAATATTTATCCAACTTTTCTTTTGTTTCCTTCGCCGTTTTGCCTCTCAAAAAATAATGTTTTATATTATGCCTAAATATGAAGGCACCATAACCTTTTTGCAGTAGCACCGCATTCTGGCGGTTAAGGAGGTCACTTTTCACTCATAGCTAGTATGTACGTATGTATGTATGACCTCCTTAACCCTGCCTGACTCGAACTGCAACCAGACTGCTATAATTTCCAAACCGTTCATGACAGTGAGCTCACATGGCAGATAATTTTATTATTTACAAGCCTTTTAAACGATTTGCGTCTCAGTTGTGTTGAAAATTTTTATCCGCGATTAAATTCAAACGTGATAGTGTGATTGCTTTATATTTTGCTGGAAAACCACAAGTAGCTATCGTTAGAGCCCTCCAGCACTTCAACTTGAATAAATCATTTGTGTCTCGAACCATAGCTCGTTACCGTGATACTGGCAGCGTTGCAAAACGCCATGGAGGTGGTCATAAAAAAACAGCAACATCGGCAGAAATGGTTCGGAAAGTGAAGGCTCGAATTGAGTGAAATCCGCGTCGAAGTGGAGGAAAAAAGGCTTCTGAGCTCAACATATCGTTGGAACGGATGCAACACATACTACAAAATGAGCTTGAGCTCAAGCCATTGAAGTTCCAAAAAGCACACGATCTTAAACAGCAACAGAAAAAAGTTTGAGTCGAAAGAGCGAAGGAGTTGCTACGCCTGCACGAAAGTGGTGGGTTGCCGAATTTGGTTTTTTCCGATGAGTCGCCATTTGTTATCGAGCAATATGTCAACAAACAAAATGACCGAGTTTACTTGCCAGAGAGGTCCTTCGAAAATTTACACCTTCGGACGGCCACCAGAAAGCAGGCAGCACCGATGGTGATGGTTTGGGCCGCCATAACCGCCGATGGTCGCTCTCCGCTCGTATTTTGGGACCATGGGGTCAAAATTAATACGATCGTATACCGTGAAACTGTCTTAGAGGCAGTATTGAAGCCTTGGGCAAACAATCATTTCGGTCGGAGACCGTGGACATTTCCACAAGACTCGGCACCGTCTCACAAAGCGCCCGTCAACCAAGATTAGTTAAAAAACAATGTTCCATACTTCATTTCTTCGACACAATGGATTGCAAATTCTCCCGATTCAAATCCGTTGGATTTCTCTGTCTGGGGTATTTTGAAGGCGAAGGTTGGCACTAAAAAATACCAAAGCTTGGACCACCTCAAACAAGCACTTCGCCGGGAATGGACCAAAATACCGCAGAGCCACTTGCGTGCAGCGTGCGATGCTTTCTTCGGCCGTCTCAAGGCCATTATTCGCGCCAAAGGTGGACATATTGAAAACTACTGATACAATTTGAAAATGGGTATATTTTCCAACATTTTTTGCTTTGGCACAATAAAATTTATCAAAAAATAAAAGAATTATAGCATTTTAAATAGTTGGAGTTAGAGTCGTTCACCCTGTATATGTATCAGGAAGTTGGGAATATTTCTACTACAACTTTAGTTAGGGTTTTGAGGTATTTTTGAATTCGAAGCTCGCTCTACAATAGAAATACGGTTAGGGGACTAGGTCAACAGCTTAAAAACTCTTGTAATTTTCTTTGGTAGTGGACCACATAATAAGCTTAAGTCTGTTTCCATATATCATATCGAGTAGGTCATACAGCCAAATTAGTTCCCTTTTTTTTCGGTTTTGGTGTTAAAATTACATAAGAAGATTTTACAATTAGGATTAAAAAAGTTTAACAGAAACATTCTTTCCTAGCTTCGGTTTCTACTGGGACTTCTAGAACGGAAGGGGTTGGTTATATTGAGTTGGTTATTGAGTCAATAATATAATTCGAATATACAGTGTGGGCCAAAACTAAAACAACTTTTACGTAAACACCGGGCTCTGCGGTAAATGTATTCGAAAATAAATTAAAACGAACAAAAATAAGTACAAAAAATAAAAAAAATAAAATACTGTAACCATGTCGATTTTAAACAGGCCAAAACTAAAGCAACTTGATAGTAAATTCACATTTAATAATAATCACCGCGACTTAATCTCAATATTTTGTGGCGGAACATTTGTTTTTGATTGCTACACTACATCTTCTTTGCATACTCTTGATCAGATTGGAAATTATAGAGCTTGGGATGTTTTTTAAAGCACCCTGGACTTGAATATAAAGCCCGTCCCTGTGCTGCTCCCGAACTATTAGCCGATCTACAATCTCCCATAGATCTTCTATCGAGTTGAGATCGGAGTATTGGGCTGGCCATTTCATAACATTGATTTTCTGATCCCGAAACCACTCTTGAACTATTTCTGAAGCATGCTTCAGATCATTATCCTGCTGAAATATCTATTTCAGAGAAACTTCCTCGTCAGCATGTGGCAGCATAGTGTTTTCAAGTATACTTTTGTAAACAAATCGGCCCATAATTGCATATATTTTATGTATGGGAACAATTTCATGTCCAGAGAAACATCTCCAAACCATAACGTTTCCTCCTCCATGCTTCACAGTGCCCTTTAAGTATCGAGGATTCCGACCGCTTTCCACTTCGAAATACTTAATATGGTCACTTGCTACTTCCAGTCTTGCTCTTCTGTGTTTCTTTGCGATCCTGAATGATGAAAGACCATCCTTAACAGCTCCTCGACGAAATGTCATGGTGCCAGCTTCTATACTAAGCTCGTTTTTAGCTCATAAAGGCATTACTTTTTATCGTTCTAATGATCATTTTGTCTTCCGGGTATGTGGTAACTCTTGGCCTGCCACCTCGGTGAATCGTTTTGACGGAGTTGTAAAATTCTATAAAACGGCTTATCACCGATTTCGGGATTGAATACTTTTTGGATAGTTCAGATTGTGAAATACCACTTTTATGTTCGCCAATAATTTTTTCTTTAATATCATCGGAGTACTTATTTCTGGCGATTTTAGATACACGCGAATGAGTCAATTATCTTCTTTTTTTTAATATTAACAAATCTGATATCAGTAACGGTTTTTCTATTTCTCCCGTAACAAAAAATTGTGAACCAAATTGAGCTGCTTTTGTTTTGGCCAGCTGAAAATTAAAGTGAATTCAATTGGATGTTTGTATTTTTTTTAATACCGTAAAATACCGCAAAAAAACTAATTAATAATATTTCAAGCTAGTTTGAACATTTTTTTTAATTTCAGGGTTAATTGATATGAAATGTATCGCAAAACACAGATTTGCGATTTTAGTTGCTTTAGTTTTGGCCAACACTGTATGTGTAAGAGTTGCCGTTGAACACCAGTTACCATCTCTATTTCAGGACACTGACTGGTTCTAAAAAATCCTCATTGACTTTTGTTTTAAATAAATTGAAGTAGCTCATATAAAGGTGCCACTGTTCAATAGTGTGCGTTCATCCGCTGTACATTGTTTTTCTGGTGAACAATCATTTCCGAAGGAATATTAGGATTTTGCTTAAGCAGTAACATCAATAAGCACGTTTGTTTGATTTTTAATATTTGTTAATTCGATTTCGAAGATATTAAATTTGATTCTGTAATAATTTTGTTTTAAATTGTCTTCAGAAAATCAAAATGTAACTTAATTTTGAATGTATGTACGAGCCGAGCACGTGTGTATATTTGTTCATTCACTCTGAAATTCTGCTGCTATAAAATTCAATTATTGTATCTGGTTTCGATACACGATGACAAGATCAATAGTTCTCATCGAAGGTTCCCAATGATTTTTTTATTCTCTAAGGATATTCCACTTTCGAACGGGAAAGATAGTGAAGTGGTTACACTTAATTTTGTTTAAGAAAATCTTTAGCATTCTTCCTTATTGGTATAACATTCTGTATTGTACATTTAAACCGTAAACATGTAAAATATTCATAAGTTGCCAGTTATAAGCAAATACCAAAGGCTACATCTACTCGTATCGTTTTTTAAATAGACGACCACTTGTGATGAAATTTTTCAATACGTGTCTACGGCAATCAATATGCACCCACTAACACTTGCTTCTCACAAGCTAATCAAAAATGATGATGCTATTGTGGATAACTTAAAATACGAGTACATAAACTTCAAACTAGAAGAACTTTCGTTTCGTTTCGTTTCTTAGCTCAAATACTTGTATGAAGGGAATTCGTGTGCGATTGTTCCAATTTCGGCTAAAAAACGAAGAGAGCACTCAGAGCGCATCGAGAGCCCAGCCCATGTTGTTCTTAACGTTCTTAATGATCTGGCAACTAACGTAGTAGCTGCTGCCGCTGCTCCAAATGCTGAGGTTGATATTGTTACTCGTTGCTCGTTGCTCGTTGCTCCGTCACCAAAGTAATTTGAGTTTATATTATCAAAATACTGGAGGTATAAGAACTAGATTAGATAATTTATATTCTTATTTTTGTTATCGCGATTATGACATTATGGTTTTACCTGAAACTTGGTTCAATAATAACAACAAGAATTCGGAAATGTTTAATGAGAATCAATATGAAATTTTTCGCAAAAATCGCAGTCAGGTTAAAACTGGTCTTTCAAGAGGAGGTGGAGTTCTTGCAGTTGTTGGAACTCATTTATCAGCAATTGAAATTCTATTTAATGTAAATTCGCCTGCCTTTGATGTAAATCTATTAATTGTTGAAATAACAATCAATAAGTCAAAACATCTATTTGTATTTATCCAGTTTGGGGTCTTTCCGTAATACTGTGAATAGTGCCGATCACATAGTTTATCTGGGTGATTTCAGTGTGGGAGATATTAAATGGAAGCTTGAAGAAAAGTATTTTGTTCCTTTTAATGTCAGATCTAACATTTAAATGGATTTCATAGATTTTTTTTTGTCAATTTAATATTGTTCAAAAGAATAATTTTTGTAATAGTCTTAACCGCCAACAAGGCTTATTATTTTAGATAAAGACACATTACTAGTTAGTTAGTTAAATGACTTCTTTTATTTACTTCATGTAATACTTTACAATAGTTTAACCTAAGTACTTAAGGATATGGCTTAAGGCCGTCTACCAGATTGACGTTAAAATATTTACAAATTTGTAATAAAATACACTGTTCATCAAAAATCTCCTTCTATGACTCGTTTTCTATATCGAAATGCGTTAGCTGCATAGTTGTAAAGCACTTCCCAGCCTCGATTGCCATTCAAAATATTGAGATAGACCTCTAAATCCAGCGAAATTGTCCCAAAGTATCTCAAGCGGAAGTCCCTTAAGATTGGGCATCTTCCAATAAAATGGTATACCATATATCCTCCCTCTCCTTAAGGTTGCACAGGTCACACAAGATTGGAAGATCGGGACGATGAGGCATGTAGTATAGGTTGATTAATTCTCCTCTTATCTTGAAAGAAAAAATTATTTATATTGTAAGAATTGCTTTGGAGGTTGTAATTAAATTTACTAAAGAACATTCTGTGTTGCGATGATAGAGTTTGGGTTACACACCCTTCATACATGTTTTGACCAGTTTCCATCAATAAGGAATTAAATAAGGCTTTCAGGATGGAAGGTTGGATATCTAATGCAATACGTATGTTAATGCCGTAGTCAGCCGCTAGAGACTCCCGCCTTTGAACCAAATTTCCCATTGTCGAAAGTATATGTTTTTTTTTTTTTTTATAAACTAGCGCGCGCTCAGGGGGGTTAAGGCACCCTTAAAATGTTTGCACACAGCGCGGGCGAAGGAAATTTAGGGAGGAAAGAAGGATAGGTACCGATGTATGTTGGTTCTATATGTCTGAATGTTATAATGACTAGGAAATAGAGAGCTTGGCAGGGCATTCAACAAAATTGAGTTGTTCGGCTTTGGAACGAATCACGATATTTCAGAGTACATCCGGAAGTGGGCTTGAGGTTATACTGATGAACATTCATAGCGAGACATGTGTTACGGTTAAAGGTTTGAAGGGGCGGAATGCTACTGGCGATTTCTATGTAGCACTGGTGGTGGAAATAGCGATAAAACAAAGTGAGACACGAGACATTTCGTCGGTGTTCGAGGGTGTCCATTGCCTGAGTGATATTGGTATCAGCTATGAGTTTATTGGCACGTTTTTAAATCCGGTCTAGCAGATGCAGAGATGTTTTAGGCGCACCTGACCAGATGTGAGCATTGTACTCCAATTTTGGGCGGATGAATGCCTTATATATTGAGGCCAGATCAGAAGGGGAAAAGTATTTCTTACATCGTTTGAGAAAGCCTAGACATTTCGCAGCATTTTTGGCGACATCGAATATGTGGTCATTCCAACGTAAGTTGTCATTATACCGAGAATGGAAAGTTTTTCGGTTTCGACTATGTAAGTGCCATTCATGGATATTTATTTAAATTAAATAAATATTTAAATTAAATAAATATTAAAAAGAGTGTCGGAGACAGAACGGAGCCCTGGGGCACACTAGCATTTGTTTTGTGAATATCAGACTTGAAACCATCCAAGACAACTTGAATTGAACGTTACGAAAGGTAATTTCACCAAAAGCACGCATTTTCGACAAAAGAACCTGATGCCAAACTCTGTCAAATGCCTTAGAAATATCAAGTGCAACTATCTTGCTTTCGCCAGATTGATGTACGCTTTGGTTCCACTTTTCGGTGAGACATGCCATCAAATCACCAGTGGACCTGTTGCTACGAAAACAATATTGCCGGTCATTTATCAGCGTTTCCATGACCTTGGAAAGACCTTGGGTCTGTACTAGATGGAGTGAAAAGTGACCTCCTTGGGAATTAAAAATTTTTTTTTAAATGTTTTTTTTATATTATTCAATATAGTCCTGTTTTAGTTTGATACACTTATTCCAGCGATTTTCCAACTTCTTGACCCCGTCCGAAAGTGGAGTTACGGCCACCACGAAACTCTCGAAACCAATATTTCACGGTGTAATCTGACGGAGCATTAGCCCCGTAATATTTATCCCACTTTTCTTTTGTTTCCTTCGCCGTTTTGCCTCTCAAAAAATAATGTTTTATGAGAGAACGAAAATCGTTTTTGTCCATTCTCAACATGATGCCAAACACGTCAACAACAATCAGCTGTCAAAACAAAACTAAAGACAGTATCGCACTGAAATTTGGCATGTCCGCCTAAATATGAATGGACTTCAAGGCACCATAACCGCAGCGCATTCTGGCGGTCAAGGATGTCACTTTTCTCTCCTGCTAGTATGAGGAGAGAGACGAGCTGGACAAATGCTGTTCTCCATCTGTTCGGAAAGAGTCCTAAAGAGTAGGAGTGATGATAAATCTTACGCAGTGGTTTTGTCAGTATGGAAGAACACCTCTGCAGAAGAAGGGGAGTTATACCATCTGGACCAGTGGGTTTATGTATGTTGATATCTTTAAGTACTCTTGCTACTCACGAGTGCGAAAGTGGATTTGTCCCATTGAAGATTCGACGCACTCAAGTGTGGGACAAAGCACAATCTGAGAGTGTTGAGTTAGCCGCAAAGTGTGCAGCAAGCAGGTTGGTCTTGTTCAAAGAGCTGACAGCTGGAATGTCATTGTAAATGAGCGTTGGGATGAGGATGAGGCAGAATTTCTGATGTTTTTGACAAATGAGTAAAAGCTTTTACTACCTTTGGGACATTGTAGTATTTTTTGCCTCAACTTTTGGTCGTATTGAAATTTCACACGCTTGAGAAAGACGTTGCAGCCATTCCTGGCTCGTTTAAATTTCTTTCGGTTTTCCTCTGTCGAATTGGTCTTGAAGGACTGAAAAAGCACTTCTCTAACCCTGACAGCCCCTTTACAGCTCGAGTCGTACCATGCCTTGTCATGTTGAAACACCCATTCCGCGTAGGGTAGCACATGACTTTGTACTTAATGCGGTCCATTATACCTTCGATTTCAATGAAAGGAAAAGCAAGTCCACACGATTACACCATTACGGGGTTGGCACCATGATTAGCTGCCACCTTACAGTGACGGAAATTTAGCCGTTCTACTTTGCTTCGTCGCACAGTGCAAAAGCCATCTGAATGGAAAATATTAAATTTGGATTCATCGCTGACAAGTAATGTTTTTTTCACTTTTCAGCGGCCCAACAAAGATGTTGTTTAGAAAAATTTAAACAGTAAGTGGATTATTAACATAAGTGAAAATAATGAAATAAAGTTTAAGCCAGCGAAGCAACCTTTTTTGAAGATGTTTCCTCGTTGGCACAGGTTTCTTGCAAGGTCTGTAACTTTTTAAACCATGTGCAATGGCAGGTCTGCGCACGGTGCTTGCATCTACATATGTTTAAATTGAGAGCTG
This sequence comes from Volucella zonaria, assembly GCA_963966105.1. NCBI lineage: Eukaryota > Metazoa > Arthropoda > Insecta > Diptera > Syrphidae > Volucella > Volucella zonaria. The sequence goes on from OZ014532.1 coordinate 164,867,375, forward strand.
TTACAATCTCCTTCGAACTGATAAAAGGTTTTATTTTAATGAGAGAACATATTTCCCTATCAGTTCGGCATGTGGTTAAGCAGTGGCCGCCACTTAAATGTCGGCCGTCAACTATGTCGGTAGCTTTATATTTTTTTATTAACCGGGAAATAATTGATTTGCTAATATTACATTTTTCTGACAAAGAAATTTGTGATTCTCCATTGTTAAAATCTTGGATAATTTTTTATTTTTAGGCGCTATGATACTGAACACGAGCCGTTACAGCGACGAGACGTTTCTGCAGGGCTGTATCAAAGAAACTAATGAAAAACGATTGCTGTTTCTCATGTATTGTATTTAGCATGCGATCCTCCAGAAAAGTCACGCTAGTTTTTTTTTTTTCTTTGAATGAGCGAAGAAGTTGCTTATATTTTACACAGGGATGTGCATTGTTTTTTTCAATGATGCTATATTTGTGACATTTGAAAAAAAATAACAAATAAAAAAGCTCCTACTCAAAGGGAAAAGTCAATGAGCGTTTTGTTTTTCATTTATGAAAAATATGTGGAGAAATTTGAATCAAAGCATTGAAATGAAAAGGGTACATTTTGCACACTACTGTAGATATCTTTGATAACACTGAGGAACACACATTTCGTTGGCTAAGTCCTGACACTTGTTTTTGTCTTATTTTTGGCGTGTGAATGCGAAAATGATCACAGTTTTTGTCTATCACGTCACCTTTTTAAGCTACAGGATTTCATCTTTTCATGCTAAACTAAATAACATACAAAATGTGTATACAATAATAAATTAAGGAAACAATTACCAAACAAAATGTTCAAAGAAAATAATTTTGTTCATAAAAGTAGTAAACTTCTTTTACCAAACGGCAAACGTACATATCAAGGTAAACATTTTCGTTTATAGCTTTTCCTAGAGTGTTTCTTCTGTGGACAATCTCGCCTGATGCTCTAACAGTAGTGAGCTATCATATGTACATCACATCTACCTTGGTACCGTGCATCCATGTTCCTTAGATCTTGGTGGAATCGCTCACCCTGCTCATCACTGACTGCACCTAGATTTTGCGGGAAGTCAGCAAGATGGCTATGCAGAAAATGAACCTTGATGCTCATGTTGCAATCAAGCATTTTGAAGCTCTCTAAAAGTTGCTGGATAATTTCTGTGTAATTCTCTGCGTTTTTAAATGTCAACCAAGCATTCTTTTGAGCTGCCGAATCTGTGGACCGTCGAACACACCGGCCTTTATCTTTTCAAAAGACAGGCAAGGAAATGCTGAAATGAGTTACTTGAAACAGTCTGTTTCAGTTGGCAAAGCCATATGCAGAGGTGGAAATATAATACTGTTTTTCTCAACAAGCGGCTGATGTAACATGTTTGGATCACCAGGTTTGAATTCAGATCTTGGCGGCCAATTCGACCGTAGCCAATGCTTTTCACGAGTTCTGCTGTCCCACATACACAAAAAACAGGGATACTTAGTATATCCGCGTTGCTAGCCAAGAAGGAAGCATACCATTTTAAGGTCAGCACAGATGATCCATTTGTGCATGTGGTATTGCAACAAATCAATGACTCCCTTTATGTCTTCATATTCTTCACGCAGACGAACTGAGTGGCCTATTGGGACTGCACCAAATAAGTTTCCATTGTGGAGGAGGACACATTTCAAGCTCCGCTTTGAGCTATCAATAAACAATCGCCATTCAGCTGCGTTATGGGCTAGAATTCCCAACTCCTCCATTAAACCATTTATGTTATGGTAACACACAAATTTACCGTCACTTGGAAAGTTCCTAGCTCCTTTTTTAAGCAAGTTTTTCTCGTGAAATGTTGATGCTAAGAGCTCTGAAGCCTTTTTAGAAAGTCCAAAATCCCGGGCGAAATCATTTAACTCTTTCTGATCAAATTCCTTATGTATGGAGTCATCTTCCACTTCAAAATCTTCATCGTTGGTGTCACTTTGATCTCCACCATACTCGTATTCTTGTAAAAAAGAAGGTAGTGTAGCAAGCCATAGGAGAGAAACTGAATGTAAGAAATATAAAGCGGCAACACTAACTAGTGATTGTAAAGTGGCCACACTAGGAAAAGAGTCAGCCGGTAGGTAGGAGATCAGTCGTAAGTCAAACGCTGTAGAATACAGACGCCTATAAGCAACCAAATAAAGAGCGTAAATTATTTTTTTAAAGGATTGTGTTTGTTTTATTCGCGATAAGACTAACGGCTAAAGTAGTTCTTTGAAAACTGGCATTGGGATTTCAACTAAATGAGGTACTGCACGTGTGGCTGATGATAAACTAGGATACTCTATTCTACATTTGTTTTTCTTGTTATATCCGGATGTTTTCACTACATAAAAGTAGAAGTCACTTGAATGATCTTTGGGCTCTCGCCAAATCATGGGTATACCAAATTGCAACTTATTTCGTGTTCCTTTTGTCCACGTCCGTAAACTCTCAACACACTGTTTGCATACCTTCTGAGGTACCCAACGCTTATCCTGATCACCAATTTTTATTTTAAAATATGCAAGATACATTTCCCTGACAAATGCGCTGATGGTTGTTCTTTGACTGGAAATGGTAAAACTGCCACATATATAACAAAATGAATCACGGCTGTTTAAGCACTTGCGACGCGAAATAGTAGAGGCAGACATGATCTAAAGGAAAGGGAATAAGTATATATGCAAATAAAAACTTAACTCTGCTTACTCCCTGTATGCCGACAAGAACTCGGACTCTACTTCACTTATTCACTATAATAGATATAAATATGTATATGGATCGAAACATCAGCTCTCTGTAGCGGAAAAACTTGACGTGATAGAAGAAAACTAAGTACAGTTTTGTAATCAGCGTACCTATTTAACTGTAAAACAGCTGGAAAAATTTAACTCAACAGAAATTTTTTTTAAATTGTTCCTCAGTGTAATTGTTCTAAAAATTTGTTTAAAGTAAAGGTTATGCCAATTATTCATTCTCTAAATTTTTAAAAAAAGAATATAGTTTTAAGTTTCCTAATGGAGTCTGTAGCTCATACTGAAGAATGAAGTAAATAAATAAATATTTGAAGTCGACTAATGCTATCCATTCAAAACAAAACAAAAAAAAAATTGTAACCGCAATATCTTTTTTTTTAACAAAATCGAAACAAGACAAATGTTTCCTATTTCCTATACAATAATGTATTTAATTATTATTGTTACAATAAGTTCATTTAATGATTATGAGAACTGAATATTTTAAATTACAATAAAATAAATTGTTCCATATTTGTATGTACTCGTACTTCGTTGTATAGTTATTGTTGTAGCACATTCACTTGCGTCATACTTGATCCTTAAACCTGTTGTACTATATACGCATATGCAAAATGTCGATGTTTCCTCTCCTCAGCCTTTTAATTTGCACTTTTAATTATTAATAAAACTTTTAGTAAATCAAATAATCTACTATTTTCATGCTAATTCTTAAATTAGTTTTCTGTTTTTTTTTTCCTTGTTAATATATGCGTCTTTTTTTCGTTTGCATTTCAGATTCAACTAGAGAAAGCTGTAAGTGTTGTAATTTGTTTTTATTTTACTTATTTTTTTTTATGTTTATGTTGATTGTGCATGTTAATTTTACTCGTTTAAATATGTACTTGAATTTCATTAATGCAAAATGTACTTATCGTCTATTAATTTTTATTTGTTTTGTTGGAAGTAACTTATTGAATTTTAATTGTAAGACTTATACTTTTATTGTACATACATATTTACAAGTTGGTTTTAATTGTTTAAGGTTAAAAAATCAATCGATATGAATAAAATAAAATTTTGATATCATAGACAATTTAAAGACTTACATGGAGAATACATGCATATAAACACACGTTAGTGTGGTCAAACCATCATCATTTTGGATTGAATAATTACGCTTTGAGAATTGAATGAATTTGCGGGACGCAGCCTTCAGTCAGTCTACAACACCAAGTTGTCTGCCATCCGCAATCGGTTGAACTTTAAATCTGAGCTTCGGTCTTTTTTTTTTTCGTTTTAAAACATTGGCATTCGCTCAATGCGGTCGAGTCAGTATAGACTTGCTATCATAGACTACATTCGCATCTTAATTAAGTCATAGAGTTTGTGGTTTTGCCATATTCTACATTCGACCCCTCTCGCAGGGGATCTAGTATTTGACAAAATACTAGGCAACAAAATTTGAACTTTGTCGTGCCACACGGCCTTCAATTATATTATACCTTTTATTTTGATGCGTGACTGTTAGTGAAAACAAGTATCTAATTAGAAAAAAAATCGTTTGGCCAAGAATTTTATTTATTGCTGTAATTTAAATATTTAAAAAAAAATAGTGAATTTCTGATAGAAAAAAAGCAAAGAGATTTTGTTATGAATTTCGAATTTAAGTTTTTCTGGCATATTTAGCTTCTGATTGGTCCTTTTTCATCGTCCAGCAGTAATCGGCTAACATCCCTGGGTTCTATTTGCCTTATAGCGCTTTTCCATCTGCAAAATGTCCTGATGGGACCTTTCTCCGTGCTTATCGCTCACAGCTCCTAAATTCTCAGAAAAAAAATCTAGGTGTGAGTCTAAAAAATTAATCTTAAGTGACATGTTGCAATCTAATGCTTGATAAGCCAATAGCACACTCTCTGTAGTTGTCACTAACACACTCTCTGTAGTTGTCACTCTTATGGTTACCTAGAAAATTTTAAACAAGATCATTACATTTTAAGAAATTCCAAAAAAAGTCAGTTAATTTGGATTGTCTGTAAGAATTTTGTTTTTCAATGATGCTTCACAGCTGCTTAAATTTTCTGCTACGTCACTCAGATTATTGTAGAGCGCGAACTTTGTAAGGTCAATAATTTGCCGAAGAGCTTGCTCAAGTGATATGTTACAATCCAGTTCTGGGTCAGGCATATTGTCAATAGAATTATTATCCTCCACGTCTACAAGGACATGATTTTCTTTATTTTCAAAGGATTGGAAAAAATCGGCCTCCCAATTTTGTTATTTGTCAGTGTCTGCAAATTCAACAACTTCAGCTTGCATGGTATTAACATCATGGTGCATTTGAGACGAATCTTCTTCCAACTCTTCCAAAAATCCGGCTTTTTTGTAACAGTTAACTATTGTGCTTTCATGAATCGCATTCCAGGCCTTCTGTAACAATCTACAAGCATCAAGTACTGCTATTTTGGCAGCAATAGAGAAGCTGCTCCACTAAAAATTTTCGGTAGTGGACCTTAAGTTCTTAATAATGCCCAGATCTAACCGATGGAGCTCACATGTGCAATTAGGTGGTAAGAACTTCAGTTCTATGTTCGGTAAAATACACCCAGATTGCAAAACATGACATGGTGCATTGTCCAAAAATAACAGTACCTTTTGTTTATGTCTTTCTAAACTCTTATCAAATTCTTGGACCCACTCAGTAAATAAAGTAGAAGTCATCCAAGCCTTGGAATTACTGCGTCAAGTTATTTTAAGTGTTTCCTTTACATTAATGTTCTTAAAAGCACGTGGCTTTGCTGCTTTCCCAATGACTAAAAGCTATTCCTTTTTTCCAGGGGCATAGAATGGTGACAGTAATTCTTTTCTTGGACTGTTTTCCGCCAATGCACTTTTCATTTTTAAGCACTTTTAAGTGACTTCGACGGCGTTGCTCTGAAGAATAGCTCTGTTTTAGCTAAGTTGTAGATTTTTGCAATTGATGATCTATACGAAGCAACACACCCCATGTCAACATGAGCTCCTTCTCCGCTTAGAATGTGGAAGGCAATATTATGACGCTTCCTAGCCAGCCGTTTGATGCTTGAAATGCATCCAGATTTAAAATGTTTGCAATTTGTAAAGCCTTACCTTGTAAAATAGGTCCTGTTATGGGAAAATTTTTAATGCGAGCTAACGAGAACCATTCGAAGATAAGGCGATCCATGTTAGATTTCGGAGCAGACAATTTCAACTGTTTTCTTGCCAAAAGGCCATACAAACCTGAACGAAATCCAACGCGTATGCCTTCGAAAAAATTGGAAAAATGCACACAATTGTATCTACATAAAAGCAACTGCAACTGCACGGTACCAAAAATGAATGAAAATAAAACGCTGGTATTTTTTGTCTCCAATACAGACTTACTGTTATGTAAAAACATAACGGTTTGAGAATTTCTAGAATGAGATGCAGCTGCGAACATTTAGAAAATGGAATTTTACTTTCCCGATTAAAGAAGTCATAATTGTTTTTATTTCGAGTCTATCATATTTTTTTTATGATAATGGTTTTTTTGTCCCGACAGAGAAAGCAGCAGAATTTGGTATACCCCAGCTGAAGTCCAAGTAATAGGCCAAGAACTTTCAAATCCCCACAGATTTTGATTTTTTCAAGTAACAACCTTAGGTTTTCATAGGTTTCTTTTAACCTTAACCAATAGCTTTTAAGCTATTGTAGTTTTAGAAGAGTCAATGAACAAGCGCCAATGAAAGGGATCAAATTCGATTTCCAAATTCTTCATAACAAATGTAGCAAATTCCATCCTTTAGATCGAAATCCTAAGATTTCTGCCTGTTTTTTTTGGCAAATTCAAGTCGGGAACCAAGTCGTTTAAGTCTTCTTGAGTTATCAAGTGCGGCTTGGTTGTGATTTCTTCAAACTCAGAATTGTCGTCGTCATCAACGCTTCGCGATTGGCTCGAAATGGACGGCTGTTGTGATCTTGAATCTTAACGGCCGCAGGTATAACTGCTATAGGCAAATTGTTACTATGAAGTACATATTGGTCTTTTAGTTGACTGTAAATTAGGGTATCTGACCATGTGTTTTTTTCTTGGAATTAATATGACGGTTTTACACTAAAATAAAACCGATATTATTTGCCGACAGAAAACACAGCGTCGCTGTTGAAGAAGCTATTGTGTATCCGCTTTTAAGCCTTACGTGCTCACCTTAAACCCACCTGGAAACTAATCAAATTGACGCCCAGAGGGAGTCTGTGTACCTGTCAAAAACTGTAAGCGCCAACCGCGTTTTAATTTCTTCATAGCGTCTTCACCAGTAAGGAACTTACTGCGACGCCGTGTCGGCAAATACGAGGGCGGGTCAATAATTCTGTGCATTTTTGAATTTCTGACCTCTTTACTGAAACAGCAACACTGCTCCTGTCAACAGGCATTTGTCAGTTGACTCCTGTCAAAATTTAAACTTGCTGCGTCAGTTAGTTTGTGTTTGACAGCTATTTTTATCAGACTACTCACTAATTTGAGGAGAAAATGGAAAAAAGTGAATTTCGTGTGCTTATTAAGCATTATTTCTTGCGAAAAAAAACCATTACCGAGACCAAGGCTAAGCTTGATAAATACTGCACCATCGATTTCAATGGTAAAAAAGTGGTTTACTGAATTTCGTTGTGGCCGTACAAGCACTGAAGATGCCGAACGTCCTGGACGCCCAGTTGAGGTCTCTACACCCGAAACAATCGAAAAAATTCACGATATGGTGTTGGCCGACCGAAGATTGAAAGTGCGAGAGATTGTGGAAGCCGTAGGGATCTCGCATGGCTCAGTGGTTTCAATTTTGAATGATCACTTGGGCATGAGAAAGCTTTCCGCAAGATGGGTGCCGCGTTTGCTCACAGTCGACCACAAACGCAATCGTGTAACAACTTCACAGGAAGGTTTGGCGTTGTTTAATCGCAATATGGAGGAGTTTTTGCGCCGTTTTGTAACCGTGGACGAAATATGGATCCATCACAACAAACAACAGTCAAAACAGTGGGTTTCTAAGGGTGAATCGGCGCCAAAGAAGGCCAAGGTGGGTTTGTCAGCCAATAAAGTTATGGCGACTGTTTTTTGGGATGCACGCGGGATAATCCACATTGACTACCTTCAAAAGGGAAGAACAATCAATGGGGAATATTATGCCAACTTATTGGACCGATTCAATGACGATTTGAAAAAAAAACGACCTCATTTGGCCAAGAAAAAAGTTCTTTTCCACCAAGACAATGCAAGGGTGCACACATGTGCAGTTGCCATGGCAAAAATCCATGAATTGGGCTATGAATTGCTCCCTCATCCACCCTATTCTCCAGATTTGGCTCCGAGCGACTACTTCTTGTTCCCAAACCTGAAGAAATGGCTTGGTGGAAAAAGATTTGACTCCAATGATGAAGTCATCTCGTCATTTTGAGGACCTCGACAAATCATTTTTTTTGGAAGGGATAAAATAATTGGAGAAGCGTTATACAAAGTGTATAGAGCTCAAAGAAGACTACGTTGAAAAATAAAATTACTTTTTTATCAAAAAATCTGTTTTAATCCAAAAGTCACGGACTTTTTGACCCGCCCTCGTAATATCGGTTTTATTTTTGGTAAAACTGCCATATTATATGCCTGGCGAAAACACAGCGTCGCTGTTGAAGGCGTGTTTGTTATCTGCTGGCGTTTGAACACAACGCTATGATGAGAAAACTGATAGTTAGCCCTGATTTTATATCCACGTATTAAATTTGTTGAACTGTAGTGGAAAATCAAATATCTTACCATTCATAATCTCTTCGTAAAAGAATACAATAAATTCATGAAACTATATGTTGTTTTCTTTAGCAGAAATATTCGAATCTACTTCCCTGCAGTAGTGTCTTCTAAAAGTCTTTTCCGCCTTCCAATTTCCTCTTGAAAGAATCTCATCAGCAGGTAGCCAGCCTAAGGATGTAACCGCTGCTCGCACACTGCCAGGTGTAGCCTCTATTCCCGCCTCTCGTAACACTGAGCGTATCCAACAACCGACTATTGTTCTTGATTCTGGTTTCACTGGTCCATTTACACTTATGAATAGAATATTAAGATTATTTACCTGAGCTCTACTTTCCTGAGATAGCTTAACTAGGCACCTTATCCAAAATAGAGGGCAAATACTTTTATCTCGATGTTCGATCAATCTCGAACTCGACTTTCTATGCATAAATGAGTCTGTCTTGGAACCAAGTGCTGGATGCAATATAATTTCTCCTTCACCTTCCTTTAAGTAGTCATCTGAAATTTTCAGCAATGTTAAATCCTGAACTCTTCGTCCAGATGCAAGCAGCAAATTAATCGCTGCAATCAACTGCAATCAACTAGTAGTCGTGGGTCCCAAGTACGTAGTTTTCTGGTAGGGGGTTTTGCTAATGCTACTGCCTTTATAATCTGTTTAACTAAAAAATGTGAAGAAAGATTATCAACTGCATTCGGCCCATAAAAGTTGAAATCGCAGACTTGTGGACAAGAATTTTGCTTGGTGAATAATTCTCTGTATACCGCATACATCTCCTTCATATTGGAGTGCCATCTTAACTTTTTTTTGACCACTGATCTGACATTGCTATCTATTGCTTATTAGTCTGTAACTGACCCAGATTAAATGTTCTCCTAGAGCATTCTGGGTGATCGAGAAAACTCTCAGGTGATTGCATCTGCATATCCTGGAGATGGAGTGGTTCATCTTCCTGTGGAATAAACATACCCATATACTGGGACAAATACTTCACTTGCTTGGTTAGTTAGCCGAACCGCTGATCTATAGATGTCTGTTCCCCAGATCTGGACTCTGTCTTCCGATTATTAGGTGGTGGTGAAGCCATCTGCTCGCTCTCGGATGATGAAATGCTCGACGACGATGAACTCCGTTTTGAACGTCGAGGGCTATCGTCCCTCTTTTTCGATTTATTCGGTGATAAACTCATCTTAGATATCAAATTAGTGCATGTGCTCATTAATTTTTTACTTAAACGTAATTGTTCTCAAATTGCGACTTAATGGCGACGAAATACACAACGCTATGAAAAAACTAAAACGCGGTTGGCGCTTGCAGTCGCAGTGTTTGACAGTTACACAGACTCCCTCTGGGCGTCAATTTGATTAGTTTCTTGGCGGATTTACGATGAACACGTAAGGCTTAAAGGCGAATACACAATGGCTTCTTCAACAGCGACCATGTGTTTTCGCCAGGCATAGGTATAATACCTTTTATTTCTATAAGACAGAAATAGCAATCCGAAACGTGATCTTTTGGTTCGGTCCAAGTCACTGGTACCGCACATGGCATATGGCGGCGGCCTTTCTTCCAATCAGTTAAACTCTTAACACAAGTTATGCAACAAATATGAGGGGCCTAAGATTTGTCTTGATGAGCCACAGAGAAACCAAAATGCTGGCGATAACTCTCCAATACAAATGTAGTAAAATTTCGTCTTTGTTTTTTGAAAGTTAATTCACCACAAATATAACAAAATGAGTCAGGATCGTTATTACACTTTTTCGACATATTTACTCAAAATTTAAATTAATACGAAAACAATTGATTTTATGGCTATTTATTCGCGATCGTTTATGCGTTTATCGCCGTACAGATAATGCTTATCAACACATCACAAAAAATCTGAGGCTAATCGAAACACTACTGCAATTTATTAATGAGGGTAGGTGGCTAAAACAGTATTAGCTATCAGAGTTCGTGTGGCATGACTAGTGATGACCAGTGTAATTATAGAGCGATATTCTGTTTTTTTTATCAAACTAATCTTGCAAGAGTCGATCTTTGTCTGATCTTCAATTACATAATTACATAGGTACCCGTGTTATTTGAGGAGTAAATATTGAGGTAGCAAATTCCGGGATTACTCAGAAGTCAGATGCTATCGATTGTGACGTTTTATTTCAGACGATAAGCGGCACATTCAATATTTGTGTTTGCCTCAAAATTTGATTAGAATAAATTATTAACTCCTTTTAAAGTGTGTACAGCCAGTATATAGAAGGAATGTGTATATGGTAGATTTCTTCGGCAGTGAGAAAATCTTGTGCTAGGTACTAATCATTGTGTTTTGTCAGGAAGCTAATTTTATACGCGTTAAAGTGTTTTGTGCACTAGTTTATCTATCCGAACCTCGAGTGCGTCGTAAAAATTATACTTGATGTGTGACATGGTATATGTTAATGAATGAAGCTTCTATACAGATTACATCAGGTTATCACTGAGATAGCCGATTTCCAACTACAAAACAAAAGGTGTGTTTTTTTTGGCATCGGTATCAGCGCTTAATTTTCAGAGCTCAACAAAACGGCTATCGGCGTTAGCTTTTAACATTCAAATAATTTAAGAGCACTAGCATTTTGTTTGCTTAAAAAGTGACACATTTTTTAGCGTTCTCATACCAGTTATTGCTATCATGGAAAAATAGGTCTGGAAGCATTGTTGCTATAAGCGTTAACTCAGATAAACATCTTGTATTAAGTTAGCGCATATACTATAGGTTAAGTTGTTACCTATTATTGTTGGCTGTTAATAAAAAACTTGTACTTTACTACATATGTACACATAATTATTGGGTATATAATTTAATTCATACGTTTTTTTTTCAAAATTTGAACGTTTATTTAAGAAAAACATGTACAATAGTATTATTCAAAGTATTGCCCATCTGAAGCTATGACTTTTTCTCATCTTTCTGGCAATTTATGGATCCCATACCAAAAGAACTGCGCCGGCTTGGCAGCCAAGAATGAATCAAGCCAATTTTTGATATTCTGCTCTGATGTGAACCGTATTTCAGTGAGGGCATTCTGCATAGACCGGAACAAATGGTAGTCAGAAGGCGCAAGGTCTGGGCTATAAGGCGGGTGGGGTAAGACTTCCCATCCACTGTTTTCCAAATAGTTCTTAACCGGAATAGCAACGTGGGGCCGAGCGTTGTCATGATGGAAAATTATTGCCTCGTGTCTGGTCTCATATTCCGGGCGTTTTTCGGCCACTGCTCTCTTCAAACGGATTAATTGTGTTCGGTAGCGTTGTCCATTTATGGTTTCACCCGGTTTTAGCAGCTCATAATACAGCACACCCATCTGATCCCACCAAATACAGAGCATTACCTTCGCGCCATGGATATTCGGCTTTGCCGTTGATTTGGCTGGTTGGCCGGGTTTCACATATGATTTTTTGCGCTTGTGGTTGTCGTAATGGATCCATTTTTCATCACCAGTAACAATCCGATGCAAAAATGACTTCTTTTTGTGGCGTTCCAGCAGCATTTCGGACATGCAAAACCGCCTTTCGACATCTCTCGGCTTGAGTTCATTTCCTTGTTTTTGAATATATCCAGCTGCTTTTAAACGTTTTGAAATGGCTGCTTGAGTGACACCCAAAGATTCTGCAAGCTCTTCTTGTGTTTGGCAACAATCTTCATAGAGTAATGCTTCCAGTTCTTCATCTTCAAACTTTTTTGGCTGTCCAGGACGTTCATCGTTTTCCAAGCCAAAATCACCACTTTTAAATTGTGCAAACCACTTTTGGCACATTGGCTCAGCTAGCGCATGTTTACCATAATAAACTTCCACCAAAATACGATGACTTTCGGCAGCAGTTTTCTTCATATTAAAGTAAATGAAGAAGAACTCCCCGCAAAAACATTTTTTCAGGCACAAAGTTCGACATATTTAAGTGAAAAAAAATTATTGTTGTTTACGCTTCAAATGAATGAAATATACTGAAATGACGTACAATGACAGCAGCTTTCCAACGCATGTTCCAACGGAATAATACAAGTTACGCCATCTATTAGCAAACCGCACGAATTAAGTTATAGACCCAATAGTTTGAGTAATTTGTGTAGCGTATCTATTGAATAAAATCAACGAATACAGGTGATGGTTAAGTCAATGTGATCTGTAAAATTCTCTGCTGTTGGGGCAACAGTAGTGTCATAATGTGAATGTTGGCATTTTGTTAGAAATGAAAAAAATTGGGTTCTGTTTTCACGAAACGTTTATTTGAAGGTGTGAAATTGATAAACGAAGTTTCTACCATCAGTATTAACAGAGCAATTTTTGTTAACATGGGTCAGGGGACACCAAAGTAAGCCTTTTCTTAAATCTTCAATAAATGGTGTCAAAATTGGAGATAGATCCTTACTGTGGAACGATTTTTTCTTAAAATATAGACAAAAACCATTACACCCTGTATATTTCACGAATGTAATGATAATTTATATCTATAAGCTTGGATCTTGAATTAAATACAGGACTTTTTACTAAGCGCTCGGTTGTTACCACATAATTCAGTTGGCCCTTTGACAACAGAACTAAGACCAATTTTTGTAAGTAGTTTTTGCAATTAAACCACTTCTTTTGTTGCTGCCACACTGGGCTGCTTACGCGACTCCCAAATTACAGGACAACCAGCCAGAAAAAAACCTAACCAGTGTAAGATTTTCGGTCTTCACAGCTGCCAGCCCAATTAGCATCCGCAAACCTACATAGCAGCTTACTAGATTTTGCAAAAGACAGTTTATAATTAGCAGTAGTATCCAAATAAATTAATGAAAGTTTAGCTGCAGTCATGTGTTCCTTATGTGGATCAATATTGAATTGAGACAATCTGTCTCACCGCATGCATAGTAGAAATCGCCAGATACATTAAAGACCCAACCAAGGACTGATATTCCTTTGGATCTACACTCTCAATGACTCGAACTGCAACCAACTTCAGACTGCTATAATTTCCAAACCGTTCATGATAGTGAGTTCAAATTTTGACACATAACAGATAATTTTATTATTTATGATTTGCGTCTCAGTTGTGTTGAAAAATTTTTATCCACGATGGAATCCAAACGTGATAGTGTGATTGCTTTATATTTGGCTGGAAAACCACAAGTAGCTATCGTTAGAGCCCTCCAGCACCTCAACGTGAATAAATCATACGAACCACAGCTCGTTACCGTGATACTGGCAGCGTTGCAAAACGCCATGAAGGTGGTCATAAAAAAACAGCAATATCGGCAGAAATGGTTCGGAAAGTGAAGGCTCGAATTGAGCGAAATCCGCGTCGAAGTGGAAGAAAAATAGCTCGTGAGCTCAACATATCGTTGGAACGGATGCAACACATACTGAAAAATGAGCTTGAGCTCAAGCCATTGAAGTTCCAAAACGCACACGATCTTACACAGCAACAGAAAAAAGTTAGAGTCGAAAGAGCGAAGGAGTTGCTACGCCTGCACGAAAGTGGTGAGTTGCCGAATTTGATTTTTCCGATGAGTCGCCATTTGTTATCGAGCAATATGTCAACAAACAAAATGACCGAGTTTACTTGCCAGACAGGTCCTTCGAAAAGTTACACCTTCGGACGGCCACCAGAAAGCAGGCAGCACCGATGGTGATGGTTTGGGCCGCCATAACCGCCGATGGTCGCTCTCCGCTCGTATTTTTTGGCCCGCGGCGTCAAAATTAATGCGATCGTATACCGCGAAACTGTCTTAGAGGCAGTATTGAAGGCTTGGGCAAACAATCATTTCAGTCGGAGACCGTGGCACAACAAGACTCGGCACCGTCTCGCAAAGCGCCCGTCAACCAAGATTGGTTAAAAAACAATGTTCCACACTTCATTTCTTCGACACAATGGATTGCAAATTCTCCGGATGCAAATCCGTTTGATTTCTCTGTCTGGGGTATTTTGAAGGCGAAGGTTGGCACTTCGTCGGAAATGAGCCAAAATACCGCAGAGCCACTTGCGTGCAGCGTGCGATGCTTTCTTCGGCCGTCTCAAGGCCATTATTCGCGCCAAAGGTGGACATATTGAAAATTACTGATACAATTTGAAAATGGGTGTATTTTCCAACATTTTTTGCTTTAGCACAATAAAATTTATCAAAAAATAAAAAAAATTATTGCATTTTAAAAAGTTGGAGTTCGAGCCATTCATATTGTATCATAGAACACACAGTTTTTGAACATTTCACATCAACTTGGTGAACTTGGAGATCAGTTTTCACAGCCAAAGTTGTAATTAATCGTATAGTTGAATATCTTACGACTGGTGAAAATCTCAGTGTAATTGATCCCTAGCTTCGGACTGCAGCCCTTTTGCCACAAGCCTTCATTTATATCAAACCGGCTTTCCTTGTTTGTCATGCTCAATGTTAAAAACCCATTTAGATTTAATTGCGTGCCGATTAGGGGGAAGATAACTAACTCCCATTCGTTTTTACACAGTCGTACTCACTTTGCATTGACTTTATCTACATATCTGCATCAGGTCAATATAGGTCTCCTACTGAAAGTGGGTTCGTTTCTATAAATTGTGAATTGTTTTCCATTTAGTAAGTCTTTTCTTTTCATGGTCTCAACTTCATAGTATACTTCGGAAAATCTTCTTCGGCGCGCCGTTTTCTATTTCACTATCCTCATTGTTTTTTGATTCAGTTCCTCGAATAAAAACTTAATTTTCCTCTTGACCTCCGCTTGCAATCCCGTCAATATTATCTTCTTTGCATGCCACCTCACCAGTGTGTATCAAATGTTTTGAAAATATCTTCTTCAGAGCTATAATTTTTGGGAGAACAATGTAGGGAATTTAAATCAGTTAATGTGTAAGAATCATTGCTATTCCTGATACTAAAAAACAACTCAGTGAGCTCACGTCACGACTTTTTAACATTTTTCTCCCAACAGGCTCATACTATCGGTATGCCTTAGACTCTTTTGAATATCCAACCATGACAGTTTCGATCCCTTTGCATCAGATTTGAACTTTTCCGGCCGTTTATGCAGCATAATAGCCTTGGACCCAAATACTTTTCAATGCCCTGTATGTGAATTTCGCCTACACCAAATTTCATAAGGAGTTTGATTTTTGATTTTTTAAGAGCTCACTGGTGATTGGTTTCAAATATATACAGCCATGTTAACTGCCTCAGCCCATATTAATTCTGACAGGTTAGAACTTAGCAACAAGGATCTGACCATCTCTACCAAAGTTCTTTGCCCGTTCAGACACTCCATTTTGCTGAGGTGTATAATAATAAACGGTCACCTGTCGTTTAATACCATGTTCAGAAAGAAATTTTGAATACTGTGAACTCAAATGTTCTCCACCGTTATCGCTTCTTAACACCTTTATCTTGCACCCTGTTTCACATTCCACCTCAGCCTTGAATTTCTTATAAGCATTAGAAACTTCGCTTTTTGCTTTCAAAAAATAAAGAAATATTTTGCGACTATAATCGTCTATAAAGTACTTAGCGCTTCCAATGACATTTTTTTCATCGGTCCACATATACTATATAGTATCTGAATGAATGACTTCTAGTAACCCGTTGGATGCGATTCCCTTATTTGTTGGAAAAAAGGAACTGGATATTTTTCCTTTCAAGGAAATCTCACACTCCAATGCATTTGGAATATTTTTAAGCATTGCTCCTTTTACCATATGCTCACTAAATATTCGATGCATGCTTTTCATATTTAAGTGGCCTAGACGTTCATCCCATTATTATTGTCACTTAAGTTATTTTTCATGCTACACAGAACGAATTTTCCTTTGTTTTCGTGCACAAACAAATCACAAAATTGTATCGCATGCAATACTAAATTTTGCCGCTGATTGGACACAATAATTATTTTCCACCGCCTTGCTGACTGATATAAAATTGGTTTTCAATTCAGGAACATATGAGACATTGAGTAGTTCTATATTTCTGTAATTTGTAGAAATGTTGACAACTCCAACAACACCTGTTGAATTTATAGAACAATTTCCAGCTAATTCAATTACCTAAACGTGTGACTGCATGATCGTAAAAAGGCTTTTGCCAATATACATGTGACAGGTTGATCCGCTAGCAAGCACTCACATGGCGATTAGGATTTTGGATATCGACATTCAGAAGTATACTGCCCTTTCCTCTGATAATTATAACACTTGTCTCCACAGCGTTTTTTTTTTTCTCCGTTTGCCCTCCTCTAAGAGCTTTGTCCTGATAGCACTTAGTGTTGGAAGCGAATCCCTTGACTCGATGGCTACGACGAAATGTTCGTATGTACTAGGTAAACTCGACAACATTATGATAACTAACAACTCATCTTCCGCTTTAATATTAATTTCCATAAAATTTTCGGAAATATTATCAAAAAATTTATTTAAGTGACTACACATGTTTCGCTTTCCGCCATCTTCAGGTACAGAAGTTGCTTAAACAAAGCCACCTTCCTGGCAGACCCTCTCGGTTGATGGATTTCCTTTAACTTTGTCCACGTTTATTTAGACGATGTTGATTTTTTAATATGAATAAATTGTGCAGATTCTACACTAAATAAAATTGTTGACAACGCCCTCTCAACCTTACCTTCCCATACCGTGACTTCGGCTCCATTAGTTGCGGATAACACGGGTTTCACATTAGCGCCTGAATCGTAAACCCATTGATCGCTATGGACTAAAACATCTTTCAGCTGCACACCCCATCCGGGTCCCCGCCCAATTATCAAGGCTTCGCCCATCAATGACGTTGTCTAATAAAAAGCGGGGGTAGATTATTCTAAACTGGTCTTATCGTAAACATCCAGATTTTATTGCATGACTGGATGATACGATTTGACCAGTTACAAGTTGCCGGTCATAGGTCTTGTTGGTAGGCTTGACCACCGGTAGTCCATACCAGGACTTAAATCACGGTACCATGGGAGTCAGGAGCCCCCCGGATTTCGGTCCGGGCCTGACTTGTTAGAGGTAGGCCCCCTTGTGGGAGCGTCATGGTGGCTGTGGTTTAAACCCAAATCGCGGGTACGGGTTTTCTTTGGTTTAGCCCATTGTGGAGTAGCAAATGAAGTGCTGGGTGCTGCGACCCTAAGAGCAGCAAGAGGTTTTGGGTAGGCCTCGACTCATACCAAGGGTGGAACTTGTGCCTCCAACACAGTTCCGAATTGGTATAATACAAAAGCGAATTATTAAAAATAATACAAGCGTGTGATTAGCGATGGCAAGGCGTATCCTTGCTCCCTATGGGTGTATGGGCACCTCGTAAACATTAAGTCTACATGACAGGAGGTTTACGTTAAAAATCCAGGTACGTTCTGCACACCCCATCCATCGTAGTTTTCCTCATTCAGCTTATCAATTTTAAACTTTAAATTATTGATTTTTAAAAATTTACTGCATAATGACTGTACTCGTATTAGTACAATACTTTGCGTGGTACTGGGCCCGTAACCCTTGTCAGGACAAATGAGTTGAAACACATTCAATCTGAGTGGAGTTTCACAAGCAACTGGTTTATTATACAGTAATCGTAATAAAATAGATCTGTACAAATTTATATAGAATATAGTGTATAAGAGTTTTAGAGTATTGTGTTGGGAGTTGTTAAAATTGTAGATACAAATAAATAGTTAACTTCAACAGTACCGACATCCCGGCCGACGATCTGAAACCCTCATTTGACATGCTTTTAGACCGTGCAAATCGCTGTATTGAGTCGGAAGGGGACTATTTTGAATGAAATAAATCGGTTTTGCCGAAAAAAACTTTTTGTTGTTGTTATTTTTAAGAAGTCCTGTTTAAATTGGAACGCACTTTGTAGAATGCGATTTTTTACTAAATTCATTACGCATCGAATAGAGTAATAGGATATTAGTTTTCCCTTCTGTCACTGTTACAACAGCTGATTATACAATTCAAATTCTCTGTTCCATGGACCTCTTTTATAGATGGATATATGAGAACATTTCTGCCATCTGGGAAACCATTTTCTTATGTATTGCCTATAATGACATCTGCGCCAGTTGCGGGGTTGGTTAAATGCCCCTACATAACCTTAGTTCTCTTTATACTGGATCATATCATTAACGAGGCCAAGAGTTTGTTGGAACTTTTGCATTTGATTGATCCAATTATCTATTTCTATACGATATACACTCAGTGAAATTCAATTAAAGGCAACTTATTTTCCTTTGAAATATTAAAAACAAAGTTGATTAAAGTATAATACTATTTATAAACTTATTGAATACAAACAAATGATTTATTTAAGCAAAGAAAAAAATTTACTAAAACAGATAAACATATCTTTACTTACATAAACTCAATTTATACTGCGAAATTCGATTAAAGGCAGTCAAGGCAAAGTAAAAACAGTATAACAAAGAAATTGAAAGTCTAAATTCATAGTGAGTTCAACCGCCAAACTTGGTTATAAGTTCGAAAAACCGACTTGGCATAGAATTAACCACGTTTTTGAACTCCTGAGCTGGAATTAGAGCCCATTCCGTTGTAACGGCCTTGAGTAAATCCTCCACCGAAGCAAATTTGCGGCCGTCAGAATAACATAAACACGACGAGACAGATTTCCCCACACGTTTTCAATCGGGTTTAAGTCCGGTGGACGTGCTGGCCACTCTAAAACTTGAATTTCTTTGTCTGAAAACCACTCACGACTGGCCCGCGATACATGAATCGCATCATTATCTTGCTGAAAAATTGTATTTGAATCCGGCTGATGGTCTACCAACACATCTTAAAAAAGAGTAATATAATTTTCTGATTTCATTCGGCCAGAAATTATGCATATTGGAGTCCTGCAAGGATAGCTAAAACAGCCCAGACAATCAAAGATCCACCTCTAAAATTTCGCTTAGTGAAGAAGCTATCAGGACTTTTATATCATGCCAATAAAAATTAAAACCGTCTGGCCCATCAAGGTTAAACTTTTTTTTATCCGAAAAGATGACACTTTTCCACTGTTTAGACCATGTCATGTGTTCTTTGGCAAAGTGTAGTCGGGCAGCTTTATGTGCTTCTGTAAGAGCTGGTTTTAACTTTATTTTTTTCCAAACCAGCCGATTACTGCCAGCTACAATTTGTTGTAAACGGCAACTTTAAATCTGAAATAATTTTAGAAGCAGTAGCATGTTTTTGCAACCCAGCTCGGATAATGGCCGATTTCTTCCTTGGTGAAATTTTTTGATTGTTTTTATTTCTCCGGTTCGCGTTGTAATTTAATGGAAATTTGGCGAGTGGACATACCGGTATTCTTATACGCATAGATTTTGGCGATTTGCTCATACGAGAGCGTTTTTCCTTTTCCCAAAAGTCCTAAATGTAAAAAAAATATTTTCAATTGTAATCACTAGGGAACCGGAAATATGCTCTTAAAAAACAGTTTATAGCGCTTTAAATATGCCCCAAAAAAGACGTTATATGCTCAAAAACTATTGAAAACTGAAAAAATTACGAAAAATTAAACAAAAAATATTATTTTTAAATAATTTCTATTTGAGGACACAACTAAATAAGAAACAACTTAATTAAATAACTCAAATATTACAAAACTCATCTTGAATTACAATTACTTTAAATTTTTGTTGCAATAAATGCAAATAATTTTGCTTAAACTGTCCAAAAGAAAACTTTGCCTATTTGCTCTAAAAACATTTTTGTACATAGGAAAACTTTCTGCCTCAACGGATGTAATAGGCGCAAATTTAAATGCCATTATCTTAAAGACTGTGTATTCATTCACTGTAGAATTTTGTCCGGACAGACAACTAGAAATTTCTTTTAAAGTCTTAAAACCACGGTTTTTTTTCCAAAACATTTGACATATTGGTCTTTATTTTTCTCCCTATTTTTCAGTCAATGGAGCTCACCTTAATTCTGCATCTATGTCGATACATGCGGCAAGTTCTAGACCATTCGTTTTCAATTTCTTCATTGATTTAGAAAAAAAAAACCGTAGTTTGCTGCCAAAAACCCCAAGTCAGTTTTTAAATTACCTCGTTCAAGTAATTCTTTGGCAGTTTTGACAGCAGCAGAATGAATGAAAAATGTTTACAATTTGTTCATAGTTTTCTACATAGTATGAAACTGCTTCTATCTAGCTTCCCCAACGAGTTGTAACTGATTGCGGAGGAAGTGATAGATCTGGTTCAACTTCCTTAAAAGTTCTTACTCTTGAAGGAGCTTTCAAAAATATTTTTTTTTATACTGGTAATAAGAAGATCGATCTCAAGAAATTATCCTCTTGTGGTTTCGCAAACTCTATGAAGTCAATGTGCTAGACACGTCACATGAGTTATTTTTGGGTAAAATACTTGAATAGCTCCAACTGCCTTAACCATATATGGAGCAGCATCAGACAAAAACAGCAGTATGGAATCTTTTTCAAGCTGGTCACCCAACATCTTTATCTAGTCATCGAAGAGCCTGGCTATTGTTGAATGGTTTGCCATATCCATTAAAGCAGTATTAATTAAAAACTTCTCCTTTGCAACTGAGTCGTCAGGATCTAAAATGCTAGTTATTACGTTGGCAACATACCTGTTTGTAAATAAAAGAGAGGAAGAAGGAAAACAATGATTCACATTTTGTTTATATTTTACTGGACCTCTAAAATTAAATTCAAATTTGAACGTTTGAAAATACATGGTTGCTGCATCCGTTGTTTCGTCTATAGCAACCCACAACTTCCGGTTTTGCACTTTTGCCTTTATTCTCGCCATGGTTTCCTCATACAGTTTGTCTGTGTCTTCCGCGGAGAGTTGTCTCAGAAGGAATTTTATGTTCCGTATATTTTTCCAAAAACGATTTCAAGTTTTCATTTTGAATTTTATGCAATGGAATATCCGCTGCAATGAATGCACAACATAAATCCTCTGCAAATGCATCATTTTGATTTTGATTATTCGATGATGATTGCTCGAGAAATTGTTGCGTTTTTCGGTCTTTTTTCTGCAAAAGTTCCAAGTGTCTGGTTGTCTTCAAAAGTTGCTTGACGGTGAATAATTTTTCCGCACAAACCGTTTTATTGCAAATTTTGCACAATAGAGTTGTGCCATCTGTTTTAAAGCTTGCATATTCGGCTGCGATTTTATTTAACCGAACACTGGTTTTTGCTTTAATTTTTAGCATTTTCTAAAATGAAGAAAATTATATAAATACTGAAAACTAGGATATACCTAATTTGATTCTTTTTTGTTTTTACGTACCCGAATATTTTGCCCTCAAATTAAGGATTTCTATCAAATCGAACTTTGTTTATTTTCTATCTTTTCCTTTTTCACAAGTTGAACTCTTCACAACCACCTTCTTAGATCCACTGTCCGCGATTGAGATCAGAACTATTGTTTGCGGTGTCGCGTGCTTGTTGAAAATGGGGAAAGGATTGCAACTACCCTTTAGCTAGTCGCGTCCTGTACATTTAGTTCTGGCGCCATCGCTAATGAATGAATGAATGCAAGTAACAAAGATACTGAAACTAAAATAGAAAGTACCTACTTTCACAGTATTCGCACATGCTCTAGACATCTGAGGAAATTACAACAAAAATTATATAACTTGTCATATGCAGATGGTAAAAGGTTTAACTCGCTCAGCTGTGTATATAGGCAGCCACATAGGGAAATAAAATCATAAATATGCTAAAATATATCCTAAAAATTCAAAAATATGCCGAAATATGCTCTTAAAAGTGAAATATGCACAAATACGCTCTTAAAAGTGAAATATGCACAAATATGCCCTAACGAATAGGGCTCAAAATGCTTAGTTTTGTATAAAACGTATTTCTGTGTAATCCAATTTCCAATACGTCCTCCCAAAAAAAAAAACATGCGTTTGCATATTTTCGCTTGGCCTAGTAATCACAAAAAAAAAACCCTGATTTCGTTTCCAACTCACAATTTTTCAGCATAAACACGACTGCTTTTAATTGAATTTCGCACGATCATTAGTGACAAAACAACAGATGTTCAAATTCTCTGAGCGGGAGTAACGGTACTTTCAAAACATACCTTGAAGAAAGGACAGTACGAACACATTTTCTTGATAAAAGTGCATCTGCCTTTAATTAAATTTCGATGAGCGTATTAGCGAATCCTTCTAAATAGATGTCAGGAATTGAGTTTGTGGGTTCAGAAAAACGGCAATTCAGATTTTCGGTGTAATTCGTAACCCGTCAACTTTTACCGTCTTTAACTAATAATAAGGAGGAAAGGCGTTTACGACATTGTTCATGAAAGCAGCATTATCGGTGAAAAGTTAAAAATTCGTGCCGCTTGAGTAGAAAATCTTGCACGACATAAGGACCTACCGAACATTACTTTAGTGGCTATTCATTTTCCTCACTTTCGTTTTAATCATATGATACAAATTGAGATCTCATCGCGGCCGTCCATATAAGATTTTTGTGACTATGTATATCGAACGCTTTTTTCAAATCGATGATAATGTTATGTAATTCTTGAATCTTGTTGCATATCTTAATAATATTTTGGTGTCGAATGCCTAGATTACATTCCATTTCACCGATCGGCAATTGTTGCAATTTCTCGTGTCAACTTTGCCTTTATACAAAGGAAAACAGAAGCTTTGCCTCCACTGGTTGGGCATCTGATCCTCTTATAATTTTATTAAACAAAATTTGAATCTTTGTTTAATAGAAAGCGTATTTACTGTAATTTGCCTAAGTATATAATGGACGATGGAGAAATAGTCGATTTGTATTTTGTCTACTATGATTTAAATATTTAAACGCTAGGATGAGGCCATACATTTTGCAATCGATTTTCACTCTTTATACCTGTTTAAAATTTTGTACCCGTAAACTTTTACTACCTTTGAACAGGTACATTCTTTCTCCAACGACCGTTGGAATTTCCCAAGATCAAACAAAAGCGTATAAAAAGTTTCAAAGTTTTGTTAAGAATATTTAAAAAAGCGTTGTAAAGAACTTTTTTATTTAGTTAAAAAAAAGGGTTCCGGAAAGTTTTTGACAGTGACAGAAAGAGGAAAAATAGATGCTTTCAATGAGTTAGGACTCGTAGGCCGAGAAATTGCAAGGAGGCTTAAAAGAAGTAAGACTGTTGTGAACAGTTATCTTGCGGATCCACAAAACTATGGGAAAAATCAAAAAGGACGCACGGTATGTTAGAAGCAACAACATTGCGAGAAAAGTGGTTAATTCTACGGCGTGCCTCAAATTCTACTTTACCAGCAACAATGAATAAGGGCCAACAGCGGAGGATAATACGAAAACTGGTACTATACAGAGAAAAAAACTTAAAAGGAAACCTGTTTTGAGGCAAGAACATAAGGAGCATCGAATGAATTTTGCAGGAGAACATGTCTCTTGGAGCAGTGAATGGAAACGCGTTGTCTTTTTGGGTGAAAAAAAGTTTAATTTTGACGGCCCCGATGGTTACAACTTTTATTTCCATGATCTAAGAAAGGAGGAGCATATTTTGGCAAGACACCACAGCCGTACATCAGGTGTAATGGTGTGGGGAGCTATTATCTACTATGGCACAATCGAGTTGGAGTTTTTGTAGACTACAATGAACGGAAACAACTACAAATGTTTGCTGGAAAGGTCATTTCCAAAAGCGAAAAACATTTTCGGACTCCTGCCTTCGATATTCCAACAAGACAATGCCCCCATCCACACTTCCAGGATTATTAGAAGTTGGATTCAATCAGAAGACGTAGAACTTTTGTCATGGCGGCCTATTCAGCGGACTTAAACATAATCGAAAATGTCTGGGCATGGTTATCTCGTAAAGTGTATGAAGGCGGCAGACAATTTGAAGACAAGGACACTTTAATCGAAGCTATTCGTGATGCTTGGGCCCAAATTTCTCTTGATTATTTAAAAAAAAACTGTATGATTCTATTCCATACATTCCATTCTAAAGAGGTCATATCGAAAAATGGCGGGCATACTTATTATTAATGTAGAAAAACATAACAAATAAAAACCATAAAACGCAAACATTTTATTCATTTTTTCCTTTCTTTCGAAAATCTTGCATGTGGCCTCATCCTAATGGCGCAACTTTTTATACGCTTTTCAAGAAGTTCATTGTTTGATCTTGAGAAATTCCAACGGTCGTTTCTTATTTACCCTTTAATTTTGTGACTTCCTGTTGAGAAAGTATGTACCTGTTCAAAGGTAGTAAAAGTTTACGGATACAAAATTTCAAACAGGAATAAAGAGTGAAAATCGATTGCAAAATGTATGGCCTCATCCTTATGATCGCCAGTGTATCATACTTCTTTGACATTTATTTACAATATTAATGTAGATTTATTTTTATTTATTATTATAGATAGATTACCACTGATAGCTAGTCCATCTAATTTTTTTTTCCAAATTGCTATGCACGTTACTTTTTTTCGTTTTTAAGAGGTAAACAAGAATATATACATATATACGTGTTACAAGTTTGCTTTTTCATTTTTCTTCATTTGAGTCAAGCTTTGCAATATACAAATTCGCGTTAAGATGAGAACATTAATAGCCATAATATTAATTTAAATATTGACTTTCAAATGTTGTGGAAGTTGTTTTCTTTATTTAATATTAGATATTGATATGAAATTGTTTGTATAAATGTTGTTTAATTTTAACTTATCTCATTCAATCATTTATTTTTTTTAGTACGATGTTCATTCAACGAGACTGGCGCCAAAGCTGGCATCATCGATATCCTCCTTGAGTTCATTCTTGGTGATAATCCTCAGACAATTTTGGATAAACTAAAAACAGAAGGCAGCACAGCTGCAGTATGTGGAAAGGTTTTCAAGAATGGCGAACCCACTTATTATTGCCGAGAGTGCGGCATGGATCCAACATGCGTACTATGCGTAAATTGCTTTAAGCAATCTGCTCACAGGTACCACAAATATAAAATGTCTACATCTGGCGGTGGTGGTTGCTGTGATTGCGGTGACGAAGAAGCCTGGAAAAAAGACCACTACTGTGATCAGCACTACGTAAGTTTTATATTAAGTATTGATATAATTTTTGCTAATTTTTTCGCATTTGGTTTGCAGAAAAACAAAGGACGAACTGTGGAAAGTCCAATTATAACAGATGCCATAAAAGGCCGTTGTGAAATAGCCTTTCGTGCGATCATCATGTTTTGTATTAACATATTTGAGATCGAATCGATTGCTAGTCTCGAATGTTTAGATGATGGGAACGAAGATGACCGAATCTTTTGCACAGTACTGTACAATGATGAGAGTCACACTTTTAGTCAGGTTATTCAAACTTTGACTAAAATTGTTAAGTGCCGACAAAAAGATGCAATGGATATTGTTGCTAGTATAGATAGAGAAGGCCGAGCTGTAGTTCGTTGTGAAACTTTTGCTGCCTGCCGGCAATTGAAGGATTCAATCGAAAAACAATCTGTGCAAATTGGGGCAACTACCAGTAATAGTAGAGCACATCAATCACTACGCGTTTCGGTTTTGCACAGACGTGCTGTTTCATGCCAACAGTTTGCCATTCAATTGCTTACATGGTTCCAAGAGTTCCTCATGAAACACGCAACGTTTCGGGCCATTTTCGCTACTGTGATAAACGCTAAAAATACCAACTACAACATCGGGCATATTCTTGAGTACGATGTAAAACTTTGGAAGACAGCACGCAGCTGTTGGCATAGACTGCTTATATCCGGTATGTTGATGGAATATGAAAACAAAATGTCACTGGCTCAAGAATTCTCTAAACATTATTCCACAATCGTTCAGGATTTTATAAGAGATGACCACGACCACTCGTTTTCAATTGTGTCATTAAGTGTACAGCTCTTTACGGTCCCTAGTATTGCACACTATCTTATAGCCAATGAAGGAATATTTCACAAACTTCTGCATACGTTCTATCATGAATCAATTGACATGTATGTGCAAAATAAGACATTGCACTTTGCGAAAAACATGGCAATTTCAGGGCAATTTAAACGTGCTGCCTACATTCTTTATGATTTGCGGTACATTTTAAGTTTTAAACCAGATGTATGGACCGCGGAACTAAGGGAGGGATTTATTGAAGGTGTTAAAGTTCTTTTGCGTCTGTTAAATGTTATGCAAGGAATGGAGTCAGTGACACGTCAAACTGGTCAACATATGGACTACGAACCCGAATGGGAGTGCGCTTTTAATCTTCACATAAAGCTAGCAAATACTATTTCTCTTGTACTGGATTGGTGTGCCAGCGATCGTGAAGTTCTACTTAAGGTTTATCAAATGACAATGCGACACTTGATGAACAATGGCTTTAATTTAAATACGAGCAAAATTGAGGAGCTTTCTGTTAATGATCATGTTGCAAAGTGCATGATGTATGATGTAGCATCTCGTCCAGTATCAATTCACTTACCGCTTTCGCGTTTTTATGCTGGAATCTACCTACATTTGGGAAAATATGGTATAACATTTGACAACGCATTCACAACTGGTGGGCGAACTCCTGAAGAAATTTTAGAACCCATACTCTGTACCCAGACAATGATAGCTCAGGTGCATTCTGGAATGTGGCGTCGTAATGGTTATTCATTATTGCATCAATTGTACTTTTATCGTAACGTGCGTTGCAGGTCAGAAATGTTGGATCGTGATATTGTAGGTTTGCAAATTGGAGCAGCTCTAATCGAAAGCAATCAATACCTTATCCATTTGTTGAATAAATTTAATTTGCTCGAATGGATTTTACCAGATTATGAACCGAATAATGTTAGCGCAACAGATGATGATTCCGTTAGGCAATTGTCAATGATAGATGAGTTTTTGGAGCTATTGATTGTAATTGTTGGCGAACGCTATGTACCAGGTATTTCGAATATAGCCGACTCGGATCGTATAAGAAAGGAAATCATTCAGTTGTTGTGCATCAAATCATATTCTCACTCTGAATTGAATCGTGCTTTACCCGACTCAAATAATGAGACACTTTTGGAGCACGTGATTGATGTTTTGGCAGAGTTTAAGAAACCATCAAAAACTGATACGAAAGGAGTTTATGTGTTGAAAGATGAGTTCTATGACGATTACAATATGTACTTCTACCACTACACAAAAGAAGAGAAATCCAAATCAGAAGAGAACCAACGGGCAAGAAGGAAGACCAAAGGGTTGTTAGTTTGCTGCCCACCACCAGTACTGCCAAAATTGACCGATGGATTTGTGTGAGTATTTTTTTTTTTATAAATTTAACAACATAGATAATTGTTGGAGCTAAGTTTTGATATAATCTGCTCTTAAAGTACTATGCTCTATCTAT
The DNA here is from genome assembly GCA_963966105.1 of Volucella zonaria. Lineage (NCBI taxonomy): Eukaryota > Metazoa > Arthropoda > Insecta > Diptera > Syrphidae > Volucella > Volucella zonaria. The sequence continues at coordinate 164,895,261 of OZ014532.1, forward strand.
TTTTGAATTTTCTAAGGCCCCCATAAATTATTTCTCTGCTGCAGACAGCCTCTTATCAGTTTGCTTGCACCTTAACAGTTGTTTGTCAGAGGTTTGGCGACCGGTTTACGTAAGTCGCAAATCCACAACAATTTATCTTGTTCTGTGAAGTGGATATTAGAGTAATTTGTTTTGAGTTGCTTAGTAAATCTATTACTTATACTACATAAGTTTTGTTAGATGGGTTTTATTAACGCCAGTGTTGATGAAATCGATGCAATTAACCCCATATTGATTCTGTTATACAGGAAATATGTAAATCATCCAGTAGTTTGCGAAAAACGTATCGGCAAAGTTGTCATCAAAACAAAATTGGATGAAAGTGTGTTCCTTGGCCAGTCTCTTGAGTTGAACTCATTTTAAAAATCTTATTTCATCTTCCATCCAATTCTGGTTGCAGAGTGAACAAAATACAGTTAGGCTTGCTTAACAGAACATCTATTAGGATGTTAAAAGGATCTGCATATTTAACAAACCGCAAAACTAACCGAAACTTTTTCATTTTATCGAACATGTAAAACGGGTAACACTTTAAAGATCTGAAATAACTAAAGCATTGCTTTCATCATATTTTTTGGCATATTCAGTTTATTATCGTACCTAGATCTAGACTTTTCTTCGCGATCTTAGCTGACATTTGCGGAAAATATTTGTAAGAATTAAAAGTAGAAACATACAGACGAGGATGGATCAATAAATACCGTGTAAGGATTAAAAACCCAAGTTTTTCACAATTTATTTTTAATTTTCAACTGAATCTGCTTTTAGTCCAATATACTTTTCTGAGCGTATCTTTTTAAACCCTCTTAAAAATATGATGTGCTAAAGCTTCCGTTCGAGCTGAATTTTTTTCCTGCGTGCCATTCTTTCATGTTGGGGAACGAAAAAAAAATTCCCATTAAGCTAGGTCGGGCGAGTACGGTGGAAGCGGCAGCAGTTCGTTCCATAATTCTTGCAATTTATCCAGAGAGACTCTGGACGAGTACACAGTGCGTTTACATTTGGAACAGCATTTTAGTCTTTGCCAAATGGGGCCCTGCCTCTATCAGTTTCTTATCAAATCGGTTCAGTAGTTAACTGTAGTACTGGCCTATAGTCGTACTTCCTTTCATCAAAAAGTCCACGAGGATTATTCACGTCGAATCTTAAAAAATTGTAGCCATGACCAGCCGATGGGACTGCTACCTTCAGAACACCTAGTCGCACGGTCTCTGCCGTGTAATAGCTAGTGCAGATTTCCTTAAAAGAGCTCAAAACACTCCGCTTTTCCTGCACAACTCGGAGTTACATTCTATTGATAATGTCGACAACCGCTATTTTAATTTTTAATTTAGATTTTGAATGGAAAATAAAGACTGCCTGATTTTTTTCAGCTCTATTGCGAATCTTCTTCAATGCGATGTTATGATGACTATTATTTCAACAGTTCTGAATCGTGCGTTAGATCTTAAAGCGCGTAGTTTCATTGATAACCACTTGCAAAAGGTAAGTAAAAAAGTAAGAGAAATCAATTTGTTATTAATTTTATTCTCTTTTTCATCAGGTTTTACATCTTATCGGCTATGGCATACAAGAAGAAGAATCCGGCAACTATCCGTTCTTGCAATTTTTCGAACGATCGCAAAGATTCAGTATTCTACCTTCGCTCGAAAAGCTTTTACATAGCGCACGGGTAAGAAATTTTATTTGTAAGATAATTTGAAGTTAAAATAAATTTTAATTGTTGCATTTTTAAATGTAGGTTGAATCTCACCGCGACTTTATTTTGTGGACAGTGAAAAAATTCAAGGAACTCCTACCAAAGCAAGCAACCACTGAAGAGAAAATGGAAACACCTGCTGATGAGGAAATAGAAAACGAGCCAATGACTGCAGCTGAAGCTGAAAAACAAGAGAAAGAAGAACGTGCTCGGTTAGCTGCCCAGCGTCGATCAAAGATACTTGCCCAAATGCAGAACGCTCAAAGAAGTTTCATGAAATCAAATGCAGAAATGTTTGCAAAATATCAAATGGTATTTAAAGGCGAGGATGATTCTTCAATGGACTGGCAGACAGATCGTGAACGCGAAGATGATGAGGAAGGCGCTGTTGCTTACAGATCACTGGCTTGCTTGGGTGTAGATAGACGTTTGCAACAACCTGATGAGGAAACGTTCAAGTGTATTCTGTGCTTTGAAGATTGCAAAGTAACAAAAGACGGACCATGCTTGGTGTATTCGGCTTTTGTTCAAAAGAGTAAGGTCCTCCCACCTGCCGGTGATTATCCAACGTCAATACATACAAGCAGCTGTGGACATGTAATGCATGACTCTTGTTGGCATGAGTATTACACAAATGAGGAATCTAAGGAGTTGCGTCGTCCTAGCCGAAATCGACAGGGATTTTATTTGATGAGACACAATTCGGATTTCCTCTGCCCATACTGCAGATGTTTAAGTAATGCTGTCCTTCCACTTGCAGCTCCTATTTCGAAGTTCTCACTTAATCCAGTTATTCATAGTGGCGAAGATGTGATGCCATTTATTAAGTGGTTAGAAGTTGTAGAAGCGTTTACTGAAATATTAGTTACAGTGCCAACACCACAATCCAGCGCAGGCGCTGAGGAAGACACAGCAAAAGATATTGATTGGTTTATGTATCCGAATTTGGAAGAAATTTTGGAAAGTAAACTTTTAGAAGCGGAAGATTTCGCAAAACTATGTACTCCTCAACAGAATTTGGAAATAACTGAGAAATGGGTGTCATTTGCAAATCGGTTTGGTGAAAGTCTAAGGAAATTCGCATACACCTCTTTTGATTTAAATCAAAACGAAGAGTTATCCTGGCTGTGGCACACATGTAGTTATACTGTGTTGGCACTAGAAGTATATCTGCAAGCCACCAAAAAGCCATTCAAAAGTGAAATGTCAATCCGTCACAGCAGTTGTTTGAGTGGGCTCATTCGAGTTAGTTGTCTTCGGGCAGGAAATCTTAATGCAGAGGATTTGAATAATATATTAAATCCAATGCGGAAGATATTATCATCCCTATTACTGCAAAAGGGAACTCCAGTTTTACAGTGGAACTGTTTTGAAATGCTTATATCTGTGATTTTATCGTTACCAAGTATGATGTATGCTTATGATGAAAAGAAAGCTATAACTTCAGGAAGTTTCTTTGAATACTATGTGTTGCAACTTCTATTTCTTGCTAATATTGTCAAATCGCTTTTGCTATTTAGTGTGGAAGAGCAGACGTTTATGGATATAGACGAAGAAGATGAGGGAGAGGATGATATTGCTGCTGTATCAGATGAAAACAGACAAAATGCAGAAGCTTCCTCTTCATTAGGAGGATCAAAACATAACGAAGGGCTTCATCCTAACATTACAAAGTTTTACCAGCGATTTAATCTTCAGCAAAGGAAAGGAACGACATCAGGAAACTCACAACGTACCGTCCGCCTCTTATTGGAACATATCCGCACGGAAAGCAGGCAATTCCTACGTTGTGCTTGCCTTTTCTTCCATTTTGTGACGGATGTAGAATTTCCCGATGTTTTTCTGGAACCTGATAGCGATACTTTTAGCAATATGTGCAGCTACTTAGGTCTAAACCCTGATATTGAACATTATTTTGAAAAGGACCAGCCATTTGCAAATATATTAGAACGTTTTGCATCACATCCTGACATCGAAAAATACGCTACAGCAGCTAGTGATTTGAAGATCGTTCCTTGCACATTGCCTGTTCGGGGTTTGGTTGCACTACCCGAAGACTATAGTGATCTGATTAACAGTGTTTCGGAGTTCACATGTCCAAACAACGAACGTGAGGAGATGAAAATTCCTACCATGTGTTTAATTTGCGGTAAAATTCTCTGCGCTCAATCCTACTGCTGTCAGCCAGAGTTAGAACCAACCCGCACTGTAGGCGCTTGTACATACCACGCCAACGAATGCGGTGCAGAAATCGGCGTATTTTTGCGTATCCGAGATTGCCAGATTGTCTATCTGGGTCGCAACAAAGGTTGCTTTATTCAACCACCTTACTTAGATGAATATGGCGAAACTGATCAGGGACTTAGACGCGGTAATCCCCTAACTCTCAGCCCAGAAAGCTATCGGCGTATTTACTTAATTTGGCTCGGTCATGGTCTGCACGAAGAAATTGCTCGCTTAAACGATAATTCATCAGTTACAGCCACTCAGTGGTACGACATGTAGTCCAGACTAATCTCAACTCGCTTCATTGCAAATGCGAGACGCATCATAAGTCTTTTGTTATTCATTAATTATTATTGATTTAATTATTGTAATTTTGTAGTTGTATCTAAATTTTTTATATTTTTTTGAATTTACATATTTTTTTTTTATCATTTTTAGATTATGTTATTATCATTTTTAGATTATTCTATTATTATTTTTTTTATTTGTTTTTAAAAAAAAAAAGAAGAGAAATTGTAAATTTCACAAGCACACCTAAAATTGTGTGGAAAAAAAACATGAACGGATATAAATTGCTTTTTGCGCTTGAAACTAGAAACCATCTTAATCCAAAAGGAAAAGAGTTAGCAAGTGTCTTCTTACTCATTTCCTTTCAGCAAAATATGGGCGGATGCCGATCTTTTTCAGCCGTCAAACGTGCACAATTTTGCTGCAAATTTGCCACCTTTTTAAGCAGTATATTTATCCTTATATAATATTTAAATTAATAAGTTAAAAGAATGAGTTATGAAGTGAAATTAGCATTATTTACCACATCAACATGAAAGTGAACGTAATTATTGTACTATGTAATGAGATAGAGTAATACAAAAAAAAATTATATCTAAAGTAAATGTTTTTATTTAAATAAGTAAGCAAATGTGTTTGAAATATGAGAAAAAAAAAATTAATAAAAGAAAATAAAAACCAAAAAAATCAAGCAAACTTGACTATGTGGATTTTTCAGCGACATGTGATAACTAACACCAGATACAATAACCAAAGTAAACACGGATTATTCAAGATTGTCACGTTGTCATTGAATCAGACTTAAAATTTTCTTTAGAAATTTCAACTTCATTAGGTTTTCTTGATAACGACGTAGATCCCGCTACTTATGTTATATGATTACAAACACTATTCTCTTTGAAAAGAGATTCTTTCGAAATACAATAGTATCAAACCAAATGAAAAGGCGAAAAGATACGGCTCGAACTTTAATGAGGCTGTCAGGGTCAGAGAATGGTTGTTTCGCTCTTACAAGACAACAGGTTCAAATAAAGTTCAAACGAGCCAGGAATGTCTACAACACTTGCGTGTGAAATTCCAATACGATCAAAAACTCAGGCACGTGTATAGTAAGAGCCACTGTATCCCAAAGACATTCAACTTGTTGGTTGTTCGTTAAGAAACATTAAAAACGTTGTCTCATTCATTATCACAGCGCTTACTCGTATTTATAATGGCATTACAATTTTCAGTTCTGGAGAAAGGGTGGTTTGCTTTCTGCATACTTCGCAACCAATTAAACGCTTAAATATTAAGTCATGTCTCCACCTACACCAGATGCTGTCAAGCATTCTATCTGACAAACATATTTTCGCTCTTACAAAAGTATATAAATCCGCTGGTCCAGATATGTTGTCTCCCCTCCTTCTGAAGGAGTTGTTTTCCTACGCTCATATAAAATTGTGGTGGTAAAAGTCTTCTTGTCGCACTGTGTACAGACCCAATAAGTCTTTATGCTGCCTTGGAAGATGTTTCTTCTAGATCCCCGAATATTATTATCTGTGGAGATTTAAATAGCAACCTGTTAATTGAGAATCACTTAAGCGATAGTACTAATTCTTTTGGTCTTCACCCTGTCAACTTTACCGTTCCAATTCATTTTTCGCCTGTTTCAAGCACTTTGTTAGATGTTATTTTTGTAAACGATAGAAGCAGTATATTATTTTATGATTAACTGTTTGCCCCAGCCTTTTCAAAGCATGACTTAATATATCCTATCTACGATTTTAAAATTACTTATCCCGCGCCTTCTTTTTAGAGATTTTAGAAACATTGATAAATATGCACTCTGAACAACATACCAAATTTATTCAATTCCGTGGGATAAGATATACAGAATGTAACCACCAGACGAGAAAGTTCAATTTCTTAATGACAATTTGAACATGCTTATTGAGTCACATGTACCAATGAAAACAAAACAGTCTACAGCGTTCAAAAATCCAGGTTTACTGGAGATATAAGAGTACTAATAGAACAACGTGACCGAGCATTTCGTCGTTGGAAGCGTTTTCGAATTGAAGAATTGCACGAAGAGTATAAACATTTTCAAAATACTGTTGTTCGCGAGATAAGGGCAGGTAAAACTCTGTATTTATCAAGTCGGCTTCAAACTAATTTGAACGGCCGTGAACTATGGAAAAATCTTCGAAACTTAGGCATCGGAAAATCAAGGTCTAAGGATTGTGGTTATGTCGATGGTAATGCCCTGAATAGTAGTTTTCTTACATCTCCAGTGTCAGTCTTTCCAAGCAGCTCCACAACCTTACCTGAAGACTCAAGCGAACGTTTGAATGAGAACAATGTTCAGCCCGTTCAGTTTTCACCACCAGAGAACTTGTTTGAATTTTCGGGAATTAATAATCTTGACGTAGTTGAGGCTGTAATTTCTGTAAAATCGAATGCGGTCGGGGTGGATAGTATTCATCCAGTGTTTATCAAGATAATTCTGCCTATAATTTTGCCCTATATCACAAACATTTTTAATACGATTTTCACTTTCACTATCCCAATACCAAAAAACCTCGATTGCACTGAATTTAGACTGATCTCCATACTCCCTTTTCTATTGAAAGTTTATGAAAGAATTTCGCAAATACAAATTAACAAACATTTGAGCAATAATGGGCTTTTAACAAAAATACAGCCTGGTTTTCGTACGAAACACAGCTGCACTACAGCTTTTCTTAAGGTCATAGATGACATACGTATTGGTCCTGACACCGACGACATTAGCTTTCTGGTACTACTCGATTTTTCTAAAACTTTCGATATGGGCGACCAACCTACTCTATGTAGTAAATTCCGTTATTCCTTTGGTTTCTCAGCGTTGTCAATAAAGTTAATGTCTAATTATCTCTGTGGTAGAAAGCAGGCAGTGTTTCTTCAAAATGCCTTGTCCAATTTAATTCCCGTTCGTACTGGTGTCCCGCAAGGATCCATTTTAGCCTTTGTTCTCGATCTACATCAGTGAGATTCCCAGCATAGTTCACAATTCGATGATGCATATTTACGCCGAAGATGTGCAGGTTTATCAAAATTGCGCTCTTGGTCTTATTGAGAACTGTGTTGAAAATTTAAACCAAGACTTTAGGTCTCTGAATGGTCCTCGTAGAACAATTTAACTGTAAATGTAAATGTCTCGTTATATCCCGAAACAAATTACATAGATCTTTCGTACTTCCCAGTAATTGCCTTAAATAATTCACATAACGTCGAGTCAGCTAAGAATTTGTTCAACCGGACCCTTACTTGGAACGACCACATCAATAACAATGTTGGTAAGACCTACGGAATTCTGCGATCGCTTTGGACAGCTCAAACGTATACGCCCCTCCCAACTTGAATGATGTTAGTCAAATCTTTAGGCATTCCAAGACTTAAATGGATGTGAAATTTTTTCTAATTGTGACGCCGAAAGTAAAAGAAAGCAAAAAGTAGCTTTTAATAGTATACTACGATATATCTATAGACTTCGAGGTTATGACCGCGTATCACATTTATCTAAGACCTTGCTAAACATGTCATTTGAAAATTTTGTTAAATATCGCACAATAAAGCAATTGTTTAATGTACTTGAAACTCGTCAACCATCATACTTATATGACAAGCCCCAATTTCCAGCATAGCAGAGATCTTTCAGCATAATTATACCATGCTTTTCATATTTGGTATCAGAAGACAATTTTTTATAACTGCCATACGACTGTGGAATTCACTACCACAAAATTTAGGAGAAATCGGCGACATGCGAATTTTTATAAAAAGATTACACTAATACTTTTTCAATCGTAGCGATTAATGTTTATGCTTATTATGGCATCTTTTCTTAATTTTGATTTTCTTTATATTTAATTTATTAACTTATTATTTTCAAACATGCTTTACTTTGTTTTCATGTAATACCATATGCAGTAACTTTCAGTTTTATTTTATGTACACCTTTTGTTTGTAGAGTTCACCTTTCAAAGTTGTTTTCCATATTTATAACTTCACAATATTATAAGATTTATTCTTAATGTGTAAGAAATATCAGAAATAAATAATAATAATAATAATATACATAAATCTCATAATCACAAAGTCTGCTATGCAGTACAGATATACAAAGGGATTCTCCAATCCATTTTCTCTCTTGGCTTTGCTTCTGTTGAAATTTGAAATTCAAATATCTCTTTCGATTCTGCATCGACAATGATGAAAATGTTGCCCCAATTATAAAGAAAGATCCTTACTCCTTGGTTTAAAATTCTTGGAATCTAGACGCACTGCATATAATATAATGATGGTTAGACATTTACTCTGTTACCACATAAGACGCGCTATTCTGTTGTCCAAAATCCGATTTTGTGTCCCAGGAAGACAGTTAAGAATAAGGTATCTTTTTCTTTCCAAAACCATAGAACCAATTAAAGTAAAACTTACAATTGATTTATGTAAATATTTACTTAAACAGAGCTTAGTACCAAAAATTAATCAATGGACTATTCACTCTATAAAAAGGAGCCTGTGAGGCTTTGGCTGAGCAAAAAAACGGTTTCCAATACCTGAATTAGCACTCTCCGAAAACTTTTTATTTTTAGCGCTTGCTCTTTTCTTCTCTTGCAGGATTTTCTTCAACTTACTTCTCTTCTTAAGTGATTGGTAACATAAAGGAGAGTGCACATTAGAGAGTCTCTGTTTGGTTTCCGGGCGTAAAGCGCCTAGTCTTTAGTGCTAATGCTCAGAATGTTAGATACTCTACATTTGGAGGCAACTAAGTTGCTCTGTAATTTCAAAACCTAGTGCCACTTAATATATTACCGTACTTAGTCAACTGGTCGGAAACCTGTTTGGTTCGCTGAGCCTGGTTTTTTTTTTCTCATTTTATCCACTAAGATGTTTTCCTTATCGATCTTGGCGTTACGGCTCGAGTGAAATTTTGGCATCATACCTCTTTGGTTGAGGGGTGTGTACATATATCTTAAGCTCATGTTTTAGAATATGGCTCTGATTGTGATGATAGTCAGGCCATTTCTTAATGGTTTCCAATGAATTCCACGTCGAATCTGCGCTTTAACATGTGTCAAACAAATATCGAAACTTTTATTTTTTATATGTATTTAATCATATTAATGGTAATTAACGCTTTGATTGATGGTAATATTAGCTATACCACTAGATAACAGATTAACATTTTTAAGCACCTGGGGTATACACACATATAACATGCGTACCTTCCATACACTAGGAGCGCAGTGCGTAGACGTTCCGCGTCAAGATCATGTACATACTCTCTGCAATATGAATTTACATGTGCCTACAATCAGTTACCCAGTGTTAATGCAACCGTGGATGTTCTATTTTCACTGTGAGAGCGTTTTTACAGACATGTTTTAAACATAAGAGCGATATTTTCAGAAATTTCTTATTAAACATTTTTCAGATTGATAGAAAAGGAATACAGTTCTAGTCCCAGACAATCGCACATGCATTAAATCATTTATGGAATCCGAATAGACGAAAATATGTCAGGGGAAATGTAAAGTTATTAGGTCCGTTCCCGCGAGATTTTTGTAACAATTTGTAAAAGCTAATTTTATGTAAAAGCTTTTGTAAAATGTGTAAAACGTCAAAAGTAACAATTAAAAACAAAACAAAAAAGAAATTGCAAAGCAGGAGGAAGATTTTCAGATTGGTTATTATTACTACACTATTGATGTGAATAGGGTTTAATGAGTTTTATTGTATTATGGGAACAATTCACTTCAATCTGAAGCCATTTTTTCTCCATTGCCCATGTCCATGTCTTTCATAAAATTTTCCATAAAATTGTCGCAATTCACACAAATTTAAACTTCTACGAGTTTGACAGTTCTTTTAAAACTTAATAGATTTAACGTTTTTTGCAATTCCTGCTTAAAGAAAAACCTCGTTTAGAAAATGAACTAACAATTGTCAGAGTGGCTGGGCGTTCTCTGTTACAATATTTTTCTCGTGGGAACAGGTTTTTGTACAAATTTGTAAAATTTTGGATTGCTGGAACCATAGATAAACTAACCTAGATGCCAAACTTTCCAGATATTGGAAAATCAGAACCGTGTGACCCTGCCTGTGAATACGTGTGAATTGTCATCAATGGCAATTTCCATCCTTTTTATACTAACCACACCCATTTTAAACAAAAAACTGTCATCCACATTACACATACTCCTGCAAATCGCTCTCATTCTAGCAATTTTACTTGTAAATTGCTCCCATTCTAGCAAAATTTTGACAAAACATAGAGATGTAATAGGGTTGGAATACACTTACAGTGTGTCTGTGCGAAAGTTAAGGGTTTGCAAATGGGTTAGTATAGTCCGCACCAACTGAATTTGCCAACGGTCAATTGCGCAGAGAGGGTGCGAAAGAGTAAATGTTTTTGCCCGAAGTTTACAATGCCTAACCCAACTTTACATGGCTTAGAACTAAATGCTGTTGCATAAATTACTTTAATGTCTTATTATGGGGTCGAAAATTTTAACGCACTTCATATGTAATGTTACCTGTTATCTAGGGTGGGATTGGGAAAAAATTTAAATCAGATTAACAAAAAACGTTTGCTGTGACATTGTGGTTCTCTAACTTTGCCAGCAATAATGTTCTACGAAAGCATAATGAGGAGATAATCGAAAACCGTATAGCTACATAGAAACATAATCAAATAATCAATTCATTCGAGACCTTTTGCTTCATTTATCCAACCGTCATAATACAGTACCAACAGATATACAGAACTTTTTTTATACAATATTTTATCAGAATATAATTTTCTCGAAGTAAGTTTGTCATATAAGGATCTACATTTCCTCTCCCATCAGGGTGTAATAATTTTTTGGAAAACTGGATATACACAATACCACAGGTAGAAAATGTCCGTCCCATTAGTGCGCTCTCAACTTCAATAGAAGGAAAATAAAAAAAAACCAGCCTCAGTCAGATCAAGATCACAACTGCGATCTTGAAAGCAGCGCTGTGATGTAGGTCCTTTTTGTTTATGGCTCTACCCATTTTCGTGTTTCTTAGGTCATATTTGCCAATTTAAGAGATGATAAAAGAAATTTTAAGAGACCTGAGCAGTAGAATGGCAAACTCAGTTGGTACGGACTATAGAGTTCGACATCTAGGTTAGGTTATCTATGAGCATAGATGAACTAACCTAGAAAGGAATGCCTTTTCCTTTTTTATCCTGTTAAAATAAAATGCATCTCCCTTATCGAAAATGCACCTATTTCTCCTTACACTTTCGATAAGGAGATAAACAAATTAATATTCCGCCATTTTTACAGCAACGTTTTTACAAAAACATCTCATTTGTCAAATTTGCACCTCAATGAACGACTTATGTCGTTTTCCATTGGGCTTTTCTCCGCGTTCGGAACATAGATAAGCTAACTAGATGTCAAACTCTACTAATACTTTTGCAAACCCTTAACTTTTGCACAGACACACTGTAAGTGAATTCCAACACTTCTGAATTTCTATAAATTTGTCAAAATTTGCTAGAAGGAGAGCAATTTACAAGTAAAATTGCTAGAATGAGAGCGATTTGCGCGAATGTGTGTAATGGAGACGACATTTTTTTGTTTAAAATGGGCGTGGTTTGTATAAAAGGAGAGGAAAATTGCAATTGATGACAATTTACACGTATTCACATACAGGATCACACGGATAGGGGCGATCAGTAGAAAACCGGTTTTGATTTTCCAATATCTGGAAAGTTTGCCATCTAGGTTAGATTATCTATGGTTCGGAAGTAGAAAACTGACGTCACACCATTTCCCCTCGTTTTTTCAGAATCAAAATCTCGCTTCTCATTTTCATTTGCGAACCGAAATCATCTTCTCGATTTTACGTCAAAATCTCTAAACGTCAAATAGTATTTGTGTCAAACTCGATTTCTGTTTTCGTGTAATCGGTTGTGTTTGGCCAGTTTATTATTTAAGTATTCAAATTCATTCACAAGCAAATATATTTAAAATATGTATAAAAGTTCGAAGAAGTGTTCCATTTAAATAAAAATCGGAGTGCACAACAAAAAGGTCTTCTGAAATGGAAAACGACATGAGTTAGCTCCCACTTATGTTTGCAAAAGTGAACGAAAATTAAACAAATCGACTCTGGGCTTATTATGTGTTGTCTCATAAATTCCTAGGTAATCACACGTTTGCATATGCGAGCTGGATTGATTATGGTTCTCACTTCTTACTTTAGGCCTACTCGCTGTCTGCTGTGATATAGACTTCTTTTTGGTTGCGCAGGAGTTGCCGAAAAATCAACCTTTTGTCCTTACATTTTTTTTTAACGCGCAAATGAACAAATTTTTGCTCTAACATCTGCAACTGAAGAAAAAAGTAACGAACAAATTGATTGAAGGACAGACTTGCATAAAAAACACAGTCCCGAGGTTTAAGTGCACTCTTAACGCAACACTGTTTAAGAAATAGAAGTTTTTTGCTTTTTTTTTTTAAAGAACTTAACACTCAAGTGGGTATGACTACATTTATAATGCCAAAGCATGTGTAGAGTTTTTCGGAAAATGGAACAGAAAGAGAAAGAAAGATGTTTGGGCTCAGTGGCTATTTCGCTCCATGGCTGACATCCAACATTTATTGGGGAGATTAAATTATTAGTGTAAATTGAAATGATGTTGTATTTAGGAAACAATTCATCTCACGAGATTTTAGTTCCCTGAGTCTTTCGGTCACGGCTGGTACTGAACCATCCGATTGGGAAGCCAATACACTACTACCTGAGCCACGGCCACCCAAAATAAACAGAAGTGCGTTTTAAGTGCTGAACAATAGCAGAAAGCGAACGAAGCGGTTATCAGCGTTGTCTAAATGTTTTTTATTTTACACGTTGGAAATCCTTTAGATTCATTGATAGGGCTGTTATCATAAACAAAAACGCTCTCTGTCCTTTCCTCGTACCAATTTAAATTTCGAATTTCTGCGACAGCATTCATATGGTAAATATAAATACATAGGTACACACATTTTGATCCTTTGAAGTTCGTCTTAACAATTTTATACAAGGTTAGCACGGCGATTTTCTACCAACCACAAAATCCAAGGCCCGCAAGAAGTGGATACAGAAAATATGCCCATATTTATCGAGTACTCCGCTGAAATATTTTTGCCAGCATCGTCTATTTCACTTGTGTCACATATGATGCTGATAATCTTAGCCTTGATGGGGATTTTTACAGTGTGTTCGTTCATGTATCGAAAGTACAAGACTTCTTGCTTTAATCTACTGCTTAAAACAAATCTGCACCCAAATATACGCTGTTTCTATGTATTCTACCTTATTCTCTGCAGTCTCCTTACTATGTCATATTTTTTCATCCTCCGTTTGTTCGGCACATTCCACGGCACAGTTTAGGGTTGTTTAATGGAAAAGGTTCGAGTGTTTGAGAGGGCTTGCCTTCGCTTGTACAGAACACCAGAGTCCGAGTACATACAATTCTACCCAAATGAAATTTTATACAATTAGAGTGGACAATTTCGTCATTAAATTTATTCGAAACCACATTGCTACAGAAATGGCCTCGAAGAACAATTTGATCTCCGGGGCTTATTACCTCAATTATGTACACCACAAGAGCATGCGCTTTAACGGCTTTATGCCTCCAGAAGCGTTTCTCTATTTTGATAAAAAAGAGCTGATCCAGAACAAATTAACAAAATCAAAAACATTAATTTTTTCCACAAAATAGTTTTATTAACATCTAAATTATTTTTCTACATAGTCTCCGTTTAAATCTATACATTTTTGGTAACGTGGAACGAGCTTTTGTATACCCTCCTTAAAAAATGGCACCGCCAGTGCGTTGAGGCATTGATTCACAGCGTTCATATAAGTTGCTCATTACTTCCAAAATGTTTAGATGCAATGGATGATTTCAATTTTGGGAAAAGGTGATAATCACTTGGTACCAAATCAGGACTGTAGGGAGGATGATCAAAAATATCCCAATTGGACTCCTCCACTAAGGTTTTTGTGCATGCAGCAGTGTGTGATCGTGAGTTACCATGCAGAAGCACCACACCTTTGGTAAGCATTCCTCGTTTTTTGTTCTGTATTGCTCTTCCCAACTTACGTAGAGTTTCACAGTAAACGGCTGCATTTATTATGTTTCCAGGTTCCATAATCTCGGTCAACAATATGCCTTTACTGTCCCAAAAAACTGTGGCCATCATTTTTCGATAGGAAAAAGTTGGTTTGAATTTGTTTGGCTTCTTTGGGGAATGAGTGTGCATCCACTGCTTTGACTTTTCTAAGCTTACATACTGGACCCAAGTCTCATCTCCAGTCACAATTTGCTGTAAAAATTCTTCACCTTCATTTCTAAACCTTCGAGAAATGCTTTTCCTGAATTAAAACGTTGGGTCTTGTGGACATCTGGGAGCTGTTTTGGGACCAAATGGGCACAGAACTTGTGGTAACCCAAGTTTTCAGACACGATTCTGTATAGAGTAGTTGGAGAAATTTCGGTAAATCTTGTCGCAAGATCTGAAATCGTAAAACGCCTGTTTTCTCGAACAAATTGGTCAACTTGGTGAACCACGTCTTGATTCATGAACGATTTGCGCTCTTGGCCTACTTTATTATGCACATTTGTGCGCCCGTTTTTAAATTGTCTACACCAATCACGTACCGAACCATCTCTCATCACTGTATTGCCATAAACAGCACATAACCGACGATGAATTTGAGCTGCGCCATTTCCTTCGGCTTGCAAAAAACCAATTACACTTCCTACCTCACAGGCAGCGGGAGATAAAATTGTACTATATTCTCCACGTTAAAACTATTGGAAAAATACTGAACGAAAATGGTCGAAACTTGGCATATTATTAGAGAATAATGTACTGGTAGTGATATGCAGAACCACGTCAGCGAAGTGCACGTATGTAATGAATTGTAACACATCGGAGGTTGATTTTGGAATAGCCCTCGTAATAAGCTAGTTTTTTAGGTACGAGTAGGTTAAGGTTTGTTTTTAAGATAGTTTGTAAGTTTTATCTATACAAAAAAAAATAAAAAAGTCCATTCACTAAGTTTTTTGTAACATAAGTTATTTCTTAGTTTGAATTTTGGAGTCATTACATTACATACTCACTAAATACGAGGGGCGTTCAACATATTCTCGATATCGGGGTGAAGCTGTGGTTGACTTATTTATCAAGTAATACTATTATTTTAGTGCATTCATGTAAAATTTCATATAAATGTGATTATTAATTCGCGGTTTATCTCTAGTTAAACAGAATCATAATGGCAACTGAGGCGATGATGGTGAAAATTGAGCATCGCGCTGTAATTAAATTTCTCACTAAGCAAAGAAAAAGTCAAAAAACTATTCATGAAGAGATGGTGGCTATTTACCAGGGTTCCGCACCTTTATTATCAACTGTGCAAAAGTGGTCAAGTGAGTTCAAGAGAGGCAGAGAGAGCATTGAAGACGACCCCCGATCCGGCGCCCCGGCTACTGCTTGTACGGGAGAAAGCATCAAAGAAGTCGAAAAACTTGTTCTTGAGGATGCCCGAATAAAGGTGAAAATGATGGCAGAGATCACCAAGCTTTCAATTGGTACCATTCTCACCATTATTCATGACCATCTTAACCTTTCAAAGGTCAGTGCAAGGTGGGTGCCACGAATGCTCACAGCGCCTCAGAAAAAAGTGAGAATCGCATGCTGTAGAGAGCTTTTGGAGATGTGTAGTGAGAACGCGGACGGTGTTATGGATCGAATTGTTACTGGGGACGAAACATGGGTCCGCCACTATGACCCTGAAAGCAAACAAGAGTCCATGCAGTGGCATAAGTGCAAAAGTGGTCAAGTGAGTTCAAGAGAGGCAGACAGAGCATTGAAGACGACCCCCGCTCCGGCGCCCCGGCTACTGCTTGTACGGGAGAAAGCATCAAAGAAGTCGAAAAACTTGTTCTTGAGGATGCCCGAATAAAGGTGAAAATGATGGCAGAGATCACCAAGCTTTCAATTGGTACCATTCACACCATTCTTCATGACCATCTTAACCTTTCAAAGGTCAGTGCAAGGTGGGTGCCACGAATGCTCACAGCGCCTCAGAAAAAAGTGAGAATCGCATGCTGTAGAGAGCTCTTGGAGATGTGTAGTGAGAACGCGGACGGTGTTATGGATCGAATTGTTACTGGGGACGAAACATGGGTCCACCACTATGACCCTGAAAGCAAACAAGAGTCCATGCAGTGGCATAAAAAAGGAACAAAGTCACTCCGTCTGCCGGGAAGCTCATGGCCACAGTTTTTTGGGACTCAAAGGGAATCTTGCTCATTGAGTACAAAAAAAAAGGTGAAACCATCAACGCCACATCCTACGCTTCCACTTTGCATAATTTGCGGGAGGAAATTAAAAAGAAAAGACGGGGTAAACTCGCAGCGGGTGTGTTGCTTCTTCATGACAACGCTCCTGTTCACACGGCGCGAGTTTCCAAGGCTGCTGCGCGAGATTGTGGTTTCGAAGAAATCCAACATCCACCCCATAGTCCAGACCTTGCCTCTAGTGATTATTTCCTGTTTCCGGATTTGAAAAAATGTCTTCGTGGAAAAAGATTTTCGGATGATGAAGAACTCAAGTCGGCAGTAAATGGAGGAGGAGGAAATTTATTTTGTTGAGGGTTTAAAAAAGCTTATCTCAAGATGTAACAAATGCATTGATGTTAGGGGAGATTATATTGAAAAATAAAAACAATTTAAATTGAATTAGCATTTTCCTTCATATCGATTCCGAGAATATATTGAACGCCCCTCGTATGTTAATTATACTGTAAGGAATGTCGAAAGACATAGTATAAGAGTTAGATTTAACTTAGAGCGCCCGCATGGGACCAGTAAGATACTGTAACATAGTATAAGATAATTAAGCGAATGTTTAAGCATTTTTTGTCTAGCTTGTAGGTGTTAAATGAATTGAATTTAATAAAAATGTATGTAAAATGAAGGGAAAAGTTTAGGGTTTCGCTTCACTGCTGTTGTGTCGTGTAGGGTTTTTAAGCGAACAAACAGTTAACATAACTACCAACAACACTTTACCTGCCCCGCAAAACTTTATGGGACTCGTTGGGGAAAAACGTCGAATATTCTTGAGCCATTAACCCGTAAGCAATCACACCAAGATTTTCTAAGTCAAAAATAGGTTTAGACAAAGCTATGCTCTATCAGGTGGCTTCTTAAACATCATACTTGAGAAAATTATGCAAGACTCGCAAGCTAACGCCTAAGGCACAATTTTCCAAAAGTGCTCACCCATGCGATTGCAAGTATTGAAACAGAAGGCGCAAAGTGGGCTTTGTTGTGAATGAGAGTGAAAAAAAGTACTTCCTGGCAACAAGAAACGTCGCACTATATCAACAAATTCGACAGAATGTCAAAATAGGTTTTGAATAGACTTTGAGGTATTAAGTATAAGTCCGTGACTTTTGGATTAAAATCCAGATTTTTTGATAAAAAAATAATTTTATTTTTCAACGTAGTCTCCCTTGAGCTCTATACACTTTGTCCAACGCTTCTCCAATTTTTTTATCCCTTCCAAAAAAAATGATTTGTCGAGGTCCTCAAAATAGGCCTTTGTTTGCGAGATGACTTCATCATTGGAGTCAAATCTTTTTCCACCAAGCCATTTCTTCAGGTTTGGGAACAAGAAGTAGTCGCTCGGAGCCAAATCTGGAGAATAGGGTGGATGAGGGAGCAATTCATAGCCCAATTCATGGATTTTTGCCATGGCAACTGCACATGTGTGCACCCTTGCATTGTCTTGGTGGAAAAGAACTTTTTTCTTGGCCAAATGAGGTCGTTTTTTTTTCAAATCGTCATTGAATCGGTCCAATAAGTTGGCATAATATTCCCCATTGATTGTTCTTCCCTTTTGAAGGTAGTCAATGTGGATTATCCCGCGTGCATCCCAAAAAACAGTCGCCATAACTTTATTGGCTGACAAACCTACCTTGGCCTTCTTTGGCGCCGATTCACCCTTAGAAACTGTTGTTTGTTCTCTGGTGTGTTGTGATGGATCCATGTTTCGTCCACGGTTACAAAACGGCGCAAAAACTCCTCCATATTGCGATTAAACAACGCCAAACCTTCCTGTGAAGTTGTTACACGATTGCGTTTGTGGTCGACTGTGAGCAAACGTGGCACCCATCTTGCGGAAAGCTTTCTCATGCCCAAGTGATCATTCAAAATTGAAACCACTGAGCCATGCGAGATCCCTACGGCTTCCACAATCTCTCGCACTTTCAATCTTCGGTCGGCCAACACCATATCGTGAATTTTTTCGATTGTTTCGGGTGTAGAGACCTCAACTGGGCGTCCAGGAGGTTCGGCATCTTCAGTGCTTGTACGGCCACAACGAAATTCAGTAAACCACTTTTTTACCATTGAAATCGATGGTGCAGAGTCCCCATAGTATTTATCAAGTTTAGCCTTGGTCTCGGTAATGGTTTTTTTTCGCAAGAAATAATGCTTAATAAGCACACGAAATTCACTTTTTTCCATTTTCTCCTCAAATTAGTGAGTAGTCTGATAAAAATAGCTGTCAAACACAAACTAACTGACGCAGCAAGTTTAAATTTTGACAGGAGTCAACTGACAGATGCCTGTTGACAGGAGCAGTGTTGCTGTTTCAGTAAAGAGGTCAGAAATTCAAAAAGCCACGGACTTATTGACCCGCCCTCGTACCTCGGCGCCATTATTAACTTTGATAATGGCACCATATCAGAAATTAAACGAGGTTCACTTGCCAATCTGTGAACCAGGCAATTGAATTATAAGGAAATATTAAGGAAACTATATATTGTATAAAACGCCAATCATCGTCTTCCTGCTCTCTTGCGCAGAAGGATGGATATTAGGGAAGGAAGATGATTATATACTGGTTGTTTTGAACGCAAGGCTCTTTGATTTATTTTTGACGGGCCTTGAAGGAAGGGGTATAAAGGCGAAGTCTAAGACCTGTACAACTCCATTAAGCTTCTCAGAGAAGTGAGCATCAGACTTTTCTGCGGTTGTACATCACAGTAATGAAAGACCTCTGTCTAAGTATGTACTCGTAAGTAAGTGAGTAAGTAACGACATCAAACAGCAAGCATTGTCTCTTATATTTATTTGGTAAATGGTCATTCTCTCTATTATTGTAGCTACCGAAATTTGAAATCTTGAGTGTTTCCGCGTAAGTCGTAGGAACTTTCTTTACAACACTGCAATGGCTTTGCGTGGTTGTGGGTGATAAAATGTTTATAAGTACGTTCCACTCCTTGCTTGTGAGCTTCCTTGAGTTTTTAGCAGATTGAGTTTATTTTTTGGTCGATATTGGATTGGGTATTCTATTGGTCTTGCAAAATATTTGAACAGATGCACTACATATTTTGCGAATGAATAATATCAAATTTTTGTCTCTCCATCTTCAAAGACATCGGCTTATAGGCATATACATACATAGTAGATCTGGTTTACTCTCTGCCTGTCACGTGGTATACGACTAATCACATGCCAGGACCTTGGTTTGTAGATGCACTCTCGAGGTCGAGAAATCCACTGACCAAGTCTTTAACTATCGAAAACTTTTTTTTTTAATAAAATCTGTTGAATGAATTTAAAAAAAAAAACAAACCTAATCATCTTTCAATTTTTACAAAATGTTTTTATTTCTTAAAATAACTTAAATTTACTATAAAAACTCAGACTAGATGTAAAGATACAAAAACGAACAACAAATACAGGAGACTCATTTAAGTAGATAATTACAATAAAAGTATAATTTACAACATTCGCACTTATTGAAGATGCAACAAAAATTTTGGGTCTTCTAATCGAACCTTTATCTCAAACGCTCTATCTTTCTCCCGTTCATACACTCAAATTCATTTGTAAAATACAAATATGTAAAAAAAAAAAATACTACAAAACCGAAGTAGGGAAATTATAATTGGCAAATTTTCCACTTCTCAAATGTGCATTGAAGTAACTTCCTGCGGCGGCGTTGCCTTTTGATTGGCTTCATCCTCTTTGCATTGTTCCATATTTATGATTACACAATCATATGCTGGAGGTGGTATATCAAATTTTACCACACTCTCATAGCTAGGTGGCAATGAGTCGACAATTTGAAGGATATCATTTTGTGAATTGATCTATAAAAAAAGAAAAACAAAAATTAGTTAATTTATTTCTCGATCAAGCAGTAGTATTGTAGTTTACAATTTTTTACTTACATGCTGCATATTGCCTGAAGAATTTGTGGACGATGCTGATGTGTCTTCGAGTGGTCCCGTCCACATACAGACGCCCATTCGATGCGTGACATAGCCACAAATCAAGACACTTATCAACAGCATACTGACGCCTAATCCGAAAACAAGCCATCGAGTCTCTGAACTCTCCTCCCATCGTTCTTGCATGTGTTTTTCCAACTGCAGGGCACAAAGAATGAGAATGGGAACAGCAATCATCGCCACCAAAAGGTCCACAATAGGACGTTGCTGGCTTGGATTTTGTTGGTGTAGAACCATTCTGCAAAGAAAATGTGAGAAGAAAATCAGCATTTTCTTAAAAATGGATTTGAATTCAATTAAAGATACGAGTATGTATGGGTTTTAATTTATATTGTAAGCAATAATTTGTTAAATTGTTTTTATTGTCACAGCCTCACGTTAGTCGCACATCATCTCAGGCAAAAACACTTACCGTTTAAAACAATCTAAAATGAAATGATCTTTAAAAACTTGTCTTAAAACCAACAACATCCGGATTTTGATTTCAATATTTTACTGCACAGCAGATGCAAACTGCTTCTACATTTATTTCATCCCATACACGAGTAACAGTGGCAGATAAGCTTCGCAAGGTTTCCTTGCATTTGTACAATCTAAAGCCTATTATAACTTTCGCTGATAGTTGAACCTTGTAATCACGTGTTATCAGTCTTGCCATTCATTGATAAGGATGGCCAAACGTCAAAAGTGGTCATTAGTTTGTTGCACTCACATAGAATGCTGAGTTACCAGGAAACACAACACAGATCATTGCATAATAGAATTCCAGCGTATGTTATATACGAGTGCAATCGTAAGTATATCATTGTGTGTTGTTTTGTAAGATCCAGATGGACAGGGAAACTTCTCAGAAGTTAGAATATGGGTTAAACCAGGACTCTAGAGTGAAGCACTCAATTAAGCAAACGTGTGATTGCGTTGATTCTGTTAATCCTGCCATATAGCTTCTGCTTGAAACACAGCAGGCTTCCATATCTTTCGATCACAATCATGCTGCTTCCAATTATTCAGGTAAAGCGTTCCGTGATTCTCGATAGCCGGATAGACGAAAAGTTTGCCTCAATTTGAAAAACTTCTTGACTGGAACATTCTTGTCTATTCGCGAGGCAGTTCTTTGGAGAGTATACATAAAGTTTACCAGCAATTGGTGTTTTGATTGACTTAATAGCACAAGGTCAGCTGTATCCAATCTTCAAGATAAACTCGGTGTTCCTCTTTTTATCTATCCGAAGCAACGACTCCGTATCTAACACTGGACGATTCCAACACTCAACCTCCACAAAATCTACTCCAGAATTACGAGTATATTTAAAAAATCAGATACTCGTAGTAACTTAGCTCAAAAGCAAGGCGGCTTTAAAATCGATTAAAAGATGATAAGTCTTGATTGGAAATTCGTTAGTTTTGCCCGGGATGTCTCTAGGTTTAATATCGTCGATCTGTCGTATGAGAGGTAACACCGATTAAGGATGATTTTGAATGGCGCACAGCAGAAGGCAAGCCACCATAGCCTCTCTCCACCGTATTTGAGCGCTGGTTAATATCATATGTACATTTACTTTAGTAATCTCTTTATTGGAGTCACAAAACTTATTCCATATATTATTTGATGTGATTAATTTGATAAGTTGCACATACTATTTCATTTCATGTGGTCGGACAAATGTATGCCTGGTGAATGAAATTTCAATCTCGACTGCCTGATCCGCTGGAAGGGCGACAACTAGAAGGTGGCGCAAAATTAGTCACCCTATCGTTAGATGGTATAAATTTTGCAAATGGCGTCGTACGTCAATCATATTTGATATTTGTGAACTAAACAACTGCAGTATACAAACAGATAAGCGATAGAGCGCTATACTCCGCAAGAGCGTGCAATAATTGTGTCGATGTTTTTGACCAATAATCGGCTGGTGGTGTTAGAGCAGCGTGAATTTCGACGTCGATTTCCTAATCGTGTCGCACCAACTGGGAAACATTCCGGCGCTTAGCGACTCGACTCGAACAGAGTGGAACCACAGATCATGCAGGGCGTGGCCGTCACCTGACTGGTTGTTCGGCCGAAAACATCGCGGCTGTGACTGAGAACGAAGAAACATCAACCAAACGAGGGGCCACGCAATTGGGCATCACCAGACGGACCCTATAGCGAATTTTAGTGAAAGACTTCCACATATTCACGTACAAAATGCAAACAATGCATCAGTTAATGCCTCCTGATCGTCAGTGGCGTGTGAATGTGTGAATTACTGTAAAGCCATCCTCAATCTCAACAATGAAGAGGACGATTTGGCATGGCCAGCAAGTTCGCCCGATTTAACCATCCCACACTTCTTTCTTTGGGGCTACTTGAAGTCGCGGGCTTATACCAACAAGCCTCAGACAATCGCAGCCCTTAAGGAGAATACGAACAGGAATACGAACAGGAATTCGAATAGTTATCATCGGAAATCTTGCGGAAATCTTGCGGAAATCTTGCGGAAATCTTGCGGAAATCTTGCGGAAAGGTCTGGAAAATGCGATAAAACGGGCACAAATGTGTATCAACACTGGCGGATATCATCTTTTCCACTTAACAGAAACGATTGTAAAGGTCCAAATAAAGATTTCCATCATTCAAAATCTTTTTTTTTTATTTAGTAAAAAAGAAATTCAAAAACAAAATTGGATGATTAATTTTGCTCCACATTGTATAAACAAATTCATTTCCTTAACATCATGTATACGAGTATTACGTACACATGATAGCATCTATATGTATAGAGACGAGCCAAACTTCGTGTAAAAGTCGGTAATAAAACCGTTAACGCATTTGATGTTCAAAAAGGATTCCAACAAGCAGGTGATGTGATGTCATCTGACTTCTTCAACATCATACATATATTAAAAAAACTGTGCGAAATTCGTAGGCATACCACCTTGATCAAAAAGTTCCCGACCACACTCACCGTGTGGCGCTTCCATTGTTCCGATTTGAGTTCTGTTTTTTTTTGTTAAGTTGGTAAATCTGTTGTTGACATTCCCTCTAAATCTTAGAGTCATAGCTTGATATTTGCAAAAGTTACGTAGCCAAGAGTACATCTATCTCTGTGTGTGTTGGCGATTTTTTACAATTTTAGAAATGGATTTAAATTTGCAACGACGAACTTGTATTACTCGTAAATTTTGCGTAAACAACGGATTTAATGGTGCGCGAACGTCGGAAATGTTGGAAAAGTGTTTCGGCAACGATTCTCTAAAGAAAGGGGTCGTTTACCAGTGGCACGAGCGGTTCAAAAGTGGTCGTAAGTCAATCGAAGATGATGAACGCAGTGGCAGAGCATCGACATCGAAAACCGATGAAAACATTGATGAAGTAAAAGAAATGTTGGTTAATAACTGCAAATTAACCATCAGAGAGATAGCGGAGAACTTGAACATTGCCTATGGATCCGTCCAAGACATTTTGGTTAATGATTTGGGTATCCGTCGTGTAGCAGCAAAGTTGGTGCTAAAAGACTTCAATTTCATGCAAAAAAGAGATCGTGTTGACGTCGCAAAAGATATGATTTACGAGGCTGAATCCGATCCCACATTCATTAAAAGGATCATTACTGGAGACGAGACGTGGGTTTATGAGTACGACATGCAATCCAGACATCAGGCAAGTGAATGGCGTTCACCAAATGAGCCGAGACCAAAAAAAGCAAGTCGTTTTCAGTCAAAAAAGAAGGCAATGCTCACGGTTTTCATGGATTACAACGGTGTAGTGCATCATGAATTTTGGCCAGAAGGCCAGACAGTAAACAAGAGTATTATTTGGGCGTTATGAGACGTTTGCGTGAAGCAATTCGCCGAAAGAGACCAGAATTGTGGGCAGAAAACTCATGGATTTTGCACCATG
Organism: Volucella zonaria; assembly: GCA_963966105.1. Classification (NCBI taxonomy): domain Eukaryota; kingdom Metazoa; phylum Arthropoda; class Insecta; order Diptera; family Syrphidae; genus Volucella; species Volucella zonaria. The sequence continues at coordinate 164,919,773 of OZ014532.1, forward strand.
ATAAAGCACCGTCGCACAGTGACATCATTACGAGTATTCGTAATTTTTTGACGAAAAATGCAACAAATACCATCCAACAGCCACCGAATTCACCCGATTTGGCTCCCTGTGACTTCTTTCTGTTCAATCGATTTAAAAAACCACTACGGGGAACGCGTTTCAGCAGTCGAGAGGAAGTAATGGATAAAATCGCAGGAAGCACTGATTGACATACCGAAAACCGAATATAAAAAAAGTTTCGAGGATTGGATCAAGCGCTGGCATAAGTGTGTTGCAGTCGATGGGGATTACTTTGAAGGGGACAATATAGATTTAGATGAATACACTTGTATTTTAAATTTTCTGAATAAATTCCGAAAAATTTTTGATCAAGATGGTAAGTCCTTCCCACGAAGAAAACGCTGTATAAGACCCTTATCATCCCAGTATGGCGTAGAAGGATTGATTTTATCTATCGGAAGAAGATAATTAGGAATGAACGAATGATCAGCAATGCTCCGGCCCAGAGTGTTTCCACCGGTGGGTCAACGCAAAAGTCAAATCTTCCGGCCTGTGAAAAAGTGCCTCATTAAGTTTAGGTATAAATTCGTAGGTTCCTCTCGCTGTTCACACAGATAGCAAGACGATCAACGTAGTGAATGGAGATGTTAGGTTAACCATGGCTTGACCAAGGTTGGACTGTTGTACCATCAATTTATTTCCGTATTTTTCTATACGAGTACGAGTACTACACACAATATTAACACCACCCGAGGTAGCTGGTGAAAAGCATATTACTAATTTATTAAATTATTTTCTAAATTTAAACTCTCGGTGAATGCCCTTAATTGAGCGCCATTCTGATTTAATTAAACGGAATCAGTAGTAGATTCCCATTAAAAATCAAAATTCTCATCAAGCCGAGAGAAGACAACCATCTTTAAGCACGGTAGGCACGAGTTGAAGCGCTACAAAGTAATACATATGTATGATGGAAGAAGAGCGGACCAAAATCATTTGTTTAAGTTGGATTATAGCCACGAGCGTAATATCTTTTAAATTCATGATCTGCAAGTTCTAAAGTTCATCTTTAAAATTTATGTTTAAAATACAGATCTACACAAGCCTAATCTGCAAATAATAAGAATAATTGTTGATTCTTCGTTAAAAACCAAGCATGAGTAAACTCAATAAACTTAAACTTTTTGGTGGTTTCTCAGATAAAATACGAGTAGTTTTAAGATAAGATAAAAAAACAGGCAAATAACAAAATGAGTGCATGAGAAAAATAAAAGACCAAGTGTAACCGACCTGATTCTAAGATATGACTAATGATGGTCCATTATAAATAATTTGGTTCTCAGTTATATTAAAATGGCAGTTAATAAATGAAAACTAAAATACATATATGTTATATGAATATATGTGAATATACTTAGGTATATGAAAATTTAACAAGTGCTCGCACTGATAAAAAGGTTAGGTACATATTGTCAAATCGATTAACAAGAATTATGAAGTTTGTCTGATGCAACACCATATGTAAATTTCTATATTGATTTTCGAAGGCATATGCATGTATGTATTAATCAAAAAAATTCAAATCAGAAACACTAACAAAAATGTGTTATGAATTTGTATAAAATTTTATTACAATTTATAGTATTTGAACTCGTAGTGGAAGTGCGTCTCATGACGCAAAATACACATACGAATGGTTGTCATCATAATAGGAGGAATACATATTGTACAATACATATAATGACATTCCGTAGTAAAAATTACAGCAGTTAAGTGTTGAAAGAATTCGAGAGTCACAAAAGAAAATATTTAGCTGTTTGATTGTTTAAAAAAGAGTCATCCGACAGAATAGCATTTCAATACAAATTTAATCATTCATGACCATGATACCTGTAGAGTATTCATAGCAGCTATACCAATCAGGAATCAGAGCCTGGAGGGTATCGAGGCAGTTTTGGAGACTGTTTTGTGCGTACCTGTTGTATAGATGCCTGAATGTCTTGGATTTTATTCATATTATTCATGTCTCAGTAACTTTTTCGGTTCAAGAGACCTCAAGTTTCTCTACCACGTATCGGTTTCTTAATGTGGAGATTTTCGCGGACGCCCGTACTAATTATAAGATCACCTTTTTTTTACACCCGTTGATATTGATATTACTTTCATTTTCTTTTCCGTCGATGTCATTTTGCCTCTATATTTTTCGTACATCGTCCGACATTGCGTGGTGTATGTCAAAGCTGTACGAAGGACTATTGTATATAACAAACCCTAGAGCGAAGCTTTCTTTGGCTTGATGACTCTTGCTGCTTTGCAAAAACGGCAATACAGATATTCGGCCTTAGTACGACTAATTCGTAAACCGTTATCTTTTAGCGCCTTTCTCCAATTACTAAGAGATGTTTGAAGGGTTGTTATTTCATCTCTTATGATAATGCTGTCATCGGTCAAAATCAAACAAGTTGTTCTGGACTTGTTGATGTGCTGCTTCAATAGAAAATCTTGCTGCTTCAATAGAAAAAGCAACGGACTTCCAGTTGTTCCCGCTGTGCATTTAACTTTCGTTCTAACATGATCGTACATATCGGGTATCATTCTTACATAAGTACATATATGTCGGGTACATTTTGAGATCTTAGCGCCGTTCGAATATGATGTCTGGGAACTCTGTCCAATCAAGTCTATGAAGACAATATCCAAAGGTAGCTTGATATGCTGATTAATTTCTGCTATTCCTGTTGAAACACACTTTATATAGTCGTATATAGTCTTATATAAAGGGTGTTTTTTTTAGAGGGTTCGTTTTTAAACTGGCAACACTGTTTCTACAGATTGTCAATTTAACAGTTGAAAGTTGATTTGTGGTTAGTACGTTTTGTCATTTTACGATGAATAGACTACCGCCAGAACAACGCATGCAAATTGTGCAAACTTATTTTGAAAACTATGGTTCGGTTGGCCAAACTTATCGTGCGCTACGTCCGTTTTACGGTCGACATAGCCGTCCATCTGAGCAAGATATTCCGAACATGATGAATCGTATGAACCACATACACTTTAGTGGATAATATGCATTAACAAAGACAACAAACAGTGCGAACAGAAGAAGTCATTGACGTTGTGGAGCGCATTGTTGAAGAGAATCCGGAGGAGTCGATTCGCCATCGTGCACAGCAATTGTATGGTAGCTATGCCCATCTTGGCTTAAAAGCTTGTAAGATCCAACTTGTGCAATAGTTGAAATCGAGTGACCATTATACGCGTCGTAGGTTCGGTGAATTGGCCGAAAACATGATTCAGCTTGATCCTCATTTTCAACGCAAAATTTTGTTCTCCGATGAGGCCAATTTTTGGATAAATGGATATGTGAACAAGCAAAACTGCCGAATTTGGAGTGGAGAAAACCCAGAAGCCTTTGTCGAGATGCCCTTACAACCATTAAAACTCACTGTTTGGTTTACTTTATGGGCTGAGAGCGCTATAGAAACATGATTTCTGACTTCTTCGTTCCTCAGTTGAATGGCATTGGCGTGACAGAGCTTTGGTTTCAACAAGATGGCGCAACATACTACGCGGCGCGCGATAGCATCAATTTATTGCGGGAAACATTTCCTGAGCGCATAATTTCGCGTAATGGACCTGTGAATTGGCCTTCACAATCCTGTAATTTCACACTTTTAGATTACTTTCTTTGGGCTATATGAAGCCACTAGTCTATGCCGATAAACCAGAGACGTTGGACGATTTAGAAGTCAACATTCGCTATGTTATTGTTGATATACGGCCCCAGTTGCTCGATCAAGTTGTCGAAAATTGGGCTTCACGATTTCGCTTCATTCGAGCTAGCCGTGGCGCACATATGCCCGATATCATATTTAAACACTAATGTCATAAAGCTAATATTATAATATGTCTCGTTATAAATATCATGCGAATCACGTCGCTTATTCACAATTAAAAAATTACTTAAATATATTTTAATAAGTCCAACTCATTGTTATGACGTTAGAATCTCTACAATGAGTTATCATTGACTACTTTTAACTATTGTATTGGGTCTATAACTTATTCGTGCGGTTATAATGCTAAGAGATGGCGTAACTTGTGTTATTCCATTATTATTATTCCATTGAAACATGCGTTGGAAAGCTACTGTCATTGTACGTCATTTCAGTATATGTCATTCATTTGAAGCGTAAACAGCAATCATTTTTTTTCACTCAAATATGTCGAACTTTGTGCCTGAAAAAGAGTTTTTGCGGGGAGTTCTTCTTCATGAAAAAAACTGCTGCCGAAAGTCATCGTATTTTGGTGGAAGTTTATGGTGAACATGCGCTAGCTGAGCGAACGTGCCAAGAGTGGTTTACACGATTTAAAAGTGGTGATTTTGGCTTGGAAGACGATGAACGTCCTGGTCAGCCAAAAAAGTTTGAAGATGAAGAACTGGAAGCATTACTCTATGAAGATTGTTGCCAAACACAAGAAGAGCTCGCACAATCTTTGGGTGTCACTCAAGCAGCCATTTCAAAGCGTTTAAAAGCAGCTGGATATATTCAAAACAAGGAAATTGGGTTCCACATGAACTCAAGCCGAGAGACGTCGAAAGGCGGTTTTGCATGTCCGAAATGCTGCTGGAACGCCACAAAAGGAAGTCATTTTTGCATCGGATTGTTACTGGTGATGAAAAATGAATCCATTACGACAACCCCAAGCGCAAAAAATCATATGTGAAACCCGGCCAACCAGCCAAATCAACGGCAAAGCCGAATATCCATGGCGCGAAGGTAATGCTCTGTATTTGGTGGTATCAGATGGGTGTGCTGTATTATGAGCTGCTAAAACCGGGTGAAACCATCAATGGACAACGCTACCGAACACAATTAATCCGTTTGAAGAGAGCAGTGGCCGAAAAACGTCCGGAATATGCGACCAGACACGAGGCAATAATTTTCCATCATGACAATGCTCGGTCCCACGTTGCTATTCCGGTTAAGAACTATTTGGAAAACAGTGGATGGGAAGTCTTACCCCACCCGCCTTATAGCCCAGACCTTGTCTCTTCTGACTACCATTTGTTCCGGTCGATGCAGAACGCCCTCACTGAAATACGGTTCACATCAGAGCAGAATATCAAAAATTGGCTTGATTCATTCTTGGCTGCCAAGCCGGCGCAGTTCTTTTGGGATGGGATCCACAAATTGCCAGAAAGATGAGATGAGAAAAAGTCATAGCTTCAGATGGGCAATACTTTGAATAATACTATTGTACTGGTTTTTTTTTAAATAAACGCTCAAATTTTGAAAAAAAAAACGCACGGATTAAGTTATATACCCAATAAAATATTAACTAACAAATGAGTTATACCAAAACAATAGTCAATCGAAATCAATCCAAAACATAAGACGTGTACAGAGTTTAGGACAATGTACATACTCGTATACAAAGGGTCTTTCATTAAGCGCTTCCTACTTTAAATTTAAATAAAACAAAGTGTGTGTGAGGTATCATCGAAATTTTTTATTCGTTTGAAAGGCCTATCGATGCCATTATGGATGGAATATAACATCGTCCAAATGTCCGCCGCGGCTTCTCTGTGTGGCGCGAATCCAAAATGTCTAATTTTTCATGACTCTGGCGCATAAATCAGGTTGGATTTGACTGATGGCATGGGTTATGTTGGCTTTGAGGACCGCTGTGGTTGTGGCAGCGACTTCAGAAAACCCCACAAGAAAAAGTCTAACGGGGTCAAATCGCACGATCTCAGTGGCCAGTCAACGGGAGAAAACCATGCCTTCGAATCGCTCGTGCAGAATTTCCAATGTGGCCTGAGCTGTGTGGCACGTAGCGCCGTCCTGTTGAAACCATATGTCGTTGGTGCCCATATCATCCAATACAGGCCAAAAGAAGTTGGTAATCATCGACCTATAGCGCTCGCTGTTGGGGGTGATGGACTGGCCAACGTCGTTCTCAAAGAAATATGGACCGATGACGCCGCCAGCCCAAAATCCACACCAAACAGTGATTTTTTGGGGATACATTGTACGCCCTTCGATCTCATATGGATTTGTATCTTTCCAAATTCGGTTTTTAAAAAAATGTATTTGCGTGCGTGTATATACATATATACATATATATGTGTCTATGTCTGCATGCGTCATGACCATAAACTTTGCGAAAGAATTGTTATATCGATTTGGATCGCGGCCATTCGATTTTGACCGAATGCCACCGATGATTTTTTAAGGTATTAAAAAAAAACCTACACAAAATACAAATAATTTTTTTCTTAAGTATGGAGGACTCTTTCGAAATAATTGTAGTACTATTCGAAATCTATTACCATAGTACACTTTTAACAAAAGTTTGAAAAATATCGGCCCAGAGTTATCTGAGTTATTCAAGGAACAGTAACAATTTTAGAATCGTCAATGCAGTACAAATTACGATTTCGTTAGTAAAGGGAGTCTCTTATCAGATCGGTTAAACTTTTATGGGTGATAAGTTTTGGTGAGACCAAAAAAAGGAATTGCTCTGAGTAAGAGCAGATTGAAACGCTCTCAAAATTAAACGTTCTTTTTTTTTAAGAACAATATGTCTTGATTATTATCGCATTAACTTGTCCTAAATTCTAATAGGATATGAAACTTCGAAAACCATTGGGGTTCTTTCATTTCACAATTTTTGAAATACTTACTCAAAACGATTACCCACTCAAATCTCATTTAAATAAAAGAATACCGTTGGGTAAAACAAAGACTTACAATTAAAATATTATGGGCAGTGAATAATTTGTGTCTGAATGGCATGGGAAGGGCTTTGTATAATTTATTATTTTTCTTACAGTTAAATTTTGCATTATGAATAAATACGAGTATTATTTCCTTTTGTTATTTAACAAATAAAAAAAAATATATTTTTATTATAGCCCACGTGAAAAAATTTCGCATAAATTTCATTGTGTGAACAGTTTTGTGGTATACTACAATATACATACATATATGTTACTAATAAATCAAATGTTCATCAGGCGTTTAACATTGCTCCTAATTTCTAAAAAAATTTATTCAAAATAATAAAACGTCGGAAAAATATTTGTGTAAGGCTTAAGTCCTACATGGAATTTTAACTTACCCAGCAGATTATGACAGCCAAAATCATGGAATTTTTTATCTCTTCTCTTGTATTCGTACAGTCATGCCATTTTGTATTCTCTTTCACTACCCTATATTTCTTTGTAAGACTTAGCGGTAATCAGTTTATCTTTTTTTAATCAAAAGCGTGTGTTAGGACAACCAATATGAGATAATTACTCACTCTGTGTTCATGATTATGCAGATTAACTTTAAAAATTATTTAATCTTCTTTATACACGCTATTTCAAATTTTACAACCAACTATTATACAGATTTGAGAACATTTAAACTTTACTTTTACTTAAATTTGGGTTCCTGTATAGCGAAGAAATGAAGGATTTAATTATTGTAATTTTAATTAAAAAACAAAAAATCAGGGAATGTCAAAAATTGGTTTCTGAATTTGTTGGTGCGCTGAATATACAACTCTGGCGTAGTACAGCAAAATATTTGACGTCATAATGGCTTAATATCTAGCTCACAACGAGTTCCTTATACTATATGTGCAGCAAGTACTCAAAAATTGTTTTCGAATATATTGCAAACAGATAGAAATAAAATAAAAGGAAAGTGAAAAGGATTTTTTTATCTCTAAATATTTGTTCATCAATGTTCTATGGTGATGCTTAATGTTTAATGATGGTCTGGCGAGGGAAAATAAATGTATTCCTTTGCTAACTGTAGAAACAATTATTATTTTCCATTTACATATACCACCTTGATCAAAAAGTTCCCGCACCACACCACTGTTCCGATTTGAGTTCTGTTTTTTTTGTTAAGTTGGTAAATCTCTTGTTGACTCTTGCTCCAAATCTTAGTTTCACAGCTTGACATTTGCAAAAGTTACGTAGACAAGAGTACATCTATCTATGTGTGTGTTGGCGATTTTTTACAATTTTAGAAATGGATTTAAATTTGCAACGACGAAGTTGTATTACTCGTAAATTTTGCGTAAACAACGGATTTAATGGTGCGCGAACGTTGGAAATGTTGGAAAAGTGTTTCGGCAACGATTCTCTAAAGAAAACGGTCGTTGACCAGTGGCACGAGCGGTTCAAAAGTGGTCGTGTGTCAATCGAAGATAATGAATGTAGTGGCAGACCATCGACATCGAAAACCGACGAAAACATTGATGAAGTAAAAGAAATGTTGGTCAATAACCGCAAATTAACCATCAGAGAGATAGCGGAGAACTTGAACATTGCCTATGGATCCGTCCAAGACATTTTGGTTAATGATTTGGGTATCCGTCGTGTAGCAGCAAAGTTGGTGCTAAAAGAATTCAATTTCATGCAAAAAAGAGATCGTGTTGACGTCGCAAAAGAGATGATTTGCGAGGCTGAATCCGATCCCACATTCATCAAAGGGCTCATTACTGGTGACGAGACGTGGGTTTACGATTATGAGTACGACACGCAATCCAAACATCAAGCAAGTGAATGGCGTTCACCAAATGAGCCGAGACCAAAAAAACCACGTCGTTTTCAGTCAAAAAAGATGGCAATGCTCACGGTTTTCATGGATTACAACGGTGTAGTGCATCATGAATTTTTGCCAGAAGGCCAGACAGTAAACAAAGAGTAATATTTGGGCGTTATGAGACGTTTGCGTGAAGCAATTCGCCGAAAGAGACCAGAATTGTGGGCAGAAAACTCATGGATTTTGCACCATGATAAAGCACCGTCGCACAGTGACATCATTACGAGTATTCGTAATTTTTTGACGAAAAATGCAACAAATACCATCCAACAGCCACCGAATTCACCTGATTTGGCTCCTTGTCACTTCTTTCTGTTCAATCGAGTTAAAAAACCACTACGGGGGGAACGCGTTTCAGCAGCCGAGAGGAAGTAATGGAAAAATCGCAGGAAGCACTGATGGGCATACCGAAAACCGAATTTAAAAATGTTTCGAGGATTGGATCAAGCGCTGGCATAAGTGTGTTGCAGTCGATGGGGATTACTTTGAAGGGGACAATATAGATTTAGGTGAATAAACTTGTATTTTTAATTTTCTGAATAAATTCCAGGAACTTTTTGATCAAGGTGGTGTGTATGTTGGAAAATATAAATTAGAAAAAATAAGCTTTATTTATATTTTTTGCAGCTGATAAACAAAATGGCTTAGTTCTCCATTCAATCGAATTTGTGGAGATACGAGTATTAATGTCATTTATTGAGTGCAAACGGCCTTTAAATTGTTGTTATCAAAACGATAAGAAACTCTTAATTATTGCGCCAAACATTTCAAAAATATTTGAACACAATTGACTGCTCTGTCCATAGCATATTCGTATGTTGTGTTAATGCGGATACACTTTTTACCTGCAACCAATTTTTTTTTGATTTAAATAACGTTCGTCTACCAAAGCATTGACAATTTGTTTTAAAATTATGTGTTTGAGCTTAGGTATACATGAATACCCTTGATATGATGAGCATATATGTAGAATGTTCGATTATATTTATTAACATACCTTGGATCAAGTGGCGTATTGGCAAGCATGTCGACTGGTAAATTAATCCTCATTATATGTTTAAAATAAATAAATTAAATTTTTTTTTAATTTAACTACACTTAAGCTGTAAGTTAAGTCCTAACTGCATATGAGTTACATAGAACTAAATATTATCACTGCTGAAATAAGATGAACATTTCATTAGATTTTTCCTACCGCGTTCACGTGATTGACAGACTGGCTTTCTCCCATAAATCAGATTTTGCCAATTTTGCTTTTTTTTTTTTTTAAATGACCATAGATAATATGTTTTTGAAAAAAAAAAAAAGTCATAATAATGATTGACGTATAATTTCCAGGGTGTTATGATTGTTTTGTTTATTTTGAGTAAAATATCAATGCTCTTATCGTTTTCATCAGTTTTTTTTTTTTTTTAATTACAATCGCTTTTGTTGGAGATATAATTATTGGCAACAAATAATTCGTAGGTCATGAACGTTGTCTGGAAACAATATTGCAGTTTTGTTTGCATAATAACGGTGTTGATTGACAATAAGACGCTACAACAACAACAAAAAAGAAAATGATAAGTGTGCACAATTAAAAAAAAAAAAACAATAAATAATGCAAGTCGCACTGAATGATACTCATGACACGACAACGGAGTTCAATGGCATGTTAAAGAAAAATTTATTGACAGCGATTTTGGTTGTCAATATTTTTTAACTTGTTTATTTATTATAATTATTTTTTTTTTATATGCTAAACGTTGAATTGAGGTTGTTTTACTTCCTTTAGGTAACAAAAATTCACAATGATCATGCTTAATTGCTAAAAAAAAATCTTGAATGTAAACGATTCAGTGACACCGCATGCTAAATCACGTTTCAAATTGAAAGTTGCGATTGAAATTTTTGTTTTTTTTTTTTTTGTTCTGGTAAAACGTTTTTGGAGTTATCCAACTTTTGTACAAATATGAATGAATTCAGAAAAAGTTATTTGAGGTCAAATTGATTCTTCTTGATGATTTTGTGAATGCCTTGTAAATTAAATGACTTTGGAGAGTAAAAGTGAGCAAATAAAATTTTGTTATTTTTATTTTTGAACTTTTGAAGCAATTTAAGTGATGATGACATCTTTAAAAAAAAAGATGAGGATTTCTGTTCGCCAACTGTCAATAGAAAAATAAACAAAACTGCAATTTTCTTGCGATTTTTGTAGATTTATAGAAAGTTGAAAACAAATTGAATAATCACCTCAGTTTTGAATTCTAGAAATTAGGTACCTGTAATCTTTAAGGAATAAGAGATATCTGGACCTGCATGGGATTACACACCTTAGGACATAGTGTAGATGAATGTTGTGGGATCCATTAATAAAACATGGGATGGTTTAATCGCGAGTATAATTATAACTACATCTTTCGCAGCGCATAACTACAATGTACCATTACTATATACGGAGTCTTGGCTCATGTATATTTAACAATATTGTTGGAACCTCAATTAAAAGATGTGTGAACAAAGAAAAAGACGTTTTTAGCGTCTCTCTCTTGTATAAACGAAGAGATGCGCCTTCGTACCTTGCATGTGCAAGCGTGAGAAATCTAAGAATAAAAATATTTTATTATTTTTGAGTCAGATAATCAGATCCAGTAATTGAGTTTTCAATCTAGGCTTTACAATAAAAACTAATTCGATATGAATACTGTTTTCAATTAGAATAACTGTTTGATATCAATTACTGGAACACAAGTTTCCTATAAATTAACACATATTTTGAAGAAATCAAAGAGTATACCTACTCGAAACCAACTCAATGATCAATATTTTGGCATAGTTTTGATAAAAAAATCTTCTGATAACTGTCTAATACCTCGACAGAGATAAGAGATGGTGAACACTGAATTTAATATTCTAGGATATTTTAACATTAATTTTATACATATGAAACAAACCAATCCAGAAGATGTTGAGGGCGCAATCGCATTGGAAATTGGTTGCTACCCAAAAGACTGAATTTCTTGTTTGAAGATCAGGTGATTGCGTAGGCCAGAAGTAGATTTATTTACATTAAACCATCGTAATGAAGATTTATAACATTGGAAGACATCATCTCCTATCGAAGTTGTAAATAATCGTAATATTATTATTGTAAATAAAGTCCAGTAGCGATGTCTTAATATGAAAAAAAAAACCGGATTTAGGTTCAGAGAAATATGGTATACGGGCTGTCAAAAATTTTAATTGCTCGTAACAATGGCATATTTATGACTAAATCTATACTCTAAATATGAATAAACTGCAAAAGAAAGCTTAATACCTGTCACCGCTCAAGTTGGATTAAGAAACATAAAAAATGACATCTGATGACAGACTGAATATAAATTCCCATAACCTTGAATTATCCTAAGATCGTTGTATTTTTTATTACCTACGTAAAACTATAACAAAATGTCAATAACATTGTTCCCTTTGTCAAATGATGTTATTTTTTGTTAAGATAACTATTTTTCTTGCCATTATTATAAGAATAGTCGCATTGTGAGTCCAATAAAGTTTTTTATCAATGCACACATGAAATCACAGCTGCTTTTTCAGCAAAATCTTCTCAGCCACGTTTCTCGTTATAATGGCTTAAATATTACATTATACAATATTTAAATAATTAGATGACTCTTAACATAAGTATTGTTTTTGCACTACACGACGTTTACTCGTCACTTCGATTGCATTTGACAGTTTCTTATATATTTGTGATCTATGTTATATATTTTATTTAAACTTCAGAAAAAATATTAATGGAGAAAGCCTGTCAACACGCTTTATTTTATCAAAAAATGTAAAATTCATAATTAAGAAACCTTTCTTCCGTTAATCACTACTATCACCCATAATTGTGTCGATCTATTGGGGAGGCACTTCTATCATAACACCGCGCGATGTTCAAGAGGTACAGCAACGAACGTAACTTTTCCTAGGCAGCAGCCCAACCGGAACGAGAGTCTGCGTTCTACTGAGAAAAAACCGTTTAGTTAGCGAACGTTATGAGTAGTAGGTATTTTTTTTTTTTTTAAGGGTCCCTATACCCAACGGTTTAATTGTTTTCCAGGTGTAATCGCACCTGTTGTAGTGCTCTATCATCAGCTAGCACCGGCGTACACCGTACGACATATGATTCACATTTCATATACACTTTTGACGACAGAAAAAGAAAGGCACATGCTACACAAAAGAAAAATGACAATTGAGAGGTGTGCAGAAGATTTGGAATAGTCTTATTTTTTTGTTTTTGATTTTCTTGTTGTTTTTTGGGATTTTAATCTAGAGCATGACAGTGAATCTTGGAGGATTTCTTTTTACAACTTTCATTTTTTCTTAGCTTATGTTATTGTGTTATTTCGTTGTTTTTTCTACGTAAAATTGGAGCATTACCTTCAGCTGGAGAATTATAAACAAATGACTTGAAGGTTTCAACGGCTATAATTGACAATCGGCTGAATTTAATGACATTAAGTACTCATACGTACATATGTTTCTACAAATTTATTACCTGTTATTCATATATGAAACGTCGGTGTCGTTTTTGTCTCATAAATAAATTATTCAAACTGCAATGTACATATAAATATGCGATAATTATAAATACAAAAGAAGGATGCTAACTATGCAAAAATATGCAGAAGTGCGAAGTTATGTGCGTCATTTCAATATGACGAAACCTAAGATAATATCATGTTTGAATAAATTAAATAATATAAAATAAATGGGCAAAAAAACTGCTAAAAAGCGCCGCATCAAAACAAGACGAAATATGATTAAATATGGTAAGTCCTGAGCGGTCTGAGTATTAGACAATACTCGTAGTTTATGCTAAAGTTATGGTAGGGATAAATACAAAAATGTTTACTTAGTCATTAAGAGTCTCAAATGAGTATAAGCTTATTTCTAATTTGAGGACGCCTAAAATAGGATGTCAATAATTAAATTATAAAATGTCAAATGCAAACTTCATATTTACAAGGTGGCGTAAAATTAAGCATCCAATTTTTGGACCTTTACAATTGTTTCTGTTAAGTGGAAAGATGATATTCGCCAAGTGGCTGCCGCCAATGTTGATACACATTTGTGTCCGTTTTATTGCATTTTTTATGCCTTTCCGCAAGATTTCCGGTGATAACTGTTCACATTCCTGTCGAATATTCTCCTTAAGGGCTGCTATTATCTGAGGCTTGTTGGCATAAGCTCGCGATTTCAAGTAGCCCCAAAGAAAGAAGTACGGGATGGTTATATCGGGCGATCTTGCTGGCTTCACAATATCCATTGTGGCTTGTGCTGTGTGTGCGGTTGCACCGTCTTGTTGAAATCACATGTTCATCAAGCCCTGCTCATCCAATTCCGTCAGTAAGAAGTCGTTTATTATGGCCTTGTAGCGTTCGCCAGTAACAGTGAACGTATTGCCGATGGCGTCCTCAAAAAAATACGGCCCAATCACAGTGGATTTGAGTGGATGTAATGGCGTGCATCACACGCGAATTTTCAATGCCCTACAAAAGAAGATTTTGCTTAAGTGGAAATGCGCCTCGTCGCTCATGATGATTATCGACACAAAATCGTCCACTTCGTTGTTGAGATTGAGGTTGGCTTTACAGTAATTCACACGCGACTGACGGTCAGGAGGCATTAACTGATGCACTGTTTGCACTTTGTACGGAAACATGTATAACAAGTCTTTCGTCGTCTGGTTAATGTTGTTTCTTCGTTCTCAGCGACATCGGCAGCCACAGCCGCTATATTCTCGGCCGAACGACCAGTCCGGTGGCGGCCACGCCCTGCATAGTCTCCTGTGGTTCCACTCTGTTCGAGTCGAGTAGCTAAGCGTCGGAATGATTAGGAAATCGACGTCGAAATTCACGCTGCTCTAACACCCTCGACTGATTATTGGTCAAAAACACGCTTTTGCGAAGTATAACGATCCATTGCTTGTCTGTTTGTATACTGCAGCTGTCTAGTTCACAAAATGTTAAATATGATTAACATACGACGCCATTTGCAAAAACTATACCATCTTCCGATAGGGTGATTAATTTTGCGCCACCTTGTATTCCATATTTAATAGAGAAAACTCAAAAAATGTTTCATCTTCTCGTAATATTTGTATTGTAATAAAATAAAATAAAAAAGTAATAAAAAATGAACGCATGTCATGTTCATGCGTATGCATTCAAACAGGGGAAACTAATATAGGTTACTAGGAGAGCGTATTTACTTATGTTAGAAAAGAAAATATTTGACATTTTTATTGCACAGCCTTGGCATGCATACTCGTAAGTCTAATAATTTCAAAGAATACTCTGGGTTGTTAAAGATATTAGTTTCCAAAGCTAATAAGATAGCGTTTTGACGACGTACGTACGAGATGACGTGGGTCATGTGAGTAGAAAATGTTTTTGTTTTTGGAAACAATGGTCAATGTCATGTGAATTTCATCAAGAATAGAGTCAAACTTGATTGTCATTATGCAGCTTTTCCTTCCATGTCTATTAAATAACATGCATGCACACATGACCGGATAGGACAAAACTGGCTTTTTACTGGCTGTACTTTTGGCAAGATGTTAAAAAAAAGTTGCTTTGTCTCTAGTGATAACTGCCTTATGATAATCTTTACCGCAGATATAAGATAATTTCTTATCTAGTTATTTTATGGCATATACGAAAATACATGTCCAATAGCAGTATTCATATACTATAGTATACTTCAGTCAAATTAAATAAAATTTTGCTACATCTTTTTAGGAGAAGTTGCTTTAAAGATGTGATAATAGATGACGCTAGAAACTAATTACAGGTACACTGTAGGTTAAAAGTTTGAGGCCGCCCTCAGTTCTCGAAGGAAAAACCAAATCTAAAACCGAACAAAAATTCTACTAAAGATTATCATCTAAAGTGAATGGGAACACACAGTGTTGTGCAAAACATACCGGATTTTTGTCGAACATTTTACTTTGGTGAATTTTAGGAAACAGAAAGAACCTAAGTAAAATCTGTTCTCAATTTAAGAACACTTATTGTATGAGGTTACAAATAAAAGGAAAAAATGTTTTGCCTTAATATGTTTTATTATTCCCAATAACTCGGTGCAAAATGTGCAAAACATACCGAATTCCCGTTATACTTAATATTTTGTCCAGTAACCGTTGTTTTTTAAGACCTCCTCGCATATTTTTGGCATGGACGACACTAGATTCTCAAAAATTTCTTTTGGAATTCAGCCATTCATTCTTTAGTGACGTGCGTTTTTGGACGTGTGCGTCTTTGACCCGGGTTTTTAAAATGGCCCGCAAGTTCTCGATAGGGGTTAGATCGGGCGAATGAGAGGGCCATTCCAACACATCAACATTTTTCTGCGCAAACCACACCTTAATCAACTTTTGAACGTTTTGGGTCATTATCATGTTGATAAATCAAACGCAGTGGCATCCTATCCTCAGCGTATGGTAGCATTACGGATTCCAGTGTATCCCTATCCTGAAAAGATTCATAATATCGCTAATCTATCCAGAAAAATATCCCCACACCATAATTGAGCCTCCTCCATGCTTCACGAATCGACGACAATATCATGGCTGTAGATGTGTCGCCTTTTTTCGTCTAACATGAATACTTCCATCGGAAGCAATCAAGTTAAACTTACTCTCGTCGCTAAAGAGTACAGCTTTCCACTGCGTTGCTGACCAATTCAAATGGTTTCTTGCGAATTCCAGTCTAGTAAACGATTGGCGTTAGCAAATTAATCAAAGACTTACTATAGGAATGAAACGGTAACTTTTTTGTCAATGCTTAGCAGTAAGTAGAGGCCATTTCGCTGGTCGAAAAGAACAAAAACCAGCTTTTCTTAAACGCCTGCGTACGGTGCTTGCTTCAATTGAAAGATTGAGCTCACTAAGAATCTTTCTTGAAGGCAAGAAAGGATCATTAAAAATCATTTTCTTAATTTGCCGATCGGTGTAGTTTTTCTGGGATGTCCTCCACAGTGAATGGTTTTGACAGGTTTTCCATTCCGAAATTTTTTTATAATGTCACAAACTGTCGATGATGGCATTTTATACTTTTTGGCTATAGATTTTTGTTTTAGCCCTGCTCTGAGATCCGCTACCACCTGATTTTTAACCACACTACTGTATTTATTTTCAGCCATTCTATTAGTAAACAAATTGGAGACACCTGACCTTTTAAGTTTTGTTAAGTCTATAGCTCACTTCAAATGACAGCCAAAACCGTTATCAGCAAGTTAAGGAGAAAGAAAATACGGTATTTTTGAAAATCCGGTATGTTTTGCACAGGCATGGCATTGAGTTGAGCTACAGTTTTTGGCAAAACTCTAAAAATAATGATAGCAATGCCTTGTTTGTTCAGGAAAAATCCGGTATGTTTTGCACAACACTGTATATGAAATCAAAATAAGAAGAAAAATATATTATTTTTTTCTAAACATAAAGGAATGTACTAAGAAGAAGACAAAATGACTTAAACTGATTTTTCTTCGAGAAGCCGTCTTCACGTCCGATTACATTTTTACAATTGTTGGCATTCTAGCTATCACTGTTTGAATTGTGGCCTGTTGTATATTGCTCAGGCATTCCATTATCTGTCCAGTTCCTCCCAGAACAGCTCTATAGAGTTTAAATCTGTAGATTACGGCGGACATATCATGATTTGTAAGATTTATTCATCTTCCATTAATTTCAGGTAGTATTGGTGGTTAAGTTCGTTGTCCAGTTGAAATACGGTTCCTTCGCCAGTTAATCATAGCACAGATGTCACAGCGTTTTCTTCCAATATTATTTTGTATGCCTCTTTATTCATGATTACAATCACTCGAACTAGATCTCCTGCTCGACTTGAAGAGAAACATTCCCAGGCTATAGCAGAGCCACCTACCTGCTTAACGGTGGAACCACACAGGTCTGGTAGCATCTTTTGTTCAACATCGAACAAACACCCTCCGTTTTGTGCCAAATACCTCGAAATTGGTTTTTTCGCTCCATAAAACTCTGATGAAGTCTTCTTCTCGTCTTTAGGCCCATTCTCACTTTTTCTGCTTGTTTTGTGGTCGCACCAGGGGTTTCCGAACAGCATCTCGCCCAAATAGTCCGGCATGTCTTAATGTTCGTTTAGCTGTTGTAAAGGACAGCGGTTTTTTCCGTGTTTAATTTATTCCAGCGCATGTTTCGGTTGGTACTTTTCAACTACTTCGGTTGCTTGTTGCGACTATTAGTCGATTCTCGTGTTTAGTTGTAGCTCCGGGCCGTCCTGACAGTGATTTATACTCAAGACTTTCGGTTTGAGCGTGTCGTTCAATAGTACGTTGAACGCAGCACCTTGATAACTTCACTGCGAAGCAACTTCTCACTGCGATTTGGTGATGATTGCAAAACCTTTCTCGATTGTGGCTTCCGCGACTTTTTGATATTTTGATGTTGAAAGTCATAAACAAGTGCTGAATCGACAAACACTTCCCAATAAACCACAAAAGCGGTTTTTCCCACTGAACTGTTCAGTCCGAAAACGTGGGTTTAAAATAAGACTTTTACTATCTGAATGTTGCGTAAAAAATTTAGGTAAAAAAACCCAATGTAATTCATAACAAATAGTATGCGGTATTTGCTTGATAACTTAAATAATTTGTATGCAGAAGAATCTTATTGCCACAATTTTGGTAGAATGAAAAAGGTAAACTAGCGAATTTGTTGAAACATAAGATAGAATTGCTCAGCGATCAATAAAATCAATTTTATGAGAACTATAGATTTCGAATACTGCTATTGGACATTATTTTTGAGTACATTTATCAAAAGCAGAAGAACTCTAAAAATAAGCTAATTCTGTCAATTTATGTAGTGCAGAGAAGCTTTCTACTACATATGGAGGTTATAAAATGCACCGATTCTTCACTGCTTTTTATTTTTGTGCTTTAGTTCTACAGACTGGTTTTTCTTTCAGCCGAGCTTTCAGGGAAGATGGGCTTCGGTGAAACAAGAAAATAAATAGCCATATCGCTCCGTGGTAGAATGCATTAGAAACTGCCAACGGTTCTCTTGCGACTTAACTTCAAACATGTCTTTTTTGTTTTATTGCCACTCTCATACAGTATTTGATTGATTTTCTCCAAACACATAAAGGGTGTTTTTTTTTTTAGAGGCAATGCATAATTTTATGCTATTAGTGTTTAAATATGATATCGGGGATATGCGCGCCACAGCTAGCTCGAATGAAGCGCAATCGTTAAGTCCAATTTTCGACAACTTTATCGAGCAATTGGGGCCGTATAACACGGCGAATGTTGATTTCCAAATCGTCCAACATCTCTGGTTTATCGGTATAGACTAGTGACTTGACATAGCCCCAAAGAAAGTAATCTAAAGGTGTGAGATCACAGGATAGTGGAAGTCAGTTCACAGGTCCATTACGCGAAATTACGAGTATGCGCTCAGCAAATGTTTCCTGCAATAAATTGATGGTGTCGCGCGCCGTGTGACATGTTGTTGAAACCTGTGTCACGTCAATGCCATTCAACTGAGGAACCAAGAAGTCAGAAATCTTGTACCTAACAGTGAGTTTTAATGGTTGTAAGGGCGTCTCGACAAAGGCTTCTGGGGTTTCTCCCCTCCAAATTTGGCAATTTTGCTCGTTTACATATCCATTTAACCAAAAATCGGCCTCATCGGAGAATAAAATTTTACGTAGAAAATGAGAATCAAGCTGAATCATGTTTTCGGCCCATTCATCGTCGCGTTTAATGGTCACGTAGTTTTAACTTGCACAAGCTGGATCTTATAAGCTTTTAAGCCAAGATCTTTCCGTAAAATCTACCACAAAGTAGATGGGAATAGCTCCAATTACTATGCACGATGGCGAATCGACTCATTCGGATTCTCCTCAACACTGCGCTCCACAACGGCAATAACTTCTTCTGTTTGCACTTTTTGTGTCTTTAAGGATGCGTATTATCCATTAGAGTGAACGTGGTGCCAAAACGATTCATCGTGTTACGAATAACTTGCTCAGATGGACAATTATGTCGACCGTAAAATGGACGTAGCGCACGATAAGTTTGGCCAACCAAAACATGGTTTTCAAAATTAATTGTTCTGGCATTAATCTATTCCTTGTAAAATGACAAAACGTACTAACCACAAATCAACTTTCAGCTGTGAAATTGACAACCTGTAGAAACAGTGTTGCCAGTTTAAAAACCAAACCTCTAAAAAAAAACACCCTTTACATATACAGGGTGTCCCAAAAATCAACGTCAAACCGGAAACGGATGATAGCCGGAAACGAGATGGCACGATGGCATTCACGCTACACAATCACGGGATCAACGATCAACACTAGTCCAAAAGAAATCCAGGTTCGACAGAAACGGTCAGATATCAAATCAAAGTCGCAATGCAATGAAGTCCAATAAAGAAGGCCAAAGTTGTAAGTACGAAATCAACAGGAATACAGAATAATGCGCTGTAAGCAAAGGAGCGTAGCGTACCCACTGCAGTATGGCATGATGTGCCTATGCGTCACTGCTTGACAAGGGTGGCATCTCTATCTGTTTCGCTAACACTAGTCGAAATGGTGTGTTTATCTGTCTCAATCCCAACGTCACTGTCTGTCTCGCTCACACTTGGTACTCATTTTAACTTATTAAAAAGAATTAACTATAAATCGCGTTTCTTTAACAAAATATTTTTTTTGTCGTCAATTAAGCGTTAGACTAGCAAGTGTCATACCATTTTGGAATCCAGACTAAATACGCCATACGCATTAAAGTTACTTGCCAAAATGGCATAGTACATGTTTTTGTCAGTACAGTCAGTTCAAGTTGGGTGATTAATGATTTCCAGATATATGGATGGACAAAAAAGAAATATTTTAGTTAAAACCGATATAGTTATGTTTCAATTTTGGACCGCAATTTACAGAAGATTTACTCAGGGTTATATGACCAAAAAAAATCGAAGAAAAGTAAAGATTTGTGGTCAAGCACTTGAAAGATCGTCACTGCGTGTCAGATTTCTCGATTTTTTTTTGAGTGCCAATAATTTTAAAAGTACATGACTTAGATTCTTTTTATAATTTTGTGATAACCAACACCTCTTGACTTATCACCCGTTTCTGGCTTGACGTTGATGTTTGAGACACCCTGTATAAAAGTAGGCATAGAAAAGATACAGCACATTCAATGCTTACACTGGTGTCTTTGAAGATGCTCTATCTATGATGTGTATGATCTATTGTGATCTAAGCTAAGTAAAAATGATAAATTTAACTTTTTACAAAAAGAGCTGTAAGAAATCCTAGTGAATATGAAAGATGCAGAGTCACTTGTTGAAGATGTAACATCATCATAGATGAACTAGCATACTCGTAGATGCCAAACTTTCCAGATATTGGAAAACCAAAACCCGGTTTCTACTGATCGCCTCTATCGTGTGACTCTGTCTGTGAATATTTGTGAATTGCCATCAATGGCAATTTCTCTCCCATTTTACTCAAAAAACGTCATCCAGATGCGTGCAAATCGCTCTCATTCTAGCAATTTTACTTGTCAATTGCGCTCATTCCCGCAAATTCTGGCAGGTTATGGAGATGCACAAAGTGTTGGTAATTTACTTACAGTGTGTCTGTGCGAAAGTTAAGGGTTCGCAAATGTATTAGTAGAGTTTCCCGTTTAAGTTAGTTCATCTATGAACATCATGCTTCGATATGCTGGTATGATAGCAATGAACTAAACTGCGAGTACAATAAAACAATACAATTTAAATTTCTGCTTAAAATGTACAAACTTTGCGAAAAGATTGAATTATACATCGGGGCTTACTGACCGAACAAGTAATATAGATCTCGAATTTCCTACTTAAACTCAGGTTATAGTGGCCTGGTGCCACCTTTTATTATGGCTAGGAGGAATATAAGATGTACTCTCTAGAAGAAGAACATTCAGGATTCCGAAATAGGTGGATGGTAGAACTCCTTATACATATCTCGGGGATCATTGACTGATGCACACATAAAAAACAAATAACGTCCGTACACCTCAAAATTAAATACTGGGAAATGATAGGTAAGATAAGATTTTCAGCATGAATGAAAAGATTTGTAGTATAATATGTGGCAATAGATGTATAATATATATATGAGTATACTAGCTTCCTGGTATCAGATAAAATAGGCATACATACGAATTGTAAAAGTTATACATAATGTTACTTATAAGGTCTATTACAAATATTGAATTGGTAACTATACCTACATCAACAGCCAGTACTTACGAGTGAATATGTATGTACATATTGTACCTATTACGGAATCTACTCCCCTGGACTATTACAATACATCTGAGCCGAGGCATTCAAGTACCAGAAATAAATAAACTACTGTGGAGCCACTCAGAAAAACGTACACGAGCAGAAGATCAAGGAGAACTATAAAATTGATCTCGATAGAGTGTAATTTGATACAATCGACTTTGTAAATAGGTGTGATAATTTCAGACACTGTTTCCTAACAATCGGGAAAGTAAACAGCCAATATATGGACCAATTGTTGGACGGCCGGCGTTAGATACATATGGTACAATATCTGTCGCCCGTCGCATGATGGAAGAACGAAGCTTCTTATAAATAAAAGACGTAAGTAAGACAATCCGGATTAATGAAATGTAGCGCAACATTCTTCACCAAGCCCAAAGGAAGATGAATCATGAGATGAAGATTCAATCATAATGGCAGAAAGATATAAATAGTTGGAAAAACTAGTGAGATCTGGAAGTAACGCGAGGAGTGATCACGGAGTTAATCTTGGTTGAACATTTTTTAATAATTGCGACAACATTATTTTACAAATTGTTGACAAGTATAAATTCTCTTTTAAGAAAATATACTCGTAAATGAATTTTTAATAATATTTTGATCAAAACCAAAGAATATTTATCGAAATTCAGCTTTGCAGCGCGTTTCTTAAGGATCTTTATCAGAGGTATTGTATGCCTGTATATGATTGTACGTAATATACTATATTTTAACACAGCAACAATTATGACAAATTAAAAAAACAAAACACATCAGGTCAAACATGACGTATGCGCAATATTTTCAGGGAATACATACGTGACTAACATCAGTAATTTATCAGAATCTAATTTCTACTTTTATTGTTTTTGTCATATCCAGAAATGATGACAAAAGAAGATTTGAAGAGTAGCATTGTCTACTAGTACTATAGTATAAGAATTAGTCACATACATATATACATATACTACAATATGAAAGTAACTTGGTATGGAATAGAAAATTATAAAATAGAATGACTTGACCTTTCTCAATATCACAGAATCACAGAAACAAATTTGTGTATAGGAGACCATCCATCATTCGAAAATTGTCGGCTAGATGTAGACGTATGTTATATACAGACTCGTATGTATCTATTAATAAACAATAATAAATATCACTTAATAGTATACAATAACGGAATGAAATATACAAAAGCACGTATTTCAGACTTAGAAAACACCATGAATATTTGGAGTATTGAAAATATAGAGACGAAAACACTCACATACACTGCAAAGTAATTAAAAATTAATATTCTAAACAGGTTATTACCGTTCACAAACGACAATGTTGAGAAATCATTTTTGTATTTTGTAGACGTAATTGAGGCGAACAAAATTTGACCCAAATACGAGTAGCAGCGATTACCATTCAAATACCAATAAATCGGTTAGATTTTAATTTTATTGCTCGTCAAACTAACGCTTTGAAGTTTTTATTTTCGAAAAGTCTTTATAGAGCAAAAATGCTTTCCTAATTAACAAAAACAAAACAAAATAAAACACAGGCACCACATTCATATCTTGTGCTTATAAAAGGATGAGCATTGAAGTTTTAAAAAAGTTTTGAAATTTTGCTTCTGTTTTGAGTTTTCAGTTTCTATTAAACAGAGTCGTATTTTAGTAAGGAAGTCGACGCAAAAGCAATTATATGGTATTTTGCAATGTTTTGAATATTTTTTTTTTGTACCAATATTTTAAATTGTATTCTTTACAAAATGTGAAGTGTTAAGAATAGCATAAGGCTTTCCTCTTTCCTACCTCTTCATGTGTAGCTATCGTCATATTCACCAAAATATGTGTATGTACGTTTGGACAATTGATGCGTTAGAACATAAAGATTAATAAATTTTTGTAATTCAAATTGCCTAAAATCTACTTAGGAATATTTGGTCCTGCGTAAAGATAGCCATAATAATAGGTGGGGTGTACATAGTGTACTGCGACCTTACGGTCAATTGTGCCTTGTCTAAAAAGTTTCCGACCGCAATGTAAAGATAGCCGCACTCGTCACTAAAAGCTAGTGAATGCTAGTTGTACATCTTTTGACAGTTACTTACCGAAGTTTCAGTCATTTTGGACGCGCAGGTTTTAGTTGACAGTAATTTGAAGGAGTCGATGCGAGTGTTTTTTGTGAAAATGGAAAAAAATGAGCATCGAGCTGTTATTACGTTCTCCTTTTTGAAAGGCAATACGCCTACGAAAATCAAAAATGAGTTGGACTCTGTGTATGGGGATTCTGAACCATCATTTACCACAACGAAATTTTGGGCAGCTGAATTTATACGTGGCCGTAAGAGCCTGGGAGATGATGAACGGTCGGGACGTCCAAAAACTGCAACCACTGACGATAACATTGCTAAAGTTCACCAAATGGTGTTAGACGACCGCCGAATTAAAGTGAGAGAGATAGTAGAGGTTATGAAAATGTCCAAAGAACGTGTTTGTTACATATTAAATTCAGATTTAGGCATGAGAAAGCTGTCCGCGCGTTGGGTGCCGCGTTTGCTTACCTTAGACCAAAAACGTGTTCGAATGAACATTTTCAATGCTCTGTTGGCGCAGTTTAGGCACAATAAATCCGAGTCTTGGCGCCGATTAATTACCGTAGATGAAACTTGGATACACCATTATACGCCCGAAATAAAAATTCAGTCGAAACAGTGGACTGCAAAGGGCGAGTCGGCTCCAAAAAAAGCAAAAACTGTTTTTTCGACTGGGAAAGTGATGGCGACTGTTTTTTGGGATAGTAAAGAATTTATTTTAATCGATTATCTTCAAAAAGGAAAAACCATTACAGGAGTATAATAGGCATCATTACTTGCCAAGCTGAAGGCAGAAATTTCGGAAAAACGACCACATTTACAGAGAAAAAAATCCTGTTTCACCAAGACAACGCGCCGTCTGACACCTCAGCGGTTGACATGGCGAAAATGGCACTCGGAGGACAGAGATTTTCGTCAAATGGGGAGGCAACCCTCTTCTGAACAATTATTTTGCAGAGAAAAACGCCAAGTATTATTTGGACGGGTTAGAGAGATGGGAGCATCGCATTTTTGAGAAAAAATGTCTTGTATCATTGTTCGGTCGGAAACCTTTCAGGCAACCCTATACCCTCTACCAAATTTTCCAAATTCCTTTTTCTTTCCTTCTCTTTCTAAGAATGATTAATGATTAGTTGGTCAATGACTGGTATATAAGGAATCTACAATAATATCTGTTATTTTTAGCAAATATTATTTTTTTTTTTGGTGTTTCGACAGTCTCATTCACACCTATTTATTGTACCTCGACTGCTCCCTGATTTTGCAGTGCCAGGATTAGGATTTTTTTTTTATATATACTTTCCTAAAAGGTTATTAGAATGGCTCAGACCTTGGTAGTTTTGAAAGATAATGACTAAACTAAGTGACTCCCATAGAACTGTTGAGTTGCCCCTTGTGTTGATACAGAATCCGATGTTTTAAATGACTATCTAGCCAGGTATCCAGAAGATTGGCACTCCGTTATATATGTCTAATTTTGTAAGCTTGATTTAGGCAAATGCGTCTCTCTTTAGCGAATGCTTTAGTCTGAATCATAGCTAAACTAACTTAGATGACAAACTCTCCTAACACTTTTGCAATCACCAACACATTGTACATCTTTATAACCTGCCAGAATTTGATAGAATGAGAGCCATTTACAAGTAAAGATACTAGAATGAGAACGATTTGCACGCGTGTGTGTAATCTGGATGACGTTTTTTGAGTAAAATGGGCGGGTTTTGTGTCAAATGGGAGAGAAAGTGACATTATGACAATTAACACGAATTCACAGACAGGGTCATACGGATAGAGGCGATCAGTGGAAAACGGGTTTTGGTTTTCCAATATCTGGAAAGTTTGTCATCTATGTTAGTTCATCTATGGCCTGAATGACGCTCTTATACTTCCTAATGGATTCGTAGTGTTTATTTCTTGGCCTTAAAACCATTGCAGTCGTCTTTTTATCAGTATCCAGTCTATAGACAACCGACTCATAGCTCTAGCCTTTGTTGTTAGCCGTCTTCTCGCAGTTGAACTCTATGCATATTGTACATAAATATTTTAAGATTGACAACAGAAGATATTGTAGTTGTCAATTACGAGTTTGTTTACTTTTAGCGTAAACAATTTTAAAAAGACAAAAATTGACGGGGTATGTTACGATATTATTCTTCTTTGAAATTATGCGAAATTTACGTAAATTTAGATCAACATAAACATTTTTCGGAAGACATATCAAGTCGTCTGTTGTTCGTTTGGGAGCATAGAGTGGATGATGTCATGAAGAAAGCCACTCGCACTGGCACAGTTTAAATGGTTTAGAATTTTTCGTTCAAATTTTTAAGAGAGCACCACAATGGACCTGGTCTCAAACCAATAATTCTTTTCAAATAACGCTGTCTTTCGTCAATTGTTTTCCGAAGAACAACAAATCTTTAACTACATACGTTTAACGCAAGTTGAATGCAAAATTATCTTTCTCAGTCCTTGTGTTTTTTTTATTTTTAGTAAAAAAAGGTGATGAGTTAACTTAACACTTCGAACTTCTAGAATTACTACATAAAAGTTTTAAACAATGGATAAGGATGCAGTTAGTTATGTGTGAATAATTTTCTAGCAACTTTTGATCCACTTTGCTATCAGGCAACAGGATAAGGAAACTTTACCATGAACATATGGGCTCTTTGAATGCATACTCGTATATTTAAATAGTACGATCAAGGTAGCTTGCTAGAAAGCATTGTTCAGAGAACTTTCATACTCATTCCAGAAAGAACTCGGAGTCAAGGACAAGGAGACATGTGAATAAGCACAGAAAGGAAGAAAATATCGCTTGATATTTTGAAGAAATTTGGCACACTTTGAAATCGAACTTTTTTGTCGAAAAACGCGCGGATCTGTAAATTTATATTAGAAATTATGCTTTGCAATGTTTGATACGAATTATTTTAGATACTTTGGTGTAATATACTCGTATTATTTTGCTGATCAAAGAATTCGCTGAACGTTAGCGTTTGTTAAGGTCAATTTCGAGAATCTTAGAGAATGCTGTATTCAACTATGTATTATCAAAATTTCACTTACAGTGCCGAAACCGTGCAAATTTTGGATCTAGTCTACACGCACGCATTAACAACTTCCTTTAAAATGTTCGCAAATTTGAAGGCGTTAAAAATGTAGAAAACAATGTGAGGTCTCTCGCCCATATCTAGTTAAGTATGCATCTCACTGTATCTATCGGCTGTAAGGAATCTTATAGCAAGTTAAGCCTAGAAAGAGATTTGTGTATAAGGCAGGCAATTGACATGCACCATCATTGATGTAACGAGTTTTGCCCCGCATGTTGCGGTGATTAAAACCACTTTTTTAAGGAGTTTGTGTTTACTTTTATACTTTTACTAACTCCATTTAGCTCTTTCCTAGTTTTCGAGTTTTATTTTCGATTGTTCTGCGCACCATTTAACGAGGACGCTCCTTATTGGAGTCAATGAATTCCATTACATGTAGATGATTCGAGCATTAGATTTTTCTTCCTTGCTTGGTTTTGTATAAGCACATCTATATACTCCTGGGTCGTTCTCTAAAAAAATTATCTTTAGAGATACAATTCTGTAGAGCCGCAGTACGTAGAACATCGTTTTACGAAAGTTGATAATATACGAGTATGTTCTCGTATGTGTACCTTTGGCGGTTATTTCCAAGGTACTGCTACAGAGCACAGACCCTTCATATTTTTGAAAACATACTTTAGCTTTAGCTTTCGATAAGTGGTTGTTTATGTCTAATAATTTTAGTGTAACAGATGTATTCCATTTGCTCGACCTGTTTTCAATGCTAATATGAGTTGCTAAGAAGTTACAGGAAATATCAATCCTATCGATCATATCGACATCGAAACATCGTCAGTGTGTTATAGTTGTAAAATTTTGTCGAAACTGGATTTAACCAATATTTCCGATACCACGATCCAAGAAAGACTCTTTATATGTTAAAACGTTTTTTTTACAGAGATTATATGCAACAGTTTTTGACTGCCCGCTTGTCTTTTGGTTCAAATATTTGTTTGTAATATATTAACAAACCTAATTTCTCATCGTGAAATTTAAGAAAAAAAAAACAAATAATTCCTATATGGTACATCTCAATGACTCAATTTTCAATTATTTAGCCATTTAGAATTGAAGAGAACTGGTCAAAGCCTTTTCATCGTTTCGGAGTATTTAGTGCTAATACTTAGTGAGCAACCAAAGATTCAATTCAAATGCGTCGACAAATAAAGGAAAGCTACTTAAGAGCGCATAAAAATTAACAAAAACATGCTATAGAAAAAAGAGCAACAACGAAATCTCATTAATAGTTTTCGTTTAACGCCTTAAAAGCAAACACGCCATTTAGCGAGATGTGTACCAGCAGCACTCCAATTTAAAGAACGTTCTTCACAAACCATTTACGAATGATCACACTTTAGTACATTAGCCTTAAATTTGAATCTTGAATTGAATATAAGGAGCGCTAATTGTTTACTATTAGATGAGTATTTTGATTAATTTTCTTTTTTGTGTCAAAAGCACGTCATGATGTTGTTGACCATCAAAATGAAAAAAAAAAACGATGCCTTCGAGAACATAGCAACTGGTGACCAAACCAAACAGGTGATTCTTCCAAATGGTACGAGTATATGATAATAGAAAGTTATAATTAAATTAAGAATATACATGCAATGTCAATTAAGCGATTTATAATTAAAATCGGTTTCAAGTGCTTTAACCAAGTTTAATTTAGAAGATTTCAATTAGAACGTATTAAATTATTTATGGTTCGACAGTTTTTCGATGTGGAAATTTTTCTCTTTAACGTAGATTCGCATGGGTGCCCATTTTGTAGGTTGAATATTTCTAGATATTTTCTTTTTTGATTTTTATATTTACTGATAATTCATAAATGAAATTAATAATAGTGGTTGATCCGCTAGTCGGTGCGATTGCAGAAGTTTAGTTCACTGAACTGCATCATGTGCAATTTAGGATTTTTTTTGTGCTTCTGATTTTCAGATTCCTATTATCCGATTTTCTCACTTTTTCATTAGCCAACAAAAATTTAAATTTATTTCTTTTTTTCAAAAAAATATGTGAAAGACCTACTTATTTGAGTAAAGGGTGCCGTAAAACGTAGGGAGACATCAGTCTTACAGAAATCATTGAGGTATAGCAATGTTTTATTTTATAAGATCATTAACACACACTATCTAATCAAATATTGATATCTATGCATTATACGAGTACATATCTATGTATACAGCGGTGGACACGTAAATAGCACACTTGCACTTCTATCAATAAAAAGGCAGTTTTTCAGAATAAAATCAAAGCAAAGAATTTTTACTTCTATTGTTTATTAGTGTTCAAAAAGTTCATTTAATTCACGAAAAGATGAGATTATTTTCCTGAAAATAAAAAAAAGTTAAACACACATTTGTAAAACTATGCCTGGCCACATAAATAACACATTATATTGCATTGCATTAAGAATATGAAATACCTTTTGGACACAACGTAGAAGTTAGTATTTTGACGCAAACCCGTTATTCTTTAGCACAGCTGCACATCTTCTTGAAAGACTCTGCACTAAAGCCTGACAACGTTCTTTAAGAATAGGTATCCATGCGATTTGAATCTGGTTCCACAACTCAGATGCATTTCGCGGTTTTATTGTTTCAATGTGATTGTCGACATCGTTCCGCAGGTTCTCAATCGGATTCAGAATGGGAGACTGGGCTGGCCATAAGAAGACGCTGACATTTTGATCGCTAAGACAACGCTTCACAAGGCGAGAAGTGTGCTAAGGATCGTTGTCATATATAAAACGCCATATTAGTGGCATATTTTCTTCGGCTAAGGGGATCATATGTCCTTCAAAAATGAGTTTATGTTGATCCATTTTCGTGTCTATTTTCAAAAATTGGTCCCACGCCATGCCAAGAAAAAGCAGCCCACACCATCACACTTCCTCCACCGTGTTTGACTGTTTTTAGTGTGTATCTCGGATTGTGTTGTTGGTTAAGTGGACGCCATATATACCTTTTTCCATCCGATCCGAAACTGCAGAACTTGGATTCATCACTCCACAGTACACTTTTCCAAAAATTCGTCGATTTGTGAATGCGTTCTTTTGCAAATGACTTCCTTAGTTTTAAATTTTTGTCGGTTACGAGTGGCTTTCTTTGTGCAATGCATCCTCTTAAGTTTTTGTTTTATCCGACACACAAATGGAATGATTTGCAAAAACGCTGCTTAGAGCTCAAAAATGGTTTGGCAGCACTAGCTCTGTAGATCAGACTGTCCTCTTTCATTGTGGTTTTCCTTGGCCTCGGATCTCTTGCAACATATTTGGCATTCCCATAAAGCTCCACATGACGTAAGGCATTATAAATAACCTTTTGGGAACATTTTAACTGTTTGTCTATCTCTGTAATCGATGAACAGTTGTCTTTCATTGTGCAGATGATTTCACGTCTTCCTTCTGAGCAATGTGGTCCTCTCCCCGTATCAAGGTGCATCTCTTGATATTAACTGTTACTATAAACTAATGACAAACGTACCTACTTTCAAATGAATTTATTTTTAATAATCCAATCACAACAAAATATAACCTGAATCGCCAAAGAAAAATGTGTGCTATTTATGTGGCCAGAAAAAAACACGTCCTTTCATGCTGCAATCGATGATGTCAGTGATTGCTATCTAGATGACGCTGAGAATTTACCGTTAACCTTATATGCACGCGATACTGCTGAGCGTATGCTTTTAATTTTTTGCCATATTTTGATCATACTTAACGGGAAATGCAATTTGAACTATGTGCGAAGATAGTGTGCTGTATGTATGTATATCAATGTACACTACTGGGCGTACAGAACTGTTCGATTCACATCTTGGACCTAATTAAAGGTTTTTTTCACGTGAATAACCAATCGAAATAAGGCAATAAGATGTACACCATGAGTGCCTCGAACTGCAACCAACTTCAGACTGCTATAATTTTCAAACCGTTCATGACAGTGAGCTCAAATTTTGACACATGACAAATAATTTTATTATTTACAAGCCTTTTAAACGATTTGCGTCTCAGTTTTGTTGAAAAATTTTTATCCGCGATGGAATTCAAACGTGATAGTGTGATTGCTTTATATTTGGCTGGAAAACCACAAGTAGCTATCGTTAGAGCCCTCCAGCACCTCAAAGTGAATAAATCATTCGTGTCTCGAACCATAGCTCGTTACCGTGATACTGGCAGCGTTGCAAAACGCAATGGAGGTGGTCATAAAAAAACAGCAACATCGGCAGAAATGGTTCGGAAAGTGAAGGCTCGAATTGAGCAAAAACCGCGTCGAAGTGGAAGAAAAATGGCTCGTGAGCTCAACATATAGTTGGAACGGATGCAACACATACTGAAAAATGAGCTTGGGCTCAAGCCATTGACGTTCCAAAAAGCACACGATCTTACACCGCAACAGAAAACAATTAGAGTCAAAAGAGCGAAGGAGTTGCTACGCTTGCACGAAAGTGGTGGGTTGCCGAATTTGGTTTTTTCCGATGAGTCGCCATTCGTTATCGAGCAATATGTCAACAAACAAAATGACCGAGTTTACTTGCCAGAGAGGTCCTTCGAAAATTTACATCTTCGGATGGCCACCAGAAAGCAGGCAGCACCGATGGTGATGGTTTGGGCCGCCATAACCGCCGATGGTCGCTCTCCGTTAGTATTTGTGGAGCGTGGCGTCAAAATTAATGCGATCGTATACCGTGAAACTGTCTTAGAGGCAGTATTGAAGCCTTGGGCAAACAATCTTTTCGGTCGGAGACCGCGGACATTTCAACAAGACTCGGCACCGTCTCACAAAACGCGCGTCAAGCAAGATTGGTTAAAAAACAATGTTCCACACTTCATTTCTTCGACACAATGGATTGCAAATTCTCCGGATGCAAATCCGTTAGATTTCTCTGTCTGGCGCATTTTGAAGGCGAAGGTTGGCACTAAAAAATACCAAAGTTTGGACCACTTCAAACAAACACTTCGCCAGGAATGGGCCAAAATACTGCAGAGTGCGATGCCTTCTTCGGCCGTCTCACCATTATTTGCGCCAAAGGTGGACATATTGAAAACTACTGATACAATTTGAGAATTGATGTGCTTTCCAACATTTTTTGCTTTGGCATAATAAAATTTATCAAAAAATAAAAAAATTATAGCATTTTAAAAAGTTATAGTTCGAGTAAGTCACCATGTAGTTACTGGAATGCAGTACGTTATAACGATTTTATAGGGAGCAAGGCCAGATGATAGATATCGTCTCCGAAGAGCCAGATCACGCCCTTTAATTGAATCAACGTAATAATTTAGTTTGTTTTGTTTTTTTGGTTTTGCGTTGGGGACTTTTTCACGAAGTTGATACAAATCTCTGAATTGCAAGGATAATTTAGGGCGTATTAGGTTATCTACCGAAAATAAATATCTCAGACTGTACCAAATTATTTTTTTTTATAAGGTTTCCAGAATTTAAAACGACATATGTAGCTTTTATCTCTCTGACTACGTTTGTTATAAGGATGAACAATTAAAATGACAAATATAAAGATATTTAGGAGTATATGAGTGCATATATTATATCAAAGGGCATAAGTCAAACGATTTCGAAGGCAAACCTCTAGAAAGACTTTTTTCCCAAAAATAATTGCTTGCACTAATTTTTGTTTAAATAACACGAAGGCTTTTGTAGATGTTTAGCACATAGAGCTATCTGCTATATTTATCTTCCAGATAATAAACTGGGTATCAAAATTATAAGACACTTGAAAAATTTGGCTTTTTTCACTCATCCACCCTAAGTTATTTATATTTTGGGAGATTTAAAATTTGTATTTTTTTACAACCATACCAACATTTTAAGACACATATTGTAATGTGGGTGTCAATTGTAAGGGTTATAACTTTGTACAAGACACATAAATTTCCATCTACAACTGAGCAATTTTAAAAATTTTAAGCAAAATGGCTCGTGCAACTTTATTAACAGATGATGAAAAGGGCAAGATTGGCTCATATTGGGACTCCGGTATAAATGTAACGGGAATCACAAAAAAAATTTTACGTAGACGTTATATAGTCAATCGATATTTTAGTGATCTGGACAATTATGGCAAAAAACGTAGTTCTGGCTGAAAATCAATACTCTCGGAAGGCGACAAACGGCGAATCATGTTAAAAGCAAGTAATTCGAGGGCTTCCTGCTCCCTGTTCCCAGCTCGCAGCTTCTTCCAGCAAAAAAAGTGTCAAAAATGATAATTTGGCGTACCAATAACAAAGTGGTCAGATCGCTTATAAAAAAGACACCACGGGTGGAACCGCGTCACAAAACAGCACAGGTCAGATACGCAGAAAATAACGTTGACACTAATTAGAACTTCGTATGGAAATTTCAACATACTGATTTATATTTCCTAAAAGGGTAATTTTTCGAATTAAAAGTAAAAAGAATGATAGAGTACGATGCTATTGGAGAGACTTAGGAATAAGCCACTTTATTTTTCCAAGAGAAACTTCGTTGGTGGTTCGGTGATAGTGTACTGCACAATTCACAAGTCTGGTACACTTGAATTACAATTACAGTCGAGAACGGATAAGTGCACAACGTCGGTACTTCAATTTTGTGTGCACTTATACGGACTGTGCACTTATCCGTAAGTGCACATTTTTGCACTTTTAAAGTCACAAAACAGGCCCCAAAGATTCACAAAAAAAGACATTACATATACATATGTATATTACGTATTATGCGCATACGCATTTGGAATTATTTTATTAAACAAACAAAAATTAACAAAAACAAAAATATCATATTTCATTTTGGATTTAGTATTTGTACATAAGTCTATGTAGATATTAAATCCAATATTATATTGGTAATACAGTCTACATACTCTGTTTGTATGTACATATAACTTTATAATGTTTAAATCAAGAAAAGAAATGATTAATTGTGGTTTGAATTAACGAACCAAACGAAACAAAAATTAG
The DNA here is from genome assembly GCA_963966105.1 of Volucella zonaria. Lineage (NCBI taxonomy): Eukaryota > Metazoa > Arthropoda > Insecta > Diptera > Syrphidae > Volucella > Volucella zonaria. The sequence goes on from OZ014532.1 coordinate 164,953,857, forward strand.
ATTTTCAATTTCGTCTACGTTGACGCAACTCATATTATTTTGATCCAAAAAAGATCTCTCAACATCTAGAGAACGAACAACTTCTCGGCGAGTAATTAAGACCTCCTCCAAGTGGCCCGGATCATCAACATCTTCATCAATTTCTTCTGGAATAAACCCGTAATATTTTCGTCCCGTATTGCATGAATAATATCATCTTCATTCAGTTCACCATAACGTTCTTCATATTCGTCAATTTCAGTCAAGTTATGAAACCCTTCTATAATCCCATTCGCCATTTGTAGCACTTCTTCTACAACTTGTTGCATCTCTGTCACAGTCGTTTTAACAAATCCCGCTTTTTTAAAACAATCCCTTTTAGTCGCTGGCGTGACTAACCACCAAGCTCTTTTCACCATTTTAAGTGCGTCCAAAAGCGAAATCGATTTGATGAACTCGCATAAATCCATTCCCTTTTCTACTGCTAAAATCTGGTTTCGCGCAATTTGTTGTCTGTAGTAAACCTATAAAAATACAATCGTTTTAGCAAATACAAATGCACATAGGTAATACTATCATGTAGCTAACCTTGAAGGTTCTAATTATCCCTTGATCTAATAGTTGAATGAGTGCGGTGGTGTTTGCCGGCAAGAACACAATTTTGACATTAGAGGGTGTATAATTTTCAGGTAATTTATGGCATGCAGCATTATCAATGAAAAGTATAACTTTCCTCTTCTTTTTTTTTCATTTTGGAGTTAAAGTCCTTTATGATGTTGCACCATATATCCTGCGTCGTCCATGCCTTGTTATTATGGTAGTATTTTGTTGGAATTTATTTTCCGCGGAAGCAGCGTGGCTGCTTAAATTGTCCAATGGAAATAATTTCACCATCTGACCCATCCATGTTTGAAATGAAAAGGAGAGTTATCCTGGATTTTTGCACCTTTCCACCTGATGGATTCTCGGCTTTATACGCCATCGTACCAGATAGTGCAGCTCGATAAAAAGTGCCGATTCATCTGCACTATAGATGTTTTGCTCCTCATCTGTCTAGAAAATCAGGAAGAACATTTTGCAGCCATTGTGTTGCTGACGATTCATCAACAGCTAGTTTCTCGCCTTGAATTTTGTAAAAATGCACATTGTTTTTAGTTTTCCAGCGAGATAACCAGCCTGGATTTGGTTCAAAGTCTATATTTAGTCTGACTGCGAACCATAGACTAACTATACCTAGTTATCAAACTTTCCAGATATTGGAAAATCAAAATCGGATTTCTACTGATCGCCCCTATCCGTGTGATCCTGTCTGTGAATACGTGTAAATTGTCATCAATGGCAATTTCCCTCTCCTTTTATACAAACCACGCCCATTTTAATCAAAAAAATGTCGTCTCCATTACACACACTCGTGCAAATCGCTCTCATTTTAGCAATTTTACTTGTAAATTGCTCTCCTTCTAACAAATTTTGAAAAATCCTTAGAGATGCAGAAATGTTGGAATTCACTTACAGTGTGTCTATGCAAAAGTTAAGCGCTTGCAAAAGTATTAGTAAAGTTTGACATCTAGTTAGTTTATCTATGCTGCGAACTTTTTTGCTTGCTCAAGTATCATCCGATATCGGGCAGCCTTTGTATCTCTATTGTTTAAACCAAATTTAGATAGCTGCTTCAACCTCTTGAAAGTTACGCTTTTTTATTCTTTTTTTTACTCACATTTCCATTTTCTCGTGCGATTTGCTGAAATTTGGTTTGCTCCTTTAATATTCTCGAAATTACTTTGCTGCAACTTCTTTTCTCGTTTTTCCTTCAATTTCTATTTGTCTTATTAGCTCAATCTTTTGGCTTATACTCAGGGTAGTTAATTTGCGTAAGCTTAACATTTTTACACTTCCAATTTCTTTAAAATAATCTAAAAAAAACCTTGTTGAATTGACGCGTGAACATTTTAATGCGAGAAATTAAATGAAATGACAGATGAGTTTGAAATACCATTCATTGCACATACTCGTACGTATGTGATAAGTGCTACCAAATTCAATTTGTATGAAAAATGTAAAAAAAAAAATTTTTTACATTTGCACTTATCGATTATTAAAACAATATAAAATTGCATTTCGTGGTTTGAAAAAGTGTTCACTTACGCGTTTTGCCCTTACACGAAGAAATTTGTATCGAAATCGCGTGTAAAGGCTTGGGATATTTAAACGCATTGCATTTAGGCGATTTTTCCACTTAGCCGTTCTCGACTGTATATACGAGTATGTATATAATTTTTTTTTCTTACTCTGGAAATTGAATTCCGTTGAAACTGCGGAGCACATTTTATGTGCATGCATTGCTCTAAGTGCTTTAAGGAGACACTACTTCTTTAGAGAAATTTGAATCCCTGAGGAAATTATCAAAATCTTTACCAGAGAGATTCTCAATTTTATCAAAAGAACTGAGCCTCTCGGCTTCTTAATACTAATTTTATGGTACAAAAGATCTTTTACGAAGGGCGTTCAACACATTCTCGGTATCGGGGTGAAGCCGTGGTTGTATATATAAATTGACATATTTGTCAAGTAATACTATTATTTTAGTGCATTCATGTAAAATTTCATATAAATGTGATTATTAATTCGCGTTTTATCTCTAGTTAAACAAAATCATAATGGCAACTGAGACGATGTTGGTGAAAATTGAGCATCGCGCTGTAATTAAATTTCTCACTAAGCAAGGAAAAAGTCAAAAAAACTATTCATGAAGAGATGGTGGCTGTTTACCAGGGTTCCGCACCTTCATTATCAACTGTGCAAAAGTGGTCAAGTGAGTTCAAGAGAGGCAGACAGAGCCGGGGCGCCGGAGCTACTGCTTGTACGGGAGAAAGCATCAAAGAAGTCGAAAAACTTGTTCTTGAGGATGCCCGAATAAAGGTGAAAATGATGGCAGAGATCACCAAGCTTCCAATTGGTACCATTCACACCATTCTTCATGACCATCTTAACCTTTCAAAGGTCAGTGCAAGGTGGGTGCCACGAATGCTCACAGCGCCTCAGAAAAAAGTGAGAATCGCATGCTGTAGAGAGCTTTTGGAGATGTGTAGTGAGAACGCGGATGGTGTTATGGATCGAATTGTTACTGGGGACGAAACATGGGTCCGCCACTATGACCCTGAAAGCAAACAAGAGTCCATGCAGTGGTATAAAAAAGGAACAGACCCCCCGAAGAAGTTCAAAGTCACTCCGTCTGCCGGGAAGCTCATAGCCACAGTTTTTTGGGACTCAAAGGGAATCTTGCTCATTGAGTACAAAAAAAAGGTGAAACCATCAACGCCACATCCTACGCTTCCACCTTGCATAATTTGCGGGAGGAAATTAAAAAGAAAAGACGGGGTAAACTCGCAGCGGGTGTGTTGCTTCTTCATGACAACGCTCCTGTTCAACGGCGCGAGCTTCCAAGGCTGCTGCGCGAGATTGTGGTTTCGAAGAAATCCAACACCCACCCTATAGTCCAGACCTTGCACCTAGTGATTATTTCCTGTTTCCGGATTTGAAAAAATGTCTTTGTGGAAAAAGATTTTCGGATGATGAAGAACTCAAGTCGGCAATAAATGGGTATTTTGCAGAGAAAGAGGAAATTTATTTTTTTGAGGGTTTAAAAAAGCTTATCTCAAGATGTAACAAATGCATTGATGTTAGAGGAGATTATATTGAAAAATAAAAACAATTTAAATTGAATTCGCATTTCCCTTCATATCGATACCAAGAATATATTGAACGCCCCTCGTAGATCGCAGTGCCCCCGCAATTGATTAATCAGATCCTTAAAAAAAAATTGATTTTTTCATTTAGTTTTTTTTTTTGACATATTTTACTTTTATAAGTGAAAATTACCAAATAGATTTTTTTCCCCTTTTATTTCAATTAAACCGAATGAATTTAGTATTTGCCTAGATGCACATACGGGCGAACTTGAAAAAATTAAAATGTCTTAATTATAATCTTGATATGCGCTGTAGTATATTTAGTACTGTTTTGATGTTTCGAAATAAACAAACGGTACCCGCACATCAACCCTTTGTTGTAAATCAATTTTATTTTGCGAGCACGACCTTTATTTTTATTTACAAAACCAAAGATTGGCCTTCATGAAATCTTTATTAAGGTATCATTCGTTATGTTAATACTTACTTTAAGGCTGCTGAACCCTGTTCGTACTTCCACGTTGCAGTAATATTTGTTCCTAGGCAGTGACTGATGGTTCTTTGTTTATTGAAAGCGATGGTTTAAGTGGAATTTGCGAAAATATTTAATTTAAATAATCATAATACTTTTTAAGCTCTTAAAAAAAGCAAACCGGTAAGTTTGCTGAGCCGCTCGAAATTCAATGTATTATATTCTTTGATGGCTTAAAATCGACTTGTACCAGTGACATACGTGCAATTTTACTGGATACTTTATTTTAAGGCTTTTTCTAACTCTAAACATAATTTTCACCCAGCTAGCCTAGCTCTGAACTACAGGGTGAATGACTCGAACTCCAACTTTTTAAAATGCTATAATTTTTTTTATTTTTTGATAAATTTTATTATGCCAAAGCAAAAAATGTTGTAAAATACACCAATTTTCAAATTGTATCAGTAGTTTTCAATATGTCCACCTTTGGCGCGAATAATGGTGAGACGGCCGAAGAAGGCATCGCACTCTGCAGTATTTTGGCCCATTCCTGGCGAAATGTTTGTTTGAAGTGGTCCAAACTTTGGTATTTTTTAGTGCCAACCTTCGCCTTCAAAATGCGCCAGACAGAGAAATCTAACGGATTTGCATCCGGAGAATTTGCAATCCATTGTGTCGAAGAAATGAAGTGTGGAACATTGTTTTTTAACCAATCTTGCTTGACGCGCGTTTTGTGAGACGGTGCCGAGTCTTGTTGAAATGTCCGCGGTCTCCACCGAAAAGATTGTTTGCCCAAGGTTTCAATACTGCCTCTAAGACAGTTTCACGGTATACGATCGCATTAATTTTGACGCCACGCTCCACAAATACTAACGGAGAGCGACCATCGGCGGTTATGGCGGCCCAAACCATCACCATCGGTGCTGCCTGCTTTCTGGTGGCCGTCCGAAGATGTAAATTTTCGAAGGACCTCTCTGGCAAATAAATTCGGTCATTTTGTTTGTTGACATATAGCTCGATAACAAATGGCGACTCATTGGAAAAAACCAAATTCGGCAACTCGTCACTTTCGTACAAGCGTAGCAACTCCTTCGCTCTTTCGGCCCTAACTTTTTTCCTTTGCGGTGTAAGATCGTGTGTTTTTTGGAACTTCAATGGCTTGAGCTCAAGCTCATTTTTCCCTATGTGTTGCATCCGTTCCAACGATATGTTGAGCTCACGAGCCATTTTTCTTCCACTTCGACGCGGATTTCGCTCAATTCGAGCCTTCACTTTCCGAATCATTTCTGCCGATGTTGCTGTTTTTTCATGGCCACCTCCATGACGTTTTGCAACGCTGCCAGTATCACGGTAACGAGTTATGGTTCGAGATACAAATGATTTATTCACGTTGAGGTGCTGGAGGGCTCTAACGATAGCTACTTGTGGTTTTCCAGCCAAATATAAAGCAATCGCACTATCACATTTGAATTCCATAGCGGATAAAAATTTTTCAACACAACTGAGACACAAATGGTTTAAAAGGCTTGTAAATAATAAAATTATCTGTCATGTGCCCAAATTTGAGCTCACTTTCATGAACGGTTTGGAAATTATAGCAGTCTGAAGTTGGTTGAAGTTGGTGAAAAGTGAAAAAATTGGGATGTATCACATGAAATGTCCGATTTTATTAATTTAAGAGCCAATATTATTTTTCCGTAAATTTTTATTCAATCAAAATAGGATCCGTTGGCATCTATGACATTCTTTAAACGCTATACAAGGTCAAATATTCCTTTTTCGTAGAAGTGCCGACTTTTTGAGGCAATGAAATCTTCAAAGGCTTTTATGACCTCCGCTCTTTTCCGGAAGACCTTCTGCCGGCAAAATGAAACCAGATTGCGGAAAAGATGGTAATCCGTTGGAGAAATATCAGCAGAGTACGGTGGAAGAATTTAAAATCCTAACTGCAACACTTTTTGCACCGTTACTTGTGAGGTATAGGGTCTAGCACTGGCATGCAAAATGATCGGAACGTGCCTATTGACCAACGCAGCTTGCTTTTCAGCCAATCTGGCATGCAATATGTCGATTTCCTCACAATATGTGATAGCGTTTATCGTTTCTCCTGGTTGAAAAATGAAAAGTGGATTCGTCCTTTCGATGTCCACCAAATTGTCATCATAACCTTTTTTGGGTGAAGATCGGGCTTGAGAGTGTGTTTTGGTTTTTCATATGCATCCACCCACTGCCCAGATCTTTTATGATTATCATACAGTATCCACTTTTCATCGCAGGTGACTATCCGGTGGAAAAACCGTTCAGTTTGTTTTGTTAATGTAAGCGATGCGCAGATTTCCAGCGCCGTAGTTTTTGGGATTCGTTCAGTTCATGGGGTATCCACTTATCGAGTTTCTTTACCTTTCCTATGAGAGAAAGGTATCGACTTATTGTCATTGGGGATACTCCCATACTTTGTGCAATCTCCTGCACCGATTTTGCTGGGTCCTTATTATGTCCCATTTTAAGTTCGTTAAGGAACAGGGTTCGAACTCGAACTGCCGACAGCATGGTAAATAGTTCCTAGGAAAAAAATTACGGTACTTGTAAAAAACCCTAAGATTCTCACACGTCAAGCACACATACCACTTTATTTTATAAAAAAAGAAAATTTAATGCTCTGGCACAGACGTTCGCTCGAGAACTTCTTATTTCCCACTGAGCGAAAATCGGGCATTTCATGTGGTAAAATCCAATAGCTTGATAAAGTTTCACGGGTTAGGTGGCAAACTGTATGAATAACCCAAATTAAGACTTATTTAACTTTTGACAACGTTTCTTGAACTGAGCCTGGGTAGATAAATTCCTTTACCACATAACAACTATGGCGTCAGTTGATTGTATTTTTTAAAAAAGTAACATGTATTTTGGTTTCATTGTCTTCCGGACCTATCTTTCCTGCTTAGGACTCAATATTCACAAATGCCCAACTGATGATTTCTATATCTATCTTTATTGTATCTGTAGATACTATCACAAGCAACCTGAAAATCGATTAGTGACGATATTCTTGGGTCTTCTTCAAGATCTGCCGCAGAGTGAATATACATATGTCACACTGACAAGAACCTTTAATGTTATTGACAATCGGTTTTAGGTGTTCATATGATATGGCAGCGAGGATCTTGCATGCAATGTTTAGTTGACTTATGCCTCTATAGATCTCGCAGTTCGCAGAATCTTCACTCTTCAGCACCGAACAGACGGTGCTGAGCTTCTATTCATCAGCATGAATTCCTCTGAGTAAATGTTAAAACTCGACGGTCAGGCCGTTGGCCCTTTAAAGAAGTATCACGGATATTCTAAGGGAAAATGTCATGTTTTATTTCGTTTTCATCCCTTAATACCAGGAAGAATAACGTAGATCATGTGTGGAGCGATATCGAACGACTCATTTGGAATAATATAAGCGTTGATATAAAAGTGAATACATAGCGATTGTTGTAAAGACCAATGAAGTGTATTATGTATATGCCTTTAAGTGAACTAGAAAATGTTGACGAAGAGTTATGTAAATGTATTTGAGATTTCAGACTATAAATGTACTTTTTTATGCTAAGACATAATATCTGGCGATGTAATTTGTTAGAGGCAGTTATAAAGAATAGAGTACGATTTAATGCCTTATGGCCTCGATGCCGCTAACAGAAGATCAATAATTTACAATTTTTCAAAACAATTGTTCCTTAATTGCAGATCATGTATAAATGTTGACTTTGTCTTGATGTTGACCTATAGTATTCCCAGATTTGTCGAAATGTTATTACTTCATACTGATTAGTGTGCTGTAGAAAACTTTCATCATCATATTTTAAAACATGCAATTCCCTAGAAATTATACGTCGATACTCCGATCATGGAGTACCTATTTCATTATTTTGTATTCTATTTCTGCTGGAAATATATCTGGAAGTGAGTTTTTGTATGCATATAAAGCTCTTAGGAGGTTGTTAGAAATAATTGTTAAATAAAATCAAAAAAAAATTAACATTTTCCTATGAATTAGTAGTTTGTTTTCAAATTCTTTTTCATTATTTCAATAAGCCTGAATTCTGAGTTGAAGTCAACTGAAACTGGATCGACTTGTTTATTATTTACGTAGGAATCCTAATACTCATCATAACTAAAGGTTTTTCTTGGCTAGAGACTTTAAATTATAAGGATTTTCTTCTCCTCTTTCTTTTCAACGAACTCATACCACCGAAATTTTTCTTTGCTGGAAACTGTTAATCAAAGGTTATCAGTCTGATATTTTTTGATCAGACGTAGATGTCTAGACAAAGGATCATATGACCACGGGCGATACACATATACCCAACTCCATATCAAATAAATAATAATTTTACTTAAAAACACCGGCAATTTTCAAACATGATATAAAGGCTGAGTTTTGAGAAGTTCAAGTTAAAAAAAACTGCTAATTGGATTAAATTCTTTTGTCAAATACGAGTTATTATTGACAATTTATAATGCACATTAGGCGATAACCGTTAATTATCACATTATGGGTACGATATTCATTATTATAGCTCTGGCCACCTTCGTTTTCCCTCATTATCACAAGTCCAATTATCACCGGCAGTATTTTATGTTGCACCAGTAAGTTATAATGACGCTAAACGATTGTCAATTGACAATTGATGAAATGTTTCAAAAGATGATCAAGCGTAAAAATTAAAGTACGAGTAGACATTGTTTTAATAAGATTCTCACTTTTGGATCAGCGACACACTAGTTGATTTTAAATTATCTCTGTATAAAACACCGTCAGATATATAATTTGATTTGTTCGGATCTAAGTTTTATTTGCAAATATGATGTAGATAATTAGCTCAAATAAAAAGATTATATCATCGAATCCCAATTGTTAGCCAGATCAGTGGCTTTGTACGGGCTCTAACAGGTTTGGCTGCTTTCGCAAATCTATTTTTGGTTGCATGCAGATTTAGTACAAAATTAATTCTTAACTGCTAGCTCTCAGTTTGCAAACAAAAAGTCAGAATGGTGATCAAATTGAATAGTTGTTATTTTTGGATTTTTATTGCAAGGCGTTACTATTAATTTACAGGTTCAGATGAAATTGGTGAGTAATTCCGAAAAAGAAAAATGAAACTACAATAACACAGCGTTTCATTAAGATCTTGTGAAGATGTATCAATGACAATTTTTAGTATTTTGTTACTAGGTCAATTACTTTTACATGTTATATTTGATATTGAAGTTGCCCAATATTTAGTATTAAAACAAAATTTGCGGGATCTTTAAGCTCAATTTATACAAATTAACGCCAACAGGTAACAGCTTCTATGGTAGCTCATAGGCATTGATATCATAAATGATATTAAGGTACATAGAGAACGCTCCAGATTATGCTGCTCCCAAATATAGGCTGTTTATATGTTCGTGGCGGATAGAGAAAAGAAATCGCAAAACCATCCATTGTTTTCGTGGTGAACTTTTAATTGTCAGTCAAACTAATATCCTTACTTAGTACACATTGGAAAGTGTTTTTTATACTTTTTCAGCACATTTACTTTTGACGTCTAGCCATAGACGTCATTATCATACGTCTCACATATTCACAGTGCTCACATATATTTAAGGCAATTAATGCAACGTAAATTTTGGAAGAGTTAGATTTCGGTAAGATGGATGGATATCTAAATTGTTTTGGAAGTTTTTACAGCCAAAGTAGAAACGCCACACACCTTCGGTATGACAAATAGCAAAGAGGGCATAGTCACACCGAGTAGAATGTAATTGACATTGCGACAGCTCAAAACACAACGATATTAAGGACGTAGTTTCATCAACACAATATCTATGTACATCATTTCTCGGATCAATAAATGTTCAACTACATACAGTAACTCACAGGTTTGATCAAATGATGCGAAAGCGTTTATACTTTTTAAAATTTTGTTGTTAATCATTATATTAGAAGTCTAATTTTTTGATTGTTTTTTTTTTTGCATTGTATTAGGAGAAAAATAGTTACTAACTTAGTTAGAATACATTATGGAGTCTGAAAAAAAAGAAGAATAAAACCAAGTAAGCATTTAATCAGTTATGAGAGTTACAGATTCTCTTACATTTAATATTTGATGTGCCCTCCTTTGGCCTTTAAAACAACTGCTATGCGCCGTGGCATACTACTTACTAAATTCTTTCAAGTTTCTTGGGAAATGTTTTGGCATTTTGCTTCCACTCGGCTATATTTCTCTAAATTTTTGGCGGGGGTTCGATAACTTGCAAGCCTCTGTTTGAGGTGCTGCAGTAAATGCTCTATGGGATTGAAGTCAAGAGATTGTGGTGGCTAGTCCAAAATCTTAATCCCTTGGCCCTTTCAAGCCACAAGGATGTTATTCTGGCCGTATGTTTCGGAACATTGTCATGTTGGAGGATGAGGTCCGAAGAATTTATTGCCCATTTCTGAAGACTCCCATTTAAACTATTGTCTAAAATAAGTACTAATGTAGTCTTGTGCCGTCATTCTTCCAACAATTCTTTGACAAATTTCAACTCCTTGAGTGGTCATACAGCACCAAAGCATTAGGCTTATTCCGCCAAATTTCACAGTCTCTTTCACCATATGGCTTCTTAAACCATCGGCTGGTCTTTTTCAAGTTCATTCCATACCGTCTGAGCCAAAACGATTGATTTTTGTTTCATCTGAGAATTTAAGTGTTTCCCAGTTATTATCGGTGAATGTCTTGTATTTGTTGGCGAAAATTCGGCGAAGTTTTCAGTGACGCCCTGTTAGCTTGGCTTCTTTACTTTAGCTTGCCCTCTTAAGCCAGATTTCCTTAGAATCTTTCGCACAGTTTCTGCGCTAACAGACACGTTATCATCTTGCAAGAGAGACTTTTGCATGGAAACTAATTACTACTGTTCCAACTGAAATTCCCAGTTTCACTGATATTTGGCGATGGAACTGCCCTTGCAACAACAAGTTTTTGATATCGGCTAAAACACTCCTGCAAATTGGCTTCATAACGAATAGTGGCGTTTTCTTAATGTCAAGTAAAAACGACATAAAAATTTATGAAAAAAAAAAAACAGTACATGTAGGTTTTTCCGGCTTCACATTTGATTAGAAATCAATAGTTTTCATATAAAATTTGAAAAAAATTCATATTACCACTCTTTTTAAATTGAAATGCCGAACTTACAAAACTGATCAAATCAATTTTACACCACTATTCACTGATCCACTGATAAAAAATTGCTGTCTAATCACTTTGAATGCATAACACTAAATGTGAGAAAGTGTTCTCCAAAATGATGAATATTCCTTAAGATAACTGTTCAATGATGCCGATAAAAAGCCACTAGTTTGCTTTCTTATAAACAGTTGATCAAACATGTGAGTTACTGTATGTATAGATATGTTGGTAACAATGAAAACGTTTAACACCAACGGTGAAATGAGATGAGGTCTACCTGAGCTATGAGCTCAACAGATTACAGAGCCATAGAACGCAAGCGAATTATTACTACTCAACAACAACTAAAATTATTGGCATCCTAGTCTGTATAGCGCGAAAGCATGGTCTTTGTTAAAAGCGGATGACCATAAGATAGAGCTGTATATGGACTTTAGGGCGACATTGACCTTGTTCCAAGGGTTTAAAATAATTGACTAATTGACGACTATGACTCTTGATAAAATAATCACTATTGTTTGGTCGGCTACTGGGAGTTTTCGAATTCAATCCGGAGAGACCGCAACTAACCAACGTAGCTGTGGAGAATTCGTATCATGAGGTGGCAGAAAGAACGCGGGCTAAGTGATGTAACAAGAAGTACAACAAGTACCAAATTGTAACTTGGTAAGAACTTTAAACTTTCGTCGACCCAAACAGCAATATCGGACATTGTTTTGAAGTAAAAATGGACTTTTACTACTTGGCTTACGTTATAATTTCTGAAAACTACAACTAATCACCTAAAATGGCAACTGTGTAATAAAACGCTATGCAGAACAATTATGTAGACTGTCTTGTTCTGTGATTCTGAATATGGACTCAATGGCGGATATCAGAGAAAGATTATACCATAAATATTTAGTCCCACGTGCGTTTACCGTAGAAAGGATTTTTTTTACGAAAAACAATAATAGATATACTGCGGCATTAAGTTGCCATCAGGTTATTGAAATGAACTGGACACTAACCAAACATAATTCCGGAGGTTAAATAAAGTAGAGGAAAGACTCATCTTAGGTAGCACGTACAAGTTGAAAGAGGCATTCAGAAACTTGGAGACCCTGTTTGATGTAAACCCTAAAATGCGCATCTAAAGAAATGCTCTGCTACTTTTTTTGAACTAGGTCGACAATTCGAGTGTACAAGAATTTTATATTTTATTCGGCAAGGTCCATGATTTAGTCTTGAATTCCTCATCTTCCTAAGATTAGAGGAATGGAACATCCGATGGGTTCCAGATAAGGACAATAGAAAAAAAAGTTAAATCAAACAACAACGGTGTAAGATATAAAATTAATTCAGATTGGATCTGAACCTTCCGATTTGGAAACCAGTCCACTACCACTTTAGCCACGGCCACCCACTATATGTGGAATAGCAGATTATTCAAATGGCCGCCTCGGCTTCGTTGGCAGTACTTCCAGCGGTCGGTCCAATTTTTGATGACTCGGTCCAATATGTGCGGCGTTATTCCGGCAATAGCATGTCGAATGTTGGTCTCGAGCTCGTCTAAAGTGGTTGGCTTGTTAGCGTAGACTAAGGATTTGATGTAGTCCCAGAGAAAATAATCGAGTGGTGTCAAATTGCAACTGGGTCATCTCACGGCGAGCCGTGGCCGTCGTCACATTTCTCCTTCGCAACTTCTAGCATTGCGTCGCTTATATAGCAGGTAGCACCTTGGAACCACAGCTCGGATATATCGATGTTGTCGAGATTTGACCACAGAAAGCCGATTAACATCGCTCTATACCTGAGACCATTGACCCTTACGATGTCTCCTTCCTCATTTCGAAAGAAATAAGGTCCGACGATGCCGCCATACCATAAACCGTACCAAACAGTCAATTTTTGTGAATGCATTGTTGCTTGCCGAACACTTGTGGATTGTATTCAAAAATGAGTCTTGTTCGAAAAGATGATTTTTTGGCCAAAATCTGGATTTCCAGCCAATATTTCCAGCGCCCAATTAGCAAACTCACGGTGTTGTCTATGGTCACCCGGCTTCAATTCTCGCGTCAACATGATCTTATACGGATGTAGGCCCAAATCCAACAGCAAAATAAGCCGGGTTGACTCTCTGGCGATGCCCAATTTAGCTGATCGGCGTCGAATCAACATTTCTGGGTCTTCTTCGAAACTTACCGCTACGGCGGCTATGTTTTCTTCATTTCGCACCAATGGTTGGGGGCTAAGATCCAAAAGAATGTACTCACGCTCAAACTTTTCCACGCTGCGACGAACCTTACGATGAATCACGTTGCGTATTTACATACAACTGAGCCGGAATTTCGATAATATTTTTTTAATAATTTCCGCACGTTCAGCAGGCCTAAAACGATTCACGATGAAATGGCAAACCCTACTGAATATTTTCACAGCTGGATGTCATTGGTAACTTTGACAGCTAACAATTGGACAAATATATCTATCTATGCTATCTGGATTTTCTGGACTATCACTGGAATTTTTTGTTAAACTTGCAAAACAAAAAGAGAATAATAGGTTACCCAATTAAAACGTCCTTCAAAAATGCGTTTATCGAACATCATACTCCACAGGTTATTTATATATATACATTTGTGCAGACATATACGTACCCACATATATCTAAGACAGCTTGTGTTAACACCGTCATCTCGTTTAACCTGAATACACATATCTGGTTAGTTTTAGTAAGAATCGTTACTGAATCATGCACACACAAGTATTTAAAGGGGAGAACAAATGAAGACCACAATCTGTGACACATTTTGAAAGTCTCAAAACAAAACTTGTTTAAACAAATATTTCAGATTCAATACAGCTGCCTACATACAAGTACAAGTGCGACACAACAGCAACAGATAATGAACAATTCCCTGGCATTGAAATACCACTTTTTGTTTTTGTTTGAAATTTCAACTAAAAGTCTGCAATTGTGCAATACTATTACAAGGAAACTCAAACCAAACTTGAAATAAACACCAACAAACACATGGTGCCCAAAGTTCCAACATTTCTTTGCCATTTCAGTTCCCAGGCCCCAAACTATAAGTACACCAAAACATATGACTATTTCCTGCTACAATCAACAGTACAGACGTAAAATAACTTTAAAAAAAGAAGACAGAATCAATTATATTACTGTTGGCCCACAAACCCAATTAAGATTCATTTCCCTGTAAAATTGTATTGCTGTGTACCTAGTTAAAAGCAATCAGCACAAAATATTTTCAAAAACGAAAAAAAACACATACCAGCAATATGAAATAAAATTTCGTAACACGCCGACAGTATAGAGTTTCATAAAAAAAACCGAATCACACAAACACAATGCTCGTACATCAGCAAGCATTTTCAAGATCAAGTACGAAATTCCATGGCAACATTTTTCAAGGTATTCAAAAAATAAAAAAAATAATCATAAATAAATAATCTTATACGAATAATAATAATCAGCATTTTATTGAAGAAACAATTAAAGATTCCGATTTATGTACTCGTATGTTATATGAATGATGAGTTTTAATCTGATCGCATCACTTTTTTCAACAATCAGGTTTCACTTTCGAAGGATCAATAATACTCGTAAACGATCGAAAATCAAGATCGTAAATTTACAATTAATCACAGAACTTTTACTTACTTGACCGTAGAGTGCTCCTTTCTCGTATTCAAGTTCTGATGATGCTGATGTTTTCGAAATTCCAATGCAACGCAAACGAGATACCCGCCTGTGCACACATTCAAGTGATCGTTGCGAGGTCTTATCACATTCGTCGATCGCAAAAATAGATCACAGATATGTACCTACCTACTTTTTTTTTTCTATTTCTTTTGATTTTCTATTTATTATAAATTATTTTGCCTTTTAGAACGACATCAATTGTCAGAAGAAGAAGCAGCAGAAGAACAACAGCAACAAGAGGTGTAGTCCAAAGACCAACAGAAAACGGGCAAAACTAGGTGAATGGCCTCAGAGAATGTGTGCAACTATACCCGTACGTACAATTTGCATTTGTGTTTTGTACTTTCAGAAAAAAATTTCTCATGTGAAATTTTTTTTTATTTTTTTTTTTTTTAAAACAACAAGTTTGTGAGATCGTTAGCTCTGTGAGCGATTGTTATTTTTGATAGTGTGGCAAAAATGAGCTCACTCAATGAACTTATTCTCATTGAAATCGATCAAATCAACTTCCAATGGCTTAATATGAACTGTGGTGCAGGTGAACGATCGATATCGATTGATCACCATTACAGTATGCTTTGAAGGACTCTCGATTGGTATCTCTGTCTGTTAAAAACAGGAAGATGAAAACAGAAAATTATAATAATAAAAAAAAAAAACACTTTTTTTTTCGAAGAAATCGGTTTTATGAGTCACTTATTCGTATACACAGATCGATTGACAACACATCAAATAAACGCAAAAGACGACCGAAACCGAAGTAGTGTCCAAGAACGAACTATTCGTATTGTAGCGCGCGCGCATGTATCACTCGACACGGATTGATCTCAACTGAAATGAAGTGAATCCAAAGAAGACGCAACGTGCCTCCGATTATTCTCTCTTTGCTGCCTTTCCACACACAGTCGTACAGATCCGGAGATACATACAAGATTTTGAATCTTGTAAGGTAGAGCGGCCAATTAAAAAGATTAAAAAGATTTTTTAAACATACTTGTATGTGTAAAATAAAGGATCTGCGATGCAGTATAATATTTTTTGTTTTTTATTAACTTTTTTAGTGGCCGGTAATTTTTTGTTTAAGCTGTTCTGGAAACGTTAGAAGATTGCCTTTTGACGTGATGAGTGGAAAACGTATGCTTTATCTTGGAGATGCATTCATTCAATAAACACGTGAAGAATTGCGTCAACGATGCTATCATAAATTTCATTTATTATATATGTACACTCGTATGCACAAGTATAAATGTATTTTAACTTTATTTATATTATATTTACACTCAAAAACATGTGACTTGAATGGCTTAAAGAAAGTTGTGAATTACTCGTACGTTAAACTTAACTTGAATGGGCCTTGCTTCTTCGAACGAACGATTTCCTGTGGTTTCTGTACCTATAACATACTCGTAGATACTAACGTGTAATTTGGTTGCAATCATAGATATTGTATTGAAATTCCGGTGCGTTTAACATAAAACAATTTTTTTTCATTAAATGTTAAGAATATGTCACCAAATTTTTAAAACTTTATTCAAAGTACAATATTTCTCATGTTATAACTTGTAAACGTGTCCCTCCTATACTTTGCATTTGAGCGCCATCAGAAGTGTACTCCTAGTTGAGTAGTCGACGTTGGCTACCTGCTCTTTGAATGCCCTTACCTTGAAACCTGCTTATTGTTAAAAATTAGGGTGAGCTGATGTTTCGAAATTTTCCTAAATAATAATTCCAAGAAAAATACAGTTTCAGAGTTACATATTATAAAGCACATTAGAGAGGGTCAGAGCCGGTGTTGCTGTTAGTTCTGTTTAGTTTAGTTTTGGAGCTCATTCTGTACGGGACGATTTTGAAAACTAATAAATACCGGGTGCCCCCTAATTCGTCAACGATAATTTGGGAAATGATTCCTGGGTATATTCTATGAAAAAAATTGTTCTACAGTGAGAGTGTATCTACAATATTGACAGCATTTTTCGAAGATTTAAGAAAAGCCTTACTTTGGTGTACTCTCTTAGTACTAATAGGAAAATTTCATGTAGGACTTTATTTTTAGAAGGAATACTAGCCTTTGTAATGGCGTTTAAATAAATTTGATACCTTCTTTGAGTCTTTCGATATCCAATTTCGAAGCCTGTTCCATTTTCGCCTCCCATGCTAATTTTTGATTTTGAGGTCACTTTTTTTTAGAAATGCCTAATTAACATAACGTTTTACTATTTTTTTCTTATGAAAGTATTGTAATAACAGTAAAACAAAAGCATCATCAAGTTTGCACAAAAACGCATAGATTTTATGATACCTGGGAAAACAAATGATTTTTTACCAACGTTTCTAACAACAATACTCGTAAGAGTGGTTTTCCAAGAATTACTAATTTCCCAATGTTTTGTTTTAAATTGCATAGCTATTAAAGAAATTTAAAGTGCTCGTTTGTTTGACTACGTGTCAAAACCCTCATTTCCTTAACTTGTTGCTTGAAAGTTCTCAGAAAGAGTTAGGTTTAGGATTTGAAGGCCTATAGGGTCTATAACTTAATTCGGTGCGGTTTGCTAAGAGATGGCGTAACTTGTATTATTCCGTTGTTATTATTCCATTGGAACATGCGTTGGACAGGAAATTGGGTTCCACATGAACTCAAGCCGAGAGACGTCGAAAGGCGGTTTTGCATGTCCGAAATGCTGCTGGAACGCCATAAAAGGAAGTCATTTTTGCATCGGATTGTTACTAGTGATGAGAAATGGATCTATTACGACAACCCCAAGCGCAAAAAATCATATGTGAAACCCGACCAACCAGCCAATCAACGGCAAAGCCGAATATCCATGGCGCGAAGGTAATGCTCTGTATTTGGTGGGATCAGATGGGTGTGGTGTATTATGAGCTGCTAAAACCGGATAAAACCACCAATGGACAACGCTACCGAAAACAATTAATCCATTTGAAGAGAGCAGTGGCCGAAAAACGCCCGGAATATGCGACCAGACACGAGGCAATAATTTTCCATCATGACATCGCTCGGCCCCACGTTGCTATTCAGAACCATTTGGAAAACAGTGAATGAGAGGTCTTACCCCACCCGCCTTATAGCCCAGACCTTGCCCCTTCTGACTACCATTTGTTCCGGTCGATGCAGAACGCCCTCACTAAAATACGTTTCACATCTGAGCAGAATATCAAAAATTGGCTTGATTCATTTTTGGCTGCAAAGACGGCGCAGTTCTTTTGGGATGGGATCCACAAATTGCCAGAAAGATGGGAAAAAGTCATAGCTTCAGATGGGCAATACTTTGAATAATACTATTGTACATGTTTTTCTTAAATGAACGTTCAAATTTTGAAAAAAATTTCGAAAATTTACCAAACAAGAATGGTATACAAGATTACAAAAAAAAATCATCAGTTTAATTTTTTACGTTAACGTTACAGTTGCTTAGAAACTCTATTTGAAATGTCTGCAAATCAAGAATACGAAGACAATATTTACGTTTATGAGTTGTGCAATGGAAGTTCAACTAGTGTACGACAAAGATACCATGAACTTTATCCAAACCTGACTTCCTAGTAAAGGAGTATTTAGAAATACGTATCGAAGGCTTCGAGAAACGCGATCAGTTTCAAATACACGACCGTATGCGTGGGCCCCATAAGTAAAAAGGATTTCGGCTGATAAAAGAATACTGGAAGCTGTTACAATTGATTCATCAATTAGAATCCGACGCTTAGCTTTGCAATCCAATGTTTCTAGACATAAAATTTCAATTGTACTGGATGGAGAAAATCTTTATCCATACCACCATACACCTATATAAGAGCTACTTGCCAATGATTAGGAAAAGAGACTTGAGTTTTCTAACTGGTTGCTGGAGCGGAGCTTGGATGACAAAGAGTTTATTAGCAGAATTCTTTTTACGGACGAATCTCAATTTACAAGAGATGGGATCACAAATTTTCATAATCTTCATATGTGGATTGTCTACATACAAGGAAACATAAATCATTTCAACACAAGTTCATCGTCAATATGTGTTCAGGTGTAATTGGAAACAAGTTAATTGGCCCCTTCAAACCATCGGCTAGGCTGAATTCTACAAACTACCTGGAGTTTATGCGAAATGATTTAGCAAAACTATTGGAGGGCATTCCACTGATTCAACTAGTTTCATCATATTTCTAACAGGATTTTGCTCCAGCTCACTATGGTCGGGAGGTTAAGAATTGGCTAGATGAAGAGTCCGGTAATAGTTGGATACTCGTAGGAAGAAATGGATTTTTTTGTATGAAAGAATTTATTTATTGAACCGAAATAGCAACTTTAATTGAATTGGGAGAGCGTATTCTCGAAGCGTCATCAAAAGTGAGGCAGCAGTTAGCATCAATGAACATTCGAATTGCAATCCAAAAACGGGCTCTAGCATGCATACAAAACCAAGGAGGATACTTTAAATACCTGTTATAACTGTTTTAGTACACATATTAAATAAAAATTACCTAAAACTACATAAAATCATTTTTTATTCATAGCCTTACAAAGGCTAGTATTTCTTGTAAACAAGGTCATACACGAAGTTTTTTACCATTAGTACTAACAGAGCAACTTCCGTTAATATGGGTCAGGCTACACCAAAGTAAGCCTTTTCTTAAATCCTTGATAATTGCTGTCAACATTAGAGATGGACTCTTACTGTAGAGCGATTTTTTTCATAGAATATGCCCAGGAATCATTTCCCAAATTATAGTTGACGAATTAGGGGACACTCTGTATAAAAATGAATCAACTCGGGCAGCATACCCAAAAACAAAGATGAAACCGAACAACCGAGAAGAGTCTCTAGTGCCTGCAATGAGGACATTCATTACAATTCTTTGCATGGCTAACGGCTTGTTGAATTTGCATTGTCAGAACTAGTTATATGTCGTGGGTGTGAACAGACAGTGAACTTTGAAGAGGCTTAGATTTTAAGATAATTTTACTATGCCGCACAGTGCGGCATTTCTATGGAAATATGGACAAAAATCCTTAATTCAAGTTCATATGGACAGATTTCATATTTTCTGTTTAAATATTATAATTTACATATTTTTCCTTAAATATAAAATCAAGAAAACAATTGAGTTAAGCTATAATTATTCTGAAATTAAACTACGTTCATCGTTATCTTCAAAGTCTGTATCAGTTAAATAGATTTTATCAAATGAGTTATCAATTTGTAAGTGTGTACATACTTATTTCTGAGATATTCCTATCTGATTTTCTTGAAGAAATATTTCTGTGTCGAAATTAAAGGATCGGAAGTACGAGTAAATCATAAACCGTGTTTGTCTGATCCCCACTCATCTTATGCGTATGATTTAACCGATTTTTGCTTATTTCCTTATGTCGAACCTCTAAATTCTAAAGCCTCTTCTGACAGAAGACCTACAGGTAAGTTGAAAGAATCGATGACATCACAACCATGAATCACGATCTTATAGACACTACTTGGCATGTAATACCAATTATACAAACTTATATGTAAATATTTTGTTTCTTTTAGTAAAATTTTAAACTGCTGAACATTTATTTTTATACCTGATGATACAACTCTTTAAATCATTTGAAAGTTTTTTTATTAAATTTGAATCTATTCCTGTGATTTCTGAGTCGTTAAAGAACCTTCTTGCAATATTTCCATCATTTGTGGATCCATATCCCGGTTTTGGCTTATCCACTAAGAGTCCCATAGGAATTTTAAAAAGGTCTTGAACTTTTTTTTTATTTTGTGCGAATATAGTCTTATTTTCAGCTCCTCTTGCTTGCCACATTTTTAGCGGCAAACGATAAGAAATGTGAAGAAGGCATTCAAAACACTTTATCCACGTGTGCAGGGTGGATAAGCCAAAACGATAATGATCGGTATTAGGAAGTCTTTCAGAAGCCACAGTCAAATTAATTTCTTTTGGGGACGCTCCACATACATATATAGCATTTAGCAGAACAATTAGTGTCTGATAAAATGTTACATATGGTATACTTCCATCTAGTATTGTACAATGTAGTTCGTACTTAACTAGCACATAATTGGCGTATAGCATTTTTCATTAAGGACTCTTGCTCCCTTACTAAATGCCGATTCTCCTTCATAAAAATGAACTTAATACGAGTAGGTCTGCAAAACAATGTGGAAGAGGAACGTGGGTTGACCCATAACTTAGTTTTATTGTCATCTACTAATTTGAGAGGAGCAAAAGCTATCAAGAACATACATTCATCAGTACGAGCTGTGTTTGTAAAGGCTGTGTCCTGTACTGCCATCAAATCCCCACTTGCAAATTAGCTTTAAATCTGAGACGAGATCGATATCAATGATTTTTAAAATGCTTTGTAGGATAATGTCTAATTGTTCCCGTACTTACAGATACATTTGGTAAAAAAATTTTTCTAGCTTGCCTCAGAGTCTTGACGGATGGAAAATAGTTCTTAGATTGCTTATTCATAAAACTGCGGAGAATATTACACTTTGTTTCAGAAAGGTCAAGGTCAAAATATAAAGGTAGGACTTGATGAAAGTCGGCTGATGTTGACTTGTTGCTGTTGATCCTCTTGAAATATCGCATGCAAAACTAAGTTCTTCAACGGATCGTGTTTATCAGATCTTGAACTCCACGTTTTTTGGTCTTTATAGATGCTTCCTCAAACTTTACTAAAGCTCTCTCGCGACGAGTTTCTTCCTGCGCCTCTCCAGTGGATCTTGATGGTGCTGGTTGCAGAACGCTTTCTGCCTCAGTCTGCCTCAGAAAGCTCGTCAAGCAACCCAAGAGGAACTTCTTAAGAAAAAATATTTCTACGAAGATACCGAAGGACTATTATACGGCACTGGAATTGCTGTCTATCGGTAAGTCACTGCAATCATTTAAATTTTTCTCAAAACTATATTTTTCAAATCGGCGTGAGCGATAACTCAAAAAGCTGTTCATCAACGCTGTTTATCAGCGCTGAAATTTTTCACACATCTTTTCAATAAAATTATTTTCTATATTTTTCTACTTTCTATTTCTATTTATATTTCTATTTTATATATTTGTTTTGAAAAATTGGTTGGAAAATTATTTTTCGAAGCAAAAACAATTGAACAATTTTGGTTTAAAATTCAAATAATTCTTATAAAGTGTTTTAATCCGTATATTTTTCTTTTACTTTTTTTTAGGTTCATCTACAAAATGTAATAAGAGTATTAATAAACAGTCAGAATTTTTTTTGTTTTATTTCAGATCAATACAACAGAAGCTAGAAGATACGCCAATCAACAACTCTCACGGAAACTGGACTGTAAATCGGCCACTTTGAAATGTTTAAAAAAAAATTGTTGTAATAGTTAAAAATATAAATAAACTAACTATGTTATACGCCAAGTTTCAAAAACATCGAATAAATTATTCTTTAAAAAAAAATTAATCAAAATCGACTAAAATTCACCGGTCTATATGAATCTACCCCCATAAGTCTAGCTATTTACGATCTTAGCTTTGGACGTTTTCCTTATTTTGAAGTGATGCTTGTAGTAAATAATTGAAATGCATTAGTTGTTATGTGGTGTCATTCAAAAAATATCTCTAAACGTGATTGTGCAATTGTTGGCCCTCATTAATTGGAAAAAAAATACAGTTTTAACAGTGAAGGTTTGTTTTTAATATTTACTTTGAATTATTACATTTCGCACTGATTGTTATTATTTTTCGAAACGTGTTTTCACGTTTCGGAATTTTCATTAATTTAATATTGAAATATAATCAGCCTAAAAATTGACTTAACAGAAATATGAAGTACTTAATTTCATTAAGATCGGGATTACCAAAGCTCTAAGGAAAAACCAGTTAAAACTGATGTAATTGAAAATATTAACTTGTATATTTTAATGAAGAGAAATAAATTTTGGACGATA
Organism: Volucella zonaria; assembly: GCA_963966105.1. Lineage (NCBI taxonomy): Eukaryota > Metazoa > Arthropoda > Insecta > Diptera > Syrphidae > Volucella > Volucella zonaria. The sequence continues at coordinate 164,976,830 of OZ014532.1, forward strand.
AATTTGTAACAACTGCACTGTTGTGCTAAATCGTAGCATCGTAGCGCAATAGTGCAATTTTTTTACAATTTTGAAAAATTCAAGTTAAACTATCCTGGTTTCGCCAGACTTTAGTTCCACTTTTCCATGAGATTATTGCAGCAAGCTACTAAGGGATCTGTTTACACTAAAATTTTACTGCAATTCATTGAGAAGTTTCAAGTCATGAGATATTCACCTTTTTTAAGTATGGACTAGACAAATGCTGCCCGAAAAAGTTCTTAAGGTATAGAGGAATTGTGTCCATACAGTGGAAAAAATACCTCTTCAAAAGACTGGGAGATATAACATCTGGACTAGCGTACCGGTTAATATTATCCTTAAGTACTTTTGCAACTACACAAGTGCAAAAGTGGATTCATCCTATTGAAAAGTCGACGAGCTCCATAGATAGAGACATGTCGCAATCTAAAAGTATTGACATGGTTGCGAAGTCTCATAAGGCTGAATTTATTTTTTTTTTTGACGAACCATCACAATCTTTGGGACACTGTTGTATTTATTCCTCTAACTAAATTTGTGGTCATATTGGAACCTCAAACGCTTAAAAAAGGCGTTAAATCTATTTCGGACTTGTTTGACCTTTTTTAGTTTTATATCAGGTTGGTCTTGTAAGATTTAAAAAAAAAACTATCCCCTTACCTTGATAACCTAGTTATAGTTATAATCGTGCCAACCATTTTCTATTAGTTTGATACTGTTCATCTGATAAGGGATAAAGGATTTTTTCCAAACGAAAAAGTGTTTGTGATCATATCAACAGTGGCATTGACTTGTTCGTTTGTTGCAATAAAGACCAGTTAAAATTCTTTAAGAATATGTTAAATTCGATCAAGTTGGCTGTAAAAATATCGAAACAACGTCCTTCGAGTGTTCTATGTCTAGTTGCCAAAGCCATTCAGAATTACGAGAAAATTTTCTGGAATCGCGGACAAAAACGAGCTTGAACGCTTACTAAAATATCGCACCTACATTCCTGGCGATCCTGTAACCGCAAAAAATTGTTATTATTAACAGCTACAAACCTGTATACGGGTATACATGTGCTGTTCGTAGTATCATATTTGTTCACAGTCCTTCGGTCAAGCGGAAAAAAATGGATTCATTATTATTAGCGACTACGTAAAATGCAACAAGGATAAACGTTTTTACAAACGGGAACGATTAGACGTTAAACAGGCCACGGGTAGATATAGTAAAGAATTAGCGAAAAAGCTAAACTGCTAAAAATGAGATATCACAGTCATCCGCACATTGCTATGGGATTGGAGGGACAAAAAACAAAGGAAAGTGTAACATGTACATATATACTATAGCTACTTCTGCAGAAAACAAAAACATTATCCTTTTGGATGGGGATTTAACCCTTGGGTTTAATTACCCTATCGGAAGAGGGTATAAATTATGCAAATGGTGTCGTACGTCAATCACTTGTGAACTAGGCAGTTGTAGTGAATTTCGACGTCGATTTCCTAATCGTGTCGCGCTAACTGGAAAAACATTCCGGCGCCTAGCTACTCGACTCGAACAGAGTGGAACCACAGGAGACTATGCAGGGCGTGGCCGCCACCGGACTGGTCGTTCGGCCGAGAATCGTGGCTATGGCTACCGATGTCGCTGAGAACGAAGAAACAACATTAACCAGACGACGGGCCAAGCAATTGGGCATCACCAGACGAACCCTACAGCGAAATTTAGTGAAAGACTTATACATGTTCTCGTACAAAGTGCAAACAGTGCATTAGTTAATGCCTCCTGGCCGTCAGTCGCGTGTGAATTACTGTAAAGCCATCCTCAATCTCAACAACGAAGAGGGCGATTTTGTGTCGAAAATCATCATGAGCGACGAGGTGCATTTCCACTTAAGCGGTTATGTCAATAAGCAAAATCTTCGTTTGTAGGGCACTGAAAATTCGCGTGTGATGCATGAAGAGCCATTACATCCACTCAAAGCCACTGTGATTGGGCCGTATTTTTTTGAGGACGCCACCGGCAATACGGTTACTGTTACTGGCGAACGCTACAGGGCCATGATAAACGATTTCTTACTGCGGTAATTGGATGAGCGGGGCTTGGTTTGTTTCAACAAGACGGTGCAACCGCACACACAGCACGAGCCACAATGTATATTGTGAAGGAAGCGTTTCCTGGTCGCGTAATTTCCCGTTTTGGCGATTTAGCATGGCCAGGAAGATCGCCGAATTTAGTCATCCCAGACTTCTTTCTTTGAGGCTACTTGAAGTCGCAGGCTTATGCCAACAAGTCTCAGACAATCGCAGCCCTTAAGGAGAATATTCGACAAGAATACTAAAGGTCCAAATAAAGATTTCCATCTCTCAAAATCATTTTTTTTCATTTAGGAAAAAAGTAAAAAAAAAATTGGATGAGTAATTTTGCTCCACCTTGTATATGCAAGTATTGTCAAAAGCTTTCGAAAAGTGGGCTAAGTTCGAATGCAAATCCGCATCAAGCATAAACTCGCATACAAGCCTGTATGCTCAACAACACGTCTGGAAACGGCAGGTTCATATAATTTGGCTTATTGTGAAGTGACAGAAACGTCCCTTATACGCAATTCTATACGGTGGTCTACGGATGAACTAATGACTAACCAAATCGGCCGTTTAGCAATCCATGCGAGCTCTTACCCAGTATTTTAAATGTCCGAAACTATTGCTGCCGGCCATCATTGATTTGGATCATCTTATTCCTGCAGCCCATCTGTGAATAAGGGTATCCAAAATGACTCAAGAACAAAGAAATTATTCGAGAAAATATTTCAACCAGGGCATTGAAGCCAAGAAAATACAATATATCAAATCACAAACTGCTCTCCTCTTGTCATCGCAGACTTTATGTACGAGTAAACTAGTCCTGGAAAAAACCTTGAAAATTGCAAGTAAAAAAAAAACTGGAAGAAACAAGAAAGTACACGTGAAGTATAGTCTTATCTTTCTTTTCGCCCTTTTCACAAAATCTTCTAAATGTATGCCAAACCTTATTGCTTACTGTTCACACCTACTATTGTTCTTATATGCCGGCATTAAGAGCGTTAAAACCTTATAGCGCTTCCCATTCAGCTTTAACCAAATTTGTTTTGTCGCTAGACATGTACCACGAACCACTTGTACACCTAAAGTTTTCTCTTTCAATGGGATCTAGCTTTAATATGAGTGCACATGTCTAAGGTACATCCATTTCCCATGATTATGAGTTCATCAGCTCTACAATTCCCTGGAATATCTCTAGTCAATGTCTATTGAATATTCTGGCATCCAACATAGGCGAACGTTAGACTGTTCTGGCATTTCTCCAAGAAATGATCGCCGCTCTAAGGCTACTTTACAGTTAATGAGATTAGTTTGGAGGCATGACACGGATTTTACGTCTGGAATAAGCTACAGTAATCAGGAGATGGAATCAAAGTTTTAGGTTTATCCCTTGTCATTAGTCTTCGCCGCTATAAAAGTACTGCTCTAGCTTCCGTTTGCCTATAAATAATTTGCTTGGTAAGTCAGGATTTAACATTTTATCTGATAGAGTTCAGCATACAACCAAGCAAACATCGATCATAAGAGTACAAGTAAAGTCAGTACTTTTAATAAGAAAACAACACTTCTGAAGGTCAGAATTCCGGACCACTTCAAATGATAATATCTAAAATTTCTATCAAAATGATCAAAGCGAAGTGCGAGAATAATATTTAAGGTGAAATCGACAGCAAAACTATTAAAATCAACAGGACATGGTTTGGTTGAGTGCATAAGTCATTTGTTGAGACTATTATATGCATCCTGACTGGAATATCAGTGGAATCGGTAATGTGCTCTTCCGAACATATTTTCGCACTACAGAGAGTTTCTTTCTTGCCTCATATGTGTAGGTCCATATTTGATTTTACTGGCCCCTGCCAAGGTTGTCGGTGGAGAATGCTTGCTGCTCCGTAAAGCTTTCTAAATGACGCCTTTGATATCCTACAAAAATATAAAAAAAGTAGATGCTTTGTCATGGAACTTTTTCAACATAATTGAAAAGAATTGAACGAGTGTACAAGTCAACACATTAGGCAAAATTAAAAGGCTGTGCAAATATTTGAATGTTTGCGCATGTCGATGACGTCGAAAATTAGTCGAAGTCAACGTTTTTGCAATTACTCGTATATGGTATAAGCAGAAACTTTTAAAATGAGTTAGGGGCTTCATAGCTCAAAACATATTGCCAAAAAGAAGTGGTACACGGCATTAATGGACCGGATAAGTTGTTACATGTCGCAGCTACAAATATTGGCTACAACTACTATCAGAAACAGCCCTCCTCATCAGAGATGAAAACTAACACTTGCCAATCACTGTTTCTTTAATCTAAAAACGCTGCCTATGTGACGAAAGAGGTTTTTTTTATTGATAGATATTATTGATAGATATTTTCGAAAGATTTTTAACATTTATGACCAGTTTGACAAATCATCATAAATAGATTTACACCAAAAGTAAGCTTCCGTATAACTTATTTTGAAAATCGGCCTTGAAATCGTGAAATGTAGAGAAGATATCGTGATTTATTTTGTCCTCATAAACGATCAACTATTCATTGTGTTGCGGACAATTTATTACCACATACACGCTTGATGGCGCAATATCAACAAAGCGTCAACGTTATGGGCGTACAGAAGAAACAATGGCAGTAGTTTGGCGTTTGTAAAAAGATCTAAACCTACATCCGTATGAAATTCAACTGGAGCATAAACTAAAATCGCGAGACCATGTCCTGCAACGGGAGTTTGCGAATTAGCCTCTTGAATAACATGAAGTGGATCCTTATCTATCGAAAAATCGTATTTAGTGACTAGGCTCACTTATTCTCAATGGATCTGTGAATAAGCAAAATTGCCGTTTTAGAGTGAGGTAAATCCAAAACAGAGATAAGACCCAATTACACTCACAGGAGTACCATTTGGTGTACTTTTCATGCGTTCATGATACAATATTTTTTTCAAAAATTAAGACGGATTTAAGTCAGTGGTCTGCCTAACAATTATCAGTAAATATTACTTGCTTAATTTTTGCGAAACTATATAAAGTCTGTGGTGTACTCGTATACTGATAAACCACAATCAATTCATGCCTTGGAAGCCAAAATAGGGCCCTAAATGTAAATCAAATCAAATGAAAGAGTGACTCAAAATTAAATCGGCAGAATGCCGATGAATGAACAATGAACTTGTAGTCAAAACACAATGACCTGAACCAAGTTAAAACGATCTAAGTTACATTCACATTAGGGAATATGAACTATTTTACGATGACCATGAACTTTGTTGCTGACGAGGGACACGCGCCGCTATATAGGTGAGATTGCCTGTGTCAGTAGTTCGTTTGGGCATATGCGAGACAACGACCACGAAACGACGGTGGCTTAATCACTATGTTATCTTAGCGGAAATAAATGTTAATTAAAAAAGCTATAGCACTTCAAATCACACCATTAACAACCAAGAAGATTCTGTATAAAACTAGGATAGGATATGCAGAGGCGTGAAGCAACTGTAGAACCGATTTAAACCCGTTAACGCAGTGGAGAATGATTTTGCGTTGGATTATTAGGAAGAGACCACAAACATAAGGGTATTCACGTAGCACCTGAGTAGCTGGAGAGCCTGCTCATTGTTTTTTAAGATAGTTTCATCTCACATCGTAAATTTTTTACAAAATCTTAACACCACGAGTATCTACTACTCAACATCCTATTCTAACGTCCACTACGCTCTTGGGAATAATGGTTTATACGAAACTATATTTTTCCTTCAAAAAGTTTACGAAGGAGTTCAGTTATTAAGGGCATTCGTATATTTGGGGCTCGTTTAATTTAAAGTCTTCCTCCGTGCAAATCTGAAAGGTAGTACGAAAGTGACATCTCATATGGTTGTCAAGCAAGACAAACTCTGTGAATAAGATAAAGCAGGTCTTTAGCTTATCATTGTTTAGAAAAGTGGTGTATACTGATTAACAGGGATATACATTTTCCGTGTGCACATCATACTATTCAAAATTATAACGTAAGATAATATGTATTAAAATTATAAATTTTATTATGAACTCGTAGGTGTTTTATTTTTTAAATCGCAATTCAATTCATTCAGCCAAATAGATATAATTTTTGTCAAAACAATTTTTATTTTTTTTTTTTAACATTGTTATACTGAATAGATGCTCAAAATCACAATTCCCCGAAAGATAAGGCTTCTTTAGAAAATTTTCACACGAAAATGCAAAACAAAATTTGGTAGCCGTTATCATAAAAAATAACAAAACACAGTCAAAAAAATTATTCTCATAAATATAGAAATCGTTGGCAGGCATTAAGCTTGTGATTTCAAAATTGACAACTTCTTGTCGATTTCTATGCTGCGATTGGACAATTTGTTTTTAGAATAACCCCCAAGGAAGTCTGACCTACGCACTTAGGTTCTTAAAAAAATAAATTAGTTTTCGTCATTTGTCTGATTTGTTTTACTCCCTGATAAGCACTGCGGATTTAAATGATTTATCAGATGAATATAACAATTATTACTCGACTTGTAAATAAAATGTGATTAGCTTATCAGGTCTGTTTTATTTTTGCGTTGATGTCGTATAATTTTAGAGTCTTGTTTACTTTATGGCGACAATCATACGAGTACATACATATCATGCACAGTAGCAATTGATGTCACAATGTGTCTGGTTGCAGGATTTTAGTGCGATAAGTCGAGGTAAGTGCTACACCATACGTGATGTATCTGTTATCTGGTGATGATGTGTTTGCTTAGAACTGTGGATCTTAATCGTTTTAAAATTTGCTCTGAAAGAAAACGTAGGTAAATGTATTTGAAGAATAATGTATGATTAGGGAAAAAATTCGAATCAAATTATTCACTCCATAAGGTTGTCGTGCCGTTTTTAAGAGCTATAGGCATCTCTTGGATGTCCCGCATTTCGTATACGCCGGCATAAGACCGCACTAACGCAAGATCTGAAGCCAAACGACTATCGTGCTCGTCAAACTTTCGCTATTTGGGCTTCTTTGGAAGGAGATCCGGATTTTCACCAAAAAATCATCCTGAATGATGAGACACATTTTTGGACAAATATGTTAGCTTTGTTAATAAGAAAAATTGACTCATTTGGTCTAGCGAATAGCCAGACCTGTTGCAACAGCAGTCGCTCGCGCTCAAGGCATTTGTGTACCCTTAAAAGGTTTGTACACACCGCGTTCGAAGGAAACTTAGGGAGGAAGAAAAGAGAGGTACCGATATATAGTACATTTGTCTTAAATGTTTGCAAGTTATAACGACTAGGAAATAGAGAGTTCGGAAGGGCATTCCATAAGTGAACTCTACGGCTTAGGAACGAATCACAACATTTTAGAGCACATCCGAAAGTGCGCTTGAAGGTATATTGATGAAAATTCATAGGGAGACTGGTGTTATGGTTGAATGTTTGAAGGGGCGGAATGCTACTAGCGATTTCAATGGAGTATTGGTGGTGGAAATAGCGATAATGCAAAGTGAAACAGAAGACATTACGTTTGTGTTCGAGTGTATCAATTGACTGGCTGAATTTAGTATCACCTATGAGATTTATCGCATGGCTTTGAACACTGTCTAACATGTGCAGAGATGTTGTAGCAGCACCTGACCAGATGTGGGTATTATGTCTTCGAAAACTTTGACTGTTTAGTGTGGTTTTCATAGCGAAGCAGTCTTTGGGGCGGTCAATGGAGACCGCTATTGCTGCAAGTTAACAAATTGGAACTGGAAGTCTTGTAGGATATGTTGTTTCAACAGGACGGTTCCACTTGCCGCATAGCACCTGCCACAATCGACTAATTGAAGACTAAATTCGGTAATCGTTTTATTAAAAGAAATAACCCTGCCAATTTAACACACTTAGAGGTGTACAAAAGCTACATTAAGTATCTGGTCTATGTATACCAACAAGTTAGAAACTTTAAACGGCGTGGAGGCAAAGATTCGAAATTACTGGAATATCGGCCGAATTATGTAAGAAATTCATGGAAAATTTTGTCCAGGGCATCCACTCTCCAAGCGGTTATTTGAATGAAGAAGTTATATGAGTACATATATGTAATATGAGTATATCTATTTTAATTTGGAAAACAAATCTAATGAAAAACCTTAGAGCTTCCTCAAGGCACACACTCCAAGTTGTCGAGTTTTGGACGATTTTCTTAGATATACAATAATATAAAGAAGAAGAAGTTGTGCAATAGGCTGCATACAATCTTGCTTAACAAACAAACTATTAAGGAGGGATAGAAGGTTAAAGGTTATCGTATAACGAGATTCTAAACCTAATAACAGACCTTGTGTCATCAGTTATTTGACACCTCATAATTATGGTATTGGAATAAAAAGAACAAAAATCTTTCAGGAAAATAGCTTTTTAATAAATTTTTATACGACATGCCAGGTCTTTCTCCCCAAGAAGCAACGATCAATCTATTGCAGTTAGCTAAATTTAATGCTTGTTTGTCTTCTATATTCTACATATTTTTGTGCTCTTATTACAAATTTGGTGTCAATTTTCCTTGTCCGTCTGCTTTTACTGATTTTCAAAAGCAAAAAAAAAAAACATTCACTGCATCGATTTTAGGCTTTTTATTCGAAAGAATTCAGCCACTGCATATACCGTAATGATTATCTCATCGACCATTGTTGATTTCCAGTGCTTGAAAATATATTTACATTTTATGATGGATAAGATCTTGTAGGCAATGAAAACGAATCCCTCTATAAATGTCTCAGCCAAAAGCGCCTTTCGTCCATGATCGGAAAAATTATTCTTCAGGAATACTGTCTTCGTAGCAAAACTTTAAGTCATGCTTGAGTACGAATTTTACTAGATAATCTACCGCCACTTTTTAAGGCTCGGATTATAGATTTTCGTTACTAGCAACCTTGTTGTTTTAAAATGGTTTTTGAGTTGAATGTGTGAGCATAAGATATGAAGGATTTTAAAAACAATACCATCAATGCACGGAGTAGTGGTCCTAGATATCGGAAAAACATCATACGAGTACGATTGTATGAAGCATACATGGAGTTCTAGTAAGTTTCTTGCTTCACTCAACAAAATAATACCACAGCGATATATTGAAAATGGGCTCAAAAATAAACTTACGCCGAAACAGAACAATACGTTTAGGGTTACGATTTGAAAGTTCGCAAAAATCTATAACGTCTACAATTGATAATAAATTACAACAATAAATTGAAAATTGAAAAATTGAAAATTTATTGTTTCGATGAGCAGAGGTATGCGCCCTCTGGTTTGCAGATTTATTTAAAATATTTATTATTTGAATTTGTTAAAATATTTTGTTGGGATGTTGTTATTAGAGCTCATGTAAAGATAATGAGAGTGAAAAGTAGTCTTCGAAAGCAGAAATATATAGGAATATTGAATATTCCTTAAGTTTAACGTCGTTATTTTCGGCATTCTTATTTATAGAAATGTGATATCAACTGATAAAAAATATTTTATTTGTTTCTATAAGGTGTATTAATTTAAGTTTTAACTATTTAACATTGCCCAATGTAGGCTTTAAAATGTACATATATCTGCCTTTGATTCTATCATTGAACAAAGAAATTTATGTCAAGAAAAATTTTGTTACTTGTACTAATACAAGGTTCGGTAAGAAACACAGATACACACACCTCCAGCTTAATATCATATCAAAATTGCATGGTGAATCATAACACTACAGCCTAATCCGTGTCTTTTTCTTTCTATTATCTTCAACTCTTAATCAGTAACGTTTAGTAGAGACAATGTCGGAGTATTTCAAGCTTCGCATGCCATTAAATTTAAACGGACTTTTCTTTTTTGTTGATTTTTAAACGATTCTTTACAAGTTTTTCTATAGGCTGATTTACGATATGGTCATGGAGTCCTTCACTACTAGTAAAAAGCTTTCTATTCTCCCTATGCTTTATACCTCCTAACCATCTTAAATATTTTGGGTATACCTTTTTACTTACTGTCGTTATGCAGCTACATATGTACATAGTTCCTCGCTGATTCTTCTCCTGGAAAAATCGTAGCCATCTACAATATAAAAGAATGGAAAAAACAACGATCAGGAAAAGAGTTGCTTAATGAAGTATGTGAGTTAAATGAATTTATTACTATTTTGTGGATGGCGATATCTCTTTTTAACGAGATATGTATATCATATTTGGTGTTGGTTTTTTTACGTTTGGATAACACAGGTGTCGGTTAGGTGATAAACGGAAGATAAGTCTACTACTGTGATGTTCATCTGTCTTAAATAGCTCTGATGGTAAACTGTCAGGCCCAGTTAATTTTTCAGCTTTAAGATCAAATATTGCTAGCACATCTTTTCGGTCAAGTCGGAAGAAGTTTTGGTTATTATTACTCAAACTGGATAGTTCGTTTTACTTGCAGCCATATTCTCAGTACCGACCATCTTCTTAATCTGTTCAGGGTTCTGTATAGGATGTGATTCTTCGAAACAATTTGTTTGTTCCTTCCGATAAAAAGTACAAACTTAAATATCTGCGATCACTCTTATTCTCATGATCTTTCTTCTCTTTTTTTTGAAGGTTGACATATGTTTTTTTTATCTTGTTTCGGCTCGCCAACCACGAGGTTGCCTAATCAAATATTGGCAGATGGGAAACTTCGGACGTACTGAAATGTGTTACATACAGTTGATCGAGAGACCTCTCATATCCTATTGTTAATAAAGAGATGAGGAACATGCACTTATAGATACATAGTCTCTAGGTGGTAACGTAAATGCCTGTCGTGAATCCATGGCAGCAGGAATGTAAGAAATATTTCATCCCCTCTGATCTAGCCTCAATATATCAGGCGTTTATCCGGCCGAAATTGGAGTACAATGCCCACATCTGGTCGGGTGCGCCCAAAACATCTCTGCACTTGCTAGATAGGGTCCAAAACCGTGCGATAAAACTCATAGGTGATACTAATATCATTCAAACAATGGACGCCCTCGATCACCGACGTAAGGTCTCGTGTCTCACCCTGTTTTATCGCTATTTCCACTATAAGTGCTCCATAGAAATCGCCAGTATATCCTCAAGCCCAGTTTCAGACGTACTCTAAAATATCGTGATTCGTTCCTAAGCCGTACAACTCGCTTATGGAATGCCCTGCCTAACTCCTTGTTTCCTAGTCATTTCCTAAACATTTAAAACCAACGTTCATCGGTACCTCTCTTTCTATCTTGTAGAAAAAAAAAACCAAAGCAGAACTGGTGTTCTGCACAAGTTCCACCCTTGGTATGGGTCGAAGCTGATCTGGGTCACAGCACCCAGTACTTTTTGCAACTCTACATTGGGTTAAACCAATACGAAGACCCTTTCTGCGATTTGGGTTTAAACCACAGCCAGCAGATGCTCCCACAAGAGGGTCTACCCCTAATAAGCCCGGACTGAAATCCGGGGGCTCCTGACTCCCATGCTACCGTGATTTAAGTCCTGGGAGGGACTACCGGTGGTCTTGCCACCAAGAAGACCTATGACCGGCGACTAGTAACTGGTCAAATCGTAGCAACCTTCGGTGGTATCATCTGAAGATGTTTACGTTAAGACCAGTAATATGCTCTGCCGACAACGTCATTAATGGGCGAAGCCTTGATAATTGGGCGGGGGCCCACTTATGGATACAGCGTAAACCTGTGCGATCATAAAATAAATATTTGTTTTTTTCGGACAAGTTTATTCTGAAATAAGTTACTAAACTTTGAAACTCCGCCTGGACGAAAGTCCACATTCTTCTAACTCAAGCCTTTCTATTTGTGCTCATCGTATCACAAGTTCAGTTTTTCGATTGTCTGTCGTTTCTAACATCCTACCTTTTGGGAAAATCGTTGTGAATGCGCCTTTTCAAAGATTTTTTGCTACATTTAGCCCAAAAAACGGTTTCTTTATTGGAGCGCTTGGATAAATAAGCAAGTCCTTATAAACCACTTTGATTACTCATAGAATATGACAAGCTTACGTTTACGGAGGATTATTAACTTCCACTCCCCTTTGCCCTCGATCTACGGCATATCCTTATATCTCATTATACCAGTCGCGCAGGTCTCGTCAGACTAAAAAAGTTCTAACCTTCAGATAAATTCGCTAAAGCTGAAAAATGCCGTAGACCTTTAAATGTATCATAAGAAAAGAAAAAAAACTGTTTTCGCAAACATCTTCAAACAATAAGTTTTATAGTAAAATAAATAACGCACAAGCAGAAGGGGATCTCAACCGAATTAGAGTACGTAACTTGACGCAGTTAGCTAAGGATAGGTAAGTAAATATTCCGAAGGTCTTAATAATTTTTTCCCTAAAAATGATGATTCAAATTGACGAAGAGTATATGTCTAATCTGTCGGTCTATTTTCACGCAATTCTTTTAAGCATTTGGGTCCCTAATTCGCTTTGTTTGCGATTTATCAAGTCACAATCAAGGCTGTATGAAGGTCCACAATAAGTAATCAAGTGGTGTCAAATCATATTATCCCGGAGGTCAATCTACTAATCAATTTCGCGATGTTGCGTTAATCAAGTCCTCACTAAGTCAATGGTTTCATGCACGCCATTCTGCGTGTACCGAAATGCTACTAGCACCACATTTCGTCCGGATCAGTATCGTCCATATTTTCGAAAAAAAAATAATCACTGATCATTGTCCCGTAACGTTGGCCACAGACAAAAGGCAAGCTATTAAAAAAATAAGGATCGATGGTGCCACCAGCGTGAAAACCGCACTAAACAGTGCACTTTTGTGGGCTTAATTGAGCCTCTTCTAGATTCACTTCACTCCCGAAACGGCAACGTTGTTCAGAAGCCTATTGAATCAAAAGTGAGCTTCGCCATTAAAATAAAAATAAGTATCGATTTTATACTGCTCAAAAGTTGAAGTTTATACGAGTGAGATCGAGACCCGTTCTCGAAATCGTCCACATAGTGAATGGACAAAGGCCAAACTGTTGCCATCTGCGCCGAATTGACAATTCCGGATCTCTCGCCATAATTTCACTTACCACGGCTACAGTTTATTTCGTACCCACATATATACATATGTATTGTAGATTAAGTTGACACGTTGTCATATTGTCATTCGTCCTGTAGAGTGTATGTAGTACGAAACTTATCCACAACATAATACGAGTAATACGAATAAGCAATCCCAGTTGGCCGATTATGAGAACCGAAACAAGTCACGTAATCTTCTATACGTTTTGCGAATTAAAGGCGGCATTGTCGCAACTGACCTTAAAAAAATTACCAGTGCAGTATGTACCAAACAACATAAAAATCCGACTTCCCGCCACGCTGTCACAATTTCGTTGCAAACACTATAACAGTGGGATTCTTATCAAAATTGATTGAGAATCAGACAGTATCCCGGTGAATTTGCCGGGGAAATGTTACCAAGAGATCAATTATGGCTCATAGTACTTGGATTGGAATGTCCTCTGATTCGTCTGAAATTCACTTTATTATTAGACTGTTGGAATATTGCAGTATGTTTCAGCGGATATTATGGCCATCCCAATAGTGACAGAATACACAAACTTGCAAGGCAAGAGACACCAGCACATGATATTCCCGAAAATAGGAATAAATGAAATCTTATTAATGGTGACTTTTGACATCCCCTTTGCAATGATGTATTTAAGGTCCATATCAATTTTCAGTTCTATGGATATTTTCCCGTGAAAGCGTTTCGTAGTATTCATTATTATGTCGTTTGATTCCATTCCAGTTTTTTTTAAATTCATCTTTTTAGATTTATAATACAATATATGTATTATACATATATAATGATATCTTTATTTCTGCTCTCTTTTCAATAATATCAACCCCTTGTCCCTCAACGGTAGTGCGACTCTAAAACTTAGTACATGTCTGCAAAATTTAAGAAAACCACCTCACAAATGGTTCTAAATATTTCTGTTGTCGAAACGATACTGCATCTAACATTCCCTTAACTGAATAACAATGAAACCAAACACTTCAATATTCCAATCAAACAATAAAGTACATCACGTTTTTCCATTTTTATTGAAATAAATAAAAAAAGAACATCACCATTCCATACAACAACATGTGTGGAAGTATTTCTTACACGTTAATAATATATTTTCATAATATTAATAATGTTTCTTTTTTTTATTCATAATTTATTTTTATTTTACAAAAAAGCAACACAATAAATATTCATCTCTTTCGAACACGGTGGGAAATTATCTTCACTTCAATGCAACAAAATTCTACATAACCCATTCAATAAAATACAAAACTAACAATTTAAAAGTAAAATATAAATATTTAAAAAAAAAAAATTAACTTTATTCAACATCTTCAAGTGAAATTTAAAACTTAAAAAATTCAGTTTAGATTATTTGTTAATTTGTTTTTATCAATTCTCATTCGCTTACTTTTGTGTATCTCTGAAAGGAAATCACATTAAGATATGTTGACATTTAATTAATAGTTAAATTATTTCTTTTAATTTTTAAAAGTTTGTTAGTTAGTCAATGTGGTTAACATGTACCTACAAAGAACGATAGAAACAGTTGAACTTAAATTAGTTTCAGAAGATACAAATAAATGGAATTAATTAAAGAACTGTTAACACCCTTCTTCCGTTGTTATTACAATTTAATTAGTGTTATTTTACTTTTTGTTCAAACCTAAGAAACAAACAATGGCAGTTGTTATGTAGGATTATACGTCAACATTTAATTATTACTTTTACTTAATTTAATTACTTTCTTTTTTTTCTATTACTTTAATTTTTTTTTTGTTTGTATCTAATATTCTGTATATTTTATTTTCATATATCCTTTAACGTTTAACAAATTATAACACAAAAACAGAGAAGTTTAAGGAAACGTAAAATATAATTTGCATGCTAATTAAAACAGAAAAAAAAAACAAAAGAAAATCTAATCTACATATAGTATATATCTATTTCTAACGTTTGACTCCGAATAAATTCGGAATTGATTTAATTTTTTTTCGGGAACAATTTAAGTAGTCTTTGTACATGTCGGAACGTAGATAACGTGAATAGGAGTCACTTTTCATTAGATGATACACATGTGATGCGGCTACATCGAAACACCATCGATTTGGACCAGCTGGAGAGTTAACAGCTTCACGAGCTAGCTCAACTGATTTCGAATCGACATTTACAGGGCAAGGAGCATCAGGACCTAGAAACTCCTGCCAAATTTTATTTATTGCTTCTTTAATTTCAGACTGTGGTAATGCTTTCATTTCCTGTACGGATTCCCAAAATCTAAAATAATATACAAATCTATAGAACTATTCTTCAACTTGCTTTTTTTATTTAGAAACTTACTTAAGATTTTCTCCTGAGTATTCTTTTTCCAGGAATTTTGTAAATTGCTCCCGACCAATAGGGTCATTAAGGAGCTCACGTAAACTAAATGCCCAACGTTTTACGCGACGAAGAGGTACTTCTTTCCTAAAAATGTTTGAATGCAAAATTAAATTAATGCAATATAGGATTTGTATTAGGATTTTTATTAAAACGTGGTGGTTCTTATTTGTAAATGCGAAATTAAATATAGGTAAAATGTTTTCTCTTCTTGTTTATTTAGTAAATTAAACAATTTTTAGCTCAAAGTTAAATGCTAGTTGAAGTTGGACGACCGTGAGCGGATTTGAATTGCATATCATACGAAACAACAACCCGCATATGGTATTTCTGTTTATACGAGTATTTAAAAAAATAAAAATAAAATCTGCCATGAGTACAAAAATCTTAGATCTTATAAATAAAGGTGTTGAAAGTATATACTCGTATATATTCAAACGTCTGTATTATTCTGAAAACCTGATACACCTTAACAGATTGTTTAATATGATCTTACATATGTATATGTACATATTTATACAGGGTCTTCCAATGGGAACTTCCGAACTTTGACAGTTGATAGCGGCCATATTGTTGAAGCTACATTTGTCAAATTGGATATCATTTATTAAGTCTGTTTGCCAAATCACCATGGATGAACATAGCGTTAAACAACACGAGCAAATGATGCCGAAAACATCGCCGCTGTCCATGAGAGTGTGCAGGAGAATCCGAGGCAGTCGATTTTGCATCGCTCACAACAACTCGGACTTTCGCTAAGTACAACTTGGCGAATTTTGCGTCGTGACTTGGCCTGCACCCGTACAAAATTCAACTGACCCAGGGGCTGAAGGTAAACGACCATAGACAACGACGTATGTTCGCTGAATGAGCTCTGGAGCAGTTGGAAACTGACCCTAATTTTCATCGAAAAATCATCTTCAGCGATGAGGCCCATTTCTAGATGAATGATGACGTCAGCAAACTAAATTGTCGAATTTGGGACGATATTAATTCACATGAGACACCAATGTTTGGTGTGCCATATTTTTTTAAGAACGACGTTGGCCAGATCATCACCGTCAACGGCGAGGGCTATAGGTCGATGAATATCAAATTCTTTTGGCCTGAATTGGATGGTATGGACACTAACGACATGTGGTTTCAACAGGACGGCGCTACGTGCCACATTGGAAATTCTGCACGAGCGATTCGAGGGCATGGTCATCTCACGTGGAGGTGATGTGAACTGGCCACCAAGATCGTGCGATTTGACCCCGTTAGGCTTTTTCTTCTGCGGTTTTCTGAAGTCGCTGGTCTATGCGAATAAGCCACAAAAGACAGCGGCCCTCAAAACCAACATAACCCATGTCATCGGTCAAATTCAGCCTGATTTATGCGCTAGAGTCATGGAAAATTGGACATTTCGGATGCGCGTCACCCGGAGCAGCCGCGGCGGACCTTTGAACGATGTTATATTCCATACATAATGGCATCGATAGGCCTTTAAAACGAATAAAAAATTTCGATGATATCTCACTTTGTTTTATTAAAATTTAAAGATAGGAAGCGCTTAATGAAGGACCCTTTATGTTTAGGCATTTACCTACCAGTAATTTCCAAATCATAATTGTAGTGAAATTCAGGAAGTTAAATCGGCTCATGTTGTTTTATTTATTAATGAGAAATAAGAATTTGAATTCGGATAAACTTATTTAAAAAAAAAGGGATCGGTGTAAATCCAGAAAAAAATTAATCCAATTTTTCACCTCCAACACCAATCTCCCGATCTCTCGATAATCTGAACTGCATGTAGTCCGAACGTCAATTGATCCGAACGACTTTTTATAATTTATACTTTTCGACATATAATCCGAACATAGATCACAGCATATTTAAGTGGCCTCAAATTTTGTTTAAGAAATTGATGACAAGCAACCGATTCCTAAACATAGGAGGGAGGTCTTTCTTGTTCCACTATATAAAGACAAAGGCGACACGAGAATTTGTAACAAAAACCGTGAAGCTAGTGTCACATGCTATCAAAATATATATTATACTACATCTTATGTATTATAAAGAACAGTCGAAAACGCAATGTTTTGAAACACCATGGTAGTCAATGCGGCTTTGTGTATGGCAGGTCGACATGCGACGTGAATTAAAAGTTACGTTAAAGATGAAGAAACATCACGATACTTGAAAAAATCTGCCTTTATAAAGTTTTCAGAGATCATATGTATATAGCGATTCTTGGATTTCAAAATGTTCACGAAATGTATGTGCAGGCAAAGCCGGTTCCAAAGGACTTTTTAAAAATATGCATTTCCATCTATTGGCAATTATATTCGTTGCAAAGGTAGATCCTTCACTGGTGTACTGTCAAAATTGCATGACCTTTGGTCAAATAAAAGCGGAGTTATGACGTCTGCAGGGGCGGAGTTATTGCTTCATCGGTGGCCAAAAAGAACAAAAACTTCCTTTACATTATTGTGACTGGTGATGAAACGTGGTGTTTTCAAGGGCACTGTCCACAAAGAGTTCGTTCCACCGGACCAATCAGTTAATGCACAGTTTTATCTTTGTGTTTTGAAGCGTTTGGTTCATCGAATTCGTTGTGTTTGGCCAGAATATCGCATAGAAGGAAGTTATCAAAAAATAAAGCGGTCTTTAGAACGGTATTAAGGTTCGCCAGTTTAGTCACCTAACAAGGGCCCCAGTAGCAATGCAGATACGTGTTGAATTATGTGTCATTAGATTTAATTATAAGTCAAAGTATGTTTGTTGTTCTTTTTATGGGTTTCTCCTAATTATGCTGCTTTAGCTTTCAGTTCATCTTCTGGCACATTTTAATTTCTTAGTTTTCAAGTTTAACTGTTCTAGAAATTTCTTAATGTAATTAATAATTTGTTAATGTAATTGAGTAAATGGAAATACATGAAGCAAAATGTAAAGTTTGACAAATATTGCGCGGGAGTTGGCATACCATGTATGGAGCAATGGAAAATGTTCGCTTCACTTGGTTTCTTAAACACGAATTTTGTGTGAAAGAGTTATGAATGATTTTAAGGCTAGTGACGTTTGGTTTCAAAAATTTAAGACAATAAATGCGATTTTGTTAGTTATTATTCCCAGAGAAAAACTTTCCTCTGATTCTCCAGCCGTAAAAAGAATTCAAGTGAATAGTGGATAAAACATTGCAAAACAAGTGTATGATATAAAGCTGGTGAAAGTAGCTTGTTTCGGCAATTTTTGACAGAAAAAAATATTCGAGTCCATAGAAGAAAAGTTGGCTCCTGGGCAAAATAAATGAAAAACGAATCGCATTCATATCTGAAAATGCGTTAATAGTTGCAGTCCAATGAGCATATATGGTCAAAAATTTCTTATTTAGTGCCTTAAAAAAAATTGTAGAAAAAAAAGTATATGATGTACTATATATAAAACAAATTAATTTTATCAGCTAATAAACTACTTTAAGTAAATCAAATAATAAATTAAGAAATTCTTCGAGCTTTCTCCTAAGAAAAAATAAGTATTTATACAAAAACCCCATCGAGACCATGGGAGCACTTCCAGGAGGTAAAATGATATTCAAAGGACACTAATTCCAAGCAAACATATACAGGACTGGCAATGGAATTATTTTAGTAGAATTACAGTTGGTACTGAATAATTGAAAGGATTATTTGTGTAAATTATCTAATAGAGATGTCGAAAAAAATTCAACATGGACGGCGATCGACATCACCTCGGTCCTTCTGATTAATAAGCGATTATAGATATTCAAGCTAAAGGCTGCACGAGCAGACACGCTCACTGCCGATAAAAAAATACAAATCACCCTGCTGATAGTTAAAATTTGGTCCCGTTCGAGATCCTTTGTACCCTATTATGTGAAAGCTTTAGAGTTTGTGTCAATTATACATCCACGTTTAATGTAACGGGAGATCTTGAAACCAGGCACTTTTAAATCGATTCCCACATTGGTCCTTTTTTTTTTTTTTTTTTTGAAGAACTTAACACTCAAATGGGTATGAATACACTTATAATGCCTCAGCATGTGTTAGGTTTTTTGGAAAATGGGATAGAGTAAGTAAGAAAGATTTTGGACTCGGTGGTTATTTTGCTCCATGGGTGGCATCCAACATTTAATGGGGAGACTGAATTCTTAGTGGAAGTTGGCTTGTTGGAGATTTCTAGTCTAGTTGACTTGATTTTCGTTAACTGAAAAAATGAATATGTCTTTCAGGCGAGGCTGTTTGTTCAATATCAAACTTGAAAAGATAGAGTAATAATGTTTTAAAAGTATATACACCTGCTCCCATACGCTGATGACATTGATATCAGCGTTGTGTTTGTACGCGGCGGGATATTATATCTTTAAAGTATTAAAGGATTTCATCACTTCAAACCTGGAAACCGACACAACCTCTCACGAACAAATATGAAAGTACTCTAGTACATATTTATAAAAAAAACTTTATTTCTCCAATTCAGCTGTATGGGCCATTGGCGATGGAAACATAGAGTTTACCAAAGGCGAATGAACATTTCCTTGGTTGCTTTGAAAAGTTCTTCGAGTGATATTCAGTACTGTATGAATTTGTAAATAAGGCACAATAACGAGCTATAAGGGCTATAAATTGGTATTCATATTGCCAGAAGGATTCAGATTCGCCGGCTTGGATGAATAAAATATGCACATCATAGCACTGGACTGAGAAGTTCCCGATTCTGTTCTAGAAGAACAATTCAGCAACGGGGTTAATATCTTCGAAGTACTGACAAATATGTTGCGATGGAATTAATTACAGTACATAGGCAACCATGTCCACAGCAATATTTTCAGAAGTATTCGGCAGGCAAAATCAAACAGTAGCAGCACCTTAATTAAAATATGCACTCGTATTATTATTTGTAGATATCAAAGTGAAGAATGACATCAGTTAATGAAGGAATTCAACGAGTACAAACTAAAGAAACAAATTTACTGGACTGTGATACCCTGAAACTGGCCCGCATTCTTTAGAAAGTGTATGAATGTCTCACAGTCTGGAATGAATGAAAAAACTATAAATCTGGTGACAGTCGAAAGAATCTCTTTCGAAAGAAGTAAACTCCATAAAAAGGGTAAAGCTGTTATCAAGCCTATAACCGGATGACGAACAAACCCCGTATTTAGCCCCAAGGATATGAAAGATCCTAACTTATATCTGTTGCTTATTATAATTTCCAACAAACGCCAGTGCAAAAATATCTATCTTTTGAAAAAGAAGCCGGCTAAGAAATAGCAATACGAATTGATTCCTGTGGCACGTCAGAAATTGTTCTGAGTATTTTGGATTTCAAATTCGAAGCTCTGTTAAACTAAAATTTTAAAAAAATATATAGTTATAGGAAACGAAGCTTTTATTTTTGAATTTTTAAAAGTGATCATAAAAATTAGAATTTTTGACAAAGACGTCAAAAATAGCGGTATTATGACCGACAGCTTTAACCCAACACTAAGCATGAATGCGTACAACCGGTATACCATATACCATAATTTGTACGTTAATTTGAAGGAAAAAACTTACGTGAACTTTTCAGCCTCCCAAATTTCAGCATTATCCGTTTGCCAAGGATTTGGCAACTCCGTTATGAAATAATCAAATTCGTTATATTGTTCGTAGTATGAAACTAATCTGTAAAATAAAAACAAAGGTAATTTATATTTTTTAATTAAAAAAAAAGGCGAGTAAATGCGCTTACGATTCAGCGGCTTTTGATACTTTGATTGTGCGTCTTTCGAGTTTTTGCCTTCGTAACGCAATAATTCGCGTTAATTGTTCTATTGGATTTTTAGCTAATGATGCACCTGCTGAGCCAGTACCATGACTCGAGCCACCACGGCGATACGCTTTCTTAATATCTATTTCGGTGGTATTCACACAGCCGGGCATTGGACGATGTACATCCCAGAAGGCGCGTTCTTGTGAGTCTAAAACTTTGCGTTCAAGTTTATCACGTTTTTTTGCGACTTTACTTTGTGATTCAGCCTATTATTAAAAATAACAAAAAAAAAGTTACATGTAGGTATATCGGAAGGTTGGGTCTTTATCTATGTAGTTTACCTGCATAAAAATAAATTCCCATTTTCTGGAAAACATTTTTTGAAGTTTTGCTAAATTTTCAGCCTCATAGTCGGCCAATTCAAGGCGTGTCTTATTTTGCATTGTGCGTTTACAGAGATATACAGCATAGTCAGTGTTTTCGGGTTCCCAACAATTGGAGGGCCAGAAATATGGTGTTTGGAATCTAAAATGAATAGATAAGGTTTCGTCAATTAGGAAAAGTAAATCTTAATTTCAGACGGGTAAAAAAATGTTTTGCTTCTGTCTGCATCGTATGTATATGTATGTATATTCGTATATCGTATTTCATAACCTCATTTCTACATAAAATTAAAAAATGTTATTGATTTTCTAAATGAAAACTTATAACGTTTATATGTAATTTAAATACCGAACACCTTTGACATACACGTGGTTTATAAGTCATTTTAAAGACAATAGCAAGGTCTTGGAAATAGAGATAGTGGCGTGGGATTTCTCTTGATCAAAAGCAACTCTTACATTTGATAATATGGTTGCTAAAACTGTTCTACAAGGGCTTTATGACCTAGGTATACAAACATAGCCTTCCCAAGTGAGTTTGCGTTTTGAGTAAACAACCATACTGCGTAAAAACCCAGAATAAACATAAGCATTGGATAGCTGATCCGGAAAATTAATATCACTACCAATAAAAAGGATGGGCAGTGATTTTGGGATATACTCTTTGTACTCCAAGAGCTTGAGAACTAGGAGCGCCGTATCGCAAAACATGATCGTTTATTAAGCCGATAATTGATGTTATTCGAATAAGTATATTACTATATATACTCCTACATACGTCTAATACATTTTTTTTTTGTTTTTTTTTTTTTCTAATTAGCGCTCGCTCAAGAGATTTGTATATCCTTAAAATGTTTGTACACAGCGCCGGCAAAGGAAATGTAGAAAGAAAGAAAAGAGAGGTACCCATGTACATTGTTCTGAAATGTTTGCAAGTTATAACGACTTTCCAGAAGCGAGTTGTGCGGCTTAGGAACGAGTCACGATATTTTAGAGTACGTCCGAAAGTGGAATTGAGGGTATATTGATAAGCATTCATAGCGAGACAGGTGTTTCGTTTGAAGGTTTGAAGGGGCGGAGTGCTACTGGCGATTTCAATGCAGCACTGGTGGTGGAAATACCTATAATACAAAACGAGACAGGAGACATTACGTCGGTGTTCGAGGATGTCAATTGTCTGGCTAATATTAGTATCACCTATGAGTTTTATCGCACGATTTTGAATCCTATCTAGCAGGGGCAGAAATGTTTTAGGAGCAGAGATCAGATGTTGGCATTGCACTCCAATTTTGGGCGGATGAATGCCTTATATGTATATTGAGGCCAGATCAGAGGGGGTAAAGTATTTCTTACATCGATTGAGTAAACCTCGACGTTACGCAGCATTTTTGACGAAATCGAATATGTGGTCATTCCAACATAAGTTGTCACTGATACACATACCGAGAATGGAAAGTTTTTCGGTTTCGACGATGTGAGTGCCATTCATTCATAATGGCTGGGTATTTACATTTCGCTTAATTACCGCAGACAGCATTGAGTTTTGGAATCATTAAATTCCACTCTGTTAATAGTTCCCCAATTAGTTAAGCTTTTAAGATCGGAATTTATTGAGCTTAACACACGCTGCCGTTCCCGTTCTACAGCTGAAGAGTAAGGACGTGAGTCCGGGAACGAATATGAAAAGCAGAGAGTATTATCATCAGCAAAGGAACATATTGGATTGGAAGTAGCAGACCAGAGATCATTAATGAAAATTAAAAAAAGTGTCGGAGACAGAACGTAGTCATGGGGTACACCCGCATTTATTTTGTGAATATCAGACTTGATAACTTGAATTGAACGTTCCGAAGGCTAATTTCTAATCCATTGAAAAAGAGAGTCATCGATGCCAAAAGCATTTTCTACAAAAGAGCCTGATGCCAAACTTTGTCAAATGGCTTAGGAATATCAAGTGTGACTATCTTGCTTTGGCCTCGATATGTAGACATACCGCTTATCAATTTGAATTTCTGCTCACTAGAAGACATGCGTTTAATAATCGTTTAGTGGTTGAGGCGTGATTTGGAGCCCGATTATCTAATAGCCACAATGGAAAAAGCTGAAGCCCACAATGAGCGATCGAAAATGAAATCCTTTTGTTTCACAATCATCCAGGATAAAGTGAATACGACTTTGCCCTACAAAGCAACCTCGTGGAAAAACCACCAGTGTAATAAAGAATGTGTGCAGAAAACTGTATGAAGAAGGAAAGAAGGCGCAACCAGGAAGACACTAAAATCGTGAACTTGAACAGCAAGGATAGGACAAACTTAAGGAAATAGAGGATTCCAGCGCTATGGACAACATACGGAATTTGCAAACGAGAACTAATCAGTAGAAAACACGACGAATTGTAGAGGCATTTAAACACCTTTTGCTTAGCTGAGGAAAGGTACATAAATTAACTCATTTTTTGGCTTAATCCTCATTTCGTACACAGCTCATGAAATTTTTATGGACTTCATTGCCGTTCTGGTTCACTAAATAGAGTTTGCTGTCGTATCTTTTCTTCCTGTTGTCCTCGCATAGAGGACATACTATGTGACGAAATATCCCACATTGAGGAGGATCCCACAACAACGGTTCATTCTCGGGTCTTCACTAACTTGTCTTTTGGTAGTGTTACCATTTACTCAGAGATACATAGGTGAATTCCTTAATTAGTTCGATAAAGATTCATGGCGCATTAGTTTTTGGGGGACACCGAAATCAACTATCGCTAACAAATTATGAGCGTTTCCAAGCGATATAAACATACTCGTAGAAAAAAAAGATGTGCTTAAAATTTCTTTCTAATCACAGCTTTGCATACGATCTTTTTCCTGGGCATATGGAGCTGATATTCCAGTTATCGGTTAAGAATTCATCTGTCCATTCATGATTAACAATTGATTGCATTTTGTAGTCTTTTAAGGAAGACATTACAGTGGGGAAATAGAAATAAAATAAATTTCAAAATTCTGTCGCTAAAATACTTAAACAGATCCAAGATTGACAAGAAGTCAGGTTTAGGAATAAACTGACACAAATCTGTAAAAGCCTTAGGCTTAAACTAACAAAAAGCTGCAGGAACTGTAACTGTGACTTGTCAAAATTCAAATATCTTTAGAACTGGCAAATTGAAAGTGTCAGTTAGTTAGCTATTGTTCTGTTTGAGTCTCAGTTGTTAGGTGTACTTTCCGAAATTGTTATTCATGTGATACGAAGTGTGTTAAAACTAGCTCAGGAAATCTTCCACAAAGAATGGTAATTTCTTGTACGGAATTAAAATAGAAGTTTTAAAAGCAGTTACCTGACCCTCAAAAAGGATGCTTCTCTCACATCACGCACGCATTTACTCGTATAGTCTAAGTACAACGTAACTGTACCACATTTAAATTCATACCAAGTATACGTCCACTTCGTTAAATTTTGCATGACTCTTCTGTTTAATGGTTGTTGCCCGTGGTCTCATTAAACAACTAACAACTAAATAGCGCTTAAAACTATGCTATCATTTAATATCAACGTACTCCCGGGATTGTCTGTAATTAACGGTTCTTTTTTTCAACAAATTATTTAAATAAACGCCTAGGTGTATACTTGTTTTATAGAAAAAATAAATTTCAACAAATTTCTGAACTGAAAAAACTGCCTCGAATAGAATTTTACGGTACGCTTATATTTTATTTTCGATACGAATAATTTTCACAATAGCTCATCAACCTGACGTTTTTATATCGCAGGATACATATGTATTTACCTGTAAAAAGTTCCATCATTTTTCACAGTTAGCGCGTGATCATCAATAGGAAATATATAGCCATGCGATGCCAACAGATGGGCAAAATGTAACGCCTCCGTTACATCTTCAACGTCAAAATTCTTTAATATCCATGACACGAGATCTGCACCCGTAAACACCGAAGGCACTTTACTCATAAACGCCTTCACCGTTCTTACAGCAACACCAGTTGATTCAGCTTGCATCTTCTCAATAATGGACTCCATCTGCAACACAAAAGAGTTGGCAAAAAAAAAAGTGTCAGAAAAAAAAAAAAAAAAATGAAAGCAAAATCACCACCACTGGACAAATTGAACACACACAAAACACTCGCAAAACACACACTCGCATGCAAGCTCGCACTTAGAATAACAGTAAAGGTCATTAAATCTTGGACGATATTTACTTTTTTATAAACCAAAATATTTGGAGCATCCTCATTCCGTTTGTTGAGAGAACTTTTACTAACGCTACAACTACTACTACTGCTACTACTGGCCGCTGATGCTGCTGTTCCTGCTGCTACAGTTCCCGCTCCGCCACCAGTTCCTAGTGATGCTCCACCAGAACTCGTTGCTATACTCGTGTGTGGATGTGGACCACCAGATGATGACTTTGATTGCGTTGTATGACTCTTATCCACTTCGGAAGTCATTGTTACCATGTTTTTCCTTCAAATATATGTATCCTCTACGAACGCCTCACTGAGTTTAACTATTCTTGAAGAAGTTTAAAAAAAAAAACAAAAAACCGACAAAAAAAAAGAAGAGGAACAAAAAAATCCACAATTCCACCAAGGCTAATAAAAAGCCTTCAAGTATCCTGTCTAAGGATAACTAACACTCGTCAATCCATGTCGACATTTTGCTGGCCATTTCTTTATTTCTCACTGTTCCACGCTCTGGCATCCGAAATTGCTCAAAAAAATAAATCGAAGAAACGTTGAAAATAATGGAGGTTGTGTACTTCTAAATTTTATTAGCGAGGACGATTGGTTTCCTTTTTTTTTTTTTTTTAATATTAAAATCATATGCGCGGGGGATTGCCCGTTTAATTTTTTGTTGTGGTGAAATTTTATTTTGTAGAATTATTATTATTATTATTACAAACTTGATAGAAATAAAGTGTGTGTATTGAAAAAAATAAAAACGGAACAGAAAACAGGAACCGAAAGGCAAACACTTTTTCGGAGAGAAAAAAAGATTTCTTTGCTATGCTTCAAAGTTAAGCGAAATGTCTAAAATGTCAACCAGGCTTTTACCATCAAGAAGAGGGGGAAGTACAAGTAGTTACACAGTCACAGTCAGTCCTTCGCGTATGGTTTCGCCGAGTTTTTAACATGAATCGATTTTCGGGCGAAGGAAAATGTTCAGATTTGAAAAGCATGCGCATTTTAAGAAGCTCGTATCCTTTTCTCTTTTCTATCTCGACATACTTAGGAGTGTTCTTGTCGCTGTCATACTCCGTATACCCTCGTGTTCTCTGTCATCTTTATCATGATGAAGGTGGTAGTGCTGTGGTGGCGATAGTGGTGGTTGAAGCCAGCCTAGGTCAAAAATAGTAGACTTGCCTGATAGGCGAGAGGAATTTTTCGTCGTTCAACTGCTACGAGACTTATGAGGGTGAATAAATAGGTGAGTGGGTGACCTGGGGGTTGCTTGGCGGGATCCAGTGTCAACATTTGGTTTGAAGTGAGGCCATTCCCAATGCGTACAGTGGGGTTTTGATGTTTTCCAACAGTTAGTGAATTTAACGAAAAAACGGTTAATTGAAAATTTATGCAAGAGAGAAATTGTTTTTTCTTAAAACCCTGTTGTTTCTAAGCCTTAATCGAAGCTTAGCTAATGTGATAGTAGTTAGCACTCGGTTTTTTAATCTCAGTGTCTATGAGTAGAAAGAGATCTAAACGTCAGCTCGCCAGCTAAAACGCAAAACCTTAGTCAAGAAATTTGAATGGTCAAACATTAATAGCTAATACATACTCAAACCTCTATCTAGTTGCCAGCAGAGCGCCAATCCTGGGTGATTCCAATTTTTTTGCAATCGCAAAAGACCAATTTAAATTTTATTAATCATTTTTTTATCAGCTTACGGTTCAGAAATATGTTAAGTATCGGTTCGAGTCTTTAGAAAGATATCCGACGCACCCTGAAATACAAAATGTCCTGCCCTTCGTTTAACTGCTAGTTATTACAACCCACGCACACTCAAGACTTTTCTTTTGTCAGATCTATGTGACAACAATGCTATCGCACTGAATCCGGAACTTCTGTGTCTCTTGGAGAATTTGGTGCAAAGTCAAAAACTTAAAAATGAAAATAATATTACATCAATAAGATACTTGTAGGCGGTATTAAGTCCACTGTTTTTGGTGGTTCACTCGATTGTTTGCTTCCTGTTTATTAACAGAATGCATGCCTATTCCATTCAGGATCTCAGCAAGTTGAGCATTTTATTTCTCTATCTTAGCATAAAAGGAGTAACCATTCATTTAGGTCCATTATACCCATACAATAGTAGAATTGCTCGCTGGAACTTATGAAAAGAGACTTCAAGATTAAACCTTCCCAGATAGTGAAACGAATCGCAGAAGGTTTCCTAGTTCAGTATTACGAAAGCAATGTTATTCCAACGCTGTGGCGAAGAATATAGCCAGACTTTTCGTTTTTCTTTTGGAGGAGGCAGGACGGTCACACATCATGTGACGGACAAAAGTCCCTGTGATGCTCACAAGGCGTTCTGAATATGCTACATATCGATGATACCAGAGACGAGTCCTGCATCTCAGCGATGAAGTTTAAATGCTCTTTTGAGTGAAGGCATATGCAAAGCAATGGCCAATTACTTTGTTGTGATGAACAGATGTTATGCGGGATATATCTTCTATCTGTGGGAATAACCATTCTACATTCAATAGTTCGAGAATGCAAGACCCTTTTGGGGTTAATTGCAAATAAATATGGCTGAAAAAGAACGTGGACTCCCGTTATAACTGCCGCAGTGGCTCGCAAGTATAGCCGCAAATGACATGACTTTACAGGTTACAGACAGATCAATGCCTTCCTTCAGCTAAAAAGATTCTTTTATTTCTAACTGACTCCTTAACAGGTTAATACGCTCTGCTCAGTACTCTAATGAGGTAATGAACTTTCTGGGACACTTGTTTTCCAAGTCACACTCACAAACAGCCATTGGCCTTTGAACGAACGACCGTGAAATTACTTTAAAAAATATATATACATATATTGTACATAAATAGTAGGTGGGCCATAATGTACGACCCTTTAGACCCTTTGCTCTACAATGTCGTCGGTTGTGGCTCATGCAGTATGCGCCGTTGCTCCGTCCTTCTGAGACTACATGTCCTCCAGTCCCAATTCATCCAATTGAGGAATGAAAAATTCATTGATCATGGCTCTGCAGCGCTCACCATCCACAGTGACCGTTTGGCGCGAGCCGTCGTTCTTAAAAACGCACAACTTACAGTGATTTTGAGTGGTGGCTCTTCGTGCATTACTCGCGGATTTTCATTACCCCAGAACCTCAAATTTGGTTTGGCCTCGTCAATGCGCCAAAATCACTGATGAATGGTTCATCAAAAACATTGCGACGACTATAGCGTTCCATTGCTTATTCACACAAATTCTAACTCTATTTGCTCCACAAATATCAAAACCGAATTGACATTCGACGGCATTTGTGAAATCTAGGGCACTTTCCGGTAGGGTCATACAAAATGGAAGATTGAAAGCCGTTGCTTGTTTTTTTCTGCCAGTAAAAAGGTGTTCTTACTTCCATTTACAAAATAAATAATCTCTGAATTGGTTGTATGAGTCTTTTTTCATTCCATTCATTTCCATATTTCCAAAATAAAATTTTTATTTCTAATTTTCTGATTTGATGTTACAAGATTTCGTAACTTCCCTTTTACTCTCATCTAGAGTCAAACCATGTACTTCCATGGAGTACTTCCAAATGACTTATTCGTTTGCTGTAACTGCTTTTTGATAGCTTATCGAGCGCTTTTGAAATGTTGAGTTTAATATTCGTTATTTTGTTACTTGTCATGTGAACTCTCGTTGCAACTACGCTAAGGTACGATTAGCTGTTTGTTTCGTCTTTGTTAGATCAATGGCCTCGAAAAGATTTTATCGATTTATTGTAACTACTACTGCCGAAGATTTTCCATACCAACTGTAGGCATTAAGGTTTGGCCAATGAACCAATAATTTTCTGTCACATTAACGATAATCCAAAAAAAAAAAAAAACTCATTCCAGAGTAGAGAAGAACAAGAGACAAAAAAATATATATTCCCCCTCGTCCTTTTAAGGGCGAATATGCCTTTTCCATATTGTATTCACATACAGCTACAGGTACGCAGTATACAGGAAGTCGGGTTCACCCTTATCATACAAATTCGTTCCTTTTTTTTTCGTTGTTAGAAGGTTTCTTAAGATGTAATGAAAGAGTAATGCACACGTTTTCTTTTCTGTTTCTTTCGAAAGCCCTTACACCGTGCCCTCAACCGACCCATGGCTTTCTTACACACATACTCGTACACAAACAATGTGTTTGAGTATTTTTATTCAGGCAGGCGGGTATTAGTTAAGTGGTAAGGACTCTCACTTAGTTTTGCTGCTTTGAAATTCTTTTTGAAGTGTCACCGTGAGGAGCAAAAGGAGCTCCACAAGGACTCTTGGAAGTGATTGATACTGTTTTGTCTTGCCCTTCGTCACAATTGGAAGACAGTTTCGTTTGAGAGTAAATGGAATTCAATGAAGCGTTGTTGTGGAAAATTATGATTATAGTTATTGTGCTTTAATACGAGTATATACATACATATATAGAATAAGATAAGAAAAAAGGGATCGATAATAGTAATTTTAATATCGATTGAACTCTGGTGATGAATGGGGCGTTTTACGATTTGGTTAATTGAAAAAACTAGTCAAGGTATTTATGGCTGCCAATAGAAATACGAGTACATACTAGAAATTTATTTTTATCTAATGATGTACATATAAGGAACGTTCAACGAACGTAGGTATGTGGCGCTGTTTTGTTTTTCAAGATGGAATTTTAATTTTCCATGAATGTCCTTCACCATCAAGATCTGATTTAGTTGTAATATCCAAGATAAACAAGCAACAAACTCTTTCATGAAAAGCAGGCAAGACAATTGGTTTTAATCTTTGTGAACA
The DNA here is from genome assembly GCA_963966105.1 of Volucella zonaria. Lineage (NCBI taxonomy): Eukaryota > Metazoa > Arthropoda > Insecta > Diptera > Syrphidae > Volucella > Volucella zonaria. The sequence goes on from OZ014532.1 coordinate 165,007,469, forward strand.
TATTCGTATAAACCATCTTTTTTTTATAAAAATCATCGTACCTACAAGACCCTTCACCTGAAATCATTGTACATTCATATGTACATATGCAGGTAGGTTCATCTCTTTTCCTTGATCCAACCTTATGCCAATTTCTGGATAATATGCAGGGTGTCCCCTAATTCGTCAGCGATAATTTGTGAAATAATTCCTGTGTATATTCTATGACAAAAATCGTTCTACAGTGAGAGTATATCTACAATGTTGACAGCATTTATCGAGGATTTAAGAAAAGGCTTACCTTGGTGTACCCTGACCCATGTTAATGGAAATTGCTCTGTTAGTACTAATGGCAGAAACTTCGTGTAGAACTTTATTTTTAGAAGAAGCACTAGACTTTGTAACGGCGTTTAAATAAAATTGATATCTTGTTTGAGTCTTTAGATATCTAATTTGTAAGCCTGTTCCATTTTCATTGCCCGTGCTATTTTTTGATTTTGAGGTCACTTTTCTCCAGAAAATACCTAATTAACATAACGTTGTATTATTTTTTTGTTAAGAAAGTAAAAAAAAAATCATCATCAAGTTTGCACAAAAACCCATAGATCTTATTATACTTGGGAAAATCTGCAGCAGGTAAAAACAAAAATTTATGATTTTTTACCAAGGTTTTTAAAAACAGTTGAAAATACCCGTAAGAGTGGTTTTCCAAGAATTACCAGTTTTCCAATATTTTTTTTAGATTTGCATAGCTATTAAAATGCTTGTTTATTTGACTACCTGTCACAATACCTGTCCAAACCCTCATTTCTTACCTTGTTCCTTAAAAGTTCTCAGGCAGAGTTAGGTTTGGGATTTGAAGGCCTATTTCGAAAATTTACCAAACAAAAATGGTGTAAAAGATTAGAAAAAGATATTACAATAATTCATCAGTTTACGCCAAAGTTACAGTTGCTTAGAAACGCTATTTGAAATGTCTGGATTTACAAATCAAGAATACGCAGACATTGTGTACGTTTATGGGCTGTGAAATGGAAGTTTAACTAGAGGGCGACAAAGATACCATGAACTTTATGCTAACCGACAACTTCCTAGTGAAGGGCTATTTGGAATTACGTATCGAAGGCTTCGAGAAACGGCATCAGTTTCAAATACACGACAGAATGCGAGAGCTCCACAAGTAAGATGGATTTCGGCTGATGCAGGAGTACTGGAAGCTATTACAACTAATCGATCAATCAGCATCTGACGCTTAGCTTTGCAATTCAATGTTTCCAGACATAAAGTTTCTAATGTACTCGTACTGCATAGAGAAAATCTTTATCCAAACCCTCCCAATGATTTGGAAAAGAGACTTGAGTTTTCTAACCGGTTGCTGGAGCAGAGCTTGGAGCGAGTTTATTAGCAGGATTCTTTGGACGGACGAATCTCAATTTACAAGAGATGGGATCACAAATTTTCATAATCTTCATATGTGGCCTGCAGACAATCCACATACAAGGAAACATAAATCATTTCAACACAAGTTCATCGTCAATATGTGGGCAGGTGTAATTGGGAACAAGTTAATCGGTCCCTTCAAACTACCACCTACGCTGAATTCTGCAAACTATCTGGAGTTTTGGCCAAATGATTTACGAGAAATATTGGAGGACATTCCACTGATTCAATTAGCTTCATTATATTTTCGACAGGACGGTGCTCCAGCCCACTATGGTTGTGAGGTAAAGAATTGGCTAGATTAAGAGTTCAGTAACCGTTGGATAGGAAGAAATGGACCAGTTAACTGGCCTACAAGATCCTCTGACCATACGGGATTGGATTTTTTTGTATGGGGAAGAATGAAAGAACTTGTTTATTGAAAAAAAATAGCAACTTTATTTGAATTGGAAGAGCGTCATCAAAAGTGAGGTAGCAGTTAGCATCAATGAACATTCGAATTGATATCCAAAAACGGGCTTTAGCATGCATACAAAACCAAGGAGGATACTTTGAGCCCTTGTTATAACTATTTTAGTACACACATAAAATAAAAATTATCCAAAACCACATAAAATCATTTTTTGGAACTTAAAGCAAAAAAAACTTTCCTTTTTTTTGAATTTCTTCTGCTGCAGGTTTTCCAATGTATCATAAAATTGTTACTTTCTTAACAAAAAAATAGTAAAACGTTATTTTAGTTTGGCATTTTCTGTAGAAAAGTGACCTCAAAGTCAAAAATTAGCATGGGCAATGAAAATGGAACAGGCTTAGAAATTGGATATCTAAAGACTCAAACAAGATATCAACTTTATTTGAACGGCTTTATATAGGCTAGTATCTATTCTAAAAATAAAGTCTTACATGAAGTTACTCCCATTAGTACTAACAGAGCAATTTCCGTTAGAATGGGTCAGGGTACAACAAAGTAAGCCTTTTCTTAAATCCTCAATAAATGCTGTGAAAACTGGAGACATACCCTTACTCTAGAATTATTTTTCTCAGAGAATATACCCAGGAATCGTTTCCCAAATTATCGTTGGCGAATTAGGGGACACCCTGTATAATAAATCGATAATATAGCGAAGGATTTTCATCCACGTGTACTCGTGAATGTGATTGTCAAAGTTTTTTTTTTTAAAAATATTTCGATACTATCAAATCAATCTAAAAACTTTTAAATTGGCACACCAAATGGTTGCCCTTTACATACTGACAAGTCCGTAGATGGGTAAAACTAACATACAACTGTGGTACTACTGGCCACTCAGAATAGACTTCTTACGGTTGTTTGAGAGCCATCTGTGAAGATGAAAATGATTTGTTTTTTGAATTGTTCCTTTCTGCATACAAGTAATTTCAGTCTATGCCAAAGTTTAAATCTTATGTCATGTGCGCTGCATAGGGCAAGAAATTTTTTTACTACCTCTGGGTTGAAATCAACGATTCACTGAATGGGGCTATCTTCAGTTAGCTTGATCCATAACTGAATTCCCAGTTACACACTTCCCCGGTTACACACTTAGGTCTCCTTCTACTTGTGCACGCCACCTAAGCTAGGCTTTTATCTACTGCATTGCCACTCCGGGTTAGCTTGCTTTTTATGTCTTAGCCATATTCTTTGTCGAAACTTCTCTTCCAAAGCCCGCCAACACAAACGGGACCGAATACCTTAAAAAGAATTTTCCTCTCGAAACAACCGAAACATCCGCTTTCGATAGAGTCCATGATTCAACGCCATAGAGTAGGACTGGGATCATCAAGGTTTTATATAGTCTTCTTAGTTGTTTGAGATAGGGCCTTACTATTCAGAAGCCTGCTTGGCCCAAAGAAACAGCAATTGGCAAAAGTGATTCTTCGTTTTATTTCTACTGATAGATGATACTTATCGCTAAAACAATATCATCGGCCTCAGGTGTTCGTTTCTTTCTAGTAAGACGTTTAAGGATTCATATGGCAGCCCGTCGCTTTCCCCCTGAAACCTAACCTAAATACACTCAGCGAAATTTAATTAAAGGCAGATGCACTTTTGTCCAGAAAATGTGTTCGTAGTGGAAACGAACATTTATGTCCAATTTTTTTCTTTTGTTTTTGCTTTGTATCCTTTCTTCAACGTAAGTTTTGAAGGTATCGTTACACCCGCTCAGAGAATTTCAACATCTGTTGTTTTGTCACTAATGTTCGTGCGAAATTCAATTACAATAAAAGCAGTCGTGTTTATGCTGAAAAGCTGTGAAGTGGAAACGAAATCAGGGTTTTTTTTTGATGACTACAATTGCAAATATTTTTTTTTTACATTTAGAACAAATCAGAACGGGATAAGGAAAAACGCTCTCGGATGAGGGAATGGCCAAAATCCATGCGTATAAGGATACCGGTATGCGGAAATCGGCCATTATCCGAGCTGGGTTGCAAAAGAATGCTACTGTTTCTAAAATTATTTAAAGTTGCCAATATCTAAACGGCATATACAACAAATTTTAGCTGGTAGTAATCGACTCGTTTAGTCAAAAGTCAAAACCAGCTCCTAGGGCACATAAAGTTGCCCGACTACACTTTGCCGAAAAACACATGAAATTGTCTAAACAGTGGAAAAGCGTGATCCTTTCGGACGAAAAAAAGTTTGACCTTGATGGGCCAGACGGTTTTAATTATTATTGGCATGATATAAAGAGTCCTGAGAGCTTCTCCACTAAGTGAAACTTTGGAGGTGGATCTTTGATGGTCTGGGCTGCTTTTAGCTATCATTGCAGGACTCCAATATGCAAAATTTCTGCCCGAATAAAATCAGAAAATTATATTACTCTGTTGGAATATGTTTTGGTAGACTTTTTGGGCCATCAGCCGTATTCAAATACAATTTTCCAGCAAGATAATGCTGCCATTCATGTATCGCGGGCCAGTGGTGAGTGGTTTTCAGACAAAGAAATTCAACTTTTAGAGTGGCTAGCACGTTCACCTGACTTAAACCCGGAATGGGATCTAATTTCAGTTCAGGAGTTCAAAAACGTGATTAATTCTATGCCAAGTCGGTTTTTCTGGCGGTTGGACTCACTATGAATTTAGACTTTCACGTTATTTGTTATACTGAAATTTCTCTGTTTTTACTTTATTTACTTTACTTTACTAAATTGAGTTTTGTTTTTGTTTAACTAAGTAAAGATATGTTTTTTTTAGTTTAGTGAATTTTTTTCTTTGCTTAAATAAATCATTTGTTCGTGTTCAATAAGTTTGTAAATACATTGTATTATACTTAAATCAACTTTGTTTTTAATATTTCAAAGGAAAATAAGTTGCCTTTAATTGAACTTCACTGAGTGTATATAGTACCCCTGTATCCAGAACTCATCTCTGTAGAAGCTGTTAAAAGCGAAATTATAAGTGAAATCAATGTTTAAAACCACATTGATAGAGATCAATACGGTTATTAACGAATGACGATTAAGTTCTTGTACGCAAGACAAATCGTTCTCGTGCTGAAATTTCTAGCGGTTACTTGCAAATGCACACATTATGCTTTCACACAATAATTTTTGTTGTTGAGTCATTTTTCTCATCTTCAATCGTAAGTGCAGGCAAGTAGTGGTCCGAAACAATGTTAAGTGGTTTAAAGCGCTTTCCCCGGCTCTGATATAGTCTTTATCTTTGTTTCCCTTTCTAAATCACTTTGTTTTAATTTTAAAACGTCTGCCGCAAGTCATAAATCCGCATGCTGTTTTCAGAAGGAAAGATAGAGAGGTGCCGATGTAGATTGGTTTTGAATGTTTGAATAAAGAGTTTGCCCCAGTGCATTTTGGGGCCAAGGAGCCGTGGTATTTAAGAGTACATCTAAAGATAAGATTTAATATAAACTGATGGGAAGTTTTATCGCGCGGTCTTTGCTCTTATCGAGCAGATGCAAATGCATATGTGACTGGGTTAAGGCATTAATGTGTCTGTATATTCTGTTAAGAAATCAGACCAGCACAATGCGAGTAACCCCTGTTTTGATTTAGCGCTAAATTACAGCCCTTGACCGCAATAATGGATCATAAGAACATCACAATACCAATGACTGCTGATTTTTGAATTTTTTGAATGCCAATCCATTTGACATAGAGTCCATAAAATCAGCTGGACAGGAGGAAGAAACATACATGAAACAAATTGATGATTTCGCCATTAACATGTTTCAGAAGCTTTTTGTTGGGTGTCAGTGTAGACTGGTAGCTGTGCCAAGAAACCATGACAAAAACCGTGTAATCATTAGATTGGTCGGTAACTCATTGGCATTTCCATTTTGGTCTATTAGTTCATGGTAAACACGGTCTGGAAAACATAACTGAAAAAAACGGCGATTTCGATTGATTTGAATTTCATTAGATAATGCACATGAACTAACAATCAACGTATCATACTTGGATTTCTGGAATTGGGGACAACGACCTTCTGTCGCACCAACAAATGTTGGTGTCGCATAAATTGATCAGAATTCTGAAAAATAGTCCATACAAGATATCTTATGCGACCTTTTGCTTAACCCTAAAAGCCCAAACATATTTTTACGGCTACAAAGCCCAATTATACGTAAAAATGACGTGTAAAAATGAAATCGATATATTTTATCATTTTATATTGTATATATTCTAGCTTTTGCATTATTTATTTAATATATAGTCTAATAAAATAAAACAATATCAATTAAAGAAAGTTTGTTTTTTATTTATACTTTTACGATAATAACTTTGGAAACATAAGAAATTTAACAAAAAATGAGATCCTTCATAGTTTTTCTTATATTTTAATATTTAAGAAAAAAAAATAACGGTATTTAAATTCACATTCTTAGAATTAAAACAACTCTTATCAATACAAAATATAAACTATGAAAAAAAAATCTTTATACGCAGTCTTGACAAATATCAATATTATGTTCTCCGCACATTGCTTTTTTGCATTTGGAGCACTGTGTTTTGGCCATCCTCTTTTTTTATACGAGCAAAACCCACAATAGCGTCGTTTCTCTTGGTTCTGGCTCATCACAGGAAGTATCTGTTTCTGCCTGTTTGACAATTTTCAATATATTTGTTATATTATCACGTAAGTTCCGCTTCAATGTAGTTGTCTAGTTGTCTCCAGACGTTTTTGCATCCACGGCGTTGTCAAGTCTGTGCTCAACTTTTTCATAAAATCTTTTCGGCTTAGTGGTTTTTCTTTCACGAAGGCCATATTCAGTATGCCGTAAAATACAACCATTTGCCACCTATTAGCCTTCCTGTTAGAAGACATAGATGAACACATTTTGTCGAAAGAATCGACACCTCCTTTTGTTTTGTTATAAAACAATATCATATCCGGCTTTCCACTACTTTGATTAATTACGGCATCTTCATCGCATGATGATAATAAGAATCTTGGCCATTTTGGATGGCCTGGCTTTATAGGATACCAATGTCAAAGACCCATCAAAACAAAATATTGAAGAACCCACCGGCGGCGAACGTGAGTTTTTTACTTCTTCTGGAATTTCTCTCTTGTTTGACCTGATGGTTCCCACTAAAGTTAGATTGTATGGAGTCTTTAGCAAACTCTTAGCTAGTTGAACAAACGTGAACCAGTTGTCGCAGGTAATATTTCTATTTGTTCCGTGTACTGTTTTAGTTAACTCCTTTACATAAAACTCGCCTAATGGCAGACCACTTGTCTTTGTGCTTTTACCGAGGCAAGGTATAGCATCTACCATGTACTTTGAGGAAGCTTCACATATCATTCGAAATTTTATTCCATATCTATCCGGTTTATTGGGTATGTACATGCGGAAAGGACAACGACCGCGAAAACCCAACAGCTGTTCATCTGCAGTCACGTAGGATAGTCTACATTGGTTGATAAAAATCTCCCATATTTTTCTCACAAGTATGAAAGCGTCTTCTTGACGTAAGATTGGTCTTAGTAATTTATCGTCCATTCTCAAACACCTCAATGAAAATTCGAATCTCTTGCGGCTCATTACAGAAACATATCGAGTGCCAGAGAATGAGGCATTGAACAGTTCGTCAGTAGAAAGATGGTCATAACAGCCGTCAATGTGAGTATTCCTATAAGAGCCCAGATCTCCATTTCATTGGTATCCCTGTAGCTTGCTGAGATTTCCTTCAAATTGACACGTTTTTGTATCATTTGCACATTTGTCCGCTTAGCAATTTCCTCAATGATCTCTGCTTTGATGAAAAGTTGAAAGCAAAACAATATTTCTACACATATGAGTGGGTCCTCTATTTGTTCGTGGACCGTCCTTTTATTGTAGACCATACTCGTATGTAGTTATTTTTTTCACGAATTGAACGCTGAGGTAAAGTAATAATTCTGCGTGAAATCGATGGTGTTACTTCAATATTAGCCGCACCTGAAGAAGAGTTAGGGTTCTCGAGGTCCTCTTGTAGACTGTTTGTCGGATTTGCATCACTTATGTAGTCCACCACTTCGTCTTCAATGTCACTTCTCACATCGTCTTCAATAACACAATCTTCCTCTTCAGAGTCGGTATCGTTCAGAGAAAAATCGTCTTCATTTTCCAATATGTCTGCTATTTTATCTTTATTTAACTGTTGACGAGACGCCATTGTACTCGTATATCATAGTCAGTAAATTTTGTTGACAAAATAAGTACTATTTTCAAACTGAGAGGGGAACACGTTCAACTAAACTTTATACCCCATAGACCAGATTTACCAATACTTTATGACCTCAGCAACATGAAGAAGAGAGAAGACATCTTACATTTTCTTGGTGTTTGTCCGATTTTAAAAGAATTTCGACTATCAATGTTCGGAAAACATGATTTAGACGAAGATGAAGTAATGAGCATTTTAAATGGAGAAAAAGGATGGAAAGTCTTATATGATTACTCAGTCGCAGCACTTTGTTATAGAAAGTGTATCATAGATGGAGATTTTTAATGCAAAACTTAAGTATGTATTTTGTCAACCTGGTAGACGGCCACAGGCCAAACCATTAAAGACTTAGGTTAATCGTTACATTGTAAAACATTTATTGAAAATAAAAGTCAACTAACTAACTAACTAACTAACTAGTCAGTAAAAGAGAAGCGACGCAACCGCCTCCTGATAGGTCTTGGCAGCTACTGGGTTGGTTCGTGCGGTCGCGACGATTCAGTCGTGCGTGTGAAAGAGATATCGATGTTGCATGAAAAAATTATCAAACGTACTATTTCGTGGTTTAGATATAATTAGATGTTTTTTTCTATATCACTTCTACTTTCGTCTTTTGCTACTCTGTCATGCAAATGAAAATGTAAAATGCATCGCAAGAAGCTTTGTCATTAATTTTGACTTTAACAAAGGCATACATACTCGTATGTGTATGTATCTTTTAATAATAAAATAGCCGTCTAATTATTAAAAATAATTTATTTATTGTCTTAAATATAAAAGTGAAAATAAAAATCGATTATAAAATTTATTCGCTTCTATTTTTCTTAGTGCTATCGCTTAATTATTTTAAATCTCTTATTTAAACTTTGAATTTTGTTTATTTGTATTCATTTTTAATATCCATCATCACTGGGCCAATATTGCTTAGTAACGGTAATGCTACATAAATAATGATCGATAGTTCCCACCTTGTCAGAGAAACATTATTCTTACGTTATGTGATATCATTTCGTAAATTTATTTTATATTTTTACATTTAACATTATGGCTGATTATAAATACATGATATTACAAGGAGTGTTTTATTTTTTTTAATATTTATTTATTATGTGTATTATGTTATTTACAAAAATAATTCTTAACTTATTAGCGCTAGAAAAAAAATCGAGCATTTTGAGCAAATTTAGGAAATCCCCATAAGGCCCAACTTGAAGTTTGAGACAAAATATAAACCAACCCTAAATTAAATATCGACTAACTTGGAATACAATAAAACTGAAAACTAAACTACTTTCTACCGCATCACATTCAAAATGATTTACTTTTTCTTTTCATCTATAAAATTGCAGGATATTACGTATTGAAGTTTGACATTAGCAATTTTTGATATGAGTATGCACGTATTTGTAAGTTTATGTGAATATCACTACCCTGTAGGACTCGTTTTTTTTTTTTGTTTCAGGATAAAATCTTAACTTTAATAATCACCCTCTATATTGGCTCGCCGGTGGTTTGGCGTCAGAATGTATACATTACCACCCTGTGGTGGTGGATCTCGATACTGCGCGGGAGCACGGTAATTCGGCAATGGTAATTGCTGTTGCTGATGCTGAGGCTGGTTTCGACTTGGAATGCTGATGTACTCGCTCTCTGGATTTATAGGAGGCAATGGTTGACGGTAATTCACGAGTGTATCTCTATGCAAAGAAATTTGCTGTTGTTGGCGGTTCGGTGGCACCCTGTTAACTGGGGGAGGAAAGTAGGCATTCGGATTTTGAATGGAAGAGGGAGGTAATCTTTGAGCTTGGCTCATTTGGGGTTTAAAATACTGGTTGAAGGGCTGGTAGGGATTTATGAATTCTGCCTCTGGGTTGAGAGGTGGCCTATTCGGTGCGTAGTTAACGTATGTATCATTTTCTAAGCTCCACACCTGTTGTTGCTGATGCTGCGGGCGATGTTGTGGTGGCCGCTGATTGATGACTTTTCTTGTAGGTGGAGATTGTGGATAAAATGGTTCATCAAAATATCGGTTATTTTGACGATTCGGAGGATTGTAGTAGTAACCTTGAAACTGTCCTTGGAAGGCTGGACGTGGAGGAGCTTGAATTCGGGCTAGCTTTGCAGGCGCTGCAACTTCCTGAACAACTTGTTTTTCTACTGTTACCCAGGGCTTTTCTGTCGTTAGAATTGTCCTTGGCGTCGTGACCTGACTATATTCTATAGGTCGACCACTAATAGACTGGTCTCGGTCATAAGGTGTAACTAAAGGTTGCAAATACTTGGCACCAATTCGAATCTTTTTCTGTTGTCTTGTATGCACTTCAGGTTGTGGTTCGATTGTCGTCGGATTGTTATAAAAACTCTGTACCGCAGGAAGGTCATTGTCAACCTTTTCGAAAGCGATAGCTTTAAAGGCATTCTCATCATCAACTGGAGGACTATACGTAACCATTGGCTTAAATGGTTCAGAGTCATATTCCTCTGGTGGATTGAAGTTGCGGCTTGTGGGTTTTGCAGCTGAGAAATTGTAATCGTAGATTGGTTTGGCCTTCGGAGTGCGGGGTATACTGTTGTCTTGTATTTGTTGACTTTGATAAAAACGAAGTGTTTGACGAATTGCATTGACCTCGCGCTCGAAGCTTTCATAGGGTCGATTATTCTTCAGTGGTGGAACCTTGACTGGGGCTTGGTATGGAATGTAATTGTGGTTCGAATTAGAAATGCCATTCGGGCGAATCTCTGGCTTGGGAGTGATGTAGACAAAGTCTTCATAGACGAATTGGGGTCGGTTAGTTCGCGCATATTGCTGTTTAGCTGAAGGACGGGGAGTCGTTGTGGTTGTGTAATAGTGTTGGGAATTGCCATTCATTTTTGATTTATTGTTTATTTTCTGAGGCTTATATTGTTGCCTTTGTGGTGACACAGGTGTATTTGGAATGAATTCTGGAATATAATTTTGTGTTGTTGGGGCTTCTTTTCTAGCCTCAAAGTATTCGTAGTAAATTGGATTCGATTTGGTAAGTGTAGGCGAATTTTTGTTTGGTTGACGAGCCGTCGTAGGGACAAAGGATACAAAGTTCGACTTCGGAGTGGAGTATATTTTTGGTGGTTGCGGTGCTGGGGTGGATACAGAATAATAGACTTCCTTCTGTATAGGTACTGGTTGTAACTTTGAAAAAGTCGTTGGCGGAGGTGGTTGAATCGTAGTTCCCAATGGTCTGGACGACTTTGGTGTCGTAGCGGCGATTAAATTTGGGGTATATTCTGGAATGTTGGCGATAACTTCTCTTAAAGGCAATTCGGTCGTTGTTGTTGTTGTGTATACTGGATGTTTGTTTCTTGGTTTTTCCAATCTTGCAAAAGCATTTGGTGGTGGAGGAAGAACTATTCCTGGTACCAATGGTCCCGGAGGCACTGGATTTGAATAATTACTTTTATAAACAAAACTATATGGTGGTGGATAATACAATGACGGATCATCTTCATCAAAGTCTGTTCCATTGAACTTCTCTAATGATCCATTTAGGAATGGTCCTATTCCAGGGAATGGTATGGGCCGCGTGTTAGTGAACGGATTAACGAACGACTGGTTGTGGAAAAGCCATGGTGGATAGGGTTTCGGATAGAAGTAACTGGGATTGTTTTGGCCTTTCTCAGTGCTGCCAGCCGTTCCGGGCCGGGTAAGTAGATTTTTCTCATGGTCACGATCTGCTTCGGACGCTTGGTTTGGAGTTTCTTGCCCGGCGGTATATAGGGATACCGATTCGTTTGTGATAGGATAGACGATCGATATTTTACTATCTCCGATAAACTGTATCGGGCCATTTTCCTCGAGCTGGACAGGAAATGGTGGCGGAACTTTTGGATTTGGTGGAATTTTTATTTGCCTTCCAGGTGCATCATAATCATCCAGTGGCGGCCATGGTTCTGATGGTTCACGTTCGTTAAGACTGCCGCCTTTAAGTACAAGCAAGTGATCTTCTGCCAACCAAATATCATCCTCATCTAGACCACCAAAGTTGCGTTCGTTGTCAATTGGAACCTCCTTATTGGGTAGGTAGCTTATAACACCTGGTCGTTTAGGTTCTCGTCGGAATAGCTCTTTCTCTATCAATCCGTATTTTCCATCACGGACCTGATCAGAGAGCGTTTTCTTAGCTTCGTCTTTCTTTTTTCCCTTTGCTGAATTTTCGTTACCGCTGCCAGCACTTGCTCGTAGGATTCCATTGTCCCAATTGTCAAAGTCACCAGGATCATCAAGAAATGCCGCATCATCGTCATCCTCTCGATCTTCAGCATCTATTGGCCCAGGGGTTGGTTTTTTAGTTGAAGTTGCAACTAAGTGATGCAAGCTGACTTTCGGAGAACGGAACGGATTTCTACGGGGTAAAGTTGTTGACTTGAGTGTAGTCGCTTCTGAATTGGCTTCATTACTTGGAATATTTTGTATATGCCCCCCAACTAGTCGTTGGATCATACGAGGTCTGAAATGAATAAAATCATAAGCATATTAGTCATGGACTTGCAATTTTGAAATTTCAACGGAAATAATTTGACAACGGAAATTGATTGGGTAGTTGTGTACGAATAACTCCACCCTAGGAAATAATAATCGAGAGAAATGGAAAGGCTTGGCTTCAACGCAGATACGAATGGGAATACAAATTTAATTCAATTAACGCTTACTCTATTATTATCGAGTAATCAATCGATTTTGCTTGCTTTCCATTATTCGATCGCCATTTGGAGGAATTTCTTTACCAGAAATGTTTTGCGATTTACGCCAAGACAGGAGTTTTGTTTCGGTGCACTTGTACTCGTATACTGTTTATAAATTACTGATTGAGCGCATTTTTATACATGACTACTGAAGTTTCAAAATGATTTGAAAATTTGATTTCAAGAAATTGTAGGATCTTTTTTAGATGTACGTAATCATACGTACTTAAATGTAAAACTAAAGTCATTTTTAAAACACCAATGTACATGTACTAAAACCATTGATGTGGTGGAAGATTACAAACCAGTAGAGCATCAATGAACGTAATCGTTTATTTTTTTTCTTGAAGAACAACTTTTAATGCGCAGTAAGTAGGTAGCATGGCCGTAAAAGAATGCAATCACTGATGATAATGACTTCAACTTAAAATAAATAAATCACCATTAATTTTGAAATCATGAATGGCCAATTATTTTCTGCAATCAAAATTTTGCAGTCAAAGTGAATCCAATCATTTTGATTGCTCTGCATGGAGTTACTTTGAGGTCAGTAGCATCAATTGCAATAAAATGTATTGTACTTTGCAATGGAATTGTTTCAGTTAAGTCAGAAGAATATCGGAAATATATGGTATGCTCGACGTTAAATTGTTAAAAAGTAGCTAAGGCTTTAGAGTTCTAGTATACATAGTATGAAAAGTGATTTTGTATTAAGGTAAGACTTACGATATTGCCAAACAACGTGTTATGCCCTTACTTTTTTGTGTTTATGGTCAGACCCATGTTTAAAAAATACAAGTTAACCCAAATTGTCTTAAAAGTCAGATTCATTCGCGTAGCTTAACACGTCTTTGTGTAGGCATAATCGCCTGGACAAGTTATGCGTAGAACAGTCAATAACACTTAACAAAAAATGACAGTTGGGTTCTGTCTTTTCATTCACTTCGCTGCTTATTTTGAGCACGACCTTTCTTCTTTTTTTTTGTATCCCGCAGAGCAGGAGAATAAGGGAGACTACATCGGGTCAAACAACTTTGTGAAAGACCCTTCCTTTGACTTTAGGTTTAAACAACAGCCACCATGACCCTCTCACTACGGGGCGTACCTCTTTCAAGTCAGGCCTGGATCGAAGTCCAAGAGGCCCTGACTCGCATGGTACCGAGTTGTAAGTCCTGGTGGGGACCACCGGTAATCCTGCCACCCAACAGGACCTTACTGTATGACCGGCCGATTGTAACAAATCGTAGGAACCTTAAGTGGCGTTAAATCCTGAAACTATTACGATAAGACCGGTATTGCTCTACCCCCGTTTATTATTAGACTACGTCATTGAAGGGCGTCGCCTCGACAATTGGGCGGAGGCCCTGAAAATCGGACAAAAGGGCGGTGACTCGAGAAATACTTCTTTTCCGTTTTTCATGGTAATACAATTCTTAATAATAAATCTAAACCTCTAGCATACTATATTAGCCGCTAAGCAGTAGGATAATTTCTTCCGGAAATCGATTGAAGCTTCTGTTCTGAAAAAAAAAAAAACAAAACCCAAAGAAAAGGTATTTGAGTAGTCAAATGCGAAAAATTAAAAAAAAGCCCGCATAATAGTAGCTTTGAAATTTGTTTCGGCCAACCATAGGGGCCGCACAGTAGTAAAGCAAATACGTAGGAGAGATCCACAATATAAGATGTACGGAAAAATGTCTGCAGTTTTTTATGGACTCTTATGGTTGTAGCAAAATGATGTATATCGCAAAGCAGTGCTAAGCGATGAGGCCCATTCTTATCTGAATGGTTTTGTTAACAAGCAAAATTGTTGAATATAAAGTAAGATACATTCAAAGACTACACAAACTCAATTAAATAAAGGAAATCAAATGGGCGCGGAACTACCATCAAAAACTATCTTTTTAAAAATATATATAGACGGCATTATTCCGGACAGGGCGCAATTTCTATGATACTCGTACCACTACGTCTCATATGGCGACCGATATTTGTATGTCTGACGCAAAGCGATATTTTTTAATAAAATATTCAGCTCTGCAGTTTAGAAGTGGCCACTAGAGCCAAGTTAGGACTAATTACTTAAACCTAGAATTGATATCTGTAGGTAGTTAAATTTAAAATAAAATCCAAAGAAAAATAATAAGTTTTGGATTTAGTTTCATATGTTAGGTCTGCCAACAAGCAAATTTCGTTACTCAAGAAAATCGAGAAGTGTAACTCCACATTTAGTGTTTTATGCATTTTCGTTTGTGTCGTTTTGTTTTTTTTAAAGTAAAGCTAACTCACGTTTTCGTTGTCTGCAGGTGGTGCATTGCCGATTGGCGAGTTGGAGACTCATATTGGCGTCGATGTTGGTATTGTTGTTGTACTTGTTGTACACTTGATGATGGCGATGGTAAACTATGTTGCTGATACAACCGTCGCAGTGATTCGTTTTGTATACTACTGCTGCCAATGGAACGACCACGAGACGACTGCACACCAGCCGTTGTTGCATTATGGCCACTTACAGTTGTGGAATCTTCGTTAGACTCATCTTTCACCGACTGGTGGTCGTGTGCCGTTAATCTCTTGTTACTGTTTTTATTGTTATTTGTGCTGGTACTGTTAGTGCTGGTGCTGGTGCTGGTGCTAGTGCCGCCATTGATGGCTATTAATTTTATGGATGGTGGCGTCATCATTGTCGTTACTGGTGATCGGTGTGGGGACGGAAGTGATGGTGGTTGACCGGTTGTCGTCTGTAGTACCGCCATTATGGCTGGCGGGTGAGATCCCACGAGGAGAATCACAACCAAGTGCAAGGCCAACAGCTTCATCTGCAAAACAAAACAACAAGAAATAAAAAAAAATAAATTGTGATATTTAGGAAAACGTGAGTTAGAACGTGACGAGTTCACAAGTAAAGAAAAAAAAAAACACAATAAACTGGAAATTGGCATTACTTTGGAGATGCACAAAGCTTGTGTGCGTGTGTAGTTATGTGAGCTATACCAGACAGGTATTTGTGTCATTGTGTGCAGTTTGTTAAACAGAACAGGTGTCTAATCAATTGGATATACATGTGTATGGTCAATAAATAAAAGCACATCCAAATTTATTAATGAATTAGGTATAGGTATTGTAGTTTTGAAGGTGTGTGCGCAATTTTGGTTTTTGATAATAAATAATATTTTAAATATTTATACATAATAGGTAATACCGCTGCATTGCGTTGGAAAATGTTTTCTATTCAGAATTTTATTGAATTTTATGGATTAGGTAGTTTGAATAACTAGCGATGATCGGGATGTCACCGGACTGGCACGATGTTCTCAGATTATAGCATTAAGTAGGTGGCCTCGTTCTAAAATTATCATCTTTTTGTTGGACAAATGCCAACTATGACATTTTTGTTGGAACTTAGAGGATTCTCTTCGCGAAAAAAGCAAGATTCCTACGTTGCCTTTAAACTGCCTGCATTTCAACTGATAACAAGTTTACTCACATTTCATTAAGAATGAACCCTGCTGCATAAGAGCACAAACCTAGTAAGACCATATGTCCATGAAATCTTCCTCTAATATTTAGGATTTCAACTGAAGGGCGTGTGGAAAACAAAAAAAAAGAGCTGCTCGACCAAATAAGCTTACTGCGATATCCTTTCATTAGCAACTCAAAAGTAACGAATGATTTGGAAAAATATCACTTTAAAATTGTGAGCAAGCGGACAGTTTCTTGGCCGGTAAAAAACGCCTTTGCTTTGCTCATGTACCCCTCACTGAAAACAGTTAATAAGCGTAATAAATAGGCAAAAGCGAATTGAGTTTGCGAAACGCTACCTAAATGAGTCGCCAGAGTTTTTGGCTCGGATGGACGGAGGTGAGGCGGAGAAAACAGAGCGGACTAAATACTAAATATACGATGAAAACAGTAAAGAATAGTGGTGGAGGAGTTATGGTACAGGGTTGTACATATGTATTTACATACAGCAGGAAGTGTTGAAAACTTAAAAATCTTCGAGATACTATTGGATCAATTCATGTACACAAAATGTGGTTATTGTGAATGACTATAACAATGACCCAATGCATACAGCGTATAATGTTCGAATGTGGCTGGCATTCAACACCATACATCTTAGCACTCCACCTCGAAGCGCGAATTTGAACCCTATTGAGCATTTGTGGGACGAGTTTAAAAGACGACTAAGGACTCATTAAATGAAGACAAAATTGCAATTGAGGGAGACGCTTCAGATTAATTGGGATAAGATTCAAAGTTCCGTCACCCAAAAAAAAAATATAGTCAACTCCATGCCTAACCGACTTAGAGCCCTGCTTATAAGTATTTATATTAGGTGCTCAACCAAGTTTTTGATGAAAATGCAATTTTATTGTGAAAAAATGGTTACAAATGAATCATTCAAAGTATGTATTGTCCATCGCGTGGCAGAGCTCGAATACTGTTACGGTAAAAGTGTTCATCTTTTGAGGCTATCCACGAATCAAGCCATTTTTGATGTCTTCATATGAGCGGGACTGCTGATCAGCCAGACCATGTGCTATTCAACGGAACAAGTAATAATCGGACGGCGCAATATGTGGGGAATATAGCGGGTGGGGTAGGACTTCCCATTTGAGCGTTTCCAGGTAAGTTTTAGCGGGTTTGGCAACGTGAGGCCGAGTGTTTTCATGTTGTAGAATCACTTTTTCGTGCCCCTGCTTATATTGTGGCCCTTCTTCGTGCTCGCCTCAATTGCATCATTTTAAGTCGATACCGTCCCCCAGTGATGGTTTTGTTAGGTTTCAACAGTTCATAATAAATAACACCGACCTGGTCCCACCAAATACACAGCATAACCTTCGCAGCGTGAATATTCGGCCGAGCCGACGACGTAGAAGCATGACCTTTTAGTCCCCGTGACTTTCTTCTCTTTGAGTTGCTGTAATGAATCCATTTTTCATCACCCTTCCGCTGGAGCAGTTGTTCACAGGCGAAAAAACGACGCTCAACGTCGCTTGGCTTCAAATCATTAGAAGCCCAAGTTCCTTGTTTTTGAATGATTCCCAACGCATGTAATCATTTGAAAATGGCTTGGCGGGTAACTGCTAATTCTGAAGCAAGCTCTTCTTGCATTTGGCACGGATCCTCATAAAGCAATGCCTCCAATTCAGCGTCTTCGAAATCGTAGTCTTTGAAACGACGGAATCAATCACGGTACGTTGTTTCACTTAGAGCAGCATCTCTGTAACCTTTTTGGAGCTCTCGATGCGCTTCAGCCGCCGTTTCCTTCGAATTAAAGAAGAAAATCAACACTTCCCGCAAATGACGATTATTTGTCACAAAATCAGACATATTCACACGACCAAAAGTATATGACGCCAAGTCAAAATGACTCATGTGTCAAAACGGTTTGTTTACCAAGTCTAAGTTTGGTGTACTCGTATGACGTTTTAGATATGTCAAAATTGACCAGCACTTACTGCTGGAGCCACCTATTGACCTATTGAACTTAGTTGCGCACCTAGTAACATAAATTATTTTATAACATTTCTGTTCTTTATTTTATTTTTTGTTGTTTTTCGGAGACTTTTGGAACAGGATTTTTTTGATTCTACGCACATTCTTTATCAAATATACTAGATAACATATTGATATGTTCAAATAATTTTTTGGTTTCTGTTTTATCCCATAATATTGCATAATTTTTTTTAAAGATTTTTTTTTTTATAATTGCTCTTTTTATGGTTAGAAATATAAACCGCATTGCATCTGTACGATGAGTTTTCTAACGCGGTAAACGCAATACATGTATAAGAGTAATGGATCTACAGATGCAGAGAGCATGGCAAAGCACCAACAAATGCTAGATCGAGTTGTGACCGATTTATGGAGAAACTAACTAACCGTTGTTGATGATTTCGCAGCCTGGACAGTTTTTAGGTCTCAGCAATGCACTGCTGGGGACTTACTTACCTACACCGTATACCGTAGTGGTCAGAGTGGTTCAGTGGTTTTGTGGGTGGCAGTGGCTCAAGTGGTAGTGGACTGGCTTCCAAATTGGAAAGTTCGGTGTTCGAATCCCAGCCTCGCCCGAAAGACATATTCATTTTTTCAGTTAAGGAAAATCGAGTTAGATGAATAGTTGACTAGAAATCAACATCAAGCTAACTTCCGCTAAGAATGCTGGATGCCACCCATGGATCGAAATAACCACTGAACCCAAAATCTTTCTTTCTCTCTCTATCCCATTTTCCAAAAAAACTTACCACATGCTGAGACATTATAAATGTATAAAAAAAAAAAAGTTAATTACTCAGCCAGAGATCTGAGTTTAAGGCCCGGCGGCGCACCGAAGAAGCAGACTAAATAAATTTTGACGTCACCAACCTTTGGCTATTAACATTTTTCATTCTCTGGCTGTACTTTATCGACAAAATGGTAAAAGGAACAACACATCGAGAAGGAGAGCAGGTCTACAACTGAAGTGGCCTACATGCGGCACAATTTTTTTTATTTATTTTGTATGTGCATATGTATGTTTAAATATAACAAAGTAGTGCAAGTAAATTATATTCGTGACGAAGATGCTCGATTCCTATTGATATAGAGCAGAGCAGAAGACCAGGATAAAGTAAGAAGAAACAGCAGAATGCCCGTGGTTTTGGTAGAAACAAAAAGATGAATTCGAGAAACAAACAAGAAGACGAGATATATGAGTGTTTTTTTCGGTTAACGAAAAGAGCTTCAAAGCTAAAGAAGCTAAAGTAATATTTTAAATTACTCCGAGAAGAATTACAGCAGACCTTGTGGTAAAGCGCATATCAGACTACTTAATGAAAAACTTAACAAATTACAACTCGTTTCCTAAGCGGGGATCTATAGAAGAGGTTGAGACGGTATGAAGTCGAGAATAATAAGTAAAGGAGACTATAGCAACTCCATTAAAGATCTTCCTAAGCCTCTACACAGCATATCTAGAATAAGGTACACTCCCACCTGTCCTAGCTTGGACACAGAAAAAAAAAACCGAAGCAACGCATAATAACAGAAGGATTCCACAAGGATCAGTTCTAAGTCAAATTCTATCAAGCATAATGTACTAAGGTATACCCACGAATAATGATATTAACGAAAATAATTCCTATGTCGATAGCAACGACAAAGATAGGCTCATGCATGGGAGGAAAAAGGTCCGTTTCCATAATGGTCTTAGCAAACCGAATGGCTACCGAATTCGAAGCAAAATGTACATCATTGAAACAAGATGAGTAACAAACGACCAGCTCTTACTGAATGGCAGTATCGATGGAAAGCCTTAACTAATGATCGTGGACACATAAACTACCTCCCAAGGCCTAGTAGGCTTTTCAGAGACTGCAATACTAGTGCTATTGTGTGAGTGCCCTTAATTCACATTTACGTTTTAACAAATTTATAAGTCACACCTTATTTAAAAGTAACGATTTAAATGACAACTCCGTTACAGTTTTTTAAGTAATTCAACCATAAATTAACACCAAATATGGACTTGACAACTTCTTATATTCAATCACATTTTTCGCAAAGTGAATAAATAGAATTCAATCGATTCAATTATCTCTCCTATCGAACACCTAATAATAACAAAATTCCATTTGTCATTGTTAACCAATGACACACCCCTTTCCAGGCCTTTTTTGGAAAACCTCTATTTAAATTGCAATTGCATTTTTTTCTGCGTTCCAGCGGCTGTTCCGATTAATCCTAATTGCTCATTTTTAACTGACATTTTTGTCTCTTTAAATACGGTACACTGCACCCAATGAATCGAATTCCTGCACTCTTGTCCATGCGTCATTTAACCATCATCCAGTATCCAGTGGCATGGTGCAACGCCCAGGGTGATAAAAATGTCAAAATGCCCACAAGAGCAATATATTCCATTCGAACACCCATTTTTGACATTTCTTAAATGGTGAACGTGTTCAAGAGATCAGTTATTTTTTTTTACTCTTTCCACTATCACAGTGCAATTAAAATGCATAAATTAAATTTGGTATCCAATTTGATTCGCTCGCCATTATTCTTCTTGCAAAAGCAACGTAACTACCAAAACACAAAAATAAAATATCTGAAAAAACGTCAAGAGAAATCATTGATCTGAAGCCAAACCTAGAACCATTTGTGTTGGAATTGTGTCTAATAGTTTTTGACTTGGGTTTGTTTCAGTTCAAATTGATCTGACCAATCCTTTCCGTTGAAGATTTGTTTGAATTTGTGGTAGTAAAGTTGTCTGTGGAGTTTGAAAAACTGTCAGTCATTGACGTAAGTGTATCAAGGACAAGATCATAAATCAAAGCCCTCGTATCTGTTGAAGGACCAGTGTGACTAATTAGGGACAAAAAAACTTATATGACCATTGTTGTTTATGTCGTTTATGGGTGAGTACATGTGTGTAGCAATTTGTTTCACCTATAACGGTAGTTTTTGTAAGGTTTTCAAATTTATATGAATGGTGGCAGGTTGCTGCGTTGCAAAGGCATTTTCCAATAAAGCTTCAATATGTGCTTCTTACTTTAAGTATTTGTTTGTAAACATACATAGTCGTATACTCTGTCAAAAAATTATCACCTCTTAACCAAAATTAACATAAAGGCATAGCTGTCCATGGCATTATATTGGCGATGCTTTAAGTTAGCGACAGATCAAAAAGTTATAAGTAGCATCTTGTGAACATACCATATTGCTTTTAAGCCGGGTTGGAAAAGGAACGGAGAGACTACAAAATACCTTGCAAATATTTATAGCTAGACACTCAGCGTATTACATGGCGCAACCTGTGAACATGCAGATGAAGCACGATATAGATTAACGTTTCATCACAGATAAGAACATATTTAATTGCTATTCTTCGACATATTCGAAGCTGAGGTCATTTGAGGATTCTTACTTGTAGAAAAAGAGGTGGGAGTAGAGGAGTCCCAACGAAGCAACGGCAGTCACTATAATGAAATACTCCCCTCATCATGCAAACAGTCTCGGGCATAAAAGATTTTATTATTACTAGACCAGCTAGGGATACAAACACAACGACCAGCAAATGAGAAACGTTCAGACTCTTTACCAACCAAATGCAGTCGAATAATTAGCGGGGGCTTAAACTGCTCCAAATTAGACATTATTGCAATCAGCAAAGTGTGATGTGATGGGCCTGTTAAACAAAGAATGAAATGTTTTTGAGCTGATTATTTGATAAATGTTATTGGAGGCAGAAGCAGTGCTGATTCGGATTTCAATATGTCGCTAAAATTGGCCAACATAATCATAGCATGTGCTCATGCCGACACAGAGGAAAAGAGTGCCTTCAAAAGTTGCTTAACGAGCTTTTGGAACTAATCGACACTACAACGGGGAGAAATGACATGCGTTTCCCTAAGCTCAACTGAACACCCGGTATTCTGGATGTTGAAACATCTTTTGGAGTTAAACTTGACTTGGAGGACGACCTTGTTGCTACTAGATACAAATGTGGATACCCTGGAATTTCGATGTCGAACGTGAAGTGATTGATGGTACTGCAAGTGGGTACCGTACCATTTTCTAATCGAGTTCCTTAAAATTTCTCCAGAAGTGATTTACCCCTCCCACACTACGCATGAGATCAGCAGTGATATTGAAAGACTACGATATTCACTCAATAAGAAGCATTAACGATTGTACATATACAAGCTATGTAAAGAAATTTCAACCGTCTAACGCGATTTGTGTAGGATTGTGCTAAGGGGAGTTAGCTGTTGGTTAAAACATAGGTCCAGCCCAGACTGTGGTATCACTGGAAGTTGAATAGAAAGTGTAACCCTTGATGGAAACCATCAGACGTTATGAAACGAGTTTCACCATTTTTAATAAAGATGATAAAGCAAAACAAGACAAAAAAAAACAAAAAAATGTTGATAGTCTGAGCCCTAAGCGACTGCATTAAATCTCTTGTGCAGAACAAAAAGCATATTATAGAGAATAACTAATTTCTTGATTTGAATCAAAATATACATACCTATGTACATATGCATATGTATAGGCTGATTTTCTTAGGGTACCTGAAGTTTTCTTTTGAACAATTTGAACAACTAATCCCTTTTTCTTTCTTACGTTTTAACTTTGGCGTTGACAAATTATTTAGTCACTCCCTGAAAATTATATCCTGTAAATTGGCATTATTTGCGGTCACGCAAATTTTGACTATTTTATCGATATTTTGCAACATATTTTGTAGAGTTTCTTCTAAAATTCCGGTAATTTCGTTGCGTGCATGTGTTGGTCTTAAGTTGTTCGAGGGACCCCTGGTTTGTTGGCATGAAATTTGGAAATAACCCTATAAGGAAAAGTCAGACGGGGTCCAATCAGGTGATCTTGGTGGCCAGTCGAAACCATTATCTTTTGAAATCACTCGATTAGGGATTATTGTCTTTTATAAATCGATTGTTTCACGACCACCATGGCATGCTGCTCTATTTTCTTCAAACTAGTAATTCTACATCCAATTTTCGTCCAGATACCAAAAAATCCCGTATCAATGCCATATATCGCACTCTGTTGACCATAGCGGTCTTGCCATTACCATCTTCGAATAAGTAAAGGTCAATGACTTTTTCAGAGCATACATCGCATCAGTCTGTAAATTGTGGTGAATGTCAAGGCGCTGAAAAAATTATTAAGGCTGCCACACAGCGCAAAATGAGCTTTATCGGTCATGATCACTCGGCCCCATAAATCATATTCACAATCAAGGATATTTTACATGTTTCAGGCGTATTAAAGTCAACACGGCTTATCAAGCAGCAATAATTTTGGAGCCATTTGCACCTTATTACGGAAATTGTGTAAATGAACCTTTATAATATTCTTCATAGTTGACGACGATATGAAGTTTCTGCATCTTGGTCAGCATCGACTTTTACAGCATCAATGGTCTCATTACTTTGATGTGAATGGGTTTTAATCATTGTCTTTGATCTTACCACACTACCAATTTCATTGAATTTTGTCACTAAACGCCTAAGGGGTTAGGCCATTCTAGAGGCCATAACATAAATAATAATTTATTTAAAAATGGTGACTATGCAGCGTTTCTCAGATGACCTTACTTTTTTGGAAGGTTCAACGGTTGTACGAACAGATCCTGTGAACTTTGAATTATGATGAGTCACTAAATTTTTTTTATTGTACATAATAGCAGCTAGAGAAGTACGTAGGATTTTTTTGATACATGGATTTTTGGCCGAATGGTGCACTTCCAATATAACAAAGTAACTATGCCATATAAAAAAAATCCTATGTACTTATTTAGACAATATATTTTCAAAAATCTAGTTAAAATTCGAAGTGAATTGGTTTAAAATTGTTCAAGTTATGGGAGCGGGCAATTTGAAAAATGCAGTTTGGAAATAAACGCGTTTAAAATTTTAAGTTATAGAAAGCCAACCAGGCGGCCTTGTATTGTACTATACTTTGAAAAACCAGTACTTCGAGATATTTCCCGGCCATAGTATTTTGGGATATCATTTTTGAGGTCCTAAGGGACCATTGAAAGGAATAAAAAAAAAACGATTTTTTGAAAATCCTAGAGTGGCCTAACCCGTTAATTGTTTTGACTGTTGGCACTGCTGCTAGACAGCGATATTTTCTTCTACACGCACATTGTGCAGAAGAGAGGACTGATTTTTCAAATAAAATTCAATAAATTCAGTTCTTTCGTCTGGCGTGTAGTGGTCCATTGTAAAAATTACACAAAAATGAAGTTTCTAACACAATGTGTCAAATGTCGATTAGAAAGTTCCAAAATTTTACTTTAACATCAGGTGTAAGAAAAACAATATATGTATATGTAGATGATCTTAAGGACTACAAGACGAAGATCGGAAGAAAAGATGTTTCTATCGGAATTATTAGTAAGCATAGCCTCCTAAGCAAATTACTAAGAATATATCTGTTAAGTGACTTCATTGTAAGCCAACATTACAAAAGACAAAAATAGATTTGGAGTGCTTGAATTGGCGATATTATCTTTTTTGTCAGTATTCAAATTTTATGGTCATATATTAAGATTGTAATTGGGGGAAATTAGGCTACGTTAAGTTGATTTAACAGTGTATGCTCATGTATCATAATTGTCGGTGCACATATAATCGCCGAATTGCTCTTACAGAAGAAAAGTCTTTCTCATACTACATAACCTCAAGCCTTCTATTATAAAATGATCATATATACTATTAGTACTAAACCATGGATACGCCTTCGCCCCTAAGTCTGTGCTCCAAGTGACCATCTGTAACTTGAAGAAAAAATAAAAAAAACATCAACGACCGTGCAACTAGTGCAAGTATCCACCTTAACGGTAGAAAAAAACGCAAACTTCAGACACCCCTGCGCGCACACCCAAGTCAGTGTGCCGTTATTGGAAACCCAGACCGCCATAAATTTGTTGGTTGTTACAAAATCGCAATAAACTTGATCTTACTTGCGGATTGTGAACACGAGCGCAGTATTCGGATTGAGTACGCCACCACCAACTCCTATCTATTGTATCTGCAACGCTCTTTGCCTCAATGGAAGCAGGTTTAAATTCCATTTCAATTACTTCATGATCTCTATAAAAATATCTATAGTACAAGTTTGCTGTCGCTTACTTGTAACTACAGCTAGACAGAAATAAGAAAAAACAAAATTACTGAAACAGCTTAAACCGAAAAATTGTAACCTGTTGATTGTTGGGCCGATAAAAAAAAATTCACCTCAATCTTGTTCATTTTTATTTCATCTACTTTTCATGGATTTGGGGCTCCACAATTGGGAGCCAAGATACAAGAGACAATCGCTCATATTTTTTGGGTAAAATAAATTTCAAAAGTCAAATGATTGGTAATCCATAATATTTAAAGTTTCAGAGTTCATACTTTTGTTCCTTTATGTTGGCCAATTAAGAAACGATTACATATTGTGGGTTTGACTTGCAATCAAGCAGTAATCAACTTTTGTTAGAAAATTTGCATGCTTGGCAAAATTAGCCCATAATTCTTTTATAAAAGTATCGCCTATGGTTTATCGATTTTATTTTGATTTCTTTGTAAGTTACTAAATTATGCTCAAATGATCGGCACAAAGCTCAAAACTCCGAAGTGTTTGACTATTCAGAGGTGCACAACCCAACTTTGATTACTTCCTTGTTGCAGACGGATTCAAAATCCAAAAAAATAGATGCAGACAAATAAGACGCAACTAAGAAGAAAGTTCCACAAAATGTTTTTGCTTTCAAAGTTCTAGAGACAGCTCAGCCTAATTTGTGCAATTCTAGAAATTCTAAATTAAAACATATTTGGTGAAAGCAAGAATCCAGAAAAAATCTGCTTCTTTGTTTAAACAAAAACAAAACTCCACATACATTCCTGGGAATACGATAAAACGTAAACAGTCAGCTCAATAATTAGAACAGGGGTTTGACCACGCCGACCAAATCAAAACATAATTTCTGGGCAAAATGATCACTTTAGGAATCACAAGGTATTTAAAGATACTGTTTTAAGAATCCTTGTGAAGTTAATATCTTTAAGAGATAACGAATTAAACTACATAAAGAGACGATGCGCTGTTAGCAGGCGGAGAAAATTGTGACCACCGATATTATTTTTCAATCCAAGTTCAATAGCAGTTAATCCATTTAATCATTCAGGTTTTCCGAAGTTTAAAAAGCTAAAAATAAAGTCTTCAACAGCTGCTCAATAGTTAGTGCGGAAGTCGTATATACAGGGTGTCCCCTAATTCGTCAACGATAATTTGGAAAATGATTCCTGGGCATATTTTAAGAAAAAAATCGTTCTACAGTAAGGGTCTACCTCCAATGTTGACATCATTTATTGAGGATTTAAGAAAAGGTTAACTTTGTTGTACCCTGACCCATGTTAACGGAAATTGCTCTGTTAGTACTAATGGTAGAAACTTCGTATAGGACTTTATTTTTAGAAGAAATACTAGCCTTTATAACGGCGTTTAAATAAAGTTGATATCTGTAGGCGATTTAAAAAAAAAAAATCTGCTACTTTCACAAAGACTGGTTTTAATGAATGCGCATTGCGCACCTTGTATACATGTTTCAGCATTTCCAACAAGTAAATAAGCCCCGCTAATTCGAGCCCTGATAGCGCGATTTTCCCGGTTACCTTAGTCTATTTAAGATCGTGTATCACACATGATGGGATCAATAAAGAAAATGCCGAACAGTGAAGCGTGTTTCTATTTCCTTCTCCTTCTACATATCTTATTTGAGTCTTTAGATATTCAATTTCTAAGCTTGTTCCATTTTCATTGTCCATGCTAATTTCTGACTTTGAGGTCACTTTCCCACGAAAAATGCCTAATTAACGTAACGTTTTACTATTTTTTTCTTATGAAAGTGACAATAATAAAAAAAACATCATCATCAAGTTTGCACAAAATCAGATAGATTTTCTGATACATGGGAAAACCTGAAAGAGGTAAAAAAAGGAATATATGATGTTTTACCAACAAAAGTTGACCACACTTAGTTCTCGAGCAATTACTAATTTTCCAATATTTTTTTTAAAATTGCATAGATATTAAAGAGTTTTAAAGCATGCTCGTTTGTACCTTAAAAGTTCTCAGAAAGAGTTAGGTTTGGCATTAGAAGGCCTACTCGTATTTCGAAAATTTACCAAACAAATAAACGATTAGAAAAAAATATTAATTCATCAGTTCAAGCTTTTACGCTAAGGTTACAGATGCGTAGAAACGCTATTTGAAATGTCTGCGTTTACAAACCAAGAATACATAGACATTATTTACGTTTATGGGCTATGCAATGGAAGTTCAACTAATGCGTGACAAAGATATTGTACAATACCATGAACTTTATCCTAACCGACGACTTTCTAGTAAAGGAGTATTTGGGAATACATACGAGTATGTATCGAAGGCTTCGAGAAACGAGATCAGTTTTAAATACACGACTGAATGCGGGAGCTCCACAAGTAAGAAAGATTTCGGCTGATGAGAGAATACTGAAAGCTGTTACAACTGATCCATTAATCAGCATCAGACACTTAGCTTTGAAATTTAATGCTTCCAAACATAAAATTTCTAATGTACTGCATGGAGAAAATCTTTATTCACACCATCTGCTCAAGAACTGTTTAACGGTGATTTAGAAAAGACCCTTGAGTGTTTTTAACTGGTTGCTGGAGCGCAGCTTGGATGACAACGAGTTTATTGGCAGAATTCTTTGGACGGACGAATCTCAATTTACAAGAGATGGGATCAGAAATTTTCATAATCTTCATACGTGGGCTGTGGACAATCCATATACAAGCAGACATAAATCATTTCAATTCAGCGTCAATATGTGGGCAGGTGTAGTTGAATACAACTTAATCGGCCCCTTCAACCTACCACCTAAGCTGAATTCTACAAACTATCTGGAGTTTTGCCAAATGATTTACGAGAAATATTGGAGGACATTCCACTGATTCAATTAGCTTCAGGACGGTGCTCCAGCCCACTATGGTTGTGAGGTAAAGAATTGGCTAGATTAAGAGTTCGGTAACCGTTGGATAGGAAGAAATGGATCAGTTCACTGGCCTGCAAGATCTTCTGACCTTACAGTATTGGATTTTTTTGTATGGGAAAGAATGAAAGAATATGTTTATTCAGCCAAAATAGCAACTTTAATTGAATTGGAAGAGCGTATTCTCGAAACGTCATCAAAAGTGAGGCAGCAGTTAGCATCAATAAACATTCGAATTGATGTCCAAAAACGGGCTTTAGCATGCATACAAAACCAAGGAGAATACTTTGAGCCCCTGTTATAACGATTTTAGTACACACATAAAAATTATCCAAAACCACATAAAATCATTTTTTGGAGCTTAAAGCAAAAAAACTTTCCTTTTTTTTGAATTTCTTCTGCTGCAGGTTTTCCCATGTATCATAAAATCTATGGGTTTTTGTGCAAACTTAATGATAATTTTTTTTTATTATAAGACAAAAATAGTGAAACATTATATTAATTATTCTTTTTCTGGAGAAAAGTGACCTCAAAATCAAAAATTAGCAGAAAAATGGAACAGGCTTAAAAATTGGATATCTGAAGACTCAAATAAGATACCAACTTTATATAAACGCTGTAACAAAGGCTAGTATTTCTTCTAAAAATAAAGTCCTATACGAAGTTTCTACCATTAGTACTAACAGAGCAATTTCCGTTAGAATGAGTCAGGGTACATCAAAGTAATCCCTTTCTTAAAACCTCGATAAATACTGTCAACATTAGGGATAGACCCTTACTGTAGAACGATTTTTTCATAGAATATGCCCAGGAATCACTTCCCAAATTATCGTTGACGAATTAGGGGACACCCTGTATAAAGAAAACTCTAATTCAAATAGCAACTTTATCTCATCTATTTGAAAGGAAGGCAATTTGAGACTAACAACCATTGCTTACAAGATTTTTTTTTTGCGCCGAGGGAATGTGATAATCTTATATAGACACTATGGTGATCGCCACCGTGTGCTCGACTTACAAGATGCGAAGTCGAAATGTTATAAAGACCAATTTTTTAAAGTTAAAAACAACAACAACACGAGAAGATGGGAAAATGGTTAGCAGTAAACTAGACGAAATAAACTCCAACCAAGAGAAAAGCCAACACACAATTGTGTTCTTCATTAGTTTTAAAAAGCTTTTGACATGACGTGAAAACGTACTAAAACAGCTAGAAAAAGTTAGCTCACGAGGAGCGCTATTATCATGGTAGGAAAGTTACTTACGGAACTAAAGAATCAAAGCCAAAATCAAGGATAGTATAAGCACTGAAACGAATAAAATTTGGAAACTTCAAAGTAAAAAAAAAATATTTTCATAATTCATGTAATTTTTTTTATTTGCTTTAAAACTCTCTTTTTTATTAAATTCATTCACAATTACAAAAAATAAAAAAAAAATTATTTGGATTCCCATTCTTTCCTCAACTTCTTTCGAATGTCCTTCATAAGGTTGGTGACAGTTACATCCGTGATCTTTTTGGACGCTCTTTTCCATTTAGCACTAAAATCTTTTACGTCCTTTGCACACTGCTCACTTTTCCTCTATTTAGCTTTGACCAAAGCCCAATACCTTTCAATGGGACGGCACTGTGGAACATTGGGTGGATTCATGTCTTTTGGGACAAAGTCGACATTTTTAGCAACAAGAAAGCTTAACGTCGCATGAGCATAGTGAGCTGAAGTTAAATCTGGCCAAAATAATGTTGAACCCTCGTGTTTGTTTAAGAAAATAAGTTTTTTTAGGCACTCGTTAATGTACACTTCTCCGTTAATTGTTCCCGTTGTAATAAACGATGAGCTTCTGTGTCCACATTGGCAAATGGCCTACCAAACGAGATATTTTGACCCAAATTTTTCCATCCCAATCGATGTTGTAGATTGCGGAAGAATCTCAGCTTCAAACAAGTTGTAAAACTGCGCACCTGGAAGAGTAGTAAAGTCGGCTTTGACATAAGTTTCGTCATCCAAAACCAAGCACGCTTTCTTGTTGCCGAACAACTCGTATAGCTTTCGGGCTTGTGTTTTTATGAGTTTTTTTTTGGCATTTCAGTAACTTTTGGTATTTTTTGTTTTGTTCGTGTTTTTAGACCGTTACGTTTTTCAGATCTTTGTACCATTGTTTGGTTGGTATTACATTTCCGAGCAACATCTCTGGATGACATAGTACGGTTTTTTACGATGGTACCCACTATTTTCCTGTCCGAATTTGTATCATGTGCTCCACTTTTCTGTTTTCGCTTAACTGTCAACGTCTCCAAATATCGTTTAATAACAGAATCCACTGTACTGCGTGCTATGTTTAAATTTTTTGCGATGAAATGGTTTGGACGCGAAGTATTTTCGAGCCATTTGTCGATGATCTTTTTACGGCGTTTCTCTTGACTCATATTTTATAAATATTTTAAACCGCACCGAACTAAAATCAATAACAAACTGAAACCAGAGAATATACAGACTAATTTGGGTACAAAATGGGACTGCAATTTTTACTCATTGCAAGTATAGCCCGTATTAAAATTTACAGATTTTATTTGTTTCAGTCCTTAAGCGACGAAAATCTCTCAAATCTCTTGATCGGCTTCTTACGTCCATAGTGGTCAATCACAAAGTCGTTGAAAGAGCTAAAAAAAAAAAACGGAATTCAACATAGTCACGTCATGATGTCGTGACAATGGCCTTATAATAAGCGCCGAAAAAATTAAAGTCATGCACATCAGTCCACCACACATTCAAAAATACAGAATTCAAATAAAAATGTACAATTTGGAATGTCTGCACAAGACCCACGATAACAACGTTCAAGACGATTACAACTACCTACAAAACGTATAAATACTTGGGAGTTATTATTGACAATAACTTTAAATGGAATCACCATATAATGGCACAGATAAAAAAAAAATAGGTAAGCCATATCGGTTCCATTCCATTCGTGGCTCCAAAAACTAAACACGCTGCGTTTTGACATCAAACAGTATCTTTCCGTCAACCAGTTTTATAATTTGGAGATGCAATTCAATAATCAATAAACATAACAATAGGACTACAAAATTTATATACAAGTATAGGCCCGAGGCACCAGAACAAATACAGTCGTAGACGATATGAAGCTACATTCAACGAGTTACAGTCACATCTGCTTTACGCCTATGTTTTTGAAAAAAATTTAGGAAATATAAAATGTAGCAGTAATGCATGATATGGTATATGTAAATTTATCAAAACCATATCATCTACAATAACTGTAAACAGTTTTAGTTCCCTCTTATATAAAAGTAACAAAAATGAGTTTAAAGTCAACTCAAAAATTTGTAATCCAAAAAAATATCTAATCTTCTTCAGGCAGCAAACACGCTGTAATACATACTCGTACATACATAAATAACTTTGTTTGAAGCTAATAAATTCAAATTCAGTGAACAGTGCCAATTTTCAAAAAGTTATATCAAATCCCTTCAATAGGAAATCTAATTTTCACACTGCAGTATCTAACACATATTCTTATTTTTATTTGACACCGCTAACCTCTTTATCGACTTTAAAGACCCATTTCACAGAATTTACTGTATCGAAATAAAGTGGTAACTGATACACTAACTACGACAAGTTTGATGCATATGTCGGCAGCGTTTGAACTGAACATTTGAACATTTAGTTATTGAGAAACACAAACAATTTCGATATCATGACCTTGCGTCAACGTACACTTTTATTCAATCACTTCCACCCATCAAAGGCCAAGCTCGAGAAACAAGTCCTATCTAAGGGACTAAAACAATGAAACTAATGACTAACAAAATAAGGAAGTCTGTCGATTCGGTGCTACATAATAAATAAGGTGTCTCTCATTAGGCGCTTCCTATCTTTAAATTTAAATAAAACAAAGTGTGTGTGAGATATCATCAACGTTTTATATTCGTTTAAAAGGCCTATCGATGCCATTATGTATGGAATATAACATCGTTCAAATATCCGCCGCGGCTTCTCTGGGTGGTGCGCATCCGAAATGTCCAATTTTCCATGACTCTGGCGCATAAATCAGGCTGAATTTGACCGATGGCGTGAGTTATGTTGGCTTTGAGGGTCGCTGTGGTTTGTGGCTTATTCGCATAGACCTGCGATTTCAGAAAACACCACACGAAAAAGTCTAACGGGATGTGATGACCATGAACTCGAATCGCTCGTGCAGATTTTCCAATGTGGCATGAGCTGTGTGGCATATAGCGCCGTCCTGTTAAAACCACATGTCGTTGGTGTCCATACCATTCAATTCAGGCTAATACAAGTTAGTATTCATCGACCTATAGCGCTCGCCGTTGACTGTGATCTCCTGGTCAACGTCGTTCTCAAAGAAATATGGACCGATGACGCCGCCAGCCCAAAATCCACACCAAACAGTGACTTTTTCGGGATGCATTGGGCATTCTTGGATCTCATGTAGATTGGTATCGTCCCAAATTAGACAATTTTTTTTGTTGATGTACCCATTCATCCAGAAATGGACCTCATCGCTGAAGATGATTTTTCGATGAAAATTAGGGTCAGTTTCCAACTGCTCCAGAGCCCGTTCAGCGAACACTCGTCGTTTACCTTCAGCTCCTGGGTCAGTTGTTTTTGTACGGGTGCAAGCCAAAGTCAGGATGCAAAATTCGCCAAGTTGTGGTCTGCTTAAGGACGAGTTCTTATGAGCGACGCGAAATCGCCTGCTTCGGATTCTTCTGCACACTCACACGGAAAGCGAGAATGGCTTCGGCATATCTTGCGTTTCGTCGACGTACGGGTATTGGTTTATTTACCTCTCGGTAGTACTATTATGTTGACCGTAATATGGGCGGAGCGCGTGGAACGTTGTTCGAACAGAACACCCATTTTGATAAAACAATTTTATCATGTGCACGTGTTGTTGAACGCTATGTCCGTCCAGTGATTTGGAAAAACAGATTGAGTAAATAACAGCCAATTTGACAGATGTAGCTTTAACAATATGGCCGCTATCAACTGTCAAATTTCGAAAGTCCCTATTGGAAGACCCTGTACTTCAGAAGCAGCAGTCAAATGCAGATCAATAAAGAATAATCAAATGCAAACTTTGTTTTTATGATTATTTAAACATATATTCAAACGTCTTAGAAATGGTAGAACCGGCTTAAATATTTTACATACACTTGCGGTCATAAAAACCGCACCATATCGAAATGATTGAAAAATTGTTAATAACTACGGTAATAATTTTTATAATGAAATGAAATTTTTGTTAAGTACTCCGCAGTAGTTTATAAGTATTTCTATCTAATTTCCATCTGTTTATTGAATGTTTGAATAAAGATATTAACAAAGAAAGAAAAACCAGTTGATCTTCTTATTTTTTTAAAATATTTTAATACAGTCATTGGTTAACAAAATCAAATGATACATTTTTTATGTATGTGTATATAAGATGTTTAGATATGCCACTTTTACCAAAAAATTATCAATACCGAGTTGCTCCTCTTTTGGCGGTTATAACCGCTTTTATTCTAGAAGGCATCGAGTTTACTAGAAGTTCAGTAATATCCCTTGAAATTTCAGTATTCCATACATGCTCCAGAACTTCATTTAGCTTTTTTTTACTCTCTGGTTTATGTTCAGCCACCTTACGTTTCATTGCATGCCACAATTGTTCGATTGAAAAATGCACTTGTCAGTATACGAATCGTACTTTTTTGCCAATGTCAAGCGAGTTTTTTCCATTTTTGTGGTTAGGAAAGGTTTTTTCGCTGGTCGTCTTCCATATAAACCTATCTCCCGTAGCCGTCGGCGTATGGTTTCGGCGCTTAGATCAACTTGATGAAATTCACTCAGCTCTGCTCTTATACGGACAGCACTTTTAAAGCGATCTTTCATGCTAACTCGTTGTAATACATTGTCCGTCTTCTGGGTTTTACGTTTTCGTCCCGAGCCTTTTTTCCTTTCCAGTGGATCCAAATTTTCTTTTTTCTTCATCAGTCGTACGATAGTTGAATGACAGCATCCTATTTTATCCGCAATCTCACGATAGCCAAGCCCTTCTTCGACTAAAGTCAATATTTGAACTTTTTCGTCCCGAGTCAGTTGATGATATTTACCAGACATTTCACTTTTTTTTACTTGTCACCGTCACAACTCAGTTCAAACTGCTTTTTTTTGCACTGAATACGAGGCCGAACTCCGCTATGGTAAATACCCTTCATTAGTATGGGTAAAACCCTTACAATCTGATGTAATTAGGCATTTTTTGAGAACTCATTAGGAGGTGCGGTTTTTATGACCGCAAGTGTAGTTTGGAATACAATTTGGGACTACCACTTTAGCTTACTTTTAATATTTCGATTTACAAAAAAAGTTAAAATTACTTTTCGAATCAAAAACTAGGTTTTGATCGCTGGATACCATGATAAGAGCTATTGCGCTGATGGATCTATTCCTTCAAACATCGTCCGCCTAATGAACAAGGGAGCAGAAGCAGTTGTAAAATATTACATGCCGAAAATACAAATGAAAAAGCAAAAGCTGAACCGTAAGTATTTATACACTCCCGCTGTCTAAGAAACACGGACAATTCTTCGTTTAGTCTTCTCCTCCAAACTACCGTGTGGCGCTTCCATTGTTCCGATTTGAGTTGTTTTTTTTTTGTTAAGTTGGTAAATCTGTTGTTGACATTTCCTCTAAATCTTAGCATCATAGCTTGACATTTGCAAAAAATTACGTAGCCAAGAGTACATCTATCTCTGTGTGTGTTGGCGATTTTTTACAATTTTAGAAATGGATTTAAATTTGCAACAACGAACTTGTATTCAATTTTGCATAAAAAACGAACGTTGGAAATATTGGAAAAGTGCTTCGGCAACGATTCTCTAAAGGAAACGGTCGTTTACCAGTGGCACGAGCACGAGCGGTTCAAAAGTGGTCGTGAGTCAATCGAAGATGATGAATGCAGTGGCATACCATCGACATCGAAAACCGACGAAAACATTGATGAAGTAAAAGAAATGTTGGTCAATAACCGCAAATCAACCATCAGAGAGATAGCGGAGGACTTGGATCCGTCCAAGACATTTTGGTTAATAATTTGGGTTTCCGTCGTGTAGCAGCAAAGTTGGTGCCAAAAGACCTCAATATCATGGCGAGGCTGAATCCGATCCCACATTCATCAAAAGGATCATTACTGGAGACGAGACGTGGGTTTATGAGTACGACACGCAATCTAGACATCAGGCAAGTGAATGGCGTTCACCAAATGAGCCGGTTTTCATGGATTACAATGGTGTAGTGCATCATGAATTTTTGCCAGAGACCAGACAGTAAACAAAGAGTATTACGAGTTTTTGGGCGTTATGAGACGTTTTCGTGAAGCAATTCGCCGAAAGAGACCAGAATTGTGGACAGAAAAATCGTAGATTTTGCACCATGATAACGCACCGTCGCACAGTGCCATCATTATTCGTAATTTTTTGACGAAAAATACAACAAATACCATCCAACTGCCACCGAATTCACTTGATTTGGCTCCCTGTGACTTCTTTCTGTTCAATCGAGTTCAAAAACCACTACGGGGACGGGGAACGCGTTTCAGCAGCCGAGAGGAAGTAATGGAACAATCGCAGGAAGCACTGATGGACATACCGAAAACCGAATATAAAAAAATGCTTCGAGGATTGGATCAAGCGCTGGCATAAGTGTGTTGCAGCCGATGGGGATTACTCTGAAGGGGACAATATAGGTTTAGATGAACTTGCAGTTTTAATTTTCTGAACTTTTCGGGAACTTTTTTATCAAGGTGGTATACATATGTTGAAAATCTTTCTTCCGATCCAACTAGACATTTTTTTTATTTACTGTTCACCAAAATTCATGTTTTAACGTCATACAGGATGACCAGAAATAAAGCTTTTTAAGCGGCATGGAAGGCAGATATTGACCTACTGATATCCCAGATTTGAATTCTCTTTATCTGCATAATTTCAAAAGTCAAGGCAAAATTGATCATGACAATTATTAACGATCATGTTAAATAAATTCAAAATTTCATGAATGTGAACGTGAGTGATGTCAGTTAATACATAGGTTTCAATTCCAACTTTTCATTAACTACCATGATTCGCATTCAACATTGGATTAAAACAACCGTAACTTTGATATTTAGTTTAATACTATTGTTTTACCATATCCTAGAACAAATATTAAATATCAACCCAGACTTTGTCTTGCTAAAATATGAGTAATCTAATCTATGTACCATTCTGTAACCTCCAGTAATGTCAGTTTTCGGACATGGGGTAGATCATATGCTGATTTTTCTTATTCTCCTTCTCTTTCTACATCAGTATACATCTAGTATCTTATGTGATAGTAGGCAAATAGGCAAACGCTTCCTTAGTCGAAAGGAAAAGGTTCCTGCAATCTTCTTAGCTGGTCCTCAACCGGATGTAAAATTTAAATCCTCCGTTGTAAATGATAAAGAAGAAACATGTTTAGTATATAGGAAACATTCGTCTTCTCTATCCTATGTACCTGTATCTACTTTCTCTCCTCAGTACAATATCTGAAAATAGCACTTCAGATGTTTAGCGTAACCTCCACTTGTCATGTATTATACAATGTGGCTACATTTTGTTGCAAAGTAAGTTCTCATATCAATACACCAAACAAGGAAAAGGTGTCATAAAAATCCAATTATCCTTCTTGGTCGACAGAATGTCACATTTCCTGGACAAGTACTCGTATATTATATTCTACACATTTAGAACAACTCTTCAATAATTTACAATACCTGTCATTGCCTTACCTTAACAACTGTCTAGCCTTACTATTTTAAACAGGGGCATATTCGATCATTCGGTCAACCTGCATTTGCCATCTACGGAGCTACGGTCTTAAACGATCTTGTCAAGTCCAAGAAGCATATTTCAAATATTACGAGTATGTATACACATCGATATGCGAGTACATGCATACATGTATGTCAATCCCATAATTTTACTATACTCGTAGACAATCGATTGCTTAGTGTGTTAAGTATTACGCTACCCTTTCTCAGGCGGGTGCAGAGTAGTAAGAGAGATTTCAACATCGCAAATCATGGTGATCTCCAATTGAGTTTGAAATTGCCATAGATGAAGTAATTCGCAACGCAACTCTCAATGAAACTCTGGTATTTCCTGCTGCTATCATGTGAGCCAGTTCAGACTCAAAGCCAGCGCTTTTTTTTTTCTTTCCTTATTTCATGAGAGACTAGTGGAAATGATTTATTGTTAGATAATACAGGCGATTTATTGGTCCAAAACTAATTAATAGGTATTGTATATTGAGGCAACAATGGAACTGAAATGCCATTCACACGAGATTTGCACCACCTAACTTGAGGGTTAGCAAGAGCTTGCAGTTAGACACACCTAATGCCGATTAATGCTTTATAGCACCTGAACTTTGCATGATAATAATTACTCGTTTGATTTGACTATTAAGAAATATTACCGCTTCTGAGTGATTCGAAACTATATCGATCGATTTAAAGGATTGATTCCATTGTCTTTAAACACCTGATAGGATTTTGTGTTTCCAATTGATTAGCGTTGGTTGAGATGAAAAATATGAGGTTGAAAGAATGACTAAGATTCGTCTTGTTGGACAAAAAACCCCATAAATTAAATAGTTTCACATCATCAGGTACCCTCAGTTTGGAATTACTTAATCAGACTCAAAAATATTGTGCTTCTGTAGAACTGAACCCTGAAACAAAAAACGAGAAGATTGCACTACACCCTGAATGACTCGAACTGCAACGAATTTCAGACTGCTATGATTTCCAAACCGTTCATGACAGTGACACATGACACATGACAGATAAACCACAAGTAGCAATCGTTAGAGCCCTCCAGCACCTCAAAGTGATTAAATCATTTGTGTCTCGAACCATAGTTCGTTACCGTGATACTGGCAACGTTGCAAAACGTTATGGAGGTGGTCATAAAAAAACAGCAACATCGGCAGAAATGGTTCGGAAAGTGAAGACTCGAATTGAACAAAATCCGCGTCGAAGTAGAAGAAAAATTGCTCGTGAGCTCAACATATCGTTGGAACGGATGCAACACATACTGAAAAATGAGCTTGGGCTCAAGCCATTGACGTTCCAAAAAGCACACGATCTTACACCGCAACAGAAAACAATTAGAGTCGAAAGAGCGAAGGAGTTGCAACGCTTGCACGAAAGTGGTGGGTTGCCGAATTTGGTTTTTTCCGATGAGTCGCCATTCGTTATCGAGCAATATGTCAACAAACAAAATGACCGAGTTTAGTTGCCAGAGAGGTCCTTGGTTTGTGCCGCCATAACCGCCGATGGTCGCTCTCCGCTCGTATTTTTGGACCGTGGCGTCAAAATTAATGCGATCGTATACCGTAAAACTGTCTTAGAGGCAGTATTGAAGCCTTGGGCAAACAATTATTTCGGTCGGAGACTGTGGACATTTCAACAAGACTCGGCACCGTCTCACAAAGCGCCCGTCAACCAAGATTGGTTAAAAAACAATGTTCCACACTTCATTTCTTCGACACAATGGATTGCAAATTCTCCGGATGCAAATCCGTTGGATTTCTCTGTCTGGGGTATTTTGAAGGCGAAGGTTGGCACTAAAAAATACCAAAGTTTTGACCACCTCAAACAAGCACTTCGCCGGGAATGGGCCAAAATACCGCAAAGCCACTTGCGTGCAGCGGGCGATGCTTTCTTCGGCCGTCTCAATGCCATTATTCGCGCCAAAGGTGGACATATTGAAAACTGCTGATACAATTTGAAAATTGATGTATTTTCCAACATTTCTTGCTTTGGCACAGTAAAATTTATCAAAAAATAAAAAAATTATAGCATTTTAAAAAGTTGGAGTTCGAGTCATTCACCTTGTATGCCGAGAAAGTGTAATGGCCCTGAAGACAGTAGTTAGCAGTCTGCAAACATTTCTACTGATAATCTACTTAAATAATAAATAGCCATATTACGAGTACCTATAATTATTCTGCCGAGATATTTAAATGTGTAATGCTTTCATTTCCTGACTGAGAACGCATTTGCTGACCGGAACTATACGCAGGTCTGCGTTTGGCTTTACTGTCGCAGATATTTTACTATCGTTCATTCGTATAAGAATTGTGTATACAACCACTGGAAAATAAATATAAGCATTTCCAGCTAACGAGTAGTGAAGTGTGGGTTTAACGTCCTCCACGAAGGGCATCAAAGCCAATCCCGTATGCAGCTAAAACAAAGCGTACGTTGACGTATTAGTTCCAGAGCTCATTCCTACAAACACCGTTGTAGAATAGACGGGGTCTAATCATAACCATGCAAACACAAAGAGCAAAGAAAAGTTGACTTTAGAATTGTTGAAGATGTCCAGTAAAGTGTCAACTAACATGAACCATAGCAATAGACACGGCATTGCGGAGAATCACTTTTCAATCGGAATTCTGTTCACTAGCATCGTTTTAATCCACAAATTTAGCGGCGCTATTTTGTAAACTTAGTCATACAATGTTACAAATTTAGCTGGAAAGAAGATATACTATGTAATGTAGGCATTATTACATATATTATGATAATACGATATTCCAAAAGATAGTTTTTTATCCCATTGCGCTTGCTAATACCATAGAAAGTAATTTGAACATTAACACCACCACCACAGGGGATTTACCGCAGCATATTCTTAATATTTTAATATAAGCCAACCCGATGCCAGTCCTTGATATTGACGTGTCCGAATTAGAAAACAAAAATTGTGGCACTAGGGCTGCAAATGGACGGATGGTGTTGCGTCTGTATGAATAATAGTCGGGCGCTTCCCGGAACACAGATGATGGACACATTGAGCTTAACTTGGCCTGCTCTATAGATATTTTTATTCTCAGTTATAATATATTTAAGCTTCATCTCATCTTGCTTTACCCGTATAATAGAAGAGGCCAACAACTTGTGACTTTTAAAAAGTTTCATCTCATGGTGAGGCTTTTAACGCCTTGTAACGCCCTCAAGTTTTCTCCTTTCGATTCAACGACCACAACAGTATATAGGATCAATAGAGCAGCAAACATTTTCATGCCAAAAATTTGAATGGCTCTAATGCCGAGAAGTGAATAGTTCAATGTGGGCTCAAATAGTCTCTCTATAAAAACTGAATAATGCAATTAAAAATTGTTTCCCCCACCTGCAATCGATGGTGTTGTTGTCGGTCATCTTTTAATCGCCGATCATCATGGTTAGCTTTATTTGTCAATAAGAAATTAACTCTCTAATGCATTTCACTGTGGCACTGTGGATTCTTAGACGTCCTCACATATATACTTCACGTAACAGTTTTTAGAGTTTTTCCAAGCGAGGACAACTTGTACCAGCAATCTGCCACCACAACCCACATTTTTTGATTTGGTTTGGTCAGACAGCAGATGAACTGTAGATTCATTCGCAGTCCCCACATTAAAAAAACCACACCATGCGATTGAGAGGGCACTTGCTCACGGTACATTCTCGTACGACAATCATCCCAATTTTTTCCGAATTTGCAAAGCTGCAAGCAGATATAGTTGATTTAACTACAAATGTAGATAGGTGACATTGAACATGCCAATATTAGAAAAATAAAACACGCATCGATATGGATTTTGCAGTTCGTACAGTTGAAAACATACGAATGGAAGTAACATTCCTCTGCCCTATTCAATGGTTATTTGAATAATAAACTTATCTAATTCGATAATTTTAGAAAGGAAGATTAATAACAATTTTTCGATAACAACAATCTCAACGCTAATATTAAACTTCACAACGTCGCAAAATTTTTGGCTACAGTCTCTTGAAAAAAGAAACTGTGGTAAAGGGAAAATGCGACGAAATGAAGTACAAAATCGAAGTTATGTATGAAGGACTACGTCAAATTAATGACCGATACAAAAGCGAGTAATGAACCTTTTCGAACTCAAACAACCGTAAAATATCATCAATTTATCCACTCTTAAAAAAGTAACAATCATAATAAAAGATGTTTACGATCTCTACTCACCCTAGTTCAGCTCTGTAAATTACTACACCTTAACTAATAACAATAATTGCATACAAGGGAACAACAAAGTGTAATAAATAATTAGGCACACTACATATACAATACAACAACTCAGCCCCTTTCATTACATCCCCACCGCAGTCAACATGAATTTCAATCAAAAAGCCAACAAACCGCGTCACGAATTCGCCATAATTTCAAAACAGATAACCATCATCTTCAACATCATCGAAACCAAATAACAACATCGCCGAATCGGCTATAGTAAGTTCCCACATAATTGTGTGGCCATAAGTGCACATGGAAGCTAGACATAATTATACTTCACAGCTTAATTACCGCTACATACTCGTATCTATGTACAAGTACTCGTATAATCATATTCAGTTGACCTGCAACAGAGCCTCAAATTAAAATTCCGTGAGCTTTCAGAGTATCGAATGTATGTACTTGTAGCAAGTCCGTCTTACATCAAACCTGCAGATGAAGCCGGGAGGCAAGAAGCCTAGATCGCACTTGCTGATGGGAATTGCTAGCCCATAGTCATTTTTTTTTTCTTCCACATATTGCAACGAGTATGTGTGTTTTTGGTGGTCAGGTGAATTATTTTTTCGACATACACACATATGAAGCCGTCATTCAAAAAAAATCCTGGGGCTACTCGTATCACTGAGTGCCTTTTCAAAACAATTACAATGGCTCTGAGGAAACACTAGTCTAAGTTGCGAAAAGATTTCTTTTAATTATGACCGCAGGCCATAATTCTATGTACATGGGTAATCAAAAAGAAGAACATAAAATA
Source organism: Volucella zonaria (assembly GCA_963966105.1). NCBI lineage: Eukaryota > Metazoa > Arthropoda > Insecta > Diptera > Syrphidae > Volucella > Volucella zonaria. The sequence continues at coordinate 165,049,747 of OZ014532.1, forward strand.
AGAGATATAACACTTCTTCAATATCCGGTTCGAAGGACCAAACAATCGGATGCGAAAGAAATAGCCAAACGCCCCAAAAATGATGCTATATGGCGTAAAGTTATATTTTATAAGAGGACTACCCTTTCATAACCAAATAAAGATACTTCACTTGCTAAGAGCGGGTGAAGCCCATTAAAGTGAAACTTCGGGTTCATAGTAACGGTAGGTAGTCAGCTACAAATGCATATTGCTGTCATATGCTTCTTTTTTTTTTAATTTATGTGCTCGCAGATACTCAACGCGCCACGATGAGTGCGTGTGAAAATCACCGTAAACAGCTACCACCGCCAGTCGTTCAACGAGTCGGTCGGTCTTTTGAAGACCGTTTTGGGAGGTGGATATGATGTATGGCAATAAATAAAAATTCTCCATTTGCACCACTGATAACAAACAAAAAGCTAGGTGAACCGGAGTGCCGCAGACTTGTCTGTACTGGAATTTTAAAGCACATACTTGTGGTTCAACATGAGTTGACTGTCGAAAATCTAAAAATAAAAATAAAAAATCCCGAAACCGCTGGCATTTTTGGTGCCAAACTAAACAGAAGCGTGAAAGCAAAAGTTGTCCCCTAGATACGCGATCGGCATAACAAACTCTTATATGAGCATGTGTGTGTTAAGTAGAGCGTGCCATAGTCTATTTAGTAGTTCTCCTTTGCTCGCGTCTTCTTTGTTTTTGTTTACATTTTCTTTTTCCTCTTTTTTTTGCATTTCATTTTTGTATGGCGTATCGTATCGTATTGTATGTTATGTGATTTTTTTTTTTATGCGCCTTTGGCAATTTTAAAAGAGCCAAGACGTAGTGCTCGCTGATATTAATGTTCGTGGTAAAGCACTTCACGCTACGCTTCGAAAAACAGTGATTCAATGGAATTTTATAATTTTGAATGAGCATTTACCAATTTCGGTTAATAGATACTCATAACAGATCATTTCAAAAGAGATAAGGAAATAATGTCCTTTATGAGTGTTGGCAATCGATAAATTGAACCATAAAAGAAGTTGGGCAAACAATTTATGATTTCCACCCTCATTTCTGTATTTCATTGCAAATGAAGCCCAATATTTCAGTACCTCTTCTACATTTTCTCATTTTAATGTCAACTATCACATTGCTTCACACCCAGCTAACTGCCATTGTCATTCGGTTGCCAATATGCTCATAATCTTCACATCATCAATTTCCCACATCTTCAGTTGCACGAAATTTCAAATAAACAGACGATCAAGATATACTGCCAAATCAAAATTCCAGCAGTGGCTGATCTTAAATAAGAAACTGTCAACCATTTAATGTAAGACATTTAGCATACACCTTACAGAAAAATCGTGATGAAAGTGAATGTTAGACATCTATGTAAAGTGTCAGTTAGTTGAAATGTCTTCACCTTAAGTGCCAAATGCAGTTCACAACTATTGCTGTAAATTTGTCACGATAAATGGCTTTTGCGTGACATGGAGCCTCAATTTGAAAGACATTTTATCGTAAAGCATTTCTTTTTTCCAATTTTGTAAAAACCAAAATTTTACGCAATGTGATGACTCAATAAGGCATGCTTGTTTTTTAAACGCTCCTGACATGTTTTCTAGCAGGATGTCAACAGATCGCTAGACACTATAAAAAGCGACAAGATATCTTTGCTATCGACTTCAATGCTGAATGAATTGAATCACGTTGTTAAGACTTCTGCAGGTTTGGGTTTAAGTTTAAATAGACTGTTTTGAGCCGATTGGACGTAGTATGAAGAAGTACGAATATGAAGAAGGTTCATTTCTCACTGTTTCGGAAGTATTAAATATATGCTTCAGCATAATGCCTGAAACAGATGTGTAGTAGTACTGCTTGCATACTGCGTGCAGTAACGCACATGACACACATGTGCAGTACAATATGACATTTCATCGCATTGAATTTTAATCTTTTCCTCAAGTTTCAACAATATATTTTTCGAAAAAATATTTAGAAGTCCATTACCGTTTTCACAAGACGTCGAAAGCCTTAAAATGTACTAAATTGTACTAATTTACAATTACAATTACAGAAATTATATCGGGCTTGAAGTAAGATTAGAATTTGAGATCTATTGCAGCAACACGTGTGTTTGCTTGTATAGAAAACAATGTTCTCTAATTTTGCTGCACGAGTTTTACTGCGCAGTTGTTTCAGGCATAATTCTTTTCTTCAGAGTATCCCCTGCAAACCAATAGCTAGTAACAATTAATCTGCTGCTGTACATATATATTGAGTAAAGAGTGTCCCATTAAGACCGCACGTTTTGAATTTTGAAGAAAAACGCAGGGTTTATTTGAAAAGTTTTGATGTTTTTATTTTAATAAAGAGTGTAGACATGGAGGGTATGTATGGAACATAATATCCGTTAAATGGCCGCCTCTTGATTGATGGCACACGTTGGTCATTTTGATGATTTTATGCGATTTAGAAAATAGATGTTTTAGAGTAAAATAATTTACGCTGTAAACTCTTGAGTTTTCAACGTTATCAAACCGCGCCATTTGCATCAGATCCCATCGATCACCTGCTGAATCCTGGAGCAACTTAGGAAAACACCAAATGCATTTTTTGCACCCTGAAAGGAAGCATTTTCTCATTTGTACTTCTTGGCCAATAAATATTGTTACTCGTATGTTGCATGTACATATCTTCTTATTTATACAACATTTATTAAGGCACATACATATTTTTAAAAATTACATTGATGCGATATTGATGTACGCATATACGAGTATGTATATAAAGGGTGTTTTTTTTTAGAGGAATACAAATTCAATATGAAATAACACACTTGAAACTAATGTTAAGGTCTATGATGTTTTATGCCATTAGCGGTTAAATATAACATCGGGCATATGCGCGCCTCGGCTAGCTCGAATAGCCACGCAATAATGAAGTTTTCGACAACTTTATCGAGCAACTGGGACCGTATATCAGCAATAACACGGCGAATGTTGACTTCCAAATCGTCCAACGTCTCTGGTTTATCGGCATAGACTAGTGACTTCATAGACCTCCAAAAAAGTGATCTAAAGTTGTGAGATCACAGGATCGTGGAGACCAGTTCACAGATCCATTACCCGAAATTATGAGCTCAGCAAATGTTTCCCGCAATAAATTGATGGTGTCGCGCGCCGTGTGGCATGTTGCGCCATCTTCTTGAAACCAAAGCCCTGTTACGTCAATGCCGTTCAATTGAGGAACGAAGAAGTCAGAAATCATGTTTCTATAGCGCTCTCCATTGACTTTAACATTCTGGCCGGTATCGTCCCTAAAAAATTGTGGACCAATGATTCCACCAGTTTTAATTGTTGCAATGGCGTCTCGACAAAGGCTTCTGGGTTTTCTCCACTCCAAATTGGGCAATTTTGCTTATTTACACATCCATTCAACCAAAAATGAGTCTCATTGGAGAACAAAATTTTGCGTTGAAAATGAGGATCAAGCTGAATCATGTTTTTGGCTTCAACTCTTGCACAAGCTTTTAAGCCAAGATCTTTCGGTAAAATCTTCCACAAAGCGGATGGGCATAGCTCCAGCTGCTGTGCACGATGGCGAATCGACTCATTCGGATTCTCCTCAACACTGCGCTCCACAACGGCAATAATTTTTCAATACCAACATACATTAGTACTCCGCTCCGCTAAGTTACTTAAAGTATAAATTAACTTTACTTTGCCACAATTGTCTTTAGCAATACGTCAAAATATGAAATATAGAAAGAAACAAGAAGCACTCACACCTTTAAAACACCTCTCCAGGTCGAAGTCGCAACATGTGTTCCCACATAAACCTTACCAGTTGACACAGGCACTTTAGCTGAAAATCACAACCGACTGGGTGCCAGGCGGCATAAGGCACACTCAAACTGAATTCTTCTAGCCCATATACACCTCAAAGCCATAGGATCACAGTGCCCACCATTATATCTGAGTGCCTAGATTTGGTGTCGCTAACTTTGTTCGTTTTTCCACCATTCAAATACCCAGGGGCATACCCTCTACCTCGTAGAATTTTAGTGTTTCAGGGTTTCATGCACGGCACTCAGACCTGAAATAATTAGAGAGCCACACGATCCGAGAATTTATTACAAAAAGCTGTTGAAACACATTCTACAACAGTGTGGCACCAAGTGTACCAGTACGAGTACAAGTACATCGCTATTGCACGACATATTCCCTCGTGTTAACCACCTTTTAGGTACCCGACTGACTGTATTGACTGTACATACTACACACTCGTATCTATCGGATAAGTTCTTTATCGGATCAAAGTTTTGTGGGAGGCTATTATAAGACAATACTGCCCATGCTTTATGGAACATAAATTTCCGCATTCACTAGAATTAAGAACCTACACGGTAACCATAACTCTAACTCTAGACCTGCTCACATGTGCGCCTCAAGTAACATAATTTATCGAAAACTAATTACGATGTCAATTATGTCATTTAAAAGAGCGTTCCCCTGAGGGGACAGAGCTCCATAAATAACCTTTCAACAGCTCACACTTCTATCCTGTGTTTGTATGTGGAGTAATCCACTCAGGAAACATAGACCAAGTTAATGGCATAATTAGATCACCTAGGCGGCCGCAATTAAACTTACCTTTTGGTTTTTAGTATCACAGAATTGTTGAATGGAAATCAGGGGACACAGGAAACGAATATTTGTCGGGCTGAAATTGAGCTTATTGTTGTACGTCTGTCCGTGGCGCTTACTTTACATAGTGCAGACCTGAAATTGAAAAAAAAAAATTTTATTTATATTAGTTTCCATTTAATTTGGCATGAAGAATAAAATATTGAAAGGTATTCGTATTCATATACGCATGAGGTAAATTAAAAAGCACTGCCAAGTGCTCTTGTGCCAAGAGGAAGTCAACAGTGGGCATTGCTGGGCGTAGATAGTGACATTTATAATAATTGTTTGATCACCAGACATATAACTCAAGCGACATTTGTTAGGAAGAGATACTTGCGAATATGCACGGGTACGAGTATGTTGCATAAGAAAAGTTTTTGTGAATGCGTACTGGGCGACATGCTTTTGCATACCGGACCAGTTGGGCTTGCGGCAAGAAATTGTCATCATTAATGGTGGATTGGGGTTTTCTTTTATTTTTTTTACAATTGTACACATTTTTCTTTGCCTGCCCTGAACGGACTCTGACTGCATAGTTAATTGGTTATCTTCACCAGTATGCACTGTCTTTTTTTTAACAATCCAACGGATGGCAATAAAAGCGAAAAGGAAAGGGAAATCGATTTATGTAGCTTTGTGAGCGCCTTCTTCCGCAATTACGTGAGGGTTTTTGCGTAATACTAAATGACTTACACGTTTTGTTTTTCTCTTCTTTTGATGGATTGTTTTTTCCAAACTTTGTTTTTAATTGCTCTCGCAAAAAAAAAATGTAATTGAAAGAACTTAAAGTTATGTGGTATACCTTGACAGGAAGTTCTGATTTAATATTTTTAAAATAATTTTAGATGTGAATTTTCAGTAATAATATACAGGGTGTCCCAAAAATCAACGTCAACCCGGAAACGTGTGATAGGTCAAGTGGTGTAGGTTATCACAAAATTATAATAACACCACTTGACCTATCACCCGTTTCCGGCTAGACGTTATTAGTTGGGACACCCTGTATATTTGGTATAGAATGGTGGACGAGATTTTGAAAATATCAGAGGAACCAGCACCAAGCTAAAGGCCCAATTAACAAAAATAAAAATCGTTTTTTTACTAAGAGAAAAGCTATGCCTACATTTAATCCACCGAATATAAAGGAAGCTGTACTAACTTGTTCGAGTTCATCAGAAGGTCCAGTTCCTAGATTCCAAATTAAGTTGGAGGGATAACATTTCTGATTCCACAAAAAGACGAGTATAAGTTAACAACAGATAAGTTGAAGAATTCCTTAAAGTATCGTTCCCACGAAACTTTGCACACGCTTCGTTCACACGCTTCCATTCTGCCAACTCAGCGTCTGGGGTAAACAACAAAACAGAAGAGTAATATTTCACTTGCAGTCGAATATCTGGGAAATTGCAAACAGAAAAGTAATAGTGCACCTGCAGTCGAATACCTGGGAAATTACATCGGATGCAAGTTGGAATCGTGGGTTAGGTTTTAAGTGAAAGAATTGTCATAAGTTAGTCTTAAGATTGATGGCATAGAATAAAGTTGTTTTTTTTAAATAAAAAATACAAATAATTTTTTAACTGGCGCCCGAGCAGGGACCAAGTGATTTAGTGCAAGTGTAAAAGTGAAATTATTCAAGTACTAAAGGAGTACTACCTTTCCGTATAAAACACTAAGGTCCTCAAGAAGCACCGTGCACCGCTTGGTTCCAACCCAACCCAACGCTGTGAAGGAAATAAGGCCCCCCAGTAACCCGACCGGATAAAAAGGAGCTAATTAGTTTAGCAGCCACTTCACGCGTAATGCTCATCAGGACTCTAATAGCTTTGTAAGTTTAGTGCTAAGTTAATTTTAAGAAGTGAAACAATTACTTTTTTTTACTCAAATTAAATTTAGTTCTAAGGAAACACGCTGTACTTGTATATAAAAATTTTTTTCTTCCCTCTTTGTGAAGTGAATAATTAAGATTTGTTTATGAAATTTATACTCAATAAGTGACCTATTAATATTTATCAATTTATCAAATTTTATCCTTATACAAATAATTTTTTAACTACACATATCGGAAATTCATAAATTTAAATTTTGTGGAATTTTGTGTAATTTGCGCTCGATATGCCTAACCAAAATTTAATCAGACCCGCCGTACTAAACGTACCCAATGAAAACCCTCCTCCTGCTGTAAATCCTCCCCAACCTTCTGTCGTGACTATTAATGGTGTAACCGCAGACGAGCCCCTTGAACGACTTATTACAGGAATAGTAAATCGGGTTATTCAAAATGAAGGCCGACAGGTTATTCAATCTATTGTCAATCCCAATTCAAATTTATTTCTTGGTACTGACCAAGTAATTAACCCAGAGCTTAGGAAAAATATTAATGAGCTAGATAAAATCCCAGACGTTATCCGTTCTTTGAAAGATTTTACTGGGCAACCAGGAGATTTCAATTCGTGGAAAAAAAGCGTCGACAGAATCCTACAATTTTATGATCACTTAAAAGGCACCCCAAAGTATTTCGGTATACTAAGTGTAATACGAAATAAAGTGGTAGGCCAAGCCGATGTAGTATTGGAATCTTACAATACTCCATTGGATTGGAAGTGCATTTCGCGCTGCTTAGCAATGCACTATGCCGATAAACGTGACCTCTCCACGCTTGAATATCAAATGACTTCTCTCATGCAGGGAAATCAAACAATTCAAGAATTTTATCACGCGGTTTATTCGCACCTATCGCTCATCCTCAATAAGATAGGTTGTATGGAAGTATCAAATGATACTCTCACCATCCTTACGCAAACGTATCGAGATAAAGCTCTCGATACGTTCGTGAGAGGACTAAAAGGAGACTTGCCAAGGCTGCTAGGCATTCGTGAGCCTTCGGACTTGCCGCAAGCACTCCAGTTATGTCTAAAACTGGAAAACCAGAACTTCAGGACGCAATATGCTAACTCCTACCAGCATCATCCACCCAAAGCTAATAACCGCCCACCTCTTCCTCCAAGAAATAATCGAAATCTTCCTCAAAATCAGATTCCATTCTTCCCACAACTAGCTCACATTCCTCAACAATTTCAAAATAATCCCCGTTACCCGAATCCTCCATATTATCCAACCCTACATTTCAATCCAAATCAACATTTCAATCCAAATCAACATTTCAACCCAAATCAACACTATAATAATTTCCAACATTATAATAATCCTCCACCTCGTCCGTATCAGCCTAAACCGCAACCCAAGCCTGAGCCAATGGACATTAGCATCCAAACGCGAGCCATCGACTATAAAAATGGACCGCCTAAACAAAATCAATTTGCTGGAAAAAGACCCCCACAAGAACAGCTAGGAACAACCCATCACCAAAAATATCAGAGGAACTACCATATCAATACGGACGTACCAAATCTACCGTATGTAACGGACCAAAACGACATCTATCAGTACAATGAATATCAGCAATACCTCCAACATTTAGCAAATGAGCAAGCCATTGGCAACGGGGCCTACGAAACCCAAAATATGGCTTATCAAGGAACACCTACCGAACACGATTCTATACCGGATGAATGTACAAATTCTCCACAAACTGAAAACATAATAGATGTCGCCGAAGTGCATTTTTTAGATTGAACTGCTCTTCCTTGCCCTATTTTGAGAGTAAGACGAAGAGCGGAAAAGTATTGAAAATTCTTATTGACACAGGTTCTAACAAAAATTACATAAGATCAGACCTCATTTCAAACCCTATACCAAACAAAAACCCTTTCTTCACTAATACAGTTAGTGGTAAAATAGAAATAACACATCATAAGCTGTTAAATCTTTTCGATATACCAAATTCTCAGTTTACATTTTTCCTCCTACCCTCTCTCAGGACATTTGACGCTATTTTAGGTAACGACACCCTAAAAAATCTTTCAGCCGTTATTCACACCAGAGACAATATCTTGGTCATAAACGATAAAATTAAAATCAGAATTAAACAACATGTTTCCCATGCAGTCAATAAGATCCACGTCAGACTGGATCATATTCAACCGGACTATGGACAAAAACTCAATGAACTTACAGGGACATTCCCTGACTTATTTTCAGAACCTGATGAAAAATTGACTTTTACAACACGAGTAAAAGGTGAAATTCGGACTAACACAGAAAATCCTGTGTACTCCAAAAGCTATCCCTATCCTATGTCACTCAAGGATGAAGTTGACAAACAGATAGCGCAACTTCTCAACGACGGAATAATAAGACCTTCACGGTCGCCGTATAATTCGCCTATATGGATAGTCCCAAAAAAACTGGACGCATCCGGTGAAAGGAAATTCAGAATGGTAATTGATTACCGCAAGCTTAATTCAGTTACAATCGCGGACAGGTACCCAATACCTGAAATCAATGAAGTGTTATCCCAATTGGGACAAAGTAAATTCTTCTCGGTCATAGACCTTAAAAGTGGGTTCCACCAAATCCCACTTAAGGAATCCGATGTGGAAAAGACAGCGTTCTCCGTCAATAACGGCAAATATGAATTCTTGCGCCTCCCATTCGGATTAAAGAACGCACCAGCTATATTTCAACGGGCTTTAGATGACATGTTACACGAACATATTGGGAAAATATGTTATGTATACATTGACGATATAATAATTTTCAGCAAAGACATCGACACTCATCTAAAAGACATTAGAACCGTGTTTGAGACTCTTGCAAAGGCGAATTTGAAAATACAATTAGACAAATGTGATTTCTTACAAAAACAAGTTGAGTTTCTCGGTTTCATTATTTCTGCCGACGGCATCAAAACTAACCCCTCCAAAGTCCAAGCGATAATAAACTGTCCATTACCAAAAACTCTTAAAGACCTTCGTTCTTTTTTGGGACTTTCTGGCTATTACCGTAGATTCATAAAAAATTACGCCCAATTAGCTAAACCTCTTACCTCTTTACTAAGAGGAGAAGGAGGACGTATACCTAAAAACCTGTCAAGTAAAAAATTAATCGAACTAAATGATGAAGCAATAGAATCCTTCCGCAAACTCAAAAACGCCCTAATTTCAGACGATATCCTTCTCAAGTACCCAGATTTCACCAAGGACTTCCAGTTGACCACAGACGCCTCCGATCATGCCATAGGTGCAGTCTTATCGCAAGACGATAAACCGATTCTGTTCATCTCAAGAACGCTCAGTAAATCTGAAGAACATTTTGCAACCAACGAGAAAGAAATGCTCGCCATTATTTGGTCGCTTAAATCCCTCCGAAATTACCTATATGGCTCAGCGAAAGTGCAAATATTTACTGATCACCAGCCTTTGACCTACGCTCTTTCCAATAAAAATAATAATAATAAAATGAAAAGGTGGAAAGCTATACTAGAAGAGTATAACTACACTCTTAAGTATAAACCAGGTAAAACAAACGTGGTAGCTGACGCCTTATCCAGACTTCCCAAAGAATCCCAATTGAATTCCATGACAATGACAAGACATAGTGATGAAAGCTCGCCACATGATTTAATACCCGCAACAGAATCTCCAATTAACGTTTTTAGGAACCAGATAATGCTTTTAACCGGTGAACAAACAAATTATGAATTCAAAATACCTTTTCCAACCTTCCATAGACATACCTTTATACAACCAGATTATACCGATGCAAATTTAACTGAAATCTTAAAGAAATTTCTAAATCCTAGCGTTATAAATGGAATATATACGTCTGAAAGCATAATGGGAAGAATACAAAATTTCTACCCGCTCCATTTTAAAAACTATAAAACTCGTTATACACAAACCAAAGTTGAAGACCTTACATGCCCCCAAAAACAGGAAGAAACGGTCATTGAAGAACACAAAAGAGCGCATCGAAATGCGCGTGAAAATAAAATTCAAATTCTCGAAAAATTTTACTTCCCAAAAATGAACGCAAAAATAACAAACATAGTCAAACAATGCGTAACTTGTAGAGAACAAAAATATGACAGACACCCCAATAAACCAGATCTAAAGGAAACTCCAATTCCACAATTCCCAGGCGAAATCGTCCATATAGATATCTACTCAACTGAGAAGAGACTTGTCTTAACGGCTGTAGATAAGTTTTCAAAATACGCGCAAACAAAAATCCTCAGTTCGAAAGCAACAGAAGATATCAAAGAACCTCTTCGTGAAATACTTTTTTCATTTGGCATCCCCAAAATCATTGTTATAGACAATGAAAAATCTCTAAATTCCTCATCTATTCATTTCATGGTCGAAGACCAACTTAAGATTCAGATTTTCAGGACACCCCCTTACGTCAGCTCAGTAAACGGTCAAGTGGAAAGATTCCACTCAACGCTATCGGAAATAATGCGTTGTCTGAAAACCGATAATATACAAAGAACATTTCCCGAATTATTAGATAGGGCAGTTTACGAATATAACTTTTCAGTTCACTCTACAACTGGCAAAAGGCCACTTGAAGTATTTTTTGGCAGAAACGTAAGTATTAACCCTGAAGAATACGAAAAAGCTAGGCAAGACAACATAACTAGACTTAAAGAAAAGCAACAAAATTATTTAGCCCATTTCAACAAGAAAAGACAACCCATAAAAGAGTACACCCCTGGCGATATTGTATACATTAAACTTAACAAAAGAAAAGGGTCCAAACTTTCTCCCAGATTTAAAAAAGAAATTGTAAAAGAGAACCATTCAAAAACCATACTTACTCAAACAGGCAAAACCGTGCATAAGAGCAACATTAAGAGTTAACATCTCACTTTCAGGTTTTTTCTGACCTCTTGCTACGCCGAGGTGCAGATTTTGGATTACTCAAATTCAAAAGTTATATCACTTACTACAGGAACATCCAAGTTACAAGTCGGAACACTTAAACTAGTTCACACAATCAACCTTAAAGCCTATGAAGAAACCCTTTATGAAATCAAACAAATGATCCACCAAAATGTTGACACCATTCATCCCATGTATCAATTCCTCTCCCACGAAATCACCACAATAGAATCCCTTATTAACAGATTAGAACCCAAGAGAGCGAAAAGAGCCCTTAATTTCATTGGCAGCGCATGGAAATGGATATCCGGTAGTCCAGACCATGACGACTTTATTATCTTAAAATCAAAAATTAATGGCATCCTAGAAAACAACAATAAGCAGGTAATTATAAATAGATCAATTATTGAGAAAATAAACCAAATTACTAATACCACAAACAATATTTTAAAAATGTATAAAACAAATGAAGAAATAAAAAATGGATTAGTTATTAATATTAAATATAAGCTTGACATAATAAAAGAGGAGATCATAAATATCGAATATGCCATGCATTGGGCAAAAGCTGGAATAATTAATTCCTTTATCTTATCTAATAATGAAATAAACGTAGTTAAAGAACTTTTTGATAAAAATAACGTACCCTATCTTAATATAGACGAAGCAATCGAATTTGCAGAAATTAAAATAGCATCAAGCAATTCTGAAATTTTATATATAATAAGTATCCCAAACACTGTAAATGAGATTTGTAAGACAATTTTACTAAAAACAATAAAGAGAGAAAATTTAGCAATTAAGTTACCTTATGAAAATATCTTAAAATGTGAAAAAACAATATATGGAATAATATCAAAATGTAAAACTAATTCTAAGCTTACAATTTGTAATAAAAATAAGTTAGTCGATTTAAGTCAAACCTATTGCATTCCAAACTTGCTTAACAGTCGTCCCCACAACTGTACAGAGACCAACAATCAACATATTCTTTCAATCGAAGAAGTATTTCCTGGAACACTCCTTTTAAACCAGTTTAACGGCACAATAATTATTAATAGCGACGAGATGGAACTTAAAGGCACTTTTATCCTTCAATACCATAATGCCACAATAAAAGTCGATGACCTAGTCTTCTACTCTAATGAACTTTCCGGAACCAAACCGATCCCTCCAGTAGTACAACCAGACTCAACCTTCAAAACCTACAAAGAATTCTTAACATTACAATCAATGAGAGAATTGCATGTCAACAATACTAAACATATAAAGTTAATTGAAGATGAATCCCGACAAAGCTATTTCACAAATATTGGCCTAGGATCAATAGTAATCATCCTGATAGCATTATTTATAATTTCAAAACTTGTAAGAAGAGAACCTGTAAAAATTTCAACAACATTAAAAACAGCTGAAACTCCAATTACAACCATAAAACAGCCAGAAGAATCGGCTTTAAAAATATTCACAATAGAAACAAATAGAATTAATAAAATTCCATATTTTTGAGAATGAGGACATTCTCATTTAAGGAGGGAGGAGTTAACAACAGATAAGTTGAAGAATTCCTTAAAGTATCGTTCCCACGAAACTTTGCACACGCTTCGTTCACACGCTTCCATTCTGCCAACTCAGCGTCTGGGGTAAACAACAAAACAGAAGAGTAATATTTCACTTGCAGTCGAATATCTGGGAAATTGCAAACAGAAAAGTAATAGTGCACCTGCAGTCGAATACCTGGGAAATTACATCGGATGCAAGTTGGAATCGTGGGTTAGGTTTTAAGTGAAAGAATTGTCATAAGTTAGTCTTAAGATTGATGGCATAGAATAAAGTTGTTTTTTTTAAATAAAAAATACAAATAATTTTTTAACTTATATCTTTCTACACAGTCGGAAAATACTTCAGTAGCTAGCGACATACGAGTACCCATCGTGCACCCATTGATCCATCCTGTCCAGATAAATAAATAAATTCCGTCCGGTATCTACCAACGCCTAGTCTCTTCCGTCAATGAATTGTTTGTCTTTTCGCTTTATGTATGCACAATAAGAAGGATCTTCAGTTTTTGTCGATTTCAATTGACAGGAGAGCAAAGATTTTTCATAGAGAAAAGATTCGGCTTTCGGGAGCTTGCCTAAGCCCGTTGAAGGGGTAATCAAGTTAAAGAATTTCTTATTTTCTTTACCTTTCGGTTTTGGCCGAGATTTGAACTCAGACCAGTTCGACGAATTTAATAAAATAAAAATATGACAAACAATGTCTATCTGTTTCTAACAAAGGAATTGTCACACTTATACTTTTGCAGAAAAGATTCCCTCACAAAGTTTACCTTAATATTTTTGGTATAGCACTGACTCGGTCATTACATGACTTGGGGCAATCAGTGGAAAGTAGTTTTTGTAAAAACCGAGATTTTAAAAGTTTTTCATTCATGTTACTTCATTTATGGTTAATATTGTCGATGCAGAATTATCCTGGTCGAAATATACCAGATCAAGTTTAGAAACTAAGGAGCTTCTCATCTATATTTACAGCATTCTAGTAGTGGAATTTTTTATTTGGCCAAATATATTGTTAGGCTATCAGAGTGAGATCATCTCTAAATTGTTGGCACACTAAAGGGACCCTCGGCTTTATACCTTGTCGTCATTTTAGCTTCGGACTCCGTGGCAAAATAATTCTTACAAAATATTCGAACAATGTGTTGTTATTGCCTAACCCGGTATTAAGATCCTACAGCGGTACGAAAATATATTTTTTTCAATTATATGGCCTACCACTTTAAGCAAACCAACTTACCATAGTCCTATTTCGTTGAGCAGGAGAGTTCCTTTCCCTAATTTTCAAACATCGCTGTTGCTTCAAATAATTCTATGATGTTTTAGGATAAAACAGGTATCGCAAAAATAGTGATGACCCCCACTATATTATATTTTCTATGGAAGCTATATTTGTTAACAGATTAGTTAAAGAACAAATCTTCTGAATTCTTGAAAGCTTAGGAAGAAACAATTGAAAACAATAAACTGACCAAAGGCCTTATGGCAGTACAAACTAAGCGGTTTAAATACCTTTTGTAATCAATTTTGCTTGCTATGATGCAAAGATGAATACCTGTCTTCATCTGGATATTTAATATATCCTGCATAAGTTCTTTTCTAGACTAAGGATCACAGCTCAATATCCAATATTTGACTTGATATAGATCCACAACCTTATGTCCGCATGTCCGTAGTTTCTTTTGAAGTCTGTAAAGGCCAAGTACAACAGATATGCTCTAAAATGATTCCTACACAAGGATCTTAAACGGAGACCTCTAGTTCATTATAAAATGATAGTCCTTATGCGCCACAATTTTGGCCACTACCAGAAAAATATATGTAGTACATACCCCACCAGTTTAATTTAGGATAGTCCGGGAGTGAAATTTCCAATTCATCAACTCATTTTCTTATAGAAAACATAACTTGTAGTCGTCTTGCTGAAGATACAATTCGTCCTTTCATTCATTCATAGTAACATAAACGCACTTCTTTGTTTTTTTTTTCCCGGTCGATACAGATAAAGTTTTTTTTTTTTTAATTAAAATATTTTTCGGGACGGTAGCACTCTGACACGAAACTGGATAATGTCTGTGTTAAGCTAAGGATTACTGTGAGCCAATTTATTTTACTCCTGAAACTACTGCAATGTAAGCTTTGATGGAAATGTGCGGTTCTGCCGATAGTAATGTGTTGTGATTTTTCTAGTTGTCTATAGACTACTATTGGATTGTTGGCGCACAAAGTTTGTTGGTAATATATGTATAAGTATTTTAACATGTTGATACTACTGCTACTTATAAATTTAGTGTAAAGGAAATTTCAATATCTTTTGACCAAGAAATCAAAACTACATATACCGATTCCAGACTTCAGAAAGAAAAAAAAACTCTAAGACATTGGCTTATCTTGGCTTGGGAAATTTCCCATTCGCTTTCCAAAGCGTATGGATAATGATAATATTTTAAACTGTATTCTGGAATCTTAACTTACATATCCGAAAATAGTAAAGTTTGCAAAACATAACGCATTTTCATAATGACTGCTGCTGCATCCAGCAATATCTTGGGTTAGCGCATACTTCAACTGGGCTATTCTCCCCATTGTCGACACCAAACCTTCTTATTTCGCTCACTCTCACTGTGTCCTTCTTGAACTCCATTATTTAAAAAAATGTCAATTTGATAGTTAGAAGTCGTTAACATCCATCTGTATTCGTAACATGGCGTACAGCTTATTAGATCTACAAAAAGTTCTGCTGGAGTTGTATTTATTCTTACTTAACCATTTAACAGCTGCGTGCAGATTCGTTAGCACCTAAAACACGTCAACAAACTCGATAGATTAAACGATAGAGATAGAGCAATGCGTGTTCCCTAACCGCAGAACGCTACAAGGGATGGTGGAGCACCGCACGACCTTTTGGTTTTTAATTTAATTACTTTGTTGCAAATGAACTGGTTTACGCTTTCGTGTATTTTATTTTACTGTTCTTGAATGCATAAATGGCAAAATATGTTCTCAGTTCCTAATTAATACTAATAGAAAAAATATTTAAAAAAGAATGGTTTTATTTAAAAAAAAATTGCCCATACAACTTGGGGTGGACCCATTGTAGTAGAACCGAGTGTGAAATATAACGTGAAGTAACTTGCCAGTAGATATCCTTATTCTAGATATAAGAAAATTACTTAATAAACACTATCTACAAGAAATCACAACAGAAAATATATTCACAATGTGTGCAGATTAAAATAAAATACGAATCACCTTTAATTTTACTACTTCTGATTCAAGATCGGATGCTTTACCATACCATTTATAAAACAAGATCCAATGTCCTAAATTTCAAGTTTAATAAAAGATGTACAAATTTCGTGTTTTTTGTTGCTATTAATGTCCAAAATCTTTATCCATTGTCAATATCCAGAGCTTGTTTGGCCATATGATTATGGTACTCGTACCTTCCATACAAGTATAACGCTTAAGTTTGCAAAAAAATATACATAGATGATTCATAGGAAAAAAGCCGAATAATTAACATAGTACAATGCTCTTTTTAAATCCAATGTAATTTTTCTTACAGTAGCCGGATCTTTCCAGAAGACACATCAGCATTAATTAAGAAGTAAAATAAACTCCAAGTTAACGTCCACATCAGCAAAGCAGGGGTCCAACGGATCTCGTTGTAAGTAGTTGTGACAAAAAAATATTGAATCCTCAAAAAAAGATGTCAGATTGCACTTTTCACTTTCAATAGAAAGAAACGTGAGTAAAATTACTCAATACAATTGCCACATTCAGCAAATGCCATGTGGACGGTGGCTGATGTGAGTCTGGTCATCAGGTCATCACTGGCTGGTAGAAAAATTCCAGTTTGGCTCTATTAAACAGTATCTGAGACACACTGCAACTGGTTGTGATAAAATTGTTTAATTACTTAGAAATTCATCGGAGATTTGGTACTTTGATGTTTTTCAAATGCTTATGGATGTTAAAACAAAAAAAAGGATAAAAAATAGTCAGATGCTATTTTAAAATGATTAACAGATTTATAAATCACCTCAAAAGAATGACTCATAGTTTTATGTTCAAAAGTCGTTTCCATAACCTATAGATCTGTTTGCATATTTATGTATGCTTCCATTGTGACAGACTTGCGTCTATACCAGAATTTATTTCTCATAAACGTGACCAAACCCAGCCTTAACTAAGCCAAGTCACGAAATCTCAATTCATAGAAAATAACTAAATCATAACCTCAACTGATTCAAATGAGATGTCATGCAAATCATAGATTGCAGAAATACTGCCAAGAAAATTTGTATACTTTACTGCGGTGCAGTGGGCAGATCAACTCGTGCGTCAACTTTAGTTCATGTGGTGAATCGTTGAAATCTTCTGTGTTCGAAAACAGATACAGCAGAGACCCACTCAAAGGCGAAAACGCAACTACAATAATAATCAAAACAATATCAGTCCTGCGGGTAGTCCCTAAATCGACTTACCGACGCATGACAGCTGCAGGTAATAATATGTTATGCTGACTAATATATAATCAGGGCTGGCTATTTTTCTTCTTTTTCTTTGAAATTCATACTTGAGACTTTTTTATTGGTTACGGATTGTCCTTCACCTTGAACGTTTTGAAATTAAAGGAAATACCCCATATTGGCTATAGATTCATTGTTCAACGAATACGTTTCTCATGAAAAACGTAAATTCAATTCAAACCGTCAGTAGATTTGAGTTTTAAACACTCTATTATTTTTTTATTAAACTATGTCATTACACTCATGTACATCTGTCATTTTATGTGTCAATTATGTGACAAAGCTCACTGTAACTGACTATGTCACTTGAAGTCATTTAAAATTTCAACAACATGAGAAGGTGTGGTGAATAATTATTTGCATAATAAAAATGGTGAACGCCAAGAGTTTCTATTTTGAATTTCGCCCGTGTACCATTTGTTACCGTCTTAAGCGACAAATTTGTGACAGCGTGTGAACATGAAACAATAAATGTCGATCGTATTAGTTTACGTTTAAAGCATTGTTTATCTAAATTTATTTCTTGTTTAGAATTAAAGAGTCATATTAATAAAATAAAAATGCAAATTATACGGATGTATGCATGTCTACAAGCATGTTCGAGTGCTATTATGTTAAGCACTTCTGTCTACGTACATATCTGAGCTTATATTTGTAAAAGTATTCATTCACAATAAATTTTTTTTAAATTAAAATTACGTTTTATGAATGTGATTCGTAGAAGAATATGCCAACCTTTGTTTTTGTTCCACTGTATAAAGGTAAAGGCGCCACGAAAAATTGTAACAACTAAAGACTGCTCCAAAATTCACGCAAGAAGTAATTTTGATAAAAAAAAAACAACGGTTTTTAATTAAGAATCTTAAATTCTTTATTGATTCACAAAGTACACAGTATAGGGTTATACATATATGGAGTAGCATATCGGGTAAATGGCCCCCACAGCTGCTGGCACATACGCACTCTTTTGTCGAAATTTTCCATAAATGTGGCTCGTTGATACAGCACTCAATTTTCTTCTTCGAGGCGTAGGTAGTTGTGGGCTTGTTGGTATAAATCTCAGATTTCAAAAAAAAACTCAAAGAAAAAAGTCCAGCGCTAAATCGCGTGATTTGGACAGCCAATTCTAATCACCAAAATGGGAAATTAGACAAAAATGGCTGTAGAGAACTTCTCGAAATGTCCAATTTTTGACCGCGGTGATATTACTGGAGAGAGTCCACTCTCAAGAACTACTTCAATGTTCTGTGTTGAACGACTTGTTGAAGGACGGCCAGAGTGTCAAAGATCACAGATGAAGTTAAACCACTATTACGACCATATTTTGTACGAAAATTACCTTTTTTATTTGTTGGCAATAGCTTACGATATAAATGGCGCAAAATTCAAATCTTGCATGAATTTTGAGACACTCTTTACCTATTGGTGAAGCTTAATTTTGGCGAAGGCCACCCTTTATTCGGCTTAATACAAGCTATAACTTAAAATTAAACTTAAACTTAAAACTAAGGTTGGTTGAAGTGGTGAAGGAGAACGGATTTGAGGTAGAGAGTGGTGCCGTGGAAGTCAAAGACGGTAGGGTTTGAATTGATTTTTCGTGGCATACGGGTGATTGGTTCGTTCGCTCCATAGGAGGTTAGGTGGGTTGGTTGATAGAAGGGACGAGGGGTATACATATAGATTTCAAGGTTAGTGTTGAAAAAAATAGAGTTGTGAAGGGATGCATATTCAACGCGACCTAAAAGGAGTCGATGAATGAAGAGAAAGTCGGCTGCACCTCTGAGTTCCTCAAAGGTGTTTAAATTACGAGTAATAAGGTTGAGACGGTTTTGATAGGGGGGCCGAATAAATAAATGGTTGCAACGTAAATCGAAGAAAACGGCGCTGGATGCTTTCGATTCTCGAGATATGAACACGATGATATTGGGACCACACTGACGTAGTCTAGGAAGGGGCGAACAAAGGTAATATAGGAGGGACTTGGTTACGTATGGGTTGGTGAATTCTTTGGACCACCGTTTTACAAAACCTAGTACAGAGTTGGCTTTAAGAATTATTTGATCCATATGTAAACGGAAGTTGAGCTCCCAATCACACAAAATGCCGAGGTCGCGAAGAGATCGAACGGAAGAAATAGGTTGGTTGAGGAGAAGGTAGAGTCGGGAAGGAGGTTGGTGCCGCTTATGTAAAAAGGCGATAGATTGGCACATGTAGACATATTAAGTTCCAAAAAATTTTTGAGGCACCAGATCGAAAAACTATCAAGATCTTGTTGAAGGAGGAAGGAGTCATGCGGAGAGGAAATGGTTTTGAATAATTTGGTATCGTCGGCGTAAAGGGAGACAGATGAGTGCTTGATAATCCTATCGAGATCATTTATGGTTAATATAGAAAGAAGGGGACCGAGATGGCTGCCTTGTGGAACTCCAGAGATGGCAAAAAATAGAACCAAGTGGGCTGACCTAGAACGAACAATGTAAAAACGGTTTTCAACGTAAGAGAATATCCATTTTAACAGTATTGGTTCAAAGCCTAGAGCGGACAATTTGAAGAGTTTTAATCGATGAGAGATTTTATCGAAGGTCTTGCTAAAATCGGTTGCAACTACATCGATTTCGTCGCCATTCTCTAAGGCAGAGGGGGCAAAGGATACGAATTCAATGAGATTTGTGGTGAAAGCCATGTTGCCTAGGGCGAATAAGTGATTTGCATTGGAAGCTTAGAGCTTCATACAAAATACTTTCTAATCGTTTGGGTATATGGAAGAGTTTAGCGATTGGGCGATAGTTTGTTATTTCGTTCTTTGAATTTTTTTTATGGATCTAGGTTATAAAGGATGTTTTCCAAGTCTGAGGAAATTCTCCTTGTGAAAGGAATATACGAAAGAGATTAGAAAGGGCAAGGAAAAGAGAGGAAGAACAGTTTTTAAGGAATATGGCAGGGAGGCCATCTGGGCCGGGTGTGAATTCGTAATTTAGTTGGTGTAACCTATATTCGATATAAGACGGGTCCAATGTGTGAGGGAGTAGTGGGCCATTGGAGAAATTCAGTAGGTAATTAAAATAGAATGGATTCGGTACAAAGAAGTCGTTGGTGAAGGATTATTTGAAAAAGGTGGCAAATGGGTTGGCAATGATGAGTGTATCGGTTGATGACTTGTTGTTGAAAGAGAGGGAAGGAGGGTAGCCATCGGACTTTCTTTTGTAGTTAACAAATTGGAAAAAGGACTTGGGGTCATTTATAAGGTTGACTTGCGCATTGTTAAAGTAGCGCTGGTAAAGGGAAAGTTCGGTGAAATGAAGATAAGCGCCAAGATAGTTGGAATAGTTGGAAAAGGATCTCGTGCGAAGGAAAACAGCCCATAACTTGTTTCTCTTATTTCCTCAGGAACGAAGCTTGCGATTATACCAGGGAGGGCTAGTAGATGATGTTTTAAGGCGGGAAAATGGAACGTAAAGGGACAAAAATTAAAAATAAAAAAACTATAAAAAATGGATAAGTTATCATTTATACTTAGGTTGTGAAAGTTAAAGGGGGACCTGCTGAGATATTCACTGATTTTGTGAAAGTTTGCTTTATGAAAATCGTAGAATAAGAGAGTTGTGGGGAGAGTGAACAGCACAGATGAGTTATGGAAAAACGAAAGAAGAAGGGTGGGTGGGTGGAAAGAGACAGGGGACAAAGTGAGACTGAGGAGTTAATTAAATCTGTTGTGAAAATGAGGTCTAATTGCCTGCCCATGTAGTTGAATATACCGCTGACTTGCCATAGACTTGAGTCTGTTAAACCATTTAAGAAGTGGCATTCCTTAACTGAATTTGCATTTAAATCGATGAAAAACGATTGATCTTCTGATGGAGTCCACTGTAGCGGCGGAAGATTAAAGTTCCCGAAAATAAGGACATCGTCAATAGAGTCAGACAGGTCAATTAACTGGTCGATCGCATCGATAGCAAGTTGGCAGGATTCAATAGGTTGAGCTGGTAGGATGTAGCAACATATAACGTAAAGGGGCTTGAAGGGGAATGATATTTTTATTGCGACAAAGTTGACTTTAGAGGATGAAGAAATGGTAATGGGAGAAGAGTTAAGGCTGTTGTGGATGGCGAATAGAACGCCACGACAGGGGGACTTATCATTTGGCTGAGTAGAATCGTCCTCGCAAAAAACATTAAAAGTAAGGGGAACAATTCCTGGTTCTTTATGTCGGGAATCGGATTGGTTTAAGTCAGGGCGTAAATATTAAAGGGAAGAGCATGCGGTTGGCGTAGAACAGCATTGCTTTTAGAGCGAAGACCTCTTACACTCTGGTAGCAAATAGTAAGAGGGATGTTGTGGGGTGGAGGTGTCAGGCGAGATGGTTTAGGTGTTAGCAAGGGAGGAAAGTTATGGACGAAAAAATATATGGTGGTCGGTTCGGCGTCGCTGTAAGTGTGGGACTCACTTTGAGTGGATGTAGTGGCCGAATGCAGCGAGGTTGTCTGCCACTTTCTGAGGGGACATGCTATAAATCTCGTTATACCTGACATAAAGGTTCCTGAGACTGATAGGATCGGTAGAGAGGCCTTCCTGCTGGATGGAAACCATGCCGCTGGTTTTGGTCTTCCCTTCGTGACAGACCGAGTCCGATTTGTCATGTAGATAGGCAAGAAAATGACGAATGTTTTCGTATATTTTTCTTTCTCTAAGCCTAGAGAATGCATAGCGACTTTCTGTAGTGTGGGGGGTGGGGGGAGGGGGGTAAAGATACATGGTTGGATATGGAGTTGGACGAGGGATGCGATGTAGGGGGTCAGGGTGTGGGAGTTAATAAAATTAGGGTACTTATCTCCAGTTTTGAGGTCGAAGTTAGGAAATGAGTTGCTAGCTGGGTTTGGTGGCGTAGAAGGTTGAGAAGGGATAATATGTGTGGTTTTGGTTAAGGGGTTGAAAGAGACGCGATGGCGCGGGGCTTGGGTGGAACGGGGGTAATTAGGGGATTAGAGGACTAATGTGTAAGGGCTTTGCGTCGGAGAAGTGAGGAGGGAGGAATAAAATTGAGGAAAATGTTTGTTTTGAAGCTTCAGTTAGGATCGGGATTAGAGCTTCGTTTTTTGTTAGGATGTTTCTTTGTTACTTTTGGAAGGGAGTTGGAGGGTTTTTTTTTAAGCTTATCATTAATACTACGATTATTTTTAGAATTTTGGTTTGGGTGTGATACTTATCTTCCCAGGTTAAGTGGCCTTACCAGGGGAAGTAGGGAACAACCACGAACATTAGGTTGGGATGTTGATCTGACACTCGCTAATGGTGATACTCGTATTGTATAATATGAAAATATACAACGCAATACTATTAAACTCTATGACAGCCTAGGAATATTGGGGGCACGTAGCCATAGACGCGATTCAAAGTTTACGAATAATAGCAGAGAAACATCAGGGCGTCACCAGGCGGTTTGCCTAGATGGACATTAGATCTCAAAATATACTATACATTTTAAAAATGTTTCTTTAATGTTTAAGTCAATAGTATACAATCTTTTCTAATCTAGTTAGGTACCACTCGACTTTATACCTTAAGTTACAGATATGTTCCAAAAATATCAAAGGCACTAACATGTTTCATGCCTCAAAGAAAGCTAATAAAAAACTAAGGGACATCCAATGAAGCCGTCCATGTCTTCCCACAAAGTTATTGTGTTCGACCTGCATAATAGAAGTATTAAGTGAAACCCTAAAAGGAACCCGAAGAAGACTTACTATGAATTTTGTAAAGACATCCTGAAAATAAATTGTAAAAATATCTAGAGTTAGAAAATATATTGTAATAGAAGACATTATAAAAGCCTTGATGGGTTCGAAGCAAGTTGCCTTATAAGTAGAAGTACAGATGGAAAATATGAACCGTGGTTGGCCAACAATTTGTCAAAACTTAAAGACGAAATTATTTATTGCGGAAGATCGTAGCTGAGACTTGCAAAGCTACACAGCTGCTGCAACAAATTGCAAAAAAGAGCTAGGGAAAGCTAAAAGGAAAGTTTAAGAAGTTCTGTGAGACAATTACGAACACCTTTGCAACAGGTAGGTTGTACAAAGCCCTAACTTTATCAGAGGGAATGCCAATGTCCCTTAAAAGACAAGATGGTAACTATATCGAGGAAGAGGTACGAAGAGCGAAGAGCGGGTTAAAAAAAAAACTGATAACGCACTGATGAGAATATCAAAAAAAAATAATCTGGCTCTTGTCTATGTAGCTAGCAAGGGAAGGGCGACGAACGTTTTCATTCCAAAAGTGGGAAAAAGGACCCAGCACAGCAAAAATTGTACTGACAAATCAGTCTAACATCGTTCCTGTTTAAAGCAATAGAAAAGACTGTTGACCACAATTTAAGAGAGGAAGTACTAAATATATTCCCCTCCACTGTCGTTAATATGCGAAATATACATTTGTATCGACTTAAACTGTGGATTTTGACATCTCTCAATATCTGTAAGACTCCTGAACTTTCTCTAATTTTGCTTCTGTTGTTTTTTTTCCTCTTCTTATTGTTTTCTATATTTTTGATTATGATCAAACACAACGATCCCATCTCTTTTAAATTCATTATCTTCAAGTGCAAAAATGAAAAAATCGGAATGAAAGAAACATTTCAGAAATGTCTTATCGGCATACATACCAAAAGAAATGTTTCTAAATAAAATGGAAAACAAAACAAAACCAGAGAATTCAAACTTGAAGTGTCAGTGTCACCGAGTCAGTGTTGATAATCCTTTTCTGACTCAATTAGGGCCATCTCTTTGATCTTTCAAACGATGTAAAAGAATCATCTGATCAAATCTTTGCTAGATACCAGGCAAACTATACATATAATATAAATAATATAAAAAATTATTAAAAGACTTAACGAATTTAAAAACGTAATATGTCAGCAATGACTGCATTTAATCAGTAAGCCTACAAATATTTTTTCAAATATAAAAAAAGTTCCTCTGGAGATCAAAGCAAACAGCAAAAGAGGAATAGTAAAAATTCTCAAAAACATTCTCCTCTAATTGAATAGAACTACAAGTAAATTCTTTCTTATAAGGGTTTAGGTCTTCAGAACACATGGCAGAATTCAATCGCCTGTTATGAAAAACTATTTTCATTCTTAGAACAAATTGTTAAACCATGTCGATTCCCAGAAAATTCCATACATAAGCCCGGATCGATCTAAGAAATTCCACTAATCTCGAAAAAACACTAGATGTACATATTTCCAAATGATTACCGGCAGCGGCAATTGCAGAACAGAAATTCCCAAACTTCCAAGGCCCCAATTAAGTTCAATTATTGCCATTTATAGGCGGCTTTTTAACATCCAACCGTCAGGTAAGCGGCTATTGAAACCAAACAACAATCCGCCACAACAAACGTGAGTTCTATTTATACTTTAACCGATGAAACATGCATTCAGCTCATCCGCAGTACCTACTGTATGCTCCTACTGTATGTCGATGAATCGCACATCGCATTTATTCGTATTCCAAATGGCAATGAAATTTCCAAGTCCCACAACAAATTGAGGGCTGGGATTTTCCCTGTACTATATTTCAAAATAAAATACAAAAAAACTCTCACGTAACATTGAAAATTGCAGCATCTACGAGTAGAATGACAAAAACCAAAGCACTAAAACGCTTTGTAGAGTATCTGGAAGCATCATCGTTGACTGTTTTAAGTAAATTGCATCACAGAATGTGCTTGTCGATTGGGCACCGACACCGGATCTGTGATTAAAATAAACGCTGGAGATTCATTTAAACTTGTGTCGGCCTGGGCCCACATATGGAACCGGTAGAAAATATTATTGCGACTTTGAAAATTGGGTTTGTCGTCGTTTGGTTTTGCTTCAGATCCGCAACAGAGTTAAATAGATACGTGGACGTGAACTGAAGTCGTGTGGTGACCCTATTTGGTTTGTGGAGGTATTGGAAGGAGGATCTTTGGCGTTGCATTGCATTCCCTTTTAAGATGTGGTTTACATTTGGTACAGCGAGCGCACCGTAGGTTATGGGATGATGAAATCTCCTTGTTTAGTAAAAAGTTATATTCTGTCTCCAACAGAGCTGTTTTGATTTTCATTTTCAATAATTTTCATTTAAATAGATCCAATTATTTAATTTTATACAAGTGTAGACAGACTCTTGACTGTGATGTCTTTTAATAGGCAGAAATAATAGCAAGACTAAAATCGATCACTCTGTTGTCTTAATTTGAACAATTGTAGAATTGTTTATGAGCATTTTGTTAAATAAGGTTCTTAAAGAGGTTTTGTTTTTGATGATTTGTCTGCAGTCTATGTCAAATTTGGTATGACTGGTCTACGAGTAAGAAGGTCTTTGCCTGGTTTCCTTCAAGGCATACTCATACTATTGTATACTTAGATTACTGTAGATGTAGAAAATTGGTGTACTGCCATTCCTGGAGTTCTTTTTTTGCGTTTCTGTCACATTTTAATTATATATAGTTATCCAAATCGATAAACTATTTAAAACATTTTTACATCCATCAAATTGCAACACCAACTGACAGCTGTCAATGACATTTTTTGCAAATAAAAAAGCCATATAAGTATGATGTTGAAGATGGCCTACGTGTGTCAGCGTATTGAACATAAACGTAGAAGGGAATTCAATAGCCCAATCGATCCACAAATATTATATTGAGCGGTTAAGGAGAACATTTATGTTTTGGAAGTAAGTTGAAAGAAATTATAAAACTAGAGCCAACTCCGTCGAGAAGACATCCCCGAGTTAGATAATATATTGATCATCCAACGAGGTTACTTTAAATATGGGAAAGTGTATGATTACATCAATGAGGATATAATATCTATAGCATTAGAAGTGCCATGTTTTCATATTTTAACACTCATCACGATCATCTAAGGAATCTACCTAGTTCAAAACTGGTTATTTTTTATTTTTTTTATTTTTTTAAAGAACATAACACTCAAGAGGGTATTAACTACTCTTAAAATGCCGGAGCACGTGTTAAGTTTTCGGAAAATTGGATAGAGATAGAGAGAAAGATGTTTGAGCTCAGCGGTTATTTCGCTCCATGGGTGGCATCGAACATTTAAGGGGAGACTAAATTATTAGTGTAAATTGGACTTGATGTTGTATTTAGGCAACCATTAATCTTACGAGATTTTAGTGTCTTTCGGTCACGGCTGGTATTAAACCCCGAATCGTCCGATTGTGAGGCCAATACACTACCACTTGAGCCACGGCCATCCACAGGGATTATGGATGGAAGGCAGTTTTTCTTGCACAACTATAAAAATCTCTATTTTGGTGCATAGAAAATTCAAAATTATCTTAAAACGAAGGAAGAAGATCCGCTTGTCGGTTTTACAAAATAGAAATAAGAACTGTTAACTGGTGACGAAGGACAATAATCGTTGTTCTTTTATAAATCATATCGTATAATATATCTTCATTAGGCTTGGTGACCTTAATAGCGAAATGTACAAATATTATGATCCATTTTGGGTAAAATCTAGTGCGACGGAGAGTCTGCTAATGTATTTCAATTGAGTGATATCTTAATTTTTTAAGACTAATTTTTCATCTTTGTAATCCGAGTTTATATGGGTTTTCTGAGAAAATTTCCTGGCGTCATTCATTGAGTATGGCAATATAACATTCAGTCTTGAGTTTTCCACTACGCTTACTTTTGTAGAAGCTTTTACCATCATCGTTCTCGTTTTTCTTCTAGTATATATTTCATACTTCTCAAACATTGTCCAATACTGCGTATAATGACTCGCCTGTTTAGGCTGGACGTATCACTGATAAGACGCTTGATCATTTAAATATAATACCATTTTCATCTACAACTGTGATCCGATCCGATTTTTCCAAAATAAATCGCAGCATTTAAATTTCTCAAATCGTTGCGCCGAATCGTGCGTAGATTTTTGAAGGTCCATTATAATGCACAAGTAAGTGAATTTGGAGAGAAAATGAAGCCAGGGATTTTCTTGTGGTGATATCTTGATACTTCCTCATGTTTCCATTTGAACTGATTCCTCGAATTCCAAAAAAAAACAACAAACAGTTCTGCCGTGGGAGTAGTATATTTCTAGCACTCTCTATCATAGACTATTAAGACTGCGAAGGGATGCATCGTTTTTACGGTCTCTGCAGAAATCATCGCAAGCATGACATGTTGCGTTTAGATTTATTATTGTAGCTCCGGTCTTAATTGCCTTTTTACAGTTTCCACTCCGTTTTTAATTTTATTGGGTACTATTTACTCCATTTGAAGTCTGAGACTGCAGATTTGAGGACGGATTTTTTTTTATAATTGGCGCGCGCATAAGGGATTTTCGAGTTTGTAACCTTAAGATGTTTGCATATAGCGCAGGCGAAAGGAAACCAGGGAGGGAAAAAAGAGAGATACCGATGTGCGTTGGTTTTAAATGTTTGCAAGTTATACTGGCTAGGAAATATAGAGCTCTTCAAGGCATTCCATAAGCGAGTTGTACGGCTTAGGAAAGAATCACGATATTTCAGAGTACGTCCGAAGATGGGCTTGAGGGTATACTGATGAGCATTCATAGCGAGACATGTGTTACGGTTAAAGGTTTGAAGTGACGGAATGCTACTGGCGATTTCTATGGAGCACGGGTAGTGGAAATAGCGATAAAACAGAGTGAAACACGAGACCTTACGTCAGTGTTCGAGGGTGTCAATTGATTGACTGAAATTAGTATCACCTATGAGTTTAATCGCACGGTTTTGGATCCTATCCAGCACGCGCAGAGATGTTTTGGACGCAGCTGACCAGATGTGGGAATTATACTCCAATTTCGGGCGGATAAACGCCTTATATATTGAGGCCAGATCAGAAGGAGTAAAATATTTCTTCCATCGCTTGAAGAAACCTAGACATTTCGCAGCATTTTTGACGACATCGAATATGTGGTATCCCAACGTAAGCTATCGTTGACACACATACCGAGAATTGAAAGTTTTTCGGTTTCGACGATGTAAGTGCCATAGCAGCTGACAGCATTGAGTTTTGGAAGCATTAAATTCCACTCTGTTGATAGTTCCTCAATTGGATATGCCGTTAATATCGGAATTTAATGAGCTTAACAAACGCTGCCATTCTCGTTCTACAGCCGAAGGGCAGGGACGTGAATCCGGAAACGAATATGAAAAGAAGAGAGTACTGTCATCAGCAATGGAATATAGTGGATTAGAAGTAGTAGACAAGAGATCATTAATGGAAATTAAAAAGAGTGTTGGAGACAGAACGGAGCCCTGAGGCACACCAACATTTATTTTGTGAATATCATTCTTGAAACCATCCAAGACAACTTGAATTGAACGTTCCGAAAGGTAATTTCTAATCCATTGGAGAAGAGAGTCGTCGATCCCGAAAGCACGCATTTTTGACGCCAGATTGATGTACGCTTTGGTTCCACTGATCGGTGAGACATGCCATCAAATCAACAGTTGACCTGTTGCTACGAAAACCATACTGCCGGTCCTTAAGAAGTTTTCATGTTTCGAGATATTTCATGAGCTGACGGTTTATCAGCATTTCTATGACCTTGGGAAGAAGTCCCTTCTTAAGTAAGTGCAATGGGCCTGTAGGAGGAGAGAGAAGAAGATTCACCTTTTTTGGGTACGGGCTAGACAAATGCTATTTTCCATCTGCTCGGAAAGAGTTCTAAAGCGTAGGATTAATAAAAAAGCTTACGCAGTGGTTTTCCCAGCGTGGAAGAACACCTCTTCAGAAGAAGGGGAGATATATCTTCTGGACCAGCGGATTTATGTATGTTGAGATCTTTAAGTACTCTTGCTACTACATGAGTGAGAAAGTAGATTCGTCCCAATGAAGATTCGATGCACTCAAATGTAGGCAGAGACAAATCACAATCTGGAAGTGTATTTCTGGCTGCAAAGTGTGCAGCAAGCAGATTGGCCTTGTCTAAAGAGCTGACAGTTGAAATGTCATTGTAAATGAACTTTCGGATGGAGGATGAGACAGAATTTCTGATGTTTTTGACAAAAGACCAAAATCTTTTACTACCTTTGGGACATTGTAGTATTTTTCGCCTCAACTTCTGGTCGTATTGAAATTTCACACGCTTAAGAAAGACGTTGCAGTCATTTCTGGCTCAATTAAACTAGTTTCGGTTTTCCTCTGTCTGACAGCCTCTTTACAGCTCGAGTCGTACCATGCCTTTTCTTTTGGTTTGATACTCTTCATCTAAAGAGGGACAAAGGATCTCATTCCAAAGAGAATACTGTTTGTGATCATATCAGCAACGGCATCCACGTCGTTATCGAGGAAACAAAAAATCGCCCGCACTAACGATTTCAGTATGAGGACACAGGGATACAATTCTTTGTATGGAGTCAGACAGCGCCTCAAACTTGTTAAGGGTCAAATTGCTGTCCAGTTTGGAGCTTCTCTAAATAAAGCAATAGTGGATAATTTGCTTACGTAAATGGAATTTTAACCACGTGAAATTGAATTCCGGGTTGGAAGAAGGATTACATTGTGATGGAATTTGGTAAGCAACATCACTACGTACGTAAATGGCGAGACCGCGGTGAGAAAAGAATAATGGCACAAGTTCATAGCCTGACAGCTTCAGATCAACGTGATCTGAGAGGCGCGGGCGGTAATCTACCTGTGTTTCACTAAGTGACAAAACAGCTGTTTTGT
This sequence comes from Volucella zonaria, assembly GCA_963966105.1. Lineage (NCBI taxonomy): Eukaryota > Metazoa > Arthropoda > Insecta > Diptera > Syrphidae > Volucella > Volucella zonaria. Next base: position 165,080,040 of record OZ014532.1, read on the forward strand.
ATTTTCAGACGTGGACGTACGCAGAAAAGAGGTTATATTTTAGCCCACGTATATTTGCTACGTCTACTCTAAATTCGCCAGCCATTGCGAAAAAAAAAATACAAAAAACAGGGTACCGACAACATACTGGTTTATAAGTTCTGAGTTAGTGACAGATCTATTGGGAGTTAGCTCATCCCCATATTTGTTGTTTACTACTCCTCTGTGGCCAGCGACCCACTAGAAATTGACACTTGCTAAGCACACAAGTTTGGATTTTATTTCGATGGCAGCAATTAGCTCTATGGCACTCTGACCGTCAAAAAATATAGTAATACTCTCGTGGCCATTCCTCTAGTTTGCCATACTCTGCTAAAGTCAATATCTCGGTTTACAAGACATTATTAACATCTGGAAGGCCACATTAACATCTTAAATGCGAATGTTCGAAGAAAATTCCAACGCTGATTCCTATCTCTATCTTTAATCTGTCCATCAAAAGTGTACCAATTGGCTAGTAGAGGTTTTATCCTTCTTTACTTGGATAGATAAAGGAGAATGGTATTTCAAAGTCATCAGGATATCAGATCAAAGAGAATCTTCATTATTACACCTTCGGGTGTGAGGCTTACACAAATTTAAGTCCAACTGCACTTGGAGATTCCATAATCTCAAGTCGTTAATATATATTTGATATACCTGGTGCTGCCAACAATATTAAAGTCGATAATTCAGCAATAAATAGTTCATTCTCTTACATTACATTCATCAGACTGTTTTGCACAACTAACGCAAAAAAATTAAGAGGCCTTAAATGATGGTCAAACCCACAAAACAAAATAAAAATCAGCCCTAAGGTAAAATAATATTTGTAGGCTTTATATTGCGTAAACTGCTAAAATCGTATTCGATCGATTTTTTTAATAAAATTGTGTGAATTTTGTATGGAACAGTATTATTAATTAGTTTTTTGGCAGAAAAATAAGTGATTGATAGACAGCTCATTTGATATGAGACGGTGCTGATTGACAGCTTTCATCAGCTGTTGGAATTATGCCAACTGATTTGTTACATCAGATATACTCGTATGTTTTCTTTTTACTCTTTTTGCACAAATAAATTTTGTTGCACAAGGCACTAGATCACGTTTTAAATGAAAATTCTAATCTGATCTCTTTAGAAAAAGTTTTGTCAAAATCTCTTCTAAATAATAATGCTTATTTCTCTAACTAAATATTATTTTCTTTTTCAAATTTAACGTGAACGCGCCATGCGTTCTGTTGTAGAAGATATTTTAATTGTTGAGTATTTGACCATATTGTTATATTGTGTTTATTTGTATCTTCTTATTAAGAATATTTCAAAGCGGGATTATCAGTTCGCTTCTCGTCGAACATTGAGAATGACTAATGCTTATTTCTCATTAATTAACTGGATGAAAGTCTTAAATTGTTTAAGTCTCAAACACGAAATCACCATTTCTGTTCACATGTCTCGTATCCGTATGTCTCTTGCGTGTAAAAGCCCTTGAAAATCTGATAATCTTTACTGCATTCCCACATGCAAAAGGTAAATCTACAAAAAAAAAAAAAAAACAATTCCATCCATTTGTGAGGAAAGGCAGGCAGTTCTCACCGGTGAAACTTGTGAAACTCATATTGTTATTGTTCATTCCATAGGTGAGAATAATTTGCCTACAAGTAACAACTTCATAGCTTCCCCATGCAATATTGCCAGCCCATCTTGATTCCCTATTTATTCTTCGTGACGTTTGGAGCTCTTGGCTAAATTTATGACATTCAATTTCGTGTCTTAATCCTTGTCTACATTTACACCCATAATTATACTCCATCGGCCTAGTTCACAAGGGAATCTAGTTTTCAACAAAGGCTTGCAGTTTTTCCACTTGTGATGCAAAACACAAAACTAGGCAGACATCCACTTACATGCAAAGTTCTCCTAATCTAACAGATATAGTAACAACCTATCCAATAAAATTAACATTTATAATTTTTGATTTCACACTTAAGCACCCAACAATGGAATTGAACTCGTCTCATTTCAATTATCTGCAAAACGAATAGTAAGTGTTCTAAATTGACAGTTAAAATGGCAGTTATTTAAAAGTCAATTAACACATAGGAGCCGGAATGTGTCGGTGGCTTACCAGCGCTGTCATTAGCAAATCAAATAGATAATTAAAAGGTGTGACCACTTCAGAAAAATCTACAAAATACATAGATTAATTGTTATTTTGATATTATCAAAAAGTTTTAAGGTCAAAATTATTATTGCCCGACGAGGAAAATAAAATAGTCTACCTTATGACAGTTAATTTAGTGTTAGTTTATCTAATTTTATATTTTCTCTTTCTATTCTATTTGATGTGTTTAAGATTAAGTTTATCATCTGAGTTTGTATAATTGTCAGAAATATCATATGGTATATATCGAGTGTGGCCTAAAGAGTTATGGGATGTACCCGTTTCTTGTTTTTTTAAGCTACTTCGCATGAAGAATTGGAAGTTTTATCTGAATGCAAACATATGATGGCCCAGCTTTCACCTATTTTACGTTTCTTTTCAAAGAAGGATGAATATGGTAGTGACGGCTTTAACAATTTATAAAATTCAAAATAAATGATGCATTTTGAGTTAATCGTATAATAGATGCATGCATTCTTAATGAGTTGTAAAGTTGTTGGGAACTTTTTTCTTTTAAACTGTCACACCGTGATTGTTAATGGTTTTATGGAGTGCTATGCCGGAATTTAATTAGTCGTGGAAGCTGACATATTTTTTTTATCCCAGTTGGTTTTTTTTTCTATAATAATATCTATTGTTTATATAATACCAGTAATAATTAAACAAAGAAGATCATATGGAAAATAAATTAACTTAATTAGCTTCAAGCTTGCTATAGTTTTTGATCGGATATAAAGCAATAAATTATAGGGAAATTATCGGCTCATTGGGTGAGTTTATATATTTAGTAAAGATGGTGATTTGTCGACCATTAAGGAGAAATCTAATTCACATACGGTGAGCTACTTGAGTTTGATCGTCGAACGTCGAAATCGGTAACAAGAACTCTTAGCTAGAATAGGTAGAGCAAGCTTGCGATGCAGCAGTTCGTTCCGTGCTTGTTATAAAAGGCGACTGAATTCAAAACGAATCATAGGCGCATTAATATCTAACAAGACTACGCGAAGTTTGTATGCGTTTTCAGTTTCCCGCATCTAGAGACTACCGATTAGGCAAAAAACAAAGTCGGATACAGTCGCACGGATGAAAGGAGAAATCTATGAAAGGGCGTTATCATGGAAATGAACGTACGAGTGTGTATATATGTATCATATAAAAATCCATATAATTTAAATACATATTCATATATGTATAAGTGACCCCAAAACGATTAGAATAGAAATGTTTGTATCGGATATCGAAGATTTCTAGAGCGAGCAATTGCATTTTTCAAGAAATATGTTATGGATCCCAAGCTGCAACTCCGACAGGGAAAGTATTACGGCATCGTAAAATCGATATAATAATATGCGTTCATTTAATTAAGTGGCGAAATATCGAAAACAGTGCCCACTACTTGGTCTTGCAAAAGAAAGCCTATAAAATGAATTTGACGGAACGGAACGCAACATGAACGGAGTTGCCATCATCTTGACAGACCGAAAGCGTACTAAAAATTAACGGCGGACTGATAGAAATAAAACTGATAATTGTACACGAGACAAGGAATATTTTAGCGAGACTTTGATGAGTTCTTAAATGGAGTATCAAACGAGGAAGTGCTTTCATTGCCGCTTATTTAAACGGTATAAGAGAATCGAACTATGAAAACGAAGACTGCCATGGAAGCAGAAACTCAGCAGGAGAAGATATACTAAACTCATGTGAATCAGCTTAGAACGTGAAATACTAGATACCCTATTTCTAGTAGGGACTTGATTATTTATTACATAAGTGGATAACAAACTGCTGGCGTACACAAAATTCTAAAGTAATCTTGGGCGAGCATTTGCAGATTTTTTTCGTGAAAAGCCAAAGCAAACCTCCCTCAGTCGACAAAATAGACTGCCATAAGCCATGAAGAAATAGAAACGGCCTTATGTAAATAGAATCGTGATGGTGAAACGATGAGGAGCAAATGGCGGTATAGAGCAAACGCCAATCGTTTCAAGCGTGGACTAAGTACAGCGGAAATAGCAAAACTGATAAAATGCGCCTTAAAATGTACTATGTATGAAAGCTGTTAAAAAAGGGACAACCTAACCCGGTAGCTAGAGCTTGCCAGTGCTCGCCAGATTGTAGTAATATGAGGAAAAAGCTTGCAAGAGACTCAGTCGCCGGAATATATTAAAAATAATCTGGGATACTTGCTAGCGGGGAACAACAAGATTTGCAATGGATCGAAAGAGTACTTTAATGTGTTACTACAATAAATGAAGAATTCCAGCACAATACCATTTCCTCGGTTGTCGCACACGAAGAGGAAACGACAGATTTTACGGAATCCGAAGTTAGCGAACTAAAATAATGAACTGGGGGTGTGCAATTGGACTATATCCTCCGAAATATGGGGGAAAAAAATATCGAAAATGTTAAGAATATCAATGATGACAAAATATGATATAATAAGTAAGAAGTACGCGCATTCGCTGAAGTCTCCAAATCAATACCCCGATTGTAGACAAGCTTCAATAATTGAATCACTCCAATGACAAAATATTACCAAACTCTTGGTCTTCATAATGAGTTGATTCAAAATAAAGCGGACGCAAATTTAGCCATACCCGGAAGTGGCGCAGTACGTGGAAGATATATGTAACATTACACAATTCAACGTTTAATAATGGAAGAAGAAGCACACGAGGCAGTTGTAGGAGGTCAGAATTAGGGAACTGTTTCGTTGCCATCGATTAATAAACGAAAAACATTCAAAGGGGCTTAACGTAAAAGTTATACTAAACGAAGAAAATACCCGAAAGAAGCTTAAATATGTACACAAAAGATGGAATTTATTTTTTAGAAAAAAACAACAAGAATGTCCGCTATAGACGCATATATATATAAATGAACGTATACGGGGTGTCTAAGAAAAAAATCGTTCCACAGCTCCAATGTTGACATCATTTATCGAGGATTTAACAAAAGGCTTGCTTTGGTGTGCCCTGACCCATGTTAATGGAAATTGCTCTGTTAGTACTAATAGTAGAAACTTCCTGTAGGACTTTATTTTTAGAAGATATCCAACCCTTGTAATGGCGTTTAAATAAAGTTGATATCTTGTTTAAGTCTTTAGATATCCAATTTCTAAGCCTGTTTCATTTGCATTGCCCATGCTAATTTGAGGTCACTTTTCTCTAGAAAATGCCTAATTAACATAAAGTTTTATTATGTTTTTCTTATGAACGTAACAATTCGAAACTTCTATTCTGTTGAGTGTGTAAAATGTCATAGGTCCATCTGTTCACAAAAGATAAATAAGATAAACAAAACAGCGAGTGAGAAGACTAGACTTTGGTTCATACATTGCGCCACATACGTATTTGTTATATTTGTTATACTCGTATATGTTTAAATTAGCAGTTCGCTTAAAAATAACTACCCTAAAAACAGTAATGTTTCTGATTTGGAGTAATGCAATACGTGAAACACTGCTGACAGAAAGTATTTGTAATAAGTAATAATACTAATTTAAAACCATGACAATAAGGGTCTAAAAATTGACCAGAATCAGTGTATCATTCTAAGCCATTCACCTTATTCTTCTCTTTGAAAACTAAAGTTTGCGATTGTATTCACAAGTACAATCGTCCCCATCAAGAATAACATAGCATTCTTTTAGATGCTTTTATCGCCGCGGTCAATATTACAATTCGGAGCATAACCGAAAGACCGAATACTCAAACGAAAACATATTTTTCGGTATTATCTCCGAGTTAAGGATTTGCCATATCAGGGTAAGTATTACCCTTATATCGGGAAAATTCTTCTCACAGCCTAGGCCACTCTTAGCTCCTAAGAAATTCTTTCATAACCAAATTTATATAGCGTATTTTGGGGCAAAACCTCCAACTTGTATTGTTACACTTTACCTATCTTTGACGATTAAAAATAGGTCTTTTTTTTGTGAACAATTTTGATTTCTACATCATTGATTCGTAAAAGATGTAAAAATATTTTGACAATGACAAAAATTATCCGCAGTAATCTGTTTTAATTAAAACATAATATCGTACACTTACCATAATAGAAACTGCAATCAATAAGATAAAAAATAATCTGTCACAATGACAGTGCTCACAATAAATTACCCGATAAAGCCACTAATAGTCTGCGAATATTCTTTTAAAACTCTACTTCATTCACACGTTCGTTTATCCACTTTGTTTGCCCTATCAATTAGTATTCCGTCAAATTACGAAGCGATTAAGCGAACGCAAATACTAAATCACTGCATCCCGCCACAATTCAAATTAACTAACTCAACACTTTATATTTGTAGCTGTCCGAATACTGGTACACCACACCTCGCATCAAAGCACATTCAACCGTCTCGGACGTTCGTCGTTTGCCTGTTTGGTTCGTTCTCATAACCGGCTCGATGCAAACTAATCAGCTAGCAGCTACTGGCTGCAGCAATTGTCCATCAATCTGACTGTCAGTAAAGTGGACTGTTGGTTTGTCATCCAAGGTGTGTGGACGACGAAGGCAAATAATCACAGTGTGCGCACACTGATCTACAGCCCCAGTGAGACTAGTACCGCCACCAATTCAATTTTCCAATCCTCCGATTGTATTGTAATTAAATTCTGATCATGCAACTCTCATGAAGCGCTCGACTCGCTGAACTTTGCGCGCATTAGAATACCAACAAAAATTTGTGAAAGTGTACTGAGCTGCTCAAGTGCGGCTAGCTGCATTATTCATTTTTGGTTTTTTTTTTTTTGTTTTTGAACCGATCCGCCCGGAACGGAATCAACCATCCTCATCGCGGTTGCTTTCAGGTGACATATGTACATATACCGCCTCCTCGCATAGAATTGCTAATTGTTTTTGCAGAAAGCCCCAAATCCGAATTTCAAAAAACAAGTCGCACGATTACGACATCTAGATGTGAGACGGAAATTCGATTACGAACCGCCTCTCAATAAAATACGTAATCACTGTTTTGAGTACATACGAATGTGAGTACTGGCATCAGGTCAGAATTTAAAAATCTTCATTGATATAAAATTGCCGCCACTTCGGGTGATGACTTTTCGAATTTTCAAATGTAGAGCAGCAGGAGTGAGAGTAGCGGTATTGTGTAATACGAGTAACCGATTACATTAATCCAAGTCGTAGTGCAGCGCAAAAATAGTGCGTATACGCCCCTGAAAGAAGTATACAGCAAAGGCTGGCTCTGCCTCGTATCTCAAGCCCACTGTGCAGCTGAATCGATTGAATTGTTTGTTACTTGTTATGTTATGATGTCTATCATGTTAATGACATATTCACATTTGTTTTCTAAGTGGAATTTCTTGTTTATATTCAGCGAATTAGATTAGCGAAAAACAATTTCAGGCATGTACAACAAGGCAAGATGGATGTAACAGATAAGTTTGAATATTTCTGTTAAAATGATAACGGAATGTATTTTCAAAGCAGCATTGAACTGAGGTTTTGACGTTTTATTCAAAAATTTGAGGCGTAATTTAACAGGGGTTTGTTTATGTAAATCATAAGTATACATATCCTAGTGCCTAGATTGAAATTCTGACATGAATTTTATTTTACAAACAAAGCAAAATCTAAGCAAACAATGTGGGAGTATTGATCAGATCAGATCTTTGGGTTAGATGTAAAAATCTAATTTTCTAATTACAATGATGATTACTAGGTTTCTTCCATAAAAAAAAAATCAGATCAATTGTTCGATTAAGAAGAACATGAAATCAAAAGATATGTCGCACGGTCAAATATTTGGAAAGTACTGTGCAAGTCTTCAAGCATAAGAACTACAAAGAACCACAAATAAAATTGAGAACAACATTGGTAACCAATTAGTCATTAATATTTGCAATATACCAAAGTTCTATGATAATTATACAAATAAAAGTAATACGTCCGAATTTACCTATCTGCTTAACTTCAAACAATATTCGACTTACAGCCAACCGACACCTGTTTGGCGGTTGGTCGCTCTGAGATTCATAAGACTGAGCTTCGGATAAATTTGATTGACAATGATCGAATGTTCTTTATTAAGAGTATAGATATGAATTGAACTTTTATATCATTGTAACAACTCTAGCCAACATTCGCAAACACTTTACATTAGAGGAGACAATATCTTCACAAGACATCTAAAGATTGCAATCCCTGAAAACAGCTGTAGCCTGTTCGAGGAGGAGGTTCGCTATTAATTCTTCAGTGATCTTAGCTATTTGAACAAGCGTAAAATATTGGGTCTATAACTTAATTCGTGCGGTTTGCTAAGAAATGGCGTAACTTGTATTATTCCATTGTTATTATTCCATTGGAGCATGCGTTGGAAAGCTACTGTCATTGTACGTCATTTCAGTATATGTCATTCATTTGAAGTGTAAACAACAATAATTTTTTTTCACTAAATATGACGAACTTTGTGCCTGAAAAAGTGTTTTTGCGGGGAGTTCTTCTTCATTACTTTAATATGAAGAAAACTGCTGCCGAAAGTCATCGTATTTTGGTGGAAGTTTATGGTGAACATGCGCTAGCTGAGCGAACGTGCCAAAAGTGGTTTGCACGATTTAAAAGTGGTGATTTTGGCTTGGAAGACGATGAACGTCCTGGGCAGCCAAAAAAGTTTGAACATGAAGAACTGGAAGCATTACTCTATGAAGATTGTTGCCAAACACAAGAAAAGCTCGCAGAATCTTTGGGTGTCACTCAAGCAGCCATTTCAAAATGTTTAAAAGCAGCTGGATATATTCAAAAGCAAGGAAATTGGGTTCCACATGAACTCAAGCCGAGAGACGTCGAAGAGCGGTTTTGCATGTCCGAAATGCTGCTGGAACGCCACAAAAGGAAGTCATTTTTGCATCGGATTGTTACTGCTGATGAAAAATGGATCCATTACGACAACCCCAAGCGCAAAAAATCATATGTGAAACCCGGCCAACCAGCCAACCAGCCAAATCAACGGCAAAGTCGAATATCCATGGCGCGAAGGTAATGCTCTGTATTTGGTGGGATCAGATGGGTGTGCTGTATTATGAGCTGCTAAAACCGGGTGGACAACGCTACCAAACACAATTAATCCGTTTGAAGAGAGCAGTGGCCGAAAAACGCCTGGGATATGCGACCAGACACGAGACAATAATTTTCTATCATGACAACGCTCGGCCCCACGTTGCTATTCCGGTTAAGAACTATTTGGAAAACAGTGGATGGGAAGTCTTACCTCACCCGCCTGATAGCCCAGACCTTGCCCCTTCTGACTACATCAGAGCAGAATATCAAAAATTGGATTGATTCATTCTTGGCTGCCAAGCCGGCGCAGTTCTTTTGGGATGGGATCCACAAATTGCCATAAAGATGGGAAAAAGTCAAAGCTTCAGATGGGCAATACTTTGAAAAATACTATTGTACATGATTTTCTTAAATAAACGTTCAAATTTTGAAAAAAAAAACCGCACGAATTAATACATATACCCAATAGCAGAAATAGTTTTAGGACCCCGACCCAATAATTTTTCACCTATTGTAGACCTATTGTAGAAACAGATTGAAAAACAGAACTTGCTTGCATTTCCTAAAATAATACGCAGAATCACTTGCAGTAGATGTCGCGGACGATCGACTCCATAAAATTTACATACGAGGTGTGTTCAGAAAATAACGGGAATATTTATTTATTCGTCTACATTAATGTTGTCGCCTTCAAAATACTCCCCATTAGATATTATGCACTAGTGCCAGCGCTTCTTCCAATTCTCGAAACACTTTTCAAACTCAATCTTTGGGATAGCCTTTAGCTCTTTCCGCGATACCGCTTTAATGTCAACTATACTTGTAAAACGACGGCCCTTTAAGGTTCTCTTTATTTTTTGAAATAGGAGAAAGTCATACGGAGCCATTTCTGGCAAATATGGAGGTTGGGGCATCGTTACAGTCAATTAGTCACTCCTGGGCAACTTCCATTCACCGCTGTTTTCGTTCAAAGCGCAACAATTTCGGAACAAATTTTGCTGCCACGCGTTTCATACCCAAAACATTCAAAAAAATTTCATGGCATGAGCCAATCCATATGCCAATGTCATCAGCGACTTCTCTGATTGTGATTCGGCAATCGTTCATAACCATTTCTTTTACTTTTTCCACGTTTTCACCGGTTGTCGATGTGATGGGGCGTACGGGGCATTTGTCATCTTCAACGTCTTCACGGCCATCTTGGAAACGCTTATACCACTCGTAAACTCTTGTTTTACTCATACCAGTCTTTGTTAACATTTCACAAACCTTGTAACACTTTATTTCATTTTTTAAGCAAAATTTGATACCATAGACAAGGTAAACAATGAATACAGCTGAAAATCAGGGGCATGTATACCAACATAATAAAAAAAAAATTGATAATTGGACTCTCAAAACCCGCGAAATTTAAAAATTGAACACATCTTACTTTGGACTCTTGGCTTATGACACAACCCCGATCCAGCCTTCTCCGTTTTGACTGTGCACTCTGCAGTTTGCCACATCTAGCTTAGATCTTAATTTTTGTACTCGAAATGGGGTCTTGATTTTTGTGGACTGCCTTATTGACAAGGTTTTCGTTATCTTTCATTAAATATGGTGCCTTTTGTGATAGAACATGCCGCTTAGACTGCCTTTTCCAGCACTGAATTGAAGAAATCACATATTCTATTCATACAGCGTTTGTCTGGAACAGTTTCGGGCGTGAGGTTCCAAACCCAAAAAAACACAATCAGTGACTTGTAGAGCTCCAGACAATGAATACTATCATATAGGATCTTAAGACCATCTTTTGAAAGATGACATATTTGTCTAAAATTTATTCCTAAAAAGTTATATGCTTCAACAATGTTTACAAATAATTTAAATTCTTTACCAACATTCGTTGTCAGTTACGTGCGTTAACTCCAATTGTCAACCGTTATATCCATGCTAATGAGACAAAGAAACATCGAAATTAAAGAGAATATCTCGGGTGTACGCGGGCCAGTACGTTTAGACCACAATCATTCGATTCAGCGCCATTTTAAAGAGCTGGACATTTTTCGAAGGTCCCTGTGGAGGATTATGCGAAAAGATTTGGCTATAACATCCAAATAACCATCATACTCATTGAACTTTTGCTGAACGGGCTGTATTGAAGGTGAAAGGATATCCGAAGAATCATTCAGAGTGACAAGACACATTTTTGTTAAATTCTCCAAGATTACAATATGTATAAGGATGTAATATATGTTATGTATGTGCAATGTACATATATTATTCATTTTTTTCGTAACTAAAGTGGTTTCAATAAGAGTGATGAGAAAGGATTCTAAACATTCAGAACAATGGAAAGAAGTTATTACCAACCATATGCCTTAGATCTTGCAAGATCTAAGTTTACCTTTCTCTTAGTACAAACTGATATTCCAGGCATCGATGATGCATTCATCCTGCCATATTGTAATGTTAATTTTATGCATTCTCTAACCAAAACCTCGCGGTGTTCTAAAATCGACAGTCTTGTTGTTTTTTAGTCTCATAATTCGTATGCCAACTTTCACATCTAAAAAGTAGATTACTTATTCAAATTGGGTTTTTTCTTCATACTCTATAACTCAGCTCTAGAGTATCAAAAAGAATTGCTAAAAATGCTGTTTAAATGCATCCGCAATATCCGGTATATCGATTTTAATAGAAACTATGGATGTTGTTTCAAATGCAAGATGTTTTCCTTTTTATGTTTTATGAGTTCTTGTGTTGATGTCCGCAAGCACAATTTTGACATCATACTTCAAACAGACTCTGTGGGTCTCATTCAATGCGTTTTCCTTCAAAGAGTTACCAACTTAAATATTCCAACAAATTTTAACCTTCAGTTAAATTTGCGGATTTCAACAAAGTAATCGTTTACCGGCTTACAGTCGGCTATGCATAAAAACATCGTGGTCTATCCTTTCTTATGCTGCCAAGATACAAAGGGTCCGGAAAAATCGGTGTCAAATATTCCATTACCAAGTGTGAAAGCTGAAGCTGACCATAAGAATTCATTTGTCACAATCTATTGGGTATATAATTTATTTCGTGCGTTTTTTTTTCAAAATTTGAACGTTTATTTAAGAAAAACATGTAAAATAGTATTATTCAAGGTATTGCCCATCTGAAGCTATAACTTTTTCCCATCTTTCTGGCAGTTTGTGGATCCCATCCCAAAAGAACTGCGCCGGCTTGGCAGCCAAGAATCAATCAAGCCAATTTTTGATATTCTGCTTTGATGTGAATCGTATTTCAGTGAGGGAGTTCTGCATCGACCGGAACAAATGGTAGTCAGAAGGGACAAGGTCTGGGCTATAAGGCGGGTGGGGTAAGACTTCCCATCCACTGTTTTCCAAATAGTTCTTAACCGGAATAGCAACGTAGGACCGAGCGTTGTCATGATGGAAAATTATTGTCTCGTGTCTGGTCGCATATTCCGGGCGTTTTTCGGCCACTGCTCTCTTCAAACGGATTAATTGTGTTCGGTAGCGTTGTCCATTGATGGTTTCACCCGGTTTTAGCAGCTCATAATACAGCACAGCACACCCATCTGATCCCACCAAATACAGAGCATTACCTTCGCGCCATGGATATTCGGCTTTGCCGTTGATTTGGATGGTTGGCTGGTTGGCCGGGTTTCACATATGATTTTTTGCGCTTGGGGTTGTCGTAATGGATCCATTTTTCATCATCAGTAACAATCCGATGCAAAAATTACTTCCTTTTGTGGCGTTCCAGCAGAATTTCGGACATGCAAAACCGCCTTTCGACGTCTCTCGGCTTGAGTTCATGTGGAACCCAATTTCCTTGCTTTTGAATATATCCAGCAGCTTTTAAACGTTTTGAAATGGCTACTTGAGTGACACCTAAAGATTCTGCGAGCTTTTCTTGTGTTTGGCAACAATCTTCATAGAGTAATGCTTCTAGTTCTTCATCTTCAAACTTTTTTGGCTGCCCATTACGTTCATCGTCTTCCAAGCCAAAATCCCCACTTTTAAATCATGCAAACCACTTTTGGCACGTTCGCTCAGCTAACGCATGTTCACCATAAACTTCCACCAAAATACGATGACTTTCGGCAGCAGTTTTCTTCATATTAAAGTAATAAAGAAGAACTCCCCGCAAAAACACTTTTTCAGGCATAAAGTTCGACAAAAAATACTATTGTTGTTTACGCTTCAAATGAATGACATGGCAGTAGCTGTCCAATGGCAGTAGCTTTCCAACGCATGTTCCAATGGAATAACAACAAAGGAATAATACAAGTTACGCCATCTCTTAGGAAACCGCACGAATTAAGTTATAGACCCAACATATTCTTTGGCCATGACGAACGCTTTGACGCTTATAATCTCACTAAAAGAACTGTATTATCTGTTTTTGCATACGTATACTAAAGATCACACGGATGTGAAGAAAAAATGTCATTTGACAATTGCTTTCTCCAGCTAAACATCCGGATTATCTAAAAGGAGCTAGATAAATGAATCTTGTTTAATTGTGATGAAGTCAATATTCTCAATTTAGAGAATTTCTTTAGTAAGCGGCTTCATGTAGACAATAGACAACCAGCCAAGTTATATATTGTAATATATTTAGGTACTCAAATCAACGTTCAACATATCAAATCTGATACTGCATCCCTATGTAGGAAACAACACCTAACATATTATCCATACAGGAACCATAAATGTGGAATAAAGGCATCCGTAGTTTAAGATGTTTAGGGAGTTCACACCACTATATGACGAACGATCGGAGAAACCGAGAACTTGTGTTAATGTGTCAAACTTACTCTCACTTTCTAAACATGGGCAATTTCGCAACCAAGATGTAGTTGAAGCTATGAAACGAAAGGAGAATAGCGCTAATTCGTCCCTACCTAAGCTTATTTTCTTTATGATTCGGTATTACCACCTTCAGACTGAATACTCTTATTCCAGGAAGAATGCTATCGTCTGACCTGGTTGTAGACCATATTGGAAAACAAGTAATCCACTTAACGTTATCCAATAGATATGCTAAGTAGATTACCAACTGGAAAGCATTTACTATCGTAGGTTTCCTTATCTAATCATAGGTAAATCGAATTCCGAATCGGATGCGAGGTCTCCACCCTGTTGAAGAGGAGGAATACATTAAAATCCAACTTGACACCCAAATACTTGACACGATTTAAGGAGGGGCTCGGCAAATCCGACAAAACAAAAACTAGAGGAAGCTTTTTAGAACCTGAACGGTACCCTCACAAAGTGTTTCCTCGGTGGAACGCAAATCTACAGCGACTACGTACAGAAACCGGAAAACTTCTAAATAAGTCCCTTAAGACTAATTTAGGGGAAGATTGGAGTCTTTACAGATCGAAGCAAAGAGAGTATAAGAGACTAATTCGGATTTCGAATGGTGCCTCTTACAAAGATCTTTACGAAAAGATCGAAACTATCGGGTAGTCAAAGTTCTCAAAAGGGAAAAATCAATCAGGGTGGAATCACTCAGAAAATCTGATGCCACCTATACTGAGTCAAAAGTAATTTCACAGGTAACCAATTAGCTGGCTCACAGCCAGCTTCTAGATGCTAGAGTGCTGAATAACACAACATCCCGTGGCTGGTATATCTCATTGGTTGCCGTGATGTATGCTGCGATCAAACATGCTGTTGTTTCCTTGGATTGCTTCAAGTCGCCTGGGACCGATGGCTTTAATCCAGTTATGTTACAAAAAAGTATAGACCAGCTGCTGGTAACTCTAAAGAGAATCTTCACTGCTAGTCTAGCACTGGCATACATACCGAAACCTTGGCAAACAATGAAATTGGCCTTTGTACCAAAAATCGGAAAAAAGACTACACGCTGCTCCCAACCGCAGGCAGCCATAGACGTGATCGACGATTGTACCACTAGAATGCGCTTTCCGTCAATTCTCTTAACACTGATATTGTTCTTTTTACGAGAAAGAGGAGTCTGACTGGTATGACTCATCTAGTGCTAAAGCCATCACCATCCAATTTTCCAAAGTAGCTTAGTATTTGGGTGTCATCCTGGATATCAAACTACTATCGACTAAACATCGAACGCCTATAAGGCGATATCGGCCTTCTGTCAGTTGTCCAAGGAGTTATCAGGAAGTCATGGCGCCAGTCACCGACAATGGTCCTTTGGGTCTAACTCTGAGCCAGGAAGGGAATGCAGTCAGGTGTTCATAGATGACTGATGTCTTTCTAGAGAGATATGCTTTCCAAGCAGAAATATAGGCAATTTTGACACCAACGATCTATATTGTGGAGATAAATAAAATACTTCACTGAACGCAGTCCGAAGGTTAAATTCAATGAGTTTTCTCTAGGTTTCACGTCACAATGGGGTCACAGGAAATGAAATCGTCGAAAAAATTTGATTGGCAAGGCTCAGAGGAGTACATTTCAGGACCCGAACCTACATTAGGTGCGCGAGTTCTCGGTTAAGACTTCCATTAATAGTTGGGTTTTATATGAGCATAAATGCAGATGTTGTGACTCCCAAGGTACCGGCAGACCAAACCAATGCTTTCCGACGCCTCGAAGAAGTCAGCGACTTTCCTGCTGTCCATCAGTAGGCAGGCTGCTTACTGCCATCGTAACGGAACACTGCGGTTTTGCTTTTCAGTTAAGTATGTTGGGCATAAGCGACACAATATCCTACAACACTTGCTGAGAAATTGATGACAACACCGCATTACTTTTGTGAATGTTCGGCTTCAGAATGCAGGTATACTCGGCGCTGACATGGTGGGGCTAGTAATGACTAAGAAATTTAATTAAAGGGAACTTCGCAGGAGTACTATTAACTAGTTCTTTGTCCGAGTGATCTGTTCCGACAAAAAAAAAGCGGCTTCCTTTATGCTGGCAAATCTGGAAAAGATGCCGTTTTTCCCTCAGTTTCCCCCACCTTGAGATGACTAAAACTTGTAGAAGCAATGAACATAATTTTTTCAACCTGAAAAATTCTCAATTCCAACGCATGAAAATGAAAACCACCTCATTAAAGTGTCAGCTAAGAAAGGGTCCTATATAAATTTGGAATGCCCGACTTTAATTTCTTAATCAATTACGTAACTGAGATGAACTATTTGCTGTTGGCCAGCTTCGCCTAAAACTTTAATTGACCATGCCATAACCATCAAAATATCTTTTAAAGAAAATATAAAGCGGAATACATTTCAATTCGTGTAAGATCGTTTTAGTGCTGGATTTTAAATTTTTCTCGCTCATATAAATGGCACAACTAGCCAAATTTTTAACATAACAATTTAGAAGTGACAGAATGCGCAAATTAGTATTATCCAAAAAGAAGAGTTTGCCATTGTTCAAAAACATAACGAAGAAATATAACTCAACATTGCAATACATACAATACAACCGAACAATTCTGAAATAATAAACCAAAGGTTATTCTAAGTTGAAAAGAAATGTACTCGTATGTATTTAAAATGTTTGCGATTAATAATTCAAATTAATTCCGTAATTCAATCTTTCAGTGTATTTTCAACATTCACACTTTCGCAAATAATTAATTTAATTGGTATAGCGGTTAAAAGAAATTATGACAATTTAGTCAGATAATTTGTATCCTGTAATATTTGCATATCTTGTATTGCTGCCGTTTCGAACGATACTTCAATAAATTTTTTCGCTTTACTT
The DNA here is from genome assembly GCA_963966105.1 of Volucella zonaria. NCBI lineage: Eukaryota > Metazoa > Arthropoda > Insecta > Diptera > Syrphidae > Volucella > Volucella zonaria. Next base: position 165,096,948 of record OZ014532.1, read on the forward strand.
GTACATGGGTTCATTTAAAATATAACTTTTTTCTCCCAGTATCCGGTTCTTTAAATAAATAAAAAAAAAAATACGATCACAATTTGTCTACAGAGTATAATACATACGTGAATCATCAAACCTTAACCTTGAATAAGAGGCAAAGTCTACAAGTATTACAATTCAAATACTTTACATGTGGAGTAAATTAAACAAGTAAATTAATAACAATTACATATTGTGTGATTATGAAATCAACTCATAAAACCATGTTGTATGGATCATAAATCAAACGCAGTCATCTGTTGAACACACTTATTAAGTATGCACACTCTTGCAACAAATTTAACACAAAACTCAGCTTAAAATTAGTTTAATTTATTTCAAATTAATGTTGCATTTCCTCAACCAAGTAACTGATACCGAATGTAAGAGGCATTGAGTAAAAATGAAGCAAATTGATGTAACAGGGCGCGTAATTGAGTCAAAATTATCCGGTGTATCCAGTGATCGTAACATCCTTTTAATTATATTATATGGCAGAGTGGAATTAAAAAATAAATTTATTGTATTGTAGACTTGTGTTTGTTTTCTATTCCGAAATTTAGGGAATTGGAAGATTTAAAGTATCAACACAAGGCCCACTACATTATACAATATCTAGAAGTCAAAATATCCAATCTCAATGACATTATCACACTGCTTATTCTTTTCATTAGACACGTGACCAGCTTACCACCTGCAAAGAAACGTGCCATAATGGCATTGCTTATTCGTACAAGTAGTACGTTGGACCAATAAATTTCTTGAAAATTATCATTACCGTTTTAAATTACACCGATACAATTTAATTTCAGATCAACTTATGTGTCAGCGCAGTCCACGGTAGCCTTGATCCTTAGCAAACTGCCTACAGTTCTGCATTGTAGTTAATTGATGTTTCTTATTAAAGGTAATTTTAAGCTGTGGCTGAAGCGAGGTCTTACTTTACTGTGAGGAGCGTTCTCGTTAGAATTAGAGATTATCCAGATGTGTACTCGTACATATACGCGCATTTTCATGCTATGATAGATTTATGTCATGGTAAATACAATTAATATATCTGTATATGACATTGATCTAGTCCGAAAATGAGCATGTACATACCTATGTAAAGGGGGTTTTTTTTCGAGATTTGGTTTTTAAACTGGCAACGCTGTTTCTACAGATTGTCAATTTGACAGTTGAAAGTTGATTTGTTGTTAGTACGTGTTGCCATTTTACGGTGAATGGATTAACGCTAGAACAACGCGTGCAAATTGTGCAAACTTATCGTGCGGTACGTCCATCCGCATGGATAATACGCATCCCCAAAGACAACAAACAGTGCGAACAGAAGAAGTCATTGCCGTTGTGAAGCGGAGAGTTAAGGAGAATCCGAATGAGTCAATTGGCTATCGTGCACAGCTATTGGAGCTATGCCCATTCACTTTGTAGAAAAGTCACTTTGTGAAGTGACTAGTCTATGACGATAAACCAGAGTACATTGGACGATTTGGAAGTCAACATTCGCCGTGTTATTGCCGATATACGGCCCCAGTTGCTCGATAAACTTGTCGAAAATTGGACTTCACGATTGGGTTTCATTCGAGCTAGCCATGGCGCACATATGCCTGATATCATACTAATGGCATGCAATTATCCATTAAATAAAGCTAATGTCATATACATTAACGTTAGCTTTAAGTATTTTATTAGATATTGAATTTGTATACCTCTAAAAAAAAACACCCTTTATATTGTAAAAAAATCGAAGCCAACAAAAATCAATGAGTGAATTATTGAATAAGCTCCGCAAAGACATCAATGCCGACGGGCCCAACTGCTTTCTTGAGCTTGTTTTCCTCGTAATTACTTTCCTAATAACGAGTCACTTTAAATATAAGTAATAGCGTGTCCAAAGGAGAAAAACGCCTTAAAATCGCAGCTGTATGGGCTTTCCCTTCGTTCCAAATGCAATGTCGGCGCCGGCAGCTCACTAACGTCGAATAACTTTGTCAATATTGGTAGTGTATGCAATTGCAGTCGTTTTTCCCAGGATCTACTGGAGTGTGAAAAGTTGATCATTAGTGAACTTTGCACTTTAACGTGGCCTTACATACTACTTTTAGAACCCGATTAGGTTGTTGACAAATGATTGAATAGATAGAACAGATAACATAGTGATGAAAATCCACCCATCTAACAAAGATAGAAATGGTTAGTATATCCGTTCATCCAAATCATTTGCAAGTGTTTTGCTGGCAAAATCTTAGCGCTTATATACCTGTTGGACGATTTTAACTTGGGTTTCTCGTATGAGATTGGATCTTCTAGCGAGACTTGTACCCCTTATTTGTTTTTCTTCCTTCAAAGAAAGAGCGCATCGCCGCTGAATATGCGTTTTCTTTTGTAAAATTTCTTATTAAACCAAAGACTTCGATATGGGCAGCTGAAACCCATAGCACTAGTTTCAGACTACGTCCTGTATCGTTAAAACTAGTCTTTTTCATTTGCATTACCTGTGGTAGTACTTGTTGAGAGTTTGCTAGATATGCTTTTGGTGAAGTTTATAACGGTTTCTTGCAGTTTTAGCTGTTGATATGCTTTCATACAGCATTTCATCTGCCGCTGCATCGTTCTGGAGGTCACAATACATATCTTTGAGGTGGCCTAGAGGTGGATAAAATGCATTGCACCAATTCAGTCTATTTTTATGCAGACTCTTTGATGCGTGGACCTCTACGAGTATGTTCTCTTGAATGGAAGAAATTGCATGTTTGCTATGGTTACGATTCGTACTGCCGTGAAATTCATCGGCTTAAGTTCATTTTCAGAAATGGTATGTAAGAAGTAATGTAAACTATGCTTGCTGGCCTTCCCACGAACGATTTTCTCTTTACTTATTTTGCCTTCATCAAAATAATTACAATGTAATATTCCGGACAAGGCTCTTCGGATTAATGATGGAGGACCTTACAACTTTCTTTAATGCCTTAGTCCTTTGCTCTATAGGACCGTGAAGGCGAGCTAGGCTGATGTTTGCAAATATGCTTATTGCGGATTTTTGGATGGGCTTTGAAAGAGCCATGATAAATATGTTGGCCCAAAAGTGACGGAATAAAAATTAAAAATTCATTTAAGGGGTTCTGGAAGTAGTAAGTATCTGAAACTGCAACACGTGCCTACTTTTGAATCGATAAGACGAATTATAGGGCTACGGCCTAAAAATTAAAGTGAGAAGCAGGATTTATTGTAGTCACGCAATTCTATTGCTCTAGTTTTCACTGAAGTTGTCCCGTAAGATATATCTCAACGACCTCATGACATTATTCACTTGGTTTATATCTAATAATTTTCTATAACTGGTACATTTCAATCTACGAGTAGTAGAAGAATGAGCCAAGGTTCTAGCAAGTCTAGAAGCGAAACTCAAAGAGCTTTAAAGTGAAACATAATGAAACGCTAAAAATATTTTCCTTTTTAATTTCATTCCACTAATTTTCAGCACTTTTTCAAATGGCATGGTCGTACATTCAAAAAATGTCAGTTCCTTTTTATAGTTTATTTTGATTGACAGACTAGGTGTATACTGAGAACACTTCTAACAGAAGTTCTTACCAAACAACTTTCATAATTCCTGTCTCACGCTGCCGCTGCTGGTGGCATGTAGCTGTGGCCTGCGGCTGGCGGTTGGTGGTAAAAACTAAAAACCCGCACCAAGCCCGCAGTTTACCACTCAATTATGTTCTGATGATTTATTTTGAACACGAGCATTTTACAAGTACTGACGACAAGAAACTGCGCACAGACTCCATGCATTGATAATAAATATTGATGTCAAACTCAACCACCAATCAGGTAGCTCTCAATCAACATCAACATCTCCTGCACCAACAAACTCTATAATCACTTGCTAGCATTTATCTTTTTATTTTTTACAATTCGGAAAACAAGTACGAGTATGATCAGCACATGAAGTCTCAAATATACTACCCGCTGGTCCTTATGACACCATGTGGATGAAGTCTATATGTTAATTGGAATTTAATGTACTTGGCACATTGGTCACTTAAGAAACCTTCAGTTTGTGGCCCGCGGCTTTTTGGGCAGCACAAGATTTTTTTTATATTCAATTTCTATGAAATATTGTGTAATTTTATGTACCTGGGTACAAGTGTGCAATGCACCCACCAACCGATTTTTCGGTTATGGTCTAATGACTCAAATGATTGTAGCCAAAGTATGGATAGGTCTTGAATGTTTTGTTTTAAAGCCAATCACCCGAGCTGTGTCTCAAGGTTGTACAAGCATAGAACGAAAGACGACTGTGACGATACGACGAAATATTTCATATGTATTATACATCTATGTATGCAGTTGTTGGCCGAATCTTTTATATATCTATTATGTATGTAAATCCATGACAAGAATATTTGCAATTAATATGGATTTCTTTTTAAAATTCAAAGTAGATATTAAGCGGTTTAATTGGCGATACTGCAATGCGGATTTACGAAAAGATTTCAAATAAACAAATCAGAACAGCAATTAGAGTTGGCCGTTCATTTGGACAGCACAATAAATTGGGCAACTTAGAGTATATAGTATATCTGAAAACATGGCAATAGGAGTCAGCAGTCAAAAGCTGAATACGAGTAGTTAATTAGAATTAAGCCTGAGATTTGGGCGGGTTGCGCTTTTGAATCAGTAACTCAAGTAATTCATAGACTTTATAGACTTAGGAGATCCTAAACTACGATAAATCGTATCTTGTGAAATAAACTTTTCTAAATGGCCTGCGAGTGGAGCAAATTGCGAAATTACCACATAAGTTAACATGTTAACTTTAATCTGAGAGACTGCGGGAAAATTTACATTGCTTCTGTTTTTATTATGCTCCTCAAGAAGGGAGCTGGCTTGTAATTTTTTTTGGAATAAATCTTTAATTAACCCGGAAGATACATAGAGAAAAAATGTATAGAAAAGTTATTTCTAGAGTAGTAGAGATATTCTGTTTATATGACATATTAAGCAAATAGCCAGAGCGATTCCTCTCTTATGCTAAAAATAATCGTTGACAATTTTTTTGTTAACAACAATTGGATATCTACTTTGAAACCGTAGTTTTGTAGATCCAAAAAAAATTATCACGTTTTCTGAAGTCGTCTGGGGCCCTTTGTTTTTGATTATGTGCAATATTTTTGGTAGACACTGATTCACCTTATTTGAAGATAATTATTAGAGCCTTATCTGCCATATATTGATCCTATGATTCTCCAATAAATCTAAATCGGATTGCGGGGTGTTAACGCCCATTCGCCATCGCAGGCGATTTATGCGGGTTTTCCTGACCAAGTCGATGTAACTTAGAACTCGTAGGGCTTGCTGTTATATCTCCTCTTTCAAAGCATGTCAACGCAAACGGGACCGCTGGTAAAATCCGTTGTTCAAAACGACTGAGGCATCTTTATTCCTCTTGACTTATTTCCATGCTTCTGCATCGCATTAGCAGATGTAGCTCATTGTTTAAATTCCGATGAGATGTCATTATTAAAGTTAAAGGCGGAACTAATTAATTGATTAGAAACAATTCCTAAATTTTTGAAGACTATAGCTACTGTGACGTTGTATCCGATTCGTCAGTACTATTGGCTCCCTTCCTGATTTCGCCACTTTTGTATCAATGCTTGCAAATTAATCAGTGACAGCTCGACATATTCTGCTAATGATATCGATGGCAGCAGCATATTAAAATAGTTGATAAACTTTTGATAAATTGTGCCTCTGGTGTTGGCTTGCGAACTTCGTACAGTTTTCCCAAGCATAATGTCGAAGAAGTCATATCAACATTATACATCACCTTTCGTACCGTGAAAGGTCGATAAAATCGTTTCCGACTCCTATGGAGTAGCGACCGTTCTCCTTGTATTCACAATCTGTAACATACATATAACTCGTCTCTGTACGTGCCGCCTTAAAATCGATAAAGATGTGTCGGGTATCGATTTGGAGTTTTTGAGTTTTCTCTAGGATCTCCCGTAGTGTGCATACTTTCTCCAAATCCGAACTGATATCGTTCACAAAAATATGCAGACAAAATCTTATACACGATGGTAAAAAGACAGTGTAGTAGATGCAGTTCAGAGAGTTTCCTTTCTTATGAATCGGATAAACTATGTTGAATTCTTATTCATGAAGCATACTTTCCTCCGGTAAAATTTTCAAAATGGATCGTGATATGATGTATGTCATCTTGCGCTGTTATAATCGTCCAAATTCAATGTCTGGTAGTGAAGCCCAAGCCGTTTCCACAAACTAAGAGTCTGAGCTACATAGATCGCACGGAATATTTAGACATCTATAATACTGGAGGAGTCGGTCTCGATATTTAATTTTACATCATACCTAGGGCACTGTTCGTAAAAAAATTCTTAGGCCCTCACATTCTACTTCTTACATGAGGGCGTGAATGCATATCGGGCTCGTGTTGACGGATGAAGCGTTTATGCGGATGGTAACAGTGGGTTCGTTTACATGTCCAGAGCTCAAGACTTCTTATCTTAGTCTGCCGCTTACAACGTTATCCTCTTTTGTCCTGCCCATTCAATCCTAATTCTCAGATGGCGGTGATATACATATACCTAGCAGCAGTTTAGTCCCCGGTAGTTATTAGGCTTCATGTGGTCTGTTTAAGGTTCAAACATTTCGTATCCTGATCTGAACCGCAAATCCGTCCCTATCTAGAGTAATTCGTATAGCATAGCAGTTAAATTTATACGTGGATGGGTATAAACTTTCAGGCACTTTCTGAATCCCTTAAAGAAATTGATTTAGATTAAGGATTATTCAGTGGCCCGACCTCTCAGATCACTCCGATCTGAAGCTACCTGGCTAGAAACTAGTGCCATTATTCTTCTCTCACCGCAGTCTCGATATTTACATGCGTAGTTTGCCAAACTCCACCACAATGTAGTCCCTGTTCCAGTCCGGAATTCAATTTCACGTGGTTAAAATTCCATCTCCGTTAGCAAATTATCCACTGTTGCTTTATTTACGAAAGCCCCAAACTGGACAGCAATCCGACCTTTAATGAGTTTGATACGGTGTCTGACTCCATACAGAGAATTGTATCCTTGTATTCTCATACTGAAATCGTTATTAAGGGCGATTTCAATATACACAATTCTGGGTGGCTCCGACATTCTGGGTTGACCCGAAGGACGGTGTGTTGAGATCTTCGCTGCGGAAAATAATTTGACCCAGCTTGTAAATGAGCCTACACGAATACCAGACGTTGATAGTCGTACCGCCAACACCCTATACTTGTTTTTAACTTCTCACCCTGATAAGTACTGCGTTGATTTGCTGTCCCCTCTAGGCTCGTTGGACCATTGTGTCATATCAGCTAATTTCTCGTACGCCCACCACAAAGTTAGAGAAAAGATTGCAAAGAGAACCATATGGTAATACGAGAAAACCAACTGGAGCGGTCTTAATAGCATCTTTAAGAATTTTAACTGGTCATTATATTTCCTCGATAACGACGTCGATGCCGCTGCTGATATGATCACAGACACCATTCTCTTTTGGAATGAGAAACTTTATCAATCAACGGATGAAGAGTATCAAACCAAAAGAAAAGGCATGGTACGACTCGAGCTGTAAAGAGGCTGTCAGGCTTAGGGAAATGTTTTATCGGTGATTCAAGACCAACCCGACAGAAGGAAAACGAGCCGGGAATGACTGCAACCTCTTTCTTAAACTTGTAAAATTCTAATACGACCAAAAACACAGGCAAAAAATACTACAATGTCCCAAAGGTTGGTCATTTGTCAAAAACATCAGAAATTTTGCCTCATCCTCCATCCCAACGCTCATTTACAATGACATTCCAGCTGTCAGCTCTTTGGACAAGGCCAATCTGCTTGCTCAACACTTCCAGATTGGGAGAGAAATCCACTTTCGCACTCGTGTGCTCTTAAAGATCTTAGCATTCACAAATCAGCTGGTCCAGATGGTATATCTCCCCTCCTTCTGAACAAGTGTTCTTCCACGCTGGCAAAACTACTGCATAAGCTTTTTCATCAATCCTACTCTTTAGGACACTTTCCGAGAAGACGGAAATCAGCATTTGCATCCTTAAAAAATGCGAATCTTCCTCTCTCTACTCCTACAGACCCATTGCACTTACGTCCTTTCTTTCTAAAGTTATGGAAACGCTGATAGACCGTCAGGTAATGAAATATCTCGAGACACGAAAACTTCTTAATGACCGGAGGTACGATTTTTGTAGTAACAGGTCCACTGGTGATTTGATGGCATGTCTCACCGAAAAGTGGAAGCAAAGTCTACACCAATCTGGCGAAAGCAAGACTGCTGGACTTGATATTTCTAAGGCATTTAACAGAGTTTGGCTTTAGGCTCTTTTGTCGAAAATGCGTACATTTGGGATCGATGACTCTCTTCGTCAATGGATTAGAAATTACCTTTCCGAACGTTCAATTCTTTTGAATGGTTCCAAGTCTGGTATTCACAAATAAATACTGGTGTGCCGCAGGGCTCCGTTCTGTGTCCGACACTCTATTTAATTTTCATCAATAAACTCTTGTCTGCTACTTCTAATCCAATATATTCCTTTGCTGACGACAGTATTCTTTGCTTTTTATATTCGTTTCCTAACTCATGTCCCTGCTCTTCGGCTGTAGAGTGGAATTTAATGCTTCCAAAGCACAATGCTGTCTGCTGTCGTTAAAGCGAAATTTAAACACCCAGCCATTATCCATGAATGGCACTTGAATCGTCGAAAACGATTAACTTTCCACTCTCGGTATGTCTGTCTATGACAACTTACGTTTGAATGACCACATATTCGCTGTCGTCAAAAATGCTGCAAAATAGGTAGGTTTCCTCAAACAATGAAAGAAATACCTTACCCCCTCTGATCTGGCCTCAATATATTTTATAAGTCATTTATCCGCCCGAAATTGGAGTACAATACCCACATCTGGTTGGGTCCGCCAAAACATCTCTGCACCTGCTAAATAGGATTCAAAAACGTGCGACAAAACTCATAGGTGATACTAATATCAATCAAACAATGAACACCCGACGTAATGTCTCGTGTCCCACTCTGTTTTATCGCTGTTTCCACCATAAGGGCTTCATAGAAATCGCCAGTAGCATTTCACCACTTCAAACTTTTAACCGTAACTCCCGTCTCGCTATGAATGCTCATCAGTATACCCTCAAGCCCACTTTCGGGCGTACTCTAAAATATCGTGTTTCGTTTTTAAGCCGTACAACTCGCTTATGGAATGCCCTACCGAACTCTTTATTTCCTAGTCATTATAACCTTCAAACATTTAAAACCAACGTTCACCGGTACCTCCCTTTCCATCCTCCCTGATTTTCCTTCGCCCGCGCTGCGTGCAAACATTTGAAAGGAACTTAAATTCCTTGAGCGCGCGCAAATTATATAAAAAAAAATAGTCCTTCTTGACCGCGCTCGGTACCTATACTATACACAAGACACCAAGTTTGGAAGTTACAATCACGCAAAGTACGTTAGGTCGACGGCGCAAAATTTAGCGGAAGCAATATTCACAAAAGAATATGGCGGTTTCTGGATTAATAAAAGGTAAGAGGACCAGTGGAATTGAAGGCAGGAGATCAATAACAAAGCCATATTCGTTGTTCTGTATTTCAGTTTCGACCACCTCTAGAATTCTTCCAGGTCGTTCGAGAATTCCAACTTTGCAGCACACCGCAAGATACATATAGCGCGGCTTCAAAACAGGGGAAAAGATGCTTGAGGGCTCTACGTTCAAGAACAACTGGAAGAACATAACCTTCTTGTCCGAAAAATATTTACAATCACAAGAATAGCGCATTCAAAGATATTGAGAAATGCTTAAAAGTCATTATTTTACGTAAAAGCAAAAAGATCTTTCGTTTAAGGTAAATAATTCCATACGGAAATCTGTAGGATTACAGATGTAAGCCTAAATTCAGAGATAACCCAAATTTCCGCCGATCTAATCAAATGAAATGTGGATGGCAATTACAAGCTTAGATTGTAAGGAGTGCGAGTATCAAAACTTTAACGGTCGACATTTTATCTTAACATTGTTTTCCCGATCAACAAGGAAAAATATGTTCTAAATTGCACCATACAGAGTTCTCTGAAGTAATTCTTTCCTTAGTCAACATCATATTTTAAAAGCTTTCATCGCAGAAGTATTTAAATTCAGTAGAAAATATGACACTGAGTATTCTAAGAGGTTAACGTCAAATAGAAAAAAAAATTACAAAAATTCTAGCCAAATCAAAAGTGAGAGTATCAACACAATTCCGCAAAAACCTTATTACTTCATGATAGTAACATACATACGAGTACGTGGTGTCGACGAAATCCGGTTTAGGTCAGATGTAATAAAATGCTATGTCTATTCAGGATTAAAGAAAGAAATTGGATTTGTTGATCTCATTAATCTACTCCCAAATAAACATTTCGTTGCCGATGGCTTTTTAAGTCACTAAATTTGCAAACTATTTTCTTTCAGAAGATATCTTTTCTTAAGTTCTAATTAAACGTTTCATTAAATCGTTATAGAGTTGTAATGTCACAATAAGTCTCTGTCTACATGAAAAATAATTACAATTAAAAGGAAAACACATATTTTTGATTATACCTTAATGCTTTCACCATCTTTAGGCTTTATTTAAACGAACCTTATGGACATTCTGTTCTCATACCGCAAAGAGCAGAAGGTGTTCTCCTTTAAGGGTAGACGTAATTATATTAATATTCTCTCTAAAGGTACATAAAATACAACGTGAACTAAGCCATTGTTTTTGAATCCACCACACCTTAACATTCGTTCATAAAATGAGTCAGCGAAAACTGTTTGAAACACTCCCTGTTTAAACACATCCCCTTCACTTGATCATCTCTCAAAAGGCATCCTTAAATCCGAGCCCCTTATTCACACAATCATTACTAATTGCATGTTAAAAGAAGAAAACCAAATCTAAAGGGTATTCAAGTGGAATCACATTCAACCGATACGACTGTACTGCAAATCTCTGAATGACAAAATAACGCGCCACTAGCATCCAACAGCCAACAGCTCTTCCAACATATAAGGAGTTCACAATGAACTGTTCCGCCAAAACAATCACAAACCCCGCCATAGTAGGTGTCAGTCGAAACCTCAATAATTGAGAATTAATGCAAAATAACCAAAGCCTCCTACAGACATGCTTCAATATCTGCAGAGCGATATCACCCTCTTTTGCCAAAGTGCTTGTATCGTACCAAATAACCTGTAATTTGCCACAAAGATACGTACGGGTACGGGTATTCCAACTCAAAGCTAGATGCTTTTGTTCAGGGCAATCTTGGAACGTGGGCGAGCTGACAGCTCGCTACACTATACCAGATGAATAGCAATTCGCAAAGCAGATTCATGAAACCTACGGAGGGATTCAAATAATTGGAAGACGTGTATAGCTAGACACGAAGAACTGTTAGATACATACCAATACTTTTCATGTGATGATGACAGGATTTTTCAATTTAACGATGCGGTAGCTTCTCGCGTGTCTTAATTGAGTTTACGGTTTTGGAAGATGAAGTCATTACCAATCCATGCTGCAATTTATCAGACCCATCAAGAGGTAACAAAATTAACCGCAAAATGTCAAAAAAATCTCTTAAAATATAAAAGATGTCCTTTTTTATGGTGATGGTTGAATGCCGCGCATCATTCACTTTGCAATCAAAAATACAAAGTGGGTCAACATACTCAAAATCACTTTCGATTTCAGTAATGAAAACAAAGTTAAGTAAGAAGATGAGTTGCAGTTTTTGGGACGCCCGGCGAAAATCGTCAGAGTCAAAAGGTGAAGTAGAGCGAATTCACAAAAAGATACTCGTATGTGGTATGTGCAAAAAAGTAACCTTGTGGCTCAGTTCGTCATTTACAAGAAATAAATCATTATTCAGAGGTTGAGCTTGATTATGTGAAAAACAAAAAACTGTTATTTCGATATGAACTCAAAAAAGCTTTCAACATATCAAGCTATCAAGAAGACATTGAGTTGACTGGCTTGCTTAACGATGATGGATGTCTCAAGATCGATGCTGAGAACCACCTTTTATATCAGAGGATTTACAGAATTCACCATAAGACCTTTTTTTTGAATAATACTCGCACTTGCATTTATTCATCTTTCCTGAATACCTTTTTAGATAGAACAACTTTGTCTCATTCTCCGACAGAACTATTTTGTGCCAAAAAAGATTTAGATATTGTGCGGAACTCACAAGTCAACACCGGAGGCACAATCTTTCAAAAGTCTCTGCAACCACTAGCGTACGGCAATGATATTGACATAAATGGCAGTACTCAGCAGGCTATCATCGGTGCGCTCACTAGTATGGGTTTAGCGATAAATGACAGTAAAACCAAGCCAACAAAAATTGACGCATAACTTCTACCAGCTATAACTTTGAGTTACTAAGGGACTTTGTATACCTTAGATCTGCTATCAATTCTGCCAACAACACCTCAGTAGAAATAAAACGAAAAATCACTCTTGCCAATCGCTGTCGCAAGTATGTACCCGTATGTATATAGTAACGCCCTATCCCGAACAACTAAGAAAACCCTATATAAGACCTTGGTCATCCCTCCCCTACTTTATGGCACTGAGACCTGGATTCTATCGCAAGCGGATGAAAACATCGTCGGTAGTTTGAAGAGAAATTTTTCATGAGATATTCGGCCCCGTTTGCGTTAACGGACTTTGCACCAGATTATTCAATAACGAATTATACGAATCCTTACGGCGTCGTCGATCCAGTCTAAAAGCTACGCATCAGTTGCCTGAGATAGCTAGTACATGTAGAACTCAACAGGGACAGCAATGCTCCCTTCCGCGGTGTCTCCAAATCTAACCCGGATCGACAACAAGTATAATGGACTTCAACCGACTTACAGTGTGGAACCGGATAGAATTAGCTAAAGATCGAGCTAACTGAAGAGGCTTGATTGTTGAGGCCCAGGCTTATCCCAAACTGAGCGCTACCTAGGTAGGTAAGTAAGTAAATGTAAAGCTTCTCCCAGCTCCTCTTTTTAATTTTATATCTATGCGAAGAATTCAATTTAATTAATTTATTTATTTATTTATAATGCATACACATTAAGATAATAAATGTCTTATAAAATAGTATGGCTTTAAACTGAGGTAAGATACATGTGTAATTCAGGCTTTAGGGTTTCTGGATGAAGGGGAAAGAAAAGCAAATATAAAAACCATTAAGTAATTATAATAATAATTTAATTTAATGATTAATTTAAGAGTAACTAACAGGAATATTAAATTTTATTTACTTTTACAATCATCTCCATCTCCATTACAATATACAAATATTAAATATAAATTGTATATATACATATAAAAAAAAACCAATGTCAATGTTATTGTTATGAAGAAACGACTTTAGCTCCATTCGAGAACGCATGGTACAACCGGTCACTTGGACAGGTCATGGCAAAAAATTCCACAATACTATCTATATTAACGAGATGCTGTCGCTCCGAGGTAAAACTAGAATAATACAAAAAAATAAAATGACATGATCTGGTCGAGATACTGAAATATTAAAACGATAATTTGACTGATTTGTTTTGACATTGATTTGACATTGGATAGCAGAATAAGAGACGTATAACAAAGGAAACTATCAAACATCATACTCTAAAGTATTTTTGACTAATTAGAGATTCTGTCAAAACGTCTTAGGCCGAAAACATAACGCACCGTGGTATTGAATGCGACCTTAAATATTCGTTAGCTATTCGCATCCATAGGTAAAAACGGCCATGATAAGAGTCTTCCTCAACAAAATGCGTGTACTAAATTGTGAACAAAATTGTTATATCCAGAGCTGGCGTAATACTCCATACACCTTACCAACGGCCGGATTGATGTGGGTATCCAATGTCAGACTCCTATTGGATTGTATGCCTAGATTTTTCGCAGTTTCGGCATATTCAACTTTAGAATCATAGAGCATAATGTCATGAAAATAACAAAGGCCTAACGGTTTCTCGCTGATAACACTGCATTTTATCTTTAGAGGGTTTAGAAAGGAGCAGTTCTCAGACCAATCGGTGTGATTTTTGCTAAGTCGAGGTTGATCAAATATATATAGATTCTCGGTATCAAAATGATAGCAAAATTACAGCAATTTAAAATAATTTGTATTTTGCTATAAAATCTTTCTTCTCTTAAATACACCTACATATACTATATGTATTGTAGTATACTACTTTGATCAAAAAGTTTATTCATCTAAATCTATATTTTCCCCTTCAGAGTAATACCCATCGACTGCAACACATTTATGCCAGCGCTTGATCCAATCCTCGAAACATTTTTTATATTCGGCTTTCGGTATGTCCAATAGTGCTTCCTGCGATTTTTCCATTACTTCCTCTCGGCTGCTGAAACGCGTTCTCCGTAGTGGCCTTTTGACTCGATTGAACAGAAAGAAGTCATAGGGAGCCAAATCAGGTGAATTCGGTGGCTGTTGGATGGTATTTGTTGCATTTTTCGTCAAAAAATTACGAATAATGATGGCACTGTGCGACGGTGCGTTATCATGGTGCAAAATTCACGAGTTTTCTGCCCACAATTCTGGTCTCTTTCGGTGGTCTCTTAGTCGTAATACTCTTTGTTTACTGTCTGGCCTTCCATGATGCACTACACCGTTGTAATCCATGAAATCCGTGAGCATTGCCTTCTTTTTTGACTGAAAACGACGTAGTGGCGTTCGGCTCATTTGGTGAACGCCATTCACTTGCCTGATGTCTGGATTGTATGTCGTACTCATAAACCCACGGCCACGTCTCGTCTCCAGTAATGATCCTTTTGATGAATGTGGGATTGGATTTAGCCACGCAAATCATCTCTTTCGCAACGTTAACACGGTCTCTTTTTTGCATGAAGTTGAGGTCTTTTGTCATCAACTTTGCTGCTACACAACGGAAACCCAAATCATTAACCAAAATGTCTTGGACGGATCCATAGGCAATGTTCAAGTCCTCCGCTATCTCTCTGGTGGTTAATTTGCGGTTATTGACCAAAATTTCTTTTACTTCATCAATGTTTTCGTCGGATTTCGATGTCGATGGTCTGCCACAGCGTTCATCATCTTCGATTGACTCACAACCACTTTTGAACCGCTCGTGTCATTGTTAAATGACCGTTTTTTTTTTATCGTTGCCGAAACACTTTTCCAACATTTCCAACGTTCGCGCACCATTAAATGCGTTTTTTACGCAAAATTTAATACAAGTTCGTTGTTGCAAATTTAAATCCATTTCTACGAGTAAAATTGTAAAAAATCGCCAAAACACACAGAGATAGATGTACTCTTGGCTACGTAACTTTTGCAAATGTCAAGTTATGACGCTAAGATTTAGAGAGAATGTCAACAATAGATTTATCAATTTAACAAAAAAAAAACTGAACTCAAATCGGAATAATGGGAGCGCCACACGGTGGTGTCCCCCGGGAGAACTTTTTGATCTAGGTGGTATATCGAGAAATAAACCTTTCAATACCCATTGAAAAGTAGCTTTCCCCTTTGCATACAAAAATCGTGCATTTGTCGCCTCGTTCCACGAAGGTCCTTCTTTAAATAAGGGAATAGCTTATAGATACTAGGTGGAGCTCTGAAGTATTTTATTTATTTTTAATTGATTTAAATTTAGTTGTTCACATAAGAATATTACATCTTTTGAGAATACATAGAATAAGCTTTACAGAATTTCAATATTTTAGCAATGAAATACAAATAAGATAATTATTATAAATAAACAAAGAAGTTAAGAAAATAAGTTTTTAGAGTGCTAAGTAAAAAGAAAGAATAGTTGAAGAAAAAAAGAGAACATAGATGATAAAAAGGAGAATAAAGTTAGGGATACAAGAGGAAATTCATTAAAAATGTTCGGGACAATTTTATGTAAATATTTCTTTATCGAAATTATTTGTGTTGCTCATGCGTTTTATCCTTAAGGGCAACCGATTCCATAGCTGAATCCCATGTCCGAAAAATTTTCGAGACGTGTTGAAATACTTGCACCTAGGTGCCATCAGTTGCAAAGTACTCCGATTTGTCGGAAATTTTACGATCTCAAGTAAATATTCTGGTACTTTCTTGGTTAAAATTTTGTGAAAAAACAGCATGGTTCGATATTTCATAGGCGAAATCAGAGAACAGCGGGCAATTTGTTTGGTATAGGCGGAAATGTGTTCGTATCTTTTGATATTAAAAATGTATGTCGCGCAGGAATTGCATTCAACCGATAACTTTCTGGCGGACTCCTGATCCATGTTTGTAAGTATTTCAAAACCATATACTCGTAGTATGATTGGAAGGATAAATGCATTAACAAGTTTTAATTTTGTTTTGGTTGGAAGGAAACTTGTAGTGGGACAAAGTCCTCGGAGAGCTCCACACATTTTAGATACAGTTTTCTTAACATGTACATTCCAATTTAAGTTACAATTAAAATAAACTCAAAGATTCTTTATGTTGACTACTCTATAGAGGAGTCGTTAAGACTCAGTGGTGGCAAAACATCTGTACTTCGTCCTGCATTTATAATCAGTGCCTTTGTTTTATTTGGGTTAATAAAGCTTAAATGTTAGAGAGGTTCGCCAGCTTTAAGAACGTTTTTTTTTAGATGAAGCCCACTTTCACCTAAATGAACATGCAAACAGACAAAACTGCAGATATTAGAGTGACACTAATCCTAAATTGAAGCATCAAAAGCCCCTGCATTCGCCCAAGGTCACTGTATAGGCAGCTTTATCAGCAAGAAGCATTATTGGTCCATATTTTTATGAAGATCAAAGAGGAAAAGCTGTTACAGTGAATACAGAGCGATATATTGCCATGCTACAGAACTGTTTTGCCCCAGCGCTTCAGGATTTTGATGGTTTCAGTCAACGATCATAGGTTCAGCTAGATGGGGCAACATGCTACACTTCCAACGACTCTTTGAGTCCAGTTCGCGAAATCTTCGGTCAAAAAGTTATATCCAAAAGAGGTGACATTAACTGGCCACCTCGTAGCCCGGACTTATCCCCAATAGATTTTTCCCTTTGGGGATATCTTAAAAGTAAATCCGTTAACAGCAATCCAGCGACTCTTGAGGAATTAAAGGTTCATATTCGCCAGGAAATGCAAAACATTTCCCGAAACACTTGTCAGTCAGGCATTGAAAATTTCGGCTCCAGGTTGCAGTGTCAAAGTAATGAAGGATCGCATATATACGATATGATTTTTAAGAAATAAAATCCCAAATTGTGTATTTTCAGAATAAATAAACATTTTTTCTTACATATAACTATTTTTTTTTATCACCATATGAAATGTTAACGGACTTTTGGACCACCCTGTATTACCCACCGTCGTTTCATCTACACATGTAAGTGAAAAAATTTATTCGGAATACACTGCTATTCAAAACCGGGGAACTTATGTAGATTATTTGACTCTTTGCAAACAGACACAAAGTTAACATTTAGTCCTTCTACATCCACACTGTTGGGAACCGATGTTTTTTTGTGAATTCAGTCTTAACTGACGAATAATCTTCCAAAAGTCAGAACTAGAAGAACATTTTATTTTATAAAAAGCGATGTTGTTTTTTCTAATAAGACGAGTTACAGAATTGCGTATAATTTTAAATCCCCTATAAATTTCCAAGTATTTGTAACACCTCCATCTAGCGTAGAATAAGTTCCGAACTGCGATTCAGTCGCATACTTCTTGCGTGAACCATGGTGATTTTATTTAGGTGTTTTTTATTGCACGAGTAGGTTTATGTTTATTTAGAAGGAATTTAACATTTTTGTTAAAGAAACCTACTTGAGAGTCACCGTTATTTGAATTATAAATTGGAGACCAATTCAAAGCCAGGCAGTCATTAAAAAGGTTCTCTAAATTAATTCGAGAATATTGATATAATCTGAAATTCGTCTCACTTACAAGTGATGGAAATATCATAATGAGAGATCCCGAGTGCGAAAATCTGGTCATAATGCAAAATCAAGTCGGGGTTGTAAACTATGGCAACATCAAGCAGTGTTGGTATGCGATCTGGCACAAAGTTTGTAGGTTAGCAAAACTTAAGTGTAGTGAATCAACCATTTCCTTAAAATCTGTATTTCTGTTTCCTAAAATATTAAGATTGAGGTCACCGCATATGACGATTTTCCAATATTTTTGGGCAAAATCTCCGAATTTGCTATATCAGGAGCCATGTATATGTAACCAAGGAGACATTTTTCAGTACTATTCTTCACCTCAATGAGAGGTGAAGAGGTATTCCAAAAGATCAGTGGGTGCTAATTTCTTCAGAAATTGGAAATTATAGCACTTTTTTATATAAATTGCAACACCCCCCCCTCCCTTCTTTACGCCACCAATCAACCAACCAACGCATTGTCGTGAGGAACCAACTCACCTACTGTCAAATTCACTTGCCTTTCTCCTTTGATTGATTCAATTATTCAAAAATATTCAATGACTTACGGTTCCACCTCCTTCTGTGTACTCAATCAACAAAATTACTTTTGAGTTCTAAAACACAGTTTCTGTGATTTTTCCGGCTCATGGCGTTACTTAAAATTTTTTATGGGTGGTCTGCACTTTTTTTATGCTACTGCATGAGCTTTTTCTGACGTTCAAGGTCATAGTCAGAACCCACATTTCATTTCCAATAACAATTCAGTGGACAATACTCTCCGTTGTTGTGGTGTTAGTCATTATCCCTGTCTTTCACTCTGGATCACTAGAAAACTAATGATCACAGTTATGTAGTTGCAATACACTTACTCGTATCTTGATATTCAGTTCAGATTACTCTTTTAGTCTATTTGATTTCAACTTCGACGTCTTATATTAAATATTTTCGAGTAAGCTCTTTTATTAACATTTCTTATTCTACCATTTGAAACTTTCAAACCATATTTGCCTCTATTATTTTATAAGTGACAAGCAAAATACCTAGTCATACCATTGTAAGGTCAAGTGTAAATAGACTTCAGACGTTGTCCTTTAAGAACGCAAGCCACTCATCAACACATTTCTCTTCTTAATACTCAAGTGTGTATGACTACACTTAAAGTGCCTGAGCACGTGTCCAGTTTTTAGGAAGATGGGAAAGAGAGAGAAGGAAAGATTTTTGGGCTCAGTGGTTATTTCGCTCCATGGGTAGCATCCAATATTTAATCGGGATACTAAATTATTAGTGTAATTGGACTTGTTGTTGTATTTTAGACAACCACTCATCTTACGTGATTTTAGTTGCCTGAAAAAAAGAATGTCTTTCGGAGGCGACTGGTATTGAAGCCCGAACCGTCCGACTTGAAAGCCAATACACCACCACTTGAGCCACGGCCACCCACAATGAATGATTTATATAAACATCATCTAGCTATATTTGCTGATGCCGCTATACTAATATGAACATTTTCAATGATAATGTTACATGTGTATGCAACATATATGGGAAAAACTACTCAGCTTGTGATATCTCATAAGATTATGTATTCACTACGAATGGTCAAAACCGATTATCCAATGCGCAGAAAACATAAAAATTGAAATAAATCACAAATTCGCACGCTGCGTCAGCAGAGTTCAAATGTTCGTTTTATGCAAAAAAAAAAAAAATTGCCGAACGTAATTTATTTTTTTTATGAATTATCCACGGTCTCGCACAGCATCAATAAGTTACTACGTAAGAGCAGTTGAATGAATAAGACTTTCCACTTTCCATTTGCAACAAATAAATCCGTAGATAATCTCAATTTTCTTGCATATCAACAACAAAAGAAAAATTTGTTAAAAATAAAATATCTGAAATGTCTTTAAGATATTCATTGAGTTAGAAATTATATTAAGTCGTTGAGGCTGTAAAAGAATCCAATTAATCTTGTTTGTTGTCAACCACTATTTCAAGCATGAACACTGCTTCATTAAATGATAAGAGAAAAGTCTCAAAAGACAGCGCCATCGTTTTAGAGCTTCAGAATAGGATGAATGGTGAATTTTCAGTTCAAAATAAGTATCTGTGAGCCTGTCGCCCAGTGATTCTCAACTTTATTTACAACTACTTTCTATCAATTATAAATAACGAAACGATGAGTCACGTTCGACTCCTGATACTCCAAACTGAGCCAGCCTTCACACTTTACGAACATAAAATCTTCCTGATACTAATCATGAATTCAGTGCGTAAATTTTACTTCCTCCGAAGTTACACATTCGCCCTACAAAGCCTGCTCAGATATGATAGAGGCTTTAACGCCAAAACCTTCAAATAAAACCCTTTCAGAAGATCAGTTGACAAGTATAGCTTCTGCGACAGTTCAACAAAGAATAGCTTTCAAATGATCTATTTGCTAGAAATTCGTAGTACACGTAAGTAGTATTCGGTTTTTTTTTTTTTTTTTTTTTTTTTTTTATAATTTACGCGCGCCAAAGGGGTTATGAATACCCTTACACTGTTGCCAGGGCGCGGGCGGAAAGGTAGAAGGAGGAGAAAGGAAAGTTTGTGATGTAGTGGTTTGGTTTCGATATTGACTCTCCAGGGGTGGGAGTCCGAATAGGACGGAGAGATTTTCTTCACTCGGAATGGTGAGGTTGTGAATTTTAACGGTTGTTTTGTGCTTGAAAACCCTACAACAGCCAAATCTACATGTCAGTGTTATGCCTTCACACGCAGATTTTTCTGACTGAGTTCCAATTGCACAAATGAAAACTTGCCGTGGCTAGGATTCGAACCTTGACCTTCCGAGTGAGAAGCGATTGCTAGTCAGTTTTTATGCATTTTTATTTATATTTCTTAATTTACTCTTACATGCTAGACAAAAAAACGCTTAAAAATTAGCTTAAATAACTTAGAGATAATCTTATACTAACTTACTGGCCCCATGCGGGCACTCTAAGTTAAACCTAACACTCACACTATGTCTTTCGACGGATCTTACAGTCTATATTTATTTTTATATTTAACGAAACTAAAACTAAGAAAATCAATTTTAAGTAAAAACTTAGTATATGGACATATTATTTTTTTTTTATAAAACTTAAACCTAAAAGCCTACATACTACCTAAAAATAAATCTTAATCTACTTAACCTACTTACATATAATACATTCATACACATATATACAATACACAACGCATATACACTTCATATATACATATATGCCTATACATGTACATATATGTATATATTTATATTTTTTTGGATTTTTTTATTTTTATTCATTTTTTTTTTCTGTTTTTTTTTTATATTTTTTTTCTTAAAATCTAACTTAATACTACCTAAAACAATATAAGCCGGCCATGGCTAAAAAAACAAAAATTAGGCTGGCCCACTCTGCTTCACATGAAGCTACCTATCACTGGAGGAGATCGACGACGAAGCATCCTCGCCTTCATCAAGCCACCAAAATTGCTGGTGCTGCTGAGCAACATCCCTCCTGTCACGACTCCCTACCGCCCTACTGAACCGGAGACGCTCCGCACTGCCATGTGCGACGTCTCTCTCGTAGTTGAGTCGCCTGTCCGCAGCTGTTCGAGCGACGTGGAAGATTAGCGGCACCGCCAATCTGTCCTGGATCAGACCTTTGCTATCTAGGTAGAGGAACGCTTCTGGAGGAATAAAGCCGTCAAGGCGAGCTCTCTCGTGATACATATAATTGGGGTAGTAAGCCCCTGAGATCAGGTTGTTCGATGAGGTCATTGCTCTCGCAATGTGTCTTCGAGTCAACTTAATGACGAAATTGTCCACTCTTATCAGGTTCGCCGTATTGTACAAGACCTCATTAGGATAGAATTTTATGTACTCAGACTCTGGTGTTCTGTATAAGCGAAGACAAGTCCTAAGACAAGCCCTCTCAAACACCCGAATCTTTTCCAATAAACTTGCTCTCACGTTGAACCACACGGGACACCCAAATACAAGCATGGGCCTGATAAGGGCCATGTAACAGATTACCTTCACCCTCGCATCGAGTTGGCTGTTATAAAACAGTTTCTTTGTAAGGGCAAAAGCACCTTTGGCTCTGGCCAGAGCAACATCTATATGTTTGTTAAAATACAGATATTGATCTAGCCAGATCCCAAGGTATCTGACTACATTTCGACAAGTAAGTGGCTGTCCATGTTGTCCGACGATAGAGAACTTTCGCCAATTCTTTCTGGTATCCCTAGAGGCCCCAGACAAAGGCGTCCTAAACAGAATGGTTTCCGATTTCTGGAAGTTGATTTTCAACAGTCATCGCAATATTGTTTAATTTTATCGAAGTCACGTTGCAAAAGTATGTTAATGACCTCAATCTTTGGACCCGATCTGTACGCGATTAAGTCGTCTGCGTACGCTATGGCATGGTGAAGTGAACCTATCAGATCACTTGTGTAAATGTTGAATAGGATCGGCGAATTTACCGCACCCTGTTGCAGACCGTTTTTAATGTTAAATGTTCCAGCAGAAGTCACATCGCCATTCTTCACGATGAACTGTCTACTGGAGAGCATATCAAAAAGAATATACAGCAGTGGTTTACTAATGCCCAACCTGTCCAGCTTGAAAAAGAGTCCTTCTAACCATACGGTATCGAAGGCCTTCTCCAAGTCAATCAGGCAGGCACCAGTGCACTGGTTCTTGCCTTTGTTCCATTGGATATCAGAAACCAGTTTCGACACAGCATGAATGATAGCATGCCCCGCCTTGAAACCGAACTGATTATCCGGAACAAAGCGATTGCTAGTACCACTACACCACGGCCACCCCTGGAATATGAATGCACAAAGAAACCTGGCTATCTTTAGATGGTGTAATTGCTAACAGAAATGATCATGTCGAAATGGTTAAAACTAAATCATGGCTAAATTCAAAGCTGCATTTTGCAATGACAAAAAGCTTCATATTGCTTAGAAAATTAAATTTCATGTTTGACGCCTGGCTTAAGTTCAGTAGTCAGAGGCTATACAGAGCGTTTGAGGAAAAGACTCTCTAGTGTACAATAACCCCGCATCACGAAACTATCAGGAATGTTGCTCATGATACCGTAGGATACGTTCAACGTGAGAAGAAAAAAGTCTGTAATATGATAATGAGTGAAAAGGCTGATCCACTAGTGCTGCAGTGCAAAACTAGAGCAATGATCGATCGAGGAGCACCGAGCCGGAAGAGATGAACAGAAAATCATGCGTGGCTCAAGTGGTACCAAATCGGAAGGTTCGGTGTTCGAATCCCAGCCTCGCCCCGAAGACATATTCCTTTTTTCAGTTAACGAAAATCAAGTTAGATGAGTGGTTGACTAGAAATCAACATCAACCCAACTTCCACTAAGAATATATGTTGGATGCCACTCATGGAGCGAAATAATAACTACTGAGCCCAAACATCCTTCTTTCTCTCTCTATCCCATTTTCCAAAAAAACTTAACATATACTGAGCCACTATAAGTGTATTCATACCTAATTGAGTGTCAAGTTTAAAAAAAAAAAAAAAACAGAGGGATTTAAGCGCTACTTGAGCAGATAAGCAAGCATAATAGAGAGTGGTAGTAAAAAAGGGAACAAACCCTTTTAGCTCAGCTTTTTGAAATCTGGAGACCTATGCGGCTGAAGACTCAATGGCTTGCCATTTACTCAATCAAAATTTGGTGGATGAAGTAATGTATAATATACAGTATGCCTCATTTGCAAAAATGATTATTCTATCTAACCTACCGCGTGAATGCCTTAAGTCTTTCTGAAACAAAGTGATTGTCATGAACAAGTGTTCTCAGACCTGACAGATCGAATATAAATTTTACCATTAGCCAAATTCTAAAGAAAAATAATAAATTTCGATGTCAAGACTCACTAATTTTAAGGCCGCAGGTACAATAATATGCAGATGCAACGCTCGATCGCTCTTTATTTGTTATCATAGAGGCATTGATCGAGGATGAAACAAAATTCGATTTCATAGGACAAGGCGTCATTGTTTCTACAGTAACACCCGAGCAGTTAAGGTATTAACTTACCCCGGAGTTAACTCAATCAATAATTCTCATGTGGCGATTCGATGAAAGCTCACGTCAGGAGATTCACCTTTCAGTTTGGCAAAACTAATAAAACATTGCTATATTACATAAGGTGCTGAAAGATAAGCAGAAGAACTTGTACTAATTCCAAATGAAAAGGAAGGAAAGGGCTACTCCAAGGATGAATAAAACAATTTCAACAAACAATAAATTTATACTAAATGGAGAAATTGAGAACGGAAAACTCCGATATATAGTACTGTAAGCGAAGTACAACTTGAGTGTTAAGTTCTGTAAAAAATAAAAAAAAAAATTGCAACGGAAAATGGTGTTTGGATATCTCACAGTATCCGACACATTCGCAATTAAATTTTATTTGAAAGGTGAAGAACAAAATACTAAATCATATCCGTTTCGATATTCTTAAATTATAATAATAATATCCTAGACGTCCGAAAGAAAGCAGGGTCGCGATCACTATCTTTTATAAAATTTTATGATTATAATAGCAGTGTGTTCAGAGCAGTTTTAAGATTGATCTGCACTCACTGTTATTATTCTAGCATTTCCTCTAGTCCATCCAATCTACAACATCAACAGGGATTATTCTCTGACATATGTACAATATGTCAAATTGAAAAGTCAGCTGTTTAGACATTTGTGTTCAGTATACACAGACAAATTACAAATCGGAATTACTGCACGAATGCGCTAACAGTTTGTAAGTCGTAGTGGTCATTTGCCTGATATAATTTTTACAACTTAAAGCAAACAATTTTCGCCAGCAAAGAGTGAAGAGCATCACTGGGAGTCATTGGTATGAAGAACTTCAATGGATTGAAAACACCATTATCTACTAAGCAACTGTTCTTGCAGTCAAGCCAACATTTTCCAACCCACTTCACTTTGCTTAAAGTCCCATTTATCCCCAAATTCTTATGAACGGTAAGAATATGTTACATGTTAAAATATCAACTTCTTAGACCCATTCGAAAAAAAACCTTGAACAAACCAGAAATTTAAATGCCTCTGTATACACCTTACATCTTGTGGAAGTTGCTTATCTTAGACTTCAAGTTAAAACGTCGGCTTACCAATTACTAGCTTGGCCCCAAAATCTCTGCTCTAACATGTTGACATGTTGTGCATATTTCTTGTTATTTTGCTTTTGAAACCTTAGCCCACACTACGCTTTATGGCGACTTTGACTTTAACAACAGTTTTTTATATGTCCACCTTTCACTTAGCCCGAGATTTAGAACCGATATACAAGAACAAGACACCTATTGCAATTTGGCGCTGCCATTGACACCCGTGGCATGCAACGGCGATCAATGTTGTGCCTGAAATCAACTCGCAATCAATTCTTGCTACAATCAATCACGTTACGTGCACTTGGATTGATAGAGACGTAGGTGTAAGTATGTACCTGCCGACTGGAACTGCCAGAAATTTCTTCCCATTAACTTTGACAATTTCCCAGTTGTTAACCTTTCCTACACTCGGCTTTACCTAAGGATGATCTTCATTAGTATGGCTGAAAATAATGCAAATCGCTCTTAATCACAGTAACAATCTCGGAACCACTGCACGCTCCCAGTGTGGAAGCTAAGTCAGATTGTAAGGAAATTCCAATAAGCGAGACTTTGAAATCAAGCTGGGGGTACCAACTTTTGGGTTTACGGTTCACTGGGCATAAAATGTGCATTTTGGGCCAACAACGCCACACCCATGCAAAGTTTACACACACACACACACACACTTCAGCTCGTATGCTACTAAGCTACCAATACCCAAGCAATGGATTAAAGTTCAATAAACATACATTTCTGTATCAAATATCAGGATTGCAGTGGTTCTTCGTCTATTCTCAAGCCCGAAAGGAGATTTTAATGTTTTCATTATCTGAATCTGATGGTGGTGTTAGCGCTGCTCCCCGGTTAGGAATGGAGTTAGGTTTTGTTTTTCGGGACGACGAAATAATAAATTTAAGTCACCTGTTACGGTTACAGACTCAGCCTGAGCCTTTCCATTTGTTTTTGGAGTCAAGTTAGTTGCGTTATTACTATCATGGGATCGAGGCTACAATGCTGGTGGTTGGGAGTAACCACCAACTGAATGGACAATTGAATGCATTGGAGGTGCACTTTTGACTTTCAAGAGACAGGTTGGTCATATATTATCGAAATGGTTGCTTGCTGCTGCCGCTGTAGGTGCAGTATATTTGATTGAGGTACGCAGTATAATCAAATTGTCTAATTAGAGTCAATTAGATTGTGCACGTATGCAAGTCACTAAGAAAAAACTTACCTAAAATGCGTTCCGATCCGATCAATGTGGTACGAGTAAGTAGCGCTGTCAGCGTAATTCGTTCTTTTAGAATTCAAGTTTTTGTTTTATCTAAAAAGAAAAAGATAATTTAAATTTAATAACATTTGGCTATGTAATTTTCGTTAGTTACAAATTGCCAACTCAAGGTGGTACACATATACTTGTAGTTACATACTGATCCCTCGCAGATTAATATGCACATAATAATGCTTAGCAACGTAATTTAATCAATTTGTGGAATTTTGGCATTCACTCGTACAATTTCGATGTATTTCCTGCGGTTTTAATGATCTTTTCACTTCTATCAGGAGTCGAGCATGGTAAGGATAGAGGTAGAGGTAGAGGAAGATTTAAGATATTTGTTGTATTGTAGAACAGATTCCCATATGGCTTTCAAAAATAAGAGTTCTACGGAATGAGGAAGATCGACGAAAGAATATGTCGATGAAATGGAGAGTATACTCAGGGCAAGGGGTACCGGAGCTAAGTTAATCTTTCTGAAAAAGCATGATTGCCCAGGCGCGCTATATGAGCTCATTGTTTACTGGCGTCAACTACACATTCAAGTGACCCTGTTGCATGTTAGTAAGCACTAAGCAGCACTGGATTTTGTTTTCAAGCACAAACGAAGTACAGAGAGCGCCTGACTTCAATCCCAGAACTCAGGATTTCTGTAAAACTTATGGAAATCTTGCCCCAAGAGAATGAATTTGAATTCATTGAATGACAGTGTAAACGAGAGAGTGTTACAGTTGAAGGCTTGAAGGAGCGGAAGGCATCTACTAATTTCATTGGAACACTTGTAGTGAAAATAGCG
Source organism: Volucella zonaria (assembly GCA_963966105.1). Lineage (NCBI taxonomy): Eukaryota > Metazoa > Arthropoda > Insecta > Diptera > Syrphidae > Volucella > Volucella zonaria. The sequence goes on from OZ014532.1 coordinate 165,124,229, forward strand.
GTGAAAGAGTGTTATTAAATCGTTGCTGCAGTGTTCATAAATTCTTTCGCATGGTTTTGAGTCTTTGGAGCATCTAACCTTATGGAGAGATTGCCATTGTGGGTGGCTGTGGTTCAAGTGGTTGTGTATTCGCTCCCCAATTAGATTTTTATTGATCAACTGCAATCATGTAAGACAAGTAGCAACTAAAACACAACAAGAAGTCAATTTACACCAATAATTTAGTATCCCCATTAAATGTTGCGATATAACCACTGATCCCAAACATCTTTCTTTCGTTCTCTATCCAATTTTCCGAAAAACATAACATGCGCTCCGGTTTTTTAAGTGTTAAGTTCTATAATACAAAAATAAAACTTGGCAAATAAGAGCCTGATATGGTGAAGCCCAATCAGGTAGTGTGTATTATTTCTTATATCCCTTGAAGAAACCTTTTGCGCTAGTAAGAGAGATCTTAATCAAGTTATCATTTTTGATAGACGGATACATTGCCGAAGAAATAAATTGAACGCAATGCTTAATATGCCGCTGCCTCTCCTTAATGATTTACAAGGGTCTAGATAGGATAAAGAAAATTATAATTCTAGTATACCTACATGTGAAGCCTCTCTTCATGGTGAGTTTCTTAAATATTAAATATGGCATGCCGACAGTAAATGAATGTCTGGGTTCAAAAGCGAAAACAAATAAGAAAACTAATTTTGTTCACCTCATCACCCTTTCGGCGGGCAATGACAAATCCCCAAAAGTGAACTCGTCTGCTTATGAAAAATTATCTCAACCTGCCGCATAAAATTTTACTGCATTATGCAAATTTATTCGAAGCGCATGGCAGAACAAAAATTTAAACTAAAAAACGTGCTTAATAAACTCAGTTTTAAGCAATACGAGTATATAAGTAAGTATCGTATCTACTTAAACAATCCGAAACCGCTTTCCTTGACTTCAAACCATATGAAGTATGCTAGTATTAAGTGTCAATTAGTAGGCTAACAGCTAAGAACAGCAGTGACTCAGTTAACGTCTTAGTTGAGGCTTAGGTGAATCCCAAAATATTTCATCATGTTAATTGTTAAGTTGATGTGTAAATAATAAGCCAGCTAATGAAAACCGTAAGTTTACCTGAGATCCAAGTATCTTCAGTTTCAATATCTGATTTTTCATGTTTCCACTCATAGTACTTCGCAACTTGTGAATTCAAAAATCACCAAAATGTTATAAGTGATACTAGTAAATTCCACAATACTAATTTCTAATTTTTATTTACTTGGGTAATCTATTCTAAGTATTTTTAAATAAAAATAAATTCCAATTACAATTTTTAAATAAAAGAGATGTGACCACGGGAGCTTGAGGAATGTAAAAGGTTTAAGAACTTTTTTTTTATCATTCACTTCTATTTGTTCTGTCCTAAGCTCTACTCAGAACATCTATTTTTCCTGAAATTTAACCATTTAACGAAGATATCATACTCGTATATACTCGTATATGATGTATACACTCTGAATGACTCAACTGCTATAATTTCCAAACCGTTCATGACAGTGAGCTCAAATTTTGACACATGACAGATAATTTTATTATTTACAAGCCTTTTAAATGATTTGCGTCTCAGTTGTGTTGAAAAATCTTTATCCGCGGTGGAATTCAAACGTGATATTGTGATTGCTTTATATTTGGCTGGAAAACTACAAGTTGCTATCGTTAGAGCCCTCCAGCATCTCAACGTGAATAAATCATTTGTGTCCCGAACCATAGCTCGTTATCGTGATACTGGCAGCGTTGCAAAATTCCATGGAGGTGGTCATAAAAAAAACAGCAACATCGGCAGAAATGGTTCGGAAAGTGAAGGCTAGTGAGGTCAACATATCGTTGGAACGGATGTAACACATACTGAAAAATGAGCTTGGGCTCAAGCCATTGCAGTTCCAAAAAGCACACGATCTTACACCGCAACAGAAAAAAGTTGGAGTCGAAAGAGCAAAGGAGTTGCTACGCTTGCACGAAAGTGGTGAGTTGCCGAATTTGGTTTTTTCCGTTGAATCGCCAATATGTCAACAAACAAAATGACCGAGTTTACTTGCCAGAGAGGTCCTTCGAAAATTTGCACCTTCGGACGGCCACCAGAAAGCAGGGGCACCGATGGTGATGGTTTGGGCCGCCATAACCGCCGATGGTCGCTCTCCGCTCGTATTTTTGGACCGTGGCGTCAAAATTAATGCGATCGTATACCATGAAACTGTATTAGAGGCAGTATTGAAGCCTTGGGCCAACAATCATTTCGGTCGGAGACCGTGGACATTTCAACAAGACTCGGCACCGTCTCACAAAGCGCCCGTCAACCAAGATTGGTTAAAAAATTATGTTCCACACTTCATTTCTTCGACACAATGGATTGCAAATTCTCCGGATGCAAATCCGTTGAATTTCTCTGTCTGGGGTATTTTGAAGGCGAAGGTTGGCAAAAATACAAAAGTTTGGACCACCTCAAACAAGCACTTCGCCGGGAATGTTGGAGTTGGAGTCATTCACCCTGTATACATGTCTATCCTCAAATGTCTGTCTAAATTGATATATATTCAGGAAGAGTTGTCGAAAAGTTACCCATTAAGTTAAACAGTCCATTATAATTTGTACTCCGGCTAAAGAGCGCCAAATGTATACTATCTTGAGTGTAAAATCTAACCCAATTTCAAAATACGGTACCTTGGTACCGCCTAGACTTCGTTCACTGATTGTAATTTTCATTTCCTTTATTTGAATTCATTGTTCATGTAAGATTAGTGTACAATAAACATCTTTTATAAAAGAACAAGCTTATATCTATTACGTTCATTTAAAAAAGAATACGAATTTAAATAACAAAATAAAATAAAATAGGAATGATAAAAAAACAAAATGGCTTTAAACATTTGAAAATTTTTCAATTTTGTGCAAAAAGAAAGAAGAAATGGGAAAGAGGAAAGAAAGAAAGAAAAAACAGAAAATAGGCAGACGTACAAGCAAATCTATTAGGAATTATTTCCATAATATTGAAACAATTTTTTACTGAAGGTGGTTCTGTTGATCGTGCGCTTGATTTCAATGGGTAAGAGATTCCAATGACGAATCGCATTAACAAAAAACTGACGAGAGGTATTGACATATTTGCATCGTGGAACAATTAATTGACGAGTTCTTTGATTCCGCGCAAATTGAATTTTTTTCGTACAGATATTCCGGCTCTTTTGTCGTTATAATTTTGTGTAATGACAGCACAGTACGATATTTCATAAAAGTCTCAAATGAGCATCCTACAATCTTATTTGTATAGGAGGAGATGTGGTCATATCGCCCAACGCCAAAAATATACCTCGCACAGCTATTAAAAGCAACATTCAGCTTTGTTTTTGCCTCATAGTCCATATCGGAGAAAATTTCGCACCCATACAACAAAATGGGTAGTATATAGGACTTAACAAGCTTTAGCTTTACGTTGGTTGGAAGGTAGTTGGAAGTTGGGCTAAGCCCTCTCAGAGCTCCGTAAATTGTTGATGCCGCTCTATTTATGAGTATTCCAGCTTAAGTTGTGGCTCAGATGAACCCAAGGTTTTTAAAGTGTATGTAGATACATACTCAATTGGAGTTTGATTAATGTAGAGTGGTGGATCAATTTGTCCGTCTCGGCTGACATTAACAACCATGGCTTTAGTCTTTTTAGGGTTAAGGCTGAGTTTATTATCGATTGCCCATTTACAAATTTCAGTTAGTTGCTCGCTTAAGTTCTGTACTGCCTGCTTTATTTGAGATTTCAGGAAAAAACGAATAAATCTACACATCATCTGCATATATGTGACGTTCGCAGTTTACAAGTCGGTCAGCTAAGTCATTTATATAGCAAGTAAAAAGAAGAGGGCCTAGGACTGATCCTTGGGGCACACCAGATGGAACAAGAAAACAATATGAACGTTTATCTTCATGAGACACGTACTGTGAACGATGACATAAATATGACGTTACAAAGAGCTATCAAACAAAAATTGCGTTATTAGTTTCTCAACTATTATTATTATTATTATTATTATTTATTAATCAAAACATAAATGTACATGATTAATTGCAGCACTAGCATACAGGGCTTATGGCTGGTTCTCAACTAATGTTTGATGATCTACACAATCAAACGCCTTTGAAAAATCCAAAAAAAACTATAAGAGCCATCGTTTTACGGTCCAAGCCCCCACGTAAATCTTCGCAAACTTTGAGCAGAGCTGTTGTGCAATTGTGTTTTTCACGGAATCCCGATTGAAATCTAGTGATAAGGTTTTTATCGCTTAAATATTTTTTTTTTTTTTGATTGCTTGCAATTGTCTCGAAGCCTTTACTCAGAAACGGGAGTATAGCAATGGGGCGGTATTTAGTATTATTTTGAGACGATGAAGGCTTTGGCATCGGCAACACCTTAGCAGTGTTCAAACAGTCGGGGAAGGTGGAAGTAGTTAAAATTGTATTAAAAATATAGGTTGTTAGGAAACGGATGACAGGTAGCATAATTTTTACGAACTTTGGCTCAATGTTGTCTAAAAATTGTTATACCAACATCAACTTCAATGACGCAGGATAATGAAAATATAACCCCGTTCATGGATCGAATTGCAGGCAGCCTATGACGGGCTGAGTTTTGTGAGTCGTAGCCAGATACAAATTTAGCATTAAGTTCATTCAGATCAATGTTGTTTGGAAGTGCCGGCTTCGCTGCAGACAAAACGAGTGAACGAACTTTTTTTTAGAAATCGGAACTTGAACTAGTTAAGCTAAATTTGTTTAGGTAGAATTCCTAGAATTCCTTCTTGTTTCTTCTAATCAGAGAAGTTACTGCATTGTAAGCAACTTTAAACTCTTTGTAAATTGGGAAACATTTGTAACGTCTCCATCTGGAATATAAGTCATTTCCGATTTCATTAAATGAAAGACCTCATGCGTCAACCAAGGTAAACCACAACTCTTAGTTCTTTTTTTAACCACTGGCACATGTTTTTTGAAAAGAGACGAAATGCTTTTATTGAAAAACACAATCTGAAGGCTCGTATCATTTGTTGTATATATTGGCAGCCAACTTATATTTTGGCAGTCATTAAAAAGCGCTTCCAAATTGATTTTAGAATGTTCATATAATTCAAAAAACTCGTCGCTCTTAGGTGTTGGATGTGCGTTTACACTAAGGAAAAGCATATCGTGATGCGAGAAAGCTGGGGCAAGAAGCTGATCGTAATATAATAAAAAAAACTTGGTTCAGACACTAACGCAATGTCGGTTAATGACGGTGTTTTGTTGGGTGCAAAATGTGTAGGTTGAGTGCAATTGCAAAAGTGTAAATAGAGGGATTGAATCATTTCTTTGAGTGTCCTATTTTCATTCTCTAAGATGTTAAGGTTAAAATCACCGCACACTACAATTTTTGAATATAGAGGGGAAAGTTCTACGAGCGCATCCCTTATCACATCCCCGATGTGATGCGCTGCTGTTTTATCCTCATTTTACAAACACAGACTACAGTAACAATAGTGATGTGATTAGAACTGTAACGGTTCTGAAGTTATATACCATTTTAGCGGTATAAAGAACATTTTCCAAAATCAGCCAATACTAATTCCTAGCTACTGGCACATAGGGCCATTTCGGCTATTTTTTTTTGTTTTCAAACGCTTGAAAGTTTTGAAATATATATTGATATAATATTTTTTATATACATATATGCTGATATATGTAGCTTTTCGTCTTTTTTCTTTCTTATATTTTATATTTGTATTGTAATATTGTATTTTCAATAGCATTTCTTTTATAAGGATGAAAGTTATGAATCGCATAATGTGAGTATTCGTAAGATGCTGAACCCCATACTCGAAAAACATTATCCCTAATATGATCTTCACTGGTTCATTACGAGTTATAAGAACTTACTCAGAAACCCTTTTGTATATACCAAAATCAACTCAAACAGCATTATGCCTTGAGATACTGGCTTCTTTTTTATGACCTCAGGGAAGAATGGAGGCAATGAGCCTCTATGTACGAGTATATGGTGAAAGGAATTTCATCCCTGTTCTAGATAATACTGAGCATAACTTAATTCGTGCGGTTTTTTTTCAAAATTTGAACGCTTATTTCAGAAAAACATGTACAATAGTATTATTCAAAGTATTGCCCATCTGAAGCTATGACTTTTTCCCATCTTTCTGGCAATTTGTGGATCCCATCCCAAAAGAACTGCGCCGGCTTGGCAGCCAAGAATGAATCAAGCCACTTTTTTATATTCTGCTCTGATGTGAACCGTATTTCAGTGAGGGCGTTCTACATCGACCGGAACAAATGGTAGTCAGAAGGGGCAAGGTCTGGGCTATAAGGTGGTTGGGGCAAAACCTAAGCAACCATCTGAAGTCGACATTTCACAGTAAGTTTTTTAAACTTTCTACCACATCAAATAAAAAGAAATGATGTATATAAGAGTATATTCTGAAATTCACAACTTTACAAGAAAATAGTAACACTTGAAAATTAAAAAAAAAATACCGAAAATCAAATATACATATAGCCAAACTCTGCTGTGCAAAACATAAGCAACTTTTTTAACATTTGTTGTAATATCCCTTATTTTGAATAACTTCGGCGCAACGACGAGGCATAGTAGAAGCAATTATTTTTGAAATTGTAGCCTGGATATGTTTTCCCACTCACTTTAGCTCCAGCTCTATCTTGTTGGAAAAACGTTGTAAAGCGGCCCGGCTTTTAAGAATGCCAAAAACGTTTTCGATGGGATTCATCCTTCGTCCGCTCCTTTACCAATCGCGATGTGTGTTTCGGACCGTTATCCTGTTGGAAAGCCCAACGAAGTGGCATTTCCCACTGTCCATGTGGTAGCATTACTGATTCTAAAATCCATTTGTATTTGAATCGGTTCATAATTTCTTCGATTTCGTTGAATGGAGCTACACCTCCTGCCGAAAAACAGGTCCATACCATCAAACTACCACCACTATGCTTTACAGTGGATGTGCAGAATCTAGGATTTAGTCGTTGGAGTTTACACCGTCTGACATGACAAATCCCATCAGAATTAAATAAATTAAACTGAGACTCATCGCTGAAAAAAACTGCTTTTCATTTTTCAGGGGTCCAGTGTTAATATTTTCTTGCAAAATTTAGCCTGATATGAAAAGAGTTAGCTTTGAATTATGTTTAACATAAATGGTTTAATTGCACAACTTGTTCTTTAAATGCCTTTTTTTGAGCATCTGTTTCTTGCACTTCGAAGATTATTTTCAATATCACGTCTACGCACCGTGCTAGCATCAATGTTTAAATTTAGTAATTTTACAAATTCATTTGAACTTATAAATGGTTGTTTTTTAATTACACCACAAATGTTTCTATCTGTTTCGATTTTACTTATTTTATTTTTATTTCTTTTGTCGGAGAGTGTCCAGACGTAAATTCTTCAATAATGTTTAGTTTAAAACAATCAATTACGCATCTAAGTTAATAGAAAACTGATCAAAGACAATGAGACAAGATCAAAGACAAAAAGCTTATAGCTTTCACGTTGGATTACAAAGTTGTTTAGGTTTTGCACAGCTAAATTTGGCTATTTTTTTATTTTCGTGTTTTTTTAATTTTGACGTACAATTACTTTCTCAAAAAGTTATAAATTTCAAAATATACTACTCTTAAGTATATACATCATTCGATATTTTTATTTTGTGTGGCAGAAAGTTTCAAAAATTTACTGTGAAGTGTCGATTTCAGATGGGATTAGGTTTTGCACAATACTGTATATGCAGACATCCTAAAGAGCTGTAATCGTATGGTGCCTAGGTCCAAAAATTTGATGATAATTCTATGGTATTATAAGGACCCTCTAAATAGGGTCTTTAACGTTCAGTTTGGGATCTAGATTTACTCGCAGATAGTTATTATTATTTAAAAAAAAATACTCTATATACCAAGTAAGAGCTGGCATCTGGCGCATTTTGAGCAACATGAGTTTATAAAGGATTGAAGGTAAACTCCTGCCATTAGTAATTTACACTGGCAAAAGCGAGTAGACGGGATGGACCATTTTGTATGCTGAAGCAGATTCAATTTCAATTTTATCAGAGCTAGAGTTATTACAAGCGCCTTTAACATTGAATAAATCAAAGATAACATAATACTCAATATACGAACACCACACACTTCAGATTTATGAGTACTACTCTAATAGGCATCTGGTTGGCAATTGGTATTTGAATCAACATGATAAAGCATACTTACGTGTGAACTTGCTTTTCAAGGATCTCTTATAGGAATGAACAAAGAATTATAATCCCGAAACTTTTAAAATAATCACGAAAAGTTAAGCCTGAGTCAAAAATAAATACGAAGTTCATTCTTCTCTATGACGTATCGCAGAGATACGTCATAGCTCTTTCAAGTGGTTCACGTGATGCGTGGCAAAGTACCTTGACTACTATCCCAGAGAGTCTAGGTTCGATTGCGAGGTAATACACTAGAAAAGCAAAGAAACTAATTTCTGTCCTCATAACCCTTTTGACAGGCAAATGCAAATATCCAAAATTGAGCAGTGTCAGTATAATATTAATGTCGACGCTAAACTGATCATGGTTTCAGATTAAATACGATAACCCTATTCATACAGTTACAAAACTTACTACCTACATCTAATTTAATTGTCCACTGCCTTATTTTTTTTTTGTTACCTAGGTTGCCCACGCAATTTTTGTTTAGCACTCAACCAGATCATTTATAAATGTGGGAACATATACATAGTTTATTCTAAGGTAAAGTTGAGTTTCAACACGGTCGGTATGTTTTCCTGTTTTCTCATGTCAAGCATACTTTGATTTTAAATATGTTTACTGAAAACCATGAACAATTGAAGAACAATAACAAAAATTAGTAAACACATTCGTTCTTCAAAGAAACACTTAAAACAAACACTTTCCGCATATCAAGATTTAAGACTTTATGCAGCAAAAAATTGCCTTAACCTTGTCAAAATTCGGTGTAAGGTTATTTACGAATCAGCAATTAGTGATCATTTATAAAAAAATCATCAACACCAGCTACAGTACAATTTTTGAAAAATTATTCCCACAATATTGACATTGTTTTAGTTGAAGTTCATTTCAGAGAACTCCTTCAGTACGACAAACGCAAACAATTCAAGTCAAATTGTGGCATTCAGTCTGATCGTAGTTGTCAGATAAATTAACCCCAGGGGTCAATCTTCATCAGTTTCTAGCTCTATCTATTGTTTTGCATAAGAAACACGAGCAAATGAACTTCCCATCGATTGTGCGCGCATACATTAGCGCATTACTCATTTTCTCAGATCTATACCAGGTATATGTTAGGTAGAAAAAAATGAAGGTCAGAAACAACGTGAGTGTAAGACTAGAAAATGGGTAGCATTAGCTTCCACTTAAGGTGCGGTTTTACCTATAATTATTCTAGATCTGTGTGTCAAAAATGCCATCTGTATGTGAACATTTAAAGAGCACAATTCCGAATGAACTCATGCAATGTTTTGCGGCTTTTGTATATAGTAGAATGAAATGTGCTATAGTTCTCATGCAAGCACGAGTAATTAAAGGTGGCGTCAATCTGAATGTGTTTTATCTAGGTATCATACTATGTTATGTTTGCTCCCTCATTTTGTTAAGTCTTTGGATGATCTTGAGATGCTTCAGTGAAGGACGTTTTGGGTAAAGTGATTTATTACATCAAATAACGCGAGCATAGATATAAATGTGATGTTATATAGCTCAGAATGTTTTAATGGATGTAGGTCGAGAATAAACATTTATGTTGGATTAATTTTGAGAACCAATATTAGATTTTTAATTGTAACTTTGTTGATCATACGTTTATTTTATGGTTGCTTAGACAAATAATGATCGAACATAGGCATCTCTAATAAACAACAACGACAATTAACAGATTACGTTTACTTAAATTGATAGCATGAGATTGTGTTTCACTATTAGGTATAAGCAGGCCCCTAATAGACGTCGATTTAACCGTAATAGAAATCATAAAAGACATAAAAAAAATTAAAGTACGCCTTTAAAAACATCCACTTTTCATGGCATTAGACGTGAATCACACCCCGATACCTAAAAACAGAAAAGTAATTTTGCAACGTCACGGCCTTTTTGGCAGGCAATGACAACTAAGTAAGTATTCCTGTAAGTGAACACATTTCCTATGAAAAATTATTTCATTCTTTCGACATGCAAAGTCGGTGAAAATTCACTTTTAGATACAAAATATTGTAAAAAGACGAACAGCAGAGTGATTTTGATTAATACGGTTATTTTGCGAAAATACGTCAGGTTTCTTATGACATTATGCTTTCATTAATTTATCGTCCCTATGATTGCCTATACTAATAAAAGTGTGGAAATATCACAATCAAAGAGTATAAGTAGAACAAAGTCGGATTCAGAAAAAGGTAATAATAACCTGCTAAAACGGACTACTAGAAAGGTATTTATCTTGAAAGCTTGACAGAAGAAAAACAATCCAATTATTCGCTTTGGAAAGTAATAAAAGGTACTAAAAGACCTAAAGTCTTTGAGTTGTAAATAACAACAAAAAAAAAACGGGCGAAGGGAGATATTAAAAAAGCAGACATCTTCGCTTCCTACCTGGAAGAGTGCTTTAGGCGGTTCGATGGTCAAACGCTCATTCATAATGCAGCACCTTTGACTTACCCAATAACAGTCATGTTGATGGAAATTAAAAAAGAAAAAAATAATAAATCAAAACCAAAGAAACTTCCCGGTTTCGGCTTCTCTATAATTTAGAAGTGGCACTTCGATTAGAATACGTTCCAAATCCGTAAAAAGTTGTTGATGTGATTATGGTACCAAAACCAGGGAAACTTCCGTGTCACAAAATGTCTTATAGACTGATTTCACTTCTCCCAATTATATCCAATATTTCTAAGAGGATACTGCTAATTCGTAGAATTCGTAGAATCACCGACGTAATTGGGAAAGCCCTTAAATAAAGAAAAAAAAAAATTACAGGCGCATATATTAATGTCTCGCAAGCCTTTGACAATATATAGCTTGAAATTTAAATTACAAGAAGTCTTGCCTTTAAGCCTATATAATATACTGAAAACATATCTCGAGAATTGACTTTACCATCTCAGATTAGTAAACAAGTTTTCGTAATTCATAAAAATTTTATCCAGCGTACCGTAAGGTATATCTCCTATATACCCTCGGTATACCGCAAGAAAAGGGGACCTTTTTAGCTGCGTTTCCTAATGATATGCTATGCTAGCAGTAGGCTCAATGATCGAAGGAACAACAACGGATAAAAGCCTGATGGATTGATCTCATTGAAACCAAATCTGTTCAAATAAATTTTACTTACAAGAAAACAAGCACATTACCTACCCTGATAAGTTCGGTCTGAATTTCATTCACAAAGGAGGTTAAATACTAAAAACTCGACGCAAAGTTGATTTCAAAGTCGCACGTGAAAAAGAAACCTAAAGAACTTGAAAACAAATGTCAGTATTGTCAACGGCCTTGCCATACTGAAAGCATCGGTTCCCACAGAACCTACTATTCAATTGGTGGGGTCAGAACAGTGTAATGTATCAACTCGGCCTTAAGGTGACGGATAGTCCGTCGTTTCCCAGACACGGATGCTATTTGGATCTCCTGCTGTTCGACACACGAATATACCTGACATACACTAACCAACATACCATAAGTTGTCTACGCACGAAACTGCGGAAGCCGATGAGTTTGTTCAAAGGCATTTCTACGACTATGTATATTAGGGTGCGTTGAAAAGACACACTTCTCCAAGACACTGACAAGAACACTCTCCTCGAATTCGCTTTACCCGCCGTCCAACAGAAATCTGTCAAAAGAGGAGATTGACAGGTATCTACAACTAATGGACGAGACAATTAAACGAACAACGGACAAAACTACACCTCGGTATCAACACACTGACAACGAAGACTTATTCCGCAACGCAACTATTGACGCACTGCACCGACGTAAAATTCAAGTCAAGTCTGTCAAGACTAAAAACCTTGTACAGACACATTACTGACAGACGTAACCCGAAGATCATGACACTGAAGTCGTCGATCGCAAACCTCTAAACATTAATAAAAGAAAATTACAGAAAGTCTGTAACTTTGTATTGGAAAAACAAATATTCAGGCGTAAACATCAACAACTCGAATATGTTCCCGCAAATAACTAATATATTTAGGAGGAAAGATCAAAACGGCCTTTCGTGTCTTAAAGTCGAACAATATACTTATGGCAGCAGGCATCGATCCAAATAAGGCCGGTGGTGATGACAACTTCTTTGTGATCGAGGATCCGCAGAAGAAGGTAAAGGCTATAGGAGCGACTTTCCAGGAAGTGTACAAGGCGAATGACATCATTGGCCCGAATCAGGACCTGGAAAATCGAGTCCTTGTGCACAATTTTAACCTTCGAAATGAAATAGTGAACTGGCGATTCGAGAACTCGGGTTTCACCCAGTTCAGTGACGAGAATATGGCAAAAGATGTCAACGAAGACGATAGGGCACCCCCGTTCATTTCGAAGGAAGAGCTCCAAACGATCTTCGAATCACTTGGAAGTAAGAAATCAGTGGGAACCGATGAAATAACGAACATTGTGCTTCGACATCTCCCACTAGAAGCGGTGGACATTTATACCACCCTGTTTAATAATGCAATGAATAATGCACATTATCCAGCGCATTGGAAAACTGCGGTGGTACATCCCATTCCCAAAAGGAATAAAGATACTTCCAATCCGGCGAATCTCCGCTCGATCTGTCTTCTTCCAAACATCAGTAAGGGTTTCGAGAAGGTAATCAATAGAGCCCTGACTAAGTGGGTTGAGGACAAACGTATCGTTCCGGATAATCAATTCGGTTTCAAGGCGGGGCATGATATCATTCATGCTGCGTCTAAACTGGTTTCTGATATCCAATGGAACAAAGGCAAGAAACAGTGAACTGGTGCCTGCCTGATTGACTTGGAAAAGGCCTTTCATACCGTATGGTTAGAGGGACTTTTCTTCAAGTTGGACAGGTTGGGAATTAGTAAACCACTGCTGTATATTCTTTTTGATATGCTCTCCAGTAGACAGTTTATCGTGAAGAATGGGGATGCGACTTCTGCCGGAACATTTAACATAGAAAACGGTCTACAACAAGTTGCGGTAAATTTGCCGGTCCTATTCAACATTTACACCTATCAGTTCACTTCACCATGCCATAGCGTACGCAGACGACCTAATCGCGTCCAAATCAGGTCAAAAAATGCAGGTCATTAATATACTTTTGCAACGTGACTTCGGCAAAATTAAGCGATATTGCGATGACTGGAAGTGGAAAATCAACTTTCAGAAGTCAGAAACCATTCTGTTTAGAACGCCTTTGTCTGGAGTCTCAAGGAATACCAGAAAGAATTGACGAAGGTTTTCTATCGCCGGACAACTCGCACGGACAGCCACTTGCTTGTCGAAACGTAGTCAGATACCTTGGGATATGGCTAGATCAATATCTACATTTGGCCAGAGCCAAAGAAACTGTTTAATAGCACCCAACTCGATGCGAGAGTGAAGGTCTGCTACATGGCCCTTATCCGGTCTATGCTTGTATTTGGATGTCCCGTGTGGTTCAACGTGAGAGCAAGTTTATTGGAAAAGATTAGGGTGTTTGAGAGGGCTTAGGACTTGTCTTCGCTTATACAGAATTCCAGAGTCTGAGTACATAAAATTCTATCCTAATGAGGTCTTGTACGATAGGGTTAGGTTCACCCTAACTTAATGTCAACTTAATGACAATTTCGTCATTAAGTTGACTCAAAGGCACATTGCAAGAGCAATGACCTCATCGAACAACCTGATCTCCGGGGCTTACTACCATAATTATATGTACATATGATGAGAGAGTTCGCTTTGGTCTGATCCAGGACAGATTGGCTAATATTCCACGTTGCTCGAACAGCTGCGGATATGCGACTCAACTACAGTAGAGACGTCGCACATGGCAGTGCCGACATGAGGGATGTTGCTTGGCAGCACCAACAGTTTTAGTGGCTTGTTGAAGCAGAGGAAGCTTCTACGTCGAGTTCAACTAGTACAAGATAGCTTCACTAAGAAGCAAACTCGGTTGTCAGTCTAGTTTATTAGCCGTGGCCAACTTACATAGTTTTAGGTAGGATTAGAGTAGATTTAAGAAAAAAAAAATACAAAAAAATTTAAAAAAAAGAAACCAAAAAAAAATTATATAAGAACAAAGAGGTGGGTAACCTTCTCTAAAGGAAGGGATAATCCATACAAATAAAAATTGTATCTATTTATGTGTCTACAATTAAATAGTTTAAATAGATTAAGTAGATTAAAACTTATGTTTAGATAGCGTATAGGTTTAGTTTTAAGTTTTATTTCAGAACAAAAAAAAAAAAGTCCATTTACTAAGTTTTTTACTTAAAATTTGTTTTCTCGGTTTTAGTTTTAATAAATGTAAATATAAAAATAAAAATAGACTGTAAGAAACGTTGAAAGTATCATGTTTAACCTAGAGTGACCGTATGGGGCCAATAAGCTATAATAAGATTATCTTTAAGTTATTTAAGCTAATTTTAAAGCATTTTTTATTTATATCAGTTCATTTACACTTACAAGCTTTTTGTATAGCTTGTATAAATAAAAATGCATTTAAACTGCAACTGACTGACTGCATCGGATCCCATTAGATCACCGAAATCAAGCAGTGTTGGGCGCGGTAAGTACTTAGATGGGGAATCGCATGGGAACTCTGTTGACAAAAAAACACCACATGGGCATAGGACCCCGGCGTAAAATGCCAGACTTTACAAATGTATTTGTATCGTTTCTTTTAAAAATAAAAAAAATAAATAAATAAGCAAATAAATGTCAGTATTTTACAAACTTTTGATAATAAAGTTCCAAGAGAAATTTTCCATGTACAATGGTACATCAAAAATGATGATTTTCACATTCCTACTGCTGACGAGGTCCTCCAATTTAGACGCGATACAATTTAACTGCATTTAAATAGCCGAACATGCAATAACTTCCATTGTGAAGAAACCTAAAAAAACGATTATTTCATGGTAGAAAAATTTGCGATCCTCAAAAAAAATATTAAGGAAATTGATTAAAAATTAATACTAAGAACTCATCGTAGCATTATGGCTTATCAAATTGCTAGATACTCAAATTTTATAAATATAGACGTTATTAAATTTTATTAAGCAGACAAATATGCAGATATTTATGTTACAATAAGCCAATCATTATTGTATATTGTTTTATTCCGTTCTGTGGCCACACTTACCACCAGCCTCCAAGAGGTGGTATTGCATAATTTTGTACATCAAAGTGCAGAACCAAAGAGTATTTTGCCTATATTTAGATAAGTCATACTTGAACTTGTTCCTTACAGCCCTTACAGACAGCTTTCCTACTACCTCTTCACAAATCATTGACACTAGAATTGTGTACCTACAAGTATATCCTTTTTTGATCGGATTCTCATCGCCCGACCTGACATAGCCATGGAAGAAAATGGGCGTGCCCGAAGAGCCTTAATGCAGCTGTTCTTTGGAAAAGTAAAATTAATTTTAATTCAGCAAACAATCGATGCATACGACGGAAAGATTAACTCCTCAGTTACTTTTCTCTTCCGAAAAAACAAATCGCCCATTCGGTGTTTTTTTGGCGCTACATGATTAGTCCAAAGTATTTTGGTACCCAGCTTTGAAATTCGCATGTACCTAAACGTGGTCGATAGAACGATTGAGAGAGAACTTTATGTTTCCTAGTGCGTATTAGTTTAAAACATTTGCGGGGAGTATCATTCAAGATACAAGATTCTTCGACCTTGTATCTTATTCTGCGTTATTTGACGCGATTTCGACAGATTTGTGTTGTTCCTCCTTACAAAGTGCCAAGTTTTTGTCAACATATTCTCCCCTTAAGTCCTTCATCCAAACTCTATTTCCGAATCGGAACTGATAAGATTTTTAAGCTAGTAATCTCCAAAAGACAGAACACAGCAGTTATTTTAAGTACTACAAAATGCATCCCTAAAGACTTGTACCAGCAAATTAATAAATATAAACCCGGTTTAAAAACTAAAGATCACGGCTATAATTAAAATAATTTACTCTACTATGAACAGTTTCACCAAAGAGGTACGACCAGTAAATAAAACCTTTGAAAATAATTTAGGGTGAGCTCATCAGCAACAGGAACATCTTCGGTATCTAACTAAGGTCTAACATCTACGAAAAATCCGTCTCTTCTTGTCTAAATTTGTATTTAGAACATTACCTATTTTATTTTTTCAAAACATCGAAAAATAAATGATACTTTAGTTGACAAATTCAAATTAAATTTTATTCGCATTTAAATAAAAAATATAAAAGTAAGTTATCTAGAGCAAGTTTCATTCTGTAAAGGCAAATTAAGTCGCAATGTTCCTTCTATCTTATCGTTGCTTTAACATATTGCTGTCTTAGATATTTAATTCTCAAACTCTTATTTAAGTGAAAAATTCCACGTAACAATGTTTAACTCAGAACTTATATTAGCAATTAAGGAGGCGCGATCAAAAGTGTCTTAAGTGTTTCTAATAGCTCAATACAAATACTTAAACCCAAAGCACCAGATTCCGTCTTAATGGCAAAAAAATTGTGCATTGAAGATATGCGTGAGTGCGCAGGAAAACTGGTACAATTAGTGACTCAGATTACACCGTGCGTGCCATGCTGAGTGATACATGCTAACTGCCGCAACTGGTTTAACCCCACATCCCCTTGCACTTTCAAATATGTATATGTATAGTAAAACTAAGACGCGGATTAAATGTCGTCCTGCTACTAGTCGATTGCCTTTTAAGTAAGATTAGTTCAGTTCGGAAGTTTTAACTAATCCAGCAGGTTCGGTATGCTACAAACGACTTCACAAACTTTTGATCAGAATTAGGTTAGTTGTTAGTCACTAATCTATGACACATCAAGGTTCCCATCGCTATTTGATTGATCTCAATTTCCGAATTCAAATCTAATTCGATTTCCCAATTTCAACTTAAAAACCACCTCTCATTCTCGTACAAATATGTAGATCTTCGTATCGAAATTTGAAATTTACCGTAAAATGATCTTAATTAAAACTTCGAGTCAATCGATGTCAAGGTCAGGCGCCAATCTTACTGCATGATCAAAAAGAAAGGGTATGAGAAGCTTAAGTATTTAATTTAATTGTTCGCTATTGATACGAGTGGTGTGACATATTGGTAAACTGATTAGAGGTATGTCTAATTTTGAAAAGAGGGCAATTGAAATCAAGGTATACCCAACCACTAGTTTTCAAGCCAGCGGCGGCGTCAAAACGTGCATACTTGTACGAGTATATCTGACAGAATCTGACATGGCAAAACTTACAGCAAACAAGAGGCTTAAAATGTTTATTAAAGGGATCAACGTCATGCAGCTATTATTGGTATTTTCTTTGGATTACAAAATACAATCATGACGTGAAAGAAAACTGAAACGATTTTAACAGATCCAATTAAGGATACAATGAGTGTTTTGAATTGGCAATGGGGCATTCGTTTGAGTGGCAAGGTAACGAACGAATCGACTAATAAAACAGGTAACATTGAATATTTGTATTTTCTTTGTTTATGAAGGTAGTGAATTCAAATTGATACCATGACCTATGCAAAGATATGAACAATTGGTGAGTACGCTACCATTCAATTGAAGTATTATAGTCATTGTTACTTGAAAGAAAAAGTAAATACCATACAATCATCTCGCATCAGCAACCAGCTAACACTGCACTTTTCTAATTTTAAGCATCTTTTTAGACAAAGACTGGAGGAATTTCACATTGAAAAATGCAACGTGAATGCATTGTAATAAGGAATTGAATTTCGTTAATTCGAAAATAAGTTTGGCGTCGAAAAATTCTTTTTGTTTATTAGTCTTTGTTTAAATAATGTTTTTTTTGTAATAAAGTTATTTACGCCTGTGGTCTTGGAAATAAAGATGTTCAGTATTTTGTGCAACTGCAATTAGCCTAAAACACCGAAACCATGTCCCGGATAAAAGACTTACTTAACAATGACGACTTTTGGCGATTTTCCCTCAGTCGGATATAAGGAGTTCTCGAGTGAACGTTAAATTTTCTTTTTGTATAAAATAAAGTGGTACATGTGCTTAACGTCTAAGAATTTTAGGGTCCATTAAAAGTACCATTATTTTTTTCAAGGAATTATTTACCATGCTGTCGGTAGTTCAAATTCGAACCCTCTTCCTTTACGAATTTAAAATGGGACATAATGCGTCATTGGGAACGAAAAACGTTAATGACGCATTAGAGGATGTAGCCGTAAACGAACGCATTATACGACGTTGATTTGGAAAGCTCCGTTCGGGAGATTTCAGCCTCGAAAACGAACCACGTTAGATAGCGACGATGTTTTAAGAGCAGATGGATGCGGACCCAACGAAATCGGTGCGGGAGATTGCACAAAGTATAGGGGTATCCCCAATGGCGATAAGTCGACACCTTTCTCTCATAGAAAAGGTAAAGAAACTCGATAAGCGGGTAACCCATGAACTGAACAAATCCCAAAAACTACGGCGCCTGGAAATCTGAGCATCGCTAACATTAAGAAACCAAACTGGACGGTTTTTCCACCGGATAGTCACCTGTGATGAAAAGTGGATAATGTAAAAGATCTGGGCAGCGGTTGGATGCAGATGAAAATACACCCCCAAGCCCGATCTTCACCCAAAAAAGATTATGGTGACAATTTGGTTGACATCGAAATGACCAATCCACTTTTCATTTCCTCAACCAGGAGAAACGATAAACGCTATCAAATATTGTGAGGAAATCGACATATTGCATGCCAAATTGGCTGAAAAGCAACCTGCATTGGTCAATAGACACGGCCTGATCCTTTGACATGACAATGCTAGACCCCATACCTCACAAGTAAGGGTGAAAAACTGTTGCAGTTGGGATTTGAAATTCTTCCGCATCCACCGTACTCTCCTGATATTTCTCCAACGGATTACCATCTTTTCCGCAATCTGGATTTATTTTGCCGGCAGAAGGTCTTCCGGAACCGAGTAGAGGCCTTTGAAGATTTCATTGCCTCAAAAAGTGAGCACTTCTACGAAAAAGGAATATTTGACCTTGTATCACTTTGGAAGCATGTCATAGATGTCAACGGGTCCTATTTTGATTGGATCCTGTAGGTTGTCGTATATGAATTAAGAATTTTTAGTGCCCCTATAGCGACTGTTCTTTTTATTAGCAAAGCTAATTATTTCGAAATCTGAGTCGTCGCTCATGAAGTTTGTTCGTCATAAATTATTTAAATAAAATAATTTGATAACTTTAATGCGTTATCGTGACAATAGATACTCTATAATAAATTATTATCGACGACTATTCATGATAGTCAAATATGAATTGACAAGTGACAGTGAAACCAAAATGCGCACTTTTCTAACAGTGTACGAGTATG
Source organism: Volucella zonaria (assembly GCA_963966105.1). NCBI lineage: Eukaryota > Metazoa > Arthropoda > Insecta > Diptera > Syrphidae > Volucella > Volucella zonaria. The sequence goes on from OZ014532.1 coordinate 165,143,843, forward strand.
TATTATAATACATTATTATGATCCGCCAGCTGAGAGCAGTCAACAATCCAGTACTGAAATACGGTATGTAATGCAAAGTCTGAACCATCGACAACCAACTTCTCAGACAAGTGATGGGTAAATAAGACCTTGAACAATGGAATGGCAACGATTAACAATTTTTTTATTTTTGCAACACCAATCATCTTGTCACGAAACTTCACAACAAAAGCTAAATATTACCCGACGGACAAGCTAAAAACCAGATACGTCATTTGGCGGTAAATCACCATTTTAGAAGTTGTCTAATAGACGTCCCAAAAAAATACGTAGAGGAGACGTAAAGAAGCCTCGAAATCAATATCTGTTGGTAGCTACTAGTTTCTATGACATCATAAGTAAACCCATGCACAACTTCGACCGATAAAACAACATTTCCAAACATAAAGCATACTGCAACCTAGAACTTCTAACCATCGAAATAAAAAAAAAATGCTTTTTTTATAAAAGACAGAGTATGTCGCTTCTTGAAGAGTCTTAAAGGCTGATCGGGAAGGGCAAAGTTTCAGAGGCAAAAATTACAGCAATCAGTAGTACAGAGGAACGAACTTGTGTCACTACACAAATAAAGATTCTAGTAGGAAGTTACAGTTCTAAAGAATGTCAGCTAAGGACTTAGATGTTTCCTTGCTCATTTCAGATAATGTACGAGTAGATGGTATAGCTGACACTAATCGGAAGGGAGTGAAAGGAATTCGAAAAAAAAACAAAAAATGGAACTTTGGCCTAATGGCCAGTGCCAGTACCAATCATGTATAACGCCTTGAGATTTTGGATTTTAAGACGATAAATAGTTCAATTGCGAAAGACGGCATTTACAAGAAAAGAAGTATGTAGTTGCAACCTTAAATAAAATGCCAATCAATTGCTTATATTCAATTCTAATTGTCAACTAGAGGACTAGAGCTCAGTAGTTGAATTTCGCAGCAGATTCAGTTTATGTTTTTTGCGTATGTTGTAATTATTTTTCTTTACATATTGGTCGGTAGGTGACAGATCGTAGTGGTGGAAATATATTTACTTACGCCATTTGTGATTGAAGTCAGAATGAATAGTTGTTTGCCAAATTGTGCTTTTCAAAAATAGACAATAAAAATCGAATTTATTTTTCTTAAGATCATATCTGTAGCTCTTTGGACAGTTAAATGTAAGTACTATACCATAGTTAAACAAATATTCAACAATTGCTGATTGTTTAGCCTTCAAATTTTTTTTAACCCTTTCGACCCCTCCAGAGAGTATTTGTGCCAAAAAAGAAGTCGCCACGCCCCCCGCTTAGAGGCTAGAGAAAGTTGCTTGTGAGCAACATTGGGCAATTGTGGTACAATATAATTTTGGAGTCATGATTTTTTTAAAGAAAAAATTACATTTTTATTTAAGTATAAGTATTTTTACAGTTTTAAGTGTGAAATGTCAAAAAGCATTTTTGTTTTGTGTTACAGCAAAGATGAACTCCGCATTTAAGACAATTGGAAAAAGGAGTTCTAATCATACAAAGCCTACAACGACCCTTTTCGCCAAAAACAACCCAGTGTCCGTTTTGATCATAACGCTTTGTATTAGAAGGTGTCGGTGTAAATTTATTCTTTTTTGAGCCCCCAGAGGACCCATTACTTGAGGGAGATACTTTAAAAAGTATGTGGAAGTTTGTGAATTTCCAAGCTCTCAATTGTCATACTTCTCGACGGAGAACTAGTAGAGTGGGACGGATTTTCACTATTCGTTACAGTGGAAGGTCTTCCTCGTTTTTTTACAATCGCTGTAAAGGCAGATGATTGCAAAAGTGCATGAGCGATTTCCAATTGAAATTTAATGAGTGGCATATGCATTTCTTTGAGGCTTAAGTAGATGAAAATGCTTCCGATAAAGAAGCCAAGCGTTTGTGACCTACGGTCCTAGGCACCAGTAAAATATTCTTATAAACCACTTCCTTGAGCGGTGGTTCACTTTGTAGAGCTCTATAAGCATATCAGAGAGATCGACACTTCCCATGTTGTTATTGTAGGAAGCGAAAACTGCAGGTTTTGGAATATTCAGAAAGCATTTATCTCGTGAGCTCCAACGCTTGTAAAGTCCAACTGGTTGATCTGCTACACATGAAGATAGAAGCTGAACTGATTTGTTGTCAAACCATCGTACACAAGACAAGTTATGATTGATTTCACATTTGATATCATATGTGCTTTTACCTCGTTTTTTTAGCTCGGCATCTGAAAGTAGCTCACAATTTCCAACTCGATTTTTTCGAACAGTACCTGTTGCGAATATCCCCATTTCTTTTAAGGCTATAGGAAGGCTTACTGATGTAAACCAGATGTCAAAATATGGTATAACTAAAAATTCTTATGTTTAGGAAGAGACGATGCTAAATAAAGAACTAGGTCCGAAAATATTCCTAGTCCATACGAGGGACAGGTACCACCACCAACATAGAGAGTGAAATCATATACAATCCCCGTTGTCCCAGCGCACGTAAGCATTTTCATTTGGCTTAGCTGGGTTGTACTGTTTCAATAAATAAATTTAACAGAAAAAAATTTTGCAAATGAAATCAAATTCAATTATACGAGTACCTTTAAACAAAATTATGTGTTTGTTCGTCAATACTTTGCTGTTCTTCCTGAAGTTGCATATTGAACTTTTCTTTTAAAATATTTACTAAATATGGACGTATCTTGTATAGCTTCTTCTTTTTTAGGCTGTGTGCTGTTATTGTTCAAATGGAAAAATATCTTAATTTTTTTCAAATCTGTTTCGTGACAATGAATCTGTTACTGCAGTAAACTTTAATTCTTGAGACCAAGCCATTTTGAATTGGGGCAATTTAACAACTTCTAAGTACAAAAGGACTCCGATATATCGCCTTATTTCCTCCTCAGTACCTTTTAGTTCTATACCAAATTCTTGCAAACTAAACAAATTGGATTGTTCCTGAATTAGAACGATAGCTTCTGTGTCAAAGAAGTCTGCGAGGTTAAACTAGGGTTCCCTTTCCAAGCACTGTCTGGAACTTCGAATTGCTTTGATCTCACGTTTTCAACGACACTGTAAGACTCTTGCTCGTATTCATCCGCAATAACATCCTCAAGTAGACAAATTTCAATGTTTTCGCCTCTTCCAACGATCCCCTGCAGATTGCTTTTTAAAATTTCAGAAATGTCTTCATCTTCATCTCCACTCTCTTCGTCTGTTGAAATATCCCAATCAAACTCCACAATGCGTGAGATCTCTTCCTTATTTAGCCCTTTTGTACGTGGTCTCACTAACAAAGAAAATATTCATAACTATCCGATGATTTCTTAAAATTCTAACTCTACATGCGTAGTAAAAAAACACAAACTTACTTTTTATATTTTATTGGTAAAGGTTTATAGAAGGCTATTTGATTGTCCCTGAGAAATTTTATTTACGCGTTTTTTTTTACAATTCTTTTACGGGATTTACTATTTTAGATGTTTTGACAAATGTCGATGTTGTCGCATTACTAGTCGCTGTAACTTAATAAGTTACGGTAAAATTCACGTGATTTGTTTGTATTTCTCTTCTAAAAATATATGCTTGGAAGTAGACACTTTGATTTATCACAGTATCAATCATAGCTTTTGATATTGAGCGACAAACAAGCGAAGTTGCTCTCAGGCAACAGTGGGGTCGAAAGGGTTAAAAAGTGATGTTGCCATATGGCAACATTAAGAAGGTAATAGAAGAATTTCAAATGAATTTTTTTAATAGCAAACGAACAAAATTGCACGCGAAAAAGGACTAACGGAGGAAGACATTCCCCAAGCTATTGTAAGGGTGATATTGACAATATTTTAGTAAAAGACATGGAGTTAGAACACGTTACACAGTCGATTGTTGACGACTTTGAAAAACTGATTGCACACGACAACTATAGAACTGAACTATTAGAGGATGCAGAAGAGGTTGTAATAAACGAAAATGAAGCTGATACTATGTAGAATATGGCGTGAAAAAATTCACCTTTCAAAACTTGTGTGGAGAAAGAAATCTATGAAAATTATTGATTCTGAATGGAAACATACAATATTCGAACGAATTGAAGCTACCTTCACAATATTTCTTAGATTTCGTTGATGACGAAATTATCAACAAAATAGTGATGGAAACAAATCAATACGCATTACAAAAAAATGGTTTGGAACTTTGTGCAGATTCAGAGAAGATTAATAAATTTATTGGTATACTAATTTATATGGGCATTGTTGGTATGCCATGTTACAGATGTTTTTGGAGCTATGAATTGCGATATGAAAAAGTTGCTTCTATTATGTCACGAAATGATTTTTACAAAATTACTCTATACTTTTATCTGAACAACAACTTAATGGCAAAAAAGAGTGGTGAGGTTGGTTATGATAAATTGTTCAAAATACGACCTTTATTCGACTATCTAAAGAGTAAGTTCATTGCAATTCCCAATATCGACGAACACCAGGCAGTTGACGAGAAAGTCATAACATACGAGTATAAAGGTCGGTCTGGATTGAAACAATATAATCCAAAAAAAACCGCACAAATGGGGTTTCATAGTCTTCACGCGACTATTGACAAATGCCGCCGCTGGGTCAAGAAGGATAAGGATTGAAATCCAACAGCCGAATATCGTCAAACAATATAATAAATTCATGAGAGGGGTGGATTTCATGGATATGTTGTCCGAATTATATAGAATCAATCACCAATCCTACTACTACTACTTCCGTGTTAATTTTTGGTGCAACAATAAAGTTTTGGGAAATGCCTGGTTATTATATCGTAGAGATATTAAGCACAGAGGCGTCAAGGAATTTTTGACACTTCTTAAATTTCAAACCATCTTTGCTCAAACACTTACCACAACACGTGTACAGATATCAGCGAAGAAAAGAGGACGACCTTCACAATTACCGGCAGTATCGAACACATCCGACGATGACACTATGGCATCACCATCATTATCGGGATTCTTAAAGCACACATCCTCTCGCAATTCTACGCCAACCAATTTTAGAGCCTGAGTGCCTCTGCGATATGATTTTATTGATCACTGGCCAATTCACTGTAAAAAAAAAACGATGCCGCTTCTGTCGAACTGGCTATAGTCGTACAAAATGTATGAAATGTGACATAGTTATCTGCTTAACAGAAGAAAGAAATTGTTTTTTATCATTCCACAAATAAATTTTATCCAATTTTCACTATATTTTCTCATTAAATTTTCATATTATATACAAAAAAGTGTTGAACATTTTTTTTTATTATCTTCCCAATGTCGCCATATGGCAACATGCTACAAAACAAACTTCCGGTTACCGAAAAAAAATTTTTCTCATTTTTGCTTTGAAGAGAGTCTCTAAATCTAAAATCCGTCGTTAAAAATTTTTTGTCTCTACTATAAATATGACGGTTGTCTGAAAAGTTTCCGACCGAACAATGAAACAAGACATTTTTTCTCAAAATTTTTTTTTTATTTTTCTACATAGTCTTCTTGTAACTCTACACACTTTTCCCAGCGATGCTCCCATCTCTCTAACCCGTCCAAATAGTACTTGGCGTTTTTCTCTGCGAAATAGTTATTCACGAAGGTGATTGCTTGGGGCTAGATCTGGTGAATAAGGCGGATGGTCAAGCAGTTCAAACCGTAATTCATGGATTTTCGCATTGGTAACCGCTGAGGTGTGAGACGGCGCGTTGTTTGGTGAAACAGAATTTTCTTTTTCCGCAAATGTGGCCATTTTTCCGCAATTTCTGCCTTCAGCTTCGCAAGTAATGATGCGTAGTATGCTCCTGTAATGGTTTTTTCCTTTTTGAAGATAATCGATTAAGATAACTTCTTTACCATCCCAAAAAACAGTCGCCATCACTTTTCCAGCCGAAAAAAAACCGGTTTTTCTTTTTTTTTTCTAGCCGGCTCGCCCTTTGCAGTCCACTGTTTTGACTGAATTTTTCCGTTTTTGTTTCGGGCGTATAATGGTGTATCCAAGTTTCATCTACTGTAATTAATCGGCGCCAAAACTCAGATTTATTGCGCCTAAACTGCGCCAACAGAGCGTTGGAAATGTTCATCCGAACACGTTTTTGGTTTAACGTAAGCAAACGCGGAACCCAACACGTGGACAGCTTTCTTATGCCTAAATCTTAATGTAATATGTAACAAACACGTTCTTTGGACATTTTCATAACCTCTACTATCTCTCTCACTTTAATTCGGCGGTCGTCTAACACCATTTGATGAACTTTAGCAATGTTATCGTCAGTGGTTGGAGTTTTTGGACGTCCCGAACGTTCATCATCTCCCAAGCTCCTATGGCCATGTTTAAATTCAGCTGCCCAAAATTTCACTGTGGTATTGGGTATATAACTTTGAACTTAATTTGAACGTTTATTTAAGAAAAACATGTACAATAGTATTATTCAAAGTATTGCCCATCTGAAGCTATGACTTTTTCCCATCTTTCTGGCAATTTGTGGATCCCATCCCAAAAGAACTGCGCCGGCTTGGCAGCCAAGAATGAATCAAGCCACTTTTTGATATTCTGCTCTGTGTGAACCGTATTTCAGTGAGGGCGTTCTGCATCGACCGAAACAAATGGTAGTCAGAAGGGGCAAGGTCTGGGCTATAAGGCGGGTGGGGTAAGACTTCCCATCCACTGTTTTCTAAATAGTTCTTAACCGGAATAGCAACGTGGGGCCGAGCGTTGTCATGATGGAAAATTATTGCCTCGTGTCTGGTCGCAAATTCCGGGCGTTTTTCGGCCACTGCTCTCTTCAAACGGATTAATTGTGTTCGGTAGCGTTGTCCATTGATGGTTTCACCCAGTTTTAACAGCTCATAATACAGCACACCCATCTGATTCCACCAAATACAGAGCATTACCTTCGCGCCATGGATATTTGACTTTGCCGTTGATTTGGCTTTGTGGCTGGTTGGCCGGGTTTCACATATGATTTTTTGCACTTGGATTCCATTACGAATTCATTTTTCATCACCAGTAACAATCCGATGCAAAAATGACTTCCTTTTGTTGCGTTCCAGCAGCATTTCGGACATGCAAAACCGCCTTTCGACGTCTCTCGGCTTGAGTTCATGTGGAACCCAATTTCCTTGCTTTTGAATATATCCAGCTGCTTTTAAACGTTTTGAAATGGCTGCTTGAGTGACACCCAAAGATTCTGCGAGCTCTTCATGTGTTTGGCAACAATCTTCATGGAGTAATGCTTCCAGTTCTTTATCTTCAAACTTTTTTGGCTGCCCAGGACGTTCATCGTCTTCCAAGCCAAAATCACCACTTTTAAATCGTGCAAACCAGTTTTGGCACGTTCGCTCAGCTAGCGCATGTTCACCATAAACTTCCACCAAAATACGATGACTGTCGGCAGCAGTTTTCTTCATATTAAAGTAATGGAGAAGAACTCCCGGCAAAAACACTTTTTCAGGCACAAAGTTCGACAAAAAAGTATTGTTGTTTACGCTTCAAATGCATGACATATACTGAAATGACGTACAATGACAGTAGCTTGGAACGCATGTTCCAATGGAATAATAACAATGGAATAATACAAGTTACGCCATCTCTTAGCAAACCGCACGAAGTTATAGACCCAATAAATGATGATGCAGAGTCCCCATATACAGAGTCCAACTCATTTTTGATTTGCGTAGGCGTATTGCCTTTCAAAAACAAGAATTTAATAACAGCTCGATACTCAATTTTTTCCATTTTCACAAAAACACTCACATCGACTCACTCAAACGACTGTCAACTAAAAACAGAATGACTGAAACTTCGGTAAGTAGCTGTCAAAAGATGCACAACTAGCATTCACTAGCTTTTATTGACAAGTGCCGCTATATTTACGTTGCGGTCGGAAACTTTTCAGCCAACCCTCGTATGTCCAGGGACTAAAAGGTTAAAAACGCACAGTAGATTCATTCACAGTAGATATTATAAATTTAAAGAAGACGCAATCATGTTAAAGATTTTGATTTAATGTATTTTTTAAAAGATATAAAAGGGGTAACAGGAATAACATTTGAATATTTCATCATAAAACAAATAATACTTCAACGTACTTAAGTTAAATGAAAGCTAAATCTATTTTAACCAAATTGTACATTTGAAAATAATTTAGTTATGTCAAAACTAAATCTAAAAGTTAATGACTTATTTCCATCGTATTTAAAATGCAGTAGATTGGGAAGGGGACCTCAATCAACTTAGTGTGTGAAACTGGAGGCGGCTAGATAAAGATCTTGCTGGCTGTAGACGCTTGCTGTTTGAGACCCAGGTCCACCCCGGATAGTAGCGCCACCCTAAATAAGTAAGTAATTCTGGTAATAAGGAACTAACGAAATGGAAACAACTAAAGGAGCCGTAACTATTGAGTTATACGATATTAGTTTCCCTCGAAATCACTCAAGTAATTGCATGGATAATTCAGATGACAAACTTTTAGCTTATGAGTTAACAAATGGTTTCACTTAAGATTTGCATGAAAGCACCCACTGTTTACATGATGTAACCTTGTCATCCCATTGAGCAATTAAGTCGCTTTTCGCTAAATTATGCCTAATACCCAATACCAGACCATTAACAGAACCATTGGAATGAATTGTTCACCCCGCAGAAGCACGACTAAGGCAGCTAATAAGACACGCGATCAGTCGTCATCTATTAAGAACTCAAAAATCCTGAAACATGATTTAATATGATGTTGCGCTACCATACTACAATGCATTTAATACAAAGACGTGCAATGTCAGTTCTACATATGATCTAGGTCTTGGGCATGACATTGAAGAGCTACTCTAACCTCCGTTTGACGTGATTTGTGGTGATGGTGATCTCTATTACTCGGTGGTATTGCTTTTGCTATATTGACATTGTATTAAAAGAATGTCGTGTTATTCAGAGTTAATCGCGATCGAAGTGGTTAACTAGGTGCTTGTCACATTCAATTCAATTCGATTAGTCCAATGAAGAATTTATATAAAGAGAAGAATGGAACTCGCTTCGGAACATGTTCGTGGGATTTTCATTGTTTCGGCGGTAACAGCATCTTTTCTTTTCATGGATCTTTGGGTAATTTTTGGTACACCGTCCTTATATGGAATAATATTTTGTTGGTTCTTGATCAGCAGATTTCACTGCCAAAGTTTAATGTTATTTTTAAACCAAAAACCAACCAACAAGTATGTCGCTTAGATTAAATATCTAAGCGACATAATTTCCAATTCCAATGTTCACAGCCGGAGAAATTTTCAAAATTTGACGAACGACTTTGATTTGGAATAGGAGAATACGATCAATGCCATGGAATATGTTGACAAACATTGATTATGCGTGGAGGTTTCTTGTTATTTGAACATCAAGCGATGACAACAGGTAGACACATGAGCAACAAAAATAATGCAATTAATGTGCGGGAAATGTATTTTGGTATTAATTTTTCGTAATTTACAGATCAGCATAGAGTTTTTTGTTGGTTCAATAAGAGGTAAAGTACAATATGTTTGCTTTTGGCAGGCATTTTAAAGTTCCAAACATAAACAAACGTTGCGTCGGCGTTATTGATCGAAACATGATGAAGGTGAAGGTTAAAAAGAATGAACCTCGTTGAAGGTTTAGCTTTAGAGAAATAAACAAAAAAAACATTTTACATATAATTTTTAAATGGAAAATCATAAAGATTATGATTAAAAGAAATTATGTTTAAAAGCTGGTTTACTATAGTATCAGAAATTGCAACCGGTTTTTCTTCTTCAAGACAACTTGGTTTTGAAAATTGATCAGCAAAATTTTGGCTCCGCTGTCAACATATGCCAAGGTATGTGGAAGGTACAAGCACCAAATACATACATCAGTTGAAGAAAATTCACAATATAATTGACTTTATTGGCAATAATAAAAGGACAGAACAATTCAACAATTTCAGAAAAATCTAAACGAAGCACTTACAAGTGGAGGAGTATCGAGCACTCCACTAAATATTTTCCGTCTGTCAGAAATAATTATGTAAGATCATAATCGTGAAAATTAGCAAGCATGACAGTAGCCTTTGAGCGGACTTTGTTATTGATGTTAGTGACATAGGACGTTGTCTGACACCAGCATTGCATACTACATAGATTGGTTTTGAAGCCATGGCCGAAACCATTCTAGTGCACAAGGTCGATTTTTTGTTTTCACAGCAATATGAGTTTTAGTGTCACTGCATCAAATGGCGTGTGCATAAGACCACAGTCAAAACACAAGGTCATCAAATGTCTACTGCATGTTGTACCAAATATCAACTTTTTTAAAGGAGATGTGGGTCTTAGAGTGCAGCCTATGATATGAACATTAAGGGTAGGTAGATTCATCAGTGTGTCTAGTGCAGAGCCAGCTGTTCTACGGAAAGCAGTGACGTATTTACATGCAATTTTGTAAGGATGTAATTTGTTCTATCATAACAGTATAATCCGAACCACCCTCCTGGGTGACAAGCCCCAAGTCTTGCCGAAAGCTCCTTTACAGTGCCAGAAAGCAATCTCGGAGACAATTCCCATTCCCTTCTTGTCGCGAGCGCCTACATTTCTGCCCATCAGATTTTAAAGCGCAATTTCGCAGCAGCTTTCGGGCTTCATGCTTTTCTCCATGAAAGAACGTCTGAAGGTCTTGACAAGCATGTCCAATTTTCGATGTAAGGAGTGCAATTACTGTTCACCAGGGACGCAGTATGTATATCAGTGGCGGGCTAGCACTGATAGTAAGATTTATTATTTGAATGCTTAAATTGTTTGCCTGAATGTTTGAAGTTTCTATGTAGGTAGACCAAACATGGCCAAACTTAAAAAAATCTAGGTGCTATGTAAGGCTATCTATTAACTACCTTCTTCTACATACAAAAAAATCCAATTATTGTATCTAATGTATACCGATTCCAAACGACCCGGATAATCTCGTTTTGTTGTCAAACAAAGATCTCGAATTCTCCCCTTTCAACATTTAGCTGGGTACATGACATTTAGCTGGGTACACGACATTTACCTGGGTATAGAACAGGACAGGGCTTTTCTTAGCCTTAAGCATAGAAAATAAGTATTAATAAATAAAATGTAAATAAAGTCGAAAGACATAGATATAAGAATTTAGAGTAGCTTAGAGTGCCTGTGTGGGGCCAGTATAAGATTGTTAAGTAATTTTAAGCTAGCATTTAAGCATTTTTTGTTAGTATGTAAGAGTTAATGATTAAGATAATAAAATGTATTTAAAACTAAAAACTAACTAAGAACAGGACAGGACAGAACTACCTACAGGTACTTAATCGAAGCAAATTTAAAAAAAAAAATCATTCGAAGCCTTTATCCGTAATTGTGTAAGTAGAAAGTAAAAATCAGTCACATGCTCCTGGAAATAAATTTTAAATACACCAAGATTAAGAAAGAAAGGAGCCCACAAAGTAACAGCAAACCAGACTACATGTTTCAATATGGTCAACACTCCAAGTGAACTCATTTCTTAGAAGTTGTCCAAACAACTTTTTTCAATTTTCTCAATTAAGAAATATGAACCCGAAAACTTAACCTTCAACTTTAAAGGTTAAACTGACTGAATCTAATTATGTACAAATTGCCAATTTAAACTTTCCTTACATTTTTTTTTTTGTAACCAAAGCTAATTTTAGCCTTTTTAGTAGTTTTAAACCGAAGTTCCCTTGTATATATCTTAATAATAATATGTATGTCTTAATAACAAAATATTCCACGTTTTTATTAGTTCTTAGCCATCAATGGTTAAACCTTAAAAACATAATCAATAAGTCAATCAAGATTTCCCATTCAATTCCATTTTTGCTCAGCTTAATAATTTTTTTTATCAATTAAAATCAATACTTATTCACAGTCTTCCGATTTTCTTTCCACTCGAATGACCAATTGAATTAAAACTATTTCTTAAAACAACTCAATTATTCCCTGAACTTAACTTACGGATCTCTTGACATCTCTTGACATTTCGTGAAGCAAATTTGATCCACGGCCCTGATTTTATACACCAAAATAATTCATCAATGCAAATTAAACAATCTTCTGTGTTCCGACGCGCTTTGAAGTGTCACTTTGACGTTTGAGATCTTATTAGTTTTGATCTCATAAGTGGTTTAATCCACTGCAAATGTCAAATAAATAAATTTATGTTTTTATAACCCAATAGCGATATCCAAGACTGTACTCACTAATTACATTTCCGTCCTATCCTGACAAGATATTGTACATAATAGTACATGCATGTTTATATAGGAATATAGCTGTGTACGAAGAAACAAATTAACTCTTATTGAGCTCGTGTGTAAAAAATGTTTAATAAATCTCTTATTGATTAAATACCGAGCAACATCTATATGAATATCATGGATTGCAAATTGCGGAAATCATTTCTTTGTGGTCAATAATAAAAAAAAATATTATAATTAACCAAACCACATTACTATCAGGCATTTACCTATTGTATGCATATATACATACTTAACATTAGAAATACATACAAATTTTATAAATCTTAAAAACGTCTTTACCTAGAAATATGGACAAAAATTACCTAAAAAGAGTTATTGCTCACTTGATGTAATGCGGCAAGCGTATCAATAACGTGTGCAGGTTATTAAAATCGTAAAATCGACTGGGATTTTTTTTTTTCTTCAACGGTAACGAGCTATTTGAGAAAAACATATTTATCCTATTTAAACCATAAAATTTTATTGGCGATGACATGGTTCAAAACCCAGAATACCGTGGGAATGTTTCTATCTTTTTAGATTATTACCGAGAATTTTAATCTAATTTTGCAAAGTTTTGTACATGGTGTAGTTGGATATCAATAAGTCATCATCATTGAGATGAGCAAACAAAGCATTGAGAGCAAACATCATCTTGATAAAAATATATATCAGCGCATAGTATCCACACTGTTACCATCCTCCGAAGTTTACAATTATATCGCCTTACATCAAATAATCATTATTCATACCGTCATCATATTCACCATAGCCATCATCATCGTCATCGTTACCACATTTTCAATCACCAGCTTTATTATTTCATTAACTACATTATGATGCCGTCATGGTGTGGATGACATAATATTTTTGGCTTAGATTCGCCTTAAAAATATAAATTTCAATGGTGACTGGCAAAATAAAAAGTTTCTGTTTGTTTCCGAATAAAGGAGAACATATCGTAAATACAAATGTTTATACTCGTTATAAGGTTAAGATTAGTGAAAAATAGAAAGAAAAGTGAGCAATAGTTAACTAAGCTATGTAGGGCGAAGAAGCTTTAATGCAAGCCCGAAGAGGCAAAGCAGTAGAGGAAAAATTCATCTTAAGTAGATGTGGTGTAAAAGTGGTAGAGGGCCGCAACCAAACGGGCAAATAAGAAGATGAATGGCAGCATTACCTTGTTGGAAAATTGTATTTTAATCCGGCTGATAGTTCAAAAAGTCTACCAAAACATCTTCCAAGACAGTAATATAATTTTCTGATTTTAATGATAGCTAAAAGCAGCCAAGACCATCAAAGATTCACCTCCAAAGTTTCGCTTAGCGGAGAAGCTCTCAGGCCTTTTTATATCATGCCAATAATAAACTTTTCTTCATCCAAAAAGATTATGCTTTTCCACTGTTTAGACCATGTAATGTGTTCTTTAGCAAAGTGTAGCCGGGCAACTTTACGAGTATGTGCTTCTCTAAGAGCTGGTTTCAACTTCATTTTTTTCCAAACCAGTCGATTACTGTCAGCTAAAATTTGTTGTAAACGGCAACTTTAAATCTGAAATAATTTTAGAAGCAGTAGCATGTTTTTGCAACCCAGCTCGGATAATGGCCGATTTCAGCCTTAGTGAAATTTTTTGCTTGGCGATTGGACATACCAGTATCCTTATACGCATGGATTTTGGCGATTTCCTCATCTAAGATCGTTTTTCGTATTCCCATTCTGACTTGCGGCCAACAATCATCGAAATCCAAAAGTTCTAAATGTAAAAAAATATTTTCAATCATAATCACCAAAAAAAAACCCTGATTTCGTTTCCAACTCACAGCTTTTCAGCATAGACGCGACTGCTTTTAATTGAATTTCGCACGATCACTAGTGACAAAACAACAGATGTTGAAATTCTCTAAGCGGGAGTAACGATACTTTCGAAGCATACTTGGACATAAATGTTCGTTTACACTACGAACACAATTTCTGGACAAAAGTGCATCTGCCTTTAATTAAATTTCGCTGAGTGTAATACTATTAAAAAACATAATTAAATAAATTCGTTGTTACAACAAAGACTGTTTGACTTTTCTCGACGAACCACATGAGCAGATTTAGCAGAAATATGATATATTGTGGCCAGAGACGGTGTGAAATATTTCTTTCATCGCTTGAGGAGCGGGCATTTCACGGTATATTTAGGAACATTCAATATTTGATCATTCTTAGGTAGGTCGTAGTTCGCACACATACCGAGAACAGAAAGAATTTAGAGTTTAGCAATAGAATACAAAATTGTGTTTTGAAAACTTTAAATTCCACTTGATTGATGGTACTCCAATTAAAAACACTACAAATATCAGAATTTAATGAACTTAACATACCTTTTCGTTCCCTTTCAAAGCCGAAGAGGAAGCAGAGAACGCAAAGCAGAGAGCACTGCCGTCAGTATAGGAATATACAGGACTGGAACTAACAGACAAGTGATCATTTATGAAAATTAAAAGGAATGTTGGGGGCAGAACAGAACCCTGCACCACCCCATTATTTATTTTGTTGCTATCAAACTTAAAAACCTCCGAAAAAACTTGAATTGAACATTTTAATTTATTGAAAAGAGAGGTTTATCAATACCAGGCGTAAACATTTTCTACATTATAATTTTATTGTTTCGTTAAAACATGGTATCAAATTACCATTGGACCTGTTGCTCGAAGATTCGTCTTTTTAATGACGAGCTTGACACATGTTTTTTTCCATCTTCTTGGAAAGAGTTCTAAAGACCAGGATTAATGAACAAGTTTATGAAATGGTTTTACAACTATTCTTCAGAGTGAAAGAGTACATTGGTAAAATTTAAGATCCGTTGCACACAAACAAAGGCGGAAGTATGGCCCATTTTGAAAGCGTTAAACTGACTGCGAACTGCGCAGCAAGCAGATTGGTCCTGACAAAAAAGCTGAAACCCGCAATGTTTTTGCAAATGAGCATTAAGATGAAGAATGAGACTGAACTCTTTACGTTTTTGATGAACCGCCGATAATGTCTACTACCTTTATGACATTCTCATGCTCATAAGCAATAGCATTCTATAGCGAATAGCGTTTGCAACCATATCAGCAGCAGCATCTATGTTCTTATTGAGGAAACTTAACAACTAGTTAAAATTTCTAAACAACCCGCTAAGCCCACACTAATTGGCTTCCTCGTATTAAATGAATTTCCTAACTGAAATGGTAATGATAATGAAATAAAGGTAATGAAGCATAAACGCTGTATTTTTCAGAGTGAGAAGTTAAAAAAAGCCCGGATGGTGATGGAAATCTATCAACGTCTAATAATTGTATGAGCTCATTTTCAAGCTCGATTAAGTTTTTTCGAAGCGAAGGTCTCAACGACTGTCTTTCGAGTATTACTTGAACAAAATTTCAAACCACCTAGAATTGTGTACTCATATATTGAAATCACTCGCAATTATGTTTCATGTAACAAGTCGAATGGCACATCAAACCCGTTGAAAGTTAAATTGTTGTCCACTTCAAGGTTTCTGTAAATAATGCAATAGTGAATACTTTACTTACTGAGATAGAATCCAACCCACACAGAGTTGAATTCCGGATTGAAACAGATATGGGATTTCATTGTAATAGACACTAGTTCACATCCAATTAGTTCCAGATCTGAATGATTTGAGAGGACTAAGCGGAGATTTACCAGTATTTCACTAAATCTTGATAAATGACCTGCTAAAAAGTTAAAATTATACAATATACCATATCTCGAAATATACAGACTGTGTTTTCTAGTAGGGCGAGATCTATGATACAATCGTAAAATATTATTCAAATAACGTTCTTAGTTTAGACACAAAACGACAAAAACTCTTTAACTACCAGACCTTGAGCTGCTTTATAGATAATATAATACATAAGTATGTTACGTATCTGTTTAATATGCAAGGTAATCTCTGCGCATATTCTAAGGAAATGATCTATTGCTATTGCCTTGGTAGGATGCAGCAGTCGTTACTAACTGATTATTTAAAATTTTTATTTTTTTTTTCAGACGTAAATTGGGAACCCAAGATTAATTCTTGCAATCAATCAAGTGCACTGTCTGGTATGTTATGACCTCAGAAATTAATTTTGGGCCATTCATCTTGGAAGACTATACCAACAATACTGTAACCGTTGATGCTGAAAGATATCCGGGTGTGATTGAAAATCTTGTAAGACAAGATACCAATCACAATAGTTTCAATAGTATAAATCTACTGCGTGTACTAATCACGTCGAATATTTTTAATCACCGAATAATTTTCAATAATTTAAGATTTAATTGGTCTTAAGAAGAAGTCTACATAAAGTGTAAGAAAAATTATACACCAATAAACCCACCACTATTTTTCAGCTAAGGAGAAATTCGTATTGGGCGATCGGTGCTGCCTCAGATATCTATCTAAATATTATGAAAAATACTCTAAAAAGACCCCAACTTTATGAGGTTAAAGCTGGTGTTCGTTTAAATATAATCTTTCACAATTAAATAAAAAAAAATCTCCTTAACCATAAAATTTGACCTAAAAAATTATATTTTATGTACAATATATTACTCGTAAGTGTATTGATTAACACCACATCCCTATACGAATTTCAAAAATAACTATATTCGTACATGCATGACTCATTCTGAATTTTGTTGGGATTTTTTTACCAAAATTTACGTACTCAAAACCCTTTGTTTTGGTAATTAGTTTGACAAAATTCATCTATTAAAAGGCAAGTCATAGTTGTAGGCAATATTTAAGAGTTGGAATAATTCTTTAGAATTTTAGAAACCACATCTCCATTCCATCCGCTTCATAGCAGTAAAATTGCGCATTATCATTTGTCCATCAGTTTTCTTAAAATCATAGCTGTATGCAATTAAAAATCACAACAATGATTACAAACTTTAATGTATTCTGTTAATCATTCGTAACTATCCAAATGTGCAAAGACTTTTATTATGTTGGATGACCATAAAAAAACCAGTACTTAACTGTTTTTTTTTTTCATTTACAAAAATAGCAACTAGATAATCTTGACATTGTCATTTTTACAAATTATTTGCTTTATCACCTCTTGCAGAAGACCGGTTCCTTAATTGTTGAAATTGCAATCATTTAGCGATTGCCCATTGCGAGCTAATAGTTTGCGTGCCACTGACTGCCACAGAGGTGTAAACATCTTGTGAATATTGTCGTACCCAACAACAACAACAGTGAGTATTTAATAAAAAACGCGGTTAGTAAAAAAAAAAAAACTTTTTCAATTACAACAAACAAATTGGTAGGTAATATAGGTATAGCAATAAGGAAAGGGGACAGAAACTACAAAAAAAATTTATCGCTTTGATCGAAACTACCTCTGGAATCTACTCCATAATCTGCTGCACAAACTAGTGCAGTGTTTTGAAATTAGTTGAGCTTTAATTGCTCTAAACATTTAATTGATTCAATTTTCTATATACTGTCTGGAGGTTGTCTTGCATGACGTTATCTATTTAATTAAAACAACTAAGGAAAACTATTATTAAGTGTTGATATAAGGTGATATGCAATCACTACATGAGTTTACTCGTGTTAAGTGAAAGCTGCAAGTATTTAAAAAAAAGAACCCAAGGCAATGCTACAAATAAAAGGCATCTGCTAAAGATTCCCACAAAGTGCCGGTTGACTTAAGAAGTGCGTTGTACTGTTTTGCATTTTTGTAAGAACTCGAAAAATGTTCCCTATTTCAAAAATCCTTTACAAATTGATAAGGAAGAGCACTGTGTTTTAAAGTAATAAAATGTGTGTTTTTACTGATTTTCCTGATCTATTAATAAATCATATTATACATACATTAGTGATATATTTCAAACCATGCTGTCCTTTTTGACACTTTTTAAAAACTGATATTCGATATTGTTTGACAAGTCCTTACACCAGAGGAGCACTTCTGTATCATTCGTACTTACTCTGACAATCGGTCTTAGGTTAGCGGACCATATGGAAGATTACATGATTTTCTTGATCCTCATAATCGACCAACTGAGGTGACAACGTGTTAACGTAACATACGTACAGAGAAAGCTACAGTGGCTGTGATTTAAATTGTATCGGAAGAACCGACATTGTAATTTGACGTCGCCAAAATCTGTTTTGAGAGAAAATCTTAAATATAAAATGCAGAAACTGCAGCAGAATTCAATCGGCCCAACATTAGACGACGCCCGCAATCATGTTTTAGAGATAATTTCACACACCATTCTTCATATTACTCGTAAATATAAATATTAAAACTCAATTTCGGTTCTTATTGCAGAAAAAAAAGTTATAGATATACATAGCTCTTAAAAAAGTCTTTAGTATAGCTTGTGCTTGTTTTTTGTTTAAATAAGGTAATAATTTGGCACGGGTTGGGTACATTGTGAAGAAGTACAAACCCTAGCTTGCATCCTTTATACATTTTTTTTTTTATTTATAATGAGCGCGCGCTCAAGGGGTTTGTGTGCCCTTAAAATGTTTGTACACAGCGCGGACGAAAAAAATTTAGGGAGGAAGAAAAGAGAGATACCCATGTACATTGTTTTTAAATGTTTGTAAGTTATAACGACCAGGAAATACAGAGATCGGCAAGACATTCCATAAGCGAGTTGTACGGCTAAGGAACAAATCACGATCTTTTAGAGTACGTCCGAAAATGGGCTTGAGGGTATACTGATGAGCATTCATAGCGAGACGGGTGTTACGGTTGAACGTTTGAATGGGCGCAATGCTACTGGCGATTTCAATGTAGTGCTAGTGGTGGAAATAGCGATAAAACAAAGTGAGACAGGAGACATTACGTCGGTGTTCGAAGGTGTCAATTGATTGACTGATATTAGCATCACCAATGAGTTTTATCCCACGGTTTTTAATCCTATTTAGCAGGTGCAGAGATGTTTTAGGCGCACCTGATCAGATGTGGGCATTGTACTCCAATTTTGGGATACATATATAGAGGCCAGATCAGAGGGGGTAAAATATTTCTTACATCGCTTGAGGAAACCTAGACATTTCGCACCATTTTTAACGACATCGAATATGTGGTATCCCAACGTAAATTGTCACTGACACACATACCGAGAGTGAAAAGTTTTTCGGTTTCCACAATGTAAGTGCCATGGCAGCAGACAGCAATGAGTTTTGGAAGCATTAAATTGCACCCTGTTGATAGTTCCCAATTGGATATGCTATTAATATCGGAATTTAATGAGCTTAACATACGCTGCCATTCTTGTTCTACAGCCGAAGAGCAGGGACATGAATCCGGGAACGAATATGAAAAGAAGAGAGTACTGTCATCAGCAAAGGAATATAATGGATTAGAAGTAGTAGACAAGAGATCATTAATGTAAATTAAAAAAGAGTGTTGGAGACAGAACGGAGCCCTGGGGCACACCATCATTTATTTTGTGAATATCAGACTTGAAACCGTACAAAACAACTTGAATTGAGCGTTCCGAAAGGTAATTTATAATCCATTGAAGAAGGTTGTCATCGATCCCAAAAGCACACATTTTCTACAAAAGAGCCTGACGCCAAACTCTGTCAAATGCCTTAAAAATATCAAGTGCAACTATCTTGCTCTCGCCAGGTTAGTGTGTGCTTTGGTACCACTTTTTGGTGAGACATGCCATCAAATCACCAGTGGACCTGTTGCTACGAAAATCTTACTGCCGGTCGTTAAAAAGTTTTCGTGTTTCGAGATATGGTATTTCGTTAGCTGACGGTATATCAGCGTTTCCATGACGTTGGAAAGAAGGGACATAAGTGCAATGGGTCTGTAGGAAGTGAGGGAAGAAGATTCGCCTTCTTTAGAGACGGGCTGGACAAATGCTGTTTTCCATCTACTCGGAAAGATTCCTAATAGGTAGGATTGATGAAAAATCTTATGCAGTGGTTTTGCCAGCGAGGAAGAACATCTCGCCAGAAGAAGGGAGATATACCACCTGGACCAGCGAATTTATGTGTGTTAAGGTCTTTAAGTGCTCTTGCTACTACACGAGTGTGAAAGTGGATTCGTCCCATTGAAGATTCGACGCAATCAAGTATAGGCGGGGACAAAGGACAATCTGTGAGTGTTGAGCTGCCCGCAAAGTGTTCAGCAAGCAGATTGGCCTTGTCCAAGAGCTGACAGCTGGTATTTCATTATAAATGAGCGTGGAGATGGAGTATAAGACAGAATTTCTAATGTTTTTGACGAACGACCAAAAATTGTTACTTCCTTTGGGACATTGCAGTATTTTTTGCCCCAATTTTTGGTCGTATTGGAATTTCACACTTTTAAGAAAGACGTTGCAGTCATTTCTGGCTCATTTGAACTTTTTTCGGTTTTCCTTTTTTGGGCTGGACTTGAAGGACCGAAAAAACATTTCTCTAACTCTGACAGCCTCTTTACAGCTCGAATCGTACCATATCTTCTCTTTTGGTTTGACACTCTTCATCTGATGATTGATAAAGTTTCTCATACCAAAAAGAATGGCGTCTGTGATCATATCAACAGCGTCCTTATCGAGGAAACTTAACGACTAGTTAAATATCCTAATGAAGTTGTTAAGTCTGCTCCAATTGGCTTTCTCGTATTGCCATACGGTTCTTTTAGGAATCTTTTCTCTAACTGTGTGGTGAGTGTACGAGAAATTAGCTGATATGACACAATGGTCTGACGAGCCTAGAGGGTAGAGCACATCAACGGAGTACTTATCAGGGTGAGAGGTTAAAAACAAGTCCAGGGTGACTATCAACGTCTGGTACTCGTGTGGGCAACACACCGTCCTTCGGGTGTTGTCTGTCCAGAATGTCGAAGGCAACCAGAATTGTGTATATTGAAATCGTTAAAGGTCGAATTACTTGAATTTGGGGCTTCTGTAAATAAAGCAATACTGGATAATTTGCTTACGGAGATAGAATTTCATTGGAACATGAATCACATTGTGGTGGAGTTTGGTAAGCTACATCATTACGCACGTAAACGGCGAGACCGCGGTGAGAAAAGAATAGCCACAAGTTCGGAGCCAGGTTGCTTCAGATCAGAGTGATCTGAGAGATGTGGGCGGGGATCTACCTGTGTTTCACTAAGTGCCAAAAGTGATTACTTTTTAGCCCGCGTATATTGGCTATGTCTACCTTGAATTCCCTAGTCTTATACAATATACTAAGTCACTGCCCATACTATATTATAAATATACTAACGACAGTGACCGAGTGCCTACAGACTTCTTGTCAAACCCCAGGTTTGACTAGCTAAACCTAGTAGCGCCGGAGCTTCGATGTTTGACTATAACACATACATAGATGTTATATACAGAGTACGTATATACGTATATATTATATATATAATATGATGTGTATATATTAATGAAAGACAATAACGAGTAAAACATTCTTGTCTATTCGCGGTCATTTCTGCTTCTTCCAAATTAAATAAACTAAATTTCCTACTATACTCGTACAGGTGTGCGCTTTAAACTTCATTGGTATTTCTTAAACTTTTCAGGAAAATAACTTATTACAAACATTAATAAAATCAATAAGCTTTGATGAAAAATTACAAATTAATAGAGATACTTACTTTAGTAAGGTTTAAAAGCAAACAATTCTTCATAGATGGCTTATATCTATATTAGTCTTTTTCTACATGCGGTCAAATCAAAAAACAATTTTCTGTAGTTGATTAATGAATCTATGTACAATAGTTATTGGACCTGTGATTTATCTTTAAATCTGTGAGAATTTTATAGGCAATCCTAGCAAAACAATATGCAAATTTTTAACAATAGTTAAAAATTGTTGATTAAGAAATTACCGACAATTACTCATTATGTTAAAATGGTAATTTGAAGAAACTACTGATATTTTCTTGCAATTATGTGATGTCTCTTTTAAATTTGTTTAAAAGCATTGCTTTATAAGATTATTTCAAAAATATCTAGTGTCCATGAGGTTAAGTAATAATGTAAAAAAGTTCAATAATCTTTTGATTAGAGGAGAGATACTAATAGATTGATTAAACAACTAAATGTCGTAAGTTAAAATGTGTTATGTTGTGGGATGTGTAAATTAAAAATTTTACTTTTATTTATTATGAAATTTAAATGAAAAAATACTTTTCTAGTGAGGGAGACTAAACATAATGAAAACCAATATTTCTGAGAGGGGTTCACATAAAATTATGATTGATATCTGCTTAAAACCGGTTACACAAAAATGCTTTTAAGCACATAAATATACATTTATCTGTCTTACATTGACTTATGGAGAATACAAATTGGTATTAATGCCAGGCAAGGATGTAGCATGGAGAAATATTATTTTGACAGCCAATTTCGACTATTTTGTAATACGTTTGCTATCATCTTGTTCTGTCATCACATTATAATGGCTATATGTAACACCATTAAGAACTTATGCATTTATTTTAAAAATTTGATTAGCATTTGCTTAACGAACCCCGCATGACGTGAATTTAATGATTCGAATAAAGCCGTACAGAAAGTAAAATTCAGATCGTGAAAAAATATTTCAATCAAATTTTGAGCTTTCAAAACTTAGTCTCTGTTTTTCAAACCTCATAGCGAACTTTGTGTTGGTTTGCTATTATAAATACAATCTTCAATTGATTCAAGGCTCGAACTCCAAAATATTCCTACATTCGTTGAAAGTGATACAGGCTTAGGAGATAAATACTCATGCATCTTCACCAATGATAACTAAATTTATGCGCCCGGAAATAAGTATAAACCGAAAGACGCTGAATTGCCAAAAGAGAAGTATTTCGAAAGATGCACTCGGTTAATGAGTATATCAACGATGTCAGGCAAAGGTAGTCAAATGTGTTTAGCTGGAAATATTTCAACTAGAAAAATGGTAAAAAGAAATTAGTAGTAGTATCTTCAAAAGCGTTAATGAGCCGTGAAACAGACAACCAGCAGTAACAGCAATATCTGACACTCCACTTTTTTTTAATTATAACAAAACAAAAGAAAAAAGGTCGTGCCAAACGATTTAAAAAAAAAAATTGCATCATTAATATTGTAAAGGGTGGTTTTTTAAAAGAGCTGTAGGATGTGAAATTATAATAAAATACAATACACACAAGTTGAGCAAACAAGCCAAGAGTTTTTTATGAGATAAATAATTTTATGGCACTAATAATGAAATATACTTTTGGGCATATGGACATCACGGGAGTGACTCAGGAGCTGCATCCTGAAGCTCCAATTTTCGACCACTTCGAGCATTTGAGGTCGTATCTTACAAATGGTGTGCTCATTGCTAGTTTCCACGGCTGAAATCGTTGTTGGCTTGTTCGCATAGACCAACGACTTCAAATACGCGCACAGTATCAGGTCACAGCTCCACTTCTGGAAATAATGTTGTCATCGAACCATCCGACAATTACTCGATGGCTTCGCTGACAGTTTGGCATGTGTTAAAATTAAAAGTCATCACGCACTTTTGGAAACAAAAACTTGTTGAACATGGATCTGTATACCCGGGACTATTTACGGTGACATTTCGATTCCCTTCTTTTTTGAATAAAATGCCGCCAACATATAAACCGTACCAAACAGTGCATATTTCGAAGTGCATCGGTGGCTAATTTCTTTTCCTTTCGATTTTAATGGCTTCAAATTCGACAAAGCCACTGAGACAGAGGTACGCCTCATCACAGGACAAAATTTAACGGTAAGTTGATTATCTTCCAGCTTTTCAAGCACCCAATAAGCGAAGTTACGACGCAAAAATTGATCGCCTTTAATTCTTGCAGCAATTAATGAATTAGGATCTTCCTCAACACTGGCTTCAACGGCTCCGAGATTTTTATCTGTGCCCACTCTTCCCATTCTTGTCAACATTGGCCTCAACAGCGCCGAGATTTTCATCTGTGCGCACTCTGCGCATACTCGTCAGTGGCTTGGAGTCCGAAAGGGTAAATGTAAGTAGTGCGAAATTTTTCAATTGTGTTGCAAATAGCCGACTCACTTGGTCGATTATCTTGACCATGAAATTGGCGTAGCACTCTATTAACATGTTTCACTGAACACTGAGTTTGGAAATAAATTTCTACAATTTGTAAACATACACGTACGTTGCTCAGGCGTAAGTCATTGCATGATGATTTGCCAAACAACACTGTATAAAAAGATGGTGACAGCTGTCAGATTAACTATCAGCTATTTGCGTGGCTTAATCTTTTTGGCGTTCAATAAAATGTTTTCTTTCAACATGACAATACAACTAGTTTATGTCATAGGAATGTTGGCTGCATTTGGACGACAAGAGTAAATTTGGAGTAAAATACTTAAATTGCGCTTGAAAATAATTGGGGTCATAAATAGTCTTCTGTTGATGTTGTTATTGCTGTCTTAATCTGATTGAATTCCAGCCTCGTCCGAAAAACAAGACAACTTCCACTAAGAATTTAGTCTCTCCATTAAATGTTGGATGCCACCCATGGAGCGAAATAACCAATGAGCCCAAAATCTTTCTTTCTCTCTCTTTCCCATTTTTCAAAAAACTTAACACATGCTGAGACATTATAAGTGTATTCATACCCACTTGAGTGTTAAGTTCTTTAAAAAAAAAAAAATGCATCCCAACAACATTTTGCCAAACGCTGTGGTTTATACCTTATATACATTACACACATTAATATAAATTTCAAACATATTCTATCGTGGTTGAATATGTCCAAAGTCCAAAAAATCATTCATTGGTATGGAAGCCAAAGGAACATTACTCCCAACCTGAAGTCTACACTTCATATGAGTGAAAAAATCATTCGAATGAAAAAACCAGTACGAAAAACAATCGAACATTTGAATTCTTTTCTTATTCGATCAAACGAATGATTTCTGAAAAATCACGATACGACTATTGGATAGCTATTGAATAAATGAATATTTTACAACTATCGAATAATAGGATCGTTTTCCCATACTAACCTATTATATTGTACATACTATACATACTAAATCTGTACTAAACGAAATAAGGAATGTATGAGAGATTCGTTAAGCCTTGTGATGTGAGTTAAGAATCCTAACCTCAGATATTTGATGCACATACTCGTATGTGCTCATATTTCAGACTGAATACATATATTAAATATGTATGTTATTTGGATGAAAATAAAATAAGATCTGTGTTCAACTTGATTTATTGACTCGCTCCATGTATTTGTTTTTGTTTTTTTTTATTATCATTATTACCCCTAATTTTTCATGAACCTGTGATGTCGTGTTCTATGCTTCGCTCCACAGTCGAAAAGGAATGTATGAGTAAATTAGAGTAATGGCAGCCAGCAAAGAGTGACGTTTTCATTATTTTTTTAAAACGAGTCACGACTTAAATTTATGAGGATGAGAGACATGCAAATTAAGTGCTTAATACTCGTACATACGTACTCGTTCCGCATAATCGCAACGTTGTTACTGACTTGTATCGAGAAGTGAGGCAATGACCCTAATTATGATCTGCGGTGACACATATTTCGATCTCCGTAGTACAATTTTATTAAGTCCAAACAATAATTAATGTATGTCATCAACCACATAAGTGGGTTGGAAATTGAATTGTTTGAAAAGAAAAATTATTTACACATTCAATTGGGGTATTTAAGAGAGGTTCCTTATCAAGTTTGGCATAAATGTATAAATAAAACTATTTGGATATTACCACCGGCTTTTGACTAGTGAAATATGTTCACCGATATCCTTTCGAATTAAGTCAACCATTTGAAATACTAAACCCAGTATTCTTCTTCATAGAAAACGTTTTCTTTTTCTTCAGAAAATTAGGAATCTAGAAAAAAGCTTCACCTGGAAAATAAACTGCCTACTCTTGTGAATACTGTATTAGAGTTAGAGTATAGAGTTAATATTAACGTTTTGGAAATTTGTAGGAACCCTACCATTATAAGCTCTTAAAAGTCAATTAGCCAATATATCAGGTTTTTCAATAAGGACTCCTCCACACATATCGGCGGGTACGTTGGCAATTTCGCTTTCGATATTATTCCAGAGTTCCTCTAGCATTAATGGTTCGTTGGCAAAAATCAACGACTTAAAATTACCCCATAAAAAATAACCTAAAATAGTTAAATCTCATGTGCGAGGTAACCATTCGATCATACCATTTTTCAATAATACACGATTACATCAATAGATCAATTGTTTGACCAGCTATGTGGCATGTGCCACCATCTAGTCGGAACCACATATTACTGATGTCAAGCCCATCCTTGTCAAAAATAGTTGTCCAACATGGTACGATAGCGAACACCATTCAAATTCAAATTTAAATTTAAAATTCAAAGATTTTTTTATTAACACATTTATCGACGATAAAAAACGGCTCAATCACATCTCCGGCATGAAATCTACACCACACTGTCATTTTTGTGGATACAATGGGATCTCTTGAAGCACATGTGGGTTTGTGGCTGTTCAATAACGCATATTTTGCTTATTGACAAAGTCATTAATGAGTTTCATCTCTTAAGGTGGTTTTTCGGAGAAATTCAGAATTTTCTTCAAACTTTTGCAGAGCCCAATCGGATAAGTTTCGGCGCTTGTTAATCTTCGCCATAATTCCTGTGAACGGCGTGGAATCGTCTGATTTGGCTCATTTAGAACTGAAGCACTTACGACTGCAATATTTTCGGTACTACGAGCGGTGGGTTGTCTCCCTGGCACAGCAACATTCAATACTGAATATGTTGACTCGAATTTATCCACTATAGACGCACAGCCTGTCTGGTGGGACGATTATTACGACCGAAAATTGCAGTAAGCGCTCTAAAAGTTGAGACCACCGACTCAGAATTTCGGTAGCAATTTTTTTAATAAGTTCAAAATGTTGCTCGTTCATGATCTTCACCATGATAAAACTGTAAGCCTTGACTGACGTTTTGACATTGACAGATCATAAAAAATGCGTTAGTATTAAAGTACAAAATGTTTATGTCCATATTGAAAAGCCCTTTATTTGATTCGGACCCAATATAGAGCTTATCTAGTTTGCACAAATGCTTTTAATGAACCATGATCCATGTTAACCAATAATTCAATCAACAACTGCCTATCACAATTGCTACTAAATAATTTGCAAACACAAATAGCAGTTTACCTTTTTTTGAAATGTTTTGGCCTTGACTTCTCAGACTAACCACACTTTTATCAAGATTATCGACTCAAAGTAATAAAAGTGGAAGTTTATATGCCCTCTTGGCCGACACTCACAGTCATACCCTAAGAAATTGTTGGGTATCAGTACTTTATATTAGCTGACATGTTTTTTACCGGTAAGCCCATAAGCAAAAACGAGTTGGCATACTACATATAATTGACCAAGTTATAAAGTCGCTATCCATGTGTTAACTCAAATAAATTTAAGTACTGTAGAAAACTACCAAGTAAATTAAAATGCTACAGTCTACTCGGATATTTGTCCAACAAAATGTGTTTGCTTTATTGTATTTAGACTGAAAAAAAGTTTGTCGCTCACAATTTAGTGGCATACTTATATACGACTTCAGGCAGACCGTTTTAGATTTTTGCATAAGGAAAAGCAGAAAAGTTAAGTTGGCGAAAAATCAGCGCTGGATTAGGGTATCGGCTAGAATGTGGAAATGTCGAACAGCACAAAGCTCAGAGAATACTACGAGTATGTATCAGTTAAATATTGAATGTAAACGTTCATAGAAACTTCATACAATTAATCCAAACTATGTAATCCAGTGTGCTGGTTTAAGAATTTTACAAATCTAAATTACAATATGTATAGACATTGCGCAAAATTCTTCGTCCAAGAAAATAATCGGGATGGCTCGAATGTGAACGGGAAATCATTAGCCCGTCTTCGGAAATTCGCTTAGTGATTGCAAGTTTTGGTTATAATCCGGGTATTTCGGCAAGCAGTTTGCAAAATACCCATCTGAATTATTTATAAAGATCAATTTATCTCGAAGCCAGGTGATCATGCACAACGCCGTAACGTATTAGGTGTTGGAAAAGGAACATCTGGATGCTGATTTTGTGGGAAAATCTTAAGCAATGTGTAACCTCACTCACTGGCGAACAGAATTGGACACCGGTATTATGCAATCTAATTTCGCCGCGCGACTTCTTCCTGTGGGATTTTGAGTAATCAATCTCGCGATAATATCTTCACAATTCCCGAACTAAAGTAAGACATTTGACTTGTCGTGGGAAACATTGACAAGCAGATCTGTAGAAATGTAATCGGCTTAAAAACAACTCGTGTCGATCGTCTTTTGGATGTTCTATTTCACACATAACACTTCATTAAAAATAATTTGTTTAATCAGAGCATATTATAATCAATACAAGTTTATTAATGATACATGCATGTTTATATATACAGCCCTAGACAAACCAACAGATGGTGTGAATGTTGGCTGTCAATTACTGAGTTCAATGTTTGACAGATGTCATACAATCTTTTGGCAATTTTAGACATGAAGTCGTTTACCACGCAACAACACATTTTTGTTATTCAATCTTATTACGAAAATGGGCGATCTGTAAAAGTAACATTTCGTAAAATTGTCATCGAATTTGATCTTTTCCGATGAAGCCCACTTTTGGATGGATGGCTACGTAAATAAACAAAATTGTCATTTCTGGGGACCGGAAAACCGATATAAGATTCACAAAAAACCAATGCATCCCAAAAAAGTCACTATATGGTGCGGGTTATGGGTTGGCGGCATCATTGCCCCATAATTTTCTGAAGATGAGGCAGGAGAGACAGTTACAGTGAATGGAGAACATTACCGCAACATGTTGGCCGGCTATTTTTTTTTTCCAAATTTGAATGAATAAGGAGGGTGCAACCGCTATCAATCAAACAATTCATTGCTTACGAAATTTGAAGATCGCATTAGTTCGGTTAGAAGAGAAGTTGATTTGCCTCCAACGTCATACGTTGGACTTCTTCCTGTGCGGAAGAAGTGAAATTGCGGCCATTAGCCCACTTATTCTTTAAAAAGTCATCGATAATTTTGACCTTCGGATGGTCGCTTGCAGCAGAAGCCGTGGTGGTGGTCACATGAACGATGCTTAATTGCCATACCAAACTTTATTAATCAATAAAATTCTACATCGATTTCACAATAAATGTGTGTTTAATTTAATGAAAACTTCCACACTTCCAAACTGTTTGAAAGGAAGATCCCTGCAACATCGATAATCTACACCTGGTCTTTCCGGCTGCAATTGAGGTACAAATTCTGGAGTACCCAATCAACATACCACAAACGTCCCGTTGATTTTGGCCCTTACATATGGCTGGGTGGGTCTTTCGATTCCAATGACTGGTCTAGTACAATGGGAGAGTCGCGGTGAGGCCTAGTCTGTTCTGCTTGCGTCATACTAATATAGATATATATATTGTAAAAATAATCAGGGGGCAACTTCTGACAACCTTAATGTCAAGAAAGCAAGAAAACTGAACGGATTGCGCAAATAATTACCGTTTAAAGGTCGTAGAGAAGAATGTGTGCGATAAATGTACGGCGCAAGAAACTGGAGCTTCAGTTGAAAACGCGAGTGACGAAAGACACACTCTTTTGCAGCGACAGTAAAGAGGAAAAGATCGATACTTGAACTACGCTTTTTGAACGCTTAAACGGTTCGACAGTAAGAAGCCGTACTATGCCGCAAGGCCACAAAAGGTTGGGCAAATTCTATATTCTGAAACTGATAAACTGGGCTTGCCCGCAGAGGGTCTCCGCCCTTTTTAATTTAAAGCCTTAGACGTAATTTATCTACATATTAGAAATGGGCTGTCAGCCATTTCCCTCCCAACTGGGTTTATTCTCATCACGAGAGTAAGGTCTAGTGTCAAGAAAAAGTTTTCACCATCTGTTTCATGTTCCGATTAAAATAAACAGGTCTTTGGATCAACTTGCACTGGAGTTAAAATAATCTTGCCGAGAGACTAGAAAGCATTTGAGAGTTTGACATTTAAAGGAGTAAACATAATATGCACTTTCGACGAACAAAGAAGCTAACGTAATTAGGCGAAGCAATTTTTCAGGGGAGCACTTTGTCAACATAGAGTAAGCATCAATAACATTCCTGGTTCGAGAAAGCATATATGATAAATTAAAAAAAAAAAATGTTTTTATGTTCTTTCAATAAAAAATCATTGCGAGAGTGGCAGTGGCTCAAGTGGTAGTGGACTGGCTTCCAAATTGGAAGGTTCGGTGTTCGAATTCCTGTCTCGCCCGAAAGACATATTCATTTTTTCAGTTAACGAAATCATGTAAGATGAGTAGTTGACTAGAAATCAACATCAAGCTAATTTCCACTAAGAATTTAGTCTCCGCATTAAATTTTGGATGCCACCCATGGAGCGAAATAACCACTGAGCCCAAAATCTTACTTTCTCTCTCATCCCATTTTCCAAAAAACTTAACACATGCTGAAGCATTATAAGTGTATTCATACCCACTTGAGTGTTTAGTTCTTTTATTTAAAAAAAATTTAAAAAAAAATCTCTTTTAAGGACAAATCGTCTTCATTTTCATAGAAGTCTCCTTTCAAAAATAACCAATGAAATTTTATGATTGTCGTGATCATAATGTACAATTCTGTATACGTATTATGAGTAGGATTATCCTTCTTTCCTTCGGCTGCCTTGCCGTGGTAGGACGGCTTAAGAGTCAAAGATCTTAAGGTTCTGAGAAGAATCCAGGTAAGTCGAACTACGCGCCATAGACGTCCAAACTAGACGTTACACTGCTAAAAGTATGGAGGTGATCCCAAGGAATTATTCTCCAGGTGATACTAGCAATAGCGACACATCCCACCCGTGGCCTTCTCGGCCAACCAACATTCTACAATAACCAATCGCCGATTTAGAGGCTTACCCACAAGCTGCTGGAACACTTAATTCGGGTATTTCTGCGACTCGTTCTGTTACTGTTAAGCTCCGTCAGAATAGACTAGTGGCTGGTCAGTGTGCTGTTTCTGACGGGCTTGTCTCGAGAAACCGAAAAGGCGGAACGCGCTCCAGGAGAAACACACTCTGAAGGACTACCATCTATAGGGGCAGATGAAGAGGAAACTAAGATGTGAGACAAACCCCGGCAAGTGCTGTAGAAGCTGTGAGTGCTAAAAGTTACACTCCACCAGGGGTGACGGAGAAGAGACCCCGGTGTGCCAAAGCGACACCTAATGAAACCGACCTCTGAAACTGCGCCCTCTTCTTCTGTTCCGAACATGGCCAAAAGGAAGAAGGTTTCGACGGATCTTTCCGCGCACGATGTACGGATGAAACTGGTGCTGCAACCAACAAAGGCTCTAGTTCCAGAGAACGGAAATCGCATAAGCGGTTAAACCCATCGACATAAAATATAAGGATGCCGCTATGACCTCTGTGATGCTTCGAATTGGGAGGGCTGACAATCACAACAGTCTGAACGATGATGAGTCTGAGAAAATCTACTCTCACAAGGAGAGAAAGAATTGTGAAAACGAAGACAGCTCTTCCCTTCTTATGGACTTAAACAAAGTTTCTGTCGAGACCATTAAATCAAGATATTTCTCACGTCCCTATCTGCACCTTGGAAGAGTTAATTTCCACGTTGCTTCCAAATGAGTGCAGATGACCACCCAAATACATATCTATTTTATTTGCAAAGGTCAACCTTCAACATTCCAAGTCTACTAATAATACTTACATCCCTATGTAGGAGGATTTGCGTGTTGAAAACAAAACCTCATATGATATCCATACAGGAACCATGTATGACGGGCGGTCGGAAAGGCCGACAACATGGTTGCAGCAGACGTAATCTATGAAACGAACGGAGAATGGCGGAAAATCGTCGTCGCTTCTCCATATCTTTTCTATGATTCGTAATAACCACCACCGTATTCATTAAATCTTCCAGGGAGATCGGACTCATCATACATATTGGGCCCCCGCCCAATTATCAAGGCTTCGCCCATCAATGACGTTGTCTAATAAAAAGCGGGGGCAGAGCATATTACTGGTCTTATCGTAAACATCTTTAGATAACAGCGGCTGGACGACCGGTAGTCCATACTAGGACTTAAATCACGGTACCATGGGAGTCAGGAGCCCCCCGGATTTCGGTCCGGGCCTGACTTGTTAGAGGTAGGTCCCCTTGTGGGAGCGTCATGGTGGCTGTGGTTTAAACCCAAATCGCGGGTACGGGTTTTCCTTTGGTTTAACCCATTGTAGAGTAGCAAATAAGTACTGGGTGCTGTGACCCTAAGAACAGTAAGAGGTTTTAGGTCGGCCTCGACTCATACCAAGGGTGGAACTTGTGCCTCCAACACAGTTCCGAATTGGTATCAAAAACATATGTGGCGAGCGATGGCAAGGCGTATCCTTGCTCCCTATGGATGTATTTGCATCTCGTAAGCATAAGGTCTCATGACAGGTGGTTTACGTTAAAAATTATGGAACGTTCATCATACATAGGTATACTGCGATGGACAGAATACTTTTTGAGGCATACAGCCTAACGAATACAACGTGAGAGACAATCATCCCCTAGATTTTATACTATCGTCTGGCTTGGTTGTCAACAATATTGGCATGTAATCGCCCTAACTTTATCCAACAGGTTTTCTAAGCAGATTAATGGGTAAAAAGTACTGTCGGCGGTCTCCATGTTAAACCACGGGAACACCGAATACAGAATCGGGTGCGAAGTAGCAGCCTTGTTGAAGAAGAGGAATCCATTGAAAGGAGGAGCTCGACAAGTCTTGGCTCGGCAGAGCTACCACTAAACTCAAGACAAAACAAAAGCTAGAGGAAGCTGTTCAGAACCTGAACAGTACCACAAAGTATTTTGATCTGACATGTCCAGCTAGAAAGCAATCCTGCAGATCCTCCATTATTTGGAGTAGCGACTACGTAAAGAAAGCAGACAACTTCTAAACAGGTCACTTAAGACTAATTAGGAGGAAGACAGGAGCCCTCCAGATTGATTATGACAAGCTAATTTGAATTTCGGAAAGTGCCTCTTATAAAGACTTTTGCGAATGGACCGAACAGTCGGCCGAACCAGTAAGCTAGTATATCTCGTCAGTTCTGCTGACGGAGAAGGTCATTAAACATGCTGTTACTTTCTTTGATGGCAATATTATATACCTAGTATGTTACAAAATTTAATAGACTAGCTGCTGGTAATTCTAATGAGAATCTTCACTGTACTCTGGCACTGGAATACATACCGAGACACTACCAAACAGTGAGAGTAGCTTTTATATGGAAAATCGGACAAAATGCTCGCTAAGAGCTTCAGACCTATACGCCTGACTTTCATGTTGAAGATCATGGAAAGGTGCGTAAAACTAATTTGCAAATGAAAGATACAACATGCTGACCAACGCGGAGAAACCTGCGAGAGTGCGCTTTAAAATCTGGTAGGCAGAATTGAAGGAGCACTGTATAAGAAGAAATACGCCCTGGTCATTTTCATTTTCATCCACATTGGGGATGCTTCGACAACGCAACTTTTGACGACATATGTAACTTGGCCAGGCAACACCGCGTAGATGAGTCACTAGTTTTGTGGATAAAAGCAATGCTGATGAATACTACACTGGGGCATGTTAATCGACTCACTGCTCAACGCGCTCAATAATTCTGACGTCTATGCACAAGCGTACGTGAATGATGTAGTTTTGCTGTTTGTTGGATCATATCTAGCGACTGTCTGCTCTAAAGCGCAGGTAGCCCAAGAGGTATCACCGATCGGTGCATGTATTAAAAATTGTCTTCCAGTCAATCCCCCCAAAACTGAGGTTCTTTTCTTTACGAGAAGGAGGAAGCTGACGGATCTGACTTATATAGTGCTTAAAGGCGTTCAAAGAAATATCGTCCTGGATAACAAATTTCTGTGAACTAACATAAACATGTTACGTCGAAAGACTTTAAGATGCTTTGGACCTTTTTGTAGTGCAAAGAAGCTGTCGGCAAGACATGTAGCCTTTTCCCGAAAGGAGAACAGACTCCAAAGAATAGTCTGTATCGGCTGCATGGGGGTTTCCCTAGCACACCTCACTCCGTTCCAGAGGCATTGATGAGCCCCCCCAGTACCAATGCCTTTTTCTTTAAAAAAAAAATTGCCTTTGGTATAACATGTATTGGAGCTGGGATAACATTGCGCACCGACTGTCTTTTGACTCTGATCTTATGGACATGCCGTCCGATGAAATGACACCAGAATCCAAATCTGAGCCAGGGATGGAACATAGTCGGGTCTCCACTTTCTGGAGGACGACATCGTTAGATTTCACTCCTCGTTAGGAAAACTTGCGTCTGGTTTGCCGGCACACCAAACGAATTCTTCCCGAAATTTATAAAAGGAAAGTACTTCAGTAGGAAAAACTTCAGGCTGCTTACTGTCGTCGTGGCGGGGAACTACACTTTTGCAAAGCACTTCCTGCGACGCTTGCTGTGAAAGAGATGATGGCACCACGGAGCACTAGCTCTGGGAACGTCCGGTTTACTCCAGTATCAGGCAACAGGTACTCGGCGTTGACGTGGTGGGTGCTGATACTGCTGATGTTGACTAATTCTTTGTCTGAATGCTATATTCCGACAAAAAAAATGTAAACAGTACAGCAATTAGAAATTGAAGACACAAAATAACACCTTCAACTTATACTTGAACATACATATTATAGGAAAAATGAAACTCAAAGAAACTCATAAATAACTTCAGAGGATATTGAAGGGTAATAAAAAATATTGATCAACAAACAATTTCGAAAACAAAATTGCAAACTAAAATGTCTTGTAGCAACCCAATAGATTTGTTAAAATACATATCTCCTACATTTTGGTGAACTTCTAATAAATGTACCATATTTCATCATTTCTATCTCAGCAAAAAAAATTTTAAACGACTTTTTCTGAGATCAACCTGCTCTATCAAGACAAAATAAAAACTTTATAATTTTATATATCCATAATTCTTAAATCTTGTTTTAAATCGAAACTTGAACTAATTTATATTAAATGCTTCCCAAATGCGGTTACGAAAAGATGTCTTTTGTCCCGAACAACTAAGCCGGCTATATAAAGGCATGTTTGCAGTATATCTTTTGCAGTTTCGCTTTGATGTAACATATACAAAAGAAAATTATTTAAAATTATTTTAACAAAGCTGATGTAGCAATAGCGTGATGAATTCCATAAAACTATGGAATAGGCTAACGTCTTTTACTGAAAACTTATGTCATGATCCCTGTCAATCATTAATTAACCACAACTTCATTTTCAATCTCTCAGTATACTATTTATGACAGTGTCACTAAACACTCATATACGAGTATTTCTTTTTTTCGGTTTTTGTTAAACCGCAAATTCCTGCCTAGACTAGTGCTAGTTGACATACTGCTAGATGAATTTCAGTTAACTCGCCGAATTATTCATATTTGTCATGTCATTATTATCAACACATTCTGTCAGTTCTGTCATTGCCAATAACTCAGAAAAGGCAAAAATCAATAAAAACAAAATCAGTGGAAACAAACAAAACACGTCAATTCGTATTAAACTCACCCACTTGCGATCTATACAAAATCTTAGCGCCAATACGGTTAGACCAATGACTGTTGGTATTTCAAAATCAAAATTTGGATGTATGTACTCTGTCACATTTTTGACCACTTTGAAGACTTGGCTAATTTTCTCAACTTTTTCAACTTTTCAGTTCATCCCCAGAGGTTATCTTGTTTTATTATACTCGTAGTGAGAAATACCCGCGGTCATATGACAATGACCTGATGATCTTGTTATGACATTACGCAGAGGCTTGTATGTACTTCTCACTTTTTACTGCTCGTAACTATAACCTCGAATATAAAATGATTCAATTCTTAAAATCATTTGTGATTGCTTTACATAGCTATAGTAGTTCAGAAATGAAAAATTAAAAAAATAAAGAAATCATAAATGTAAATTAAATCATAGCCCAAGTTGTTTTGTTGTTTTACTTGTCTGGTGAGTGCAAACGCATATAGCACATCGAAATTGTTCCCGCATCAATGCTCAGCTCATCAAGGACGATATCGGTATCAATCGACTGGCCAACTACGAGTACTAGACAGTTTCGTGATTGTTCAAGTAAAATCAATTCATTTAAATTAAACATAACATACTCGTAACATACTTTGCAATGAAGGTGCTAGAAAAGTTATTGTTCTGTCAGCTTCGGTACGAGTAGATGAATATGCAAAGGTCTAATGTACTCGTAATGTACGCAAGGTGCTTTGTTACTTCATTTTTAAGTTGAACGAGAAACATTGTGTGGATATGGATTCATGTGGGCTTTGTTATTGACGCGCCTTGATATTTATTGTTCTATTTGGATAGAATGATATGATAGAAAGATAGAATTATGAGTCTAGTTGTAGAATGTTATAGGTAGCAGTTTCCACAAGCATTTGAAGCATGCACCCAATGCTCCATTAATGGAAGAAATAACAGTATTGTATTAATATGGCACTATTCTTGTACGACATCTTAGGTACAGCCGTAAGAATGTCAATTCTATCAACATATGATACGTCTGTTCCTATCCGGAAAAGGTCATGATTATTGAAGCGCAAAACACTTAAAACACTTCTCTCGATTCACTATAGAATAATAAAATAAATTACTGGCACGGCAACCCGAGGTGGGCCAAGGACTAGTCTGTTACCTTATTCACTGTGTTGGTCCCTCTATGATGCTCAGTGAGAGCGTTCCTAAGATTTTGTTCGGACTCTAAACGGGGAGAGTGATCGACTTTTTCACAGGCAAAAGATTTCATTTTCGGGGAGTTGCATTTTTTTTACTATTTTTTCCTGACGATTCCTTTTAAAATAATGAGGAAAAAGCATTCAGAAGAACGGTTGAGTCAAAAAATGGGTAAAAAAAAAATTCGAATACGAACTTGTGGTTAGAAGACTTGAACAAGAATTCCTTTTATTTTAGCACATGCTTAAACACATGGCCTAATTCACACTCATCATTCTAATGCTACACTCTTGTCTTAAAATTGAGAAGGATGAAGAAAGGAGGACATTATAGAGAACACAATTGGATCATGAACCAAACCATTTTTGAGGTAATGACAAATATTGACAGCGTTTCGAAATGTTATATCTAGAATACGAATACATTTCTCACTTCTTTATCGACTGTCGTCAACCAGATTGATCTCATTGCAATTTGCGGACCACTATCATATTGAAGAGAAGGTACAAATAGTGAAACCCTGAAAAAATTCTGTAAAAAACTTCGACGTCAAGTGACAGAAATCGGACTAGACCTAGACAAGACCTTTGAAGAACTTCTCTGCTACTAACTTCATGGACAGAAGAGCTATAACGGCATTACTATCGAACCATTAGAGACACCGCATTTAATGTGCTGACCATAGCAACTAGTTCAGTTCATAATTAAATAAAGAATTCCATCAAATTCATGCAACAAGAAGGAAGACTTACCAAGGCAAAATCCGTCGCAAACTTTACGCGCTCGTGTCTTTTTCTTTTTTTTTTTATCATGAGCGCGCGCTCAAGGGGTTTATGTACCCTTAAAATGTTCGTACACAGCGTGGACGAAGGAAATTTAGGGAAGAAGAAAAGAGAGATACCGATGTACATTGTTTTTAAATGTTTGTAAGTTATAACGACCAGGAAATACAGAGATCGGCAAGGCATTCCATAAGCGAATTGTATGGCTTAGGAACAAATCACGATCTTTTAGAGTACGTCCGAAAATGGGCTTGAGGGTATACTGAGCATTCATAGCGAGACGGGTGTTACGGTTGAAAGTTTGAATGAGCGGAATGCTACTGGCGATTTCAATGGAGCACTAGTGGTGGAAATAGCGATAAAACAAAGTGAGACAGGTGACATTACGTCGGCGTTCGTGGGTGTCAATTGATTGACTGATATCACCTACGAATTTTATCGCACGGTTTTGAATCCTATCTAGAAGGTGCAGAGATGTGTTAGGAGCATCTGACCAGATGTGGGTATTGTACTCCAATTTTGGGAGAATGAATGCCTTATATATAGAGGCCAGATCAGAAGGGGTATTTTGCAGCATTTTTGGCGATATCGAATATGTGATCATTCCAAAGTAAGTTGTCGCTGACACACATACCGAGAATTGAAAGTTTTTCGGTTTTGGCTGGCACTTACACACTCATGGATAATGGCTGGGCATTGAATTTCGGAAGCATTAAATTCCACTCTGTTGATAGTTCCCCAATTGGTTATGGTGTTAATATCGGAATTTAATGAGCTTAACATACGCTGCCGTTCTCGTTCTACATCCGAAAAGCAGGGACCTGAGTCCGGGAACGAATATGAAAAGCAAGGAGTACTGTCATCAGCAAAGGAATATATTGGAGTAGAAGTAGCAGACAAGAGATCATTAATGGAAATTAAAAAGAGTGTCGGAGACAGAACGGGGCTCTGGGGCACACCAGCATTTATTTTGTGAATATCAGTCTTGAAACCATCCAAGATTGGATTGAGCGTTTCGAAAAGTAATTTCTAATCCATTGAAAAAGAGAAGCATCGATCCCAAAAGCACGCATTTTCAACAAAAGAGCCTGATAGCAAACTCTGTCAAATGCCTCAAAAATATCAAGTGCAACTATCTTGCTTTCGCCAGATCAGTGTACGCTTTGGTTCCACTTTCCGATGAGACATGCCATCAAATCACCAGTGAACCTCTTGCTGTTAATGAAGTTAACGTATTTCGAGACGGTTTATCAGCGTTTCATGGACCTTAGAAAGAAGGGATATAAGTGCAATGGGTCTGTAGGAAGTGAGGGAAGAAGATTCGCCTTTTTTAGGGACGGGCTTTACAAATGCGGTTTTCTATCTGCTCGGAAGAAGTCCTAAAGAGTAGGATTGATGAAAAAGCTTACGCTGTGGTTTTACCAGCGAGGAAGAACACTTCTTCAGAAGAAGGGGAGATATACCATCTGCACCAGCGAATTTATGTGTATTAAGGTCTTTAAGTGCTCTTGCAGGTACACGAGTGCGAAAGTGGATTCGTCCCATTGAAGATTCGACGCAATCAAGTATAGGCGGGGACAAAGGAAAATCTGTGAGTGTTGAGCTGGCGGCAAAGTGTGCAGCAAACAGATTGGCCTTGTT
The DNA here is from genome assembly GCA_963966105.1 of Volucella zonaria. NCBI lineage: Eukaryota > Metazoa > Arthropoda > Insecta > Diptera > Syrphidae > Volucella > Volucella zonaria. The sequence goes on from OZ014532.1 coordinate 165,183,374, forward strand.
CAAAGAGCTGACAGCTGGAATGTCATTGTAATTGAGCGTTGGAATGGAGGACAAGGCAGAATTTCTAATATTTTTGACGAACATCCAAAAATTGTTACCTCCTTGCAGTATTTTTTGCCCCAATTTTTGGTCGTATTGGAATTTCACACGCTTAAGAAAGGCGTGCAGTCATTTCTGGTCCGTTTGAACTTTTTTCGATTTTCCTCTGTCGGGTTGGTCTCGTAGGACCGAAAAAATATTCTTCTAACCCTCACAGCCTCTTTACAGCTCTAGTCGTACCATCAGATTGTTTGATACTCTTCATCCGATGAGAGATAAACCATCTTATTCCAAAGAAAATAGTTTCTGTGATCATATCATCAGCGTCATCCACGTCGTTATCGAGGAAACATAACGACCAAATAAAATTCCTAAAGAAGTTGTTAAGTCCGCTCCAATTGCCTTTTTTCGTATTGCGATACGAAAAAGTCCTGATGGAACAGTGGGAAGATCCGCTTGAAGAATTTGTACAACTCCCCATATACGTTGATGGAACGGGAAACATGGGAATCAATAAACGCATAATACCTAGCGCGTTTTTAGCTTTTGAAACTCAAATGCCAAAGGCGGTCGACCTTGATCGACAAGAATAGACACCAAACACCAAGGCTTCGCATAACTTAGAGCTAAGGAGGGACTTAATCTAAATGGACCTCACTATAAACTCAAATATATGATTCTTTTATCATAGTAAGAGGCAAACGAAAAACCAACCGAACATGTATACATGTCAGTGAAAAGACAAAATAAGTGTAGCTTATACTATATTTTTTACACTAATTCTTAGCCAAGGGAAAGTTCCTTTACTGTATATCCAACTACTCAAAAATACTACCAAAAATAGTCTCAATAGTCTGTATAATACTTAAATATTTGAATATATACATCTGAATATATAAACAGCGAAAATAAATTTATCAAACCCTATCTCTCAGAGCTATGTAGTTGTTATCGCCTTCCCATTTATGAAATTCTCACAATTTTTCAGTTTCAAACAAAACGTGATTTCAATATCCACAACGCAATAAAATATAATAAAACATAATCGCACTCCCTGACTCACTATTTCTCCTCAGTTTGTGCTTGATTGCATAACATTAATCCAAGAACCAGACTTCCGTGCTCTCTAGACTCCCACTCGATGCTATGTAACCATTAATCTTTTGATTTACTTTTGACAACAATTACCTAAAAAAACAAAACTTAAATAAAGTTGATCGGCTTTTAAGGCGTGCCTCCTTATAATTAAACTCTGCTGGTACCACTTAAAAATGCGGAACACTGAATTGCAGCTCCATTGCCTCGCATTGGTATCCCAATTCTCAAGACTATTTCGGTCAGCTTAAAAACAATGAATTTTGACAAAGCGAAGGTCAGGCAGAGAGCACTTTACTAAAATCACTGCTAAATACATGCGATATACCTTCAAAATGTTCATATCTTCGTGCGGTGTATTTTCCGTCTATTACCATTGTTGTCATACTCATATCTCTGTCAAAATATAAATACAATGCCTTTGGCCAAGCTATCAAATTACACGACACTAAGTTCGTAGCCAAGTGCGGCTACTCGCACTGGTACCCATATTCGAACATAGTTGCCCACGATAGTTGGCAACCTCCTTCAACCTTGCTTCACATTTTTCGGATAACCCAATGGTTGAAGGGGCGTGAAATATTGAAATACCCTCACGATCAGTTAGAGTTACCAACTGCCAAACTCTGTGTATAAATGTTCATGTTTGGGATTTCGTTTTTTTCCTGGGATTTCAAAAGTGCAATGTTGCATGCAGTGCTAACATTTTCCCATACAATTCGGGTAAAAGTCAATTAGCTTGCTTGGCTCGCACTCCGTCTATCTGTTGTGGCAGCACCGTGTATTTCTAAATCGCTGTGTGCAGTGAATTTTGAAAAATTATAACACCCAACAGAAATGTATTTCCTTTCTAAAATGCAAAAAAAATATATATAATAATAAAATTTCATTGAAACAATCAGAGCGTTTAGTAGTAGGTAAGATACCCGTACTTGTTACCTGCTTATTTAATGTACGATCCGGAGGGACTATGTAGTTGAAGTGCAGTTGTTCTTTGCCTTGTTATACTTGGAGTAGATACATGCATACGAGTACGTATTTATGACTTTAAACTAATGGATTTTTCTTGGTAAGTTTTATTGAGTTTTTTGATAATATGGGGTGATAACGCCATTTTCGGGTCCAAAATGAGAAAACTTTTCAGCTTAAGGTAACCAACCAGCAGTGCTGGTGCTAAGTGGTGGCTGTTCTTAGAGTGGAAATAATTAGACGTACTCGTAAAAGGGGAAAACAAGTTGTGCATGAGTGAGCCTGCGAAACGTTGCTAGCGCACGCTTTACATTATATCTTAAAATTTTGGATGCAGGCTAAGATAGACTAGATGTAGAAATTTGAACAATTTGATTCGCTGATCTGAGAATAAGTGGTTACATTATTAGTAAGTAACATAAATATAAGCCGTTCACATAAATAAAGTCAAACCACTTCTGAAAATTTATTATAAATATAATTAATCGAGGTGAAAATATGTATGTTATACTCGTATGCAAATAAGTTAAAAAGAATTACTTCATCAATTAGCATATAGCAATACGAAAAGAGATCCGAGATCTGAAATGCTTAGAACTTGTAAAACTTTTAAAAAGAAGAAGAAAAAAAATATAATTTAGGACGGTCTCAGACTAATTCAGTCCTCTCTTCATCCTCCGACAGGCACCAAGTTTATTATGCTTTGAAGCCACCAAAGAACAAGAACCTTAAATTACAACGCTTTCGTTTAAAATAAAATGGAGCATATCATAAAGCAATCAAAAAGATCGACCATTCGCCAATCATTTCACATACGAGGGTTGTCTGAAAAGTTTCCGACCGCAATATAAAGATAGCGGCACTCGTCAATAAAAGCTAGTGAATGCTAGTTGTGCATCTTTTGACAGTTACTTACCGAAGTTTCAGTCATTCTGGACACGCAGTTTTTACTTGACAGTCGTTTGAGTGAGTCGATGGGGTGTTTTTTGTGAAAATGGAAAAAATTGAGTATCGAGCTGTTATTAAATTCTTGTTTTTGAAAGGCGATACGCCTACGCAAATCAAAAATGATTTGGACTCTGTATATGGGGACTCTGCACCATCATTTACCACAGTGAAATTTTGGGCAGCTGAATTTAAACGTGGCCGTAAGAGCTTGGGAGATGATGAACGTTCGGGACGTCTAAAAACTGCAACCACTGACGATAACATTGCTAAAGTTCACCAAATGGTGTTAGACGACCGCCGAATTAAAGTGAGAGAGATATTAGAGGCTATGAAAATGTCCAAAGAACGTGTTTGTTACATATTAAATTAAGATTTAGGCATGAGAAAGCTGTCCGCGTGTTGGGTTCCGCGTTTGCGTACGTTAGACCAAAAACGTGTTCGAATGAACATTTCCAACGCTTTGTTGGCGCAGTTTATGCGCAATAAATCTGAGTTTTGGCCGATTAATTACTGTAGATGAAACTTGGATACACCATTATACTCCCTAAACAAAAACGGAAAAATTCAGTCAAAACAGTGGACTGCAAAGGGCGAGCCGGCACCAAAAAAAAGAAAAAACTGTTTTTTCGGCTGGGAAAGTGATGGCGACTGTTTTTTGGGATAGTAAAGGAGTTATCTTAATCGATTATCTTCAAAAAGGAGCATACTACGCATCATTACTTGCCAAGCTGAAGGCAGAAATCGCGGAAAAACGGCCACATTTGCAGAAAAAGAAAATCCTGTTTCAAAAAGACAACACGCCGTCTCACACCTCAGCGGTTGTCATGGCCAAAATCAAAGTATTACGGTTTGAACTGCTTGACCATCCGCCTTATTCACCAGATCTAGCCCCAAGCGACTTCTTTTTGTTCCCGCATCTAAAAACTGCGCTCGGAGGACAGAGATTTTCGTCAAATGAGGAGGCAATCACCTTCGTGAAAAAAACGCCAAGTACTATTTGGACGGGTTAGAGAGATGGGAGCATCGCTGGGAGAAGTGTGTACAAGGAGACTACGTAGAAAAACAAAAAAAAATTTGGGAAAAAATGTCTTGTATCATTGTTCGGTCGGAAGACAACCCTCGTATGTATAATTTAAATTAAAGCACCACATAACCTTAAGCGCAGTAAATACGGCCAATATGTTACCAACCCTAAAAGTGGAAGCGGCAAACGAGTTGTACGTCATCTCCTGGTTTCTTTTTAAATATCATGTTAATTTGAAAATAACATTTGTTTCCCAATTAATATTAATTTTTGTGGGTACTACAATATAAAGATCTTTGTTATGTTGACAATCCAAACTATTCAGACCAATACATGAAGTACATGCTCAACCGAGGTGACTAGGCTGCTCTAAATAACCATTTAAATATTCAAATTTAAATTTTAAAATGGTTTTTTTTCATTAAAAAAAAATTATGATGAGGTTTTATTTGTACGCATAATATGGGAGCGTCTGGCTTCTGAGAAGCGTTTAAAATAGTCAGCTTTGAGAGCGAGTTTCTGAGATAATGTTTAATGAGTTATTTGTATGCGCTGCAGAATTTAAGAAGAAACAATTTCGGCACGGTATAACCAGCAGTGCTTGTGTTATTGAACCGCTATTTTCGAATTTTTCGGAAGTATTTGAATATTTTTTAAGGGGTTAGGCCACTCTAGAAGCCGTAAAAATAGGCTTTTTTGTGATTTTTGTTTTTAAGAAAAATATAAAATAAATCGAGTTTACGAAATTTTTATAGAATAATTTATTTAAAAATGACGCCTGTGCGGCGGTTCTCAGATGACCTCATTTTTTTTGAAAGGTTCTACGGCCGTCCGAATAGTAAAGGTTCTTTTAGAGGTTTGATTTTCAAACTGGGAACACTGTTTCTACAGATTATCAATTTGACAGTTGAAAGTTGATTTGTGGTATACGTATACTCTAATGAATAATACGCATCAACAAAGACGACAAACAGTGCGAACAGAAAAAGTTATTGCCGTTGTGGAGCGCAGTGTTGAGGAGAATCCGAATAAGTCGATTCGCCATCGTGCACAGCAATTGGAGTTATGCAAATCCACTTAGTGGAAGATTTTACGAAAAGATCTTGGCTTAACAGCTTATAAGATCCAGCTTGTACAGAGTTGAAACAGCGTGAACATAACAGGTCATAAGTTCGGTGAATGGGCCGAAAACATGATTCGGCTTGATCCTCATTTTCAGCGCAAAATTTTGTTCTCCAAGCAAAATTGCCGAATTTGGAGTGGGCAAACCCAGAAGCCTTTGTTGAGACGCCCGGATAACCATTAAAACTTACTGTTTGGTGTGCTTTATGGGCTGGTGGAATCATCGGCCCATATTTCTTCAAGGACGATGCCGGCCAGAATGTTACCGTCAATGGAGAACGCTATAGAAACATGATTTCTGACTTCTTCGTTCCTAAGTTGAATGGCATTGACGTGACAGAACTTTGGTTTCAACAAGATGGCGCAACATGCCACATTGCGCGCGACACCATCAATTTATTGCGGGAAATATTTTCTGAGAGCATAATTTCGGGTAATGGACTTGTGAACTGGCCTCCACGGTCCTGTGATCTCACACCTTTAGATTACTTTATTTGGGGGTATGTGAAGTCACTTGTCTATGGCGATAAACCAGAGACATTGGACGATTTGCAAGTCAAGGCTGTGTTATTGCCGAAATACGGCCCCAGTTGCTCCATAAGTTGTCGAAAATTGGACTTCACGATTGCGCTTCATTCGAGCTAGCCATGGCGCGCATATGCCCGATATCATATTTAAGCACTATTAGCATAAAATTGTCTATTAAATAAAGCTAATATCATAAAAATTGACATTAGCTTCAAGTATTTTATTTCATATTGAATTTGTATACCTCTAAAAAAAATACCCTTTACATGACAACAGCTAGAGAAATACGAAGGATTTTTTTAATATACTGATTTTTGGCCGAATGGCGCACTTCCAAAATCTAACTTACAAAATTCGCAGAAAAATCGCCAGAAAATTGTTAATAACAAATGATCTATGCCATATAAAAAAAAATTCTACGTACTAATTTAGACAATATATTTTTAAAGTTAAAATTTGAAGTGAATTGGTTGAAAATTGTTGAAGTTATGGGTGCGGCCAACTTGAAAAATGCAGTTTTGAGATAAACGTTTAACCTTTTAAGTTATAGAAAGCCTACCTGCCGGCCTTGTACTATACTTTCAAAAACAAGTATTGTACTTCGAGATATTTCCCATTCACAGACTTTTGGGATATAATTTCTGAGGTCCATTGAAAGCAATTAAAAGAAATCGTTTTTTTTTTAAATCCTAGAGTGCGAAAAGGCAAATTCGCAACATGAAATTAAAAATCAAATGCAAATGCAGCTTATCGCAGATTTTTTCTTATAGTGAGTACCACAAGAGTCACAGTTGTGACCATAAAAGATACATAGTTCCTTTTTTGACTTTTCTGCAAGTAGTACGTTTGGGGATGGATATCTGCAAATAGTTTGTAGGAGCACAACTGGATTGGTAGAAACAGTAATAAATACTACATATTTTACGCCATTGTCATCATATAAAAAGGCAAACTGAAACTTAATATAACCAGTACGTGCAAAAGTTTGTGAATCCATGCCTATTAAACGGACCAATAACCAAAGATAGACCATCATATCAACTTAATATTTCTACTATTGAAAGCGTCGAGAGCTGGTATTATCTCTACCTGCTTAATTAAAGCAGGTTCAAGCTAAAGTGTTGTTTTAAGACTTATAATTTATACGTAGGGCCTGAGAAAAGAAGCTAAGTATGATAGTTGTGCAAAGGAAAGGAAGAAAAGTTCCCTTGAAAGCCAAAATTTCCGCTCTCCTTCCTTCTCCTTCAGTAGACGACCATTTTGGCACTTTTTTCAGTTCAGCTCAAACGAAAAATATTCTAACCAATACTATCTCAGCACTGGTACATACTCGGAGTACGACAATTTCGATAATTAAAACAAAAAACTACAAATTATAAGTTATGTCGTTTGGTCACCAGTAAAAACTTGCAGAATTTAAATTGTAACTACGTTAAATCAGCCTACTAATTTAACTGAAACCTTACAAGAAACTATAACTATTTAAGTATGTGTAATGTGTTAAATAAATCTTAGGTTTTATTGTAGTTAGCCTTAGTCAAAAAGATTCACGATTAAAATATAATTGGTGAAAATAAATCGAATTCTTCATGATAACTACGACGAGTCTACTGGATAGGGAATTGTCGAAGGAAGAATTAGTAACAGGATAAATACAAAGATAAGATACCCTGGTCTGGTTTGGGAAAACTTTAGTTGGACGCTCTACAGAGAAACTTTTATCAGGTTTATTGAAGAAAGAAATAGGTAATAATAACAACTACTTAAAGTAATATTTCGTCTCTTTTTTATTATGACCTCTGAGATATTGTATTACATACATATGAATTTCTACAGTTTTACTTTCAGGATTTAAATAAAGTATGTAAAGTCATATTCGTTTAGATAGTTCATAAAATCTATTACATGACATATAAGGAATATAGAATTCTGCTATTTTCGATGTAATCTATGCAAAGATAAACCCACAGAAATTAAGAGAATAATTTGAAGAATGTAGTCTTTTTAAAAGTGTGAAATGAGACAGAAGGAAATACCAAAGAACAACTCATAAAATGATTCTAAAAGTCGAGGATAATAAAAATTATTTCCAGGGCTCGCAAAAAATCATATCAGTAAAATATGTTAATAAACCAAAAGTCATAAGCATTTTACGAAAATTTATTTTTTTAAATTAAAAAAGTAAGTACAATAAAATCACAAAAGACAAGGCTCAAATTGTTATAGTTGTTGCTCGTGTGCCTTTCAGGAATTAGCTCTGGCATCTTACAATCCTGCTCTGATACAAGTGATTATTATCAATTCCCAAAATTAAAAGATTTATGTGAAAAGCATATAAATGGTTATTATAAATTACTCCAGGTAAACGAGAACTTTAGTGTTAAACTGGAGAAATATTTTTTAAAAGGCTCAGAAATAAAAATCTTTAAGTCTAATAAATTTAGACCAGTAACTTCAAATATCGATGAAAATGTTTTTATTTTGTATAGTTATAATTTTTCATTAATTTCTTACAAATTGCAAGAATCTTCATAGGAGCTTACCCTTAATATTGGACGAATGTGATATCTCTTATAGAGCTTTATTTTAGCTAGTACAAGTAATTGAAGGACGGATTCAGAAATACCCAATTTTTTTACTTTTTTAACTTTGATCATCAACTATGTACACACGAGAACATAACTAATAGGCTGAACTTTTAAAGAATAGATGTATTATATTTAGTACAATAATTCGTAATATACATATGTTTTATTCTTTAAGAAAAGCAGTATATTTTAGCAGAACTTATCATCCTAAGCGGGCTTTTCACAATGTGCATTGCTTAAGGATTTCCGAATGTGAATGCATTTATGTATGTTCGACTACTTAAATTTATATATTTCCTTTCGTTTTTATTCCTAGATTTATAAAAATTATTGAATTCAAAATAATGTCGCGAAAACCAAGAGCAATCACTTATTATATTACAATATTTGGTATGGTGTCCGAAAGGATCATCACTGGCCAATATTTCTTTTAAACTAAAGCCGATGCCACAGTAACCTCAATAGTTTTTAATATCAAACGATGCTAGAGATTTCTTTTAACAGAAATTTAATAAAATTCTCTTACAAAAAGTAAAATATTTATTCGTATGCAGGTATACTTAAAGCATTTATACATAGTTTAGTTTATTATATAAAAAAAGTAATAGTTTGAACTAATAACTATAAGTACTAACTTGTATAAGAGTACCCCGCAAGTACCCCCGAACACTCATCTTAAAAAAAAAATTAAAAAGCCAGCATAAAGACGAGGTATTTATTGAATTCCAAACTACCTATAAACAAAAAAAATTTCCTTTGAAATTTTGAGTTTTCAGAATGAAAACTTACAAATACAAAACTAGTAGTACTGTTCGGAAGGAAGAAACGAAGAGATGGCAAGTAATTTAAAAGAATGAAAATGAAATATAATTTTTTTTAAGTATTTAATCAATAAGGACTAACTATAATTTCAATTACTTTCCAAGAAATTGCCAGTACAAGAACAAAACTGGAAATTGTACGTAAAAAATACGAAGTAATTGTTCTTTGCAAAAAATAGATTTTACAATAAAATTCATATTTTTTTTCTCTTTTTTCCTTTCGCAAAAATAATTAGAAAAACATAAAACTTAGTAAATAAGAAAATATCTATGTATTTCTTCATATTTAAATAAGCAATATCCTTATGCAAAATAAAATGTTTTTTTTTTTTTTATCTGTAATGAAAAACTTATAATCAGACACGTACAAAACATAAAACAGAAGTCTTAAAAAACCGTCTATCAAAAAAAGGTTACTAACATTTTTTTGTTGAAGCTATACTATGTGCTTTTGGCTCTGTTTAATTAAATATACATTTATTACTTGCTCATACTTGATAAATTGTAAAAAAAAAAAAAACTCGCAATTACTAACCGGCAAGTGACCAGTAATAAATTAAGCGAAGCAACTTTTTTTCTCGTGACAAAAACAAGAACATTACAAAAATAAAAGCGCCTAACTGAATTATCTACAGTTGATTGTATCGCATACCACGTTTGAGTCGAAATAGTCACACTCGGGCACTCTACTCAACTTGATGTATGCAAAACTCTATGTAAGATCTAAATGGCATAGACTTACCTTTAGGATAGCATTCCTCTGCTGCAACCACCTCTTGTTTGCAACTTATTTAAATGTGATATCTTCTTTGTATTGTCTCCTAATCGTTCCTCCTTCTCGACTCACTTTCAATTGACTTAATGTCGCTGGACACAAAACAAAATCCGAACAAAAATAAAACGCGAACAAGCTTTGAAATGAGCACAAAAAATGCGCTTTTCCAGCAAATGTGAATGTGGAAGTTTGCAATATTTACTCGTATTTATTTATTTTTTCTATTTTTAATGCTTCACCTCTTGGATAGAGGAAAGTATATCAGCCTTCGTGAGCTCAGATAATTGCGTCCCGGTGTCCAATTGAGTAGAGCCAAACTTCACTTCACAAAAAAAACAAATTTATCGAATCTATAACAGCCACGATTTTCGGTCCACCAATGCGACACAGGAGGAGAATTGGCCCGCGCGCCTTTAAACAATCCGCCTGAAAGGTATTTTTGAAAACTTTTTACTAAACTCCTTTTGGTCCACAACGATCGTTTGCATACTACGTTATATGCACCATAAAAAAAATTAAATAAATTCACTTAGGCCACATTCACACTAGGTGCCGCGACGCGACTCTTGTCATTGTCGTCGCTGTATACTTGAAATATATGTATGTATTTCTCTATTATGCAAGATCGCTGCAACTTTTGTTTAGCTCCCGTACGTCTTTTCACAAAAAAAAAAAAAAGAAATACAGAAAAAAATTGCTATACCCTGCACTTCACTTAATTGCTAAAATTTTTTTAATTGAACGACGATAATTGTATTTAGGAGATCCCGCGATACTGCACCATACAAAAGGTTGCTAAATGAAATAATTTAAAATGAAAATAAAACCGATCTCGCGTCCGATCGTGATGTGGATAGAACGTAGCGCATGTGCCGCCCGTTGTTTACTGCAGTGATAAGTCGCAGAGAACTCGCTATTAACTGACGAAACTCAGCACGACCAAAGCCAAACAAGCCCGCAAAGACGCAAGCTAACGAATACAAGTACAAGCGCCACCAGAGTCAGAGTCAGATTGCCTCCGATCCAAAGCAACAACCCTGTGCTCGTTGTAAAAATGTTCGGTTGCCCATTGATACTCGTATATAGTAGTGAGAAATGAGTAGTAAGTAGTAGACTAGTGAGTGTTGTTATAGTTAGTGAGCAAGTGAGTGAATGAGTGGGTTACCTACCTTTACTCTAGTAACACAGAAGAAGAATGGTATTGTCGTGGTCGATCGAAGACAGCTGGTGGAACTTGGCTTGACTGACTGTCGCAAGCCAGCAGTCAAACCGCCCAAACTTGAGTCTGAAAACAGTGACGTAAGGTGGCGACGTCATATCCCCATAGAGCTTTGTCGTAAGCTTTTGGTTTTGAAAGCGCTATGTATTTTATTTATCTGGCTTTTGGTAAGGCGAGATAAATCTTTTGCCAATATTTCAAGGCCATTTCCGGCGGCTGCTTTAACAGCCGTAGAAGCCAATGCTTATGCTGGAGCGATATGAGAAAGCGCGTGGCATCATGTTGCTGATATTCATGTGTACTACTTCTGCGAATTAGTCGTGACTAATTTTTATTTCAAATTAAATCCGTTGCGATTCATTTTAAATCTGTGAGAAATTATTACGGATTAATTATTTCTTAACTTGAAGGCGATCTAGCGATTGATTAGCGGAGTAGTGAATATGATGGAGTTCTAATTAAATGTGCATGTGCCACATGTGAGTTTTGAATTTCAATTGGTAGGTGGGGCTGGCTATTTTTAATATTCATATGATTTCAATTATCTATAAGCTGTAGTATGTTCCTGATATTACGCGGTGTTACGCTAGTTCTAGAATGACTGTTTAAATTAGTTTAATCTGCGATGCAAATTATTGCGCTGGTTATGGATATCTGTATTGTAAAAGAGCACACTCACTTATACTGAAAATATGCAAAGAATAGTTTTACATGCATATGTACAGTCGTTGTAAATTGTCACTCCTATAGAACTTAAGATTTTTCATAGTCTGATCCTCATATTTTAGCAACCTTTCTTAAATATGTAGTACTGACTACTATACTAAAAGTGAAACAGCATGTCAGCTATGTATGTAGAAATGCTTCAAAGTCCTTTACAATCTTTATTTATTCTCTAAAGAAACATATTCTGAGTTGTTCCTCTTTTTTGCCTTCGAGAAAAGTGGTAGAGAGGCTGAAACCGTGGATCTCTATGTATGAGGGCGGGTCAATAAATCCGTGACTTTTTGAATTTCTGACCTCTTTACTGAAACAGCAACACTGCTCCTGTCAGTTGACTCCTGTCAAAATTTAAACTTGCTGCGTCAGTTAGTTTGTGTTTGACAGCTATTTTTATCAGACTACTCACTAATTTGAGGAGAAAATGGAAAAAAGTGAATTTCGTGTGCTTATTAAGCATTATTTCTTGCGAAAAAAAACCATTACCGAGACCAAGGCTAAGCTTGATAAATACTATGGGGACTCTGCACCATCGATTTCAATGGTAAAAAAGTGGTTTACTGAATTTCGTTGTGGCCGTACAAGCACTGAAGATGCCGAACGTCCTGGACGCCCAGTTGAGGTCTCTACACCCGAAACAATCGAAAAAATTCACGATATGGTGTTGGCCGACCGAAGATTGAAAGTGCGAGAGATTGTGGAAGCCGTAGCGATCTCGCATGGCTCAGTGGTTTCAATTTTGAATGATCACTTGGGCATGAGAAAGCTTTCCGCAAGATGGGTGCCGCGTTTGCTCACAGTCGACCACAAACGCAATCGTGTAACAACTTCACAGGAAGGTTTGGCGTTGTTTAATCGCAATATGGAGGAGTTTTTGCGCCGTTTTGTAACCGTGGACGAAACATGGATCCATCACAACACACCAGAGAACAAACAACAGTCAAAACAGTGGGTTTCTAAGGGTGAATCGGCGCCAAAGAAGGCCAAGGTGGGTTTGTCAGTCAATAAAGTTATGGCGACTGTTTTTTGGGATGCACGCGGGATAATCCACATTGACTACCTTCAAAAGGGAAGAACAATCAATGGGGAATATTATGCCAACTTATTGGACCGATTCAATGACGATTTGAAAAAAAAACGACCTCATTTGGCCAAGAAAAAAGTTTTTTTCCACCAAGACAATGCAAGGGTGCACACATGTGCAGTTGCCATGGCAAAAATCCATGAATTGGGCTATGAATTGCTCCCTCATCCACCCTATTCTCCAGATTTGGCTCCGAGCGACTACTTCTTGTTCCTAAACCTGAAGAAATGGCTTGGTGGAAAAAGATTTGACTCCAATGATGAAGTCATCTCGCAAACAAAGGCCTATTTTGAGGACCTCGACAAATCATTTTTTTTGGAAGGGATAAAAAAATTGGAGAAGCGTTGGACAAAGTGTATAGAGCTTAACTGAGACTACGTTGAAAAATAAAATTATTTTTTTATCAAAAAATCTGTGTTTTAATCCAAAAGTCACGGACTTATTGAGCCGCCCTCGTATTTATTGAATAAAGTAAAAGTCAATAACAAACTTAGATTCAAATGCTATAAGTACCCAAGAAATATGTGCTTGGAAAGAAAGTATAAGAAATTGTGCGGTGAACTCAAAAAAGAAATTTCTATTTGCCGTGATACATATTACCGTTCCCAATTCAATTCTGTTAAGGAAATCTTAAAAAATGAATGGCAGGTAGTTAAGAGCATTCTAAATAAATCGTCTTCCTCTAAAAGATTTACAGTTATACGTGTCGATGACTGTGAAGTGAGCGACAAACTTATTATTGCAAATGAAACAAATATTTTACTGATATAGCTAGCAACCAACAACCGTGTCCGGTTCAACCAATCAGTTCCCTATGTTCTGAGACCCTATGTTCGTCCACTCATAGATGTATGGAACAGTTTCAAGAAAACAGTTTTGTGTTCAATCCCTATTGGATTGGTACTCTAAAAAATCGAATTCGTATGGGGTTGATGGTATTTCGAGTTTCAACTAAAGGCTCTTATCTCTTCTTCCAGATCTCAGTAAAACTTTTGAGGAACTTGTAAAAAATAGGTTAGTGAGTTTTTTAAATGCAAGTTTTTCAATCCAATTTGGTTTTCAAAAGGGGAAGTTAACTGAAGATGCACTACTACAGTTCTGGTCTCAAATAATGTCAAATTTCGATAGTGAAAAGTGCACGGCTGGTTTGTTTATTGACATCACCAAAGCCTTCGATATGGTCAAGCATAATCTTTTATTGAGAAAACTGGGAAAAGCAGATTTTCGTAGTTTCATGCTTGATTGGTTCAGGTCGTATCTTAGAAATAGGTCGCAAAGAGTGAAATTAGATGATATCAGGAGTGAAGTTAAATTCTTCAACTTGGGTGTACCCCAAGACTCTGTTCTGAGACCAATTTTGTTCTTGATATACATAAATTCACTTTTTTTCACTTAATATTAAAGGTACACCAACTGCTTTTACTGATGATGTTGGCTTTTCCTATGGTTGTAAAAGCCCTTTGGAGCTGGTTTCGGGCATTAATTGGGATCTCAACTTACTGAAAAACTGGTTTGCAGTTGGCTTGAATAATGTTTTTCATTTTATCATCCCTACATAACTTAGCTGCAAATGTTTATTTTCATGCACCCGATTGTCAAAGATACAAACTGCCCGTTTATGAATGTGCGTCTGATATTTCTTCTCAATCTTTTTGTAGCAGATTGAACTGTAGTGATAGTTGTTTTCTGATTGAGAAAGTTAAGGAATTTAAATACTTGGGGCTCATTATTGATTCTAGAATGAGCTTTTTGAATCATGCTGAAACATTGAGAAATTATTTTCAAAGAACTCTCAGACACTTCTTTTATTTGCGCAATATCTGCTCGAAAATACTCCTTAAAAAAATCTATTATGGAATTTTTCATTCTAAGTTACAATATGAAATCGCTTGGCAGACATCACAGTTATCGTTTGTTCTGTGACCTGAACATTCTTCCAGTTCGTCATTTATATTGTTTTAAGATTTTAAAAGCTTTCTTTATGAGGTCTGGTAGTCGTAACTTTCGTTTAGATTCATCTCTTCGGAATTTATTCAGAAAATTAAAAATACAAATTTATTCATCTAAATCTATTTTGTCCCCTTCAAAGTAATCCCAATCGACTGCAACACACTTATGCCAGCGGTTGACCCAATCCTCGAAACATTTTTTCATATTCGGTTTTCGGTATGTCCAATAGTGCTTCCTGCGATTTTTCCATTACTTCCTCTCGGCTGCTGAAACGCATTCCCGCGTTCCCCGTAGTGGTTTTTTTAACTTTATTGAACAGAAAGAAGTCACAGGGAGCCAAATCAGGTGAATTCGGTGGCTGTTGGATGGTATTTTTTGCATTTTTCGTCAAAAAATTACCAATAATGATGCCACTGTGCGACGGTGCGTTATCATAGTGCAAAATCCAAGAGTTTCCTATCAGCAATTCTGTCCTCTTTCGGCGAATTACTTCACGCAAACGTCTCATAACCCCCAAATAATACTCGTACTCTTTGTTTACTATCTGGCCTTCTGGCAAAAATTCATGATGCACTACACCGTTATAATCCATGAAAACCGTGAGCATTGCCTTCCTTTTTGACTGCAAATGACGTGGTTTTTTTGGTCTCGGCTCATTTGGTGAACGCCATTCACTTGCCTGATATCTGGATTGTTTGTCGTACTCATAAACCCACGTCTCGTCTCTAGTAATGATCCTTTTGATGAATGTGGGATTGGATTTAGCCTCGCAAATCATCTCTTTTGCAACGTCAACACGATCTCTTTTTTGCATAAAGTTGAGGTCTTTTGGCATCAACTTTGCTGCTACACGACGGAAACCCAAATCATTAACCAAAATGTCTTGGACGGATCCATAGGCAATGTTCAAGTCCTCCGCTATCTCTCCGGTGGTTAATTTGCGGTTATTGACCAACATTTCTTTTACTTTATCAATGTTTTCGTCGGTTTTCGATGTCGATGATCTGCGACTACGTTCATCATCTTCGATTGACTCACGACCACTTTTAAACAGCTCGTGCCACTGGTAAACGACCATTTTCTTTAGAGAATCGTTGCCGAAACACTTTTCCAACATTTCCAACGTTCGCGCACCATTAAATCCGTTTTTTTTACGCAAAATTGAATACTCGTACAAGTTCGTTGTTGCAAAATTTAAATCCATTTCTAAAATTGTAAAAAATCGCCAACACACACAGAGATATAGTAGATGTACTCTTGGCTACGTAACTTTTGCAAATGTCAAGCTATAATGCTAAGATGTAGAGGGAATGTCAACAAATGATTTACCAACTTGACAAAAAAACTGAACTCAAATCGGAACAATGGGAGCGCCACACGGTGGTTATTCCGGGTATTATCTGTACCTACTTTTCGTACCACTGCTTATCGTAATTTTTACTCTTTTTTATCGTTTCGCATATTTAGCAAACTTCCTCACTCAATCAGGGCAATATCAACATCTGGTTTGTTTATAAAATATATAAAACTTTGGCTCCTCAAATTTAACCATGCCAGTCTAGAATCATTTATTCACTGATGCTCGACTACTGACATTCTGGTTAAATCTTAGCTCATTATTGTAGTCATTCTTTATAATTGCATATCTATTCAGCTATTTAACTAATGTACCATATTTTTTCTTAAAACAAAAATGTTTCTGTTGCACTCTATTATGCTTACTTGAACTTTTTCTTAAATAATTTTAAATTGTTTATAAAATATTTTAAACTTATATTTTTTCTTGGCAATTTGCTTGCTACAGGGTCACCCCACCCAAAAAGCAGAATTTTATATTGTTAAAGTCCTTTGAAGTGACATTCAACACTATTTTCATTACTTTTGTAATCTAAAATACAGAATGTCACCAATCTCCTTATTTTCATATAATAGGAATATTATTGTTCAACATTTGAGGTTTTTATTTACTTATTTTAAGATTTGTGAATTATAATGAATTTATAAGAAGAAATAAATTATATCAGATTAAAAAAAAAAATAAAAAATTAAAGAAACTTCCAAGTTTGATTAAAAAACACAAACTTTAATGTACAATTTTCGTATTCAAAACAGATTTTTAATTTATAAGTTATGCGGCTACAGACAGTAATTGTATAATCTCGTGGACCCAGATGCATAGACATCTGGCACAGATATGCGTATCTTCCTACGGTGTTCCAGAATAACTAAGTAACTGCATAACGAAATCAACACTATTGTAAAGTTCACTTAGCGAACTAGATATTGTACTCGTAACTCCAAATTGCCCAGTGAATCTTCTTCATGCAAATTAACGAAAAACATTCCACTATATTCAGGATGTCCATACTTTCGGATCATTAACACGGATTTTTTCTGTACATAGCCTAGTTCAGAGCCCAACTTTTTGAAGAAAGGTAGCTGCAACTTTGAGATAATCAAAAAAGAAAAGAGCCCACACAGAGTCTCGGAAATCAAAAAAGTCGATCACATTCGGAGATTGTACAATATAGTAATATAGCCAACCAGGTAACAGCTAACAGAAGTGTTTACTGGGGATAAGAGGAAAGACTTTAGAGAGTTCGGAAAAGAGTAAAGAAGAGCAGCATCAAGTCAGTAAGAAAATGTTAGCACAGCAATTCATTGACTAAAAGTGTATCCAAAGTCGCCTTACATTTTTGAACTAGCCTACATGTCGCTAAAAACGTAGATCCTGCGTGCCCCTCAATCTGTTATCCTCAATATAGTACATTCTTATTAGAGTTGCTTCGAAAAAAGGCGCACGCCTAACGAGTAGTCAAGTCTAGAGTTGCTAGCCTCCATACCGTAGATCAGTTTTACAGTCTTCGATTCAAATGCGACATTCATTTCCTGGCTCAGATTCGAGAAATATTATTCATATTCACGTTAAGCAGAGCGTCGACCAAAATGCACGATAGTAGCAGAGGTAGAAACTAGTCTACGCTTTTGTAAGTAAAATTTTGCTTTCGAAGGCGACCAACAGGAAACCATCATAAGACCCATAAGCGTATTCCATAGCCTCATACATTAACGCAACCGATGCCGGATGCCAATAACGCGGATTTGTATTAATTAACTCACTTGCAATGCCAGTGATAGGAGCTGGTTGTGAACCGTTTCTGATCTGCTTGTCTGGGAAATGAGTTTCCACTGAGAGTTTGCTTTTAATTCAGTCGGTAGATTTTCTGAGTGATTCCAGCCTGCCTAATTTACCCCCTTTTTAAGTCCTTGACCGTCCTTCTGGTTAAAAAATTGTTCTGATCTTTTCGCAAAAGTCTAGATAGGATGCACCTTTCGAGATCCGAATTAGCTCCTTATATTTTGCTTGCTTTGATCTGTCAAATTTCAGACTTCTCGCAAACTAACATAAGTGACCCATTTAGAAGCATTCTGGTTTCCCTATCATGGAACGATCAATCCGAAATAGTTTTTACTGGGTGGACACATAATTCCAAAAATTTGGTTAGGGCAGCGTTCAGGTTCTAAACAGCATCATGTACTTTCCTGTCACGAAGCAAAATATTTTGTTACGAAGCTGGATAGCAAACTGTCGGCTTCGGTCTTATGGACTTGCCGTCAACGTAATAACACTAGAACTCCAGTTGCAAATACAAAGTTATATTTCCCTTTACTTTGGCCTGACTTGGACTAGAATGTAAGTCAGATGAAAGATCTATACGAATCCTCATCTTTGACTTCAGAACTGATCTAGCATATGGCGCTCGCATTAGACCTCATGCCCCGTTATGTAAGCTTTTTTCCTCCAAAAATAGACATACAGGTAAAGAACTTTGTACAGTGATAAGAAAGGACAGGAGTGTATGTGTCTTCAGCTATAGTCAAGCTGCGCTTAAGGCATGGCTTACCCTTCTTACTACGAGTGTTGTCTAAAAAGCAACGTAAGGATAGCGGCACTCGTCAATAAAAGCTAGTGAATGCTAGTTGTGCATCTTTTGACAGTTTCTTACCGAAGTTTCAGTCATTCTGGACGCGCAGGTTTTAGTTGACAGTAATTTGAAGGAGTCGATGTAAGTGTTTTTTTGTGAAAATGGAAAAAATTGAGCATCGAGCTGTTATTACGTTCTCCTTTTTGAAAGGCAATACGCCTACGCAAATCAAAAATGAGTTGGACTCTGTGTATGGGGACTCTGCACCATCATTTACCACAGTGAAATTTTGGGCAGCTGAATTTAAATGTGGCCGTAAGATCTTGGGAGATGATGAATGTTCGGGACGTCCAAACTGCAACCACTGACGATAACATTGCTAAGGTGCACTAAATGGTGTTAGACGACCGCCGAATTAAAGTGAGAGAGATATTAGAGGTTATGAAAATGTCCAAAGAACGTGTTTGTTACATATTAAATTAAGATTTAGGCATGAGAAAGCTGTCCACGTGTTGGGTTCCGCGTTTGCTTACGTTAAACCAAAAACGTGTTCGGATGAACATTTCCAACGCTCTGTTGGCGCAGTTTAAGCGCAATAAATCTTAGTTTTGGCGCCGATTAATTACTGTAGATGAAACTTGGATACACCATTATACGCCCGAAACAAAAACGGAAAAATTCAATCAAAACAGTTGACTGCAAAGGGCGAGCCGGCTCCAAAAAAGCAAAAACTGTTTTTTTCGGCTGGGAAAGTGATGGCGACAGTTTTTTGGGATAGCAAAGGAGTTATCTTAATCGATTATTTTCAAAAAGGGAAAAACCATTACAGGAGCATACTACACATCATTACTTGCCAAGCTGAAGGCAGAAATTGCGGAAAAACGGCCACATTTGCAGAAAAAGAAAATCCAGTTTCACCAAGACAAGCCGTCTCACACCTTAGCGGTTGCCATGGCGAAAATCCATGAATTACGGTTTGAACTGCTTGACCATCCGCCTTATTCACCAGATTTAGCCCCAAGCGACTTCTTTTTGTTCCCTCATTTAAAAACTGCGTTCGGAGGATAGAGATTTTCGTCAAATGAGGAGGCAATCACCTTCGTGAACAATTATTTTGCAGAGAAAAACGCCAAGTACTATTTGGGGGATGGGAGCATCGCTGGGAGAAGTGTGTAGAGTTACAAGGAGACTTGTGTCATTGTTCGTTCGGAAACTTTTCAGAAAACCCTCGTATTTCGAAGCGAAGCTTTCCTGAACGCTCTTAAAGGACTGGATTCAATAAATTTTGTCTGAATCCCAGGTCACAATGGGATCACGGCAAATGAGATAATCAATGAACATACCTGCAAAGTCCGGGTAGAACCCCTCAACATCTGAACAAACGTTAGTATTGCGTCCTCAGTTAGAACTTTCATTGACAGTTGGGTCTCTTTCGAGTACAATCGCAGGCGGCATTACTCTATGGGTTACTGACCAAACGAATGCTTCCTGATGTTTGTAAACAGCAAAACAAAAGAAATGAGATTCTTTTACATTTTAAGATATAATATCTTATTGTATAAACTAGTGATACGTTATATATGATTACAACTATGAAAGCTTAGATATAAGATTAATTCATAATTCAAAAATACTGCTTAAGACAGTTTAATAGAGTAATAAATATAGCGATATTAGTTCACAACACATAATATCGCTGAGTTTCAGCGGATTGTAATGTAATGGTAATAACAATAAAGTAAATAAAATAACAATAAACAAATATAAAAGCAAGTTAAGTATAGAATAAAGAAAAATAGAAGATAAAATTGATAAAAACATTTACATATATAAATTATTAAAAAAGGAAAAAAAGAAAAAGAGTGAAACAAGAGAAAAAAAAAGGAAATTAATAAAAATTATATAACGTACATGAATATGTCAGTGTATATGTACATAATAAATGTAAATTTAGGGCGACAAAAACATGCGTATTTTAGTTTTTAGCCTAGTCCTATTTTCTATTTCCTTAATAGAACGCGGCAGGGAATTCCACTCGCGAATGGCATCCATAAAAAATTTACGTTCGGGTGTAAGAGAGGCATGATGCGGATAAATAAGTATTCGACGTCTGTGAGAAGATGCCGTTCGTACTTTCTCATAAAGATAATGGGATGGCTGGTTTAACAGAATATCTTAAAGCTGAATTAAAACACGAAACTGGAGGAAATCATCAAATGTGATACCGCGCAAGCTTATCGAGTAGTTGGACAATCTGTCGTATCTACTCAGACCAAAGATATAACGAAATAACATTCAGTTTTCTTCTACAGGCAGAATCGCAGTTGGCAAAAATTTCACTACCATAGGCTACGGTTGGTAAGGCTAATGTTTTCGCCAGCATGCAACGTGTTCTGATGGGATTGTGAGTTGCCCATAACTTTCTTAGGACACCATAAGTTCTTCCCACAATGCTGGTAATGTGATTTCCCCAGGTCAGCTTACGGTTGAACACCACATCAAGATTTTTGGCCGTTTCGATATAAGCTATGGCGGCATTGTTTAATATAATAGGAGGAAAGTATGAAAGGTCGATATTGTTTTTTTTAGAAATCACTAGTGATACGGACTTCTTAGGGTTTAATAAAAGACCATTTTTGTGAGGCCAACTTGCTACGTTTTCAAGTTCCTCATTAACACAACTAACACAATGTTCGATTACGCCAAGGGGGCAACTCATATACAACTATACTGTACATCATCAGCGTACATATGTAGGGAGCAGTGTTTGATGATGATGGGTAGTTCATTCAGGAGACACCACGTGTAATTGGTAGAAAACTTGATAAAGAGTTATTAAATTCGACTGCTTGCCTCCGATTTGTTAAATAAGAGCTAATAAGTTTTACAGCTCAAGATGTGAAATTACAGAATCGTGTAAGTTTGTCACATGAGTTAGAGTGGTCTACTGAGAAGTCTAGTGGGATAAGAAAGGTTGCTCTATCATCATCGATCACTTTTTTTAAGAAAACCAGATTGCTTTGGTGTTAGCAGGTATGAACTATTGAGGCACAAAGTCATTTTTTTTTGTAATACTTTTTCGAAAACCTTTGATAAATAAGGCAAAATTGAAATTGGCCTAAATTCTTCAACTTTGGAATTTTTAGCTACAGATAGGATTTTTTCCGCTTTCCATGGTGTCGGAAATATACCTGTTGTGAGTATGACATTAAAGACATGGGTGGTAAAAGGAAGCATGATAAGTAAAATCAGTTTCAAGAATAGCAGGTGCATCTGATCGAAACCAACTGCATTCGAAGTGAATGAAAGTATGCTTTTAACCACTTTTGTGCAATCTATTGCCTTAAGAGTAAAAGAAGGACTAGACACCATGGGTACTGGGTTCAAATAGGCATCAGTTGAATCTCTCATAAAATTTGAAACTGGGGGAACAGGAAAGGAAACAAATTGTTGATGTGGCGAAGGTTTTTCCATAGTTGCCGCTGGTTCAGGGAAAGGCTAAGACGATTCGAAAAAATTTGTGACTTTTCCATTACAACTCGATTCCTGACTGAGCGGTATATATCACAATGTTCGTCGAGGCTGAATCGTTTGCATCGGTTATAGGCTTGATCGCACAGTTGCATTAGTAAGCGAATCTGGGGAGTGTATTACTTTTTATTTTTAATCTTAAAATGTTTGTATTGAGAAAGTCAATTTGTTCATGAGTCGAAGTCATATAGCAAATACGTTCCCAGTTAACATTTCTGACACCTTCTTCCAGCAAAATATAGTCGATATGTTTGAAGTCTCTATATACAATTATATTATTATTATTTAGTGTAAAAACGGCTTTCAAATCATAGGTAAGGTAAATTAAGTCATGTTTTGAGAAGGCGGATGCTGTAAGTTGATCATATAATGCTACCTTATCCAAGTCGGTTATCCAGAACATGCCTAGTAATTTTGGAGGAGCAATGCCAGAGAACTGAGTCGGTAAATTTGTGTTTACGGAAAATAAGTAGAATGTCACATACGATCAAATTTGGACCAGTGACAGTAATTTCTTCCATGACTGAAATAAAAGAGGACAAATCAGTATTTCTATCGGGCCTATATACCGGTACCACACGCTTGCTAAGCACTTAAGTGTGATAGACATAAATTACATTATCTATGACACTTATTTTTTATAATGATGACGACATAACGGGGCACATCTTCGTGAATATCCTGCTCACTCACGTACTGGTTGCAATTGCTATACCACATCGGCGTATATGCTAATACCATAGGCAATTTATCGCCTTCCCAGTTACTCAACGTTTGACGAAAATCTGAGAAATTTAATTAACTCAACTATACAAGGAGGGCAATGGACTAGTTATTTGTCTGATACCTTTGTTCCTACAAAATAAAAAATATTTTCATTACAATACACTAATTTCTTCATTCACTCTTTATAGGTGAAAAAGGTTGCCCATATACATACTCTTATAGCCTGGCTTATTACTCAATTTCAATGTCAACTGCGCTTTGAAAGAAATATTTGAGGAATTTTATCTATCATCTACATATTGAATTCTTTAATTCCTCGTTAGCTTATTGCAAACAATATTCCTTTATATCAATTAACAACCGGCTCTAAACAAACCATTTACAGCGAAAAACCATTTGATCCATTAACTCCTATTATTTTAATTACTTTGTTAATCAATTTTCGTATACCACGTTATATTATGGCAGAATATTTTTTTTTATCTCTACTCGATACAGTCATATCGAGACCTACGTGTAGTGACTTTATACTAGAATACAGTTGCCATAAAAGCTATACAGATTCGACACACCTACCTAAGAGTCAAAAAACGAGGAAAAAACGAAAGGAAAAAAGCCTTTTGACATCGGTGTGTCCTTGAGTAAAGAACTGCAAAATTCATAAGCTATGTGATCACTTTGGGTGTATAAAGTAGCACCTGAATTTGGGAGCGCTCTTGGTGTTCTGATTCTAAGTATGTAACGTGAATTTGCTTTAGACAGCCAACAAAGGCCAACAATCTGGTTTTGCGGGTTATTGTACGCAAAAACTTGAAAACAATGAAAAAATACAAAAAAAATTAAATACAAAAAAATTGCGGAAAATTAAAGAAAATTTATACCACCATGAGTATTTGAAAGGTGTGCACTTCAAAAGCAAACTATAAGTCTACGGTAAAACAAAAAATATGTAATTGCTTTTAAAGTTTATATTGTATATGTGTGTCATGCTTCCAAACAGTAGGGTTAAAAAATAAGATTACGTTTAACATTTGTTATTCTGCTGCTGTATAAGATTTTACGTACTATCCTCAAATTCTTGTTGGGAAATTATCCATAGTCATTTCTCCGGTTCTTACCATATTCAATCAATTTACAGGGTGACTTACTCGAACTGTAACTTTTTAAAGTGCTATAATTTTTTTTATTTTTTGATAAATTTTATTGTGCCAAAGCAAAAAATTTTGGAAAATACATCAATTTGCAAATTGTATCAGTAGTTTTCAATATGTCCACCTTTGGCGCGAATAATGGAATTGAGACGGCCGAAGAAAGCATCGCACGCTGCACGCAAGTGGCTCTGCAGTATATTGGCCCATTCCCATTTGAGGTGGTCCAAACTTTGGTATTTTTTAGTACCAACCTTCGCCTTCCAAATACCCCAGACAGAGAAATCCAACGGATTTGCAATCCATTGTGTCGAAGAAATGAAGTGTGGAACATTGTTTTTTACCAATCTTGGTTGACGCGCGATTTGTGAGACGGTGCCGAGTCTTGTTGAAATGTCCACGGTCTCTGACCGAAATGATTGTTTGCCCAAGGCTTCAATACTGCCTCTAAGACAGTTTTACGGTATACGATCGCATTAATTTTGACGCCACGGTCCAAAAATACGAGCGGAGAGCGGCCATCGGCGGTTATGGCGGCCCAAACCATCACCATCGGTGCTGTCTGCTTTCTGGTGGCCGTCCGAAGGTGCAAGTAAACTCGGTAATTTTGTTTGCAACGCCTTCGCTCTTTCCACTCTAACTTTTTTCTGTTGCGGTGTAAGATCGTCTGCTTTTCGGAGCTTCAATGGCTTGAGCCCAAGCTCATTTTTCAGTATGTGTTGCATCCGTTCCAACGATATGTTGAGCTCACGATCCATTTTTCTTTCACTTCGACGCGGATTTCCCTCAATTCGAGCCTTCACTTTCCGAACCATTTCTGCCGATGTTGCTGTTTTTTCATGGCCACCTCCATGGCGTTTTTCAACGCTGCCAGTATCACGGTAACGAACTATGGTTCGTGACACAAATGATTTATTCACGTTGAGGTGCTGGAGGGCTCTAACGATAGCTACTTGTGGTTTTCCAGCCAAATATAAAGCAATCACACTATCACGTTTGAATTCCGTCGCGGATAAAAATTGTTTAATACAACTGAGACGCAAATCGTTTAAAAGGCTTGTAAATAATAAAATTATCTGTCACGTGTCAAAATTTGAGCTCACTGTCACGAACGGTTTGGAAATTAGAGCAGTGTGAAGTTGGTTGCAGTTCCAGTCATTCAGGGTGTAAATTTGAGTTTCGATCTTCCCTGCCGTCTCGAACCTGGACGCTGGGACTCGAAAATTATCCTAAATAGAGGATTATTGCCATTCACTCGATATTACAGAATTAAAGTAATCTTCATGTTTGCACTTTTTAAACTACCTCCACAATTTGAAATAACTCGAAAACTTCGGACTATAGCGACGAATTTTACTCTTATAGTTAGCAGCAGAGACGTTGTATTATACGAGAAGTCGTATATTGTCGATCAATTCTACTTTGTTTCTTAATTACACGCAATTGATCTTACTTTTGTTTGTTACAAAACCAACTCATCACGCCTTTAGTTCAATTTCGACAAACGGCACGGTGTGAGCGGGAGGTGATGCTGACATCTCCTGTTTATTTCAACAACTGGACATGTTAACAAATACCTGCCCTACGAAATATCTGATGAAGCAGTAGATTGAAAAATTCTCATGACAGCGCATCATCTTGTCGAGATCCGGCAAAAGTTTGGATGGTCTATTTTTGAATTGCCTAGAGCACAGCGAGTTTTCTATCATACGAGTAACTCGACACATCTGGCTTGATTTTGATGGAATCCTAAGTTTAGAAATTATCTTGTCCAGTTCCTGGCGATAAGGACTTTAATGAGTAGATGGTGTGTTTCGAGTTCAAATTCGTTGCTCTTTTCCGGGATTTAATTAAAAGTGAAAATCTTGTCGGTTGCAGATCTACTGCAAGACATAGATTTCCCTTTTTGATAGATGGAACACACAAATTTGATGTTTCTGACTTTGGGCAAGCATTTGCCTATCAGTACTTGATAGACATCATCACCACCATAATATCCGTATTTATTAAACTCTGTGGGCAAGCCATCGATGCTGGAATTTTCATTGTTCTTCAGATACACTAGGAATCATGTCGTTATTGACTCGCATTGACTTCCCTTCTTGGGGCTTATACCTCTCTATCATGGAAGTCCTTCTTGAATACATCTACCTATACAGTTCTCTATGTGTCGGTTACTTTATTTACTTTGATATTTCGAAGAGCCTTTGTCACCTTTGCATTTGGGCGACTCATCTT
The DNA here is from genome assembly GCA_963966105.1 of Volucella zonaria. Classification (NCBI taxonomy): domain Eukaryota; kingdom Metazoa; phylum Arthropoda; class Insecta; order Diptera; family Syrphidae; genus Volucella; species Volucella zonaria. Next base: position 165,209,825 of record OZ014532.1, read on the forward strand.
TTCCCTACCAAGGGAGTCTGCTGCAGATATGATCTCTTATCGATTTGGAAATCATCATCAAAACTTTATAGGTAAATTTCTCATGACATCAAACGTCTTATGGTAACTGTAATAAATATCACAATTAGGTCTCCGCAGGATATTAGTTCTTGCCCATTGTTGAGCTTGCATTGCAGTAATGTCAGCTTTATACTGCTTGAAGATAGATTTCACTTTCTGAAGTATCCTTTGGGTGTACAAAGAGCATACATTCCGAGTATATATTGTATTTTTAAATCAATGTCCTATAACGTTCCGAGCCGTTAAACCAATAAACGAGGGTTCCTATATGATCACTCTTTTCAAAACTTTTCTTTTTTTACGTGGTCATAAACTCAACCCGATAACACTTACCTTCAATAGAAACCACTGTTTCCTCTTGTTCCCTAGGTGGCATTGTACCAGTGAGAACCGGAGTCAGTACTCCGCTTCAGACATATAAACGCTGCCATTGGCCAATAAAAGTTTCATCGCAGTAATTGGTACTTAGTCTCTAATAAAGGTACTAGCACTAAGATAAGGGGGTTGATAGACAAAGTCTTGCTGAAGGTGATTTTGTACTTGCCAATTGTGCATAACCATCTTTCGATCGTTTTCGTTATCCCAAAGAATTGCATCAAAATTAACTCACAACCTGCTGCTATGTATGGAACTAAAAGTGAGCTGGTAGTATATACGAATATATGTAGGAGCCACCAAAGCTGTTTGTCTGTCATCGATTGGTAAGAAATAAATACGTTGTTGTGACTTTCAATAGTTCAATAAGCGATCTATCTCCCTTCGCTCTCAAAGCCATGTACTGTGGACTTGCTTCACCGAGATTTTAAGATGGCAAGGGATCTTTCTCGAATCTTCAGGAGCGACTCCGAAACTATATAGGAAGTACGCTGGCATCTTCGTGGATGACGAAAATCTTGTTCTTCAATCCTTGTAAGATAAACATGAGTCTGTCTTCTAAATTCTGTGCTGCTTCAAGGAGTAAAGAAGGAATCGAATCTCTTATGTATATTATTGGGGCTTGAGTTCAAATGTGGTTTCATATGACAGATCATATTTACGTAAAAATCGATCACAGAAATTATTTAAGGAAACATGACTTGAATATACAACTGTGAGAGACCTTGCTTTTGGGGAAAATATCCAATGCTTTAGCCACTTTTCCCTCATTATATTGGTGCGGCTTCTGTTGCAAGATTTTTGCAAATTCTTAAAACCAAAATTATATTCTACAAACTCAAGTTAATTGTTTTTAGCAATCATTGAACATTTCCCACACATACTACAATATATAGTTTTCAAAATAAAAGTTAACCTATTGCTTATAATTCAGTGAGTACATTTATTTTCCAGATACATTATCAAAATGCAAATCGTTTGATACCATTTCTAACCATAACCGTATAATTTTGCATATCAGTTGTGTCGCGGTTCACTGGCGCTCAATTTTAACTACTCGTATAGTGGGTGTCAAAACAACGAATCCCATAACTAATAACTGGATTTCAGTCATTTTAGCCGCATGATTTGTATATACATTTTGCCGTAGGCAAGGTCAATGGTTAACTTGATTTCTTACAGAAATTGCCACTCCAAATGGCCAATCATAATACAATACAACAGTTAGGATATTAAACAATGAGTTTGACTTAGACTATTGTGGCAATATGACATATTGACACTTGTCCGCAATTGAGCAACAAAAAAGTGGTAAAAATTATGGTAGTAGTGATCTATGCCCACGAATGCTAAAGGCATTCACGTTTGAGGTGAATTACTGAAACAGCCCTCACATTAGGAAATCAAAAAAAAAAAATAAAACCCCATAAAAATAAAGAAAGGTGTGGCAAACTGCAGCCGTAGGATGTACACAAGTAGAGCAACTTTTCAAATAGCCACACCGCGCCAGCCGCATGAATAATACTCGTATATAGTGACTTGTACTCGTATCTAATTAAATCTAGTTCGCAGGGAATTTTTCCATCATTCACTCATTCTTGTGCTGAACTTTTTCATGGAAACTACTGGAGTCATTGCAGTAACTACAACAGCCACTGTAGTTATTCCCGCATAACTTATAAACCCTTTCTCGTGCGACAGACGTCTTGAATCTGCACCAAATGCAATCCACATAGAAAGGTATCTCTAACGGGTGAAAACTATTTCATTGTCAATGATGTGACCTTTCTTGCATGGCATTCATACCTTTGAATCGGAACATATCCAGACAGTGTAAGGTAGCTCAGCCCACATTTCTTCAAATATGAAATGTACTACAGGCTGCAGTAGTCGTATGTAGTATGTACTGAAATGGATTGAATAGAAAACTATGCCACAATGAAGTGTTTATGCCTAATGATGCCGATAGTACTGTCAAACCGCAACGACAATCTTAAACGTATAAGCTCGCGTATTTCACTTTCAAAACAATGGAGATAGTTGTTAAGAGGGCGTGCAAATTCATTCAACTTCACATCTTGAATGGTTTTTAGACTAATTATAGGTAAGGAGAGAAAGAAGGTAGAATGAGAGACCTAACGTTTTTGTGGGTTCCATTTCGAGTATGGTTTTGAGGGAAAAGTATACTCTCATCATCAGTAGGGAGAAAGCATTGAGCCACTGTAGCTATTGATACAGAAAAATAGTCATCAAGATGCATCTGGTTAGTGGGCTGATGAAGAGTGAAATATAAATGTGGGGAACAGATACTGTGAGATATAGATTAAGGGTATGGTGGTTTCAGTAACATGATAAATTGTATTTCTGACAAACAAACTTGTAATTGAGAAGATAAATGGATCTACTTCGTTTGGTGTTAACCAATTGTAATAAAATATAATCGACGTCACTTATTCAATTTCTACTCATTTCCACTCAGCTCAGTTCGTTAGTCTTTTACATTTATATTTTCTCCTTCAAACTCAAGAAGAATATTCGGTCGAACTCATATTTTCAGGAGATACTCGTAGCCCTTAATTAAAGTACGTTTTCAATCATTGATTGATTAATTCAAAACTTTCTTCGAAAAGTATCAAACAGTGAAAGGAATTGTATTAGAAGCATAAGTATCTTCAATATCCTCAAAGCCTTACTTCGTGTATCAACTTGGATTAAAACCATACATTGAGAGGTCTTTAAAATAGAGGCTCGCCCTTCGCGGACGTCTTTAACTGCAGACTGGTGCCCAATGAATTTGTTGTGGCGTGGGTGCCGTGACATAAGTACAAATTCTATCATTTGGTATTATGGGACTTTGATAAAACCACATTAGACCAATTTGATGAAAAATTAAAGTCACAGACATAACGAAATAACTATTGAAAGCTTCATGGCTTGGAAAGCTCAAAAATAAAAAAATAAACTAGCCGAAATGGGTGCGACTGAAATCTCATGTCGTATTAGAGTTTAGGACAAGTTAATCCGAAAATGGTCAACAAACAGGTTAAGCCTCTCCGTTTAAAGTTGAACGGTTTTAATAAAGCTAAAAACAAAAAGTGTGGCAAGTGAGTTTATCTCTGCTTTCTGTCAAGCAAGAAAGATTTGAATACATACTTAAGATGAATTGGAAAAAAGTTACAGGACTTAAGGCAAAAGTCTTAACGATTTAAGCTGATTATATTTCTTTTAATACGGTGTACGGACTGCAGTTTGTTTTGGAACCTCAACAATTGGTTTATGTCCAGTAACTTTTTTTCGGTCTTTTTTTGATTCAACAAATGTAAGAGAGATTGTAAGGTCTGTAATTAGTTTTGTTAACAGTGGTTTTAGGCTTTAAAATAAAAGGACCGTTGGCCTAATGTTTCAGTGATGGATCTCCTTTTATAAGAAATTAATTGTTTTTTTTTTTTAATATAATAACTAAAAAAGTCTGTCACATGTGTTCATCGTCCCCTTACTCGCATTTGGCCGAAATATAATGGCCTAATTCTGCACGAAGACCCATCATCTAACAAAAATTCAAATCGACAGCCCTATTCGTTCTCAAGTTATCGAGGGTCAAAAAAAATTGGCACACATACGGACATACATAATCTCACACACACACAGGCATTTTTTTAAAAACGGTCTAAAAAATTCTAGACATCTTAAAACGTAAAGATACGAGTACATATCACCAAATTTTCATTTTCGATTTTCGGGGTGAATGCAAGAACTACCTTATCACGAATTTAGAAAATTTATTACAGGTTTTTTTATTAATTTTGTCAGATTCCTACCTGATAGTTGTTGACATATACTTCGGAGAAACGAAGTCGTGTTAGCGGCCAAACCTTGCGGAAAGGGTATTGAAATACCTTTTGCCCGCGAAGCGGACCACGCAGGTACCTGTAAGATGTAGGCGCCCGCCTGCATCTTATTGCCATACCCTTAACGAATTATTCGTAAAAAAAGTTTTTTTGCCTTTAAAGCTATTGATTTTTTTAGAAATCTTGAATTTAGATAATTCTGGTATTTTTTATTATAAATCCTCCGTAAAAAGAAAATTTAAAAACAAACAAGAAAGAACATTTATCCATTTTTCGATTTTTTATGGTCAACCGTCAGACAGGCGTCTATGTCTTATAAGTATCTGCGAGGCCTCAGTTCTCAGGCAAAAGGTATTGCAATTCCCTTTCCACAAGGTTTACCGCTCACGCGACTCCGTCGCTAGACTTCTGTTATTGGCATAAAAGTTAGAATATAAAAAAACCCCATATGGTCTTTTGTTTCAAATTCATATGACGCTTTCAAAAGGCGATTGAAGGCAATGCCTGTCTAAAATTAACCTCTGGATTTGCTATGTGCACAAACAGGTCCCACTAATTTATTATAAAAGGTAGGGTAAAATAATGTAATAATGTGAATTGGCTGCCATTTTGTAAGAAATGAAAAAAATTGGCTCTGTTTTCACGAAAAGTTTATATAAAGGTGTAAAATTTATGGCATTGAATTGAAAAAATTATATCGGTCAAACAACCACATCCTGAGGTGATGCAGCTTCTCGTTTTACGGCAATTCAGCACCTTGCGGAAAAAAAAACTCTTTTAACTTCTTTCTGTAGAGCTCACCAGTTACGGTTACGGTGGTGCCGTCAGCGTCCTCAAAATATAAGGGCCAATCACTTTTTAATTGCAATTGCCGATCCAATGACTCTTTGTGCATTTCATGTGGATTCTCCGTGCCCCGGAAACGCAAATTTTGTTTATTCACGTAACCACTTAAATGGAAATGGGCTTCATCGCTCATTATGATTTTGGATAAAAAATCATCCTCTTCTTGTACCAGATTTAACAGAGCATGCGAGTAAGCTAACTTCACTTGACGGCCACCAGGCAGCAATTGACGAAAGGGTCGTACTTTATAAGGGAACATCTTCAGGACTTTCATCCAAATTTCACGTATTAAATGTCTGTAGATGCTAAATTGTTTGCATCGTTGTCTCGTCGATGTTTGTGAACCCCCTGTTCAAACGCCGAATGCTCTGAGTACCGCCATCAGAAAGCTCTTTCAGAGAGGGAAAACTTTGGAGAAAACGAATGCTTAATAGTAGACCGAAATTTTTCTTTTCGCCAAATAATTTTTTTTATAATTCCTTGCAGGTTGCCAAACGATCTTCATTTATAAAATCCGACATAAGCTTCGCACTTTGCTTATCAGTAGATGTTTTCGTCCTTCTTGGTCCTTCCGTTATGATTTCACGAAAGCGGCCAGGTCAAAGAAGACTGAACTATGCTATGTATATTATCTACTCTAAACCTTACTTTAAGTAATGATATATGATCTTCAACTGTTACAATATCCGAGACACTTACAGAGCCCATTTATACCCATATCCACTAAAAATTGCTAGGCCTACATAATCAGGCAAAAACATACTCACTCTTGAAATTTTCAACTGTAGCTGTATTAACATTATCAGTGTACAATGATACTTAGTATGCCAAAACCATTAGAAATTTCTGATAGCTGGCTGCGTTACCACTGGATGAAGAGAGAGCCATCAGTTGGAAGAAAGCCAAGAAGTCCAATCTTTACAATAATTTCAAAAACGCTTATTACAAAAAGTACGGAGACTGTAAAGAAAAAAACCAAAGTTGAATCAAAATCTGATGAGTTTGAAAACTTAGTTGCCGAAGTGATCAAAACTAGTGATCAAAACAAAACGGTGAACGAAAGTAAAACCAAATGCATGTTGTAAACAAGAAGAGAAGCCTAACGACCCAATCGACAACTATCGTCAGAAACCAACCCAATAAATATGGCAATTACATTTTCTTCAGACTAAGAAACCCTCTGTGTAAAAGACTGTTCAAATTTACACGAAATTTAAAAACGGAAGAGGAAGCGAAGTTCGCTTCCGAAACATGGGGGAGCGGTTTACTTGCTTACTATGTAAGCATAGTACAATATCCCATAGCGTATTTATGTTAATGAATTTCATTCCCGTGTTTTAATATCGTATTGGTTTCAACAGAGGCGAGTTTCTGGAGTGCACATCTGCAGCAGTTTCCTAAGAACAGAGCTAACTGGAGATACCTTTTGGTTAAGGCCCACATTCACGCTTAACTGTAGCGCCATCTTGGTAACGAGTTTGTTATTAAATGTAGCCCATTTTTGCAAAAGGCATTCACTGAACTGAGACCCACCAATTTTTGCCAGATGTCATTTTTGCGTTCCGATCAGTTACGACTACGTTATGTGCATTGATTTGAATTTTTGGAAGGTATAATTGTACAGATAAGTAATTAATTTAATGTTCAGTGAAAAAAATTTAAATCGACTTCTTCACTGCATAATGCTGGCATGTCAATGAGCAGCAAAACGCCGGAAGTAGAGAGAATATTTTGGCTACACGCCAGTCGATAATTTAAGACCACAATCAATCAATTTCGCGACGTTCTCAAGAGTTGAACATCACTCGAAGGGACCTGTGACGTATTTTACTAAAAAAAAACGTGGCTATCTATCCAAATAAGATCATACTGACCCAAGAGCTAAAGTCAAATAGACATTGTTCACGTCGAACTTTCGCTGATTGGTCTCGATTAAAGATGGAAAAAAATTCTGATTTTCCCCGAAATCCACTGACTAGACACATTTTTAGTTATGTAAATGGCTTTGTTAAAACGCTAAATTGCCATGTTTGGTCAGGCGAAGAGCCCGTGGTGTTACAACAGCAGTAATTGTATACGAAAAAATTTACTGTTTGATGGGATTTTCATGCCAGAGGTCTCTCTCGTTCTTCCCCCGAAATGATGCCGACAAGTCGGTTACAGTCAATAGACGCCGCTATCATTCCATGTTAACCAAGTTTTTGTAGGGATGAATTGAACACCTTTAAACTCTTTTCTTTATGGTTACCAGAGACTTGGGTCTATGTCAATACGGCGGAAAAAGTAATAGAAAAAAAAGTAATAAAAAAACACCACTTCACCCCTGAAAATATTTATAATCTAGATGAAACCGGAATATCCACAGTTCATAAACCGAGAAAAGTGCTGGCTCCAAAAAGAAATAAAACAACTAAGTAAATTGACATCAGGAGAAGGAGGAGTAAATAATACTATGATTGCCTGTATAAATGCAGTTGGAAATTCAGTTCCTCCTTTAATAGTCTTTCCTAGGGTTTTCTTTAAAGACTCCTCCAGGTACAGTTGCTGCAGCCAACCAATCCGGATGGTCAACTGAATTGATCTGCAGAAAATATCTGGATCACTTCATAAAATTTACAAAGTCTACGAAAGAAGATCCGGTTCTTTTAATAATGGACAACCATGAAACGCATATCTCAATTGAGATTATTGAAAAAGCCGTCGATAATGGTATAGTTCTGCTCACGTTACCTCCACACATATCAAACAATAAATTTACAACTTTTGGATCGTTGTGTGTTTGGACCATTAAAGGCACAGTGTAACAAAGCAGCCGATAAATGGATACTTAATAGCCCTGGAAAGCCAATTATAATTTACGATATTTCATAAATCATTGGTGAAGCATACCCCCTTGCGTTCACACCCAAAATCATATTAAAAGTTTCGAAGTAACAGGTATTTGCCCATTTAATAGAGATTTATTTAGTGGAGAAGATTTTCTATGCTCATTTGTTACTGATCAGACTATCGCTAAAGATTCAGCAATCAATTTGAACTGTAATCAAGATGAAAATCTTATTGATTACCAGGAGATACAGAAGCCTATCAAAAGTTTAAATGAAGTTGTGCATATTGCTTTACCTTTTGAATTTCACCAAACAAATACAGACACAGAAACTCAATCAAATACAGCAAGCAGGCCTTTTTGTCATTTGGAAATGTCCGTTCTTGAAGAGGCTGTTGATGGGTTTGGAAAACGGTAAGGAAAATGTAGCAATCATTCCGAAAAAACAGCTTATTCCACCAATAACGTCAGAATCTGTACGCCTTTTTTAAAAGCCGACCCTCACAAAGCAACTCGACGAGGAAGGAAACCTGGAAAAAGTATAATTTTAACTGATACACCTCAGAAAGACGAAATAAAGAACGAAGCAATTAGAAAAGCGGAAAATAAAAGGAAAATTGAACAAAAGAGCAAAAATAAGAAAAAAATGTATAGAAAAATACAAAAGATTCCTCCGAATTGCAAGCAGTGGCTGGCCCTAGCCAATCTGCTGAAAAAAGGGTCAAAATTCTTCAAGATCAGCAGTTATTCTATGCTACGTGTATGGGATGTTAAAGACATGATAACGTTAACAAAATACCGAATTGTTCTCTATGCGATAAAAAATATCACCAGAAATGTGATTTAACATCACCTGTAGGTAGATAATTTTGAATCAGATGATGAGTTGGACTTTGTGTGTCAGAAGTGTTATATTTTAGATTATGGTGATTCAGATGGGTCTATAACTTAATTCGTGCTAAGAGATGGCGTAACTTGTATTATTCCATTGGAACATACGTTGAAAAGCTACTGTCATTGTACGTTATTTCAGTATATGTGTTCATTTGAAGCGTAAACAACAATAATTTTTTTTCACTCAAATATGTCGAACTTTGTACCTGAAAAAGTGTTTTTGCGGGGAGTTCTTCTTCATTACTTTAATATGAAGAAAACTGCTGCCGAAAGTCATCGTATTTTGGTGGAAGTTTATGGTGAACATGCGCTAGCTGAGCGAACGTGCCAAAAGTGGTTTGCACGATTTAAAAGTGGTGATTTTGGCTTGGAAGACGATGAACGTCCTGGGCAGCCAAAAAAGTTTGAAGATGAAGAACTGGAAGCATTACTCTATGAAGATTGTTGCCAAACACAAGAAGAGCTCGCAGAATCTTTGGGTGTCACTCAAGCAGCCATCTCAAAACGTTTAAAAGCAGCTGGATATATTCAAAAGCAAGGAAATTGGGTTCCACATGAACTCAAGCCGAGAGACGTCGAAAGGCGGTTTTTCATGTCCGAAATGCTGCTGGAACGCCACAAAAGGAAGTCATTTTTGAATCGGATTGTTACTGGTGATGAAAAATGGATCCATTACGACAACCCCAAGTGCAAAAAATCATATGTGAAACCCGGCCAACCAACCAAATCAACGGCAAAGCCGAATATCCATGGCGCGAAGGTAATGCTCTGTATTTGGTGGGATCAGATGGGTGTGCTGTGCTGTATTATGAGCTGCTAAAACCGGGTGAAACCATCCATGGACAACGCTACCGAACACAATTAATCGATTTGAAGAGAGCAATGGCCGAAAAACCCCCGGAATATGCGACCAGACACGAGGCAATAATTTCCCATCATGACAACGCTCGGCCCCACGTTGCTATTCCGGTTAAGAACTATTTGGAAAACAGTGGATGGGAAGTCTTACCCCACCCCTTCTGACTACCATTTGTTCCGATCGATGCAGAACGCCCTCACTGAAATACGGTTCACATCAGAGCAGAATATCAAAAATTGGCTTGATTCATTCTAGGCTGCCAAGCCAGCGCAGTTCTTTTGGGATGGGATCCACAAATTGCCAGAGAGATGGGAAAAACTCGTAGCTTCAGATGGGCAATACTTTGAATAATACTATTGTACATGTTTTTCTTAAACAAACGTTCAAATTTTGAAAAAAAAACCGCACGAATTAAGTTATATACCCAATTTTGTTGTTTAAAAAGAAATTTTGTTTATTTAATTAATTTTTTTAATTTTTATAGAATCATTTTGATCCGTCCATAGGTATAGTACAATTATGGCTGTCCAAAGGTACAATCATAAGAAGTACCTGGGGACAACTTTAGTATCTTAAAAAAAAAAAGTGATTTATTTTAATTATTATAGTTCTTACATAAACAAACACTGCCAATTGTTAAGCATTAACTATTCCTGTAGCAACATTTCTGATATTTTACCGCTAATAAAAGAGAGTTAAGTCATAAAACCTTATTTTCCTTCAAAATCCGGCGAACGTCCACAGGTAAAACACCTTCCCCTACCTTAAACACAAATCTTTCTATTTAAAAAACAAATTGGAACGCATCTAATGCAAAACCCTATAAGTATTGTACAGTAAAGGTAAAACGGGCATTGGCATAACTAAGCTATTGGTTCAGACTCTGTATAAACCAACAATTTTAGAAGGAAAAATATGATCCCAAGAAGATGGATGGGAATGATAATACAATTCAAACGGTAAGGTTAAGCCCGTCTAGGAGTGTATTACAGCAAGTAGTTCACCATCGAAGATTCAATTCACACCAATGATTCGTATAATACAACTAATACGAGTATGTGTGTAAATATATGATGTTTTCATGGTTTGATTTTTTCTCTGAATAAATAAATGTGAATCCACTTATCTGCATTGAATGTAAAACTATGAAACTTAATTATGCATATGTACAATAGTTGGGACTACACTGAGATATGTTTATAGTCCAAGACTCATCAATGAAGTATTTTTGAAATTTATGTTGACAATACAGGAAGTGTCAAACGGATTCTGGCAAAACCCCCATCCTTCAAATAATTCTATAGATGAGTCTGTTACAAGCACAACCAATTGTTTACTCATTCGAAAAATTACGTACTCGTATTTATCTCGTTTTTGCGTAAATATTTAGAATTGCATAGCACCATAATGTGTCATATGGGAGAGGTGGGTTACATCAATTTTCTATTTTCAGTTCAGACAAATAGATTGATTATAGATAATTTATTAATATTAAACAGTACAACCAATTATTAATACACTAAGCAATTGTCTAGAAATGTGTATGTATGTACACAATTATAAATAAATCAGGTGATGACATTGATGTTTTGCGTTGGGTTTTTCCAATTGTTTATAAAATTAAGTTTACCACATATGTATTACACGGATCTGAAGATACGAGTATTTTATGGTGACGTACGGTAACAATACACATATTTTCTAATTGAAGTAGTGGGGTATACTCGTATATTTAATTGCTAGTTAGCCAAATGTATAATTATAGTGTCGCTGGATAAATGTCTAAAAGCTAGTGGCATTCCTTGGATATTGAAATAAAGTCTCATAGTCAAAAAATTTGAATGATATTCGTAAGTTTATTATTATCGATTTGGTTCTAATTTAAAAGTGTACGAGTATACCTGTCGATACAGTCTTTTTCTTTAAACTTTAAACACCTTTCCATCATTATTATATCTATGTACATACTCGTACATACATATGTAGTTATATACTCATACTTGCTCACCACCTTCTTTGTTGCAATCGTATTTTAGCTGTTGGTCTGATGTATCCAAAATAACTAAAACGCCTTTCAAATGCGCATCTACTCGTATCCGTAAACTTGTATCAACTCGTAGAAAGAATCCTAAAGTGGTTGTGAGCACGCGATCATTGCACTCCCAGTTAATGCTGTAAAGTTGGTTTAAAGCCAGGGAAAAGGTCATGCCATGAAAGGTGGGGCATTTGTGTGTGTGTATTTTTTTACCAACTTGTACGATTGTAATTTATGTGGCCATTGTTTTTGGCTTTGGTTGGGAAAAGTTTTCAAATCGCTGTCAGCATTGCTGGCACAGTTGAAATTCACCTGATTTTAGTGGTCTCTGACTGTGCCCGCATACTGGGTACGCTCTGATATTTCATTGTTAACTCCCTGATTCAAATCAATCGATGATCTGATTCTTAATGTGCACTGCTTGGAACTCAAAGTATGTTGCCGAAGTGGTCGGTAGTATAGAGTGGGCTATTGTCTATGGATACTCAAATCATCAACAGTGAACGCCTTCGGGTGGTAATTAGGATTTTCGGCCTAAATGGAAATAATAAATGAAGGGAGAGTCTTAATGGTCAATCAGGTGGTTTAGAGTATCTTTAAAGGGCAAATTATGTTATGCAATATTTATTTCTGGACTGCACCGACGAGAAGAATGGCTAAAAACCCACCGTTAATGAGAGCATTAGCCGTTATAATGAGTTATTCATTCTATGTACATTGAAAAAGGCTTGAGCTCACAAGCGTTGGCGTTTTTTGGTGGTGTTTGATAATTATTAAATTTTTTTTTAATTGAAATGTGCGTATGTACATAGTATATATGCAGCAAATCGGGTCCACAAACTTTAGACCATAAAGATTCAATCTAAATACCTACTTAAAAATAATATAAACAGTTTTGTTGTCAAGATTGTTTCAGGAATCATACACATACATACATATGAGATACATTAGAAGGCACTGAAAGCTGTTAAAATTTAAACCGCAGTTAGCGGTACTCTGGGACATGAGATATAAGCTTAGCTCTATGAGAGTGGGTAATGAGATGATTGAGTGGCAAAGCAAATTTCATCTTCAGGTTGAATCAGTATCCGTCTGTGGTCTAATAGACTAATGGAGTTGATGGTGCCAAAAAAGCCTTCGAGTGTTTAGTTATGTTTTTGGCAGAAACATAGCCAAAAAAAGCTTTCGTAGCTACATTTCATAATACATAGCAGAGCAAGAAACATTCCACTAAAACAGTGTCGTGACACAACAAAGATGGTTGGGTGCTGTAGAAATAAGGTAGGCACCGAGAGGTATCAACTTGGCGATAACCATTGCTGTAACTGCGTCTACACATCAATTGTGCTTATTTTACCTCCAAGTGCTAACCGTCGGGTATTGGTCGATGTCCATCCGGACTCGACTAGCCAAACTTATAAGGAAAAGTACTGACGAGCAGACAAAATTAGCAGCACTATAAACGGGACAGCGGATGAATTCCTCAGATGTAATTTACTATAAAATAAAATCCCAGAATAAAACAAATGAGACCTCACACGGGCTACTCCGATCTATTTGGACCTCAGGCCGATAAAGATTTCCGAGACTAAGTCAGGGTCTTGAAAAAGCGATGGTTGCGGATGAGGCTCCTCGCAACCCCTAGGGGTAGCTTCAATGGAACTGGCCCTCCAAGTCGGGGCCCCCGGTGCTGCCGAGGTAACTGCCCGGCCGTGAAAAAAATAAATCAAGCTATGAAGCAACAATAAAACTTGGATACGGACGGATATACTGTTGAGAGTCCTTGCAAACGAAACAAGGACAACAAACTTCGGATCTGCGCATGGAATGTTAGGTCCCTTAATAGGTCACGTGCAGCCGAATAACTAGCGGAGGCCCTGGACAGCTGCAAAGCAGGTGTTACCGCCATACAAGAAGTGCGATGGATTGGCCGGATAAAAAGAGGATGAGAAACTGCGACATCTACTACGGCGATTGTTATCGACGACAAAAGCAGCACCTATTTGGATGCGGATTTGTTGATGAGCGCCTCGTAACAATCCGTATTAATCCTAAATTTGCCAACGTTAGCCTTATATGCGCGCACGCCCCCATAGAGGAGAAAGATGACAACACCAAACGTAGCTTAAACGAGCTCTTGAACAAGGCCTACATGCAGTGCCCTAGTTATGACCTCGGCGATTATAATGCAAAACTAGGAAGAGAGGGCATCTTTGGTAGTACTGTCGGAAGATGTAGTCTGCACCACCTCCGATAACGGATTCAGATTAATAGACTTTCCAGCGGGGCGAAACATTGTGGTAGCTAGCAAGCGTTTCCCTCATTTCGATGTTAACAAGACGACTTGAAGAAGTCCTGATCAATTAACCGTCAGCCAGATTGACCACATTGCGATCGATGCCAGACACCCTACCAGTATTATTAATTTTCGAACATTCCGAGGGGCCAACATCGCTTCCGCTCACTACATTTTTGTAATCAAGGTACGGTTTCCGGCATCCCGAACATCGCAAAAGCAAGCTAATACGAGCAATAATACGAGCTAATAAATCCGTGATTTTTTGAATTTCTGACCTCTTTACTGAAACAGCAACACTGCTCCTGTCAACAGGCATCTGTCAGTTGACTCCTGTCAAAATTTAAACTTGCTGCATCAGTTAGTTTGTGTTTGACAGCTATTTTTATCAGACTACTCACTAATTTGAGGAGATAATGGAAAAAAGTGAATTTCGTGTGCTTATTAAGCATTATTTCTTGCGAAAAAAAACCATTACCGAGACCAAGGCTAAGCTTGATAAATACTATGGGGACTCTGCACCATCGATTTCAATGGTAAAAAAGTGGTTTACTGAATTTCGTTGTGGCCGTACAAGCACTGAAGATGCCGAACGTCCTGGACGCCCAGTTGAGGTCTCTACACCCGAAACAATCGAAAAAATTCACGATATGGTGTTGGCCGACCGAAGATTGAAAGTGCGAGAGATTGTGGAAGCCGTAGGGATCTCGCATGGCTCAGTGGTTTCAATTTTGAATGATCACTTGGGCATGAGAAAGCTTTCCGCAAGATGGGTGCCGCGTTTGCTCACAGTCGACCACAAACGCAATCGTGTAACAACTTCACAGGAAGGTTTGGCGTTGTTTAATCGCAATATGGAGGAGTTTTTGCGCCGTTTTGTAACCGTGGACGAAACATGGATCCATCACAACACACCAGAGAACAAACAACAGTCAAAACAGTGGGTTTCTAAGGGTGAATCGGCGCCAAAGAAGGCCAAGGTGGGTTTGTCAGCCAATAAAGTTATGGCGACTGTTTTTTGGGATGCACGCGGGATAATCCACATTGACTACCTTCAAAAGGGAAGAACAATCAATGGGGAATATTATGCCAACTTATTGGACCGATTCAATGACGATTTGAAAAAAAAACGACCTCATTTGGCCAAGAAAAAAGTTCTTTTCCACCAAGACAATGCAAGGGTGCACACATGTGCAGTTGCCATGGCAAAAATCCATGAATTGGGCTATGAATTCCTCCCTCATCCACCCTATTCTCCAGATTTGGCTCCGAGCGACTACTTCTTGTTCCCAAACCTGAAGAAATGGCTTGGTGGAAAAAGATTTGACTCCAATGATGAAGTCATCTCGCAAACAAAGGCCTATTTTGAGGACCTCGACAAATCATTTTTTTTGGAAGGGATAAAAAAATTGGAGAAGCGTTGGACAAAGTGTATAGAGCTCAAGGGAGACTACGTTGAAAAATAAAAATATTTTTTTATCAAAAAATCTGTGTTTTAATCCAAACGGACGGATAAGTCACGGACTTATTGACCCGCCCTCGTACTATAAGGAAGTTCGACGTCGGGCGGCTACAATCGCAAGTGATCGCCAAATCCTTTTGGGATCGAGTCTCCCTTAATCTCTTAAGAGGTCCTATGCCACCAGCATCAAGTGTCGAAAACCAGTTGCAACTTGTTGAAGTAAAAGTTTATTGGCGAATGAAATTTAAAAAGATGTCACATTTGAATTCTGTTGTAACTAACAATATCATATGAACTAGATTGTGCCATACACGTTGGGTATTGCCAGCTATTTTCAACACGCCCCCTCAACGTGGATGTCACTTACATTTTGAAAACCAAAAAAAAATAACAGTAAATTCTCATTTCAATTTCAAAAACATTATTCAATAAAATCGTTATTTCAAATTTAAGTTCAAAAATCGTTAATTTAAATTTAAAAGCTTAATACATTTATCATGTTTAAGTCTCACTAAATTCTTTGTTAAAACATTGGCTACATTATCTTCTGATGGACAGTATTCTAATACAATTTGCTGACTCTTTATTATGTGATGGTATCTTATATCGATATGCTTACTTCGCTTGTGAAGTACTGGATTACTTGCCAACTTCTGCGCCCCCTGGTTGTCGATGTGTACTACTACTGCTTCGCCATTTGACCATCCGACCTCCACCAGCAGTTTGAGGAACTTTGACATTTGTCATTATCTGAAGTTTATTATAAGCTTTTCCGCCTCTTAAAACTCGATAATCTTTTTCCTCAGTTTCTGCAGCATCATAATCTACATTATGGACTAAATCAATGTTAGCATCCGTATTTAGACAATTTTCATCATCACCAGTGTTGTCGTCATCTTTATCGTTCGTACTTATTAAATGGTGCCCTTTGTCATTTTCGCCATCGATGTGAGAATAAATGTAGTCATCTGCCTTGTTTACATCATTGTTGTTGTTGCTGGATTCGATAAACTCGGAAAGTTTTTCATCAAAAACAACGTCTCTCCGCTCTACGACTTTCTTGGTGTGTCTATCAAAAAGCCAGTATGCTTTTGAAACTATTGAATATCCGACCATGATATATGTTTCACCTTTTGCTTCGAATTTTCCGCGAATTGGTTTCTTCATGCTCACAGCTACACAACCGAATATACGAAGATGTTTCACGTTTGGTTTCTTATTAAACCATATTTCAAAAGGAGTTTTACCATTTAATATATAAGTTCGACATCTGTTTCTGATGTAAGCCGCCGTCATCACAGCTTCTGCCCATAGACTCTTTTCAACACTGGAATGAACCAACATCGACCGTGCCATTTCAACTAACGTTCTGTTGGCGCGCTCAGAAACGCCATTCTGTTGAGGAGTGTAAATGGTAGTAAGTTGTCTCTGGATTCCATTCTTTTGCAGAAATGCATCAAATTTAACATTCACGTACTCCTTTCCGTTGTCCGTCCGTAAAGTTTTTATTCTTTTATTCCGTTTGCCGCTCAACTTGGAGTTTAAAGAGTTTGAATTTACTTAGGGCTTCGCTTTTTGCCATCATAAAGTACACGTATATCTTACGGGATATATCATCTATGAAGGTGATGAAATATCTTGAGCCACCTAGTGATTGCGCCATACACGTTGGGTATTGCCAGCTATTTTCAACACAACATTACCAAAAATCTATCAGAGATACCGCTTCTGATGTGTTGGATTATACTCGGCCACCACATCAAAACCCCTGGTTTGACGACAAGTGCCCGCAATCACATGCTGCTAAGCAAGAGGCATATAAAGCGGTACAACGAAAGCTGCTAACGAGTTCTGCGAGTAGAAAAGAAGAAAAGAGACGAACACCGGCTTCTCAAGAGAAAAGGAGCATGAGGGGACTTTGAAGTCAAAAAAGGATTTACACAAAACGATACGTTGTCATACGATATCTTTAATACCATTCTTAGAAGAATAAGGCATAAGAGGCACAATCATTCAAAAGTCCGTTCAATTGCTCACATATGCTCATAATATTTGCATAATCGGGAGTAAGCAGCGTGATGTCAAAGCGACGAAAATGGGTTTAGCGGCCAATGAGGGCAAGACCAAGTATATGCTGTCAACAAGAAAGAACACATAACACCAACGTCTCAGACAGACTTTATCTACCTAGGCTCCGCTATTAATTCAGACTCATTGGTATGAGATATGCCTCTTTGGGCTTAGAAGGCAATTGACTAGCAAAGCCCTCTCTCGAACAACAAAAGTGACCCTATATAAGACCTTAATAATAGTGATATAACGACGAACTGCACGGGCTGCACAGTGGCATCGATTTAGTCAGAAGAGTGAAGGTCCAACAACTGAGGTGGCTGGGTCATGTAGAGCGGATAAACACCAATGCTCCGCTCCGAAAAACCTTCAAATCCGCCCCCGAAAACAGCGCAGTAGAGGAAGACAACGACTCAGGTGCCGCAAGTGGAAGGGGACCGCAACCAACCAACTAGAGTAGCGTGTGAAACTGGAGGCAGCTAGCTAAAGATCAACCTGCCTGGAGACGCTTGTTGGTTGAGACCCAGGTCCACTCCAGACTGTAGCCTGTAAGTCGCCAATGCGACCTCTCCTCTTTGGTTCAGTAAGGTATCTGGACTCTCAACTGGTACCCGGAACCAGTAGCGGGGGGAGCTTCTTGGTGAATGGATTGTTGCACGCACTATCCATGTCATCAACGAGCCGAGTGAGGTATATACCTTCGATGTGGTCAACGTTGGCAGGAGTGACATTGACGTTACTTTCACCAACGAGGCAGCTTTTAGGGCGTTTAGTTTTAGGTGGTGGGTTAGCGCATGGGTGAGTGATCACAACTGGATCCAGTTTGAGATCGCTCACAAAACAGAGGACAGAGACACGGTTTCTGAAATGAGATGGTGTGTTCGAGGCGCTGACTGGAATGTTTATGGTGCCCGTATACTTGCGGAGGTATCTTCCTTACCACCCCAGGTGTATGGCGGCTTGAGCATTGACCGGCAAGTCCAGCACATTAACGAGTGTGCTTGGCGGGTTAACGATGAGCTCTTTGAGAGAAGCCGCAAGGCGAATCGAAAAGGGGTAAATTGGTGGACCCGCTGTCTGACAGAGAAGCGAAGGGTGGTCAGAAACCTAAGGAAGCGATTCCAAAGGGCTAGGGCGGCTAACGCTGAGAACCTGGCTCAGCTGGGCACTGCCTTTCGGCAAGGGTTCGCTGAGTACAAGCGACTAATAGTCAGTACGAGAGAAACTCATGTCTGGGAATAGGGATGATCCCTGGGGCAAACTATATAAGATTTGCAGGAGTGTTAAAAAGACTGCTGATGTAGAAGGCATTCGTGTGGATAATAGTATTTTATCCACATGGAAGGACTGTCTGACTGCATTGCTTGGTCAGTTCTTTCCGAGAGAGGAGAGTTTTGAAGACTCCGACCCCTCCGGAATTAAGGGCCGACGAAGTTGAGCAGGGTGTTTCACTTCTTCGCTCCAGGAGATCTCAGACGGAATAACTGGAGAGATGGTGAAAGCCATCTGGAAAGTTGTTCCCGAATACCTGCTCTCACTATATAGAAAATGCATCGCCTGTAGCTACTTCCCCCAGGATTGGAGGGAGGCAAGGGTGGTCGTGCTCCTGAAGTCCCCCGATAAGGATAGGTCCGATCCTAGATCATATCGGGGCATCAGCCTTCTTCCGGTACTTGGTAAAGTGCTGGAAAGGGTCATTGTGGAAAGGATTTCTGAGAGTATGATGGAACCAATGTCTCCTTTCCAATTTGGCTTCACTAAAGGCAAATGTGTAGAGGACGCTTGGTCTTTTCTTAAAGACAGAATCCAGAACAGCAGCGCCAGTGTGGTTATTGGCATCTTTATTGATTTTAAAGGTGCGTTCGATAATCTGAACTGGCAAAAAATACTCACCAGGTTGAGAGAATTAGGCTGCCAGGAATTTGGGCTTTGGGAAAGCTATATTTCTGGAAGAAGAGCGAGTGTGGCTAATGCAAACGACAACGTTTGCGTTGACGTGGAAAGAGGGTGCCCCCAGGGGTCCGTCTGCGTTCCTTTTATCTGGAACCTCATGATGGATCCGCTTCTGTGGCAATTGAATGAGCTCTGTGGTTTCTGCGCTTATGCAGACGCCCTGCTCCTTATCCTCGAGGGCCAATCCAGGGCTCATGTGGAGGAATTAGGAGAAAGAGCTCTTTCAATCGTTTCCGAATGGGGCGAAAGCGTTGGCGTCAAAGTGTGACAGGAGAAGACAGTATCAATGCTGCTTAAAGGCAAATTGAATACGAGAAGTCGGCCTCCTGTGATTCGGATGAATAGTGTTAGCATTAGGTGTGTGACTGAGGTCAGATGCGTAGGCATAACGCTGGGATAGCGCATGAAATTCAAGCCTCACCTCGTCCAAATGCGGAGACGCATGTTATGTGCTGTAGGCCAGGTAAGGCGCATTCTGCGATCTGACTGGGGACTTAACAAGCGTTCTGTTCGTGTCATATACAACGGTCTTTTTGTTGCCTGCGCAACATATGAAGCGTCGGTATGGTACGACAGGGTTATGACTGAAGATGGCCGCCGTCGGATCTTGGCTTGCCAAAGAGTCGCCTTGCTCGGTTGCCTGCCTGTGTACCACACTGTATCCACAGAGGCAATGCAAGTTTTGTTGGGAGTGCCACCTCTGGATCTGGAGGCGATACGTCGTGGTATTGCTTTCAAGATCAGAAAAGGTCTCCCTCTTAATGAGCGAGACTGGGTTTCCCCAGCAGAAGTGGATGGCCTATCCCTGGGGTAGCGTAAAACCCTCCTTCACGCATGTGTTCTATCTAGATGGCAATCTAGGTGGGATGCTAGCGAAAACAGCAGGGTTGCTTATGGCTTCCTGAGGGATGTGCTGACCATGACAGTATTTCCTGAACGGAACTTTACCCTCAGCCTGGGCTTTTTATTAACCGGGCATGGCTCCCTTAATGCATTCTTGCATAAAAGAGGGCTTAGTGGGGCGGCAATCTGTTCATGTGGAGCCACCCATGAGGATTGGCTTCATGTTCTCTGTGAGTGCCCAAATTATTCTGACGTTAGGGACTTGCATGCTATGGGCATCATCTACAACGGTGATGCCTACGATGTCAGTGGAATTCTCACTAACACCGTACGGTTCGAAAGAACCCGTAGCTTTGCAAGAGAAGTATTTCTTAGAAGACGCAGTAGGCAGTTAGCGGGTGGGTTCTTTTAAAGTTAGGGAAGCCTTAAGTAGCAAAGGCCGCCAGTCCTGGGCAGTGAGGTGCCCAACTGGAAATAACCTCAAGGTTGCGAAGCTCGACCGGAAACTATGTTCTGGTACCACGGGAGGTCAGGAGCCCCCGGAACTATGGTTCCGGCCTGACCTAGGAGTTGGCCCCCTTGTGGGAGTATCGTGGTGGCTGTAGGTTTGCACCCAAAATCGCGGGGAGAACAGAACTAATGGTGCTTGGACATCTCATGGCTTAGCATATGTGTAGTCTACTACGACCTGTGCTAAACCATGGGATTGCTATGGAACCAATTGGTCTGCTCGATGTGGAGTTGCACTGCAACCGGGTGCCATGACCCACAGAATGTCTGAGGTATTAGATGGGCCTCGACCCTTCACCAAAGGGGAATTTCGTGCCTTACACACGACTTCGAATCTGGTACTGGCGGTGGTACTTATACCACCCGAAGGGCGCTGATCAACGCATTGTTTTGATATCTCGTGCGAAGACGCACCGTAGGCTTGAGCCTTCACGGCAGGTACCTACGTTAAACACTAGTGCCATCTGTAGCTTGTAAGTAACAAATCTTGCGAAAAAGACAAATTGTTTAGCCATTAACAGTGTAGGATTGAACAAAGATTCGGCCTTGTGATCTGCTGGTACAGGCAGTCAGCAAAAACCGAAGATGTGATGGGCAAACTTAACTTATCTTCATTAAATTGCGATCACACTGTCATAGAGGTCCCAATGTTTAAGCACAAAAGCAGGTACGAAATTAGATAGGTATCGCCCGATGAGAAAGTAAAAAAAGAAATCGATCCTCTGGCCATAAGCAGTCGTTTTAGAAGGTAGTGAAAATATCCAGGTACAACACCAACCAATTACAGGACAGCGTGCAAGCGTGATAGCAATCAGCTGCTTATAACTCCAATCACAGTTAGCAATTAAAAACATATAAAAAGTATTTCGCTTAGTTCTGAATCGTGTGTATGCAAACAATTGAAAATGAGGTGTCCGTCGAAGAAACAATTGTTTGTTCCAGTAGCCCAATCGCTAGAAAAGATGAAATTGCTACCGTGATTTAGATACCGAAAAACAACATAATAGTAGTACTTGATGGTATTCTTACAGATGTCGTCACTATCTGCAACTTTTCATCCACTAATAAAGAAGAGCTGCAAATAATTTTTTTCCTTGAAGAGTCGAAGGAGGTCTTTTGAAATAAAAAGCAACGAGAGAAATTTGCTTGCAGTTGGCAAAATAATGTAAAATTAATTTTATACCTCTTCGACACTTTCTCGACGACAATCAAGCAACGTTTCCGTCCTGATTTTAGCTATGTCGCACACGTCAACACCCTGTGGATCATCGCATTGAATATTAATCGCAACATCACCTGCTGTTCATTGAAATAGGGTTGAGCCATGTCAATAAAAAAGATTGACACCTTGAGTATACAAGGAAAAATTGTGGCAACCTACGATAGATTATCATGCCCCTGAAGCTATAAAAAGAATTGGAAATGTAAAGTTGCGTAAGTTAAGGGTGCATCTTTTTAAAGATTCTATTTTGTGATAAACAATTTGTTCCGCCCCGCGCTGCTAAAAGGATTTGGAACTGGAATTCGATAGACACTAGAGTCTGAATCATGCATTTGGACTACTTTTCATACAATGTAATGAACCAGAAACGGAACTATAATGGGAGAAAAGCCACTCCACCTAGTTATACCTGGCCCAAAAGAACAAGAGCGAGAACTAATAAATTTTCTCAGAAACCATTACCGATAACGCGTCTAATAAAGGGAACTACAGCAGGGTGTTTTTTTAGAATTATACAAATTCAATATGAAATAAAACACTGGACATTAACATTAGTTTCATTTAATAGATAATTTTATGCCATTTGTGTTTGAATATGATATCGGGCATATGCGCGCTACAGCCAGCTCGAATGAAGCGCAATCGTGAAATCCAATTTTTGACAACTTTATCGAACAACTGGGGCCGTATATCAGCAATAACACGGCGAATGTTGGCTTCCAAATCGTCCAACGTCTCTGGTTTATCGGCATAGACTAGTGACATTCCCCCAAAGAAGTTAATCTAAAGGTGTGAGGTCAAAGGACCGTGATAGCCAGTTCACAATTTATGCTTCCCGCAATAAATTGATGGTGTCGGGCGCCGTGTGGCATGTTGCGCCATCTTGTTGAAACCAAAGCTCTGTCACATCAATGCCATTCAACTGAGGAACGGAGAAGTCAGAAATCATACTATATTACTATATTACAATCGAGACACCAAATTTTTTTTTTCGAGTTTAGATCAGCCCTTAGAAACACAAGATCACTACTCAGTACAAGATCTACTGCAATCCATTTAGTTCTATAGTTGGGTTTGTATTCAATCGGTTTTATTTACAACTATATACGAGTACATATTAACTGAATCTCAAATACATATAATCTCTGAATAAAATTGGAATCTCATTGTAAAATCGTTTAAATGCATTTGTCAACAAGTTTTCCATCTCATTTAGCTGATGATAACTGCTGATAAACTGCTTGAGCTACTGTTGCATCTTCCACTGCCATTCCTAAAACAAGATCTCTTTTTATAAGAAAAAAAAAATCAAAATGGTTTAAAAGTCCTACCCATCGACTGAAAAATAGTAATGCCACTCTCAGGAAACTTGCTGCCTATTATTACCTCACCCACTTCACACACGATGTTGGTTTTAAGACCTTTGAGTTCAACCTTTGCGCCAGCCCAGTGGTCTATGTACACTGAAGCGATATCATAAATGTCCTGACCAATTTCACCATAATGTACTAGCCCAGCACCAATAGCTGTAAGAAAGTTAAATTGTTTTCAATCAAATGAGAAATGAAAAATATTACCATTAATATGCACGTCCTCTTTGAGCATGTTTAGCCGAACCAAGGGATCACTTGTGTATGTCGCTGTTACTACAATATCTGCGCTTGCAACACATTCCTCGACAGTATTACAAACTTTTATTTCCAAATTGGGGTTCACAAAAGTACTTTTGATTGATTCCAACTCTGCGGCCAAATCAGCAGATTTACTGGGTGAGCGATTCCATAAATAAATCTCTTTTACCTTAAACACTGAACACATTCCAAGTGCATGGATTCTGCCTTGAACTCCGCAGCCGACAATGGATAAGGTCACCCCAACGTCGATTTTATTACTTCTGGGGAAATACAAATACTTAGTGGCTACAATAGAAGCAGAAGCCGTTCTCCATGCAGTAATAAGTGTTCCATCCATCACACATTCCAGTTGTCCAGTCTCTGCATTGAGTAGCAAAATATTTGCCAAGATCGATGGCATTGGTGGAATGAGTTTTTCATTGTTTTTCACTGATGTTACCACTTTACAAGCGAGCGTTTGACATCTTTTTGCCTCGCCATTAACACTCACTTTATGGTTTCCAACAAACCCCGGCATTGTTAGCATAACTCCACTCTTGTTCTGAGTTGGCGTGAAGGTTCTAGGATTTTGGCAGGCATAAGGAATGTCGTCGTCAATTTGAGTATTGTTTACCACTGATTTCAATGCCTCTTCAACAGATTCATTGACCAATTGCCAATTCAAAACGTTTTTAACTTCGTCGTTCGTTACAAAAACAGGAAGTGCCATGTTTGTTTAAATTTCCTGATGAGTGTCCGAGAAAAGGATTCTCATGACCGAAAATCTTGCGAGTGATAACAGTTTTCAATTTTTTTTTTTAGTAAACACCACCTGTTGCCGCAAATAATCGAAATTTGACAGACTGAAGGGGCTAGCTTGTCGATAAAGTAGTGACAAATTTTATAAATTTAATTTTTTTTTATGTACATTCAAAATTGCTAAACTGATTGATAACTTTGTAATTCACTAAAAATTTGATAAAACCTCTCTCCTGCTGAGAAGAATGCGGATGCATTATCTTTCTAAGCAAAGCGCATATTAGTACCTACCTACTATAAATTATGATTTATTTAAACAGGAAATGGAAACAAGAAGAAAATATTTTATAAATACATGTTTACCACACATTGCGAAGATGTTAGGATATATATAAGTACATGAACCCATACATACATTCATATGCAGATTTGATGCAGGAAAAAAAAAACGGTACGTTTTGTGGCATTGGCCGGAGAGAAGCCTTGTTTTTGCACTGCGGAGTGAAAAAAATACAGACAATAAAACGGCTTCTTCTCATTTTTTCAGAATCAAAATGTTGCTTCTGGTATTCATTTCAGAAGCAAAATTGTTCTCCGAGATTCTATGGCAAAATGTACTAACACATATAAATATGTATAAACGTTAATTAGTAACATATTGTGTGTCAAACTAGATTTCTATTTTCGAGCAATCGGCTGTGTTTGGCCAGTTTATTATTGTGAGTGTTCAAATTGATTCGCTAGCAAATATATTTAAAATATAAAAGTCCGAAGAAGTTCTTAATGTTTCATTTAAATAAAAATTGGAGTACACAACAAAAAGGTCTTCTGACAGCCCAATGTCAAACAGTCCTACCCGTATGTTCATAAACGTCAACATATCGTCATACTTCTGCAGATTAGTTAGACATTTCAATTGTAGCTGCAGAAAAAGCTGGACGATTTTAATGCGAAATAGCTTTGTGTTTTTTTGAAGAGGCAAGATGTAAGAACTACGCAATGCATAAGAACAATAATAGGCAATGAAAATAACTATTATTGCTGAATTGCTGAAGCAGATGACGATGGTACTAAGATACGCCTGCGCAGTAAACGCGTTCAAGAACACGAGGAAAGATCTTCGATTATACAAAGTTAGAAATGCTGAGTTTTATGAACTCACCCGGGGTCTCATGCTTTAGGCCAAGGCTGCAGATGTGTAGACAGACTGAAGGTTAACCAGGTACAGGTATTAAATACGTCATTACAAATGCTATGTCAAAAGTCCCTTCGATCCAGCGTGTGCGTTTTTTTTTTATCCACGGTCAAAAGTCACAAATTTTCGTTTTTTACGAATATCTCTGAAACGGTGAGAGCTACGGGAAAAATGGACGAGAGAAAGTCTGTAGATCGTGAAACTCTCTACAAAAAAAGTACCAATACTTTTCTCCCTAAAAAGTACCGTTGGCATTCACACATTTCCACGATATTTTTCGATCGAGGAAATTTAATGGGGCAATATTCTATTAATATAATGAAAATTGTAGCAGAAAGAAAATTACACTATTCATCATCAAATTCTACATGATCATTCGTTTCTTCTTCTTCGTTCGCTTTCTCCTCTTTTGGGAGTTGTAATTTGAATGATACCAACTACGTGAAGCGTGTTATGACCGTCTAGAGTATGTACAATGATATCAGCATTGTCTGCAGCATACTGAATAATTGTTTCAGTTTCTGGTGATAGGATATGAGGTGGATGGTGGAGAACTACTGCTGCCTCATACACCATAGTCTCATTATACGATGCACATAAACCAAAAGATGAAAAAAATCTGAATAAGACGTTTTGATTCAAACCGTCGATGAAAAAACACTGAGAGAACCAACTTTAATCGTGATTTGAAAGACCTAGGCCGAACACCAACATTTAAACATATTAATTTCAAATGTTCCAGTTTACAACGTTTGTTTTTCAAAACTATTTGCTCTAACAAATAATTTAATGATTCTTTTACCATGCCTTCAACTTCAGTTTTGACTGGATTGTTCTGTAATCGATAGATGGTTCGTCGTAAATATCTTGAAAAGTGACAATCGTCATGATTTTCAATAAATGCAAATATTTTTTGCATCGCTAAAGTAATAGATTAATTTCAGGACGACCGATTTTACCTCCAGGAGCAGGTTTCACAAAGGAATTGTAAGGATCGCTGTGCTATAGTACTTAGCCTCAGCAGCAACTAAATCATATTCATATTGAATGCGTGCAATAACAGTTCTTGCTAGCTCAACAGAACGAGTCCGAGCTATTTTCAAGCTTTTTTCATTTCAACCGCTTTATCTGCTTCATTGCCGCAAAACAAACAGTGGTTTTTAAAACAAAAAGAAGAATCATTCCCTCGCGCTCTAGTCCAAGGAGTAGTTCCCAGAAGTACCCGACTTAACAAAGAAAACACAAAAAAATTGGGCTTCGAGCTCCTTAAAATAGCCATCAACCGCAGACCCCAAATTTTTACTGGTGCATTGTCTTGATGAACAAAACTTTTTTCTTCGCCCAATGCGACCGTTTTTTTTTATTTCATTTTTCAAACGCTGCGATAAGTTCGCATAATACACGCCGTTGATTGTTTTTACTTTCTGAAGATAATCAATGAAAACTATCCCCCGCGCATCCCAAAAAACTGACGCCATGACCTTGCTTGCAGACGGAACTGTCTTCGCCTCCTTTGGAGCTGATTCTCCCCTTTGAGTCTATTGTTTTAATTGTTCCTTCGTCTCGTGTGTGAAGTGATGGACCCATGTTTCATCCATGGGCATGAATCGTGGCAAAAACTCGATTCTTTGTTGTGAAATTTCGTCAAACGCTCGATTGAAACATTCTCACGACGCTGTTTTTGTTCCATTGTGAGTAA
Source organism: Volucella zonaria (assembly GCA_963966105.1). Classification (NCBI taxonomy): domain Eukaryota; kingdom Metazoa; phylum Arthropoda; class Insecta; order Diptera; family Syrphidae; genus Volucella; species Volucella zonaria. Next base: position 165,237,191 of record OZ014532.1, read on the forward strand.
TCGTCCATTTTGCGCAGAGCTTTCTCATGTCCAATTTTTCAGTCAACATGCGATGTACAGCACTTCTTGAAATGCCTACTATATCTGGTACTCGTAGTTCACGCACTTTCAATCGACAGTCATCCACTACCATTTTGTGGACTTTTTTCAACATTTCTGGTGAACTCATACGGCCTTGCTTAAACTCTGCCACCCAATACTTTATTAATTTAATTGGCGGACGCATAAGCGATTTATGTATCCTTAAGATGTTTGCATATAGCACGGTGAAAGGAAGTTAGGGAGGGAAAAAAGAGGGATACCGATGTGCGTTGGTTTTAAATGTTTGCAAATTATACTGGCTAGAAAATGAAGGCAGGGCATTACATAAGCGAGTTGTATGGCTTAGGAAAGAATCATGATATTTCAGAGTACGTCCGAAGATGGGCTTGAGGGTGAACTGATGAGCATTCATAGCGAGACGGGTGTTACTGTTAAAAATTTTAAGGGGCAGAATGCTACTGGCAATTTCAGTGGAGCACTCACTGGAAGTGAAAATAGCGATACAAGGTGAGACGGGAGACATTACGCCCGCGTTCGAGGGTATCGAATGACTGTGTAATACTGGCATCACCTATGAGTGTTGTCGCACGATTTTGGATCCTACCTAGCAAGTGCAAAGTGTTTTAGGGGCACCTGACCAGATGTAGGCATTGTACTCCAGTTTTGGATAAACGCCTTATATATTGAAGCCGTTTTGGGCGGATAAACGCCTTATATATTGAAGCCAGGTCAGAGGGGGTGAAATATTTCTTACATCGCTTGAGGAAACCTAGAAATTTCGCAGCATTTTTGGCGACGTCGAATATATGGTCATTCCATCGTAAGTTGTCGTTGACACACATACCGAGAATGAAAAGTTTTTCGGTTTCGACGGTGCAAGTGCCATTCTGTTGTGGTGGCACTTATTGTGAACTAAGGAACAGGCTCCCACAGAGTAGAATCGAGTTCCGTTTTGATGTTGGTTCGATTGAGGCCTTTCAAATGGAAGTATTGTATCACATAACGATGACCAATTTTTTCCATATTTAAAAATTCATTGAGAGCGTTCATTATTGATAGCTGCCGAACAAATACTAAACAACATAGCGTCGTCAAACTTCAAATTTAAGCTTTATAAGGTTGGTACTTTCTACAGTTAACATTCTTTTTAAACAGCAACCGTCATCTATACGTCAGGTCTGGTACTTCTGGGTCTACCCTCGTAGCTCTTTCCGGGTGTATACTTTATGACACTGCCTACGGATAGTTACAGATTGTTTGTCTTTTAAATATTCATCAATCCCATCCCACTATCAAGAACCACCATTTTACCTTCAGTCAAAGATTCACTGCAAATGAAGCAAACTTCTGACATTTTTATAAAATTTTGTAACGACATAATTTAAAACGAAAATATTATCTACAATCACGTCTATTCACAACGGAAAACCGTTCAAAACTAGCTGGATTTACTAGAGTTATGTCTGTCGATAAAAGCAGGTATACGCCGGTTTCTACCCGAACATTGGAATGTCGCAGGCAAATGTTACTCTAGGCCAACCGATTAATGGAACTAGGTACGGATGTTGACTCACTCAGAATCGAATATTTTCCACGTATAGTATTTGAGTGCACGAGTCACAAAAGCCAATATTTCAATACTATATATTTTTCTTCAAATGGATGACCCGACAATGCATACTGGCCACATATGAGTGCATATTCGTATTTTCTAGGTTTGAAATCATAGCTCGAGAACGGTAGAGAATTTCACGGTCTACAAATTTTCTCCCATCCATTTTTCTGGTAGCTCTCACCGTTTCAAAGATATACGCAATAAAACGAAAATGTTTGACCTCTGACCTTTCAAATGTGTGATAAAAAACAACGGACAAGCGGGATCAATAGGGACTTTTGACGTAGCATTTGTAACGATGTATTCAAGACCACCTGTACAAAAGTCCAGATGGTTGGAAATTAATACAAACTCAGCACTTCTTTTCGTCTATTTTGTCTGGGTTAGAAGGAAATTATACCAATTAAAAAAAAAAAACCACAGAGCTTTTCCTCACCGCCTAATATTTGAACAGAGCAAGACAAGAAATTTGAGACGATTTTGTGTCAATTCATTGAAAAATAAAACTCGTCGGATATTTTTTAAATATTTTTTTTGTAATTTTTATTTTTAATTAATTGTATTTTAATTTAATCTTATTGATTTTTGTTACCAGTTTTTTTTTTTGTATTTTTTTCTTTTAATTTTTTTTGTTACCACTATAGTATTATAATAATCAAAAAAATGTTATCCTTTTTTTTTAAACTTATATGTGTGTTTTGCATTTTTTATATTTACTGGAAATTGTTTCATTTAATTTTATTGGATTTTTTTTTCGTTTCTATTTTTTGTTTTTTTAATATATATATATATAGATTTATTTTTTTACTTTAATTGATTTAAGAGATTAACAATTAAAAAGAAAAGTCTTTAATTTCTATTTCTTTACTCATATATAGTTAATTTTGTTTTCTTTCTTTTATTTTTCTTTAAATAAATAAATAACTTCTCCCGATGATGTGTATCTTTTTTTTTCTTTTTTTTTTTTTAATTTGCCTGTTGTTGGTTGTTTTGGTTGGTTGGTTTGTTGTCTGTTTTGAATTTGAATTTGGAGGTTGTGGTGGTGGTGGTGGTTTTGGTATGGAGGGGTGGTGACAATTTTAGTGGATCCGCTATTTCTTTTTTTTTTTTTTTTAAACAAAGTTACCTTGCGCAAGAGCGGAGCAAACTTAGAAGTTTGAAATAGATTTCATCTCAGTTGAATTTTCTTTTGCATTAATAATACAATAATAAATTTTTTATTTTTTTTTTTAATCTTTTTCGCATTTATTTTTTTTGTGTTTTTTTTTTCTTAAATTTTTACTCTTTCATCATCATACTTTTCTCTTTCTTTAATATTATTTATTAGATAGTAAAATACTCAACAAATATTCATTCAGTTTCCTTGTTTTTTTTTTTTTTATATTTATTCACAAAAAATTATTATTATTTTTTTTTTTTTAGTTTTATAATTAGACTTTAATATTTATTTCTGGTTTCTTTTTTACTTTATATATATATATATAGGTCTTCCTTTATTCATGCGCGGGTTGGGAGAATATATAACTTTTTTTATTTTTTTGCATTACTTTTTTAAGTTTTTTTTTTTGTTTTTTTTTTTTGTTTGTTTTTTAATGATAAATACACAAGAGATACATCATGCACATATGTATTAAATATGCTTGTAGTGTATATTCTTCTTTACATAAAAATACATATATTCATAGTGTATTAAATAGTAATTATTTTTTTGTTTTATATTTATTCTTTACGGTGTATTTATATAAAGATATACTATATATATATATACATATATATATATATGTGTGTATATATGCGTGTGTGTGTTGAATATTTTTTGTTTTTCTTGATAAAAATTAACTGTTTTTTATGCAATCAATAGGACAATTAACTTGCCACATTGGGTGTTTTTGTTTTGTTTTACATCTTATTTTACCATTTAATAATCATTTATATCATTTTGTTTCTTTTTTTTTTCTTCTTTTTAAAAATAATAATTATATACTAAACTAACAAAAAAAAAATAATATAATATAATAATAATAATAGATAATAAAAAAAAGTAGGCGTATTCTTTTCATTAGTTGTTTTTTGTTTTTAAATCAATATTTACCTTTGCTTCATTTTTTGTTTGTTTTTTTTTTTTAATTCTTTCTGTTTTACTTAAGAGATAAAATTACGGTCTAAATTTTTTTTATTTTTATGTATAACTATTTATATATATATATATATATAGATTTTGTTTTAATTTTAAATTGGTTTCATTTGCTTCTTTTTTTATGCTTTAAAATTGTTTCATCCTACGGGTTTAACTGTTTAGTAATAACTACTTAATAACTTTCTAAATATTTTTGTTTTCCTTTTTCTTTTCTTTCTGTATAATCCTTAGGTTTTTATTGAAATTGTTATTTTCTGTTTGAATAACCTATTTTGAAATTATATTATTCCGTTAGCTTTCATGTTCATTGTTTAACTCATATTCGGCTTATTTTGCTTCGGGTTGGGTACTATTTCTGGAGGTTTTTTCTTTTTTTTCCGTTTTCTTTCTTTTAAACTGTACATTAAATATTAGGGGCGATCAATATTTATTTAATTTCTTTTTTTTTTTTAAATTAATTTGTAGATATCACTACTAAACATTTTCTTAATTTTCTCTTTTTTTTTAAAGAATTTAATGAAATTTAATTTAAATTCATAAACTCCACTGACATACATATTTGCGTGTTTTGGTGTCATTCTCTTATCGCCCTCTTTTACTTTTCTTAATATAATAACGAAAAACAATTACAATTGAGGGAGTTTCTAATTACTTGTGTGTTTTTTTTTTTTTAATAATTTGGTATAAAAGCTATTTAATACTGGAAAAGAAAAATAAAGAAATCAAAACAAAAACGAAAATGGATCAGCGTATGGTCAAAAAATTAGAAATCAAATTCAAAATCGAATGGAAACTTATAACAAATATATAAATTTTGACCTCAACTGTAAAATCAGGTATAACGACAAATACGATAAATATCTTCTTTTTTTTTTTTTTTTGATATTGTTCTATGTTTTTTTGATTTCTTTGTTTGTTTGTTTTTTTTTTTCTATAAAAGAGAATAACGAAAGAGAATGAAGAAAAACCTGTCATTTTATCACAATTTCTTGAAGTGTCAACATGGGTACTGTGTATTTTTAAAATTATCTCTCGATCAGGGGACAAATTTCATCTGGAATCACCGTTTTCTATGGTTTTTTTTTTTTTTTTGTTGTTATTTTGATTTTTGCCTATTTTTCTATTTCATTTTTACTTTCTTTAATGTACACTTTTCACTCAGCTGCGCTTTGACGTTGTGGTGGAAGATGTATTAGCGGTGGACGACGATTTTCTACGACGTCTATTGGCTACTGTTGCTCCTGTTGTTGCTGCTGTTGTTGCTATTGCTACAGATGCTAATGGTGGTGGTGGTGGTAGTGGTGTAGGTCTTACACGAGGGTTTGTTGTCGTTTTAATTATACATAGAGCTGTGTTAGTTGTTGTTGTTGTGACGGTTGCTAATGATAGCGTTGGGGCGTTTGCCATGTTTACTTTACAACATGCATCATTGGTCATCTTAACTTTCGTTGTCTTAACTGGGTTGCTCGAGTTGAAAATGAGTGTAGCTGGTGACGGTGATGGCGGCGGCGACGACGACTGCTTCGGCGGTGATGATGACGGCGGCGGCAGTGGCGGCGCTGTCGCAATCAGTTTCAGCAATTAGGAATTCGAATTACGTTTAGTTATCAGCTAGGATGAGCTGGACTGATTAAGGTTACCGAACATGCCCGTTGAAAATGAAGTTTGCGCTGAATTTTGCTGTGACGTTGACGATTGCTGCTGTTGCTGTTGCTGCTGTTGTTGCTGTTGTTGTTGTGCCGCCGTCATTGATTGACCGCGACCATGTTTTGGAATCGGAGGTTGAATGTATTCATGCCGCGCCAAAGAGAACACATCCATTCGATCTTCTTTGCGATATGCCAAGCAACCTCTTATAAAACTCTAAACAACCAATCAAAAACACAATTTAAATAAATACACAATGATGAGAAAATTAAAGAATTTAAAGACCTTTACCTTTGCTTCATTCGATACAGTTGGCTTATTGGAAAATTGAACCTCTGTGGCTTTCAGTATTGTATTCTCTTCTAGTATTGTGGCTTGAGATTGATTATGTCCAAATGGTTTTTTACCATAAAGACATTGATAAAATATCACACCGACACTCCAAACATCAACTTTTGATGAGATTTTTGGAGGATTTTTACCGACAACAAAACATTCTGGTGGAAGATACCTGCAAAACCACAAAGAAAAATTCGCATAAACTCTGATTCTTTTCCAGAATAAATTTTAGAACACACACACACAGAAAAAAAAAAAAAAAAAACAACAACAACAACAATGCAATATCTATAACTTAACTACCACCCAATAAAAACAAATAAATTGAATATAATCTAATTGAAAATCCCCACACATACTCACCAATAAGTTCCAGCCCCTTGAGAAGTCAAGTCCATGCCATGATCTGGATTATAATTCTCATCATCCATAACTTTCGACAGCCCAAAGTCAGTTATTTTTATTTCACCGCATACATTGCCCTCGGTAAGTAGAATGTTGCCTGGTTTCAAATCATAATGGATCACAGGTGGTTTGATCTCGTTCAAATATTTCAATGCAGAAACAACCTATCAAAACGAATACATGAGAGCTGCATCTCCACCAAATGCAAGTGCCTCTAACTTACCTGCATAATAATTGACCTGGCTTCACGCTCTGGTATCGTCTTATGCTGTTTCAAATAGAAGTCTAAATCATGTCCATCACAATATTCTAAAACTGTACAGAAAGAATTCGCATCGATCTCGAAGACATCATATAATTTAACTACACGAGGATGATCCAAGGCTTTATGAATATTATACTCTCTGAGAGCGTGTCTGTTTTTTTTTTTTTTTTTATCGAAAAAGAAATTCAAAGTTAATATGCTGTTTCATTTGAAGAAAAAAGAAATGTAAAAATATTCTTTAACCAACAACTCACTTAATATAATTAGCCTTTTTGTCCTCTTTCCAATCTTTATTTAACTGATGTACTTTGCATGCAACATATCGCTGCTCCTTTAAGTCAAATGCTTTGTGTACCTCTGAGAAGCCACCTTTGCCAAGTAACATTAGTAACAGATAACGATCATTCAGCACAGGATGATTGTTGAAGCGAGACTGTAAAAATGATTAGGAATGTCAGAAAATTTGAACGCTTGAGATATATGTATAAATTTATTTTTTTTTTTGTTTTTTACCTGATCTTCATTTAGTATCCTCTTCAGCTCCCTTATGTGTAAATTACGCTCGCGTTCGAGTTTTTCCATTTCCAACTGCAAGTCAGCATCCTCTTTTTTGAGGGCATTTTGGCGCAGTTTTAAAATCTCATCACATTCATAATATTCCTGAGCGGTATACGCTCCGGACACTGGATCCGGTTTAAGGAAAGTTGCTGAATCAGAAACAACACTACTGCTGCTACCAATGCCGCTGCTACCACTACCAGAACCAACACCACCACCGCCATTATGTAGAGCTGATGATGAAGAATCACCTCCAATTCCAACACCGCTAACACCTCCACCCCGTGAGGAATTGGAACTACCACCACCTCCACCAACGCCACCAACTCCACCGGCATTATTACTACTATTGTTGCTGTTATTGTTTCGCTTACGACCACTTTCAGCTGGTCGCTTTTTCATGAGCAGCTTCTTTTGGCGATCAATTTCCTCGCGTTCGGCTGAAATTTCTTCCTGCCGTCTGGACAGCTCTTGAAAGGCATAGCCATCTGTCCAATTCTCTTGGAATGTTGCTCCTACTCGTTGCGTCACGAATTGTCCCAATCTAAGACGATTCTGCATGCATTTCTGTCGTGCTTCCTTCTTCTCGATGTTGCTCTTCTCTTTGAGAAGCTTCTTCACCACGTCAATGCACTTGTTAATGTGCGATTTATGTTGATCGATGTTCTTTTGGTGAGCGGTTATTTGACACTTTTGCTCATCGGACAGTCTTGTCAGTTCGTCGAGTCGTGTTTTGCTCGATTCAATTTCTGAATCTCGTTCCTGTATTTCAACAAAAGATAAATCGGTTTGCGTCGATTTTGTCTGCATTGAAAGCGAATGATGTGAGTGAAGTTGTGGCGGTAGCAGTGGCGTTGTTTGTTGTTGCTGCTGTTGCTGTTGTTGATTAGGTGGCAGGTTTGATTGCTGGGATGATTGTTGCTGCTGCTGCTGTTGCAATTGTTGTTGCTGTGACTGCTGTTGTGACGATTGCGACGACTGCTGCTGCTGCTGTTGTTGTTGTTGGGAGGTTTGTTGCGAATTCGTACTTAGTTGCGGCTGTGGCGGTGGAAGTGGACCACAACTACCACTGACTACTATTGAACTTGTACTATTCACTACAGTTGTACCAACACTACCTGGTACTACTACACTGTTACCGCCAACTATGCTAACACCTGTGGCGGACGGGGGCATCACCGTCGACAATGGTGATTGCGGAGGAACCATGCTGGAAGTTTGACGATTTTTATTGTAGTGATATTCGGCAACAGATGCTACGGAATTCATACCAACGCCAGGCGTCCCGCCGCCTGGTGTTGTTGCTGTCGCCGCCGTTGCAACCGATGTTAGACCGCTCATGGGGGGTTGTTGTGGACTAGGTGGAAAATGGGGGTAACCGCCAGCGCTTCCGCTACCAGCTCCTCCACCGCCCTGTGAGGGCGACGGTGATTTTGATCCCGTGTGCTGCCTAATTGGACTGTTCGCCGTGTGCTTATTAAAATAATCGTTTATCTTTTTACCATCATTCAATGGCATTGAGAGGCGGGCACCTTTTGTTGTTGGCATTCCACAGCGGTCTGAAGCTGACGCCTGCGTACTACCCAGATTCAAGGGAAAATTCGTGCCTACTTGCAATACTAGGCGCGGATTGTTATGTTTACTTGCACTACCTCCAATAATACCACCACCACCACCGCCAGGAACTGCTCCACCGCCACCTCCACCGCCGCTATCATCCGCTGTGGGTGGCGGTGCTTTCCGTTTTCGCTTACGCTCTGACGGTGTTCGTGGCAGTTTTTCTAATGCGCCCATGTTACCTAAAGACAAGAAACATTATTAATTTATTATATTTTACATTTAAACAAAACGAAAGAAATGCATTGGTTTGAAATAATTACCGTTATTTGGATTGTTAACTCCAATATTGGCAGGGTTCACTACCGACGCAGTCACACCACCCACTCCTAGTGCCGAACTATATATATCGTTGACATCCTTCTCACTATGTGAAGATCCTGTGCTCATATTTGAATCGGGATTACTGTGACCCGTCAGATGCTGGTGCGGTTGCTGTTGCTGCTGCGGATGGGGTTGCTGTTGTTGCTGTTGCGGGTGTTGTTGCTGCTGATGTACAATTTGTTGTTGTTGCTGCTGCTGGTGATGTTGAATCTGATGCGAATGGTGAGGATGATGCTGAGGTTGATGCTGCTGTTGTGGTTGTTGTTGTTGTTGCTGCTGTTGATGTTGTTGCTGCTGCTGCTGTTGTTGTTGCTGCTGCTGTGGTGTATTAGTGGTAAAATGATGTTGGTGATGCTGGTGATGGCTTATGGTCGACGTCGTCTGTGGTGCCATCTGCAACTGGGCGCCGGCGGACATCTACCAAAAGAAAATTCCAAAAAAGAAACGTTTACACATTAGAAAATCAAACTAATATAAAATATATATGCGAAAAAATTAAATATTTCTTGAATTAAAATGTTCACCTTTTTCGTTAACGAAATTCATTGTAATGAACAGCTCAGTCGAGACTCGAAATGGAAAAATTCTCTCCTAATTCAAAAACCCCTTAAGTTTTCTTCTTATATTCCTTCCCCAATATTCGCATGCAAATTTATATCTCAAAATTCTTTCAAATTTCATTCATTCTGAAAATCTCGTCAAATTCTTGCATGAAATTCACTTCAATTAGAAAAGAAAAATTATTCTATTTGACAAGATGTCTTCTTTTCTTCTAATTCATTTTCTTATTTCATTTACACGGACAACACATACCACTACCATGGCCTGTTCTTTGCTTCGACAAACCGAACTCAGCACAGAAAAAAAAAAAAAAATAAAATAAAAATAAAAAAAAATACGTCGACGACGATTCAACCTCTTCACAGAAAATTGTCGAAAATTTATCATGAAATTTTCAATTTCAACACCAAATAACACTTTACAACAATAGCCGAATATTTTTTTCGATTTTATCACAAAAATTTGGGAATTTTCTGCCAACTTTAACGAGCCAGAAAGAAACTTTTTCACAATGCAAAATAGTGAAAAAAAGATTTTGTATTGGACGAGGAGGAAAAAAAAAATACACCGTGAGAGAGACTAGAGAGAAATGTTTCTACACACGAAAGGAAGAAAAAGAAAACACACACATTAGTGGAATCTCGCTCTTACTTTTTTGGTCGCACCGCAGCACACGTGAAGGAGATGGTGATAATTTGACGGGCCAATATTCTCTCAAACAAAATGGCGATAACATATTTCGTACACAAAATTGGCCGGGACAGCATAGAACAATGATGCCGACAATCGCTAATAGACAGAGATGAAGGTGGTTGCCTTTTTTTCCGATGAAAAGAGATAAAGTGTTGGTGGAAATTTCTTGTTGTCGCATGTGGGAGAAGGAAAGATTTTCAACAGCACGGCACTACTTTGCCGACCAATTTCGAGAGAAAATCACACCAAGTTGATGAATGATGACGTTGAGCTGAAGAGAGAGCTAGTACGTATTAAAAAGAAAAAAAAAAAAAAAAAAGGAGAGCGTACGAATCGCTTGAAGGAAAAAGTGTGACAGACGGATGAGTCGACAAAACACTTACACGAACACCCATACACATGCGAGACGCAGAGTCGCGTTTTTGCATAAATATTTATTTGCTTCAATGCAAAAGGAAAGCAAAAAAAATTCCATCGTTTCCGTATTCGCGTACATTTTGTATTCACACACTTTCGGTCAAGATTAATATGAGACTGAGACTGAGACGTTGGCAATAGGGTTGCCAACTCTATAGAAATCGATCTTAGAGTGTGAATATGTTTTTGGAAGTAGATTTTTAAACGTGATGAGCGTAATTAAACTTTGGAAAATAGATTTCTACATCGTTTCAAAATCAAGTCAAATAAACGAAGGCGTTTCTTTTTTTTGAATGTTTCTGCGAGAAGCGCAGCTATATTTGCTTGCTCCCATCGATCACAACGAAATATTTACAAGTTTGTTTTGATTTATTCCAAAAATAGCTTCTCAACAATTAGGTCATTGAAAAATTTATGAAAAGACAGACACAAGTTAAGTAGCTACATACCATTAAAAAAGCTTCCTAAAATACTAGGTGTTGGAACGCACCTAACTTTTAAAAACAAGACCAACAAAAAGTTTCTTTTTGCAAAACCGATTTATTTTATTCACGGTCTAAAAGCATGTCGAATGAGTGTTTTACATCGTCGGCCGGGATGTCGGTACAAGTCTTTTGGATGGCTTCTTCTATACGTCCAATCCACAAAACGCTTTCCTTTCATTGGCAAATGCATTTTTCCGAGACGGTAAAAGTCGCACGAGGCCAAATCATACGGGAAGCGGTTGACAGTCAAAATGCGATTTTTAACCAAAGAATCGGTCACAAGTGTCGATCGATAAGATGGCGCACTATCGTGCAACAAGCGCCAACTTCCTTCTGCAGGATATTCTGGCCGAATACGATGCACTAGTTGTGCAGTAATTGTTTGGGTCCGATGGAACGAACTATTGTATTTGTGGACAATGCACTTGGACATACAGTCATTTCAGACGCAATAATTCGACCATATGTCATCCTTCGCATCAGTGAAGGAACTACCTTTCCGACGCATGTAATTGCCAATATACATATAGCCTCACTAGAAATGCCTATTTTTAAAAAGTCCCGTTTACTTTGGAACAGTTAAAAAGGTTAACCGACAAGATGTCGAGTTTTTCGTCGTCCATTGCATCAATTTGGGTACTGAGAACAATTTTGTGCCAAGATTTCACCTCATGCCATTAAAATGTCCATCTGATACAGAAATAAAACAATAAGATCATCATTTACGTCGTTATTCTAGGCTCTAATCCAGTTGCAAGCTGGTCCATTGCTATTCTCGAAAAATGGCAGAGACAAACATTGCAACTAATTTATTTTGTTTCGATAACGATAAATCAATATTTGTTTGAGTAAACAAATAAATGACATTGAACAAGATGTAGTTTTAATAGGAAAGCGCTATGTCCGAGCCTCTTGGCACTTAAAATAATACGAGGGTTGTCTGAAAAGTTACAAAATACAAGATATTTTTTCTCAAATTTTATTTTTTTATTTTTCTACATAGTCTCCTTGTAATCTACACACTTCTCCCAGCAATGCTCCCATCTCTCTAACCCGTCCAAATAGTACTTGGCGTTTTTCTCTGCAAAATAATTGTTCACGAAGGTAATTGCCTCCTCATTTGACGAAAATCTCTGTCCTCCGAGCGCAGTTTTTAGAAGAGGGAACAAAAAGAAGTCGAGGTGTGAGACGGTGCGTTGTCTTGGGGAAACACAATTTTCTTTTTCTGCAAATGTGGCCGTTTTTCAGTAATTTCTGCCTTCAGCTTGGCATGTAATGATGCGTAGTATGCTCCTGTAATGGGTTTTCCTTTTTGAAGATAATCGATTAAGGTAACTCCTTTACTATCCCAAAAAACGGGCGCTATCACTTTCCCAGTCAAAAAAAACAGTTTTTGCTTTTTTTGGAGCCGGATCGCCCTTTGCAGTCCACTGTTTTGACTGGATTTTTTTGTTTAGGGCGCATAATGGTGTATCCAGTTTCATGTACAGCAAAGGACCTTGTAGATTTAGAATCACAACATCAATATTAATGAAAATCGTTCTCCGACAAGTATGTATGTACGTACAGACGAATCTATGTATTTCGGAAAAATCTGTTGTCCAAGAAGCTTGGCCGCTACGCAATGTGGGTACCGAGTAAAAAAATTCCGTTAGAATTCTGTGATCAGTCCGAAATATTTTAATATTTTGCGTTGGCATATCATTTTAGATCATATATGTACTTATGTACATACCCAGCGATCTTTGACAGTGCATATACAGCTCGAAAACTGGTTGGGACAAGCCCCTGATTTCGGTGTTTCTCGACAATTTTGTTCCGTATGTGCTGTAGGTAATCATTACCAATTTCTATGAATCACCAAAAATCCTTTCTTCTGCTACCTCTGCTAGGTTATTAAATTGTCGTCCGGCTTGGTAGACAACTCTGGAGAGATATCCCCAGACATTCACAATTATGTTGAAGCCTGGAGACAATGCTGGCCAGTCAAGAACACAAACGTTGTTACACTCGAAGTACTCTTTCACCTTCCGTGCTGTGCATTATCTTATTGCAAGATGAAATTTCCGCCGAATTTTTCTTGGTTATGATGCACGATCCCTACGTCTAAGATCTTAAGGTTCGGCACTTTTCATCCTGCCGTTCACGAAGCGGATATTAGAGTTATTTTGGTATGATGTTCCTGTCCAAATTATGACTCAACTTCCGGAAGTCATAAAATGAAAATAAGGACGAAATTCATCAGGCCCATCAAAGCAAAAGCGTTTCTTCATCGGTGAATATGACAGCTCCCCAATGCTCCTACCATCTTAAACGATTTCTGGCAAAGGTCAAACGGGCGTTTCGATGACGTTGTAGTAAACAGGGTTTTCTTTTCAAACGCTTTCTTTGAAGATGTTCCGCTTCAGCTAACACATGCTGGCAAGTGCTTAGTTTTCTGCTCATATTCGAAATCCCTGCTGATACCGCGATTTCCCTTATTGTTACTATAGAATTTGACGCTTCTCTTGGTAGGGATCGTCGATCTGCTGGTATCAAGCTATATTTTCGTCCAGGTACGAATCTTTTCCCGTAGTTTTCTGGATCTTTTAAATAATTTGAAACATCTGTACGACTGCGCTTCGAGTCTTGCAATTTTGTTGGCAGAATATCCGTCTTGGAGCATTCTTTTAAGGTTTTGGATCCTCGTTTGATTTAACATCTTTCCAGACCCCATTTTAACTTCTAAGACCTGTTTAAATACCTACTTCTTTTAAATCAAGTCTCTAAAACTGACTAACTAACAAGTCACACTGCGAATGGAATCCGCAAGCGAACATCCTAAATATTTATACCCTGTCTCAACCACTTGTCGCGGGTAAGTTTGGAAAAATTGCAAATTCAAAGAAAATTAAGGGGGAAAAAAGGATTTAGGTATGGTGATTAGAATTTTCTTAGAAATTTATCGACACACCGAAATCAGGGGAATGTCTCAACCAGTTGTCGAGGAGTGTCCACAATTCTCCTACTCTCATATTCTCCCTTCATTTCTATTCTGTTTTCACCACAATTTTCCAGTTTAAATTTGAAAAAATTGGTCATTTAAAAAATATTTATATTTCTTCGTTTATTCTATCCATTATATCGCTACTTAATATATGCAAACCAGTATCAGTATGTTAAGACTTCTTGCAGCCAAACCTAACCTAAAACACCACAAAAAAAAAATTTACTTTAAAACTTGTTTGAAACGAACGAATACTTCATAGAAAATTAGCAGAACATATGCCTATAAATGTACACCCCTTAACACATCACCTCACATTTCTGAATAAAATTCCAAATAAAAATAAAATTATCAATCGATTCCGAGTAAACAGTAATAAATATTTTTATTTCGCCCACCATTTCTAATCAAATTATAAATTCAAATTAACAAATTATCTCGCCTCATTAAAAATCCACACAAAAAAAAAGAACCCATTCCGACCTCACCAAACGTGCCCACAAAGCTTGAACGAGAAAAAAAAAAAACAGATAAATATTACATTTCTATCTTTCAATCATACAAAAGATAATAATGTGTATGTACACACATATGTATGCCCACTGGTAAATATTAACAACCCCCCTCTCTTAATTTCATGTTGAATGAAAATTAACACTTACCCTATTATCGTATGTGTGTGGGCGCGCTCTTACTTAAAGCCATTTAACATGACAACAAAAATATCATTTTACTACCAATTTCTACTAAACAGAAAAAAAAATAGGCCCCAAATAAATAAATTAAATATAAAACAACATTCCATAGAATTCTCTTTGTAAAGAGACCAGAACGGCACGTAACCGTAAGCAAAACATATCACCCCCTCGAAATAACCAACAATCAATAGCATCATCGCAAATATATCACAACACAACACAACACAACCAACAACACATAACGAAACGAAACGAAACACAAAAAAAAAAGAGAAAACTAGTTTTCAATGTTCACATAATCCCTATCACGAACCCAACCGACCCCATCCAACCAAAAGTCCGACACGACCAACCGACCAAACCAACTCAACACTCAAAATCACCTCACCTCACCCGATTGTTCCCCTCGCTCAAAAACCAACAATCTAACAATCCAACACCACATACAATTATCCATCCATCCACCACACCATCCATCTATACATAATTAGGCGTATGAAATTCAAAGAGGCGAATGCACTGCACACAACACAACGACTACACACGGACGCTCCCCATCGCAAGCAACCACAGTTCATTCTGTTGGAGTCAAGGTCGAGACGTCACTTTGTCGTCGTCGTGACGTCCTCACGCAAAAATTTTCATTTTCATTACCTATTTTTAGATGTATGCTACTAATAAGAGTTCCCTGTGAATGTGTATGATAAGAGAGACGAATAAGAAGCAAAGAGAGCCATGAGAGCACAACAAATAAATAAAAAAAAAAAAAACATTAATTCCCAAGTAAATAATGGTAAAAATCCAAGTAAATAGGTCAAATATATTAAATAATTGACATTTTAACCGATTCGATGGTAAAATTTGAGAGGACAAAAGTCAGCTAGATGCCACTTTACTCAACTCACATCTGATCTGCACACAAATTTGACGGCTTACTCAAAAATTATCATACTAATTAATTACATTTACAACACTAATTCCCCGCAAAACACGTGCAAGCAAGCAATGATCCAATTACATAAAGAAACGAAGAAAAAAAAAAAAAAAGATACTCGTAAAACGCTACACTCACTCACTTTGAAGGTTTTCCTCTTTATTATTGTTTTCTTCTTCTTTTCCACGATACTCTTCAATTTTGTTTTCATTCTCTCTTTCTCGATTTCCGAAACCGCATCTCTCTAATTCTCTGGCACTCACACGTGCATAGAGAGCAGAGCGCACAAAACGCTTCTCGGTCTCGATATCAGTCTTCGTTTCACGCTCGTTCTCACACTCACTTCTCACAACGAATTTCAGAATGAAAACAAAATACGCTAAAATAAGAAAACACCACTTAACCGGTCTGATGTCGTTGATACTACTGGCACTGGCACTGCCACTACTGCCGCTTTCGTCATGCGCTCGCTGTTGTGCGGTGACTGAGCTTTCAATAATAATAAACCAACGCTCTTTATCTTTATCTCTGCCTGTTTAGCATATTTTGTTTTCATTTTCGCACGATTCAATTAAACTAAATAAAAGGAGACACAAAATGGAACGACAACCGACGGACATATCAAAAGAGAGAGCTTAATACAAAATTTGTAGGATGCCAATGCGAGTGGAGAAATTCTTAGCATGATGCATGACATCGTAAAACCGCAAAAATTACTGCGACCAAATCAAGTTCATTCTGAAGAACTTGATTTGGTTGGCAAATTTTCAAATGAGAGAATACAACACAACAACAAAACAACGGTTGCAAGAGAGAAAAGAAGAGAGTTCGAAGAGGACCAGTGCTAGTGCAATCGAATTGGTGGTACTGTCAATTTTGACAGATGACATTTTAATGGTTAACGGTTATTTATATAGCTTTCAGCACATGATCAAGATTTTGACACATAACAGTAAAGGTAAGATGTACAAAAGTGACATTTAATCGAACTGTCAAGTTCTTTGACAGCCGTTTGATAGAACTGGGGTAAAAAAAAAATTAACACTCTCTTCAGCTGTTCCCCGATAATTTAAAACAAGTTCAACCGGTTTATTATCTCATACCGATACACTTTCTGCATCGGTTATTGAGCTGATGATGCGAACACGGGCCTGACACCACTACCAGTTATCACTGATTGCGGATTGTAAGGTGTGTTGTTTGTGTTCGGTATGATGAACATGTCATGTGTTTGAGTTTGACGTCATTTCGTAAATATTGTGATTACTAACGCGCGTCGACGACAACTGCTTGCTGCTGAGTGCTTATACATCGATTAAGGAGGAAAATTAAATTTAACGCTTTACTTTGTAATCATTTCTTGTATTATTTTCTTTTCATGTGTATAGAAATAAAAAATATGGTGGATTGAAAAAAATTACAATGACATTATTATTTTATCAGTTTTGCGCATTGCTGTGTCATTTCATTTCTTTTCTTTACCGAAAAAAAAACTTTTATAGGTACATACATATGTACGAGTACGTATGCATGCATATAAAAAATGCAAAAAGAAAAGTAGGTACATATGGATGCGCATGCATACATACAGACATATGTATGCATAATGATGGGCAAGGAAAAATGTGTGATAAATAGTGTGGATAAATGTATGGATGCACATGAACGTTCTTATGTACGAACAGTATTTCTGTGAGGGGTTAACAAACTTTCTCTGGGCAATGTCGATGGTGTTCGCATACTCCGATGGCATTGTCTAGGTTTGCTTATGAGTTTTTTTTTTTTTTTTTTGTTGTGCTAAACCCAGCAATATTTGCCAGCTTAGACGTTTATGTGTTTCCATTCCATTACATGGATGTTAGGTCGTCAAGAAAAAAAAAAAACGTTTTTTTTTTTAACTTTTTTACTAAGGAAACAAGGAAACAGTACCTACTTCATTTAATTTTTTCGATTATCTTTGATTTAAAATTTATTTTGGTAATTAATATAAGTATTTACTAAAGAATTGTTACGTTTCGGTAACGATACATGTTACAAAACAAAATATAAGTATTATCTAATATTACGCTGTCGAGATAGTGCTTTTATATTAAGATTTATTCTTTATGGTAGTGTAAGAAAATTAAAGTATGAAATATTTTATAGGCACTTAGTGTGGCAGCCTTTAACGGCTATCATGGCTCGGAGTATTTTTTCATTGAATTTTGTTTCGGGTTGAAGTCAGAGCTCTGGTCTGGCGTATCCAATACTTTGCTACAGTTGAAAAGAAGCCACATCCTCACCATACGGGCCTAATGTTTAAGGTCATTATTTTCATAAAACTTAAATCGCGGTTTGGTACCTTCATTAAACCCAAAAAATATCAAATGGCACTTCAAAATATTTATATGTACAAACATCCACATTATTTTCTGCATGAAAGGCAAATCTGCAACCCCTTTGATGGAAATTCATCCCCACATCATGATTGAAAGCTTTCTAAATTTTACAGTTGGAATAATGTTGCGATTTTCTAACGCTCTTCACGACTGTCGCGACATTCTATTGGGCCCATCATTGTTGTAATAAAGCATCATTTTGGTCTCGTCGGAGAATACGACGTTATCTCAGTAATAAAATGGATTACCAACGTTAAAGGTAGCAAAAGACAATCATTGTTTCGTAGGAAAGGACAACACCACACACTTCTTTGAGTTCACTCGCAAGGGTCCTAATCGGAATTTATTGGTTTTTGTTGTTATACACGTTCTGCTCGTCCAGATATTTTATACTGATTACAATTCTCAGGTTTTGGCTCTAGCTAGCCTCGTTTTCGGCGCAAATTAAAATACAGCAAGCGAGATTCATTTAAACGCACCTTTTTTTCTGATTTTTTACATAAAATTGTTATGGAAACACTTTTTTTTTTTTAGAAAAGTTCATATACTAATTCTGTATTTTAAATAAAAAACCATCATAATCAATCAAATCTATTAAACACTATTTATTTGAACAAAATCATTTTTTTCGCTACGAAATTCATTTATACGCATTTTAAGAAACTAGTAAAAAATATAAATAACATAAAACACATTTTAATTAAAAAAAAAAACACTTGTCAGTATTTTGTATGTCCTCCATTTTGTTGGATAACGGCAAATATCCTATTCGGCATGGAACTTATAAGTCTGTAGATGGTGTCAAAACTTTATAAGGTCCCATGTGCGCTTAATTTCTTCCTTAAGAGCCCGGATGTTTTCAAAGTGATGACCGTTTTTATAAACCCCTCGTGCCATTATACTCCATAGATTTTCTATTCAGGACTGCGTGTCGGCCAACGCATAACTGGGATGTTTCGCTGTCTCAACGATTTTTGGGAGTATTTGGAAGCGTGAACAGCTAGGGTGCCCTGTTGAAAAATAAAGGCATGGTCATCAAGATTGTCTTCTAAAAATGGAATAAACGCTGTGTCCAACATTCCACAATATGTTTCCGAGTTCATTTTAGGAACTGCCTCCATGGTAGTTCTTACTCATTCTTGGTGGATTGTTGTGACTTAAGTCATGCCAGTAACAACTGAAACCATCTGGCCCATCAAGGTTAAACTTCTTTTCATTAGAGAATATAACTGTATTCCATTTTTCGTCCCAAGCCATATGCTGCTCTCTGGCAAATGCTAATCGAGCTGTTTTATGATAGATTTTCAGAAGTGGTTTTTTAAGCTTTTTTTTGTAAGCCACGTTCGGAGTACTAGATAAAATTTGTTGAACTCCACGCTTTGTTATTGGCAAATCGAGATGATCAACAATTTGGCCAGTAGTCATCTGGTTTTTGGTCGAGTTATTTTACTACAGCCTTTTCGACCACCGTACTTTCCATACGAATCGCCTTTTTTAAGGAAATTTCTGAAGAGCCCTTCAGAACGATTGCTTTCACGTGCAATTGCCCTATTGGAAATGCCGCGCTCTTTTAAGACCGTTATCTTAATCTTTTCTTCCGCTGTTAAATATTTTCCTTTTCCCATTATGGATTTAAATATTCATTTTTCTGAAAATCAGTTATAAGATATTACTTTTTTATTTAAAAAAATGTGATGTTTAACCTTTTTTAACTTTCACTTACATTTTTCCGCAGGAGTCAATCGATTTCACTGAAATACTAAGTATAAATGAATTTCGTGCTTTAAACAGCTGCCAATATTTTCTTTGCCTTATCTTTATCACAAAAAGATGCCTTTATCAAAACTGGTGCTCAAAACTACACTACCCCTTAAAAACTAACGATCGTGCAAATATAGATTTTTTTTTAAAACCCTTAAATGATAGTAATTCTGTAATGGTTGGGTGCGTATAAACTAATTTCGCCCACTGTATTATACTATGCATCATATTGTTTATCTTCTTAAGGAAAGCATGCATGTAGGACAACTTTTGAACACTTTTTCCGATCTGGTGATAACAAAAAACCAAGTGTTGTTCTTTTGGCAGGCATCTTAATTCTCATCATAGATAAGCATCGACCAGATAACGGTAAATGCATTCCACATCGCAGAATTGGTGCGCACAAGGAATTGTAAAAACGCTATTGACAGGCATACCTACTAGGTTTTCTTGTTTTTGTTCTTTTTTTATTATTTTTACTTATAAAATACGCCATTATTCTTACTATCCGTTAGCAAATTAACCAAATTAATTTATAAAAAAAACAAACGGGAGAAAATAAGTACTGTTTTCTTACGAAGAAAGCTTAAAAACTGTATGTACCGTACCTACTATATATTTTGTAGTGCAACGAGTATAAAACATACCAATGAATGTATAAGGAAATCATACTTTATTTTGGTTTGATATACATATGCATGTATGTCAAATTTCAAAATTATCGACCATTTGAACAATTAAAATTATGCATAACTTTCGCTCTTAACTTATTGCACTTTAGCTGTTAGATATACATCTATAAACACATTTACTTATTATTGCAAAAGTAAAATGTATACATGTACTACATACATACATACAAACATACAAATGAACATTTTTTACCTTTATAAAGTATGACATAACCTCAATAGCAACGTTGCTTTTATCGTTTTTTGAAAGGTCACACATTACGAGTATACATATCAACATTTTAGCTATTGATTTTTAGTTGCTTTATTTTTGTTCTTCTAATCAATTGCCTTTTTTAGAAGTGACTTTACTAAAGAGAAGACACACAAGCAAAGATATTTAATTGTTACTTCACTCGTCGAAAACATTTTAAATAAATATTCCATTTTAAATTTTATCTCTATTGAAGAGCCAAAGGAGATGGAGATAAACTACAGCTACGCGCGAAACACAGGGACAACAATCATTTCTATTTATTCAGTACCGTTTTGTTAATGCGCAAGAATGATTGTGTAGGTAAAATTGAAAGGAAATATGTGTAAAACGCGCTTATTATAATCAATTTTCTTATGGTATTGAATGATATGAAGCGGCAAACGACGGAAGAGGTAGGAAGGCGAGAAAATCGAATAGAGAATAATAAATTTATATTTTCTCTCACCGAGAATGTGTAGGAGGTTAAGTTAATATTTATTTATCTACAAAGAAATTTATCTAAACAAAATGGAAATTCAATTAAACTAGTATCTAACAATTATGTACGAACAAAATTTCATATGCCATTGTGAATGATTTAATTAAGGTTATGACACATATTCATATGACTGTTGGAAAATTTGAAAATTTTCCATAATCTAACTTACTCCAATGAATATCACTTTTATACTCACAAATGAAGTGATTTTTTTCAACTCAAAAATTGCTGAGAATCAACAAAAACAAATCACTTTCAAGTGCAAAAAATTGATTACAAAACACGCAATTCAACTGACAAATCGATTTCTTTATACTATACAACAACGACAGATAAGTTGATGCAGCACTGGATTTCGCTCAAACCTTGACACACAACCAGTTACAATTGCTTAGAAAGTATTTTTTGTTAAATACGAAAAAAAAAATCCTCTCGGCCCACCTATTTCTCACTAAAATACATTTTATTTACTTAGTTTCAACTGAATAAAAAAAAAAAAAAAACTCTAAAAATAGAAAACAACCAGAAGCATTACGTTAACTCTGCTTGAAATTATGTCAGCATACCATACGTATGTATGTATACTTAGTTTTTTTTTTTTATTTTATTATTCGTTGTGAGGTCAATGTGACAAAAGATATTTGTACGATAATGGCTGGCTTTCATTGCGAGTTCGTCATTAGCGAAAATTTTTTTTAACAATCGAGATTTACTTTAAAATAATTTTTCAACGATTTAGAAAAAGAATAATTGCAATCGATAGTTCCACAGCGATATGAAAATAAAATGTCAATAATTAATTGAATGAACATTCAAAAAACAGTAAAAACGAATAAATATTCTCTTAAATGTCAAGGCGAACTTTTAGTTTATTAAAAATTAGCCACATATAATCTGATATTAGTTAGTACTTTACCATTTCTTTAATTCAGCAAAGCAAATAATAAAACCAAAAAAAAATCAAATGACTTAAAATTGGCATTGCATGCAAATTATTGAAGGGTAAAATAATTTTTATATTTTTTTAATTAGAGCGAAAGGTAGATGGAAAAAACTTTTTCTCAGTTTTTAGTTTCAATGGATGAAAGTCAAAAAAGAAAGTTTTTTTTCCTTCAGTTTAGCTGTTGGGAACTTTCATTTCATTTCAACTACTTAATTTATTATTGGGTACTCAATAAATAAGATGTTGCGCCATTGTCAGGAAGCAATTTTTGTTTATATTGCAAATTAATGAAAGATATATAGATACTTGCTCCAGTATATACAAAATGTTTAGAAAAAAAAAAAAAAAAAATTTACACGCATGTCCATAACTTAAAATATCATCATCTCTGTCCAACTGTTCAAAAATGTCAAATCATTTTACAACTTCCATGAACATATGGTGTCAAATATAAAACTCTAATGTTAGTTCGAAAGATGCGGGAGTAAAAACCGTAAGAGATCTGTGTCTCTGTCTACCTAGTAAAAACTTTAAATATGTAAATAGTAACCGAAATCAAAAAATTGGATTAGTTCCCATTAGATTTAATAAGCTGATCTTTTCCAACAAACATCGCATCTTATGGGCACAAACGTGAGGTTAAAGTCATGTACTCGTATATACATACAATAGATGTGCACTCATTGGGTTTTTCTTATTTTGTCGGACTATATTGCACTTTCCGTAGTACTGCCAAATACTGGAATACCTAAACATCCATAGTAATGAGCTTAATCCTCTTATATGCATATGCCGCTCTGGTTAAGGCTAGAGGCAAGTGTCTACAACTGTGTGCATAAGATATCATTACCGGTTTTTAGAACGACCTCAAACGATGTATATCTATGTTAGTCATAGCCAGAGCGAGAATGTTAAGGATTAATAAGGGAAGCAATCGTAGTTAGAATGATCGAGGAACAAGAAAGGCAGCTACAATAACTGCCCGACAAGACTTGTACGACAATGAACAAAAGGCGGGCCATCAAATTATTGTAATATTTTTAATTGAGGTCTAGAAAAATCGAGTTAATAGCGACTGTATCTCCAATCTTACACTGTTTTTTGTGACCTTGGTGGGGGCCCCCGCCCAATTATCAAGGCTTCGCCCATCAATTATGTTGTCTAATGGGGCAGGGCATATTATTGGTCTTATAGTAAACATCTTCAGATGGCGCCACCGAAGGTTGCTACGATTTGATCAGTTACAAGTTGCCGGTCATAGGTCTTGTTGGAGGCAGGACCACCAGGACTTAAATCACTGTACCATGGAAGCCAGGAGCCCCCCGGATTTCGGCCCGAGCCTGACTTGTTGAGGTAGGCCCCCTTGTGGGAGCTTCATGGTGGGAGCCTCCAACACAAGTTCTACTTTGGTAATATTACTATTAATGTAGGTAAGCGATGGCAAGGCGTATCCTTCCCATGAATGAATGGGAATCCCATAAACTTAAGTCTACACGACAGGTGTTTAAGTTAAAAACCTAGAGGCTATGACCTTGGTGGACATCGTTTTATCATCACCAATTTGTACAAAAAAGTCCTGTTGAAACCACATGTCGTTGGTGTCCATATCATTCAATTCAAGTCAAAAGAAGTTGGTAATCATCGACCTATAGCGATCGCCGTTGACGATGATGGCCTGGCCAACATCGTTCTCAAAGAAATATGGAGCAATGACGCCGCCAGCCCAAAATCCTCACCAAACGGTGACATTTTCGGGATGCATTGGACGCTGTTGGATCTCATGTAGATTGGTATCATCCCAAATTGGACAATTTTATTTGTTGACGTACCCATTCATTCAGAAATGGCCTCATCGCTGAAGATGATTTTTCGATGAAATTAGGGTCAGTTTCCAACTGCTCCAGAGCCCATTCAGCGAATACACGTCGTTGTCGTTCAGCTCATGAGTCAATTGAATTTTGTACGGGTGCAGGCTCAAGTCAAGAAGCAAAATTCACCAAGTTGTGGTGAATGCCTCGGATTCTTCTGCACACTCTCACGGACAACGACGATGTTTTCGGCAGATCTTGCGTTTCGTCGACGTACGGGTGTTGGTTTATCGTTTACTGAATCAGTGGACTCAAATAGTCCTCGTAGGACGATTATGGCGACCGTAAAATGGGCGAAGCGCGCGGAACATTGCCCGAATAGAACACCTATTTTGATAAAACA
The DNA here is from genome assembly GCA_963966105.1 of Volucella zonaria. Classification (NCBI taxonomy): domain Eukaryota; kingdom Metazoa; phylum Arthropoda; class Insecta; order Diptera; family Syrphidae; genus Volucella; species Volucella zonaria. Next base: position 165,261,633 of record OZ014532.1, read on the forward strand.
ATTTTATTATCTGCACGTGTTGTTGAACGCTATGTTCGTCCATGGTGATTTGGCAAACCAGACTGAATAAATGACAGCCAATTTGACAGATGTAGCTTCAACGGAAGCCCGCCCCTGTACTTAATGTCCACATCCCCATTCGAACGGTTAAAATTTGGTAGGGATATTGCCGATAGATCTCACATTTTTAGTAATCTCTTTTCGATCAAACATCTAGCCGATTTATAGTAAAATATGGTATGACCCTTTTTGAAGAAGATCTGTATTCGGTATTATTTACAAAAACTTTAATACAATTATTTTAAGACATGACTTTAAACCGTCTGCCCGAGTTTGACAAAGTTTACATATTTAAACAGACTCTTCAATTATCGCCCTTCTATATTTTGAAGCTTTTTCACAATAGTTCTGCAGTCTAATCCAATCAACGCCATTCAAAATATGTCTCATCTCCAATTCATCCAAAACTCGTTTCAAAAAAAACTGGAGTCTGAACTTACTTAGTATAGGGCACCTAGCCAAGAAGTTATAAATGTTCTTCCTCTCTCGTAAATTACACAGAGAGCAAACGATTGGTAAATCTTCTCTATACGGAATAAAGTTTAAGTCCATAACTTCACCTCTACCATTGAAAATTGTAGCTATCGTATCATTAGAATACCTTTCGTTGAAGCAATTGTTTTCATATAGACTGTGGTTGAATGTGCTGAATTTTTTACATTTCCAATGCTCTCTCCGTACATTAAGCGCCGAAAGTAGATCATAAAACTGTTCTTTCCATTAAGTGATATCTTCAATACTTATTCTCAAGGTGTATCCACAGAACTCTGCTAGTGACTTCCACTCCTTATAAAACCATATTTTCGGAGGCGGACAAAAAATAGAAACATTTGATCACATCCGTACATAAAGTCAAGCTGCTTTAAAAAAATATATAATTTTTAAGTTTAACATATTTCTTTGCTAGTGTCATTCTCAGTCCCTCTTTCCCTTTAACCTTGTTAATCAAAATCAATATTTAAATTAAGAAAAAAAAATCCTTGTGTAACGAGACATACATATACTCGTACGTGATTTATTAAGTCTTCAATAAAATATAAAGCTCTATACACAAAACCATATGTACATATATATAAGAGTATATATGTATAAACTGACAGCGTATATAAAATGCACAATTTCAATGTAACAAACAAAATTAATAAAGCTTATTATTTTTTCGCTTTTTTGGCGCATGTAGCCTGGGATTCAAATTTATCTGTTAAATAAAACAAAATGAAGAAAAAAATAATAATAAAAATTACAAATTCATAAATCGAAAGGAGAACGCCACAAGCTGTATTCTGCGACGATGTAAGGAACGATGAAGGTAGCTAAGCGAGTACTGCGGTGTAGTATGGCGGCGGAAGTAGCTGCACCAGAAGCAATAGCGTTGCCAAGTGAAGTGTTTTCAATATTTCGTTTCTTGTTATATTTTTTTTTTTTTCGCCCGTAAACTGAAGTACATACTCGTATAGTATTTATTTAGGTATCTCTTTTGAAATGTATGTACGTAGGTATACATATCTACACACAGTTTTATTTTCGTTCATTTAACCAAGGTGACTTCTTAATGGGGTGGTATTGATATATGTACTTGTTTCCCATATATGTACGTGTAATTGCATTTATTTCTGGAAAGGTCAATAGCGACTGCAGGCAAACAACGAGTATTTAGTTTGCATTATTATATGGTATGGTTTAATCATGTACGTTTTTAACAGTCAAGATTTATCGATTTTATATTTATTTTTTAACGTTTTCATTTTAATTTGGAGAATATTTACTTTGTACTCATACATGGCGATATCTAATACAAATTTTATGTTTTTTTTTTATAATTTAAATTAACGAAATATTTATTTAAAACTTGAATTATTATTAGGAATCTTTTCGCTTTTTTTTACATTAAATTTTAAAAGTGTGACGGAAATTCGATAGTCGGCTTAAATATGTATGGAACCCCAAGGTAATTTTCAAAGTTAAGGAATTCAATTTTACTCATGCAAATTTTGTTTATTTGAAACATAAAGAGGCTACGACTATTTTCTTTTCAGAAGCCACTAATCGCCGGAATATAAGACTGAGATTAATTAATATAAAGAATTAATTTCTAACTCTAAATGACCACCCTCTTTACCTGGGTTTGTTTTTTACTAATGTTGAAAGCGGCCAATAATTGTTTTTTTCCAGCCATAAGATAACGATTTGACTAGCTTTTGTGAATGGAAAAAGAGAAAATAAAAAAATTATCTTTAATGATATCATCAGATACTGATCAAAGGCGATGAGATGAAACGAATGCCAAACTCCAAACCTGTGGATAATGAACATTCATGTGTTGTTGTACATAAAGCAAAAGCCATCACGGAAAACTACCACACTGGACTTTAAATGGTCTGAGCTAACGCGATATGTATTCATTTAATATGACACCAAAACAAACATAAAAATGGAAAATTCAGACTTAAAGTTGGAGTACATTAAGGCAAGACAGGTTCCTCTCAATGATATTCTACTACTGACTTTCCGACGAATTGACGAATTCGAAACTATTTCTCTCTTTTCCGCAAACAATAGCGCTTTCATACTCCTTAGTAATGGCATGATAGTCCTTCATGTAACATTTAATAATTGGATAAAGGACTTAGAAAATGATAGTAGATGAATCCGTAGATCATTAGAATCTTGGCCAAAAATATAGTCCTGTGGCAACTTCAATACAAAATAAAATCCGGATTAGTTTTAGTGGAATACAGATACGTGATATTATTCTAACAGCGGGAGTTTAATTCTATTGAGAAATAAGTAATAAACTAAATTGTGTTTAGCTTTTCCTAACTGGAATACTTATCATAACAAATTTTGTTATTTCCACGATCGTGATTCATAAAATCCAGAGGAAAACATGAATCTAAACATGAGGGTCAGATAAGAACAAGACGTATATGAAAGATAAGACCTGCCAATGGTGGTGAAATTCGAAAAATATTGGTGATCAAAATTTATTTTATGACAAAGTAGAGTGATACTTGTACGGTAATACAAATACCCTAATTGTTCCATATGAACGATTCTACCCAAAGAGATGAGTGCATGGTTTTATAGTTCGATTTCTGTTTTAGTGGCAGCGACAAAAAGATTATAACATTTATGCTGATTAACGATAAAGCTAAGAAACATATTGAAAGTCTGTGCAAAATAAACGGACATAGGACTTCATAGTTTATATACAAAAGAAGACTACTTGAAAAGCTCGAAACATAAATTGACGAAGCAGATATTCTCTCACAACCTAAGTTGGAGATTTTTGTCAACAATCTGAGAGTTATCTGTGTTCCGACAATACAAATATTTTCTTTTTTTCATGAAAGCATGTGATTTTTCTGACACAAATTTAATTTAGGTTACTCTGTCCTACTAAGCCACAACTAAACAAATTTAATAAAAAATAATTAATTATTATCTCATAGTATTTTTTGTTTTTTTTATCAAATCTTCTATAACCTTGATCAGTATTCCATTGTTGTGAACCAAGCCCCTTCTAGCGGTGCTTTCTCTTATCTGAACCGATAACCTCATATTTTTTTTTACAGCAAACCAAAATATAATATAATATAAAAAAAAAACTCTTGACATTTATTGTGTGTATTTATTTGTTGCTTAATTTGTACACAACAATATGCGTACATGCATATTTTTAAAAATATATCAGATTTATTTTTATTCTCTGTAGAATTACACATCGTTAAGAATTTTATTCGCAGATTATTTTGGAAAAAGGAAACTAAATTTAAAATTTTCTCACAAATTATTCATTTCCTTTGATGTTTTCGCCGCGTGATTAGTCAACACACTGTTATGTGATTAACGAAATTTCTCACTGACGTGTTTTTGTTTTTAGATTTTTGTTTGTACCTACATACCTACATATGTTCGGATGTATGCATGTATACAATTCTTTTTTACCACAATTTCGCTCTTTTTTTAATTTTTTTTTTTTAATGTCGTAGGCTTGGTATGTGCGTTTACACACACCATTCGCTTATGTGGCAGCTGATACATTAGTACAAGTTTTCTTTTTATACATATGTATGTATGTCGCTTATGATTCGCCCTATACCGCAGCAAATTTTAGCCTGCATGCATCGTATGAACATATGAACATGTGCCTTTATTTTATTAAAAATAATCACAAGAAATATTGAGAAAAAAAAAATGCCAGCTCGCTAGCTTTTCCGATTAGCTCGGGAATGACAGTTGCTGGCTGCTTGCGTATGTTATAATACACACTAAAGGAACCCTTAGTAAGTCGAGTTCAAGTTTCTTGCACCTAACTTCATGAACTGCTTCTAATTGTTAATCGAATTTAAAAAAAAACGTCGCATGCATAGCTGGCTACCAATTAATGGAAACAAAGCTTTTTATTTTTCTTTTCATATCAACATGGAATATTTGTATGAGTATGTATGGAGGTATATTATTTGAATTATATATTTTTATGAAAGAGAGGGTAATTAAGAACATGTCAAATATGTTACTAAAATAATAATAATAATAGAACAAAACAAACAATCCCCTGTAAGTGTATGTGGACACGACTTCAACGTCAACCTAATTTAGTTCCTAGAAACTTGTAATATATTTAATAAAAATATGTGTTTAGCTTGAATGAAAATTAGCACATGCACATATGATAAAATAATAGAACAGAGGTTGAAATTTAGATTTAGACACTGCCGTTAATGCATGATGTTTATTGTTTTCAAATAAAGGAAATCATTCACGAAAGAAAAGGTCGGACGGTGATATAGAGATACGACTACTCGTACTCGTACATACAGTGTTGGCCAAAACTAAAACAACTAAAATTGCAAGTTCATATTTTGCGGTACATTTCATATAAATTGAGTTCAAAGTTAAACAAAATTTTCCCAATAGCTTGGAGTATTGTTAATTAATTTATAAAATCAATGAGCAGAAATTTTACGGTATTAAAAAAAAAAATATAGACATCCAATTGAATTCACCTTACTTTGCAGCTGACCAAAACAAAAGCAACTCAATTTGCTCCGTAATTTTTCCTTAAATTTCTCCGTTCTAGAAAACCGTCGCTTTGACTAAACTACTCATATCTGAATTGTCAATATTAAAAAAAAAGCCTGCAGCAGCAAGATTTAAAGATTTTGTTCCCTAAATTTTATCCAAAGTGGCCAGAAATAAATACTCCAATGAGATTAAAGAAAAAAATTATTACCGAATATACAGTGTGTTTGACAAAAGCGTGTGGTTTAAAAGAAAACAACCGCTTGACTAGGGAAGCAAAATTATTTATTTTAAAGCTTTTAATATTTCCCTTATTGCGCAATGTACTTAATATGTTGTCCATTCTGGTCCATTCCCAATTATCGCCTCGCACCTTTGTCGACAACTTAGAGCCAATTTTTTTGCGTAGTCCTGCGGTAATTTTCACCAAATTCTTTTTAAAAGCAGTTTAAGGTGTTTTATTGTCCTTACATTTTTTCCTTTAATCCTTTGCTTCATAAGTTTTCAGACATTTTTAATCGGATTGGCATCCGGAGACTGAGATGGCCAATCCAACACATTGACGCCATTTCTCTCTTTGATGTCCTGATAGATACGACTACGATCGTTATCCTCTTGTCCTTCAGCGGATCCCAGCAATTCTTTCTTGCACAGTTGGATCATTTTTTGAGCATCGAGATACTCGGCTATGGTCACCAATTTTCCGAAACCCGCCGCACAGAAACAGCCATAAACATGCACTTTTGCCCCGGATGTTCCACTGTTCGTTAGACAATAGTTTCACTGTGAGCAGGCCACACACGTCTCAAGGGATTGTTTAAAATAAAAAAATAAATGAAGCTTCGTCAGTGGAAATAATTTTGGACTGGTCCATATCGTAGTAAAGGCAAGCCCACTGGAATCTTTTTCGGTTAACAAAGGCTTGGCCGCAACGGATTTGTAATTAAAATCTTTTCCTCTGATGATTTTGCGTATACTGAAGATTAAATCCTCATGACCTTCTTCTAATGTTTAGTCTTAAAAATGTTAAGCACTTTGTTTTTAACGGCTTTTGAAATGGATTCTGTTTTTCCCCGTTCTGGCAAATCGTGTATGAGCAACAAGAAACACGGGTTCAAACCGAACCTCATATACAGCACTCAATACGGAATACGACTTGTAACTTTCAAAAACGAGATGCAACTGAAGTAAAATTTGACTGCGGATTAGAGGAGAAATAATTCTAACGGAAACCAAAAATTTTTATCGTCTGCGACTAACTGGTTAATTTTTACGAGCTACACGCTTTTCCCAAACACACTGCAAAAGTGATATTTCACAATCTGAATTATCCAAAAATTATTCAATCCCGAAATCAGTGATAAGCCGAGGTGGCAGGCCAAGAGGTACCTCATATCGGTAAGTCCAAATGATCACTAGGACGATAAAGAGTAATCCCTTTATGTCATCAAGAGAATTATAAAACGAGCCTAGTACAAAAGTTAGCGCCAAGACACTCCGTAGGGGAGATGTTGATGGTGGTCTTTCATCATTCAAGAACGCAAAGAAACCATTTACTTTAGCCAAAAACAAAAGAGCACGACTGAAATTTACAAATATTTAAACACAGTTTCGAAATGGAAAACGGTACTATTTCCCGACGAATCCAAGCGGTCAGATGGCTTTCGCCGGCCAATCAATAAAGTATTGAATCCTCGATATTTAAAGGACATTGTAAAGCATGGAGGAGATAACATTATGGCGTGAGGATGTTTCTCTGGACATGAAATTGCTCCCATATTATAAAATAGAAGGAATTATGTACCGACTTATTTACAAAAGTAGTACACTTGAAAACCCTATACTGCCACATAAGCATAATGATCCGAAGCATGCTTCAAAAATAGTTCAATAGTGGTCTCGAGAACAGAAAATCAATGTTATGGAATGGCCAGCCCAGTAATCCGATCTCAACCCGGTAGAAAATCTATGGGAGATTGTAAATTGGTGAATAGTTCGCGAGATGTGCAGGAATAGGGACGAGCTTTATATTTAAATCCAGGCTTGAAAAAGACATCCGAAGATCTATAATTTCCAATCTGATCGATGATTATTATTAAATGTGAAAATTTACTACGTAGTTGCTTTTGTTTTCGCCAGCATAAAATCGACATGGTTACAGTATTTTTATTTTTTCTTTTTTTTCTGCTCACGAACAATTAATTTTGTTCCTTTTATTTTGTTTTCGATGAAATGTAATGAAAAACATAATAAAATATATTGAAATTTAATCAGTTTTACTGCAGAATCAGTTTTGTTTTGGCCAACACTATATATTACGCATATACAGTATTTTATTATTTAGATTTTTTTTTGTGCAAATCGTGGCCGCCAAGCGCTTGTAACGTTGCGGTAATAGCTTACAATTAGAATATTGCAAATATTTTTTCAAGAGAAAGAAAAGATTTATAATTGAACTAGAACTTGAAAATGTTGGTAGGTAGTCTGATGCTCTCTCTCTCTAACATGATCTGGTGGTGACTCTTATCTCAGGCAATTTATTAGCTTACTTGTTCAGAATGAATGGATTTTATAAGCACACCCAATTTATCTTGTGAATTAGCATTTAAGCCTATATACAGTGAAGTGCAAATTAATAGGCACACTTCTGCGTCAATGTTTCAAAAGTTCCCAATTTCTGTGAGCGTTGAGTGAAACAACGCAAACTAACGGGATCTTGAGGTCTACTGTTGGCAAAACAAAAGACAGTTCCCTCTACCCAAATACTCTGCATATAATCCGATTTGTGTCATTAGCATGCAGAGAGTGGGTTGGTTTCGACTGTGCAAAATAAGGGACACTTAGTTTTAATTAAAAATTGCTTTATCTTTATTTTTTGAAGCCTAAATGGCACGATTATATGAATAAAACTACAACTTTTGAATTTAATAGAAAATAGTGTACAAGAATGGGTCGAGCACTGCATTGTATCATTGTAGAAGAGGAATCAAATAAAGGAGCTGCAAAATAACGGTTTTTCTTACCGGAAAATGGTTAAGATTCTTAAGTGTTCAATGAGAATGTTCGAAATCAAATGGCAATCTAAGTCAGAAACTCGACGAAGGAAGCCCAAAATGTTTGCCTCTCAGAAAAGGGATATTGCGATATGTGAAATTTTGCTTCGGCCAGCGCATTGGCACCTGTACTATACGCAGGCTGCTTATTTAAACCAATTTAAAAACAAGAAGCGAGAGAAAAATACCGCTGCTGTCAAAGGAGAATGTTGCAAAGAGGTTGCTTTTTGCAGAGGAACATTGCAGTTGGCCAGAATCGCAATGGCACAATATCCTTTGGTCTGATGAGACTAAAGTTAATTTATTTAATTCAGATCGATATAGTTCACTAGTGCGAAGACCACCCAATATGGCACATCGTGATTTATCAAGATATTGAAACATGGTGGGGGACTGCATTATGTTATGTGGTTACTTCTTCTATCAGGCCGTAGGCGACCTTCACAGAATTGAAAGCACTATGATAGCAGTGTTTCGCAGAACGGTCTTAATGTTTTAAGCTGATCTTCTGTGGCAAGAGGTCAAAGTAGCATTGGGGGGTGTGAAAGCGTCCAATAAAAATGATTTGTGGGCACACGTTAAGGCTGCGTGGAAAGCCATTCCATCTAGTATTTGCCAAAAACTGGTGGATTCGATGCCGCAACGTTGTTTGGCTGTTACCTCAAGAACAAAGGCTACTCAACGAAATATTGAATTAGCTATTCGATCAAATATTCCATTTATTATACGCTAATATCAATTTTCTCTGTTTTAACTGGGGTTCAGAGATGTTTTCAGCAAGAATTGATAGATGTCCCTATTTTTTTTCACAGGCTAAATAAGGGAAACTGCAACATTTTTTTTTATAATCCTTATGTACAAATGTTGGTTGCTTTTATAATCTTGAAGTTCAAAACAATCAATAGAAAATTTAAGCAAATCATAGCAATCAAGAAGTTCTTAGTTTTTCCGTTTTTTCCAAAATGCTCATGGCTGTCCCTATTATTTTGAACATCACTGTATGTACTTTCGTACGCAATTTTAGCTGGCAGTAATGGTTTGAAAAAAAATGAAGTCAAAACCAGCTCTTACAGAAGCACATAAAGTTGCACTTTGCCAAAGAACACGTGACATGGTCTAAACAGTGGAAAAGCGTGATCTTTTCGAACGAAACGAAAATGTTAACCTTGATGGGCCAGACGGTTTTAATTATTATTGGCATGATATAAAAAGTCCTGAGAAAGTCCAAGCGAAACTTTGGAGGTGAATCTTTGATGGTCTGGGCTGGTTTTACCTATTATTGCAGGACTCTAATATGCAAAATTTCTGGCCAAATGAAATAAGAAAATTATATTACTTTGTTGTAAGATGTTAAGATGTTTTGGTAGACTTTTGGACCATCAACCGGATTCAAATACAATTTTTCAACAAGATAATGCTGCCATTCATGTATCGCGGGACAGACGTGAATGGTTTTCAGACAAAAAAATTCAACTTTTAGAGTGGCCAGCACGTTCACCGGATTTAAACCCGATCGAAAACATGTGCTGAAATCTGTCTCATCGTGTTTATGCTGGCGGGCATAAATTTGCTTCATTGGAGGATTTATGCAAGGCCGTTACAACGGAATGGGCTCTAATTCCAGCTCAGCAGTTCAAAAACGTGGTTAATTCGATGCCAAGTGGGATTTTCGAATTTATAACCAAGTCTGGCGGTTGAACTAACTCACTATTAATTTATTTTACGTTATTCGTTATACTGAAATTTCTTCTGTTTTTACTTTACCTTGACTGCCTGTAATCGAATTTCGCAGTATAAATTGAGTTTCCTTTTTTTTATTTTGTTTAACTAAGTAAAGATATGTTTATTTGTTTTAGTAAATTTGTTTCTTTGCTTAAATAAATCATTTGTTTGTATTCAATTAATTTGTAAATAGTATTATAATTAAATCAACTTTGTTTTTAAATAAGTTGCCTTAATTGAATTTCGTTGAGTTTTTCCTTCAACTCTAAATTTTTCAGCTTTTCAAGCTTTTTCCCTGCGGTCAATGTTTTCTTCGAACAGGTTTTTTCTCTAGATATTTGATAAATTTACCACCATATTTGAATTTCTATTCTATTTGCATTGTCATCCCAATTGTGACGTAAAAACAATGCTTATCAATTTTTGTAGTTAGAAAGTGATGCCGAATTGATGTCCTTTAGTTTTCTAGGAAAAATAGAAGCAGCCATTTTAAGGAAAATAACGAGGATATGCATATGATATATTGGTATGTAAAAGTGGATACACAGGGTGTGGTTTTCAAGAATATGCTACTCATTAATGTAAATGTTTTTTTTTTACTATTATTAAACAGCTCTCCACATAGAATTTACTCCATTTTTAAAATAAAAACTACAAAAAGGCTTTGGAAACAAAATGGCATATAATCTAACAACAATAGCTAGAGAACAACCTATAACAAAGTTTAAAACTTTCCAACACATATCTCTTAGTTAAAATAATTATAATAGTAAAAAGTATTCACTCTCGCAAACAAAGATATGCATACACTAAATAAACTTCCACTAGATGAAAAGAATTTTTTCATGAATAAAAAATGCATAATAGATACATTTTCATTTTGTAAACATGCAGATTCACACATACATATTGAATGTGTGAATTGTATATTTCTTTTCATCTTTACTTCATTCTCTTTTCCTTCGATCTTCATTTCCCGAAGGTTCTTATGTGCTTTCTCTGATTTTTTTTTCTTCTTTAATTTCCTCACTGAAAATAAGTATAATATGTATTAAAGTATCATATGTATTTATATAAGAAAAAAAAAAAACAGTCCGAGTACTTTATTTTGAATAATGGATCGTGAACGAGCTTATGGATATGGTCAATTGTAAGTATAATATCTACATTCATCTGTGCAACCTATTCTACTACTGTAGGTATGTATTGTATGTGCATTTTCATTTCTTTCCTTCTTCAATTCTACCATTTGCATTGCTATTTTACTATCATCGCAATGAGATAAAGAAAAAAATACAGACGGTTACAAAGAAAATGCAAGAGGAAACATTGAAGAAAAACACTGATGACCAACCAGACCATCAATGAAAAGGAAAGAAAATAAAAACGAAAAAGGCGAGAAATAACCACTGGAAACTTCACCACACCCCATGATATTACTTTTATGTAATGAGGAAGGAGCCTTTAACCAAGGAGTACAGTTCTTTTATATTAAATTTATAAATAAACGAAAGAACTTTTTCTATTTCTATTTTATTTTAATAATTTGTACGATATACTCACATTTGTTATTAGAATTTAAATTTGAAATTTAATTAACTGCAAAAAAAAGTTATATACTTGCTTCAAGCCTATTTCCAACAGCTATTTACACTCCATTAAAGTGATTCCATCCTCAACAATATCGATCTAACGCATTCATCTCATTACACGTTGCATAAGTAAATTGCTACTAACATTCAACTTTTTTTTTTTTTAAACCTAAACCTATTTACAAGAGCATTGTTTAAGGGCCAAAAGGAACACACATTTTGGAGCAAGGAATTTAAACTTCCTTCGTAATAGCCGAAGATCTTTGAGCAAAGCCAAGTTCCCTACTCCTGTAAAAGTGGACTTACGAGTATGTATGTAAAATTCTGAGAAATAGATTAAAAAAGCGCAACTCCATTCATGACAAAATTTCTGTAAGATTATTGACAATTCTCAGTATTCTGTAAGGTCCAGTTGAAAACCCTGTTTGGCTGCGTAAAGGTTATTTTTTGTCTCATACCAAAAGCAAAAAAAACTTCACACTCGTTTCCTCAAGACTTCAGATCGAATTCAGTGTCATTCTTTATTCTGAAAATTGTAAAGGAAAATAATAGATCGCCAGAGATCACAGGTTTCAGAAATCACTCAATTCTACGGAACGTTCGTTCCAGCAGATCAGAAAACTGCCCTACAACACAATCTAGAAATCATTCTCCGTAATTTCGATCTTCATGCTTTTCTACAATAGAGGGAGGCTTTAGCAACCTCAAGTGTGAACCTATTATCAGGAGCACATTTTGAGAAGCGGAGCTGCAGTAACCAAATTTTGATGCTATATACGACAGAATCTCCATCAAATGATGGCTACATCGAGACACGACATAAACAAGAGTACTTCATTTCTCTGTGGTCGTCCTCCTCAAAGACCTACTTCTGGAAATAGAAAAATCTGAGGAGGAAAATTTGATTTAATGTACATGAGAATAGCATCAGGACCGAAGATTTTGACCTTGTTAACAAACCAGCCAAACATTAAGTGATCCTTTTACCAGGAACCATATAAATCCTATCTTTAATTGGCATAATTTGAGAGGTATCACCTTCGAACTTGCTAACAACAGGCATCGAGGTTGGGCACAAAGCGTACTTAGAAGTAAAATAGACTAAGGTGCACTAACAAATCTCTAGCGACTGTTTACAGCTGCAAAATGGCTCCACACAAGGCTTGCAGGCAAACATACCCCACCGACTGTACCCTTCGGTTACCAGACCGATACTCATCTGCTCGTAATATAATATTATGGTGGTCTGACTTAGCTAAAGCAAAGTGAAACTTTAGTAAACTCGACACTCAACACTGTTCACAAAAACCAATCTTTGAGAAAGGCAATATCCGGATGAGGCCCATTTCCACCTTGGCGGCTACGTTAATAAGCAAAATTGCCTAATTCACGAGATGCCAATGCATCGAGAACGAGGGGTTCATAGATTGAAGTTGTCATAATACCGTACTTTTTTGAAAATGAGACCAGAAAAATCATTACTGTCAATGCGGCACGCTACCGATAAATGATACACAATTTTCTGTGCCCGGAGCTCGAAAATACTGATACGGACGGCAGGATGGTGCTACGTGCCATACAAGACGCGAAACAATCGAGTTATTGTGCACGATGTTTCCTGGCCGCGTAATTTCGCGTTTTGGAGACGTCAATGGGCCGGTGTGACTTAACACCGTACACTTCATTCTTTTTTCTCTGGGGCTATGTTAAAAGCAAGGTCGCCAAAAGAGAGTCCCAATTATATGGAAGAGTGATTGAAAATTTCGAGAAAAAGATGAGGGCCTGCAATCAGATCCGAGGCGGTCAGTTGGGAGATATTGTGTTCCATAAATAATCTACATGTACCAACTTTATAAAGCAATAAAGGATTCACATTTATCTCAACAATTGTTCGTTTTATTCAAAACAACAAATGCTACACCTCTTGTTAAAACACCCTTTATATCGTAAGCTTTGCCAGGTGATGTCTACATATGGCTACTTCTGCTTGATATTTGTCAAAAGGCAATTTACAGCGAACTAAGATCAAGAACTTATTTAGACAGCTACATTATAGGTATTTTGAAGATTAGGAAAGACACGAAGATAAGTAGTATTAACAAGCATATGCATTAGTTTTTTCTTTACAAGGGCCATTCTTCTTCCATTAAGAAGAAATACAAAATTCCACGAAGCTATGATACTTTTTTCATACCCATATCAGAAATAAGCACACATACTATGTTATATAGTATATTATACAACTGATACAACTAACTTTCAGAAATTGGATGACATTGCTAAATCTTTTAAATCTTGTGACGTGAAAATAATATTCAAGTGTTCATCTTATTCTATGAGAGAAGCAACTTTACTTCGAGTAAATTGATTAACTTTTTAGACCCCGATTTCATTATGATCATGTGGCCATTTCGTGATATACTAAAATCGATTGTGACATCAAAAATATCTTTGTATAGCCTCACTGCGCTATTAGAAGGTTAGCAATTTAAATAAAAATAACAAGAGAAATTATATATGCTATAGATACATACATATTCCATTCTCAAATTTCAAGTCTTAACATTCCTGGCAATACGTAAAAAAGAAAACACATATTAAGAATTAATGTAAGAACTATCTTTAGGTTTCTGGTAAAACCTTGTATTTTCTGGAACTACACATGTACTCGCGTACATATTCGTATTTGAACACAGATCAAAATTCCAAACATCTTCTGATTTTGAAATCAACAAAAATATTCATAAAAATAAAATTTTTACTCGTGTACATGGATGTATAGTCAGGGGTATACAAAATTCTAACGAAAAAAAAAAAGTCAAGCAACTAATAATGGAATCCAAAAATAATATCCATTAGATACATTTTAGACTTATGTACTCGTGTATAGGTGGAGTGCACGTTTTAATGCACAAAAGAAGAAAAAAAAAAAAAGCAGTGAAGCTCATGTAAAAATATGCCACGACTCAAACTAAACCAAAGCGAAATACAGTTCTTTTTTACTATTTCTTCTTTTTCAGCTCGTTTATAGCTTATGTATACACAAGCTCACCTCTTAGATATACTCTATGATACCAAAGTGCTGCAGATAAAGATACAAACTCTATGTACAGGTACAACGAAAAGTCTACGTACGTATATTTGTATGTATCTATATTATGTGTACAAAACGAATGAATTTCAAATTTCTTGTACATTTTCGCCGATTTTAAAGCGAATTTCTCAATTCGATTTGAACCAATTTGTGTCTTTTCTGCCGTTGAAAAAATAGGAGAAAAAAAAAAGAGCTGTTTTGGTTGTGGGGTTTAGACGGGTGGCCAGTTGGATGAAGAGGGGAAACCACCACACAATGGCGACGAAAACGATGACTACACAAGTCAGACAAAAAAGAAGTAGAGGAGCAATGAGCAGAAAAAAACAGCCATTTTAAACATTTCTAGATATGTACATATAAATCTATATTATAGACAGTATGTTTTTATTGGGGTACATATGTAGGTAGATATCTACAGAAATATATCTATGTAGGTATATAAACTTGTCACCAAATCTTTTCATGAGAAGAAAATGGTGGCAGATTTTAGCCATTTTTTATTATCGTTTCTACAATTTCTGATTCTTTTCTGTAAATTGTGTACATACTAGGGGATGTATAAACATATCTATGTACATGTATTTAATGTATAAACCAAATAAAGCATAAAATTAAAATTTTTCTATTCTCAGATTTTTGCGTTTCAATTTATACTATATATACTCGTTGGTACATTGCTTCAAGTTTTATTTTGAACGATTTTTTTGTTTTCCTTATGCACTATTTAAGAGGATGATTTACTCTTTGTTTGCGTTCATTCTTCTCTATTTGCCTCATGTATCTACAAAGTATATCTATCTGTCTAGCAGATAGTTAACGATGAAGTTTATAGTGCGACGAAGCAGCTAAATGTGTCGCGTTTTATTCAATTGAATCTTACATACAGTAAACATGGCTGACTGAAGACGTCGATATTATGTACCCATGTACATATGGTATGAACATACAAGATACTTTGTATACATGTATTCTGAGTTTTCTTCCTTCTGATGCCTAACATAAGTAAACGGGTCATAAGAAAGTATGTGATATAAGAAAAACTTGATAGAAGCAAACTGACAAAGAAAAAGACGACGGAAAATAGTCGTCTTATCACTCTGAGAGTGCACCGATTTCGAATGCTTTCTCGAGGTACTCGTACATGTCACATACATATGATTTGAAAGATTGAGTTGCGAAGATGTAAGCACACGCACAGGGTGATAAAGGTAAATACTATCAAAGATGTAATTTTTCTTTTGTTACTCTTTAACAACTTTCATGTTAAACAACACCTTATGGCCGAAATGAAAAATAGCCAAGTATTTTATATCCATATGAATAGGAAAGCTTCACAGCTTCACTTACCAACATCAACTTTTTTGTAACAATTAGACGCTGCTTAGTTGTATACTCCTGGTTTGAGGATCGAAGAGACTTATAAACATATAAATACATACATATCTCTTTAAGAGTGAACTGGAAATCGTAGCCTCTTCACAAGGTTTTGATATCTACTTTAATTGGACAAACACAAAATCCCATGAAAAGAAAATCGATTCTGTTTTGCATCCAAAAAAAAATATATACCATATATTGTATCTTTTACCAATGAATCCTGTATGAAATATGTACATATGTATCGGGAACTCTATCATTCGCTGTGTTCAACACAACAAAGGCTTTTTAATCTGACAAATTCTGTATGGGTGGGTTTTTAGCTAACATCCTTGGTTAGACTAAACTGCACTTTTTGCAGTTAAACCGACACCGATTGGACTCAGTTGGTGCTTGTTACGAGTATAATAAAGCACTGAAGGGTTTTAAAACGAGTATTTATGTTCGCCAATTTGCCGAACTCCGGCTATCGATGATTTTGTTCCTAGGTTTTTTGCTCTTTTAAAGGAGGGTCTTTAATAAAAACTAAGGACAAAACAGATAGGTGTGAGATATAAAATTAATTCTGGTTTGAATATCAGCACATCATTCAAATGGCCGCCTCAGCTTCGTTGGCAGGGCTTCAAGTGGTCGCTCCAATTTTTGATAACACGGTCTAATATGTGCGGCGTTATTCCGGCAATAACATATCGAATGTTGGCCTCGAGCTTGTCCAAAATGGTTGGCTTGTTGGCGTAGACTAAGGACTCGACCTAGCCCCAGAAAAAATAATCGAGTGGTTTCAAATCGTATAATCGCGGCAGCCAATTGATGAACGCTCGCCGTGAGATGACCCAATCGCCGAATATCTTCTTCACAATTTCGAACGTTGCGTTGCTTGTATGGCATGTAGCGCCTTGGAACCATAGCTCGGATATATCGATGTTGTCGAGATCGGACCACAGAAAGCCAGTTAACATTGCTCTATACCTGAGACCATTGACGGTAACGGTGTCTAATTCCTCATTTCGAAAGAAATAAGGTCCGATGATGCCCTCATGCCATAAATCGCACTAAACAGTCAATCTTTGTGGATGTATTGATGCTTGGCCGAGCACTTGTGGATTGTGTTCACTCCAATAACGGCAATTTTGCTTGTTGACATCGCCGCTGAGCTAAAAATGGACCTCGTCTGAGAAGATGATTTTTTGGCCAAAATCCGAATCTCCGGCCAACATTTCCAGCGCCCAATTAGCGAACGCACGCCAACAAAATCTTATACGGATGTAGGCCCAAATCCAACCGCAAAATAAGCCGGGTTGACACTTCAGCTGATCGGCGTCGAATCGACATTTCTGGGTCTTTTTCGATACTGGCCGCTACGGCGGCTTTATATTCTTCATTTCGCACCAATCTCTGTCTTTTTGGTGGTTTAAGACCCAAAACTTTTCCACGGTGCGACGAATTGCCTGCACACTGAAGCCATGATGACGACCGGCCTCACGACGAAATTCACGTTGCGTGTTTACAACTGAGCCGGAATTTCGATATTTTTTTATAATTTCTGTACGTTCGCGGCAAGCGTAAAACGATGCATGATGAAATAGCAAACCTTCCTGAATATTTTGTCAGCTGGATGTTATTGGTTACTTTGACAGCTGTTGAATTGGAAAACTATCAAATTGAACAATTGGAAAAACTATCATTACTATCTGGTCACTCTATTTTTTTTTTTTTTAATATATGCATAACCTAGCTAGCCTCTGATACATTGAAACCGTATATTTTATTTCTGAAAAACTAGATATTTTGTTGAATAATTTTTTGAAGGAAAAAGTATTGAATCATCCACTGAAATTTACAAAACGTTTTTCGTTCGATCGAGTTTTGTAGATCGTCAGGTATTGATTTTACTCAGAATTGCGCAAGCAAATCAATAGTTCGTGGTCGTCTAGAAATGTAATATTTCAGCTGCAAAGTGCTGCTACTTCAAAATTTCTATGTGTTAGTCGTACACAATCTGCATCAAATTACAATACAAGGATCAGTCCCATTGATGCTAGCAGCCTCACAAGAGATCTGGTTTGATGAAGTGTGCAGGCAGGCACATAAAGCAAAACCAAAAACGCAGCTCGAAGCGGGTATGCATAAAAAATGACAACAGTTGCTCGTGAGGTTCACGAGAAAAAGAGGAGGTAAACGGATGAAAAAATGGCCGCTTTTAAGTAAATAGGGAAGCACTCCAGGAAAAATCTATTGTATGAAAGTTCTGCTTAAAGGTAAAAAGAAAGAAGACCTATAGATATAAACAAGAAAATTTAGCGCTAGAATCACGGTTGTTATGAAGCCTATGGAACAATCACAGACATCAGGCAGAACGAATAATTAGTCGAGACGATAAAAGTCAAGACTTTCAATGACTATAAGCATAAAGTAAGTATAGCAAGATCTAAATTTAGGTCCAACAAAGATCTGCTACTTTCATATGTGTTGGTAAATAGCATACTTATCTATACCAAGTCATTTCCAAAAATGTATGGATGATAAGTTGCAACTGAATACCGTTTACCCGATCCGCAAGACATTAGCATTACGTATAAAATCTTGTTTGCCGTATTTTCTGAGAAACCTGAAACCAACATTATAGGGGTCAATGATCTGATTGATCCCTATCAGTTCTGAATTGTGCCCGGAAACTCCATAACTAACCAAATATTAACCCTACGACAGATCCTATAATAAATTCAGTAAGCCCAGATCTATCCTTACCAAATCATTATCGACTTTAAAGGCTTATTATTATAACGACTGCCTACATACTCGTACATACATACGTATGTAAAAACGCGCTATACAGAGCCATGTATAGTTTTTTCATTTTTACTAACTCATCAGACTGCAAACGGACTATGGAGAATGCTCGCTCCGTAAATGTCGAAAACAAAAGGGGATCCCAACCAGTATCAAAGACCGTACTAACTGGAGAGGTTTATTGATTGAGGGAAGTCCAGGTCCAAACTGGGATTCAGCCCTAGATAATAGTTCATTTTCGTTCGTGAAACCTGATATCTTCTAAAAAAAAAAAAGACATAGGTAGTTCTCCTAACCTATGACAGAACAGCGACAATAAATTGATATGATAAGGTCTTAAGTTTTTGTTGGTTGGATATACAACTGATAGTATTATATGATACGTCTCTAGTCAATTCATTAATTAAGATCTTAAGTTCAAGCATATTCATGTGTAAATGTCTGATTCCATCTTTATTTCGATATTTGATTACTGATCCTACTATGTACATATGGGTATGAATATTTCTGTGGGTTGATGCCTGTATGAATTGCATGTTTCACAAGCACATAGTAGAGCTTCATATGGCCCGTAGGGCATCCGCGACTTGTACATTACATACCTATGAGTTCCTGAAATACAGTTTTCACTTTGCACACATTCTGCATAGTGTTCTGAAACTTTTTTTTTTATTTGCTTTGTTGATATCTTTGCTTGATGCTGCCTTCTTTCTACCCACATTACAACGCCTTACTGGATGTTGCAGCTTATTTCATAGAAAATTTATGTGTAAGTCTCTCTGTGTATGTTTTTTTCCTGCACCATTTTCTTTTTTTTAATTCCAGTTGGCGGATGATGGGATACATACATACGAAGAATTTTTATTTATGGTTGGTTCACATTGCGTTTTTATTTACCCCCTACACCCATCCCACGAGTTTCCGTATTTCTCCCTGTGTAAGCTTTGTAAAGCTCAAGGGAGTCATCGAGTTTAGGGGTTTTTTTTTTTTCTTTGTTGAGTGGAGGGTTGGATAATGTTGTGTTGTGTGTTGTATAGGAAGAGGGTAGAGAAGGATGCTTGAAAAGTGATGGCAAACAAATCCGAAACCCTGTGCATTTCTCCTTTTCTGCAAGTCCCTCTTCGCAACTTGAAATTCTCAACTCTCGAAAATTAAAGAGAAAATATTTTCCCATAGCGATTTTACTTCCGTTGTGCCATCATCATAGTTTTCGGGTTAC
The DNA here is from genome assembly GCA_963966105.1 of Volucella zonaria. Taxonomy (NCBI): domain Eukaryota; kingdom Metazoa; phylum Arthropoda; class Insecta; order Diptera; family Syrphidae; genus Volucella; species Volucella zonaria. The sequence goes on from OZ014532.1 coordinate 165,281,565, forward strand.
CGTTGTGTGTAAGGACGAGGACGAGCTTGGCCGGCGAGGTGGGGTTTTCAGTATTTTTGTGTTCGAGGGTAGGTTGAATGTTTATGTGCGAAGCTTACATTTAAAGCGTTAAAGATTTTTCCAACAACAAAAGGGGTGGAATGTGTAAGTAAAAACCGAATGATGAGTCGTATGATGTTGATGTGTATATACGTATGTATCTACGTAGGTAGGTAGATTATAGATATATATAGATATAGAGAATGTGTAGGTGGTCTAGTAGGATGTTGAAGGTGGTTTTGGAAAATATCAGTTTCTGGTTAAAGGTTTTACTCACAAAAGTACATAACAAATTGGTATGGTGTGCACGTAGAATACTTTGAATACATTCATATATATCTACAAATAGGCATACATAAGGACAATATGTATTTGGTGAGTTTTCAAAGGAAGAGAATAACGAAAATAGTCAGTCCTGCGTTTTCAATGAACGAAAAGGAAAAATTTAAATACGAAACACAAAATGTACCTAATGCAGCGACTCCAATAGGTTTACATTCACATGTACATGAATACGTTTAGTTCATAGAGACTTGTACATACATACATACATATGTACATGAATGTACCTATTTATGTACATTCGTACAACATATAAAACATAATCCGAAAATGGCAGGCTTAGTTTACAGGATGAGCTTATTGAATCTTAAATAATAATTTGAAGTGTCGACAAACATAATGTACTTTTATACATGCATGAATGCATATATTTATCTATGTACATACATATATGTGTATTCATATGCATCGATAGAGATCTAAAGTCGTTTTCTGTTAAATTAAAAAAGCAAATTTTCGTTTTTAACTAGATAATCTTAACTGTATTAAAGAAGCGCTAAACGCTTTAAAAATACGCTCTTAAACTGCTCGAAAATCTAGTTAAGACCTTGCTCGTATAAAGTTTTAATTTAGTTTTGAATTGAAACATTACTAAAGTTATCAAATACATAGAATGAAGGTTGCATCACCGATTTTATACATACTTAACATTTCTAAGCTAATATTTTTTTTTTTACCAATTTTTACTTCCCTGAAATAGGACCGTCTGGACATCTTAATGGACATATAAATTTAAGGTGAAATATTAATTTTTCGTTCAAGTTTTGCATATCTGTACACAAAAAGGGGCTTAAAAAGCGCGTTTCTGTTAAACGTTTACCATTGTATGCCTTCAGATAAGTAAAGAGAATAGCACTCCTGAGCCAATCTTTTTCAAATGCTCATATCTTTCGGATTACAGTTTTTTTTTTCTTTATCTTGGGTAATTCTCCAACAAATTTATGTGCACGGTGTCAGGCGAAATATGCTTCAAAAAATCGAATAACATATCCAAAAAATCGCTGAAGACCATTTGGCACAAGAATTTAGACATTTAGGATTTCGATAAAAAAACAATTCAGATGGCAAGTGAATCCACCCAATTTTGGATGAAATTATTGCTCTTGTTTTCTTCTTTTTTCTGCCTCCTTGATTCCAATAGATTCATCACTATCCTCTCCCTATTGTCGAAGTGTATATGAAAGCTTCAAAATAAATTCCATGCGCCTGATTCTTGCATATACTGAAAAAATTCCATATTCGTCATCGTTTGATTATCTTGATTGTTGAAGTTGTTTTGTGTTCTTTGAATATGGGACATAACCGTGTTGACTTTGAATTTGTTATTTCATTCAGAACTTTTCTGTCAATCATAATTAAAACAGAACTCGTGGTTGACAACTATCCCTATTTCGTCATTAACTTTATATTCAATAGCAATTGTCTTTTGATATCGTTGACTGTACTTTTTACGAGTTTTCCAGTTTCTTTTGCATATTGAAACAAGGGTTCGTTCCTCCAATGTTCACCGTTTGAACTCTTAAGACTTAGTGGAACAACTGGCGTATTAATTTTTTGCTTGTAGGCACTTTGCCCAAATTATCCAACACAACCCCACTTACTTTGTAATGTAAGAATTTTTGTGCAATTAATTCCCCCTCGCTTTTGGTTTTTAAAAGCCGCCTTGCAGTATGATCCATCATGTATGTTTCACTCTACCTGATATTTCAGTGATTGCTTAATTTCCTGGAACTGGCTCTTTTTTGGCTCTTTAGGATGGAAGAACATTTACTTTGGGTTTTCTTAGGGAACTTCTCAAAATTTTATACTCTTCTTTTGATAGACCTAAATCCATAAACAGAGCCAATGCATTCTCACTATTACACTTGATAGGATCCTTTGGTGGAGTAGAAACACTTTCTTTTATACTTTTGACTCGCAGTGGACTTGAGGCAGGAACTGCCTCGTTACACCAGCTTAAATCTTTTCATAATCCTTATTATACTTTATTGCTAAGGTATTAGAGAAATCTTCAGTGGGTATGTTTTCGGTAGCATTTATTAGTTAGTCGAGCCCTCAGTTATTGATTTCCTTGACCTTCATTTTGATGACTTTGATGTACCTATACTTGTTAAATCACACGTTACTTCTGTTCTTTTAATATCGATATGGAGACAAATTTCCTTGTTTTTTTCGAAATTTTTGCGCATAAATTGATGATAATATTTTTCAATTTCGGACAACTTTCCGCTGACAAATTTTAATCGGGCGGTTAGTAATCATTTTTTTCGGCACACATGAACTCTTTTTTATTCGAGAGGTTGACAAAAGTTTCTAATAAATTGTTGTATGAAGTGTACATTTTTACTTTCTAGCTAATATCTTCTAATACATTCGTTTGCTTTAACGGTTTAATTCTTTTTTTTTTTTACCGCGAATCGTAATCGTAATGGTAATCCCTGAATTGGTATCGTTTGACAATATTTTGTAACAAAAAAAATAATAAATGTTTATTACTCATTACAGAAAAATTAAAATTTGGATTTGAGTTTATAATCTTGCACAGCTGTACTGCTCCAATGAGAGAGAGAAAAATTGACTGACCTCTTCAAATAAAGTTTGTCTAGCACAAAGAGACACAGGTTCCCCCACCTGAGTTTTTAAGTATGTATTATATATATTTATTTATAAGTATATAGGAATTAATTTTCTGTTGAATTTATGAAAGACCCTTCCGGGCATTTTTTTTCCACTGCTGGAAATAGTATTTCAAAAAAAAAACATTAAATTAAATAGGTATAATAGCTTTAAATAAGTTATAAAAAAAAATCCGATAATTTTTGATTTTACAGATGAATAGATATATTACACAGAACGAAAAAGAATTTTTTTTGAAACCCTTTGCCTAGTTTTTACAGTCAAACTTAAAAAAAAAATAATTTTTTTTAAAAATTACCTAACTTTGACTGATTCTACAACCAAAACTATTGATTCAAATGAAATAATTTTTTCGATTACCAGAGCTCAAAACATTTGTTAATCCAGTGAATTTAAAAAATGCAAGCACTTTTGCCTAAATGGGCCACTGTGAGTAGTATATAATCGACTCCTAAGCTTAATACACGACTTAAAAAAAAATTTATATTTGAAGTAGTTTACAACACACACAAATTGAAAAAGCAAGAGCAGTTAGTTTAGACTACAATAATTTCAAAAAATTTTAAATTGTGAATACTCACATAGTATCGTATCATTTCTTAATAGTTTTTTTTTTGTTTTTTCTTGTAAAATTGTAAAAATTTTATGAAAAGTTTCAATTCTTACCTGAAAAAAGAAAGAAAAAGATATTATTAATATTGTTTTTTTTTTTTAAATCAATTAACATTAAAAATATGAATATATAAATAATATAACATAAAGACTGCATAAGTCAATTGCATTCCATTATGGATATGCAAATGTACCTATATCAACCCTGTACTTCCATTAAAATGAGCCTCACACCCACCTTCATACGAGAAAAAAAGTCTTTCGCAAGGATCACAAAAATAAAAAATAAAACACACCCGGGAGAAAATATTTTTCCAACACTCTTTAAAAATGAAAAACAACGAGATTCACCAGCAACCTTAAAGTTGGGCTTCACTACCACCACCAACTATCCATCGACCACTGTGTTGTATCCCCCCGATGACTGCGACAAGCCCCATTACCATCCCAACCACTAACAAAAAGGCAACTGTTATGCTTGAAACATATCTATCTGTACGATTTCTAGGACCTGCTCTGAACCCACTCCATAATCGCCCATTATGGGGTATGGCCCACGACCCCCTTGGCTCCTAAAAAAAAATATAACAAAAAATAAAAATACCGAAGAAGAAAATGTGTGGAACACAAAAAGAATGAAACGAATAAACAAAGTAAAAATGATAATAATAAAGAGTTTTATTCCTTCTAATTATCACTAGAGGGTGGACATGTTTTAAGGTTGGATGTTGACTACAACGATGACGTGCTAGCATTTAGCTATTCGCCATCATAGGCATACACAATACCACACCATCACTGGTTGAATCTGTGTGAAAAAATATGAGGACACAAATTTAAAGGAGAAATACGAATGTGTATGTAAATAAAAGAAATTGCAAACATATCCTTTCTATACCCTACTTTTCTATAGACAGTCCAAGAGAATGTTTTTACTCCTTCCAACAATATATAAAATGAATTCATAAACAAAATTCACCTCGTCCGTCGTTTTCCTTTTACCTTGGCTGGGGATAATTTACATGAAACGATGGCGTGAACCTTAACAAAGGACACGAAATGTGAAAGAGAAGGAAATTACTTGTTTGAACAACATGAAAAGAACAAGGACAAAGAGCAATAGAAAAACGAGGGGAAGATAACAGCAAAAAATAACAATAAAAAGGACAAAATAGGGAAAATGACTGATTTGCCATATGACACCAAATGTTGTAAATTGTGTATTATGGCGTATAAGACAGTTGTAACTTTATTATGACGCATTGATTTTTTTTTCTTCTATCTCTACAAGGGCGATCAATACAAACACATATAGATCTTAATAATTGTTTGGTAACTTTGAACAAGTAAATCAAAGAAACGTATTTATATTTATTTGTTAATAAATATAAGGAAAAATTTAAAAAAGAAATCCATATGTATGCACATATAACGCACATTAGTTCAAAAGGTGAAAAGCGTTTGTATATTCCTATGTCTGCTTAAATATAAGCTCGGCTAAAGTACCCGACAGTCCTCTTGTACTAAATCAGCCTCAGTATTAGTACAGGCTATCATGCATTTTCAAAGATATGACTTCTGTACAAATAATAAACTAATAAACTAATCAATTTTAGCTTGGAGGCAAACAAATGTTTATATTCCTGTTACTTTGAATACAATTTCATTAAACCTCCTATTCTATTTTCCAGAATCAACTCTAATGGTGGCCTTTTCAAGTAGTCAGAGATTTCTGAAACGGTCTTTAATCTTCCAAGATTAAATACTCATTGTACCTTGATTTGTCCGATTGAATTGCATATATGTACTACATGTTTATGTATAAAAGAAATATCAACCCTTTTCATGAAAGTAATAGTGGAGTGCCACAAGGTTGTCACTCAGGTGCCCTACTTTTTAGTTGTTATTTATACCTACACATTTATATCTTCTTTTTTTTTCGGCGTCAAATAAATACGCATGTCACATCGCATAAAATATTATGTCTTATGTCAAGCTCATTGCAAAATTATTAAGAAGTATTTAACAAAAGAAAGTGCAACCGTAAATAAGAAAATCCTTTATCCTGCACAAACATATATCCTTAAAAAAAAAAAGCATTGAATTGAAAAATCTGCAAAATGAACAACATTAAGATAACATTCCCCGTACAATATGACATAATAAGGCAGTTCTTAATATCTTTTAAAGCCAGATCTTCAAGAAAATATTTACAAAACAACGATTAGTTCAATTAGATAAAAATACATTCAATATTCACGTGTAACAAGACACCGTCGATATTCTCCGCATATTTAATGTTTTCACCTCTTTTTTTTTTACCTAGCATCTCACTTTTCAGCCACACCCAAAGAAGAAAAAAAAAAAGTATTTTCTTTCAAACCGATAAAATAGAACTCACGTCGAGTGTTGTACCTTCTTCAAAATAAGAAAAACAACACCCACCGACACAAAAGAACAAAAATGTTCATTTAATACGTATTATATAGCCAAACGTACATGTACAAATGTACACAAATACAAATATTTGTATGTATATAATATATATCTACAAATTTTGAGCCTTTTGCTGCCCTTCGCAACAAATATTCTCTTTAACCGAATTGTTTCCGAAAATTTTCACGAATATGTATCTGGGAAAAAATCTAATAAAATTACAGCTCACTGTCACTTCCCACCACCAATGCAAAGAATATAAGAACCACCAAAGTAGTAGCGGCAGCCAGCGCTAGAAAGGCTAAAGGAGGAAAAAGAAAACAAATATGCACAAAGGATAAAACGTATTTGTAACACACACAAAATGTCGAGAAAACAGCGGAGAATTCATGTGTCCATGTCCATGCACAGAGACTGTTCACCGGATCCCATTCTATCCCATACATAGTTCATTCGATGAAGCAGCACAAATCTACAACAAGTACAAGAACAACAACAAAAACTAAGCTCAATCATCTAAGTGGTGTACAGATGAGTACCGGAATGAGATGGCGGTTCCGGCGAGAGAAAATCACTCCTCGATACATACATACTATACAACAGAAAGGATACACTGGAATCCGCACCCGTATCAGCATCATCACCACCCCTAGCACTACACCATCAGCAGAAAGACCAGATACAATTAATTTAAACGAAATAATGCAACTACTCTTCATTCATACTCCACTCCTCCAGCTTTGTTCTAGCTCCATAGCTCCAATGGTATAACCTATCTTAGTTAGGAATTACCTTAATTCAGGAATCGTTTGCAACAACTTGGGCGTGTAATATTTGCGTTGGAGAATATTAATCCCTAATAACATTTTCCGAGGAAGGTCGCTAAAGGATTTTCCATGTTTTTTTTTTTTTTTGTTCGTCCTGTATGTATACTGGTTCTTCTTTTTGACATCACAACCACCACCCCCCACCACCACCCGTAGTCGTCCTTCGTTTTCGACGTATTTTTTTTTCTTCTTTTTTTCTTTTCAGTTTTATTTTATTTGTTAAGGAAACATCACCACCAAACCAATCTAGAAATCCACCATCATCCCACTTTATCTTCTTTTCATTCTCTCTTACAGTGGCTCCCTCTCTCTAGCGCATAAATGGCAAATCAATATCTGAATTTCGATGTTCAAATGAAGGATAAAGCAATATAAAGCCATCCGGGGCCTCAACTTATTTAAATATGGCTGAAACAACAATTCTGACTCGTTCTCCCAGATCGAAGACATATGTGTATCACTCATTGTACATACTCCCATACTATATTCATATATAGTGGAGGACGCATTCCAACCATATATGCATATTATACATACATACATACGAGTACGTAGTACCCATAACAACTACCGAATCTGAATTGTGTGTGGAGGCACAGCCCAAATAAGGTCGTCGAATGTCACGGGGACACGAAAGGTACGACTCTAGTGTACCTCCGAAAACTAGATAAAATAGAATTATCCAAAAATACACACATTTAAGTGGTATTAATCAGACGAGCAATTGAAAATGATTTCTGAGAGAGATGCAGAGTTTTAGATACAGCAGCAACAGCAAGGGGACTAGCAACTAAACCGAACGGAGCGACCGCTCTCGTTTAGGCCAATTAATTTGTATATGAATGGGATATAAGTGCGAATCCAGAAATCGATTTATGGGATAATTTTATACTCGTACCTACCATATATGGCAGTAAGATTATTAGGTATGTTCTCGTACCTACATACAGTAAAAAAAAAATTAAACAAGACTGTTTCGGAATATAAAAGATCTGCTATTTTACTGCTCTGCACCAATCGTTTAGTATACCTAAATGTTATTCTTACAAATATTAACATCATAGAGGTATTCAAAACGTAAATATGATTTTGCCCTACTTGATTTTTTTAATAAATTGTTAAAATCACATTACATCGTTTTTTTAATGAAAATAATTAAACCTTTCCGATTATAGTTTCAATACATATCATGTTTAACACTTGTCTCATATGTTGTCTTTACGGACAGGTTTTAGGAAAATAAAAAGCATCCTTGCGGGTGCATCTCATATCCATACACATACTTATATATATGTACTTAGTTATGTACAAATTTAATTTATTTCAATCAATTCTAAATCTGCTTTTCTCCCTTTACAAAAACAAACATCAAGTTTCCTCGATCCTGTTTCTTCCATCGATCTTTATCCACTGAATTTGAAATAGATAACTAACGAAGTGGTCCTGGTTTTTTCTATTTCACAAAAAATTTAATGAGATCCATTCCAAGAGGTATGTATGTATGTATATCTTTTTCGAACAATTAGTGGAAAGTCTTAGATTACAGATACTTAACATAAATGCATGGCTTACAATTAAGCAATTTCGTGGAAAGATCTTGCTTTAATTGTAGCTAAGAGTGGCTGTAAAAACACGTTAATTTCTTATTCTATTACAAACTTTTTTTTTTCTTTTTGGAAAAAAAAAATGGCAGATCCCAACGTGGAACCCTGTGGAACCTCACAGTTAACTACGAACATAAGTTGATTTACTATACAACATAAGTCTTTACACATGTGCATATGTATGCATTTTGCACTTTTGTTGGAAAAAGAATTCGTTGCATTGGGTATTTTTTCACCACACTACTCATACACCACACCACAGTACGAGAATATGTAGGTTCACTCCACTACAACGTGGATGCATATTTCCGTTTCTACTGCGTCGCCGTCAATTTTGTTGTCGCGTTACCGTAGCCTTCTTTATTTCTCATTGTAGCGATAATCATTCCCAAAAAAGGACTTTAATAAAATTCCAAGCACACGCACAAAAGCGAATAAACCAAAGCAACCAACAACAGCAGCAGCAGCATTAAAAAAAAATGGAACTTGGCAACAGCCAGCGAAAATTTTCCCATCTTGTTTGCTCCTCATATAGATGTACGTCGGTATTAATATATGTACATTGTATGTAGATGCCCATGTTTGTTTGTACATAAAGCCCCTACTCCCATCTGTAGTTGAAGTAGTGTAGTATCTTCATCATATGCCGCACATAGCTACTCTTAATTTTTCCACAGTTTACATCGTAGTTGTTTTTGGTGATACAGCTTCGATTCACATTCTACATGCATTCGTACATATACTCGCACACGATATACCAAAATAAACATAAATGCAGTACACTGAAATACGGAATGGTTGGAACGTCTGACAGAAAAGACGAGAGGCTTCTAGGACAGAAAAAAAAGTAAAACAGAAACGCAGCAATACGGCATTATCACATTTTAGTCCCCATTCTCATCCCACCTAACGAAAAAAAAAAAAAAAAACCTTCCTCTCCTCATAACAGTTACAGAAGAGGATAACTGAAAAGCTTCCGTGGGTGCTGCATATAATACAAACATTCATACATACTCATCCATATGTATGGATATATTTATGTACCTATAACCAAGTACATATGTATATATAGACACTTTATCTGAAGACCTCTCTTAATGCTCTACATATACCTACTTCTACTGTGCACCAGTAGGCAGCATCCCCTAGAGGTATAAGCTTTATTCCCGACTTAGGACGGTTAGTACGGCGGAGTTGACTATAGAACACACATTTCGTTATCATGATTCATCGAATGACTGTGGCAGCAAATACGCATTTCTCACCAAAAGCTAGGTTGCTGCACTTGCTCCTACTTCTGTTGTTGAAATTTGTGCATTCATGCAGATATCCTGCTGCTTGCCAGTTGTATATTCGTATGTATATATAACCTATGCACCTGGGTTACCTTGCTCTTCGTATACTACATAATGTGTACCTGCACATTTTTTATTTTACTTTAATTCCTTAGAAAGCCTTCTTTCTATAGGCAGGTGTAGTTTTACCTACAATGTCCCTTATATTACATTGATCTAGTTTGTACCTGGTAGAAACAAATATACCATTTCTGATTTTATTAATGTTTTATGGATGTTCCTCCTTTGCGTTCAAAATTAGGAAGGAGCTTAAACCCTGAATTGGCATGGCAACAGAAATTCATTTCAATTTAACTCTTATAAATGTCGGGACTGCCAATAAGCTTTTATGTACTCGTACGAGTATACCTATAGAAGGGGACTGATGATTGAATATTTTGTTAAATAACTATTTACCGATTGTACATTATAGTATATTCCAAGTAAATTCAAAAATATTTCCTTTGTTTTGACTAGAATATGCGAGTAAGATACGTAAATACATACGTACATAAGTATGTAACATTAAAATGATTCATACGGCTTAACATATACATATACCGACGAATGGATCTATAATTATCTTAAGAGATACTTTTGGATTGTGTCATTACATTATTCATGATCAGTATTGTCACTGTCTAATGAGTCAAGTTGCATTTAAAGAAATTAATTTTGTTGAGTACCCCAAGGTTCCAAACTAGGGTAGAATATTTTGTTCGGTAATATCATGTTATGGTTTTAATGGAGCGGTCAAAAATGTTTGTGTACTCGTAGTTGTAACAAGTGTCGGTTTTATCAGTCTTAAAATCTGGATTTCCTAATAACGCGGCCGTTGAAGCAATCGCTACTAGATCAAGTTGGCCAACACAGTCCTCTGGTCTCAACCTGATTCAGAATTTGTGGAACGACATTGACATTGACCTGCTTTGCGCGGAAGTTCAGCGAGCTTGGAACGCGTTACCACTGAAGAGTCGTTAACCTCATCGATGGGCCGCCAATATGCTGCTGTTATAAGAAATAAGGGTTATCCCACAAAATATTGACAATTCCCTTTTCTATTAAATTACGTTTACTATAGTATTAGTTGTCGTTAAGACTTTTTTTTTATGGATTTTTATATATTAATGAAGTGTGCTATTTATTCTGCAGGACAGAATTTAAATGTAAGCGCAATTTTTCTCATTTTCGATTAACATATTGTACTTGTATAATTAAATTTTAAAATTTAAAGCACCCTGGTAGCACTGAGTTACAGAATATTTTGAAATTAAGGAATAAAAACGCACATGTGCTATTTATTTTTTCACCACTGTATACAGTGGTAAACATTCTTTTAAACGTACTGAGGTATTTTTCGTAGTTTTGACATCTATTTTTTAAGAAGTAATTTACGAACATCTCTCTTTCTAAAAAAAAACGCCGGCACAGGTCTTCCGGTATTACTTTGTGCTGCGATGGACTTTCTGTTTTGTGGCACATTGCTGCACAAGCCGCGGTTTTGTGCGATAAAATATTAATTAGATACTTTTTGATAGGTTTTGTTGCCTAACGGTAAGACAACAAAGTTTGGCAAACATGGGAAAACGAAAGCGATTAACAGCTGAAGAAATTGAACAGATCAAATTTTTAAGGTCACAAACCCAGATTTAACTTTCTAATCGAGATAAAAAGATCGGAGGCAGTTGTCTACAACTTTTCGCAGAAAGGAGAAAATTATTGGAAAAAGAGAAAAACGAAGGGTAACACAAAGCTCACCCTCCGCCAAAAAGGTCAAATAAAATCGGCTAAATTGTAGGCGAACTAAGAGATTTACCAATCACAAAACAACACATTGCCAGAATTCTTCGCGAATCAAAATCTGTTAAATGGAAGAAAATGCAGGGAAAACCAAGGCTCACATCTGCACAAAGAGAGAAGATTGCGATTGGCGAGACGTAATTTTTTCGGATGAAAAAAAGTTTAACATAGACGGTCCAGACTGTTACAGTTGGTACTGACATGATCTGTCAAAAATTAGTGTGCCCTGGTCAAAGCGGAATTTTGGCGGTGGTAGTGTTATGATATGGGAAAATTTTGTCTGTAATCTAAAGTTGCCAATTTGCTTTATCGGTGGTCTTGTATCCTTTCATGATGAACAACACCAACAGCAGTTCATTTTCCACTAAGATAATGCTGCAATCCATATTTCGAAAGAGTCGAGGGACTGGTTTCGTCAAAAAAAAACATCACTTTCTTGGATTGGCCGGCTTGTAGTCCCTATTGCAGTCCCATCGAAAACCTTTGGACTCTCCTTGCTTCCAAGGTTTATGCAAATGGAAGACAATTTATTTCTGTTTCGGAACTCCGGCAGTGCATTCTAGCATGGTGGCAAAAAATCCAGGTGACCTTAAAAACCTCACAAATTCAATGACAGACAGAATATTTGATGTGATAAGAAGAAACAAAGGCAACCACACAAAATACTAAATTTAGTTTTAGAAACATCAAATAACGATTTATACGGTATTTCATAAAGCGTGTTTAAACGAATATTTCACTCTTTTTCGCTTTTATTCGATTTTTTTAAATGTTCAATTTATAGTTTAAATAAATGTATTAAATTTTAACTGTAGATACCTAGTTAATAATTGTGCAAATGAATCTCAAGCGAAAGTCAAGTTTCTCACGGGATTATCGGATTTTTTTCTCAAAACTGTATGTATACTCGGTATCATTTAGTTCAACAGGCTACTTACTTATTTTGATAGTTTTCTCAATGCTGAGGAAAGTGCAAAGTATTTTCATTTACATATTATTTGGCTCATCACTTAAATATTTAAATGGCATGTACATAATCATATAGAAAAGTATTGAATCGGTTTTACGAGAATTTCCGAAAAATACCCATAGCTGAGCGTTTGCAGATCTGAATAATTATGACGAGCAAATACTATTTTTTAGCTAGAACTTATACTTACATGTATGTTATGTACTCGTACGTAACACTTTATACCAGGAGGAGTTATCAATAAGAATGTTTAAATGAGAGGAAAGTTCATAAACACCAAAACTATTAAGTACACCCTATTGGATTGAACACAATTTGTCCACAATGGTCATATAATAATAAATCCTGCTGAATTTCAGAGCTTTTATTTTTAAAAAAACAAATTGTTGCTTTGCGGACTGCAATTACACCTCGTAGAATTTAATGCGATAAAATTTCTTTTCATTCATTCATCCTCCAATATCCGTAATAAAATATTTTTCCTTTAAGTGATCCCTAGTTATCTCTTGATTGTGGTTCACTATTCAGCTTCAAAAAAAAAACATGATTTGAAGGATAAGCGATTCTACCCTCTTACACAAAAACTAGCAACTGGCTGACAAAAGTTTCGAAATAAACAAACTAATCATTCAGTAAAGTCTCCCAGTATTATTGATATTCCTTACGTTATCCTAAACGCTAAATGGGCTAAGAAAAGATAGTGACTCATTAAGATACTATCTGCTCTATGAAAAGAATGTAGACTTTCTTAAATGGGCCCATATTTCATTGTTTGAAGTAATTTTAAGGCTTTTGCTCCCAGCTGCATAATGAGCCTTATCTTTTCAATGTATTCGTATAGTGTCGGGGTGCTCGAGCGCTGTACAAATAGCCAATGATATCGCTTAGTAATTCTTGCATGGATATGATCACATTTATGCACGTCTTTCCTTTGGCTGGCTAATAATTTTGATAACCCTAATAATTTTCAAAGGTCCGGTCCCAATGACTTTCCTTTTTTTTTTATTTACAAAAGCTACTTGCTTTATGTTTACAGCGAAGACAATGGCAGAGGATCTTTACTTTGTACGCTGCATCGTTAAATCTTGCCAGTTTAGCGTCGCAGCGTGGATTCTTCATTGTCAATTTATACACGGCGATAAGTTTATTCGACATACTGAAGCTAGGCATGGTTTTGTATACATAGCCATTTAAGCCACTTTGAATTAGATTTGAAATTCTTGAGTTTTTTTTTTAAAGGGTTCTCCGTCGGTGAGTCCCCCCCACCGTTTAAATAATACAGAGAGAAACTAGTCAGAAACTTACATATATGCAATTACTATTATTGGTATTGTTTTTATGGATTCGTTTTTTATTGATCTGGCAAATGATACTGAGGCTCCATCTGGTGTAGGTTTAATTGAAAAAAAATTGCAGTTACAAATAGTCCATTCGAATAGATACGAATACCAGGCTCCATTGTAGATTTCTATTTGCTAATCCTTGATGTTCTTAGGAAATGGGGATGGTTTATCGGATGCACGGAATTTTTGGGCGTCATCGTTTATGTTTCTGCCGCACAAAGAACAGTTGGTCGAATTCCTTCTAAATTCTCAGTATCGTCTGGTGATCTATTACTAGGTTTCATGGGTTGCCTCAGCATAGTTCTGTTCACAACAGTGGATAAGCTTATGTTCTCCTGTTCTTCTCTGCTTGCAGAAGCTTGCATGTTATTTTCGTCCTGTTCGACGTCCATATTATTATGCTCATATTAGAACAGATGAGAAAGCAGTTCAAAATACCAATTATATTCGTATCAACTACTGGACTTCGAACATTATAGCTATTATAAAAGTTCTTGCTTAGCCTGCACGGTATAATTCGATTTAAATCAGTTGGCCAGCGAGCCACATGTGCAGAGAGAGCAAGGCACAATTTTTCTTTTAACGATCAATTGCGTGTATTTACTGTTATAAATTTCCCTTTTATTTAAAAATTTTAGTTTTTGTGAGAGCAAATTTAAGAGGACTGCGCAGTAGACTGGCCAAAGGATTTGAAACGAGCTATATCATGCTTCAGGAAGAAAGAATTCTAGGTAGGTAGGTATATTGTTAAAGCTTTTCATTTAATGTATGATATTATCTAATACGTAAAACTTTGACTTTATAATTTTTTTTTTTTTTTACTTTGACAGATGGAAGAAAAATATTACAAGAGTGAATATTTTCAGCGCCGTACTACTCCAAAATCGATTTTTCATCCTTCCTTTTTCACCACATATACATATAGTATCCCGTGTCCCCTTATTGTAATTTAAGATAATTTCGTTTCATATAACTGCTGCTAATGCTGTCGTTCGTTGCTGGGTTATTTTGTTTGTTTCTAGTTTTATGATGACGTAAATGTCGCTCACACCCATCCAAAGTGCAATTGTTGTTTGTCGTCGGCTTTATCTTTGTTTCCTTCGTATTCAAACACTCCCTTACTTATATTCGCCCCCCCCTTTCAGTTCCGCTCTTATGTCATCCCCCTCCATTGACTGCTTTTAATTTATTGAACTTTGCTTTTTTTTGGTTTTAATTGATTAAATCATTTACCAATATGGCCACGACGAATATCGTCGTCAGCAACGGACAACCATATACCTATGTCTGTGTCTTTTATTCTCGTGGGCCTTACAAATTTCTTCGTGTCTTCCTCATCATCATCATTTTCATTATTATCACAGGCAAAAAAAAAAAAAAAAAGTCAAATGATTCGTATATATATATACGAATGCGACACATGTTTTATCACCCATATGAGAGATTGTGCTCACAGTTGAGCTTAGCTAAATGTCGAAGATTGTGTGGAAGTAATCGTACATACATACATTTGTAGGTTTGTTTGGACGTGTATATGTATGTATTTTTAATTTTTTCACCCTCCTTCATTTCTCTCAATTCATCGTCCATATAAACATGATACATAGTTCTTTCTAAACGTATGATATACTCGCCGAAGTATATGTACATACATACCTACATGTATCTACAACAGTAGTGGCTAAAGAAGAAGAACTCCATCATGTACCAGCAGCATTTGAATATAAATTATATCATGAAATAGCGTCTGAATAAGATACCTAAATACATTTAAGAGATGTAAATGGACGACAAGGTCTAATTAAAATGAACAAACACCGCTGCCGTAGCACTCGGTGAGTAGTGAAATAAAAGCAGCAGCAGCAACAGACAACAGCAAAGAATCTATATATGGAGAAGTCATCATTTATGATCATCACCTCGATAAACATTTACATACCTATCCAGAGTGTATACATACATATGGATGTAGCTACTTATATATGCAGTACTGTATATAACAGACGTAAGCACTCGTAGCCACGTAATTCAAAATTGTAGAAATGAATTCTTTTTTTTCGTTCATTTGTTGGTTTATTAAAAGTATCTCAACTGCCGGGAACATCGCGAAAATATCTGCAATATATTTTTCGTTTCTTGTTTGTCAATTTTCCAGTTTCTATCTTTACATATGTACGCACGTATATATATTTGTTGTTTTATTGTTAAATCAAAAAGGCAAATAGCTATATATGTATGTACCTATGTGTGTAGGTATATACATGCGCTGTATTTACTGTACATATATAAATAATAAATGAGAATTTTAAAACTAAATAATTTTTGTGGCTATTGAATATTAATCTAACGCTTTTAAAATGTTTTATTTATTTGTACAGTGTGCTCATGCTATTTACCTACATACATATACATATATTGACATGAAATTTAGCTTATTATATATAGTTTATCTAAATTATAATTACATTACGCAATCGTTATTAGTTACTAGTCTCTTTGAAGTATCTAGTACATAACTTAAAAACATGACGTCAATTTATCCTAAGAATACAATTATTTATTTTCAGCAACACGGGCATATGTACATATTTATTGTAGATACGTACCTATGTATACCTCCGACATATTTGAAAATTCAAAAACATCTGTTAGTCATTTTATCGTTAGAAATAGGTAGGTACGTACCATATGTAGTTTACATTACATTCAAATCTTTTGCTCTACCTGTTAGAAATTTGAAATTTCACAGAAAAACCTCAAAAACAATTAAAGATTAGCAATCAAATTTCTATTGTCATAGATCATGGTTTCACTTAAAAAAAGAAAAAAAATTAATGCTGACATCTGCCGGTTGGGAATTTACAAACAAGAAAAAGGAAAATTTGATTGCGAAAGCAAAATGTGTTCCTTCTTGTTGACACATCAATATATCTGCTTCAGTTAAGTAAAAGTGTTGGTAGGTATCCTATTTAGCAATTTTAACAGAGTTTCCGCTTAAATTTTTCTACATTCCGATCGCAATATGTTTCACAAGCATTCAGTGGAAGTTGGACAAACCATTCAACTTATCGCACAAAGGCTTAATGGGATTCAGACCCCGAGACTGTGGTGGCCAGATCTTCGTGGTTCAAGCATTCTCTGCAGAGCTTGGAGCAGTCCTTAGGTTCAATTACGTGTTGAAGATAAATATATGACAGCAACTCGTTTTCAAGAGTATACGAGCTCCTTTCTTAATATTCCCCTGGCTTTGAAGATGTTACCAATAGTTTCTCCGCCAAAACAACCCTATTTTACTAAAGGCACCAAACACGGATCGGATGTTCATCATCATGTTGAAGAAGACTTCGAGCTTTGTTTCATTACTCCACAGAACTTTGTTTCAATCGCTTCTGCTACTGCTACTTATAAAAGGGTTTTCACGTAGCTACTCGGCCAATGGGGTTTAACAGTTGAAACACAGACGTGTTTTCCTTGTTACAGATTTCCTTATTTCCAGTGCATCTTCTTATCTTCAACAGTGTTAGTGGTTTTTGACTACACCGTTGACTTAATGTTTTTTCCCCCTAATTTTAAAGATTTACGATGTTTTTCAAACTTGAATTATACTCCGTTGTTCATTAGATGCGAGCCAATTTGCTTCTTAAATGAAAAGACAACTATGACTCTTATTTTTAAGTTGGAACTTAATTGATTAATTATAAAATCAGATACCATGCGAAAGTTCTCTACGGCATGAGTGCTTATATTCTAGCAATTTCACGTTGAATGTACGCCCTCTAGTTGCCTAAAGTTTCCGACTTGGTGTATGTTAACCGGAGGCTTAATGTAAGCTCGAAGCTGTTAATTCGCGCAAGCGATGCGACAACAGACAGGAGCATTTATGGTGGTACGACGATCACGGAATTTTTGCATGCGCTGTGTATCAAATCCACCGTCGTATTGAAACTGCATTACCTCCCAAGTCTTCTGGTTCCAATTTATATCAAAACAAAAAAAATGGTTAACATAGAGCGTTAACGGTGTCTATTGTAACTGAATCGCAGGGATCATCTCAGAAAAACACCCTCCAGAAGTATCAGGCTGTTCACTTGACCAAATGCGGTAATTTTGCAACGAAAGTATGTAACTAAAATATGTGGTTCGTCACTGAGGATGATTTTTCGGTGAAAATTCGGAACTTCTTCGATTTTCAATATAACCCGCGAAAATGCAACGGTCGTTTGGCATTAGCTCTTGCGTCAAGATCAATACATAAAGCCTAGACTTTTCGCAAAATACGCCAGCTTTTGAAAACGACGCAGAGTCGATTTATTGCGGTTTTGACTTACAGTCACAATATTCTTCACTCACTACCATTTCGCTGTCTCACAGGTACGGAAGCATTGCGGAGTGAATAAGTCGATTAACTTTTTTTTACTAAACTTATTTGGTTACCGGTACGCTTATTAACAGCCAACAATTTAAGTTATCGGTGGTAACGTAGTCGTAGCTGATCGCGAATTTTGATGAAAAAATTTACATGATTTGTGTACGTATATATATTAATTAACATTGCTTAATTTAAACAACGACACCATTTTGACTGATTACTTTTTCTTACAAAAATTGAATTGAAACTGAGAAACCTCGCAATTGAAACACCAGTATAACGGGAAACCAAAAGTAAGTTATCACCTTCAAAGTATTCCCTATTAGATATTGTGCCAGCGCTTCTTCCAGTCCCCGAAACACTTTTGGAACTCGATCTTTGGGATAGCATTTAGTTCTCTGAGCGATGCGCTTTTAGTCTCACCTATGCTTGAAAAACGACGGCCCTTTAAGGTTCTATTTATTTTTGGAAAGAGGTAAAAGCCATTTCGGGTGAATATAGAGACTGGGGCATTACAGTGTTGTTTTTCGCCAAAAATTCGCCCATAAGCAATGAAAAATGTGCAGGTGTATTATAGTGATGCAAAAGCCATAAATGGTTTCGCCATAAATCCGGGCGTTTTCTTCGGATTGCTTCCCGCAAACGGTATAGGATTTTTAGGTAGTACTCCTTATTGATCGTTTAACCTTTTGGCAAGAACTTATGGTGCACTATGCCGTTGAAATCGAAGAAAACAGTGACCATAACATTCACATTTGACCGCACTTGTCGAACTTTTTTCGGTCTTGGCGATCCAGAATGCCTCCACCACTTCGACAATTGTACGAAAATCGCCACTCGTATCTTAATTTCGACGTCATACCCGTACACCCATGTTTCGTCACCTGTTATGGCACGTGTCAATAATTCTGCATAATTTTTAACTTCATTTCGTGACCTCTGAGCAACTTCCATTCGCCGTGTTTTTGCTCGAAATTCAACTCGTTTGCTGTTACACTTTTAATACGAAAAACATTCGAAAAAATTTCATGGCATGAGCCAATTCATATGCCACTTCATCACTGGTTGTGATTCGGCGATCGTTCATAATCATTTCTTTCACTTTTTCCGCGTTTTCATCGGTTGTTGAGGTGCGCCTAGAACGCTCGTCATCACTTGTAAACCCTCGTTTTACTCATAGCGGACTCACCAAAAGCAATATTCAACATTTACGTTTTATTCTGTTTTTATAGCAAAATTTAATGCAAATTCCCTGATTCATTTTTCCAACAAATCAAAAATCGCCACTCACAAGCAGACCCACATAACCTTCTTTTCAATTGATGATTGACCAATCACCCAATATTGCTACCAGTGTTTAGATGAGTTTAAGGTAAGATAACTACTAAAAATTGCGCGAACCCGACTAATCAACCCTCGAAATATAAAATTTCCCGTTAGTTTTTGAACACACCTCGTATGGACGTAGGTATATCTACAATATGTTCATATTCATACACTGCTACGCATTAAACATTCCATCTGGAAATTTTTTGCGTCTTTTAGGAACAAAATTGCGTACAAAACGACAAGAAAAATGAAAAACATGTACGTAATACAGATTTGTACATTCTACATATGTATGTTTTACATCCATCCATACATATGTTCATTCGTATTCCAATGCATATGTGTTGTGGACTGCAATTTAAAATCCAAAGGGAAAACTAGTTTTGTCTAATGTACACGGCTGTGTATGTACAATATATCTATCAAAGAAAATTTATTGTTGCCTGGGCATGTAGGTACTATCAGAATTAGTTGTGCGTTTTACTTACATACCTATATCATATAATTTATGAATAGTAAGCAAATAAATATAATACGTGTCACGCGTTTAAAAGAGAGAAGAAAAACAGATTCCTGCTCATACGTATTCGTATGCTAAACAAAAGAATACTTTCTTATATAATACATACAACATTGACGTACATGTATATTTTAGATACATACCTAAAAAAAGGATATGACGAACATATCTATTAAGAGGGTTGAACGATGTGGACAAGAATTAATTACGCATTTGAAAATTCATTCAAAGGAACACTCTTGTATAGCCATTTTCATTTCCTTTTATTTCTTAATCAAATATTTCGTTTCTTTTTGAAGGTTTACTTTTCTCTTTATAAAAACAGAAACAAAAAAAAGAATATTCGCATTGAATTTATTTTCTTTTACCACATAGGGTATGTATCTTGCGGTTATGATTACACAATCAAAAGAAGGCGAGTTGCAATAAGTAAAAAGCTGCTGGTTCGAAAACAGTAGTGATTTAATATCGTACGAGAGCATATTGATGAGTACCCGAGATGGAAGATAGACGGGGCTACTGATCCAAAATGAGTGTACCATCATTTTGTATAACCTCTTTCAGCCCGCCTGTCAAAATTTGCCGACAATCCGAAGCTTAGTTTTGTTTTGACACCCATTTGAAAACATCGTGTTAGTGTTTTTTGCGACCATGGGAAAACAGCAGTATCGCTCTGTGATCCGATTCTTGTTTGAGTGGCAAAACCTACAAATAAATCAAGCCCATTCTCGATGGTGTATGGGACCCATTCACCTTCCCGTACAACCGCTTACGATTGGTTCGCAGGTTTTCGCCGTGGCCACACGTCGATTTTTGATGAACCGCGCCCAGGTGGGCAAAAACGGTTACCACAGAGGAAACCGTGAAAAAAAATCCATAATCTCGTATTGGCGCAGCGCCGAGTAAAAATTCACGGGTGGCTGAGATAGCAGGCATCTCAACTGAACACGTTAGCCATATCCTGCAAGAGATTTTGGGCATGAGAAAGCTGTCCTCGCGTTTGCTCACACCGGAGAACAAGCGTAATCGTGAGACCACTTCAAAGACGTGCTTCACCCTGTTTAATCGAAATCCGTGTAGTTTCGTGACCGTCGCTGGGATATGGATTCATTGGTACACACCAGAGACAGAGACCAAAGGACAATCAAAACAATGGGTTTTACCCGGTGGACGTGCTTCAAAGAAGGCGAAGACGGTGCCTTCGGCCGTAAACTTGTCAAAACAAAACTAAGCGTCGGATTGTCACCAAATTTTGACAGGCGGACTAAATGAGGTTATTATACTTAATGATGGTACACTCATTTTGGCAAGACAAATTCCCTATGAAGGTGCTTTTCGTATCAAAGTGAGCTATTCCAGCTTTCCAAATTTCAAAGGGCAACTCTGTAAAAATTTACCACCAAAGAAGGTAAATGCTTAGCAATGGAAAACATTTCAAAAATTAGCAGATTCAAAAATTGTCCTTTTGGTATGGGGAATACCAACTTACACATATCATTTCTATTGTAGCTTCCCTATGTACTTTTTCTGTTTTTAAAAACTCCCATGTTCTCATGTTACAGGTTTAAACAAAAGCGTCGATCGTGAAAAGTGGTGGATGATGATGGTAATAGAATATGAAGACAACGCGCAACGATAGCCATACCTACGCTGTTAAAGGTATTTGTATGTACGTAACTAACTACATACTTATGTATGAACATAAATGAATAATATGAAAAAAAAAAATAATAATAATTTCTCCGCACTGCGGCATCATCCCGTTTCCCCCTTTTATTTATTTTTTTTTTTTCTTGTTCTCAATCGCTTATGTATCTAATCGTATATATTACCTTGTGTCCAAACCGACAACTTTACTGCTTTGCCTTTTCGTCAAGTCTTTTTCACGTTTTTGCAATTGCCTGCCATTCTTATTAAACTCACTAGATCTCCTCCTGGTTTACGCCTTGTACCATTAGCCAAGGCTACAATACAACAGCAACATCGCAAATAAACCCACTATCATCATCCATGGTATTAAAAGGCGACATTGTCCGTCGCGGCGACCGTTAAGCTCTTTCATCGATTCACTTTATGTGCAAAAGTACACTTATTTATACATATTTTCACTCTTTTTTTTTATTGTATTTGATAGATTTTTTTCCCAGTTTGCTTATGCTCCACGAATGCTTTTAAACGTATTTCTGATTTTTCTTTTCTGTCCACACGCTTATATGTGGTCTGTATAAATATCGCCATCTTTTATCAAGCGCAAACATGAGCACAGCAAACAGCAAAAAATGAAATTGCAGCAGAAAGAGCATTTATAGAGGAGTACTCCTGATGGTTCATATTCGTATAAAGTTAAGAATCTCATTATTCCCTGGTACTGTGAAACGCACTAGTATCTTATACATATGTACATATAAGTACGTAGATAGTGCAAAAGCATTTTTATGTGCAAATTTAATTGTTTTTCTTTCTTTGTCTAATTATCTTGATGATTATATTAATGTACTATTGGTATGTATGTAAGTATAGTATATGTGCATACGTTAGAAAATGGGGCAAAACTTGATTTTATAGCTTTGTTCCGGTTATGATATCTAGGAATTCTGAAATGATTGTATGATGCAACTTTTAAAGCAGGTCCAAGATTATTTAAATATGAACTTTATGATACTCGTACATGAAAAAATAATAGACATTGCGGCTACTTTTTCAATCAATACATGTACAAGTATATCATGTTTCTATCATGGCATCATTGGTATCAAGCCGATTCTTCACTAGTTGCGTCCTTTAAGTTACTAATTTCGTTGGACCTTCAAAGATTTAACTCTGTATTCCATACTACATAAAATGCAAAAACTCACTAGCGTTGAGCCTTTTTAAAGCTATTAAAAGTTAGTTATTGTACATTAAAATTGATTTTAATCCCATTACTTCATACTTCATTGATCCCATATTTGGTTGCAATGGCACTCATGTAATTTTTGTTTGAAAAGGAAGGATGCTTTCGTAAAATGTGTACAAAATTAAGAAATATTTTTTTAATCAGTGATCAATTTTGCTACCCTTTGTTTTTTTTTTTGGTTTCTGCAATGAAGTCGTTGGAGGAATTAGAAACGAAGCAGAAGTGTGAGGGTAAAATTTCTTCAGACATAGAAATTATATTCATGCAACCTAAACACCTCTAGATCTGCTTCCTTGTTTTGTAAACACCATTGATTCGATCTGATTTGATGAATTAAAGTGGCAGTGAGTCAGTCATATTACTTGCGCTTTCGACACTTATATAACTTTTATTTCAAATGAGTCTCGATGTATCTGAGTACACAACACAACCGAATTGCTGCTCCCTTGTTCAGTTAATATAATTTTTTTTGTTGCCTGAAGCGAGAGGTCCTGTAAATCAAAAAGTGCTGACAAAGTTACTATCTTACCCAAGTGGGTGTTACTATACACTTAAAGTGCCTGAGCACATGTTGTGTTTTTAGGAAACCGGACCGAAAAGGATTTTCGGGCTCAGTCGTTATTTTGCTCCACGTAGCATCCAACATGTTAAAATTATCAGACTTGTTGAATTTCAATAGTTTTAATGATGCGCCGAACTTCACATTGAAAGATAATATTTTTTGGGTTTTGGCTCTGAATATCCTTCCATTTTAAACATTAAGATGATGGGTTTTGGCATTGCGCTTCCGCTTTTTCGAATTAAAGTGCTTAAGTGCTCATTCCCAACTGGCCATCCACTGCCATTGCATTCTCTGTATAGTGATATCACTGCCGCACCGATCGTAGCTACTGTGTTTCAAATTCTTACATAGAGTTCGTTGTCGCCGGGACTGTGCTTCTGAAATAAACCTTCTGTCGAATGTATCATAAAAGAAATTAAAAAGTCAAGGGCTTTGATTCCAGATGCATTTAAATGTAGCCCTACTCTTCTTGTCTTGACCCCTTTAAGTGTTCGGTCATCTAGTGAAGTTCCTTAACCCTAGGCGTAAGCATTCAAATATTGTCAGTGTAGCTCAGAAGCTTTTGTTGAATTCCTCTGAAGCCCCTTCTAATAATTCAATGTATATCCACAATTATCATCTGCCACCATGTTGTTCTGCACATTGCCCTTTTACAACTTCATTGCGGCTTACAGGACCCGTCCCATAGAACCGTTGCATCCGTTACGTCGCCGGATACGTGGACGTTGACGTATTTAACGGAAATGACAGGTCCCATAGAATCCGCCACTTGCGTTGACAGTTTGTTTTCTTTTGAAGCTACGAGTATGACAGTTTCTCTACAATCTATTAATGCTTGGACCAATAATAATCTAAGCGTACCGCTTAATTCTGATGAATTGTAAAAACTAAGGGTACAGTTCTGCTATACTTGTTTCTATTGGGTTGTACCACATGAAATGTCCGATTTTCTCTCAGTCGGAAATAAAAAGTTCTCGCGTGAACATTTGTGCCAGAACGTTAAATTTTGTTTTTTTTTTTATAAAATATCCACCGCACTATCCTGATATTTCCCCAACGGATTACCATCTTTCTTCTTCCGGAAGGTCTTCCGGAACCGAGCAGAGGTCATAAAAGCCTTTGAAGAGGAAGTCAGCACTTCTGCGAAAAAGGAATATTTGATCTTGTATCACGTTGAAAGAATGTCATAGATGCCAAGAGATACTATTTTGATTGAATAAAAATTTACAGAAAAATAATATTGGCTTTTAAATTTTTACATTTTATGTGGTACAACTCAATATTTCTTGTAGGAACTTTTTGGATGTCGATTTCCAAAGTTGGAGTTTAAAATACATGTTCGGTTAAAATAGACGAAAAAATTATGAAGGAAAAGACCTCAGGATGTGCATATTTTAAGCGCATTGCTAAAGAATTATGTTCTTCTGAACAAAATGCTCTTTTGCCAGAGAAAGTTACATCCTGATACTTACTCGTATTGACGTTATAGCTGTAGCTGTAGCTGTAGTAAATTTTATCGACAATAAGAAAAAGGCAAAAGATTTAAATCATCTTACAGTGCTGGAAAACTTTTTACTTTGTCGATCTCTAGGTCTGATTCCCTTTAGAGAAATCTACATTACCAACCAAGTCAAAAAATGCAGCAATTCTTTTGAATTTGTAAATGTAGAGCAATTAAAAAATAAAAAAATAATTATTATTTGTCATGCTATTATATTCGCCGCCTTATCCTTATAACGATCAGCTGATGCATACTATTGCATATTAATTTTCGATTGAAATCAACAAACAACTTTTTTTTTGATATCAAAAATATTTAGTCGTTGGTGAAACAAAAATTGTCCGAAAAGATGGAAAAATACGCAACTAAATTCTCTTGCATCAGCTAAAAACATTTTTCTATCATGGAATAATTAAAAAAAAAAAGAAAGAAAATCGGGACTTTCAAAGTTCCTATCACTTGTATACCTAATCTGATACGAGTACATCCAACCTAATGCATTTTGGAGTAATCAATTTAAAATATTGATGTCATATTTTGAAGATTTGCAGAATCGAATAAAACTAATAAGTTTGATGTAGTTTTCCTCTTAAAACACTCGGCCGTGTTGAATACGAAATCAGGGATGACAGTTTTACGATATTTCATTTCCGCATTCCAAAGCACTTAATATGCCATGCCGTAGACAAATTTGGTGAGGTTGAGGGCTGTGGATCTATCATAAAAGAAATTCCATCTACTTTCTGAGAGAAAATTGTCCTAAAATGGATCAACATTGGGCTGTGTGTAAATGATGTTTCAAGAATCTTAGGATGCACCCTAGCTTAAGGGTTACGGCAAGCGAAAGATGAGATTTTCTCGACTTTTTTTCGACAGCATAATAAATATTTATTTGAATTTGATTAACACTGTCGATTAGAACATGTTTTCAACTACTTATACAAATTTTTTCACAAAAAAAAATATTTCAATGTTTTCCGGAAGTGCCTTTTCATCAGTGGCGGTGGACATGATAACTCGGGAACAGCTCATCTAAAATCAAAATTTCAAAAAAATATTTGATTAGTAGGTACCTATATTCTATGCTTGAACGAAGGGTTTGTCAAAATTATGATTTTTGGAGAAATGGCGGCAGTTTTTACAAAAAGTTACATTTTCGAAGATTTCACTTTTCGGTTTTTTTTCGGTCTAAAAAAAAAAATCCAACAAAAAATTAAAATCCTTCGTTCAAGCATAAGTTATGGTATTATCATAACAAACAAGCGGAAAAAAAATTGGTGAAGATCGATGTCCAGATTTTGAGAAATCGTGTCCACCGCAAAGATGTTTTTCGAAAAGCACGATTCTGAGATAATCGTGTTTGATTGTAGATTTTTCATATGTAACATTCATTTTTGTGCACTAAAATTTTTTTGAACACTCACACCGACAGGAAGTCGATTTGCTGTACGGCCGAAGTCACGCCGCACCGTGGAGCTGCGCGACCTAGCGGCGAGTCGTCGCACTATGAATGCTTATAACTCCGATCTTTATAAAATTTTGTGGGGATATTTTTGAAGGTTTATTATTAACGAATATGCAATAAAAAATTTAGATTTTTTCGACCCTGACAAGTGGCTATAACCCCTTAAGCAATAGTTTTAGATATGAATTCGAACGAAACTTGAAGTTAAAAATATAAATTTGTTTATCATGCTCTACTGCGAAAAATACGTATGTTCGCATGCGATTTTATTTATTTTTCTGCTGGAGTATGGAAACTTAATTCACATCATCATAAATTCAAAATTTTCACATTCCTTCATTAATTGACCATAATATTTGTTCTTTACATTTCAAATGGCATGCCATAATTTTATAGCTGCTATTTAAACTTTTTAGTCACATAGTAATATTTTACTTTGTGAACGTTTCGCTCTAAAACTAAAAGCGAATTTTCCTTTTTAATGGAAGTAAAAGTAAAGTACATGACTTAAAATTTCTCATTTTTGTGAATATGTTAAAAATTAGCATCGGAAAACAAAATAAAAATTCAAAATGGACGTGTGTTTACGCTAAATATTTAGCTTCCCTTAGACATCCATTAAAACAAAAACAAAAACAAAAAAAAGAATATTCACAATAATCTTTTTGAATTGAGGTCACGTTCACATGCAAGCACTTTAAGCTGCATCCAGCTGAAAAATTATAAAACTTTTCACATTTATTCACTTAAATTCGGACGTACAATCACTAGTCCAGTGATCTTTTACTATTATACTTTTTGTATTCACAAATTATATACTTTGATGTGTATCTATATGCATACGAATGTATATACAATATATATATATATGTATGCATATCTACATCTGTAAATAGTAAAAAAGATTATTCACAAAATATCAGAGCAGACAAATTGTACGTATGAAAAAAAAACCTATAAGAAGTATTTATGGCTGTATATATTTAACCTTGAAACCGAATTAACTGTGATACTTTTGCTTCTTTTATTTTCGCTTCTATTTTTCTTTTTTATTCTCTCATGTTCTACCAAATTCAAAAAAAAAAAAAAAAAAAATGTTTTGTAAGTTATTATGGACAAATACTCTTAATTCATGTAGGTATAATGTAGATAAACAGAAAAAAAAAGTAAGAAGAAGGTAGTAGAAGATAGGTACCTACATATTGTACCTAAATCGGGTCAGCTGATAATAATGGAATTTCCGCTACAAAATTCTCATTATTTAATACAACACCCATTTAGGTAGCTTATCAGAAAAGTTTGAAAGAAATTTTCAATTTACGAGCATATTTCCCCCTCGTTGATAACGCAAAACAATCCAAAAACAGACAGAAAGAAATTTTCACTCACATATAAATCTTTATAAAATAAATAATAAATCCCATTGTTGTTGTTACTGCTACTGCTGTTGGTGTTGTTGTTGTTGCTAGTGTGGCCGTTATGCTGTTGATGATTGTTATTATGGTGATGATGAAGAAGATGCTGTTGATGATGATGACTATGAACAATGTCAAATTGTTGCTGTGATTGCTGCTGCCAATTTTGCATGACAGCAAATAAATCCAAACACAAACTTTTAGCTATGTTGGTGATATTTTTTTTTTCTTTTCTATTTATTTATTATTATTTTTTTTTTTCTTATTTTCTTTTTTCGATTTGTCTGCACTTTTTCTTTTCTATTTCGTTTGATTCAATTGAAACTACACCAATATGTGTGCACGTAACACTTTTACTCGTCGGAGAGGTGTGCAAAAATTAAGCGATTTTCTTTCTCGATATCTTTCAGATAAATTTTCCTTTTGTATGATCACAAAATATATATTTTAAAAAAAATTTGTACAAACACAGATTTCTTCTTCTGAGATCACAAAAACATTTTTATCCCCGTCAAACTTAATCACTTAGGTATCCGAACCATGCATTTACATTCGTGTATACATATATAAAAAAATTCCACAATAATAATTCAATTTCTAACCGATAACAAAATATTTACATCGATAACAATTTTTTTTCTCAAACAAAACAATAATTATTACATATGACGAAAAACTAACACTTTTTCGCTGAAAGCATAAGTGTGCACATACAGCGACGCACTAAATTAATAAATCAACAGGAAAATCAGTTTAGAAAATAAATAAAAAAAAAAAAACTTTTCAGCGAATGACCAAAAAAAAAAAAAATAGAAAGCAATGTGCAACACACAACATCCGTCAGAAAAAAAAAAGGTTTAAAAACGACACATACGCTTACACTTTGTGTTATATCCCCAAAACGAATGAATGTAAAATAAACAAATAAATATTATAATATAAAGAACGCACACAAGGACAGAGAGAGGAGACACAGCCGAAGACTCGACTCGGCTCTGCATCAAAATAACAAGTATAACAAAAAATTAGGAACAATCGCACAAGAACAACTAACCAAAATTAAATGAATAACCGAAAAAAAAATTTGTCGATTCGCGAATGGATGTAGGTAGGTAGTAGATGAAGAGAAAAAAATTGTATTTCAAATAAAATATTGTAAAACCGACGACGACAGATTCGTGCGCACTACTTTTGCTCAACTACTGCACCTTTTCCCCGGGTTTCCCTCGATTCCCTTTTCTATCTTACTCTTTTTTTTTTCTTTATACTCCTTTTGCGTTTTCGTTTTCGTCGTTTTTTTTTTTTATTCCACTTTTCTATTTCTTCTTCTTCTTCTTAACGTAGCAGTAGTCGCTGAGTGCAGCTTTGACGACACAACGGCAACGACTTTACAATTCAATTTTCATTACGTTTTACTTTTTTTTTGTGTTCTCTTTTAATTTTGTTTCATTCGATTTTGTTTTGTTTTTAGATTTTTATCCGTCTGCGGTTAGAAGTGGAGTGTGTATAACACTTCAACTTGTGAATGTTATAATTCTTTAAGAGTTTTTCTCTAACCGGTTAGTTGATTGTCCGTTGCCACGAACGTCGTGGTAGTTAATATAGCGACAAAAATTACACAAAACTGCAAGCACCACCGATGAGGCAGCAGCGCTACATACAGATACACGAGGCACAACAGCACAGCACAGGCAATGAGAATTCAGTTGTGTATAAAGTGTTAGTTCAAAAGAGAGCAACACGGGGAGAGAATAATAAGCGGAAATGATGAGAAATATGAAACAAAACAAGACCGCACCGATTCCAATTCCAACAACCAATACTTGCCAACTACTACTCTAATAAAAAATATATGTATGTAGCCATGTCGGTATGTATCTTTAAACAGAAGCAACAGAAACACCAGCGAATTCAGCTATATAAACATACATACTATACATATATGTATGTATACACAGTTCAGCCCAGCTCAGCTATAGAGTTATCATATGGGCGCAAAAGGCACGGTGAAAAGAGACCAAGAGCAGAAGTAAGTAGGGGTACCGACCGAACATTGAAAAACCTACTCAAAAAATAATCTCAGAAAAAGACAAGAAAACGAGGGAACAGCCAAGAAAAAAAAAAAAAATACTACAGCACTGCTGTTCACTGTTTACTGTTCACATGTAAATTCCTTTTTCATTAGGTATTGGGATAGATAGATGTATCGTGTATCTATTGCTGTTAGATACGAGTGCGAGTACGAGTACAAGTATGAGACTGCGACTGCGACTGCGACTATACTTATACACACAGCTAGAAAGCAACAAAGTTGTTTTCTTCTTCATCTCCTCCATCGTCATCAACATCATTATCTGCGTTTATAGATACGTATGTACATACACACTCGTATGTATATAAATATACAATATTTAAAGAAATAGGTATGTTTTTTTTTTTAAGAAAAATTACATTCACTCACATATAAATAGCATGCGCTCATTATTATCCAGCTGCCGCTACATTTTCCATTAACGAATACAAGACGACAAAAGTAGTAAAGATGAAGCCGCAACACACAACCGATGAAGAAATCCCGATGGTTGGCAAATAATCGTATGAAAAGGAGAAAGGAGGAAAACACTAGATGACACACAAAACAACGCAAAAAAAAGTACGTTCAACTACTAGATGTAGATACGCGAAACATAAAGTACAACTACTTTTCACCACTTTTTTTTTTAATCCTTTTCTATTTCCCTTGTTTTCTCCTGCTATGTTTTTCCACTCACTTCTATTCCTGGTTTATTACCAGGCATACAAAGAATATTAAAAAAAAAAAAAGAAAATCACTATGAAAATCTATCACACACACTTCTTTATAGGTATTATCCTTGCAATATTGCAGTTGGTCCTGTATTTTTTAATTTCGATTTTCCACGCAAAAATTCTTATTTATTCTTATTTATCATCGATTTTCTGTGAAAAAAAATCAAATTTGTATCTATCGGATACTCCAAACACTATGAAAATGATGATAATAATATAGTTAGGCGACACTATTAAATAAAAAAAAAAAAATAACGAAAACGTAATAACCTGCGAGGTCAAAAACAGAGAAAATATTATTAAAAAAAAAAAGGAGGGGGAAAATGTTCTCCATGTAATCGAGCATTTAACACTCCAACAATGGGAAACGACAACTCGCGGGGTTGCCAACAAAAAGAGAGAAGAAAAAAATCAATTTCAAATTCCTTAGATACACTTTTTTTCAAAGCAAACCAAACCGACCGAACCCCTCCCTGCCTTGCACCCGACCGTTTCAATGTTCAACCGCTCTGGTTAGCAGTGAATACAAAACTTTGATATGACTGTTGCTTTAAAGGTATACGTATGTATATATGTATACACACTCATTATTCCAAGAAAAACTTTTTTTTTTTTTGCATTTATGTTGGTGAATCCAATATCCAACCTAAACTTTGGGCAGAGCACAAAGAGGGTACACCATTTTCGATTCTTCTAGAGAATTGGTATGTCTTTTTCAGTGACTGATGATTTTAGTGATGACTGTGTCTTCAAATGGTAAAGAGCGTTTTAATATTTTTCTTCAACACAATATGAAAATCTAGAATTTTTTTTTTCTCAAAAATTTACGACCTTTGGCTCCTACAAGGTCAACACCTATTGTTCAACAAACATAGCATGCTCTATTCACAGAACATGATAAATCAATTCAAAAACTCCATTTGCATGCATGATCTAAGTCACAGAGAGTGAAAACCAGAGCCTTTTGGCCTTATGACGTAACAAATAACGGGAATATGATTCTGTAATGACGCAAGTTGGTCAATTTGAAATTAAGCTTCGAAGATCACCAGACGCTGAAGCCAGTTTTTAGGTGTGCTGAGTAGGCTCGACAACAATGCACAGATTCAGAAGCTCTTTCGCTATGTCATTCAAATCAATGATCATTTTCAGATTGTCGGCTACTCAATAGTTAAGCATTGTATCGCTGATAGAGTCATTTGTTTTTTATTATGTGACTTGATATCTCAAAACGAACTACGAGCTCTTTGCCTGAAATTCCATAGAAAAGAGTAAAAATTACTTATAATCCTTGAATAAAGAATCAATACGAGTGCCTTACTGTACGATTTTGAGGGCCTCCGCCCAATTATCAAGGCCTCGCCTATCAATGACGTTGTCTAATAACAAGCTGCCGGTCATAGGTATTTTTGACTTAAATCACGGTACCATGGGTGTCAGGAGCCCCCCGGATCCCAATCCGGGCCTGACTTGTTGAGGTAGGCCCGTTGTGGGAGCGTCATGGCGGCTGTGGTTTAAAAACCCAAATCGAAGGGAAGGGGCTTCCTGTTGGTTTGACCCAATGTAGAATTGCAATAAGTACTGGGTGCTGTGACCCTAAGAACAGCAAGAGGTTTTAAGGTCGGCCTCGACTCATATCAAGGGTGGAACTTGTGCCTCAAACACAGTTCCGAATTGGTATCAAAGGATTGACGGAGGGCGATGACAAGGCGTATCCTTGCTCCCATGGATGTATGGGCATCTCATGAAATTAAGTCCCTCCGAGACAGGTGTTCACGTTAAAAACCTTGACATAGTTGTACGATTTTGAATATATGTATGTATATTCAAAGCAGTATATATGTATTCGTAAATCGTCATTCGAATTCGGCGATTCAATAAATTCAAATAAAAAGCTGGCTTTGTCGCAGAGTGTTTAAGTTTAAATCCAGCTCAATAAAACTATCGGTAAGGAGATGGATATAGATGTATCCTACAGAGCGGAGGATTACTTTTGGTTATGACGCCTAGTAAAATATTCATGAATAAGTGGAAACTTAACAGCAACGGGCATACAAGTTATCCATTGGTCTTTAACCTACCACGAGGGTAATCAAAGTCAATTCCACCTAATTTCTCCAGTGACATTCAGCAAAATTTAACAAAAGGCAGCTTTAAGACTGCGAGAATCGGTAGATCGCAGCTGAACATGAAAGAAAACGACAACATTCGCTCCCAGTTTCAAACAGGGTAGCATCGACTGGTTATGGCCGACTTCTTGCTTCGATGTACCTATGCACATATGTTATATTGTAAAACTGGAATTCCCAAAAGAATTGATAGTGAAAACAATAAGCATTTCTGACAAAATCCTCGATAGACTAAGACATATTTGAAGGGAAAATCATAGCTATTCGGGAAATAACATACTGGCAGAAGACAAAAGTTTTGTTTTGAACTCCAGGTATATGCATTCGTGGCCAAGCGACTGTTTTGCGTAGCTTTGGAAACGTTTGCGAAAAGGTCAATGTTAAGGTGATTGTTCTAAAGTATTTTTGGATATATTGACAAGACAGCGATCAAACTCTTCAAAAATCAGCGTATACTGGAAAAGTAAGCCTAACATGAAATTTAACATGCTTAGCATATCGACAGAGTCCAAATTACAGACATTGTTTAAAAGGAATGCTACTCGTAGAATGATGTTTGCAAAAGATGCAGGAACCACGGAGAAATTTCAACTCTTTTGTAATTGTCCAGTGTTTCTTCAACGACCAAAGTGGTCACCATCAACTGTAAGCTTGTCTAGTTGCACACGTAAAAGGTGCATCTTTCATTACTATACAAAAGATATAAACATTCAAAGACCACGTCTCAAGGAGGTGATAATGACATCGAAAAACTGTGGTTTGACAATGTATTAAATTTAACTTACGTATAATAACTTTTCTATGATAACAATAACTCCGGCTGTCCTAAAGAAAAGGACGCCAGAAATTTGTCCTCAACCGCTATTTTTTTATAATTAACAAACAGGTTGTTTTAAGAGTAGCAGCTTAAAATGCATTCAGAGTTTTAATTTAACCGAACTAAGCATATTCAACGCGGTTGAGTTAGAGGAATAGAAGAAACATGTTAAGAAAACGTGCATTTTGTTACACTTATAAAGAAAAACAATTACTAGTTTACAAAACCAAGAAAAAGCTATACCTTATTCCTTCCTTCAACCTTTAACTAGCACTAGACTAAAATAAAACAAAATACGAATTAGCTTCAAAATAGCATGCAAACTCTTCCTACGTTAAGACTAAACTAAAGCCGGTTACGTTTTTTCAGTATGTATTTACGATCGATGGTCATGAATTGCATACTATGAAACATCGCAACATTATGAACCAACGTCCCAACCACGGCTTTTGTAGTTTGTACCTATATAGTAGAGGCTACCCTGATGAAGAGTTACTTTAAAAAAGACAAAAATTGTATTGCGATGTGGTTTCTATGTTTAATAACGATGCCGATTGACTGCAAGACTGATGCTAAATGATGTCATGTTGCATCAGAAATTAACCAAGAAATTTCCTAAGTTTTTTATATTTATTTTGTTTAAAGTTTGCACATGATCTTTCGCAAAAATGAGCTTTTTTTTAGCTTCGAAATGATGTGTGTTTATTGAGAGTGGGTATAGCCGATAATGCATCGTTACTAAATCGTAATGTGTTTCTTAATTTAACCAAATATGCATTTTATTGTCAGTATTATTATGCTGGTTAATAAATAGAAAAGTACTAATAGAAATATGAATATATATTTATTAGCACGATTTTACTTTTAAAAACACTCTAATAGGAATGGGGTGTATGAATAATACTGTATGGCGAGTTCACTTTATGAAACCAATCAGTCCAAACTAAAAATCCAAATTCGAGTGTTAAAGCCAGGCAAAGTTAGCAATGAAAACCATGTATGTCGACTCGACTATTTGAATCCAGCAAGTCTTAACCTTTTCTCCCGGGGTTTTGAAAATTCACCCAAAAAATAAGCCCGAAGCTAGAGGAAGAAAGCGAAACGTAACATTCGACAGATAACTCATAATGCAATGACAGCTGAACTCCTGGATAATTATAAGTGGCCGCGAAATACTGGTATTCCAAATTGGAGCATTTTAGGCAACCCGAAAAAGAAATATTTGGAGAGATATCGATTAGCTTTTAGTGAGGATTTAAACGAACACATTGGGCTATCGATGAGAGCATGAGCAGATATATTAAGTTTATGCAAACCAAGAGCAACGTTGTAAAAAAGAGGATAAGGAAGCCAAAGTTAGAATACGTTCGATGGCAATATAATAGAGACACAATAATACAATGTCTGACTGAAAAAATAAACAAAAGTACTCGTATTATATGCAACGTCGAAACATTGGCAAACGAGCCAGTCTCGTTGCGGCATATTGAACGCGTAAGTGATTTAAACGCGGAAATACATTGAACACGACCAGGCACACTTACTAACGAGAAACAACGAAATTTGCAATTGATAAAAGAGTATTTTAACATGTTATTTATCGAATGATTTCCATAACTGTCCTGCACGAAGTGGAGATGAACAATTTTACAAAAGCAGCGAAGGCAATTAATTGGGGACGGACTGCACGTTCAGATATGTAACATATGTTCCAAACATTGGACGACAATCGGAAATCGCAATTGATTTTTTTTAGCAAAATGATGAGAAGCGATCGAATGACTAACCAACCTGAGGAGAATTGCAACAATTATCGATCGATGAAGCTAATGTCGCATAAATATACGAACATTTTTAGGCTTTTAACGGTGTCATATTATTTACCTCTTTGGCAGTCGATCCGTTTTGTGTGAAGCAGGTCGACATACGATTCGATCCAAACTTGGTTTCGAAAGAGTTCCAAACGATCTTGCATCGAAGACGCGTGCGAAAGGGCGAACAAATCAGATACTTAGATTCTGTAGCAAATCACTAAGGAAATTGATGAATACTATGTCACACATAGAGTTAGCATGAGGTAGCTGAAATTTGGCGAGAACTCAGCAGGATTTCGTTACAGAAAAATTTCGCTTAATTAAAAAGGTTCATTATAGAATACCCATCGCAGTGTTGGACGAGGTGGGAGAAATATAAAAATATGACAACAAACAAAATCGGATGCGGCAAAATGCGATCTAATAAGACGTGAGCGTATCCGCGGATCTCTACATTAAAAAACCTACAGTGGTACAATTTAGGTTGAGCGAATCAGCTAGGTTTGCCATGTTCAAAGAGAGATAAAAAATTGAGCTGACAGAGCAAAAGTAGTACAGATGCCTGGGGAAACATGTACTTGACATTAGACGTAGTAGTCCGAGTTACATATTCCAACAGTTAATAAAGAAAGAAGAAGAATGAAGTGGCTGTGTCAACCTCCATACGTAACCCATACGTAACCCTTTTTGGGGGTTCTTATTATTTCCTTACAGACACTGTTGTGCAAAACCCCGGATTTTTCTCGAATTCTAGGGAACAAAATTGGTTATCAACTTTGGAAAACTTATTGCACATAAAACAAAAACTTAACTGAACTCGATTATGGAATGTGCAAATCATACCGGATTTTTTTGGTTACTTAATATTTTGTCAAGTAACAGTTGTTTTCTATCACCTCCTCGCATCTTTTAGGTACGGGCGAGACTAAATTTTTTTAAAAATATTTTTTTGGAATGCTCTCCCATTCATTCCTCAGTGACGTCATAAGAGCGCTTTTGAACGTATGCGTTGTTGTTGCTACCCCCGTTTTTAAGGACGGCCCACAAGTTTTCAATACGGTTTAGATGGGGCGATTGCTATGGCCATACTTATCTCGTACCACTTATTTCATATAACGGACCACATCTCTCGCCCGAAAAACATTCCCACACCGTAACCGAACCTCCCCCATGCTTTACAATTTGGCCGCAATGTCGTGCCTGAAGACGTGTTCTCTTCTTTCGTCCAACATGAATATTTCCATCGGAAGTAGTAAACCTGAACGTACTCTCGTCGCTAAAAATCCCAGTTTTCCACTTAGCTGCGAGCCAATTCGAACTACGAGGTATGTTCAGAAAATAAAGGGAATTTTTAAATTTCGCGGGCTTGGTGAGTCCGATTGTTAATTTTTTTTATTATATTGCTATACATGCCCCTGAAGTATGATAAAATTTTCAGTTGTGTTCATTGTTTACTTTGCCTGTGGCAGTGTTTTTTAAGAACTCGGCGATTTTCGTTTGTTAAAAGAAATGGATCAAAGAATTTGTATCAAATTTTGCGTAAAAAATTAAACAAAGTGAGTGAAATGTTTACAACAAAAGCCTATGGTGAGTCTGCCATGAGCAAAACAATAGTTCAGGAGTGGTATAAGCGTTTTCAAGATGGCCGTGAAGATGACGAACGCCCCGGACGCCCCAGCACATCAACAACCGATGAAAATGTGGAAAAAGTGAAAAAAAAATGGTTATGAACGATAGCCGAATCATAATCAGAGATCCCGCTGATGATGTTGGCACATCGGTTGGCTCATGTCATGAATTTTTTTTCGAATGTTTTGAGTATGAAACGCGTGGCAACAAAATTTATTTCCAAAATTGTTGAACTGTGAACAAAAACAGCGGTGAATGGAAGTTGCTCAGGAGTCACTAAATGAAGTCAAGGACGATGCAGAATTACTGATACGTCAGACATGGGTCTGTTTGACTTTTTCCTATTTCCAAAAATATAGAGAACCTTAAAGGACCGTCGTTATACAAGCATAGATGACAATAAAAGCGCATAGCTATCCCAAAGATAGAGTTTGAGAAGTGTTGGCGCAAGTGCTAGAAGCGCTGGCACAAGCACATAATATCTAGTGGGGACTATTTTGAAGGCGACAACATTAATGTAGACGAATAAATAAATATGTTTTTTAAAAAACTAAAATTGTCGTTATTGTCCGAACGCGCCTCGTACAGGCTAAGAAATGATTAGTGGGAGCAAAATTTCCAAAGACTTGCCAGGAGAATAAAGTGGTACATTTTTTATCTGTACTTAGCAGTTAATAATTTTTTTTTTTGTTGAAAATAACACAGTTACTCGTAAACTCAATTCAAAAATTGAGTTCGCAAACAATCTTTTTTGAAGACAAACAAGGAACGTTAAGGATCTTTTTTTTTAATTTTCCGATCGGTTCGCACTGTTGTTTTTCTCGGACTTCTACCAGATTAGATTGAATGGTTTCGATCGGTTTTCCATTCTGAAACTTTTTAATGATTTCGCACACTGTCGATGATGACATTTAATACCTCTCGGGTGCACATTTTTGTTCTGCGTTGAAGTATGCTACTAATTGATTTCTAACTAGGTACACGATTGTATCTATTTATTTTTTGCATTTTATTATTAAACAATTTTTGAAACACTTGACCTTAGTCCATAACTCAATTCAAATGACAACAAAAACCGCTATCAATAAGTTGTAATCTAAGAAAATACGGTACTTTTGAAAATCCGGTATGTTTTGCACAGGCATGGAATTACGTCAGTTACACGTTTTAATAAAACTTTAATAATTATGACAGCAGGACCCTGATTTTTCTTTATTCGTAAACTCTTGCAATGGATTTTATTAAAGTGACAAACAAGTGTAGGTAGGTAACTAACATTACCCTGTTTCCTAAAATTAATCAAGGAAAATCCGGAATGTTTTCCACAATACTGTATCTCCTATAATAAATTTAAAGCCCTTGCAATAAACTAGATACAAGTAAAGGATACCCATTCCCAATAGCTTTATTCCAGATAAGATTCAAAATAAACTACAAAATTTTCCGTTCCAAAATTAACATATACATATGTACATATATAATACATACTTACATACATATGTAGATATCTATCTACCTCGTGTCGCTTGTATAGCTCTAATATCAATCCACTTACATAAGTTCAAATACTCTACATCATTTCTATAATTATCTCTAATTTACACCTTACCGCACTATTTTAAGCTCAAAATATTTTAAATATATTCTATCATTTATTATTGTGCATTAGCAAGATCCCTTAAATTGTTTACAAAAACCTATTCAAATTTCTTTGCAGTAAAGTTTGTTCACAGCTTCTTCTCCGAGGAAAAGCTCTTTAGTGCTCATCTTCTAATTATTTTAACAAAATAAATCGCCAACGGAAACAAAA
The DNA here is from genome assembly GCA_963966105.1 of Volucella zonaria. NCBI lineage: Eukaryota > Metazoa > Arthropoda > Insecta > Diptera > Syrphidae > Volucella > Volucella zonaria. Next base: position 165,320,573 of record OZ014532.1, read on the forward strand.
AAAGAAAAAAACAAATTAAGTTTCTCAAGTGCATTGAATTTATTTATATTTCAATCTCATCCTTTCTCTTTTCATTTCCATTTAACTTCCCTTCATTCTCATTAGCAACCACAATCAATCCTCAAAAGCTTTAAATGAATTATATACCGTATGTATGTATGTAGAAACCTAAGCCGTCTATCCTATATTATTATCATCGTCATTCATATATGTATGTTACATGCCTACATATGGATAAGTAAATATGAATGTAGGAATGTTTCTTTCCAAGTACAAGAACTACTAGCTATGGAGCAGATAATACCTCTCTACCAAAAATCGTGTTAAAAGTGTATTTATCTTTTTATCTATAGTAAACACACGTCGTAGCGATGACAACAAAAAACTTTTGGATGGTTGAGTACATACATACATACATACATATGTATATGCATATGCATAAAAAAAAAAAATAAATAAATAAAAAAACAACCAACCAAAAATAAAAGCACAATAATTAATCGGTCACAATAAACCGAAACGACCGACCGACAAACAACAGATCGAACAAACGGGAATGAATTCCGAATTACAAAAAAAAAAAATATATGTATATCTACGTAACAAAATCGCACACCCGACGTAGTACCGAATGCGACTACTACTAAGCTAGCAGTTTGCTGCCCGCAGATTACAAGTATCTCTCCACCCTGCTCTCGTGTTTTCCGTTTAGATTTGCTGATACAGTCATTTGGTTTCAACCAAAAGCAACACTTTAAGGCGCGCATATACCGAAAAGTTCGTCGTCATCATAAAACTCTTCTCCAGCACTCAGAACTGACAGCCCAAATATCTATACATTCCTCTATATAAATATAAATATAAATAAGAAGCAGTGCAATCGTACTTTCTGTTTTTCTTTTCAGTTTCTTTCGTCTGTTCCTATGTTTTGCTCTCTGCATTTTTCTCTTCTCTCTCGATTCCGTTTGCGAAAAACAGCTGTGCCGATGTCGCTATCGCTGTTCGAGTCGTGCCCTCTAATATCGCATCGACATCGACATCGACATCGCCATCGAAACGAAATACAACCGACTGACTGCGTCGCGTCGCCGGAACGGAATTCCAATTCGAATTACACACACGTACAGCACTACAGCCTACACCAATCTCTTCAAACCGGCTGCGACGTCAACCCAAATGGTAATCGCAACCACGAAACCGAACATTCACTCTCACCGCGTGGCGCCCTCTCTGGGTATTGTCATCATTCTTCTCCGACAAAGTCCGAATGCATACCCAGCCAGGCCATGCCTGTCTGGTAAGTTGCATTTTATCATTCTTTCTTTCTCTCCTTCATCATTTCGTTTCATTCATTTCAATTCAAGTCAAGTGGCACGGTGTATCTGGTATATCTGACAGATACAAGAGCAACAAACAAGTTCGATAGTAGTTCGATGACCAAACAGAATGCCACACTCACTCCTACTCTACTACAAGCTACGAGTATATCACCAGCGGGTATCAGCACACTCATACATTCATAACCCTTCCATCAGCTGTTCGAATTCGGATTCAAATTCAAACTCAGCCAGATTCATTCACAACATTTCAGCGCACTAGACCAGACTACCTCTAGATATTTACTCGCTTCGACGGTTTCGGTTTTTTTTTTTTTGTTTTTTTGTTTCTCCCTTTTGTGTGTGTTTGAAATGTATCTTATGCGTTTGTTAAGAGGAGTAAAAGAGATGAAAATTTATAATGTGCTTTAAAACAGAAAGGCAAAATTCGATGTTCGAGGAAAATGCTGGGCCAGCAGAAATTACAGTTGGGTCAAGTTAGAAAAACGCTTTTTCAAAAAGGAATATCCGAATTTTTCACTCAGTCAAACGTGTGTGGCGATGATGGTGGTTGAAGCGCGCAGAAGAAAAAGGCAGACAGAGCGCAGTCAGAGAAAAAAACAAGCAACAACAGCAATCTAAACGCCGCCAATGTAACAGGCGCTCATGATACATAGACGCTATATTTTTGCTAGCTGGTTCATTCGTTTGCGACTCATGCGGGATATTTCTTCTTCTGCATTTCTGATGGAAAATTGTTTTTAGATTTTCCTTCACCAGATATCCACATGCTCTTACTTTTTTGCGCTCTCTTCAGCTTAAAGTTGAGTTCTCTTTACTTTATGTCGGATTTAAAGTGATTAGATGATATGTAGGTATACAGAAAACCAACCACAAATAGATACGATATTTGGTGAGATACCAGTACGGTAGATGGCTAAATATTGTACTTCCCTGATACAGAGAATAATTTGAGTTTGAGTATTTTTAAGATCCGATTTAATGATATACGGATAAAAAAAATATAAATAGACAGAAATAAAAAAAAAAAATCGCATGATTTGTCAGATAAGATATTGTGTTGATCTTTGAGGCTATTATTATAGTTAGGCAAGTATTATAGGTGGTTGAGCTTGAAAGATGGCAAACTACTCGTACTTGAAGCAAATACGAGACTAAAGTGGGTACCCAAATTAGAATCGAATAACACCGGAATGTGTGGAATAAAAATACCTACAAGAGGCTAAATTGTGTATAATCGAGATGTAGAGTAGGAACGTTTTTTATTTATTTATTTTTTATTTCGTTTTCATTTATTCAAATTTTGCTTTTTGGTCTTTTGTTTTACTTGTATTTATGTAAGTACGTACGGTTGATGTACCTAGGAATATTTATTTATTTAGTTTTTGAGTTGCTATTGTGGTGAATATACATATGTATTTACATATGTAGGTACATATGTATATGCTGCCGAAGCGGGGAATCTGATTTACTGACTAGCGAAACGATTAGCATATGGTTTGTGGACATGTAGGTAAGTATGTAGGTACATGATTTGTAATTATACTCGTAGATGTTTCTTTGTTTATGAGAATAAATGATTGTGAGATCGCGAAAAGTTTGTGCCGATTATATTTCTCTATTTCTAGTATTTATTAGTTTGTTTTGGTTGGTAAAGGAACTGCAAGATTATTAAATTTATTTACGGCTTCTTTGTACGTTGGACGCCTAAGAGGTATTCTACAAGATGGCGTTAAATTAATCTAAACATGACAGCAGCTGGTGCAGAAAATTTGTGTTAAGTAAAATCATAGGAATGTGCATACATATGTATGTACGTACATACACTCCCTCCTCCCCCTGATTTCGGTGTTTGTTGATAATTTTGTTACGTATATGCTGCAAATATTACCAATTTCTAAGAAAACTCTAATCACCATAAATCCTTTTTTTCACTTAATTACCGTGTATAAATACTCATACTTTGGAAGTTCAATGCGGATTTCATTCGCAGTGTGACTTGTTAGTCAATTTTAGTGATTTGATTTAAAAGAAAGTATTTAAACAGGTCTTGGAAGTAAAGAAGTGAAATACGGGATCTGGAAAGATGTTAAATCGAACAGAGATCTAAAACACTAAAAGAATGCGCCAAGAGTGATATTCTGTCAACAAAATTGCAAAACTTTAGAAGCGCAGCCGTACAGTTGTTTCAAACTACAGGAACTTCCGAAATTTGACAGTAGATAGCGGCCATATTGTTGAAGCTACATCTGTCAAATTGGCTGTCATTTATTCAATCTGTTTTGCCAAATCACCATGGATGGGCATAGCGTTCAACAACACGTGCAAATGATAAAGTTGTTTTATCAAAATTGGTGTTCTGTTCGACAAAGTTCCGCGCCTTTCGCCCATTTTACGATCGTCATAATCGTCATACCGAGAGAACTATTCGCAGTGTGGTGGATAAATTTGAGTCCACTGGTCTCAGTAAACGATAAACCAACACCCGTACGTCGACGAAAGGCAAGATCTGCTGAAAACATCGCCGCTGGCCGTGTGCAGCAGAATCCGAGGCAGTCGATCTCGCGTCGCTCACAACAACTCGGCTTCTCGCAGACCACAACTTGGAGAAGTTTGCGTCGTGATTTGGGCCTGCACCTGTACAAAATTCAACTAACACAGGAGCTGAAGGTAAACTACCATAGAGAATGACGTGTGTTCGCTGAATGGGCTCTGGAGCAGTTGGAAACTGACCCAAATTTTCATCGAAAAATCATCTTCAGCGATGCGGCCCATTTCTGGATGAATGGGTACGTCGACAAACAAAATTGTCGAATTTGGGACGATACCAATCAACATGAGGTCCAAGAGCGTCCATTGCATCCCGAAGAAGTCACTGTTCGATGTGGATTTTGAGCTGGCGGCGTCATCGGTCCATATTTCTTTGAGAACTACGTTGGCCAGGCCGTCACCGTCAACGCCGAGCGCTATAGGTCGATGATTACAAACTTCTTTTGGTCTGAATTGGATGATATGGACATCAACGATATGTGGTTTCAACAGGACGGTGCTACGTGCCACACAGCTCACCCCACATTGGATTCGAGGACATAGTCATTTCACGTGGAAGTGCTGTGAACTGGCCACCGAGATCGATCGATTTGACTCCGTTAGACTTTCTTGTGGGGTTTTCTGAAGTCGCAGGTCTATTCGAATAAGCCACAAACCTCAAAGCCAACATAACCCATCCCATCGGTCAAATTCAGCCTGATTTATGCGCCAGAGCCATGGAAAATTGGACATTTTGGATGCTCGCCACCCAGAGAAGCCGCGGCGGACATTTGAACGATGTTATATTCTATATATAATGGCATCGATAGGCCTTTCAAACGAATAAAAAGTTTCGATGATATCTCACACACACTTTGTTTTATTTAAATTTAAAAATAGGAAGCGCTTAATGTAAGACTCTTTATTTAAAAGATCAAGAAAACTATGCTTGACACCAGCAGATAGGCGATCCCTACTAAGAGAAGCGTCAAATTCTACAGCAACAATAAGGGAAATCGCGGTATCAGCAGGGATTTCGAATATGGACAGAAAACTAAGGACTTGCCAAAATGTGTTAGCTGAAGCGGAACATCTTCAAAGGAAGCGGTTGAAAAGAAAACCCGGTTTATTACAATGTCATCGATACGCCCGTTTGACCTTTGCCAGAAATCGTTTAAAATGGAAGAAGCGTTGGAGAACTGTCATCTTCACCGATAAGAAACCTGACCTGACGGGTTCCGTCATCATTTTCAACGAGCTGTTTTTAAGAAGAAGTCAACAAGGCGGAAGTGGAGTCATGATTTGAACAGGAATCACACCTAATTAAGGCTAATATCCGCTTCGCAAACTACAGGATGAAAAGTGACGAACCTTAAGATCTTAGAGAGAAATATTCGGCGAAAATTTCATCCTGCAATAAGATAATGCAGCACGCCACACAGCTGCTCGGAAGGCGAAAGAGTACTTCGAGGGTAGCAACGTTTGTATTGTTGACTGACCAGCATTGTCTCTAAACCTCAACATAATTGAGAATGTACGAGTATATCTCTCTAGAGCTGTCTACCAAGGCGGACAGTAATTCCATAACGTAGCAGACCTTAAAGACGCCATTAAAACTGAATGGGACAAAATCCCACGAAAATTAATTAAATAACTTTAGATCTCTTCCATTAAGAATTTTAGAGGTTGTAAGTACTGAGGGAGAAAGCACTCATTACTGAAAAAAATTAAACAATTTCAAAAAGCCCAATCCTGTCTCAACCACTTGTCGCGGGTAGTTAGGGACAAATTGCTAATTCGAAGAAAATTAAGGGAAAAAAAAGATTTACGGTGTTTAGAATGTTCTTAGAAATTGGTAACGATTACCTAAAAGTAATATTTGCAGCGCATATGTATTTACATATATGTACAAGCAGTGCTTCCTTATGGTGTTTTTTTTTTGGCATTCTTTCTGCACTCCGGAGCGAAAAAAATCTCCTGAAACTGTTCCATTGTCACCCTTCTCGCTTTTTCACAAGCAACAAAATGTTCCTTCTGCATGTTACGTCTGTATCTACTAACCCATATATCTAAATATAAACATATGTAGTATTGTGTGAAAAATCAGATTTTTGCTTTCGAGAAATCGACTGTGCTTGTTTTCGTTGTTGGAATCTTTCACAATTTTATAGTTGCTTAAATCAATAAATTGGTCTTTTACCATTTTGCCAGGCAAAGAAATTGCAAAGTAAAAAATTTGACATTTAACCAATACATGTAAAAATTTCGGCAGCAAAGTTAGAAGAACGAATCGCCTTTTTTACGGAGAGAAACCAATGGAAAACGTTGTTTTTTTTTCGACACTGTATGAGTTAAAGCAGAATAAATTACATAAAATACAAAATCATATTTTTTTTATGAAAAACTAGTACAAAATAGTTTAATTGGCGCCCAACGTGTGGGACCCAATATAATAGTACATCGCGCGTTTAGTGAAAAGTGCTCCGGACCTCAAGAAGCTCCAACAACTATTACAACGAAAGGACCTTAAGCAACTCCAATGTACAACTGGGCAACCTACCTCAAGATTGAATACCGAATCTTTAGTAAAAGTCGACAGCGAGGGTGCGTGGAGACAGGCAGCCAACTAGTGAAAAACAAAAAAAATAAGTCCCTTCACCAGCGCTGGATATGAAAAACATTTTTATGTAAGAAATAACTCGATTATAAAAGATAAATAATAATATCAATAATTAGTTAGTTAAGATTAATAAGAAGTGAATCAGTTAAGAAACAAATAATCAATACTATAACATAATTACTTAGCTAAGATTAAGTGAATTATTAAACTGTTAAGAAGAAATGAAAATTCAAAAATATACTCGTACAGTATGTACCTAAGAGTGAATTGGTATTTTTTTAGTAAATTTTCAAGAATGCTAGTAAAAGTGATTAATGATTAAACAAAAAATTTTAAAGAGAAGCTTTATTCGCTAGGTATAAATTATGTACAGCATAACAGGGAATAAAAAGATGTATGTATAACTTTGCACAACATAATGATACGTTACACAAAATTTATTATTTAAAAAAAAAAAAAAACGGATTTTCAAAACGATTGCCATTCCAATTCTTTTTACCCGACTGAGCGATTGCGAGGCAAATTTATGTTTTTCTCGCGTATCTATGTACAGTGGCGAGCAAAACCAGTCGCATAATTGTAAAAATATTCAAAATCTTTTGTAATTTATTTATTTATATGTCTTATTAAATTTTCCATTGATGTAGTTAAATTGTTGATGTTTACACAAGATAATAAAAAGCAACAAAATATTCCGTTCAAATAAAGGAAAAAAATATAAAAAAAAAAAAAATTTAATGCTCGCATTCGTCTAATTTTGCACGTTTCGTTTGTGGCTCCAAGAATCCATGTTAGTCAACATTTACTGCAATATTTTTATTTTGATATTTCTGTGCTTATGTTCTCGTATTTATTTTAGAGTTTCAGTTCAATCGGTTCCATTTTACAGGTAAAAAGTGTGTCCTAGATTTAAATCTCAAACATTAAATATAATACATATAATACAAAAAGGCCAAGAGAGAGAAAATCATCAAGAAGTTTGGAAGACAATATTGCTCCCCTCATTGGGAAAGATATTTCTGCCAGGAAAATTGCAAAAACACTGAAAATTAGTCCTCATGATAAAGAAAAGACGTAACTTGGAAGCCGTACGAAACTCTGGTGATCGCCCGAGGCTATTATCAGATGGGGATGCGCAGTCAATTGAACGTATGATGGCATCAAAAAAAGCAAGGACCCCAAAGGTGGCCGCGGTAGCAATGAAGAAGGAAGTAAGAGAAGGAAGTAAGAGAACAGCCAGGAGAGCACTTCGTAAAATTGGACTGGGGTCAGCTATTAAAAAGAAAAAAACCCACGTTGTCTGAGAAAAATATTAAGGCACGGTGAAAATTTTGCAAGGAACACAAATCCTTGAATACTGGAAACGTGTAGTCTGGTCCGACGTAACAAAAATCAACCCTTTCCAATCAGATGGAAAGTAATATTATTGGCATCGCCCACATGAATTAATTCAAAACCATCATGTCAAACAAACAATGAAGCACGAGGGTGGGAGTTTAATGTAATGGGGTGCTTCACTTGGTGGCATATCGGTCCAATTGCAATGGTAGCATATCGGAACAATGGGTACTTTGAAAAAAGAAGACTACCTTGATAACTTACGGACAAATCTACCCGAATTTATGGATGAAGCCACATATTCAATTAATGATATGGTGTTTCAACAAGATGGGGATCCAAAACATACAGCAAAAATTGTAAAGAAATGGCTGGAGGAGCAGCAGTTTCAAACGATGCTCTTGCCGGCCCAAAGTCCCGATTTAAACCCACATCGAAAATTTGTCGGGAAAAAGGTTATCGCAGTACGAGGATACGTCGAGCAGTCTTGTCTAACTATGGTCTAGAGTACAGACTGAATGGCAACGTATACCCCACACGGCCATCGAAAAATTGGTAGAAAGCATGACAAAAAGAGTAAAATGTGTAATTAAAAATAAGGCCCTTTGGACTAAATACTGAAAGTCAGTAATGAACTGAGTTAAAATAAAACGTGCAAAAGTGGACGAATCCGAGCATTTAAATGTTGTTTTGATTTTTTGTTACCGTTATTTGTATAGAATATTTTTTTGCTTATTTTATGTTGTGTAAATATCAGCCATTTAACTGAATCAATGGAAAACTTAATAGTGATATAAATAAATGAATTACAAAGGATTTTGAGGATTTTGACAATTATTCGACAGCATGTATCTATATCCGTCATAAACGGCTGGATGGATATTAATAAATGAGGTGTCATTAGATTCCTATGAATAACAAGAGGGATATAGGGTTTACGAATATTAAGTGTAAAAAATATGATATGGCGGCTGTCAAACGCCGTAATGTCTTTTGTTTTTTAATATGGGCCCGCTACTTAGAATTAATTAATAAATATATTATTATGGAGCCGCTACTAGTTTTTTTTTTTTTTTTTTAAAGAACTTAACACTCAAGAGGGTATTACTACTCTTAAAATGCCGGAGCACGTGTTAAGTTTTTCGGAAAATTGGATAGAGAGAGAGAGAAAGATTTTTGGGCTCAGTGGTTATTTCGCTCCATGGGTGGCATCCAACATTTAATGGGGAGACTAAATTACTAGTGTAAATTGGACTTGATGTTATATTTAGGCAAGCATTCATCTCACAAGATTTTAGTTGCCTGAAAAAAAGTCATTCGGCCACGGCTGGTATTGAACCCCGAACCGTCCGATTGGGAAGCCAACACACTACCACTTGAGCCACGGCCACCCACCCAAAATTATTTAATAATTAATACAAATACAGTATACTCCCATTAGAGTGAACACATAAAATTTTATACAAACTACTCTACGGAATGAACATGTAAAACTATTTAGAGTGAACGCATATTTTTAACAGAGATAAACACGAAGGAACCATCTACAAAGAATGCAGAATCATTCGAACAAATTTAGCGTTTGTTTTTTTTTTGTTTTTTGCCTCGTTCTAGGTTGAGTAAATCGTAAATTGTCTGTTGGAATTTCATTCCTTTGATTGGCTTGACAGAGAATTGGAAATGAAATTTCTTGGTTAAAATGAAACGTAAGCATTTAACTTTAGTAGAAAAAACTGCAGTTTTAAAGGAATTGTCTACAGGTAAGATAAAGCCCTTACAATGATCCATTCGAATTTTACCAAAAATAGAAACAAAGTGTTTCGGGTAGGCACAGTATTGGCAAAAAAATATGGAAAGAAAAACGATATTATAGCAACGGTGACTAATGTCTACCCTTGTCCTGGAAAGGCACTTAGAGATTGAAAACGCACTTTATAAATGGTTCCTTGAACAACGGAGGAAGAATTTACCTACATATAATTGGATTAATACTGAAACAAAAAACCGTTGTCATAAATAGAAGGCTGCACGGCAACGAATCCACCATCATAGGAAGTGACGGTTGGATGGAAAAATTTAGAGAGCTTTAGAGTTCGGTATCTGAAAATATTTGGGGAAAAATTGTCGTCACAACTAGAACTTGTGTGTCCATTTAAGAGGCATCTTAAGAGAAGAGTAGACATTTCTGTTAAACTTGTTATTATTACTATATGTAACATATGCCTCCGACTACATATTATCATTTGATTGAAGGAATTTTATATAGTTCACGATATTTTCAATCATCTTCCAATATCGCACCCTCAAGGTTGAGAACCGTTGCCATTTTAAGCAGAAGAACAAGAATATTAATTTTTCTAATTCATCTTGTTTGCATCTTTTTACACACGAGTATTTTGATTTTTTTAATTATTATTTTTTATTTAAAATTGTTTTGTTCTTTAAATTTCTTCCAAAATGACCGACCCTGTTGTTCGTCTAGCTATTCTTAACTCCGAAAGACCGAGCTCTGCAGTTTCAACCCTAAGAGTTCAAAACCAGAGCGCATCAGTTAATGTTACTCCTGAATTGGCAGCATTTATTGCAGGTATTGCCAGTCGAGTCCGCATATCGCAATGGCAACAAATACGAGGGTGGGTCAATAATTTTGAATTTCTGACCTCTTTACTGAAACAGCAACACTGCTCCTGTCAACAGGCATCTCCTGTCAAAATTTAAACTTGCTGCGTCAGTTAGTTTGTGTTTGACAGCTATTTTTATCAGACTACTCACTAATTTGAGGAGAAAATGGAAAAAAGTGAATTTCGTGTGCTTATTAAGCATTATTTCTTGCGAAAAAAAACCATTACCGAGACCAAGGCTAAGCTTGATAAATACTATGGGGACTCTGCACCATCGATTTCAATGGTAAAAAAGTGGTTTACTGAATTTCGTTGTGTCCGTACAAGCACTGAAGATGCCGAACGTCCTGGACGCCCAGTTGAGGTCTCTACACCCGAAACAATCGAAAAAATTCACGATATGGTGTTGGCCGACCGAAGATTGAAAGTGCGAGAGATTGTGGAAGCCGTAGGGATCTCGCATGGCTCAGTGGTTTCAATTTTGAATGATCACTTGGGCATGAGAAAGCTTTCCGCAAGATGGGTGCCGCGTTTGCTCACAGTCGACCACAAACGCAATCGTGTAACAACTTCACAGGAAGGTTTGGCGTTGTTTAATCGCAATATGGAGGAGTTTTTGCGCCGTTTTGTAACCGTGGACGAAACATGGATCCATCACAACACACCAGAGAACAAACAACAGTCAAAACAGTGGATTTCTAAGGGTGAATCGGCGCCAAAGAAGGCCAAGGTGGGTTTGTCAGCCAATAAAGTTATGGCGACTGTTTTTTGGGATGCACGCGGGATAATCCACATTGACTACCTTCAAAAGGGAAGAACAATCAATGGGGAATATTATGCCAACTTATTGGACCGATTCAATGACGATTTGAAAAAAAAACGACCTCATTTGGCCAAGAAAAAAGTTCTTTTCCATCAAGACAATGCAAGGGTGCACACATGTGCAGTTGTCATCTCAAAAATCCATGAATTGGGCTATGAATTGCTCCCTCATCCACCCTATTCTCCAGATTTGGCTCCGAGCGACTACTTCTTGTTCCCAAACCTGAAGAAATGGCTTGGTGGAAAAAGATTTGACTCCAATGATGAAGTCATCTCGCAAAAAAAGGCCTATTTTGAGGAACTCGACAAATCATTTTTTTTGGAAGGGATAAAAAAATTGGAGAAGCGTTGGACAAAGTGTATAGAGCTCAAGGGAGACTACGTTCAAAAATAAAATTATTTTTTTATCAAAAAATCTGTGTTTTAATCCAAAAGTCACGGACTTATTGACCCGCTCTCGTAGTTCAGTCATTAATAAAAACCAATAGTTAATTTCATAGGGGCAGTAACGAAACTATTACTGTTGAATATAGAGCCATTCTCAATGACCTAGACAATTTTCCAAATGTCGTAAGATGTTTATGTATATTCAATATTCCAGGGGACACCAAAATACTTTGGTATCTTAAATGTAATTGGAAATAAGATTGTCGTGAATGCCGTTGCAATCCTCGTATCTTACAACACACCTTTGAACTGGAGTTGTACATTGCATTAGGCTTACGGAGGTTATTTGGGTACATTAGAGTACCAAATAATGACTCTTCTCCAAGGCTATAACTCTACCGAAACGTATTATCAGACAGTACACAACCATCTGTCTCTGATCCAAAAAAAAATGGCTAAGTGGAATGGAACTTCCTTCTGATGCCTAGCATCACTTAATTGAGTCCTATAGGGTAAAAGCGCTAGACACCTTCATAATAAGTCTCATTCTCTGTCAAAAAATAGAAAACCAGCAGATTCGTTCCAAATATGCAAATTATTGTACTGAGCAACACGAAGACCACTTCCAATTCTTCCACGGAAAGGTGTCAATCACCAAATGCTCTCTCACCAGCCTACATATCTACCACAACAATCACCGCATATTGCACTGCGTCCTCCACCTCATCCACAAAGCACTCAGATTCCAATTTCTCAGCGGCAACAATATCAAACTTATTATCAATCGAATCAAGGGTTCAAACATATCCTCAAAATTACAAACAATAATTCTGAAAAAGTGGTATCTATGGAAATAACCACCATTAGGACCAATTGAGTAGACTACATGGATAGGCCAACACCTGCAAAAGACCATGGAACTTTCACAGCAACATGCTTTGCCAAAAAAAACAGCAGCGTAATTTTCACATTGATGCTTCTACGGAACAAGTAATCAGCTCAGAAAATTCACTCGAATAACATAACGAAATAATGACTACAATACTGCAGTTAATGAGTAATCTTTCGGAAATTACTTGAACAGTCAAGGACGTAGCGGAGAAGGAAAAAATATAGCACCCTAACAAAGCACAAATGACTTTGTGGAAGTTCCTTTTTTTAGGATAATTAATTTGACCTTGCCATACTTTGAATGCAAGACAAATGGCAATAAAATCCTGAAATTATCTAGTCAAAAATTCGATAGTAAATCATAAAAATTTCCATGCAAACCCTATTGATGGAAATGTCGAAATCTATCATCATCTTTTCGGTCTAGATAAACTAATTACATTTACCCTCTTACCGTCTCTAAAATCTTTCACCCTATTTTGGGTAATGATTTTCTCAAAGAATTATCCACTATCATCTTTTCTAATAGAAATTATATAATAATTAACAACAGTATTAAAGTCCAATTGAAACAACAAACTTCTGAAACAATACACAACATAAGTGTCAGAAGAGATCACATGACACAAGATCCAGGGAAATGTGCTCAACACACTCCAATGAAATATCCCAACCTATTTGTAGAACCAAATGAAAAGTTAAAATTGACAACTACAGTTAAAAGAAGAATCCGTATATATTCCAAATATTACCCATATCCGCTAAAGGAGGAAACAGACAAACAGATTAATGAGCTAGTAAATGCTGGAATTATTAGACCTTCACGGTCCCCGTACTATTCTCCAGCATGGATTGTACCAAAAAAAATAGCCGACGCTTCAGGACAAATGATGTACCGCATGGTAGTGGACTATAGAGAACTTAATTCGGTAACGATACCCTATTGCTACCCCATCTCAAAAACAAACGAAGTTCCATCCCTTTAGGGATGTTAACAACGGTACATACGAATTTGCGGACTACCTTTTGGGTTGAAAAATGTCACTTCAATATTTCCAAGAATTTTAGATGACATATTAAGAGAAATTATTGGCAATATTTGCTACGTCTATATCGGTGATATATTAGTTTTCAGCAAAATTTGGAAAAAATACTTAGAACTCTTCAGAACGCTAATCTCAAAGTTCAGTTAGACAAATGCAAATTCCTTAAATCTGAAGTTCAATTCTTTGGGTTTACAATCTCGGCTGCAGGCATAAAAGCTAATCCCAATAAGGTTAAAGCAATAGCTGAATTTCCCTTTCCCCAAATCTGAAAGAACTGCGATCATTCCTAGGTCTCTCCGGATAGTACCGTAGATTTATTAGGGATTATTCTAAATTAGCAAAACCCATGAAAACTGTCTTAAAATGGGAGGATGGACAAACATCCAAGACAGCCTCAACCTCAAAGTTATCCAACTGAATGAAAATGCGAGAGACACGCTTAAAAAATAAAATTTTCCTTGATACGAGTATCTGAAGACGTTATTCTTAATCATCCAGATTTTTCGAAAGAATTCCACTAAGCCCCCGCGCCTCCAATTATTCACTGGGAGCTGTGTTGTCACAAGATGAAAATGCAATTACTTTTATTTCTGTGCTATAAAATCACTAAGAAAATTATTTTTATGGTTCAATAACAATAACAATAACATAAAACTAACAATAGTAAGATGAAGCCTGGGAAGGCTATTCTCTAAGAGTATAATTACGAATTAGCATACAGGCCTGGAAGATCAAATGTTGTTGTAAATCGATCACTTATCACGGCCACCTAGAAACTTTCAAATTAATTCCCTTACAGCCACCCAGCAGAGTTGTGAAGGTTCCGGACAAGATCTTATCCAAATCGTGGATATTCCGACCAACGTCTTCAAAAATAAAATCATTCTTAACACTAGCGACACTTCATCTTATGAATTCAAAATTGTCTTTTCTACCTACCACCGCCAATCATAACCGAATCAGAATATACCGAAGAGAAACTCATCAGCATCTTTAAACACCACCTTAATCCATCAGTTTGCAATGCACTCAAAACGGAAGAAAGAATATTATGTAGACATAGAGCACACTCTTCGAGGAAAATGTTTACTGGTGTCACCAACAAAAAATAGCCAAGGGAGCAAGATTATAAAGAACATAACGCACAGCACACCGGAATGAGCTCAAAAATATCAAAAGTTGTTAAAGCATGCACAATATGCAAGCAACATAAGTATGACAGACACCTTAGTAAACATGAATTGCAACCAACTCACATCCCTGAATATCCTGGCCAAATTGTTCATATTGATATCTACTTCACTGATAAAAAAATAATTTTAACCGCAATGGGTAAATTCTTAAAATATGCTCTAGCTGAAATATTGAAAACTAGAACAACCGAAGATATTAAGCCTGCCCTAATAAAACATATCCTTTCCTTAGGTGTTTCACAAATTGTAATAATGGACAATGAAAAGTCGTTGAATACAAGTTCAATAATATTCATGATAGAAAACACGTTTAAGATTAGTCTTTACGGTACCTCCATAAACAAATTCCTCAAATGGAGAAGTTTCATTCAACCCTGTCAGAACTAATCAGCTGTCTGACAGCCATATCACAACCATACCACTTTCTCAGACCTGTTAGATAGGTCCATATTCGATAGATTACACAAGTAGTAAGAAACCCATCGAAGAATTTTTCGGCAGACAACTACTAAACGAAAAACAAAATTTTCACAGTCAGGAAAAGTTATATACAATATTACTACTGCATTTGTTTATCGTAAGTGTAGACATTTTTAAGGGGAGATATACACCTAGCATGGTCGAAAAAATCGACTTTTTTTTGCATCTTGAAGCTTGAGGTCTCAAGAATATCTGGTGAAAACGCCAAGTCAATATTTCGATAAATAAGCCAGTTACAGCTTAGACAGTGAAACGAATTTTGCGGCGTCGAACCGAGAGGAAGGTAGCGCCAAGAAACCCTTCGAACGTCCCTAGACCTATTTTATGATTCTATTGTGTTTTCGGGGTGCTCGACTCTAGTTATAACGAAAATACGAGGGCAGGTCAATAAGTCCGTGACCGTTTTGGATTAAAACAGATTTTTTGATAAAAAAATAATTTTATTTTTCAATGTAGTCTCCTTTGAGCTCTATACACTTTGTCCAACGCTTCTCCAATTTTTTTTATCCCTTCCAAAAAAAATGATTTGTCGAGGTCCTCAAAATGACGAGATGACTTCATCATTGGAGTCAAATCTTTTTCCACCAAGCCATTTCTTCAGGTTTGGGAACAAGAAGTAGTCGCTCGGAGCCAAATCTGGAGAATAGGGTGGATGAGGGAGCAATTCATAGCCCAATTCATGGATTTTTGCCATGGCAACTGCACATGTGTGCACCCTTGCATTGTCTTGGTGGAAAAGAACTTTTTTCTTGGCCAAATGAGGTCGTTTTTTTTTCAAATCGTCATTGAATCGGTCCAATAAGTTGGCATAATATTCCCCATTGATTGTTCTTCCCTTTTGAAGGTAGTCAATGTGGATTATCCCAAAAAACAGTCGCCATAACTTTATTGGCTGACAAACCCACCTTGGCCTTCTTTGGCGCCGATTCACCCTTAGAAACCCACTGTTTTGACTGTTGTTTGTTCTCTGGTGTGTTGTGATGGATCCATGTTTCGTCCACGGTTACAAAACGGCGCAAAAACTCCTCCATATTGCGATTAAACAACGCCAAACCTTCCTGTGAAGTTGTTACACGATTGCGTTTGTGGTCGACTGTGAGCAAACGCGGCACCCATCTTGCGGAAAGCTTTCTCATGCCCAAGTGATCATTCAAAATTGAAACCACTGAGCCATGCGAGATCCCTACGGCTTCCACAATCTCTCGCACTTTCAATCTTCGGTCGGCCAACACCATATCGTGAATTTTTTCGATTGTTTCGGGTATAGAGACCTCAACTGGGCGTCCAGGACGTTCGGCATCTTCAGTGCTTGTACGGCCACAACGAAATTCAGTAAACCACTTTTTTACCATTGAAATCGATGGTGCAGAGTCCCCATAGTATTTATCAAGCTTAGCCTTGGTCTCGGTAATGATTTTTTTTCGCAAGAAATAATGCTTAATAAGCACACGAAATTCACTTTTTTCCATTTTCTCCTCAAATTAGTGAGTAGTCTGATAAAAATAGCTGTCAAACACAAACTAACTGACGCAGCAAGTTTAAATTTTCACAGGAGTCAACTGACAGATGCCTGTTGACAGGAGCAGTGTTGCTGTTTCAGTAAAGAGGTCAGAAATTCAAAAAGTCTTATTGGACTTATTGACCCGCCCTCGTAACAATATTCCAAGTTTCTTGGCCATACTGGCCAACCAATATTTTAGTTGCTTATCTAATTTTTAATATAGGCGCAGATTGGATGGATTTGCGGTTATTTTCCCACTGGTCGTGAAAGTAGCATTTACCATAAGGTCCACTGATATTGCAATTTTTGTCAGAGAAAAACACGTAACGCAACTTCCGCTGATGGTTTAATGGTTTTTTTATTTTTAATTTTCAGGCATTTTAGATGATTGGTACAGTTAATCACTTTTGGAATCACTAGCATTCCAATGCCGCTGAGTCACAGAAATTGGAAATTCATGCACATTAGTTGGAAATAAGGAACCACATGCCTTTACAAAAATGTGTACACGTGCACTGCGTGTATAAATCCATTTTTTTCTCATATTGTTGATTCGGTTTCAGAATCAATAAGAGTTTGAAAAGGTACATACTTCTGTAGGTATTTCTCTGTCGTAAGACTCCAGTGGCTCAACCGAATCACTTTTATTTGCGCGGAAAAATATAAGTTTGCTTAAAACCAAGGCAAAGGTGATTTGGATAATTTATGATTTCAACAAATTTAATTGAAAACATATTACTTTCAGATTAGCCTACAAAAAGGGAGACCCTACTTGATAAAATAGGATGGTCTGGATAGATTCAAACAGACTTAATCAATTGGTGAAGCGAAAACTTCGCAACATGATTCCCTTTCAGCCATCGACTATAGAATATGTGTTGCCTTATATATACGAGAATAGCACTTTTTCTTCCAGTTACTGTTTGGATCACTTAGTCTTAAAAAAATAAAAAAACAGTAGGAAGATGTGTTCTGTGACAATAGTAGGATTTCCCCGGAAAGAAATTAGGAATACGTATTATCGTGGATGTAGTCATACTTCTACACACGGTTTATATTTGTGAAACAAAAATGTTGACTTATAAGATTAGAGATACAGAAAAGAATACCAGGAAAATATAAATTTTTTCACAAAATAAAAATAAAACAAGGGTAACATTTTATCACGGTCGTAGTGAAGTTTTGCTGTAGAAATGGTATTCGGAAGCTTTCCTAGAACGACATCCTAATTACATAAAGACAGAGCAGTTCGCTGCAGGGTTAAGGAAAGGAACGTATTATACATATATATGTCTACGGACTAACATTAAATTAAGCTAGAAACAAAGAACTAGTAGAAACAACAAGGATTTCACGAAGGAAAAATGGGCAAACGTCGTGCGTTTTGTCGAACACAATTTCAATTAAAAAAAAAAAAATTGGTGCGGACTGTTTTAAAAAAATTAAATTTCAACGACAATACGCTTTGTTAAATTAACAAGCTACAGATCGAAACACTATTGTGCCATTGGATTGGCTTGAACATTCACTTGACTTTAATTCAAAAGAAAACTTACAAACATAAGAGGGCTGTTTGATGAGTACCTGGATTGGAAGATAGGTGGCGCTACTGAGCCAAAATGAGTGTACCATCATTTAGTATAACCTCCTTTAGCCCGCCTTTCAAAATTAGTTTTGTTTTGACATCTTCCGGCCGACGGCACAGTCTTCGCCTTCTTTGGAGTACGTTCACCGAAACCCATTGTTTCGATTGTTCTTTGGTCTCTGGTGCGTACCAATGAATCCATGTCTCATAAACGGTCACGATACTATGCAGAAAATCCTCCGGATTTCGATTAAACAGGGCCAGGCATGTGTTTGTAGTGGTCTCACGATTGCCCTTGTTCCGCGGACAGCTTTCTCATGCACAAAATCTCGTGCAGGATATGGCTATCGCGTTCAATTGAGATTGCCTGTTATCTCAGCCAACTCGCGAATTTTCACTCGGCGGCCCGCCAATACGAGATCATGGATTTTGTTCACGGTTTCCTATGTGGTAACCGTTTTTGGGCCACCTGGGCGCGGTTGATCAAAATCCGATGTAAGTCCACTGCGAAACTCTGTGAACCAATGGTAAACGGTTGTACGGGAAGGTGAATGGCTCCCATACACCTTCGAGAATGGGCTTGATTTCCTCGCAGGTTTTGCCACTCAAAAACAAGAATCGGATCATGGAGCGATGCTGCTCTTTTCCATGGTGGCAAAAAACACTAACACGATGTTTTCAAATGGGTGTCAAAACCAAACTAAGCGTCGGATTGTCACCAAATTTTGACAGGCGGGCTAAAAGAGGTTATACTAAATGATTATACACCCATTTTGGCTCAATAGCGCCACCTATCTTCCAATCCGGGAACTCATCAAACAGCCCTCGTATGTATGGTTTACGTTAAAGAGAAAGCGCGGACAGTATAGCATAACTTCAAAACAAAGCCTAACGATAATGATCTTTTCAAAACAATCCATAAAGGTTTCTCAAGAAGATGGTCAGTTATTGATCAGCATTTACCTTTCAAGATTTCTAATTCTTAAGGATAAAAGAAGGAACAACTAAATATGGAATAAATAAGGTATAGCCAGGCTATGAAAGCTATTTGCACTAATTAAGAAACTTGAACTCCTATGGGGCGTCTCTTACTTTTGGCCAGTAGTCACAAATAAAAAAACTATGTACTAGGGGGTAGGAGAAAAATTTTTTTTTATTATTTAAGACGGAATAATTTATTTTTCAATTTCAATTCATGCAAGGCCAGTTTATTTGATAAGTAAAATTTGTAAAATATTTGAATTATCTGTCTTTTATTTATACAAATTAAAAATGCATTTTTTTACAGCAAAATTTTCAGAGAATTTTATATAAAAGAAAGGAACAAGAATAAAGGTATTAAAATAAATACGTATTTTTTAATATCAACGAATTGCCCAGCACAGCAGAGTCATTATAGGGAAATAAATATCAAAAGCAAAAACTGTTTCTTATCTTGGAAATAGAATTTCGCTACGTTAAATTGATTGCATCATTAATACTTGGTTAATCACAGCAAAATGCCCAGTTTATTTCGATTAAAAATCAGTAAATTGTCACGTTATACAATAATCGAAAACACACAACTACAGACATATGTACATACATATAAGCATATATTCATACTGCATAAAAATACATATGTTCTCATTATGCATTATCCAATAAGGCAAACAAACTTAACCCTAAGGAAAACTCTTAAAGGTAAGAAAGGCGCAGAAAGAGCACACACAATCATAAACACGAGTGGAAAATTAAATTATCGATTTTCCAAAACTAAAAAAAAAAAAATAAAGCGATCCTTGTTTAATTTTCTTCCTAACAGAAATAAGAAAAAAGATCCTTCACCACCACCTCTACAGTCGGTTTCTGTAAACTCTATATTAGTATGTATTTAAGAGTCACCCATCAGAGCTAACAAACCCACCACCCACCTTAATAATAATAAAGAAAAATGGCAAACTGCTTTCATCCCTTTGAGCGCAAATAGATACAAAACGAGGAAAAAAAACAACCAGCAGCAGAATACCTACATCCATATATATATATTTTTTTAGTTGTTTTTCACTGTTCGCTTTTCTGTAAAACGTCCGTATGCCGCCCAATTTTGTACCTTCACTCGCCTCAGCTAACTCCCCCTCCCACCTATTTGCCGGGGTCCACACCACACTCATCCGTACTCACATAAATAATTAATTACATTAAAGTACACAATATTACGATATTATACTATACATTGAGATACATACTGATACAAGAGAAAATATAATATATGTATGTATGTAGGTATATCGTATAAACATACGACAAAATGACAAAAAGGAAGGAGAAGAAGAATGAATGTCACCTCTGATATCGCACCCCTGAGTACATATATGAATTCTTTTCTTCTTTCAGTTTTTCTTTTTTTTTTTTAATGTTTGTTGTTGTGCACAAAGTATATAATATACAAACAATGAGTGTTGAGTAATCTAATAAATTCTCACACTGACTGAAAGCGTTTATGTGTTAAGCAGCGCAGCACTTAAAAAAAAATAACAAAAAAAAAAAACAATATACAGAAAATAAAGGCAAACAAAGCAGAAACTTTCCACAAACCGAAAACAAACCAACGAACACACAAATGTATCAGTATCAGTATCTGTTAGTATCTGAAGCGTATTTTCTCCTTAGTCTCTCATATGAATCCAATCCCAAATCTGGAGATACACACAAACAATTGTTATTCACAATTTGTTTAATATAAAATAAATAAATATTTGATGACCGGGTGGCGGCGGCAGGGAAAACGAGAGAAAATCCATTTCAAACCAAAAAGAGTCTTCTTTCAACGCTTTCAACCGGTTGAACTTTATTTAAGTTACATATATGTAAGTATAATAAGTATCTATATGGAGACAGTGAGTTTTGCCTGTCACACAGAATGAAGAGACCAACAAAACCGTCACTTCCGGCGGCGCTACTTGTACTAAATGTATGTTATGTACTGATGAGTACGTTTCATGGGAATACACTATTATACTTCGGTTCCTTTTATTTTCTGCGAGTTCGGTGTGGTGCTGCTACTGCTTGATTCATTTTTTCAGGTCGGGAGTGCTATTTTTTTTTTTATTATTTTTTTTTTTTAATACGTACTCGTATTCTTCCTTCTGATTCTCATTTGGTTTGGTTTCGGAGAGTATACAACACAAAACCTTAACCAAAACCGATGTGAGATCAACCCAGAACCAAATGCTATGCTGCTATGATGTTATGCTGTGAGCCATCACACAGGCCATCTATCTACACCGGAGAATCAGTAGTAGCCTGCTGATGGTGGTGCTGCTGCCGCCACTACCACCTCTCTTTACAACCCAATAAACCAAAATCCCAGTCAGTCAGCCAGTCAGGCAACCAAGTTCTAGCAGAAGCCACCCGGCCAACCAACATTCGGCAACGGGCGATGGTATTGGCGTTGACTACGTCGACGACCAAAGCGACAAACGACGACGACGACGACGACGACGACGACTTTGACTATGGAATCGACACAACAAAGAAGAGGAACCCTGCCAAGGGGTGTGGGGTTGGGGCTTTCGGGTTGGGATGGGGCTGCTGCTTTGAAGGGTAGCCGTGGTGGTGATTGTAGATGAGTGAAGATGAAGTCAAAGAGGATGAGGTGGAGACGATGAACAACCTAGCAGCTAGTATCAACAATAAGCAGTGAGAGCAGTAGCATCAGCAGCAGCATTTATTATTTGGAGGAGACGCAAAAGGCAATTTCAGATTTTCATATAGCATAGACATCGGATGTGTATGGTGTAGAAGAGGTGAAGCTGGTGATGATGGTGGCTAGCAAAAGCGATGCATAAAGCACTTGCACAGGGCGAGATAAGACAAATCATGAAAACCAATAAAGAGATTGTTGTTGCAAAATAGGGGAGGAGTCTTTACTTCGATTTACAAAAGCAAAGGGATTTCACATCAGAATATATAAATCGACATGACAAGTTGTTCAAAAGTTTCTACAAAATTTTCTTTATAAATTCAAACGCAAAGATAGTTTGCACTCGTGCCTATCTAAGAGTATATAGTATACGACATTCATCAAATTCACGACCTTTCACAATTTAACCAATAATTCTACATATTTAGAAAAAATACACTTATGAAATCATTTTCAATTTTCGATACATGACACTTGCATTTTTGAAGTCGACTTCTTTCCAAAATTTCTGAATGATTTTCAGTCATAACATTATAAGTCACAATGATATTATAAAGCAGAAATTGTGGATAGACCGACATTTCGTAACTTTTTTTAATCTAGGCCGATATAAAGCGATTTTTTTCTCTACTCGCCAGTCATGATGATATTTGAAAGACTTTATTATTCTAAAAATTTCGTAGGAGTCGGTAGTCGCCCCATTAGATTAATCCTTTTCCAGCCGACGAAGGATATGATCCGAGGAGCCAACACTGGCTCGACTCACTGCCTTGCTATACACATATTCCGGTAGCCAAAACACCGAAGAAGTACCGTGAAGTCATTGTAAGTTGAACGGCTATAATCGCTAGATTCCAAAACCTTACGAAAAGTCAATTGATTTCAACATCAAGCGCAGAAGATTACGCGGTATTGAGAGGTGCTACAGTAGAAATGATGTCCCCGAAAGTGTTAGATAAAGGGAACATGCAAAAGGCATACATTTTGAACAAAAGCTACCAAGTATAAGGATCGAGAACAATTGCTTCCGTCTGACGGGGAAGCGGTCTACACAGCGAGAATCAAACTACAGACCAAAAAATCTGTTGGATCAGACTGGTTTTCTGTCTTAGTATTTAAAGCAGCAATAGTTGATTCAATAAGAAGTGTACACTAAGTTATCTGTAAGATATGTTCGGATAGAAGTATGATCGTGGAAGAAAATCCCTATCCACGATTCAGCCAAAATTAGTCCGATAATAATACATATGTACATATCTAGGATCCTGTCCCCTGTTCTGTGTTAACGTCTGAAGACTCGGATCAATCTTTGTATAAGTGGGGTTGAAGGGTTTGAAATCTAATCTACCATGAACCGGATATGATGTTGGAACGAGTTGAAAGTAAAGTTATCCTGCCTATACATAGGCCTTATGATATCGGCCCGAGTTCATCACCTTATATGGCTTGCGCAGGCGAATAAATAAAATTCATAAATAATTCATAAGACCTTGCCTAAGGGTGAAAAAGGTACAAATAAAAGTGATTAACGCAAGATTATCCTAAATGGAGAGATCTGTTGGTTGAGGGACAGGTCCATTCCGGAATGGAGCGCCATGGCTGTAAATTATAACTTTCAACTACAATATTTCCAATCTAGTTTTTATGTACATTAACACAAAATGTGAACGAGTTGTTACGATACATTTTCGTAATACGATCCCATTTTTGGGCGAATCGTTCACTCTAATCTCGAGGTCCCAAGTGAGGTGACACAGGATTGAATAGGTGAATTTCTGAGTCACTGTTTTAATCGAAATCTTTTAGTAACCGAATGATATGTTTAGCGTGACTTATTATAGAGGTATATATCTTTTTTATTCGATTTCAGAGTTACTACATTATCGCCGACTAATGATCATGCCTGTAGGTTCTTCCTTCTTCTTTCTTAATATTTGTAAAAAATACGATCACTTCATCTTTAACATGTTCCGCAGACATCGCAAGCAGTAATGCTCCTTCTGGCGGCTATTTCCCAAGAAGTGACTCAATATAAGAATAGCTTTGACATGACTGCATTCAACGTACCGAGTATTGGACAAAATGTGTGATCTCTTTGTTCTCTTTACCAATGACGTTTATTGCAACCGGTGAGCTTCTAAAATATTTGTTTCCCTAGTGACTCACTTCTTGTTATTTATGCATATGAGAAATCCTCTTTCTACGAAAGAGCACTAAAAATAACCCTGATCCAGATGTTTAAAAGATTTCAATTCAACTTCTTCTCGAAAGGCTGTGTAAGGCACGTATTAACGGTAAAACCTAAATTGGCGTGAAATGGATTTACTCAACTTACAAGTGTTTTACGAACACACTTTAATTTGATTTAACTTACAACCCTTGAAAAAAGAAATAAACTAAAATTAAAATTGCGCTCGTTATTTTTTCAAATTTTAGGTGTACACAAGTACAATACATATACATATTCTTTTTTAGAAAATAAAGGAACAGACCAATGCAAATCATTAAACAGGATGAGGGACGTCGATCATGATGACTGATTTTTTTGTCATAACAATATTAACCATGGTGTTAATATTGTTGGCCGTAACCAATTCTATATAATTCCAGTGATCTGAAATTTCCCTAGGCTAAATAGGATTGTTTTTCATTGGCTCGCACTAGAGACCATGTACTACCTTAAATGCATGTAGAATATTAGTTGAAACTGAGCTTCTGGCAAGCTCTTGTAAACCTAATTATAGACTAAATACTCGTACATACATGAAATATTTATTCTCTAATTTAGAGCAACGAACAACATGCAAATCTAATTCCAGATATAATTACAATAATGCCGTATAGACTTTGTAATTCTGTTAGATAGGATTTGTTAGAGATGGGAGGTTTACTAATTTAATACTCAATTAGTTGAAACTGGATTTATTACTATTCTCTATACATTCGTAATTATATTTAGGTATACTGAACTATTGCTGAACTTTTATATCCTATGCACATGTATCTTTAATAGCGGGTTAAAAATGATTTTTAGAACTTTCCAAATATGTACTATCTACTTATCGAGCTTATTGCTTAATGAATTAAACTTATAGTTAAAGAAGGAAACATCTGGTTCAAAAAAGCACGATGGTGTATCAAACTTAAGCGGGACTGATTTTCTTCAAAATTCCGGAGGGGTCAAAGGCCCGGGAGGACTTAATGTCCAAGTAGTCTGAACCGATATAGAGAGGGGAAAACCGATCGCAACTCCCTCGGTTTCCTTTGGTATCAAAATAAACCATGCTAAAGAAAGAAGTGCATGTCTCCGTGGAGCAGCGGATTATCATTAAGTTTTTGACCAATTTTTCGATGATTACAGGCACAATTCGGAGACAACATCCTGTCAAGAACCCGTGTGTTTGCTTAGCACATAGAAGTTTCTGGAGGGCGTGGAAAGTCGAGAGCGAGAGCCACGATCCCCACCCGCCGAAATCGGCACATAGCTCTCTTCGAAATCTTTGAGGGAGCGAACTTTAGTTACGGGAGTGTACAACGGATCGTCACAGATGACTTGGATTCCACGTCTGTTATAGGAGGAACACAAACGACATCGATTTGAAGTTTCGCAGTGACTTCAATCGATTCCAGCAAAATGAGGCCTTTTTGAATCGCATTGTCCCCTGTGACGAAACTCGGGTGTATCATTACACGCTCGAGTCAAAACAGGTGAGAATGTAGTGTGGAAAGTGCGGCGAGAGGGCGCCAGTGAAAGCAAAGATGCAGTTGTCAGACAGAAAGATAAGGGGCAACAGTTTGTTTTTGGTCGGCACGGTGCTTTTCACGTAGATCTTCTCCACGACCGACGCACAATATTATCGTGAATTACTGGAACCTGCTAAAATATCGTTTCGAAGGAAAAGGTAGAAACAATCGCCCAGAAGTGTTATTCTTCTGCATGACAACGCCAGGTCTCATGCGGCTAACGCTACGATGCAAAAATCATATGCGTTGTCCAGATTGATCACCTTGTGATTACCATCTTTTTGGAACCCTTAAAAACCGATTAAAGGCCAGCATTTCGACGACAACGAAGCAGTGGAAGCGTTTGTGCTCCAATGGCTACAGGAACGTCCGAAGACTTTTTACGATGATGGAATAAAAAAGTTTCCCATCCGATGGGAAAAATAGAGAAAAATAATTTTTTTTGTAAACTTATTTAAATAAAGTTTGAATTTTTTTAAAAAAAACGAATCCCGTTTATATTTGCTACACCCTCATAATGTACACGTACCATAATGTTTTCTCTACTTCTTTCTTTTTATTTGAAAAGTAAGCCTTTGTGGTTTTATTAATAAAAAAATATCGTGAAATCTTCTTTTCTTTTAAGAATACAAATTATTTCTGAAAAAATTGCTTCAAAATTTGAAATATTTACGCAGCCTTATACATAATTCTAAAATGACATTTTTTTCTGAATTTTTCGGTCAGGTTAAAGAGAAGTGAAAAAAGCATTCACATACCTATAGAAGTGTATTTATGTATACCTATCAGCTTCTGGCTAAAAAAAAAAAAAAAAAACACCCTCAACTTTTCACAGAATCCAAGTTGAAAATAAAAGAAAAAAAGCTTAAACAAACAGAAAACAAAATAATTAGGGCTAGAGCCGAAGGATACTACAGAAGGGAAATAATCTGTTAAGCATTGTTGCTTATTTTTTTGAAGTATTGAAGCTGAGCTGTAGGTGCATCGAAAAAACGACACACAACCAAATACAAATATACTCATACACACCCAATTTGCTCACTCATAGCGCAAAAACTAAAAAAAAAAAAGAAGAAAAAAAAACACAAGGACATTTTTTATATTCCCTTCTTTTGGAAGCTCCCCATTCCCAATAAAAAATATATCCTCATCCCGACTTGAAAAGAGAAAAAAAAAACAATCCACCCATGGCCTTTCAAAAAATAAAAAAATATAAAAAATAGTATAAAATAAACAAATAAGTGGGAAACAGAATGGATGGAAAAAAAAACGAATGACAACCTGTATTGGGTTTCGTTTCAAACATCAAGTCTTATACTCACACTCAGGCACATGTAGTAGTAGAACGAGTACGTCCGTATGAGTAAGTGAACAAATGTGATAAGAAGAACGTCCTATCCGCTGCATGGAGTCATTCGAGCACCCGACACCCAAACACCCCACTGTCAAACCCTACTACTGACAACGTCGCGATTTTCCACGAATACTTCGTATGCAGAATAAGTAACAGGCGAACACAACAGCTCACAGGATGTGAAGTGCTACCAGAATTTTCACAATTTACCTGTGTAGGTGTACTCTGGAATTTTTTCTTTTTTTCCGTGTAAACAGAAAATACTACATACAAACTTCTCAAAAATTCCGTTTTCAACAAAAGAAAACTCCGTTACAGAGGTTGTTATTCAGTGTATGTGTGCCTCATTCAGGCTTGGATTTCACATAAAAATTATTTCAACGGGTTGAAATTAAAAGGTATTTATTTAAAAGGCTTAATCCATTTGACTGATAATTGGTTACTTGAATTTGTAATACAATATTGACCAAATAAAGTTAGAACAAATTCAAAGCTTATAAAGACGACTTATCGAGACTACATAGATTTAGGGATTTTGTTCGTTTACAAATTTGAAAGGACTAGTATGACATTATGTAACTTTTAAATTCCCTTATATTAAGAACCATTTTGATTACACAACTTTTAATAACTGTGGTTAGATTTACTCGTAATTATTCTTTCTAATTTATTTTTCGTATAAAATTCACATATGATGTGGTATCGCAGGAATGGTACTGTATCATCATTCATCATCATCTTCTTCATCAACTTCCACAAACTTCATCTACGGCGATGAATTAGAGATCTATTATATTTTCGACACCAATTGCAGCTAATGAAGCTGAAAATTCACATTGTACGCCACAGGATGATCACCGTCGTCACAGATGCTTCGAAAAGTCAGAAACCGGCACATAGATGGCGACTCTAATATCATGTCCATACGTACGTATGTACAGTGTTGTGCAAAACATTCCAGATTTTTTCATCATTGCTATAAGGACTGAAACGAATAAAATCTGTAAATTTTAATATTTTGTACTCAAATTAGCCTGTTTATTACCAAGTTTCAGTTTGTTATTGATTTTAGTTCGGTGCGGTTTAAAATATTTATAAAATATGAGTCAAGAGGAACGCCGTAAAAAGATCATCGACAAATGGCTCGAAAATACTTCGCGTCCAAACCATTTCATCGCAAAAAATTTAAACATAGCACGCAGTACAGTGGATTCTGTTATTAAACGATATTTAGAGACGTTGACAGTTAAGCGAAAACAGAAAAGTGGAGCTAAAAGTGGAACACATGATACAAATTTGGACAGGAAAATAGTGGGTACCATCGTAAAAAACCGGACTATGTCATCCAGAGATGTTGCTCGGAAATGTAATACCAACCAAACAATGGTACAAAGATCTAAAAAACGTAACGGTCTAAAAACATGAAAAAAACAAAAAATACCAAAAGTTACTGAAAACCAAAAAAAAAGTCATAAAAACACGAGCCCGAAAGCTATACGAGTTGATCGGCAACAAGAAAGCGTGCTTGGTTTTGGATGACGAAACTTATGTCAAAGCCGACTTTACTACTCTTCCAGGTGCGCAGTTTTATAACTCGTTTGAAGCTGAGATTCTTCCGCAATCAACAACATCAATTGGGATGGAAAAATTCGGGTCAATATATCTCACTTGGCTGGATATTTTCCAATGTGGACACAGAAGCTCATCGTTTATTACAACGGGAACAATTAACGGAGAAGTGTACATTAACGAGTGCCTAAAAAAACGGTTGATTCCTTTCTTAAACAAACACGAGGGTTCAACATTATTTTGACCAAATTTAGCTTCAGCTCACTATGCTCAAGCAATGTCGACTTTGTCCTAAAAGACATGAATCCACCCAATGATCCACAGTGCCGTCCAATTGAAAGGTCTTGGGCTTTGGTCAAAGCTAAATTGAGGAAACGTGAGCAGTGTGCAAAGGACGTAACCGATTTTAGTCCAAAAAGATCACGGATGTAGCTGTAGCTGTCACCAACCTTATGAAGGACATTCGAAAGAAGTTGAGGAAAAATGGGAACCCAAATAATTTTTTTTATTTTTTGTAATTGTGAATGAATTTAATAAAAACAGAGTTTTAAAGCAAATAAAAAAAATTTACATGAATTATGAAAATATTTTTTTTTAACTTTGAAGTTTCCAAATTTTATTCGTTTCAGTCCTTATATTGTGGTTTTTTGTTAAATAAAAAAGAACAAAAATCAAAGTTTTCGACATTTTTATATTGCTAATTTAATAACTATTTCAATTATAATACAGAAAACAAATAAATAATTACTAAGAAAATTGTTTACCCTGTAAACAAAATAAAGGCAATATTTCAGTTGTGCAAAACTAACCGGATTTTTTGGTTTTTAAAGAAAAATTTAGTATTTCGTCCAATAACCCTAATTTTTCAATACTTTGGCGTCTGTCGGGCGTTGGGTCAATTAAATTATTAATTATAGTGGGAATACTCTCCCACTCATTCTTCAAAGCTGCAAAAAGAGCGCTTGTTGAAGTGTACTTTTTTTGACCAGCCTTCCTTTTTAGAATGGCCCACAAATTCTCCATCGGGTTAAGATCAGGCGATTGAGACGATCACTCTAACACAAATTGAGACGATCACTCTAACACAAATTGAGACGATCACTCTAACACAAATTGAGACGATCACTCACACAGCCCCAAACCATCACGGAAGCCGCAGCATGATTGACTGTAATCAGAATGTTTTCTGAACCTTTTGCGTCTTACTGTGAGTGCAGCGTCTTAATAAAATAAATTAAATTTGTTCACATCGCTGAAAAGCATTGTCTTCCATTTTTGTGCAAATTCAACCCTAATAAATTTAAGTATTTCATAATCATCTGCATGTAGTATCTGCATTACCTTTTAAGACGGTGCTTAGCTGAGAGGAGTGGCTTTTTTGCTGCCCGAAAAGCATTAAGACGGACTTTTTTTAAACGCTTTCGAACAGTACTTGCGTCAACAGGAAGACTAAACTGGGTCACTAGAGACGCAGAGGACACAAAATGATCTTTTAAAACTATACGCTGTATGCGCATGTCAGTTTTCGGTGTTGTTTTCCGTGGACGTCCGCCATCATGTGTTATTTCTATCGGTTTTCCACTTCTAAACTTTTTAACTAAATCGTTAATTGTTGAGGTCGGCATATTATATTTCGCAACTATTGCTGTTTGCTGTAACCTGGCTTTAAAGTCCTCTACAATTTGATTTTTTATAAAGTTACTATACCGTCTTTTCGCCATTTTTAGTATATACGAATCGTTTGAAAATCACGCGAAATCTTCTTTTTAGATCTTCTTCTGCAAAAATGTAACTCAAATTACCACAGAAACCGTTATTAGAAAGACGAAATTTAATGCTCTAAAAAAAACCGGTTAGTTTTGTACAGACATGTTATTGAGATCTGTTTTATCTTTTAATATATTGTAACATTTGCATGTAAACGTGAATTTAATTTTTTTTTTACGTTTGTCAAATTAAGATAGAAAGTGTTTTTAAAAATACAAAAAAATATTACCGAAGTGCCATTTCCCATCACTTATTAGCTAACAAACATATTTGAGAAAAAAATCCGGAATGTTTTGCACAACACTGTACATACGTAGTACCAACCTACAAACAATACGTGTCAAAATTTTATGCCATTTCGACCATTATTCATAGATAATAGTGCTGTTTTGGTGACGCACCTTTTGATATTTCTAAAACCATGGAAAAAAACGACATTCGTACGTTGATAAAACACTGTTATTTGATGGGAAAAAATACCGTTAAAACCCAAGAATGGCTTGAAAATGATTATAAGGAATCTGCTCCATCTAAATCAACCATTTGCCGCTGGTTTGCTGAATTCAAAGCGGTCGTGCTGACACAAATGATGCCGAACGCTCTGGGCGCCAAAATTAGGCTGTAACGGCGGAAAACATTAAAAAAAATCCATAAAAACGAACAACCATAAAGCAAAAGTGCGTGAGATACCTGACATCGTAAAGATATCAATAGACCGTGTACATTATATTTTGCACGAGTATTTGGATATGCCAAAGCTCTGTTCGAAGTGATGAAGAACAATAACGTGTCGATGATTCAGAGCGATGTTTGGAACTGTTTAAGCGAAGCAAAATGGATTTTTTCATGCGGTATATGACAATGGATGACATGGATCCTACTACCTGTTCGCAAACCCTAAAAAAATGCTCACCGTAAAAAGATATTTCTCCAATGAAGATGTAATCGACGAAACTGGAGCGTATTTTGAAGGGTTTAACAAATCGTTCTAGAAGAAAGGCATTGATATATTAGGTCGGCGCTGGAATGATTGTAGTCGTCGCAATTTGCCGAAATTTTCTAATAGGGAAGTCCTTGCATTCATTCGTAGGATCCATTTCGGGTAGTTTTTTTTTTATTTGATAGTCTCACTACTTTTCGAATCACCTGTCAACTGTATTGCGGTGATGGGATATGCCAATGGTCTTTGTTTAACACTTTTTGCTGCCTAACAAATTTTGTAAAATTTTTATGACTGCATATGTGGAATTCAAGATTAAGCTTTACGAAAGCGCACCTAAGATAACATTAACCCATGTATGCGAATACAAGCGAAACATTTCTTGTTTTCCTAATTGACATTACGATGGCTTTTAGATGTCTAGCATGGCTTCCTCAGAAGAAGGACGTTCCGCCTGAGAATCTCCTTAATAGAATAAACGATATATCATATACACGTATGTAGTTTAGCTAGAACAGCACATACCCGGTACAGCTACTGTCACATAATTGGATAATCTAAAAATGTTTCTGGGAAGCTCATCGCTTTCGAATACGAGATGGTAACAGATAAACTCTTAACAGCCCAATAGCAGTTTAAAATTCGAGTAATTGGCCACGGAACCCGGAGTTAACAGAACCTTTCACTAGACTCAGATAAGATATTTTCCCAACAGACGGGACTGAAAAAATAAGAAGATCAAAAAGAAGCCACAGCCTTTGCCGGTTGGGGGTAATTTTTAACACAAGAAATCGTTCACTAGCAGCATTAAATTAAGAAAACCAACAAAAACACCGACAGTGGCATATCACGAATACCATATGTATATCAGGCTTATGATGTTCACCGATCAGCTCAAAAACGCTCTTATATGGATGAAGATTTCCGGCTTGCAGTCAAAAGAAAAGCATGAGCCTTACAATGCTCTACTATCATACAAAAGGAAGACGAGATCCGATTGCGCGACCTATGAGCAATAAAGAAAAGATGCATACTGGCATAGCAGAAATTGAAAGAAGTTGCAGGAATACGTTCGTAGATTTTAAGATAAAGCAAACATGACAACTTAGCACTAACTAATCTGACACTGAACTGACAATAACCCATCTTTTATAATATATCAGATGAAAGAAATACCCAAGGAACAGAATCCCCTTGAACGCACCAAATAGAGGTTTCAGCCTCCTAAACATCGCTAATAAAATCTGATTTTTCGTAATCTATGAACTCATAAAACCCTTTATGAACACACAGATTGGTCCTTAGGATTGCTGTTTCGGGACAGAAAAATAGACGATTCATCTTGAAAAAAAAGTGTAAATTTCAAAAAGATTCTTTCTAGATTTTAAAGCCTCCTATGTCAGCATAGTTGAGTTTGAATGAAAATGAAGAATGTATGGTACTCCGTTAAGCTCAGTAGCGCCTTTTTCGAGGCCCTTAATATCTACATGCATCTATGACAATGTGAATCATTGTCTGGCTTTTTTTTAAATCATTCTCAATAAAATTGTGTAAACGTCACAAGCTAACACACGATGCTCGAACTTCCCACAGACCGTGCAACAACCTACGTACAGATACATAATTAACAGAACATGCAACATAGCTGGAGTAAAATTTTGAGGCAGTAACAATTTTTATACCCAAGACCCGTTGTTAACAATATCAATGATATCAGCATACAAACCAAATGAAGAATTGATCTTGCTAAACGCTGTTTCTTTGGACTGAAAAGTCAAATAAAATATTCACAATCCCAGCCCTGCGTTTTAGGTCAGGAACTTGGGTTCTATAAAAAAAAAAGGATAAAAATGCTCTTCGTTGTTTCGAAAGGCGGCTCAATCTAGAACTGTACTTGCTCCATTACTGACATTGACCTTCTCGGATGAGCACGGAATCAACGACTGGGAAATGTATAAAATGTATGGACAGGAGCATTCTATTTCAGAAGAGGAAACCATACTCTTAGACCGGAAGGGAAAAGCGACATTAAAAAGCTTGCTGTACGAAACTGAAGACAAACCTCTCAAAGTAAGTAGATAAATTGTAGGTATAACTTGACTTAGGTGTTAATTAAAATAACAAAAGAAAAGTCGAGTATTTCCTGAATTATTAAACTTCTGTGGTCTCGGTATGAACTGATGCCAAATTTTGAACTATTTGCTTATTGTTTTTTATTTAATCACTGGAGTTATTACGTAAGTCTATGATAAAACAAATATCAAAGGTCTTCCTCCTTAAGAATCAATTATAAATGTTATTATTACAAACACGTAGCTGCACACCTTGACAACTTATTGAGTTTTAAAATAACATATTCAATGAGAACTCCACAAACTTGTCTCACCGCCTCCTGGCTATTTGACTATCCTAACTAGTTAACTTAACAAAAAGTCAATTTGAATCAAGAAAAACAAAGGACAAAGAACAGAAAAGCTGTAAAGTAAAGGGAAAATTCCGGGCGTTCAATTATATACGTTTTTTTTTTTCGTTTGTTCTCTTAGGATTATTTTTTTTTTCTTTGTCTATTGTTACATATACAACTCAAGGATATCCGTTGAGCGCTGTTTGCTTGTGTTTGTTTGCGTTTCAGGTTTATGTACTTTTGCCCCCACATATATTAAATATATAATTCGACTTGACAGTCAAAAGTTCTCCTCTGAATCGCCTTCTTCTCCTTCCAATTGATAATCCACCTAACCCAATGCCACTGGTTTCTGGGTTTCTCCCGACGAACTTTGGACTTTTACATGTAGAGAAGAATATTTTCCCACTCAACATTGATTAAAATTAACGAAAGGACGAGTGTTATACATATATTCCAGGGGTTGGATATTGTAGAAAGTAACGACATTCTACTGTGCTACGCGCAAGATTTGGTCTTTCAAATAGCAAGGGTACATCGTACATCGTCCACCACACTAAACTAAATATCCCGTGTGTATTAGCTTCTTCACGGTCGCTTGTGATCTTTGTGTGTTGCTAACTTTATTTTCGGTGTTTATTTTCGGTCTGCCCTATGTTAAGATATTGACCGACTGGTTGACTATTTTCATGCTTAGATACAAAAAAAAAAAAATTCATCTCATAATTTGCGTCATCTTCTAGCCACCCCATGAGCCCCGTCAGCCGACGCCCAGCCACCCTCTCAATCACCCGTCATCAACCTCTTAGGAATGAATTTCTGCAAGCTTACACATGCGTTTTACGGGCTTATTCCATACAGGCCAACAAAAAGTAAATAAAAAAAGAAAACATATTTCATCCAACTCTAAATGCAGTAGGAATAGGACCTGCGAATTGAGTTTGGGGTTGGGGTTGGTGTTGAGTTTGTACCACATCAATGGCATTCCTTAACTCGAATGACGAACTTGCCTGGGAGAGATGTTAATGGGGTAGATGGTTTTTTGTACTCTCACACATCACACCATTAATTTATAGTCTGCCCGTCATACCCTTCTAGTGTATGCCATTTGTTATTGTTATACCGAGAGAGCTACATACGAATACTCGTATATCTAAGGCATGTGTACCTACTACATGCACTCTTGCTACTAAATATTGCTGATACTCCCACATCCTACTCTCACTCTAGGTTCAGCCATTTGCTGTATTTTTGGTTGACGGTGTCCTTGCCGTTGTCGACGTCGTCGTCGTTGTCGATGTTGTTGTATGAACATACATATTCCGTATATGTGAAGGGAAAGTATTGCACAATGCATAACAGCAGAAAGAGAAGGATATTAGAGATGTTTTGAATCATTGTGCGCGTGCATACTATGCGACAGGCAACGGAAATTATCTGGAAATCAAGACCATGTTGCTGAAATTCAATCATGGTGGAAACGGATGACAACTTACCTAGGCAACTCTTACATGTGTTCATGGCAATAATTGCTTTAAATCGATTTGAATTTTCATATATTATAAGGTATTTCTAAGAAGAAGAAGAATTAAAACAGGGCTTATATAAACAAAAAATCAAGCATTTCTTTAAGTCTTCACCTTATAAAATTATAACTACACTGAATTTGTTCAGATTTTAATAATAGAAAACAAAATAATAAGAGGGAATGGTAGGACAATGCGTCAACACTTTGTACACCTTCATAATTTGTTTGTTTATTTAAGAAACATCCACTTAGTCCTGATTATTTAGAGGATTGTCTTTTCATCAGTATACCCTCCCTGACAGCATCTCAAAAGAATTCTTGATCGATCGTATAAAAGCATCGGCTAAATAAGCATCAATTCAAACTAAGGAACTACCCTTTTTTTTGAAAATAATTATTACCGAATTTGTAAATAAAAAGGCTGTTGATAAAAGCAATATTTGACATCCCACAAATTATGCACATACGAGGGAGTCCCAGAAGTACAATATATACAATATTCTATAGCTTCGATACCCTGTTTATACTGAGAATCGTCGAGCTCCTTAAAATAGCCATCAACCGCAAACTCCACCTCTTTACTGTTAGCAAATCTTTTATCACCGAGCCATTTTTTCAAATTCGGACAAAGAAAATAATTCAAGAGGCTAAATCTGGCGAAAAGGGTGCATGAGGAAGCAATTCGAACTTTAACTCATTGATTTTGGCCATCGTGATGACGGATGTGTGAACTGGTGTATTGTCTTGATGAAACAAAACTTTTTCTTCGCCAAGTACGGACGTTTTTTCTTGATTTCATCTTTCAAACACTGCAACAGTTCGCATAATACACGCCGTTGATTGTTTTTTTCTTTTAGAAGATAATCAATGAAAATTATCCCACACGCATCCCAAAAAACTGACGCCATGACATTGCCTGCAGATGGAACTGTCTTCGCCTGCTTTGGAGCCGATTCTCCCCTTTAAGCCCATCGTCTTGACTGTTCCTTCGTCTCGAGATGGACCCACATTTCATCCATTTTTATGCATCGACACATAAACTCGGCTTTATTACTGCGAAACTTCGCCAAACACTCAATTGAGACATCCTCACGACGCTGTTTTTGTTCCATCCTGAGTAATCGCGATACCCATCTTGGGCATAGCTTTCTCATGTCCAATTTCTCAGTCAAAATGCGATGTACAGTGTTTTTTGAAATGCAAACCATATCTGCTAGTTCACGCACTTTCAATCGACGGTCATCCAATATCATTTTGTGGAGTTCTTTCAGCATTTCTGGTGACTTAACCTCATTTGGCCGACCACTGCGATGTTCGTCTTGGCAACTCGTACGGCTTCGTTTAACCTCTGCCACCCAATATTTTATTGTTTTAAACGAAGGAGCAGACTCCCCCAGAGCAGACTCCCCCAGAGTAGAATCCAGTTCCATTTTGATGTTGGTTGGATTGAGGCCTTTCAAATGAAAGTATTGTATAGTGATACATAACGATGACCAATTTTTTCCATATTTAAAAATTCATTGAGAGCGTTCACTGGGGAACAGATACTAAACAACATAGCGTCGTCAAATTTCAAATTTAAGCTTTATAAGGTTGGTACTTTATACAATTGTTACTCTTTTTAAATATCAACCGCTATATACCATATACGTCAGGTCAGGTACTTCTGGGACTACCCTCGTAGGTCATCGTTTCATTCTCTGATAAGATTGAGTGTATCCACAGACTTTTGAAAAACAAGTTATGTAAATTTTTTTAATCAAGAAAATCGGTTTGGTAGGTTCTCATAGTTAACTTTCCAGCAAACTATCACAAAAGCGTTTGTTCAACTCGTTTCTGACGCTTCTTTGACCTAAACTTTTACGGAACGATATATGAATTTTATTTATCTACATCGTCTTTTTTTTAAGTTACATATATGGTACTTCTAAAGTTCCAATAATGCAAGCAAAGTAAAAATGGCACAGAAAGGAAAAGTCATATACCATATTATGTGAGACGCCCTAGTCCTGACGAAGATCATAAGAAATCTAGTAATGAAAGCATCAACAAAATGAAGGAGCAATATTGCCTAATATTTATGTAAACATATTTATAAGACGGTATGATCCTGCTGTAACCGTTAAATCATATGTAAATTGGACATGTCTTCTAGATTTAAAAAAAAACAGTAAAGGAATTAATTTGTTTGCAAAGCAAACCACGAATAATTTTAAATTCAATAAAGTAATAAGCATCTCTCAACACAATACTTGCAATAAAGTACGTGGTTGAATAGCAGTAATTATCATATGGGCGATAATGAATTAACCAACCCTAGGAAGTAGCCACTCGACTAAAGAAAAACATTCTGGATGGCTGTTTCTAGTGAAAAACCTAAGGGTGCACACACCTACAGTCATGTTACTCGTTTTTACTACTCAGTCAATAGGCTACGTATATATCAACTTACTATGTATAGTATATTACTATACATCGTATAGTATTTTTTAATTCCCAAGGAGGTTATTTTTCACGCCACCTCGTACAATTCCTTTCAGAACTCGTTGTCTAAATAGAAATTGTATTTGTTCTTAGACTTCGATATAAAATCTGCGGTAAAGTTCTTTAAAACGAACCCAAGGACCATTACTGGAAACAAGATGGTACACGAACAGGAACCAACCTGCTGAGATGGTAGTCGAAGAGAGGCTGAATATCGTTAACTTTACGAAGCACTTTAGACATCGGCTCCAGGTGGCCGTAATTTGTTCTGTGAAGATTGAGCCGGAAAAGTGGCGCAGACCTAAGATCGCGTGGGTTGGTGTTAAAAGAAATAAGTTGAAGTAAAGAAGGGTAAACGATATTACCAACTAAAATTTGATGACTAAAGAGAATGTCGGAAACTTTTCGGCGCATAGAAAGGGGTTGTAAATTTATAAGTTTCAGCCGGTCAGTGTTAAGTGGTAAATTTGGCTATCATTCCAGGGAAGACCACATGAAGCAAATCGTAAAAACCTGCGTTGAACAGCTTCTATCCGGAGGATGTGAGTTCTGTAGTAGGGTGACCAAACTTGGCTTGCATATTTTAGAAGAGGCCTAACAAAAGTTATGTAAACACATTTGGTAACATAAGGATTGGAAAACTCCTTAGATCAGCGCTTGATGAAGCAAAGGGCAGAGTTGGCTTTTTTTACTATACATATTATCAATGTGAGAACTAATTAAGTTCCTTATCACAGATAACACCTAAATCACGCAACTCATTCACTAAGAGAACAGGCAGACCAAAAATTATATAGCAGCAAGGTGAAGTAGGGGGGCGCTTGCGGGTATACGTTATAGCCTGACACTAATTGAGCTTAAGCCTAAGAAAATTCTTCTGAGACCAAGTACAAAATCTGTCTAGATCTTCCTGGAGTGGTAGGCTGTCTGAGGAAGGTGATATACCGCATATACCGCAACGTAAAGATAGCGGCACTCGTCAATAAAAGCTGGTGAATTCTAGTTGTGCATCTTTTGGCAGTTACTTACCGAAGTTTCAGTCATTTTGGACGTGCAGTTTTTACTTGACAGTCGTTTGAGTGAGTCGATGTGAGTGTTTTTGTGAAAATGGAAAAAATTGAGTATCGAGCTGTTATTAAATTCTTGTTTTTGAAAGGCAATACGCCTACGCAAATCAAAAATGAGTTGGACTCTGTGTATGTGGACGTTGGGTGTCGCGTTTGCTTACGTTAGACCAAAAACGCGTTCGAATGAACATTTCCAGCGCTCTGTTGGCGCAGTTTAGGCGCAATGAATCCGAGTTTTGGCGCCGATTAATTACTGTATATGCAACTTGGATACACCATTATACGCCCGAAACAAAAATTCAGTCAAAACAGTGGACTGCAAAGGGAAAGTGATGGCGACTGTTTTTTTTTTTTTGGATAGTAAAGGAGTTATCTTAATCGATTATCTTCAAAAAGGAAAAACCATTACAGGAGCATACTATGCATCATTACTTGCCAAGCTGAAGGCAGAAATTGCGGAAAAACGGCCAGATTTGCAGAAAAAGAAAATCCTGTTTCTCCAAGACAACGCGCCGTCTCACACCTCAGCGTTTGATATGGCGAAAATCCATGAATTACGGTTTGAACTGCTTGACCATCCGCCTTATTCACCAGATCTAGCCCCAAGCGACTTCTTTTTGTTCCCTCATCTAAAAACTGCGCTCGGAAGACAGAGATTTTCGTTGAATGAGGGGGCAATCACCTTCGTGAACAATTATTTTGCTGATAAAAACGCCAAGTACCCTCGCATATCTAAAGATTTCTGCGTAAACAGATATGTATGATTTTTTTTATGATGCAATCAACGTCATTAATGGTCAGAATAGATAATAAGGGACCAAGGTGAGTTCTGTAGTAGGGTGACCAAACTTGGCTTGCATATTTTAGAAGAGGCCTAACAAAAGTTATGTAAACACATTTGGTAACATAAGGATTGGAAAACTCCTTAGATCAGCGCTTGATGAAGCAAAGGGCAGAGTTGGCTTTTTTTACTATACATATTATCAATGTGAGAACTAATTAAGTTCCTTATCACAGATAACACCTAAATCACGCAACTCATTCACTAAGAGAACAGGCAGACCAAAAATTATATAGCAGCAAGGTGAAGTAGGGGGGCGCTTGCGGGTATACGTTATAGCCTGACACTAATTGAGCTTAAGCCTAAGAAAATTCTTCTGAGACCAAGTACAAAATCTGTCTAGATCTTCCTGGAGTGGTAGGCTGTCTGAGGAAGGTGATATACCGCATATACCGCAACGTAAAGATAGCGGCACTCGTCAATAAAAGCTGGTGAATTCTAGTTGTGCATCTTTTGGCAGTTACTTACCGAAGTTTCAGTCATTTTGGACGTGCAGTTTTTACTTGACAGTCGTTTGAGTGAGTCGATGTGAGTGTTTTTGTGAAAATGGAAAAAATTGAGTATCGAGCTGTTATTAAATTCTTGTTTTTGAAAGGCAATACGCCTACGCAAATCAAAAATGAGTTGGACTCTGTGTATGTGGACGTTGGGTGCCGCGTTTGCTTACGTTAGACCAAAAACGCGTTCGAATGAACATTTCCAGCGCTCTGTTGGCGCAGTTTAGGCGCAATGAATCCGAGTTTTGGCGCCGATTAATTACTGTATATGCAACTTGGATACACCATTATACGCCCGAAACAAAAATTCAGTCAAAACAGTGGACTGCAAAGGGAAAGTGATGGCGACTGTTTTTTTTTTTTTGGATAGTAAAGGAGTTATCTTAATCGATTATCTTCAAAAAGGAAAAACCATTACAGGAGCATACTATGCATCATTACTTGCCAAGCTGAAGGCAGAAATTGCGGAAAAACGGCCAGATTTGCAGAAAAAGAAAATCCTGTTTCTCCAAGACAACGCGCCGTCTCACACCTCAGCGTTTGATATGGCGAAAATCCATGAATTACGGTTTGAACTGCTTGACCATCCGCCTTATTCACCAGATCTAGCCCCAAGCGACTTCTTTTTGTTCCCTCATCTAAAAACTGCGCTCGGAAGACAGAGATTTTCGTTGAATGAGGGGGCAATCACCTTCGTGAACAATTATTTTGCTGATAAAAACGCCAAGTACCCTCGCATATCTAAAGATTTCTGCGTAAACAGATATGTATGATTTTTTTTATGATGCAATCAACGTCATTAATGGTCAGAATAGATAATAAGGGACCAAGGTGAGTTCTGTAGTAGGGTGACCAAACTTGGCTTGCATATTTTAGAAGAGGCCTAACAAAAGTTATGTAAACACATTTGGTAACATAAGGATTGGAAAACTCCTTAGATCAGCGCTTGATGAAGCAAAGGGCAGAGTTGGCTTTTTTTACTATACATATTATCAATGTGAGAACTAATTAAGTTCCTTATCACAGATAACACCTAAATCACGCAACTCATTCACTAAGAGAACAGGCAGACCAAAAATTATATAGCAGCAAGGTGAAGTAGGGGGGCGCTTGCGGGTATACGTTATAGCCTGACACTAATTGAGCTTAAGCCTAAGAAAATTCTTCTGAGACCAAGTACAAAATCTGTCTAGATCTTCCTGGAGTGGTAGGCTGTCTGAGGAAGGTGATATACCGCATATACCGCAACGTAAAGATAGCGGCACTCGTCAATAAAAGCTGGTGAATTCTAGTTGTGCATCTTTTGGCAGTTACTTACCGAAGTTTCAGTCATTTTGGACGTGCAGTTTTTACTTGACAGTCGTTTGAGTGAGTCGATGTGAGTGTTTTTGTGAAAATGGAAAAAATTGAGTATCGAGCTGTTATTAAATTCTTGTTTTTGAAAGGCAATACGCCTACGCAAATCAAAAATGAGTTGGACTCTGTGTATGTGGACGTTGGGTGCCGCGTTTGCTTACGTTAGACCAAAAACGCGTTCGAATGAACATTTCCAGCGCTCTGTTGGCGCAGTTTAGGCGCAATGAATCCGAGTTTTGGCGCCGATTAATTACTGTATATGCAACTTGGATACACCATTATACGCCCGAAACAAAAATTCAGTCAAAACAGTGGACTGCAAAGGGAAAGTGATGGCGACTGTTTTTTTTTTTTTGGATAGTAAAAGAGTTATCTTAATCGATTATCTTCAAAAAGGAAAAACCATTACAGGAGCATACTATGCATCATTACTTGCCAAGCTGAAGGCAGAAATTGCGGAAAAACGGCCAGATTTGCAGAAAAAGAAAATCCTGTTTCTCCAAGACAACGCGCCGTCTCACACCTCAGCGTTTGATATGGCGAAAATCCATGAATTACGGTTTGAACTGCTTGACCATC
The DNA here is from genome assembly GCA_963966105.1 of Volucella zonaria. Lineage (NCBI taxonomy): Eukaryota > Metazoa > Arthropoda > Insecta > Diptera > Syrphidae > Volucella > Volucella zonaria. The sequence continues at coordinate 165,362,738 of OZ014532.1, forward strand.
CGCCTTATTCACCAGATCTAGCCCCAAGCGACTTCTTTTTGTTCCCTCATCTAAAAACTGCGCTCGGAAGACAGAGATTTTCGTTGAATGAGGGGGCAATCACCTTCGTGAACAATTATTTTGCTGATAAAAACGCCAAGTACCCTCGCATATCTAAAGATTTCTGCGTAAACAGATATGTATGATTTTTTTTATGATGCAATCAACGTCATTAATGGTCAGAATAGATAATAAGGGACCAAGGTGGCTGCCTTGACGTACACTACATAGAGGAGGTTTTAATTGGGTCAAAAATCATGCACCTAAATAGAACATAGTAATGTCGTTCATTTAAATAGGATTGAACCCATGATATAAAGTTCATTCGGAAACCAAGAGCCTTTTATTTTAGAAGGATTATATCATGAGAAATTCTGTCAAAGGCTTTGCTGAAATCGGCGACAATCATATCAACTTCATTTCCAGATTCCAGTGCACATAAAGTGCTTGATACGAATTCCGTTAAGTTGGTGATCGTAGATCTACCTTTGAGAAATCCGTGCTGGTTTTGGGAAACAATAGATTTACAATGGAAAAGCATTATGTCATCGATAATGCTCTCGAAAAGCTTAGGTATGCAGGACAGCTTAGCAATTGGTCGATCATTGGAAAAATCGTCTTTTCGGCCTTTTTTATGTAGGGGAATAATAAAAGACCTTTTCCAGGTTGAGAAAAATAATCCTTGAGTGATAGAAAGCTGAAAGAGAGCTGTAAGAATTTGGGCTAGGCGCATTTCACATTTCTTTAAAAAATATAGGGGGAAGATCATCACGGCCAGCAGAATAATCATCTTTGAGGTTTATTATTTTATCTTTAACTTGTTCTAAAGTTATAGACACAGATTCCAAAGTTGGTCTGGCTCTTGGGAATGGACGGCGAACGCTTGGCTTCGCCTGAGGACTTATCAAGAAAATTAAGAGATGATGGATAGTTATCCGATTTACTTTTAATTTTGATGAAGTGAAAAAATCGTTTGGGGTCGGAAATGAGGGTGTATTCCACTTGGTTTAAATAGTTGTCAAGAGTCTGGCAAAGTACAGAGAAATTTGTTTGGGCAGACTGGTAGTAGAAGAAATCGGTGTGGGAACGCGATTTTAAGTAAGTATACCAGAGCTTATTTCTCTTGTTACGAAGAGATTGCAGGTCTTTATTATACCAGATGAAGGATTTTTTTTTTGGGTAAAAAAGTACAGATTGGGAGAGACATTTGAAAATTTCGGAATAAAGGGATGTGAGAGCATCGTTAACCGTAAGGTTGGGATCACCGTAGAAAAAGTTAAAATTGGCCATACTGAGGAGATTGTTAAGTGTGACGTAGTTAGCCCTATGAAAATTAAAACTGTACGGATACTCATAGGAAACGGGATTAAGACCATTGTCATACGTCAGCTTAAGAGAAAGGGGAGGGTGGTAACCATCCAACTTAGAAAGAAGATGTTTACTTTCTGAAAAGACGCTGTAATCTGTATCAGTGGCGAAGACCAGGTCGAGTTGTCTGCCAATGTTATTGGTGACACCACCTAATTGATACAGACCAGAGTCAGTTAAGCAGTCAATGAAAAGATTTTCTTTATCAGAGGTGGGATTTGTTGCAGTAAAGTAGGGCTGCTCAGTCTGGGATCATAGAAGCTTAGGTAGACTAAAATCAGCAGCATTAAAAATGCTGTCGATTGCATCAACTGCCAGCTGGTAACCTTGAATTGGTAAGGAGGGGCGATATACGAGGGCGGGTCAATAAGTCCGTGACTTTTTGAATTTCTGACCTCTTTACTGAAACAGCAACACTGCTCCTGTCAACAGGCATCTGTCAGTTGACTCCTGTCAAAATTTAAACTTGCTGCGTTAGTTAGTTTGTGTTTGACAGCTATTTTTATCAGACTACTCACTAATTTGAGGAGAAAATAGAAAAAAGTGAATTTCGTGTGCTTATTAAGCATTATTTCTTGCGAAAAAAAACCATTACCGAGACCAAGGCTAAGCTTGATAAATACTATGGGGACTCTGCACCATCGATTTCAATGGTAAAAAAGTGGTTTACTGAATTTCGTTGTGGCCGTACAAGCACTGAAGATGCCGAACATCCTGGACGCCCAGTTGAGGTCTCTACACCCGAAACAATCGAAAAAATTCACGATATGGTGTTGGCCGACCGAAGATTGATAGTGCGAGAGATTGTGGAAGCCGTAGGGATCTCGCATGGCTCAGTGGTTTCAATTTTGAATGATCACTTGGGCATGAGAAAGCTTTCCGCAAGATGGGTGCCGCGTTTGCTCACAGTCGACCACAAACGCAACCGTGTAACAACTTCACAGGAAGGTTTGGCGTTGTTTAATCGCAATATGGAGGAGTTTTTGCGCCGTTTTGTAACCGTGGACGAAACATGGATCCATCACAACACACCAGAGAACAAACAACAGTCAAAACAGTGGATTTCTAAGGGTGAATCGGCGCCAAAGAAGGCCAAGGTGGGTTTGTCAGCCAATAAAGTTATGGCGACTGTTTTTTGGGATGCACGCGGGATAATCCACATTGACTACCTTCAAAAGGGAAGAACAATTAATGGGGAATATTATGCCAACTTATTGGACCGATTCAATGACGATTTGAAAAAAAAACGACCTCATTTGGCCAAGAAAAAAGTTCTTTTCCACCAAGACAATGCAAGGGTGCACACATGTGCAGTTGTCATCTCAAAAATCCATGAATTGGGCTATGAATTGCTCCCTCATCCACCCTATTCTCCAGATTTGGCTCCGAGCGACTACTTCTTGTTCCCAAACCTGAAGAAATGGCTTGGTGGAAAAAGATTTGACTCCAATGATGAAGTCATCTCGCAAACAAAGGCCTATTTTGAGGAACTCGACAAATCATTTTTTTTGGAAGGGATGAAAAAATTGGAGAAGCGTTGGACAAAGTGTATAGAGCTCAAGGAAGACTACGTTCAAAAATAAAATTATTTTTTTATCAAAAAATCTGTGTTTTAATCCAAAAGTCACGGACTTATTAACCCGCCCTCGTAGTAGCAACAAATATGTATATAGGTTGCGCTTGCAAATAGGAATTTTAGCGCAAAGGAATTCAAAGAATGCAGCGGACGACGATTTTTGAAAGGGTTTAGACTCGAGACGAGAGTGTATAGTTAGAAGTATACCACGGCCATATACATTTTTCCCTTTATCTAGACCATCGTCACGGTGTAAATCGAAGTCTTGAGAAAATAATTCATTATTCTTAACATTAGGGGTGAGGGTAAAAATGTCGCAGGGCAGAATCTGCGAATTAAAATATATAGCAAAAATCTTAGTTCGTAATCCTCTGTAATAATGCAGGAACAGATATTTGGGAGACTTCGGCAAAGAATTGAGTGGTGGGTTAGGAGCGATGGTAGTTCTTGAAACTAGACCATGCTCTCTGGAGGTGTAATACGCGTTTGGAACTTATGTGAGACCTTGTAAATAGGCATGGTCCTGATCTCCTACATGATAATGTTAAACCATATGCAGCACAGTTAACGCTCCTAAAGCTGGCAGAGTTGGGATGTGTTAACCTAATCCACCCTACCAACCAGACTTGTTCCTTACCGACTACCACCTTTTACGAAGTTTATGCAATTGCCTTCGAAACAGGCAGTTTACAAACACAGATGTCAAAAAAGAGAACTTTGAAGACCTTTTAATTCAAAAGGATAAGAACATCTTTAAAATGAGCATGACTGCATTAATGGAGTCTTGGAAATAGACAACAGATGTTAACTGAGACTACATATTTTATGAAATAAGCTTTGTGAATTTTTCAAATAAATTTTTTCAATTATAAAGTAATTGCCCACAAGAAAACGAACTAACTAATAGTATTCAGATCGCGAACTTAATTTTTTGTTCCATTGACACTTGAGAACAACTTTTCCTTTTACTGTCCGTACAGAATCGATTTTGTGCACATTATAACGCCATTAGAAATTGTCTTGATTGACCTTTTTTTGTTTTTTTTTTTTAAATCCTAGTTTACTTTTAATTCAAATACTTAGAAATAATCTATCGGTGAAGTCGCTAATACTCGTCGTTTAGCTTCGCTTCTATTCAAGTCTTAAGAGTCACAAATTACGTTTTTTTTCAGTTCTTTGATATTTGAAAAGAGTTATGTTTTGCTAATCTGCTACTACCATTTCGGTTGATATTGACAAACGAAATAATCCTTATACTCGTAGATTCCATTACAATTATGAAATAATAGCAGTGACACTTAGAAAATCTATGGTGGAAGAAATTTATTAACAGTTCATACAGTTCATCAGCGAACACGTTCATAACCCATATAAAATAAAAATACAAATATTGTTCTAAAATCTTTGGTTAAAAGACACATCCACATAGTCGTTTATAAAAGTTTCACTATATCCTTTTTCAACATGAACGACAAAAGTCTTTTTCTACAGTGTATGTCATTTATTGAGTGGTACGAGTATCTTTTACTTGTCATTGAAAGTAATTTTTCACATTGTTTCCAATAAAAAAGTATTAGTGCTTGAACTCAGCCACTGGAATCGCCTTCACCGGGTGGATAAAGAAAATTTTAAGAACGTCTCTAAATCATACTTTGAGGTGAATTTACAATCTTGAAAAAACCAAATATGGATGGATATGTATGACGTAACTTTCACTAGTTGAGAACGCTAAGCGGCGACGTATGGTAGATATAGTGATACAATACCCATGTGTTCCCACCTGAATGATCGTCAGAAGACGATCAGAATCCACGAGATCATGGTTTCTATGGAAATCTTTTCCATAATTTTTAAACTGAAATCTTTGCGTACTAGGTTCATCTTTAATCGACCTCCGCCTTCTGAAAATGCTTCAAACCATCCGAAAAGGTGGGTTCTTGACAAAATACATAATACATCAAGGTGTCCCCCAATTCGTCAACGATAATTTGGAAAATGATTCCTAGGCATATTCTAAGAAAAAAATCATTCTAAGGGTCTATCTCCAATGTTGAGATCATTTATCGAGGATTTAAGAAAACGCTTACTTTAGTGTACCCTGACTCTTGTTAACAAAAAATGCTCTGTTAGTACTAATGGTAAAATCTTCGTGTAGGTCTTTATAACGACGTTTAAATAAAGTTGATATCTGGTTTGAATCTTTAGATATCCAACTCCTAAGCATGTTCCATTTTCATTGCCCATTCTAATTTTCGAATTTGAGGTCACTTTTCTCCAGAAAATGCCTAATTAACATAACGTTTTACTATTTATTTCTTATGAAAATAACAATAATAAAAAAAAATTAGCAGCAAGTTTGGTTTTTGAGATACTTTAAAAAACCGACAACAGTTAAAATTTATAAAAAAGGGTTTGTTTTGCTTTAAGCTCCAAAGGCTATGAATAAAAAATGATTTAGTGTGGTCTTAGGTAGTTTTTATTTTATGTGTGTACTAGAATAGTTATAAAAGGGGAGGACACCCTTCCTTGGTTTTGTTTGCATGCTAGAGCCCGTTTTTGGATTTCAATTCGAATGTTTATTGATGCTAACTACTGCCTCACTTTTCATGACGCTTCGATAATACGATCTTCTAATTCAATTAAAGTTGCTATTTCGGTTGAATAAACAAGTTCTTTCATTCTTCCCCATATAAAAAATCCAATACTGTAAGGTCAGGAGATCTTCTAGGCCAGTAAACTGGTCCATTTCTTCCTATCCAACCGTTACCGTACCCTTCATCTAGACATTTCTAAACCTCACGACCATAGTGGGCTAGAGCACTGTCCTGTTAAAAAAATGAGATGAAGCTAGTTGAATCGGTGGAATGTCCGCCAATATTTCTCGTAAGTCATTTCGCAAAAATTCCAGATAGTTTGTAGAATTCAGCCTAGGTGGTAGTTTCAAGGGGCGGATTAAATTGTTTCCGAGTACACCTGTCCATGTATTAACGCTGAATTTGTGTTGAAATGATTTATGTCTCCTTGTATGTGCATTGTCCGCAGCCTACGTATGAATATTATGAAAATTTGTGATCCAATCTCTTGTAAATTGAGATTCGTCCGTCCAAAGAATTATGCTAATAAACTCGTTGTCATCCAAGCTCCGCTCCAGCAATCAGTTAGAAAACTCTCTTTTCCAAATCATGGGGAAGCAGTTCTTGTACAGGTGTATGGTGGTATGGATAAAGATTTTCTCCATGCAGTACATTAGAAATTTTATGTCTGGAAACATTGAATTGCAAAGCTTCCAGTATTCTTTCATCAGCCGAAATCCTTTTTACTTGTGGGGCCTCCGCATACGGTCGTGTGTTTGAAACTGATCCCGTTTCTCGAAGCCTTCGATACGTATTTCCAAATACCCCTTTACTAGGAAGTCGTCGGTTAGGATAAAGTTCATGGTATCTTTGTTGCGCACTAGTTGAACTTCCCATAAACGTAAATAATGCCTGCGTATTCTTGGTTTGTAAATGCAGACATTTCAAATAGCATTTCTAAGTAAATTTAACTTTAACGTATAAAATCTAACTCTTCCCGAGAACTTTTAAGGAACAAGGTAAGGAAATGAGAGTTTTGACAGGTAGTCAAATAAACCAGCACGTTTTAAAACTCTTTAATAGCTACGCAATTTAAAAAAAAACTATTGGAAAAATAGTAATTCTTGGAAAACCACTCTTACGAGTATTGTCAACGTTGTTGTTAGAAACGTTGGTAAAAAATCATAAATTCCTTTTTTTACCTGCTGCATATTTTCCCAAGTATTATATAATCTATAGGTTTTTGTGCAAACTTGATGCTGATTTTTTTTTATTATTGTTATTTTCATAAAAAAAAATAGTAAAACGTTATATTAGTTAGACATTTTCTGGAGAAAAGCGACCTCAAAGTCTAAAATTGGCATGGCCAATAAAAATGGGACAGGCTTAGAAATTGGATATCTAAAGACTTAAACAAGATATCAACTTTATTTAAACGCCGTTATAAAAGCTAGTACCTATTTTTTCTAAAAATAAAGACCTACAAGAAGTTTTTACCATTAGTACTAACAGAGCATTTTTTGTTAACATGGATCAGGGTACACCAAAGTTAGCCTTTTCTTAAATACTCGATAAATGCTGTCAACATTGGAGATAGATCCTTACTGTAGAACGATTTTTTTCATAGAATATACCCAGGAACCATTTCCCAAATTATCATTGACGAATTAGGGACACCCTGTATACAGTATGTATAAAAAATAAAGAAATAAAAACTTCTGTGAATCTCTGAGAAATAATCGAATGATAACAATAAATCAACTTTCCTCGCCCATATTTAAGTAAAAAAAAAAACCATTTTCAAAAAAAATTCCCAATTACAGATTCACAAAAAAGTAAAGATATATACATGCAATATATGTATGTATAACAAATTTTTCGATCACCGATATTATCCTTTTCGAAAAAGGAACCACATACACCTCTAAATTCATACTTTCACTTACCCCAATTATATCATGTTTGATTTCATCATAAATATTGTAAAAAACACTGATTATCCATGCGACAAGTACTTACCTGAAAGGAAATAACAAAATTGGAATATGATAAGATAGGTAAAAATATCAAACTCAAATTAATTCAGTAATAAAAATATTTTAACTTTTAATAAAGGTTCAAATTTATAACTCTCTCTTGGCAATCACGAAACACAAAAAAAAATCAAGTTTCACCCAATTCCCATTTCGTGAAGAAATTCGCGCACCATTTAGCCAATATGCATTTAATTTCATGCAGATACAAGTATATAATGTTATATGGCTATAGGGTGTACCATTTACTAGATTAAGGCATTGTACATATTCAAAGATGCAATTGCTACAATATGGCATACGATTTTGCTGCTGCTTGTAATTGCTAGCGATTGCAAAAATACCTTAAGCCAATCATTTGCAACAAAAAGAAAAATATACATATATATACATACATATATAAACAGCAATCTGCAAGTTGAATGACCTGTAATGAGAATGTGAACCTACACTACACACACAGAAAATAAAGTCTTATAGCTTAGAGAAACGCAAAAAGCAAAAAAGTAAGACAAAAAAAAAATAAATAAATAAAAAAATAACAAAGTTGTCGACAAACAACGATGAAATCGAAGCAAGTAACAACTTAAATGTAATCGACCAGGCGACCGACCCAACGACGGACTAACAACCACCAAACAAACCGACGACCATCAGAGCACCGTAAAATAAAACTAAAAAATGAATGAAGAAAAAAGAGAAAATGGCAACGAAAATGTTATACAACCGCATCTATCTACAAATAGGTCTCCCGTGAAGGAAAAATGGAGATCTACTGCTACTCGCAAATTTGCAATGTTGGGCTTATAATAGTGCGTACATGATCTGATCCAAGTGCTAGTGTGAAGAAAAAATCAAAAATAAAATTAATAATCGACTAGACAACATGAATAATAATTAAAACAAAAATACTTTAAACTTCTACTCTAAAACCGATAAAGTAAAGTACATAAAATAAAAACAAATATTTTCTGCTCCCGGACATATGTTTAAAAACACACTATTTGGTATTTTATTATATCGGGAAGCTCTTATTTTAGGACATCGCAACGACTGTACAAACGCTACCAATTAAAATAAGGCGGCTATATGCGAGATTCCACAGGAAACCCATCTGGAAACTCTATTGTTTCTTCTAATTGTTTTAAAACAGAGGCTATGTATAATCTATTGGCTCTGTACTTTTAAAAAAGAAAACACACTTTCGCTGTCCGATGACTTCGATAACAGACAGTTATCGTTAAGTATCCTTATTTGCTGTAAAATGAACTTCTTTTATAAAACGGCAGATGGACGTATTTTATTGCACTTGAAATGGAGTAGGACGAAGAATTGTCAAATAAGATACAAAATTTAAAAGAAAAAAGCCTTTAAATAAAATGAATCCACACACGCGCTGCATTGGCCGTTTCTCCCGCCTACCCGCTTAAGACGGATATACCCATTCTCATCATCGGTTTCAAAGGATCAATGACTCTTGAGCGCCTGTTCGCATATCTCTGGTGCTATTACAATACTTGTTGTGCACCAAGCGACCAGAGGCTCAGACTAAGGCCACAGCTTAGGGTAAAACCGAGGTTCATCCACGTCCACATTAAAAGTGTGTTTGTTTCACTTTGAAGCACCCAATTGTTATCCGATGATGCACACACCACAAGTAATAACAATTATCGTGGTCGCCTTCGTCGATGTCTTCCGACCATTCCCTTATTGCTTATACTCATCGTACATGGTGGTTAGATAAACGTCCAGACAGACAGACAAACACAAGACCTCATTCGTGAGTTGCTATGGTGAACTTGAAACAAGTGAGAAACAAAGAATTTGTACAAAAAAAAAAATAATAAAAAAATAAAAATAAAATAAAGTGGAAACCAAGCGATGAAAATAAGTTGGAAAAATAAGAAACAAGAAAATGTAAAGAACAAACAACGCTAAATGGTTTAAGTTGCGAATTTGGTTCCTATATCGACAACAGTTAGATCAATGGCCTTAAACAAATGCTGGCTACGTTTCTGTGCTTGGTGAAGAAAAGATGATGGACGATAGACCAAAGTCCTAACACAAAATGGAAGTTAAGAGCAAAAGAATTCAGTAAAAGAACATTAAATCATGACCAAGCGGAATGAGTCCAAAAGAGAGCGTCTTTTTCATCAGGAGTGCGGAAAACCGCCTAAAACTGGTTTTTTTTAATCAAGACATGGTGAAAAGAGTGCATATGTGCATAATACCTACTACTACTATCTATTCTGGTATATTTTTTTATTTTTTTATTTTTTACTATTTCATTGTCTTGAAGAATATCTGGCTAGATTGGTAATACAAAGTAAAGAAGAAATAAATAGCACAATGACGGTTAGTGACTTGGAAATTCATTCTCATTTACAAAGTTCGCGATTGTCGTTCTGCCTTTTTCGATAAGATATGAATAATGTATTTTGTAGATCATCTTTGCTTACTTATATTTAAGACATTTAATATGATATTTAATAATTCTATTGAAATTAAGTAAATTCTATGCGAGTCCGGAACACTGTGGTAACCACGGTTGGCCACTTCTTGATCGTCTTGTGTCTAGTATCTTCGATTTCTATCCGGAGGAACAAAATGGTAGGGGAAAACCTCTGGAGCCAGTCGCCAGAGGCCTTGTGAACTGGAAAGGTTTGTTGGGGTCTAAGGCCATCCTTACAGCGCCGCACGATCAGAGTCATTTATTTTGAAAAGGGGAGTTTAACAAAAATTTCGTACTTGAAGATCGAATTCAATACAGTTATTGTTGATGGCCAAAGCTAATCCTGTAATTTCTGATTAAGTGAAAAAGAGACACTCAAAAATAAAGTTCTAAGTAACCTGTCAATCTATACGTTTCGGAGTAAAAAGGTTTAATTGAGCAGTGACTAATAAGTCACAGGGCATCAATTTACCTAACCACCTACCATTGGTTTTTTGCCCACATCGTCCTCCTATTCCTCCTATTAAACTAAAGAAATAATTTTTCTTTTTTGAAAGTCCTGCTTACTCAGACAAGGAGTTTGCAGCACTATATGTACATTTCTTTTCGCCTATGTACTTCCCTGGTGTGCAATGTCAATGGAAAATGCTTTCAGTCGTATTTATGTATACAATTGTTGCAGTGAAGTGTCCTTTTTTATTGACGTCCAAACGAATTTGAGGTTCCATTACAATGGTTAAAGTGTGCACTTTACTATATTATTTCCAATAACTTAAAGAAACTTAGCGAGAAGGCCACTGAGTCGCATGTCTGTATTTGTGATCATGGTTTTAAATGCTCCTTGCTTTGGTCCATAGGCTTTAGTGTCATGCCTGTACAAAAATACTTGCGTGCAAGAAAGTGGCACATGGTACCAAACATGGAGGAGTTATTACGGCGCTTAAGATCGGATTTCGAAAAAAAAATTAGACATCCAAATTATACCATATGATACCAATTCTTTCGATTTTGTTCTTTGAAGTTTGATTCTCCAAGGACGCGATTTGACGTGTTTTTTTTTTAAATATCGCAGGTCCGAAATGTCATGGTGAATATACTCGTAATCAAATCAGCTAAAGTCAGGAAGATTTGCAGTGATCTCCCATTTAGTAGATATCTTTTTCATGTTTGGTGCCGTTGCCCTAATACTAGATGGAGTGAAAAGTGACCTCCTTGGGAATTAAAAAAAAACTTTTTTTTTAAATGTTTTTTTTATATTGTATTATTCAATATAGTCCCCTTTTTGGTTTGATACACTTATTCCAGCGATTTTCCAACTTCTTGATCCCGTCCGAAAAGTAATTTTCCAGAAGGTCTGCAAAATACTCCTCCGTGGCGTCGATGATTTCCTCGCGTGAGCTGAATTTTTTATTGATGAACCATCTTTTGAGGTTTGGGAAGAGATAATAGTCTAAGGGATCCAAATCCAGCGACCAGTCGACGCCAAAAGTCCGCCCGACTCCGCATCAGCAAGTCCAAACACTCTTTCCAAGTGCTCTCGCGTTCGTGTTTCTGGTCAGGAGTGAGCATTCGCGGCACCCAGCGGCAGGATAACTTTTTCATATGCAGAATATTGCCCAAAATATGGCGTGTGCGCTCAGTACTAATCTTTGTGGTATCTGCTAGCTCGCGCACCTTCACTTTCTGGTCAGCCAACACCTTTTCATGTATTTTTTCGACATTGTCATCTGTACCCGCATCGGAGGGCCTGCCGCCGCGGACTTGATCGGTAGTGGAGTTGCGGCAACCACGAAACTCTCGAAACCAATATTTGACGGTGTAATCTGACGGAGCATTAGTCCCATAATATTTATCCAACTTTTCTTTTGTTTCCTTCCCCGTTTTGTCTCTCAACAAATTTTGTTTTATGAGAGAACGAAAATCGTTGTTGTCCATACTCAACATGAAGCCAAACACGTCAACAGCAATCAGCTGTCAAAACAAAACTAAAGACAATATCGCACCGAAATTTAGCATGTCTGCCTAAATATGAACGGACTATACGGGCACCATAACCTTTTTTGCAGTAGCAGCGCATTCTAGCGGTCAAGGATGTCACTTTTCACTCCGTCTAGTAAAACAGCCGAAAAAATAAAAACAACACAATATTTAAATATCCTAGACAGCGGGTATTGACAAACTAGCCTTGGTAGGATACCTTGTGTTGTTTTCTTTTTATTAGTCGTTGAAATGCTCTTACAAATACTCGCACATCAAATGTTATACACCTCTCTAGTACTATATCGCTTGTAGAGTTGACTAAATTCGCGGACTTCGAATGTACAGGACACTCGTTTTTAGATCACATTAGATTGAACAAAGTCAAAATCGTCACCATAGTGATGGTCAGTCACAAAAATCCCTCGAGTTATCACCCCATTTTATCCCCCAATTCACGTGCGACAAGCAGTTTCCCTGATCGTTTACGACTGAACACCATATACTCGTATTAGGACGACCTTCTAAGAAGAAGGACCACCCCGGAATGTAGCGCCACGTTAAGTTAAGTTAAGATGATTAGAGCTGGGTTTAAGAATTCGGAAAAAAACATCGCAAAAATTAAGTCTTTATACAGTTGATTCATAAACCGAATCTAAATCTGAAATTACCACTGAGCTCCTCGAAGCAAGAATTTTGTTGGATTATTTCTTTAGTGAGACAAAGGGTTTGCTGAAGCTTTTGATTTGGAGTGTTTCAATTATTTTTCGTTCGTCCCCTTCTTCGAACTTTGCCTGAAACTGAAGCCTCTATGGCTTTTTGAATTGTATTTTCCGACGACCTTTATTGCCGAAATTTGTCCGCTATCAGTTTAGGTCATGTTTTGTCAAAACACTGACATCCGCAGCATTAGTTCCAACACTGCCATGCATATTTCAAAGAATATTTGCACTATATATGAACTTAGGAAAAATAGAGCATCATTGCTCTCTGTTGCAACTATAAAAACAATTGCTGATAACAGATGAATAGTGCTTTTGGTGTTATTGCATTCTACTTGATAAATAGCCAGAATCTTTGCATACCAAAACTTTTTCTGAAAATGTTCTAATCAAGCAATTTTGCCCATGTTAAACAAGGTAACTTTACATTCAGTTAATCAGTCAATACCTTAAACAGCCTAAATCCTTCTATATACAATATAACTTGATTCATTACTCTAACAGCAAGTTTCTAAATTAGAAAACACAGGTTGCCCAATACTATTTTTCAAAAAAACCTCTATAAATAGAGCAACGAATAAGTTCCAAATGAATTTTTTTCTTTGCTTGTTTACGCTATTTTATATTTTTAGTTCCAATATGTGTAATACAGTGATTTAAATTGTTAACTGAAAACATAGCAGCACTCAGTTTCTTTTCCAAAATACCTTTGAAAAATTTATTGTAAATAGTTTCTTTGACAAATCACACGGATCACACGTAAAGCATGCGTAAATCATCCCTGGATTACGTCAAAACAGGGCGAGTGTCTGCGTTAGTTTCTCCTTTTTGGACAGAAAGTGAGTAATTTTCCAAATTCAGATACCTTTACAAACTTATTCATATTTTAGAGAGAAATAGCCTCACCGTTTATTTCTAAAAATTATGTTTTCCTGATACCCAACCGACAAACTCTTAGACTTAGACCGATAATGATTTTTGAATTTTGATCTTGTTTACATTCGAAAAGAGATTGAAGTGGTTTTTAAAGTGATTGATTGTAGTCAAAGGAACACAAACAAGTTGATCGTATGCAATCTGCATGTCCAAGGCTTATTTTTTCTGAACTTGATAAAGTTTCTCGTTTTGATTTCAGGACAGAGCCTACTACTGCTCAGTGTCACAATCGTCTGAACTGTATTTAATTTTCCCCTTTTTGTTCTTTCAAATTACAGGGTCTTCCAATAGGGACCTCCGAACTTTGACAGTTGATAGCGGCCATATTGTTGAAACTACCTCTGCCAAATTTATCCAGTCTGTTTTGCCAAATCATCATGAACGGACATAGCGTTCAACAACATGTGCAAATGATAAAATTGTTTTATCAAAATGGATGTTCTGTTCGGACAACGTTCCACACGTTTCGCCAATTTTACGGTCGCCATAATCGTCCTACCGGGAGGACTATTCGCAGTGTGGTAAAAAAATTTGAGCCCACTGGTTCAGTAAACGATAAACCAACAATCGAACGTCGGCGAAACGCAAGATCTGCCGAAAACATCGCCGCTGTCCGTGAGAGTGTGCATCAGAATCCGAGGCGATTTCACGATTTCACGTCGCTCATAAGAACTCGGCCTTTGACAGACCACAACTTGGCGAATTTTGCGTCGTGACTTCGGCCTGCACCCGTACAAAATTCAACTGACCCAGGAGCTGAAGGTAAACGACCATAGACAACGATGTGTGTTCGCTGAATGGGCACTGGAGCAGTTGGAATCTGACCCTAATTTTCATCGAAAAATTATCTTCAGCGATGAGGCCCACTTCTGGATAAATGGGTACAAAATTGTCGGATTTGGGACGATACCAATCTACATAAGATCCAAGAGCGTCCAATGCATCCCGAAAAAGTCACTGTTTGGTGTGGATTTTGGGCTGGCGGCGTCATCGGTCCATATTTCTTTGAGAACGACTTTGGCCAGGCCATTACCGTCAAAGGCGAACGTTATAGGACGATAAATACCAATTTCTTTTGGACTGAATTGGATGATATGGACACCAACGACATGTGGTTTCAACAGAACGGCGGTACGTGCCACACACCTCACGCCACATTGGAAATTCTGCACGAGCGATTCGAGGACTCGAGGTTATCTCACGTGAAGGTGATGTGAACTGGCCACCGAGATCATGCGATTTGACCCAGTTAGACTTTTTCTTGTGGGGTTTTCTGAAGTCGCAGGTCTATGCGAATAAGCTCCAAACCACAGCGGCCATAAAAGCCAACATAACCCAAGCCCTCGGTCAAATTCAGCCTGATTTATGCGCCAGAGTCATGGAAAATTGGACATTTCGGATGCGCGCCACCCAGAGAAGCCGCGGCGGACATTTGAACGATGTTATATTCCATACATAATCGCATCGACAGGCCTTTCAAACGAATAAAAAGTTTCGAAGATATCTCACACACACTTTGTTTTATTTAAATTTCAAGATAGGAAGCGCTTAATGAAAGACCCTTTAATAATTATTTGGGTCTCTTGAGTCATAGATATTTCTCTTAAATAACCGCTTTCTCTTTGTATCGATTTCTATGAACCAATTTTTAAGAACTAAACAAATTAACAACAATAATAAAAAGTTTATGGCAGGCGATCGCAGTAATTATGTGGCTTATCTGAGAGATCCGGATATGACTTTAATCCCGGCAATAAATTTTCAAATGCCGCAGAGCAAACATCTTAGACCATTGCTCTTCACATAGTATGGAAGATGTCCTCAACTGTAGACAATAAACTTGAACCAAACAAGGATGACACTGATAACTTTCACTAGTTATTTCAAAGCAACCGGATACATCCGTTTGTACAAATATGCATTTGATAGACTAATTCTTAGTTCTAAGAAAGAATCAAATGTTATTCCTTCGAGCAGATATTATGTAACACATAAAAGATAACGCACATTTCGAATTTTCAAAACAGACAATGACTATCACAAACTACATATATACATATGTTATGTACAGATTTGATATTTATATGACTTTTCTTGAAAGTCAGAAGGTTCAAGGTTTTGAAGACTTCCTTTACAATTTACAAGAGTACATACAAGTACAACAAGTCAGAACCTCTCAAGATATTTGCCTTACAATCAAAGAAAGTTAACCAAGGATAGACAGACTTTAACTAAATATTTTCTGACATTTTTATGGAAATAGAAAACATACCTTGAATCTTTAACCCACTCATACGCTGTTGCAAATAGTATTTCGACATTGTTATCACTAGAAACTGAAATCTTACATCCCTTTTCAAATAAAATGTCAATATGTTTCTAATAATTGGTTTTTAAAATATTTATAATGAAAATATTACACATACGCCATAGTAAACTTTCTTATATTCAATAATTGGATAAAAAAGTTTCCCTCATTCTATGGGTACACGACATCTGTGAGTACTCGTATAAGTTTGAAAATTGTTAATAAAGAAATTATCACAAAAGGTTAAAACTACACTTAAAAAACTATGTGAATACTTATTGTGCTGTGCGCACTTGTATGTAGATTTCGAGAGCTGTGAAAACTTTGAAATGTGTCGGTCATCATCAAGGATGCAAGTGCACTTGCATCAGAACGACACATAGAACTCAAAAATTTCGCTTTTAGAGTTCAAATTTCATTAGAGAGTCGACACAACGCCAACAACGACGTCGACGAAAACGACACATATCTCTGATGATACACACTATTAACGAGTGCGAAGGAGAGAAGAGTATTAGAATGGATGTGGAGCCTATTGGTCGATAGATGGGTTTTTGTGTTTTGGCCACCATCATCATCATCATCATCACCAGTGTAGGCATACTAGGCACTAGGCACTAGGCAATAGGCAGTGGCAGTGGCAATAGCAATAGCAATAGCAATAGGCAATAGCAATAGCAACAGCAACAGCAACAGTATTGCAGCTACTTTGGTACTACGTTCGAATGATGAAGATGGTAATAATGACGAAGATAATCATCATCATGATGATGATGCCAATGGTGATGCAAAGGCTAGCTTTTGAATAGTGGGATTGGATGAAGCGCATTCACAATTGCAATATGGAACATGCAGACGTACATAGGGAGTCATACTTGTACTCGTACTCATGGCCACCAACAGCAGGAATTCTACATATGTAGGTGCACTACATACATACATGCATACATATGTATCTACATAGCGTATGCACATCGTTGTTTCGAAAAACTTTACGACATGCTCCAGTAGGGGCAGCGGCAATACAAACCCATGTTTCCCAGGATCTAGAAGAGAGCACTTCCATGTAGGGCCATATTTTCGACATTTGGAAGGAGTCTGTGTGCTGTGGATTTTGGGGTTAACATAAAAACAAACGAAGAATGTTCTTGGAGGTGCTCGGATCCACTTCCCTAAGGAAAAATGCACACCTATGGAGTTTTTTATCTAGAGGGTTTTGAAGGGTGGTGCATTCGAGTATACCTATGTGTGATCAGAAAAAAGTGTGTTACCCGAAAAAAAAAACCTATGGATACATTAGGAGAAGAGAAAATTTCGCGAAGAATTACACTTAACACACAAAACTCACAAAATCAATATTCCTTAACTCTACCACTACCTACATAAAGAGGGTGGAGGTGGAGGTGGAGTTGGTGGCTGCTAAAAGCGTTGGCATTAAGAGGACAGAAAAGAAAGCATATAAAGAAATAGGATAAAGATTGTGAGCAAGAAAGACGCGATGATGATTATGATGATGTCGACGACGACAACGACAACGACAACGACAACGACATCCATGGAGATGAAACAGGCTAAAAAGATGGAAGGAGATGATGAGGTTGCAGCGAATGTTCTGGTTGTTATTTTCTTTTTTTTTCCTTTTTTTTACCCTTCCACATCTATCCATTCCCATTCTCATTCCCTAGTATTTAGCCGATGCGCGTGGCCCCTGAGAATTTATGTATGTAGGTATATATGAATTCGTACATCAGCTAACATTCAAACAAGGATATTGCGTTTGGTGGGTAGGCAGTATGTAGGTAGGTAGCTAGCTAGATAGGTAGATAGGTAAATAAACATTTTAGGATTTTAGTTTTCTCTGGCCATATTGAATGCTTTACAAATGTATCCAATGTACCTACTATCTGGGTATCTCCATTGGAAATATCAGTGTGTAGAAATTTTCGGGCATAAGCTTTGGCTTGAATTTTATTTATATCCGCTGATACCATATGTACATATGTATGTGTATCCATAAGCAATTTTAGGATCAAAGCCAGGCACGTACACGCAGATCACACATACAGATGCGGGCGGTTTTCGAACTATAAGTGCTGCAAAGGGGACGCACTTCATACATATATGTATGTATGTATGTATATCTACAAACATATATACGCACATACTGTATGCGATGCCCAGTTTTACCTTTTGTTGTTAAATCCTCTTTTGCTAGTTTATTTGCTCTCGTCGGGCTTTTTTTTATTATTATTTGTGTGCCTTCTGCGTAACATGCTCCTTTGTACATATATATGTATGTATGTATATACCCCTACGCAGAGTCTCTATGCGAATTTTTCTTTTCATTTTCATGTTTTATTTATTTTTTTATTTTATTTTTGTTTGCTCCTTATGCCTCATCAAACGGTTATGTACTTGTACACCTCCTGAACATTGTATATAAGGATAAATTCAGAGCTTGTATATGAAAATGATTGGTTTCCCTATTCCTCTGAATGTATAACAAAAACAGAGAACAAAAACTAAGGCCACACCATGCGTATGCACTGCAAAGTGGCTCTGCTTACTTCCGTCCTTCGATTTATTTTCGTCGTCGTCGTCGTCGTCGTTGCTTGCTTGCTTGCTTGCTTGGTCAACATCAAGGACGTTAGTTGGTTGCTGCGCACAGTTCTTCTTGCGACTTTGTGTATTACATACATACATATGTATGAATATAGAAATGTATATGTATATTTACCTCTGAATCCCGATGGTGATACAATTTCAAAACGAATCGATAGCCAAGATGGAGCACTTTATTTCACCCTTTAAAAGGACCCTTCATCAGAATATGGGTATTCAAACATTTTATATGAGAAAGTCTATCTCTTTTTTTTAAGCAAATCCTTGAATGACAATTAAACAATCATCTATGTATAGATAATATAAATAGCTTTACATATCTTCATATACCTAACATGTGCACGTTAAACACCAAAATTAACTTAGTCGATCGAACAAAATCGCAACCACGTCTAGACAACAATAGAATGAATAGTCGTCGGATGGCCAATGGCAAAAGGGTGATTTTTTTGCTGTTTCAGTGTTCTATTTTTGACAGCTCACGCGTGATTCGTGACATGTGTCACAGTCAAACATGCTCAGTCGGAATTGCCATTTCATCATGGAAAGACTTGTACCCGAACAACGGTTGAAAAATGTTTTTCGCGCACTTCGACCATTTTACGGTCGTTATAATCGACCTACTGAGCAAGCAATTCAAGCCATAATGCCCAAAATTTGTACCAATTTCCCGCTATTGGACATCAAGCCACCTACCCGTATGCGTTAAGTGCATACAGAGGAGAATATTGCTGCTGTATCCGCCAGTGTAAATGAAGACAGTGATTTGTCCATTCGTCGCCGTTCGCAGCAACTGCGATTGTGTTACTCGACTACGTGGAAGATTTTACGCAAGGATCTTGGTCTAAAACCTTACAAAATACAGCTCGTGGAGGAACTGAAGCCGAACGACCTGCCACAGCGTCGAATTTTCGGTGAGTGGGCCTTCGAAAAGCTGAAGGAAGATCCGTTTTTTTTTATCGAAAAATTGTCTTCAGCGACGAAGCTCATTTCTGGTTGAATGGATATGTTAATAAACAAAACTGCCGTATTTGGAGCCATCAGCCATCAGGTAAATACAAGAACTGTCAATGCACCCGGAAAAATGCACTATTTATGGTCCGTCGGAATTGGCCCGTATTTTTTTCAAAGATGACCCTGAGTAGAACGTTACAATGATTTAGATTTTTTTTTTTTGCCCAAAATGCACGAGCTGAACCTGGTTCCGGTAAGACGGCACTACATGCCACACAGCATGCAAATTGATGGACCATTTGAGAAATGAGTCGGGTGAGCAATTTATGTCTCGTTTTGATCGTGCGATTTGACGCTTTTAGACTATTTTTTATGGGGATACGTCAAATCACTCGTTTATGCCGATAAACCAGCGTCGATTGCAGCCTTAGAAGACAACATTTAATTAGCGAGATACCAGCCAATATGCTCGAAAAATGTGATTCAAAATTGCACTCTCAGTATGGACTACCTATGGTAAAACGTAAGCGTGCTGAATATTTACACGAAATAATCTTAAAAAAATAAACGGCAAGCATTCATTTATCAACTCAAGTAAAAATGTTATACACTTTTGCAATTTTCCTGTTTTTTTTTTCGACAATTAAAAACCAATTAAAATCAGATGTTGTTTGTGTCGATACACTTGGAATAAATAAGCTCAAAGTTCATTTGACTTTAACACTTTATTCAATATGACAGTTTGTGAAAGCAAAAAAATTTTGAAACATACATGTATGCATTTTTTTTCCAGCAACCAAGAAGATATCAATCAATCAATATTATCTTACATTAGTTTAAGTTCATGGGCGTTTCATTTGCATTAAGTTTTTTTATTTTTAAGCCCCTGAGATGGATGAAGTTCGGCAGAAGAATGCCCTTGATGGAAGCAAGACACTGTCGTCTATAATCAGGACAGTACATATAGAGCTACGGAGCTAAGTCAGGGCTTTTAAAAAGGAGACATAGTCCGGATGAGCACTTTATGTTTAGTTTATTGACATCGGACTAACCTACGCTTTGTCCAAAATCTAAAACAAATATCTGGTCCTCCAGTTTAGGAGACGTGCATAGAGATATGTATACCATGAAAAACAACGAATGTGATTTAATCTTTAGTAGCTTCGGGGTATTCATGTTTACGAGTGAAGGCGACGAACTTTTAATCTGCAGGTAAAATGTTAGATTATTTTTACGACTTCTTGAAGTTGAACAACCAATACAATAGACAACTCATAACAATCCGCATCAAGTCTAAATTCGTCGATATTAGCCTTATATGCACCCGAATACCAATAGATGAGGGAGAATAAAACCATCCAGAGGTCTAACATATAACATATAAGCAATGTCTAAGCATCACGTAAAGATCCCAAGATCCAATCTAGCATCAAGTGCGTAAAACCAGTAGCAACATTGAACACAGTAAACTTTCAGGATGCCGCTTCTGATGTACTGAGAATCGCCTATAAGGTGATGAAAAATTATTTCACTTACTTAATCTTACTGAATTACGGATAAAAGTCATACAAGGCAGACAACCGCAATATCATAAAATTCTATGGCGTTGGATGTGGTTTTGTAAGAGGCATATGACGTAATTCAAAGTTTACGTATAAGATGGAGAAGCACCGCGAAGTTTCAAAACCGTCCGATAGAATACAGAGAGATCTTATATGGATGGCGCTAAGATCCCAACATGTACCATAGCCGCCGAAGTCAACAAGCGCTGTACCTATGCAGAGATATATCATTAGATGTAAATACAGGGTGTTCTCTAATTCGTCAACGATAATTTGGGAAATGATTCCTGGGCATATTCTAAGAAAAAATTCCTTCTACAATAAGGGTATGGAAGATATCTAATGATTTTTAAAGATTTTAAGCTTTTTTTTATTGCGCCTATTGAGAAGAAGTATATGTACATTGTACATACATATATGCAGAACCATATCGAATTTTAGTGTTACTTGTCTTCTTGTCATTTAGAATGACTTTAATAGACAGAGGCATAAAAAATAGGCCAAATGGTGAACAAGAGAAAAACGAAATATAGGGTGCCTTTATCAAAGGGCAAGATAACGTCAGAAACGAAATGTAAACGTACGAGTACATACATAGTTCAAAATGTTGTCTACCTAGACTCCACTGTTCATACAAATAATAATACCAGCTTGATCTCTAGCAAAGAATAAAATTCTTGCAGCCCTTTAAGTTGAGAGGATAACTGGGCAGTGACGCTCTTATTCAAAGAACCAACATATAATTTTAGCCATTCATTACCTCAGTCCAGCTTTTTAGTGCTTTGAATTGGTCATAAATGGAAAAAGATTGAAATATGTACGCACTTTGGCGCGTCGTGAAAGCCGAGTGAGAGAGAAGATTCAATCAAGAGCTGTTCGGGCTCCATAGTCGTATTTTCCTAGTTAACAGAGTACGAATATATAGTACGAGTATTATAAGGATGAAGCGCAACTGGTCTAAGAATTTTGCAATCAACCCCGGAAGGAAGTCATATGACAAATGAAATCATATATAAGGTGAGGATACCATAAGAAGGGACTAACTATCTCGCTAAAAATGTAAAGCAGAAATATTTTGATATTAACTTTTGGCCCTCTGATTTTCATTTCCTCTATTAGCTCCGTGCCAAGGTGTGTGTTATATGTTAAGCATTACAACATACCAATCCACACAATAAAAAAGATATCCAACATTCAAACAATTGGAAATTTAATGCACTAATTAGGAATGCACTGCATACGCGCGTACATTTCTCTTTAACCATTTGCAGATAAGAATGGTGACAAAAGTGCTTAATCCTAGGAAATGTCTGGGCAATACGTATTTACCATTACGTCTGACAGCATAATTTTTCCATACTAAAGGCTCATTGGAGTTGTATGTGATAAAAAGCATAGACATGAAGAACTATTTGTCACTTCGTATGTATGTATTTCTGAGCGCCTAGTCGATTCATTTAACTTGTCTGCCTGTCCAATGACTAAAAATGTACCATATGTCTTATAAAAGATCTCATCAACGTTGCTCTGTGGCCGCATGCATCAACTACATTTCTTTAGGAAAACAAAAAATCTTCAAAAAATCCAATCTGCTGGAACACACAGATATGATTGTTTGCTTCTGAAGTGAAAAGGTTTCACGACGACTGGTAAATAGACAAAATATTGTAAAATGCCCTTCGAATGACTAAATGTATAACTAAGCACATAAGAGAATCGTGGGGTAATATTTGTGACTATTTCATTTAGGCATGGGGATCATTTTTCTAGCTATGCAAAAAGTCTCCAATCGCAAGGATTTAAAAAAAATTGTGGAGCAACTTGCAGCTTGATTTTGCAAAAAAAAAAAAAAAAAAAAAAAAAAAAAAAAAAAAAAAAAACTACATATACGTACTGACATATGTACGAGTAATGTAAAGACAACAAAATTTAATATACCTATATCTAGCAGCGGTCTTGTCTCCCAATACAAAATGCCTATACTCAACTATCTTCAACCTATCTATGCTCTTATGATGATAGTTTTGCATGCCGAGCAACAATGAGGAACAATATTTTGGTAGGATATCCGAAGTATGGGAAGATGAAGCGATGCCAGATGACTGGACATAAACATACCACCTAAAGGAAGGTCAAACTACTGTGTATCGCTTGAGATAATAGAACATATTTTTCTATTTTGCTCCTTTTTAATAGAAAAACATTTTTGTAAAATGGTTAGAATGCAAAATAAAATTATCTGTAAATACCAAGGCGATAAATCCAGGTTAAGCGCATCAGCCAAAACTGAAACCTACGGGAAGGGTATTTGAAAAATCCCGTTAAAAGAGCAAGCTTAACTTCTAACCAAGGTTAGAGGAAGAGGGCGTAGGAAAAAGTAAATTGACGATCCAAATGAAAAAACTCAACTAACTCCCAGTCCAGCTAAAGATGGAATTTCTAAAACGCAGCAGCAATGCAGATCCGAATTAGGAATACGCAATAGTATGTAGATGTTTTCGCGTGTGTTATTAACTTCAATGCTTAATAAAAGAAACACAAGGAATTCTAAAATTTCACTCCGGAAAAATCATGGCCACAAAAAAAAGTATAACCACAAACAGCATTTTACTCTACGCCAAAAAGGGGAGAGAAACTGACCTCAGGTGTGTTGTTTCTTCACAATACCGTAGTTCAAACAGCTCATGTGTCTGGGATGCTGTGAGATAATGTGGCTTCAATTTCTTCGACCACCCAGCCTATAGTCCGGACCTGGTATCAAGTGACTAGAATCTAAACACTCTTCATTTATTGGAAAATTGTTGTATGATCCTTTACAATTTAGTAAACTAAAAACACGCCTTAAAATATAAAACAGGTGATAAAGTTTCAAATGTCGAAATCTAACATGAATTACTGTTTTAAATTTTCCTATTTGAATAGAAATACGTATTTAAGATTTAACAAATTAGAGATAACCAGTGACCAGATAGCAATGATAAGTTTTCCTATTGTTATGTTTCAGCAGCTATCAAAGTTACCAATAACATCCAGCTGTCAAAATATTCACTAAGGTTTGCCATTTAATTATGCATAGTTTTACACTTGCCGAACGTGTGGAAATTATGAAAAAATACTCCTATTATCGAAATGCCGGCTCATTTGTAAATACGCAACGTGAATTTCGTCGTGAGGTCGGTCGTCATCATGGCTTCAGTGTGCAGGCAATTCGTCGCAACGTGAAAAAGTTTGAGCGTGAGTACACTCTTTTGGATCTTAAGCCACCAATCACGCAGAGATTGGTGCGAAATGAAGAAAACATAGCCGCCGTAGCGGCCAGTATCGAAGAAAACCCAGAAATGTCAGTTCGGCGCCAATCAGCTGAATTGGGCATCGCCAGAGGGTCAACCCGGCTTATTTTGCGGTTTGATTTGATACATCCATATAAGGTTGTGCTGACGGAAGAATTGAAACCGGACGACCATAGACAACGCGGTGAATTAACTAATTGGGCGCTGGAAATGTTGGTCGGTGATCCGGATTTTGGCCAAAAAATCATCTTCTCGGACGAGGCGCATTTTTGGCTCAGCGGCTATGTCAACAAGCAAAATTGTCACTATTGGAGCGAACACAATCCATAGGTGTTCGGCCCTGCGTCAATGCATCCACAAAGACCTACTGTTTAGTGCGATTTATTGGCATAGCGACATCAACGGTCCTTATTTCTTTCGAAATGAGGAAGAAGACACCGTTACCGTCAATG
Source organism: Volucella zonaria (assembly GCA_963966105.1). Taxonomy (NCBI): domain Eukaryota; kingdom Metazoa; phylum Arthropoda; class Insecta; order Diptera; family Syrphidae; genus Volucella; species Volucella zonaria. The sequence continues at coordinate 165,387,602 of OZ014532.1, forward strand.
GTCTCAGGTATAGAGCGATGTTAACTGACTTTCTGTGGTCAGAGCTTGACAACATCGACATATCCGAGCTGTAATTGTGAACGAGAAATTTAGCGACTGGGTCATCTCACGGCAAGCGTTCATCAATTGGCCGCCGCGATAATGCGATTTGACACCACTCGATTAGTCATCAAAAATTGGACCGACTGCTTGAAACAATCCCAGCGAAACCGGAGCGACCATTTGAATGATATGCTACTCCACACATAATTGCATGAACGTAGCTTCAAAATAAATCCAGAAACAACTTTATATATCACACCGTTGTGTCACCCTATACTCGTACATCTTTTATAAATATTTAATCAACATTTAAAGTTCGGACTGTGTTTAATTTGCACAGTTTCAGCAAACAATACGAATACGTCAGAAAAATCATGAAATTTGCTCATGACATCACTTAATTTTTAAGATGCTCCCGACGAAATATTAAGACCTTGACAAAACGTTGTGAATACAGTGCGTACAGTAGTTTTAAAAATTTTTTGTATTTTTATTTTTTTTTTATTTTGTGTTCTGCATTTTTAAGCTTGGGTTAGTGTTTTTTTTTTATTTTAAAGAATATATTTCATTGATTTTAACGCATTATGAATACTTTTGCTATGACCTTCATGCTAAAACTGTTATTTTTGACTTTTTTTTTCTCCTGACTTGTAAAACTTGTTTAATGTATCTGAACAAAGAACATGAATAAAAACGGATTGCTGCAATGGTTAAACGCAAATCACTTTCAAATCATTACAAGATATTATGTTTGTATCGTAGTTTTGCAAACATGGCAGGCAGGGCAGTCCACTTCTTTTTTAATATTATTTTTGCAAGTGAATAGAAAATCAATACTGACGTACTTACATACCAACTCTAAAAGTGGAATAGGACAAAAGAAAATCAGAAAATGAGCTTAAGAGCACCAAAAGACAGACAAAAAATAGAAAAAAAAAAAACATTCCTAACGATTAAGAAATTCAGAGTGAAAAGATGTTATAGCATTGCGACACAGTACAGAGTAGCTATGTATGTTACATATATCAGCTTAGTAGCAAGGAGTATACTGTTTCTGTGTCTCAAGACACATATTTGATACTTGTAAACAGTAAATGCAGTAAAATACATACAATACCAAGCAAAACGAAAAAAAGGAAAATAAATTAAGAAAAAAAAAATGGAAAAAAAAAGAAGGAAAGGAAAAAACCATGGCGTACCAACAGAGTCGCAAATGAGAAGTGAGTGGGTTTCGTTTAATATTAAAGTAGATTCGGTCGTTTAGTTGTGGCCAAAGTATCCGCAGCAGCAGTCGAAGTAGTAGGTATCATAGATATGTACATTGATACCATCGCACTTTGTGTGTTTTTGCCTCCTCTCAAATAGCAGTATATAAACGAAAGATGGCAGCGCCACCTGCAACAGTGCCATTCACTGTACAGTACATACTATATAGAGAACCTAGTACCAACAGCGAAAATTATTTTCGATATGTAGACACGAATGAAAAGGGGAGGAGGAGAAAATTCCATTTTTTTTTCTATTTCCTTCATTTTTATTTTTATTTTTATTGAAGAAGAAAAGCGCTGCCACAGAAACATGGAAATGTTAGGCAATTCCAGTCAGTATCGTTGCATCCAACCAACTCAAGCAGCCCAACCAACCCACCAACCTAACGGCTGACGTTTCGTTTGTTTTCTTTGTTTTCAAGTTTATGGTGCAAAATTCCAGGGCGTTTCCTAACTAAACTATTCTCGTTTCCTCTTATTTTTCACTTTTGTACGCGTTGCCAAAGTTATTAGAATGTAAAACGACTTGTACTAGTAATCAACGCAGGAACGAATGGCTCCTGCCACTAGCATCCTTTGGCATGAGAAGCCAGTCGGGCACACAGCAAGATGAACTCATTAAATTTACAGAAAATTGAAGATGAAATTACTAAAGTTAATCTACGCATTCAGCATCTGCGTCCACCATGTTGGAACAGGGTGGTGGGTGTTCGAGTGACTGGTAGCACTTGTGGTGGGTGCTTTACTGAGTGAGGAACTCGCCTAGATTTACACCAGGCCATAACAAGCGACTACTAAAATATCGATTAGTTTTGCATCTATTCGTACTTGTACGCTAGTACTTGCCCCTTGGTGTTGTTGAAATTTTACAGGGCACACAAAAAGGATGTGGGAGACTGACGGTGATGGCAGCCAGCGGTAGATTCGAATGCGAAGCGATTGCACCACAGTCGCATCTCTCGCTCTCACAAGCTATTCGTTTTATTATATGATACTTAACCGTATCAACCGTAGCCATTTCAACAAGCATCGATTTGAAATAAAATGCCGGAGAGGAGGTTTGATGGTGGTATCCAGTATCCAGTATCCAGTATCCATACCCATACCCATACCCATATCCATACCCGTTCTCATACCCGATTCCCTATTTCCTTATACCATATTCGGTAAGTCATATATTCCCGCATCTCTAGTATACTCGTATGTTGTGTAAATGTGGATGAGGAAATGAGATCAACACACGACCCTCGGATATATCTGCAGGGTGTTCTAGGTGAAGAGAGTACTGGGCCGACAAGGATTCATTGCTTCACAAATGCAAATGCATCTCCCTGGGAAGCTCTGGAAATCCTGGGAACCATTTTTTGTTGTTGCTGCTATATGTTGCATGTTTGGCTTTTTTTTTTTTTTTTATGTGTTGGTCGTGCATACATGCAAATGGACCTTGTCATTGCTGATGGTGATGGTGATAGTGGGAGTAGGTTGAGGATAAACAAAAATCTTGTAGGCTTTTGAAGCGCCCTGGTTCTAAGCACCGGATTCATCGGGAATGTGCAAAGTTGGGAGTGTTTTTCTCTCTTATTTTCTTTTTTTTTTTTAATGCAAGACCTTTGTATATGAGTAAAAGAGAAATATCAAGCGCATGTTATGCATTCTAATCTTCGATGTAGGTTTGTTGCTAAACAATTGCCAGTATGCGCTGGGCATGTGATTTATTTATATATAGGAGCAGGTGTAACACGTAGATCAGAGCCTGAGAACTGATTTTCCAATATCCATACATATGCATACTCCTAAATATGTATGTATATGTACACACAACAAATGTGTGCGCACGTATATAAGTAAATAAATAATTCTTTTTGGAATTTCAGTGAAATTTCCAGACGCACTCGCATTTACATACATAGGTACATATGTACAAACGAGTATTATACATCTCAAAAGTGGGCACATGAAAAGCAATAAACAAATTAGGGAATGCAATAGGGAAAGGGAAGTGAGAACTTCCCTGTACCCACATGGATACAGAAAGAACACAAGCACTTATCCAAAGAAACATGCGTATCTAGAGCAAATATGAAGTTACTTGGTCTACAAATATCCATGTATTCAAAGGTGGATATGTAGTAACAAGTTCCAATAAGCTCTTGAATTGTTTTTTTCACAACTTCGTTGTCTCAAATTTTAATAAAGAATGAGTGTACCATCATTTAGTATAACCACCTTTAGCCCGCCTGTCAAAATTTGGTGACAATCCGAAGCATACGGATAGAGAGAGCACGGCTGTAACTTAGCTGGTGCAGGATGTGCTTCAATACCACTTCATTCCTACAGCCCATTACAGTGTCTACCAATTATATAAAATTAGCTTTTTTTTTTTTAATTGAGAAGTAGAACTTTAAAATAAAATAAAACTTATAAAAATCAGCCATGGTATTGGCTTATTTCTTGGGAAAATGATTTTATGCGATTAAAGCTTAAATACATATGATTTCAAGTATATGGACGCCGCGGTTGGCTCGAATAAAGCGCAATCTGGAAGTCAAATTTTCGATCGCTCTTTTTGCCTCTGATTAAATGCCTATGCGTTAAGTCACACGATCCTGAAGGCCAATCGAAAGCGCTCCTTTACGAGATATTATGATATCAAATTGTGTAGCATTTTGCGACGTGTTGTTGAAACCACAGCTCTTCCACATTAATGCCATTCAATTGGTGAATGAAAAAGTTGCACCTAGTCCTGCCATAAGTTCTGTTACACAATTTCCAGCGCTTATCGTTCAAAACCTCTTGCGGGAATAGAACCGTTAACTTTTTTTTTTCAGAACACATGCACTGATCAGTGAGGAATACTAGTCAGTTTGGTTTCAGTTTGCAAACTATTAAGATGGAGTGGGGCGTTAAAGGGAATCGAGTCGCGGTAATAGCGTTTCATAAGTGCAGAAAGAGTGCTGGCAAAATTTTCGAGTTGCTAAAATCACTCAGAATATCGAGAATATTCATTTATCGGGCTAATGTTCGTTTCGAAGAATTGTCTGGAGTAGAAGACAGGTCAAGAAGTGGTCGCCCGCGCGTCGTCCGTACGAATACGGTAGTAGAGGCAGTGCATGAACGAATTCGGAAAAATCCTCTTAGGAAGCAGAAGATCCAAGGAATTGGATATATCAACCAGATCCACGTCTAGGCTGATTCGGCATGATCTGCATATGAAATCCTATCGTCGGTCCACGGGTCATCTGCTAACTCCTCAACTAAAAAAACTTAGGCTGGAAAGATGCAAGCGGCTTTTGCAGTGGAACGCGGAAAATGGCCATGAAATCATTCTGCTTACGGATGAGAAAATTTTTACCGTGGAAAAGCTTTCAACAAACAAAATGACAAAATTTATGCCACTTTTGATAAAAAAATAATTTTATTTTTCAACGTAGTCTCCCTTGAGCTCTATACACTTTGTCCAACGCTTCTCCAATTTTTTTATCCCTTCCAAAAAAAATGATTTGTCGAGGTCCTCAAAATAGGCCTTTGTTTGCGAGATGACTTCATCATTGGAGTCAAATCTTTTTCCACCAAGCCATTTCTTCAGGTTTGGGAACAAGAAGTAGTCGCTCGGAGCCAAATCTGGAGAATAGGGTGGATGAGGGAGCAATTCATAGCCCAATTCATGGATTTTTGCCATGGCAACTGCACATGTGTGCACCCTTGCATTGTCTTGGTGGAAAAGAACTTTTTTCTTGGCCAAATGAGGTCGTTTTTTTTTCAAATCGTCATTGAATCGGTCCAATAAGTTGGCATAATATTCCCCATTGATTGTTCTTCCCTTTTGAAGGTAGTCAATGTGGATTATCCCGCGTGCATCCCAAAAAACAGTCGCCATAACTTTATTGGCTGAAAAACCCACCTTGGCCTTCTTTGGCGCCGATTCACCCTTAGAAACCCACTGTTTTGACTGTTGTTTGTTCTCTGGTGTGTTGTGATGGATCCATGTTTCGTCCACGGTTACAAAACGGCGCAAAAACTCCTCCATATTGCGATTAAACAACGCCAAACCTTCCTGTGAAGTTGTTACACGATTGCGTTTGTGGTCGACTGTGAGCAAACGCGGCACCCATCTTGCGGAAAGCTTTCTCATGCCCAAGTGATCATTCAAAATTGAAACCACTGAGCCATGCGAGATCCCTACGGCTTCCACAATCTCTCGCACTTTCAATCTTCGGTCGGCCAACACCATATCGTGAATTTTTTCGATTGTTTCGGGTGTAGAGACCTCAACTGGGCGTCCAGGACGTTCGGCATCTTCAGTGCTTGTACGGACACAACGAAATTCAGTAAACCACTTTTTTACCATTGAAATCGATGGTGCAGAGTCCCCATAGTATTTATCAAGCTTAGCCTTGGTCTCGGTAATGGTTTTTTTTCGCAAGAAATAATGCTTAATAAGCACACGAAATTCACTTTTTTCCACTTTCTCCTCAAATTAGTGAGTAGTCTGATAAAAATAGCTGTCAAACACAAACTAACTGACGCAGCAAGTTTAAATTTTGACAGGAGTCAACTGACAGATGCCTGTTGACAGGAGCAGTGTTGCTGTTTCAGTAAAGAGATCAAAAATTCAAAAACTTATTGACTTATTGACCCGCCCTCGTACAATACTTTAATAAAAAAAATATGATTTAATAAAATCCTGGCATTTTTTTTATTGATATTTTAGGCGCACGGTTTTATTGAACACACTGTATCTTGTTGCAGCTTGAGCTATTTGAACACAACTATTCCCTGGATGAATTTGGAGACATTCCGGCTGGTGAGCACTATATTTTTCAGCAAGATTATGCTCCCATTCACAATGCGAGAACTATCCGTGAATGGTTTGAGGTCAGTGGTCACGGTGTTTACCATGGTCTTCGTGTAGTCCTGATCTGAACCCAATCGGGAATATGTCGGGGATCATGACCAGAAGGCTTTTCTCAAATGGCAAGCAGTACAGGAATGTGGACGACCTTAAAGGGCAAATAAACCGAGGAAGTTCTGGAGAATTTGATAAATTCAATGTTGAATCGAATTTTTCAAGTTATTGAGAATCAAGGACGTTCTACAAAGTACTAAGTTACAGTTTGATAGGTAAAACCCAAAAATTCAGTGTTTAAAGCATTTGTGATAAGGAATATTTATTGTTATTGGTTTGTTATTTACGGAAATAAATAAACTTGTTTCGCCCTTAAAAATAAACTCTTTAATTTTCATAATTTTGCGGTAAAAATCACTTGAGCATTTACATTGCTTGTGTCTTTATACTTATTTCGGCCACTGTACCTAGCGGTTGAGATAAAGAGTTAATTTCCATTGTAGTTTCCTCGGTTACCAAGTACCTACGAAATGTGAATTTTTTTATAATTTCGTCATCTCGTTAAAAGGTTGATTGTTTCTACAATAAAAGGCAGAAAAAAGATTTAAGCGCAGAACCCACTAGTCTTGTAATCCCTTAATTTACTCCAAAGTAAATCGAGGTGAATGATACAGCATAGCTTCTTTATTTTATTGCTCAGAAAAACGGATCGTGCTGAATTAATTTTAACAAATCTAATTTACTTTCCTTCCTTTAACATGAGTCTTACTTCAATAAATAACATGCGACAAGGCTAACCATAACGACTTAAACAAAAATAAGAAATTATTTTGCTTTCAAACTAAAAATTCAAATAAACTTCGATTGCAAAAGCTGCCATACCCAGACACGACTGAATGCTTAATTAAAATGTATTTACCGAATGTCATATGATTGTTATTTAATTTAAATGAAATAACACAGATAAACAGTGGAATTTTTTATTTATTCCAAAACTGAAACTACAAAAGTGTACCTACCTACAATTTATTAAAACTAAACTCTAGACTTTCGACTGTTTAGAATCCAACATAGCAACAACAAAAGCACAGTAAATATTTGCACAGAATGAATTGTGGACTAATTAAGATCTAAAAATAAAAACTTGATAAAGAAGTGAATAACAAAATAACCGAGAATAACAGAGCGCCAGTATATCGATTGAAAATTATATTCTGTGCTCACACGAATTTTTCAAGTAAATTAAATCATGCCTGTCATAGCTATCTAATAGTACATAACAAACACTATGTATTTGCCTTTTTTAAATATATAATATACACAAAAGACAGATACTCAAATACCGATACATATAATTCGCCTCTGATTGAACAAAAACAAGGAGAGATTACTCACGTAGGCAATTAATACGCTTTTTGCGGTTTGGTTTTGCTTGTTATAAATAAAAATAACTCGCTAAAGAAAGAAAGCAACAAGACAGAAAGGCAATAGCAAAAGCCGTGTAGAGACACTGCAGAGCCCAGGGGGCAGCAGCAGCAATAACTTTTAGGCTACATACACAGCTTTAAATCGCAATGTAATCCGAAATTGTTGTAGACACTCGTACCTATGGGTCGTTTTGTATCTGGCTTACGTTCGGACTATCTGTCTGTTTGCCTGATCGTCATCATCGTCGTCGCCAATTATCAATGTGTAAATTTCATTTGTCGTTTATATTTATTTTATAAACTCTTGCCTTTGAATAGGTGTACATACACAGTTACTTTTTTTTCGAAAAAATAACGAAATGTCTCACTTAATATAGTCATTGTATAAAACACATGCGATATGGTGCGCGCCAGCCCAATTATATTAGTAGAACCGTGCCAGGGCCTCTCACCCTGCTTCTTGTCATTATGGCTGGCTGGTACTGTTGCTGCCACTCTTGATGTTGCTCGGCTATTCTAGCTGTTAATGCTAGTTCAGTGATTGAAGAGGAGTGGGCCGCCCCGCCTGAATGACAAAGCGGCAGAAAAACAGATTCAAATTGAAAATAATGAAAATCGACAACAACGCACAGCAGACATTTTGTGAATTGATTTACATGGAATTTCTTTCAGTTGGCCATTTATAGTTTTCATTTCGCTTTTGCTTATCTTTCATAATGGCGTAACGTTTTGTGCTCTTAGTTCATCTATATGTATGTACCTACAACACTGTTTACATACATACATACGAGTACTATAATGTGTATAAACGTGTGAGTTTGTGGTCTTTGACTGAGCAAATATTTCTTCTTTTCTTTTTTCAGTTTCATAGAATTGGATTTGCTTTAATGGACAATAATATCCAAAGTGATGTGATACCTATACTCGTAAGCATATAAGCAGAATGTACAATATTTCCAATTCGATCATGTTTCCCAACGTCATGAACCGTTATAATCTTGTTTTTTTTTTATACATCCATGCAAAAAAATAATATTTTGTTATTTACCAGATTTTAAGCAATAGATAGGTACCCTGTTTTGTTTTTATTTTGTTGCGGTAGTTGGTTTCTCAACCTGTTGCAGTAAATAAGGAAATAGTTCAGTTTTCAATTCACAATTTTATTTCGGTAATATACAATACCAATCGTGGAGCTAGCACCCAAAATATCGCTAAAGCTTTGTTGGCATTCTTGTAAAACTACATAAAGGTCAAAATTCTATGGATGATGTCATTTTTGTGTACGTTACACTAATTGCTACTAAAACAGCTACATTGCCTCGAATAATGATTGATAACATGTTGACGACCTTAAGCTATCGTACCCGGACAAAGGCTGATTTCGGAAACGTGGCTACGGATCCTCTTCAATTGAAGGAAGGAGGATCCTAAAAACAACAGGTTCCTCCGATTTGAGAAATAGTTCATGTGGTATAAACTGAACCTCATTGGGATATATGTATACAGTAGTGAGTTCCCATAACCTAACATCACCTTTTGACCACTTTCGAACTGCAGCCGTTCGCACTAGCGGGACACGGACAGATTTAAGGATTCTACAGTGAAATAAATTTTAAGGAACCCTATTCTGCATGCACCACAAGCAATGATAGATAGATAAATTTTATTTCTTATGATTTCAGGATACAAGAGATTCATATTTACATAGTATATACAACAAGTCATAAGTTCTAGAAGAATATAAGAAATTTATGTGACATTTTGTATTTTGGTATACAAATGTAATAAAAATAGAGTTGAATGCCACTCCAATTGGTTTAAACAATACAAATTAAGTTATGGGTGGGCTGACCGCCCTATAAGAACACTTGCATAGTAGAACAAAAATGAATTCAAGAATAACAAAAATATATTAATCATAACCAAAGGTACTGTTAAAAGATGCAATAATTATTATAAAAAAAAAACAACATCAAACAAAAAATTACAAATAAACCAAAATATCAGAAATAATCGATTCTAAACCGACAAAGTCAAAGCAAAAGAGCCAATTTTTAACTAGTTTTATAAACATTTCAGGTGTTGCTACTGCCCTGATGGACTTAGCAGGTTATTAAAGGGGAAAAAAAATTACGATATACAGTAGTAGGGAAATTGGGTAGAGATAACATGTTTGAAAAGTTTACACGTAAATTAAAATTAGAAATAAGACGGAAATTGCGATTACCAGACTTAATGAAGAACCTTAAATCAATACAAATGGCAAACGGGAAGAATTTTCAGGTCATGGAACAAAGGATAGCTACGATGTCTACGAGGTTTTCGGCAAATTATTCTTAAAATATGTTTCCGTAAAATCGGCAGTTGTTGTATCTTATTTTGGTACAATTCCCCGCAACAAGCATTTCCATATTGTAACTTAGAATGGAAAATCTTAAAAAGCTTGGTAGAACATACATTACGCAAATAATAAAAATGTCTAATTGTGCATCGGAAATACTTTCTCAATGTATCTACATGATTCGAAAAACCCATTCTAGAATCCAGGATGAGCCCCAAGCACTTGAAGTCTTGTACTTTTCATATTAAAAAACATTTATCACTGCAGTTCAGATTACTACAAAAAGTGGAAGAGGGAGGACCAGACTTACAATTGCAATTTGACAATTTGTATCTTTGACACTCAGGTGCGTGGAAGTACACGTTCGCTTCACATTTGTGCGAGGAAGATAAGTGGAAGATCATTATTTTGGTTCAGAAAACCAGTGTCTCAATAGATTCAGATCCCAAATTTATATCAGAGACTAGATCCAAAGGACTGTTCGATACATAAGAGAAACCTATATCTTCCGCTAACGCAGTAGGTGATCCTTTGAAAATAAGAGTGAACAGTGAATTGATGTAGACTAAAAACAGAATTGGACCCAAAACAGATACTTGTGGTACACCCAGATTAAAGTACTATATGTCATTGAATTCGCTCCTTATTCCATCTATCTTTACTTTTGCAACCTGTTACCAAGATACGACCTGAACCAATTAAGGATGAAACCACGGAAACCTGCTTTTCCCAGTTTTCTCAGCGGACACAATTTTGGTTGACCATATCGAAGGCTTTGGTAATGTCAATAAATACCGCTGTAAACGGTAAAAGCTAAAGAAGATTCAGCGCATGGATGCCTTCAAATATCAGGTAACAGCAAAGCAACTCAAAGTTCACTTTGTATTGTAGTATCCTATGAACTAGTAGTAGCGTGCAGCGCGATTGACGAATCAACATACGAGTATGTTAACGACGTTCCTGAAGAAGTGCAGGAAGCTGCGAGAAAATGTAACTATTTATTAGATCACAGAAGAGCTGAAAAATGACCTCCATGTCAGACATTACCACAGATTCCGACACGAGGTGTGTTCAGAAGTTAACGTGGATTTTTAAATTTTGCGGGTTAGGAGAGTCCGATTGTCAAAATTAGTTTTTACTATGTTGGTATACATGCTCCTGAAGTATGATAAAATTTTCAGCTGTATTCATTGTTTACTTTGCCTGTGGCAGCCGCTAAGGTTAGACGTGTTTTTTATGAGCTCGGCAATGTTCGTTTTTTACAAGAAATGGATCAAAGAATTTGTATCAAATTTTGCGTAAAAAATGAAATAAAGTGTAACAAAGTGTGTGAAATGTTAACAAAGGCCAATGGTGAGTCTACTATGAGTAAAACAAGAGTTTACGAGTGGTATAAGCGTTTCCAAGATGGCCGTGAAGATGTTGAAGATGACGAACGTCCCGAACGCCCCAGTACATCAAAAACCCATGGAGATGTGGAAAAACTGAAAGAAATAGTTACGAACGATCGCCGAATCATAATTAGAGAAGTCGCTGATGATGTTGACATATCGATTGGCTCATGCCATAAATTTTTTCGATTGCTTTTTCTAAATTTTTGAACTTTGAATGGAAGTTGCTCAGGAGTCACTAAATGAAATCAACGATGCCCCACCCTCAACATTAATGTAGGCGAATAAATAAATATTTTTTTCAAAAAAACTAAAATTCCCGTTATTTTCTGCAAACACCTCGCACAGTCTAATCACATCGTATAATCTAATAGTAAACTGATCAGGAACACATCCAATACTAGGGTGGGTTGTTTCGAATTAGAGCGGCACCAAAACGGCTGTACCTGACCGTATAAGGCTTCTTTGGAATACACTCAAAAAATTTCAGAAACAGAAACAACGTTATTACAAAAGAAATGGAAACTTCTGTTACGCGCTATCTGAGAACATCCCGGAACCGAATAGATGCGATTTTACAAAAAGAAATAATAGAAACGTTCTTATTCTCAGACTTTCTCAAACCTTTAATAAACCCCCAGACTTGACTGACATACCTATGTTCTCGTTCAAAGTACGAGCAGCACCTTTTTTGTTAAAGAATTTTAAATACATGTTAACAGATATTATACCAATTGATTACAGTTCAATCTGGCTGCTCCCTTCAGAAATTTAGCCATTTGAGTTTGCTTTTGGGCCGTTTCAAAGGTACTCGTAGTTAAACATATTCTATTGGTAAAAATTGGCTTGTTTACAAATTTATGGACCAAAATCTACACGTATTTTAATGTAAGTGGCACTGCTTATGGCAAAGCGCACTTTTAATTATCGACAGATTGTTGTTAAACTTGAAGAAATTTTCGACGAAAATCCGATTTAACACTGCTTTTTCTATCTGGATATCTTCTGCATAGTATGTAGTTACAAAAATACGGTGAATTGACACGTTGTTAATAAGAAGATCAACACAAAGATAGACTGTACTAGATGGAGTGAAAAGTGACCTCCTTGACCGCCAGAATGCGCTGCTACTGCAAACAAGATTATGGTACCTTGAAGTCCGTTCATATTTAGGCAGACATACCAAATTTCAGTGCGATACTGTCTTTAGTTTTGTTTCGACTGCTGATTGTTGTTGACGTGTTTGGCATCATGTTGAGTATGGACAAAAACGATTTTCGTTCTCTCATAAAACATTATTTTTTGAGAGGCAAAACGGCGAAGGAAACAAAGGAAAAGTTGGATAAATATTATGGGGCTAATTCTCCGTCAGATTACACCGTCAAATATTGGTTTCGAGAGTTTCGTGGTGGCCGCAACTCCACTACCGATCAAGTCCGCAGCGGCAGGCCCTCCGATGCGGTTACAGAGGACAATGTCAAAAAAAAAACATGAAATGGTGTTGGCTGACCGGAAAATGAAGGTGCGCGAGCTAGCAGATACCACAAAGATTAGTACTGAGCGCACACGCCATATTTTGGGTAATATTCTGCATATGAAAAAGTTATCCTGCCGCTGCGTGCCGCGAATGCTCACTCCTGACTAAAAACACGAAGGCGAGAGCACTTCGAAGGAGTGTTTGGACTTGCTGATTCGGAATCGGGCGGATTTTTGGCGTCGATTGGTAACTGGATTTGGATCCCTCGGACTACTATCTCTTCCCAAACCTCAAAAGATGGCTCATCAATAAAAAATTCAGCTCGCGCGAGGAAATCATCGACGCCACGAAGGAGTATCTTGCAGACCTGCCGAAAAATTACTTTTTGGACGGGATCAAGAAGTTGGAAAATCGCTGGGATAAGTGTGTCAAACTAAAAGAGGACTATATTGAATAATATAAAAAAAAACATTTAAAAAAAAAATTTTTAATTCCTAAGGAGGTCACTTTTCAATCCATCTAATATATTAACTCCGCTATTTCTAATATGAACAAGTTGAACCACTCACGTGTTTGATTAGATCTCAATCAAAGATTAAGGCAAAAGTTATTTGGCGGTATTTTGCAAATTCATAGGTACCTATTGTTTGTTTGTTTGAAATCTAAATTTAAACTAAAAAACTCAATAAATAAAACATATTTATACACATTGTACATTACATTGCTAAGGTTCTACTCGTTTGTACATGAGATCCACATATGGAAATCTATGTATGTACATATACTCGTAGTCATTCCTCATAACAAATCATTTCAGCTAAAATGTGCTTGTACGAGTACCAATATGATATTCTAAATTACAAATACGTTAATTTGAACGACGCCACTTGAATTAATGTGTCGAGCTATTTTCGATCTAATTTCGTAATAAAATTTCCATTTGTAAATTTTCTTGTTCGCTCCTTCGGCCAAACGCCATCTTAGATTTCTTTTGACGCAAAATCGATTTGCATCCATGTTAGCAGGCATTTTTTTGTTTTCTTATTTTTCATCGCGTTTTGTGTTTTTGTCGTTTTTTTTACCTTTTTTTTTTTATTTTGCGCGTTCAATTTCATGTCGTCGCCGCCATAGTCATTGTAGGTTTTTGTCTGTATGTTTTTGTGGTGCGCGAACTATTGTTGCTTATCTTGCACCATTCAGCCGTTTCAAACTCGCCTATGTATTATTTATATCGTGCACTGCAAAAGTATTGTATCTATAACCAAGAGTGTAGAAATTCTGTACACGGATATGTTTGTAGTGTTGAATATTGTGCTTTCTAATAATTTTGTTTAGAGTGCGCCTGGATAGTAACCCTTTTTACCCTAGCCCCTTCTGGGTCTCTCTTTCTCCGTTTTCGATACATCAACGTTTAATTTCTTTCTTCTTATTCATCCACGTGTCTCCTACCACCTCCTGGTTGCCCTTCGCCATGCCTGCTTATTTGAAATTCACATCTTGTTCTAGTTATAAAAGCGCTTGTCTGTTACGTGAACAGTGCGCAATTTGTGCATTAGTTTCATTATTTTCTTATATTTTTTTTTTATTTTCTTGTTCTTTATTATTATCTCTATTATTATTTTCGTATCATTGCACGATGGTATAAGTGAAGGCACATCTCTAAAATATACTGATTTGAATCATACAATGTATGTATACACAAACACACATATGTATTATTATACAAGTATATACATATATGTATATGAGCGGAAAACTAAAGCAAACAATTTTCCGTTTTAAGTTGCTGCTCCTGTACCTAGCACAGTAAATATTGTAGTTAAACTTTACTGACTGGTATCTCCAACCACTGGAGCAGCCTTATGTGTATCTTATATCATCTATTTATACATCACTAAGCTTTTCATTTATTGAAAATTAAATAAATATACATACATACATACTCGTATCTAGTCACATTTAATTTAAATTTGTATCGAGATTAGAAGTACAATTTTTTTATAAGCTACTAAGGTGCGGAAATAATTGTTATGTTGTAGAAATTCACTTAAATTGATACGAATTTGTATGCAGATTTTTTCGAGCAGTATTCTGCAAGATTTTCTGCCTCTAAACTTTGAACTATGACAAACTTTGAAAGTGATACCTGCCGCTTTGATGCCAATTATTATACAATAATATTTAAAGCGATGTAAGCAAATCCTAATATTAGATTAAAATAGTTTGGATCAGCAAAGCGGCTACTATTTTTTTTGCAAATTTTATAGGCCTGCTAGCTAATATTAACGATCTATTAATCTAGATAGCGCTACTGTTCGAATGAATTTTGGCATATCGACGGCAATAGCAATTATTTGACTAATGACCTGAAAATATTTTGGCATTCTCTATAGCATTAGCAAAAAAGATAAAATATCAATCTATAAATAAATAAAATCAAAGCAATCCTAAACAGAAATGTTTGCTTATGTACTGCTGAAATGCGACCTAAATAAATCCATCAAAACTCGACATGGCCCAGTTAAGATGGTCGCATATTCTTATTATTATTTATTTGTATTCCTTTTTTTTTACTTATATTTATATTTAAACAGAACACAAGTGAACTTACGAATAGAAAATTGACTCGAACTACAATAAAAGTATGTATGACGTGGGTAGATTTTAGACTTAGTTAATCAGCGAAGCTCTAAGCTAAAATACCGCTCGAGACATTTTTGTATAATGCGTGCTTTAGGTTATGTTTCAGAAGCATTTGACGGAATTTGGCTTCAGGATTTTTTATCGGTTATGCGCATATTTGAAATCATTAATTAACACCTGACTTGCTTGGGTTATAACAACAAACAATATTAAATAAGGGGTGTTTTTTTTTTGAGGTTTGGCTTTTAAATTGGCAACACTATTTCAACAGATTGTCAATTTGACAATTGAAAGTTGATTTGTGGTTAGTACGATGAATAGATTAACGCTAAAACGACGCGTGCAAATTGTGCAAACTTATTTTGAAAACCATGGGTGCGCCAAACTTATCGTGCGTTACGTCCATTCTACTGTCGATGTAATCGTCCATCTGAGCAAGTTATTCGATAAATCGTTTTCGCACCACTTACATTCTAGTGGATAATACGCATCACCAAAGACAACAAACAGTGCGAACAGAAGAAGTTGTTGCCGTTGTGGAGCGCAGAGTTGAGGAGAATCCTAATGAGTCGATTCGCCATCGTGCATAGCAATTGGAGCTATGACCATCCACTTTGTGGAAAATTTTAGGGAAAGATTTTGGCTTAAAAGCTCATAAGAATCAGCTTGTGCAAGAGCTGAAACCGCGTGACCATTATACGCGTCGTAGGTTCGGTGAATTGGCCGAAAACATGATTCAGCTTGATCCTCATTTTCAACGCAAAATTTTGTTCTCCGATGAGGCCCATTTTTCTTTAAATGGATATGTAAACATGAAAACTATTAAAACTCACTGTTTGGTGTGTTTTATGGGATGGTTGAATCATCGGCCCATATTTCTTAAGGCCGATGCCGGCCAGAATATTACCGTTACCGCGCTAGAGAAATATGATTTCTGACTTCTTCATTCCTCAGTTGAATGGCATTGACATGACAGAGCTGTGGTTTCAATAAAATGGCGCAACATGCCACATGCCGCGCGACACCATCAATTTATTGCGGGAAACATTAGCTGAGCGCATAATTTCGCGTAATGGACCTGCAAACTGGCCACAGGATCCTGTGATCTAGCACCTTTAGATTACTGTCTTTGGGGGTATGTGAAGTCAGTAGTCTATGCCGATAAACCAGAGACGTTGGACGATTTGGAAGTCAACATTCGCCGTATTATTGCTGATATAAGGCCCCAGTTGCTCGATAAAGTTATCGAAAATTGTACTTCGCAATTGCGCTTCATTCAAGCTAGCCGCGGCTCGCATATGCCCGATATCATATTTAAACACTAATGGCATAAAACTATCTATTAAATAAAGCTAATATCATAGACATTAACATTAGCTTCAAGTGTTTTATTTCGTATTGAATTTGTATATCTCTAAAAAAAAAAAATACCCTTTACATATATGAAATTATTTTACCATGTGGACGGTTAAGCGGTGCTCACAAATCATTGATTGTGATTAAATGATGATGTGATTCCAGTATCTGATCTAATTTTTCACGTGGACTGCGGAAGAAAAGTATTTGTGGAAGGAGAACGTTACCTTCTAAACCAATACAAGGAGTTTGAGGATTATTTAGAATTTCGGTGAACATAACAACATGCCTGATGTAACTGAATCATGTTCCATGTAATTCATGTTATCATGAATGTACCGTTGCTCGTCACACCTACTCCTTTGCTGCGATCACATGAATATCTTATATTATTAATAAAAGCAAATATGTTACAATCGCCAGAATTTTATAAGTTTAAAAATTTTATAGGAAACGACTAGAGCTACTGAAGAGGTATTTACGTCTACTGAACTACAATTCTTTGCCCCCGTTCACTGGAAATTAAAAAACTTGAAATATGAAGTAGCATTTAGATAATAATTTTAGAAACTAATAAAAACTGCCACTTATCCACTAACTGTATGGGCATAACCTAAGCAGTACCCTTTTCATCTTATTTTCGATCCTGGACTCACATACCTTTTCCTCAGCTATGGAACGAAACAGAAACTTATTTAAGCTCGTTAAATTCCAATTCCAAGACTGATAGCATAACTAATTAAGGAATTAATGAAGATTGTCATTATCTTCAAAGTCAAAAAAGTCGAAAAGCTTACCATCGTCGGTATGCATGTATATTTGAGTATGTCCCTAATAACATACATATGTAAATTTGAATTCAAACAAAAGCGTTAAGACTCATTAGAGGCTGAACTCTGGCATAGACAGTCCACATATTACAACGTCTTTAACTTCTGCCTCTTTTATTGCTCTATCATCACATATGCTCTAATGGAATTGTCAATCAATTATCAAGAGTAATAAACGTCCCACTATAAATGAGTATAAGTTCGTCCTGACAGACGTTGTTATCAGTCTAGGTGCGCGTCGTTTATAAAAGAAAAGGTGATAAGTTCAAGAATTGGTGCCATTAGGTTATTATTTACTTAAATAGCGGTATACATATCCTATGAGATATATAAGGTTGTATTGTAGCAAACGAAATACCCGACTTTATACGAGTAGTAAACATTTATAAGTCATATTACCTTTTCATAAATTTGTATTTAATTAAAGCAGTATCCATTGCTATCTAAAAAGCTATTCCAACATTTTTTTTTTTTTTGTAAAATTCGAAAATCTTCGAGATTTTATAGAATTTTTAAAGTTTTTATAATCTCTCCTCAGTTTCGGAATAGCTAACGACTGGAATATCAGAAGAATACTGTGGATGGGTAAGAACAGTTTTTCAACCACTATGTGCGAGGTGTAGGGTCTAATATTGTATTTTCATGCAATGGGGTCAGACAATGGTAATTGGCCAACGTCATTGCTCTTCAGTTAATTGTCTACGATTTATGTTGATTCTCTCGCTATGTTCGAAAGCGTTTCATTTCCCCTGGTCAAAAAAATGAAAAGTGGATTGGTCCCTGCAATGTCAGTTATTGTCATGGATTGTACTCTTATGCTCACTGCAATGCCCCAAATCGATTTCATCGAAGCCGCAGCTTTTCAAACATTGGTTCGATTTCAATGTTAAAATCTCCCAAACGGAACCTTTTAAAATGACATCGAATGATGTGTTCTTTTGCCACTACATCCTCTCGATGCAGACAGTTGCAATAACTGCACCTTCTGATAATCCCTAAAGAAAAATGGATCTGACATACTGGCATAGTTGTTAGTTAAAAGCTTCTAATTCTGGGTTGAATGAAAATCAGACTGAACAGTTAAGTATCACATTGAAAGAGGTTATAATACTTCATAAGATATACCATATACGTGTTTAATAAAATCTTACAATTTCATTCATAAATAATTCTCATGAGTCTACTTCATAAAGCAATAAAGATTTCAGAGATATTTATCTCAACAATTGTTCGTTTTATTCAAAAAACAAATGCTGCACCTCTTGTTGAAACACCCTTTATATTCGAAATGAGTTTTTTTGTGAATACTAGTATTGTAGTTATTCTCAAATTGCAATTATTTGGTATGTAAATGACTCTCAAATTTCTGAAGTTTAACAAATTTAAACAATCGAATAGGTTCGATAAAGAAGTCGAAGTTATCTTGTTTGAGTACTTGTATTTCAACATCGTTACCTATTAGATTCGAGCAATCCCTTTTTTCGTGAAGCTCTAGAACAAGCTACAATTTATTAAAAGAAGCAATATTTGATGTAAACATATATGTACATATAGTGTTGTGCAAAACATATGGGATTTTTCCTGAACATTTTTCATTTTTCATTGAAGGGGACAGAAATACGGTAGGTACACTTCTTTAGCAATTTAAGAAAACCTATTGAATAAGTTTACGAATAGAAAAAAAAAGAAGCATTGCTATCATTATTTTTAGAGTTTTGCCAAAAACCGTAGCTCAACTCAATGCGATCCCTGTGCAAAACATACCGGATTTTCAAAAGTACCGTATTTTCTTGCTCTTTAACTTGCTGATAGTAGTTTCGGCTGTCATTTGAAGTGAGTTATAGGCTTAACAGAACTTAAAAGGTCAAGTGTCTCCAATTTGTTTACTAATAGAATGGCTATAAATAAATACAGTAGTGTGGTTAAAAATCTGGTGGTAGCGGATCTCAGAGCAGGGCTAAAACAAAAATCTAAAGCCAAAAATTATAAACAGTTTGTGACATTATAAAAAATTTTCGGAATGGAAAACCGGTCAAAACCATTCACTGTGGAGGACGTCCGAACCGATCGGCAAATTAAGAAAATGATTCTTAATGATCCTTTTTTGCCTTCAAAAAAGATTGTTAGTGAGCTCAATCTTTCAATTGAAGCAAGTACCGTACGCAGGCGTTTAAGAGAAGCTGGTTTTTGTTTTTTTCGACCAGCGAAAAAGCCTCTGCTTACTGCTAAGCATAGACAAAAAGTTACCGTTTCGTTTTATTCCTATAGTAAGTCTTTGATTACTTTTCTAACGCCAATCGTTTCCTAGACTGGAATGCGCAAGAAACCATTTGAACGAAGTGGAAAACTGTAGTCTTTAGCGATGAGAGTACGTTCAACTTGATTGCTTCCGATGGAAGTATTCATGTTAGACAAAAGAAGTGGACAAGTCTTCGGCCACGACATGTCGTCCATCCGTGAAGCATGGAGGAGGCTTAATTATGTTGTGATGATGTTTTTGTGGTGCGGAATGTGGACCAATACATGAGATTAGTTGTATTATGGATCGTTTTCTGTATATAGATATACTGGAATCCGTAATGCTACCATACGCTGAGGAGGAGATACCACTGCTTTGGATTTATCAACACGATAATGACCCAAAACATTCATCAAAGTTCGTTAAGGAGTGGTTTGCGCAGAAATATATTGATGTGTTGGAATGGCCCTCTCAATCGCCCGATCTAAACCCTATCTAGAACTTGTGAACCATTTTAAAAAGACGGGTAGGATCAAAGACGCACACATCCAAAAACGCACTTATGACGTCACTAAAGAATGAATGGGAGAACATTCCAAAAGAAATTTTTGAGAATCTAGTGTCGTCCATGCCTAAAATATGCAAGGAGGTCTTAAAAAAACAACGGTTACTGAGCAAAATATTAAGTACAACGAAAATCCGATATGTTTTACACAGGCCGTTACCGAGTTAAGTTAAGTTTTTTGGTAGATATAAAAAAACATATTATCGTAAAACCCGTTTTTTCTTTTATTTGTAAACTCATACAATAAGTTTTCTTAAATTGACAACAGATTTTACTTAGGTTCTTTCTGTTCCCTAAAATTCATCAAAGAAAAATGTGCGATTAAAATCCGGTATGTTTTGCACAACACTGTACATATATGTACTCAAATTGCCAAACCAATACACAAAAAGTTATAGAGATATATAGATGTATCAATTCTTTTATTGTATTACTTTTATGGGAGAAATTTGGAAAATTATGTACCTGTAAAATATGTACGAGTATATCAATCAAAGAATCATGAAATTGTAGCCTTTTTTTCGAAATCATATTTTTTACTAAAAAGTTCATGGCATGTTGTGATGCTTATGATTATCTTGAAGAGATTCCATAAAATAATTCCTCTTGCGCTACTATTCTTTGAAAATCGTGATCTACTTAAACTTAAGATCGACATCTAGCGCTTTTTACTTCTTGTATTGGTTGTGGTTTTCATCTGTTTTCTGTCTGGATTTAAGGAGATAGTCTCATTTCCGAGGATTTTAAGGATTTTTTTTTGCGGAAAATGAAGTACAAACTTCTTATGACAATGCAAAAAAAATGTTTGTTAAATAAAAAATATTTTAACGTCATATATTAAACTTATAAGCAAAGGAATTTCTCAGGATCTATGATTTAACAAATAAATTAATTTATAAAACCACCATAAATCTTTTCATCAAAAAATCCATTTTTACATTCTACACATTACATTTTTTTACTAATCGAGACATTCTTTCCAATTAGCGTCCTTATATATTGACTCTTTTCAGTCACAGAATGTAATTAAAGATAGAGAATAAAGGCCAACCAATGGAAGGAAGACATGAAATCAATTTAAAAGAGGGAAAAACGACAATAAGAAATAAAAATTAAAAAATTTCCCAACTTTTGCATGTTAACGTCTCAATATTTTTAAAATGTCAAACAAAGTCAATATTTTATTACTGCACGGAAATTTTATAATCTTTAACAATTCAGTTAATAAACAAAATTTGTTTTCAAATCAACGCATTGATACTTGAACTTTGGCTCCAAAACATATTAGACCGGGTCGTTACATATGAAATTGCCGATTTTTTTGCGGAAATTTAAACAAGGCTAAAAATTCACAAAATTTATTCCATAACCTATTTACATCTATCATCTTTTTCCAACGCTCGACTAAAGCAAATATGCATTCAAATTACTGTTTTGTGTCAACTTGGTTTCTAAACTATCTATTTCGACAGTAGCCTAAACTTCGGAAAAAGTTGTAGGTAATTGGTGAGGAACAAGTCTATTGAGTAGGGTGTATGTAGCGAAACTCAATATAGTAACCTTGCTAGCTTCAGGAGCAATTGCTGTGCTGTTTAGCTTTTCAATTATCATGTATCAGAGCAGGGAGCATTCCTATTGGCATAATTTGCTAGGCGATATGACAATGCGGTACTTGTTTCTCCGAGTTTGAGAATTGAATAAGGAACAATCGTCCACAATCCTGCCACAATTACCTTTTTGGGATGTAGTTCTGCTTGGAAAGTCCCTTCAAAAGCTCACTCCCGTCAACCCTGGACCTCTTCCTATTTTTGTACAGGCTCCAATTTACATCGCAAATGACAACTTGATGCAAAAAAGGACCCACAAGCGTGGATTGGCCAAAGATATTACAATTTCCATATTCGCTGATGTTTTCAGGCATTTGGCTACCTGGTCTGTTTTTATAAAGTACATCCTGTCTTACCAATTTTCGAATATTTGGGGCTCACTCTTGCTAATATTGATATAAAACTTCCAAGGCCTGAATAGTGGTTAATTCCCCAATATAATATTTTTGAATTGAATCATTAGTAAGTCAATAGTTTCATAGGCAGTATGACACATACGCCATCCGGCTGCAAACACATATGTATCATCCGGAACAATGTCGTCCATATTTTCGAAGAAATAATAATTAAAATTTGGCCGGTGACTGTAATACGAGCTCCGGCCTAATTTTTTTGAAAAATAAGGACAGATGATGACATAATCATTTTCGTGAGTGTAGACTCGTTTGAATTTGCCTCACTCTAGAAATGACAATTTCGCTTGATCACAAACTCATTGAGCCAAAAGTGAGCCACTAAATGCGTTTCTTTTAATTTTTCGTTTCGAATTTTAGCCCGATTTTCAAAATAAGTTTGGTGTATGTACATGCCTGCATACATACATAAGTCTATCCATAATAACTTGTCAAGCCATATTAATATACGTACATATGTAAATGTCAAAAACTTGTCAAAGATGACAGTACAGTTTAAAAGTAGTCTCTATTGGAAGATCCATCGGCAAAAAAAACGCCCTTTACACTTCATTTACACCACTGGTTGTCGATTAAATGCTGAAATTTTGTGTTGTTATGCGAAATTACACCAATTGTTTATGTTAATGTGTAGTATATACAATATTGTCCTCGTAAATTTTTTCTTAATATTCGCGTTTAATCTACTACATACCTACTAGCATTTAGCAGGTTTTAATAATAACTTCTATCATCATCACAAATCAACAACAGCACCTAATTTGTCTTAAAACAAAAATAAAAAAATTGTAATAAATATGCATAAATATCAGATTAAATAATCTAAATACACTAAAACAAGATTCTCTTCTTTATGCTTTTTCATTTCCTCTCTACAAATAATATTAAAACGCAAAGGAAAAGCACAACCCCAAGTTTACAAACTACACATGCATGCACACATACAGTGTATCCACACATCCATACTATAAATATTTCAATGCAAGGGAAAACGTCAAAGGCACCAATTTTGACGGTGATGCTGTTATCAACTTTCAACGGTTTGTTGTACTTCAAGTCGCTATGTGTGCTTTTTTGTACACTTAAAAAACAAAAAAAAAATAAACCTCTCCTAAAGCTTTTCTGCCACTCCTCCTTCAATGCCAACTTCGTAGGAAACCATTTACCAACTCGTGACATAACACACTGAGCCCCAAACCAGGTAAAGCGAATTTTCTCACGCACTTATCCTATCCCCTATTTTTATCTATTCACTTCGTTAATGGATGTACATGCATACATACATACTCGTACATAGGTATGTATGTTCATAAGTATACTTGTTCAAGTATAAAGCAATTTTCTACTCTCGAACTTATATTAATATTAATTCAGTACGACGAAGCTCCAATTTAAGCCTATTTTCTCTCAACTACAACCTCTGTATCTCTCTCCCTCTCTCTTTCTTCTATCTTGTTTACATTTATATACTTCGTTTCGGTTTTCTACACCATTTATTCGCATGACTTTTATGCATCTTTGCGTCATTTCCCTCCATGCGCAAAATTTCCAATGACAGCTGTCAAAAAATTAAGAAGGAAAAAAAAAACTAAAACACTGGCAACGACGGCGACGACCTACCCAACAATCTAAACAAAAAGAGAAACTTGTAAACTAAAAAGAGAATCATGCTGCACACATTGCAGACAGAGAAAGCGAGAGCAGGACCATTTCAAATCGAAATGCACTTCTGTGACGTGTTTGCACTTTTCGCTCTTTCTATCTCTCTCCCTTGTAAGTTTGACGCTCTGTTTCACCAGTGAGTATGCCATAGATCGCATGGTGGATTACATTTCTACTACCGTGCCGTGCCGTGCTGTGCTATAATGTGCTGCGGCGTTTGTTGCTGCTGCCGATGCGATGCTGCTCAGCTTTTCACACTGTTGAATTTTTGTACCACATACATAAACGTGTTGTATTTTAGGTCAGGTCAAATCTATGTAAAACAAGCAAGTTCATTGAACTTGCAAAAAAAAAAAAAAAACGCTTTTGTAGCCAGCAGCAGTAGCAGGAGAGCGGATTTGTTGACTGGCATACGAGTGAGACAGAGAAAGTGGTTAGACTTCGTTTAGGCGTTTAAATGAGTGTGCCTTAGAGAAGAGCAATTTTTTTTTGTTAGTTTTTTCTTTGTTTTGGTTTTTGCGACAAGTATTTTTATTTAGGATATTATTTTTTTTTGTGGCGAAAAATTAAATTGGGCGAAATTTGTTACCATTAAATTTTAAATTAAGAGCAGATTAAACGATAATAAAATAAGAAATATTAAGGCTCGATCAATTTTGTTGTTATCGCAATTACAACAGTTTTTTTTTTTTTTTTTTTTTGTTAAACTATAATGAAGTGTTTAGACACTATAATATAACCTAATTATGTTTGTTTCTATTTGTATTTAGGTACCTATATACTTATTTTTTAAGAGCTTGTTACTCTCCCTTACGAGGCGCAACATGTCAGGTTGGCCAACAATTTTCTCCATTTAGGGAGATCCTGCGCTTATGCTGCAAACTTGACTGTGTTCCACATTCACTTGAACGCGCCACGTATTCTTTCCGAGACTTGACGGATAACACTCCGAAACGTTGCTGTTCATTCGCTTAACATGTCCTCGTCAGCAAAACTGACGACTCTGAAACTGAAGTGGGGACTAAGACAAAGCTCATCGGTTTCAGAACGCTGCTTACAGTCCTTGGTGGAAAAAGAAGGGCATCACCAATAAGGAAATGCATCCTTCCCAGCTGCTACAAGAATTTGGTAATAAACTTCAATGAGAAGTTCAAAATCAACGAACATGTACAACCAATCCTTGGGCTTTGTGCAATATATGATTCAAGTGGACTCAGCTCAAAAAGTTTGCGATTTATAATCACCCATTGTTATGAAAAGGATTATACAATATTATTCTAGAGGAAGATCTTAAGTTCTTGTACCGGTGGAATTTTTCTGAACAAGGGTCGCATTTTTCATGTTCATCAGTGTAGTGTAACTCATTTCTTTTAATTCACTCAATCGTTTCACACAATCGTGAAACTTTAACTTGGAAAGTAAATTAAAACCGAAAATAATTTTATTTTTCTTGAGTGATTCACTCAAAGTCGTATGTAGATACGTATGCATATGTATTATCACGATTTATTCTATTATTATTTTTTTACTGGCATGTGGGATACTGATATCGGTAGCCAAGCTCAGTTGATCATAGTTCAATGCTACAAAAGAAAATCTAAACACTAAACGGCGCAGCACCCCACCCCCAATACAAAAAACATACGATAAAGTTAATATATTGTTGCGAATCGTTTCGCCTTTATGACAGTTATACATCTCTTTGGCATAGAGTTAATAAGACTGTCTGTCACACTCACAGGCACTCCATCAATGCGTTGTACAGCTGATCCAAATTGTTGCACTGGTTCCGGTTAATTTGCCTCTTGACAATCTCCCACAAGTTCTCTATTGGGTTAAGGTCAGGGGACCGCGCAGGCCAATCCAGAACCTCGATTTTATTGCCATCAAACCAGATTTAGACAACTTTGTTGGTATGTTTTTGATCGTTGTTTCGTGGGAGCCTCCACTTTAATGGCATTTCTTCTTCAGCGTAAGGCAATATCACTGTTTTTAAGTGATATAAATATTTAAAACTAATAATAATAATAATAATAATAAAACAATTTGCTCTGCAGATTGGCCATAACCTAAACCAAAGAAGCATCCCAAACGAGCATATTTCCTCCACCAAATTTCACTGTTGGGATACAATATTTTGGATCCATTCTCTTACTTTCCGGTCTCCTTATTCTGGTGACGCCATCAGAATTTTTTTATTGTATTTGGATTCATCAGGGAAAGGACCGTTTTCCATTTTCCAATTGTCTAGTTAAGATATTTATGTGCAACGATAAGCTTTTTCTGCGGTTCTTCTCGAAAATGTAGAGCTTTCGTGCTGGGCGGGAACTGAATACCCTAAATTGCAATTGCAAATTAGTTAATTTTTTTTTCTTCTCCATTTTTATACAATTTGATTTGAGGAAATTAATGGATCTTTTACAATTGCTCTTTGTATTAGGGATTCATCCCTTGCATTCGTTTTTCGAGACCTTTCTCCGGAATGATTGGTGGTCGTATTACCGGTTGTCTCATACTTCCTTATCAATCGCGATATAACGGATCTATTTATTTTATATTTATCGCTTATCTATGCCTCGATAATCCTTTTTTAAAATTTGTAATACTTTTTTTTAAAAAAACTTTATTGTAACTGTTTCTTACCATTTTCTTTAAATCTTCATCAAACGCAACAATTGTTTTCAAATTTTGATTTCAACTGCGCTTTCTTGAAATGTTGGCATTGTATTTATACTCCGTATTACGTTCAAATAGAGAATTCTTAAATTTACTGTAAAACAATTTTTTATACGAGTGAGTGCTTTAGTTTTGTCCAGGTGCAGTTCGAATTTTTTTATGTGCAGTGAATTGTTTTTCTTTTTTTTTAATTAATAGATGTTAAGTTTATATTATTTTTGTTTTGCCGAATAAAGTGTAAAAAATCAGAAAAAAAAACTTTCGCTACTACTTTCTGTCATCCGTTCTAAGCAAAATCCTTAGTTTGCTCAGAGGGGGTGCTTTAGTTTTGTCCAAAACTGTAGATAAAAAGCAACACTCCGTTCTAAAAGGATTAAAGGAAAATCTCTAGTGATATTCGTCTCGAAATTTTGGAAGAATTCGATGGTTATCATAAACAGCAACGATTGTTTATCGCACCTAACCCCTGAATAGAGACTTCAAATGAGGTGTTATCTTATGAGTACGGAATCGCATCAAAAAAAACATCGGCTCTACAATAAAGAAGACAGGGTTTATTTTTTTATTTTTTTTTTTCAAAGGATCGATACAAATATGTTACATTTGTAAAGTCCGGGATTTTACGCCGGAGTACTATGTCCGTGTGGCGTTTTTGTTAACAGCACGCGGTGTACCGAGTTACCATGTGCCCCCCCCCCCCCCCCCCCCCCCCCAACACTACTTGATTTCGGTGATCTAGTGGGAACCAATGCTTTCAATGTGGCGAGGCCGACATAGTTTACTTGATATGATACGATTGGCTCTTATTATCACAGCACTATACACAGCGTTTTGACCAGCTTCAAATTCTTGATCAAATCAGACAAGTCAAGAAGGGCCTAGACCTTAAACTTTCAGCACGTTGGTAGGTAGGTACGCTATATGGGTTTGTGAAAGGATCATAAAAACCGAATAAAAGACAACTCGTATTTGTGATAAGTGTATAACAATTTTAGGGGGGAAAAAAAATTCAGACTTGACACAAATTCCCTGCTTCCAGTTATGTTATTAATTTAATATATACCGTAATGTCTCGCTAATCTGAATCAAATATTGCATACGGATTAACGTATACAGTTGTTTACATAACGGAAACCATACATCTTTACCGCGGCTTTAGTTTCAAAAATCCAATACAAGCACATATTTTTATAACAATTAAAAACAAATCATAAAATTCATACAAATGTTCACTAATCTTGTATAATTTTGATAACAAAATCAGTAATATTTTGTTTTTTTCTTTTGCGTGTGCATCAATGCCTTTTCTTTTAGATTTTTTAAAGCTAGGATATCAGAAATGGATGCTTCGTTCTCAGACAAGATTTCATAGGAACAGCCAACACATTAATTGTATTGCCTCTTCGTCTTCACTTTCTGGTGGCGTGCTATCCTGAATGTGGTTCTTGTCCAGCCAATCGTTAACTTCATAACAGTTCATTGAGCTCCAGATATACGTTCCATAGATTCAAATTGCTTGACCCATTAATCTAGCAAGTAGAATATCGACTTCCACAACGCATTCATCTGACTCAGTAAAAGATAACAAAATTTCCAACATTTTTTTAACAGTTCTCTTCCCGTGCACTGGGCAAAAAGAAAACAGAGTCTATGTATTAGTGTAACTCTTTTCTAAACAGTCTTTACTTCTTATATTTTGATCGATGGGTTGGATGAACGACATACAGTTCGGTGGTAAGGAGAATGTTGTTATCATGCCGTCTTCAGTCAAAAGCTTATTTTCTAGTAAGTGCAATGGCGCATTATCCAAAAGAAGCAACGATTTTCGGGCAGTCTATTTGAATGCATAAATGCCACTGTTTGAAAACGGTAGATGTCATCCCGCCATTTGGAGTGGAATCGTAATCTGTAGGCAAATTCGCAGCACCGAAGGGACGTGGCTTCTTTTAATTAACATTAAGAATTATTTTTAATTAGTGCGATCCCATTGAATTTGTACAGGCCAGGGAAGATAAGCCTTCTTTACTTGTTTTTCGGCCAGGAACTGTTTTTTTTTTTTTTGGTAGAGCTCACAAGGGTGCTTTCTGACAGAAGTTATAAATTTGCCTTAGGGGAAGGTCTAACTTTGATTTTTTGGAAAGCTTTCCTTCGCAAATTTTTAGATTTCGTATGCTAAACTGTTTCCTGAAATTCGCAATCCACCCTCGGTTTGCATTGAAAGAACGTTTGGCATCATATGCATAGTCCTTAGGAGACTGGAGCATTTTTATCTCTTTGCTTGAATAAACATTTGAGAACGCGTTTAACTGGCAAGAACAAGAGTAAAATACATGCCTTACCATTTACACATATGTATCTCCAGAATACGAGTAACGGTAACAGAGTTATACACAATCCAAATTACTGTAAAAGCCATAAGCAATTATATTGTATGAATTTCTTTTGAATTCGGATTATCGAGTGCCAAATTTGGGTGGAGATTCGGGTTGTAGAGTACACAATGACAAAAAAAATTGTGATTCGGATTAGCGCCATATTCGGATTAGCGAGACATTACTGTACATAGGTATGTAAATATGTAGATATCTCAGAGTGATACATTTTTTATGGCCAATACTGTACGTACAGACATCTACTTAAAAACTTATTTCTTAATGAGATCAAACTAACCTTTAATTTGTTCATTCTTCTCTCATTGTATAGCTTCATCTCCGTATCCGTATGCTTTACTCTTTCTTTCATCACTGCGGTTCAGTTTGATTCGGGTGCTTTCGGTTGCCGTCTACTGCTCAACAATCCTACACATTTCACTAGGTACCTAGGTACTACGTTCAATGTAATTTATTTAATTGAAAATACACTGCATACACATGCATGCACATTATTAATTAATGTGTAGATAGAATGCATGCATGCAAAGTGGACAATCTGAAATCAATATTTCTTTTTTCACTTTGTTAATATTTATTATGGTGGATTATCCTTCACGCACACAAAAACAGAGTTCACATTTTGTAAATTAATAATCTATACATGTTATTAGACCGAAATCCTATGTACATTTGTGTGTACGTACATATGCATAATCATCGCTTGGATATTCATATAACACTAGACGATAAATATCATACATTTGTCAATGCAAATACCGGATATAGACAGCACTGGATAAGTTCTAAATAAATTCTGAAGACATGACTTATTTTATCTTGCAAAAACAAAGAAAATTTGTACGTGTAATAAAATGATATTCATCAATATCAAAGAATAGAGATATGTACATATTTTTATTTTTCTGTTCTGTTTTTCTTATTTTCAACTTGATAAATTCTCACTTAAATAAGAAACAAAAAATCTTCATCACCGTAAACTTCAAGTTGTTGCAGAATAACTGAAATATCATTGCGCACTACACGATAGTGTGTGCATATGCTTTCATCTATTTGTTGCTCTTAACTACTAGTATCTAATACTACTACCACTACTACTATACAACTACTACCCGCAGACCCTCTAATCGCAATCAAAACCTTTCCTATGTACAACCGCCGACATCATGCGCCGTGCTTTTGCTCAAAAATCTCAAAACTCCACTCTAAGTAGACATTGTAGTCTCTGCTGCCGTCGTTCGATGTACCTACTGACGAAACCTGAAATAATCAAAGCCTTGGAAAAAAAGAAAGAAAGATAAATGTCTACCTACCTACTTGCTGCTATTCCCACTTGTTATCAAAAAAAAAAAAAAAAAAAAAACTAAGAAAAAATCTACACACACCAATGAGGAGAGAAAGAGAACTACTCATATCAGTTCTGAAGGAGTAACCCCAATGCACAGTGCATCCAGTCATACAACAAGGAATACTCCAAACCAACAACCACCCTGAGGCCTAAACCCCAATAGAACAAAAGACTACACGACAATTGAAAAACGAACAACGAACAACGAACACCGAACAACGAGCAACGACCAACTATTCCCCGTTCAAAGAGCAGAACACCATTACCTACTCCTCAGCAATACCAGCTACATCCTCGTCAACAACCTAACGTTAAATGTAAAACTCAAAATTAATAAAAACAAAAAAAAAAAACCGCTATAGAGTTCATGCAAAAACAAGTGTCATGATACAGGGGGCTAAACTCGTACAGAATTCTCAACTAAAGTCAACAACTTGATGTTATGAAATGCGATTCAGATATGTAGGGACCTACCTACACGCATATATGGTACATACGAGTACATACCTAGTACGAGTATGCAATGCACTCCCCGCAACCGGTTCAAACTCAACATTGAACAAGCTCCAACATCATTCCGACCATTTAAAAGCCATCAATCTTCTACCAAAGAGGCTCGCGCCTGAGCTAAAACATAAGCTTGAATATAGTACTTGAACTAACCGCGCTACAGATCTTTCCCTTTTTCGAGTTTATCACGTCTTAACTCCTAATACCTACCTACCATCTTGGTAAAATCCACAACATGCGAGTTTACCAAAGTTCCAATCGTACCCAACTTCAGTCATTTAAACTATATATATTTTTTTATTGTGCCTTTTTAACAAATGTCTCCTTCAAAACTCTGCAAGAGACCAAGAATAAAAAAAAATAAAAAAAAAAATAAAAAAAAATAAGAAAACCAAAAGCTGGCAATAACTCTATATCACAATTCAACACAGTGGGCAACACTGCTTATCCGTTTCGCGCACGCTGAGTTCCGGCGTGTGGTTGTGGGCTGCCACTGCTGTCGTTTTATTATTGTTACTATAATCACCATCACCACTAGTCATGATTATCCACCACCAAACGGCAATGTCAATCGCCGCTGCTCTCACGAGCGCCCTTGCAACAGCTATCTCTTCTCTTTCTCTGTCTTGCCCCCTATCCACTTCCCATTCCTACTTCTCTCACTCTGATACACCAACTGATTCTGATAGTGATACTTCATTTTTCATTATGTTCTCCCCATTCAAGCTTTACCAACCAAATGAACAAAACAAAAAAGAAAGGAAACACAAAAACAACACCATACAGAAAACCAGCTCTCAGTCCAATAACAATACGCCTGTCACTCTACAACCGACCTACGACTACGATACGCTTCCAAAATCCGATCGCCCGACAAGCAACCTCAGTCAGACTCCCCACAACGGCACACAGCCAACACCAGTTCTAGTGGAATCTCTGGAATTTTATGAATGCAGCCGCTCGCTATCTACACACATCCACACAACACATTTTCCTGTTCAACTTTCAACTACATGCAGCAACTTACTCACTCGCCCATTTATAACCTAGTCTTATTATTCGTCTCGTCTTCCTCCTACTTTAGAGCTTCATTACATACTATACATTTTCACGCACGTCAATACACACCTATACTATCCCTTTCGCACACTATACAAAAAGCCAGCTGTGTGGCCACTCGAGCTGCTGATAGTAATCTAGTACAAATTTTAAAGGCGATAAATGTTTATTCTTATTCTTCTTTTTTCGTCTTTCTTATACCATCAGACGGTGCCTGCCTAGCATGGCCTGGGCAGTGGGCATGCTGCCACTACCGCTTAAAGGCGAACGAGGGAAATAACATGCTGAAGGGTTGTCTTGAGAGCAGAGTATCTATCTCACTTTTGCGCATGAATAAATAAACGAGATGGAATGACGGAAGAGCAAGAAAAATATACCATGGGAAAATTCAAACATGATTACTGTGTGTTGACTTTGCAAATCAGTTTTATTAACATTATTATGCACTTAGTACGCTTTTATTATATTGTTCCGTTCTCACCCGATTACTCATTCCGGTGTCATGAGAACGTAAACACACAGATGGTGGCCTGAAAAAGTGTTGCTGTCTCAGGCAAACTCAGTACTTTTTTTTGTGATTTTTCTTCGACACTGAATTGTAAACTTCACTT
Organism: Volucella zonaria; assembly: GCA_963966105.1. Lineage (NCBI taxonomy): Eukaryota > Metazoa > Arthropoda > Insecta > Diptera > Syrphidae > Volucella > Volucella zonaria. The sequence continues at coordinate 165,420,303 of OZ014532.1, forward strand.
ACCCATATTGATATTTAATAATGTGTTTAATACTGAAAATCATTTTTGTTTTCAGATTTTTTTAGAAAAAAGAAATAGGTACATAATATATGAATTATAATTCAAAATTATTTGATCATTTCTACACGTAGGTGGGTAGGTATGACAGAGTACATTTTTCGAGATTGGAAATTATTTACTATTCTATGTACTCGTATTTAAGTTCTTGCCTACATCTTTGAAATTTCTTTATCTCAAATTAAATATTATTTCTGTTTTTGCAAAGTTATAAAATTTAAACCATATCTCTTATATTTTGTAAATAACTTCCTGCAGATAAGCCATGAGACTTCGCAAGGTTGGAATTGTAAAGTCCAAAATATTATAGCAAATAAATAAATTCCTTTGACTTTTGGCCTGAAATTTAGATCGTTTTTCAGGTTTTACAATCAATTCGAGATGAAAGTTTGACGCATAGGTTTATTGCTTATTTCTAGATTAAAGGCTTATATAACACTAAAAGCTATAACTATATACATTAAGGTTTTCATACCTAATCTCTGTTGCACTTGCATTACTTTCTTTCAAGATGTATTTTTTAGCTTGCATTAACCAGAATTCATGTCAAATTCATGATTTTTAGCAACATCCTTTGCAGCCATAAGATAAGCAATATTCAAGAAGTTGTTCGTTGGTGATTTTTTGATTTTATTCAAGATACATACATATATAGAAACCGGTGCATTTCAGTTGCTTCCCTTATATCAGTTAACACGTTCATTGCTAACACAAAACCCAAAGCATCTTCCCACCCTGAGCGCGTTTTTTACGTAAAACGGTGTTACAGACCCACTTCAAGCTAACCTGCAAAACACTTCAACTTCAACAAAACTTCAAACGGTCTGAAGGGCTTCAAGGACAGATCACAACTGAGGTTCCAAGACGTTTAGAGCCACCGTCTCTGCAAACTGATGTAGATGAGAAGGGATGGAAGGCACTAAACCTACTCACGCAACACGTGGATAAAACGATCTATCACGCAGCATATGCGTGATCAGCACGGGGCGTGTTAACCAGAAAAGTTTGTGCGATTCTTCAGCTTTTGTCTATAAAACCGTAGACAACGCAAACTTGTTGAACTTATGCAGTGGTATGCACGTACACATACGAATACCTATTAATTTTGGAAAACCATATCGTGATACAGAAAGAAAACAGGAAATGCATAAATAACTAATATTTATGGTTTGTTCATCCTTCAACATTGTTCTGTAAAATTTCCGTTGAAATTTAAACAGCTTGAATTAATAATGTAAGCTTCCCTAATTTTAACACTCTCATATTCACTTTCATCAATTTAAAATCAAACTAAGGTTAGGTTAAGCATCCGTTTTTCCCTTTGTAAAGGCTGACCAGATAAAAATGATAAGAAAAAAAAATTAAATAAAACAGCAACGGTGAAATATAAAATTGATTCTAGCTTTATTTTGAAGCTATAGTACGTTCATGCCATTATATGTTATGTGGAATAGCACATCATTCAAATGGTCACCTCGCCTTCGCTGGCAGTGTTTCAAGCGGTCGGTCCAATTTTTAAGCATTCGGCCCAATATGTGGGGCGTTATTCCAGCAATAGAGTGTTGGATGTTGGCCTTGAGCTCGTCCAAAGTGGTAGGTTTGTTTGCGTAGATTAAGGGGAGATATACACTTAGCATAGTCGAAAAATTCTAATTTTTTTTTTTTGTTGTACTAAATTTTCTTGAAGGTTGAGGTCTCAAGAATATCTTGTGAAAACGCCAAGTTAATATTTCGATAAATAAGCCAGTTACAGCCGAGAGAGTGAAACGAGTTTTGCGGCTTCGGACCGTGATTTATTCATTCCCAAATTTTCAACCGTGTTTTTCAAATCGGTCCCCAAAATTTCTCGAAAACCAATGAACCGTGAACCGATTGCATAGAATTTTCTTTGTGGTTATTCAATACATCATTATCTAGTACTTGTCGTCGGACTTTTTTCTCATTACTTAGTTTTTGTTTTATTGGTAAAATAATAACTAATTTTTGGTCCAAAAATCACGATTTATGTTGAAACGTCCCCGATTTTGTCATAAATCAATATTTTCAAAATCGGCTAGATTATAGTATCTAATTTAATAATCTTTTTGGTTTTTTTTTTCCAGATAATTTTTGAAGAAACGCCAGTGAGTACCGTTTACATTACGGCGCTTCAAGAATTATACAATAACTTTGTATATTTTTGATATTTTTAAATAAAAAAAATTAAACATGTTTCTGAATGTGTATACTTTTAGATAGTCAAACTCTGAATTCAAATTTTAAAATTTTTTCCGGCTCCTAGGTATATATCTCCCCTTAAGGGCTTGACGTAGCCCCAGAAAAAATAATCGAGTGGTGTCAAATCGCATTATCGCGCCTTCCAATTGATGAACGCTAGCGGTGAGATGACCCAGTCCTTCACAACTTCGAGCGTTGCGTCGCTTGTATGGCATGTAGCGGCGTCTTGTTGGAACCACAGCTCGGATATATTGATGTTGTCGAGCTTTGGCAACAGAAGGTCGGTTAACATCGCTCTATACATGAGACCATTGACGGTAACTATGTCTCCTTCCTCATTTCGAAAGAAATAAGGTCCGATGATGCCGCCATGCCATAAACCGCACTAAACAGTCAATCTTTGTGGATGCACTGATGCTTGGCTGAACACTTGTGGATTGTGTTCGCCCGAATATCAGCAATTTTGCTTGTTGACATAGGTGCTGAGCCAAAAATTAGTCTCGTCCAAGAAGATGATTTTTTGCCCAAAATCCGGATCTCCGCCCAATATTTCCAGCTCCCAATTAGCGAGCTCACGGCATTTTCTATGGCCGTCCTGCCATGGTCCGGTAGACCCAAATCCAACCGCAAAAAAAAACCTTCTGGCAAGGATACTGGCAGCTACTGCGGCTATGTTTTCTTCATTGGTTAGTGGCTTAAGATCCAAAAGAGTGTACTCACGCACAAACTTTTGCACGGTGCAACGAATTGCCTGCACACTGAAGCCATGATGATGACCGACCTCATGACGAAATTCACGTTGCGTATGTATTTACAACTGAGCCGGAATTTCGATAATATTTTTTAATAATTTCCGCACCTTCGGCAAGCGTACAACGATGCATAATGAAATGGCAAACCTTACTGTGTATTTTGACAGCTGGATGTTATTGGTAACTTTGACAGCTGTTGAAACTTAACAATTGGAAAAACTATCATTATTATCTGGTCACCCATTATGTATGTATTCGTCTTTACAATTTCAAAATGCAATTACTAAAACCTTATCGATATGAAATTTTGTTTATTACATATTAATATTGGGCTCAGGAATATTTTTTAAAAATGTTTTTCGTACAAGGATATGCTGAACTTGACATAACTGAAATTGAAAAAGACCAATGTGAACTTCTATTAATTGTTATTGTAAATTTCTTCGCTTGAGTTTGGTTGTTATTTGACTAAATTTAAAGGCGTTTACTTAAAATCGAAATAATTTTTGCGCTACACGGTGAGATCACTGACTGAGCTCTAATAGCCAATGAACTGTTATGTCTTATTTTGTTCGCGATGACTGAGATGATCGATTTTTGCAGATGTGAAGCAAGACTTAGACACTTCTTTATGTTAAGAGTACCTATTATATATTCTGATAATCTCTTGGGAATGATCTATGGATGCACATATTTACCTACATACATACGAGGTCCCTCTTTGATTTTGATACAAATTTTTATTAAAGATCTAATTTTAACAGAACTAGAGTTCCAGCCGCAGCTATACGTGACTTTAAAAAGGCAACGAAATAAGTAATTCATTACTTAAATAAGTCTGGCAAAAGATAAAATAAAATCCAAAGTTGTTTACAGAAATTTGAAATGCTAGTTTGCTCCATTCATTTCAGTAGCTTTTTTATGAATTCGTATTTATTGTTTCAATATGAATTATCGAAAATCCATGATTCACAAAATAAGACTTATGTTAAGATCATCAGCGGTGCTAATAATTGTTTAGGGTTTAAGAATTCTTTTCGTTGATATCTGAGTTAATAGATACAATTTTACAATTGTCAATATTTATATTCCCAGAATTTTTTAAACTTCTATATTAATTTTCTAGTGTGATTTGGACTAGAGGACGTATTATTGTAAATTCATTAGCGTATTTTTGACGAAGATGTGGACCCAGATTTCAAAAAGGAGATCATCTTCATTTTATTCAAATTCCGGTGGCATTATTTTTGGCGATATCCTTCGATTGGATTTACTTCCATGTAGACGAAAATTGCATAGCATGCCTTAAGTTAAACTAGTTTTAGACATCACCATGTCTGTTATTCATGGTAAACACCTTTTGTACGTTTGGTTCATCACCTGCAGTATTTACAAAAAAGGGTTAAATCATAAGCCGGAATCGGTTAGTATTTCTAGAAAAAAAAATATTTTTAAATGTACTCAACACTGCGTTACTGTAAGACCACTCAGCAAAGTAACGAGTAGAAATATCGAATTGAAAAGTATGTATCGATTTGTATAAGTGTTTATACAAGATGTCTATCTGCCTACCTAATTAGCGATATTCCATTTCCCTTTTCTCATCTTATAACTAGTTTTAAAACCTACTTTGTTGCCTAGGTAGGTGCATGCAGTTAGGTGCAAAATAATAGGGACAGCCAAGAGCATTTTTGAAAAAACGGAAAAACTAACAGCATCTTCATTCTTATGATTTGTTTTAATTTTCTATTGATTGTTTTGAATTTCAAGATTATGAAACAACATGGCCCAAAATTTGTAGGTAAGGATTAAAAAAAAAAAAAATTGCGGTTTCTCTTATTTAGCCTGTGAAAAAATAGGGATAGCTATCAATACTTGCTTTAAACATCCCTGAACGCCATCTAAAACAAAGAAAATTGATGTTAGAGTATAATAAATGGAATATTTGATCGAATAGCTACTTCAGTATTCCGTTGAATTGCCTTTGTTCTTGATAATAGCCAAACAACGTCGCGGCATCGAATTTACCAGTTTTTGGCAAGTATTGTACTAGATGGAATGGCTTCCCATGCAGCCTTAACGTGTGTCCACAAATCACTGCTATTAGACGCTACCCCCTCAATGCTACTTTGACCTCTTGCCACAGGTTTTCATTCGGATTTAAGTCTGGCGATAGAGATAGAAAGGTTAAAGCATTGAGACCATTCTGCGAGAACCACGCTTTTGCACGCTTTGATTAGTGTTTAGGATCATTATCCTGCTGAAACACCCATCGAAGAAACATGTCGTCTTCCGCATAAGCTAGCATAGTGGTATTTTAAATGTCCACGTAGGACACTGCTGTCATAGTGCTTTCAATTCTGTGAATGGGACCTACACCCTGATAGGTGAAGCAACTCCATACCATAATGCAGCCCCCACCACGTTTCACCGCCTTTATTGTATATTTATCATAATGTGCCGTATTGGGTGGTCTCTGAACTATAGCGATCTGAGTTAAATTAGTAAACTTTAATGTAATGTTCCTCTGCAAAAAGCAGCCTTTTTACAACATTCTTCTTCGACAACAGCGGTACTTTTCTCGCGCTTCTTGCTTTCAATAATCATCCTGCGTATAGCAGAGGTGTCGGCGTCCAGGTTAAACTCTTTTTTACTGTGCTGGACGATGCAAAAGGTTCCTCTTTTACATACATATCGCAATATCCTTTTTTGAGAGAGGCAGACATTTTAGGCTTCCTTCCACGAGTTTCTGACTTATATTGCAACTTGATTGCATTTCCGACAATTCTTTTCTAGCATTTAAGAATCTTAGCAATTTTCCGGTAAGAAAACCCGTTATTTTTGATATTCTTTTTATGATTCCTCTTCTCAATGCTACAATACTGTGCTCGATTCATAAAATCAAACTTTAATCTTATTTTTTAGGGTAAAAAAAATAAAGATAAAGCAATCAATTTTTAATTAACACTGTACCCATTATTTTGCACAGTCGAAAGCAACCACTCTCTACATACTAATGAAGCAAATCGAAATACCTACAGTACTGTGCAAAATCTAAGCAACCATCTGGAGTCAGCATTTCGTAGTAAATCTTTTCAACTTTCTACTCAACCAAATAAAAAGAAATGGATATGTAATGATGTGTAATAGAGTGTATTTTGAAATTCACAACTTTTTATAAAAGTAATAATACTTCAGATTAAAAAAAAAAACAACAAAGTAGCTAAATTGAGCTGTGCAAAACCTAAGCAACTTTTTTAATATTGTGTGTAATGTCCTTTATTTTGAATAACATTGGCGCAACGACGAGGCATAGAAGTAATTAACTTTGAAAGTGTATCCTGGGATATATTTTCCCACTCAACTTTCAAAGCATTGAATAGGTGAGAACTGTTGGAAAAGTGTTGTCCAGCGACACGGGTTTTAAGGATACTAAATAGGTTTTCGATGGGATTCGAGTCGGCTGATTGGGCCGGCCATTTAAGGACTTGAATCCCACTATCCGCTAAACCCTCCTTTACTAACTTCGATGTGTGTTTCGGATCGTTATCCTGTTGAAACACCCAACGAAGTGGCATTTCCCACTCCGCATGTGGTAGCATTACCGATTCTAGAATGGATTTATATTTGAATCGGTCCGTGATTCCGTCTATTTCGTAGAATGGACCTACACATCCTGCCGAAAAACAGGTCCACACCATCACATTACCCCTACCAAGCTTTACAGTGGGTGTGCAGAATCTAGGATTGAGTCGCTGCCCTTTACGACGTCTCACATAACATATCCCGTCAAAATTATTTAAATTAAATTTTGACTCGTCCCTGAAAAAAACTGTTTTTCATTTTTCGGGAGACCAGTGTTGGTATTTTCTTGCAAAATTTAGCCTAATATGAAAAAAGATTTTAGTTTGAATTATGTTTAAAAAATTTAATTGCACTACCTGTTCCTTAAATGTCTTTTTGTGAGCATCGGTTTTTTGCACGGCCTGTAATTTGGAATTTTTTTTTCAATTGCACGTCTTCGCACCGTGCTAGCATCAATGTTAAAATCAAGTAATTTTACGACTTCATTCGAACTTATGAACGGTTGTTTTTTAATTACACCACAAATGTTTCTATCCATTCGACATGTTGTCTACCACCGACATTTTGACTTTCAACGACTCCTGTTGCATTATGTTTTTTTTTTATTAAACGTGAAATAATAGATGTATTAATATTATAACGTTTAACTAATGTTAAGTATCTCTAGACTTAAATTCATCAATAATCTTTAGTTTAAGAGAAGAAGAGTAACTTTGTCACAACATTATTAAAAAATATCAATTATGCAAACTAACTTAAAAGAACACTGATAAAAGACAATCACTTAAGATCAAAGACAAAGAGCTTACAACAATTCATGTATAACCGGACTGGAAAAGTACTGTTAGCTATTTTTTTTTACAGTGGGTTACAAAGCTGCTCAATTTGGCTACTTTGTTGGTTTTTGGGTTTTTTTTTTAAATCTGAAGTATTATTACTTTTACAAAAAGTTGTGTATTTCAAAATACACTCTATTACACATCATTTCTTTTTATTTGGTGGAGTAGAAAGTTGAAAAGATTTGCTATGAAATGCTGCCTCCAGATGGTTGCTTAGGTTTTGCACAATACTGTACATCGCAGAGTATTTGGGTGGAGGGAACTATGTTCGTTTTGCCAACAAGATCCCGTTTAGGCTTTTGAAACATTGACGTAGAAGTGTCCCTATTAACTTGCACATCACTGTATGCATATGTACGTTTATTTATCTAACGTCTAGTCTATCCCACTCACTGTGTTGTTCGTTTTGTGTGAAGTCATCTACGATGATGGTGTTGGCCTTTATTTGAACCCAGCTTTTTATGCGTGGTAGTCCACAAGCCTAACCACTGCCCTACGCCACTAAAAGGTGAGTCTCATTGCTCTTAAAATAAATACGAGTACTTTTACTTTGTTAGAATCACATACTACCTATCACTTTATTATAACACAATCACATACGTATTTATTAAATTCTACGAATAAACAATAAAAGAACAGTTAAAATAAAAACTGTCATCCATAAAAACACTTTCCTTCTTTATAAATTAGCAAACCTCAAATAAAGTTGGCACACAAAAAAGTACTACATACTCGTAAAACAACAATCGCATCAAAAAGTAGTGAAACGGATAAGCGAGAGAGAGAAGAAAAAGTACTAAACAACTTAAACCTGACACACAATCAATAATCCATTTCAAATTCCCATGCATGCATTCCTTTTCCATGACCGACAAACCGACACAAAACACTACACATCGCCGGTGTTACGTGTTCGCAGCAGCATTGTATGTTGGTGATGACGATGATGCTGATGACGACGACGGCGACGGCGACAGTGCCATAAGCAGCAAGCAGCAGCACCACCACTGACAACCAACAACAACAACAGCAGCGGGCATAACCAAAGCAACTAGACTTGGCGCAGACGTCAGCTCCACCGCACATAGCAGAAAACCTCAAGCAAAACAGAACCAATAATTGAAATCTTGATAAGGTTCCGAGCGTACACCATACCAATAAAAAAAACAAAAAACAAAAATAAACTCACAAAGGAAGAGAGAGCAATTGGCGAGCGACAGCCGACCGGCAAAGCACTCAGCCATGTAGCCTCACTGAAGTGTAGTAGCAGCAGCAGCAGCAGCAGCACATTGCCAGACACAAGTATATAACACAAAAACAGCGTCGTTGGTGTGTCGGTTGTCGCTATCAGTGCCGTCGTCGCCGTTGTAGTCCTCGCATCGGTCGTACGGCAAAAATAGAACGTACCATGTGGTTTCCTTGCCGACTATGTACGCGCGTTATCTATTTTGACAGCAGAGAGAAAAGAGAGGAATGAAACAGCTGTTTGCTCTGCTGTTTGTTGCCTGTACACATAGTTATTGTAATACTCTGGCTATGACGATGCAACATTCAACCCACTACCGTTGCTTTACTAGTCGTCGTCGTTGTGTTTGTTGGGTGCGAGGAGTCGAGTTCATGTTCATGTGAATTTTGTTCAATCAGTCAGTGACTTGCTGGCGCTGAGAGCGCACGTGTAAGAGCTAGTGGTATTAGCGACGTCTTCGGCTGACGTGGGTTCAACATTTTACGTATCTCTCAAATTTTGATAGATTGTGCTTTGACATGTGTCAGTCATTGTATAATTCTGCGATATAAACTGTGGTGAAAATCGACGCTAGGAAGTGGAATATGTACATACTGTTGTATAATTTTTTTTTTTTTGCACACGTTTTGGATGTTCAACAATGCAAGGTTTTGCTCCGACTAATTTTGGCCGACGGAGATTTTCATCTTACGAGGTGTAAAACTTCCAACTGCCAACTCACAATGGTAACGTTATGCTGCAGCAAAACGAGACGACCATTGGAGAGACGATGAAACTCGAGTAAATAGAACAATTTCGAAATTATAAATATAACGCCATTTGGATGGATGGATGGAACTGGAAGCTTTGCTCTTCTGCTACTTAATGATATGATAATAAATTGCCCTTACCGCGCACACTTGCCTTTATCATTATCATGATTGTTGGCAACACCGTGATGTTGGAGGTGGTGCTGGTGGTTAGTGCTTGGTGATGGCGATGGCGATGGTGAAACTCCTGCTGAGCACTGTTTGCACGACAGGCGTACATACACTTGGGACGAATTGTGGAATTTAATATACAAAATTATTGTGCAGAGAATGTGAGAATGGAGATTGATAAAGAAAAGAACGAGAAGTGAATTTAGAGTTAAACGGAAATCTGATACATAATGTCAGACCAGCCAAAGTGTTGTGGTATGGTGTAGTGGAGCTTATTGGGGCGGCGGCGGCGACAGCACCGTCGGTTGTCGTTGAAGAAATGGGAAAACGATGGCGGTTATGTGTTGTAAATGCCGTTTTCGTGTGTGTTTTTTTTTTCTTCTTCTTCTTCCAGAGTTGTTAGTTTTTTTTGTGTACACACATATATACATATATGTACTTACATTCAAACTTATATAAATGATTCATCCGAGTGGAATCGAATCGATAAAATTATAAGAACAAAAAAAAGCGAAAATTCAAATTACAAAACGAGTATTGTGAGAGAACTTTTTCTGTTCACAGTCAAAATTTTACGGATTTTGTATGTAAATATGCATGTACGTATGCATTTAAAGAAGGAATCATGCTATATGCAATTTAACGCAAAATTTAGCAAGTTGAATAACGCTGAGATGGTTATATTAAAAAAAAAAAACAAAAAAAAAAAAAAAACCCCAATGATAAATAACGTATTTTTGCACAAAATATGAGCTAAAAACAACAAACAAAATGGAATATGTACACATAAAAAGCAAAAATTAGGAGAAAGTACATAAACTCGGATAATGGAAAAACTACTCTCTAAATACAAACCGGTTAAACAAACTAAACAGTTCTCTATTCGTCTTAGATTTAGTTTTGTACAGTTAAATAATATGCAAACGTCAAAAGATAATTAAATCAATTGGTACCTACTGTTCGCTGTTACACTTGCAAATAAGGGTTCAAGAATTTTTTTTTTTTTTAAAAAAAAAAAAAAAAAAAAACTAAACAGACAAATTGAAAACAACTATTTATTGCCAAAGAAAAAAAAAAAAAACATCAATATCACTCACATATTGGTAGTAGTAGTAAAATTGCTCGTCTGGTGACCCATTTGCATAATAGTTTTGTAATTCACTGCACATTTCTCTCGAATCTCAAATGTCGACACAAAACGATAAACGCTACTATATACACACATACATACATACAAGTCAAATTTCCTGTATTTAATTTTGAGCCTTAGCTGAGTTGAATTTAGTTTTTCTTTATTTATCTTTTTTTTACTTTAGAAGAGAAATTTAAAAACCTGGAAAAGTATCTGCATCGTTCAAAGACTAAGTGAAGTTGTTGCGAATGCATTTGCACTTTGCACTACCACATTACATTACATCTCAACCCGATAAGCAAAACCAATAGATACACTTTGCAATCCCGACTAATTATACCCGGGCTACATGTACACAAGTCCTGCTCGTGTTTGGTTTTTTTTTTTCTTTGTTTTTCTTCCCCTCTAATGTTTTTATTTACTCACAAACAGAAAAAAAAAAAAAAACAATTATTAATTAAATACGAGCAGTTGTACTGGTACTGGTGGCGATTAACACGAAACAACAAATCGAAAACTGTATATACACGGACTATCCACAAATTTTAATCAGAACTGTTTGAGTCTTTTATTATTATTATTATTTATTTTGGCGTCTTTTCATTCTTTAAATTTCTGCTAAATTATAATTAGTGTGTATGCGGTTATCGATGATAGGAGAAGGCAAATAAGAAAAAAAATCGGCTAAATACATCGAAAAGCCGCTGACTGCCGAACCGAATCAAACAGTTATCGAAGCAGCACTAACACATTCAACGCTGTTGGCAGCCGCCGCCACCGCCGCCGAAAAAGAAAAACAAACCTGAAGCAATGGAAAAAAACGAGAAAAAATTAAATAATAAATTGTGTGTATGAAGAAAAGTATATTATATACTTTTGGGGTAGGCAACAGTGCGACAACAAGAAAAAGATACATTTTTCTTCCTGCAGATACCCTTTTTTTTACATTTTATTTTTCCTCCTCACACAGCACAAGTAGATACTTTTTTTTTTCTTATCATTCGTGTTATGTTGTTTTATGCCGTGAAATTCATTTTAATTTTTTTTTTCTCTTCATTTGGAGTTTTACTTTTCTGAATTTAAATGAAAAGCACAGAAACAGAACAGGCCAGAACAAGGAAAGAACGTCTGAAATGCTGAGTTGAGTGTTGTGTGTTATTTCGCGTCGCGACACGGGAGAGAACTATGCTGATGTGGTGATGCAGCTGCCCACAACGGCAGATTGGGTGTGAGTGCGCTTTGGATTCAAAGTTCAAACCTAAAGTTCGAGATTCAACTATGTATACCTCTTTGTGGTGTTCTAGTGTTTTGTTATATGCCCTATCCTAATCACATCGAGAACACACACTCACTCAGCACACTTGGCATACAAAACACAAAAGAGAGGAAATGCGAAAAATGTTCGACCTTCTCATCCGCCTCCGTTTGGGTGCTGCTGTTCGCTCCCCTAAAACCACCTCATACGTCTCACCCACTTGTTTGTCGTCTCCTGTTTCATCCAACACACCAATCGTGCGCGCCTCTTCCTCCTAATCACATCGGTACTGCTTGCTGCTGCATCTAAACATACATATACATATGTACGTGTACCTACAACCATTCTCGATATTTTTTTTTTGTATCTTTTTTATTCCTGTTCTCTGGAGTCTCCATCTATACCATGCTGGGCTCATATGTATATATCAGCGACCCAAGAAAGCCCCTGTACCCTAGTTATAGGAGCACAATGCAGTACACACACTTTACTCTACGCAAGAGTTGGTGGTCGATGGTGCAATGGATGGAGGCAGGTGGGTGGGCTGCCTTTTGCATTTTATTAATATGCAACCGAATATGAGTACATACCAACCCTTGCAAAAAAAAAAAAAAAAAAAACCAACAACAAAATAAAATAGAAAAAATAAGAAAGAATATGATATTTTTTATTCGGTTTTTTTTTTTTATAATTCTTTTTTAGCCTGGCTATGAATTCACTGGGGAGACTGAGGAAAAGGAAAGCGGGTGGCTTCTGTGCGCGTTTCTGCGTAAAGGGGCAGAACTGGAAGAGCTTATTGTAATAAATATAAAATGGAATACTCTGCACACCACAGATGGATGGCGTTAAGCGTGTACATGTACTCTGTATGGAGAAAAACCAAGCAAAATGCACTAGTTATACCAATAAAAGCGATAGTAAAGCAGAAGTAAGCCACAAAATTCACTGTTAATTCCTAGATGCACTTGAGAATGAATTTCAAAATAAGTATGTAGCATACTTAGGTTAATATTTAAGTTTTCAGAAAATGACTTTATTGTTTTTCAAAATACTCTTCATGAATACATTTTTGCGTGTCTGAACCAATTTTCGAAGCCATTTTTTCACTCCGAAGAAGGTAATTCCGAAACATGCGTTTTAAACGCATCAATCGCTTCTTTAGGCGTCGAAAAACGTTGACCTCGCAATTTGTTTTCGATGTGCGGAATGTGCAGTTGTTGGGTGGAAAATCAGGCCTATACGACGGATGACCCATCAATTAGATGTTTTCAGTGCTCATAAAGTGACTTGTTTGAGCCGACCTGTGAGAGCGCGCTTTGTCATGGTGGAGAATGGTCCGTATTCGGCGGTTGCTTCTCCATACGTTGCGACCATTTGCTTCGATGTGCTTCGTGCGCGAACAACTGAAGTCGAGCGTTCATATTCATAGATCCATGGTTCTTCGTCTGACACGATTTTATAGACGTCTTTTGAAGCACCGCTCTCGAATTTTTTTAACATTTTTTTGGATCAATCGACACGAGCCTTTTTTGAGCGATCGTTAAATTATGCGATATCCAACGCGAAGAAATCTGTTTGACAGCCAAATGCTAATGTAGGCATGCCTCAATTTCACGATAAGTCACATGACGATCTTGCAATCTGTGTTTTCTGGCACCACAACCGATTTCGGACGGCCTTCACGAAATTCTTCCCGGTACGAACGCCGACCACGATTGTATTCGGAAAACCAGCGGACTGCGGTGGCCTGGGGTGGTGCTTCATTAACAAAAGCCGATGTGAGTTAATCGGCGCACTGCTAAGTTTAATTCGTTCTGAGCACGTGTAACATTGAAACCGTCAAACTTTGCGATTCTGATCTCAGATTTGGCGCATCTACACAGGTATTCCCATATCTCAAAACCTAAGTTAAGCAACCTACGTACATTTACCAAAACGGTTTAGTCATATCAAAAGGTTTACGACCCCCAGGACCATACCATGTCAAAACCGGTAGAAAGAAGATCTACGGTAGTCTCTAACGCAAGCATATTGCAAAGTGCTGTGACCAAGGCAAAATTCAGGAGTTTTACAAATTGTAATTAAAATCTGGCACAAGCCGGGAACGCATGCTTTTTAGTTTAGTTTTTCATCAAAACAGGTTTGCTTTTTTACCCGTATAAATTCAATTCGCGCCTGATACAGGAAAGTCACGACCATAAACGGCGAAGAGATTAAAGTCCGTGGGTTTTACGATGTACACATAGACAATCACCATTTTTGGCAGAAAATCATCATGAGCCACGAGGCCATGTTGGGTTGATTTGGTAGCTTTGTTAATAAACAAAATAGCGCTTATTGGGGTAATGAAAATTTTCAACTGGTACGCCAATTAAAATTACACCCTCGTAGACTGTATGGTACGCCATTTCGGCTGGGCCATCATTGGAACATATTTCATACATGATGCTAAAGGTCACGTTGTTGCAGTCGTCCACCAATTGGGTCTACCGCACATATTATTTTAAGGGAACCGTCTCATATCGCACACAGCTTATGTTACATACAATGCAAATTTTGCGCTTTTCTCGCAAAATAATATCAAAAAATGATATCACTTAGACGCCAGGATCACCTGGTTTGACTATCTCTTATGGTATTTGAAAGGAAAGTTTATAAAAATTCGAAAATAAGTTGCCTAAATAACATCAACCATATGAAAAATATGACAGCACATTTCAAACATATTGTTAATTAATATTACCTATACATATTATATAATATAAATTATAAGATCTTTCATTTAAAAATTATGAACAAAAAAATCATCGCCATCGTACAAGCACACACTAGTAATGCAATTTCTATTATGCAGAGTCGAAGGGAAAATTAAAAAAAAATGCAACCGCGTTGAATATCCCACATCGACTACACAGGGCTAATATCTTAGGAACCACTGTGATCTAGTCGTTCCGAAACCTCCAATCGATGTCGTCTGTGATTCTCCGATAATAGACATGGAACCTGTCTAGTGGATGCTGCGAAATTCCAAGTCATGCTACGATCCCTTGGATATACATACCTTCATCGGAGGCTATGCATAGGAGTGTAGGACAGATACCAGATACGATCCCTGTCACTATACAGTTCAAGCTGACATACAGCCTTTACGTGGCGCCCCTGGATAACTATCTCACCAGCCGCTCAACAGCGAACTAATGTATACGGCCGTGTTCTAGGCAAGAGGACACGATCTTCTATCCCTACCGGATTTGGCGGTTGTGCGTGGGGTTAAGGGCCCAACCGCGCAAAAAAAAAAAAACATCGTTACGGGAGAATTAACAGCTTCGGAAGAAAACGAACCCGATTTAAAAAGGACAATGATTTAAGTGTATGCTCCTGGAATGTTAGAACATTATATGCTCCAGGAGCTACCCAAAAACTGGAAACTATCCTCACGCAGTATGAGGCGGACATTACTGCGATCCAGGAAGTGCGCTGGGTAGGATCAGGAATGATGAATAGAAAGGAGTGCGATATTTATTACAGATGCCACAAAAGGTTATGTGCAAGAATGCGGATTTGTCGTGGGAAAGCGGCTGAGATCGGAGGTCATCGATTTCAAACCAAATAGCGATCGCCTGACTGTGATCCGAATCCAAGGGAAATTCGACAACATCAGCCTCATACACGTATGTACACACGAATGAAGCTGAAGACCCTATCAAAAAGGATGTTAAAATCATGCTCGGGGATCTCAATGCCAAAATTGGTAAGGATCTTTGGCGGAGTGGTCGGAAAACACAGCCTCCACGAAGCAACAACAGATAACGCCTTCCAACTCACTAACTTTGCGGCAGCTAGTAATACGGTGATAAGTAGCACAAGATTCCCTCATAAGAAAATCAGAGAATCACACAGCAACCTGGCTAACTCCAAACGGTAGAACCACCAACCAAATTTACCACGTGATGATTGATGCAAGATTCACGTAAAGCATCCTAAATGTGCAAACATTTAGAGGCGCAAGTGTCGAACCTGACCACTATTTAGTTGCAGCCCGATTCAGAGCTTGACTATCCAATGAAAGAAAGCTGCGCCAAACAAAAAGAAGGTACAATATTGACTACAGAGAGTAACTGGACGAAAGACTCTCTACAATAAGCCATTGCCTACCATAAACGCCAACAATATGTGGTTACAATGCTGCACTACCATTCAGGAAGTAGCCGAACCAAATCTAGGCTACCAGCCAGGAAGCATATAAAAAGGCTTTGCAAAGAACAACCCGGGCAACGTGGGATGAGTACAGAGACAGAAGGAGGGAGGAGAAAAAAAATTAGAGCCTTCGCAGTCTCCCATCTCAAGGATATCGAAGAGTGCAGGAGTAATAATAAGATGCGAAACTTTTATAAGGAAAAACTAAAAGCCTGGCTGCAGGGTACGGACCAGGAACTCAAATCCTTCGAAACACTGAGGGTAATCTTGTCACCGACCCACAGGAAATTGTGAATGTATTTAAGCAGCATCTCCAACAGCTGCTTGATGGGCATGACCAAGAGAGAGTGTTAGGGTATGAAGAAAACTCAACTCCAGTCGATGAAGTGAGGACTGAAACGAATAAAATCTGTAAATTTTAATACGGGCTATACTTCCAATGCGTAAAAATTGTAATCCCATTTTGTACCCAAATTAGCCTATATATTCTCTAGTTTCAGTTTGTTATTGATTTTAGTTCGGTGCGGTTTCAAATATGAGTCAAGAGGAACGACGTAAAAAGATCATCGACAAATGGCTCGAAAATACTTCGCGTCCAAACCATTTCATCGCAATAAATTTAAACATAGCACGCAGTACAGTGGATTCTGTTATTAAACGATATTTGGAGACGTTGACAGTTAAGCGAAAACAGAAAAGTAGAGCACATGATACAAATTTGGACAAGAAAATATTGGGTGCCATCGTAAAAAACTGGACTATGTCATCCAGAGATGTCACTCGGAAATGTAATACCAACCAAACAATGGTACAAAGATCTACAAAACGTAACGGTCTAAAAACACGAAAAAAAACAAAAGATATGAAAAGATGAAAAGCAAAAAAAGTCATAAAAACACGAGCCCGAAAGCTATACGAGTTGATCGGCAACAAGAAAGCGTGCTTGATTTTGGATGACGAAACTTATGTCAAAGCCGACTTTACTACTCTTCCAGGTGCGCAGTTTTACAACTCGTTTGAAGCTGAGACTCTTCCGCAATCAACAACATCGATTGGGATGGAAAAATTCGGGTCAAAATATCTCGTTTGGCAGGCCATTTGCCAATGTGGACACAGAAGCTCATCGTTTATTACAACGGGAACAATTAACGGAGAAGTGTACATTAACGAGTGCCTAAAAAAACGGTTGATTCCTTTCTTAGACAAACACGAGGGTTCAACATTATTTTGGCCAGATTTAGCTTCAACTCACTATGCTCATGCGACGTTGAGCTTTCTTGTTGCTAAAAATGTCGACTTTGTCCCAAAAGGCACGAATCCACCCAATGTTCCACAGTGCCGTCCTATTGAAAGGTATTGGGCCTTGGTCAAAGCTAAATTGAGCAAAAGTGAGCAGTGTGCAAAGGACGTAACCGATTTTAGTGCTAAATGGAAAAGAGCGTGCAAAAAGGTCACGGATGTAACTGTCACCAACCTTATGAAGGACATTCGAAAGAAGTTGAGGAAAGAATGGGAACCCAAATAATTTTTTTTATTTTTTGTAATTGTGAATGAATTTAATAAAAGCAGAGTTTTAAAGCAAATAAAAAAAATTTACATGAATTATGAAAATATTTTTTGTTTTTACTTTGAAGTTTCCAAATTTTATTCGTTTCAGTCCTTATCATGACGCTATTCAAAATCCTCTAACCAGCCATTACTAGCTGAAAAGTTCTGTATTTCCAGTTTTGTCGCAAAGTCTTCAGGCCTTTCTTTCAAGAATGGTCCATCTGCGGGAATATTTTTATCAAGGGTTTATTTGATACATTTTAAAATGCAATTTTCATCGTTGGAAAATTCAGAAACTCGTCACCTCTAATACAATATTTCCGTGTCCCTCAGAGCACTGAGACTATGGATTTTATGATCTTTTACTATATAAGGTTAATTCTTGAAAACTAAACTCACATTGCATTTCATTCCGCGATTTCCCGCTTTCGAACGTTTTCGTTCAATTTTTCACTGAACGTTAACATTTTGATTTTTCTTTTTGACATTACCAGGACGTGTCGAAACAGAGTTTTAAAGCAAATAAAAAAAATTTACATGCATTATGAAAATATTTTTTTTTTTACTTTGAAGTTTCCAAATTTTATTCGTTTCAGTCCTTAGTTCTTCCACCCAGCCTAGACGAAGTCGCCACAGCCATTATTAAAAAGGTGAAGAACAATATGGCCGCGGGCTCGGACGGATTGCCGTCAGAACTCTTCAAAGCTGGTGGCGATGTTTTGTTAAGGAGCATACACCAGATCACCTGCAAAGTATGGAAGAACGAAAGCATGCCCGGCGATTGGACTATTAGTTCTATCTGCCCCATCTTTAAGAAAGGCGATCCTATGTCTTATAAGAACTACCGAGGCATATCCCTGGACGACAAGCAAGACAGCGGAGCAGATCTTGGAATCCTTCGAAAGAAAAATTCTACGCCGAATATTTAGTCCTGTCTGCGAGGAGGGCGAATGGAGGTGAAGATATAACCGCGAACTCTACGAGCTGTATAAAGATGTGGATGTAATCCGGATAGCGAAAATCCGTCGACTGAACTGGCTCGGTCACATCGAGCGAATGGGCGAGAATTCTCCAGCTAAGACAATCTTCGAATTCCAGCCACCTGGTTCACGAAGAAAAGGAAGATCAAGTAATCGCGGCCGCCAGAACCCTTGGTTTAGTAAATTGGAAGCTGGCCGGATAAGTAAGTAAGTAAGGTAATGTTTATGTACAATAGTTAGCAAAATTTGTTGTCGGAATGCGTGTTCTACGTTATCTTTCCAAAAGTTGCATGGAAAAAGGAAATTTGGCACTCATACAAAAGAGACATTGGGCGACTCACAGTCGCATGGAAGCAGAAAAATAAGCAAATACCGAAAGCTCTGCGCAGCCGATATGCGGAAAACGCTCACCGCCGAATTCTGCTCACTGACGACAAACTCTTGTAAGAATTTTCAAGTAATAAAACGATTGAGTACATCGGTCTTTAATGATCATACTGATTTGAATGATCGAATGTGGTCACTATCCCGGTAGGTGGTGAACTATGAGAGCGTGACCGATTTTCAAGGAGTCAAAACTTTAGCATAAGATTTAGTTTCAGTTCTACCACGCGTTGTAAAGCCCCTCAGTCAAATAATACTCCAAGCCCTTGAAGTTTCAACAAAATGCTTTTTTTTTTTGTTTGTAGGCGCCTGCCAGACGTTTAATTTATTATATTCATTTACTTACCTCAAGGGAAGACCATGTAAATTCAAAAAAAAAAAAAACATAAAACAACAAAACAAAAACTAGACTAAATCCATTCGGTTTTTTGTGTTCGGTTCAAAATTGATATAGGCATCGACCACAGGAATCCAATTTAGCACTTCATTTAACAATGTTGAAAAAAATTGGTCCAAACTTCATTTTTTAAATTTTTTTTATCAAAATTTTGGGTTTGCATGCGAATTTCTTAAAAACTATTGATACAAATAATATAGTTGGAACTTAGGGTTGAAGAATAGGTTTCTGACTTTCGAAACTGGTAATGTACTTTATTGTAAGTGTTGCCGTTGTTTTTTTAATAATTTTTTTTTTCCATTTTCAGTCATTTTTTAATAAAAGTGCCCCTACTTCCTAAACGGGGCGAGATAGACCCCCCTCCCATAGTAAAAAATGCTTGTTTTTGACCCCTCTATAAAAAACCGTTATCAATTTTTGGGGCCAAAGTTATCGTACTCTCCCCCAATTTTGTATTGGCCGTTTTTGCTCGTCAGTCTCTAACAAATTATTCTATACGACGTAACTTGTATTTAATCTTAAGGTTGGTTCTAAGGGAAATTTATTTTACGAGAGTAGTCCCAGAAGTACCCGTCCTAACAAAGAAAGCACAAAAAACTTGGGGGAACATATATTTATTTCTCTATGTAGTCTCCTTTTAGTTCAACACACTTTTCCCAGCGATGTTCTATAGCTTCGATACCCTGTTTATAGTGAGAATAGTCAAGCACCTTAAAATAGCCATCAACCCCAGACTCCATCTATTTACTGTTGGCAAATCTTTTACCACCGAGTCATTTTTTCAAATTCGAAAATAAAAAATAGTCCGAGGGGGCCAAATCTGGCGAATAGGGTGCATGAGGAAGCAATTCGAACTTTAACTCATTGATTTTGGCCATCGCGATGACAGATGTGTGAATTGGTGCATTGTCTTGACGAAACAAAACTTTTTTCTTCACCAACTGCGGACGTTTTTTTTTTTGATTTCATCTTTCAAACGCTGCAATAGTTCGCATAATACACGCCATCGATTGTTTTTTCTTTTCGAAGATAATCAATGAAAATTATCCCACGCGCATCCCAAAAAACTGACGCCATGATCTTGCCTGCAGATGGAATTGTTTTCGCCTTCTTTAGAGCCGATTCTCCCCTTTGAGCCCATTGTTTTGACTGTTCCTTCGTCTCGGGTGTGAAGTGCTGGACCCATGTTTCATCCATGGTTACGAATCGACTTAAAAACTCGGCTTTATTTCTGTGAAACTTCGCCAAACGCTCGAGTGAAGCATCCTCTCGACGCGGTTTTTGTTCCATTGCGAGTAATCGCAGCACCCATCTTGCGCACAGTTTTCTTATGTCCAATTTTTCAGTCAAAATGCGATGCACAGCGCTTTTTGATTTGCCTACCATATTTGCTAGTTCACGCACATCCAATTGACTGTCATCCAATACCATTTTGTGGATTTTTTTCAATTTTTCTGGTGAACTCACCTCATTTGATCGACCACTGGGTCTCGTACGACCTCGCTTAAACTCTGACACCCAATATTTTATTGTTGTAAACGAAGGAGCAGACTTCCCCGGAGTAGAACCCAGTTCCGTTTTGATGTTGGTTGGATTGAGGCCTTTTAAATGAAAGTATTGTATAGTGATACATAATTCTTTGAGAGCGTTCACTGTTGATGGCTGCGAACAAATACTAAACAACATAGCGTCGTCAAACTTCAAATTTAAGCTTAATAAGGTTGGTACTTTCAACAATTGTCATTCTCTTTAAACAACAACCGCCATCTATACTTCAAGTCGGGTACTTCTGGGTCTACCCTCGTACATGACAAACGCAAATCGTATTGAGTTGAAGTTTAACGCTTGGTTGTCAATTAACTTTAATAAATTTGTATACAATACATACAAGTAAATAAAATGCATTTTAAAATTTTACGAGGCAAAAACTTAATTACATACTATATTCACATTATGAATAAATTAAAAAATCGGTTTTCTTTCCCGTTTTCATTCTGAGCGAATCAAAGTAGCAAAGTAAGCCCATGACCATGTAATTTAAACGCAAAATTTCTGATTCACAATAAAATGGTGCAAGATTGCGGCATAAGAAAATAAATACGAAAGTGCACAAAAGAAAAATATGTATAGATGCTTGTACATATGTACATGTATGGTATGTGAGCAACCAACAAATAAATATGCAATGTAATTTCGACAGTAACAACGACATGCGCCCCAAACAGAGTGTGCTGCAGCTCAATTCAATTGAATACACAAAATAATAGAAAAACTAAGCTACAATGCAATTTGAAGTAAATAAGTGGTATTGCCGTCTATGTGTTCGTGTTCATCTATTTCAAATTTTTTCAGTCCGCAACTTCATGCAAAATGCAACCTTAAGGTGGAAGTTAATTGTTTACTTGATACAATATACAGAATTTTAGCTGTCACTTATGTGATATACATATGTACGAGTATATACTATACACATACGATAAAAAAACGATAAAAAAAATTAAAAATTTAAGAAAATTAATAAGTCACGACAGAAATTAACTTTTAATCAAAAATTTCCATTCATTAAGAATTTTTTATAATATTATGTTTTGAACACCACTTCAAGTACACAGCGTCTTCGGCTGATTTTGGCGAAGCACATCTTGTTGGTCTAATTTTTGGCCACTCTTTCAAACACTTATGGCTCTTTCTCACTAATTACGTGCTCGTATTTCAGGCCTTCGAGGCCTACACAGATTTTGAATATGCAACTCCACAAGAAGTAATCGTGCAATATTTACTGATCATTGTACAGAAGGACATTGATTCTAACTTGAACTCCGGCCTATTATAGGTGTAATTGTGTCAACGCCGATTTGGATTTTTAACAAATCCATTGAAACAAAGGTGAGCTTGTAACTAAACGTAAGCGACGGCTTCAAACTATTCAAGACCCCAATCCGAAAGCTCATGTCGCAAAGCCAATTTCCAGCGCTAATCGTTCAAAACTTCTTGCGGCAATAGAACCGTTAACTTTTTTTCAGAACACATGCACTGATCAGTGAAGAATACTAGTTAGTTTGGTTTCAGTTTGCAAAAAAGAGGATCGAGTCGGGGTAATAACGGTGCATAAGTGCGGAAAGAGTGCTGGCCAAATTTTCGAGTTGCTAAAATCACTCGGAATATAGAGAATATTCATTTATCGGGCTATTATTCGCATCGCCGAATTGTCTGGAATAGAGGTCAGGCCAAGAATTGGGCGCCCTCGCGTCGTCCGTAAGAATGCGGTAGTAAAGGCAGTGAGTGAACCAAGTTGGAGAAATCCCTTTAGGAAGCAGAAGATCATGCCCAAGGAATTGGATATTTCAACCAAATCCATGTCTAGGCTGGTTCGGGATGATCTCATCGTCGGTCAACGGATCTTCTTTTAACTCCTCAACATGGAACAACGGACAATGGCCATGAAAACATTCTGTTTAGGGATGAGAAAATTTTTACCATGGAAGAAGTTTTCAACAACCAAAATGACAAAATGTATGCCACTTCATCTAAGGAAGCGAAAAAAGTTGTTCCAAGGGTTCTACGTGGACATCATCCCGCTTCCGTAATGGTTTGGTGTGGGGTCTCTCACCATGGTGTCACATCCCTCCATTTCTCTGAAAAAGGCGGAAAAACTGGTGCAAAAGCTTACCAAGAAGATGTGCTAGAGGGTGTTGTGAAGGATTTGACCAATACCGTTTTCAATGGATACAGATGGATCTTCCAACAGGACTCTGCTCCAGCGCACAAAGTCAAAACCACGCAGGAGTGGATCAGAGTCAATATTCCTGGCTTTATAGCAGCAGAAGATTGCCCGTCGGGGAGTCCAGATCTGAATCCACTGGTTTATGGTTTGTGGTCAGAATTGGAGAACATGGCCTGCAAGACTCCCCACAGAAATTTGTAAAGCCTTAAAACAGCATTAACTAGAGAAGCGTCCACGATCTATCATGGAAACCTTACGTGCCGCTATAGCCCAATGGCCACACCGTTTGGAAGCTTGTGTTAAAGCAAAAGGCAGTCATTTCGAGTGAATCCAATTTTTTTTAATAATCAATATTGTGGTCTAATAAATGAAACAATTTTGAACTTATGGCAGGAATAGGTACATATATGTATGTGTTCATTCAAATGTATAATATTTTAACGTTTAGGTACATTAAAAATTTCTGTCTTTTGGGTTAAAGAGTTGTAGTTCGTAGAAAGATTACTAAAAGAAAAATCCATGGTTTGCTGCTATTGTACAAGTATACCGCTTAGTTTTTCCCATAGGACGGTGGTCAATTTACTGAATAAAAATTAGCCGGTTTTAAGCCTTTTACTGTTATATCGGGTTCAAACACTTTCTTCTCACTTAGTTGACCCGTTAAAATGTTTATTGGGGTTAGTATCTTAACCTCAAGTTGATTCTAAGTATAAAATCTTGACTTCGGTTCGACAGAGTTAGCTTTCTGACAATTGCCATTGAACATTATTTATTTAATGTAATCGATAAAATGAAATGTTTGGGTATCTCGTAAATGGAGTTATTCTTCCTCTTGAAGTGGCTCCTTTTTTCTTCACCTAATTTTTTTATGGAGCAGCACGTCGAAGCATATACTATATTCGTAGCAAAACTTGCCAAGCATTATCCAAACGCAGGTAACTATGTAATTAGTTACCTTTGTCTAGATAAAAAAATTTTCAGAGAGTTTTAGTTCCAGATTTATAGTGTACGACTTTTTGTTATAATCCGAGTTCATACTACACTTTTAAAATGTGTGACTAGGATTATCAAATACTTAGCATCCGTCTTTTTATTGAATATTACCAATCGTTCAAAATAACATTAATAAACATTTCAACATTTTTACATTTTTGGTAATTCAGGAAATATTTTTACCATTTAGCGATCATTTGCTGACTTATGTATATGTAAGTCAGTGCGATATGTTTTTAGTCAACCAAGGTGCAAATATGCTCGTATATATTCAATAAATGTTGTAGGTTGATTCTACTTCATAAAGATTTCGCTAAACAAGATTTGTTGGGATAAAGATCTTGAATTTAAGCCGTGCTTAATTGATGAGTTGCAATTTAATTGCAACCTCAGTTATCTATCCGAACTGTCACACGTCGAAAAGAAAATCGCATTAAACGAAATCCATTTTTAATCAACCTTATACATAATATACTCGTACATACGAGTATGATAAGATACTTGGTATCTAATACCTAGGTATCTAATATCTTATGCAAACAATTCATTTTAAATTCTAGCAGCTTACTGGAACTCTTTTTCTTCTTTAAACTATTGTAGTTCAAAACTTTCAAAATAACTTGTGAATATTTAATCATTTCCGATTAGGTACTTTATTTAAGATTTTTTTTGTGAAATAAAGATAGATCTAAATGATGTTTCAAAAGAATTATCGTCTTTTATTAAAGCTATTTATCGTTTCAATATAATTTGTACGTTATATAACATACATATATAAAATTACATTTTTAAATACATACTCGTATTAGCGGTCTTGTATTTTGATTTTGATTTTGCATCAATTTTCACCTTCAATGACGCCGGTACGTAGGCTTAAGTCGCAAAGACTCAACCGACTACGGTCGTCTGAAGACTAAACCATGCCGAAGGATGCAAGGTTGGCGGTCAATCCAACCGCGAACGAGCTCTCTCAGGCGCCTTGGCGCGGACCTTACCCGTGGCATTTTTATTTAATCGAAAACCAAACAAAAAAAAAATACTAAAGAAACAGGCAATCCCTGTCTAGGAAGTGTTAGAAGTGAGTGAAGGCGAAATCTCGACTTCATTCATCTCCCTCCTGGTAGGGGCATTGGAAGAGCTTCTGGCTAGCGAGAGTGAGAAGTTCGAAAGAACACTCACTAACGAGAGCGATTTCACCGGTGATGCACAGGGCAGGACCCCGGTCGAAGGGGTAGCCAAAGCAGCTGGAGCATTCGCTGCCGAAGCTACCTCCAAGAAGCAAAAAAATCAGGGCAATGCTGCGGTGATGGAAAAAGCGGGAACAGCTGACTCAGCCGCTGTGCCTGCCGCCTCCATCACCGCTGCTAAGAGTGCGAAGAACGTACACCAAAGGGCAATAGTTTTGCCACGTACTGATAGGCGTAAGGTAGCAAAATATGAGGGTTGTGATCCCAGCGATCTAAGCGAGTGGGGACAAGCCGTCTTTGAGAGATCGAAGGCCATCCTGGCCAACCAATCGCTTATTCAACAGGTGGCAAGCAAGGGAAATGCTGCTGCAAAGGCGGGAGTCGAAGCCGATCTCCTACGCTGCAAAATTAAAAGAGGGGGCTAGCCTCTCTGGAAGGAAGGGCAGTTTTAGCAGCCAGAGAGGCAGATTTGATGACGTCGTGGAGCCGAATGATGCGAAGATGCGTCGTAAGCAAAGCAACCGCAAGAAACAGCTTCTTGTTGCTGTGATAAACGAGCTAGAACCTTGCGGTCGTTTGACAATCGACCAGTGGAAAATCGTCGAGGAGAAGTTCCAAGACGTCCTATGGAAGGAATTATCCACCACAGCAAACGGAAAGCTTCAATTCGATGGCGCTGGTTGGGAAGATGGACCCAAGGTTGTAGCTTGTGGAACTGTAGACCTCCTCAGACCAAATAAGCGAACCATTTTACGAATTGTGGAGATATTTGAGGGGAACCATATTCTCTTGGATACCGAGAAGCGCAAGCATCCACGTATATGGCGTACTCGTGAAAGAATTGCAGTTTGGTTGGGTTGAGTGATAGGGCCTAATGATGGACGGAAAGCCGTTACCGTCATTTCTGATTTCTATCGTAGCATTTTGCAAAATATTTTATGGACCGAATTGTTTGGAAGAGAAAATTCGAAAATCGCATAATTTCGTGAAATGAACTCGTGAGTTGGTTTGTAAGATCGCGTGAATGTGAAAATACGTCACTTAAATTTCCACACATTTCATAAATCACACTATTTTTTTAACATACATACATACATGCTTACCAATAAAATCCGTTTTAAGGTCAGACTTACCTAAAAAAAAAAACACATCTAAATTAGTTGGTACAGAAATATTAAAATATCTTATACATAAACATACATATATATTCGTTTAAAATCGTTATTTTTATATTATAATTTAAATATAATTTTGTTTGGCAGATATGTAACGAAAGTCCCGAGACTAAAATATAAAAACAGTTTAAAAAAATTCCACTTTATTCAACAACATAGTCTCCTTCTAGAGTGATACAATCATTCCAACGCCGCCCTCTAACATTTATTTTTCCAATTGTTATGTTTCAGTAGCTGTCAAAGTTATCAACGACATCCACCTGTCAAAATCTTAAGCCACCAACCAGACGGAGATTGGTGTGAAATAAAGAAAACATAGGCGCAGTAGCAACTAGTATCGAAGAAGACTCAGAAATATCGATTCGGCTCCGATCAGCTGAATTGGTCATCGCCAGACCAATTAGTTACCAAATGTGATACCAAAAAATCGCAGTTAACAGTTTTCATGAGTTTGCCATTGTACAGGCAATACACTCAGTGAAATTCAATTAAAGGCAACTTATTTTCCCTTGAAATATTAAAAAAAAAATTGATTTAAGTATAATACTATTTACAAACTTATTGAATACAAACAAATGATTTATTTAAGCAAAGAAAAAATTGACTTAAACTAATAAACATATATTTACTTAGTTAAACAAAACAAAACTCAATTTATACTGCGAAAGTCGATTAAAAACAGTCAAGGTAAAGTAAAAACAGAAGAAATTTCAGCATAACAAATAACGTAAAAGTTTAAATTAATAGTGAGGCCAACCGACAGACTCGGTTATAAGTTCGAAAATTCGACGTGGCATCAAATTAACCACGTTTTTGAACTCCTGAGCTGGAAATAGAGCCCATTCCGTTGTAACGGCCTTGCATAAACCCTCCACCGAAGCAAATTTACGCCCGCCAGCATAAACATGGCGAGACAGATTTCCTCACATGTTTTCGATCGGGTTCAAGGCCGGTGAACGTGCTGGTCACTCTAAAAGTTGAATTTCTTTATCTGAAAACCACTCACGACTGGCCCGCGATACGTGAATGGTAGCATTACCTTGCTGGAAAATTGTATTTGAATCCGGCTGATAGTCCAAAATGTCTACCAAAACATCTTCCAGCAGAGTAATATAATTTTCTGATTTCATTCGGCCAGAAATTTTGCATGTTCGAGTCCTGCAATGATAGCTACTATAAAAGCAGCCCAGACCATCAAAGATCCACCTCCGAAGTTTCGCTTAGTGGAGAAGCTCTCAGGACTTTTTATACCATGCCAATAATAATTAAAACTGTCTGGCCCATCAAGGTTAAACTTTTTTTCGTCCAAAAAGATCACGCTTTTCCACTGTTTAGACCTGTGTTCTTTGGCAAAGTGTAGTCGGACAACTCTATGTGCTTCTGTAAGAGCTGGTTTTGACTTCATTTTTTTCCAAGCCAATCGATTATTGCGAGGTAAAATTTGTTGTACACGCCGTTTAGATATCGGCAACTTTAAATCTGAAATAATTTTAGAAGCAGTAGCATTTTTTGCAACCCAGCTCGGATAATGACCGATTTCTGTCTTGGTGAAATGTTTGATTGTTTTTATTTCTCCGGTTCGCGTTGTAATCACTTCCTAATTTAATAACATAATCGATTGCGGAAGCCGATCGATTTAATTTAATGGAAATTTGGTGAGTGGACATACCGGTATCCTTATACGCATGGATTTTGACGAGAGCGTTTTTCTTCGTCCCATTCCGACTTGCGGCCAACAATCATCGAAATCCAAAAGTTATAAATGTAAAAAAAAATTTTCAATTGTAATCACCAACAAAGAACCCTGATTTCGTTTCCAACTCATAGCTTTTCAGCATAAACACGACTGCTTTCGATTGAATTTCGTACGATCATTAGTGACAAAACAACAGATGTTGAAATTCTCTGAGCGGGAGTAACGGTACTTTCAAAACATACATTGAAGACAGAACACAAAGCAACAAAAGAAAAAAATTGGACATATAGTAAATGTTCGTTTGCATTACGAACACATTTTCTAGATAAAACTGCATCTACCTTTAATAAAATTTCACTGAGTGTTCATCGAGTAAACTATTCTGAAAATTCAATGGAAATCAGATTGGCGAAATTTTTTTATTGGCCATCAAATCCAGTGGTGAGCAGACCACTGTGTATGATGTAACCTAATAAAGGATGTTTTTTAAGAGCTATATAATTTTCTTTAAGCAAAAACTCCAGGTATTGAGTTGGATTCAAAATCCTTTATTCATTATGAAGAATGGTTTACGACATTTTACAACTTCAGGTACTCGCATCGTACGGATCAGTTTCGTTCATATTCTAGTACAAAATTTCCGGACTTTCTTATGTTTAGAACATGATTTTATTGAAATACTATACATATATATTATATATATGGCTAAAAAAAAAAAACGAAACTAGAGATTTAAAGGAAGCGCTTTTTATTAACATCTTATTTGTATATCCAGATTTGAACTATTTTAGTTTGGTAGATTTGAAGTTGTGTCGATGAATTCCGTGGCACTGTCACACACATTCTTGCTATAAGCCCCCATCGCCAAATTAAAAATTATATTGTCCATATGGTTTTGAGCTATTGAAATCGCTCTACTATCCCTTTTGCAGTTTCGCAATTTATTGGCAATATGTTCTCCATAAATCGAAAACTCATCTCGATTTATTAAAACGTGTATAAGAGTTTCCATACAATGTTCACAACTGTTTCCAGATTCTTCATTCCGCTTCCGTTTTCTTTTTGATCGCATTTGAGTGAGTGTTCTTGGAAAACCGGCGATACTTTCTGACTCATCTTGCTCAGCAATACTTTCAGTTTTTTCCATTTGCTCCACAAAACAATCAGTGCTCTGAAATCAGAAGCAAGTTGAACTTGCAGTAATTTGTTTCTTTATTTTTTTTTTTTATTTCAATATGGTTACCTCTAGTTTTATTTCGATTCCGTCACCGTCAGAAACATTACTTGTACGCCTTTCTTCGATTGCGCTTACAAGAAAGAGCAGGGGCTTGTATCCAAACCAGCTGCATTGTTTTCTTGAACCACTATTTTTCTCATTGTCTACTGTCTTTTTGTATTCTCTTCGAAACTGTGACTTAAGACTTTGGATTTTTTTTTCTAATTCTGAAGGGGTTACACCGTACTTCTCTGATAACGCATCGAAGGCTTTGTATTTTAAAGTCCGATTCTTATAATCGATCGAATGCACATCCCACAAGCAGATTCTGGCGCGTATATCTTCGATCAAACGCAACGTATCTTCCATATCCCACATCTTGATGCCAAGAGAGTCATCGAAACACTGACAACGGTGTTGTTTTTGAACATGGATGTACGTATTTCAACAGAACACAAACATTGTTCAAAACAACAGCCGTTCATTTGAGAACAACAAGATGACAAACTTTACGTGTTTTTTTTTCAGATTGGATTTGTATTTGTACTGTTTGCACTTGCACACATACAAAGTGAATATTTTTTATGGATATACATATGTAGGTTTGCTATATATACATACATAAATATTAACTAGTTTTAACAAGTTGTGTGTGTATCCGTTGCAAACATTATATTGTATATTGTTCAAGAAACGAGAACAACGATAATCCGCCATTTGGTTTTGCCTTATTCTGGGGAGATTTTGGATGGATCATCTATGTTATATTATCAAAACAGAAGTATTGCTGGCTATTTATTGTTCGTTTTTATTTGAACTAAATTTATGCTTGTTTGATTGTATTTGCTCTCAAGGAAATCAAATAGAAGCAGGTTCAATTCAAGAACTATCGAACGAACATCCGTCTTTGAACGAAAAAATAGAACCATACAATTGTTAACCATAGTTATTACATATATGTAGGAGAAAAGCACATATGTACGTACATATGTGTTTCTGTTCTCTTGGTGGGACATGATTAAATGAAAATTTACATAATGGCAGAATAAAGATATAGGATCATTTGAGAAACACAATACTCATAAGTGTGTTTTCATTTTACTTGCACATGAATGTAACCCGGTAAAGACACATCTTAAATTAAACAATAAAACCAAATGTTATCAGGCGTTTATAAGTAATTCGTAAGGAGTTCTAATAATAAATTATTAAAATACCAGTACAACAGTCAACGGACTTAAAAACTCATCATTTCTCAACACGCAAACACTTTACTTAAATGAAATCTAGCAGCACTTGAAATGAAAATTCAACTAGCAAATGATGAAAGAGGTCAGCAAATCATGAAGTCAATGACATTGTGGCGGCAGCGACAACAGGCTAACCAAAACTAGTTTTGCAATATAAAGACTCGAATCGACTTAGTTTATGTGCATCCAACAGTGACTGACTCAAACGCACTTACAAACATACAAATGGTATTCATTTGTTGTTAGATGGAATGCGAAGTGAGGAATCGAGATTAAAGCTTAATATTTAACGTTTTGCGCACATGAAATTCATAATTGTGAATCAAAAAACATATCTTATACATAGATATACTCGTAGATACATATTAACCCTGCGCCAAGAAATTAAATAGAGTTCAATATGTTAAAATATAAATGTATACAAAACAAATCAATGAGAGTTAAATTAGCAAGTACATATTGTAGTTGCTAAGCCGGGGTTCATGATCTTCACGATTGAATATGCATATGATACCAGCCAGTACAGAGACTAAATGTGAACTTTTTTAAATTGGCTTCTTGGTCATTTGTTAATACAAACCGTTTCGGAAAGGCTAAATTACAGCGTACATTGACTACGCTTATCTACAATACTTTCATTTTGTACTGACTTTTGGTCCTGTCACCGGTTTCAAGATTTGTAAAATCATTTCGATGAAATAAAAAGTACTGTGGGGAGATAGAACGTTAAACTGCTGCAAACGGTTAACAAACTGCCAGTGCTTTGCCGTTCGCGTATCCCACTGCATAGAAGAACGAGTACGGCCCAAGAGCTCTATAATCAAAAGAGGAGGGTAATAGAGATAGATCGAGGTAATAGAGACATGCTACACCAGAAAAATTGTGGGAAGTTTTAAGAAAAAGGAAAGGCAACAAGACCCGAACAGAGGAATGAAGAAATGAGCAAGGAAATATAGTATGAGAGTCAAAGTCGGTACTGCGGATATGGAAAAACCACTTCTGAAAACTAGTAAAAGGCGAGTGCAACCCAAAATCCGCTGGCAGGCGGTGAAAGTCAAAATACCTGCGTGAGGAAAGCAAATGAAGTGAGTATAGTAAAATACAATCTTAAGAACAAAAAGGTTGCTGGACTGGACGGCCTACCTACCTCTCTGCCGTCTTGTGTGAAGGCCTGAAACCATTTATCAACAATCTGACTGGCCCCAAATACTCTACGACAGATATTGGAAAAAACCCCAGAAGTCCAAATTGATACGCACCACCTCTTTATCGATTTTGAGGCATCATACGACGTGTGTTCAGGCAATAACGGGAATTTTTAAATTTCGCGGGTTTGGAGAGTCCGATTGTCAATTTTTTTTTATTGTGTTGGTATGATAAAATTTTCAGTTGTATACATTGTTTACTTTGTCTGTGGCAGCCGCTAAGATTAGACGTGTTTTTATGAGCGATTTTCGTTTTTTAAAAGAAATGGATCAAAGAATTTGTATCAAATTTTACGTAAAAAATTAGATAAAAATTAAACAAAGTGTGAGATGTTAACAAAGAGCTATGGTGAGTCTGCTATGAGTAAAATAACAGTTTACTAGTGGTATAAGCGTTTCCAAGATGGCCGTGAAAACGTTGAAGATGACGAACGCCCCAGCACATAAACAACCGACGAAAACGTGGAAAATGTTAAAGAAATGGTTATGAACGATCACCGAATCACAACCAGAGAAGTCGCTGATGATGTTAGCATATCGATTGCCGCATGCCATGAAATTTTTTCGAATGTTTTGGGTATGAAACGCGTGGCAGCAAAAATTTATTCCAAAATTGTTGAACTTTGAACAAAAACACAAATTGCTTGTTCGTGAATTTTTGACCAAAATCTATACTGTAACTATGCCCCAACTCCACATTCGCCAGACATGGCTCCGTGTAACTATTTCCTCATTCAAAAAATAAATAGAGGTTGAGTTCTTAATCGCAGTACCAGCCAGTACTGTAATGCAAAGCGTTCATAATTGCAAACATGTGGCAATGATGCGACGTGTAACATGAAAGCAACTGCTGCGCAAACAAAAGCAACCAACGAATCATAGATTATCGTGATGCGATGAAATTTGACATTTCATTTAAGTTTTTGAAAACTTCCACATGGTTTTTAACAAAAGAATGGTTAACATTTTTTTAAATTTGTTTAATGCAAGTGAACTTACACAAAATGTTTTCTTTTTCAAGCGAAAATGGGAAAAAAATACATCTTCAGGATACAATTTTGTAACTTCGAAAAAAAATTTACATTTGGGAATATATCTTCTTCTATTTAAGAAAGAAGAAATGAACAATACTTTACGACTCAATTGTTTCCTTTTTATGTCGAAAGTATATTTAGATATGCTGCCATTATAATTGCCTAAGTTATTAAGCAAATTATTAAAAAAAAATCATCGCTGCTAATTTCCTTGACATTTTTTATGGAGCCGAACTGACTGACAAACAAAACAAAGAAGCCGTTCAAAAACGTTAATAAAATTTAAGTATCGTGATCCAACGCATAATTAAATAATCATTGCTTCGCATCACAAAGGCAGTAATGCGTACGCGATGCACATTTTTTTGACATTTACGAACTCAGCCAGGACCTTAAAGGGCCGTCGTTTT
This sequence comes from Volucella zonaria, assembly GCA_963966105.1. Classification (NCBI taxonomy): domain Eukaryota; kingdom Metazoa; phylum Arthropoda; class Insecta; order Diptera; family Syrphidae; genus Volucella; species Volucella zonaria. Next base: position 165,453,702 of record OZ014532.1, read on the forward strand.
ACAAGCAAAAATTGCATTTAAAACGCATCGCTAAAAGAGCTAAAGGCTATCCCAAAGATCGAGTTTGAGAAGTCTTTGGGGGATTGGAAGAAGCGCTGGCACCAGTGCATAATATCAAATGAGGACTATTTTGAAGGCGACAACCTTAATGTAGATGAATACATAAATATTTTTTTTCAAAAAAACTAAAATTCCCGTTATTTTCTGAACACATCTCGTATTACAGCATCTACATATAGAGAACAGCTATACAGAGCCATGTCTAGCTTGGTTTCCCTGCCAAACTCGTCAGATTGTGTAAAATGACGATGGAGAACGCTCAATGCTCCATAAAAGTCGGAAACCATTTTTCCGAGACTTTCCATGTCAAAAAAAGATTTAGCAAGGTGGTGCGCTCTTATGTAACTTTTTCAACATTATACTTGAGAAAATTGTGTGAAAATCGCAAGTCAACACCAGAGGCACAATTTTCTTCAACAAGTCCTTACGCACACTGACAATGACATCATTAATAGAACTCAGCGAGTCTTGAGTCACAAAGATCATCACAATAGACAGCTTAAACTTTGAGGCAGTCGGGATTTTGTGTTCCTCGGCCCCGCTATTACATCCGATAATAAGATCTCTTGCAAATCGCCGTTCCTTCCGCCTAAAAAGGCAAATGAGTAATAAGCCTTGTCAACCAACACTAAATCTCTTTATAAAACCCTCATTATCCCAGTTCTGCTTTGTGGTGCAGAAAGATGGACGTTAGTGAAGGTGGATGAAGATATCCTTGGCCGTCTCGAACACAAGATTCCTCGTGTGAGTTTTAGCCCCATTGAAGTTGACGGGGTTTGGAGGAGCAGATTTAACGAAGAACTCTACGAGCTGTACAGTGACATTGATCTGGTCTGAAAAGTGGCCTAAAATAGAACCGCCATGTAGAGTGAATAAACACCAGCACTCTAACCTGAAGAGTACTCGATTCCTACATGGAGGGACATAGAAAAAGACATCGCCTTAGGTGGCGAGCGCAAGTGGAAGGGGACCCCAACAAACTTGAAGCCTGCAATTGCAGGCAGTTAGTCAGAGATCACGCTAACTGGAGAGGCCTATTGGTTGTGGCTCAGATCTACTCCGGACTATAGTGACATCTACGTAAGTAAGTATTTACTATACTTGAAACTGCACCAACGATTGTAGTCAACATCTATCATAATGTGAAAACTTATTAAATAGTGTAATTTCCGGTCTTAAACTAATCTGATAAGGATGACTTAGGCTGTCAATAAAATTGTGAATAATGGAGTATTTTTGTTAAGTACAAGTAGGAACCTAAAAGTATTGCTTCTTTCTAAAATTAATTTGAATACTTTTGCACTTAAACGCTTCAATATAAGTACATATACACATATAATTTATTTCAAAGAGCGAGCCAAGTTAACGTATTCGATTGCTATGGTATTCTGTACTTAAACGAGTATTCATATTCGAGTCCAAAATTAAGTTGAGTATCAAAATTATAAGACACTTAAAAAATTCGACTTTTTTCACTCATCAATCCTAAGTTCTTTATGTTTTGAGAAAATCAAAATTACGGATGGGAACTCCAAACGTGATCTGCAAAAGAAAATAGTTACATTCTATTTATAGAAAGGTATCGTTCAACTTGCGTATTTTCAGTTTTTACTTATTTGCAACCGTATGAATATTTTAAGACACATATTGTAATTCGAGTTTAAATTGAAAGCTTTACAACTTCACTCGTGACGCAGAAAGGTTCAACTGCATTTGAGCAATTTTAAGGAAAATGTCACGCCCAGTTTTACTAACAGAAGATGAAAAGAGTCAGATTGCCGCATATTAGTACTTCAGTATAAATGTAACGTGAATCTCAAAAAACAAAAAAATAACCGTAGCCATTGTTTAGTCAGTCGGTCGGTACTTAAGTGATCCGGAAGATTATGCCAAAAATCGTAATTCTGGTATAAGACCGATACTTTCGGCATTCGACAATCAGAATCATACTTAAAACAAATAATGCAACTGCTTCCTGCTACCAACCCTGCAACAACTTTTCCAGCAAAAAAATTGGAAAACTTACAATTTGGCGTACCATCAACAGCTCCAAATACGAGTACGTCGTTATGAAAAAGACACCGCGGCTGAAACCGCGTCACAAAGAATTTCGAGTCAAACACGCAGAAAATAGCGTCGGCACTAACTGGGACTTGGTATGTAAATTTCAACTACCATATGTACTGCTTTATATTTTACAGCTAAATTTTCGTAAAAGAAAAAACGTTTTTATTTTTCCAAGAAAAACTTCGGTGGTGGTTAGATGATAGTGTGGGATGCATTCCACAAGCCTGTTACACTTGAATTACAATTTACAAGCTCTAGAATGGATAGCTCGGAGAATATAGGGGTATTAGAACGTACCTGGATTTTTAACGTAAACCTCCTGCCGTAAGACTTTATGTTTACGAGGTGCCCATACACCCATAGGGAGCAAGGATACGCCTTGCCATCGCTCGCCACAAAAATTTTGATACCAATTCGGAACTGTGTTGGAGGCAAAAATTCCACCCGTGGTATGAGTCGAGGCCGACCTAAAACCTCTTGCTGCTCTTAGGGTCGCAGCACCCAGTACTTCATTTGCAACTCTACAATGGGCTAAACCAAAAAGGAAACCCGTACCCGCGATTTGGGTTTAAACCACAGCCACCATGACGCTCCCACAAGGGGGCCTACCTCTAACAAGTCAGGCCCGGACCGAAATCCGGGGGACTCCAGACTCCCATGGTACCGTGATTTAAGTCCTGGTATGGACTACCGGTGGTCAAGCCGCCAACAAGACCTATGACCGGCAACTTGTAACTGGTTAAATCGTAGCATCCATTCATGCAATAAATCTGGATGTTTTCGATAAGACCAGTTATAGAATAATCTACCCCCGCTTTTTATTAGACAACGTCATTGATGGGCGAAGCCTTGATAATTGGGCGGGGGCCCAGGGGTACTAGAGAATAGTCTCCTTCGATTTCTCCAGGACCATAGAGAAAAGCGTGCTTTTTTTTATGCACGACAATGTGTGCATTCACATAACTCGCCAAACTAAAGTCTTCTTAGAGTCATGTTCATTTGAAGTGATGGACTGACCGGACTGCTCACTCGACTTAAATCCTAGAGAAAATATTTAGGGAGTGCTTCTGAGGCTTGTCTGCATGGATAATAGAAACAATGATTTTGTTAGAGAGCTTAAAGTGCTAGCTTCTTAAATAGAGAGGAATCCATTGGGATCGAGTTTATTATACAACCTCATCAATTCAATGAAAAGGGGATTTTTGAAGTCGGAAAGGCAATGGATGACTTAATATACTATTAAATTTGAATATTTATTGCCAAAGTTAACAACAAACATAACTTTCGTTTATAATATTCAGCTTAATAACTGAAAGTGTCTTATAATTTTGATACGCACTGTATTTGATTATCCATAATTCTGCTCCGATCTATACGTTTAACGTTCAAAAGTTTTGATTCACATTACATTCATACATAAGCCGCTAGGATTGAAAATAGCTAGGAACTAACTGACTATTTAAAACATAAATATTAACTATGATGTTTGTCATCAAATGCTTGTCTTACCTTCAAAGTGGTAGCCTCTGGGAACTACTTGTGCAAAACGTTGGTTACTCCTCATACGGAGTGCGACTCTGGATACAGCAGCAGATATTTCCATTCGGTAAGGTGTAAATGACGTTGCCCTTTTTTCGGCTGCCTATGGCAGGAATTGTTTACCAGCTTTTTTTTTGCGCATCATCCATGGGGCTCGTAAGTCTATACGGTATGGAAATATTCTGCAATTGAACAGCCTTGGATGTGATTGATCTAGCTGCTGACGACCCTGGCAAATTGAACAATGGTAATTAATGAATGGCCTGGGTGGAAGGCAGGATATGAAAGGCCAATTATTTTACAGCTGATGCACGCATGGTTGGCATATGGTGACAAATGTCATCTATAAATATGGGAATTTACCATGGGAAGTGAAAGAAAAAATCCAAATCGTTGAATTTTAATAAGAAAATTCATGATCAACCGCGGCAACGATGCGAAAAATTCGTATCAATTTTGAACGTAATCATGTGCCTTCCGAGACATATCGTATGTGCACACCATAATCAAAGAATTCCAAGAGACGGTACAAGCTATGAAAACACCGAAAGTTGTTCGCCTCGGACGTTTAATGGAAAATATCGCTGCAGTAAAAGAAAGTGTCTAAAACGGCGCAAGTACCTCCATTCGTCACCGTTCTTAGGAACATGACCTCTCCACAGCCACACTGGACCGAATTTTGTCGGAAGATTTGGCTCAAGAACGCAAGAACTGAAGCCGGAGATCACCAGAAGCGCCGTATGTTCTCGGATTGGATTATGCAAAACATGCATGCTGACATTGATTTTGCTAGAAAATCGTGTTTCCGAATGAGACCCATTTCCACATTGCAGACCGCATCTGTGGCACCGGACGACCTTCACAGGATGGTGCGACGTGCCATACATGTCGCGCAACAATCGAGTTGTTACTTGTTGCACACGAAGTTTCCTGGTAGATGATTTTTTTTAGCTTTAGGGCTATGATAAAATTAAGGTCTACGCCAACCATCCGCAAACAATTCCAACTCTGAAAGCGAACATTTAAGCCGCAATTGAAAATTTCGAAAAAAAGATGAGGGTCTGCAAGCAGAGCCGAGGCGGTCATTTGGAAAATATTCTGTTACATAATTAATCCCCATGTGTCTACTTTATAAAGGCATAAAGGTTTCAGTGATATCTTAACAATTGTTCGTTTTATTAAAAAAAAAAAAACAAATCCTACACTGCTTGTTGAAACACCCTTTAGATCATATTGCGATTGACGCTTACAGTATTTTCGCTGTTCAAATCTTTTACGAGCTTTATAGAATCGTGTCTAGTTCAAGGACTTGTGTCAAATTCGTCATAGGGCATATTTACCTTATAAACATCAACGCTACGGTCCCAAGTTGATAAAGATAAAGTTGAAGACAGTCTCCGCGATGACCAAGCAGGTTTTATCTTTTGGCTCCCCTTATGTCTATCATATCACCACCCTGCGGATCATCATTAATTCCTGACATTTGAGAGCACTAGGGGGAATTAATTTAAACCAGAAAATTTTAGCTTTGAGGGTGCTCTTAGCAGATCGTAACCTCTCTCTCTACATACATATATGTATATACGTACACATAAGGGAAAGCTAACAGAGGAGTTGTAAATCCATTCTACACGTTGAAGGAGAAACAAACGCTGTCCGATATTACCCCAGCCCTTTGGTTTTGCTCTTAAAAAATAAAAAATAAATTTGGTAACAATATAAAATAACGTACTATTTTCTATATTTTAAATCATTTAACATAGCAAAATCGGTAAGACAAACATTTCATGTATACGAAATCTTTTGCTCACAAAAAGTCGTTGACTTATAGAAAAAAACACTGAACAGTAGCGAAAAGTGCGAAATGGAGAATGGAATAAAAGTATAGTAAGGGCGTATCCTTCGCACACAAATATTTAATAAAAAAAAGAAAGCCCTCGCGGATATGAAAAAATACAGCACCTCGCCAAAAAAAAACTTTCAGAGGAGAGCAATAAGAACTGTAGCAACGGCTGGAAAAAAAGGAACACATTGTTTAATGGGCTTTATTTAACCCGTTGACAAAAAAGAAAAAAAAGAAAAGATTTTTAACGCTGTATATGGAACACGTTTATCCCTTCGCTTCTCAATACAACCAACGTGACACGACCACAATCACCCATCTATCTGTCAGACCAACAGCAGTAGCTAGGAGAACCACCAAACTTTTTCATTTATTTCAACCCATGGAACTGAGAACGTAGTAAAAAGAAAAATATATCTGTATACACACACTTTGGCATTTTAAGTAGGTTCTCACACTTTCTCGTGTTCTGAAAAAATAACCTCCCTATCTGTGAAGGACTTTTTGAAAAACTGCAGACCGATTGGTGTAAACGAGAGAGTAAAAAGGTTAGCGCTGCTTTCGCCATGGAAATTTTGTGTATCTATCTATACTGGTTTTCTAATAAATATAAATCAATTTTGTGTTTGTAAAGCTTCATAGCATTCCCAGAACGTACAACGCCACTCTAAAGGACCCACCTTACCTCCCACCTTTTGTGCCCTACCCAAAACAAAATCACATTCTATGAAATCGATCCATTCGCTACGAGTTGCTTTCCTCTCGCTTTCCCAACTAAAGCATCTCCCAATAAGTGCCAAGAATACCAAAACACTGCACTACACAACCCCCACAAAGAGGAGAATATGCGCTGGTCCACCTATCGGACCAACAGTGTGTCCTGGGAAATAATTTGCGGCCGAACTGCTCCAGATGGTCCAGGGAATCAGGGTACATCCTAGTTGCTTCGGCTGCCATACTACTTATATTGTCGTTCTTTTTATGGCACTGCAGACGCATATCCTTTATCTTTTTCATTCTACTGATAGTACTGCCTAAATTTTGCGATACGCACATACGGATGCTGAGCACGCTTATGTACCTATGTGTATAAGCGAAATTCCCTTGCCATCGTCAGTCATGTACAGTTCGCATTAGTTTCAAGGATGACTTTTCGCATATTCGGCTACGAATCTCACCACCACCATCATCAACAGAAATCAGGACCAGGACTAGGACCAGCACCAGCACCAGCACCAGCACCAGTACCAGTACCAGCACCTAGACCCAAATATCTGCACTATACCCACGGTTTCCGCCTGGCAACAAGAGCGTACTTCGACTAAATTTAAATGGAATGAATAATGAAGGTCCGGGTAGGGCGTAGGTGTTATTTGGCTACCGCAAGGAGTGCTTGCTGCCTCTGCCTGCAATATGTACACTTGGTTGTTGGTAATTGTTGAAAGCTTTTTATGTTTTCGTGTAGCCCTTTCGAAAGTTGTTCCTCTTAGAATTTCATCAAATAAAGATTTCGTACGTCTTTTGCTCGAGAAAATCTTTTCATGTGATTTTGAAGATTTTTAAGGAAAATTATGTACGAGTATTTAAAAAAATTACCAAAGTAGAAACATTGTTCTTGAATGAATCTGAATCTAGATGTAAATAGATCTTCAAAGTCGAATGATCCCAACATTTTAAAGGTTCTAAAGACCTCATTTGATTTACCCGGATCTACAGTACTATGGTAAGGTTTATTACAAATACATATAGGTATTTTAATATAGAAACGTACAAGAATACTTGTTATTCTCAAAAGGATACATTTTAACACACCAGCCGACATTTATAGAATTTTCAGTCATCATGCTTGGAAACAGATGCGATGCAGATACTAATAGAAAATTTAGCATAATATTGAAGCGGAAAGGACTTTAAACACTAGTCTGTTGTATTTTAATTTTATTGTTTGGTTATTTAAGATATAGACTCTACTCGAATGCTTTATCCAGATCGCCCCTTAGGTCAATTTGACGTATAACTGCCACATAAAATTTAAAGATTGGCAACTGTTACGACTTCTCAAGTCAATAGTAGAAGAAGTTACGAATCCGAATTAAAAAGTGAGATATTTAAATTCGTGATTTCCCGTACGGTCCAACTGCACATTCCTGATTCATTACTATACTGCTTTGCCTACTCTATCTTGTGTTAGGTCCAATTCATACTACATGTCTATTGTCTACCTAATGCGCTTTTAACGATTTTTGTCTATAAATGGAATGATTGGAATTTGTTTGCGCTTCTTCTATTTTTTAATTAGGATGACCTCTATAAATTTTTCCATGCTTCCCCTGTACTTAGTCCCTTGTTCAGAAATTGTTCGATAATTTTCTATATACTCGTTAATGCGTATGACGCTAAATTATGCCACTAGGCTTATGACACATCAAAGCCAATGTTGTAAATTTGATTTTTGGCTTCGATTCTGAGCCGAAATTAACCAAATTCATAAAATAAGAGTTTCAAAACAAAAGGAAATTTTACCATGTTTATCATAGCTAATTTCCCGGTGGCATAGTTGGCACTTAAATTTTTATTTTATTTTATTTTATTTTATCTTAAATGTATGTGTTTCTCAAATATAGTCTTTGGAGAGTAAGGGAAGGTTCAACAAAATTTGTGTTTATGCTCTCTATTCTCAGGTATACCACCTTGATCAAAAATTTTTCGGAATTTATTCAGAAAATATAAAATACAAGTTTATTCATAAATTCTCGTACACCCACCACACAGTTAGAGAAAAAATCCCTAAAAGAACCGTATGGCAATACGACATAGCCAACTGGAGCGGCCTTAATAGCTTCTTTAGGAATTTTAACTGGTCGTTATGTTTCCTCGATAACGACGTGGATGCCGCTGCTGACATGATCACAGCGTAAAGAGGCTGTCAGGGTTAGAGAATTGTTTTTTCGGTCCTACAAGACCAACCCGACGGAGGAAAACCGAAAAAAGTTCAAACGAGCCAGAAATGACTGCAACGTCTTTCTCAAGCGTGTGAAATTTCTATACGACCAAAAACTGAAGCAAAAAATACTGCAATGTCCCAAAGGCAGTAAAAATTAGAAATTCTGCCTCATCCTCCATCCCAACGCTCATTTACAATGACATTCCAGCTGTCAGCTCTTTGGACAAAGCCAATCTGCTTGCTGCACACTTTGCGGCTAGCTCAACACTCCCAGATTGTGATTTGTCCCCGCCTACGCTTGAGTGCGTCGAATCTGCAATGGGACGAATCCACTTTCGCACTCGTGTAGTAGCAAGAGTACTTAAAGATCTTAATATGCATAAATCCGCTGGTCCAGATGGTATATCTCCCCTTCTTCTGAAGAGGTGTTCTTCCACGCCGGCAAAACCACTGCGTAAGCTTTTTCATCAATCCTACTCTTTAGGACTCTTTCCGAGCAGATGGAAAACAGCATTTGTCCAGCCCGTCCCTAAAAAAGGCGAATCTTCTTCTCTCTCCTCCTACAGACCCATTGCACTTACGTCCCTTCTTTCCAAGGTCATGGAAACGCTGATAAACCGTCAGCTCGTGAAATATCTCGAAACAAGAAAACTTCTCAATGACCGGCAATATGGTTTTCGTAGCAACAGGTCCACTGGTGATTTGATGGCATGTCTCACCGAAAAGTGGAACCAAAGCGTACATCAATCTGGCGAAAGCAAGACAGTTGCACTTGATATTTCTAAGGCATTTGACAGAGTTTGGCATCAGGCTCTTTTGTCGAAAATGCGTGCTTTTTTGATCGATGACTTTCTTCTCCAATGGACTAGAAATTACCTTTCGGAACGTTCAATTCAAGTTGTCTTGGTCGGTTTCAAGTCTGATATTCGCAAAATAAATGCTGGTGTGCCCAGGGCTCCGTTCTGTCTCCGACACTCTTTTTAGTTTTCATTAATGATCTCTTGTCTGCTACTTCTAATCCAATATATTCCTTTGCTGATGACAGCACTCTTTGCTTTTCGTATTCGTTCCCGGACTCACGTCCCTGCTCTTCGGCTGTAGAACGGGAACGGCAGCATATTGGGGAACTATCAACCGAGTGGAATTTAATGCTTCCAAAACTCAATGCTGTCTGCTGTCATTAAAGCGAAATTCAAATACCCAGCCATTATCCATGAATGGCACTTGCATCGTCGAAATCGATAAACTTTCCATTCTCGGTATGTGTGTCAGTGACAACTTACGTTGGAATGACCATATATTCGATGTCGCCAAAAATGCTGCGAAATGTCTAGGTTTCCTCAAGCGATGTAAGAAATATTTTACCCCCTCTGATTTGGCCACAATACATAAGGTATTCATCCGCCCTAAATTGGAGTACAATGCCCACATCTGGTCAGGTGCTCCTAAAACATCTCTGCACCTACTAGATAGGATTCAAAACCGTGCGATAAAACTCATTGGTGATACTAATATCAGTCAATCAATTGACACCCTCGAACACCGACGAAATGTCTCCTGTCTCACTTTGTTTTATCGCTATTTCCACCACCAGTACTCCATCGAAATCGCCAGTAGCATTCCGCCCATTCAAACTTTCAACCGTAACACCCGTCTCGCTATGAATGCTCATCAGTATACCCTCAAGCGCTATGCCAGCGCTTGATCCAATCCTCGAAACATTTTTTATATTCGGTTTTCGATATGTCCATCAGTGCTTCCGTGCGATTTTTCCATTTCTTCCTCTCGGCTGCTGAAACGCATTCCTGCGTTCCCCGTAGTGGTTTTTTAACTCGATTGAACAGAAAGAAGTCACAGGGAGCCAAATCAGGTAAATTCGGTGGCTGTTGTATTTTTTGCATTTTTCGTCAAAAAATTACGAATAATGATGGCACTGTGTGACGGTGCGTTATCATGGTGCAAAATCCACTAGTTTTCTGCTCAAAATTCTGGTCTCTTTCGGCGAATTACTTCACGCAAACGTCTCATAACGCCCAATTACGAGGGCGGGTCAATAAGTCCCTAAGACCTCTTTACTGAAACAGCAACACTGCTCCTGTCAACAGGCATCTGTCAGTTGACTCCTGTCAAAATTTAAACTTGCTGCGTCAGTTAGTTTGTGTTTGACAGCTATTTTTATCAGACTACTCACTAATTTGAGGAGAAAATGGAAAAAAGTGAATTTCGTGTGCTTATTAAGCATTATTTCTTGCGAAAAAAAACCATTACCGAGACCAAGGCTAAGCTTGATAAATACTATGGGGACTCTGCACCATCGATTTCAATGGTAAAAAAGTGGTTTACTGAATTTCGTTGTGGCCGTACAAGCACTGAAGATGCCGAACGTCCTGGACGCCCAGTTGAGGTCTCTACACCCGAAACAATCGAAAAAATTCACGATATGGTGTTGGCCGACCGAAGATTGAAAGTGCGAGAGATTGTGGAAGTCGTAGGGATCTCGCATGGCTCAGTGGTTTCAATTTTGAATGATCACTTGGGCATGAGAAAGCTTTCCGCAAGATGGGTGCCGCGTTTGCTCACAGTCGACCACAAACGCAATCGTGTAACAACTTCACAGGAAGGTTTGGCGTTGTTTAATCGCAATATGGAGGAGTTTTTGCGCCGTTTTGTAACCGTGGACGAAACATGGATCCATCACAACACACCAGAGAACAAACAACAGTCAAAACAGTGGGTTTCTAAGGGTGAATCGGCGCCAAAGAAGGCCAAGGTGGGTTTGTCAGCCAATAAAGTTATGGCGACTGTTTTTTGGGATGCACGCGGGATAATCCACATTGACTACCTTCAAAAGGGAAGAACAATCAATGGGGAATATTATGCCAACTTATTGGACCGATTCAATGACGATTTGAAAAAAAAAACGACCTCATTTGGCCAAGAAAAAAGTTCTTTTCCACCAAGACAATGCAAGGGTGCATACATGTGCAGTTGCCATGGCAAAAATCCATGAATTGGGCTATGAATTGCTCCCTCATCCACCCTATTCTCCAGATTTGGCTCCGAGCGACTACTTCTTGTTAGCAAACCTGAAGAAATGGCTTGGTGGAAAAAGATTTGACTCCAATGATGAAGTCATCTCGCAAACAAAGGCCTATTTTGAGGACCACGACAAATCATTTTTTTTGGAAGGGATAAAAAAATTGGAGAAGCGTTGGACAAAGTGTATAGAGATCAAGGGAGACTACGTTGAAAAATAAAATTATTTTTTTATCAAAAAATCTGTGTTTTAATCCAAAAGATTACGGACTTATTGACCCGCCTTCGTAATACGAGTACTCTTTGTTTACTGTCTGGCCTTCTGGCAAAAATTCATGATGAACTACACCGTCGTGATCCATGAAAACCGTGAGCATTGCCTTTTTTTTTTGACTGAAAACGGCGTGGTTTTTTTTGGTCTCGGCTCATTTAGTGAACGCCATTCACTTGTCTGATGTCTGGATTGCGTGTCGTACTCATAACCCACATCTCGTCTCCAGTAATGATCCTTTTGATGATTGTGGGATCGGATTCAGTCTCGCAAATCATCTCTTTTGCGACGTCAACGTCTCTTTATTGCATGAAATTGAGGACTTTTGGCACCAACTTTGCTACACGATGGAAACCCAAATCATTAACCAAAATCTCTTGGACGGATCCATAGGCAATGTTCAAGTCGTACGCTATCTCTCTGATGGTTAATTTGAGGTTATTGACCAACATCATCATTTACTTCATCAATGTTTTGGTCGGTTTTCGATGTTGATGGTCTGCCACTGCGTTCATCATCTTCGATCGACTCGCGACCACTTTTGAATCGCTCGTGCTACTGGTAAACGACCATTTTCTTTAGAGAATCGTTGCCGAAACACTTTTCCAACATTTCCAAAGTTCGCGCACCATTAAATCCGTTTTTTACGCAAAATTTAATACAAGTTCGTTGTTGTAAATTTAAATCCATTTCCAAAATTGTAAAAAATCGCAAACACACACAGAGTGTGGCTACGTAATTTTTGCAAATGTCAAGCTATAACGCTAAGATTTAGAGGGAATGTCAACAACAGGTTTACCAACTTAACAAAAAAAAACAGAACTCAAATCGGAACAATGGGAGCGCCACACGGTGGTGTGGTGCGAGAACTTTTTGATGAAGGTGGTATACGAGTAGATATCCGATCCATTTAGATATGTGAGAGGCGATTAAAATAAATGTTATAAAAACACGAATACAACTTTAATTTTTAAATCGAAGAGCAAATATGCTAAGTTAGCGATTATCAAGTTTTTAAAAATACATAAATTTAAACTTTCTACAAGAAATTTGAAAAGTCCATACAGCCTTTTGTCCCGGGAAAACCGATGATTGACAAATAAGCATAGCTTTTTTAAGCCACTCGCTATGAACACGTTCTCCGACATAATGTAAGGTCTAAAAATAAGCTTTAAAACTTTTTCTTCTGATATGGTGGAAAAGTCTTTAACGATGAATCATAAATTGAAAATTTCCCTTGTGCATATACGAGCACACATATGTTTTGCATTAAAATAATAATGATGTTATTACGAGTATTATTAACTTTTCTTCACATTCTTACCCAATTTGCATGAATTCATAATAATACTTACTCGTATTTAAGAATTTGAAATAGGAGTTTCGATTGCTTAGATTCAAATTGGGACTCAATTATGGTTTCTTTACCTCCAAAATAGTAAATATTTGTATCAAAATGTTTTAGTTAAAAAAAATATCTAACCAGCAATTGCTGGTCTTTTTGCATATATCTATATCTGCATCATTCATTATTTCTAAAGCCTCCATATGATTATTGGTCTTTTTTCCAAAAAAGGTATTTTTTGCATCGCGTTTTTGCACATCAATTATTATTCGAGGAACCTTGAAAAAATAAAACCTTTTAAAACAAAAATTTGCTACCTACTGTTAACACAAAATCAATAGTAATATCAAAAGCACTGAGGATTTAAAAACCAGTAGAATTCGCTTTTTTTATCTATACATATCCAGTTTTGTTTATTTTATGTCAATGCTCCAACAAAAACAAACTTCAGATTGATTCCGAATTAATTTCTTTTTAATAAGAAAAATAAAATAATACATATTAAAGTCATTACTCTCAAGGTCTATCCTCTGATGAAGTACCGTCAAACTTGATAAATAAAGCTTTCGAGGGATTGGGAGATTTTCTTTCCACTCGATTAATATACTCGTATTTAAACCAGAAGTAAACTCCTCCAACAGACATTAGACAGCAAAAAAAACAAAAAAAAAAAAAACAGACCAAAGCTTGCCCTACCTCATACTGTTAGCGTCTACACACCCCAACTTTTTATACAATTTCTTCATCATCCCCTAAGTATGGCCCAAAAAAAAAGCTTTAATATTAAAGAGGAGACTTCCTTTACCACCGACAAATTTTCCATGTTTAACTGAATATTCTCTTTAAGGTTTCCACCTCAATTTTCCGTCGAGTTGGTGGAATTTCAAGTGATTTTTTCGGAAAATCGATAACATTTCCTACCACCCTTATTTGTGGGGAGGGTTTCCTCTTAAGCAAAGCTACAGCGAACCAGCTGCCTTTCAAAAGATGAGATAGTGGATATTGCTTCTGACATTTCTGTGTAGGTTACACAAAACATGAAAACATAGAATGTGAAAAAAAAAAAGTTTTTTTATAGGTTCTTTTTTTTTCCTTTTTAAAGGAGCATATGGATGATGGGATGAAATTACGTAATCAAAGGCAAAGAAGGTAAAGCTTCTCTAGTAAAACAAATAAAGAAGTTTCATGTCTTTCTTCTATTTGTCAATTTATACATGCAAAACCTAATTGAAATGTTGTTGTTTGGTTTAAACATCCAAGCAAAACGGAACGAACTACGAGTACTTAGCGTTCTGAACACCTATATACAAACATTAGTATGTACATCAATTACTTTTTTTTTTTTTTGCATTTTAATTTAATTTGCTTTTCAGTTATGGCAGGTGTAGAAAAGTCTAGAATCCGGTAGGATATGCATCTTCTATTAGCCCGTATGTATTATATTCTTGTTTTACTTTCAATGTGTAAAAGAGCATATACCAGAATCACCAGGAGGTTCATATAGGTAACAAAAGGGCCGCCTTAGATCGTATGTATTAGAATGCGTTGTGCGGGTAAATTGGCAGTAAGCATACATTTGCAGCAAATGGTGAAAGTTTGAAAAGGATAAAATATAACTTTCTAGATGCCCGAATATAAAATAAAATACAAATATTCCATATCTAACTACAATATACATAGTATGTATACATCGGCGAGCAAAAGTTGATACCTACGTAGTTAATTACGCATTTTTTAGTTTTAAGTGAATAAGTCAAATTTTTCAAATCGGATTTTAATGGAATTTTCAGAACTGTTACGAGTACTTTATTGTATGGTGTACTGTTTTGAATATTTGCTGAAGGCGCAGTTATCAAAAAGCCACCACTGACTCCATGTATCCAGTTTTGAAGGTTTTTTTTTTGTATTTCCAAGTCCACTTTTCTAAATTTTAGTATTTTCTCCAAAGTGCTTTACTTTTAATTACGCTTTTGACGCGTGTTGGTATGCTTTCCACAAATTTTTCAATTGTTTTATGAGGAATATTCGCATCAACTAGTGGGCCAACTTGCCATCAAATGAAACAGCCATTAGACTACCTCCACCGTGTTTCACGGTTTCTTTGATTTTGTGCCTTGGGATAGTCTCGTGTGGTCAGTGCCGGTAGTATTCCCTTCCATCCGACTGATGATGGTCTTTGCAAAACTTAAGCTCAGCTTTTACATTTTTGCCCGATACATTTTTTTTCCCCCTTTTTACTGCGCCCACCAGGCTAAACCGACTGCTATATTATTAATATTTTTTTCTTTTTCTCACCATAAGAACAGTACGATGGCAAACATTTAATGTGTTTGCAATTTCTCGAGCCGAGTGACCACATACAAATATCGAAATGATGCTGTCATCAGCGGAAATTTTTCGTATATTTTTTGACTTTGATTTTTTTTATAAATTCAATAAGTATGAGAGCTAGAAACCGCTTATTTCCAAGATAAAGTGTCGACACAAAAAAATCATATTTAACGGTAAATTCTATGACGAAAACAAAGAAAAATAATGTGTGCAAAACTGGTTCATGGCGGCACTGGATATTTTAGGGTAAATGCGTTATTTGATTTTGCAATTGTATCTATAGACAGTAAATCGGGTAAGTTATTTATTGAAATCCGATTGGGGACATTTGTTTTATTGACTAAGAGCTATGAAACAAGTTTTGCTCGCCACTATACGAGCACATATAAGTCACTCAATAGACAGAACTTGAGACTTTGGTAATGGACCGCATCTCGCAGCACATGCATCACGGACCAACGACTTGATCTCTTGACTTCCAGTTAGGCAGTGATTTTAGATATATGAAGACCTTAACGTTGTTTTTGAGGGTTTGTTGATTTGTTTTCGCTTAGTTGAACTAAACCAGAATCTTACTTTTTCGCAAAACACTAAAGACTATAACGGCATCATATTCTGACACTTCTCTTGATGACCGAACATAAATTTCAAAGACTTTTAAGTAGTGAGATTTCTTCGTGTACCGGGTGGACAGAGCTTTCAATTTTCTTATCTTAATGGTTTAATACTCGTACAACTGTGAGTAAGTGTCCAGAATGGCAAATCTTCTTTGATTTTATTTTCTTCTCCCGCAGCAAGAAATTTTATTTTAGCAACGATTTTCCTCTGATTTGAGATTGCTGCTGCTCAAGTGGCCTTTTTTCCGTATCATCGATACAAAAAATTGCGAGTACATTAAAGGGACTACAAATCCGAGAATTCTTATCTTTTTTCATATTGCATTTGTGATGGCAATTTTTGATGTCGTTCCTTGTTGCATAAATTCACATATTTAACAGCAGTCATCAGGAATGGATGTCCACACTTGACAGAAAAAAATCTTCTCTCTACTTTTGTTTTATTCATCGTCTTGGACGGAGAAATTCGCATTTTTTTTCATAAAGTTTGCCGATGAATCTAGCTCCAGAAATCTTCATAGTGAAGGGAATTCAATTTCTCACAAGGAATTTACTTTTCTTTTTCACTACGATCAATGATACATAAAGCTATTCCAATGGTAGGCTAATTTTGATTTATTAAGAAAACACGTACATACATATGTATTTTTTTTATGAAATATTATAAGATTTGATTTCTATTTCAATCGAGAGAAGGTTGCAATTAATAGTAACACGTTGTGAAAAGAGAGGCTTCTCGACAGTTATTCTACTTATTAACAAAGCCTTAAAGAAGAAAGCCATCGATTAAAATGATTTTTCTGCTAAATTCCTGATCAATTTCACGGATTTCCAACACTTAATTGACAAAGTTATGAAACTGCTGATGGTTGGTAGATTCTTAAATTAAGCCTTATAAGTTTTATGCCCAAAGTATTTATGCAAAATTCGATAGTGTTACGAGGGCGGGTCAATAAGTCCGTGACTTTTGGATTAAAACAGATTTTTTGATAAAAAAATAATTTTATTTTTCAAGGTAGTCTCAGTTGAGCTCTATACACTTTGTCCAACGCTTCTCCAATTTTTTTATCCCTTCCAAAAAAAATGATTTGTCGAGGTCCTCAAAATAGGCCTTTGTTTGCGAGATGACTTCATCATTGGAGTCAAATCTTTTACCACCAAGCCATTTCTTCAGGTTTGGGAACAAGAAGTAGTCGCTCGGAGCCAAATCTGGAGAATAGGGTGGATGAGGGAGCAATTCATAGCCCAATTCATGGATTTTTGCCATGGCAACTGCACATGTGTGCCCCTTGCATTGTCTTGGTGGAAAAGAACTTTTTTCTTGGCCAAATGAGGTCGTTTTTTTTTCAAATCGTCATTGAATCGGTCCAATAAGTTGGCATAATATTCCCCATTGATTGTTCTTCCCTTTTGAAGGTAGTCAATGTGGATTATCCCGCGTGCATCCCAAAAAACAGTCGCCATAACTTTATTGGCTGACAAACCCACCTTGGCCTTCTTTGGCGCCGATTCACCCTTAGAAACCCACTGTTTTGACTGTTGTTTGTTCTCTGGTGTGTTGTGATGGATCCATGTTTCGTCCACGGTTACAAAACGGCGCAAAAACTCCTCCATATTGCGATTAAACAACGCCAAACCTTCCTGTGAAGTTGTTACACGATTGCGTTTGTGGTCGACTGTGAGCAAACGCGGCACCCATCTTGCGGAAAGCTTTCTCATGCCCAAGTGATCATTCAAAATTGAAACCACTGAGCCATGCGAGATCCCTACGGCTTCCACAATCTCTCGCACTTTCAATCTTCGGTCGGCCAACACCATATCGTGAATTTTTTCGATTGTTTCGGGTGTAGAGACCTCAACTGGGCGTCCAGGACGTTCGGCATCTTCAGTGCTTGTACGGCCACAACGAAATTCAGTAAACCACTTTTTTACCATTGAAATCGATGGTGCAGAGTCCCCATAGTATTTATCAAGCTTAGCCTTGGTCTCGGTAATGGTTTTTTTTCGCAAGAAATAATGCTTAATAAGCACACGAAATTCACTTTTTTCCATTTTCTCCTCAAATTAGTGAGTAGTCTGATAAAAATAGCTGTCAAACACAAACTAACTGACGCAGCAAGTTTAAATTTTGACAGGAGTCAACCGACAGATGCCTGTTGATAGGAGCAGTGTTGCTGTTTCAGTAAAGAGGTCAGAAATTCAAAAATGCACGGAATTATTGACCCGCCCTCGTATTTTGTATATGCCCAATTTCTCAGATTGCATGGAATATACAAACCTGAGTTTTTTTTCTACATCGAGTGACAGAAACAATATTCTCTCAGGCGGACACGATTTAGGTTATTCATTACACTAACTTGTCCCAACAAATTTAACAATTGCTGCTCGAGAAGATGATTTTATTATATTTTATCGGGAAGCTCAACAGTTGATGAAGCCATTTATGTGATTGAATCGTT
Organism: Volucella zonaria; assembly: GCA_963966105.1. Lineage (NCBI taxonomy): Eukaryota > Metazoa > Arthropoda > Insecta > Diptera > Syrphidae > Volucella > Volucella zonaria. Next base: position 165,472,214 of record OZ014532.1, read on the forward strand.
AAGAAATCACAAACACGTCCGTCTGGATAAATTTCTGTTGTTGGCTTTAAGAAAGGTTCACAAATACAAGGTGTCGCAAAACTAATCATCAAATTTTGTTTTTGAATTACTTTTTCACTAAATAAAAAAAAATTATTTTGAGTGATGGAAATCTTTATTTGGACCTTTACAATTGTTTCTGTCAAGTGGAAAAGATGATATCCGCCAAGTGGCTGACGCCAGTGTTGATACACGTTTGTATCCGTTTTATCGCATTTTCCATGACTTTCCACAAGATTTCCGGTGATAACTGTTCGCATTCCTATCGAATATCATCGTCGCATAAATCCGCGACTTCAAGTAGCCCCAAAGAAAGAAGTCTGCCAAATCGCCAAAACTGGAGATTACGTGACTAGGAAACGCTTCCTTTGCAATATCCATTGTGCCTCGTGCTGTGTGCGCGATTGCACCGTCTTGGTGAAACCGTATTGCCCTTGGCGTCCTCAAAAAAAAATACGGCCCAATCAGTCCTCCCGCGTGAACGCCACACCACACAGTGGCTTTGAGTGGATGTAATGGCTCTTCGTGCATCACACGCGGATTTTCAGTGCCCCAGAAATGAAGGTTTTGCTTTTTGACGTAACCGCTTAAGTGGAAATGCGCCTCGTCGCGCATGATGATTTTCGACACAAAATCGTCCTCTTCGTTGTTGAGATTGAGGATGGCTTTAGAGTAATTCACACGCGACTGACGGTCAAGAGGCATTAACTGGTGCATTGTTTGTACTTTGTACGGGAGCATGTGTAAGTCTTTCACTAAAATTCGCTGTAGGGTCCGTCTGGTGATGCCCAATTGCGTTGCCCGTCGTCTGGTTGATGTTTCTTCGTTCTCACCGACATCGGCAGCCAAAGCCGCGATATTCTTGGTCGAGCGGCCAGTCCGGTGGCTGCCACGCCCTGCATGGTCTTCTGCGGTTCCACTCTGTTCGAGTAGGGTAGCTAAGCGCCGGAATGTTTTTCCAGTTAGTGCGACACGATTAGGAAACCGACGTCGAAATTCACGCTGCGCTAACACCACCGACCCATTACTGGTCAAAAACATCAACACAATTATTACACGCTCTTGCGGAGTATAGCACTCCATTGCTTGTCTGTTTGTATACTGCAGCTGTCTAGTTCACAAATGTCAAATATGGTTGACGTACGACGCCATTTGCAAAAATTATACCATCTTCCGATAGGGTGATTAATTTTGCGCCATGTATAATGAAATAATATGTATATTCCTGGGATTTATTTACTAAGGCTTTTGGAAACGGATTCCGGTGTTGTACTTGAGGCGAACTTTTGATACAAACGTTTCGGCAGAAACACCAGGAAGAAACTGTAAACTCAAAGAAAGATCTTTTAAAATGTTTGGATGTTGGCTAAAATTGTGTGGAATTTGATAGTTTTAGATACAGAAATGATTTCGAAGTGATACAGCAGAATTGGAATGATGAAATGGCACTAAATCAGCACCTTTCCGCCTAGACGTACAAGGCAAGATGACTTCCTTATTTAATAATGCAATAAAGCAAAAAGTAGTAAAAATATATTTAATTTTTTTTTTTATTAAAAAGTTAAACCTTTAAAGTTGTGGTTTACATCGTTTTAAAAATCATATAAGGTAAGTGACGTCCCCCATTGTCGATACACTGGTTGAACCAAATTTTGCTGTTTCTTGTCACTCTCTCCAGTATATTGATGGGTATGTTAACCGTTTTTTTCTAAATGTTTCTTTCCAGGTCGTCCAGAGTCTATGGGCGATTGGTATAGACACGGGATTTCAAATACCACACAAAAAGCAATCGCAAGGGGTCAAATCGGGTGAACTCGCTGGCCACTCGAAATCACCAGTGAAATGAGGCGCCCTAGGAAGTGCAGTCATCGATGCCCTTGAAGTATGGACCGTCGCTACGTCCTGTTGAAACCACATGTCGCCTAAGTCCATGTGACCCTCAAAAGAATGGATTTCCGGTCCGGGACAGGACCCAATGGCGCAATATTGAAAGGATTTCATAACCCGCGCTGGGTTGAAATCACCGAACGGCCGTTAGAAAAATAGGCCTCTAAGGCAAAGGCACACTGCTCATATTTGTTATAAGTTAACAAAAACTTAGCATCCCCTCCCTCGTATGAGACCACGCATAGCCACCATTTCAAATAAGGAAATTATCTTGCCGCACCTTGTATTTATTTTATATATTGTAATTTGTATCTATGGTCGGCGAATTTGGAGCTACTATTACCTAAAGTAAAGTGGGAAACAACAGCATTTAGAATATCATTCATCTAGAAAGATTCTGGGGTTTTTGGTTATAAAGTTAAGTAAAAAGGGTTGAAAGGAAATTGGCTTTGAAATAAAAACAGGAACGATGTGAAAAACGGCTTATACCAATTACAGAAAATTCAAAAACTCAAAGATATTTATTGAAAAATACGAAATAAATCTAAAATTGTATGAAAGACTCCGGTCTCCAAATTAGTTCTTCGGTTTGAATATAATAATTTGATCACCAACTCTATGCGTAATGTTTTGTGATTATCATATTAAAAATTAGAAATTTACCAAAGATATTTTCTTTTTTATATAAAAGAATACAGAACGAACTGGTGAAGAAAATCATAAATTAAATAGATAACTTTTTTCTGTGTATATTATTATACTCTTGAATAATTGAATCACCAGTTATTTTTTCAATACAAATTTTTGTCAATGGAGTTAAACATTTGCGGGAAAAATCCGTCTTAATTGCGGACCCTGTAACTCAATTATTGAGTTTCTTTTTTTAAGATAAACGGTATGCCTAGCAGTAGCCAACCGTGGAGATATTATATGTAATGACTAAAGCAGCCATTTGCACATTTCGGGAATGCGCGCCCGAAAGAGATTCATTTTTTTCAGTTAACAAAAATCAAGTAAGATGAGTAGTTGCCTAGAAATCAACAACAAGCCAGCTTCCACTAAGAATTTAGTCTCCCCATTAAAGGTTGGATGCCACCCATGCAGCGAAATAACCACTGAGCCCAAACATCTTTCTTTCTCAGCACCCCATTTTCCGAAAAACTTAACACAGGCTGAGGCAATATAAGTGTATTCATACCCACTTGTTCTTTCAAAAGCAAAAAAAAAATGTATGTAAGGTTGTAGTATAAATGTAGGTATTGGAGGGTATTTAAACAATGGTTTATAATTGCCACCAAATGTGAGAACTTAGCTGTCAATGCAACATCGCTAGATAGCCCACCTCTCAGGCAACTTTTTAAGGCCGTCACTAAAAAAATAGCTTGGCTTTCATAAAAAAAACACATACGAACTTCTTGGACGTCATTCGAACATCTTCGAAAAAATCACAATGAGCCGTATGCACTATTTGTTTCTGTAATTCTATGCAGATTATCTTTGCTTTATGAGAATGTCCTCTTAGAATAGAACACAATTTCCATTAACCACATCTAACCGTTTCTGATCTAGTGCTTTCGACTCCCCTTTCTGGACTTTAATTTGCACACCTATTGATAGACTTCTGCGGTGATATTCTGATATTCTAATAATGACGCAATAGCTGAAAGTGAGTTATTCCCTTAGCATCCCGCCATACCCACAGTTAAAGGGGTGAAACTAGAATGTTGTTCTGGTTGTCTTTGGGCTACGCCATTCAGTCTTCTTGCGCAGTGGTGATTCTGATTCTTTCTGATCAAGGTCTCCTTGTTACACTCCCGGTTTCTTGGAACCGTTCCCAGACGCTTCGGATAGCTCGCCGCGATACACCGATACGAATTGCGACAGACCTTTGAGACTCTCCTTCCTTAAGCAAATTTACCACTCTTACTGCGTTTTCGATATCCATATTATGCCGAAACCGGGCACGGTAATCACAATTCATAACGTTGTCGAATTACAGAAAGTAACACTTAGCTACAACGCGTTGTCTTTTAGAGCAATGCGCTTTCTCTGCCTACTTAGTTTCAGGTAACGGTAAAATTGTTGCTCAAAGTATTGATAGATTAAATACTCATAGACATGCAAGCTATACAGTGAAATACTACACTTCGATAATGTTTACCAATAGAGTAGCTTTTAGAAAAAATCAAAATAAATATTTGGGCCCTATTTTGTTTTGATACTACTACCTATTTTATATTATACATGACGATGGAATGTTTTTCAATTTATACAGAGTTAGCTTGGTGGATAAAGTTTGTACAATGTCTTGTTTTTCAAAATATATAATAACTGTGAGTGAGTGTAAACTCTAGTTTATGCTCCTAAGAGGAGAGATCGGCGATCGGGTGGAACATCACCCTAGACAACTTTGAGGTAGTTAGTTTAAAGGCGAAGTCAAATTTATATTTATTACGAAATTATTAGTTTTGTTATTATTAAATAGCACGTCCTTTTTTTCTCAAGTCTAACTTGATGCGGACAAGAACTTAAATGCCCAATCCTGGTACTATGTATTCCCCATCTCTTTTCTAGGAATTGAATAATAAGGCTTTGTCAAGAAAAATTAAGGAGACCCTATATATAGTAAGACTCTTATTATCCCAGTCTTGCTTTATAGCGTAGACATCCAAGTCTTTTTATATGCAAGATTCTTTGGGTGATTTTTGGGAGTTGCATAAAAATAAGTTCGCAGCAGTCGTCTGAGTAGGGGGTCCAAAGCGAACGGATATTAATGCTTCAACGCAAATCCAACGAAAATCTTCGATTCCTGCCTGAAGGACTACGCAGAAATTAGGTGGCGCGCACAGCACACCTCAACCACCTTGGACTGTGCAACTATTGTTGGCCAAAGACTGCTGTTCCTGTAGGGGTTTCTTGTGCATGTCAAAACATTACGGACTGTAAGACCACATAAACAAATATACGAGTTGAATACAAAGAAGATGCAATCTAAATAAAAAAAAAGGTTTTTAAAAGTTACATACACAAGTCAAATAAATTTCAAAATTATGTATTTAATGAAAAAGGATTGTCCTTAGTTGTGCACCTGACCTCGACAGTGCCTTTACTTTTTTTTTTAATTAAAGATGTAATTCATTTACGTTTTACGGGAGAAAAAAAATTACGTCAACAATTAGCCTTGATTCCAAGATTTGTCCAGCCCTTTTCAATATTGAATTGTGCTCTTATTGTGCTAGTTTATTTCAAATTTATTTTGTATTTTAGAAAACAAAAACACATTATTTATGTTAACCCATTCTCTTTATTGTATACTTAATTTACACTTCAGAGTCGCAGTATATTCAGAATTTTAGATTTTACATTCTCATAGTACCTTAAAATAGTATACACTTTTTTTCTTATAGTTCTACTTAAGGTCTACTTGACGTTGTCAAAAAAAAAGAAAGAAAAAAAGCCAACATATGAATACATTTAATTCTCATTTTCAATAATCAGTGGCGAACAAAGTAAAGAGAAAAGAACACCAATTGAAGACAAATAATTATTTTTAAACATAAATTGCTTCTAAATACTGATGCAAATTGTAAAACTAAATATTAATTAAAACTAATTGATTGAAAAATAAATGGAGATCTTTTAAAAAAAAACTTAAGTTAAACTCAAATTCAGAACAACATTGCAAGTAATATTATTCATCGTTATCGATTCGGATGTCTTCTTGTCGTCTAATGTTTTCCAATAATTCGGAGTGTGCTTGTGTCACATGATTTGCCAATGAGGCAGCATCCTTATAGACACTACCGCAGACAATGCAAAGCAAAGTTTCATCTAGATTTCTTTGTGGAATTGAAGGTTGATACCGCTTGCTGTAATGTGACTGTGATTGTGTCTCATAGGGCTTGCTTATGCTATGTACTTTCATATGAACAGTTAGGCTAGACGCTTGTGTAAATGACTTTTCGCAAATTTTGCACTGGAATGGTTTCTCCCCAGTATGTATTCGCATATGAATGTTCAAACTTCCAGATTGTGTAAATGATCTTTCACATATAGAACATGTAAAAGGTTTTTCTCCCATGTGAGCCTTCATGTGTTGTACTAATTCGCTAGAACTTTTATATGCAGCACGACAAATCGAGCACTGATAGACTAAATCATAAGAGTGTAGACGCATATGTTCGGACAGGAGACTAGCTTGTTTAAAAACTTTATCACATTCAGTGCATGGATGCGTTTCGTCATCTGTATGTGATTTTATGTGAAGTAGCAAACTGCTGGTATTGACGAAACCTTTATCGCAGAGATGACATTGATGAGGTTTTTTTACCGAATGTGATCTTGTGTGAACCATTAAACTGCTTGATTGTGTAAAGGCTTTTGGACAAAGTTCGCATTTGTAAGGTTTCTCCCCGCTGTGAATACGTATATGAGTATTAAGGCTTCCAATGTGTGTGAATGTCTTTTCACATATCGAACATTGAAAAGGTTTGTTTGTGATGTGTGAGCGTACGTGCTTAGCTAGATCACCAGCATTTGGAAATGATGCCTCGCAGTGGGAGCACTGAAATGACATTCCTCCCAACTGAGCAATTTGTTCTGAAGATGAACTAAAATTTTTTCTTGGTTCACTTTTTACGGTCAAAATGGATAAAGGCTCTTCTTTTATTGGCATATTTATTATTGAGTTATTTGAGTTCTCATCATCTTCCATTGCTGTGTAAGTAGTGGAAGAAGTAAAAACTTCCATTTCTTCATTATCTTCATCATCATCATCTTCTTCGTCATCTTCATCGTCATCATCGTCGTCATCATCATCGTCATCGTCATCGTCATCGTGGTCAGAATCGTCATTTAAATCAATAAGATCACATACTGGTTCCATAACTTTAGAATAATCAAACGGCTCGTCTTCGCTGTCAGTCATTTCTTCATTTTGATCATTGACATCATCCGTATTCACTTGTACGTCTACATGGCATGTGTTCATATGTTGGTACAAATATCGAGGGTTGTCAAAAAATGCTCTGCAGCACATGCAATGAAATGTTAAATCTGGTTGAGCCCTTGGACATGGCTGTTCTTTTCTACCATTTATTATTGGCGTTATTGTAAGTGATAGATTTAAGTTGGGGTTTTCCATTTTTTTTTTATATTCGTATTTCACTTTTAAAACTTAACAAACAGTTTGACCACTGATGGCATGTAACTTCAATCTTTTTGTTTTTTGTTTCTTTAACAATAACTTTACAAAAAAATGCTTTCTTAACTCGTATACGTTACATTAGCTTAGATATAGGGTTTAATTAAGAAACAAATAGTTTCACGTTAATTTTTTTTGCCAAATTTTCTGGTGTAGCCACCCCTAAGAAAGAAACCCTCGATTTTGACGAAAATTCACAAAGTCTGCGCAAAAGCCAAAGACAGTGAAATCATACACAAATTTTTATTACATCGTGTACTTACCCTTGCTCCAATGAATCGAGCCTCCAATAATTCCTGCTTACGGGAGTCTAATGCGGCTTGGAAGTGTTCCATTTTAACCGCAGCACCTAATCAAAGTAGAATTAAAAAAATCGATTACATAATTGTGAATCTGGTGATTGAATAAATTTATTTCAAGTTAGGATAGGTGTTTTTTTGGTCGTGTGTATGTACTTTAATTAAAAACATCGTATAAATTGTTTTTTTTTTTCGGTAGAAACTGAAGATGCAAGCAAAGAAAGATAAAACATTTGTGTTTTAAATTGATTACGATCGTAGAGTTTAATTTTTACCAGATAAACTGATTTAAAATGAACATAACTATGAGTCAGCTGCAAACTCGTAGACCTATGATTACTCAATTGATTTTTTAACGAATTTATGTTTTGGAACAATTGACTATGCAGATTACTCGACACAGTTGAAGAAAAGTTAATAAAATGAGATGTCAGTGTAGAAATAATGTACATAATAGGTGCATGCCTACAACATTTTTAATTGCAATTATGAAAACCCATAGTTTATCGTTGCATCACGAAATCGATGTAAGTCCAAGGGACATGGGTGCATAGCTCTCCAAGAAAGAGCATCGCGAAATAATTGATCACCAAATACATCCATTTTTTTTTTTTAATCATGTTCTTGGTGTATTGCTCACATCTGGAATAAACTAACCCTAGCTGACAATGCAAAATAACAGAACGAAAATAAGCAACCCTGAAACCAATTCTATTAACTCACCTTTTTTTCTCACTATACTCATTTATAAATGACGCCAATCAGAAATGTAAATCATACATTATCGCAACTCAAAGTTTGTTTTCTTTTCCTTTTTTTGCAATTGTTTCTTAATTTTTTATGTCTACACTTGCTGTATGTAATAATAATTATGTATTACCGCATTTATTTACGAGTGCTACATTCGCAAATCTCACTTTTTATTTAGATTTGCACAATAATAAATGCTGCGATGTGTTTTATTGTCTTAATTTTGTTTTATAAGAAAAAAAAATATAAATAACTTTTTGAACAATGTTAAAAATAAGTTTGCAACCGAATTAACAAAAAAAAAAAGTCTATTTAAAGATTTAATAAACTACTTTTCACGTTTTTGTTTTAATAAAAGTCTATTGTTAACTTACAACACAAATAATTTCTGATTTTGTTTATTTACTTGTCGCTGTTCGTGTTTAGTGACTGGCAGAAGTGCAAAAATCAGCTCAGGGAGAAATTCTCGAATCGCATAGTAAAAATTCGAGAGAGAGCTGTCAAAAAAAATTGGATTTTTTTTTTTCTGTTTCAGCATTTCCGTATTTCCATTGATAAAGATTAGTTTAGAACGAATTTTACTAAGTGAAAAATTACGTTTCTGACCAAATAAAGGTCGAAATTAATCCTTTAAATCATCAAAGTTCATATGTTAATTCACGACGAAACAAAAATTGATGATGGTTCAACGCAAGGTTTTTGTTTTCTCTTTATCTCAACATGGCGACCGACGTACGACACCCAAATACAATATTTTTTAATCCTTTTGAGAGGTTTTCCTTTTTGTCCTTTACTCACTCGATTCCAATGCGTTTAATCAAAAATTTGTCTTTTATTTTCGATTTTATTAACGAACGATTTATTTGTAGAAACAGCCGAACCGCAGGAGGAAATTCACACGATTTTAAAGCAAAACTACAAAGTCTGAAAAATTAATATTTTAACATGGTGGTTAATCAAATGTAAGCACGGTTATTCGAGCAGGAAAGAGACATCCGACTTAAAAGAAAGTAATAAACTCTTGAGAGCGCAGAAGAAAAAACAAAACAACACACCTTCCCGGCAAAACGTTTTGTTGTTTTAGTTATTTTTTCTTATGGGAAAACGTGTTTCGCTCATTCACTTTGGACCGGTATGGGCTTATTATATTGTTGTCCTTTTCTCAAACCGGCTGACAATAAACTAGATTTTTTTTTTTTATTTTGTAATTGCTGAGTTTATTAGTTTATCTAAAAATTAACTTGAATTTCAATGAAGACGAACTAACGCAATTTTATCGATCAAAAGTCTGATAATCTGGAGATAGCTTCTTGGACAAAATGACGGTAATTTAATGAAAGAAAAAGAATGAATCGTTCAAAGTCCGGCCGGTTAACAGGAAAAGGAGTATGTTGGTAAGGTAGTTTAAAAGGAAATGTAGGTGTAGTGTGCGTGAGGTAGTTTACATTTTAAGTGAGCGAATCGGTTCTTGTGAAGCGATTTCAAGTGAGAGATAATTTCCACTATAAAATGATGCCAGATCAAATACTTTTAAATTAATTTTGTGTATTAATTTGAATATTGTATATTTATTTAGGGCTTCGGCAATTCCGGGGAAAAAAAAATTCTACATGAACATTTTAAACATAGTGTTCCAATATATTATAGTTATAGTATTATATTCTTTATTTATTAGTTTCCACCAGTACCACAGGGTAAATAAAGAAATTTTTAAATATTTGTTGGATTTGCTCTCGGAAAATCTTTCCACATCCAAGAAATCATTTACCGTTCCTCCCATCCTCAAGCTGAGTGCATGCCTGCGTTTTTTTTTTTTTTTGCAGAAGGTGGTTACCAAACAGGAGTGGGAAAGGATCATAAGATGTTGCGCAGACATTATTCTCCGAGATACTTTTAAATGTCCTAACAATTTTTGAGACGAAGCTGTGCCCGTCCTTTCCGAATCGGAACGAGGTCCAGCTAATCACCGATGATCTGGTATCTAGGCGAATAATCTGGCCAAGTTTGATTTCTCTAAAGAATGAATGAGTGCATTCTCTACATTGCGAGATCTACTCATTGCGGTACCAGTATTGGCAGCTTATAACGCAAAACAGAACTTCACTGTGATCCCAGTACTTGCGGCTTTGGATCGGTGGTGATGCAACTCCCACGGGATGGAAAGTTTCACCCAGTCGCTTATTTTTCAAAATCTAAATCTATTGCCGAGTGGAAATATCATAACTTCAAGTTGGAAACCTTTGCAATGATTTATTCACTTCGACGGTTTCGCGTGTATTTAGAAGGTATTCCATTTAAAATCATCACTGACTGCAATTCACATACAATGACCCTAAGTAAGAAACATGTAAATCGACAGATGGCTCGATGGACATTGGAGTTGGAAGGGGCTCTGTGGGACATGCTGATGCATTGAGCCCATGTTTCCCAAATGAAGACCAAAATCGTCAGCATGAAGATGTTACGAATATGTGCCATCTCCTAGTCGCTGTTGATGATGATGACATAGACTTTCAAATCCAGGTGACTCAAAATCGCGACAAAAGAATAGTGGCAATGCTAGCAAAATTAGAAACGTGTGTAGCTGATGAGTTTGAGTTGCATGATAGCTTGGTTTCCGTAATGATGACTCGGTCGTTTGCTTTTATACTCGTATGTGGCAAGCAAAATGAAGACAATCAGCGCATTCCGAATTCTAGTCACTGAAATATCAGTCATAGATGAACTAATTTAGATGGCAAACTCTACTAACGCTTTTGCAAACCCTTAACCCTCGCCAGACGCACTGTAAGAGAATTACCATACATTTCTATAACCTGCCAGAATGGTAAAGTTGCAAAAATGAGAGCAATTTGCAAGAAAGTTCACTATGTTGTTTAATGTGGATGACGTTTTTTATGTAAAATGGACGGGTTTTTTATAAGATGGAAAAGAAATTGACATTGATGACAATTCGCACGTATATAGTCACAGATAGATAGAGGCGATCAGTGGAAAGCTGGTTTTGGTTTTCCAATATCTGGAAAGTTTGCCATCCAAGACATTAGGTGTTCGAGGGTGTCAATTGATTGACTGATATTAGTACCACCTATGAGTTTTATCGCACGGTTTTGAATATATCTATCTAGGAGGTGCAGAGATATTTTAGGAGCTCCTGACCAGATGTGGACATGGTACTCCAATTTTGAGCAGTAGAATGCCTTATATATGTGGGCCAGATCAGAGGAGGTGAAATATTTTTTACAACGCTTGAGGAAACCTAGACATTTCGCACTATTTTTGCCAACATCGAATATGTGGTCATCCCAACATAAGTAGCCACTGACACACATACCGAGAATGGAAAGTTTTACGGTTACAACAATGTAAGTGCTACTCATGGATAATGGCTGGGTACTTAAGTTTCGCTTTAATGACAGCAGACAGCATTGAGTTGATAATTCCCCAATTGGTTATGCTTTTAATATCGAAATTTAAAGAGCTACGCCGCGGTTCCCGTTCTACAGCCGCAGAGTCCGGGAACGAATATGAAAAGCGAAGAGTACTGTCATCAGGAACGGAATAGCAGACAAGAGATCATTAATGAAAATTAAAAAAGTGTCGGAGACAGAACGGGGCCCTGGGGCACACCAGCATTTATCAGAGTGATGTGAGAGGTGTGGAGGGGGGGGTTAAACTGTGTTACACCAAGTGCCAAAAGTGCTGGTCTATACTTACAGACATGGACGTATGCAGAAAAGTGTCATAATTCACTTACAGTGTGTCTGTGTGAGGGTTAAGAGTTTCCAAAAGTATTAGTAGAGTTTTTCAACTAAGTTAGTTCACCTATGCATAACCGAAGAAACCGATTCCTTTTAACACAATTCACATGGATGATTTTAGTCCATTACCATCAATCGCATCTAATCGGAAGCATATATCATTGATGCATTTAGTAAATTTGTTCCCCTTTATCCGACCAATTCCACCAGTTCAAAAGAAGTATGCTGTGCATTGGATAAATATTTTATTTACTACAGTCGCCCAAAACGCGTAATGTCTGAGAGAGGCACTTGTTTCACTTCTCGCGAATTTGAAAATTTTCTACGGGCTCATATTGTAGTATAGGTAATGCTAAAGTCCACACAAACAAATGGTCAGGCAGAACGAGTAAATCTAGTACTTGAGGCAATGTTGAGCAAATTATCGGAACCAGTACTACATGCGGATTGGTCATCAAAGCTGTCTCAAGTTGAATACGCTATTAATAATACTATTTACAGTACTACCAATCAAACGCTAAGCAAATTATTGTTCGGTGTGGACTAACGTGGAAGTATTATTGACGAGCTTACTGAATATTTGGAAGACAAATCTAGCGGTAATACAAATCGCAGCTTACACAAAGAACGACAAGAAGTTTTAGGTCCTATCGAAGGGTCGCAGGGATGTATTGTAGTTTACAGTATTTTCTAAAGAATAGTCGACCCGTGAAAACATATTCTATTGGTGATTTCTTGTTATATTGCATGTCGATAAAACTGCCGGAGTTAATAAAAAATGTATACAAAAATACCACGGCCCTTATGTTATGTACAAAGGGCTGCCTAATGATCGCTACGTGATAAGAGATATTGAAAATTGTCATTTGAGTCAATTGCCGTATAATGCAATTTTTGGGGTTAATAAAATTAGGAATTGGTAAGCACCAAGAAATCTAATTACCGTAATTTAAAGTTTATGGAATCTTTAAGAGTAATTCAATTTTAGTAGTTTTATACTACATATGTATATTACTTTGATTGAGGTCAATCAATATCGTGAGTTTGGCCGAGTTGTAATAGTTTTCTTTGTGTTATTTAACGCCATCGGCTATTTGCTAGTTATAAGTCAATTCTAGATTTTAATACTGGTAATTTGCAGGCAAAGGAAATCATCTTTTGTTTTTTCCTGCTTTCGTAAAGATTGCATACCATACATAGCGTTTTTTAGCATTGATGCAAACGGGCCTGAAAATTACCCGAACAGTTTTTCTCTTGAAGCGCCCGAGAGCATTATTGATATTAATATGTTATGCAAACAATGATAAAAAAAAAGCGGAGAGTATAGGCTTGAATTTCTTGTATTTTCTCTAGGATCTGTAATCCTAAGCCGCAGGCGTCCGCACAAGAAGACAGACAAGATTTTATAGCGATGTTTAGGAATCACCCTGTTTGCGGATTAGGTAAAGATTCTTTGGTTGTAATTTTCAGGCATACTTTCTTCTGATCAAATCTTGAAAATGAGCTTTTTTATGCTGTCTACGAAGTCATACCCTCGGCACCAATTGTGACACTACTACTAAATTTGCCTGCTTATTATTTATCTGTCTGGATCTTTTGTGCTTGATACGTTCTTTTCACCTTTTGTAAATTTTTCAAGCGTTGTTCTTGGAGTAGCACTTTTACATTTCCGGGAACACATGTTTCTTATGCTCTATCTTTTTGCTTTGGAGAAGGAGATATTCTTTCCTAATTTTTTGTTTTCTATACAGCAACGCTTCGCAGATGAATGGCTTTGCTGCATGTACTTGCCTGCACTCTCCAATAAAAGATTTTATGAGGGTAGTTGGGTGAAATTTAGCTCATTATTTGTAGCCTTCCTGACGGCTTTCAGATAGGTTGCGAGGAATACGATCGGAAAAGATTCCGGTGGTTTGTTGTGCCTGCAGTCGTTACACGTTAAATCGTTGTTGTGGCCTTTACAATGTTCGCAGTTCCTCACGCCAATCGCAAAATTATTAATTTGCTAAAATATTTTAGCTGATTAGATGGCCGCTATGATCCTTTGTGAATGTCCAGATGACGTAACCGGCTATAGGCTTAATCAGTAAGCCTAAGTCTACTATTTTCATCTACGCTATGAGTTCAAACTGTACCCCAAAGATGATATCCTTTGCTGGTTTGGCCGACGGACAAGTGTGGTTTTAACCAGCATCTTACCCGTAGATTCGTTTTAATGAAATTAAACTCAGGAGGAGATCAGAAAAATGTTGGGAAAATTTTCATACTGGTGTGCCTCAGGTTCGGGTACTTTTTGATACTTTAGGGCCATAGCCGGTTACGGTCATCTGTAGTGGTAATGAATAAGGCAATTAAATACACTGATTCATTTCATAATGCCCTTCACTTGGCTGGACACGATCGCGTATTTCTCATTTTATTGCAAAATGGAACAGATTAGTTGCTATCAACTCCAAATAATGTCTTCATTTTTAGCCCGGCACTGGCTTACAAGACATACCGATTACCTAGCATACAGTGTGGAAGTTTTATGCTTCCAGTTTATTGAAAATAAAATCTTTCAAATTTAAGTGTGTACGGCAACAAATGAGGTATCGTTTTTATGAGTACTTTAATTGTTCCAAAGTTTTTTTTTTAAACTTAAAATTTTGATTTTTCATAATTTTTTTCAGAAAAATATGTAATTAATCTCTACTTTTTGCAACTTTGAAACGTATGCCTAGTATTTAAAAATAAAAATAAAAATCATCTCAAGTCAATAGTTTTCAAGATACGACCCAACTTGTTCAAATTATGGCACTCAGAAATTGAATATTTTTTTTACAACACATCTATAAAATTAACAGTTAACAACTGCTTTGGAATTTCGTTCCCGTAAAATAAGTTTATTATTGCGGAAAGTAATTAAAAAAAAAAATTCTTTTAAAAAGGTTAATTTAATGACCCTTAAAACGTGAAAAAGGAATCAATCCAGTAGGTAACGCGCATTTTTTTAGGTGAAAAAAAAATACAGGTCCTTTTTCTGAAAGACCCTATCGGCTAACTCCAAGGGTTAATTCGAATTTATACCTGGAATTTTCGCGAGAACTATTCTGTGGCCTCAAAAGTCTCCGAACTTGATCCCAATGGGCTTTTATTTATGGGGATAGATGAATGACATTGTTTACTCATCAGAAATAACAATACTTTATGAGTTGACCCATAGGATTGACGAGGCAGTTGCGAAAGGCTGAGAACAATTAGAAAGAGTGGACACTGTTAGAGTCTTTCAAAGACGATGTGTGGCGTTCATACAAAGCAATGGTTTCGACTTTGAACAATTGAAATGACACAAAGTTTGATGAAAAATAAAAAAAAAAAAAAACAAAAATGTGCAATCAATATTTGTATTTTTTTTTCCTAAAATTTTTAATTTAGTGTTTTAACTGGGGTCTTGAAAAACACTAACTTGAGATGAAATGACCTGAATTCTTTTTTAGTTTGTATTGTAGATATGTAAGTACTAGATTCACGTTTCAAAGTTGCAAAAAGTGTGGCTTAATTACGTATTTTTCCGAAAAAAAATTATGAAGTTTTTTTTAGAAAAAATTAAGTATTGATCTTTAATAACTTTTCACATTTTAATTTTAGGGCAGATTTTACTTTGTGCGAGGGGACGAAAGTCCTCACCAACAACGTCGTGTTCACATTTTCATGGTGTTGAAAGATTTTTGACAAGCGGAATACTTGAATCGGAACATTTTTAATTTTTAAATTTGAGCAGTTGCCCTGAAACAAACTTGTTTCCTCTTTTATACACTTCTTTGCTCTCAACGATCAAAACTAAAATAAAAAATATGTCAAAAATGGAACGATATGGAAAAAAAACGATGTGCTTTACCCGAAAATCCACTTTAGAAATGTATTTCCGATGCAAGTAACCCTTCTTCTTCCCACTTCAATAAAAAGCGTTCCCTCCCTTTCGGACAATCTTCCTGCCCCCGCCACTTTGAAACAATTAAAGTACTCATAATCACAAGTGCAGCGATACCGCATTTGTTACCATACACACATAAATTTAAAAAATGTTATTTTTAGTAAGAGTCAAAACAGGACAGCATAAGACTCGGTGAGCGTGCTTTACCGGCAGTCCCACCCATACGATTGTTTCCCCAAAATATGTCAAAAATCTACCTTAAAGTTTTCGACACATTATTCGGAACACCCTGTATATAAAGAGTTGCCTTTAATCTCTTTGTTCCAGAAAACTTTTCACACATAAAATGTCCCGACCAATGTGTAATTTGTGCAGACTATTGACAAAATGATGGTTAACAGAAAGAAATGGTTACTACCCTAACTCGATTTGAATTTATTGCAATTACAATTCGCAAGAATGACTGCATTGCTGCGATTTCAATAAATTGATGCAGAAAATTTCATGTTATTTTTTGAATCACGGGAACCACCTTCCAGTAACAGGACAACGAAATTATCAAGAAATCTGCTTTATGCATTTTAAGTCACCAAAAACATGTTCTGGGGACAATTTCGTTTCAAACCGCTGCTCAATCGGCGAATTGATAGAACCAATTTACTGTTAAGGATAGTTTCTGGTTGTAGTTCATATTCCAAAATTCGTGTCAAAATCCACTCCTAACTATTGTTATTTTACAAGAAATCTTAACCGGCAGCTAATTTTGTTAAGTATTCAGACTCAATCCTCAAACCAAATATATGTACTCGTATATAATAATTACTTTTATTATTTAGAATTAATTCATTTTATTTAAAATAAATTTACTTGAAATTTAGTTAAATTTAACGAAAACAAATGATAATTAATCGGTTATGATGAAAAAAAAAGTTCGTGTAGACATCGATTTGTTCTTTCATTTTATTTTCTTTCAAAGAACAATCAACTTACTTCTCCTCGCACCATTCGTTTTCTTTGCGAACTTGCTCCTCCTCTGCAGCAGTAAAATCATTCTTAATATTGAATGTCTTCCTTATTTCTTCTGGGGTTTTGCCCTTAATCATGTTAGCTACAGTTTTGCATGTGACATCGAGCAGACCTTTGATGTCCAAGTAATTAGCTGCCAAAATCAATTCGAACAAAGTTCCTTGATCAACTTTTAGAAAATCTGCATCCCAAGACGAAATGTCGTCGGTACGCTTTTCTTTGTTCTCATCATCCTCTGTGGGCTGGGGATCATCCTTGTGATAGTTAGCCCAGTGTAGAACTTTACGCAAAATTGCCGAATTTACATTTGGAAGGGGGACAAGTGCATCTTCGCCATCTTCCAAACAGCAATCCTCTAACATTGTTTTGATAGTGCCGGAGCACTTGGCGATTTGGACGTCGGTGTCGAAGCCTTCGCCATCAGAAGATTGCAACTTAATGTTGGGCATGTCTTGTGTTTATTTTCGCCAAAAATCACTGCAATTAAAACAAAAGTTGAGGATTTACCACAGACATTATTCTTGTACACAAATAATGGCGGAAGCACTATTTTTTTTTTTCAATAGATTTGCCTTTAAAAAGTATCGAGTGGCATTACCTTGAAATTTACGGAAAATTTATATTATATATATGCAATATTTTTTCTAAGAAAGTACAAATTTAGCTTTTTATCCGAACGAATTTCCGACAAATTTCAGAGAAGAATGATAAGCTACAAGAAAGTAATTTTTCATGAGAATATTTTGTCGTTAGGTTGGCTTTTCTGTAAATGTGTTATGCCAAATCACATAGAAAATCTAAATTGTCATTATGGTGGAAATGGAAGCAAAGAATTTTATTAACATATACAATATTTATTCTTATAAAACACTTATAAATATCGATAAATTTTATTTTAATATAGCGAAACCACAAATAATAAAGAATTATGTGTTACGGAAAAATAGTCCAAGGATAGATGAGATAAAATTTTTGTTCTTCTTAAATAGGGGAACCTTTATTTAATACCAAAAACATGTGCATTAGGTCAAAAAGATAAGTGTTAATTTTAAAATTAGCTTAAAAATGAGTACTTATAGACGAATATTATTCATTTAATTGTGTGAGTATTCGGAACATAATGTCATCAATTTTCCTTTTAGGACAGTCGATATAAATTGGAAGTGTGAGGGAAATTACATTGTGGTTGGTATTATAGTTGTTGAGAGGATGGGTATCCATCTTGGACCAGATAAAGTTTAAGTCGCCATGTCGCTTAAGGGGAAATAATAAGCGTTATTTTGAAAATAAGGCAGAGATGGAGTGCATTTTTAGTACATTAAAGAGTAATGCTGCCTGTGTATGGGGAAAATAGTGTAGTGTATATATCTGCGATGATAGAAAATGGAGTTGTTACTACTTCGTGATGACATATATGTGGAAAGAAGATAGCCTTACATTTTGTTATTAATAGTCAAAGCAATTGCATACGTGTAACATAATTCGTTTTTCCACTACCACTTGAGTCTCGGCCATCCACCCACTCTACATTTTCGGTAAACGAAGAAGCATGTGATTTGAGTAGTTTGGTAAATTTAAAAGTTTTCCAATTATATTCTCAATGTTTCGCACATTTTAATTGGCTTGGAGAATAGTTATTTGTTTAAACTGATTTTAAAAGATTTAAATTATATTGATAATTTCATCGACCTGGATAGCAATATTATTGTGGTATAAAAAGATCGAGGCAATAGAAAGTATAAAAACAACATTTATCATGATTTATTAAATTGGTTTTAGATTAATGAAAATGCAAAATATGAGCGTAAATTAGCTTCAAGTTGACCTGAAAAATAGGTGCCTAATGATCAGCGGGTCAAAAAAGATTATTATCAAAACAATACTTCAATATGACAATGAGCAAGGAGAAAGTACATCTCTTCAAACTCAATACAGTGAGATTTTAAATCCGACTTCTGAGCCAGCTGGTATAAACGTTGAAGAAGACCAGAATGTACATACTATATCTGAGGTTAATACACCTACCGACGAAGTAGGCAATTATTAAAACGGAAAAAGCTATTATCGGAAAAAAACGAATAATATTCAAAAAGGAGTATGACGTTATCGAAAAAGTAAGATGTTTAGAGTCAGTCCGTTTACCGAGGAGCACAGATAGATAGACAAATTGCAGACGCACTTGATAAAAAAAGCCCAATCAAAGAAAAAATCTAGGCGCGATGTGAAGTACGCAAAAGCCCGAAAATATAATGTCGGTGGTCTAGTTATGTCCAAAACCGATGTTGTAAACTTATCTGGTACTTCACGTAAACTGGAACCAAATATTGCGGATTCTACGCAGCGGTAGCTGTACTTCCTCACGGTCGTGATTCAGTGGCCGATATGCTATTTGCTCAGGGATACCAAAAATCTTATTCAGCAGTATGGTTAAAGCGTTGGATAGTATTTGATAAGAAACTCGGCGAGGGCGTAAATCTAATCGTAGAGGACATTGGCATTTAGTTCCTCGAAGAGAGAGGATGTCTATGAAAATAGAATAATTTCTAAAATATTTGTTTAGTTTCATTTAACAGTATATCGAGAATTTTTATGGACGTTAAAATGCAAAATTTGTGGTATAGCTATGAGAATTGTTCGCTTAGACATTATTTTTGGAGAAGAGAGCAATTGCAACCGATGAATCCCTTCAATTAGCGCAGCCTTATACAAACTGCTGTCATCTATTCAATCTAAGATGGTTCCCTTCCATTCGTGTACGTCAATAAGGCGAAGACTTCCTCTATGACCAAACTATGTTGATTAACATCCTTTTTGTTCAATAACTTATTTGAAATCGCGGGGTCCGGTGGAGAAAGATGTTACCGACCCATCAACCTCCATGATTTTCCGATGACTCACTAAATTTCGGAAGGGTAGTTTATTCTGTGGAACGTCGAACGAAAACTTTTTCATTTCCAGTTAATAATGCTTGTTTTTCGAGTCGTTTCTTCCTATTTTACGGAATAAGTAGCAGTTTCATTTCAACAAGTCCGCTGCTGCCGGTCTCACTAAATCACTGACAGTATGGAGTTCAGTTTTAGAAATATCAAGTTTCTGGGACATATATCCCTCGGATTTACTCCTTCTACATAAGTCTGTTCATCTCAGCATACGCATCATAGTGTTTAGTTTTTAGTTTAGTTTATTTATTCAGTTTTCATTTTCAACTTAAAATAAGAACAATTACAATTTTTAAGGAATAAATAATAGCTATCATTCCGTAACTAGGAAGTTAGTGTTGAATGGTACATTTGTAAATTAAAATTTCCACTAATAATAAACTGTAAATTGTTGTGGGATGGCAATCAGTCATAGTATATAATACATAGTATATCAATGTTTGAGAGAGAAGAAAGCAAAAGGATAGCGAGAAAATGATACATATTCTATTAATAATAAATTTTCAACAATAGTTATCAATGCAATTTAAGTCAATCCAGTCTTTCACCATTTTGAAGAAAGATTTAAAATTAAGACTTTGCCTTATAGACAGAGGTAATTTATTGAACGACTTAGGGGCTGCGACAGTATAAAAGTTAGAGAAATGAGTTTTGTGAGCAATGGGTACAGTGACCAGGTGCATGTTGTTTATTCTCAGGTTATATAATTGCGGGTTTCTGCTGGGAATATTGCCACTGCGTTCAATACGAAAAGTAATCTTTTAAGAATACTACAATATCACTATGTTTGAAAACAGTTAGTTATTTAAAAATATATAGTGTGTAACTCTTTAAATAAATCCTTTGTATATGAAATTGCACCTCATATTTTTACAAAACAATTTTTAAAAAAAATCGTTAAATTCGAAAAAGTGAAGGTTTCTTAGAACTTCATATAAGTAAACAACACAGGATACTACATGTTACCACAATGATCTGGGTTAAAATCCCTGTAAGTGGGTTGGTTAAGAAAATAGGCACGATCAATAAAACAGTGGTAAACTTATTAAGGAATTTATGGACATTTTATTTAATTTAAGACATTTATGGGAAGTTTTCCAGAACCCTACTTATACGTCAGCAGGCGATTGAAACATTAACATAGGTATGCACTATAAAGGTTAAGGTTGAACAAAAAAGCAAACTCAGGAGAATGCTTACACACGCCTTAAAGCAATTTCCCACCATAACAACGGGTTTAGGTGAACATCCGTCAAGCATGGGAACACCTTTTCGCTGACACTGCATCTGGTTAGGTTTAGGTTTTTAGCTGTAAGGTAATCTTAAGTGAACCTTGTAAGAAAACGGTCGGAAATAAGTAAAAGAGAAAAATATATTTTTTTAAAGAATTTATAGTTAAATAGTTTAATTTAAACAATTCACGCTCTAACGAGCGTATTCATAGACAGATGATCACACGTACATATTTGATGCAGTAAAAAGTCGTTAATGCAAAGGTGAAAATCTGACAAGTTTTCTAACAAGTTTAGTTCGCTTAAGAGTTTTACTGTCACATCCACAAAATACTCTTCATCTAAATTCGAATTTTGTTATTACTTTAATTACTTTATGCATCAGGTTGGCATTGAAGACAAAGTGAGCATGACACAGGTTTACGAATGACATTTTTGGACAGGTGTATACCAACAAATAACGCAAAGGTTCATCTACAAATGCATTCCCTCCGAGATACAGAGCAAAATAAAGCCTTACGTCACACTGTTCATCTCCTATTGAACATTTTGTATTTGTAATATGTTATATGCTTGCCTTATCACAAGCAGTGTCGTCGAATTCCTACGATATTTATGAGTATTTAAATGTCTAAAAGGAACTTTAGTTCTAGTTGCTCAAGACCAAAAGTATATATTTTTTTAAACACAACATTTATGCTCTTTCTCTTCTTGTAACCAACAAATTGGTACTCATACCTTATATTTCAACACAAAAAAAGGTACCAGTTGACTTGAGAAAAAACCCCAAAATCAGACATTTTTCAGCATATATTATGTGGTTTTTTTACCGATGCATTAGAAATCTTTTTATCTTAAATATCGTTATACGATTATATTAAGCGAGAGAAATAAAAATTGTTTGGAAAGGGTTGATTTTATGATTGAAATACTAAAGAGAGTACTTTGAAAGGACTACACTAATGCCTGGATATTCATTAAGACATTTTCCGGGATCAACGAGGAAAACGGCGAGAAAACATAGAAATCGTGCTAGGTTGCAAGTTCAAAGCTACGTTAAAATTTTAAAAAATGTTAAAAATTATCCAAACAGCCTCAGATAAGTAAGCAGACATTTTAATTCAAGTGAGATGGACTCATGTCTGGGGAGTTCTACATTCAAAAGGCATCCATACATCCATTTCCTACAGAATGCGCAATCCTGAGACTCCGAGTCTCTCTTTGGATGAAACCTATTTGCCCGATTTTTGCAAATGGATGGGTCTCACTTCACCATCACTCACTAATTTCCAGAATTTGGACTCCTGGTCGGAAAGTAATCCGCTTTTCACGAAACAGAGATCTCAATGTATGGATAAATATATTGGATAACAAACTTGTCGGCTTCTTCTAAGGCTTAATATCGATTCTTTTTTCTTTTTCAGATTCTGCTTACTTCAGGTACCATAACTATTAGATGCTAAATAAGAAAAGTCACTGTCTATGAGCAGGATGGGGCCACCGCAAACTATGGCCCTACGTAGGTAGGGTTCTTATTTATATTTACCAATCAGAAATAAAAACGTTGGATGACTTGAACCATAGAATTGATGATGTGGATGCGAAAATGGGAAAGTTAAAAGAAATGTATGATATATTAATTTGGAATTCCTTCCTGACATTACATTTTTTTACAAAAATGAGTACAAAGAAACCCCAATTGCCATCACGCACGTATACGGTATATCTCATAAAATTTGTTTTCCAAATATGTCAATATATCGCCCCCAACAATTCCCGATACTTTATCAGAAACGCATAAACTTTATCAAAAATGGATGAAGGTAATTTTGGCTGTTTTGAAAGGCAAATTCCTCGGGTGATTTTCGGTCTCGTTTACATTGACCGTGAGTGGAGGAGGACATTCCACGGACTGTACAACGACATCGACTTAGCCAGAAGACTGAAGGTCCAACGACCGAGGTGGCTGGGTCATGTAGAGCGAATGAACACCAATGTTCCGGTCCAAAAAATCTTCGAATCCGCCCCGGGCTAACAGCGCACTCAGGTGCAAGTGCAAGGGGACCCCAACCAACTTACCGTGTGAAACTGGAAGCAACTGGCTGGAGACACCTGTTGGTTGAGGCCCATCTCCACCCCTACCTTAATAAGTAAGTAAGTATTCACAAACAAAGCTTAGGTGTACTAAAAAAGAAAATAATAATTTTTTTTAGATCGTTGAGTATTGAGCGCAAACAAATACATACGTGAAAAGTTGTTTCAATAGACGTTAGGTAATATGAACATTATTATTATTATATGTTATTTGTAAACCCATTAAGAGTAAGAAAATTCATAGTTTAGTGTTAGTGGATTATCTATGAACAATATAAAACATTCCGGCGATGTATACCTACAGTTCGAGTTCATTATTTGTCTATATAGCAATGTTTAATAATTAGCAAGATTTTATCAAGGTTTGTTTCATATCCAGCTAATTCAAGTCATTGCAACTGGAAGTTAAAAAGTTCGTTGGTGGTCATTTTACAAATAAACGTGGATGCCTCCCACACATCCATTTTGGCAATCAACTCTCAACTTTCCACAATCTGCAATGGTAGTTTTGACACCATAATATTCAAACGTTGATGTTACATAAAAAATAAAATTATTTTCTTGAAACCGTGTATCTTTGCCTAAAATTCTATAC
The DNA here is from genome assembly GCA_963966105.1 of Volucella zonaria. Classification (NCBI taxonomy): domain Eukaryota; kingdom Metazoa; phylum Arthropoda; class Insecta; order Diptera; family Syrphidae; genus Volucella; species Volucella zonaria. The sequence continues at coordinate 165,495,955 of OZ014532.1, forward strand.
TGAAAATAACCCAGAGCTGTTATGTTATGTTTACTGGTCTATTCCATACGCAAAAATATAATATCAAGCATATTGTTCAGCTTTCACTAATGATCCGCTATCTTGGGGCATCAGACATATTAGATTTATAACAGTATCAGATATACTACAGTATATTTTCGGCAGAGTTACAATATAAATGTGTCCAAAATTTTGATAAAAAGATTTGTCCCGGGCAGAGAAAGTGAGCTAATAAAAGTATTGTAATGATAACTGATTTGAGTGTAAAAATTCTATTGGCTTAATTGTTTACAAATTCCATTAATTCTTATTACCCTATTATTTCAAGTTAAAACAAATGTAGGCAAGCGGTTTTGTGTTGTTGTTCTACCGATTTGAATTTATTATCAGCAATTCGTTAATAAATAAAATATAGTAATTATTTAGATTTAGGGGGTTTAGTTTTAACAATTTTTCTATAATCATTTACAACTTATGTAATAAGAAAAGGATAAGAAGCATAGAACGACATTTAATGCACAATATTTTAAAGCTATAAAAAGTTTCGAGAAAGGGTGTATCACTTCAGTTGAAGCAGAGTTTTTGCATGATTTCACATTTAGCAGAAAAACCGGAAATTAATCTTATCTTCCAATATAAACCGAAATAAATATTCTTTTGTGATTCCGTTGGAAATAAAATTAGTATTCGTACGTTGTTTTTATTTGATGTAATCAAAACCAAATTTAAACTCGCAGTTAATAACTGAAAATTTAAACAAAATTAATATTTAACTTTTCACAAAGATGTCTCTAGTGATTGCTTGGAATCATAACAAGTCGATCAAAAGTGCATACATAAAAATGAAAGAGACAAATGTTACATTTTTTGTACATCCATTTTCGAAATTGGGAAAAAAAATCATTGTAATTCATGTGCGAGCTTTTCGAGTGTTAAATTCTCTTCGTTAATGTGATAAAGTCGTGATAGAAAAACAAAAAAATACGTAAAATTCAAGCAAACTAAGAACATAGCATGTAATGCTTAAATAAACGATATAATATTGCAATGATGGAGACGTTGGAGCAAAAGATAGAGTTATTGCAAGTGGAGAAGTCGTAGGTCGCTGTCCCTAGAAAAAAAATTGCCGTAGACGCCATATTGGCATGAGCGCGTCAATACATAGTATGCTTTTCCCTTTTCTACGTGTGCTTAAAATGAACTCGATGTGTTGACAGAACATTTCCTGCTAACGCAAAAGTGAATTAGAGTAGATGCGACGGTAGTATAGCTTAGAATAAACATAAGACATTTCCTTTTCTAATATAAATCCTAAGAAGAATGGACATGTATTGAATTTCGAAATTTTCAGTTCTATGAGACTTCGACAAAAAAGAAAAAAGAGGAAAAAAAAACAATCGTGTATTTGGTGCCGTTGCAGTGTGAATATCGTTAGCTCGCTCATACTACGTCTTTTTCTTTCACACGGCTACTATCGTTAGGCACCGTCACTCTCTTCGCTTTGTCGCTATTGTCGATGAAAGAACTAGCAGCAGGGCAGCAGTAGCAGCAGCATAAGCAGTGTAATAAGAAAAAAGAAAAAAAAAAACCAATTGAGTATAAAGAACATCAAACTCTGGATCTCTGTTGTAGCGTTTTTACGTTTTACTCGGCATTAATCGCGATCGGATTTATCGTGTGTGTTCGAATTCGTTGTACGTTTATCTCAATATAATAAAGAAAAAATTATGGTTAGAACATTGTGCGGAACTAATGCTGAAAAGGTAAAATTGAACAGAATTTTTGGAAAATGGCTGAAAAGCCAGCGATAATCGAATGAAAAAAAATCCTCGAAGGGCGGTGAAAATTATGTGTTTCGTCGAGTATCTGCGGATGTGTGAGTGTGCATGGTGGATAAGGCGCAAGCGAAGTGAAACAATTTCGAAATTTGATTGAATATAGACGTCAAGTTTGCGATTTTTTTTGTTTTAATGGTTTCTTTGAATGCAGCTAATTTAATTGCCATGCATATGAATAAAGAAAATAAAGAAAAATAATTGAAACACTTCAGTTATTGTGTGGGCTGAGTTATGTGAGCAACATGATTTTTGTTTCTGTCATATTAATACAAAAATCATGGAGAAGAAAATAGGGAGAAAAAAGGCATTCGGCCATTTGTCGCCCGTACGTCTTTTATCCCTTTCACGATGTATCTGTTTGCTCGTCAATCACAGCACCCTCTTTTATAACAGCTGAGTACTTAATTAGTGTGTGTGAAAAAAAAAAAAACAATAATAAGTATTGGAAATTGTACCAGTATGTGTAGTGGCAAAAATGGAGAAGTGCAATGTGCGTGAGAATTCTTACTTCTGCCTTATTTATCTGCTATCCAGCTGACACAATTGGTGCTTATTGTAAAATTATATTGGAGAATTTAAAAGCAGTGCTCATGTTCACGTTAATTCATAATTTGTGCCTCTTGGGCCAACAATTTGCATGGATTTTGTACGTTCAAACCTACCTTATCTTTTTCTGCTGCATATTTTCGTAAGAGAGGTCGAATGGAAGAATGTATTTGTGTTAAGGGTTTTTTTTTTGCTTTTATTTGCAGAAAGCATGAATATGTGAGTATGTGTTTGAATACAAGGCTTTCTGCACAGGTGAAGCTTTTCTCTGGGACAGGCAAGCCAACATAATTCCATTTTACTTCACACTCGAAACTCATACTTGTCAATTAATTGTCAGAATCATGTGTTTGTTTTTTTTTTTCTGGGTTAATACGCATGTGCCTGTTTTCCAGACATTTTGTGTGTATTAAAGTTGAGAAGTTCTTAAAATGTGCGAAAGTGTAAATTCATGTACATATTGTATGCTTATTAAAGCGAAAAACCTGTGTGCGTTGGATAGCGATGCGAGTGTTTTCTTGCTGATAGAATGACAGATGATGGCCCTTGTTTGTTTGGTTTGGTGCAAGGCATTGCCAAGTATAAGATAATATACGATTACATAAAATATTTATAATTATATTTTAAGCCAATTGGTAGTTGTAAACCGGTTCTTTAGTTCCTCTTTATTTCTTCTATATCTACGAGTATATTCTAATATATGTTTTTTTTTTTTTTTTCTGTTTTTAGTAACTGGTAAGCAGAAATGGTTGTTGGTTCACATCACCATCGTCGAGGTGAAACTGGCAGCAGATACACTAATTACTCTTCAACAACACACCACTATTCGATGCCATCATCCGGTGGTGCAAGTAGTGGTGGCGGCACTGCTGCTACAAACAATGGCAGCAATGGTGGAAGTGGTTTCGCTGGAAACCATGGCCATGGTACATTTGGTCAAAATTTAACCAATAATAGTAACGGATATCATCTTGCGCTTGGGAATGGTATCAGTACGTCATATGCCAACTACCGCCTACATCAGTCGACTGGTATGACACCTAAAGAATTGTCAGAAAACGACGACTTGGCCACATCACTTGTGTTGGATCCACATTTGGGATTTCAAACGCACAAAATGAATATCAGATACCGTCCGTTAAAAATAAATCCCGAAGAATTGAAATCAATTGTATCGGAATTCATTAAAACGCAAAATTATGAGGTGGCTGTCAAAAGAATTTTTAACGGTCATTGGATACCCAGAAGTGTTAAGAACAAAAACAAGATGTCCATTAAGCGATTGCACGATCATGTACGTACACATAATGTATTAACTTTACTGTTTGTGTTGAACCCAAGGTTTACAGGGATAGGGATTTTTATTTTTTTTTTTTTCTCAAATGCAAAAAGAATGCTGGCAATACCTTTCTTGGAATAGTTTATCGTTCAGGTTAAGAAGCAAGAAGCTATATAAATTGTTTTTTTATATATACATATATCTATTTTTTATTAAATGATAGTGTTGTACGTTTTAAATTTTTTTACTGTTTGATTACAGATTATCCGTTATTTGCGTGTTTTTGATAAGGACAGTGGCTTTGTTATCGAACCCTGCTATCGGTACTCCCTAGAAGGCCAAAAAGGAGCGAAAATATGTTCAACAAAACGCTGGTATAAAAACGATAAAATAGAATGCCTCGTTGGATGCATAGCTGAACTCACAGAATCGGAAGAGGCTGCACTTTTACATACTGGCAAAAATGACTTCTCTGTGATGTATAGTTGCCGAAAAAACTGCGCTCAGCTTTGGCTCGGGCCAGCCGCCTATATAAACCACGACTGCCGGGCGAATTGTAAATTTGTAGCGACAGGTCGAGATACTGCCTGCGTAAAAGTTTTGCGAGACATTGAAATTGGAGAGGAAATCACTTGCTTTTATGGTGAGGATTTTTTTGGAGATGCGAATTGCTACTGCGAGTGTGAGACATGTGAACGTCGTGGGACTGGAGCATTTGCTAAAACAAAAGGCACTCAACCTGATGCAGAGGGTGTAGCAGCTGCAGGATCCCTGCAAGACGCAGGAGGTTATCGATTGCGTGAGACTGACAATCGCATAAATCGGATTAAAAGCCGAGCGAATTCCACCACAAACACCGATACAAATAGTTGTTTAAATTTAGTAGATAGTAGTAATTCGAATAATGCTACTGCCACAAGTAAAAAAAATGATACTGCGGAAAGTAGCAAGGATGGTAAAAGTAACAATGTTGTGATAGCGACACCACTGACAATGAAAGAGCTTCGTCAAAAAGGTATGACTAAATATGATGCTGAAATGATTATGGCAAACACATACCAACATCAGAAGTTTAATGGAGGTGGCGGTGGTGTTGCAATGGAAAAACAACAAAATGGGCGATTAGAGAGCAATGGACATATAAGGGAATCACTAAGAAAATCAGCCCGTGTCAATAGTACTAGCAGTAGTATTAGTTCCGTTTCGACTGATACGGACAATGCAGCACCAGTAAATGCTCCTCCACCAAGTGTTTCGAGATCATTTCAAACACGTCGTCAATTGCGCCGGCAAAATGGTGCAACAGTGTCAAATAATACCACAAATACGCATGCCACACATTGTCAACGAATTGGTTTGCGTAGTTCTAGAAATTTAAGAAATTCTACCACGGAAGCAATGCATGTTGACATGGATGAAGACTTACAAGAAGATGAAGAAGAAAGCGGTCATTGTATAGCAAGTGATGCGGTTCATAAAAGTATAGTATTTAATGAGAATCATGAGAGTGCAGCAGATGAAAATAGCTTAAAGGTGGCCAATTGTAAAACCTCTGTTTCATCAACATTGCAAGAGTCTGATTCCACACCACCTTCACCACCAGTAACATCAAATGGAGGCATTCGTGTCAGCAATGGACGGGTTTTACGTAATCACCACCGAAAATTACCACAGAAAAACGAACAGGATTCAAGAATAGAAAGTAATAGTGCTATCAAAGAGAAAGCAAATTTGGAATCGACTCAACAACAGCAACAACAACAAACTGCCGTAGTAGAAAAATTGCATAATAACTTAAATAGTAATATAACAAGTAGCAATAAATCATTATCATTACCACCAACACAACAAAAACAACAAATAACATCCATACAACCGCTACTATTAAATAGTAGTAACAAAAGTACCGTAGACGAATTTGCTGAGGTGTCTACGACGCCTCCTAAGAAACTAGATGTCAGCAGTGATATGAACAGCAGTGTCAGCGGAGGCGTCGAAGACACAAACAGCAGTAATAAATGTAACAGCAGCAGTAGTAGCAACAACAGTAGTAGCACTGGTAGTAATTTAAGTACATTAAGTAATTGTAGTAGTAGTGTCAGTAGCCATTTAAGCAATTCTAACAACATTGCTTCAACAGCTCCAAGTTATAGAAAAAATCTGATTGCATCGTTTGAATCAATGCATCAGCATCAGGAGCATCAGCCAACACATCGGTCTATGGCAGATGATAATTGTTATAGCGGTGATATTACACATAGATTACGTCGTAATGGACGTATAAATAGTTCTTCGTTTGGTGTCTCAATGAATAATAATAACAAAACTTTTGATGGAGAAAATGCTTTATTACGCAAGAGAAAACATTCGAAGTGTGTTAGTGAATCAGATCATAGCAATTCTTCGAGTGAATGTCGGGCCGTAGAAAATCAATTGGTTCAGCCAATTGCTACAGAAGGTCCTGAAGCTTTATTGAAAACGCCTGAACGGCGATTGAAGCTTACTTTGCGGATGAAACGAAGTCCAATCTTAGACGAAGTAATTGAATCGGGAACAAGTCTTTCCGATGAAAGCAGTATGAACGGCGGGACCGAACCCGTCGAATATGAGATTCTTCGCATGGAAGGCATTTCAGAAAACGGAACTGATTACGAAGTTTCATCGTCTCCACAAAAACGTAAAAAACGCCATAAATCAAAAGATCACCGACGAAGAGAGCATAAAAAATTAGTTGCTGCATCTGCAACAAGTGTTTCCTTTTCCAAAACACCTCTCTACCCTAGTCCGCCTTTGATTCATTTAACACCGCAAAAGAAACGTTTACGTTTAATTTTTGGTAATGAGACGCATACTATTGACATTCCGCCAAATGCATCCACCAGTGTGAATGTATCTTCTTCTTCAGCAGATACTACTTTGTCTTCACCGTCTTCATCCATAATTGCTGAAGATATCGTAAGTCCAACTGCATTGCCACCAACAATTTCGACATTTTCAGCGAGTACATCCTCATTTCTCTCGAATGCTTTGACTACAACACATACGTTTGGTTCTTGTGCACTGGCTGCGCCATTTGTACGTTCGCCAAATATTATTACAGCCTCAAGTATGATACCGTCAGTAAAAACGACGCCGACAAATTCAAATGGAGCCGATTTACTATCTAATTGATGGTGGGATCTATCACCTAGTTGGTTGGGTTTATGAGTAGTGAGTTTTCATAGTTTTCTGCATTTGTTCGGATGACATGCGATCCGAAAGAGAAAAGATGTCTAATATAAGTTAACTTCAGACTGCAGAAAAAAAAAATTAGTAAATTATTACAAGTGCTACTACTGCGAACGAGGGTCTTGTGCATTTGACTTATTACAAGTTTCAATATTTCAAATAAGCGTTTTTATTTTTTTTTAATTAATTTTGCATTCCAAATCTTATTTTGTTTTTTTTTTACTTAACTAACTAAATGATGTGTGACAGTTTTTATTTTACCGAACAGTCTATAGATCTATTTTGTGTGACATATGTTTGGATTGAAGCTATGTATGTATAATATTTTTAAATAAAGATAAACTGCATAATTTTTAATATACAGCTTTAAATGAATCAATTTGAAATTTAAATATGTATCTTGGTTTACGAAGGCTTATGCACAATACCCCACGGTTGGGACTACATTAAGATACGCATCTTTTTTGTTTGATAACAAATTTATTAGAAAAAATCAATGTATTTATTTTCACACATTTATTGTTTGTTTTTTCTTTCTTTTTTTATGCATTGCAGATGGGAAATTTAAACAAAAATTTAAAAGAACTCTAGGAAAAAATGTAATTAATAAATTGAGAACAGAATTAACTAGAATCCAATTAATTTGTACAGTTAATAATTAAAAAATAATAATAAGATGGAGAATAGAGCAGAAAGAAAACAAAAAAAGTTTTAAAGGAGACTAAATAAATACATATAAACAAAAATATATATGTATACACTTACATATATATGTTATATAAATTTATCTTATATAATATGTAATTTAATATTATAACCAACATTTTATGATTACATTTCTGATGTAAATGAAAAACGAAACTTAAAAAAAGAAAAACCTATAGAAAGCAAATCCTAATTTTAACTTTAGTTTAATTGTTTTAGTTTAAAGATAACATCGTAAAAAGCAACCTTTCATTCATATAGAATTAAAATGCAAATTTACGTTCATTTTTATTTTGTATCATTTAGTGATAAGTTTAGGTAAAATGAAGAAAAATAATTATTTCTTAAAAAAATAACTTAGCACTTTTTATTTCTTTTTTTTTTCTCTTGGCTTTTTTATAGTTTCAATTTTATTGTGCAATGACAAAAAAATAAAATAAAACAGGGTGAACATATTGTTTCAGAAATCGGGGCAGATTTCAGACTCAAGCTCAGACAGGCTATGTTCATGCCTATGAAATAACAGTCAACACTGATGAATATTATGTTCATAATTGTTCGATCCATAATAGCGTAGCTTAGCTCGCTTGAGTAAACATTTTTCATTTTCATTCCATTTTCTAATGAATTTATCGGGCTCTGGGTTGCTGTCTGGAATAAGGGACTTGTAATTAAAAGTAAGGCTAGCTTACAAAATGTCTTCCACAATAATGTACAACCCGTTTTTTACAAAATGCCTTAAGCAACGGGACAGCAAGCCACGCATTTTTCATCTATAAGGATTGCCGTATAAAATGTCGTACTTATGTACGGATAAATATAATAGTATAACTAAGTTTCATGAAATTCGTTAAATTACACTTACATATATGCATGCATGCAAAGTTTGTGGCATCTTTAGATTTTAATGCGTGCACAATGTTCTCGTTTGATTTTGTTACTGTGGTCTTGTTCCTGTTTGGTAAGAAATAAAATGAACAAATATGAGTAAAACAGTCAGATTGAAAACCAACACCTATAATCTTGGTATGGAATTGAAGAAAGCCAAGTATTTTAAGTTAAAAAATTGCAGATATGCTTTTTTTTTAAATTCAAAGTAAGTATTTTCAATTAAACTTCAGTTCTCAATTTAACTTTACTTTTTTTTTTCATATCATACACAATACTGGTCAATATCGACTATCTTACAAAATCAAAAAAAAAAAAAAATCCATAACATAAAATTATATTAGAACAAGATCAAAATTAGTACGCTTTTAAATTTGCCTTTTTCTTTTTTGATTTTGTTAGTATTTAAAAAAAAATTTTACATCAAATGGAAGTTTTAAATTGATGGGAAATTATAAATAATTTAAACCTAATACTTAGACTAAATACAAGAGTTAAAAAAATATGTAATAATCCAAACTTTCAACAAACACATGAATATATATATGTACATACATATATACACACGTATGGTATGTATACATAAATATATATTTTGAAATTAATATACAAAAATGAAATCAAAGCTAAGCTGGTAAATATTATAAGAATTTAAAGCTGTAAAAAATAAGTTAAATGCAAAATAAGTCTTGTAAAAATAACAAGTGGTAACAGGAGAGTATTACCAATACATACATGCTGTTAAATTCGTACGTATACTACTTTTCTTCTGACTGTAAATAATTGGTTTAACTAATAAAAAAGATTATGTAAGTGTAAGTATTTAGGCGTTGCTCATTCCTGTTTTGCAAAACTTAATTAACTGCCATCAAAATGTAATGACGAAGAAATATAAATTTCAATTAAAAACTAACTAAGTAATATTTTATTAATACAGTAACATGTGAAGGGTCGTAACTATGATTTAAAAAAAATATAAATAGTTTCAAATAAAATCATTAAAATTATTTATCATTCGGTAGTTTTTTTTTTTTCGTTTTTTCTAACTTAGCAATGAATGTACAATAGGTTTAATAACTCTAAACTTACATTTGATTGAAGGAAAATAAAAACTTCATATTTTAGGCTGGATATACATACAAACTTACATATAATACGTTTAAGCCTCGCAAAGCAAATATATGTACGTACTAAAACTCGGTCGTAACATTGAGGAAGGTAAGGCATCCACATTTTCTTGGTACTTGATCACAGAAACTTTCGGGGAACTGTAAAGTCGATGAAAATAAGTACAACATTAGACATTATTTTAGTCTCCTAGAATAAAGAAATGCCACTCAATACATATAAATTTATGGTCCAAAAAATATGCGAACCATAAGGAGACAAATCTGGATCTGGACCCACGAAGAGTTTCTACATGTGAAATGGTTACATATCGGTATCCTGGTGGCCTCCTAGGTAGGGCAGGGGTCGCAATTGGCTCCCTTCCGAGATACAGAGGTTTTAGGCAAAGTCTTACGCTACTCTGAGGGAAAATTACCGTTAACAAGTGAGTACATTCCATACACGATCGAGTGGCTTTGGGAAGATGGCACACGATAGCCATTAGATAAACAAAAATTCCTGTGAGAAATTCGAAACAAGTTGTTACTCAGTCAATATTTTTAATTCGGTTTATTTTATTTCGTTTTGACTAAAAACTAATAAAATGTCAGTAGATATGAAATTGGAAAAAAATATATAAGTAGTTACATTTTCGTATTGATCAATCCCAAATGCATTCATACGTGAGCTTGGTAGCTATCGTACGCGAATTACACATGATTACGGATGAGAGAATGTCAAATTACGACACTCGAAACTCGATAAGGTGTGCGGGAATACCAAATGTGTATTAGTGCCTGTTCACATTGGCGAGGGGATGACATTCCTCTACACGAACGTCGTGTTCACATTTGCATGGCGATGAAAGACTTTTTGACAAGCGGAACACTTGAATCGGAGCATTTCATTTTCAAATTTGAGCAGCTGGCCTGAAAATTACTTTTGATTGTTTCAAAATATTCATTTATTCGATAGTTGTCAAAAAATCATTCAATTACTATTTTTCAGAAACCATTAATTTAAATCAGTCGAATGAAAAAAACATTCAAATGTTCGATTGCTTTTCATACCAATGAATGGTTTTTCATTTGAATGATTTTTCAACTCGTATTATATGTGAACTATCGGGTCTGGAGTAATGTTCCTTCGGCTTTCATAGCAATGAATGATTTTTTTACTCGTTGGACTCCAATTTCCATACTCAAGGACTAGTAACTATTATAGTACATAGTTATAAATATTAGCCGTCCTATTTTATCACTCATAATCCATATAGATTATTAGTTTGCAAATTTTAAAACAACAAAACGGGATCTTGCTTTTGATTAGGATCAATTTTCGTAATCCAAAAATTAGTTAGCCTTATTTATTGGGTATGAATACACTTATAATGCCTCAGCCTGTGTTAATTTTTCTGGAAAATGGGATGGAGAGAGAAAGAAAGATTTTGGGCTCAGTGGTTATTTCGGTCCATGGTTGGCGTCCAATATTTTAATGGGGAGACTAAATTCTTAGTGGAAGTTTTCTTGATGTTGATTTCTAGTCAATTACTCATCTTACTTGATTTTCGTTAACTGAAAAAATGAATATGTGTTTCGGGCGAGGGTGGGATTCGAACACCGAACCTTCCGATTTGGAAGCCAGTCCACTACCACTTGAGCCACTGCCACCCACCCAGGCTACATTTTAATTCGTGAAAGTTGGTACAACTCTCGACGATTGTCAGGCGTTCATGTTGCCACATTAGAATATGAAATATTATTTGGAAATATTTCTTATGATCGAATAAATTAATATTCTGCTAATATGTAGTTAGCGATATAATCGTGAAATGTAAACTACAAAATATTATTTTCATTCGATAGCTGTTAATAAGTATAATATTTTTCTCCTTTAAAAATAAAAAAATGAGAGTGTTCATATATGAACATGAAAATTTGCCGGATTTTATAAAAAGCAACATAGGTATGTGTACGTAGGAACAGCGATTCCTTCCCATATATTCATAAAATAAATGTCTTTTAAATATACTTATCTTATGCACACATAATGTAATGTACTGTGTTCGAATTTAAGAATAAGTAGGAAGACGAAAATAAAATAAAATAGAAGAACCCCTTGTTTACAAGTGCGAACAGAATATGAAATTCTCACTTTTTAAAAAAATATTCGATTGCATGGTAACTTCGTGCTACACCGAAAAAATAAACTCAGCTGTATAATTGCAATGGAGAAGAAAATGAGTGTCACACTATAACTAAAATATAAATAAAAAATATCTCGCTGATGTAGATTGTTTTATACTTAGCTTTAAGCTAGATTTTAGTATAGGATAACGACAATAGTCGAAAGCAATAGCATCAAATTGTTCCGTGAGCAAGAGCACTAAATACACACAAAACAGCCATGTTGTTTTCCATTTTAACTGTAACTGAGCAAGGCGGCCATACCGTACACCCGCTTTGTCAAAAACGTAATTGAAATTTCTGTAAATATTGTTATATCTTTTCTATACAAGGCTCATTAAAGTACTGAAGTACTTGTTCCATTCCATTCTAGGCAACCACTCATTTTACCTAATTTTAGTTGGCTGACAAAAAGAATTTCTTTCGGGGCGGTTGGGATTGAAGGCCAAAACATTACCACTTGAGCCACGGTTTATGAAAAAGCTAGATAAGTTTCAAAGCTCTACGATAGGAGTTTTGGGATATTCCTGATATTACCCCGTAAATTGATATCACCAAACCCGACAGAACAGTAACCGCAGGCAATCGAGAAATCTGGCAGTAGCAGTGCAGACGAGACCGTTTTAAGTATTACATACTAACATACTTGCGCGCGCCACTTGAGCTGGGGTATACTTATGCTTCGTTTTCCCTCGGATATGAAGATGTTCCAGCTGGAGAGCTATCCGTTCTGCATGTCACAACTATTTAAGCCGATGAATTCTGACTCTTGTCTTAACCCATGTCACTGCGCAGGCCGTACATTTCTTGGTTAATTCTACACTTCATATTTCCCTCAATGAAAAAAAAACACGGCCGTAGATCACTTAAAGTACATTTCTCTCGAAACAATGCAGCGCCTTCTCAATATTTTCATTTTCAATAAAGTCTATGCCTGAGTGTAAGACTGAGACGATCAATGTGTAGAGCACGCTCTGCTGCTTAAATGCTTTCTGAATCAAAAACAAAATTGCACTTTGCAAAAACGATATCTAAGGTGATGTCGTATAAATTAACTGTTGTGCCTAGGTAGGCAAAGTATTTGACTATATCTGTCTTTATGATAGCACGTGCTTCCTTTCAGGCTTAGAAATTCGAGCATCGATAAGATTTTTCCACTACCGATGGTTTTGAAGATCATCGAGTACCTAACAGAAAAGCATGCATACGTTTTCCGAAAGCAAAAAATTGGCTGTGGATCATCATTAAAAAAACAAAAAATTATGCAGACAGTTCTGCGTGGCTACGACTGTGTCATTACTTTGAACTGCGAGAATGAAACTTGATCATATCTGGAACTTTTAATTTTCGGAGTGCTATTGCTTGCAGATGTAGAACAAATATCGCTGCGGGATGAAAAATAGGTGATCGACCAAATCTTTACTTTACATCTAATCCCGGACAATGATATGGGATCAGCACAGATTGGTATTCAATAATTGCTGTTATATGAGAACTTTCTTTAGCGAGTTGGCTTTTAAAAGAATCGTAAAGAGGTTATATACTTTTAAGCCTGAAGTGAAACGAATCATTAAATCGCCAGGGTTCAAAATATTAGCATCATCCTCTTCGTAGATATTTCAACTTGTTTAGAATTAATTTTTTTGTTTCATGTTGTACTTCTACTGATTCTAGAATCTCGTTCTTAATTCAGTTTCTATTTCACCATAATCCTTGATAGTATTTAGAAATAACTACTAGTTATCGCCATTTGCTTTTTTCCATCTCTATCTTTCTGCTTTGCCGATTATCATGATTTTGATTTGTCGAATCAGTTTGAAGATTTTTTTCCTGTTGCCAGAATGTCTTCTCATATTTAATTTTCGTCCAAATTCTGTTTGAGGTGACAAACGGTATGTCATTGCCAAACCGTAAGCATGCATCATAGTTGGAAGAAAAGTTCCTTGATTCGTAGAAAGTTTTTTTGAATGTAAACACATTTTATACAATCTCTAGCCCGAAGATGCCAGAGTTGAGCCACACATATGTAAACTGATTAAACTTGGAACATCATAAAGTGCATGATTTCCAAATTGCAAGTCTTAAAACCAAGACATTGCAGCATTTAGTGTTCTAACAACTTTCACTGCGTCCCTGAGTAGGAATTATATCCAAATAAAAACAAAATATTTGTAAAAATTCGATTTCAAGTGATTTAATTGTTCGTTAAAGTTAATTGTTTAATAAACGACCATACACAAAGGAGCCAGTTAAAACAGAAAAAAAAAAATAGCTTCATCAAAACAAAAAGAAGATTTATTATTATAATTTTTTTTTTTATTATAGCTGAATTCTTCCTCATTTTAATGACCATATTTCTGGAAATCCCATTCTCTATTATCCAAGGGACATACCTGTCTTGTTTTAAGCCACCTCGAGATGCAGTGAAAATGGAATGCATGATTACATACTCCCCAGGCTACAGTGCATTCCTCGCTCGTGGCAGAGGCTTGATTTGCTTGACATTCAATGCACAAATCCATAATGTGGTTACGACAAATGGCACAATTATCAACGACAATGTCTGCGAAATAAAAACCAAACAATTTACAAGAATCTCTAGCTTCTTTGTTGGTATATTTTTAATTTTGAGGTTAGTGATTAATTTTTTTTGTTCTCCGACCCGGCCAAGACTGTGATAGGAAAGTAATTACTCACCCCATGCCCAAAGCGCCACAGCATTCCACTATTAATAAAGAAAATATTGAGTTTGATTTTTTTTGCGAACTAAACAATTTACCTTTTTGACTTCGAATCGCTTCTTTTCACCTTTGCTGCTTGATGTTGGAACTTCGAAATCTTCTTCGTCTACTTCCATTTTGTGTAAATTATATATGGGCTAGTATTTAGATGAATGAAAACTGATAAGCTAGAGAAATTATTTTTACAAATGATTTGCAAATAAGTGCTATAAATTTACTCGGAAATGGACGCAGTCTTTGATTTTTCTGTGTGAAATGGTGCTTTGACGGATGACTTTCGTAGTTGTCTTTTTTCAACAAGAGTGAAGTTGGATGTATATACTTAGGTATACAGCGGCTTTGTATCCATTGGTGTTTATAAATCATAGTTTCAACAGCAAGATGACGCAAAAATCGGTGTAGAGAATATGATCCATATATTCAATCTTTAAACCACTGCAGTTGGACCGTGAATTGCAAATATTAGGAAAAAAGTTTACTAACTATGGTTGCAGTCTTTAGTAGTTATTGAGATAATTATCAGTCAGCAGATGGACACAAAAGCGGTAAAAGAAAAGATTTCACCACGTATCCGGAAGAGCTTTGAATCTTCCGCACATGGTGAAATTGAACAACGGTGAAGGTAAAGGTAGAAGCACAATGGTTTAATTTTTAAATTGCTTGTTTATTTTTGACATTTGATGTTGTATTTGTAAGAAATCACTCATAAAGCGAAGGTAATAGAGTTAGCATAAGCAATTTTTTTTTCTAAAACGCGTTCAGATAACTAAAAAGATACATAGGTTTAAAGTCGAAGGTGACAGAGCGAAGAATTCTACACAATGGAGAGGCAAATTATAGCAAGGTGATGTGGGGTAACCCTCAAGACACCTCATAAACTTTTTGTACGAATAATTTTTTATTCAATCCGTAATATTTATACCACTAACATCTTGATCAAATTGTTTTCTATGTTCCAGTCGAGGAAGTGTCCATAGTATCGCATGTATAAACAATCTGCTATCGCAGTCAGACCTGAGTGAGCGAGAAAAGTCTACAAGTGAGAGTGATTACCACGGCACGTCATTTTAACCCTCGAAAACCTTTACAAATGAGAAACAGAGAGCTCTATATGAGAGAGTAGTTTTTCACGTCTGTACCTCCATTACTGAGACTGCCAGTTGCTACTGTTATTTGTGACACTTTCTAAATTTCGTGAAACTAATGGGCATACGGTTCTGTTGAAAATAGCTGGCAATACCCAACGTGTGTGGCACAATCTAGTTCATATGATATTGTAGGTTGGTATCACTTATAGTACGTTACAACAGAATTCAAATGTGACATTTCTTTAAATTTCATTCGCCAATAAACTTTTATTTCAACAGGTTATGGGCCCAGGAGTGCTCTCTAAAAGTTTTTTTTTAAATTGAAAATGAATTATTTCCAAATAGAGAAATTGGACGAATCCAATTACGATGTGTGGAGCATACAGATGAAGAGTGTTCTAGTGCATACAGGATTCTGGGAAGTTGCATGTGGCAATGTGAAAAAGGAGTCTATCAGGGATGCTGCAGAAATTGCAAAATTCAATACCGACGATCAGAAGGCTCTTGCAAATATTATCTTGAGTGTGAAGCCTTCGCAATTGCTTTATATAAAAAACGCAAAGACTTCGTTCGAAGCATGGACAAAACTAAACGAAATCTATGCCCCCAATGGTCCAATCCAAAAAGTGTGTCTCTACAAACACCTATTGAGTCTCCACATGGTAGATGGGGGTAATATGGTGCAGCATTTGAATTCGTTCCTTGAAGTGACAGAAAAATTGTCTGAAGCTGGAATACAATTGCAAGATGAGCTTCTTGTTGTTATGTTGCTGTCCAGTTTGTCCAAAGAATTTGAGAACTTTGTCATCGCAATGGAAACACTTGACTCCTTGCCTAAATTCAGCTTCATAAAACAAAAACTCCTCGAAGTAGCAGAGAGAAGAAAAGAAGACGCTCATGGAGATGTGCACGAACAAGCGTATGTGGTTCGCACATTCAAAAAGGCGAATGGGAAGAAGAATCAGACCAAGAAACACTTTTCGGGCAAATGCTTCAACTGTGGTGTGCCTGGTCATCGTGCTAGTGACATACACGCGTTCACAACAAGCACTGACCATGATTGCGGCAGCTGAAACTCAACCACGAAATGATGCATGGTATATTGACAGCAACATTGCAACAACACACATGTGCAACAACGCACATGTGCAACAACGCACATGTGCAACAACGCACATGTGCAACAACAAGAACCGGTTTGTAAATTTTGAACAACATAAAGAAATCATTGGCTTAGCAGGCAACAAATCAATTGTTGCAGAAGGAAAAGGTGATCCATTTTTCCAATACAAGAACAAAGACTTGTTTCAAAATGTTTTGTATTCCGCAGAGCTTCAAGCAAACTTCCTATATGTAAGCAGAATGGTTGACAAAGGTCTAACTGTGAAGTTTAATGCGTACCGTTCTACAGTTCTTCGCGGAGATGGGTATGTTATCCTTCATGCGAAAAAGAAAGATGGCCTGTTCCTGGTAGATGAGATCGTTAAGCAAAAGATGGTCGTTTTGCAGAGTAAAGATGACTTGTGGCACAATAGATTTGGGCACCTCAATTACAAGTCTCTTCATGAATGTAAAAAGCATCAAAGAAAGAGTATGTAAAACGTGCATGGTTAGCAAGATACATTCATTGCCATTTCCTAAAAAGTCCGAAAAACGATCAAAGAAGCTACTAGAACTTGTACATTCGGATGTGTGCGGACGGTTCGACACAGAATCACTAGGCGTGCTGAATTTGTTGCAAAAGAATGGAATCCAGAGACAACTTACTACCATTTACACTACTCAACAGAATGGCGTTTCTGAGCGCGCCAACAGAACGTTAGTTGAAATGGCACGGTCAATGTTGGTTCATTCCAGTGTTGAAAAGAGTCTATGGGCAGAAGCTGTGATGACTGCGGCTTACATCAGAGTCTATGGGCAGAAGCTGTGATGACTGCGGCTTACACAAACGTGAAACATCTTTGTACATTCGGTTGTGTAGCTGTGAGCATGAAGAAACCAATTCGCGGAAAATTCGAAGCAAAAGGTGAAACATATACAATGGTCGGATATTCGACAGTTTCAAAAGGATACCGGCTTTTTGATAGACACACCAAGAAAGTCGTAGAGCGGAGAGACGTCGTTTTTGATGAAAAACTTTCCGAGTTTATCGAATCCAGCAACAACAACAACGATGTAAACAAGGCAGATGAATACATTATTCTCACATCGATGGCGAAAATGACAAAGGGCACCATTTAACGAATATATGATGATGAAAATTGTCTAAATACGTATGCTAACATTGATTTAGTCCATAATGTAGATTATGATGCAGCAGAAACCGAGGAAAAAGATTATCGAGTTTTAAGAGGCGGAAAAACTTATAATAAACTTCAGATAATGACAAATGTCAAAGTTCCTCAAACTGCTGATGGAGGTCGGATGGTCAAATAGCGAAGCAGTAGTAGTACACATCGACAACCAGGGGGCGCAGAAGTTGGCAAGTGATCCAGTAATTCACAAGCGAAGTAAACATATCGACATCAGATACTATCACATCAAGGAGGTAATAAAGAGTCAGCAAATTGTATTAGAATACTGTCCATCAGAAGATAATGTAGCCGATGTTTTAACAAAGAATATAGCGAGACTTAAACACGATGAATGTATTAAGCTTTTAAATTTCAATTAACGATTTTTAAACTTAAATTTGAAATAACGATTTTATTGAATAATGACTTTGAAATTGAAATGAGAATTTACAGTTATTTTTTTTGGTTTTCAAAATGTAAGTGACATCTACGTTGAGGTGGGTGTGTTGAAAATAGCTGGCAATACCCAACGTGTATGGCACAATCTAATTCATATGATATTGTAGGTTGGCATCACTTATTGTACGTTACAACAGAATTCAAATGTGACATCTCTTTAAATTTCATTCGCCAATAAACTTTTATTTCAACAGGTTCGTCTAACTAACAAAAACAATGACAAGAAATCGACCGTTCTTGTCTCCCAGGGTACTGTTTTTGTACCGCAAGGCCTACCCATAGAATTCGTCTATCTGTTGCTTCCAAACTGATGCTAGATAGAATAACCGAATTCTTTTATTTAGAAGGTGGCCGATAACCAGATGTATGAACTTCAACGGATAAAGTAGGTTTGCTTTCTGCTTTTTCAATCTGCCAACGGATCCAGTTTACAAATTGAAGTTCACACATGCACATATTGTGCACATTCATTTGTGGAAGCATTGAGCGAATGTAGAAAAACTGTCATCGCTTTAACGGAAAACACTCGCAGCAATAACAAAATGTCATCGGCTCTCTTCTGTCAACTTACGAGTAGGCGACCGATTGTATGGGACGGTTGTTTCCGGCAATATGTCAAGACCGTCAATGGAATGACGGAGAAACGGACCGACAGATTCTATGGGTTGGGGCCTGCATTCTTTTATAACGGCGTAATCTGTGCCGACCTATTTGTTAAACTTATTACAGTTGATAAGTATCATTTACGGAGAAAGGTTTCTCCGACGAGTTTCTGAATTTTCTGACGTTGAAAATTGCATTTTAAAATGCATTAAATAAACCCTTGATAAAAATATTCCCACAGATGGACCATTCTTGAAAGAAAGGCCTGAAGACTTTGCTACAAAACTAGAAATACAGAGCTTTTCAGATAATAATGGCTGGTTAGAGGATTTTGAAAATCTATTGATCAAGGCTGCCAAGTCTTTTACAAGCGTATGATCCATGGTGTTTTCTGGATAAAACCTTAACAGTTAAATAAAGCAAGGAACCGTTTTACTTAAGTTACGTTTGCCACGGGCAAACTCCCCCTTTTCAACATCGGGAAATCAAAGCAACCTAGATGTTTTAAAAGTGTAAAGACTCTTGCAGTTGATTACGACAGTGATATGAAGGCTTGGATGACAAAGTTATTATTTAAGGGTTGATTAAATAGACTTGATAAGGAATTGAAGATGAAACGAAGAAAAATTTTACTTTTCATAGGCAACTGCTCTGCCCATACGGACTTCCCAAATCTTGCAAATGTGAGAGCCAGTAAGTTCCAACCGTTAGTTCAAGGTATTATATACCCCTTAAAATGCTTACGTGCCTGGAAGAAAACATTAGCCCTGAGATAAACGTGCTCATAGCCATAATGTTCCCAAGGAACAGATTGAGTGACGTTACTGCCATCAACTGCTTTAAGAAAGCTGGGTTTTGGATCGGTGCGAATTAACAAGCTATCGATCCAGTAGAAAATCATGTTGAAGTTGGACGTAGCAATGGGGAATGTACCAAGTTTGTGTTTCACGAAATCAGTATGTCGGAGCCAAACTTCGAAGATCTTGTACAGATTGACGACGACCTGGAAGTATGTTCCACGAAGATTTTAATGCGTACCGTTCTACAGTTCTTCGCGGAGATGGGTATGTTATCCTTCATGCGAAAAAGAAAGATGGCCTGTTCCTGGTAGATGAGATCGTTAAGCAAAAGATGGTCGTTTTGCAGAGTAAAGATGACTTGTGGCACAATAGATTTGGGCACCTCAATTACAAGTCTCTTCATGAATGTAAAAAGCATCAAAGAAAGAGTATGTAAAACGTGCATGGTTAGCAAGATACATTCATTGCCATTTCCTAAAAAGTCCGAAAAACGATCAAAGAAGCTACTAGAACTTGTACATTCGGATGTGTGCGGACGGTTCGACACAGAATCACTAGGCGTGCTGAATTTGTTGCAAAAGAATGGAATCCAGAGACAACTTACTACCATTTACACTACTCAACAGAATGGCGTTTCTGAGCGCGCCAACAGAACGTTAGTTGAAATGGCACGGTCAATGTTGGTTCATTCCAGTGTTGAAAAGAGTCTATGGGCAGAAGCTGTGATGACTGCGGCTTACATCAGAGTCTATGGGCAGAAGCTGTGATGACTGCGGCTTACACAAACGTGAAACATCTTTGTACATTCGGTTGTGTAGCTGTGAGCATGAAGAAACCAATTCGCGGAAAATTCGAAGCAAAAGGTGAAACATATACAATGGTCGGATATTCGACAGTTTCAAAAGGATACCGGCTTTTTGATAGACACACCAAGAAAGTCGTAGAGCGGAGAGACGTCGTTTTTGATGAAAAACTTTCCGAGTTTATCGAATCCAGCAACAACAACAACGATGTAAACAAGGCAGATGAATACATTATTCTCACATCGATGGCGAAAATGACAAAGGGCACCATTTAACGAATATATGATGATGAAAATTGTCTAAATACGTATGCTAACATTGATTTAGTCCATAATGTAGATTATGATGCAGCAGAAACCGAGGAAAAAGATTATCGAGTTTTAAGAGGCGGAAAAACTTATAATAAACTTCAGATAATGACAAATGTCAAAGTTCCTCAAACTGCTGATGGAGGTCGGATGGTCAAATAGCGAAGCAGTAGTAGTACACATCGACAACCAGGGGGCGCAGAAGTTGGCAAGTGATCCAGTAATTCACAAGCGAAGTAAACATATCGACATCAGATACTATCACATCAAGGAGGTAATAAAGAGTCAGCAAATTGTATTAGAATACTGTCCATCAGAAGATAATGTAGCCGATGTTTTAACAAAGAATATAGCGAGACTTAAACACGATGAATGTATTAAGCTTTTAAATTTCAATTAACGATTTTTAAACTTAAATTTGAAATAACGATTTTATTGAATAATGACTTTGAAATTGAAATGAGAATTTACAGTTATTTTTTTTGGTTTTCAAAATGTAAGTGACATCTACGTTGAGGTGGGTGTGTTGAAAATAGCTGGCAATACCCAACGTGTATGGCACAATCTAATTCATATGATATTGTAGGTTGGCATCACTTATTGTACGTTACAACAGAATTCAAATGTGACATCTCTTTAAATTTCATTCGCCAATAAACTTTTATTTCAACAGGTTCGTCTAACTAACAAAAACAATGACAAGAAATCGACCGTTCTTGTCTCCCAGGGTACTGTTTTTGTACCGCAAGGCTCCGACCCATAGAATTCGTCGATCTGTTGCTTCCTAACTGATGCTAGATAGAATAACCGAATTCTTTTATTTAGAAGGTGGCCGATAACCAGATGTATGAACTTCAACGGATAAAGTAGGTTTGCTTTCTGCTTTTTCAATCTGCCAACGGATCCAGTTTACAAATTGAAGTTCACACATGCACATATTGTGCACATTCATTTGTGGAAGCATTGAGCGAATGTAGAAAAACTGTCATCGCTTTAACGGAAAACACTCGCAGCAATAACAAAATGTCATCGGCTCTCTTCTGTCAACTTACGAGTAGGCGACCGATTGTATGGGACGGTTGTTTCCGGCAATATGTCAAGACCGTCAATGGAATGACGGAGAAACGGACCGACAGATTCCATGGGTTGGGGCCTGCATTCTTTTATAACGGCGTAATCTGTGCCGACCTATTTGTTAAACTTATTACAGTTGATAAGTATCATTTACGGAGAAAGGTTTCTCCGACGAGTTTCTGAATTTTCTGACGTTGAAAATTGCATTTTAAAATGCATTAAATAAACCCTTGATAAAAATATTCCCACAGATGGACCATTCTTGAAAGAAAGGCCTGAAGACTTTGCTACAAAACTAGAAATACAGAGCTTTTCAGATAATAATGGCTGGTTAGAGGATTTTGAAAATCTATTGATCAAGGCTGCCAAGTCTTTTACAAGCGTATGATCCATGGTGTTTTCTGGATAAAACCTTAACAGTTAAATAAAGCAAGGAACCGTTTTACTTAAGTTACGTTTGCCACGGGCAAACTCCCCCTTTTCAACATCGGGAAATCAAAGCAACCTAGATGTTTTAAAAGTGTAAAGACTCTTGCAGTTGATTACGACAGTGATATGAAGGCTTGGATGACAAAGTTATTATTTAAGGGTTGATTAAATAGACTTGATAAGGAATTGAAGATGAAACGAAGAAAAATTTTACTTTTCATAGGCAACTGCTCTGCCCATACGGACTTCCCAAATCTTGCAAATGTGAGAGCCAGTAAGTTCCAACCGTTAGTTCAAGGTATTATATACCCCTTAAAATGCTTACGTGCCTGGAAGAAAACATTAGCCCTGAGATAAACGTGCTCATAGCCATAATGTTCCCAAGGAACAGATTGAGTGACGTTACTGCCATCAACTGCTTTAAGAAAGCTGGGTTTTGGATCGGTGCGAATTAACAAGCTATCGATCCAGTAGAAAATCATGTTGAAGTTGGACGTAGCAATGGGGAATGTACCAAGTTTGTGTTTCACGAAATCAGTATGTCGGAGCCAAACTTCGAAGATCTTGTACAGATTGACGACGACCTGGAAGTATGTTCCACGAAGATTTTGGATACAAAAATAGCAAACATTCCAAAGAAGCAAGAATCTGTAAATGCACTGGAGACTCTACAGCGGTTTTTTCAATTTTCAGCGACTATTGAAAATGCAATTTTCGATAAGGTTTATGAACTTGAAAAACATGTGCAAAATACGAAAACAGAAACGCAGAAGAAATTAACGGATTTCTTTAAGTAAACAACCAGTATAACAATACATTATGTATTTGTTTTGTTTTTGTAAAGAAGTATTTGAGTCAAATTCAAATAAAAATGTATTTATTGAACGAATAAATATTTATTATTGTTACCTGTATTTTTATTTATACCTCTGTAAGTGAGAAAAAACACTCCAGCCCCTCTATAAGAGTGAAACTTGGTTAAGTGAAAAACTTTCACAAGCGAAAAACAGATTCCGGCTCTTTGAACCCTCGCTCATTCAGTTTTGGCTGTATCACTTTTGCATGGAATAAATCCAATAAACTTACACCGATTTTCTTTAAATTTTTCTAAATCTTGTCTTATGTCAAGTGCCATGTTTGTTTCTTAAGAAAAAAAACAACATTTTTTTTTAAAAAAAAACCATCCAACAAAATGTTAGACACCTTGAAACGTGTCCACAATTTTTTTAATGTTATTTTCGGGGGAAAGGCATTGGGTTTTTTAGTGCCGTGTGCGGTACGTCTGGCGTTGTTGAGCTCCTGTCCAAAGCTGGCCGAACGTGTGAAAGGAAACCAGCACACCCACAGAATGGGAGTAATAAGCAGTGTGCACTTTTATGACGAAATTTTCCACTGTTCTTCAGTTCGCCCTAAGTTATAGGACCTCGTTTCTATATCTATTTTAATATTCCGACTATGGTGTTCTATAAAAGCAAAGACGAGACATCTCAAGCGCCTGATCTTTTCCAGTAAACCTGTTCTCATGTTGAATTACACCTGCCACCCAACATCTCGTATGTTAACATTTAATGTAACAATTTTGCAATAATTTCACTTTTTGTGTAGCCAGCCATTAAGAATTTCTTTGCTGTTAAAATCTATGCGCATATTAGCGGGTTGACGGCGCTTAGATCTCAAAACGTACCCACGACGAATATAAGAATGACATGCGACATGTATTATGACGGTAAAATGAAAGTTAAATGCAGAGAATCGGAGAATTCGTGATTAAAGTTGAAGCACACCAAGGCAGTATAAAAAGGAAGCGAGTGTGACAAAAGTTGATATAATAAAAAGTAAACGGAAGTCTCCGTATTAATAAACCGACATTGGACAAACTTCAGTTTGAGAAAATCAGCTGGTTTGGCCATGTTCAGTGAAGGTCGTCAGAAAATCCAGCTCAGAAAGTAATAGGAGCTCAGCTCAAGTTACGGCTTTTTTTTTTCTTTAAGTTTCAGCAGCGTTCCGAAAAAGAGTTCAGAAGAAAAACAATTGGATCAATCAAATGCAAAACCATCAATAAAATCTTAGCTTTATTAATGAAGTGATTTAAAGTAGAGCAGCTCGTAAAGCTACATGGTAAAAATATGTAGCATTAAATGTAACAATTTTGGTTGTGGCTGAGGCCCCCATTTATTGGCTTAATACAATTGTTGGCAAACCTGGCAGTACTACACTATCAAGTTACAGCACTGGCAGCATTGAGGCCACGTCAAATCGGGAAAATGTCAAAAGGGACATATTTAGTGTTAATTCTTAAGTTCAACTATTTGTAAGAAAAAAAGGAAACAAAGCCTATTTGAAAAAAAAACCAAACGTACGTATGTACATATATGTAAATATAATATAATGTAAACTTGAATTATAGGAAATAAAAGTTCTCTGAAATTACCAAATAATAATTTTATTTGTGCTAATTTGGGCTAACTTTCGGAACACCAAACCAAGGCAACGTCAACAACAAGCTTAAAAACTAGGACCAACAACTAACAGAAAGACTTAAGAGCTAGGGATCAAGGGAGTGATGGAGGAGATCTTGTTTGAGACGAGGAGTGCTCAGGTGGAAATCAAAAAGGGAGAGGTTTGAGTTGACCTTTCGGAGCATTCGGGAGGTTGGTTCGTTGGAGCCACTAGAGGTGCGGTGGACCGGTAGAGACGAGGACAACGGAGATTGCGGGGATTTGTATTGAAGGAAATGGAGTTCAAAATGGATGCGCAGTCGATGGAATCTGAGAGAAGTCGCTGAATGAAAAGAATGTCAGCAGTATTCCTACGTTCTTCTAACGAATTCATATTGAGAAGTTTGAGGCGGTCCTGATAGCGAGATAAGATTAAAGGGTCGTTCCACGGCAGACCATGGAGAGCAAATCGGAGGAATCGCCCGATTCGGGAAACATGAACCCGGTGAAAGTGGGACCAAGCTTGACTGGCATACTCAAGCAGGGGGCGAACAAAGTTAACATAGAGAGATCTAGTTACATACGGATTGGAAAAGTCCTTGGACCACTGTTTCATAAAGCCAAGTGATGAGTTGGCTCTGAGGATCATCTTATCGATATGCGAACGGAATTAAGCTCACAGTCGAATAATATGCTAAGGTCTTGAAAAGACTGTACCAGCGGAATTGGTTGACCATAGAGAAAATAAAGACGAGGGGAGACGGGTTGCATTTACGTGAGAAGGTTATAGATTGACATTTGGCTATATTAAGTTCTAGGCAGTTTTTGAGGCACCAGATTGAAAACCGATCAAGGTCTTCTTGAAGAAGGGCAGAGTCATTGGGAGGGGAAATAGTTTTACAAAATTTTGTGTCGTCAGCGTAAAGGGAGAGGGGGGAGTGTTTAATGACCCTCTCAACATCGTTAGTAGTAAGAATGAAGAGAAGAGGGCTAAAATGACTGCCTTGTGGAACTCCAGATGAGGCCAGGAATGCAACAGAAAGGGCGGATCTAAACCGAACACTATAATATCGGTTTAATAGGTAATAAGAAGATCGACTTCTTTGCCATTTTTTAAGGCTGAGAGAGCAAAAGACACGAATTCAACTAGGTTTGTTTTAGTTGATTTACCTTTTAGAAAATCATGTTGTCGGGGCGAAATAAAAGGCTTGCATTTGAAGCTTAAGGCTTCGTATAAAATGCTTTCAAAGAGTTTGGGTATATGAGAAAGTTTAGCAATGGGACGATAATTGGTAACTTCATGCTTAGATTCCTTTTTGTGTATCGGGATTATAAATCTGGGGTAATTCTCCCTGTGTCTCCCTGTGTAAGGGATAGACGAAAAAGGTGGGAAAGGGGTAGAGACAGGTTGGAAGAGCACTTTTTAAGAAACACGGCGGAGAGTCGATCTGGGCCAGGTACAAATTCATCTTTAAGAATTTGTAACTTTTCTTCAATAATTGCAGGATCGAAATTTTGAGAAAAAAAAAAAGGGACCAATGGAGAAATTTGTTAGATCATTGAAGTAAGAGGGATCTGGTGCGAAGGAGTTGGCAAATGATTGTTTGAAAAATGTAGCAAAAAAGTTGGCGATGGTAGGAGGATCACTTGAATATTTGGGAGGAAGGATAACCATCAGCGTTGC
This sequence comes from Volucella zonaria, assembly GCA_963966105.1. Classification (NCBI taxonomy): domain Eukaryota; kingdom Metazoa; phylum Arthropoda; class Insecta; order Diptera; family Syrphidae; genus Volucella; species Volucella zonaria. The sequence goes on from OZ014532.1 coordinate 165,522,453, forward strand.
TTTTCCAATTGACATATTGAAAAAAGGACTTGGGGTCATTTATAAGATTGGTTTGCGCACTATTCAGAGAGAGTTATAGAGTTCAATGAAATGAAGATATACATATACCTAAATAATTTGAATAGTCGGAAGAAAAGTGGGAATACCGCCCGTAATTTGTTTCTTCTGTTTCGTAGAGAGCGGGGTCTACGATTATACCAAGGAGGGAATGTGGAAGAAGTTCTATGGCGGGAATAAGGCACGTAAAGGGAGATGGATTTGAATATTTCTCTGTAAAAAATGGAGAGGGCAACGACCAGAGATAGATTGGTAAACTCGAAAGAAGCCCTGCTTAGATAGGTATTGATTTTATGGAAATTAGCTTTTTATTAATTATAAGAAGATAGAACTGCGGTCGGAGGCGACTGGAGGGGAGAGTTGTGAAAAAATGTGAGACGAACTGGAGTTAAAAGAGATAGGGGACAACACGATACTGAGGAGTTGATGGGATCGGTTGTGAAGATAAAGTCTAATTGAATTTCCATATAGTTGGAAACGCCACTGATTTGGCATAGACTAGAGTCTGTTAACCAAGGCAGTCCTTAGTAGAAATGGGATTGGAAGCTATGAAAAAGATATGTCTTCAGATGGAGTCCGCTTCAGCTGAGGCAGATTAAAATCGCCGAAGATAATGATATCATCAAGCGAGTCTGATAAGTCGATCAAATTGTCAATTGCTGCAATAGCAAGTTGGTAGGATTCGAGAGGTTGCGCCGGAAGAATGTAACAATACATACTATACAAGCAACTACGAGTAAGTGTTATTTTAACTGGCACAAAGTCGAGTTTAAGAGAAGATGAAGTTGCAGCGAGAGAGGAGTCCAAGCTGTTGTGAATATAGCCAATAGGACACCTCGACAAGTTGAGAAGGAGATTCAATCAAGTGGGGTGCGCGATCATCATCATGAAAAACATTAAAAGAGAGAGGGAATAACTCCTGGTTTTTTATGTTGGGGATAAGATTAGTTTCGGTCAGAGCGTAGATATCTAATGGGAGAGCGTGAGATTGGGGGGGGGGGGGGCGTATTGGAAATTGCGTGATACTTTATATAAAGTCTCCTGAGACTGGTAACGTCGGTAGAGAGGCCTTCCTGTTGGATAGAAACCATGACGCTTGTTTTTGTTTTACCCTCGTAGCACACCGAGTCGGATTTATCGTTTAGGTAGGCGAGATATAGGCGTATATTCTCATATATCTTTTTATCTCCAAGCCTAGAGAGCGCATAGCGACATTCGCTAGTATCGCTAGTTTGCTGCGTTAATTTAACAGTGGATCAATAGTAGAGGGAATGGTTAATGAGTTTGATGTGGCAACGGATGGGGTTTCTGAAGTTGGGTTTAAAATGTGAGAATTGATGAAATTAAGATACTTAGCTCCAGTTCTGAGGTCGAAATTAAGGAAAGGCGTGTGTGTTAGGGGTTGAGTAGTGGGGGTTTGATTTGGGGTGGAGTAGGGGGGAGTTGGAGTATGGGTGGGAGGCTTAAAATTAGGGAAAATTTTAGTTTTAAAACTTCAATTGGAGCTGAGTTTGTTGTGGGAAGAGGAGGTGGGTTTTGGCAAGCTGGATTTACTTGTTAACTTATTTGTTGATTTAGGTATGACGGACTGCTTGACTTTATCCTACTTCTTGGTCGTATTTTCCAACCATTTGCAGACACTCATCTTTCCAAGATTGAAATTGTTGCTGGCTGGATTATGGAATAACCATTCGTATTTGGTCGGAAATCTGGGCTTGAAGCTGCGCTTGCTTCTGTGGTGAGATGTTGGAAGCAAATTGCAGTGGCTAATGGTAATGCCATATTTCTTTTCGAAGAAATTCGAGATCCAATTAACATCAGCGTTTGGGGGGCGCCTTTGAAGCGTAGTGACCAATTGATTCTTCGAAACAAGCTTACCAAGTCTACGTTGCCATTCGGAAGGTGTCCAAGTTGAAGTCAAATGATTGATAAGCTTCCGTGGGCCAGCGATTGGAGGAGCTAACATACGAGTAGATGTGTTCTCTGTTGTAAAGTTGGAAGAAACTTCGCAGGAATCAGCGGGTTGAACCGTGGGAGTGAGCGTGAATCCACTTCTGGTTCCCTTAATTCAGTCATGAGCGACGTGTTATAGGGAACATTCTGGTAATGCTGAGGGAAGTTTGGTGTATCAACGATTTTGCTGTTTATTGTTGCGATGTGATGTCCAATATCGCACATGAGGGATCGAGTCGCAGTAAGTTCGTCACCGACATCGTTCACTTTATCGAAGATAACTTCGAGCATGGGATCACATTGTTTAGGAGAGAGTTGTTTGTGTGACGAGGACTAGAAATAAATGAATAATATGCATTAAATATTTCGGTAGTGGATAAAACGGGAAGAAGAACAAGCAGAGACCCATGTTTTCCTTCTTGCATTTGTTTTATCAGATACCAGCTAAAACGCGGGGTGTAAGATATTGGTTATTAGGGTTTATACTTTTGTCAGTGATATTATTTAGGACTCAACTGATGTCTTATTTCTGCTGGAATAAGAGTTATCGAATAAATCGGATTGAATGTATCTATATCGCCTTAAGGATGCGATACACTACTGCTGCCTTCCAATGCTTTGGGTAATTATTCATTGTGCTATTAAACAGGGTGATGTAAATGTCCACCTCTTCTTCTGGAATATGTCGAAGCGCAATGGTCTATGTGTCATCGTTTCTCACTGATTTCTTAGTCTTTAACGATCCAAAGTTCATTTGAAACTCTCTTTTGAGATGAAAAGAGCAAGTTCCCCCTCTTCGGCTATTACATAATTTGCCATATTTCGTCATTGAATTCGCTGTAATATGGCTTCTCGGATCTAAAGTGGTCTACATAATTTGGAAGGTAGAAATTGTGCAAAAGGGCTCGATTTTCCAAGTGGTGGTTTTGGCTAATGGCATCGTTCGTCTAGAACATTTTCTTAAAACTTGCTCGATTACAAGGAAGTTGCCATTATCAATAGCTTCTTCTGGATCTGCTTTTAGAAGTACATATTAGTTCTTAATCCGTCGCTCGGGCGTTCTTATGCCAGGGAAGGACATTTTGATTTTTGCTTCGAAATGTCTTATTTATTTACTGAAGCATATTCGGGTTGCTGTTGTTAACAGCTCAAATTTGTTGTTCTAGTAGAAATTTACAGAATATCAGTAATTTTTTTTTTTAATTAGTTTTTGATCGACGAATTCAGTGCCACGACTTTTAAGATAGGTCTGTGGCTGAACAGTCTGTAAAAATCTTAACAGGAGTCGACGGACTATCAGTCGCGTTTAAACAGCACGTAACACTGTGCTGATAGCACAAATTGAATAGTTGATTACCTCTCGCATTTCGCGTATTGTGCTGAGTATAGTGCTCCTCCGATTCTAGTCATAGCAATTGTACAACTGACTCGAGTTCTGAGATAAATAGGAAATATTGACCATGTACAATCGTTTTCCACAGAAAGGGCTGTGCATGATGCATGCTTCCAGCACCCGACTTATTTGAATTGCAAACTCTTTCTAATAAAGATTGCAATACTATTTTAATTTATTTGATTTTAGAGGCGGGCATTTTTATGACTTATAATCAGCTTAAATTTCTCTCGACACTTTTCAGTCTGTGTAAATGTAAATCGACTGACAAAGGCCAACATACGATATTTCAGAAAGGTAAACATTGGCTGATTCCTTATATGCAAATCCCTTTAGCATTTTGTAAGTAGAGACAAACAGAAAGCATCAAAAAGTCCGAGTAATTTTGTTAATCATCAAGTTTTAATAGTATCTGTCTAACTAGTAAAATTGATAGTTTTGAGGTTATGAACAAGAAAAGTTATCTTGTCTCTGGTCTTGTATCGTTGTATCGTTGCGTTACTGACTAAAAAATAAATTTCTGTTTTGGTTTCTAATTTATTGAATATTGAGTTCCAACAAAAACTATATTTTCTTTTTTATAAAAAATAATTTATTAAAAATAAAACAAACAGTCTATATAAACTAAAAATTTTCTAAGCTTACGCTTAACATTTTCTCATTATAAATACTGACTACATTTTTTTTTATGAAAACAACCATAAAATATATAGTCGATACATTATCTAGTGAGCTCTTGCCTTATATGTTATCTTCCACACCTCGAAGAGGCATATTGTCGAATGGAATCTATAGAAAATTGCCAGTGGCATTGACACGTGTGTGATGATTGTCCAGCCCCATATTCCAAAGAATTCTAAATGTGTTTCTCTGAATACAGCACGTCCCTTAATAAGCGTGTTGATAAACCAAATTGCCATGTTGGCCACCAAAAGGAAGGTTATAATCTCTCGGCCAGGTTTTTTACGTTGCTGGTTTGAGCCTTTACAGCGGCGATGAACTGCATGCATAATGAACATGGTTTGCAAGGAGGTTTGAAAGAGGTTAAACACTTCTGCAATTATTCCTTCCACTCTGTCGGGAACTGTGTCCCATTTGGAGAAGTAGCTACCCATAATACTGAACATTCCGTAGAGATAAACCCCTGTCTGTGCCACAATTAAAAGGGTGCAGTCTAACTTCATTGAGTGGTGATCATCACTAGCTACGTACTTGAGATCTCTCATCAGGAACATCCCTGTGATGACCGCTATGGCACAGAGGGCATAAACCGTTGTTTCCCAAAGTGTGACTTCTTTCGTAGCAACAAGTTCATATCCAGGTTGGGTGTATAAAACAAAGTACATAATAATTGATATAATTGTCATCACAATAACAAGAATCCCAACAAAAAGACCTTTGTGTGATTGGGAGCAATCCACTGAAAACGTATGGGAGCTTTCTCTCACGTTAATGTGCTTTATAGAATCCTTTCGGGTCTTCGCGATATCTGGAATGGATTTTACAGTCTTCCACATTTCATAGAGAATCACAGCGCAAATTAAAGAATACTCAATAGTGCATGGGAAGAGAAAGGGTGATACCTCCTGTACCAAGGCTCCCATGATGTTGGTTCTAGTGCAACCAGGTCCTCGAAGATGATTGACCGATTGTGATGTCATGTTAATTATATCCGCTGTCATATTATGACTAGAGTGTGTAACATTAAGGTGTTTCCATTCTGGAGGTGAATGATCTGGCAGCGGCTGGTGACTTGCTACATGGAAAATCTCATGCTTGGTTTCCTCCACCAGAACATATAACCATTCGCAGAGATTTGTTGCAACCATGTGCATTAAACCAAATCGGCAAATAACTTTATGACTTGCAAAATCTAGATACGTGGTATTAAGGAATATAAATTGAACTTGAATAATGCAAAGTGCTATCCTGGCAATTGGAGTAATAGCCAAAAAGGGATTTTGACATCCAGGACGACCGTTGAGCTCTAAAAATTGTCCGAATTCAAGTCCAGAGTAGACCATATTACCGATGGCAAATGCGATAGCACCGATTCGCAGGTAAAAGCTACCAAAACGCGAGGCTCTTCGCTTCAGATGGACGTTGTTGTTTTTTTCGTCTGCAAAATAGTTAATATCAAATAAAAGTTTAGTTAAATTTATATGAGGAAATTGACACATTAAAAAATACTACACCATTATAAATATGGAATTTTGGAAAATATTATTAAAAAAATATCCCAATTACATGCTGAGGGATTTTAAAGAAAGAGAGCTACGTCTAAAAATAACTCAATGATTTAGAAAAAAAAATATGGTTGTACTTAACTATAAATATTCGTATATGATTTTTTTTATAAGAAAATTACAAGTCACCAGGGTTAAGTTAACCAATAATTTGATCGGTGGCAAGGTGGTAATTTTTAATTTTAGCCGATGGCTTTACTTAATGATGGGTTGTTATGAAAAAGTTGAAAATTCAAAGTCAAAAATCACTGTGATTTGGATATCCTAGTAACAACAACCATTACGTAGTTATCAGGTGAAGCACGAGATTATTTTATTGCTGATTTATTTTCCGAAACCGTTTATTAGTTTTCTTAAAAAAGCAGAGATGACAAATATGTATGTGTCTTAAGCAGAAATTTTGAAGTTGAAGCCCTTAATTTATGTGATGTACATACTCGTATGTAATTAAATAATTTTATAACGATAGAAAATGCTTTCCTTTTTGCTCTTATATTTAATACTTTCTAAGAAACAAGTCAGTGAGTATGACGACTTTGTGTATGAGTAATTGTCGTTAATTCTTAATATTACAGAAAATACAATCCTAATAAACTTACGATATTCTAAACATACGAGTATCTGTATGTATTTTTAGTAATGATTTTCTGGAAGCAGATACTCATGCGTTCTTAGGTGTTCTTAAAACTTAAAACTAATCACAAAAATATTGGATAATATGTTATTTCTTTCAAGAATTAAAAATACTTACGAAAATCTTTCAACACATTAAAAAGTGCCCGGTGTCGAAATGCGCTGATATATAGGAAAAATACAAACAGGACGCTTAGGCTGTATAAGTAAACGTAAAAGCCTTGATAAACGTAAGTTGGAACTTGATCGGAAATAATTTCGGTAATGGGCAAGCATACTCCCATCAACACAAGGAGTTTACAGTACAATGCCGACAACGATGAACTAATTGCGTCACTAAGAAATACAAACGTTTATGATTTATAAGCAAACTTATTTTTTTCCACGTAGACTTACTCTCCAACTCGGCGATTTTTGAACTTTGATTGCTTAGCCAGTACTCCTTTTGGTCCCCTTTCGCTATCGCATACACTGCCATTAGGTCCTCCATTAATTGACAAGACACTGCCATCCCCTTGGTGTTCCTGTAGGAGGCTATGAAAAAGACAAACCAAAATAATATATGAAGATTTAAAATTTATTATATAGCTAAAGCGATGGTAGATTTGTGTGTACCGCATTGTCTTAGGGTTCTTGTAAGAATTCTCTCTGCCTCGATAGCCACCTAGTATGAGAGATGGTCGTCTTGTTGTAAGAATCTCTTGTAATAGAATCGAAGGTCTTCGTGATACTGCCAACTCATGTGTCGGAAAACCTACAGAATAACTAGAATCATTGCGTCGCATATTGGAATGGTGATGTACTACGAGTAAATTATTGGGTGGAGTTGGAACTGGCGGATTTGTAGGTTCAATCATTTCAAGACTGTTTTGTGATCGTACCAATGGTGATATGGGTAGTTGATTCGAATGAGACGACGTAATTGGCAGATTGTGAAAGCCACAACGATCGCAGGGGCTACGAAAGAATTTTTGCTGCTGTTGTCCTGTTACGACAACTCCTTGTGTTTGCTCAGTAAGCGGCTCCTCACTGGCTATTATAGGCATAGGAGAAGCTGATGTTGTTCGTGTAGTATTTTGTAGTATTCCAGTTGAGGGTGATTTTCTCGAGCTGTTAAGTGGCTGAACTTCTGTAATGTCAGCAATAATACCCGACGGAAAATCGCTGAAAGCGGTAAAAGTAGACTATGGTCAACATTTATAGACCTATAGGGTTTTGGATTGGGTTATTAGTTAAAAGTGTGATGGTTAATTTGACAATTAGCATGTAAGCAGATTAAGTTAAATTGGAGATGAAAAAGCAGCTATAATTTTATAAAATTTTTAATGCAAACATTTTGGTTATAAAGTGAGGTTTATCAATCTAATTCATATGTATGAAGAAAGACTTATATTTAAATGTTTTTTTTATATTTAACACTAATTTGCCCTTTTTTATTTGAGTAACAAAAAGTGATTAAAGTTTCAACGTTTCTATACCTTTCTCTTTAATAGATAGATTTGATACCATTGGTGTTGTGAAAAACAAACTTTATTGTTTTCGTGGCATATTGTTTCAAATAAAATAGATTTGATTGCTTGCAGTAAAATTGGGAATTTAATGTGTGGTAGGGATATTTTATTGCAATCGTGCTCAGGGGTCGTAGAAAGCAGATTTTTGCGGCAGAAAAAAGAAAACAGCGTTTAAATTCCAAACATTTAAATAAGTAATGTACGTTTACGTATGCATATGTATGTCTCATTTGACGGGCTTTTACTGCTTTACGAGTAAAAAGTTCTTACTTTTATTGAGTAAGCTTAAAATTGGGTTTACTGGGAGGATATTCATAAATTTAGGTTGAACATTTTATTTAAAGTGCAACAAAAAATGTAAAACTTATCCCTCTTTACTGATATCACAAATATCCCGTCACTGATTAAATTTTTACTTAAATTTAAAAATATTTTAGCACTATAGTGGAACCCATAGAGTACGTGTATCTATTCGGTTTTCAAAAAAACGTGTTAATGTTTTTTTTTCCATAACGGAATTGGATAGGTCTTGCTTATTGTACAATTTTTTTTTTATTCAAAGCATTTCGACTGACACTTAAGACATATTAAATTAAATTAAAAAAAAAAAAAAACTTGTCAGATTGTGATTTTGAAATTGTTGATCCCAAATATATACGTTTGATTCTTTTAATCTTTTGCTTTTTCCTTTGTAATTTCTTTTCGTGGATACAAAGTGGAAGTGTTGATAGTTTAAGGATGGCAAAAGCATTGTGCAAAATTAAGTGAATTTTTTTGATAATCTGCTACAAAGGTCATAAGAAATATTGCTACCTGGTCTCTAATAATAATTTTTTATCGGTCATTCCTTAAATGTAAAAGAAAAAAATATTTAATATGGCTTATCTAAATATTTTAGGTATAACTGCCACTTTTTGTATAACTGAATGCACAAAATCTTATTAAATACTCAATTTACTAACTGCCTGAGATAGAAGTGGACAATTTTTTATAAAAACTTATCACGAACCAACTTATAGCCCGTTTCGCGAGAAACTGTAAAAACATAAAAAAATACTTTGCTAAAGGTCACGCATATAAGTTAGAAACAAATTGTGTTTGTAATATAATGATGATGGATGGAAATTGTTGTCACTTGATTTTCTGATTGATTTTAGACTAATTCGTTTTAAAGAAAATAATGGTCGGTTATCAGTTGATAGGTTTTGTTAAAAACTTCAAATTCGAAGCTCTTTTTTTGTATAAATTCATTCAATTGATAATTTTGGGCAATTTATCTCATCTTCAGTTAACATAAAAATGGTATGATACTACTTATACCACAACGGTTCTTACGTATTTGTATTACGAATGTGATAAGTGATAGTACCACACGAGGCGCTAATGTTATTCCAATGATCGGCAGACGGACTTGTCTTATCTCATGATACTGATATTCAATCAATCATACTGTCTAATCTGATATTGCTATTGTAGTAGAGTAAACTTAACTTGCGGTATAGCGGAAGGAAAAAAGAATAAACGAATTTTATCTGTATTTTAAAGTTGGTATTGTCTATTCCTTTTCTATAGAATTTCGATAATTTAACTTTAACTTTCAGTGTTAGTTTGATTCAAAGAACTTTAAAAAAATTTGTGATATTTATACAAATACAATATAATATAAATATTGAATAACCTTGATGATGATAAGCTAAGATATATTAAATAAATTCAAGTGTTATGTATTATAGTGATTATATGTCACTTGAAAACTATACAATACAAACCAATGTTTATTTATCACTCGTTCGTTATTTATGTAATGAGCATTTAGTCAATATACCATATATTTGTTTTCGAATTCTGTTATAAGCAAGTTTTCCTAATACATATTGAAGAGGGAAATGTTTACTTAAAATCTTATCTAGCATTTTATCTTACCTTATTATTAAAGCATTTGCTACGAACAAAGTTTAAAATTTTCAAGCATTACCTAGCTGTGTTTTGTTTAAAATAAAAAAATACGTGACAAATGCTTTATATATAAAACCTTACAATATGAATAATGGAGAAGTAAAAAAATATCACTCGTTCGTAATTTTTGTAATGAGTATTTAGTCAATAGGCTGTTATTTGTTCTTGAATTCTATTATAAGCAAGTTTTCCTAATACATATTGAAGAGGGAAAACTTTACTTAAAATCTTATCTATCATTTTATCTTACTATTAAAGCAGAAGCTGTTTTTTGTTTAAAGTATCTACAATCTTCCAATATATGAATAATGGAGAAGAAACAAAATAATAAAGAAAGAATTCCTTTTACAAATACTATTATTTCGGAATGTTCCTTTGCTTCTTAATATCTCAGTGGTTTAAATATTATTGTTAATTTTTTACTAAGAAAAACTAAAATATTTCATGAGCTGGGGTTGACATTATTCTAACTAAAAATTGGATTGATACATCATTCTGCCAGAGTTCGAAAAAATCTTGAAGAATTGTCAAGACCTGTTGACACTCCTTTGCTATGGAGAGAAATATTCTGAATTTGATATATGTGCTAATACAATTGCGAAAGATCTCGGACTTTCGCAATTAGAAGAAATAATCGATATCCATCTACGCATAAACATAGACACACAACTTCTGTGGCTAATTGCAATTGCAATTGAGACAATTCTGCACACGCTACTGTACATGCATTGATAACATCACGGCCAAAATTTGGAAAGTTTTCCTTATATGTATAATAATTTAGTTCATCTATGATACGAGTATTAGCTTATCTTAAGGCAATGGATAAGTGGTGTAACATATCTAGTGACTAAACAGATATGGTCTAAACTGCATCTGAGAGGCTCTAAGGGTTTATTTTCTTCAATAAACGGAACATGAGTGCTCCACAATATGTGTCATCTCTGGGCACTATCTCAGGCATGAGATAAGACTTTGCGTGTACTGAAAATATCTTAATTATTCGACTACAACAGATATATAAGAAGTTTATTATATTTCAACTACTTGTCCTGGGTTCATGTGATATCACAATGAACCTGTGGCACAATGAAATGTGACATTTGAAATCTAACTTTACCTAACTGACAAATCCACGCGTATGTAATTAATCACAAAAAGTTATCGTCGTACACAATTCCATGACCTTTAAATGTTTTACATGACTTAAAATCAATTAAAACCATGACAAACCAAAGTTGATGTTTTCAGAAACATTTCCATTTCCAATTCCAAAACAAAAGAAAAATAGCAAAAATACAACTTCTACGAATATTTGGAAAAAATATGATTTTTAAAGACCGAAATAGAGAAAAAATATTGTTATAGATGTGTATCTAGTATTTATACTATTTTTTCTCAGTACTCAGATAAGTTGATCAAAAGGGTGAACAAATACCGTAATTTAAGCAACACAATGATCACTTAAAACAGAATTAACCAATATTCCCGGGGAAAAGATTTTAAAATTGTTCAAAAGGTAAATGGGGTTGTTTGAAATATGTATTGTATATGTGGTGCTGTAAATTGATTAACTATAGACTTTTTAAATTAAGCGGGTTAAAGTTATAATATTGATAACATTGTAAGTCATTAATTATGTTTCCTTATAGTAATTATTAGGCATTAACAGTTCAGCAACAAAAAATTAGGCGAAACGTGACTGAAGCCTTAAACAAATATAACCGCATCGATAGTAGACACTTTAAGTTGCTCACGTTTTTCAGAACTTCCATTCTTACAAAGAAAATTCAAATTTCGAACATTTTTTAGAAAATCACAAAATAAATCTAATTAGTAACACAGAATACACAGTTTAACAAATAAAACATTTAAATCAATATTTACGTAGTTTGAATGATCATTTTAACTCGATAACACAGTTTTTGTGTTGTCGTTTTTATTCGAGTACATGTTATGCAAATGACAATATCCGATAAAATTAACTTGAAAACTGAACGCACATTATTTCTTTACCGTCGACATCTTCGTAGTGTACCCGATGAACCCTTTTAAAACCGAGCGTCGACGGAACATTTAGTGCTCCAAGTGACATGGTACGAAAATTAATATACCCCGCCTTCTAGTACTGATGACAACAGAACCGAGACTGATCACGATTTACTGGAAATTGACTGAGATTAGCAACCCCACCTGTACTAAGTGTGAATCGTTTGTGTACTACAAAAAAATCGTAATTACACCCCGATGCTAATCAGTTACCCCGCCTGGTTAGTATGAGTTTGTTTGCTTGTGTTGATTTGTTAATAAGGATAAATTATAATGAATAAAAACTTACTTCCAATGTCTATTTTGAAGATATTTTTAACTTTTTTTTTTTTTTATCAAATTCTTGGTCTGTCTGAAGTCTGAAATCCAAAAATAAAATCTTTAAGAGTGAGCAGTTTTGACTTGCAATGCGCCGTGGATATTACCGATGAGTGATGGGTTCGAGTAAATATCAAACAACGTACATGGCAATGAATTTCTGGTCAACATGTTAAAAGTCACAGGTTTCTTGATGTCGGCTATATCATTTTTGCAAAAATAGAATATTAAAACATGGTATTTTATTTGATAATAAGCAATCACGGGTGTGTTTTAAAGAGTTTCGAACTTTTTTCTTATTCTGACGTCGCTTTTTCAAGACTTTTGTTGATTCGAGTACATATTATGTAAGAATTTGAATTACACTGTTATTTTCCATTATTATGGCTCTATGATAGGAACATTAGTAAACCAAAATCAAAACCCTTTACCCCAGTTTTAACATAAAAAAAATTGTATAAAATTGGTCTTGAATTGGTAAATAATAATAAATATGTGTGTTAAGAAGCTGGAAACCCATTTTAAAAAAAGCATATTAATATTGTGCAGTGTCACGTGTTTTAGACTCTAAGTCCTTCGACCGGTTTCTGACGATCGCATATTGAGTCATCTAAAGGTGAAGTGTATTTCATTAGATGCGCCCCATAGGGATTCTCTGAAATGATACATACCAATTTTTAACAGGTATCATATTTGTGTTTGAGCTTGTCTACCATTTTATTATGTAAAGGTATACACTACAACATCGTAGCAATAAGTTCAACTCGACTTATTCACCCCATAACGTTGCCGTGCTAGTGAGATAGCGAAATTTCAAAAGCGAAGAGAATATTGAGGCTGTCAGCAAGTTGGTATGTGGAGACGACGATCAATCGATACCGCGTCGTTCTCAAGAGCTGGGTATCTCTCGAACGTGGCGTATTCTGCGAAGAGATTTGGCACAGGGTCGTGTTAACCCAAGAGCTAAAGTCAAATGACAATTGTGTAGGTCACAGTTTCGCTGATTGCTTTTGTTCTATGAAGATGGAAAAAGATCCGCATTTCCACTAAAAAAAACATCCCCAGAGACGAGACACATTTTTGGTTAAATTGGTTTGGGTTAAATTAATTAAATTCAATTAATTGGCGCATTTTGGTCAGCAGCAGCCACACGAAAATACACACATATGTACTAAGAACTTGACTGTTTGTTGTGGTTTTCATGCTGGAGATATCATTGGGGGCGAACTTCTTCCCAGATGATACATGAAGACATATTGGTTTATCTCCAGAAATGGCCTTGTCCTCGCTGCTGCGATGTAACATCTTAAGCTCTTTTTTATTTGGCGTTACATTGAATGCCTATTCTATGCCAACAAGTTACAAACTTAAGACGACTTGAAGGAGAGCATTCGATGTGAAGTTGCCGGAATATTGAGTTCAGAGCGTCCACTCATTCAAGCAGTTTCGTGAAAGGCATTACACTGATGTCATATTTCGTATCTAATATTTGAGGCGCATCTGATGCAAAATTCTGTACATAAAAGGAAGCTCTTTCGGGAACCCTAACAAATCTATTTTTTAATGTATTTTTAATATTTTTGACAAAACAATTGGAATCGCCTGATACACGATATTAACATTCCACGAAGGAATTTGCTTTGAAATGTTTCGATTATCTGTGTGCTAACTTTATATTATAAGATACAGTTTCAGTATAAAAAGAACGAGTTAACCAAATCTATAAATGACGCTGTCAGATCTGTTGTTATGTGCTTATTGGATTACTTAACGTTTAAGTCACTAAAGTAAGCTGCAATGCACATTTTTTGATTTTTCCCATTTTGACTATTTTTTGTTGATTCTGACGTTAGCTTGCTTATACGAGGGCGAGTCAATAAGTCCGCGACTTTTTGAATTTCTGACCTCTTTACTGAAACAGCAACACTGCTCCTGTCAACAGGCATATGTCAGTTGACTCCTGTCAAAATTTAAACTTGCTGCGTCAGTTAGTTTGTGTTTGACAGCTATTTTTATCAGACTACTCACTAATTTGAGGAGAAAATGGAAAAAAGTGAATTTCGTGTGCTTATTAAGCATTATTTCTTGCGAAAAAAAACCATTACCGAGACCAAGGCTAAGCTTGATAAATACTATGGGGACTCTGCACCATCGATTTCAATGGTAAAAAAGTGGTTTACTGAATTTCGTTGTGGCCGTACAAGCACTGAAGATGCCGAACGTCCTGGACGCCCAGTTGAGGTCTCTACACCCGAAACAATCGAAACAATCGAAAAAATTCACGATATGGTGTTGGCCGACCGAAGATTGAAAGTGCGAGAGATTGTGGAAGCCGTAGGGATCTCGCATGGCTCAGTGGTTTCAATTTTGAATGATCACTTGGGCATGAGAAAGCTTTCCGCAAGATGGGTGCCGCGTTTGCTCACAGTCGACCACAAACGCAATCGTGTAACAACTTCACAGGAAGGTTTGGCGTTGTTTAATCGCAATATGGAGGAGTTTTTGCGCCGTTTTGTAACCGTGGACGAAACATGGATCCATCACAACACACCAGAGAACAAACAACAGTCAAAACAGTGGGTTTCTAAGGGTGAATCGGCGCCAAAGAAGGCCAAGGTGGGTTTGTCAGCCAATAAAGTTATGGCGACTGTTTTTTGGGATGCACGCGGGATAATCCACATTGACTACCTTCAAAAGGGAAGAACAATCAATGGGGAATATTATGCCAACTTATTGGACCGATTCAATGACGATTTGAGAAAAAAAACGACCTCATTTGGCCAAGAAAAAAGTTCTTTTCCACCAAGACAATGCAAGGGTGCATACATGTGCATTTGCCATGGCAAAAATCCATGAATTGGGCTATGAATTGCTCCCTCATCCACCCTATTCTCCAGATTTGGCTCCGAGCGGCTACTTCTTGTTCCCAAACCTGAAGAAATGGCTTGGTGGAAAAAGATTTGACTCCAATGATGAAGTCATCTCGCAAACAAAGGCCTATTTTGAGGACCTCGACAAATCATTTTTTTTGGAAGGGATAAAAAAATTGGAGAAGCGTTGGACAAAGTGTATAGAGCTCAAGGGAGACTACCTTGAAAAATAAAATTATTTTTTTATCAAAAAATCTGTTTTAATCCAAAAGTCACGGACTTATTGACCCGCCCTCGTAAGTACGGGCGCGACGTATTTTTTTTGTAGAAAAACTGATTAAAAGGGAAATCGGGTAGAAGGATTGTAGGTATTGTCCGAAATTATCTCGGTTAAGACAAAAGTTCGTGACGTTTTTCACCAAAATTCAAATACGTTTGTTTTATATTTTAAATGAAGTTTTTGAAACTAAAGATATGCCATCACCGTAGAACTTCTGTGATTTCTGGGCCAAAAAGTGAACCAAGTGATTTTTCAGGTCTCTTTTGAAGTCAGCCTTACACCATTTAGATTGTTATGGAGAGAGCCACCCAAATGGTAGTCGCGGACGGTACAAAGCCAGGGCTATACGGTGGATGTGTCAAAACTTCCCAGCCAAGCTCTCTCAAAATTTATCGAGTCATTAAAATGTCTGTGGTGTGGCATTGTCATGATGGAATACACCCTTTTTCATATTGCTCAATTCTGGACGCTTTACTTAAATTGCGCGCTTTAACTGCATTAGTTGTTGACAGCAGAGTCTGGCTAGGTTGAAGCAGCTCATGATGAGCGACTCCCTTCTAATCCGACCAGACACACAGCATTACCTTACGTGGCGTCAATCCAGGCTTTGTCAGCGTTTGTGCGGTTTCATCCACCTTGGGCCACGGTATTTTCGTATATGTATTATTGTCGTATGTGATCCACTCTTCATAGCGCGATTTCGTTTCGTTTCAACAGTGATTCATGTGGTACCCAAATATCGAGTTTGTTTTTGTATCCAGCTTTATGTAGATGGTTCGGAATAGTGTTTTGGTCAATGTTTAATTTCGAAGCGATCTCAAGATGAAATGTCTTCCTTAAATTTTTGCAGGATTTCATCAACTTTTTCAATATTGATCAACCAGACATACAGACCAGACGAGAGACAACTCGCCTTTAACATCGAAATTTGGGGAACGGAAACGAGGAAACTTTTTGCGTGCTGCTGATTTTGATAAAGCACCTTCATCATAAACATCACGAATTTTTTCACAAGCCTGCAAAACGTTATCGAATTGGCCGAAGTGATATTGTAATACATAGCGATATTTTCAGAATTTTAGGTCATTTTCAAAACGCAATTTCTTTCGACTTAATTAACCAATATCGCAATGTTTTTTAATATTCTATGGTCTGCACCTTTCTAACACACTATACATAGTATGGCTTGAGACTGTTAGTATTACCAAAGTTATGCGACTCTAAAGCCATCTATTACGAATAATGCCACGAACTTTTTCCTTGACCCGTTCCAGTATAAAAGAGGGTCAGCAGGGTTGAAATATTAAGAGAATTTGTAGGCCAACATCAGTATTATATAATCTCTTTACATCTTCTCCTATGTTTTAAACAGGAATGCCACGCCGTATGACGAAAATTTGGTTTGCTATTGTAGCTGTATGGTGTGCATGTAGTCCAATCAATTGATAATATTTAAAGTCTGCTTGTACGAAAAGTTTGTGCTGATAATCGAAAGCGCCCACGGCAATGAAGAGATCAAATCGCCGATCCAGGTCGCATACGTGACCATGCGACCTAAATTTTCTTAAGCATTGTAATAATTTGACGTGAAATCGATGACTTTATGCAAATCTAAATGATTTAAGTCCAATAATTAAATAAAACATTAATCGCCAAAATTAGCCATTGACTTTATGTACTTTATCGTCTATTAAAAGAAAATGCACATTTTATGTCAATAAATAAGCAGCTTTAAGTGAATAGTAGGACATAACGTAGCTGATAATACAATATTATTCGATTGGCTTATTCTTTTTTGTCAAGTTTTCTAGATGCACATATGCACGAGTATGATTTGTATTCAGATTTTAATGCGCACTTTCAGAAGCGCAGATAGTGACTTATGATAGCTTATTAATTTGGAGCACAACAGTCTAATGAAAAGATATAGAAGACCTGTAATTTTAGGATCGAATTTAGCCTCGCAAATCATCTGTTTTGCGACGTCAACACGGTCTCTTTTTTCATGAAATTGAGGTTTTTGGCACCAACTTTGCCGCTACACGACGGAAACCCAAATCATTAACCAAAATGTCTTGGACGGATCCATAGGCAATGTTCAAGTCCTCCGCTATCTCTCTGATGGTTAATTTGCGGTTATTGACCAACATTTCCTTTACTTCATGAATGTTTTCGTCGGTTTTCGATGTTGATGGTCTGCCACTGCGTTCATCATCTTCGATTGACTTGCGACCACTTTTGAACCGATCGTGTTACTGGTAAACGACCGTTTTCTTTAGAGAATCGTTGCCGAAACACTGTTCCAACATTTCTAACGTTCGCGCACCATTAAATCCGTTTTTTACGCAAAATTTAATAAGAGTACAAGCTCGTTGTTGCAAATTTAAATCCATTTCTAAAATTGTAAAAAATCGCCAACACGCACATAGATAGATGTACTCTTGGCAAAGTAACTTTTGCAAATGTCAAGCTATGACGCTGAGATTTAGAGAGAATATCAACAACAGATTTACCAACTTAACAAAAAAACAGAACTCAAATCGGAACAATGGGAGCGCCACACGGTGGGTGTGGTCGGGAACTTTTTGATCAAGGTGGTATGTTGAGAGCGCGAAGTAGCATATGTATATGGTACCTGCAAGTATAAAAATTAGTTGAGGTACGATATCACTGTACGTATACTTTACATTGCCCAGTGATGAAAGATAAGGAATAAGATAGATATTGGGGTGTTTGAAAGAAATGTGTTCTATCACACCCCAGGATATGTGTGCGAGAACAACGACTAGAGAAGGCATAACCACGAATTCTATGAGCTATACCAAGTTATGGATATACTTGTATTGGAAAGAGCGATAATACGACTCGTAAACTAAATTGTTCATATGTAATAATAACACCCTGGTTACCAGATCCGAGACGTAGATGTAGGCACAAAAGGGTCTGTGTATTAGGTAGAGAACATTGGCAGTACAGATAGGTCCAACAATATATCTAAAATACTATTTATTCATTTATGTGCTTATTCTGGTGGTTGCATCGCGTGGTTCGTAAATTCGCCGACTATTATGCATGAGGGTAGCAAGCAACGAAAAGCATAAAAAGCATTTATTGCGTATTGTGCACAAAATAACAAGATGTACAACATAGCGAGTTGGAAAGTTTACTCTGTGATCCACCCCGAACTCCTCCATAAACAATTTATTTCTTATATGATCTGTGATCTTAATATTGTATAAATTATTGGGTTTTAAAATATATTGTAGAAAGTCTAATTGTATGTGTGAAACATGATATTTATGATCGATCAATTAAATTGAGGTGACGTGAAATAAGGCCCAACGCAATGAACCCAAAAATGAAAAAATTGGCCTTATTTCGTTTTAAATCTTCAAATAACACAAAATTTCCGATTTGGCCTTACTTCGCTTTGCAAAAAGAAATAACGCCGAAAAAATAATGTAAATAACCCCAATATGGTGTTATGTTTGGAGTATGTTTGGTCTTAGACGCCAGCCAAGAGGGAGTAGGTGCCGCGATTCATTTGTTTAAACTCCACTTTCCGGGGTGGTCGCTCCGCTAAGGGTACCCCAACAACTGTCAGGCAGGCACCTATGAAAACAAAAAAAAAACATATTGCTGTTTTTTCCTAAGTTTCAAATTTGGCCATATTTCTAAATCAAATTTGGCCTTATTTCCATTGTCAAAGCGAAATAAAACCAAATTTTACATTTGGTCTTATTTCGTGGGGCCTTATTTCACGTCACCTTAAATTGACAGTGTACGAGGTGTGTTCAGAAAATATCGGGAATTTGTAAATTTCATGGTAAAATTTTCAGCTGTATTCAGGTGTTTATCTTGTCTGTGGCAGCCGCTAAGGTTAGACGTGTTTTTCTGAGCTCATCGATTTTCGTTTGTTAAAACAAATGGATCAAAGAATTTTTGTAATTTTGCGTAAGAAATGAAATAACGTGTAACAAAGTGTGTAAAATGTTAACAAAGTCCTATGAGTCTGCTATGAGTAAAACGAGAGTTTACGAGTGGTATAAGCGTTTCCCAGATGGCCGTGAAAACGCTGAAGATTACGAACGCCCAGGACGCCTCAGCATATCAACAACCGATGAAAACGTGGAAAAAGTGAAAGAAATGGTTATGAACGATCGCCGAATCATAATCAGAGAAGTCGCTGATGATGTTGGCTTATCGATTGGCTCATGTCATAAAATTTTTTCGAATGTTTTTGGTAGTGGCAGCAAAATTTGTTCCAAAATTGTTGAACTTTGAACAATGGAATTTGCTCAGGAGTCTCTAAATGAAATCAACGACGATGCAGAATTACTGAAACGTGTTATCATAGGTGACGAAAGATGGGTTTATGGATATAACGTCGAAACCAAGGCTCAATCGTCCCAGTGGAAGCAGTCTGGCTCGCCAAGACCGAAAAAGGCTCAACAAGTGCGGTCAAGCGTGAGGTTATGCTGACTGTGTTCTTTAATGGCATAGTGCATTGAGAATTTTTGCCGCGGGGTCAAAGAGTCAATAAGGAGTACTACCTACAAGTTCAACACCGTTTGCGTGAGGCAATCCGAAAAAAGCCTGGATTTGTGGAAAAATAATTCATGGCTTTTGCACCACGATAATGCACCTGCTCACACTTCATTGCTTGATTTCTGGCCAAATATAATACTGTCAGGATGCCTCGGCCTCCATATTCGCCAGGAATAGCTCCATATGATTTTTTCCTATTTCCAAAAATAAAGAGAACCATAAAGGACTTTGTTTTACAATCATAGATAACACTCCAAATCGGAAGGTTCGGTGTTCGAATCCCAGCCTCACCCGAAAGACATATCATCCATTTTTTCAATTAACGAAAATCAAGTAAGACGAGTAGTTGACTAGAAATCAACATCAAGCCAACTTCCACTAAGAATTTAGTCTCCCCATTAAATGTTGGATGCCACCCATGGAGCGAAATAACCACTGAGCCCAAACTCTTTATTTCTCTCTCCATCCCATTTTCCGAAGAACTTAACACATGCTGAGGCATTATAAGTGTATTCATACCCACTTGAGTGTTAAATTCTTTAAAAAAAAAAAAAAATTAAAAGCGCATCGCTGAAAGAGCTAAAGGCTATCCCAAAGATTGAGTTTAAGAAGTGTTTCGAGGATTGGAAGAAGCCCTGGCACAAGTGCATAATATCTATTTTGAAGGCGACAGCATTAATGTAGACGAATATATAAATAATTTTTTAAAAAAACTAAAATTCCCGTTATTTTATCAACACACCTCGTACAGTTCTCTGGGGATCAAGGCTAAACTTCTTCACTCACCATGTTCTTTGTTTTGTCATTTTGCGCACGTTTAACGCATCCATCACATAGAGTCAGTTAAAAAGAACCTTTCTTTATGGCAACAAAAATAAAACTATTTTTGCGGTTTCTCATATTTTCTATTTACATCGTTTTGTGAACTTAAAGTGTCTATTGTCTTAAAACAATTTTAAGTGAGAGCGAGGCAAAAAATACTACAATTTAACCCGGGTGGGTAGTGGCAGAAATCCTAAAAAGGAAAGACACCGGAAAATATTTGCGCCTTAGCAGAAAAATATTCTTGGATCTTTAGGCAATTAACAATTTCTTAAAAAATCTGTACTAAACTCAAAGCACAAATAAGGAGTTCAGCATCTATTCGGATAGTTCAAAAAGTTATTCAACAGTGTCCACATATCAAACATCGAGGGCTGACGAAAAAATTACATTTGCTACGTACTATGTTATAGAAATGAGAGGCTAAATAATTAGCTGAACAAAGTATGGGAAACACTCTTTTTTTTAGATAGACTTGGTGGTTTTCAACACTACTTTCATAATCTGAGAAAATTGGCAAAGTTTTTTCCCATTGTCATACGACTTTTCGTTCTATCATGATATGGGCTGCGATTTTCTTCTATGGCCTAATGGACATAGCAATTTCGAAGAGCCGGCGAATTCAATAGACTACATTACCTTTTAGAAATCCAGAAAATTAATTTCTTTAGTGAAAAAATATATACTTCTTTTACGTTACTTAAATTCCTGCTATGACCCAGAATAGATTCCACATATGTACAATCCACAAAAATTCCATAAATTAAACGACTTAAGTGCAATTAAAAAAATATAGGCATCAAGTGCCCGGTTTTGTCTACGTGTATATACTCAAATATAATCTTCAATTCTTCAAAAACTCGAGTCCGGATATTGAAATTTAAATATAGTAATTCACTATATCCAGACTCCTATATACAATGTACATATACGAGTATATGAATGTACTCGTATGTAAATCAACATTTGCATACAAATTTTGCCACTTGTAATTGATTCAAAGAATAATAAGTAAACCCACGTTGGTGTTAATAAGACTAGATCTAAAAAATTCTTAGTAAGGCTAAACATTCTCAGTAGTGACAGACTGCGTTGAATTTATTTTTCGTCATGACGCTGTGTTGTGTCGTGACTCTTAAATAAAAATCAATTGTTTAATAATTGCACAAAAAATCAGCTTCCATGTGTCGTGTGAATTGATTTATCAACGCAAATCCAAACTATTTCACATGTGACAAGAATGTTTGTTCAAGGAGTTTTCGGTCTCGATTTTGGTTTTTAAGTTTTTGTACATATGTATATGATTAACCTTTTGGTTTGTTCCTACAATTGCATTAGAGAATACAAATTCTCTTTAAATCAGCCGGATAAAAAGTCTGTTCGAAGATATTTTTAATCTAACTGGATTAATTCTGGAGACTATTTTATGGCGATGATGATAGGTAATGGAAACACTAAATCATTTAATTGGAATGACGATATGCAAGAAACTGGCCCATCAAGCAGAAAAACGGCTTAGATATTATAACTTACTATGAAGTAAAATTTTTCGAGCGTTCAAGGCAGCCGGAAATATTTGCAAATACATATCAACTTTTCTATAACCGACTGAAGTTGGTAGAGAATAAAGACTCTCTAAGAACCAGCTATAGACGCATAAATCTCCTAACCTTCATTTACGAGTACAATATTATATCTATCTATTGTGTAGTTTGAAATCATTCGTTCACACCCTGATAGGTTTTAGTCAGCATTGTTTGAGGCTTAGTAATACTAAAATCGATCAGATATTATTTCCATGCTAAATCTTAGAAAAAAAAACCAGGAGCTCTAAGATACCCACCACGCGTTCTCTGATTTTTTAGCCACATTTATAGAGCGTTTATACAGACATATCACTTGATATAATTAATTATATAATATTTTCATGTTAAGGGCGTTTTTAAAAAATTCAATTTACTTACTCTTACTAACTACAAGGGTTGTCTGAAAAGTTTCCGAACGAACAATGATACAAGACTGTTTTTCTCAAATTTTTTTTTTATTTTTCTACATAGTCTCCTTGTAACTCTACACACTTCTCCCAGCGATGCTCCCATCTCTCTAACCCGTCCAAATAGTACTTGGCGTTTTTCTCTGCAAAATAATTGTTCACGAAGGTGATTGCCTCCTCATTTGACGAAAATCTCTGTCCTCCGAGTGCAGTTTTTAGATGAGGGAACATAAAGAAGTCGCTTGGGGCTAGATCTGGTGAATAAGGTAACCGCTGAGGTGCGAGATGGCACGTTGCCTTGGTGAAACAGGATTTTCTTTTTCTGCAAATATGGCCGTTTTTCCGCAATTTCTGCCTTCAGCTTGGCAAGTAATGATGAGTAGTATGCTCCTGTAATGGTTTTTCCTTTTTGAAGATAATCGATTAAGATAACTCCTTTACTATCCCAAAAAAACAGTCGCCATCACTTTCCCAGCCGAAAAAACAGTTTTTGCTTTTTTTGGAGCCGGCTCGCCCTTTGCAGTCCACTGTTTTGACTGAATTTTTGTTTCGTGCGTATAATGGTGTATCCAAGTTTCATCTACAGTAATTAATCGGCGCCAAAACTCGAAGTTATGGTGCCTAAACTGCGCCAACAGAGCGTTGGAAATGTTCGCTCGAACTCGTTTTTGGTCTAACGTAAGCAAACGCGGCACCCAACGTTACCATACACAGAGTCCAACTCATTTTTGATTTGCGTAGGCGTATTGCCTTTTAAAAACAATTTTTTCCATTTTCAAGTAATTGTCAAAAGATTCACTAGCTTTTATTGACGAGTGCCGCTATCTTTACGTTGTGGAAACTTTTCAGGCAATCCTCGTATGTACAATATTCAAAAAAACCCCGCTTAACTTACTTATTTAAACTTACTGGCACTTTGAAGGCACTCTAAGCTAAACCTAATGCATTATCTATGTGAATTAATTGAATGAAACAAAACTATAAACAAGGCTAAAAAGATGTTATTTCAGGAGAAAAACTTAGTGTCTGGATTTTTTTAATAATAAATCTTAATAACAACCCTAAATAAGCAATAACAATATTTGCATTTTATTTAAATTATTATTTTCCCTTTTTTAATACATGTTTGTGCGCAATTTCCTAGAAATCGTATCCGTCAACAACACATGAAAGGACTGTGTGCATCACGCTCCACATCAAAGGCATAATGTTCCAGAATTTTAATGGCTATTAAACAGGAACAGGCAAATTGCCCTTAGAGGCCGACGAGTATAAAACATAGCACAATATGTGTATATGATGTCGATAACTAGGACTACGTCAAAATAAGAAGCTAATACTTCGATATAGTCAAGGAATTATTATTTGGACTTCGATATTAGCATATTAACTTTTAACGAGGATACTACCTAAGAAATGAACGACAGATCAATCTTGCCGATCGCTATTTCTTTGAATTAAAAAGGCTAATGAAAAAGAAATGCCTTTCAATATCGACAAGGTTCTATCAGAATCTTCTCAACTCTTCTTGTCCCTTTATTACCCTTAATATGTAACTTCCACGAGTATGGATATAAAATATTTAACAGACTTCTTACCAATCAGTATTGCTCTTGCATTTCTAGTGGAATGGGTATAGGACACATTCATTTCGGATCATATTACCAGTGACGCCGGTTTGCAGACATTTTCGCAATTTTAAGGATCAAATTATTTTTCTGCACAACACATAAGGAAAATAGTTTGTTGCTATTGCAGATATAACATATAGCTTGTTACTATACACATACATACATACTCGTTATTATTTTTCTCATACCATCATACATATCGGAAGTAGAATACTACCAATTTAGCCATTAACAAATAATTACTCAGAAAAAGTATTACGTAATATATGTGAATATATTTGGGCAGAATTATATAATTAAAATATATAATAAAAAGCGCATTGCGAAAGTGGATAAAATATCTGGTTTGTTCGTACATTGAAAGGTAGTCAAATTACATAGATAAGTAGAAATTTTGTTCCGACGATTTTATTAGCATTAGAATGTTATACTCGTATTTACAGATAATTAGCAATATTGTTTTACAGATCCCAAGAAAACGCGCTACACACTTTCATCTAAAAAAAATACTGCAACACTATAATTACAAGCATATACAATAACTTACCTAAAGGAAACAACGGGTGTGCGAAGTATTCGTGTAAAATTGACAGAACTTTTCTCAGTCTCATCATCACCTTGTATTTGTAGCGGCATTGCACTTGAACTTTTTATACAATATACAATATACAATATACAATATATATATTTATTTATAATTCTTTTGTTATGTTTTCCAATTAACACTAATTTGCCTTCACCTTATCGTTTACATTTGGGTGTTGTTAACCAATGCAATTAGTTAGTGAAACTTTGTGATGTGAGTTAAAAACACGTTTCTCATTATTAGAATTATTATAGGTTTTAAAACTATCAATTTACAAGATATAAATTTAACTGACTTTATCGGAAGAGTATCAGATATTAAAAAAGCGAAAAATGTAACAAACCAAATTTGTAGACTGTTGAAGGTTAAAGGTAAATGGAGCACATTTCGAATAATAAAAATATGTGATTCTTCAGATTGTGTAGAGTTTTACTTGTGAGGTATATGCCCGCAAATTAATTTCCTAGTTTATAGATCTAGAATTTGGGCATAGATTATACATCTTAGTTACCGCTTCTTAGTCAAAATTGTCATCTAGAGTGATAAAATCAAAAGACACTCGCCGTCTAAGATCAAAGTAATTTCAATTCAAATTATGCCAAAAGTTACTTCTCTTAAGTAATTCAGGTATTAATAACACGGATACTGGACAGAGTATCTGGGGCAATGCAAGGATTTTTATGTGATATCCTGCGCAAATATATATCTGCATACTCTTCGGGCCGAAGTAGAAAAACCTGTTTGAAGAAAAAGAGAAATACACTAACGATATTTATTAATATACAGTTGAATAAGAGGCTTCTAGAATCAGTGAGTCTTGGAGATAGGCTGATATCAAAATATCAACCAATGAATATTACTCGCTCTCATAATTTGAATGTTATTTTGTTAATTGCCTGAATCTATAACAAAAACGCTTAAGCAAACACTCATTTATAAAAGACAGCGACTGGCTTTTAATGTCATTTCCATTTCAAGTTAAAAAAAAAACCCCTTTATATTCTTTGTTGGTAAAATCTGGATTTTAGTAGTAATCAATAATTTTCAACTGATATCATTTATTAGTCATAACAAAACGAAA
Organism: Volucella zonaria; assembly: GCA_963966105.1. NCBI lineage: Eukaryota > Metazoa > Arthropoda > Insecta > Diptera > Syrphidae > Volucella > Volucella zonaria. Next base: position 165,548,380 of record OZ014532.1, read on the forward strand.
AATAAAAATACCTATTACATTTTGTGTTAGCTGTTTATCATATTTTTCGATACTATGACTTTACAGTACGGTTCTGTAAATAAAATCAAAAGTAAAATAACCAAAAGAAAGTTTTACTTTGTATGTTTTATTGTTATAACAGCTTAACATTAAAAACAAGAAATTTTTTAAAAAAAACTTAAAATTAAAAAAGCAAATTTAAAAATAAAATTTAAGAACGGAATAAAAATTATTTAATCTTTTTATTATTATTAATATTAATATTACTATGTTTAGTACTAACTTTACTGTACAATTTTTATTTGCCTACAAATTCCCAGACATGCTATTAATTAATTGTAAGAATATGAGACAGGTTTATTTTTCGTGTTACTTCGCTAGTAAACGGTAATGGAAATGCTACGCAGTTTTTACCTATGAAAATATTTTTCATATCAATGAGTGGTTACAATTTTTTTTTTTAATTTTTGTTTGCACGATGTATGAGTGATTATTTACATTACTTAAAATCTATACTTGAATTCAATTGGAATTTATTATACTGTACGTTCGCTTGTATTAGAGGTAGTAAAGGGTCTTGTAAAAGTCGCGCCTAGATGTTAGTAGTGAATAATTTCTGAACGCTACCTTTTTTTTATGCCATCTTTAACATTTGTGAACTGGATATACCATCTGTACAGGGTGGCTCACAATTAATCATCCAAATTTGTTTTTGAATTACTTTTTTACTAAATGAAAAAAAAAAAAAAAAGATTTTGAGTGATGGAAATCTTTATTTTGACAATTGTTTTTGTTAAGTGGAAAAGATTATATTGGCCAAGTGGCTGCCGCTAGTATTGATACACATTTTTTCCGGTTTTATCGCATTTTCCATGACTATCCGCAAGATTTCCGGTGATAGCTGTTCGCATTCCTGTCGAATAATCTCCTTAAGGGCTGCGATCGTCTGAGACTTGTTGGCCCAAAAAAAAAAAAAATGTGTGGTATGATTAAATCGAGCGATCTTGCTGGCCATGCCAAATCGTCAAAACGGGAGATTACGATACCAGGGAACGCTTCCTTCACAATATCCATTGTGGTTCGTGCTGTGTGTGCGGTTGCACCATCTGGTTGAAACCACATATTCATCAAGCCTTGCTTATCCAATACCGGCAGTAAGAAGTCGTTTATCAATGTTCTGTAGCGTTCGCCAGTAACAGTGACCGCATTGCCCATGGCGTCCTCAAAAAAATACGGCCCAATCACTTCTCCCGCATGAACGCCGCCCCACGTAGTGGCTTTGAGTGGATGTAATGGCTCTTCGTGCATCGCACGCGGATTTTCAGTGCCCCAGAAATGAAAATTTTGCTTATTGACATAACCGCTCATGAAGATTTTCGACACAAAATCGTCCGCTTCGTTGTTGAGATTGAGGATGGCTTTACAGTAATTCACACGGGACTGACTTTCAGGAGGCACTAACTGATGCACTGCCTGCACTTTGTAGGGGAACATGTGTAAGTCTTTCACTAAAATTCGCTGTAGGGTCCGTCTGGTGATGCCCAATTGCGTGGCCCGTCGTCTTGTTGATGTTTCTTCGCTTTCAGCGACATCGGCAGCCACAGCAGCGATATTCTCGGCCGAACGACCAGTCCGGTGGCGGCCACGCCCTGCATGGTCTCCTGTGGTTTCACTCTGTTCGAGTTGAGTCGCTAAGCCCCGGAATCTTTTCCCAGTTGGCGCGACACGATTAGGAAATCGACGTCGGAATTCAAGCTGCGCTAACCGACCACCGACCGATTATTGGTCAAAAACATCAACACAATTATTCCACGCTCATGTGGACTATAGCACTCCATTGCTTGTCTGTTTGTATACTGCAGCTATTTAGTTTACAAATATCAAATATGATTGGCGTACGACACCATTTGCAAAAATTATACCATCTTCCGATAGGGTGATTAGTTTTGCGCCACTTAGTAGAAATTACCGATAGTTACACGCTATATGTTATTCAAACATATTATGAAAATAGTCGATCTTTAAAAAATGCATATCGTAAAATTCGTGGCTTTTTTTTTGTAAATAATCATCCAAATTTCAAATAATTCAAAGGTTAGTGAACAAATTTGAAGAAACTGGTTCTGTCGAGGATCGAGAAAGGTCTGGTAGACCAAAAAGTGGACACTCTACTGAGAACATTCCTGATGTAGTACAAAGTGTCGCTGAAGAACCCTCAACATTGATATCACGACATGCTCAGGTATTTGGATTTGCATCCTTACAAAATCCAGCTAACACAAGAATTGAAGCCAAAAGATCATAATCAACGCAGAACTTTCGTCAATTGATTGTTAGAACATGATGCAGGTTTTTCGCGCGAAATCATCTTTAGTGATGAAGATCATTTCAAATTGGATGGATTCGTCAACAAACAAAAGAAGAAAGTCCCCGAATAATTTCTGAAAAATCATTACATCCACGGAATCCATTTGTCCATTTTTCTTCGACGATGCAAATGAAAGAGTTGTTACAAATGATTGATTGTTACAAATGATTGAATATTTTTTGAGGCCTCAAATTGAAAAAAATAGATACAGACGTGATACCAGTGAAAACCTCGAGCTATTACTGTCCAAGTTTCCAGGTCGATTAATTTTACGTAATGGCGAAATAAATTGGCCACCTAGATCATTCGATTTAATGCCATTAGATTATTTTCTTTGGGGTTTTTTGAAAAGTGAAGTTAACGGTGGCTTCAACAGGTAGCATGGTAGAATTCTTATATGAGCTATTTTAGCGTATTTCGAGCTGAGATCGATAATAGCTTTCATTGATTTCTCAATGTGCTGATATAGAGATGGAGGCAGATGAACATCTAATAATTCAATGGCACATATCCATGGTACCATTGGTTTTGGCTTGCACGTGGGAACCAGCAGTTGGCCACGAAAAAACCCCCTGCACCGAGGCAACAAGAAACTCGAACTGCACATGGAATATTTGGACTTTGAAGAGACTATATGAATCCTAAACCTAAGCCGATTACATCTCCATCCAGGAAGTGCAGACAGATAAGTCTGAAAAAAGGAAAATAAAAAATTACGATATGCACTACAGTGACTGAGAGAAAATCGAAACCACATAGACTTAAGCTTTTAGAACGTACGAAGACCTATAGAATCGATACCAAAAAAACTTAAAAATAAGAAGTGCATGATCGATGAAATAGAGAGGTGTTATTTCAGGAACAACATTTTTTTTCCATTTTCTTATTAATCTTCTTAGGATCAATAACAATCAATCCATAATAATATAAACTTAACTTCGGGAAAAATAGAAGTAGTATTTGTGCTAGTACAAACAGTGGCAATGCCACATCAAAGTCTTAACAATCGCAAGTATTTACAATGACATTTGGGTTGAGTGACCCTTAGAAAAAAGATACTCAACATAATTTTAAATCAAAGGAAGCATTCACAACTTTGAATCATTAAAGAATTCCAAAGTAAGCTTTAAAGCAAATTTTCAACACTCTTAATGTAAAAGGTAAAAACTCCATTTTCCAACATGTTTTACAAATAAACGTCAAGAAGCGACGGAGTAAGTTTTTCGGGAAGCTGTTGTACGAAAAACGTTTACATATGCCCAAAAGATCTAAGGAACAAACCTTACATAGATATTCGACGTTTCTAAGAGTGATACGAAAATAGATTTTCATATTCTCTTCGGGTTTGGAGGATTGACCTATAAATGGTCAATGACTAACTCTGAATATCTAAACTCTTTAACGGTTTCAATTTGAAAACACTTATCACTGCAACTAGCACAATTATCAAATAAACAAGATGTTATGAGTATATTGCCATTGCAGGAGCCGCACTCGAGTTTAAATCTTTTACATTTATGTACATTCGTGAAAGAAAACGTTGGGCTTAAAATTGTTAAGAGCAGACAAATGGAAAAAAACATTATTCTTATTTTTGTGCTCATAACCAAATTAGTTTCGCAAACCAGATTCTTAATAAATTAAGATCGCAATTGTCCGGCACGCGATTCAATGCACTTTCTGAGCCGTAAACGAATATTACATCATTCGCCACCGCTGTTATTAAATCCTTAAAGTTAAAACATGAGTTCATATATAAATTAATAAATATTTAATTTTATTGTTGTAAAAAATAAATCATCGGTTGATTTCTTCCAGATGCCTAGTAAGCAGCTTGTCTTCAGCACATGTGTAATACTTGCTTCTAGATTCAGATGAATTTACTTGCCTTGAATTCGGTTGAATTGCGTGCTTGAATTCTGGTGAAATTTGATACATGCGCCAGATGTATTCGGTTTAATTGCATGATTGAATTCTGGTGAAATATGTTACATTCGCCGGATGTCTAAGTGCAATGTATCAATTGGATTGTGGGAGCAATGCATCTTGGGAAAGGGTTAATAAATGTTTATCGTGTTAACATATGGTATATCAGAAAGTATAATGGACCTAGCAAAGAACCTATCGGCAGCCTTAGGTAAATAAATTCAATCTTGCTTCTGATATCAACAATTTTTGCTTCCTGGGGTCTATTGTATTTTTCAGGTAACATTGAAACCATTCTAAAATAAAGGTACGAAATCCAGCTCTTTTACATTTGTAAAGCAATGAAGCGTGATTAACCATATTAAAGTCTTTGGTTATGTCAACAAATAAGACAGCTGTGCAATTTTTATCATCAAGATTGCTTAATGTTTTCGTCTCTGAAAACCAAACTGAATAGCAATGAAAGGTTAAAAAAATTTGCAATCCTAATTTTTCCGGTATTTTCAAAAATTTTGCTAAATGATGACAAAAGTGAGATTGGCCTGTAATTGGCTAATTCATCAGATGTTTGCTTTGTAGAAAGAGGTAAAACATCAATACCTTCAGGAAAGTTTCCCGAAAAAAATGCTTTTGTTAAATATACGAGTATGTGCGAGAACGTCAACTACAAAATATGTAATTTTCTTAAGCGCTACGTCTGATTGCAGAAGAATTTGAGTTTTTCAATGCAATAATTGTTTTTAATAACTCTAGTGCGATTAATAGTTGAAATAATATTGAAATGATATTGTTATCTATGCTAATAGTAGTTGGATTCTTTACTACTGGTGATTTATTAAGAATTTCTTTGACTATTTGGCATACACTTCTCAAATTTTCGTTGACAAAATTGAAAATATTGGAAAGTTTTACCAAAAGGTAAAGTCAGTAAGATTCGAACAGAATCCTGAAGATAAGAGCAACAAAATTAAATAGTAGAGTCACAGTCGGCTAAGTGGCAGGCAATACCAAAAATATAATTGTTTAAAAATTTGAGCTATAAGCAGAACCCAGCGAGATTGTGATAAGGCCTGAAGAAATAAAAAAACGGATTTATTAAAGTTTTGTACAGCCCAATCCTGCTCTATGGCGTAGAAGTCTGGATGTTAGCAAAGACGGATGAAAATATTCTCGGTCGTGTTGAATGCAAGATTTTTTGAGTGATTTTTGGCCGTTCTTGTTGGTTATAACTTTGGTTGAGCTATACTATGAACTATACAGCGTGAACCTGGTTAAAGTAATGCGAATCATTTGGCTGAGATGGGTAGTACATGAAGAACAGGGATAGCATGCATAACAACTAAATTCGTACTTGGATCCGCTCTTTCAAATCTAGCCATTGGGGGAGCATTGATTAGACAGATAAATTATCGAGGATCCTAAATTACAGCCCCAAGAATAGCTATTTTTGAAAAGCTATAATGCTTGACATATCAATCACTCGAAGGCGTCTGACACAACATTGATCTAAACTACAATGCTTAGTTCTGCCTTGCAGTCTTGAATATGTGTTTTTAATGAAAGAGATTTCGGTGATGCGCATTATTCCGTGAAGAGTCGTCTACAGTTCTTATTAGGCATGAGCATACGAATACATTTTGCTCTTGTCTGATGCTCAATCCTTGACACTGTTTTACTGCTTGAAGTCCTTCAAATTTTGATGAATAAACTGTTAAATTTTCCAAAATAAAGACTACTTATCACGCCTGAAGAATTTGGTTTCTGGAACACAAGAAAATAATCTTTATCTAAGTACCAGAGCTTATTAGAGTTTAACAAAAACGCCGTAAAATGATTCCTCTTGGTTAGCTTTTCGTTCATTTCAGCAGACCCTCCAAATATATTTTTAAAGATAAAGAGTATTTAATCGACGTCAATTCTATACTGGTAGAAAAATCCTTTTCTGTTCTTTTTTTATCCTCTTCAAATACTTATAACGCAGGATAAGATAATATCTGCTTAGGATTTTCTTTATTTAATAAAATAAAAAAATATCTTAGTAATGTCAAGCATAATAAAATCGCATCTAATTGCTTGTAAAACTGTTATCCTAACAAACTCATTCAGTACTAAAAACAACCACTCAAATGGGTTTTTCTAAATCCATAGGGTAGAGCTTGCCCGAAAACATGGTCTTCAAAGTAAGTTCTCTTGTTTAATCTCTTAAAATGTATACGAATATCTATCTGCTCTAACAAAAATCGTTGCTGGTCATTACATGCTTTATGGGTGGAAAACATTCGATTATCCTTTTTACACATATTTGCTGATGATCATCGTCATGAGGGTCTACATCTCTGTCACATCTTTTTACACCGACCGCATTCACCCCGTATCCACCTAATGTGAGACCAAAAGCTTTTCAACCCTTTTTGCAAGTGTAAAACCACCACTCTGTGGAGGACTAAAACAAAAGGATTCCTCTTTCCTTCATTCCGGGTGTCGTATCGGATAATATTCCACACTTAGCTTAGCTCAAGGGTTGGCATACCTGTTTATGTTTCTTGTATCTGTAGTCATACATGTAATACTATGAGTTTGTTGTCAAAAGGATAAAAAAAGGTTATTTTTTCCGTGTCGTTGTTTCAAGTGTATTTTTTTTTCTTTTTTTTTGTATATTCCTCTGCAAACATACCTGGACTGAGGAATTAGAAATATTTCCCTTTGATTGACAGTCCGCAAGAGTAAAGTTTCACACCCTAGTGCTCTCATCATTTGGTCTCACAGGGAAGTGACATAAATTTTACCGGAATCGACATAGGGAATTCCGCTTAATTGCTCTCGACCACTCGACCACTGTGGAGTATATTAAGCACACGTGCTAATACTGTATCTACAATATAACAATAATGGGGAAAAAACCTTCACAACTTTCAGATAATAATTAACGGTCAAATGAATTTCCAACACTAAATGGGGCGTTCAATGGACGGAAATAGGGCGATAGGCAAATAGCGACGAGGAAAAAATCTGAAAATAATTTGCATATGTATCGAACGCATGGCAATACCGTATCGTTGGCAAAATATATGCACATGCTAGTATATGTATGTGAAAAGTTGTAGGCTATGTTCATTTGTGCAGTGCTTGAAAACGCCGCAACCTTTTTCGCGTAAAACTTATTTGACCGTCAAATATGTTGAACAATCGAATTACTGATACAGCTCAGCAGTTTCGGAAAGTGGCAAAAGCATCAAAAAGGCGTTTCAATTTTTGCCCATTCCTTTTTAATGTTGCTTGGGGTTTTGATTTTCGAACAGTACCTAGGTGTTGAGATAACTACGGTATATGTAAAGTTAATAGGCATATGGTACATACATACATTTCATTCGACAGTTTCGGAACTTAGTTCCAGGCTGCAGGAAATTAGCAATTAGTCAACAAATCTTATGGATTCAAAAAGGTTCATAGCTAAAACTTAGTAATCGGATTAAGTTTATAGATGCAGCAGGTATTTTTCCACAAGTTAGTAAATTTAAAATAAATAACCACTGGGCAATTTTGTAAAGGGGAGAGCCATTGCCATATAAAAAAGGACAATGTACTAGTTTTTTGCCGGAGTACTCTGCTCGAATATCAAACAACAACGCATCTGGGGACTAGGATATTTGCGGGTCTCCACATTGCTCTATGAGGAGTGGTCATATATATAGAATATATTATGTAGGATATGATGTTGATCTTCAGAATATTTTCTAAGGTAGTAGCAAGTACTACAGGGAAATATTTCTCTGTATATGACTATGTCATATACTGACATCATCAGTAGTGATGCCTCCCGGATATACCTTTTGTTTAAGTAATCAACTTAATTCTTTCCAGCAGATACTCAGAGATTACCAGCTGAAAAGTGTTGTCGGAAGTGCTCATATCGGATCAAGGACACAATCATGGCAAACTAGCCCGCCTTAAACCGGATGTAACTTAATAGATTGGGGAAGAGTCTACATTTTAAGCCTGTAATGGCTTTTTAGGTATCATAGTCAGCTACTATTGTTGTAATTGCCAATGATACATTTGCCGTATGGTTTGCGTTATGGGTTTAAGGGACAGATTAGGTCATTGGATATGTTGTTGTGTTCTTTAACTTTGGCCTTACATTATCGGATTTGACGAGATATACTCAGCATTGCTACAAAAATAATATGCTGCTATCGTTGAAGATGCTGAGTAGACTGACGCTGATCCACACACTAAATCACTAATAAATAGTGAAAGTGGCGTTTATACGGAAAATCGAAGAAAATAACTGTTCGCTTGCTAATCACTTCAAAAGCATCAGTCTGATTTCGTCCTTGCTGGGGTAAGGTATTTCCTTTATTTTTTTTTATTCTTGATTGATAACCTTAACAAATTAAATATGTACTCGTATGTGCTCGTATCTGCACAATTTGAGATATGCCTCCGTCAATTTAAATTACGATCACATACATATCTTAATATTTTAATTCCAAAAGTGTTTGTTCACATCTTAAAGATTTTACTCACATACATTATGTAGATATGTACTCGTATCTATTTATATTAAAGTGTCTGCGTTTTCCTACACATATTTTACGATTTCACTCATCCAACCTCAAATAGGATAAATGAAAACTATATATTATTCTAAAAAGGTGAATCTTTACAAACAAAGAACAAGGATCAGATGCATCCAAACAGAGCTTACACCCACATCTCCACCAGTGCAACCATGTGAAAAAGAAATTCTTTAACGAGGATACCTACCTGAATTCATATACGAATGCGAATAGAATAGGAAAACTAGAGAAAGCTTCTGAGCCAGAAATGGAAGGAAAATTTTCAAAAAAGGATTAAACTTTATGAGACGTTCACAACCTCAACACTTTCTTGTGTTCAGTATACGATGAGGCAACAGGCATTTGGGTATCTGTATCGCTTTCTATAAAAGATACGACTTACTCTACATGTATAACTATACCAAAGGACTCAAGGATATTTATATGTTTAGCGTAGTGGTAACAAATAAATCGGATTCGTATTTACCGAAAGGATGCGATTTTCATTGTTTGCGCTCATAATATCGTTCGTAGAGATTTCTGGGATATCAAGACGAGAAGAAATTTTCAACTCTTAAGATTGGATGCATCCCGCTATTTAGATGGGTTTTTCAATATTTTTTTTTGTTCGATCCTTAAGAAAATAAAATTCGGCTGCACAGCTTTGAAGGATTTGCTAAAATGATTTTCAATTGAAATTACTTGGAAGCAATTATATCAGACCCTTGTACTCAAAGTGTACATGTGACTTGTAATTGCTTAGCTATACGTAAGTGCAATGAAATATTTCGAAACTAGGAGAAGTGGTAGTTTTTGGTAACAATGGCGCTGTGTATGCTCATATTAAAATCTATCTTTGTGCAGTGTCCTTATTTTAACCTCACGGTATTTACGAGTATCTACTAATCACGCATCTATTTTTTCTCTGTGTACATAACATCTTCTTATTTTAGGAAGCAATCGTAGAAAACAGATTACAAGATAATTCGTTGCTTGTTTTCTAATTTGAGCATGGCCGGTTAAGAAATGTTTTCGCCGTCATTTTTCATTTATAGGTGGCGCAAAATTAATCAGCCAATTTTGTTTTAGAATTACTTTTTTACTGAATGATATTGAGTGATGTAAATCTTTATTTGGACCTTTACAATTGTTTCTGTGAAGTGGAAAAGATGATATCCGCTAAGTGGCTGCCGCCAGTGTTGATACACATTTGTGCCCGTTTTATCGCATTTTCCATGACTTTCCGCAAGATTTTCGGTGATAACTGTTCGCATTTCTGCCGAATACTCTTCTTAAGGGTTACGATTGTCTGAGACTTGTTGGCATAAGCCCGCGACTTCAAGTACCCCCAAAGAAAGAAGTTTGGGATGGTTAAATTGGGCGATCTTGCTGGCCATGCCAAATCCTCAAAACGGGAGATTACGCTACCAGGGAACGCTTCTTTCACAATATCCATTGTGGCTCGTGCTGTGTGTTCGGCTACACCGTCTTGATGAAACCACATGTTCACCAAGCCCCTCTCATCCAATTCCGGCAGTCGTTTATCATGGCCCTGTAGCGTTCGCCAGTAACAGTGACCGTATTGCGACATCTGCAGCTACAGCCGGGATATTCTCGGCCGAACGACCAGTCCGGTGGCGGTCACACCTTGCATGGTCTCCTGTAGTTCCACTTTGTTCGAGTCGAGTAGCAAAGCTCCGGAATGTTTGCCCAGTTGGCGCGACACGATTAGGACATCGACGTCGAAATTCACGCCGCGCTAACACCACCGACTGATTATTGGTCAAAAAAATCGACGTAATTATTCGACGCTCTTACGGAGTGTAGTCTTCCATTGTTTCTATACTGCAGCTGTTTAGTTCACAAATGTCAAATATGATTGACGTACGACGCCATTTGCAAAAATTATACCATCTTCCGATAGGGTGATTATATTTCTGATACGTCATCCAACACTGCGATGCATAAGCTGTCTTCAGGTTCAAGTTCTTTCATTCTGATGTGATCACATATATCGAAACTTTTCGTTTTGCTACCACAGACATTTTTCTTAATCGATCTTTCGTCACACCGAGGAAAGTTTTTGCTCTACTACTGAAGTTTTTCTCGAAATTGTTGCACACATTTAACGCACTTAGGTCTTCCATTTGATTTGGAGTAATTCCTGCAAAATTACCGCCCAGAGCTGAGCTTAAAGAGGAAAATCATTTTTGTGACACTGATTTCTTCATGTAAAATAGGTCATAAATATTATTAACTCCTCAACTAGTCTTCAGATCATCAAACCGTGAAGAAAATTAAGCATACTGACACTGGCACCATACAAGCCTTTCATTATGCAAGCATCAGTAAATTTCGAGGGGTTAACATGAACTAAGACCATCCCCCATTTGTTGCCAAACATCGGGCGACCAACAAATAGTTGTTGCAGAGGAAAATAAGAACTCGTCGATCAGTGTTATTTTTCTAAACATTTCAGAGGTGTTTCAGCAGTTTTAGAAGTGAGAGATGCTATGATATGAGCTTTTTACAACTGAAACAGCAACACTACATTCGTCAACATCCAGATTTATGGATGGATTATGGAGATTTAGGGCTGGAAAATTGTTTATTGAACCGAAGTTCACATTTTAACAAATTTATGCGGGGTACTAGATTGCAATGCATCATATTTTTTACCACTCTTTTTCTATGTACGAGGGCGGGTCAATAAGTCCGTGACTTTTGGATTAAAACACAGATCTTTTGATAAAAAAATAATTTTATTTTTCAACGTAGTCTCAGTTGAGCTCTATACACTTTGTCCAACGCTTCTCCAATTTTTTTATCCCTTCCAAAAAAAATGATTTGTCGAGGTCCTCAAAATAGGCCTTTGTTTGCGAGATGACTTCATCATTGGAGTCAAATCTTTTTCCACCAAGCCATTTCTTCAGGTTTGGGAACAAGAAGTAGTCGCTCGGAGCCAAATCTGGAGAATAGGGTGGATGAGGGAGCAATTCATAGCCCAATTCATGGATTTTTGCCATGGCAACTGCATATGTGTGCACCCTTGCATTGTCTTGGTGGAAAAGAACTTTTTTCTTGGCCAAATGAGGTCGTTTTTTTTTCAAATCGTCATTGAATCGGTCCAATAAGTTGGCACAATATTCCCCATTGATTGTTCTTCCCTTTTGAAGGTAGTCAATGTGGATTATCCCGCGTGCATCCCAAAAAACAGTCGCCATAACTTTATTGGCTGACAAACCCACCTTGGCCTTCTTTGGCGCCGATTCACCCTTAGAAACCCACTGTTTTGACTGTTGTTTGTTCTCTGGTGTGTTGTGATGGATCCATGTTTCGTCCACGGTTACAAAACGGCGCAAAAACTCCTCCATATTGCGATTAAACAACGCCAAACCTTCCTGTGAAGTTGTTAGACGATTGCGTTTGTGGTCGACTGTGAGCAAACGCGGCACCCATCTTGCGGAAAGCTTTCTCATGCCCAAGTGATCATTCAAAATTGAAACCACTGAGCCATGCGAGATCCCTACGGTTTCCACAATCTCTCGCACTTTCAATCTTGGGTCGGCCAACACCATATCGTGAATTTTTTCGATTGTTTCGGGTGTAGAGACCTCAACTGGGCGTCCAGGACGTTCGGCATCTTCAGTGCTTGTACGGCCACAACGAAATTCAGTAAACCACTTTTTTACCATTGAAATCGATGGTGCAGAGTCCCCATAGTATTTATCAAGCTTAGCCTTGGTCTCGGTAATGGTTTTTTTTCGCAAGAAATAATGCTTAATACGCACACGAAATTCACTTTTTTCCATTTTCTCCTCAAATTAGTGAGTAGTCTGATAAAAATAGCTGTCAAACACAAACTAACTGACGCAGCAAGTTTAAATTTTGACAGGAGTCAACTGACAGATGCCTGTTGACAGGAGCAGTGTTGCTGTTTCAGTAAAAAGGTCAGAAATTCACGGACTTATTGACCCGCCCTCGTATGTCAAAGTGAACGGAAGCAGATTTATTTTGAGTAAATGAAACCGGATACAAATATATAAAACCAAAAAAAAACAAAAATTTAAATTTAAATTGATTTTAAATTTTAAACAAAGTTGTTTATAAACAGTGTATGCAGCCAAAAAACATAAACAATAAAGCATGTCGAAATGCTCCAAATGCAAGTTGGCGAAGGCATCTGTAAAAAAGTCTTTCACTGTTCCACAAAATGTTCAGGTATAGACGAATACAGCAGCGGAATAATAATAAGAACTGGAAATATGGTAAAGTTTGTCTGTGATGAATGTATTCAATACATTCAGAACATGGACATGGTTGTAAAGGAAGTGCAAGAGATCGTCGATAAAAACACAGACCACTTGAAATTATACAAGGAAGAATTTGAACAGTCACTGAGAAACCACGAAAGTGAAATTCAGAATTTATTGGAGGCGATCGAAAATAGATATATGGTACAAAGCAATCGCTCTAGAAGTATGTGAGAGAAGTCTTCTGGAAATGAGGAATATGTGTAACATGGCTGAAAAGTTAAAAGAAGGCAATGATAAAATTCGTATAGAACTTATCAACAACAAAACGAATGTATGCAACGAGGTAAAAAAAACTTCACTGCTGTGATTGAAATATTGTAGATGAAGATTCCTTTTTAAAAGTAATTGAAGGAGGAAAATTAAATATTCATCATTCACTCGCAGAATGCATTATTCTGCGCAGAGATGTTATTGAAATCCCCAATTGTGCGGATCGTCGTCTTAAAGATGTTTAAGGAGCTTCTTGCGAACTTTTGCTAACCAGCTCAATATTTGCCAAAGACCGACTTGTTCGGTTTCTTCCTGTACGCATTCGATCACTAGTGGTTCCATCCTCCTCAATTCGAGCCACTAAACGTCTAATTGTCTGAGCAGTAGGCGTCTGCTTCCGAAGGAATTTTCTTCGAAATTCTCGTTACGTAGCAATAATTGAATTATTGTTTCGGGTATATATTAAAGCTATTGCACAGCATTGCTCAGGTGTGTATCTATACAAAAAAATTTTGAGTTGATTCACAATAATCTGAAAGAAATTTGAAAAAATAATGGAAACTAGAAAAAATATAACAAAAAGAAATAGGGTGATTAATTTCGGTACACCCTGTACAATAATGCAGGTAATATTGAAATAATCAGGAAAGAGAAATATGAATGTGGAAGCAGGAAGGATTTGTTGGGCAGGAAGATAAGATAAGATAAAATATATGCTGCTATACTAAATGGAGTGAAAAGTGACCTCCTTGACTGCCAGAATGCGCTACTACTGCAAAAAAGGTTATGGTGCCTTCAAGTCCGTTTATATTTAGGCAGACATGCCAAATCTCAGTGCGATACTGTCTTTAGTTTTGTTTTGACAGCTGATTGTTGTTGACGTGTTTGGCATCATGTTGACTATGCACAACAACGATTTTCGTTCTCTCATAAAACATTATTTTTTGAGAGGCAAAACGGCGAACGAAACAAAAGAAAAGTTGGATAAATATTATGGGGCTAATTCTCCGTCAGATTACACCGTCAAATATTGGTTTCGAGAGTTTCGTGGTGGCCGCAAGTCCGCTACCGATCAAGACCGCAGCGACAGGCCCTCCGATGCGGTTACAGAGGACAATGTCAAAAAAATACATGAAATGGTGTTGGTTGACCGGAAAGTGAAGGAGCGCCAGCTAGCAGATACCACAAAGATTAGTACTGAGCGCACAAGCCATATTTTGGGCAATATTCTGCATATGAAAAAGTTATCCTGCCGCTGCGTGCCGCGAATGCTCACTCCTGACCAAAAACACGAACGCGATAGCACTTCGAAAGAGTGTTTGGACTTGCTGATGCGGAATCGGGCGGACTTTCGGCGTCGATTGGTAGCTGGATTTGGATCCCTCGGACTATTATCTTCCCAAATCTCAAAAGATGGCTCATCAATAAAAAAATTCTGCTCACGCGAGGAAATCATCGACGCCACGGAGGAGTATTTTGCAGATCTTCCGAAAAATTACTTTTCGAACGGGATCAAGAAGTTGGAAAATCGCTGGAATAAGTGTATCAAACTAAAAGAGGTCTATATTGAATAATATAAAAAAAACATTTAAAAAAAAAAAATGTTTAATTCCCAAGGAGGTCACTTTTCACTCCATCTAATATAAACAGAATACACATCAACAACAAGAAGTCTTCCTTTAAACAGTTATTTTCGATAATGAGACCACCACAATGATTAACAGGAGAGTCACATTTTCTTCCCAAAGATGATAAGCAACTAATTATTCAACAATACAGGCCTGATAAAACAGTTAGCCCTTTGAACCGAGAAACAAGGAGAGCTTAAAATCAGTATCCCTATAACCATTTTTCATAAACATTAAAATTTACAGAAAATAACAGAAATATGCAAAAATACTTTAAATAAATTTTCATTTCAGGTCCTTGCAGCAGATGTTTGCACTTGTTTTTCCTAATGATTTGATGTATAGAAATGGAGGCAGCTCAATATGAATTAAATTTACGTTAATTAAGGCAAAATAAATAGAGTTAGTTGAACATGCGTTTCAAAAAAGTATCTCAGATTTGACTAAATCGACGCATATTTTGTACGTCAGACATTTAAGTTTGAGTTGACTAAATGATGACCATACTCGTATATGTATGTACAAAATATAGCCGATTTCGTAACATTGCCTAGCCGTTTTGATAACTGTGGAATTTTATCTAGAACACCAGTTTCGGAATCGATAATTCATTTCAACTTCCTCTTAATTTTAAGGTATCCAAGTCAAGCTCTGTCTGCACACCAAATACTCTTGTGTAGACTACTTCACATTTGGATAGCCATTGGAGTTGTGACTTCTAATTGCGTGAGTTTTAGCTCACCCGCAAAACAAAAATGTTATAGGCACTATGCTTTCAGACGCCAAATCAACTGCTGTTGTCGAGAAACCACACGTTTTTAGCCCATTTGCCTACCAACCAAAGCCGCATAGTCAGCAGTCGTAATGGTTGCTAACTTCTGAAATGTCTACAATTTTAATTTTTTTATCCAGCTTTATTATTATGTATAAATTGTATAATATATACAATATAGGTTTTTTGTACAACTAATCAAAATTATAAAAATTAATAATTTAACAGGAATCAAACAGAACAGCACTTAAATCAAGGCCAAATAATTCTGTGGAAGGTTGGCTATAATGTCAGCAATATCGGGCCGATTAGTTTGAAAATTAGGTACAATTTGACAATTTTTTTTACAAAAATATTATTTACTCGTACATACATATTGAGTATTCGTATATGTGTATTTATTTCTTAAGCAAAATTACCTTTCTGAACATCGAAATTTTCGTTGAGAAATATGAAAAACGTGTTGCTTTGCGGTCATTTCCCGAAAGCCACTAGGTGGTAGTATGTTCGTAACTTTCGGTTACCATTGTAACAGCTCCGTTTTTTATCGAGTGAATTAATAAAAGAGAATCAAAAACGAAAATACTTTCCTTGGGTGAATAGAAAAATATAGTTTTTGCCGAATATTTTTGTAGAAAATTTTTTATTATTTTTATATTATTTATTTATTCAAAAGTTCCTTACATAGGAGTACTTATAGTATTACTTTAGAAATCATAAATTAACATGGAAATAGTATTTCAATAAATGAAATATATCTGAATTCATTTGACAAAGGTAATAAAAATAGTGTTGAGTGCCATTTCTATATAATTTTAGACGATTCAAAATTAACTTTATTTGGAATTTGGATACGGTGGCACTTATATAAAAATTTCAGAAACTTGTATTTTTATTAATCACGTATTTTTATTAAGCATCAATAATTTACAAGAAAAGCTTTAGAATTAGTTTATACCAGAGAGTCAGAGAGATTGGAACTTAATAAATAAATTTTTTACTAGTTTAAGAAAGATTCCAGGTAAAGCGATTGGTCTTAAAAACTGAGGAAATTTGTTGAAGATGAGACGAAATTGTATAACAAATTCGATATGTAGGGAGCACGGGGTTGAAAGTGCCGGGGGTAAGTAGTGCCGATGGGAATATCTTAAAAATGAAAACAGATAGCAGTACCTCCATACTATGGTATGTCGCAGAAAGCCTAACATAAGCGCATAGGCAACAGCCATTTCAGATGCAGCTGCGAAACGAAGTAGGCGGCTATGTGTAGTTGGGCGTTCTATCGATACGTTAGTAAATATTTTTGCATTTCAACTTTTTGGTCAAGAATCTTCGCTTTTTAAGCTATTAATGTAAGCATTTCACTGAAATTGTGGGAGATTAATTACTGATCGCTTTTCGTACTGAAATTTCAATTGTTGAATACAAATAAAAAAAAATTTGATAAAAAGTGTGTGTAAAGGGATTAGAAGTGCCTTTGGTTGGGGCTTTTAATTTTTAAGTATTCTACTTTTGGCTACTCTGTTTTGATAGGATGAGGACCCATAAACGGATGACAGCTTCTACAAAGAGCTGCTGTTGCGGTTATACAATAGGGCCGTAAATTAAAGACCGTGGCACGTGAATTGGAGATATGCCATGCGACATTGCAACTGTTTGTGAAAAAAATACAAAAAGGACAAACTCCCTCAGTTGGATACAAACCTAGGGTGATATTTAACGTAGAACAAGAGAAAGCACTATCGTCCTATATTTTAACGTGTTCCGCTATTTACTTCGGCCTCTTGCCAGAAGAAGTAAGGACTGAAGCGCATAAAATCTTTAAATTTTAATACGGGCGTAAAAATTGCAATCCCATTTTGTACCCAAATTAGCCTATATATTCTCTAGTTTCAGTTTGTTATTGATTTTAGTTCAGTGCGGTTTAAAATATTTATAAAATATGAGTCAAGAGGAACGCCGTAAAAAGATCATCGACAAATGGCTCGAAAATACTTCGCGTCCAAACCACTTCATTGCAAAAAATTTAAACATAGCACGCAGTACAGTGGATTCTGTTATTAAACGATATTTGCAGACGTTGACAGTTAAGTGAAAACAGAAAAGTGCAGCTAAAAATGGAGCACATGATACAAATTTGGACAGGAAAATAGTGGGTACCATCGTAAAAAACCGGACTATGTCATCCAGAGATGTTGCTCGGAAATGTAATACCAACCAAACAATGGTACAAAGATCTTAAAAACGTAACGGTCTAAAAACACGAAAAAAACAAAAAATACCAAAAATTACTGAAAAGTAAAAAAAGTCATAAAAACACGAGCCCGACAGCTATACGAGTTAATCGGCAACAAGAAAGCGTGCTTGGTTTTGGATGACGAAACTTATGTCAAAACCGACTTTACTACTCTTCCAGGTGCGCTGTTTTACAATTCGTTTGAAGCTGAGATTCTTCCGCAATCAACAACATCGATTGGGATGGAAAAATTCGGGTCAAAATATCTCGTTTGGCAGGCCATTTGCCAATGTGGACACAGAAGCTCATCGTTTATTACAACAGGAACAATTAACGGAGAAGTGTACATTAACGAGTGCCTAAAAAAACGGTTGATTCCTTTCTTAAACAAACACGAGGGTTCACCATTATTTTGGCCAGATTTAGCTTCAGCTCGCTATGCTCATGCGACGTTGAGCTCTCTTGTTGCTAAAAATGTCGACTTTGTCCCAAAAGGCATGAATCCATCCAATGTTCCACAGTGCCGTCCCATTGAAAGGTATTGGGCTTTGGTCAGAGCTAAATTGAGGAAAAGTGAGCAGTGTGCAAAGGACGTAAAAGATTTTAGTGCTAAATGGAAAAGAGCGTCCAAAAAGATCACGGATGTAACTGTCACCAACCTTATGAAGGACATCCGAAAGAAGTTGAGGAAAGAATGGGAACCCAAATAATTTTTTTGTAATTATGGATAAATTTAATAAAAACAGAGTCTTAAAGCAAATAAAAAAAATTTACATGAATTATGAAAATATTTTTTTTTTTACTTTGAAGTTTCCAAATTTTATTCGTTGCAGTCCTTAAAAAAAACTTGTGTATGTATGTGCGATGAGATTTGATGTCCAAAATGTTCCAAACACTTGGCGTGCAAATGAAATGGCAGGCAAAGATTGGTTTACTAACTTCTTCAAAAGAAATACGTCGCTTTCTATTAGAACACTAGAAGCGACAAGCGCTGGTCGCGCTATTTCTTTTAATAGATACAATGTGAAACAATTTTTCGACAAGCTTGGAGAAGTGATCTTAAAATACAAGTTGACTCCCTCTTGTATATGGAACTTGGATAAGACTAGAGTCACAGCCGTGCTTAAACCAAAAAAATTTGTTGCAGCCAAGAGTATTAAGCAAGTAGGAGCAATCATATCTGCAGAATGTGGAACTTTGGTCACTGTGGAATTAGCGACAGATGCTATTGGGAACACAACTCCTCCAATGTTTGTGTTTCCACGACTAAAGTATAAGGATCTGTTCATTCACGACAGCCCCCCCGAATGTATTGGTGCTAGTAATAGCTCGGGATGGATGACAAGTAACGAGTTTCTGTTTTTTATGGATCATTTCATAAAATATACTAAGCCCAGCCCTTCTGAACCTATCCTATTACTACTAGATAACCACTCGTCATACATTGACATCAAGGTGATCGAAAAGGCAAAAGAAAACTCTGTCATCATGCTTTCTTTTCCTCCACCGACTTCAACCCTTGGACGTTGGCATCAATGGGCCGTTCAAGACATACTGTGCAAAAGCCTAAAATAACTGGTGCGGAATAATCCCGGAAAGACGATGACAATCTACGAAATACCGGAAATTGTAAAATATGCCTGGTAATTAGCCTCTACACCAACTAACATCTGCAGTGTATTTAAAAAGGCTGGTATATGGCCCTTTGTCCCTAATGTGTTCTTTTTTTTTGTCAGATAGTTTAATAAAAGCTTTATTTTGAAAAAAAAATTGGAAGTTGTTATTTTATTAGTAGATATATTACATAAACTTACAATGTTTTTGTTATGTTTTACCCAAACAGTATTTTTTTTCACTTAAAACGAATTTCTTTTTAAACGGCACAACCAACCTCACGATTGGCACAGCACGCCCCACCGCGGGGTCGATTGTGCCTCGTAGACTCTTTCCACTTATTACAGTCTTAGCTATAAACTATAAGAATATTGCAAAATATTCATATATATTCAAAAACTATATTAAATTTGACACTAAATAGTCTACATATTAACCACACTACGTTTTATTTTAATAGGTAATTCAAGCAATTTCCCAAAATCGGCACTTTCAGCCCAGCTCTCCCCTAGTATGGAACGGAGGAACAGATAGAGAATGCGTAGATTATAGTTTGAAATCAGTTGGAAATTATTATTACAAGACTTCTTAAAAAACTATATCACTATATCACCTTAAAACAATATAAATGATGAACAGAAACAATTTTTAAGTCACAGAATAAAGAGTAACTCGGATGTCGTACAGGTTTACGACATAATTTTCGAAGAATACATTTCTCTAAGATCAATAAAAGATGTATTCTCTTTTTAAAGGTACTTCTCTAGCGAGCAATACCGTATTGTAATTTCGAATGAAAAATACCACAATAAACAATTTTTAACAGCATACTGGAACAAATATTACGCAAATAGAAGAAATGCCTAAGTGTGCAAAGTAA
Organism: Volucella zonaria; assembly: GCA_963966105.1. Taxonomy (NCBI): domain Eukaryota; kingdom Metazoa; phylum Arthropoda; class Insecta; order Diptera; family Syrphidae; genus Volucella; species Volucella zonaria. The sequence continues at coordinate 165,568,889 of OZ014532.1, forward strand.
ATAATTTTTCAAAGCTTCTACATTTTTCGAGAAGCTTATTTTCGAGCTAATGATAGGTCCCGGGTCATTAATATTTTCGATCAGAAAATATTTATCTCTATAGGCTTCCATTAAAGTAGGAGAAAATAACCCAGACTTACAATTCTAAGTAAGAAGTTTGAATTGTTGGCTATAGCTACTCGTCTTAAAATCAATGAAGTCTAAAAAAATGCACATATTGAACAAATACAATAATCTGTTTTTGTTTTTTGATTAAAGGTTTAAAAAAGAAAAAGAAAATGGGTAGGTTGCGTCGTTAACATCTTCTGTTTTTAGTTTTTTTTTTTAGTTAGATGTGTACATCGTGGCTTTGCCGTGCGGCGTTTTATGGAAAATACCGATCTGTGATTGTGACTCAAAGAGCTTTTTGGCGACGCTTTAACATTCCGCGCAATAATGCTGTTGCTACTGCGAACACAATTCAGTCCTGGATTCGGCAGTTGGAGGAAACTGGTAGCATACTAAGAATAGATACACATGGCCGAAGAAGATCCATCAGAACACCAGAAAATGAGGAGCTAGTGAGAGCAGCACTCGAGCAATCGCCAAGACGTTTTATTGCTATTGCATTGTGAGTTTTGGATCGCAGCTTGAGAAGGATTCTGCTTTTATATTTGAATTTCCATGACTTCAAAATAATGATGGTTCAAGAATTGAACCCAGCAGACTACGCCAACTGCCAAAATCTGTGTGAGGAAATGTGGCAGCATTCTTCAGCAGCGACGGGGCACATTTTCACGTAAGCGGGATTGTGAATAAACAAAATTTTCGCTATTGGGCTGAAAAAAACCCTCAAATTGTTCACGAAAGACCCCTACATTCTCCTAAACTAACGGTGTGGTGTGCCATATCACAATTTGGCGTTATTAGCCCGTACTTCTTTGAAGAGGGAGGCGTAACCGTGACCGTAAATTGCGGGCGTTATGTTTCAAGGTTACAAATTCTCTAAATGCTTTAAGAAAAATGTTTCCCAGACGTCCAGTATCTTTGAGAGGAGACGTGGGGTGGCCTGCGCGGTTGCCGGATTTAAGTATATACGACTTCTTTCTTTCGGGATATCTTAAGAAAAAAGTGTTTAAACGCCGCCCCTAAAGTCTGCTAGAGCTAAGGGAGAGAATTGTTGAAGAAATGAACGCGATACCCCTCGAAATGTGTAAACGGAGTGTTCAAAACTTTAGAAATCGGCTCCAGTGATGTATTGCAGCCAACGGCAGCCATCTTATAGACATTATTTTTAAGAATTAATGCGCATAAAATGGTAAATTCTACGGACTTCAGAGAAATAAAAACATGTGTTTCATATATACCCTTTTTTTTATAACTCTTCAAAACTGCTCAACTGGTTCTGCAGCACCCTGTATTTCGCGTTTCTGCCAGTAGGATGATGTCATCTGCATACATTAAGCATTTGATGTTTATTCCATTGAAAACAATTCCTCCTGGAAGAAAGGCAGTAATGCCATCAAGGTATATTGAAGAAAAAGCAATGGGCTCAATAAGCATCCTTGTTTGACGCCAGTAAGACAATTGGGTCCTATCCCACAGTGTCGCTTGGTTTAGCTCAGACATACATTGTAATGCTTTGAGTAACTTCGTTGAAGCTCCTACAATGCTTAGTTTAAGGAAGAGAGCATTTCAATCTATGGAATCGAAAACAGCCACGAAAAAAGCATATACCATAGTTTCTTTCCATTATCAAGATATGTACTATATTAGCTATTCTTGTTAACGTGAAAATGTTCTCCACAGTGGAATGTTCTTTGCCTGCCTGGAATTCACTAAGGGGTCCATTATCCGTTATCCCATTTGTTAAACGCTTGCGAAGTATTGTACATAGAGAAAATTTTCATTACTGTGTTTGCTTGGGTGTTCTACACTCCCTTTTTTAAAAATTGGGAAGATAGTGCTTTTCCTGAAGTTAATCATCGAACATCTGATTAAAACACCCAGCCAGGTATTGTTGAAATCTCTTCGTAGGGTATACGGTCTATTCCTGTTACCTTATCCAGCTCGCAAGCGTAAGCTATATTTTTTACCTCTTGAAGTATGATAGCCGTATCTAGTTCCACATTTTCTGTGTAAGGTAGAGCAAACAAGTGATAATTTGGGCTAGTATGGGGGTTTACCAAATTTTCAAAATATACTGCTAAGACCTCTGCTTTGACTTGTATTCGAGAGCGATTATTGGCCTCTTTGTTATTCAATCTTCTAGCTTGTTTCCAAAAGTCACGAATGTCTCTAACTTCATTTAACTCCTGTGTAAGATTTTGTCTTTGTTTTCTTTACAGATACGTTTATACTCACTATTTGCTTTTTGGTAATCTACAACAGTTTGGTAGCAGAGGTTATGTTGGAGCGGGGAGTCTGGTACATAACCAATCAAATTGTTATGGGATTACAGCATCATATACAGATGAATCCTAGTACGAAATTCCTCTGGTCATTTGCTATAGAAATTTCAGCGAACTAAGTCGATTCATGTTCTTGATATCGGAAGTGTTCTTTTCACTTTACTCGCAGTTTAACACCTATTCGCTTGTATTGTATTGGGTCTATAACTTCGTGCGGTTTGCTAAGAGATGGCGTAACTTGTATTGTTGGGAAGCTACTGTCATTGTACGTCATTTCAGTATATGTCATTCATTTGAAGCGTAAACAACAATAATTTTTTTTCACTCAAATATGTCGAACTTTGTGCCTGAAAAAGTGTTTTTGCGGGGAGTTCTTCTTCATTACTTTAATATGAAGAAAACTGCTGCCGAAAGTCATCGTATTTTGGCGGATGTTTACGGTGAACATGCGCTAGCTGAGCGAACGTGCCAAAAGTGGTTTGCCCGATTTAAAAGTGGTGATTTTGGCTTGGAAGACGATGAACGTCGTGGGCAGCCAAAAAAGTTTGAAGATGAAGAACTGGAAGCATTACTCTATGAAGATTGTTGCCAAACATAAGATGAGCTCGCAGAATCTTTGGGTGTCACTCGAACAGCCATTTCAAAACGTTTAAAAGCAGCTGGATATATTCAAAAGCAAGGAAATTGGGTTCCACATGAACTCAAGCCGAGAGACGTCGAAAGGCGGTTTTGCATGTCCGAAATGCTGCTGGAACGCCACAAAAGGAAGTCATTTTTGCATCGGATTGTTACTGGTGATGAAAAATGGATCCATTACAACAACCCCAAGCGCAAAAAATCATATGTGAAACGCGGCCAATCAGCCAACCAGCCAAATCAACGGCAAAGCCGAATATCCATGGTGCGAAGGTAATGCTCTATATTTGTTGGGATCAGATGGGTGTGCTGTATTATGAGCTGCTAAAACCAGGTGAAACCATCAATGGACAACGCTGCCGAATACAATTGAAGAGAGCAGTGGCCGAAAAACGCCCGGAATATGCAACCAGACACGAGGCAATAATTTTCCATCATGACAACGCTCGGCCCCACGTTGCTATTCCGGTTAAGAACTATTTGGAAAACAGTGGATGGGAAGTCTTACCCCACCCGCCTTATAGCTCAGACCTTGCCTCTTCTGACTACCATTTGTTCCGGTCGATGCAGAACGCCCTCACTGAAATACGGTTCACATCAGAGTAGAATATCAAAAATTGGCTTGATTCATTCTTGGCTGCCAAACCGGCGCAGTTCTTTTGGGATGGGATCCACAAATTGCCAGAAAGATGGGAAAAAGTCATAGCTTCAGATGGGCAATACTTTGAATAATACTATTGTACAAATACAAATAAAAGGGCAAGAAAAGTTGTTGAATTCTTTATAGCTTAGAAATATCTGCATCAAAGTGCATGAAATTTTATACCGAACAGAATTTTAAGGCCCTTTATAAAATTCAATGAAGTTTTTGTGAACTGTTTTGCAACTCTTATTACACCTGCCTGATGGAGTCAAAGCGACAAAAGAATCATGAATCCCAAGTAAGCATAACATCAATTCGTTAGAAGTTAGAGACTCTCAGCATATCTCTTAACTCCTTCTGATTACTTTAGAGTGAAAAAGTTACATGTGAAATATTAAGTCCAACGATTAACCTGCATAGCTGTGTATTTAGATCCAACATAAAATTATTCCGAAGTTTAAGGCCCTACGCTGCCGTGCAAAAAAAATAGTTTTGTAAAGGAATCGTCCGTAATTGAACAAATGTTATATTTAAAGAGTTTGGAAACATTAAAAAATTGCGTTTTATCGAGCAAAACAACGATTCCTAACCATAGGGGAGCCGTTTCAAGCTGTACGCACTGGCTAAGTGGTACAATAGTAGGGCCTCCGGAAATGAAATTAGAGGCAAAGTTTCCAATTACCACAGCTGTAAATCATAAAGACTTGTCTTGAATATCAAAGAAAAATTACATTCTCTATCAATATATTGAATCTGTGATCTTACACAAACCTTTATTTTCAGTTACCACCTGTCATCCCTTGGGTTAACCGGGAATAAGTATGAGCGCTATTTAAATTAAATAATCTATATCTATAAGCGCATCATTTTGGATTGCATTTTAAAATCGTTGTGAAAATAGTAAAAATAGTAAAAATACGAAAACCCACTTATTTGCATTCAAATCCGTTTCTCACTTGAGATAATGTATAGGTTTTTAGCATTAGCATTTTATCCAAGTTTCAAAGTCTAAATTTATGACAACAATTTCGTAAGTTCCACATGCTTTTCATAATATTTTTCACTTTTTTAACCCAAATGTTATAAAAAGGTGATATGCGGTTACTTAAAGTGCATTTTCCAAAGCGTCGTCTTTAATTCAATTTCATGTAAAATTCCATTACTTCTTCCCCCTAGATGTACACATGTGTATGTATGTACTTATATGGTATAGCCTCATGTATGAGTTTGTGCAGTGTCCTTTTGGAATGCAATTGAATTAAATTATCTGCTTTTAGGAATAAATCCTTTGTGCAAGAGCTTATTGGTTACTGATACGATCCGACACTGTAACAAATATAACAAAAAAAAAATAATAAAATTAAAGAAGCAAGAAATAAAAAAAAAAATTGTCTTTTCCCGTTTTATATTCCACAGGATTGTGTTTTTTTTTTAAATACAGAAATTCCAGTTTATCAGATGCCTGATAAACTCCTACAAACAACAGCCACATTCATCTATTGAAAAAAAGTAAACTCTTCAAAGCGAGTTAAACCCTTTCGGGTTTGCCCAAACACAAACACACATAGTAAGGACAAAAGAAAATAAAAAAATCAACTGGTAATACTTGAGAGGAAAAAGTAAAAAAATAAACCTTAAACCAACAACGGAATCTCGCCACACTTTAAGCCAGCTTGCCGTTAGAGCCAGCCAGTATCCCGAATCCAAACCGAGCTCTGGACTTTTCTCTCTGATCCTGTGCATCAATTTAGGTGCAAATTAGATTTCATTCCTCTCTATACTCTTTACACCGTACACCGTTTCATAGGTCTAGATAGGTACCTGGACACATCTTTCGGATGGAAAAAAAAAATCAGGATAACAGAAAAATGGAGAAAAATATGTTAGCCATTATCCATCCATCCGGACGTGATAGAAGGAACATAACACAAAAGTACAAAAATGACTCCAGCCTTACTAGCGTCAGTACCTCCAGTTCCAGTTATTTTTTTCTTCTTCTCAATTTTCCCATTCAACTGTGTTATTGGCTTTGTCTGAACGTCACAACCGATTGAAGTTGTGTCCTCTATCGGGTAGGGTGCTTCTTTACTCTTTTAACCGGATAGAGGAAAGGGATAAAAAATTATATCGCAAAAACGTTAATTTCCCACCTCATCCTAGTGATTGAGATGCTAGCTAGCTGTTGGTAGGTTCACAAGGATTCCTTCCCCTGGTGAAGCAACTTCCTTCGAATCGATGACTTTATGCGGCTACACGGGTAACGTTGTTGGTTCTAAAAGGAACTCCATATCCTGTGTCTGAAGTTTAGCCTTACTTCAAAGTGAAATCCTTTTGAACCTGTTGCACTTGGAAGAAGAAACTGTGTGGAGGTGACTGGTAGGACGGAAATGTTTTTTTTAACACTGGATGTATGGAGTTTTTTCTTTTTTTTTGTTGGTCCGTAAAATGGGTTCTTTTTTCGTCGGATCTATGCTTAGGAAGATGTTAAGGTTCTGAGTTATTTTTTCTACCTCAAGTCTGCCCTTTCAAAGTAGCCTGAAGGTGAATAATTGTTGTTTTTTTAAGATTGAACTTTTGGAAAAAAGTTCACATAATCGACTGGCCAGGGGGAATTCATTGATTGGTTTAACTAAGAAGTTAGATAAAATGTAAAATGTGAGAATAATACACAAAAACCTTTAGGCTAATGGGTTTGTCATTGAGGAGTGCTTTGATCAACAGGTACAACCTTTTTAGTCCGAATAATTTTAGAAAAAATGGAAAATGCAACCGATAACATCATCCTATGACTTTTATGTTTCCTTATGCGAACACAAACAAGTAATAGAACCAGTGATTTTAGATAGCGCACTCAGAAAACCACACCAACGTAATAAATGGGGTACATATTAATGTTCTGTAAGAAGAAGAATGGATTTCCATTTTGAATAATTCGGAAACCAAATAGATACTTCCCAAGTATTTAGCCGGCGTTAATTTTAGCACTAAATTGAGGAAACGGGGAACAATTTATTTTATTTTTAAATTTCTTGAGAAAGTCATAACTGACATCTCTGGTTGTTAGGATGTTTATTCCCAGAAAAGATTTTTTGGAATGCTCATTCTTTATTTTAGTCGTACGACTATCAGTACCTCATATTGGCATTCAATTTGGCCCTGAACATTGTTTTTGTTGGAGATGCACGGAGCAATGCGCACTCTTCAGACTAACTTTACCTAACAAAACTTAGGATACCAGTTTTAATACAATATCTTGGTTCATTTATTTTCTTAAAGGCACTCTTAATCTTTGGCCAGTCATATTTCCCATTTATGACCAGTATTTCAGGTTGGTGTTAGCGACATTTTTTATGACATTGCGCACCACCACTCGACAGTAGCGTATTTTTAAATACTGATCCAATATTCGAATGACTTTTGGTAATTTTTTTTTAAGAATTTCTATTTGCTTCGGCTCAGAATAGTCTGCATCTATGAATGTGAGTCTTATGTGATATTCGATCTCTTGTAAAAGGACATGCCTATTGAGCATCCAGAGTAGATAGTAAAGTAGAGTTTCCGGGGCTCATTTGTTTTTAATGTTTGTAAATTCTGTGAAAGACTAAGATTTGACCAGTGATGGTAAAAAAGCGATGAAATAAAGAGAGCTAAAGTCAATATTGGTGTATTTGATTATGGTTTTTGTATTTGTATCTGATTTAGTTTCAAATTATGCCCCGAAGATGAAGGAATGGTTTGTACACTGTTCACCTGAATTGAGCATTGTACATTTTTTGACATTTAGATTTCTTATGGTCGTTTATATGCAAATAGAAACCATGTCTCACTGAAAAGTGGAACTAAAGCCTACATCAATCTGGTGAAAGGAAGACAGTTGCACTTGATATGTCTCACGCATTTGACAGAGATTGGTATCAGGCTCTTTTGTCGAAAATGCGTGCATTTGGGATCGACGACTCTTTCCTTCAATGGATTAGAAATTACTTCTCGGAACGTTCAATTCAAGTTATCTTGGATGGTTTCAAGTTTGATGTTGCTGGTGTACCCCAGGGCTCCCTTCTGCCTCCGACTCTCTTTTCAATTTTTATTAATGATCTCTTGTCTTCCAATATATTTATTTGCTGACGACAATACTCTCTGCTTTTCATATTCGTTCCCGGACTTACGTCTCTGCTCTTTGGTTGTAGAATGGAAACGGCAGCGTTTCCAAAATTAACAGCCAACTTAGGAACTATCCACAGAGTGGAATTGAATGCTTCCACAACACAATTTTGTTTGCTGTCGTTAAAGCGAAATTTAAATACCCAGCCAGGAATAGCATTAGCATTATCAAAACCGAAACACTTTAAATTCTCGGTATGTGTGTTAATGACAACTTACGTTCTAATGACCACATATTCGATGTCGCAAAAAATGCTACGAAATCTCTAGGTTTGCTCAAACGATCTAAGAAATACATTTCTACCCCTGATCTGGCCTCAGTATACAGGGTGTTCCCTAATTCATCAAGTATAATTTGGGAAATGATTCTTGGGCATATTCTAAGAAAAAAATCGATCAGCAGTAAGGGTCTATCTCTAATCTTGACATCATATATCGAGGATTTTAGTAAAGGCTTATTTGGTGTATCCTGACCCATGTAATGTAAATTGCTCAGTTAATACTAATGGTAGAAACTTCATTTAGGACTTTTATTTTTAGAAGAAATACAATGCTAGCCTTTGTAACTACGTTGATATCTTGTTTGAGTCTTCAAACATCAAATTTCTAAGCTTGTTCCATTTTTCCTGGCCATACCAAATTTTAGCTTTCCTCCAGAACATCCGTAAACCTAGCGTTTTACTATTTTTTTCTTATAAACGTAACAAGAATAATAAAAAATTATCAACAAGTTTGCAGAAAACCCCATAGATTTTATGATACTCGAGAAAACGTGCAGCAAGTACAAAAAAGGATTTACCTACGTTTCTAACAACAGTTGACGATAAGAATGGTTTTCCAAAGAATTAATAATTTTCCAATAATTATTTTTAAAATTGCATTGCTATTAAAAAGTTTTAAATCGTTGCTTGTTTATTTGACTACCTGTCAAAATCCTCATTTTCTTACCCTGTTCTTTAAAATTTCTCAGAAAGAGTTAGGTTGCTGTATGATGGCCTATTTAGAAAATTTACCGAACAAAACTAGTGAAAAATATTAGAAAAAAATTAATTCCTCAGCTTTATTTTTTACTCCACGGCTACAGTTGCTTAGAAATGCTAATTGAAATGTTTGCATTTACAATACAAACTAAGAATACACAGACATTATTTACGTTTGTGGGCTGGCTGTGAAATGGAAGTTCAACTATAGCGCCACAAAAACACCATGAACTTTATCTTAACCGACGACTTCCTAGTAAAGGAGTATTTGGAAATACGTATCGAAGGCTTCGAAAAACGGGATCAGTTTCAAATACACGACCGAATGCGGGAGTTCCATAAGTAAGAAGGATTTCTTTCAGATGAAAGAATACTGGAAGCTCTTACAACTGATCCATCAATCAGCATCAGACGCTTAGCTTTGTAATTCAATGTTTTCAGACATAAAGTTTCTGGTGTACTGCATGGAAAAAATTTGTATTCATACCAAATACACCTGTGCAAGAACTGCTTCCCAATGATTTAGAAAAGCTACTTGAGTTTTCTAACTAGTGGTTGGAGCGGAGCTTGGATGGCAACCAGTTTATTAGCAGAGTTCTTTGGACGGACGAATCTTAGTTTACAAGAGATGGGATCACAAATTTTCATTATCTTCATTGACTATAGGGGTATATCCACCTTGGCTGAATTCTACCCTTTTTTAATTTTATCTGCTGCAGGATTTCCCAGGCTACATAAAATCGATGGGTTTTTCTGAAAACTGGTTGATGATTTTTTTTTGCATTTTGTGGAGAAAGATGATATCAAAGTAAAAAATCAGCAAAATGGAACATGTTTAGAAATTGGATATCTGAAGATGTCAGCTTTATTCGAACGCAAATATGAATCAAAATCCTAAAGGAAGTTCCTACCATTAGTATTAACTGAGCAATTTACGTTAATATGGGCCAGGGTACACCAAAGTTTGCCTTTTCTTAAATCCTCGATAAATGATGTCAACATTGGAGACAGACCCTTACTGTAGAACGATTTTTTTTTTTAGAATATAACCAAGAAACATTTCCCAAATTATTTTTGACGAATTAGGGGACACCCTGTGTGGTATAAGGCACTTATCCGCCCAAAATTGGAGTACAATACCACATCAAAACTCATAGGTGATGCTAATATCACTGAGTCAATCGACACCCTCGAACACCGAAGAAATGTTTCGTGTCTCACATTGTTCTATCGCTATTTCGACCACCGGTGCCTCACCGGCATTCCGCATCTTCAAACCTTCAACCGTGTCATTCGTCTCGCTATGAATGCTCATCAGTATACCCTTAGGCCACTCCAAGATTTTCAAAAAATCGTTTCTTTTTTCATTGCATTCAATGGTCCCTTAGGACCTCAAAAATGATATTCCGAAAGATTATGGCCGGGAAATATCTGGAAGTACTTGTTTTTCAAAGTATAGTACAAGGCCGCCAGGTAGGCAGCATTTTTAAAGTTGGCCGCACCCATAACTTGAACAATTTTCAACCAATTCACTTCAAATTTTAACTAGATCTTTTTAAATATATTGTCTAAATAAATACGTATGGCATAGTTCATTTGCTCTTAACAATTTTCTGCGAATTTTGCAAGTTTGATTTTGGAAGCGTGCCTGTAGGCCAAACTCAATATATCAAAAAAATTCTACATACTTCTCTAGCTGTTGTTATATGGTATGTATACAATAAAAAAAATGTTGGTGATTCACCATAATTCAAAATTTACAGGAGCTGTTGGTACGGCCGTAGACCCTCCCAAAAAATAGAGGTCATCTGAGAAACGCTGCACAACCGCCATTTTTAAATAAATTATTCTATAAAAATTATGTTTCACAGTCAATCATATGAACAACAAACTTCTACCTTTGTAAACTCGATTTATTTTATATTTTTCCTGAAAAAAAATCACAAAAAAGCCTGTTTTTACGGCCTCTAGAGTAGCCTAACCCCTTAAGTCCACTTTTGGACGTACTCTGGAATATTGTGATTCGTTCCTAAGCCTAACAACTCCCGAGGACTCTATAATTCCTAGTCATTGTAATATTCAGTCATTTAAAACCAGCGTACATTTTTACCTCTCTTTTTTCCCTCCTTAATTCTCCTTTGAACCGCGCTGTGTGTAAACATTTCATGGGTATAACCACTTTTTCCTTCATGCTATTCCTCCCTAATGCTAATGTCAGTAGCCGAACGAAGTGGGCATACGAATATGAAAATCAGGGGAAAGAATAAATTGTTGTACAGGGAAGAGATCAATATTAAAAATAAGTACCGGACCGCCGCGCCGCCGGTTTACTAGCCCCATGTACAAATTTACAGGCTGAGTCTAATTTTCTGTGACTGTTTGGCATCATATTTATCGATCCAATAAAGAAAAACCAAACTGTCAGGGACAGATTCATTATTTACGCTATTTCCACCTCCACGTGAGAAATTGTTAGCATCTAGCCAGAATTGTGAAATAAGGTTGGTGTCGCAGAAGTTTCCATTTTTTCCATTTTTCCTCTAGTGGGGAACTGGCATTATCGTTAGGTTAACTGTTCGACTACGTAAAACAAGGCATGCTCTGAGGCAATAAAATGATTCAGACATGCATAACATTCGACAGATCGCATGCAGACAATTTAATTGGCGGATATCTTAGGTTGGACAAAAGAAGATGAAAAACTGTGAGCAGAATCAGCGCCTATTTGGATATGGATTTGTAATTATGTTAGACGAAAATTTAGGCAAGAAACCTGTACAACAATCCGCATCAATGCAAATGCATACAGTGAAGCAACGAAAAAAGGGAGCTGTGCGTGGATTCTACGAGCAAGGGGTTCTATTGTCGAAATGACGTACAGAAATTCTATCAGAAATTGAAAATAGTATGCCAACGACACGAATTGCGAACAGATGCATCCAAGTACTCGTACAGAGAATGGGGATGTGAGTTACGAGTACAGTAGACATTAAAAATCTGATAGGATCAATTTTACTACAATAATTTCTGCAAGATGACCAATATTGCGCTGTGTCATGCAAAATGAACGATTCAACGTGAGCGATAATTGATGTGATGGTCATTAAGGCCGCCAAAGCAGACAGATTGTCTTTCCCAATTATTTAAAGAGGTGGTTTTGGTAAGATGCAGATATTAAATATACCAGCTCATCTGCAAATAACGGTCGGATGGAAGCATTTCCGTTGAATAGGAATCTAGGTATGGTTTACCCCACTTTTAAGCAGGAAGACTCTATGGACTGCGCAAACTATAGAGAGCAGTCTTCTTAATATCGTGCACAAGCTCCAGTCTACTATATTATGTGAACGCCAAAAACTCTACGAGTATACTGCCAATCTTGAAATTTTAAAATGGGCAAATTTTAAGCTACTTAGAGCCATTCTCGGTTTTGACATCCCTGCCTATGCAAGATCATAATGTAGCATGCTTGACAACAAATGGTAATGATGTCAAAAGCGTCAGGTGGCGCTGCAGTTCGGGGTGAATCTGGGCCGAAAGTAACAAGCCTCTTCAGTTAGCTCAGGTCGGTTCAGGTCCCGTCCTACTTGTGCGCGCCACCTAAAGTGATGCATTCCTCTCCTGCGTTCTCACTCCGGGTTGGATTCGAAGGCTCAGCGGACCGAAGTATTGGTATCCACTCGCTCTACATGTCCAAGCCATCTCAGGTTACAGATGACCAGCTTTCTGACTACGTCGCTGTCGCGGTACAACTTGAACAGTTCGACGTTGAATCTTCTCCTCCGAAGTCCATAAACGCAAACGGGACTGAATAATTTTCGAAGAATTTTTCTCTCGAAACGACAGAGAATGTCTTTAGCAGCTTTTGATAGAGTCTATGCTTCAGTACCATAAAGTAGGACTGGGATGATCAAGATCTTATATAGAGTACCCTTAATTTTTCGGGATAGGGCCTTGCTACTCAATTGCCTTCTTAGTCCCCTCAGTGATTCTTCGTTCTATTTTCGCTGAGGTCTTGTTTGCAGAATTTATAGCAGATCCAAGGTACATAGACAAAGTCCCTTACTACTTCGAAATCGTGGCTGTCGGTTGTGACATTCTGTCTGATTCGTACATTTTGTGTGTCCCTTCTTGTTGACAGCATATGCTTGATTTTGCGTTCATTAGCGATAAACCCATATTAGCAGCTTCCGTTTCATTACTAGCGAAAGCACCAGTGACCGTCCGCTGAGTTCTTCCGATAATGGAAGATAAGAAAGTTTTCCATAAATGTCGCTGAATTTCATCGACACAGCGCTTAATTGGTTCCTTTAAGGAATGGGCGATCCTGAACTTCTTGTCATAAACCTTAGACTTCAAAAAATCCCAAAGAAAAAAGTCCAACGGCGTTAAATCGCATGATCTGGGCGGCCAATTCTGGTCACCAAAAGGAGAAATTACACGATTAGTAATTGAATCGTTTCTTGAGCTACATGGCATCATTTTGTTCAAACTACATGTCGCCCACATCCATATCATGCAATTTAAGCACCATTAACTCCTGTTGCCTGACCAGCCGAATTTTCAAAGAAGAATAGTCCGACGATGCTCCCAGCCCAAAATCTGCACCAAACAGTGACACGTTGTGATTGCCCTTGTTTTTCAACAATCACTCGTGGATTTTCGGACCCCAAATTCGACAGTTTTGAGCTATCAAGATGAAAATGAAGACGATTTTGTTTGAAAAATTAGCATCCACTTGTTGGTGTGCCTCAATCCATTCAATGAACTCTCTTCACTGTATGCAAGCTTCAGTTCTTGAGTCAATTGCATGAAGATGCAAATCTTTAGTGGCAATACACTGTAGAGAGCTTCTCGAAATGTTTAATTCTTGACGAACCGCTTCGATGTTTTGAGTTGAACAATTTTTGAAGGACAGCCAGAGTGTCTAATATCACTATCAATATCACAATATCGATCTGCAGGAGTGAGAAGATTTGGTCAGTTGTGGAGTTTCCTATTCTGAAAGCTCTCTGACCAATCAGGTTGTTGACGAAGGGTCTCAGACGTTTACATGATATGGCAGAGAAGATCTTGTATTCGATGTTGAGAAGACGTATGCCTCTATAGTTGGCGCAGTTGAGGGGCTCTCCTTTTTTGTGGATCCGGCAAACGATGATGAGATTCCATTCATCAGGCATACACTCTTCTCACCAATGAGTTGGTGTATTCTCTCCACAAAGTTATTTCCAGTAGCTTTGAAAACCTCGGTAAGCCATCAGGCTCAGCTATCATGGTTGAATGGTTTTTCTGCCTAATGGAGGTATCTTGGGCTTCGTCGCCGTTATACAGTTTGGAGAATATAATCAGCGCTGACTGCGACTCTACTACGAGGTTTTCTTCTATGACTTTAAAGGTTTCTGGACGGGTCCTGTTGTTTTGACACGTTGGCTTTATCTGTTGGTACGTTATTCCTCGAGTACAAACTCTCAATATCTTCGATTAAGTGCTTCTCGTGCTTTTTTTTCTTCTTCTTCTTGTTTAGCTGCATGTGTTTGACGGCGTTCTTCATCAAATCAGGGATTTCTAGGTGCGCTGTCGCTGATGGCACGTTCCCAGCGCTGCCACTAGTATTCGGTGCATGATGCTGGCGGCATAGGAGTTGTTGAAAGACTCCGGGATACGTGTTCGTGTACAGATTTTCTACGTGATATGTTCTCACAGTAGATCTTCTTTGTTGTGATGTTTGGGAAGTCCGCATTCGGATTTTGGTAGCCTTGTTGCAGCCAAGCTGGTAATCCGAGTTAATGTTGACTGCAAGCAAGGTTCAAACGACCAGAATACAGGCGGGTTGTCCTACGTCGATCGCAATGTGATCAACTTGATTTAGTGTTTTATAATTCGGAGGCCGCCATGTTCCCTTCTGTACTCGTATATTGAGATGAGAAAACTGTGTGCTTGTTATAGTGATATTTCGTTCCGCCGCAATGTCAATAAGCTTAAGTCCGCTGCCCGACGTAGTATCTGGCTATGCTTACCAATTGTTCTACCAAAGACGCATTCCTTTCCTATCCTAGGATACAGAGATTGTCGTGGAAATCGTAAAAACAATCTTTCGTGCCTTCGTTTTTGTCTTCCGCACGGGCATGGGTAGCACATTAGGCTTGTGTTAGCGACGCTAACGTGTTGGAAGCTCAAGACTTCTTGCCTTAGTCTGCCTCACATGCAAATCCGCATTCAAATAAGCGCTTTTTCTTTTCCATATAGCTATGGTTAGTTCAAACATCTACACGACGGTAGATATTAAACGAAGACTCCCTCTTGCAATTCACTGTTCCTTTGGGCTAAGACGCCTTCATCAGGAGCAAGCTATGCGGATAACGTCTTAAGGATTGTGCAAGACTAGAAAGACAGAATATTTTCTGTAATAGAAACCAAAAGTATGGTTTCGCAACAATACCATCCATGAATACACGTTGATGATTAAAGAATGTGTTTGTTGCCAGGAAAATGAAATCTACTGACTTCGTTTCTAGCAGCAACAATTCATAAGTATTTGCTTTATCACAATCCCAATGATCTCCAAACAAAAGTTTAAACCTCTTATCCACAGTAAGCATATGTAATTGAAACCAATTTTGATAATTGGTATGTGCCTGGTTAATTTTATTTCAAACAAATGTAACTAAATTAAATCATCCGATGTTGATTAACGAACTATTACTGTATCCTGGCGCCCTCCACACAAATGGACCTCAAACACTATCTATGCACTGCATCATTATCATTTCACAATTGTGGTCTCCGCAAGTGGTAAAGGTTTGGGACGGTTTGCAAATATACGAGTATGTATATGAATAGGTACCGGTGAATATGTTTTACTTGCCTAGGGTAGCATTTGCTACTGTAATTGCATTTGATATCCCATGATGGATTTATTGCGCAAATCAAATCCACTTTAATTAATGCATCGTCAACACCATCATCATTACTACTGTGATGGAGTTTCAGCGGTTGTAGCAACTCCACACCCCGTTGAAATTTTTCCCGGCGAATTTTTTCTTTCACATCCGCGCAACGAAGAGTGGAATGACACATTTTTCGCTCTCTCACTGAGTATTCGTACTTGTAGTTGAATAAATGTCCATCCACAGATACTTCCACGATCTATTGAAATATTCAAATGCCAGAGAGCGGAGGGTTTGGATTTTTTTTTTTTTTTTTTAAATACCATATGTAGCTAAATGCAGAAGACTGACAACGCCGCGGCAACATGTTCAGATCGTTTGTACTTTGGAATGAGCCGAGGATGAAAACACACTCTTGGATTAATCTAATTTGATATTTGAAGTTTTGAATTTCAACTGAAACAGAACAGCCAGCGTATGAGGCAATTCATTCTAGGTATATGGTCCATATGATAATTCACACAAGCGGTCCCATGATGATACTGATGAAGATGATGATGATGGCGATGATGGGACATGCTGCCAAGCACAGAGCGCCAATTGGGTTTCTACGTATTTACCATCCCCTGTACACGAGTAATAGTTCATTGTTAGTCAGGATGCTTGGAGGGTTGAAAGTGAAGAGAGTACTGGAACATGCAGTAGATGCTGGTTGGACCTACGGCTATAGAGTCATACAGCAAACCCCGACAACCGTAGCCATAAAGCCAATTGCATGACCACTGACAGAAATGAACATTCGAGTGACAGATGTACTCTGCTACAGTTGTATCACATCCAGGAGTAAGTACCACCGCCACTTCTCATCATTGTCAACATCATCCTGGCCGTCGTTGTCGACCATTATTGGTGTGGTAGTAGTCGTAGTCTCATCACAGCAATCATCGCAGTCATCAACATGGACACGAGTACCGACCGTAGAAGGCAGCAAGCTAATGCTGTCTAACACCATCAAGTACATGATGATGACATTTCATTATCCATCGAGGACGAAAGACTGATGTGAATCGGCGCTTGTATGAGTGAATATTTGCGTGCACGCTAGTATTCTTCTGCTCATACATTCATAAATGAGTGCACTGATACGACAACCGAATGCATGCCGATTTGTAGACAGGATACTTAACTGAATTATGGCTTTTTGACCATTTCGCATGATGTTTGCGTGATATAATTATAAGCTCTTAGTGGATTTCATTTAGAAGGGGTTTTTCTTTTCGAAAAGAATAACGTTAGGTGGTCGCCTAAGGTAGTTCCATTGTAGGAAGTGACCATAGGAGGATTCTGTTCGTTAGCTTTGAAGCTCATTGTGTAGAAAATTCGTATTTAAAAACGATGTTTGCCTTATCCTCATTGTATTAGCAAAAAAGCTGAAAGAGAAAAGGAATACTACCTCAGATAAGTGTTGACGATATGTTGATGTGCTGGTTGAAGGATTACTTCAGAAAAAAATGTGCATTCTAATTTGTACATACAATTTGTATATATCGGTGCCGAGTTAATGTTTTTTGGTGCCTGAGGCACAAAAAAAAAAAAAAAATCGTGCCCCTTGCAATTTAATAAAAATAAAGGCGATTTCGCCACTTAAAGTTTAGTTTATTTAGTTTAGGAAAGCTAGAACAGTAAGAATGAATCTTATAACTTTGTAATAGCTAGTTACAATATACACTTAGTTACAATTTAGTTATTACAGAATGAATAAACTACATATAAATGAATAATACAAACAAAAATTTAAAAATGATTAAAGAATAGTAGGATATGATTACGAAGGCTATGAAAAAGAACAAAAAAAAAAATTAAATAAATACTATAGACAAAAATCAGTTGTTTTGACATGACAGAAGATGCTGTAATTCTTTTTTAAACTTGTGTATATCGCTTAGTGCACCTATAGGGTTAGGTAGTGAATTCCAAAGACGGATGGCATTGATAAAGAACTGTCTTTCAGATATTAAGTAGGTAGGAAGGCTGTCGTGTTCTAAGAATAGTGAAGAGAAACCAAAGTGCGAAATTTAAGATAGTTTTCGAAAGGCATACCTAAAACTTTTACTGAGAGATATGACACATGATCATATCTTCTTAGCCCATATATGTATCGAATGGCACTGTTGAAGGCAACTTATAATTTTCGTGTGCATACTGAATCACAATTTCCATATAATTCACACCCATGTACAAGAATTGGAATTAAAAGTGATTTTACCAATATGATTCATGTATCCATTGGTGTAATTGCTTGAGCTGTCCACAAGGTTCGCAAAACGCCATAAGCCGTCCTTACGATGGTGTTAATATGGTCGTTCCATGTTAAAAATCTTTTAAATATAACACCCAAATTCTTTGATGTATCCACAAAATCCACGGGGGAGTTATTTAAAGTGATTTGCGGGAAACATGATAGATCCAATATTGTTCTAGATATAACCAAGCATTTGGACTTATTAGGGTTGAGTGTGAGGCCATTTTGCAAAGACCAGTCAAAAATACTATTAAGATCCTGATTAGTTTCAACGCAACTATTTTCAATGAGACCTAGCGTGCAGCTTCGATAAATTTGGACGTCATCGGCATAAATATGTATTAAGGAATGTGTGACTAGATCTGGTATCTCATTTATATACAGGGTGAGTTTTTTAACTTGAGACATCCAAATTACTCGAAAAATATGCGATATCGCGAAAAATGTTTCAGACAAAAGTCACAAGGTTCTGAAGGGGACATAAGATGGTGACCACGAGTTTGACCTTGAGCCCCATTTTCAAGGTCAAACGAAGGTCAATTTTTCATTTTTCAAATGATAATTCCTGATTTTCATTGCTCAGTCGTATTGCTCGTAGGCTTGTCATTTGTTTTTACATACTGCGTTTCGCATAACCCAAAAACAATAACGTGGACGTACCAGTATTTTGTTCCCTTCGGGGTGATTAATTAGAGTGGGTCCCCTTGCCTCCCACTGTTGAATCATTAAATTCTTCCCATTTCGACGTTTATTTCCCGAGAAAATCAGTTACTTTATCTTTATCTAAACTAGATCGAATATCTTCAACAACTTTTACCATAGCAGCAGTACAACTGTGTTTTTCTCGGAAGCCTGACTGCATATGGGTTATCATTTTATTGCGAGAAAGATATTCGTCAAGTTGCCTTTGAATTATTCGCTTGCGTACTTTGGAGAGGAATGGTAGGATGGAAATTGGTCGAAATTCGTCCCCAATAGAGTTTTTTTTGGCAAATGTATTACTTTAGCCATTTTCCACTGATGTGGAAACGTTCCTGTCGTAAGGATAGTGTTTATCACTTGAGTCACATATGGTAGATTATTTAAATTTACGTATGGAATGGAAATCTAACATATTCAACTATCACAGCACTTATAACGACTGTTTGATGATTCTGGTAAATAGATTCAATACAAATAAAATGTCTCTTGGTTGTAAACTTATCTGTTCAGATTACTGTTCAGATTCAGTTTTATGACACAAGCAATATTAAGAATCAGACAATTAGAAATGTAAATATATTCAGCATGCTCAATAGGTTTACTTCGTTCGGACAAATCCTGCGATCAACAAAGAGTAGCCGAACGATGTGCGACCTTATTATGGGTAAGACAAACATTTCCACGGCGCACAAATGCGGGAAATACTATACACGGTGAAACTGGTGATGCGCAACTGTCCGAATTTCGGAAATGTTTGATATTGCCTTTTTTGCACTTTTCCATTTTCCCAACGCAGATTGATTGCTTGACCTAGGAAGATCGGTGAAATGTATGGCAAATCATGTTCACCCTAGCAATGTACGAGGCATAATAAAAGAAAATGAGAAATAACGAATGGGTGAAAGGATAACGTCAAAATATGTAAATCTTCGAATAAACTACCGGCGCAGTTCCGGGCAGCTAGATTTCTTGTCTTGTACTGTCTTATTCTATTTCTCTTTCTCGTTAATGGAATTTTGAAAGACGGGAGTTACGACGCCCGTCTCACCACACCACTAACATAATAAGAAACAACAACAACATTCTACAGTCCGTCTAAAACGCAAGATACGACTTCCGTCTCGCCTTACCGCTAGCACAACAACAAGTAACAACAACATTGGACTACAGTCCGGCCATAAAAGAAAAGATGATAAAATTCCAAAATTGAAGAAGAAATGAATCGTAAACAATTAAGCGGCGCCCAAAAATGAAAATTAGCGTCTGAAAAAAATTAAAAGAAAGTACTTTGATCTCGAAAGTTCCGAAAATTGATCAATTATTCAATGCGATTCCATCAACATCTGCTTCCAGTACATGCATCTAGAGTGTGGAAAAAACTATAGATGACAAAACACATGTCAGCGATTGTGAAATTGATTTACCGGCGACATATACTCGTAAAACATTTGGATGTCCAACTGATGCGGACTTATGCGAAAATTACATTGCTACATAACTCTTGGATTGCCAAAGGTGAATGACGAATTAAGTTATGTTTGGAAATGAGAAAGAAATATTTTTGAATTAATTAATTTTAGGACCATCGCTATGTCGAAATATTCCAGAAAATGCTAATCATATTGCAAAATATAAAGATCGTTCTTTTACTACACAACACTTGAAACGCACCCTTGCTAACGGAGAAATTGTTGATCGTAGCTGGGTGCTTTACTCACCATCGAAGAATTATATATTTTGTTTCATGTGTTATTTATTTGATTCGATAAGTACCAATGATAAATTTGGGACAACCGGTTTTCAAGACTTCCATAACATTCAGCGATCATTCAAAATTCATGAAAAATCTAAGAACCCTTTACTCAATGGCATATAAAGAGCGATCGAAGGAAGTAAATATGCGCACAATCGATATCAGCATCGTGAATCAATCAGAAGGCGAAAGAAAATACACTTAATCCTCATTTTGCCCGGTTTGTCGGGACCAGACCGAGCCCGCGCAAAAAGAATCCACGTTCAAACTTTCTGTACAAAATTACTTATTCGTTCATATTTAAGAAAAAAATAGCGCAAAAAAAAATCCGTGTAAATAAAACCAAATTTTCATATAATTTCTCTATCTCGTACCATTAAAAAATGCCATAAGTAAAAAGTTTTTTCAGTTTATTTAAAATAAAAAATTCATTTTAATGTTGTTTTACAGCATATGTATTTGAAAAATCACATAAATTCATTGTAGCAAAAAAAGAGATCAATACAATACAAAAATAGCTTTGTAATTTTTAATTCTGAAAATAATCGGTGATGAAATTTTGATACGTTTTTCCTTTTAAGTCTTCATAAATATTGCGGTAACCTTCCATTAACTTTTGATGATTATGATAAAATACCGTAGAGCGTTCTTCATCGGGATCATTATTCAAAAAAAAAAATTGTTCAAGGTCTCTTGCTTTTTCAAGTCCTTGTCGAAGCAGCGCAGTTATAAGTGGAGAAGTAACGCAGTAAGCAAACGCTGTCGTCGTTTTCAAATTCTCATTGTTATTTTCGTCAATTGGTTCTAATATTTCTCCATCTTCCATCACGCAATTTTCAACAATTCATTCAGGTCGTTAATCTTCATACCCTCAAATCCTTCGCCACCAATTCGATTAGCCACTTCAAAGATATCGGCGTAAGGAGACAGCATGCCGTTTTCATTTTCCTCACTTAGCACGACATCCTTCCAATTGCTTTTCCAACATTTATTCAAAGTGGTCTGTTTCATTTATTTTAAGGCTTTTTTAACGCAGTCAATGCAGTTTCAATATTGAAATCCTTCCACGCTCCAACAACGCTGATTTCGGTGTCATTTGCCATTTTATTTAAAATGTATTGGAAAGAATGTTTGATGTAGTACGACTAGAATGTGGAAATTATGCCTTGATCGAGAGGTTGTATGAGCGAAGTTGTATTTGGCGGAAGAAACATGATCTTTATATTAGCATGCTCAATGTTTGGATGACCCGGAGCATTGTCAACCAGTAATAAAATCTTGAAGTTAAGCTTTTTCAAATGCAGGTACTCACGAACCTCTGGAACAAAACATTTTTCAAACCATTCTTGAAACAGAGCGGCAGTTACCCAAGCTTTTTTGTTGGCCATCCAATAAAAAGGTAGTTGCTTTAAGTCCACACCTAAAAATACATCAAATGGTGATATTTTAGTCATGAAATGGTTTTTCATTTTCAATGGCTTTAGATACCTTTTAAAGTTCGAGGTTTTCAGTTCTTGTTAACAAGTAAAGGTTTTAGCAGCTAATTACCCGACGCGTTGCTGCACAGTAGAAACGTAACACTTTCTTTAGTTGCCTAAAAACCCTTTACTTGTCTTGCAACGTAAGTTCTACTGAGCATTTTTTTCCAGAACAGTCCATTTTCGTCCGCATTAAATTCTTGGTCCGGCACGTAGCCTCCTGAAGAAATTGTTTCGAACAAAATGTTTGGAAATTCTCGTGCGGCGTCTTCATCGGCCGATGCTAACTCATCCCTTCGTTTCACACTATTGAGTGAATATCTTTTGAGAAACTTCTGCAGCATGGAAATCAGACTGTTTACTTGAGGTTGACGGCTAATCTGCTTTTATTCTTTCCTAGAACTCCTTTGCCTTGTGTCTTATAGCCCTTCCATCAATTGGCATCTTTTTTTTTAAAGAGGTCTTCTATCCACCAAGCAAGCGCTCGTTCAGTTTTTACAAGTGCAGCGTCTCTTGCATAAGAAGAGTGCGAAAAACTTTCTGCATTGCTGGAAGCTGCCGTTTGCTGAATAAAATCGCCTCTCTTTTTAATGTCACGTACGGTAGACTCATTTAATTTTAATTTTTTTGCTACCGATATTATTTTCCCACCATTTTTGAATTCATGTAGAATTTTTGATTTTTCGCGCAAGTTAAGCTTATTCCGTTTTGCCGCCATATTTCTTGTTTCAATTTTTTTTTTTGACATTTCTTTTAGGTTTTCCTTTCTTTCTAATAGCAACAGCGTTGCCTTTTTAGTATTTGAGTAGATGTGTTCTCAACATAAATTACATTTTTGGAAAATTCGGTTGCAAAAGAGAATTAAAGAATTAAGAAAAAACGCGTAAAAAAAGAAAAACCGCATAAAAAAGGTAATTGGGAGATGTTTAAAAAATCCGGGCAAAAAAAACCCCGTAAACTGAGGATTAAGTGTATTGGAAATCAGTTTTGAAGCGAATTGTTGCAGTCATAAAATTTTTAGGATCAAGAGGACTTTCTTTCCGAGGCGCAGACCAAACATGTGGCTCGATTCGAAAACGAAATTTTTTTGGGAATCCTTGAATTGCTAAGTCAATTCAATAAATTTTACTTAACACCATTTGAATTAAAATTAACTTCAGGACGAGCATCATATCTTTCCGATACGATTTGTGATGAATTTATTAATAAAAAAAAGTATCAAAAGTATTGGACATAATTTTAACGCAAATAAGAGAAGCAAAATATTTTTCAATAAGCGTAAATTCAACACCTGACGTTAGCTATCACGATCAATTAGTATTTTGAATCAGGTTCGTAAGAAATGGTACACCAATCGAAAGATTCCTTCAATTTATTTACATCAATCAAAACAAGTCAGAATATCTTACGAAAATTCTGATCGAATTCATGTCAAAACAATCAATCAATCTTTCGAATTGTCGTGGACAGTCTCATGACAACGCAAATAACATGGCAGGAAAATATTCGGGACTTCAGCAATGTATTCTCGAATTGAACAAATTTAGTCGGGACAGCAGCAGTTTCGACTAATCATTTTGCTGTTTCTTTCTTTTGTTTCATGGAAAATATTTTCGTTAAATCAACTTTTCGCTGGGACTTATTGACCGACGCTTTGGGACCTGATCAACTCGTGCTCATACGAACAACTGGCACAAGTTGGTCCGCAAAATTCAATTCCGTCAATGCGCTCAATGGCAATATAAAAGAAGTCAAAGCAGTATTGCTACGATTAATTGAAGACGACATTCTGCAAACGACACCTGAAAATAAAGCGATTGCGATCGAACAGCTGAGAGATTTGTGCATATTTGAAAACATTCTATTGCTCAAAATTCGATATGAATTCTCGTCAAATTCGAAAATGTATATAAAATTCCTCAAAAATCAGATTTAAATCTTTCGGTTGCAGTATACCTCTACCAAAGCCTCATTAATCACTGTGAATGTTTGAAAACTCTATTCGATGATTTTTTCAATGATGCAAAATCAATTTATTTGGAATTAGATGCAGAGGAACACACTTTGAAGACTCGAACAGCAATCGCGCTTGATAGCATGGAACACAGAAAAACGAATTGTTATCCCTCTACTGCATGAATTATTGATTAAAGAGAGAGAAAAAAATACGCTTTAAAAATAGCTTCTTTGTGTTGTTTAAAGACATTTTTTATTAAAAAACCAACAAAAAATTATTTGTTTAAATAATAAGAATACAGACCAAATTTGGCTTCGTATGCAACAAGGGTTATAAAACTAAATCATTTTTACGTTGAGTTTAAAATAATAAAGTACGAGTATATAAAAACCAACAAAATATAAAGAAATTAATAAGTTAAAAAGAAATCAAAACAAAACAGAACAATTCACTGTATCATAAAAGAATAACATAAAACATAATGGTTAAAAGTTGTGCGCCTGTGCACCGTGGAATTTAGAAAAGCAATTTCTCTTTTCGTTATAACATAAATATGTTAAGCTTTACATTTCTGGCAAAAAGTAAATGAACGATATGTGCTGTCGTTTTGGCAAATTTGCCGGTTTTTTTTCATTTGTGGAAAATGACCAACGTTGTCGAATCGAACTGAAAGTACGGAAAATCTTGATGACATTCAGAGTGCTTTCTCTTTGACGTTGCTTGTGTTATAGAAGGTGATTGGGTACGTGCTTCAATATTGCTGATAGAGGGTGTTGAAGTTGCAGGAGATCCGGGTTTAGATAAAATACAGGGTCGTCCACATCTTTTCAATGCTTTTTTGCTTTTCGGCCTTGCATAAGTATTCGGCAATTTCAAGCTTGAAATCAAATAAACGTAAATGAAAATCGTGTTGACGTCGTTATAAAACCCATGCATTCACTATACAAAGTTCGATCATGTGGAAAAATATTCGCTTCTACCACTTTTTTGATCGTAATTGTATGCAATATAAGCCCAACATCGAATCTAGTAACTTAACACCATCCATGTATTTATTATAGACCTCAACAGCTAGTGGGGCAGGAATAATTTTATATTGTTTATCTTTTCCGGAGTAACGAGTCTTGTTTACTACTGGATTCATTCCAACGTAGGGTGCCATTAAAGTTACTATTTTGTGGTCAAACCAATACCAAACTTAACTTTACTCCATCGATAGTTGCCACTTTTTCGACCATGCTTCCACGTCCTTGCTTCATCAGTTGTTCCTTCGGAATTTCGGAGTTTATCAATCGGTTGAGTCTTACAGTCACTAGTGGTAAGAACCCGTTTTTGAACAAATGAATCTCTAAATTTGGATCTTTTGTTGAACTCTTGATGTAAGCCTTGTGACGTTACCACTGACCCCCAGATCTGGTGCTCCATCAGAAAATTGATTGCTTTGGTGTCCGGCAAATAAATCAAAATCGTAACAAAATCCCGAAATTCCATTAAGAACTTGGTTCTTATAGCCCCACTTATGTTGCTTACCTGGGTTTTACTGTTTTAGTTCATAGCGGCATTTCGTAGGTATTATTTGTTCATCTACAGCCAGGAACTCTTCTTTTGGGATCAACAGCAAACGTTCTCTTATTTTCTCTAAAAGTGGTTTTACCTTAAAGAGTTTGTCATGTCCTTCTGTTCCAAATGGTTTGAAGTTATGTTTGTCATTGAAATGAATGAACCTTTTGATCGTTTCCCACCTATTGCATGTCATCGTTTCGAATATAACTGATTGTCCTACAGTCTTATTCCAGTAATGCCTTGAAGATGGAAGTTAACAACAAGACATAAATATCGCCATCTCGAGCGTTTTTATCAACAACAATAAAAACTTGAAAAATTCCGATGGTGTCTCTAGTTATTGGCCGACCCTGTAAATTTGAATAACTCTTCATCATAATCAGGAAGATGCCCCTTTCTCCATGATATTTTTTTCCATTTTTTGTTCATTGTCTTTCCTTTCAAAGTCTTTGATCTCAGCGCAACAAGGGGCTGATCATCTAATTCCGATTCCGATTCGGTTTCTTCCACCGTAACGTTGTCACTTACATTATGTAAATGCAACTCTGTCTCTAATTCTACATCCGAATCTCCAGCCAATTCATCATCGCTTCGGGATCCATCTCCAGGAATGGGATTAGCGAATGAAGATCGTCCATAAAAACGGCGACGTTCCATTTTTCTAAAAAAAATTAACAAACTCAATTCCAACCGAAGTTAAATATGGCTTGCGCAGTTTTTCTTCTCAAACGAGCAAGATAACAATTTTTTTTATATATATATATAAATAGATAATTAAATAAACTAATAAATGAATTATTAGATAATTAACTAAACAAATAAATAAATGAATAATAATAAGTTAATAATTAATAAAGGTTAAACAAATAGTAAATAAATAACTATAAATAGATACATATAATACAAAAAAAATAAATTAACATATTACTTTCCTAATTTTATAAGCACTTAAAACATTTAACGATATACCACAATTCATTTATCAGAGGATTGCCAGCAAATCTACATCTTCTTGAAACTTCAGCTCTAAACTTTGCAATCCTATTAGATAATAATTATAAATTCGCCCTATTATGCAATGTTGAGTGACGCCATGGTAGGTTGAGCATCGCTTTTTAAATTTTATTTTGTGCGACCTGCAACTTTTTTATATGGCATGCTGCGGAATCTCCCCATACTTGACAACCAAACAGCAAAATTGCCTGAAAGAGAGTTTTATGCAAAATGATTTTGTTTTCATGTGAAAGTAAGGATTTACGATTTATAAAAGTGTACAACATTTTAATTGCAATACCAATTTTCTTTAGTTTCCTATTTGTGTGTTCTTTAAATGTAAGCCTTGTGTCTAGGTAATTGCCTAGGTAACTAATAGATGGATCCCAATTTATATTTTTCTCGTTAATTCGGATATGGCTGTTAGGGATAAAACAAGCTTTTCTTTTTCGTGTGCAAAAGATCGCTTGTGCTTTTTCTTCATTTAATCTTATTTTCCATCTATTATAATATTTGGTTAACAAATCCATTCCATCCCTGAAATTGCTTTCAATAGTAAGAGCAAACTGATGAGATGAATATATTGCAGAGTCATCTGCAAAAATGGCCACTTCACAACCAGGCGGATTTGGAAAATCAGCGAGGTAAATATTGAAGAGAACAGGTCCCAGCACCGACCCTTGCGGACTCCTGAACTAAACACAATTGAATTGGACACACTGCTGTTCACATGAACATTAAAACAAAGGTTAGATAACAAGGGGAAAACCAAATTGAATCATTTTATAAATGAGACCATCATGCCAAACCGAGTCAACGGCCTTTTCGATGTCTAACAAAATCATTCCGGTGGATTTACCTTGAGAACGATGTTTTTTTTTATTGAATTACAAATTTAACTTGATGGGAAGAACTATGATTTCTTCAAAACCCAAATTGTTCTTTAGGATAAATATTATTATCGCAGATAAATGCTAAAATTTTCTCTTTAATAATTTTTTCAAAAATTTTTCCTAAACTGATGAGTAAGCTGATTGGCCTAAAGCTGTCTGGATTTTCTGGTGGCTTTCCAGATTTTAAAATTGGCACCACTTTAGCTTATTTCCAAGCATCAGGAAAGTATTGTAATTAAAGAAATGCATTTATAATGTAAACTATGTATAATATTCCTGCCTTTGGAAGTTGTTTTAAATATGGGTTTCTCATAAGGTCCCCACCACGTACTTTTTTAATGCACAGACTCTTTATAAAATATTCAACATCTTCGTTCACAAGAAGATTATTTTGAGAGTTGAGACTATCTGCATTAAATGCCTGCACACTGGTCGTATCAGCATCGCCTAAATAATTACTTGCAAAACTACTTGCATGGGCATTCATTTTCTCACTGTCTGTGAAGTAAGAGCAAGAAGTCGTTTTGAAACATGGTAACTGCCTATTTTTATCTAAATATTTTAATGTAACATTCCACTCTGTATTCTTGTGCTGTAATATTTCTTTCGAAACCAGTTTTTTGATACAGAACATTTGGTATCGATAAACAGGCTGACGATATTTTTGCCAATACCATTTGCAAATATTTCGCAGCTTTATTAACTCCAAAATATGGGACCGAAGTTTTTTCAATTGGTTTCGTATTGGTATTTTCAGAACGGCTTCCTCAACAGAGCTTAAAATAGTTTGGGAAAAACTATCAACAATTGAATCATCTTCTTCTTTAGATTTTATACTGTCTAAATTCTTCGGAACGCTAAAAACTTTTTGATTAATTCCGGAACGAAAACGTGCCCAGTTGGCGTTTTTAAAATCTCTTCGATATTGCACACTTTTCTCCACTGACAGAAGAAGCCGACAAAAAACGTGGTTATGGCCAGAACTAAGCTCATTTTTTGAAAATGGTGGAGTAATCAAACTATCCACATTTGTAATAAATAGGTCAAGAACAGAAGGACTACTACGATAGCTAGCAGGAAAATATGTGGGACAAGGAGTAAACAGAACGGTAGCAGGCAACAAGACAGATCTTGACGAAAACGAATTGATTTCCGAGTGCGAAATACCAAAATATTATTCCTTCAGTAGACCTAGACCTAGACCTTTATTTCTCATGTTTCAATTTATTCTACAATCATTAAGGATCGATTTCAAACTGTTTTTCCAAATTGCACTGCGAATTTTTTTATCGTTGTTTATTACAAATACATATAGATGAGCGTTCGTTTTCAAAATTAAAATCTATTAAAAACACCTTACGTAACTCAATGAACGACGAAAAACTAAATGCATTTGCTTTGATGTCATTGAAAATGAAATTTTGAATTCATCGAATATTGATGAAATAATTGAAGAATTTGTTTTGTTGAAAAATCGTAGAAAAATCAATTAAGCAGCTAAGAGTTAAAACAATACAGAGAAAACAGAGATAGATATACATATCTTTAGGTTAGATTTTAAGTTTATATTCCCCAAAATTTATCAATAAATAAACAGCAAATTAATTGCTCTCGTATTTAAATATTCACACATAGAGTTAAAATTGTAAATGCGAGCGGCAGCGAGGAAAAAATTTTATTTTTCTTCATCATTTGTGGTGCCCTTGAGATCGTGGTTCCTGTGGCAATTACCTCATTTGCCTCCAGGTTAATGAGCTTAAAATCTGACAGAAATCTGGTGTTTAGATTCGAACTAGAATAGCCAGTAGGGCGCCCTTAATGATAACGAATAGAAATATTATTTTGAGAAAAATGTCCACGCCGCTCAAAGAATAAGAACAGGGTATAAAGTCTACAGACAACGATAATTAGAAAGTGACATCTCCCGTTTTTACTCAAATTTCAGTATCGAACTTTTAGAAGCATGAGTCTTAAAATGACATGATATATACATGTCTCGGTTGGCTCCCAGAAATAACGCCAGAGGAAATAACGCCAGATTTTTCTTATAGAAAAAACGCCAGAAAATTTTCTATACAGGTCTGGCGTTTTTTCCTAGCAAGAAAGTCAAAATTTTCTGGTATTTTTTCCAAAAACAACGCCAGAGAGAAAATGTTTGGAAAAAATACCAGAAACGATATTTCTAACGGTGACGTGAAATAAGGTCCAACGAAATAAAGGCAACAATTAAAAATTTGGCCTTATTTCGTTTTAAATCTGGAAATAACACCAAATTTCCGAAGGCCGATCTGACCTTATTTCGCTTTGCAAAAAGAAATAACGCCAGCCAAGGGGGAGTTAATGCGGCGCTTCGCGCGATTCATTTGTTTAAACTCCACTTTCTCGGTTATTCAGACGCTTACGTGACTTCGTCGCTTTGCTAAGGATACCCCAACAACTGTCAGGCAGGCTCCTATGTAATAGCTGTTAATTGTATTACAGTTTGCTGATATCAATGCAAATTCATGTCATCAAAAAAAAAACATATGGTCTTATTTCTTTGCGCCTTATTTCTCGTCAATATTTCTGATATATTTTTCTTTACTGATAATGGAAAAACACCCCAAAAACATCTCTATGGCCTAATTTCCGCAATTTCTGGCATATTTTCCAAAAAAAATTCTGCCAAAAAAAACATTTTCTGGCATTTTTTTCAAAAAAAAATCTGGCGCAATTTGTTCCGGCTTAATTTTTGGGAACCATCTCAGATGATAGCATGTCTTTTGTTTCATCTTCCACTTTCTACTTAATGCCAGCTTTTGGATTGCCACCACTATAAACCTGTCACCTGGCTAAATATCACAGTGTTAACAGATTGAGCAAGTTCTTAGTTTTCAAAATATAATCTCTAGCCATTTGTGTGGCTTTCGATTGGAAAGTGGATGTATGCTTCTCAACATTTGGCTATTAAAAGGTATTCAATACCAATATGGTGGCGTAGGTACAGTACGAACGTTATCCAACTCCAACCCTCTTAAAAACTCGGCCTTTGCTGACGACATCACCCTTTGGGTCGGCAATGAGACACCTTTGAGGGTTAAATCTCAGTCTCACTCGTCTTTCGTTCGGAGTAGGCAAAAGCTGTATTGTAGGCCCTTCGCACTGTGATGAAATGACAAGGCGAACATCACAGTGAAAGTACTGGATGGTCTTGGTCCACCGCAGACTTTCGTTTCAACAATCTTTTTGTTTGTTGTTTTTTCTTATGTTGTATATTTTAAAGTTGTCTTGTCAATTCAGTTGGATTAAAGGTTCCTGCCTTTTTATCACTATACTCGTATTTACATCGTAGTGATTCAAGTCGTCATGTTTTCTTATTTCTATTAGCCTAACATCCAGCATTGCTTTAGTCTTCCCATTCGTAGTGGTGGTGCGTATCGAGAACCCCAAAGACATCAAATATGTGTGTATTCCCTGTAATAATTTCTATAGAAGGTGAAAAGATAAAAAGATGAAAATTGTTTAGAATAGTTTTTCCAGTGCAATCGACCCTATTAAACGATTCTGGGATCCTAATGGTCTAAATAAACCCAAAGACAACAACCTATCTAATTTCTGTATGAAGGAAAAGGCTTTTGGTATCTTACTCTCAAAGTTAATACATAGTATAAAATAAGCTATGGTGTTGGCGTACCCTGCTCCAGCTGATATACAATACTCGTAGTTCAAACTATATTAAAATTGCTCTCAGATATGGTAGTTACTGGAAAAATATAGCAAATTTTTAATATATAAAATATATAGTCAATAGTTAGTTGGCATCAAAATTGTTGCTTAAAGCATATCATCTTCCAATTTGTGGTAGCTTAATTTTGATTTGTAAATATAATCAATTCCTTTTAGCATAAGAGGCCTACCACTCTTGGTTTCTGTTTGCAGATGTATATTGTAACCATCTTCTTTCAAAACTAAAATAATTCCTTGCATGGTATGACAGATAAAACATTTTCGTTTCGAAAATATTCTCCTTGCAATTACCTCACTGAGAAACATCATCACCCTAACTCTGAAGATCGCCCTAAACAACTTACTTCAAGCACCATTCGACAATCAATTAGGAGTATTGAAGCAGCTTTCGGTAATTATTTGCCACTTACCACTCTGATACGCTTTCCATACATACAAGTACATCCATACCCAGACATCCGTAGGATTCGAAATTTCTTCCCACAAAACTTGATGCAAACAAAATTTTCAACAGACCAAAATGTAAACACGCCACATCGACAATCTTTCACCATAGCTCTTGTCGTAGTCAGAGCATAACCATTGACGTTAACGGGATGGGCTAAAAAGGCGCCCACACTAAATCAGCTCAAGAGGATTTTCCGGTCCGAAAAATTTTCATTACGGAAGTTCATATCCGGTCGTGAAATTAGAAGAACATCGCCCGAGAGCGTTTGAATTTCATTTGGCACACCGTTGTCGTCATCATTCAGTAGTAATGGCAGCAGGACTAGCAACCAGCAGCAACAGGAGCAGTTACAACAGAATAGCATAGAACCACTACTGACTGCTGACTACCAACTCTTTGTGCATCCTTTGGGTTTAGGAGATTTTTGTGGTTGGACAGGATAGGGCTGTTGAGCTCTAGAACTCTGTGTTCAACTTCTCACTTCAAGAATTTGGAATCCAATTTGAATGTTATCGAAGAAAGGGGATGTAAACATCGAATGGTTTACTGTTCCAAGAGGAATGTGCGCAACCATCCACAGCCACATCAAGTTCCATCTCCAGCTCCTGTTTCAGTGCACTGCTAAAGCGACCAAAAATTATATTTCAATTTTGTAACATCATGTTGTTGGAGGAGGTTTGCCTTTGGTGGAATGATTTTGTCGTCAACATGAAATGTTTCATCTTGCACCAAAGGAGAACAGAGACGAAGATATGCAGTTGGTTCGACTTTTTGGCAAAATTTGTGCTTTTGGCAATTTACACCTTTTGAAAGTGGTGAAGTGTTAAAGTTTTATAGAACCCGTATTTAACTCGAGATATCTTTTAATTGGATTTTGTAAAAGGTTTGGACAATTTGTACTAGTATATACGAATAGTTTCAAATATTTATCTTAAATCGATCTAAACAAGTGAGCGTTGCCGATAGAGTGGTTTAAATGCGAGTACTTGTTAAGTAATTTATTTGTCGAGATACCTATATGGGGGAGCGAAGATTTTGTAAGTGTATTTACGTATACTATGGATTGAGAAAAAATCTATACTTTTGCGATTTAAGATTTTTGGTTTTCGGGAGTGTTTTCTACAAAATATATGAAAGGTATGCTTTGTACTAAGGTAGAACTTATATACCTGTCCTACCACCTTTTTGTTAACCTTTATGATTTGAGGGTTTGCCTCAATATAAAGGGTCTTTTATTAAGCGCTTCCTATCTTTAAAATTAAATAAAACAAAGTGTGTGTGAGATATCATCGAAATTTTTTATTCGTCTGAAAGGCCTATCGATGCCAGTATGTATGGAGTATAACATCGTTCAAATGTCCGCCGTGGCTTCTCTGGGTGGCATGCATCCGAAATGTCCAATTTTCCATGACTCTAGCGCATAAATCAGCCTGAATTTGACTGATGGCATGGGTTATGTTGGCTTTGAGGTCCGCTGTGGTTTCTAACTTATTCGAATAGTCCTGCGACTTTAGAAAACCCCAAAAGAAAAAGTCTAACGGGGTCAAATCGCACGACCTCGGTGGCCAGTTCACATCACCTCCACGTGAGGTGACCATGCCCTCGAATCGCTTGTGCAGAGCTTCCAATGTGGCGTGAGCTGTGTGGCACGTAACGCCGTCCTGTTGAAACCACATGTCGTTGGTGTTCGTATCATCCAATTCAGACCAAAAGAAGTTGGTAGTCATCGTTTACAGTGATGGCCTGGTCAATGTCGTTCTCAAAGAAATATGGACCGATGACACCGCCAGCCCAAACAGTAACTTTTCGGGATGCATTGGACGCTCTTGGTCTCATATGGATTGGGATCGTACCAGATTCGACAATTTTGTTTGTTGACGTACCTATTCATCCCGAAATAGGCCTCATCGCTGAAGATGATTTTTCGATGAAAATGAGTGTCAATTTCCAATTGCTCCAGAGCCCATTCAACGAACACACGTCGTTGTGTATAGTCGTTTACCTTCAGCTCCTGGGTTAGTTGAATTTTGTACGGGTGCAGGTCCAAGTCACGACGAAAAATTCGCCAAGTTGTGGTCTCCGGAAGGCCGAGTTCTTGTGAGCGACGGGAAATCGACTGCCTCGGATCCTCCTGCACACTCTCACGGACAGCGGCGATGTTTTCGGCAGATCTTGCGTTTCGTCGACTTACGGGTGTTGGTTTACCGTTTACTGAACCAGTGGACTTAAATGTATCCATCGCAGTGCGAGTGGTTCTCTCGGTACGACGATTATGGCGACCGTAAAATGGGCGAAGCGCGCGGAAAACCCATTTTGAGAACACAACTTTATCATTTGCACGTGTTGTTGAACGTTATATCCACCCATGGTAATTTGGCAAAACAGTCTGAATAAATGACAGCCAATTTGACAGATGTAGCTTTAACAATATGGCCGTTATGAACTGTCAAAGTTGGGAAGTCGCTATTGGAAGACCCTGCATACATGATGACATTGATCCGGATGTAATGTGGTTTCAAAAGGAAACCGCTACGAGCTCTGTAGCAACATAATTTAATTAAGATAAAAACTTGCCAATTTGATAACGGGAATGGTCAATGTGAACTGACTTTCAAAGCGGTCCACTTCGTATTGTCTAAACTACGTCTTTTCCATATCGTATTTTGAAACGTTTGGGGCTCAGCACTGAACGTGCGTGTTCTTGACCAATCACGCTTTTTGAATATAAAGATGATAAAGATGATCAGTCCTGCACTATCCGCAACTTTACAAATGCTTGACCATATTCTGGGACCAAGGGAGTTAAGAGCCCTTAAAACTACTGTTACAACCTGTGTTGTTGGGATAGGCGCCTTGTAGAACCGTCAGTCGTTTAAGCCTTAATCATAGGTAGTGAAATCCGGCTGTCGGTTAGTTCGAGACAAATTTAACAAATGAAGCACATTATGATTTTTAGACTGGTGAATGCATTGGATGGGTCTCAACCCATCGGTCTTTAACTTATTCACCAAATAAAATGTTTATGCCTAAAGACTGTATTGGGCCGCCTTTAGAACGATGATTAATGCTTATATTTGTAATGGAATTCGAAGGGCGATGGTGGGCCGTGAGTTCAGGCTACTTTAACAGCCACCTACATAAAATACATATTTGTATCAGACGTCGCACGATTCGAAGCGCTTCAAGTTTTGATTTGAGTGGCTTCGTGCGATAAATGTGCATTAAAAATAGTTGGCTATACTCGTGTTATATGGCCAGCATTGGTTAAGAAGGTGCTCAAAAATTAGGTATTTGATTGCCACTCATCCGTAAAAAAACAATCATAAAGAGTGTTTTTTTAAAGGTTTGGTTTTTAAACTGGCAACACTATTTTTACAGATTGTCAGTTTGACAGTCGAAAGTTGTGGTTAGTACGTTTTGCCATTTTACGGTGAATAGATTAACGCCCGAACAAGGCGTGCAGATTGTGGAAACTTATTTTGAAAACCATGGTTCGGTTCGCCAAACTTATCGTGCGCTACGCCCATTTTACGGTCGACATAATCATCCATCTGAGCAAGTTATTCGGAACATGATGAATCGTTTTCGCACCACGTACACTCTAGGGGATTTAACGGATCTCAAAGAGGACAAACAGTGCGAACAGAAGGAGTTATTGCCATTGTGGGGCGCAGTGTTGAGAGAATCCGAATGAGCCGATTCGCCATCGTGCACAGCAATTGGAGGTATGCCCATTCATTTTGTGGATACGCGTCGTAGGTTCTGTGAATGGGCCGAAAACATGATCCAGCTTGGTCCTTATTTTCAACGCAAAATTTTATTCTCCGATGACAACCATTTTTGGTTAAATGGATATGTAAACAATCAAAACAAGAGTGGAGAAAATTCAGAAGCCTTTGTCGAGACGCCCTTACAATCATTAAAACACACTGTTTGGTGTGCTTTATGGGCTGGTGGTATCATCGGCCCATATTTCTTTAAGGACGATGCCGGCCAGAATGTTACCGTCAATAGAGAGCGCTAGAGAAACATGATTCCTGACTTCTTCGTTCCTTAGTTGAATGGCATTAACGTGACAGACGGCTCAACATACTACACGGCTCGCGACACCATCAATGTATTGCGGGAAACAATAGCTAAGCGCTTAATTTCACGTAATGGTCCTGTGAACTGGGCCCCACGGTCCTCTGATCTCACACCTTTAGATTACTTTCTTTTGGGGTATGTGAAGTCACATCGGCATAGACGATAAACCAGAGACGTTGGCCGATTTGGAAGGAAGTCAACATTCGCCGTGTTATTACTGATATACGGCTCCAGTTGCTCGATAAAGTTGTCGAAAATTGGACTTCACGATTGCGCTTCATTCGAGCTAGCCGTGCTGCGCATATGCCCGATATCATATTTAAGCACTAATGCTAATCTATATCATAGACATTAACATTAGCTTCAAGTGTTTTATTTCATATTGAATGCGTATACCTCTAAAAAAAACACCCTTTACTTACCCAATTCAGATGGGGTTTCCGGAAAAATATCGCGCTAGCATTGCCAGGGTATATTAATTTGTCACAGCAATTCTTGAAGCGAGCCGTTCTTTTAGCGAAATTAACCTGCTCACCTTACCGATCTTACCCAACACTCATTCCAGGGCTCTTTTGTTTATCGTCCCGAACTTGTGCTGATCCGCATACATGAGTGGTGAACGATTATTGGAATCATTTGATTCGAGAGTGGATTAATTACATACTACCGGGCATTAACGCGTGTATCGGTAAGTGGAACTTGAATTCTAACTAAAATTTAACACATGATTAATTCGTTTAATAAAAAGTAATAATTCAATAGGTTTCTGCAGAGAAGTCGATCTAGATTGCAATTGTTAAATGTAAAACAAACGAAATGTATTTTACGCTTTTTTAAAATGATGAATAATGGAATTTGAAGTCACTCTCCTCCTACGCTGATCATTACGTCCGGGTCAGTTGATAACACAAGTCAACAAAAAAAAAAGAAAGTTTTTCGCGTGGTTTGCACAACTTGTTTTTTTTTCATACCTTGGCATGAGATTAGTTAAAGTACGTGTGTTAAAAAAATTAAAAATTAAAAAACCTATTTTCTTGGAATACATGCTTATACAAAAAAAAAAAACAAAAATAACTGAGTTTTGAAGGTAATGAGGAGTTTTTTGTTCGTTTTGCTTGTCTCTTATAATTGAATGACGGGTAATCTCGTCAGTGTCCACCAAAAATCTGCGAGTATTTTCGTTACCCATTTTTTCACCGTCATGATGTCTTGATCGAATCTCTCTCTGTGCTCGTCGCTTATAGCACCTAAGTCTTCGGCGAAAAAAGTCTAGATCGGAATCAAGGAAATGAATCATATAACATCCCAAGACTTTAAG
The DNA here is from genome assembly GCA_963966105.1 of Volucella zonaria. Lineage (NCBI taxonomy): Eukaryota > Metazoa > Arthropoda > Insecta > Diptera > Syrphidae > Volucella > Volucella zonaria. The sequence continues at coordinate 165,605,805 of OZ014532.1, forward strand.
AGCCTGTAGTAGTTTAGAAATCATCTCCTTATAGTTTGCTGATTTTGCATTTCCCAAAAAATTTTTTGCCACTTCAACAAACATTTTTTGTTTTTGCTTTTAATTTTCAAATAAAATTAGAATCCTGCATGACCTTTTTTATATCCTGCCCTACAAAATTCCTTATTAGCTTCGCTCAATCTAGGAAACAAAGTTTTCAAATGCAGGAAACCTTCTTCAGTTCAATTTTATGTGTATAATAATTACTCCTCATTGGCAATTTTTTTTTTAATGTAGTGGTGACTTCTAGCTCTGTTATCCAGCTCGCAGAAAAAAAACATTATTTCGTGTAGCCTCCTTTCCACCCAAGCAATATTCCAGCAACATTAAGATCTGCACATATTTTTCAAGATTGACGGTTGTACTAAATGTCCTCGAGCGGGTTTTTTATATTAGCATATGATTTTTTCTATGGATGCCATATACTAAAGGTACAGATGAAAGATCAGTGCCATTATGCAGTAAAACTGCTTTTAAATTTAATTTTGTATTAATACTCATAGCTTAATTTGTTCATAAGCCCCTTTACATCACTGTAAGGCCACTTTCTTCTTTAATCTAGAAATTCAGTATCGCGTTATCGATACACTGAAACTTGTGTTCTTGGATGAAGTAAATTCCATTGCTGAAGTCTGGAACCTAAGAACCTGAGTATTAAATGTGGTCTAATTTCATTTACAACAAAATCTTGCGACTTTGAGGTGGTTTGTGTTGAAGATTCTTATTCGATATCGCTTACATTGTCTTCCGCATCTTTTGCCTGTCATTGGAGGAAGCGGTTTAGTTGCAGATTCCACATCAGGATATACAATTTAAGTCAATTTATAAACGTCAATAAACCAACAATATCGAGTTGAAAATATACAGATGCAAGCGTATACCACTAAAAAGTTCCCGGAATATATTAAGAAAATTGAAAATAGAAGTTTACTGATCTAAATCTATATTGTCCCCTTCAAAGTAATCCCCATCGACTGCAACACACTTATGCAAGCGCTTGATCCAATCCTCGAAACATTTTTTATATTCGGTTTTCGGTATGTCTATCAGTGCTTCCTGCAATTTTTCAATTCTTCCTCTCGGCTGCTGAAACACGTTCCACCCGTACTGGTTTTTTAACTCGATTGAACAGAGAGAAGTCAAAGGGAGCCAAATCAGGAGAATTCGGTGGCTGTTGGATGGTATTTGTTGCATTTTTCGTCTAAAAATTACGAATAATGATGGCACTGTGCGACGGTGCGTTATCATGGTGCAAAATCTACGAGTGTTCTGCCCACAATTCGGGTCTCTTTCGGCGAATTGCTTCACGCAAACGTCTCATAACGCCCAAATAATACTTTTTGTTTACTGTCTCTCTTTCGGGCAAAAATTCATGATGCACTACACCGTTGTACTCGTAATCCATGAAAACCGTGAGCATTGCCTTCTTTTTTGACTGAAAACGATGTGTTTTTTTTGGTCCCGGCTCATTTGGTGAACGCCATTCATTTGCCTGATGTCTGGATTGCGTGTCGTACTCGTAAGCCCACGTCTCGTCTCCAGTAATGATCTGTGGGATCGGATTCAACCTCGCAATTCATCTCTTTTGCGACGTCAACACGGTCTCTTTTTTGCATGAAATTGAGGTCTTTTGGCACCAACTTTGCTGCTACATGATGGAAACCAAAATCATTAACCAAAATCTCTTGGACGGATCCCTAGGCAATGTTCAAGTCCTCCGCTATCTCTCTGATGGTTAATTTGCGGTTATTGACCAACATTTCTTTTACTTCATCAATGTTTTCGTCGGTTTTCGATGTCGATGGTCTGCCACTGAGTTCATCATCTTCGATTGACTCACGACCACTTTTGAACCGCTCGCGCCACTGGTAAACAACCGTTTTCTTTAGAGAATCGTTGCCGAAACACTTTTCAAACATTTTCAACGTTCGGGCACCATTAAATCCGTTTTTTACGCAAAATTTAATACGAGTACAAGTTCGTTGTTCCAATTTAAATCCATTTCTAAAATTGTAAAAAATCGCCAACAAACACAGAGATAGGTGTACTCTTAGCTACGAAACTTTTCCAATTGTCAAGCTATGACGCTAAGATTTAGAGGGAATATGAACAACAGATTTACCAACTTAACAAAAAAAAAACAGAACTCAAATTGGAAGAATGGGAGTGCCACACGGCGGTAATTCCGGGAACTTATTGTATCGTGTATTGTATTTACAAATAGCAATCTTGTTTTTGTTAGTAAAGCCAGCTGCAACACTTTTTTTCGATATACAGTAGAATCTCGGAAACATCAATGGTTCTATAAGATGAATAATTCGGAAAGATGACCGAATTTTTTTCTATTATTATTGTGTTCCAAAAGATGAATGCGGTTAAATTTGGTTTCGAAAAGATGAACTCTTCACTTTTACATAATGCCGTTTTTTCTGTTTCTTTATCTTAAGTTCGTCTTCTTATATTTAGGTTACGGTCTTAGGTTTTAATAACGGTACCTTTGGGCGTGTTTGTTTTAACTTTTCATACAAATTCTTCAGTGTAATGTAAATTTTGTAAAGGTAAGATGCCTCCAGTTAAGGGTAAAGTGAAGTTTTTAAACCTTAAAGAGAAATGTGCAGTGCTCGAAGACTTAAAAACTGGAATATCGTATCGCAGCATTGCAAAAAAATACGGAATTGCTTTATCCACGATTGTGGGAATTAAAAAAAAGGTAAAGAAATCACTTCGCGAGTGTATAAAATATCAATTTCTGGAGCAGAGGAACGTAAGACATTGCATAAATCGAAATGCCGAAAATGAAAGCTGCGTTGTATAGATGGTTGCTGAAGCTCCGTGACCGTCATGTTCAAGTGTCAGGAATGATGATGAAAACTAAGGTAAAAAAGTTGCACGCCATTTTCAAGGAGAAAAATTCTTTCAATGCAAGCGATGGATGGATTAACAACTTCAGCTAGGAGTTCAGCTCTTAGCAATCAGTGGAGAGAAACTTAGCTCTAATAAACATGGCGTCTTGCCCTTCTTACTTCAAAGAGAAATTGAAGAAGACTATGACTGACCTTGGTATCACTCGAGACCAAGTTTATAATGCAGATGAAAGTGGTCTTTTTTGGCGAATGATTCCAAACAAAACATTTGTGCACTCTGGCGAAAGATCAGCTCCTGGGAGAAAAATAGCCAAGGACGGTTTTACATTTTTGGTATGCACGAACAGCAGTGGTGAACACAAATTAAAACTCCTGATCATTGGAAAGGCAAAAAAACCAAAATATTTCAAAAATTTCAGGCTGCATGGATGACAAAAGAAATTTTTAAAAATTGGTTTCATACAGCGTTTGTTCCCCAGGTAATTATGATTTGAAAAAAAACATTGTGTCTTATATGTATCCAACTCTCTAAAAGGCACGGGAGTTTATGAAGGATAATAACCTTCCAGAAAATGCATTGCTTATTCTTGACAATGCCCCAAGTCACCCCTTGAAAATGAGCTTCAAAGCGATGATGGCTATATTCGCACCATTTTCAAATGCAACTCCCCTAATCCAACCAATGGTCCAGAATGTGATACGGCTCACAAAGTTGCATTATCAAACAAACCACTTGTCAGATGTGAACTCCAAAGGGCGAGATGTTGAGAAGATTACGTGTCTGCAAGGGACTTTTGAACAAACTAACACCGGAAGTCTTCGAAAAGTGTTGGCATAAATTGTTTGAATCTGACTCTGTTTCTAGTGACGAAGAAGAAGACGTCGCTCTTGCTGTACTGCAGCAAAGAATGCTATCGGAGCAAATAAGCGAGATTTCAACAACAGCGCTGAATATGCTTCAAGAAGATTTTCCTGATGTATAGTAAGTCATTAAATTTTAATTTAATAAGACGGTAGTCAACATTCAAATTTAATTTCAGGATTCAATGTACCTTTTATGATATAAGAGAATGGAATGAAGATGTAGTCCACCTATCTTCTGATGCAGAAGACGAACTTGCATCCTCCGAAGAAAGTGTAGCAGAGGCCATTTCTGCCGTCAACACCTGTTTGAAATTTGCAGAACAATGTGGTGCTGATGTTTCTACACTTTTAAATTTAAGAAATTTGCGAGAGAAGGCAATTGTAAGACAACTTTCTTCCGGGTGACAGTCTACCATAGGAGCAGTTTTTTTTTAAGAAAAACGTCTAAATAAGTCTGTTTTTATACCTTTTATAAACAACTTTTTTTTTTGGTGTTTTTTTTTATTGGCTTTTTAAAATAAAATGAGTCATTAATTTGATCTATTTGATGTTCTTTGGTAGATATATGGTACATACGTTCTTTTTCAACTAAATTTGATTCTCGAAAAGATAAAACATTTGAAAAGATGAACGGAGAATGTTTTATATCTGTTCATCTTTCTAAGATTCTACTGTACTATCAAAAATTATACCATATGTATAGTTTAATATATGTATATTTAGATATTTGGATGTACCGAGATACCGAACAAGTATAATTGGACTAACAACAAAAAGTCGTGTTGACCAGTGTAATTTGAACTCAATTTGTTTTTATAGGTAATTATTACGTTTCTCTTATTTCTGTTTAAAACAAGATAAAATCACGGTTCACAAATTTGATATGGATACAATTGTGTTTAATGAGATATTTTTTTTTGTAATTTATTTATTCATGGGACACTTTTATGAGGCGTTTGATTATTATTATTTCTTTTGTTAGAACTTCAGTAGGTTTTTTTTATGACGGATTTTTAGCTTAATACTGAGTATGATTAGACTAACTAGAGTGCCGGGAGAAACAAAATGAAATACGAGCTGTTCCCGTGAATACTTGATTCCACCAGAGGCTCAGGCAAGAGTGAAGACTGGGTAGGGGTTTTGTGGAAAATCTTTCTTATATTGTCGCAACTGGCGCTCCGCTTTTGAGAGATTTTACTTGGCGGGCACTTCAGGGACTCGGGTCGGCGGGAGTTTTGCCTTATGGGTTCTCGTTAGAATGTTTCTTTTTGGAGACGCTTGAAGAACAGAATTTACCTTGAATCCCGGACTCGAGTTCTGGCGCGATGTAATAACGCTTCAACCCTACACCGTTGTAATCCATGAAAACCGTGAGCATTGCCTTCTTTTTTGACGGAAAACGACGTGGTTTTTTTGGTCTCGGCACATTTGGTGAACGCCATTCACTTGCCTAATGTCTGGATTGCGTGTAGTACGCAAAAACTCACGTCTCGTCTGCAGTAATGATCCTTTTGATGAATGTGGGATCAGATTCAGCCTCGCAATTCATCTCTTTTGCGACGTCAACACGGTCTCTTTTTTGCACGAAATTGAGGTCTTTTGGCACAAACTTTGCTACTACATGATGGAAACCCAAATCATTAACCAAAATCTCTTGGACGGATCCATAGGCAATGTTCAAGTCCTCCGCTATCTTTCCGATGGTTAATGGTGCGCCACACGGTGGTTATTCCACCACAAGGTGGTATACTAGCTCACAAAAGAACTATCTTTGAAACATACGCAGCTATGAGTAGACATATATTTTTTTCTTTCTTAAACACACTCATCTCACTTTTTTTTTATAGTTCTGTTCATACACTTACACATTTAACAATTATTTTAAAGCACAAAAACAAAACTTACACATCGCAAAGACTATACATAGTATATGTAGTCAAGGTGGGAACCACTATTACAATTCTTCGCCAAGATGTCTTGTGATGTAATTTCGCGAGTTTTCTTTTAGTTTAACAATTTTATTTCACCCATCCATTCGGTTTTTATGATTCTGATGTTTTATCCACGCAATATGCAGGTTTCGTCGACAACGAACTTGTTTTAAAGACAGCCCGCTGCTAACGAAACCCGATTTCGACGCGGTTCAACGCTGCTGTCATGTATGCAAACATAAACACAAACACCTGAAAAGCAAAGGATATAACATTATGTATAAAGTAGAACTCCTCAACACTTGGCTCTTCATAAAAAGTGAAATCTCGTGCGTCATCTAAAGCCACTGATAGTGCCATAATAGCAGTTAACATTTCGCACCCTCATCCAAATACTCACGTTGGACAAAGTTAATGTGATACTAAATTGTCAAATCACAAGGACCTTGCCTAACATGGCTCACTGATTATGCTTTACTTCGACCTCCCACGAGTTTATCTTGTCGCTATTAACATCGTCTTGCCACCCTCATTATCCTTCATTTAAGCAAAAGGCGAATAGGATATATACATACATACATCCACGAGTATAATGAGAGCGCCGAAAAGAAACCACAGATGTAAGGATACGTAAATAAAAATTAAAAAAAATATGACAAAACAAGAAGGAAAAAACCAAAATAGAAAACTTTGCCTCCACACGCCGCTGTCGACTTCAAAACATAAATCACTTCAAGTGCAAAAGTTCTGACAGTTAACCACCAAAGCCATTCGTAGAAAGGATGATGCACACGCAAACATAAACACAAAATACGAACACAACAAAGCGCAATGCTAGTACAATGGAAATAGAGAGACGGCGGACAACTAAGCCGAAAGAATTGAAAAAGAGAAAAATAAAAATATCATAGAAGCAATGTGAACGAAAGAAAAATAATAAACTTTGCGTTGTACAATACATGCATACATAGCGTTTGTTTTTTGTGTCGACGGGATGGGGAGGAAGGGTAAAAATTATTTCATGTCCTTATGACAAGACACAAGAAATCACAATGGTAAAACGAGACCGACTAAAGCTTTCCATTCTATACGTACATAGCTATGTATGTTTGTACCTATATGTTGGTGTATGGTCGAAGATAGGATAAGAGTCAAGTGGGTGGAGGATACTTGGATAGAATTGAAAGATAGACTTCCTAGTAAAAATATCCTGTGCTCCATTTGTCACCAGGAATTTGTGAGTTTCTTGTGGAGTTTTTCCTCCCTTTTTTTTTATTGTCTTATTGTTTTGTAAAGAAAAGGAATGACGAATATGTGGAGGAAATTGAGGATAATTTTGAATATAAAAAAAAATTGACAATAATAAGAGGTTGAGAGCATTCCTTCTGTTTAATCTATATATAATGTGTTTGGGTAGTTAAGGGATGTAGAAAAGTCATGAAAAAGGATGGCCGCTGTGTAAACTGATTCAGATGCGATTCATTACGCGGAGAAACGCATAATGCAATGACTAGCTTGATGACAAGCCTTCGGGGCTTATACTGAATTAGCTTTAACTGTGTGAATTTTTTGATCTTGGGCAGTAAATTCACCCTTCCACTCTCCAAGACCAAAAGGTTTCCCCTGATGATTACAATTTCAAATTAACAAAGTACTTTACCTACATCAGGATAAACATGAACTTCAGGAATGATAGTGCTACCCAATGAGCAAGTAATTGAAGAAAGTAAACAAGATGTAGATATAATCAGAAATTCTTGTATATCAGGATCTGGATACGGTCTACAAAGCTAAAATACACCGTCTACGCTAGTTTGATCATCAACTCAATGAAAGCTAATGCTTCAGCCGAAAGAATTTGGATTAAAGCCCTTCTTTTTCTTTGCTCGCTTTCGGCTCAAATTTCTAAACTATAGTAGATGATAGTCCTCTGGATCTACTCGTATGTAAATAGACTGGGAGTCATATAGCTTGCACGCTTGCTACCGGCGAGAATTAAAACTGATATTAAGCAGAAGTCCATAAAGTTTGGGGAGTTTAACTTCAGGGAGAAAATAGTTTCGGCGGATTGAAATCAGTTGTTGTTCATTGACCTTGACTGCCTAAAAACAGAGGTTGGATCCAGGCAACAAAAGACTTGATGTTGACTGCCTTAACACCCGGGCCCCCGCAAAATTATCAAGGCTTCGTCCATTAATGACGTTGTCTAATAAAAAGCGGGGGTAGATTATTCTATACTGGTCTTATCGTAAACATCTTCAGAATGGTTGCTACGATTTGACCAGTTACAAGTTGCCGGTCATAGATCTTGTTGGCGGCTTGACCACCGGTAGTTCATACCAGGACTTAAATCACGATACCATGGGAGTCAGGAGCCCCCCGGATTTCGGTCCGGGCCTGACTTGTTAGAGGTAGGCCCCCTTGTGGGAGCGTCATGGTGGCTGTGGTTTAAACCCAAATCGCGGGTACGGTTTTTTTTTTCTGTTTACCCATTGTAGAGTTGCAAATGAAGTACTGGGTGCTGCGACCCTAAGAGCAGCAAGAGGTTTTAGGTCGGCCTCGACTCATACCAAGTGTGGAACTTGTGCCTCCAACACAAGTTCTGCTTTGGTATAATATATAAGCGAAGTATTAATAAATATAAAGCGAGTTTATTAGCGATGGCAAGGCGTATCCTTGCTCCCTATGGTTGTATGAGCACCTCGTAAACATAAGGTCTTATGACAGGTGGTTTACGTTAAAAATCCAGGTACGTTCTGCCTTAACACCCCTGGACTAAATAAAGTCTAAGTACGTGTGTATATATACAAGGAACATTTGATCAACCTCTTAAAATCATTTGGATTGAAGTCTCACCATCTTCCTAGAGATATTCGGAGTTGTTAAGACCATCATTGAGAGTATCTTGATGAATGAATTTATTTAAGAAAGGGTGGCAGAAAATGTATGTCTTATATAACTTGGACAGTGGAGGAATAGTGATGAGTTAGGAGAACGATGAATCAGCAAATCCAACATAAACGCGTTAACACAATTTACTAGATCAGATAATTAAGGATATTAAGAGTCACCAAAATTGACGTTTGGTACAATCTTATCACAGATTCGGCAAAGATTGATCTTAGAACAAGGATATTTCATTGGTTCAGGCTCAAAAACTTCTCGAAAAATGGCGAAATAAATGCGCAACAACAAACCACAGGAAAGCAAAAATTCCTTTAGAATTTGAATCAGGGATCTTATCTGGATAAGTCGTACCAAAATGGTGATGTATTCCAGAAGACAATAACACCTGCAGATATTCGTAGACCCACACAGGAAAAAATATAAATTAAAATACCTTCGTAAGGATCAAGTTATCATAGATGGTAAGCCTGAACAGTATGAAATAACACTAAAATCAGCTCCATTATTATCAAAATATTAAATTTACTCGTATGTTTCGCCTTATTGTAATTCCGCGTTTCAATTCCCTTTTAATTATTTTTGGATTCCACAATACAAGTTTCGTGTGAATATAAACAGAATAGCTAAAAACTAGGAACTAAGTAGGTTTCAGTCGCAATTTGGCATCAGGTACATTTTCTAGTTCAATCGAGGTATGAAACGGAAAAGATGAGAACATATTGGCACGTAATTCAGCTTCCCGATGTTGGGCCAAAAGGAAGTATTGTGCCAATGCTGTGACTAACTTTTATCAGTGGTTTAGATGTTAGTGACATTCAAAGTGTAAAGTTAAAATTCGATTTTTCACACTAACCTAAATCAACTAAATTAACTTTCCAAAATCTCCCTTCCAATTGAATTCCTAGTGTCTGTATCTATAAAAGCCTTCCACCTAAATCAAAAAAAAAAAAAATGAGACAAAAAGAAAGTCAATTTTTGTGATATTTAATCAATTTGTGGAAAAGAAATATTCATGTCCGAATAATTTTAATATTCTGTTTTATGAATTTCTCGATGTTCATCGGACAGACATCACTATTCACAAATCATCCTTAGTGGCAGGACCACAAGGGTTTTTTTTTTATTTTATTTTCGTAAAGTCGTCAGCATCTTCCTTTCATAGATCCGTATGCTATTCACCTTGCGAATGGAAAAGAATTTCAAGAGTTCAAATATTATTATTACTACTCACGACGAAACGATGCACAACGACATTCTTCACCTTCATCCCATAATATTTTATCCAGGTGCTTTTGCAATTTAATGCGACTGTATAAAAAATTTCCCTAAGAAGATAACTGTCATAGATACCTATGGAGTGTTGTCTTGGTTCATTTCTCTCCAGACTATGACAACGAGAACTACGACGAAAAAAGGGAGGAAATCCTCCGCTCCAAGGAGAGGAAAACAAAAGGATGGAAGATTGATCTTGATTATTGTCCAACCTTAGTTCAACCCCTTGACTATGTTTGTTTGAAAAAAAAAAAAAAAAAAAATGAAAATACCCAACTACCTCCCCCATACACGCCCACCACATTTCATGATAAACGATTATTGAGATTTATGTCCTTTGCCATAGTTCACACACAGATACGCTAGGATACGACTCACAAGGAAAAAACTCAAACAATCAGTTCCAATGTTTTTTTCTTTAAAGTACGAGTATGTGCAAGGTTTCAGTGGGAAAGGACTTTTCATCTTGAAGCCAATAGCAGCTTTAATCCCTTCTTCACATTTCTTTCTAGATACTCGAAAGAAGACTGTAGAGAAAATTGGAAAACGTAACAAGGAGTCGAGTTTTCTGGATGCAACAGGCACAAGCAAAGCAAGGCGTCTTCTATGATACGTAACTCTAGCCATACCGTCTGTTGAAGAAGACTGAAGAGGATCAACTTGGGTAGCAAGGTAGGAGTAGTATCAGGGAAATTAAGCAACCGAATCTTGAGAATTCAAGTGGATGCGAGAACATTATTCGCTTAGTTGAACTTTGCTTAAAGGCGTTGTCTGCCGTGTCGTCAAAAATCAATCCCATCAAGGGAGCAATCAAGAAGTAACCAAACTACAACTTATCACTACTACTGCTACTACTACAAGGCCACGACCAGTACTATAAGTACGACTTTATCTACGTTACAACAACATGCGAAGCAAATTGAGCATACCAAAAAATCTTGTGCGGAACTCACCGAGGAAAATCAAATACGAATACTCTCGCAAGGAAATCGAAAAGGATGTCCTTATGCCAGAAGGAAAGACACGACGAAAGACTGTCTGGGAAGTAAGCACCTTAAGGTGGGTAATCGCACCTGGTTTCTTTCTTTATCCCATTTTCTCAGCTTGTGGTGGTTGATTGTCGTCGGTAGGGTATCTATGTACTTTTGCTAGCAAAAGGACTGGTTCGCAGTTTGTCTACGTTTGTCTTCAAAGTTTAAAACGCAAGATTTACTGAGGTGACACCCAGCTGGGTACACTTTTTCGCATCGAAAATTGTTGGGTGGTATAAATGCAGCTACGGGTGACATGAGACATGTAGAGAAGTAAATAAAGTAAAGGAGTGTGCAAGTATCAGGAAGCTTGCATAGTTGAATGGGAGGAAACAGTGAGAATATACAAAAAAAAAAAAAAAAACAACAACGAAGGATGTTTACCAAATTGGGATTAAATTGGTGAGTTTGACTTTGGATTATTGTGGCGGCAGCAGTAAGGAATCTTAAGAAAAATTCTATTTTTAAAGTCATGCTGACATTTAACATAACATTGTACGATCAAGTCGCGATATTCGCAAGTTAAAATCAAATAAGCGAAAACAACAATTGCGTACAACTCTGGTGACCCTATACATATAGACCCTGAAGGAAGAAATTGTTTTTGTTAAGAGCGGATGAGGAAGCAGTTAGTTGTTTCGTTACGTTACGTGTTGACAGCGAGCCCAGGCGCGAATTCCATGATGAACACCACAGGCTGTTAAACTACTCACATTAAAGGCCGCCGGGTTTGATTCTGATGGGTTGAATTTGAGAAATTTTTGAAAAGAGATAATTTAGCACAACTGGGACCCTTGAAGGCCCCTTGAAGGGCCTTTAAGTGGGACTAAATAACCATATTAAATGACGATTCCCCCATCCACTTGTCAACGCACAGCTTGTTCACCCATCTTGATGTCTCATGCTGTTCTTCAATACTCTTCCCAAAAATAACTTGGCACATCTCCGATGATCTGCATGGTAGTGATCACTACCCAATATCTATTTCATTGCTGCTATCACCTAGGCATAAACCATCAAACATACCCCAAATATATTTTGGGGCTAACTGGAACTCATTTACAAATATACTTGTACATCACCTCGGAAAAGTTACCACAATCTCCTTTTGTATAAACAGGGAAGCTGCGATTTTACTTAAATGCATTTGGCATGCTGCTAATCGCTCCATCCCCCAATCGTCTCCCACAACGTCCAAGCGATACGTGCCCTGGTGGAACCCTGATCTGACTAGGCTAAGAACCGAAAAGTTTACGACTTGGCGGGCTTTCAAGAAAAATCCTACCCAGTCAATCTGTTGGCCTACAAAAAAGCTTTGAGGATTTTACAGGCACAGTTTGGCAAAAAATAAGGACTTTGACAGGCAACTCAATACAGAAAAAAAAACACACAAGCTGGCTCTATAACCGGCTCTATCGAAATCTGCAACTTCTTTGCCCAAACCTGGTCATCCAATTCAGCTAACTCCAACTCTCCATCATCCTTCAACACCAATCGATTGAAAAGCCTCAATATAATTCTACTACCTGCAATGAACGCAGCAGCACAAAGTATTGAAACTAATATCACTATGCTTGAATTTGAGAGCTACGTATACAAATTACAAGGCAAAACACCAGGGCGTGATAGGATCTCCTATCCTATGATAAAAAATCTTCCAGACTCAGCTAAGTTAAGACACTTATCCTTGTAATATTTTCAGTAGAGGTATTATACCTCAAAGCTGGAAAATAGCTACCATTATCCCCATACATAAACCCAAGTCCAATATCACTGCTTCCTTGCTTATCAAAGGTTCTTGAAAAGATAATTGCAAACAGAATTGTATGGCTAACCGACTTTAAAGAGCTACTAAGTCCTACCCAAGTCGCATTCAGGCCAAGAAGAGGGTGCATAGATGCCCTCCACTTCACATTGACTACGTTGTCACAAATGCCCTTTCAGCACGTAACCATCTTACAATCCTAGCCTTAGATTTTGAAAACGCCTTCGACGGCGTAGGCATACACCTTCTTGTTAACAAATTAAGAGAATGGGGAGTAGGACCGAAAATCTTTAGATATTTTAAATCCTTTTTAACGAACAAAAAGTGCTACATTAAAATTCAAAATATGTTCTCAGCTCTCATGCTGCTTGATAATGGTATCCATTGTCGGTTACATGCTTTGTAATCGCTTTTAATCAACTAAGTGACATTATATCTAATTACAAGGATCTGGATCACTGCATCTATGCTGGCGATGCATGGACTTTGTAAATACAATGATCTTGATAAAACAAAATCCGTTTGTTCTAGCTTGCTCAACGATATTTATGAATGGTCTTATATTTCTGGCTCCAAACCTTTCTTGGAAAAATGTAAATTAATTCACAATTGCAGAAAGAAAAATTGTACAAGCGTAGATTTAACTATTAACAACACCAAAATAGAAACAGGTACAACTGGAAACCTCATTGCACTAGTCTTAAGAAAGCATTAGCAGCACGGCTCAATATTATTAAGTATCTAGCATCTACCATAAGAAAAGTAATGTTCATGTTAACTCACTTTGCAATATTACAAAGTTGTTAGTTTTAAGTAAACTGGATTATGCTTTGGTCATCTATGGTTCTTCTCCAAAATTCACAAGAAATATAATTGCACCAACATACCACCAACCAGCAAGGAAGAGCCTAGGTGCCTTTCCAACAACACCACTCAAAAATATACTTGCTGAAAGCTAGGCTCCCAACACTAGAAGAGCGATATTCTGACTACTACCACTACCCACAAACGCAACAGGAGGATCCCTTCCGCAATACACAGGATCCTAGATTCTGGGTGCAATTTAAATTTATCCTGCTGTAGAACAACGAAATTCACACCAACTCTACTACCATGGTCGCTAAATAAAGATTCAGTAATTCTCAACCTACAAGAGTTGCGAAAGGTCGTGACGAGTAATGCTATTTACAAATCGCGCTTCCTGGAGATCTCAACTGACTTAAAATGTAAAGGCTGGAACTTATTGTATACAGACGGATCAAAAACAGAGACAAACACAGCTTTCGCAGTTGTAAATCAAGAAGGATCTATAATCGTGCAGAGAATCCTACCAAACATTGTGGCATACTTGAAGCCACAAAGGAGAAGCTCTTTAACAGTAGGAAAATGTGCAATCTGCTCTGACAGCCTGGCAGTACTACACGTCAACCCACATAACGACACAATCATTGTAGCAAAAATTCGTGATCTCCTAATTAAATCAAGATCCAAGATAAAGCTATGTGGCCACGAGGTCACGCAGAAATTAAGGGCAATAAATAGGCAGACGCAGACACAATTTTCAATTGTACATATATTGATATTCTAGTAAATAAATAAATAAAATAAGAAATGGGCAACTGTGTGAAGAATTTAGTCATATTGATTTCGTGTCTTCCAACTGTAGCATTTTCGGTGTTGTAGTGCTGCATCGGAAGGGAGCATTACGCAATCCATAGTGCTGGTATGATTCAATTCTGTTTGTCCTAGGAATTACGTATAGAATAAATGTCCTTGCCTTTCCCTTCAGTATATATTTACTAAAGGTAAAAGAATGCAAATCAGTTAGCTGTTTGGAATCCGACTAAATCGGGGGTCTAGAAGTGGAAAGCTTGTGTGTATTTTGATAGAATGCCAAACAACTGTTTCAGCCCGATTTTGATATCGCCTTCCGATCATTCGGTATGGAGAAGCAGGAGATAAATTGATTTCAAACTGAGTGACACTTACTCTTAATTGGCATGGTTTTACTGTATGCCGATATCAAAGGATTTTTAAAAATGATCCAACAGTGAATAGTATAAAGAATCTGCATCCACAGAATTGTGAAGACTTGATGAACCCAGTAGAACTCATTGCTTCTTCTAATCCCTTAGCCTTAGAGATGAGAACACCTCTTATCCCTCATATTGTTCCTGATCGTACGTAATGGTACTTGTATCTCTAAACAAGAACAGTCGATAGTGCGAACCGTACTATTTTTGTCTTTGATATTTACGTGTCCTTATTGGGACAATAACATAATTAAGACATTTAATATCATTTGAATTGAATAGCAATTTCTCGGCTATCTGTTAGGTTCGTAGATTCGTTGAACCCCTTTTGAAGGCCACCATCGGACGGTCTTTTTCACATGTACCAGATATGAGTGTAATAATTTTATATATCTCTTAGATGTGCACGTTTTCCATTAAAGTGATATAACAATGAGGTAATAAAAGTGATTGGATGGGGGATTGCTTTATTTTCAATTCCTTCTGCATATTGCACGATTTCTTAGATATGAATCTACATTAGTAAAAAAAAAAAAAAAAAAATTTTCGCAGCTTCTTTTTAAGAAATCCTTAACTCAACGCGCATTGCATACCTATATTCGTAGTGACAATAAAATTCCAGTACAACCGCACACCTGCACTGGCATCGGTGGTTAAATTTCCTACAAGCCTCAGCCATGTGGCTTAATCCCTTTGTCATTATACCACGTGCATGCCTGAGACCAATTTCGATTTAAATCTCTCTGCACGGCAATGCCTTCAATGCCCCAAACTAAAACCCAGTAATACCAACCGAAAGATTAAAGCACAAAACCACGGATGTCTCATTTTCCAAAACATTGTGCGATCCTATATGGTACTCCTGGCAGGAGCAGGCTCCACCATTGCACACTTGTAACAAATGCCATATTCCAATTGCCAATAGGCTCAATCGATTGCCATTAATTCGCCATTTGTGCTGGAGTATTGCTCTGTCGAAGTGCAGGCATGCAGGCTGGGTCGACAAACAACACACCAGCTAACTTGAGCTGAGAGGTGACTGTTTTCATTTTGGGTTTTGCGGTTCTGCTCCGCGCTAATAGTTGCCAATTAGACGAAAACCCTAATTTAGAAGCAACTAGCCGTTGTGTGCATTGGACCGAATGAATCGTCCTCACAGATGTGACACACACATACAGAGCCGATTAAACATATGTCGGTACATACATATGTACGTATGCAATGAAATTGTTTAGTTCAACATAAACTCATCGGCTGCACAGAATCGCAATTTAATGAATCGATGATTTTTATTATCATGGAGCGGGCGAAAGGGCAAACCAATGCAGTCTGCTAAAAAGCCAGCAACAACGGAAGGAATGAAAAAAAAAAAGAAGCCAAACAAGCCCAGTAGCCGATGGTATTTAGCTGCAGGGGAACCGAGAGCCAATTCCGTTCAATTAACAAGGGTAATTTGCTCAAATGATTGGAAAATATTTCTCGTACTATGGATGTGGATTTGAGGCTTGGCGTTTTTAGCACGGCCAGTGGGCACCGAAATGAGCATTGCAATTCGATTATTTTTTAAATCGTTCATGGTTTTTTTGAATCTGTTTTTATGCTCAGTAACGGCTTGGATCAACTTTAAGGAGAATTAAAAAACAATGAGTCAGTAGTTCGATGGTATACCTGGGATATTTTATGCCGCCGAAATCAACGACACGTTTCTGGGTTACCATTATAGTCAGACAAGACAAGTCAAATTAGTAAATGCCGAAAAATAGAGACTGGAGGGACTGGACCAATGTTGGATCACTTTGGAAGCTGATGCGCAGACCTAGAGTGAAGCACTCTTCACACTACAGGATTGGTTTTTGGTTTGTTTAAAATCTGAGTGCATATTTCCATTTTGGGATAAACTTATGACTTTAAATGTGTAAGAACTCTAGTCCATCTGGGATATTAGAAAACTGTTGAGAAGGCTAAGGCTGTGAGCCAGGTTTGTTGAGTAGAAACCGGAGATTAATATTGAATGTAATTCCATATTTAATTTTTCTATCCGACGTCGAACATCTTAAAAGATAACTTTATAATGAGTTAGACCTGCCATAAAAATAAGAATACTTGTAAAACTAAATTCGAAATAAGAATCGCATCCCACAAAGCACGGGTATCTTCTAAAGGTAGGTAAACAACTTAAATGACGCAGTCTATTCTTGGCATATTAATAATAAATATGTTGTGATTAGACGTGTTTTTAACTCACTCCCGGAATTTAACCACTCATTTCCTCAGTTGATTTTAAAATATACTAAAATACAATTTTTCAAGTGTAACGTCTCTTTCCAACTGAATTTTTTTCGAAGTCAAACGGAATTAAAATAGGCTGCCTATGTATATTTTATTGTCAAACGATGGCAACCACGCATCAACAAACACTCAAAAATAAATCCGCCACAATTTCTTCATTAACTCCTGACTAACACCCAGCTGCCTTTTGAAGTATTTACAATCCTTCGTCTATCAAATCATCCGATAAAAAGCAACTTTGTCAGATCAATTTCGTGAGTTCCAGTCCACCCTTATTCACAAATTCAAATCTTTGCTTTAGGGATTAGGCTACTCTCGAGGACGTAAAAATAGGCTTTTTGTGATTTTTTTTTCGAGTTTACAAAGGTAAAAATTTATTGTACATATGTATGATTGACTGTAAAACGCTGTGTAGCGTTTCTCAGATGGACTTTCTTTTTTAGAAGGGTCTATGGCCGTACCAGCAGCTCCTGTAAATTTTGAATTATGATGAGTTACTAATTTTTTTTTTTATGGTACATAACAACAGCTAGAGAAGTATGTAGAATTTTTTTGATATGTTGATTTTTGGCCGAATGGCGCACTTCCAAAGTCAAACTTGCAAAATTTGCAGAAAAATTGCAAGAAAATTGTTAATAAAAAATGAGCTATGCTATATAAAAAAAAATCCTGTGTAATTATTTAGACAATATATTTTTAAAGACCTAATTAAAATTTGAAGTGAATTGGTTCAAAATTGTCAAGTCAAGTTAAGGGTGCGGCCAACATGAAAAAGGCAGTTTTGAGACAAACGGGTTTACAATTTTAAAGAAGCTCGCTGTCTACCTGGCGGCCTTTTTTTATAATGAGCGCACGCTCAAGGTGCTTATGTACCCTTAAATTGTTTGTAGACAGCGCGGGCGAAGGAAATTTAGGGAGGAAGAAAGGAAAGGTACCGATGTGCAATGTTCTTAAATGTTTGTAAGTTATAACAACCAGGAAATACAGAGATCGGCAGGGCATTCCATAAGCGAGTTGTACGGCTTAAGAACGAATCACGACATTTTAGGGTACGTCCGAAAATGAACTTGAGGTTATAAGCATTCATAGCGAGACGGGTGTTATGGTTGAAAGCTTGAATTTCCTCGCTTGAGGAAACCTAGACATTTCGCAGCATTTTTGACGACATCGAATATGTGGTCATTCCAACGTACGAGTAAGTTGTCACTGATACACATACTGAGAATGGAAAGTTTTTTCGGTTTCGACGATGTACTAGATGGAGTGAAAAGTGAGCTCCTTGGGAAAACAAATTTTTTTTTCTTAAATGTTTTTTTTATATTATTCAATAACAGCCCCCTTTTAGTTTGATACACTTATTCCAGCGATTTTCCAACTTCTTGATCCCGTCCGAAAAGTAATTTTTCGGAAGGTCTGCAAAATACTCCTCCGTGACGTTGATGATTTCCTCGTGTGAGCTGAATTTTTTATTGATGAGCCATCTTTTGAGGTTTGGGAAGAGATAATAGTCCGAGGGATCCAAATCCAGTTACCAATCGACGCCAAAAGTCTCCGATTCCGCATCAGCAAGTCCAAACACACTTTCGAAGTGCTCTCGCCTTCGTGTTTTTAGTCATTCGCGGCACCCAGTAGCAAGCTACCTTTTTCATATGGAGAATATTGCCCAAAATATGGCCTGTGTGCTCAGTACTAATCTTTGTGGTATCTGCTAGCTGGCGCACCTTCACTTTCCGGTCAGCCAACACCATTTCATTTATTTTTTTGACATTGTCCTCTGTGACCGCATCGGAGGGCCTGCCGCTGCGGACTTGATCGGTAGTGGAGTTGCTGCCACGAAACTCTGGAAACCAATATTTGACTGTGTAATCTGACGGTGCATTAGCCCCATAATATTTATCCAACTTTTCTTTTGTTTCCTTCGCCGTTTTGCCTCTCAAAAAATAAGTCCATACTCAACATGATGCCAAACACGTCAACAGCAGTCAGCTGTCAAAACAAAACTAAAGACAGTATCGCACTGAAATTTGGTACGTCTGCCTAAATATAAACGGACTTCAAGGCACCATAACCTTTTTTGCAGTAGCAGCGCATTCTAGCGGTCAAGGATGTTACTTTTCACTCCATCTAGTAAGTGCCATTCATAGATAATGACTGGGTATTTAAATTTCGCTTTAATGACAGTAGACAGCATTTAAAAGAGTGTCGGAGAAAGAACGGAGCCCTGGGGCACACCAGCCTTGTACTATACTTCGGGATATTTCGCGGCTATAATCTTTTGGGATATCATTTTTGAGGTCCTAAGGAATCACTGAAAGCAATAAAAAAATGGATTTTTTGAAAATCCTAGAGTGGCCTAACCCCTTAATTCGACTCTCTTCCCACATTGAGCAACGAGGATTAATTTCCGCTTTCCGTAAAAAAGTAGTTTGACTCTTGAAGAGCTAGAATTACTAGGAAGAATTATATGTACAATATAGTACGAGTATTACATAAATTTTTATAGATACCAGTATGCGTTGAAATTCTTTTCTTTTGCAATTAATTTTCTATATTCATTATTTTTAGTATCTGAATATGTCTTCCTACATGTTTTTATTAATTGTGTGTTGGATTTATTATTGTTTGTTTGTGCTCTCTCTGCCCGGGGGGTTGATGGTTGGAATGCGAGATATTTATTCAGACTTGCCTCGTATGGATGACAATTACATTGCAAACGTCATGAATTGCTTTTACAGCTGCAGTGTAATGTTAAATATTTTTTTTAACAGGCGCTCTGGATTGACAGTATGCCATATTAATATGCAAAGCCGCAAACTGAGTATAGATGAATTTAGGGAACTACATATTTCATTTGCAGGAAGTAGATGTAATTTGTGTTTCTAAGACTTGGTTGGTCTTTGGTAGCGATGATGATAATATGTTCATTGAAATTTGGGGATATACATAAAATGCATCGCAGCGATAGACATACTAAGAAGGAGGGGTTGCAATTTTTTATAGGTCCACTTTTAAATGTGATGTCATAAAAAGAAGTGCAGTGTCCGCTGGCGTAGAATTTTTGTTTGTTGAAATCTCTGACCACTATCAAAAATGTCTTATTGTTCATAGTGAATTCGGGGCCGAGGTGTCTTACTTAACATCGTCTTATCAAAATGTTATATTATGCGGCGCTGTAAACTATGGCCTGAATATTATTCATAATTCTGTGCCTACACATTTCAGCGCAGGATGTCGTCCTTCGCTCTTTGATTAGTTTTTTAGATTGAGTGAAAGCTCCGACTTTCGTCCAATTAGTATTCTTTCTGGCTTAACAAAGGTGTTAGAAATCATTATTAAGAGTCAGCTGCAAGTACATCTTGACACCCCAAATTTAATAAGCCTACATCAGTCTGCCTATCGAGCAGGGTATAACTGCACCACTGCATTCATAAAAATAGTTGACGACATCCGTTTGAGGTTTGATGAGACTAAAACGACCCTACCTTGTCTTTTGGATTTTTCAAAAGCTTGTGATTCGGTGGATCACAGTTAACTTTGTCGAAAACTCTATTCTAGTTTCGGATTAGAAATGAGAGCCGTTGAACTGATTCGGAACTAACTCAGTGAAAGATTTCAGCGAGTTTCACAAGGCTCAATTCTTAGGCCTCAGCTTTTCGTTTTGCACATTAATGATCTCCCCCAAGTTTGTAAGCATACTACCATACACTTATATGGGGATGATGTTCAAATATACTTGTCGATTTCGCTGTCACAAATCGGGAATTGTGTCAGTAAATTGAATGAGGACTAGTAGGCAATAAATCTGTGGACAGACTCGAATGGTCTTCTACTTAATTCCAAAAAGTCCCTATGGTTACGGATAGGCGAGAACATGGGTATTGTTGACGAACACCCTGATGTTAACTTATATAGAGAGAAGATTCCTTTCTCTGAAACGGTTACAAGTCTTGGAGTTATTTTAAACAACCGTTTACAGCTTGTGATCACATAAACTGACTTGTAAGGAATATTTATACAGCGTTACGCATGTTGTGGACTAGCGTTACTCCAATAAACATTTGGCTAGAACTATTGTAGTAAAAACTCTACCACTACCACAAATAAGCTACTGCTGTGTAGTCTACAGTTGCCTTGATTCGCTATCTTTTCGAAAACTAGAACTTGCTTTCAACGCTATGATTAGATATGTTTTCCATTTATGAAAGCTCGATCATATTTCTACGTTCAGACGGTCAATCTTAGAGTGTTCCCTGCAACCATACCTGAATTATCGTAACTGCTTACTTCTTACAAGTTTAAAAACCTATCAGAGACGCAGGACTTGCACTTTAATTCATCCTTGACATAAATACGAGTACTTAGAAAGTAGGGGTCTGTTCTTTATTCATGCTGTTAAGCTTCCGAACTTGTTACCATATGAAAGTCAGGCGTATAGTAAGGACAAGACATGTTGGGTATTCTCTCTTCTACCACTTTAAAAATCTGTGAGGCAAACACCGGCACAAACAATCAACAAAATATTGATTAGATAAGTTTATTCAAAATATGATGGATATTTGAAAAATGTAATTAATTTGTATAATTTTCTAAATATTCTTGCTGTTTTTCTTTTCACGTTTTATATTATGTATAGTTTATCTTGAAATGTGGACTTGTAAAAGAGCTTAGCTCTTAATTGTATAATCCGCTAATTTGAAATAAATTAACTTAAACTTAAGATCGCTTTGGTCACCAAATTGTAGATCACTATTTTGGTCCAACAATAAGGACAAAGGCCTGCTATATAAGTATGATCTAAGTATAATGGAAGTAGTTAAATAGAAAAGGCAATAGGATTACAAAGGTGAAAAAAGAATGTGGCTTAGAGGATACGGATACGAGTACACCAAAGGTACCCCACAAGAAGTAATCGAATGCCGTGTAATCGCATGATTTAAGTGGCCAATTCATTGGTCCATTTTCCAGCAAGATAATAATTTCATGGGCAGTGTTGATCTACGTAGTCCACATTTCCGAAGAAATAATCACTGACCATTGTCCGGTAACGTTAACCATTGACTGTAACGCGAGCTCCAGCCTCCGCAAAATTAAGTACTGATATTGTCACCAGCGTGAAGGCAGCAACGCCGTTATAAGACTCTCCTTTACTTGGCTGAGCTAAAAGTTAGCCTCGCCACTCAACTTTTCGATAAAAACTGGTTAAGAGTCTAATCCGTGATCTCTCGTAGCAAGTCATGGTCTCCTGAATTTAGTTCCTGGACCGGCTAGATCTTCTATGAGTGGACAAATAATTTATTTGGCGACGCTAATATTCTTAATATACGAGTATTAGGAATCCTCACAGAGAATATCGTTCACACCGTACTTGAATTGACAAAGACTTCGATGTAAGCTTCCCCTCTACGTCCGTCTGGAAGGAAGATGCTTTCATGGAGGAAAAGTCAATCCACTTCTACACAGATGGTAGAAGTTCCATTAAATTCTAAAACCGGCCTGGAATGCCGACCATCTCTTACGGAGATGGCAGAGCAGTTCGACTTTCACCTTTGCTGGGTGTCGGGCCACAGAGACATTCCAGGGAATTGTAGGGCCGGCGGACTCGCTAAAATTGGAACCACTCTACCTATTCTACCGGAAAACGGTAACATAGGTATACCAATCGATACGTCCAAATTAATATTAAAGCTGGATGCTAATAAAGGAACAGACCTAAGGTGCACTGTGGGACCAACATGTCTAGCGACCAAACAGATCTTGCCAAAGCTGGATCTGAATCGCTCTAAGAGTCTGATCTTTCTAAATAGGAAAAATCTCAGCGCCACCATAGGTGTAATCACTGGACACTACCTTATAGACAAGCATGCAAGAAGGCTTGACGCTTTTATTGCACAAACGATTTCTGCAGAAGCTGTATGGACGAGAAAGAAAAGGATACAATCCTCCACCAACTCTTTACATGCCCAGCTCTCTCCCAGGAAAGAAAACGTCCCTTAGGAGCTTTCTTCTACAGTGACCTAAACGATCTAAAGAATATAGACGTAAACAGTCTCCTACGCTTCGTCATAACCTCAAACTGGTTCCGTGAGCAAGGAGATCATAGATCCACCTGAGATCACAATGGGCCAATAGGCCTAAGTGGGTTGGTCTTTCCAACAGCGAATAGGTTTGTTTAATAAAAAAATGTGCAATCGGCTGAAATCTGCGCATAGTGCTACATATCAGTCATAGAAACTCAAGATGTATCTCACAAAAAGGCAACACTCTCTATAGGGCTGGTGTGGAATATGGTTGCCAATTTTACTCAACTGGCAGACCGACGTACTGGCCTTCGTATGTCGCCAAAACACCCGATCTGATAGACTAATTTATCGGAAAAAGAGTAAACGCTAGTTACGTCAAAGTTGAAGAAAGCTTCGATCTTTCCTCCGATCATTTTCCAATTATCCTTTCACTGTGCGAATCCTTGGTTAAGAAACAAAGACCACCCAGATTATCCAACAAATAAACTCACTGGGAAGATTTTCGAATAGATATTGTCGAAAATACTGAGTTAAAAGCACCGCTCAGAACGCCGTATCAACTTGAAAAAGAAGTTGAACGGTTTGTTGAAGTCATACAGCAAGCGGCCTGGAATAACACTAAACGCCAACAAAGTTGCCAGTATCGGCATGGAAATCACGGAAATGATACGGAAGAAACGTAGAGCGCGGAAAAAGTGGCATTCAACTCGGGCTCAACAAGATAAAACGTCCTTTAATAGGCTCTGCAACTTGTTGAAAAAATCGATCAAGGACTTCAATAACCAAGGTATTAATAACTACCTAGAAAGCCTCACAGTGACAAAAGATACCACTAACTCCATATGGAGAGCCGTTAAAAGCCTTCGAAAGCCTTAAATACACTTGGCGCCAATAAGAAGAAACCATGACTGGGCGAAAGAAGAGAAAGAAAAAGCTAACGTTTTCGCCGACCATCTTACAGAAACGTTCAAATCATTTGACGGGGAAGTGCTTCTAGAGAATGTCTATACGCTAGATGTGACGACGAACCTTCCAATAGAAAAGGCTACACTTAGGGAACTTAGACAAGTTATAGAGACGCTTAAGCCAATAAAAAACCCGGATATGACTTAATTACGGGAGAGATACTATACTTAAAGCGCTACCGAAAAAAGTTTTGCTAAAGCTGCTCTAACTTATAAATTCCACCGTAAGATAAGAGTATGTACCGCATCAGTGGAAAGTTGCCGAAGTACTCGTAATTATAGTTCCGAAAGCCGGTAAACCGCTGACTGAAGTCAAGTCATACAGACCAATATCGCTCCTCCCGATTATATCGAAGGTCTTCGAGCGAATCTTACTCAATCGTCTTAAACCGATTACTGACACAAATCGCCTCTTGCCCGATCATCAATTTGGCTTTAGAAGCCAACACTCTACTAGTGACCAAGTGCATCGAATAACCGATGTAATTGAACGAGCCATCGAGTGTAAGTTAGTCTTTTCAAGCGCATGCCTTGACGTTTCACAAGGTTTTGATAAGGTATGGCACGAGGGCCTGAAATATAAACTTCGACAAGTCCTACCCGAGCAATTGTCTCATATTTTAAGTTCATACCTACGTGACTGACTCTTCCGTGTCGGACACGGAAACGAATATTCAAATTTTAAGACAATAAAGGTGCGGGTGCAGCTAGGAAGTGTACTTGGCCCTCTGCTATATTTGCTTTTTATCCGCGACACATTGCAAACGGACGATACTGTGCTAGCCACATTTTCTGATGACACTGCCATTTTGGCAACAGCTAAAACCGTCGAGGAAGCAACTGCTAAGCCCTTACACGGATTAACAATTGGACAAAGGCTTGGCGAATCGCGCTTAATGAAAACAAGTCTGTCCATGTGAAATTCACTCTCAAGAAAACTGACAATCTACCTGTGTTTATCAACTCAGTACAAATTCCTTTCGTGAACGAGGCCAAAAATCTTGGTATGACACTAGACGGTAAATATAAATGGAGAGCACACGTTAAGAAAAAAAGTGAAGAGTTAGAGTTTAAGTTTAGAGACTGGCTGGCTTCTTGGAAAGTAGCACAGTTTAGAAAACAAATTGCTGCTATACAAGCGAGTGCTGAAACCAGTCTGGACATATACTCGTAGTACACAAAAATCGACTACAAGGACGAATATTTCTGTTCAACAGATCCTTGACGAGACAAATTTATTGCGCTGTCTGAAAAGAATTAAGATTCTCGATTTAGCGCGGTGATCAGCAGCGCTTAATTATTAAAGTACATAGGAATTTTCAATGAAAAATCGCCTGCAAAATATATTATTAAAGCAAAATGAAACGCGAAAGAAAAACCGCTTATTGAGTGTGAACTCAGTCGTAGTCTATATAAGGGAGGTGTTTTTTAGTGAGTAAGAATCTCACACTACTATAAGTACCGACGCTTATAGAGGAATGAGGTAGGGACGTGCCGTCGGACCGGATCACATATCGTTCGACATACCGCCTTGATCAAATAACCGCCATCGTGTGGCGCTCCTATTGTTCCGAATTGAGTTCTGTTTTTTTTTGTTAAGTTGGTAAATCTGTTGTTGACATTCCCTCTAAATCTTAGCGTCATAGCCTGACTTTTGCAAAAGTTACGTAGCCAAGAGTACATCTATCTCTGTGTGTTTTGGCAATTTTTTACAATTTTAGAAATGGATTTAAATTCGCAACAACGAACTTGTACTCGTATTAAATTTTGCGTAAAAAATGGATTTAATGGTGCGCGAACGTTGGAAATGTTGGAAAAGTGTTTCGGCAATGATTCTCGAAAAAAAAACGGTCGTTTACCAGTGGCACGAGCGGTTTAAAAGTGGTCGTGAGTCAATCGAAGATGATGAACGCAGTGGCAGACCATCGACATCGAAAACCGACGAAAACATTGATGAAGTAAAAGAAATGTTGGTCAATAACCGCAAATTAACCATCAGAGAGATAGCGGAGGACTTGAACATTGCCTATGGGTCCGTCCAAGACATTTTGGTTAATGATTTGGGTTTCCGTCGTGTAGCAGCAAAGTTGGTGCCAAAAGACCTCAATTTCGTGCAAAAAAGAGACCATGTTGACGTCGCAAAAGAGATGATTTGCGAGACTGAATCCGATCCCACATTCATCAAAAGGATCATTACTGGAGACGAGACGTGGGTTATGAGTACGACACGCAACCCAGACATCAGACAAGTGAATGGCGTTCACTAAATGAGCCGAGACCAAAAAAAACCACGCCGTTTTCAGTCAAAAAAGAAGGCAATGCTCACGGTTTTCATGGATCACTACGGTGTAGTTCATCATGAATTTTTGCCAAAAGGCCAGACAGTAAACAAAGAGTACTCGTATTAATTGGGCGTTATGAGACGTTTGCGTGAAGTAATTCGCCGAAAGAGACCCGAATTGTGGGCAGAAAACTGGTGGATTTTGCACCCTGATAACGCACCGTCGCACAGTGCCATCATTATTCGTAATTTTTAGACGAAAAATGCAACAAATACCATCCAACAGCCATCGAATTCACCTGTTTTGGCTCCCTGTGACTTCTTTCTGTTCAATCGAGTTAAAAAACCACTACGGGGGGAACGCGTTTCAGCAGCCGAGGGGAAGTAATGGAAAAATCGCAGAAGCACTGATGGACATACCGAAAACCGAATTTAAAAAATGTTTCGAGGACTGGATCAAACGCTGGCATAAGTGTGTTGCAGTCGATGGGGATTACTTTGAAGGGGACAATATAGATTTAGATAAATAAACTTGTATTTTTAATTTTCTGAATAAATTCCGGGAACTTTTTGATGGTATCGATGAAAATCGGAGTTGTTGTTTTTGTGTATTTGTTTTTAATAAATTGGGGATAATAGTTAGTGGACGTAGGCGTCCCTCTTTTCCCAGTATACAAGCAAAGTCGGTAAGAAATGTTGGTAACCAAGGGTGACCGATACAAAAAGTTTCGTTGATTCATTCAACAATCTGCACTATTATTAATTTAATAAACGATCAAAGGAATTGCTATGAACATACTCGTACATACCACACATCAACTAAGCGCACAGTGGTTAAAATAACGCAATATTTGCCAATGGTAGGGACAAGACTAGATGCCCTTTGTAAACATAAAATGCCATTTACATTTAAAAGATTGCTTTATCGCCTTGCGTCTGGTTGTAACATAAAAAAGAAGTATAAATCCAAAATAATCGTGACGGAGATAGAAATCACTGCATCGAAAGATGATTCTATGATTGAAGAAGGCTTCATGCTCCAAAATCCTACTTTGCTACATATTTAAAAAGAAAGTCACTAAAAAATTGCGTTCGAAAAGCAATAGAAGTTTAAATTCTCGACCAACAGGCCAAGGTAAAATAATTAGATCCCACATTTGCAAAAACTGCTAAATTGATGATGTGTTCCAAAATAGAGCACCCTAAAGAATGGTACTCATATTGGAGTTTAAAAGCTAGGACAAAGGCAGGATTCTACGAGGGGCTTGTTAGTCGAAGCACAGGTTAACTCGGGATAATAGTAGAATTTATTCATGAACGCAGTTTAGCTCCTTCCAAGGAAAGAATAGTGATCCAAAACCGTCCGATATCATCTTCAAAGTTTTGGTAAAATTAAGTAAGTAAGCTAACTCTGTATTGAATTTTCCGGCAGTGTCAATTATTCATGTTTGTTAATTTGTAAAAGATTAAACACCTCTGATCTGAAAGCAATTATATGGTTAAAGGCACCAACTTCGTCAGAAGGACCTCACGCAGAATTTATTGACAAACACGTGAACGCGTGCTTCTGTTTTAAGCCATAAATTAGCTCTCAACTTCCTCTTCCTGTTAAATTTCAACTTACACTTTAAACAAATCGCGGATGATGGAAAAACACACGTGTAATCACACTCCTACATACGAGTACCATACCTAATGAAATACCTTTTCTTTATTGCCGAGAAGAGCCTCCTTACGCAAAATTGACTCATTTTATACCACCCGGGCCTGAAGAGGGAATACGAGTAATATTCGTGCACACGTTACGCATACGGTGATTTAATTCAATTTGATTTAATTTTCAAGCGATATAACGCAACACAACAAGACTATTCACCAAGGAGAGGTCACGCCACATTGACAGTTGCTCCCATGGTAGTAAAATGAGGTTGAGGGTAGGGGAATTGATGACGTCTCCATCTAGGTGGTAGCTGATGTTGTCAGTTGTCAGGATATCAATGTTAGTAGTGGTGTGATGATGGTTATTTAAATGGAATTACCGTTTATTATAATAATTTACCTTTCGCAGCACCCCACTTACCGTTTCACATTCTCGTGCTCTTGGGAGTAATCTGATTAGGGGAAATATTCATTCATGACGTCAGCGGCTACTGGTGATGGTTGGATGTTATTTATCTGTTTGCTGCCTCAAACAGTCGAGCCGAAGTCAAAATCGGGTATAGTCTCTTCTGACGCGGGAAAATTAATCGCCGATGTATTCACCAAACCGATATTCAACAGTATTAGCGCCTTCTTTTCTCTGATAGTCATGCTGGGGGGTGTTATTCCTTTTGTTAGGCCGTATTATGTAAAAAGGAAAAAGGAAAATAAAACTTCCGGTGCTGTCTCCGCATCGTTGTCGTTGCCGAGTCCCGCATGTGACACTTTTCCCGCCAAGGGGATGATAATGGTTTTCTCATCTCCTTTGTGTACTTTTGGCGTCCTTATCTGGTGCGCAGGATAATTAAGTCATTTTAATGACGAAATTTATATAAAAACGTGTGTCAAGCCAAGGATGCCTTCACACATTTTGCAATTATGATGTTCCATCCTTCAAGTAGATTCCCCAAAACACATTCTTCTTCTCCCCCATCCATACCCTTACTGATGGTGGTGGCGGCAGTGGCAACAGTGGCAGCAGTGGCGTTAGTGGTGCGCTTTAGTGGGTGTAAAGGGGATGATAACGACGATGCTGGCTACCGAAGCTGGAGTTTGTTTGGATGAATCTGTAAATGAAAAGAGAAAGAGAGGCATGAATTGAGTACATAAATTCCATTATGAATGCTTAATGCTTTATTTCCGGTTAATTTTTGTGCTGTGGAATTTTGACTATGTAAATATTTTCCATCAAGTTATTGAAGGGCGATTGGAGGAGGGGGCTACAGGCAGAGATACTCGTGCAAACGCGTATGCGGCTGGTGTAGTGTCTGTTGGTTGATGTTTGCGGATTGGTGGTTACATGGAAAACTCCAATAAAGTGCGGAAAATATTTCTTTTTTGGATGTAAAGCGGTACCAGAACGGAAAATGTTTTATGGATTGTAATTAATTTCAACGTTTAAATGAGTGTGTAGCACCTCCGATGATTCATTTACTGGTGACATACTAAACAAGTATTTACGCTAAATTATGGTTTAGTTAGCATGATTTATTGCTATTACCAGGGGGGAGGAAAGGGACACGTATAGATCTATATGAATTTGTGTATTGGTTTAAGGGTTGCAGGGAATGGTGGTGCAAATGAAGTTGTGGTATCAATGGCAGAGCTGGTTAATTAGTTGGGTGTTCGTTGTCATTTGGAATATTAGCTGAAATTTGCAACATTAATTGATAGCAAACAAGGGTAATAGATTTGTGCTGTGCTTTTTAAATATGCATATTTATATTTGGGAATTTTGGATGACGACTCGGATGGGTTGTTAAAAAATGTTGACTTCTATTTTGGGATTTAGTTTTTAAATTTTATTTTATTTTGCGGTGGGGTCCAGTAAAGAATAACCTAAACAAAGACGTATATAAGTGTGCTGTCTGAAATAAGTCCAAACCAGATCTGGAATAACTAACGAAATATAGTTTACAAATCAATTGCTTATAAGATAATTAACAGAATGCTGTATTGGCTAAAGCTAACTGATATCCGAGCTTCGGTCCATCTACTACATCTAATTTCACAAGACGAACACAACGAGATTTGATTTTATCGCCTATATTCAAATCCGGAATATGCAGTTTAGCTTTTATCGACTATAGAAAATAACCATCGCAAAATATATGTATGTTGCGCCGTCAGGTAGGGACCGCGTGTAGTGTAATCCCAATCTAACAAAATAGGATTTGGAGAAGTTTGTTGATGATGACTACGTTGGGAGTTAACGTTTTAGATGATACTAGAGAACTAGCGCAGTCGTAGAGCTTTTTACGGCAGAAGAGTTTATCGGTCCAAAAATAAACGGAGACAAAGTCTAATTTTTGATTGCTACAATTTTTTTCACCTACATACATAAGTACTAATATGCTATGTATGTGTTTATAAAAAAATTTAGACAAATGAGACGTTCTGATTTCAAAGCCTATTATCCTTTTACTGACGCACGTTATACAGCAAAATTTGTAGAAAATAGGATGCTGCAAGATTTGATGAGGCTGCGATAAATGGAAAAAAAAATATTTAAATGCACTAGATCGTGATAGTAAGATAATATACTGATATCATCTTAAGACGAAAGCCACCTGTTTATTCATAATAACAATTTCCTGTTAGCCTATATTTTTCTATCTGCAATAAATGTGATAAAGGTTGTTCTTTTTAGAAGTATACAAACTCAATATGAAATAAAATACTTGAAACTAACGTTAATGTCCATGATATTAACTTTATTTAATAGATAATTTTATGCCATTAGTGCTTGGATACATTGGGCGTATGCCTGCAACGGCTAGCTCGAATGAAGCGCAATCGTGAAGTACAATTTTCGACAACTTTGTCAAGCAACTGAGGCGGTATATCAGCAATAACACGGCGAATGTTGACTTTTAAATCGTCCAACGTCTCTGGTTTCCCGGCATAGACTAGTGACTTTACACACCCCAAAGATAGTAATGTAAAGGTGTGAGATCATAGGTTCATGGAGGCCAGTTCACAGGTCCATTACACGAAATTATGTACTTAGCAAATGTTTCCCGCAATAAATTGATGGTGCCGCGGGGCAGGTGGCATGTTGCGCCATCTTGTTGAAATCAAAGCTCTGTCATCTCAATGCTATTCAACTGAGGAACGAAGACGTCAGAAATCATGTTTCTATAGCGTTTTCCATTGGCGGTAACAATCTGGCAGGCATCGTCCTTAAAGAAATATGGGCCGATGATTCCACCAGCCCATAAAGCACACTAAATAGTGAGTTTTAATGGTTGTAAGGACGTCTCGACAAAGGCTTCTGGGTTTTCTCCCCTTTAATTCGGCAAATTTGCTTGTTTACATATCCATTTAACCAAATTTGGGCCTCATCGGAGAACAAAATTTTTCGTTGAAAATGAAGATCAAGCTGAATCATGTTTTCGGCCCATTCACCGAACCTACGACGCTTATAATGGTCACGCGGGTGACGTGAAATAAGGCCCAACGAAATAAGACCAAATGTAGATTTTGGCCTTATTTCGCTTTGAAAATGGAAATAAGGCCAAATTGATTTTATTTCCATTTCCAAATCGAAATAAGGCCAAATTTGAAATTTAGGAAGAAACGGCAATATGTTTTTTTTTGCTTACATAGGCGCCAGCCTGACAGTTGTTGGGGTACCCTTAGCGCAGAGACAAAGTCGCACGAGCGTCTAAACCACTCCGGAAAATGGAGTTTAAACAAATGAATCACGCGAAGCGCGGCACCTACTCCCTTTTGGCTGGCGTCTAAGACCAAACATAGCCCAAACATAACACCATACTTGGGGTTGTTTTCATTATTTTTTCGGCGTTACTTCTTTTTGCAAAGCCAAATCGGAAATTTGGTGTTATTTCCAGATTTATAGTAAAACGAAATAAGGTCAAATTTTTCATTTTTGGCTTTATTTCGTTGGGCCTTATGACACGCCACCGGTCACGCGTTTCAACTCTTGCACAAGCCGGATCTTATAAGCTTTAATCCAAGATCTTGCCGTAAAATCTTCCACAATGTGGATGGGCATAGCTCCAATTGCTGTGCACGATGGCGAATCGACTCATTTGGATTCTCCTCAACACTGCGCTCTGCAACGGCAATAACTTCTTTTGTTCACACTGTTTGTCATCTTTGGGAATGCGTATCATGCACTAGAGCAGTGGTCGGCAACTAATTTTAAGTGGGGTCCAGATACGGTAGAAAACTTTTATCGAGGTCCAGAAAAAAAAGCTCATAATGTTTTGTATTTTTTATTTATTTTACTTCATTTAAGTAACTGTAGAAAACACAATGGGTAACATTAATGAGAGAACTTCCAACGACGGTCTTGAGCCATTTTTTTTTAAATTTGGTTCACGTGGGGAACAAAAAATGCGAAGAGTGTTGTCAAGGTTGGCGTCTGATAATCTCGAACGACATTTGTTCTTCAAAAAATTAATTTTTGAGAAAGAGCATTCGCATATATATGTTGAGCCAAACATAGTAGCCAAGTTGATAGCTAGTTTTTTTGCAATTTTGATATTTTTCTTCATTGGATGCGGTTTTATACTTTTGCAAAGCAATATCTTCATGCAGGTCAATCAATTCCATTTGCCGTGAAGCCTTTGAAAGACCGAATAATTTCGCAAACACGTTAGTCCATTTTGCTGCTGCTACAGCGACTTCATAAGGAAATTTCAGGAATTGAGATAGCTTCCCGATATCTGCAAAGTCTTGGAAACTTACAGCAAATTCGTTTTTAAGATCGAGTTCTCATTTTTACCTTCAAGAATTGTTGGGAAATTCTTGTCTAGGAATATCTTTTTCAAAAACATCCAGCCTACGACGAAAAGCAGACATGCTTTGTATTGTATGGTACAGGTATGGGTGTTGAATGCATGAATGGTGGGCTAGTTACAAAAAATATATGTACATAATTGAATTGAATAGGTAGTCGGCATATTTAAAAATACTTGAAGGTCCAACGGGTAACCTTCTGTTGCTGGCCAGCGCACTAGAGTGTATGTGGTGCGAAAACGATTCATCGTGTTCAGAATAACTTGCTCAGATGGACGATTATGTCGACCGTAAAATGGACGTAGCGCACGATAAGTTAGGCGAACCGAACCATGGTTTTCAAAATAAGTCTGCACAATTTGCAAGCGTTGTTCTGGCGTTAGTCTATTCATCGTACAATGGCAAAACGTACTAACCACAAATGTCTGAGAATTCTTAGTCATGACCTTTACGAGAACTTTAAGTAGATATAATAATTGGGAAACTAAATCGCTGCTGCGACATTTAATCAGGTAGAGAGGAAGGACGTTCTCTCTCATACTTTGAGGTTCATTGGAAAAATATTATTCCATTGCCTATTAGCTTTTCCCAAATAATACAAATCTATGCACTTATATATTCTAATACAGCTATCCCATTGGTATACAATTAAATTATTTTCTTTTTTTCCATTCTCAAAAAGCGCTTTCAAATCACCATAACCACACAACGTTTAAAAAAGAAAATGTTCCGTAAAGACCAGAGCCAACGAAATTGCTGTGATCATCAACTGCCCCATAACACGTCTAATCGTATAATGAGGTCAAATGGAAATTTGACTCCAAATATCTAACAATCCCTCCAACAATTTACAATTTGAAAGACAAAAAATAAAAAAAAAAATCTCAAGCAGACAGACTTTGCCATAATGACTTCTTTTTTTCTCAAATAAAGGACTATTTTCCCTTGCCTCTATCACGCCTTCGCATAATCATAAAAGCTAGATTCTAAAAAAAAAAAAAAAAAAAAAAAAAAAAAAATGAGGAAAAAATCACTTCACAACATCCTATTGCCCGAGGCTTTAGCTACACAGTAAAACCAACCCCTAACCTTTCCTCAGAGGGAATGCCAACACAACGAAAGGGGATGGTAAAAAATGAATTGTCGACGGGGATAAAATGTTATCACTTTACAAAATTGCTCATTAGCACGTGCTAATATGGAACTTTCATCCCGTTTACCTTTCTCCCCAACTGCCTCCACACTCTCATTATTTGGCTTGAGCTCTCGATCATCCCCTACTCTTCGTTAGTCAACAGAGTAAAAGCAAGTAGAACAGAGTATCCCAGTCTCTCATGTTGAATATTTAATGTTCAACTTTTGCCCTGCGGGTGCAATTCTCTTGCCGAAAATTTCAGGTCACATGATCCAGACAAACAAGACGACGACAACGACTATAGCTGGGCATGGTATTCGTACACCCAAAAAGGGCTCGTTGGACGAATGGTAGTGGCATGTGCTTGTAGGCAAAGATAAGCACGCGAATTTTTGGCACTGTTGCTGACAATATCTATCTACCAACATATAAACATACGGAAGAGGATGTAGCCGTAGTCAAAGCTTTTGTCGTTGGAGAGCCATTTGGTGGTGGATGTGGATGCATACATCAGTGATGAAATTGAGCTACCAACGGAAGCACATTAATCCGCTATGTTTCCCGAGTGTATCCTGTTTAAGGGATGAGTGCGTGTGAAAGGACACCTTCGCAGAGATTTCACCAGTCAGCCACCTACAACACAGCAGTTGTTATGAATATGTACGAGTATGTGTAACCTGCTCGCAATTACAATCATTGCATAGTGTAATTTACACCGTTTAAAGTTTTAAGCCTTGTCTGGGGTGGAATGGTAGATGCGCGACAGGGTGGTATGTGCGTTCTGTTGCACTTTATAAGGCGGTCGGTGGATTTCGGTTGACATTGTCGTTGGTCGTTGGTCGTTGGTTTGTTTGAGCTTGTGTTTGTGTTTGTATTGGCGTTTGCCATGCTGATATTTAGATACTCGTACCAAGTGGACGGGACACATATGGTGCAAAACGATGTTATCCCCCTGTCCACCCTTGTTACGTTTGGAAACAAAGAGTAAGGCGAGTAAACAAAAATCTACCGAGTAGACAAGGAGAAGGCGTGTCGAAGGTGGAATGAGAAAAATGTGACATTTCGATGAAAAATGAAATCCCTTTTGCTGGCATAGGGCAGATAAGTCGTCAAAGTGTGAAATTGGGATTTTCTGCGTATTTGTGTAATGTTTGTGGAGACTGAAGTGGAAAGATGGTTAACACAGAGAGGCGACGAATGACAATGACAGATTAGAAAAAAAGCTAATATTTTCACTTGAAAATTAGTATTTTAGAATAAATACGAGTAGTTATTATTATTATTTTTTTTCTTTTTACAATAATTCTCATACAAGTTGCAATGCCTTCTCACATAAAAGGCTATTAGACTGTTGCACTTAGAAAAGGTTGATTGTGTGTTTGGAATGCTACTGAATGATATCAGACCAGTTTAAATGGAAATTGCATCAAATTTATTGTTTTTTTGGGTGCTGATACATGTGCACAAATGAAAGAGCCTACAGGAAACTTAAATGACAATCTCTTCCTATACGTAGAAGCGCTGCACTATTACAGAAGCTGGTTTATGAATTGGACAGGAATTCGAATTTTCATGAGTTTGACGCACTGTCTGACTGCTTTGAAAGAACTGTATCTTCATACTGATATCGTTATTACAGGCGATTTCAATGAACAGAATTTTGGATGGCTTGAGCATTGTGGTTACACAACACCCAAAGGACAGTATGTTAAAAACATCGTAGCGCAAAACAATTTAACACTGCTTGTGAATTAGGCAACACCGTATTTCAACATCCTTAAGTGGTTTTAACTTCTCCCCCTAGTAACCGTTGATGTCGTCTCCTCTCGTATTAGTTAATTTCTCCAATATAAACCAAATATTCCCAAAGGAACCGTATGGCAAAAGGAGAAAGCTAATTGAAGTGGACTTAATAGCTTGTTTACGAATTTTAACTGATCGTTATACTTCCGCAATAACGACGCGGAAGCCGCTGCTGATATGATCACATCAAAACTATTCTCATTGGAGAGAGATCCTTTGTCGGATGAAGAGTATTAATCCAGCGACTCGAGCTGTTAAAAGGTTCTTAGGGTTAGAAAATTATTTTTTCATTCTTACAAGACCAGGAAAAAGGGACAGAGAAAATGAACCAAGAATGCCTTGAACGCTTTTATTTATGGTGTGAAGTTTCAAGATGACGAAAAACTGAAGTAAAATGTGCTAAAGTGTCGCGCAGGTAGTAGATATTTTTGGTCGTTTGTCGAAAACATAGCGAATTTTCCCTCGTCCTCCGGTCCGTGCTCATTAGCATTAACACTGGAGTACACGCATGGCCTACTAGAGTAGGCCACGGTTACAGTTTTGTTCATAATACATTTTTTGCTAAAATCGAAATTCCTAACTAATATTTATGAATTAAAGTTATTAAATGTTTCATTTAAATCTTTATAAACTAAAAAATTATTGGCATTTTTAAATGGTCTATCAAAGTAGGCCACACGTGCATCAGCGTAAAAAAATAGGGCGCGTGTACTCCAGTGTTAACAGCATATTTTGGACAAGACAAATCTGTGGCGTACTTCGCTGACAGCTCGACACAACAAGTAGAAATCCGCTGTCCCAAATGGTATATCACCCCTTTTTCTGAGGAGTCGTGTTTTCGCCCTGGTAAAAGCACTGCGTAAGCTTTTGCGTCAAACATCCTCTTAAGGACTCTTACCGAGAAGATGGAAAGCTGTATTTGTCCAACCTGGGCTAAAAAACGAAAACATTTTCTATCTTCTCCTATGGACTTACGTCACGTCTTTGTAAGGTCGTGGAAACGCTGATAAATCATCATCGTTTTCAATGGAGTAGAAATTACCTTTCGGAAGATTCAGTTTAATTTTTGTTGGATGATTTCAAAACTGATATCCGAAAAATAAATGGCGGTGTACCCTATGTGCTCTGTTCTGTCTCCGACATTCTTTTAATTTTTAATTAATGAACTCCTTTGATCCTTTGTTGATGACAGTATGATGTTCTTCATATTCGTTTTTGGACTCCCATTCCTGCTCTACGGCCATAGAACGGAAATGGCAGCGTATGTTAACAGCATATAGTATGTAACTAACTTGGAAACCACCATTGCTTGTAAAAACAAAATATGTTTGCTATGGTTAAAGTGAAATTTAAACACCCTGTCATTATCCATAAGAGCACTTGCATCGTCGAAACACTTTCCACTCAATGTCAATGACTACCTACGTTGGAATAACCAAATATTCGATGTCGTCATAAACATTACGAAACGTCTACGATTCCTCAAGCGATGTAAGACACACTTTACACCGTCTGCTTTAGCCACAATACATGAAGGATTTATTCGATCTAAATTGTACCACAATGCCCACATCTACAATAGTCAGGTGCCCTTAAAAGCAATTACACTTGCTACATGGAATTTAAAAACGTCGATGTAGTGTCTCTTGCCGTATCTTATTCTATCGCTATTTCTTCCAACAGTGTTCCATCGAAATCGCCATTCGCATTCTGCTACTTCAAACTATCAACTGTAACACCCGTCTCCCTGTGAATGAAGGATTTTAACAACTACATAAACAGTCATCAGCATCGATTTTGAATCTTCTAAGAATCCGACTTTTCACTGAATTGGCCAAGAAAGAAACAGTAAGGGACCCTTGCTGAAACTTAACTGTTGACAACCTTATCAACCAATCTTTTAATAGCAAGCGCATTCTCATGGTATACTGCTTCCAATCTTAAAGTGCATGCTGATCAACTCTGTGCCCCCCAGTTTCAAAATTTTTGGTATGACTATACCTTCATATATCATAGATGTGATCGTTTCTTTATGGCAAGTAGCAGAGAGACTGGATTATATCATCTTTGTGACAAGCCGTCACAATGCTGTTCTCAAATGGAGCCAAATTATTGGAAGCCAGTCTTCTGGGTCAAAAACTGCCAAAGCTTTCTCTGGACTCTCACAGAAAAAAAGGTTGCACAAAAACCAAGAGCAGCAGATTATGGACGTTCCTATGACTCCTTTGAATTATAGGGCTCTGAAAGACGAAGATACCACCACTTCTAGATTTCAGATACAGGTTTCTGAATCAAGAGGTGTCGAAGTGCGTAAGTATCCATTATTCATTCATGTAGCCACTATTTTCATCACCTTGAGCTACATTTGATTAATGGACCTAACCCTAGTTAGATAATAAAATAAATATTTAAGTTCACATCGTTTAAGGCACACCAACTACCGTTCATGTACGTAAATTTGCCAGCTTAATAGGATAGAGATATTGAGGCGAACCTCATGTACACAAATATGTTTACTCTCCTCTGTATGAGTATATGTAAATATATATGCATACAAACCTATACATTCGTGCCCTGAAGTTGGTAACACATTAAGGGATCATGTTAAATTTTAAACTTATTATTTTACTTCTTGTTTTCGAGCCGACCTATGCTACTTGCACTTGTACATTTGAGTGCGCTTACGTAAAACACTTGGAAAGTGTTCTCTGAAATAAGAGCTGAAAAGTCAAAACCCCCTTGACGCTTTCCAAAGTCAAATGTTGTGTAGTCAATTGGAAGTTCACTCATTTTCTCTCTTGCTCTCCCTCTATATGCCATTTCCACGTCTTCCGAAAAACATAACCCTAACGAGGTTATCTGGAAAATTGTTCGACTAAGTGAAACGAGTAAAATAAACCAGCAATCCAGCAAACCCTTTGGCAACCTACATTTTGAATTTTCGGAATCTGTTGCCGCAGAGAGATGTACGTCAGTGGCGGTACGAGGTTGTGGGCAAAAATTTTGGAATATTGCAATGGAATTTCCACTATGCATATGAGAATATGCTTGGAATCCCCTGTATTCGAATTATTTTGCACATGCAAGGATATGCTGTTGGAGTCCTTGTTTGGGCAAGTGATAGTAACATTTTCGTCTTTAGATAGAATCTCTGATGAACGTATGTAAGTGTTGCTTGATTATATTTCTGGATGGAATTCTGTTTTCGCTTAAGAGGATGTCGTTGCTGTTGTAATAATTGCCATGATACATGATAATCGGATTGATACTACTGATATTCCAAAAAGTAAAATATTCCAAAAATAAAATATTGAAAAAATTAATTTGAATCAAATTGTAAAATTAAGTTAATCAAAATTAAATTTTGTATAGGTTGGGCTTCTCATTGAATTTAAAGAGAAATAAGTGATTGCCTTTTGCCGCAAGTTATGGTGTGAAGTTAAAATATAAAATAGTCGACAACACCAAAGCTCAGGCTGGTAAGTTTTTAAGGTTTTTTGCTCTTCAAGATGGAACTTGAAGTCTGACGTCTAAAATCCATCATTTAAGGAAACAAGATCACGAAAAGATACTTTTCTGTATTATATACCATAAGTCACCATGAAGCTTCTGTCTATTGAGTCTAACGTGTTGCTGATATATTTTCCAAGAAATTATTTGACTCAATTTGGACTATGTACGAATGTTTCTTTAGAATTCGTTCGCTGTAAAGCCAAGTCAAGCCAAGTCAAGTCAAGTTGTGATCATATTTCCAACTCAGAGAACGAAGACGAACCGTTGATTCAATTGTGGTAATTGAAGCTGTACGGATCAGTAAATGCAATGTACATATAAGGTGAGGCAAAAGTAATGTCATAATGTGAAATGGCTGCCATTTTATTGGAGATGAAAAAAGTTGGGCCCTGTTCTTACGAAAAATTTATATGAAGGTGTAAAATTGATGAAATTAAAAAACAATATCGGTCAAATGACCACCGGCCAATTCAAATCGCCATAATTAGAGAAAACACGGCCTGGAAATTGGTGACTCAAAATCTACATAGTTGCCCTAGCTGTGTGAGCAGTTGCTCCATCCTGCTGAAAAAAAAAACTCGTTTAACATCTGTCTGCAACGCTCACCAGTTAGGGCTCCTCAAAAAATTAAGGGCCAATCACTTTTTCACTGCAAATGCCGCAGCAAATAGTCACTTTAAGGGAATACAATGGCTCTTCGTGCATTTCATGCAGATTTTTTGTGGCCCACAATTTCAAATTTTGTTTACTCACATAACCACTTACGTGGAAATGGGATTTGTCGCTCATTATGATTTTGGATACGAAATCGTCCTCTTTTTGCACCAGGTTTAGCAGAGCATGGGAGTAAGTTAACCTTACTTGACGGTCAGCGGGTAACAATTGGTGAACGGTTTGCACTTTATAAGTGAACGTCTTCAGGTCTTTCATCAAAATTCGACGCAACGAACGTTTGCTAATGCCAAATTGTGTGCATCGTCGTCTCGTCGATGTTTGTGGACTCTCTTGGACGTCCACGGCCATAGCAGTGGCCGTATGAGCAATACGGGACTGGACAATTCTAGCGACATCGCTAGTGTACCCAGTTTGCATGAGACGCTCAGCCATACGACGAGGAAAACGACGACGAGATTCACGCTGCGCTAAAAGAAAATAACGGAAATTTGTCAAATAAACAGTAACAACAATTCTGCGTTCTTTAGGTGTGTATCGCTGCATTGCCCGTTATCACCTAAATCTGTTTACAACATAAATGTCAAAGCTTAATTTCACTTGATGGCATTTTCAAAAATTATGATATTACTTTTGCCCCTTTGTAGAGTGGCTCTTAAATTTTAACACAATTATTCTGAATTTCGTTATCCTAATGTAGAATTATAAACATGCACCTACATTGTCCGAACTTCAATTGTTTTGGGGGGAATCCCTCCAATACGGCTTTTGAGATGAATTTGGAATTTGCGCGATGTTAATCGGTAGATGTGTCTGTTTTTAGACCAAGACCTTCTAAATTGAGTTTGCTTTATTTGGATTATCACACCACTGGTCAGTTAGTGGAATAAGGTTACACTCTTTGGTTTCTAGGTAACTATGACGTAGCGGTGAATTATAGAACTAAAAAGCTTATTTTGTTACAGATACAACTAGCTTGAACTTGGGGAAAACTTGTCAGCATTAGGAATCCTCTAGCAATTTATGTATGTCCATACAGATTATATTATATTTATTCGTATACTGCGCAAGGCATCTGCACTAAATATTTAAGGTGGCTCTACAGTCCGGAGTGGACCAGGGCCTCAATGAACAAACGTCTACAGTCAGCTCTATCTTCAGCTAGCTCCTTCCATTTTCGCACGCAAAGTTAGCTGAGGCCCCCTTCCTCTTACGTGCGCCACCTGTATCGTGGTGTTTCTCTAATACGCTGTCCCACGTGGGCGGATTCGAAAACTTTTCGGACCGGAGCATTGGTGTCCATCCGCTCTACATGACCCAGACCTTCACTCTTTTAGCTAAGTCGATGCCGCCGTATAGCCCTTGCTCACTCACAGTTTATGCAGACGGGACTGAAAATCACCTGAAGAATTTTCCTCTTAAAGCAGCCATTCATTTTTGATAAAGTCCATGCCTCTGTGCCATTGCTAGTCAATTGCCTTCTTAGCCCAAAGAAGCAGTGGTCGGCAAGAGTTATTCTTAGTTTGGTCTTAGCGCTGATTTCGTAGTCTGGATTGATAGTGGAGCCTCGATAGACACAGTTTTTAACTACCTCAAAGTTATATCTATCGTGGGTGATGTTCTGTCCGACGCGTCGGTGTTAGGCGTACATTCTTGCAGACAGCCTATACTTGGTCTTGCCCTCATTGACAACTTCGCTGTTTCCATCTCAATACTCGCTAAAGTATGCGAGTAATTGGACGGACTTTTGAAAGATTGTGCGTGAGTTTTGCACTATTCTTTCAAGAATGATGTTAAAGATGTCAAAGGTCTCGGTGAATTCTTTGCCGACCCTGATGGGTCCATCGTCATCCTGCCCAAACGGACGAGTTTGGCAGGGATGCTAAATCTATACATACATTGCTCTGTATAGCTCGACTCTAAAGACGCTTTCCTACGCGGCCTTAAAATCGATGAATAGGTGCTGTGTATCGTTTTGGAGCTCATGCATTTTTCCCAAGATCTGCCGTAGTGTGAATATTTGGTCGATGGTGGACTTTCCTGATTTAAAGCCACATTCACTGATTAAGTTGTTGACGAACGGCTTCAGGCGAACACACAATATGGCAGATAGGATCTTGTAGGCAATGTTAAGAAGACTGGGCCAATATCCGGGATCGGATAAAAAATGCTGAGGTTTCATTCACCAGGTACACTTTCGTTCGACCATATTTTTCAGCTGAGTTTGCGTATGTTCCGTACCAAGTCATCTTTAAAGAGCTCGGCGGTCAGGCCGTCCGCTTCTGCAGCTTTGTTGGATTTATGCTTAGATATAGCTATCTTTACTTAATTCAGGTCGGTCTACATCGCTCAAGTTAAAGGTTCATTCTCCACTTTCGGATAATTCATCACTTAAATCGGAGTAGTAGGCACTTTGTAATATAACTCTTGCTTTACCTTTCCACAGTGGTCATCAAATATGTATAGCCCCTTGTACATGCCGGGTAAAGTTTTAAGTGAAAACAGTCCGGTGTTAAAGAATGATGAGTATGTAATATGGTTTAGCATTAGCATTTAGTAACCAGAAGTAAATTGCAACAGATACCAAAAATAATGATTTGTGCCTGGACAAAAATAGGA
Source organism: Volucella zonaria (assembly GCA_963966105.1). NCBI lineage: Eukaryota > Metazoa > Arthropoda > Insecta > Diptera > Syrphidae > Volucella > Volucella zonaria. The sequence continues at coordinate 165,648,273 of OZ014532.1, forward strand.
TCTTGGAATGCCCATACATTACTCGGCTTAGTTTTTACACTAAATACATTAAAGAGGTATTCAAAAATGACAATTGGAACTAAGATGGATTATTTAATGCGTTCGAAATCCAAAGCGGGATTACACATACACGGATATATGGGCATTAAACGACAGTTGAGACAAAGAAGGAAGTAATCACAGGCGTGTTAAAGATAAACAATGAGATCAAAACTACTATAAAAATAATATATCCAGAAACTAGTGTCTTCTCACAAAAAAAGCATTTCAAGATAACAGATGCAGAAACTATGCTGTAGGCTTTTGGTTCAAGCTACGGCTGTTCCAATCCAATGTTGAATCTGTGCTGGAATATGTTTTCTACAATATCTATGAAATATGTTGAAAATTTAGGGAATATTTTCATTTCTAAGCCGGAGAACCACAATAGAGCAGGTGAGCATCATTTAGGCATTACGATTTCAAACCGGAGACCAGCGAGATATCTTAGACTGAGTTGTAGATCTTTTGAAATAGAGTGATGGCAGTTAAGAGTACGTTAGCAAGACGTTATGCACATTATGGCTTGGTGTATTAGAATCCCTAGGACATACAAATAACTACAAGAAGTAAGTATGTAAGACGGGAGCAAAATAAAGGTTTTGTCCAATATCAGAGCATTTAGCAAACATTTTTTCTGCTTTAGAATTGAACAAAATTTTGTAAAATCCTTTCTCTTTTCAAAGTATTAGCCCCTGGCATCTGGACTATACTATACGAAATATGAACAATCTTAAATGAATGTCTAATGACCGGGCTGTTACAGTGTATAGCAAACCTTTAAAGCGGCAATTTTCTTCGAAAAGATTGCAGAATTTCCAATTTATTTAAGCCACCTCATGCTAAAACTATCTGCGATTACTATCATCCGATTATTAAGAGTTCTATGAAGGGCTGTCCCATCGCTGTTATCTGCTGTCTTATACATACTATATTATATTGGGTCTACAATAAGTTTCCAGCGTTTTTTTTTCCAAAATTTGAAGTATTATTATGAAAACATAGTTACAATGCTTTATTCAAAGTATCGTCCATCGGAAGCTACAACTTTCCCCCATCTTTCTGGCAATTTATGAATTCCGGACCAAAAAAATTTATCGTCTTTCGAGCCCAAGAACGTATCGAGCCAATTTTTGATTTCCTCTACTGAGCTGAAGCGTATTCCCGTAAGAGCGTTCTGCATCGAACGAAACAAGTGGTAGTCAGATGTTGCCAAGTCTGGACTGTAAGGCGGGTGAGGCAGAATTTCTCATCCACTATTATCCAAATAGTTTTTCACCGAAACCGCAACATGTGGCCGAGCGTTGTCGTGATGAAAAATGACGGACTCATGCCTGGTCTCATATTCTGGCCGTTTTTCTTTTAATGCCCGCTTCAAACGAATTAGTTGGGTTCGATATAATGGTCCTTTGATGGTTTCACCACTCGGTTGCAGTTCGTAGTATACGACACCCTTTTGATCCCACCATATGCAGAGCATGACCTTATTCACGTGAATATTTCGTTTCGGCGTCGATTGGGCGGGCTCGCCGGGCTTTGTACACGATTTTCTGCGTTTAGGATTATCATAATAAATCCATTTCTCATCACCAGTGACAATACGATGCAAAAATGATTTATTTTTATACCGCTGCAGTAACATTTCGGACATGCAAAATCGCCGTTCGACGTCTCTTGGCTTCAATTCGTACGGCACCCAGTTTCCAACCTTTTGCATGAATCCCAGTGCTTTTAGGCGCAGGGAAACGGCTTGTTGCGTGACGCCCAATGATGCAGCAAGTTCTTCTTGAATCTGACACGGATCCTCATCCAGTAAAGCGTCCAATTCGTCGTCTTCAAATCTTTTCGGCTTTCTGGGGCGATCTTTGTCTTCAACTCCAAAATTACCACTTTTGAACCGTTTGAACCACTCGCGGCACGTCGATTCACCAATACATTCCGCCCCATAAGTTTCCGAAAGCAAACGATAGGCCTCAACCGCACTTTTCTTCATATTAAAGAATAAAAGCAGCGCAAATGACGTTTATTTGGCTGGAAACTTGCCATGATTTTGCTCGATAAAATGTACGACACCGATAGAACTGCTCTGTAACTCTGTAAAGTTGTTGACAGATACAAAACCTACAAATAAAACACATGGGGTCTGACATTTCTGCCCGGGATCCACTGGTGGCGCCATCTCTGACAAACGCTGGAAACTTACTTGTAGACCCAATACTATACATTATCATTAGCAAAAAAAAAGGTAAGTTGTTCCGGACTCGTTGATGTGTTGATGAAAGGAAAGTTTTGCAAGATGTTAAAAACTAATAGATACTGAACAATACTTGGCTCACTTCAGGATTTCCGATTGTCACGATTATTTGCGGAAATGTGTAATCCGATCTAACCGCTTATCGCCGGCTTGCTTTTTATTACTATTTCTTTTTCATGAGCGAAAGTAGGAGGAATGCTATTTCTGTTTTTCTTAGAATAATCCCCTCTACCTAGCACAAATTTCGTTGTTTCCTGCAAGTCCTAGTTCGTCTTCTACAGGCTCTTCCAATAGAGCTTTGACAGCTGATAGCGGTTATATTGTTGAAGCTACATCTGCGAAATTGGTTGTCATTTATTCAGTCTGTTTTGCCAAATCACCATGGACTGACATAGCGTCAACAGCACATGCAAATGATAAAATTGTTTTATCAAAATGGGTCGCCATAATCGTCCTACCGAGAGGTCTATTCGCAGTGTGATGGATAAATTTGAGTTCACTGGTTCAGTAAACGATAAACCGACATCCGTACGTCGATGAAACGCAAGATCTGCGGAAAACATCGCCGCTGTCCGTGAGATTGTGGAGGAGAATCCGAGGCTGTCGATTTCCTGTCGCTCACAAGAACTCGGCCTTTCGCAGACCACAACTTGGCGAATTTTGCATCGTGACTTCGGCCTTACACAGGAGCTGAAGGTGAACGACCATAGACAGCGACTTGTGTTCGCAGTTTTAAATTGACAGTTTTAAATTGACTCTACTTTTCATCGAAAAATCATCTACAGCGATGAGGTCCATTTCTAGATGAATGGGTACGTTAACAAACAAAATTTTAGAATTTGGAACGATAAAAATCCAGATGAGATCCAAGAGCATCCAATGCATCCCGAAAAAATCACTGTTTGGTGTAGCTTTGGGCTGGTGGCGTCATCGGTCTATATTTCTTTGAGAACGATGTTGGCCAGGCCGTCACCGTCAACGGCGAGCGCTATAGGTCGATAATTGCCAACTTCTTTTGACCTGAATTGGATGATGTGGCGCTACGTGCCACACAGCTCACGCCATATTGGAAATTCTGCACAACCGTTTCGAGGGCATGGTCATCTCACGTGGAGGTGATGTGAATTGGCCACCGAGATCGTGCGATTTCACCCCGTTCGACTTTTTCTTGTAGGGTTTTCTGAAGTCGTAGGTCTATGTGCATAAGCCACAAACCACAGCCGCCCCCAAAACCCAACATAAGCCATGCCATCGGTCAAATTCAGCCTGATTTATGCGCCAGAGTCATGGAAAATTGGACATTTCGGATGCGCGCCACCCAGAGAAGCCGCAGCGGATATGTGAACGATGTTATATTCCATATATAGTGGCATCGATTGGCCTTTCAAACGAATAGAAAATTTCGATGATATCTCACACACACTTTGTTTTATTTAAATTTGTTGGTGATTTAATCTCTCGCAAATATTTTCATCTTAGAATCGCAGTTCTTGAAATATTAGCTTGCTGGGTAAGTTGCACTGTCTCTGAATCGTCGATTTATCGATTGTGGAAGAATATCTCCTAAGTCCCACCAACATGGGAACTCATTACTCCGCGTGCTGTTGACAAAACGCGCCACATGGGCATAGTACCCCGGCGTTAAATCCCGGACCCTACAAATTAATTTGTATCGTTCCCTTGATAATAATAATAATAATCTCCTAAATCCCGATATAATGCTTCAATTGCTACAGCTAAGGCTCCAGCTCCAACTAAGGCGTTTTTCTCCTCATTTCTGAGCTTTTCACATTTTTCCAAAAGACGCACTTAATCGATTTCGCTTTTTCCGCTGCACTTATTTCAGGCTTAAAAGGTTTGCTTTTTGGCCTTGTAATTATATATAGAGCCGGTCTTTAGAAAAACTGAGTACATTTTTTAACATTTCTTGCTTGCTTAGTTTTGTTGCTTGGTTTATTGTATTTTGGGCTATTGTTTTTATTAAGGCGGTTTCGGTTTGGATATTAACTGGTATCTTCACAAAAAGTCCAGTCAGGAAAGGTCGATGCTGAATCGTAAATTGATTCAATCAAAGTCATATTCTAAAGCATAGATGATAACCTATCTGGTTTTTTGTGTTCTAATTCGGCGTTTAATCAACAACGTATTTAGTATGCCTAGGACGTATGAATTTTATGAGCTAAGCATCACAACAGGGTGATCTATGTAGATCATTCGCTTAAGCTATAAATGTGCATTCATAATGGCCATTAAAAAATATTCTAATACATAGTGCAAGTTCATATGTAAGGTTTTGGAATTTAATCATTTTATGCAACGCATGAGGCACTGTGATTTTTGAATTTTTCAAAAATACCACACACGTACTCGTAATTACTATGACTCTGAAAATAGATTCCCAAATGGACTAATTTCTCAAAGGTAAATTCTTTGGTAAAAGGGCAAAATTGGTTTAAACTGTGTTTTTTTTTTCCAACACCACCTACATAAGTGAGAAAAAAATCTTCCCAACCCGTATCCAAAAGAAAAAAAAAAAACTTTAAACAGTTCCCGTTCAATTGAATTAAATATCATGTCTTCCTTTTCCATGTCCTTGTCTGAAAAGACAAAAATAAACTTAAATAAATAAAAACGAACACAATTGAGAATGAAGAGGAAAAAAAATTTCAGAGAACCACTTCCTGTGTGCTTCTTCTGTCCACGGTCCAACTCCGACGTCACTGCCAGCATCAGGTACTGTTATCTCCAGCTACTAGTACCTCTCCTGGATGAATTAACTTTGATCAAATGAGACAGTATTTTGCTACTTTATCCCTTTATCCTGGGTAAATTCATTTGGTCACCTGGCCGCTGGCTGGCTGGCTGGCTGGCTACTGGCTGCCCTATAGTGTAGCAATAGCAGATTGTGTGTGGAAGTTATTTATTTCTATTTGCTTGATTTTTTCTCCGTTTTTGTTTTGGTTTTTTGTTGGTTTGTAACTTTTTGCAACACTTCTTTTTAGTAGAAATGTCCTTTAGTCAATTTTGCAGTCTCCATTTCGGATCTGTGTTTTTCTTTTTTTCCCATTTGAGCTGGTTTTTTTTTGGAAGGAGTAAGTGTTTTTATCTCTTAAATTGAAAATAAGTAGGAAAAGTAAGACTAGCAATTCAAAGAGTCCTCGTCGTCGTTGTTGTCGGTCCTTTTGACAACAGTCAAAGGAACCCAATTTTCCAATTTCGAATAGGAACACACATGCATATAAACTTATATGATTCAAAATTGAAAAGAGAAAGAGAGAAAAAAAATGCTTTTCGTAAGAGGTACGACTCGTACTACTTGTATCCGACCAAAGTTCGGAACAAATTTGGTTGTGTCGTTTGTTTGGAGATGACTTTACAATAAACTTCCTCTTCGGTTATAGTTTTCTAAAATAGCCGGCGGTTAAATTGACAAGGACATTTTGATGGTGAGCGGGAACATTAGGACATATAGGAGAACCAAAACCGAGTTTAACAGGACAGGACACTACTATTCGTACTGTAAAGTCAAAAGTTTTTCGATTCTTTTCGTGCGGCATGATGGCGGTTTCGAAGTAAATGACGGAAATATCCTGTATACACAAAGAACCGGAAGCCTGTGTACCAGTATAACTACGACCAGAAGTCAGTACTTTCAGAATCTCCCTCCAATTGCAAGAGATACTGCATTGAGGGGTTGTCTAGAATCGGGTAGGGTAGGTGGGCACTTTGGTGTTCGTCTGCATGTCCTGTGCATGCATGATGCCGAGGTGAGATGCCAACCAAATTAATTGTGGCTTACATGTTGAAGACAAATATTAACTTTTGGTTTTAGTGCGGTTTTAATTTTATGGGAATTGTACATAAATTATTTTTGTTTATGTAGTTAGTGTGAGTGTGATGGGCTACATACATAGTACGAGCGGCTGTAGGTGCTGTGAATGAGTTTGCTTATGAAAATGAATTGGTAAAGGGCGGCCAGGTTATTTTGTTGGTGTTGATAGTGCTGGTGGTTATTTTGTGGTCTCAGTGCAGTTACACAGAGGAAAATATGTTTGAACTTCATATTCGGGCAAAAGTAAATATTATGGATATGTGTTTGCTGAAAAAGAAGGCGTGTATCTAGGGGACCTTATAGGCTTTGTGTGCGATTAATTAAATCCTTTTTTACTAGGAAAACTTGAAGCTAAGTTTGTCTTACTTATTATTGGTGGGTTTTAACGAGTTTGTGTTGAAGAATGTTTTTTTGTTTTGTGTAAACGGGGATAAGTAGGTTTAGGCGTTCCTTGGTGTAATTACCTTCATGATATCTAAAATTAGTATAAATTTGTGGTATTAGAGGGAAATGGTGGAGTTTATTTTTAATAAAAAAAAGTAAAAGGATGGTATGCCACAGGTTGAAAACGAAATCGCTTTCATAACAATATATTAAGTGTACACAAATACCTGTTCTTACAAATGTTTAAACAAATGTATGTTGACAATTCTTATAACACTAGCATATTTAGTATCTTTCTTTTTTTGTTTTAATTGTCGGAACAGAATACCCCCTTGATCAAAAAGTCACACGGAATAACCACCGTGTGGCGTTCCCATTATTCCGATTTGAGTTCTGTTTTTTTTTTTTGTTAAGTTGGTAAATCTCTTGTTGACATTCCCTCTAAATCTCAGCGTCATAGCTTGACATTTGCAAAAGTTACTTTGCCAAGAGTACATCTATCTATGTGCGTGTTGGCGATTTTTTACAATTTTAGAAATGGATTTAAATTTGCAACAACGAACTTGTATTCAATTTTGCGTAAAAAACGGATTTATTGGTGCGCGAACGTTGGAAATGTTGGAAAGTGTTTCGACAACGATTCTCGAAAAAAAACGGTCGTTTACCAGTGGCACGAGCGGTTCAAAAGTGGTCGTGAGTCAATCGAAGATGACGAACGCAGTGGCAGATCATTGACCTCGAAAACCGACGAAAACATTGATGAAGTAAAAGAAATGTTGGTCAATAACAGCAAATTAACCATCAGAGAGATAGCGGAGGACTTGAACATGGGTCCGTCCAAGACATTTTTGTTAATGATTTGGGTTTCCGTCGTGTAGCAGCAAAGTTGGTACCAAAAGACCTCAATTTCATGCAAAAAAGAGACCCTGTTGACGTCGCAAAAGAGATGATTTACGAGACTGAATCCGATCCCACATTCATCAAAAGGATTTATTACTGGAGACGTGACGTGGGTTTATGAGTACGACATGCGATCCAGACATCAGGCAAGTGAATAGCGTTCACCAAATGAGCCGAGACCAAAAAAAATCACGTCGTTTTTAGTCAAAAAAAGAAGGCAATGCTCACGGTTTTCATGGATTACAACGGTGTAGTGTATCATGAATTTTTGCCAGAAGGCTAGACAGTAAACAAAGAGTACTCGTATTACGAGGGCGGGTCAATAAGTCCGCTCTATACACTTTGTCCAACGCTTCTCCAATTTTTTTATCCCTTCCAAAAAAAATGATTTGTCGAGGTCCTCAAAATGACGAGATGACTTCATCATTGGAGTCAAATCTTTTTCCACCAAGCCATTTCTTCAGGTTTGGGAACAAGAAGTAGTCGCTCGGAGCCAAATCTGGAGAATAGGGTGGATGAGGGAGCAATTCATAGCCCAATTCATGGATTTTTGCCATGGCAACTGCACATGTGTGCACCCTTGCATTGTCTTGGTGGAATAGAACTTTTTTTTTGGCCAAATGAGGTCGTTTTTTTTTCAAATCGTCATTGAATCGGTCCAATAAGTTGGCATAATATTCCCCATTGATTGTTCTTCCCTTTTGAAGGTAGTCAATGTGGATTATCCCGCGTGCATCCCAAAAAACAGTCGCCATAACTTTATTGGCTGAAAAACCCACCTTGGCCTTCTTTGGCGCCGATTCACCCTTAGAAACCCACTGTTTTGACTGTTGTTTGTTCTCTGGTGTGTTGTGATGGATCCATGTTTCGTCCACGGTTACAAAACGGCGCAAAAACTCCTCCATATTGCGATTAAACAACGCCAAACCTTCCTGTGAAGTTGTTACACGATTGCGTTTGTGGTCGACTGTGAGCAAACGCGGCACCCATCTTGCGGAAAGCTTTCTCATGCCCAAGTGATCATTCAAAATTGAAACCACTGAGCCATGCGAGATCCCTACGGCTTCCACAATCTCTCGCACTTTCAATCTTCGGTCGGCCAACACCATATCGTGAATTTTTTCGATTGTTTCGGGTGTAGAGACCTCAACTGGGCATCCAGGACGTTCGGCATCTTCAGTGCTTGTACGGCCACAACGAAATTCAGTAAACCACTTTTTTACCATTGAAATCGATGGTGCAGAGTCCCCATAGTATTTATCAAGCTTAGCCTTGGTCTCGGTAATGGTTTTTTTTCGCAAGAAATAATGCTTAATAAGCACACGAAATTTACTTTTTTCCATTTTCTCCTCAAATTAGTGAGTAGTCTGATAAAAATAGCTGTCAAACACAAACTAACTGACACAGCAAGTTTAAATTTTGACAGGAGTCAACTGACAGATGCCTGTTGACAGGAGCAGTGTTGCTGTTTCAGTAAAGAGGTCAGAAATTCAATAAGTCACGGACTTATTGACCCGGACTCATTTGGGCGTTATGAGACGCTTACGTGAATTGTGGGCAGAAAACTCGTGGATTTTGCACCATGATAACGCACCGTCGCACAGTGCCATCATTATTCGTAATTTTTTGACGAAAAATGCAACAAATACCATCCAACAGCCACCTATTTCACCTGATTTGGCTCTCTGTAACTTCTTTCTGTTCAATCGAGTCAAAAAACAACTACGGGGAACGCGTTTCAGCAGCCGAGGGGAAGTAATGGAAAAATCGCACGGAAGCACTGATGGACATATCGAAAACCGAATATAAAAAATGTTTCGAGGACTGGATCAAGCGCTGGCATAAGTGTGTTGCAGTCGATGGGGATTACTTTTAAGGGGACTACATAGATTTAGATGAACAAACCGGGAACTTTTTGATCAAGGTGGTACAATCTCTCACTCATTTTATGAAAGATGTGTACATATTTACTAAAGTGCTTACAATATCAGCATCCACCACATCAGGTAGACTTTCACAAAGGAAGTGCTCCCAGGTGCCAACATCACTCTCGTAGAAACGAGACTCTAGGAAATGAGGGTCAAGGCAAATAAGTATTGCTGCGTTCAGACGCTAGGAGGAAGTCTATAGTGTCTCCAACGAAGGGATAAGAGCAAATGACCTGTTTAAAGACGCCTGGAAGCAAATTTGTTTGGTTTGTTTGTAAGCTGGTGAGACATGTGATCTAATGCTGTGTTCATTAGACAAGCAAATGACAATGGAAGCCCTAACTCAGGATACACATAAATTCAACGCATATTCAGGTCCTAAAAAATCCTCCTCTAACTGTTCTAAGATCCAGGAATCTGTGAATTCAGTATTTCAGCTGAGTCGAAATTAGCTTGATGGTGTTTCTCACGTTTTAAGAAGATAGGCGTATACTATACATAATGTTATAGTATTGCCTATCGAATCATGTCTAGTGAGAATCTGTTCCAAAGCGTACAGGTGTGTTCAGAAAATAACAGGAAATTTTAAATTTCGCGGGTTTGGAAAGTCCGTTTGTGAAATTTTTTTTGTATTGTAAACATGTCCCTGAGGTATGATAAAATTTTCAGCTGTATTCATTGTTTACTTTGTCTGTGGCAGCCGCTAAGGTTAGACGTGTTTTTATGAGCTCTGCGATTTTCGTTTGTTAAAAGAAATGGATCAAAGAATTTGGGTAATTTTGCGTAAAAAGTGAAATAAAGTGTAACAAAGTGTGTGAAATATTAACAAAGACCTATGGTGAGTCTGCTATGAGTAAAACAAGAGTTCAAGAGTAGTACAAGCGTTTCCAAGATGGCCGTGAAAATGTTGAACATTACAAACGGGGCCCCAGCACATCAACAACCGATGAAAACGTGGAAAAAGTGAAAGAAACGGTTATGAACGATCGCCGAATAACAATCAAAGAAGTCGCTGATAACGTTGGCATATTGATTGGCTCATGCCATGAAATTTTTTCGAATGTTGTTGGTTTGAAACGCGTGGCAGCAAAATTTGTTCCAAAATTGCTGAACATTGAACGTATACAGCTCTAAATGAAATCAATGATTGGTGCTCTAGAAATTTTCTTATAGTCAATCGTCTACAAACCTGATAGAGAAAGCTGACGGTTTTTACTCAAATACTGCTAAAAGGCGCCACTTTACTTTTTTCCAGGGAAATTAAGTATTTCGATGGGTTAAACATGTCCCATCGGACTAAACAAAAACCGATTTGTCGTGATTGCATAGAGTCATTCATTAGCTTGCCTGGCTTCTCTTTAAATAACTCGATGAAACACAATCCTTTTGAATCTCATTTAATGCTTTCTAAAAACTATCCTAAAAACTAACTTTATTTAAACACCGTTAAAGAGGCTGGTATTTCTTCTAAAAATAAAGTCCTACACGAAGTTTCTACCATTAGTACGAACAGCGCAATTTGCGTTAACATGGGTCAGGGTACACCAAAGTAAGACTTTTCTGAAATCCTCGATAAATGATGTCAACATTGGAGATAGACCCTTACTGTAGAACGATTTTTTTTCTAGAATATGGCCAGGAATCATTTTCCAAATTATCGTCAATGAATTAGGGGACATCCTAAAAATAAGAGGTGTTTGGTGTCATTCGGAAGCTTTGATGTTTCGCACGCCGACTGTTATTTGACTTGAGGTTAGTTCGAAAATATGAAGTAGAGGACTTACTTTGTCCAGTGTCTGAATCGGGAAAGGTATGAAGTCCATTTTTTTAAAAATGATTCCAACCTTTATCAAACGTGTGGCGATGGTCTCTTCTTGTCTTAATGGCAATGAGTTCTATTGTTAAAAACAGATTTAATATGGGAAATATTTGTGTACGCCCTCAGTGCTGCACTGTATCATTAAACTAGTTAGGAACTAGGGTCTGTCTGGATTTTAAATCACAATTAGAGCACGAGAAATAGCAAAGGCTCTGTAGAAAGCTTCCTAGTATCTGTAATCAATGTTGTTGAAAGGGGGTATCAAGCCGACGCTGTTTATATGGACTTAAGTAAAGCCTTTGATTCTAGGAACCATGTGTTACTTAAAAAGAAGCTAGAAAGATTTGGATTCCATTCAGCAATACTGAAGCGCATTTCCTAATTTGTAATTGGTGGGTTTCAGATGGTCTGCCTCCATAAATATTATTTAAGGTTAATCTCGTCGATTTCTGGGGTTCCACAAGGGAATCATCTTGGGCCACTCCTTTTCATTATATTTATTGATGATATTGTTCAATATTTCAAATTTTGTCACTGCCTAATGTATGCGGATGATCACAAAACATTTGCTGGAATCAAATTCTTAGAAGATTGTATTAAAATTCAGTGGGACCTTAATAATTTATCTGTTTGGTGCATTAATAATTGTTTATAATCAAATCTATTAAAAATGCTCTACCATATCTTTTACAAGATCCCATGTACAATGTTCGTTTAATTATAGTATTGAAGACATGCCCTTAGTGAACCTTAATAAAGGTTAGCAAAATTAAGGATCTTGATGTCTATATTGATACAAAACTAACCTCTGTTTTTCATGTCGAACACATATTTGCGAAGGCTAGTTTACTAGTAGGTCTGTTCTTGAATACGCAGACGTTGTTTGAGATCCAAACTATCTGACATATTTGGATCATATGGAAAGGAGGCGAAGCCGCTTTATATAATTTATATTCATCCTATAGAGCACTTAGTGCAAGAAGACAGGCTCATAGCATCTTGTTTGTTCGAGACGTTTTGTGTTCCCTTATAAACAGCCGTACACTTTTATCTTTGTTGGCAATTTATGATCCGGAAAGGGTGTTAACGGTCCGTCGCATATTTTACCAAATGGGGCATGGTCAAAATGAACCAATTTCAAGATCACCAAATTGTTTTAATTTAATTAAGTATAAGGCATTTGGATCTTCACATTAACATTTCTTAAATTATTGTTTTTAAATTCTGCTACCATTATTTGTATTTTACAATTATATATTCGTATTCTGTCTGCTAGGCTTGTTGATGAAATAAAATAAATAAATGAACCTACTTTAGGGCTTTCATTTAGAAGTGGGAAAATCTATTCTAAGGGGAGCTCAAGTGTATGCTCTCCGATATTTCTAAAAAGTAAGTGGCATTTTGAGGGTTGCTTAGAAGAAGGAGGATGTTAAACCACCTCCTGCGATGCTATACCCTGATGTAATGGATGCTGCCATTGCAAGCACTTTATCGCTAAAATACAGAAGAATAGCACAAAAACTAGCTTCTTTTCTAACCGCTCTTTTTCGAAGAAATTTTTAAATCAATTTTCATTTAACTTGCCATTAAACATGTTTCAGTTCGATTAACAGGGCTTAACATTAAGCTTTTATTAGAAGCAGCATTATTTACTCTTGTTCCCTACCATATTTACATAACTGATAGTTTTTGGAAAAGAAAAATGTTAGAGCTCAAAATGCTCTGGGGAAATCGGTATGGCATTCAGAATTTTAATACCTTCTATTAAAATTACCATAGTAGACTTTCTGGAGCACTAGTTTTTGTTTCGAAATCCGCCGTTATTTGATGACTGTGCTAGTCAGAATGTGAAGATTTAGAAGATCCAAATCGATCCAATATTTAAAAAAAAAAGTTTAAGAAGAGAAAGACTTAATAATCAGTATCCCTGCCCTTTAAGAAATATAGTCATTGGCTCTTGCGAAACCATATGTCAATGGTCAAATAGCTCGTTGTTACCAGTTACTAGTATATGAACCAAATTTCAAAAATTTGTTATAGGGTCTTGGGTGTTCATGTGGTTTATCTTACACCAGAAAAGTGTGACTTCATTCCGGATAGATAGTGAGACAGATGAATTTTGTGCTTGGCTCACGGCGGCGAATAATAGTTAAGTAATTTTAGCAGACCGATAGGTGGTTTTGTTACATCAAATTTTTGATTGCAATTATCAGAAAAAAATGAGGATCTCAGCAGACACTTAAGCTATAAGCCTTCTGTGGTGATTAGTATCGCATGTTTGAAAGTAGCAACAACGACACCAACGCGGAGATCATGCGAACAATGAGTCTATTTAATCGCTGCTTCTACGGGCTTAGAAAGCAATTGAGTAGCAAAGTTCTCTCTTGAACAACCAAAAAGACATTATACAAGACACTGATCATCTCAGTCCTTCTTTATGGTGCAAAAGATTGGACACTAACGAAAATGGATGAAAATGTTCTCGGCCGCTTTAAGAAAAAAGTAATTTTCGGAGACGCTTAACAGCGAACTATACGGACTATATTGATGTACAGTGATGCCGACTTGGTTACCTTCAGCGCTTGGACACCAGCATCCCGGCCCGGAAAGATTTCAACCCAAAGGGAAAATGCAGAGGAGGACGACCTCATCTTAGGTGGCACACACAAGTGGAAGGGGACCTCTACCAACTTCAAGTGAAGTCAGTGCCAATGTTTGTAGAAATATGATGTATCACTGGGCATCGGTATGAAACTGATCCATGGAACCGGAGATAAATTATAGCCAGATCTCATAAAAATCTGTGCTGAAATCTCATCTATCATTTATCGGTAGAAATTAATTCTTGCCTTTTCGAGTTGTAATTATTCCAGCCACAAGTTTTACTAAATTTAAAAGCTATACCAATTCATCAAAGAAACAGAACATTGAATCAGGATAGACCAACTATCCATTAACTCTGCCTGTCACACTATGAATCGAATTAAACTGCATTCTAATCGAATTAAAACATCCCACCACAGGCTGTAGCGCTAGTACTCGTAGTTGTAGCTGTGGTTTTATTTGTATTGTATATATCGATGGTTGATACCAAAATAACTTCACTTGTAATTGTATTAAAAATGAGTTTCTATCCACCCATCCGATATCAGAGGTTCCGATGACTTAATGATGACAAAAACACGGTATCCAGTACCACGAGAGCTGTAGAATAGGCTTTTCACCCAGAGGTAAAGTTGGTTTAATTGAATTAAAATCTCACCTCTGTAAGTGAATTGGAATAGCACAACCTGAACCCATCCATCTCTATATCGTTACTCGATGATGACATGGTATGCTTCGAGTATACTATAGTTGTTGTTAAACAGTTTTCTAAAAAGGATACCCCTACTAAGTATCGCAGCCATGGCTGTGGTCGTGATACACTTTGCCTGTACCATACACTGTATGCATTAGAAACTCTAATTTCATAGAACAAACTCAATTGAGTTATGATCTCGCAAAGTGGCTTTGTGTTGTGTATTCTGGCTGTCTCTGTTGTCCCTGGTGTTCCTGATGGTGGTGGTGGAATAGAGATAGGATACTTAAAAGTTTGTGGCATACCGCCTGTTTGCTTTAACAATAACAAACTCGTAAAAGGCCAATTTGCGGGTACGAAAATGTACTCAAACCCTTAGTCATAACTGAACATTGAACATGGGACAACTGAGCACACCCATGTTATTGAAGGGAGTACAAAAAAAAAATCTTTTAAAACTGCACCTTTAGTGTACATGACACTCCAACAATACGTTTGGGTATGAGTACTCATATTTGTACTTACCATATATTCGTGCAGCTGCATGTGGTAAAGAACATAACTCACACGGCTAATTCACTTAAAGTTTGAATTAAACTTAAATGGAACACTTACTATCAGAACACACCGACCCCACACAAGTCCTGATCAATGCTCAACCCACCTGTCTAAGAGTACTAGGCGATAGTGTTGATATACGGATAGGTGTTGCTGTTGGTTGGTATTGCCGTCTGTCTATCAAGGAAGTGCAGGAGGAATTTATTGTTTTTGTTATCGATATCAAGGATATTATACTGAAACTGAAATGAGGAGCAAGGATATCTACGACACTTGGTAGGGATAGGTACGAGTGCTTCGCGCGATGACAGCCGAATAAACAATCAGATATAACCGTTCAAGTGCTGAAAGTAATGGTGCTGGTGTTTCATGTGAGTTGTCGAGGAGTGGTGCATTGGAAGAGCGGAAAAGCATTTCATCCGCTTTATAGAATTGTGTTTGTACAATACAATAGATACGAAG
Organism: Volucella zonaria; assembly: GCA_963966105.1. Lineage (NCBI taxonomy): Eukaryota > Metazoa > Arthropoda > Insecta > Diptera > Syrphidae > Volucella > Volucella zonaria. Next base: position 165,663,747 of record OZ014532.1, read on the forward strand.
TATGATGGGCTTGAGGTGTGCAAGTATGAGCACATTCAACATGTGAACAGAACGGAACATAAAATGTCTATATTGCTGCGGCTGGGAAAAGCGACACTTCCGAAAGGTGTCGTCTCTCAGGATGTACGATGTCTGTGCCTATCTTCGATGTGCTTCTCTCTTACCTATGAAGGATGTGTTTTTTGTTTCAACTACCTTCACACTTTGTAGGTTTCCTATTAATTTAATTTAAGGAATGCGTCAAAGTGGGGGACTGTTTTTGTTCCACAAAAAGTTCTTCATCCTTATACAGTTGTTTGTATTGTACATATAAATAGACCCACACATGTATACATCTTTGTTTGGGATACGAAAAAAGTTTTCAAAAATACTGGGTGGTGTGGGGTGCTAATTGTTTCAATATTGGGCTGAGTTTGGCGAGAAAGCACAGAATGCCTGATTGTACCTATATAAAAAGGAAATTGAAATTCTCTTGAAGAATGAATGACGAAATGGTGATGGGGAACATTGTGATTATAGCTGACGCATGGCAAGGTTAAGAACCTTTCTTTCGAATAATGAAACCTTAAGAAGCGAAAACACATTTTAAAGGAAACCTTAAAGCAAATGAAAGAGATTGGCTGAAGAAATTTTAATTTAATTGGAGTTTTGAATAACGATCATCTAAGGAAGATGAACTGTGGTCGAATCTAACCAAGATAAGTTTTTCAACTATGTACATGTGTTTTGCTCTTCTAGTTTGATGTGCTATCAGTTTTCTGATTGATAGATCTAAAACAAAAAAACAACTCTTAGAAGAAATGATAGATCATAGCTTTCTGAACTCATGAATGAATTCGTGTTGAGCGTTGAATGATTCCGTATACGAGAACACAAATGAGATGAACGGATTAAGCCAAGAGTTATTTGCTCAAAGTTGAGAATTTGAGACGATATTGCTTCCTGTTATTGTTTTTTTTTACCAATTTTCATGTACACAATTAGATAGAAAAAAATAGTGGGAAAGCACTAAGCAGTTACGTATTGGACTTGAAAGATCGCCTGTGTACAGCCTGCTGAAGAATTTCAACAGAAAGGTAATCACACACTTCTAGATCCTAAAGTCAGATCTTTACTGAGTTCTTCAATTCTTCAATTCGAAAAAGAATGCCCAATTTTGAAGCTATCCACTTCGATTATGCTAAGGTTTTTATAGCTCTATTCCTACAACGCTCTGACCGGAATGCAACAAAGAAAGACATTATCTTACATGGCGCTCTTAAATGGAAAATGGTTTCAACTAACTTGGCGGCCGCATCTGGTTCAGGACAAATGGAAAGAACTGCTGATTACAGCCGACGTCCGCCCCGGCGTCATTAGATTAAGGCAACTTACAACAACAGTAGTTAAGCAACAGCTTCCATTACCAGGTTTGTTCAATTCAAAATTCGCCGATGATTACAGAAGCGCCTTTCTTCTGATATAATCGAGAAGAAAATGTCATAAAGATGGTGAAGTAATCGCATTGCATAAAGGATTTGGTTAAGTAGGAACTTAGTCTCGCATGCAGATTTCGGAAATCTCCATTCCAGAACCAATTCTGTTACATCTACTATTTTATGGGGCATCAAGTGGTGTTTATTTAACCATGAACTACAATTTTACTGAAAATCAATGAGTCTTTCTAATAAAATAAAATAATCCCTATGAAACGTAAGATATGGAACGAACTAATTTGACTGGGTTAGAGGTAACAGATTTTTGGATTGAAACATTTCTTATCATATTCCAAAAAGTGCGTTCCTCTTGGATCTAAAATTTCACCTAGTTTTAAGTTTTTTTTTTTTTTTAAATTTGCGCGCGCTCAAGTACCCCTAAAATGCTTGCACACAGCGCGGGCGAGGGAAAATCTGGGAGGATAGAGAGGTACCGGTGAACGTTAGTTTTAAATGTTTGAAGGTTATAATGACTAGGAAATAAAGAGGTAGGCAGGGCTTCCATAAGCGAGTTGTACGCCTTAGGAACGAATCACGATATTTTGGAGTAGTTCAGAAAGTGGATTTGAGGATATACTGCTGAGCATTCATAACGAAACGGGTGTTACGGGTGAAGGTTTGAAGGGGCGGAATTCTACTAGCGATTTCAATGTGAGCACTGGTGCTGAAAATAGCGTTAGAGTAAGTTAAGGCAGGAGACATTACGTTGGTGTTCAAGGGTGTCAGCTAACTGACTAATATTAGAATCACCTATGATCCTATCTAGCAGGTGCAAAGATGTTTCAGGGGCACCTAACCTTATGCCTTATACGAGTATATTGAGACCACATCACAGGGGGTAAAATATTTCGTACATCGCTTGAGGAAACCTAAACATTTCGCACTATTTTTAACGTCTTAGAATATGTGGTCATTCGAACGTAAATTGTCACTGACATCCCAAGAATTGAACATTCATGGATAATGGTTGAGTATTTAGATTTCGCTTTGACAGCAGGCAGCAGCAGTATTGAGTCTTGGAAGTTTAAATTCTACTCTGTTGATATATCGGAATTTAATGAGCTAAAAATACGCTGTGGTTCCCGTTCTACAGCCGAAGAGCAGGGACGAGAGTCCGGGAACGAATATGAAAAGCAGAGAGTATTGTCATCAGCAAACGAATGTATTGGGTTAGAAGCAGCAGACAAGAGATCATTATCGAAAATTAAAAAGAGTGTCGGAGACAGAACGGAGCTCTGGGGCACACCAGCATTTATTTTGAATGGCACGTTCCGAAAGGTAGTTTCTAGTACATTGGGGAAGAGAGTCATCGATCCCAAAAGCATGCATTTTCAACAAAAGAGCCTGATGCCAAACTTGCTTTCGTCAGATTGATGTACGCCTTGGTTCCACATTTCGGTGAGACATGCCATTATTGTGACGTGTAGGGACAATGCCATTAAATTCTTCATACAAAAATAATTCGTTTTCAAAATTAAACATGTTATTATTGTAGTTAACTATATTATTCACTATATATATGTATAGGTGATTAACATATACGTTATGGTGATTTATTTGCTGAAATGCACCATTAAGGTTAGGGGTAAAAAAAATAAAATCAAAACATCCTACAAACGTCGTTATCAAGGCAACTGAACTGTGTAAACTGTGTAAATAAACACAGTAAGCACTAGGCCAGTACAATTTCAAAATATCACGTTTCCGGAGAAATGCTGATTAAAAGCCTCTTGTGTGACACCAGAAAATTGTGAATTTTATACTCTAAATTCTCATAGATATTTTGGTTAGGTTAGGTTGCAGTGGCTGCAGGTTTACTTACGCCATGCAAGGTCTTTGCGGCACCACAGTTCTCACGCCTAACTCATGTGGTGTTGGCCTCCGTTTTGTGTGCTTCATTAATATTATTTTTTTAGAAGTATACTACGCTCTACCGTAATAGAGAATGGATTGTAGGCATCGTAAACAGTATCGAAAAATTTTGAAAAATCGATACAAAATGTATTTTTTATATCGAAGCAACTCTGGCTGATATCGAAGCAGACTTTGAGTTCGAAAGAAAAAAACCAAATCTTGCCCCATCTCGACTGATATCGTGTCGACCGGAGTCAGACTCATTGCGGATTGGCATTCCCGGTCTATAAAAGTGGTAAGACGATTTAGCCATCAAAGAAGTAAGAATATTTTCTAAACAAAAATAAAATACATAAACTTAGGTAGGTCTTCCTTTGAATGTCCGGGTAATAATGTCCGAGGGCTTTCCTATTCTTCTTATTAACACCCAAGTCAAAGGAAATGGTACGATTTATAAGGTATACAGGCAGAACAAATAAAGTACTTACATTACTTGTCATGTTTAAGTCTAAGGCGGTATTAAAAATAACAAGACGCACCGGAAATCAATGTTCACCGAGGATTTCGATGCAAGCAATTTGGGATTGCTCTACACTCCAAATAACTTAAGTTTAACAGACGAAGAAATATTGGCATATAAAATATAATCTCATCTTCTCTCCCATCTTCGAACGAAAAAAGTTCGTTAAGGTTTGTAAAATTAAAATTTTTGCTATTTTGGATATTTCGAAATGTTAAATTAAAAATGATGCTTATGTGACTGAATAATATTAACAATCAAAAATGCTCGTTAAGCTAATATTTTATGCATACACAAATCCAGTATCTATGCAGGCCGTTTGAACTGAAAAATTGTATTTCATCTCGAAAGGACATTGATTTAATAAATTTTGATTTCAAGACAGGGATATTCCAGGCAAAGATTGGTTCTTCTTTCTACTTTAGCGTCAATTGAAAGTCATCTTTCAGAAGTTTTGATGCCATTCTTAAATACAGTCTGTCATAGGTTAACTTTTTAAAGATAGTATTGTAAATGATACATGATGACTTTGCTTGAAATATGTTAAATTGACAGCCTAGATGATAAACCAGTATCTATTTCAGATCAAGATTTGATGATATGGTCCCGTTTTTATTATATCAGGATAAAACTTAGCATTTGAGAGAACTTCAAGACAACTTATGTATAATACATTAATGCTTCACTTTTCTATTCAGTCTGATGAAAGTGTTACTGATTTTGATGGAATCCATTATATTGTGTGCCCACAAATCTTAATATTTTATAACTGACCACGATTTGAAGTTTGTTGTTTTGAACAGTTCGAGAGATAGTAGTTTTCAACAAGTAAAATGACAAAATTGGTGTCGGAGCTTTCTTGGAAATACACTAGAAAACGTCTTCCGAGTGGTAATTGCTGATTGAGTTTTATGCGAAACCATGCCTTGATTTTGTAAGAGAAAATAACTAAAAAACAATACCAATACACTTGTTAGAAAGAAATAATTTTTTTTAAATTTATACAGTCCGAGCAATGAAAAATAATCGTTCTTGAAACAAGAGACGATGTATTATATTCAATCGCGAAAGCAGTAAACATTTTTTTCTAATTTGAATTTAGTAAAACTTTTGAAGATAATATGAATGTCACATACTGATATTTGAAACAAAAATGGTTCAGCAAGACTTTGATCATGTTGAAAAGAGTTGGACACGATTTTCCAGTGTGACAGGTGAAGCAAGTATTCTACATACATACATGCACTGGCGAGTAAAACCGGTCGAATAATTGTAAAAATCCTCCGAGTGTTTTGTAATTTATTTATTTACATGACTTATTAAGTTTTCGATTGATGTAGTTAAATTTTTGATGTTTAAACAAGATAATAAAAAGCAAAATAATATTCCATTCAAATGACGGCAAAAATATTAAAAAAAAAATTTTTCATGCTCGCATCCGTCCAATTTCGCGCGTTCCATTTGTGGCTCCAAGAATCCATTTAGTCAACATTTACTAAAGAAAAGTCGGAACTTGGAAGACGTACGAAACTATCAGATGGGGATGCGCTATCAATTTAACATATGATTGTATGAAAAAAAGCATGGACCTCAAAGGGGGTCGCGAGAGCAATAAAGTAGGAAGTGAGCGAGTGGACTGCTAGGGGAGTACTTTGCAGAATTAGACTGGTGTCAGTTATTAAAAATAAAAAAAACACGCGTTGTTGAAGAAAAAATATTAAGGCTCGGTTGAAATTTTGAAAGCAAAACAAAACCTGAACCATAGAAGATTGGAAAGTGTAGTCTGGTCCGACGAAACGAAAATCAACCGATTCCAATAGATGGAAAGCAATATTATTGGCATCGCCCACATGACTTCTAAAACATCATATATCCAATTGATGAAATGCTGTTTCAGTAAGATGAGGATCCAAGACATACAGCCAAATTTGTAAAGAAATGGCTTCAGGAGCAGCAGTTTTAAACGATGCTTTGGCCGGTCCAAATTGAAAATTGAAAATTTGTGGGCAGTCTTGTTCAACTATGGTTTAGAGACAGACTGAATGGGAACGTATTTCCCACGTAACCATCGAAAAATTGGTAGAAAAAATTTCAAGAAAAGACCAAATAATGAAAGTCAGTAGTTAACTTGATTAAAACAAAAAGTGCAAAAGTGGACGAAGGCGAGCATTTCAATTTTGTTTTAATTTTTTGTTCCAGTTATTTGAACGAAATATTTTTTTGCTTATTTTATGTTGTGTAAATATCAGCCATTTAACTGAATCAAAGGAAATGATATAAATAAATGAATTACAAAAGATTTTGAGGATTTTTACAATTTACAATTACAATGCTCGCCACTGTATATTCTATAATACGAGTATATAGTATGACTTGTCATGCAATGTTTCGTCAATCCAGCAACTTGGGAAGTACTAAGCACTGTTTTCAATGCTTGCATATCTTAAAAATGGACCATTTATTGCATGTTATAGCTATAACTTACACTTCCGAGTTTAGGTTGAAGTCGCTTAATTTTGGAGAAACGTTAATATGGTGGAAGCAAGTTTAGTATAAACCTCCAAGATATGTGCCCTTTTTTATAAAGCCCTGAAAGTAGAAGTATTAGGGCACTAAGATAGAGTGATTTGGCAAATTAGACCATCCCATTAGTTCATAGGTCCTTGTTAATTGGAATAGAACAAATTTGAGATCACACAGACTGTCTGAAAACATGAACAACTGTAAAAAGGAATTGCGAGTCATTAACGAAATTTTAAATAGAGTGAAGCTTAACGTTGATATTGTTTTAAAGAGAGATAATTCAAGTGTAACTGAACCTCTAGAGATGGCTAACCTTTTCAATGATTATTTTGCTAACGTCACAAACACCATTCAGGACTTATCAATGCAAAATAACTCTTCATGTCAACGTGATAACACCATCAAATAGGAAAATCCGCAAATGCACAGTTTTTTTTTGAACATATCTTTGATTTTTGAACATTTTGAAATACATAACTTAAACTTATAGTCATCTTCATTTGATAGTAATATTATAAAAAATATAGTTTCTGATGTTTTGTATCTTATATACAACCTTAGTGTTGAGAAAGGAATTTTTCCAGATTCCAGTGGTACGAGTAATTCCACTTGATAAAGAGAGAGATACTACTATTTTGAATAATTACCGTCCAATTTCTCTTTTATCCGCTTTTTCTAAGATTTTTGGAAAAGGTATTACATCAAGAATGCTTTCTTTCCTAGAAAAAAATTAGTTTATTTTTAGTGATTTCCAGTTTGGTTTTAGAAGCGGAAAATCTACCGAGGATACTTTGTTGAAACTGTGCAGCGAAATTTATAATAGCTTAAATGATTCTCAAATTTTAGCTACTCTATTTATAGATATTGCAAAGGTTTTTGATACGGTAGATCGTAAGATGCTGCTTACTAAATTGTATAATTCAGGCTTCATAGGATCGATGCAAGTGTAGTTTGCTTCTTATCTATTTAACCGTAAACAAAGGGTAAAAATTGATAGTAGTTTGAGCTCACAGAATCTGATCAATAAAGGTCTTCCTCAAGGGTCCATTTTGGGGCCAATTTTATTCCAAATTTGCGTAAATTCCTTATTCATTCAATCTTTCAAATGCAAAATTACAGCTTTCGCCGACGATACTGCTCGAATAATAACCATCTCAATGTCTTAGCTGATATGAACTTTGATAAAGAAATAATCCGTAGATATATCATAAGCTAGTAATTAGTGATAAAACAAAGTTTATGCCATTTAACATTATGGGGTCAGTATCAGAAGATATGGTTTTGCAATATCACTCGCCTGGTTGTTTAAGGTTTCGTCTAGTTAATGTTTGTTCCCATGTTCAGCACATGTCCACTTATAATGAAAATGCCAACTATTCTAATGACTGTTTCATAGTAGAACGTGATGAATTAAATACTTAGGTATTATATTGGGTTCCAGGATGAGCTGGAAGGACCAATACAGTTGTTAGAAAGCTTTATCATTTTAGCCTCTACTGTAATCATTTTGTTTTAACACTAGTTTGCGATACTTTATTTAAATCTAAACTACGAGTACAATATGGAATATCGTACTGGGGTGGCACAAACTTCAATAAAATTGAACCTTTGTTAATCAAACAAAAACATGCCATTCTGATTATTTGCCGGGTTAATCGCAGAGCCCCAAGTTGTTGGAGTTGTTCAGAAATCTCAAAATTCTTCCTTTAAGACAACTTATACCTTTTCAAAGTCCTCAAAATATTTTTTCTTAAATCTGGGTATACTACTGCCAGACTATATGGTAACTATAAACTACGCGTTAATACCAGTAATTTTGTTGTGGTACCAAGAATCAATAAAACACTTTTTTTCTCCGTTTTGTAATGTAACTGCATGTCGCCTATTTAATTGTTTACTAGCTAGTCTTACAATAGATGGGAAAGAAAGGAATCAATCTTTTTTAAAAAAAAATATTCGAATATGGCTGTTTTCTTTCAATCATTGTGTAATAGAAAATCTGTTGAATTCAATAAGTTGATTAATAGTTCTTTTTGTTCTTATCTCTTATATTTTATTTTTATATTTTTTATCATTCACATCTCCTTGGACATATATATTTATCTTCAATTGTTAATCCCCATCTTCACATTCATTCTTTCGATTGTGTAAATTAATGGTGTATTCGCCGCTTGTCCTTCTGACAAAACAATGCTCCTAACTATTTTATGTAAAAACTCTTTTAATTATATTATCTTGAATTTAATGTATTGTAATATTTTCTACTGTTTTTACATGAAATAAAGTTGTATTATTATTATGTATACCCCTGTAGACACATATGGTATAAAATTTACTATAGGCTATTTGTACATATGGTTGTGTGAAACATGGAGTTTTTTTGCAATTAGTTACATGATATGTATCTTAGAAGTAAACATATAATTACAATTTCATTATCATATGGGTATAATTCAGTTTTGTGGCAATGGTAGTTCAGCTTAACTTTTGGCCTACCCGAACACCTTACAAGCAAAGATGTTGATTCTTTTCTTGATCTTTGTCAACTGATTATGGCTTGATAGCTTATAAAAATTTCCCCTATTTTAAGCAATACATAGTGATTTTTTTTTGGAAATGCAAACCAGACCTATGAAAATGTGAGACCTTAAAGGAATTGAAATTAAATTAGTGAAGAAAGAAGTCATTGTGACGTTTTAGATCAAAATTCGTCTATTCTAATTAGTTGACTAAAAGACTTTATTTCTGTGATGAAATCGTCTTCCACTTTTAAGGTAAATATTGTTACAAAATTGAATGGTATCAAATTTTTTTTTTTACGGAATCTTAATTCCGAACAATAAAATAAAGCCAGGGTGTAAGCGAAACCATATAAATTACAGTGAAACCACCCATCGCCTCCATCTCTCAAAGTTTATTTGTTTTTTTTTTTATTTATGTGAAAAATGTCATTCTCGGTAATTGGGAGAATTTTCGAAATAATACTAAAGTTATACATAGATATATACAGTATCCGATTAAATAACTCAACCTTGACCAAAAATATACAAACAATAATGCCCCCACACATTAAAGAGCGTATTTGTCCGGACAATAATTAGTTCAATAATGCGAAGCATCGAAGCATATGGATGACGATTAAGGCGGAACGTGGGACTTCAACCAACAATCCATACAAATTTATCTACTAAAATTGACAGGCTTCTAACAAAATAACTCAGTTTTATTTCAAATATTATACTTACATATTCGAATATATTAATTCTTATCATAAATAATTGCAAAAAACAAAAGAAAGAGAAAAATCGTACTTACCCTTTTTTCTTGGGATTTTCCAGACGGATCCGAGTTTTTTTTTTTTTCTCCAGTGCAAATAAACAAACCACCACCCTGTTTTTGAAACTAAGACAAAACAAAAAAAAATAGCAGCCACCAAGCATTCACTCTTTCATTTAGAAAATTACCCCCTTCTTGTGGCGAATCACAACAACAATTGTAGGTAAAGTAGTACTTGTAGCTTATATCCAACGTTTTAAATGTTATTCACTACACAAAATTGCATAACGTGTCATTTGCGAGTAGAAAGATACGAGCACGAGCATTCGAAAACAGAATTTCATAAATCGAAAAAAAAAAAAAAATCTAATCGAACGCGAAACAGCTTTATTCTCCATGTGGGTGTGTGAAATAGAAAAATAAATATAAAATAGAACAGAAAAAAAAGTAACGCGCGCTAACATCACGGAATTGAATTATCGGCGAGTAAACGTAATTATCTAATCACCGCTTCGAAAACGACATAGAATGGCGTTTTTTCTCCACAAACTATTATCAAATCCAAATCTGCTACAGAACCATCTTTTCATCTCGCCCGATGTTGGCTTTCGTTCGGTCCGGAAATTGCTTTTGCTTCAGCACGACCATCAGGACGGTGGTAGGTAGACAAACGATGGTAAGGAATTTCAGTATCACTCTTCGATTTCGAAAACACAAAAGTCTAAAACAAATCTGGCCCTGGACGGACCAGAGACTAGACTGGAAAAAAAAAAAAGAATTTACAACTCTCGCGTAGATTTGAAAATGGTTTGAGTTCAACGAACGACAAACTGCGAATGACACAACCTCTGCACTCGATCAAAAACGAAAACCTCGAAGTGTAGATAAAACGTTTTCAACCCCCAAAAAACCGATGAAGTGGCTATAACTAAGACTATGGCTATGATTGTGGGCTTTGGCTTTGGCTTTGGCCGTTGCTGTTGCTGTTGCTGTTACAGTTACTGAGACTGTGACTGTGAGTTGTGAGATGCCTCGTTTTTGCGCACAGCGATAGTAGCAACGGCGCGCAGCGCTATCCAATGAGCATGACATAGAATGTGGATGTGACAGTTCATCCGTGAAAGGACAGCAGTGAGGTTTTTTCGGGTGCTCGTGCTGGGTACTACTACTCTCCGATCTAATCGTACTCTACTTGTTTCAGTGCACCCAGTTAAAACCATGAGTTTTGGGGAGAGTTTTCATGGAAATTTCATCGAGATGGACTGTGCGACAAAATACAAAATACAAAATACCAAACACAAAACACTTTCAAACCGAAGACATGCTAAAAGTCCGAAAACAGTAGAAGAAAGGGGTTAAGGATTGGATTGGATGTTGATACAAATATGTATATTGAAGGTGAGGTGAAGTTGGATGGGCTTGAGTATGGTGGTGGATTAGAAATATCTTTGTTTAGCCTTCCCCCGTGATTTTGCTTTGGTTCACTTGTAAAGAAAACCACTCTATCGGATGATGAGCACATTGAAAATCAGTCAAAGCAGGCGTTTTGAAGTGCTCCGCTGGGTGGAAGAGTTGAGTTGGTGAGCAATGGTCGAGTCGGGGCTGAAGGGATTGGGAGAACAATTTACACTTCTGAACAGTTAGTAGTGCCGGAAATGTCCAACCTATATTTGAATGTGCACTGAGTATGTGTATGGGACCGGAAGTTTTCATTTTTTTTTTCCTTTTAATAATACACACTATATAGTGGAACTGAGGCTTTTGTTTAGATGTTACTGTGGTGAGCGCACCCGATCGTCACGTGGTGACGTAGCTGGTGGGTGCGATATTTGATGATCTGGCGGTGCCGTCGCAGGTCAATGCATATACGTATTTATATACGCACCTATGCAGTGAGTACAATAATTTATTTTATTGTTGTGTTTGTATTGTGAGTTATTGTTATTTTAAGAATCAACATTTTTGCGATTTCCACTCTGTGAGGTAAGGTGTAAGCATCTAAGTTGGTACCTTTCTTAGATAGCAAAATGTTAACAGATTTGTTTTAAAACCCCTTCAATGTATCTTCGAAATTAGAGTACATGAATTAAACGTATTGGAAAGAAGTGGGCTTAATTTATATGGCCAGAGTTTTATTAGACTCAATTTTGACCGTGCCTCCATAACTGCCGATTGGAGCTCTCCAACCCGCTGGACTTTGACTGACGAATTAAATCCCAGGCGTTCTCATTTGGATTCGGACCTGGCGAGCTAGCTCTTCAATTGAGTTACTTAACGTTATGCCTACCAATTGAGTTACTGGGGGGCTTACCTTCGAAGAAAATTGATACTTGCACTCAAGGAAATATCGCTGTTCTTTTCTCAAGTTTCCCTAATAGGTAGTAAGACAAACTGGTCCATAGAGATTAAATGTCTTTTCATCGGCAAAAGTGTCTTTGACATGAAAGCCAATGAAAATGGTAATCGCTATGGAATAACGATTTAACACCGATATGTCCGCTCATTTCTATCAAAACAGCGCTTTAAAACATATTCAAAGACTGTGGTTGTATTGATGAAAAGCTCGCAATGTTTTTCTGGTTACAGAACTCAGACAATGGTCGGTTTTACTGAAATTTCTCAGTCTTCGAACAAAGCTGAGTAAATTTAATTATAAATCCTTACAGCACCAACCACAGATCACATCACAGTTGAATACTGGCAGCCTTATGCGAGTATTGGCCATATAGTCACAGATATAGTGCTCCGCGGTTTCATTATCATTCTCTAAGCAAGCATCGCAACAAAAGCGTAGTGCCCTGTAACGACGCCTGTTAAAAGTCTACATTCTCTCCAACTGAGGGACAGCAGGAAAGTCGGTAATTATCTAAAGATATCGAAAAGCATTCGTTTAGTTTGCCCGCATTGTGAGGAGTCATGTTTTTTGCAAGCAGTCCTAACACAGGTTCGGGTCCTGACAAACTCCCTTTGTATTCTTGAACTGGCTTGGAAGTAGTGACAGGGCTCAGCAAGACTATAGTCGCATCTTGGCTGTAGCTAAGGACACAGATACTCCTTGCCTTTCACAGATTCTGAACAAAAAAGTCCATTTCTGTCAGGACTGCGTATTTCTACTTGGAACACACACGTATATTATACAATTTAACGTTCGTTCGGGAATGTTAATGCCTAAGGAAAAGTCGACTTCGTATTTTTAGACCACCAGGACATCTAGTGGCATTGCATTAGATTCATTGCATCTTGGACAGCGGACGCATTTGCAAGATAGCTTTACGCACATGAAATTTGAGCATTCACTCCTTGCTTTTCAAGGAAGGAAGTCAGATTCATCTTTTCCGATAGTAAAGGCTACTCTTACTATTAGGCGGTCATTTGGTATGCATATCACTGTCAGTGAAGATTCTTTCAGAGTTGTAAGAAAGTGGCCTCACCCGTCACCTCAATCGATGACGCATACCAGATGTGTGTTGTTACTCAGCTCATTTGCAGCTTCAGTGATACGAGTTGGTTGTGAGCTGGTTCTGGTCAAGTTATCTGAGAAGTGAGTCTAAAACATTAGACAGAGACTTTTTGCTTGTGGGTTCCATCAAGTAAAAAGGGTGCTTTTTTAAGAGGTTCAGACTTTTTTGTTAAAATAAAACACAAAGAAATTGAGCTGACGACGATTTATTAAATTCGTTGGAAATATGTAGTATTTCCTACCATTCAATATTTGAAAATAATTTCGGGCATCTGTTCCATTTTTAGGTCCAATTTTCGGCCACTGTTTCGAGCGGTTGGGGGCGTATAACGCGTATTACCCGAATATTGCCAATCATTACTGGTTTATCGGCATAAATTACTGACTTGACGTAGCCCCACAGAAAATAATCAATTGGGGTCGAATCGCACCATCTTGGTTGCCAATTGACGGGTCCATTGCTTGAAATGACTTTATTTCCCAATCGTGTTTTAATAAATCGAGTTTTTCACTGGTGGTGGAGCACCATTTTATTGTAACCACAGTCCTTCCACATTGATGTCACGCAAATTTTGGAACAAATAATCGTTCGTCCTGCATTGTACCGGTGTCTATTGACAGAAATTTGTGCTCTGGTTTAATTTTTGAAGAAATTAGGACCGATGATGCCACCGCTGCATCGATAAACGGCATCTGATGCCATGAGGATTGAGGATTGTCCTCGTCTCAAATACGGCAAGTCTGCTTGTTTACGTAGTCGTTTATCCAGAAAGGAGGTGATGCTCACTGAACAAAATTTTATGATAAAAAACTGGGTCAACTACTGGTTGATTTAAAGCCCAATCAGAGAACACTCGAAGCAATCAATGATCACGGGGCTTTAGATCTGCACAAATTGGATCTTATATGCCTGGAGACCAAGATCTTTATGCAGAATTTCCCAGATAGTGGATGGACAAGTGCTTTATAAGTTTCGCGAACATAATTTCGATTTTGAAAACAATAATTTAAAATGTTTGTTGTGGCGTTAATCTTTCCACGGTGAAATGGAAAATTATACTGAAAATAAATAGGGCTGGTCAATTCAATATGATAACTGATTTGGCATTTAATCTCTATGGAAAAGTCTGACACTGCAAAAAAATACCATTACTGGTATCATCAAATGTTTCGGTCCTTTCGCAAGAGTTTTTAAAGAGGAGCTCTTCGACATTCAAATTAGCTTTGAACTACAATAACTAACTAGTTATCATTTCTTTAAGTGGCAAAGTATAACAATTCATCAGGGATAGATTAACATTGCAACAACGTTACTAAATCGTGGAATACTATTTTTTAAATTTCTGAATATTTCCGTCAATTTTATGGACTGAAAAATCACCCATCTGAAAGTGTTTTCGTTAAGTCGTAGCTGAATTTCGCAATTATTTAACGCTATCTCATATTAGGCCGACAAAAAGAATGAGACTAGTCCATTCCAGAGAAAATATTGCCACAGTCAAGGTGTTAATGCAGACCTGAATCTAAGGCTTATTCGTCCCCAACTTGGAATATTTTTCGAAAAATTTGGGAATTCGCCTCATCCTTACCAAGATTCAATTGGTACAAAAATCAAAGTCCTTGAATGCGTTGAAATAGATGAGCTCAAAACCAATGGCTAGATGATTCGGAATTTTATGAGAATTGAGGCTCTCTTTTGACTCAACGGATAAGTAAATAAGCAAAATTGGAGTGAGAATAATCTGCAAGTTATTCTTTTGGCACAATTCAACATATTAAGACTTATTATTTGGTGTGGTTTGTATGCTGGTGGCATCATCAATGGTGATCCATACAGAAAACGATCGACGAATATTTGTTTTCGAATTTACGTGACATCAATGTGGACGACATGTGGTTCCAGCAGAATGGAGATATTTGTCACTCTACTGTCAGCAATACTATCAATTTATTGAAATGAAAGTTTGATGAGAGAGCGACTTCAGGATTGGGACCTGTGTATTGACCCCCAGGATCTTGCCTTCTAACGCCGGTCGATTATTTTCTTTTGTTTTTGTGGGTAAACCAACAACGACTGAAGATATGTTAATACCGGTTCATTAAAAAATGCAACAGTTTTCTCTTGCTTTAGATCCAGTCCAATTTTTTATGGGCCAAGTTACTGATTGTTTTTGCTTTTACTGCAATGATACCTAGAAATTGGTCAGCATGGTACATGATTACTTACAGCAAGTTGAAATAATTCCTATTAATATGAACAAAGTGATGGCTTTAGCAAAGTAACATCAAATATCGCGTTTCTTGTACTTTCAAAATAGAAGAGATATCGCAACGTGCTCGAGATTGAATTTCTGTTGGATCTCTTTGGCAATCAATAAAGATTTAACTTATCTTATATGTATAACGTTGACACTGCAGCCTTCAAGGCCTTGACCTCTAATCATTGTATTTCTGGATAAAAGAAAATTACAAATTGTCAATTGTTTCTTGTTTCATCAATTAAAAGCTGCTGACATTTCTTGGCCAAGTAGAATTTCTCAAAGTAATTATGGACCAAAAACTCTACCAGATAAAGTCTATAGAAATCATTGCCTTCTATACTTGAAGAGAAGATCTTATCCAACCTCAATATGATAACAGACTAACATACTAAGTATTCGCAGTCATTTTGAGAATGAGATGACATGTCTAGGGAAAGTTTAAGGACATCCACACACAAGTGCCCTTAGAATAAGCCCTACAAAAGCTTAAGTCCTTTCTAAGTCTGATTTTGATTAAAATATCCAGCAAATTTCAAGTACACAAATCAGTTCTAAGGCTGATCGTGAGCGCCGAAGATTACATTCGGAAACTTAAAAATATCTGGCATGATTTCCTTTCAAACTTCGGTCTAACACTATAGAGAAATTTGACTGGCAGTTTGGTGATGCTTGCTATGAAGGGTTGCCAAATGGTTGTGGTAAACAGATTGAAGTATTTTCTTATTCATCTGAGACTACTTGGTCACTAGGCTACCTTTGAATTTGCATTTATTTGTGAAGAAATGCTTATACACTGTTAGATATGATATCTTATAAGCTTCATTATATTTTATTTGAGAGAGCGAAGACAGGAGACATATTCATAATATAACAAACAATATTTTAAAACCATCTGCTTAAGTTAATACAATATAAAGCAGAACGAAATTAAGAAAAAAGAATAAAAGTAATAATAATAATGTTATAGGTAGTAATAACACAAATGTTGAGGTTTGCGGTGTAAAGAAAAAAAGAAAAGGCAAAAAGAAAACTTGCTCTTAATCATGATAATACCAAAAATAGTAATATAAGTTATCGGGACAAAAATATGCGTATATTGCATATTTCTTCTATTTCTCTTATGAGACGCGGCAATGAATTCCTTAAAGGAATAGCATGGATAAAGAATTAGCCCTCAGATGTGAGGGAGCCATAGTGCGGATGAATGGGCATTCGAGAACTGTGTGAGGAGGCCGTTTTTAGAGGCAGTGAGGTTGATGGTTGACCAGGATATCTGACAGCAAAGTTAAAATGCGGAGGAAACTATCAAGCGTCATTCCGAGCAAATGTTTTGAAAAGTTTGGCACTCTGTCAAATCTTTGTAAGCCAAAAATGTAACGGATGGGTTTATTGAAAACAACATTTAACTTTCTTTTACTGACGGAGTCACAGTTGGAAAAAATTTCACAACTACGAATTAACGTAGGTGTGGCTAAGGTTTTCACCAGCTTCATACGTATTCAGATTTTTTTTTTTAAGAATTTAACACTCAAGTGGGTAGGAATACACTTATAATGCCTGAGCATGTGTTAAATTTTTTTTTTTAAATGGGATAGAGAGAAATAAAGATGTTTTGGCTTAGCGGTTATTTCGCTCCATGGGTGCCATCCAACATTTAATATGGAAACTAAATTCTTAGTGGAAATTGGCTTGATGTTGATTTCCAGTCAACCACTCGTCTTACTTGAATTTGGTTAACTGAAAAAAATGGATATGTCTTTCGGGCGAGGCTGGGATTCGAATACCGAACCTTTCGATTTGGAAGCTAGTCTACTAACACTTGAGCCACGGCCACCCACGGGTGGGTGTGAAAGATGCAGTTGCTCATAAGATCCTTAGGATGCCGTAAGTTTTCCCCACAATGCTGGTGATATGGTTACCCCAAGTGAGCTTACGATTCAATACAACACCAAGGCTTTTGACTGTTTCGATATAAACTATGGAGCATTGTTTAATACGAGAGGGGGAAAATGCGAAAGGTCGACTCTATTTTGCGAAACAACAAGTGACATAGATTTCTTTGGATTCAAAAAGAGCTCACTTTTTCGAGCCAAATTGGGAACATTTTCAAATTTTTCATTAATACAGCTAACGCAATGCATTTGTATGTCTCTTGTTTTTGCAATATTTTTTCAAAGATCTTTGATAAATAAGGCAATATTGAGATTGGTCTAAGTTCTTCGCCTTGGAGTTCTTAGCAATAGGCAAGAATTTTACTGTATTCATTGTTTCGGAAATATATCTGTTGTTAGGATGGCCTTAAAAATATATGTAATAAATGGTAGCAAAATTGGTAAAATCATTTTTAAAAACTGTGCATGTGTCTGATCGAGACCAATGACTTTTGACTTAACTGCTAGTATGTTTGCAACCACTTCTGTACTGTCTATTGCCCTAAAGGAAAAAGGGGGACTACAAGGTCTTCCGTATTTTGACAGTTGATAGCGGCCATATTGTTGAAACTATATCTGCCAAATTGGCTGTCATTTATTCAGTCTGTTTTGCCAAATCACCATGGATGGACATAGCGTTCAACAACACGTGCCAATGAGAAAATTGTTTCATTAAAATTGGTGTTCTGTTTGGGCAATGTTCCGCACGCTTCGCTCATTTTACGGTCGCCATAACCATCCTACCGAGAGGACTATTCGCAGTGTGGTGGGTGAATTTGAGTCCACGATAAACCAACTGACGTACGTCGACGAAACGCAAGATCTGCGGAAAACATCGCCGCTGTCCGTGAGAGTGTGCAGGAGAATCCGAGGCAGTCGATTTCGTGTCGTTCACAAGAACTCGACCTTTCGCAGACCACAACTTGGCAAATTTTGCATCATCACTTGTTCCTGCAAAATTCAACTGACCCAGGAGCTGAAGGTAAACAACAATAGACAACGATATGCGTTTGCTAAAAGAGCTCTGAAGCAGTTAGAAACTGACCCTAATTTTCATCGCAAAATTATCTCCACCGCCTAGGGCCATTTATTGATGAATGGGTACGCCAACAAATAAAATTGTCGAATTTGGGACTATACCAATTAACATGAGAATCAAGAGCGGCCAACGCATCCAGAAAAGTCACTGTTTATTGTGGATTTTGGGCTGGCGGCGTCATCGGTCCATATTTCTTTGAAAACATTGTTGGCCGGGCCATCACCGTCAACGGTGAGTGCTATAGGTCGTTGATCACCAACTTATTTTGGCCTGAATTGGATGATATGGACACCAACGACATGTGGTTTCAACAGGACGGTGCTACGTCTCATATTGGAAATTCTGCACGAGCGATTCGAGGGCATGGTAATCTTACGTGAAGGTGATGTGAACTGGCCACCGAGATCGTGCGATTTGACCCCGTTAGACTTTTTCTTGTGGAGTTTTTTGAAGTCGCAGGTCTATGCGAATAAGTCACAAGCCACTGCGGCCCTCAAAGCCAACATAACCCATGCCATTGGTCAAATTCAGCCTGATTTATGCGCCAGATTGGACATTTCGGATGCGCGCCACCCAGAGAACCCGCGGCGGACATTTAAACGATGTTATATTCCGTACATAATGGAATCGATAGGCCTTCCAAATGAATAAAAAATGTCGATGATATCTCACACACACTTTGTTTTATCCTTTAGGGAACCAGACTCAAATGGCTATCATTCGAAATATATAAGTTATTAACATCCGTCACTGGAGGAATCCATAAAGAAACAACTTTTTCATTGAGTGCGTCGCAGTCAATGTGATTTGCATAATTACTTCCTCCATTGGCGATTCCGATTTTTCGAAGTTTTTTCCATTGTTGACGCCTATTCATGGAAGGGTCAATGCGATTTGTTAATATCCTGGATTTTGCAGATCGTCATTACTACTAGATTCCTGACTGAACGGTATATATTAATTATGTTCGTCTAATCTAAAACGTGTCCATCGGTCATAATCTGCGTTGCGTTGTTGTATTAAAGAACGAATTTGAGGAGAACATCATGAGTTAATTTTGGGGACATAAGTTTTCCTGTTTAGTGAAATGCGCCTGTCATATAGTCCTTTTACATTTTTGTTGAGGAAGTCAATTTCTGTACTAGGCTTAGCTATTGTGTGCATACGGAAAATGACAACCTGACTCTAATTCTTTCCTATAGGCAGAAGCAAACATGTTAATTTTTGTTAACAGCCAACAATTTGTTTAAGCTCTGGGAAGGCTAACGAGAAGCTAATGCAGCTGGTAATGGATGGATTCGAGTTTTTAATGCGTTCACATAGTCTCAGGCAATTGAACTGCAAAATGAATGAGTTGCCAAGACTGGGAAAATGCATGACCTCGCCTATACTCAAAAAGGTTTACCCATCAATTGTACATGCCACCAGACGATGAGTCCTTCATGATATATGGTATGTTACAGTATATGTAAGTATTTCATTCCGGTATTAGATATGAAGAGAGCCGAGTAACTACGATCTATCAGAAAAAGAATCTTAGCGGCATAACTGGACACTCGATCGACTAATAATCTTGTCACCATGATGGAATTAAGCCGCGATATCTTAGGTAGTCGAACTTGACTTGATGTAATATACCTGCTGAGTTGAAATAGAGTTGGCTGGACTCTGCTGCACCTCGATACTTAGTGAAATTTTGATCACGAGTTTAGCAAAGAAATAAAAATTTGATGTGTGCATATTACTGATATTTATATCTTGGGCTGAGTTACACAAACGTAATTGATGATTTTTTTTGGTAATTTTCTTTTATATCTAGATAAACGATTTCAACTCAAGTTTTCACCAATGTAGTCGTAAGGACTTTCAACTTATTCTCAACTCAACTTTCCATCTATCCAATGTATACACATCAAATGAGAATGCCTTCCAATTACCTAACCTAATAAATCATCAGAAATTTGAGCTTGTTTGTCTTACTTTAAGGTCTTGTTATATTTTCTCCGTGACAAGGATTAAGATTCAAAACAGGAAATTAAATAACGTGCGATATATAAGAAAATCTAAATATGGTACTCGTATATGGTATGTTTCGAGGACAAAAATTACATCATGTGACTTCCATTTCGAACATCTACATACGTATGAATGTACATATTAGACTCCAGGCTAGTGCAAAAATCTTCATCCCTAAATTCCCCATAAGTAGTCCAGTATAAGTTTCTTTAAAACAAGACTAATTAACCTGATTGTACAGAAGTCGTGCTGATTTACATCCACTAAACTTCATTGCTGGCAAATGTAAATTGACGTAGGCATTTAAGGCTGCACCTTTCCAATATAGTCCAACAGATTGGCTTACCTCATAAAACTCAATCTCACTCACATAACTTTCCACTCACCCGCAGTGAGTGCCAATTAAATGCGAGAAAGTGTGCAATAAATCGATTTCCCATCGACGGACCCTGAAAGTAATAGGTTCACCTCCTGTTGCTGTTGCTGCTACTACTGCTATTACCATTGCTGCTGATGCCCCTGTCGGAATTCGTATCCGTGTTCGTATTCGTGTTAGTGTCTCCGTTTCTGTCCGGGTCCTCGTCGCGACTATCTCTCTACACCGCCACCTAGGTACTTGGGTTTCCATTTGCATACAAATACTAAACCCCACGAATAGTATGATGAGGATAAAAGTGAAAAAGAAAAAAAAAAATAGAAATCTCATCCAATTCTTCCTTGGACGGAATGCATGTACAAGTGTATACACAAGTTCTGTCCAATGAGGCAAAAACAAACAACACTACATGTGCCAGAGTAATTCTGCAACAACAGAAGCAACAACAATGATGTTGGCCGAATGAATGAAGTTTTCAACAAATCTTTTCCAATTTTCGAAATTTCTCTCGTTGAATCGTCCATATCGGCTCTGTAGCTCAGCACTAGCAATACCACTGCTTCTACTACCTCCATCTCCATCAACACCTCCCCCCAGCAGTACTCGGATAAAAAGGGTTGAAAGCAATCAGGCACGACGCAATGTGTATACATATTTTCCAACCCACACCTCCATAATGGGGCTGGAGATATAGAAGGCAATGCCTGGATGCCTTCGCTGTCCGATTGCTTCGCCTCGGTAGTCGGCCCCAGCCTCAGCCTCAGCCCTCTCTTATGCCACAGCCTCTGGATACAGCATTAGGCACAATTCATTGATAACCGATTGTTATGGAACCCAAATATTCACTGAACTGTAATGGAACGAATTAAACGGAGCAGTGCATTTCATATAGCAATACCAATACCAATACCAATAGCAACAGCAACAGCAACATCAACAGCATTGGAGAGAGAAAACTCTTGTATCGATGGACAGTAGTACAGTAGCAGCAGCAGTATGTTGTTGTCGTACAATGGGGTCTTGAGCATTCCAAGTTGGTCTCTGGATCTGTTCTACCACCCGCCCTGGGTAACCTGGCATGGACAACTGGTCAATATGAGTTGGGTTGGGCATCATGAGCAGCAATAGAAGTACGAGTATCCACTGAATTTGCAGTCTGCCGTGTTGGTGCTGACTGCTAAGGCTGCTCTGTGCACAGAATCGTATCATTGTGTCATTACGTGTCGCTTGGTGCTGCGAGATACGAGTAAAGTAATACAAAAAAGAACTGAGTCTATTGTATTGTCCAAGAGATGGATTCACTTTTAGAAAATTTTAGGAATTTTTGCTGGAGCTACAACTCGCATATGAACTTTACAAGAGGCGGAACTAGGCAAGAGGTGTTGTACGTGGATAGATAGGTGTCCAGTGGCCTATTTAAATCGAATGGTTTGAAAAGCATTTGTAAAAAAAAGCAAAGAGGGAAAATCATTTGACTTAGTAGAAAAGGTTTTGTACAGAATGAGCAACATTAATTGAGGGACAGAGTTTTGGTTTTTGTTTTGATCTAATTGTAAGCTTGGTTAATGGCAGTGAGGTGTTCCCTTTTATGTGATTTCGTCCTATTTTCGTTTCGGAGTGGAACAAAAATGCTCAATTATACTATTAACAGGAATATTGTTCCTGTTATTGTTTATTCTTAAGATTTCTGCTCGTAATACTCCGCTTTCTAAGATTTATAAAATATGTATTGGGTCTACAAGTAAGTTTCCAGCGTTTTTTTTCCAAAATTTTGAAGTTTTATTATGAAAACATAGTTACAATGCTTTATTCAAAGTATCGTCCATCGGAAGCTACAATTTTCCCCCATCTTTCTTGCAATTTATGAATTCCAGACCAAACAAATTTCTCGTCTTTCGAGCGCAAGAACGTATCGAGCCAATTTTTGATTTCCTCTACTGAGCTGAAGCGTATTCCCGTAAGAGCGTTCTGCATCGAACGAAACAAGTGGTAGTCAGATGGTGCCAAGTCTGGACTGTAAGGCGGGTGAAGCAGAATTTCTCATCCACTATTTCCCAAATAGTTTTTCACCGAAACCGCAACATGTGGCCGAGCGTTGTCGTAATAAAAATGACGGACCCATGCCTGATCTCATATTCTGGCCGTTTTTCTTTTAATGCCCGCTTCAAACGAATTAGTTGGGTTCGATATAATGGTCCTTTGATGGTTTCACCACTCGGAAGCAGTTCGTAGTATACGACACCCTTTTGATCCCACCATATGCAGAGCATTACCTTATTCACGTGAATATTTCGTTTCGGCGTCGATTGGGCGGGCTCGCCGGGCTTTGTATACGATTTTCTGCATTTAGGATTATCATAATAAATCCATTTCTCATCACCAGTGACAATACGATGCAAAAATGATTTATTTTTATATCGCTGCAGTAACATTTCGGACATGCAAAATCGCCGTTCGACGTCTCTTGGCTTCAATTCGTACGGCACACAGTTTCCAACCTTTTGAATGAATCCCAGTGCTTTTAGGCGCAGGGAAACGGCTTGTTGCGTGACGCCCAATGATGCAGCAAGTTCTTCTTGAATCTGACACGGATCCTCCTCGTCCAGTAAAGCGTCCAATTCCTCGTCTTCAAAACTTTTCGGCTTTCCGGAGCGATCTTTGTCTTCAACTCCAAAATCACCACTTTTGAACTGTTTGAACCACTAGCGGCACGTCGATTCACCAATACATTCCGCCCCATAAGTTTCCGAAAGCAAACGATAGGCCTCAGCCGCAATTTTCTTCATATTAAAGAATAAAAGCAGCGCTTCCCGCAAATGACGTTTATTTGGCTGGAAACTTGCCATGATTTTGCTCGATAAAATGTACGACACCGATAGAACTGCTCAAATATAACGCCGCAAAGTTGTTGACAGATACAAAACCTACAAATAAAACACATGGAGTCTGACATTTCTGCCCGGGATCCACTGGTAGCGCCATCTCTGACAAACGCTGGAAACTTACTTGTAGACCCAATATTTTGATATTAAAAAGAAATGAACTCTTTTATAAGGTGTGTAGTTTTTAGAGCTATACAAATTTAATATGAAATAAAACACTTGAAACTAACGTTAATGTATACGATATTAGCTTTGTTTAATAGATAATTTTATGCCATTAGTGTATAAATATGACACCGGGCAAATGCGCGCCGTGACTAGTCGAATGAAGCACAATCGTGAAGTCCAATTTTCGACAAATTTATCCAGCAACTGGGGCCGTATATCAGCAATAACACGGCGAATGTTGACTTTCAAATCGTCCAACGTCTCTGGGTTACCGGCATAGACTAGCAACTTCACATATCCCCTAAGAAAGTAATCTAAAGGTGTGAGATCATAGGTTCATGGAGGACAGTTCACAGGTCCATTACGCGAAATTATGCTCTCAGCTAATGTTTCCCGCAATAAATGGATGGTGTCGAGCGCCGTGTGGCATGTTGCGCCATCTTGTTGAAGCCAAAGCTCTGTCAAGTTAATGCCATCCAACTGAAGAACGAAGAACTCAGAAATCATGTTTCTAAAGCGCTCTCCATTGACGATAACATTCTGGCCGGCATCGTCCTTAAGTAAATATGGGTCGACGATTCCACCAGCCCATAAAGTGGGTGAATGTTTTCGGCCCATTCACCGAACCTAAGACGCTTATAATGGTCACGCGGTTTCAACTCTTGCAACTCTTGCATAAGCTGGATCTTATAAGCTTTTAAGTCCAGATCTTTCCGTAAAATCTTCCCCACAGTGGATGCGCATAGCTCCAATTGCTGTGTACGATGGCGAAACATTCGGTTTCTCCTCAACACTGCGCTTCGAAACGGTAATAACTTCTTTTGTTCGCACTGTTTGTCGTCTTTGGGGATGCGTAGTATCCAATAGAGTGTATGTGGTGCGAAAATGATTCTTCGTGTTCCGAATAACTTGCTCAGATGGACGATTATGTCGACCGTAAAATGGACGTAGCCCACGTTAAGTTTGGCGAAAGAAAGCATGATTTTTAAAATAAGTTTGCACAGTCTGCACGCGTTGTTCTAGCTTTAATTTATCTACTGTAAAATGGCAAATCGCAGTTACTACAAACCAACTTTCAGCTGTCAAATTAACAATCTGTAGAAACAGTGTTAGCAGTTTAAAAACGAAACTTCTAAAAAAAGCATCCTTTATAAATAAAGGAAGAGTTGTGGTGTTTTGATTATAAGCTTGGCATGAAGGAGTCCCAAAAACGAATCCGAACTTTTCCAACTCAGCTTCATACAACCGCTAATTAGGTATGTACAATTAATGTGTGAACATTGATCGTGAGCAAGGAGATCAACACCATTGCAGCTATCATAATCTCAAGTGAACCTTATCGGTGACTAGCCACAGAAATATGTGATAAATAACCAATTTAGGAAAGAATGTCATCTTCTTGTGGAAAATGAATTTCAACTTTTTCATTTAGTACGCGGTCTTCCAAAACGAGCTAGGAAATAGAGGCAAAACACTCAAAACACCAGAAAAAATATTGTCTTGAGTGCGTTGCATTGGGAATTCTTATTTTTAATCTGTGCTTTGTAGGCTGTGGGATTTCCTATATGAATTTCGTGTCTATGTATCACCATGAAATGTTCTTTTAATAGTGGTATAGCATCCGTGATATAGATCCTCAAGGTCTCATTCAAAATAGTTACCCAACAAAATTTTCGGTTTTAATAATTCCTGAGGCAACTTCTATGGAACTTTCGGAAGATAAGGCTAAAACAGCATGGATTGCTGAAAAAGCGGTCCGGCTGGACGGGAATAACTGAACTATCTTCGCAAGCAGAAGAACCCGTGTGGGAAGTATTAGCCTCACTTTAGTTGCAGGTTCGGATGGAATGATGAGCGCCAAACCCGCTCGGTTGTCAACAGAATTGATCTAACTAAAAATTATTGATATCTTGAAATGATAGTATCTCCTTTCTTATTTAGTGCTACGGCCTGTAAAAATTGTATTGATATTGCTTTTCTAACGAACCTAGTGAAAGCGAAGCAGGAGGGGTATTTGACGAGAAATAACGTAGAGAAGTGGAAATAAAGTCCTGCATATACTTTATTCCTGCAAGTGCCCGAACGTTTGCAGGATATTAAAATTCCGATCTTTTCAAACGTAGTTGAATAGAGATAAGATTAAGTCAGTCATTGTTTAAGCGCACTTGGCGCCTCATATATGTATGTATGTACATTTACCATAGAGGGAATAATTTTTTTTTTAAAGTCTAATGCTATTGTTTTTAAGTTTGAGTGTAGTCCTTTGAGTATGTACTACATAACTTACTACATTAGATTGGAATAGAAAAAATAATTTAATTATTACAGGAAGTTTTTAAAAATTAATAAAAATTGCATAACATTTATAAATTAATAATAAAATAATGTGTTTCGTGTTATTGGATTCTCCTACATTAAATGTCCGATTTTCGCTCAGTCGGAAATAAGAAGTTCTCGAGTGAACATCTATGGCAGAACGTTACATTTTTTTTTTATAAATTAAGGTGGTACGTGTGCTTGACGTGTGAGAATTTTAGGGTCCGTTACAAGTACCGTTATATTTTTTCTAGAAATTATTTACCATGCTGTCGGCAGTTCAATTTCGAACCCTCTCGGATGTAATTGAGGATGTAGACGGTACACGAACGCACTATACGATGTTGGTTTGGAAAGTTCCATTTGGGACATTTCAACCTCGAAAATGAAACACGTGGGAAGGCGACATCGTTAGTTGACGACGTTGTTTTAAGAGCAACCCAACGAAATCGGTGCGGAAGATTGCACAAAGCATGGGAGTATCCTCAATGACAATAAATCGACACCTCCCTCTCATAGGAAAGGTAAACAAACTCGATATGTGGGTACCCCACGAAATGAATGAATTCCAAAAACTACGGCGCTTGGAAATCTGCGCCTCGCTTACATTATGAAACCAAACTGAACACTTTTTGCACCGGATAGTCACCTTTGGTGAAAAGTGAATACTCTATGATAATCATAAAAGATCTGGGCAGTGGCGGATGCAGATGAAAAATCAAAACACACCAAGCCCGATTTTCACCCAAAAAAGGCTATAGTGACAATTTGGTTGACATCGAAAGGACCAATCCAATTTTTATTTCTTCAACCAGGAGAAACGATAAACGCTATCAAATATTGTGAGGAGGGTGAAATGCTACCTGCATTGATCAATAGGCACGGTCCGATCCTTTTGCAAGACAATGCTATACAATGTCACAAGTAACGGTGCAAAAATTGTTGCAGTTGGGATTTGAAGTTCCTCCGCATCCACTGGACTCTCCTGATATTTCCCCAAAGGATTACCATCTTTTCCGTAATCTGGATTCATTTTGCCGGCAGAAGGTCTACCGGAGCCGAGCGGAGGTCATAGCAGCCTTTGAAGATTTCATTACCTTAAAAAGTCAACACTTCTACGAAAAAGGAATATTTGACCTTGTATCACGTTGGAAGAATTTCATAGACGCCAACGGATCCTACTTTGATTGAATAAAAATTTACGGTAAAATAATATTGGCTTTTAAATTTTTACTATAAAATCAGACATTTCATGTGTTACAACCTAATATACTGCCGGATGTTTTTCGACCACCCCGTTTTTTCTTACGTTACACTAAGAACCAAATACTTTTAGGAAAACCAAATATATTTTGGCTAAAATTGTCTATCGACCTCTATAGGTCGTGCGCACAAAATAAAACAAACTTTCAGTTGATTTTAAATGTTTACGGTTTTTATTGCTTTAGGGGGATTTGGTGTTAAAATTATTAATCGTGGCGATGTATTCAGCATGTTCAAGAAGTGTACAGAACGAAAATTTTCAAAAAAGTTAGATTTTGTGGAGAAGGAACTAGTTAAGAGTTTCTCCGCAAGTTTTCACATATTAAATCGGAAATAAAAATTCGCAAACAAAATGCCGCAAACAGGATAGTACATTTTTTTTGAAGAAAAATCTCCAATTACCAGCATTTATCACCAACTCGTGTATCATTAATTTACATTCAAGCTTTGGTTTCTATTATAGAAAGCAATATGAAATTATTAGAACGAGTGATAAAAATTGGGTAGTTATAGTATCTTGTGTTACAAAAAGAAAAATGTCACTTACACTGAAGTGTTACTCCAGAATATACTCAACCATATACGAGGGTTGTCTGAAAAGTTGACCGCACAATGATACAAGACATTTTTTCTCAATTTTTTTTTATTTTTCTACATAGTCTCCTTGTAACTCTACACACTTCCTCCTGCGATGCTGCCATCTCTCTAACCCGTCAAAATAGTACTCGGCGTTTTTCTCTACAAAATAATTGTTCACGAAGGTGAATGCCTCCTCATTTGACGAAAATCTCTGTCCTCCGAGCGCAGTTTTTAGATGAAGGAACAAAAAGAAGTCGCTTGGGGCTAGATCTGGTGAATAAGGCGGATGGTCAAGCAGTTCAAACCGTAATTCATGGATTTTCGCCATGGCAACCGCTGAAGTGTAAGACGGCGCGTTGTCTTGGTGAAACAGGATTTTCTTTTTCTGCAAATGTGGCCGTTTTTCCGCAATTTCTGCCTTCAGCTTGGCAAGTAATGATGCGTAGTATGCTCCTGTAATGGTTTTTCCTTTTTGAAGATAATCGATTAAGATAACTCCTTTACTATCCCAAAAAACAGTCGACATCACTTTCCCAGCCGAAAAAAAAGTTTTTGCTTTTTTTGGAGCCGGTTCGCGCTTTACAGTCCACTGTTGTGACTGAATTTTTGTTTCGGGCGTATAATGGTGTATCCAGGTTTCATCTACAGTAATTAATCGGCGCCAAAACTCGGATTTATTGCGCCTAAACTGCGCCAACAGAGCATTTTAAATGCTCATTCGAGCACGTTTTTGGTCTACATAACGTAAGCAAAAGCGGCACCCAACGCGCGGATAGCTTTCTCATGCCTAAATCTTGATTTAATATGTAAAAAACACGTTCTTTGGACATTTTCATAACCTCTACTATTTCTCTCACTTTAATTCGGCGGTCGTCTAACACCATTTGGTGAACTTTAGCAATGTTATCGTCAGTGGTTGCAGTTTTTGGATGTCTCGAACGTTTATCATCTCCCAAGCTCTTACGGCCACGCTTAAATTCAGCTGCCCAAAATTTCACTGTGGTAAATGATGGTGCAGAGTCCCCATACACAGAGTCCAACTCATTTTTGATTTGCGTAGGCGTATTGCCTTTCAAAAACAAGAATTTAATAACAGCTCGATACCCAATTTTTTCCATTTTCACAAAAAACACTCACATCGACTTACTCAAACGACTGTCAAGTGAAAACTGCGCGTCCAAAATGAGGGAAACGTCGGTAAGTAACTGTCAAAAGAGCCACACATAGCATTCACTAGCTTTTATTGACGAGTGCCACTATCTTTAGGATGCGGTCGGAAACTTTTCAGCCAACCCTCGTGTTTAGAGGATATTTTGCAACACCTTCTCTCAGAAGAAAGGACGCCTTTTCTTAGAATCAATTTTTAAGTAGGAGTGTGATGGTTTGCAGCGGGTTGACTATAATCAAAAACTTGAAAACTGTGGCGAATCTGATGGCAACCTATTCCAATCGTCTCTAGTACTGCTCCAGTTGATTTGTCAGTGCAATAGAAAAGTGGTTTTGAAAAATTTGACTCCATCATCGCTACGATATTGCCGGCATAGGCTCAACCTATCCATCACGAGTGAAGATATAACATATTTTAATAAACATAATTTGATATTTGCAAGAGTTGTAATATCAACAGAAGATATCTCAATAAAATATATGTACTATGCTGTTCACCATGGTTGGCCTCTGAGATATTTGCAATGAAACTTCTAAAGATTTCAACAATCTAGCGCGTGTATGGTAAGATTCTTTAAATCAATACTTTATCTCATATAAAGTTACTGTAAAGACGTGGCAACTAAGGTCACAAGAAGATAGAAAACTTGAAATTCAAAATAAATTTAAAGCACAGCTTGGTCTGAATGTTGACGTACCAGAAGCTGGCTATGGTAACAACACAAGCAGGAGGTTCATTCAAAACGCGCAACGACCGCCATCGGGTGTTGTAGTTGTTTAAAATAGAGAGTAGAAAGTACCAATCTTATGAAGCTTACATTTGAAATTTGTTTAGTATTTGTTCGGCAGCCATCAATAGTGAACCCTCTCAAAGAGTTTTTAAATATGGAAAAAATTGGTCGTCGTTATGTGATTCAACGCTTTCATTTGAAAGGCCTCAATCCAACCAACATCAAAATGGCACAGAATTCTACTCTAGGGGAGTCTGCTCCTTCGTCTACAACAATAAAATATGGGGTGGCAGAGTTTAAGCCAGGGCGTACGAGTTACCAAGGCGAACATCGCAGTGGTCGACTAAATGAGGCGAGCTCACCAGAAATTTTGAAAAAAGTGCACAAAATGGTATTGGATGACCGTCGATTGAAAGTGCGTGAACTAGCAGATGTGGTATGCATTTCAAAAAGCGCTGTACATCGCATGTTGACTAAAAATTGGACATGCGCAAGATGGGTGCCGCGATTACTCACAACAGAACCAAAATAGCGTCGTGAGGATGTTTCAGTCACGTGTTTGGCGAAGTTTCACAGCAACAAAATCGAGTTTCTCACTTCACACGAGACGAAAGAACAGTCAAAACAATGGACTATTTTGGGGAGGATCGGCTCCAAAGAAGGCGAAAAGAGTTTCATCTGCAGGCAAGGTCATGGCGTCAGTTCTTTGGGATGCGTGTGGGATAAAATTCATTGATTATTTTCAGAAAGGAAAAAGAATCAACGGCGTGTATGATGCGAACTTATTGCATCATCGTTTGAGAGATGAAATCAAAAGAAAACGGCCGCGTTTGGCGAAAAAAAAAAGTTTTGTTTCATCAAGACAATGCACCAGTTCATCCATCATCGCGATAGCCAAAATCAATGAGTTAAAGTTCGAATTGCTTCCTCAGGCACCCTATTCGTCAGACTTAGCCCCCTCGGATTATTTTCTATTTCCGAATTTGAAAAAATGACTCGGTGGTAAAAGATTTGCCGACAATAAAGAGGTGGAGTCTGCGGTTGATGGCTATTTTAAGGAGCACGACGATTCTCACTATAAACAGGGTACCGAAGCTATTGAACATCGCTGGGAAAAGTGTGTTGAACTAAAAGGAGGCTACATAGGGAAATAAATATGTTTTTTCCCATTTTCTTTGTGTTTCTTTGTTAGGTCAGGCACTTCTGGGACTACCCTCGCACATATGTTAAATGTGGAAAAGTTTTTGACTTATTGCAATGAGACAGTTTTGTTATGTCGTTACTTTCGAAGAAGACTGACGCAGCTCCTTACTGAGTAGAATATTCTAATTTTTGAGTTGTATCAGTTTTCTTCCAAAGTAGCGATATGTTGAATTGCACAAATGGCAACCGTCGCCAACCGTTCACAAAACACTAATGCATGGACCATTTGTTGTGGAGAGCGCCCTGCTGTGAATTGGTAGGCAGGCAGCTGAGGCGAGAAATATAAATTTGTATCAATATAGAGATTTCTACTGACATCCGATCTTTATGTATATGAGATGCATTAGACCTAAGCCACAAAAGACTCTCAAAGCATTTAGCACAGCAGCCCTGGAAATGTTGCCTCAAACCGAAGATGTTCAGGATGAAATAACAGCTGATTCCTTTGACAAAGAAGGGTGGGAATCTGTCCTCTGAGTAAGCTTTGTATGCCCAAACACTGCTGCATTTACCCAATTTCATTCTAAATAAATATATTTGGTTTTTCAAAAATGTTTATGTCCTTAATTTTTAAAAAAAAGTAATTTCTAATATTCAAAAATACAATACATTAGAAATTATTGTTTTGGTCTGTGGAGTATTTTTCTACGCACTTTTGTATAGAATACCCCTATGTGCGATGGTGCAAGCAACAAAAGCCATTGGATGGAAATTGCTTGCAATAGAAAATATCCGATTCCAAGAAAACCATAGAAAGGAAAAGAGTAACAACAGTGTAGAGTAACACACAAACACTCTGGAGCTTAATAAAGCGGATGGCTGCAATGTGAATAAAAGCAATATCCAGACTTCAGCGCACTTCTACGTAGCAAACCATTGAGTGCGTAAGCTCAAGAGAGTTTCTAAGGATTTCCAACTGCCCACATCGTTGTATCATCGGCTAATGCATCTGCATATGCAGAACCCTATACTCGAAAGTACCAAATGGAAAACTGTTTTTCCAAGTAAGAACCGGGAGAAAAAGAATGACTCTTTCCACACTTCGGGCTAGGTAAATTTGTTTCGGGACCATTAATTGCAGATACAACCCGAAGGGACAGCGCAGTAGAGGAAGACCTCGTGGTGCGCACTAGGAGAAGAAGACCTTAATCGACTTGGAGTACACAATTAGATGTAGTTAGCTAAGGATCGAGCTAATTGGAGACGCTTGTTAATTGAGGCCCAAGTTCACCACGAACTATAGCGCCACCTACTGAAGTAAGTAAGAATAAAATGCCTTAAAATTTAGTAGGGTCTAAGAATAATACTACGCAACGAGTAATGAAATTTGCCCTTCGCGAAAGAAGTTTCTCGTCAACAGAACGATGCCAGTAGTAATGAGTTCACATGACATTCAGATTAACACAACGCAACCTGACTAATGTTTATTGGCCATGCTTGACTGCAAATCTTAAATGGGGAAGCACGTAAAAATGGTGCTATTTCATGATTCAATTTGCACGTGCCAAAATTGAAACATGAGATAAAGTTTTTTGCTTCTCCTGCTTTAAATAAGCAACACCAAACGGTGACCTGGAACTTTTTCTTTAGCCCAAAACGTTGCCTATCGTAGAGTCCTGTAAGCCGAAATTTTGGTAATCCAAATCTTAATTATTTTCCATTATTACTTTCACCAAAATGTAATTATTTTTACTTTTCTTATTAAAAAGCGACCTTATTCGAGCAGAAAAAAGAAAACGCTTGCAACTCTATTAATTGACTCAATTAAAATGCAAATGTTTGCAGTGTGGCTATCTGGTTTAACAAGTCACCAAAGGTAAAGTCCAGTTTTGAAAATCGCTAGCCAAGTAAGCAACACAAAAAAAAAAAGAGTCCACAAGATGGATAGGCAAAGGACACTAAAATATTTTTATAAATAATTTTTTTTTGGACAAAAATCTAATTTCGTGACAATTACAGAGAAGAGGAATATTTCTGTAGCATCCCTCTATGTGAGACTGACTTGTGTTGGTCTACCCTCTTAATACGACAGCATGGGAGACAGCGATAAAAATAAAAATTAAGTGAGATAAAAAAAAAAAATAAATAAAAAATAAAAAGGAATAAGAATATGAAGATGACGACGACAACGACAACGACAACTAAGAAAACGAAGAAGAGAAAGAAGAAGAAAGTAATAATTAATTTTTCCTCCCTGCAATTTTCTCATTTCTCCAAAAGTCGCATTTAATAAATTCTAGTTGAGGGGCACATCCACCTTCTAATTACGCCCTCCTATCCCTCCGTTCATCTTAGGATGACCAAGGGTGTAAGGATAAAAGCTTAAGAAAATATTTTCGCTACACCTTGGCATTTCGCTCGCCCAAAGGTACAGATAGACGGACGAAGCAGACATGGACATGGACATGGAAACCCATTCGCATTCTTTGTCGTCGTACTGTCAGGTTAGACTTTGTCAGCCACAACGTCCCACAAAGTGCAGCGCTTTACTGCATACGTGCTGTTGTGTTACGTTTTTACGTTACAATCATAGCAAGGTAGTATCTATGTAGCTTTCTGACTATCCTTTGGGCAGATTGTTTACTTAAATGCGGACGGGAGGATGTGGATCCTGCGACGTGAGATGCGAAAAGACTTAAGGGTTATTTTCTTCAAGCGAATTTATAACGCCTAAGACCATTACGAGCGGAACGGTCGTTAAAATGAATTGGCACGCTATATTCAACTTTGCACCCCCTCTCATTGTATCCACCAATGTGGGTAGTCGTCCAACTTGGAAGAGTCAGATGAAATGTGGTCCGTAATTAAGCCAGTGAAATTGCAAAATTATAACTGCGGTGGTAATGGGTTGTAGTAGGTGCGAGGCGTCGGCCGACACTGAGCAGGGATTGCTTGAGCGCGTTAAGGTAATGAGGCGCGAAAAAGACGCTCGCGACGGCAGCAGCTACTACGTTTTTATTGCCATTTTGTGAATCTGGTTTTCGGACTTTTGTTGAGGAACATATTTTTTTCCCTCTGTGGCATTCAACTCAAATGGGCGGGTAATGGTGCACCTGGTGCATTGCGCACCTGGACGGACGGATTAATGGTAAAATTATTAATACGGTAATTATTGAAACAACATCGTAAAATGGCGGTAGTTAAACTTAAAGCTGTTTGAGATTCTTAATAAATGCAGTTTGGTGGTGATTTATTGATAAATTCATAGTGGATACAGTATGGTTAAGAGGAATTTACGGACATTTGAATATGATTTAGGGTGGATTTGAACTTAAACCGGTTTTGACAATATATCGCGCTGTGAATATGTTAAGTCGGCTGGAATACAGTAAAGATTTCTAAGGTACCTATTGCAAAAAGTGTGTCAGGCTAGATGTACAAATTAGTATTTGTATTTAGATTTGTGAAAGCACGATTTAAAAAGATGGCACGTGTTTTATGCCTGTTTGCGACCGGTTTTGGTAGTTTTCAAATGTTTTAAGTATTAAATCATGAATTTTCCTCTAAATGGTTTTTTTTCTAATTAAATTCTTGTTTTATGCTGTCAAACCGGCTGGAAACAATTGCAAATGTGGAGTGAAACTCATGCTACTTGCGCGTTAAAATCTCGTGTGTTATTACCACTCAACACAATTCAGCGGTGAGTAATCGGTAAAAGGAAGATTTTAGAACGATTTTTATGACCTTTTCAGTGATATACATATGTATAAAGGAAGATGAGGTTTTGAATAGACCGCAAGGCAATCAATTTACTAATACGACCACGGCAAATGACATGAAAAACTAAAGTGATCCAGTGTACCACCTGCACATCTATTGTACTTGGTCCGGCAAATCTGATGAAATTTCAAAAGAAACTGACGTCTATTGAAAAGTAAGCTGGCACAAATCATCTAAATTTAAGGCAATGGCTCCAAGGCGAGGTGCACTGATAATTTTCAATGAAAAAAGAAATAGTATTTAATCCAAGTGCGGTATTTTTCATGGCTAGTGGACCAATGAAACCGACAAGTTGATCATAGGCAGCCTGATTTTAGCCACAGCTTAGTGCGTTGCGAATTGGAATAGCAAACGATAATTTTAACAGCCCATAGCTGGAACCCACTTAATTTTGTGTGCCTTACCTCAAGCTTAAACCTTATGACTAAGCTATTCGTCGGACCCTCGATAAATTTACATCCATGTATACCCTACGATATCCATGTCCAATATATCCAATACGACCTCGTTTTCTGCGTACAGCAGGAAATGTAGACATGTAAAATGCTGTAAATGATTTTTTAAATGAGTGTCGACCTTATGTTACGATCAATGGATCATTTTCAATAATAATTCCTGGATATAAATGGATAACATTTCTTCTGGCGAGATGTGATTTCAAGACCATAGTGCTACGTGGCATACACCGACTTTGTTAAAATCTTAATTGGTCTCCGATATCATACAATTGAAACCTTTCGACTATTTTTCTGTGATCAAAAACGCTATCAAGCTGGTTATATGCTTCAAATTGTATTCAAACAGAAGATGCCAGCAATTTTGGTCGCGGCCTGAGATTTTGTTTTATGGATTTTACTCTTTTTTTTTATTGATTAAGGAACTGTAATGACTTTCGATACATAAACCCAAAGTGGTATACAAAAAAATTTTACGAACAAATTCTAAGCAGTTAACAGCGCAAGTTAATTTAACATCATGGCAGTCAGTTAGCCTTTGTGAGTAATAAGTCGAACTAGTATACAATTCAAGGATTACCGATAACGATGACGGCAATCATCTTAATCGATCTGAAACAACCTTTCGATGGAGTTAAAACAGATCTCTTATGAACATACCAAACGCTTACGTAAGAGTGATAGACGATGTGAGCGATTATGTAAAAACAACAACGTAGCAGTTGGTGCACAAAGGCACAGCGTTTAGAATGCTTTTCAGTGTTGCATAAAATTATCTATGTGCATAAGTAAAGCACCGATAAATACAGGATAGTCTATTTTCTATTCGTTGACGACACTGAAAGAAAATTTGCGTATTTCTGATAAGATTGCGTATACCTCAATTTTTTGACGAGTCTTATGCAACCGCCTTCAGGCGTTGAAGACCATGAAGACATTAGAAACGGCGCAACTGATGTGGTCGTTTCGTTTGAACAAGTGTCCAACGAATTAAACAAATTCACGACTCTAGTGCGTGTTTGAAACCAGTTTTGAATTTTCGCAAATCTTTTAGGCATTAAGTAATGTACTTTGCTTGGTATATTTGGTCCAAATACAAGAATTTCGTAACAATGGGGAAAAGTCCCAGTGTATTTCAAGTGGAAATATATACCATTCAAGTGTGCGCAAATCTAATCCTCGATGAGGGAATGAATGAGGACGCTCCCATCCATATACTAACGGATATTCAAGCAGCCATTAAAGCATCAGACTCTAATCTCATTGATTCCAAATCAGTCTTGCACTGCTTCAATACACTACAAGATATTTCCCATAAGAGCAAAGCAAACCTTTGATGGGTGCCTATAACATAGCCGACGAACAGGCTAGAAAGGTTCGACTGATTCTTTCATCGGCCCTCAGCCATTCTGTATATTCCGAGTTCCGCAATTATTTCAGCAATAAAGATTTGAGAGAACAAAACGTGTATATCCCATTGCGAAAACCTTCTATGGCTTCACCAGAGTGAAAGAGCCATCAAACCCTTTTACAAAAAAATCAAAAGAATATCTACAACGCAAAAGGGATGATATCAAAAGACTGCTGGATTTCTAACCGGACACTGCTACTTTCGATATGACCTACACAAAAGAGGTCTTACTTAGGAAACTGTATGTCCTCTTTGTATGGAAGACGACAAAACTGCGGAACACATTTTATCTAATTGCCTTGAGGACTTAGGCGACTCTAGGATCTTCAAAAAATCGATTTTTTTTTATTGCTTTCAATGGTCCCTTAGGACCTCAAAAATGATATCCCAAAAGATTATGGCCAGGAAATATCTCGAAGTACTTGTTTTTCAAAGTATAGTACAAGGCCGCCAGGTAGGCAGCGAGCCTCTTATGACCGAAACGAGGGATGGAATTTTAGGGGACTAGAGTAGATATACGGGTGTTTTTGAAGCTATTTGCCACATGTTCAGACTATTGCTTGCTTCGTCTTTAGAAACGTCGGTTTCAGTCAGTTGCGTACAGCGAAGCATTCGAGAAGGACAGCGAAATATTTGAAGAGCGCTTGTTTTTTATCATTAATTGTGCTAAATTTTATGGTTCGTATAATAAGTGACAAAGTGTATCGCGGTCAAAAAGTGGCAAAAGAAAGACATACATACAGCAAGAGACCGAAAATATCTGGAAGAAGACCGTTGACTCGTCACGAGTAAGGGGCGCCAAGTGAAATGAATGCTAGTACATCTGCGAAAAAAAATTAAGCAATGCGAAGATATGTACGATATTGAAGTGAATCCTGGTTTCGGTTATGGCATGATACGCTTTATTGCAGTTTTTTCAGCTATTCCAAATGTTGACGTTTGTAAAGTGTGCAAATCGCAAGTGAAATTTACGGAAAGTGGTAAGCGTGGTTTGGGGTTCAAAATAGTTCTGTCCTGTGAAAAATGTGTACAGACCGAGATACCTAGCAGTCCATTTATTGAAAAAGGTCATGAAATAAACCTTAGAATTGTAATTTCCATGCAATTAGAATTGGCTTGCACGGAATAAAAAAGTTTTGTGCATTCATGGAATTATCTCGGCCTATGTTTCACTTTTTCTATGACAAGGTTGTCAAAAAAATTTCAACTGCAATTAAACTAGTTTGCAAAAGTAGTGTGATGAAAACAGAGAAAGATGAGACAACCATTTTTATTGAAAAAAGTTGAAAGAGACGATCTTCTTACTCGATGCATCGGCAGTTATACTCAAAACTGTAGTGAAACACAGAATTGCAGAAAGATCGCTGTCTGAAGCTACAAAAGAGTGGGGGATGGACACTAATCTAGAAGGCCAATTATATGGTGCAATCATCGCGGATTGCAAAATTGTTCAAGACTTTCTATAACTTAAAATTTTAAACGTGTATATCTCAAAACTGCATTTTTCAAGTTGGCCGCACCCATAACTTGAGCAATTTTCAACTAATTCACTGCAAATTTTAACTACAACTTTAAAAATATATTGTCTAATAAGAATGCAGAATTTTGCAAGTTTGACTTTGGAAGTGCGCCATTCGACCAAAAATCCATATTTCAAAAAAATCCTGCGTACTTCTCTAGCCGGTGTTATGTACAATAAAAAAAACATTAAGTGACTCATCATAATTCTAAATTTACAGGAGCTGTTGGTACGGCCGTAGACCCTTCCAAAAAAGAGAGGTCATCTGAGGAACGCTGCACAGTAGCCATTTTTAGATAAAACCTATTTTTACGGCCTCTAGAGTGGCTTAACTCCTTAAAGAGACGACACTTCCTCACAGAAAATGTAATCCCTGGGAAGGTTCTCAAAATCTCCAGCATCTCTATTTCATCAAAAGAGTTCGGCCTCTCTGGGGCGCCTAATACTGATTTTATGGTACAAAATATGTTGTAGGTCGCAGTGCCTCCCCGCAATTGGCGGGTCAGATTCCTTAAAAAAAAAAACAAAAAAAAAAAAATTCACTTTCCTCATTATTTTTTTTCTAACTAATGCCTTGTTGTGGCTGTCTAATCCCATGGAAACAATTGCAAACGTAGAGTGGAGCTGGTGTGATGAAAATTGGAGGCGAGCACATGTAGCAAAACAAGTCAGCGGGGTTTGTGAGTTCCACAAACAAAAGAAAAGGAGAGAAGTGGAAAGGTTCTTCTTGAAGAACAATGCTGGTATGTTTTAAGATAAAATAAAGAAAAAAACTTGTCAATAGGACCTGAACAGGGACCTATAGAGATAAGGAAGAGAACTTAGTAGTAGGTCAAACTAGATGCTGAGGAAAGGAAAAAAAACTATTCTGAATCCTGCTGTCATGCCGACCATTCGTGAAAATTCGATCATATTCCAATCCTGTTTATAGAATCATGGTCGCAACTACAGAAACGTAAGAGTTATAAGCGCCAAAAACAAATGTACTCGTATGTAGGTATTATTATTATTACGCATTACAACCATCAATAATAACAAGATGAGTAGCGCAATCAAACCACGGAAAACAAGAAGTCAATAGGATTGTGCACTACATCCGACGTTGTGTTATGAAGAACACCAATAACATCGGCCGAACTATTATACTGCAATCACTTTCGTGGAGAACTTTAGCGGCGAAGAACAAGTGGGCATTGAACATTAAGCTTCCAATGAGAGGAAAACTAATGCAAGACTAAAGAAGTTCCTTTCTGTTGTTCGACTGTACCTGAAATGCTAAGATAGTAGCTAAAATATTTCCGAAAGGAATAAAAGAACATTCCCCTTTGGATCCTCCTACGTTAATTCACATTGAATATAGCTTTTCCTAAGGACACAACACGGAAAGTTGTCCGAGGAGTGTCAAAATGAAGGTAACAAGTCTGAATTCTAACACCAATATGTGTATCTTGCTTGACTACGTTGATGAACCATCAGTTTAACAGATAAGTAAATACAATAGAATAATGGACTTTTGTTAAAAGAGATATTAGGAAGCGCTGGGGAAGAGCTAGCAATTTTCAAAAATAATATTTAATAAGACAAGAAAAGAAAATATCGGATCAGCATCTTTTAATGTAGCTGAAGAGATCTTGACATTAAGTTGAATATTTGGTTTTCTTTGCAAGGTAGGCAAATAAAGCCGTAAGACCTACCAGCTCTCTAAACATGGGGATATACATACTTAGAGTACAGATAAAAAAAGCCTGCCAAAAATTTGCGTGAGTTACATCGTGACCGCAGCTATTCGCCTTAAAGCGACTACAAAGTGGACAAATAATTTATTTGGCCACGCTAATATTCTGAATATGGTATACCTATACTGGGAATCCTTACAGAGAACATCGATTACACTATACCCGAACTTTAGTTTGGCATGTAACCTTCCGCTTTCATGGAGTACAAGTCAATCAAATTTTAAACTGATAGCGGAGTTTGTGGCGGTGTTTTTTCTTTCTCTTGCGGCGTTGGCAGAGCACTTATTTTGGGTGCCGGGCCACAGAGACATTCCAGGGAATTGTAGGGCTGGCGAACTCGCCAAAATTGGAACCACTCTACCTATTCTAACACTCGAAAAGGGTAACATCAGTATACCAATCGCTACGTGCTAATTAATATTAAAGCTGGATGCTAACAAAAGAACAGACTTTAGCTGGACTGCTGGATCAACATGTCTAGCGAACAAACAGATCTGGCCAAAGATGGATCTGAATCCCTCTGGACACTGCCTGATAGGCAAGCATGCAAGAAGGCTTGGCGCCTTTACAAACGAGGAGAAGAAAGACATAATCCTCCACCTATTCTGTACATGCCTAGCTCTCTCCATTTAGGAGCTTTCTTCTACAACGACTTAAGCGATCTAAAGTTAACAGCCTCCTACGATTCATCCTAAGCTTAAATTGGTTCCAAGTGTAGGAGGATCATAGATCCACGTGGCATCACAATGGGCCAATAGCCCTAAGTGGGTTGGTCTTTCCAATAGCCACTTTAACCTAACCTAACCTAACCTACAGGTATGAGGTGTAGGACATAACGGAGTTGCAAATTCAATTTCAAAAATTCGTTCGAAAGCAAAGAAAACTCTTTTGGAATCACAGACGTATAAGCATGATCTTGCTAATTGAAATAAGTAGTTCAGGATTGAAGGGGTCGAGGGAATAATACGAGTATACATAATAACAAGCTGTCGACATTCTTGCAATGAAACAGGCACGTCTCGTTTAAGTTGTTACATTTGAAGAAGAACACCCAAATAATTGAAGTTACTTAATGACATTATTAAATAATGCAGCACTAAAATTTCAAACAAAAATTTAATATTGTTCAATATAAAAAATGAAAATAAACAAGCTTGCCACCAAAAAAAAATCCATCCAAATTTAAATCTCATTTTTTAAATTGGCAATGCGAGTGAATTTTCCTAATGAACTTTTGAAAATATGTCAACAAATGCGAAATCAATAAAAATACCAGCACCTATCATCGATGGCGACCGAAAGCAATCAGAAATCAAACAAACCCAAAATTAAATTATGCAAAACTCTGTCCGCACGAAAATTCGAAATGAATGTGACCCCCAATTAATTATTCCGTTCTGGATGAATACCATTGCGGTATGGTGTATTTGAATCGAAAGAACTCTGAGCAATTGCCATCAAAAGTCCAGGCAAAGTGTTGGGGCAAAAAAAAAAAAAAAAACTTTAACAAAGCGAAAATTTGCATAAAAAAAATCGCCAACTCGAAAGAAAAACACTGAAATGTCTATAGCTCATTTTGCGCGGGTATAACGAGGGGAAAAAATTCAATAAAAAACAAAAAAAAAGCAAAAATTCTGAATTTGAAAAACATTGACAGTGTCAATATTCAAATCCTTTCCGTTATCACCCTTGAAACTAAGGGTTGTGGACAGCATGCTGCAACCAACCCATCATTTGGCAACAACGACGACGATGACGATGACAGCCAACTAATCTCAACTTGTGCCAATATCGCTTACCAATTTAATCTCGACACGAACTCATGGATGGACTGGACCTATCCA
This sequence comes from Volucella zonaria, assembly GCA_963966105.1. Classification (NCBI taxonomy): domain Eukaryota; kingdom Metazoa; phylum Arthropoda; class Insecta; order Diptera; family Syrphidae; genus Volucella; species Volucella zonaria. The sequence continues at coordinate 165,705,472 of OZ014532.1, forward strand.
TTCTCGAATGAATGAAATGCACACCCAGCGATTGTTGGGTAACTGTATCCCCGGCCACTTCCATAAGGCTGGTAGCTTTTTTCGGTATTCCTCTACACGGAAAGTTCCATCATCGTCATCCATCAGTGAACCTCTGATGTGTTTTCATCGTTCACTGCAAAAGGACATTGGGGGGTAGGGTGTACAGGTAGGAGTTGCGTCGACCACTTTAAACGATTTTCCGCATTTTCCACATCAGACCATGGGACTTTTCGCACGAACTACCGATCACACACGTGTCCAAAAAGGACGACCAAAAATAACAAAACAAAAGCAAAAAAAAAAAAAGATAACGTATACATATGAGTATGTGTGTTTGTACATATCTTCATATAGGTACGTATATGTACAAACATATATTAGCTCTTCTGTTGGCGTTGTATTCTTTAGGCAGACACTAGCAACTTTGACGCATTAGATTGGCCATTTAGAGGTTTCTTTTTCGCCACCTTTGTTGTTGGTCCAATGCCAGACAGAGTAGATTTCACCTGGCCAGATGAAAGTTTGGATTTGTTTTGACTTCAACACGGCTGCTACTGGAATCGGTTTAGTGTTACCTTCATTGCCAGGATTTTGGGCGTTAAACTATGCACCATTCAACTTGATTAAGGGTAGAGCCATCTACTAGATTCTACTTGGAGGAGAACACACATGTGTGTGGCTGTGGCTAGGTGCTCATATGGCAATGGGTAGTTCTCCCGAAGGATTTAAGTTGTGGAACAAGATTAAGTGGCGTCACTGTTATTCACCTGTTAACCAGCTTACATTGAGAGATTCCGTTCTGCATTTGCCTGGATTCTAGTGGAAAACTATGTACGAGTAGGTGTTTCTGCATTTGGACCGACAAAGTTTTACGGTGGAACGGATTATTAAAATGAGATTTTCCAACCGAGAAACTGGTTTTACTGGCATGTACGGGTATATCCGTATTTTGGAAGAAGTTTGCTATTTAAGTTACGCTTGGATAAACTAACAACATTGCTGTGGAAAGATGCGTAGAAGAAGTTAACTTTCCTTGGCATACTGGCACATGGCGACTTGTTTCAAGGATAAAGTTTCGATTTTAAAATCCATGCGGTGCTAATTAGGTTGTAAAATTTCTTAAGATTGAGTGAGAATTTTCTTAAGTGGAAAAGTACTGGAGATGTTGCGGTGGGTGCTTTATAAGACGGCGTTGGGTGAATTTTATTGCTGTAAACAGGTGGAGAAGACGGATCAATTGCTTCTTAGAAACGATGGGGAAGAGTTTACTTTTTTGTTTGGAAATTTGTACGCTGATTGCTAAGGTGTTTTTAAATTTGTCCCACAACTCGTATTTGCTAATTGAATCAATATAAATTCGATAGTTTAGTTTAGTCAGAAAGAACAATTTCTGTTGATCCTTTCAATAGACAACAGCAAATATCTGAAAGTTTAAAATCTCTCACTCTTTCATAACTCGGAGTCGTTTAAAAATGTAGATTCATCTTGCTGTTCATTAAAACCACTAGGGCTTGCACCGGATTTATTACGCTTTAACCCAAAGCTATACACCTCGTGGCTATGATACTAATTTTCACATATGATATAGCTGTTGGTGGCGTGAAGGGACAACCTCTAATTAGGAAAAAATGCAATGTGCGGCATGTATACGTAAAAATGCGAAACCCTCTCGGCTCAACTGCAATTTTCTAACTTTGCTCAATTTTTTCAGCATGCAGATTGTAGGTTAACCATTATTGTTTAAATATGATATCGGGCATATGCGTGCCACGGCTAGCTCAAATGAAGCGCAATCGTGAAGTCCAATTTTCGACAACTTTATCGAACACGGCGAATATTGACTTCCAAATCGTCCAACGTCTCTGAGTTATCGGCATAGAGTAGTGACACAATTTTGCATTGAAAATGAGGATCAAGCTGAATCATGTTTTCGGCCCATTCACCGAACCTGGTCACGCCGTTTATAAGCCTTTAAGCCAAGATCTTTCCGTAAAATCTTCCACAAATCTTTTTCTGTTCGCACTGTTTGTCGTCTTTGGGGATCCGTTTTATCCACTAGAGTGTGTTCCGAATAACTTGCTCAGATGGACGATTATGTCGACCGTAAAATTGACGTAGGGCACGATAGGTTTGGCGAAAGAAAGCATGGTTTTAAAATGAATTTGCACGCGTTATTCTGGCGTTAATCTATTCATCGTAAGATTTAATTAAACGTACTAACCACAAATCAACTTTCAACTGTCAAATTGAGAATCTGTAGAAACAGTGTCGCCAGTTTAAAAACCAAATTTAAAAGAAAACACGTTTTGGTAAACTTACGCGCTTGCGAATAGGTATTTTCTGAAGATCAAGTAACGATCAGATTCCTATCTTCAAACACCATCAATTCGTTGGCGGTTAGAGACTACCGCGCATCTTTCAGTGAGGTGGTTAAACACCACAATATCACACTATATTCAGTTCTATGACACTCGGACGTCCTTGAACGGCGTCGCTGATGAACCACAACTTCAACTACAAAGCCACAAATACCCTATGCACATTAAAGGGTTTTATAAGGTGGACATCTAGACTAATATGCCTCATATCAAATACCAAACAATTGGGAAAGCTGATCAATTACAGGAGAAGAAATATCTCTGAACTCACAAATATAATTTCGGAACACTATGCTATTGGAAAACAGACGCAATAACTGAGTTTAAATACACTATAGGGGCTGCATTGGTAAAGAGGAAGAGGAATTTGTTGGGCACTTCATTGGCAGCAGTTCTGACGTGGCCTGCATCAGAATGCAATTGTTAGACAGTTACCACTTCCGAAGTCTAAATGATCTCTACTCTATGAAGATCACCAACTTTGAATAACACACTCTCTTATGTTATCCTAGTGCTATTACAATGGATCTACATCTCTAACCTAAGACATGCCACACCAGTTTTCCGTGTTTTATATCGTAAGCACATATCATTTAGTTATCCAGTTATTCAGAGAATAGCGTTAGCGTATTATCCATACAGCAACCATGGGTAGTGAAAAAACAATATCTGTAGTCTTGGATATTTGCCACTCTACTTATGGTGACAATCCAAGATATACGATCACTCAAATATTCAGGTGAAAAATTATCGAAATTTTGGCCCCTGCAAGAGACTTTGGAGAACTTTGTAGCTTCATAAAAGTCAGAATCCAATAAATCCAGTAAATTTTTTTTTTTAAATTTCCATTTTATGACCCCGGGTAGGTATTTTTTAGATAAAAAAAAATGCAGATCCTTTTTTCTGAAAAGTCTCTTGGGAAATAATACAAAAACAATGTCAAATTATTTGTATAACCAATTTTTAGTTTTTAACCGAGATATTGACGTTTAATTCATAATATCCTCGAGGGTGGAATTTTCAACACAAGAATACGCAGACATGGCTTACATACTCGTATGTCTATGTTGTCTGCAACGGTAACAGTCAACGAGCGAGATCGGATTATCTGAAACGATACTCTGATAAGATTTCCGCAAATGGCACACAAACAACGCGGAAATCATAGAGGGACTCATATCTTACTTTAGTAGAAAGCTTCGCAGGTACGAAGATGTTTTACATTACATCAGAAACCATCGAAATATTATACCATTCTTAAGCAATTAAGCAGGTATTTTAATCTAAGCAGGACTTACATCTGGAGATGTAAGGAGAAGCTACAACCCACGGCTTCAGCTCAGATAGGCGTTTGGAATTTTGCACTTTGTGGAAGACAACTTTATTGGCCAGATTCTAGGGGCAGATGAGTCCCAATATACCAGCGATGTAATCACAAATTTCCACGATTTGAATACCTGGACAGAAAGCAACCCCCGTTCCATGACACACAGAGCTGTTTAGCATAAGTTCAATGTGTGGGCAGGCATATTGGGAACAAGCTGATCGGGCCCTATGGCCTTACTCCAAGGCTTAGTTTGAATCTCTGCCTACAGTTTTTTAGGGAACATATTACTAGACCTATTAGGTACCCACCGTGATCTACGGAACTTGACCCCAATGGAATTTTATTTATAGAGACGTGTGAAGGACAACGTTTACTTATCAGGAAAGACCATAGGATTGACGAGGCACCTGTGAAAGTCCGACAAGAATTGTACATTGTTAGAACTTTTCAAAGATGAGCTTTTACACATTCATTTTAGGATAACATTTGGTTTGAAACAATTAAAATAATCATACTTAATTACTAGTTCAACGATAACCCATTTGTTACCATACACGAGTAAATTTGAAAGATGTCATTTGCAATTGCAGGAAGGCTTTGCTTTAACCTGTATCTTGAATAGGATGTATTTCCAGCCATAGGAAATCAAAGGATTTTTTCTCAAAATATGTCAAGGAATCTCTCCTTAAAGTCTTCGACACATTATTCGGAACACTTTGTATACTTGTTTTGAACAAATTTGAACGATTGTTGATTCCATTTGAGAAGATATAAAGGTGGACTAGACAGAAAAGTACCAAAAATGTCGAACAGTCCTCGATTCCCATCCAGCAGAGAAAGACCTTGCCATAGGTTGCGCACAAAAGTGGAAGGAAACCTCGATTATCTTGGACAGAAGGCTATAAAGCAAAGGCAGCGGCAGCTGGAGAGGCTAAATGGTAAAGGCCTAGGTCCACCACGGACCTATAGTACCATCTAAGTTAGGTCTATTTAAAATGAGGGTATTTGTTGGATATTAATATGAAAACGGGCTCCGGAATTTTCGGCATATGAATTTGTGTTATGGAAAACTACAAGACAACCGAGACGTTGGTCATGGTCATGGTCTTGTTCTTGATCTTTACGTATAGGCAAAGTTTTAAATTAGTCCGTCCATTCGTAAGAGTCTTAAACACGCGGTAAACTTATTTTGATGAGGAATTTATAAGCGACTTCAATTATTTTGATGCAGTGATATATCACTTATTTATATTTATTTTTATTTTTAAGAATGTCAAGTTAAAAAATGTTTACTTTGCACTAATAATTCACATCCGCTTTGAGAACAATATTGTAGTAGCGGCTGCCATATAGCATGATTTGGGTAATCAGTTTGTAGAAGGCAAATGTCAGTAAAATATTCCTTAAGCCTAGAAAAATCCTGTATCATACTTTCAGTCACTTGTTTGCGTATACCTTGAAACCTTACGTCGACCTTGTATAAATTGCAATTCCTTTGAATCCAGAATGTCAAATCCTAAATCCTTAAAATCCTCACCACTTGTGTTAACTTCCGTCTGCAAGATAAAATTGTCCATTTTTGCTGTCCATGGCACTTCATAAAATATCTCAAGTAATTGCCTCATCAAATAATTTGTCCGGCAATTCTCTTTAAAAGCGGAAATTCCATAAGGACACCCAAGCATTTCCTTTTCTTTCCAAACAAAAAAAAAAGGCCAAGTCAGACAAGAACATCAAAAAATTACTACAATATAATACGAGTACAAGTATTCCTGCAGAACACAAGCACACCCGATTGTGAGTGTGTGTAAGGATTTTCCCCATTTTAATACAAACTGAATGTGACCACCCACCTAAGTGGGCAAAGGTAAACTTCTGACTTCAACTGAAAGGATCCAGCTAGCTACGTAGATGTTTCTTATTTTTTGACACTTCCAATTTAGTTCCGTTTTATTAGAGAGAAGAAAAATCACACATACGTCCTTTTGAGATGAGAGAAGAAATCTCAAAAAATCGAAAAAAAACAAAAAAGGACTCTTCCCAACACTTGTTGAGTGTCAGTTCAAGTGGCAAAGGTGCAGCCACTTTTGCCAAGGATTCATTCATTCTAGCTATGGGTAGCACTTGCACACTGACACTAAATTGAAATTGGCAACGAATGCGACTGAAGGTATAAGTGCAACCTACAGAAAGTGAAAAGGAAGCAGCATCAGGTTCACTAACAACAACAGCAGTGACATCAGTAGTACGAGTATTAGCAAAAACCGGAGCGAAAAGGATATGAAATTGAAATAAGAAATGAGCATCATATCGTCTTCGTATTCTCATGATGATGATTTTATATGCTCAAGTATGTGTGTGTGTGTTAGACGAAATCCTTAAACTTAATCCTGCAATTTTCTTTCATTGGATTTTTACACAAAAGGCCAATTTGAACGTCACATATGTACTCGTATGGGTACCTATAGTTGGAACACTCGCAAATATACACATTTCCTTTGCAAATGACGAGCGATGTTCACTTATTATTTCATCCTTTTCTTCCTTGTGTTCGGTTTTCTTTTCTTCTTTTTTTTTTTTTTTGTGTTCTTAAGGGATGACGGCGATGGGTGCTGATGTCAGGACAGCTAGCAAATACATTTGGAGAGGGAAAGCTTGGGATTCCCGTATTATGCCGAATCCTCAGAATAAAAAAAAGGAACAAAAATGAAAAGAAAAAGACATGCCCTTGTAATAATAATAATCTCGTCCTTTTTACAACTAAATGTGAACTTTTGTAAAGTTGGAAGCACAGAGAAGAAGATACATATCCACTAAATTTTTATTTCATTTTACTCAGATACTATGGTTTTTTTTTTTTTTTTTTTTCTGTGTGAGTCGATTAGGCCTTGATACGATTACATTCGCACAACTGATATGGATTTTCCCTTTCTTCAATAAGATCTTTCTCATCCTTACAAATAAAAGAAGTCCTCAAGGGTTAAGGGGGTTATTAGAGGTGGGAGCTTGATGTTGAGGGTGGTGATAGGAAAAATCAATTTTGTTTTGTAAGGCTTGCGATTTTGACTTTCGTCCCTTTCTAACAGGAATCCATCATTCCTCTTCGCCCAAAAGAATACAAAAATAAAAGAGACACGGAGAGGTCATGATAAGTTTTATCGTGTGTTATCCTGGCAATGAGTATGGAAGTGTGTAGCTTCGTTACATGATCGATTGTCCACAACAAAGTTTGTAACTTGTGTGTACAACGATGATGGTGACGAGGAAGACGACGGTAACGAGAACGACAAGGATGAGAACGTTCGAAATAATTACGGAATTGAGGAGCCATAAGGGACTTGTACTCGTACTCGTAATATCGTATCTCAGAGATGAAGGAAGCTTCAGGCATAGACAGGTCCTTTGTAGTGTTTCCACTGAAATAACGCCTATCAATTGGAGGTGTGTTGCTTGGCGGCGAAAGGTGTCAAAATTGTCAATACCAAAGGAGTCGTCAATCACGACATCGGTATATGCCTTGTGCACTGGACACATGAATGTGACTAGACGAGTTCGTTCCTTTGACGTAGGAATATTCAGAGAGAGAGTCGGATATAAAGCGGGTGGGGTTGGCTATTTTTGGAAAAATTGTCGAAAAAAAGAGAATGAATTAGAGTATGAGTATGGAAAACGAGCAGTTTAAAGTGGAACAATTAAGGATACTCGTAATTAGCTAATGATGGCAGTGACCCTTAGTAATTGTTTGGTTTTGTGGTGAAGGGAAGGTGTTTATTAACCAATGTTGTTTCAATGAAAAGCCGAAATGAAATGTGATTTAAAGAAGTTCGTTGAGGTATAATCGAAAATAAAAATTATGGAACTCAAGACAGCAGTGATTTTTCTAATCATAAAGAAAGCAAATGGGCTTTAAATTTTTACAACCACGACTGGAAAATTTCTGAAGGTTTCTTAGTCAGGTCATTAAAAGACATAATTTGGATATAATTTTTCTGGGAATAAACATAAGACCACTGATTTTGCTGCCAAATAAGGCACAAAAACTATTAAAGTTATTCTTGGAGCCGAAAATGCCTATTCGGTGGCTACTTAGGGAAAGTTATCAGAAAAAGAGTAGCGTAAAAAGATGGAGCTTCGATTTAGTTTTAATTTACTTTCCTTTACAAATCGCAAAAGTACAAATTGACCAACTTTAGTTAGGCAGGCCAATATCGTGTTTGCTGTGATGTAGGTTTCTGTCTTCATATTGTTCTTTCTTTAGCCTCAGGAACACTGTCTAATATCTAGCGGCGAAATTAACTGTTCCGCCACCATCTGCGATATTCAAAGATATCCTGATGAAGCTGGAGCATAGATATTCTGTTTCACTCGACACTGCAGCTATTCGCCTTAAAGCGACTACACAGTGGACAAATAATTTAGTTGGGGTCACGCTAATATTCTTAATACATTAGGAATCCGCACAGAGAGCATCGATTACACCATGCCTGAACTTCTGTTTGACAAAGACTTCCGTATAAGTTTCCCCTCTAGATACTTCTGGAAAAAGGAGGACAAGTCAATCTACTTTTACACAGATGGATCTGAAACTGAAAGCGGGGTTCGTGGCGGGGTTTTCTCAGAAAAACTAAGTCTAAGCCTCTTCTTCCGTCTTCCAAACTATTGTAGCGTGTTCTAGGTTGAAATTTTGGGGATTAAAGAAGCTCTGTCCTGGTTGAAGAAAAACGTGTTATCCGCGAAGAATAGTTAGACTGCTATCATGTCCCTGGATGAGTCCATCTCATTAAATTCTGAAACCGCCCTTGAATGCCAATCATCTCATCTCACAGATAGCAGAGCAGTTCAACCTTCACCTTTGTTGAGTACCGAGGCATAGAGACATTCCAGAGAATTATAGGGCCGACGAGCTCGCTAAAATTGGAACCACTCTGGAAAGGGTAGCATAGGTATATCCATCGCTACGTGCAAACCAGTATTAAAGCTGGATGCTAATAAAAGAACACACCTTAGATTGACTGCTAGACCAATATGTCTAGGGACCAAACAGTTCCCATCTGAATCGCTCTAAGAGCCTGATCCTTCTTAATAGGAAACATCTCAGCGCCACTTCTACCAACCTTAAGTATTCATCAGTTGCGGAATATTCGACGTTTCGGAATGGATATTCATTTAAATAAGGCGCTCAGCTGCCGCTTGGATTGTTTGGCTTGGACGAAAGGACCAGATAGAGCTTACCTGAGCTACTCATTTTCTTTTCATTACTTTTGTGGCATATTGCAGTTCGAATCAGTGACTGTTATTAAAGTCCGAAAAATTGAGGAAAACCCATACTAGCAACTTCTTTGGCAACCATTTAGTTATTAAATTTTTGGAGCAAGTCACATCAAAAAAGGATTGAAGGATTTAAACAATACATTCACTTATATTAGACGCGAGGACAAAGAGCAAAAAAATATTGATCGAGATAGGAAGGAGAGTGTCTCGCTATTCTCTGTGGATTTTTACCCATAAACTATCAAGCCAAATCTTAATTCTTTGTCACAGAACTAGTATGTGTATAACATTCACTATTAAGCTGCGAAGGGATAGGGTAAATCAATGAAATTCTACGAAATTGAAATGGACTATTCTGAAAGATCACGAACTATGTTTGAATAAGATGAATAAGAGAAGTTTGTCATAATATACAAGGCCTCGGTAGTAAATGTCTCCAAAGTCCAAAACCTTGTCCAAACTCTTTCCGGAAGGTTCTAACCGGCGTTTGAAGAAAATATGAGGCAGCTAATCTAAGGAAAAATAATTGGATTAGGTTGAAGAAGATGTCAAAGAAACGGAGGCTGACGATGCCTTTAGATAAAAAAAACCACAATATGGATCCTTTCCGTTGAATCCATTTTACAGGTATGTATTGTATATCTCCGTTAATTCATCCCCGTCATATAATCAGAATGAAGAGATACGATAATCACTATTATAGCAGCTTTTAGAAGTCCTGATATATTTTTATCGACATTCCGATTGTTATGCGGATAACTACATGGGAAGAGGATTATAGCCATTTTATGTGAGATTACAAATTCTTGAGCTGGATGGAGTTTTCGGCATTGTTTTAGTGAATACTCTAACTTCAATGTTATTCAACTGCTTCAGAACATCTAGTCTCTGGGAAGTTCTTAGATGTCAATGCAGCCTTTCCTGGACACAAAATGACATCTCCAAGCTAAAAAATTATTTTGCAGACCAATTTGAGCTTTTAAAGCGAAATTAACATCGAAAGGGCTATATCATTTTTACATAATATGACATGTGATTTAATAGCCAAAGGAGCTTCAGATGTGTGCCCTTGTCATCTTTATAACTCATCGTTAATATCGATGAAGGGGAGATATATACCTAGCATGGTCAAAAAAAAATCGATTTTTTTTTATATTTTCTTGAAGCTTGAGGTCTCAAGAATATCTGGTGAAAACTGCAAGCCAATATTTTGATAAATAAGCCAGTTATAGCCGAGAGAGTGAAACGAGTTTTGCGGCGTCGAATCGAGAGGTAGCCAGCGGCAAGCAACCCTTCGAACAGAGCGTCCCTAGACCCATTTTATCGTGTTTTTGGGCGTGCTTGGCTCCAGGTATAACGGAAATATCATACAACTATTATTATTTGCCAGAAATAGACACGTGCTGTTAGTAGCTTGCCGTTCGTGCAACTGTGCGTTACAGTGCATTTTCGTTAGTGAATAAATATTCTGAAGAAAATGGATATCAGAAATAAAGGTTCTCGAGAAGCTTATCGATCCGGATAGTTTCGCAAAGATCGGAGCAAAAAAAAATACCGCCCAAAAATCGACATACTGCCGAAAAACTTTCCGACGAGGATATTAGTTCTAGTTCCAAAAAATTGATGACTGATCACGAGACATCCGCACCAGAAGATTTAAACATCAATAGACAGCACTCTGGAACTCGGTTTTAAAATTGTAGTTTCAAGATATGGTACGTGGCGAATACGTGGTTTTACCTCATTGTATGGCGTTGCTGTTCCCATTGGTCAGTTTACAGGAAAAGCCGTTGATTTTCTTGTAAAATCTTCTTATTGTGCTGAATGTAAATATTGGAATAAACACAAAAATACCGAGCAATATGAGGAACGGAAATCTAATCGTGATGAAAATTGTCAGATCAATCAAGACGGATCGGCAGGCAAAATGGAAGAAGACGCCATGAAAAAATTATTTTCAAAATCTGTCGAAAAGTGGGATGGCGACTCTAAGACGTACACGGGATTAGTGAATGCGAAACCGTATGGTCATGAGATTGAAATTGTAAAAAGATAATGCGTGGGACACGTTCAAAAGTGAATGGGAACCCGTCTTCGCGAATGGAAGAAAAGAAATCGTGGAATCGGCGGCAAAAACAAATTGACGGCAAAACTTATAGATAAACTGAGCATTTACTATGGCTTAGCTATTAACAGAAACTGTAACTCCAAGGGTGACATGAAAAAAGCGGTATAGTCAACATTCCCCCATTACGGCTCACCCAACAGTAACCCTCAACATTATTTCTGGTCCGATGGCCCCGAATGGTGGTGCAAGTGGCAACAAGCGAAAGCTAAAAGAGAACTGAAAAATTTCCGTCACGATTATTCAGCACTGCCAAAAATGGTGTTAGATGTCATCCAACCAATATTCAAAGACCTCAGCAATGACAAATTGTTGGAGAGCTGTGTTGGCGGATATACTCAAAATAGCAATAAGAGCTCCAAAAACGAAGTACAGCGGGGCCAAAATCGTTAACATTGTTGTATTTCCTGCAACTTGTACGTTCAACAATGGTGTCATCTCATTGTTGGAAGTCATGATCGTGTTAGGAATATCGGTCGGATCGAGCGCGCATTTGTAGAAGACGAAACTCGCATAGCGAAACCGAGCAACAAGCGCATGAACACACGAAAGAAGGTCGCCGACAGCAAAATTTAGAAGTTGTGAACATTCCGTCGACAGCAGAAGACTTGCACTATGGGCCTAGTGTCGATGATTCCATGTAAGTTGACAAATTTCATGATTTCTTCATTCCTAAATTTTTCAAACTCGTTTTTCTCAAAACCACGTTTCTCAAATCGGTACCCAAAATTTCTCGAAAACCAATAAACCGACTGCCTTGAATTTTTTTGTGGTTATTCTATATCTAGTACTTGTTATAGGATTTTTTTTTTCGTCACTTAGTTTTTGTTTTATAGGCAAAATAATAACTAATTTTTGGACCAAAAATCACTATTTATGTTCAAACGTCCGCCATTTTGTCGTAAATCAATATTTTCAAAATCGGCTATGACAAGTACTAGATTATAGTATTTAATTTAATAATCTTTTTGGTTTTTATTTTTTTCTGATGATTTTTGAAGAAACGCCAGTGGGTACCGTCTACACAGATTTTTTTTACGACGCTCCAAGAATCATACAATATCCTTGTATATTTTTTTTCTTTTCTAAATACAATAAAAAAAATTAAACATATTTCCGAATGTGTATACTTTTAGATATTGTAGTTAAACTCACAATCCGAAATTTCAAATAGTTTTCCTTAAAAAAATAGACAAAAATTACGTTTTTTCCAGCTCCTAGGTGTATATCTCCCCTGAAGTGAATGAATATATTTATTTTTGCAAAAACAATATGGGCCTGGGATGCAGTTTAATATAAAGCGTTAGTAACATGCTGTCCGGAGGAAATAAAACAATTATATTCTTGTGCGAGTTTTCTAACTAAGCATTATTAAATAAATATTGTTCCTGTATTTCTCACCCGTGTAGGGGTGCAGGCAATCGAAATTCGAAGGTTATTCGAAGGTGAGCGATGTACACTTTCTATGATACAATATGGCACGGTAACTATGCCTCAACTGTAAGTAGCAGGGTTCGGACTTTAAGGTAGTTGAAGTAGGTCCACAATGATTTTCAAAAATATTTAAGATCTGCTGCGCCACTCCGCCTGATTTGCGGCCTTTACAAATTGTGGAAATTTATTCCCAAAATTAGTGCTCATTTAAACCTTTTCATATAGCTCTACGCTAATCTAACGGTCAACATAATTCATCGAGTGTGTCGGCTATTCGCAAAACAATTGCAAAACTTCGCACTGCATTCCGAGCCACTAACAAAAATTTGCAAAGCGTGCACAGATGAAAATATCGGCGCTGTTGAGACCAGTGTTGAGAAAGATCCTAAATCGTGATCGTGAGTTAGAGCTTGACCTGTGTTTATCGACTTTTGTAAGATTTTGCACAAGGATCTTAGGCGCTTACTTTAATTCTTACAAGCCAGGCGATCATCATTTGCATAGTGATTTCGCTGATCGGACAATAGAACGTCTGTTCACTTTTTTGTTCAGTGATGAGGCTCACTTCTGTGACTTTGTTGGTAAGTAAAATTGTCGAATTTGGAATATGTAAAGATGATCCATCAGCTATCGATACACCTCGAAAAATTTGGTGTGATCTATGGGCTGACATCATCATCGGGCCGTACTTCGTCAAAAATTAAGAAAATCGAAAAGTCACTGTCAACGATTTTTTGTTTCCAATAATGCAGTACGCAGTGTTACATGACATACTGCCAGCGAAACCATCGAGTTATTGATAGCAGTGTTCGATAATAGCATTTGTGTTTTGACGTCACTGAACTAATTTTTGTCGGCGTACGAGTATTTGAAGTTGTTAGTTTATGCAGTCAAGTCAACAACGATTCAGACCCTGGAAGCTAACACCGAGCACACCATTCGAGAGATACGACTTTAAATGCGCGAAAAGTGACCGAAAAGTGGAGTTGTATGAACTATATAATGGAATTTGTGTCTGCATTATCATATCATTGACTTTAGATGCAAAATGTCATAACCGTGAAGATTGATTCGGACAGAAAAGCCTTTTCCCGACAAAGAAAGGTCTCAAAACCTTTCGCTAGTTAAATAATGGTGATGCTTCCAAAAACCTATCAGGAATGCTGTTTTTGAGTTACTAGATGCTGAAAAGGCGACCACAAACAATAAACTCATAGTCGTGCGATGAGACGAGCACTGCAATAAATACGCACCAGCAAAAGAGAAAAGTAAAAAACATATTTCTACGAGGACTAAAAAGCGAAATAAAAAAAATCGATATTGAGGAGATTGATGGATGCTACTATTATAGTAAAGTAAGAAAATTTTAGCTCGTGATAAAAATAAGGCAACAGAGTCTGAACCCCTGCAAGGACGATCAAACATCGTTGTAGAGATGCAGTCGGCGCTAATAATTTGGAAGAACCACTTCTGTATACTGTTAAACTGGAGAAACAATAAAAATACTGCTAAAAACTCGTCTAAAATTATCTCCGATAGAAACTATTCAAATTTAAGTCCAAATTAGAAGAAGATGCCGATAGATTAATAGCCGGCGGAATTTTTTTTTGACCTGGGTGACCCATTAAGGGGTTATACGCAGTTAGAATTTTCAAAAAATCGAATTTTACATTTTCGTAACGTACATATATCTGGGCCACCGCCTAATTATCAATGCTCCGCCCATCAATGACATTGTCTAATAAAAAGTGGGGGCAGAGCATATTTACTGGTTTTATCATAAATATCTTCAGATAACGCCACCGAAGGTTGCTACGATTTGATTTGATCAGTTACAAGTTGCCGGCCTAAGGTTTTGTAGTCCCTACCAGGACTTAAATCACGGTACCATTGGAGTCAGGAGCCCCCCTAGATCTCGATCCGGGCCTGACTTGTTGAGGTAGGCCCCCTTGTGGGAGCGTCATGGTGGCTGTGGTTTAAACCCAAAATCGCGAGAAGGGCCTTCCTGTTGGTTTGACCTAATGTAGAGTTGCAGTAAGTACTGGGTGCTATGACCCTAAGAACTGTAAGAGGTTTTAGATCGGCCTCAACCCATACCAAGGGTGGAACTTGTGCCTCCAACACAAGTTCTGCTTTGGTATCTATGTATGGGCATCCCGTGTTTACGTTAAAAACCTAGAGACTGTATACTGGTATACCTGACTATATTCCGGTAAGTACTTTTCGAGATATACGCATATTTGTAAGGATGTCTCGGACTGTTAAAAAAGTAGGCGGAGCACAAATCGGAGTAGCAGCTGTTCTTTCCTTTCTTTGTGTTTCCAGGTGTTCCCTTATGAATAGTCCATTTTATTCCTGATGACTAACTCGAGTTTTTCTTGGACGAAACAAGTGAACATCATTTCAAACAGTTCTGCCACGTTGTACAGTCGTGTGTTCGGTTTTAACTTTCTGTTCTCAGTTTTGCGTTTTTAATTCAATTAAATTGACTTTAAATCTGAATTAAAATGCCACGCAAGTGTAGTAGAAACGAAAGAGTAACTGAAAAGGTGTACTTATCACGATCTAAAAGAAGGAAAAATATATTTAATCCAAAAATAACTGAGACAGTTTTGGTTCGTCCGCGAAAAAATTCAAACTACAGAAGGAGACTGTTCTATTGAATATAGAATTTTGAATTTTATAACAGTTTTTACAGAAATAAGTGGTTTGTAAAGTCTAAAACTTGTGACGGAGAAATAAAATTTGAAACAGATTCACAAAGAGGTCTTGGTTTTAAAATTGTTTTGCTGTGTGAGGCTCGTGCCATAAACCCCAGTCCTTTTGTCAAGCATTCTTATGAGATAAACAGGATTTATATTTGTGATGAGAATTCTTGGAATAGGATTCTGTGGATTGATGGACATGCCAGCTTGCTTGACACAAAATACTTATGACTTGATTATGGAAAATATTTACTCTTGTGTTTTTTTTTTTTTTTTTTTTTTTATAATCGGCGCGTGCTCAAGGGGTTTTTGTACCCTTAAAATGTTCGTACACAGCGCGGGCGAAGGAAATTTAGGGAGGAAGAAAAGACAGGTACCGATGTTTTTAAATGTTTGCAAGTTATAATGACCAGGAAACACAGAAGTCGGCAGGGCATTCCATAAGCGAGTTGTACGGCTTAGGAAAGAATCACGATGTTTTATAGTACGTCCGAAAATGGGCTTGAGGGTAAACTGATGAGCATTCATAGCGAGACGGGTCTTACGGTTGAAAGTTTGAATGGGCGGAATGCTACTGGCGATTTCAATGGAGCTGGTGGTGGAAATAGCGATAAAACAAAGTGCGAGAGGAGACATTGCGTCGGTGTTCGAGGGTGTCAATTGAATGACTGATATTAGTATCACCAATGAGTTTTATCGCACGGTTTTGAATCCTATCGAGCAGGTGCAGAGATGTTTTAGGAGCACCTGACCAGATGTGGGCATTGTACTCCAGTTTTGGGCGGATGAATGCCTTATATATTGAGGCCAGATCAGAGGTGGTAAAGTATTTCTTACATCTCTTGAGGAAACCTAGACATTTCGCAGCATTTTTGGCGACATCGAATATGTGGTCATTCCAACGTAAGTTGTCGTTGACGATCATACCGATAATGGAAAGTTTATCGGTTTCGTCGATGCAAGTGCCATTCATGGATAATGGCTGGGTATTTGAATTTCGCTTTAATGACAGCAGACAGCATTAAGTTTTGGAAGCATTAAATTCCACTCGGTTGATAGTTCCCCAATTGGTTATGCTGTTAATGTCGGAATTTAATGAGTTTAGCATACGCTGCCGTTCCCGTTCTACAGCCGAAGAGCAGGGACGTGAGTCCGGAAACGAATATGAGAAGCAGAGAGTACTGTCATCAGCAAAGGAATAAATTGGATTAGAAGTAGTAGACAAGAGATCATTAATGAAAATTAAAAAGAGATTCGGAGACAGAACGGAGCCCTGGGGCACACCAGCATTTATTTTGTGAATATCAGACTTGAAACCGTCCAAGACAACTTGAATTGAACGTTCCGAAAGGTAATTACTAATCCATTGAAGAAGAAAGTCATCGATTCCAAGAGCACGCATTTTCGACAAAAGAGCCTGATACCAAACTCTGTCAAATGGCTTAGAAATATCTAGTGCAACTATCTTGCTTTCGCCAGATTGATGTACGCTTTGGTTCCACTTTTCGGTGAGACATGCCATCAAATCACCAGTAGACCTGTTGCTACGAAAACCATATTGCCGGTCATTGAGAAGTTTTCGTGTTTCGAGATATTTCATGAGCTGACGATTTATCAGCGTTTCCATGACCTTGGAAAGAAGGGACGTAAGTGCAATGGGTCTGTAGGAGGAGAGAAAAGAAGATTCGCCTTTTTTAGGGACGGGCTGGACAAATGCTGTTTTCCATCTGCTCGGAAAGAGTCCTAAAGAGTAGGATTGATGAAAAAGCTTACGCAGTGGTTTTGCCAGCGTGGAAGAACAGCTCTTCAGAAGAAGGGGAGATATACCATCCGGACCAGCGGATTTATGCATGTTGAGATCTTTAAGTACTCTTACTACTACACGAGTGCGAAAGTGGATTCGTCCCATTGTAGATACGACGCGCTCCAGTGTAGGCGGGGACAAAGCACAATCTGGGAGTGTTGAGCTAGCCGCAAAGTGTGCAGCAAGCAGATTGGCCTTGTCCAAAGAGCTGACAGCTGGAATGTCATTGTAAATGAGCGTTGGGATGGAGGATGAGGCAGAATTTCTAATGTTTTTCACGAACGACCAAAAATTTTTACTGCCTTTGGGACATTGCAGTATTTTTTGCCTTAGGTTTTGGTCGTATTGGAATTTCACACGCTTGAGAAGGACGTTGCAGTCATTTCTGACTCGTTTAAACTTTTTTCGGTTTTCCTCTGTCGGGTTGGTCTTGTAGGACCGAAAAAATAATTCTCTAACCCTGACAGACTCTTTACAGCTCGAGTCGTACCATGCCTTTTCTTTTGGCTTGATACTCTTCATCCGATGGGGGATAAAGCATCTCATTCCAAAGAGAATAGTTTCTGTGATCATGTCAGCAGCGGCATCCACGTCGTTATCGAGGAAACATAACGACCAGTTAAAATTCCTAAAGAAGTTGTTAAGCCCGCTCCAGTTGGCTTTCTCGTAGTGCCATACGGTTCTTTTAGGAATCTTTTCTCTATCTGTGTGGTGGGTGTACGAGAATTTAGCTGATATGTCACAATGGTCCGACGAGCCTAGAGGGGAGAGCACATCAATGTGTGATAGTAGCCACCAAAAAACTTTTCGAAAAACCTTGTGCTGAAGAAAAAAATGCAACTGGTGAAAACCAAGGCGATGAAAGTTGTGAAGAATTAACAGTGCCTGGCGATGGAACCTGAAAAAAGCGAGAATACACTCAATTTCATATTACATGAAAGCAATAGGAATATCAATTGGGCCCAATGCCTATGCCTATATCGAGAAAGACGATGCAGACCGCGTCATGATCTCTGACTTGAGAGCTCATGGGAGTACGCGAGGGGGAAGAATGGCCCGTAGACAACATCTGCTCGAGGTACTAGAAGCTGCTGAGGCTACGGAGGGTCCTTCTTATGGCCCTGGAATAGATGACTCCATGTAAGTAAAAAAAAAATATCTCTATGTGTAAGCATCTTCCGAAACTTTAAACGTGTTTTTCTCAAAACTATGTTTTCGAAGTCGGTGATTTCTCAAAAACGGCTCAACCGACCGGTTTGAAATTTTAACACAGTCTTCTCAGATGTATTCCTCAGGTACTGGTCGAAGGAATAGGATTTCGAATAATTATTTCTATTTTTTTTGAGCAATTTTGCTAGGCAATTTTGGTCGAAAATTCCATTTTTTTTTAACGAAGACGCCATTTTGTCAAAAATCAAAATTTTTTGCTTTAAGTCCTACCTAGTTTTATCTATCCACTAAAAGAATCTTTCGGGTTATTTGATTTTAGATGAACTAAACCGGAGATATCGTTATCATCGCCGAACACCTTATTTTGGAGGACCTACAGGAGATCGTCTACAGCAGCATACCAGATTGATTTTTTTACAAATCATTAGTGCCATTATAAACTTTGATGTTGCCACTAAATGTACCTGTACTTTTTGTTTTTGTAAAATAAAATACCTTTTCAGAAAAAATTCATAAAAAAAAAAAACATTTTTTTTCTTCCTTGCAACTGCGTATGGCCCCTTAATGGAATATTAACACCGTTTTGATAGACTATATGCAGTTTCTAAAACCTGGGAGTATACTGAGTAGCAAGGCTGACCTATAACACGCTCATCTCTTGCTAGTATTAGGCACAGAGGCATTTACGCTCTCTGAGGCAGAATATAATTTTGTTGGTTGCCTTTAGCGAATTATTTTTTAAGTGATCATTGGTCTTGTTTGCGTATACTCAGTGTGTTGTAAAAAATATAATGAAGAAAAGTATCAGCCATAAGAAAGTTACGCTAACATCGACTAGGATGATTAGATCATGTATATACACGGCATGGACACCTGTGCTTCAATCCGAAGGATCTTTAAATCATTTCTAAAGTGACAACGAACTAAAGAACTTTATCATCACATATCAACGGATAGGGATTTCAATCAACTGGGCATGCTAAGCGGAATGCAACTAGCCAGGGTTGAGCTTGTTGAAGAGACATGCTATTGTAATTAGAGTTAAAAGATGCCAGTCCAATAATTAATGTTTCTGTTTATGCCTGTACATGTTTTAATTAAGAACTTGGACACATCTTTGTTTTATTCTGGAATTTAACATCTTTCAAATGTCCGGACGGCGCGCACCCGAAATGTCCAATTTTCCATGACTCTGGCGCATAAATTAGCCTGAATTTGACCGATGGCATGAGTTATGTTGGCTTTGATTACCGCTGTGGTTTGTACCTTATTCGAATAGACTTGCGGCTTTAGAAAACCCAACAAGAAAATGTCTAACGGTGTCAAATCGCACGATCTCGGTGGCCTTAACGTAAGATGACCGTGTCCTCGAATCGCTCGTGCAGAAATTTCAATGTGGCGTGAAGTGTGTGGCACGTAGCGCCTTCCTGTTGAAACCACATCTCGTTGGTGTCCATATCATCCAATTCAGGCCAGAAGTTGGTAATCAACGACCTACAGCGCTCGCCGTTGACGGTGATGGCCTGGCCAACGTCATTCTCAAAGAAATATGGATCGATGACGCCGTAAGCCCAAAATCCATACCAAATAGGGGATTTTTGGCGGTATGCATTGGACGCTCTTGGATCTCACGTGGATTGGTATCGTCAAAAATTCGACATTTCATTCAGAAATGGGCCTTATCGCAGATGATTTTTCGATGAAAATTAGGGTCAGTTTCCAGCTGCTTCAGAGCCCATTTAGCGAACACACGTCATTGTCTATGGTCGTTTACCTTTAGCTCCTGGGTCAGTTGAATTTTGTATGAGTGTAGGCCCAAGACACCACGCTAAGTTGTGGTCTGCGAAAGGCCTAGTTCTTGTGAGCAACGCGAAATCGACTGCCTCGGATTATCCTGCACACTCTCATGGACAGCGGCGATGTTTCCAGCAGATCTTGCGTTTCGTCGACGTACGGGTGTCGGTTTATCGTTTATTGAACCAGTTGACTCAAATTTATCCACCACACTGCGAATAGTTCTCTCGGTAGGGCGATTATGGCGACCGTAAAAAGGCCGAAGCGCGCGGAACGTTGCCCGAACAGAACACCCATTTTGATAAAACAGTTTTATCATCTGAACGTGTTGTTGAACGCTATGTCCGTCCATGGTAATTTGACAAAACAGACTGAATAAATGTCAGCCAATTTGACAGATCTAGTTACAACAATATGGCCGCTATAAACTGTCAAAGTTAAGATTGTAAAGTCCACATATGCAGTGGACGGTTCAGCCGGTTCTGCCAACATTAGATTATCAACGCCAAGTCACTGTTAATTTGTAAAACGTGTAGCTTACCTATACATATAGTGTTATATCAGTGTACAGTCTGGTTCAAGAGTATCATATTTCTAACTCAATAGCAAATTAGTGAACTGAATTCTGGAATCTGGTGTTCTGCTGTCTTCTGATTATGTGGAAAAGCATAAAAAAAGTGTTTTAACAAAGGTTTGTATGAAAAATTATTTGCCTAAAAGTCTATGGCTATAACATTTATTATGTCGCCATGAAAAAAAAAACACGTAACTAAGAGGCGGTGAGTGTAATTTGCCAAGAGACATATGTACCTTCAAGCTTTTACTGCTTTTTTTATGTTCCCATAGAGTACACATATGAATGTGTTTAGATACATACTATACATACACTGCAGACCAAAGGTTTAAGGCAACCCTAGACAACTGACTTCATTCATACATGGATTGAATTTTATGATTTACTTTGGGTTTTTTGCAAAAATTCTCTACCTAACATTACGCTACACATTTAGATAATAAATGTGGATTGCGACGGTCTTACATACTCGTGCTTTGAAGTCAGAAAAATTTATTAGAGGTCCTTTAGGTCTTGAGTCTTGTTAAAAATGGGAAAAGTCGAGAAAATCACAAACGAGAAGAAGGTAAATCGCAGTGGGAAGTGGGCTCGCCGTTAAAGATATCAAGGTGCTGCGTTCAACGTATAAATCACGGTCAGAATGGCCTAGAGCTACTTACCACGAGGATAGGATAATAGTCACAACAAGCAAACGAAGTAGAGGAAAAACAGCACCCGAAACTTGCGCAAAATACATATATCAAACATGGAAAAAGCCACTGTCCTTGACAACGCTCGAACGAAGATTAAGACATGCTAGACGGGCGAGTTGCTGTTCGAAAACTCCGAGTGCAACCACAAAACAAGCAGAAAAGCTTAGAATGGGCCAAAATGCATAAAGACTGGACGGAAGAAGATTTGAATAAAGTTTTATGGAGCGATGAGGTATTTGGCACAGAACGGAGAGTTTTCCTTCGACGCATAGCTGAACAAAATATGCTATCAGAATGTTTGGCTCCCACCGTTTCGCATGAAGGTGATTCTGTTATTGTGGATTAGAAAAATGAATAAGGAGACAACCAAAACAATATTGGAAGAAAACATTGTGACCTCTGGACTAAGATTAATTTTCATTCGTATTTCAGCAGGACAGCTATCACAAACATCCTCAAGGCTATGTTAAGACTATCTGAAACAGATGCAAACCCTATAGTGCTGTTGTGGGAGGAGCTGGATGGAAGGATCCGGGATCAATGCACATCATCAGAATCTGCATTTTGGAATATGCCATTGGATTGCTGGAGCAAAATACCATAGTCAACAATTCACAAATTGATACCTATCTAGAATTTCACGGAAAATCGGTTTAAGTCATGTTTTTTTTTTATTTTTTAACGAATTCCTTTATATTTAGAACAAAGTAAAAATATTTTCCTTCTTTTTTTCGGCTTCATACACATATGTTCCCCCTTCATTTTATATGATTATTATTCTTGCAAGAGTTTTTTGGATGTTAAATTTCGTTTTCCTTCGAGCACTGAGGGCGGCTTCAAACTTTTGGCCTGCAGTGTAAATTCGTATCCTTTTCACATAATATTAGGAAATCTTTAACGCCAAAAATAAAAAAGAGGAACAACACTATTATACCAAATTCATACATACAAACAGATGTATATTCATTCACAGAGCGCGACGATGAACCCAGCTTATCCCTGCTATTATCCTCGTATGTCATGCGAGCGGCAAACCTCCTTCGTTTTTTATTTTATTTTTTTTCAAAGCGGTTGACTAACTGCATAATAAAAAAGACGGAAATGAAAGCAAGAACACGAAACTGAGGAACACCGAGAACGCATAAAATATAAAGTCAACGACTATGTCAGGGATATTGGCTCATGAATGATTCTTACCAAAAGTTGCCGACTGTTTTCGAAATGAGGTTAAAATATTTTTAAATTATATATGCAACTATGGTCTATCCTGTATCATTTAATGAATTTATTTATTATGGAAAAAGGTGAATCTGTAACACACACATAAAAATTCGGATTATGTAAGAAATAAACCCCAATAATGGGTGATAGCCTGGCACATATCTTACATTCTCAGCCTTTGTCGTTATTTAAATTGTTACCATTCAAACACTTGTCCTTTATAGAATCAAGAGAAGCAGATGACTGAAAAGAAAAAAAAAATTCATAACTGAATTAGAATTGTAAAATATTGTTAACTTTTATTTTGCAAAATTGAAAAGGATTTCGCTCTCTTATTCTTTTTCCGTTTTCGTGAAAGCAAAGTTTAGCAACAAGGACATCATGCCCTTTTGCTTCGGCTGAATAATAATTTGTGAGACGAATTGTAAATTGAGAAAGACGCAGACAATAACGAAATATTTTTCAACGTGCTGGAAAGACCAGAGGATAAGGCACTCAATGCGAAGGAGTGAATTATGCGTGTCATGATTTAAGGCAGACGTACATATGCTTCAGTTAGGATATGGTTTTCAAAATAAAGGATTTCTCTGTAATTGGGAGGTGGTTATGAGCAATATGGAGCAACTATATATTTCAGTCACATTAGCATAATCACTAGAATTTGAATACTAAGAGGAATGAACTGTATTGTGGGACTGTTTTAGATTTTTTATTAACTTCATATTCGAAAGCGTATATTGTCTTCTCTTTGAATAAACAAGCTATACTCGTATAAAGTCTTATTTATGAAATTCATTTACACTCTTCAAACTATTATCACAATGACAGTCTTACAGAACTAAAGCCTTAATATTTCAGAACCTCATACATTGCCGTTTCGTTTATTCTCTGCATAAGTAAGAGACGTCTCTAGCTGTCGACAACAGGTAAATGGAGGAATGTTATACACAGACTTGCTTGACACAGGATCTTTATATCTAAAAGCACAGAGCTACGTATCCCTTTATTGGTTCCATGGCAAAGATTGTGCAGAAGTCTATTCGTTGGTACATCAATAATTTAGTTTTTTTTTTGTACATCAATACGAGATTCTAGATCCTAGTTTTATGTATTTGGTTCAACCTTTCTACAGTGAATGGGCTTCGTCCCTGAAGCATGTATTCGAAGGGTCTGAAAAATCAACATCTGCAGTTGCTATCACCTTTTTGTTTGACCTAAGATTTTTTGTTTTAATCAGAGCTGGCCAAATCTGTTAAGTAGTGTTGATATTCTAACAAATCAAGTTCTTCAATTTCCCATTGCTTCTTCTCGGAAAGCTTTCTGTTGGAAAAGATTTGTCCTCTTCAGGCCTCTTCTCATTCAGTTGATTCAAGAGTGTTCAGTAGTACTCGTCAGTTATTGTTTTAGGTTCCGCACGATAATCAATAGAAATAATTCTTTTGGGATTCCAGAAATATTAGCCATGACCTTATCGTCAGATGAAATCAACTTTGGCTTTTTTGGTGCAGAGGTGCCAGCTATTACCCACTGTTTTGATTCGCGTTTTGTTTCTGGCGAGCAGTGGTGAGCCCACGTCTCATTAGTCAGCGCACAAAATGAGTGGAAACTCATGAGGAACTGATTTTTGCATTGGTCGGCATTTAACCTATACAGCATCCTTCTTGCAAAAAGCATTCTAATGTTGTTATTTTCCATGTGAAATGTTTCGTTCCCCTATTGCTGATATATCTGTGGGCTCAATTATGATATAATCGCCAATCGCCCAAAGCCACATAGTGCACCTTTTCCTAAAGTATTACTCTCCATAATTCCGTGAGAACATTCACATTAACTTTACCCTACATGATCCTAAACAGATATAGATTTTGCCTAGCGTCAATCAAAGAGACAGCGCTGGAAGGATACGTTCCTTAATGAAATAAATGGACTCTTCTCCAGTCAGCAAAACCAATAAGAAATATTCCAATCACCGTTGTCAAAAGCATTCGATAGGCCCAATTGGTCCTCTGACCCACCAATAACCAACTTTCAAGATATTTTTCCTATTTCTACGCCGTTATAGGGCACACAACCCTATGGTCTCGGATAAAATGGACTCACTGTTGGTGACCCTAACAAACGTTTAAAGGACAACGACCTTTGGATCTACTCGTGGAATATGCAGACCTCTAACAGGCCACGTGCAGCCAAACAATTAACGGAGGCTCTTGACTGCTATCACGCAGATATTACCGCCATTAAGGAAGTGCAATGGGATGGGTCGGACACAATGTTAATTAAAACCTGCCATATATGCAAGGTGGCGCAAAAGTTGTCACCCGATGTTCTTTGGGTGTATTTTTTTTACGAATGAACAACCTTGGTTCTGCTTTTGGATTATGTTTACTTGATATCGAAAAAATAATATTGGCTAAGTAGCCGCCACAAGAATTAATGAGCATTCAAGCCCGATTTGTGACATTCCCCATCACTCTTGCCAGAACTTCCTGCGATAGGTCCTCGCATATTATCTTTGAGGGTTTTAAGGGTGTGAGGCTTATTAACATAGACTCGTGACTTCAAAAAACCATACAAAAAGAAGTCTGGAACGGTTAAATTAGGCGAACTTGCCGGCTAGTGCAAATCTCCAAAACGAGAGATTAGGCGACCCGGAAATGCAGCCCTCAGAATTTCGGCTGTAGCTCGTGCAGTATGCGCCGTTGCTCCATCCTGTTGGAATATCTTAAAGTCTTTCACCAATATTCTATGTACAGTCCGCCAAATGATGCCCAATTGCATGGCACGTCGTTTGGTCGATACTCTGGGGTCCTCTGCGACATCTTCCATCTCAGCTGCGACATCCTCAGCAGAACGGCTACATCGGTACCGGTCAGACCTGGCATTATCTCATGCTGGCCCATACTCTTCTAGGCGAGCGGCTAAACGTCGTAGTGTTTGCCCAGTTGGTGTCGGACGACCGGGAAATCTGCTCCGAAATTCACGCTGATCCAACACCACCGACGAATTATTCCGGAAAAAAGTCGCAACAATTATTCCGCATTCTTTAGGATTATAGCGATTCATGTCTTGCTGACGTGTATTTTGAGTCTTTTTACTTCATAAATGTCAAAGTAGAATTGACATTTGCTGCCATTTGAAAAAATTATAGCATCTTCCGATAGGATGATGACTTTTGCACCACCTAGTACTACGGTGATTGCTATAAGGAAAAGAAACAGCGCTTACTTGGATGTGAAATTGCCATATACGGCAGACTTAAGCAAGAAGAATTGAGCTTCCGACACGTTAGCGTGCGTCTTATGACAATCCGCATCAAGGCTAAATTCGCTAATATATGACTAACATGTTAAAATCGTACTAGGCGATTTTAACGCCAGGTGTCCTCCTTTCCACCTTTGGTAGGGCAGTTGATAAGCATAGCCTACACGATACCACGTCTGATAGTGGGCTTAGGCTTATTGACTTTGCGGTGGGACGAAATATTACTATAGCAAGTACACAGCTTTCTCATCTAAATATAGACAAGGGGACATGGCGGTCTCCGGATCACCAAACGCTAATTTAAATTAATCGTTTTGCGATAGACGGTAGACGTAAGGCATGCTAACATTGACTCGGATAACCAGCTTTTTGGAGCGAAGGTGTGAATGCGAATTTCCCAAGCGCCACGACAAAATAGAACTACTGTGAGAAGATATAACATGGAAAAGCTGCAATCGCAAGAGATCGCCAGAATCTTCGTCGAAAGCGTTTTCCCGAAATTCTACTCCCATGCCGCCAGAAGCAAGTACCGAAAACCAATGGAAATGCCGCCAACGTGCCTTCAGAGACGCCACAACTAATGTGCAGCGTTTCACACGACCACGTCAAGCACAGGCCGCTAAACAAGAAGCTGCGTTGCAGCGAAAGGCGGGAGCTGCTCTTTAGCTCGACGAGCAAAAGAGACGGGAAGAACATCGGATTCTCCAGAAAAAGAGGAAAGAGCACGAGAGGCACGCAATAGGAGATATTGAGAAGTTTACTCCAGGAATAACGTACAGAAGTTTTACCAATAGGTAAAATGAACATGTCAAGGCCAGAAGACCCATACAGGCCTATAGAGATTAAGAATGAAACTTTGTAGTAGAGTCGCAGTCGGCGCCGAGAATGTGGAAAAGCTTTTTCTGTAGACTGTGTACCGGCAAAGAAGCCCAACATCCCGCCGCCAGCAGAATAGTCCATTCAACTTACACGATGATAGCCAAAACTTCCATCCACTTGACCACAACGAGGTAAGGATAGCAATATCTAAG
The DNA here is from genome assembly GCA_963966105.1 of Volucella zonaria. Classification (NCBI taxonomy): domain Eukaryota; kingdom Metazoa; phylum Arthropoda; class Insecta; order Diptera; family Syrphidae; genus Volucella; species Volucella zonaria. Next base: position 165,732,280 of record OZ014532.1, read on the forward strand.
CTAAAATCCAACAAATAAGCTGGACCTGCCGGCTTAGGTATTCAAAGCTGCTGGAAATGACCCTGTGGAGAGCATGCACCAACTAATTTCTCAGATCTGGTGAGAAGAGCGTATGCCTGATGAATGGAATCTCAGCACCGTTGTCCCGACGCACAAAAAAATATCCACCCAACTGCGCCAACTATAGAGGTAGATATAAGTGTCCTCAACATCGGATACAAAATCTTATCTGTCATATTATGTGAGGGTCTGAAACCCTTCGTCGATAATCTGATGGGTCCCTATCAGTGCGGTTTCAGACCAGGAAAGTTACAATCGACCAAATCTTCACAGTCCGGCATATCCTGAAAAAAACTCAAAAAGTTCAAATCGATACATACCATCTTTTCATCGATTTTAAGGCCGCATATGATAGAATTTATAGAGACGAGCTACAATATATAGAGTCATGTCTAGTTTTGAGATTCCAGCCAAACTCGTCCATCGGTGCAGAATGATGATTAAGAACGCTCACTCAAAAAGTGTTTTAGATAAGGTGACTTGCTGTCATGTGACTTCTTTAACACCATTTTTGTAAGAATTGTGCGGAACTCACAAGTAAACACTGGAGGCACCAATGTACGTCGATAATATCGAACTCCGCCGAATTGGGAGTACTCAGTGCACTGGCAGCGGTGCGCTCACTGGTATTAAAACGAAAGCTCCCGAAATGGGTTTAGGTGTAAATGAGGGAAAAACCTTGCATATACTGTCAGCAAGAAAGGACACGCAACATCGATCAATTCGACAGAGCATCAAAATGGAAAGGTACAATTTCAACCTAGTAAAGGACTTTGGATACCTTGGATCTGCTATGAATTCTGCCAACAACACCTCAGCAGAAACAAAATGAAGAATCACTCCTGCCAATCGGTGTTTCTTTGGGCTAAGAAGGCAATTGAGCAGTAAGGCCCTATCCTGAAAAACTAAGGACACCCTATACATATAAGACCCTGATCATCCCGGTTCTACTTTGTGGCGCCGCACATGGACTCTATCGAAAGCTGATGAAAATATCCTTCGAAAAATATTCGGTCCCGTTTTAGAGGAGAAGATTGAACGAGGAACTATACGAGCTGTACAGTGACATCGATCTAATCAGAAAACTGCGCATAAGTGAGGTGGCTAGGACATGTAGAGGAAGACTTCACTTTAGGTGGCGCACACAAGTAAAAGTTGACTAGAACCGGCTTGGAGTGCGCAACTGGTACCAGTTAGCTAAGAACCCCACTAATTTTAGGGGCTTGTTAGTTGAGGCGCAGTGCTACCAACAAGTAAACAAGTAAGTACTGTTCTTTAAATAAAGCCGACTTCAGAGCTCGACTGATCAACGAGAATAAGTTGCGAATATTTATGAAAAATAAATTTGCCGTTGATCTCGGGAGCCCATATGAGGTGAACAGAAAGAGGGAGGGAGAGAGAGTTACAGATGGAAAGAAAGAAAGACTTTACTTAGCTGGCATGAAAACAGATTAACTCAATATTATCGAAGTAATAGGATCTTGTTGCTATAAGTGGTCCTCATCCATAGCCATCTACGAGATTCAAAAGATCAAATTAATAGCTGCTTACCTTTGGGAGGCACCCTATTATATAAATTATGACTAGGAGAAATACAATATGTTACCTATGTAATGCACTGATTTAGCAGAGCGTATCGTATCCTAACTGTTTTCTTCATCCTCATCGAATAGATTTCTGTTCATCTCGGGGGAATTCAAACCTAACAGCCTTAGAAATCTGATGACATACCGACCGGAGATTTTGGCGCTTGTGCCTCGCACTGTGGGTTAACATAGGAATATCGTCCTTAACCTTAATTATCTTTTTGCGTCAATTTGGAGAAATTCCGCCTACGGGATAAAGTCGTATCGGGCTGGTGTATTATACTGGCTTAAAAATCGGCAAATACCAGGGCATTCTCACGCGACACACCGTGGAATTCTACATTTATAAAACCGTGTTGGGTTGATATTTTGTGTACTAGGACTCTGGTGTGGTGTATAGCCGGAGATAGGCCCTAACAAGTTGCCCCTCAAACACTAGAATCCAGGTAATACAGGGCTGCATTGCATTAGGGCCATATTGTGTGTAACAGTCACCTGGAATCAAGGCTGTAACAGTCTTCTTTTCAGACTTAAATTTGTTTAGCACCAACAAGACAACCTTTCAAATGTGTATTGATATATAAGTACTGACCTAGCCAGACACTAGGGTACCTAATCCCACTTACCGTCAATCATAAATGACGCCCTAGTTTCTATAGATATTTTAATGAATATCTTAATTGATTGTTCTTGACTCATTTGAATTGAATTGAAATTTTCAATCGTCACAATACTCCGTCATATGATCGAAGTTATGTTGCTTGCTACGCTGTAGCGTGATCGAGTGATTTACCAAGTCGTTCGTGGAAGAAAGATTATCGAAGAAATCAGTTCCCTATTGTAAGCCGTTTTTGTCCAAGGCTTTAGGCATGTCTTAAATCGCATACATGATAGCAACTTGTAGAAAAGTCCCTCTAACCATAAAGTGTAGAAGGTATTCTAAAAGCATATCAGGGAGGTTTACGTACATTGGTTTTTTCTTTTATTCATTTTCGACGGTGCATTAAAGTGTCATGCAGCAACCTGAATCCCAACTGATTGCATGGGGCGATATTCACCGAAAATTTCGGGACAAGGTGTGCCACTGCTATTTTTTAATGCGTCAGATAAGATGAATTATTCGGCCAATTGTTAGCTATCAGGGTAAAAATATCCACCGCTTCCATCCAAGAGCAGCTGTCTCGGTATGTGACTTGCGATACCACCTATCGACGAATTTTAGTTTACTAATAAATTTAAGATGCATGAGAGTTTAAGTTTTCGCACAATAATGGAAGCGTCGTGCTGAGGCGATGATAGTCTTCACGACATTTTCTTCATTAAGCACGTTTAAACTGTTACTCTCAGATAGCTTATTTTGAAATTCATTGTTTAGATAGAAGCGATTTGTATAGACGCTGCTTTCAATGTCGTGGAGCGGTGGGTTGTGTTGTTTGAATTCTAATTATTTCTGGACTTATGTCATGCTAAATTGTTTATGTAATCAGCTCACTGGACTTTATTACCTCAATATGCTGATGAAAGATTCTTCGCTGTATATTCACTTACAAGCGCCAACAATATTGCGAACAAGTTAAAAGTATAGCCCTGCTGAACGTCACATGCATGATTCTTTCAAACGTAATGTTTGTACATTCATTCAGAGTTTTTTGCAACACACTAAGCAACTAAGCGTCACGTACTATTACCGATACTTCTTAATTAAGGAAATTTTGAAAAAGACCGTCGAATCTGAAGTGAAGCCTCATCTTTTATTCAACGACTTTCAAGCCATATGCAGATAGCAGAAAATGATAGACAAATTTTGAGTAGATCGCAGCGACATTAATCCAGCTGTGTTGCATTATCCGAAAATGTGTGGACTCTCAAGACAGCAAAGACTACAGATTATCTGTTCCAAGTATGAGGTTATTATGGAGGCTAAGTCACTTAGTATAGTTAATTCAACAGAGGAAACCCGACAGCTTTCTGAGGGCCAGAATTCGTAGTATCCTTCATCTCTGTTCTAAGTAACTACGAGTATTCGAGAAAAAAAAGCATTTTTTTATGACACACAGGATTAAGTGTTTACAATTATTGCTTTTCCCTCAATCCAATTTTATTTAATTTAATTTCGTTCTCGCAGCTTCTGAAGTAGTCTTAATGCAGGATTTGGAGTTGTTTCCCATGAATACCAATGGCATAGTATCCAATGAAAATGCCAGATATGGGACATGAATTTTTAAAAATAAACTTTATCAATGAAACCGATTTATTTTTGTCGTGGATTGGCAATATGGTTCTAGCCATTTTGCAGGTATTCATGTTGGTCTATCATGTGGTGCATTATTAATTCATGCATTATCATAGCGCCTAATGGAGTACTCTTGAAGGATGTCTCCTGATTTCGTACAGTCTTTCATTGCCTGGGATATACATCCAGCAACATACCGTATTATATTTTGATATCATTCTAGATGTGTTCTGCATTTACTTACTAGCTTTGTATTTACTGTGGATTTCCTAGCCTTAGCCGCTGTTGGACTTTCTTTCTTTCTTTTACAGTGGTTATCGAATTAGAAATGCAGTCGTTACTAATTCTAATGTTGACTTGGAGTAGTGAACTCTGGCTCCCGTATCGATCTCCACTTGGTATCTGCCAGTATAGAAGGCTAGCTGCTTTTCATCGGCAACCACCTGACTTTCCTTTCTGTCTATAAAGTGGCGGATATTTCTCTTTCATTGGAGGATTTAAAACATTAATCGTGAGGTAGAAAAAATACCTTTAAAAGGTTGCCTCTGTTCCCTGTTAATTTTTTCCTGTCTTCCATGTTCCTTGATCAAAATGATTTATTTGTGAGCCGAAAACTTGGAGGGATGAATGTTAGAAATTGGACAAATTGGTGGGAAAGGGTTCTCCTGTTAGGGAACATCTATTATATAACATTATATCTATTATACATATAATATATCACCTTGATTCAAAAAATTAAAAATACAAATTTATTCATCTAAATCTATATTGTCCCCTTCAAAGTAATCCCCATCGACGGCAACACACTTATGCCAGCGCTTGATCCAATCCTCGAAACATTTTTTATATTCGGTTTTCGCTATGTCCATCAGTGCTTCCTGCGATTTTTCCATTACTTCCTCTCGGCTGCTGAAACGCGTTCCCCCAGTAGTGGGTTTTTTAACTCGATTGAACAGAAAGAAGTCACAGGGAGCCAAATCAGGTGAATTCGGTGGCTGTTGGATGGTATTTGTTGCATTTTTCGTCAAAAAATTAAGAATAATGATGGCACTGTACGACGGTGCGTTATCATGGTGCAAGATTCACGAGTTTTCTGCAAACAATTCTGGTCTCTTTCGGTGAATTGCTTCACGCAAACGCAAACGTCTCATAACGCCCAAATAATACTCTTTGTTTACTGTTTGGCCTTCTGGTTAAAATTCATGATGCACTACACCGTTGTAATCCATGAAAGACAATCTACTTTTTTGGCTGAAAACGACGTGGTTTTTTTGGTCTCGGCTCATTTGATGAACGCCATACACTTGGCTGATGTCTGGATTGCGGGTCGTACTCATAAACCCACGTCTCGGCTTCAGTAATAAATCCTTTTGATGAATGTGGGATCGGATTCAGCCTCGCAAATCATCTCTTTTGAGACGTCAACACGGCCTCTTTTTTGTATAAAATTGAGGTCTTTTGGCACCAACTTTGCTGCTACACGATGGAAACCCAAATCATTAACCAAAATGTCTTGGACGGATCCATAGGCAATGTTCAAGTCCTCCGCTATCTCTCTGATGGTTAATTTGCGGTTATTGACCAACTTTTACTTCATCAATGTTTTCGTTGGTTTTCGATGTCGATGGTCTGCCACTGCGTTCATCATCTTCGATAGACTCACGGCCACTTTTGAACCGCTCTTGCCACTGGTAAACGACCGTTTTCTTTAGAGAATCGTTGCCGAAACACTTTTCCAACGTTCACGCACCATTAAATCCGTTTTTTACGCAAAATTTAATACGAGTACAAGTTCGTTGTTGCAAATTTAAATCCATTTCTAAAATTGTAAAAAATCGCCAACACACACAGAGATAGATGTACACTTGGCTACGTAACTTTTGCAAATGTCAAGCTATGATGCTAAGATTTAGAGGGAATGTCAACAACAGATTTACCAATTTAAGAAAAAAAAACAGAATTCAAATCGGAACAATGGGAGCGCCACACGGTGGTTATTTCGGGAACTTTTGGGAAGATATATTCCGTCAAAAGAACAAAACAACTCCTATAGCTTTCTATGGGTCAGATACACGCAGTAACCGGATTCCTAGTTGGTCACTGCAGAGTCAAAAAAAAACACCTTATAACTAAGCACAGGACAACACCTGTCGCATGCGTAACGAGGACGAAGAAACACCAAAGCACATCCTTTGCCACTGGAACTCCCTAAACAGAACACCCTGAGGCAAAAGATATCGCTGCCAGCTCACTCAAACATAGAACCGAATTTATTAATAGTTAAGGCACCATGGCTGAGCTTTAACGTGAGGAAATCACAATAGGCCTTACCTGGCTGCAGGTTCCACCTCCCCCTCAAACAAATTTAACCTAAACTCTAAGATAAACCTGCCTGTATTACAAGAAGTTAAATCCCTTCTCAATCTATAATAATTAGTGCAAAACTTGAGGAAAATACCAAACAAAAGTAATCTTATAAAAGTCGAACCTTTTTATAAAAATTTGCTGACTAACTAGATAATGCCATATTACGAGTATGGCCCTATGCATTGCGAAACTTCCAACATCTGAGGTGAGTGGTTGAGGTGAGCATGTGCATCAGCATACGTTCAATGGCAATTCGAGTATCTTCTTCTCCTATTTCTGGTTTGTGAGTGGCAAATTTTGGCTAAATCACGTACACCATTGCAGTTCAGTTCCAGTATCTGTTATACACACATGTGCATGAGAAAGCCCTTGAAAAATTTCGTTTCAGTGGTGACTCCACAAGTACTGATTCTGGTTTTAGTTCTACTGATGGGATGATGTCAATTTCCTTTCGATTTATTTATGAGTTATTTCCGATTTTATTTGTTCCTATGATTTATTTTTTCCCTTGCTTTCTCACCTCTTCAACCTGATTCCCTGTGCAGAATCCTATATCTTTTGGTAGTCTTCACATAGACATACTGCATTATGGTGGTAAAAATAAATAAAAATCATTTTTATGCTCCATCTTCCCACTTGCCGCCTCTTGAATTTTTACTGGAGGAGTGAGAAAGATCCTGACGGTGATGGTGTGTGATTGCGAGGGCGGCAAGAACAACCGAGCCGCTTGGCAGCAAAAAAGGATGTTTGAATGAGAGGAAGAAAATCTAATAATTGCATCTCTATGGGTTTATTACCGTCGTCGTCGTCGTCGTCGTCATCCTCGTTTGTCCTCGCTCTTGCCTCGTCGTCGGTCGTTTTGGTGTTGGAAAAGCGTGAAAGGATAATTCCTCTTTCCTTTTTCTTCCTTTTTTTTTTGTGTTAGCTTCTATCTGGATTTTTATTTACTTTTCCGAGATTCAAAGTGTGCTTTTATGAAGGTATATGTGTGTACATGAGGTAGTGTGTTGTTAAGTGGGTAGTAAGGTGGATTGCCTAGTGGGTGTGGCAAGGACGTGCCAATGTGCGGAAGTAATTTGTGTTTTCATTAGGTTTACACATTGAATCACCATCGAGAATTGGTGATGGTTGAGGAATGTTTCCCATTTTAGGACGAAGGCTTCCAAAATGTTTGCTCTGATAGTGGATGGATGTACTCGTACAGAGTACAAGTATGGAACGGAGTGTATTTAGGAAACTTCCGATCACATTTTGGACGTCTAGCCGTCTGGAAATATACTTTTTTCTGGGACTTTTATTTTGAAAAAAACTTATGGTTATCTATGGATTCAGTTGAATAAGATGGAAGTAGCTAAGTGATGCTTCATATGTTAGGAAATTCCATGAATGTACTGCAACTTCAATGGGAAGCCCATAAAATATTACATGAGCATCAGTTTCAATTTATAGTAACTCTGCTTTAGGGAAATAAGTTTATCGGTAAAAGTCTTTTAAAAATGGAGTCGGAGTAAACTTAGGATATAACATTTAAAAAATCAAAATGTAATGAAGTTGCGCTGCTTTGGAAGCTATTTCTACTCCCATTACAAACAGAGAAGGTCAGTGCACTCATTGTTTAGTTTAATGAGTTTAGATAGGTTGTTCAAAACCAGTTTCTACTAATTTTCTAATCACTGTAATAAAAGCTTAAAAAAATAATTTGCACCAAACGTTTCCTGCAGCGCGTCAGATTACAAAAATCCAAATTTAGGCATGTGTTCCTAGCATTTTTAAAAATGGAAAAACTCCGGTCTTGGGAGAGCAACGGTCATTCTGTTTGATCAACAGCTCGACCGATTCATTACAATGGAAAAACATTAAAAAGAAGTTGGAAAATACCCTATGGGTCAGGGTTTTTGCCCCAGAAAACCTTGCACTTCGATTTCAAGGCACTGATTGGGAAACAGCTGCTCAGTTGATTTCTCAAGACGCTCAAATTGAGGATCGCAGAGCTGGCCAAACACACTTTAACAAAGATTAGGACATGAGGAAAATAATGTTTCCAACAGCGACAAGGGCAATGAAAATGAGGTGGTGCAGGAAATGCTGCAGTAGAACCTGCAACAGACTGGACAAGCATGACTTCGGATCCATACCTAGAAGCCCTGGACTAACAAGTACTAAGCAATACTTTTTAAAAATTACACCACAGTGAAGGCGAAAACAATTTTTTTACACTGTGTTGGGCAATCTAAGTAAGAGGGCATCATGAAGAAAGTTTTGCTCAAAAGAAGCTAGAAATTCCTAGCAAAACAAAAAAAAGCACTGAAGATGTTCTAACACTTCGGGCGGAAACGCACCTAACTCCGTAATCCCAAGGGATACACGTTCGTTTTCGGTGCGGAGGAGAGATTCTGAAACGGCTTAAAATTGAGGTGAAACTATATCAAAAGCGTGATCTATTGTAGACGGAACAGTTAACTGCTTAAAAAGCTAACGAAGAATTTACCTTACTGCAGGAAGGAATAGCACTAAAGCAAGCTTACCCACCTCCATGCAGACAAAGGAACATGGCAGTTACCTTATCATAAAACCGTCCACCAAATCGATCCTGTTGCGGTCGAAGTAAGGAGATTTCTTTTTTATATAGACGTCTGAATATTCTCAGCATTCAATATAGACGTTGACTACTATCTACAACTAGTTGCAGTCAAGGCACGTCTACGAATATCTCAACTTGCACAGCTTTGGCGATTGCGCAACCCTAAAACTCTCGACTAGTTATATGCAAGCTGTATCAGGTTCTGATGTTAACATACCTCCAGAACTGGTACAGCTGATGTGATGGGCTTCATAATTACGAAATCTCTGGTTTGATAAAGAGCGTGAGCAAGAACAAATAAAAAAACAGCTCCCCTGCGTGGCGTAAAAATATAGGCTTCTTCGAAAAAGAAACATGGGAAACGCGCGATCGAGAAAATAGGGAAATACTACTTCAGGGCCAATTCTCAAAAGTTTTATTGGAAGGTTAAAAGGAGGTGTTTATGCAGCAAAAGCCGAGCAGAGATCTGAAGAGATTTGAATGGTAGATTAGTATGGTAGTTGGGCTTCAAAGTCGGAAGTCGGATGGCTGCCATCGCATATTCCTTTGTAGGTAGATTAGTGTCATAATCGGTCCTGAAGATATGAAAAAGCAACTTCTGCTGACTAAGCGTTGGGTGTGATCAGGCAGAATGGATCTCTTAACTTGGGCGACCAAAAGCTGCGACGTAAGTCCAACCTACCAAAATAGTGCAAAAATAAAAATATCTGCAGCCGCAGATGATGTAGTAGATAGTATATGCCAGCTTATATTCGAGATTGAGTCAGAGTAAAGAGAACCTCAGCATCGTTCCTCCGAGTTACATGAAAGGAATCCCTCTAAATTGCGCCAACTATAAATTCTAGCATACGCTGATGACATTAATATTATTAGTAGAACGAAGGGAACTGCCGTTGCTGGGTTTGCAAGTATTGAAACAGAAGCTGCAAAAATTAGTTAAACTCCGAATGAGGGCAATATCACATACGTACATAAAATACACGGTGCCAATAAGGAAGCAAGTATAATCGGACAGAACAACAGACGGTTATAAATTTGAGGCAGTTTGATATTTTACCTCCCCCGGCTCTGCTATTAACTCTGATAATGACACCTCATCACAAAATAAACAAAAAGTTACACTTGCGAATCGCTGTGCTTAAGAAGGCAATCGAATAATAATGTCTTATAAAAGAACACAAAGGAGACTGTATATAAGACCCTTATCATCCCAATCATGCTCTATGGTGGAGCATTGTTCCGTATTCATTTATGTAATACCGAATTTTAAGAGCTGTACAGCAACACAAACATGGCCAGAACCTAGCATCAGTCGCCTAAGAGAGGTAAATGACCTTAGATGTCTAAGATTCCTACTCGCGGGAATAACATAGTAGAAAAAGTCTCGCCTAAGCAAGTCCGCGCGAGTGGAAGGAGGCCTTAACCATCCTGGAGTATGCGTTAACTGATCAGTTTTATTGGTTAAGATCCAGGTCTATCCCGAGCTGTGGTGTCGTCCGAACAAGTAAGGAAGATATTTTTTTGAGCATATCATTTCATTTTTAAATTTAGCAGCGGAAAAGCTCTCCGCAGAACGATAGTTACGTAAAAAAAACTTTTCAATTTATTAAGTTCATGTGAGCTGGTGAGATGAACATGTTAAGACTTCAGGTGTAAAATTACAGAATATTTCTAATTTAAATATATTTGCTATTAATTCATATCGTAGACGCGATTGCATTAGGTCAAAGTAATTCTGTCCCAGACAGAAAAATGCGTATATTGATTGCCGAAGACAAGAAAAAGCCGCACTGGTGGACATGACCACTGGGACTGCTTAGAAACACTTTCAGAACAGTTTTGAACCTAGAAAAAGCACAAGAAAAGTGACTGACTGGGACTCATACTTACAAAGAATCCCTCAAAATATTCAAAAAAGAACTGAGGAGGGCAAAGCGACAATCTTGCAGATTATTCTGTGATAAAATCACAGAAACTTCTGAGGCATCGCGGATAAAAAAAATCCTCTCAACAAATCCTATGATGCCTTGCTGTTTGAAAAAATCCGATGGCTCTTGGACTACCTCAAGTGATGAATCACTTAACTTGCCACTGCACACCCACTTTCCAGGTAAGTCCCAATTCGTGGCCAGTTGCAACCCCAACAGAACTACTGCAACCGTAACTGTAATTCATGGTCTGATTACAAGAGTCAAACTGCTCTGGGCACTGCATAGCTTCAAACCATACAGGTCTCTTGGTCCGGACTATATATGTAATATCTGCCGAGCTACAGAGGTCGAGCTACGCTAGACAATATCATGAGGAGCTGTGTAGAATTTATCCACATTCCACTCTCATGGAGAGAAGTAAATGTAGTTTTCATTCCCAAAGCCGGAAAATGTTCTCATGTTGTCCCAAAGGACCTCAGACCTATAAGTCTATCATCTTTCCTTCTGAAAACTCCAGAACGACTGATTGATACCCATATACGAGGTAAAATTGATCCAAGACTTCTGTCAACGGCTCAATATGCCTACTGTAAAGGAAAGTCGGTGGAAACGGCTCTGAATTCACTGACTACTCACATCGAACAATCCCTACAATATGGTCGTACACAATAGTCACTTTCCTGGACATATAGGGTACCTTTAACAACGTCAAAACATCCGCAATCACGACGATAATCAACTCCAAACTGGGTGGGGCTTCTGCTAAAAGATATGCTCCGTAAGGCCGTGTCCTTTCTCCCCTTATCTGGAACTTTGTAGTAAATGAACTGGTGATATACCTGCAGGCGGGTGGTAGCAGAATGATTGCTTATGCGGATTACGTTGCCGTCTCGGATAAGCATCTTAATACCATTAAAGAACTCTTTCAACTAAATCTCAACAGATTAACCCGTTGGGCAGATCGCTGTTAATCGGGAGTAAACCCCTATACAACTGATATTGTCCTCTTTTCCAGAAAATACAAAATACACACATACGGGTTTGCTGTCTGGTGGACGGCCTTAGACAATGCAGTCATTTGCAGAAAACTAAGCAGAGTCCAAAGAACAGCATGTCTATGCATTAGCGGTGCCTTACGGTCTACTCCCTCTCCGACATTAGACATTTTGTTTCACTTGACACCCCTCGATATCTTCATCAGGCAAATAGCTGCGATTGCAGCAATGTACATTAGAAAACCTCACAGAGAACATCGATTACACCATACCTGAACTTTGATTTGACAAAGACTTCCATGTAAGCTTCCCCTCTAGATCCTTCTGGGAGGGAGATGCTGTCATGGAGGACAAGTCAATCCATTTCTACACAGATGGATCTAAAACCGATAGCGGGATTGGTGGCGGCGTTTTCTCAGATAAGCTAAATTTAAGCCTCTTTTTCCATTTCCCAAATCACAGTAGCGTGTTGCAGGCGGAAATTTTGACGATTAAGGAGATCTGTCTTGGCTGAAGAAAAACGTGATATCTGCAAAGGATATCCGCATCTTTTCGGATAGTCAGGCCGCTATCAAGTCCTTGGACTCAGTCTCATTAAATTCTAGAACCACCTTTGCTGGTTGCCGGGCCACAGAGACATTCCAGGGAGCTGTAGGGCCGATGAACTCGCCAAAATTGGAACTATTCTACCGGAAAAGGGTAGAAGAGGTGGACTGTTAGACCAAACCAATGAAAGCTGGATCTGAATCGCTCTAAAAGTCTGATCCTTCTAAATAGGAAACATCTCATCGCCATCCTAGGTGTTATCAATGGACACTGACTAATAGACAAGCATGCAAGCAGGCTTGGCGCTTTTACAAACGATTTCGTCCACCTACTCAATACATGTCCAGCTCTCTCCCAGAGAAGAAACTTCACTTAGGAGCTACCTTCTACAATAACCTAAACGATCGTAAACTCAAATTGGTTTCAAGTGTAGAAGGATCATAGATCCACGTGGGGCAATAGGCCTAAGGCGGTTGGTTTTCCCAACAGCCACTCTTACCTACCTACCTACCTATCTCAAGAGCTCTTATATGGTAGTTGCATTTGAAACTGTAGTCGACTATGACACCCAGATATTTGTACGTACTCGTAGATACAATTTCTGAAATATTGAAGTTGCAGATAAGTCCCCATTTCTGGAGCGTACACTATATAACTCATTTCTATTTTTTGCAATGCTTTTTGGATGTATGGCGGGCGAATGTGCTTGATCATTTCCTTCCTTGCATTTATTACTAAACCATAATCGTGACACGAATCTGTTATAGAATCAAACTCCCTGTGCATTGTTTTATATGCTGTCTCCGTATATCTATGGGAATCATACATCTATGCCGTATCACCTGCGTAAGGATATCCCATGGTAAGGGCCGTTTAGGTATGTACGAGTATATTATGAGAAAGTGCCCCGAGTTTGGATTCTTTCGGTGCTTCTTATGCCTCGAGATTTCCGTAATATGATACTCCTGAAATTAAACTTTGAAGCTGCAATTTCTTTGGTAGTTTTAAAACCATGCTAAAAAGGGCTCCTTGAAACCCAATTTTGTTCAGTTGTCGTAGTATATTTTGATGACACAGGGTGTTGAATCTATAAATAGGATTTTGGTGTTATGGTTCTTATTCAGACTGTTAGTTATTTGGCTGAAAAACTCTTCTAATAATTGGTTAGCACTTTCATTCTTCCGAAAGTCAAATTTGTTTCTTTCTCATAGGTTAAATCGAAAAAGATAATTTTGAAGGACTTCCCATATCTATCTGCTAGCAAAATGGAGTAAGCCTGTATTTCAATATGCCGCTTTTACCTTACTCTTGTAAACATATACATTAGCCTGACAATAGAAGCTTTGAGCATTTCACGGCTTTTATTGATCGGTAAATTGATCACTGTTGATGATGTAGAATTTTGTGTGAGATCTTTGGGTTTTATGGCGTCTAATCCTGTGAAATATATAAAAAATATTCCCTACCTTCCTTTCTACATATATACGAGGTTGTATCAAATATACATAAACGGGACTGATTCTCGTAAAAATTAAGGAGGGGTACCCGACTTGGAAGGTGTTGAGTTGATGTGCAGGTACTCGTAGTCTGAACCGTTAGAAAGAACAACTCTCTCGGGTCGGTTTCTACATGGCTCCGTGGAACAGTAGATTATCATCAAGTTATTGACCAGGGAGGAGACAACATATAGTGAAGAACCCGTGTGTTAGCTTTGTATAAATAATTTTCTGAAGAGCGTGAAAAGGTAGAGAACGAGAGTGATCAAGGCCAACATTGAGGCGGTCTGAAATCTCATAGAAGGAAGCGACCACATAGCTCTCTTCGAAATCATTAAGGAAGCGAACCCCAGCTACGGGAGTATCCAACGGATCGTTATACATGACTTATAAATGATTTTGACAAGTGTCCACTAGATGGGTTCCACGTTTGTTAACGGAGGATCATAAGCGATACCGATTCGAAGTCTCGTAAGGACTCCTCTATCAATTCCGGCACCTGTGCCGAAACTCGGGTCCACCACCACACGCCCGACTCAAAATAGGCGAGGATGGAATAGAGAAAAAGTGGCGAGATGTCACTGGAGAATGCAAAGACGCGGTTGTCAGCGGGAAGGTAATGGCAAATTCGTTTTTCATCGGAAAGGTGCTTTTAACGTTGATTTTCTTCACGTCATCGTACGCATTAATGCGCAATATTATTGTGAAGCACTGCATGCCGTGAAAATTTCATGCTGAAGGGAAAGGAATAAACAATCGGCCAGAAGTATCATTCTTCTACATGGCAACATCCATCCTACCATATACTTTTTTTCACCTTGTTACTATCATCTTTTTGGACTCCTCAAAGAAGTGCTGGAGATCAGCGTTTTGACGACAACGAAGGGTTGAAACCGGTCCTGCTGCAATGGCTTCAAGAATGTCCGAAGAGTTTCTACGATGATGAAATACAAAAAGCTTCCAATATATATTTGTAGGCTTAGTTGCATAATGGTAGAATTTTAAAAAAAACAGGTCCCGTTTACATTTTATACAATCTCGTATAATACATTGAATTATGTGAAGTTTATGTTGAGCTCATTCTTCTGTAAGATAGTTTGTGCACTATGTAAACCTATGTAGTCCGTAGATTTCCGCAGAAACCGGACTTCTTGTCATACATTAAAAGCAGGCGTTTAAAGGCATGTGTTAAGGTGAAAGGTTGTCAATTTACATTTGTAACATCATTTTTTGGGTTTATATTATGACATGACTTCTGTTCTGATGACAGGCAAATGAATGTTGCGAAGTAAAGTTTTAACATCCCTAGGGTTACGAAGTTATGTTATAAATGACTGTGTATTCTGGTCACGGCCAATTACTGTAATTAATATACGTAAAAGTTGGGTCCTAACACATATTGCAACAATCGACTTGTTTAATTGGATTTGATTTTTTCGCTTGTAAAGATAAAATCGCAATAACGCGAAAACTGTGTTCTCAAGGGTCTGTGGTTCATCAACCATAACAGTCTGTGTAATATGCTCAAACATGGTTGAAGCATGATAATATGTATTATAATTGAGAATAATTTATATTCCCCAATAACAAACAACACAGAATACAGAAGACGCATTTATGAATGCGATATACCTACTCATATTCATTGGCATACATACCTACATATCTCTTCATTTTTACACATCTCACACAATAATGAACACCGTTATATCATAAAAAAATATTTCTTAAGAAAAAAAAAAAAAACAATAAAGGTGAATCTTTGCGGTGACATAAAAAATTTTTACTTATCCCGGGTAAGGAACAAAGAAGAAAAGGAAATCTCTTTCATCGAAAATTACCATCAAACCAACTAACATAGCTTGGTGGAAGAAATAAAGACATTTTGAGGCAGTATCGAGGCGCGGTGCGACACTCTCTCTTCCCCTTTTTTGTCAAAATCCATTTCATTTACATCCCCACAAGGGATAATCGCACGAATCAATTCGCGAAATCTCATTACTTCCTCATATATTTTCTAATAACAATTTAAGGCAAAATTTCCACCCCATACAATGGCCTTCACAAAGTCCTCTACTGTACCACCACAGTCATCATCATCATCATCATCATCATCATCATCTTTTTCGTTTTCGTTGCGTCGTCGTCAACCTCTTCTAAGGCTTTTCTCTTTCCTGTGTTCGTTTTTTTTTTTCGGATTTGAATAAGCAAACACTGGTGGATTCGAGTCGTGCCCTACCCTGTTCTACCTGACAACGTCTTTCATTTCCCCAGTTTATCATATTGGTGTGCAAAGGTAATTTCGTTGTCGCAAGGACTTTTACTACTAAATACCTTAAACCGTTAGCTACTCGTATCCATACGAATACAGGTTTCAAAATTGCGTTGCGCTAGGGTTTGAAGCGGGGACTCTGCACGGTGTATCCTTTAAGTTGTTGTTGGCGACTTTCGGGGGACTTCTTCAATTTTCCTTGTTTTTTCACTTTCAAAAATAAAAACACAGGAAAACATTTTAATGGCGAATCGAATATTTCTTTATTTTTATTTTTTTTTGCAAAAGCAAAACTTCTTTTATGACACTAACATTTCCAGCAGGGTGAAGAGTCAAAAGAACCACATAAAGATGAGTTACGATTACCAATAACCTTTGAGGACTCGTTTCGGGAGTCTACGAGAATATGTATGCGTCTGCATACACCTCCACAAATCACGAAATAAGAGTTTTAATTTTTTTTCTTTGCAAATACAAGTAAACATAAATTTGTTAGCCACCTCCGGCTGGAGAATGCTATGAGCTTTCACTTTTCCGAGTTTCGTCCCTTTGCATGTGGGAGGCCTGCGGCTATACGGTTTAGGTGTTTTTATGGTGTTTTTTTTGCGTACACCCCATTTAAACTGATTCTAAGGACAAACCAGAGATTTATTGAAGCGAACGGGAAAGAATATAACCCCATATGTACGAGAATGTGTGTAACCAAAAAGGACCAAAAATCGATTGACTCACAAGGAAGTTGTAAACGCTTTTAGCCAAATCAAATATTTTTCAGGTCACGTGAATTTCTTTCCATCCTTTAACCTTAAGGTCATTGAAAAACATGAACTTTTACCTTTCCTTCTTTATATTTCATTTAGGCTCTGGATGTATTAAAGTTTATTGGTGTAACACTGTTATTAGTTAAAACTACGATATTAAATTGTTAATGGGATTCAAGCAGTTTTTAAGGTGGACAACGATGATTTTCTAACTATCATTTAAATCATTCGGCTTAGTTTGGACTTATTACGAAAATGAAATGCTGAGTAAAGAAACATGTGGAAGCCTTAAATAAACAGACTGATATTTTTGCTGACAAAAATAGCAAACTTATTGTATACATAAAATACAGAGCTATTAAAAAAAATAATGGTTAAACCCTTCTGGAATTTTTAGTTTTTAGATCTACAGTTTTTGGAATTAGTATGCGTGTCGACTGTTTTTGCACTAACTAGCCAAATCTGTTTCGTAATGTATCTAGTTAGAGTTATGAGAGAAAGTACATTTAGCCGTCCATAACTGTGCAATACGGAACGATCAGAAAATTAAAAAATAAATGAAAAAATAAAGTGCGAAGTGTTCTCTTTTTATGTTCTTTTAAATAAAATTCCTCAATCTTCCGAGAGGATAATTTACCGCGATCCTATTTTGACATGTCCTTTAAACAAGACTTTGTAAATTCCGAATGCAATGCCTTGTATTCCTGGACCAATGTTCGTAAGACCTCAAGTGCAGCTCGACTGTTGTTACAGGCGTAAAATATAATGCTTCCAAAACACGATGCTGTCTGCTGTCGTTAAGGCGAAATTTAAACACCCAGCCATTAGCCATGATTGGCATATATCGTCGAAACCGATAAACTTTCCATTCTGGGTATGTATGTCAATGACAACTTACGTTGGAATGAGCCCATATTGCATGTCGTCAAAAATGCTGCGAAATGTTTAGGTTTCTTCAAGCCTTGTAAAAAATATTTCAGCCCTTCTGATCTGGTCTCAATATATGTTTAAGGCATTCATCCGCCCAAAATTGGAGTACAATACCCACATCTGGTCAAGAGCTGCTAAAACATCTCTCCACCAGCTCAATAGGATTCAAAACCGTACGATAAAACTCATAGGTGATACTAATATCAATCAATCAATTGACACCCTCGAACACTGACGTAAAGTTTCCTATCTCACTCAGTTTTATCACTATTTCCACCACCAGTGCTCCATTGAAATCGCCAGGAGCATTCCGCCCATTCGTTCCTAAGCCGTACAACTTGCGTATGAAATACCCTGCCTAGCTCTTTATTTCCTAGTTATTATAACCTTCAAACATTTAAAATCAACGTTCATCGGTACCTCTCTTTCTATCCTCCGCGCTGTGTGCTACCATTTTAAGGGTATTTAAATCCTTTGAGGGAGCGCAAGTTATAAAAAAAAAAGAAAAAGCAAATAGTTCGCCCCGTTCTTCACAATATAATGCGGTTTCAACATGATTGCGTAATTTTCGATTTTCAAGATTAACTAACGAGGAGTGAAGTCTAAGATTGTCCACTATGATGGATGTGGATCATAGTGGATTAGTTTTCGAGCCCTCGGTGACTACACTCCTGTTTTGGTATGAAAACAGAGAAAGGTGTATGCATTTTCGCTGCTGGTCATTCCATAAACCACTTCATTTTAAGCAAAAGGTACTACTGGTGGTTCTGCCACTCAACAGCACCTATGACCGGCTGCTTGCAACTGATCAAATCGTAACAACTTTCGGTGGGGTCACCTGAAAAGCGTAGGGAGGGAGATTCATCAGATTTTTGGAGCAGATCCTGGCGTGTTAGGAAAACCTCGCAAACAACCAAGACAAACTCTTTTTGTAGTCTGGTGAAAGCAGCCGTGACATATTTGCGTCAAAGAATATTCTAACAGAATAGGTCTTGCCTTGCTGAAACGATTTACCCACAGCCGTGAAAAGCCCCATGTCTTGCCAAAGTCTCTCTTCCATTGTGAAAAACGCGACAGCAACTTGAAGGTTTTCTACGGAATTATACTCTGGGGCCGGTAACGTTGCAGAGACGGATGGTGACGCCTAGATTGTTTAAACCATTGAACTCTCTCCTTCTGATGAAGATAACGACCTCATCTCTAGATGTACCGTTTCAGGAACTCCACCATCACGTCTTGACCTCAGTCAGAATCCGGAACCAAGGTTCTGTTCATAGGTATTGCTTTGATCTGTAAAATGAGTGATTCGTCTGCGCCAATGTTGTCTGGTTGAGTTACAGTTATTATCAAATGTTGCCTTGTCAAAGGTACATTAACTGTCGATGAAAATTCGCAACCCATACTATTTTTTGAGTGCATATCTTTTATGCATGAGACTGACAGTCCTTAATTTCGGTTCAGTGTGAATTCCATTTGTTTTCTGGTTGCCTCCAACCTGGCTAATTTGCCATGTTGAGGACTCTTAATCTACATCAAGAGCTGCGATCTTTTTTTAAATTCGCTTCAATCTGCTTTGTAAAGATTCTTGTTTTTCTCCAATAAATCTTAATTGATAAAGTGACTTAGAAGTTTTCTGGTTCCTTACGTAGTCGCCACACATTTATATTCCACAAAGGGACGAGAGATCTAGAGGATTTTTTTCAGGGCTGCGAACATCCGTTCAAAACATTTATGAAAACACATGCAGATTTTAAACACCTTCCTCAGCTTTCTTTCATGTTCTAACCTTATGCGTAATTACGACGAACCTATTAACTCCATATCGTAGCTTTCCATTTGTCACAATTGATCTCAGCTGTGTTACTATGCTTCGTTCAGCCTGTAGTTATTGCCGGCCTTTCCGAATCAAGGCACCAGAGAAGAGACCCTAATTGGTAAGCCGGTTTTCTCTCGTAAAACTTTTTGAGGTTTCAGAAAAAGCGTGATTTTACGCAAAATCCCATTTTCGTCCACCCGAAACTCAGAATGACTGGTTTCATATATTGTTCACGGAAAAAACTATCAACAGAGGGAGCGCCTAAAACTTTCTGTTCGAGGTAGAAAATAATGGAGTAACTTCCGCTCCAAGCAGTTTTCATTTGGTGCTATTTCCGCTGACCTGCTTTTCAAAATTACAGTCGCTGCTGGAAGAGCGTTGCCATCAGCAACTGAGCTGTTGCTTTGCTTTTTAACTATTTTTATGACTATTTTTCTTCAGAGCGTCCACCTTCTGAAGCTCGTTCAATATTTGCCCGTTTCCGAGAAGCATCAATCCGATCAACCACCACCGCTGGCTTAAATCCATTTCAAAACATTTGGTCAATAATAAAACTAAGAGTAACAAGGAAGCGCCCGGGCTCAATTGAAGCCCTGAAAGGTTGATTAATTCACACCATGGATTTGACAGGTTATTTCAACATGAATTCCATACTCATTCGAAGCCTGTCATGATTCTATGTGCCTATACTCGGGTTTATAGTAGGGATACGAGATGCAGCGTAGGTATCCCGCGCGCGAATTATGAATTTGTCCAGCCCTTACAAATGTAACACAACTTATTTGAACAATGACCTTTTACTTCAAGGTCTTTTACGCGACTGACTTGTTATCTTCAACTAACTTAGCATAATACCTAGAATAATATAAGGCATTATATCATACCTATAGTATAAAAAAGAGTTGATAGTTACCAGTTAACAATCATGTTTGTTGTTTTGCTTGGATGGTCAATGCCGCTATTCCTAAATTAGGTCAATAGATGTCGCTGGAACAATTCTCTTGCTGATCTGTTTTATGCTGCTTATCTTCTTGGCGTCGAAAACCATTGAAAACCAAGCTACTTGTAAGCCAAATTTTGTTGTGACGATGGTATCAATTATGATGATGATGCTGATTTATTGCTATGCACGTAAATCGTGCATTGTGCGCTCATCCACGACGCCCCCTTTAACGCTCATGGCTCACTCCATTCGGGTTAGTTCTCCACCTCGCACGTTATCCTCCCCCGTTTCCCGTCGCTTTATTGTTTTATCGAGTTTTTAGCATCCACAAGGAGAGTTTGAAGTGGAATAACTATATTGGCTACGTGGAAGTATTACTGGTGGAAATACTGATACATCACCGTGCAGCAACGAGCACTTCATCTTTGTTGGATAATGTTAGTGTCATTTAGAAGTGATATCGCACGGTTTTGAATGCCATCTAGTGGGTGCAAAAGCGACTAAGGATTCGTTGCATTGGAGTTCGCTTCTACTTCATGTCGCTTTTTCGTTTCATCGTAGTTCGGAATTACTCTCCAACGAAAGATAAAAAGTCTCACCCCAAAAAAAAGTTTTCGTATCACATGCACTTCACATGTGCAACATGACGCATGAAAGTGTGGCAGGGGATCTGGTCAATCTTATCAATTCGGCGTTGATCGTAAGAGTTTGGCATTTGTCCGTCCCCTATGTGAAAAATTTTGTGAAAAGATTTCGGCCTACCTGCGCTACATGCCATACTAACCATGAAACCATTGATTCAGTGAGGACTCGATTTATCTATTGTACATACCATACATCGTTATATCAGGAAATGGACCTGTGATTAGTCACCGAGATCGTACGATTTGACCCCACTTGATTACTTCCTGTGGGGCTATTACATATTTGGTGTATGCTGATAAAACGCAAACTATTCAGGCATTGGAAGCCAATATTCAGGAGTTATTTAAAGATTTTTGATTCAAACTCAATGCCTGTTGGCAATTATTTGAAAAATAAAATATACATATGTAGTTCTTAAAAAGCACACTTTATACTCGTATAACAGACCATGGACAGTTCAGAACATATTCATATTTGAACAAAAGGCCGATTATAGTATTCCTGATTTCCAGTATTCTGGGTATGTTAATAAGCAGGATTACCACATATGAATACGAAAAAAGAAATCCTCAAGCGATTCAGCAAAAAATATGTAATATCCACGAACGAGGTATGGAATCTGTCAAAAAGTGTCTTGTTTTTGTATCCCTATGTAATTCATCCATCTCTGTATGATGATAATGATGAATATAACATGATAGGTTGGTCAAAAAAATTTGTAATTATACCAACGAGAACTTTGATATCAAAAAAGGATTTTGACAAGATGGCGTATTTAAATATCATACTTAAAAGGATGGTTCGAAACTCACACCAGGGGAATTATATTTTTGAAAGTCCTTTGAGATCGTGGAAGGAATTAATGGGCTACTGTGTTTACGAAAATAGGGCTATGTATGTAACTTCGACAATAAGGACATTTATAATCATCGCCTCGGACCGTGATCTACAATGGGAAATTGTATTATAATTTTGAGGTTGTAATCGATTTGATTCATACAGTGTGTTTCATAAAAAAAATTTAATTGATTACAATTAGTTGCAGATAATAAGAGTTTTGTTTCCAATAAAATTTAACTTCAGTTACATTTAATTTTTGCAAGTTACATAGCGTATTCCGTAATAAATGATCATCCACGAGACCAAAATTGTATCCTCTACAATTGCAACAACATATCTTCGAAAGTCAAAGAGCCCTATGAAGAAGTAGATGAAGATTACATTAGATTAGATTAAGAGAGGGAGGTAGGACTATGCACCCTTAACGCTGTGCACAGTTTAGGGCTATTATTATTTCCTTAAGTTGGAGCTCACCCATGATTCCAGAAATTTTAATGACGTCAGTCTATATCTTGGAGGTATCTTCTGCCTCAAGGTATGGCTTACCTAAAAAACGTAGACGTGTTCCGCTTAAGCGGTTACAGTGCAAAGAATATGCTCAGCGGTGTCTTTGTCTTTATTCGTCCTCATTGCACATGCGACAGTTGTTGCCTTGTGCTATTTTCATAGTCATAAGGTAGTCACACGACTCAAGTATCTGACCCCTAGAAAGCTGTACGCGTTGTTTTGTTCTTTTGAAGGAAGGAGTTTGTAAAAAGTTTTTGTCCTGCCTGTTATCTTCAGTTTCCGTTCCGCAATAGGATGCCTGTGTTTTTGTATGGTTATTTATACAGCTTTTTATGGAGTTGGTAACTCGCAGAATAGTCGTGCCAACATGAATATTGAGGCCGAACCTTTTCTGGCCAATTCGCCTGCTCTTTCATTACTATCACAACCACTGTGGCCTGGCATCCAGATTAAATCGACTCTACTATATAGGCGCTGACTGGTGTTTTGAGAAGTATAGTGCAGTCCCAAATAATTTTAGAGATTATATCAAAAGCGTTGCAGCAAGTTGAAAGCCACTTTGCTCTCAGAGAGAATATAAACGTTCTTGTTGGTGGCAGATCTGTTATGCCTAATATAGAGCACGTATATCAGCTGAAAATACAGGGATGCTGCTATCCATACTTTCGTACAATGAGGTGTTGGTAGTTTCTTTGTATATGTTTGCTCCAGCTCCTTCGTATAGTTTGAATCCGTCGGCGTATCACACTAATCAATCTCTTTTGCACCACTCCCTAAATGAACATGGAATCGTTAGCGATTTGCCTGAACGGGGAAAAATAAGGACCAGTTCCAAGGCCGTTGGAAATAAAGTACTTTACATTCTTGAAAAATATGATAATGTTAGCATGCGATAAGTAAGATAAATGTTTTTTTTTTTTTTAAATGGTTCATATTCGTATCGACAGCCATCGCAAAATTATCCGAGAGAAAGATTTTAATTACAAAACCGTTGCGACCATGCGTTGGCATGAGAAAAACACAATAAAAAAGACGTGTTCATCGTTACAAAAATATGAACTAGACCAATTTTTTTTTACTCAAAAAAACAATTCGTTAAGACGTGTGTTCACTACGCATGGTGTAACTATAGCCCAATGAGGATTAAAACATCCAGCGAAATTTGAATATTTACGAGTATAGCTACAATATTTCTGTGGAGGAAGATCAATTGGTGACCTTCATCGGGAAACTCGATGCTCAAAGAATAATCAAACTGTTGAAAAAAGGATTATTGACATTCGGCGAAATCCTGTTGGAAAATAGAAATCGGAGTTCGCTCCTATAAGATGATAACGTCGCAGTCGTACCTCCTAGGGTTTTAAAGAAGAAAATGACGTCAATGTGTTCGATTGCCATCTCAGTCTTCCGATGTCAATTTGATTTCAAATATCTGTGGACTTACGAAAAATATGCAAAAAGTTCTGTTCAGACAAGCTGCTGTTTTTTTTAATGCTCTGTGGTTAAAAACCCTGTACCTTCAAAAGAAAGGAAGCCTGACGGAACGAGAATTGATTGACTCTTTCGAATTGAATTATAAATCACATAGATTCAATTTCCGCAGACTTTCGCTAAGAATGTTTCAGATTTTAGACCTTCATAAGAACATTGAAATCCAGACAATGCTATAGAAGTAGAGCTAGGTATAAATACGGCCAAGACAACTATCCACATTCTAACGTTCAACTTGACATTGCTAGGTGGATGGTCGAGAAAGTAAAAAACTTCTTTTAACCGAGAGTTATAGTCTCCACAATGGCGAATACTATTAAAAAGCCCTAAAGAATGTAATAGTAGAAAAGAGTTTTAGTCTGCGCTGGCTACAGTAAACGAAAATCGGACAAACAGTCGCTCCTGCGAGCTGGAAAGTCAGCGTTGCCATCTTATTTTCAGTATGTTCTACACTGTTTATGCGCGCACTGATAATAAAACAACGTTTATTTACTTTTCGTATTTAGCTTTATTTTCTATCGTCCGTGTCTCACGATGGTTTGCTTAGCATTAAACTCTACCTACCGGCAGACTCTCTTACACTTACAATTACAATATATCTTTAGCAGTGTTATCACTTTGTTATTCTACCACAACTCGGCCATCCTCATATGTAATCGTCCCGATTTCACCCTTAGATTTACAGCTCGCTATGTTATCTCTTATTTGTAACCACGGTTTGTTGTTCGCTGCTTTCCATATTCCTTCACATGGTATCTGTCTGTTGTTGCTATTCTCACGTTTGTACGTACATTCGTTCGTACGAATGTACGAACCATTCATTTTCTCTTCTAAGCAACTCATTCTGTCGTTTTTGTAGACCAATTTCTTTCTTCATAACCTCCACCTCTCTCTTCATCAGATTCCACTCATCGTCTCGTCCTTTCCGGCCACTCATCTTTGCACTCTTCTTTTGCCTCTCTTTTTCTATGTCACTCGTCATTGATCTTGTCTTCTCAATGTTCATTTCCTCATCCTGTTCATTTTCGATCTCTTGTTCTTCATCATCGTTGCTTCTCCCTCACTATTTATACAGCTGCCGTGTTCATCTATCTGTTCACTGTCTGCGGTTACTGCGCCGCTAAACTGTCGTCGTCGTCGAAACTACCCTTTTCCTTCTTGGGCACAGACAAAAGACGCAAAAGTAGTTCACTTTTGTTGCCCGTGGTCTTTCTTTTTAATTACGCGAGCCACTGTTTCAGTTGTGGTGCCGTATAAATTTTATATTTGTCGATGTCGGCCATAGTCAATCCCACTTCTGATGTTTTATGCGCGCACTGATAATAAAACAACGTTTATTTACTTTTCGTATTTAGCTTTATTTTCTATCGTCCGTGTCTCACGATGGTTTGCTTAGCATTAAACTCTACCTACCGGCAGACTCTCTTACACTTACAATTACAATATATCTTTAGCAGTGTTATCACTTTGTTATTCTACCATAACTCGGCCATCCTGATATGTAATCGTCCCGATTTCACCCTTACATTTACAGCTCGCTATGTTATCTCTTATTTGTAACCACGGTTTGTTGTTCGCTGCTTCCCATATTCCTTCACATGGTATCTGTCTGTTGTTGCTATTCTCACGTTTGTACGTACATTCGTTCGTACGTATGTCACTCGTCATTGATATTCTCTTCTCAATGTTCATTTCCTCATCCTGTTCATTTTCGATCTCTTGTTCTTCATCATCGTTGCTGCTCTTATTTTCTCCCTCATTATTTATACAGCTGCCGTGTTCATCTATCTGTTCACTGTCTGCTATCCACATATCGGAGACTGCGCCGCTAAACTGTCGTCGTCGTCGAAACTACCCTTTTCCTTCTTGGGCACAGACAAAAGACGCAAAAGTAGTTCACTTTTGTTGCCTGTGGTCTTTCTTTTTAATTACGCGAGCCACTGTTTCAGTTGTGGTGCCGTATAAATTTTATATTTGTCGATGTCGGCCATAGTCAATCCCACTTCTGATGTTTTATGCGCGCACTGATAATAAAACAACGTTTATTTACTTTTCGTATTTAGCTTTATTTTCTATCGTCCGTGTCTCACGATGGTTTGCTTAGCATTAAACTCTACCTACCGGCAGACTCTCTTACACTTACAATTACAATATATCTTTAACAGTGTTACCACTTTGTTATTCTACTACAACTGATCAATTCTTTTTCTCTACAATTGCTAACCGAATATCAAGCTTAAATCAGGCCTCTTTTTATGATTAATAGTGCTCTATTCTAAATGAGCCCAATGCAAAGTAAAAAATGCAATCTTCTTGTATTTGATTTTGATTTTTTACACAAAAAACCCTCCAATTGGCAAATGAATGCTGTAATACGAGTATCGCCAACAGAAATTGTATTGTATTCGTACTCAAATTGTTTGACAAATTGAATCGGTTTCTAGTATTTATTTTGCCATTTTGCGGAGCCTTAAGACTTACACGCAAGACTTCCCGATATTTACAATAAACCCGGAGAAGAGACTCTGGTGTGTGTTTAAAGCTGCGAGAAATCTGATGTTAACATCAAATTTTAGCCAAAATATCGCTTTTATTTCTCAACATAGTCTCCTTTGAGCTCAGTACGCTTTATTTAATATTTCTCGGGCGACGTTTGTTTGAGCGATGATTTAATCGTTGGAATCCAACCGCATTCCGTTTCTTTAGGTTTTGACATAGTCACTGAGGCCTAAATCCAGAGAATATGGCATTGAATCGGTTTAATAAGGTGGTATAACATTCGCCGTTTATTGTTCTTTCCCTTTTGAAGGTAATCGATGTTGGCTACGCTGCATGTATCCCAAAAAACTGTAGCCATGAACTTGTTGGCCGACCCACCCCGCCGAGAGAAATCCACTCTTTAGAATTGCCCTTAGTCTCCGATGTGTTGTGGTGTATACGCGTTGCGTTTACTGGATTGCGGCTTAACGACGAACATTCCTTCAAAGCTGCCACACGAAATTCACATTTCTCCATTTTCGCCAAAAATTACGCAGTTGGCTGCTTTCAATGGTTTTTCCACAGAAACTAAATGACGCAGTTTGTCAAAACTTGACAGTAGCCTATTGACAGAAGGCAGTTAACAAGAGCAATGTTGCTTTTTAAGTTTCGTAAGTCACGGACTTATTGGTCCACCTTCGTATATTGACAGTAATGCCTTAAAGCGCCTAAGTCAGTAGACCTAAAGTTACCAATAATTGCCACACAATGACTAAGGCTTTATAAGAAAAGCATATTACCTTACATGGTAGGTAGCCGATCAAGCAAGAAGAAAAACTAGTCTTTTGCAATATTATAAACATAAAGTTACCGACGTGCGCTATTTGGTCGATCGTTCTGAACGAAATAGGCAACAAAGTTGACAAAACATAGTCGAACACAGAGATCATAATTTTAGGCCTTTTGGTCGTTATTATTTCCGAATAGGGCTAGGGAAATTTTCTAAAAAAATATAGCTCAATGCTAAGAGCTGCTGTAGGAATTCTCTTGGGCTTCTGTCATCTTAGGAGCCATGACATGATATGAGTACTAGCAATTATTGACTAGGGCAACTGCTGATAGTGTAACAACTAATGTGTTCCATATGATATCCCCTATAATTAACTTGAAATAATGTCATAGTATTAGGTACACAATACTTTGCACATACCTCAGATATGCCGACCCGATGAGTGCTCTATATTTTTAGCGAGAAAAATAAAAAAAAGGTTTCGATCGTCCAGTTATCCATCGAAAGCTTTGGGGTACATTCTTAAAGAGTACATCGTCAAGATTGTGAAAACTTTAAATAAACAAAGCTACGTTTCACCCGCATGAATCTATGAAGTTCGTATACAATTTAAGGGCATCACAACATTTCCATTTAATCTTGACTCGTCCATCAAACATCGCATCGTCATTTCAAAAATTCTCTAGCATAAAACACGTGATTTCACCAAACAATCACGGAAATGATTTTTTTATTTGCAACGATTACCTCCCCAAAGCAAAGTAAACAAACAAAACTTTACCAACGTCTTTTCTGAAAGTCCAATTCCAAGGATACGAATATTTGCTCCTTAAAAAAGGGTAAACACAATAAAATTAGACCAACAAATTATGGGTATTTCCACATGCAGCCGGGCGGTGATTTGTGCACAAAATAAGGAGGCAAGGACAAGAAAAAACAAAAACAAAAACAAAAACAAAAGCAACAACAAGGAGCTACAAGCGATATATTTCCGAACACGAATTCGGGAATCGGATTTTCAGATTCAGATTCTCATGGATCGTACGAGTGCTATTCGCATACGAGGAAAGTATTTGTAAATGTGGAAAACAAGAAAACAACAAATCCTCGTAATCGAAAATAAAAGGATTTTATCCGAACGCAAATTGATTGCGATCAAAGGTTTTTGTTTGCATAGGACCTTAAGATTTATTGATGTAGATATGTACATATGTACGTACGAGTGTATGTGCTTCAAGAAGATGGAGAGCATTGAGGGGTTGAAAAACCAAAGAAATCCAACCAGCTAGCACTGAGATCTTAGGTGTTTCCCTGCACATCAGCGGGTTGTATCCGTATCTGAACAACAGTCGTAGGAGTGGCGGTAGCGCTAGACGAATGCCGGTTCGGATGGTAGTGGTAGCTTAAGGGGATATAGTAATGAGTTTCCTTTTTGGCAAAAATTTAAATTTAAAGCAATTTTGATTGAAGCAGCGGCAAGCAACAACGGCATGGAGCATGGGGCGTTTACAAGGGGGTGGTAGTGATAGATAGGATAGAGAGGAGACAACAGAAGCCAGGCACCCGGATAAGGCGCAGGATGAAGATGCCTTTCCTTTCAATTTAGCCGTAGGGACACTTGGGATTAATTTCGTGACAACTTGCGTCGTCCCTTTGGAATTTGTAATTATATTTAAGGTGATGCTGCCACTATTTGGCATCTCGAAAGGATGCCTTTAGACACTTTTGCTATTGCTGTTGCCATTGCTATCTCTAAGGTCGAGATAGCTACTGTTTTCATATTCGCAAACAAATAATATTAATTGAAACATAAACCGGGCAAAAATCGAGATTTGCTTCTGCACCATTAGGGAGATATACCCGTGTTATGTGCGAGTGTGTGACACGTTCAAATGGGGTATTTAGGGGATTGGAATTGAGTGGATTTAAATTTAGTTCACCACTAAGGTAAACGTGACTCAATTTCATAAGTTAATCAAATTCAATTAAATTCCATGGGGTAAATGATGCGTGATATAGGAGTCTTTTGACAGAGGGATACTCTGCAGTGAGATGTCGCTAACACGAAACACTGAGGATTTTGAAGGAGACCAATGAAGGATGCTTGATTTTAAAGTGAAAAAGGGCTGTTGAGTGGATTTGGTCTTTCAAGATATATGTTTGTATGTATGTACAATGTACATACATAGGCAATGAGTATACAATGAGTATACATATGTACAATGTACATACATAGGCAATGAGTATGAAATCTGTTGTTCTAAAGATAGTTAAATGACACTTGCCAAAGTTTAAAGGGTACTAGGTCGGTTTAGTTTCTGAGTGAATATGAAGGTGGGTATTCTGTCGTTAAGGTGCTTTAATATTCTTATACGGAAGTGTTGTCAGATAGATTTTAATAGATTCACAGATCCGACTTTTAAAAAAAATATTTTTAAATTCTTAATCGCTAAACTTGTAATGGGTCGGTAAGAATAAGCAAAATTCCCTTGAATCTATAATGCGAATATGGCTGTCAATCACAAGGGTCAAGCAACGATGGCTAATGTGTTGGTCAGCCTTACTTGTTTTTTTTCTACTCTAAGGTAGAATTCGATGGTAACGCTTATAAAATATATTACCTAGTGCTTTATGAAGGTTTTGAACTGATTTCTTAACTATCACTCGAAAATCCGAGCTTAAGTTTTGAACAAAACTGAAGCTAGATGTAGTCCTCCAAAATATCAGCTGTGTCTCCACCGGATGCTTTGAACTAACGTGATTAGCTAGGAAATCCACCCGCAGATTGTCAAGATAAATTCTAAGTAGTTCACATAATAAAACTAGTTTGTGAGCAAATTATGGTCTTACAGATCTAAGAAATATGAATCAAAAGGACTTACTCGAATTTTGAAAAGCCTTTCTTTCTCGAAAAAATCAAAACGCTCAATGAAGCCAGAAGACAAGACTTTAAAAAATGCTAGTCAGCCAGATTAGAAAAATTTAGGAAATCTGTATATTCCTAAGGTAAGTCGAAAGAAGTGGAAAAAATAGAATTCGAAACTTTCCACGTAATAGGACCAAAACCGTGTCTTAATCAGATTCTATTACTGCAACTACAAATGCTATCCACCCTTGCCGGTATCTGCTATCGGTTGTGATGACGGATGAGTCCATTGAAAATGTTATTGCGTCATTTGATTGCTTATTCAAGTTGATGGCAATGCTATATGTCGAGCTACTACCTTTGCTGATATGGTACAGGTCTATAGACTCTCTGCTGAAGACTCCCAAAAATTCTAACACGTAAATATACTCAGGCATATGAAGAGTATTTCACTAGATCTTGATATAGCCGATGATGAGAATTCGAAGAAGCTGACTGTTCTGATCAGAATACGACAGAGGAAAGGAATGTAGTTGGATCTTCACAGTAAGTCCTAAAAACTAAAGCCGGATATGGTGCTGGTGACTGCGCGTTGGATAAACTTGCAAGGAAAAATATGACAAGAACTGCGTATATTGTGAAGAACAGGGTAACATAAAACAAGTTTTTGTGTACAATATACAAGCTACCAAGCTATGCCAAGTTGGGTTTATTGTTGCTGAACCCCTGCACTATTTCGTAGCTGGTTCAAAAATATAAGATTTCTATGACAGCAGTCGGAAGGCTGAATCTACTGAGCCTTGTCTCGATTTCATCTTAGAATGGAATCGAGAAAAATAGGATCTCAGATAAACTTTGCAGTCAAGACTTAGAGGACGACTCTTCGGGACCTGTAGCTGTCTTAGAACTGCTTGCATCATCGCTTCACAGTTTAATTTCTTGTGGATATTCGTACAACTGTAGGTCGTTGAAGGCAGACACGATGAATGATCTATGATCTCTCCAAATTTCAGCAGCATTTCGCTCAGTTGGAAAGATTGTAGACTGCCTAAAGGCACTACGCTTTCGTGTTATAGGCATAAGTGACACTACTTCCTGGTATACTATCACTCCAAGGTTCAAAGTAATGAAAGCTTGGATCACAGATGTGCTGGATTTATGCGAAGTACCTTAACAACTAAGTACTATTTCATTACAAAACCTTTTCGTTTATCTAATGCAAATGATTCCACCTGCCCATGTAGTTAAGTTAACACCTATAAATCCGGATCTTTGCCTGAGGACTTTCAAGGAACATAGCTTAACCCGGTTAACTAAACTTATTAAGAAAACCCTTAAAAAGGATTCATTTCTATCGTTTCCTGGATTCAATCCAAATTAGTCATACTTGAAATTGAATTTCTAAGGACAGTAGCCAAAAGAGAAATATTAAATTTTACTACAGTTTAAAAAAATTGTCTAAAATAATCTTCGCCAATGATGTTAAATTAGGTTAAAGAACTTTTCTTGTTTAAACTTTTACTCTTCAAACAAACAATTTTTTTTGCTCATCCTTGCCTGCACTCTGAATAAACCTTGTAGTCCACCGGATAGAAGGAGTCAACAAAGGTAGAACTCGAGAATAGGTATATATAGGGATATAAGTAGAAAAGAAATTCACATTTATTAAGTGCAAAAGTTTTCCAATACTCACTTCCCGTCTTTCCAGGAAGTACGAGTAGGTACTTTGTCGATTTTTTTTCCATCTCCAGTTTCGTCATTTCTTGGCTTTTTCTAGAGGAAAATCATTTTAAATGTGAATTTCGCGGGAAGGATCTATCCTTGTGAAACTGTTGCCGTTTTTCGTTGACTCTGTGTGAAAGTTAGTTTTGGGGCTTTTTCTTTGTGATTTCTTTTTTCTTGTATTTTTCTCACACGACAGTCGACGACTATTGAAGGATGAATTGGAGGATTTGCCATACAATTGGCGCACATTTATTGCTTAAAAGTCATCGTTTATATGCAAATATTTAAATGAAATGTTTTTTTTTTCTTGATTTGGTACGAGTCGAGCTCTTTTGCCAGCAAGGGGGGGGGGGGAGAGAGAGGGAGAAGCAGTTTGGAGGGAAAATTGAAACGATTGTTACACAATTTAGCATCATTTCGTTTTTTTTTTTACTTGAATGAATTTGGAAGGGTAAACGGTTGGAAAATACAATTTTCAGTAAACAACGGTGAGTTTTTTCATCAACTGGAGAGTTAAACGAATTTTTTGATCAAAAAATCATGGTGTAAATGTGGTAAAAAAGATAACTGAAAGTACTACTGAAAATAAACGGTCTTCAAACATATTCATATGCAGAGAGGGGAAAACAAGACAAAAAAACTACTAAGAGAAGCGATATATCATTTTCCATCCTTTCTACTTGTAGGATACTAGTCAATAAATTAATTTGGCAAATGCACAACGATTTTTCGATTTTCTAATCTTATTTGAGCTGTGTACTGTTGGTTCAAAATACAAGTGAAGATAAAGCTATATCGGAAATCACCCAAGGAGATGAACTTCCTACGCTTCATATCACACACACAAGATTTACATTTGTTCTCGTGGAGAGTCTCAAAGGCACATGTGGTTTCTGGAAACCAGGATACTCCAAATGTATGGATCTAAAGAAGAACAGCTTCGAAAAGTACGGCATTCGTTCAATGAAATTAGACGACGGCTGAAATTATCTTAGCAGAATATATCCGTTGATTCTGCTATAAACGTGTGAAATATCAGTTCGCCAACAGAGGGCGTACTCAGTGCTAAAACATAGAAACGAAAATCATCTCGGCCTCACTAATGCGGTGATTCCAAATAAAGTGACCTGCAAAATGGTTCTAAGGTCGGCAAATTTATCCAACCCCACAAATGGCACAGTAACAATGCAGATACGTGGGGGGGGGGATGTAATTACATGCATTACATATTTTAACGGTTAATAAGGGAAATAGAAGAAGACATTCATCTTTTTACCCACAAACCCAGATATCAATATTGTGCTTGGATATATCGGCAGATTAGTTAGCAAGAGCAGGCTAAGATTTAAAAAAAAAAAGCCTTCAAATTGGTTTGTGGTCTTACCGCAAACCAAGTGTTAACGTACTGGGCTTACATGCAAAATTCGCATACAAAATAAACAGTGTCGAGGTTCATTATCATGTACCGGTCAAAGCCAGGGCTCGACTTAAGCTATGATCCGCACAACAAAAGAATATCGACGCCTCAGCACTGATTAATTATTGTAACAATAACTACGAGTATATTTGGAACTAGCGTCAGTACATAATTAAAGTAACAACCGCAGAGTACCAATTTCCGCAAATGAAAATCTTGCAGTGTGAAGAAGACACAGATAAAAATGTTTCTGTTGAAAACTAGGGCCAGTAACAAGAAGATTGCGGTAGAAGAGGGGGGGGGCATTAGCAGCCTCTCAATGTTGTTTCGTCCCAGAAAATTAATCAACCCACTGATTTTACCACATCTTCCAGAAGACCAATGGACTTCACTGACCTTGAAGCCACATTTACTCTTTTGAATTCGAAAAGGCGGTGGTCGAATTCAGAATCCCTGATATTATCCCTAAAAATATACAGCTTGACCTGTAGTTTGGGAACACCTGCTCGAAAGTTTTTAAAAAAGCGCCGGCTTCGGCAAGAGATTGTGGTACAAAATAAGCTCAGCTGGATAGCTGAAATTGCAGAAAACTATATCTTCAACAAATCCGTTCAGCTGCTAGGATAGGTATACGAAACATAGATTATCTGTAGTTTGTTAGTCGTCGAAATAGAAGTTTTCACGGCAATTTAAGAACTGGCGAGACGAGGTAGGCTTGAATTGATCGATGATAAATTCATGAATATATTTTCATCAAGCAAAGAAAAAGAATTTGAATGCTAGTACAAAAAGTCACTCTTTACAATGGCAACTTCAAAGTGTGTAAAGACTTTGCCTACCTTGGGTTAAAACGAATAATCCCCTTGTAAGGAGTTACGTAAGTTATAATTAGTTTCGAAAAAGGTTTTCCGAGGACCTTTCTTAAGTGGTGACAACTATAGCTAGTGCACTCAGCCTGACTGATGAACTAGGGTGCCTTCTGGTATTTATGATACATATTATACAATTATTTATGGTACCTCAAAATACCATACTTAAGTCCGAGTTTTTAAAAAAGTAGTAAATGTCCTTTCACTTAAAAGAAAATATATAAGAAAACTTTTCCACATGGCTTTAACAGATGTATAACTCACATAGCGCGCGATAGATTAACAAAGCTCTTTAAAGTTTGTGTGAAGATAATAACTTCTTGAACATATCCAGGATTTGCTATATTTTGGAGATATACTTCTTCGATCTAGCAAACTGGTTCAGACGCACTTAAAGTTCTTAATGAGATTATGCGATATTTTTTTTTAGATGAGATATAGAGAGTATGAGCTTCCTGTACCTATACAGCAGGCCCTCGATAATCCGAACACTCGCTCGCTCGCTCCGAACGCCTCAGTAATCCGAACGACCCCCCCTGAGTCTGGGAACTAGAGCGAAAATTCGAAGAATTTATTTAATTGGAGTCTACTGTCACTCACATTGCCACACACACCACACAATACTAAGTTTATTCCCTTAGGCCCGGCGCACATGAGCTGCAAAGTATTTCTTCCTATCTATTTTGCAGCTTATGTACACCGAGCCTTACTTTTTCTAGTAGCTTTAAGTTGACGCGCAGAGTAAGCATATGCACCGGAGAACGATGACGAAGAATGGTATTACTTCACATCCCAATAATACGCAGATACAAACATTTGGATCATAGATCGTGGTAGATGACATCTCAATCCAGGACCATTACAACCCTATGCTGTCAATCATCTTCGTCAACAACAAAGGGGGGTCGTAAATTTTTGGTTGCGCAATAGGCCAAAGGGATGACCACAGGCTAACTGCGTAGTTGTAACTACGTATTTTCAGGGTGGACAGCTGCAACGAGATAACTATAAATAAGGAGGATCTTAAGTCATAAGTCATCAGTTATCAATTGTCCTTAAAAGTGAAGTCAGTAAAAACTGTTTTATTTATTGAATATTTTTTACAGTCTGTTTGTTGCGCAGTTTTGTTTTATTTAACACTGTTGCGTGGTGTTTCTTCAAAGCACAACAGCCAAAAAGTTACCAGGCCACTACACCGGTCAAAGAAATGCTTGGATTATAAGACCAATATTTTGAGAGTGGCTAAAAGAACATTTCATTCCCGAAGTAAAGAAATTTTTATTGAAAAAAAACCTACCGCTAAAAGCACTTTTAGCTCTTGATAATGCACCAGAGCGCATCCACTTGAAGAAGATCTGCAATCGATCGACGAAAATTTCACTGTTTTGTACATGCCACATACAAAAAATACAAGAAAAACTTATTGCTTAAAACGACCTCAATGAAAGATGCAGCATTTTCATTGGCTCAAAGTTGGCAGGAATTGTCTTAAAATTTTATCAAAAAGTCTTGGAAGCCTCTGTGGCCTTTGTTATCAGAATCAGAGGAAATGTCTAGCCAAGATGTGGTATATGATTTTGATCATGAAGATGTTCTCCCATTAAGCATTTTTCGTAACAGAGGCTTTTCAGAAATATACAGTAACAATTTCTTGTTAAGCAATGATGACATTGACTGTCACGAGCCGTTAACTGATGAAGACATAGATAGTAAGGTAAGTTGCAAGGGTTCCACATACTCAAGCTGTGTCTGCCTTAAATACTTGCTTAGAATGGGCGGATGAAGTCGATATTTCGAATCCAGAAAAAATGTTATTACATAAAATACTCGATAAAGCGTTTTCTATGTCGCTAAATACCACTCGTCAAAGCACTAAATATATTGGATTTTTTTAAAAAAGCGTAACTACATAAATTGCATTACCCTCTAATATGGATTACATTATGTAGGTATAACATTTTTTACATTATTAAAATATTGTACATATATTTTAAATTACGAAAAACTTTGTTTTATTCCGAAAAATGCCTTCAAAATGTCTGCATACATAATACGAACGATTCGTTAGTCCGAACCGGGTATGCATTTTGGGTGTTCGAATTATCGAGGCTCTCTGTACTTAGTTTTTGGTTTGAACAAAAATAGCAAAGATATCTTTAGCAAGGTAAACCAGAGAAGCAAACTTCATTAAGGTTAAGGTTAAGGTTGACCCGACCGCTTCCATAGCAATGAGATTGTGCCTTCATCCAGTAGACGCGGGTTCACTTCTTGCCGTATTACCCTCCCCATCTGATATCCATTTACTAGCTGCTAGAAATGCTGCCAACTCTGTTAATGGTTGTTGAATTCAATTTACTTTGCTGAAACCGAACGCCTTCGGATCTTTTTCGAAATTTTATTTTCCCAGGCGATTTTTCACAGTGCATTCGTACTAGTATACGTACTTATGTACAATTTGTTACGGCTGCGTAATAAGTTATTTTAAAAAAAAATTACCCTTCCGTGCAACGTTGTCCTAGACTTCTTAGTTGGAAAAGACAGGTCCAGGTTTATAACTTACTAATCCTGTGTGTTCTATCGTCTCGCAAAATTGAGAGGATGGACAATACTTCACAACCGATAAATAGGCGACAGGCAATAGAAGCAATGCGGCGTCAAGGCACATGCAAGGCATAGGCTTATATTTTTAATGTTGAGCCGCAACTATTGTAATAAAAACCCATTAGAGTTTAACTGACGAAATATATTGGAGGAGCAGAGCACTTACTAATAAGAATTTTTTTAGTAGATGGAAAAGGTATTTCAACGCGTTACTTAACGAAGAAATCTCGCATACTGATACTGAAGATACACCAAAGAAGCGGGGCAGGTCGATATACGAAGTGGCTAAAAGTTTACGGGTGACGATAAATATGACTGTGCTGCAGAAAGCCTGCATATCATCTTCATGGATTTGAAAAAATCGTTCGTAAAGATTAAAATGTACTGAGGCATGCATAAGAACATACGTATAAAGATGTTAGAAAGATTGTTTAAACAGAGTGGGAATGACGGTGAAATTGGGGTTAAAGTTGGAGCAAGAAATTAACCGAACAACTTAATTTCTTTTTGGTGATGATGGATGCACTTTCCCGAACTCGTATGCCTAATTCCTGATATCTATTAAGAGTCATTGTGCTTTCTTTTTTTTTTTTAAATAACTCAAGAGGATACGACTAGGTACTGTTAAAAGGCCGGAGCACGTGTTAAGTTTTTTGGAAAATTGGACAGAGAGGGAAGAAAGATTTTTAGGTTCAGTGGTTATTTCTCTAGCGAATTGTATGTACTCAGACTCTGGTGTTCTGTATAAGTGAAGGCAAGCCCTCTGAAACACCCGAATCTTTTCCAATAAATTTTCTCTCACGTTAAACCACACGTAACATCCAAATACATCAAGAGGCCAGATAAGGGCCATGTAGCAGATCACCTTCAACCTCTGTCTGTAAAGGCAAAAGCACCTTTGCCTCTAGCCAGATCAAAAGATATCTGACTACATTTCGAAAAGCAAGTGGCTGCCCATTTTGTCCACCTATTGAAAACTTTCGCCCATTCTCTCTGGTGTTCTAAACAGAATGATTCCGTACTCCTGAAAATTGATTTTCAACTTCTAGTCGTCGCAATATCGTTTAATTTTATCGAAGTCACGTTGCAGAAGTATATTAATGACCTAAATCTATGGACCTGATCTGTACGTGATTAAGTCATCAGCGTTCGCTATGGCATGGTGAAGTGAACCTATCAGATCACTTGCGTTAGTGTTTAATAGGATCGTCGAATTTACCGCACTTTGTTGCAGACCGCTTTTAATATGAAATCTTGCAGTAAAAATCACATCGTCATTTTTCACGATGAACTGTCTATCTGTGAGCATATTTATTAACATAAGGATTATACAGAAGTAGTTTACTAATGCCCAGCTCTCCAACCATGTGGTATCGAAGCCTTTTTCCAAGTCAATCAGGCTGGAATCAGAGCACTGGTTCTTGCCAATATTCCATTGGATATCAAAAACCAGTTTAGATGCGACATGAATGATTACCCCGTCTTGAAACCGAATTGATTATTCGGAACTTTTGTCCTCAACCCACTAATGTTTGGAAGAAGACTGATCAACCAGTGGTTAGCCGGGTTGAAAGTGTCTTTATCCCTTTTAGGGATTAAGTGGGCATTATTCATTGCAATATTAAACAGGGTGGTATAAATGCCCATCGCTTCTAGTGTGAGATGTCGAAGCACAATATTCGGTATTTCATAAGTTCCCACTGATTTCTTGCTTGTGATTGTGTTGAAGATCTTTTGGAGCTCATTACATATAATGGCAATGATATTATTTGCCATATTCTCGCCACTGAACTCGGTGAAACTCGAGTTCTCGGGCTTATTTCGAAGGCAGAAATGGACTCGATTTTCCAAGACATGGTTGGCCAATAATGTCTACGCCAATAAACTATCACTTGAGCTACGGCCACTTGGTGGCTAAAAATAATTGGATCGCAATTAAAGAAACCAGCAATCTCTTGGCTTCTAAATTATATTAAGGTCCGTAATTTAACCATGTATACAAGCGGAGTGGTAATAATACGTGACATTACTTGTACAAGAGGATTCCCGAGTAGACAAGTCCAGATTCGAAATGACCAAGTTATCGGGTACAAAAAGCGCTTGGAAGTACTGTGACCCGGATCAAAAATATTGGAAAACTTCTAGTTCTCCGGCAAAAATTCTTCACGCATGGGGTTAAGTTAAATTAAGAAGGTATTTGACTTTACACCGATGACTACATGTTTAAAGCTAGAATAAATGCATGCCACACTAAATTATTATTTTTTTATATCAATGGAATTGTTATCAATAAACCCTTCTTCCCTTTCACTGATTAAAAGGCTCAAACTCTTTTCGGTCTAAAAATTTAAACAACACAGATGAACTTGGGGGGTCAAAACTCTTGGAAGATTGATAAATTTAAAAAAAAGTTAAATAATGAAATTTTAGTTGACATATATATGTATAAGCTTCTAATATGAAAAACTGTGACTGGCGAGTGTTTTGAAAAAAAATTATTGTCAATTGGAAGCATTTGGATAAGATGTATTTTAGGCTAACCAATCTTAATCCATATTCCCTAGCACTTACTGAAAGTCAAATTTTCTATTGTAAATTTAAAAATTATATAAAATGCTTTGTATCTCCAATGTTAATAAGCCCATAAGGAACACAATTTTTTAAATTCTCAGCTCTCAAATGTCTTTTTATTTAATGTTACTATTTCAGATAAACAAAATAGCCAAAATATTGCAAATGAGATTGAACTAAAAAGTCTACATACAGAACAGATACAACGATCAAATAAGGCAAAAATAAAAACATATCTGGTGGGCCCTCCATTGGCGTCCATGACTGCTTAAAGGTGTTGAGGCGGCATTGACGTAACTAAGTTTTCAGATGTTGATAGATTGTCTTTAAATACATATAATGATATATGGTATTTATATCTCTCCATGGTACCATTAACAAATCCTAAATTTCCCACTCCAGCCGCTGATATAACCTCCAAACCATAACGTTCCCGCCACCATGTTTGATTACTTACTTACTTAGGCGGCGCTACAGTCCGGAGTGGACTTGGGCCTCTCCAATTAGCGTGGTCTTTGGCTAACTGCTTCCAGTTGTGCACTCGAAGTTAGTTTAGGTCCCCTTCCACTTGCGTGCGCCATCTAAGGCGAGGCCTTCCTCTACTACGTTGTCCCTGCGGATTAAGGTGGGTGGCAGTGGCTCAGGTGGTAGTGGACTAGCTTCCAAATCGGAAGGTTCGGTGTTCGAATCCCAGCCTCGACCGAAATACATATTCATTTTTTCAGTTAACGAAAATCAAAGTAAGATGAGTAGTTGACTAGAAATCAACATCAAGCCAAATCCACTAAGAATTTAGTCTCCCCATTAAGTGTTGGATGCAACCCATGGAGCGAAATAACCACTGAGCACAAACATCTTTCTGTCTCTCTCTATCCCATTTTCCAAAAAAACTTAACACATGCTGAGGCATTATAAGTGTTTTCATACCCACTTGAGTGTTAAGCTCTTTAAAAAAAAAAAGAGTCGAAGATTCTACGGGCTGGAGCGTTGCTGTTCAATCGCTCTACATGTCCCAGCCGTCTCAAACGCCCAAAGCGTAGTTTTTTGACCAGGTCGAAGTAACTGTACAGCTCGTAAAGTTCATCGTTGAATCGTCTCCTCCAGAGCCCGTCAACGCATACGGGACTAAATATCTTACAAGAATTTTTATCTCAAAACCATCCTCACCCGCTTTAGAAAGGGTCCATGCTTCAGGACCATAGATCTGAACTGGGATCCTAAGACCCTAGTAGTCTTATATGTTTGATTGCTGGAGGTAATTTTTTTTTCCAGCGCTGTATTTTTTCGGGGCCACCTGATCCAAAAATGTTATACGATTTTGCCTGAAATGTTTCCGTAACGTAAAGACAGCGGCACTCGTCAATAAAAGCTAGTGAATGCTAGTTGTGCATCTTTTGACAGTTACTTACCGAAGTTTCAGTCATTTTGGACGCACAGTTTTTTGTTGACAGTCGATGTGAGTGTTTTTTGTGAAAATGGAAAAAATTGAGTATCGAGCTGTTATTAAATTCTTGTTTTTGAAGGCAATACGTCTACGCAAATCAAAAATGAGTTGGACTCTATGTATGGGGACCACCATCATTTACCACAGTGAAATTTTGGGCAGTTGAATTTAAACGTGGCCGTAAGAGCTTGGGAGATGATGAACGTTCGGGACGTCCAAAAACTGCAACCACTGACGATAACATTGCTAAAGTTCACCAAATGGTGTTAGACGACCGAAGAATTAAAGTGAGAGATAGTAGAGGTTATGAAAATGTCCAAAGAACGTGTTTGTTACATATTAAATCAAGATTTAGGCATGAGAAAGCTGTCCGCGCGTTGGGTGCCGCGGTTGCTTACGTTATGTAGACCAAAAACGTGTTCGAATGAACATTTCCAACACTCTGTTGGCGCAGTTTAGGCGCAATAAATCCGAGTTTTGGCGCCGATTAGTTGCTGTAGATGAAACTTGGATACACCATTATACGCCCGGAACAAAAATTCTGTCAAAACAGTGGACAGCAAAGGACGAGCCGGCTCCAAAAAAAGCAAAAACTGTTTTTTTCGGCTGGGAAAGTGATGGCGACTGTTTTTTGGGATAGTAAACCAGTTATCTTAATCAATCATCTTTAAAAATGAAAAACCATAACAGGAGCATACTACGCATCATTACTTGTCAAGCTGAAGGCAGAAATTCGGAAAAACGGCCACATTTGCAGAAAAAGAAAATCCTGTTTCACCAAAACAACGCGCCGCCTCACACCTCAGTGGTTGCCATAGCGAAAATCCATGAATTACGGTTTGAACTGCTTGACCATCCGCCTTATTCACCAGATCTAGCCCCAAGCGACTTCTTTTTGTTCCCTCATCTAAAAACTGCGCTAGGATGACAGAGATTTTCATCAAATGAGGAGGCAATCACCTTCGTGAACAATTATTTTGCAGAGAAAAACGCCAAGTACTATTTGGACGGGTTAGAGAGATGGGAGCATCGCTGGGAGAAGTGTGTGGAATTACAAGGAGACTATGTAGAAAAATAAAAAAAAAATTTGAAAAAAAATTGTCCGGACAACCCTCGTATTTACTCTCACACGTATATAAACCTTTGTCGACAGCTCAACACCTTCATTTAAATGGGTCTTAGCAAAGTCAAGTCGCAGTTCCTGGTTTTTAGGAGAAATAAGCGGCCTTTCCCGTGTTACTCGGCTTCGAAAGCCTGCCCGATGTAAGACCTTGCGAATGGTTACTGGGTGGACAACTTTTTTTTTATGAATCCACTAGGTGATCCACCAACTTTGGTGCACTTATTTTGGGATTTTTACCAACTTCCCTCAAAATTGTTGGAATCTCCCTGTATTGGACGAAGTTTATTTTGAATAGTTCCGCTTTCATTATAATTTCTTATGATTGCCTGGACAGTACTGTGGCTTAATTTCAATATTTTTGATATCTCACTAAATCGTTTATTATCTCTTCTATGGTTACTTACTAAACTTTTATCGAAATTAAATTTTCTTTACAATTTTCCATTTATTTTTTTCTAAATAAACTGTTTGTACAAGTGAACGACAATTAAGGAACTGCAACTAAGATGTGCTACACAAAAACACGACCGTACAAAATATAACAGTGGTAATAAGCTGTATGTAGACTTTTGTTCCATCACATTTGAAGTATTTTGTTTATTAGAAATAGTAACGTTAAAAAAATCATATGAATTTTGTTGAGTTTTGTGCCAGTAAAAGCATTCATTAGTACTTTAGTTTTGTTTCGCACATATTTTCTAAATTACGGATGTATGTACATATGTACTCGTAGACTGATGTTCTATAGGTACAGTGTATTCAAATGTATGTATATTGAAAAAGTCGAGGTTCACTAATTTTCTACAAACGCACAGTGTACACATTCATTAGTTTCTCGGAGTGAATGTGATTCTGTAATTCAATCAAATGATCGATAATTACAATCGTTTCCTTCAGTTAAGAAAAGGAAACCAAAATCAGTACAAGTATCGACAGCAACAATTCGTTACATCAAAATTAAGTTTTAATGAAATTAAATTAAAGTTATTTTCTTTACCTCCGACAAACCACAACTCCATCTGTTTTAGCAAAATAATTAAGAGCAGTCGTTGACCGGATGACCGTTTCTTGGTTACTACGGAGGCTAACAAGTTTCTTGGGCTGGCATCTGGCGGGGGTTGGATCTAATTAAAAGTCAATTAAAACACCCCTTGCCGCACGCCAACTCATTACAAATGACACAATCTGCCAGGACCACAGCCACCCCTATTTACACAGAACTCCCGAACCAACTCAATCAAATTTCCTGATTTACTTCAAACCATTGACTGTACCGCAACCTATGCAAACAACTAACAAGACCATCGTTCCTGTGATAATATCTTCCAAGACTCGGAGTCACTTTATAGTTGTTAAAAATCTGCTAACCCATCAATTTAAGTTAAAAAATAAATTTCAAATGTTTCCACCGATATAATC
This sequence comes from Volucella zonaria, assembly GCA_963966105.1. Lineage (NCBI taxonomy): Eukaryota > Metazoa > Arthropoda > Insecta > Diptera > Syrphidae > Volucella > Volucella zonaria. The sequence continues at coordinate 165,775,583 of OZ014532.1, forward strand.
TGTAGAATCTGATGTAGAGCACAAAACTAAGAGGCATAAAGCTGGTGAGGCGGTCCGAATCAAAGAAACAAATCTCAAACAGGATCCGCTGCTGAAGGATGCACTTAAAGTACAACAGGGATACAAACACACATAGATACGGAAGGATAAAACAGTTGTAAGGATGAAGGATGAAGGATGAAAAGCAAAAAAAAAAACAGACTAAATTCATCTGTAGCTAGTGTTAACTACAGGCAGTGGGAAGAATGATATCACTGTTTGCTAAAAGAAAAAGTGGCAAAACCTAAGCAACGCACCAGGCTCACAAAAACTAATTAAAAGTTCTGAGACGAAAATTTTCCAATTTTACCATTTCTGCTACTTTCCGTGAATATCTATCTACCTGTGTTTCAATGTGGGCGTGAGTTTCCTGCCACATGGCAAATCCGTTTTTTTTTTTTTTTTTAACTCAATCCTCCACCATCCTTTCAGAAATCTCTTTCTATCCAAAATTGTGTTAAATCAAAAAAGAGATCTGGCTGTACGCAAAAAAAAAAAAATAATAAATATGCACACCAGAGGATGCATCTAGATATGCTACAAAGCGTGGAGGACAAAAATCACATTAAATCCAAAGGAGCTGTACATGAGAAAAAAATAATCCGCAAGACTGAGAAGGTAGGTCCGCTTCCATAGTGACAGGTAAAAAACACCTCTGAGCTGGGGTAAGAAAAATAGGAAAACAAGTTGGAAATGTTCGCCAACTGATAACGTCAGTTCTTACTCGGTGAATTACGACGAATCCTGTTGCACAGGAGGAATTTGTGCAACAGGATTCCAAACTACTGCTGGATGTGTCTTAATTCATAATCACTGAGAATCCCAATGTTTCGACAACGACTACTGCGACGAGGACTACGATTACTTCAGCTATGCTACTACATAGTAGAGCTACAACTACGACGAAATGGTAGTAAGGCATTACAATTCTACGAAGGAGACGTTTTAAATTTGAGTTTTTTTTTTTTTTACAAGACCTTGCATTTGTGTAGTAAGCTAGATCCGGAGTTAACTTGGCGTTTTGGTCTTTCATTTGATCGTTGCTCAGGGTTGAGTTTCGGGTCGGTAGAGTTGTTGTGTATTTCAGGGGCTTAGCTGTAGTCTGGTTGTGGATGGGGTAAGTTGATTTAAGGATTTCTAGTGGAAATGGCGTGCAAAAACCCCAGGAGACGACTGACTGGAAAATTACAATTTGCATTTCTATGCGAAGGAATTATTATCTTTGCGGTGAAATGATACTTAGTAGCAGTGTATTCCGATAGCGATGACGTTTAATAATAAGAAAAGAATCTTCTTGAAACAAAATTTGAAACTCAACTAGAATTTAGTGAAATTGAAATTGTAATGGCGGTGGCGGTCAAAGCGAATTTCATTTCAAAATCGACTGTAGGTTTAATGGTTTTAGCTTCTACTCAACTACTTAAGCTAACATTTTGTTTTAATCGTTGTTGAAAAGATTTTGGACGTTTTATTCTCTAAACAGCGGTTTTTAGATAATAATCGGATCAATGTAGATAAATATCTTTCTTAAGAATAAATCATCACATCTAAATATAGAGCGCTTGATTTTAAAATGAGTGAAAGCTGGTATATAATCATTATAATACCCTAGAAATAAAGATAGACTGCCATTATAACCCTCATGGGCTCCCATTGATATATTGATATACTCCTAACTCCTTTTTAGAAAGGCGAGCATGTAGTCTAGGCCCTGCAGCTTAATGTTACCTCGTTAATGACCTAGACGCTAATGCTCGTATGATCACAAACACGTTTATCCCTCTTCGGATGAAGAGTATCAAGCTAAAAAAAAAGGCTTAACGCTTTGAATGAGTTGGAAAACTATTTTTTAGCCCAATCCGTTAAAGGAAACAGCAAGAAGCTTAAACAAATGAAATGACAGCAACGTCTTTATTTAGCGTATAAAATTCCAATAAAATCAAGAACTGCAGCAAAAACTACGACGGTGGTTCATGAGATACATTAAGCGCTTCCTGTCTTTCAATTTAAATAAAACAAAGTGTGTCTGAGATATCATCGAATTTTTTTATTCGTTTGAAAGGCCTATCGACGCTACTATGTATGGAATATAACATCATTCAAATGTCCGCCGCGGCTTCTCTGGGTGGCGAGCCACAGAAATGTCAAATTTTCCATGACTCTGGCGCATAAATCAGCCTGAATGTGATTGATGGCATGGGTTATGTTGGCTTTGAGGGCCGCTTATTCTCATAGACCTGCGACTTCAAAAAACCCCACAAGAAAAAGTTTAACCGGTTCAAATTGCACGATCTCTGTGGCCAGTTCACATCACCTCCACGTGAGACGACCATGCCCTCTAATCGCTCGTGCGGAATTTCCAATGTGGTGTGAGCTGTGTGGCAAGAAGCGCCGTCCTGTTGAAATCACATGTCATTGGGGTCCATATCATCGAATTCAGGCCAAAAGAAGTTGGCATTTATCGACCTATAGAGCTCGACATTGATGGTGATGGCCTGGTCAACGTCGTTCTCAAAGAAATATGGACCGATGACACCGCCAGCCTAAAATCCACACCAAACAGTGACTTTTTCGGGATGCATTGGACGCTCTTGGATCTCATGTGGATTGGTATCGTTCCAAATTCGACAATTTTGTTTGTTGATGTACCCATTCATCCAGAAAGATTTTTCGATGAAAATTAGGGTAAATTTCCAACTGCTGTAGAGCCCATTCAGCGAACACACGTCATTGTCTATGGTCGTTTGCCAGGTCAGTTGAATTTTGTACGGGTGCAGGCCCAAGTCACGATGCAAAATTCGCCAAGTTGTGGTCTGCGAAAGGCCAAGTTGTTATGAGCAACGTGAAATCGACAGCCTCGGATTCTCCTGCACGCTCTCAGGGATAGCGTCGATGTTTTCGGCAGATCTTGCATTACGTCGACGTACGGGTGTTGGTTTATCGTTCATTGAACCAGTCGGCTTAAATTTATCCATCACACTGCGAATAGTGCTCCCGGTAGGACGATTATGACGACCGTAAAATTGGCGAAGCGCGCGAAACGTAGCCCGAACAGAACACCCAACACCCAACCCAACAGTTTTATCATTTGCACATGCTGTTGAACGCTATGTCCGTCCATGGTGATTTGGCAAAATAGACTGAATAAATGACAGTCAATTTGGCAGATGTAGCTTCAAAAATATGGCCGGTAGCAACTGTCAAAGTTCGAAAGTTCTTATTGGAATGCCTTGTACGTAGGACGTTTCCCCGAGTAGAAGAAAACACCATCTGCTCAGCCCGTCTCTTAAAAAGGCACACGACGCGTTGAAAAACATACCTATGGCACTTACTTTTCTTCTTTCCAAAGTCATGCAAATGTTGTTAAACCGCCAGCTTACGAAATATCTCGAGACACAAAAACTTCGCAATGACTGGTAATACGGTTTTCGAAGCAACTGGTCTAAAGCGGGGTAGTTGGATAGCGGGGTAGTTGGAAAACGGGGTAGTTGGACTTGATATTTTAAACAGGTTTGATAGATTTGGTGCTTCTAAACACAAGTGAGGTTGATACAACCTCCATACAAAATATGCGATTGGGTCTTACAAGAAAATGAACAGAAACTGCGATATTTACATATCGACATAACAGCGATTGTAAATGAATTAAAGTGAATTTGTCAAGTACGGATACAGATATCAAAGGCAATTTGGAATTGGGTGAATATTGTGAGAGGACTTGACGTCTAACGCTTACAAATCCAAGGTCCGCAAGAGCCTATGCCGACCACGTCTCTTATAATCCTGTTCACCAACATCAAGTGCAGAGGATTAGTGGCAATACTGCAAGGAGTTTATCAGAAATATCGCATGTGATGTGCTTATACTTGTAAGGCAGCTGCAAAAAACGGGTCGGGCATTTTCAGCCGACCAGATGGCAGCTTTACAGGAGAACCAGGGCTGCTGTTGACACGTACCAGCAAAAGAAAAAAACAAAATGCGGACATCTTCGAGGGAAACAGAGGGAGCTCAAAAAATAAATCTTGAAGGCAATCGAAAGATGTTACCGCAGGAATGAAATTTGAAAATTTCACTAGAAAGAAAGAAGGGCGTGTTAGGGTAAGACAAATTCTGTGAACTTTTAGACGCCGGAGGCGCTGTAATGAGGCAGTATACCCTGTTCTGTAAAATTCTGTCAGAGGAGCGCATTCCTAGTGATGGAAATCTTAGCATCATCGGTGTACTCCTGAGAAAAGGAGACCCCTTGAACTATTTTAAATACATGGATATGCATCTTGTGGTTATTGAATATAAACTCCTTGATAAGCCTGCAAGTCCTCTATCGATCAAATATTCACTCAGCGGCAGATCTCGGAGAAGACCCAAGAATACTAATTCGATACTTAGGACCTCATAATCTATTTTAGGGTTACACATGATAGCGTCTATAGAAATGAGCAATATACATGTCTTGACATCCCTGGTAAGCCCTTTCGGTTGTGCAGGATATTGATGGAGGCCACTGCTGCTGTATTAAAGTCTGTAGTAAACTTTTGATTTTAAAAACAGTCTTAGACAGTTCAACGCACTAGCATGCGTGAAGAATAACTCACCATCAAGTGAACAATAACTGTTGCTAAGCGCAAAATTATTTTGTCTTATAAGGTAGGATGGCAATTGAGCAGCAAAGATCTACTCCCAGAAGATTCTATACACGCTAAGCCCATCGAGGCCGAAAGTAGGGATCAAGCTGGTTGAAAAGGCATGTTTGTTGAGCAGTATGACCACCCCAATCAAAGGTAAAGTAAAGTAAGTACGAGTCAGTTTGAAATCGTTCTCCAGACAAAAAAAACAAAAACTGTTAAATTAAAGGCTTAAAGGCGTTTCACTTATTAAACTTATTAACACTTGATTCTACTATTTATTTATGTTCTATGTTCCTTTTTAATAAATCTTCAATTTTACTCTTACCAGAAGGAAGATCCACAACTGTAGTCAATTTAAATTTAATTTTTTCCTCAACATCACTCTACGAGGTCTTCTATTGCGACAAGAAGGGAAGAAAAATCGATTAGAATTCCAGCTGGGTTGAGCAGAAGGAGTGATGGTAAATATCATTATTATCATTACTGCGTTTACTATTATTATTAAATAATAATTCATTTTCTTATCGTCATCTCTTCATCTTCAAGGGTACTGCCGACTGAAGTGTCAAGTGGAGAAATAAGCACTCTCAACAAAGACAGTTAAAGAAATAGGGAGAGGAGAGTTGGTAAAGTTAATTACCATTGATAATTGTGGAATTTGCATTAACTTGGGGGTTATATCTGTGCGTAGAAATGATTTATTTACACCGATAAATGGTGGGAAGATGTTTTGCTGACAAAGTATTCTGAGCCTTCGTGCATATGATTGAGGAGTTAAGGTGAGATGAGTTGTTGTTTTCTAGGGCACATGACAGGGTTTTGTGGTCGGATGGTGGTGTTTTTATAATAAGATGTTTCGTGGTTTCTGTGGAATGTGACCAGTTTTGAACTAAGTTTTAATAGAAATTTAATGAACTATTTTGTATCAAATGGGAGGGTTCCTATGTTAAGTTAGCAACCTCACATTAAACGAATCCTGTTCTCGTACTACCACATTGCATAGCGTTTGTTGATTGGCATCTAATCCATCATAATTATTAAAGTCATTGCTAATCAGGTTTGCTTGTATTATTCTCGATTATATTTATCTTTTAGGAAATATGGAGATCAGGTATAAGTGAGAGGAAATAATTATAACATCAAATATTAACATGACGTATACGGCTGACGGTACAGCATCTGAGAGTCCGCGATCTTCTGGATTTAAACCAAATTCAACACATTCAAAGTCCTTATTTTCTCAACTGCCAGACAAACTGAGCTGCATTTGCTTGCAATTTTGGTTAACAAATCTTAGTTAAGGGTGAAAAGATCGTATGAGGAGAACAAAATCCGTATAGTAACCATTATTGGTATATTAGATGATCAATAACTATGATTTTTTCTGCATAATACTTGAAAGAATTGTGTGAAATTCACAGGCCAACAGACAAATACAAACTTCGAGAATCAGCTAATAATTCCATATTTCGAAGTTATCGATATAAGGCCAAACCAAGTAAATGCTGTCAATTAGGAAGGACACACAATATCGACAAATTTATCTTCGGCCACACTAATGCTTCTGACGACTTATCAGAGATCAAACGAATAATCACACTTTCGCAACGTCATTCTAAGATGGTAGCTTATCTATACTCAAGAAGATAAAGGGCTCTGTACCAGATCGTTGTAATCCCGTTCTTAGTATAGGGTGGAGAAGCATTGACTTTCTCCCAGGCGAATAAGGATAAACTCTGTTGGTTCGAGATAATGGTTTCGTTTGTGTTGATGGTTTTAACGCCAAAATATACGCGTATGAGTTGTAATGCGACATCACCATAATTAAAATCTTGCCTGGTAGCTTAGGACATGCAGAGAGCGGACTCATACCAACGCCTCTCCCACGAAAGTTTCGATTCAAATCTGTAAAAAGAAGCTCGCACAAGACCTCAAACAAGAAGGAGAGCAGAGTTATGTTGGCTAAATCCACTGTTCAGATTGGATCGTAGATTCTTCAGAAGTGAATATACAACGCTTTCTCAAGTTTTTTGCTTTTAAGGGGATTGACCTCAAAATCAAGTTTTCTTATTTCACTTTTTTAATATATAGTACTTGTAGACTGAATATGGAACTGAATGCGACAAACCGCAAGGCCCCTAGAAGTGGTTTAAAATTTAAGTCAAAGTGAGGGAACAACGCATGAGACCACGAACGACACGGAGCTCATTGCCTTCAATCTCCTTAGTTCCCTTCCGAGATGCCATATATTCATTGAAAACATTATTTTTATATTTTTATTTATTTACTGTATACCAAGATTAAAAAACGCTTTTGTTTTTTGCATCTCGATAGTGTCTGCAAAAAAAGTTGAAGAATTACGTGTAACAGAACGTAAAGCAATTTTAAGATGAAACAAGCAACTGATTACCGGTAAATGAATGGATTTGATTGAGCGCGTGCTTAATATTTTGGTAAGCGATGAAATCTCCAACGAATATCTTCTCAGCGGCGATGAGAAAGAGGAGATGACAGCAGTACGGAGCGATATTATCAATTTAACGACTTTGGTACAAGGTTTGCAATTGCAATTATCCTCTTTGGCTACTGCTTTAAATTCTAGTGAAACGCACCCGATGCCGACGCCAACGCCAACGCTATAGGCAACAACGACAACCGTTATTTCAATGCCATCTTTGCCATCTGCGGTGTATCATCCACAGCCGATATTATCCAATGTCCACGAGATCCATTCGCTGATACTAGAATATGCTCTCCCCGACTGCCGAACAATACGTGCAACGAGTCAACGCACTAATTACTGGCTACGGTTGGGACGAGCAGAGTATTTTATTTTTAATCCAAGATGAGAGGTGCAGCGAGGTTGTGGTCAGAAGCACTCTTGGATTCCATGAAAACGAATTCACTACTCGCTTGGTAGAAGATTTTGGCAGAAAATTGAGTGAAGCAGACATCCACTTTGCAATGGTTGAAGGCACACGAAAACCTTTCGAAACACCAATCGATTATTTCTTCAGAATGAGAGCATTCGGACAGAAGCACAGACTGTCTCACTTGGCCTCGGCAATAATCACGTACATATGAAAAGAGAAGAAGAGCACGGAACTGCAGTCTGCTTTGGCGAGTTCAAACCTCTTCACGCTAAACGAGCTCCGAAACGCCATTGATATTTTTATCACTAATCGTTCAACGTTCAGAAGTTTCACGGCAGAGCCTCAACGAATCTCAACATCAACGAACAACGCAATGTTTTAATTGTGATCAGATAGGGCACATATCCATTAACTGCCCGCAACCCTAACGCAAACAATGTTGCACGATTTGTTGCTGAATTGAGCACGCCGACAGTTCTTGTCTCGAAAAGAACAGAATGACATCCAACGCTCCAAAGAATAGCATCCTTTGCATGGCATCGGACGCAGAATTAGGTGACAACAGAACGAAAAACATCCAGGTCAACGGTCACAACGTCATCGTCTTCATCGACACAGACAGCGGCGTATTGCAAATAGTATTGGATCAATCATTTGTTGCGACAAATTCAAACTCAATGGATTTGGTGGCGGCACATGGACTGGGAACAATTATATTTAAGCACAAATTTCCATGGATAATCGACAGTTCGAACATCGTCTATTTGTCGTAAATGACGACGTCCTCCCTTATACCAACATAATGGGAAACGACATGTTGCACGACAACAATTTTCAACTTGTTGTTAGATAGGAAGCAAGTCATCTTGAGGCATCCACAGACGACAACATCAAACTCGGCAGCGATCTGGAAGTTCACGCGCGGAACAGCAGCTTTGAACTAATTAACACGTTCGCAGTTGTTTCGGTGAAACTCTCAATAGGTTGGGGGAGTGCAACACGACAACGATGAACATTAATCTTTCGTCGGAGACACCGATCTGCAGAAATCCATACCGCATACCTTTCGCCAAGAGGGAAGTCGTCAACAAAATTGTCGCAGAACTACTCGACTGTGGAGTCATTCGACCAAGCGAATCACCATATTCTTCGCCTATAGTTCTCGGCAAAAAACTCGTCCATAAGCGGAAAGATACCATACCCAACGCCCACGGTAGAAAATATTATAGCTTCAGCAGCAAGCAAAGTAAACGGCGTTCATAACAGACAGTGCTCAATAGGAATTTAATCGCATGCGGTTTGGACTCGTAAACGCTCTTTGTGTCTTCCATGACGCAATCGTCAAATTACAATAGTAAAGCCACTGGAGGGGAAGGTCTGCAGCTATGTGGACGAGGTGATCATACCATCGAGCTTACCGGAGGAAGTGATAGCAATCCTTTCGAATTTCATGCAACACATACGACACGAGATTTTTCCTCGCCAATGAATGTTAATGAACTGAGGAGATTCATTGGACCAGCAAGCTTCTTTCGGAAATTCGTCAAACACTTTTTTATAATCGCCAAGACAATAACAGAGCTGCTTAAAAGGGACCGACAAAATTCTCCTTTCCGATGGGAACAGCCACAAGCGACGACATTCAACACGTTGAAGAAAATCTGATGCACCGAACTTGTGTTGGAAGTGTTCGATATCAACAGACAACATGAGGTGCACACGGATGCAAGTCCCGTCTGACTTGCTAGAATATTATTCCAATAAACTGACAACGAAAACCAATGGAAACCCGTGTTCTACTTCAGCAAGACGTGCACGCCAGCGGAATCGAAGTACGCAAGTTACGAGCTAGAGGTGCTCGCTATAGTTGCAACGGCAGAAGATTTACAGTGGTTACCGATTGCTCAGCTATCAGTGCAAAGAAGGAGTCAAAGTCACTTATACCGAGATTAGCCAGATGGTGGTTGCATGTACAAATCGACAAATCGAACGCATTAACCAGACGATTTTTAAATTCCTGCGAACTTCGAACAAAGAGGAGCGTGATTGGGACCTAGAGATAAGAAACCTTCAATGGCTAATCAGCACACAATGCAACACTGCGACAGACTTTTATCCAGCTGACCTAGTATTCGATTTTAAATTGTAGGACATCATTACTAACCAATTTCTTCAAGCCGTTAATGATGTCAATGATAAATTAACCCGTTGCTGCAAAACGTTGCTGCAAAACGAATTTCTAAGAAACGTGAGGACAACGATTCGACAGGAAGCATAAGCCACACACAACATATTGCAAAGGTACACTAGTGCTCTTTGAGACAGTGCCAAAGCCGAGCGGTGAATCTCACAAATTGGAGCCACGTTACAAAGGGCCATATATCGTTAAACGATGTCTGCGTTATGATCGCTATCTCTTAGAGGAACTCAACTTATCTAAGAAACGCCGCAAATTTACGACATTTATGAGCAGCGACAGGATCAAACCTTGGTGCATTCTAGAACCGGAGATCGAAAGCGAAGACCGAAGATGACGATGAGGATGTCCCTGTGGACCGAGGACGTCTTCAATGCCAGATTTGGCCGAGCTGTCACCCGACGAACATAGCCCAACGTAAGGGCAGCCAACAAAACGATGTATTCAGATGTCAAATTAAATAAAATTAGAATTCGTTGTTGTTTTTTGAATTGAAACGGGCGATTTTTTGTTCTTTTTTGGAGATTCTAACGAAAAGCCAACGTGGCAAAATGTTGAAAAAACTTAAAACGTTCTGTACAACGTATAATTTGTAAATCGCTAAAATCGTGCAATTTGAATTTGTTAAATGGGCTAAAATTTGTGTACGAACAGTTTGGGTGGGATCGGTTCAGCCGTTTTGGGTTATTTGTCTTCCATACATATAATGGCGCCTCAGGTCCTTACCCCCTTAAACGTAAAGCGAAGTCGATTTTTGGAAAGAATGTGGATTTTGAAGACGCTTCTGATACGATGCATTTTAGGGTATTGCTTTAAACGCTGTATTAAATTGGATTTTCAAGGATGTTGGGACGGATTATCCAAGGGCAGTATGATGAAACTAAGTCAGGATCCAGCCTTAAAGTGTTTGCACACAGCGCGGGCGAAGGAAAATCAGGGAGGATGGAAAGAGAGTTACCGGTGAACGTTGCTTTTAAATATTTGAAGGTTATAATGACTAGGAAATAAAGAGCTAGGCAGGGCATTCCATAAGCAAGTTGTACGGTTAAGGAACGAATCACGATATTTTTCTATGGAGCACTGGTGGTGGAAATAGCGATAAAACAGAGTGAGACACGAGACCTTACGTCGGTGTTCGAGGGTGTCCATTGTTTGAGTGATATTGGTATCACCTATGCGTTCTATCGCACAGTTTTGAATCCTATCTAACAGGTGCAAAGATGTTTTGGATTTGGGCACACCCGACCAGATGTGGGCATTATAGTCCAATTTCGGGCGGATAAATGCCTTATAAATTGAGGCCAGATCAGAGGTGGTAAAGTATTTCTTACATCGCTTGAGAAATCCTAGACATTTTGCAGCATTTTTGACTACACCGAATATGTAGTCATTCAAATGTAAGTTGTCGTTGACGATCATACCGAGAATGGAAAGTTTATCGGTTTCGACGATGCAAGTGCCATCCATGGATAATGGCTGAGTGTTTAAATTTCGCTTTAACGACAGCAGACAGCATTGTGTTTTAGAAACATTAAATTCTACTCTGTTAGTGGTTCCCCAATTAGTTATGCTGTTAATATCAGAATTGAATGAGCTTAACATACGCTGTCGTTCGCGTTCTTCAGCCGAAGAGCAGGGACGTGAGTCCGGGAACGAATACGAAAAGCAGAGAGTACTGTCGTCAGCAAAGGAGTATATTGGATTAGAGGTAGCAGACAAGAGATCGTTGATGAAAATTAAAAAGAGTGTCGGAGACAAAACGAAGCCCTGAGGCACACCAGCATTTATTTTGTGAATATCAGATTAGAAACCATCCAAGACAACTTGAATTGAACGCTCCGAATGGTAATTTCTAATCCATTGAAGAAGAGAGTCCATCTATCCCAAAAGCACGGATTTTCGACAAAAGAGCCTGATGCCAAACTCTGTCAAACGCCTTAGAAATATCAAGTGCAACTATCTTGCTTTAGCCAGATTAATGTACGCTTTGGTTCCACTTTTCGGTGAGACATGCCATCAGATCACCAGTGGACCTATTGCTACGAAAACCGTACTGCCGGTCATTAAGAAGTTTTCGTGTTTAGAGATATTTCATGAGCTGACGGTTTGTCAGCGTTTCCATGACCTTGGAAAGCAGGGCGTAAGTGCAATGGGTCTGTAGGAGGAGAGAGAGGAAGATTCGCTTTTTTTACGGACGGGCTGGACAAATGCTGTTTTCCATCTTCTTGGAAAGAGTCCTAAGGAGTAAGATTGGTGAAAAAGCTTACGCAGTGGTTTTGCCAGCGTGGAAGAACAACTCTTCAGAACAAGGGGAGATCAACCATCTGAACCTGCGCATTTGTGGATGTTAAGATCCTTAAGAACTGTTGCTACTACACGAGTACAAAAGTGGATTTGTCCCATTGAAGATTCGACGCACTCAAGTGTAGGCGGAGACAAAACACAATCTGGGAGTGTTGGGCTGGCCGCAAAGTGTGCAGCGAGCAGATTGGCCTTGTGCTGACAGCTGGAATGTCATTGTAAATTAGCGTTGGGTTGGAGGATAAGGCAGGATTCTAATATTTTTGACGAACGACCAACAATTTTTACTACCTTTGGGACATTATAGTATTTTTTGCCTCAGTTTTTGGTCGTATTGGAATTTAAGACGTTTAAGAAAGGCGTTGCAGTCCTTTCTGGCTCGTTTGAACTTTTTTCGATTTTCCCCAGCTGGGCTGGTCTTGAAGGACCGAAAAAACATTTCTCGAACCCTGACAGACTCTTTACAGCTCGAGTCGTATCACGCCTTTTCTTTTGGTTTAATACTCTTCATCCGATGAGGGATAAAGCATCTCATTCCAGAGAGAATAGTTTCTGTGATCATGTCAGTAGCGGCATCCACGTCGTTATCGAGGAAACATAACGACCACTTAAAATTCCTAAAGAAGCTGTTAAGGCCGCTCCAGTTGGCTTTCTCGTATTGCCATACGGTTCTTTTGGGAATCTTTTCTCTAACTGTGTGGTGGGTGTACGAGAAATTAGCTGATGTAACACAATGGTCCGACAAGCCTACAGGGGAGAGCACATCAACGGTGTACTTATCAAGGTGGGAAGTTAAAAACAAGTCCAGGGTGTAGGCGGCATGACTGTCAACGTCTGGTATTCGTGTGGGCTCATTTACAAGCTGGGTCAAGTTATTTTTCGCAGCGAAGATTTCAACATACCGTCCTTCGGGTGTTGTCTGTCCAGAATGTCGAAGCCACCCAGAATTGCGTATATTGAAATCGCCCGTAATGACGATTTCAGCATGACGATTTCAGCATGAGGATACATGCATACAATTCGCTGAATGGAGTCAGATAGCGCATCAAACTCATTAAAAGTCGAATTGCTGTCCAGTTTGGGGCTTCTGTAAATAATTTGCTTACGGAGATGGAATTTTAACCACATGAAATTGAATTATGGATCGGAACAGGGACTACATTGTGGTGGAGTTTGGTAAGCTAAATCACTACGCACGTAAATGGCAAGACCGCGGTGAGAGAACAATAATGGCACTAGTTCGTAGCCAGGTAGTTTCAGATCAGAGTGATCTGAGAGGTATGGGCGGGGATCTACCTGTGTTGCACTAAGTGCCAAAACAGCTGGTCTGTATTTGCAGACGTGGACGTACGCAGAAAAGTGATTACTTTTTAGCCCGCGTATATTGGCAATATCCACTCTGAATTCCCGAGTTATTATAAAGTAAGGCAAACACAAAAAAACACAAACACCGACGTTAGTAAGCACAGATGTGAAGTACAAATTCAGAGTTGGTTTACCGAATCGAATTGCTGTAGGTGTTATGTCCTTACAACAATACGAAACAGTACACCAACAAAATACATACCCGCAGCCCGCTATCCGTCGGTTGTTACATACACTCAGTAACTGCACGCACGAGTGAGACAGGGATATACTAGAGGCGCAGAATATGTAGTGCATACACATATCGAAGCACTTCTCTTTGCCGACGATGGAAGGAAAGACTAGCGCGAATATTTAACGTCACATTTGACATAAGCCGAATTTGGATTAGCAGTAAACGTATGTTCTACAATTGGAAACCTTCAGTTTAAACAGCTTGCGATTTTGTTCAAAAAAATTATGAGAGGCGCATGCCTAACCAGCCGCAAAGGCGACTCCAGAAATTGCAACAGCTTTCAATCGGTAAAACTAGTGTTGCATACTATGAAAAAATGGTATATGAGAGAGGTAACCATACGGTCGACAAGGCAATATTATTAAAATCCACGGCAGTTAATGCGTCCTTATGGGAGACAAATCGAAATAATACTTGTACACGATTCAACGTTTAGCGATAATGATGCGGAAACATCTCTATGATTCGACAGAGCTTCCACAGATCTAATAGGACTGCGCTGAGATCTTAAACTATACCCGATACGTATATAAGAATGATACGCAATATGTACGAAGACGTTAAAACAAAAGTAAAAGGCATTGTGGGAATAACCGGAAATTTGGAGTACACCAAGGCAGTGCGCGAGTCTGGATTAACAGCCGAATACCTGCATTACCAGCTTTGAAAACCCGCAAACACAAATTCTTAATCTCTTTAGAAAATTGTAAACAATTAATATAAGCTCTGTCGTTAATCACCAAGGAAATCTGTATGACGATGTCATTCATGGAGTGACAGTGTGTGATGGCTTAAATGAGGCGAAAACTAAAAGTTTGCTATATTGGAACTACGAATGTTAGCAGGTGTAACAAGACATGTTATAAGAAGTACGCACATTCGCGGAAGCCCTCACATTCTGAAACCAAAAGCGGACAAACTTCAGGCTGAGCAAATCACCTGGTTTTGCCAAGTAATAGAGGCTCAAATTCCAGACGAGGTTGAAGAAGGGGCTAAAGGAATGGTAATTGAATCTTTCAAATGCGAATATATCAGCAAACTATTGGCATTAGTAGCGATGTGCTCTAAAATGGGCTTGCCCGTAGAATGTTACTTAGATTTCCACATTTAGCCAACTCCATAAGCTTAGCAGTAGCAATGTAGATACGTGGGAGAAGAAGACAGAAAGGGGGTTGAAAATATTAAAAAAAAATTCCTACCAAATAACCTCCACAACCTCTTTGCACATCCAGGAATCTTTGATTAAATGCTTTACCAAGTGTGCGAAATTTCAAGTCCGTAATGGCTCACACCCGAAATTCATACTAAATAGAAACACGTCTTGGAAAGAGGCGGTTCTCGATAAAGATTGTTGGAGGCGATTAAGCTTTTTAACAGAGCCTTGAAGACGGAGAAGTGCTAATAGCTCGAAATGATTTTTTGGTTAAATGCTTGATCAATTTCATCCTTCTTCAACACCCAATTGGAAAAGTTCGACAGGCTTAAGTTCTTGGGCCAACTGCAGCTTATAGGCTTTATGGAGCAAGTCTTTATACAGAATTCAGTAGCGTGAAATTTTCAAACCTATGTTTTTGTCCACACTATTAGCTGTAGAAGCAATATTCCCAGTTATTCTTGCGCAAGGGTACGATTTCTTACTTGTCCCACTAGATCAAATTGGCGGGCAAGGCGCTGCTTCACGTCAATTGAGAAAACTTTTAACTTTTCGAACGGTTTCGGTGAAGTTTTAATTATTTTTGCAGAGAATTTTTACAATTTCAATGCGTTGATGAAGCATTTATCGTTTGATTAATATTAATGTTATAGTTTTCATTTATCACTTGTCAAAAAATGACATAATTTAGCAGATGGTAAAATAGCGGGTTATTTAAAATAGAGCCTTTTGTTGGGTAACCCTGTATTTAAGGACGTTGATGTCAGTTCCTTAGCGGCGAAATAAAGCATACAAAGATTAAGAAAATACATTTTGTAATAGGCGAAATCGTTTGTTAGATAATAAAAGTTCTAGAAAAAGCTTCAAATGCATTTTTGCTTAAATTAAAAAGAAAAATGTTGTAGCGTCTCAGTAAATTAATTTTTTTAACATCATTTATCTATTATCGCCTGTTAGTCCTGTCATAACTGCGATTAGGGCAAAAAAGTATACACAATTTTTGTATGATCCTCCATTCACTGGATATTTGAGATTTCCTGGTTGCGGTTTTACACTTACCACTAATGGGGCTAGAAATTTCTTTACAAAAATATTTTGTATTACACAATTGTGAAGCTCAGCAAACCAAACTTGGACAAGAGCTTTTTTTAGCGCAGCCTGTGTGTTTACTGTTGCCAGATACAAATATTGGCTTACACCGAGTAAGTATCTATTTTGGTTTAACTTCCCTAAACCACAAAATTTTGAATGACATAATTTCTTTTCTCAAGCAAGGAGCAACTTTATTTTACTTTGTAGATTCTTTTACTTTGCATGAGTAAAGTAAGCACACGTACACTCCTTCTCTTGTTCTCTGGTGAAAAACAAAATCAACATCTGAGGGAGTCAAATAAGAAGGAAACAAAAAAAAAAAAAACGGAGAAATTTCCAAAAAAGTTATTAGATTCTTTAGAGAAAACTCAAATAAGCTGCATACAGATCTACATATATCCTCGCCCTTAAGGGAAGTTTAAGTGCAGGTGAGGGAAAATAGCGGAAAAGCGGATTTTCTCATGTTTACATGATTTCTCAACATGCTTCCAAATTACGTACACTTAAAGATACTTGTTGCACCAACCTTACTCAGGGTGGTAGCACTTGTACCACATCGCTCTTAAAAGGTGGAACCATAGCAAAGTGCTTCAATGTCTATATCATTCAAGAACCAAGAAGCCAATACATACACGTTGTGTTCTTATTTTACGCGAATATAAAGAAAAAAAAAACGAAAAAGTTGTTAAAGGTGGAGAGTTGGGAAGAAGTTCCTTTTTCGTTTACTTATTTCGTTTGGCCCCCTTAAAAAATAAAGATAATGACATTGACGGTGGTGCAAAGGGATTTTTTTTTTCCACCGTACCTTCTACTTTAGTTGTCATCCGCCTGATGCCACCACTTTCTAGTTGGAAAGGCCATAAAGATGAACAGGGCAGAGCATCCTTGAAGGCAATTGATGGTAAAAGCAAGTTGAAGCCCCGTCTAAGCCAATGCCAAAGAGGGAGGCTTACAAATCCGCGAGGGTGAGTTGTGTTGTGTACTCTACACGGATGTCGATTAAATTGTTTCTTCTTCACGTCGACGATGACAGTGAGCGTTCCTGTTATTGATTTATGCAGATAAGCACCTGGATTATGAGCACCAAGACACAGTCAAGTGACAGCGCTACAGAGGAGATGTCGACTTTGGAAGGATGTCTATGTGAAATTTGGTTAAATTTGTTGGTGGCGCGTATACCTACCATATATATTTAGCTGTATCCCACAAACAAGTTTTTTGGGGGAAAAGTTAGATGGTACACAGACAATTGCCTCAGGGAGAGTTTAAATTTGGTGTGAGGAATCTGTGGGGAAAAGTCAAAGGGCTTTCAATTAAATTGAAGAAATTTTGAGTTTTTTTTTTTTCGTTGGTATTTGTAGCTTTGATTATGCCTAATGTAGTCTTATTGGCATTTGAATGAGGTTTAATGTCGATCAGGGCAAATCAGTCGAAGTGGATACAATAATCAGTGATTGATGGATCAATTATGAAAATTGTGTAGGAGTACGTGTTAAACGATTTTTTTTTCATAAAGTCTGAATGGATTGCTTGTATAGTTTAAATTAATCAATCAATACATCAATTTTACATATCGAATAGACAGTGATGGTGTCGGACGGAATGCGAATAAACCAACTGCATCACCAGCACTTACTCGTTAGAATAAAAAAGACTTCTTTGGTGCTTTTTGCGTGCTATATCCTAATACAAAGTTGGAATGTTAGCTGAAATGCCACATAACCTTTATAAGTTCTCAGGCCGTAGTAAAGGAAAGAACGACTACGCTGCCGATAATGGCTCTCTCAAACCATTGACTACACCAATAACAAATGTATTAAGGTAAGCCTTTGATGAAATAGGAAATAAGAATACCTTTAAAAAATAGAGCCAGCAATGCTCTATAAAATGTTGATCAATATGTTTCTACAGAAAGTGAATGAATGCATATATCCCGAACACCTCAGTATCATACCATATTTTCAAGTGAAAATGGGTTGCAAGTGACCAATATTTGCAACTCATAAATCTATCAAATTGATTCCATATCGCCCATTCAGACGAGACAATGCAGTCCGCATACCTATTCGACCTCTCGGCGCATTATTTGGCTTTTGAAAACTTTGAGGAATGAGCCGCCTTTAGCTTTTCGATGTGTGTGAGGGACCGATAATATCACCATACTCTAACTTGGCTGATTGGGATTCTTAGAGATAATGCTTTCAGAGCTGCAAAAGATAAAAGCCATTATATGTGACCTCTCTGTTTTTAACTGCCCTTTAAAGTGGAGAAGTGAAAAGGAATAAAGAATAGAATAGATGCATGGCTTAGAGCGCACTCAGTTGGTAATATATGAAATCTGAATACCAGGCGACCTTCAATTTAAATCCATCCTTTCCGCAGTTTCACGAGGTATATTCTCTGCCACATATTCAAAAAGTCACCATATTCCATCAATCACTATGAAGACCCGCGAACCCCTAGCAGCAGTAACAATTGTTAGTAGAGAAGTCCTTTTTCTGCTCAGAATAATAAGCATCTTGTACTTTCATTGTATATCGACTCTGGGAATTTGCTTTTAGATGAAATGTCAACATAATCACCGACACAGCTGTCAAGAACATCATTTTCATCCCAAAACACATCTTTTCAACCCAGTGGCTTTGTTAAATTAAAATCGTTGGAGCAGGACTACGTTTCAGCAGTAATCAACCAAGGAACGAAGTTCTGGTCTAAACCAAACTCACCTGTATGGAGAGGTACTCAGATAAAAGACGTTCAATAAAAGGATATTAGGGCCTTGGACGGTTCAAAAAGAGCTAAACTAGAAAATAGACACTTCTCTTGAAGCATATATAAGTGTAGTTTTTAAAGATGTATACTCCATCCCTTCAGTATCGAGTAAATTACTGCAATAAAAACAAGCCCTGAAATCAACACTGCAGAATGAGGGCCAAATTTGCGGTACCTTCCGAAGAACTATATTAATGCACAAAACGATGACCTGCACGCTAAACATTGAATAGTCATCCAAAGCACTGCCAAAAAGGACACCTTGCACCTGGTTATGGTCACCAGTGAAAATTGAAATGCGGTCACTGACAATAGCGGCAACAAACTGCTATTTTTAAACTTTATTAAAAGAAAGATCTTTAGTCTCTGTATACTGTAAATACTGCGATTATAAACTGGAACTCGTATGTCTCAATTGAGGTATTACTATCTGAACACCGACACATGAGATAAAATATCTGAGGTCAGGTCAAACAGACAGTTTCAGTAAATCTGACAGCATGAGCAAATGTGAGTTATAATAAGCCTCGTACAAATAGCGACATTGAAGAAGCAGCATATCAACTTTAGGATACAATAATTTCATCTTCTGAAAACGGTTGTGTATCGTATGGGATGGTATGGTTGAATGAACATCTGGAGAATTTTATTGAAAAGTGAGATCATAAAGCAAACAAGCTAAAACGATCTAAAAGTTGGGCTAATTACAAATCTGCGCTAACAAATCACCATCTTGGTATAAAGAAGTTCAAGAGACTGCACCGGAGGAAAAAGTGCGAGAATATTGTTTATCTGCCCATCGTGGCCTGTCTACATAAAGTTCTCTCCAAAAACCGTCAAATGAACTGGGTGTGCTTTTAAAATAGATTGGTTATTTCAACACTAACTGTAAGGTGGCCCTACTTGAGTATCACTTTTCTGGCTCCACTTTGTAGCGTAATCCAATCGACATCATAATATCTGTAACAATATATCTGAACAAAGTTATTTTAGCCCATTTAAACTATTGCAGATTCCAGAGGCCCTGACTACTAAATACTAAATTATTCCTTCTCTAGCCTTGTTAAGAGCAAGAATCAGAAGAGGATACATACCGAAATCCTAGCGGGATGTAAGGTTTGTATCCCTAAGCAATAGTAGGGATTTGAATGGTTTGGCTTTTGCTTTTGCTTCCGCTTTATTTACTTTATTAATGGAATATGGTAGGTGTTAGAAATTCATATATGGTAAGATGTATTCCAGAAGGCAATACTTGGGTTTAGTCAAAATGCATATAGCAAATGGCGATTTATCGAGGTTGCCTAAACTATTTTCTGGGATAAGTATATGGAATAGGCTTTCGATTCCAGAGAGGTCTGCCCTTTTCTTGAAATTAGGGAGTTTTGACAAGACTGGCTGTGATTTAATTACAAATGCTTTATTCTTCTTCAAAGGCTTTGATCTTGAAATTGAGCTTGTAAGCGGAAAAGTCACAACCAGGTGTCACCGCGCAGTATCTTCGTATATATGATATAAGGTTATGGATTATATACCCAACGAACGTTTTTGGATACAAAGTTATTGGATATGGTGGTGAAGTAATGATCATAGTTACTGATAGACATGAATGCATTTAAAAGTGCCCACGTATTTAAAAGCTATTACCATATATTGGTGCATGACGGAAGGTCTATTAATGAACCCAAATAAGACGGTCTTAGTACCGTTCAGAAGGACAAAGAATCTGAAGCTAGGTTCGGTGACCCACAATGGCACGACCTTCTCAATTTCGGGTTTCCCTGATCTTCTTGGAGTTGCTAAAAATTAAAAAATAAAAAAAAAAACATACGATAAAGCTGTCAATTGAAAAATAATAACCATGAAGCTACAATGTCTTCAAAGGTTAACAAGTATCAGGATCAAAGGGACGAACGTTTTTTTTTATAATCTGCGTGGGCTCAACGGATTTCGCAACCCTTAAACTGCTTGGGCACAGAAAAGGAAAATTTGGGAGAAAATAAAGTAAGGTGCCGATGTAGGATGGTTTTAACTATTTGAAGATTATGACGACTAGGGAACAAGGAGCTCGGCAAGTCATTCCATAGGAGAGGTGTACGGCTTAGGTAATAATCGCGATATTTAGGAATTTTCATAGCGAGACGAGTATTACGGTTGATGGTTGGAAGTGGCGAAATTTTACTATCAATTTCATTGGAGCACTGGTAGTGAAAATAGCGATAGAGTAAGTTAAGGCAGGAGACATTACGTCGGTATTCAAGCGTGCCAATTTATTATGAAATACTAGGATTGCCTATAAGTTTTATCGTATAGTTTGGAATTCTGGCTAACAGGTGCAGAAAGGTTTTAGGAGCACCTGAGCTGATGTAAGCATTGTACATACAATATTCTAATTTTGGGCGGACTAGTGCCTTATATGTACGAGTATATTGAGAACTCATAAGAGGGGGTAAAGTATTTCTTACACCGCTTGAGGAAACCTAAACATTTCGCGTTATTTTTGATAACATCGAACATGTGGTCATTCCAACGTAGGTTGTCATTGACACACATACCGAGAATGGAAAGCTTTTTGGTTCTGACGATGGAAGTGTCATTCATGAATAATAGCTGGTTGCTTAAATTTCTCTTCAACGGTGTATTTTGTTTTAGAAGCATTAAATACTACTCTCTTGATAGTCCCCCAATTAGTTATGCTCTTAATATCAGAATTTAATGAGCTTAACATACGCTGCCGTTCCCGTTCTACAGTCGAAAAGCAGGGACGTGGATATCCGAATTGAAACCGTCCATGACAACTTGAACTGATCGTTCCGAAATTACCTTTCTATTCCATTGAAAAAGAGAGTCGTCGAAATACTAGATGGAGTGAAAAGTGACCTCCTTGACCTCCAGAATGCGCTGCTACTGCAAAAAATGCTATGATGACTTGAAGTCCGTTCATATTTAGGCAGACATGCCAAATTTCAGTGCGATACTGTCTTTAGTTTTGTTTTGACAGCTGATTGTTGTTGACGTGTTTTGCACCATGTTGAGTATGGACAAAAACGATTTTCGTTCTCTCATAAAACATTATTTTTTGAGAGGCAAAACGACGAAGGAAACAAAAGAAAAGTTGGATAAATATTATGGTTTCGAGAGTATCGTGGTGGCCGCAACTCCACTACCGATCAAGTCCGCAGCGGCAGGCCCTCCGATGCGGTTACAGAGGACAATGTCAAAAAAATACATGAAATGGTGTTGTCTAACCGGAAAGTGAAGGTGCGCCAGCTAGCAGATACCACAAAGATTAGAACTCAGTGCACACGCCATATATTGGGCAATATTCTGCATATGAAAAAGTTATCCTGCCGCTGGGTGCCGCGAATGCTCACTTTTGACCAAAAACCCGAACGCGAGAGCACTTCGAAAGAGTGTTTGGACTTGCTAATGCGGAATCGGACGGACTTTTGGCGTCGATTGGTAACTGGATTTGGATCCCTCGGACTATTATCTCTTCCCAAACCTCAAAAGATGGCTCATTAATAAAAAATTCAGCTCACGCGAGGAAATCATCGACGCCACGGAGGAGTATTTTGCAGACCATCTGGAAAATTACTTTTCGGACGCGATCAAGAAGTTGGAAAATCGCTGGAATAAGTGTATCAATCAAACTAAAAGAGGACTATATTGAACAATATAAGAAAGCATTTAAAAAAAAAAATGTAAATCCTCAAGGAGAACAGTGGACCTGTTACTTCCAAAACCGTACTGTCGGTCACTGAAAAGTTCTCGTGTTTCGAGATATGTCATGAGCTGACAATTTATCAGCGTTTCCATGACTTTGGAAACCCGACGGGTTTGATAAAAGCTGTTTTCCATCTACTCGGCAAGAGTCCTAAAGAGTAGGACTGATGAAAAAGCTTACGCAGTGGTTTGGACAAAGTGGAAGAACTCCTCTTGAGAAGAACGGGAGATGGGAGATATACCACCTGGCCAGCGGATTTATGCCTATCAAGATCTTTACGTATTCTCGCTACTACCCGAGTTCGAAACTGCGTTTGTGTCATTAAAAGTTCGAAGCATCCAAGTCTGCAGTAAGAAGATTGGGCTTGTTTGGAATGTCATTTTAAATACGAGTTGGAATGGAAATTGAGGCAGAGTTTCGGATAATTTTGACGAACGACCAAATGTTGTTACTAGCTTTGGGACATTGTAGTATTTTTTGCCTCAGTTTTTGGTCGTATTGGAATTTCACACGCTAAAGAAAAACGTTGCAGTCAATGCTGACTCGTTTGTACTTTTTTCGGTTTTCCTCTGTCAGGTTGGTCTTGTAGGACCGAAAAAACAGTTCTTTAACTCTGACAGCCTCTTTACAGATCGAGTCGTACTATGCCATTTGTTTCGATTTGATACTCTTAATCCGATGAGGGATAAAAGAGGATAGTGTCTGTGGTCTGTGATCGTTATCGAGCAAAAACAACGACCAGTTAGAATTCCTAAGGAAGGTGTTAAACCCGCTCCAATTGGCTTTCTCGTATTACCATACGGTTCCTTTATGAATCATCTTTTTAACTGTGTGATCCGTGTACGAGAAATTAGCTGAAATGACACAATGGCCCGACGAGCCTAGAGGGGAGAGCACATCAACGGTGTACTTATCAGGGTGGGAAGTTAAAAACAAGTCTAGAGTGTAGGCGGCATGACTGGCAACGTCTGGTATTCGTGTGGGCTCATTTACAAGCTGGGTTAAGTTACTTTCCGCAGCGAAGATCTCAACACACTTTCCTTCGGGTATTGTCTGTCCGGAACGTCGAAGCCAACCAGAATTGTGTATATTGAAATCGCCCGTAATAACGATTTCAGTATGAGGATACAGGGATACAATTCTTTGAATGGAGTCAGACAGCGCATCAAACTCGTGAAAGGTCGAGTTGCTGTCCAGTTTGGGGCTTTTGTAAATAAAGCAATAGCGAATAATTTGTTTACGGAGATGGAATTTCAACTACATGACATTGAATTCCGGATTGAAATATGGGTTACATTGTGGTGGAGTTTGGTAAACTACATCATTACGCACGTAAATGGCGAGTGTGCGTTTGGGAAGAATAATTGCACTAGTAACTAGCCAGGTAGCTTCGGATTTGAGAGGTGTAGGTGGGGATATGCCCGTGTTTCACTAAGTGCTGAAACAACTGGCCTCTAATTACAGACGTGGACGTACATAGAGAAGGGATTACTTCTTGGCCCTCGTATATTTGCGGCATGCACTCTTAATTCCCGTGCCATAATAAAAAACAAACACAAATACCGACGATGCTAAGCAAGGCTACGAAGTGCAATTTCTGATGTTTGTTTACCGAATGAAATTGTTGTATGCGCTTACAACAACTGGATAACCCGGTATTCATCAGTTGTTATATACACTCAATCATTGCCCGTATCGTATGACATATAACATACATCAACGGCAGTGACTGAGTGCAAGCAAGAGTATGACCAGGGACAGGAGATTTGGGATGTCCGCACGGTGGATCCTATTGCAACCGCGTTTTTTTTGCACAGGGTAATTTTTTCTTTTTTTTTTTTTTTGTTGTTTGGCCCAAAGTAGCACTAGAGCTTTCAATCAGACTAATTTCTTCGCAAATCTTTATAAAAAATTGGCAAAATCTTCAAAAATATACTCCTATACAAAATGTCCTCCGAAACTTAGTACTGACTCTGAAGAAATCACAAAATACTATATAGATGCTGTGAAATTGTGTGCCTTTTTGTCACTAAAGAAGGCGTATCTTCTTTAATAATACTATGTCCACTGCGGACATTATCTAAGCCTCGGATAGTAATCTCCTCAAATTCACAAGGAAAAATGAGAAGTTGCTAGTCTAATCACCTTACTGCACAAAAAATCTCAGAGATGGCATTGCCTTTTGCTGTTTTTTCAGCAGTTATGTACACAAACACACCTACGAGTTATAAGTATGCATAAAACAGGTGTACAAATTTCGCCTACGGTCGATTTTCCGGGGCAGATGCCGCATAGCCTTTTTCTAATCAAGGGTTTTTTAGCCATTCACCCAGTATGCCGTTGCCGTTGGTGTTCTCTCCTCCTTACTGATTTTTGACAGGATTGGGATAAAACTTGTTTTGAAAAGATCACGTGAGTTTTTTATGATTGGCAAGCTGAGTCGTCTCCTTGTAGCGTTATGGATAAGCTTCGAATCATATTCTACATTATGCAAAGCCAAAAACGTGTCATAATAATAGTGGAAGCACAGAACCCAAAAGAACATTGCATGCAATGGGAGTTCGCGGATTGGGCTCTTGGGGAATTTGAAGTTGACCTTTATTTTTATAGAAAAATTGTGCATAGTGACACGGTTAAGTTTTAGGTCAATAGTTTTGTGAACAATCAAAATTGCCCATTCTGGAGTAAGGCGCAAGAGACTGATGAGACTCAAATACACCCACAGTCAGTAGTCAACGTTACCAGGTAATGATTAGAGGACGTTATTTACCGGCACAAAATCTGCTTCCAGCAAAATGGGCGTACATAGGATATGTGCCATATTGGTCAGGAAACCATTGACTTACAGAGGACTCGACAACATATCTTGAAATGGATCAGTCTAATTGCCACCGAAATCGTGAGACTTGACGCCACTCGGTTACTTCTAGTGAGGCTATGTAAGAACTTTGATGTATTCTGCTTAGCCCCAAATCAATATTCAGCGCGTAATTGGTTAAAAAGATTCCCAATTCTCAAATTATGGCTAAAGCCCCCATTTATTTGGCTTAATACAAGCATTTAAAAAATTAAGGTTTAGCAACATCTAGGACTTATCACTAGGGCTTAAAGCTAGGGGTGGTGAAGGAGATCGAATTTGGGGAAAGAGTGCTGAGATTAAAATCGAAAACTTACCTTAGGAAGATTGGTTTGTTAGAGCCAAATGTGGTGCGGTGGATTGGTAGATAAAAGAGACGGGGGCAACTAGATTTCGAGGGTTAGTGTAAAAGGAAATGGAGTTGTAAAGAGACGTGCAATCGACAGGGCCAGAGTGTAGTTCGTGGATGAAAATAATGTCAGCTGCGTCCATTCGTTCCTGAAGGTTATCCAGGTTAATGAATTTGAGACAGTCTCCGTACCAAGGTAAACATCGAAGAGCAAATTGAAGAAAACGACGCTGTATGCTGTCAATACGGGATACATAAACTCGTTGAAAGGGACACCACGCTTGAATAGCGTACTCGAGAAGGGGGCGAACATGAGTGATGTATAGTGATGTGGTCACGTACGGGTTGCAGAATTCTTTGAACCATCTTTTGTGATGAGTTTGCTTTAGAAATTATCTCATCAATATGCGAGCGGAAATTAAGCTCCCTGTCGCGTAATATGCAAAGGTCGCGGATAGACTCATCAAGGGATATAGGTTGGCCGTGGAGAAGGTACATTCGGGAAGGAGACTTGCATTTACTTGAGAAGGTAATCGACTCACATTTAGTGGCATTGAGTTCTAAGCAGTTCTTGGTGCACCAGGAGGAAAAACTATTTAGATCTATTTGAAGGAAGCTGGGGTCATGTTGTGAGGAAATGGGTTTAAAAAAATTGGTATCGTCATCACAGAGAGAAAGTGCTGAGTGGTGAATAACCTTTTCAAGATCGTTAATGGTTAGGATGAAGAAAAGAGGACCTAGGTGACTACCTTGAGGAACACCTGAAGTGGCGAAAAAAGAGTCCGATACGACAGACCTGAAGCGAATACTATAAAAACGATTATCCAGGTAAGAAGATATCCATTTTAGCAAAATGGGTTTAAAGCCCATTTGGAGAATTTGAACAGGATTAGTTTATGAGATATCTGAGAGATCAGAGGACACAAATTCGACGAGGTTGGTGGTAGTTCATCTACCTTTCAGAAAACCGTGTTGGTTAGGGGAAATAAGAGATTTCACTGGAAGCTTATGGCTTCGCACAAAATGCTTTCGAAGAGTTTGGGTATATGTGAAAGTTTAAGCCCTTTTTGTGTATCGGTGTTATGAAAGAAGACTTCCATATCTGTGGAAATTCACCGTGAGAGAGCGATAATCGGATGAGCTTTGCAAGGGGGTGGGAAAGTGTGGAGGAACACTTTTTAAGAAATATTGGGGCGGGTAAGTATTCATTATTAAGTATTAATTTATTTTCTATTACTATACTCGTATGATCAAAACCTAGAGAAATACAGGGGCCAATGGGGAAGTTATGTAGGTATTTGAAATAAGAGGGATCCGGTACGAAGGAATTATCGGTAAAAGATTTCTGAAAAAAAGTAGCAAAAAAGTTGGCCGTGAGAACGGCCCATAATTTATTTCTCTTGTTACGTAAAGAGTGAAGTTTATGTTTATACCACCGTGGGCTCGTAGAAAGAGCTTTATTGCGCGAAAAGGGGTCGTAGAGAAAAATAGAATTGAATAATTCTCTGTAGAAAAAAGAGTGAATCTCTGAAGCATGTTTTTCATTGATGAGCTCATAGTTGACTGTGTTTGGGGATGTATGCAGAGATGGACTCATTTCTATCCATTCATTTAGGTTTCTATAGCTTTGGTTACGCTTAGTCAAGTAACTCAACCAAAATAAAAAGTTCCATCATTTCTAAGAGTGTCACGCCGATGTCGGGTTTTTAAGGGTTAAGTCACTATTACACACCATGCACAAAAGCTTTTTTCTTTTCTTTTTTGCTGGGTGTTTGAGCTTCAATATCTTATGCCCGAAATTGTATTGCACCGGAATAAACTAACGAAGCCTAATGTAAAATGTACATACCTATTGACGAAAAGTATTGACAATATCATAATAAATTTATAGAAGTGGTTGTTCTCTATTTTAGTTTATTTCAGGATTACAGAAATGACAAGGCAAATTAGATCCATGCTGCCACATTCGAAATCTAGCAGCAATCAATAGTGAAATATTTCGACCACACTTAAGCAATAATTCCAGCCAATATCTTCATTTACGTAAACACTTAACCTTTCAACTCGAAAAACGCAATCCTTCGGACCGTCCGCTATTTGTTAATACCACCGATCTTATATTCACAAAGCAGCCACCTATCATCATCACCTTAACCTTCTCGAAAATATAATATGACGCTCAGAAGTGTTTATGCATGTTCATCATGATTCATGACTTATCAAAAATTCAAAGCTCACATACGAGTACCGTAACTAACCGTGGCATATTCGTATATACATTCATACGTACACACTGATAGGTACTTTTAGCGCCACAATAATAAAAAAATGATAAGCACTGTGAAGGAAAGGAAAGTATCAAACTTAACTTAACGGTACGTACGCATTAGCTTTCCACCGCAACCGTATTCCATTTTAACCACATTAAATAAATCACTTCCTAATCTAAGGCACCGTCTTGTGGTCATAAAATTTCCCACAGAAGCCTCCCTAAGATGCCCGACCAGATCACGAACGGTATGCGTTCCATCTGCCATCTACCATTGATGGTCGACGACGTCTATAAAACTCCGAAAAATAGCTCTACCGTACTGTTGCGTACTGTACCGCTTCATACCGAAACCGGTAAGAGTGGGGGCAATAAAATCAAAAGGACTCATTAAATTAAATGCAGTGTAAAAGGACCGTAAATTTACCCCTGAATGTGCTCATAGCGTATAATCTCTCAATCATATCACATCGTCGATTGCTCATGTGTTGGTGTATCCAAGAGCCGCGAAATTTGAAATGAGATCTGCCATCAAGAGTAGGTTTCATTTTAAAGTGCTGCCGCCTACCGCCTACCACCTACCGTTTACCATTTACTGTTAACAAACTACCATCCTCCTTCTCAGCTCTAAATAGATTGGGTAAAGGCGGAATCGTAAAATCGATTAATCATAAATAAACACACGAATGATGACTCTAACGGTGAAGAAAAACGTCAAAATAAAAGTCAATACACTCAGCAATGCCAGCGTTTATAGAAGTGTGTCTATGTGTTTGAGAGTGCTTAGGGAATGAAAATAAAGGAAAATAAACGGAAGGAAAATGTCTCATAAAAATTTTAAAATTATCTTCCGAAACCTCCCTCGATGTAACGACAGAGTGGTAGAGTTCTTTAAAGCTGTGGGTAGGTAAGTAGGCAATGATACTCGTATCTGTCGCTGTAAAGAATCTATCTCCCTGTCATTCTAAGGCTCAGGCGGGAGGAAAATTACAAAAATCATCTGTCACCACATCAAATAAAAGTTGACAAAACGAAAAGCAATGAAGGTGAAATGGAATAAGGACGCAGACGAGGAGTAAAGATCGACTGGTGGGCTTATGTTGAATGGAGGGCGGCAGAGGATGAAAATTAAATGGAATTTAAGGAAGTCGGGACGTTGGGATTTTCTGCCCAGCAGTAAACATCTTGTACGAGTATCTTACTTTGATTGTTGATTGTTGTGGATTGTATGAAAATAATATGAATATACTTTGGCCAGATTTATGAGGCCTAGTGGCTTAGACATAGTCGGTACTTTTTGGGTATACGTTGAAATCTGTACATCTTAAGTGTTTATTGTGCTTGTGGTTTTAAGGCGATTTTATTTCACCCTTTTTGGAAAGATGTTCAAATTTGTTTTAAGCGATTAGAGGCTATTGACTTACTTTTGGGATTTATAATTTTATAATTCGAAATACGGTGTCAAAAAGTGGAGTAGTAGGGTACAAAACATTTTGTTTTGAAACCAAACTAAATACGAAGTCAAGCTTTGAAATACTTTAGTTGGCATAAAGCTGTGTATTATCATGCAGTGCCTTATTTAAATAAAAGTTAGCCTGACAATTGCTTTCCTGTTCGCTTATTCTTTATTGTCGTTCATAAGCTTCACGATGAGAACGCTTATTTGGACACTCGAATTCCGAACTCACCAAATCTCGCTGAATTCATAAACTACATGCACACAAATAGATAGGCTTAGTTTTGATGTCATCATGAAAGACTTTTTGCTTTAAGCAGTCCAGCACACCCTCTCAGGAACGGCGCTAAACAAACATTTCGCTTATAGAATCAATCATGGGCTTCCGGTCAAGAACGTTCCTTATGAAAGCTTCAAAGCATGCGTATATGGTATATTTGGAGTTCAGTTTTTTAAGGATTTTGCATACGAGATTAGGGTTTTAAAGGGCGTAGTGTGGGATGAGAGCGAGAGCTGGATAATCGGAGAGGTACATCGGAAAAATGGGACAGTTGAAGCTTATAGATTGAAGAGTTCCAAACTGGAAAAAGGAAGGAAAAAATAATCGGAGGAGTCGAAGTAGTTTATAATCAGAACAGCATCCAGAAATAAGAGAACTAAACAACTGACAGCTGAGTTCAAATTTGCAATGCAAATTTTTCCTAAGTGCAAAGAGATCCAGTTAGTGACGGACGTGGAATGAATAGTGCAGATTTTGAAGTCGCACTTTCAGCAGCATATTTAAAGAGCCCTATGTCAAATCGAGAACTAAGATCCATTGAATGAAGAAGCAGTCCAATCTCCCACTATAAAGATGGGGTTAGGTATGTTAAAGTTGAAGAACAATTAAGACGCTGGTTCTGATGGCTTGTCAGCCGTGAGTTATATTTGCAGTTGATTTTCTGACAGGGCGAAATACATAAAATCATCGACCATTTACGAGGGTAATCTTGATTACTAGATCTGATCTTGAGGAGCCACAGAGGCATGTGAGTACACAGGATTGTCTGCATTAGAATTATGGAATGGGATCACTCAGTAGGTACAAGATCCAAAGGTTCATTGGAGATCGTACTCAGTCCCATGTCGCAGTTCAGCTGTCAAAGTCAGTCGACTTTGGGCTGCAGGTGGTACATCTATGAATGTGTCACCCGCAGTCTACAGCAATTTTGTCATCACACGATTTCAATGCTATTTTTAAACAGGAAATTCTCTATTAGAATTTATGACAGGAATGACTACAAGAATTAGAACAAGGAAGAACTGACTTTCTACACTTGTGGTTCTAAGATGGATATCTGAAAGTGGATCAGAAAAACATGTTAAAGAATGAATACAGTGTCTCTCAAGCTGAATTACCTGCCATCATCCAGGCTGAAAAAAACTATCATTGAGAACAATATTAGCGTGAGGTCATTTATTGTCTACTCGGACAGACAGCAAGCTATTAGGGGTCTTGATTTCATGACGATCAGATAAAAAAGTGGCGGAAACCAATAGGAACCTCTTGAATGGGATACTGAGTGCGATGAGCTGGCAAGGAATGCTTCTGTATTATTCACAGGGTTCTCTTCGTCAAAATTCTATTAATCTCCATCAATGGTAAGATCATAAAGTCAGTTTAGCATAAATATTTACACTTGCCTTGCCTGGCAAGCATAGAGCAAAAAAAATCGGACTCTTTAGTTAGACTTTTCAGCTGAGATGCGCAATGGGTTTCTGGTAACATCACACGAGACTGCGCTACGGCATACGTGCAGAACGGTTGGGTGTTCAACACAACGACTTCTAGAGAAATTGCAGTTATGAGGTGAAAAGATTGAGTCTGGTCATTAACTATTCTAATTTCTTTGACAAAAATTTGAAGACTCTGAGTAGTTTGGGCTAGAGAACCTCTTGATATTCATATCTTTTTGTCCGTGGTTCCAATCTAGCGGCCATTCTTTATACAGGCCTAAATTACTTGCATTCCGCTTTCGAAGCTCATCGCAACAATCTAATCAGAACGCACCGCACGGTATACCGTATATCAACAATAGGGAAAATCTAATTTCCAAGCCGCACGACGGTGGATTCATAATCTTCAGTTCTACACGCAACTGACCGAAAATACACTTTAAAAAAAAAAATTGATAAAGTTTTTCGGAAATTATTTATGCCGAATTCTCGGGAGGAGATGCGCTATCATGCGATTTGTAAATGTAGGCGGAGGTGTAAATGTAGAAAGTTCCACCATCAACGCGTTTATCCAGATGCTAAAATACATGGTCGGTACGAACATCGCCATCACTTCCTGTGAGTCGGTGTGATATTTGTCGAGGTGTTGATACAATTACACATTTCCACCTTTTCCTTACTTTCTACTTTAAATCCTAAACAGATCTTCTGAAAGATGTCAGAAATGTAGTTAGTTCACTCAGTTTAGTAACACTATGTTCGATTATAAGTTTCGCAAGGTATTTTAAGCTTTACTTCGCAACTTAATGGGTGTGGATTGTGAACTTGTGGCATTTATATAATTACATGTGTATAAATTTACAACAAAATTTATTCATAGAGCATTAATTTACTGCCTTTCATGAACTGAAATTTAGAAACTCACCAATCTGTTTTCCAAAGATAATTATATTCCATCATCGTAAATCTTGACTTTACTTAAGTTACTCATGTTTACATTTTGTTAATCACCTAAAGCATCTGATAAAGTAGCGTCTGCTTGACTTCATCCACAAAACTTAATACGAATTCGATCTGACTACCCACATTCATGTTACAAAAAGCAGTAACTTCACTTCTGATGTGATACCATTTGACTAAATCGAATTACCCAATATTGGTATCACTTCCAAGTGACATCTCCGATCACACATTTGTCATTGAAGTCATCCTTCCCACATGGTAGCACGCATCCAAAAGCCCAATCACGTTAAGGCAACTTCAACGGCACGAGATTTCCACAGATTTATTTTCTCTGCTTCAAAAAAAGGCAAAAAAAAAAAAAAAAATAAGAAGAAATTCCCAATGGTTCACCCTCATGGAAGCTGATGGCAGCTCATGGCGCCACACACAATCATGATACACCATGAGAGCAGATCGGGATATGTGATACCAAGAACCCAAAGGTAGTCCACGAAAATCCTCCCTCAGGGTAAAGATGTTTCACTTCACTCATCCTTGTCAAGGATGTAATTATTATTACATTTATCGGGGGCTTATCGATATTAGTCGGAAACGATTTTTGAGGATTTTTATAGGCTTTAAGGTGAAATTTGGTACAGAGCACGAACGAACGAACGAACGAACGAACAATGGAAAAGAGTAACAAAAATAAAAAAAGAGGGCGTTAAAGGTGAATCTTTCATTGGAAATTATGCCATCAGACGTAACCCCTCGCTTTCGATTCCAATAAATTTTTCATTAATTCCTCCCGACTGACAGCGGGTGTAACATTAACGAGACTTATTTCGCCATCAGTCTGAGCGCATAACATGCGAAAATAGTACATCCGCCTGGCTTTTCCGCTTTACAACAGGGTACTCGGGTAATATGAAGAAAAAGAGGCATCCACTCTCACCCGGGCGTCAGTAAATTTTAAAAGGAACTCGAGTCCCTTTAGAATTTCAGGTAAAAAGCGAATAGAACGGGTGAGGGGAAAAGGGCGTGGGCGGGGTAAGGTTGATTTTTGTTTGTTGTTTTAATTTAGTTATTTTCTTTTTTTGCCCAGTCTTTGATTCGACGAACCCTTTGGAACTTTTGGTCAGGACATTTAGAATGGAGTTCATTTTTGAGAGTTGCAGGTAAAGGCGGGAGGAAAAAGATACAAAATTCATCCAGTAGGTACTCAGTTGATTAAGCAAGTCGTGCTTTGTTTTAGAAAAATATTGGTGGACAGTGGGGTTAGATGAAGTGAATGAGAACTCGGAATTAATAACTGGGCTGCCAGCATTGTAAACCTTCCTCGTTGTGCTTAGTGATTAGAATTATTAATCTAGAAAAGTACTGAAGTGTTTTTTTTTTTGTAACTACTCTCTTGGGATGGTGAATAAACCATTCATTTAAAAGAAAAAGGATGTTATACGATGTCATAAACCGATAAAACAGTGCTATCTGCTGATTTGGTGTTCTGATCCATATAAACAAGTTTTATGCATAATGTTAAGCGAGCTAATTCATCTTTGATTGTTATGCGAATCGATTGTTCCATCGACCTACTTTAATATGGTCATACTTTAAGATCTGCCTAGGTGGATGACGATGTGCCACAATTCATTCCGCCTAACCTTGACGAAGTATAGATAGGAAGTGCCATGACTAAGGCCAAGCGACATAAGGCCAAATTCTGAGATTTTTCTTTTTCAAAAGCTTTTTTTTCACGAAACTTCACGTTACCCTGACATAAGCACCGTATATAGCAATATGCAAATTTAAATCCAACAAGGCTGTCGGTACAGACAGCTCAGCTGTCGAACACCGCGGCGGGAGGTGGTTTTGAGGAAAACATATACCAAAACTTATCTAAAATATTGTCGGATGAAATCATCCCTGATGTATGTCAGATCCTGGGAAATGAGACCCTCTGTCTGCCCGAACCATAGAGGCATAAGCCTCCTAAATGTTGTTTTTATGATTTTCTCTGCCATGCTATGCAACTGCCAAGAGCTTTAGTCAATCACCTGATTCGTCCTTAATGTCGATCGGTCTGGAATACTCGCATTCACCATCAAGAAAGTACATATATACATGACGAAACACACTACTCATTTGTCGGCTTTTAGGCTGCCAGTGTTAGCATATTTCGGTAAAAATTATACGAAGCCGTTTTTTGCACCCCTGCTTAACTTGGTTGATTCTGAAAGATGAACTTGGATTTTACCCCCTACAAGGCGATCTTATAAGCCAGCACCACAGCCACAATCTCTCAAAAGTTTGTACAACTGCGATCGCAAAGACATTATCAGCAGATCACAATGGGATATGTTTGTGAGGGAAAATCGAGGTAACAGGCAGTCATTAAGAAAGGATACACAACATTCAAGTCGCCAATAAACACGTATAACCCATCATATTAGTCAGCAAGGAACTTGTCGGCCTAGGCTCTGCGGTATATACATATAAAAAACTAAAAACTCGTAGAGTTTTTGAGCTCACAAGGCAATCGAATAGCAGAATCTTCTCTCGGACAATCAATCCTTGTCTATGGCGAAGGGGCATAGACTTTATCAGAAAAGTATGAGGTGACCCTTGGTCATGTCGAAATATAGACATGCTCCAGCTGAAGACGACTACTATCAATTTGTCGTGCGTCAAACAACAGGGCTGAGACTTAGGTCCAGACCGGACTGTAGCACTAGTTAGTTAATTAAGATAGTAAAGTCACATCGAGGCTTAGGGCACGGGGATTTATGTATTAGCGCACTGACGGAAAAGAAATCGAAGTGGAAATCGGCGTTTCTAAATGATATTGCTTCTCGCGATAAAACATTGCTGAAGATCCATTCACTAAGACAGTTTTTGCCAATGAGGATGTGTATAAACATTGTCCTGTTAGGATGTTTGAAGCACTGAAAAAGTTCTACGTTCCTAACTTATCGTTAAACTATAAAAAACGATGATAGCCTCCGATATACAAAGTCCGTTCCAAAGTAAACAGGACTTTTAAAAAATAGGTATTTCTAGTGAGACAATCTATTGGCAATTACATGCGTCGGAGCGTCGGAAAGGTAGATCTTTCACTGATATACTGTCAAAATTTTAGTTTAGTTTTTGCGTCGGATGTGACAGGATGTATGTTTCATCGGTGCAAAAATGACTGACGACCAAAAATTACTACTCAGAATCCAACATTCGAAAGACACCACCGAGGAGGCAAAACCAAAAAAAAAAACTCCCTTTACAACATTATGACCGGTGATGAAACATCATGTTTTCAATATAAACCAGAAAACAAGCGTCAAAGTACGTAGTGCAAGGCGCCAGATGAGCCAAAACCAAAAAACTTTCGTTTGGAGAAGTCAAGTCAAGTCAAGTGAAGACAAGATTTGCTTTATTGATCCCATGGGCAAGAGTTCATTCCTCCGAGCCAAATAGTTAACTTACAATTCTGTATTGGTGTTTTGAAGCATTTGGTGCCTCGTATTCGTCATATTTGGCCAGAATAGCGCACAGAAGGGAGTTGGTGTTTGTTGGACGATACTGCGCCTTTTCATCGATCGTCACTTGTTACCGAATTTTTGGCTAAAAATCGCATTTTAACTGTCAAGTATTCCCCAGATTTGATGATGAAAGCAAAGCTGTTTGTGGACGTAGAAGCTACACAAAAGGCCCCTACCGATATCTTTAAGGACATCCCGGCCGACGGACGATACATAACAATCATTCGACATGCTTTTGGACTGTGCAAAATCGCTGTATTGAGTCGGAAGGGGACTATTTTGGATAAAATAAATCGGTTTGGCCAAAAAAAAATCTTTTTTGTTCTTATTTGTAAATTTTGGAATGCACTTTGTAGGGCATCGCTCATAAGGTTTGTGAAGGAGCTCATCGAAAGTTATAGAACAAGTATCCTTCTTCTGTCGGGAGGCATCAGCTCATCTTAGGTACATGTTGTTGCATTTACTTTGGTTCCGGATAGTTTGTAGAAATTCAATCACATGTACGAGGCTCTGGACCTCTCGTCTTTCTATAATGGAAAATCTGCAACTAAATAGGCGTTGCTTCTGCTTTCTAAAGCAAATTCAATTCAATTCTGTCAAAGTCGGCCAATTTAAATGCATGTTTTGAATTGGAATGATATAAGTTTTGTAGCGTTCGAGAGCCACTTATTGCTTAGGGGTATATTTTCTATGTTAGAGGCGGTTTCTGGTTTCACAAGATACTCGTATTGTATTTTATGAAAAGCTAATCTTCAGACCAACTCATTTCTCAGATCTTTTCAAAAGAGTGTATGCCTAATGAATGGAATTTCAACATCGTTTGCCCGATCCACAAAAAAGGAGACCCCCTCAACTGTGTGAACTAGAGAGATATAAGTCTTTTCAATATTACGCACAAGATCTTATCTGTCATATTGTGTGACCATCTGAAACTATTCGTCAACAACTTGATTAGGCCCTATCAGTGTGGTTTTAGGTCTGGAGAGTTCACAATAGACCAAATTTCCACATTCCGAGAGATCCTGAAAAAAACTCAACAAGTCCAAGCCGATACCCAACATCTTTTCATAGATTTTGACAGCATTTATAGCGATAGGCTACAATATCTAGAGCCATGTTTAGTTTGCACTTCTGCCAAACTCGTCCGCTTAGGCAGAATAATGGTTTAGAATGCTCACTGCTCTTTTAAGGTCGGAAAAAGTTCGGAAACCCCTTAACCGAGAACATGTTATAGATAAGGTGACGCGCTGTCATGTGACTTCTTCAAAAGTCTGTTCAAATATTGTATCACCAGGGGTATTCACTTAATTAGCAGAACTTAGCGATCTCTCATCGTTCGCTGGTATTAAAACGGAAGCTGCCAAAATGTCTATAGCGGTAAATGAGGACAATACTAAGTATACCATATGCTTTTAACTAGAAGCGACACACAATATCAACGAATTGGACAGAAAGTCATAGTCGACAGCTATAACTTTGAAGTAGTAAGGGACTTTGTCTATCTTAGCTCTGTATTTAGTCCTACCAACAACACCTCTGTCGAAATAAAATGAAGAATATTTCTTGGTGAACGTTGTTTCCGAACACCTAGGGAGACTCTATGTAAGATCTTGATCATCCCAGTCCTACTTTATGGTGCAGAAGCATAGACTCTCTTGAAAGCGGATGAAAATAACCCCGCTCGCAACGAATTATACGACCTTTACGGCAGCATCAGTTTAGTCAGAAAACTGCGCATCAGTCACTTAATATGGTTGGGACATGTAGAGCAAATGGACAAATGTGACTCTCAGCGCTCGCGACAAACCGTTTGTATTAAGTAATATGTTGCACAAAGTATTGCATGTTTGGTACCGTTGGAAAGATCTTGAAATCAAGTTAAGCGCATTTTTTAAAAATAAACATTTTGATGATTTGACCTTACTCCACTTTGGATGAATGAATTCGTTTTTCTTTCACAAAGTGAAATAAAGCCAATCGTTCAAATTTGGTATTATGTCACTGCACCGGCGCGCGCAAGTAGAGTGGGAACACAACCGACTTGAAGTATGCAACTGGAGGGAGTTAGCTAAGATTCGGGTTAACTGGATAGGCTTGCTAGTTTAGGTCCAGGCTCACTTAGAAGTAAGTGCCCCTACGGCAAAATTACGAAGCTGTAAGAACTCAATTCTTAAAAAGATATTGTCAGTTGGTGCTATGAAAAAAAGGCCAAGTGCAATAAGGCCAAATTTTTGAATCTGGCCATATTTTACTTTGTGAAAGATTAACGAACTAAGTAGAAGAATTACGGTCAATGGTAAGAATCTCAAAATACTTTCGAGTATGTTGTGAAATAATAAAAACTATACACAAGCAATAACCAATTTGAATGCCTACAATCAACAATGTTCCAAGTAAATTTAAAACAAATTTATAATTTTAACTTGAGGTTAATTTCGGACACTTTTTATTGTACATAGACCTCACTGTGCAGTGGGTTGGAAAAAAAGACAGCCATCTCACCTCAGCGCAGCTACAACAATTCTCAACAGTCAATGAAATCGTTTTTAAGTAGAGTGACAGTGACTACACTAAGCTTCATCTCCTGCTGCCACAACATCTCTACTCCAAAAAATATAGTAGCACCATTGCCCTAAGTCTTGAGCTAAGCTGGAAAATATTGCTGTCTGCTTCTGCCAACGTAACGTTCAGTGTTTGTTTGTTTGTTTTGTTGGTTATTTGCCTCCTAGTGGCAGTGTCCCACCAATATTTATGGCCAACGGTGGTGGCGGGTAGTTGACCCAATGTAATGCAATTAAAATTAATGAATGGCTTTTGTAATTAATATCCCTCTGGTATCCCCAACGGAATTTAAATTAGCCATTCGCTAGCCCACTTCGCTTATTCACCTCCTTCGCTATGTAGAGGTATAATACGTAAAAAGTTCAAGTAGCTAAGGAGACAAACTCAAGTGGAATGGGGCAAAGGGTTCATTTGCTTCTTGAACCTTTTCACCAGCTTCTGTTCTGTTGGCGGCGTCGAAGGAAACGGGCTGAAGATGTGTAAAACTTTTTGTCCGTGAAAAGGAGCTAACAATTCGTATACTAGGATGACTTCATTTAGCAAATGAATGATAAACGAGGATGTACTGTAAGTTGTACATACAAACACACATACAAAATATTTAAGGATTCCGGGCTACAACTAAAGCTCTTATTGTTTTTCTGCTGTTGGTTGTGTATTTTGTTTTTTTTTTAACTGGTGTTGAAAGTTTGCGTTGGAATTCCAATGGATCATCCTGCTCACACTTGGAATACTCGTACCTCGCCCAAATCATCGCGGATCGATTTCGGAAGTTTTTTTTTTAGTCCAATTTTTTAATTTAAACGGGACAGCATTTCTAGGGGTGACTTTTTTAAGACTCAGTGGTGCAAGTGACATAATTTTGGATGGTAAACAGTTTTTATATATACTCGTACATATAAATTTCCTTTTTCGTTATTTTATCCCTTTTCTTGTAAAATTTTATTTTACGAAGGACAAAATGTTGATCCATCTTTTAAAAGTTGTATCCTTGGGGTGTTTTTCGTTTTAGTAGCTTTGTCCGTTATCAAAAAAATTGTTATGACAGGAAATGATTGTTATGAAAATTCAAAATTACAGTGTTGACAACAGCGGTGGCAGAGGTAGCACTTGTTTGTCAAAATTTAAAATTCCACCCTTTTTTTTCTGGGGGTGACTTACAGCATTCGATTGGATATTTTATTTTATTCGTCTTCAATTTAAGAGGTTAAAGTTGAGGAAGAGGAAAATTTTACATAACTTTGATATTATTGCAAAATATTTTATGGTAGTGATGTTCGGAATTGAGACGCTTCTCTCTTATTTTCATTCCATTTCCGACGGTTAAGTTTAAAGTGCGAAAAATCGTTGATACAGTTTTTGGCAGAATTCTGGAACAGTCTATTTAGTCGCAACGACAATTTAAATCAATTCTGCAATCTCATTTGTGGTTTATAATATTAACAAAATTGATGTGATTTTAACAAATTTAGGCGTAACAAAGAAAAAGTGTTCAAAACAAAAGAGCTTACTTGGCAAAGATGGAGTGAATACATAATGCCTCGTTATAGTTTTGAAGGTGTTTTTTTGTAATGAGCGAACAAAATCATTTCAATTGAGTAGGTAAGATAAAGTATTCCAAATCCTGGCACATAATACGAGGAAAAATATATGCGTTTGCAGTGTTGAAGTCCTGTAAGTTTTCATATTAAAAGTTTTCATGGATGAGAAGGCATTCGATAATATAACAGACCATACATGAGTTTACATATTTCAATAACGAACTGATACACATTACTGAAACTTCGAAAATACAATTAGATAAGTGAGATATAGGTATGGTCAAATCTTCTTATAAAATGGATGAACCGAATACAGAAATTAAATACTAAGTTTAATTTTTGCTTGCTTGTTGAGTCCACTCCAGAATACAATGCGGCGTCGTACATTAAGATTGGAAGATTGGTGCTAATAATGTTTTCACTAAAGTTAAGCCACCAAAGCTAACTATTACAAACAACAATTCATTAATAATCGAAATGATACTAGGAAAACACGGAGCATAATTAATGAGCTATTAGGTAGAAAGAAGCTTTCAATAGATGACACTATCCTCAATAATTTTACTACGAATAGTAATTATTTAAATGACATTGTAGAACATTTCACTAATCAATTTTCCAAACATACATTAGCGATCATGCACTTCAAAACGTTAAATCACGAAAATGTGCAGCTACAAGAGAGAATTTATGTTGAAGAAGTCACAGTGGAAGAAATCTTTCAAAAGTTGTATAACTTAAACACTAAAAAAGGTCCTGGAGCAGATAAAATAAGACCGATAGATC
The DNA here is from genome assembly GCA_963966105.1 of Volucella zonaria. Lineage (NCBI taxonomy): Eukaryota > Metazoa > Arthropoda > Insecta > Diptera > Syrphidae > Volucella > Volucella zonaria. Next base: position 165,815,970 of record OZ014532.1, read on the forward strand.
TTAAACTTAATGACCGAAAACTTTGCCCGATTATACAAACAATAATAAATAAAAGTATTACACAAGGACATGCACCACAATTAATGAAAACTGTTATTGTTCGACCAATATACAAAGCAGGTATGAAAAACAATATTCAAAACTACAGACCTATTTCAATTTTACCTACTACTGAAAAGTGTTTAGAATTGGTCATTGTCAATAGACTTAATAGCTTTATAAAGAGACATGCAGTTTTACATCCAAACCAGTATGGCTTCCAGAAGGAGAAAAGTACGGACAAATTGTTCGGAGAGTTTACCAACGTAATTAATGCAGGGCTAAATAAAAATCACAACGTACTGGTACTCTTTATTGACTTCAGCTAGGCATTTGACATTTTATGTCATGACAAACTTATTGAAAGCTTAAGCAGAATCGGTGTGAGAGGAATCTTATCAAATTGGCTCAAAAGCTATCTTACTGATAGAAATCTGAGAGTCAAGGTTTCAACAAGAATAAGCCAAGAAAAACAATGTAACACATGGGCTGAAAAGTCCGCGACGTTTTATAGTAAAACACAAAATTTTTGCAAAATTCAACTTTATTTATCAATATAGTTGCCTTCGAGGGCGATACACTGATTAAAACGATTTTTCAATCTCTTTCCGGCGAGCATTCTTTTGAGGTCTGCGAACAGGAAATAGTCACTGGGGGCCAAATCTGGAGAATACGATGGGTGGGGAAGCAATTTCGTAGCCGAATTCATTCAACGGTGCATTGTGTTGATGAAATAGCACTTTCGTTTTCTTCAAATGCGTCCGTTTTTCTGCGATTTCGTCCTTCAAATGCTCCAACAACGCAATGTAATAGTCGCTGTTGATAGTCTGCCCCTTTTGGAGATAGTCGATGAAAATTATTCCATTTGCATCCCAATATACGGATGCCATAACCTTGCCAGCCGACTGTTGAGTCTTGACTCTGGTGTGAAGTGATGGAGCCTCTGAATTATCAACACGTTTTTGGTCGACTGTGAGCAAACGCGGCACCCACTTTGAACAGAGCTTTCGCATGTCCAAATATTCGTGTATGATATGATCCAACACGCTCTTTTGATATCTTCAGAGCCTCAGCTATCTCGATCAACTTCACTTTACGGTCATTCGTAATCATTTTGTGGACTTTTTTGATGTTTTCATCTGAAACAGCGTCTTTTGGACGTCCACTGCGTGCATCATCTTCGGTGCTTGTGTGACCACTTTTAAATTTTTCAATCCACTTGCGAATGCTTCGTTCGCCTGGTGCAGAGTCCGGGTAACACTTATCAAGCCATTTCTTTGCATCGGCTGCATTTTTTCCCACCAAAAAGCAATGATAAATTAACACACGAAATTGCTTTGAATCCATTTTTTCACAATAACCAAAGTTGCTTCACTCACAACGCTATATCTCGAGAACTAATCGTCCGACAGCTGTCAAATTTATACACGTATCTTTTGAAGATTGGTACTAACTGAAAATGGTATGAATTTAATTCAAGTGGTGCCCTCTCTTAGAAACGGCTTTTCAGCCCATGTGTTATATATGGCATACCACAAGGTTCCAAACTGAGCCCGATCTTGTTTATACTTTTTACAAACGAACTTCTGCGAATTTTCAAAAAGAATAATATACATATATGCTTATGCGGATGAGATATCTGTAGTTGTAAAGCATAAAGATTTGAACTCTGCTGTTAAAATCCTACAAAGTGATTTTGATGCTGTCCCAAAATGGTGCCACGATAATGGACTTATAATAAACGTTAATAAAACTAAAGTTATGTATATACGTACACCATCAAAGCGAAGTGATGAAATTAACATCTTTCATCAAAATGCACTATACCCATTATCGGCAGGCAAACGAAAATTGAAATTGTCAGTCGGATAAAGTATCTGGGAGTTAAAATAGATGAACATTTTCTTCGGGCTGATCATATAAATGCACTGCGTCTCCAATTGAAAAGTACATTGTTTGCTATGGTCTACCTAAAAAAATTTTCAAGTGTTAAGGTAATGAAACAGGTATACATATTATTCTCTTGCAGAGTCGCGCATAAGCTATGGAATTCTGGCATGGGGAAATGCGGCAAACACTCATATGGATAAAATTTCGTGCATACAGCATAGTCTTCTTAAAATTCTGAGACCTTTTAACACATCTTTCAAAGTTCTAGATGTTCGAGCAATATTCCAGATGACATCGCTTAAAACCTATACATATGTATGACCAACGATTTTTGAAACCCATTCAACACAACCAAAACACACGAAGACGAGCTCAGGGAATACTAGAGGTTCCAGATATTAACAACGTACATATATGGGAAAAGGGAACTTTGTTATGTAATATCAAAAACAATAAACACAATACCTGAAGAAATAAGAAACATACAAAATTTTAAAAGAAAAATTAAGCATATAAAACAGTTTTTGCTTGAGTTTTATTACATTTGTTAATCTTAATTTAAATTATCGTTTATAATTAACTAATGGAATATTATGGCATTATAAGTTTTAAAAAAATAGCTTGAAATCACCCAAAAATAATGAAATCTTGTATTAACAACCACCTGCAGATAAGCACTTTGCTCTGCGGGTAAATCATGTTACCTTTTAAACGAGATGTAAACAGAAATAAATAAATCAATCAATCGTGTGGGTTTTGGTAAATAAATTGAAATTCTCCAGAGACGCCTAAGGCCATCATAGGTTCCATTAATTACTTTATTTACAAGATCATTCCATGAAAGCATTTTATTAAATATTAATTCTAAATTTTTCACTTTAGATTGGTATAAAATGTATATTCAAAGTAATTTTAGGAGGATTCGTCCTAAGCATTACGACCCAAACGCAAAATAGTTCGTCTATTCCTTGATTAAAACATTATTCCTTTATACATACTTAAAAATACTGGTAATAAGCTGTTGCTTATTTCAAAGTTTTTGTCAACCTAATAAAATATTTTTAATGAATAAATTAGACCAAACAAAACAAAATTTGAGAAAGCACACAGCAACAATTTCACTTTCAACTCAAGCAAAGATAAGAGCATAACAGTTGGTGTACTTTCATTTGGATGCACAATAGTTGGTCTATGCCTATTTAAATAGAGTTTCGGTTAACTGTTATTAAAAAAATCACATGCACTTGTTTTGTTGCTCTTTAATGTATGTTTTTATGCAAGCCAGCAACTGTTTAATGCCAACCATGGCGCATGGCGTTGCATTATGACGAGACCTAAGGGAATCAATTATTATCGAGCTACAAAATCGCTAAAAATTTTAACTTAGCGCGCTCATCAGTGCAGAACATTATTTCAAAGTTTAAAAATTCTGGAAATGGGGAGATAATGAAAAAAACGTCACGTCCCCCAATAGCAAAATCTCGGGATTCTCGCATTTTGAAAGAAAATAATAAAAGAAAATCGACCGCAGACTGCTGCTGCAATAACTTTTGAATGGAGAGAACGAATTTCGGTTGACTTTTGTAAGCGGACTGTGAAAAAAATTGGATAAACATTTTATAAGGTTTATTTTAAAATATTTGAGTTTTGCATAAATTACACAAATCTAAGAACTCAGGCAAAAGAAAAACCACTGTTGACACAAAACCAGAAGAAAAGGCGCCTTAAGTGGGCTAGGCAACGCAAAAACTGGACTTTAAGTCAATGGCGGTATGTTATTTGGAATGATGAGTCCGGATTCGAAGTTTGTATAGGTGACGAACGAAGACGAGTGGTAAGGAATGCAAAAGAAGCCTTTCGCAAAGACTGCCTTAAACAAATTGTGAAGTTCCCAGCATGGTTTTGGGGTGTCTGGACATGATATGGGTAATTTGCAATTTGTCAATGGGATAGTCAATGCTGCTAAGTACCAGGACATTTTGGAATAGGAACTTCTTCCATCAAAACCACGCCTTCAATCTAGTGATGATGGGTATATTTTTCAACAAGATGGTGCTCCTTGTCACATGACTAGGTCAACATTTGCGTGGTTAGCTGCTGAAGCAATTCCTTTATTGGAATGGTCTTCCAGCAGTTCTGATCTTTCACTAATCGAAACCATTTGGAATAAAATGAAGCAAATATTGTGAAAGGAGCCAGGTCGGACTCTTCAAGACTTAAGAACCAAAATATCAAATATTTGGGAATCTTTTGTTGCGGAAGAGTGTCAAGATTTAGCTGGCACTATACCAAGACGCTTGGAAGCAGTGATAAAGGCCAAAGGCCACGTGACACAGTGATAAAATTAAAATTAAGATTCATAGACCAACTATTTCGTGTCTTAAAATCGTGTCTTAAAATCGTAAATTGAGTTTTTAGATCACTTCATCGAAACCAAACACACTTGAGTTTCAAACCACTACATCACAATAATGCTTTCCTTTCTCCTCCTTCTATCTTTCCGCCCGCGCCCTGGCAACAGTAAAAGCGTATCATAACCCCTTAGGCGCGCGTAAATTATAAAAAAAAAAAAATTATTTTATTAAGTCGCTTCATTTTTTTTGTATTTTTCTATTTAAAATGAATAAATCTTTATAGATATTATAAAAAAAAATTAATTTTTTTCAAAAGAATTTAAGAATGAGCACATATTTGTTTCTTATCCTCGGTAGACCAGCTATTTTGCGTTTGGGCTCGTATTATACTTTGCGATTTATTTGGGTTCAAAGTTGAAATACTGTCCATTGTCCACATGTATACTCAGTGTAAATCTTCGTTAATTCTAAAAATGCCGTGTTCCATGGAGCCCAGGGGGAAAGAAAAATAATTTTGCAAATCGTCAACATAAAGATGATAAGAGGAGTATTTAATTACGCCTACGATGTCAGTGATAAAGAAGTTGAAAAGTAGGGTGCTTAATATAGATCCTTGTGCGACTCCCCTATTTAGATGAAGGAAATCTGATTTAATCGAATCAATGACAACGGTTTGCCTACGGTCATTAAGGAAGCTATGAACCTATATAAAATACATATACTTATTAGTTTAAGGGCGCATTAAGAGAAATCAAATGTATGTTTTAATTTTCTTATTAAGATTGTGTGATCTGCTGAGTTGAAGACGTTAGTGAAATCGAGTGAATTCAAAATTGTAATCGTCGTTGTAGATATTGATAGTGCTTGGAGTTGCAAGAAGAATTAGTTTTATTAAATTGGGTGACATATTGTCCAGAACTACCCTTTAGATTGTATTGAGTATAGAGATTCGAAATATTTATTTATTGTCCATTTGTGTTATTAAGAATATCCTCGTGTAATTTGGGAAATGATTTCTGGGCATATTTTAAGAAAAAAATTGTTCTACAGGAAGGGTCTATCTCCAATGTTGACATCATTTATCGAGGATTTAAGAAAAGTCTTACTTTAGTGTACACTGACCCATGCTAACAGAAATTGCTCTGTTAGTGCTAAGGGTAGAAACTTCATGTAGGACTTTATTTTTAGAAGAAAAACTAGCTATTATACCAGCGTTTAAATAAAGTTGATATCTTGTTTGAATCTATAGATATCCAATTTCTAAGACTGTTCCATCTTCATTGAACATGCTAATTTTTGACTTTTAGGTACGAGTAACTTTTATCCAGAAAATGCCTAATTAACATAACGATTTACTATTTTTTTTCTGATGAAAGTAACAATAATAAAAGAAAAAATCATCATCAAGTTTGCACAAAAACTCATAGATTTTATGATACCTGGGAAAACCTGCACTAAATGAAATTTTTTTTACTTTAAGTTCCAAAGTCTATAAATGTAAAAAATTGATTTTATGTGGTTTTGGATAATTTTAAGTGTGTACTAAAACAGTTACATATTGGGTCTACAAGTAAGTTTCCAGCGTTTTTTTTCCAAAATTTGAAGTTTTATTATGAAAACATAGTTACAATGCTTTATTCAAAGTATCGTCCATCGGAAGCTACAACTTTCCCCCATCTTTCTGGCAATTTATGAATTCCGAACCAAAAAAATTTCTCGTCTTTCGAGCCCAAGAACGTATCGAGCCAATTTTTGATTTCCTCTACTGAGCTGAAGCGTATTCCCGTAAGAGCGTTCTGCATCGAACGAAACAAGTGGTAGTCAGATGGTGCCAAGTCTGGACTGTAAGGCGGGTGAGGCAGAATTTCCCATCCACTATTTTCCAAATAGTTTTTCACCGAAACCGCAACATGTGGCCGAGCGTTGTCGTGATGAAAAATGACGGACTCATGGCTGGTCTCATATTCTGGCCATTTTTCTTTTAATGCCAGCTTCAAACGAATTAGTTGGGTTCGATATAATGGTCCTTTGATGGTTTCACCACTCGGAAGCAGTTCGTAGTATACGACACCCTTTTGATCCCACCATATGCAGAGCATGACCTTATTCACGAGAATATTTCGTTTCGGCGTCGATTTGGTGGGCTCGCCGGGCTTTGTGTACGATTTTCTGCGTTTAGGATTATCATAATAAATCCATTTCTCATCACCAATGATAATACGATGCAAAAATGATTTATTTTTATACCGCTGCAGTAACATTTCGGACATGCAAAATCGCCGTTCGACGTCTCTTGGCTTCAATTCGTACGGCACCCAGTTTCCAACCTTTTGAATGAATCCCAGTGCTTTTAGGCGCAGGGAAACGGCTTGTTGCGTGACGCCCAATGATGCAGCAAGTTCTTCTTGAATCTGACACGGATCCTCATCCAGTAATGCGTCCAATTCCTCGTCTTCAAAACTTTTCGGCTTTCCGGGGCGATCTTTGTCTTCAACTCCAAAATCACCACTTTTGAACTGTTTGAAATACTGGCGGCACGTCGATTCATCAATACATTCCGCCCCATAAGTTTCCGAAAGCAAACGATAGGCCTCAGCCGCACTTTTCTTCATATTAAAGAATAAAAGCAGCGCTTCCCGCAAATGACGTTTATTTGGCTGGAAACTTGCCATGATTTTGCTCGATAAAATGTACGACACCGATAGAACTGCTCAAATATAACGCTGCAAAGTTGTTGACAGATACAAAACCTACAAATAAAACACATGGGGTCTGACATTTCTGCCCGAGATCCACTGGTGGCGCCATCTCTGACAAACGCTGGAAACTTACTTGTAGACTCAATATATCAGTTGTTCAAAGCGTCCACCTTGGTTCTAAAAGCATGCTAGAGCCCGTTTTTGAATTTCACTGCGAATATTTATTGATGCTAACTGCTGCCTCACTTTTGATGACGCTTCGAGAATACGCTCTTCCAATTCAATTAAAGTTGCTATTTCGGTTGAATAAACAAGTTATTTCATTCTTCCCCATACAAAATAATCCAATATTGTAGGGACTAAGTTAAATGAAAATCTGAACACTCTAGAAAACAGATAGGAAGTTATTGAGCTGAAAGACGTAAGAAAGCCTCGGCTACAGGTCAACTTAATGCTGCACTAAATTTCATTGCCAGATACCATGCAGTAAGAAAAAAGTCATTTAAATTACTGCACAAAAGAACAATGAATACAGAAGACAAGGTGAAATATCCAGGAGCAAATCGACAAGGGTATATAAATACATATGTTATAATGAAAAAAAGTCACAAACTATCAGCAGACCAATTACAAAATTAATATGATAAACGATAGAATGGTGGAAGCTGTCAAAGGAAAATAGAAACCCAAATTATCGCCATAGCATTGAGATCCCAGCCACTGAGTTTAAGATTTATTTTCACTCTCTTTTAAATCCACCCCAATTGGCAGATGACACGATATGCACCTATGCGTAATAAAGGTGAAGATTTAGATAAACCTATATCAATGGAAGAGTTAACACGAATTTTAGCCAGGGTCAAACTTAAAAAGGCTCACGGGAAAGACATGCATTTTTGAAAAACGCAACAAATGAGTTCTTAGACGTGCTAGTGACAGCTTGTAATATAATTTTCAAAAGAGGCAAACTAGTTGAGATTGATCCCTATATTCAAAAAAAGCGATGCAAATCAAACCTGCAACTACCGCAGAATTTCATTTATGAAGTATTGCTAAAGTGTATAATGCACCGTGTAACATATAATACTCATATGGTCCACCTAAAACTACTTGAAAAAAAATGTATGCTTTTTTTGTGAACTTTAGAGCCGCGTGTGGTAAAGTATCGAGAAGGACTGTAATTTTCTGAGCACTTTGAAACGGTTTCGGGGGAGAGCCCTTAGTTCGATATTTGAATAAACTACACGAATATTAACCAAGTTAATATAAGTTTACTTCTGTATTTTTTTTTGTTTTATAATGAGAGCGCGCTCAAGGACGTTGGTACCCTTAAAATGTTTGTACACAGCGCGGGCGAAGGAAATTTAGGTAAGAAGAAAAGAGAGGTACCGATGTACATTATTTTTAAATGTTTGCAAGTTATAACGACCAGGAAACACAGAGGTCGGCAGGGCTTTCCATAAGGGAGTTGTTCGGCTTAGGAATGAATCACGATATTTTAGAGTGCATCAGAAAATGGGTTTGAAGGTATGCTAATGAGCGTTCATAGTGAGATTGGGGTTATGGTGTGCGGAGTGCTACTGGCGGTTTCTATTTAGCATTGGTGGTGGAAATGGCGATAAAACTGAGTGAGATAGGAGACTTTACGTGGGTGTTCGAGGGTGTCAATTGATTGATTGATATTAGTATCACCTATGAGTTTTATCGCACGGTTTTGAATCCTATCTAGCAGGTGCAGAGATGTTTTAGGAGCACCTGACCAGATGTGGGCATTGTACTCCAATTTTGGGCACATGAATGCCTTATATATTGAGGCCAGATCTGAGGAGGTAAAATATGTCTTACATCGCTTGAGGAAACCTATACATTTCGCAGCATTTTTGACGACATCGAATATGTGGTCATTCCAACGCAACTTGTCACTGGCACACATACCAGCAGAAAAACCATCGTTATATCGCCCAATATGTCTTCTAGACACAGTGGGAAAGATCCTTGAGCGTATAATATACGACAGACTGCTAACTGTAGCAGAGGAGAAGGGAGCGCTCTCAAACCACCAGTTTGGGTTTCGAAAGTCACGCTCCACGGTCGATGCTATCTAAACAGTAGTCGACATTGCGTCTGCAGCCATAGAAGGGCATTCTTGGAGTGGGGCTCAAAAAAGTACTGTGCGGTGGTGACACTAGACATCAAAAACGCGTTCAACACTGCCGACTGGTCCTAAATAAGGCGATCACTTGCAAGGATGGAAATACCCTACTACCTGCTAAAGATAATCGCCAATTATTTCACTAACAGGAAGTTACGGTATGACACGGATGAAGGGGCTAAATACTACACCATCTCCGCTGGGGTGCCGCAAGGAGCAGTGTTAGGTCCACTCCTATTAAACCTAATATACGACGGAATGTGGCGACTAAGGTTGCCCGAAGGAGTCAGTATCGTCGCATTCGCAGACGATGTAGCTATTGTGTTCGTCGCAAAACGCACCCATGAAGTCGAGTCAACCACAAACGCAGCCATTGTTCAAATAAAGCTGTGGCTCGAATCTGGGTCTCGAACTGGCGGAACAAAAAACAGAAGCCGTTCTTATTACGAGCAGGAAAACCGTGGAATATATCAATATTCAAGTCGGTAACCAGAACTTCCGATCGAAGGAGGTGGTAAAGTACCTAGGAGTGATGTTAGACAATCGGCTACGGTTCAAACAACATGTGAACTACGTGAGAAAAAAAGCGTCAGCGCTACAAGCGGCACTCTTCAGAATACTGCCGAATGTTGGCGGACCTGGATACGCAAAAAGGATCCTCCTAGCTAAAGTGATCAGTTCGGTTATTCTATACGCGGCACCAGTCTGGGCAGATACGCTGAGAAGGAAAGAAACAGGCCGGAAACTGTCAGCGATATACCGACTCGTTGCACCAAGGACAATAAGCAGGTATATGACGATCTCGGACGGAGCAACATTTTTCATTGTTGAAATGATTCCCATCGACATCCTCGCGGACGAGATGAAGAGAATTCACCGCAGGAAAACCTCAATGCCAACTGATGCCAAGGCAATAAGGAGAATGAAAGAGGAAGAACGGGTACATTCGATTGCCCTATGACAATCTCGATGGGATAATGACACAAAAAGCAGATGGACTCATACCTTGATTCCAAAAAACGATGTATGGATGAACAGACCCCAAGGAAACTGCAACTATCACCTTACGCAGTTCATCTCTGGTCATGGCGGATACCGAAAGTATCTATACAGATCTGGCCATGACAACTTCCCCTTTTGTCCCGAGTGTCCAAATCATGAAGATTACGTGAAGCACGCAATTTTCCTTTGCGGACGCTTCGCGGAATGGAAAGAAAATCTACCCGACCCCCAGAGGTAATTAAGAGAATGGTGGAGTCGGAGGAATACTGGCTAAATATCTGCGGATTTGTAAAAACTGTGCAGACCGAGCTAAGGAGAATAGAAGCCGAAAGAAGAGCGGCAGAACCAGCTGAACAAATAGAAACACCGGAGTAGCATGAATTGCTTGCCAGCCCCGCGAAGTAATACCTAGCGGCAGTTCCCCGGGTAGAGGGTAGAAGTGTGCAGGGTGTGGTTTAGGACGTAGGCGCGAGGAATAAGGAGAATAATATCCCGTGAAGCATTCATGCTGGTAACACGAGTTATCAGTATCTTGAAGAAGATTCCACGTCCATTGGCGCAAACCATAGAAAAAAAAAAACAACAACACACATACCGAGAATGGAAAGTATTTCGGTCTCGATGATGTTATTGCCATTCATGGAGAATGGCTGGGTAAATTTTGCTTTAATTTCCACTCTGTTGATGGTTTCCCAATTAGTTATGCTGTTAATATCCGAATTTAATGAGCTAAACATACGCTGCCGTTCTCGTTCTACAGGATAAGAGCAGGGGCGTGAGTCCGGGAACGAATATTAACTGGAGTATATTGGATTAGAAGTAGCAGGCAAGAGATCATTAATGAAAATCAAAAAGAGTGTCGGAGACAAAACAGAGCCCTGCTGCACACCAGCATTAATTTTGGGGATATCAGATTTGAAACCGTCTAAGACAACTTGAATTGTACGTTCCGAAAGGTAATTTCTAATCCATTGAAAAAGAGAGTCATCAATCCCAAAAGCACGCATTTTCGACAAAAGAGCCTGATGCCAAACTCTGCCAAATGCCTTAGAAATATCGAGTGCAATTATCTTGATTTCGCCAGATTGATGTACGCTTTGTTCCGCTTTTTAGTGAGACATGCCATCAGATCACCAGTGGACCTGTTGCTACGAAAACCGTACTGCCGGTCATTAAGAAGTTTTCGTGTTTCGAGATATTCCATTAGCTGACGGTTTATCAGCGTTTCCATGACCTTGGAAAGAAGGGACGTAAGTGCAATGGGTCTGTAGGAAGAGAGAGAGGCAGATTCGCCTTTCTTAGGGACGGGCTGGACAAATGCTGTTTTCCATCTGATCGGAAAGAGTCCTAAAGAGTAGTATTGATGACAAAGCTTACGCAGTGATTTTGCTAGCGAGGACGAACACCTCTTCAGAAGAAGGGGAGATATACCATCTGGACCAGCCGATTTGTGAATGTTCATATCTTTAAGTACTCTTGCTACTACACGAGTGCGAAAGTGGATTCGTCCTATTGTAGATTCGACGCACTTAAGTGTAGTCGGAGACAAAGCAAAATCTTGGAGTGTTGAGCTGGCCGCAAAGTGTGCAGCAAGCAGATTGGCCTTGTCCAAAGAGCTGGGAGCTGGAATGTCATTGTAATTGAGCGTTAGGATGGAGGATGAGTCAGAATTTATAATATTTTTGACGAATGACCAACAATTTTTACTACCTTTGCGACATTGTAGTATTTATTGCCTCAGATTTTGGTCTTATTGGAATTTTACACGTTTAAGAAAGGCATTGCAGTCATTTCTGGCTCGTTTGAACTTTTTTCGATTTTCCTCAGTTGGGCTGGTATTGAAGCACTGAAGAAACATTTCTGTAACCCCGATAGCCTCTTTACAGATCAAGTCGTACTATGCATTTTCTTTTGGTTCGATACTCTTCATCCGATAAGGGATAAAGATTCTCATTCCAAAGAGAATGGTGTCTGTGATCATATCAGCAGCGGCATCCACGTCGTTATCGAGGAAACATAACGACCAGTTAGAATTCCTAAAGAAACTGTTAAGACCGTTCCAGTTGGCTTTCTCGTATTGCCATACGGTTCTTTTGGGAATCTTTTCTCTAACTGTGTGGTGGGTGTACGAGAAATTAGCTGATGTAACACAATGGTCCGACAAGCCTACAGGGGAGAGCACATCAACGGTGTACTTATCAAGGTGAGAAGTTAAAAACAAGTCCAGGGTGTTGGCGGTATGATTATCAATGTGTGGTATTCGTTTGGGCTCATTTAAAAGCTGGGTCAAGTTAGTTTTCGCAGCGAAGATCTCAACACACCGTCCTTCGGGTGTTGTCTGTCCAGAATGTCGAAGCCACCCAGAATTGTGTATATTGAAATCGCCCGTAATAACAATTTCAGTATGAGGATACAGGAAAATAATTCTTTGTATGTAGTCAGATAGCGCATCAAACTCGTTAAAGGTCGAATTGTCCTCCAATTTGGGGCTTGGAAATTTGCTTACGGAGATGGAATTTTAACCACATAGAGTTGAATTGCGGATTGGAACATGGATCACATTGTGGTGGGATTTGGTAAGCTACATCACTACACACATAAATGGCGAGACCGCGATGAGGAAAAAACAGTTGCACTAGTTCGTAGCCAGGTAGTTTCAGATCAGAGTGGTCTGAGAGGTGTGGTCGGGGATCTACCTGTGTTTCATTAAGTGCCAAAACAACTCGTGGGTACTTACAGATGTGTATGTGGATGATATAGTAATCCTACCAGATGACGTAAGAACGCAAGAACCTTACAGACAATGATAACCAGGTTAGAAGGATACTGCAGTATGTGAAATATGGAAGTTAATTTAGAAAAACCAGCAATCATTGTATTTAGAAATGATGAAAGACTATCGAATCAAGAAAAATGGATATTTAAAGACGAACAAATCAATATTGCGTCCATGGATCTTTAAAGCACACTGCGACTTGATTTGGCTTGACGGAAGCGGATTTAGCACTCATGACTGCAAACTGTGCTCCCTGTACATATGAGGGAACTAGAAACAGTCCAACATTTCATTGGTAGATGCCCGATTTAAAGGGATTTAAGTACAACTATTTTAGGAAAACAATCCTTAATTATGAAGATGTAATTAACGTTTTAAACGGAGTTAATGATGAATTTTGGAATAAAGTGCCCTTAAATATAAAAATGAATTAATAAATTATTTTAACTATTGGAATCAGAAATGAAACCATTGCCTGTACTATTTATAAGAAACAATTCTGAATAATTATAAATTTTAATAACTAAAACTTGGATTACCTTATAGATAATATATCAAACTACTTACTAACAGAAAACCATAAGTCATAGTCGTACATTCTTTGTTTCATTAAGAATTAAATTTCAATTTCAACTTATGTAAGTAAAGAATTGTTTAAAAACGTTTTTCGGAATAAAGAATTTAAACATGCATAATTGGGATAAATCGCAAACTGAGTCGATGTGATTGGGACTGTCGAGCAGGGTCCTGCAGCCCTTAGAGTAGTTAAATTATAACATACAATATATGTGCCAGCAGCTCTTAAGTTAATTAGAATCAAAGATTTGTACTCAAAATTATTAAGCAGTAGTTGGATTTTTAAAACAATATGAGCTCCTGGCTTCCACAAAGCACTGAGACCATTATGAATTTCATAATAATAAGCCCCAGTGATAATAATAGATCGAAGTTTTCCCAGCTGACGCATCCACCAGCATCTACAATGGAGTGGTTTTTATAGGTAACGATAATCCGTAGCCGATTATAATCACTAGGGATATTCTAGGCAACACGTCTAACAATGGTCTAGCAAAATAAAACATCAATAAGCACTTCCTCATCTACCATAAAATAAAAGGAAGCTCCAATCGTTTGGTACATCCTTTTTGCCAATTCTTTTCTGAGGCCAGATGGAGCCAGTCTTAAATCACTTCAACGAACCAGCAATCGTATAAAAGAACACTTGTCACACCAAAGCCAGATTCAATTTCTACGACTCTGTCTTTATTTTCCGGCAGCGTGGTCCTCCTTCCCCATCGCTTCATCCACCAAAGTAGCCACTTCATTTCGTTTTCCACTCTAACACAAATATACTCGTGACCATAGTCTTTTCACCCTCTCTAAATGGAGTGCTAAAAGTTGAAAAGATTGCGGTCTTGGGTGCAATTAAGCGGGACAAAATTGAAATTCGTAAAAATTGTATGGCATAACTTTTTTTCTTCTTTTCATTTATGTTGTAGTCCATTTTGCCATCCTTTCGGATCTCCTTAGTGGCGAATTTCATCCCCATTACTCGGGAGTCAGGAATACTTTTTCTCTGATGCTTCTTCGTGCGAATGCCATTGCCATATCTATTGCGATATTGCGAAGCCGGTACACAATTGCTGGTTAGAGCATATTTCGTGGTATGACAACGCTTCTGTAATTTTGTTGGCAACCAGGAACCCTAACCAGACAAAACTGTTACCTACCCTCTAGAATGTCTCCATCCTGCCACTCATCTTCAACCCTTTGTTATTATACGAATGCGACTGTGAGTTCGGATGCGAGTACAAGTATCGCTGTCGGACTGTAAATGGCTCATTTTGCACGTCCGCACTTAAATGGCAACACGTGACTCTATCGTTTTCGCCGGTGCACGATGGTCTGTTTTCTGTCTCTCTGTCCCATTATTATTGCTTCTTTTATTTTATATAATTTTTTTTTTAGCCAAGGATCAGGACCTTAACAGTGGCAATTTCGGGCTAGAGCTAAAGGTAGGTCGCATACTCTATGTGGGCATGTTACCTAACCATTATTCTTTGTGAGTTTTTATGATTCGTATTTTCTTCCTGGTTGGCAGGCGGCCGGTAGCTGGTAGCTGGTGGCTGTTGGCTGGTGGCTGGTGGCTAGTGGGTGGATGGCACAGGGACGATTGAAGAGGTTGAGTTCAGCCAACAGCCAATCCAAAAGGGCTGTTAAGTGAATAAAAAAAGCGGGAAGAAGAAACGAATAAAAAATAGCTGTGGACAGGATTTCCAGTGTTTCACAGTGCAAGGACAACAATTATATCCAGCAGAGTCCTTGGCTGGACATGATTTAGCATTCCTTTGGTTGCATGTCCTTTTTACTTGTATTGTTAGTCGTTTTTTTCTATTTTCTGTTTTTTTTTTTCCTTTTTATTCATTTTCCTCTTCAACAGATTGTTCTTTGCCACTTGTTTCAGTTTTGTATGAATACAATGGTACTGCACAAATGCAATGCAATATCAGTGAATCTGCTCAAGCCCTTGTACGCCTAAGGAGAAGGAAAACGAATGTAAATGCGTGAGGTTGGTAGGGTTACGTATATAATAGAAATACGTACGAGTACTATCCTTCCAACCACGAATGTCCTAGGACTTAATTTGTTTTGTGTTGTTTTTTTTTTATCTTTCTTGAGAGAAGATTCATTTGCATTTGGTCACGACGTTTTTTTCCCCACCAGCTAAGAAGCTAAACTTGAGAAGTTTGACAAATTCTTAGTTAAGATTAGTCCTTGTGATAGACAGGAAAAGTTTTCTTGTAAATTAATTGGGATAAGAATAGAGTAGACAGTTGTGTGGATCTGATTGTCAAGCACGGTTCAGTTAATGTAGTTTATTGCATTTCAAATTTATAAGTTTTACCATAAAAGATCAGGATTCAAGGATAAAAAGTATAGATTTTTGAGATTTTGAATTTAGGTTAATATGATAAAATATCTTCGAAACGGCTCCAATTTTGATCAAGAGGGAGAAGACTCGATGAGTAAATTCTTAATTAAATTAGCTTAGAATGCCTTTCTTTGCAAAATTAACTGAGATTCTTAAAATGGTAGCACTTTTGTTCAATTTAGAGTTTGCGGTTATGGATTTTGCTACATACTGGTAAACAATGAATACCCTGTTGTACTTCGATTCTTTGAAGCAACGTTATATATAGGAGATTTTGAAGGCGGTGAGGCTTTTAACTACACCTGAACATACAGATTTGACACAAAACAAATTTATATGGATTCTCTTGCTTTTCGCGAGTTTATACAAATGCACATTTCATATTTTTCTCATTATCGTTTCTAGCTCAACTGACAATACGTCGAAACTAGTAAATATATCGAATGTTTATCTATGTATATTATCTAGGTATCTGAAGATCCAATGCCGCCAATATCTTGTAACAAACACTAGTTAGTGCTAGAAACAGACTGAGATAGCTAACTGCGGATATTCGGAAACCAATTCAATAACGTTCTGATTGAAGTACCTAAGTCACTCGTCAAAAATTCTAAATGTACAAGCATTCAGAAGGGTAAATATCGACTCTGGCTATCAGTCTGGTTCAGAGCACGACTACTGGGAACTACGGAGATGGGAGAGTAAAAGCCAGAAATTTGTGTGGGAAAATGTTACTACGTAGTTTGCCAGTACGAAGATTTCGAGGAGTTAAGAAGGAAGCACAAAAGCTATAGTCCCTCCGAAACAATGAAAGCAACCTTGTCACCACCACACAGAGAATTTTTAACGCATTTAAGCTACATACACCCATATATGTGTAACTATATATTTTATAGATACTGCAATAATTAGGCTGAAGAAAAACAAGTCAGCGTGTTCGAAACGGTCAGAGTCAGGGCTTATTAAACCGAACGGCGATGTTGTGGTATAACCGGTGACATACAGACATACATACCAAGTTTTCCCACTGCGTTCTGAGTGCGAACGAACTCCAAGTTGATATTCACCAATTGTTTATCCACTTCACGGCCGTGTTAGTCAATTTTAATGGCACTATGCGACAGTCAAATTCGGTATGCCGAGGAAACTGATGCAGTTGCCTCGCACCTTGCTCGAGAATCCGCAATTCACTGTGCAGCTTCGAAACAAAAATTCCAAATACATATGCGGAAATATGGCACCGAATTCCGCCAAGTAGGGGCGCTGTCGTATGCAGGAATAGATAGTGCGAAAGGCCGGTATACATATATGTATGTACTCGTATAATAAAAAACGTTTCCTTACCAAACTTGTCTTCCGTTCAATTTTGAGGTAGAGAAAGAATTAATTTGAATGAAATCCAATGTTAATTCCGCAAACGACACTTCGGTGGAGATTCAACATGCTTGCACTCAATCAAAAACCGTGTAAACTTCTAACTGGAATAAACCATATTAAGCTGTACAAAACGTTAATCTTAGCCGTCACGCAAAATGAGGCTGAATGGTTAAAATGAGCAGCAGTAGAAATTAGGATCTTTTGAAAGGAAAGCTCTGCGATCCGGTCCACGAGGAGGGCAAAGGTATGATCTGTCATCCGCATCCGCCTTATCCTTTACATGGCAAAAATTTTAGATCTCAGGATGATGTCCAAGAGGTTCTTTGGATATTTTATCCGTCAAAGCTAAACAATTTTTTTTTATGATGACGTTAATAAGATAACAGAGAGGCGAGCAAAAGTGTTGTCTAAATTATATTGACGACTAACTAAATTTTTGCATTTGGTGCAAATTAATTGACATTAAACAGACATTCCAAAATAGCGCAATACGTATATTACAACCTGATATATAAATATTTTAATGTACTCCCAAAACCATATAATATCGGCTGCACTGGCTCGGCCAGTTAGAGCGAATTAATGAGGATACATAATCTAAGAGAGTTTTTAAATCCTAACCATCTACCCGTATGTCACGAAAAAGAAAACAATTTTTTTGTACTCGTGTAATATGTAGATAGATAGATTTAACTAAAGCATAAAATAGAGAAGAAAATGTAGACCAAAATACAATTATGTAATAATATCTAAATATTTACTAATCAAAATAAATACGTATAGTGCCACGAAGCTTCTACTCCTTGAGAGTATAAGCAAAGAAGTAACGTTCCACATTTATAATACGAAAACAAGATTGAATCATCGACTGCCGCACAGTTATGCCAGCGCTTGGTCCAGTCCTCGAAACATTTTTTATATTCGGTTTTCGGTATGTCCATCAGTGCTTCCTGCGATTTTTCCATTACTTCCTCTCGGCTGCTGAAACGCGTTCCCCCAGTAGTGGTTTTTTTTTAACTCGATTGAACAGAAAGAAGTTACAGGGAGCCAAATCAGGTGAATTCGGTGGCTGTTGGATGGTATTTGTTGCATTTTTCGTCAAAAAATTCAGAATAATGATGGCACTGTACGACGGTGCGTTATCATGGTGCAAGATCCACGAGTTTTCTGCAAACAATTCTGGTCTCTTTCGGTGAATTGCTTCACGCAAACACAAACGTCTCATAACGCCCAAATAATACTCTTTGTTTACTGTTTGGCCTTCTGGTTAAAATTCATGATGCACTACACCGTTGTAATCCATGAAAAACGTGAGCATTGTCTACTTTTTTGGCTGAAAACGACGGCTCATTTGATGAACGCCATACACTTGGCTAATGTCTGGATTTCGGGTCGTACTCATAAGCCCACGTCTCGTATTTAGTAATGATCCTTTTGATGAATGTGTGATCGGATTCAGCCTCT
Source organism: Volucella zonaria (assembly GCA_963966105.1). NCBI lineage: Eukaryota > Metazoa > Arthropoda > Insecta > Diptera > Syrphidae > Volucella > Volucella zonaria. Next base: position 165,834,655 of record OZ014532.1, read on the forward strand.
CAAATCATCTCTTTTGCGACGCCAACACGGCCTTTTTTTGCTCGAAATTGAGGTCTTTTGGCACCAACTTTGCTGCTACACGACCCCAATCATTAACCAAAATGTCTTGGACGGATCCATAGGCAATGTTCAAGTCCTCTGCTATCTCTCTGATGGTTAATTTGCGGTTATTGACCAACATTTCTTTGACTTCTTCTGAGGTTGAAGTCTTACAAACGCAAGAGGATACTAGAGCACTTTTGATCCAGTCTATCGAAATCTTTCTAACAGTTTTATACTGCCACTATGTTACACTGCAAAAAAGGACGACCCCTCTACTTCTCAGAGAATCACACGATCGATCCAGATAAGAGAAGTGCTCTTGGAGAAATGATATTCGGAGTCACTTTTGCACACTATTAACGGAGGAATATAACCAGCATTCCGATGTTGAATGAACTATTTAACCTGGATGAATATCGACAAAAAGATCGTCCCTCCGAATAAGCATGTGTCTGGATAGTGATATATGTACCAAAGACGAATAAGGCAACAAGTGCAGATGGACCAGCCGAATTATTTAAGGTAGCGAGGAGGGGGTTGAGTAGAATCTCACCATCTTTTACCCCATCTTTAAGAAGAGACATCCTTTGAACAGCACCAACTTTAGAGGCATCAGTATAAAGTCCTATCTGCTGTATTTTATGAGCGCTTGAAAGCTGTCAAATCATGCATAGGAATTTTGCTGTTACATTTGAAGTAAATTAACGCAGTCCGGTAAGATTTTTCATCAATATAAATGAGTCCGGAACAAAATGAGAATGACATGGTAGCTTTTAGAAGGTCGTCAGAAAATTCGCTACAAAAAACAATTGAGAATCAAGCTCCAGACAAGATTCAAAGAAGAACCAAAAGCCAAATAATTGCATCAGTCAAATGCAAAAACATGAAGAAACTCTTAGTCCTCACTCAGTTGAACTACAGGCTGCAAATGATTTAATTATTTATTTATTCGCTTAATACAAGCAGTTCCAAAAAAACTTAGAATTAGATTTAACAATACGAGTATGTACTTAAAAATTAAAAATTAAGAGGGGAAGGGGAAAAGGGAGTTTCTAAGTGTATTTTTGCTACAATCAAAATCGAAAAAATCGAATTAGCCACGCGTAGCATTCGAGACATAAGCTTATTACGCCCATAATTCGTGCAATGAAATTTCAGGTGGAAAATGGGTACTGTCCTCAGAGTAGGCGGATTTGTGCTAAGAGAAATTGTTTGTAGAAGTACAGAACGTACCTGGATTTTTAACGTAAACCACCTGTCATAAGACATAATGTTTACGAGATGCCCATATACCCATTGGGAGCAAGGATACGCCTTGCCATCGCTAATAACTCACTTAATACATATACTTATACCCGCTTATATATTATACCAAAGCAGAACTTGTGTTGTAGGCCCAAGTTCCACCCTTGGTATGAGTCGAGGCCGACCTAAAACCTCTTGCTGCTCTTAGGGTCGCAGCACCCAGTACTTTATTTGCAACTCTACAATGGGCAAAACCAAGGAATACCCGTACCCGCGATTTGATTTTAAACCACAGCCACCATGACGCTCCCACAAGGGGGCCTACATCTAACAAGTCAGGCCCGGACCGAAATCCGGGGGCTCCTGACTCCCATGGTACCGTGATTTAAGTCCTGGTATGGACTACCGGTGGTCAAGCCGCCAACAAGACCTATGACCGGCAACTTGTAACTGGTCAAATCGTAGCATCCATTCATGCTGTAATCTGAGGATGTTTACGATAAGACCGGTTTAGAATAATCTACCCCCGCTTTTTATTAGACAACGTCATTGATGGGCGAAGCCTTGATAATTGGGCGGGGGCCCTGTAGAAGCACAGGACAATCAATATTACCTGCTAAAATTTGTTGTGCAAATAGGACATCAGCAACTTTACTTCGTTTTTCAAGCGATTGCATATTCAGCCAGAAAGGCAAAATGGTACTCGAAACGGATAAACTTCCGTTGGACACCCCCCATTCGATACGAATGTGTATCGTGATAGGGAGACCAGACTTGGCTGGCATATTCAAGAATTGGCCTTACAAATCCGCAGTATAAGAATTCCTTGGACCAGCGTTTCACATAACCGAGTGCAGAATTTGCTCTGCTGATATACTCGTACTATCAAAATGACTGCGAAAATTAAGTTCACTGTCGCATATAACACTTAAATCACGCAGAAAAGTAACAGAGGGAACAAGTTCTCTGCTGATTACATACGTTCTGGGGGCTGTCGAGGAACGCTTCCGAGAATAAGTGATAGCTTGGCATTTGCCGACAATCAGCTCTAGAAAGTTTTTGCTACCCCAAGTAGAAAAGCTGTTCAAGTCATCTTGAAGTGCATGGGAGTCAGTGGGTGTACAGACGTTCATGAAAATTTTCATGTCGTCCGCATAAACTGTTAGACGAGAATAATTAATAATGCGATCAATGTCATTAATTGACAGAATGAAAATCAGGGGACCAAGGTGGCTGCCCTGTGGGACCCCAGATGGGGCATAAAAGGGATTAGATACAGAAGATCTAAAAAGGACTTCATATTGACGGTCTTTTAATCCATGCGATAAACCCAAATCGAAAACCGAAAACCTTAAGTTTGAAAAGTACAATTGCGTGTGAAATTTTATCAATGGCTTTACTGAAATTTGTTGCGACAACATCGACTTCTTTGCCATCCTCCAGTGCACACAGGGTGCTAGATATGAATTCCATCAAATTTGTGGTTGTTGACCTACCTTTTAGGTAACCGTGTTGGTGATGGAAAATATAGACTTACAATGGAAAGACATTGCATCATAAACAATACGAATAGTTTGGCTAGATTACGATAATTACGAAATTCCTTTTTTGGAACTTTTTTATGAAGGGGAGTTATAAATGAACTTTTCCAAAGCAAGGAAAAGACGTTCTGTGAAATATAAAGTTGGAATAGAGCAGTAAGGGGAAATGCCAAAGAGTTAACACATTTTTTTTTAAACTACAGCCGGTATACCGTCTTCTTTTTTAACACGAGTGCCACTGATATATCGACAGAAGTGAATGCATGTAGTTTGGGCACTATCTGTTATGTAGGAGAAGTAAAAATGGTCGGGCTCTGACAAGTGGATGAAGAACGACTAGCTAAAGAAATTAGCGAATAAGTTTGCCATTATTTGAGGATCACTCGACGATGTATTGGAGAATGTCAGAGTTGAAGGGTAGCTGTCTGATTTCTTTTTGCTGTTGATAAAATGAAAAAATCGTTTGGGATCGGAGGTGATGTCAGATTGTATGCGGATGCTTAGGTCCCTCAATTTATGGAATAGGAATGCAATCCCCTAAAAAACCGATAACCGGAAAGAGCAATTGTTTCACTGAATATGCGAATATACGAGGGTTGGCTGAAAAGTTGCCGACCGCAACGTAAAGATAGCGGCACTCGTCAATAAAAGGTAGTGAATGCTAGTTGTGCATCTTTTGACAGTTACTTACCGAAGTTTCAGTCATTTTGGACGCGCAGTTTTTAGTTGACAGTCGATGTGAGTGTTTTTTGTGAAAATGGAAAAAATTGAGTATCGAGCTGTTATTAAATTCTTGTTTTTGAAAGGCAATACGTCTACGCAAATCAAAAATGAGTTGGACTCTATATATGGGGACCACCATCTTTTACCACAGTGAAATTTTGGGCAGCTGGTCGTTAGAGCTTGGGAGATGATGAACGTTCGGGACGTCCAAAAACTGCAACCACTGACGATAACATTGCTAAAGTTCACCAAATGGTGTTGGACGACCACCGCATTAAAGTGAGAGAGATAGTAGAAGTTATGAAAATGTCCAAAGAACGTGTTTGTTACATATTAAATCAAGATTTAGGCATGAGAAGCTGTCCGCACGTTGGGTGCCGCGTTTGCTTACGTTAGACCAAAAACGTGTTCGAACGAACATTTCCAACGCTCTGTTGGCGCAGTTTAGGCGCAATAAATCCGAGTTTTGGCGCCGGTTAATTACTGTGGATGAAACTTGGATACACCATTATACGCCCGAAACAAAAATTCAGTCACAACAGTGGACAGCAAAGGACGAGCCGGCTCCAAAAAAAGCAAAAACTGTTTTTTCGGCTGGGAAAGTGATGGCGACTGTTTTTTGGGATAGTAAGCCAGTTATCTTAATCGATCATCTTCAAAAAGGAAAAACCATTACAGGCGCATACTACGCATCATTACTTGCCAAGCTGAAGGCAGAAATTGCGGAAAAACGGCCAAGAAAATCCTGTTTCACCAAGACAACGCGTCGTGTCACACCTCAGCGGTTGCCATGGCGAAAATCCTTGAATTACGGTTTGAACTGCTAGACTATCCGCCTTATTCACCAGATCTAGCTCCAAGCGACTTCTTTTTGTTCTCACATCTAAAACCTGCGCTCGGAGGACAGAGATTTTCGTCAAATGAGGAGACAATCACCTTCGTGAACATTTATTTTGCAGAGAAAAATGCCAAGTACTATTTAGACGGTTTAGAGAGATGGGAGCATCGCTGGGAGAAGTGGGTAGAGTTACAAACATAAAAAAAATTGAGAAAAAATGTCTTGTATCATTGTTCAGACAACCCTTGTACTTATCCAGGCAGGGCCTTCTTGCTCGGGAATATCCAAGCAAGGTGGTTGGCGATTAGTTATGAGTCTACAAATGTGTGGTTTGAAAGTTTTGTTTTATGTTTATAATGATTAAAATCCTTCGAATGCAATACAATATTTCATATTTACTGTCAACATTAACGATCTTTTCAGTGGTAAAATTAAAGTACGCTGACAGTTTGGTTTCATGTTCACTTACTCGTTCCTTTTATTTTGGTTTCGTAATATCATTCTGTTCCTTTTCCGATAATAACGTGGCGCTAGCGTTTCGTAAAAGGTGTCATGATTTTGAAAATGCTCTTGCAAGTTTCTCTTTGTACATTTAACTGGTCTAACAGTGGTGTTTAAAAAATACTTTTTCTAATAATATTTAGGTTAGGTTATCCGACACTTTAATCCATCAAAAAAAAATTGTAAAAATTTACTTTTAAAAAAGGAAAACAACAGCGAAAGCTTACTCGTAATTCGTTTTTTGTGGCTCTTTGAAAGAGGGTGGAATTGTCATATTTTCCTTGTGCTGGACTTTCATACAAAAGCCAACCGTCTGCTGCCACCACCGTTTATGATTTTATTATTGTAATAATAATTTTTCGTGTCCAGGGATTGTATAGTATACTATATATACGTATAAAGATATGTACATATATACTTATATTTGCGTCTACTGCCTTGTATACCTCTAGGGGAGAGCTGCCGTCAATTTTTACTTTTTTAGAAATGGCTACATCCTATTAGGGATAAATGTCGCCAAGATATTGAGGGCGAAGAAAAAGTGTATCTTTTCATATCTTTATATTTTAGTTTGGAGTTTTTCTTTTCTTCTCTTAATCAGCTTTTTGTATACTTCTTTGTTGTCCTGGAAGTTGATTTTTTTCTTCGCTGCTTGAATAAGGAGAGGTCTTTCGTTTTACCCACAGACAATACTATTACTAGAGAGCATTTAATACAATGTGGTTCCGAAATATGTACAACAGTGTAGATATGTGGGTTCGGAATACAGAAATAGTTGTAAACTGCAGTTTTACATAAGAAACAAAAATTGTTTATAAAGTGAAATTCTATTATCAACTTAACACATTGAGGGAAGCACTTAAAAGTCGAAAAGTGTGTGGCCTTACTGCAGTGTACTCGTAAAATGTCGTTCCTGTGACTAAAGCAATTAAAATCAAACCAACTGCATTTCATCGGTTTTAACATAAAACCTCAACAAATAACAAACTTTCAGATTTTTTGTGTGTTTTTTTTTTTCTTGTGATGTGTAAACGAGAAACCCGATTAAAAAGGAAAAAGGATACTGCAAATGATTACCAGACGAACATGTGTGGTCTGGTCACTCACTAATCGAATTGTCCCCTGAAAATTGGTTGTGTTCATCACAACAAACAAAAACCTCCGAAAAAGACTGCATGCATATCCTGTCAAAAAGCTCAAAGTGAACAGACGCTGTGCAGTGGTACTAATGAAATCACCGGAAATGTTATTTACAAACATTTCTGGTTCAGGGATACGAGTATTTCGTATGAGAATGTCGTACTCAAATTCAGACGGAACTGTCATGTGATTCGTGATTATCATGCCCATTTGCATTTGTCGGTGTGGCGACAGATTTTTCTGGTTTTATTTATTTTTTATTTCTTTTGGTTTTACTTCCAAAATTGAAATTATCAGAGAAAAAAAAGGAAAATAAAAGAGTTTCCAGATAAATTGGAGTAGTGGATTGAGGCGAGTAAAGGTTATTTTAACAGAGTATATTTTAGTTAATTGAAAAAAACTGGCATTGTTTTTATATATACTTTAGTCGCTACATCTACGGCTATCGTTGGACCTTATTTTTCCGAAACTAAAGGTGTGTGTGTGGCTGTTTGCGTGAATAAATTGCTCTATCGAACCAATTTTCATTACCGAAATTTGAAGGCAGAACCATATAAGTGGTGAAACTATTGCTCTCTTGCGAAAAAGGCTTTCTCGTCGAGTCATATCTGGAAATGGTGATCAAAATTGTGCAGCCAAGATCATGCGATTTAACACTGTGTTTCCGCTTTTATTACATTTTCATCTCATTTTTATTCATTATTCTCTATTACAAAAGTATTAGTACAGCTTACAATTAGTTTAACAATAAAATGGAGAATAGTTAGTGTCATTAGATATTTTAATATAAGTGTTAATTTTAAGAATTAGGTTGTGGGGTGAACATATTTAAGACCAAAAAAATATTTAGGTATATATAAGAAAAAAACTTTTTACCAAAGCTGAAAAATCCAGAAGCTGTAAAGGAAAAAATTAACTTTTAATGTGTGACATAATATTGCCAACCAAAATTTCAATTTCATCATGCTCGAAAGCACGAAGCAAAAGTCTTACTCTTTTTAAAATCATAAATATAGTTCTAATGGATAGTATTCCTGCAGGGAGGCTGTTAAAAAACTTACAAGATATAGGAACAGGAATATAGGACGCTGTAGGAATTTCTGAAGTTAGTGGTGCGTAAAATGGGAATGGCAATAATGGAAAGTACTCTTTCCTACGTAAGGTATATCTATCAAGAATTGGACTGCGCATGCAGCCCCATGTGCCTCACTGAAAATTTTCAGTAGCCTAAAAAATCCGGAAGAATGGTCTAGGCGGCTGCAGTTCCTGGCTTTCCTTATGGCGCACTTTTAAAGGACAATCAAATGCTGTAGTTTATTAGTGTAAGCAATTCCCAAACAGCTTATGCCATACTGTAGCAAAATAAATTGTTTTTAATGCATAGCTGAAGTAAAACTTGTTGAGGCGATAAAGAGAAAGTATCGCTTTAAAATCGAAATATGTTTGGATCAATTCATTTTGGGATCAATTGTCACTGCAAAATATTTGAAGTGATCCACAATTTCAACTTGAAAATGAATGTCGCAACAATCGGGTTTAGCGTTAAAGGTGGTCTCACATCAATTAGCAGAGCGCTCATGCAATAGGTACTTATGACAGTCTGGCTCATGGAATACGAAATCAATATCAGGATATCCTTGTGAACTTAGACTGAAAATCATAAGCTTAGTATTGATGCTAAATACTTAAATGATGCTAAATCAGCGAAAGGGTGACCAGACCATAGTTTTAGCAGCTGTCAAAGTTACCAATGACATCCAGCTGTCAAAATATTCAGTAAGGTTTGCCATTTCATCCTGCATCGTTTTAAACTTGCCGAACGTGCGGAAATTATTAAAAAATATTATCGAAATTCCAGCTCAGTTGTAAGTACGCAACGTGAATTTCGTCGTCGTCATCATGGCTTTAATGTGCACGCAATTCGTCGCTCTGTGGAAAAGTTTGAACGTGAGTACATTCTTTTGGATCTATCAAGCAGATAGAGATTGGTGGGAAATAAAGAAAACATAGCCACCGTGGCGGACTGTATTGAAGAAGACCCAGCTGAATTGAGCATCGTCAGAGAGTCAACCCGGCTTACTTTGCGGTTGGATTTGGGCCTACATCCGTATAAGATTGTGCTGACGCAAGAGTTGAGGTCGGACGACCATAGACAACGCCGTGAGTTCGTTAATTGGGTGCAGGAAATGTTGGCCGGAGATCCGAACTTTGGCCCAAAAATTATCTGCTCGGACGAAACCCATTTTTGGCTCAGCGGCTATGTTAACAAGCAAAATGTTCCTTATTGGAGCGAACACAATCCACAAGTGTTCGGGTAAGCCTCCACAAAGATGGACTGTTTGGTGCGGTTTATGGCACGGCGGCATAATCGGAACTTATTTCTTTCGAAATGAGGAAGGAGACACCGTCAATGGTCTCAGGTATACAGCGATGTCAACCAACTTTCTATGATGAGAGTTCGACAACATAGATATATCTGAGCTGTAGTTGTACCAAGACGGCGCTACGTTCCATTCAAGCAACACAATGCTTAAAGTTGTGAAGGAGACGTTTGGCGACTGGGTCATCTCACGGCGAGTATTCATCAATTGGCCGCCGCGATCATGCGATTTGATACAACTCGATTATTTTCTCTGGGGCTACATCAAGTCCTTAGTCTACGCTAACAAGCCAACCATTTTGGACGTATCCATGGGGATGCAGGAAAAATGGGTGTGGATCTGGTCTATAGCTGGATCCGCAACTCCTCGGAGTTCCTAGTAATCCAAGAATGTGCTCTCCTTTACGGAGTTGGACCCGTCTTCCCGGACAAGTGAAGGGAAGTTAAAGCACATCTGGTACCGCTTCAAAGCTTTACCAGCCCTGAAGCGGGTTTTTGGTTGGTCAAGATACAAATTTAGCCTCGGATATATATATGCAGTATGGACGACCCACTGGTCGCGCCGCCCCAACCGGAATACCCGAGAACATCAGAACTGAGGATGGGAAATGGATGTGTCGCCTCCCTGGATGTCAGATGTCTTTTGACACGGAGAGAGGTAGAGGCGTGCACGAGAAGGCCAAACATAAAGCATAGTCCGATAACATCCAAGCCCGTGACCCAGTCAAAGCTAGGTGGTCTGATGAGGAGACCAGAGTAATGGCAAGGAAAGAGGCTGAGCTTACCCTTCAAGGTGTTCGTTTTATGAACCAAGAGCTCATCAGAGTGTTCCCCAAAAGATCCCTAGAGGGAGTCAAGGGCAAAAGGCCTACAAAGCCATTGTTCAGTCTTACATCCAGAGATTTCAAGAACAACGTGAGGATTCTGCTGATGAACCATACTCTGATGAGCAACGGGGAGCTCAGTAAGTCGTAGTGGGAGCTGATGCTAGTCAGAGTGACATCTCCTGGCGTAATGAAGTGCTCCGTGCCTTGAGGGAAACGGCACTTCCCCAATCTGCTGCCAGGCTGACGGCGCTAATCAATCAGCTGGATGACATCTGCGACGGTGTACAGCTCTTCCTTGGCGAAACGCTCCAAGTGGGCGCAAGAGGACAAGGAAGACACGAGGCAACGGGAACAACTCCTGTGCACCTGACCAAGAGGCAACAAAGACGCGCCGAATATACAAAGACCCAAGACTTGTGGCGGAGAAATCCTAAGAAATATCTGCGGTCAATGCTAAGGGACGTCGGAACCTCTGCTGATGTACCTCGAGAAAAAGTGTTTGAGTTCTGGCAGCGGATCATGACTCAAAATAACGATGATTTTCCGGTCCTAGATCATACTGAAAAATATGAGGGTTTCGAGGAAATGCTCGGCGTCATAACACCCGACGAAATTAAACGAGCAGAACTACCGAGAGACACTGCTGCGGGCCCAGATGGAATTAAGGTATTAGACCTCAAGAGAATTGATCCCCCTGTTCTGGTGGCAATCCTTAACTTTTTTTTATGGTGCGGGAGAGTCCCAGAGAGATTCCTTCAGGCGAAGACTATACTTATTCCGAAGAAGTCCCAAATGAGCAGCCCAGGTGACTTCCGCCCAATCACAGTGTTATCGGTATTGATCCGCCTCTACCACAAGATCCTTGCCACGCGATTACTGAGAATAGCTAAACTGGATGAAAGACAGCGAGCCTTCCAAACCTGCGATGGCACTAACGAGAACATCTTCCTACTAGACGTAGTGCTGAAGATGGTCAGAAGATCCTTTAAAATGTTGCATGTGGCATCCATGGACATCGCCAAGGCGTTCGATACGGTGACATACAACACGATAAAGGAGACCCTTCTCGCGAAAGGTATGCCGTGACATCTAGTTGACTATGTCTCTTCCGTATACCAAAACTCAAGTACGTACCACACCTACAACAGCTCCAACTCTAGGACGTTCAAGCCAACTAGAGGAGTCAAGCAGGGAGATCCACTATCACCACTGCTTTTTCTCCTTGTTATTGATGAAGCACTGAGACTCATTCCGGAGGAGATTGGAGTGAGTATTGGGGATGTAAAGGTCAATGCATCGGCCTTTGCAGATGACCTAATTCTTTTCGCCACAACTAAGCGCGGCCTGCAGAGAAACATCGACATGGTGACGAAGTTTCTATCGAACTGCGGGCTGAATGCAAATCCAGCCAAGTGCTTCACAATCACCATTGAGAACGTACCTAAGCAGAAGAAGTCGATCGTAACAACACATAGAACTCCATTCACGATCCAGGGGCAACCAATCCCTCAGCTGACGCGTGAAGATGAGTTTCGCTACCTGGGGGTTAGTTTTACTGCTGAAGGTAGAACACGCATCGACCCCGTGGCTGCTTTGAGAAAAAACCTGGACACAATCTCCAAAGCTGCACTGAAACCACAGCAGCGCCTCTTTGGCCTGCGAACAATGGTACTTCCTGGACTATACCACCTAGTCGTCTTAGGGGACATTAACATCGGTATCCTCAATAAACTGGATAAGATCACCAGGACTGCTGTAAGGAAGTGATGCTTCCTCAGCAAAGATGTCTCCAACGCCTATATCCACGCATGCGTCGCGGATGGCGGTATGGGAATAACATCCTTGAGATACCAGGTCCCCTATATGCGCCTTAGACGCCTCATGAATATGAGGATGTCCGAAGAAGCGCAGGGAAGTTCAGCAGGCCAATTAATCGAGGAAGAAAAGGAGAAGTGTCTAAGAAGACTAACAACTGGGGGAGAAACCCTCGACACCAGAACAAAGCTGCGAAACTTCTGGCGATCCAAACTGTATAACACAGTCGATGGATCGTCTTTGAAAAAATCTAAAGATGTGCCAAGTCAGAACCGGTGGATGCAGGAACCGACAAGATTCCTGACTGGGAGAGATTTTATAAACATCAACAGATTCCGCATCAATGGCCTACCAACTCGGTCAAGAACATCTCGCGGAAGAGCGCAGCTGGGCAGAAGGTGTCGAGCAGGATGTCATAATCCGGAGACCCTTAATCACGTCCTGCAGATATGTGAAAGGTCTTACGGTATAAGGATCAGGCGATACGACGCGGTTGTTAAACACCTGAAGAAACGCGTCGAGGATGAGTTCCTGGTGCTGATGGAGTCGGAGTTTCGTACTCCAACTGGAAGGCGATACCCAGATCTTCTCTTCACGACCGCCGAACAACAGTCGTAGACGTCCAGATCGTAAGCGATCAACGGGACCTTAACATCGAACACCGAAAGAAGACCACCTACTATCAGGAACATCCAGGGTTGGAAGACCTCATTAAGGATAGGACACACGCACGGGAGGTCCGGTACACATCGGTCACTCTATCCTGGCGTGGCGTCTGGTCGAGGGACTCGGTGCATGACCTCCAGAAGGCTGGGTTACTAAAAACACCTGTAATTAAAGAGATCTCCACCAGAGTACTGATTGGTGGATATATGATCTACTCAGCTTTCATGAGATCAACAGCCAGGCCCCATCAGAGGAACTGATGTCTTCGGTGAACACCACCTGTTGCCGCCTCGTAAAGGCGTAATGTGAGTGGTTTTAGTGGGTATTACTAGAATAACTCAAGCAATTGAGGAGATCTAGTAGAGTCCTACATAACCCTCAGCGGTATGCATAAACGCATTCCCCTTCGTTAAAAAAAAAAAAAAAAAATGAACATTCGACACGCTATTGCCGGAATAACGCGCACATATTGGACCGAGTCATCAAAAATTGGACCGACCGCTTGAAGCACTGCTTGCGAAGCAGAGGCGGATATTTCAGAGATGCTCTATTTCACACATAATGTCATGAACGTAGCTTCAAAATGAAGCCAGAATCAATTTTATATCTTACACCGTTATTGTTTTTTTTTAATTTTTTTTCCCTCTCGTTCTTATCTGGTCACCATTTACTAAGTTAAAAAAGTTGACTGAGACATATGCAGTTCCCAGATCATCAGCAATGGCTCTACCTATAGTTTTTTCATTAAAATGTAATGCAAGCATGGAACTAATATGTACTTAAAATAGAATAAGTCTCAGGACAGATCCTTGAGGAACACTATGATTAAGAATGCTAGGGAGACATAGATTCATCCAGATTTTTGCTTACTGTGTCCTGTCTTTAAGATAAGAAGCAAATTATTCACAATTTCGTGGTAGCCTATGTTATGCAGTTTATGTAAAAGAATTCTGCGGTCAACCATATCAAACGGTTTGGTTATATCAATACAAAGACCAGCACAGCATCTTTTGTCATCCAAACGTTTCTGCAAGAAGAAACAGAAGTCCAAAAGAGCATCCTCAGTAGGTAGACTTGTTCTAAAGCCAAACTTCATTGGACTAAGAAACTTTATTTTCCCAAGATAGTGCACAACTTTTTTGTTTAACCGTTTTTTCAGAAACTTTCGAAATCGAAGACAAAAGCGAGGTTGGCTTCTAGTTATGTTTATCCTTTTTATTATCTATTTTTAAAAAGTGGAATAACAATGGCGAATTTAAATTTTTCGGGAAAAACTCCGGTCAGAAAACTCAGATTATAAAGATGCGCTAAAATTTAAATTATGTAGACGTTTAGATGTTTTTCAGCAAAAGATTAGAAATGGCATTATTTACACATGAATTTGAATGATTTAAGAACAATTTTCACTATTTCGTAGCCAGTCCTAGGTACAAAAAAAGAAGCTATTCGCGGAAAAATAGCTATCAGCAGAACAAGAAATATAGTGTTGTTTCCTGGAAAGCGGTGGTGTCCAATTGTAACAAAGTGATTATTGAATGAATTTCAATGGTTTCAGTAATGAAGCCATCACTAGTATTAAGAGTTAAGGAAAGGTGTTGGTGTTTGGCGTTACGATTAAGCAAGCTATTTATACTCTCCACTCATTTTTTTTTAATTACCTTGAGATTTTGGAAGTAATTATTGCGGCAAATACATGTCTCCCTGTTTATTGTTTTGTACATACGTTTATAGTGATTTTTTAATTGTAATATCGTGGATGTCTGTTGCATTTTTGGTGAAGTTTATTTGCATGTTGAAGTCGATATTGCAGATGCTACAAGAGATCCTTATGCCATAAAAACTCGAAAAACTACAGGAATCTACCTCAATATCGTCATACAAGAATCGCACAAAAGCACCTACACCACCTGCAGAGTGCGAGTCATCAGAATTGGTCACAAAATTATAACCAGAAATCGTGTAATCGTTGGTCTCGTAAGAATAAATCCAAGTTTCGGATACAGAAATTATTTCAGGCATACCTACTATATATTGTACTCAAAGGCGATAAGACTGCTTATAAATAAACCAACATTTTAATGAATAACGTCATAATTTGTTAAATAACGTAAGCAGATTTGTGATCAAATAAATTGTGATTTATAGAATTAACGGTAAAGTTGTCGTTTAAAAGATTTCTAAAGTAAGTACTGGTAGTTACGAATACTAGTATGCATATTTTTTTCAGGTTTTTTTCCTTCTTTTAGCTTCTACTGAAGAGAGATGAACACATAAAATGTCACAGTTCCTTTGCTTAGAGTTCGAGGATGCAGTTTTGAGTTTTAAGTGTTTTTTTTATCTCAGAAGATCGGACAGATACAATATATTCAATACGTCATCAAAAATGTTTTGAACACGTATCTCGGCATTGTCGTTATTCACTTGAGAAACATCAACAATTTCAATGATGGCCGGCTTCTGTTCCCTCCAGTTTAGCCGACTTTTAACCTGAGCATATCATCTCTACTTTCAGCTGGCTTAGTGTGTTTATGAAATCGCTGTTAATTTTCTTCAAGAGTGAATCTGCTCGTAAATAAGCTGCGAAGTTACAGTACAGCTGATGCTCCTGTGGTCTTGTTTCTTTTTGCTTGCTATGAGCGAGTTTTGAGGTCTTGGTTGCTAAATTTATAGTCCTGTGTTGTTGTTGCCTCAATGTATTGCTAAATTTTTGTTGTTTCTAGGTGATCAGCTGTGGCTTATGTTGCTGTATTTGTGGTTGTTGATATGAAGTTTGGTGCATTATTGGTGGTAATATAAGTGCTGAGCATTTGTCACATTGAATTGTTAGCACTCATAAATTCGATTCAGTCGGCCGACACAATCGGAGCAGCTTACTTTTTTCATTATACTACTGCGTTCGCAAATTAAACATTTCATTTTGGTTGGTATTTGGAAAGTAATTATGTTTAGGAGAAGGAAAAACGCACACTTCACGACACTTGTGCCACGTGGAAGTCGAGATTCTTTCCAGTGCTCCCCAGTCAACTGATGATATGAAAGTCAATGTCTGTTGTTATAGATGTAATAGAGCCGCAATTATGTTTTCTTAATAAAATGAAACCAATTATTGAAAAACCCCTTCTATAGTGAAAATTTACTCTAAAAACAGATAAATTTTCGAAGGCGTTTATCAAAAAATTTCATTTAATTAGAAGCCGGCGGCTGCTGCAGGATGCATAGCAATGATAGTGAAAATACCATTAGTGAGGATAAACTTCCTCCCTTAAATGCAAGTGGTTTCTGAAGTCGAATTCCCTAAGAATTCACTGCTTATGAATTTCAACGATATGATTTTGTTGTTCGGCATATGCATGTGTAGAGCATTACGACGGCGATGCCGAAGCATGCAGATCTTTGTAGCCCCTGCAGCTTTTGTATGGCAGATTTCTCTTTTGTTTTGTTCCACCATACTACTGATGAGTAGGTGATGATAGGTCGTACTAGTATTGTACAAATATATCCAATGGGTGACCTTTGGGGTTATTCGCCAGGCCTTATCATATATACGACGGCAAGCCCAAATGTCTTTTGTTTTGTTATTAATATGTGAGATCCAATTTAGTTGTTAACGAGTTTGATGAGCCATCTAACTGAAAAGATTAGACTGTAAGGAATAGAAAATAACCCGGCAAAGAAAAACCGTATAAAATTCAAATGGGCCAAATATCTGTAAGGTTAATTTGCTTCCTGCGCACTTCATAGCCAGCTCTACGCATTCTGATTCCATGAAGCACTCTCCTATATTCCATCGAGTAGAGGGAAAATAGCATTTGTCCACCGCGCTTCTGAGAACTGGAAACTTTTTTCTCTCTCTTCCGCGGTACGGTTTTTGTAGAAAGCTGCCCACTGGTTATTTGATGGCATATCGCATCGAGGAGTGCACCCAAAGTCCACACAAGTCTCGTGAAAGCACGATTCTTCCACTTGTTCAAAGGCATTTGACGAAATTTTGTATTAGGGTCTTTGGTTGAAAATGTATGCATTTGGGATCTATAAATCTCTTATTTATTGAATTAGTATTTATTTTTCGAAACGTTCAATTTAAGTTGTCTTGACCGGTTTCAAGTCTGATTATCACAGAAATCCCTTCTGTATCCGACATTCTTTTTATTTTTCTTTAATGATTTCTTGAATATCCTGAAACTATTTTCTGATGTTCATATTCGTTTCCGAACTCACGTCCCGGCTTTCGGCTGTAGAATGGGAACGGGAGTATGCAAAGTATAACTAATTGAGGAATCGCCAACTGAGTTGAAATTAATGCTTCCAAAATACAGTGCTATCGCCTGTTGTGAATACGAAATTCAAATACGTAGCATTTGTCTGAAAATGATAAATTTTGGATTTTTGGTGTGTGTGTCTGTGATAACGGCCACATATCCGATGTCGCCAAAAATGTTCCGAATTTTCTGGGTTCACTCAAGCGATACAAGAAATATTTCAGCTTAGGTATCTACAGGGTCTTCCAATAAGGACTTCCGAACTTTGACAGTTGATAGCGGCTATATTGTTGAATCTACATCTGTCAAATTGGCTGTCATTTATTCAATCTATTTTGCCGAATCACTATAGACGGACATAGCGTTCAACAACACGTGAAAATTATAAAATTGTTTTATCAAAATGGGTGTTCTGTTCGGGTAGCTCGTTTCGCCCATTTTGCGGTTGCCACAATCGTCCTACCGAGAAGACTATTCGCCGTGTGGTGGATAAATTTGAGTCGACTGGTTCAATAAACGATAAACCAACACCCGTATGTCGATGAAATTCAAGATCTGCCGTAGAATCGGAGGCAGTCGATTTCGCGTCGCTCACAAGAACTCGGCCTTTCGCAGACCACAACTTGGCGAATTTTGCATCATGACTTGGGCCAGTATTGTACAAAATTCAACTGGCCAAGGAGTTGACGGTAAACGACGTGTGTTCGCTGAATGGGCTCTGGAGCAGTTGGAAACTGACCCTAATTTTCATCGAAAAATCATCTTCAGCGATGAGGCCCATTTCTGGATGAGTGGGTACGTCAACAAACAAAATTGTCGAATTTGGGACGATACCAATCTACATGAGATCCAAGAGCGCCCAATGCCTCCCGAAAAAGTCACTGCTTGGTGTGGATTTTGGGCTGGCATCGTCATCGGTCAATAATTTTTTGAGAATGACGTTCCATCACCGTCAACGCTATAGGTCGATGATTATCAACCTCTGGCCTAAATTGGGTGATATGTACACCAGCGATATGTTATTTCAACAGAACGGCGCTACGTGCCTCACTGCTCATGCCACATTGGAGGTGATGTGAACAGGCAACTGAGATCGTGTGATTTGACCCCGTTAGCCACATAAAACAGCGGCCCACAAAGCCAACATAACCCATGCCATCGGTCAAATTCAGCTTGATTTATGCGCCAGAGTCATGGACATTTCGGATGCGCGACACCCAGAAAAGCCGCGGCGGAAATTTGAATGATGTTATATTCCGTACATAATGCCATCGATAAGCCTTCCAAACAAATAACAAATTTCGATGATGTCTCGCACACACTTTGCTTTATTTAAATTTAAAAATAGGAAGCGCTTAATGAAAAACCCTTTATATGCATCCTCAAACTCGGAATTGGTAGATTCTAAAATATGCGATCAAATTCATAGGTGGCGCCAACAGTGCCCAATCAACACCGAGAAATGTATCTTGGCTTAGCTTGTTCTATGCTATTTTCACTACCAGTGATTCAGCTAAATTCACTCCTTCAAACCGTAATACCGTCTCGAAGTGAATGCGCATCAGTTTACCTTCTAGCCTGCTTTCGGACATACCATATTCTGAAATATCGTCATTCATTCGTAAGATGTGCATATCGCTTATGGAATGTCCGACCAGCGTAAGCTGGGATAATTACTTACACAAATACTTCTTAGAAAGCTCCAGAAAGCTACGTATACAATTCTCTTAGTCAAATTACGAGATAAAAATTGAATATTCTTAACGCCGGCGAAATTGCCTAACTTTATCAGGACACTTGCTCTGCATGAATTAATCGTCAAAGTCAGCAAATCGCACAAAGTTTTAATATCACACTACGGGAACCTCTCAAAAGGTCTCGAGTTCTTCAGCAAAGAAAATAAACCTCTGCCTTATGATTAAAATCAAAAGAAATGCTATTACGTCCGAAATCGATGAAGAAATAAAAGAAGAAAACGGGTAAGTTAGACAATACGTCCTGCCACAGAACAAAAGATGAGCATTTTTCGATTTCTCCAATAAAACGCCACCAACATGTTTTAGCCAATTGATAAGAAAAATTTCACTATACTCTTAGATAGGCAAAGGAATTTGTCAAAATACTATAGAACGTCTGTTGGATGAACATTTGTTCGTAAAGAGGGCATGATTTCGTTTTGGTCAAGAGTTTTTAGAAGCTGAAGTACCCGACGAAATTACAATACATAGTTTAAGTAGACCATATCATAAGCTATTTTCTTTGCGATAAAAATTTGCAATGCAATATCTTTTTAACAGGATCGAAATTTTTGATATATGGTATAGCAAACCCTCGCCGGTTTAAATACCTCTGATTAGAATGTTTTTAAAACATATATTGCTAACGTAATCCCCTAGAGGAAGGTCAAGTCCATAAAAACTCAGAAGGAGTGACACTACTATACATATCAGACTTAATTGTCACATGTCAATTTGTTTTTTGACACTTTCTGAGATTAGATTGCGAAAAAGTCTCAAAACGCTTTAATTGTTCCCAGAAATGCTATAACTTTTTGGGTGCTTTTCTTCGGTGGTGTATTTAAGATCTTCTAAATCAAAGAGTTCTCTCCGCAGTCACTTACTGGTTGTTTTTCTAATTTATTTAAGTTTATACAATTCTTTATATCCAACACCATATAAATCTCTTTAAATGTTTGGTTTAGTCAAATAGATGTTTTAAATCCTTTTTAATGATGTTCTATATCTTAAGAGGTAAATTGAGCAATACAAAATTATAGAATTTGTTTTTTTGAAATTGTAAAATTGGTAAAAAAATCAAGAAAATATTGAAAAACTGAAATTTTTTAATAATGATATGGAGGTATTTTAATTTTGTCTTTTAGTTGATTATGAGGTAGACATGAGAAATTTGTCAAGGATGACAGTTCTCTAGCACCCCAAAGATATTTTATCTTGGAAAGAAGAATGAACTCAGATGTATTTATACATAGGAGGAAAGTTAAAAGACATGTGGATGGCGCTGACGCATTGGTGTGGATCATAACCTAGGCTCTCAATTTCCTGTCTTGTTCATCTTATCAATTCTGTGCACAGATGAGACGAACCTACGGTTTATTCTAGATTGTCAACAGCCAAAGAGGCTAAAATTAAATTTTTATTCTCAGGCCATAACTAATGCTTGTTAAATCTATGTTTCTTGACTTTCTAATAGCAATGAAGTTGAAATTTATGAAAAGAGGGAGCTGTCACTGGCCATTGAAGTGGAATCAGCGAAAATGTTTTAAGTAGTTAAAGAGTATATAATGTCCGCAGGAATGAACACCCAACATTAATGTTTTGGACAGTATGCTACTCCAAACTATAGATTTGAGATGTCGTAAGACCTGTCCTAAGGTAAATTGGACGATTTACTGGCAGAGATAAAACAACTCATCGTCAACTCTTAAAACCCCCCACATCATCACATCTATCCGGTACCCTTCATGAAGGTAAAAGCTGTGCTACTATTACAGATGCTTTTAGTCTCTTTTATACTGAAAGTAGTACACAAAAAATTGTTGACTATACTATTATAATACATATGTATATACGAGTAGTAGCTGATGTACTTCTTTTATTAGCACGACGGCTCTATGCTATAACTATGCAGGTGCAATATAGGGAAATTTCGGGACCCGGAAAACGATTGCAATTGATGGACCATCTTAGTTTAGTAGCGGAAACAATCATGCGATATGAGCAATAACTTTTGACGTCTACGGCAATGTTTTCACAAGTGAAGGTTAAAAACATGTTGCTAAAAGGAAGAAAAAGCAGAGCACCCAGATCCCAACAGACGCCTGGAAACGAATCGAAAAGAGTATTATAATCAAATTTAAGATCGCAGCAGCAAAGGGATCTAAACTTGCAGCCCAGTAACGTCTGGAAATAAAGGAAGTTTAACCTAGTGTAAGACATGCCACGCGTAATCACATTAACGCCTTAGCTGTGTATGGAAACTGTTGCAACAGTGGAATCGATTATGCTGTTATCAAGTTGAATGAGTGCATTCAAGCAACGAGTTCCCGACTAGGCACCGGCCACCTTAGCAATACCTATGTATATTACAACCACTATTAAGTGTCATAGAAGGAGCAAGGCCATAGACATTCGCAAAGATTTCTAAACTATGCTCGGTTCATCGTCAGTGTGACTTACGTAGGAGTAGATATTGCCCAGAATAGGATCAAATAACATCTCGTTTCAATTTTTAATGTCAACCAAGACGGCTGTCGTAACAGATTTTTCTGACCGACATTTTATAAATATCATCAATTATCTTACGAGCTCTTCCTGATTTTTATCGAAACCCAGAAAGTTTTTGACAAGTTCAAGCGGCAAATCATGTCGTGAGCCTTGCACTGCAAGAATATCCATGGTAAAATCTTCATCTATTCATGGAAATATAAAATAAAAATGAAATCCTTAGGTCGACGACGACACGGAACTTGATGTGGACAGATATCTCTAGTGTTTAAAGTGAAATCCTGTCATGTAGGCTTAATTTCACTGAATGCCCATATTTTCATGCGAGCATGGACACGCCTCGGAATCGCTCTCCGTCAATTCCTTTGATACGAAAATGGATCAAAATGGAACTTGTGTTAGAGGCACAAGTTCCTCTCTTGGTATGAGTCGAGACCGATCTAAAACCTCTTGCTGATCTTAGGTTCACTGCACCCAGTACTTTTTGCACTTCTACATTGGGTCTAAAACAAGTGGACGCGATTTTGGGTTTTTAAACCACAGCCACCTTGACGCTACCACAAAGGAGCCCAACTATTGCCTGGAAAGCTGCGCATCGCTTACATTAAGAAACCAAAGTGGACCGTTTTTGTACCGGATAGTCACCTGTGATGAAAAGTGGATACTGTATGCTAATCGTAAGAGATCTGGGCAGAGGTTGGATGCAGATGAAAAACCAAAACACACCCCCAAGCATGATCTTCACCCAAAATAGGTTATGGTGACAACATGATGGACATCGAAAGGACCGATCCACTTTTGATTTCTTTAACTAGGAGAAACGACCAAAGTTATCAAATATTGTGAGGAAATCGACATATTGCATGCCAAATTGGCTGAAAAGCAACCTGCGTTAGTCAATAGGCACGGTCCTAACATGACAATGCTAGACCCCATAGCTCACAAGTAACGGTGCAAAAACTGTTGCAGTTGGGATTTGAAATTCTTTCGCATCCACCTGACTTTCCTGACATTTCCCCAAACGGATTACTATTTTTTCCGCAATCTGGATTCATTTTGCCGGCAGAAAGTTTTCCGGGACCGAGCAGAGGTCATAAAAGCCTTTTTTTTTATATATACATATACTCGTAATTTGCACGCGCTCTAGGGGATTTAAGACCCTTAAAATGCTTGCGATGAAAAATCAGGGAGGTTAGAAAGAGAGGTACCGGTGAACGTTGGTTTTAAATGTTTGAACGTTATAATGACTAGGAAATAAAGGGCTAGACAGGGCTTTTATAAGTAAATTGTATGGCTTAGGAAAGAATCAAGATATCTTAGAGTACTTCCGAAAATGGGCTTGAGGGCATACTGATGAGCATTCATAGAGAGACCGGTGCTATGGTTAAAAGTTTGAAGGGACGGAATGCTACTGGCGATTTCTATGGAGCACTGGTGGTGGAAATAGCCATAAAATAGAGTAAGACACGAGACATTACGTCGGTGTTCGAGGGTGTTTGAGTAATATTAGTATCACCTATGAGTTTTATCGCACGGTTTGGTATTTTTTTTTTTTTTTTTTTTAAAAAAGAACTTAACACTCAAGAGGGTATTACTACTCTTAAAATGCCGGAGCACGTGTTAAGTTTTTCGGAAAATTGGATAGAGAAAGAGAGAAAGATTTTTGGGCTCAGTGGTTATTTCGCTCCATGGGTGGCATCCAACATTTAATGGGGAGACCAAATTACTAGTGTAAATTGGGCTTGATGTTATATTTAGGCAACCATTCATCTCACAAGATTTTAGTTGCCTGAAAAAAAGTCTTTCGGTCACGGCTGGTATTGAACCCCGAACCGTCCGATTGAGAAGCCAACACACTACCACTTGAGCCACGACCACCCACTGGTATCGTATATACCAGGTGTACCAGATGTTTTGGGAGCACCCAAAATGACTGATACTTCGATAAGTAACTGTCAAAAGATGCACAACTAGCACTCACTAGCTTTTATTGGCGAATGCCGCTCTCTTTACGTTGAGGTCGGAAACTTTTCAGTCAACCCTCGTAAACACAAAATCTGAATTCAAAATATGCTAGAGAGCAAGATTGTGAGTCTACAGATATGGTCGAAATTGGAGCACTTTTTGGATTGCTCTATTATTGCGGAAGGCTTCGAAGCGGGCACTTCAACACTAAAGACCTTTGGTGATACGGGGTGTGATATTTGTTTGGCGGCAATGTCACGAAAACGGTTTCATTTTCTTTTAAGGCGCTTACGCTTTGATGACATTCATACGCGTGATGAAAGAAGACTAATAGATAAGCTCGCTGCATTTAGGGAAATTTTTCAAGATTTTAATGCCAATATAAAAAAATATTTCTCACTGGGAGAACATGTCACTATTGACGAAAAATTGGAGAAAACACGAGGTCGTCAACACCTACCAAGCAAACCAGGGAAATATGGAATAGAAATGCTATTATTATGTGACATTCGAGTTTTTTACACCGCTAATATTGATATACCATATATGAATGTGGGCAAAAATGAAGGAAGCCAAAGTAATTCTGCGGCTGATGTCGTAAAGCTGTTGGTGGAGCCCATAAAAAAACTCTCATAGGAATATTGTAATGGCCAACTGGTTCACTGGTTTCCCTCTCATGCACGATTTACTCAATTATTACGGGTTGACTGCCTTGGGAACTCTGAGAAAAAATAAGGCTCAAGTGCCACCTTATTTCATATCGACAAAAAAAAGAGGGATGAATAGTTCAGTTTTCGCATTTCAACGGGATTGCACTTTAGCCCCAAAAAAAGGGAAGGTTGTACTTTTAGCTTCCACGATACACCATGAAACAAAAATTGATGAATCTACCGGTGAAGCCAAGAAACCGGAGTTGATAACGGTCTATAATAGACATAAGTGTGAAGTTGATGTCGTTGACGAGTTATGCGGAACCTATTCAGTGTCACGCGTCACTAATTGTGGCCTATGGTTGTATTCTTTGGCCTTTTGAAAATCGGTGACATAAATGCGTACGTTATCGTAAAATCGAACAACGATAATCGCGGCGAAACTGTATTACCTAGACGAAATCATTTGAAGCAGCTGGCCCTGGCATTTGTTATGCCACACATAAGATCTACATCTGTCAATAAGTCCGTGACTTTTGGATTAAAACACAGATTTTTTGATAAAAAAATAATTTTATTTTTCAACGTAGTCTCCCTTGAGCTCTATACACTTTGTCCAACGCTTCTCCAATTTTTTTTATCCCTTCCAAAAAAAATGATTTGTCGAGGTCCTCAAAATAGGCCTTTGTTTGCGAGATGACTTCATCATTGGAGTCAAATCTTTTTCCACCAAGCCATTTCTTCAGGTTTGGGAACAAGAAGTAGTCGCTCGGAGCCAAATCTGGAGAATAGGGTGGATGAGGGAGCAATTCATAGCCCAATTCATGGATTTTTGCCATGGCAACTGCACATGTGTGCACCCTTGCATTGTCTTGGTGGAAAAGAACTTTTTTCTTGGCCAAATGAGGTCGTTTTTTTTTCAAATCGTCATTGAATCGGTCCAATAAGTTGGCATAATATTCCCCATTGATTGTTCTTCCCTTTTGAAGGTAGTCAATGTGGATTATCCCGCGTGCATCCCAAAAAACAGTCGCCATAACTTTATTGGCTGACAAACCCACCTTGGTCTTCTTTGGCGCCGATTCACCCTTAGAAACCCACTGTTTTGACTGTTGTTTGTTCTCTGGTGTGTTGTGATGGATCCATGTTTCGTCCACGGTTACAAAACGGCGCAAAAACTCCTCCATATTGCGATTAAACAACGCCAAACCTTCCTGTGAAGTTGTTACACGATTGCGTTTGTGGTCGACTGTGAGCAAACGCGGCACCCATCTTGCGGAAAGCTTTCTCATGCCGAAGTGATCATTCAAAATTGAAACCACTGAGCCATGCGAGATCCCTACGGCTTCCACAATCTCTTGCACTTTCAATCTTCGGTCGGCCAACACCATATCGTGAATTTTTTCGATTGTTTCGGGTGTAGAGACCTCAACTGGGCATCCAGGACGTTCGGCATCTTCAGTGCTTGTACGGCCACAACGAAATTCAGTAAACCACTTTTTTACCATTGAAATCGATGGTGCAGAGTCCCCATAGTATTTATCAAGCTTAGCCTTGGTCTCGGTAATGGTTTTTTTTCGCAAGAAATAATGCTTAATAAGCACACGAAATTCACTTTTTTCCATTTTCTCCTCAAATTAGTGAGTAGTCTGATAAAAATAGCTGTCAAACACAAACTAACTGACGCAGCAAGTTTAAATTTTGACAGGAGTCAACTGACAGATGCCTGTTGACAGGAGCAGTGTTGCTGTTTCAATAAAGAGGTCAGAAATTCAAAATTCGGACTTATTGACCCGACCTCGTAAGTTTACCTTCAGCTATAAAAACTAAAATTATGTTTTTACTTGATAGTAATAATGAAGAACCCCTTAAACTGGATCGCTCTCATCAGGAAAGGACCCATCAGTCATGTTCGCAAAAGACTGTTTCACGATGTGCAGTGTGTCCTTGGAAAAGGATCGAAAAACAAAGACTGATTGCAGTATATGCCGTAAAAAGATATGCAGAGAACATACTGTTCCTATTTGTGAAGAATGTGCTCAAAAATTGTAGTCAAAACTAAAACATAATACCTTTGCACTTGCTAAGCAGCGTAATTTTTAGGTTATGTTTTTCGGGTCTGTCTGCATTAACGAAATGTGAGGAAGAAGATATGGCTATACAGCGACATTGACATTGCCAGAAAGGCCAACGTTAATTAGCTAAGATGCCAAGGAGGTATTGTATTAAGCGATTTAACACTCAATGTGTCTTCGCATCCGTACCGAATAGGAACAAGACGTTAAAGGGTGGCCTGACGTTATGTTGAGCACTCAAGTGAAAAGGGACCTCACGCAACTTGATGTGTGCAACTACAGGCCACTGCAGTAATATTGACAGAGCTGTTGGTTGAGGTCCACTCAGGTCCTAAAAGAAGAAAGAACCCTTTTGCGCTGTGTTAGGATGGTGTAAGATAATTTCGAAATATTCGTATAAACTCATTGAAAATGTTGTTTATTCAAGAGCTGAAGTCAACCGACCTCGGCAACAAATGAACATGATGTTTGCAGTCTTGAAATGGCTTTTTACAAGGAGTGAAGTACGGTGTAAATTTTTGTAAATTAATATTTCTAGTTCACTTGGAGACTTGAGCACAGAACTTTATGTAACGCTCTAAAAGGAGTTAATGTTTACATTACGTGTATTATTGTGCAGAGATGTTTTGACTGATAGATCTACGACTAGCAATAACATTCAAACCGCGCGATAATTTTTGACAGCTCTCTTACCTTTTTATTTAATGAGGTACGCTTTCATATTTCGAAAATCAGCTTTCAGTTAGCTATTTGGCCCTTTAGTCCTCATAATCGACCATCTTACCTTAATATTTGTCGTGGTGTGGCTAAATTTCGTACCACATCCACTTTAAATGATAAAAAGTCACTGCTGCATCGACGTTATGCACGTATAAAGAAATTGCAACCGTTGTGAGTCAAAGTATGGCGGATTTGTCAACTCTGTGTCGATTGCACTAATTTGGGATTCGCCTGTACTATATGGACAATATTATGAAAAAATCTCGACAACGAGACCACTTACTCTTACGAGTAAGCAGCTTGAGGTCGACCCTTATTCTTATCGAAAAATTCTGTTGAGAACAGAGGCTGAATGAGTTTGTCAAAAACAAAATTTATGTTTCCGGAATTTTGCCTTATGAGCCAGAAGAGACTCATAAACCTATTTTACCCAACAAAAGTGCACTGTTCGATATGGTCTTCGCGCTGGTGGCAACATCGGTACTTATTTATTCAACTTAGTGATTATTTCTTCGAAAATATGGATAATATTAGTACGGACGGTATAGAGTTACTGAGGGAACCATATTTGCCCATGAAACCATTGGCTTATTGAGAGTTCGATTCAACGGCAACATTATATGTATTGCAAAATGGACCAGTGAATTGACTGCCTAGATCATGCGATTTGATACGGTTCTATTAATTCTTTTGGGGCTATGTATTTCGTTGGTGTATACTTATCAACCGCAGATTATTTAAGCCTTGAAAAGCAATATTTAGCAATATTGAAAAGCAATAGTGAGATAGAGCCCAAATACTCGAAAGGGTGGCCCAAATCGGATTAACACCATGGAACTCCCAAAGAAGCCATTTGCCTGGAATCGTAATAAAAATGCGATGAACTATTCCTCAAAATAAATAAATATTTTAGATTCTAACTCGATTTCTGTCGAATATATTTTGAAAGCTCTTAACAAACACTCTCCTGAAGCCGCTTTGACAGGCGGATCTGTAACTTAAAGTCATTTAAAGGGATGGGAATCTTCTGATTGAGCATTTAAATTGTGCGTAATCTACAATTTTGATTGTAAAATTAATTTTCCCTACTATTTGTGAGTTTTTTCATGCTAACATTATTTACCATATATAAATACATAAAAGGTTTGTTTTCCAAAGCTGAAAATGTTAGCCAAACTTTTAACATAACTATCCAGTTTGGTAAAGTAATGACTTTCAACTACACCGTTTCATAGCTCGACTTTTGCAAGTATAAATTTCAATTCGGTTCTCTAAGAAAGCGGACTTTTTTAAAAGTGATTTATGTAACTATTCCGACATATAATCATATTATCTGCAACAGTGCAGAATTAACAGGGTATTATATTAGCATGTTGTCTAGTCCTTTTTATGTATCAAGGTTAATGTAGCACAGTAAATAATCCGTAGATTAACATGAGGATTAAGTGTGCATCTTTTGTTTTTAAAAAAAAAATAGAAAACTATGCAAATATAATTTTGGGAACTTTTTCCAACTTGGATTTCAGCTGTAAAACTTTCTCGTTCCTTAAATAAGTAGAACAAAAAAATATAACCAAGCTAAAAAATTGAAAACCTTTTAAAACGACTAAATGAAGAGTGACTTTGTTTTTTTTTGCAATGTAAAAGGTTTGCTTATCCACTCTATCTCTTAGCGATTTTTGTCCTGGCAGCTGCAGTTACTTCCCTGTGGAGTAAAAGTTGGTTAGAAAGAAAATTATCTAAGGATTTCATAAAAAATTCTTCGGGTAATGAATCAAAACAATTTTCATATTTTTCTTAATTAATCTTCCTTTGGATTAAAATTTGCTCACTGCAAATTCTTCAAGAAAGAGAAACCGACCGAAAGATAATAGGACAAGGGATGTGGTGTGAGACTGAGTAAGACCAAACTCTGTCGTAAGGATGTTAAAAATGGTAAATCGTAAAACAGAAGACGACAATAACAACAACGGTAGACACACGCAGACAATCAGCTGATTAAAGCGCGCATTTTGGTCAAGCAAACATCAGGAAATTATTGAGGGGGTGTGCTTGAGGGGCTGCCAAGAAACCAAGCAGACTTTATGAAGTGCGATGAAAACTTTCAGAAATTTTCTTTCATCACAAGGAAAGTTGGCGAAAAAAAAAAGAAGAAATTCCTTGCTTTTCGCCAGAAGCGAATGCGAAGAAAAGGAAGAAAAAATAAAAAAAAAAAAAAACAAGAAGAAGAAAAAACAAACGATGTGAGAAGAAACTTATTTCGTTCTCAAAGAGAGAAGACTGTGTGCAACGGGAGCAGGATACGTACAGAGTGCAAGTGGGTGACCTTACACGCCGGCAGTCATCTGCCATTACCACCGCCGCAATCCTCCACAAAGTCATTCGAGTAACGCCAAAGAAAGTTAAACCAAGTCCAAGTCAACCAAGTCGTTGCTAGCGAAAAAGTAGTAAGGATGAGTAAGGACATCCTCCACTTGGGAGTAAATTATTTAGGAGGATCTTTTCTTTCGCAACACGAGTAGAAAACTGCACTCATTTATCCTGCAATTAATCATGATTACAGTTGTTGTTTTTTTTTTCGTCTCAAGCTTCGGGTTCTTTTTTTTTCTTAGCTCCTTCATTCATCCATGTCTTCCTCCTGCCAGTGTGTCTGGTATCTCAAAGATGTAACACACACAAAAACAAAAAAAAAGAAGAGAATCTCCCCGAGATGCTTCCCAAAGACATTGAATCAATTTGTTTTATTTTGTTTTCCTACAATTTTTTTCCTCTTATTGCTACTTTTTTGTTCACCCCCTACAGGGTGTGCAAGCGATTCTATTATTCGTATGGAAGAGCGAACAGCTTGCGAGTAGCCCCACCCCTATCCGTCTTATTGAGCAATTAATCACAACGTGTCCTGCATACAAAATTGACCAAACGTGATTTCAGCAGATTGCATGACGACGATTACGATGATGACGACGGGAATTCGCTGTTTCAAGGACCTTACGCGAATGGGCGGGAAAGTGTTTCTGAATTTGTAATTTAACGAATGGAATGGATAAATGACTAAGGATAATAGAACTACTTTCATTTTTATTTACCTTATGGACGTTGAAATTAAGCACACCAGCAACTTTCAACTAGATTCCAGAAAGCTGTTGAATGTTTTTCTCACTCACTTATTCGTAGCACCAAATGTTTTTCAATCAGTATTTTCACTTAACTTGTCACTTAATAGAAGTGTACTCGTATGCTTTTGGTAAAAATTTGGAAAAGGTTTTTATTTGAAGGCTTAAGTTTTGTCACAAACATCACCAAGTTCCTAGTTGGATCCTAAACTCTTGAGAGCCTAGAAAAACGAACGCTAAACCGTTTCGGGACGCGTCAACTATCCAACTGAGGTTCCAACATCATCGGAATTCACCTCATCCGATTTTTTTCCATATTGATGGTGGCTATGGTAGCGCCTCCTGTACTTCGATTTCGATGTTATCCGGAAGCGGGAGGAACCCGATAGGTTCTGGATACTTACAATCATCATTGCCGGCATTCACACGCATACCGATGCATAAAAGTGTCTGCTTTGCCTTGCTTTGCGCTCAGACTTTTGCAATTAGGGAGCATCCCTTGACGTAGATGAATGATTGGAACTATGTGTGTATGTGGTACTGCCCTGTTGCATTTTCTGGCTACTCATACATGCAGGCTGTGGTATCCCCTCTAGCAACAGGTCACACAGATGATGAGTGAAATTATGTGGATAAGTCTCCTATATTGAGTTTAAGTTTGTGTTGGTTTATTGTAGGGGAATATCCTGTCATGCGCTGAGGGTTGGTAATCGGTTGTAGGAGAATATATTCATATACAAGTAGAATGGTATGATTTTGTGTAAGAAAAATTTCTTAAAAGTGGGTTATGGGTGAGGATTTTAACGATATCTCTTAGTCATTTTAAGAAATGATTCGATAATGTCATAAAACTAACTAGAAATATTGGAAAGATAAGTGTTTTCATGATTAAATATTTATTTGAAATAAAGGGCGAGTTGTCATTTTAGATACGAAGGTATTTAAAATTAGTTAGCACCAGTTAAAACAAAATCAAATCAAACAATTTTCTGAAACCAAATTTAACGAGTTAAACTTCGCGACTATAAATCTATTTACATGTTTTCCACGGATGTAAATGAACCTATAGGTGCAATGATTTGTCCATTTGATTCTATTCTTGATCGGGTGAGCTGTTGATCTTGATCTTGAACAAGAAGGATCCAAGTGATAGCATAAGATCTCAGTGTCCTCATACCTAGGGTAGAAATCTAAAGATCTTGGAATAAATTTCGTGGTTCTACGCATTGCACTTTTTGCAAGCAGAGATTCCCGAGAAATAGGTGATCAAGATGAGTTGTTTACTGGTGGGAGGTCAAGCCTATTGAGATGATCACCAAGGCTTACTAAGTTGTGGATTGTACCATTGCATCACCTAAACAAATAACATATACTCGTGTAAATTGAAGCCCAATCTTTTCACTCACTGTGTTTTCTTGAGAACTATTAATTTTTTTGCCTGATTCGAACCACGTCTCTCTTGCGTATCAGTCTCCGAACTTCACCACTGCACCGCGCTACCATCGAACCAGCTGATATTGGTTTTACGGATCGCATCTTGCTGGAGCTTAGTAATTAAGTAGGGTATACAGTTGACTAGTAGAATCAGATTACTGAAATGGAAAAACTTTAACAAACTATCTATAATGAATATCGAGGTGATCCAATGTAGAGCGGTTTGAAGAATGGTTCTAAGATTTGTAAAACTACCAACTCATTACTTAACCAATAAAGATATGCAATGCAGAGGTATATAGGTAGCAATAGATGTATACTCATATAATATGACATATCTTATTTCAAAGGTTAATAAAAAAAAAGGAGCGTGTTATTCCCTGGTTTATAGACACCGAAGGGATGTCTAGAATTGTGACAGTTTTGACAAGTTCATTAGCTATTTATGGTATCTCTTTATTCCCCGGATGTCCAGTAGGGCATATTGATAGGCCATATCATTTAAGGAAAGCGTAGCAACTCTTAGCTATGGGTGAAAAAGCGATATCACATCCCGCTGAGCCCAAAAGAGATTCGCTTTGATTGACGAAATTTATTTCTGAAATACACTAAATGAATTTGGTAGGCGGGCGTGCCCAATACGAGTTGTGAGAAGAATACACAATCCCTATGTCTTGATCAGTTTTTAAGTCAACCGTATACGTAGGTTGCTACTGAAGTTTGATCAATTTTCGAAGCACATTTTCCTTTCTGAACGAGTTAACTCCAAAACATGCATTTTAAACGCATCAACCGTTTCTTCAGACGTCGAAAAATGTTGACCTCGCAATTTATTTTTGATATGCGGGAATTAAAAGAAGTACGGTGGATGACTCATCAATTCGATGTTTTCAGTGCTCAAAAAGTCACTGTTTGGCGGTGTATTATTCCGAATTGACCGTTCTACGTTGCTCTAATGGCACGGTGTACGTACGAATGGTTTTTCCGAAGTAATCGGCTCGTCTTGAAAGACCTATGTAATCGACTGCTGTCATGAAAATGATCTTATCGACGTCTTTTAAAGCTCTGCGATCGAATTTTTTCAACATTTCTTTGGACAAATCGAAGCGATCTTTTTGTTAAATTATGCGGTATCCAACGCGGAGAAATGTTTTTGACGAGTGGAAATAACGCCAGAGCGTGCTTCAATTTCACGATAAGTCACATGACGATCCTCCAATATCTGTTCCTACACAGCATCGATGTTTTCTGACACAACAACCGATTTTGAACGACCTTCACGAAATTCATCTGTGATTGAACCATCATGAACCATGATTGAATGCGATTAATCACCGAAATACGATGGCACGGGATGGTGCTTCATTGCCAAAAGTCGAAGCGAGTGAATCGGCATTCTGTTGTTCAGTTAATCTGCATTGAAAATCATACAAAATCATCGTACGAAAATGTTCTCGATTTAGTTCCATTTTTTGGCTGTGATTAGTTTTTCAAGTCTCTGTACAAAACGCAATAGCGCTCGTATGACAAAGCGTTCTGTACTCGTGCTCAATCATCAAATTTTACAATGCTGATGTCGGATTTAATGTAGCTATTTACACTGATATTGCCATATCCAGTCATCTATGCTTGATGTTTGTCCTAATGCAGACACCGTTGAAACTGGGGGAAGGTTATGACTACGGTCACCATATTTGTTGGAAGCAAAACCAGAACAATAAAGAATTTATAACCTGAGAACGTATAATGTAAATTCGGAAGTTTTATCGATATTTTTAAAAGTGAGAGCTACATAAAATGCATTCTATATAAAGTAGACCACAATTACAGAACAGAAGTGAAAAAGCAGGGACTTTCCCTTGGCAGTTTGTGGACAACTATTGTAAGTTCTTCTCGTATCTTTGAAATTTCTGATATATTCCTCGCATTGTTACTGTTTCCCCTTGTGGGTCCTAGGGCCTCTACTATGCCTACGCGCCATGGAGTGCGGTTTCTGGAAATGTGCCTCAGTTCTCCCCAACTTTTTCCCTTCTCAACTGTTCTGCGCCACGTACTCCTAGGACCACCACGCATCCTGCCGTCCTGAGTAAGCAGGTTCCATTGCATCACTTGGTTGACTATGGACCTGTCACCCTTTCGGAGAGTGTGATCAATCCACTGACACTTTCGTCGTCGTATGTTTGTGCCTATAGGTTCAGGGTCCGTTCTCTGATAAAGCTGTGCGTTAGAGATACGGCTTGACCAGAATATCCTTAAGATGTAGCATAGGCACCTATTGACAAACGTTTGCAGCTTCCTCGTGATAGTGGTGGTCACCCTCCAGGTACCACATCCATATAGTAGCACGGATTTAACGTTGGAACGGAACAGTCGTAGCTTGGTGTTTAATTGCATTACTTCGCCAAACTATGGCTAGCATCCCAAACGCAGATTTTGTTTTGCCTATGCGGTTGGCTATATCCAGTTCATTTCCGCCATCGGTTAAGAAAGACAAGGTATTGGGAACTCTCTACTCTCTCAACTGTCTATCCAGCAATACATCTATGAGTTGATGAGTTTGGTCTTAGGCTGATAATTTTTGTTTTTGCCAAGTTAGTTTTCAGCCCAACGACGTCTGCTTCCCTCTCCACATTTGTTGTCATTTGGTGAAGGTCCATTATTCTGTGAGACAGAAGGCATACATCGTAGGCGTAGTCAAGGTGTTTGAATTCAGATGTAAGAGTCCATCGAATTCCTTCGTTTTCTGTTAACAAGGCCGCATTCAGCACATCGCTAATCACCAATAGAAAAAGAATTATTGAAAGTATGCAGACTTGCCTCACCCCGCTTTGGACTTCGAATTCCTCAGACAGTCTTCCTCTGTGTAAGACGTGACATGTGGACCCATCATATGTAGCCTTGATAATTGCTATTAATTTATCAGGAATGCCTCTCCTTCGCAGGGCACGCCAGATAAATTCCCGATTGACACTATCAAACGCCTTTTCAAAATCGATGAACAGCAGGTGAAGTGGTGATCGGTACTCAACCCACTGCTCGATGATGATCCGCAAGGTGTTGATGTGATCGACACAGGAGGATCAAGAGCGGAAACCGGCTTGTTCGGCGTCGAGTGTGTCTTCGAGTTGTTCTTTGATTCGCTCCAGGATGATTTTAGCTATTATCGTGGCTACAGCAGGCAGCACGCAGATACCTCTCCAGTTTTCGCACTGTATGAGTGCAGACGAATTTCTACCGATTTTCCTTGCAGTATGCATCTTCTAGTTATTGGGATAGACATTGGAACTTTCTCTGCATTTAGTAATATTATACATCAAATTGATCCTAACCCACAATTTGAGAATGCAGGTAGGTCATGGTAGAGGTAAATCTGGATCTCAGAAGGAAAGATGCCATGTAGTTTTCGACACTTATAGGATCGGAACTCTATGTGGTCTAATTGATTTTAGAGCGGGGAGATTCTAACTATATGAGGGATCATGAGAAAGGAGGAAAAAGGACGCACATCTAGCGATTTTTCCAATTGCGTTCTCAAAGCAAATGTGCGTAAGGTAATGTATTCCTGATGTTACTATTATCCAAAGGTCTACGTAGATGTATAGGTAGGTATAATATTACCTTGGAAATTGGTGGAGCATTACTATTACAGTTACGCAAAACAATAGTTTTAACACTCGTATCTTAAAAGACGAATGTTCAGCTCTATAAAAGCAGAGCATGTGTTACACATTCGCAGCAAAAATGGACGTGGGAAAAGATATAAAGTATATTTTGACAGTTGTGTTAAGATGTTGAAATAGTCTGAAACATTCAGAATTTGCATTGAGAAGGCAGACTTCTTGTTTCTAGGCCAATAGTTCGTTAATTCGTGGAAATCATGAAGCATGGCCAAGCTTTTAACACTTCAATAGTGACTACTTGATGTTTATTAATTCACAGTAATAATGTTAGTTTCTTGTAAACCTTACCACTCTTATGTAACACGACTTCCCGATTTGGCAACTGGAGAAGTGACGATCAGTGTAGTCCAATTGTTAGTTCGTCAAGTACTTAACTCGACGTCTAGGTTCAAATTCTCGCCACACACTGAAAACAGAAAAAAAATATCTCTGACGATACCTACCATCTTTTCAGCAGACGATTGCACGCTTTCGAAAGTCAGAATGTCTTACTATAAAAAAGTCTCTAAATGTTCTCTTTCAGAGTAGACAGATGACCGTAGGAATGTGACCTCGTTGACGCTTATTCAGCATTGCAGGCTCATATACGTACACATACCATATACGTATGTAGCTAAATATTAGCTTTTACTAAATTTGAATACTTTTTCCGAAGGACGTTTATGACATTCTGACGTTGGTCCCTATTAGCCCCTCTATTTTTAGTAAATCGTACGCCACTGACAACAAGACTTTCATCAACATATCCAAGTATTTTCCCCTCTAACACATCAACAAGAATCCTGAACTGCCTGCGTAACGACCAGAACTGTTGGATACTCACTTGTTGAAATGTTGTTCACTTAGTATTGGTACTGTAGGAGAAAACGCACCCCCATTTCTCCTATTTTTCTCGAGACCTAATTTTTTTCGGATATTGCAACCTGTTGTCTTATGCCTACAACCCCCTCCGGTATGAC
Organism: Volucella zonaria; assembly: GCA_963966105.1. Classification (NCBI taxonomy): domain Eukaryota; kingdom Metazoa; phylum Arthropoda; class Insecta; order Diptera; family Syrphidae; genus Volucella; species Volucella zonaria. The sequence continues at coordinate 165,869,472 of OZ014532.1, forward strand.
CAATTCATGCAGTTACCATTCTTGACTACCCCCACAGGAGTGCTTACACAAGTTGGCTTGTTGAATGCGACACCATCAAAATAACAAGAGACGGACTAGGGGTAGAAGAAATGGATTTTCGTTTCCTTTCGGTTGTGTTTGAGTTTTTTTTTCTTTTTGATTTCTTTCGACTTTCGTATTTTTTGTTGACTTTGACACTCTACAAAGTTCCCCTTTCACATTTTGTTCTCTTCTACTATGTTCTTTTCTATTTTTTTTTTTTGCTCTGGTGTGTGTTTGTGTTTTTTTCTATTTTTTTCTAGTGATATTTCCGTTTTTGTCTTGGCAGGAGGAGCACCCATGTAGTTGTTGTTTTCTAATCTTTTATCATTCAAAGGAAGCGCAGACTTCTTTTAAAGGGCGACGACGATGACGAAGGCGTCTTTTCTCTCGACCCTTTGCCATGTGAGTTCCGTATCCTTGTTGTTGGTCTTTTTATTTTTGCTCGCTTCCTTGCTCAATCCTTTCGGGTGAATTGCTTAGAATGGGGTGTAAACTGGGGGATGATTACTTGATTAGACACTTTCTGAGTGGTGACATGCAGGATGGGGTGCCGCACACACACACTTATTTTACGAGTTTCATGTTGTCAGTGCGGGTGGTGAAGTTTGTCCTAGTTTATTTGCTGATTAGTGTGATCTTTCAACTTCTCTGTGAACTTCCGTTTGTGAATTGTGGGTGGTGGAGTGCTGAGAAGGATTATGGTGGATGCAATTGTCAAATGTCAAAAATGCGGTCCGGCAGCGGAAACATATGCCATCCATCAGATATGTGGAACAACAGTTTGCATAAAGTGCTTTGATTTGAGGCGATAAAATATCTTATGTTCAGCGTTTGAGTTTGAGTTTGTGTGAGAAAAGTTGTTGGTGCTGAAATAGAAAAGGGTGGAAGTTTTGACATGAATAGAAAGTTTAGTATAAGTGATAGAATGACAATTGACATGGACAATTGTCTGTTACCTATGTTTGTTTGACGCTTGAAAGCGATTGTAATTGTTGAGATTTAAACTGACATTTATGTTGGGTAGAATTCAGCATATAAAAGACCTTGTGGTTGGTATAAACGGGTACGAATTCCAAGTTAGGAAATTAACCGAAATAATGATTTCCTGTGATGGTGCGTTTTTAAACATTAAACGTGAGTTACGGAAACAAGAACTGAAATAGCATACACACATGTGTCAACAGGAAAGGAATAAAGTACTGATGGGAACTATATGTGTGTCTGTCATAGCCTGCCTCAAACTGGGCTGAGGAAGTATGAGGAATATAGTAAATAATACCTATATAGGTAACATCAAAGGCTACTTTGTAATCTAAACTCGACAAGCATACATAACTGGGTGGACTTCAGTTCGTTAGGTTTTTATTTATTTATTTTATTTTTTCTGTCGGAAAAGAGCACTCAGCCAAAAAACTAGACCATTGTACTCTTTATAAGTTCCAGTCTTACGAAGAAACATGAATAAGCGCGTCAGTGATAAGGTACCTCACCACGTCAGCGCCGATTACCTGCAGCCTGATGGGAGTTTAAGCCGGACATTCACAGAGATAGTGCTCTGAGGTGTCGTCATCACTTTTACAGCAAATATCGCAGGATGTTATGTCACTTACGCCAAGCGTATTTAAGTGCTTTACAAAAGTGTAGTCCCCCGTCGTGACACCAGTAATCAACCTGAAGTCTTTCCTGCTGAGGGACACCAGAAAGTCCGCTGACTTCCTAGGGACCTCCGGAAGAATTTTTTTGGTATGGCTGCATTTCGGGGAGCTATGCCATCTGCAGGTGTGCTCATTTGAGACCCAATTGTCAATGGAAACCTTAACCGAGGACGCAGTCAGACCCAATGTGGGTTCGGGTCCTGAAAAACTCCCCTCTGAACCTTGTCTGGCAAGTTCATTGGCGATTTCATTTCTTGCGATCCCATTGAGACCTGGGAGCCAGATAAGGGTCACCGAATTTAGCCTTCCGACTGCGTTCAGTGATCTCTTGCATTCCTGAACTAGGTTGGAAGTCGTAAGAAGAAACCTTTGTTAGCATATGTAAATTCCGGAATTTATTCAGAAAATTTTAAATACAAGTTTATTCATCTAAATCTATATTGTCCCCTTCAAAGTAATCCCCATCGACTGCAACACACTTATGCCAGCGCTTGATCCAATCCTCGTAACATTTTTTATATTCGGTTTTCGGTATGTCCATCAGTGCTTCCTGCGATTTTTCCATTACTTCCTCTCGGCTGCTGAAACGCGTTCCCCGTAGTGTTTTTTTAACTCCATTGAACAGAAAAAAGTCACAGGGAGCCAAATCATTTGAATTCGGAGGCTGTTGGATGGTACTCGTATTTGTTGCATTTTTCGTCAAAAAATTACGAATAATGATGGCAATGTCCGACGGTGCGTTATTATGGTGCAAAATCCACAAGTTTTCTGTCCACAATTCTGGTCTTTTTCGGCGAATTGCTTCACGCAAACGCCTCATAACGCCCATATAATACGAGTACTCTTTATTTACTGTCTGGCCTTCTGGCAAAAATTCATGATGAACTATACCGTCGTGATCCATGAAAACCGTGAGCATTGCCTTCTTTTTTGACTGAAAACGACGTGGTTTTTTTGGTCTGGGCTCATTTGATGAACGCCATTCACTTACCTGATGTCTGGATTGCGTGTTGTACTCATAAACCCACGTCTCGTCTCCAATAATGATCGTTTTGATGTAGCACCAACTTTGCAGCTACACGACGGAAACCCAAATCATTAACCAAAATGTCTTGGACGGATCCATAGGCATTGTTCAAGTCCTCCGCTATCTCTTTGATGGTTAATTTGCGGTTATGGACCAACATTTCTTGTACTTCATCAATGTTTTCGTCGGTTTTCGATGTCGATGTCGATGTCGATGTCGATGTCGATGTCGATGGTCTGCCACTGCGTTCATCATCTTCGATTGACTCACGACCACTTTTGAACCGCTCATGATACTGGTAAACGACCGTTTTCTTCAGAGAATCGTTGCCAAAACACTGTTCCAACATTTCCAACGTTGACGCACCATTGAATCTGTTTTTTACGCAAAATTGAATACAAGTTCGTCGTTGCAAATTGAAATCCATTTCTAAAATTGTAAAAAATCGCCAACACACACAGGGATAGATGTACTCTTGGCTACGTAACTTTTGCAAATGTTAAGCTATGGTGCTAAGATTTATAGAGAATGTCAACAACAGATTTACCAACTTAACAAACAAGCAGAACTCAAATCGGAACAATGGGAGCGCCACACGGTGGTATGGAGCGGGAACTTTTTGATCAAGGTGGTAGTTCACTGCCATCAGGATTGCGTAAATCTGCGTTTGGAAGACAGATGCGAGCTTTTCTAACGTGAAGTGAAATCTAACGTTGTTGTCCTCTAGAAAGACACCAGCGCCACATCCTATATTGGTTTTGGAGCCGCCCGTGAAGACCCGACTACATTCCTTTCCTGGATCAGATTCTGGCCGAAACTAGTTCCGGGCACAAGGAAAGTCGATTTCGTATTTTTTCCGCAACAGGAGTTGTGTGATTGCATCCGACGGCATGTCTATAAGTCCAAAGTCATAAGGCAGCCGTCGCGCAAGGTTATCAAAACTCCAGTGCGTGTTGTAACAAAAACCACTTCTGTTTAAACGGAAGATGACTTTGAGAGTGCATCCCATGATATGAATATCAAGCGGAGGGAGATTCATCAATGCATCTAAAGCGGAGCCAGGAGTGTTGGTGTAAGCCCACATGCATTGGTGTCCATCCGCTCAATGTGACCCAGCCACCTCAATCGTTGGACCTGCACTCTTCTGTCTAAGTCGATGTCGCTGTATAGCCCGTACAGTTTATCATTGTATTTCCTCCTCCATTCACTGTTTATGCAGACGGAACCGTAAATCACACGAAGAATTTTCTTTTCACAACAGCTAAGAGCATCATCATCCATTTTTGATAAAGTTCATGCCTCTGTATTATAGGACAGGATTGGGATTAGTATGGTCTTATATAGGGTCATTTTTGTTGTTCGAGAAAGGACTTTGCTAGTCAATTGCTTTCTTAGCCCAATGAAGCAACGGCTGGCAATAGCTATTCTGCGTTTTATCTCAGCGCTGGTGTCGATGTTTGAATTGATAACGGAGCCTAGATAGACAAAGTCTTTAACTATCTCAAAGTTATATCTGTGGAGGGTGACGTTCTATCCAAAATGTTGATGTTGGTCTTGCTCTCATCGACCGTTAAACCCATCTTAAACCCAAACCAATGAGTTTTGCACTATTCTTTCGAGAATAATGTTAAAGAAATCACAAGACAGCGCATCGCCTTATCTAAATTCTTTTTTGACGTCAAAGGTCTCGGTGAGCTCTTTACCGACCTTAATGGAGCAGCGTGTATTCTCCATTGTCATCCTGCATAAACGGACGAATTTGGCACGGATTTCAAAACTAGACATCCCTCTGTATAGATCGTCCAATGCAGTTGGTGACAAACGGCTTCAGGAGCTTACACAAAATGGCAGATAGTGTCTTGTAGGCCATGTTAAGATAACTGATGCCTTTGTAGTTGTCGCAGTTCAGAGGGTCTCCTTTCTTGAGGATGTTGAGGTTCCATTCATCGTGCATACTTTTGTCTGACCATATTTTACATATGAGTTGGTGTATGCTCCTTATCAAGTTATCGCTTGCCGCTTTGAAGAGCTCGGTAGTCAGGCCGTCCGCTCCAGCACCCTTATGGGACTTAAGCTTAGATACGGCCATCTTCACTTCATCCGGGTCGGGTGGACGGACTTATTGGTCTACATCTGCCTAACGGCGGTATTTGTTTGGTCATCGACGTTATACGGTCTACAGAAATGTTCTTTCCAAATCTTCAGCATCGACTGCGACTCTGCTTTTATGTTCCCTTGCTCGTCCCTACAGGTTTAGGTCGGGGCTTGTGCCTGTGGTACGTTTGGCACATGACACTTCCGAATCTTATTCCTGGATGCTCAATTTCCTAAATCGAGTGCTTCTCATCCTCCCTGGATGGGTCCTGAGAAGTCTGTTGTTCGTCTCCCCTTTTCTGCTCGTGAGCATCTCCAGTCGTCGTATACAGCGTCGCTTTATATGCCACTTGCTTAGCTGCATATGCTGGGTGGCCAAATGAAACCCACCACATCAGAGCAGGCATCACTGATACCATTTTAGCAATGTTTTCTTTGATCTTCATTACTGGATGCTGACGGCACAGGACGTCTTAGGAGATTAAGGGAGATTCTTGCGATTATAGCCGTCCGATGTCAAACTTCCTCCCAGTATTAGGTTGTCTTTTTGATGTTCGAGATATCCGCAAACATACCTTGGATACAACAAGGTAATGGTCCGATTCGATGTTGGCCACTTGGAACGAACTCGGACAAACATAATACTGGAATAGTCCCTTGCGTCGATCATAATATGGTCAATTTGGTTGACGGTTGATTGATGAGGAGTTCTGTAAGCCCCCTTATGAATATCGAGATGCGGGGACCTCGTGCTCCCTACAACAATGTTTCGCCCCACCGCAAAGTCGATTAGACTGAATACCTCCTTATCGGAGGTAGTGAGAAAACTACTACACAAAAATTAAAAATATCTTTGCAGTCTCCCGGTGCAAGCATATCAAAAAGTCAAGGAAAAAACACAAAATGCGAAGATTTTGTAAACGAAATCAGGCCATAATGATTCTATCACCGATAATTTAAACAGAAAGGTCTTTAGTAACAAAAACGCAATAACTGCTGGAGAATTGCTTAACATTACAAAATCGTCTACCTCTATAACAGCTGATGGCATCTCAACCATAATTCACAAAAAGATTGCTTGGAAGTTCCCCTCCATAAAATTTTAACACCAAAAATCTCACTAACCATAGAGCGATTTCTCTAGTACCTGTCTATTATCTGTCTAAAATTCTTGAGAAAAGCGATGAAGAGGAGCATTTTGGGGTTTGTGGACAAAAGCAATTTCGTTAGAACGCGCTTTTAAGTTTCTGCGGTGTAATTCATAATTATATTAACAATAAACAGTTTTTGTCTAGTCTCTTTATTGACTTAGCTTTTGATTTTGCTACATTCGTATACTATGCAGGAATGCGTGGTTTTGTTTATAACTGGATAGCTTCCTACTTAGCAAATTGAAAACAAAAAGTTAAAATAAATTTATAAATTGCAATTATAGCAATATATGTAATATATTTGTTGATGTACCACAAGATTCGGTCGTGTGCCCTTTACTTTTTCTAATTTTTATCTATTCTGTCTTTAAGCAGAATTTCGAAGGCAAGCCTACTGCTTTTGCCGACGATATAGTACTCTCATATGGAAGCAAACCTCCACTCAAACTAAATGCTGATACAAACGCCAACATGGATATCTTAAGACGTTGGTTTATTTCACATAAAGTGGTTTAGTGATGTACTTCAGCTTCAGGGTCTTCTATCTGGTATAATTGTAACATTTATTGTACATGGCATTCCTCAGACTGTTGTAAATTTCATTTAAGAAATATATACCTTTGTATATACTAATATATGTATATAATTGTGTATAATATCTGTGTGTATGTATTGTGTATGTAGGTTAGGTAGACTAAGGTTTATTTTAAGTTAGATATTAAGTTTTATAAAAAATTAAGTCCATATGCTAAGTTTTTGTTAACAATTTTTTCTTAGCCTTAAGTATAGAAAATAATTATTCCTAAGTAAAATGTAAATATAGTCGAAAGACATAGACATAAGAATTTAGAGTAGCCAATAAGTTAACATAAGATTGTTAAGTAATTTTAAGCTAGCATTTAAGCATTTTTTGTTAGTATGTAAGGGTTAATGATTAAGATAATAAAATGCATATAAAACTAACTAAACTAACTGTTGTAAATTTGACTTGATTGACTGACCTTGCTCAAAATATTGTCTTCAAATTGATTTCGCGCAATCCTTAGGTAGGTCTGAATATACAAATGCACTGAAAAAATATTTTCTCTTTTCTCCCAAGCAGTTTTTAAATACTTGACTCTTGGAGTGCTACGGACAACAGAAGTATCGTCTATTTGGCACGTGAACGATCGCCTCCTAACAAACCGCATCAATGCAAATTTTACAAACACCGGTCTGATTTTCACTCAACCCCGAAGAAATAGACGGTACCTGCAGCAAAACAACTCGTCGAGAGTAATTTATTTGCACTACCATGTGTAGCAAGGAGGGCGGAAGAACATCGGCCTCTCCGAAGAAAAGAGGAAGTGCATTAGAAGCGAGTGATCAAGGAAATGGAGAGGTGCGACCTTAAGAAGAACGTTCACAAGTTGTACCAAAAAGTCAACAAGACTCAAGCAGTAAAATCTGAGATGGGCGAAGAAATTAAGTAGCAGAGCCACAGTTGGTTCTGAGAGTATGAAAAAACCACTTCCACAGACTGTTTCCCGGCAGAAGCGACTCAAACTCCTATGTTAGACAAAGCGAACCCTTTGACTTAAAGTGATTTCATCTGAAGAAGAGTTGGGCTGATGAATAGAACCTCAAAATCGTTTGCTAGATTCCAAAGAAAGGAGTCCCTCTAAGCTGCAGTTAAGATGCTTCATCCTTTTTAACATCAAACATCTTGTCTGTCATCGCGTGGGAACTCGGTACGAACCCTGCGCCCTGTACGCATTAGGAGCACATGGAGTAGAAGGGACCAGTTTCATGTCTAAGTGCTAATATGCGAGTGAAAATTTTCAATGAAAATGAAATGAAAAAATAAAAAAAATATGAACACCCGGAACCATTCGTTGACGTTCTGAGGGACCTCTAATCACAGATCGATCTCAGGGCCACATATGATACTATGGAAACCATGCTTAGGTGGCATCCCTGCCAAACTCGTAAGTTTGTACAGAATGACAATCTAGCGATGCCGAACATTCCTTGCTCTGAAAAGATTGGAGACATGTGCTGTCATGCAACTCCTTTAAAACCATGCTTGAGACGAAAACTCTGGGAAACTCGCAAGCCAATACCAAGGGCACAACTTTTCAAAAGTCTATTCAACTACTTGCATAATACACATAGATTAAGCAATGACCTTGTGATAATTAAGGGTTATGACAACCTCGGGTCCGTTAGAAACGTATAGTAGTTTCTTTCGCCTAAGAAGGCAGTTCAATTTTGAACGACAATAAAGCAGAGGAAGTTTTCCAATTAGATGGCGCGTAAAAGTGGAAGGAGACCTTAACCATCCCAGAATACGCAACTTCTAGTAAAATCGATGATATAACGGTGCAATCCCACGATTTGGCACCTTATGGACACTTTCGGAGTGGAACAAGAGAATCAAAAAGTTGAACAATTCCAACAAAGCTGAATCGGTTGCTTTTTTAATAAGAGCTACACATCTCGATCGAACCAGGCTAACTAGCCTCTTCAAATCAAAATTTAAAATTGATGTCAGCAACTGCCGTAAGATCTCCACCAACACCCTCAAGGTAAGCATCCCGTTAAAATATGAATGGATGTTCATCAACCCTGGCTGGAATAACCATGGAAAGATTAAAATCAAATACATGAAACAGCAAACATCGCAAGGATACTACCATTAAGTCCAGTAATTCAAATCCCAATAAACCTAGAAAACAGAGCCATGTTAATTTGAAGTCTAACCCTATACCGAATCCTAACTCTCACAAAAAAAACCCAACGCTTAACAAACAAGCTCCTGATCCAAACTGGAGTTTTAAAGCTAGGATTTTCTTTCTTCACTCCTTCTTCACTTCATACTGCCAATCGCGTATACACAGAACGTTCTTCCACACCGTCCAACCCAATTCCCAAACGTGTATCTTTTAATCTTGATCCGCCTCTTAGACATTTGAAAAACCCAACAACATCTCCTCATTCCACTCAAACAAAAACGGCATATCCTAACTTTATTTGCACCCATATTTTAAATCCCTCCCCTTCTTCTAAGCTAGACTCCAACCCTAATACCACACCACCTTCTTTTTTAGACCCCATACTTCCTCCAAAGGTAAAGTTCACCAAGCGCCTTATCGATTCAGGGGAAGATGTATGTTCTCTCTCGATTAAGAGACCGCAGATTATAAGATAATGTTCGTTTGTATCTCGCCTACCTACATGATAAGCCAGACTGTCTGTCAGAAGACCTGCCCACTAATCATAATTATCTGCGGCAACTTTTAATACGTTTTCATGAGCAATTAGATATGACTCCTGATGATGTGGCTAATGATCGCTCTTCTTTTGCGTCTCATGTAAGTTCCAAATGCATACTACACCTGCAGAGAGCACGGTCTAGTTTCAAAAACTACCATCGCTCCCAACCCACCACTCAAATCTTTGCTGAAGCCTCGCAAATATCTGTCCCTGTATTATCAAAACGTAAGAGAATTACGAGCTAAACATTCTGCTAAAACAGATATCTTAATGCGCAGATTCTGCCCTACGACATTTTTGCCCTCACAGAAACCAATCTCACCCCTAATATTAAGAATAATGAATTATTTTCCCAAGACTTCGATTTACGCCTTGATTGGTCGGAAAATTTATATGGCCGTGGTGTACTGCTATCTATACACTCTCGTCTCGAGTCTAAACCCTTTAAAAAATCGTCCACTGCATTTTTTGAATTTGTTTGCGCTAAAATTCCTATTTGCAAACGTAATCTACTATATATACAGGGTGAATGACTCGAACTCCAACTTTTTAAAACGCTGTAATTTTTTTATTTTTCGATAAATTTTATTGTGCCAAAGCAAAAACTGGTGGAAAGTACATTAATTTTCAAATTGTATCAGTAGTTTTTAATATGTCTACCTTTGGCGCGAATAATGGCCTTGAGACGGCCGAAGAAATCATCGCACGCTGCACGCAAGTGGCTCTGCGGTGTTTTGGCCCGTTCCCGGTGAAGTGCTTGTTTGAGGTGGTCCAAACTTTGGTATTTTTTAGTGCCAACCTTCGCCTTCAAAATACCCCAGATAGAGAAATTCGACGGACTTGCATCCGGAGAATTTGCAATCCATTGTGTCGAAGAAATGAAGTGTGGAACATTGTCTTTTAACCAATCTTGGTTGACGCGCGCTTTGTGAGATGGTGCCGAGTCTTGTTGAAATGTCCACGGTCTCCGACCGAAATTATTGTTTGCCCAAGGCTTCAATACTGCCTCTAAGACAGTTTCACGGTATTAATTTTGAAACCACGGTCCAAAAATACGAGCAGAGAGCGACCATCGGCGGTTATGGCGGCCCAAACCATCACCATCGGTGCTGCCTGCTTTCTTGTGGTCGTCCGAAGGTGTAAATTTTCGAAGGATCTCTCTGGCAACTAAACTCGGTCATTTTGTTTGTTGACATATTGCTCGATAACAAATGGCGACTCATCGGTAAAAACCAAATTCGGCAACTCACCACTTTCGTGCAAACGTAGCAACTCCTTTGCTCTTTCGACTCTAACTTTTTTCTGTTGCTGTGTAAGATCGTGTGCTTTTAGGAACTTCAATGGCTTGAGCCCAAGCTCATTCTTCAGTATGTGTTGCATCCGTTCCAACGATATGTTAGCTCACGAGCCATTTTTCTTCCACTTCGACGCGGATTTCGCTCAATTCGAGCCGTCACTTTCTGCCGATGTTGCTATTTTTTTATGACCACCTCCATGGCGTTTTGCAACGCTGCCAGTATCACGGTAACGACCAATGGTTCGAGACGCAAATAATTTATTCACGTTGAGGTGCTGGAGGGCTCTAACGATAGCTACTTGGGGTTTTCCAGCCAAATATAAAGCAATCACACTATCACGTTTGAATTCCATCGCGGATAAAAATTTTTCAACACAACTGAGACGCAAATCGTTTAAAAGGCTTGTAAATAATAAAATTATCTGCTTTGTGTCAAAATTTGAGCTCACTGTCATGAACGATTTAGAAATTATAGCAGTCTGAAGTTGGTTGCAGTTCGAGTCATTCCGGGTGTATATATGAATTTTATTTACAATATCTACATCGTCTTTTTTAAATTATATTATAGGTAATGCTAGCAAAGTAAAAATGCCACAGAATGGAAAAGTCATATGTTATGTGACACGCCCTAGTCCTGGCGAAAATCTTAAGAAATCCAGTAATGAAAGTATCACATTATGCAAATTGGATAATGCCTTCTGGATTTCAAAAAAACAGTAAAGGAAACCGAAGGGTGCACACACCTACAGTCATGTTACTCGTTTTTACTACGCAGTCAATAAACTACGTACTTATCAACTTCCTATATTACAATTTCTTTCAGAACTCGTTGTCTAAAGAGCTGTTTACAAGTCTAAAAGTTGTATTTGTTCTTAGAGTTCGATATAAAATCTGCGGTAAACTTCTCCCGGCAATCCTCTGAAATTGCACCCAAGGACCATTACTGGAAAGAAGATGGTAGACGAACAGGAACCAATCTGCTGAGATGAAAGCATTCTAGACATTGGCTCCAAGTGTTCGTAATTCGTTTTGAGAAGATTGAGCCGGAAAAGTGGTACAGGCCTAAGATTGCGTGGATTGGTGTTAAAAGAAATGAGTTGAAGTAAAGAAGGACAATCGATATTACCAACTAAAATTTGGTGAATAAAGAGAATGTCGGCAACTTTTCGTCATATAAAAAGGTTGTAAATTTATAAGTTTCAGCCGGTCAGTATAAGGTGGTAAGTTTGGCTATCATCCCAGGGAAGACCACGTAAAGCAAATCATAAAAACCTGCGTTGAATAACTTCTATACGGTGGATGTGAGTTCTGTAGTAGGCTGACCAAACTTGGCCTGCATATTCAAGAAGAGTCCTAACAAAGTAATGTAAAGGGATTTGGTAACATAAGGATTGGAAAACTCCTTAGACTAGCGCTTGATGAAGCCAAGGGCAGAGTTGGCTTTTTTTATTATATTATCAATGTGAGAACGGAAATTGTATTCCTGATCATAGGTAACAGCTAAAATCACGCAACTTATTCACTAAGGTACAGGCAGATTAAAGATTAGATAGCATCGAGGTGAAGTAGGGGGACCCTTACGGGTATAAGTTATAGCCTGACACTTATTGACGTTAAGCTCAAGAAAATTCTTCTGACACCAAATACAAAATCTGTCAAGATCTTCCTGCAGTGGTAGGCTGTCTGAGGAAGAGGATATATATCTAAAGATTTTCATATCATCTGCGTAAACAGATATGTTTGAAATTTTAATGATGCGATCAACGGCATTAATAGTCAAAATAAATAATAAGGGATCAAGGTGGCTGCCTTGCGGAACACCAGAGGAGGCTTTAATTGGGTCTGAAACCATGGACCTACTAGAACATAGCAATGTCTTTCATTTAAATATGATTGAACTCATGTTATAAAGTTTATTTGGAAATCAAGAGCTTTTAATTTCAGAAGGATTATATCATGTGAAATCCTATCAAAGGCTTTGCTGAAATCGGTGGCAATCACATCAACTTCATTTCCAGATTCCAGTGCACATAAAGTGCTTGATACGAATTCCGTTAAGTTGGTGGTCGTAGATCTACCTTTGAGAAATCCGTGCTGGCTTTGGTAAACAATAGGTTTACAATGGAAAAGCATTATGCCATAAATAATGTTCTCGAAAAGCTTAGGTACGCAGGACAGCTTAACAATCGGTCGACAGTTGGAAATATCATCTTTTCGGCCTTTTTTATGTAGGAAAATATACATAGGTGGGAGATCATCAGGGCCAGCAGAATAATCATCTTTGAGGTTAATTATTTTATCTTTAACCTGCTGTTGTTGTGGGCAGCAATTTAAATAGGAAAAATAAGAGTGGTCTTGCTTTTAGGAATGGGTGGCGAACGCTAGGCTAAAAAAAATTTCAAAGAAATTTGCAATAATTTGGGGATCACCCAGTTTGGCGTAGTTAGCCCTATGAAAATTAAAACTGTAAGAATACTCATAGGAAACACGATTAAGACCATTGTCATACGCCAACCTCAGAAAAAGAGGAGGGTGGTAACTATCCAACTTAGAAAGAAGATGTCTACTTTCTAAAACGATGCAATTATCTGTATCAGTGACGAAGACTAGGTCGAGTTGTCTGTTAATGTTATTGGTGCATCCACTCAATTAATACAGACCAGAGTCAGTAAGGCAGTCAATGAAAAGATTTTCTTTATCAGGGGTGGGATTTGTTGCAGGAAAGTAGGACTGGTCAGTCTGAGCCCATAGAAGATTAGGTAGATTAAAATCACCTAAAAAATGCTGGGATCAGCAGCATTAAATTGAATTGGTTGAGAGGGGCGAATATAGCAGCAGCAAATACACCCTAAATGACTCGAACTGCAACCAACTTCAGACTGTAATAATTTCCAAACCGTTCATGACAGTGAGCTCAAATTTTGACACATGACAGATAATTTTATTATTTACAAGCCTTTTAAACAATTTGCGTCTCAATTTTTATCCGCGATGGAATTCAAACGTGATAGTGTGATTGCTTTATATTTGGCTGGAAAACCACAAGTAGCTATCGTTAGAGCCCTCCAGCACCTCAACGTGAATAAATCATTTGTGTCTCGAACCATAGGTCTTTACCGTGATACTAGCAATGTTGCAAAACGCCATGGAGGTGGTCATAAAAAAACAGCAACATCGGCAGAAATGGTTCGGAAAGTGAAGGCTCGAAGTGAGCGAAATCCGCGTCGAAGTGGAAGAATAATGGCTCATGAGCTCAACATATCGTTGGAACGGATGCAACACATACTGAAGAATGAGCTTGGGCTCAAGCCATTGAAGTTCCTAAAAGCACACGATCTTACACAGCAACAGAAAAAAGTTAGAGTCGAAAGAGCAAAGGAGTAGCTACGTTTGCACGAAAGTGGTGAGTTGCCGAATTTGGTTTTTACCGATGAGTCGCCATTTGTTATCGAGCAATATGTCAACAAACAAAATGACTGAGTTTAGTTGCCAGAGAGATCCTTCGAAAATTTACACCTTCGGACGACCACAAGAAAGCAGGCAGCACCGATGGTGATGGTTTGGGCCGCCATAACCGCCGATGGTCGCTCTCCGCTCGTATTTTTAGACCGTGGCTTCAAAATTAATACCGTGAAACTGTCTTAGAGGCAGTATTGAAGCCTTGGGCAAACAATAATTTCGGTCGGAGACCGTGGACATTTCAACAAGACTCGGCACCATCTCACAAAGCGCGCGTCAACCAAGATTGGTTAAAAGACAATATTCCACACTTCATTTCTTCGACACAATGGATTGCAAATTCTCCGGATGCAAATCCGTTGGATTTCTCTGTCTGGGGTATTTTTAAGGCGAAGGTTGGCACTAAAAAATACCAAAGTTTGGACCACCTCAAACAAGCTCTTCGCCGCGAATGGGCCAAAATACCGCAGAGCCTCTTGCGTGCAGCGTGCGATGCTTTCTTCGGCCGTCTCAAGGCCATTATTCGCGCCAAAGGTGGACATATTGAAAACTACTGATACCATTTGAAAATTGATGTATTTTCCAACATTTTTTGCTTTGGTGCAATAAAATTTATCAAAAAATAAAAAAATTATAGCATTTTAAAAAGTTGGAGTTCGAGTCATTCACCCTGTAGTTTCGTAAAATATTTGGAGGATACAATATCAGAACTTCTCATTCTATCAAAGTTAGTAAAGTCTGGAAGTAACCTAAGCCACTGCGAAAGTAAAAGTCTTGCTGCGAGAAATTGCCACTTACTTCAAGCTCAATTAAAATAAAGGGAGTGCAAAAAGTCTTTGTCGCTGGTAGTCATATAATTGTCGCAGGAAATTGTTTACCAGTAAGTATAGTAATCCTTCAATATGCAAAATGATTCAGTCTGTCATCGGTAGAACAAAGAAGCGTCAGAAACGAGTTGAACAGTGTAAACATCCCGCTTCTGTGATAGTTTGCTGGAAAGTTAACTATGAGAATCTACCAAACCGATCTTCTTGCATAAAAAAGTTACAAAATTTGTCTTTCAATAGTCTATGAAAGGGGCTGTGGGATACACTCAATCGTAACAGAGAATAAGACGATGACTTACCGGGGTAGTCCCAGAAGTACCCGACCTGACATATACTCGTATATGGCAGTTGTCGTTTAAAAAGAATGACAATCGTAGAAAGTACCAACCCTATAAAGCTTGCATTTGAAGTTTGACGACGCTATGTTCTTCTCTTCTCGTCGGCAGCCATTAATAGTGAACGCTCTCAATGAGTTTTCAAATATGGAAAAAATTGGTCATCGTTATGTGATACAATACTTTCATTTGAAAGGCCTCAATCCAAACAACTTCAAAATGGCACCGAAGTCTACTCTAGGGGAGTCTGCTCCTTCATTTACAACGATAAAATATTGGGTGGGAAAACTTAAGCGAGGTCGTACGACTTTCCGGGACAAACATCGCAATAATCGACGAAATGCGGTGAGCTCGCCAGAAATTGGAAAGTGCGTGAACTAGCAGATATGGTAGGCATTTCAAAAAACGTTGTACATCGCATGTTGACTGAAAAATTGGACATGAGAAAGCTGTGCGCAAGATGTGTGCCGCGATTACTCACAATGGAACAAAAACAGCGTCGTGAGGATGTTTCAATCGAGTGTTTGGCGAAATTTCACAGCAATAAAGCCGAGTTTTTGTGTCGATTCATAGCCATGGAAGAAACATATGTCTTTCACTTCGCACCCGAGACGAAGCAATAGTTAAGACATTGGACTCAAAGGGGACAATCGGCTCCAAAGAAGGCGAAGACAGTTCCACCTGCAGGCAATTTTATTGCGTCAGTTTTTTGGGATAATTCTAATTGATTATCTTCAAAAAGAAAAAACAATCAACGGCGTATATTATGCGAACAATTGCAGCATTTGAAAGATGAAATCAAGAAAACACGACCGCATTTGGCGAAGAAAAAAGTTTTGTTTCATCAAGACAATGCACCAGGTCATTCATCCGTCATAACGATGGCCAAAATCAATGCGTTAAAGTTCGAATTGCTTCCTCATGCACCGTTTTCGCCAGATTTAGCCCCTCGAATCTTTGTCCGAATTTGAAAAAAATGCCTCGGTGGTAAAAGATTTGCCAACAGTAAAGAGTTGGAGTCTGCGATTGACGGCTATTTTAAGGAGCTCGAGGATTCTCACTAGAAATAAACATATTTTTCCCCACACTTTTTTGTGTTTTCTTTGTGCTTCTGGGACTCCCTCGTATGTGCATAATTTGTGGGATGTCAAATATTGCTTTTATCAACAGCCTTTTTATTTACAACTTGTTTTGTATAAATTCAGTTTAGTTATAATTTTGTAAGGTGAAGACTTAAAGAAATGCTTGCTTTTTAGTTTGTAGAGCCCTGTTTTACTTGTAAATCTATAGGTCATTGGATATGTTTTAAGCCTACTTTTTAGAAACAACTTAAATTCAAATCGATTTCAAGAAATTATTGCCATGAACACATGATTGAATTTTAGCAACGTGGGTAATAGCTTCGCTATTTTTTCAGATCCCGAATCTGAGACTTTTTGCTGAAACCCTTTTGCAGATTCCGTCATTGTGTTTCGCCATTGTAGTCACCCTATTTTTACTTTTACAATCCCTTTTTCAAAGCTAAGTCTACTAAGAGTCGACGTTTAAAGCCATGATTACGTGCAAATCGGAAACGAATGTTTAGTGGCTGCCAACTTTATAAAGGAACAAGATCAACCTGGTAAGTGGCATGATAATCCGAAAGAAGCAAGGTGACTATCTGCTTTCTATTTTACGGTGCTCGTGAGAAATCGCTTTCTCGTTTTTCGGTGCAAAGCCTTGTCCGCTGTTTTGTCATTCATCGTTCTTCTCTAAGAGAAGGTTCCTTTCTAAACATTTTCCCTATATCGGATACAGATACAAATATATGTATGTACATTTGTATATGAATATTGCTACAGGAAGTTTTTCTTTTGCTTCAACAAAATTCTATCCAACCAAACCTCAAAGAGAAGACGAAGGAAAAGGCGGTTGCAACTTAGCCATTGTTATTGACTTGCGTTACTGTCATTTCCATCTGTAAGGAGCAAAGGTAACTAGTTGATGGTGATAAAAGCATCAAGCAAATAGAGAGCTGCATCTCCTCTAGAGTTTTAGATGCCGTAGTTTTATCGTGCGGATATGTATAACAAGAATTTGCAAGTGGGACTGCTTTTAATAATAATCACACCCCTCCGCTCAGAGCTCTTTCATTCGATTCAAGGATAAGCAAACGCTGCACCTCGTATTGAATACTCTAAATGAATCTCCTTCGCATTGGATGGATTGTCAGCATTGCAAGCAGACATACGAATAGAAGAAGTTCAGACCTTCAACATTGACTAGAGTGCATGTAGGTATATCATATCAGCATTCACGGGATGTGACATTCTCGAATGGAAGTCAGGATGCCTCTATAACATGTTCTGGATATGAAGAAGGTCTTCGTCTGCGTCTATGTCGCCATCAAAGTCGGTTTCAAATACACCGATTGTCGTGTGTTCTATTGATCCTTTTTTATCGAGCATGTCGTCATATCATCGTGATTTCCTGTTGTATGTCCCGGTGCCACTCTTTTCACCTAGAGATTGAATTCCTTTTTCTCTTACGAAACAGGACACTTGACATTCGATAGAAGGGGAAAGAACAAGGTAACATGCTGAGAGGAAGAAGGCACACTGTCATCGTTCTGTTTTTGTTTTTTTACGGCAACGATCGATTTTTATCGCAGCTATCCGATATAAATTGCACCCATGCACCCAACCACTTCTGGCAACGTACGAGTATGAGAGTGTGCATTTTTGTGGAGGCACCACAAGGAGACGAAACCGAGGTGCACTTGTGTCTATGCATTTTTAGCTGAGGTATTGAAGTTCCCGCTCCCTCGTCTCGTTTCTATAGCATATGTGCGGGAAGGATGGCGGTTCGGGTGCGACAATATTGTTTTTGATTTATGAAGCTATAAATTCATTTTTGTTTCCCTTTACAGGACACAAGGCAGTTCCTTTGCCATAGCGAGAGTTCACACGGTGTGTTTGTGTCGATATCCACGTAGCCGACAGTATCCTTACACACACGTATGGTCATTTCAGCTGTGTGGTACAGAATGGCTTTCGATATTTGATAAGTTTTCTAAGACTGCACTAGTGGTTTGGTGTTGGGTTGTTTTTCAAGTTGCTGCAATTCGATCCGGAAAAATGGACAGGATCATGGTTGTGGGAAATCCAAGTGGGTGCATGATTCAATGGGAGATAGTCGGGAGCCATTATCGCTGCAAGTGTGATTGCAGTAAATGCGATTAGGTGGGTCTTTATCAAATTTTGTTACCCATAATCTCGCTTGGTCATGTTCGA
This sequence comes from Volucella zonaria, assembly GCA_963966105.1. Classification (NCBI taxonomy): domain Eukaryota; kingdom Metazoa; phylum Arthropoda; class Insecta; order Diptera; family Syrphidae; genus Volucella; species Volucella zonaria. The sequence goes on from OZ014532.1 coordinate 165,887,886, forward strand.
TAAGAAAACGTTCTTCAACTTCAATTAATTGATGTTCACGTTATCTTAGTCACTTGCTGTGAATTGGCTCCAAATTAAAGCCCTGCCCATTTCCAGCATAAAATGAACAATTTAAGTACGAATATAATTCCGTTGAAAAATTCGATGTCTTTCAGATTCACTACGACGACGACGATGGCGAGATTAAATTCAAGAAAGAAGCAATCATTGATTTTCATGTTGCTACTAAATAGCCACCCCGTGGCGTATCGTGCGGATAACAGAGAGAGGAAAAAAGGGACGATTTTCTTTCGTATCCTATCCTGGGAAGAGGGAAATTTTATATAATTGAAGCGTTGACATCACACCGAAACGATTTGTGTTCTATCCAATTTGACACCCGAAAGTCAGCGGGTGGTCACTCATTAAGAACGGAAGCAGGCTATATCAGGATCTTGCAAATCCGGTTTTTTGAAAGCAATATTTTAGTTTGTTATGAAGGGATATCGTTATTTAATTGGGACAAGTTTGGTATCTAACAGAGGCGCCAGGGGAAAGACTGTATACATTTGGAAATATGGTATATGTGTGCTTTGTCAAGTGAACGCCTTATGCAGTTTAGATATTAGGTATTTTCTTGTTTAAAAAGAATTTAGAATGGTTTTCGGAGAAGTGAATGCAGTGATTTGGATAAAAACCGGTTTAATCTACACCGGTTTTTTCTTTTAGAGGGACGTGTGGCGCGTAAACTGAAGACATGCGTCATTTGTGTGAAGTTTTAATATTTTGCATTAGCCATTAAATATGTTGCAGTGTGTGGTAGGAATTGAACAAACAAATTTCGTCCTGTGGCCTTTTCCTGTAAACAGATCTTTTCATAAATTATAAAAAAGGTTCTGCGTACGAGATTCAAAATACATAAATATCGACTTGGGTGTTAGTAGCTCAGTATGAAATGGACATCATAAGAAGGGTTCTTTGCGCAAAAGCTTAAAAGGCAACAATTTTTAGATTGCGATTTAATTTAGACATTGAACTAAGTGCTAAGAACGTCTCGATTGAAAATAAGGTCAGCTGAATAAGCATTGAGGACAAATAAATGGATCTTAAAACACGAATTTGTACTCACAACAGCGAGTCTTCTCGGCTTTGGGTTCACGGTTATTAGTCACCGTCTAATTGAAATAGAGACAAATTTATAGTGAGATCTACGACATAAAGAGTTGAAAATGTTGAAAGTGACACAACTACGGCAAGGAGAAATAGGTCGGCTAAAGTCACACCAACTGAATAGTAGCCACAGTTGCCTACTTTTCGATTATCTCGACCTTTGCTTCTGGCAGTGCTTTTGTTGATGTTATTTCCGTGCACGATGTCCAGATGAAGCCATGATTAGTAAAGATCATAGTTCTAAGCGACGGAAATTGGCTAGGATTTACCACTGAAAAAAAAAAGTTGGGTTGTATTTTCTCCCGTGCGCATGGTCCAAGTTAAATTGACACCGCAACAAGAAAGGGTTGTATTTTGAAAAGACAGAACTTAACCAGGAAACGCAGATAGCCTTAAGCTTTGCTTATATAACAAAGACGCATTCCTCTTTACTTTGGTGGCAAATTAAATTGAACGACGTGAAGTTATTACAGAGCTGATATAAACTGTGGGAGCTACCTAGGCGGAGAAGACCGCGTCCTAGAAAATATAACCTTCAAAGTAAAGTGTTCTTTTGGTGACTTAGGCACTATGCGCTGTTCTCTCCGATGATCATCATTTTTGAGACCAATCAATTCGTGCCTATAAGGCTTTACGGCAATCGACGAAATAAGCAGATTGACCAAAAACGTAATAAATGGTGAATCTACCAGATCAAATCGTTAAAATATGAAATAGGACATTGATATATCGACTCGAAAGCAGGGGCTCTTTTTTTTCTGTTGGAACAGATCACTCGGACTTAGGACTAGTCCGTTGTACTTCTTATAAGTTCCTTTTAATGGAATCTTTCAGTCTTGCCAAGAAAGATGAGTAAGAACTTCAGTGATTAAGAGACTACTGTACCAGCATCCACCACGTCAACGCCGAGGTCGTGCAGTCTGATGCGAGCGTAAGCCGGACATTCAGAGTGGTAGTTCTCCGCGGTGTCGTCATCACTTTCACAGCAAGCATCGCAGGATATTGTGCCACTTATGCACAAAACACTTAAAGGCTTTGCAAAAAGCATGACGCTAGTAAGCAACCTGCACTCTTTGCTGTTGAGGGCAAAAGGAATGCCCCTGACTTCGTAGGGACGTCATGCCATCTGCAGTTGTGCTCATATGAAATCCAGCTGTCAATGAAAACAGAAATAACTTATTTTCGTGACAGTTTATTTCAGCAGACAACCGACGCATAGGATATACATATTTTGACGTATCATAGACGTGTGAATCCAGAGAAGGGTCCTCTCGGTGACAGACACCATGTCTCCACAGCTCCTTTGCACTTCTGGCAGTGACACCCAAATACTTAGCTTGTTTGGAGAATTGGATGGTTATGTCTTTAAGCACTAGATGAGTCAGACTAGACAGCTTCCTCCTTTTCGTAAAGGGAAAAACTCTAGTTTTGAGATGATCAACTGAAAGTCCATTTCGTCGATCACGTCTAGGGCTGTCGCTAGATATGCTACATCATCTGAGTATGCTTATGCAAAGACGTAAGAACTATTGAGCTCGTTGAGCAGTGAGTCGACCAATATGCACCATAGCAGAGAAGACAGAATGCCACCTTCCGGGCAAACTCTGTCTACGTCCGCCATCATATATTGATACCACAGCCAGCATCCGCAATCGGCATCCTATCCACCAGCATTGCTTTTACCCACAAAACTAGTGATTCGCACACGGCGTTTTGTCTGGCCAAGTTACACATGACGACAAGCCTTCTCAACGTCGATGAAAATGCCCAGCGCATATCTTTCTTGACGAATGCGACGTCAACTCTGCCTACCAGATTTGGAAATGCACTTTCGCTAGATCTTTTGCATTGATAAGCGCGTTTGATCGCAGACAGAAGATGCATTCTCTCCATGCTCTTCAACATGAAGAAAGCTAGACTTATTGTATGTATATAGTGTAGTTCTCTTTTCTTTTCAATTTTCGGTATAAATCTACACCCACTGTTCGCTAAGGTTTCGGTATGTATGCCAGTGCCAGGCTAGCAGTGAAGATTCTCTTCAGAGTAATGGACTCTTAGTCTTATATAGAGAATTCACTCACAACCCTATTATTTTCATCGGTTAATAGGTGAAATGCGATTAAATGTTAAGAATGCCTATCAGACAATGTGGGAAGTTCTTACATATCTTGTTACTTACTAGCCAAGTGCTTCAGATGCAGACCCATATGTCCAATTCTCTTTTTAATGTGCCCAAGGTAGATTATGCTTGTCAACGCAGAAAATCTTGCTAACTGATCTTCAAAATCCAGTTGATACAGAATATAGTACAACTTCATGAAAACGCTACTTTGGGCGGCATGTGAAGCAACTTCCAAGAAAAATGTAATACAGTGCAAAATATCTCCTCGACGTTTCAGAAGGACGGCCCTACATAAGTAAAGAAATGTTGTGGTGACATTACGAGACGAAAATAATTGTAAGAAACCGATTTAGACTACGAAATTTGCAAGGAAAAAGCGATTAAGCGGTACTTTGAGCACATGCAGTAGCAATGTAGTCATTGTATCGGGAGTAAAAAGAAGTGCCATCACAATTCATTAGTACTGGCAAATACGCTTATACCTGCAAGAGTGCGGCAAAACGAAGAAAAAGTGGTCAGCCTAGAAAGATAGCCGACAAAAGTCAAAATAGTTAAAATGAGGATGCTCACCCTAGACCACAAGTATTTAGAAAAAAAACTTTTCTTGACAAAAGAACCTTTATCGGATTATTCAATAATAATGAGTCCTAATAAGTTTCACTTCATTTTGCTTTTTCGTTTTATCAGAGTTCGGAATCACCGCCCTACCCATAAGAAATTTCTCGTCAAAAACTCGTAAGAGATTTAACCGGCGAAATACTACTCGTAGATGGAGTGAAAAGTGCCAGAATGCGCTGCTACTGCAAAAAAGGTTATGGTGCCTTGAAGCCCGTTCATATTTAGGCAGACATGCCAAATTTCAGTGCGATACTGTCTTTAGTTTTGTTTTGACAGCTAATTGTTGTTGACGCGTTTGGCATCATGTTGAGTATGGACAAAAACGATTTTCGTTCTCTCATAAAACATTATTTTTTGAGAGGCAAAACGGCGAAGGAAACAAAAGAAAAGTTGGATAAATATTAAGGGGCTAATTCTCCGTCAAATTACACCGTCAAATATTGGTTTCGAGAGTTTCGTGGTGGCCGCAACTCCACTCCCTACCAGGACCGCAGTTGCAGGCCCTCCGATGCGGTTACAGAGGACAATGTCAAAAAAATACATGAAATGGTGTTGGCTGACCGGAAAGCGCAGGTGCGCGAGCTAGCAGATACCACAAAGATTAGTACTGAGCGCACACGCCATATATTTTGGGCAATATTCTGCATATGAAAAAGTTATCCTGCCGCTGGGTGCCGCGAATGACCAAAAACACGAACGCGAGAGCACTTAGAAAGAGTATTTGGACTTGCTGGTGCGGAATCGGGCGGACTTTTGGGGTCGATTGGTAACTGGATTTGGATCCCTCGGACTATTACCTCTTCCAAAACCTTAAAAGATGGCTCATCAATAAAAAATTCAGCTCACGCGAGGAAATCATGGACGCCATGGAGGAGTATTTTGCAGACCTTTCGGAAAATTACTTTTCGGACGAGATCCAGAAGTTGGAAAATCGCTATAAAAAAATATTTAAAAAAAAAAAGTGTTTAATTTCCAATGAGGTCACTTTTCACTCCATCTAGTATATTGAAGATGAATAGTGAATCGCATTTAGTCTGGCGGCTGTCGCGCACGAAGAGGAACCGCAAATTGTATGGAAGCCGTAGTCATCTGTCGGATGACACATCCTCTGAAGTTTAGACAGCAATCGGAAATCATAAGTTTAAATGGTTCGCCATTGTGTTCAATAAAATTATGAGAGGCGATCAGAAGGTGAGCTTTCTTGTCCCAAAGGAGACATGAGCGCATTGTAGACAGTCGATATGGCTTTGTGGAATACAAGTCGCCATATGACAAGATTCAAAGTTTACGCGGCGGAAAAAGCGTTCGATAGATTTTCCAGAGGTCTTATGCGAACAGTTTGGGGTGGCTTAAGTGGCACGTAGTCCCCGCAGCATATTGTGACAGAAAAATGGTTCGCAATCTTATAGGTTTGCATTGTAGACGATTTTCTCAAGCACGGCTTTAACATGTTTGTCGCAGTGTTGGGCAATATACTAAGTATACATCGTATAAATGCCGAATGACAGTGACTGAAATGAAAATGTTACGAATGCTAGCAGCGGTAACAAAACTTGATCTAATGAGAAATGCGCGGATTGTCAGCAATAGTTGAAAAACTTCAGGCTGATCAAAACATCTGATTTTGTCATCTTCAACGAAGATTGTCGAAAAATCTCATCCCACAACAATAGAAACTCAAGTTTCGGACAAAGTTCGAGTGACAGAAAGGAAAATAATTGCATTATTCAGGTGCAAAAACATCAGCAAATTCTTGGCCTTAATAATGATGTGATCTAAAACAGAGTGCAAATGATCCACAGATTTAGGCAACCCCACAAAAGGTACAGTAGCTATGCAGATACGTGGGAGATATGTGTAGCGTTAGATGTTACATAATTAGCACAAGCGTTAATAAAGAAGTAGAAGGAGCATCTTTTGGGGAGATGTGTAACTTTAACAGATAAGATAGTAAGCTAATGAATAGAACTTTGGTTTCGGATCATATGTAATGACGTCGGTGAATACTGTTTCCAATACTACGGCATATGCTTGTAGACGCTCAGCTTGGCGCGTCTTCGGCATGTGCAGATGAATTATCGGTGCCTTTTTTTCAGATCATATCTATCGATTTCTGGTCTTAAACGTTGTCAAACGAATACATACTCGTATTCGCCTTCTCATTTCGCAAACTTGCATCTGTTATCCAAGTGAAAACGCATCCATTCCGAATGGATTGACATTCTTGTGAAGGACAGTTCGAATGGGTGAAGTATTCAAGTTTTAAGTCATGCACCAAATTTTTGTTGACCCTTTAGCCACTTCAAAATTAGTTAAAGAACTGAAGACATCTGTTAATGTGGTACATTATGAAGGCCAAATTTAGGAACTCTTTTCATCTGAACCCTCAAAATTCTTACTCTGGTGAAATTTTTACCAAGGCATAGGGTAGGGCTTTTTACACCTCGCTTAAGACTTTGTAAGCACAACTAAGCATCACTCTTCTGTTTGTAGACATAAGACATACGTGTCTTCCGACGATTCTCAAAGATAAACGGCATTCTTGCTGTTCCTCAGCAGACTACTCCTGAAGCAATAGTCTTTTCATAAACACTACAATATGTAGGGCAAAAGTGACGCCACCTCTTGTGAAGTTTGCCGTCATTGTGACGACTACACTGCACCGCACATCAGATGCTTCCCATGCATTTAGTGCGTGAATGAGGACTATACGGTACTAGTACCCACCACTTTGTTTAAATCCTGTTTTAATAGCTAATGCATCGGTGGGATAGTAGGCAATCTAAAGAGGTCAGTGAACTTTTCCCATAACCAATAATTAGACTCAGTGTTAACTGAGTTTCTTCAAAATTGAAGAAAAAATGAAAAGTACAATATGAATTTAGAATTCCTAGATTTTTAACAATTTCTGCTATAGTAGGCGTGTTTTATTCAAAAGTGCTTAGCCACTTTTCCCCACGAAACAAAAACAAAATCAAAAGTGGGAATAATTTAGTTCACTTTCAGAAGTGAGGATAGATTTACGAAAGATTTGAATTATAGATGTCGCAAAATACAACTAGAGGGCATTTATTCGTTTCCAGATGGTTGGCAACATCCCGTTTCTCTCTATTCTGAGATGTGTTCGTGGATTAACTTATGTTTTGAAAGAGCAAATGAATAATGAACGTTCTTTTGGGCTTTTTACACTTGGAAAAAATAGTTATTTTTCTTCTATCCAAAAAGCAACTTGAACCTTTTTTAAAATTAGTGTGTGCGAAGGTGCTTATTTGCTTTCAAAACTACGTTCAGTTTATCGGAGAAAATATTATGGAAAAAGCAACAAATGTTTGTGAAAATGCAACTAAATGCTTTTGCTTTTAATTTCTATTGGGTTAACTGGGTTGGGTTAATTTAATTAATTTCCTTATGGCTTAAAATTTAATCTTTAAAACTAAAATCTTCATATAAAACTGAAACAAATGCACTAAATGAAATTTAAAGTACGATTGAATTCGCCCAATGGAAAGCCACTCAAAGCAACTTTGAAACCAACACTGCGAACATAGCCGCGAGATTTATTGTTAAACTGAAATCGAGTCTGCCAACTTTGAAATTATATGTAAAAGTGAGTATAGAAGTGAGTTGGAGCGTTTTTCGGAAAAGTGGATACGCACTTTTGAATAAAATACGCCTAGTGTAAAATTTTGATTTGCTGTGTCGCAAAGTCGTACTGTTGGTTGTTTGCGAAAAGTTTTCGGCGTTCACACAACATTGCAGATAAGATATTGTTTGTTAGAGTTCTGACCTAGTAGGCAAATAAGGTTGATCCTCGTCTGTCAATAAACTCTTCAAAACTTGCTTTTCGCACTACGTTTTCATTATTCTTCCTGTTCGGCAGCAGATTGTTATTTTCCGATTGCTGAAAGAACTTTTTATTACAATTTCTTTTACTTAAATTCTAATTATGTGGTATACCCTTGATTGGTCTTTGTCTTTGTCTTCAAAGTGATCCCAGTTTTTAACAATCGCACATACTTCCGAGTTCAACTCTTTTAGTTAAAATGTCTATGTATATTTGTTTGGAAGACAGGTTAATATCCCGAAATCATAACCGAAAATAAAAATCTAATAAACCTGTCTATATCGACCCTCCGTACATTTCAATAATGCTCCCGTGACTATGACGAGTACGTGTCCTTATAACCACTTCCTACGGCTTACCCCGACAAAGGTGTTCTTTGGGATTTCTTTTTTCCTTTGTTCTTTTTTTTATTCCTTACCAGAAAACCAAATCAAAATGTCCGGAAGAAAATACATATAATCGCTTGCAGAGAAGAAAAAAAAGTGGAGGGAAATTTGGACCGAATCAATACAAATCCATTTATCCTTTCTTTCCTCGTTTTATGCATAATGCACAGTGATACGACATGTGTGTGGGCAGAGGGTACTATACTCCTAGTCCGTAGTCCTGTCTCTAGTCGTGTCCCTCAGCTTTCATGGCATGTGAGTGGCGATTACATTTTTGCATTTCATTCTCAAAGTGAAACGACTCATCTTTCGTTTCTTCACACACTACAAACTGGGTGTAGTCGGAGTCATGTGCTTCTTCTCTCATCCCCAAAAAGTCCGTCCATTTTTGTGACTTTCTTCAAGACCATGTCTTGCTATACTTGAAGTGGATACTTCTTCTGTGTACCTTTAAAGTCGATTATCCATTCCATTTCAATCTGAACTATTGCTCTATATGGGCGAGTTAAAAAGGATAATACACATAAGATGTGTAGAGACTGGTGTTGTTGCTGCGGACTGTGGATGTGGAGTCCGTTGAATTGCATGGATTCGGAATTCTGTCGGGTATTCGTTCTGCACAGTAGTGCATAAAATTCTTCATGAATAATTTTAGTCTCAACCGAAGATACAGTGTCAACAGATAGTGTGTTAAGGATATTGTGTAATATGTAGAATCTTGGCGTACTGGGGCATGCATAGTTCGACTACGACGACGAGTATCTTGTTATAGGATTCACAGAGAAAAATGAATCTTTTTTCGGGTTATAGTTTCCTATACATCCGAATGGGATGCTGACATTTTGAGTGATTTTTTTTCCTCTGAGAAAATGTATATGTAAGAAAGAAAGTACTTCAACAAGTCTCTTTAAAATGTAGCAGACATATTTCTCCAGGACTTTGAAAAAAACTTCAAAAGTTTGCTTTGATTTGCTACCTTCCATTTAACCAAAGGAGTGCTGTAACTGATTTGAAATCTGTTTAGGAATCATGCAAACGATTATTTCCACTTCAGTTTGGAAAATGGTTGAAGTAACCAATTCGTAACTTGGTATATGTATACTGAACGAAGGTACATAGTGCTTTTTCATTTTGTAGGTAAAATAAGATTGCGTGCGAATATCTTAATTACTTTGTTCCGGACAGTCAACATTGACTTGGATTACTACCTTGTTGCAGCGAAGTTACCAAAGCGGATTTACCAAACACCACAACAAAAAAAACTACATTGAGAAGATACAAGCTATGATCACTAGAGATCGCCAGAATTTTTGCCGAACGTGTATCACGAAATATATCAACAACTCCTAAGCCGCCAGAATGGTGTGCCGAAGACCAGTGGCAGTGCCATCAGAAACGCCGCAACTGATGTACTGGGTTTCACCCTGGTTAGATGAAGAATGCCGGAGAGCACATGTAGAGTAACAGTCGGCGTTGAGAATATAAAAAAAATTTCTTCTGCGGACTGCATAACGGCGACGAAGATCCCTCTCAGGCAGAAGACCTCGTCGTTACGCAGAATAGATCATTCAACTTAGACGAACATAGCCAAAACTTCTGTTCAGCCGACCAAAACCAGGTAATGATAGGCATTCTCGTAAGCTTAAATCCAACAAAACCGCTCCATGCGAAAACATACCCCGCCGAGATATTTAAATCGGCTGGAATTGAGTTTGTAGAGAGCATACAACAACTCATATCTCAAATCCGATCAAAAAAGTGTATACCTGATGAGTGAAATATTAGTATCATTTGCTCGACCCATAAAAAAGGAGACCCCTCAACTGTGCAAACTGTAGCGGTATAAGTTTCCTCAACATCGCATACAAGATCTTTTCTGCGATATTGTGTCAACAACCTGATTGGCCCCAGTTAAAAGCTAGGAAAGCTCACAATCATCCAAATTTTTGCACTCCTGCAATTCTGGAAGTCCAAATCGATAACCACCATCATTTCATCGGATGTTAATCCGTATATGACAGCATTTATAGAAACGAGCTATAGATGGAGATGGAGAATGTTGGCTGCTCCATCGTTAACAACTAAACCCAGGCCCTTGATGCCAGAATAGGTTTTGGACAAGTTGACGAGACTGCTTTGATTTCATACTTAAAAGAATGAGGAACTTACAAGTGAACACTTTCAAAAGTTTGTCCAACTACTAGCATATCGTTAGTATTGAAACGGAAACTGCAAATGAGGACAAAGTTGTAAATGAGGGCAAAACTAAGTATAATATAATATGCTGTCCACAAAAAGGGACACACAACATCGAGGAATTGGACAGAACGTTAAAGTCGACAGCTATAACTCTGAGGAAGTAAGGCTCTGCTATCAATTCTGCTATATAAAGACTAACTCTTACCTGTCGCTGTTGCCTTGGGCTCATAAGCTAATTGAGCAGTAAGGCACTATTCCGAACAACTAACCTATAAAGTGTGACCAGATAAGAACGATAGAAAAAAAATTTAAATAAAACAACAACGGTGTGGATGTAAAATTGATTCTGGCTACGAAGCTAGCACATCATTCAAATGGCGGCCTCGGCTTCGCTGGCAGTGCTTCATGCGGCCGGTTTTCGATGATTTGGTCCAATATGTGCAGCTATTCCGGCATTGCGTATCGAATGCTGGCCTCAAGCTCGTTGAAATTGGTTGGCTTTGTAGCGTAAACTAGGGACTTGACGTAGGCCCAGAGAAAATAATCGAGTGGAGTCAAATTGCATTACCGCGGCGGCCAATTGATGGCCACTCGTCGTGGGATGACCCAGCCACTAAATTTCTCCTTCACAATTTCGAGAGTTGCGTCGGTTGTATAGCATATAGCGATGTCTTGTTAGAACCACTGCTCGGATATATCGATGTTGTCGAGTTCTGACCACAGAAAGCCGGTTAACATTGCTCTATACCTGAGACCATTGACCATAACGGTGTCAACCTTCTCATTTCGGTCCGATGATGTTGCCATGTCATAAGCCGCACCAAACAATTAATCTTTGTGGATGTATTAATGCTTGGCCGAACCCTTGTGGATTATGTTCACTCCAATAAGGAAAATTTTGCTTGTTGACATAGCCACTGAGCTTAAAATGGGACTCATCCGGATCTCCAGCCAACATTTCCAGTGCGCAAATATGAACTCACGGCGTTGTCTATGGCCGACCGGCTTCAATTCTCGCGTCAGCACAATCTTATACGTAAGTAGGCCCAAATCCAACCGCAAAATAACCCGGGTTGACTCTCTGGCGATGAGCAATTCAGCTAATCGACGCCGAATGGACATTTCTGGGTCTACTTCGATTTTGGCCGCTATGTGTTCTTCATTTCGCACCAATCTCTGTCTGATTGGCGGATTAAGATCCAAAAGAGTGAGTGTGCTCGCGTTCAAAATTTTTGACGGTGCGACGGATTACCTGCACACTGAAGCCATGATTACAATCGACCTCACGACGAAATTCATAATGTTTTTTAATAATTTCTGCACGTTCGGCAAGCGTAAAACAACGCATGATGTAATGGCAAACCTTACTGAATATTTTGACAGGCAGATGTCATTGGTAACTTTAACAGCTGTTGAAACATAACAATTGGAAAAACTATTGTTGCTATCTGGTCAGTCTACATATACGGCAATATCGCTCTATTCATAAAACTGAGAGTCAGTCGGCTAAGATGGCTGGGACATCTAGAGCGAATGGACAGCAATACTGCGGCCCATATAGTCCTTGAACCTAACACAGAGGTACATTTCAGTAGACGAAGACCTCGTCTTAGGTGGCGCGCATAAGTGGAAAGGCGTCTAGAGGCAACAGACTTTCACTTCTGCTTTTGCACCACCTGCTTTCTCCGTGTTCGGGGCCGCTGCATTCGTGTATGTCCTCTTGTCATCTTGGCCGATCATGTTAACAGAGTGACGCAAGAAGACTGAAGTCGATATTTCAAGGGCTAATCTTGAAAACGCTAGTCGGAGTTTTAAGTTGATTTGTGACTATGTACATACAAGACCTGGGTTCATCATTTCGATCCCAGGAGGATGGTTGAAAAGCAATCGTCTTCAATGGCCCCGAAGAAATTGATGATCACAAGCTCGACCGGTATTTTGCTATCCTGGATTTTTTAACAATGCATTTGGAATGACTAATGGAATTTAAGAAGCAAATTCAGATTTTGTATTTTGAACTTGCTGGATATATCCGCAGATACATATAACTTTCAGTTTCTGTCAATACTTCTGTGTAACTCTATACAAATTTTTGTGTATTCATCGAATTTCACTACCGGCATCCTGTATAGCATCCGAAATCCTCTTCACTTGAATTAGGGTTGCCTTATATTAACCAAAACAGAAAGTACAACGGATACACGCATGCATGCATCCCCATTCATTCATGTGATTACCTTTTCAACCCTTTCGAACGGCTATCAACTGAGAGCACAGTTGCATTATTCACATTAGCCAGCATTGAAATATCACGACAGAAGTTGGCTACCAGATCGAGGCCTATTTAAGTAATTGCACTCCCAAATTGACATTCTCCTGTTGTGGCAATGTCTATGCCTATGTATCTATTGTGCATACAAATGCACTCAGATACTAACTATGGTGTCGTTTTATACATCATCCTCTCGAAAATGGTTGCACTATATTCGTAACTGGCTTCGGCAGCAGTATGGTCTACTTAATGATATTAATGCTATTAAAGCATTGTTGTTTTTGGTATAATTCACGATACGCAATAGGGCCGAAGTGGATTTCAAGCCAATAGAATCGGCAGCTCCTATTATGCCAGCTAATTCTATTACGGACGTAATTAAAGGATAATAATTACGTTTATGATTTTACCGAAACCTGAGTAGATTAGAAGATGAGAGAAGTTTGCCAGTAGGACAAAATGCTCGTATTTGTAAAAGGTAAAGTAGAAAGTTACCTTCAAAGTTACTGTAGCACTTTGCCTATCGAAAAGTTTTTGAACTTCCAAAACAGCTACGCCACCACCTTCATCACCAACGCAACACTACATTTCCGTCATACCCTCAATAAATTGACAATTTTATTGAATTTACATTCGAGTGTTATGCATCCTGTCGGCTAAACCTCAAACCACCATAGCAGCAGTGCGGCGCTTAGAGATATAGGGATATGGCGGGAGCTGGTGAGTCCTGTCACTGAACGAGTTTTAATCTGATTACGATTTACTGTGATTCGGATCTGATTGACATATTAGTCGGTTAATTAATTGATTTAAGGCCCACAGATGATGGAGCTATGAATTTTCATGGAAACAAGTGTCCACCCTCGACCACAAATCATTGAGTTTGCCTATGTATTGGACTGATGCAATAGAATAGAACATTGGAAACAGTTCCGTTTTTTTTTTTTCATTTTTGATATATGCATGTAGGTATAGTAGTTAAATTTTCTTTCAGCTTTAAGTGTGATATGTAAATACATGCGAGGATTAACTTTGAATTTAATGCGTTTTATGCTAATGTCTTTCGCAATCTGAACTAAAATAATATTAATCGGCAAAGCTAATTATTAAGCCGATATTTTATGGTTGACTTTGAGGGGTACGGATGTTGACTGGAGGTGGATTAGGATTTCTATTAAATTACAATATCGGATTGAATTTCAACTGTAGTTTTTAGCTCGAAATCAGCATTGATGAGCTCTTTATGTTGAGTAACACAATTTCATTTACTTTACTTGCGAATGTGCCATATTTTCGAGTATATAAAGGCGTCAACTGATTTTGTATTCATTGGTTTCACTGTCCTAACCATCTCAGCCATTGTAAACTTATAGTTTTGACTATTTGATGTTTCAATTTACTCGTAAACGGAACCACATTACACAACGAAATTTTCTGTTAGAGAAGTTTAAACTCTAACCCAAAATGCTTTTTTCAGTTTATCATTATGAAAGGAAAAGCGGAAAACTACCTTTCGAAATTAAAACTCGGCAGTACATCTTCTGAGAATTCCCAAATAATCGCGGAGCTATTTGCTCAATTCTTTATCCAGTCATTTGCTAACCAACTTGGGTAGTTGTCCACAAACATCATTTGTTTCGGTGGATACTACGCCACTACGTGTGGATTACTAGTCCCATACTCTTTGTTAAAAAGCCTTTAACCGGTGATATCGATTCTCCAACTCTATTGCAACTTATCTCTTTGAATGTGAACCCACGAAACCTTACAGTAGTTCGTCTCTTCCGCAAAACACCTCAATGAACGAATTATGGATATCATAAGCCCAGAATGCTGCACAAAGTCAACTCTATCTATGATCTCCACTTTAGTAGACTCTCCTTCATTGCTGTTGTCCGGGTTCACCCCGGCCCTAATATTCGCATGCACCTGAAATATCAGCACACTTTCCACTGATAATGACAGCAAAGATTTTTAAAGATTGTTAATTTTTTGGTAATTAGTTTTACTGCGATCTTCCATTCCGAGGTAAATAGAGGTTTATTAGGAATCTTCTCTAGCCAAATTGGCCTGATGTCGCTTTGTGAAAGTGACATAAAGCCAAATGGTAGAATTTGATCTTATGTCACTTTAAAACAAAGTGTGTGTGAGATATCATCGAAATTTGTTTGAAAGGCCTATCGATGCCATTATGTGTGGAATATAATATCGCTCAAATGTCCGCCGCGGCTTCTCTGGGTGCGTGCATCCGAAATGTTTAATTTTCCAGGACTCGGGCTAAATTTGACCGATGGCATGGGTCATGTTGACTTTGAAGGCCGCTGTGATTTGTGGCTTATTCGCATAGACCTGCGGCTTCAGAAAACCTCATAAGAAACAATTTAACGGGGTAAAATCTCACATCACCTCCATGTGATGCCCTCGAATTGCTCGAGCAGAATTTCCAATGCGCTGAAGATGATTTTTTTATGAAAATTAGGGTCAGTTTCCAACTGCTCTAAAGCCCATTCAGCGAACACACGTCGTTTGCCTTTAACGCCTTGGTCAGTTGAATTTTGTACAGGTGCAGGCCTAAGTCACGACACAAAATTCGTCAAGTTGTGGTCTGCGAAAGGCTGAGTTCTTGTGAGCTACGCGAAATCGACTGCCTCGGATTCTTCTACACACTCTCATGGAGAGCGGAGATGTTTTCGGCAGATCTTGCATTTCGTCGACTTACGGCTGTTGGTTTATCGTTTAGTGATCCAGTGGACTCAAATTTATCCACCACACTGCGAATAGTCCTCTCGGTAGGACGATTATGGCGACTGTTGGAGAAGATAGAGCTGGTATAATTTTTTTTAAATTATAAAATTGTTGAGGAAATAAAGCTCATGAAAACTGTTGTTCAATGAAGCCTATAAAAACCTCGAAGAAATAAAAAGCTTTTTCTTTTGTAAAACCACACTGGTGGAAGCCTCGCGTTTCATTTTTTGCTATCGTTCGTTTCGATTGTTTTGCTCTTTTCCCGCGGTTGCGGGTTGCACAATTTTCAAAATATAGTCTACCCGAATAAAACGTGATCCTGATACGGGGAAAAAGATATTCGAGGTTGACGATCAAAAAGGTCGATTTGATCGTTCAGCGACCGTAAAATGGACGAAGGTAGCCCCAAAAGAACACCCATTTTGATAAAACAATTTTATCATTTGCCCGTATTGACACATGTAGTTTCAACAACATGGCCGCTATCAACTGTCAAAGTTCGGAAGTCCCTATTGGAAGACCCTGTAATATATATTACATCTGAGCAAATTACGAGTACTCTAGGAATAAGTGGGGGACAATTTGTCATTTTCTACTGGATTCCTGGGAACGCAAAGCTTACTTATTAGATACTCTATGGAGACTTCAAGAGCCTTATTCAAAATGTGAAGTATTGAATGGAACGAAGTTATATTTTTATATTTTACATTGTATGTTATTATCTGCAAAGCCCCTAACGCTTGTCTGCAGAAGATTATTTCTAGCAAAAATTGTAATTATTTTGAGCTCCATTTTGTTATTAAGTTTCGAAACAACAATTCAGGTATAAAGAAAAGACATTGAAGATATTTAAGCATTTGGGACGTTACAATTTAAATACAATTTTTGAATATATTTTAACAAAAAATCAGGTTTAAGAAGATGAAAAATTCTGGAAGAGTTCCATCATATTTTCTGTGCTCATACTCGTTCCAGTATCTTAGCACCATAAACTTGTCTCGATGTCGTCTTTGTATGTTGACTACTTGCTGAATAGATAGCTTATATGGTATGTGTGTTTTTTTTTTGATGACTGATGCAGTTGGTCAACTCTAAGGAACGGTCTGCTGTCATCGCCACGTCCCGTTCTGCTGTATTCAACACTTTTGTATGCAGCTATGAATAGAATTTAGCCTTTGATGCAGCGGTGCGTTGCTCCAGGCGAGTATGCCATACCTAAGATGGGATTCCACCAAGCTGTAGTACCATTGTCGAAGAACATCTACTGAACATCGATACCAAATTCAGATTGCCTTAGTATTTTTGTTAGTGTCTCTATATACAATACTAGCTCCATTTAAAATTATAGTCCACGATTACAACCCAGATATTTCTACTTTGAGACATTTTCTAAAGTTGTTAGGCAGTAGTCCTCAGTTTCCAACAATAACTGAATCTGTGCTCTATGTAGACATTTTGAGCTATGTATTTTAGTATTTAATTTATATTTAAGTTGGGGGGAACGTATATGGATGTCATGGTTATCATGACACCATGCTGTGACTGCAATAAATTCCGTCTGCATTATTTTTTGAGTCGTTTCTACATTTTTGCGAGTGACCACCACTGCCGTATACACAATACTCTGTTTAAGGGCTGAAAGCGGTTTATTCATTAAATGATAAAAATCAATGGAGCCAATTCTTGCTCAAGGAATCTTTTCTATTTTTTAAATAACAATCAAACCATGGTAGTAGTGATCTCCTGACACCCATTTTTTCCATCATTTTTAGAATATATTGGTGACATAATTCGTCGAATGCTTTTTTAAAATCAATAAACAGTAAAATTGTGTTTTGGTTTTTCTCTTGGCTTTCATTGAATTTGTTTGCAAAGTCTTGGATCAGCCAATTGATACTTTTGGTTTTTCAAAATCCGAACTGATTTTTCGCCAAAATTTCCAACTCTTCTAAGTACTCATATAGCCTTTTAGAAATCGCTTCCTCCAGAATTTTATCCTTTATGGACAGGATTGGTCGGCAGTTTATGATATCATTTTTCGGGCCATCCTAGCAAATTGGTTGGACAATGGGCATTTTAAGTTTGTCTGATACATACAAGTACCTTATGTTTGCTCCAAACTCATACTGGCCATCCTTTTTATGAAAGCAGCTGATCCTTTGGTCTTATACTGTCTTCTCCAGGTGATGAGCAAATAATTTTATACGTTTCACTTGTGCTGACTTCTTCAAAAAACATTGAGCGTTGTTTACCACTGGAGGTACCGCGTAAGACTTATTCGCATATGTGGTGAATTGTATTTTCGATTTCCAATGAAAATGTTTATGCAAACTGATTTGCTAGATTTTGCAAATAATTCGTATCAACATTTTTTGCTAACATATTGTCCAAATTTATTGATTCCCTTCCAAGTATTGAGTTAATCATTTTCCATGTTTCTTTAGAATTATTTTTTGCTTTAACAAATTGATGTTTATGATAATTACATTTTGTTTTGTTTATTTCTTTGGTTAGGTGGTTTCGGAATTGTTTATATTCTCGTTCGTAGTCCTAATATCTTCTATTGGTTTTGTATTCCCGATATAATCGATCTCTTTTCAGACACTCATTCTGTTACCGTCGCGTCGTTTTCTCTGCCCCAGGCGACGTTCCACGGAAGAGTGGCCAGCCACAATGAAGAATGGTCTTGGGTAAATATCCACTTCACGACCAATATCCAGAACCGCTACTGAATATGGGATATCGACAAACCGATTTCAAACCAAGAAGAATAAATTATTAACGAATATTTGACACAACGTTATACTTTTTTTTGTAATTCAAATTAAATTAACAAACTTAAACGCTAACTTACAAATAGGTCTCCACTAAACAATTCTACTCCTAAAACTTATATTAAATACAAAATATTAAAGAAGGATAAAAAAAAACAGACTCTCTACAAAACCTGTATTTGATCCCGGGCCCTAGTTTTCCGCCCCAAGCGTTGTTTTCACCAAATCGAATTAAACCGCCCGCTAATCAGCGACCGTTGAATTTAATTTTAATGTTGAACAGTATCTACGTAATTGTAATACTATAACCATAACTAGGCGAATATATATCACTTATCGTTAAATAAAGTCTTAACGAACGAGTATGCATCTCTCCGATTGGTCTCGTTCAGCACTTCTCCAGCGGCTTCCTTTTCTCTGCTTGGCACACATGTCTGCAGCGTAACTAGTTACCATGTATCTTTTAAGTCACAATTCATTTAATTTTTTTACGTAAGTTTTTATTTTTCTAAACACTTTTTTAAACTTGAGAGGCTAACGATCACATTATTAAACTCCTCCCTGAGTTGTTTTTGTTTTAAACTCTTCCAACAATAAATATTGTAATTTTAATTCCAATAAATTTCAAACCGACACCCGAACTTCGTTTTAGTTTTAGTTTATTTAGTTTATTTATTCAGTTTTCATATTCAACTTAAAATAAGAACAATTACAATTTTTAAAGGAATAAATAATAGCTATCATTCTGTGACTAGTTAGTGTTGAATGGTACATTTGTAAATTAAAATTTTCAATAATAATAAACTGTAAACTGTTGTGGGATGACAATCAGCAATATATAATAGTATATCAATATTTGAGGGAGAAGAAAAAAAACGGATAGCAAGAAAATGATACATATTTTATTAATAATAAATTTTCAACAATAGTTATCAATACAATTTAAGTCAATCGTGAATAGCCAGTCTTTCACGATTTTTAAGAAAGATTTAAAATTAAGAGTTCACCTAATAGACAGAGGTAATTTATTGAAAGACTTAGGGGCTGCGACAGTATAACTTTCATACTGGGTACAGTGACCAGGCGCATGTTGTTTATTCTCAGGTTATATAATTGCGAGTTTCTGCTTTGAATATTGCCACTTCGTTTAAAAAATTCTTTAGGTACTTTAAAAATAGAAAGATGTCTCATAGGTAGAATTTGCGATTCCTTGTATAACGGCCAACTTTCGGTATAACGATTTTTGTTGCAGATTATTCGAATAAGATGATTTTGAGCAATTATTAAAGGTCTAAAAGTATTTGCATAGGAACCACCCAAACTAGATAACCCATACTGTAGTTTAGAGTGCGCAAGGCCATAATATATTGTTTTCAGAATGTTTTTAGAGCAAAATCGCTTTGAGAGATACATTTTTCGTGTTATAAGCATCAAATGATTTTTAATACTATTACTATAGTCTTTCCAATTAAGGTTAGAATCAATTGTAACACCTAAATATTTCACTAAATTGATTTTGAAACACGAATCAGAACAAGAATTTTTATGCTGAAAGTTTCGTATACCACAATCATGAATTGGAAAGCTAAATTGCCTACAATTCGAGGCATAAAAAAACAGGTTGTAATTACAAACTGGATGACCAGAGGTTTTAAAAGTCATGAATTTAGTTTCACCAATTATTAGTTTATGGTTCGAAAACCGAGTTCTTAGAATTTCTAAGTCCTCTTCAATTAGTAAAATACAATTAAAATCAGAATTTGACTGATAGGTAAATAATATATCATCTGCAAATACCGTCGAAAGACCGTTTAACGGGAGTTCAAAGATTGAATTATGTATACTACTTCACGATCTATTCCAGACCGCCCTCCCTTTCGATATCTACCATCGAAACTCCAAAATTTTCGCCTAACCCAGCCACAGAAGTCCTGTTTTTTTTCTTTTCACTCGAACTGGACCATCAGACTACCACTTCTAAACTTCCCCGACCGTGAACCCCAAACGTACCATACATATGTTACATATCATCTGATTTACATAGTACGATTTTGATCCTGCTCTAGAATCAGCAAGAAAGACAAAATAAAACTAGAAAACTAAGCGATCTTACGCGGGGACTTGAACCTTGGGTGTAACGATTGGCAGCCGGGTAGCTACTCTTATACCCACAGTACAGCTAATAACCATGGTACCCGGAGGCTAATAAAAAATGGGTGATGTTAACCTATGAGTAAAGGATAAATATACCCTCATTTTCTTTCTACACCCTGAATGACTCGAACTGCACCGACTTCAGACTGCTATAATTTCCAAACCGTTCATGACAGTGAGCTCAAATTTTGACAAATTTGAAAAAATTTTATCCGCGATGGAATTCAAACGTGATAGTGTGATTGCTTTATATTTGGCTGGAAAACCACAAGTAGCTATCGTTAGAGCCCTCCAGCACCTCAACGTGAATAAATCAATTGCGTCTCGAACCATTGGTCGTTACCGTGATACTGGCAGCGTTGCAAAACGCCATTTAGGTGGTCATAAAAAATAGCAACATCGGCAGAAAGTGACGGCTCGAATTGAGCGAAATCCGCGTCGAAGTGGAAGAAAAATGGCTCGTGAGCTAACATATCGTTGGAACGGATGCAACACATACTGAAGAATGAGCTTGGGCTCAAGCCATTGAAGTTCCTAAAAGCAAACGATCTTACACAGCAACAGAAAAAAGTTAGAGTCGAAAGAGCAAAGGAGTTGCTACGTTTGCACGAAAGTGGTGAGTTGCCGAATTTGGTTTTTACCGATGAGTCGCCATTTGTTATCGAGCAATATGTCAACAAACAAAATGACTGAGTTTACTTGCCAGAGAGGTCCTTCGAAAATTTACACCTTCACACGGCCACCAGAAAGCAGGCAGCACCGATGGTGATGGTTTGGGCCACCATAACCGCCGATGGTCGCTCTCCGCTCGTATTTTTCGACTGTGCGTGTTGGGTCAAAATTAATGCGACCGTAACCGTGAAACTGTCTTAGAGGTAGTATTGCAGCCTTGGGCAAACAATCATTTTGGTCGGAGACCGTGGACATTTCAACAAGACTCGACACCGTCTAACAAAGCGCGCGTCAACCAAGATTGGTTAAAAGACAATGTTCCACACTTCATTTCTTCGACACAATGGATTGCAAATTCTCCGGATGCAAATCCGTTGGATTTCTCTATCTGGGGTATTTTGAGGCGAAGGTTGGCACTAAAAAATACCAAAGTTTGGCCAACCTCAAACAATCATTTCGCCGGGAATGGACCAAAATACCGCAGAGCCATTTGCGTGTAGCGTGCGATGTTTTCTTCGGCCGTCTCAAAGCCATTATTCGCGCCAAAGGTGAACATATTGAAAACTACTGATACAATTTGTTTAACAGTTATAGCTTTCATTAAAAATTCGCTGTCTTACCGTCTTTATTTGCTGCTAATTTAAAAATTATTAAGTGATCTTATTATAATTTGATTTGACATCATCAAGAAGATTGTGTGTGAATGATCCAGATCATTTTTGTTTCATTTGCGGTTTAAATGTGACAACGTTCATAAAAGAGGCTTACAAAAATTATTTTGGGTACCTGCTGGAATCAAGAATAAGCCTTGCATTCCGCAAAAACTATGCAAAACGTGTTTTGAGTTTCTACGTTTGTGGACAAATAAGAAGAGACATTGTTTCGTTTCGTACCTGAAACTGCTATGATCTGCAATGAACCCATGAACCACCATGACGACTGCTATTTTTGTTTGGTGAATATATAGTAACTGGCATCAACCGAAAATCCTTCCATACGATCGGCACATAGACGAGTAATGAGTCCTAAGACTACACCTGAACCTCAAGCTGATACTTCACTAGAGGACCCAATTGAATTTGAGACTGAGACGAAAATTGACAGTAGTGATCGTGACTTTGAATATAACCTGGAAACAACAAAACTATTCAACCAAGATGATTTGAACGACATAATCAGAGATCTGGGACTGTCGAAGTATGCTTCAGAAATGTTGGCTTCTAAGCTAAAAGAAAGAAACTTACCTTAGTAACAAAAGAAACTATCATTTCTTATTACCGCAGAAGAGAACAGAATTTCCTCAAATATTTTGCTGAAGAAGATGATTTCGTATTTCGTAAAGATGTGCTTGGCTTAATGGCTGCAATGGGATTACGAAATTACGTTTGTAGTGATTGGCGTTTATTCACGGAGTCGTCAAAGTGAAGTCTAAAATATGTTCCCTTTCACAATGGGAATAAATTAGGGTCGTTGCCTATTGCACATTCTACAAAAGTAAAAAAAGAATATACATAAGTAAAGATAGCGGCACTCGTCAAGAAAAGCTAGTGAATGTTAGTTGTGCATCTTTTGATAGTTACTTACCGAAGTTTCAGTCATTTTGAACACGCAGTATTTAGTTGACAATCATTTGAGTGAGTCGATTTGAGTGTTTTTTTTTGAAAATGGAAAAAATTGAGTATCGAGCTGTTATTAAATTCTTGTTTTTGAAAGGCAATACGCCTACGCAAATCAAAAATGAGTTGGACTCTGTGTATGGGGACTCTGCACCATCATTTGCCATAGTGAAATTTTGGGCAGCAGAATTTAAACGTGGCCGTAAGAGCTTGGGAGATGATGAACGTTCTGGACGTCCAAAAACTGCAACCACTGACGATAACATTGCTAAAGTTCACCAAATGGTGTTAGACGACCGCCGAATTAAAGTGAGAGAGATAGTAGAGGTTATGAAAATGTCCAAAGAACGTGTTTGTTACATGTTAAATCAAGATTTAGGCATGAGAAAGCTGTCCGCGCGTTGGGTGCCGCGTTTGCTTACGTTAGACCAAAAACGTGTTCGAATGAACACTTCCAACGCTCTGTTGGCGCAGTTTAGGTGCAATAAATTCGAGTTTTGTCGGCGATTAATTACTGCAGTGGACTGCAAAGGGCGAGCCGGCTCCAAAGAAAGCAAAAACTGTTTTTTCGGCTGGGAAAGTGATGGCGACTGTTTTTTTGGGATAGTAAAGGAGTTGCCTTAATCGATTATCTTCAAAAAGGAAAAACCATTACAGGAGCATACTACTACTCATCATTACTTGCCAAGCTGAAAGCAGAAATTGCGGAAAAACGGCCACATTTGCAGAAAAAGAAAATCCTGTTTCACCAAGACAACGCGTCGTCTCACACCTCAGCCGTTGCCATGCTAGAGAAAAACGCCAAGTACTATTTGGACTGGTTAGAGAGTTGGGAGCATCGCTGGGAGACTATAAAAAAAAAAAAAAAAAAAAATTCGAGAAAAAATGTCTTGTATCATTGTTCGGTCGGAAACTTTTCCGACAACCATCGTACATTTATTGCTTTGGTTTTGGGAAGAATTAAATATGTGGAAAATAACTGGATCATATGTGTTTATTTAAAAATGGTTAACTTTCTTTTAGGCCAACAAGGTGGTTACACAAGGTATCCATGTTTTCTTTGCTTGTGGGACAGTAGACCTAAAAATCAACACTGAGTTAAAAAGGATTGGCCTACCCAGGAAGTGCTTGTTCCAGGACAACAAAACCTGATAAACCCACCTTTAGTATCAGGGGATCGTATAATTTTGCCTCCGTTGTATATAGAATTAGGACTTATAAAACCATTTGTTAAAGGTCTTAACAAAAATGGAAATTGTTTCCTTTTTCTATTAAAAAAGTTCCCAAAATTGAGTACACAAAAGATAAAAGTGGGCATTTTTGACGGGCCATAGATAATATCATTCATAAAAGATACAAATTTAAGAACACTATGACAGAGATTGAGAAAAAGGGATGGAATGCGTTTGTGTGGATTGTTTAAAATTTCTTGGGAAATCATCACGTTGAACAGCTAATGAGTCACTTTCTTGGGGATTTAAGTGAAGAACAGGGCGAACGATTTCATCAAGACTTTCGTACGATGGAGGAACGCTATCAAGGCATACATGATGGCTGACTATTGCTGTAACATTCAGAACAGCTTTGATTTTTTTCACTTTAATAACTTAATAAAATAGGATTACATTAAACATTTTGTGTTTTATTATAAAAAGGCCCATGTGTCATATTTTCGAAATTAAAGCTGCTAGAGAAGTTTCGGCCACAGATTCGAAATCGTCTTTAAAAATTAGGCTAGTATCATGTAACATAAATCAATCATCAGAAATGCTGTTGTGCGGTGTAATTTATAATCCAAATATGATCATTTGATCTTTTTTTTGTATCCCTCAAGGTATGTTGAAGATTTAACAATTCGAGTGAAGGATTGTCTGAAATTTTCACAAAACAGCGTGTTTTTTATGCTGTTTTATATTGGTCGCCTCATTTGTCGTTATCGTTCAGTATATGCTGTAGTGGTCAGAGAAACTGAGTTCTGCCACTGCCGATGAGATATTTCTGCATTTCGTGTGAACCAAACAATGATCAATATGTGCTTCAGTATTTTTCGACGCGTGTAACGAAGAGTCGAAAAAGTCGACTCTAATAAAAGTCAGTCAAAACACATTGAAAATTGTTAGTGAATCTTGACAAGAGTAGCATCCTGGTGAATTTCTCAATGTTGACTGCCTCCCAAATAAGTGCATACTCTGCATGGGCTCTCAGGAGGATCCAATTTTCACAGACTCTTGCCGGAGAGCGACGAAACACGAGACACAGTGCTTGCAAACTCTTAAGGAAGAAATATAATATGTAGGAGATGGTATTTACAATTGTCTTTCTCTTCTACGATCTGATTTAATATCTAAATTGTACCATGTGATTTAAAAGATCTCGCCAATAGCAAATGTAGTAAACCTTTCAATCTGTTTTTTTTTTGTGTTCCAAAGAAGTTTTTATCAGTCGGACAAAACTGATCTTATTTTATCTATCAGTCCATTGAGCTCAAGCAAATACGTGGATGGAAAACATCTCAAGAAATTTTGAAGAAACACAAACCCATATACATAAATATTATGTTATACATCGTAAGGTCCAGCCAGGATACCAACCATACTTGCCCACCTCACACTCCAGAAGATAAATGAAGGAGATGGTGTCCGCGTCGAGGCCTTCGACGAACTTGATGTAATTTACTTATACTTTTTTATATTTTATACTTTTGTACTGGTACCAGAATCCTTCGAAAACTGTTAATGTGCATCAAATATTTGAAAAAGCAAAAGCTTGTAAGCAAGGATTTAAGGATTGTGAATACGGAAAGATGGTCAGTCCATAATTTGATGAGTTGACTGATATGAATACAAAGTTTGACATATGCACGAGCAACTATCTAAGCTCATGACATCTGAAATAAGCCAATGAGCTATTACCGTCGTGTACTTCATACTTTCTTAAGGGAGAGCTGTAGGAAAATTGCCTTTTATCAGAACAACGAAAAGTGCAGAACATAATAATTGGGGAAATACTTTCCAAGTTATGAGGGGTTAGGCCACTCTAGGGTTTTCAAAAAATCGATTTAGGACCTCAAAAATGATATCCCAAAAGATTATGGTTGGGAAATATCTCGAAGTACTTGTTTGTCAAAGTATAGCGAGACTCCTATGACCGAAACGAGGGACGGTATTTTAGGGAACTAGAGTAGGTATACGGCAGATGTTTCTTAAGCTATTTGTCACGTGTTCAGACTATTGCTTGTTTCGTCTTTAGAAACTTCGGTTTCAGTCAGTTTCGTACAGCGTAACATTCGAGTAGGACGCTATTTGTTTTTTGATCGATAATTGTGCTAACTTTTATGTATATTTGTTTTGTGAGTGTTATTTGTTCATTTTTATAATCATTGACAAAGTGTATTGTGATCAAAAGAGTGCAAAAGAAACAACACATACACCAAGCGACCGAAAATATTGGTTATATAACTTAATTCGTGCGTTTTTTTTTTTCAAAATTTGAACGTTTATTTAGGAAAAACATGTAACACATAGTAAAACAGAAAATTTTTGCAAAATTCAATTTTATTTATCAATATAACACAGTTGCCTTCAAGGGCGATACACTGATTGAAACGATTTTTCAATCTTTCGATACCAGTTTTGTAGAACGATTTCGGTTTAGCCTCAAAATAGGCCTCTGTTTCGGCGATTCGGTCTTAAATCTCTTTCCGGCGAGCATTCTTTTGAGGTCTGCGAACAGGAAATAGTTACTGGGGGCCAAATCTGGAGAATACGATGGGTGGGGAAGCAATTCGTAGCCGAATTCTTTCAATTTTGCCATCGTTTTCATCGACTTGTGACACGGTGCATTGTCTTGTTGAAACAACACTTTCTTTTTCTTCAAATGCGGCCGTTTTTCTGCGATTTCGTCCTTCAAACGCTCCAACAACGCAATATAATAGTCGCTGTTGATAGTCTGCCCCTTTTGGAGATAGTCGATGAAAATTATTCCATGTGCATCCCAAAATACGGATGCCATAACCTTGCCAGCCGAGAACGAGGTTCGTCGCCTGCTCGCCACTCAGCTGACTGCCGACTTGACTCTGGTGTGAAGTGATGGAGCCAAGTTTCATCTATTGTCACATACCGACGCAAAAATTCGGCTTTATTGCAGTTGAACAAATTTATACACGTATCTTTTGAAGGTTGGTACTAACTGAAAATGGTATCGATATAATTCAAGTGGTGCCCGCTATTAGAAACGGCGCTGACATTTCAGGCCATGTGTTATAATAGTATTATTCAAAGTATTGCCCATCTGAAGTTATGACTTTTTCCCATCTTTCTGGCAATTTGTGGATCCCATCCCAAAAGAACTGCGCCGGCTTGGCAGCCAAGAATGAATCAAGCCAATTTTTGATATTCTGCTCTGATGTGAACCGTATTTCAGTGCGGGCGTTCTGCATCGACCGGAACAAATGGTAGTCAGAAGGTGTAAGGTCTGGGCTATAAGGCGGATGGGGTAAGACTTCCCATACACTGTTTTCCAAATAATTCTTAACCGGAATAGCAACGCGGGGCCGAGCGTTGTCATGATGGAAAATTTTTGCCTCGTGTCTGGTCGCATATTCCGGGCGTTTTTCGGCCACTGCTCTCTTCAAACGGATTAATTGTGTTCGGTAGCGTTGTCCATTGATGGTTTCACCCAGTTTTAACAGCTCATAATACAGCACACCCATCTGATCCCACCAAATACAGAGCATTACCTTAGCGCCATGGATATTCGGCTTTGCCGTTGATTTGGCTGGTTGGCCGGGTTTCACATATGAGTTTTTGTGCTTGGGGTTGTCGTAATGGATCCATTTTTCATCACCAGTAACAATCCGATGCAAAAATGACTTCCTTTTGTGGCGTTCCAGCAGCATTTCGGACATGCAAAACCGCCTTTCGACTTGACTTCATGTGGAACCCAATTTCCTTGCTTTTGAATATATCCACTCAAAGATTCTGCGAGCTCTTCTTGTGTTTGGCAACAATCTTCATAGAGTAATGCTTCCATCTTCAAACTTTTTTGGCTGCCCAGGACGTTCATCGTCTTCCAAGCCAAAATCATCACTTTTAAATCGTGCAAACCACTTTTGGCACGTTCGCTCAGCTAGCGCATGTTCACCATAAACTTCCACCAAAATACGATGACTTTCGGCAGCAGTTTTCTTCATATTAAAGTAATGAAGAAGAACTCCCCGCAAAAACACTTTTTCAAGCACAAAGTTCGACATATTTGAGTGAAAAAAAATTGTTGTTGTTTACGCTTCAAATGAATGACATATGAAATGACGTATAATGACAGTAGCTTTCCAAAGCATGTTCCAATGGAATAATACAAGTTACGCCATCTCTTAGCAAACCGCACGAATTAAGTTATAGACCCAATATGTTATGCAAAATAAAAAAAAATTTTGTGACTAATCATAATTCAAAATTTACAGGAGCTGTTGATACGGCCGTAGACCCTTCTAAGAAAGAGAGATCACCTGAGAAACGCTGCACAGCGTCCGTTTTTAAATAAAATATTCTATTACAATTATGTTTTACAGTCAATCATATGTACAATAAACTTCTACCTTTGTAAACTCAATTTACTTTATATTTTTCCTGAAAAAATATCATCACAAAAACCTATTTTAACAGCCTCTACAGTGGCCTAACCCTTTAAGGGTACCAAAAACCCCTTGAGCGGGCTAATTATGAAAAAAATATACCTGACATTGATACCGATCAAGATGGAGCCTTGACAATGACGAAAGCTTATCTTGTATTGGGTTGTACCACATTTTCGCTCAGTCATGAACATCTGAACATCTGTGCCAGAACGTTAAATTTCCTATAAAATGTAATTTTTTTATAAAATAAAATGGTACGTATGCTTGACGTCTTAGAATTTTAGGATTCATTACAAGTACCGTTATTTTTTTCTAAGAATGATTTACCATGCTGTCGGCAGTTCAAATTCGAACCCTCTTCCTTTACGAATTTAAAATGGCACATAATGCGTCACTGGCAATGAAAAACATCAATGACGCATTTGATAATGTAGCGGTAAACGAACGCACTATACGACATTGGTTTGGAAAGTTCCATTCGGGAGATTTCAAGCAAATGAACCACATGGGAAGCCGGCAACGTTAGTTGACGACGATGTTGTAAGAGCAACGGTGGATGCGGACCCAACGAAATCGGTGCGGAAGATTGCACAAAGTATGGAAGTACGAGTATCTCCAATGACAATGAATCGACACCTTCCTCTCATAGGAAAGGTAAAAAAACTCGATATGTGGGTACCCCACGAACTGAACGAATC
Source organism: Volucella zonaria (assembly GCA_963966105.1). Taxonomy (NCBI): domain Eukaryota; kingdom Metazoa; phylum Arthropoda; class Insecta; order Diptera; family Syrphidae; genus Volucella; species Volucella zonaria. Next base: position 165,916,770 of record OZ014532.1, read on the forward strand.
CCAAAAACTACGGCGCCTGGAAATCTGCGCATCGTTTACATTAAGAAACCAAACTGAACACTTTTTCCACCGGATAGTCAACTGTGGTGAAAAGTGAATATTGTTTCGTAATCTTAAAAGATCTGGGCGGTGTTTGGATGCAGATGGAAAATCAAAACACACCGATCTTCACCCAAAAAAGGCTATAGTGACAATTTGGTTGACATCGAAAGGACCAATCCACTTTTTATTTCTTCAACCAGGAGAAACGATAAACGCTATCAAATATTGTGAGGTGGGTGAAAAGTAACCTGCGTTGGTCAATAGGCACGGTCCGATCCTTTTGCATGACAATGATAGAACCCATACCTCACAAGTAACGGTGCTAAAACCGTTGCAGTTGGGACTTGAAATTCTTCCGCATCCACCGTACTCTCCTGATATATCCCCAATGGACTACCATCTTTTACGCAATCTGGATTAATGTCGACGGCAGAAGCTCTTCCGGAACCGAGAAGAGGTCTTAAAAGCCTTTGAAGATTTCATTGCCTCCAAAAGTCAGCATTTCTACGAAAAAGGAATATTCGACCTTGTGTCACGTTGGAAGAATGTCATAGATGCCAATGGATCCTACTTTGATTGGATAAAAATTTACAGTGAAATACTCGTAATATTGGCTTTTAAATTTTTACTATAAAATCGGACATTTTATGTGGTACAGCCCAATAAATGACAGGTTTATGGCGGGCAGAGCCCACCGAATATAAAACGGAAGCTGTACTAATAAGTAGTAGCAAAAAAAGACATCAGGGTAGGCGATCAAAATATGTCGTCAAAATCGGTGATCAGATACCTAGGTGTGATGATCGATGATAGGCTCCCTTACAAGGAACACCTTGAAAAAACGTGCGAAAGAATTGGTGAGTGCTGCCTTATCCAGAATAATGACGAATATTGGAGGATGCAGATAAGATAAGACTAGTAATATACTTTTTTTTTAAAAAGAAAGAACTCAAGAGGGTATGAATACACTTATAATGCCTCAGCACCTACATTGGCCAAAGCAGTGAAAATTAAGTCTTATGCAAGAAGGATTAGGTAACTCCGTTAACCATCTATATGCGCTGACAGTATGTTGTGCTTATCAGACGGTGTCAGACGATGCTGTATGTGTTATTGCGGGAATGCTACCACCAAGGACATTGATGCCAAAATCCAAGGACCCCTAGCTTCGGCCAAAGATATCAAGTTGGAAGAAAGACAGCGAAGTAGGAGAACATGGCATGAGAGATGGAATCAGCCTCCAAAAGAAAGATGAACCCATCGACTTATACCGAATATCCAAAACTGGAAGGACAGCCACCACGGAGAAGTGGATTTCTATCTTAGCCAGCTCCTAACCGGTCATGGCTACTTCCGAGCTTATCTGAACAGATTTTGGCTTAATGAATCTCATATCTGTTCAAATTACGGAGAGGTCAGAGCGGAAGCACAACACGTATTTTTCAGTGTCCACGCTTTCGTATGAGGCGTAGAGATCTGGAGGAAAGAATTAGAGAAATACCGGCTCCCAAGACCATTGTGAACTATATGTTAGCCTCGAGCGCAATATTAGATGTTGTGAAACAGACTACAGCTACAATCATGAAGGAACTTCGATGGCTGGAAAGAATCAGGAAGAGCAACCAAACCCAAACGGAATCTCTCTACGGGAAACAGAGAAAGAAGAGCATAAATTGGTAACTAGCTCCGCGAAGTAATACCTGACGGTAGTCCCGCAGAGTGTATGGTGGAAGTGTGTAGGGAAAACAATCAAAAATACAAGGTCAGTTAGACTGAACCAGTTTGTTAATCAATGGGTTACATTCACATCCCACGTATTTACAGTAAGTTGTAAGTTATGCTATATAAATTCAAGCAAACAAATACATGTTTTGGAGGTTAAAGGATGTAGCCTTATAAAGACATTTGAGCCAATAAATAAATAATGTGGTTGGGATTTTACCAAAAGGGCATTCTCGTACAATGCCGTAAGCTCAAGAACTCTGTATATGCCCCAACCATATTTTTGCTTTCTTGATTTAAGTGGATAATCAGAATAAATTAAGTTTCAGCTTATTGTGAAGATTTAGAAAGTTTTTAGTGCTTTAATAATGAAAAAGGAATCCTTTGAAAAATTCTACTCCTTTAGTTCTAATGTATAATCACAACAAACCCCTCAATTCGGACTGCTCATAGGTAAGTGGTTTCTAGGAAATCTCTTCATGTTACAATTATACCTACTGAAGCATCCTAATCGATGTTTCAAAATTAAAGTCCCACTCCAGATATATACATAGATGCTCTAACTTGAATAGGGGGTTCTTTGACAATCGAAGCATATGTTTGGCTATTCATAGAACACCCTTGTGGATCCCTCCACCCTCAATCATTGTACTCAAAGCGCTTTTGTTCTGCTCACTTTGTGGTTTATTAAATCCCAGTTTCCCACTTGAATTGGCACATTGGCACGCGAACCGTGCATACATTGCATTGGCTAACCCAGAAACCATTCAAGTGACACCAGAGTGGATCATTGTCAAACGAAAAACCAGCTTTGTTCACACTTGACTCACATATTGCCTCGAACATAAAAGTGCTCAATTGAGGGAAAAATCCCGTTTCATTTATTTACTCGAGCTCATTAAGCATTACTCCGTGTTCACTGCCCCTTAAGGGTTCCTATCATCATGTAGACAATTGTAGAAGGGGGTGACAAAAATTGTCCAATCTTCCTCCACTAGCAGCACCACTAATTGGTACGTATGTATGTTGTCTAAATTTGAGTTTCATCTAAGTGAAAATAGATTTCGAAACGGGTTTCCGTACCCAAAATTATAGCATAAGGATTAATTCTCATCCTTGCATGGTTTTAGAAGATCCAACAAACAAACGGACGATGTGATACGGTTGAGCGCTTGCATGATTGCCAAATGAATTGATTGAATGATTGCTTCATTGTTGAGGTGGTATCCAGTGTGCATGGATACGAAATGGTAAGTTGAGTGGCTAGCAAAGGAAAGGAATTAATCACCCACTGGAAGGACTCTTTCGTTTCACAGAGTTATTGGAACACACTTCATAAAGTAATAAACCATTTCTAGAAAACCACTCGTTTTCATTTCTCCTTAAGGCAGATGAATGTGATGAGCGGGATGAGCACAAATCACTTCAAAAGGATGATTTGAGGACTGGCCTAAGCCCCCCTGATAATGATGATGAGCAGGATACGGACATGGAGAATGAATGACTTCCACTCGAGTGAAATTGTTCACCTTCAGCGAAGGAGAATGAAATTTTGATCATCACAGTAGGTGGTGTATTCGTATTTGTAGTGTGACTATCGAGCAGATTGTCATAGTAAGTACATATCTATTTTAAATTCAATCTGTGATTTTACGGATACAATTGAAATAATCATATCAAGGAGATTTATCCAATTTACTGGATTTATCTTAATCCTGTTATCGTTTCTGAACTATTGGACAAAGGTATTTTAAGCAATTTGAGTATTTGAAAATCAATGGGAGAATTAGGCAATCTAAATTCTTAAGTGCCACTCTTAGATGACCTGAAAATTTAAATGGACCTTTGATATGGAATATCTTAGAAATAACTGGGATATACAAAGCATTTGTAAATGAGAGATATCGATTTAATAAGACTTTTTGAGATGGAAAAGTGGATGGAAATATATACAGATATAAAAAAATTCTTTTCCTAATATAGTGCAGGATTTATGTAAGTTTTAACCTTTCATTGACGTAATGCCTGCAACAATTTAATTCGCTAAGCCAACGATACAATCCTATCCGCACGTTGATACTTATATTTAGCCATAGCGCCACTTTCACAAATTCTGGTTAAGAATTTCTTTTCAATTCAAGTGTCCCCTGCAGTGCAAACTATTTTAAAATTCTAACAGTAGAAAATTTAAAATATCTTGGAGTTACAATGGAGCAACATCTGAATTGGACAAACCACTTTGTAAACTTAAGCAATATCTACTTTGTTCAATCTGCTATTTCTACCGTCTTAGAAAATTTTGTTCTAATGAAACTTTAAAATCGATGTATTACGGAATACTCGTATTTCTTTTGAAATTAGAATATGGTATCTGTTGTTGGGGAGGTGCTTATTTAAATAAATTACAACAGTTAATCATACTACAAAAATGCGCCTTAAGAAAAATTTAGAATTCTGCCCGTTTTGCTCATTCTATGGATTCCGTTCCATCTAACAACAATTCTACCAGTTCGACACTTGTTTTACAATACTATGAAGATATTTTTTTATAATAGGTGGATATATGCAGAGTCCTATCAGTGACTCTTATAACTTTAAAAGGAATTTGCGATCCACAGTTGTCATACCAGCTTTCCTTAGAGATTCCTACACCATAGTACAATATCTTGTAAACTATTTGATAGGTTGCCTGAAAATATACGAACCATTAGAACATCATGGCTGTTTGAATTTAATGTCAATGAAATTGAAATTTTTCTGTGAAATGTGGCATTAAATCTTATTTTTCCATAAAACTATAGATGTCACAAACTATTTTTTGGGTCCAACCACTCAAACGCACTACCCACCGCCGTACAGTCTAAGCCAAAAGACTTCCCACACTAAAAAAGTAGCTTTAAAAAACAATAATGACACTGCTGGATAATAAATTCATTATCCTCCAATGAACATACAAGGCTTCATAAATAACAAGCATACCCGAGAAAGATTAATCGCAAACTACAACCCAGATATTATAGTACTTCAAGAAACACACATCATTTCGTCGAATACACACTTGTTTAAACTAAAGATTTACAAACCTTTTCCTCACAATAAAGGTTACTGCAAATCAGGAATTGAGTTCCTCGTCAAAAATAAAATACTTGTGGGTTCACACAGGGGCTGTCTGTGATACCTCAAATCTTTTGTATCAAACAGTAGAAATTCCTGCTAAAAAACAATAAAGCTCACCAACGTATATCAAGAACATGAAGTTTACGTTTCAAATGAAATCCTGAGAGATATCCCCATAGACAATAATAGTCATCATCTATTATTAGGTGGCTTAAATGCTAAAAACACAATTTGGGGCCCCAACACCACTAACAATTTGGGCTTATCTTTCGAAAACTTTGCAAATGACCACGGCCTGATTATTTTAAATAACATCTACCACTTAATTTTACACTAGGAACATATTTACTGCTGTCCACGTTACATCCGCTTCTAAAGATTTAGCTGCTTTGCTACATTTGGAAGCACTGCCAAACGGGGAAAGCAGAGATCACGTCCCAGTCATTATACATACAAGTGAGACAAAACTCGTACAAAAACCGTCCGCACGATTTAAAGGAACACATGCTAACTGGGACATTTTTACGTCATCTACGCACTCTTTATCCCAATGTAATCCCCGTTCCAACAATGTTAATCAAGAAGCGGCCAAAATCAAACGAATTTTGAGAAATGCAGTGCCAAAATTAATGAAAACTTATCCACAGCAAGGCAGAAGAAATCCAGTGTGATTTGGCTAGTCAAAGCAAAGAATTCAGCTTGGCACAAAGTTCGAAGCTATCCAACAACTTTAAATTGTCTTGCTTATAGAAAAGCCAGTTCCAAGGTCAAATATGAATCGCTTTTATCAAAAAGAAAAACCTGGGAAAATTTCGTTAATTCTATGGATCCCACTTTAGATTCAAAAACTTTAGGCAACCGAATCAAAGCCTTAAGAACGTCAATTAACATTAGAGGTTTTCCCAATGATTCCTTGGAAAATGATCTGACAAAAATATCCAACATGTTCGCGAGTATATGGTCAAAGTATAGTAAAAAAAAAAGTATGGATGTCGTTATCGCCGAGAAACAGTCCTTTAGGTGTAGTCAAGTGCGTCCTCAAGCAAGCAAATACACCGAGCTTCTAGATAAAATATCCAGAAAGGAATTTGATATCACGCTGCAGATTCTTAGCGTTTCCACACTATGTGAAGACAAAATAACCCATGCAATGGTCAAAACAACATCCGACAGCCTTAAAAACCGAATCTGTTTTCTTTACAACAACATTCTTCAAACTGGTATCTTTCCTCACCAGTGGAAGAAAGCTACACTCAAGCCGATCTCTAAAAGCTCTCAGAACGTCCACCAAATAGATGGATATCGCCTAATATCCCTTATTTCTGTTCTCGCCAAAATTTACAAAAAAATTTTAGGACGTAGAATAGGTTGGTTGATGGAAAAATATCCACGTAATGAACAACACGCACTTAGACCAAACAGAGAAGTTGACTCCCTTTTGCACCTTATGGAGCATAAACTAATGGACAATCTTTCATCTCGTAAGCACAGAGTTGTTATCGTATGTCATCTGATTTAGAAAAAGCCTTCGACCGCGTTACCATCTTTTCTATAATAGAACAGATGCACTACTGGGGAGTTCCCGAACAAATTTTAAAGGTAATCTCATCTTTCTTAACTGGAAGGACTTCTGCGTTGACGTAAATGGCTTTATCTCTAACAAAATGCAACTTGAAAATGATATACCCCAAGGGTCTGCTTTATCGGTTTAGCTATATACGAGTAATGCTTACATTGATGGACTCATAGCCGAACTTGCACAACCAAAAAACAAACTGCACTTCGTTGGGGTTTACGCAGATAATATTTTTTTAATTGCTTCTGGACCTCCAGCAGTAACTAACGACGTACTCAGATCCGCAGATAATCTTATACATGCCTGGACTCAAAAAACCGGTGCAATCGTTCCATCTTCCAAAATTGATGCTCTATATCTTCGTAGAAAACATAAATGTTACCCTTCAATTAACCCGCTCGTAATTCGGAAAACCAAGAATGACATATAGTCATTCTAAAAAAAGAACTAAAAGTCCTAGAGGTTACTTTCAGTAGTAATCTGAAATGGGACCTTCACATCAAAAACACCATCAATCTGCTAAAGAAGCGGAACAACGTCTTAAAAGTGATATGTTCTCGACGTAAAGGCTCTTGAAACAGCTTTGGTAATAACTAAATCTTTGGTGGAAGGCACAATACAGCACGGGCTCACACAATGCATGTGGACCTCTAAGAAAATCTTGGAGAATATGAACATAGCCATTAACGTTAGAAACAACACCAATTGAGGCGTTATGAGTAGAAGTAGGCTATCAATCTACAGATTGGGACAAAAAAGATCAGTTAAATTAATATGCAAAGCAATAACCGATTCCACCCACCCACTTCATTCAATTCTCTCTCTACGGACTTACTCCTCTGGACAAGTCACTCCACCTCAGCAATTGCACACCACCCCCTTGGAAAAGCCGTACAGTACAGAAAACACCTCAAAGCAACAATTCATTCTCCTCCACCGAGAATTAATCAAAACTTTTAAACCGGCAAGAACTTTATACACGGATGGGTCCTTTAAAGATAACAGTACCTCCTATGCAGTGATTGAACTTTTGGATACAAATGAAGACATCACTCTTTCCCAAGGCATCCCTCCAGATGCAGCTAGTAGTTATCTATCTGAAATGGTGGCGCTGATAAAAGCGCTTTCTTTAGCTCTATCCTGGAATGTATAGACACTTATTCTCACAGGTAACTTAAATATCTTGACGGGAATCAAAAGTGCCAACAATAACTGTTCAACCCTTAACTACATACATTCGGAGCGTCTTATACAACAACGTCAACATTGCTCTTGTATGGGTTCCAGGCCATGTGGGTATAAAAGGAAACGAGATTGCAGACGCAGCACCTAAAGAAGCCATCCGCTTCCCTCTAGTAAAAGAACTACCAGGCGTTCCCCACCTTATCTGCAAAATCTTCAATGAAAGAAAATGAGAAAGAAGAACTAACTAGTGGCTTAAGCAGGATAACTTTCTACGGATGCATAATCCTACACATCTCAGGATTCCCTACTGTAAAAACTTCTCCAGAGCGGAATGCATAACTCTCTTCCGGATTAGAGTAGGAAAAACTGTATTTTCGCGTGGACATCTTTTCACCCATGACCCCCCGATGAAGTGTATATTGTAAAGAGGTCTTATCAGTTTGGCATATTGTTGCGAAATGTCCAGTTTATCGACAAGTTTCAAGCCCCGAACCCGTTTCTTCAGAAAACAAACGTTTACGCATAGCCGAAATACTTGATCCATCCAACATAAGATCCTTGCAGCGAGTCAAAGAAGCCACAACAAATCATAACAAATACAAAGAAATCTGAACTAATTTTTACTTCCATGTTAACTTAAATGAAACACCTTTTCCCCTTTGCAAAGCTTCCCTAAATATGTAATTTCTTCCCAACGGCATCCATGGTCTTGTCGCCCTGATGCCTTCTATTTTAAGTAATTTATAAATTTATTTTTGTAAGTTATTTTCGATAAATAAATAAATAAATAAATATTTTCTGGGTCTGGAAATTGTTAGGGACTACTCGTAAGTTATTATACCTTGTTAAGGAGAATAATGATTAAAATTGAATTGAATTGGTTACAAACTGCTGCAGTGGACTCCAAACCCAGGTCCGCTGGAAAAATGCGAAACGGCCAGTAAAAGAGTGAACACTGATTTTTGCTGATAGAAGTTTTCGTGAAGAAACCACAGAAAAACCAACAAAAACTGGCTTTAGTTGAATAAATGAATTTACACAATATAATCAAGGAAAGAGGCCAGCTTTGGGCGCCAGATCTATGAGAATGACTCCAGAATGCCATAAACTAATAATTAGAAAGAACTAAGAGCGCCAGGTATTGAGAAATCTGGAGGTGGAGTGATGAGATGAAAACTTTACAGGCGCGCAAAAAAGCGGGCAAAATAGCTCACAGAAAAAAAAACAGAATGCTTTTAGTCAATATAACATTGAAGATGTGCAGGGGTACAAGCTAACAAGGAACAACAATATTTGGAATTTGCAATACATAAAGAATCTGCCTATTCTATTGTACTTAGCGAATAATTCTCCAGCAATACCATTCTTTGGCTGTCGCCAACATGGTAGATTTTTCGGAAATCGAAGTGCAGCATGGACTATATACCCTCCAAAGTATAGGCAATAATCGGGAATCTTGGACTTAAATTGCTCACAATTTTATTCAACACAATGTTGAAAAGCCTTCAGCTACTTCACAAGCAGGGAAAATGCTTCTTGTAATAGTTATTGTACCAATTGCTGAAATTAGTGTGCCATACTATGATTTATTAAACTGCATGGCACTCAATGCGGCTTTGTAGGAAGCCGGTCGAAAACGACGCGATTCAAAGTTCACCGATAATACAGCAAAAACATCGCGATCTTCGAAAGATCTGCATTGAAAAGCGTTCGGTAGACTCGCTGAAATTTCAAAATGTAAGACTATAGTAATACGTTATATGTGCGATGAAGGTAGAACGAAAGTTAAATACACAGCGGGAGTAACCGGAGAATTTAAATTTAAAGTTGTCAAAGCAGTGGACAAAGTCCAGTCCTTTTTAAAGCTGTGCAAAATTGTCTACTGAAGCAGCACATTAACAACTCCACGACATATAGTTAGCTTACATGTTCGCGAAAACTCCTCGGTATTTTATGAAAAAAACCCTCATTAACATATCCATCGCTATACTGGACAAACATATGCTCGTATACGAGAAACGTAAAGGAAAAAAGGCAACGACGTAAATGAAAATGTAACGAATATCAGCAGATGTAACATGACGTGACTTTATAAAAATTATGTACATTCACCTGAAGTGTCCACATTTATAAAGCAATATTGAATATACTTCAGGCTAAATAATTCCGCTGATTTCAACGATGTTAGTCGAAAAATCCGGTTCAAAAGCTACTCGTATAAAGGCCTAAGTTGTTTTCGAGAAGGAGACGAACAAAAATTACAAACCCTTGAGCTGACTAAGAATGTGATCCAAAATAGAGCAACCTGGCCGCAAATCAAAATACCACCATTTCCTCTTGGCCATCCATTTTACTTTATGGATATCAGACTTTTATAGTCATGCCGCCAATACTCTGGGCTTTTAACTTCTCATACTGATGAGTACACCTCTGATGAGCTCCCTCTTCTAGGTTTACCAGATTGTATCACTTCAGCAAATTTCACGTAGAGATTTGATACGCTAAATCCAGTGAGAGTTCTAACTCGTCGTGAGCTGTAAAGAGACTATCAGGGTCCGAGAAAGGATTTTTCGTCTATTCAAGGCTAATCCAATCACTCTAACACCGATGTAACATTTTCCTCCCCATCTCACTCCAAATACTCACGCTCTTGCAATAAATGGTCATCAGTTTACCCTGAGCACATATTCCTGCGTACTCCAAACTGAAAATCCAAAATTTTTTCCTAAGCCCTATAAATCGCTTATTGAATTCCCTGTCGAAGTCCTTATTCCCTGAAACATTCAAAATTAATGTACAGTTGCTGCCACAAAATACTATCCACACTATTGTCTAATTATTACCTAAGGCCTTATTGCGCCACAAAAATCGCCCACTTCAATGTGGCTTCCGGACCAAGTGAAAAAATCGCAAAATTGTACATTGATATTCAGCATCCCTTTATCGATTTCAAATCCACATGCGGAACTATCCACCACAGTGAAATCTATAAAGCGATAACCGACTTCAATGTGAGAGAAGTCTGATCCGGGGTATCCTACAATGTTCTAGAACAAATGACGGACGATTGCAATTAAAAGCAAAAATTTCCGAAGTCTTCCAGTCGTATAATGAATTTTGGCAAAGAAATTTGCTCCAGAATATGTAGATAGTGCTGCGGATGGGCATCACCATGGAAAGCATTATTACTTCTAAGCTCTGGTAAGCGTAGTTGATGCCAAGCAACTAGTGTAAAAGATCTTTTATTAAAAAAAAAACTTTTCGAACAAATCCATCCCGATGAGGGTACCTTAAACAAGGCAATTGATTAGGAATAACAGTGTCGTGAAATAAGGCCAAGTGAAAAAATGTCAAATTTTTGAATTTGACCTTACTGCTGGGCACGGAATATCTATGGCGTTACTAGGGAATTTCACGAAAACGCCAAGGCTAAGTATGAGAAAATAAAGTCACCCAGCAGACTCAGATTATAAATGAAATAAGTTACTTTTAAATTAGGAAAGGTTTTCCGAGAAGTTGACGGCCATGAGCAGAGTCTCAATAATGTATCCTGCTAGGATTCTATATCAACTTTATCATCTTGAAGGAAGTAATACCAGAAACATTGTTTTCTTGATGCGCAGTGATTCTCAAGGGGATTAGGATTAAGAAGACTTAAGCAGGCCATAACTAATGGCTTTGAAGAATCTCTATTAATATTTTTCTCCTCCTTACCAAAGCCGCACTATTTAAGCTCAAAAGAACCTCGATCCACTTTTGACAATAAGTACTATGGAATTGCCAACTTCGAGGATTACTTACTTATTTATCGGGGTTTTGACACACGTAGAGTCTATGTCTGAGGCACGACAGTCTGTGATGATATTGGGTCTATTGCAGTACTCTGACATTCCCTGCCATACTTGGGGATGGAACTGGAAGATCGTCTTGCTTGGAGCAGTCAGTCTTCCTTGACGTTCAGAAAGGAATATCAGCATATCCGCTATAAGTAGAAACTTAGGAAATGCTGAAGTTCATCCTGCATTAACGAACCTGATTATCTGTATGCACCGTAACAGGCACATCAATGCAACATTACGAAACACCCTAGGGGGATCACCACATCAAGGGGCATCCCTCAAGGAGGAGTGATATCACCTCTTCTGTGGACCCTAGTTGTTAACGAAATACTTCTGTCAAAAGCGTTAGATATTCTGCTTCATTCTCCATCCCAACGCTTACTTGGACAAAGCCAATCTGCTTGCTGCACACTTTGCGGCCAGTTCAACACTTCCAGATTGTGCTTTGTCTCCGCCTGCACTTAAGTGTGTCGAATCCTCAATAGGACGAATCCACTTTCACATTCGTATAGCAGCAAGAGTACTACAAGATCTTAACAATCACAAATCCGCTGGTCCAGATAGTATATCTCCCCTTCTTCTGAAGAGGTATTTTTCCATGCTGGTTAAAACCATTGCGTTCCATCAATCCTACTCTTTCGGACTCTTTCCGAGCAGATGGAAAACAGCATTTGTCCATCCCGTCCCTAAAAAAGGAAAATCTTCTTCTCTTTCCTCGTACAGACCCATTGCACTTACGTTTCTCTCCAAGGTCATGGGAATGCAGATACCCCGTCAGCTCATGAAATATCTCGAAGCATGAAAACTTCTCAATGACCGGCAGTACGGTTTTCGTAGCAGCAGGTCCACTGCTGATTTGATGGCACATCTCGACGAAAAGGGGAAGCAAGGTCTACACCAATCTGGCAAAAGTTGCACTATTTCTAATGCATTTTATAGAGTTTGGCATCAGGCTCTTTTGTCGAAAATGCGCGAATTTGCGATCGACGACTCTCTTCTTCAATGGATTAGAAAATACCTTTCGGAACGTTCAATTCAAGTTGTCTTGGATGGTTTCATGTCTGATGTTCACAAAATAAATGCTTGTGTTCCTCAGGGCTCCTATCTGTCTCCTATCTCTAGTCTGCTGCTTATAATCTAATATATTTCTTTGCTGATGACGTTACTCTCTGTTTTTCATCAGCAGCGTATGTTAAGCTGATTAAATTCCGATATTAACAGCATAACTAATTGGGGAACCACTAACAGAGTAGAATTTAATGCTTCCAAAACACATTGCCATTGTCTGCTGTCGTTAAAGCGAAATTTAAATACCCAGCCATTATCATGAATGGCACTTGCATCGTTGAAACCAAAAAACTTTTCATTCTCGGTATGCGTGTCTATGCCAATTTACGTTGGAATGACCATATATTCGATGTCGACAAAAATCCTGCGAAATATCTAGGTTTCCTCAAGCGGTGTAAGAAATATTTCACACCCTCTAATTTGGCCTCAATATACTAGATGGAGTGAAAAGTGACATCCTTGACCGCCAGAATGCGCTGCTACTGCAAAAAAGGTTATGGTGCCTTGAAGTCCGTTCATATTTAGGCAAACACGCCAAATTTCAATGCGATACTGTCTTTAGTTTTGACAGCTGATTGTTGTTGACAAGAACGATTTTCGGTCTCTCATAAAATATTATTTTTTGAGAGGCAAAACGGCGAGGGAAACAAAAGAAAAGTTAGATAAATATTATGGGGCTAATGCTCCTTCAGATTACACCGTCAAATATTGGTTTCGATAGTTTCGTGGTGGCCGCAACTCCACTACCGATCATGTCCGCAGCGGCAGGCCCTCCGATGCGGTTACAGAGGACAATGTCAAAAAAATACATGAAATGGTGTTGGCTGACTGGAAAGTGAAGGTGCGCCAGCTAGCAGATACCACAAAGATATGAAAAAGTTATCCTGACGCTGGGTGCCGCGAATGACCAAAAACACGAAAGCGAGAGCACTTCGAAAGAGTGTTTGGACTTGCTGATGCGGAATCGGGCGGACCTTTGGCGTCAATTGGCAACTGGATTTGGATTCCTCGGACTATTATCTCTTCCCAAACCTTAAAAGATGGCTCATCAATAAAAAATTCAGCTCACGCGAGGAAATCATCGGCGCCGCGGAGGAGTATTTTGCAGACCTTCCGGAAAATTACTTTTCGGACGGGATCAAGAAGTTGGAAAATCGCTGGAATAAGTGTATCAAACTAAAAGGGGACTATATTGAATAATATAAAAAAAAATTTAAAAAAAATTTTTTTTTAATTCCCAAGGAGGTCACTTTTCACTTCATCTAAGGATCCTACTTAGAGACGCAGCTGGTGGATCAAACTATCCACACATGTGGAAAAACCTTCCAACTCACCAAATCCATAAAAAGTAAGAGTCTCTTAAAAAGCAGAGCTGAACTAGCTACGCTTTTTGGATTATTTACAGGCCATAATCTTCTGCGGGCGCACGCAATAAAGCTACACTTTACCGACGACTGCTTCTGCGGAGCCTACATATGTAAGCTCACGGGAGGATACCCTCCATTTTTTGTGCCACTGTCTCAGTCTTAGTAATTAGAGACAAATAACTTTGAGATGTTATTACTTTTACGACGTCTCAGAACAATCTGCTGCTTCGCTTACATCAGTTTTCAAATTCGTGGATGCAACAAGATAGCTTAGACCCGCTTAGTGGCCAAACGACAACCAATGCGAGACGGAAAGCGGAAACCAAAACTAGCAACCGCAATCAAATTCTCCCATTCGGGCATCACAATTTGTCTGCACAGACCTAAGTGTGATGAGATACAGAATGGACTCGGCTCCAGATACCTCATCAATCCGCTAACCTAACCTACACCTTCTCTGCCATTTGCCAAATACGTGATGAAATATTGTTCTATCGAATATAATTATTTATAAATGCTATGCAGTTGGTATCGTAAGTTACGAGCAGCACTGGCCACAGTTTTCTAGGTCTTGACCCTTGAAACTCCAGTTTTACTTTTTATGCTTACTCTGAGGGAGGCAAACTCCTTAACTTTCTAGAAGTTACAGCTGTCAGCAGTAACATTTTCTGCTAAGTGATGGGCAGATGTCTTTTTAGTTTGTTGATATCCAGTATTTGTTTTCGGCCTCATTTACTCAAACTTATTTCGCAGTTTCGGAGAATATTGTATGTAGTAGAAAGTTTTATGACGGCACGTTGAGACTGACTGTTGATGTAATCTGTGTCTGCGGACAACTGCGCAGATTTGTGAAATATAGTGCCTTACGTGTAAACTTCTGTCCCCGTGGATTAGCTATTATAGCACTGGATTGAATAATTTACATGAAAGCGCAACTTTGTTAGTCTATTTAAACCTTGTAACATGTTAAAGAACTTAGTATGTAGAATCGTTACTTACGAGTAGAATAGTAGTGAATCAGCTATTGAATTTGAAGATGACGAATACACTGTTATGGGTTGATTACGCATTAGGCGTGAGGCATTAAAACTGCAATTATATATAGAGATATAGCCCTGTAAGCTTGGTAGAAAAAACTGGAATCTAAACGGACCCAAAATGGGATAACTTCAATTGAGGCGGAATCATTTCGAACGGTATTCCCCAACGCATTTAACATAACATTCCCCTTTAGGATCATTAATTCTAAGAGTTATTGGTAAAACGGAATTGCAACATATTAGGTAAAAAGCGGTGAAACTCTTCCTCCAAATCTAAACATTCAGCATCTTACACCTCCCATTAGTGTTTCTTTTTACCCAAAGACATGATTGTGTTTAATTTCAGGGATACTTCCTATCGTATATTGGTTATTTAGCCGATGAGAGGTTGACGAGACGATAGTCCGTGACTGCAGCGTGTTTTCGAATCTACCCATTAGATGTGCATAGATATTATCAGATAATCAGAGCTTATCCAAATGAGGCCGTTGATGAAGACAACTTCTTTGTGGTCGAGGATCCGCAGGAGAAGGTAGAGGCTATAGTAGCGACTTTCCAGGAAGTGTACATGGCGAATTATATCATTGGCCCGAACCACGACCTGGAGAGTCGAGTCCTTGTGCACAATTCCCGCCTTCGAAATGAAATTGCGAATTGGCGATTCGAGAGCTCGGGTTTCACCCAGTTCAGTGACGAGAATATGGCAAATAATGTCATCACCAACGAAAGGGTATTACCACCGTTCATTTCGAAGGAAGAGCTCCAAACGATCTTCGAATCACTTAGAAGTAAGAAATCAGTGGGAACCGATGAAATACCGAACATTGTGCTTCGACATCTCCCACTAGAAGCGGGGGACATTTATACCACCCTGTTTAATAATGCAATGAATAATGCACATTATCCAGCGCATTGGAAAACTGCGGTGGTACATCCCATTCCTAAAACGAATAAAGATACTTCCAATCCGGCGAATCTCCGCTCGATTAGTCTTCTTCCAAACATCAGTAAGGTTTTCGAGAAGGTGATCAATAGAGTCCTGACTAAGTGGGTTGAGGACAAACATATAGTTCCGGATAATCAATTCGGGTTCAAGGCGGGGCATGATATCATTCATGCTGCATCTAAACTGGTTTCTGATATGGAACAAAGGAAAGAAACAGTGCGCTGGTGCCTGCCTGATTGACTTGGAAAAAGCCTTCGATACCGTATGGTTAGAGGGACTCTTCTTCAAGCTTGACAGGTTGGGCATTAGTAAACCACTGCTGTATATTCTCTTTGATATGCTCTCCAGTAGATAGTTCATCGTGCAGAACGGCGATGTGACTTCTGCTGGAACATTTAACATTAAAAACGGTCTGCAACAAGGTGCGGTAAATTCGCCGATCCTATTTAACATTTACACAAGTGATCTGATAGGTTCACTTCACCATGCCATAGCGTACGCAGACGACTTAATCGCGTACAGATCAGGCCCAAAGATTGAGGTCATTAATACACTTTTGCAACGTGACTTCGACAAAATTAAACGATATTGCGATGACTGGAAGTTGAAAATCAACTTTCAGAAGTCGGAAACCATTCTGTTTAGGATGCCTTTGTCTGGGGCCTCTAGGGATACCAGAAAGAATTGGCGAAAGTTCTCTATCGTCGGACAACATGGACAGCCACTTGTTTGTCGAAATGTAGTCAGATACCTTGGGATCTGGCTAGATCAATATCTGTATTTTAACAAACATATAGATGTTGCTCTGGCCAGAGCCAGAGGTGCTTTTTCCCTTACAAGGAGACTGTTTTATAACAGCCAACTCGATGCGAGGGTGAAGGTGATCTGCTACATGGCCCTTATCCGGCCTATGCTTGTATTTGGATGTCCCGTGTGGTTCAACGTGAGAGCAAGTTTATTGGAAAAGATTCGGGTGTTTGAGAGGGCTTGCCTTAGGGCTTGTCTTCGCTTATACAGAACACCAGAGTTTGAGTACATAAAATTCTATCGCAATGAGGTCTTGTACAATAGGGCGAACCTAATAAGAGTGGACAATTTTGTTATTAAGTTGACTCGAAGGCACATTGCAAGAGCAATGACATCGTCGAACAACCTGATCTCTGGGGCTTACTACCCTAATTATATGTATCATGAGAGAGTTCGCTTTGACGGCTATGTTCCTCCAGAAGCGTTCCTCTACCTTGATAGCAAAGGTCTGATCCAGGACAGATTGGCTGTGCCGCTAATCTTCCACGTTGCTCGAACAGCTGCGGACAGGCGACTCAACTACGACAGAGACGTCGCACACGGCAGTGCGGAGCGTCTCCGGTTCAGTAGGGCGGTAGGGAGTCGCGACATGAGGGATGTTGCTCATCAGCACCAGCAATTTTGGTGGCTTGTTGAAGAAGAAGATGCGTCGTAGTCGAATTCCTTCAGCAATAGATAGCTTCTTGCGAAGCAAAGTGGGTCAGCCTAAATTTTTTTTGTTATAGCGTTGGCCGGCTTACATAGTTTTAGGTAGAATTAAGTTAGATTTAAGCGAAAAAAAAAAATATATATATGTATGTATATATGTATGTACTTGTATTTATATAGTACGTTTATATATATAATGTATATATATTGTATATGTATATATTATGTATTAGATGTAAGTAAGTTAAGTAAATTAAGATTTATTCTTAGGTAGTTTATAAGTTTTAGTTTTAAGTTTTATAATAAGTTAAAAAAAAATATAAGTCATGATACTAAGTTTTTCTTAAAAAATGTTTTCTTAGTTTTAATTATAATAAATAGACATAGTATAAACATGTAATGTAAGATACGTCGAAAGACATAATTTAAGTATTAGGTTTAACTTAGGGTGCCCGCATGGGGCCAGTAAGTTAGAATAAGAATATTTGTAAGTTAATTAAGCTAATTTTTAAGCGTTTTTTTGTATAGCATTTAAGAGTAAAATAAGTGATATAAATAAAAATGCATATAAACTGAAACTGAACTGATAATCAAAGCTTAGTATAATGGAGATCTATGGAAAAAATTAATAGCCGTGAAATATTTAGAAAAATGCAGAGAATTGCGGGTATTGCCACAGCCAAAGATCATGGGAAAAACGACAACAGCAGGATAATATATTATTCACATATTATTTACATCTCAAATCATTAAGTCCTTTACTTCCAGGTCCTTTGAAGCAGCTCAACATATAAAAACCCAATTTGAAAAAATATATTACGTAAAGGATTACATACCGACTACAAACTAACCGACAATTATTTTGTGCATCTTCACTGCATCTTCCCAAGCAGAGAGGTTTAGAAAGGGGTCGATTAATAGACGTTTCCTTAATCGTCTTTACGAATGGCTCAAAAATGGAGATAGGGACCGCCGCTGCAATCTTCCCTACCGATTCAAGTATAAGATGTATATTACCAATATCTATTGGTTGTAACTGGGGCGTTTAAATTAGCAAGAAAATAGTACCCCACGAGGACATTGTCATGCTCATTTATTTATAATAATTGCCAAGTTATAAAATACATCGTTATCATCGAAGCAAATTCACTTTTTCGTAGAGAATTTAAGGTCTTGACCACAAAGCAGTAGTAGGAAATTATCGAGCAAATAAGGTAGCTCTACCTGTACTTGCCACTGATTAGGAACTATGTAGCTGGCTAAACTAGCAAGCCTCTGCAGTCTTAGGCTACTCTTGGGACAGCAGAAGATACAAAACAAAGCTTACGATAAATGGGAAAATGTTTCGAATAGCAAAATATCGAGAGAGCTATAGCCGAAATTTAATAAGCCCAAACTCTGTAAGCTTCTCTTGAATAAAACTTTCAATGCTAGTGATGTACTAGTATGTCATTTGCGATGATCTATTCAAATCGCATGCAATTAAATTAAAACTGAGTTATCTGAATTCACTTTGAAATCAGAGCGTGGATTCGTGCAACTTATATCAACTTCGTCATTCTTATACTTCACATAATCGTCTAGCTGGGAATGTCATTCGTCGAGTAGTGGATACAATACCCCCCCCCACAACATCAAAGAAATACATAACTATATGGACTAAAAACGAATTGAATGCGATTAAAGTTTATCGATTTGGGCTCCACATCACACAAGGATCTTAGCCAGAGATCATAGACTTTTTGAGCTAGAATTCAAAGCCACGAGGTTTGTTTTTGCATCACATTCCGCTGAATGAGTTCTAGAGAGGTTGTAACTTGACATATTCCAATTATGAAATTGTGTTCAATGATATGACTGAGCAGAATTGAAAATGCGCACACTTGTCCCATGTCGGAATGAATAACCTTGTGGTTATGGTTTATCCTTTGATTGGGTTTCCATACTGATGGAAATGTTCCAACGAAAAAAAAAGACGAATGTCATCCATAAATCTTTCTTAAAAACATGTATGTCATTGATCCAAAGGAAACGAAAGTACAAACCTGATTTTACAATTGAGCAAGACGATTTCTCAAAATGCATCTATCATTTTGCATCCGAGATCTTACAATTAGGGGCATCTTGTGGGAAATGTTAATTTTTGAAAATGACCCACAAATGAACATACTCGTATTTTACTTTGCGGAAACTCATTTCAATTAAGACCAAACCTAAACTTGCAACTCCTCGATTGATACACCTTCTGTGACCATGTCAGTAGGCAGATATTGTATGTTGCCAGCAGATTAACAAAGCCCAAAATCTCTGTGAAAAACAAAATTCAATTTGAATTTGCATTTGAACTCAGATCAAAGCATGTATGTCTCGTATGCATATGTTGTAGCTTCCAATTAAAACCCGAAATGTAGAATCACGACAATTCCCATTAGGAAAAGATTGACTGAAGCTATCAATGAAAACTCAATTAAAAGTTCAATTGTTGAAATTCATTGACGGTAAGTAAAACGCTGACAATTGGATGACCAATGACTGAATGAATCATTGAACCAGCAACCAGCTAGCAGCTACCATCTATCCTACTCAGACTCACCTTCCGAAGGTAAATTAAAACACCAGTGCTCGATTATGAAACCAATATTCGGGCTAAAATAAAAAGAAAGTACCCAAATTCTCAATGCAGATGACTCTGTCCAACAAATGTTCATGATGACGATGCCAGTGACATCGACATCGACATCGACAATGGCAAATGGTCACCTTCCATCCTTGCGACCCCCGAGGATCACAATCATTTTAACACTACGTGCAATCTATAGCACCATTCATTTGTGCTGGTTGCCTCCTAGTCGTAAGGTTAATCGCCAATCACCAACGGCTACTGAACAATGAGTCAGTTAAAAAAAAAAAAAAAAAAACAGAATAAAATCAGCAGAATCCCTCAACACAATCCTCGATGAATAATAAATTCCATTTACCCAGATCCTGGTATAAGGTTCTTCCAACACACATGGTGTCCACATACGATTGTTCGGCTTAATCGGTTGTACCCATTTATTTTTTTTTGTTGTTCCCGTTTCTCTTGCTTTGAATGGTATCATCTATCCAGCCGCCCATCTAGCGGTGCAGTTATTATTTTATTTTCCAATTTTGTTAACAAAACATTTTAATTTCAGAAATTTAATTAAACATCTCTCACGGACGATGTAAAGTGGATTTCCTGCTCCTATCTGCTGAGTGACAGAGCAAACAGCCAGCAAGCTATCTAACCGCAATAATGACGTACATCAAACCAATTCCTGGAGGTAGTTGCAAAGCAAAAAAAAAAAAGAAGTTACAAAAAAAAAAGTACCTCCCAGCGAAGCACTTGGTTCATTTTTTAAGTTGATTACATGCAACCGTTCGGTCGCCGACATACCCACCTGGGCTTCCTTAAATTGCAACCACTAACTGATTTTCTTGGCTAATTTGGTTATTGGTAGAGCAGAGTAGAGAAAAAAAAATCTATGAAACCGCGGCATGCTTGAGGTTGCATTAGCTGAGGACAGGCAAGATGGATCCTTGCAGCCATTTGTCAGGATGCAGTGCAAGGGATTCCTGTTGGTTCGTTCTTTATTGATGCAAGTGAGTGATGCGATGTGATATCGTCAAGCATTGTGATATGATGGGAAATAGAAAACAAGAAAACAAGAAAACAAGAAAACAAAGAAACAAGAAAACAAGGACAACAAAAAGGATGTTATGGCAGAGTACAAAGCCCAAATTGAATTTTCTCTGCATGCATTTTCGCTCTTAGGAAGACGATCCTTTTAATAAAGGACAATTTTCGCTTGCAGGAGCACTCAACTGTCGACGGTGTTTCTGAGTGTTTAAGTGTGCTCGTGCGTTTGTGTGCGTAGAACGAACAAGAACAACATATTGATGAAAATAATGACTATTTAGAAAATGCCTTTTGAGGTGCACTTATATGCGAACAACAGTTTTATGCAATTGATATTGAAGAGTACTACATGGCAATAGGACAATTGTTGATCTTTTGACATTTGTGATGGAGGTAAATTGCCTCGAAAGGAAATGTTTTCGTTTTTTACAAAGGTATGGCTATCCCCTATGAAACATAATTGGGAAATGAAAAGAGCAGATACAAAAAATAGAGGGCAATTGCAATCACCTTTTGACACTGCGAATAATATCCCGAAAAGTCTTTTTTTTTTTCAAAATTTAAGGACTGTGAGTCTACTTTGTTATGACCTGGCAAGCTAAGTTACCTTCTTGCTTGACGATAGATCTGCTTGTGACGTATCTCTGCCTAAAACTTTCACATTTTTCAATACATGTCACTTTGCAGTCGCCCAGCGTTCGGCGATGCAATAATTAGAATATCAGAGGTTCAGTCTCCGGTGGCTGGGTGATGCACGCTTTGGGCATTGAGCGGCAGCAACATGTCAAGGAACAGTGTCAACACATTAGTCTCATCAAAGCGGACTTGACTTGGCAAACTAATAAGGGAGTGTGTTGAGCAGAAGAAAATTGCAACACTATTATATTCTGTTGAAAATGGCTAACACGTCGTTAAACAGAGACGTCAACTGTAAGTATAGCACCCTTTATATTAGCTACTTGCTTAAGAGATCAAAGAAAAGCCTTATGTCTCCAGTTTGAGGTATTGCGTACGGTTAACTACCAACGAGGTTCTTCGGATAATGGAGGATTCTCTGTTCAAAATCCTGCAAAATGATAGAGGTCTAGGACGTTCGGATTTACATATGAAAGGTTCCGAGTTTGAACAGTCCACGATCATTCGAACATCTGGAGAAAACCCTAAACTATGAAACCGATGGTAAAGTAGCGCAATGAGATGTGCCATAAATTTCTGTGATTAATTGCGATAACGGAAGAAGCATCTATTCGGGCGTAGTTTTACTATAAGCGACTGAGCTTCCTGTATTAAACCGAATGCCTTGTAATAATTTGCATAAAATCTTTATCCCCCAACATTAGCCTTGTACTCGCTCACTCCTCCACAGAAGAAACAGGTGCTACCACGAAGAACATTTCTCAACCTCCACTGCAGGACCTACGAGAAACGTCCCAAGAAAGAGTTAAATCAATATTGCAATATCTAAACTTGAGTATTTTTAGGCTGCTGTCAGCCTACCTTCCGATGTATATAACTCAGGAGGAGATGACTTAAAAGAGAGCACATCGCAATATTTAATCGGAAGAAAGTATGCCTTATGAGATAGAGACAGTATTCCGAAAATCGCGAATAAGATTTTGTGTGCCATAACCATCTGAAATAGTAAGCTAACAATCTGACTGGATCCTACCAGTGCGGTTTCGGGCCCGGTAAGTCCGGTATGATAGCATCTGTAGAGACGAACTATTTTTTTTTTTATTTCTGTCCGAACAGAGCACTCAGTCAAAGAACTAATCCATTGTACTCT
This sequence comes from Volucella zonaria, assembly GCA_963966105.1. Lineage (NCBI taxonomy): Eukaryota > Metazoa > Arthropoda > Insecta > Diptera > Syrphidae > Volucella > Volucella zonaria. The sequence goes on from OZ014532.1 coordinate 165,939,574, forward strand.
TTGAAGGTTCCATTTAATGAAATTTCTCAGTCTTTCGAAGAAAGATGAGTAAGCGCTTCAGTGATAAAGTGCCTACAGTACTAGCACCCACCACGTCAACGCCGAGTATCTGCAGCCTGATGCGAGAGTAACCTGGACATTGACAGAGGTAGTGCTCCGCGGTTTCATCATCACTTTCACAGCAAGCGTTCCAGGATATTGTATCACTTATGCCCGCCACATTTAAATGGTTAGCAAAGGTGTGATGAGAGACAGCAGGAAGGCCGCTGACCTCTTAGAGACGTCGGGAATATTCTGCCGGCAACCTGGAGAGTCATGCTATCTATAGTTATGCTCGTATCAAACTCAACTTTTAAGTTAAACCCTAACTAACAGAGGACACACGCAGACCCACGTGGGTTTGGGTCTTGAAAAACTCTCCCTCGAGCTTTGAATAGCAAATTCATCGGCGATTTCATTTCCTTGATCCCACTGTGCGCCCAGACTTTCGACTGGGTTTAGCGAGGGACTTAGTTCAGTTTGGCTGTCGCTACAGATGCAAATGCTTCGCCCGCTCCACCGATTCTTCACAATATAGATCATTGCTATCAGGATTGCGTATATCTCCGCTTAAAAAAAAAGACCCAAGTTTTCCTAAAGAGAGTGAAATCTAACGGGGTCAACCTCGGGAAAGATACCAGCGTCGCATCCTAAATCGATTTTGGAGCCATCCGTGAAGACCCGACTACATTCCTTTTCTGGTTCAGGGGGAAGTCGATTTCGTATTTTTCTAGAAGCTAGAGCCAAAAGACACTTTCGGCGCACTAGCTCATCAAAACTCCAGTGCGTATCGTATCAAAGATGTCTTTTTAAATGGAAGATGACTATGACAGTGCAGCCCATGATATGAATATTCATCAATGCGTCTAGAGCGGAGCCAGGTGAGCAAGACAGGCCGAGACACACCGTTCTTGGGAGTCTGGTAAAAGCAGCAATCACATATTTTCGTGAGAGCTTGTTCCAACAGATAACCGACGCGTAAGATATAATTGGCTTTATCATAACCGTGTGGATCCAAAGGATTCCTTCTTATCGAGAGCGACTTCAATTCTGTCTACTAGATTTTGGAGTGCACCCTCGCAAGATCGTCCGCGTTGATAAGCACGTTGGATCTCAAACAGAGGATCCATTCGCAAAGCAGTTTTGCGAACATGGATCTCGACCATTCTCGCCATGCTCTTCAACATGAAGGAAGTCATACTTATAGGTCTGAAGCTCTTTCCGATATTTGGTATAAAGGCTGCTTTCACCGTTCACCTCGATTTCGGTATAGTATATGCCAGTGCCAGGCTAACAGTGAAGGTGAACTATGTATTTAAAGCTGTGTATTGTTTAAGCATTTTTACTGAATTTATCAAATTGTGCGGAATGATAATGCTTGCTGCTCACAGCGCGCAATTTTCCGAAAATCTCTATTTCTGCTTTAAAACAGAAGCAGAGTGTTATTTAGCTGTAAATGAACGCAAAATTAGTCGTCTTGACCGTAAGATTCTTCAAGTGATTATCGTTCCTCTTTGCGTAGACGAGCTCCTACCCGAAGAATCTTCAATTTCTACCGACCGCGACGTAGAAGATGGCACGCACAAAGGGAGTTCAACCATGTGCGTGAAGTTAGCCAAAAATCGCGCTAATGATTAGTTTGGGACGGTCTGGATAGGGAGGTAAGGCTAAAGGGTCGTTCCAGAGCAGACTACGGAGAGGAAATCGGAGGAATCGACGTTGAATACACTCGGTTCAGGGAACATGAACTCGGTGAAAGGGGGACTAAGATTGACTGGCATACTCAAGCATGGGTCAAACAAAGGTAACAGATAGAGATCTGTTTAACTATGGGTTGGAAAATTCCTTGAACCAATGGCTTTAAAGATTATCTTGTCGATATCAATCAAATCAATCTGTAGACTATATGCCGGTAGTAACCATTCTAGAGGAACTTTCCTATAGTAGCTCTCATGCTGTTCTATGCGGTGACCTTAACTGCAATTTGTTGGATGTGAATGTTTCTTCTCATTTGCTAAATAACTTTAAAGCGCTGAACTTATTCCCTGTAAATATAGAATGTCCTACTCATTTCCAAGGTGATTCAAGTACTCTGATTGATCAATTTTTTGTTAGTGATGGTAGTAAGATCCTACTTTATAGTCAGGTTCAAACTTCTGGTTTCTCGAGACATGATCTCATTTATTTAACCTTAGACTTTATAAACAGGCCAAAAGAGATCATCTTACAGTTTCGAGACTTCAAGAATGCGAACAACAGTGAGTTGCTGTATGACATTTAGCGTACTAATTGGAATAGTCAGAGGTGCATGCAGTGTGTAAACGATAAAGTTGTGTTTTTTCAAGAGCAGATCAGACACCTACTTAATAAACATATCCCACTAAAAACAAAAGTTATCCGTAGAACGTCATAAGATCCGCAAAGATGCTTTACTATGAAAATGGGTTAAGCCAAAGTTGTTGGTCAAAAAATAAATGGAAAGCTGTTAAGGAGCTTGGAGTTGGAAAAGAGATTACAAAAATAGCCGATAACATTGACTGTGTACTCTTAAACGCTGAATTCGTCACAGAACTACCCTCTTTCACAAATGAAAACGAGTGTAATGCATTCGATCCTTCAGATAACTCCGTCGCCAATGAATCTTTCGGTTTCGTATGTATCAGTGATCAAGAGGTTGTCGAAGCGGTTCTATCAATAAAGTCAAACGCAACCGGCATCGACGGTGTTGATCCCCTGTTCGTAAAACTTTTTCCCTCCATTACCCACATTTTCAACAGCACAATAACAGCTTCCGACTATCCACGTGAATGGAAGAGGGCAAAAGTTATCAAAATCCCATAGCGATACTCCCGTTTTTAAGTAAAGTGTTGGAAAAAGTAATTTTGAAGCAAATGCAAGCATATTTGTCTATAAATAGGCTAGTAAGCAGAGGTCAGCTGCAAAACAGCATTATTGTCAGTACTCGATGACAGTAGGAAATCGCTGAACAAAAAATATGTTACTTTTCTAATTCTCTTAGACTTTTCAAAAGTGTTTGATACTGTTAACCATGTTCTTCTTTGTCGAAAACTTCAGACCATGTACAATTTCTCCAAAAAATCGGCAAAGCTTATTTATTCCTACCTAGTGGATAGGCAGCAATGTGTTGTGATCAACAACAAAACTTCGAGCTTTCTTAGGGTATCGAGTGGAGTTCCTCAAGGGTCAATACTTGGACCTGTCCTTTTTTCTATGTACATCAATGACTTGTCACAAATTGTCCAGCGGTGTCTGATTCACATGTATGGAGTGAGTGGAAATATCAATGTCTTAGATCAAGTTGTTGCTTTGATAAATGAAGAATTGGACAATATTTTTCTCTGGGCTCAACGTAACTTTCTAAGTATGTTTGAATCCGGCAAATGAATTCGAAAGCTCTCCTGATTCATAGGAAAACACAGAATTTGTCTACCTTTAAACCGATAAAAATTGGTGAAGAAATCGTCCCCTTTGTTCATAATGTAAGAAATCTCGGATTTATTTTTAATGACTCCCTAAAATGGGCTGACCATATAAATACTGCTATAAGCAAGGTTTATGGAGGGCTGCGTATGCTTTGGTCAACTCAGATGTTTACACCTACAGCTATAAGAACTACTATGCTGGCGAAAACTTTCATACTTAATGTTGTATGCAACAATATTGCTCGGTATGATCATGTGTCCGTTTACTCAAAGTGTATTGTCGGCTACTCGTTCGATAACCTGCTAGTGCTTTGATTCTTAACTTACCTGCATGACATCATACAGACACATCAACCTGAGTATCTCTATAGCAGATTTTTCCTCGGTCGTAAAGGGCTTTGACCTTAATGCAAACTCCACATTCTTCGTTTATGTCACTCGCCTATAGAACTCCCTGCCCCGTGAACAAAGAGGAGTCAGAAGCACAAAAAGATTTAGGAATTTACTTTTGAGGTACTTGCCATTGTTAGATATTTATTTATTATTTGTTTTCTTTCGATTAAATTCTTAATTAATGATCTTTTGTTAAATCCACATGTTTGTTATTTTTTTTGTTATGTTTTTTATTCAAATATTTTTTGGCGTTCAACCATTTTCGTTTGTTATTCTTATGTTTATTTTATGATGTTCAATTTGCAAACTTAATTTTAAGGCCTGCACTATTTTATCAGATTTATCTTACTGTGGTAAGCAATTTCGTAATCAATAAATACAAATACAAATACAAAATGAGAAAGTAAATCAAACTTTACTGTCGAATAATATGCAAAGGTCTTCAGAATATTGAACCAGGGAAATAGGTTGACCATAGAGAAAATATAGATGGTTCGCATTTATGTGAGAAGGTTATGGACTGGCATTGATTGAAAACCGATCAAGGTCTTCGTGAAGAAGGAAGGGATAAGGGAGAGAAAAAACAATTTAAAAAAATTAGTTTCATCACAATTTTGAGCAGTGTAAAATCTTATATATTGCGCCCAGATAAGAAGAAATGAAGTATTCCTTACATCGTTTGCATAAACCTAGTCATTTTCCAGCATTTTTGGTGATATAAACATAAATTGTCGTGGATAGATATAGCGTGAATAGAAAGTTTCTCTGCATAGGCGGTGTAAGTTATATTTGTTGTTCAAGACTGGGTATTCAAGGTTCGTTGGAACAACAGAAGACAATATTGTATCTTGGTGGCATACAATCCCCCTCTACAGATGGTTTTCCAATCAATTGATTGTTTACATGTATATGCCAAAATTGAATGAGTTAAACATACGAGTACGTCACAGTTCCCGTTCTACAGCTGAAGACAAGGGACCTAAGTTCATGTGGAGACAGAAAGTGACCCCTGGGCACTCTAGTACTTTTTTGACGCGCATCAGACTTATAACTATCCAAAACAACAAATTTTCGAAACGTAATTTCGAATCCATTGGAGAAGAGATCGATCGATCCCAAATGCACTTATTTTGTTGAAGTAAAACTGCTGCCAAACTGTATCAAATGCTTTTGAAATGTCAAGCCCAATTTGATTAGATTTTGTTTTGAATTTTTCGTGAGATATGTTTTCAGTTTACCGGTGGAGCTGTTGCTACTATAACCGTGCTAGCGGTCATTGAGAAGTTTTGGTATTGCGAGATAACCTACGACCTAAATATCAGTGTGATAGATCTACATAAGAACAGAAAAAAAGATTCGCTGTTAACGAGCAAGATAGATGATTTCTTCCGTTTGTCCGAAAGGAGTCATGAAGGATGAAGGAAAAGTTTACGCTCTGAAGGTAAACCTCGTCGCAACAAGGGTGATATGCCATCTGGAAGCGAATTTATGTGTGTGCAGATCTTTTAGTACTAGATGGAGTGAAAAGTGACCTCCTTGACCGCCAGAATGCGCTGCTACTGCAAAGAAGTTTATGGTGCCCGTTCATATTTAGGCAGACATGGCAAATTTCAGTGCGATACTGTCTTTAGTTTTGTTTTGACAGCTAATTGTTGTTGACGTGTTTGGCATCATGTTGAGTATGGACAAAAACGATTTTCGTTCTCTCATAAAACATTATTTTTTGAGAGGGAAAACGGCGAAGGAAACAAAAGAAAAGTTGGCTAAATCTTATCTTCCGTCAGGTTACACCGTCAAATATTGGTTTCGAGAGTTTCGTGGTGGCCGCAACTCCACTACCGATCAAGTCCGCAGCGGCAAACCCTCCGATGCGGTTACAGAGGACAATGTCAAAAAAATACATGAAATGGTGTTGGCTGACCGGAAAGTGAAGGTGCGCGAGCTAGCAGATACCACAGAGATTATACTGAGCGCACACGCCATATTTTGGGCAATATTCTGCATATGAAAAAGTTATCCTGCCGCTAGGTGCCGCGCATGCTCACTCCTGACCAAAGACTCGAACGCGAGAGCACTTCGAAAGAGTGTTTGGACTTGCTGATGCGGAATCCAGCGGACTTTTGGCGTCGATTGGTAACTGGATTTGGATCGCTCGGACTATTATCTCTTCCCAAACCTCAAAAGATGGCTCATCAATAAAAAATTCAGCTCACGCAAGGAAATCATCGACTTCACGGAGTCTTCCGGAGAATTAGTTTTCGGACGGGATCAAGAAGTTGGAAAATCGCTGGAATAAGTGTATCAAACTAAAAGAGGACTATATTGAATAATATAATAAAACACTTAAAAATTTTTTTTTTAATTCCCAAGGAAGTCACTTTTCACTCCATCTAGTACTTTTGCTACTAGACGTGTATGAAAGTGGTCTCAAGAGTAAGTGGAAGCGTGAGCCAATCCGATTTCAAAGCGCGCAGCAAACCGACTGGATTTGTCAAAAGAGCCGGAAGCTGGAATATCATTCTAAATCAGCACTGGGATAAAAGATGAGGCCGCATTGCTTATATTTTTCACGAAGGACTGACAACTTTTATTACCTTGGGGACACCGTAGTATCTTTTGCGTCAATTTTCTGTCGTAGTCGAACTTTACTCGTACACGCTCAAAAAGGGCGTGCTGGTGGACTCGTTTTAAGGCGTACTACGCCTTTTCTTTTGATGTATTAATATTCTTCAAGAAATGGAGTGTGAAGAATTTCATTCCGAAGAGAATAATGTTTCTGACCAATTTAGCAGTGCCATCTACTTCGTTATCGAGCAAACATAATGCCTAGTTAAAATTCCTGAAGAAGATGTTAAGTCCACTCTAAAGAGCTTTCTTATAAGGGTCCTTTTAGAAACTCTTTCTCTAACTGTGTGGTCAGAATACGAGAAATTTTCATAGCATGCTGGCATTTAGTAAGCTATATCGTTACGCACGTTAATAATGACTCGACGACGGGAAGAGAATAAAGGGACTAGTTCATATCCAGGTAGTTTCAGATCGGAATGACCTGGGGCTATGTGCGTTTCACTGTGTGCCAGGGGTGCTGATTAATAGGCATGGGCATTTCCAAAGAAGTCACCAGTTCTTAGTTCCTTAATATACGTGATATCCACTCGAAATATTTTTAAAAATCGTTGCAGTAATTTTTACTCTCATTGATGGCAATAAGTGCTTTGTCTTTAAATGATTTAATCTTTTGCAACCATGTTACACCTTCAATTCTGCTTCTAGTTGTGTTTTCCAAATATCCAAGAATCACTTCTCTTTTGAATGCTTATCTCATGTTATGCAGAGTAATGTCCTTCTGTCGACAGTTATAGGGCTTATTGTTACAGTTAATTGGTTATTAATTAAGAATTTAATACGCTTCCAGCTTTTAACGCCTGACAAATGGACTGCTTGACTCAGTCATGAAATATATTTGCATCCTGAATTGGACGATAGCAAGCTTATTAAGGGCCACGCTCTCCACGTGCATATTCATATCCAACATGTCCAATGGAACTAATGAACAAGGATACAAGTGAACACATTCATTTACATGACAGTAATTTGGTGGTGGACCTTGTTGCATTACTCGTGCTGAGGGTGAATCGAAACGATTCGATCGGATTGTGGTCAACTATTCCTGATGGAAAACTCACTCGACGGGTGCGTGTAAAATACCAAGTTACAGTTCTCTATGCCTATGAATTTGTCTGAAATTAAATTTCCTAGACACAGAAGGACTAGGAGAGAGGAAAATAAACGAGTACTCGTACAGCCTATTTATGGCGCTTTAAATTACGGGTAGAGAGATATTAATCATTGGCAACACTCGAGGGCAGCTGGCCAGCTTGGTGTCAATAATTGACATATTTTGCAGGAAATAAGGTTTTGTGGTTACTGTGTAGATTTTGAATTTCGGATGCTGAGATGCCACAAAGTGTGCTCAAAACATAATGACCTTTTGCATGTGTTTTGCCCTTGTCCTTTGATTTGAAGTTTTGGGAAGTCCGAATATGGACTTTTGGGAAAATACATATGTTAAGAGCCTTGTTTCTTCGTATTTTATCTTACAGTTGACGTCGAGAACCAGGTAAGGTAACATGTTTACTACATATCAAATGAAAATGGTCATTCCGGATGTTTTACTCGCCACACCTGAGCGCAGTTTCAAAAAACACTGTAAGCGTTTATTGATTTTAAGTAATCGTCACATACTAAAACCGTCTCGACTTGACGTCCTTAAATTTCTTGTTGTGGCGGAGGTTTTTAGGCCGCACAATTCGTTGCCTTAGCTTTGCGAAAATGGAATCCTATGTGTATCCCCAGTACTTTATGGGAAAGGCGAAGATAGTTAGCGTAGGCCTTGTGTTTAAATTAAGATTATTATTGCTGCCAGTCGACCTGGATGAATAAGTAGTTGGCCAAGTTATATCACGTTTTGGATAACAAGGTCCTGTGAACCTATGCCTTTTGTATTTTGACTTAACATTAAATAAAATGATGAAGGAGATCTGCTCAAGTAGTGTGAGGTAGGAGTTGGCCTTACACAGCATACGGGACGTCAATTCAATGGAACTATAAGAGGTGCAGTAGGTCTGTGGATACAAGAGATCAGGTCTTTGTAAATTGTAAGAGTAAATGTAAAGGGAAAAAGAGTTGTAAAGAGATGCACAGCCGACTGAACCTGTGAAGAGTCGATGAATGAATAGAATGTCTGCTACGTTCCTGTAAAACTTAAGGGTCAACCCAAAGGAGAGGAGCAATTCAAAGAAAACGACATTGAATGCTCCAAATTTTGGATACATGAACTCGTTGAAAGAGGGACCACTCTTACATGACTTGCTCAAGCAGGGGGCTAAGAAAGGTAATGTAGATTTTTTTTTAAAGAACTTACAACTCAAGTGGGTATGAATACACTTATAATGCCTCAGCATGTGTTAAGTTTTTTGGAAAATGGGATAGAGAGAGAAAGAAATATGTTTGGGCTGGGCTCAGTGGTTATTTTGCTCCATGGGTGACCATCCAAAATTTAATGGGAAGACTAAATTCTTAGTGGAAGTTGGCTTGATGTTGGTTTCTACTGAACTACTCGTCTTACTTGATTTTCGTTAACTGCAAAAATGAACACCGAACCTTCCGATTTGGAAGCCAGTCCGCTACCACTTGAGCTACGGCCACCCTGATCATGTAAGAGTTGGAAAATTCTTGAGACCACTGTTTGATTAAGTTTGTGAGTTGACTTTGAGGGTTATTTCACCAATCTTTGTGCGGGAATTTAGCTCCCTGAGGTAGAAAAAAAAAAGCCAAAATCGCGAAGGTGTTCAACTAGAGGCACAGGCTGATTATGGAGAAGATAAAATTCGCTAGGTGACTGATTACGTGATAAAGTACTATGTAGATTGGCATTTGGTGACATTAAGCTCTAGGCAATGTTTGAGACACCAAATAGATAATCTGTCGAGAGTTTCTTGAAGATGTTTGCTTACTTTGAAAAAGTTTGCATCATCTGTGTAAAGCAAGAGGAAGGAGTGTTTAATAACACTATCAAGATCATTTATACAATAGTTAGGCAAAAAAGAAGAGGACTTAGGTGACAGCCTTATGGAATACCAAAGCTGACTAAAAAAGGAGCTGAAATGATGCATATATACTTTCTCAGATAGAAAGTCCATTTTATTGGTTCAATGCCAAGCGCAGACAATTTTAATATGATCAATTGATGTGATATCTTACTGAAGGCTTTAGTGAAATCAGTTGCAATTTTCAAGGCTAAGAGGGCGAAGGAAACGAGATTTATACGAAAATGTTAAGACTTCGTATAAAATATTTTCTATTTTTAATCCTTCCTTGTATAACGGGATTATAAAAGCGGTCTCCAAGCCTGACGAGCAACGGTGGGGGAATACTTTTTAAGGAATGCGATGGGTTGAAAATATGGTACCGGTAAGAATTCATAATAAAGTTGTTGTAACATTTCTTCGATACGAGTAGGATAAAAAGTATGAACAGTCCATTACGAAGCAGTTGTCGGCATCTAATGGTTTGGGGAGAATGGCAGAAAAAAAAATGGTGAAAGTACATTGATCGGTTGACGATTTACTTGCACAAGATAGGGAGGGGGAGTAGACGTCGGATTTTTTTATATAGTTTACGATGTGGAAAAAAATCCTAGGCTCGTTTATAGGAACGGTTTGTGTACTATATAGGTAGCGCTGATAGAGAGAGGTAGAAAGCTGTGTGAAATTTAGTAGGAATAGGTAGAAAAAAATTATAGTAAAGGGAAACCGCTTAAAATTTGTTGCTTTGTAATGAGCGAGTAGATGATAGTTTTTAGTAAAAACAGGCGACGCCCTATGGGGCAAAATAGCCCTTTAGCTGGCAAAAAATAAAATGTTGAAGTTGAGCTTTGTCTTAAACTAAAGTTTTATCTCTCTTTCAAATATGATAGAGAATTAGAAGTGAGAGAGAGAAGAGTCATTTGGGTCACGAGATCTTCAGCAGATCGTCACAAGTGGAGCATTTCTTCACTTTTTGCATCGAGTGTAGATGTGTTTTGAATTGCTGTAGTTAATTGTGTGCAATTCTTTTCCCGTTACTTGGATCAAAATACATTTTTTTTTTGCCATGGAATCAGTAAGCTCAGGTGTGATATTTAAGTTTTTAATTAACAAAACAATACTTTTTTGTTGTCTTAATTTGTGGTTGAACATAGAAAAAATGTAAAAAAAGATGTGTAATTTTTGCATTTATTTGAAATCCTTAAGCTTTAAGTTGTGTTAGCCGTGAGTTGCCGGAAAATGTTATATGTCGTTGTATTCAGTGTTTTGTCTTTTTTCAGAATATGTAATTCTTGTGATCTTCTTTACTCCCATTCCTGTAGTATACATTTCTGTTGATGACGTCACTCTCTAAAAAAAATTTTGTTTTATATTTTCTTAGGCCGAACAACTTCTACAACCTTGCCTATAACAAGGAAAGACGTTACAATATAATGAGGAGTTCAAATTGTCAAGGATTGGATAGTCAAATAGAATTTGTATGGCAGGAAGTTGAAAGACGGGTCCCATGCAGTGGAACTTTTGAACACGAAAATAATAAAAATTTTAAATCAAAATGTAAATCGCGGTGGGATAAAGCTTGTCCAGTAGAGGCACTATCCTCAAATCCGATGGTCGTCCGAATATTTTGTTTGAAGACGGATCAGACAGAACAAAAACTGAAGAGCTGAAAAAATCCACGTCCCTTGCCGAGTTGGCATATGCGACTGAAATGAGTTTGAGAGCTTCTAGACAGTCGGGGGCTGCAAAATATAAATATAAAAAAACGTTAAATGAGTCCAACTTCAATGACTGGAGAAGAAGCATTTCCAATGATTATTGAAGCAAACCTGTCCCGGTTTCAGTATGAAATCATAAGGTAGAAAGCTCCCAAGATTTTCCCTTCTTACAAAATTGTTCAGGAGTGTGAAACAAATTGCTACCCGGAACCTGAAAAAATAAATATTTCGGAGACCTCTGTAAATGCTGATTTACAAAGTTAGCTTAACTTGACAGTTGAACGATTAATAACTGTCCAAAATGATGTGATCGATTTCCTAAGCCCCGAAAAATTGTAAAATGTATGCTTATACTCTAAATGGGGCTTTGATGGAAGCTCCAATCACAGTTCGTATAAGGAAGCTTGTACGCAGATAATTCACCTGTGTTTATCATATGTCTCGTTTCTCTTCGTTTAGCTATCGGTGCAAAAATAGTCAGGCAGAATTCTCGCCCAAACTCAAGTTATTGTTGACCTCTTTAAATTGAATTTCTTGAAGAATCTTCCATAGTATCCATGATCGAAAAACAAAGAGTAAATAACCAAATTAAGGACCTCCAGGCTAGCATTGTAAGAGTAAGTGGAAAAATTATTTTCATTCAACACAATTTGATCTTTGCCATGGTTGATGGAAAGGTTTGTAATGCCATAATCGAAAATTCTTCCACACAAAAATGTTACATTTGTGATGCCAAATCAAAAGAATTTAACTCGTTTGAAGAAATGATACAAAGATCAGTTAAAACTGAAAATTTGCAATTTGGTTTATCGGTATTGCACGGATGGATTCGGTTTTTTGAATGCTTTCTTCATCTATTTTATAAATTAGTAATAAAACAGTGGCAAGCTAGGGGAGATGAATATAAGAAAGTAGTTGCTGAAACAAAAAAATTAATAAATGGTGGTTGATAAACCGAAGCCCGGTTTTGGAAATTCCAATGACGGAAATACGACCAGGAGATTTTTCGAAAATGCAGAAATTTCAGTTGACATAATAAAGATAGATTTATGTTTAATTGAAAAAAATACATATAATAATGATTGTTGTATCATGGGGCCATGAAGTTGATGCCCCAAAATATAGAGCATTTGCATACGGAACTGCGAAATATTTCGCAGCTAAATATCCCTGCTACTATATACCACCTACCGTACACAAGTACTTAACTCATGGTAATGAGATAATTTCATCTGCTTTATTACCCATTGGACAGCTGAGTGATGAAGCGCAGGAAGCCCATAATAAGGACTTTAAAAGATACACTCCCGCAATATTAGCCGAAAAAATACAATACGAATGCAGACACATATTTACAATATATTTACAATGGCACCAAGAGCAATGATGCCAAATTTCCAAACTTCTTAGCTTTGTTGGTAGCTTTAGTGCCAACTTTAATGGCATTCTGCCCCACTGTGTGACGTAAAGAGAAATAGAAAATGAAATATTTTCCAATAGAAAAAAACTGAAGATTGGTAAATTCAAAGGGAGTCTTTCTGATAATAGGAATTGATTTTGCGAAAATCTACTTTATGGAAGTTGTAAGCCAAGTACATTTAACGAACAGTGCCCTACGTGGGAGTGTTTAGAAGAACATCAAATTGCAATGACAGAAAAGTCAAAATAATTCTAGATGCCTAGTACATTTCTCGATAGGGGAGTCAACGTTGTTCGAGAATCTTTTAGAATATACTCGTACATAGTTATGAAAAATAGATTGTCTTTCATTTTTGAAATGGCGTATTAAAAGTCTCGTGATACCTGTTACAGAAGTTTCTTAAATTGGTTACGTCAGCAGAGATGCTTCCTTGTTGGATGAAAACCATGAACCGTGTTGTTTTACCCTTCTAACATCATCATGTAGATAAGCAAGAAAGAGACATATATTCTCGTATATCTTCTTATCTCTAAGCCTAAAGAGGGATCTGCGCAGGGGTCGATCGGGGAACTGACTATCCTATAACTTGGATTTGGCCAGTAGCGCAACAATCAAGTTCGTAGCGTATTGGTTGCTCTACCTCGTACTACCAGTTCCCGGTAACAGCATGAGTGGATCCTTAGTCATGCAGGCTAAGATGGCAGGTCCAATTTCGCCCAGTAAGCATAGTCTAAACTGTCATAAGTCTTACAACCCAATACTGGAAAGATGAAAAGCATGACGGACTACTATTTACGACCTGGCAAACGATTACAGGACAATAGCCTTGGGATCTGCACGTGGAGTGTCTGGACCCTTAACAGGCCATGAGCAGCCGAACAATTAGCAGACGATCTTGACTGCTATCATGCAGACATCATCGTCATCCAGGAAGTACGATGGGATGGACCGAGCGAAAGAAAGTTGAAAACCTGTGATATCTACTATGGTAATTCCCAGAGAAATCAGAAATAGTGCTTATTTGGAAGCGGACATATGCGGTATACTTGGGCAAGAAGTCTTGAGATTCCAACAGGTGCGCAAGCGTATTATGAAAATTCCCGCCAATGCTGAAATCGTCTACATAAGTCTAACATGCACTCATGCTCTCACGCACGACGCAACAACGGAATATTTCTATACAAGACATATGTATGACTATTATCGTAAGTACGACGATAAAATCATATCATGAGAAGACGTTGTCGTACGCGTATCCCTAAATTTCTCAACATCTATGCTGCTAGCATCAAATACCGAAGATCAGTGCATATGATCCCAATGTGCCATTAGAGACGCCGCAACTGTTTCACTCGTCCACAACCAAGAAAGCCCTGGTTCGAAGTAGTATACCGGGAAACGCGTGCAGCGAAACAAGAGGCGTATAAGGCGGCACAGCAAACAATTACGGAAGTTGCTCACGATCTCAATGAGCAATGATCCATAACCGTATAAAGAAAAGGCAAGCTGATCGAGGCTATAGGGCAGTGCTTCAGCAGAAATGAAATTCGAAATCCTACCAAAAACTGAAAAGTTCTAGGATTAATTTGGTAAGGAGCATATCATCTGTAAAATATGGTCGGCTGAAAGTATGTTTGGTGAATAGAATCTCAAAATCGTTTGCGATCATCAACAAAGGGGGACCCAAGACTCTAACACACATAGAAGAATCAGTTTCCTTAACATCGGTCTTACCTACAATTGGAAAAAATAGTTACCCACCAAATCGCTCTTGTTTTAAGGCCGCATATGACAGCATTTATAGAGATGAACTATAAAGAGTCATGTCGTCTTCTTCGGTGTAGGATAGGAATGGATAACGCTCGCTGCTTCATAAAAGCCTATCTATGAAACTACAGAGACATTAATTAATGTCAAAAAAGGATTTTGACAAAGAAATGTGTTGTCACGTGATTTCTTCAACATCTTACTTAATGGAACTGCGTGAAACTCTCAAGTCAATATCAGAGGACTTGTCAGAAGGCGTGAATTCAACGGGTAACATTGCTAGGACATGTTGAGTAACTGAATATCAACTCTCCGGCCCTAAACCGAATACATACTGGTGACACAAATTGGTAATGGAAGACCTCGGCTAAGGTGGCTCCTTCGAGTGGAAATGAACTTCGGTCAACTTAAGAGATGCTTAATGCAGAGAGATTCACTTTAAAAAGTAGAATGACTGGTGCTGATAGTTTTATCTGGTTTTGTGCGAGTCTCTTTAAATTTTCGTAAACTGCAGCTTTCAATAAATTTCAATTTGGTTAATGATTGAATATAAGTAAAGGATTTCAAATTGAAATAAGTGGGTTTCAATTTTAAATTTAGGTCAAAATTATATCACAACCATCCTGCGAGTTTATGCTTTTATTTTCAAAAGTTCATAAAGCGGTGCTTCCGTGTCAGAAACTTTTTTCGATGTTACTTTAAAAAAGCCATTTTCTACTAAATACTTTGGTTTCGGGAAGTTTGGTTTCTTTTTGCAATGTTCGATGAGAGCTTTTGTGGAACGTAAGTGAGCTATCCCTTTGAAAAGATGCTCTCCGCTGCATAGCTCTTCCGGGAAAATTGTCTCAACTGTCACATCTTCTCTCTCTCGCACCCATGGTCTATCTTTATAGGGAATAGTGATACCAAAAGCTACAGTATTCGTTTTTAATGGCGCTGTCTTCAAATGTGAATTGATGTATTTTTCATATTTCAGTTCAATTGCCATCTGAAATCAAAAACAAATATTAGAAAAGCTTTTGAAGGATAAGGGGAGAGAAACCAACTTCCGCTAGATTCCATCTGTCAGCGACAGTTTTCGCAATAGCTTTCACTTCCTTGGGGTCGGTTTGGATAGATGCTAAAAGTTTCTCATTGCCCTCTATTGAGAATAGTGATTTAAGCTGTTCTTTGGAAATCTTGTCCTCTTCACTTCCGCTGCCGAGGGTATTTACCCATTCTGTGAAAATTTCCGCCGACTAAAGCAAAGGGATGAAAAAAAGCTTTCGGCTGTGTGAAATTTTTCTAAAGCTTACCGCATCCATAAGTTGTTCTGCCTGTTCATCCAATGGCTTCTCCCACATGTTCTTCTCCATTTGATAGATTTTTGATTTCCATTTTATCCTCCCTTTCCGGTCTGCACAGATGTATTTCGTATACCAGTTCACTCGTTTCTTTTTTGCTGATTTCTTTTCCACAGTAAATTCCAGATTCAAGTCAAATGTAGGATATTCCTTTTCCTTACGTTCGATTAGGGAGCAAGAACTTTCATTATAGGTTTCCTGATAAAAGATAAATTAAAAGCAAAACACTGTAACAACACTGAGAATATTCCTACCTGATGTACCTGTTGTGGAGTTATAAATTCTTCCTCATTTTCGGGAGCAGATTTTGTCGTTTGATGAGCTGTGGGGTCTTCAGGTTCCTCGGGATAGTCTAATGGAATAATTTTTCCTACTCTTTGATAGAGTTTCTTTGGCAGTGTGGGAAAGAAATCGTACTTTTTTATGCGCTTCTGTTGTGTTTTCTTCTTTGCCATACGTTCAATTTCATGGATGACCGCTCGCCAGTAGAGATTTTGATATTGTTTTTGTGGCAGGAACATGCTTTCGGAAACGATTTTTTGTTTAATATTTTCTTGAGGAATATGAAGTTACTGCTAGCTTCCGAAAAATATAATAAAATATGTGAAGTTTTATCAATTTTTATTCGAAGAACATTGAGAAGTGGATGTCATGGTTTCAAGGATTTGAAAGTTGGAACTTGTGCTTTTTGGTTTTGTGTCATGATAATCGTACGAGTATGTGGACAGTTTGAGATACAGTGGTTTATTGTAAAAATAAGAAAAGGACATTATACAACATTAGCCTTATTTATGCACAAGCTGTAACCAGTTTAGCTGAAGACAGGACAAAGCAGGAGATTTCTAACTTCTTGGACGGAGTATACATATTTGCACCCCTACATAGTGATTACATAGAGTATGACGTGTAAATTACATTCACGGATTTTGGATTCCGAAAATCGGCAAAAAAATCATTTTGAGATTTTCAGAAACATGGTCTCTCCAATTCGACAACAAATACCCATATATCGTTTAAGGACTTTCTGCTAGTCTGGATGCTAGCAACATGGCAATAAGCAGTCCAATCGTGGAAAGTTGTAATAACCATCAAAGATACCATCAACATTAGATGACTATGCGCCTTTAAAAATATAGGTGCTATAAAGGGCAACCGAGCGTTTTTTTATACGAGTATATCCTTGCTAAGAATTAGGTATTACAAAGTTCCGGATATCTTTCGATATGTGTAGAAATATTTGGTACGATGAGTGTGACGGGAATAGGTCTAATGATATTTTAGGAATTAACCTAACTGAAACACTGTACAGCACAGAATAAATAACATACACCCAAAAAGGAAAAGACAAAAATATTTACCGATTCAACGATGACGGGTTTTAGTTATTTTACGAGTACCTGGAGATAGATTGATTTTTGAAATCCTACGATGCTTCCCAATCCAGAAAGCATCCCTAGTGGCAACAACTACCAGAATAATTCCAGATTCTGCCAGTCGGTTTGTTGCTTTATGAGTTTATTCAGTCCGCAATATCGCAAAACTATGCTTTTAACCAAGTTTCAGACAAAAATAGTAGAATGTTTTGCCCTAATAAAGTTTAGGATTAAGGAAGAAGAGGATAAATTGTATAAACTGCTAAACTCTGCAGGACTGCCCCCACGACATGATCATGATGATGGAAGATATAGACAAACAAAAGCTCAGGTTTGGGACTAGTAAATAAAGGTCAGGATTAACGATGGCGAACGCTTTTCAATGTCAATAGTTTTGCCATGAGTGGTACTGTGTTTGAACATAGGGCCTTTCACAAAACCCTGGCAAGTATATAAAGAACCATATTGTTCCTCTGGCGATAAGTTTCCGTCTCACTACCGTTTGATTTTGATTTGATTTTGATTTTGCTACTAACACATCAAGTACAAGTAGGGCATAGCCTTTAAATTGTACCAACAATAATAGGAAAAATATCATAATATTGAAATAATATAATATTAGGTGCGCAACTAAGTTTTGTCAATAGATGGCTCCAGCAGTAAGCGTTGGTCAGTTTTGACATATCCAAAACATCATGAACCAAGACTAGACATATGGTAAACAAACTGTTTTGACGCATTAGTTATTTTGTTTTGGCGTCATATGGCGATGAAGCTCATCGAGAGCTCCAAAAAGTTTACGGAGATGCTGCTCTAAGTGAAACAACGTGCCGTGATTGATTCCGACGCCTCAACGACGGTGATTTCGATGTTGACGACCGTCCGCGTGAAGGAAAGCCAAAATCCTTCAAAGACGCTGAATTGGAGCCATTACTCGATGAGGATCCCTGCTAAACGCTAGAAGAGCTTGCTTCAGCATTAGGAGTTACCCGCCAAGCCATGATCGGAATGATTCAAAAACAAGGAACTTGGGTTAATTATGATTTGAAGCCAAGGGACGTTGAGCCTCGTTTCTTCGCCTCTGAACAACTGCTCCAGCAGCAAAAATTGAACGGTTTTCTTCAGAGACGGATGATGAAAAATGGATTCATTGCTTTGCTACGTATTCGGTGGGTGTTATTTATTATGAATTGTTGAAATCCAACGAAACCATCATTGGGGAACGGTATCGACTTCAATTGATGGGATTGGGGCGAGCACTGTGCACAGCCACAATACGAGCAGAGGCACGAAACAACGCTCGCCACCACGCCGTTCTTGAAGAAATACAGACCCATGACGCCGCCAGACCAAAATCCACACCAAACAGTCACTTTTTCGGTATGCATTGGCCGCTCTTGGATCGCATGTGGATTGGTATCGTCCCGAATTCGACAATTTTGTTTGTTGACGTACCCATTCCTCCAGAAATGGGTCTCATCGCTGAAGATAATTTTTCGAAGAAAATTAGGGTCGGTCTAAACTGCTCCAGAGCCCATTCAGCTAACACACGTCGTTGTCTATGGTCATTTACCTTCAGCTCCTGGGTCAGTTGAATTTTGTATGAGTGTAGGCCCAAGACACCACGCAAAATTCGCCAAGTTGTGGTTTGCAAAAGGCCGAGTTCTTGTTAGCGACGCGAATCGACTGCCTCGGATTCTCCTGCACACTCTCACGGACAGCGGCGATGTTTCCGGCAGATTTTGCGTTTCGTCGACATACGGCTGTTGGTTTATCGTTTAGTGATCCAGTGGACTCAAATTTATCCACCACACTGCGAATAGTCCTCTCGGTAGGACGATGGCGACCGTAAAATGGACGAAGTGTGCGGAACGTTGCACGAACAGCACACTCACTTTGAACGCTATGTCCGTCCGTTGTTGAACGCTATGTCCGTCCATGGTGATTTGGCAAAACAGATTGAATAAATGACAGCCAATTTGATAGATGTCGCTTCAAAAATATAGCAGCTATCAACTATCAAAGTTCGAAAGTCAAAGTTCAAAGTAGTGGAAAGCTATGTAATCATTTAATACATTAGGAAAGTAGACAAAAAGTTAAAAAAAAATATTGATAAAAAAAGAGAAAACAAAAGAAAACAAGAGAAAAGTAAAAGAAGAGCAAAAGGCAAAGGCAGATAGAAGAAAATAAGAAAAACTCAACTCTGAGGATACATATCCTAATAAGACTGTTTTATAGTCGGAAGTTCTCAACGTTCTTGGTATAATGGTGCTCATGAAGAATAGTCTCGACGAATTTAGGTAGTTTAGGCTGAGTATTAATGTGTTCTTATTGATCGAGAAAATTGCAACTTTGAGATATGGAGGTGATTTCAAATATCTTATTTTGTGTAGGAAGATGCAATTGCAAGCTACATAAAACGATATTATCTGTGAAAGATAAGGCATGGTAATACCAGCGCAATCGATAAACGCAACGCGGGGTATTGCTAAAAGCTACTTGAAATTTATATTTTGATACCGAATCAAGCTCACAATAGACCGCCTCGGCTATGATAGGTATCAACAATGTTTTCATCAGTCCTATTTTAGTTCTGATTGGAAAGAAGAGAGCAGTTATCCAGAACTTCAGAAGGCGTGCATAGATATGACTTGCGGTGTATGTAGTTTACTTATTCAGAGCCAGACATACGGCAATTTATTTTAAAGTTACAAATAGAAGGAAAGAGAGGGATATTTTATTGTTTCATGATGATTCTGAGAAATCAGTATTGCTTGCGATTTGGATGGGTTTAAATTCAGTCTATTTACAAGGCCTGGAAACGTAGATATCTCAATCTTCTGCATAAAGATGGAAAGATACACTTTTTAAACATTGGGTAATAACGTTAATATTAAAGCAGAAAAGAATTGGACAAAAGATAGAACCCTGAGGTACTCCTTCGTGTAAATATTGGTATTGTGAGCAGTCTTGCTGCAAAAATCCCTTTGAGCTCGACCAAACTGGTAGTTAGACTTGAGTTTTATTACATTCTGATTAGATCCAAAGTAGTAGCGCAAATTTTTATAAAGTATTTTGTGATTGACTCTGTCACACGCCTATGAAAAGTCAATGAGACAAAAGACTCTCAAATTCTCCTGACCAAATTCTCGTCTCTTGTCATCTTACACTTATACCATGACAGTAGCACAACTATTAAACCAGACCGATATGGAGAAAGTAGTGAGTTCACATCAAGATGATTGACAATCTGCTTAGCTATTAACCTTTCAAATTAAGGAATGTTCAAACAGCCGCTGATAGAAGGAAATATAATATGAACATTTCATCGGAGCCACTCTTAATCAGTTCAAATATTCCGTAAAATTAGGATAGGCTAAGCTAAGTTACGTTTAGTGACAGCCTCACTTAGCCCAGAATTTCACAGCAAAACTGAAGACCATTAGGCGCTTTTACCAAAAACGACGACCATACTGAGCGTTGAAATAACGAAGTAGAAAGTTCTCAAGGATTATCCAAAAATAAATCAGAATCAGATAAAAAAATGTTTCATCGGTTTCTTCACAAAAACTGAGAAAAGTGGGACTCAGACTATTTTGGATGGCTGCCAATAATGAAAAGGCCGGTGCGCACGATGAGATACTCTCCGTGAATTTCAGATAAAAGTTTAGCCCAAATCTAACTCGGTCCCACCTATGTATGGCACCTAGTGTGGCCATGCATTTATAACACACGAACCGAGTAGGACCCCTGTGTCCTTAGGGACTGTTCTAATTTTGGTTAGTTTATCGGATTTGTATTGTAGTTTCTGCTAATGTTTCAATGACCAGGTATCAGTAAATGTGAATTTTAAGCTGTTTGATCATCTTGCTTATATAAAGGTGACAGTTGTTAATTATAATGAAGACCGTGATCCTGGAATTTTATAACCAATTGAATCTAAAAAGAAAGGTATTCAGCGGAAGATATTCTGATAATACACCACCCCAACATCTTGTATCGTTTTCGAGCGATTATCTTAGGATGGAGGAGTGTTCTGTTTGAAGATTGCTCCACTTCGAGTTAGCTTTAAGATGACATAAAGTAGAGGCCGTCTGTACTGTACCGAGAGGTAGGGGGTGAACAAAATTTGCAGTGAAGGTAGATATTAGAGCGGAATTGATACAGAAAATGACTGAAATTTGGCAGCTTTTTTTATTATGATCCATTTGCCTGCAGCTGGTCACCACACTTCTACACCGTTTATCGGTATATGGTACGTCTTACGGGCGAAATGTAAAGTCAATGAAGAGTTTGAAGTTATAGTCTTTTGAATCTGAACTGTTTGATCCGAGCTTGCTGTGCTTTCAAATTAATTTACCTATTTGTAAAAAAACTAGCTGGATTCTGGATAAACTAAGTGGGGCTATAGATTGAATTGATTGGATTTTATATTTCCTTTACATTCAAGTTACACTTTTTGGTCTAGCTAGAAGGTTTATGGCAGCCAGATGGTGGAAGCTTGCATTTGGATAACCAGGTACAAGCAACATTGACCGTGAAAATGACTTTCAATGAAAACATATCATTTGAAAGTACGATTTTTACGAGGAGTGACTTACTTAACTAAGGTTACTTGGGTGGATTCAACATAAGTATTCTCTCTCTGTCACAAGAGGGTAAGGAATATAAACTAAGGGCAATAGTATCCAAAATTGATTGAGAGAGTCAAACGCTTCAAGCTTAATGCTGTTGAGTAACCCCTATAATGGAGCAGATAGTGGATGAGAAAAGTATTAATGCAGAAGCAGAATTGGATGCAAATAGGTGCGGCAGTAAAACTACGTAAAGAATCATTTAATAGTTAAGAAGTAATCACAGTTCTATGAAATCCCCTGTTAAAACTATTTTTTTTGTAATATTATAAAAGAGGTTTAAACGAACAGATGGAAGAAGCATTTTGCTCAGGTTCTACACTACATATGCATTCGCTAGCAAAATTCAGCCAAATCGAAATGAGTCATCCGAGAAAACACTTGCCTAAAACTGCAGCGAAGATAAGGTCGCTGCCGTGATAAAGGCACTTAAAAATAACACCGCGGCGAGAATTGATGACATTTCCGAGGAGATATTAAAAGTATCCTTAGCAACATTAATAGAGCTCCTTCTTCTAGAAGAGGAGAGGTACAGCGGACTCCCCCTAAGTCGAATTTTCACGGGATACCATGATTTGTTCGAGCTAGAGGGAGTTTTGGAAAAATTCGAGTTAGAGTGAGAAACATTTTTTTTTTGTTTAAAAGCTTATATAAATAACTTTACTTTAAAAAAATTGTTTTTTTTTTATTGGGTCATCACAGGTGGAGCGTTTGTTTTTTAAACAAATTACTCTAGTTTAAAAAGATAGTTTTGAAGTTCATCCGGTACTTGGTCAGTCAATTCTAGTGCAGATTGCAGAATTTTAATCGCATTCTCAATTTCGGTTCTTCCTGGCATTCCTATATTAATTAACTCGGGTTCTTCTTCATCTTCACTATCGTTTGCATTATTTTCAGCACTAATTATTTCTTCCAGAACAGACTGATTGTCAGGTATGTACTTCTGTAGCCCCGATATCGCCAGCCTCCATAAAGTCTTTCCAATTAATACGAGTATCTGCAACATTATAATTCACTTCTGTTAACTTGTTCTACATTTGCTCGCTTTCATGGGCGTCCTCGTTCTCAGATCTATGTAAACTGAGCGGAATTTCATTTTCTTCGTCGGACGGCTCGTGTTAACGGAGTTACATCTTCTACCCATGTGCTTGAAATTTCCCGTACACAGTCTAGAAGTGATATTTTGTAATCTTCTTTTTTGGTTTCCCACATCCTTAAGGTTTTTGTTAGTATACGGCGCTTATAGTGAACTTTAAAATTTTGTATTGTATTATTCCCATGTCTATTGGCTGAACTATTGAAGTCATATTGGGTGGGAAGTACACAAGCTTTATAAAGTTTAATTTATCTTTTACTTGTTTAGGGTGAGCTGGACAGTTATCGATGATAAATAAGACCTTTCGCTTTGAACTTGCAAAATTTTGAGTCGAGCTTCAAAAGCCAAGCCGTAAAAAGATCTGCCGCCATCCCAGACCGTCTACTGGCAAAGACTTTATTTTTTGAAAACAGCGTGGATTTTTGCTCTTGCCTATAATTAAGAGTTTTAGTTTTTCTGATCCTATCATATTGGATCCTACAAGACATGTCACTCTTTCGTTGCTGTATATGCATCCAAAACATTTTTCGCCCTTAAAAGCCAAGGTACGTGTCGGTAAACATTTGAAAAAAATTCCCGTTTCATCGACATTAAATATGTCTTCCGGTTTGAATAATCTGACAACCTCTGATAAATATTGCTTCCATTCATCAGCTTTTGTTTTGTCAACAGAAGCGCTTTCGCCTGGTTTTAAATTTGCTCAGCCAACCTTCACCTGCCTTGAAATCACGAAAACCTAAGCTGATGCAAACTCCAAAGTTTAATTTATTGTTGTTTAAATCTTCCGTTCCAAGTAACCGTCTTATTGCCTTGAAGCTAAAAACAATACATTTTAAATAAACAAAACTTTTGACCACACGGTTTATTTTGCAATAATTCCGTAACATGTAACTTAAAATTTTTTTAATTGATCTTACTACCAACTTGCACAGAACAACTGCATCAGCTCTGTTGAACTGCCTAGAATCAACTGATTTTCGAATCCCAACTGGAATTTCACTAAGACAAGATCTTTATTCTAGAAAGGTTTTCATTGCTTTCAAACAAAAACTGTTTTGAATCCAACGAACAACACAAGGAAACAAACATTGTTTTTTTTTTGCCCTGCAATTTTTGTACAAATTGTATCTCTTTAGGTAGGTATTGGATATGAGTAGGTGGAAGCACAATGCACTTACGATGATGGCATACGCCATGCTACAGATTTTTAGGGTTTTGAAGTATGTAGGTACTTGATGTTTAGGTAGTCATAGTTATATAACCAAATACGAATTATGAGAGGGTATTTTTTTGTATTTTGTTTTATAGAGTTTCGACACTGTATTTTGAAATGCGGAACTTTAGTGTGGCAGTCGTTATTGGAAAACCCATTCTCGAGTAAATAGAAGACGGTGTTGCAGGTACTCTCCATGCAGGTCTTCGGTTTTTTATCCTATAGTGTAGAAAAGAATTTATAACAGTCCTCGATTGATGGAGTAGGTCATAGATTTTCAGACGGGGATAAGTAAAATTCAATATATCCTTGAGTAGCATTCAAGATTCAGTTGTATCAATTTTTCAAGAACCTAGGTCTATTCCAGACAAATGGCCGATGATTACACTGATTCCACTCATAGTTAACGCGCATTCTGTTTTTCGTTTAGAGACAGTTTTGGAAATAAGGTAAATTGATTTCAAACCTGGACAGCACTTAAAGTTCTGTTGTCATTCTTTTAGATGCTTTTGCCTCCAGGGCTTTTGTTACTTCGAAGTTTTCATTCAGGTTTAACTCACGTGTCACCGAATATTTGGGTTTCTCCAAGATGAAAGAAAAAAACATTTCTGCCTATGTACATAGTGTACATAGCATATACGTATGTACGTGGACTATTAGATGAACATACCGATTGGAAGATAGGTGGCGCTACTGAGCGAAAATGAGTGTACCATCATTTAGTACAACTATTTTAGCCGGCTTGTAAAAATTTGGTGACAATCCGACACTTAGTTTTGTTTCGACACCCATTTCAAAACATCGTGTTAGTGTTTTGTGCGAGCATGGAAAAGGAGCAGTATCGCTCCGTGATCCGATTCTTGTTTTTGAGTTGTAAAACCTGCGAGGAAATCAAGCCCATTCTCGATGGTACTCGTATGTATGGGACCCATTCACCTTCCCGTACAGCCGTTTACCATTAGTTCGCAGAGTTTCGCCGTGACCGCACGTCGGTTTTTGATGAACCGCGCCAAGGTGGCCCAAAAACGGTTACCATAGAGGAAACCGTGGATAAAATCCATGATCTCGCATTGGCGGATCACAGAGCCGAGTGAAAATTCGCGAGTTGGCTGATATTGCAGACATCGCAACGCGTTAGTTAGATCCTGCAAGAAATTTTGGGCATGAAAAAGATGTCCTTGCGATGGGTGCCGCGATTGCTCACACCCGAGAATCGAAATCCGGAAGAGATGGTACACTCACTTTTCGCTCAATAGCGCCACCAGTCTTCCAATTCGGGTACTCATCAAACAGCCCTCGTACATATGAACATACACGTATTTTGTATGCAGATCGGGACTACCAGAATTCTTCTCCTAGTACGGAACAACGGACTATTTTTAGTATTATTTTCTATTCCTTCAGCTTATTTTATAGTTTTGCGTCTCTCAGAAGTCTTGGCTCCGAATAAAAATTTTTAAGCGATTGCGCATCAAACAAGCTTCATCCACTTTAACTGTAAAGTGTTTTCGAGGATAATTAATCTGCGAATCTTTTTCTAAGCACTAAAAAGAAAACCTAAAACCTCCCCTTACCACTAGTATGTTTGAATAAATAATACAATTGTAATGGATTCAGGAGGAGTCTTTTATCTTTTTGTCCTTAGCTGCTAAATTTCTTTTCAACATGAAACAATCTAAGTGATGTCTTAGAATATACATAACTTTGTCCGCAATCCTCGAGACTAATTTGTTATTTCAAAGATACTTTTACAAATGTGGTTCTTTGCAACATGCTGCCAAATATGATTCATGGTCGTTCTAATTTGATTATGCCTCTGCTTTTCATCTTCGAAACCAACCTATTAAAAGGACATTTGTCGCAATTTCCTTCAAATTGACTGTGTTCTCCTTGCTTACCCAAAAGCTCAACCGTCACCTTCCTTACGCAGTCTCTTTGACTGTCAGAGGAACTTTGACTGTCACAGTAGGAGGCATCCTGACACGCTCTATGACAATTTGATTTATTTATTATTGAAAAAGTTTCATTTCCTTTTTTTTTTTATTCGTATATCATCCCCGTCGGTCTGCGACTGAAATGTAAGTGTGTGTGAAGAAAACATAAATTATTTCAGTCTCTCGTAGAATCCGTCAAGTAAGTTGAGAAGATTAATTTTTGATATCCTGATTTCCGTGTCTTATTCGGTTGGGAGCCAACGGTAAGGAGATGAAATGGAAGAGATATTTTTACCAAAAATTTCCTACTAATATGGCGCTGAAAGAAATTGACGTCCTGGAATTGGGAAATTAATTAAAAAACTTTTCAATCAACCCATAAGAAGAGACAATCCTTTTCGATTCTTTAACCTCAAAAAAATATTGATGCCGCATCTGCACTGCAAAGCTAAGACTTGCATCCTCCCCCAGTTGAGAGCGGAAAGCCTCATTAATAATTCAGGTGCGTGGTTCTTTCAAAAAGAATAGATAAGTTCTTCTTCCACTCCCTTTGGTCCGCCTAGTGTAAGCGAGTAGAATCCTTTTACGTCCTTTGTGGATAGATGTTGGGGAGTAACATCTTTCAAGTGCACCAAGGATGGAGGTCATGCATTATGTGCCGCCGCGTCGTTTTAATTTTCCTCCCTTGCAATATGTGTAGCAGAACTCACCCATGCTTTCAAATCATGGGCGGGGATACGAGTAAATCCCTTAATTTTGAGGGAAAAACTTTGTTTTACAAGGAATAACAAATGACACATAATATCCTTTTTCTTCTTCTCCCAGGGTATGACTATCAGCGGTGGATGAAGTGGAAAGTACACTTGCATGAGTCTCTAAGCGACTCATTCATCGAGCGATGCAGAGTCTGGAGTAGGTCTACTGGCTGCTGTCTATGGATGTTAGGGGGCGAATCCTTGTGTTGCTCTTGTTGCCACTTGAGAAGGCTCCTTCAAGACAAGTGGTAACTTTTAATTTATGTGGAAAAGCTTTGCCAAGAATTTTAATATGGGAACGTTCTCACAAGTTTACACGCTGTTATGCAAAGTTTTGTCGCTTGATAGGAAATAACTTATGATAAGTAAGTGTGACCACGGTATTAGGGCTTATGAATGGGGAACCCAAACGAAATGCACTTAAAAGGGTTGTGGCTGGTTTTTTTTTTAGGTATGCGGAGAAAGGTGGAGCTAAAAGGTTGCTGATCTGGTCAAAATATTTAAATTTGTTTTGACAAGTTTTTGAAGAATTGTTTTTAATATTCCTGTTGGGATTATTATTAAAGATCGATAAGGATTAAAGAGGAAGGGATTTATGAATTTGCTTTTCAATATAGTATATTTGTATGTAATTGACGCATTTATAATATGCAAATCTGAGGCTACATAGTGTGTCGGTGTCTATATTTGTATTAACAGAGCAGTAAAAATAAACCAGTCGAGTCAGTATGTTTATAAATATTTTACATAAGACTGGAAATGCTACTTAATATATTAAATATGTTTAAAGTAGGTTTTTCAAATAAAACTGAATTTAATGATACACTTTGTCGCCAATAAAAAAACTCTTAATCTTGACAGTAAACACCCGGGTATAGAAATATAGCTCTCATATATTTTGTATGGGAATTTTCAGCCACACAAACAGAAAGGCCGAGAAGGAGTACTGTAAATGGAATGCAGAAAATCCTAAAAAAAAAGTTTTGATATGGGACGCTTTGCAAGAAGAGGAACTACATATTGGCATATATATGTTAGGACTTCGGATTGTTATTGGGAGCCACCGATCAAATTACGAAGCTGTTGATAAACTTTGGAAAACATAACGAGGTCTATTCGTTTTGATTTTGATGCCACGAGACAAGCTAGAATTGAAACCGATAAGGCGGCACCAATAAGCGAAATTTTCGAAATGCTGGACGCCAATCTAAAGGACAATTTTAGGCCATGCAGTTCTATAACAATTGATGAGCAACTATTCCCTTTTAGAGGTCGCACCAAATTAACTCATAATATCTCATTAAAGCCACCGAAATATGGGATCAAGATATGGTGGGCTTGTAATTCGGACACGGCATATCCATTGAACGAGCAAATTTATACTGGAAAAATTGACAATATCCAAGATAAGAATCAAGGCGAGCATGTTGTGAAAGTTTTAGTTGTTCCATATAAAAACATTGGCAGAAATGTGGCAATGGATAATTTTTTTCACATTGCTTCCTGTAGCCAAGGATTTCCTGGATGGAATCTGTCTGTACCATGAAGAAAAACAAGCGTTGTATCCCTGGCGAATTCAAACTAGAGAGGTTTTATCAACTACCTTTGGTTTTGCAGGAAAAATGGTGCTTTGATCCTACGAGGGTTGCCTAAAAAGTTTCCGACCGAGCAATGATACAAGACATTTTTTCTCAACATTTTTTTTTATTTTTCTACATAGTCTCGCAGCGATGCCCCCATCTTTCTAACCCGTCCAAATAGTACTTGGCGTTTTTCTCTGCAAAATAATTGTTCACGAAGGTGATTGCCTCTTCTTTTCACGAAAATCTCGGTCCGCCGAGCGCAGTTTTTAGATGAGGGAACAAAAAGAAGTCGCTTACGCCTAGAACTGGTGAATAAGGCGGATGGTCAAGCAGATCAAACCGTAATTCATGCATTTTCGCCATGGCAACCGCTGAGGTGTGAGACGGCGCGTTGGCTTGGTGAAACAGGATTTTCTTTTTCTGCAAATGTGGCCATTTTTCCGCAATTTCTGCCTTCAACTTGGCAAGTAATGATGCGTAGTATGATCCTGTAATGGTTTTTCCTTTTTGAAGATAATTGATTAAGATAACTCCTTTACTATTCCAAAAACCAGTCGCCATCACAGTTTTGCATTTTTTTTGCAGCCGGATCGCCCTTTGCAGTCGACTGTTTTGACTGAATTTTTTTTTCGAGCTTATAATGGTGTATCCAAGTTTCATCTACAGTAATTAATCGCCGCCAAAATTCGGATTTATTGCGCCTAAACTGCATTGGAAATGTTCATTCGAGCACGTTTTTGGTCTAACGTAAGCAAACGCGATTTAATATGTAACAAACAAGTTCTTTGGACATTTTCATAACTTCTACTATCTCTCTCACTTTAATTCGGCGGTCGCCTAACACCATTTGGTGAACTTTAGCAATGTTATCGTCAGTGGTTGCAGTTTTTGGACGTGTCATTCATTCAGGTGTCCAAAATTTCACTGTGTCCCCATACACAGAGTCCAACTCATTTTTGATTTGCGTAGGCGTATGGCCTTTCTAAAACAAGAATTTAATAACAGCTCGACACTCAATTTTTTCCATTTTCACAAAAAACACACATCAACTCACTCAAACGACTGTCAACTAAAACCGGCGCATCCAAAATGACTGAAACTTCGGTAAGTAACTGTCAAAAGATGCACAACTAGCATTCACTAGCTTTTATTGACGAGTGCCGCTATCTTTACGTTGCGTCCGAAACTTTTCAGACAACCCTTGTATATGCCAAAAACGGACAAGGACAATAATACTACATATTGTCTACCCAACATAATGATGATAGTGTCTCTGGGCCAAAACTGAAGCCGGACATTATTCTAAATATATTACAACAAAAGCAAAGGTGCAGTTGATACGATGGATAAGATGCTGTCCCAGTATACTACGAAAAGAAACACAAATCGATGTTCACTAGCGATGTTCTTCAATATAATTGACACAGCAGGACTCGCAGCTCACATAATTTTTACGAAAAATAACCCGCCAAGCAAACATAACGTCCGAACAAGCCGACGAAGGGAGTTTCTGCAAGAATTGGGTGAACACTTTTGCATTCCAGTCATCAATGAAAGGACTCAAATTCCAACAAGAAGAGCTGTGGAATGCATTCTAGGTATCTCAGTAAAAGAGTTACGAGAACCACAGAATGCGCCGTTCGTACCGGATGATTTGATGGATCGAGATGGATACGACCGGCTCACTCTAAAAAGCCAATGCTATATGTGCTAATGGGAGGAAAAAGAAAAAGGTCTACTAGGAAAGTCGGCGTACAGTGTAAAAAACCAGTTTGCCAAATGCACAGCCTAACACAAACAAAATGTGAAGAATGTAATAATTTTTATATTCTTTGTAACTTTATTTAGCAAGTACTTATCCTACGTACATGGAGTTTAATTTTTTTCAATAAAATCAATAAATAAAAATGTAATGGATTCAATTACTCGGTAAAATTGAATAACTCGTAGAGATAAATCACATTCATCAAACCATATAATTAAACAATTTCATTATACTCGTATATATACTCTGTATTTACATATGTATGTACTATATATACGTTTGTACTTATTTGCTAACAATTTGTGAAGTTTAAGAATTATTTGCATGAACACATGAAGAAATAATTTCTATACCCTGGTATATACTGTCAAGGTAATCGAAAAAATGGTAAAAAATGCCAACAACATTATCACAATATCTTTTTAAAATGGAAAAATTGCATTCCCCGAAAAAACAACTACAGTCACTGAGTAGAAGCCGTTTTAGATTCGCCTAATAAATCTCGGAGATATGGGAAATTGAAAATCGCGATCTACACCCGGGTATATACCGACAAGGTGAAGATTAAGAGACTGACCCGTTAAAATTCTTCGCCGTTTAGTGTTGCTCTTCACTAGATCGCCGAAATAAACCCGCTTTAAAGGAGTTTGTAGTTACGAGTAGACCGGCTACCGGATTACAACCATGTTTTATCCTGCGTGCTACTAGCATTACAAATCTGTAAAATTTTGGCTAACAAGAACCTTCTCAAATTTTTACCATGACTGGTTGGTTTAGTGGCGTCTTCTCTCCGGGTTTGAAATAAATGGAAACAATGAACCCAGTGTGTAATAATGGCTTATCAGTTATTTAGGAGCTGGTCAGTCGCCCTGTAAATCCATTAAGCTTTCATTGTCATAATAATCTGTCTGGAGACCGCACTCATTTGATTCTTGAATCGGAGATGTTCTGGTCTCCTTTACGCCAATGTTATCGCTTATCGGCTTAAAATTTAAGATCTTCATTCTTAAAAAGATTCTCCCACAGATTCTAATAGGAGCTGACTTTTGTGGTAGCTGAAGTGAATGCCACGTTTTTCTTTCTGGTACTCCTATTTCAATATAAAAGACCACCTGCATTGCCTTTATACGTCGGCTGTATAATGCTAGAAGACGCTTTCTCTGTTTTAAATTATTTTTTACATTATTTTAACTTAATGCACAACACTTTTAGCTTGGTTGCCAATAACTCCAAAAAGAGATGTGTGCGCTGCCGTTGTCCATGTGGACTAATTTATCGGCATCCCCTTTCAAGAACCTGATTTAATCCCCAAATGCGTTATAGGCCCTTGCTTCAGATATGTCATAGTAGCTCTTCTCTCTGTAACCTATTGCATCAGATTTGTGTTCAAACCGATCAATACTTTTTTACGGCCACTAAACAAAGCAACCTCTGAAAAATAAGTCCTTTTCACCGATTGTCATATTGATTCCAGACTTAGTCAGTTGAGTGGAGTCACTAATATCATTGGTAGGCAACTTGACTTTATCTTTACCGCCGATACAGACAACTGCTTCGTTTTAGAAAATAACTACCTTCTCTCTAAGTTAGATAACTTCCACCCACCATCCTCAAGTTTTCTCATACGACAATGGCCTGAAAACTGTTATTAATGAACACTCATGCAGTTTCAATTATCATAAAGCAAACTTTAGTAAATCAAATAATCTTCTTAGTAATGCCTTAGCTTTCTCTTTGATAACTCCAGACTTACAATCAACGATTCTCTAAGAGAGCATTATATATCAGTAAATATTATATAATGTTGGAACAAGTAAGCAAAAAAATTACTCCACAGGCCCGATGTGTTGCCCGCCGTAATTCCAAAAAACTCTGCAGTTTATTTAGCTCAACCTTTCACTGATTTCTTCCAGGTTTCCCAGGGAACTTTTTCCATAATCTGGAAGAATTCCTACATACATACATACTACATAAAAAAGGCCGCTAGGGCGAAATTTCTAACTAACGACAAAGAACTCGTTTCTAATATCATGTGTGCTATAGAATGTGTTGACGTGATAGCCACTGGTTTCAGATTTCGTCAAAATCTCACATACAATTATTTTGCTCAAAACTAAAGGCTCTCGGCTTTCAGTCGGGCTTTATTTTGTAGATTAAATCCTACTTAGAAAATCGACAATATAAATTTTTATGTAGGTCCTCGATTTCTAACTTCATTAAAGCCTCTTCCGGAGTACCACAAGGTAGACATCTTGGCCCTTTGCTATTTATACTACGATATTGATCGTATCATTGAAAGCTCATATATAGTACTTATATCTGTCTACGCCGATGACATGAAAGCATGCAAACATAACTCAACTTACTCTGATTGTATTTTTGAATCTGATTTGGAGAGATTTTCTACTAGGTGCAAAAAGAATTTTCTTGAGTTCAATGTTAGTAAGCGTCAAACAATAATACTAAGTGCTTCCCAACTTCTCCTATGTGTTATCTGTAACATTAAATATTTGTTCCCATATTGGTCTAAGGAATTCTCCAACCCCTGTCTTACTAAGCACCTTTATATAGCCTTTGTTAGTGCCCTTCTCGAATACGCTAGCCAAGTTTGGTTACCTTATTACACCACCCATATTCGCCGGATTGAAGCTGTACAACGCAGGTTCCTCCAATTCGCTTTACTGGAATTTGCATGTGGCTGATAACTGAAATTCACAACCATACACACAGATTGGATGGAACTTATAGACTTACTGCCCCTTTCTGAACGTTGGAAAGTTGCCGACATTGTCTTTGTCCATCAGATACTATCTAGAAATATTGACAGCCCCTCTTTACTTCGACTTATCTCGCTTAACATCAACCCACGCAATCTAAGGTTTGGAATGGGTTAACCCAGGCCTCAAATTAATTTCATCGGGCTTTTTAATAATGAAGTGTCTCTTTTGGAAAATCTTTAAGTCAAATATAGAAGATCTCTCTCAGTAACTCGTATTTCTCACAGTGGACTGGTGTCCGTTGGAGCAGCATTTGGACTGTAGGGAAATAAGATTAGAGGCGTTCTGCAATTGTTATGTGAATTTTGCTAATTTTTCCATAGCATCTACTATGGAGTAAGTGCTCGTTTACTCTATATTTCCTATTTGGACTTTAGATGCAGCCAGGTCACTTACCTGTGAATTTATATTTCCCGTTCGGTATCTGGATGAGGTCATAAATACCAGAATGAATCAATATTCAAAAGTTTTGCAATGTAAGTTGTGCGTTTCGACGATAACCTCTTCGGTAAAGGAGTCCATGTACGTGGACTTCACTTTCTACTCTTTAATTATTATTTTCGTTAGCTTTTCCTGCTTAAATATTTTAATTTCCCTAAGAGAACACGTTTTTTTTTCTTAAAAACCTAGCCACTGACAATTCTCGTTTGAATTTGGCGGTTTTCTTGATTTTTGAAATGTAATGATGACGCGACGTAAGGAACCTTTTTTTTGGTAAGTAAAAAACATACTGTTTTCAATAAAAATATTATGTCACTCTAATAAAAATATGAAGATAAAATGGTATTTTATCGACAGTGTATGAAATCCATTAGATTCATGCGCGCTTTTAGGAATAACTTGCACAGAAACACCGAGTTCACATACATGTACTCTGGATGGTTACACAGAAAAAAACGGCATCACCTGCTTTTTCCAAGTCCACGCACATATGTGTACTTCGGATGTTTGGAAATATCAACTGTTTTATTCTTTTTGTTTAGCTATTCTCTTAAAATTTCCTAAAAAAAAAAAAAATTCTAGATCTTAACAAAAAGTTTGCGGATACAGGAATCGTAAAATATTTGAATGAATGTGATGCTGATCTCTTGGATGAAGATGAAGACTTTTCTAAACAAGTTTTAAATCAATTGCTAGAAGAAGATGAAGAGCAAGATCCTTCGGTTGAAAATGTAGAGCACTATGAAGCTGATGGAGATATGGAGCTAGTTGGTCAAGGTGCAGAATCGGAAAACGAAGCGGAACGAGAAATAGCAGCAGAGAATAGGCGAAATATGAAATGGAAGAAAAGAGGGTATACAAACAGGAATTATGAAAAAACGTGTACTTCTTTGCGAATTGGGAAGAAACCGCTCGAGTGATGAACTGTAACCGATTTCAAAAACGAGACCATCGACCTCTTACTTAAGACATCAGCAGAGGAGCTTTTACATTTGACTGGAATACACGTATTGATGGGAGCTTTGGGATTTCCTCAACTACAAATGCATTGGTCGAATGATTTTCGGGTTGAAAAAGTTGCTAACCGTACTATACGAGTATGTCGAGGAATCGCTTTTGCGAAATTCGAAATTCTTGCGTCTTGCTGATGACAATAGTGCGAACAAAGTGGCAAATCGGCCATGGAAAGTAAGACCGTTAGTGGAACCGATTTTACAAAAATGTAAGTCCCTTCCAATACCCTTTCATACTGCAGTTGATGAACAGATAATCATCCGTTTTCTGGACGATGCCGTTTTCGCCAGTATATGTCCGCAAAACCCAACCTAGCGACGGTTTGGTGCTTAACTTCCATATTTACACTGGTAAGGGATCTGTTCCAGAAAAAGACATGTAAGATCTTGGACTAGGTGCTTCAATAGTGAAACTAACCAGCGTTATTGGACAAGAATATAAGGGAGGAGTGGATCTTTGCGACCGATACATCTCGATCTCTTCGGACGAATAAATGGACTGTCTGACCTTTTAACCATTTTATAGATTTGATAATCGTCAACTGCTGGATCATGTTTGAAAGGCAGCAAGCTGAGCTAAAAGAAAAGAAAAATGTACTATCTCGTGAAAGTTCTGTATTTACTTCAGGTCCCCATGGAGACCAACATTTGCCAGAATCCGCCAAAAGGGGGAAAGTTAGTTTCCCGCTGATAAATGAAGCTCGATTCGATTCGTTTCAACATATTCCCAAGTTCATTGAAGCGAAAAATACTTCTAAGTGCCGGAATCCTGGGTGCTCTAGGCTCTAGGCGGACTCATGACTTGTGCATAAGGTGCAATTTGTATTTGTGCATAAACGGCAATAACTGCTTTCTACAGTATCTCACAAAACAATAATTTTCAAATTTTCAAAGTTCCTTTTTTTAATGTGATTATTTATTTTATAGTTTTAAGTTTAAGGCTGAAGAACTACTGGAATTTATATTCTTTTATTTTGTTTTTTTTTTTTAAGTTTATATAGAATTAAATAAAAAAAACGTTTCAAATAAATTCTAAAAAAATACAAAAAAAAGTTGTTTTTATATTGCAGTATACACATACGTGTACTCTCTAAAACTAATAGTTCTAAAATTAAAATTATTATTTTTTTTTAGCAAAATCATTTATTTAGCTTGGATTTAGCAAGTAACCAAGAAAAAACCTTACAATTTCATGGCGGTTTTTATTCGATACTGAAGAGGATAAACGGAATGTCTTTGTTCCAACTCTGCTAGTAAGTCCTGCAACGCGATTCCTTGTAGCCACCTGGAATTTTCTTCGGAAATTGCGAACCTGTAGTTGCTGACTAAATACCTGGCGAAAATATTTGGCTATCGATCAAGGATGAAACTGCTTGCGGGAAAAAGGTCCTCAGAAAGCCAAACTCTTGCTCCGTCAACTGGAGCAAGATGTGCACATCTTGGGAGCGTAAGATATCAGTAAGTAGTAGTATTCAGGGTATCGTAATTATCTCACTGACTGAAAACACTTTTTTATTCTAATCTTGTAAACCAGGCGATCGTGGTACTCATATTCTGGAATGCTTACAGTAATAACATTTTGATGGCTAGATTTCAGAGCGGAGTAAGGATGGACTTTTTCATCTAGTGTCACACACTGCAGAGGTTGAGGCAGAGGATGTAAACCACAATTTGTACAGCCACGTACTCGTAAGTGCCACACACAACTTAGAGCAAAACGGTGACATTGTGATCATGATGGGGTGGGTGGGTAGTGACCCCATTCAAGCATATTATGGGTAATGGCATCGAAAGCTGAAACGAAGTTGACGAACATTTTGTGAACTTCTCCGATAGAAACCATTTAGCTATAGGATGCACGCTGTTTGAGTACTACAGCTGCTAATGTATTGGGTTTCTTCTTATTGACGGAGAACAGATAATGGAATCAGCCTTTACTTTATAACATTGCTGATTGTATCTTATGATAGCTGCCATACATCTTCATACTACATTCATCAGCAGCAACCAATATGCATGTAGTACCCAAGTAACTGGTGACCAGATAGCAATGATAGATTTTCCAACTCTTATGTTCCAGCAACTGTCAACGTTGCCACATTCGTCGCACCGTGGAAAAGTTTGAATGTGAGTACACTCTTTTGGATCTTAAGCCACCAACCAGACAGAGATTGGTGCGAAGCGAAGGAAACGTAGCGGCCAGTATCGAAGAAGACCCAGCTAAATTGGGCATCACCAGGGAGTCAACCCGGTTTATTTTGCGGTCGGATTTGGGCTTACATCTGCATCAGATTATGCTGAGAACCAGATTTTGAACAAAAAATCATCTTCTCGGACAAGGCCCATTTTTGGCTCAGTGTCTATGTCAACAAGTAAAATTTCTCTTATTGGAGCAAACACAGTCCCTAAGTGTTCGGCCAAGCATTAATACCATATATCCACAAAGATTGACTGTTTGGTGCGGATTATGGCATGGCGGCATCATCGGACCTTATTTCTTTCGAAATGGGGAAGGAGACGCCGTCAATGGTCTGAAGTATAAAGCGATGTTAAGTAGATTAACATCTACTTTCTGATAGATTAACATCTATTTTCTGATGGCAGAGCTAGACAACATCGATATATCCGCGCTGTGGTTCCAACAATATAGCGCTACATACCATACAAGCGACGCAAGGCTAGAGGATGTGAAGGAAAAATTTAGCGACTAGGTAACCTTACGGCGGGCGTTAAAATAAATGTTCCTCCAACACTAGCAGAACTTACGACTATTAATTTGTTCTCATTTTTACTTTCGTGCTTAAACAGTTGAATAATTGTATTATAACATTTTGATGAAAGACTGTCGGACATAATTAAAAATATGGAATGGTACCGACACAAAATCGTTAAAAATGATTTCAAAAGCATTGAACAGTTGACTACCATGATTCACAAATTGCGCCCAATTACTGTAAATATGCATCAACTTTGGAAATGAAAATCGAAATATTCTTTAGGACTGAGTCGATCACAAAGCAGACAACATTACTACCGTTCGCCAGACCGTGTTTGACAGACGGGAATATCTATTCAGAATCGTGGTCAAAAATTGAGCATTTAAAGAAGTACTATGCAACGTATTCTCACGAAATATTTGCGACTTCACGCTTACGAAATCCAACTGACTCAACAACTCAAGCTTATAGACCTTATTTCTTTGGATTTCTTACGCTGGAGGTTTTATGAAATCGAAAGCTTATTTATATCAATAAACCAAACCGAGAATCCGATTGTGAAAAAACTTCATGCTGACCAAATCAGATGGTCATGCCATATTCAACGAAAACTGTCGGAAATACTAACTTGTGTTCTTAAGTCTTGGGACCCTTCAGGAGGCATATGTACGAGTATGTCATTAAAGCATGAGAGCATTAGTCCATTTAGTTAAGATTTTTACAAAGAACTTCACTTTCATGCTAGTTATAGCCAATATTTTGGATTCCTTTCCTTCTTTTTGGCGCCAAATTAGCTTAGGGCGTTCACTTTTTAGCGGTTCTGTACTATATGCGGTCTTCTTTTATGCGGGAATCTGTCGGCATTAATACACGTCCAACCTGCGGCATCTTTCGTCAGTTTTTGAATAATCAGAAAGACAATCGAAAAGGTGATCAGTAGAGCCACGAGTAAGTGGTTTGAGAATAGAAATAAAGTTCCGGATAACAAATTCGATTTTAAGGCATAGTAGATATCTTACATGTTACGTCTAAGGTGCTTTGGCATCATATGATTAGAGGAACTACTTTTTAAACTGAACAGACTGGGCATAAGCAAACCACTGCTCTATATTCTTCTTGAAATGCCCACCAGTAGACAGTTTGCCGTGAAGAGTGACGATGGGGATTCTGCTGGAATATTGCACATTACAAATAATCTGCAACAAGGCGCGGTTTGTCTGTTTAACATCTACACAAACCATCTTATGAGTTTACTTTACCATTCACTACGACTTGAAGGCGTATATGTAGATACGATGACTGGAAATTTAAGACTAACTTTCAGAACTTGGAAACCATTCGTTTTAAGACATCTTTATCTTGAGTCTCTACGAATACTATAAGAAATTGGCGCAACTTTTTCATCGCGGGACAATAAGGGCAACCATTAGCTTGTCGAAATATAGTCAGATACATTAGGATCTGGTTAGGCCAATTCCAACAATATATTTTAGCAAACATACATATGTACAAGGTGGCGTAAAACTTGTCATCTGATGTTCTCTCGCAGTTTACTTGATGTCTTAAATTTCTTTCCATTAAGTCGAAAAAATGATATCGGCTAAGTGGCCGCCGCCAGAATTGCTGACCCTTCGGGGGCGATTTGTGGCATTTCCCATCACTCTAGCCAGAACTTCCGGCGATAGGTCCTAGCATTCTTGACAGATATTCTCTCTGAGGGCTTCAAAAGTCTGAGGATTGTTGACATAGGCTCGTGACTTCAAAAATCTTGTCTGCCAGTGCAAATCGGCAAAATGAGAGATTAGGCGACCCGGATATACAGCCCTTAGAATTTCGGTTGTGGCGCGCGCAATATGCGCGTTGCTCCCTCCTATTGTAACCACATTCTATCCAGTCCCAATTCATTCAGTTGAGGAAGAAAAACGTCGTTTAGCATTGCTCTGTAGCGCCCGCCGTCCACAGTAGTCGTTCTTTTTTCCCGCAGCGTTCTCATCTTCAACCACAGTAGCGATATTCTCAGCAGAATAACTGCTCCGGGGCCGGCCAGACCTGGCAGCATCTTGTATTGTCCTATATTCTTTTAGTCGTAGTGTTTACCCAGTTGGTGTCGGACGACCGGGAAATCTGCGTCGAAATTCACGCCGCGCCAACACTACCGACGAATTATTCCGTAACAAAATCGTAACAGTTTAGGAATATAACGATTCATGTCTTGTTGACATGTACTTTGTATCTGTTTACTTCACAAATATCAAAGTAGAATTGACATTTGCTGCTATTGTACAATACTTGCAAAAATTATGGCATTTTCCGATAGGGTGATGACTTTTGCGCCACCTCGTACCAGAGTGAGGCTCCTACTCACTAAACATTACCTCCGCTCTACTGTGCATCTGTTCTACGTGGGTATGTTACGAATGTTGAAGTGGATTTGCCTGGCAGTGGGGATAAGTGTGTATTTTCACGGAAAATTCAGAATTGGGGTGTGTGGGTGAATGTCTGTTTATGTACGTCGGGTGAAAGGGAAATGAGAGTTGACGGGTTGTGTATGTGGTGCGTGGCTGCGACTTTTATTCGTGGGTGCGTTAACGCCGATATTTTCGTGTGCTTACGTCGCTGCGGAATTCTTTATTTCCACCACTCTCCCCGCGAACCTTCCTTATTTCGTTGGGCTGGTTAGCAATTTCTTCATTGCCTACGTCTGTTGTCTCAGACAATGTTATTTTCTTCGTCATTTTGCCCGCTTTGACGCACGAGCGCTCTCAGTTCAATTAGGATGCCCGTCATTAATAATAACGCTAATGATTTCACTAATAATAGCGCTTGTATGTAAAAAGCTACCTGGTCTTCTGGAGCGTGGGCATTGGAAAATTGCGTAATCTGTATTTATCTCCTGGTTAGGACAGGATGGAAAGATTGGAGGGGGAGTTATGTCCCAATTTGTGCATATATGCATGTTCTGAACATATCATGACCCGTTAAAAACTGTGTGACGTAGAAGTTTAGTTTTCCAGCTCTTCTTTTCATCCAAGGTTCTATGTTGGCGATTACGCCATCGGTTCTGCTACTTTCGATCTGAGATATCCCTTTCCTTCTTATGGACCTCGCCAATTGATCCGTTGGGTGTGGAAAAGAAGTATTCTCGTATCTACGCATCTCATTTCTTCGGCCATTATATCAATGGACATCATACCGGCTGAAACACCCTCTACTTCCACTGGGACAGTCCAGAAGGCACAGATTATTCTCAAAGCGAATATGTGGTTTATAAATTATAATTCGGGATATTTTGCTCCTATTGTCAGGAGCCCTTACTAAGGCTCTTTTGGTACACCTGCTGTAACGTTTTAGTGTTTGGTACCCTCGTCAGTGTCACAGCTTAGCTTTCTGTTCCTGAAGGGACTTTGTTTTTTTTGTTTTAATAAAAGGACTTAACACCATAAGTTAAGTTTTTTCGAAATTCATTACAAACGTTCAGTTTGCGAATTGAAAGCAATATTGATGTACATATAATCGTCATCGGCGTCCCTCAATGGCTCTGTTTGCTATTTCAGTCACTTTTTGCTATTTCAGTCACTGTTTTGAATGCGGAGCGGTATTCTGACAGGGCACTGCTCTCTTCTACTATTGCCATCAGTCTGTTGTAAATCACATTTTCAAAATTTTTCCCATGGTATCCAGAAGGTAAATGGGGTGATACGATGAGGGAACTTCTGGAGGTTTATTTTCTTTGTGGAGAAGCACTAAATGCTGTAGTTTTCAAGACAGCTGTAGATTACTTCTAAGAAGAAGTACGGTCTCGATGTAATTCCTGCTAAGGGGTTACATGGGTTTGGAAATTTAAAAAAATATTTTTTTTTTTATTTTTTTTTCTAGTAGTACAAGAATCTTTTCCTAAAGTTTCAAGTCAATCGCA
Source organism: Volucella zonaria (assembly GCA_963966105.1). Lineage (NCBI taxonomy): Eukaryota > Metazoa > Arthropoda > Insecta > Diptera > Syrphidae > Volucella > Volucella zonaria. The sequence goes on from OZ014532.1 coordinate 165,980,502, forward strand.
GTAAAACTTTAGTAGACAGAACCTTTGGAAATTCATTTCTGGAGGCGCGGTCAGCCAGGTACATCGCAGGTATATCAGTTTTTCTCGCTTTCCAAGGGTCGATTTACCTTTATTAAATATTTTAGTTTACTGTTGCTGTTGAGCCCAGACTTTGTTTAGATGTTATACGTGTTCGTTGAAATTTTGAAATAAATAAAAAAAAAAATGCGTAGGACACATGCTAAAGAGGATAGGCACTCGTTTACGCGATTTAGTAAAAATAACTGTTGAAGGAAAAAAAAATCAAAGGTAAAACGAGTAGAAAAAAAACTCCTTCTGGCAATGGCTAGCTGACAGATAAAGTAATCGATAAACTAACAGTTTATTATGAACTGGCTATAGGAAGAAATTGTAATTAAGTGAAAAAAATTAAGGACGTCATATGGGCAATTTACTTCAATTATAGCTCTACGGACCCAAACCTTACAGCACGAAAAGTGCAAAAGCAACCCTGAGACATAGTGCCCTTGGGAACGAGCTTCAGCTATATGTAAATGCTTTATCATCATCCAGGCACGATTACGATCCATTGCTGAGTGATGTTTTATCAGCTATCTAGCCCATTTATGAAGAGCTAAAATATAAAAATGAGTGTCTTAACCAGTTAATTTGGAAAATCACTCCAAAAATACTTCCTGTTGGTTCCAAAATAGTTGAAATTGCTGTATTAATCGCTGCTTGCACTTTCAACAAAGGAATCTAGGCTTTATTAATTTTTGGCACAGTGTGGATATTAAACTTGGCCGAAATAACTCCGAGTATGTGAGGAGATAAACATCGCATACTCATAGCCGAGTAAAGAGTTCAGGCTGGGAATATAGAGGCAATAATTCGTCTCAGGCAAGAGCAAAAAAATGCCTTGGACTTTGCAACTGCAGAAGGACCTTTGCTTTATGAAGCTGGAATCGCCGATTCTATGTAAGTTAACAAAAAAAAAATCCGTTTTATTCCTAAATATTTGTAAATTTAATCGTTTTTTTTTTTCAAAAGTCTATTTTTGAAGTCGGTGGACTTGATTTCTCAAAAACTAATCTACCGATATTTTTGAAATTTTGCACACTACCAGGCAATGTGTGTTGTAGATTTGACCGAAACTTGTACTTTTTTGCATACAACTCTGCAAAAAATTCAAATTTAACTTTTTTTTTTAAATCCTTCGCTCAATTACGGGCTATACTCACCTACTAACAGAAAATATTCGGTTTTTTGGTTTCAGATAAAGCTATTACGAGTTATTTTGAGCATACTTTTTCTAAGGAGTCTCCGAAAACCAGGTTACAACTGCAGATTTTTAAATATTTTTAATGAAAATTTGACAAAATATTGTTAAAATGTTGTTCTTTGATATGGTTAAAAGCTTGAATAAAATAAATCTTTTAATAATTCGTTTTAACCTTCGAAACCCATGTAACCCCTATCCAGGCTTCCCCTTGAGCGTGGGGCCTTTCGTTCTGCTCAGAGCAGAATGGGATGAACTTTCTTTTTGCCATAGAAGCATCACATGCAGAAATTAATCGGTCTGACAACTGGGGCGCTATGTTCTCCACGGTCTCGGGTCTCAGTTGATAAGTACTAATAACCTCCTCAAACGTTTCTTCATCCAAGGTTGTATCTCCTTAGTTTGGGCAAGTTATTTTGGGGCGGTTTCGACGTCTTTTTTATGAGCTCAAAAGTCATAGGCTGTTGGTCGCTTTGTGCATAGTCTTCGCTGACTCATCATTTTATGTCACGTGATAGAAGCTGGTGATAAAGCTTATGTCTGCCCGGCCCGGCTTTCAAAAATAATTTTTCGTAGCCTTGTTAACTAGAACTACGTCCGGTGTTGCGTATGTCTCAAATAGAGCTCGTACTCTTGCATCCATCTTCCTGCTACCCCATTCTGTGGATACGCATATTACACGCAGACTTGTTGTCGCAATTTGAGGTATCCGTAAGCATTTCTTATGCTAATTAAGTCTCTATCGCACATGTCGGTAAGCTGTTATAGATTTTATATCGACTCAGAGCATGTAGATACTGGTCTGTCCAGAGCAAAAGGTACATTTGCCTTTGCATGTAGAAGCCTTGTGTGGTTCAACGTTAGAGCAAGTTAATTTGAAACATTCGGATGTTTGACAGGGCTTAGCTTCGCTTGTATTGTAAAGGGTCTTTCATTAAGCGCTTCTTATCTTTAAATTTAAATAAAACAAAGTGTGTGTGAGATTAGCGGCTTCTCTGGGTGGCGCGCATCCGAAATGTCCAATTTTCCATGACTCTGACACATAAATCAGGCTGAATTTGACCGATGGCATGGGCTATGTTGGCTTTGAGGACCGCTGTGGTTTGTGGCTTATTCGCGCAGACATGCGACTTCAGAAAACCCCACAAGTAAAAGTTTAACGGGGTCAAATCGCACGATCTCGGTGGCCACTTCATATCACCTCCATGTGAGATGACCATGCCCTCGAATCGTTCGTGCAGAATTTCCAATGTGACGTGAGCTGTGTGGCACGTAGCGCCGTCCTCTTGAAACCACATATCGTTGGTGTCCATATCATCCAATTCAGGCCAAAAGAAGTTGATAATCATCGACCTATAACGCTCGCTGTTTACGGTGATGGCCTGGGCAACGTCGTTCTCAAAGAAATATGGACCAATGACGCCGCCAGTCCAAAATCCACACCAAATAGTACCTTTTGGGGATGCATTGGACGCGTTTGGATCTCATGTGGATTGGTACGGTCCCAAATTAGACAATTTTGTTTGTTGACATACCCATTCATCCAGAAATGGCCCTCATCGCTAAAGATGATTTTTCGATGGAAATTAGGGTCAGTTTCCAACTGCTCCACACGTCGTTGTCTATGGTCATTTGCCTTCAGCTCCTGGGTCAGTTGAATTTTGTACGGGTGCAGGCCCAAGTCACGACGCAAAAGTCGCCAAGTTGTGGTCTGCGAAAGGCCGGGTTCCTGTGAGCGATGCGACAGCGGCGATGTTTTCGGCAGATCCTGCGTTTCGTCGACGTACGGTTATTGGTTTATCGTTTACTGGGCGAATAGGCGAAGCGCGCTGAACGTTGCCCGAAAAGAACACCCATCTTTATAAAACAATTTTATCATGTGCACGTGTTGTTGAACGCTATGTCCGTCAATGGTGGTTTGGTAAAACAGCTGCAACAATGTAGTCGCTATCAGCTGTCAAAGTTTGGAAGTCCCTATTGGAAGACCTTGTATATTGCAGAACAATAGAGTCGAAATATTTCATCCTAATGTGGTCTTATACAGCAGAGCGAACTTAATAAGAGTGGACAGTTTCGTCATTAAGTTGGCTCGAAGACATATTGCAAGAGCATAATCTCCGAGACTTTCTTCAGCACTGGCGCTTTACTATGATATTTTGATAGTAAAGCGCTTATCCAGCAGTACGACTAATCTTTCACGTCGCTCGATAAGCTGCAGAAACGAGACTCAACTATGACAGAGACATCGGACGCGGCATAGCTAAGCGTCTCTAGCTAAGAAGGGAGATAGGAAGTCGCGATAAGAGTTATGTTGTTCATCTGCAACTGAAATAGTGGTGGGTTGCTGAAGAAGTGGAAACTTTTTTTTTATATCGTTCCAGTTAGGGCTAGTCCATCACAGTCTTAAGCCATGGCCCGTAAATTACATAACGAAAAAAGGATTAGCAATTCCTAACAATAACATAAACACTAGAAATATTATACAGTTGTTACGAGGCATGAGCGCTGGCTAGCCGCGGTAATACTTAAATAAAAAATGATTTTCATTATTTAATGTTAGTGACTTACTCATTTAATTATTTCAATTTCAGCTTATAATGTTGAGATTTTCGACTTGTTGATGAATACAACTCCTATTCCACCAAATGCGCTAAACTTTATTAAAACCATTGCTTGGTGGTACTTGTCCAAAGAACACAGACATGCAAAGGACTTGATATTATTTGAATGGCATCATGGTTTGCTTCATTTAGTTACCAAAATTAAGTCGATTGCAAAAACTACTCGCAAAGTAAAACAAAACTCAGCGAATACTGAATTGGATTGCATTTTTCTTCTTCGTACCCTTATCCTTACAATTTCGATATTACATTCTTCACGAGCTAAAGAAAACCTTCCCCTAAGTAGATGAAGGCGATATCCTTGCTTTCATTCCATTTCTATCTTCGGAAATCAATTACCTTAATTTATTTTTAATTATCAACGACAAAAAGCTTATCACGGAAGCAATAAACAGGATATCGCCGTAAGCAATTACCACTGTCGATGGCTTAATTTAAACAGAGAAAGACCATTCTCTTGGGTGCGCCTGCCACAAGGACATAAATTCTTAATAATTGAAATCCATAAACGAGCATTATACCATGATTCGATGTCATCTTTCAGGTTTCGTGTTTATTGTTTTGGATTTCTTACAGCAGTAATCGATAAAGGAGCAAACCACACTGGTCGTGGTAACATTGTATCACTCGAAAGCTGTCCTTTGCAACAATTTTGATAATTAGTTAAGAGTCGTTTGTTGCCAATTTGTTGTCTCTGACTCTGACCGCAAATAGTGTTCCTATGGAATGAGTTGCTGTGGCTAGCAGGTGACAGAATTTTGGGAATAGATTGGTTTTAAATAAATATTTGTGGAACGTAGAGTTAATGACATGATTGGGGTTATGGCTTTCGGTTGTAGTCATGTACGACATAGGAACAGACATTTCCGACAATGAATGCTTATCGTCTGAGAATGACAATCAAATCGTTGGTTATGTTTGTCTAGGGTCGAATTAAAGGTTGTTGATGTTATTAATGGAACTGAAGGGTTAGATAGATTTATTTCAATCGGTCCTTTGTTTAAATGAAGGGAAGTGCCGATTAAATGGCCATTTGGGGTTTTCTTTGATCGATTGTTGGGCCGATTTGAAATTCGTTGCGATTTTTATATACCTAGTATGTACTAGGAAATGCTTTGGTACAAGGTTTTTGGCTAATAAAATGAAAACGAATGGATATTTTTCAAAAATTTTTCTTTCTATTTATTGGGTCACTGAAAGGCTACAAATTGTAGAACAACTTTTGCCTTCTAGCAACAGCGAAGTCGGTCCGGCCACTCATTGATTGTCGTATGCATCTCATGCATTGGAAAATTTTCTACTTCTCGGGCCCGCTTTGGGCAAATACTTGGATGTCGAGTAGTGCAAGCCATAGTCTCTAGAATGGACCATTATGTTGAATTCTAATGGATTGAAGTTTGGGATACCAGATGGCCGTGGAAATGAAGTTCGGAACTCTGTTTTCGAGTTATGCTTCAGTCGTTTTTGCCTAATGAGCTGGAGCGGAGTCTTGTTGAAAGGTCCATGGCTTATTTGCGAATAGCGTTTTATTGAGGGGCTTCACAAAATTCTATAAAAGGTCCATTTGATACACTTTCACCAAGGTTTTCACAGAAATAAAACCATCACTCTCTCTCTCTCAGAAGGAGTTTAACTCTCAGAACGAGTTCAAATGCATATCATGATGACAAAGCATACACTCTATCAGTGTTGAACGATTCTTCAACAATGAAAATTTTCCTGTCAATGGAAAGAATTCGTTTGTTACCGTTCTTCGTTCGCGTGCTGGAGTAGCAAGGCTTTCGATTTTGACTTACATACGTTTCTGTTTCAATGCTTCTGTGAATAAGTGGCCGGTGTGCCTCTTATATGCGATGAGTCCCAAATAACGTTTTAAGATGCTCGAGATGCTGTCCTTGCTAATATCCATCTCCCGAGACAAGATTTTCTGCTGGCGCAACGGATTTCAGCTAATTCAATTCTCTACTTGTGGCGTTCACAAAGAGCGCGGGCGAGTGATTTCGCACGGTCGACTATTCCGCCAGTATCCTCAAATAACTTCGCGGTAAGATACACAAAGTTTCATGTGATTTTCAGTAGCCACAACATCCAAAAGATTTCGCCTTTTTCGTAGTCAAAAATTACGTAGCCAATTACGACTTACGACAATTCTTGAGAATGAATGTATTGATTTCGTGTACTGAAATATTGGCTAGTTCTAGATAAATTGGACTTTAAATAGAGCGTGCTGAAGTATGAATTAAACAATGGAGAATAAAATTTAATATTAACTTGATAGCACTATACTCGGATTGAAGTTGTATTTTAGTAAGGAAACGCATAAGCTTCATTCTTAGCCGAAAGTCTTCTGGGAAAATCACGGTTAATGATTGAAAGTATATGTTTCGAAGCGGTGAGGGTATTTATATTTTGCTAAATGTTGAACGTCTATGTCTCTGTATCGGCTTGACATGTGATAAAATCGTTTTCTGAATTTTATTATTTCATTATTTTGTATGTTCTTGCAAAATATCACACTGCGAGGTTAAACTGGTATTAAGATAAAGTAGGTTCTACCTAAAAAGACCAATGCCGTCAAGATGACGGCAATATACAATCTTTTTTTTTTTTTTTGTTTATTGTATTATTTCCGCGCACTCAAGGTATTTAAGTACACCCTTAAAATATTTGCTCACAGCGCGGGCGAAGGAAAGTCAGGGAGGATAGCAAGAGATGTACCGGTGAACGTTGGTTTTAAATGTTTGAAGGTTATAATGACTAGGAAATAAGGAGCTAGGCAGGGCATTCCATAAGCGAGTTGTACGGCTTAAGAACGAATCACGATATTTTAAAGTACATCCGAAAGTGGGCTTGAAGTGTTTACATAGGGCTGAATTACGACTTCAGTGACTGAACTCAGTTTTTTGTGAAATTTTATTGTTGATTGACGTGTTGTATAGGTAAAATTATTTTCGAGTTTTGAATTTTTATATTGAATTTGTGGAGGGCAGATTTGATTTTGTTTATTTTATTTATATTTTCATAGTTTCATTGACTTAATGATGGCCCACCACCAAAATTTTTGTAGTGAATCAGAAATACTACAACTACTCAGCAGACTTCAATCTATTGAACAAGTTGCCAGTGAGATTGAGGACGAAGTTGGTAACGACCCAGTACAGGATCCTGATTTTTTAGCTACTCTTCCAGGTGCAACAAGTGATTCGAGTGAAGAATCGGAGGCTGAGGCGGAGACCCCCAGTGTTCCTGATATTTCTCAAGCACGACGGTCGTGATTTTCTACGCTTCCTGTTGTTGGGAACAAAGCAGTTGGTGTGGATAAGATTGAATGGATTTGCATATCAAACAGTTCTTAGCCAACTACATCTGGACAAAGAGGACGCCTAAGTCAGCAGAATGTATTGACAGTAATTTCTGGACCCACAGCTCATGCTAAAAGGAACGTGGAAAATAAAAAATTACTAACTGCATGGAAATTATTCATTGACGAACCAATTTTACGTCATACAAAGCTTTGCACAGAAATTGAATCCAGGTAGAAAACCTATAATGAAAACTGGACCTTGTCTTTTGAAGAGTTAGAGAATTTCTTGGGATTAGTCTATGTGGTCAACACAATGGGGCCTGCCAATCTTTCATAATACTATGGCAAAAAACAGGAAATCTTAAAATATTTACGGTATGACTTAAGGAACACTAGATCATCTCGCCTACAGACGGATAAATTTGTTATAGCATCCACCATTTGGAATTAATTTATTGATAACTCTCATTTAAATTATACACCAGGAGAAAACCTCTGTGCTGATGAGCAACTTTACCCAGCGTCCATTCATACAATACATAGCAAACAAACCAGATAAGTTTGGTATCACATGTTGGTTACTGGTGGATGTAACCTCAAAATACTTGTGTAATGGATTTCCGTATTTGGGTCGAAAAGTTTTTCGAACAAATCAGCAGTCACTTCCCGAGTATGTACATAATTCTAAAATTAGCAGAACCCTTTTTGAATCAAGGACGTAACATTACAATGGACAATTTTACTAGCCTGGTTGGAAGCATACGAAAGGCTCGAAGAGTAATTCCAAAAGAGTACAAATCTATTCGTCTCTATCGATATGAATCTTTTATATCAAAAAGCAGTAACAACACAACATTGACTGTTTACCAAGGAAAATCTGAAGAGAACGTTATGATTCTAAGCACTTTGCATCCAGATGTGACAATTGAAACTAGTCCGAAGAAATTACCCGAATCAGTAACCTTCTACAACACCACAAAATATGGAGTTGACGTGTCAGATCAAATGCTTCTACATAAGGACTGAAACGAATAAAATTTGGAAACTTCAAAGTAAAAAAAAAAATATTTTCGTAATTCATGTAATTTTTTTTATTTGCTTTAAAACTCTGTTTTTATTAAATTCATTCACAATTAAAAAAAATAAAAAAAATTATTTGGGTTCCCATTCTTTCCTCAACTTCTTTCGAATGTCCTTCATGAGGTTGGTGACAGTTACATCCGTGATCTTTTGGACGCTCTTTTCCATTTATCACTGAAATCTTTTACGTCCTTAGCACACTGTTTACTTTTCCTCAATTTAGCTTTGACCAAAGCCCAATACCTTTCAATGGGACGGCACTATGGAGCATTGGGTGGATTCATGTCTTTTGGGACAAAGTCGACATTTTTAGCAACAAGAAAGCTCAACGTCGCATGAGCATAGTGAGCTGAAGCAAAATCTGGCCAAAATAATGTTGAACCCTCGTGTTTGTTTAACAAAGGAATCAACCGTTTTTTAGGCACTTCTCCGTTAATTGTTCCCGTTGTAAGAAACGATGAGCTTCTGTGTCCACATTGGCAAATGGCCTGCCAAACGAGATATTTTTACCCGAATTTTTCCATCCCATTCGATGTTGTTGATTACGGAAGAATCTCAGCTTCCAACGAGTTGTAAAACTGCGCACCTGGAAGAGTAGTAAAGTCGGCTTTGGCATAAGTTTCGTCATCCAAAACCAAGCACGCTTTCTTGTTGCCGATCAACTCCTATAGCTTTCGGGCTAGTGTTTTTATGAGGTTTTTTTTGCTTTTCAGTAACTTTTGGTATTTTTTGTTTTTTTCGTGTTTTTAGACCAGATGACATAGTCCGGTTTTTTACGATGATACCCACTATTTTCCTGTCCAAATGTGTATCATGTGCTCCACTTTTAGCTCCACTTTTCTATTTTCGCTTAACTGTCAACGTCTCCAAATATCGTTTAATAACAGAATCCACTGTACTGCGTGCCATGTTTAAATTTTTTGCGATGAAATGGTTTGAACGCGAAGTATTTCCGAGCCATTTGTCGATGATCTTTTTACGGCGTTCCTCTTGACTCATATTTTATAAATATTTTAAACCGCACCGAACTAAAATCAATAACAAACTGAAACTAGAGAATATACAGGCTAATTTGGGTACAAAATATGATTGCAATTTTTACGCATTGGAAGTATAGCCCGTATTAAAACTTACAGATTTTATTCGTTTCAGTGCTTAGACAATATTCTGTCCGAGCTAGCACTAGAAGATAGCCTATGCATGTGCTGTACAATGTGTTAGAATGATTGCCCTCAATTCATGGATAATTTATAAGGTAATTACGAAATCTAATATTTTCCAACTTGCTCAAGAATTGACAAAAGTAAGTGAATCTGCAGTAGAACTAACGAACGAACTAACAACTGCTGGACCATCACAAGCCGCTCCTGTTGTCTCTATCATTCAAAATAACAAAAGAAAGCAGTGTCAAATCAATGCAAACTGTAAGTAAAATCGATCACCAGAAAGTTGTGGAGAATGTAATAAAGTTTGCAATATAACCGTCAAATTGGCGGTTCTGGTCTTTATGGTTGGACAAAAACTCTGGTCTTTCTAGTGTTAACACTCTTAGAGCTGATGACACCGAATTATAAATATATTGGAATATAAAAATCAGACATATCATGATTTTAGCCACAGAATTTTCTAAATTTTGCGGTACGTTTCTCTCACGCTTCAAAGGATACATGATTAGAGAAAATTGTAATTGCCAGTTTCACGAGTATTGATAATCAGAAAAGCATACAGGGAATTTCCAGCACCTAGTACCGCATTTTGTTCCTTCTACTGGACTATCTAGAGGTATGGCCCACATCGTTGTCAACCAAGTGGTTTAGCATTGCTTTAAACTGTTGGGATGTTAAGTTGGATTTCGTAATAAGTCACCAGGTGGCCTTCTGAGGACTGTGTTAGGTTCACATTTGACTCGGACATCTAAGATGCGGGCTCGTAACCGATGAAATCGACCGTTTAAACAAAATGCTGATTGATATACTCGTAGTCACATCCTTTTTTTACTGGAGTTCCAAAGGAAAAACTGCTTTCAGCTTTTCGAAAGAGTCTTGGAACTATTTTATTGTCTTTATTTTTATCTAAAGAACCTTGGTATTCCTCTGTGGTCAAATATCCGATTAGAGGCAAACAATTATGACAGCCAAAATTCTACAGGAAGACGCAAGTTAAAGATGCCGGTGGAATGGCGGGAAGAGTTTTTCTATGACACTGAAAGTGTTTTCGACAGAGAATAGAATTAAACCTAGGCAGACGTTGAAAAGTATACAAACATATGGTATATGCACTTAAAAATAAAGAAATCCTTCTAAGAATCAAACTTTGCCTTACACTGAGAGGGATTTATCATACGTAGTTTGGAGCAGGTTAATGCGTATTATAGACCACAAGTGGGTGACCGTGGCTCAAGTTGTAGTGTGTTGGCTTCCCAATCGGACGGTTCGGGATTCAATACCAGCCGTGACCGAAAGACTTTTTTTCAGGCAACTAAAATCTTGTGAGATGAATGGTTGCCTAAATATAACATCAAGTCCAATTTACACTAGTAATTTAGTCTCCCCATTAAATGTTGGATGCCACCCATGGAGCGAAATAACCACAGAGCCCAAAAATCTTTCTCTCTCTCTCTATCCAATTTTCCGAAAAACTTAACACGTGCTCCGGCATTTTAAGAGTAGTAATACCCTCTTGAGTGTTAAGTTCTTAAAAAAAAAAAATAGACTATCGGGGTTAGGTAGATAGCTTTTAAGCTTTTAAGTTTAAATGTACTACATTTTATTTAACCTCTGTTTGAAAGCACCATTTCTTGAGATTGCACAATGACGACATTTTTGTGCCAGGCAGAATAAACCATTCAACTTGAACGATGATCAATAAAATAACTTGAACAAAAGTATGCCTTAAAGATGGAACCTCCGATATTTTAAACTAAGCGAACTAAAGAGTTATAAATCTATCGTTTGCAGCGCGATGGCTCAAGCAACCTGATTGGTCTATGCTAGTATGGCTTTAGGTCAGGAAAGTCCATCAAAGCCCAAATTTAAACACAGGGGAAAGACACATTGATCTGGTCAGAAATGTCCAAATGACTGTTGCATGTAAAGCGAATGCCTTTGTTTCGCTTAATGGTTAGTGCGCGTTGGAGTTGAAAATCGGAGACAGCTAGCCAATGATGGAGTTGGATGGAAAGGCGGGTTGAAGCCCTAGTCCACCTCGGACTATAGCGAAGTAAAATTAAGATAAGCTTTAATGGCCCTCAACGAACAAGCTCGGTCTTTAGCTAACTGCCTCTGACTACCCAAATCGGTTGAGGTCCCCTTCAAACTATGCGCGCCACAGAAAGCGAGGTGTTCCCCTAGTACCTTGTCCCTCCGGGTTAGATTCGAAAACTCTGCAGGCCAGAGCAATAGTGTTCATGCGCTATGTCCTAACCGTCTCATACGACTGATGCGCAGTTTTCTGAATAGACCGATTTCGCTGTACAGTTCGTATATGTTAGATCATTGTTGAATCTACTCAACAAACGAGACCTAATATCTTACGAATAATCTCTCTCTACAGTACCGAGGATATCTTCATCCGTTTCCGATAGAACCCATGTTTCTGCGCCATAAAGCAGGGTTGATCAAAATCTGATACAGAGTCTCCTTAGTTTTTTGGGATAGAAGAAACAGCGATTGGCTAGAATGATTTTCCGTTTTATTGTTGCTGCGGGGTTGTTGGCAGAATTCATAGGAGAGCCAATGTAGACAAGGTCCATTGTTACCTCGAAATTATAGCTATCGCTGTGCCCAATTCGTCGATTCTGTGTGTCCGTCCTTGTTGACACCATATACATTATTTTACCCTCATTTGCCGCTAAACCCATTTTGGCAGCTTCCGTTTCAATACCATCAAACGTACCGAAGTCAGCCCATTGGGTTCTCCCAATTATGTCAGTATCATCGGTGTACGCTGGTAGTTGAACAGACTTTTGAAAGATTATGCCTCCGTTGATCACTTGTGGATTCTGACAGCGCATCACCTTCTCTAAAACCTTTTTTGAGCGAGTGTTCACAATCATCAATCTGCACAAGTGGGCGAGTTTGTCAGAGATGCCAAAACTAGGCATGGCTCTATCTAGCTCGTCTCATTAAATACTGTCCTATACGACCATAAAGTCGATGAAATGATGGTATGTATCGATTTGGACTTTTTGAGTTTTTTCCAGGATCTGCCGAAGTGTGAAGATTTGGTCAATTATGGACTTTCCTGGTTGAACCCGCGCTGATAAGATCAGACTATTGATGAGGAATTTCAGACGTTCACACAATAAGGCAGATAAGATGTTGTATGTATCTACTCGTATATCTCTTTAATCGGCGCAGTTGAGGGGGTATCCTTTTTGTGGATCGGGAAAATGGTGCTGAGTTTCCATCCATCAAGTACACACTCTTCTGATCAGATCTGAGAAATGAATTGGTGCTTGTGCATGACTTTATGGAAAAAATTTCCAGCAGCTTTGAATACCTGGTTGGCAAGCCGTCAGGTCCTTACTTCATTCTGGTCTGGTGGACGGAAGTTTTGGGTATCATCGTCTAGGTTGAATAGTTTATTCTGCATGATGGCGGGATGTTGGCCTTCTTCGGCGTTATACAGTTTGCAGAAAAAAGTTTTTCCATATTATCAGCACTGACTCAGACTCTACTATAAAGTTTTTTTTTCATCTCTACAGGCTTCTGTAAGGGTATTCTTGCTTTGACCCATTCTTTTTACCTATTGACAAAACTTTCGTCGAATGGCGCGCTTCTCGTGCTCTTTTTTCTTCATCTGGACAAATCGATGCTCTTTCCGACTCTTCTGCTCGTAGAGCTCATTAGCAGCTTCAGTCTTCATTGCATCGCACTTTGTAGACTTCTTGTCCTGGCCGGCATTCTTCATCATCAAACCAGGGATTTGTTAGTTGTGGTCAGGTGAAACCCATCACATTAGTTGTAGCATCTCTGATGGCAAGCTACCAGCGTTGAGTAGCTGAGAGGTTTCGCGATACGCCCTCGGTGATGATTCCGGCAGTATCTTGCGATTGCAGCTTTTCTACGTTATATCTTCTCACAGTAATTCTTCTTCGTTGTGTCGCTTGGGGAATCCGCATTTACACCTCGACTGCAATAAGGTAGTGATCCGAATTAATGTTGGCTACCCGGAAGGTTCGGACGTGTAGAATGTTGGAGGCATGCCTTAGGTCGATAGCAAAATAATCAATCAATTACACCGTGGGGGATGAGCTTATGGTTAGGTTTATGTTTATGAATTTGGCCCTGATGCGAATTTTCCTAAGATGCTCGTTCACATGTCCGAAGCTGTCTCGCTAATTCCGCGGCGTATGACAAGTCTGCACCCGAATAAGCGCTGTTTCTGTTCCTTATAGCAATCATCATAGTATATGTCACAGTTTTTCGCCCTCTTTTTGCTGTTGTTGTCCTAGTTCCAGTTGCTGGGCTCGTCAACAATACAATCCGAAGAATGCTGTTCTTTCAAAATTTTTTGGTTTCTTCGTGGTAGAGAAGTTACCCCGACGTTCAAACCCCATCCTCTGGAGCCAGGGCTTTGATTTTAACCCCTAGAACAAGTCGGTTTTTTTTCCAAAAAACACCAAGTTTTTCACTTCTGGATAGTTCTATATAGTAAGGGATGGATTTCCCTCTATCCTTTATAGGAAAACTAAGACAAATCGAAGCATCCTCTATTATCCGACTGAGCAATTCAGAACATGCTGGCCTGAGCTCCAACCATTCGATAGGCTGATAAATGGCCGAAAACTTGCTAATCAGTCTAACCATCAACCAATATTTAACCTGAGTCGTAACATAAAATCCTTAAAAGGTCTTATCTTGGTGTGAGTAGGTTAAATAAGTTTTAGCTGCAAACAATAAAATGGAAACTACTACTTAGTGCTACATCTGGCAAGGCGATTATTGTTTCTCAGAGCATTCATCAGCGTCCTGACTATTGACAGCTCAGCCACCATAGTCCAGATGCTGTTTCCAGAGGAGCCAGAAAGGGTTTTATTATGCCAGCACCTGATCTTTATTAGCGTGCATTACTGAAATCGACCGGGTTTTTTGACATTAAAAGAATTGATTGAATAAAATATTTCATTGAAGTGAATTCCGATGGTAAAACCTTGACATTGGGTAGCTACGAGTGGCACTTATCTCATATGCTCAACAATCCAACATACAAAGTTTTATCAAATTGAAATGCATTGTAAGACCTTAATGCACTCAAAACTTGATTAACACTTCACTTAACAGCTGGAGGAAAAAAAAAACAGAATCACCTGGTCCATAAATATGACTGCATACCCACATTTGTCTGAAAATATGAATTTCAAAGTGCACTATCTACTTTAATACCGATACGGATATACGAGTATGACCCACGCATCATCCCACGCCGACGCCAGCATAGTACTCTGTCAACGCTCCACTTCAACTGCACTTTCCACCGGTGGAAATCGGAATGTGGAAGTGCAAGTGAATTGGAATTATTCATAGCTTTGCATTTGGTTTCAAATTCAGACTTACACCTCCTTAGACTGCCCTCCTGGCAAGGATGAGGGCTTGAAATTCTTTTTTTTTTTTGTTTCTCCGTGTATGCGCACCTGGTAGGGGTTTTTGCTGAGGCCTCGCTCTGACACCACTTTATTCAATGCCTGTCGCCCGGCATATGACTTTTCAATTATTCAACAACGGGAATGCACTCAGCCCTGTGCAGTTTGTCAATTTATTTGAATTTATGGCACACAATCAAAATTTCGAAAAAGGATTATTCAAATGTGCACACAAAGAAGGGAGGGAGTTGGTCGGTAGTTGTTAGTGGTAGTCGGTGGAAGATTCATGTCTATAGCAGGATGGTGGCATTTTTTTCTGGGTTCGGTTCCAGGGCGCAAGCAGGATTAAATAATTCATATGAGGAGCACATTCTGATGCGTGAAAGTTATTCATTGGGTCAATATGTTAGAGAGCCTGTTAGCTGGATGTGTGCACACATATAATTCCAGATAAGCCGGTTGAAGTGATCTGTGTGGGGGTGGTCGATAGAACTGGCCCTGTGATGAAAGCATCATGCTCCTTGGATTGCGGTGGAAAACGAAAACCACTTAAGAAGTCGTTAAATAATCAATGGCAGTTTGTTAGTTAGTTGTAAGCACTCAATAAGGGAAAATCCTTATTAAAAGGATATTTTTTTTCTACTCCCTTTTTTCTTTTGCTAAGGATTATGGTGAAATTCCACTTTTACTTTGTGAAGCTGAAGAAAACTTTTCCATTTCGATGGATTTTCTGAATACTCGATTGAGTATAGTTAATACGAGTTTTTGGTAAATATTTTCTGGTTTTGTGGTACAAGTACTATATCTTATAGAATCATGTGTGTTTACGAAAGTCAGTTCGGAGTATACTATATGTAGATCAAAAATTTATAATTGACAGAAAAGAATTGAATAAATATGATGTATTTTGTGGAGTGATAATATGTTGAAAATGTGTTCCTCTATGACTAAGTAAAGATCCGCGTTTAATTCCAGAAATAAGCGCGTTTTCTTCTTGAAATTAGAATATAAGTTAAGTAGTTAAGTTAGAAAAGCTATGACACTTCGAGTGAATGAACAAAATGCTTTAGCCAATAGAATGTATAGGTCCTATCGCACAGGTTCAAAATTGTAAGGAGAGCTAATCTTCCATGTTAGAAAAGAACTTTGCTGATGCACGAGCCTTTCATCTGCAGAACTCTAAAAGCCACGTGCCGGTGGTCAGCTTCTTGATGAGTCGAAAGTGCGTTAAATAATGTCTAGTATATCGGATATGGTACATATGTATATCCACCAGTGATCAGATATTCACATTGAGGCAGATCTGCGCGAAAACCCAATACTCTAAATCAATACACGAATATACTAACTGCTCATCAGTGTTAGTTCCACAATAACAACAAAGAGACGAGTTCAACTTTGGCCAAACTCATCTAACCGTCCATAATAACATTTAAGAATGCTTGCTCCATAAAAGTCAGTGAGACCACCGCAGTTTAACAGCTTCCAGAAATAGTCTCTCTAAGTTTGCAGCCATACGCTTTGGCTTTGCTATTGCGTTCTCATTCTTATTACTGCAAGCTTCTATTCGAGCTTCGATTTGTCGGTATGTTGTTTTACTCTTTAGTTGGCCTTTCAAACAGTAGCGCTTCTCTAGATCTTTCACCTTCTGTCGATGTGGTGAATACTATTTTAGCAAGGGCAGATAGTACCGAAGATAATTTATTTATCAGAACAGGGCGTTTCGTACGTTTGTCCCGGCTATGTTACTAATGGTATTCTAACCTTGATAATAGAGGCACAATCTGGAGATCTTGTGTTAGACCCGGTCGAACAAGATTTTCGCAGCTTCTAGCGATTGCACTCGTTTGAAGTGGAACTTTTGATGATTTATTGCCTAAAAAGTTCGCGTTCCTATCTAGTTTACTAGTCAAAGTCATCGTTGGCTGATCGAACTGTTCGGATATTTAGAAAACTCGTGCTGTATTTCTATCTATCTATTGTAGCGTGATCAGTTTGACTGACGGTTTAGTGATTAAGGTCCGAAAAGCTCTTTGTGAAGTAAAGGTATGAACACATGCGTGATTAATTCCTGTTCAATCTGTAATCTGAGTACTTTTTTGGATAATGTGTTGAGAAGCTTATATCTTTTGACTGTGGTTGCAAAGCTGACTTTTCTTAAATTGGTTTTAAAATCGTCACTAAGTTGCAAAGGGAGTGTCCGTCCAGCAATATGGAAAATATATGATTGGATGTCTCATAGTTTAAAAATAGGTCACTTGTTTGGCATCGGTCATTAATAGCCTAATAGCTTGACATTTTCAAGTTACTTTAAATTTGTTCCAAGATCTCCCCATACCTATAGCTAGCTGTGTTATCCCGTGTTGTGTGGCGATCTCGTTCAGGTCTTTAACCGTCTTTGATTTTAAGGTTTACGATACGTGGTTGATTTCATACGAATTTTGTAATGAGTGACGAGCCTATGGGATTGAGGCTGAACCAACTGATGACTAGCTGATGGTGAACCCTATAGTGTGTTCTTAGGATAAAGGACTGATGCATGCAATGGTCCTCACACCAAACCTTACGTCAATTCCTCCAGCTCTCTGTGAAAACAGAGATGGGTTTTCTAAGAATGAATTTGTGCTGTCTCTATTTGCTCCTTCCTTGTATTATTTTACAGTCGGTTAGTTGGGAGAGGCAGCAGTGCAACGTGAGTAGATTAGTATACCCCACTTAGCTCTTTCATTTCCTGAGTATTCAAGTCTTAAGTACAGCTTGTGACAAGTTGCATGTCGAAAATGTTAATGGTGAGCAAATGAAGAACGGTTTGTATGCGTTTTTTCTGCCATATTGATGCCAATTCTCTTTTTTAGTGTAAGCAACTTTGTCTTCTGTTCTCTGTATCACCGCTTCTTGTTTATCCTTTTCTATGGGCCTTAATGAACAATCAAATCTAGCTGCTTTCATTCACGTACTCTTGGATAGATTCGAAGACTCCATTCAGTCGACTAGTTATCTAATCTCACCCAGGATAGTGAATTTGAGCCCTTATAGCACAGTCAGTTTCACTTTGTAAAGTCTATTCCTCTGACTATTGTATCTTTGCTTCCATCTTGAAAAATGTTTTCTCTATAAAATAACCGGGCTAGGACGTTGGTAACTTTGGCGGATTTTCTTTTTGTTTTTTAAGTGCAAAGAAGCAATGATTGGGGATTCTTTGCACAGGTATTCACATCCCTAAGTCGGTATGTGAAAGAAAAAAGATACGTCCTGGTATATACATAGTATCACCACCTGTATTCATGTGTTTAATTTGACCATGTAAATTTACTCAAACCTGCGCAAGGGCACTGATAGGCAGTGCATGAGATCTCAAACCACTTCGGGAGATCAATCGGTTGGTCCAAGCTTACGAAATTTGCGATAGTGGACTTTCAATTCCGAACCGAAAAAGTGCAACAAGGATAACTACAATTAGCAGCGATTTTCTCTCTGCAGATGCAGTCAGATTGCAAGAGTTCCAAGACACATATTTTGTTTGTTTAGTGCTAAAAATGTTGATGGTGTAAGTGTTAGTCGTATCACTGCACTTACGAGTATTTCCCAATAGCGCGTTAAAAGCAAAAATGTGTATTCAAAACTATAAAAGAGTATCTAGCCATGACATATAAATAGAACTTCCAGGATTATTGAAGATCCCCATACTTCTTTATTTCCCTTCTAGGTTGGCCGTAACAGTGAACTGACGGATCGAATTAATAAAATTTATATACATAGCTTCAATATATCCTAAGTAAGATGCTGAAATTGTTTTAGATGACAGCGACATACAGGATATGTTACGCTGAAACTGGATTTATGGCTAATTAACTTTACAAGCACACGGTTTTTTCACTCCAAAATTCACAAAAATATTGAACATGAAACAGATAGATAGATCTCCGAAGAATCTGAGTGAGTAATATAGACTCGGACCAGTACTAAGTTACAGCCAGTGATATCTCAGATGCTACCACATCCAAGAAAGTTTAACGTTGAGTGTCTCACAATCCCTCGTCAAAACCTTTACAATTTGCATCAAATGCTGAAAATCAGATCATCGCCGAGAAAACATTCAGAAATACCGGAACTAATGTGCTAGATTCTAGAGGGCCACACGCATGAAATCCTCGAACTGATAAACAGTGCAGGGAAGCATATGTACAAACCGCTTTGAATGCTAGTACGGTGCATAGAACAAAGAGAATGGCTAGTGCGCTAATTAAGCAAAGACCGAGGGAAGAACATCAGCTTTTTTAAAAATAAAGAAGTATTGTAGCATGAGAAGCGAGCGATCGAGGAAATTGAGACCAGTTAGGCCAGGAAAAACGTTCGGAAGTTTTATCAAAAGTTAAAAAAAACGTGTCTAGCTAACAAGAAGGGATGTACAATATTGACAAATCGGACAGAACGACACAATAGTTACGAATTATTGGAGCTTTGTAGCAACATTATCCTGGTCAGGCACCTGAGTTGGTTGGGCTGTATAGAGCGAAGGCTTCACCCGAAGAGTTTACAATTTCTTCCACAAGAGATCACCCAGTTGAGGAAAAGGACCTCAACTATTTTGGTGTTTTTTTTTTTTTAAATCGTACACAGCGCGGGTGAAGGAAATTTAGGGAGGAAGAAAAGACAGGTGCAGATGTACACTGTTTTTAAATGTTTGTAAATTACAACGACCAGGGAACACACAATATTTTAGAGTTCGTCTGAAAATGGGCTTGAGGGTATACTGTTGAAAATTCATAGCGAGACGGGTATTACGGTTGAAAGTTTGAATGGGCTACTGGCGATTTCAATGGAGCAGTGGTGGTGGAAATAGCGATAAAACAAAGTGAGACAGGAGACATTACGTCGGTGTTCGAGGGTGTCAATTAATTGACTGATATTAGTATAACCAATGAGTTTTATCGCACGGTTTTGAATCCTATCTAGCAGGTGTAGAGATGTTTTAGGAGCACCTGACCAGATGTGGGCATTGTTCTCCAGTTTTGGGCGGATGAATGCCTTATATATTGAGGCCAGATCTGAGGAGGTAAAATATGTCTTACATCGCTTGAGAAAACCTAGACATTTTGCAGCATTTTTGACGACATCGAATATGTTGTCATTCTAACGTAAGTTGTCACTGACTCACATACCGAGAATGGAAAGTTTATCGGTTTCGACGATGCAAGTGCCATTCAGGGATAATGGCTGGGTATTTAAATTTCCCTTTAATGACAGCAGACAGCATTGTGTTTTGGAAGGACTACATTCCACTCTGTTAATAGTTCCCCAATTAGTTGTGCTGCTAACATCGGAGTTTAATAAGCTTGACAAACGCTGCTGATGAAAAGCAGAGGGTAACGTCATCAGCAAAGAAATATATTGGATTAGAAGTAGCAGACTAGAGATCATTGATGAAAACTAAAAAGAGTGTCGGAGACAGAACGGAGCCTTGGGGCACACCAGCATTTATTTTGTGAATATCAGACTTGAAACCGTCCAAGACAACTTGAATTGAACGTTCCGAAAAGTAATTTCTAATCCATTGAAGAAGAGAGTCATCGATCCCACAAACACGCATTTTCGACAAAAGAGCCTGATGCCAAACTCTGTCAAATGCCTTAGAAATATCAAGTGCAACTATCTTGCTTTCGCCAGATGGATGTACGCTTTTTTTCCACTTTTCCGAGAGACATGCCATTAGATCACCAGTATACTTGTTATTACGAAAACCCGTACGCCCGGTCATTAAGAAATTTTCGTGTTTCGAAATATTTCATGAGCTGACGGTTTATCAGCGTTTCTATGACCTTGAAAAGTAGGGTTGTATGTGGAATGGGTCTTTAGGAGGAGAGAGATGAAGATTCGCCGGTTTTAGGGACGGGCTGGACAAATGCTGTTTTCTATCTGCTCGGAAAGAGTCCTAAAGTGTAGGATTGATGAAAAAGCTTACGCAGTGGTTTTACCAGCGTGGAAGAATACATCTTCAAAAGAAGGGGGGATATGCCATCTGGACCAGCGGATTTATCTATGTTCAGATATTTAAGTACTCTTGCTACTACACGAATGCGAAAGTGGATTCGTCCCTTTGAAGATTCGACTCACTCAAGTGTAGGCGAGGACAGAGCACAATCGGGGAGTGTTGAGCTGGCCGCAAAGTGTGCAGCAAGCAGATTGGCATTGTCCAAAAAGCTGCCAACTATAATGTTATTGTAAATGAGCGTTGGGATGGAGGATGAAGCAGAATTTCTAATGTTTTTGACGAACGACCAAAGATTTTTACTACTTTGGGACATTGTAGTATTTGTTGGCTCAGGTTTTGGTCGTATTGGAATTTCACACGCTTGAGAAAGACGTTGCAGTCATTTCTGGCTTGTTTAAACTTTTTTCGGTTTTCCTCTGTCGGGTTGGTCTTGTGGGACCGAAAAAATAATTCTCTAACCCTGACAGTCTCTTTACAGCTCGAGTCCTACCATGCCTTTTTTTTTGGTTTAATACTCTTCATCCGATGTGGGATAAAGAATCTGATTCCGAAGAGAATAGTTTCTGTGATCATGTCAGCAGCGGCATCCACGTTGTTATCGAGGAAACATAACGACCAGTTAAAATTCCTAGAGAAGCTGTTAAGACTGCTCCAGTTGGCTTTCTCGTATTGCCATACGGTTCTTTTGGGAATCTGTTCTCTAAATGTGTAGTCGGTGTACGAGAAATTAACTGATATAACACAATGGCCTACAGGGGAGAGCACATCAATGCAGTACTTGTCAGGGCGAGAAGTTAAAAACAAATCCAGGGTGTTGGCGGTATGACTAACAACGTCTGGCATTCGTGTGGGCTCATTTACAAGCTGCGTCAAGTTGTTTTCCGCAGCGGAGATCTTAACACACCGTCCTTCGGGTGTTGTCTGTCCAGAATGTCGGAGCCAACCAGAATTGTGTGTATTGAAATCGCCCCGATTTTAGTTTGAGGATACAGGCACAAAATTCTTTGAATGCAGTCAGACAGCACATCGAATTCGTTAAAAGTCAAATTGCTGTCCAGTTTGGGGCTTCTGTAAGTAAAGCAGTAGTGAATAATTTGTTTACGGAGATGGAATTTTAACCGCATGAAATGGAGTTCCGAATTGGAACAGGGACTACATTGCGGTGGAGTTTGATAATCTACATCACAACGGTATGCAGTTAATTAAGGATCGCGCTGACTGGAGGGGTTTATTGGATGATGCACATACAGTCTCTGACTGTAATCTTCTACAAGTTTAGCTTAAATTTTGTTCTTGAACTTCTTCCCGTCAGATTTGTTTTTGGTTCCATAGAGTCCTTCCTAATAAACAAGAACAATGTCAGCTTAATACAATTCTGGATACTGACAAGCTCTTCTTTCTTCAGTAATCCAAAAGAGGAGATAGTCTAAATTTTAGTTGCATTCTTGAGGTTTATCGATGAAGCTATCCCATTTCAATTCTTCTTGAAATTATTTTTGTTAAATCATAAATCAATTGCATTTGCTTGATTTCCCAGTTTCTGTTGTTCTTTTTAAGATGGACTTTCTGTTTTAATGACTAGTTTTATTGTCGATTGCTTCAAAAGGACTTTATTAATTTACTCCTGTTTGAACACTTTCAACTGTCATTGAAAATAATTAGCTTAGCTCATTATCGCTTCGACACCTAAACTGTTTTCAAATTGAAAACTTCATACATTTATGCAGAGCACATTGAAACGTACAATATCAAATATGGGCTCCATTAAAAAGCGGTTTCATCATCAAACGGTCCATTAAACACATCCTCAAAGCTATCATATTTATGCCGCGCCCCATCATAACCGGCAACCAAGGACACCTCTTTATGATTATAATTTTCAATTACGGTGTTGATTTAATCGATTTCAATTAATCCAAGCATATTGGTCAAAATATTGTGCACTAATGGACTTGGCTGTTGTACCAATCGACCGACCACCACCGGTAGGTACCGATGCCGGGGCAATGCATTCATTTTGATCGGCTTCATATATTGCCGGCTTTATTCACTTACTCATACCAACAAACCACTTAAGCACCGGAATGCACTCACATAGTCACATCCTCACTTCACCATATCCTCATTGTTCGCATATGCAGGTATGTATACAGATCCATACATACCTTCAATCCCCACAAAGTCGTTTATGCAGATTTAGTCACCAGCAATAATATTATTTTGCAAAATTTGCATATCTCATGCTACAACAAGGATACCCACTTGTTGTTTGCATGTACATACCTTCCGGCAGCCATTCCACCGCCTACTCTCAACATGGTATCCTCGACGTTGTGTTCGTATCAACAGCAAACATAGTTAATTTGTCATATTTAATCAGTAAGCAAATGGAGTCACAGTAATTAGAATTATACCAGAGAGAAAAAATAAATTTTTTTTCCATTCCCTTTACGAGTACCTACATTCAAAAAACAGCTTTTTGGCGTTTGGGTGTTGGAGAATCATGTGATTCCTACAGGTGGTCACCATACATCATGATAATTAAGTAAAAAGAAAGAAATAAAATTATTAATCCAGCGATGAGCTGTTACTGAGCTGAGATTAATTCATTCCCTGTCAAATGGAGCCAGCATATTGACCTCATAAATTATACATTTTTATCGGATCAGAGGGTATATTGTTATACATATGTATATGTACGGTTAAAATAGGCCTAAAAAAGTACCCATGAGTGATGTCGCAAATAAAGCGTTTAAACTACTCGCATGTTTAGCATTTCAACGTCAAAACAATAAAAGGAAAGCACCTCTGAAAAGGTGGTTTGATAGGGTACAAAAATAGTTCTTCTCGTAAAATTGACCTATGCTAGCTGACATTGAGGTGGCATGCGCCGTACCATAGCAACAACTGTGCATTGATTGTCAGGCTGTTTGAATATACCAATATTTTGAGCCAGTGTGTCAACTTTTTACTTGAAATTGGTAGGCAACGGTGCGAGCATATAGAGCAAAGAACATAAAGACGCCAAACGAATGTCACTAGAAAGATGTTTCCAAAACTCAATGCTGTCTACTGTCATTAAAGCGAAATTCAAATACCCAGCCATTATCCCTGAATGGCACTTGCATCGTCGAAACCGATAAACTTTCCATTCTCGGTATGTGTATCAGTAACGACTTTCGTTGGAATGACCTCATATTCGATGTCGCCAAAAATGCTACAAAATGTCTAGGTTTCCTCAAGCGATTTAAGAAATATTTCAACCCCTCTGATCAGGCCTCAATATAGAAGGCGTTTATCTGCCCAAAACTGGAGTACAATGCCCACATCTGGTCAGGTGCTCCTAAAACATCTCCACACCTGCTATATAGGATTCAAAACCGTGCGATAAAACTAATTGGTGATACTAATATCAGTCAATCAATTGACACCCTCGAACACCGACGTAATGTCTAGTGTCTCACTTTGTTTTATCGCTATTTCCACCACCAGTGCTCCATTGAATTCACCAGTAGCTTTCCGCCCATTCAAACTTTCAACCGTAACACCCGTCTCGCTATGAATGCTCATCAGTATACGCTCAAGCCCATTTTCGGGCGTACGCTAAAATATCGTGATTCTTTCCTAAGCCGTATAACTCGCTTATGGAATGCCCTGCCGACCTCTGTGTTTCCTGGTCGTTATAACTTGCAAACATTTAAAAACAATGTACATCGGTACCAGTCTTTTCTTCTTCCCTAAATTTCCTTCGGCAGCTCTGTGTACGAAAATTTTAAGGGTACAAAAACCCCTTGAGCGCGCGCCGATTACGAAAAAAAAAAAGTTATTGTTCAAACTCAACTGACACATAGCCTCCTCTTGATAACTCTGTAGAGCTGCCCGGGAACAAAGAAGCGAGAATGCCTAAGCCGAGTTTGTAGATAGGGCCTCAAGTCAACCGCGTTAAAATATTGTTTAGTCAATACATTAAAACTGTTTCGGATAAAAACCTTGACTTCCGATGAACCGATGAAGACCACAGTAAACATACCCTGACGTTCAACAGGTAAGGTGTCTCTATGCAACTGCATTACCTTCGTAAGATAGAAGGATGAGGTAAGCACACTACACGAGGTACGAAATACATGTTGAATTTCTGAACGGCTGGTGACTGCGAGACATTACTAACTTACTTAGGTGAACCTGGGCCTCAACCAACAAGACTCTCCAGTTAATACGGTCTTTGACTAACTGTTGAGGTCCTTCTCTGCTTATGTGCGCCACTTAAGTTGAAGTTTTCTTCTACTGCATTGTACTTCCGGATTAAATTCGAAGACTCTGCGGGCCAGAATATTGGTGTCCATGGCTCTATATGTTCTAACCATCTCAGGCGACTGATCCGCAGTTTTCTGACAAGGCCAATATCGCTATATGTACAGCTCGTATGGTTCCTCTTTCAATCTTTTCTTCCAAAGCCCGTCAAAGCAAACTGGACCGCATATTTTTCGAAGAATTTCTCTCCCGAAACGACTGGGGATATCTTCATCCGCTTTTGATGGGGTCCATGCTTCTGCGCCATAAAGTTGGACTGTCTCCTTAGTTTTTCGGGATAGGGTCTTACTACTCAATTGCCTTCTTAGTCCGAGGAAACAGAGATAGGTAATAGTGATTCTTCGTTTTATTTATGCTGCGGTGTTTTTGGCTGAATTCATAGCAGAGCCAAGGTAGACAAAGTCTATTACTACCTCGAAATTATAGCTGTCGATTTGTCCAATTCGTCGATGTTGTGTGTCATAACAGCATATACTTGGCCCACATTTGCCGCTAAAGCCATTTTGGCAGCTTTCGTTTCAATACTACAATACGGTGGCAGCCCGCTGAGTTCTACCAATAATGTCGATATCATTGGCGTACGTAGATGCACAGAATTTTGAAAGATTGCGCCTCCATTCTTCACTTATATGTTCCCCACAATTCTTTTAAGTATGATGTTAAAGAATTCACATGACAGTACGTCTAAAACCTTTTTTAAGGGAGCGTTCTTCTCGTCATTCTGCACGGGCGGGTTTTTTTTGGGATTCCAAAACTATAGATAGACATGGCTTTATATAGGTTGTCTCAGTAAATGCTGTCATGTGCGATCTTAAAATCGGTGAAAAGATGGTGGGTATCGATTTGGACTTCTTGAATTTCTTCCAAGATCTGCCGGTGTGTGAAAATTTGGTAGATTGTGGACTTTCCTGGTCTTAAACCGCACTAATATGGACCGGTCAGGTTGCTGGAAAATGGTGTTGGGGCACAAATTGTCAAATTGAAGACAACTTAATATTATAATTAAATGAATTAGAAAATTCAATTCTTATAATTACTTAGTACTTATATATATGTGTTATGTAACTTTGTTCAATAAAAATTTAAATTTCGCGCCATTATACTAAGATATTCCGTATTTTTAAATCTCCAAACGAATCATAAAACCGATGTTACTTACTCGTAAAGGAAATTAATAAAAAGTTTGTCACTTCTCGTTGAACTATCGACCTACAAGGTGTTTTAATTTATCGCTCTCGCTTTAGCTATTTTCTCATTCGTCGTTACAACTCGTTGCTAAACAAGAATACACTTGGTATTCTTCGAAATATTGAGGATATTAAGCAAAGGGCAAATATCTTCAATACGTGGTGAAAAAAATCTCTCGCCATTTACATTGGCGCCCAACGTGGGGCCGACGTTCACAAAATATGGCAGATAAGATCTTGTATTCGATGTGGAACAGACTTATTGTTGCCGCAGTTAGGGGCCACCTTTTTTGTGCTGAGATTCTATTCATACTGCAAACAGTTATCTGAGAAATGAGTTAGTGCATACTCTCCACGAAGTGTTTTCCATCAGCCTCGCATACCTCTGCCGTTACTCGTAGCTGGCAGGTGCTTAGATATTGATATCCTTAATTCGTTTTGGTCAGGTGGATGGTAGTTTTGGCTATCATCGTCTAAGTTGACTGGTCTCTTCTTCCTGACGGCAGGATGTTGGGCTTCTTCGCTGTTATACAATTTTCATATCTATAAGTTTCTGTACGGGTCTTCTTGCATTAACACTGTCATTCCTCGAGTACAATCACTCAATGTCTTCGATCGCGCTCTTCTTGTCTGCTTTTTTCTTCTTCCTGTCGCTTCTCCTCGTAGAAAGAAAGAAAGAAAGATGTTTGGGTGCAGTGATTATTTCGCTCCATGGGTGGCATCCAACATTTAATGGGGAGACTAAATTCTTAGTGAAAGCTGACTTGATATTGATTTCTAGTCAACTACTCATCTTATTTGATTGCCGTTAACTGAAAAAATAAGTATGTCTTTCGGGAGAGGCTGGGATTCGAACACCGAACCTTCCGATTTGGAAGCCTGTCCACTACCACTTGAGCCACTGCCACCCACAGAACTCACAAACAGCTCTCGCCCTTCATTGCAGCGCCCCTTTGTAGGCTTTTTGTTTTGCTACATGTGCTTGCCAGCATTCTTCATCAAACCAGGGATTTTTTGGTGGTGGTCAGGTGAAACGCAGCACATTGGTTGCGGCATCTCTGATGGAATTTTGGTAGCATTGCCACTGGTCTTCGGTACTGGATGCTGGCGGCATGGGAGATAGTAGAATACGTGTTGGGCGAATATTTTGGCGGTCTCTTGCGATTGCAGCTTTTCTGCAGAAGAACAGAAGTTCTCATTTGTTGCGAGGCTTGGAAAATCCGCCTTTGCACCTTGGCTGCAACAAAGTGGTGATCCAAGTAAATTTTGGCTGCCCTGAACATTCGGATGTCCAGAATACTGGAGGCGTGGCTTACGTCTGTCGCAAAATGATCAATTTTATGCTAGCGATAGTAATATTTTGTTCCTCTGCAAAATCAGTAAGCCTAAGTTCGTTGTCAGGCGTGGTTTTGTGTAAACTATGCTTACCAACTGTCCTACCAAATATATTCTCCTTTCCTATTTTGATGTTAAAATCGCCTAGTTGGATGGACATTACTCATATAGTATGTCTTGTCGAGGAGCTCGTAGAAATATTATTTGGTGGCGTCGTCTTTGTCTTTCGTAGCGACATGGGTGCATATTAGGCTTTTATTAGCGAATTTAGCCTAGATGCGAATTGTCATAAGACACAAGTTCAAGACCTCTTACCTACGTCTTCCGGCCCATCACATCGCACATCTTGGATGGCGGTGATTGCTACGTGGTAGCAGTAAAGGGCCTTGGCTAAATTGTATCGATGCACGTGGCTTGTTAAGAGTCCTATCATTCCACCTGTGTATTCGAAGGTAGTTGTTCTTTAAACTTTTGCTAGGGTCGGTAGCTGTGAGTCCATTTTTATTCGAGGTTAGTAGTTGGTTGGTCACGTATTTTATTCTCTTCCGTATGGGGTTGTGAGCCCTATGACAGCATAGGCCAGTATAATGCTACTGGCCGGGCATGCCTTTGAGATTTCAGACAGCACGAGTAAGATAAGATAAGTAAGATTTTACTCATTCAGTTGCACTGCTAACCAAGTTTTAGGACACTCAGCAGATTTCCCGATCAATATCCACTAAACCCCGTGACTGCGCCACCTAGTCTTAGGATTTACACCGGTGAAGGAACTGCTTACCTTCATTCTCACTCACCATTTACGCACGAAAAGGACGATGTGGTCCAGGTATATTTTCTTAAGTTAACTTCAATGCCAAGTGGGCGAGAAAACTTGACAGCCTTTACAACCAATTCACCGACAAGGTTGGAAAGAGTCTGGTCGATTTCGCTTCAATATTGGTGGTGTCTAGCAGTAGATTCAAATATCTCGACATACGTAAATTAATTTTGCTGTAAATTAATCAGCTTTTAATATCCTTGAAGTAAGCATGATCCAAGGCGCCGACATTGATTGAAATCACTATTTTGCTGCAAGAAAGCACCAACTATCGATGTTGAAAAGCAGCAATGAAAATCGACAAACAAACTCAAATGTTCGGTACTCCACTCTCACACCGAACAGAACAGAGTTTTTCTCATTTTCATGATGTATTTAAGCAGTGGGCACACATCACCTGTCCTATGTGGATTGCAACCGAAAGGGTTACTGGCTTCCAACGCCAACGGAGAAATTGAGAATTTCGTGATATTTACGCAGCATACCCTGCAAGCAGTTGCAATGCAACTGCAAATTTCTGGTTTTCTTGTCATTGTCCACTCGAGAATGATTTTAAATTTTTGTATCTCACCTAGTGCTATGGTATATGCAGAAAATGCTATTCAGAATACCATGATCTTTGGTAATTGACGGTATTTTGTCTAATGGTTTGAAGACTGTAAAGGAGAATAGCAGATGCCGTTCCAAATAGAGGTGGCTCTAGATTTTGATCGAACGCGACATGTGGCGACAATCAATGCCCGTAAGCCAAGTTGAGTTATTGGAAGGTAGTGTGCGACATAGCCGTGAATATTCTCCCTAGTCGCTGCTATATTGTGCCGCCTATCCGGTCGACTAGTATTTTTATACTTTTCCAGTTTATGTTGACCATTTACGTTACCTTTATCTTAGCCTTAATGTAAGGCAATGGTAGTTTTTAGCATGTTTTAAAAAAAATCTCGGTGGCCTTCCCATAGAGTATCAGTATGCTTCAACAAGTAAATAAGGAGATTGCTGCTTACTATTGTACCTTGTCAAAGCGAGTTAATCGACTTACGAGTAGGTACTTGGAATTGAATTTCAATAAATCATTTTGACTATATACTTTCCCATCATACAAGACTGCACTCCTGATGTGAGCCACTTACAACAATTATCACTTAAAACAAAGATGAATTCTCCGGAATCAGGACACGTTGGCTATTTTCTTGAAGGACTTGAACAATTCTTCAGGGCAAAGAAACAATAATAGTGCCAAAATACGACTAAATACAATATCATCCAAATCAGAATTTTAAGTCAATGACCTCTGTCATGTCATAGTTTAAATATTGAGGTAGCTGGTGCCCTAAACACATCAGTCTTATCGGTTGATTTATGTGAATTTTTCCAAAGACGTTTTATGCTCTGGATTAACGTAGCGATGGGAAATAATATCCAAGATCGGTCTCACTAACCTTCAGTTCGTGATACTCCTCAGAATCTTCATAAAGAAATGAATGACTCTGTTACTGCAACTGAAATCATGTCAATAAAGCAATTTGAATCCATAACTACAATGGTTGATTGGTATAGCATACTGTTAGCATCGTGAATTCCAGGTCATATCCGCTTGCTTTAATAAGAGTTCAGCAGCTAGTTTATCAGACTAGAGAAATCCTGTTCCTAAATCTGTCCCATCCCGAAAAAAAAAAGATTATTCGATTACAAGGCCGAAAATGTGTCAACAGATAACGAAGGAATGCTTAAAATGAATACTTTTTATTCAATAATCGATACAATTGAGAATGCATTGGTCACTCGTTTTAAGCAATTTTCTAAATTTAATGATTCATGGTTTTTTTACATGCCAAACCAAAACAATTTCCCAAATATCAAAATTAGAACAAGCTCACTCGGATTCCAAAATTATTTCATTACATGTTGAAAAGTGTGAATTAGGTTAGGTTAGGTTAAACATGGGTGTGATGGATATGCCATCGCACAGACACCAGGTACCAAAACGGGCCCATCGCGATCCCTGTGGAACCAGTGGAATTTGTCTTCAAATGGCACAAACCTAAACAATCGCCTTGGTGAAACACCCAATTTCCTTGCAAAAGCCCAAAACGCATTTGAAGTTCGTGCTGTCTATTTCCTCCAGGTTTTCGAAAAAGTATTTCCCTAAAAAAATTTTTCGACTACGCGATATTGCCTCGCATTCACACAGTATGTGTGTTATGTCCTCAACAACTTTCAGATCATAGCAGAATCTGCAGATATCCGTATCTGACAATTTGAGTCTCTTTGCATGTTGCCGCAGGCTTCTGAAAAGCTTCGCCCTATTACTTATATTTCACCATTTTGGTGGAACCATTTTAGGCGGGCAAGGTCTCTCGAACGCAATTGTTAGTACCTTATTAATATTTTCTACCATCCTATCTATGATCTGAATTAATTGAGGGCAACATTGACTTTCAAACAATTGTAGTACCCATAATTACGAGTTCAACGGTATCCCATTTGTTACCACACACGAATAAATTTGAGAGATAAGACGAAAAGATTATTTTCAATAGCAGTCAAAACAGTGCTGCGTAAGGCTTTACTTAAAATCTCTGTATCGTATCACCCATACGATTTTTTCACAAAATATGTCAAGAAATCTCCTCTTAAAGTCGACGACATATTATCCGGATCATCCTGTATATGAATGACACGTGATGGAGTTAAAATGAAGGTTAAATGCTCACCGCGAATATGCGGAACGGCTTCTCTTCTTTTTGCTTTGATAAGCAGTGTCATGATATTCCTTCAGGTAGTTATAAAAAAGTGGATAAAGGTGGTTGAAAGTAACGATCCCGATACACAAAAAGGGATCTAAGCATGAAGTTACCAATTATCGTCCCATTGCTAAACTCTCTCATATACCCAAACGCTGTGAAAGGATTTCATACGATGCTTTATGCTTCAAATGCAAGCTTTTTATTTCACCCCGACAACAGGGTTTTCTAAAAGGTAGATCAACTACCACAAACCTAGTTGAATTTGTGTCTTTTGCTCTCTCAGCCTTAGAAAATGGCAAAGAAATCGATGTTATCGCAACTGATTTCACGAAAACGTTTGATAAGATATCTCATCAATTGATCCTCTTCAAATTGTCTGCTCTCGGCTTTGAGCCTCTCTCATTAAAATGGATTTCTTCTTACCTGGTAAGCCGATATTATAGTGCTCGGCTTAAATCCGCCCTTTCTGTTCCATTCTACAAGGCAGTCATCTTGGCCCTCTTTTCTTCATTCTTACTATTAACGATGTTGAGAGCGTCATTAAACACTCCTCCCTCTCCCTTTACGTTGACGACACAAAATTTTTTAGAACTATTCCCTCTCCCCATGATTCTGATCTTCTTCAGGAAGACCTTGATCGGTTTTCAATCTGGTGCCTCACTGCCAATCTATAAACTTCTCACGTAAATGCAAACCGTCTCCTGCCCGACTTTATTTTCTCTATGGTCAACCAATTTCGCTGGTTCAGTTTTTTCAAGACATTAGCATATTATTCGATTGTGAGCTTAAATTCTGTTCGCATATCGATAAGATGATCGTCAAAGCCAACTCATCACTTAGCTTTATTAAACGGTGATCCAAGGAATTTTCCAACCCGTATGTAACCAGATCTCTCTATATTACCTTTCTCCGCCTCCTGCGTTAGTATGCCAGTCAAGCTTGGTGCCTCTTTCACCTGGTTCATGTTTCCCGAATCGAGGGTATTCAAGGTCGATTCCTCTGAACGACCCTTTAGTCTTGCCTCCCTATCAGGACTGCCTCAAACTTCTAAATATGGATTCGTTAGAATACTGCTGATATTCTTTTCATTCATCGTCTTCTCTCAGGTTCCATCGACTGTGCATCCATTTTGAACTCCATTTCCTTCAATTTAAACCCCCGCAATCTACGAGGGGCGTTTGCACCTTCATTATCAACTGTGCAAAAGTGGTCAAGTGAGTTCAAGAGAGGCAGAGAGAGCATTGAAGACGACCCCCGCTCCGGCGCCCCGGCTACTGCTTGTACGGGAGAAAGCATCAAAGAAGTCGAAAAACTTGTTCTTGAGGATGCCCGAATAAAGGTGAAAATGATGGCAGAGATAACCAAGCTTTCAATTGGTACCATTCACACCATTCTTCATGACCATCTTAACCTTTCAAAGGTCAGTGCAAGGTGGGTGCATGCTGTAGAGAGCTTTTGGAGATGTGTAGTGAGAACGCGGACGGTGTTATGGATCGAATTGTTACTGGGGGCGAAACATGGGTCCACCATTATGACCCTGAAAGCAAACAAGAGTCCATGCAGTGGCATAAAAAAGGAACAGACCCCCCGAAGAAGTTCAAAGTCACTCCGTCTGCCGGGAAGCTCATGGCCACAGTTTTTTGGGACTCAAAGGGAATCTTGCTCATTGAGTACAAAAAAAAGGTGAAACCATCAACGCCACATCCTACGCTTCCACTTTGCATAATTTTCGGGAGGAAATTAAAAAGAAAAGACGGGGTAAACTCGCAGCGGGTGTGTTGCTTCTTCATGACAACGCTCCTGTTCCTGTGGGTGGCCGTGGCTCAAGTGGTAGTGTGTTGGCTTCCCAATCGGACGGTTCGGGGTTCAATACCAGCCGTGACCGAAAGAGTTTTTTTCAGGCAACTAAAATCTTGTGAGATGAATGGTTGCCTAAATATAACATCAAGTCCAATTTACACTAGTAATTTAGTCTCCCCATTAAATGTTGGATGCCACCCATGGAGCGAAATAACCACTGAGCCCAAAAATCTTTCTCTCTCTCTCTATCCAATTTTCCGAAAAACTTAACACGTGCTCCGGCATTTTAAGAGCAGTAATACCCTCTTGAGTGTTAAGTTCTTTTTAAAAAAAAAAAAAAAAAAAACGGCGCAAGTTCCCAAGGCTGCTGCGCGAGATTGTGGTTTCGAAGAAATCCAACACCCACCCTATAGTCCAGACCTTGCCCCTAGTGATTATTTTCTGTTTCCGGATTTGAAAAAATGTCTTCGTGGAAAAAGCTTTTCGGATGATGAAGAACTCAAGTCGGTATTTTGCAGAGAAAGAGGAAATTTATTTTTTTGAGGGTTTAAAAAAGCTTATCTCAAGATGTAACAAATGCATTGATGTTAGGGGAGATTATATTGAAAAATAAAAACAATTTAAATTGAATTCGCATTTTCCTTCATATCGATACCGAGAATATATTGAACGCCCCTCGTACGTTGTCCTTGTCTCTTCTATCTACCGGTCCACCACACCTCTTATGGCTCCAACGAACCAATCTCCCGAATGCTCTGAAAGGTCAACCCAAACCTCTCCGTTTTTGATTTCCACCTGAGCACTCCTCGTCGCAAACAAGATCTCCTCCATCACTTCCTTGGTCCCTAGCTCTTAAGTCTTTCTGTTAGTTGTTAGTCCTGGTTTTTAAGTTAGATTAAGCTTGAATTTAGTCAATAAATGGGGGCCTCAGCCCCCACCAAAATTAAGTGAAATTACGAATCAGTCGTACTAAGGCCGAATACCTACAGTGCTGTTTCCCTGAACGCGAAAATCCAACTCCTTACATCAGTTTGAAAGGAATCATTATGCGGAATATTTAAATTCTGGTTCTGTCCAGTTAGCATGTGGTGGTAAGAGAGCTCCGCAGTATTTGGTGATACAAACTACAGCAGAAGCTTAAAAGCTTGTTATATATGATAGTTGTTCGTTCCACTTTAACATACGCAACGCAAGGTTAAACAATATACGAGAAGTAACATATATATAAACGCGAATGCCAGCAGGTGTAAAAGAAACGTAATCTTGAAACAGGTATGCACTCTCACGGAAGTTTCCACATTCGTAAAACGAAAGTGGAAATATTGTACTTCAGATTGGGCAAATTAAGTGATGAAGGTTGCCACGGACCGGATTTTATCCAAATGGCAATAGAGGCACAAGTTCCAGCTGAGGTTCGAAGAAGAGGTCAAAAGAAAGTTAATTGGGTCACTCAAACGCAAAAACCCTAGTCTCACTAACGAGGTGAAGGAAAATAGAGCGGTTTGTAGAATGGTTCTAAAGTCCATAAATTTAGCTAACCCCACAAGCAGCGCACTAGCAAGGGAGATACATGGGGGAATTATATAGCGTTAGATGCAATTATACGCGTTATGCATTTAAACAGTTCTAAAAGGAAGAAGAAATGTTTCAATTAAGCATCATATCTGTGTGTATGTATATGAAATTCCATCCGAAGAAGCTAAATCTTTTACCCTAAATTCGTTAATAAGGAATGTGTTGTTGCACAAGGGGCTTACTTTTCCTTTTAACGAGCTTTGTTCCTAGAAACTCTCTTTCATTAAGCTAAAACTTTTAACGCTAGTTTTCAGGAAGAGGACAACTTTATTCACTTTGGTCAAGGGCAAATGAGTTTTTGTTTTTTCCAAAATATCCTCTCTCTGCTTTCATTCTTATGTTTAAAGAACAAAACGCACTACACCATTGTAAATCCTTATTTCGAAGCCTACCTAGTTACGGGCCTAATACAAGAAAATTTTCCTCAAATTACTGCCTTTGATAGTAAATTCATCTAAACAATTGCAGTTTGCAATTAAAATGAAATAATAAGGTTAACAAAGCTTATCCGTACGCATTTAACCTTTTCAAAGGAGCGTAATGATTCTCTGGCTGTTTCCAACAGCTCGTCCTTCAAATACGAGTACACCAAGGAATCTGCTCAACAACGCCAATCCTTTCAATTCTATACAACCTTCACAAAACTGCACCAATTCTACGAAATAAAACCAAACCTAATTAAGAATTTCCGAGTTTCTGACTGCATTACCACCACAACCACTTTACCTGATACACCTTTGGATATCTCCAAACCTAACAAAAGGAAATCATTTAATGCAATTAAAATTTTGCACACAAGCTTGGGTAAAGGGAGGCAGAGATAGATAGATAGGGAGAGAGAGAGAGAGCGTCAGGACACGAGCTAGAATGCCTACATCCTCCGGGTTTCCATTTCTGAGGAATAAAGTTTATGAATTCAAAGCAACCCCAAAATGATTTAAAGAAAATGTCCTTCAAGGATTAACAATCATTCAGCGCTTAGTCAGAAGATAATTTGGTTTAATGTCATTTATGCAAATGAGAACTAAGGATATGGCAACCTTCTAAAATCGAAAACCTAAGTTTTTTTTGGTGAGGGCCAACCAACAGTTGTCCTTAAGATTGACTATATAAACCACAGGTAAACACAAAGAAAGGACATGATGAGAAGTCAAGTGATTTCTAAATGTTTGTTCTGTTTTCGTATTCAGCTGGCGTTCAGTCTCCTCCCTTTGGCCTTTCCATTCTCAAGACTATTGTCCTGGAAATCTGTTGTTGTTCCTTGATTCGGATTTCTTTCACTAGGGTTTTTTTTTTTATTGCAATAGTACTCCTATCCATGTTCGTTGTTTGTCCTTTCAATGAAAACACTAAACGTGAGACATGTTGCCACATTCTGGGGTTAAAGTAAATATTTACAGAACCCGCATACACACAGTCTTGATGTTGAACTTTTATACAAAAGGATTTTTTTTTTTTTGTTAAGAGAGAAAAGGGTGGGAAGCAGAGGCTTGTCCTTGAAACAGAAGCTAATTTCCCGGATATTTACTGTTTGCTTGCTTGTGTATGGTTTGTTCAAAATAGGATTCTTTTCAAGCGGAGTATAGTGCGGATGAATACGAGAATATGAAATGTAAAAAGTTCACTTATGGTGTCCTTGGGATATGTAAGGTGTTTGAATATTAAAGGGTTATATTCGGTGGCAAATTGCATGGGAGTTCCATGTTTGAAAGGTGGCAAGTATCTGGCAGCAATTTTGATCAGAGCTTACCAGGATTAGATAACCAACTCAGCTTAAGTTGGCGGAGGCAAGGCCAATGGCAGTTTAAAAAACGCTTGGATAGACGTTATCCAATTTTCAACTAGTAGCAAATGTAGAAAGTATTATGGAACTTGTCCCCGGCTACATATAATAAAATGACGCAAGCGAGGGGGACGCTTTAAAATTGGAAAGGAGAATATATTTTTCGACGAATACTCTACAAACGTCTGTCTTATCAGGCTTTGTTCCATCTCAATATTTGGTTTCTTAAAGTTACAGAAAATCCGGAACCGTTTTTTACCGAAGAATTTGAGCGCCTCCTTGTTAATTGATAGAAATACGGAAAGTATCTTTACCTAAGCCCAATCAGGAATTAATTTCTGAGCGCGATTCCTGGCTTGGTCCCCGTCCTCTGGTCTACCGTCTTCAGGCTTTTATAGAATTAGTTGAGTATTAGTCACTATAAATAATCAGAGTTGATGCCATACTGCATTTACGAAAGCGGTAAAGTTTTGTCCGAAAGGCAGTGGCCTAGGATACATTCGTAAGCATTTGCAGATATCATCGCGTATTTCCTACTCGATTAATTTGCATACTGCAGCCTCTCTGTTTAGGTTTTGGCATACTGCTTTGTTATGGGATCCACTATACCTTACTAGATCAGCTTGGGGTCTAATTCCATAATAAAAATAGACGTCATTGACGCTATACCTAACTTGTTGTCGTGTGTGTCTTTCAGTTTAATGAAGACAACATAACCTGTTCATCAAGATGGTCCTTTACACCTGGATTCGCAGCAATATAATCTCTGAAGTTTGTCGTTTATTTGGGTTATCTCGTAGGCCATCAACAGTCTAGCTGATTTAACTGAGAAAAGTCATCTGCGTGATAAGCGGAAAATGCTCTCATGTTGTCCCAAGGGACCTCAGACCTATAAGTCTATCATCTTTCTATCTAAAAACTCTACAACGACTGATTGATATCCATATGCGAGCTAAAATTGATCCAAGGCTTCTGTCAACGGCTCAGCATGCTCTCTGTAAAGGAAAGTCGGTGGAAACGGTTCTGCATCCACTGACTAGCCACATCGAACAATTCCTACAATATAGAGAGTACACAATGGTCATTTTCCTAGGCATAGAGGGTGCCTTTAACAACATCTACGCTGTCAACTATGCAGGTGGATGACTCACTTGGAGAGTTGATCAGTCTTATGCTAAATAGCAGGATATTCAACCTGAAAGTGGGTAGGGCTTCTGCTAAAAGATGTGTGAGCACTGGTACGCTGCAAGGCAGTGTCCTGTCTCCTCTTCTCTGGAACTTAGTGGTCAATGAACTGCTGATATGCCCGGTAGAGGGTTGTAGCAGGGTGATTGCCTACGCGGATAACGTTGCTATAGCCGTCGCGGGTAAAGATCTTAATACCAAAATACTCACCTACGAGGTTGCTGTCTGGTGGAAGGCCTTAGATAATGTAGTTAACTGCAGCAAACCAAGTAGAGTCTAAAGAAAAGTATGTCTATGTATGCATAAGCGGAGCCTTACGGTTTGCTCCGTCTGCGGCATTAGATATTCTGTTTCACTTGACAGCCCTCGATATCTTCAGCAGGCAAGTTGCCGCGATTGCAGCTATTCGCCTTATAGCGACTACACAGTGGACAAATAATTCATGTGGCCACGCTAACATGCTAAATGCAGTAGGAATCCTCACAGAGAACATCGATTACAACATACCTGAACTTTACTTTGACAAAGGCTTCCATATAAGCTTCCCCTCTAGATGCTACTGGGAGAAGATGCTTTCATGGTGGATAAGTCAATCCATTTCTACACAGATGGATCTAAAACCAATACCGGGGTTGGTGGCGTTGTTTTCTCAAATAAGCTAAATCTAAGCCTCTCCTTCCGTCTTCCAAATCACTGCGGTGTATTCCAGACGGAAATTTTAACGATTAAAGAAGCTCTGTCCTGGCTGAAGAAAAACGTGAAATCTGCAAAGAATATTCGCATCTTTTCGTATAGTCCGACCACTATCAAATCCCAGGATTCAGTCTCAATAAATTCTAAAACCGTCCTTCAATGCCGATCATTTCTTATGGAGATTGCAGAGCAGTTCAACCTTCACCTTTGCTGGGTGCCATGCCACAAAGACATTCCAGGGAACTGTAGGGCCGATGAACTCGCCAAAATTTGAACCACTCTACCTATTCTACCGGAAAAGGGTAGCATAGGTATACCAATCACTACGTGCAAATTAATATTAAAGCTGGATGCTAATAAAAGACCAGACCTTAGGTGGGCTGCTGGACCAACTTATCTAGCGACTAGACAGATCTGTCCAAAGCTAGATCCGAATCGCTTTAAGAGTCTGATCCTTTTAAATAGGAAACATCTCAGTGCAATCATAGGTGTTACCATTGGACCCTGCCTCATAGGCAAGCATGTAAGAAAGTTTGTCGCTTTCACAAACGATTTCTGTAGAAGCTGCATGGACGAGGAGGGAGAGCAAACAATCCTCCACCTACTCTGTACCTATACATGTTCAGCTTTCTCCCAGAGAAGAAAACTTCACTTAGGAGCTTTCTTCTACAATGACTTAAACGATCTAAAAAATACGCTTCATCGTAAGCTCAAACTGGTTCCGTTAGTAAGAGGATAATAGATCCACGTGGCATCGCAATGGGCCAATTAGCCTAAGTGGGTTTGTGTTTCCAACAGCCTCTCTTACCTACCACCTACCTACGTAAGCCTTGTCAATTGATTTGAAGCACCTTCACCTAACGAACAATTTGATTCTCAGTGTTGCGCCCTTGGGAACGGAGATTGACCAAAAAGATAAAATGTGTCTACCACAATATCTTGACCATATCAAGTGAAAGGATATACCTACATCAAATTTGGGTCAAAGCCTAGAAATTAAGCATGATCTGGACGAAAAATCTCCCTTTTAAAATCGATAATTCATCAAAAAGGATCTCAAGAAATCATGATAACCGATTAATTGCATAAAACAAAAAAAAAAGTTACATAACTCTCATAAACCTTTTGCAAAACTAACAATTTGACTGCTCTTCAACCTTAAATGCCTTCACTACTATGTACGAATCCTTTCAATCAACCACTCCACATGAAATCAATTCCATTCCAATTAACAGTTAATTACTATAATTGAATACGTGCCAGTCGATTAACACGAAATCGATTTCCGTCAGATACTAAAAGAAAAAAACAGAGCCCGCTCCCAACAATTATACGACTGCTCCATGACGGTATCCAAACTCAGAAACTCCATCCGGTTGCTCGTGCAAATTCCTTCCTAATCTTCTATATTCGTCCTGAATGGATGAAAAAAAAAAGAAGTTAAATATCTAAACGACTTAAGCTGCTCCTTCCATAGATATTTTCACAGAGGGAAAACGATATAAATCCTCATCCTTAATTACATCGTGTTAAGCTTTTAATTGATACTCAAAAAGCACTCGTTTTAAGTAATTAACTCTGTGGTAGTGTTTGAGTAAAGAAAATTGATAAGGGAGCTGGCTTACGGAGCAAAGAGAAGTGAAATTAGAATTGTTACCTCACGAAACTTGTTAGGCAGAGGAAGCTATTTCTATTTTCAAACAAACCACCGGAAATTTTGTAGAAAGAAGAATTCTATGATTGATTATCTTTTGGACCTTTGAGTGAATTTACTGCAGGATTATTTCTAATGAAACAACAGCTGTTGCAAATTTATTCATAAGGGCAGAAAATGGGAGCACTAAGGGTGGGGGTTGATTTAAAAAAAATTGAAAGAGATTTCAATCTCATATTATTTTGATTCGACTTCGTGACACGCTGTATCTTCTTGATATTAATTATATGATAGTGCTGTGAATATCTTCCCAGAAACTAAAACAAATCGCTAAAATATCTCACTTTCACTTTCGCTTTCGTTTCTTTAATTTTGAAGATGAAAATTTCTGCATGCTACATAGGGTGAAATACGGTGAAGCAAAGGCGACTGTGCTTAAGTTGACTTCAATTATTATTATTACGACAAATTTTATCTCCTTCATCCTTTTGGCAATTTCTTTTGGCCCAAGCCAAAATAATGACAACAATGATAGTAGAAGAGCGCTGCTGGGAAATGAAAAAGAAAAAAATTGAAGAAGCATGATGCTACACTCTGCAAGCAAAATTAACAGATGAAAACTAAGGAGATTGGATGAAGGAAATGCAAACTGTATTAGATCAGTTTGTAGATTTGTGAAGGAAACAAATAGGAGGAGAAGCATAGGTGACTTAGAAGAGTTTATATTGTGAAAACTGCAATGCAAGATTACCATTTAGTTTACTCTGTTAATGTTGAATTGAAAAGCTTTTCGAGCTGCGTTGCTATATCTATTCACATATGTAAGTACCGAGTTATTAAAATACATCTAGATCCCACATCTTTTGAATCACTCTGATCTGAGCCTGCCTGAATACGAGCTCGGGCTATTATACTTTTTCTCACCGAGGTTTCGCCATTTACGTGCGTAATAAATTACAGCACAATGTAATCTCTGTTCCCAGAATCCAATATTGTGTAGTTAAAATTCTAAAATTCTCCAAAAGCAACTTCCCCACTTCGATATTCTGGACAGACAGGATGAAGCGCTGAGAACTTCGCTTCGAAAAACAACTCAATTGAGCTTCTAAATGTGCCAAGGCGGACAGCAAACGTTGGTTATCATACCACCAGCATACTGGACTTATTTTTAACCTCCCAACCTGATAGCTACACAGGTCGATGTGCCCTTCCTTCTGTGTCGTATCTACTAATTTCTCCTACATTGATCAAACAATTTAAGAGAAGATTCATTCCTTAGAGAACTAGCCAATTGGACACCCCTGCTGATATTACCACAAATACTATGAGATCCATTATCCCTCATCGGATAAAGGGTATTAAATCAAAATGAAAGACGTACAGAGAAGTTTCTAGGGTCTTATAAAACCAACCCGACAAACGAAAATCGAAAAAAGTGCGACCAAGTCAGGAATGATTGTAACGACTTTCTAAAGAATGTGAAATTTAAATACTCCCGCAAAGTGAAAAACAAATTCTAAAAATACTCTGTTCTAAAGATACTGAGACATTTTTGGTCGTACGTCAAAAACATTACTAATTATCCCTGATCCCTCATTCTATTAAATGAAATCTTTGGACAAGGAAAATCTGATTGCCATACACTTTGGGGCCAACTCAATGACTCCAGTTTGCGTCATGAGTCCGACAATACTTGAGCACGTCGAATCTAAACTAGAATGAGTCCACTTTTCCACTGATATAGTAGCAGGCAGATCTGTAAAGTACTTAAGTATTTCAGGACTTCAGTAACCTGGTACAGGTACTTGAAAAAAGGCAAGTACCAGTATTTTTCAAGTACTTGTGTGCAAGTATCAAGTATCACGTACTTAAGTACCAACGTGCTTGACCAGTACTTTCAAGTACTTCCTAGCATACTGAGTAAGATTTGTTACAACGTCAATTTATAAAGGAGAATTATTATGTATTTCATCAGGAGAAAGTGTTTCTTTGAACAGCAGACTGTAAGTCCAGTTATTGTTATTGCAATCATAAGCGAGCGGACTGCCGAAAAATAATCTATTCGAAATTGTACAACCATTGAGCCGGCGGACGAAGTGGAGATTACCCAAATGACTCCAAACACTTTTTCTGGTGATTGATTAATTTGTAGCCATTTATGTATTCTTATATTGTACATTTATTTACTATTTATTCTACAAGAATGGAAAAAATTCAGGTAATCCATAAGTCACCTAGCCTTTAATACAGACTCTCTACATATACAATTACAAGACTGTATACGATTAAACACCTTAGCATTTTATTGGGGCAATTAATAATGTATGTTTTCTTTAAGGGTATCCTTGACTCTTTGAACGCGGGCAAATATAAGCTCTATGAATTTTTTTTAAGATTTGCCAACTACCACATCAAGTAGTAATTTGTCGTTGTCCAGAAAAATGGAGTATGAATATTCGACCTATATAAATGATCCGAGCGTTGGAAATGGAATGACTATGCTGGACAAATATCCAGTTCTGAAAAAATTGTCTATGAAGTTGAATATGCCGCTGACTTTTTCAGCGCCTGTAGAAAGGCTTTTCTCATTCGCTTGTCTGGTTAAATCTCCAAGACATCATGTCCTTACTGATCAACACTTTCAGAAATCAGTTTTGTTAAAAGCTAACTCGACTTTTCTAAAAAGTATTACTTAAAAATAATTAATAAAGAAAAAATTGAAATGGTATGATTTAAAGTTGGACACAATGTTTTATCCTGAATTCGTCAAAAAATGTTAACATTTCTATTTATAAAAATTGTACAAAACCAAAATAAAGCACTTTGAATTGAAGAACTG
Source organism: Volucella zonaria (assembly GCA_963966105.1). Classification (NCBI taxonomy): domain Eukaryota; kingdom Metazoa; phylum Arthropoda; class Insecta; order Diptera; family Syrphidae; genus Volucella; species Volucella zonaria. Next base: position 166,023,263 of record OZ014532.1, read on the forward strand.
AACAAGTACTTGAAAGTACTGGTCAAGTCTTTGTAAGTACTGGTTAAGTACTGGTTCAGTACTTGGAAGTACTGCCCAAGTACTTTGGTACTTAAGTACGTGATACTTGATACTTTCCACGAAATACTTGAAAAATACTGGTACTTGGCTTTTTCAAGTACCAGTATCCAAGCACTTTGTACTTTAAATACTTTAAGTACAAGTACAGGTGCCGGTACTGGTACTGGTACTTGTTCTTGAAAGCTTCCAGCTCTGTTAGCAAGTGTATGTGAAAAGCTTAATGTACACAAATCCACTGGTTCAGATGGTATAGCTCCCCTTATTCTTTGGAGGTGTTCTTCCAAACTGAAAAAACCACTGCGTAGGTTTTTTCTTTAATCCTACTACGTTGTCCTTTCCGAGAAGATGAAAAACAGCATTTGAATAGCCCGTACCTTAAAATAACGAACCCTCTTCTTTTCCCTATTACATACCCATTGCACTTACATCGAACGATGATAAACCTTAAGTTTATGGAAAATCTCAAGACGCGAAAGTTTCTCAATGGCCGGCATACTGTTTTCGATTTAAAATCCCATGTCTCAGCGCAACCCAGATCGTTACACTTCATACTTTCACAGAATTTGCATTAAGCTCTTTTGCCTAAAATGCATGCATTTGGGATCGGTGAATCTCTTTTCCTGTGGATTAGAAATCACCTTTTGGAAGTCCAACCAAGTCAGAGCTCTAATCTGTCTCCAACAGTGTTTTTGATTTTCATCAATGGTCTATTGTCTGCCACTTCTTGTCCAGTATATTCCTCCGCAGATGTCAGTACTCTGTACTTTTCATATTTGTCCCTGCTCTTCGACTGTAGATCGGGTCCGGTAGCGTAGGTTTAAGTCATTAGATTCTGATATTCACCAACAGAGCGGAATCTAATGCTTCCTGAACAAAATGCAATCGTTAAAGTGAAATTTAAGCACCAGCCATTGTCCATGAATGTTATATGCATCGTCGAAACCAAAAAATATTCCATTCTCGGTATACATACTCGTATGTGTCAATGACAACATATTTTGGAATGACCACATATTCGTTGTCGCTAAAAGTGCTGCGAAATGCTTAGGTTTTCTGAAGTAATATAAAAAATACGGTCATTAGCATTCTGCTGATTCAAAACTTTCAACCGTGACATCCGTATTGGTTTGAATGGTCATCAATTCATCCTCTAGCCCTCCTCGGAACGTACTCTGAAAAATCGTGATTTTTCCTAAGCCGTACAACTCGCATATGAAATGCCGCAAATATTTAAGACCAATGCCCATCGGTATCACTTCTATTCTATGCACTAGCTATTTGTTGGAATAAGCTTGCACACAAACAAGTCCCTCCCGCCTTCATAAAACTCCAAAGGATCCTTTTTTTTCGGATGCTTGAGAGCTTTAGGAATCTTTCAGTTCTTGATACTCGTATTCATATCATGGACTATATCACCTTCAGTTTAAAAAGAAGTGGTGTTTAATATCCCTGGAATTAACAAGTAAACTGTTAATTGACGCCGATTTTATGGACATGAAATCTGGCAAATAAAATCTGAACACCAGTTACAGCGGGAATACATTGTCGTCTTTGTATGTACTGAGGACAGGTTTCGGTCATAATCTAAGTCAGGAACGGAATATGGGCGGCTCTTCAGCGATAGCTCCAAAGCCGAACTTGTATGTGGCGCTTAGGTTTTCTTCTTCAATCTGCATCTGCGAGTTAGGCCTTACTGAAACTCCTCACTAGCTCTTAGCTAATTGCACGGCATGTTTGAGCACAATTGGAAGGCTGGATTGACAAAATCTTGTAAATTACAATGCAAAAGATCAGCTTTTCAAGGCTCAGAAGAGGATTTTTCAGACCTGAACTGACCTGTGTGCTCGAGATTTCATTGATACTCATAATTTAGTCTGTTATGAGCATTATCAAAAATGGTACGACTTCTCCGGTTGTCTCTGAAAAGACCGCGGCCTTACTGCTCTCCCTCTCGGTATCTTAACGGGGCTCTCTTCTTTGCTAAACATCCAAATTTGCAGGGGGTCTGCGATGCTTTCTTTGAGATTGACGGCGAGACCGTGGTTCCTTCCTTTCTGATTACACTGATCAACAAAAAAAATATTTATTTTTTACTCGGAGATAAAATTATGTGATTCGTAATCGTTGGAGCTTATGGAGTCAGGAAAACTATATAAAATAGCCAGGTCACATCGAGATTTTGTAAAAAAACGCTTTTTTGGAGTTAAGAATTTAACCAAAAATATTACCGAAAAATGTTATTTCTTGTAAAATTTTGTTGTTTTTTTGGAGCATCTGCATTCCGTTTATAATAACAGCAGTAATATGCCAACTGGCTCACATGGCTCCCATTTTCCTTGGTACCGTTGCTCTATTGTAGCAATGTCTTGGTGGAATCTCTCGCCGTGTTCATCGCTTACATCACCCATATTTTCAGGAAAGAAATTGAGATGAGAATGCAAAAAATGAAGTTTTAGCGACATGTTGCATCCCATTTTATGATAAGCATTCAGCATTTTCTTTACATCATCTGCATAACCTGGAGTCTTATTGTTACCTAGGAAGTTTTCTGCTACTTTCACAAATGAACACCAGGCCTGTTTTTCCAGAGTAGGAATGAAAGCTGGATCTTTTATAAGCTTTCTAATGTCTGGACCCACAAAAATACCTTTTTTTTTTGTTTCAAAAAATTGAAACCAGGTTGGTCTTTCTTCATCGCCTTTACAAAGTTTTTTATAAGACCCAATTTGATATGTAATGGTGGTAGAATAACACGCTGTGGTTCGATCAATGAAGGATTCCTTATATTTTTTTCTCTACAAACAAAGTTTGTTCTTATAGGCCAATCTACTCTCACAAAGTACTCCGATCGTGCTCTACTATCCCACTCACATAAAAAACAACAAAATTTGGTGTAACCTAGTTGTAGTCCAAGAAGTAGAGCAACAACTTTTAAATTCGAACATATCGACCAGTTATATTTTTTATATTAAATTTTTTCCAATATAAATTTCATAATATCGTAGGTTTCTTTTAAACTGTTCCGCCTCATGTATTTCTCGGTCGACAAATTCTTCTACCATCTTGTGATAATGGATTCCTTTGCATTGCTTAGTTTGGTATGGAACTATCGCGTTTTCGAAGTGTATGACCAATCCAGTGCCACTTCCGCCGTTGGATGGTTGTACTTATTGGTTCCTGACTCATTCTCTGGTAAAGATGTTCATTAGAGATACGGTTAGGCCTGAAAACCCTAAAGATGTTCAGTAGCCACCTATTAACGAATTTAGTTTTTTTTTTGTAACAGTAGTGGTCACCTTCCAAGTGCTGCACCCATATAAAAGCATGGATTCAACATTTGAACGGAACAGTCGTGTCTTGTTGTTTCAGCTGATTGCATTGCTTCGCCATATCATGGATATCATTCCACGCAGACTTTGCTTTGTCGTCCCAGTTGACAATAACCTGTTCGGTTCCATTTTCTCTCTACCGGTTTTCCAGCAATGCTACTTTGAGTTGATGAGCTAGTACTGAGGCTTATGATTTTGGTTTTGGCAGTGTTAATCTTCAATCACACAACAGCTTAGTCCAGATGTTTGAGTTGGGATGTAAGAGTCCAACGAAGTCCTCGCTAATAAAAATTAAAAAAAAGTATCGGCGATAGAATGCAACCTTGTCGGACCCCACTTTGGATCCCAAATTCCTCTGCAGAAGATGACATTTAGGTTGCTTCGAAGATGGCCATTAGCTTGTCGGGCATACCTCTCCTGCGGGAGGCAAGCTAGATAGACTGCCGAACACCTTCTCAAAATCAATGAACAGCTGGTGGAGTGGTGACCGGAGAGATGAGATCCTGAAAAAGAAAATAAACAACAAGCACCCAATTATGCACTCGTACGTGCATCTCAAGTACGGAAGGTCCTAGAACTTGCTGTTGTTGCCCCGTGGTAATTCCGCTGCAATAGTAACACGGGGGCAGAAGTAGATTAGTTTCATGTTAATTACATATATTGGTTCAAGGAAATCGAAGCCGCATACGAAATATCTGTTAACCGGTTACAACTAGAAACGCCATTCTTTGAAATAACACCGACTATCCGCGAACAGTTGACAGGAATAAGAAATAGTTCCAAAATTTTCTATGTATAAATCCCATTACGGACCGGTAGAGGAAGAATGAAACGGATTCGCATTTAGTCGAAGAAAAATTGAATTCATTTTGCCAAACAACAAAACAAAAAACATTCAGAATTGATAGGTAGACAATAAAATGTTCTGAATATGGAGCTAAAATTTTTGTAACAAGAATGCAATGCACCCGATGTCTATTGCTGTTTTTGACGAATCCGTGTTGCAATATTGGTTCAACACCTGAATGCTGTCACATCACTGGCAAGCCGTAAAGATACTCTATTTTTATTATTCCTCCAATCAATGCAATCCTTGTCCAACATTTTTGTGTGAGCAGTGTATCTTTCATACCTAACCACAAGACTAGCTAAAAATGAAAAGCAAAAAGAACACAAAAACCATCATCCCATAATATGGTGACATAAATTTCGCAAAACAATTTAATATGCCACAGTGTGTTATTACTTAAGAGTTCCAACAATGAGTCCAAGAGGGCTGCAGAATCTGGCGCCCACTCGTGGAGCATCCATTCCATGAGTGTCATTTTTCGTGAGCTTTGCCCCATCCTCCACCAAAAGCAGGCAAGGATTTTCTTTTCATTCAACGCTGGATTATTTACTCCAAAGGATTCAATAAAAATCTCTTATGTTCTCTCACTCTCGAAACGAGTAATTCCCTTAAGGAGATACTTTGTCTGTGGACGGTTTTTTATTGATGGCGATTAGGGGGCGTGCAAGTATTAAATGCTTACTTAAAGAAATTGGCATGGAATTTATACAGTTTTTTGCCATAGAGCGAAAGTGGTTTTGTTTTTCACTTAAACCCGCGATGAAGATTCTCCAAATAGACAAATCTAAGTCCTCATAATTGTGACGGCTTGGCAGTATACTATTCTCTGGGTGTTTTAATGCTTGATGCCATTTCCATTAACGTACTCGCGAGCTCTTTACATCCGAGGCCCGAATTTTTACGCGACGTCACGTCCCAACTTCTATTTGCACTGCTTCTCATTACAGGTCCTTAGTGGTGATGTTGCAGAGGAATTCCTTCTCTTGCTCTTTTTTAAAACTCATAATTTCATTTATTTCCTTTGAACATCTTGGACTTTGGTTCTAAATGGGTGATGACGGGAATCGCATAGTGCAGTCATATGGTATTTGGTTGGGATGTATTTGTCTTGGACCATGTCCAAGGACGAATGATTTCGAATTTGTTTGTTTCCACATGTACATATGTATGTATGTACATTCTGCTACAGGGCGGCTTTGCCCAAGGGTTTTTGATGGTTAGGCGAATCGCAAACAAAATGACACTTAGTGTAGCTCAGGAAATGGAGAATTCAGACAGAAACGGACAACCAAAAAGAAAGAAGGGAAAAAAAAAAAAAAAAAAACATTCTCGTGGAGAAATGTTGGAAATCCTGGCGTAATGCATTCCTTGATTTTCTGGTCACGTTTCAAGTAAATCAATTAAATTGTCATAAATTCCGCAGTCTGCTCTTTGGTTTTTAGAAGAAGTGGGGTAGTGAAAAGGCTATTGGTCTCTAGATGAGCGCCGAGGAAAAGGAAGAGGGTGAATAACATTTTTCTTAGAGTGGAAAATAGAATATTTTAGAAGGGAAATTTCAAAACTATTTTTAAGAAGAAGTCACTCGTAGTTGATTTCGCCCAGGATGTTGATGGAGACGATGGTCTATCTTTTTTTTTTAAATATGTATCTTGCCTTCACGAGAGGTTGATGATTTATTTATGGTGGAAAGAAATGTAAAGTCTAAACCTGGACAAAATATTTCGAAGAACCTGACTAAAATGCGCTGTGTAAATCAAACTCATTATCTATCACAGGGTTATTCAACAAACGCATGCATATAGTAGATTACGTGTTCGTTTGCTTCATATAATCGATCAAATAAGCTCGCTATCCACGACAAGATACATTTCAAATCACATACATGACAAAGGATGCGAAGCCAAAAAAATATCAACGTAATGAGCATCCAGAAGAAACTGTAACCGCTGTGAGTGAAAGTGTGACAGAAAATCCAAATTGCAAATTCGGCGTCGATTGCAACAGTATCTGAGCGCAATGTGGACAGTTTTGAAGGAGCATCTCGACCAGGGGTATAGGTAAGATCTCCTTGATGCAGAAACTAAATCCACGAGACGATCGTTTGCGACAAGATTTGCTGGAGCGGGCTTTGGAGTATTTCGAAGCCGACCCTTATTTTTATGGAAAAATCGTCCTTAAAGACGAGGCTCACTTTAGCCTCAATTTGTGAACAATCGTTATTTCTGGAGTGAGACAAATTTAGGAGAGACTTCCTTACATCATACAAAAAAAAGTGTATTTTTTTGTATGATATTAACGATGGTAGCAACATTTTCTTCTTTTGAAAATAGGGAACTAGCTGTACGCTAGTTGGTAAGATAAGACAGTGATTAATCGATTACAAGCAGTTCTCAAGAGCTGGACATCTCTCGAACTTCCTTGTGTGTGTCTTGCAAAAAGACTTGATTATACGAGGGTTGTCTGAAAAGTTTCCATTCGCAGCGTAAAGATAGCGGCACTCGTCAATAAGAGCTAGTGAATGCTAGTTGTGCATCTTTTGACAGTTACTTACCGAAGTTTTACTCATTTTGTACGCGCAGTTTTTAGTTGACAGTCGTTTGAGTGAGTCGATGTGAGTGTTTTTCGTGAAAATGGAAAAAATTGAGCATCAAGCAATACGCCTACGCAAATCAAAAATGAGTTGGACTCTGTGTATCGAGACTCTGCACCATCATTTACCACAATGAAATTTTGGGCAGCTGAATTTAAACGTGAGCCTATGAGCTTGGGAGATGATGAACGTTCGGGACGTCCAAAAACTGCAACCACTGACGATAACGTTGCTAAAGCTCACCAAATGGTGTTAGACGACCGCCAAATTAAAGTGGGAGAGATAGTAGAGGTTATGGAAATGTCCAAAGAACGTGTTTGTTACATATTAAATCAAGATTTAGGCATGCGAAAGATGTCCGCGTGTTGGGTGCGGCGTTTGCTTACGTTAGACCAAAAACGTGTTCGAATGAACATTTCCAACGCTCTGTTGGCGAAGTTTAGGCGCAATAAATCCGAGTTTTGGCGCCGATTAATTACTGTAGATGAAACCTGGATACACCATTATACGCCCGAAACAAAAATTCAGTCACAACAGTGGACTGCAAAGGGCGAGAGGGCTCCAAAAAAAGCAAAAACTGTTTTTTCGGCTGGGAAAGTGATAGCGACTGTTTTTTGGGATAGTAAAGGAGTTATCTTAATCGATTATCTGCAAAAAGGAAAAACCATTACAGGAGCATACTACGCATCATTACTTGCCAAGCTGAAGGCAGAAATTGCGGAAAAACGGCCACATTTGCAGAAAAAGAAAATCCTGTTTCACCAAAACAACGCGCCGTCTCACACCTCAGCGGTTGCCATGGCGAAAATTCATGAATTACGGTTTAAACTGCTTGACCATCCGCCTTATTCACCAGATCTAGCCCCAAGCGACTTCTTTTTGTTCCCTCATCTAAAAACTGCGCTCGGAGGACAGAGATTTTCGTCAAATGAGGAGGCAATCACTTTCGTGAACAATTATTTTGCAGAGAAAAACGCTAAGTACTATTTGGACGGGTTAGAGAGATGGGAGCGTCGCTGGGAGAAGTGTGTAGAGTTACAAGGAGACTATGTAGAAAAAAAAAAAATTGTGAAAAAATGTCTTTTATCATTGTTCGGTCGGAAACTTTTCAGGCAACCCTCGTATGTCCGTATAAGATCATTTTCATCCAAGACGTAAAGTCAAAGGACCATCGTGCATGTAAAATTCTCGCTCTACTGAAGATGAAAAAAATCCTTCTCGATGCGAGTCATATTTTTGATTAAATAACTCTCTTTACTAACACAATTGCCACATTTAGCAAGTGGCAATTAAATCGAATTTGATCTGAAGACTCGTGTGTCCTAGGATTTCTGATAGCCAGGATTTCGATTTAGCATTGCCAAATCAAGGCATTTGTCGCTGCCTTTCTCTGATGATGGTATCGGTTCTAGAGTTTGTAACAATCTCTTGATCGCAAACATATCCGCGAGGCTTTGTCCAGAACGTCGAATAGCGACGCTAATGCAAACGCAAAGTATATTTTAAAAAAACTGCGATCAACGACCATCAGGAAGAAAAAAAAACTTACGCGTTTTTCTTTAATTATTAGGTTTATTCGGCTTCCTAGTTTTAAGGATTGGATTTGTTAAGTACATTTATAATGAAATAAATTCGGAAATACTACAACATTTCCATTTCACAAATAGCTGAAGAATTCGAATGAATAAAGAAGAAGTATGAGCTTTAGATCCAGATCTACGAGACGGTTTCACGACTGTATTTTATTGTTGATGGCAGTCTAAAGCAATTTTCCCGGAAATACTAAATCAGACGAAGGGCTTTGCCTCCATATTATGATCACAACACCATTATAAAGGATTCTATTCAGCTCTATAAGAATCAGCATCAATAACTAGTTGAAGGAGGGTGTAACAAAACGCTTTTTTATAAGTAGCACGCGCATCCACGAAAGTCTTCACATTAAGAAACAGATAGTATAAAAAAATCAGCACGTCAGCTGGTTTTGTTATGTTCAAAAAACGTCGTCGGAAAATCCGGTCTAAAAAGCAATAGAAACCCAAGTTCCAGCCGAGTTAAAAGAAGTGGTCGAAAGAAAAATAAAAATAATTAGAACACTCAAATGCTAAAACATCAGCCTCACTAACGAGGTGATTCAAAGTAGGAGTAGCAATGCAGATACGCGGGAGAAATATGTACCATTAGATGTAATTGTACTGGCTGAAAACTAAGCCACTCAGTAGAAACTGAAAGTAATTGGCAGGCGAAGAACTTTTTATCAACCGTTCCCTTCAAAAAATAAAGTAATTTCGAGTCATCCTAGAAGTCAGATATACACCGGATTTCTAATGGGACACTGTAAAGTCAAAGAACAACTTATGACTATATTAATAGCTCGCAACACTACTCGTATACGAGTATGTGGAATGTGCTACCAAAACAAAAAACTTTAACGGCCTAAAGACCTTGAGGCAGAAGATAAAATATTAAAGAAATCCAGCATCATGAATGAATACCAACTCGAGGATGTCGCAATAGGACTAATCAGGTTATCTAATCTAATTTATAACATACTAGCACATACAGTCCGTTTTTCAATTTTCCAATTTCGTGAAGCTGAGAGCAGAAATCACTTGAATAACTTTGCTCTTTAGATAAAGACCATACTTCTACGCCATACAGTAGGACTGAGGAAATTAAGCTCAGTTGCTTTGATAGTCTAAAAAGAAAGCGATTTGCAGGAGTAATTCTTCGTATAACTTCTACGATAGTGTCACTATTCGAATTTGCAACAAATCGCATATTAAAGTCTTTTACTACCATAAAGTTAAAGTTTTCGTTTGTGGCACGCTGTCTGAGCCGATAGTGATGGGTACCCCTTGTTGTCGACAGCGTTCACTTTGATTTACACTCATTTTCTACTAAACCCTCCCTCGCCAATTCCACTTCAATGGGTATCAATATCCTCAGCGTATGCCAGTAGGGTTAGGTTAGGTAAAAGCGGCTGTTGGAAAGACCAATCCACTTAGACCTATTGGCCTATTGTGATGCCACGTGGATCTATGACCCTCCTACTCATGGAACCAACTTGATCTTACGATGAAGCGTAGGAGACTTTTAACGTCTGTATTCTTTAGATCGCTTAAGTCATTCTAGAAGAAAGTTCCTAGGTGAAGTTTTCTTCTCTGGGAGAGAGCTGGACATGTACCGAGTAGGTGAAGGATTGTTTCTTCCTCCACCTCCCTCATGCGGCTTTTACAGAAATCGTTTGTAAAGACGCCAAGCATTCTTGCATGCTTGCCTATAAGGCACTGTCCAGTGTCCAGCTTTGGCCAAATCTGTTTGGTCGCTAGTCATGTTGCTCCAACAGACCACCTAAGATCTGTTCTTTTATTAGTGTCCAGCTTTAGTATTGATTTGCACGTAGCGATTGGTATATAGTACCTATGCTACCCTTTTCAGCAGAAAAGTCAAGAGCAGTTCCAATTTTGCCGAGTTCGTCAGCCCTACAATTCCCTGAAATGTCTCCGTGGTCCGTCACCCAACAAAGGTGAAGATTGCACTGCCATCTCCATAAGAGATGATCGGCATTCAACGGCGGTTTTCGAATTTACTGAGACTGACTCCAGGGACTTAATAGCGGCCTGACTAACTGAAGAGATACGGATATTTTTTGCAGATATGACGTTTTCCTTCAGCTAGGACAGAGCTTCTTTAATCACCAAAATTTCCATCTGGAATACGCCACAGTGATTTGGAAGACGGAAGGAGAGGCTTAGATTTAGCTTATCTGAGAAAACAACACCACCATCCGCGGTATCGGTTTTAGATCCATCTGTGTAGAAATGGATTGACTTGTCCTCCATGAAAGCATCTTCTCCCAGAAGGATCTAGAGGGGAAGCTTACATGAAAGCCTTTGTCAAACTAAAGTTCAGGTATGGTGTAATCGATGTTTTCTGTGCGGATTCCTAATATAATAAGAATATTAGCTCGGCCAATTAAATTATTTGTCCACTTCGTAGTCGCTTTAAGGCTGATAGCTTCAGTCGCGGCTACTTACCTGCTGAAGATATCGAGGGATGTCAAGTATCCAGGGCCGCGGAGGGTGTAAAGGGTAGAGCTCCACTTATGCATATACATACATGCTGTTCTTTGGACTCTGCTTAGTTTGCTGTAGTTGACTGCATTGTCTAAGGCTGTCCACCAGACAACAACGCCGTAGACCGAGATGTATAGCCAATGGGTTATGCGAGGCTGAAGGTCCCATTTGTTCCCAATGGCTTTTTTGCAAGAGAATAAAGCTACTGTAGCTTTTCGACTTTTTCTTGAGTTAGGCTTCCAGTTTAGTTTCCTGTCAAATATGAGACCCAGATATTTTGCTGTATCGGAAAAGATTACACTGGTACCGTTTATTAAAGGAGAGTTGGAATTTTATATTTCCTGAAAAAGAGGACAAGATCGGTTTTAGTTGTAGGAGATGCTTACCTGTGACGGCTATAGCAACGTCATCCGCATAGGCAGTCACTCTGGTACCACCCTCTACCGGGCATATCAGCAGTTCATTGACCACTAAGTTCCAGAGAAGAGGAGACAGGACACTGCCTTGCAGCGTACCAGTGCTGACACATCTTTTAGGAGAAGCCCCACCCAGTTTGGAGTTGATTATCCTGCTATTTACAATAGCAAAAGAAGTAGGAGGTAGGGATCCTTCGATTTATCTAGTTAGTACATGCAGAGCTGTTTCCACCGACTTTCTTTGCAGTAGGCATGTTGAGCCGTTTACAAAAGCCTTGGCTCAATTTTAGCTCATATATGAATATCAATCAGTCGTTCTAGAGTTTTTAGAAGGAAAGATGATGGACTTATAGGTCTGAGTTCCTTTGGTACAACATGACAGCATTTCCCGGCTTTGGGGATGAAATCTGCATCGACTTCTCTCCATGATAGTGGGATGTGGATCACAGCTGCTCATGATATTTTCTAGCGTAGGCTGGATATGGTCGTATCTTCTAAGGCTATATACAAAGCGGACCGCATCGTTGAATGTTACTTGAAATTTGTGTTGTGATAGTGAATCAAGAGCGCTATAGACAACCTCAGCACACGTAATGAGAGGCACTATTAATGTCAATATCAACTTACCTCTCGTTTCCATAGGAGTAAGATACGAAGTAAGCCTCAGTTTACGTAAACATCCATAGACCCGACCTATAACTGCGTTAGTATGACTAGCCCGAAAGGTTACGAACGAAAATAAAACCAAGACTAGTGCAATGTTCAACAGGTGTAATTTTAGTATTAGTTAAGTATATGTCTGGCAAGATATTGAGATTGAAATTTCTCTTGGATATAGGCATTACTTGGGATTTTGTTGGGTTTAGGAGCAACCCATTAGCGACGGACCAAGTAAAGATTTGAGTAAGATCCTCATTAACCAAGAGCGCCACTTCATCAAGCTTGCTAAAGGGTTTGCCTAGATGGAGTTGTACACCATCTGCATAAAGATGCGTACGTGTGCGTACAGACTGATGGGAGATCGTTGATGAACATGCAGAGCAGTATTGGACCAAGAATTGACCCTTGTGGAACACCATGAATTAAGGCCTTCAGTGAAGAGGATTTTCCGCCAGAAGCGACTCTCTGGAATCTACTTGATAAATAGATGCCGATTAGTTCTACAACTCTAGAACGTTGTGGTCTGCCCTGTCAAAAGCCTCACCGATAGCGTAGTTTGACTCCATTGTGCATTTGTAAGCTTCATCTTCACTTACAAGTTTAAAATCTTTCAGTTTAGGAACAGAGCTTGCCAAATTCGCTGATATTCGATTGATATCGAAATAACTCCCAGAGAGTTGGTTGCCTACGATATGCTTATTCAGATTATCAGGGTCGAGAACACCTTGTGAATTAAGGCCTTTGGAAACACCGATCTTTTTTAAATTGCTCCAAAATTTTTTGACGGGTAAGGAGGTACTAAGCTTTGATGCAAAGTCAGTGTTGCGTGATTCCGTGCCTCTTTAAATGCTTCCCCATCAACTTATTAAATATCATAGTATTCCATTTTTCTTTCAACCGGCCTATTCAATCGCAGTTCTTAGATTGTGGTGATATCTGCAGTTTTAGGCTTCCACTAATTGATCGGCTACATGTGTACTGTTAAGAGTCCAAACATTTCATGGGTGTAGCCAAAAGTTGTTGTCCGTTTTTCGTTTGTTGCGGTGGTTAACAGTAAGTTCCTTCACAGCTGCAGCAATTTGTTGCTTCACAGTATATAATATTTTAGATATATTAGAACACCCTAAGACAGGTATTACCTTACCGTAGCTGATTAGATTTTGATTAACGCTGTGTCCTCAATATTGGTTTCTGAGTTATAACCTCACTTTGTCACGCAAAGAGTAGCCGCTTAAAGCTTCACCATCAGAAAGAACTGCAGTTCTTCTGTCTATATATGTACGAATTTGGATATCATGGGAATGAAGTCAAGACCACAGTATAACTTACCAGCGACACATTTTCTGCATTTAGGATCCGAGTTTCTAATAGTTTTCCACTCCAGTCTTAGCTTATTTAACGGCTGAATCCAAAATATTCACAAACATAAATAAAGTTATCCTATATCCTTATGCAAGCTTAAATCGAATTATCACTATCCTATCCTCGTACGCCTGATGAATTTCCATGTCGTACAGATACCATAGAAAAAATGGAAACCTCAAAAGTAATCGCAAATTCACAATTTCACCTTCCACAAAAATACCGACAATGTTAATCCTCTCTAGAAAAAATAAAAGGAGCAGTTCATTGATACCGGCTTGTGTCCTGGAGCAATTCAGTCAACGCGGTAGACTCTTCTAAAAATGAACAAATCCAACAGGTAATTGAGTGGAAACGTGATCAGATTTCATTATTTATTGTTGCCCTAATGGAAGGTAGTAGTCTTCCGACATCATCGTCTCCATTGACGCTACTAACGTCCTCGTCGTGTTGAGGACGTCGCCACCCTATGGGATAAATGCGCTGATTTTTGAATTGTGATTGGATTTGCCCTTCTTGTTGTTCCCAATTTTTTTTAGTAACAAAGAAGGATTCAAGGTTGAGGAATCGGGATATCAGGGATTGGATGGTTTTTTTTTTTATATTCGAGAGCACAATAAGTGGAAACAATCCGGAGTAAAAAGGGGTGAGAATCCTCATCGTTTTTCTCTCTAGTGCCTTCATTTGTGGATTTTCAGATGGTTTGGAAAAATTGTTACAAATTATCTTTGAATTGAAAATAAAGTGAATGAATAGATGTGCTGGAAAGCGGAAGTGAGTGTAAATTCATCTTTTTTCGTTTCCTTAAAATAGAGGAAAAGTTTTCAAACTTTTATGATTTATGAAGAAGTTTTGAGGAAAGTCATGGCACATGATGTGCTCAGTTTTTGCTAATTTCGGAGTTCCATTGGATATTGTTTTGATTTTGGGATTCTTGTAACAGAAGTTCATATCGTTTAGGTTTTTGAATAAGTATGGCGTAATAGCTTCATGGTATTAGTACATATTCATATCTTTCAAAGAGATTTATCGAATTTAATTAAATCAAAGCTGGAGCTTCATAATGAAGCACTCTCGGATTATGTTTGTAAATGGTTCGTACTCTAAATATGACAAAGTGGAAAAGCAATTAAAACAATGTTCGTCTCAATCCAATTGAATTCACAATAATAGCAGCAGTTCCGTATACACATTGGTCCTAACCCTCACATCACATGGTGATACATCTTAGGTGTCTTGAACCTCAATTCCGAATAAAATTTTTCCCAAGTCGGACATGGACCCGTGCAACAGTGCTAGCATTGTCATTCGCATTAAGGACTCCCTCAGTATTCCTGATGCATATTCGCATCTTTTGAGCATCTTTTGATACAAATTTTGTTTATAAAGGTTAAGAAGTTAGAAATAGATAGATAGATGAGCAAGGAAATTAGAAGATTGGTGGAGGACGCTGTGGGACAGATTTTACAAAGAGATACGAAATATGCCCTTTTTACTTTTTTACTTTTAAATTAATTTTTATTGTTTCTCTCATTATTACTTACATTCTAATGATTAAATCTAATTCAACAATGATAGTTACTTATTCTAGCTTACTGGCTCTTATCGAGCGCTCTAAACTTACTAATTTCATTCAAAGTTTACCTTTCGGCCTTAAAAACTATCTATCAGTATTACAATATATGAAATTTATAAAAAAAAAAATTAGAAAAACTTAGATACAGTATCTATTAAATCTTTTATAAAACTGTATCCCTATTCTACTTAATCTACCTAAACTACTTAGCCTAACTCAACTGTAATCGGGGTGGTGAGTTCTCGTAGTCTCACGCACCGAGTGGTCGCCATACCAATTGCGATTTCGGGCGCCTGGCATTCGTCAACATTGTGCGCAAGCATCCCCGAGATTTAGCCAATGCCATAAAGCATCGGTCACTTCGCAGCGGCGCAGCCTTATGTTAACGAACGTAGCCTTTTCACGAGATCCCCCTAACCATCCTTAATCTAACTTACAACTAAGAGGAGTGTGTTACCTTAGTAACGTACCGACCTAGGAAAGCGAGCCCACCCTCTCCCCTTCTAGAGGCCACCGGAATTCGGGGTACTGTTTCTAGGCATCGATTCAATCGATGTTCGCAATCGCGGGACTAAAACGGAGGAGCTCCTAAGTATTGGCGACATACCCGCCGTAGATGAACCGCTTGTCCGCGCACCGCGGTGGCGGTGGTATATTACCGGGATACCATCCCTGTTTTGTACTAACCCTTTAGTATCAATATGGAGAAATGCCTCTGGCGGGATAAAGCTCGATAGAAGCTTGCTCTCTTGGTACATTTCATTAGGGTAATAAGCCACAAAAATCAGGCTATTATCGTTGGTCATTGCTTGCAACGTGTCTTCGAATCACATTAATCAGGAAATTGTTAATCCTATTCAGATTAGCCCCATCGGAAAGGACTTTGTTGGGATAATATTTTTTGTACTCTGATTCTGGTATTCTGTACAAGCCGAGACAGTTCCTAAGACACTGCCTTTCAAACACCCGAATCCTTTTCATCTGATACGGCTCAACATTGAACCACACGGGAGAACCATACGCGATGACTAGCCTGATTAGGTCCACATAACATATGACCTTCACCCTGGAGGCAAGTTGACTGCTGTGAAATAGTCCTCTTGTCAGGGCTAAAGCCTTCTTGGCCCTAGCAAGACAAGCATCTATATGTTTGTCAAAATAAAAATATTTGTAGAGCCAGATACCAAGGTATCTCACTACCCTTCTCACCGCTAATGGCAGTCCGTGCTGTCCAATGATGGCCAAATTTCGCCAGTTATATCTGGTATCCCTAGAAGCCCATCTCAATGGAGTTCTAAACAAGATTGTTTCCGAGTTTTGAAAATTGATTTTCAATTTCCAATCGTCGCAGTACGCCTTAATATGATCGAAATCACGTTGCAGAAGAGTATTGATGAGTTCGATTTTTGGACCTGATGACGCCACTAGATCGTCTGTGTACGCTATGGAATGATTGAGGGAATCTACTACATCACTTGTGTAAATGTTGAACAGTATCGGAGAAATCACAGCCCCCCGCTGTAAGCCGTTTTTAATGTCTAATATCTTGCTCGAGATGACGTTATTACATTTAACAACGAACTTCTTTCCCATAAGCTGGTCGTAAATCATATATAGCAGGGGTTTCGGTATGCCCATCCCGGTCAACTTATAGAAAAGCCCCTCTAACCATACGGTGTCGAAGGCCTTCTCAAAGTCAACGAGGCAGGCACCCGTACACCGGTTCTTGCATTTATTCCATTGTATGTCGGAGACCAACTTTGACGCAGCATGAATTGTATCATGCCTCGCCCTAAAACCAAACTGATTTTCCGGAATTATATTATTTTCCTCAACCCACCTGAACAGCGCTCTATTAACCACCTTCTCAAATACCTTGCTATTCGAGAGCAAACTAATCGACCGAAGATTAACAGGGTTTGTTCTAACTTTATCCCTTTTCGGGATTGGATGTACCACTGCTGTTTTCCAATGCCTCGGATAATATGTATTCTTCAGCGCATTGTTGAATGGCGTAGCAAATATATCCACTGCCTCCAAGGTGTCTTAATACGATGTTTGGAGTACCGTCTACTCCCGACGAATTTTTGTATTTCAGAGATTCAAAGATGCACAAGAGTTCATCTTTTCGCACGCACAAATGCGGGGAAGCTCGTTTGTCGCGTTTTCTTCACCAAATACGGTGAAACAGTGATTCTCGAACAGCCAATTTTGAAGTTCGTTGCGCAGATAATAGTGTCAATGTCGTGATTACAGTGAACCGGCCTCGAAAAAAGCTCCCAGCAAATCCAGTTTCTCTTGTGGGTCTTCGATCACGAAAAGTCCGTCGCCTGAGTCGGTACTCTCTGGACTTATGCCAACGGTCAGTAGTGTCTTTCTGTTTTCTGTCGTTTGTGGAATTCGGACACGCTGAATGTCATTGTGATCTTTCCGCCTGAATAATTTATTTATCTGCGGGAACATATTCGGATTACTGGGTTTTACAGCTCGAATCTTATTGCCCCAGTACAGACTCACAGACTTACTGTAATTTAATTAATTGTTTTAGGTTTTTGATCGGTGGCTTCAGCGTTCTTATTTCCGAGTCGTTTCTGTCAGTGAACGTCTACTTTTGTGTGCGTACAATGCGTTGATTGTTGGAGTTCTGTACTTTTCGATCTGGCTTTCGTCAGAGGATTCTATCCGAGGGATAGTCTGCTCCATAGTTTGTTTGACGACGTCTTGCATATTCAGTAAATCACGGTCGATTTCTTCGTTTGTCAAGTTTCTGTTAGTCGAGGGATGAATTCCACTGATACATAGATTACGCTTTAAGATTCTTCAGAAGCACGACTACCGTACTCTCCGGCAGTCGTATGAGTACACTTGACCATACTGCTCCAGCTGCGTTTTCTCGTTTGGGATCCATATTGTGGCGGCAAGTCCGTGGTGATCACTATCGTACTCGAACGCTCGCAAACAGTACCTTGTGTACGTATCAGTTAGTTCTGGTCTACTGTCTATTAATGCCACGTCCAGGAAAGAACCGGCTGATGGGAAGGATGGGATATTCGTCGCGTACAGTTCAAGTCTGTACTCAGTCATATGTTGACAACACCAGTATTATAACTGGTTGCCCCTGGTGTTTGGCGGATTATGTTCCCATGCCGCATGTCTACCCTTAAGATCTCCGGCCAAAAAATAATAATTTTCCTCCGATTGAAGGTGAAGGCAACGAAAAAGTATTTCGGGTTCAGTTATAAATTCAATGGTATTAGGTGCTTCCGAAGGATAAAGCACTCGACTATGAAGAGCAATGCATACGATGCTGGCTTCCAACACCCGGAACCTCATTAAATCCCCGCTGTATATGCGTAATAAGATAACAACCCCACCCCCTCATGAGGAATGTGGACGGTCCCTTCTATATACATATATTGTAGCCCCTGTAGCCAATTTTGCGATTCTGGTTGAGCTTATTTTCGCTAACCAAAAGCACATCTGGGCATTCACTTAGCAACAGATTTTGTAGGTTGGCTGTGAGTTAACGTTTAACGCAAGGATCTTCAGATTGACCTCATTCAACGTAGCAGACATTATACCGGCGTGCCAGACTTGTCAAACGGGGTCGAATAGTTGTTTCTGAAAATGATTGATTGATGAGATCCGCTTCCAGCGCTTTTTTCGGCTACCTTTGGCGTATTTTTCTTGCTGTTATTGTGGCCTTACCCGTTCCATATACCATTTGGGCAAAGGATACACTAGGTGCCACAAAATTAGAGAACGCAAGACTCTTTTGACGCTTCTCTTCTTCGATGAACTGTTTTCGAGCCTAAACTTTCTTTTTCAGCTCCTAAAACCTGGGACAACCCCTGAAATTGGCAGGATGCCCCGAGTTCCTGCAGAGTACGCAAAACAGTTGACTCTATCGTTGCCTAAAGGACATTCTCCATGTTTGTGATCCTTATCGCACTTGACGCATCTAAATTGCATATTGCAATTAGCTGCGGCGTGCCCGAACCTCTGGCAGCGCATACATTACAGTACACGATCTGCCCTTTTTAATTTTTCCCAACTTACAGCATGATAGTACAGGAATTTGATTTTTCGCAGACTATCGATTTTGCTGTTGGGCGTTAATTGCACTAAGAAGAATGGTAATTTATGTTTACCACCCCTTGCCGAGGCCGTGGTAAACGGCTTAACCCCCACGAATCCTTTGAGCTCTACTCAAGCTCCTCCGTTTTTATTGCTGGATCGATCCCTTTTAACAGCACCGTCTGAAGTTGTTGACGCTTAGGGGTATATGTATAGTATTCAGTATCTGCTTTTCCTAGGGCGGTACGTACCGGTATTCCTCCATATTGTTACACATAATAATGTGCTTATTCGCACTTAATCTCTTAAGATAAAAATTCTTAATTACTAACTTCCATAACTTAATACTATCATTGATTTCTAAATTACTTACATTTATGGGAGGAACTCTTTCTCTCCCCTTGTTTTCAGGCTGCAGTTTTTGTTGTTGATGTTGTTGTTGCTGTTGCTGCTGCTGTTGTTGCTGCCGCGATGGTTGCTTTTGCATTTTCTGTGGTATTTTCTGCTGTTGTTGTTTTTGTCGTTTTTGCGGTTGCGCTTAACCCCAAAATATTATAATTTAGCCTCAGATGGCATATTCGAATTTACTATGAATCCGATTATGTTCCCCGATTCTTCAAGAAGCAGCTATAATCCGGCATCAATCAGGATTGAATAGGATGCTGACAGTAAAGTAACCAAGACCTATGATGGCAGGCCAACCAGAGTGAAAACCGGCGCCTTTTTTTAATAGCTTGGCAAAACAAACTGATAGTGTCAGCATTAGCATTTGAATATTACCAAATGGAAATGCTTAAAAGCATCAACCAAATAATGTCCAGAATTCAAAATAATAAAACGAATTTATAAATTTCAACGGTGTTGTTTGGAATTTGTAAGTTCTGTTGTACGAGTATAAATACATAGTCCTTCAAATAATATACTTTGCCTCGACTTAATTTGTCTTTAAAATTTGATCAATAAAACTTGAGGGCAATGGTTACTGGAGTCATTAAGTTTGATAAAGTTGTGCATTACTAAACAAGCTTTAACTATTTTTTCAACATTTCGCGGAAATATATTTATTTGATTTGATTACACTCTCCACCTATATCAAATCTATTTTCAACCTTTACCCGGGCATTAATAATAACTTTTTTGTTAAAATTTTCCTTGTCACGTGATAGAGGTCTTCCAGAATTAGGCCGTATAATATTTTGCTTTTGAAGTCATCCTCTCGTAGGCGTAGGGACTCTTGACTGGACAATTTTTCTAGTGCATCATTGTCCTAATTCTGAACGACTCACTGTTACCCATTATAACTGATTAGATTCTCAATTGGCTTTTGTGACCATATGCTTGTAGTCTTTAAGATATTTTCTGATTGGAGAGTCTTCTGCCAGCCTTTTTTCAAGATCCAGATCTGGTGACTACCAAAGAGTTTACTCGTATTGAGCTTCGTAATTTTGCTCATGGATTACGTGTACTTTTTGCGATATTGATCCAGTTGAGCCAGTTGGCTTTTCTGATATTTTTTAGTGACCATTTAGGTCAGTCCATGCTCAGAATGAAGACGATGTAAAGGTGATCATAAAATTAGTTCTCTGGATTCTATTAAATAGTGAAGTGGTACAGCAGGTATGTTCGTCAACGGTCATGCAAGAAGATCTGGATTCAAAACTCAACCAGCAGCAAAAAGCAAGAAAAAGTAATGTATTTTCCTAATATCATCATTCTGCAAAGGCAAATTTCCGAAAGCAGAATTATATATTCGCCTTTCTTTGCAAAAAGATCGAAGTTCCTATCTCACTGTACATTAAACAACAAGGCGCACAGCATAGTGAGTAAAAGAGCCTCATCTATAATATAATTTATTTCGTGCGGTTTTTTTTCAAAATTTGAATATTTATTTAAGAAAAAAAATGTACAATAGTATTATTCAAAGTATTGCCCATCTGAAGCTATGACTTTTTCCCATCTTTCTGGCAATTTGTGGATCCCATCCTAAAAGAACTGCGTCGGCTTGGCAGCCAAGAATGAATCAAGCCAATTTTTGATATTCTGCTCTGATGTGAACCGTATTTCAGTGAGGGCGTTATGCATCGATAGGAACAATTGGTAGTCAGAAGGGGCAAGGTTTGGGCTATAAGGCGGGTGGGGTAAGACTTCCCATCCACTGTTTTCCAAATAGTTCTTAACCGGAATAGCAACGTGGGGCCGAGCGTTGTCATGATGGAAAATTATTACCTCGTGTCTGGTCGCATATTCCGGACGTTTTTCGGCCACTGTTCTCTTCAAACGGATTAATTGTGTTCGGTAGCGTTGTCCATTGATGGTTTCACCCAGTTTTAGCAGCTCATAATACAGTACACCCATCTGATCCCACCAAATACAGAGCATTACTTTCGCGCCATGGATATTCGGCTTTGCCGTTGATTTGGCTGGTAGGCTGGTTGGCCGGGTTTCACATATGATTTTTTGCGCTTGCGGTTGTCGTAATGGATCCATTTTTCATCACCAGTAACAATCCGATGCAAAAATGACTTCCTTTTGTGGCGTTCCAGCAGCATTTCGGACATGAAAAATCGCCTTTCGACGTCTCTCGGCTTGAGTTCATGTGGAACCCAATTTCCCTGCTTTTGAATATATCCAGCTGCTTTTAAACGTTTTTAAATGGCTGCTTGAGTGACACCCAAAGATTTTGCGAGCTCTTCCTGTGTTTGGCAACAATCTTCATAGAGTAATGCTTAAAGTTCTTCATCTTCAAACTTTTTTGGCTGCCCAGGACGTTCATCGTCTTCCAAGCCAAAATCACCACTTTTAAATCGTGCAAACCACTTTTGGCACCTTCGGTCAGCTAGCGCATGTTCACCATAAACTTCTACCAAAATACGATGACTTTCGGCAGCAGGTTTCTTCATATTAAAGTAATGAAGAAGAACTCCCCGCAAAAACACTTTTTCAGGCACAAAGTTCGACATATTTGAGTGAAAAAAATTATTGTTCTTTACGCTTCAAATGAATGACATACACTGAAATGACGTACAATGACAGTAGCTTTCCAACGCATGTTCCAATGGAATTATAACAATGGAACAATACAAGTTACGCCATCTCTTAGCAAACCGCACGAATTAAGTTATAGACCCATTTAGAAAATGTTAGTGGATATGTTGTAATACTTACGAAAATGGCGCTACAGTCCAGGTTGTACTTAGGCTGCAATCAAAAGGCGTCTCCACTTAGCGCAGCCTCTAGTTCATTGCCTCCAGGTCCAGCTCAACTTTCGCGCACCACTTAGTGAGAGGTCCTTATCTACTGCGTGGGATCTCCGGGTTAGAATCGAAGACCCTTCGGACTGGAGCGGTGGTGTTCATACGTTATAAGTACCTTAACCATCTTATGCTACTAATGTACACTTTTCTGACCAGGTCAATATCATTCTACAGTTCATACAGATCGTCGTTCAGTCTCGCAGAATTTACCATCCGAAATGGCCAAGGATATCTTCATTCACCTTCGATAACATCCATACTTTTGCACCTTAAACCAAGACTGGGACTATGAGCGTCTTATATAGAGTCCCTTAGTACTCATTTGCCTTATTAGGCCGAAGGAACAGCGATTGGTAGGTGTACCTCTTCGTTCGATTTCTGATTAGATGTCATTATCAAATTTAATAACAAAATTCCTGACCACCTCCAGGTTATAGCTGTCTATATAGCTGTCTGACAGTTCGCTAATTTTACAAATGTTTTTAATGTCATCAGCGTATGCAAGTTGTTGTACAGACTTTCGGTAAATTGTACCTCTGGTGTTGACTTGCTAGTTTCGCACAATTTTCTCAGCTATGATGTTGAAAAAGTTAAATGACAGCGCATTACCTTGCCTAAATTCTTTTTCGACGTCAAAGGTCTTGGAGAGATTGTGCATTACCTTATCGGAGCAGCGAGAATTCTGCATTGTCATTCCGCACAATTTGAAGAGTTAGGTAGACATAACAAGGCTAGATATGGCTCTGTATAGCTCATCTCTATAGATGCTGTCATATATGGACAGCAAATGGACTTAACATTAATAAAGAGGTGATGTTTATCGATTTGGACTTCTTGAGTGTTTTTCAGGATATGCCTTAATATTAAATATATCGCTGATTGCTAATAAATAAGTTCAGGCTTTCACACAAGATGGCAGATAAGATCTTATATGCGACGTTAAAGAAACTTAAGCGTAGTAGAGAGGGGCTTTTTCTTGTGGATCAGGCAAGCGCTACTAAGGTTCCATTATTCGGGGATCCTTTTCGAGGCCAATGCAAGAAATAAGTTGGTGCATGCCCTCTACCTAGTCATCTCCCACTGCCTTAGATTCTTTGTCAGGTAGGCAATTCGGTCCAGCAGTCTTGCTGTTATTAAGCTGGGATATTGCTCTCCTCACTTCATTTAGTTCGGTGGACGGATCTCTTGAGTTTCGCCACCCAGGTTGAATGGTTCATTCTGCCTTATAGTGGAATTTGGGTTGACCTCGTGGTTTAAGTGGTCAAGTGGCAGAAGTGGTTTTTCCACGTCTTCAATATCGACTGTAACTCCATTACTATGTTTTCTTGTTCATATCTACTCGCCTTTATTTGGATCTTGTTACCTTGAAACGTTCCTTTTACTTTGGTAAAACTTCGATCGCACGCTTCTATGCTTTTTACTTTTTCCTCCGGAGAAGCCGAGTTCTTCCCCTCTCTGGTGGCCAAGGTTACGTCTATAATTTTTTGTCTATTTCTAGCCATGAAGGTAGGTTTGGCAATCTTGTTGCATATCACAAAAAATTTACCCCTTTCGTATCTGTCGATGGCAAATGATGTTCAATAGCATCAAATCGCAGGTATACAGGCACTCGTATCTATCCATTCCATTTCCCTAACATCTTTACATTCCACGATGTATGATAACTTAAGTCAGACGTTCCGAAGTGAATAATTACAGAGCTAGCTATTTGCAAGATGCCAATTTGATGGCATCCAATCTTATAAGATTGCTTTTATGATAATTCTTGTGTTCTATGTATTTGAGGTTCTTCACCGTCGACTACTAGACAATATCTATCAGAATATGCTGAAGCCTTGCCAGTCATTTCCATTCCGAATAAGAACGTAATCTACATAATAAAGTTCAAATTAAATTAAAAAAAATATAAGCCATATTCATACGGGTATGAAGCACTCAAACCTTTTCGAATAGCATTCTCAGCTTTATCGGCTGTGCATCTCAACTCTCACAAAGTTACGTCCATTAGATCGCTGAGTAGATTTTCATGTTGCAGGTTAAAAACCATGAGTGTGCCATCTTCACGTCACACCCGTATGTATAAACATACCGAGATGCGCGCTAAATGATTCATAACGGCAAATGGTCAACTTTTTAAATATAAAGCTTCTTTTGTTGCCTTTCATTTTCCATTTTATCCTTAATTTCTTTTATAAATCGTCCTTTGCATATTTTTTTCCCGCGTTCCATTTTTTTTCCATTACGAGGAAGTGAAACAAAATAATGTCAGTTAATTAAGTAAGGACAACACTCGTCTCAAGTGCTGTAGAGTCAGTCCTCAACTCCAGGTTCATGGAGGTAATTACTCGTATCTACTCCCACAAGGATGTGCACTCAAGATTCGAGGACCATTTGTGAGTTTTTGAATTCATTTTGATTCGTGTTGCACTGGTGTCCTTATTTGTATTTAATTTTTTTTTTTTTTTATCTCACTTCCCTCTTTCTCTTTGACTACACAACTTGCTAATTGGCTTAAACGAAACTTTTATTTCAATTGGATATATAGTGCTGTTGTTGTTGCTGCTGTTGTCCTCAGAAAGTGCATCCTCATCAGTTAGCTGTGTCTGGTCTGTTGTTTGAAACAATTTAGGGTAGGCTTTCAGATATAATGCAATCGCATCTTGGAGAGAATCTGTGTGAAAGTTTTACCATAACTCATTGCGATTATCTGTCGGTTGAAGAAGATTTTCACAGTTACGGTTCAATGCAATGGCAACAGCAGTGTTAGGGCATAGGAAACAGATTGCAACATCCAGTTCGCGACTTTGAAGTGCAAAACTGTTGTGAACTTTGTGAAGTTATGGAGGTTCTCTTTTTTGTTGAAGAACACTGTTTTCGGATGTAAGGAGTTTCGGATATTGTAGTCTTTCGTTCTGAATGCTGATGCATCTGGAATTGAAGCGCGATTATGAATTGCGATACGTGCCAAGTTCTTACAGATAATTCAAGAAGAGACGTGTTTCCTAAAAGCAGCAGGAAGTATTGGCAAACTAATTTTATTTAAGGAAGAAATGAAATAGGGTATGCATGGGAAATTTAAGAGTTTATGTCTTGTATGGTATTTCGTAAATTTATTTTATTAATTTCGGGCTTAATTTAACATGACTACTATAGTTTGATTGTTATACATATTTGAGGAAGACTGACGAGTGATTACTTTTTGGACTACATCTCCGGGTTTCTTTTACCTGTGATGTATACAGGGTGAATGACTCGAACTCCAACTTTTTAAAATGCTATAATTTTTTTATTTTTTGATAAATTTTATTGTGCCAAAGCAAAAAATATTGGAAAATATATTAATTTTAAAATTGTATCAGTAGTTTTCAATATGTCCACCTTTGGTGCCAATAATGGCCTTGAGACGGCCGAAGACTCTGCATCGCACTCTGCCCGCAAGTGGCTCTGCGTTATTTTGGCCCATTTCCGGCGAAGTGCTTGTTTGAAGTAGTCCAAACTTTGGTATTTTTTAGTGCCAACCTTCGCCTTCAAAATATCCCAGACAGAGAAATCTAATGGATTTGCATCCGGAGAATTTGCAATTCATTGTGTCGAAGAAATGAAGTGTGGAACATTGTTTTTTAACCAATCTTGGTTGACGCGCGCTTTGTGAGACGGTGCCGAGTCTTGTTGAAATGTCCACGGTCTCCGACCGAAATGATTGTTTGCCCAAGGCTTCAATACTGCCTCTAAGACAGTTTCACGGTATACGATCGCATTAATTTTGACGCCACACGCACGGTCCAAAAATACGAGCGGAGAGCGACCATCGGGGGTTATGGCGGCCCAAACCATCACCATCGGTGCTGCCTGTTTTCTGGTGGCCGTCCGAAGGTGTAAATTTTCGAAGGACCTCTCTGGCAAGTAAACTCGATCATTTTGTTTGTTGACATATTGCTCGATAACAAATGGCGACTCATCGGAAAAAACCAAATTCGGCAACTCACCACTTTCGTGCAAGCGTAGCAACTCCTTCGCTCTTTCGACTCAAGCTTTTTTCTGTTGCGGTGTAAGATCGTGTGCTTTTTGGAACTTGAATGGCTTGAGCCCAAGCTCATTTTTCAGTATGTGTTGCATCCGTTCCAACGATATGTTGAGCTCACGAGCCATTTTTCTTCCACTTCGACACGGATTTCGCTCAATTCGAGCCTTCACTTTCCGAACCATTTCTGACGATGTTGCTGTTTTTTTATGACCACCTACATGGCGTTTAGCAACGCTGCCAGTATCACGTTAACTAGCTATGGTTCGAGACACAAATGATTTATTCAAGTTGAGGTGCTGTAGGGCTCTAACGTCAGCTACTTGTGGCTTTCCAGCCAAATATAAAGCAATCACACTATCACGTTTGAATTCCATGGCGGATAAAAATCCTTCAACACAACTGAGACGCAAATCGTTTAAAAGGCTTGTAAATAATAAAATTATCTGTCATGTGTCAAAATTTAAGCTCACTGTCATGAACGGTTTGGAAATTGTAGCAGTCTGAAATTGGTTGCAGTTCTAGTCATTCAGGGTGTATAATCTCATTGTGTTACGAACTGTTTGCACATAATTCAGACTGTGGCTGTCCACAGTGAATTAGCGGATGGTTTTATTGGCGATTATATCCGGCAAGTCCTCAACTTGATATGCTGACCCCGCAGGCGTTGCCCTGCGTCATTTCAAATTGCAGAAAATCTGTCCATTGCAATTGATGCTTTGTGTTGAAATATTTGCTGGGTGGGTTGCGGTCGGGTCGATTTTGAATTGTACTATACTCCCCTCATTGAAGCACTCTTTGATAAACGATATTTTTCGTTTTGTTGTCAGGTGTGAAAACGATCAAAGCGAATGGTTTTCCGACGCGGGAACATGCGACATACAGTTGACCGTGTGAAAAACATTCATTTTCCAGATTCAGGCCACAAACACTCAATGATTGGCTTTGTGATTTATTGATTGTCATGGCGAATGCGAGATGAATTGAAAATTGGATTCGCTTAAGCTCAAATGGCATATCGGTTGAGATCATTGGAATTCTAGGAATGAGAACTTCCTCACCTTTGAACTTTCCTTTTAGTACTCTCGCGTGAATCACAGTGCTCATGAGATTTGTGACCGTTAAACGCGTTCCATTGAACCAACCACCAATTGTAAATTGTGCGGTGGCAAGCCAGGCACATCCAATGAATTCAAAAACTTAGTTGGATAGTTGGTTGCTTCGTCAACGTTTGTTACATAGTCGATAGATTTGAAGGAATGCAGGGAACCAACGATTTGATTTTGAATTGTTCAGTTTAAGTGATCCACATCCTTGTTCTTTGCGGCTAAAATTGCTCTTTCACTCAACCAATCGTAGTTTTTGTGGTTAACAATGATGTTCGGAAACACTTGATGAGCTCCTTTTTCGTTGAGACGAAATTGCAAAAATTCGGCGGGAACGAAATCAATCCATTCGACTGTCGTGTCGACAGGAACACTTCGGCAGATGGATCGTTTAGCAATGCAACTCTCATGTTTGTCGTCAGCTGACGTTTCTTCATATAACGCCACAATGTCGATGAATTGAGGCAAGAATTAATCTCATCGGCAGCGGTCGATCATGGTATTACTGGTAATGTTTGCCAGAAATCGCCTAAGAGTAAAATCAATGTACCCCCAAAACCACTTGCTCTTCATTACGCAGATCTTTCATAGTGTGATTCAGAGCTTCTAACACATTGTGCATCGTCCCAGATAATGATTTTGCTTGCTATCAAAACTTTGTCCATTGCTGAATGTTTCGCTATGTTACATATTGGTTCTTCAACTCCTAGAAGGTTTAATGGCAATATCAATGCCGAACGAGCGGTTCGGCAACCTTCCAGCAGTGTAGCCGCTATTCCAGAAGAAGCAACTGCTACAGCAATTTTTGATCTTGCACGAACTGTAGCCAAATCAATGATATTAGGAATGTCTTGCCAGTGCCAGCAGGCGCATCAAGGAAAAATATGCCAACATTTCCATCATCAATTGCCTTCATCACCGTATCGCACACTTCTTTTTGTTGGGGATTCAACAAAGGCACATTCTTTCGAACCAATTGGCTTAATGCATTTGTGTCGTATTCACGTTCACGCTGCAATTCTCGTTCGAAAGCGTTATTTATTCCACGACCTAGCATCTATTCATTCATCTCAAGATGGGGATTCTCTGAATGGACACGAACTCGATGCAAAATGTCGTCTGACATGTCATCCTCGTACTTGTCCCACAATTCACGTGGATTCGATGTAAAACATGTGGAAATAATGATCGCAAATAATTTGCGTATCTCACTTGGAGATGCGGAATCAGTTGCTTCAGCGATTGTCGTGTCCCAATGTGTATCGTTTTCAAGCAAATTGAGATCCTGACTTGCAGCACGAAATATTGGCAACACTACACCATTGACAGTTCGAAGTGATTCAAATCATGTCGGCCCACGAATATTCACCAGCAATAGTCGCAAGTAAAAGCATTCATCATTCTTCGGATGAACTGTATAAATACGGCCAAGAGCTTCAGTAGAACAGACATCCGGATGACCAGGAACTACATCGCCTTGCTTTCGACATTGAAATTTCTTCGATGAAGCATTCCAAGTGTAATAACGCATCCCCGAGTAAACTTGATAGCGCGTGATTTCATCATTGGGATCAGGAGCTTAAAGATCAAAAGCCGCCATGTCACTGCCTTTCGTGACATATTTGCAGATGTACTTGATGGACTTCACTGAATTGCGATACTCCACGTTACAATGCGCTTTGAATGTTTTGGAAAGAAGTGGCGAATACGGAACAATCCAAGAGTTGTCAAAATCATTTTCTTTTACTTTGACTGTGATTGCTCTACCGCCATCATCAGATGCAGTGGATAACCGCAAGCGATGGCCTCATCAGTCAAATTTCGTGGATAATGTTTGGAACACTTGTCGTCGACCATGCACGGTGATTGTGGGTTAATGGCGCCACACGGTCAATGAATCATGTTTATAATTACGACATCATGCAGGTCAAGATCGGTTTCGGGATCAGGAATCTCGGCATATATGATGTCATCAATTTGGTCTGGTTGCATTCTTTCGTCTAACCAAATGATAATGTGCGCATGCGGCAAGCCTCTTTTTTTTTCATTCAATCGAATACATCCAACATCGAGTATCCCCAAAGACACGATGCTTAACATGTAATCCATCAGCGCCCGGATTTTTTGTCTGAATACACGTGCGATGATATCGTGCCGATCATTTGATGTTTGGCCAGGAAGCAGCAGATGAACAATTTCTATCCACTTTGGATTGGACGTGAAGGTGATGAACAGGTCTGGACGGCCATAATGACGTACATATGTCATTGCATCTTATGCATATTCATGCATATGATAAAAAGGTGGCGCTTCGCTTTTATTTTGGCATACATATCGACGCAAAATTGCTGAAACAATCGGCGAAATCGAAGCAAATAGTTATCGACATTTTGGCGAATCATCAAACGATACGCGTAAAAATTCATTGCGCTGACCTTCTTGGTGGTTTCCTCACCTAAAATGATATCAGTGACATTAGTGTCATATTGAAATGATAATATTCACCGGTCTATGGATTTATCATCTTGATGTTGATATAATATCCATCGTCTCCTTGCCAAAGCATCAGTGGGTATTGAATGCATCGTATGAACGATGTGTTTCGGATATTCGTTGCAATTGCCCAAAGTCCCGACGTGTGAGCACAATATCGCGCGATTCCAGATTTTCGCCAACAATTACAACTGCAACCTCACCTACTGTTGGAGCGTTAAATTGGCGTTCGTGCGTTCCAGCAGGTCATTTATCCGCTCTGATCACGACTTTATTGTCATCACTTGGCATGCGATCCAACGCAATTTTGAATAACCGAACCAATGCATGATGTTCATGAAGTAGCTATTGCAGATCTCAAAGAATTCCTCTCCTAATTGCCGTATTGATTGTTTGGCGCTGATCAAGTTGATTTTCCACATAGTCCATAAAGTAAATTTGGAGGAATTTATGTTGTGCGTCTTCAAGCGGTAGCAATGATCCAATTCGATGGTGAATTTGGCCTTGGATCTGTGGAGTCGATGACGAAATTGGAGTCAATGATTTTCTTTAATTTATTTAATCTTAATTTCTTTAATTAAATTTAATTTCTTTAACCTTTCATTACCTTGAATGTCTGATTGAATCTGCGTTCATCAATGATATCTGCTCCAAATGAAGTCATTTGAAAGCATCGGTTATATTTCTGAGTGTTTGATAGAAAATGACGCGATTCTGGTGTTTCACCATGAAGCAAAGAATGCAATGTCTCTGGTGGTAATGTAACCTTGCCACTGAGACAGCACAATCCAGGCGTTTCTCTAGCGAACTTCAATGCACCGCAATGGTTGTACACAACCTCCATTAGGCCAATTTAAATGGAAGGATGCGAGCTGTAGTCAATTGTGCAATCGTAATGAAAAGTTACTCGATTCAAATCAACACTTAAAGCACTTCTTCTTACGAGTTGGTTTCGATTTTCACGTTGTTGAGTTGTTTGATTAGCTCGACGATTTCTCATTGTAAACTGAGCCGTTTCGTTTACCGCCTGTTTATCTTTTTGCGTTTGTGATGCACGAAGTCGGGCTATATTAACACGTCTTCAATTGATTGATATTCCGAACTCTACTGGCGTTACGGGTTCGATGCGAAAGATTAGATCTTCTGGCTCGCGGCCAACATCTTCGTTGGCAACTTACCGTTTGGAAATAGAATTCCATACCAAAATGTTCAATCAGAATGAAATGAACAGCGAATTCGAATTTATTTTCAAAGTAATCCACCTAAAAATTAATCGCACAATCCGAAATTAACGTTTGGAATGATTGTCGATGCGAACGCAATCACAAAGAACATAACCATTCACAATGTGCACTTCATCAAACTGAACCCACCTCTATGAAATCACTTTTCGCTAGTAATTTTCACAAAAAATCGTTTCAGAACAATGCATTAAATCAATATGAATTACAATAACTGTCGAAAGCTGATAAAAATTTGATAAAACTTGAAAAAATGCTGATAAATTGCAACACACGTCTGCACAGCACAATATGTAACATAGTACGCGATGGAAAGACTGTGGAAATGAATCAGCTGTCAAAAGTTGATGCACACAACGCCATCTACTGGTAATACCGGAACCAACATTTTAAATCATGTTCGTTTTTAATGTGTGACAAAAAAAATTGCTACACAAACAATCGTCACACAAATTTAGTGCAAAGAAAAATTGTCGCAAAAAATTGACAAAAAAAAAATTGCCACAACGTAACATAAACACAAACGTCATCTATCATTAAGATGGCGTCGTAAAATCGCTCCATACAAAAAACGAATTTCCTTCATAATTTTTTTTTGGGGATTTTTCGGGAATTTTCTTGAGTATCCTGCTTGTTTGGCCGGAGACCAGTCCGAATTGGTGCGAATCATCGAAATCGGTCCAGGCGTTTTTGAGTTATAAGCGTAGCAACTAACGTCACTCTCTTTTATATGTACTCGTATATTAAGAGATATTGATTACATTACTATCGGTTCAATGTCATAGTAACATTCACCTCGTCATTTTAGCTATTACGGGTTTTTCATTTTTGTTGACCGGTGTATCAGCCTTTTCAGGTTCCCTATACTTCGTCGTACTTGGATTCACCATATGCGAATTCTCACCTTGGCTGCACCAACTTCCGAGTTGATACTAGTTAGAAGGATAGTTGAACATTCAAAATAAGATGCGAAATGTGACAATTCGCGCTGACGTTTAATGATCAGGAAATAGGCAGGTCACTTTCTGAATTTTGAGATGTGTAAAACTCATAACAGAAGGTTGCCCTCAGCCTCACCCAATTTTTTTATTTTTTATTTATTTGGGACGCTTCTTCGATGGGAGGATGATCGGAGCTCTAACATGAAAGTACTCAAAATTGTTATTTAATTTTAACCGGCAAATTACACGGATATGGTTCTACCCTTGACACGCCTAGTTTGATAGAAATAAAGTCGCTCAGTGGTCTCATTAGGTTTTATATCTTTAAGATATTTCTTTCAAAAGCAATTTAAAGGTCAAATAGCCAAAAAATATTACGGAGTGTTCAAACTTCCAATCAAATCTCACTTCGAGACTGTCAAAATCGGTTGCAATTAGACTGCCCGACCGGCATGCATGACGATATTCTGTCCACCGACCTCTGCCGTAGTCAGGAAAGTACGCAAGACTTTGGTGCATTTTCTTTGTAACCGCTCGGCTTTAACATTAGATAAATTTTCCCTAAACGCCCTCCCTAAATATTGATGAAGACAATATGTGGATTTAACAGAACACAACCAGTAAACATTTTATTAAATTGCTGAATTGCTCTAAGTTTAGAAACAATCCGGATTATATAAAATTTGCGCCATGGATGTCTACATACTCATTAAAGAAAAGTTGTTGAGGCTAAAGTGCAATAAGTGACCTGAGAACGTTATCTTTCGTAAAAACTATGAACCTTTATGTATGTAAACACTTATGTGCAATGAAAACTTTTATATGAAATAACTTCTCTTTTTGTGTTGTGAACGTAACAATAATAATGGAAAATAAAATCATCAACAAGTTTGCAGAAAAACCCATAGATTTTATGTTGCTTGGGAAAACCTGCAGCAAGTACAATTTAAAAATAAAAGGGTTTTTCTGCTCTAAGCTCCAAAGGCTTTAGATCATTTTTATTTTATGTGTTATAACAGGTGCTCAAAGTGTCCTCCTTGATTTTGTATGCATGCTAGAGCCCGTTTTTGGATTTTACTGCGAAGGTTTATTGATGGTAACTGCTGCGTCACTTTTGATGTCGATTCCAGAATACACTCCTTCAATTCACTTAAAGTTCTTTCATTCTTCCCTATACAAAAATATCCAATACTGTAAGGTCAGGAGATCTTGCAGACCAGTGAACTGGTCTATTTCTTCCTATCCTAGCCAATTCTTAACCTCATAACCATAGTGGGCTTTAGCACCATCCTGTTGGAAATATGATGAAGCTAATTGAATGTCCTCCAATAGTTCTGCCAAATCATATCGCATAAACTCCGGGTAGTTTGTAGAATTCAGCCTAGGTGGCAGTTTGAAGGGGGCGATTGACTTCTTTCCAATTACACCTGCTCACATGTTGACGCTGAATATGTGTTGAAATGATTTATGTCTTATAAATTGAGATTCGTCCGGCCAAAGAATTCTGCTAATAAACTCGTTGTCATCCAAGCTCCGATCCAGCAAGCAGTAAATTAGAAATTTTATGTTTAGAAACATTGCATTGCAAAGCTGAGCATCTGATGCTGATTGATGAATCGGTTGTAATAGCTTCCAGTAGTCTTTCAACATCCGAAATTTTTCTTACTTGACGAGCTCCCGCGTTAGGTATTGTATTTAAAACTGATCTCATTCCTCGAAGCCTTCAATACATTTCTCCAAATATTCCTCCGGTAGGAAGTCATCAGCTAGGATAAAGTTCATCGTATCTTTGTCACGCTCCAGTTGAGCCCATAAACGTAAATAATGTCTGCGTATTCTTGGTTTTATAAATGCAGACATTTCAAATAGCGCGTCTAAGCAACTGTAGCCTTGGCGTAAAAAGTTAAACTGATCAATTAATTTTTTTTTTCTAATCTTTTATACGATTTTTGTTTAGTAAATTTTCCAAATTGGTCTTAATACCCCAAACGTAACGCTCTCTGAGAACTTTTAAGAAACAGGGTAAGGAAATGAAGGTTTTGACGGGTAGCCAAATAACCGAGCAGGCTTTAAAACTTTTTAATAGCTACGCAATTTAAAAAAAAAATATTGGAAAATTATTAATCCTTGGAAAACAACTCTTACGAGTATTGTCTCTTGTTAGAAACGTAAGTAGAAAAATATAAATTATTTTGTTAACTGCTGTTGGTTTTCCCAAGTAACATAAAATCTGTTGGTTTTTCTGCAATCTTGTTGATAATTTCTTTTTTTTACTATTGTTACATTCATAATAGAAAAATAGTAAAACCTTATGTTTATTAGGCATTTTCTTGAGAAAATTGATCTCAAAGTCAAAAATCAGCATGGGCAAGAAAAACGGAACATGCTTGGAGATTGGATATCTGAAGATCAACGTTATTTAAACGCAGATACAATAGATAGTATTTCTTCTAAAAATTAAACTCCTAAACGAAGTTTCTCCTCTTAGTATTAACAGAGAAATTTCCATTAACATGGTTCAGGGTACACCAAAGTAAGCCTTTTATAAAACCCTCCATAAATGATGCCAACTTTTGAGATAGACCCTTACTGTAGAACGATTTTTGTCTTAGAATCATTTCCCATATTATCCTTGACGAATTAGGGGGCACCCAATATTTACCTTAAATTTAAAAGGAAAACAAATAGCAAAGAATATGCAAAAATTCTAGTACACCTGTCTAAGACCTAACTGCTGATGCAAACCACCATTTAGAGTTACTTAGACATTGGTTCGGATAGTAGAAACCTATTATAAGTGAAAACCCGAAAATAATGTTTTTCAACATACCCATTCTTGATCGGAATCCTCCACTACTTATTTAGCAACGACTACCAAAATCTATTTTTGAGCAGGATAACTTGTTGCGTTTCTGATTACTCTCAAATGTCATAAATGATTTGGATGCAGGTTGTTCTTCTAAGTGTTTCTGTTTCGAACATGAAATTAGGTGCTTAAGGTGCTTAAGGTTTAATCATTGATAATACGAGGGCGGGTCAATAAGTCCGTGACTTTTGGATTAAAACACAGATTTTTTGATAAAAAAATAATTTTATTTTTCAACGTAGTCTCCCTTGAGCTCTATACACTTTGTCCAACGCTTCTCCAATTTTTTTATCCCTTCCAAAGAAAATGATTTGTCGAGGTCCTCAAAATAGGCCTTTGTTTGCGAGATGACTTCATCATTGGAGTCAAATCTTTTTCCACCAAGCCATTTCTTCAGGTTTGGGAACAAGAAGTAGTCGCTCGGAGCCAAATCTGGAGAATAGGGTTGTTGCGGGAGCAATTCATAGCCCAATTCATGGATTTTTGCCATGGCAACTGCACATGTGTGCACCCTTGCATTGTCTTGGTGGAAAAGAACTTTTTTCTTGGCCAAATGAGGTCGTTTTTTTTTCAAATCGTCATTGAATCGGTCCAATAAGTTGGCATAATATTCCCCATTGATTGTTCTTCCCTTTTGAA
This sequence comes from Volucella zonaria, assembly GCA_963966105.1. NCBI lineage: Eukaryota > Metazoa > Arthropoda > Insecta > Diptera > Syrphidae > Volucella > Volucella zonaria. Next base: position 166,058,823 of record OZ014532.1, read on the forward strand.
GGTAGTCAATGTGGATTATCCCGCGTGCATCCCAAAAAACAGTCGCCATAACTTTATTGGCTGACAAAGCCACCTTGGCCTTCTTTGGCGCCGATTCACCCTTAGAAACCCATTGTTTTGACTGTTGTTTGTTCTCTGGTGTGTTGTGATGGATCCATGTTTCGTCCACGGTTACAAAACGGCGCAAAAACTCCTCCATATTGCGATTAAACAACGCCAAACCTTCCTGTGAAGTTGTTACACGATTGCGTTTGTGGTCGACTGTGAGCAAACGCGGCACCTATCTTGCGGAAAGCTTTCTCATGCCCAAGTGATCATTCAAAATTGAAACCACTGAGCCATGCGAGATCCCTACGGCTTCCACAATCTCTCGCACTTTCAATCTTCGGTCGGCCAACACCATATCGTGAATTTTTTCGATTGTTTCGGGTGTAGAGACCTCAACTGGGCGTCCAGGAGGTTCGGCATCTTCAGTGCTTGTACGGCCACAACGAAATTCAGTAAACCACTTTTTTACCATTGAAATCGATGGTGCAGAGTCCCCATAGTATTTATCAAGCTTAGCCTTGGTCTCGGTAATGGTTTTTTTTCGCAAGAAATAATGCTTAGTAAGCACACGAAATTCACTTTTTTCCATTTTCTCCTCAAATTAGTGAGTAGTCTGTTGACCCGCCCTCGTATTTAAGGAGGGGTAACGTTTTTAAACTTTGCTTTAATTTTTTTTATTATTTCATATGATTGTACAACATCCTATTTGTGAAAAGTTCATACTGCCACGATTGCAAAACTTGGGTGAGTAGATTAGATCCTACAGAATTTGAAGAGTGGCATGAAAGCATGTGAATAGCGGGCAATGGAAAGCCAGTCACGTTGAACCAGCTGTCAACATGGAAGTTGATTCTATTATCCAGATTTTTCAACGTTCGTTAGAAAATCCCAGGGTGAAGTTCCGCAACTGCGGAACGGAGACTCGAGGGCTTAGAGTGTGTTGTAAATTCTAAACCTTATGGTGCCGATTTTACGATAAACAAAAAAGAATGCATAGGCCACGTTCAGGCACGTTTACGGGAATTAGTTAAAAATATTATGTTTGATGCAGAAACGAAAACCGAAAAAAAAAAAATGAGAAGAAAAACTCTCTGTAGTAAAGGCAAGGTTACAGCTAAAATGATTGATAAATTAACGGTTTATTATGGCCCTGCCATCCAAAGCAATCACGATTCTGTGAAAAAAATGAAGGATGCCATATGGTCAATTTATTTTCACTACTACTCGACCGATGAAAAACCACAGCACGATAAATACCCAAGTGGCGATGATTTGTGGTATGAATGGCAGAAGGCTGCAGCTACAAAATCGCTAAGCTTATTCAAACACGGTTACAATCCACTTCCAAATGATGTTGCTGAAGCCATCAAACCGATTTATGAGTACTTGAGAAAGGACGTACTTTTACAACGATGTCTTGGAGGCTTTACTCAAGATAATAATGAGAGCCTGAATCAACTTGTCTGGAAAATCAGTTTGAAATCAGTGAGTGGTACTTCAGTTATTGTTGAAATCGCAGCTTATGTAACAGCATGTACCTTCAATGAAGGCTGTTTTGCTTTGCTGGCATGAATGGGCGCATACAGGGGACAGTAATCGGATCAGCAGAGCAGAGCAACATGCTACACACAACAGCAAACATGGCAGAGTTCTACGTAGACAAAACCTAAAAGATGTTCTAGATTTAGGTGCTGACATTGCTGCACTTTATGGACCAGAAATCAACGACTCTGTTTAGGTATGAACAAATGGTTCATGTTTAATATTAAATTTTCTGGTATACAAAACTTTAAAGCGATTTTCAGACACTTGTAATTTTTGAAGCCGGTGAACAGTTTAAATCAAAATCTACTCGACCGATTCTTTTGGAATTTAGTATACTACTTCCTTATATACAAGGTATCCCTGGAGTCTTTTTTATTTTTTAGGCGAAAATCGGTGTTTTCAATTCTAAGTGTCAGCAAAAATTAAAAAACTCTAAAAAAAAAATTTCCTCCTAGAGATACCTTGGGAAAGCGATTATCAATGATAGCATTTTGATTTTTTGATTTCAGATAATACGGTTCACTGGCGGACAACTTTTTTTCGAAGCACCCTGAGAGAGTGAAATCAGTATTTTTGAATAATATTCAAAAATGGCTTCTCTCTTTTAACTCTTTTAATCACTTCACAATTGATTTAATTTTTACTCCAATTATTTGAATAATTTAATTTTCTTGGATTGCATGCATTTTTATCGTTTTCTTGAACTCTGAATTATATCTTCCCTATCAAAAACTTGAACTTAAACGATAAATACATTCACCTCTTGTCTTAGAAAATAGAGCATATTACACTATTTCATAAATATTATTTTATTTTATATAATTTATTGTATTAGCTTTAAATTTCTGATGTGTAATAAAGATTCTAAAACAAACAAAAAAAAATACAAATCGGCTACAATGATCATTAAAATAAATTTATTACACCCAGTGACGACTTTTATGGTCATCACGTGAAAATAAACGTGTTTATCTTTCTCAGTACTAAGGTATTGCAGCTTGGTTTAGATAGTTATCTACCAGCTGTGTAGGTACAAGCACATAATTCACGATTAGATACTTGACTATGCCCAGCTTTTATTCAATTTAAGTTGAAATACAGCCTCCAAGTGGTACAAAAAAAACCCTTAATGTGAAATATTTTTTAGAGCATTCCAATGTTCGTAGATGAAAGCTAATGCTTGTTACCACTCAATTAAAGGTTAGTCGTCAGTCAAAGTGTGCTTAAAGTTTCCCATTTGATAGAATATAATGTGAGACTATCTGCTTCTTATCAGCCGGACTTGTGGCTAGTTTTGTGCCGATTACATATGTTTTTATTACTTCGTTTGCCACACTCTAAGGCTCTGAAATGTGAGTGTTTTTATTTTAATTTTAATTATTGAATTAAATATACTTATTTTCCTTGTAAAACCTTCAATGTAAAATTGATATCCTATTATATATACAATATAATAATTTAATTAAATTGTAATAGCTTTTTAATTTTTTAATTTTACGTCGCGACAAATAAAAATCAGATAGCAATCTGGAAGAGGAGCATCCATTAACAAACAGAAAAAAAACAACTCATAATAAGTTTACGAGACGCTGCTTTCCCAACATTCTTTTGCTTCCACTTGGTATCACCTTTTTGAACAGAAAACTACTGCAACATTCGTTTGTACGCGTTTGTATTCGCCTAAGCGATTTTTGATTACTTTTCCGTCCGGAAATTATCATACATCCTTCAGGTTGAATAATTTTCATGGATCCGTCGCCGTCGGTAGTCCTGCTCATCCTCACCATGTTATACTCAAACCCCCCCCCCCCTCCACCACCCACACCTATGTGATGGCAAATAAATTCTCTTCCGTTTGTCGCATCATAAATTTTCCATTCAAATTTTCGTACAGCGTAGAGTGACTTTGCGCGACGGTGTAACATCAGCGATATGGCGCTGTCGTCTCCCCCTAAAGAAAAGAAAAATCAAAAAAAAAAAAAAAACTTTGATGACAGGTGTAACGTCTTCAGGGTGTTATCTCTTCCCTTAAGTTACTCGTATCTCGAAATTTTCAGAAACTGCTTTACGAAAAATAACTTTAAGGCTTATTCCATAATAAGAACCTTCAAAATGATCTGTCAAATGCAACAGGACTCCCGGTATACCAAATTTCGTACCGTGTTGCTGTTCACGAACAAACTCTGGGCAGTATCAGATTACTAATTCCATTTGTTCCAATTTTCTGCTAATTATTTCCCTTATCATCGGTTTAACTCTACCACACCGTTGTAGGTTGGTAATAGCGGTGCGAAGGATAATAGAGGGTGAAATGGAAAATGCAGACTATTCGTAGTACACCAGAATGAAAGATAACCATCAGCGCTGTAGAAACCGAACCTGAATCAGTAGCAGATTCAGAATCAGAATTCAGAAACAACAACACTCGGAACAATGGAAATTGTTTCGAAGGCTCACTGGGGTTTTCCATTTATCCTCCGAATTTCCTGTCAGACAGATAAATTAAATGGAGAGATACGAGTACAAATACTCGTACATAGTTCGGATGCCATTCCAATTCATTCATTCGATTCGGAAGTGATGCAGCAGCAGCAAGTCTGGACTTTCAAATGCCCACTCTCTACACCGAACTACTGGGCTATACAGTCCCGAGTCGATGAGCCACAGCAAGTTGAGAAGGATTTTCATGCACTTTTCGTATCAGAATGACTGAGGAGGACTTGGACTATCGCCTAACGTACGAATGGACAGTATACGAGAGTAATGACGGTAATAATGATTTGGCCAACCAAATACAGATACATTTGAACAGTCGAATAGTCGAACAGTTGTTGTTATCACAATATAGGATAATTTTGCTGGATTATGGAAATGCCAATTTCGAGGTGTTGGAGTAATAAATTTTTTGGAAAATGATTTGCAGTGTTTTAGGAGGATTTTCGGGTTTTGGAACACGACGATCGTGTTTCAGAGTAACTGGAGGGCTTAAAATAATGGGGTCCTGCTGGCAGCGATTTAGTTGAAAGATAGATTAAACTTCTTTGGTAGATAAGCATGAGCTGGAATGTAGGACAATGTGGCTTATGAGTTATTGAAATAGAGATAGAAACTAAGATGAATGAGAAATGGAAACAGAATGCGTTGGTAGATTAAGTTTCAAACAAATTAAAATTATTAATTGGGGAAATTGTTTTATGCATGTTTAATAGGATACATCTTGCTTCTGAAAATGTTTGATAGAGTATAACCAAGTGCAAGACATTGAATGTGAATTTGCGAGGATGGCAGGACATTTGATGCTATGAAAATATTAGGACTGCAAATGAGGAAAGCGCAATGTCAATAGTTGTGAAAGCGAAATGCTTCAACATTATTTAAAGATGAGAAAAGAACGGCAAGATCAGATTTATTTAATTTATTTATTATTTTATTATCAAGGGAACGATACAAATTGATTTGTAAGGTCCGGGATTTAACGCCGGGGTACTATGCCCATGTGGCGTTTTTGTCAACAGCACGCGGAGTACCGAATTCCCATGTGGTCACCCATCTACTCGTACGTACTTACCGCGCCCAACAGATTTATATTTAATTTATATGGCCCTTTGTGACATAGTCTTATAGGGATAGCAAAAAATCGTTACTAGCGTAGTCAAGTTTTTCTTTTGTCAGAGGACTTTGAATTCTAGGATAACTTTAGCTATAAATTTAAATACGATGAGCGTATTTTACTCAGCAGTAGAGAAAACTGATTTAGCAGTCCAATATTATGTGAAGAGGAATTAAGTGCAGCATAGTGTCAGACGTGACAAGCTTTCATACATCCACGCACCGGCTTCGAAAGCTGAGGAATCAGCTAGCAGATGTGATAGCAGGACCATCTACAGCAGCACAAAAGAGCTTACAGGTGGTAGGAGTTGTAAACAACATCCAGTGAAAAGTTTAGATGGCAGTCTGTTGATTGCGGATGAGGATCAGCTCAACAGATGGAGGGAACATTTCGCGCTAGTGCTAAATAATTTAGGCGACAGCGTCATAGTCTCAAATTCCAACGAATATGCCGCAACAAGGAATTACCGAATTCCAACCGGACCTCCCAGTAACACAGAGATACATAGTACTTAGCAGTTATCAGATCCCTCAAAAGAAATAAAGCGGTAGGCATTGATGGTATCCCTGCTGAGATTTTTCGAGCGGCGCTAACTACATCGACAGAGTTGCTTCAACCACTCATTTTTAAAGCATGGTAAAATGAGCGGTTCCGGTAGGAGTAGAAAAGACGGATTATCATCAAGCTTCTAAAGAAGGGTAATTTTATGGAATGTGGGAACCGGGGAGTAGTATGCTTTCTCCAAGCCGTAGCCAAGATAATAGCTAAGATGGTTCTAGAGCAAATAAGACAGCATCTAGAACTAACACTCGATGTGGCACAGGCGGGATTTCAGGGTAGATACTCTTGCGTAAATCACATTATCACCTAGAGAATTATACATAATTGAGCAATATGTTGGGTTTAGGACTCCGCTACATCTACTTTTCATTGCCTTTGAAAAGACTTTCTTCAGTTTGAACAGAGATGCTATCTGGATAGCCTTGCGCAAGTAAGGTATCCCTACAAAATTTGTAGCTATTATTAAGGCTACTTACGAAGATGGTAAGTGTCACATTCTTCACAGTAGATGGCAAGGTATCAGATGACTTTGAAGTTCATAGTGGAGTGTGTCAGGGTTGTATAGTATACTCTCACCGTTGTTATTCCTGGTAGTCATCAGCGATGTACTTCGGCCAGCACTAACTGAAAGAAACCAAAGATTGAAACCTGGACTACGCTGATGATGTTTGCCCCCTTGCACACGAAATTGTGGATCTCCACCAATGTACAAGCTTAGGCAAACAAAGTACCACTTATTATAAATGCGGGAAATACAATACAAAGGCCCTGAGCATTTCAAGTTGAGAAAGTCGAAAACTTTCTATATGTAGGAAGAATCGTCCGATATGGGCACCAGAATCGGGAAAGCTAAAGCTGCGTTTGGAATGCTATCAAAAACCTGGAAAAGCAATGTTCTCAGCACAAAAGCCAAGCTGAGACTATTCAGATTCAGTTTAGAGTCAGTACTACTATTCGGGTGTATTACTAGGAAAGTTAGCTACTTTGTCACTCGAAGACTGCAAAGCTTCGTAGCATCTTAAGGGTTTTTTTGTCCAAACCGTATCTCCAACGAACAGCGAACACCTTGCGGCGGAGAAGGTGGCAATGGATTAGTCACACCTTACGAAGTGAAAATAGTCCTATTGCGAAGTATGCCATGCAGTGACATCCACTCAACCAGTCAGATAGAAGAGCTGGGCGGACCAGGCAAACATGCCGAAGAATAGCCGAATGGAAATTCTAACTACCGGGAAAGAGCAGGAGTGAGTTGAAACGCATTGCAGAATCCGAACAATATGGCGTGAAAGCATTTTTGTCGCCCTATGCCCCTCGAGGGGTGACAGAATTTAAGTAAATACGTAAGTTTAGCTATAAATATGACATCAGGCAACATACACCTTTCAAGTTTTGTATTCTACAAGACTTCCTTTTTTCTGAAGTTTGGCGATATTCCACTCAGTTTCCAAAACTCTCTCTGCAAGTGAGTGCAGGAACTCTCCACACTTCAATATAATGTGTGCCAATTATATGATAAAAATTGTCTGTGCGAACTTGGGCATTTAGATATCCCATTACAACCTCGATGTTTCCGTTTAGCATTGCGTTGTTAACGGCGCTTCCAAAATGTATATTTCCTCTCATCAGTTCCCAGACTTGTTAGAGGGTATCACTGTGGTTGTGACGTTCCCTACTTTATTCGAGAATCTTCCTGTTTAGATTCTTTCACTGTTGTTACTAAAACAGTGAATGATTTGAGTTTTTCTTGATAGCATCAATCCTATGTTCCTCAATGTGCATACATATAAACCGGACTGACGTATAATAAAGTGTTGTCACGTGTTGGCGCGAATTTTCTGGAGCCTAGTACCTAGTTTCACTCATTCCGAATTGATTAATTTACTTGCTTACTTACTTAGATTACTTCATAGCCCGCCGGATCTGAACTTCATTCAGCTCTCCAGTTTGCGCGGTACGTGGCCAACTGTCGCAGTCGACGATAGTCGAGGTCAACTTGTGCCCGTCACCTAAGGCGAGGTCTACTTCTTCTTCTTCATTCTTCCGGAGAAAACCTAGTCATTTCTAGATCAAGACACTTCTTGATCTGTTCGATACACACATCAGAGGGTTCACTGTTACATCTCTTGTTCTGTTATATCGCCCGTCAATGGAACGGGAATATAGAGCAGGACTACGACTATTAGAGTCATATACAGAGTCTCCTTAGTGTTTCTTGATAAGACCTTAATACTCATGTAACTTCTTGGACCGAAGAAACGGCAAGGTGGAACTTCTGTTGTAGTGTCATCATGTTGCTTGCACCTTCTTCTTGACAATATATAGTTGGTTTTGTCCTCCTTCCCATCTAAACCCATTTTTATAGCTTCGGTTTTAATACTTGCAAGTGTAGGAATAGTTGAAAGAAAAGAAACAACAAATACGAGCGTGATAATCCGTTTGGCAGATCTTTTGTACACTTGTTATGTACAAAAATGAGTGAAAGTTCTCAGGCCGTTCACCTGATCGGACGATCGAACACACATAGACAGCACGGCATTACCTTGTGTGAGCTCTTTTCTGACATCAAAAGTCTCGCTGTCATATGCAGCCCTGAAATCGAAAAAACGGTAGCGTGTATCGATTTAGATTTTTTGGATTTTCTCTAGAAAAGATCTAGAAGATCAATCAAATAATTGTCAGATACATATGTTCAAGCGTTCATACAACACGGTAAGATCTTGTACGCGATGCTAAGGGTACTCTACAATAGTTAGGGTCTCCTCTTTCGTTGATCAGACAAACGATGCTGTGGTTTCATTCGTCTGGATTTCATTCCTCCCACCAAATCGTGGAAATGAGTAGGTGTGTGCCCTGTACCAAGTTATCGTCTGGTAGTCCGTCCGGTCTGAGAACCTTCAAATACTTGAATTTCGATAATTGCAATCTTGACTTCAGTTTGCTTGGAAGTCTTGGTTTTGTGTCCCAAGTTAAATAGCTCATTCTGCCTGAGAGCGCAGATAAGGTCTTCCCTGGTATCTTAACAGTCTGCAGAGGGCATCCCTAGCATTGACTGTAACTCTACGCTGAGGTTTATTTTACACGAGTTAAAACCGACGATACCTGGAATTATCACGTTCTTCGCTACCCGGGTCGAGAACAGTATTTACGCTCCAGCCACCTTTCTTTGTCCTAGGACAAAGACATATTGTATTATCGGTTTTTAATCAAAGCGTGGTGTCCATTTGGGTATCGATAGAGGTTAAGCAATGTCGGCTCCCACGGTACCGAAACTAGAGAATGCTTGCTCTTGTGCTCCTGCCATTTTGGCCTATGTGACCACAATTGGAGGTAAGGAAAGCACTGAATATTTACTAGTTGATAAATTCATGTATTGAACGATCAGATCTTAGCGGATGATTAAATATACATATTATGAAAAGTCATGCAGATTTTAAAGAAGGATCAGCGGTTATAATAGCAGGAAAATCTGGTTATTTAAATGCTATGGGCGGTTAATCAGAGAAGCTTGAATAATATTACAGTTCAATTTTAATATTTTTAACTCTGATCATCGACTAATTAACATTAAGTCGCGTACACAAATTTCCACTATCAAGTACAATAGATAAGCCCTAGTCTTAAGACAATTTAATTTCAATTTAAAATTAAAAAAAACAAAATACAATAAAATTTAAAAAATAACTGTTTTTAGCGCTAAGCTTACTTAGGTCAGAAGAAAACTCATTTCTGCTCATTAACAAAAGCAAAATTACTTAATTAAGTTAATAAACCAAGAATAGAAGCGGATATCATTTAATTCAATTCGTTCTGAAATAAAGCGCCCACTTAAAGCATAACAGCCTTTAGTTCGTCGCCAGAATAAAGAAACCTCCATCTCCAGACAGAGCTCATCAACTAATTTAAGCCGACCGAAACGAACTTAAAATATTCATAGCCCAAGTAAAGTTTCTTATGGTTTAAGGGATTTACTGGCTCACAATAAAATTAGAAATTTCCATTTAATAAACGCAAAATCACACTTAAACCCTCCGTGTGGATTAAGATGGATTTTTGTGGCCGCAATTCAAATCTAATTTCACTAACTCAATTCCGAACGTTAAATTTAGCACCCGTCGTTCAATAATCACCCTCTAAATGACCACAGATTTAAGGACCTTAATCCAACCTAAATCAAAACCAAAATTCAAAACGTGCACGTCTCTCTGTTGGATACGTGTAGTGTTAAGGCTAACATTCGCAGTTGGGTGGGACTTTATTTAAAAATAAAAATCTTGTTAGGTAAACATTTGAAAATTGTGTCAATTGTTTGAGTACTCAAGTCCATCCAAGTCTGTCAATACACCTTTTTTGCTATTAAAATCCACTTTCATTGAAAGGTATTTCGTGGTCCATCCAAATCTATATGAAAACCTGTCAATTCATTATCCTTCATAAACAGGATAAGCGACAACGCACCAAACTGAATGCCGGTGGTCAGTTTTCGATACGAAAACTCCAATGAATATTCATCGTCGGCCAGTGTTTTGAGCAAGTACACTATGTAGTATGCAAGTAGTACTGATTTTTGATTAGCAGCAAAAATGAATTTTATTAGCAATACGATGAAGGATGAAGGATCCTTTTAATCCTTGAGGCTGTCCCATCCTACATCACTTTCGACATAATAAAACCGAACTTTAGATGCTAATAATCCCTACTGAACGCCAATGCTATGGCATGGGAAGGACGTTAACGTTAAGGCTGACGATGTGCTGATGGTCTGATGGTGTGATGGTGTGATGCTTTGCTGCTCTGATGTTAATGGTGTATTATTAAGTATCAGATTTTGCTTTCGTTTACAGGCAGGACCCGATAACTTTTAGTTTCCTGAAGAGAATCCCTTCCATCTGCACCACTGAGCTGTCAATTATTTCACTGCCAAGCACCTAGCTAACCGACTAGTGAATACTGAGCATTCTGCCACCCTTTCAATCTCGTCGATGCGAAATAACAATACACCAAACACCAAACACCACGATGAGCAACTTAATTATGGATGATTGGTACATCACGGCAAGGATCTCTTCATCGTTCGTCGTCCTTCCTGGTTTGTTGGTTTTGAAATTCGAAGAAGAGAGAGGGACAAGGACGGGATAATTACCTGGTTATTGGTGGCAATGTTTGAGATTAAAAATCAGATGCTCATCGAAGGAAATTAAATTTCATGATATGAACTTCAATGGAATCCACATACGATCCACATGCCTTAATTTGAATGATGGTAACTGCGACCGAAATCAGATTGGTTATGGTAAAAGCTATGAATCGAACTAATCCTGAGTTAGACACTTGCATTGCAAATCTGGGGGTTGGGAAATTGCACTAGGAAATTCACCGGAAATTAAATCTTGCGAAAATATATCGCAGTAAAGTTTTCCTTTCGCCGGCCAGAGTGGTGAATAACTTTTGCGCTTTTTGGGGCTCAATGAATTATTAGATCCTTGCGTGAGTGCTGAATGTTAATCAGAGATTTACATGGATAGACGGAACGTGCTCAGACAGAAAAATTGGATTGGATGGAATGGAATGTTTGTGTTCTTTCAACAAATATTCGTACGATGAAAAGGTTTGGGCTTTGGAGCTTACTCTTCGGGTCTACAGATATAAATGTTAAGGATTTGTTTAAATTTGTTATAATTCATTGTCTCAAAAAATAATCTGCTATAAGGACTTTAGAAAAATCCTTTAATTCGATCTCAATTCCTAGGTCCGTTTTGTTTTCTTTTTTTTGGCAAAAAAATTTTACATAAACATATACCGTATAAATAAAAGGATAGTCCAAGTTTGCTTCCAAGGCTTAGCGCTGAGTATTCTTGGTTTTCGCATGTTACTTGTTTTTCTTTCATGATAGACCTGGGGTGCATGCAACTGTATTAGTTAAACCACATAACTTCTCGAAATGTCTTCATGCCCTATCTGCAATTAGGGAGTACTCTCAGACCACGCTGATCGCTTAGAAAGAACATTGGTGGTGTACAGAGTGTATGGTAGGTCTGAAATTTATTGACCGTGAGTGCCGGGCCGCTATGCGCTGCGCTGTCCATGAAACCATTGACTTACTGAGGGGTCAATTCAATGACAACATTGCAAGTGAATTAGCCACCGAGATCGTTCGATTTAATACCCCTCAATTACTTTTTGCGAGGCTGTGTAAAGTAATTAGTGATAAAGTGCAGGCCACTCAGTCCTTGGGAGCCAATATTCAGCTCGTTATTTGTGAAAGTGTCCTAAATGCTTGAAAGTGTGACCCAAAATTCGACCGACAAGTCTTATAGCTCTTGAAGCCAGCTTTACCAGAAGGTGAGTAGGGAGGTTAAAGTGGCTGTTGGAAAGACCAACCCACTTAGGCCTATTGGCCCGTTGTGATACCACGTGGATCTGTGCTCCTCTTACTCATGAAAACAATTTGAGCTTAGGAGAAGCTTAGGAGCGGAGGAGATTTTTAACTTCTATATTCTTTAGATCGTTTAAGTCATTGTGGAAGAAAACTCCTAGGTGAAGGTTTCTTTTCTAGAAGAGAGCTAGACATATACAGAGTAGGTGGACGATTACCTCCTCTTCCTCCTCATCCATGTAGCTTTTATAGAAATCGTTTGTAAAAACGACAAGCCTTCTTGCATGCTTGTCTATAAGCAGTGTCCAATGATGACACCTATGATGGCGATGAGTTGTTTGCTACTTAGAGGGATCAGACTTTTAGAGCGATTCAGATCCAGCTTTGGCCAGATATATTTGATCGCTAGACATGATGGTCCAACAGTCCATCTGAGGTCTGTTCTTTTATTAGCATCCAGCTTTAACATTGATTTGAACGTACCGATTGGTATACCTATACTACACTTTTCCTGTAGAATAGGTAGAGTGGTTCCAATTTTGGCGAGTTCGTCGGCCCTACAATTCCCTGGAATGTCACTGTGGCCCGGCACCCAACACAGGTGAAGGTTGAACTGCTCTGCCATCTCCGTAAGAGATGATCGGCATTCCAGGGCGGTTTTAGAATTTAATGAAACTGAGTGCAGGGACTTGATATACTTTGCAGTTAACATGTTTTTCTTCAGCCTGGACAGAGCTTCTTTAATCGCCAAAATTTCCGCCTGGAACACGCTACCGTGATTTGGAAGATGGAAGTTAAGGCTTAGATTTAACTTATCTGAGAAAACACCGCCACCTACCCCGTTAGCTTTAGCAGCAAGTATTGGAAAAATTTTCTATAAACAGTCTGGCAATTTGTGCAAATATTTCTATTTTTGTTTTCCCAAAATATTTTTAATCCTTATTTCTTTTTTCCATAAACTTACAAACTATATATAAATTTTAACAATTTACTTAATCTAGCTAAGCTGTAAACTTTCGGCCTTGAAACTATCACATATTTGTATAGTCCCTATGAAAATACATATTTAAAAAAAAACTTAGCTTTTTTTTAATCAGAATTTAAAACTGCTTATGATCTTTGCCAATGGAAGCTGCTTAACTTAAATTAAATATAATCAGAATGGTTAGCGCTTGTTGCATCTTGACCCGAGTGGCCGCCATGATTGCGTTTTCTAAATGTGTTGTCGTTATCGTGCACATGCGCCGCTGAAACTTAACCGAGGACTGAGACTTACCTCTCGAAATCCTCGCTTCATGTTGACGAGCCCGGCCTTCTCTCGAAAAGAGCTTGCCTTAAAAAAAAAAAACGAAAACACACCCAAGAAGATCTAAATATTCCTAAACTGCCGGATTACGTGTTAAGTTTCTCGGAAAATGGGAAATAGAAAGAAAGAAAGATGTTTTGGCTCAGTAGTTATTTCGCTCCATAGGTTGCGTCCAACATTTAATGGGGAGACTAAATTATCAGTGCAAATTGACTTCTTGTTGCATTTTAGACAACCATTCAGCTCACGAGATTTTAGTTGCCTGAAAAAAAGAACGTCTTTCGGGCGCGGTTGATATTAGATGCCAAGCCGTCCGATCGGGAAGCCGCCAAAAGTCGGTTTATTGCTTTTCATCTGCGTCCAGGTCACTTAAGCGGAGCATTTCAAGGCCATCGTACTCGTCTTAAATGAGCGGCATATTCCTCGCACCTTGTGGGCGCTATAATAACCGAATACAATCTTTAACGTGCATTACCCTTTTATCATCAATTTAGAGAAATGCCTCTGAAGGGATCAGACGGACCTTTTATTAAGAAAATAAGATAAGAAGATCTGGCCATTATCGCTTATAATAGCCCTTGCAACGTGCCCTCGAAAGGACCGAGACAGGATATGAGGCACTGCCTTTCAACATCCGAATCATTTGCCTATAGTACTGCGCTACATTGAACCACACGGAACAACCACAAGGAATAATTCGCCTGATAAGGGCGATGTAGCAACTGAACTATTCCTTGGAGTCAAATTTCTTGTCCCAACAAGATTACCATCCGTATGCTTCTTACGCTGCCCACTAATGCCAAAAGTGTGCTAGTTGTTCCTGGTATCCTTAGAAATCCATAATATTGAAGTTCTAAGCAGGATTGTAGCCAATTTACTATCGTCAGTATATTCTCACGGAATAGTGTAATCAACATGCAAGCATCTCTATTAAGCTCATCACTTCTGCATGCATACGTCAGCTTTATTTACGTATTCAAATATAAGGCTCCTGGGCAGTGATGGCCGAAGTGTCATTTTTCTGCGAAAACCACGTCTACGTCTACTACGTCGTTTATATAGTAAACGTAGGAAACGTAACAAATTGTAGTAGACGTAGCATTAACTGTCAAATTACTGTGATTTGAACATAACGAATTAAACCAATTTAATATCTTTCCGCCTGCAATCAAACAAAGCAGCACAAATAAACATATTAACTCCGCATCGGGTATATGAAATTAAAATTATGTCTGGTGGTAGAAAGCTACATAATTATTGGACTGAAAATGCATTTACGCCCGTGAAATTGGAGAACGGGCGAATTGGGGCACTGTGCCAGAAGTGTGCTTGTATTCTAAAGAACACAACGAAGTCAAGGTTTGAATCGCACAGGTGGTTTTCACACTTCCGTACAGATGTACTCATGTACATATATTTTCATATACCTATAATTCCTTTTTTACTACAATTTTAGAAAACTTTGTGTCTCAAACTCGTCGAAGAAGAAGTCAAAACTTGCTTCAACCCCAATAACATTTGTTGTTACCGAGGAATTAAACAGTTTGAGTGACTGTTTTCAGCCAATTTCTGCTCCAGAAAACAGCGCTTCAGAATCAACGATGGAATTACAACTACAAGCGATTGAAGTAAATTCTTAGTTTACCAATAATCAAAGATTATTATACTAAATTTGTTTAACAGTGTTATGATGACGGTATTGAAATTTGAGTAGGAACTAGTCAAGCAACACCTACAACTTCTGAAGTATCATCCGCATTAGATACTGATAGGAATAGCGTTTCTTCCATCCATTCAATACATCCTATCTTCGCTTTATCTCCAAGTACGAGTAGATGCACATCATTACTGTCTGAGACTGAGACGGATTTCATATCAGAAACAGGAATTTTCAACAAAATTCCACGGTCAAGAAAGGAATTCACAAGTCCGAATCCAAAGAAGAAAATCAAAACTAGGCCACCTCCATCAATAACGGCAAATTTTATTGAATTATTGATGAAAAAGAGTCACGGAAAGTTAATGTTGCTTTGTCGAAATTTTCTTTTGGATGCAATATTCCATTCGCAGTGGCTGATTCTGATCATTTTAAATCACTCATAAAACTATTAAGACCATCGTATAGGCCACCTTCTAGAAAAGTCTTGGCAGCAAACTTATTGGAAGATGTTTATGATGAAGTAAAGAAAACCCAAGAGAAACAAACTGAAGCTGTGTTATTGGTAGATGGATAGAAAAATTGTAACAACAACTCAAATAACGTACTTACCATCATGTGGACACTTTCAGGCGAAAAGGTTTTCATTGAGTCGTTCAACTTCACGAATGTCAATGAAACAGGTGAGGAATTGGAAAAGGCGTGCGAAATTACAATGAATACCATATTTACACTGGTTAGGAATAATGCAAGAAACATGCTTAAAATGGGCCGAATACTTAAGAACCAGGATTCGGATTTAATACATGCTACATGCAACAGCCATACAGCAAATTTATTGGCTAAGGACTTGGCAAACAAAACTCTTAACGAGCAAGTGGTGAAAGTACAAAAATGTTTTAAAAACCGTGCTTGTTTGGAGAAAAAACTGATTGATTCCGAAGGAAAGCGAATTGCATTGCCCATAGACATCCGTTGGTGTACTTACAGAGACTGCTTTGAAAATTTTATTTACAATTTAAAGTACATGAAAAGTTTAGCAGCTGATGATAATCAAAAAATTATTCAAACCGATGTTAAACAGTTGCTTTTTGATGACGATTTTATTCAAAATGTTGAAGAGGAAATATATATATACGATCCAGTGTGTAAACTTATCAGTAAGTGCCAAGATGTAATTTCATTAAATATGCTACTCCCTTTCCTGAAGAACAAACCCTTTAAATTTCTGTTTTCATCAAAATCTTAGCCCAAAAGAATCAGATCTAGGCCTCAGATCTTTCTTGTCTCTTTTTTTTTCTTTTTTTTTGTATAATCGACGCGGGCTGAAGGGGTTTTTGTACTCTTAAAATGTTCGTACACAGCGCGGGCGAAGGAAAATTAGGGAGGAAGAAAAGACAGGTACCGATGTGCATTATTTTTAAATGTTTGCAAGTTATAACGACCAGGAAACACAGAGGTCGGCAGGGCATTCCATAAGCGAGTTGTACGGCTTAGGAAAGAATCACGAAAATGGGCTTAAGGGTATACTGATGAGCATTCATAGCGCGACGGGTATTACGGTTGAAAGTTTGAATGGGCGGAATGCTATTGGCAATTTCAATGGAGCACTGGTGGTGGAAATAGCGATAAAACAAAGTGAGACAGGTGACATTTCGTCGGTGCTTGAGAGTGTCAATTGATTGACTGATATTAGTATCACCAATTAGTTTTATCGCACGGTTTTGAATCCCATCTAGCAGGTTCAGAGATGTTTTAGGAGCACCTGACCAGATGTGGGCATTGTTCCCCAATTTTGGCTGGATGAATGTCTTATATATTGAGGCCAGATCAGAGGGGGTAAAATATTTCTTACATCGCTTGAGGAAACCTAGATATTTCGCAGCATTTTTGACGACATCGAATATGTGGTCATTCCAATGTAAGTTGTCACTGACACACATACCGAGAATGGAAAGTTTATCGGTTTCGACGATGCAAGTGCCATTCATGGATAATGGCTGGGTATTTGAATTTCTCTTTAATGAGCGTTGAGTTTTGGAAGCATTAAATTCCACTCGATTCATAGTTCCCCAATTTGTTATGCTGTTAATATCAGAACTTAATGAGCTTAATATACGCTGTCATTCTCGTTCTACAGTCGAAGAGCAGGGACGTGAGTCCGGGAACGAATATGAAAAGCAGAGAGTACTGTCGTCAGAAAAGGAATATATTGGGTTAGAAGTAGCAGACAAGAGATCGTTGATGAAAATTGAAAAGAGTGTCGGAGACAGAACGGAGCCCTGGGGCACACCAGCATTTATTTTGTGAATATCAGACTTGAAACCGTCCAAGACAACTTGAATTGAACGTTCCAAAGGTAATTTCTAATCCATTGAAGAAGAGAGTCATCGATCCCAAAAGCACGCATTTTCGACAAAAGAGCCTGATGCCAAACTCTGTCAAATGCCTTAGAAATATCGAGTGCAACTATCTTGCTTTCGCCAGTTGGATGTACGCTTTTGTTTCACTTTTCGGTGAGACATGCCATCAAATTACTTGTGGACCTGTTGTTACGAAAACCGTACTGTTGGTCATTGAGAAGTTTTCGTGTTTCAAGTTATTCCATTAGACGGTTTATCAGCCTTTCCATGATTTTGAAAAGAAGGGATGTAAGTGCAATGGGTCTGTAGGAAATGGGGAAGAAGATTGGCCGTTTTTAGGGACGCGCTGGACAAATGCAGTTTTCCATCTGCTCGGAAAGAGTCCTTAAGTGTAGAATTGATGAAAAAGTGTGCGCAGTGGTTTTGCCAGTGAGGAAGAACACCTCTTCAGAAGAAGGGGAGATATACCATCTGGACCGGCGGATTTGTAGATGTTGAGATCTTTAAGTACTCTTGCTACTACACGAGTGCGAAAGTGGATTCGTCTCATTGTAGATTCGACGCACTTAAGTGTAGGCGGGGACAAAGCACAATCTGGGAATGTTGAGCTGGCCGCAAAGTGTGCAGCAAGCAGATTGGCCTTGTCCAAAGAGCTGACAACTGGAATGTCATTGTGAATGAGCGTTGGGATGGAGGATGAGGCAGAATTTCTAATGTTTTTGACGAACGACCAAAAATTTTTACTGCCTTTGGGACATTTTAGTATTTTTTGCCTCAGTTTTTGGTCGTATTGGAATTTCACACGCTTAAGAAAGGCGTTGCAGTCATTTCTGGGTCGTTCAAACTTGTTTCGATTTCCCTCTGTCGGATTGGTCTTGAAGGACCGAAAAAATACTTCTCTAACCCTGACAGCCTCTTTAAAGCTCGAGTCGTACCATGCTTTTTCTTTTGGTTTGATACTCTTCATCCGATGAGGGATAAAGCATCTCATTCCAAAGAGAATAGTTTCTGTGATCATGTCAGCAGCGGCATCCACGTCGTTATCGAGGAAACATAACGACCAGTTAAAATTCCTAAAGAGTTGTTAAGTACGCTCCAGTTGACGGATATAGCCAGCTTCTATCCTTCGGAACCCTACCCGGATTAAGGAATAGGGTCCTCCTCGCAGTCATGAGAAAGTTTACTGTCGTCTGATATTTATAAAATGTTAAAATTCGTTAATCTGTTCTTTTCCAAACGTAAACCCCATACCGCTCAGTCAAATGCTGGAAACTACCGATTTTGTTTATGCATGGCTTCACAGTCTGGTCCAGTCAACCAGCGGCACTTACTAATGAACCAGGGTACTTCTGTTAAGAATGACTTATTAGGAAAAAAATGCACACATTGGGTCATCACCTCCATCATTTTATGTTGGGATTTGAATTTTTTAATATTTGTATTTGAGTAATCGCAAATTGCCTACTTATTGTATACAAGCACATCTGTTATGTTGAACACACAAGATGTTTTTGACATTATCAAAATTCCAAATGTCCTGTACCAACAAGTTTGCCACTAATAATTTTAAATGTCCCTTAGAGTTAGCTCTCAAACTTTTCCCAATTCCCTTACAAACGACTCAACATTATAAAACAATCTTCCTCTGAAAGTATCTTTTGCCAAAAATGCCATCATAAAAAGTAAACCAGAGGACAATTGAAGAATATCATGACAGACAAAGTGATGTTATCCTTACTTTTTTTTTTGCAAAGAACTAATCATCTTAATGGCTTACGTTCTTTGGCAGGAGAAAGTTTTATTAAATGGGGGACAGCACAAAAATTGACATCCTTCTATAATGTCCTTTTTAAAGTGTTGTCATCGAGTTCAATTGAGTATCCGCCTGCTTCTAGTGCCAGGACATAAATAAACTTTTGGACAGCTTTCAAAATTATGTTCGCCTAATAGAAAAATAATAATTCCAACAGATTCTATTGAGAAGGTGCATTGTGTGTTGCGAAAGGACACCACCAAAGTGGTGAAAAGGGTGACAAAGTAAGAAATTCCTCTCTTCTTATAGAAATTGATTCCCGCAATTCTAGAGCAATGCATGAGGGCAAGTGGATGAAATTTTTGTAATACTCTGAGGCAGCGGTTAGCATCTTCTTTCTAAATCTGACAAATCGCCCTTTTATCGCAGAACATATGTTGCAATAATATCCATCGTTCCAGAGTCTGCTGGTATCTACATAAGTACTACAATCCGGTCCGATATCTACCTTTCACTGAATGAAGATTGCTCCATTTGCAAATTTATAGCTGCAATCAAAAAGAAAAGAAACATCGAACAGGCGATTTTTATGCTGCCAATGTGAAAGCCAAGCCCGGTTAAAGGCGGCATGCAAAGAGATGAGCTCATTGAACGTACTGAAAAAAAAACCAAGCACCCAGAAATCTGGAGTACTGGAGTTCAGGAATGCCTTGCCTGCTGGCTACTAGAGCGGAACCCAAGCGATGCGAATGCAAATTCCATTTGAAGTTCTAGTCCAGGATTGCCCGGATTGACTCTGGGGCTGGTTCAAAAAAAATAAAAAAAAAAGGAACCCACACACAAAATCGCCTTACTACTAAGCTGGTGGGGGTGCCCGATAGGAGGGTGTTTATGTCAGACTCTCAATGGAACTGGAACTGAAACTGAAACCGAAAAAAGCAGTCCGACTCTTCAGTTGAAGTTGCAGCCAAAAGCGTATTCCAATAAAAAACTTCAATCACTGCCAATAAAGATTTTCCCCCGATTTGAGCGAGGCAACTGACGATGTCGTTTCCAAAGGGTGACTGACGGGCGGAGGAGACCTTCTGAGACAGAAGCCACTGCAGCCCTGTTTGGTTTGTGTAGGCAGATAGATCGGAAAACGATTTGATTTGATTCATTCAAAAGCGTTGAACCAAAAATCAATTGCCTTCGATCTCCGACGACTGAGTGAGTCTATTCGGTTGTTCTTTCGTTCTTTGGTTCGCCTGTTCGTTTGTTTGCGTCAAGGGTGGACCACCAGCAGTCGCGGCTACCGCCAGCGTTTTAGTTAAATCGTATGCAACGAGGTCAGGGGTGGAGTAGGTTATGGTTTCATTCACGCTGATTGTTAGCCTTTGTAGTCAGACACGTTCCTTTCGTTTAGCTAGGAGTTGTCTGGTCGGGCGAGTGTTCGGGAATTGTTTGTTGTGAAAAGGATTAAGCACAAGCAAGAGCAGTGGTGGTGGACGACTGATAGGATTGCGGAGTGTGAGGAATCCTGTGCTTGTGTAATAGATGTGAAGAGCAAAAAACTGCTATTTTATTCCTCTTCATTTCGTTTGTGACGATTGTGCGCTAATTGTTTTCGGTTAGGATGCTGTTCGTTTGTTTGTTTTTGTTTTTTCTTTTTCAGTTCTTGAGTGTCCTTGCCTTTGAATTGGAAAGGTGGCATTCTATTGAAATTCATTTGATTGCTCATCTCTGGGTGGCTGTTTCACCTAGAGTACGAGCGTACGACGATATGTGTTAGCAAGATTTTTGAAAATTTCTCAACTACCCTTTCCTGGTGGTCGTATAAAAAAAACGATTGGAAAAATCAATTCCTCTTTAACACTCTTAACTTATTTTCGTTAGAGGTTTTTCAGCTTTTTGTCGTCGTCCCAAATTTATGGTCATACCTGCATGCTTAATCGATTTATATGCTTCCTTTTAGACATTTGATCTTGCACCGATACCTGGCTGTTTCGTTTAATTTAAAATCCTTTTTACAGTCGGTCAGAGTGATATCTAGAACATTCGTTAGTGTTGCTGGTCACAGAGTTTCGTTTTAAGAGATACCCGTACTTCTTACTATAATTCTTCAGAATTTCAATTGAAATAGTTCGACTTGAATGAAGCCTTCTTGGATGCTGGCTTCATAGTTTGCTTTTTGACGTCATCATCATGTAGTTCCGAGTGAGAATCTGTCCATAGAAAAGAGTGTCCTGCACATGAATTCTGGTAGCTTAGATGACATATTTGCAAATGGTTTCAGCAAGAAAAAGGATCAGCAGTTTTTCCATAAGCGATAGATCCAGCCCATCTCATTGTTGCTGTTCTCCAAAGGTTGGTAAACGTTACAAAATTAGCTCTTGAATTGTATATAATAATTTTCAAAAGCTGATATTATGAGAAAGTGGAATTTTTGGCGATATTTATTTTATTAGAACTAAGCATAGTTCAAGAAGCAAATTCCCTTCTAATTGGCGCAGTTCAGGAATTCTCCCATCTCTAGGATGGAACAAACATTGCTGAGGTTCTATGAGTCCGGAATACTGTCCGATTCCAATCATAACCTGCTGCTTTAAAGAGTTTGGCACTTAAGCCATAAAGTGCAGCAGCTTTCTTAGGCTTATGCTTGGTTGTAAATTGTTGTTCTGATATTATCTTGTTTGGGTTGATGGAAACAGTGTCTGTTTTCGTCCAGTCTGTGCAGTTAATTCTGCTTCACAGAATGTAGAAATAATTTTTCCAGATTTTCAGCACCATATCAGGTGAAGGGATGCTTTAGGCGCATCTGACCAGATGTGGGAATTGTACTCCAATTTTGGGCGTATAAATGCCTTCTATATTGAGGTCTGATCAGAGGGGTTGAAATATTTTTTAAATCGCTTGAGGAAACATAGACATTTCTTAGCATATTTGATGACATCGAATATGTGGTCATTCGAACATTGGCTGCCACACATACCGAGAATAGAAAATTTTTCGGCTTCGACTATGCAGGTGCCATTCATGGATAATGGCACATAGCATAGTGTTTTAGAAGCATTGAATTGCACTCTGTTGATAATCCCCCAATTAGTTATGCTGTTAATATCGGAATTTAATGACCTTAACATACACTGCCGTTCCTATTTTACAGTAGGGACGCAAGTCCGGAAACGAATTTAAATAGCAGAGATTACTGTCAATAGCAAAGGCATATATTTGATTAAAAATAGCAGACAAGAGATCATTGTTGAACATTAAAAAGAGTGTCGGAAACAGAACGGAGCCCTGGGGAACACCGGCATTTATTTTGTGAAGATCAGACTTGAAACCATCCAAGACAACTTGAATTGAACGTTCCGAAAGGTAATTTCTAATCTATTGAAGAAGATAGTATTCGATCACAAATGCATGCATTTTCGACAAAATAACCTGATATCAAACTCAGTCAAAAGCATTATGAATGTCAAGTGCAACTATCTAGCTTTCGCCAGATCGTTATTTTTTGGTATAACTCCGAACTTCATTCTTCTGGTAGCACATTAGGTAGGTGCGACCGAGCGTTTCTTGTACTTTTTCTTTTTCCCTACGTTTCTACCCGTAGAGATCGCGAGCCCTTCTCGTAATTTTTTGAAGGGCCTCTCGGTAAATCCGCAGCTTTCTTAGATTTGTCTGTGTGCATTCGTCATCAAACCAGGGCTTTGTATGTTGGGGCGTGTTGAAACCCGGAACATCGGAGGTGGCCTCTCTGGTTGCTTTTTGACAGTGATGCCACTGGCTTTCTACCTTAGATGGTAGCAGCATCAGGCTCTTCAAGAGTTGAAGGAAAACTCGATCAGAAAAGGGAAATGGGGAATCTCTTGCGGCTGTAGCCGTTTGACATTGAACTTCCTCACAATGTTTCGGTGATTTTGGGCTATTACGAATACCAGCATCCATAACTTGTCACCAACTACATATTGATCCGAATCGATATTAGCTGCTCTGCACCTTCGGACATCCAAAATACTAGAGACGTGCCTTGTGTCGATCGCGATATAATCAATTTGATTGACGAATTGTTGATCTAGAGTTAGCTAGGTCCATTTTTGGATATCAAAATGTGGAAACCTGTGCTCGCTATAGAAACATAATGTCCTACCATAAAATCAATAAGCCTGGGTCCGTTTTCTGAAGTGATGTAGCGGATTCTGTACTTTCCGACCGTATTACCAAAAATGCTCTAGCAATAGCAATAGCCCTAGAATCGCTAAGGACGACTTTCTCCACACGTTTGCTCTTAGGTTTTGTTGGCGAACACGTAGAAGCAGTCTCTGGTAAGGTTGTCCTTCTCCTTAGTCGGGTGTCATCAACACTGAATTTGTCATTGACCGAGTCTATTAGCTGGTTCGTCACAATTTTATCGCTTCTCTATAGGATTATAAGCTCTATGACGTCGTATGCCAGCATTATGTTACTGGTTAAACACACACTATTCAGATAATAGAACAGTCAGAAGTCTCCCGATCAATCGCCATACACATCCTCATTTAGACAAGCTTGCATTTCGTTAATTTGAAAATCAGAAACTTTTTTAGCCCGTTCAAACTCATTACTGATTATTCTGTCCTAGCTAATGTAATTCCTAATTTATCTCTTTGGTTAACACACATATCGTGATAGGCCCTGATTGGATGGTGTGTCTTAACCCAAATTTGAAACTGTTCCTCGCAAAAGGAACATGGCATAAGGAAATACTTTCTGTTTCAAACATCTAAAACGTAAAGCCATATCTGATTGGTTATCAAGACACTGGCACAAGAAAACTCACTAAGTAAACTTATTTATCCAGGGATCTTAGCGTCTTATGTGTAGACCAACTCAAAGCACTTTTGACTCGGATTAAAGGACATTTTTGTCTTTTTGTTGATGAATTTCTTTTTCGATTTCCTAATACCTCTGCTACTTGAGATTTATATCTCCGCACTATAACTACTTGTGTATGGATCTTGGAGCTGATTTATCCTCCTCCTCTTGAGTAGAAAAAAGGTATAAATCCATTACGCGCTTTCCTGTTCCACATGCGCCTAGCAGTAGTTTTGACCCACAATTTAGCGACTAGATATAATCCTTAACAGGAGAATTATTCCTGTTAGGCCATCCAACACTGGATTTGTGTAAAAACTACTAAAAACTGCCATCAAGGGGCGTCTAATCCATATTCTTTTAGTTCATTGCAGCAGATATGATTCTGATCGGCCCATGGATTCCCATTCAAGGCTATAGAAATGACGTTATCAAAATAGCCACGGGCGAAGAAAAATCTAGCATTACATGCTTAAAGTTAACGCAGCCAAAAATATCCTCATTACCTTCGCCCGGAAGAGGAAGTTAAGTATCGAAACCCTACAACTTAATGCCGAATAAATCGATTTCGGAAAAGTAACAAAATACTTCGCTTAGAGTAACCTAAGATCATAAAATAAGTTGAAGACCTTGTGGTATAATTGACTTGTTTTTTGTCTGAGTACTCTGTTCCGATAGAAAAAAAAATAAAAATAAAGTCTTCATCTGAACAGGGTTATTAAAAAGCCGACGAAAGCCTAATAGGCCTCAAAACTGGTCTTACTTTAGAGATTTAAGCCTGACCATTCGCGTAGGTATAATGGAAGTAGTGCAGATCTGTTCAATAAGTACTCTAGGAGTATTTCTAGAGCATTCCTAGAGTACCCACATCTTCTACGCAACAAATGAAACATCAATTTTGTTGGGTACATGAGTGTCCTTGAGATATTCCCATGCTATTCTTCCCAGCGACATGCACTTCGGGTTTCGTGCTCACTTACATCTTTAAGGCTTCTTCCTAAATCGCATTTTTTACGATTATCCTCAAACCTTTCCAAAAGTATTCCAATCCATCTGGAACACGCTCTGGATCTTTAGACGGCCTACCTGCCAACCAGCTTAAAAATGAACTAAAACAAAAGAAATTACAAGAAATGCGCAAACTGAATTAAGACATGCCAAGAAATTGATTTCTCAAATACCAAACAAAAGTATTTAGCAAGCAGCAAAACTAATGACCAGATCTGAGATATCCTTCTAACTGAACACTAACTGCTCAAACAAACACAATCTTAGGAAAATAATCTTGCCTAGGTGGAAATATGACCGCTCTGTCTTGAAAATACCGAAGCAACCCAACAGTTCAAGTAAAATGTCCTGATACAACCTGTTTCATACTTTCCACTTTACATCACCATCTGATCACCCCTCCTACTTCGCTCGTATCAGCAAGAGCTTCATCCAAGAACTAGATCGCAGCTGGAAAGCAGCAGAATACAATACTTCAATGGTTGTTACGAGTATCTTGGGGCATCGTTTATGGCTCTTTCCCCTATAACTGCTAAATAGCACTTTTCCAATTTCATCATTCTTATAGCGAAATATGTATTTACCCTGTTTTTAACTGTTTAATCCCAACTGTATTGTACGTTGTATTCATTCAATTTAACTGCTATTGGTAATCCATTTAAACTATTCAAAACAATCGAAACGGACAACTGACCTCTTTTGCAAACAGCGCGCCCTCAAATTGCATTTTTCCGATTAAAAAATTCTAACAAAGCAAATCATGAATTCTAATTAAAAACAAATAAAGAAAAATCAAATAAAAGACGAACCTTTAACCACTGCTGTCCTTATAAAAAGTAATAAAGAAAAGGAAATAGAATGGATTAGAATGGTTGGGGAGTGAAAATCCATGTCTCCACTTTACTGACAGTAACAATCATAACCTCCAACATGACAACAAACCACAAGTGCACAAAACTGTCATAACCCGTCCTCAGAGATGAGTCGACCCTCGCTGAAGTCGGAGTATTCGTATTGCTACAATTTTGCAATCAGCCTGGAAATGTCCTTGGAGATCACGTAAAGAATTGAAAATTCCCTTCATCTCACATCAGGATTGTGGACAACATCATCACCAGACCAGGCGGGCAGGCAACCATAACCAGTACCAGAACGAGTACCAGATTCAGAATCGGAATCCGAGTGACATCAGGTCATTTGGATCCAACAACCAACTAAACGAAGCCTGTTACGGATACTTAGTTATGATTGTGTGGCAGGCGGTTGGTCATAGCTGGGAATGAATGTGAAGTAATTGCTCGCCTTTTTGCTCTCTTCATTGTTCTAAACTAGTCCATGCAAAAGACTGGCACTGGCACGGAATCGAGAATAAAAAAAAACTAACTCAAAGTCCTTTGCATGCAAGTCCTTTGATTAAGCAATTTCCCGGCCCCAAAGAGTCCAACACAATGCAACAAAATGTTTGCTAAGAATTGTTAATCTGCGGTCGGATTAGATTTGAATTTAAATTAAAAGCCAGCAGATTGCAACTGGAGTACTGGAGTGGAGCACGGAACTACCCCACCACCCTGTCATATTCCATTTTAGTCACGTAAAATTTATTGGTCCTGTTAGAAGGTAAGTAAATATTTTCACCTGAAACTTCAGTTAACTTCAAAAGCGGAAATGGAGCTTAAGTTGGTTTCTTTGCAAACAGTGTATTCCTGGATGATCGCAGGATAATGTCATCCTGCCCGGTGTGCGAGAACGGGGAAATTTATTACCAAACTATTTTAATAGTCTGCCAGTCTGTGTATGAGAAAAGTTATCGATGTCGCACACAGGTTGGTATAAGGGTTGATGTGGAGCTGGAGAAGTACTTGACATCAGATGATGATGTATGAAAGGAGACAATTCAAGTAAACAGCACTTGCCGCGTGGCTAAGGTGAAGCGAAAGTTGATTTAAGGGACGTTAAGGAATGCCCGGCATTTTTATTTAATTTAAAAGATGAAAGCATATTCCTTGTGACGACAATAAATTCATGATCTTCCTCAAAGATGTTTCAATTGGAATTTTAATCTAGAGAAAAAGTTTGTCGAGAAAATATAATTTTTCAAATGAAAAGGGTACCGTAAATTTATTTGTGTTATAGGAATTCTTCGAAAGTAGTAAGGCAAATTTCACAAATGGAAAGCTGTTCAGTTCTCTATAGCTTTGAGAGAAGGAGTATGAGATGAGTGCAGTGCTATTCTTTGGAATGATATGTTTTTCTATTTCGTAAGACTGAGTCTGTATGTACGAGTATACATATAGATAAAAAATGTCTTGCAATTCCATTTAATTTTTACTTTAGTTAACCTTGTATTAAGTGGCGATGCAGTGAGGACCTGGGCCTCAAAAAATAACTCTCCCCAATTAATGGTGTCTTGCACTAGTCACTTTCAGTTACGTAGACTAAGATGACGGAGGTCCCTTTTCATTTAACACGTTGACTGCCACCTGACCCACCGGATATTCCATTTGGGTTACTCGAGTTATTTTTTCAAGCGGAAATGGAGCCTGTATAGTTATAACCGCCACGGTCGCAGAGTCTATACGTAATCAAGGTATGGGTTACGTGGCAGCACATGCATTTTAGTATGTGTAAGGTGCCAGGTGATCAACCGGTAGTCACACCGATAAAACACTCAAAAAACAACAAAAACGTAATCCAAAGTACACAACATTATTTATTCACATTTGACATACACTTTTAAACAAAAAAACGTATACTCTGGTGAACAAAAAAATTGTTCTACTGCAGTGAACGTGTTAAGTATGATACCTAATATGACACCTTGTTCGGTATCCCCCCGGCATACGTTCGAAGATATTCCCGGCCGAAAGGCTGGTATTCATTTGCTTAACATTTCTTGCTATTTAAACTGATGCATTCTGAAACTTTTAGAAGAATATCCGTTTTTGGTAAAGCCCATGGCTTCACGTAATACAGTAGGTCTGAGATCATAAACATTGTATCCTTTGTATCTCAGTCGCCTCTTTAATTAACGACAAGTGACAGGAAAGAGGCGTTCCAAGCTTGATCCTTAAAATTTTTGTGTGAAGTTAAAGCGCAGCGCAGGCAGACAAGGTCTTTCACCACCACAAAGCCATACCATCGTTCTCAGTATTTGCTAACGGTGAGTAATTCAAGTAATTTAACTTGTATAATTTTTCGGCATTTGCACGTAAACATTTTTTTTTTTATAATTTGCGCGCGCTCAAGGGATTTAAGTACCCTTAAAATGTTTGCGCACAATGCGTGTGAAGGAGAGTCAGGGTGGACAGAAACAGAGGTACCGGAGCTCGGCAGGGCATTCCATAAGCGAGTTGTACGGCTTAAGAACGAATCACTATATTTTAGAGTATGTCCGAAAGTGGGCCTGAGGGTACACTGATCAGCATTCATAGCGAAACGGGTGTTACAGTTGAAAGTTTGAAGGGACGGAATGCTACTGGCGATTTCTATGGAGCACTGGTGGTGGAAATAGCTATAAAACAGAGTGAGACACGACACCTTACGCCGGTGTTCGATGGTGAGTTTTATCGCACGGTTTTGGATTCCATCTAGCAGGTACAGAGATGTTTTAGGAGCACGTGACCACATGTGGGCATTGTAATCCAATTTTGGCCGGATGAATGCCTTATATATTGAGGCCAGATAAGAGGGGGTGAATTATTTCTTACATCGTTTGTAGAAACCTAGACATTTCGCAGCATTTTTAAAGACACCGAATATGTGGTCATTCCAACGTAAGTTTTCATCGACACATATACCGCGGATGGAAAGTTTATCGGTTTCGACAATGCAAGTGCCATTCATGGATAATGGCTAGGTGTTCAAATTTCGATTTACGACAGCAGTCAGCATTGTATTTTGGAAGCATTAAATTCCACTCTGTTGATATTTCCCCAATTGGTTATGCTGCTAATATCGGAATTAAATGAACTTAACATACGCTGCCGTTCCCGTTCTTTAGCCGAAGATGAGGGACATTAGTTCGGAAACGAATATGAAAAGCAGAGAGTACAGTCGGCAGCAAAGGAATAAATTGGATTAGAAGTAGCAGACAAGAGATCATTGATAAAAACTAAAAAGAGTTTCGGAGACAGAACGGAGCCCTGGGGCACACCAGAATTTATTTTGTGAAGATCAGACTTGAAACCATCCAAGACAACTTGAATTGAACGTTCCGAAAGGTAATTTCTAATCCATTGAAGAAGAGAGTCATCGATTCCAAAAGCACGCATTTTCGACAGAAGAGCCTGATGCCAAACTCTGTCAAATGCCTTAGAAAAATCAAGTGCAACTATCTTGCTTTCGCCAGATTAATGTACGCTTTTGTTTCACTTTTCGGTGAGACATGCCATCAAATCACCAGTGGACCTGTTGCTGCGAAAACCATATTGCCGGTCCTTAAGAAGTTGTCGTGTTTCGATGGTTTATCAGCGTTTCCATAACCTTGGAAAGAAGCGACGTAAGTGCATTGGGTCTGTAGGAAGTGGGGAAGAAGATTGGCCTTTTTTAGGGACGGTATGGGCAAATGCTGTTCTCCATCTGTTCGGAAAGAGTCCTAAAGAGTAGGATTAATGAAAAAGCTTACTCAGTGGTTTTGCCAGCGAGAAAGAATACCTCTTCAGAAGAAGGGGAGATATACCATCTGGACCAGCGGATTTATGTATATTAAGATCTTTAAGTACTCTTGCTACTACACGAGTGCGAAAGTGGATTCGTCCCATTGAAGATTCGACGCACTCAAGTGTAGGCGGAAACAGAGCACAATCTGGTAGTGTTGAGCTGGCCGTAAAGTGTGCAGCAAGCAGATTGGCCTTGTCCAAAGGGCTGACAGCTTAAATATCATTGTAAATTAGCGTTGGGATGGTGGATGAGGCAGAATTTTTAATGTTTTTGACGAATGACCAAAAGCTTTTACTACCTTTGGGACATTGTAGTATTTTTTGCTCTACTTTTGGTCGTATTGAAATTTCACACGCTTGAAAAAGACGTTGCAGTCATTCCTGGCTCGTTTAAACTTTTTTCGGTTTTTCTCTGTCGGATTGGTCTTGAAGGACCGAAAAAACACTTCTCTAACCCTGACAGCCTCTTTACAGCTCGAGTCGTACCATGTCTTTTCTTTTGGTCTGATACTCTTCACCCAATGAAGGATAAAGGATCTCATTCCGTAGAGAATAGTGTCAGTGATCATTTCAGCAGCGGCATCCACGTCATTACCGAGGAAACATAACGACCAGTTAAATTTCTTAAAGAAGGTGTTAAGTCCGCTCCTCGTATTGCCATGCGGTTCTTTTAGGAATCTTTTCTCTAACAGTGTGGTCAGTGTACGAGAAATTAGTTGATATGGCACAATAGTCCGACGAACCTAGGGGGAGAGCTCATCAACGGAGTACTCATCAGACTTGGCGCCTTCTGATTACTACTTCCTTCGATCGGACATTTTCGTTTTTACGAAGAAGTGAACAATTATCTTAATGAATGGTTGACCTCAAAAGACGAGCAGTGGTATGGTCGCAGCTAACTATGGTCAATACTTTTATTGTTAAAGGCATTCATTATGTGGTTTAAATAAATGAGTTTTTTGAGCCAAAAATGTGGCATTTCATATCCACACACCTATTAGTAATGACAATAACGGGTTCGATGTTAGCTTCCAAGTCATCCATCGTCTTCTGGTTTAGTGACTTTACATATCACCACAGAAAGTAATTCAAATGTGTTAAATCACTCGATCTTGGAGGCCAATGCACAGGTCTATTACGCGAAACTTTGTGTTCGTCAAATGTTTCCGATATTAGCTTATAATTCTTATTTCATTTTAAAGATTTTTATTTAAAGGTTCTTAGTCTACTTTGGTTTGACTTATCGCCTTCTACCAGAGTAACAGCTATTTGAATTTACAAAATTAGAATTTAAAAATCTGTCTCGATCATACGCCTCCTGTAGCGAAACGCATTTACGGAGTATAAGTATTGTATTGTAGAAACAATCTCATCCTTGTTTTTCATTCAGTATATTAACTGCTTCGCCTACATCCAGGATCTCTGTTCTGAAATTAGAAACTCTTTTAAAATTGGACTCTTATTTACTCTTACTCTCTCATTTCAGAGACTGCACAAAATTGGAATTTCGTGTAGATGGGGACCGTACTTTGATTTCATTAGTCGCCCTTCCATTTTAAAAATATTGCTTATTTTATCTAATGAATTATGGTTTAGTAAATAACTGTTATCCTGTACATTGTTTTTCAATGGGCTACA
The DNA here is from genome assembly GCA_963966105.1 of Volucella zonaria. NCBI lineage: Eukaryota > Metazoa > Arthropoda > Insecta > Diptera > Syrphidae > Volucella > Volucella zonaria. Next base: position 166,090,179 of record OZ014532.1, read on the forward strand.
GTGCAATCGGTATTGTGAAAGCCGAGCTTCGATAGTACAAGATGTCACCCGATGTTCTTTGGCTGTAATTTTTTTAAGAATAAAAAACTTTGGTTCTGCTTTTGGATTGTATTTATTTAATATCTTAAATTTTCAAAAAACCCCACAAAAAGATAAAAAGGCAAGTGCGAATCGCCAAAACGAGCGATTAGGCTTAAGTGTAGGTCACACGCGCTTAGCGGTCAATAGCTAGTGCACTGTCTGCACTTTGTAAGGGAACATCTTACAGTCTTTCACCAAAATTTTCCCAATTGCATGCACGTCGTCTGGTCGATACTCCGGGGTCCTCTGCAATATTCTCAACTACAGCTTCGATATTCTCAGCAGAACGGCTGCTCTGGGGCGGCCAGACCTGGCATCTCGTGTTGTCCCTCTTCCAGGCGAACGGCTAAACGTTATAGTGCTTGCCCAGTTGGTGTCGAACGACCGGGAAACCTGCGCCGAAATTCACGCAGTGCCAACAGAACCGGCGATTTATTCCGCGTTCTTTAGGAGTATAGTGATATATGTCTTGTTTATGTGTATTTTGTATCTGTTTGCTTCGCAAATGTCCAAGTAGAATTGAGATTTGCGGCCATTTGCAAAAATTATAGCATCTTCCTATTGAGTGATGACTTTTGCTTGGGTGAAATAGAAGTCCACATTCTTGGACGAGGTTTCCTTCTGTCATTATGATATGCGAGAATACTATGCGGTGCAACCTGACTTTAAGCACATAGTCGAAATACATCTTCAATGAGTCTAAAAAACATTGGTGATATTGATATCCCGGTTTCTAAATGCAAGATGTAATTGTGACGTTTTTGTCGGTAATCGGAAAGTACACTTCAGGAAGTTGCGTAGGAACTCTTCACTTCTTCGAAGGAGCGGTATCCCCACATTTGAGCACCGTACAGAAGTACCGAAATGGCGATCGAGCGAAATAATTTTTGCTTCGAGCTATGGAGCTATGCATTTGTTATTGAAAACTCGACCCCATATACTAGTTGGGGTTGCACGCTTATCTTCTGCTAGTTTGCCCTCAACGTTTCTTCTCATATTTAGGTTGGCCGATATCAGAACTCTTAGGTATTTACATACACGAATAATTTCGACCATTTCACCTTGATATAGGTATCCAACCTTCACTGTCGGAGTATCTGCCAATCTGCCAACATCTCCTCTAAAAACACCATTATTTTCGATTTCGCCTGGTTAACAGTTAAATTCCGACAGTTGCAATATGCGTCGTATCTGTACATCATTATAGAAGACAACTTCATCTTCATACAACCTCGCAGGAATTCTTATAAGACTTAGGCCAATTCCTCCTCCTACAAAGTCTGTGATATCGTTAATGATATAAACAGCAACATACTCAGGATACACCCCTGCTTCACTCACGTCAATATTGGAAATTCCTTATAGTCGCTCCGTCCTATGCTACGTTATTATCATACAATATTTTTAATATTCGAGTGCTGATAATTTTACTAGAAAATCCTATTTTATACAGCTTATAGCAAAGTGCATCCCGCTCAATAAAACCAAAGGCCGCCCGCAAGTCCACAAAGAAGGCATACGACTTTTTCTTTTTGTTTTGTAGACTTCGGCAATGTTAATCAGTGCAAATAAAGAGTAAATAGTGAAGTCGTTCTCCCTAAATCCTGCCCTTGATATTCTGTTAAAATTTGATGAATTCTGACCCACTTTATAAGTCTCTTGAAGATCAGTACCGCGAAAAATTTTCTCGAGGTATTTCGAACAGATATTCCTCTGTAATTCGCTCGATTGCTGTAGTTCCCCTTTTTGTGTAGAAAGATTATACCTTTTTTGAAGCTTTCCGGAATAGCAGCGGTTCCGAAAATTCTGTTGAACTTCATGGTTAGCGCGTATACAAATTCGAAACGAATTCGGTCTTCCTCGGAGGCTTTGAGTGCGTCGGCATTTTCAATGACTGTGGTGGATCCAAAGATTAGCCAAAAAAAATAGGATCGGCATATAAAATTGGTTTTTCACTGCAGATAACATTGAGAAAATGGTTAAAATGATCCTTGAGATGTGGCGCTTTACTTTACGGCTCTCCAAAACTACGAAGAGCTTGATAACCATAGGCCGTATTTTATGTATAACGAATATGCTTAAAAGTTTTTTTGCTGCCCCATTAAGGGATCTGTTGTGCTTTCTCGATAGCCTTAGGAACGCGAATGATTGTTCTCTTGCTCTTAAGCATTCACGGTCGAAAAATGTTTACTTGCAAATATTTCTATTTGTTTCCTTTTGTGTGGTCATGTGATCCGAGTGCATGCTCATCCCTACACGAAGACCATGAAGTAGAAGATGTCAATCTCCAGAAATGAAACAATAATCTATTGTATTGAGCAGGCAATTCCATAAGCTCTCAGCCTGAATGTCCCTCGCATCTTTCATTCATATGTTTCCATCAATGAATTGGTTGTGGAGCGTGCTTTGTGTCAAAAAAGCTAGTAGTCGTGAACCTATAGCGATTTTCATTATTTAACAGCGTCTCAATAATGAAAATACTCCGGACGTACAAGTCACATGATGGACAAGCGGCTTCAATTCTTGGACGAGCTCGATCTTGTAATCTAGTATAACAAGATCTTTCCGCAAATTCTTCCAAAAAGTGGATAGACAAAGCTCCAATTGCTGTGCACCCATTCGGGTTCCCATCAATGCTATACTCTACAGAGAATGCGTGGTGCGAAACTGATCCATGGGTACTTGCTGAGATGGACGATTGTCCTAAAATTGACGAAGTGCAAGATAAGTTTTACTAACTAAAATAAGTTTTTCTAAATAAGGTTGTGCAATGTCAAACAAAACTGAGCAAAAATCAGCCGTCAGCTGTCAAATTGGCTGCAGCTGGAAAAAGTGAGGTTGTTTTTCTCTCTTTTCCTCTGCGTGACATGAACGCTTATCAGACTTTCAGCACTTGATAGATTAAAATGGATGCACTACTCCTCAAAGAATAACCGAGATTATTTGAGATCACGAACCAACTCGCAAGAGCAGGCAGCCCTCTGTGTTGTTTACGTGGACCAGAATCTAACTTTTGTTCAATCCTTTCAAAATGGAACCCTACTCAGTAAGTCCCTAAAGACATCACCATCCATTTCCCTGGACAAAGCTAAGTATTTGGGTATCATCCTTGAGAACAAACTTCTTTGGATTAAACATTACACGTCAAAGCCTTCAAGGCGCTGTAGCCTTTCTGGCAGTGTAAAGAAACTTTCGGCAAAACATGGGGCTTGTCGCCGAGGAGAGTCGTCTGGATCTACACGGCACATAATATAAAACCAATTATATCCTATATGAGTCTAGAAAATGATCTGTCTTGGCTGCATAGGAACTTTCCCTAGTACGCCTGGCTCTGCCCTAGATGCACTAACAAATCCCTATACCCTCGATATGTATGTCATGGACTGCACTGTTAAAGCCATTTTTCGCCTAAGAGGAACTTTTCTTTGGTGCAACAACCACTGGAGTTTTAATGAACCACGAAAATAACGAATAAGACTCACGAAACAAATGCGACGAAAAACTAGGGCAGTGGCTGTGGCTTTAGTTTAAGAATGACTCTCATTATATTCTCAAGGTGGACCTCGTCGTTAATTCGCAGGGAATCATACATGCTCTGAAGCAATATTTCCAACCGCTGCCTAATAGATACGAGGTAGATGGAGTAGTAGAAACGGAATTCAAATCCAACAAGGAACGAAGTAATCCACGAAAAGAAGTTACCTGAAAAATTTAAAGGATCAAAAACACAAGTTTTAATAGCGGGCATGCACCTACTTAACAATCTGAGAGGGTGAATGCTGAATGTTAAATACAATCGCAACATTTTGCATTGAGATATGAAATACTTTCCAAATATCTTAAACCTTTTTCCTTTTTCAGTAAATTGTTAGGGGTCAGATCGTATATAGAGGTTTTGGGTTTATTTATACATACAATAGGCCCTGTGTGGCAATGTACATCACTCATTCATTTAATAACATTCATTCTTTAGAGCTCTACAGGCAATTTCTGATTTCACAATCTCGTAAAAACTATTCAACATATGTCGAAAATTCTCGGTTTATTGTTATGTTCCTGACATGCTCTGAATACTGGCGAGCAGACTCGGTATAACACAATTATTTCAAAAGTGTGTGTTTGGCATTTTGCCACTCGGATGCCACTATCTTTAAAAACTTGAAAGTGCTGCTTTGGCTAGAAAAAAAATGGGCTTAAAACTCCGAACTCGAATGATTAAAACTGTGATTCTGCGTGATTACGAGTAATTCTACGGCAACGAATTTTGGACCACAACCATAGAGGCAAAACTAATATTGTGATCTTTGGCAAAGAAATTACTTTCTCGCATACTAGATCTTCTGTTTTAAAAGGACGAAAGACAGCAGTGGAAATGTAAGAGAAGATAGACCGTACTAAGACCTGATTACCATTTAATTGGGTAAGCGATCATGATCAGGTTGAGCCAACTGACGCAAGAAAGTAAGATAACATTGTCTATATGTATGTTATATTGAGATGCCAACAAATTTATTCCAAAATGACTACTTCTAGGACAAGGGACACCTATGTGTAAATGATGTACACTGAAGTGAAATATTGCAAAATTAATGCTAAGGACTTCGTTGATTAGCTTGAAGCAATGGTTAACCAAATGAAAGTTATCCTAGATGCAAACGTCATCAGAAGCCAAACTATTAAGACTGGTGATATTGATACAATTATCTACCTATATAAGCTGGTTTTTCTTTTTTTACCTCATGCATCTTTCTTTCAGTCGTACGACTTTTATTCATCACATATTTTGAGAAGGATAAGAAAAAAATAAATATTATAAGAACTTACTGTTTTATTCCGCAATGAGATAAAGTTATTGAAGACTTAATTTTGGAGAAAGTGGAAGTAGAATCCGTCAGGGTTGCTACTCCTCTTACTGCTCTTCGTCGATGAGCTTAGGAAATCACTGAGCGAATGAAATCAACAACTAAAAGACCAATTCCCTTAAGGGAAACTAAGTTCCTGAAGATGAGTTGGTGGAAGCTGAAGTGAAACATAGGCAGTAATTTTAGTTACATTACTCCATTATAAAACAGATAGAAATATTCACTACTAAGAATCATCCTGTAATTGAGACACTTTCATTTATTGACTTATGGTTCAGTTTTTGTAAAGAAGTCTGTGAATATACATGAAAAAAGAATTGATGCCAAAAACAGCCTTAAGTACTTATATGTTCAGAAGTGTTTTATACAAAGCCATATACTCTTTGCTTGAATTGTGTACATTTCAATCTACATATATTTACGCATACGCGTATACAAGTGTATTTTATTTTTCAAAATACAAAAAGCCGTGATAGGCGTTTGACTGAAAGACTTTTTATTCCCTATTCATTGACCATGCCACAACACAAACCGTCTTAAACCCAAGCTACAATACAAACCAACCTAACCACCTTTCGGGCTTTTAATGTAAAACAACACCACAACCTAGTGCAACTTAAAGATCTCATTCAAAGCAGGAAGTGAGAGTATCTATTCGTACACCACTTGTACCTTTGGTATTTTTCTGTTTCAACAAAATGTCAACAGAAACCCACTTTCACAGAAATACACTTTGGGGGTATTTCAATAGGATAACAAACAAGTATGAGGCACTAAAGCGCACACAAAGCGACGGGAAAAAATCGAAAAATCGAGAAAAAAGGAGAGAACCTCCTATGCAAAGCTAAAGGCAAATATTTGCATAAAAAGGTCACTGGCACCTTTTCAATTGGTGGTAACACACACGTGTTCTACCTCCCCCATTTAGAATTGCCTCAGGAAGTGGAAGGACTCGCTTGATTAAGATTTTTTTCTATAGAATCCTCGATGAATACATACGAGGTAGCCATTCAAAGGTGCTATGTTGTGGCCAGAATGTTTCCTGGTTCCTTTTTTCTTTCTTTTTTTTTTCTTCCACATCTTTGTCTACTCCTCTATCCCGAAGCAATTTTACTAGTACTATTCATATCTAGGTATGTACCAGCAATTTAAAGGGCATTCCAGATGAGGATGGAAAAGAAAGATTGAGATGCATTCAGTGGCTTATCGAATTATCCCTCAGGACACTTGTCTCTTATTCTCGATTGAAAGAGTCAGAGCTAAAATAAAAAAAAAAATCATAATTATTTGTAAAGGGACAAACTTTGTCCTTAGCGATGGTATCGGAAAAATGTCATGTAATTACCTTGCGACTGATGCAATTTTATTGCAACATTCAGGGATTCAGCTCTGTGATTAGTTATGGCCGAGTAGCTCTAGGGAAAGTACAAATGGAGTTGTGGTTTGGCGAACGATGATGCATTGAGAAAAGTTGGCATTAAGGGAATTGAAAGGATGTGAACCGCAACTCAAATACTATATAAGCAACTAATACACTATTTGATTTTTTATTTTGAAGAGGAAACTTTTGGTTTTTGTTCTGAAAGCGGAGATCTTGGAGATTAAAATTGTTCTAGTGAATACACAACATGAGGAAATTTTAGAAATATTTTACTAGGAAAGGAGTACATGTATAATATTTAAAGGAGTAAAGTTCAAAGGAACAGGGATTGTTTTTAATATGCTTCAAAATAATATTGAAGGAGAAAAAAATAATACAAGAGATAGAGTTTATTACATACCCGAGACCCTCTAATGCAGTTTCAAACTTCTGATAGTTTGAATTTTTGAAACATGAGTTCAGTATAACCCTTTGCAATCGAGTGCCTATTTATATACCAGAGAAGTCCTTTGCCATCAGCATCAACTAGCAAAGAACATTGGAAAAATTGCCTGAAAGTCATCAGGAAAGTCACGTAAGATATGCTGGGCTTAACCCAAATCACTTCTGTAAAATGTTAAACAGCGATGATGACATAAATATTACTATCAGGAAGGATCCACTATTCAACATGGACGCCGATTCTCAAAATTTCCGTCCACCGGATCTTGACTAAGTTAACCTGGCCATATCTAGCTTAAATCTAACAAAAATGGAGTCGCTGACATCATTTACGAAGGCCCAACTTGATAGATCCCTATTAAAATCGTTTTACGTCCGGAAAGTTTACCACCGACAAAATTTTCATATTACGGCATATCTCGGACAAACAACATGGATGCACTCGTACTGGACGTAAGTTGCTACTTAAGTTTTAAGAAAAATTAGTAAAAGCAAATATTTATCATCGAAAATGGCTTTATTGTTTTTCAAAATACTCTTCAATTCAATTCAATTTTGCATGCGTTTGAACTAATTTCCAAACATGCATTTTAGACGCATCAAGCGCTTCTTCAGGAATCCAAAAACGTTTACCTCGCAATTTATTTTGCTGCTGTGTAGTTTCGGACTCATATGCATATATCCATGTTTCGTGCCCCGCCACGATCTTATGGTCGTTTTTTGAAGCACCGCGATCGAAGTTTTTCAACACTTCTTTGGAGCAATAGACACGGGCCTTTTTTTGACGGCAAAATGTTCATGCAATATTAAACAAGCGCAATAAGTTGCGTCGCCTTATGTCCCTTTGGAATAATTATCGGATGCTTCGCACTGAATGAGATTTCTGCCTCATGGATTCTTCCTCCTCCTCGTAGTAGTTGTTTATCATCTGAAAAGGGATTAAGGTGAGCGATCTCGGAACTTCTGCTAAAGTGCCTATTTTCCAGATAATACTTGAAATCGTTGCGGAAGTTGGCCTGCTGTAGCCATATTATAATTTTTAATTTGGCCTCATAAATTTCATCAGGAAGCAGTTGATGAGTAGTAGGCTGTGTAAGCTTCCTACACTTGTTAGTGAAACGTAAAACGAATGTGAGTATACGAATTAGACGATTCCACGACGATACACGCGATGAGAGAAGTTCAAAGTCGTGTTCTGTGGTAACTACCAAACAAGACAATTTATTTGACTTTTTCTCCGCCTGCTTGCACTCTAGGTGTTCTTTGAGACGTTGAACGATAGACCAAGTGTCATTACATTTTCTTAGCCAACAATGACCAGTCCACCAAATTGGATGGCCAACGAGAGACGACGAAAATATACCCCGCGAAGCACACTCCGCAGGATTCTGTTCTGATTTTATATGAAACCACCTATTTCTGGGTATGCTACAATATTTAGGATCTCGGAAGTTGGGTTTCCGAAGAAGATTTCCCAACGACGAGAAGGCGACAATAACCACGAAAGAACAACTTGGGAATCACACCATGTAAAAACATTGTAACCAGTAATATTAAGCGACCTCTGAACTGACACAAACAGAAGCGTAAGTAACAGTGCCCCGGACAATTCCAGACGAGGAATACTTAGTTGTTTTATTGGGGCAACTCGTATTTTTGCTACTACAATATTTGTTTTAATAGTTCCATCAGGGAGAATGTAACGCGAGTAAATGACTGCGGCGTACGCCGATATTGAGGCATCAGAGAAGCCGTGCAGTTGGAGTGGTGCATCTGCTATACCGATATTACGACAAATTTTAATACGAGTATTTGTTAATAGAGACTGTTCTTAACGATTTGCACCATTTCTTAGTGATGGAATCTGGAAGTGGGACATTCCAATTAAGTTTTAGATACCACAGTTCTTGAAATATAATCTTAAGTTGCACGACACAAGGGGCAAGACACCCAAGTGGGTCAAAGATCCGCGCGACCTCCTTAAAAGTTTGACGTTTTGTGACTGGTTCATCAGGAAGTATGTTAAGACGAAACGAGAAACAATCTAGATTTGAGTTCCAATACAAGCCAAGCACTTTTACTCATGAATCCGCGACGGTATTAAAGGAAACGTTTTAAATTTTTAGTTTTGTCCTTTTTCAAGGAGTTCGAAACAATTACTTTGCCACTTACTTAACTGAAATCCACCTTTGTCAAGGAGTTCAATTAGACGTTGTTTTTTTAAAAAATTGCATTAGGAAGCGGGTCTCCTCCTGATACAACGTCATCAACATAAAAATTATTAAGAACTATCTCTGAAGCAACAAGATATTCATCAGGGTAATCACGGGCTAATAAATTGTTCTAATACGCGAACCGATAGGTAGGGAGCGCACGATGTCCCATACGTAATCGTACATAAACGATAATGTTCTAGTGGGTCTGTTTGTGATTTGCGCCAGGCAATTCTTTGGAAGTCATTATATTCATCTGCAACTCGAATCTGACGAAACATTTTGACGATGCCTGCACAAAACACGTATTTGTGTCGCCGAAACCGCAAGCAGACTGAAAACAGATTACGCTGGATTGGTGGGCCTATCATAAGCGAATCGTTTAGAAATTTCATATCCCCATCCTTCAATGATCCGTCAAATACGACACGGAGCTTAGTTGTAGAACTATCGGCTTTGAGTACTACAAGATGTGGAAGGTAAAATACATTGGGTTTATTGATATCAAACGAAGGTATCATACTCGTATTTTACGCATGTGTCCTTAAGTTAGATATTCATTTCGAAACTGAGAGTAAAGTTTAAAGAGTTCATTGTTTTTTTGAAAATCTTTTTTCCATAGATATCAAACGAGAAAAGGCACTCCCGAGGGTATCAGTGAATCACGGACGAACTTTAAACGGAAGATTGACGACATATTTTCCATCATTATCCCTTCGATGAGTTTTGCAAAAAATGTTCTTCGATGTGTTTGGATTCCTGGGAAGTTAGCGATTTCGGTTCGATTTCCTCGATTGTCCAAAAGGCCTGCAAGAATGAATCAATATCTACAAGAGTGTGATGTAATTTAATATTAATTCCCTTATTCGAGTGTAAGAAACCAGCCAAGCCCCAGCCAAAGACTGTGTTGTGAGCAAAAGGATAACCTTTGATTCTACGTACAACTTCCCTTTGCAAGATATCCCATACCCTTTCTGCGCCAAGCAGGATATTGATTGAATCTGGCTTAAGGAAAAATGGATCTGCTGAGTTTAATTTTGATATATGGTCCCAGTCGTTAATATCGATTGTGACACTAGGTAATGCCGAGGTAACTTTCGTTAAAATGTATGCGTTTACTAACACACTATTTGAACTATAACACGAAGATATTAATGGTGACGTCAACTCTCTTGATTGTCCTGCACAGGTTGCACCAATTCCTTTAGTCGGTATGCGTGCATTTGATTGTTTTTAGCCAAGTCTTTGGACACACGACTCAGTTACAAAGGAGACGAATCACATTCGGAGTCTATCAAAATACGAACTATCTGACTACTTCCATTGCTGTCAATTACTTTACCAACAGCAATGGGCAACAAAGATTGTTGCACACACTGGGTAAAGTTAACCGAATGATTGGTAACGAATGGATTTCGATGGTGTTGAGGTTGGTTCAGGCGGCGAATTCCCATTAGTAACTGTGTCAAGGTGCATTTATTATTTAAGGTATGGTGTCGTGATTTGCAAGTTTTGCATCGACATTTTGACTGACATCGAGCAGAATTGTGGCCTTCGCGGAGACAATTAAAGCAAAGACCCTCGGATTTGACGAAAATTCTCCTTCCTTCCTTATTCATTGAAAGAAATTCAGTGCACTATGTCAGCAGATGAGACCCATTACATTTCAAGCACTGAGAAGTAGACGCTGCATGCATGCTGCTTAAGGCCACGGGTTTTGATATTGTTGGTTCGCAAGCAAGCTCCTTGCATGATGCAAGAGCTTCACTCCGACGTTCTAAAAAAGATAAAGACTGCTTTATAGTAGGGTTCTCTTTGTCAACACTATCAGATAACCAAGCCTGTCGAGTATCTGGATCAACCTTGCTTATAGATCATCCATGGATCCCTTTCGAGCGACTTTAACGAATCAAGACCTCTTAATATTTCGTCAGCCCCATCAAATATTTGACGAAGCACCTTAACATTTGAGACCTGAACCGATAGGAGCTGCACATATGCTTCCAAAAGACTGTTGAGAATGTAACGTGGTCTATCATATCTCTTCTGTAGCCGTTCCCATGCCAGTTCATACGTCGCGTCAGCTATGGGAACGTGGTTGAGTAAACTTAAGGCTTCGCCCCGTAGGTTGGAGTGAAGAAAATTCAATTTCTGCATCGACGACAAATTTGCCTTGTTGTGAATCGAACCTTCAAACATGTCGCGAAAAGCTGACCAATCACGATAACTGCCCGTGAAGGGTTCAATATGAATCTTAGGAAGATTCATTTAATTGCAGCATTAAAGAGGCTTGAGGATTTGGCGTGGCATCAATTATGGGTGCCTTCGATTCTACCTATTTTCTTTCACGAATCGCGGATATTACAACCGATTTAGCGAGTATAACAGATGATTCAAATTCTTCAAATTCTTCAAATTCTGCTTCTGGGTCAACATAACCTTTTTCATCTGCGAGACTATATAATTGTTCTTGCGATAAGGACTGAAACGAATAAAATCTGTAAATTTTAATACGGGCTATACTTCCAATGCGTAAAAATTGCAATCCCATTTTGTACCCACATTAGCCTGCATATTCTCTAGTTTCAATTTGTTATTGATTTTAGTTCGGTGCGGTTTAAAATATTTATAAAATATGAGTCAAGAAGAACGCCGTAAAAAGATCATCGACAAAAAGCTCTAAAATACTTCGCGTCCAAACCATTTCATCGCAAAAAATTTAAACATAGCACGCAGTACAGTGGATTCTGTTATTAAACGATATTTGGAGACGTTGGCAGTTAAGCGAAAACAGAAAAGTGGAGCACATGATACAAATTTGGACAGGAAACTAGTTGGTACCATCGTAAAAAACCGGACTATGTCATCCAGAGATGTTGCTCGGAAATATAATACCAACCAAACAATGGTACAAAGATCTAAAAAACGTAACGGTCTAAAAACACGAAAAAAAACAAAAAAATACCAAAAATTACTGAAAAGTAAAAAAAGTCATAAAAACACGAGCCCGACAGCTATACGAGTTAATCGGCAACAAGAAAGCGTGCTTGGTTTTGGATGACGAAACTTATGCCAAAGCCGACTTTACTACTCTTCCAGGTGCGCAGTTTTACAACTCGTTTAAAGCTGAGATTCTTCCGCAATCAACAACATCGATTGGGGTGGGAAAATTCGGGTCAAAATATCTCGTTTTGCAGGTCATTTGCCGATGTGGACACAGAAGCTCATTGTTTGTTACAACGGGAACAATTAACGGAGAAGTGTACATTAACGAGTGCTTAAAAAAACGGCTGATTCCTTTCTTAAACAAACACGATGGTTCAACATTATTTTGGCCAGATTTAGCTTCAGCTCACTATGCTCAAGCGACTTTGTCCCAAAAGACATGAATGCACTCAATGTTCCACAGTGCCGTCCCATTGAAAGGCATTGGGCTTTGGTCAAAGCTAAATTGAGGAAAAGTGAGCAGTGTGCAAAGGACGTAAAAGATTTTAGTGCTAAATGGAAAAGAGTGTCCAAAAAGATCACGGATTTAACTGTCACCAACCTTATGAAGGACATTCTAAAGAAGTTGAGGAAAGAATGGAAAACCAAATAATTTTTTTTATTTTTTGTAATTGTGAATGAATTTAATAAAAACTGAGTTTTAAAGCAAATAAAAAAAATTTACATGAATTATAAAAATAGTTTTTTTTTTTACTTTGAAGTTTCCAAATTTTATTCGTTTCAGTCCTTATATTAAATTTTTCCCACAATTCATCCAATTTTTTCACCCGAATTTGGAGATCTTCTATAGTCAAAGTTTGCGTAAACTTTTCTGTGAAGATAGTTAACCTAGTAAGCGAACTCTTGAGATTACCACGCGTCGCACGTAAAACGCTTCTTTACAGACATGTTACAATGAATTGAAAGAATATAGGGAATAAAAGATTCAGATGGAAATGTATAGAAGTACAGAAACCCATATGTTAATTTGATTCACTTCAGAGTCTTTTATCTGTCCAATAGTTCATTTTGCATAATTTCTCACAATAAGTATGCATAACTTAATTCGTGCGGTTTTTTTTCAAAATTTGAACATTTATTTAAGAAAAACGTGTACTATAGTATTATTCAAAGTATTGCCCATCTTGGAAAATTATTGCCTCGTGTCTGGTCGCATATTCCGGGCGTTTTTCGGCCACTGCTCTCTTCAATTGTGTTCGGTAGCGTTGTCCATTGATGGTTTCACCCGGTTTTAGCAGCTCATAATACAGCACACCCATCTGATCGCACCAAATACAGAGCATTACCTTCGCGCCATGGATATTCGGCTTTGCCGTTGATTTGGCTGGTTGGTCGGGTTTCACATATAATTTTTTGCACTTGGGGTTGTCGTAATGGATCCATTTTTCATCACTAGTAACAATCCAAGTCAAAATCACCACTTTTAAATCGTGCAAACCACTTTTGGCACCTTCGCTTAGCTAGCGCATGTTCACCATAAGCTTCCACCAAAATACGATGACTTTCGGCAGCAGTTTTCTTCATATTAAAGTAATGAAGAAGAACTCCCGCAAAAACACTTTTTCAGGCACAAAGTTCGACATATTTGAGTGAAAAAAAATTATTGTTGTTTACGCTTCAAATGAATGACATATACTGAAATGACGTACAATGACAGTAGCTTTCCAACGCATGTTCCAATAAAATAATAACAATGGAATAATACAAGTTACGCCATCTCTTAGCAAACCGCACGAATTAAGTTATAAAGCCAATACTTAAGTTCCGAAGGGACCACTGTAAGCAATAAAAAAACAAAGATCGGTTTTTTTAAAATCCCAGAGTGGCCTAACCCCTTAATTAAACTGTTATATAGTTAATCCCTTCTGTTTCTCCACATCTTATTTGCAAAATCTGCTAACACTTTTCAGTTTTCCATATCCCATCGGGATTTTTAATTAAGCGAGTGATTTCGTTATGGTTTTCAGGTACTTTATCGCTAAACCTGCTCAAACTACTTGACGGTTTGCTAATCATGATACTCATAGATTCATTCGTGGAAACATGTGCTGATTTTGATGCCGTTTTGTTGGTGTGATATGCCATCTACATATGTCTAATAATAATAAATATTAGTGATCATTCTTAAACAAAAGTTAGTGGTGAATGACACTTTAAAAATTGGTTTTCAAATTAGAATATAATGTGGGGTGATAATCAGTAACATTTTGATTTACAATTTTATAAATTTTAATAAAAGAAGATGAAAGAGATTTAAAAAGCAAATATAAACATAACAATTCATAAGTAAACTAACATTGATTCAAGATGTAAATATGATTGTGTTGCTGATGAAAAGGAAGATGTTAAAAAAATGATTCAATATTTTCATAGTTCAGGGTGAATAGCCAGTTTTTAACATTTTTAGTGAAATTTGGATATCGAAAAGTTTCTCTTATAAACAGAGGTAATCTATTAAATATAAATGGAGCCATATATGTGTAAAAATGCGAGAAATGTGTTCTATGTGCAAAGGGTACATTTACTATGAACATATTGTTTACACGTAGATTGTACATTTGTATATTTCTACTTGGAATATTACCGCTTTGCTTGAAGAACTCTCTTAAAACTTTAAATACATATAAATGTCTGATTGGTAGAATCCGCAATATTTTGAATAAAGGCCAACTACTACCTAATCGATTTTTATTTGAAATACCGTATTGGCATACGAACCCCCCCAACTAGTTATACCGTATTGCAACTTTGATTGTGCAAGACCATAGTAAATCATTAACAAAACTTTTTGAGAACAAAAGGGTTTTAATAGGTACATTTTACGTGTGACCTTCAGCATATAAGTTTTAAGCATTTTAATATAGCCCTTCCAGTTTAAGTTAAAATCGATTATTACACCTAAGTACTTAAAATTTTGAACTGATTCAATCTTGAAGCAGTTTTCTGTGCAGGGTAAATCAGCAGAAAAATTACTATTTCCACATTGATGTATGGGTAAGGAAAACTGCCTACAATCATGAGCATGGAACCATAAATTAAAATCATATAAGCTGTTACCAGATACCTTAAAACAAACTAGTTTTGTTTTATCGCTTATAATTAATTTATGGTAGGTAAACCACAACCGTAACGCTTCTAGATCTTCATTTATCGACACAATACTTTCGAAAATGGTTCCATATCCATATGTAAAAACTATGTCGTCCGCAAAAGCTGTTGGAGTGCCATTTAACTTGAGTTTGAAAATAGAATTAATATAAATTAAGAAAAACAATGGTCCAAGTACAGAACCCTGAGGAACACCGTTCTTTAATAACTTGGATGCACTCGAGACCCCATTTATAGTAACTTTTTGTGTTCTTTTTATTAGGTAAGAACGAAGCCAATTAGACATATTTCCACGAAAACCAATATTGAAAAGTTTGCTTAGCAAGAGATCGTGGTTCACCAGATCGAAAGCTTTTGTCATATCAATAAAAAGACCAATTGTTGATCTGTTATTATTTAAACTTCCATGTAACTGACTACAAACCCTTAAGATGGCGTCCTCAGTAGACAAGCTTTGTCTGAAACCAAACCGATTCTCACTAAAGTAGTTAGACTTGTCCAAAAAACAGACAATTCGAACTTTTATCAATTTTTCAAAAATTTTGGAAAATGTTGAAAGAAGTGATATTGGTCTGTAATTAGAAATAATATGTCTATTTCCTTTTTTAAAAAGAGGTATGACTTCGGCACTTTTAAGATGGTCAGGAAAGCAACCCATTTCAATACTTTTGTTAAATAAAAAGGACAGAACATCAACGACATACCAGGCGACATTTTTTAATAACTTACTTGAAACACCATCATTTGTGCGAGAGGTTTTATTTTTGAGGCACAAGACAGATTTATAAACTTCAACTGGTGTAATCGGATTATAAACAAAACTATTACATTGAACATCATTCATAAAAGAGACATCTGACGAAGAGGAACAGTTGAAGGATATACAAGGATCGAAACTTGGTTTTAACTTCTCAGGAACTTCAGTAATATTCCCAAGATCTGGCTCCATAATTCCCCTCACTTCAATGCTATCAATCTTAACGCCGCCTTTAACCTTTCCTAAAATGTTATCTACTACTCTCCACTCTGCGCGTACATTACCTTTAGCTCTCGTAAACATATCACCATAAAAGTTGTAGCGAGCGTCCTCGATTTCTTTATTTACAAACTTACAAAAATTTACATAATGTCTCTTAAGTCTTGAGTTACTCGTACTTTGATGTTTTTTACATTTTGAATGTAATTTTCTCTTTTTCCTTATCTTATTAAGAAGTCTATTAGTCATCCAAGGTTTTAAATATTTCTTTTTACCTGCACGATTTTTTACGAAAGTACTCGATTTGATATGCTTTTGAATAGTTTCAATAAATAAATCGAAAGCAATGGAAGGATTATCTTCACAGTAAACTGATTCCCAACATTCAAAAGTTAAAAGTTCTTTTAATTTATTGAAATCCACAGAATATTTTACTGTTTCAGAAGCTGATTCAATATTTTTAGAACTATTGCAAAACGAAATATAATTTAATGTTATCATATTATGATCTGTCGGCTTCAAGTCATATACTTTGCCGCTAAAATGTTTTTTATTATTTTTGATCAATGCAACTCTTAGAAGAATCTGTCAAGCGGGTAGGTTCATTTATCAAACTCTTGAGACCATTCGAAGCCATAGTCAACAAGTAATTTTCCGTATCAACGTTAGATTCATTAAGAATATCAATATTGATATCTCCTAAAATAATTAAATTTTTAGACGAAGTTGAGCTGAGAATGTTGCTGAGATCATCAATAAACGCGCTCTTAGCAAAACCGTGTAATCGGTAAATACATAAGAAAGTATAATCAGTATCTTCCAACGTAAGCGATAACTTTAGTACGTCAGCACTTGATAAATTAATGCACGAACAATCACACATTAATCCATTTCTTACATAAACGGCAACACCTCCAGCAGAATAAGACTCATTACAATTTGAGAATAAAGTGTAACCTTCTATTTTATAGGAATCTACTTCATTTTCGTAAATCCAAATTTCACTCAAGACAACAACAACAGGCAAATTCGACATAGACTCAAGATGAGCTAAGAAAATCGAAAACTTTCGATTCAACTATGTTTGCTGCTAGATGTACAATGTACATTTCTGACCGGGTTGACCGGGTTCTCTATTTGGCTAGTCAGAAGGGAAAATACCAGTGCTAATAGCGGTCATTATCTTAAATAGATACGAGGGGCGTTCAAACTATTCTCTTACCATTTATCTCCTTTCTTGACTTTTACCAAAGTTTTGTCTTTTCTACCATCAAAGTATAGACATTGGTTGATTGCGGCTCAAGTCTTGTAAAGCAGACCTTTTCCATGCTCTTTCCCGTCAAACCTTCGAACGATCTATCACACTATTTTGGTCACTTGGTGTGATAACGCCATCGTCTTTCAGGACAGCAGAAGCTATAATAGCGGCAGACCTATCAGAAACTCCAGTACGATCGCAGGCAATAGCTAAAGATGGGAGGTTTATACGTATCTGTTTAGGAGGCGGCTCAGCAACATCTTGTGTTGGTTCTTGACCAGGGGAAGGCGCCATTAATGGTAAATTATCAGAAAAGCTGCTGCTAGTTCTGCTGCTGCTGCTAGTAATTGTTTCGTCAACTTGTGAACGAGAAAAGGAAGGTTTTTCATAATTTTGTAGCTGTTTCAAACGAGATGACTCCATTTCTTTTCGTTCTTGTTTTTTCTGGACTTTTCCGTTGTGGTTACATCAATGCCTTCGACACTCATTTTTCTCGTAGTCCTTTGATCCATTAATAAATTAATTTCCTCTTTCGGTATACGACTGCTTTTTTCGCACGTACAATCGAGAACATTTACACATTTGCAGCTACTGATGTCGAATAATTTTTGGGAATATTCCCTGAATTTGTTAATTTTCTCTTCATAGTTTTTACTACCTTGACGTATTTTTCGTGGTAAGCTCTAATAATTTGCAATACTCTTTTTAAACTGACTGTTGGAATCGAGGATTTTTGCCATATTTCTAAAACCGGAGTCGCAACTCTTTCTGAGATTTCTTAACAGTCGGTTCTTTGGGTGAATTTTCTGGCTTTATCTCATGCTTTAGCAAAAGATAGTATTTCATAACATCAAAGTAAATCGGTAATTGAGAAGAGGGTAATGTTTCGGGCGTGCTAAACACGGGACATTTTGTCATTTGACGAGTCGTAACTTGAGTCATTTTTACTATAAACAACAAAAATGGAACCTAATAAAATTCATAAACATCTTTACTACAAACACAATTGAATGAATAACAATATAATGACTAATTTTACTTACCAAATGTTTCAAAATGATGTTGTCAAGTTACACGGTCACTATCAATAAAACGAACACTAGTTTCCCCAGAGAAAGCTTCCTTGTCACTTTAGGCTTACTCAACAGCTGTGACATTTGACACTTATTAATGATTGGGTGCGTTTAGAAACAAAGGCAAAACAATTTCTACGATTTTTTATAAAGTTTAGCATTTGGTTTTGCAGTATCCAACATCGACAAGATTCTCATTTTTTTTTTCAAAACTTTGTCCCAACGGGGGCACCTCTAAATATAAACCTAGACAAAAAATATTTTAAGTTTTTGCTTATTGTGCAAAAAGCAAAAATGATTCCACTCTACGCTAATGTATATACCTTACCTAGGTTGAAAGACTTGATTTTTCTGTATAATTAGCGAGCAAGGGGTTTTCAAAGATATTTTAATATTTGAACGGAACGCGGGCAAAAAGTGGACTTAGACCGGACCTAGATCCATTGATTTCAGATTTCTTGATAATTTTTTCAAGGTTGGTGATTTTTATGTAGACAGCTGCATTAATTACTGTGAGGTATTTCTCAATCCCTGTGAATATCTTCCAATAATGGTGTCCCAAAGTTATATTTGTGAGTATAAAGGTACGAGTATATCTCCTAATGATATTGATCAGGTTCTTAGACTTTGGGCCATAGTCATAAGTCTATAAGACTCACAGTTGCCGAGGTGAATTTACCTATTACTGGCTATTGAGAGCGCTTGAGAATATTTCCTTTGTTTGGCATAGGACATAAGTGATTGGACTTAAGCTGTCCGCTACTTAATTTTAGATATCTTAGTTTGCGCAATTCATCATTCATCCTCCTTAATTTAGTTTGATATTAAAGGAACGTGTTTCGCATGTATTTTCGATAAGATCTTAAATGCATTTACATAATTTTGTCTCCTCTATTCCACTTCGATCAATGACTTCCTGAATGCCAAGGTTCCCAGCTTTGCTGCAATTAGATCTTTCATACCATGAAAAGTCGTCGATTTGATGCAACCAAAATATCGAATCATTTAATACACTCAGCATCTCAAAATGGTTTTACCTTCATAGTCATCCATCACACGGAGTTGTTAGCCTGAGCAGACTTGATAGCCAGACAGATGCAAGCTAGAATCCAAGCTCTTCCAGTTTGATATATGGACATGATTAGTAGGCAGTATCTGACGTGAAATTCCTCGAGCTCTGATTTCTTTCATAGTGTTACGATTTATACTTTGGCTTCCTTTAAGACCCAGTTGTGATTCTAGCTTCTCGGGAACTTGTCACCAAATGACGGCACCTTGGATTTGTATTGCAAATAGTATAGTGTTACTTTTTGTTGCAACATGGCTTCTTAAATAGTTAAATAGTAAATAGTTAATTGAATTTGTGGATTTTCACATCGCCTTCTCATCCAGATTGAATTCAATTCATCCATGTTTATGGAGAGTTTTTTAAATGCCTTTATGTTGCAACAACTTGAGAGGTGTTGTTTCAGGTTGTTGTCCGATACACAAAGTGTGATTAAAATTCTACTGATATCGAGTAACTTATTGTGATGGACATCTTCCTTTCCTCATTTTCAAAATAAATTAGTTAATTTGGCACAACAAATACCAAAAAGTCTGCAAACACTTGCTCGGCTTCATTTCTAGTAATATACATAGTGATTTGACGTTGTCAAGTTTTGGAAATATTATAATACAGGTTTAAACCTTAAACATTAATCGGCTTTAAGTCTTCTGAAAATTGTTCACTTGCTTAACTTCACTCCACTGGGTGTAGCTTTAACTTTCAGCAAATCCGGGTATTAAAATAAACTAAAACGAAAATCTCTACCTTACTCGTATATCCTGTTTCATGGTGAAAGCAAAGCCGCTCACCACTAAAACTGACACCATCCAAAACTCCGACGACAATAAAATCCTTTTCCTCTTTCTCTTGTATCCATTCCCTAAGTCATATGCATTTATGACTTATTATAACCACTTCACATGTGTTTAGCTATGAGCTCAGGTAGGACTACACGTATCTGTGGAATTACAAATTATAAATGCATAAAAGCGCGCATTTGTATGCACACTCCATGGAGGACAATTGAGTTGGTGGCACAGAAGGGGTAACCACCTGACACAGACAATAACAAAAGTCTGTTAACTTTCAGCCAAAAACTAGAAACCTTTTAATTTATAAACACCGTCATCGTCGTTGTCGTCGGGGATAGCGACGACGATGGCGAAGGTGGAGGCGAAAACTTTAATCAACTTCCGTCGTTTTATTGCCATCAGAATTGAATGGAGAACAAAGGCTCTGAAGCTTTGCATATACCTAGGTACTTCACATGGTCTCTATCGTTAGCTGACTTAATTTCTTACTATGAAGGGTTAATAAAAGAAAGTGGATTTAGTGCATGATGATTGTTTTGCTAAGGTAAGAGGAAAAGTGTCCCTGCTGGCCTTCTTGTTAGAATTCAAGTTGAATCCAGTTTATCTAGATCTAAATTCTTTTCATTTTTCTTAGTAACAGTGCACGATATGAGAGGATTTAAGCAAATTAATTACCAATAGACATGATGTCTACAAGGACAACATGATTTTGTGAGAGACTTTTCTCGTATCTTTCCACGACGAATACATGAGGATGAAAATGTTTAATTTGAAGCTAGTTGTCAATTGAAATGCCGCTGTGGATGTCCTGGATTTGTACGAAGAGAGAAAATAAAGATTTCAATATCAAGTATTCTATATTCGAGATAATACCAGTCCCCCTATAGTTCCGCCACAGATCATTTTCTACAAACCCTTCATTGTTTAAAAGAACTCTATCCATAAACGACTTTCTACATTAAACAAAGTGATAAGTGAACTTTAAAAAACACCTTTTTGCCACTACACTGCTCTTGAATAAAATAACACTTGAGCTGTCACCCCAAGAAACAAACCGCAGAGGCGTTTCCGCTCAGATGCACACCGAAGCCGCGCTTGTAACACCATGTCGCTGTTGAAAAAAAAAAAAAAAAAAAACTAGAAAACCACTTTGTCGGCCTAAAGTCATGATCTGGGTACTCCACAGGACAAAATTCCGCTGAAAAGATAACAATAAGCGAGGCATGACAGGGAGGCCTTAAGTAAACGAAACAAGGGAATAAACATCCACATGATCCCGACCTACTCATACTCATATGGGTGATTCCTCACTTTCTACACCTCGCTGCTACGAACGGAATCTAAATTGCAGGTGAAGCTTGTTGCTGGAGTGAGATTTGCCTTTTTTTTTGGAGTTTACCTTGCACCTGAGATTATTATTATTTAGAGTAAAAGCCGCCAACACATTGTCTACTGGAACTACGGGGTGTTGCATATATACATACATACGGCGATGTGAAGTACAAGGGATGACGTGAATGAGTTTTACACACCTTTTGTGAGTTTTTAATTTTCCTGTTTTACTTCCGGTTTTCCGGATTCTGAACGCAACTTGATTGCTGCACACTGCTATACGGGTTACGTGATATACCATATTCCGTACGCTACGATAAATGAAAACATAATGCTACCACGACAGCATCAACCTCTCACTAACACGTTGGTTTTCACTTTAATTTTGTGAGCTTTGTAGTCATAGTCGTTATATTTTTCACGATTCAAATAAAAAACAAAAGTCTAACATTACAATCAATTCATACGGTCACGTGGATTTGAATAATGGAGCGATGAATACGAGTGAAGAGACTATAGTGCTGGAATTTGCCCCCAACAAAAGGGAGTCAGTCGGTGAAATGGCACTTTGAATTGAAGAGATACACACACTCTTTGGAAAGCAATTTCAAAGATTTTTTTAAGAATTAAAAATAATGATGCTACCGTAGAAGTGAAGAAAAGCATTTTTAGAAAACAGCAGAAAGAATAGGTTTTCAGTCGCTGAATATTCTTAGAAAATTTGAATTATGGCATGAAAACGTTTTATTTGCAAACATATTCTTTTCATAAGCCAACTTCAGTTAAGTTTCGCTGAACAGGTATTGTAAGTTTCATCATACTGCCACTATTTACAGGTGTATGATCAGGTGAATCTGATGGGGTTGGCTGAATTTGCGGACCTTATACGTATGGTAAAACGTTTGCTGGTTCCAAACTTTTGTCCGTCATTGTGCTGACGTTCCAACTTGTGGTACGTAATTTATTTCTTGAGAGCATCATATTGCTTGCTCTAGGCAGCAGTCGATGTATAGTACGAATATTTCTCTTTCCTCCAGAATCACAAATCCGCCGTGCAGAGGAAATGAGCGGGGGTATTTTCTTTAACGTTCATTTGTTGATACCATACTTTCGTCTTACTCTCCTTTACTCTGTGTGGTGCTGGTATGCGTGAAAGTATACGAGCATATCCAAATTTTCTTTTGCCGGTAATCTGCAGACGTGGGAACCCGATCACGCACACAGACTTAAGGTAGTCTAATTGGATCTTAATGCTTCATATGTCATGCTTATTCATTAGTAAACTTCTTCGCCTTGATTTTTAAGACAGGCTGAGAGGCTGCATAGTGACTCTATATTTTTGGCGTCGGCTTTATGTTTTGCTCAGTTTCTAGTCGAATTTTCATTGAAATATTATCACTGAAGGCCAGGCGGGGTTCCATATAATTTACGATATTGCTGCTGCCTTCGCTTCATGTAGCTAAAGTCCTTCGACTATTAACTAGGCTTTCATTTAGAGATGAAAAAATTAAAAACAGCTCTGCGTTTGTTTCAGATATCAAATATGTACAATAATTCTAACCGCCAGCAAGGCCATCAATATGGTCGATGGACTCACTGCTGCAAATGTCATTATCTGCGTCGCAACTTCCAAAAAACTTGATGCCATGTGGAGCTATCTGAGACTTAATAATATTTTTCTATTCTCTCATAAGCACTAATACATAGTACTGCAAAATTAAATCATCTTCATGAAGCAGTTGCTAGGTTTTAACATATACGAGTACGAGTATGAAATGAATACCGTCTGCACGCAGTTTTTCTAAGTCAAAAACACCGACTGGGAATCGATTGACTGTACATATTAGGAAAAGTAACCTCCTTGGGAATTAAAAAGTTTTCTTTTTTTAAATGTTTTTTTTATATTATTCAATATTGTCCCCTTTCAGTCTGATACACTTATTCCAACTTCTTGATCCCGTCCGAAATTTAATTTTCCGGAAGGTCTGCAAAATACTCCTCCGTGGCGTCGATTATTTCGCGTGAGCTGAATTTTTTACTGATGAGCCATCTTTTGAGGTTTGGGAAGAGATAATAGTCCGAGAGATCCAAATCCAATTACTAATCGACGCCAAAAGTCCGCCCAATCCCGCATCAGCAAGTCCAAACACTCTTTCGAAGTACTCTCGCGTTCGTGTTTTTGGTCAGGAGTGAGCATTCGCGGCACCCAGCGGCAGGATAACTTTTTCATATGCAGAATATTGCCCAAAATATGGCGTGTGCGCTTAGTACTAATCTTTGTGGTATCTGCTAGCTCGCCCACCTTCACTTTCCGGTCAGCCAACACAAGTTCATGTATTTTTTTGACATTGTACTCTGTAACCGCATCGGAGGGCTTGCCGCTGCAGACTTAACCGGTGGTGTAGTTGCGGCCACCATGAAACTCTCGAAACCAATATTTGACGGTGTAATCTGACGGAGCATTAGCCCCATATTATTTATCCAACTTTTCTTTTGTTTCCTTCGCCGTTTTGATTCTCAAAAAATAATGTTTTATGAGAGAACGAAAATAGTTTTTGTGCATACTCAATATGATGCCAAACACGTCAACAACAATCAGCTGTCAAAAAAAAACTAAAGACAGTATCGCACTGAAATTTGGCATGTCTGCCTAAATATGAACGGACTTCAAGGCACCATAACCGTTTTTGCAGTAGCAGCGCATTCTGGAGGTCAAGAATGTCACTTTTTACTCCATCTAGTATTAGCGTAAGCAACAACATCCGGAACCATTGCAAAACAGGCGTATTTCGCTTGGGACATGAAGATTATCATGTTATTACGGGCGATCTCAATATACACAATTCTGGGTGGCGTCGACATTCTGGACAGACAATACCCGAAGGACGGTGTGTTGAGATATTCGCTACGGAAAACAACTTAATGCAGCTTGTAAATGAGCCCACGCGAATATCAGACGTTGTTAGTCATACCGCCAACACCCTGGATTTGTTTTTAACTTCTCGCCCTGATAAGTACTCCATTGATGTGCTCTCCCCTGCAGGCTCGTCGGACCATTGTGTCATATCATTTAATTTCTCGTACACTGACCACACAGTTAGAGAAAAGATTCCTAAAAAAACCGTATGGCAATACGAGAAAGCCAACTGGAGCAGTCTTAACAGTTTCTTTAGGAATTTTAACTGGTCGTTACGTTTCCTCGATAACGACGTGGTTGCCGCTGCTGATATGATCACAGACACCGTTCTCTTTAGAATGAGAAACTTCATCCCTCATTGGATGAAGAGTATCAAACCAAAAGAAAAGGCATAGTACGACTCGAGCTGTAAAGAGGCTGTCAGGGTTAGAGAAATGTTTTTTCGGTCTTATAAGACCAATCCGACAGAGGAAACTCATTGCACTTACGTCCCTTCTTTCCAAGGTCATGGAAACGCTGATAAACCGTCAGCTCATGAAATATCTCGAAACACGAAAACTTCTCAATGACCGGCAATATAGTTTTCGTAGCAACAAGTCCACTGGTGATTTGATGGCATGTCTCACCGAAAAGTGGAACCAAAGCGTACATCCATCTGGCGAAAGCAAGATAGTTGCACTTGATATTTCTAAGACATTTGACAGAATTTGGCATCAGGCTCTTTTGTCGAAAATGCGTGCTCTTGGGATCGATGACTCTCTTCTTCAATGGATTAGAAATTACCTTTCGGAACGTTCAATTCAAGTTGTCTTAGATGGTTTCAGGTCTGATATTCACAAAATAAATACTGGTGTACCGCAGGGCTCCGTTCTGTCTCGGATACTCTTTTTAATTTTCATCAACGATCTCTTGTCTGCTACTTCTAATCCAATATACATCTTTGCTGATGATAGTACTCCCTGCTTATCATATTCGTTCCCGGACTCATGTCCCTGCTCTTCGTCTGTAGAACGGCGTATATTAAGCTCATTTAATTCCGATATTAGCAGCATAACCAATTGGGGAAATATCAACAGAGTGAAATTGAATGCTTCCAAAATACAATGTTGACTGCTGTCGTTAAAGCGAAATTTAAGTACCGAGCCATTATCCACAAATGGCACTTACATCGTCGAAACCGAAAAACTTTCCATTCTCGGTATATGTGAAAATGACAATTTACGTTGGAATGACCACATATTCAATGTCGCCAAAAATGCTGCGAAATGTCTAGACTTTCTCAAACGATGTAAGAAATACTTTTCCTCTTCCGAACTGGCCTCAATATATAAGGCATTCATCCGTACATCGTTACATATCCTTCTTTCCTCCCTAAATTTTCGTCGCCCGCGCTGTGCGCAAATATTTTAAGGGTACCTTAGCCCCTTGAGTCCGCGCTAGCTTATAAAAAAAAAACAAAAAATCATGTATTTCAAGACAGATAAAATAAATATTCTACTTTTTTTAGGCCTAAAACATAATGCGCTTAACAGACATAACTGCCACTGGTACCAATTTTAGCGTAGTTATAATTTGTAAGATCTTAATGCAGCTGGATAGAGCTCCTCTCTACTGGTGAGAGGGCATTCACGTATTCAAAAATGTATCATAAATCAATTTGATAACAAACATGTTCAGTCTTAGTCGGCTAGTCGCCATACTATTGGCATAGTTATGAAAAACTTGCTTTCGGCCAAGTGGTCTCTTAAAATAATTATTATGGCATCACAGCCAAAGCAACTGGTTCAGTGGGGTGGGGGAACGTTTACTTTCAGATCCACCTTACACCAAAAAAAAGGGAAAAAATTAAACAACTTTTAAACACTGTTTGGAAATGGCCGATTTATCCAAACCTATCTTGAAGACACTAACATACCTCTCACAGCAGTTAGCGTACTTCTACTCAAGAAAACAGTAGATGCCATTAGTAAACAATGTGAAAAAATAACTTTTTTGAGAGATAGCTCCGTTTTGATTTTGACTAAAGACTAATAAATTGGCGACCGATTTATTCGATCCAGGAATTTAGATCAAATCAGTCTGGTTAGCGTAAAACTTTATCCTAGTCTTAACATCTCTAAAGGTGTAGTCTACCCCCATACTTCATCAACGTTAGCGAATCCGAAGTAATCTCAAGAAGAGCTCAAATCGCAAGGAGTCGTCGATGTTTATAAATTTACAAAAGTTCATGACGGGCTTCTTCTCTTCTTCTTCTTCTCTTGTTTGATTGTTTCGCCGTCCCGGATTCAATTGAAAACGGATAGTATCAAACAAAGATGACTGAGTACGCCCCAAATCGTCTGCGCTGTCCACAATGCCAGCTGCAAACGACAAACGACCATCCATATGCGATAACTGCATTCCTCCACCACACGCCCCACTTGAATGCAAACGAACACTATGCGCTAATTGCCATGGACCTTACTTTGCTTCCTCTATTTCTTGCCCCATGAATACCCAAAGCAAAGAAACACTCATAATTGAAACAAAAAAATCAAACGTTAGCCGAATCTAAACGCATCTAAGAGGAATGAAACCCCACACTAATCATTACCAATTCTGATCTATGTACTAGATCAAAGTAACCTCCTTGACTGCCAGAATGCCCTGCTACTGCAAAAACGGTTATGGTGCCTTGAAGTCCGTTCATATTTAGGCAGACATGCCAAATTTCAGTGCGATACTGTCTTTAGTTTTTTTTGACAGCTGATTGTTGTTGACGTGTTTGGCGTCATGTTGAGTATGCACAAAAACGATTTTCGGTCTCTCATAAAACATAATTTTTTGAGAGGCAAAACGGCGAAGGAAACAAAAGAAGAGTTGGATAAATATTATGGGGCTAATGCTCTCAGATTACACCGTCAAATATTGGTTTCGAGAGTTTCGTGGTGGCCGAAACTCCACTACCGATCAAGTCCGCAGTGGCAGGCCCTCCGATGCGGTTACAGAGGACAATGTCAAAAAAATACATGAAATGGTGTTGGCTGACCGGAAAGTGAAGGTGCGCGAGCTAGCAAATACCACAAAGATTAGTACTGAGCGCACACGCCATATTTTGGGGCAATATTCTGCATATGAAAAAATTATCCCGCCGCTGGGTGCCGCGAATGACCAAAAACACGAACACGAGAGAACTTAGAAAGAGTGTTTGGACTTGCTGATGTGGAATCGGGCGGACTCTTGGCGTCGATTGGTAACTGGATTTGGGTCCCTCGGACTATTATCTCTTCCCAAACCTCAAAAGATGGCTCATCAATAAAAAATTCAGCTCACGCGAGGAAATCATCGACGCCACGGAGGATTATTTGGCAGACCTTCCGGAAAATTACTTTTCGGACGAGATCAAGAAGTTGGAAAATCGCTGGAATAAGCGTATCAAACTAAAAGAGGACTATATTGAATAATATGAAAAAAAAACATTTAAAAAAAAAATTTTTTTAATTCCCGAGGAGGTTACTTTTCACTCCATCTATTGTGTATATAACTTAATTCGTGCGTTTTTTTTCCAAAATTTGAACGTTTATTTAATATCATGTCATAATAGTATTATTCAAAGTATTGCCTATCTGAAGCTATGACTCTTTCCCATCTTTCTGGCAATTTGTGGAACCCATCCCAAAAGAACTGCGCCGGCTTGGCAGCCAAGAATGAATCAAGCCAATTTTTGATATTCTGCTCTGATGTGAACAGTATTTCAGTGAGGGCGTTCTGCATCGACCGGAACAAATGGTAGTGAGAAGGAGCAAGGTCTGGGCTATAAGGCAGCTGGGGTAAGACTTCCCATCCACTGTTTGCCAAATAGTTCTTAACCGGGGCCGAGCGTTGTCATGATGGAAAATTATTGCCTCGTGTCTGGTCGCATATTCCGGGCGTTTTTTGGCCACTGTTCTCTTCAAACGGATTAATTGTGTTCGGTAGCGTTGTCCATTGATGGTTTCACCCGGTTTTAGCAGCTCATAATACAGCACACCCATCTGATCAGACCAAATACAGAGCATTACCTTCGCGCCATGGATATTCGGCTTTGCCGTTGATTTGGCTGGTTGGCCGGGTTTCACAAAAAATCAGCGCTTGGGGTTGTCGTAATGGATCCATTTTTCTTCACCAGTAACAATCCGATGCAAAAATGACTTCCTTTTGTGGCGTTCCAGCAGAATTTCGGACATGCAAAACCGCCTTTCGACGTCTCTCGGCTTGAGTTCATGTGGAACCCAATTTCCTTGCTTTTGAATATATCCAGCTGCTTTTAAACGTTTTGAAATGGCTGCTTGAGTGACACCCAAAGATTCTGCGAGCTCTTCTTGGGTTTGGCAACAATCTTCATAGAGTAATGCTTCCAGTTCTTCATCTTCAAACTTTTTTGGCTGTCCAGGACGTTCGTCGTCTTCCAAGCCAAAATCACCACTTTTAAATCGTGCAAACCACTTTTGGCACATTCGCTCAGCTAGCGCATGTTCAGGATAAAGTTCTACCAAAATACGATGACTTTCGGCAGCAGTTTTCTTCATATTAAAGTAATGAAGAAGAACTCCCTGCAAAAACACTTTTTCAGGCACAAAGTTCTACATATTTGGATGAAAAAAAATTATTGTTGTTTACGCTTCAAATGAATGACATATACTGAAATGACGTACAATGACAGTAGCTTTCCAACGCATGTTCCAATAAAATAATAACAATGGAATAATACAAGTTACGCCGTCTCTTAGAAAACCGCGCGAATTATGTTATAGACCCAATAGTATATTCCACTAAAGCAAAACTAATTAATTATCCAAAAACGCTGCATGCAGAAAAACTCTCATTACAGCAAATTAATACAAAAAACACAATTCAGTCAACTACACTTATAGAAGAAATGAACATTGATATCTCCGATTATTTCCATCCACGTCTCGTTCTTCTAATACAACAAAAGGAATTATCACAGCTATAGCAGCAAAACCCACAACGCAGCCACAAGGAGAGCAACCAGTTCTTTTGGCAGCTTTGCAAATTCTCTTAAACAAAGAAACAAACATTTCCTCATGCAGTACAAATACTTCCTTTAATAACACACTTAAAAATTCCATCAACCTTCAAACTGATAACTTGTAATGTAAGTAACTCCAACAATAACACTGACATAGCTACTGGGATGCGATGTCGGTCAGATTCCTACAGCTTAGCTGGGAGTTTGGTAATTCAACAGCCGAGAATAGGAATCTAACCAAGTCGTAACCAAAATCTTACCAAAAATAATTCCTCTTGCCAAAGCAATAGCATACTCGTACAAACTGTAGTGTGGAAATAAAAATGCTTGTGCAGAACCTCAAAGTTTACTTAAATAACTATTAAGAGTTGCAGATATTAATTAAAGTATAAATCCACCCATCATCTCCTTTCGAGAAGCGTACATCCCTTATAAAAAAAATCCTTTTCTGTCATGTCAATAGCGATTATACTAAACTTCCATAAATCAAACATTTCAGCAAAAAGTGGCCTCGGACATCTAATATACGGTTCCATTCCTCATCTCAATAGACTCTCCAGTATTAGATATTGGTGTAGAACTTGAACTTAAGCAAAAGATCACCATTATTTCAATTTACGGTATATCCCCCCTGACTTACAATTATCCTCCACCTAAACGGAAAACCTCACCAACAATTTTAATTCTCCCCTATTATTGTATGTAAAAATACCGGGGATTGTAATTTCTGAGTCCCAAATGGATATTCCTACATATTGTCAGGGAGTCTCGTTTAGGTGCTCGTTGAAGACGGACGTGTTTCTCAGGTTCTCCGCAATATCCTACCCTTTATCTTTTTTTTCCCATTATTTCTTGTATTCTTATCTTTTTCAAAAATAAATACATATGAACAAAACGGCTATCTGTTAGAACTCAGAAGCGGGATACATGTATCTACATCAAGCCACATAATCTCTATACCTCAACAAGAAGAAAAAAAAAGGCAAAACGGTCGCAAGCAAACGGGCACGCGACACAAAGGCGCTCCTTGTTTACTTTGAAGCGAAACGGTCGCAAACACATAAGCAGGCGACATAAAGACGATTCAAGGAACACGATCGATCAGGATCACACAGGCAAACGACAATGCCAACGGAGTAGGGGAGGCAAAAATAAAAGAAACGAATTTTTTTTTTTTGTTATGGATAAGGGTAAGTCACGTACGCACACCAAGGATATACAAGAACAAAGGAAACGAGTAGTGTTGATCAGGCAGTCAAGGAGAATACATCATACTCAAATTAAATTCATTAAAAGTGGCACATAAATAAAGCTGCAAAAGTAGCAAAATTAATGGAAGTTTACGGATCAGATGAAATCAGCAATGACGAATTTGATGAAGAAGAAGTTCCAGATTTCCGAAGGAGGATAGACGACCTGCGGGATAAAGTTGCGAATTTGGCAAAGTCTGTGAGCGCGATAGCTGCAAATCTTGAGAGGCATGAAGCAGCGACATGGTTCAAAAGGAGCAAGAATCAGCAGCAGCGTCGACGACAGAACAGGCCGCCAACTCAACAGTCAATGAGGAAGAACTAACTACATCATCAGCTTCTTTGGTCTCCGTATCTTCAAGACAAACGACACCAACACGGAATGCAAACGGGAACATCGGGCAATGGCATCAATGCAATCGAATTCAGGATATAGTTGGAGTGCTTCCGGATTTCAACCCCCTTAAATAGAATATAACGTCAAATCAGTTCATCGATAAAGTAGAACAGATGCGGCAATTGTACTCTTGGAGCGAAGAAGCTGTATTACTTGCGGTGCAACACAAATTCGGGGGGGGGGGGGGGGGGGGGGCTAGCTAAAGAATGGGCCGATGCGCAGCCGGTTTTTCGCACGTGTTCACAATTCACGAAGGCTCTAGCAGCGAATTTTCCTTGCTTCGTTAATGTGGCTGAGGTGCATAGAGAATTGTCAAAACGTAGGCGTAGAACAAACGAATCTCTGAGGGAATACTACTACACAATGCTGAATATTGGACGTCGAGGTAAATTAGATGAACCTTCTTTAATTTCTTACATTGTCGATGGAATTAACAATATCTCAATTACACGCACGCTACTTGCCGTGAATCTCCAATCATGCAACGACTTGTTACGGTCGCTGGAGAATTTGTCAATTTCGCCAAGATGTATTGCAGAAACGAAAACAGCACCAGAAAATCAG
This sequence comes from Volucella zonaria, assembly GCA_963966105.1. NCBI lineage: Eukaryota > Metazoa > Arthropoda > Insecta > Diptera > Syrphidae > Volucella > Volucella zonaria. The sequence continues at coordinate 166,121,909 of OZ014532.1, forward strand.
GAGGTCCTGCACAACAACGGTCGCAAGGGCGTGAAATGTTTCAACTGCAACGAGTTTGGCCACATAGCTGCGAAATGCCCAAAACCTCAACGTAATGTTCGCTGCCAACAATGCTCGAAGCCGGGTCACGAAGCCAAAAATTGTCAGATGTCTATTAAGGCGAGCATCTCTAAGATCGAAGTTACATCGTCATCAGAAGAATTCGTGCCTCCAGTGATGTTAAAGGTTAAGTTAGAGGAAAAGGAGTTCTCAGCATTTGCAGATGCGGGCAGCGATGTCTCTCTCATTCAAGAATCTCAAGTTCCGGATATTAAACTTTCTTGCTGGATGAAAGCGCCTGATTGGTTTCGGAGGATCCGAAATTGAAGTTGCATGAAAAATCATGACACGCACCGTAATGGACAATCGTAACATATACGTCACACTGTACATTGTCCCGGACAGAATACTTCCTTATGAGATACTACTGGGACGTGACGTGCTCTGTAAAGATGTTCATTTTATAGTGGTCGAATCTGGGGTGCTACTACTTCATTTTTTTTTTTTAATTTACGCGCGCCTAAGGGGTTATGATACCCTTTTACTGTTGCCAGGGCAACAAAAAAGATAGGGTAGGATATTGCGGACCTGAGAAACATGTCCGTCTTCAACAACCACATAAACGAGACTCCCTGACAGCTCGGCCTCTCCTGATTCATCGTCGTTCCCCGACGATTCGTCCCCAGGTTCATCAGCTCCTTCTGGTCCCAATGAGCACCATGGCTTCATGTATAATGCTTTCGGGATTTTGGAACATCCGGCAAATCTTCGATGATATATCTATCATTGTTGAGCACTTTTGTCACTACATATGGTCCCTTGAATGGTGGATCTAATTTATGCGACATCCCGGTTGGTGATGACACATAGTCAACAACCACCAGATCACCCTCAGAGTATATTTTCGGCTTCTGAATTTTTGCGTCAAACCTCTGCTTCTATTTCTGCTTCTCCTTAGTCATGTTGTAGAGCGCCAGCTGCTTCTGATAATCCACATCGACAGCTTCCCCAGAATCATCTTGAATAGCCTGAATAATACGATTTGTTGTCACATCACGTGGATTATAGTTAAAGACCAATTAGTTCGGGCTGAACTTTGTTGTTGCGTTCATTTGTGAGTTTAGATTCCATTGTAGGGAAGGCAATGCTTCGTCCCAATCCTTATCGTTTTGAACCGAACATTTGAGAGACTCCAGCATTGTTTTGTTTACTCGTTCGGCTTGTCCGTTGGCTCTTGGACATCTCACCGCTGTTTTCACATGATGCCCCCCATAGTTCTTTGCAAAGTTCTCGAATTCTTTCGAGGTAAATGCAGTGCCCGGTCAGGGGTGATTTTCAGTGGAGTGCCATACACCATCATTAAATCGACTAAGACGTTGACAATCATTTCTTGAAATACCATCGGTGCATTGACTAGCCCAAACGGCATTACGTTGTGCTCGTACAATCCCTCATGCACCAAGAACGCGGTGAATTTCCTTGATTCTTCTTCTAAAGGGATCTTGTAATATCCCGACGTCATATCAAGAGTTGAGAAGTTGGTGTTTCCAGCAAGACGAGACAGTTGTTCCTCAACGATAGGCATCAAATATTGTTTTTTAACGGTCACAGCATCAAGCGCTCTATAGTCCACACACATCCTGCTTTCCCCATTTGATTTTTTTACTAGGAATACCGGAGCTGCATGAGGGATGAACTCGGACTTATGAGTTCTCTTGTAGATTCTGCAGTATCCCAGAAAGTTCAGAACGCTGTGAGAAAGGGACTTGGTAACGTTTCCTAATTATCGGATTTTCGGTCTTGACCTTGATGTTCATTTTCGTAGTGTTACATCTTCCCAGGCCAGACAAAATCTCTGATAAACTGCTTTTAAATTCATCGAGTAACTGACGTACCTGCCGTTGATGCTCAATACGCAATTCATTTCCTATTGTAAAATAATGGTCTTCAGTTGCATGAATATCGAAACCAAACACACCTGAGTTTCAAACCACTACATCACAACAATGCTTTCCTATCTCCTCCTTCTATCTTTCCGCCCGCCCTGGCCTGCCAACAGTAAAACCCCTTAGGCGCGCTTAAATTATAAAAAAAAAAAATAGTAATAATATCTAATGAGGCAGCAACATTAATGTAGACGAATAAATAAATATTTTTTTCAAAAAAAGTGCTTCTTACTCACGACCACTTAATCACAACTTCTCTAGACTATGCAAACTCTTAACACTACTTAAGTTAGGGAATAGTATATAAGTTATACACCACACTTTTATTTTTAATTAGCTGGTAGCTAGTGCTGAAAAATATAATTATTGTGTAATTAATTTACATTGAAATTTATAAAAAGTATTGTACATATTTAATTAAGAAAAACTTAATGTTCAGTTACTTTGCTCCCAATGTGCCTATAGAAAAACTATGGAAATGCTTCAGCTAGCATTTTACTTTTCTTCCTTTCAATGTAACAGGAAGAAGAGGACCATTTTTGAAATACTAAGATGCTTCCAAATGGCACAGTTATACACACTCGTATATGAGGTAGAGAGTAGAGACCGTTCACACAAAACGTCAACTTCTTGCCAAAAATTACAAAACTCCAAAAACCTGACTGTTTACAATTTTTGTTTAGTGTCTGGTAACACTACTACAAAACCACGTGCTGTTTACAACATTCTCTACAACCTCTTCACTGGAAGCATGCGTACTACAGTCTCCAGCACGTGGTCGGCAGAAAATTTCTGCAAAAAACAAACCTCGCCGGCTGAGCCGGAAAAACGCCACAACACGAAAAACCAAAACAACAAACTGCCTCCAAAAGAAAAGCTTTCTACCACGCACAAACCAACACATGCAGGGACTTTTCAAAAGATTTATGATAGAAGCTCATTTCCCCAAAAACTTTTCATCCATCCCCTCGTAGCAGCCGAACAAGCGAATCTGCACCGTCACTTGTACTACACGCCAGCAACTGAAGAAATTTTCGTTCGGCTTTTCTCGTGGAGCCAGTGATTGCAAAGACATCGAAGTGTACGGAGGTCGTTTGTGGAAAATTCCGTCGCGCAATTTCCCCCTCATCCGCAAAATTTCCCAGATAAATCTGTTGAAAATTTTCGAAAAAAAAAAGGATTCAAAGCAAAAAATCCGTTTTCGTTGCATCCAATCGCATAGAAAATTTAATTGTGCATTTAATTGCACATTGATTGATGAGCATCCATAGTGAGAAAAGCGATTTCCCTCTTTTACAATAATTGTGCGTTTTCGACGAATTTACGAAGACGATAGTGTGCTATGTGCGAGAAAATAGTGTTTTATGATTTATGGTGAATTGTTGTTTATTTATTTGTGTTTATTTCTTTGTTTAAAAATGTTCAAGTTTTTTGTTTATGAATTGTAAATGAAAAAAGAATTTCGAATCGTAAAATGAAATTTTGCAGTTTGCAATGGTGAATGAGGTTCTCGAGCTAAATTCCAGTTCTGATTTAATTTTTGAGTCTCAAGGTCTATTACCTGTGGCCCATTGCAGTGGTTCTACCAACAAAAGATATTTGAGGCCTGAGGACAACCATCTGGAACGAAATTTCATCAACTTAGACGAAGACGTTCACAGTTCACGAGAGAAACTAAGCTGGACATTTTTCGATCAAATCTCAACATTGGATAAGCATCTTCGTGACGAGGTATAGACTGCCAATTACAATATATTAATTGAAAACAAAACAAAATAAAATTATAAAATTATATTTTTGGTTCCATCTAAAAGAATTTCGTAGACTTTGTGAAGCGTTGTGCTTCGACAGATAGTGTTTATTCGAATTCTAATTCTAAGGCTAAATTCTGAAATATACGAGTATATCCTGGCAGTTGGGGGTTAATTACACTTCTAAATAAAATGCTCCAATTTTTTTTAAATCTGTTCATCAGACCTGTAATTTTATTCTAAAAATTGGAAAAAAAAACTTCTATGAATGTCTTCACATCAATTTAGGGCCACAATATTTCTTGTAATATTTTTAGTCAACTGATACTGTTTTTATAAGTGTTTACTTATTTAACTATTCGACGAGTTTTCGTTTATTTTCTTATAGCAACTTATAACTAAAATTAAAATTAATAGGAATAAAAGTTTGCTTTGAAGAACATTTAATTTTTATATTATTGCGATCCTTAATTTTTTTCTATGTGATAAAGATGTCATTAGTTACTAGACGTCGATTTTAAAAAGGAGAACTGTAATCACTGTTGTATACTTTTTACTTTGGAACTTTTTAGCTCCATCACTTTAAATCTGTCTGTAAAAGTGAAGAGCTGTAAATGCCTTTAGAATAACCCTGTGTATGAAAGTCTTATCCAAAAATAGACTTTTTTATTATTGTATAATTGTATTGTCAAGTTGAGTGTGATTTCGAGTGCTATGTGTTTTTTAAAAATTTTCCTTATAACATTGGCTGTTAGTAAAAATATTTTTTAGTGACTATTATAAGGTACATGTCTCAAATATGAAATGTTTCATTGAAAAATTGTCAATTTTATCTAATAAGATCTATTTTCGTATGATTATTTAATTTCTGTAATGGAAAAAAAAACGAATGCATAATCGTGTTATATGCTGGCAAATCTATTCTTTAATATAAATTAAAAATATCGGGATTAATGTAGCAGCAAGTCATATCAGAAGCATTTAATACAGTCTCAGTCCAAAAACATGACTTCGCGTGTTTTTGCAGAAGACATGGTATTCACACAATTCTTATATTTGTTAATTTTAATATCTTATAAGAAGTTGAATATATTTTATTAATATACCTATAGCATTACTACTCGTAATAATCGAAAGATGAGAAATATGGTACTTTGAGGACAGAAAATCTCCGGGAAGAAAATTAATACATACTACAACTCTTACTTACAGTTGGCTCTGTAGAAGTTGTAGTAATAAAAAATGTATTTTGAAACAAATAAATAAAATGTAAATTAATTAATACTTTCAAATCTAAATAATAATAGCAAATCTTCCATAAACTTTTAGTTGGAAATTTCCAATAAAATGTGAAGAATGATAGTTATGCCTACTACTGGTTTCTAAGTTCACAATTGAAATCTTAATACTAGATTCTACGTTTAACGATTTTATTAAATTATATATTTACCCCCCTAAACGGATATCTTAGTCTAACAAAATTATAATTAATTATACTAAATTACTACTGTTGCATTGGTCAAACTTACTGAATCTATATATTAGGTTTCTATCTCTAATGTCCCATACAACTACTTTAACAGGATTATCAGTTTTTAGCAGAGCTACAGATTTAAATGAAAGCCGCAAACGAATAATTATCTCCAGGCATGGCAAAAAGAAAACTATTATTTTTTTATATAAAAAAATTTAACCTACAAATCTCAAATTATTTGAAGCAGCACCTTGATCTTAATCTTACGGTTTATTTAGTCACTGCAGTTAAATTGTCATAATCGAAGTTATATCTCAAATTTAACGCGCATGTACGTATGATTATCAGGGTCATAAATAAAGTAAACTACAGGTATGGGTACTCGTAGGTATGTACATTCGAGTATACAATTTGGATTTTGCCGAACAGGTCAGGGTTAAAACTTGTATATGTATTTGACACTGTTGTAATTGAATACAAGCTAGATAAATCATTTTTTTTTACATCAATTTTATATAACATAGTGCAAATTGTTTACCAAATGATTTATGCTGTAAAAGGATTCTTGATACCAATATAAGGAGACTAATACTATTCAAATAATTAAATAAACTTCGAGCACTGACAGGTTTCTCTATATTCAAATCAAAGAAGAGAACTGGAACACCTACGTAAGTAGCTAGTTAATTCGTTCCAAATATGTGTACGCGCCTATAGATGTGGCCTCACTCTAGGTGGAATAGAAAAGAATATTTTCCGCATTTGTTACGATAACCTGCTATATAATTTCTGGTTCTCACAAAATTTTGCGTATTTCCAATTTTTCAGTTTCAATATATTACAGCTATTCTTTTTGTAATAAATGATCAAGGCGAAATGTAGTTCCGAGCAACACATACCAATTACCCTTTTTTCTAGCTAAAATAAGAATTTTTGAAACTTATAATATATCTAGAACTTAATTAATGATTACTACATACACACATATGAGAGTCGTAATGCTAAATGTCCTTTAAACCTGCAAATTCTAAAACCCACATTACGGTAAAATATCAGGTCTAGAGAATTCTAAACTTGAAAATATAGTTGAAAAAATTAGTTTTTTTTTGAAGAAATACAAGCATGTATTTTCGGCAGCTTACAATTAGTTAAAAAAACGTGTTTTTTTTAACAGCTATCTAACTTTCCTTTCAAACCATAACAACCGAAATTGAGTTTGAGTTAAAAATCGGTGTTCATTATAAGAATCCGTTCATGACCTTATTCTTTGGAAACAACTTCAGGTCGATCAATTTGTGGACCATGAGAGAGATATATAGTATAAAATCTATTTACGCGCTTTAAATTTTTCAAATAAAAGTAGAAGAAATAGGTTTAGATTAAAAGAAAAAAAATAAATCTATATACCAAAAACACTGTCATAAAAAAATAAAAATAAAAAAAACACCTTCAATCTTCATCCTGATTATAGAGATCGTTTTAATTTTTTTTTGTTCTTTGTTTACTCTATACAATATTTTTTTCAAACTGTGCTCTTATGTCATTACCCAAATTACACTGGTCAACAAAAAAAATATATTCAAAAAACTCAGAAATGAAATTACGTGATTCGTAATCTGTAGAGCGTCTAGAATCTAAAAATCTTAATAAAACTTCTGTAGTCGAGTCAATGAAGGTTTTAATTAATACTTAATTATCGGCAACAGCTCGATTTTGTTAATTTTTTTCTTAAATGGGGGTTTTTTTAATATTATTCAAAATCAGAAACATCCCAATCTCAGGAAATATTTTTTTATATTTTTAAAAAATAATAACTGAATTTATGCGAAACATTATTTTTAAAACTTTTTTTCGCGATATGTATGAATATGTCAGTTGTTCTTATTGAAAGTTAGGTATCAACAATATCTCCCGCAGTCGTGGTTAATAATTATTTATATTATTTAAACAATAATAACAACATCTAGCACACAAAGTAATAGTACATATAATAATAACTTGTTCTGAATGCTTATTATTTATTTGTATTATACACAGAGACGTCATTGGTTAAAAACATTATTATAAAATATTATATATTTTTTATAATACACTTGAATATAATATAGACAAATAAGAATCTAACTGTCGTTTAAATCCATCGTTTCTAATTCTCGCTCCTCTTCAATTGGTGGATGATTATTGCACTCATTGCCACTACAAACAGTGAATGCAGTTGAGCAATGCAAACCACTTTTTCTGCATCCACTTATTATAGTATACCACAATATTACCAAAGCACCCAAAGAAAGATAGTAACATGTGAAATCCTCCCAATCTAATAATTACTAATAGGTCGGTCATAAGCCAAATTCAGTGCAGAAACTACTTACAGTACTGTGCAAAACCTAAGCAACCATCTGGAGTCAGCACTTCATAGTAAACCTTTTCAACTTTCTACTCCACCAAATAAAACGAAATGGATATATAATGACGTGTAATAGATTGTACTATATTTTGAGATTCACAACTTTTTATAAAAGTAATAATAATAATTTAAAAAAAAAACTCAAAAACCAACATAGTAGCCAAATTGAGCTGTGCAAAACCTAACAACTTTGTAACCCACTGTAAAAAAAAAATAGCTAACAGTACTTTTCCAGTCCGGTGACACATGAAATGTTGTAAGCTCTTTGTCTCTGATCTTGAGTGATTGTCTTTGATCAGTTTTCTTTTAAGTTAGTCCTAGTTACTCTTCTTCTCTTAAACTAACGATTAGTGATGAATTTAAGTCTGGAGATACTCAGGCAACATTAGCTAAACGTTATAATATTATTAAATCGATTATTTCACGTTTAATAAAAAAAACATAATGCAACAGGAGTCGTTGAAAGTCAAAATGTCGGTGGTAGGTCGCTGAAGACAGCATGTCGAACGGATAGAAACAATTGTGGTGCAATTAAAAAACAACCGTTCGTAAGTTCGAGTGAAGTCGTAAAATGACTTGATTTTAACATTGATGCTGGCACGATGCGAAGACGTGCAATTGAAAATAATCTTCGAAGTTACAGGCCGTGCAAAAAACCTATGCTCACAAAAAGACATTTAAGGAAAAGGTAGTGCAATTAAATTCTTTAAACATAATTTAAACTAAAATCTTTGTTCATATTAGGCTAAATTTTGCAAGAAAATACCAACACTGGTCTTCTGAAAAATGGAAAATAGTTCTTTTCAGCGACGAGTCAAAATTTAATATGATTAATTCTGACGGGATATGTTACGAGAGACGTCGTAAAGGGCAGCGACTCAATGCTAGATTCTCCTCTCCCACTGTAAAGCATGGTGGGGGTAATGTGATGGTGTGGACCTGTTTTTCGGCAGGAGGTGTAGGTCCATTCTACGAAATAGACGGAATCATGGACCGGGTCAAATATAAATCCATTCTTGAATCGGTACCACTACCACATGCGGAGTGGGAAATGCCACTTCGTTGGGTATTTCAAGAGGATAACGATCCGAAACACACATCGAAGTTAGTAAAGGAATGGTTAGTGGATAGTGGGATTCAATCCTTTTGGTATCCTTAAAAGCCATTTCGCTGGACAAGACTTTTCCAACAGGTCTCACCTATTCAATGCTTTGAAATTTGAATGGGAAAATATATCCCAGGATATACTTTCAAAGTTAATTACTTCTATGCCTCGTCGTTGCACCTCTGTTACTCAAAATAAAGGATATTACACAAAATATTGAAAAAGTTGCATAGGTTTTGCATAGCTCAATTTGGCTACTATGTTGGTTTTTGAGTTTTTTTTTTAAATCTGAAGTATTATTACTTTTATGAAAAGTTGTGAATTTCAAAACACAATCTATTATATATCACTACATATCCATTTCTTTATATTTGGTGGAGTAGATTTTCTATGAAATGCTGAATCCAGATGGTTGCCTAGGCTTTGCACAGTACTTTATATACTGTGCTTTCATATAAAGTGGTTGATAAAACGTTAGTATGCAAGCTTTCATGCCAACAGATCTAGCTTTATAAATTGCAAATCTTATAGCAGTAAACAAAGTACTGTAATTACTTGGATTTGAATTTATAAATGTTAGGAATACAACTTTTAATATGTGGTACTTAAATCCACTAGTCAAGTGTTGCATAAATCCATTCCATCCAAGATAATTATTCGACTCAATATATTTCATAAACATCCAAAGTGTATTTAAATTCACTGTATAGGTAGGCTTTAACTCCATAACTTCATCTGGTATTTCAACAAGTATTTTTTTCAATCCTTCTCCATTTGGTATAGTGTATAGCTGAAGTTTTATCTCTCCTATTTCTGCTATATGGTTTCTTGTTCTGCAGGAATTTTTTTCAATCTTGGGAAAGGTTTACAAGCTTTTAACCCACTTGCTGGAGTTACAATACTAATTCCTCGTAAATTATGAAAAGTACCTTCGGCAGTTAAAGTGCCTGTATTAAAATCAGCATTATCGAAAACGAACTGGACATAAGTATTGGGACTATGGACAGAAGCCTCGTACCGCTGTGCTTCATTACAAAAACCCCAAAGCATGACATAATCCAACTTGAAGTGGAGATAAAAAAGAACTTGGTCTTACAATAGATATGATCGCATGTGCGATTGGTGTAGATTTTTTATCCACGTTATTATAATCTGAAACAGTTTTTTTTTTATTTTTACTGATAATTTAATTTAATAACAGTTGTAAAGACGGAGGCATTACATACGTCAATCAATTATTTTTTTTGTGCAATCATTTGGTCACTTGGAGGATAAAAGTTATTTCTAAATATTTCGTTGCAGATATCAGTTCGAATTATATCCGGCAACTTCCTTGATTTCGAGAGAGTTATTTAAAAGTTCGTGATATTTTGTTTTAAGACATAAAAGAGTCGGCATTCCTTGATATCTTGATGAGAGTAACAATGTTTCCCAATTATTTTAAATAAAATTGACAATCAGGATGTTCATGGCTTCATCAATGTTTAGAATCCATGGATATATTGTTTTTTGCTGTGGACTACTCCGTTTAAATACGTCTGTATAGTAAAATCGATGGTACTTGTATACCTGGAGGACAAAAGGCCATATATCTTAGCTACAGTTTCCAATAGAAACAGCTTACTTTTCTATAAATATGACGAGAAAAAACAATTTAAAATTAATTTTTCCGTAAATTCAGTTATTATTGTTTAAACAATATTAAAAATTATTTCCTGAAATTGGGATGTTTCTGATTTTGAAAGATATTAAAAAAAACACGCATTTTAAAAATAAATGATCAAAATCGGAACTGTTTCCGAGAATTAAGAAGTTAGGTCGATTTTTAGGCTTCATTGACTCGACTACTGGGTCACAAGAGGATTTCTTGAGAAAGGCTTTTATAAAAATACACGTAAATATTATGATAAAGTACTAAAATTTACAAAATGTTGATAATTTTGTGGAACCACTTTATGTCTTTTGTAGGAAGATCTCGAAGTCTCTCTTATAAGTGGCCAACAGTTGTCTGCCAGCATAGATTGTTCCTATTTTCCTTGGTACTGTCTTTCTATTACAACAATATGGAACCCATCACCGTGTTCATGGCTAACATCACCCATATTTTCATGAAAAAACATTAAATAAGAATGCAGAATATGGATTTGTAATGACATGTTGTAAGGACTGAAACGAATAAAATTTGGAAACTTCAAAGTAAATAAAAAAAATTTTTGGGTTCCCATTCTTTCCTCAACTTCTTTCGAATATCCTTCATAAGGTTGGTGACAGTTACATCCGTGATCTTTTTGAACGCTCTTTTCCATTTAGCACTAAAATCTTTTACGTCCTTTGCACACTGCTCACTTTTCCTCAATTCAGCTTTGACCAAAGTCCAATACCTTTCAATGGGACGGCACTGTGGAACATTGGGTGGATTCATGTCTTTTGGGACAAAGTCGACATTTTTAGCAACAAGAAAGCTCAACGTCGCATGAGCATAGTGAGCTGAAGCTAAATCTTTTTTAGGCACTCGTTAATGTACACTTCTCCGTTGATTGTTCCTGTTGTAATAAACGATGAGCTTCTGTGTCCACATTGGCAAATGGCCTGCCAAACGTGATATTTTGACCCGAATTTTGCCATCCCAATCGATGTTGTTGATTGCGGAAGAATCTCAGCTTCAAACGAGTTGTAAAACTGCGCACCTGGAAGAGTAGTAAAGTCGGCTTGGCATAAGTTTCGTCATCCAAAACCAAGCACGCTTTCTTGTTGCCGATTAACTCGTATAGCTGTCGGGCTCGTGTTTTTATGACTTTTTTTACTTTTCAGTAACTTTTGGTATTTTTTTGTTTTTTTCGAGTTTTTAGACCGTTACGTTTTTTAGATCTTTGTACCATTGTTTGGTTGGTATTATATTTCCGAGCAATATCTCTGGATGACATAGTCCGGTTTTTTGCGATGGTACCCACTATTTTCCTGTCCAAATTTGTATCATGTGCTCCACTTTTAGCTCCACTTTTCTGTTTTCGCTTAACTGTCAACGTCTCCAAATATCGTTTAATAACAATCCACTGTACTGCGTGCTATGTCTAATTTTTTTGCGATGAAATGGTTTGGACGCGAAGTATTTTCGAGCTTTTTGTCGATGATCTTTTTACGGCGTTCCTCTTGACTCATATTTTATAAATATTTTAAACCGCACAGGACTAAAATCAATAACAAATTGAAACTAGCGAATATACAGGCTAATTTGGGTGCAAAATGGGATCTCAATTATTACGCATTTGAAGTATAGCCCGTATTAAAATTTACAGATTTTCGTTTCAATCCTTATACCATTTTTTTATATGAGTCCAACATTTGTTTCACGTTAAGAGCATAATCAGGAATCCTATATGTAGCTTCCAAGACATTTTTCCACGACTTTCACGAAAGGTCTCCAGGCCTATTTTTCTACCGTATGCAGAGAAGAAATGAATGATGGATCCTTTATAAGCTTCCTTATATCTGGACCGGCGAAAATACCTTCTTTTATTTTTACCTCACTTAATCATGGGAACGTCCACCTTTTTCTATCGCTTTGAAAAAAAATTTTATGAATCTTAATTTAATACGAAGTGGTGGTAGAATGACGGGTTGTGGCTCGACTAATGACGGGTGTTTTACTTCTTTTTTTTGTCCGCGTAAGTACGTTGTTCTGCTATCCCACTCACAAAAAAAAACAACAAAATTTAGTGTAACCTAACTGTTGGCCTACGTGCAACCACTTTTAAATCGGCACATATGCTCAGTTGTAAATGTTGTAACTGATTTTATATAAAAGAAATTTCGTAACATCATATGTGTCTTTTAAGTTAGCACCATGTGCCAGAGGTATTGACGGGAACTTATTTCCATTATGAAGTAACACAGCCTTGAAACTACAATAGCTTTTGACGCGTCGATGAAAAGTCGCCATTCTTATGCCTAGTGACGACATTAAACCATTTATGTCGTTACAATAAAACAAGTTGTCTTCTTTTGAAAAATAAGGAACCAGTTCTATTTCTCTCGTATGGTGTACTGTTATTTTTATCTCAGGCTTGGCGATATTCCATTTTTAATTTTTTTTTTTTTTAAGAACTTAATACTCAAGTGGGTATGAATATACTTATAGTGCCTCAGGATGTGTTAAGTTTTTTGGAAAATGGGATAGGGAGAGGAAGAAAGATGTTTAGGCTCAGTGGTTATTTCGCTCCATGGGTGGCATCCAACATTAGGGAGACTAAATTCTTAGTGGAAGTTGATTTCAAGTCAACTACTTATCTTGCTTGGTTTTCGTAAACTGAAAAATAGATATGTCTTTCGGACGCGGCTGGTATTCGAACCCTAAACCATTCGATTTGGAAGCCATTCCACTACCACTTGAGCCATGGCCATCCACCCATTGCTTCAATCTTGAGCTCAATAGATCTACCTTTTATTTGGGCAACGGAAGGTCTCTGATTAAGCCATTTAACTCAATCTGACTTGGAAAATGGAGGGCTTCAGCTGAAGGGGAAAATTCAAATTCTCAGTCTTCCATGATTTCCTCTGACAAATAAGTTGAACTTTCTGTGTCTGGAAGAAATTCACTGTGTGGTTCTGATTTTGTTACCGAGGATACATCTACATTCTTAGATTCTCGGGAATATCCCCTTACCTTGCTGCAACAAAAGTAACAATCCTCGTTATTCTGGTGGTCTCTCCACATCATAGACTTTCCTAAAGGCATTGCTGGAAGTGATCCATTAAACCACCCAGTTAGAAGCCTATTACACCTGGAGCAGCACTTATGTGGTGCCCAAGGTTTATTCTGATGATTTATTTTTAAATTAAAGTAAGATACGAGTAAGTAGCACGTTTCTATCAAAGATGTTATATTATGTGTCCGCAAATTAGGTGTAAATTCACCACAGACGTTACAGAATAAACCTGGAGAACTTTTGCAAACTAGCAACATACGAGTATTACTTTTATTAAATACAAATAAAAAAAGACTTGTTTTCCAAAATAGAATGAAACAATTCTTTTCAATTTAGCCGCACACAATCTGATCCAAACTGACGCAAGTCACTATTAGAAGTAAAGGTGAGGTAAAACTTATGGTTACGAACCCAATACTTTCATCCACCTGACCAACATGAAGTAGTGCTTGCTCTGTCTAACTTTAATTCCAACAAGGCTGTTGTAAAGGGTGGCTTATAAGTCAAACTACTCGTATATAGAACAGCGAAAGATGAGTTAAAAGAAATTCGTACACCAACTCATTTTTAAAATTTGGCGGCTAATAGGTATCTGGAACTCACAAAAACAAAAGGCTCAGAAATGAGCCAGTTATAGCAAAATCAACCTTTTAAACGTCGCGTATTTTATAAAATTGGACGTATTGCATAAACGCCGAAAGTTTGGAATTAAGGGGTTAAGCCACTCTAGAGGCCGTAAAAATAGTCTTTTTCGAAATTTTTTTTTTTCAGGAAAAATATAAAATAAATCTAATTTACAATACAAAGGTAGAAGTTTACTGTTCATATGTATGATTTAAAAATAGCGGTTGTGCAGCGTTTCTCAGAGGACCTTTCTTTTTTTGGAAGGGTCTACGGCGGTACCAACAGTTCCTGTAAATTTTGAATTAGGATGTGTTACTGAATTTTTTTTATAAAGTACTTCGAGATATTTCCCAGGCAAAATCTTTTGGGATATCATTTTCGACCATTGAAAGTAATAAAAAAAAATTGATTTTTTGAAAATCCTTAAAAAAAGAACCAATGCCGCAACTCTATCAAGAGAGTTCGTTTGTGTTTGACAGATTAACAATTCTTCAAGATAAAATAGAAAATTCATGGAAAATTGTTTGAACATTTTTGAAATAAAGTGCCCCGTTGGTATTATTGATTGATATCCACATGATCTAGAATTGTAATAAAGATTGAGCAAACAAAGAGCTTGATGTACATAGTGACTCATATGTAAATTTTAGTTTGAAACTTTGTTTAGACGCCTACAGAATTTATAGTTGGAATTTAAAAAAAACATTTTAGAAAATATACTCCGTTGTTAAGTTAAATTTATTTGTTTATATCTAAACGTAAGAAAAATCATGAACAATACACTCGACAGGTGAAACCTAAACAATTGAGAACGTATTCTAATTGCACTCGTACGTTTCTATACGGACTTGTATTCATACTTTAAAAATTTATTACACCTTTAATTGGTCATAAAATGATTGTGCAGGATAAATCAATGTCAGAAATATTTTACATTATTTTGTATATTAAATAGCACACCGGTTTAAAGTTTATAGTACCTTATCACGAATTTACAGGTGAAAATCTGTCACTTTTTGTTTTAATTTCAAAAACTACCCTTTCTTAATTTTATTTCTCGAAATAGCTTTTAAAATGTTTATTTGGAAAATCTACATGAATGTTTGAACTATATGCGTACGGATTAAATGTGCTAATTTGCAAAATGTTTCTACCGTTTTTCGTAGTTTGATCAGTGAGCCTTATAAATATATCGGAAATCAAAAATTTAAAAAAATCAGTTTGATTACTAAAATCAAGAAGCATTCCATTCTAATATCTTTCACTTTAGACTTGTGATAGATACTACTGGCAATCGATCATTAGGAAGCTAAGTGTTCTGGAAAATAGCATTCTTCCATGGTCTGAACAATTATGGTTGTCCCTTTTTACTAAACTTGCTGCCAAAAGACACTCACTTAACACCCCTATGGGAAGTTCGAATGGGAGTGCATGGCAGATTTGTTTCAGAGTCCATTTGATAACAGACGGCTCAAGAACTAAAGCCTATCAGAAGCGTATCATTCTTTTAGCATGCCGGTAAACAGTCTATAGTATTTTCTTCTGAGAAACAGCATTGATACCGCTGACTTCTTAGAGGTGTTGGGTAGCATTCGCTTAGTCTGCCTCCTTCGTGGAGAGCAGTACTGTCTTAAATTGTACTCAAAAGAAACATAACTGTTAATGGAAGCCTTAACTAAGGACATAGGCAGTCTTAGCCGTAATTTAAGTTGTGGGAATTTCTTCTTTAAACCTTAAACAGCAAGTTGATTTGCAATCCCATAGTTATCTGAGATCCAGACAAAACTAAGTGAATTCATCCTTCTGACTGCGGTTAGGGAAGCCTGCATTCTTGATAAAATTTGAAAGTGGCGACAGAGTTTAGCGAGATTTAAGCGTATTTTGACTATCAGTTGACTATCAGACTAGAGTTTGATGTTTTTCCTCTTTATATCTACTCGTACTTCACATTTTAACTTATCGCTTGGAAGGCAGACACAAGTTTATCTAATGAGGAT
The DNA here is from genome assembly GCA_963966105.1 of Volucella zonaria. Classification (NCBI taxonomy): domain Eukaryota; kingdom Metazoa; phylum Arthropoda; class Insecta; order Diptera; family Syrphidae; genus Volucella; species Volucella zonaria. Next base: position 166,137,958 of record OZ014532.1, read on the forward strand.
TGAACACTTATGTTACCGTCCTGAACAAAAACTTCAGCACTAGAACGGTTTTCGAGACACTCGCAAAGACTGCATGTCCTACCTAGCCCGGATTCTAGACAATAGCAGTCCTGAGTACATCGAAAAGCTACTCCGCACAATCTGAAAGAAAAGAAAAGAACCTGGTCTGCGATCTTGTCCATACTATGTCAACTCCTTATTAAGTTTTCAAAAGCCCTTCAATAACTTGAACATGTTAAGATTGCATACGAGTTGCTTTTAAACATAAAAACAGGTTAATTTTCGCTTAACGCAAGGTATTCCAGTTAAAGGTTTCATTTTGGATAGTCCACCATAAAGCATAGATAACAGTAAGAACTACGCCATTCATAAAAAATAAAATACTACAAAAACTCGTTCAAATTGTTAAAATTGTCTGCAAAAGCGGTGACATTTTTGCTGAAACATCGCACGGTTGAAAGTTTTCGCGAGCGACGTAGAGCACTTTCTGGCCCAGCAATTGTTAAATTTTTTCAGAACTTAAAGCTATTGGGAGAAGTTAGTGCTGTAAAGAAATCGTGACCATAGCATAGAAAGAACTGGGAATATTGCTTCTGTATCCGAAGTTTAGCCAGAAACCCTAGTTTGTCCATACCTTGTCGATCTCAAGAAATAGTCATATCACAAGCAATATTTCATTTAAATTTAAAAGACTTGAATCATAAGCGTACAAGGTCCGGTTGTTCAGTTTCTGGAAGAACGTAAGCCTACCAACCATCAGGAGTGTCCTAACTTTGCCAATTGGGTGATGAAAAATTAAAATGCACGACATTGATTAAAAATTAAAAAAAAAAGAGTAATTTTGAGCGATAATGCACATTTTAATATTCAAACTCTTATCAACAAGCTTAACAGCCGTATTAGGTTCCTATAAAATCCAAAAATTACAGTCGAAAAGCCTGTCTATCTATAAACGTTACTGGGGTTTTGAGGCCAGAGATACCCTTGGACATAATTTCTTCGGAAATTGAAAGGATAACGCTACCGAACCATGATCATTAAATTGTTATTGCCGAAACTTTAAATTGGCAATGTTTATTAACAAACATTGTGTGTGCCACATAAGAGGTTTAACACTGTGTGACTTCTTTCTTTACGGTAATGTGAAAGAAAGGCTTATGTCAATGCGCCTCATACAATCGAAGCTCCAAAGCCAACATCCGTGCTATTACCGCCTACCGGTGAAATAGAGCTACGCATGTTTGAAAATATGATGAACTACTTTATCAAAAGAGCCTGGATATGCAAGAGAAGGTTTCAAAGTCACTTGACTGATATTATTTTTCTTATAAATGACAACCTTTTTTCTTTGGGCTAAAATGAAAATCAAACCATAATTCACAAAGTATCTTAAGTGTTTCATCAAAATGAAACTTCTTATTGAAAACCTATTTACAAGGTGGAGTGAAAAGTAACCTCCTTGACCACCAGAATGCGCTGCTACTGCGAAAAAGGTTGTGGTGCCTTGAAGTCCGTTCATATTTACGCAGACATGCCAAATTTCAGTGCGATACTGTCTTTAGTTTTGTTTTAACAGCTGATTGTTGTTGACGTGTTTGGCATCATGTTGAGTATGGACAAAAACGATTTTCGTCCTCTCATAAAACAAAAGAAAAGTTGGATAAATATTGTGGGGCTAATGCTCCGTCAGATTACACCGTCAAATACTGGTTTCGAGAGTTTCGTGATGGCCGAAACTCCACTAGCAATCAAGTCCGCAGCGCCAGGCCCTCCGATGCGGTTACAGAGGACAATGTCAAAAAAATACATGAAATGATGTTGGCTGACCGGAAAGAGAAGGTGCGCGAGCTAGCAGATACCACAAAGATTAGTACTGAGGGCACACGCCATATTTTGGGGCAATATTCTGCATATGAAAAAATTATCCCGCCGCTGGGTGCCGCGAATGACCAAAAACACGAACACGAGAGCACTTAGAAAGAGTGTTTGGACTTGCTGATGTGGAATCGGGTGGACTCTTGGCGTCGATTGGTAACTGGATTTGGGTCCCTCGGACTATTATCTCTTCCCAAACCTCAAAAGATGGCTCATCAATAAAAAATTCAGCTCACGCGAGGAAATCATCGACGCCAAGGAGGAGTATTTTGCAGACCCTCCGGAAAATTACTTTTCGGACGGGATCAAGTAGTTGGAAAATCGCTGGAATAAGCGTATCAAACTAAAAGAGGACTACATTGAATAATATAAAAAAACATTTAAAAAAAAAACGTTTTTCATTTCCAAGGAGGTTACTTTTCACTCCATCTAGGTATAGCTCTTCCATCTTCAACTTATCCTAGCTTGGTTACCATAATAGAATGAAGTGAATGTCATTAACAAAGCTGTGTGGTCATTGCGACCTTGTCGTTAAGCTCTCAGATGGGTTAATTGCTACAGCTCATTTGGCAACACCGAACGAAGAAAGTGGAGATCTTATCGTATACCATTAATATGCTTTTTGACTTTACGCCATTTGAGCCAAGTACAACATGGGTTCTTTACTTTTTGTTAGGTTTAAGAATATATTTTGTCTTTTTTCAATTCACCCGAAAATCCTTCAATTTGAATCAAAATTAACCAAGTAGTTAAGGTTTACTGAATTATATTCCTCGATTTTTGGAAACAATCTTTTTCTTTGAAATTTACTTTCTAATTCAACAAAAGTGATTTTCACTTTCTTGTCCCCAACAGCACAGAATCCCTAAAATGCCAGCTTAGACAAAACACTGAAACATCTAGGTCAAGGTTGACTTTTTGAATTTTTGTACATTTACTAAAGGGTGTTCCAAAGTTCTCGCAAGATTTGAATTTTTTGCCATCTGTGCGGTAAAGTGTTGCCAACGAAAAAAAAAGACAGCGTGATAACTAACAGTTCAGCGTTATTAAAAATGGAGTGCTACACGAAAGAACAACGACTTTTCACTGATTATGGAGCAACAACAACCTCGTCAAAATTGTCGAATTTGGGGTTCCGAAAATCCACCCGTGATTGTTGAGCAACAAAAGCATCCACAACGTGGTGCAAATTTTGGGCTGAAGGCATCATCAGACCATTCTTCTTTGTAAATGTGGCTGGTTAGGCAATTGTTTCAGCATAATGGTGCCATATGCCATCTATCCCAAGAAACAGTTCAATTACGGCAGGAGTCATTTTCTGATCGTGTAATTTCTCGTCTCGCTGATCAGAATTGGACTTTTTTCTTTCGGGTTTTTTTGAAGTCTAACATTTATGCTAAATTACAAAACTTTTATGGAAAATTACGACAAAAGACTGCGTATGTGCTATCAAAAAGCCGTGGAGGCCATTTCCCAGATATGCTATTCCGTACATAACCTTATACTGTATACTTTATGAATCAATAAATCAAATTCACAAATTTTAATTACGTCTTTCGTGAATCTTGGGGCACCCTTTAAGAACCATCTCTAACTTGCTTTAAATTGTTAAAGAAAACGTTTACAAACTAAACTTTTCTCCCACAACTTTCACCTCAACCTGTATACATATTCCGACGTCTTGTTTGCTTAACATACCCAATTGTCACATAATAGAATTAAATTAAATTAAGAACCAGAATTACAACAACAATACTGGTGTTACATAAAATTTTTGGAAGAACATGTTCCCGAATTACAGCCAAAGACCAGGGTACACATATTCAAAATGCATATGGGAAGGCCAATAAAAATGCTAATGCCTGGCAATAACCCTTAGTGAATATGTTCAGGGTCTTTATGGTGGCGGTGGTTGTAGTGCTGGCGGTAATGGTGGTGGGTCTTAGGATGAGACTTAAAAATGATGTATATCCTTGCAACACATTGTTCCACAAGGAATATTATAACAGAACATACGCTTAATTTTACTGTGGCTCTTGTAAGCTTTGTTGAAATTTTGGAACACGAGAATAGGGACACCTACCTGGAGATACAGAATACATTCTCGCTGCAAAGGCTAACCAGGAATTAAATTCAAGGATTCCATTGTATTGTAGATGCTCCTACGATTTACGAAATTTTAATCCAAAATTCTTCTAATGAAACGTAAATATGCAGTGGGCGAGTGGATGGGGCTTCCAACGAAGGGCGTTGTTAAGAAACATATTTCATAGTCGGTCGTTGCTACAGAAAAAATTAATTTAAATAATCTTCAAGCAGGAGACCAGTGTAAATTTATAAAAAGATATTGGAATATATGTATTCCTTGAGTATATGTAGAATCAACAAAATGACACATCTTTAGCTGCAATGTTCGAATTGACCTTGTATCTATGAAATTTTATGTAGGACAACCTTGAAAAATATCGAAGAGATAAAATATCAGTTTTTCACGTCGTCATTCTGTGAGCATTTCTCAAGAATCTATTTTAGTTGGATGCTGCATAGAAAGATGTTGGCATTTCGAGTGTATTTTTTTCGTCTTTATTTTTAGTAAATTAGTGCCGATGAGTTTGGTTTAAAAAGAAAGTCTGAATGCTTATAAATACTTTTTAAAATATTTCTGAGATTTGCAATGTGTCATATTTTACCCAATAATATCTGACAATACAAAGATCCTTAAAAGAAAATTGAAACTCAATTAAGTGAATGTAGAATATTCTGAACCTCAAGAATGAAAACTTCAGGATTTGGTTGAGAAAAGGGGAAAAACATTTGTAGGAGACCTATCCAACTAACAATTATATCAAGTAATATAGTTTGTTAAAAACTTTCACTAATTTGCTAAATATCAACGTCAGCTTGAATTATCATAATAGCCAGAAATATTCTGTGTCTGATCCTCTAATTGATTAGCGTTAGTCAAACAATTTCTCGAAGATATCATAGATAACCTGGTTTGACAATGATTAATTTAGAGTTTACTTATTTACTGCTTTATAGTACTAAGAATAAATCAATTAATCTTAAATTCATAACCAAACATTAGTCCTCAAACAAATATTGACTTCAAGACTGGGACTGTAGCTTCAATACCATGTGCTGCCTTTCTTACAACAATTTATACAAACAGGCACTTGGACTTCTGCGTTATTTCAATTTCAAACGCAAGTGCGACGATCGTTACGACAGCCAATCTTTAATTCGCTTATATTTACCCTCATGTAGACACTGTAGTATACAGCTTTCAGAGATGGGGCGGTCTGGGACAAAAAAGGGAACCTAAAGTTATTTCAGTTTGAAACACTCCGTTTAGACATATGATAAACAAACCGTTTTGACACATTGGTGATTTTGTTTTAGAGTCATATACTTTTGGTTGTGTGAAAATGTCTGATTTTGTGCCAAATAATCGTCATTTCCGGGAAGTGTTGATCTTCTTCTTTCATTTGAAGAAAACGGCGGCTGAAGCGCATCGAGAGCTCCAAAAAGTTTATGAAGATGCTGCTCAAAGTGAAACAACCTACCGAGATGGGCTACATTTTGAATGGTTCATTTGTAACCATTTTTTCAACAATGAAGTTGCATTTTCATCAACAAAATCTTAGTTGCACACCAAATATTATTCTGAGAAAAAATATCTGATGCCAAAGGAGAGACTCAGCTTTAAAATCCATCTATCCTAATTTAGGAAAGATCTTTTGAGGCAGCTTCTTCACATTCATTTTTAAAAATTCCACAAGCCTGCAGGTGTTAGTGTGTGACAGCGTCTAGTGATTTTGAAATGAGATAATTATTGTAAAAGATATGCCTGACGCTTTTTACACGTTTAAAAGCACAGTGCTTGGTCTGTTGCAAGCCCAGCGTCCATTTTTGCATGGCATTCATATTCACACATATTCTGATTTGTTGATGACCGCGATTTTGAAGTCACCACAAATAACAAGAGGGATATAGAGACTTATGCAAGCTTAGCGCAGTAAAAACAGAAGTTTATGTATGCAGAGGACAAGACCCTATTTCATAAGTTGTACTTATTGCATATTATGTGGAACTGTTTCAAGAAGTTTTATTGTTCCGAGCGTGAAGCCGATCTGCCAGAGAAAGAAAAATGTTTGGGCTCAGTGGTTATTGCGCTCCATGGGTGGCATCCAACATTTAACGGGGAGACTAAATTCTTAGTGGAAGTTGGCTTGATGTTGATTTCTAGTCAACTACTCGTCTTACTTGATTTTCGTTAACTGAAAAAATTAATGTGACTTTCGGGCGAGGCTGGGATTTGAACACCGAACCCTCCGATTTGGAAGCCAGTCCACCACCACTTGAGCCACGGCCACCCGCTAGACTAGAAAAACTTCGACGAAACCAGACATATTTTTGATCTCAAAATATTAAGTGCTTTTCATCGAACTTGTTACACAATTTTCGCTCGTGCTAACAATAAAAATGCCAATAAATTTCTTAGATCCTTCAGAACTGGGGAATGACTGGATCGCAATTCATAAAATTTCGCATCGAACACAATTTTCTAATTATAAATTTCCAATAAAGTTTTGCATGGAATAGTCAGACATTGCTAGAAATCAGACCAACGCTACATAGATCTCCACTCGGGCTGATAACGTCGGAGCGAAAAATTGTTTTATGACCCATCACTCCCAATGAATCAGTCTACGAAACCATAAATTTTGTATTCAAAATACTAATTATATTTGGAGAGTATTTGCACCTGTCTCAAAAGTCAAATTTAAAAAAAAAAAACAATTAACCAAAAACCCATATGTACCATATGTATAACGTCAATCTCGCTCAATATGTACGACTACGTGATTTGATCGATCGTAAACAAAATTTTCGTCCAAAGAATATATTTATTTCTAGTACCTGGTATGACCACAGAACGATATGTTTGTATGTGAGGCATGAAGCCTAAAAATCTACGCAACCGTAGGTCTACATACAAATATAAAAAACATTTTACTTGCATTTGAAAGGTTATTGCAACAGATCCGAGAGCAAGAACAACCTGATCTCCAAGACTGATGTGTCATGTACCACGAAAGTGTGCATTTCTCCCTCCTTCACCAGTTGATCAGCCAAACAATCCTAAGATTCCGTTGATTAGCATAACCGACGATATTGTAGAGATAAGTGTCTTGAAAGTCATCTTGAGGGTAAGACTCACCTACCTAAGTTTTGACCTACATTCAGAAAAAGAATGGCCAACAACGATCACTATTCAGGATGTGTTCCACGAGTCAGTTTCGCGAATAAATTTTCTAATGTTTCAACATTAGCTGTGCCGATCTTGTTAATTTCTTTCTCCAGTTAAAGAAAACACGAGAGTTGACCAAAAGTTCTTTCGAGGTACGCTGGGTCTAGTGTTTTTTATACCCAAAAACTGACTGACACCGACAGTATTGCTTGCATGTATATTTAATTTACCAGAATGTTGTATCTGCCCATATTTTGTATTAAAAAGGATCTAAAACCCTTCACAATATGGTTTACAAAAAACAAAGTAAACTAACCGATATTGTGTAGATTTCAACGACTGCCACCGAGACTGCTATTTGGTATATCAACGCGGTCTAGTTAAGAATTACGGTAGGTTTTTTGTATGGTATTTGCTGCTTCTGCCTATCTAAATTCGTCGATTGCCTTCACTTCAATTTACATCCGAACAGAAAAGTTTGTAAATATTTACGATAGCCCCCATTGCCAGACAAGAACTTCGTAAAATGATAGTTGCAGTTGTTCTTATAAACTGGGTTTGTTCCGGGATCAATTTATATATATTTGTCTGTTATTTAGTATTAGTATTATTATTATTATTATTTTTGTTATTTATTATTTATTATTTGATCAATTCTATTACGTTGCTCCTTGTTGGCTCGAAGTTAATCGTTGGGAAACAAGTGGTAATTCTAAAGGTTTTTGTTCTGGAGAACTGGTGTAACGAATAGAGTCATGCAATTACGCGTTCGAGCAAGAACCGAGTTGTAGCAAAGATACAGCCAAAAACATGAGATAAAGTCATCAAGAGTTTGAATCAGAACCGACTACGTATTTTTGGTGTTTTATTTCAAGAAAAAAACTGAAAACAAATAACAGTGCAAATGTATAAACAATTGTAAATTACTGTCACTAATCACCACTGCACAATATTAGTTGTTTCTTCGGCTTTGACCTTTTCAACGCAAACAAGATTATGTAGTCCCAAACAGAAGCTGAAAATGCTCTTTTCTACCTTGCCCAAGGCAAACAACGTTTTATGTATTATTTGTTCAAATATGCGACGATGGCGCTCTATGTGGCTTGTTCTTCTTTGGTACTCGTAATATGTAGAACATAGCACTGAATTTTCTATTATTTCGTTCTGTGCAAATCCCTTTTTCTAGGAACATTCGCAGAGTTAGTCTGGGCATGCCTGCTATCGCAGGACAGCCGCTTTATCTGCAATCTGTGCAATTATATTGCACATAGTTGTCCCCCCAATCCACCACTTGTTAATAGACGCGAGACATGTATCCAGCATATATTCAGAAAGGCAAACGTCGGTTCTAACCACCTCCTTCAAATTCAGAAGTCGATTAACGAAAAACCACAGCAAACCGCCCAGAAGATAAAATTAAATGTTGGAAGACTTAGAACGACTGGAGGAGCCACAGCTCACAGAGAGCGCCTGATCGTCAGGTTCTACATTACCCCTCCCAATATAGGAGACATTGGTTCAGCTGTCAGAAAGATTACTGTTATCGACGTTCTACAAGCGTGGTTTTTTAAATATGAAGCTGATGTTTGGGTAGGACACATGCTCCAAATAATTAACCAGGTTATGGAAAACTCTAAATCAAGAAAAGCAATCATATGTCTTGTATTTTTGCATATTTTTACATAACGTCCAACGTATTGTGTGAATGCCTCTAGCCCTTTGGCAATACATTAATCAAGTGTGTTGTACCATTGTAGTGTGTCTACCAACCTGGCAGATCAGCGATCGGCCAAATCTTCACACACAAGTATTAACACGGGAAGTACTATTTTTAAGAAATCTGTCCACCCGCTGGGATGCGTAGAAATTATAGGTCGCTCTCAGCGCGCCGTCTTAGAGGCTTTACGGCAAGTGAAAGGAGTGCGTGTGGCGTGTTGTCAACGAATAAACAAACATCTGCACATCGTCTAGGCCCACTATTGGTAATAGTAACATCGAAGCGGTTAAAGGGTTTGTGTATCTCAGATTTGGCGAAAATTTATGCTGCTGCAACTTCTGGTTGGTGAAACAAATGGGGTCCAAACCAATAACTCGCAATACCAAATGCATTCCCTGGTGCCTGCAGTTTTGCTTTATGAAACCGAGTGCTGGATGATAAGCTGGAAAGCAGAGCAAGTATTGAACACTTACTCAAAAGAAAATTTCCATCAAATATTTAGTCCCGTATGTGAGGAAGGCGACTGGAAGAGTAGATACCACCGTGAACTCTATGAGTTGTGTCAAGATAAGAATGGATTCTACAAAGCCGCTTCACTGACTCAGTCACATTGAGCAAATTAACAGTAGAATCTTCAAACCGCAGCCCCCAGGTTCGAAATGACAAGGAAGACAGAACGGTCGTTTTAAGGATCAAGCTATTGCGTATACCAAAGCGCTTGGTCTGCATAACTGGAAATAATTTGCTGGGATCGAAGACTGTAAAAGGCTGCCATATCTCAGGCAGAAACGCTTCAAGGATGGGAGCCCGTTAAGTAAATAAAAGTAAGTAAACGTCTTAAAAACATTTGAGGAATCTTGTCCTACACTTCTCGAAACTCTATCCTGAATATGGTATATCTAAAAGTCTCGGGATTTACTTTCACGAATCATTAATCATGTGCGTACGTACGGCAGTTGCTTTAGCTAATGCTCTAACAATGCATGGTTTTCAAAAGACAGGGCTAAATATCTTCCAAATTCTATTCTTAAATAATTCTGAAAACCAACTCGAACATAATGCGCCATACAAATAAATAGGTGAACATCTCAACAGCAAACACAAGCCATGACATTATTGAGATCGAGTAAGGGTCACAAAAGAAATACTCTTATCAACAATTCTGAACAAAAGAAAATTTAAATATGGTGTACCTAGATGACCTACCACAAGTTTGTTGCAATGCACTTATACATATTTATGCTGATGACGCACAGATATATTTATCTTGAGCAATTGGACTAGTGGAAGATCTCGCTGCAAGATTTAATTCCGATTTATCCTCCATGGTATAGTGAAATGGGCGCAAAATAATGGATTAATCTTAAATCCGAGCAAAACCCATTTAATTTTAATTTCAAAAAAATTGTATGACACGGAACTATTTATGTAGACTCCTGTAGACTCTCGTTTTCGGACACTGTCATTAATCTTGGTTACAAGTTAAATAGATCCCTTTCTGCTATTGACCACGCAAATTACATTGTAGCGCGTATTTATATAAGTCTACGAAAGCTTTGGTTGTTTGTCAGCCTTACTCCTATGGATACTAAGCTCAGAATGGTTAAGACTTTACTTGTACCAAACTAGATTCACAATCTCAACACAAGTTACTTGTTGTCTTTAATGACATGGGGAGATATGTCTATGGAATGAAGAGATTCGATCATGTATCCGTCTACCACAGATTTGTTCTTGGCTGCTCATTCCAGAGTTTCTGGGAAATTAGATGCTGTGTTCTCGTGTACAAAATAATTCAGACTCGTTCTCCATCATATCTTTATCAGAAACTGTAATTTGTCCAGTCAACCCGAACCTTTAACCTTATAACGCCTACTTGTAATTACTTAAATACGTTTCGCATCTTTCTTGTCCATACTGCCAGACTTTGGAACTCATTACCTGTCACCTTCACGCAAATAATGGCAGTCGAGCAATTTAAAACTGCAATATTAGCACATTTCGAAAATAAATAATTCTAAGTACGTAGATCTTTTCTAAATTTCTTATCATTTTTATTTCTTTCTTACTTTTCTCTATTTCATCTCCTCGTGATCCTTCTTTTTTAATCCAGTCCCTAATCTCTGTAATATTTTGTTTTTCTTTTTTTTACCTAATTTTTTTGTAAATTGGAATGTAAATTTAAATGTATTTTTTAAACTTAGTTCTTTATTATTTGAATTCATTTTATCTTAAAATTCATTGTACTATAAAAGTCCTTGATCTTACTTGTACTTAATAAATTAAAATTGAATTGAATCCTCTCTAAATTCACTATTCTGAAAGTACTATATTTTCAAATTACTTACTGTAGTCGAATTTCTTCCAAAATAAATTGCAATTTCATAACTTTCCTCATTTCCCATTTAAATAAATTAACTTAATTATCTAGTATACAAAAAGACAAGCACGACAAATTAATTCTATATTGAGGCTCGTTCCCGTCGCATTCATAATTAATCCCAAACAGAAACAGGTTGTGCTTCTTAAAAATAAGTTCTGGTACAAATTTTTCCGTCATCAAGAAGATTTATCGCTCGCAAATAAGACCTGTCGTCATAGAAATCTTCTCGTCCACTACTCCTAAACTTAACACCATGGGTAAACATTTCACGTGAAAATTATAAGGAAAACCTGAATAAAAAAACAAATTATAAAAACTCACCAGTTCCACCATCCACTAAAGGACGGAATAGATGACAAGTCACGTCCTCACAAAAACAATTTTATGACCGAAGTATATTTAAGTGGAGAAATTTTCTGTTTATATTTTTAGACCAAACAGCCAATTAAGAAAAAAACCTGAACAAACAACAACAACACGCTATTTGGAGGCATATTCAAAATATGCAACGAGGTTGTCAAGTCGAAGAAAAAAGCATTTAAATTTTTGACCAACGCAACAAAATAATTTTCAATATTTTTGTAACGACACGGTGCAAAAATAAGAAACAAATTTGTGTGGTACAATTTTATACGACCGGACGCATATTGGCGATACATTGATATTTATTTAAACTCTATAGAAAATATAAGTCGAACGAGGGAAAGAAAGGCGGGCTATTGGGTTGTTCAAAAACTCATTGCGTTTTTTTTTTTACAACAGTTGGCTTTGCCCACGATTATTTGTATCTGAGCGTTATATATACAACAGTTGTTTGCAATTGTGGTGAAGAACTTTAAAGAGCAGTGAATGCACTTTATCGCTTTATTACTTCAAAAAATGGAGGAAAACGACTAATGCAAGGATAAAGTTGTGTAAAGTTTACGGCTGGAATGTCATCGATAAACGCCAGTGACAGAACTGCTTCGCCCGATTCCGTGATGGTTATTTTTCAGTTGGAGGCGCTAATCCCTCTGGTAGGCCTTCCGATATTGACGACGATAAGCTCAATATTTGGGTACCGCATGAGTACAATTCAACTGACCAAGTGCATAAACGTCTGCGATCAACTTACCAAACGCGAAAGAAACGTTCCAGTATTGAAGCATACGATCTCAGGCGGCGAAAAATGGATTGTCTGCCGAAAAAAAAGTTGGAGTAGGCGAGATAAAGCATCAGAAAAGCAAGCAAAGGCGAACGTCCACCAAAAGAGAAGGTGATGCTGTCAATTTGGTGGGATTGGAAGGGACCAGCCTTCCGAAGAATAAAATGATTGATTTCTATGCCTACTGTGAGCAGTAAGTGATGCCATCGCCAAGGAGCTTGGTAAGAGTGTGGTGTATTACCATGACAATGCGAGATTTTACTCAAGTTTGTTCATTTGCTAAAATTGTTGCAGCCACATCCATCGTATAACCCAGATTTTGTGCCATCTTATACTTACTTCGGTCCCTGTAAAACTGCTTGAATGGTAGAGCATTTGCTGCTGAAGCCATCATCAAATAGTATCTTGACACGTTCCTTGAAGAGAAAGTTAGGAAGTTTTATCAGCGCGGTATTATCAAGATGTCTGCGAGATGGCGCAGAGATAACCAAACAAAACGGCCAATACATCATTGATTAATGTTCATGCAAGCAAATGAAAAATACGCAATGACTTTTTGAAAAACCAAATATACTCGTACTGTCTTGATCAAAAATTTTTCGGAATTTATTCAGAAAATTTAAAATAGTTTATTCATCTAAATCTATATTGTCCCCTTCAAAGTAATCCCCATCGATTGCAACGCAATTATGCCAGCGTTTGATCCAATCCTCGAAACATTTTTTTTATTCGGTTTTCGGTATGTCCATCAGTGCTTCCTGCGATTTTTCCATTACTTCCTCTCGGCTGCTAAAACGCGTTCCCCGTAGTGGTTTTTTGACTCGCTTGAACAAAAAGAAGTCACAGGGAGCCAAATCAGGTGAATTCGGCCTCTGTTGGATGGTATTTGTTGCATTTTTCATAAAAAAATTACAAATAATGATGGCACTCTGCGAAGGTGCGTTGTCATGGTGCAATATCCATGAGTTTTCTGCCCACAATTCTGGTCTCTTTCAGCGAATTGATAATATAATAATATTCTTAGCTTACTGTCTGGCCTTCTGGCAAGAATTCATAATGCACTACACCGTTGTAATCCATGAAAACCGTGAGCATTGCCTTCTTTTTTGACTGAAAACGACGTGGTTTTTTTGGTCTTGGCTCATTTGGTGAACGCCATTCACTTGCCTGATGTCTGGATTGCGTGTCGTACTCATAAACCCACGTCTCGTCTCCAGTAATGATCCTTTTGATGGACGTGGGATCGGATTCAGCCTCGCAAATCATGTCTTTTGCCACGTCAACATGGTCTCCTTTTTGCATGAAATTGAGGTCTTTTGACACCAACTTTGCTGCTACACGACGGAAACCCAAATCATTAACCAAAATGTCTTGGACGGATCCATAGGCAATGTTCAAGTCATCCGCTATCTCTCTGATGGTTAATTTGCGGTTATTGACCAACATTTCTTTTACTTCATCAATGTTTTCGTCGGTTTTCGATGTCGATGGTCTGCCACCGCGTTCATTATCTTCGACTGACTCACGACCACTTTTGAACCGCTCGTGCCACTGGTAAACGCGTTTTCTTTAGAGAATCGTTGCGAAACACTTTTCCAACATTTCCAACGTTCTCGCACCATTAAATCCATTTTCTACACAAAATTTAATATAAATTCATTGTTGCAAATTTAAATCCATTTGTAAAATTGTAAGAAATCGCCAACACACACAGAGTTAGATGTACTCTTGGCTACGTAACTTTTGCTATGACGCTAAGATTTAGAGAAAATGTCAACAACTGATTTATCAACTTAACAAAAAAAAACAGAACTCAAATCGGAGCGCCACACGGTGGTGTCCCCCGGGAACTTTTTGATCAAGGTGGTATCTTCTCGTATGGGCAGAGACAACATTTTAATAAATCAAGTATGCATGCAAGCAATAATCTCTCGTCAGTCAGCTTTTGGATATAAAAAACACTAGATCCAGCGTACCTCGAAAAAATTTTTGGTCAACTCTCGTGTTTCCTTTAACTGGAGAGTGAAATCAACCAGATCGGCACAGCTATTGTTGAAACATTAGAAAATTTGTTCGCGAAATTGACTCGTGGAACACATCCTGAATAGTGATCGTTGTTGGCCATTCTTTTTCTGAATGTAGGTCAAAACTTAGGTAGGTGAGTCTTACCCTCAAGATGACTTTCTAAGGACCATCAAGACACTTATCTCTACAATATCGTCGGTTATGCTAATCAATGGAATCTTAGGATTGTTTGGCTGATCAACTGGTGAAGGAGGGAGAAATCACATAATGTGCACACTTTCATGATACATAACACATCAGTCTTGGAGATCACCTCTCAAATGCAAGCAGAATGTTTTTATATTTGTATGTAGACCTATGGTTGCGTAGATTTTTAGGTTTCATGCCTCACATACATCGTTCTTGCATCATACCAGGTACTACATATATTTTAGACGTTAGTCACACGTATTATAAACAGGTTAAAAAATTTTATTTAACTAATTCTTTTAGCGATGGTTCATCTACACCTTTAAACCTTTCTGCCAATTTCAAAAAAAACAAACTTATTATCTATCGAGTCATAAAATGACCCCTTTTATTGGGACAGTACAGAAAATGAAATATTCTTCACCGAAAAACTTCTACCTTGTGATGTTAACGATAAGTCGTAGCTATTTTAATAGTATGTCTAGGTTAGGTTAAACAGGGGTATGATGGATATGCCATCACACAGACACAAGGCACCAAAACGGGCCCTTCGCGGTCCCTATGGAGCCAATTGAATTTGTCTTCACATGGCAGAAACCTGAACAATCGCCCTGGTGAAACACCAAATTTTCTTGCAAAAGCCAAGAAGGCCTTTGAAGTTTGTGCCGTCTATTTCCTCTAGGTTTTCGAAAAAGTATTTCCCTAAAAATTTTCTTCGACACGCGATATTGCCTCGCATTCACACAGCATGTGTGTTATGTTCTCAAAAGCGTGCAGTTCACTGCAGAATCTGAAGATATCCGTATCTGACAATTTGTGTTTCTTTGTATGCTGCCGCTGGAGACAGTGTCATGTCAGGATTCCTATTACAGTTCTAAGCCCCTGTTTAATTTTATTAACTTCCTAGATCTTTTGCCGTCAAAACGCGGCCAAAGAGCCTTGGATACCCTGTGTTCTTCAAGACTTGACCCCCTTAGGTTGGCAGTCTTTGTGACTTATGCCTCGATAGTGCCCCTCATTTTGCAAAGGGTGGTTTGATATTGGCAACCTCACTATTGTCGAGTAGCCATCCTTTTCTTACAAGCTCGTCCGCTTGTTCATTTCGTTTAATACCGCAGTGTTCTAGCACCCAGTACAGTCTTACCCGGTTCTGCATAGTGCCTTGAGCACTGTGCGACAGCCCCTGTATCAGAGTTGACGTTGGTTGATTCCATTGCCTTGGGTGCGGCCTGGCTATATCTCTTTCGGATACTAGAATCTCTGGAACCTCTGATTGGAAAGCACTGCTTACGTCCGGTAGTCTTATAAACACTCATAGTTCTGGGTCTTCCGAGAGGATACCAGAATCTGTTCCTTCCTCTGTTTTTGAGCCATCTGTGAAAATTGCAGTTTCATTCGACCTGATTATTGCATTTGTTTGCCAGTCCTCCCTCTCGGATATATTATATCATACGGAATGTCGAATTCGACCAAGGAAGGAATTTCTTGCTTGGCAGTAGCTCCAGTAGGACCGTGCCATGTCCGAAACTACTGCTCTTAAAGTAGCCCAGATTAATGAGTCGTATCGTACTGTTGCCAGCAAGTTTTTGGTCTGTAAATCAAGCGGTGTTGGGTGCAAAAAGGTGTGCAATGCTGCCGTAAGGGTGGTACGGAGCGCATCTGTAATGGCTATGGAAGCCGTTCTTTGAACCGCCTCTAATTTTTCGTAAATCATTTTCTTGTTTGTTGCTTTCCACTATACTATTGTATGTCTATGTTGTGGACATACTGACTCACCGCAGAGAGAACGTAGTTAAATTAATTTCGATCAGATTTCAGAGGACAAAAGCTGCAGCGCTTTCGCTCGGAAATTTTTCTTTTCTTAATAAATCCGAACGACAAAGTAAACGGTGTAGGGTAATGCATAATCGAGCAACACGTTCACCGGTTTCTTACCAGGACAAGTGACGACATTTTTATAATTTTTCTATGTTCTATTCTAGATGAATTTACCGCCATAAAATATATGCATTTAAGGCAGAGATGTTACTGAAATTATTTAATAAAATCACTGATTTGAACGTAATGCAAAATGCAAGCAAAAATTTGAAAGAAAGCATAGATACCTGTAGTGTGTCAACAAGATACCTTTAAAATTTCAATAGTACCATTTAATCCTCTATGACAAGTTGACAGTAGATTTAAAACCAGTCGTTCTTCTTGGTATCTCTTTGGAACAACATTTCTTAAATCTGTTTGTAGGTAAACTTGGGAATTCCAACAAAATCCATTCTATCCATCAGCTGCAACCAATGATTTGATTCCATATTTTCCAGACTTACTTGGCTAACGTTTAATGAGAACCAACCGCAAAAAGGAATGAGTTGCTCGTCGACAGTAATACGAGTATTTTGGTATGGAGCGCATAAAAGTAATAGATTTTCGACGCAGTCTTTATACAATCTCCGAATGGGCGCAAGTATATCTCCATGAACCTGTGATGGAGCGAACTTTTAATCGTTTCATAAGCTTCTAAAAGTCTCACAATAAAAATGCCCATAGAGGCATCAAATTCGATTACATTGATTTCATGAAAGTCATTTCCATTTATCCTGTTTTTTCGAGGTAATGTTTCCGTTCTCGAGGGCAGCGTCCTGTAAAGTGTGATCGGTTCTACAGAGTGCACTCATGTGCGTATATATGTATGGTAGAAACCATATTTAGCTTTGCAGCAGGATGAGTGCGTAAACCGAGAAAGATTTTGTTCTATAAATGTGCAAGCAACGTGCGACAGACGTAAAAAGTTTGCCAGCGTTGATGTGGAATATCCCAGAAGCGTACATAACAGCCGCATCTGGAAGAGTTCGAAATGGCTAAGGCTATGAGTATCATGCCCTGCCTACAGATATCATATAGAAATCCTAATACTGATGTTCGAAAACATTACAATATGTAATGTAATGTAATTCTCAAGATCGTGTTACTGTTGAAAGATGGTTAGTAAAAAGCCGATTTGCAATGCTTCCTTATAAATTTCGTTTAAAAAATGACACAATTCCAGCTTTTATAATGTGTGCATTTGTCCTGCATGATGTAGTGAAGCTTTTGCAAGATCCTAATAATTTCTTACATGAATTTGGGGAATCCCAGAGCGAAATAGGTGCGGAAATAAACGCACTTGCTATTCGACGAAGAGGGGAAGCTCGACGCAGGCATGTTGTATTTGAGAGGAGTCTGAACTTAATTTCGAATACACGATTAGATGGTGCTAAATAGCTCTCTATAAATCAAAGTTGGTTAATAATTATAAATCTTAATACGGGTATATGTATATTTGTTTACACCTAAAAATTATTTAATGTAAGTTGAAAGAACACTGAAGGCGAATCTTAAAAAAAATATACGTGCCGAAGCCTGCGTGAACAACTCACCGTTCACTTAGGGAAATTAATACCAAATTTCTGATTAAATTCAATGTCGATTTATTTTTCAACTAAGTCAAAACTAAGACTAAACTTAAAGCTGAAGTTCTGCTACCACGGCGGCATATTTACTGGTGAAATGTTGACTTTGCTCTTGAACCTTCGCCAAGCACACCAAGCGAAAAGTACTCGTATAATTGCTAGGAAACTGGTAGCATCCATAATGTGTGATATCCTTAATTCTTGTGTTAAATCATCAAGGCGCTTAATGCTCATAACATTGGTTATGTACGTGTACGTATACCAGGTTGACTTTGTTTCTTCGACCAGTAATATTAGCCATTACGAGGGGAAGGACTTGTATTGTCGTACTGATGCTGAATAGTCTCGTTAGTAAGTCTGATGACGTAAGTACCAGATAAAACATTTTAAATATTATTTGAAATAAGATCACCTTTAAAGTTAGTAAGAAAAATCCGTCCTTGATCGGATCGTATTAACAAACTTTCACTCAAACTCCAGGTCGATTTGCTTGTTTTCACTAATTGAAGCTCTCGCTATCAACATGTTGAACTCGTTTGTATTCGGTAAAGCTCACGTCCGCATTCTAATACTCGATATCAGTCAGTAATGCAACAAAGCTTCTAAGCAAGAAATATGTAATATCAAGGAATTCTCAAGTAATTGATTTATTGGGCAAGAGGTCAATTTTTATTCACTGTCATCGCCTTGCGAACGATACTTCTTTGAATGTCTTGATCACTTTCTTACTCAAGATCTTCAACATCACTTTGAATTTCTGGTTGTGACTCATAGTCCAAGTCAACATCACTTGCTTCGTCAAACGCTAGATCACTATGTCTTAATTCTCAAGCATTTCTCGAACAGCATCATCATTTCATACTCATGAGTTTAAATTTATGGTGCGGCACATGTGTATTATTACTCAAGGCCCTAGCGACCAAAAAAAAATTGCAGTTGATTGATTTTATATGCCACTGCTGCTTTTCTAAACAAATGTCGGACTCTGCTGCATTGGGGCCTCCCATAGCACGCTTGGCTCCGCTGTAGACGGCTGATGAATCTTCTTTTTCTTGATACTCATATCATGGGTTATACTCTTAAAGCAGCCATTTAAAAAGAAGTTGTCGTTGCTACAACACTCACTGCAGTTTCCACGCCGACTGTATTTTAACTATGGTCATATGGACAGGCATTCCACCTGTTGCAACTGCCTGTGCACTCGAATGCTTTTGGCCGGAATATCATCCAGGAAAGAAATGTTGTCGGGTCTTCACGGATGGCTCCAAATCTTATCTAGGATGTGGCGCAGTCTTTTTGGAGGATGACATTGTTAAACTTCACTTCATGTTAGGAAAACTTGCGTCCATCTTCTAAGCGGAAATTGCATATTGGAAGGAATCGGTAGAGAGGGCGAAGTATCTGCATCTGTAGCGATGGTTCGCCTTCTACGATGTCAATACACCCTGAATGACTCGAACTGCAACCAACTTCAGACTGCTGTAATTTCCAAACCGTTCATGACAGTGAGCTCAAATTTTGACACATGACAGAGAATTTTATTATTTACAAGCCTTTTTAAACAATTTGCGTCTCAGTTGTGTTGAAAAATTTTTATCCGCGATGGAATTCAAACGTGATAGTGTGATTGCTTTATATTTGGCTGGAAAACCACAAGTAGCTTTCGTTAGAGCCCTCCAGCACCTCAACGTGAATAAATCATCTGTATCTCGAATCATAGCTCGTTACCGTGATACTGGCAGCGTTGCAAAACGCCATGGAGGTGGTCATAAAACAACAGCAACATCGGCAGAAATGGTTCAGAAAGTGAAGGCTCAAATTGAGCGAAAT
Source organism: Volucella zonaria (assembly GCA_963966105.1). Taxonomy (NCBI): domain Eukaryota; kingdom Metazoa; phylum Arthropoda; class Insecta; order Diptera; family Syrphidae; genus Volucella; species Volucella zonaria. The sequence goes on from OZ014532.1 coordinate 166,157,818, forward strand.
CCGCGCCGAAGTGGAAGAAAAATGGCTCGTGAGCTCAACATATCGTTGGAACGGATGCAACACATATTGAAAAATGTGCTTGGACTCAACCCATTGAAGTTCCAAAAAGCACACGTTCTTCCACCGCAACAGAAAAAAGTTAGAGTCGAAAGAGCGAAAGAGTTGCTACGCTTGCACGAAAGTGGTGAGTTGCCGAATTTGGTTTTTTCCGATGAGTCGCCAGTTGTTATCGAGCAATATGTCAACAAACAAAATGATCGAGTTTACTTGCCAGAGAGGTCCTTCGAAAATTTACACCTTCGGACGGCCACCAGAAAACAGGCAGCACCGATGGTGATGGTTTGGGCCGCCATCACCGCCGATGGTCGCTCTCCGCTCGTATTTTTGGACCGTGGCGTCAAAATTAATGCGATCGTGTACCGTGAAACTGTCTTAGAGGCAGGCTTGAAGCCTTGGGCAAACAATCATTTGGCGATAATTCGCGCCAAAGGTGGACATATTGAAAACTACTGATACAATTTGAAAATTTATGTATTTTCCAACATCCGCTAATGACTTTTTATGTTATTGAAAAAAAAAAGCTGGAAAACATAATTAATTTTTTCTTGAAAAAAGAGGACTCTTTCGGAATTTTAGCAGTACTAGTCGAAATCTATTTGCATAACACACATCTGACGAAATTTTGAAAAAAAATCGGGCCAGAGTTATTCAAAGGATAACAGTGACACTTTAGAATCGTCAATGCAACCGTTTGGCAACCAACCCCCTTTCGCTCAAAGTACCTCCGAAGGAGTGTATCCAGTTCCAGAGGCTGGATCCAACACGGTTGCAGTTTTAGTCTATAACTATGTAAAAGGGTTTAGGCATGAGATTTTCAGAGGCCAACACGAGGAGGCTAACCAAGCACTTGGCGTGAACTTGAAGTGTTGTGTTGTGTACATAGATACCCGAAAGGTGAAAAGCAATCTTGGTGAAACGAATTACTTTCCGGGAAGTACAGAGTGATATCAAGCGCCACCAAATAATGTGAATGGAGGTATCAAAGAAAGCTTTTGCAACCATCAAGATTGAATGGGCAGTGGGTAGATAAATAAATAAATTCATGCGAACCACTAGAACGTTATGCTATAATACCAGCAAAAGACCGAATAAGGTATGGGCCTAATAATACAAGTTTGCTGGATAGCATTTCCCGTTCAAGGAGGAAAGTAAATACATAGTCTGGAAACACTATGGGCGGTGGGTGCATCTGCAAGGAAAAGTACTTTCACCATTCCTTTGGATGATGGTGGTCAATATATAACAACAACCCTTGACTCCAGAATTCTACTTAACATTAAGCACGTATTGAACACACAAAAAGCAGTGTTGACTTTCTTCATCCAAGGTTCCAATTCTAAAGTCGCTCTCTCGTTTTGCACGACCACTTAGTGCAAGTGCATATTGAACACATGCAATTGCTTGTCTGTTACCACTTGTTCTACTATGTGCAATTACCAGAAATTTCAAACATCGACTTCACGTAATTTCACAGCAAGATTCCGAATTTGCCTCCTAAAAATCTAGCATTTCCAACAAATTCAAATTAATTCTATTGAGGAAACGCAACATAAACATTTTCAAACTCAACATTATCGGTAAATTAACGTCATCGATGTTTGAATTACCAAAGTACTTCTATACTATAGAATTTATTGACTTTTTTGTTAAAAATTTACCCTTTTAGCCCCTCCGCAACGATTAATAAGGCTGCCAATGTGAGTCTGAATGTTTATAAAGCAACCAAACGTGTATCCGCATATGCATTGTCTGTTAATCAATGACTTTGTTTATTTATCTGAATATATTGAGATTCGATGGGTGCTGGAAAAACATTTGCGAGTGTGTTTTTGTAGTTTGATTTTTTTATGAAATTTACCTCGAACATTTTTTTAAAGTAAATAAAAAACTAAATATACAAAGTGATGAGCAATTGACAGAACAGGTGTTTTTTTCTAGTTTAAAAAGCCAGCGGTAGCAATAGGAAATAACAAATTCTCTTTTGAAGTTTTAATTTATTTCTGATTTTCAAAAAAAAAAATTCTATTGTGAAGAAGGATTTATGTAATGTGGATGTCGGTGGTTATATGATCAGAAATATTAAATTATTAAATTATCCTATTATTCATCGGAAAGTCGAAAAAAATTCAAACCAGGAGGCTCTCTCAAAAGTTGGCATGACAAAAAACCGAGACAAATAATACCACTTTATCCCAAAGGTCATTCATAGTAGCACTTTAGTCATTATCTTGTTTAAGTTATCTCTCTTAAGTAGAAAAATTAATGACCGCGTTCTTGTAATATAGAGAGTACCTGAAGGTCGAAGTACTCACAAATCCGATGGTTCTAATGAAAACCTCGTTTTCTTCTTAAGAAATGTCCTTCTTCGCAGGCAAAATCACAACCACTGCTTTAACTTTTCCATCAATCCCAGCCTTAATTACGCTTTTGTCTAGTCCGTTCCTAAAAAAGGCGAATTTTCTTCTCTCTCCTCTGCAGACTTATTGCCCTTGCGTAACTAATTCAGTTTATGAAATATATCTGAACATGGAAAGCTCTCAAGCACCGACAGTACGGGTTTCGTAGCAACAGTTCCACTGGTGATTTGATGTCCGACTCAAGATTGGAACAACGAGCTGGAGAAAGGAAGATAGTTGCACTTGTTATTCCAAAAGCATTTGACAGAGCGTAGCCTACATTTTGGATCTATCAATATCTTCCCCAATGGATTAGAAAAAAACCCTTCTGAAAGTTTAATTCAAGTTGCTTTGAACAATCTGAAGTCTGATATCCACAAAATAAATGCTGGTGAGCCCCTCGACCATGTCCTTTCTCCGACATTATCTTTAATTTTCAGGAATGGTCTAGTACTTTTAATCCAGCATATTCCTCTTCAGCGATTCCTTTCTCATATTTGTTCACAGGTTCACGGGAACCTGGTTAAGCTTCTTGAATGCTGACAGCAACAGAACAAGTAATTGCAGAACCACCAATCCATTTAATGCTTCAAAAACTCATCTGGTGTCATTAAAGTTAAATTTAAGCAAAACACCAAGATATTATCCATGAATAGCCCTTGTCTCGTTAAAGACGAGATGAAATGATATCCACCTTGTGCTATGACGTTACGTTATTGAGGGAGGGCCTATAATTGTAATTTTATATTTCCTGAAAAAGAGGACAAGACCAGTTTTATGGGGGTTTACTCCCAATCCACAACGATCTGCCAATCGGGTTAATCTGTTAATATTTAGCTGAAGGAGTTCTCGATAAGATAAGATAAGATTAAGATACTTACCTGAGACGGCTATAGTAACGTCATCCGCAGAGGCAATCACTCTGCTGCCACCCGCTTCCAGGTATATCAGCAGTTCATTTACCACTAAGTTCTAGAGAAGGGGAGAAAGGACTTCTGCTGACACATCTTTTAGCAGAAGCCCCACCTAGTTTGGAGTCGATTATCCTGCGTTTAGCATAAGACTGATCAATTACTCAAGTCAGTCGTCTACCTGCAGAGTTGAAAGTGCAGTAGTGATTTCGTATGTGTTGACGTTGTTAAAGGCACCCACTATGTCCAGGAAAGCAACCATTGTGCACTCTCTAAATTGTAGGGATCGTTCGATGTGGCTAGTCAGTGAATGCAGAGCCGTTTTCACCGACTTTCCTTTATAGATTATTTGTTGCTATACTCAACTTATTCATTATTCACTTATTGTACTTTACCTATGTTTGTAATAATATTTTAATTTTGTACCATTATCTTGTGACACAATGTACATTCGATTTGTAAAAAAAACCTCTTGTCTAACATAGTTGCATCACAACAACAATGCACAGTCAACTCACATCGCTCTCAACGCTCTTTGTACAAAGTAGAGTAAACCCATTGCGTTGTTAGTGTAACTAACGTTGGTCACGAAAACTTACGACGATTGACTATGCATTGTCGGTGTTGATGCGAGATGATGGTCCATAGTCTCTTTCACTTGGATTAATCTTACAGCCGGAGCAACATCTTGGTAAGATTGTTTAATAAATAAGTTTGGTTTGATTCGCAGCGTTTTCTTGGTTGGATTTTTTTTCTTTGCAATTCACATTTATTCTAGCTGCTGCTGAAATCGTCGATTCTGATACAGTAGGCATGTTGAGCCGTTGACAAAAGCCTTGGATCAATTTTAGCTTGTACATGGATATCAATCAGTCGTTCTAGAGTTTTCAGAAGGAAAAATGATAGACTTATAGGTCCGAGGTCCTTTGGGATAGCATGAGAGCATTTTCCGACTTTAGGAATGAAGACTACATTGACTTCTCTCCAATGCAGTGGAATGTGGATTAGTTCTATACAGCTCCTCATGAAATTCTCTAGCGTAGGCAGGATAATATCTGAGGACCTTTGTAGTTCGGCAGGTATTATAACGTCCGGAGCAGCAAACTTGTATGGTTCGAAGCTATGCAGCGCCCAGAGCAGTTTGTCTCTTGTAATCAGACCATGAATTTTGGTTACGGTGGCAGTAGCCCTGTTTGGGTTGCTACTGGCCGCGAAAAGGGAGCTAGCTGGAAAATGAGTGTCCAGCAGCAGGTTGAGTGATTCATCACTTGAGCTATCGGTTTTTTTCAAAGAACTAGGCGACGTAGGATTTGTAGAGAGGATTTTTCTTAGCCGCGATGCCTCAGAGGTTTCTGTGAGTTTGTCATAGAATTATCTCCAGGATTGTCGCTTTCCTAAGTTCTTTTTTATATATTTTGAGGGATTCTTTATATGAGTCCCAATCAGTCACTTTACTTGTGCTTTTTGTTAGGTTGAAAAATTTTCTGTAAATGTTGCTGAGCGGTCCCAGTGCTGATGTACACCAGTGGGGCTTGTTCTTGCCTCTAGGTTGAATAAGAGAGCAGGTAGCAGCCATAGCCTGATTGAGAGCCAGGGTGAATTCCTTGACTTTCATATCAAGCTCATTGGTGTCACGTGGGGGACTTGAGAGTTCAGAGGATAGTATTCCTCTGACAGTATTCCTCTGTATTTTGGCCAATCAGTTTTCGGATAATTCCGGAATGCTGTTTGGCTGGAAGGAGCATCACTCAGACTAAATTGAATGCATCTGTGTTCTAAAAATGAGTGTTCAGGCGATACCATCCAGTTCGTTAGCACTTCCTGTCGGTTTCTTGTTGTAAAAGTGGGTTCATTGCCAATGCTTGCACAATGAAGGTTAGTACTTATAATATGTATAATCAAAAAGTGTCGCATCTCGTGCGATGTGCATCGCACCCGATGAAGAGGCCAATTTTTAGCCTTCCAGCTTCCAGTACCACCCTTTCTAGATTAACACGAGGGAGAGGGCCCACTTGACCGTGGCCAAGATATGCCGATGGCAGCCGGTAGGAGCCTTTGGCAGTCTCTAGTTGGGCAACGTTTAACTCGGGTTCGCTGAGGTTAGGAAGTAAAAATGCATCAAGGCTACGTTTCACTTACTTACTTACAAAGGTAAGTATTTGAGTATCATCGTGGATAGCAAATTTCTTTCTTCCAAGACGCTCTCGGCTTCCAGGCAGTTCAACTAAATTTTCGGGACGACATAGGACATATGGTATATGTATAATTGGTCTAATCATTGCCGTGCTCCATATACTCGTACTGCCGAAAGCTCACTTATGCTGCCAGAAAACCGACAGCGTCTTAGAAGTTTTTGTGGTGACTTGTTTAATTATACAACAACTAAGCTTCGTTGCGAAAACGAGTTTTGATGCCAAAATGGTAGATCAACCGTGTCAAACCAGTAAAGCTCCACCTTTTTGTCAAGAAAACTACCTCGGTATTGAGAAAATTGACTTAAGGCCCATTTTTCGTGGACTATTCGCCGATCAGATCTTAAACTGCCTGTATTTTATATCAGACCTTAGCTAGACATTATCTATCGGGCTATGAAGCTTTATTATCTGCATAGGCCTGAGAGGGCAATATGCTCTACCAAAGCGCCTCAGTATTGATGAAAGTGCCCAAAGCGTATTCCTTCTTGGCGAGTACCTCTTCAATGAAGCCCAGTCTCACAGAATTTTTCGGGTTAGTAGACATGCTGCATTTTATACAAAGAATGCATTTGCAAAGTAGTTTTTTGCACATGAAGGATATCAGACGCTTGTGGCATGCATGTATTTATCTGACTTATTCTTTCTTTTGCTATTCGCCAGGGCTTCAATATATGCATATGCCAGTACCAGGGTAATAGTGAAAATTCTCTTCATAGTTACTGACAACTGGTTCATGCCTTTTTACAGCTTCACTGGATATAAAATGTGTTTCTTTTAGAGGTTTGGTTTTTAAACTGACAGCGCTGTATCTACAGATTGTCAATTTAACAGTTGAAAGTTGATTTGTGGTTTTCCGATGAATGCAGTAACGGCAGAATAACGCGTGCAAATTGTGAAAACTTATTTTGAAAACCATGATTCGGTTCGCCAAACTTATCGTGCGCTAGATCCATTTTACGGTCGACATAATCGTCCATCTGAGCAAGTTATTCAGAACACGATGAACCGTTTCCGAAGAAGTTATTGCCGTTGTGGAGCGCAGTATTGAGGAGAATCCAAATGAGTCCATTCGTCATCCTGCACAGCAAATGGGGCTGTGCCCACCGACTTTGAAGAAGATTTTACGGAAAGATCTTAAAAGCTTATAAGATCCAGATTGTGCAAGAGTTGATACCGCGTGACCATTATACGCGTCGTAGGTTAGGTGAATGGGCCGAAAACATGATTCAGCTTGATCATCGTTTTCAACACAAAATTTTGTTCTCCGATGAGGCCCATTTTTGGTTAAATGGATATGTAAACAAGCAAAATTGCCGATTTTGGAGTGGAGAAAACCCAAAAGCCTTTGTTTGGTGTGCTTTATGGGCTGGTTGAATCATCGGCCCATATTTCTTTAAGGATGATGCCAGCCAGAATGTTGGACGATTTGGAAGTCAACATTCGCCGTGTTATTGCTGATATACGACCCCAGTTTCTCGATAAAGTTGTCAAAAATTGGACTTCAGGATTGCGCTTCATTCGAGCTAGCCATGGCACGGCTAAGGGGAATATCATAGACATTAACATTAGTTTTAAGTGCTTTATATCATATTAAATTTGTATACCTCTAAAAAAAACACACTTTATATATAGTGTGTATGACACCTGTGCTTCAAGTTACCTGAAGCCATCGGTGGAAGCAACACCGTATTTGATCGCATCATTCGTCCTCATAAAAAATAACAGACACTAGCTGCGAATGCTTGCGAGCCAGTTTGAATCAATTTACAGTACATATACGATAGTTAACATCAGATTTTCAGAGTGCTTCCAACCAATGCCCTTTTAACGACTTTGACCAACCTGCTGACCCCACGGAGTATATCGATTTTTTCGCAATCTTTAAAAAGGCACTGTTTTCTCTTCGCTGCGATCTATTAACACTATAGTCTTCCATCAAATTAGTCCTAAGTGAGCTGTTAAAAAATTTTCGGGTTTTCTTACGTAGTTGCTGTAAATCGCGTTCTATTGTATCTTTAAATGGGCGATTTGAGGTAGTTTCTCCTGGCTGGACACGTAAGTATTTGGTAAGGACATTGTTCGAATTCTTGTTCGTCTTCTACCTTATGTTTCACCCTGAATATATGCGGAGCATACGGACTTTCTGACCTTTTCCTTAAAGAGTGTTCAATTTGTTTTAATTTGAGGTACTTATGGTCTAACACGGAAGCTTTCCACAGTATTTTCTAGCTTGGACTATCCTTAGCGTACCTGTAAGATAATTGTAAGTTGACTACTTGTGGTTTATCTTTCGTTACAAATGTTGGCTTAGAGCCAATATTGGTGACAACTAGGTGACACGATATTGTGAAGTCCAGAGAATGATTGCCTCCCACGGTTCATTTCGTACTGTTCCAAAAAATATTCTGAGGTTTGGCAACGTAGTATTAGATAAGTGCCATCTTTCTGGACTCACAATATTCAATGAGTTCGACTACAGACATTTGTGACGTTGTTAGTATCGAATCATAGGAAATATGAGCTGACGCAACGGCGACCTATTGAACCACTTTTTCAATTCTCTTGGAGTAACAATAAATACACCTCCACTTCCGCCAAGAGAAGTCGGTATATTTCGTACTTCCAATTCGAAAAAAACTTATTTTAAAATAAAACATCTGTTTCGCATTATAATTTTATTAACCCATGCTTGTTAAGCACATGCTTACAAGCACATTTATTGAATCTGAAAATGAGATCGTGATACACTTTATGTACGAAAGTTTTTCAGCAGAACTACTATACAACGAATTTATTTTACTAAAAATAAACTAAAACAGCTTAAAAAAATTGGGAAAAGAATATCTCCGCTAGTTCACTTTAAGTTTCGTTTACGTCATAGTGCCTTTTGAAAAGTCAATTAAAATACAAAAATTAAAGCAAAAGATACACAAAACATGACCAACAAACATTGTAAAAAATAGAACATCTTTCGACTCTCCTAACCTAGTTGAATCATTTCGCACTGATTGACTTCGAGGTTAATTGCCTAACACTTGGCATCGCTAAGCGATTCTTCAATCGCGTCTATCCACATCAAAGATAGAATAACATCTTTCAGATTCGCTTTGATTATTCTTCGTTCAACAAAACCCCATCTGTAAGGAATCACTTCCTCCCTTCCTGACACCAATTTCCAGATCTTTTCTTGCCTCGCAGAATACGAATATCTAACATACAGTCCCAGCTATTAATGCGTGCAATTGAGGGGAACTAAAAAAGGAAAAAAAAAAACAGCTGAAAAGTTCCTCAAGGCGATTAGGGTGTAAAAGGCACTGGTACTGGTACTGGAACTGCACCGCGTGCCTCTTTGCTGCACAAATTTAAAAGTCACATTCAACTATGTCACCCAACTTCAGACTGACAATTTGCAGTCCTTATGCTTACTCAGGATGTTTCTCAGGAAGCTTCTGCTAATGCTGGTAGTCAGTTGAACTTACGGCCGGATCTCATCGCTTAAGGATAAAAAGAAAAAAGAACTAAAATAGAACTCTATACAAAATAGGAGCACTTTGCGACCGGGGGAGAGATGGGATATCCCATCTCTTGGTTCTTAGGATTTAATGACTGCCGGGATTTAGCAAAATCCCCGCCATAAGTTTACAGGTAGAGGGAATATAATTTGAGTTTGTCTCCTTGTTTTGAAGGTAACTACGGGAAAAGTTTCTGCAACGGAATTACATTTGAAATGATCGGGGAAGGACAACCATGAGATGTTTTGAATTTTTTTTTTCTTCGTTTTGTTTTTGTTCTTTTGCTTTTTTGTCTTTCTTTTCGTTTCTTTTGTAGCGGAGTTCCTTTGGATTTCTTTTCTCCTACAGTTAAAAGAGAAAAGCATCAATGCGTGGAAATCGCACCAAGTCGATAGTTGAATAGTTTTCCCCTCTTTCCGTACTAAAGTAGGGTAAGTCTCGTTGTTGGCTTTTCGCGGTGTGAAGCGATGTCCTGAGAAGCATGCAAATTATTTCGGAGGATGAAAATCTCAGGGGAAAACGATTTATGAAAACTCTACATACTATAAATGAGGTTTGCAATTCGACAAAAATAGAGTTAGTGGTAACAATTCAAGTTGTAAGGAATAAGAAATACTTATTTACATTGTAGAACCGAGTTTATAAGTAAATAAACTTAAAGTAATCGGTAAGACACTCCAGTGCGGCCTAGTCTGAGCTGGAAGGATATCATTTCCCGGAATTTCTACTCAAAAAAAAACTGCATAAAGCCTACAGATTTCAACAAGGGGTTCTCCGAATAAAGTTTGATTCGACATCACAATCATAAATGCACTAACTATTCCTTATGCGATTCAACAAATTTTTTATCTAGTAAACTACGACAACGTTACCTGCGTTAACTCCAATTTTTGTCCGGGCAGTGACGATGCCTTGACACATACCGCGTGCCACAATCGGTTAATTTCAGCCCAAGTTCGGTGATCATCTCATCGCCAGAAACTGCCTTGGGAATTGGACGCTCAACTCACTCGTGCGTAATTACAGCTTAACCCTTATCCTGTACTTTAAAAAAAAATTCACATGGTATTTGTGGGTCAAATTGGCCCAATGTACTTTTCATTTAGCAATCACGATTTTTGCATGTATTGTAATTTTTTGTTCAGAATGATTTTTACAAATAAATTTTGAACATATTGAGCATTTTGTTGAATATTTTGTTCTGTTGAAGCGACTTGGGCACAAGTAGCAGCGAGATCTCTTTAATGTTGACACTGTAGCTTGTTATGGATTTTTTCGTGTTTGGGCAATTTTGACCCATGTGTACAGGATAAAGGTTAAGACGTTTTTCTTTTGGACTAAATTAAGTTACTGGTCTAAGTCAATAAGCCAAAAGCCTTTCCCAATTTGGAAACGAGTTTCCACTTAAATTGGGGGAATACCGACCGAACTATGCGGAAGAGTGATAAAATGGGATGAGTTCAGAACATCTACTCACACAAGCGGTTCCGAGGAGAAAGTTTGAAAAATTTTATATTTCTGTAACTAATCATGAGTATCAATTATATTTTAATTCAAAATAAGAATAAGGGAACATCTAAAAAACCCAACATTTCATTTAAAAAAGCAAATTGGGAAGTATCTCATGGAAACCCTATAGTTTGTATGAATCAGTACAAACGATCTCAGTTCAACCATCCTCATCAGCTCTGATCATGGTACATCTAGTAGCTTTCATATTTGCACTTCTACTAAACCTCTTTCGCTCTGATGGGATTTTTTAGATTATGCACCAAAAACAGCCCTGAGAAGGCAATTTTTATTCCAAAAGTCGGAGAGCATATTCACAATTCTATAAGACTTTCCTCCTTTGTGCTAAAGATAATAGTTTGCAATTCAGATGCCCACTACAGAACTCTTTTACAATATTAATAACTTCATCAAGTCAGGATGAAAGTTCGAAATAAATTGATGCATACAATATAAAAATATAAAGGGTATTTTGATCTATAACTACAGGAACCCAGTTTGAATCAAAAGTTTGCATCCACGACAAAAATATGTTTCAGGCATATGGCTTCATTGACTGATTTTGACTAAGCGCATCCCGTGAATCTAATTTTCATTCACTTGGAGATATATCTCACCAATAATGCGCTGAATATTGCCTTCTAAAGCCAGAACAGTTGGCAGCTTATTGGAACTCACAAAAAACTTCAGCCCCACAAAAATGGGTCGAAGTCAAGTCATCAGTAGCTGAATGATGCACTGATAAATGAAGGATATATCCACATACATTTCATCCGGGTCAATCTCGTCCATATTTTTGAAACGAATAATTATCAAACATTGTCTGGCAATGTTGGCCATTGACTATACCCGAGCATAAAGTTTATTTTTGAAAAAACCAGAACCAATCCTATCAGCAGCGTGATGGCAGAACTATACATAGAGTATAACCTGTGATTGTAATTGAGTCTTATGAGTCCCTTTTGGATTTGCCTCACTCCAGAAACTGCTATTTTGCTTGCACGATTTTACGATAGTAATAAGGGTCGACTTTAAGCTGCTTAAGAGCCCTATATAGGTTGAGGTTGGTTTACAAAATTGGTCATATACTTTTACTCTAAGCGGCTACACTTCGTTGAACCATTATTTGCTTTTTGTCATCAAACGCTTTACTTCTCGTACTTGGACACTGCGATATTAAGAACGACTGTCATTTATAACAAACCTTGTTATGTTTAAGTCTGCTTATCACAAAATACTGCAAAGGTATATGCTACTTCCATATGCGACATTGTCAGTGTAATTTCCTTGCTGGTTAACAAAAAAGCCTAACTACAATATTTAAATTGTTCGCACTTCGATTCGATGATTTCTTCTGAACAGATGTCAGGAGTTGGATTTGCCGGCTCGGAAAGACGGTAATGCATATATTCGGCCTTATTTCGACCGATCTATAACCCATTACCTTCCAGCGCATTTATTCAACTGTTACGAGTTGCCTGAAGAGTAGTCACTTCATTTTAATAGCGCTATCATCTGCGAAAGGAGCAGAAATCGTTTCGCACTTGCACGACATGAGCGAGTAAGGACATAAACTTAGTGTACACCAACTTAGACCTCGCACAATTACGTAACCTGTATCCCTTCCATAGCTCAATCTTATAATAAACGGGGGCAGAACATTAGCTGTTCTTACGTAAATAAATATCAGTCCTGTTACACCAGTTACATTTAGAAGGCTTTCCGTGGCCATTCTTGAAACTTGTGGGGGTCTGGTCTGACCAGAGGCTTAATTCTCACACCAAGTGAGTCAAGAGCTCCTGGAACTTCGGTTCGAGCCTGATTTGTCAGAGGAAGGCTCCCCTGTGAGAACTTCATGGTTTAAACCTAAACCCCAGGGAGGGTTTCCGACTTTCGTCTGATTACTCACAAATATAGCAAATACAGGGCACTATGACCCTTCACCAAGGCGCGAATTCAGGCCTACATATGACTTCAGGTTTAGTATTGACCTGAATGGAGTTTCCCCAAGATTATCTTAGATCAGGGCAATGATTACCGCAGTTTTAAATCCATATGCGATGGCACGCCGTGGGCTGACATTACATTTTCTCACGTAGAGCAAGTGATTTCATTTCTACTCCAACTTTGCAGCAACCACCTAAAGTTATTCCCACTGTGCACAATATTTAACTTTCATTCTATAATATTTCGAATGGTTTTCCCGAATCAATAGAGATGATGAGAAGATTTTTCTCCATTGTTATCCGTACACTGCATGATGCTGATTGCATCGACGTCGGTCTGCTTCCACAAAGCCTCATTGCCTGCAAAGGATCTTAACAATATAGCTTCCCGACTGCCTAGAACTCTTTTCTGCACTATCTTAGTTGGCGACATTAGTTTCACCGGTCAGGAGTTTTTTTCAATTCCGTGTCGCCTTGTCCTTTAGACAGTGAAACGAAGAAGCTCTCCCTCTACTGGTCAGGCATCCGATCGCCTCTCATTATTTTATTGAACAAATTCGAGCCAATTCAATCGAATTCCAAAATTCCAATATTGTTCGTTCATACTTCGGGTATATATGATCCGGCCCGACAGCATGACCCCTTTGCCGTCTCCTCTTCGTACGCAACAGCCCAGGACATGAAGCTTCTTCGTTAAGTAACTCGTTTAAGAACTCCTTCTATCTACATTTTACAAATTTTGTTATTTCTCATTAGGAGATATCCTTTCTCGTCTTCAATATATTTCAGCAATTGAATCTCCTACTAATTACTTCACAATTCATTTTTGTCCCATTTTACTGCCCCAACTACCGCTTTCTTCGGCTCTTGTTGGTTGCTACCGTTATTAGTCTTTGTCACAGGTTTTTTCATCAGTTTTGCTACGAGTATTTCTGTCGTATGTACTGAGTCCACCCTTGAAAGATTTGCCTTTAACCCTTTACCATGGTTGTGTCACTCTGTCACTCTGATCTGAAGCTACCTGGCTACGAACTAGTAACACTATTCTTTCCTCATCGCGGTCTCGTCATCTATGTGCGTAGTGATGTAGCTTACCAAATTCCACCACAATGTAGTCCCTGTTTCAATCCGGAATTCAATTTTGTGTGGTTAAAACTCCATCTCCGTACGTAAATTATCCACCACTGCTTTATTTACAGAAGCCCCAAACTGGACAGCAATTCGGCTTTTAATTAGTTTGATGCGCTGCCTGACTCCATTCAAAGAATTGTATCCCTGTATCCTCATACTGAAATCGTTATTACTTGAGATTTCAATATACACAATACAGAATACAGACAATACCGGAAGGACGGTGTATTGAGATCTTCGCTGCGGAGAACAACTTAACGCAGCTTGTTAATGAGCCCACGCAGATACCAGACGTTGATAGTCATACCGCTGGACTTCTTTTTAACTTCTCACCCTGATAAGTACACCGTCGATGTGCTCTCCCCTCTAGGCACGTCAGACTGTTGTGTCATATCAGCTAATTTCTCGTATACTAACCACACAGTTGGAGAAAAAATTCCTAAAAGAACCGTATGGCAATACGTGAAAGCCAATTGGAACGAACTTAACACCTTCTTTAGGAACTTCAACTGGTCGTTATGTTTAATCGATAACGACGTGGGTGCCGCTGATGATATAATCACTGACACTATTGCCCTTGGAATGAGATCCTTTATCCCTTATCGGATTATGAGTATCAGACCAAAAGAAGAGGCATGGTATGACTCCAGCTGTAAAGAGGCTATCAGGGTTAGAGATATGTTTTTTCGGTCCTATAAGACCAACCCGACAGACGAAAACCGAAAAAAGTTCAAACGAGCTAGGAATGTCTGCAACGTCTTTTCAAGCCCGTGAAATTTCTATACGACCAAAAATTGAGGCAAAGAAATACTGCAATGCCCCAAAAGCAGTAAGATCTTTTGGTCGTTCGTCAAAAATATTTGAAATTCTGCCACATCCTCCATCCCAACGCTCATTTACAATGACATTCGAGGTGTCAGCTCTTTGGAATAAGCCAATCTGCTTGCTGCTCACTTTGCCGACAGTTCAACACTTCCAGATTTTACTTTATTTCCGCCTACAATTCAGTGCGTCGAATCTTCAATGGGACGAATCCACTTTCGCACTCGTGTAGTAGCAAGAGTACTCAAAGATCTTAACATCCACAAATCCGCAGGCCCAGATGGCATATCTGCCCTTTTTCTGAAGTGGTGTTCTTCCTCGCTGGCAAAACCACTGCGTAAGCTTTTTCATCAATCCTACCCTTTAGGACTCTTTCCGAACAGATGGAAAACAGCATTTGTCCAGCCCGTCCCTAAAAACGGCCAATCTTCTTCCCCATTTCCTACAGACCCATTGCACTTACGTCCCTTCTTTTCAAGATCATGGAAAGGCTGATAAACCGTCTAATGGAATAACTTGAAACACGAAAACTTCTCAATGACCAGCAGTACGGTTTTCGTAACAACAGGTCCACAAGTAATTTGATGGCATGTCTCACCGAAAAGTGAAACAAAAGCGTACATCCATCTGGCGAAAGCAAGATAGTTGCACTTGATATTTCTAAGGCGTTTGACAGAGTTTGGCATCAGGCTCTTTTGTCGAAAATGCGTGCTTTTTGGATCGATGACTCTCTTCTTCAATGTATTAGAAATTACCATGTGGAGCGTTCAATTCAAGTTGACTTGGACGGTTTCAAGTCTGATATTCACAAAATAAATGCTGGTGTGCCCCAGTGCTCCGTTCTGTCTCCGACACTCTTTTTAATTTTCATCAACGATCTCTGGTTTGCTACTTCTAACCCAATATATTCCTTTGCTGACGACAGTACTCTCTGCTTTCGTATTAGTTTCCGGACTCACGTCCCTGTTCTTCGGCTGGATGTTAAGCTCAATTAGTTCTGATATCGACAGCATAACCAATTGGGGAATTATCAACAGAGTGGAATTTAATGCTTCCAAAATACAATGCTGTCTGCTGTCATGAATGTCCATGAATGGCACTTGCATCGTCGAAACCGATCAACGTGCGGTAGAACTCATAAATGATGATACTATCACACAGCCATTCAACACCCTCGAACACAGACGTGATGTCTCCTGTCTTACTTTGTTGTATCGCATTCCACCCCTTCTAACTTTTAACCGTAACACCCGCCTCGGTATGAATGCTCATCAGTATATCCTCAAGCCCACCTTCGGACGTTCTCTGAAATATCGTGAGCTCTTTATTTCCTAGTCACTATAACTTGCAAATATTTAAAACCAACGCACATCGGTATCCCTATCTTTTCCCTCCTTAACTTTCCCTCGCCCGCGCTATGTGCAAACATCTTAAGGGTACACAAATTCCCTTGTGCGCGCACCAATTATAAAAAATAAACAAAACTCTTCCAAACTGCGAATGCCACAGTTCTGACTTTTATTTTATTATATTGGTAATACCACTGGGAAACCACCCTGTAAAGGCAATTTTAAAATATTTTGTATATTTTGTATTGATTTAAAATTCTGCACCTTGACTTTGTAGACCGGGCTAAAATATGAGTCTGCAAAATTTGGGTGAGATCGGTCTAGCCGTTTCTGAAATAATGGGTCATTTCTCTTCCATACGAAATACATGTAAACGCGCCTCAAGTCCTTATCCCCTTACACAATATTTTCTACATAATTCTTGTTCTTTCAAGCATTTATGTTAAATCATATAAACATTTCCTTATCGCTCGGTTTTGCTAAAACTGCCAATGTTACAAGCAATACAATATTTTAAAATGCGAAATTGTTATTTTTAACTATATATAAATGATTGGCATAAGTAAATGAACTGTATACGCTTCATCAGTATCTGAGAATCTGAACTATTTTCGAACGAACGAATCTCAATATAAATAGCACTTAGTTACCCGCCAAAAGCAATATTCTTAGTCATAGATGACACCTGCCAGACAAATATAATGACACAGATCCAACTTTTTTTTTCAATTTCAGGCAACAGCAGGCAATCAAGTCTTGAACGGCACTCAAAATGATGACGAAAACTCAGTTGCCGATGTTGTGGCACTTTTGAGGTAAGTACTGCGTATTTTGTTTAATATGCGGATACCGTTCAGTCTTAAAATTCCAAAAATAAATCCACACAACTTTGATGAAATCATTTTCTTTTTCGTTGTCGTTGTCGTTGTAATTTTTTCTTCTTTTTCTTTTTCATTTTTATTTTAATTTTTTTTTCCAAAGTGTATTTGAAGTGTTGTATGAGTAATACAATTCTTGCACAATCCTCTCATTTATTTTCATTTTTCACGCACTTCACCACCACAACCATCACCATCCGTTGCACTAACAATCTAACAACCATCTATGCTATTACCCAAAACAAAAAAAAAATTAACCTTAACCTTCCAACTGAAGTAACTCACCAACCATAATACACCAACAGTCACCGGATCTTCTCGTTATGAATACAAAAACATCACCGGCTTCCACCTATAGTAATAACAATAACACCAACAACAATAATAATAGTCGGAACAGCCTCAAGGTCAAAATCTACTCGAGAAGTCCCAACTTTGTGCGACGATCAATTTTCGACGACAACGGCAGTACTTGTAACATTATTGGCAACACTGGCGCCTGTGGCGGCGGCGGAAGTGGTAGTTTTTCTGAAGCGGAGGATATTGCACAAATCCTTCGGAATGCAGACAACGCGATGATAAGTGATACTGGGACAACGAGGTCACAGGGTAATCCAAGACAATCAGCATATGTGGCAGAAGTGGACCTTGGTGATCGGCAACAAGCTACCACATCGAGAAGTTTGACTGCCAGCCAACTTCAAACGGCGGAGCAGCAAAATCAAAAGAAATTACCCAACATGGGTGCTACGGGGCAGGGTCACCGAATCGGACCAAGTAATTTTGCCGAAGGTATTGACTATCATTTGGGCCTTATGGGATGGCGCAAAAAATGCCTTTACACGCTGATACTCGTTCTCATGCTTCTGATAATTGTCAATTTGGTGCTAACACTGTGGATATTGAAAGTCATGGAGTTTTCGTCGGTAAGTTAACTTAGAATTCTTTCAGATATCACATTAATTTGTTAATTCATTTGGATTATGAAAACTAGGATCTCTGCTTAAATGCTTACAACAAACTGGTAAAGGAAGGACCTAAGACTTTCTGTTTTTTTTCTGCTTAAGCTTATCTTAGACGTATTGAGGTTGCTTGTGCTCTGTTAAGCTATGAGAATGAGTTGCAATGGAATAGATACTAATAGATTCCACGAGGACATATTAATAGACCTTCATATACATATTAGAGTATGCTCAAGTGCTTGCTGCTTCGCACCCAATCGTCTTCCGACTATTCAAATTATTTAGGTATATACTCGTATGTTACATATATTCATTTCATTGAACTCTATAATTCTGTTTATCAACGCTACCTGAATAGTGCGCAAACCTATCTCATAATTTACCCCAAGTCCTTTTTCAATTTGCCAATTGCAAAAGTAAGACTGATGGTTAACTTCCCTCCCTCGGTTTTGAAACCAATTCTTCAAGTGATCCTCCTACCATCGACAACTTTTTTACTACATTTTTCAAACAATCATTTTCCAAAAACTCCTTCGTACCAGATCCCTCTTACTTCAAAGATCTAACAAATTTCTCCGTTGGTCTACTTCTCACTCAAAATTTCAATCCTGCAGTTATTCAAAAAAAAGTTAATAAATCTTAAAGATGAATTTTTACCTGGCACAGATGGACTCGCTGTCGTTTTTCCTAAAAAATGTTTTTCGAACTTGTCTCTACCCATTTCCTAACTTTTTCGTCTATGCCTTACACAGGGAGAGTTTCCCCAGATTTGGAAGACCTATTTTATAATCCCGATACAAAAAAGGGATCTAAGCATGAAGTTGCCAATTATCGTCCCATTGCTAAACTCTCTTATATACCCAAACTCTTTGAAAAGATTTTATACGAAGCCTTAAGCTTCAAGTGCAAGCCTTTTATTTCGCCCCGACAACATGGTTTCCTAAAAGATTGATCGACTAAGTACCACAAACCTAGTTGAATTCGTGTCTTTTGCCCTCGCAGCATTAGAAAATGGCAAAGAAATCAATGTTATTGCAACTGATTTCACTAAAGTGTTTGATAAGATATCTCATCAATTGATCCCCTTCAAATTGCCTGCTCTCGGCTTTGAGCCTCTCTTATTAAAATGGATTTCTTCTTACCTGGTAAACCAATATTATGTATAGTGTTCGGCTTAGATCCGCCCTTTCTGTTCCATTCCTGGCCTCATCTGGAGTTCCACAAGGCAGTCATCTTGGCCCTCTTCTCTTCATTCTTCCTATTAACGATGTTGAGAGTGTCATTAAACACTCCTCCCTCTCCCTTTACGCTGACGACACAAATTTTTTTAAAACTATTCCCTCCCTCCATGACTCTGCCCTTTTTCAAGAAGACCTTGATCGGTTTTCAATCTGATGCCTCAAAAACTGCCTAGAACTTAATATAGCCAAATGTCAATCTATAACCTTCTCACGTAAATGCAACCCGTCTCCTCCCCGACTTTATTTTCTCCATGGTCAACCAATTCCCCTGGTTGAGTCTTTTCAAGACCTTGGCATATTATTCGACTGTAAGCTTAATTTCCGTTCGCATATCGATAAGATGATCCTCAAAGCCAACTCACTTGGCTTTAATAAACGGTGGTCCATGGAATTTTCCAACCCGTATGTAACCAGATCTCTCTATGTTACCTTTGTTCGCCCCCAACTTGAGTATGCCAATCAAGGTTGGTCCCACTTTCACCGGGTTCATGTTTCCCGAATCAAGAGTATTCAACGTCGATTCCTCCAATTTGCTCTCCGTGGTCTGCCGTGGAACGACCCTTTAACCTTACCTCCCTATCAGGATCGCTTCAAACTTCTCAATATGAAATCGTTAGAAGAACGTAAGGATACTGCTGACATTCTCTTTATTCATCGACTGCGCATCAATTTTGAACTCTATTTCCTTCAATACCAACCCCGGCAATCTATTTTATCCTCGTCTCTTCTATCTACCGGTCCATCGCACCTCCTATAGCTCCAACGAACCAATCTCCCGTATGCTCCGAAAGGTCAACTCTCCCTTTTTGATTTCCACCTTAGCACTCTTCGTCTCAAACAAGATCTCCTCCATCACTTCCTTGGCCCCTAGCTCTTAAGTCTTTCTGTTAGTTGTTAGTCCTGGTTTTTAAGTTAGATTAAGCTTGTATTTAGCCAATAAATGGGGGCCTCAGCCCCCACCAAAATCACACCTGGAAAGGACTTCATCTGTGGAAAACGTATCTTTTGCCCAGTGAGCTCTTCTAATCATCTTTAATGTTGGTCGTACAAATGGTCTACATATTCGATTGCACATCATAATGTAGTTCGGCGTATTTTGCAGCAATGTAAAGGTTTTTTTATAATCACCCCGAGGTACTTATTTGTTTCACTTACTGCAATATTGCTCCAGTTTGTTGACCAAATTTCGCATCATAGTTGGTGTGTTAGATAATATGACAATCTATGCCGTCAGCGTGCATTAGGAGTTTTATTTTTCTTCCGGCGAACTCGATCCTTCTCGCCAAAAAAGTTGGAAGGTCATCCTGAAGCAATAAAGTAGAGAGCTAATGAGCCATCATTGTTTAGCGGCCGTCCGCAGTTCCCACCAGTTTGACGCATTATCCTTTACTGAAGTTTTAATTTTATCGTAAAAACTTTGCATAACCTTAAGTGCGCTTGTGACACTTCCAGATTACCGGGCTTAGAAAAAGTAAATTTTCCGTCAATCGAGTCAGCCACACCGACTTGAAATCTCCGAAGAAGGTGCATAATTTCTTCTTCCTGTCGAGATACTTGTCAGTGTGAATATATTATCTAACGTAGATTAATTCTTTCTGGACCCAGCTTGAGTAGATCATTTGCCTGTACCCAAATGGCTCATCAGTTCAATGTGATTCTTACCTCTGTGTAGCTGAAGAGCGGGAATATTAAGCCTTGCCCCATATCGAAAACGTATTTGTAAGCAATTGTAAACTTTTCTACAATATAAACTCGTTTGCAACGTATTTGAAAAGTTCGTTGAGTAGATGATCTTCCGGGGCTGTATTTAAACTGTATCGATGTGTAAATTTAAGGACTTTCTGTTACATAATTAAGCGATCTATTCCTATGTATGTTACTGTCTCTGGTAAGGTATTGTAGTTACATTCCCAAGTAAGGCAGGTTAATCAACTGTTCAGAAACTGTTCAGAAAACGTACCTTACGAGGGCATGGCCATTGAATTTTCTTCTTAGTTCCCAAAAGGTACGGCTGTCTATAATCCTTCCAAGCTTTTTTTTCTGCGACTATCGTCTTGTATATTTCGTTAAACATTCTCAATCGTACCATATTTGCTTCTCTCGAAAGCTTTTTACAGGTTGCGCTGGATAGGTTGCATCCATAACACAAGAGCTGGCTATATCTGTACCGTGGATGGAATAGATCACATTATCACTTGTCGTACTGGTTCAGCCAGATGTTATATTTTAACGAGGGTTTTATACAAATATCAATTAGGTTGTTTCCAGGGGATCTGGTTAAATTTATTGTTAAAATGTATGACGCTGATAGAATTTGTAGAAAAAGAGTATACTCGTATTCTCTCTATTACTTCTAGATGGTTTCTTGTAACCGCTGAACTGCGGGGAAGTAAGTGACATATGCAAAAATATATACTTTTCAACCATTGTATGGCCGCAATACATTCATCACTATTTTATTGTGAATTCTTACGTCTTGCTTAGTAGAGAATTAAAAACTGTGCTATGAAACACTAACATGTTTCGACTAAGAATTTGTAGAAGGTATCCTTGGCGATGTCATATTTCTTCTCTCCTCTGTTATTCCGTCAGCACATATCGGACTAATATTGGCGAATTAAATGTTGAGACATTCCTTCCTGTGCTGGTTGTTAAGTTCTTTTGGGCTGTATGATGAAAAAAAATAAGTTCATTTATACTTGATATACAAAAAGCTTTAATTAATAAAAGAAACTTAACCAACAAATTCAATTAAGATCCAAAAACGTGTTTCTTCGAAGACAGGTGAATAAAAGGTGTCTGATAGTGACATTTCTACAATGTGATAAGTATTGCCATTGCCATGTCATGAATCGGTGATGCCACTGACGCAATAGCTATCTCGCACTTAATTAAGGTGCCAATCTAACTTGCTGGGTTCTTAAGCACTCATGTCTTCTAGGAGTAACGACTATTTCAGTGTCCTTATTCCGCTGCTTAGTCTCTTGTCGAGATGACGAGTTTTCTTCAGACCAAATTCACCGGTTCTTAGACCTTGGGGCTCTCCACTAACACAGAGTTATTAGTAGAACGCCGTGACTGGCTTGCAAAGCGAACTCACAGCTGGTTTGGCCACCGTTCACTCGCACGAGGTACATCTTTTGGCCAAGACTTCTTAACATCACTCCAGGCATCCACTTTACCTTTTTCAAGTATTGACGAACAAATACCCATTGAGGCGAAAGAATTTGGGTTTGTTCACATCCGATTTCTTTTTTGTTTGCTTATTCGGCAGCATGGCGGCTAGGACGGTTCGATGCATTTTTCCGTCACGGTTTTTTGAATCTTCTTATCGATGCCAGGCCACCAGCTGTATCGCCGTGCAATTTGTTTCATTCTGGTAGTACCCCAATGACCATGATGAATCATTTGCAAAACCTTCGGTTGCAATGCTTCAGGAATTACAACTCCACAGGAACTCTCCGTCTGAAAAGAACAACACATCAGCACACCACTAAGAGCGAGCTTTCTATGGAAAAAAGGCAATAGTTTGCTTTCAGTGGCAGCCATGAAATTTGGTAAACCAGACTGGACATATGACGTCACTTTTCGTAATGTCTGATCACACTTCATCTCGGCTGCAATGACTTTAATATTTACCCGATAACCATCCAACTCATTTTCAGCTAGCTTCTTTGGTTGGAAGAGTTCGATCTTCGTCTAGTCCTATAGGGAACCGCGATAAACAGTCAACGTTTCCGTGCAGCTTCGTAGATCAATACCGGATCGTATATGTATAGCTCATTAAACCCCACCTTTGGAATCGTTGAACGGTCATGAGCGGTATCTTCTTATCTGGGCAGATGATCAGTTATCAATTCGAACTGACGACCATATAAGTATTGGTGTAATTTTTGCATATATCATAGATAACGCTTCCTTTTCGATTTTAATTCAGCGTCTTAGAGGCGAATGCGATTGGCCTTTCAACTCCGTCGAGATATTTTTAGATTTCAGATTTCAGATTTGCGGCCCGTGTTAACCCCGGAAAGATTTATTAAATCCTTTTGCAAGCTTATTCTTAAAAGTAAAAATTTCAATTAAAACTAAAGGGTGGGAACGGTTAAAGGAAGTTAGGACGTGAGGCATAGGTGGAAATCAGAATGTTCTGGAGGGAGAGTTTCCTGAGATGGTAGTCGAAGAGAGGCAGAATATCGTTAACTTCATCAAGCATTCCAGACATTGGCCCCAAGTGTCCGTAATTCGTTCTGTGAAGATTGAGCCGGAAAAGTGCCACAGACCTAAGATTGTGTGGGTTGTATGAGAGATCACAGCACCGATACCATATGACTCGACTGTTACCCAAAACCATCAAAACCTTTTCCTCCTTCGGGTAATTGATTGTAAAATTCTCGCCAACGCATAGAAGCTTTGATCACTCCTTTCACCGGTATAGATACATCACCATATGCTTTAAGAGTCCTTGAAGTGGGGAGTTACTTCAGTTCACTCAGTTGCTAATAGCCATTCAAGGTTGTGTCCACTTGAAAAATCATTGGATGTCTGTCTATCTCCAAAGTCACCATCAACTTGCGACCTTTTCTCTCTGGCTCCGAAGTCGACGAATCTACCTCCAGGGTTGCTGCCGATGTTCTCTCTTTAACCTATGAAAACAAAGCCATGTCTTCCAACGGATTGATAGAGTACGCCGTCTCCCTACCTCTGTATCCCTTCTGCTAATCGCTGATTCGATTTCGTGATTTCGATCGCTTGCGTCATCAATTATCCTTACGCAACGACATACAAACACTTTTGATGTGACCTACTTTCTTGCATGCGTCGCCCACCGGTTGAAGGTGTCGACAGTCGACACTGATTTCGACCGTGGTGTAGACTACATCCTGGACAAGACTTTTTTACCTGGCCTTCCTTCACATTTTTGGGGCTGCGAGAAAAATGTACTACGTTAACCTTAGCTGAGGGATTTTTTTAAAATATGAGTTGCCGATCGCGATGGCTCATAGGCAGTAGCGATGTCCTCTATTTCATCTAACTTGGGTTCTTACGCTAAATTGCAGCATTACGAACAGCATCATGGGGAGTGTGGAAAGCCAACATATCCCTGATCATCATATCAGCATATGACTGACCACAATTTTACTTAGCGCAAACAAATGAGCAATCTCTGGCCAAACGCTTTAGATCAGCGGTCCAATTCGCATACGACTGGCCGGATATCATCTTTGCTCGGAGAAATTTGCAACGAGACACCAAGACATGTATTTTCAATGAAAAATGTCTAGTTGGTTTTTCCGTAAGCTCTTTAAGAGTGTATGTATTGTACTTTGGTGGGTGGCCGTGGCTCAAGTGGTAGTGTGTTGGCTTCCCAATCGGACGGTTCGGGGTTCAATACCAGCCGTGACCGAAAGACTTTTTTTCAGACACTAAAATCTTGTGAGATGAATGCTTGCCTAAATATAACATCAAGTCCAATTTACACTAGTAATTTAGTCTCCCCATTAAATGTTGGATGCCACCCATGGAGCGAAATAACCACTGACCCCAAAAATCTTTCTCTCTCTCTCTATCCAATTTTCCGAAAAACTTAACATGTGCTCCGGCATTTTAAGAGTAGTAATACCCTCTTGAGTGTTAAGTTCTTTTAAAAAAAAAAAAAAAAAACTTAATTTGCGTTTTCTGTTTCGAGAAGCTTCCTGAGCAGAACATTAACTGCCGGGCCACATTCCTCCAAAAATGTGCTGTTCGTAGATTATCATCATTTATCTAATGAATTCACCGCGTAATGTGGTTGAAGTTGGAAAACATAGTTTTCACAGCTCTCTTTTTCTACATCGAAATAGCGAAACGATGGGTTAGATGCTGCTGCACTAGCTTCCGGTGCTCTTAATAACCTCTCCATGAACTCGTTGTTGGATGCAATAATTTTCTCCATCCAGCTCTGCTGCTGGGTCAAAATCGTCGGAACTATGTTGTTCTTTTGGGCTGTATGATGAAAACACTCAAGCTCATGTGTAGGCATACCAAAAATAACTTTAATTAATAAAAGAAACTTAACCAACAAATTCAATTAAGATCCAAAATCGTGTTTCTTCGATGACATCTGTCAAGGGACCTATCATTTTATGTGCATATCTAAAATTGATTTCCTTATTTCGATTGTTTTGGTCCTCGCATTGGAGTTACTTTAATCCAAAGCGATTCAAAGTATGTTTTCATTAGTAATTTTTCATAATAAAGCAGTACCTATGTACATGGAGCCGTATATTCTGGTTTCCATGACCCATATTGATCTGATCTGCTACCAACCGATTTGATTAACATTCGAAAAGGCTGAAACACCTGAACCTGAACTCCGAATATGGCGAAAGTCATCTTTTATTCGACAAAATATTTCTTCGCCTACTTGGCGTGAAATTTTATCATGTCAGAAGCATAGCACACTCTAATCCTTGATTCACCATTAGCAGGCACCGCAAGAACATGTATTTGAAGTCACAAAACTAGTACTTATTTTTAACCAGATATTTTGAATTAAAGCCGTAAAGAAACCAGCCGTACAGATCGCCATTTTTTCTTGAAAATATTCTTCCACCTTCAAAAAATTAGCACTTTGAAATAAGTTTTTTTTATTATATAAATTTTGTTGCTTAATCAAAAACTAATAGCATACCTTGCGCATTTAGTTCGTACTCGGTATTCATGACATTTTGGAGCGATTCTCACAAATTTGCTTTTTAGAGCTTCCCAGTTTCTTTTTGCCAGTTTCCCTTTTCGGCATTTTTCTCTGATTTTCAACGAAAAATTCCGCCAGCAAGGGTCAGTACTGGCTTGCTTGTGATTCTTACAAGATCACTTTAAGATATTTTACTCGGCGACTTATTTCAGAAGGTGAGTTTCTTGGTTTGGCATCCACCGCTGCAACATGTTGTCATGTTAGTATTGAAAAACCGTGCGATTTGTATGAGATTTCTCGTTCTAAAACCGTTTCTTCAATAACAGTCTTTGCATTCGCAATTCGATTCCCCGACCTCCAAGCTTGTACAGATGGAAAGCAATTGCTCTATTCATATCCCAATCAAAGCTCACCAAAGACGCACCGACATATTTCATTGTCTGATTGCTCACTGTCTACTCACTTACGGAGCGTAGGGACTAGCGATGTTCCAATTTCGTTCCATGCTGTAATAACACAGTTCCGTTTTCAAATTCAATTTCGCCACTTGCTTACTTAAAAACATATCATATCGCTTTGACCTTATCGCAATAGGTTTTCTAGTTCAAACCTCTTTCCCGTCATTGTGAAGATGCTTCTGACCGCAACGTAAAGATATCGGCACTCGTCAATAAAACCTAGTAAATGCTAGTTGCGCATCTTTTGACAGTTACTTACCGAAGTTTCAGTCATTTTGGACGCGCAGTTTTTAGTTGACAGTCGTTTGAGTAAGTCGATGTGAGTGTTTTTTGTGAAAATTGAGTATCGAGCTGTTATTAAATTCTGGTTTTTGAAAGGCAATACGCCTACGCAAATCAAAAATGAGTTGGACTCTATGTACGGGAACTCTGCACCATCATTTACCATAGTGAAATTTTGGGCAGCTGAATTTAAACGTGGCCGAAAGAGCTTGGGAGATGATGAACGTTCGGGACGTCCAAAAACTGCAACCACTAACGATAACATTGCTAAAGTTCACCAAATGGTGTTAGACGGCTGCCGAATTAAAGTGAGAGAGATAGTAGAGGTTATGAAAATGCCCAAAGAACGTGTTTGTTACACATAAAATCAAAATTTAGGTATGAGAAAGCAGTCCACGCGTTGGGTGCCGCGTTTGCTTGCTTTAGACCAAAAACGTGTTCGAATGAACATTTCCAACGCTCTGTTGGCGCAGTTTCGGCGCAATAAATCCAAGTTTTGGCGCCGATTAATTACTGTATGTAGGTGACACTTGGATACACCATTATACGCCCGAAACAAAAATTCAGTCAAAACAGTGGACTGCAAAGGGCGGGCCGGCTCCAAAAAAACCAAAAACTGTTTTTTCGGCTGGGAAAGTGTTGGCGACTGTTTTTTGGGATAGTAAAGGAGTTATCTTAATCGATTATCTTCAAAAAGGTAAAACCATTACAGGAGCATACTACGCATCGTTACCTACCAAGCTGAAGGCAGAAATTGCAGAAAAACGGTCACATTTGCAGAAAAAGAAAATCCTGTTTCACCAAGACAACGCGCCGTCTCACACCTCAGCGGTTGCCATGGCGAAAATCCATGAATGACGGTTTGAACTGCTTGACCATCGGCCTTATTCACCAGATCTAGCCCCAAACGACTTCTTTTTGTTCCCTCATCTAAAAACTGCGCTCGGCGGACCGAGATTTTCGTGAAATGAGGAGGCAATCACTATATGGACGGGTTTGAGAGATGGAAGCATCGCTGGGAGAAGTGTGTAGAGTTACGAGTACAAGGAGACTATGTAGAAAAATAAAAAAAAAATTTGACAAAAAATGTCTTGTATCATTGTTAGGAAACTTTTCAGACAACCCGCGTATAGTTAAAAGATATACGGCGAAAACCATCGTTTCTATTCACCACAGAATCACTCCTTCGCTATAGAAGAAATGCCCGACGGTGTAATGTGTTCACAAACATCCACTATCGTGATGTTGTACTTCGCTGCTTTTCTCCTTTTATCCATAGGCGGCGTATGGCGTGTTAGGATGCGTAAGTGTGTAAATGTAGATCTGATTTTCTTTTGCCCCCCGTTGTCCTAAACCAGAACCCTTTGAATCAGTTTTATGATTTTCCATTATTAAGTTGCCTTTCACAAGAAACAAGAGCAATATTAGAATGCCATTGTAAGACGTCGCTTTAAATTTCCCTAAGCCCAGATGAATAAGTTAAAGTAAACTCATGAGTCCGTAATCTAGAAGTCAAGCAACTGTTCCCAGAAGATAAAGGCTGCAAAAAAATCCAAGCAAAACCTAATCATAAAGAGGCAAACACTTTTTCATAATAAGGCACATAGGTATAACTGTAGGTCGATCCTTTTCCACCCAAGTAGCTATAGATAATAAAGCAGAAACACCTTATCCACATTTGAAATGACATCCTGTCACATCTTAAATCAATTTATCTTCCAGGAAGGCATGGGCCAACTTAAAATTGTTCCTGGCGGCATACAGCTAACCGGTCAAGCGTTCATAATGGATCTGCTCCGGGCATCAACAATACGCTCCAAGCACGGTCAACCCATATCGATAGGTGAGTTGTTCCTATTAATATACCTACCTATCCCCAACCGCTTTTATGTAAATTCAAGTCACCCCAAAGGTCATTACGGCTTATGAATGATACAATCTACCTTAGTCACCTGATGACGAATGTCCTTTCAGATAGGACTAAATAGATATGACCACTACCACATCCGGTGTCGATATCAAAAATTTCCTAAAACCCACCCCATCACCCCATCACCCCATCACCCCAACACCCCATCATCCAGCTATCATTGCTACCCTTCCTAAATCATTTCATAATTCAGGCGAATGTCTCTTCGCAATTCAATTCAATGTTTGTTCTCAATTTCTTTGGACTTCGTTTTATTTTTTTTTTTATTTTTGTGCAGAGTCATCACGTAATTTCTCCATCAATACACGTGACACGAATGGCATCCTGGAGAATCATTTATTCTTGGGGCACGATAAGCTCGAATGCCTTTCGACGGGGTTCCGAATAAACGACACAAACGGTCGAAATTTATTTTCCGTTAGCCGGGATGAGGTGACTATTGGTGCACACGCATTACGTATTGATGGCGAGGGTGGTGCCATCTTTCGCGAGTCCATACAAACGCCTCATGTACGTGCCGAAGCTGGACGAGAGCTGAGGTAAGTTATTATCGAAAGTGAGATCGTGAAAAGAATCAGGACCAAGTAAATAATAGTTTGGAAGTCCTGGGATTTATTTTGAGTGCGTGGTTGCACGAGACGGGACTCTGAGTTTTTTTTGTTTTTATTCTTTTTTTGTTTATTAAAAAATTTCGATTTTTCTTCTTTTTTCTTTTGCTGTGGACGCACAGATTCGAGTCACCGACACGTCAACTGGAGATGACAGCGGCAAAGGATATAAATTTGCAATCACGGGCTGGAGGCATTGAGCTGTCGGCACTCAATGATGTGAAATTGAGTGCACTGGACGGATCGGTAAGTTGTTTGTTGGTATACTGAAATCGACTGAATGCGGTTTTGGCTTTCTGGAATTTTTTTATATACAGATTTCTTCTTCTGTCCGTCTCAGTATGTGATGTTTGATGGAAAGTTATGAAGGTAGCCACAGCCGTGTTTGCTTTTCAATGTTGGCTTAAGGGGCCAAGTTTATACTGAGAGTATCCGCAAATATACAGAAGGAAAGAGTGTGGTTTACAATTTTCGAATTCGGTGCCAATTATACTTCAGCTGAGTTTGTTTCCAGGCTGGATGAGCTTAATCTTGTCGAAAGCGATGGAGGGACTTGACAAGTTGGTGAGGGTTCTGCGTTTAAATTTGTGATGCACTTCTACAACTTGGATTCGGAAGTAGGAAAGCAAAGCTCATCGCTTTTTCCAATAACTTGGGCCATGACTGGTTTACTGCTTATTAATATCTTACCTAGAAGGCTTTAGGACTAATAAATCAAGTTTTCTCGGCGCAGTCAATGCACAAGGAAAATATCAGTGGATGCGTTTTATTACCGCGTTATACTCGTATTATTTGGTTCGACAACCTTAAAATATGAAACGTTGTATTTGGGATAACCTTTATATGAAATACCAAGGAAATCGTTGTAGGAAATCTGAAGCTTGTCGATTTTAATGCAACCGCGGTTAATTGCGGCATTTAAATTTTGTTAAGTTTGTTCAGTAGTGCTAGTCACATGGAATGAATAGGAAGTAGTTGATTCCAAGCCTTTATTTGGCTCATTAGCATGGGATAGGATAGGATAGCATCTCCTTGATGGTTGGCATTAATCTTACAGCCAAATGGGAATCATTGGATGTACATCGATTAATTTGTAAGTGCATGCACTCCTAAAACTCCAGATTTGTATAGCTCTGTGGGTACTTTTTGCTTCTCAACTTCTTTTTTGCTTCCTGTTCTTAGCTAATGGGAGCACTTTATAATTAACTAGAATTGAGTTTTCTTCCTACCCTAGTACTCTTTCTACCTCATATCCCTTTAACAGCTGCTGAGAGTATTTCGATTAGCTACATTTTCCTGTGCATTGTATCGGACTATCTGGAATATACAAAGGTGCTGCGCTGTGAGCTTCTGCGCCGATTTCTTAGTCCTGTGGCACTTATTTGTCTATCGGAACAGAGCACCCAAACAAATAAATAGTCAGTTAAACTCCTTGTGTATTCAATTTAATAGAATTTTTCAGTTTTTTCTAAGAAACGTCAAGGCAGCTATAACACCAGCACCCACCACAACAGCATTAAATACTTGCAACCTATAGCGAGCATAAACCAGACATTCACAGAGGCGCTCACAATAATGGGAAGCACATTTAGGTCTTTGGAAAAACCATGTAGCTGATTAAGAAGATTTTTTCATAGTATCCCTCACAGAAGGATTGCCACAGACAGTGTATCAATATATCAAAAACATTCCACAAATTTGCTTATTATCTAGAAAATCATCCCACCTACGATTATGCTCGTAAGAAGCCAATCTGTCAATTGAAGTCCTAACTGATGACGCTCGAAGTCCTAACGCTGGCTCAGATCATGAGAAGTTCTTTTTCTGGGTACAGCTCCTCTGGCTGAGTAAGCTCACCGGCGATCTGGTTTCCCGTGATCCCATTATGGCCAAAGGTGCATACAAGACTCAGTGCAAGACTTAGCGAGTTCAGCCATCTAATTGCGTATCGAGAAACATTAGATTTGATAAGAGAGTTAAGCGCGGCCTTCAGCAAACACTTCGCATCTTCTACCTGGTTTCCAAGCATAATTGCATATATTTCCGCTTATAGAGGTGCAAGTTTCCCTATCCAAGAGGAAAGTCTACGTCCTGTAGGAACACCAGCGCCAATAAAGATGTGCCAAAATTGTATCCTGGCTGAAACTAGTCGGCTGGAAGAGTCGAGTGAACCTCCTCGATGGCAAACCTCATATCTTGGCGAAATCTTCCTTTCACTAGAAGAAAGCCGACAGTGGTTGTCTAGTTTTCAGTGCGACATAAATAAATAAATCGATTGCGCAGTAAGGCCAGTACCATCACCAAGTCTTTTAAACTGGCATGTCCAGCTAGAAAGCAATCCTATAGATCGCCTGTTCCTTGATGGAACGCAGATCTACAGCGACTTCTTAAATAAACCAGAAAACTTTTAAACAGGTCCCTTGAGACTAATTTGTAGGAAGACTTTACAGATCGAAGCATAAAGAATATAAGAAACTACAATAACACGGATTTCGAAGAGTGACTCTTATAAAGAATATCTTCTTCTTTATCCTGAAGAGCGTGGGGAGAATGTTCGAGATCCATATGCGCAAAACTACTTTGCGAATGGATTCTCTGTCCGAGGTATAACATGCTTACCAAAGCAGAAGATCTTGCGAGAGTGCGCTCAAGTAGGCAGAATTGAAGACCCACTCGACAAGAGGGAATACCCACTATGTATTTCATCTACATTGAGGGTGCTTTCGGTAACACAACTTTTGACGGCATGTGTAACTCGGCCAGACAACACGGCGTAGACGATTCACTAGTTTTGTACAATAGATAAAAACAATGCTGGGTCGAGATGCTGACTGCGGCGAATATCTGATGGTGGGGAGCAAGACGGCTTTCTGTCTACCCGGCTATGATACATGCTCAACGCGCTCAGTAGTTCTGATCTCTATTCACCAGCCTTCGCGGATGATGTAGCTTTACTGTCCGTTGGATCGTAACTAGCAACTGCCCCCTCTAATGCGCAGGCAGATCTAGACGTGATCGACGATTGGTGCACTAGAAATAGGCTTACGGTCAATCCTCTCAAAACTAAGATTGTTCTCGAGAAGGAGGAAGCCGACTGGTCTGACTCATCTAGTGCTTAAGGCATCACCATCCAATTCTCCAAAGAAGCTAAGTGTATTCAGGTGTTATATTACAATAGATAACAAATTTCTCGACTTCACGAGGCTTTTCCTAACATGCCTGACTCCGCTCTAGATGCATTGGTGAATCTCGCTACGCTTGACATTCATATGAAGTGTTTGACACAACACCCATTAGAGCTTTAATAACCTTGCGCGCCTATTGTCTTTTGACTACTGCCGTCTGATGCAATGACACTCGAACTCCTGCTGCGGAAAAATACGAAATCTACTTACCCTGTACCCAAGACTGGTTTCGGCCAGAATCTAAGCCACCAAAGGAGTGTAGTCGGGTCTTCACCGATGGCTCCAAAACCAATCTAAGATGCGGCGCTAGTGTTTTTCTGGAGGATGACTATGTTAAATTACACTACTCGTTAGGAAAACTCGCGCCTATCTTCCAAGCGGAGATATACGCAATCCTGATGGCAACGAAATATATTGCGGAGAACCGATGGAGGGGGCAAGGCATTCGCAATAACCAAACTTCGCCCTCTTCCAAGGGTTTCGAGAATGCAAGACTTCACCGAATGCAGTCGAAAGGCTAAATTCACTGAGCCTTGTCTTAGTCCCAGATTACAACA
The DNA here is from genome assembly GCA_963966105.1 of Volucella zonaria. NCBI lineage: Eukaryota > Metazoa > Arthropoda > Insecta > Diptera > Syrphidae > Volucella > Volucella zonaria. Next base: position 166,190,423 of record OZ014532.1, read on the forward strand.
GGATCACGAGAGTTAGGTCTGCCTGAATCCCCGGCTTCCATTGACAGTTGGGTTTCATACGTGCACAACTTTAGATGTCACAACTAGTTTGCCGACAGACCAAACGAAATCTTCCCGACGTCTCTAAGACGTCACTAGCTTTCCTGCTGTTCCTCAATAGGCTGCTCGCTAGCGTCATGACGGGGCACTACATTTTTGCTAAGCGCTTAAATCTGCTGGGCATATCCTGCGAGGCTTGCTGTGAAAGTAATAATGACACCGCCGAGCACTACCTCTATGAATGCCCAGCTTACGCTTGCATCAGTCTGCAGATGCTTTCTTTCTTCCAAAGACTGAAATATTCCATTACAAGAAACTTATAATGAATAAAATGGACTAGTTCATTGTCTGACATAAAAGAAAAAGTCTCAGAATATGTAAGTTAGTCACAATTAGTTATATTTGCTTACCTACGCTTTTTATCGACTTCGAGCGGTAAGAAGTTAGAAAGTTTCAATTCAAGAGAATACTGAAAAGGTGCATCAAGAAAATTACCCTTTCTGCTTTGGTCTTGACTACTATGACAAGTTTAATCTATAAAAATTATATGGTGAGCTGTTCGAGGCTTTTAAATAGTCTCTTCCGAAACAGATTCAGATTTTACCTGTCACGGTTTTTTTCTTAAAAATACGCTGATCAGACCGATCTTAATGATGCTATAAAACGATGTGTAGTCTGACATTTAGGCATAGATCCCACACCATCTATATCTATAGTATATCAAGATCATGACAAAGACATGAAAAACTTCTCAGAACTGATAAGTCGATGCAGATCAGGGTATGGCCTCCCACAACTATTGACACATATATGTATGTAGGTTGATTGCATTGAAGGAATCCTTCCATTAAATGCCCATCTCTTTTAATTTCTCGGTCAATATACGGTTGTCTGAAAAGTTTCCGACCGAGCAATGATACAAGACATTTTTTCTCAAAATTTTTTTTTATTTTTCTACATATGTAGTCTCCTTGTAACTCTACACACTTCTCCAAGCGATGCTCCCATCTCTCTAACCCGTCCAAATAGTACTTGGCGTTTTTCTCTACAAAGTAATTGTTCACGAAGGTGATTGCCTCCTCATTTGGCGAAAATCTCTGTCCTCCGAGCGCAGTTTTTAGATGAGGGAACAAAAAGAAGTCGTTTGGAGCTAGATCTGGTGAATAAGGCGGATGGTCAAGCTGTTCAAACCGTAATTCATGGATTTTCGCCATGGCAACCGCTGAAGTGTGAGACGGCGCGTTGTCTTGGTGAAACAGGATTTTCTTTTTCTGCAAATGTGACCGTTTTTTGCAATTTCTGCCTTCAGCTTGGCAGGTAACGATGCGTAGTATGCTCCTGTAATGGTTTTTCCTTTTTGACTATAATCGATTTAGATAACTTCTTTACTATTCCAAAAAACAGTCGCCATCACTTTCTCGGCCGAAAAACACAGTTTTTGCTTTTTTTGGAGCCGGCTCGCCCTTTGCAGTCCACTATTTTGACTGAATTTTTGTTTCGGGCGTATAATGGTGTATCCAAGTTTCATTTCCAGTAATTAATCGGCCCCAAAACTCGGATTTATTGCGCCTAAACTGCGCCGACAGTTCGTTCGAACACGTTTTTGGTCTTACGTAAGCAAACGCGGCACCCAACACGCGGACATCTTTCGCATGCCTAAATCTTGATTTATAGTATGTAACAAACACATTCTTTGGACATTTTCATTACCTCTACTATCTCTCCCACTTTAATTCGGCGGTCGTCTAACACCATTTGGTGGGCTTTAGCAACGTTATCGTCAGTGGTTGCAGTTTTTGGACGTCCCGAACGTTCATCACCTCCCAAGCTCTTACGGCCACGTTTAAATTCAGCTGCCCAAATTTCACTGTTGTAAATGATGATGCAGAGTCCAACACTTCGCTCGCTAACAGGATGTAAGCGAGTTTGTGGGGTGGATGGCTCATTTCGCTCGCTTCGCACATATGTTATTCTTATCTCAATTAAAGCGTTGAACGAAATATGTTTGGCAGGCGCCTATATCTTAATAGATATTTGGTCTTATGTCTCAAAATAATTTGGCCTTATGGCGCTTTGTAAAAGTGTGACGGCACCGAATAAAAATACCCTTGTTTACCTTGAACGCAGAGTAAAATGTAATATAGGAAATTATTGAGCGGAACTCAGCTCGGTCCAGCTGAAATTAAAATAAAGTTTTAGCCCAAGGGATTGATCTGATTGCAGCAACCAAATGTATCTTCTTACTTCAAATGATAGTTAAAACAATTAGTGAATAAATTTAAGATGTTTAGTGTTGAAAATCATTAAAAATGTACTAATCTTTTTTATGTTTTCCAATTTTTCATCTCCAGATACGTCTAGAGTCACCAAAAATCCTCATGCCAAATTTACGAACAGCACAGCCACCTATACCAGGTGCCGGACAAAGTCGTGAGCACATGCATAGAGTCTTCCAATTATGCGCTTGCTCCAATGGCAAGCTATTTCTAGCGTCTCCCCACACGATTTGTGCTGGTGACGATACAACAGTTTGCAGGTGATCCGAACAATAAATCAAACCCCACCCAAGTCAAATTCAAAAGGTCCGACATCCCAATTCAATTCAAATTTATTTTCTTTTGTTTGTAAATAATTTATTCGTTATAACAAAATATAGCTAAAATTATATATATATTACACATAAAACAAAAAATTGTATAATAGCATAAATGTAGTTAAAGTTAGTGAATACTTATAAATATATACATAAATAAATAAATAATATATTTAGAATATATAGGAACGTAAGAAACAATTACAAGAGGCCTATTAGAATTTATAAAATTTGTAAAACATACAACAAGACAACCTAAAACAAGGAATCATCAGTATATATATATATAAATAATAGTAATAATAATAAAACTTAAATAAAATTACTTACTACCAAATTTAATAAAACAAAGTTGGCAATAAAATTGAATCAAGTATAAATGTGGCAAAACAAACAATTTAATTATAATAATTATACACAATATTATTCGTTAGTAAAAAAACAAAAAAAAAACAAAACCCAAAAATATATTCGACAATGAAGAAAATAAAAAAAATTAAACGTATAGTGAAGAAGAAAATTACATCTAAATAAAATGAGCTTCTTTTTGCAATTTTGGAATAAATAAACGAGCGTAAAAATAAGATTTAGACAACAAAAGTAACTTATAGGGAAACCAGCATCAATTGAAAACTACTAATATACAGAGAATAAAGAAAAAAATACATATATTCAAACAATGCAGGCTGTCAATTATTGGTTTGGCTTAGTTTAAATATATTTTTTAAATTTGAATTTAATTTCAATAACATTATTATTAACTTTCTGTTCATTTTCGGCTCAAGCGTAAAGCCAAAGTTCGCAGAATCATTTTTTTAAGTACATAATTGGTGGATTTTCAGAATTTTGAAAAGTCTTATTCTATACATGTGCGAATATTCAAAATCGAAGATGTATTTCTAGTTTAGGGAATTAATGACGAGATTAACGACTAAAATTATAAACAAGAATAAGTTGACCCCCCTTGCCACTATAGATGGCACGCGGCTTTGTTTCTCCTCTCAAAGTATTGCTCGTCACGTTATTTATACACAGATGAGAGAGACCTACGGTTTAGAATGATGGAAAAATCAATACAAATAGCAGCGATTGTTGTAACAGGTGAGTAATCCTCTGTTTAAAACAGAAGGATGTTTTTTTTTTACTTATAGAATCTTCAAAATAATAGCTCCTTTGACATTTATGTTCAGTGTCATTTCACAAATCATAACGAAAAATCTTACCTTTAAAAAATGCTTCAATGTCAATCAATCTTATGTTGAAAATAGGTCTTCATTTCGAGAAACGTATAGAAGATGAAATGATTTCTCGGTAACCTAATCAGCTAGATGAGGACGCGTTGTCAAAAAACTCCACACGACGCAAAGCTTACAACTAGTTAGCCTAATGTGCGTACAGAAAAAACTCTAGCTTCTTGAGTGAACATGTGACAAAAGACCCGGTTATGTCAAATCACAACAAGTTGTTTTTTGTGCGGTTTTTATGCGAAAAATTTTTCAAAGAAATCTCGCCCTGCACTTGTATAAGATAGAGCTTGATCCAGGAGCTACGGGAGTTTGCGGATTGAGCTCTTATTAGCTTGAAATGAACCCTTATTTCAATCGAGAAATCGTGTTTATTGACGGGTCTCACTTTTGCCTCAATGGGTTTGCGAACAAATAAAATTGATTCTGAACTTTAGCAAATCCAGGAGAGACTCATAAAACTTAATCACACCCACAAAAGTGCACTAGTTTTTGTGATCTTCACGCTGCTGGTGGCATAATTGGTCCTGGGGCTCGAGTTCGCATCACGATCAATAGATAGCGTTACCGGACAATGTTAAGTTATTATTTTTTTCGAAAGTATGGACGACATTGATCTACACGTTATGTGGTTCCAGCAGAAACTATTGAGTTACTGAAGTCCAACTCAACGAAAACATTATGTTGCCATGAATTGACTACCGAAATCATTCGATTTGTGGCTACTCGATGACTTCTTGTGAGACTATGTAAAGCCTTTGGTGGATGCTGAAGAAACTATTTAGGCCTTGGAAACCAGGCGTTATTGGTGAGATGAAGCCCAATTATTCGAAAGAGTGGGACGAAATATAAACAAAAAATAGCACTTCCTCCAAAAAATCCGAGGAAGCTACTTTGTCTGAAGTCATGATCACAGCATAAGGCCAAGTATCGTTCCATGGAATGAATGAAGTATTTTGATTTAAACTCATTCTCGTCGATATTGTTTAAAGAAAGATCCTATAGTTATTAAGAACCACCCTTTATGATGTGTTTTCCAAAACAACAGCCCTAAATATTGGCGCAAAGGTCTTTCAATTTCCATCTTATTACAAAAAACAATTATCAGAGTTTAGTTGAGCATACTACAATCAATAACATGGAATTGATACCTCCGTCACCTGTTATCTAAAGTTCTTTTCTAAATGATATGGGCGACTCCTGCTTCCTGTATATAAGATCAGCCTTATTATTTTACAGATTCGGTTCTGAGACAGTTTAACCTTAAGAGACTATAATCTACGTCCCTTTCGTTACCATTTTTAAAAAAAGCCGGACAACGTTAAAACAGGAAATGGATTGCCACTTTAACTACCAACTAAATATAGTACGGTACGGTAAGCACAACATCGTTCTTATTCGTATCGTGCATGATGGGCTCAATTTTTGTAACAGCGATTTAAGCTATTCTTTGCGAAACCCGGCGGCATAGTCAATACAAATTCTTATATCCTCTTGTATTCCTTTACATCTTATTGTCCTACAATGTTATCATCCTTTACTAGGCTACCAATCTTTAAATCACAACGTCAATCGTAATGTACAGCCTGTCTTAAGTCAGTAGGGCTTCAGCAAGACTTAAGACGACGGTTGGTCACATCAAACTTACAAATTTACTCGATGACTTCATAGTGATCTGACTTTTCTTCTCGATGTCTTGGTCAAATTTTGGACGAAAGTTTCTTCAATTTCATAATTTTTATCCTTTGAGCTTTGATCGTAGGAAGATTAATCCAAGAATGTTGGGTTGCAAATAAATAAATGTAATATTCCTGTTGGCCACTTAGGTAACTATTACAATTCTTTGATGTCCCTAACATAATTTAGTTCCAATCGGTATGTGTCATAAATTATTAATTTTAACTTATTGCCTCTTCAAAGCTATTCCGAAGGATAAAAAGATTTCGCTATTAATTCAACATTTTCTATTACGACAATATTATTTATTTTCAATTATCATATTATTTTTATGACTCATTACATACAGAGATTTTTTCAAATACATACAATACACAAATTATACTTTTTCCCTAAGAATGTGCAAAAATTAGAAAAATTATTGTAAATTAAATTTGTTAGTTAATTATTTAAATATGTAAAGGTAAATGAATTATTTTCAGAGATATAATAGAGTTTAAATTGGTTTTAAAAAATGTTTTTTGATACCACGATGAACAAGAATCAATTAGACCAAATAAAGTTTTCAATAAAATATTTAAAAAAAACGTGTTTTTATTCAGAAGTATATTAGAAGGAGATCTGTATGTTTTCTATTTGATACCACATGCAACATAGTCGTAGGAAATCAGAAGGCCTTTAGTGGTGCTGTTGCAAAGGCCGCGAAGTCGCAGAGTGCAGTTGGCATTTTAACATATGATATACGAGTAGCATAAAGATTCACCAGCGAAAAAGCTCATAATCAAAATATCCTTCAGCTACCATTCCACTAAAAATGCGATCCGTATTGAGAGAAAAATAGGATCTTTCGTAGATTTTTGTGTTGAGAATGTAATCGGTTCCCATATGGAAAAAAAGAAGCTGGAAACGGCAAATAAAGGAAACGGTTCTTAAGAAAGCCTCGAATCTCTCGAAAGTGCCAAGGGGTATTAGTATAAAGACTACAATGGAAGAAAATGTAAATCCATAGCTCTCGCACTATATGGAGTATATGTGAATATTCCCAACTTATATCAATTACCTATTATAGATTTGGGATAAGCCAGCACAATATTCTGCTGACTGCAGCAAAGACGTATTTATAGTACGGTCACCGTATGAAGAAACTTTTCGTTTGAAAAAATCATTCATACGTATACTCGTAAAATGAAATGACTGAAGGTACTCGTATCTTCACAGATTTGAAATGTATTCAGGGAATTTCAAGACTACTGCAAAACAGTTAAAATCGCTTGAGTAAGTTGAAGTTTTAAAAACTGACAATAGCAAAATTCCCATTGGCGAACCACCATTAAAAAGGATTCTAGAGATAAAGTTGTATATCTGGCTCATATTTGGTCGGAAATTGACCATTAATTTGTCATTACAAAGGCATAAACATTGACATACAAATACTAACAAACCGAAAAGACTCTGCGAAGAAGCTCAGCTTCGAAAAAGCAAACTATTGCTTCATCACCATGGCCTTTTCAAAATATCCATTTTGTTAACGGTTTTGTGAAAGGTTACAAAACCCCAATTCATCCCCACTAAAGACCAGTGACTACCAAGAATGTACAGCAGATGTCGTAGATTGTCGCAGGAAGTGGAAAGGAATAAACGCAGCTACTCATACTTGGATAAAAGAAAGCACAAAATGAAGAAATTGTTGCCGAGGAAATAGAAGAATACAAACGCAAGAAAATCCTACCATGAAGGAGAATATCCAAGGTTTGGGAAGCCAAGCGAACGTCTGTTGAACCGATCTCTTATTTGGAGTAATAATCAAGGGGAATAAGTAAAATACCGCTACCAGACAACCAATATCATCAGATATGATATGCAATATTCTAATATAGGATCTTCCAATATGTACTTCCCAATATTGACAGTTGAGAGCGGCCGTATGCTTGAAGCGACATCTATCAAATTCTCTGTCATTTATTCAGTCCGTTTTCCCAAATCACCATGGACGGTCATAGCGTTCAACCACACGTGCAAATGATAAAATTTGTTTAACCAAAATGGGTGTTCTGTTTCGGCAACTTTCCGCGCGCTTCGCCCATTTTACGGTAGCCATAATCGTCCTACTGATATGGGCCTGCACCTGTACAAAATTCCACTGACCCAGAACCTGAAGGTAAACAACCATAGACAACGACCGATGTTCTCTGAATGGGCTCTGGCGCAATGGAAACTAACCCTAATTTTCATTGAAAAATCATCAGCGATGAGGCCTATTTCTGGATGAATGAGTACGTCAACAAGCAAAATTGTCGAATTTGAGACGATACCAATCCACATGAGATCCAAGGGCGGCCAATTCATCTCGAAAAAGTCACTCGTTACTGTGGATTTTAGGCTAGACATCATCGGTCCATATTTCTTTGAGAACGACGTTATCCGGGCCATCACCGTCAACGGCAAGCGGTATTGGTCGATGATTACAAGCTTCTTTTGGCCTGAATTAGATGATATGAATGATATGGACATCAACGGTATGTGGTTTCAACAGGACGGCGCTACGTGCCACACCGCTCACGCCACATTGGAAATTCTGCACGAGCGATTCGAGGGCATAGTCGTCTCACGTGGAGTTCATGTGAACTGGCCACAGAGATCGTGCGATTTGACCCCATTAGACTTTTTCTTGCGGGGTTTTCTGAAGTCACAGGTCTACGCGAATAAGCTCCAAACCAAAGCGGCCCTCAAAGCCAACATAACCCATGCCATCGGTCAAATTCAGGCAGATTTATGCGCCAGAGTCATGGCGCATTGATATCTCACATACACTTTGTTTTATTTAAATTTAAAGATAGGAAGCGCTTAATGAAAGACCCTTTGTGTATGGGGAACTATTTAAAGCAGTCGAAAATGAGAGGAGAATACACCAACTCTTTTATAAAATCTAACTGAATGAATAGAACCTCTATATTGCTTGTGCGATCTTGAAAAAGTAAAACCTTTCAATCTGTGAAAATATTTGTAAAAGGTCAGGGATGTCATCTTATAGAATATTTCTGCTGTAGAGAGAGAATACTTTAACATTCTTAACAACAACCATATCAGTGTGATTTGAAGTCAGGGAAGTCTAGTTATCTGCTAGTTTAGATAGTAATGCAGACCGTGCTCGGCCTGAGCCTTAACAAATAAAACTCCCCCATTATCTATTCTAATTGCGCAAGATGGTTGTGGTTCACTTTCACTTGTGCGCACCATCTAAAGCAAGGTCTTTCGATGACACCTCGGGCCGTCCCATTGTCATTCATTTGCTCTATTCATCCTACCCATTTCAGGCGACTGATCCACACTTTTGCAGATCAATGTAGTCCCATAGATCATAGAGGTCTACGTACATAGGCAAGTCTAAGCTACTGCAGGACCACGGAACTGCGATTACTAGGGTTTTATATAGGATCTTGTTAATGTTCCTTGTTGAAGGTTCAAGCTAAATGAATAGCGATTGGCAAGTGTAACAAGCGTTTCACTTGATGAGGTATCATGTTCAGAGTTAATAACAGTGACGAATAAAGGAAAATACCTATTTCTTACTAAATTATTTTTGCCTGCATTCTTCGCCAAACCAGGGGTTTCGTGGCGGTCTAATCGGATGAAATCCAGCACATTACTTGAGGCATTCCTGGATGAAATCTCTATCTTATATCAGTTCTTAGCATTTACCCTGTTCGGCTGGAGTAGATCTGTTTTACACGGTGATAAACATTTAATCCGTTTCTATCCCGGGATCAATCGGAAATCAAATATTGATAATACCACAAATTTTGCAATAGACCAATGTCAAATGAATGCTGATAATTTCTTCATCAGAATAAGGGTAAATAACGACCAGAATTGCACCAGAACTTTCAATATTAAACGGCATACGGTTTTTCGGTAGTAAAATGAAAACGAATGAATATTTTTCAAGACTTTTCGTTTCTATCTATTGGGTCAAATTACAGAACAACTTATTCGAAATGGCCCCTAATTTCCTTCCAGCAATGGCGAAGTGGGTCTGGCCACTCATCGACTGCAGTGCGCGCCTCATGTATTGGCAAAGTTTCCACTGTTCGGACAAGGAATACTTGGATGTCAAGTAGTGTAAGTCATAGTCTCCAGAATGGACCATGGTTTGTATTCTAATGAATTGAAGTTTGGGCTACCAGGTGGACAATTATCTGCACAAATTAAATTCGGAACTTAATTTTTGAGCCAAGTTTGAGTCGTTTTAGCCTTATGTTGAAAGGTCCACCGTTTATTTGCGAATAGTGTTTTATTGAACCGCAACCATCTGTAAAACGTACGTTTAATACACTTTCGCCGAGGTTTTGGCACCTCCCTCGCAGAAATGGAGCATCGTAGACGACTCCACAGCAAACCATCAAAAAATCTGGGTGGTGGCCATGTTGAACTCTCCGAACAAGCTTAGATGCTATCGTTCTGTTTGTCGAACGATTCTTCAACGGTGAAAATTTTCTTGCCAGTAAAAAGAATTCGCCTGTGACCTTTCTTTGCGTATCATATTTCCTGCTTACTTACCACCGATTAATTATCTGGAATTAACCACTTGAAGGCCAATAAATTCCTGCAAAATAGCTACATAGCCCATTCAACGACCAGAAAAGACGTGCACGTGCACCTTTTACTTCAGCCCAGCGGCTTCAAGAGAATTTTGTAATCACTTCCACTTCTGTGAGGTACCGGTGAAATTCTATGAACATAAATCATAAATTCGACAAAAGCTTTTCTTGAGTTCAAAGGACTCGCATATTGTTCAATTTCACTCATCCTCGAAGGAATCTTCACTCCTTGAACTTATCCTGTACCCACATAAACCATTCTAATATCCTTCAACCTCCCCCGTCCTTGCAGAGTTATGATCTTGCGCAGTGTCTTGAGCTCTTGACTGCTTCGGTTCTAAATACGAAATGTCTCCCTATACACCAAGAGCTCCTGGTGGGTGTAACAAATTTGTTCTCACTATCTTTCAAGAGGATACTTTTCAAGGAATGAGTAGGTACATGGTGGCTTCACTGGTCGTGCTGGTGGTGGTGGTGCTGGAAGACGTTCCATATAAAAATATGATATTTTGCTGAGAGTATAAAAGGCGGTGCCAAAAAATTTATTACATTCCCAAGAAGAAGAACAAGAAGAAACCCGACGAAGAAAAGATTTATATCCTTAAGGATATTACGAAACGATGAACGTCGAGTGCTAGCTTGATATTGTAGAGACTGAAGGGACTACCAGCTCTTGAAAGGGTGTTGGGAGATCTTAATTTCTGATTGTGTAGTCTATAAAGGGTTTCTCGTACACGAAATTATTTTCTTCTTATTTTCAGTTTTGTTTTTTCTTTTCCCCGTTGTAACTAATTTTCTTATGTTTAAAAGGATATACGAGCACCCGAGGTATTTAGATAAGGAAATTCAATCGAAATGTGGTTAGTTGTAGTGCTGAAAAAATCCTTAGTTATTATTGAGCAATTCCCGGGCTTGGAAGGGATTACTTTTTATCAATCTTGCCAGTAAGAAATATTTTATGAGTTTAGTCAGCTAGAGGAGTCTGAAGGGCTTAAAGCAATTCTTCCACTTACGAAGACAATATGAACACAATAGATAAAATGAAATTGTGACAAATATTCCTAGAAGGAAAAATGCAGTCAAGAACTATTTTTTAAAACTTTTTCAAATCCAAAAGTGTCTCACTGCTTTAGTAAATTCAAGTTTTGGAAGAAATCACTGAAATTTCGCAGCTTTATTCCAGAAATTTGTCAGTAGGTTGGGAAAGTGTCATACTTTTGTACAAAATACCTTCAACATTACCTAAACTATGTATATTTCGAAGGATGCTAAGAAATCGAATGACAAATGATAATATTTGTAGAAGCATATATGGTATGCGCGTCCTACGTATTTTGCGTAGCGATACAAGTGATATCCAATATAAAAGAGTTCGCCCAAATGAAGGTTAAGTCGGTCGTACAGTCCACAGGGAAGGGCTTCAGCTTCTTGGAGAGACCGACTTACTCTTTCCAAGAGGAATACGATATCAGCAAATAGTCTTGTTTTCGTAGTTAAAACTATTTAATGCCGCAAAAGGTAATAAATAGGGTTGTCCAGATTAGGAATCACAGCTGTTGTTAGAAGGCTTATAAGATCTACGTTCATGGGCAGAGTACGACGGGAGCAAGATCTCAATTTATAGATATCATGAAGCATCACAGTCTTCTAAGCCATGAAATACAAAATATGCTCAAACATCGAAATTTTCGATATGGAATGGATATGGAACAATTTGGACACTTGTAAAAATTCAAAATTCAAAAAAATATATGTGCTTATAGAAAAATTACGTAAAATCCGAACTAAGCCACTGGAAACTCCTGGCCTAGTTAATGTAGCCTTATATATGTATATTCCGTTGTACTTTCACTGAAAAGCAATAAGCCCGCATCCTAGTTTTAGTTTTCTTTTACTAAATATATTTATATGATCCATACAGACATTGATACCTAGGTTTTAGATTATACTAAGCCTTTGAATAAATTTTTTTTGTGCACAATGTCCTGATAATAGATTTAAAGCTGCAGAGAAGATCACTTTCAAATATTTCGAAAAGAATTTTTTTTAGGTCAGCTTCTGCCATAATAGCCTATTAATTTTACATTGGGGATCCGCGTGGTGATTGATAGGGAAACTGTTGACCGTCATATAACTAGCGTTGCGCCATCAGCCCAAAAATCAAGTTCGTAGCATAGTGTTTACCTTACCTCCCAGGTGGTCCCTGGTAACTGCAGGAGTAAGAATTTAGCAAGAGGCATCACGGCCACTAGACCTTCCCTGCCGGAAGACAACTAGACTCCTCGACTTTTTTTACTCAAAGTGGCTGATATTGTTCTCTGTCCTCCTTTTGGTCTGGTCCTGAGTGGACATGTCTGTCTTACAAACAACCATAAACAAATTTCTTCTCTTACAAAAGTAATTTAATTCATAAACTTGTGTGTTCTGAAATCTGCAATAGCCGTAAGCAGGGGTATATGATAAGATGTCATCGGATTGGTTTTGTTGTTCACACTCGAGCTGTTGTTCACTGTACTTGCAAACGACGCCTTGAGGCCAGCGAAATTAAAATGTCACCTGGAAATGGTCCATCCTAATTTATCTAACCGACCGCCACAATTCTTTTAATCCATTAATGCATAAAGTTTATTTACGCCTTTTTCATAATGATTATAGTAATATATTGTCGTTTAGATTATTCTTAGTGATTAAATCAAAGAACTGGTGATTTTCTTATGACAGCTTAGATTTTAGAACCCGTCCGATAAATGGGACGCTATGCATGGCGGACACATTTACTGTTAAAAACTGGTTAAAATAAAAATGCGATTTTTATGACTAAAAACAATATATAATATATTATATTTTTGTCAATGAGATAATACGTATGCCATGTGCCACTTGGGGTTTAGGCCTACATCACATTGACTGCATTTATATTTATTTTTCCCTCCACATTTATTAGCACAAGGCCATTGATCTCTGCCGTCCTATCTCATTATCGACAATCTTTTTGCTGGTTTGCGTCCTTGATGTGGCAAAGTCCCATCTGCTGTTAGTAAGCCCCTTGCTATAAAGCCATTTTTTCGAGCAAGGAACCAGGCGTTTAGTACCGACACATCTACTGAATATGGAAATATCGGCCACCATCACTTCCTTATACGCATCCGAGTACGCAAATTTGCCACAGCCAGATCGCATTTGTCGACTCCACCTATATATTTATTATAGTTTGAAATAAGTGGTGGCTGAGGAACCAACGAGTTGCGGTTGTTATTTCCAAATTTTGGAAGTCGGTGGCTACTGTGACAATACTGTTATCGTTTCAACGGCACATAAAGCCTTCATCACCAAGTCGGTAATCAAACTGTCCACGCTTCTCCTTCTTGAATTGATTTACATATTTGATCGGACAGTTCTCTGTAAGATTAGCTTATAAAGTTCCTGTTGCACAATAGCCGAGCTCCTTCAAATGCCTTATCAGACTCAGGGATGTAAAATAATTATCAAAATACAATTTTATACCATTATTAGGTGGTGCTTTACTGTGTGCAAGTAGGCTAAGAACTACGTCACCTCCTAGTCCAAAGTGTTTTTTTTCTGTATTCTTCCCAGTCTAGCTTATATACTGTCATGTATCCAGTACTTGCACACATTGTCGAGCTTTTGAATCCGAACCTAATCGGCTTTCCACGTATGAACTGTTTAGCGTAGTGTTTTCCGTAATACGGATTTATGATCTCATCAACGCTATAGCTTTCATCCAATTCATAATGCTTTCGAAAAGATTCACCGAGGTTTTCTAGAAGAAGACGTAACTGTTGAGCTGTTGCGGTTCAAGTGAACATGTTGCAGTATTAATTCAAACCGATTACATCTACATAATACTGTCTTGCAAAATTTTGGCCACGTCATTATCTTTAGAAAAATAAAGTCTCTTGTTTGGTAATTTGACATAGCCCGATAACCGCATATCTCCCAAAACTGTGTACATAAATTACATCTTCAGTTATCATCAAGGATTTATTTTTCTGGAAAGAGTAAATATTTGTTTGATGAACAATACTACCTTGATCAAAAAGTTCCCGCACCACACCACCGTGTGGCGCTCTCATTGCTCCGATTTGAGTTCTGTTTTTTTTTTTGTTTGGTTGGTAAATCTGTTATTGACATTCTCTCTAAATTTTAGCATCATAGCTTGATATTTGCAAAAGTTACGTAGCCAAGAGTACATCTATCTATGTGTGTGTTGGCGATTTTTTACAATTTTAGAAATGGATTTAAATTTGTAACAACGAACTTGTATTCAATTTTGCGTAAAAAACGGATTTAATGGTGAGCGAACGTTGGAAATGTTGGAAAAGTGTTTCGGCAACGATTCTCTAAAGAAAACGGTGGTTTATCAGTGGCACGAGCGGTTCAAAAGTGCTCGTGAGTCAATCGAAGATGATGAACGCAGTGGCAGACCATCGACATCGAAAACCGACGAAAACATTGATGAAGTACGAGTAAAAGAAATGTTGGTCGATAACCGCAAATTAACCATCAGAGAGTTAGCGGAGGACTTGAACATTACCTATGGATCCGTCCAAGACATTTGGTTAATGATTTGGGGTTCCGTCGTGTAGCAGCAAAGTTTGTGCCAAAAGACCTCAATTTCGTGCAAAAAAGAGACCGTGTTGACGTCGCAAATGACATGATTTGTGAGACTGAATCCGATCCCACATTCATCAAAAGGATCATTACTAGAGACGAGACGTGGGTTTATGAGTGCGACACGCAATCCAGACATCAGGCAAGTGAATGGCGTTCTCCAAATGAGCCGAGACCAAAAAAACCACGTCGTTTTCAGTCAAAAAAGAAGGCAATGCTCACGGATTTCATGGATTACAACGGTGTAGTGCATCATGAATTTTTGCCAGAAGGCCAGACAGTAAACAAAGAGTATTTATTATTTGAGCGTTGTGAATTCACCTGATTTGGCTCACTGTGACTTCTTTCTGTTCAATCGAGTTAAAAAACCACTAAGGGAAACGCGTTTCAGAAGCCGAGAGGAAGTAATGGAAAAATCGCAGGAAGCACTGATGGACATACCGAAAACCGAATATAAAAAATGTTTCGAGGATTGGATCAAGCGCTGGCATATGTGTGTTGCAGTCGATGGGGATTACTTTGAAGGTGAAAATATAGATTTAGATGAATAAACTTGTATAGCTTAATATATTCCAAAGGATCTTGACTACTTTTACTCTCATTTGATAGTGGCTGTGGGTGAAATACTTTACAAGTAAAAGTAGATAGAGGTACCTCATCTTCATTATCGCCATATGATGTAAAATCTCTCGATGAAGGTTGTCGATTTGAACTTGTAGATGTTGATGGAGTAGAAACATCGTCTTCACCACAAAAACCTCACAATTCCCAAGTACTTTGTAGCAATTTTCGTCCTGAGTGTCCTAAGTTTCCATCATCAGACCTATCACCATCTTCATCAGTCACTTGATTTGCATCTTCAATCGGGGGCTCAACGTATATAATGCTTTTTGAATAATTATGGTCATCCTCACATTTCAAAGTAGACAATATTTCATTAACTTGCAAACTGAAATAATTTAACAAAAACCAAGTGTAATAACCGCTATGTATAACCTCCGATACGAGTACATCGGACGGTACAAAATGCGTAAACTTAGCATTCGAGATAACAATGGTAATGCAAAAGTAACATTATATTTCTATAGTCTCATACTTTAGCAATAGAATTGTCACTTTTTTACATATATAAAACAAACATAATTTGAAACAAACATATTTAAAAACAAACATAATTAACTCCTACCTACGTCACGTCCTCTGCCATTTTGAAAAGTGACAGTTGACAAATAGCGGCATTTATTCATTTAATAATAACTGTGTTGCCATAGTGAACACATATTATACTATGACCTAAGAAGGAAAACAGTTAAAAAAAAAACAACATCCATTACCGTAAATTTTTTTGAAGTCCGATTTATCGGAAGCTATGCTGTAATAAGAGTTACAGGCATTTTAGTGATGAAATCTATCACCACAGACTCTTAGTTTAGGAGTTATAGCCATTTTTGTGTTGAAATTTAGTTTTTTTGGCGCATAATACCATATGACCTCCACAGGCTCTTAAGGAAAATTAGAGAATCTAAATAAAATGAAACTCGGTCTTAGTG
This sequence comes from Volucella zonaria, assembly GCA_963966105.1. Classification (NCBI taxonomy): domain Eukaryota; kingdom Metazoa; phylum Arthropoda; class Insecta; order Diptera; family Syrphidae; genus Volucella; species Volucella zonaria. The sequence continues at coordinate 166,206,756 of OZ014532.1, forward strand.
GTATCAGAGAAAACATTAGTAGCGTCGTTTGAGATTTCGAGATTAATAGCGCAATCTAAGAAACCTCATACAATCGGAGAAACACTAATTGTAAAACCGTGTTTGACCAGAGCTGTCGAAGAAGTTTTGGTATTAGAGGCCAAACAAAAATACAAGAAATACCTTTATCGAACAACACGGTTAGAGCTCGAATTGAACTAATATCAAATGATATCGAGGAGCAATTTGTTTCAAAAATCAAAAACTCACCATGCTTCGCTTTGCTGTGTGATGAATCGACTGACATTTCTAATTGTTGCCAGTTACTTGGGTTTGTCTGCTTTTTAGACGACAACATAATCAAAGAAGTATTATTGATTTCACAAGAACTGGAAACAACATCAAAAGGCATCGACGTCATGAACACAACATCGGAATATTTTGAGAAACATATCATTAGCTGAGAGAAATTAGTTGGCTTCTGTAAGGATGGAGCTCCAGTATAGTTGGGATCACGCTCCGGTCTGGTGACGTTAGTAAAACAGAAGAATCCTAAGGCAATAAAAACGCATTGTATCATACACCGTCATGCGTTAGCTTCGACGGCACTTCCTGGACGCCTTAACACATCATCTATGATAGCTATCATATATGATAGCCAGTGATGTTTCCCAGAGTGCCATGGCTATCTAATATGATAGCCGCCTATAATTTCATTTAAGGCTATGGCTTTCAGAAATGATAGCCATTACGTATAAATTCGGTATGGGGCAAAGTTGCTTGGCACCTTACAATGATATAAACGTTTTTGGTTTGAGCAAGTAAGGAAAACTTACTGAATTATGACCAAAATTGTTAGACCATTGTTTGATAGTTGTAATTTTGAAAGAAAAACCATATATAATGTTATAATATAACTCATTTCATAAACTTTATTTCAAATAGAATTATAAATAAACAAATTCACAAAATTTAAGAAGCCTAGCTCCAACTAAAAGTATATTTCATAAGAACAAGGAACAATTCTTTTGATACATATATATGTACATGTAATATAAAGTATTGAAGAAAAAAGAAAAATAAAAAGACAATTCATTTCAATTCTTATAAAGAAAAAAAATTATTTCACTTTAGCTTCAATTAAAAGTATAATTAATAAAAGCAACAAATTTTGGTTTTAATGTTTTGTATTGATCAGGACAACTATCACTGTACGTGGATATCTGCTTAGCTTCTTTGCGGGCTGCTTCATTGGATTTTGTTATGTTTTTGTAGCAAATACTACATTTTCTTCAAATTTTTTTTCCATCAGAAGATACACGCTCTATGAGATGGTGCGTTGCTGAACGGAGTGTTTCAACTCTACGAACGGGAGCTGTGGATATTTCAAGCAGTTGAGCAGCCAAAATTTCCCTGAATTTCCGAATATGAATTTTCGATTTTGTTAAATGTTTGTATAACACCCATACGTTAACAACTGCTATTCCCGATAAAAGTTCTATACCTAGTTTTCGATACTACTTTGTACCTTTCCTTAGCGTAGTGGCATACGAACCCATCTGATCAGACAAGTCAATCCCTGATTTTCCCTTATTATAAGCAAGTATCGCAGCGGGTTTGAAGGCAGCTCCACGTTTATTACTTGGCCTTGAAACAGTGGGTGGATTCGCACTTGTCGACGGTTGATTTTCTGCTAAATTTACAGATGGATTTCGACGTCTTACGGGTTGCATTTCAGGGGCATGTTTAGTAGACAGCATTCTTACATCACGGGTGTCTTTCCATTTAAAAATTACAAATACATTTTCGTCTTCATGAGATAAAATTTCCCCTCTGGCCAATTTAGCGAGGAGGACATCTTTTGGTATATTTATTTTGTTTGCCCTTAGTGTTCCAACAACATGGGTCGTATTTAGCAGCAATTCCTTTGCCAACTCGTAGCTCATATAAAAATTGTCTATATATAAGCATATACCTTCATTGAGTAAGTCTTTTGAAAGCTCCATGCAAACGTTTCTAGCAAGTCCAACCTCGCGTTCCCCTGTTGCTGACTTTCCAGCATATATTTTCATAGCCCAAGTGTAACCATCTGTTGAGCAAAGCTTGAAAAGTTTGACTCCGTAAAGATGCGTCTTATTTGGGATATATTATCGGAAAATAAGTCGGCCTCTCCATGGCACGCGAGTTTCGTCGATAACAAAGTCTTCTGCGGGGTAAAATGTCTTCTGAAAATTGTTTTGTAGAACTTCCATCAGACCATTGATTTTCCTCAATCGGTCGGACTTATTTGTTATCCCGTTGTTGCTAAAGTGCAAATATGAGAGCAAAGATTGAAACCTGTTCCGGAGCATAATTGCACGTGGAATTTTGAAATTATAGATACCACCCGTCTCCCAATAATTTTCAATGCAACCAAGGGGAACAAGTCCCATGTACATAATCAATACAAGACATTTTTTTACTTCTTCCGGTCTTGTTTCAATCCATTTATTCTGTCGGCTGTATCTTGATCTTGAGCGAAAACTTATGTTTTGTTCAGTATATTGATTGGTTCCTTTTGAACACCAACGTCAACTAGTTTGGAATAATTATCAAGAGGCGTGCTCTCAGGCGAAATTTTTACCTGCAAACCAAATCTGCCCACAAATTCAAAATGTTTGGAGAGTTTCCTGTGGAAATATTTACCACCTCATTATCATCAAGAAGTGCATTTAGGTCATCTCATTCTTCCTCAATCGCTATAGCTTCTAAGAGATGTGATACGTTATCCCCCTTGGAATCATCATCGCTACCATCGCCATAATTCGATGCTTCTGCTGGATCTGCGCAAGAGTCATCTGAATCGAAGTCACTTCCCAAACCAGTCGCCATTTCTTCAATTTCTTCAACTGTAAGCCTCCTTCCGCTCACTATTATTAGATATTTCAATAAGTACCTAAACGTTATAAAAGTAATGTATAAATAGGACACAGAATCGATCTTATTGATCTTTTAATAATTGCACTTACTCCACCAACCAAAAAAAAAACAATTATCGAGACAAGCAAATTATAAATTCAAGACGATGTTGTCTGAAAAATATAAAAAATACATATAAATAAAAAATAAATAAAAATAAAAACAGAAAGTGTGGCTATCAATTATCAATTTTTAAGCCAGGACTAAATTCGTCCTGGAAGTCCAGGATACTTCGCAAATGTATTTTATGACGATCTTTTGTAGTTTTATTTGATCAAAAGTACAATTAATGAAATTTTTTGTGTTGGCACCTCATGAAATTTTCTCAAATTTGCCTTGGCAGCCAATGTGTTAAGAATACAATGCAATTAGCTATAAACGTGGTAAATATTATCAAAAGCAGTGCCTTAAATACACGCCTCTTTAAAAAATTATGCTCTGAAATGGACGCAGACCATGAGGCGCTACTCTTTCACACATAAGTTAGGTGGCTACCGAAGGGCAATATGTTGGGAAGATTGCACGAACTCAGGGCAGAGGTTGAGATTTTTCTAGCTGACAAAAAAATGAATAATTGAAAACAAGGCCAGGAATCGCTTGAAAGTAAGTGATGATTTGCTGTGTAGCTTTGAGTAATAAAGGATTACCGAACTTGCGCAGAAGATGCAAGCTCAAAAATCACATTGATTTGATTTTCTAAAAAAATTTATATTTTCTATTAAAATTACATATATTGTTATTGAAAGTTACATTGAGTTTTTGATTAAAAGCTTTAATCAATTAATTCAGTTTATTTTTCTTGTACACCATGGTCCCTGCGAACAAGAAAGAGATCAAAGTGGTCCCTGGTCAAGAAAAGGTTGGAAACCACTGCTCTAGAAGGAGGCTATGTTGACGAATATAGTCGACTTTGCCCAAAAACTGTATTTTTATACTTATGTTAGCCTCGGGACTGAAAAGGGATCATGCCTGGTAAGCATACTGGAGAACTGACTTCACAAATGTGAAGTATAAGGATTTTCGGTTAACAAAGCTGAGCGCAGAGTTAGCTTTTTAATCAATAAGGGTGCGGAAATTCAATTGCGTATTACGATCAACACCAAAGTCCCGCATTGAGGTGACTGAAGCTTCAGCTTGGGTTGATTCATAGTAGGTTCAGTTAGGAAGTGTTAAACACTGTCATAAGTATGAGACGGCTTGGTATTTCTTTATGTTGAGGTCAAGGATGTTTTTGAGGAACCATATTGATCATCTTGCAAAAGTTGAGAGTCAGAAAAATTGTAAAGTTTTTTTTTTTTTTACAATTTGCGCGCGCTGAAGGGATATGAGTACCCTTAAAATGCTTGCACACAGAGCGGGCGAAGGAAAATCAGGGAGGATAGAAAGAGAGATACCGGTAAACGTTGGTTTGAAATGCTTGAAGGTTATAATGACTAGGAAATAAAGAGCTAGGCAAGGCATTCCATAAGCGAGTTGTACGGCTTAGGAACGAATCACGATATTTTAGAGTACGTCCGAAAGTGAGTTTGGTGATATACTGATGAGCATTCATAGCGAGGCGGGTGTTACGGTTAAGAGTTTGAATGGGTGGAATGCTACTGGCGATTTCTATGGAGCACTGATGGTGGAAATAGTAATAAAACGCAGTGAGACACGAGACATAACGCCGGTGTTCGAGTGTGTCCATTTTTTGAGTGATATTAGTATCACCAATGAGTTTTACCGCACTGTTTTCAATCCTATCCAGCAGGTGTAGAAATGTTTTGGGCACACCCGACCAAATGTGGGAATTGTACTTCAATTTCGTGCGGATAAGCGCCTTATACCATATATTGATGACACATCAGAGGGATGAAGTATTTCTTACATCGCTTGAGGAAACCTAGACATTTCGCAGCGTTTCTGACGACACCGAATATGTGGTCATTCCAATGTAAGTTGTCAACGACACACATACCGAGAATGGAAAGTTTATCGGTTTCGACGATGCAAGTGCCGTTCATGGATAATGGCTGGGTGTATAAATTTCGCTTTAATGACAACAGATAGCATTGTGTTTCGGAGGCATTAAATTCTACCCTGTTAGTGGTTCCCCAATTGGTTAAGCTGTTAATATCAGAATTTAATGAGCTTAACATACGCTGACGTAACCGTTCTATAGCCGAAGAGCAGGGACGTGAATCTGGGAACGAATATGAAAAGCAGAGAGTACTGTCGTCAGCAAAGTAATATATTGGGTTAGAAGTAGTAGACAAGAGATCGTTGATGAAAATTAAAAAAAGTGTTGGAGACAGAACGGAGCCCTGGGGCACACCAGCATTTATTTTGTGAATATCAGACTTGAAACCGTCCAAGACAACTTGAATTGAACATTCCGAAAGGTCAAATGCCTTAAAAATAGCAACGATCTTGCTTTCGCCAGATTGATGTACGCTTTGGTTCCACTTTTCGGAGAGACATGCCATTAGATCACCAGTGGACCGTACTCCCGGTCATTAAGAAGTTTTCATGTTTCGAAACATTTCATGAGTTGACGGTTTATCAGCGTTTCCATGACCTTGGAAAGAAGGGACGTATGCGCAATGGGTCTATAGGAGGAGAGAGAAGAAGTTTCGCCTGTTTTAGGGGCTTGCTAGACAAATGTTGTTTTCCATCTACTCGGAAAGAGTCCTAAAGAGTAGGATTGATGAAAAAGCTTACGCAGTGGTTTTGCCAGCGAGGAAGAATACCACTTCAGAAGAAGGGGAGATATACCATCTTCACCAGCGGATTTGTGAATGTTAAGATCTTTAAGAACTCTTGCTACTACACGAGTGCGAAAGTAGATTTGTCCCATTCAAGTGTAGGCGGAGACAAAACACAATCTGGGAGTGTTGAGCTGGCCGCAAAGTTTGCAGTTAGCAGATTGGCTTTGTCCAAAGAGCTAGAGGGGAGAGCACATTAACAGAGTACTTATCAGGGTGAGAAGTTAAAAACAAGCCCAGGGTCTACGTTATAGCGTTATCATCGTTTCAGAGAAAATTCGTTTCGAAAGAAAAATTCTTCGAAAAATATTCGATCCCGTTTACGTTGATGGGCTTTGGCGGAAAAGATTCAACGGCCAACTATACGAGCTGTACAATGATATCAAGTTGCACAACCTGAAATGGCTAATTATAAAATAAAAAGACTTACTGGAATGCAAAATATATGTCGATCGAACAGATACTGATGCTGCAGCCTGCAAGGTCCATGAATCCAACTCAGGAGGTCAACGCAACAGATAAAGATCCGAAGTTAGGTAGCGTGCACTAGCTGAAAGCGACCTTAAGCAACGTAAAGTGCGCAACTGCCGATAAGTAGGACACCAAGTTAATGTTGGTTCTTCGACTTCGACTCATTCCAGACTTTGACACTGCTCAATCAATTAAAATGTGATCGCTCAGTGATGCATTCAGGTGACGAAGGCATTGCCTAAGTAACTACGTAGAGTAAGTATGACATTTTGTCTTCCAAAGATAAATATTTTAAAGCGAGCAAGGCAAAAATAGGTTGCTGTAGTCCAAAAAGGACCAAAAAGAGGATGGCTTATGAGAAAAACTAACACCAAAAAAGCAAAGACAACGCTTAGCCCAAAAAACTGTAGCAGCCAGATCTAATCCGGGTCAATAAGGCAAATGCAGTATACCTAGTTGCAGGGTAGAATCAATAAAGCTTGCTAGCGAAGTGCACACATAGTTTACTTACAGTTAAGGGTACGTTGACTACTCATGTGTCAGTTTTGTTTTAGATTTCTGTAATAGAAGGCTTCACCGGAATGCTGGTTATGCCAATGGCTGGCTGCCGATCGCATAACCAGAATATCGCAATTATTACAAACCCCATTAAGATCTCGATCATTCTTATGGTATCGTGGACACATTGGACACATGATGACAACATTTAGAATGGCGCAGGAAAGATTGTTTCGACATGTGACTCTCATGATTTAAGCCCACGACAACATAGCCATTTGTAAGCCGCACACTAACGTCACTGGTTTTTTTTCTACTGTTTTTGATTAGAACTGGCCTCTTGCGATTTTTCATGATATAATCCGTCGAAACCAGTACACTGACTAGCAAGTAACTGGCTGAGCATATCCTCAGCCTCCTCCCCTTAATCCAATCTACTAAACGTGTCGAAGAAATAGCCGCAGTCCAGTGGCTATATAACTCTAAACTATATACTAAACCAGTAATGGAAAAGCAATAATCTTTTGGATTAATTTTGAAATACGATCGACGGGAGAACAATTTATTAAGCAATTGTGAGCAATGGATCACTCAAACTTAAAAACGCCTTGATGTTAACCATAAGCCCTTTAAAATTTAATCTCAAATAATAGAACTAAAACTAGTTTCCAAAAGCTATACCACCCCACATGCCAAAGTTTTGTTAATTACCCACACTTCGGAATGGCCCAGTGTTAAGCCCATATTCTGTCCCAAAATCTAACCCTCAGACCCAGAATGGGCTCTCTTCCGCTTTGCTAACAAATATTGCAAGATACTTTGCTTGACTGCGACCAGGCTTGTCGCATTAAAGTGTTCGTAACGTTCACCAGCGCGGTATCTGTTGCCTCTTCAAAAATTCAAAACACTATTAATATTCTGCCCAGGCTCGCATATACTCGTACATATGTACTACACACATTCACTAAAGGGTGTTAGTGTCTCTGTCATTCTGTTGTTTTGTGGTATCTTCAAAGGACAATCAACATACTACCCGGTGTACCATAAAATTTTCTAATTATCCACACTCCCTTCCATCCCAGGAGCAACCGTATTGCCACTATTTTCAGGACGCAGAGCATCGCAGAAAATTAGCTTTTCCGCTGGAAGGTCTCGTAGATGGGTAAATTAGAGCCTGCTTTGTCACCGGTCCTTTTTGCTCATTATTCGCCGCATAATACGCCGAAATATTCTCAATGTCACATATTCGTGTGATGGCTGCCTTTGTTTCATTTTGCCGTATACGTCGTCCATATGAATCCGTCCCTTATGGTTCCACCTAAGAAGTTTTATGACATTAACATCCTCACCAAGAAGGCAGACTCCTTTAAATGTTTATTAATATTAATCACTGTTGCCGCCGACATTATGTCAATCCTGAAGGTGTAGGTGACTTTTAGAACCCAGTTAATGCGATGGAATGTGTTTAAGGATCAGAAGGTGAGAACTGATTTGCATGGTTACACCGATTTGTTATCCCCGAATTAGACAAAGGCCTTCGCAAGTTAGCCTACTCACTTCTCTATATGTGGCGTTGGTAATTAAATGCCAACGCTTGAAATCACTTGGTCCGTAATATCGAGTAAATTAAAAAGTAACGTGCCTGTGACATGTATGGAAATTAATTAAAAGTGTTATCAGACTTCCTCCCAAAGGCGTTTCGACTCTCTCATGCAAGGATACGTGTCTGAATGACATTTTGTGAGGTGCTCTGCCTTGAGGAGAGACTTTCGCAGAACGAAAGGAAGAAGAAGAAAATAAACTAATAATTGGATTTGATATTGCAGCATTGATTGTAGGGTTCCCGAAGGACATGCACATGTTGCATATGGGTGTGTTAGTTATGAATATTGTCGGCGTATCATTGCATGGCCCTAAAGAGCTTTAGTGGTCATGAGGCACAACAATTAAAGGGCGAAAGCAGAAAGAAATTTGATTAAGATGAACAAGTTCCTTTATATTAGTGCGTTAAGGAAAAAATGATTTAAAAATATAGCTTTTCCATGGCAGGAACTACGATGACGTTAGCAGCGAGCTCAGCGGTAAATTGTGAACATAAGTCACTAGTCACTAACTATTGCCAACTTATATGTGTCTGAAATGGCATTCTGTGTGTGACCACTGTGTTGAAGACAACAAATTTCGCTGCGAAATCTTTCCCAAAACGAACAGGTTATTGACAAGAGCTTCACGCGTTAACATGTTTCAGGAGTTACGATCTTGTAGGCGATTGAGGAGATTCGTATCTATATGTATACTTGTATTTTTCGCATTTGAGGAGTATCCTTTTTCGAGTGTTAGGCAATTGTTAGCTTTCATTCAATGAACATACATTGAGTCTACCAATTTTTTGCAGATAAGTTGGTGTACACTCCTATAGCCTATTCATAAAATACATATACTCTTAGCTACTGATTCAGATGTATGTCGCTATATTTATTCCACTCGGATCAGGTGGGTGGCATGGCTACCTCACAATGGAAGACCGATCATCGTTGCTATTATACAGACGGCCGAAATAGTCCTTCCATATCCTCAGCACCGAATTGAGTTTCTACTAATATGTCACTTTTTCAATCCTCGGCCCGGAATTTGTAGTCTTCGTAAAATTTTCGAGCCGTATTCACGCAATAGCACCTCTCTACTTCATTCACCTTAGAGCATAAAAATCCAGTTTCTTCCTTCTGAAAACCCAATGTTCATCATATCTTTTATGCTTGTAGAGCTTGCAGGAAGCTCTTGTCCTTCCTTGCTGCACTACTTTATACGCTTTTTTTTGCGGCTAAAAGAAACCCAACACGTTAGAGCGGCGTCGGTAACAGTTTTTTAATACCGCTGCAACCAAGTACCAAGTCCATTACTTGATGCCAGTGGAATAGGAATTCTTGACAAGTTAAGGCCAGGTAATTGAAGCCGTCCAACATATCCACAGTATTTTTTCTTCGTCTTTAAGATGTTCTGGATATTCACAACAGTTCCCTGGCTATTAAGGGTCCTGATGCCAATACCTCTAATCCAGGCCGTTAACTAGCATTGAAAAATCGATTTTGACGTAAACCTCAGGCACAATGAAATACGCCTTCTTGCTCGAGAATCAATTTTATAAATTTAACAAGTCGAGCCGAGTACAATACCCAGAATCCCGGATACAAAAATAGGGTGGGCCAATTGCAACGATGTTTCAAACTGAATAGATCTAATCGTTATCACCACCAAGTGCAGAAGATCAGTGGGGATATCATTAGAAAGCCACGAGAAACACCGCATCTGGTGTACTAGGATTCACTCAACCATTAAAACTAATCTGATTTATTTTAAATAACTGGGAAGCCCATGCTGTAAAACTAGAAGCGTAGATAGCCGCGTTGGAAGAATGCAAATCTCGATCAAGAACAATTCCGTAAACCTGGCCAAAATAGAGACCAACAAAATTGTATTTTCTATTGATCGGCAACGTTCAACTTCGTACCAGCTTGGAAATCGTGAGAGGGCTCAGGAGGGCCAATAGCGAAGTTTGGATGCTGCTCCAGATGCAAAAATTCCGCCATCTCCACTGATTCCTTCATTGCGATTGAACAACAAACACAAGTTTTCGTAATGGAAAGTGAAATCTAACATAGTTATTCTATAGAAAACACCAGCATACTCTACAAAAACACCAGCACACCGAGAATCGATTTCGTGTTCTCAGAGCAGCAGGAGTTCCGGTTTTAATGCATCAGTTAGCATGTCCAGAAGACCAGAGGTAAAAGATAGTCGGCGCGCAAGGGTATCAAAGCTCCAGTGCATGTAGTACCAAAAATCGTTCATTTTTAAACGGAAGATGGGTTTGAGAGTGCAGCCTGTGATATGAGGTCTATCGGTGCGTCTAGACCAGAGTCAGCCATGGAAACCAGCCGAAGTAGGCTGGACTTTGGAGACTTTGGAGTCCGGAAAAATCATCAGGGACGTATTTTCGTGAATGCTTATTCCACGATAATGTGGGCCTTCTCCCTGGTGATAACCAAGAAAGGGTGGTACTGAAAGCTGAAAGGCAAAAAACTGTCCTCATCATCGGGTGCGACGCTAACGCACATCACACGGTATGGGGCAGTACTGACATCAACGATAGAGGTGTGTTACTTTTTGATTATATTATAAGTACTAACCTCATTGTCTGCAACATTGGCAATGAGCCCACTTTTATAACAAGAAACCGACAGGAAGTGTAAGATATCACTCCTGTCTCCTACAGCATCACTCAAATGCAAACGAACTGGATGGTATCGTCTAAACATTTTTCAGACCACAGATACATCCAATTCAACCTGAGTGATGTTACTCCCAGCCAACCAGCATTCCGGAATTATCGGAAAACTAACTGGCCATAATACAGAGGAATACTGTCAGAAACAATATCCTCTGAACGCTCAAGTCCCCCGCGTGACACCAACGAGTTTTATATGAAAGTCAAGGAATTCACCCAAGCTCTCAATCAAGCTGTAGCCGCTTCCTGCCCTCTTATTCAACCTAGAGGCAAGAAAAAGCCGCAATGGTGGACATCAGCACTGGGACTGCTTAGAAACACTTGGAGAAAACTTTTCAACCAAGCTAAGAGCACAAGAAAAGTGACTGATTGGGACTCATATAAAGAATCCACCACAACATATAAAAATGAAGTGAGGAAGGCAAAGCGACAATCCTGGAGATCATTTTGTGACAAAATTACAGAAACCTCTGGGGCATCACAGCTAAAATCCTCTCTACAAATCCTATGGTGCCTAGCTGTTTGAAAAAAACCGATGGTTCTTGGACAACCTCAAGTGATGAATCACTCAACCTGCTACTGGATACCCACTTTCCAAGCAGCTCCCAATTTGCGGTCAGTAGCAAACCAAACAGCTCTACTGCAACCGAGACCAAAATTCATGGTCTGATTACAAGAGACAAACTGCTCTGGGCGCTGCATATCTTCAAACCATACAAGTCTGCTGGTCCGGACGGTATAATACCTGCTGAGCTACAGAGGTCCTCAGACACTATTTTGCCTTCGCTAGAAAATATTATGAGGAGCTGCGTAGAACTGATCCACTGTCATGGAGAGAAGTCAATGTAGTTTTCATTCCTAAAGCCGAAAAATATTCTCATGTTGTCCTAAAGGACCTCAGACCTATAAGTCTATCATATTTCCTTCTGAAAACTCTAGAACGACTGACTGATATCCATAAACGAGCCAAAATTGATCGATGATTTCTGTCAAAGGCTCAACATGCCTACTGTAAGGGAAAGTCGGAGGAAAGGGTTCTGCATTCACTGCCTAGCCACATCGAACAATTCCAACAATATAGAAAGTACACAATGGTTACTTTCCTGGACATTTGCCCTGTCCTCTTTTCTAGGAAATATAGAATTCCAATTATAGACCCTCCCTCAATAGACTATACCAGTTTAGTCTTTTCCGATACAAATACATTTTTGACAGGAAACTAAAATGGAAACCTAGCATTCAAGAAAGAGCCAAGAAAGTCACAGTAGCTTTATTCTCTTGCAAAAAAAGCCACTCGGACAAATGGGGCCTTCAACCTCGCATAACCCACTGACTATACCTCTCGGTCATAAGACCGATACTCACCTACGGGTAACACAGACAGCATGTCTATGCATAAGCGGATTCTTACGGTCTACTCCCTCTGCAGCATTAGACATTCTGTTTCATTTGAAACCCCTCAATATTTTCAGCAGACAAGTAGCTGCTACAGCGACTACAGCGACTACACAGTGGACAAATAATTTATTTTGCCACGCTAGTATTCTTAATAAATTAGGAATCCTCACAGAGAACATCGATAATACCATTCATGAACTTTGGTTGGACAAAGACTTCCATGTAAGCTTCCCCTCTAGATCCTTCTGGTAGGAAGATGCTTTCATGGAGTTCAAGTCAATCCATTTCCACACAGATGGATCTAAAACCGATAGCGTAGTTGGTGGCGATGTGTTCTCAGATAAGCAAAATCTAAGCCTCTATTTCCGTCTTCCAAATCACTGTAGCGTGTTCCAGGCGGAAATTTTGGTGATTAAAGGATCTCTGTCCTAGCTGAAGAAAAACGTGATATCCGCATCTTTTCGGGTAGACAGGCCGCTATCAAGTCCCTAGAGTCATTCTTATTAAATTTTGAAACCGCTCTTGCATGCCGATCATCTCTTATGGAGATGGAAGAGCAGTTCAACCTTTACATTTGCTGGGTGACGGCCCACAGAGACATTCCAAGGAACTGCAGGGCCAATGAACTCGCCAAAATTGGACCACTCTATTCTACCGGAAAAGGGTAGCATAGGTATAGCAATTGCTACGTGCAAATTAATATCAATGCTGGATGCCAATGAAAGAACAGACCCGGACTGTTGGACCAACATGTTTAGCGATGAAACAGATCTAGCCAAAGCTAGATCTAAATTGCTCTAAGAGTCTGATCCTTCATAGACAAGCATGCAAGAAGGCTTGGCGCTTTTACAAACAATTCTGTAGAACCTGCATGGACGAGGAGGACATGTACCTACTCTGTACATGTCCAGCTCTCTCCCAGAGAAGAAAACTTCACTTTGGAGCTTTCTTCTACAACGACTTAAACTATCTAAAAAATATAGACGTTAACAGTCTCCTATGATTCATCGTAAGCTCAAACTGGTTCCATTAGTAAGAGAATCATAGACCCACGTGGCATCACAATGGGCCAATAGATCTACATAGGTTGGTGTTTCCAACAGCTACTCTTACCTACCTACCTATTCCACCAGACAACCGACGCATAGGATATCATTTTCCCCATGTCTCCCCGGCAGCTCCTTTACATTCCCACTTTCGACGAAACATGTTTAGTCCAAAAAAGTTTGTTATCCGGGATGACACCCAAATACTTAACTTGGTTGGAAAATTACGATTGAGCACTAGATGAATGAAACCAGTCAGCTTCCTTCTTCTCGTAAAGAGAACATCTTCTATTTTGACAGAATCGATTACGTCTAGGGTTGCCTCCACTTTAGAGATGTTAGTATCTAAGCTGGATCCAAAGGACGGTACAGCTATATCATCTGTATGTGCCTGAGCATTAAAGTCCGAAATATTGAAAGCGTTAAGCAGTATATAACGACCAACATGCACCATAGCAGTTGAGACACAACGCCATAACGCTTTCGGTCAACGCCTGTTTAACACCGCCATCACACATAGGCCGTAGTCTCGTAGAATTCACCAGCATTGATTTTAACCACAAAACTAATGGTTCGTCTTAAATTTCATACTCATCTTCAAAACTACTTTTAGGTTAGGTGGGCAGGACTAAGACAATCGATCGATATATGGCTCCCAACTGCAAAAATAATATGAAGGTATGTACATATATATTACGTGACCAGATAAGAACGATAGGACAAAAAATTTAAATAAAACAACAATGGTGTAAGGTGTAAAATTGATTCTGGCTTTATTTAGAAACTACGTTCATACCATTATATGTGGAATAGCACATCATTCAAATGACCGCCTTGGCTTCGCTGGCAGTGCTTCAAGCGGCCGGTCCAATTTTTGATGACTCGTCCAATACGTGCGGCGTTATTCCGGCAATAGCATGTCGAATGTTGGCCTCTAGCTCGTCTAAAGTGGTTGGCTTATTAGAATAGGTAGACTAAGAACTGGACATAGCCTTAGAGAACATAATCGAATGGTGTCAAATCACATGATCACGCGGCCAATTAACGAACCCTCGCCGTGAGATTACCCAGTCGATAAATTTCTCCTTCACAACTTCGAGCGTTGCGGGGCTTGTAGCCCCGTAGCCCCGTAGCCCCGTAGCCCCGGTTGACATCGCTCTATACCTGAGACCGTTGACGGTGTCTCCTTGCTTGTTTTGAAAGCAATTAGATCCGATAATGTCCCCATGCCATAAACCGCACCAAACAGTCAATCTTTGTGGATGAATTGATGTTTGGACGAACTCTGGTGGATTGTTTTCGCTCCAATAATGGCAATTTTGCTGGTTGAAATAGCCGCTGAGTCGAAATGGGCCTCGTTCGGGAAGATGATTTTTTGGCCAAGATCCGGATCTCCGGCCGACATTTCGAGCACCCAATTTACGAACTCACGGCGTTGTCTATAGTCGTCCTGCTTAAATTTTTGCGTCAACACAATCTTATACAGATGTAGGCCCAAATCCAACCGCAAAATAAACCGGGTTGAGTCACTGCTGATCGGCGCCTAATCGACATTTCTGGGTCTTCTTCGATACTGGCCGCTACAGCCGCTATGTTTTCATCATTTTGCACCAATCTATGTTTGGTTGGTGGCTTAAAATCCAAGAGAGTATACTCACGCTCAAACTTTTCCACGATGCGACCAATTGCCTGGACACTGAAGCCATGATGACGATATACCTCCGGCTTACAACTGAGCCGGAATTTAAATAATGTTTTTTACTAAGTTCGACAAGCGTAAAATGATGCATGATGAAATGGCAAACTATAGTGAATATTTTGACAGCTGGAATTCATTGGTAACATTGGCAGCTGCTGAAACATAACAATTGGAAAAACTATCACTGCTCTCTGGTCACCCTTTATAACACATTCCACAAAGACTTTCCTTGATCTTCCAGTTTGATAATTGTTCTATTGTACCAGTAGTGAAAACGACGAGGAAGGTACCAATTTAAACTCTGTGATCTATCCTTCCATTTTGAATATCAAGCTATCCCGGATGACAAAGGGAGACGAAATCCTTCTACCAATACTGCCGAAAATGAAACTTTTTGCTTGAGAAAGGTTCTGTTGCCCGCACATTGCTATTGGGTCAAAGAATCGAATTGCATTGTAAGTGATGTTCACAGTTGATACAATGGCACTATTGCCATTGATACTGAACTGCGCAAGCCATTCAAAGGGAAAGCCATAGAACACAGCCCTATCATCCGTTGCTCTAAATATTTTGCCCTCCATTCTTAGCAAATGAACATAAACATATCACACTCATTCACAGGCGTCACCAGCAACAACACACTGTAATCAATATGCAGCCCTCACACAATCAATTTCCAATTTGTTCGCACTAATTTACCTAAGAATCATAAACCATTTCAAGGGAACTCATTGTGGCATCCTTTCATTTTAACGACCGCACAATATGCCACAGGACAACGAAATCAATGTTCCACTTGCAACCCCCTTAGCCCACTTTGATAGCTTTACTCGTACTCGTGCTTAAAAGTTTTCTTCCAAATTTTTTTCGTCCATTTGTTGGCGCCCGACGAAATTCTCCTGTGAACTGAATTCCCACCTCAATAAGGACATATACCATTACTCGTACACAACATCAGTAAGCAGTAACTAAAACTACCGTTAATTAGGTACAGGGATTTCTGCTAATGGCATACACCGGGTGCTCCTTGCTCGTACATTGAGTTAAAAAAAAAAAAAAAAAAAACAACAACATCGCCGGCAAACTCCAACTCGAAAAGTTTTTGTTTAAATAGAAAATGAATGCCCAAACATAGTGCGGGGTGGTGGAGAAGGGGAAAACAGAGAGATGAGGAAAAAAATGAGAAATAAAGATCCAGCAAAAGAAGACTCACGAAGCACAGGGCTCAAGGCAGAGGTTCACAACAAAGGGCTGTCAACTGTGGCGTATACGTAACCTTTGAGAGTGTTTTGCTTTTTTTTTATCAGAAAGCTCACGAGTACAGTTAGTTTTAAGAGTTCAGATTGTGGTTAGGCTTCATTGTGCATCGAGAACAAAACTATGCACCAGAATAACACCGTAAAGGTCAACTGCAGATGCCAGGGATGGGTATGAGACACAACAGTGTTGGTGCAACAGAGCACAACTTTTTTGGTAGCGCGGTTTTGAAGTAAAACAGTTGGAGGCGGTGGAAGGCGGAACACCCTCTGGTATATGAACAGCCAGCTTCCTGATTGTTCTGATAAAGTTGTTCAAGGATTAAGTTTTCGGGGCGCATGCTTTTCATCTTTGTCCTTTATTGTTATTATTATTATTTTTTTTTTTTTTTTGAGTGCTTTTCTTTTTTTTCTTTTTTTTTTGCTGTGATTTAGGAAAAGTTTGGGTTAATTCAGAAATTCTGTTAGGAGATTATTTTGCCTATGAAGTCGGAGCTATTGTTCCCAAACAATAAACGATGGCCAGATGCGATGCTCTAGTTTATGTGGACAACTTGGTTGTTATGTGATTGAGGTTTATACATATTTAGGAGTAATAGATAATTTTTTTATTTCAGACTGGATGGGATACTGGATATTTAAATTTAAAATTTCATGTGCTTTGGAATTAATTCAAGGCTTCGGGGATCTTCACGTAATGAGAGATAGCCAGTTGGCAGATTATTTATACTTTTTGGCAATCCTTGGAGTACGAGTGCCACCCAGATGAGACGTCGTATTTAGCACCAAAGACGTCAAAACTAGTCCTTAAACGGTTAGCAGTTGGAGGTGAATTCAAAGTTTTATACAGGTAGTTCTTGCAACAGCGATAATACCCCCCGAATTTTCTCGACCGCAGCCGGGGCGTAGGTTCTGGAGATACTAACCCTAAGGCGGTTTAACCGCTGACCAAGAAGTTGCTAGATCCCTCGATTCCAATTACACCTCTGGGGCCTCTCCTATGACACATTCGGTAAATTGGGCTTGACAGGAAAAGAGAGACCCGTTAAGCCTTTTACAGTGAAACTCCATCGGAATATACAGGAGGTTGTTCAGAGTGTTGTTTTTATGGCTTATCCCAGGAAACCAAAAAGGTCAAACAGGCTATAGAAAAAGCACACTTTGAAAGACTACCGTCTAAGGACTGGTTGGAAAGAAGAAGAAGACGTGAGTAAACGCAACAGTTGAAACCAACAGAGGAAAATCAACTCCGGTAGTGGCTTTTTCGATGCACAACATCCGGCTGAAATCGAGGCTGTAACCAACAAAAGCTGCAGCTTCGGGTGAACGGAATGATACCAGCATACCTATAAGGAAAACGATGGCAATTACGATGGAAACTAGCTAAAGCAGAGAATGTTTGCATTCAACCGAAGGTTTGTAATATAGAAAACTGAATCCTTATAGTGAAGTGCACCACGCAGCGAACTCTTGAATGGCTACGTAATTCTGTGCAGAAAACTTCGTCCCTGGAGACTAACACTTTTGAGGCTTTAGGCACCAAAACTAATGTCCTCTATCCTCTTGATTCGGTGCAAAATCCTGGACTCGACTTTGAAATGTGGAAAGTATATTCTCAAAATGAGAATCAGAATCGGGAAACCAAGGATGGGTTTCTTTCGTTGTAGACTTCAACAAAGTTTCTGTCGAAACCTGGTATCTCTCATGCCTCTATCTGCATCTTGGAATGGTCAATTTTCACTTCATTTCAAAGCCCCAATCCTTTTCTATTCAATATTCAACATTCCATCTCTGCTACATCATCACTATGTTTATATGTGGCTTTCCGCATTGAATACAAAAATGCCAAAAAATATCTTTACAGGAACTATGGGTGTGAGTAAACGCGTCTGTGGTTTCGGGTGGTTAAGCAGTTTCACTATACAATACGACGAGCGATCAGGAAGAACGAAAACTCTTTTTGTGCAAAATAAATTTGGGCAATCCTGCAACCAAGATTTTGTTGCTACAGACATAACCTGCTAAACAAACGGAGAATGGCACAAATTCGTAGTGGCGTTAAATTATTTTCCCTATGATTCGGTACTACTGCCAACACTCTGGTGACATGAACATGCAGTCTGAAGTAATAACACCAGAACTCCTATTGCGTAAAACATACGAAATCAGCTCTCCCTGTATGCCGGATTGGTTTCAGCCAGAATCTTAGACGGAAAATAAACGTAGATGGCCTTTCACAGATTGCTCCAAAACCGATTCAGGACGCTGTGCTGGACGACAACAACATAAGACTTCAATACTCATTAGGAAAATGTTCATCTGTTTTCCGAGCAGAGATGTACCCAATTCTAATGGCAATGAGCTTTATGGTGAAGAATCGGCAGAGAGAGCGAAGCATTTGCATATGTAGTGACAGCCAAGATCCCCTTTAAGCCATGCCAAAGTCTCTCACTTCCAATCTAGTTCGATAATGGAGGACTTCACTGAACACACTCGGAAGGATGAATATACCAGATCTCGTTTGGGTCTCTGTTGAATTTAACTCAAATCTGCCTTAAGACTAATTGCCTCCTCGGTTAGGACTTCCATTGACAGTTATAGTTTCATATGAGCATAACCACAGATGGCGTGACTATCCATGTTGCCGGCAGATCAAATGAATTCTGCAATGACGGGGCACTGCGCTTTTACTAGACACCTAAATGTGCTGGGAATAAGTGACGCAAAATTGTGCTACCCTTACTGTGAGAGTCATGAGAACGTCGCGGGACACTACGTCTGTGAGCGTCCGGCCTACGCTCACCTCAGGCTGAAGATATTCAACGCTGATGTGGTGGGGGCTGGTGCTAACTCATCTTTCTACAAAAGGCTGGGAAATGTAAGTAAAAGGAACATTCAGGAAGTTCAATGGACTTATTCTTTGCCTGAATGGTCTGTTCCAAAAAATTTCAAAAAAAAAAGTAACTGTCTTGGCAACAGTTCTAAACTCTAGTGTCTAACGCAACCTCGTTCTTTAGTTGCATTCTCAAAGTTGGCACTGAGATGTGCCTCTTTTATATTTACCCTTCTGTATTGATCCTCTTGGTTGGAATCGAAAACAACATAGACCGGAGCACTGCTTAGAGTTCCTAGCCATCTAAAACATCTGATGCACACTTTCTTGAAAGGATCTAAGTATACATGTCGCTGACCGGCCCATTGTTTTATTCTTCTCCTTCAGAATCGTAGTCAAAATCATCTATTTCTTGATATTATGGTTTCGCATTCGGTAGACTATACACTACCGCACCCAGTCTAACCGGGTTGATTATGTATTGTCATTTATTCTTCGGAATCGGTAGAAAAAGTTGTTTTTTCAGCCCGAAGAATAGGCAAAGTCCAAAGTCCTATACCTCATCAAAGTTTAGCATATACGTCAAAACCAGGCAAGCTATAATTTTTATTGTTGAATATCAATTTACATTGCTTGGACTCTTTTCAGGACTCGCAAATTTAATGGTTTTTGGACCCTCTTTACCCAAGACAACACAGATAGAGTCGATAAGATTATTGGCGTCATCGTCCTCCTATTTTAAGGGAACGCCTATGTTTTATTTACTCCAGTCTTTTAGAAATAGTTTTCAACTTAGGCTCTGTACTTAGATCTCGGCGTTCATTTTGCTTCTTATAATGTTTGCCACCGCCGCATTTCCCCTAACATAATGTGGTATCTAGAACTCGCGATCGGAGAATTCATTTTTCCCCTATAAACGCAATCATGTCAAGAATAGCTGAATTTCTAGGAACTTTAAGAATAAGCCCAGAAATCTTGCTATAGCTACGCGCTAGTAAAACTAGTCTTCCAGGGTCTTATACTACTGATGATGGCTTTGATAGAGTGATATTTCTAAGAGCCCAAATTCATTAGAGGCTGATGGCCTTGCCACTTTTAAGCTGTTCCGCTGAATTTTAAAGTTGATGTTGCAGAAATTCTTGTAAAGTGCATTTCTATTTCCAGTGTGAAGAATGCAAAAAAGGGCGTGTACGGTATTAGTAGAGACATTGTATCTACAAACAAGTTATAAGTAATAGTAGAAGTACATCGTCGAGCCAAAAACAAACCCGCCTAAAATTTTATGATTGCGGCACAATGAAGAAAAGTCATTCGATTTTACTGAACCTGGGGTCAGAGTTAAGCAGTAAAATGAATGAATCGGATCTGATGTATGGGCTACAGTCGGAAATTTAAATTTAAGACTTTTTTAAATAAAATAATGAGAAACCGTCGAATAATTAGCCTGTCAAGCGTCTTTATTCCAGTGTAAAAGTGACGAGAGGAATCGCAGCAAGTAACAATCGGTGAAGCTAACCTCATGAATTCTGGACAGCACAATATAACTAAGCTCCATGATCTTCAATTAGGCGATATGACGCCGAAATGAAAGCTAGATGCATAACGGGAATATCCGGGGAATATGGCTTTAAATTTGGAGTCGTGCAAGGCTTTCTATTGAAGCGAAATCGTGCTGAGTGTGGAACGACTAATCTTCTTTTCGTCGTCAAGTCAATCCTTCAGGCAAGTCTTTATAATTGTTGGTGGCCGTGGCTCAAGTGGTAATGGACTGGTTTCTAAAACATTAATTTTTTCAGTTAACAAAAATCAAATAAGATGAGTATTTCACCATAAATTACCAACAGCCAACTTCGACTAGAATTTAGACGCAAGAAGATAACGCATAACGAGCCAGTCATACTTAGACCGAATAAATATTTTCGTTGTTCTTAATTTCCAAAACCAATTTCTGACCTACGAGTACACGTATGTAGCCTGGGCGATTCATCGTCCCGAAGTGCCTTTAATACTTAGACTCGAGGAAATGATGGCAGAATTGGTCAAGTCAAGATAATGAGAATGAATTCGGCACAAAAAGACAAGTTCTCAACCTTTCCGATCGCTTACCGTATAGTGGTTTGAAATCTCTTAAACATCGCATCCCTCCGCATCAGTGTAAATTGTCCGTGCTTTAGCTGGCTAGCAAGGCTGTATTTGTACTTAACATCGATCAGACTGTTGTTATTGCCAGTCGTCATAACTTAAAGCGTCAGAGCGGAGATATTGTAGGTCAGAGATGAGGCCTGAGAGAATGAGAAATAGCTCATATTCCCTTTGTTTTCGGAATTTTCTAAGAGCAAGGTTTTTCAAACTCCGTTCACCGGAACATCAAATTTTACTGATTGGAAGACCGGTTTCAGCCGGGCCTTGTGTGTGGAAAACCATAACCTGGACAGTTTTTCAAGGTGGATTTGACCGAACTACGACCTTCGCTGTTTCGTTTTTGCCAGTGGGTTTGACACTTCATCTCTAAAACTGCACTTTTTTATTGATTGCAGTAGCAGTTTCAGCCGGGTTTCATGCGCAGGAAAATCCATCGACGGAGCAGAGGAAATGCTTGGATTGGATTTCAGTTCCGGGGGCTTGATCGGTCTTAGTGGATGTCAATTTGCTCATCCGTTTCTCTTTTCTCTCGTTTCTGTAGCAGTAAGGCTTTTAAGGCCAACGTCTTCTTCTCAACTGCACTTTAGACCATAGTCATCCAGACTACAGCACGAACTAAGTAAATAAGTAAGTAGATATTCAGCATTCGGAAAACGTATTCCTATTAATATGTGTATATGTGTGTATGAATGACTTTAAAATGCTATAATTTTTTTTATTTTTTGATAAATTTTATTGTGCCAAAGCAAAAAATGTTGGAAAATACATCCAGTTTTCAGTATATCCACCTTTGGCGTGAATAATGGTCTTGAGATGGCCGAAGAAATCATCGCACGCTGCACACAAGTGGCTCTGCGGTATTTTGGCCCATTCCTGGCGAAGTACTTGTTTGAGGTGGTCCAACCTTTGGTATTTTTTAGTGCCAATCTTCGCCTTCAAAATACCCCAGACAGAGAAATCCAACGGATTTGCAATCCATTGTGTCGAAGAAATGAAGTGTGGAACATTGTTTTTTAACCAATCTTGGTTGACGCGCGCTTTGTGAGACGGTGCCGAGTCTTGTTGAAATGTCCACGGTCTCCGACCGAAATGATTGTTTGCCCAAGGCTTCAATACTGCCTCTAAGACAGTTTCACGGTATACGATCGCATTAATTTTGACGCCACGGTCCAAAAATACGAGCGGAGAGCGATCATCGACGGTTATGGTGGCCCAAACTATCACCATCGGTGCTGCCTGCTTTCTGGTGGCCGTCCGAAGGTGTAAATTTTCGACGGACCTCTCTGGCAAGTAAACTCGGTCATTTGGTTTGTGGACATATTGCTCGATAAGAAATGACAACTCATCTGGAAAAACCAAATTCGGCATACGTTGCAACTTCTTCGATTTTTCGACTCTAACGTTTTTCTGTTGTGGTGTAAGATCGTGTGCTTTTTGGAACTTCAATGGCTTGATCCCAAACTCATTTTTCAGTATGTGTTGCATCCGTTCCAACGACATGTTGAGCTCACGAGCCATTCTTCATCCACTTCGACGCGGATTTCGCTCAATTCGAGCCTTCACTTTCCGAACCATTTCTGCCGATGTTGCTGTTTTTTTATGACCGCCTCCATGGCGTTTTGCAACGCTGAAAGTATCACGGTAACGAGCTATGGTTCGAGACACAAATGATTTATTCACGTTGAGGTGCTGGAGGGCTCTAACGATAGTTACTTGTGGTTTTCCAGCCAAATATAAAGCAATCACACTATCACGTTTGAATTCCATCGCGGATAAAAACTTTTCAACACAACTGAGACGCAAATCGTTGAAAAAGCTTGTAAATAATAAAATTATCTGTCATGTGTCAAAATTTGAGCTCACTGTCATGAACGGTTTGGAAATTATAGCAGTCTGAAGTTGGTTGCAGTTCAAGTCATTCAGGGTGTATATAGCAGCTAAAAACTAGTTCTGTGAGAAGCTGAGATACAAAGAAACGTAACGTATAACCTGAGAAGAAAGCGAAACGAAATTGTGAAGCCGCATTGAGTCTAAGTTCCAAGCAATGGACACTAAAAATCTGCTAGTCGAAGTGTTGAGTTTTAAAAGTTGTTTCAAAATTTATGCAAGATTTTAATTTCGAGGGAAAAGTTTCCGACCCCAACGTAAAGATAGCGTCACTCGTCAATAAAAGCTAGTGAATGCTAGTTGTGCATCTTTTAACAGTTATTTACCGAAGTTTCAGTCATTTTGGACTCGCAGTTTTTAGTTGAAAGTCGTTTGCGTGTTTTTGTAAAAATGGAAAAATTGAGTATCGAGCTGTTATTAAATTCTTGTTTTTGAAAGGCAATACTCCTACGCAAATCAAAAATAAGTTGGACTCTGTGTATGGGGACTCTGCACCATCATTTACCACAGTGAAATTTTGGACAGCTGAATTTAAACGTGGCCGTAAGAGCTTGAGAGACGATGAACGTTCGAGACGTCCAAAAACTGCAACCACAGACGACAACATTGCTAAAGTTCACCAAATGGTGTCAGACGACCGCAGAATTAAAGTGAGAGAGATAGTAGAGGTTATGAAAATGTCCAAAGAACGTGTTCGTTATCTGCCAAGCTGAAGGCAGAAATTGCAGAAAAACGGTCACATTTGCAGAAAAAGAAAATCCTGTTTCACCAAGACAACGCGCCGTCTCACACCTCAGCGGTTGCCATGGCGAAAATCCATGAACTACGGTTTGAACAGCTTGCCCATCCGCCTTATTCATCGGATCTAGCCCCAAGCGACTTCTTTTTGTTCCCTCATCAAAAAACTGCGCTCGGAGGACAGAGATTTTCGCCAAATGAGGGGGCAATCACCTTCGTGAACAATTATTTTGCAGAGAAAAACGCCAAGTACTATTTGGACGGGTTAGAGAGATGGGGGCATCGCTGGGAGAAGTGTGTAGAGTTACAAAGAGACTACATATGTAGAAAAATAAAAAATAAAAATTTGAGAAAAAATGTCTTGTATCATTGTTCGATCGGAAACTTTTCAGACAACCCTACGTCACAGCTGACAGTTCAGGATTATTAAAAATGGAGCATCACACGAAAGAACAACGTGTTTTCATTGCCGAGCAGTATTTTAAAAATTATGATGGTTTGTCAGCTGCAGTTCGCAATTTTCCTACAAAATAGGGTCGACTTAACTTCATCAGTTGTGAAGAGATTAACTCTAAAATTCTAAAATCGATTAGTGATCTTAGATACTGTGGCTGTCTTCAACAAGTTGTCCGACACAAAATATCGAAGCAGTTCGTGTGAATGTTGCTGAGAATCCAAAAACATCAATTCGACACAGTGGTAAAAATTTGGACATTTCGAGAAGCTCTCGACAACGTATTCTCACGAAAGATTTGCATTTTCATCAACACGAAATCATCTTCAGCGCTGGGGTGCATTTTCATATTGATGGTTGTATTAATCGTCAGAATTGGCGTTTAGAAAATCCACAAGGGATTGCGGGATTGAGAAACAAATGCATCTTCAACGTGTCACTGATTTTGGACTATAGGCACCATTTTTGTTCGAAAATGCGGCTGGTTAGGCTATCGCGACATAAAAATTTAGTTGTATGTGCCTAAATTGCAAGTTATAGATATGGACGACATGGGTTTCAATAAAACTGTGCCACATGCCGTACATCTCAAAAACCAATTCAATTACTGCATGACTCATTTCCCGGTCGTTTAATTTAGTGGTCAGAGTTTAACACCTTAGACTTTTTTCTTTGGAGTTTTTTGAAGTTTAAAGTTCATGCCAACAAGCCCGCGCCTTGAAGAAGCACATTGAACGCTGTATCAACGAAATTCAGCCACACTTATGCAAAACCGCCATGGAAAATTTCGACAAAAGAATGCACATATACTAGCAAGGCCGTGGAGGTCATTTACCCGATATGCTATTCGATACCCTACTCGTATACTGTGTACGTTATGAACCAATTTACAATCAAAATTACTTCTTGCGTGAATCTTGGGACACTCTTTACAAGTACAACTTAAAAATAGAAAAATGTTGCAAAGGAAACGAAATTCAACAATTAAATGCAATCCTTACGATTCAATACTGATTTCGCAAAAGGACCTCAAAAGAGGCATTCTGCATACTTGTCCGAGTACCAAACCGGAAAACTACAACCTTTTTGGTTTACAAATACATTTAATTAGAAACACACATTGTGTAGAATAATTAAAATTCTCTGCTCGTTGCATTGCTGTGGAAATGCATACGTTTGTATGTTTGCCTGAAATATCCTGCATTTTATTTTAAGTTCATCCGATTAAATTACATCTAAATTGATGGTGAGCGCAGTGAATTCAATTTCTACCGTCAATACCACCAACATCAGTATGGTCAGACAGCCGACGAACTGATATTGAAGTGATAACAAATACACTCTCCATGGTGAACCCCAAACCTAAACCCAAAAAATCCGAACAACAATGCTTTCGACCAGAAAATAACATCAAATCGAATCTCATTTTGTGAAGTTAGGGTCAGCGATGGTTAGTTGGAATTGTGGAGAAGGGCTGTACGTTCCAATTATTGGCACCAACCAGTTCACAAGATCTTTCTTACTCCATTCAGGAGAGGTGGCTACAGGCCAAAGCTAAAAAAGATTCCAAAACCCCTTTGTTCCCTACGGCGACTGGTATTTTCGAATTCGTGTACTTCTAGTTGGGGTAAAGTAGTTCCAGGGTGAATGAATGCATTGCATGGTGAACATGTGAATATGGCATACCTACCCTACTCCAACTTCTACTCCCACATAGCTGTCTGATCCTCTTTGGTCAATCGAACTCAATTTCAATTAAATTGATTGCCAATTTGATTGGATTTATAAAAATTTCGCAACACAAAAAAAAGAAGCAAATTGGGAATGCAGTATTGTCTACCACCAATAACTGGCGCAGCGACATATTTTAATTTCAGTTACCGGGTAGCAGTGGTTTTCAATGTCAAACAAATCGACTAGGATGAATAGATGTTAGTTGAAAATATTGTATATCCTGCAAGTATATGGCGAAATTGACTGAAGTATGTGTTTCCCAAGGGAAAAACAGGAAATGTTCTTAATCTTGGAACAGACTGTATTAAGGACTAAGTCTTAGACTGAAATGGCACAACATCTTTTTGTATTACTTTATTTAAAATAACTTTGTTAATTGTCAATCCTCACAATTTCTCCCCAATCTGTTTTCAGAAATCCATCCCATGGCCTAGCCCCTGATAAAGATAAGCAAGAAAAGATTTGAATAAATCTCACCTCACCGATGCTTTGAAATACAAGAAGGCAGTTAATTAGCAGTTCTTAGGTAATCAATGGTGGTCAAACGTTTTATTAAGACAGAAGCGTCGACATTTAAGCCAACGAACTAAGTCACTTTTCCTTTATCGGGACGGTTGCGCAGGTTTTTCATATGCGGGTCAACGGTGGCATCCACGGCTCTAGTCAGTTTGAGCTAAATTGGCTTACAGCTTTTCTTCAGAACTACTTCGACATATTTGGAGCTCAGGTGTGAAAAGAGTTCCATGGTTGTCACGGAATCCTGGAATAGGAAATGCGGCGTAAAAAACCTGAATAGACAAACGGCGGCCTCTTAACCTCACCGTATACTGGCACAGGTCACCAGACCAAACCCTCTACGCAGTGGTTTTATTAAAGACCTGCCCCTTTAGTTTGGGGTAACTTCTTTACCAGCAGCATGCTAGAACCCTTAGCAGACCACTTACTGCCGAAAAACACGCGTAGGCACTAGATTGATATAGGTGCGATAAGAGGGATAGGATTGGGTAGACAAAAATCGGATGAAAACTATGGCATCTGTGCATCTTAGACAAATGCGAAAAAAATGAGCGGTTCACCAGAAACCAAAGCCCGCATAACGCCACGTCCGATAATGGACTCAGGTTTTTAAAATTTGTAACCGGGCACATATCTCAATATTCGTAAAGGGTCTTGAATCTTTGCCGAACGCGTTTCTTTCAAGCTCTCTCAAAATCCTAGCCCCATAAACAAGCAATAGAACACAAATTTAATGAGCGATTTGTTTCAAAGCACCCCCACGAACAAACCTCTGGTCGATGAATGTAGACCGGTGCATACAGGCAAACAAGAAGCTTATAAGACTGCGCTACGTCGAAGGACTAGAGCTGTTCGTGAACTCTATGAGCAGAAAAGAAAAGACGTTCGAAAGTTTTATCAGAGAATAAAGCGAACATGTGAAATTAACAAAGCCAAATCAGTCAGTGCTGAGAATATTGAAAAACTAATCCTACAGATTTTATAGTGCTCTTGATGATCAAAATACCGCTGTTAGGCAGAATGAATCATTCAGCCTGGATGAAGACGATGAAGAAGTCCGTCCCTTTGATCAGCTGTTGCATGCATCAGCTAAGCTTGTACGTCATCTTTTTGAGGCCCGATCAGGGGAGATGAAAAACTTCTTACATCGCTTAAGGAAACCTATACATTTCGCAGCATTTTTGACGACATCGAATATGTGATCATTCCAACGTAAGTTGTCATTGACACACATACCAAGAATGGAAAGTTTATCGGTTTTGACAATATGAGTGCCATTCATGGATAATGGCTTCAGCAGACAGCATTGAGTTTTGGTAATACTAAATTCCACACTGTTGATAGTCCACCGATTGGTTATTCGGTTAATATCAGAATTTAATAAGCTTAAGCTGCCGTTCCCGTTCTACAGCCGTAGAGCAGGGACGTGAGCCCGGGAATGGATATGAAAAGTAGAGTGTACTGTCGTCAGCAAAGGAATATATTGGATTAGAAGTGGCAGACAAGAGATCATTGATGAAAACTAAAACTGTCGGAGACAGAACGGAGCCCTGGGGCACACCAGCATTTATTTTGTGAATATCAAACTTGAAACCATCCAAGGCAACTTGGATTGTACGTTCTGAAAGGTAATGCCATCGATCCCAAAAGCACGCATTTTCAACAAAATAGCCCAATGTCAAACTTTGTCGAATGCCTTAGGAATATCAAGTGCAACTATCTTGCTTTCTCCAGATTGACATACGCTTTGGTTCTAGTTTTCGGTGAGAGATGTCATCTAATAACCAGTTGACCTATTGCAACGAAAACCATACTGCGGGTCATTGAGAAGTTTTCGCGTTTCGAGATATTTCATGAGCTGACGGTTTATCGGCAAGTGCGTAAGTGGATTCGCCCCATTGAAGATTCGACGCACTCAGGTGTAAGCGGAGACAAAGCACAATCTGGAAGTGCTAAGTACTAGACCCTTATCATCCAAGTCCTACTCTATAGCGCACTGGCACCATCGGTTTAGTCAGACGTCTAGGGATCTAACCTCTGAGATGGGCGGGCTGG
This sequence comes from Volucella zonaria, assembly GCA_963966105.1. Classification (NCBI taxonomy): domain Eukaryota; kingdom Metazoa; phylum Arthropoda; class Insecta; order Diptera; family Syrphidae; genus Volucella; species Volucella zonaria. The sequence goes on from OZ014532.1 coordinate 166,235,449, forward strand.
GCGTTAGAGGCTTAGTGCAATTTTCAGGATTTTCATCTTTAACTGCACCTGCAGCCTTTTTGGACCATTCGTTTGATTCATACCTTCTTCATTTTAACGTTTTTTTAACATCCACTGTTTTGAGCCTTATACACCGAAAGCATTGTAAAAACCCCTGAAAAAATCAGCGAATCCAAAGTCAGCGCCTTAATCGTCACGTTTGTTAACATACATTGGCTGGAGCTTTTAGGTCTTACCTACACTAAGGCCACAACTTTTTTGCTGGCTGTTGTCAGGCACATGTTTTTGAATGAATTAATACTTGATTCTCTAAGGATTTATAACTTAGATCCACGAGTTAGGAAGAAATATAGGACTAAATTGTTGTATTAAGACGTATTAACGATAAATGTAATGTAATCAGTCATTGTATGCGGTTGCGAGGCCTCTCAATTCAGGTTAACTCGGTTAGATCGTTCGCTTAGTGGATCAACAAGGGAAATGCTTAAAGTGTCAGGAATTGAATGGAAAAATTGTTCTGTCAAACCCTGCGGCTTATGCAATAGACAGTCCCAGAAAGGCTCTCCCAAGCCTTGGCACATGTGAGAAATTAAATATTATCAACCGGATCAACAGAGCGGTAACCAACGCCAAAAAGGTAAAGAAGCTTCTGGCAATTTAAACTAGCTTCAAAATCAAAGCTTTTAAGGGCTTTTCTTACACCCTTCGGCAAATTTTGGTTCCTCCGGTTGCCTTTGGTATTTCATCAACTCCCAAACTTTATCAAAAGAAAATTCAACAATTGCTGGCCTGGATGGTTTGGTTTGTCATATAAACGACATTCTAGTATTCAGTGAAACAATGGAGAGATCAAAAAAACGCCTGCCGGCAGTGAAATAAAGAGAAATGCAGTTTTTTTGAAAATATCAGTCACTTTTTTAGGTCACCATAATTACGAAAAGGAAGACTTCCACAACAGAAAAAATGAAGCCCCTGTCTTGGCGATTTTTGGCCCAAGAGAGAAGACAAAAATATCGGCTGATGCGTCATCAATTGGATTGGAAGCTGTTCTGCAACTGGTACACAATTTAGATGTGCTTCCACCAATAACTTACATTTCACGCTCTCTTTCACAGAGTGAACGCAGGTATGCCCAAATTGCAAAGAAACCTTAACCATTGTTTGGGCATGTGAAAGATTCAAGGACTTTATCGCAGGGTTACGTGTAGAGATCGAAACAGACCACAAACCACTGCTTCCTATATTTTCAACAAAGGATTTGAACGAACTTTTCCCTCATTTCTAACGTTGAAGAATACGACTAAGACATTGGAGTAACGTAACGTCAATCGTAGTCGGATTGTGATTCCACCAAAAATTAGATTATTGATTCTGGAAAAGTGTAAAATGCCGTTCAATAGCAAGAGAGACGGTGTGGTAGCCTAACTGCAGCAAGGATAGCGGGAAGTTTTTGAGAAAATACTACACCTGCGTTCACAACAAATCACATAGGTACGGGCCTTCTAACATTCCTGAACGTCCATGGCAGATTATGGCAGTGGATATAGTTTCATTAACGGGCAAGGAATACCTTCTAGAAGCGAATACATTCTAACATTTCCCGAAAATAATGGCCCAAAGTTTGCCTCTTCAGAGTTTACAAAATTTTCTCAAAAATTTAATTTCACCCATGTTACGTTGAGTCTCGTGTACTCGCAGAGCAATGGATTTTTAGAAGGGATGGTAAGAACAATCAAAACACATTTCAAAAAAAATATCGACCCGTACCGGACACTGATGGGATACAGAGCTATACCGATTTCAGGTGGTCACAGGCCCGCCAAGTTGTTGACGGTAAGGCGAATCAAAAGATTAATTCAAACATCGAGATGTAACCTACAGCCGAAATGAATAAACAAAGAGAGAACTGAAGGGAACTGAAGTGAACAAATAAGAAAAACAAGGGGCTACAATCGACATCACGGGATTCAACATAAGGACGAATTCAGTTTGAATCGAGATGTGAAGCAGTGGGTAACAATAGTACAACAAGGGACGTGTCCAAGATCTTACACCGCCAAGACACAGACACAGGATGTGTTCGCCGAAATTCATTTCATTTGACAAAATCAGACCCATCAGACCAATCAGGACTAGGTCAAAAAGGGGCCTCATCAGAAGAAGACAGCAAAAAGGAACCGACTACAAACGATGTAGAAGAAAAGCAGACGTCTCCAGAACGAGAACCTAATACGCAATCTCCCAAAAAGCGTGCGCGAACAAATGAATAAACCGGAAACGCCTTGTGTAACTTGGACACATTGTGAAACAACTAGGGCTGTGGGCATATATGATTTCTGGTTTGTACGTTTTACCATTTTACGATGAATAGATTATCGCCAGAACAACGCGTGCAAATTGTGCAAACTTATTTTGAAAACCATGGTTCGGTTCGCCAATCTTATCGTGCGCTACGTCCATTTTACAGTCGAGATATTCGTCCATCTGAGCAAGTTATTCGGAACACGATGAATCGTTTTCGCATCACGTACGCTCTAGAGGATAATACGCATCACCAAAGATGACAAACAGTGCGAACAGAAGAAGTTATTGCAGTTGCGGAGCGCAGTGTTGAGGAAACCAAATGAGCCGATTCGCCATCGTGCACAGCAATTGGAGCTATGCCCATCTACTTTGTGGAAGATTTTATGGAAAGATCTTGGCTTAAAGGCTTGTAAGATCCAGCTTGTACAAGAGTTCAAACCACGTGACCATTATACCCGTCGTAAGTTCGGCGAATGGGCCGAAAACATGATTTAGCTTGATCCTCGTTTTCAACGCAAAATTTTGTTCTATTCTCCGATGAGGTCCATTTTTGGTTAAATGGATATGTAAACAAGCAAAATTGCCGATTTTGGAGTGGAGAAAACCCAAAAGCCTTTGTCGAGGCGCCCATACAACCGTTAAAACTCACTGTTTGGTGTGCTTTATGGGCTGGTGGAATCATCGGAACATATTTCTTTACGGATGATGCCGGCCAGAATGTTACCGTCAATAGAGAGCGTTATAGAAACATAATTTCTGACTTCTTCATTCCTCAGTTGGATAGCATTAACGTGACAGAGCTTTGGTTTCAACAAGATCTCGCAACATGCCACACGGCGCGCGACACTATCAATTTATTGCGGAAAACATTTTCCGAGCGCATAATTTCGCGTAGTGGACCTGTGAACTGGCCTCCACGATCCTGTGATCTCACACCTTTAGATTACTTTCTTTGGGGGTATGTGAAGTCGCTAGTCTATGCCGGTAAACTAGAGACGTTGGACGATTTGCAAGTCAACAATCACCGTGTTATTGCTAATATAGCCCCAGTTGCTCGATAAAGTTGTCGAAAATTTGACCCCACCATTGTGCTTCATTCGAGCTAGTCGAGCTAGGGTGATCTAGTTGCTCTCGAGAAGAAACCACTACTTCGATTTTGTCTCACAGATACGGTTTCCAATGTCAAAGTGCTCAACTGCTCTTTTTTTCGAGCTTAAAAAGGCAATGGACTAAAGTTTCTTCTAGCATTCAAGCAGTTTATATATACCAGCAATATTTCAAAGTATGGTATATTAAGTAGCTATCTTCTTTCTAGTGGTATAGAACAGCAAACTCAGATAAAACAGTCGAAATCTTTAGAAACTTGATTCAAAAAAAAGTTTACAGTCCCAACGTGATTGGTGTTTGACAGTGTAGCCGACAATCATGTTTAACTCATTCAAGATATCATCACGTTACGAGTAAGTTCCTCAATCATTTGCATTCCACTGAAATACAATAATTCCTCAAGAAACTCGAAAGCATTTTTATCTCTTGAGCAGATACTTTGCATTTCTAACTCAACACTTTTTTTTGTTTTTGTATGAATCCTTTGCCACATCATCCACACGTTGAGAAGATAATTTGACAGACAGTAAAATTTATTAGATATTTGCCCCTCCTTCCCCAACCATCTGAAATCAGCATTTAGTCCTCATTTAACAAGGCGCGATACTCGTATTTAATTATAAAAACATTTTTCTTTTCCACTTGCCATATCTTTGCCACTAAGTTCTTTTTCTCCTCTTCTTCTTGTTCCTCTCAAAAAAAAATGGCATTTTGCTGTCTAGATGGAACTTTAATTACACGCCGATTGAATGACACGGGAGATTAATTAAAACGGCGACTCCCACTGAAGAATGAGAAGAAGGAGCGTCTGTTTTGCCCGCGTAGAAGAATTTTTTCCATGAATATCCTTTCTTCTTGTTTTCATTAGATAAGGCAGCAGATACGGACACTTGCTTGTCTAATTGCATTGCACTGTTAAACGTCGTTTTAATGAGGGATGACGTTTCGTCTTGGGTGTGGCAGTTAGAGAAATCAATTTCTCATCATTGGCAATCATAAAACAGAAAGCTCTTAATGGATCCAATCGTGGTTGGGTTGCCTTTAACCACAAAAGGCTCTGGCCCAAGCAATCAAATCCGAATTCTTATATAAAACTTACACGTACGTACGAGTATATCATAGATTCGTTGGTTTGCAGCACATAACGTTAAACTTCATCAGTAACACCTGCAAAAGTGCAAAACCAAATGTAAACTCAGAGATAAACTTTGCATCCTGGTTGTCTGGCAGTGACCATCGTAAGCCCGTTTCTCTGGCTTCTGTCTAATGGAGGAAGGTTACATGGTCCAGAAGACGTGTTTGTCATCATTTGCCAATTCCTAAATATGCAACCCACCACATTTCCATTAAACAAATTCACTTTCCATCCTGTAGTCATGCAAGCAGATTCCATACGTCTCATCCACCCCAGCTGCCTTCGCTAAGCAAATCTTATCCTGGAACAACAAAGGACACAACAAAGTTTACGTTAACGAAATTTGCTGTGTGGTTAACCTATGGCAAGTGCATCTGTTGCATGCGATATGAGCCCTGAAAATCCCTGTGACATTCATTTATTCGGTTGTAGATGGGTGGCAAAATAGTTAGGGTATGTCCCCCTGACCATAGAGCAAATCCTACTGCTAAAAGGATTTTGTCTCTGCGTTCTCATTAGGAGTGCCTAGTGGTGGGGTTTCACCAGTCCCAGATGGTGATTATCATCATTGATCGATAGATCGAGGTTTGTTAAGCAGCATTAAACACTTCCTACGTTCGCCCGGTGGCAGTCCATAAATCCATTCGTCGGTACACGGTGCAATCGTAATGCCTGCCGCGCCGACAAACGGAACACAACCAACTTGAGATATTATGTCCTGACAAGACTAGGAGTACCTATGCAGAGGGAATGCCAGTGCGGTATTTCTACAAAATTTCCTGATGTACCGGTCGTGATAAGGTGCTACACAAAATATGGCCCTGAGCGATGCAAGTGCATGATTGGGAGGTAGTCTGACGCAGGCCTTGGGAAGGCATTGAAAGGAGCTGCACTATATGGTAAGTCAATAAATCGTGTCGATGAATGGTTTGGGGGCAGAGCACCACTATGTGAAAGTACCACGTGAACAGGCGGTTTATCATCCTGGATATTTCCTGATTGCACACTTTTTTCTGTCTTACCCGGTGGTGGTCTATGGTTTCCTTGAAGGACGTTGCAGAACACCCTTCGTGTGGCGTTTGAGAGGCGTTAGTGGTGGTGGTGCACCTTTTGTTGGCGATTGATTCGCGTGATTTAGAGCAATTAGCCTTTTAGTGTGAATCAAGGAGGGATAGTCGGTGAGTTGGAGTCTGCTGCGACTGACAGCAATAAAAACAAAGTCAGTTGTGGGCTTGAAGTTGTAAGTTGAAATTTAGAAGTGTAATTAATAGACTTTGGAATGTTGGACTTATTGGGTTTTGGTTTAATGACTAAAGAAAGTAGGAATATAAGTGGGAAAATACTTTAAATAAGTCGCCAGTCAGAACAGGAACCCAGAATGGAAGGATGTCGTGTCGTGCATTTGTTTCTTTTTATCTATCATTATGACTGTTCTGTTGTGCTTTTGGATAAACGAGCTAAACCATACGAAAAATAGCAAATATAAAAGTATAATTTCAAATTTTTTAAAAATAGCACTCGCGGCCGAGTCGCTCGTCTTAGTTTAAGAAAAAATAATACGCACAACTGTATTTTCTGATGTCCCGCCTTTGATAATGTGCAACACGAAGGCTTGAAGTTCAAATTGTAGCAGGTTCTGCCTGTACTCCTACAAAACTGATAATAACACGGGGATGAGTACTCGCAATTCAAAAAAAAGGTTACTGGCATACCACAAGCAGCAGTTAAACTGCGATGGGTTCTGTACAATGTAAATTAGTAGACAAAAGCCTGGTGGATCGCTCTCATCGCACCCAATGCTGTCATGTCAATTTCATTTACAAAAACCACAACAGATTGCGAATCATTATAATGTTGGTCTGTATTCAGTTCGTAAACAAGACTATGTATCTCGGAATGATATCTGACGTAAAGTGGAAATACAACAGAAGTCAAATAGACGGAAATGCACATGCCTTACTTAGAGAAAAACTCCTCTTATACAAGCAAGCGTACAAGCAGGCGTAGACCGTCAACTCATTTCAATTTTTTTTAAAAATTAAGTGCAAAGCAAAATTTTCCATGCAGAGTTGTAAAGAATAAACAACGAATTACACATAGACCTCGGAACTCATTTAGTTCAAAGAATGAAATTTGATCAAACAGCCATATAGGTACTGAAACTTTCGCAGGAAAAACATCTGCTAAGCGTCAATGTTAAAAAAAAATTGTTTGTTAAATTCGAACTAAGCGCTTGTGACCCTATGGTGTCTATGGAAGGCCTTCGGGAAAAAAGGAACTTTCATCCTTAAATTGTGATATCTATGGGATTCCGACCTGCTCTCCCATGGAGCTTCGTATTTCGAAAACGATTAGGTGAAACAAATCTATAGTAGAGTTTATATATATGTACGAGGGGCGTTCAATATATATCGGTATCGATATGAAGGAAAATGCGAATTCAATTTAAATTGTTTTTATTTTTCAATATAATCTCCCCTAACATCAATGCATTTGTTACATCTTGAGATAAGCTTTTTTAAACCCTTAAAAAAATAAATTTCCTCTTTCTCTGCAAAATACCGACTTGAGTTCATCCGAAGATCTTTTTCCACGAAGACATTTTTTCAAATCCGGAAACAGGAAATAATCACTAGGGGCAAGGTCTGGACTATAGGGTGGGTGTTGGATTTTTTCGAAACCACAATCTCGCGCAGCAGCCTTGGAAACTCGCGCCGTGTGAACAGGAGCGTTGTCATGAAGAAGCAACACACCCGCTGCGAGTTTATCCCGTCTTTTCTTTTTAATTTCCTCCCGCAAATTATGCAAAGTGGAAGCGTAGGATGTGGCGTTGATGGTTTCACCTTTTTTTTGTACTCAATGAGCAAGATTCCCTTTGAGTCCCAAAAAACTGTGGCCATGAGGTTCCCGGCAGACGGAGTGACTTTGAACTTCTTCGGGGGGTCTGTTCCTTTTTTATGCCACTGCATGGACTCTTGTTTGCTTTCAGGGTCATAGTGGTGGACCCATGTTTCGTCCCCAGTAACAATTCGATCCATAACACCGTCCGCGTTCTCACTACACATCTCCAAAAGCTCTCTACAGCATGCGATTCTCACTTTTTTCTGAGGCGCTGTGAGCATTCGTGGCACCCACCTTGCACCTTGCACTGACCTTTGAAAGGTTAAGATGGTCATGAAGAATGGTGTGAGTGGTACCAATTGAAAGCTTGGTGATCTCTGCCATCATTTTCACTTTTATTCGGGCATCCTCAAGAACAAGTTTTTCGACTTCTTTGATGCTTTCTCCCGTACAAGCAGTAGCCGGGGCGCCGGAGTGGGGGTCGTCTTCAATGCTCTCTCTGCCTCTCTTGAACTCACTTGACCACTTTTGCACAGTTGATAATGAAGGTGCGGAACCCTGGTAAACAGCCACCATCTCTACATGAATACATGAATAGTTTTTTGACTTTTTCCTTGCTTGGTGAGAAATTTCATTACAGCGCGATGCTCAATTTTCACCATCATCGTCTCAGTTGCCATTATGATTCTGTTTAACTGGAGATAAAACGCGAATTAATAATCACATTTATATGAAATTTTACATGAATGCACTAAAATAATAGTATTAAGTCAATTTATATATACAACCACAGCTTCACCCCGATACCGAGAATAGTTTGAACGCCCCTCGTAGATAAAACATTTTGTGTAGTTTTTATAATTTCTGAGTGCCACAGTAGATGTATTGGACACTTTATGGAAACAACGCATTGTCAGATTCAATTTATCAATTTATCTCCATCATATCTGGACCCCTCTTATATCGAATATAAATTACACCAACTCAATGCCGAATTTACACCCGATCCAGATGGCCTCCCTGCCATATTTCTTAAAAAAGGTTTTTCGTCTCTTTCCCTTGCCCTTTCTGATTCTCTTTCGTCTATCCCTTTCACAAGGAGAATTTCCTCAGGTTTGGAAAATAACAAATTATCGTCCAATCGTTAAACTCTCCCATATACCCAAACTCCTCGAAAGTATTTTGTATGAAGCTCTAAGCTTGATTTGCCCTCTCTGCCCTAGACAATGGCAACGAAGTCGATGTAGTTGCAACCGGTTTTAGCAAGGCCTTCGATAAAATCTCTCATCGATTAATACTCTTCAAATTGTCTGCCCTCGGCTTTGAACCCATACTGTTAAAATGGATATCCTCTTACCTCGAAAACCGCTTTTACAGTGTTCGCTTTAGGTCAGCCCACTCCGCTCCATTTTTGTCCACCTCTGGAGTTCCACAAGGCAGCCATCTCGGTCCCCATAACCATAAATGACCTCGATAGGATCATCAAACACTCGTCCGTTTCCCTTTACGCCGACCATACCAAATTTCTCAAAACCATTTCCTCTCCCCATGACTCCTTCCTCCTTCAACCCTTCAACAAGACCTTGATAGTTTTCCGATCTGGTGCCTCAAAAATTGTTTGAAACTTAATATCACCAAATGCCAGTCCATCACCTTTTCACATAAGCGGCACAAATCTTCTCCCCGACTCTACTTCTCCACAACCAACCTATCTCCTCCGTTGAATCTCTTCGCGACCTCGGCATTTTGTGTGATAGGGAGCTCAACTTCCATATGGATGGGATAATCCTTAAAGCCAACTCTGCACTAGGTTTTGTAAAACGATGGTCCAAAGAATTCACCAACCCATACGTGACCAGGTCCCTTCATATTACCTTTGTTCGTCCCCTCCTAGAGTACGCCAGTCAAGTATGGTCCCCATATCATCGCGTTTATATCTCGAGAATCGAAAGCATCCAGCGCCGTTTTCTTCGATTTGCTCTTCAAGGTTTGCCCTGGGATGATCCTTTTACTCTGCCCCCCTATCAAAACCGTCTCAACCTTATTAACCTAAAACACCCTAGAGGAACGCAGAGATGCAGCCAACTTTCTCTTCATTCATCGACTCCTTTCAGGTCACGTTGAATGCGCGTCCCTTCACAACTCTATTTCCCTCAACACTAACCCTCGTAATCTACGTACGCCTCGTCTCTTCTATCTACCAACCCACCACACCACCTATGGCGCAAACGAACCAATCTCCCGTATGCTACGAAAAATTAATTCAAACCCTAGCGTCTTTGACTTCCACCGCACCACTTCCTACCTCAAATCCGTTCTCCTTCACCACTCTAACCAACCTTAGTTTTAAGTTTTAGTTTAAGTTTAATTTTAAGTTATAGCTTGTATTAAGCCGAATAAATTTGGGCTTTCGCCCCCACCAAAATTGTACTGTATGGATCATGTTTATTGACTCTCAACTTATCACTCTCAACAGTTCCAATGTCTAAATTTTGCTGTGACTGTCCGTCACATCATGCCTTGCTATTGTTTCCATCTACGCGCAGACAGCCTTAAACGCATTCACCGGCCGATGTACTAGAAATTTGCTTGCAATCAATCCTCTTAGAAATCAAACTTCTTTGTGCTAAATTTATCCTGAAATCACCACAATGCACACAAGATGACAAAATAAACCATATGGTGAATAGAAAGCCAGGATTCTAGTCCATACTGCTCCGCCCTCATTTTACTTATTTAAGTGGCGCAGTGGACTTGCATGGTGTTCTCGGTTTTTTTTTTTTTGGCAGGGAATTTGCCCCAGCTCATACCTCCGATCTAGTAGCACCTATGAATTTTTCATCCTCTTGATGTTTCATCATTAATTGCACTGTCAAAGTCATCTCCCATTTATACATATAAGTTGTGGTAAAACTTACGTTGCACTTTCGATGACTTGCACGACGACAGTCTCTTGACTCTGGCCTGATACAATGACTCTGGAGCTTCGGTTACTATTTGAATACAAAATCAAGTTTTGCTGTTTTCAGGGCTGACGTTGCTGAGCACGTACACGAAAGATATCTAATCGGATCTTCATATGTGTCTCAATTGGCAGGATATGCCGCTGTCATCTTCGTGAAAGAGGACAATTTTAGGCTTCATATAGATGATATGGTCAAGGTAATGGCCTACCTATACTGAAGTTAAGTGTTTACATCGGTAGCGACATCCTCTCACCAAACTAGAAATGCACTGGATTGAAAATACAAAGTTTCGGAGAGCGCAGTCGGAAGGACTAAGACCGTAGTTGGATTGCCTGTGACCTCGGTTAGGACTCTATTGACAGTTGAACTTAAGCGATTACAACTCTGCAGATTGCATGCATACCAACCAAATGCTTTCCCACGTCTCTAAAATTTCAGCGGTATTCCTGCTGTCACTCAGTTTGAAAGAATATAGGCTGCTTACTGTCATCTTAGCAAAGCATTATGCTATGCATATACGAGTATATATGTAACTTATAAGTTTAAAGACACCGGGAGGCTTTTTAAAAAAGCAATTTTATTACTTGCCCATTTGGCGGATACTTATCAACTAAATTCGTAATTTTTCTTCACTCTTAAAATTACTTAATCTCTTACAAATTTAACTGTCGCATTTGCATGATTCCCACGAGCATATTGTACTTGCAGGAAATGCGTCAAATATGATCCGCAAGAATTTATTCATGGGAACAGATTCTTACAGGGTTGTCTGAAAAGTTTCTGACCGAACAATGATACAAGACATTTTTTCTCAAAATTTTTTTTTATTTTTCTACATAGTCTGCTTGTAACTCTACACACTTCTCCCAGCGATGCTCCCATCTCTTTGACCCGTCCAAATAGTACTTGGCGTTTTTCTCTGCAAAATAATTGTTCACGAAGTTGATTGCCCCCTCATTTGGCGAAAATCTCTGTCCTCCGAACGCAGTTTTTAGATGAAGGGAACAAAAAGAAGTCGCTTGGGGCTAGATCTGGTGAATAAGGTGAATGGTCAAGCTGTTCAAACCGTAATTCATGGATTTTCGCCATGGCAACCGCTGAGGTGTGAGACGGCGCGTTGTCTTAGTGAAAAAGGTTTTTTTTCTGCAGATGTGGCCGTTCTTTCGCAATTTTTGCCTTCAGCTTGGCAAGTAATGATGCGTAGTATGCTCCTATAATGGTTTTTCGTTTTTGAAGGTAATCGATTAAGGCAACTCCTTTACTATCCCAAAAAACAGTCGCCGTCACTTTCCCAGCCGAAAAAACAGTTTTTGCTTTTTTTTTGGAGCCGGCTCGCCCTTTGCAGTCCACTGTTTTGACTGAATTTTTGTTTCGGGCGTATAATGGTGTATCCAAGTTTCATCTACAGTAATTAACCGGCGCCAAGATTCGGATTTATTGCGCCTAAACTGCGCCAACAGAGCGTAGAGCGTGTTTGGTCTAACGTAAGCAAACGCGGCACCCAACGCGTGGACTGCTTTCTCATACCTAAATCTTGATTTTATGTGTAACAAACACGTTCTTTGGGCATTTTCATAACCTCTATTATCTCTCTCACTTTAATTCGGCGGTCGTCTAACATCATTTGGTGAACTTTAGCAATGTTATCGTTAGTGGTTGGACGTCCCGAACGTTCATCATCTCCCAAGCTCTTACGGCCACGTTTAAATTCAGCTGCCCAAAATTTCACTGTGGTAAATGATGGTGCAGAGTCCCCATACACAGAGTCAAACTCAATTTTGATTTGCGTAGGCATATTGTTTTCAAAAAAAAAAAAGAATTTAATAACAGCTCGATGCTCAATTTTTTCCATTTTCACAAAAAACACTCACATCGACTGTCAACTAAAAACTGCGAGTCCAGAATGACTGAAACTTCGGTTAGTAACTGCCAAAATATGCACAACTAGCATTCACTAGCTTTTATTAACGAGTGCCCCTATCTTTACGTTGCGGTCGGAAACTTTTCAGCCAACCCTCGTATTTGAGGCTCGGGCAACGAACATGCGCCGTACCGGATACGTAACCTGTATAATACGGCTAATATGAGTGTGACTATTACGGCCTTTTCTTTGAATACCTAACTTATACCCACTTAGACTGCAGGTACTGGCACAATGGGCTACTGTATTGTATCCTAAAGGTGTGTACCTCTTTTTGAGACTAAGATATACATTGAAAGGAACACATAAGGACTAGTTTTTAGTCCTAGTACTCTGTTCAGACAGGAGAAAAATCGGCTCTACAATCTTTGTTGTTGATAGTGAGGTGGTCTCTAGTAGGCCAGGAAATATCTCATGTCCAGATTGGGGACAATTCTTACTTTGGTCATTCTATAGACAGCTAATCAAAGGGAAAGAAGATCGTTTCACCTTATTTTCACCAACATAAACGAAATGTGAAATATGGACTGTGATCTTGATAAAATACCCAAATCTTACCAAACAATAAGACTCTTTTTTTTTCAAATGATCGTAGTGAAACAATCATGGTGCCTTCTAAGAACGTGGTTTCTTCGATTTAAATCTTTTAAAAATTTTGCTGGGCGTCAAAAATCTAACAAGGAACTTCACCGATTGAAATATCCCATTAATGCTGAAGATTTCGGACCTTTCTACCTTCTTGTCGAGCCGTTTAAAAACTTATCCGAAAATAATTAAGAAAAACAGGCTTCATGTAAATTGGTCCGCAAATAAAACTTGAAAATTGCGACTTGAAAAAAATGCCTTCAATAAGGACAGAAAATTTGCCGACAACAAATGTTCATTGATTGAACATTGAACGACAACGAAATGATTCTAGAATACGAGTATGAGACCTTTCCTGACTCATGACAAGGGGATCTTCTGAATTCTTCCAGCTACAGGAAAAAATCGTGTAATAAAATCTTGTGATCTTGTACTGCTTAACCATCTCGTTGTGAGATGCGCATCAGTCTCCAGCCACTTTCGAGTATATTTTATCCGACGTAAAGGATCTGATCGCTCCTTGATTGTTTACGTGCATTGCAACACACAGGTATTGGCTTGGAATATGGCGGGTAGAGTGATGGGTTTGTATATGGAAAAGTCCCAAGAGAAGAGATCTGCACCAAAACCGTCCAGAGCCGTCTGAGAAGATGGAAGTGACTCATTGAGGAAGACATCGCGTTGTCTCCATACATTCCTTTCTGGAACCAAATAATCAAAAGCCGATTGATTGCGGGAAGTTGCGAATAGCGCCAGTAGACTGAGATGTTATGCATTCTGCTCTTTCTTTCACTGAGCGTCTATCAGCCTAAGGGCATAGGTAATTATGATCTTCACTGCAAACAGGTTTATAAAAAGTAATTGAATTAACGTTTGAGAGGCAGCCGTCGGAGAGGTTCCTAACCCTTAGATGCTTATGTAGGCTGATTGCTGCAACTTTTTTTAACAGACTGATATTAGTTCCCGTTTCGAGTGCAGGCCACAAAACGGCTATGCCATAAGTGAGAATTGGTCTCACTTGGTATGAAGCCTAGTTACCTTGCACACCTCAAAAAGTTAAAAGGAATACCATTTAATTTTAGTGGCCAAATTTACGCTAAGGCCGCAACTACATGTCTAGAAAGAGAGTATGCATAAACAGTACTGGAGAATGTAACGTAATCCAGCACATGCCGCGTCCTCTAAACAGTCCATAAAGGACCAGGTTTTTTAGTAGAAGAGAGAGTACACTCCTCTCGAGTGTTCTCCCACGTATGTATGTGATTTCTTTCTTGCAGAATAGCGAATGAAGTGGATCGTTCTGCAACCATAATACCCGTCTCGCTATGAATGCTCATCAGTATACCCTCTGGCCCACTTTTGGACTTACTCTAAAATATCGTGATTCGTTCCTAAGCCGTACAACTCACTTATGGAATGACCTGCCGAGCTCTCTATTTCTTGCTCGTTATAACTTGCAAACATTTAAAAACAATGCACACCGGTACCTCTCTTTTCTTCCTCCCTAAATTTTCTACCAACAAATTTCCTGTACAAATATTTTAAGGGTACACAAATCCCTTGAGAGCGCGCGAATTATAAAAAAATAAAAAATATATACAGGGTGTCCCCTAATTCGTTGACGGTAATTTGGGAAATGATTCCTGAGCATATTATAAGAAAAAAAACCCTCTACAGTAAGGGTCTATTTCCAATGTTGACATCATTTATCGAGGATTTAAGAAAAGACTTACTTTGGTGTACCCTGACCCATGTTAACGGAAATTGCTCTGTTAGTACTAACGGTGGAAATTTCGTGTTGGACTTTATGTTTAGAAAAAATACAAAGCCTTTATAACGGCGCTTAAATAAAGTTGATACCTTGTTTGAGTCTTTAGATGTCCAATTTCTAAGCCTGAAAATGGGTTTCATTGTCCATGCTAATTTTCGGCTTTGAGGTCATTTTTCTCCAGAAAATGCCTAATTAACATAACGTTTTACTCTTTTTTTTCTTCTGAAAGTAACAACAGTAAAAAACAAATCGTCAATGAGTTTGCAAAAAAACCCACAGATTTTATGATACTTGGAAAAACCTGCAACATTTAAAATTTATAAAAAAGGGCTTTTTTGCTTTAAGCTCCAAAGGCTGTGAATAAAAAATGATTTTGTGTGGTCTTAGGTAGTTTATATTTTATGTGTATACTAAGACAGTTATAACAGGTGCTCAAAGTGTCCTCCTTGGTTTTGTATGCATGCTAGAGCCCGATTTTAGATTGCACTGCGAATGTTTATTGATGCTAACTGCTGCCCCACTTTTGATGACGCTTCGAAAATACGATCTTCCAATTCAAGTTCTTTTATTCTTCCCCATACAAAAAAATCCAATACTGTAAGGTCGGGAGATCTTGCAGGACAGTGAACTGGTCCATTTCTTCCTATCCAACAGTTACGGTACTCTTCATCTAGCCAATTCTTAACCTCACGACCATAGTGGGTTGGAGCACCGTCCTGTTGAAAATATGATGAAGCTAGTTGAATCAGTGGAATATCCTCCAATAGCCCTGATAAATCATTTCGCAAAAACTCTAGATAGTTTATAGAATTCAGCCTAGGTGGTAGTTTGAAGGGGCCGATTAACTTGTTTCCAAGTACACCTGCCAACATATTGACGCTGAATTTGTGTTGAAAAGATTTATGTCTCCTTGTGTGTGGATTGACCGCAGCCCACGTATGGAAATTATGAAAATTTGTGATTCCATCTCTTGTAAATTGAGATTCGTCCGTCCAAAGAATTGTGCTAATAAACTGGTTGTCATCCAAGCTCCGCTCCAGCAACCAGTTAGAAAACTCAAATCTCTTTTCTAAATCATTGGGAAGCAGTTCTTGTCCAGGTGGATGGTGGTATGGTGTGGATAAAGATTTTCTCCATGCAGTCCATTCGAAATTTTATGTCTGGAAACATTGAATTGCAAAGCTAACCGTCTGATGCTAATTGATGGAACAGTTGCAACAGCTTCCGCGTTCGGTCGTGTATTCGAAACTGATCCCATTTCTCGAAGCCTTCGATTTGCAGTCTGAAATCATCAAACGCGCTAGAACGTGCAACCAAAGGCACGGGCAATATTTCGAAAATTTACTATAAAAGCGTTTTGAAATCTTAAAGCGCAAAAACTATTCAAAGGGATATTAAATTTATTTTGTGACCCATTTGCCTGAATAAAATAATGGTTTGCAATAACTTCCGTTATTCGTAGGTGGAAAAGTCATAAATAAAATTCGTAGATAATGAAGAGAAGTTTTGATAAAGAAAGTTAACAGGTACTTTCCCTTTCCTATGGAAGGAATCTTACATCATCCCTATTCATAAAAAAGGAAGTAAGGCCGAAGTCGATAATTATAGGCCCATAGGAAAACTCTCTTGCATACCCAAACTTTTTGAAAGCATAGTCTATCAACAACTGCTTCCGTACTGTAGGCCAGCTATCTGTACAAATCAGCACGGTTTCATGAAAGGTAAATCAACGACCACTAACCTAGAAGACTTCGTCTCTAGGACGCTTCATGCTTTAGAAGACGGTGATGAAGTCGATTCAATTTCCACTGATTTCAGCAAGGCATTCGATAAAATTTCTCACCAACTTATCATTTTTAAACTAAAAAAACTTGGCTTTTCCCCTCATTTTGTGGCATGGACCAAATCCTATTTAGAAGACCGAGAATACAGGGTCATCTTCAGGGTAGTCACCTTGGGCCAATCATCTTTATCCTGACGATTAACGACATAAATCTCATTTTGAAGAATTGTAATCTTTCTATTTTCGCTGATGACATGAGAATTTCCAAAGTCATTTCATTGCCTTCTGACTCCCATTGCCTGCAAGATGACTTAAATAAGTTTTCGGTATGGTGCAAGCAAAACTTTTTGGAGCTTAATGTCAGCAAATGCCAAGCGATAACCTATTCCCGCAAACGTTTACCTCCCCCTCCAAGAAACCACTTCATCTGCGATGAGCCTATTCCTTCCACTACCCAAGTACGGGATCTAGGAATAATTTGTGACAGAGAATTGAATTTCGACTCACATATTGACAGCATTATAAATAAAGCTAACTCTGCACTTGGTTTTATCAAACGCTGGTCGAAAGAATTTTCCAACCCTTACGTTACAAAGTCCCTGTACATTACTTTTGTAAGGCCTCTTCTCGAATATTGCAGCCAAGTTCGGTCACCCTATGAACTAACCCACATTCAAAGAATAGAAGCAGTCCAACGCAGGTTTATCCGTTTCGCACTTCGTGGTCTACCCTGGGCCGACCCATATGGATTACCACCCTATGAAAATAGGCTGGAACTAATTAGCATGCATACCCTAAAAAAACGTCGTGAAGTCGCTGATGTACTTTTTATCCACCAGTTACTGACAGGAAACATCGAGTGCTCGAGAATAACGCAAAATATTGCATTCACTCCCAATCCCTGTAATCTAAGATCTGTCCCACTCTTCCTGATCCGAACTCACCGTACCAACTACGGTCACTTTGAACCAATATCTAGAATGTTGCGTATAACGAACAACTACGCCGAAGTCTTTGACCTAAATAGGAGCAAACACGAAATGAAAAAAGCACTGCTCAATATGCCACTCCCTTAACATCTACCTCGTCCACCATTTCTCCTCGCCCCATATTAGGTTAAGAATATCTTTGTTAGTTTTAAGTCTAGGTTTATGTTTTTGCTTGTTAATAAGCTAAATAAAGTTGTCCGGGGTAGACCCGGGCTAATAATAATAATAATAATAACCTAAAAGTTGAAAATTTCGAGTTAAACGCATTTTTCTGATTAAATTGGTCCAACAATTTTTCAAAATGTTAGCTTTAAGATGCCATAATTTTGGCTGGCTTTCATCGAAAACGACGAATTTTAATATTTTATTCACACTGAAATTCTCTTTGAAAAATGTGCACAAGGGTTTCTTAAGCTGAATTCGTTAGAAAGCTACGGCCTTTTAAGGAGCTTTACCTCGAAATCAGAGGTTCCTCACTTTAACGGCCTATAACTTGGCGGGGGGTGAAAATAGACCCCCCTCCCCTTCAATACAATTTTTTGTCTGCCATAACTTCAAAAATCTTCAGCTCACAGGACGAAAACCTACACTGGGACATCCTGGATATAGAGTCACATATGGTATGCCCAGTTCTTTAAGAAAGTTGATGGACAAGGAGATGTAAATATTTTTGAAATCTCCCTTGATATCAAGTAATGCTTTCATTATACACTTCTTCGGTTTTAGCTTAAGTAGGCATGCAGGCAATTCAACAATCTTCTCTGAGCCCGTAAACGGCTTTCCGAATGCATAATATGGTATCTCTGCCAAACGCCAGAACCTACGTACTTCTCGTTTGTATATCCCTAGGCATGTCTCGTTGGTTTCCTTGTCAGTCTTCTCACCTTATCCAGACAGTTTGAAATGTTCGATAGTTTTCTGTTTCTCCCAGTTCCTTTCCGACATTTGCAAAAGTTACGTAGCCAAGAGTAAATCTATCTCTGTGTGTGTTGACGATTTTTTACAATTTTAGAAATGGATTTCAATTTGCAACAACAAACTTATACTCGTATTAAATTTTGTGTAAAAAAACGGATTTAATGGTGAGCGAACGTTGGAAATGTTGGAAAAATGTTTCGGCAACGATTTTCTAAAGAAAACGGTCGTTTACGTGTGGCACGAGCGGCTGAAAAGTGGTCGTGAGTCAATCGAGGATGATGAACGCAGTGGCATTGATGAAGTCAAAGAAATGTGGGTCAATACTCGTAACCGCAAATTAACCATCAGAGAGATAGCGGAGGACTTGAACATTGCCTATGGATCCATCCAAGACATTTTGGTTAATGATTTGGGTTTCCGTCGTGTAGCAGCAAAGTGTTGACGTCGCAAATGACATGATTTGCGAGGCTGAATCCGATCCCACATTCATCAAAAGGATCATTACTAGAGACGAGACGTGGGTTTATGAGTGCGACACGCAATCCAGACATCAGGCAAGTGAATGGCGTTCACCAAATGAGCTGAGACCAAAAAAAACCACGTCGTTTTCAGTCAAAAAAAGAAGGCAATGCTCACGGTTTTCTGGATTACAACGGTGTAGTGCATCATGAATTTTTGGCAGAAGGCCAGACAGTAAACAAAGAGTATTTATTATTTGGGCGTTATGAGACGTTTGCGCTTGCGTGAAGTAATTCGCCGAAAGAGACCAGAATTGTGGGCAGAAAACTCATGGATTTTGCACCATGATAACGCACCGTCGCACAGTGCCATCATTATTCGTAATTTTTTGACGAAAAATGCAACAAATACGCATATTCTGTTCAATCGAGTTAAAACAGCATTACGGGGAACGCATTTCAGCAGCCGAGAGGAAGTAATGGAAAAATCGCAGGAAGCACTGATGGACATACCGAAAACCAAATATAAAAAATGTTTCGAGGATTAGATCAAGCGCTGACATAAATGTGTTGCAGTCAATAGGAATTACTCTAAAGGGGACAATATAGATTTAGATGAATAATTTTCTGAATAAATTCCGAACTTTTTGATCAAGGTAGTTAGAAATCTGCATATGTCTTTCAAAATAGGAAAGCACGATAACCCTCTACGGGGTGAAGGTGACTGCATAGAAAAAACTAAAAAAAAACCTTGACTCTGGACAGCAAAGGATCAATTCACGACGTTGGGAATAAGCTAGACAGTACTGGAATGCATAGTCCCTATTTCAAAGTGTCTATCCATAGTTGAAACTACTCTCCCTTCATCATAAATTGTTACTTAAAACTTTTCTGAATCCCCATAGTTGGTGAAATTATCCTTGCCACTTCAATATATTTATGGCAACACAATATAAAATAGTTTCACCGCAAAATTTGCTTAAAGCCCCATCACGATTAAATATTTCAAAACACACATCTGCCAATCGCATCAAATTCAAACTCCTGGATTCTTATTGCTCTCGATCCAGCTCTGCATGCCTCTAAGGCAAGTGAGCTTACAAAAAAAAACAAAAAAAAAACACTGACTTCCTCTAGAACGCTGGATAAATAACAACAGCAACAGCTCACTCACTGAGTCGAGCAAGTATTCCTCACAGCAGGACTAGGTACTCACCTAGAGCAGCAGGTAACATTCGTTCACCTTTAGCCTCAGCTGAGGCGTACACATACACCTATCCATACACAAACACTTTTTATACTTTTTAATTTTCCTGTTTTATTTCCGGCTCTGCGATTTCCATTCCACAGCTCAGTTGGCACACATTCGTGTACATACAGAGCGAGTTTTAACCTCCAATCCGGTGCCGCCGCCGCCACTGCTTGAGTGCTTACTTTTTAATAAAAAAACAAAAATATATACATACTCGTACATATGTATATAGTAGGAATCTGCCTTGGAAACGTCACGTTCAGTGTAAACGCTTTGGTCGCGCTTACATCCATGACTCCTTCTGCACTGTGCTTCATTATCCTTCCACCAGGGCAAACAAGCCAAACAAATGATGATCATTTGTGCTCTACTATTACTACTACTCCTTGGGAAAGCAGACGGGTCTGGGGTTGTGGGCTCATACTAGCACTCTTCCTGTTGCCTCACTGTTGCTCTATGCTCCGCATTCCACCCTATCGCATAATGCTGTCTTGGTGGGGGGATGGTTCATTTTCATTTATTATTACTCTCATTTCAGCACCCTTCCGTTTTTATTTTCGGAAAAAAAAGAACAACAACCGTCACCATTCTAGAACCACCGTACAGCTACACATTTACTAACAACTCACATTCACAATGTCACCCTATTCGAAGGGTTGGCATGGTTTAGTTCGTTGTTTTGGCAAAAGGAATTCCTCAAAGAGAAATGAAAATTCTCAAAAAGGATTTCACCGCACACCTGGTGTCTATTGTCAAGCGGCCTGGAAGACTAACGAAAGCGAAAGGAACTAGTCAACTCCCTCGCATTTGTGTCGTTTTTATTTCTGCTTCGTAATCCACAGTCAAAGCTAACTACCGGATGCCAATTGGTGAAAGTGCCTAACAGCAAGAGGTTAATTGAAAGTGCTGACCAAAGATTGGAGATCTATTTTTTTCCATTTTTCATTTTTCATTTTCAGTTTTCACCTCCTGTTGATTTCCTTTGACTCTGCGCACCGGTCCAACATACCATATGTAGGAGAGCCCGAGAGACCTGTATGTAAACACTTTTGGCCGCAATAAATATGATTTCGAAACCCCTAAACAATCAGCAGAAGGTCAATATAACGAGTTGGTGCGGCGGTTCGCCCTGTGGGTTGTGTACGTGGATTGACTCCAGTCGACACCCTCTTTCGCACATCAACGTTAGTCGAAGGGGTTATAAATTTTATATGAAGTTGTAATCGATTTTGGCTTATTGAAACATTATGATTGAAAGACACACATCTCTGGGGGATGGTGTGTTGGAAACTGTACAAATACACTTCACACCCTAACAAAGCCATCAATAAGAGTTCACTATGTAGAGGGTGGAACTTGATCGGAAATCATATTGTTTGGGGGTGATAAGAAACGGCCTTGTTTTGACTTATTGGATAGTTTAGGCGTCAAGTGTTTAGTTATGAACTTATCAAGGGGTTGATCATTAGAGGATGGTTGTGGGGATTGCGGTGATGTTTCAGAAAATGTATGTGAAATCGATGGAGGGATAAATAACCGCGAGGTGGAAAGAACTTTTTATTAAATATTCAGGGTCAATGTTATGAAGGTGGTGGCGTATTGCAGGGATTAAGTTTGTTGGCTAGTAAGCTTTCCCAGATGAGGAGAAGTAAAAAGGATACTCCAATGTTGACCGATCTCTTACTAGAGTGGTTATGAATCTGCTCAATGCAAATGCAAAACTAGGTGACAGACAGTACTTTCAGTTCTCATCTCTAACGAAAAAATTATGAAACTCAAAACCAGAAGAGTTAAAGTGATTGCAAGTGATAAGCAAAAACTATAGAAAACACTTTTAGGAAATAGAATGTAAACTCCTAACGTGGGGGCAAAACTATGCGGTCAGAAAAGCAATCTCCAGAAATTCAAACATACCAGAAACTGTGCATCAGCAACTGAGGGAATATCCCCGGAGAAAGCAAAGAGTGCAAAATACTGATAATAATGAGAAGAAATTCTTGATAAATAACCAAATTGGAATGGAAATATCAATGAAAGAGCATGGAAATTAGCGTGTATACGGTGAACAATCCGGTCCACTGTAATCACGACATTGACAACAGGGCCTACGTAAATCACTGCGCAACGAACTTCAAAATTTGCGATCCGAGAATCACGGTTTCATCGTATTCAGTGAAGAAAACGCAACAAACGTCATCATCGCCGATGAACGAGCTTTCCCGCATTTGTTCGTGCGAAAAGATGAACTCTTGTGCATCTTTGAATTTCTGAAAAACATAAACTCGTCGGGAATAGACACCTGCCCTTGGAAACAGTGGATATATTTACTACGCTATTTAACAATGCGCTGAATAATGCATATTATCCGACGTATTGGAAAACAGCAGTGGTACATTCAATCCCGAAAAGGGATAAAGTTAGAACAAACCCTGTTAATCTTCGGTCAATTAGTTTGCTTCCGAATATTAGCAAGGTATTTGAGAAGGTGGTTAATAGAGCGCAATTAAGGTGGGTTGAGGAAAATAATATAATTCCGGAAAATCAGTTTGGTTTTAGGGCGAGGCATGACACTATTCATGCTGCGTCAAAGTTGATCTCCGACATACAATGGAATAAATGCAAGGACCAGTGTACGGGTGCCTGCCTTGTTGACTTTGAGAAGACCTTACACCGTATGGTTAGAGGGGCTTTTCTATAAGCTGACCAGGATGGGCATGTCGAAACCCCTGCTATATATTGGGTCTACAAGTAAGTTTCCAGCTTTTTTTTTTCCAAAATTTGAAGTTTTATTATGAAAACATAGTTGCAATGCTTTATTCAAAGTATCGTCCATCAGAAGCTACAACTTTCCCCCATCTTTCTGGCAATTCATGAATTCCAGACCAAAAAAATTTCTCGTCTTTCTAGCCCAAGAACGTATCGAGCCAATTTTTGATTTCCTCTACTGACCTGAAGCGTATTCCCGTAAGAGCGTTCTGCATCGAACGAAACAAGTGGTAGTCAGATGGTGCCAAGTCTGGACTGTAAGGCGGGTGAGGTAGAATTTCCCATCCACTATTTTCCAAATAGTTTTTCACCGAAACCGCAACATGTGACCGAGCGTTGTCGTGATGAAAAATGACGGACTCATGCCTGGTCTCATATTCTGGCCGTTTTTCTTTTAATGCTCGCTTCAAACGAATTAGTTTGGTTCGATATAATGGTCCTTTGATGGTTTCACCATTCGGAAGCAGTTCGTAGTATACGACACCCTTTTGATCCCACCATATGCAGAGCATGACCTTATTCACGTGAATATTTCGTTTCGGCGTCGATTGGGCGGGCTCGCCGGGCTCGCCGGGCTTTGTATACGATTTTCTGTGTTCAGGATTATCATAATAAATCCATTTCTCATCACCAGTGACAATACGATGCAAAAATGATTTATTTTTATACCGCTGCAGTGACGTCTCTTGGCTTCAATTCGTACGGCACCCAGTTTCCGCCCTTTTGAATGAATCCGAGTGCTTTTAGGCTCAGGAAAATGGCTTGTTGCGTGACGCCCAATGATGCAGCAAGTTCTTCTTGAATCTGACACGGATCCTCATCCAGCAAAGCGTTCAATTCCTCGTCTTTAAAACTTTTCGGCTTTCCGGGGCGATCTTTGTCTTCAACTCCAAAATCACCACTTTTGAACCGTTTGAACCACTCGCGGCACGTCGATTCACCAATACATTCCGCCCCATAAGTTTCCGAAAGCAAACGATAGGCCTCAGCTGCACTTTTCTTCATATTAAAGAATAAAAGCAGCGCTTCCCGCAAATGACGTTTATTTGGCTGGAAACTTGCCATGATTTTGCTCGATAAAATGTACGACACCGATAGAACTGCTCAAATATAACGCTGCAAAGTTGTTGACAGATACAAAACCTACAAATAAAGCACATGGGGTTTGACATTTCTGCCCGGGATCCACTGGTGGCGACATCTCTGACAAACGCTGGAAACTTACTTGTAGACCTGTAGCGTCAGCCTTTTGGCACAAAAAAAAAAAAAAAAAATGTTTAGTTGTGGTGTTCTGTTTGTGCTCCCTCACTGTATCAAATCCTATCAATTTACCCCTTTTTTTTTTAAATCGGACCTTTTCCCCTCCTAATCCATTAATTTGACCTACTAATCTCTCTTTCGCAACTCACAGCAAAACCTGACTCTGCCAAACGTCCCTCTATTCTCGAATTTCCTCATTCCACTTTCTTCGTAGGCTCACTCTCTCCCCGTGTTCTTGTTCCCATGGTGAATATGTCCCTTTTGTCGTAGAGAGCGTTGTGTTTTGTTAATTTGAATTCAGGAGGAAGAGGTGGAAAGCCTTGCTAAGGCTTCAGATCGTGTGGGAGTAATCTAGGTATAAATGTTTATATGTATAGTAGGTTGTGTACTGTGATAAAGAATATAATTTAGACAGGAACCTATTTTTGCGAGAGAGGAGGAACAGATTATATGAGTAGTAGGCGAAAGAGGTAGAAAGCGGATTAGAAAGCTAAGAAATGGGACATTTTTTTTTAGAGAACGAGACCAATTATATAGGTCAATGGCCTTTACGGGTGTTGGTCAGCTGATCAATCAGCAGACGAGATCAGGTTTTTTTTTGTGTGTCTGGGGACAGCGGCAAGGTCATGTGGAATGGGATATTTTTTCTTCAGTTGGAACTGAGACAGTCGATGTCTAAAAATAGAGCGACAAGGTCGTATCATATTGGATTCGGGTCCCTTTTGGTTTTTTTTTTTGTCTTTTGACGTTTAGTCGGCGCGAAAAGTGGTTAACAAAAAAAAAAAAGGAAGGATTTTAAAAGTCGAAAAGTATATACGCGGACATATTCCTCCTTTTAAACACTCGTCGAATTTCGGAGTTTTTTTTTGTAAAAAGAACCAGTTCGCCAACAGTCGGTGGAAAATCTCCCCGAAAAAAAAAAAAAAAAAAAAAAAACACGCAAAGTGACCGCCGCGGTACATATAACAAAAAAAAAAAAAAAGGGAAAAGTGAACTACCCCTATCCCACCCCACCATTACACCTACGCATCAGGGTGTCACAATAAGGTGTTGGACGAAAAGTCCTTCAGTGAGTGCGGAGTTCGTAGTTCGAAGTACGATCACGAAAAAAAAAATAAATAAAAAGCTACATCGCCTGCAAGAGGTGCGCCGAGGGACATCCCCCAGCAAAGCAACAACATTTATTACACCATCTAATAAAAAGTGAAGTTTAAAAACAAAAAAAAAAAAAACAAAAAAAAAAGGAAATAGTTAAGAACTAGTGCCCAGAATTCATTTTTTTTTTTATGTATACCATATATGTAACTTAGTGAATAAAATAGCATATAGTTATATATTTATATACTTAGGTTTAGGCATTAAAATATAAATTTCAATTGGTCTTGGTTTGAATTTTTTGTGCGAAACAAATTTTTGAATTTTACTTTCGAGTTTTTTTTGCGCGAAAAAAAAAAATAAAAATAAAAATAAAAATTATTAATTTGATTAAGGGTTTCTTCGAAGTGCTGGCGCCAGAACGACGAGGGATCTGTAGTACCGGTAAGTCCTAAATGTATAAAAGTTAAGTGCCTGGAATTAAAGCAGCCGATTAAGCAGCAAAAAGTAAAATTCATAAGCATATTATTACTTTTAGTTCTTAAGTTTACAGTTGTGAAAATTAATTTTTTTTTCTCTCTTTCTTGTAATAAGTTCTCGTTAGTCTATAAGTTTACCTTTGTGAATTATTTTTTTTTATTCTTTTAAATATATACACATATATATGATGGAATGAAATTAAGTTTTTTTTTTAATTTTTTATGATGGTGGCTTAAAACCGTTGACGCGAGTGGTGTGTGGTTGGGCGGACCGACCGTCCTGCGATGGGGCCGACGAAGACCGGACGTGACGTACAAACGATGACGACATAACGGAAATAACGTGACTGACATTCTCTGAGGTTTTCCTTACAGGTGGCGACTGGGAGGATTTCGTTTTAGGGGCTACCATTCACAGTTTTGGCCAGAATGGTAGCAATTGGTCGCATCCAAGTGCGATAAGGGTGGGTTGGCCATCCTCAGCCAACAACACCCGGCTTATTTCAGGTCGTGACGAGCTGTCATCGCTGTGTGATCCGGGGACATATTATTCGGTGTAGGGACATAGGGTTAAGTTAGCATTAGGTTTAGCTAAGTATTCGTTATTTAAGTTCGGTAGGTAGGGTTTAGGTTAGTGTAGGATTAGTTAGCTACATCGCGAAAGTCCCGGTCTTGCACAGTGGTGATGGCACACAGATGTGATCTTGCTGTTTCTTTTCATCTTTTTTTCTATCGTCTTTCTCTCCTCCTGTCTTTCAAGTCCGTCCGTAAAATAACGTAGCTTTCTCTCTTAACTATCCTTGTTTTTCTCTTTTTTTTAATTTCGGCACGAAACAAAAAGGTAAGTTGAGTTGAGATGCACGGGGTAGTGGCAAGAACCAACCCAATCCGACGAGCTAGAGCCGAGCAACCGCGAGCGTGCCACTGCCATCTACTCCTGCATCATGGATGCCTCCGTGGCCAACTAACTCCTTACAGACCCAATATGATTTACGACATGCTTATGGGAAAGAAGTTCGTTGTTAAATGTAGAAACGACATTTCGAGCAAGATCTTTGACATTAAAAACGGCTTACAGCAGGGGGCTGTGATTTCTCCGATACTGTTTAACATTTACACAAGTGATGTAGTAGGTTCCCTCAATCATTCCATAGCGTACACAGACGATCTAGTGGCGTCATCAGGTCCAAAAATCGAAGTCATCAATACTCTTCTGCAACGTGATTTCGATCATATTAAGGCGTATTGCGACGATTGGAAATTGAAAATCAATTTTCAAAAGTCGGAAACAATCTTGTTTAGAACTCCATTGAGATGGGCTTCTAGGGATACCAGATATAACTGGCGAAATTTGGCCATCATTGGACAGCACGGACTAACATTAGCGGTGAGAAGGGTAGTGAGATACCTTGGTATCTGGCTCTACAAATATTTTTATTTTGGCAAACATATAGATGCTTGTCTTGCTAGGGCCAAGAAGGCTTTAGCTCTGACAAGAGGGCTATTTCACAGCAGTCAACTTGCCTCCAGGGTGAAGGTCATATGCTATGTGGACCTAATCAGGCTAGTCATCGCGTATGGTTGTCCCGTGTGGTTCAATGTTGAGCCGTATCAGATGAAAAGGATTCGGGTGTTTGAAAGGCAGTATCTTAGGACCTATCTCGGCTTGTACAGAATACCAGAATAAGAGTACAAAAAATATTATCCCAACAAAGTCCTTTACGATGGGGCTAATCTGAATAGGATTGACAATTTCCTGATTAAGGTAATGCGAAGACATGTTGCACGAGCAATGACCAACGATAATACCCTGATCTTTGTGGCTTATTACCCTAATGAAATGTACCACGAGAGCAAGCTTCTATCGGGCTTTATTCCGCCAGAGACATTTCTCCATATTGATGCTAAAGGGTTAATGCAAAGTAGGGATGGTGTCCCGGTAATATACCACCGCCACCGGGGTGCGAGGGACAAGCGGCTCATCTATGACGGGTATGTTACCAATGCTCAAGATCTCCTCCGTTTTAGTCCCGCGATTGCGGACAGGGATCGGATCGATGTCGAGAAACAATACACCGAATTCTGGTGGCTTCTAGACGGGGAGAGGGTGGTCTCGCTTTCCTAGGTCGGTACGTTACAAAGGTAACACACTCCTCTTAGTTGTAAGTTAGATTAAGGTTAGTTAGGGGGATCTCGTGGAGAGGTTACGTGACCGATGCTTTATAGCATTGGTTAAATCTCGGGGATGCTTGTGCACGAATTGGACGAATGCCAGGCTCCCGAAATCGGAATTGATATGGTGACCACTGCGTGCGAGAGGCTACGAGTGCTCACCACCCCGATTATAGTTAAGTGAGTTTAAGTAGAATAAGGACATAGTTCTAAGTTTTATAAAAAATTTAAACATACTGCATCTAAGTTTTTCGAAAACTTTTTCTTAGAAATTTCATAATACCGATAGATAAGATTAATTGTAAGATAGTTTTTAAGGCCGAAAGGTAAACTTTGAACGAGACTGTAAAGCTTAGAGTGCTCGGTAAGAGCCAGTAAGCTAGAATAAGTAACTATCATTGTTAAATTAGATTTAATCATTTTTGTCTAGAATGTAAGTAATAATGAAAGAAACAATAAAAATGAATTTAAAAGTAGTAAGTAGCATGGAAATTAGCGAATGAATTCTAAACATGCAACCTAATTCTACGATCAATAATCACGTGTGGCAAGACAGCCTAGTGGGAAGCCATAGATAAACTTTCCAATCACAATATTAGCATAAATGAATATAAGGACAACCAGTCCAATAAGAATGACACTTACCTGTGGATTCTGCTTTTTTTATTGTTTACCGCTGAAATATGTAAAGTGGAACATTTAATTCTGCATATTTCTCCCACGTGTCTTCATTGCCACTAGGCTGCTTTAGAACTTAAGAAACATTCCACAGACCACTCTTTTTTGAATCACCTCGTTAGTGAGGACGAGAGTTTGGTGATTTTTTTCGCATTGAATTACCCAATTACTTTTCGTTCGGCCTCTTCTTAAGACCTCCTGTGAGCTCATATTACTTTTGGATCAAATTTTCCGATAATGTTCAGCAAGCGTGACAAAACGAGATGATTTGCCCAGCCCCAACTTTGTCCACTAACTTACTCAAGGGATGAACTTGGGCCTCAACTAACATGCCTCTCCAAAGGACTGAAGGAACAACTGTCATGTATTCGGGTGGCTGTGGCTCAAGTTGTAGTGTATTGGTTTCCAAATCGGGCGCTTAGGTCCTCTTATGTTTTCATATCCTTCACGGAAATAACTAGCTCAATGGAATACTGATCACCATAAGAATTTTTTTTTTAGATTTCTCATGTATAGTTTCTATTGTAATAACAATTTTTTGAATTTCAACAACAGCAACTGAGGTAATTTGCATTAAGATTGCACCATGCGCTAATCAGTGTTGTGAACGTGTATTTTGATACAGCCACCCTACCAGTATATATATAAAATAGTTAGAAACAAGCCTGTTATCCAAAAGTCTTAGGACCAAAGTATCATAGTAGCTACTTTGCACTCTTAACATTTTTTTTTAACTTCCTGAGTAGTTAGTTTCTTTTTTTCCGCAAGAAAGTACCTTGAGAAATTTGATCTTCATCTTTATATTTTTTTCGAATTAAAATTGAGTGACACAGATTTCAGGAAATCGGACAATAATTGTTTTTGTTTCCTGCTTATGAACAGCTTTGCTTCTTTACGAAAACGCACAACGCATGGGCGCCCATAAGCGATCGTAAAACCTTTCCTGTGAAGTCAAACGGCCATAAAAATTTTGAATTGAATTTGAATTTTCAAGGAAAATTGTAAGACAATTTTTAGAATAAGTTGTTCAAAGAAATATACGAGTACATACATTCACAGTGATACACAAGTTCCTACTTTCTAAAAAAATGTAGAAAATTTTAATTTCATTCTAAGTTTCA
The DNA here is from genome assembly GCA_963966105.1 of Volucella zonaria. NCBI lineage: Eukaryota > Metazoa > Arthropoda > Insecta > Diptera > Syrphidae > Volucella > Volucella zonaria. The sequence goes on from OZ014532.1 coordinate 166,265,050, forward strand.
GTACGCTTAAAAAAGGTGTTTTTTTTTAGAGGAATACAAATTTAATATAAAAGCAAACACTTGAAGCTAAAGTTAATGTATATGATATTAGCTTCAGTTTATAAATAATTTTATGCCATTAGTGCTTAAGTATAATATCGGGCATATGCGTGTCAGGGCTATAGCGAATGAAGCCCAATCCTGAAATCCAATTTTCGACAACTTTATCGAGCAACTGGCGCCGTATATCAGTAATAATACGGCGAATGTTGATTTCCAAATCATCCATCGTCTCTGATTGATCGGCATAGGCTTGTAACTTCACATACCCCCAAAGATAGTAATCTAAGGCAAGTGTCTCCCGCAATAAATTGATGGTGCCGCGCGCAGTGTCCCATGTTGTGGCATCTTATTGAAACCAAAGCTCTGTCACGTCAATGTCATTCAACTGAGGTACGAAGAATTCAGAAATCGTATTTCTATAGCCCCGGTAACATTGTGGCCGGTATCGTGCTTAAAGAAATATTGGCCGATGTACTCACCAGCCCATAAAGCACACCAAGCAGTGAGTTTTAATGGTTGTAAGGGCGCGGGTGTCTCGACAAAGACTTCCGGGTTTACTCCACTTCAAATTTGGCAATTTTGCTTATTTACATATCCATTTAACCAAAAGTGGACCATCGGAGAACAAAATTTTGCGTTGGTAGTGAGGATTAAGCTTAATCACGTTTTCGGCCCATTCACCGAACCTACGACGCGTATAATGATCACGCGGTTCCAACTCTTGCGCAAGCTGGATCTTATAAGCCTTTAAGCCAAGATCTTTCCATAAAATCTTCCACAAAGTGGATGGATTGGTCTAAAGTTAATCTATTTACCGTAAAATGGCAAGAAGTAATAACCACAAGTCAACTTTCAACTGTCAAATTGGTAATCTGTGGAAATAGTGTTGCCAGTTTAAAAATCAAACCTTTATAAAAACACCCTTTACTATTCCTATCGTTGACTGCCTCGTCGTCGCAAAAAGACTTTAGAGTCAACGATTCAAAGGTTCTGAAAAGGATCCAGGTGAGAGGTCTTAAGGCTAGATCTTAAACGGTTAAATAGTATGAAGATGAACCCACAAGATTATAGTACCTCAGGCAGTACTCACAATAGCGATACTCTACCAGTATTCTCCTGAATCGCGACGGGGTATAGATTTTACAGGCTCCAATAAACATATAAATTGAACCCCATGCCGATCTAATGAGTAGTCCAGAATTTGCTGGATCTGGATAGAATATCAGAAACAGTCATTATATTACGGTGAGACTTCATCAGAACAGACAGTTGATTGGCCGGAGTGCTACTTTTGATAACTTGTCTCGAAAAACCGAAACGGTCGAACGGGCTACTGAAAAGGCACACCCTCCAGAACCACCGTCAACAATTGAACAATTAAACAGAAGAAGAAGAGGTGAGTCAAATCTCTTTATGGCAATTTGAAGGAGCTTTCGGCAGAACATGGTGTTTGCCATCGTGGTGGGTCTTCTGGATCTATGCGTTTATGAGAAAACCAATTATGTCCTATGCGTTGGTTGGGTGCTGAAACAAGCTTTAATCAGAACCTCTTTGCTGGAAAATACGAAATCGACTTTCATGGTGCCAAGAAATGGTTTCGGCCGTTAGATTTGACCCCTCATTTGGAAAATTTGAATCTGTCGTACAAGTGGAGTATTACCTTATCCTGGTGGCAATGAACTTTATTGTGAGTAATCAGTGAAAAGGGCGAAGTATCTGCATCTATAGCGACAGCCAAACTTCACTTTGGGCTTGATGAACCCTTTCACCAACCTGGACTGAGTCTGATTTGATTCCCAAGTCACCATGAGAAATGGAATCTCCTATGAACGTGCTAGACAAGGCTCAGAGAAAAATTTCTCAGGATCCGAGCCTGCATTTTCGGCAATTGTCAATGATGACATGACTCTCCAGGACGCCCGCTGAACAAAAACTACGTCTTTAAAAGGTGCAACCTAACTATGCCAGTGACAAAATATTCTGCGACGCTTGGTGGAAGAATTATGACGACACCGCCGAAAAATACATATATCTGTGTGTTTTCAGCCTTCGCTCGCATCAGGCGGAAGTTAATTGGCGCTGATGTGGTGCATGGTGATATTTTTGGCACTTTAACACTGAAGCGCTTATACATCTTTCTACGAAAAACTGAGAAATAATAATAAAAAAAATACAAAATATAAAATGGACTAGTTTGTCTGAGAGCTCAGTTCCGATAAAAAAAAATTATGAAAGTGTACATCAGAAAATTGTGGACACATGGACTGGACACTGTTCTCTGAAATGTTTCTTCGGGTTGAAGACTAAACACTATGAAATATTATGAGGTCAAATAAAATTTTGCAATGTCAAAAGTAATCAAAAGGCAATTTCACCAACATTACTATTATCTTGCAAATTCGAATAGTCAAACTCAATGCCAGTTACTTAGCAAAAAGCCCGATTTTCCCGCTGAAACTTTCCCCATAAAAGTCCACTTGCTTCTGTAGCTCAAACTAAGAACATTTCTTTCTTCTCTCCCCTTTGTAATGGACCGAGTACAGAAAACAATTTGCCATCGATATTAAGGTCCATCCTTATCTGTTCTGCCATCACACATCTCATTACCCCAAACTGACGCAAAATCCCAATTCAATGCTGCATGCATCCCACTTCCTTCAATTCCTCCCACCACAACCCCCATAAATAGCTTATAAAATTCTGATCGCTCTGTCCGACATCAAATTCCATTAAACCGGTCACTGGCTATATGGAACGGCGATGAAACTTTGAGATGGAAAATCTCAACACGCGTTTATTGACACATCACCCAGCCCCGGCTAGGCAGCCATCTCGGCATGGTCTGTTATGTTATTAGCTCATTACAAGATTTTATCGTCCACTAGATGATGGTCAACGAAGCAACTTACCACCCGTCAGATACGACATACAAGAATTATGAGTGAGAGTGCAATAAATTGAGTCCTTATTTCCGAATCAGTTGAAAAATATACCATTTATGTCCGTTGGCACGCTATTTGCACATCCTTACATCCGAACACCCTTACACATGGCTTATGAGGGTGGAATGTGTGCGGGGATGGAAAGCCAGAGGGTTGACATTTTAATATATTTTCTCTTGCAATCGTATGAATTTTCCCGAAAACGGAGATTACGTTTTCTTCTTGGTAAATGGCTTAATAAGTAGCTCTCCTTATCGGCTGGAGGATTACAGGATGGTCAACTGTAATGTTGTGTTGACATATGAACACATAACCAAACAACTGCTGGAAATAAGATATTAGGAAGCCGATTAAAGGCGCATTGACTGGCTGCATGTATTTGTCCGTGGAAGGAAGAAATGACACAGATGACTAGTTTCGGTTAATTGCTAAATAGGTGATCATAGGAAATTGGCTGATAGTTAATGAGATTTAATGCCAAACGAAGCATTTATGGTGATATCGATAGTCTAGTAGGGATAAACTTTCAAAATGGTATCCAATTTCTGCAAAAATCCTTATCAGACAATGGGTCAGAAGGTTTGTGTGTCCATGGGGTTTTGAATGGGTTCATTAGTTCTTTCCTGTCTGCCATTAGGGTATCTAAATGAATACCTAACGCACGCAGGCAACTCCAATGACCCAGAAGGAAAAATATTCCTCGACTACATCGATGACAAGTAGGAAGACAGCTTTAACCTCAGCTACTACTGGCTTCAAGAACAAAACAACGATACTCTCCACACATTACTACTCATACCAAATAACGCCACATGTTTATTTAATTTAGCCGTACTGCTAGAATAATATTCCATTTTGTTCGGAAATCTAACATCAGTAGATACATGTTGGTGTTTACCGACAGCTTATTATGTGAAGTCAAAAACAATTTAGTAATGTCTAACTCTCAATTCCAACTGTGTTCTGTCAGAATTCATTCTGAACATGTCCATTATCTGCCGTAAAAGATTAATAAACCAACCACCACGGTCGAAGTTTATAAACCTGAGCGCCAAAAATACAGAAATACCGAATCCAAACAACTAACCCAATGACACCCACGTCCATCCCTTATCGAATGAACCCAAGCAAATAGAAAATATTATTGCTACACGCCACGAAAAACACAAAAACTGTCCCTCAGTCTTAGGACTTTGATGCCATAGAAGATTCTTCTAACCACACGTACAGATACTACAAACATCAAGTCAACAAACGAGACAGGCAATCCGGCCACAAGGGCATGTCCTGTTCGGATTGATTTTTCTTACTTGGAAGGGGCTTTACCGGGGTTACCCGGGACAAGATGAGTCCCATAAATGAACAAGTTCAACAAGTAATTGAATGGAAACGTGATCAGATTTCAAATATTTTTTAAGTTATCCTTCGAAATCCCTTAATGGAATTGCTTTGGGCTGATGTCGTTTTTAAGGTCGTGACTGAATTTGTAGCAATGCCAAGGTGTTTGCCGTGTACATGGAATCCGATTAGTGGAGACAATTCAAAATTTCAATGAACTTGAATTTTTTTTTATTATTATTGCTGAGCGGATGGAACAGATAAAAGATATTTCCTATATACAATAACATAACTATATCACGGGTAAGACATCTGTGTTGGACATAGATATAAATTTTAATTTGTAAAATTGTTAATAATTGTTAAAAACTATGGTGAACTATGCAATTATGTCTACAAATTCTTTATTTATTTTTTCAGCAGTCCAGATGAACTGCAGTATCGTCTTATAATTCCCTAGACAAGCAGTTGTGATAGCTTTGTTAGTATGTGCTGCTCTATATATCTCCTTTATTAGAAGGGTTAGGCATAATTCCTAAGTGAACAAAAGGAAATACTGCCAAGGGTAATCGTTCCTTAAACCAGATATAATATATCTAACAAGAGCACACCCTTTTCACAACTCAATGCTTAAATTCGAGACAAACCTTTCGTTGAAATTCAATCCCAAGCCCATGTTTATATATCTACAACCCACAAGGAAGTGCCTATCTATCGAGTTTCCACGCTGAGAGATGCTGTAAATAATTCTTGTGAGTTGAAAACTGTTTTAAATAACAATCAAAGTTTCTGAAGGTCAACCATAGAGATCAGTCTTTAGAAACTTTCTCATTTTTTTTTAAGCGAAGGTTTATGCCCTTTTGTTGTCAAGGAAATATCGATAGACTATTCTGAGTCTTGGTACACAAAATAATATTAACTATAATTCACGGGAACGGAAAGACTTGTAACGAAGACTCATGGAACCACAACATCTAAGAAACTGGAAACAGTTTCCTTCTCTACTCTGACAAACCGCAGAACATCACACGTGAAAATGGAGTAGGTCTACTACTGACCTGAAAAGCACGGGGCAGCCCCATCTCCTATTTGCTACTCAGTGATAGGATATTGACGGCTAGGTTTAAGGGTAGAGTGACGAACATCACCATAGTCAGTGCTATGCTCCACCAAACTATGCAGACGACGGAGCTAAGGATGATATGGACACCCAACTAGGCACCGCAAGCAATTCAACGCCAAACGGAAACATCCTTGTTGTGATGAGTGGGAAACCTTGAATACGTGATGGAGCCACGCGGTTGCTGACACATCCAAAATGACAACGGCGAAAGCTTTATTGACTTTTGCGACGTCAACCGCCAAGTCGTTAGACGAACACTGTTTCAGTACAACGACTACCGCAAGATCTGTTGGACCTTGACTAATAGACAGCGAACATCGAACCAAATCAATCATATAGTGATCAGCCGGCGTTTTAGAAATTGCGTCGAAGATGTCCGAAATAAACCTGGCAAAGACATCGATTTGGAGAGGGACCATTATATTATAGCTTCAAAATGCTTTCGCTCCAATTTGATGAGACCACCCAGGTATAGTACCGACGGGCCCCAGAATTTAAATGCGCGTTATCAAATAGACGACCACCTTACCTTAGAAAGAAGCGCTACTCCTGTAAACACCGACAAGCAGTAGAATACTGTGCAAAATACGAAGTGCAGTGCGAAGATGTGAAAAAAATTATTATGTCAACGAACTATTTAGTAACATTCCATCAGAGCAAAAGAAGCAGCCGGTAGATGTGACACTAGGAGCTTACAGGTGTCCAAAGTTTCAAATCTCATTTTGTAAAAAATTTTGACAGCATCCGCTTATCTTCCGATAAGGATTAGCTAAGAGGTGTCACTTTGTTCCTATTAAACCATTTAGCAAGTAACAAACCAGTACTAGACTATCATGACCGTTTACCTGAAACAAATTGCGGAATACGTGCCTTCGCGCTAAGTAACATTGGCAGCTGGCGTAAATGGTATTCAAACAAAAATATTCTGAGCCGCACCCAGAGTCCCAGCTAATGTCACAGCCACTTATTAGGAAAGCATGGAAAACGGAAGTCTTTCCCGAAGCTTAAAAGAGAGGATTAACCTATGAAGAGAAGCTTGACAGAATGTGGAAACTGAAGAGGAATATGCTGGCTTCCAGCCGTAGTCAAATTAATAGCTAGAGGAATGCTGGAACACTCAATTACGAACAGGTCGAATTCTCCTGCATCGACCACATCAACACGCACCAGATCATTATTGAACAATGCGTGGAATACAGACTTCTGCTAAGCTTGCTTTTTATCGACTTCGAGAAGGCCTTCGACAGCTTGCATCGAGATGCTACATACAAAAATTTTTCTTTTTCTCTCTGTCCCATTTACCTAAAAAACTTAGCACGTTCTCAGGCATTTTAAGTGTAGTAATACCCATTTGAGTGTTAAGTTCTTTAAAAAAAAAAATAAATAAATGAAAAATATAAGTATTGCGTGCTTTGTGCTGGAAAGGCATAGTATACCAGAATCCCATAATTAAAGCTGCCTATGAGGGTGGTAAATGTCTCATCCTACCACCTGTGCTCTCCTTAGCGGAGAGCGACAAGGATCCATTCTTTGGCAAATACCGCTACTTATAGTAATCAGCGACATGATCGGGAACAAATATGCGACTGGGATGGACAATGGCAACATATCTGAAACATTGCCGGACAACAAGTTGAGAAGGCAATGAACTTCCTTCACCTTGAAAGTATGGTCAAAAATGGTTTAAGTCTGGAAAAGAAAGTTTTAAGCTACTAAAACCAAGTTGAGACTGTTTCGATCCAAAGTAGAATTCGCGCTACTATATGGGTGAAGTAAATGAAAAGCGACTAAGTACGAGTATCTTCTGGGTGAACCGTACATAAAACGGACTACTTCAAGCAATTCCGGGCCAGAGCCAGGTCTGAGAAATGGCAACGGAGTCTGGATGTCGACTTGACTCGCTCGATAGTCGACCGGGTATGACCCAACAATGAAATGTAAAAGCCCTATGCACCGCTTAGAACAAATTGTACATAATTGATCACATGTTTTCAAAAATAACAAAGTAAAGGTGTTTTCTTGTAAAATAAAAATGTATTTCTTATAAAATAAAAATGAATAAACTCGTTGGGCTTCAATGTTAAAAAAAATCGAAATTGATTGCTGAATGCATGTTTCTGAAAAATGAAATAAAAACAATTCAAGCATGTGATCAATTTTGTGGATTGGACTTACTTTAAGATTTCATACTGTTTTAATATTTTGTGTGGCCTCCTTTAGCGGATAAAACACTTTTAACTCTACTTATCATGGAGTTTTCTAAATTTGTGCATACCTCTGGTGGATTTTTATCCCACTCAATCTGAACTCTGGACCAAAATTCGTCCAGTGTCTTAGCCGCAGCACCACACTTAGACAGTTGCCTTTTAATGTAGCCCCAAAGGTGTTCTATTGGGTTTAAGTCTGGAAATTGAGGAGGCCACTCCAAAACTTCAAACCCATGACATTCTAGCCAATCTTCTGTGGTTTTGGCTGTGTGTTTCGGATAAATATCGTGTTGAAATGTAACGTCCAAAAAAGATTTATCCCATTTTTGTAGACTTGGTTCAAGGCAAGGTGTCAAAATGTCTGTGTATATCTGAGCGGTCATCCGTCCCTCGATTTTCTTACACTTGCCTACACAATGAGATGTCATGCACCCCCAAAGCATAAGGCTACCTCCACCGAATTTGACCGTTTGTTTAACCAGCCTCTTTGAAAGTTGTGTCCCTTCTTCTTCCATACCCATTCGCGGCTGTCTGAACTAAATGGGTTTATTTTGGTCTCATCTGACCAAATGATCTTAGTCCAGTTCTCTTCTGTGTATAATTTATATTTGTTAGCAAACGCTTTTCGGAGAGCCATGTGCCGTTTTGTTAGTAGAGGCCTTTTGACTTTAGTTCTACACTTCAGGACAGCTTTTTAAAGCATTCTTCTTACAGTTTCAGTACTAATAGCAACATTATTATTGGATAATAATGAGTGTTGAACTTCAACAGCATTACTACACTCTCCAGAAAGTCCTTGTCGTACAAGTTTTGTTTGACAAGGCTGGAATAGGATTTGTTTTCTTCCACTTGGAATTGTATTAATCTCCAAGCTTAGTGTTTTTCTTAGTATACTGATGAAGCCTACAGAGCATTTAAATTTTTTGGAGAGTTCTCGATGACTTAAACCTTTTTTTAAGTCGTTTTCAATCCCTTTCTTCACGTCGGTTTGTATAGCTATCATCCTGTAAGTCCTTCTCTTTTACAACTTCATAATTTGATCAAAGAGTGGAAAAACCGTAGTTTGTTCTTTTAAATCACACCTGCAAATGCTGTAATTTATTTACTTAGTTATACTTAGAACTGAATTTTTGAAATACAATAAGTTCTTTACATTTTAATTACAAGTATATCAAAGCTCACAAAATTGATCACATCGAAAGTCTAATTAAATCGGCTGTAGATCTTCTTTGCAGCACAGTACTTTTCCGACAACTGCAACAAAATTGCCAGTTGCGTAAATAGCAGACTTTAACATATAAACAATCGAGTAATGGAACTTAACAACGGCGAAATAAGAGTATAACGCAGAAATTTGAAACATGTGATCAATTATGGGAGCCACTGTATGTAAGTAGATTTCTCATCTATTCGATACTTTGAGCAACCAAAAACTATTCATTTGAGAAGTTCGTCATATTAGCTTACACTCTACGGTTGGTAGACTGAAGTGAATATCATTAGAAGAAGAAGTTCCAAAATTAAAGCTTCAGCTTGAAAAATTAACCATTGTGCAAGTATGTATGTACATATGTGGTAAAGCAGATATATGCGCTAAATCTGATTGCAGTGTAGATATATTTATTTTCATTTTCACTTCAGTCATCAGTGAAAGTGGAAACACTTACAAAATCATTTCCTCATTTCGAGCTTCTGCCACGGTATAATACCACTAAAGGCATTATATACTCTGTCACGTTTTTGAGGCCTCAAGCTCTCCAGCACTAAAGGCATATTTCCAGTTATCCTAGAAAAATATATAGTCATTTACTACCAACCCTGAAGATAACTTGCGTTGCTACCGATCGATACCGATTAGCGGTATAGATAACTACTCACTCCGCCAAGAGCTTTAGACTTATCAGTCTGACTATCTTCCTGGTAGGAAGGTAGGAAGAATAGTTAAGCTCCATACAGTTAGGCATTTTAATCAAGATTATGGGTGCCTTTGAGAGCGTAACTTTCGACGGTATGTGCAACTCGGCTAGACAATACGATGTAGATGATATAAATCCTGAGCAGGAAAAAAAATTATAGTGTCTTAAAATGGTTTTGTTTAAGAATTCTTTACCAACTTTTATTAAAATAAATTAAAAATTGGTATTTATTTAAAAAATAAAAATCCAAGCCATAAATGGCTTCGTATGCGTCAAGGGTTACGAAAACAGTGGGTTACGACAATCACTCTCAAAAGTGATTTGTTTGTTTTGAGTGTGTTCACAGAAATAACTAGTTTTTAAATCATATAATGGCAAGCGGAAGTCATTCTGACGGAGCCATACGCTTATCGGTTATTGGTTGACATGTTTAACCACTGTAGGTGTAAGCCTCGTCACTAAGTTTCCAATGTCTCCTAAATCATGGTGTTACTCTGGTCTACAGCAAAGTTGTAACTCCATTTAGAACTTTGTTCTTATACTTCAGTCCTTGATGGTAGCTAATAGGTATTATTTGCTCACCCAAGGCAAGATCCCTACTTTTGGGATAAGTATTGTAGAATCCGTTGGCTTATTTTTTTCAAAAATGGTCTTATTTTAAAAAGTTTGTTGCATCCATCTGTTCCAAATGGTTTCAAATCGGTGTTATCACTGAAGCGTAAGAACCTTTTTATTGTTTTCCACCTGTTGCATGTCATCGTGTCAAAAAGATTTTACTGGCCAACGGATTTCCTCCAATAATGTCGCGAAAATGGCAGTTGAACACAAAACATGTAAATCACCATGTCAACAAACTGCTGCATTTAGGTTCTTCTTACGCTTTGCAGAGCTTTTAATTTTGACTTATCGACAACAAATTGAAAGGACGAAAAATAATCCCCTATGGTTTCAGCCCAATTACCGATTCTGGCTATTCAGTAGCACTCGTAAATTGAAAATTCTTTTCATCGTACAGATCCAATTGTTCTTTTCTCTAATACAAAGTATTTGCAGACTTGTCTTTTTTTGTTTTGAGGTCGATGCAACTACGATGGTAGTCCCAGAAGTAGTCGACCTAACAAAGAAAACACAAAAAAATTGGGGAAAAATAGATTTCTCTACGTTGTCTCCTTTTAATTCAATACACTTTTCTCAGCGATGTTCAATATTTGATACCCTGTTTATAGTGAGAATCTTCGAGCTCCTTAAAATAGCCATCAACCGCAGACTCCACCTCTTTACTGATGGCAAATCTTTTACCAGCAAGCCATTTTTTCAAATTCGGAAACAGAAAACAATGCGAGGGGACTAAATCTAGCGAATAGGGTGCAATTCGAGCTTTAACTCATTTTTGGCCATCGCAATGATGGATGTGTGAACTGATACATTGTCCTGATGAAACAAAACTTTTTTCTTCGCCAAATGCGGCCGTTTTTTCTTGATTTCATCTTTCAAATTCTGCAATAAGTTCGTATAATATACCCCGCTGATTGTTTTTCCTTTCTGAAGATAATCAATGAAAATTATTCCACGAGCATCTCAAAAACCTCAAGCCATTACCTTTCCTGCTGATGGAAATATCTTCAATTCTCAGGTCTCAAATTCCACACCAGAATGTGCTACTATCACTTTTGGATCTCCAGGAATACAGTTGACATTTGAAATTCGTATGTCACATATATAAATTAATATCATTAGCTATAATTCTCAGGTAGAAAGAAAATGTGCCGTTTTTTGTGTAAAAGGATACACATCAGTCGGTAAAAATAATTCCAGGTCATTTCGAAAAGGCTTTCTTGGAAAAATATGCATCATAAAATGCAAAGCCATATTTGGCTTCATATGCGGTAGAGCGTTATCAGCTTAAAACCGATCTAGGATGTAACACTCACATTTTCGTCCAGGTTGATAGTTTTAGACATCACTTTTCGATTTCGATAACAATGAGCGATATAGTGATGTTACGAAGTATCTTCTGCGTCTGTACCGACTGCCATTCTCCGCAATATGTGCACCTATTTGGAGTAGTCAATATAGGCTCGGATTACTACCTAATTGTAATCAAGGTACGTATATCTACGAATATCTACGACATCATAACAATGGAGAAATACTATTTTTATCGATCGCATATCCCTCAGCCTCCTGACAAACCCAATGCAACCTGCATCAATTTTCGAAAATTAGTGGCGTCGATTCCAAGAAGCAGTCAGAAATGTAGCAACTCTAGCAAGACTACGAGCGCTAGTTTGATCAAAAGTGCAGGAAACCACATGTAGCTCTGAGGTGCTCTCAATAGAAGGCTAGTGCGCTCTACGAGCAGAAAAAGAAGCAAGAAAATCTATGTTTAATCGGATTATCGGGAAGACGCTACTCCAGAAATACCAACCGGAAACCTTTCCAAAAAGGAAAAAATGCAGTATCAATGGAAGAAAAACTGAACAGAGAAATGTAGAGATGAATGCACGCTTTTGAATGGAGGGAACAAACTACATTTTGCTCACGGACTGAATAAAACTTTAAACCTGGCCGAGGGAAGCACCCGACCAAAATAACAAAAAGCTGCTAGATCAGATTTCAACTCATTTTCTAAATTTAGCTGGATATAGTATGGCTGATGAATGGTTGGCCTAGCATCGCATGAGTTATGGATCCTAATCCATTTCAAATAAAAGGAAATAATCTTTTAATAATTGGGCAGAGCTCACCCTTCGACTTAATTGCATTGACTGCATCAATTCGATTGATTATAATTTCTATTACAAAGCAAGTTTATAATTGTTTATAATATCTCTTCCTTAAAATTAATTGTTGAAGGTATCCGATTCACTGCTGTCTTTACACTTTGCACGTGTTCATGTTGATGGTCGCATTCCTAACTCTTGTCAATCCACAAGAAAGAAGATACTTTTAACCTGCGCTAACTATATGGGCAATAGCCATTGTATACAAAAACATGTTCTTATGTTAGGTGGAAACCTGAAAACATTGGCTGCTATCAACGCGATTTTAAGACCGATCAATGTATAACTGACCAATTATTCACACACTCAAATGTGGATACATCAGCAAACTTTTGGCTATAGTAACGAGTTGCCTGCAGAATGATTCTGAGGTCCGCAAATTTAGACAACCCCACAAGCAATGCAGAAGCATGGTAGAATTATGAATCATAAGATATATTGTAGTTGTACTTAGGAGAAGAAGAAGAAAACCTCTTCTTGGTGTCCACTCGGTATTTCGTCCTGACCGGGAAACATGACTAATTTCATTTGGAGAATTCATCCGCTGGCGTCGATTTATTGGTAACACCCTACTTTACTATGTTTACTTCCAGTTTCCACCATCAACTTCTCAGCCAACACCTTTAACAGAGGTACTATGGATAAGGGACTGACCACATGAAGCTGAAAATAGTTGCAGATATCTAGATGCTATGTGTTTAATGAATGTGTCGCATGGTTTGGTTCTTCCTGCCAATGGATTTTGAAAAAAATTATATTGAGGTCAACCTTAAAAGCCAATTCAAAAAAAAAGGCGAAAATCTAGACCTATGCAGACTTTTATCCCCAGTTATTACCATAACGCGCAAACACCATATATTCAAACTGTTGTCTTAGTAATAAGGATTCGTACTTTACTTCATTATCTTAGGTAACCTAAATTTATAGCACAAGCAATTTATGTTGAGTTGCATGTCTCTAAAATACCGTACGCTACTGATCTTATTCTTCAAAAAAAAGAAGCTGGCATATGCTTCCCCTGCTTGTTCCTTTCAATCAACTCAGTTTTAGAGACCGAAATTCAGCAAATTATCATCTCTTAAAGATGAAAAACGAATCCCTCTACATCTATTGCACAAATAGTTTTTAAATTCAAGCAAACCACTTCGAAATTTCAAACACCACAATTCCACAAGGGTCCAAAACTCTTGCAACACTCTCAACCTCTTGCGAATTAAAGTTCCACAAGTTTGTCCATTTTGTGTGGCGTTAACTTAAAAAAAACTTTCTTAAAGCCAGTTTAAAAATTTAAGATACCACAATCTTTGCCGTAGCTCTATGCAAACAGTCTAACAGAGGATATTCTTTTCAATAAAATAAATTTCCTTTGAGAGTGCAGGTGCTTTTTGGAGGCAAGCCAAAGCCGTCAAGAAAATTCCTTCACACAGAAAAATGAAAAAAAAAAAATAATAACACCCACTTCCGCAACCAAAAGGGCTTTAGTTTAGTATATGTAGTTGCATATCCTTCAGAAGGATTTTTGTTGGCCTTAGTCATGAAATGTTTGATGAAGTCACAGGCCTACCATTTTATACTAGCCCTCGTTAGAAGCAATGTCTACTTGCATTAACGCCTTTGTTTCCATCCAGAGAATGGGGATTAAATGAAAAATGAAAGGAACAGTTTTTCAACCACTAATCTAGTCATTCATCTCTTCAAAGATGCACCATGCCCCTCTGCCAATATCTCAGTGAATTTGAAATCACAATTAATCGACACCACTGAAGTGTGATAATGTCAGATTGTTCGAACGTTCACCCAAAAAGGAATCCCTTAAACTGTTCAGATACTTCTGTCTTCCATGGCGTTAAGTCCAATGGAAGTGAACTTAATAAACTCAGCCAACAATAGACTGATGTCTTCCGGATGCCATTGACCCCTATTTTTGTGTTCGGTATGCAAATATTTTTATCTTTTATATCATCGTCAATACTGTCAATGGTGTTGTTTTCAATGTTTTTATGAGGGTTGAAGGGCTCCCATGGTGCTCCTCAATAGCTTTAATTCTTCGTAAACTTATTGTGTGAATATTGGTCTGATGCTGGGAGCTAATAATGTTAGACCTTTTTGTCAGGAAAAGAACAATGGGGTCTACAGTTTCTTGCTTCAGATTATCTCGAAAGAAAATATACGAGTATCGTAGACTTGTTTAACTGCTGTGATTGTTTGCTTTTTTCCGTCAATTGAACTTGTAACAATTGACGATTTTCCGGCATTTCTGGTTGCTTTTGATTTATATTCGTATGTATATTGTACAATGAAAAGAACTGCGATGAAGAGTTGAGTGGTAGTGTCTTAGATTGCGATTGTCAAGAACTTGTTCCACAGCGGACTAGTGGAACTGATATGAGTACGGCAAATTGCTTGTTACTAGCTGAAGAGTATTGCAAGATCTTCAAGTTGATGGGGACAACATGAAATACACCCTGTCAGCAAACACTTTCGACAGGTAGAACTTTGGATTGGTTCAAGGCCCTTGCCCACATAACTCGGAATAAAAATCTAATTCACCAGAAAATTAGGCATTATGGACACCTGAGCTCAGTAGAATAAACAGCCACGATAATTGGCAGAGAATTTAAAATCGAATCATTAATCATTTTAGGAGAAGCGATTTTTCAGTTAATTAGCGTGCTCAAGGAAGTTTTGTACATAGCGCGGGCTAACGCGAATTAGGGAGGAAAGGAAAAGGGAATACCTCTGGCTTGGAATGGACTAGAACATAAATATTTTAGCAGAGCATTACATAAATGCGTTGCGCTCAATCGTGGGCAACAGGGTAAACTGATGAGCAATCACAGAAAGAAGCATGTTATAGTATGGTTGAAGGCTTGAAGCGGCGGAATACTACTTGAAATTTCGGTGTAGCACTGGTGGTAAAAAAATAGGAATTGACAAGCTAATGCCAGAGACATTACGTTGTCGTTGCTTGAGGTGGTAATATAGACTTCACTTTTGAGTTCTAGTGGGTTACGTTAGGTAGGAGTGGCTGTTGGAGAAATCAACCTAATTAGGCCTATAGGGCTATTGTGATGCCATGTGGATTTGTGATCCTCCTATATTTTAGATCGCTTAAGTCATTGTAGAAGAAAGCTCCTAAGTGGAGTTTCCTCCTTTGGGAGAGAGCTGGGCATGTACAGAGGATTGTCTCCTCATCCTCCTCCTCCTGCTCCTCCTCCTCCTCCTCCTCCTCCTCCTCCTCCTCCTCCTCCTCCTCCTCCTCCTCCTCCTCCTCCTCCTCCTCCTCCTCCTCCTCCTCCTCCTCCTCCTCCTCCTCCTCCTCCTCCTCCTCCTCCTCCTCCTCGTCCATGCAGCTACCGTAGAAATCATTGTTAAAGACCACAAGCCTTCTTGCACGCTTACTGTAAGGCGCCAATGCCGAGAACAACGGAAGCTGCACCTAACATGCTGGCCATCTTGCTCGCAATCCAAGGGCAGATGGCTCAGCTGCAAAAGCAGCTGCAAGAACAGGCCAAGCGGGTGGACCAGATCTACGCGCTGCTGCCGGGCCTAACGCAACACATGTCGTAATGGGTACGCACATGGTGGAGCAAACTTTGAAGGTCCTTGCGGTGAATGTTAATTCACTGATTAGGATCGAACGAAGAGCCGCGATGTTTAAATTGCTACAAGACCAAACTCCTGATATGCTTTTCGCTAGCGAAACCAAGCTAACCGATAAACACAAACTGGAGTACAATAATTATATCGTTAGAAGAAGAAATCGGCCCAGATCCAAATGTGGAGGCGGTGTCGCGAACTTCATTAAATAAGGTATAAAATTCCACAGAGTGTACAAGAGGGTGTTGCACAGGTTCCGGGTGTTGGAGGCAGTTGTCATTTACATCCCGCTCCGCAGTGGAAAGCGGCTGTACTTGGCCTCCGTTTATGCACCTGAGGCTTCACAATCCACTTTATTCATTACAGAGCTCGATACCCTTTTTCGACTTCTGAGACTGGAATCGGGGGAGAATTATTTCATAATCGGCGGAGATTTCAACGCCGATTGGGGAAATAATTTGCCAAATACTAGAGGGAACCTACTACTCGATTGGTGGGGTCAGCACGATGTCATGTACAGACTCGGCCTTAAAGCGACGGATAACCCGTCGTTTCCCAGAGGCGGGTCTTATTTGGATCTACTGCTGTACGACGAACGTATACGACTGACAGGTACGAATTTACAAGCGCTAAACTGTCTGCGCACGTTCGTGTATGACAGTGACCATTGCGGTTTTAGCACCGAAATTACAGTTACCAACGAGATTGCGGAATTGGAGGAGTTTGTCCAAAGATATTCTTACAACTACAGTAAGACTCGATGGGCACGCTTCTCCGCAACATTGACAAGAGCACTCTCCTCGAATACGCTCCACCCACCGTCCAATAGGAATTTGTCAAACGAGGAGATCGACAATTACCTAAAACAAATGGACGAGACAATTAAACAAACTATGGACGCTACAATACCGCGATATCGACATACGACTAACGATGACCTGTTCCGCAATCCTACTATTGACGCACTGCACCGACAGAAAAGTAGACTTCTGACAAGACTCAAAAACTTGTACAGACAATTTACTGACAGACATGACCCGGAGATTAGGACACTGAAGGCGTCGATTAAAAATATTCAAACGTTAATAAAAGAGAAGAATTTCTGTAAACTTGTATTGGAACAACAGGGTTCGGGCTGTAAACACCAGCAACCCGAATATGTTCCCCCAAATAAATAAACTATTTCGGAGAAAAAATCAAAACGAACTTCAGTGTCTTAAAATAGCCCGGACAACAGACAACGAACGGTTACTGACAATAGCAGGTATTGATCCAAATGAGGCCGCTGATGATGACGACTTCTTTGTGATCGAGGATCCACAGGAGAAGGTTGAGGCCATAGGGGCGACTTTCCAGGAAATATGCAAGGCCACTGATACCATTGGCCCTAATTATGACCTGGACAATCGCGTCTTGGTGCACAACTTCTGCATTCGAAATGAAGTAGAGAACTGGCGATGCGAGTGCTCTGGTTTCACCCGGTTCAGCGACGAAAATATGGCAAATAATGTCATTGCCAGAGGGGGTGACCTACCTCCGTTCATTTCGAAGGAAGAGCTCCACGAGATCTTCGACACAATCAGGGCTAAGAAATCAGTGGGGACCGATGGTATTCCGAACATCGTGCTTCGACATCTTCCTCTAGAAGCGATGGACATTTACACCACCTTGTTTAATAATGCAATGAATAATGCACATTATCCAGCGCATTGGAAAACGGCGGTGGTTCAACCTATCCCCAAAAAGGGAAAGGATATATCCAATCCGGTGAATCTCCGGTCGATAAGTCTTCTTCCGAATATCAGTAAGGTGTTTGAAAAAGTAATCAATAGAGCTCTGTCTAGGTGGGTTGAGGACAAACATATAGATCCGGATAATCAATTCGGTTTTAAAGCGGGACATGCATCTCACATACCGCGTCTAAACTGGTGTCCGATATCCAATGGAATAAAGGCAAAAACCAATGTACTGGCGCCTGCCTTGTTGACTTGGAGAAGGTTAGAGGGTCTTTTCTATAAGCTGACTAGGCTGGGGATCAGTAAACCACTCTTGTACATTCTTTATAATATGCTAACCAACAGACAGTTCATCGTGAAAAATGGTGATGTGACTTCTGTTGGAATATTTCAACTTAAAAATGGTCTGCAGCAAGGCGCGGTCAATTCGCCGATCCTAGTCAACATTTATACAAGCGACTTGATAGGTTCACTTCCCCATACTATTGCCTACGCAGACATTTTGATAGCGTACAGAGCAGGTCCAAAAATCGAGGTCATTAATACTCTCTTGCAGCGTGACTTCGATAAGATAAGACGATTTTGCGATGACTGGAAGTTGAAAATCAACTTTCAGAAGTCGGAAACCATTCTCTTTAGGACGCCGTTGTCTGGAGCCTCTAGGGATACCAGAAAAAATTGGAGAAAGTTCTCGATCATTGGACAACGCGGACAGCCTCTTGCCTGTCGAAATGTAGTCAGATACCTTGGGATCTGGCTAGATCGGTTTCTGTATTTTGATAAAAATGTAGATGCTGCTCTGGCCAGAGCTAAAGGCGCTTTTGCCCTTACAAAGAGACTGTTTTATAGCAGCCAACTCGATGCGAGGGTAAAGGTAATCTGCTACATGGCTCTTATCAGGCCCATGCTGGTATTCGGGTGCCCCGTGTGGTTCAATGTACGAGCAAGCTTAATGGAAAAGATTCGGGTGTTTGAGAGGGCTTGCCTTAGGGCTTGCCTTCGCTTGTACAGAACACCAGAGTCGGAGTACAAAAAATTTTATCGTAATGAGGTCCTTTACAACAGAGCGAACCTAATACGAGTGGACAACTTCGTAATTAAGCTGACTCGAAGGCATATTGCAAGAGCAATGAACTCGACGAATAACCTGATATCTGGGGCTTACTACCCCAATTACCTTTACCACGAGAGTGTGCGCTCTGATGGCTTCGTTCCACCGGAAGCATTCCTCTACCTAGATCAGATAGGGTTGATCCAGGATAGATCAGCGGTCCCGTTAATCTACCACGTCGCTCGAACAGCTGGGGACAGGCGACTCAACTACAACAGAGACGTCGCACACGGCAGTGTGGATCGTCTCAGGTTCAGTAGGGTGGTGGGGAATCGCGATAAGAGGGATATCGTTCGGCAGCACCATCAGTTCTGGTGGTTGAATGATGGAGAAGGGGCTTCGTCGCCGTTTCCGTCAATTACGGGCCAGCCTCACTAGTGAGGCAGAGCTGGCCAATCTATTTGTTCTGTAAATAGCGATGGCCAGCTTGCATAGGTTTAGGTTAGCATTTAAGAAATACATATATATATTTCTATATGTATAGGTATATACTGGTATATGTATGTCATTGTGTATAATGTCTATATGTATGTATGTGTGTATTGTGTATGTAGGTTAGGTAGACTAAGGTTTATTTTTAGTTAGATATTAAGTTCTTATAAAAAATAAAAAAATTATGTCCAAATGCTAAGTTTTTTGTTAAATTCTTTTCTTAGCCTTAAGCATAGAAAATAAGTATTAATAAATAAAATGTAAACAAAGTCGAAAGACATACGAGTAGATATAAGAGTTTAGAGTACGTTAGTATAAGTTTGTTAAGTAATTTTAAGCTAGCATTTAAGTATTTTTTTTTAGTATGTAAGAGTTAATGATTTAGAAAATAAAATGCATTTAAAACTAAAAAAACGCTTACTGTAAGACAGTGCCCAGTGATGGCACCCATGATAGCACTGAGATGTTGAGATTTCTATCTTCTTACTTCCTTATGTTATGTTTATTTCTTACATCTCTTGATGAAATCTGTGACATCGTATATGTAGCCATTCCAACGTTGGCTACCATAGACACACATACCGAGAACAGAAAGATTTTCAGTATTGACGATTCAAGTGACATTCATGGACAATGACAGGGTGTTTTAATTGCGCTTTGGAAGCATCAAATTCAACTCAGCTAGCCGGGAAACCCAATTAGCAATGCTGTTAATATTGGAATGTAATAAGTTTAACATGCTGTCACCATTCTACATACAGCCGAGGAGCAGGAACATAAATCCAGAAACAAATTTTAAAAGCAGAGAATAAATTCGCCAGCAAGGGACTATACCGGATTAAAAATGGCTGACACAAGACCATTAATCTAAATTAAAAAAAATGTTGGGGATAGAGCGGAACCCTGAAGCACTTCACAATTTATTTTGTTTAATTGATGTTCACATGTAAAGGGTGTTTTTTTTAGAGATGTGCAAATTCAATATAAAATAAAATACTTGAAGCTAATTTTAATGTCTATAATATTAACCTTTTTTAATACATAATTTTATGCCATTAGTGCCTGAATATGATATCAGGCATATGCGCGTCAGCGCTAGGTCAAATTAAGCGAAATCCTAAAGTCCAATTTTCGACAACTTTACGAGCAACTTGGGCCCTATATCAGCAATAACACTGCGAATGTTGACTTCCAAATAGTCTAACGTCTCTGGTTTATCGGTATAGACTAGTGACTTTACATACTCCCAAAGAAACTAATCTAAAGGTGTGAGAGCACAGGACCGTGGAGGCCAGTTCACAGGTCCATTACGCGAAATTATTCGTTCAGCAAATGTTTCCCGCAATAAATTGATGGTGTCGCGTGCCGTGTGGCATCTTGCGCCCTCTTGTTGAAACCAAGCTCTGTCACGTCAATGCCATTTAACTGAGGAACGAAAAAGTCAGAAATCATGTTTCTATAGCGCTCTTCATTGACGGTAACATTCTGGCCGGCATCGTCCTTAAAGAAATATGGGCCGATGATTCCACCAGCCCATAAAGCACTGGAATGGCAGCATTTAAAACGCAGGGTATGGACTTTTCCATTCGATCTTCATAATATATTTCCTACGATGTCTAACAAAAGGCTTTAAGGACCGAACCTCCAAAATTTGACATGACTACGACAAGAATCGTCCTTAATGGGGTTTTCATTTGACTTGGTAATTTAGAGTGGATATAACAAATATACGTGGGCTAGGAAAAATAAGGTAATAGTGGCCCTAGTTGAGGTCCAATGGCAGATTTCTTAATAAATTTATCAAGATTGGGGATCTTCATAGAACAGATATCACTCAGACCCTGGAAGCGGTAACAGTGCCGAGATTCTAATGCATTTCAAGGCAGAGGAATTGAGCAGGAACACCACCGGCTCTTTTTCCCCTTCGTCCATGCAGCTCCTGCAGAACTCGTTGTGAGGAATACTCAATCGATGCACAGCGTCCTTTCTTCAGGTTTTGAGATATTTCTTTTCCTAATGTTGATCAGTTCTCTTTATTTCTTTAGATCACTTAAGGGCCATATTAGTCTAGATGTCTCACAGTTATCTCGATGAATCCACCTATGAATGCTTGAAGTGTGTCATTTGCTGTCGTAGGACATCGATGCGTTGACATTATTGAGCAAGATCAGAGTCTTGCTAGTTTTTTGGAACGTCGGAGGGTGCCGGAGCTCAATAGATTGTAATCTTCTGCAGCTTACCCATCTCGTTGAGAGATGCATGGCAGTCTATAAAAATTTTCCAAAATAAGGTGTTCGAAGTTTGAGGTCTGATCACTACATGACTGTCTGTGTTTACTGCAATATCCCACGTGTACGTTGGACTGAGCGAAGTAGAGACCTGATGAATAGCTGATAGATGGGCCTGAAAGACGATGCAGTAAATAACATTATGTACTTTGGTTTCCCTCTGGAATCTAATTGAAGTCAAGTTTTAATCAATTGAAAGTTGTTTGATTGGAGAAAGCCGCAATGCAGGTCGAATAAATTGGCGCGTCTTAAACGTAGTTTTTCCCATTGCTGAGAATCTCTCAGCCTGAGAGCGTAGTTAATTGCAATCTACAGCTTCTGTAGACAGCGGAACAAAGATTGGAGGGTCGCCATTGGAGATGCTCTTAACGCGCAAGTGAACCACATTTGTTGTACATTTTATAAAAGGCTATCCTGTTGAAGTCCGCCTTTCCAGTACAGACTACCAAACGATTATTCCGAAGTATACCACTTTGGGTTGTAGATCCCTTCTTGAACGAGTGAAGGGCAACTAGACCTTTATCGTATGTATTTCTTGTAGAGGAACAATTAGGGGTAGTATACCTTGAGAGATTGGTGCTCATTAGAGGTAGTGTTTTGTGGTCTCAATCGATGTACCTTTATGATAGGCATCCTGGTAATTCGAGAGCCTTCTGTGACCGAGATTGCACTTGATGAAAAGAGAACCGGTTGTGTCTGGGATGGAGTTATTCTTCCTTCTTTCACAACAAAACCTGATAGCAAAGTGCGACGATGGTATAAACTCCATAGGATGTTTAACTTTTACATTTTTCTTGCTAATGGCTCCGAAAGTATTTCATTTGAATTTTTGGCTTCTGTCTACCACCAAGTTGGCGGCGCCATCAATTCAAAGTAGTGGCCAAATCTTGGTTAAAGAATGTGCCAATATTAAGTGTGAAAATGATTCATTCATAAAAAGAAAAGCCCACGGACGTCCATCATGGAATGTATGAAATTACGCAAATATCCAAGAACA
The DNA here is from genome assembly GCA_963966105.1 of Volucella zonaria. Classification (NCBI taxonomy): domain Eukaryota; kingdom Metazoa; phylum Arthropoda; class Insecta; order Diptera; family Syrphidae; genus Volucella; species Volucella zonaria. The sequence goes on from OZ014532.1 coordinate 166,287,565, forward strand.
TAAATTCGTTCCATTGTGCCCAGAGTTTGTTTGCTGTTGATAGAGAAAAGCTTTCAAAGTAATGTGCGTGATACCAGCGTGGTAATGTTGATCGATTAATCAAAGTAAAATGCTTTAGAAATCCACTACAAATAAATACTAGTTAGATTGAAAATGGAAATCAATCCATCCAAAGTGCAAGCATTGGCGTCAGCTTTACTTAGACCCGATGATTTCGAAGAATAGCTTTTTTTTTAAATCCGCAGTGAGAGAAGTGCTGTCCTCCTTTACTATTAAGTTATTCAAACTTACGGATTTTGGACAGTTACATTAAAACATTCCCCGTTTCCTTGAGTTTCGCTGTGATTCAGCCGCGTATCAATTTCGACATTCCAGAAGAGTGTAGCTATCTGCACTTGCACTGTAGTTCTACTGCGAGCCTTCTTCCTATTTTCAATGCCCTTCAAACGTATCCCATATAGATCCCTATCAAAATTTTAGGTTTTCCAAGTGAGTTTATCAATCCAACTTTTTGACTGCACGCCTCTGGACAGCCTATTAAATATATTGTCCCGAGACCAGCACTATTTTGTAAATCAGATGGAAAAAGTTAGAAAATATGAAAACCACTGAATTTCTGGATATCCGAATATGTACCTCATTCTACATCCTAGTATTCTCGAAATAATTATTTCACCCCAACCTAAACATTGCCCTTAAATAAACTTCGGAAGACAAGTTCAGTTGAAACCAGGAATCCACATCCTTAACCCTCAAACTCACTCGTAAATTCCACAACATCCTTTCCAATCGAAGTTTTCTACTACTTTACTCCGCCTGGACTCAAGTACACAGTAAATAATAACTTCATTTGCAAATCGGACTATAATCGCAGCTAAAAGCAGCTTAGGGACCTTTCAAAAACTGCTCTAGCTCGCTCAGCGCCAAAAACTTTGAACATTTATCAATGGGATAACTGACTGCAATTTCATATCCCGACCATGGAGGACCTCTATCTTCATCTCCATCTCCTGGTGGACCCTAAACTCACATCTCATGCTTCTATTCTTTTCGGCAACAAAAAGCATATCCAAATGCAGCTTCCATATAGCGCCCCTATTAATATCATATTATTCATTCATACGGAACCCTCCTACGAGTACTCCTATTTCTATTCGTACTCGTACACACTCACTCCAGAAAGTTTTGCTCCGTAAAAGACCAACAGCAACATCCTTCGTTTGGTTTCGAGTGCTTAGTACGACTAAGCTTGCATCCCTGTGAATTCTGTATGTGTGAACATTTGTGTGGGTGTTTACAGCGAAAATCCTCTATGTAAATGCGATTAGTAGTATTCAAGGATAATAATGCGGTGCATGGTATGAAAACTGCCATAAATCCACACACTACCAGCACAACCGAGGAAGTCCATTCTAGATCCGCATCCGCATACTCGTACGTATTCGCATCCAACATCGCAACGACACACATGGTTTTGGGCTGAGAGTTAAGTGTATTTAAAATGCTCAAAGGGATGCTTAGGAGTCTTTTCTCTAGACTGGAAGAATGAATTCAGTTATGTTTGGATACGTAGAGTGTTCCTTTTTTTTTTTATTTCTCTCTCCATCCTTCAAAGGGTATCATTGCCAAAGTGGTTGTAAATTTAATCCTTAAAGCGGAAATGAGAATATTTTCGATTGCGATACAAGTGCAGATGTTTCCTGTCCTTTAAATGTGGTCTAATGGTGACCTCAACGGCTCTTCTGCCAATCGATTTGTTTTGCAATTCAATTCAACTACAGTTGTTCTATTCGCATGATGTCCTATTTTAAGCAGCACCGGCATTTCGGGAGTCCTTTCTGCGGGGCATTACTTCAGACTCCATCCAATGGCGGAAATTTTGCAATCAATTCATTTTTGTTGTTCTCGGAGCTGTTATCTGCATTCGGTTCGGTTTAGTTGATGCTGTTGCTGTTGTTGGGGTTTGTTGTGCGGCTGTGAAAGTTTTCTCTGTTTACGTCTAATTAATACAAATGGCCGGGACGGTTTTGTATTTGGTCTTTGGTGGTGGAGATTTTCGAAAAGATTTTCCTACTTTTCTTCCTCTGAAACAATTGGGAAAAGTTTTCCCATTTGAAAGTTTTTCATTGATGTTGCAGGAGGTGGTTTTTGCTGAGGCAGGGAAATCGCTTTTTTTTTTCTTCATCCTACTTCTTTGAGGATTTTTTGTTTTTTGTTTTTTTTTTATTCTTTATATTTTTAAGAAAATCGGCAAAAGTATTCATGTTAGTGGTTGCCGAGTTTGTGTAGTTGTTCCGATGGAGGTATCTATAAATTTTGCATTCTAATGAAAATGTATTGCAGCAGTTGGAAAACACAAATGTATTGGCCATCGTAATTACCAAACAAGGAAAGCGGTGGTTAAATTATGAGCACTAAAAAACTGGCAGATACTCGTAAATCGTAATTTAATAAAACTCCGGGCCAAGGTAAGATAGTGCAAACCCAAACGTAAAACCACCCAAACGGATAATTTAAATTGAGTTTAGTTCACGGTAAAATTGTCAACACAAGTGAACAAATGAAAATTACGAGAATTACGAGTAACATGCCGAAAAAGCCTCCACTGAGAAGAATGATAGTTGATTTAGTTAACTCTCGGGTTCCCTAGCGGTGAAGAGTCTCTATCAAAGACACAAAAGCCTCCTCTTTGATACTATACACGCAGTAGCAACTATCAGATACTCCTGCATTCGCGATCGACGAACCTAGGTGCTGGTATTCGAAGACCCTCTTGGCTGGAGCATTATTGTTCATTTGCTGTATATGATCGTTGCAGTTTAGTGGTCAGATTTTGGCTATTTGGACTACAACTTCATCTCAGTGTTTGCAAAAATATTTTCCTTCCCCCTGGATATTTAAACTCATCAGCTACTTTCAAATTTTCAAAAGACCTGCAAAGACTGTTTTTTCTATGCTATGGACAGATGCTTCTTTCTTTAAATGACATATACTTGATTTTGATCTTAGGATAGGATAGCCATGTTTCTCCAGTTCTTTGATTGCCGCAGCATTGTCTTTGAAGACACGTTGGAAACTACCAACACTACTATAGATAAAGTTACTTGATAGCGTATCTCCTTGTAGAAATTTGAAGGAGATTTTGTATATTTCGGAGGAAATGCAAATGCACATAACATTTTGTGTTTTTAAACATTATGCCAAATATACGAGTATAACTAGATTAGTTCTGACGTAGTCAGAAAGTAGTCAGCAGGTTTTTCTCTGTGCATATATCTTATTATTTAAATAATGGCAATGTTGGCAAGAAGCTTAGGACGTACACTGATTCAGGCCGCATCAGCGCGGTTTATGCATATGACACCGGCTCTTAGACAGGGAGATGAGGTTCACACTGGACAACGGGCAACATGTACACTTATCCCTGGAGATGGTGTGGGGCCTGAGCTAGTCTACGCTCTACAGGAAGTTTTCAAGGCATCCGATATTCCAGTTAACTTCGAGTCGTATTTCCTCTCCGAGGTCAACCCTGTGTTGAGTGCTAAATTGGATGATGTTGTCGCTTCAATTTCAAAGAACAAAGTCTGCATTAAGGGCATCTTGGCCACTCCTGATTACAGCGTTGCCGGCGAGCTGAAAACCCTCAACATAAAACTCCGTAACAAATTGGACTTGTACGCAAACATTGTGCACGTGCACAGTTTACCCGGTGTCAAGAGTTGGCATAATGACATTGACACAGTCATTATTCGTGAACAGACCGAGGGTGAATACTCAGCTCTAGAGCACGAATCAGTGTGCGGTGTAGTGGAATGTCTAAAGATCATCACCGGCGAGAAATCCAAGCGCATTGCCAAATTCGCTTTTGACTATGCCACTAAGAATAACCGCAAGAAGGTCACCGAGGTACTTTGTGTACGGGTGATGGGTTGTTCTTGCGTTCATGTAAAGAGATGGCAAAATTATGCCCTAGAATTCAATTTGAGAAAATAATGTCGAATCCCAACCAATTTGATGTCATGCTCACGCCAAATTTGTACGGCAATATCGTCGACAACATTGCTTCTGGACTTGTTGGTGGGGCTGGTGTAGTAACCGGAGCATTGTACTCAGCCGAAGCTGTCGGTTTCGAGCCCGGTGCACGTCACACCTTCGCTGAAGCTGTTGGCAAAAACGTAGCCAACCCAACAGCTGTACTTCTTTGCGGTATCAAATTGTTACGTCACATCAACTTGCAACACTATAGTGACAAAATAACAAATGCCATAAGTAAAGTGCTCCTCGATGGAAGAATTAGGACCAAGGATTTGGGTGGACAGTCAACCACACAAGATTTCACTCGTGCCGTTATCGCCCACATCCACTAAATTGTTTTACAGAAATCTAGCATAATACTAGTTAACTGCTGTCTGAAAAGAGAAAAAGTCTTTGTTCAGGTTTCTCTGTTTAGTATTTTTCTTCATGTATTTTTCTAAACTGTTTTCCTCTATTACCTACTCTATCAACCAAACCTACCTTCATCCTCGAATGTTTTCGAGCTCTAAACTTTGACCAATGCAGGAGATTACGAAATCAAACCGTGTTGTATTAATTTTTAAAAAAATCCGCCCGCAGTAACCCATCCTAATTTCTTTTTTCTAAAACAACTGATGCCCAACCTCTTTTTATTTATTTTTACTTTCTCGATTATTTCTATTTATTGGACTTCGATAATCAAAGTTATTATGAAAGCCATATTGTATTTGTTGTCAATCTCTTTTAAGCAAGAAAATAAAAAATAATGCCGAAGATATTTAATTAGTGACGAGATACCGCATTCGACCATCGCCTCAAGAACTTAAGATGGTAATTCCTATCATATTCATCGGCGTTTTTTTTTTTTAATCTAAAGTCTTTTGCCACTAAGGAAGGATTTACCAGAGTAGTTCTTAAAAAGAATCAAGGTTTTTCTAAATAAGGTAAACTGAGCTAATTGTCTAGTCATTCAGTCCCTGTATACACTGTGAGTTGATCAGCGAATCCATCCTAGCAAACCAAAAGTCAGCTTCCAGCTGTTGTTGATGGTTCTATAGAAGGCCCGACTCTTATATTTCCTTAAGTTGCTCTTCACACGCTTTGTCTTTCGCTGAATGTAGAATGAATGTACTCGTACATTTCCTAACGTCTCTTTATAGCATTTAATGTCTTCATCATACCATGGGTGCCTTCCCGTGGCTTGTGAATAAGCTAGACTCAGCTACCTCTTTGCGCTATGTATCCACTGTGTGCTGTTGTCAATGAAGGAGGAAATGCACAGCCAATACATCAGAACTCAACTGATCTTTGTAGTCTCTGGCTATTTTAGGAGTTTTAGAGCAAACGACTGTAATAAAAGCTCTTTAAATTTGATGTTTGCCAACAAACAATTAGAATGATAGGTGCGCTTTGATATCCCGGTGCTACTTTTCACCGACTTACGGCTGCACTTTCCAACTAATCCGCTAAACTATTGAGTATATCTTGAAAGTTTCTCCACCGATACATTCAAACTGCTGCTGTCTTCATCTCTTGGTTTATCAAGTCCGATTCTGGTGGAGAAAATCAGTATCCATTGCCTACCATTAACGGTTAAGTACAGCAGAAACTCGTGATTGTTCCCTACTTCCCCTAGTAAGGCCACTAAACCTCGGAAAATATGTATCACCAAAAGTTCCGAGGAACTAGAAAACCCACATTTCGACCATAATCAAAGTTCTAAAAATAAACGTAGTTTTAATGATAAGCTTAAAAAAATACCCTCTCCAACTCCCTTCCAAAAGTAACAAAGGAACATGCTAACAAAAAACGAAGATCTATTTCCGACCCTAACTGGAGCTTCAAAACAAATATATTCACCAATTTTAGTTCTCCCTCCTCACTTGTCCCACAAAGCCCTCACACATCAATCCTCCAATCCCCTAATTTCCCCCGTTCCACCCAAGCCCTCGCACTAACGCGTCTCTTTCAACTTAACCCCAACCCCCCATATTATCCGTTCTAAACCTTCTACGCCATCAAACCCAGCCAGCAATCCATTTGCTAACTTCGACTCTAAAACTGGAGCTAAGCACCCTAATTTTATTAACTCCCATACTCTAAACCCAACATCTCATCCCTCATCCAACTCCATATCCAAACATATTTATCTTCATCCCCCTCCTCCACTGCCCCTCTTCTTGATCCCCTTTTTCCACCCACAGTTAAACAAACACAGCAAATAAATAACACTACAGAAAGTCGCTATGCACTCTCTAAACCATGAGAAAAAAAATATACGAAAACATTCGTCTCTTTCTTGCCTATCTACATGACAAATCGGATTCGATCTGTTACGAAGGGAAGACCAAAACCAGCGTCATGGTTTCCATCCAGCAGGAAGGCCTCCCTACCGACCCTATCAGTCTCAGGAACCTTTATGTTAGGTACCATGAGATTTTCAGCATGTCCCCTCAGAAAGTGGCAGACGACCTCGCTGCATTCGGTCACTACCTTCACTCTAAGCGAGTCTCACACCTACAGCGAAGTCGAGCCGACCAACATACACTTTTTCGTTCATAGCTTGCCTCCCTTACCAGTATTTAAACCATTTCGCCTCACACCTCCACCCCACAGCATCCCTCTTACTTCTTACTACCGGAATGTAAGAGGTCGCATGCTTTTTCCTTTGATATTTACGCCCTGACTAAAACCAATCTGATTCCCAACATAAAGAACCAGAAATTGTTCCCCCGTACTTTTAATATTTTTTGCGACGACGATTCTACCCGGCCAAAAGATGATTCCCCCTGTCGAGGCGTCCTACGGACGATCCACAACAGTATTAAGTCATCTCCCATTACCATTTCCTCATCCTCTAATAGCAATAAAAATATCATTTCCCTTCAAGCCCCTTTACGTTATATGTTGCTACATCCTACCAGCTCAACCTATTGAATCCTGATGCGATCGACCAGTTAATTGACTCTATTGTCGATATCCCTATTTCGGCATCAGATGATCACTCGTTTTTCATCGCTGTAGATGCTAACTCAACTAAGGAACGTCTTTTTTTTTCAGATCGCCTAATCTATGCCAAGTCAGCGGTATAGCTAACTACATGGGCATGCAATTAGACCTTATTTTCACAACAGATTCAATTAACTCCTCGGTCTCACTTTGTCCCCTATCTCTCTCAACAATCCATAACTACCACCCCCCTCCCCCTTCTTATCTTGTTTTTTCATAACTTTTCTATTCAGTCCACTCTCACCACAACTCAATCATCCTATGCCTTTCATAAAGCAAGCTTTCATAAAATCAGTGACTATCTCAGCAGATCCCCCTATAACTTCCACAACCCAAGTCTTATCCATTTTTTATAAAGAAATATTTAATTCTTTTAGCCTTTACGTTCCGTTTTTCCACCTTAAAACATCATCCTCTTTGGTATAATCGCAAGCTCCGTTCCTTACAAAATAAGAGAAACAAGTTATTGCCTGTTTTCCTTCGCACCAGATTCTTTTCCGACTATTCCAACTATCTTGGCGGTTATCTTCATTTCACCGAACTTTATAATTCCCTTTACCAGCGCTACCTTAACAGTGCTCAAGTAAACCATATAAAGGGCCCTAAGTCCATTTTCCAATTTGCTAACTACAAAATAAGGTCCGATGGCTACCCTCCTTCCCTCTCTTCAAGTCATCAACCGATTCACTCACCCTTGTTACCCTATTTGCCATCTTTTTCAAACAATCCTTCACCAACGACTCCTTTGTACGAGATCCATCCTATTTTAATTACCCACTGAATTTCTCCAATGGCCCACTACTCTCTCACACCTTGGACCCCGAACCAATCGCTAAATTCTCCCATATACCCAAACTCTTCGAAAGTATTTTGTATGAAGCTCTAAGCCTCCAATGCAAAGCATTTATTTCCCCTAGACAACATTGCTTCCTGAAAGGCAGATCAACCACCACAAATTTCGTTGAATTCGTGTCCTTTGCCCTCTCCGCCCTATAGAATGGCAACGAAGTAGATGTAGATGCAACCGGTTTTAGCAAGGCCTTCGATAAAATCTCTCATCGATTAATACTCTTCAAATTCTCTGCCCTTGGCTTTGAACCCATATTGTTAAAATGGATATCCTCTTATCTCGAAAACCATTTTTACTGTGTTCGTTTTAGGTCAGCCGACATGGCTCTAGTTTTGTTCACCTCTGGATTTCCACAAGGCAGCCATCTCGGTCCCCTTCTTTTTATATTAACCATAAATGATCTCGATAGGATCGTCAAACACTCGTATATTTACGTCTTTTACGCCGACGATACCAAATTTTTCAAATCCATTTCCCCATGACGAAAGAGTCCTTCAACAAGACCTTGATAGTTTTTCGATCTGGTGCTTCAAAAATTGTTTCGAACTTAAGTGGCACCATCCTCCTCCCCGACCCTACCTTCACCACAATTAGCCTACAATATCCCCTCCGTTCAATCTGTTCGCGACCTCGGTATTTTCTGTGATAGGGAGCTCAACTTCCGTTTACATATGAATGGGATAATCCTTAAAGCCAACTCTGCACTAGGTTTTGTAAAACGGTGGTCCGAATTCACCAACCCATACGTGACCAGGTCCCTCTATATTACCTTTGTTCGCCCCTCCTAGAGTACGCCAGGCAGGTATGGTCCCCATATCATCGTATTCATATATTTCGAAAGCGTCCGGCACCCTTTTCTGCTCTTCTATCAAAACTGTCTCAACCTTATTAACTTAAACACCCTTAAGAACGCAGAGATGCAGTCGACTTTCTCTTCAGTCATCGACTCATTTTAGGTCAGGTTGAATGCGTGTCCTTTCACAACTCTATTTTCCTCAAAACTAACCCTCGAAATCTACGTACCCCTCGTCACTTCTATCAACCAAGCCACCACACCTCCTGTGGTACGAATGAACCAATCTCCCGTATGCTACGAAAAATCAATTCAAACCCTACCGTCTTTGACTTTCATCGCACCACTCCCTACCACAAATCCGTTCTCCTTCACCACTTCAACCAACCTTAGTTTTAAGTTTTAGTTTAAGTTTAATTTTAAGTCATAGCTTGTATTAAACCGAATAAATGGCGGCCGTGAGTCAAGTGGTAGTATACAGTGGTGGTAGGACCCGTGCTTATATACGACGCACTAGTATGGTTTAAAGCAACAAACAAGAAACGATTTACGGAAAATTAGCCGCGGTTCAAAGAACGGCTTCCATAGCCATTACAGGTGCACCCCATACCACCTCTACGGCAGCACTGAACACCTTTTTACACCTAACACCGCCTACACCTACAGACCAAAAGACTTGCTGGCAACAGTGCGATACGACTCACTAATCTGGGTTCCTTCAAGAGCAGTAGTTTCGGACATGACACGGTCCTAAAGGAGCTACTGCCAGGCAATCCAATTCTAACGGATAAAATTCCTTCTCTGGTCGATTTCGACATCCCGTATGATTTAATGTATCCGGAGTGGGAGGACTGGGAAAGAAATTCAATAATCCGGTCAAATGAAATTGCAAGTTTCACAGATGTCTCAAAAACAGAGGAAGAAACAGGTTCTGGTACCAAGTACTCAGAACTAAGAGTGTCTATAAGACTACCGGACGCAAGCGGAGGTTCTGGTTGTCCTCAGGGCGGCTGAGCTAATGCAGATAATATCGGTATCCGAAAGAGATATCGCTATCTACATCGATAGCCAGGCCGCACTCAAGGTAATGGAATCAACCAACGTCAACTCTGATATAGTTAGATGCTGTCGCACAGTGGTCAAGGCCTTATGCAGTCAGAACCATGTAAGACTGTGCTGGGTGCCAGGACACTGCGGTATTAAAGGAAATGAACAACGGATGAGCTTGCAAGGAAAGGGGGGTTACTCCACAATAGTGAGGTTGCCAATATCAAACCACTCCTTTGCATAATGAGGGGCACTATCGAGAAAAAAATCACAAAGACTGCCAACCTAAAGTCGTCAAGTCTCGAGGGACACAGAGTATCCAAGGCTCTTTGGCCGCTCTTTGACGGCAAAAGATATTGGAAGTTAATAAAATTAAACAGGGATAAGCTTGGGACAGTAATAGGAATCCTGACAGGACACTGTCTCCTGCGGCAACACGCAAAGAGACTCAAATTGTCAGACACGGATATTTGCAGATTCTGCGGTGATCTGTAAGCTATTGAGGTCATAGCACACATACCGTGTGAATGCGAGGCAATATCGCGTAGTCGAAGAAAATTTTTAGGGAAATACTTTTTCGGAAACCTAAAGGAAATAGACGGCACGAACTTCAAAGGCCTTCTTGGCTTTTTCTGGGAAATTGGGTGTTTCACCAGGGCGATTGTTTAGGTTTTTGCCCTTTGAGAACAAATTCAACTGGTTCCAAAGTGATCTTGATTGGCATATCCACCATACCCCAGTTTAACCTAACCTAACCTAACCTATGTATAGAAGACTCATGTTAAGAGTTAAGATATTGACTAAATTGCAAATAATTTATTCAGGTTTTATACGTTGCTCTATGATTACTCTCACTAAGCTCATTTCGCCAATTAGATAGATTTTCTGAAATGTACTCGTACATCCTTAAAACTCTTAAACGTCTTTGTCCCTCTTTGGTTCAATCGGATGATTTCACAATAATCACTTTCCCTTTCTCCTCCGTTACATATATTTTTGTTCATTGATCTATTGTTTTTGAAACTAAGTTAACCTTCCATGCCCCCTCTTCAGAACAAAACCTTAAAGATCCCATCTTTGGAAAACAATATTTTGTTTCTGTAAAAATACATCATAGAACTTTTGTCATAAATTTCAAAACATCTGCACACACAGCTTAGAATAATGCTGGTAATGAAAGGCTGACTACCTTCAAAAAAAAAAAAAACAATAACACACTACCAGACAAAAGGACATCAGGACTCGAACACAACTCCTCCGTCTGCGGAAGTAGATACGTACTCGTATTATTAAAATCTCCCCCCTTTTACCTAGTCGATTTTGCGGCAGCCTTATGCCGCCACACACAAACACTCGCCAACTCGAAAGTAGAAATATTTTGAATTTGTGCAAGTACAATTCAACCACAATCATTCCAACACCATAAAAAAGTGGTGAGAGTCTGAAAAAACTTCTCCGGTCTTCAGCTTTTACCAACTAGACTCTGGGTTTTCGGTAAAATTGAAATCGAAATCAAAATCGATATGTGGCTGCGGCTATATTTTTACTAAGTAAGGGTGGGCCTACAATAGTGAGTTAGACTTAAAGCCATGGCCATTGTCAATAGAAAAGGTTCCAGCTGACATTTGGCTATGGAACAATAGCCTCGGTGGGTCTAAAGGTGAGAAAGGTGAAAAAATGCAATAAAATCTGATTGTTGTCCTGGGACGTTCCGCAAAGGCAACGATGTTTTGCAGGTGGCGTAGTATTTTTTTTTTATAAATAAACTTACAGTTTTGTTGATGTGGCAAGAATCCGGTGAGCGACTATTATTCGTTGCGCTACTTTGGGTAATGTTTCCTTGAGTCGAGAGAAGGACATTTTCTTGCTGTGTTGTCAGTCGTCATTAAAAGTTGCTGCACTTTCAGCAGAAGTACTCATAATCTGTACAATAGAATGGATTAAAAGGCTTGTGAAATATAATGAGCTTTTTAACCAAAATGTAGTAGAGCATACCAATTCCGGCTTTTGCTCCTTTGAAATGAATTATTTTAATGAGTTCTTTGCATCCTTTGCTCTACAATCTCTCTGTTCGATGAGGAAACTACTGCTCTTAGATTCAATGATTATATCAAAGTTACTACGTGATGGTCGGTCGGTGGTCAAGAATCCATGATGGACATTTTAACAGCCTAACAGACTAGTGAGAGTAAAAATTATCTTCGTACGTAATACTAGGGAAAGGAACTCCTAACGCCTTATGTTAAAGGTTGTTGACTTCCAGCCAGAAAGACACTGTTCCTTTTTCAGAGGTGGTGCCAAGCGCAAAACATATTATACAGACAGAGTGCTGTCTTGAGAAGTAAATTCACCAAACCAATCTTGACGAGATTGCTAAGGTCGTGTGTACTTTTTACGCGAATGACAAAAGAAAAAAGAGTTATTAGTCCTTGGCCTTCAAAAGTGGAAAATAATACAACTAAACAAGCCTCAAACAGTAGAATCGTCCAATCCTCTCGAACCCTTACATATTGTAAATATCAAGGGATTAAGGAGAAAAGGAATCGCTGAATATAAACACAACCAATTTGCAGTATGCTGAAGCTGATCATGCAAACATGATGATGACTATTCGGACCTACAAAGCAGCAAAGTTATAGACTCTTAACAGTTCACATGTAGCCGAACAATTAGCGGAGAATAGACCGCACCAAGCAGAGATGAGTACTATCCAAGAAGTACGATGCGATGGCCTTGCCAAAAGAATAATAAAAGTCTGTCTAATATGTTGATTGCTACAGTAAGCAGAAAGGTTTCTGCCTCTGCCTAACTATGATACATTCCTTGTCAAGGCTACATTCGCTAACATAAGCATGATATGAACGCGTGTCATGATAAAGAAAAAGGGCCACCTTGTCAAAGATGGTTTCTACGAACCTTTCGAGCAAGCGTATGAGCAATTCCTAGACACTATGTTAAAATTGTCTTTGGTGATTTAAAAGCCAAGTTAAGGAAGCAGATCATTTCAGTCCCAGAGATGGGAAACATAGTCAACAGGACATCAGGTCTTCAAATGAACTTACGCTAGTTAATTTCTTGCCGGGGCGAATGATAATATGTAGAGTGCCTTTGCCACACCTCAACCACACCTCAATACCCACAAAGGGACCTGAAAGCGTATTATTTATGTCGGAGCAATTGTTGAATGAAACATGCTATAAGGTGGCGCTATAAGGAAGTACGGCAGCTGCTTACGAAGCCTTTGAGCAAAGGAAACGTTCTGAAAATCGGTTTCTCAGCTAAATAAAGGAATAGAGAAGCGCTTGATCAAAGTCGTGGAAAACGTTAATCCAGAAAACGAAAAGCGTGAAATACAAATCCCGAGAACATAGTAGCAGAGTCTCAGTCAGTGCTGAAGATTCGGAAGGATTACTTTTCCAGATTATTTAACGCCGAAGAAGACAAAACATAAAATACAACCAAGAACAGGTCTGGACAGCTATGTCAAACCTAAATACCAATACCGCTTCTGGAAAATAACCTCCTTGACCGCCAGAATGCACTGCTACTGCAAAAAAAGGTTATGGTGCCTTGAAGTCCGTTCATATTTAGGCAGACATGCCAAATTTCAATGCGATACTGTCTTTAGTTTTGTTTTGACAGCTGATTGTTGTTGACAAGAACGATTTTCGGTCTCTCATAAAACATTATTTTTTGAGAGGCAAAACGGCGAAGGAAACAAAAGAAAAGTTGGATAAATATTATGGGGCTAATGCTCCGTCAGATTACACCGTCAAATATAGGTTTCGAGAGTTTCGTGGTGGCCGCAACTCCACTACCGATCAAGTCCGCAGCGGCAGGCCCTCCGATGCGGTTACAGAGGACAATGTCAAAAAAATACATGAAATGGTGTTGGCTGACCAGAAAGTGAAGGTGCGCCAGCTGGCAGATACCACAAAGATTAGTACTGAGCGCACACGCCATATTTTGGGCAACATTCTGCATATGAAAAAGTTATCCTGCCGCTGGGTGTCGCGCATGCTCACTCCTGACCACAAACACGAACGCGAGGGCACTTCGAAAGAGTGTTTGGACTTGCTGATGCGGAATCGGGCGGACTTTTGGCGTCGATTGGTAACTGTATTTGGATCATTCGAACTATTATCTCTTCCCAAACCTTAAGAGATGACTCATCAATGAAAAATTCAACTCACGCGAGGAAATTATCGACGCCACCGAGGAGCACTTTGCAGACTTTCCGGAAAATTACTTATCGGACGGGATCAAGAAGTTGGAAAATCGCTGGAATAAGTGTATCAAACTAAAAGGGGACTACGAGGATATCGAATAAAATAAAAAAAACATTTAAAAAAAAAATTTTTTTCATTCCCAAGGAGGTTACTTTTCACTGCATCTAGTATCTAAAGCACGGGAGATTGATTTGGTAAGGCACATACTGCAAGTGTTCAGCGAATATGTACAATATCAGTATCGTCTTCCTGATTTTCAAAAATAGATACCCTGTAACTATAGAAGAACTTATCTCCTTAACATCGCTTGAAACTATACTTGTACATCAGCAATCCGATTGAGTTTCTTATCAGTGTTTTAAGTCCGGTAAGTTCATCATCGTCAAGATATTCACCTTACGACATATTTTGAGAAAAACAGAGCAACTTCAAATCGATATCCCTGATACACTTCTGTTTATTGATTTTCAGTCCGCAAATGAGATAAATTTGGACGCAACAATTATCCGAAACTCTCAGGCCAATGGCAGAGACACAATACTTCAAAGGTCCTTACTATTGCCACCATACTCTGACGACAGTCGTATAATGGAAAGAAATCAGAGAGATTCTCGTATCATTAGTCCATTTGCGACCATCGAAACAGACGCGGAGAGAATGGCTTAAATACGAGTATGATAGTAAATAAGGGCCCAACAAAGTATGTATATGGTATGATAACAAGAAAGACCGCCAACATCTTTAGCGTAGAAAAAATGCCACAATGACGAGCTGTTAGGCTTTACAGTGACATTCGCCTTGTCAGTTCGCTCCGATATCCGTAAATAGCTAGGACATGTTCGGTGAATGAACACCATCATAATGTCTTCGAACACATCGTGAAGTACCAACGTGGCAAAGGGAAACTTTTCCTTGGTATTGTCCTTGTCCATTTTACCCCAGCCTGCAGCGACACTGGAGTAAGGTCCTCTCTATGAAAAAATGTTTAAAGCGCGTTCAACCAATTTGTCATATACCCCTAAGGCTATGAGAATGATTGCAATAAGTATAGGACACTGACTAGCAAGAAACCCGGTACACTGAATATTCCAGTGCTTCCAGTTTTGGCTCCCCGAAAAATTGCTGATGCAAGAAGATACTGATCTCCGTCAATGTAGTCGCTCTGCATTTTTGTAAAAGGGATTGTTTTGAAAAAAAAATCACAATAATAAACCTTCGGCTGTACCCGCATTCCAACTAC
This sequence comes from Volucella zonaria, assembly GCA_963966105.1. NCBI lineage: Eukaryota > Metazoa > Arthropoda > Insecta > Diptera > Syrphidae > Volucella > Volucella zonaria. The sequence continues at coordinate 166,302,747 of OZ014532.1, forward strand.
CCCTCGCACTTACTCAATCTTAAATCAATTTTCCACTTGATATTGTAAATGGGAGATCCTCGTTGCCATATATAGGTAATATCGTATTGGGATGCCATCTTGGCTAACCAACTTCTATGGACTAAACACGTTACGTCGAAAACCCCTAAGGTGCTGTCGGCCTTCTGGTAGTGCAAAGAAGCTGTCGGCAGGGCATGTAACCTCTCACCGAGAAGGGTCCTTTGGATATACCCGGCTAGGATAAGCCCAATAATATTACCAGACTCCAAAGAACAAGACAGACCCTTGGCTGCATGGGGGCTTTCCCTAGTACGCCTGGCTCCACCTTAGACGGATTGATGAATTTCCCTTCACTTGGTATTCATATCATGGTCTGCACTCTCAAAGCCATCTTCCGTTTAAAAAGAGGTGGTTTTTGGTACAAAACGCACAGGAGCTTTGATGACCTTTCGCGCAGACTGTCTTATGACTCTGGTCTGATGATATGGCGTTTGATGCAATGGCACCAGAATTCCAGCTGCGGAAAAAATACGAAATTGACTTTCCCTAAAACTAGAATCTGAACTTGGAAACGAATACAGTCGGAATGGCTGCAAAACCAATTTAAAATTCCTCGCCGGTGTCTTTCTACGTTAGACAACGTTAGATTTCATTCCTCGTTAGGAGGATTTGCGTCTGCCTTCCATGCTAAGATATACGCGACCCTGATGGCAACGAACTATATTCTGAAGAATCCGTGGAGAGGGCCAAACATTTGCATCTGTAGCGACAGCCAAGTAGCGCTTACAGCCTGCTGAACCCTCCTGGTGGTTTGGGAATGCAAGATTTCATTGAACGCAATCGAGAGGCTAAATTGACTGAGTTTTGTATAGGTTCTACATCACAATGGAATTACGGGAAATTAAATTGCTGATGAACTTGCTATGCAAGTCTCAGATGAAAGTAGGTTTGCCTGCGCCCTCTGTTCGTTTCAGATGGTATCACTCCCCTTATTGGCGGCAGTTAAAACGAATGCTTCCCGAAGTCTTTAAGCGGTGAGCGGCCTTCCTTCTATCTCTCAGTAGAAAAGACTGAAGACTGCTTACTGACGACGTGACAGGGCTCTACACTTTTGCTAGACATGTGCTAGGCTTACTCGTCTCTCTCTGCTAACTCTTGACTGTATCAAACTCTGGTCTAAAGACTTCTCCAACCCTTATGTCACTAAATGCCGTTTCATAATATTTGCCAGCCTTCTCATTGAACACCTTAGCCAAGTTTGGTCACCTTATTGCACCAGATACAATCTCCGGTTAGTAGCTATACAACGCAGGTTTCTCCGATTCGCCTTACGAGTACTTCTCTGGGCTGATGACATGAACCTACCAGCACAATTTATACATTCACAGCCTATCATTTTGCTGATCTACTCTTTGTTCATCACATTTTAGCTGGAGCTATTAACTCTTTAGATTCGTCGTGTTGTGGATAAATTTCTCCAACGTCCCATCTATGTAAAGTGCGTAGACAAGAAACTATAGCCGCTGAGAGTGAAATGAAAAATCCGGCGTCGATCGCAACTGTTTCGCACTTATTCGTTCACTATCTGGACAATTTTGCGAAAAGATTTTACCCTACACCCGACAAGGGTTTGTGACGAGAGTTCTTCGATTGGGCTTTTAAGCAGTCTAAAGTTCGCTGTTATTTTTTATCAAAAAATCGTTTTTAGTGGCGAGGGTCACTTTTGGCTCAATGGGTATGATATCAAGCCAAATTACCATTTCTGGAGACAGGCAATTGCTGAAGAAGCTCATGAGCGCACCATTCAATAGGATCTTTCCGCTGGTGGCATCAATAGTCCATATTTTTTAAAAAATAAAGTCGTAGCTCGAATTAAAGGCAATAACCATCGTTATCGGACAAGGACAAGTGATTATTTCTTCGAAAATATGGACAAAATTTATCCGGACGATATCTAGTTCCAGCAGGATGCCGCTACATGCTATACTGCCATAAAATCCTTGACTAACTGAGGACTCGACAACAACGTGTTATATCGCGAAATGAACCAGTTAAGGACTCACCAAAAAAAGGAAGAAAATCAGCAATCGCAAGAAACCGCCAGAATCTTCTTCGCCGAACACGTATCCCAAAATCCCTCAACAACTTCTATGCCACTAGCATCAAGTACTAAAGACCAGTGGCAGTACTGCCAACGTGTCATCAGAGAAGCCGCAACTGATGTGCTGGCTTTCACCCAACCATCGCTAAAAAATCTCTGCTTTGATAAGAGTCCCGGCAAGCACAGAAGCCTAAAAAGCAGCTGCTCCTGAGCCCAACGATTCGAAGAGACGAACAGAACATCGGCTTCTCCAGAAGAAGAAAAAAGATCACGAGAAACATGCGATCGGAGATGTTGAGTGGTTGTATTCCAGAAATAACATACGGAAGTTTAAAAGAACGTGTCAAGGTAAGAAGACCCATACAGAACCCGGTAGAGATGAAGAAGGAAACCTTGTATTGGAGTCATTGGAGAATATAAAAAAAACTTTTTCTGCAGACTGTATAGCGGCTGAAATGCCCAACATCCCGCCGTCAGGCAAAATAGACCACTCAACTTAGACCATGATAGGCAAAACTTATTTCCGGCTGACCAAAAAGAAGTAAGGGTACTAATATCTAACCTTAAATCCAACAAATCAACTGTACCTGAAACCTTACCGGCCGTGGTATTCAAAGCTCCTGGAAATGACTTTGTGGAGAGTATGCACCAACTAATTCTCGGATTGGGCCGGCAGGAAATGCCTGATAAATGGAATCTCAGCACCCTTTGTCCGATCCACAAAAAGGAGACCCCTCAACTGTGCCAACTATTGAGGTATAAGTCTCCTCAGCATGGTATACAAGATCCTATCTTGATTTATAAAGTTTTATAGAGACGAGCTATATATGGAGCCAAGTCTTGTATTGTCATCCCTACCAGCTCCTCTGTTTGTGCAAAATGACGATGGAGAACGCTCGCTGCTCCATCAAGGTCAGGAACTACTATACCAAGACCTTTGATATGAACAAAGACAAGGTGACGCTGTCATGTGACTTTTTTAGCATCATACTTTATCATAAATAATCGTTCGGGACTTACAAGTGAACATCGGAAGCACAATCACTCAAAAGTCGGTGCGACTACCGGCGTACACTGATGATATCGACATAACTGGGAGAACACAGTGAGCTGTCACCGGTGCTTTCCCTAGTATTGAAACAAAAGCTCCTATAACGGCTTTATCGATATGTGCGGGCAAAGCCAAGTACATGCTGACAACAAGAAGGCACACACAACATCGACGAATTTGACTGAGCCTTACAGTCAACAGCTATAATTTCGAGGCAGTAAAGTACTTGGTTCTGCAATAAATTCTGCCAGCAACACATGAGCAGAAATAAAATAAAGAATCACTCTTGCCAAATGCGGTTTCTTTATTCAAAGGGCCTATTCCGAAAAACTGAGTCATGGCCGACTCTGAGGAAATTCTGTTTTGAAGCAAAGCGACGAACCTCTTCTTAGTCACTCTAAATGAAAAAGACCCTGAACAAATTATGACCCTACTTAGTGAAACTTTTAGAACGCACTTTTGGCACCTCACTCTCTACAATACATCACTCCATATGAATATGCGGGAGACAACAATTTATTTTTATTAACAGAGTGTACCTCTCTAAATAGTATAACCGCAACGCAAACATTTGGTTTGCCACAAATGTTAACCATCCGGTGGATCTCATTTGCCGTATCCTTAATTCAGAAGCTAAATTTGAGTTTCCACTTTTTTTTCTTTTTTTTTAAACCCAAAGCAAAAAGACTATTTGGGGAGAAAAAAAACTGAAACCAATTTAACCAGGTTAACCCCATAACATGTATGTATCTCACATACAACAACAGCATCCACCTTCCGTCGAAACCATTAACGAACGCGCATTCTGTGGAAAGAACGTCAACGTAGACGACATCTGCAGCAGCCAGGCTCGAAGACCATCATTTAGATATGGTCCATGTGTGGCAACGGTTATTTTGGCCACGAGACGTCATGTAAAGTTACGTCCTTCAGACACACGCAGCCACTACATACATATACGAGTATGCCTATATACATCCGTGCGTGTGTCCGAATACCGCAAATATTATTACCGCATGAGATACACACAAAAGTGTCAACATATCCTTAAATGTGGGAGAGAACCAGACGGTTTTCTGCATTCCAACATTCGAGTTTGTACGAGTACACAATGTTCTGGATAATAATTCCCGCCACAGCTTTTTGCCACCCACAATATACATTTCAATTTCTACTTCCACAGTCGAACGGAGGCAGGAGAATTATGTTATGCCCACGCCGGACCCCTGTCAAGTAATTTGACCAAACGACGGCTCGGCCGGCTATAATTTAAGAGTCAGCTCAGGCTCAAGCAATTCCTTCCTTCGGTACTCGTTTTCAGGATTTTGTTTAATGAAAATCATTTCCCGAACCTTTGGAGTTTCGAAATTATGTAGATGTACGAGTACGAGTACGAATATCCGTATCTGTATCCTGATGCAGGACAATGATGTACTATAGATGGAGAACTGGAGAGACTACCCCTGTAGACTTTGGTCTTGTGGTACAAGTTGAACCTGGTGCCTTCCTGTTGCTGCTAAATGAGTTGTATGCCCAATATTATTGGTGTCAGATTATATGTATGTATATTTGCAGTCGTAGTGTTTTTCGTCCTTTTCTCGCATCATCCGCCGTGTTTCCTTTTACTTTCATGTATTTTTGAATTTTATTTATTTCACTCGTATTGTTATCCTTCGGTTATGGTTACGATTCTGTTGTTGTTTTCAATTGAGTAAAAGCAACCTAACATGGAGCATGGACAGAGTTGAATTGAAGATTCCATATGTCCGGGCTAGAGTAGAGGAAAACAAGTGAATTATTTCGTCCAGAGAATGCTGAGGCTGGTGCTTTTGTTGTTTGCGTGTGTTTTGTTTTGTGTCGGCACATGTTGCGGTTAACTATTGGCTTCGAAAACTCCAAAAAGGATATTCATTTCGGTCTATTATTTATATGGCGATGAATACGAAATGAAGACACATAATCAATTCCTTCAGAAGGACGATAGAGAAGAACTTGTCTAACGTCTAACCTACAGTGAAGACGTGGGTAAAAGTTTACCCTGAGATGTGTCTGTTTGTAGAAGGCTTACAACTAGTGTGATGTTTTTATGTCGTCGAAAACAAGGCGTGTCATTAAGTATCCTTTCATTAGGGAATTATAGCTCGAATAATGGATGCTCAATAGAGAAAGAAAATATGGGTCAATTTGGACCTAAAGTCTATATAGAAATTTGCTTTTCGAAATATATACCTACATATACCTATATATATATGCATGAATCATTATTTTGTGTTTTATATTTCAAAACTAGCGTCACAGTCATAAAGAATTTTTAAGCCGGACTTAAGTAACTAAACCTGGAACTCGCAAAAACCATGAAAACAAGGAAGAAAGACTAATTATTGACATAAATTCAATACAGTTCAATTCCGTGTAAGTAACCGTTGTCTGCGGTTATTGCAATAAGTGTAGGTTGAAAACGAATTCACTTAAAAATGATATTTCTCTCTTCTCACAAGGAAATCTGGAACTCTTCGCTTATTCCCGCTGTGCATCTAATCTTCATTTTAACATTATCGTACATAACCCACAAATTTGTTTGCCGCTCGTGAAAAAGGCTTGAAATTTTCCTTCAACCTCATTTATAATGGCATTCCAGCTACCAGCTATTTAGATAAGGCAAATTTGCTTGCTGTATGTGTAGTTTGCAGCCAGCTCAACGCTCCGCGTGCTCGTACCTCGGGCGCATCAGAAATTCTATAGGGCGAATCCACTTTACAATTGTTATTACAAGAGTACTTGAGATCTTAATAATCCGCTAGTCTAGATGACAGATTTCGCCTTCCTCTGAGGAGGTGTACTCCTATAAAATCACTGCGGAAGCTTTTTCGTCAATCCTGCTCTTAAGAACCCTTGCCCAGTAGATAGAAATATCATTATATTCGTTTTTTCCAAGTCCATCGAAACGCTAATAAACCGGCAGCTCATAAAATACCTCGAGACACAAAAACTCTTCACGGTTTTCGTAGCAACAAGACCACTTGTGATTTAATGGCACGTCTAATCCAAAAGTGAAACCGAAGTCTACACCAACCTAGCCAAGCAAGATAGTTGCCCTTGATATCTTAAATGCCTTTGACAGAGTTTGACATTCGGCTCCATTCCATCTCCCGCTGCTGTACATAGTTTTCTAGAAAATCTCGCTATCAAAGCTGACTCGCTGCCCTCATCTCTACAGTCCATTGGGGACGTAAATGAGGCAGCAGATCAACTATTATAATTGAAGCCATTTTCTCATAATTTTAATTCAGTTGCAAGTTGAAACGTAATTTGGTTAAAAGGTTTGTCCCATGAACAAATGCGTAAAATTATGAGAAATACAAATCCAAACGCACTGAAAATTGGACATACCACCTTGATCAAAAAGTTGCCGACCACACCCACCGTGTGCCGCTCCCATTTTTCCGATTTGAGTCCTGTTTTTTTTTGTTAAATTGGTAAATCTGTTGTTGACATTCCCTCTAAATCTTAGCGTCATAGCTTGACATTTGCAAAAACTACGTAGCCAAGATTACATCTATCTCTGTGTGTGTTGGCGATTTTTTACAATTTTAGAAATGGATTTCAATTTGCAACAACGAACTTGTATTAAAATTTGCTTAAAAAAGGGACTTATTGGTGAGCGAACGTTGAAAATGTTGGAAAAGTGTTTCGGCAACGATTCTCTAAGGAAAACGGTCGTTTACCAGTGGCACGAGCGGTTCAAAAGCGGTCGTGAGTCAATCAAAGATGATGAGCGCAGTGGCAGACCATCGACATCGAAAACCGACGAAAACATTGATGAAGTAAAAGAAATGTTGGTCAATAACCGCAAATTAACCATCAGAGAGACAGCGGATGACTTGAACATTGCCTATGGATCCGTCCAAGACATTTTGGTTAATGATTTGGGTTTCCGTCGTGTAGCAGCAAAGTTGGTGCCAAAAGACTTCAATTTCCTGCAAAAAAGAGACCGTGTTGACGTCGCAAATGACATGATTTGCGAGGCTGAATCCGATCCCACATTCATCAAAAGGATCATTACTAGAGACGAGACGTGCGTTTATGAGTGCGACACGCAATCCAGACATCAGGCAAGTGAATGGCGTTCACCAAATGAGCTGAGACCAAAAAAACCACGTCGTTTTCAGTCAAAAAAAGAAGGCAATGCTCACGGTTTTCTGGATTACAACAGTGTAGTCAGTAGTGCATCATGAATTTTTGCCAGAAGGCCAGACAGTAAGCAAAAAGGATTATTTGGGCGTTATGAGACGTTCGTGTGAAGCAATTCGCCGAAAGAGACCAGAATTGTGGGCAGAAGACTCGTGGATTTTGCACCATGATAACGCACCGTCGCACAGTGCTATCATTATTCATAATTTTTTGACGAAAAATGCAACAAATACGAGTATCACCCAACAGCCACCGAATTCACCTGATTTGGCTCCCAGTGACATCTTTCTGTTCAATCGAGTTAAAAAAACCAGTACGGGGAACGCGTTTCAGCAGCCGAGAGGAAGCAATGGAAAAATCGCAGGAAGCACTAATGGACATACCGAAAACCGAATATAAAAAATGTTTCGAGGATTGGATCAAGCGCTGGTATAAGTGTGTTGCCGTCAATTCGGATTACTCTGAAGGGGACAATATACTCGTAGATCTAGATGTATAAACTTGTATATCCAATTTTCTGAGTACAAACTTTTTGATCAAGGTAGTATATGTACAAGTCCAACTTCAATAAAGAAAAGCTTCCTAGAGAAAGAATTGCGGGAACCTGGAAAATCGGCTAGAAATCTCGCGTCTCCAAAAAGTACTCTCAAAAAGCTCTTTAAATAGCTTAGGTCTGTTACAAAAAGAAAATAATACTTTCATAGCTAGTCGAAACTCTAAAAATGTTACCTAAGGTTCATTCCCCAGACTCGACAACATACAGTTTGTCACTTCTGAATTAAGAACCTATCTGGAAATATATTCAGCATAGCCAAAGTTAAATGAGTCATAAACCCATTCAAACCATATAAAGCACTTGGATCAGACAGAATCTTCCCAGCACTTATTCAAAAAGATCTGGTCCAGATTCTTCCCACTCTAACCGCCTTATTTAGATATAGTTTCAGCTGGGAACACATCCCACAAACCTGGAGGGAGGTAAATGTAGTTTTTATCCGCAGACCAGATGAACTACCTTAATCTTATCGACCCATAAGTCTTACAATATTTTTTCTGGAAACCATAGAAAAACTTATCGATTTACAAGTCAGAGACCTTCTGAACAGAAATTCTTCTCTGCACCCTGACAAACACGCATACAGGAAAGAAAGATTCACGGAAGGCGCTCTACTAAATTGAAGGTATCTTTGGTAATACCGGATATGAATCCATTTCGGAAGCCATGTCCAAAACGGGTGTTGACCATGCCACTTTGGTTAGGGCAATGCTCGTAAACCCGAAAATTTTCACATCTTCTCGGTCTCAGCCGTCAAAGGAGGTGTTCCCTCACCGTTCTTGTGGTCACTGGTCATTTATAACCTACTCGTAGAACTTAGTAATCTGGGCTAACAAACAATGCGATATGCCGACGACTTGGTCATAATTGTGATGCGTGAACACCCTAAAAGCGCTTGCTATAAGATGACGACTGCTCTAAAGATAGTAAACGACTGGTGTGTTAGAGAAAATCTCTCAATCAACGCCAGTAAGTCTATACTGTTTTCCTTCACTCGTAAAAGAAATCTGATCTCATGTTAATAATAAAATTACCAAAGTGACTAAGGCCGTGTGGGCTTGCCGTCGTATATGGTATATGGTAAGACCTGGGGATTAAGCCTAAAAGTCATCCATTAGATAAATACAAAGATGATGCCACCCATCATTACTTACTCATCAGTAGTATGATAAAACAAAATAAAAGAGAAAAGCTGCAGCGGCCACAGATCCACAGCATGTATAGAAGCCTCCAAACCGATGGAGGCCAATCAATCTTCCTATAAAAAAGATGGCTAGTCACATCACGATCAGGCTACTACAAACAGGGGCGATTAATTAAATCATGAATCAAATTAATCTATTCTCCGAAGTCACCGAACTGGATCTGCGCTGTAAACGACCGCTTTCCTAAGACTCTGTACTTCGGCAGAAGGTTCAATATAGTGATCCCAAGACAAGAAGCGGGAAAAGCTGGAACTAGAAGAACCTCACCTCAAACCTGAAAGGTATCAAGTGGTATACGTATGTATCAAAGATGGATATCGGGGTAGGTGCGGGTACATTTGGTCTAAGCACCAGAGTTTCGCAACAAATGAGAAAAAGTCGCAGTGTATTGTATTTCAATCAGAAATCAGATACGCAAATCGCATCTTCGAAGAGGGCATCCATATACTAACGGATAATCAATCAGCCATTAAAGGCTAATCCTTTCTCTAATCTCATTGACTCCTAATCTATCTTCAACAAGATCTTTCCCACGGAAACAAAGTCAAATTTTGGTGGGTGCCTAATCATAGAGCAATTGTCGAAAATGAAATACGAGTAGCTAAAGAACTGCCTAGAAAAGGTTTCGCTGATTCTTCCATCGGCCCAGAGCCGTTCTGTAATATCCCGAATTCAGTAATTAATTCAGCAATGAAGAGTGGGGAGAACAAAATGTGTATTGTATATACCATAGGGAAAACATCCCAGGGCCAAACCCTTTCACAAACATTTCAACAGAAGACTGGTGAAATTTTTAACCGGATTCTGCCACTTTCGATACCACTTGCACAAAATAGGTCTTATTCAGGAAACTGAATGTCGTCTTTGCATGGAAGACGACGAAACTGCGAAACACATTTTATGTGAATGCAGAGCTCTAGGCGCCGCAAGAAGACAGCGCTTCCTCAGAGAAATTGTACTCCCTGGGGAAATTCTCAAAATCGCCACCAGAGAGATTGGTTCCCGATTTCATCAAAAGTTGAGTTTAGCCTCTCTTGGCTTCCTAATACCGATCTTGTGGTACAAAAGATCTTTAAGGTCGCAGTGCCACCGCGATTGGCAGATCAGATCCAAAGAAATCTCCGACACACTTCTAATCTAGTTATATTCGTTTGGTAATTGCTGCACTCTCCGCATGTCATATTCGTATCTGGACTAACTTTTCGGGTGAATGTTAACGTATTTCGATTTCATTCCGATAGAAACAGATAACTATGTATGTGAGGAACCAGCAACCAACCAACTGGAATTTAATGCTCCCAAAACACAATAGCAATGACGCTAACTGAAATTTAAATATCCAACCATTATTCATGGTATATTGTCGAAACCGAAAATCTTTCCGTTTTCTGTATCCCATATTCGATGTTACCAAAAATGATGCGAACTGGTAAGGTTTCCTCAAGAATTGTAAGAAATACATGACCTCTTTCGATCTGGCATCAATATATCTGCCACTCTGCACTCGATAGATATGATTCAAAACAGTGCAATAAAAATCATAGTTGACGCCAATACTATTAAGTCAACTGATCCATTCTAACACCGATGTTATGTCAGTTGGTATAACATCGTGTTCTACATATTGCTATTTTCACGACTAGTTCTCCACCCGACCCGCTATAAATGCTTCTCAGTTTACCTTCAAGCCCACTTTCGGATGTATTCTGAAATATTGTGACCCTTTCGTAAGCCGTACAACTCGCTTATGAAACGCCCTGCCGAGTTCTTTATTTTCTAGTCATTGTGACTTGTGAACACTCAAAACCAACCGATATCGGTATTTCTTTTTCTTCCCTCTATAATTTTGGTTCGAAAGGACGAAATACCTAATATGGATACGAAAGATAAGCAAAGTAAAGAAGATCTATCAATGATATCTACTTACATAAATCTGAAGAACAGACAATACATCGGCATATTTTAGGTATACGAGTACAAAAAGGGGACATAGATCTGTTGTATAAATTGATAGTGATAAAATTAGACGCTAAGGAAGTTCCTATGCCCTGCTTAGGGCGGATAAATCTACGTCGTAGAATTTCTCTTGGAAGAATAATAGCGATAAATTGATTAAAATTGGCTGGAGTATTCAAGAAGATTTCGAAGAGAAGTGAAAGAATTCCTACATAAGACCCGCTTTTGGCAAAGTCAGGAGCAGAATTAGTTATTTTTTTATAATATTGTCAATATAGAAACGAAAATTTAGTTATCTTAGCCTAGATTAGGCAATTTAGTTACTAAGAGATTAGAGATTAAAGACCTACGGAAAGAAGTTACGAGTACGCTTATGAGAATTGTTATTGTCTGACACCTTTTTACATTGAGTTCAAGAACAATTCTGTAGCATCCACTTGAAATTCTGTTGAAATTCTTATATAGAATGAGTTATTTCTATATGGCTTCATTCATAAACAAATATACTCGTATTGAAAATCAACACCATTAATTGTCAGCTAAAATAATACCGAGATGGCTACCTTGTGGTATTCTACAAGAGCTTTAATGAGCCGAATGCCGTGCATTGTAATTTCAGTCGTAAAAATACGATTTACTCGTAGTTCTACATTATGTAGATCGAACGAAATCAGGAAGCCCTTAATTCGAACAAAATAATTTTATGTGGAATTGTATCGACAACTTAATCTTTCGCACGTTAAGCTTGATCTCTCCACACTGCATCGTATTTTGGCGAAAGACTTGGCTCACGCATGCTGACATTGATTTTTGCAAGAAAACAGTGTATTCGGATGCATTAGCCACTACTTTAATAAGCAAAATCCACGAATGTGGGGTCATAGGGCCGTACTTTTTCGAAAATGAAGAGAAAAAGCTATCATGGTCAATGGAGCTAGCTATCGAAGCATAATGAAGAAATTTTTGTGGCCAGAGCTAGAGGATATAGATTCGGATGACCTCCTTTCAGTAGAATGGTGATATGTGCCATACAAGTCGCAAAACAATCGCGTTATTGAGCACGAAGTTTCTTGGCCGCTTAATTTCGCATTTCGGAGATACAAATTGGCGACTTAACACCGTTAGACTTCTTTCTTTGGGACTATGTTAAAAACAAGAACTATGAAAACGATGCGCAAACAATTCCAACTTTGAAGGCGAACATTAAGGGTAGCATCGCCGAGGTAGAGCCCGAATTATGTGAAAGTATGATTGAAAATTTCGAGGAGAGAGTGAAGGTCTGCAAGCAGAACTGGGGCAGTTATTTGTAAGATACTATGTTCCATAAATAATCCCCGTCTGTCTACTTTAATATAGTTTCAATAAAGGTCTCAGAGATATCTCAACAATTGTTTGTTTTATTCAAAAAACAAATCCTGTTGGAATACCCTTTAGTGGTCCAGGTCCAGCGAGGAAACAGCGACTAAGAATTTATGTTTCCTCTTAAAATTCTAAATCTTGACTTATAACATAACAGTCATAGACCCGTCGCACCAGACGTATCAACCTAGTTCGTGTTCGTTATGTGATAACCTTAGACTCTAGCCCGATAATTGTACCTAGACTTAGATCAAATTTAAGGGATTGAGATCCTAGCCGTATCTGCTTCTTTTACTACCATATTTTGCCGATCGACTGCTTGCCATAGATTTTTTAGTTTATATGTAGTCGCAGAATCAAGGGTTCTCATTTTAAGACCGTAGACTTATTTTACCGCGATGTACTCATACGAAGTGCTATGGAATGGCCCGAACAAGAAAAAACAAATTAGTGCACTACTTTGACTATTACAGGTAAAAGGCAGGGCTTATATGGGTACAAATTTATTGCAGGAAACAAACTAGGACAAGAAATAGCTCACGGCGTCATCAAAGAAATATATGATACCATCAAAAGAACATTCCATGAGTTTCTCAACAAAACCCACTGTCCGACATCGAATTTGCTTAAGAGGATTTTAACGCCCAAATACAAATAGGAAAAGAGACGTCCTTAGTTGTACAAGGATATTTTAGCCTACATGACACCATGACATGGCCTAACTGCCGAGCTTGATGAGTACATCTTCAACAGCGCTTGCCTGATCCATAAGAAAGAAGACCTTCTAAACTGTACCAACTACAGCATCAATTTCCTTAACAGCGCGTACAAAATCTTGTCTGCCATTTTGTACAAAAATAACTGTAAGCATTTGTCAACGACCATAATGGCACATATCGGTGTGGTTTTAAACTCACTAATTCGACAATGGGCACACCGCCACATTCTAGAGACTATATAGCTTCGTTGTACAGGGTCTTGAAATAGGGACTATCGAATTTCGACGGTTGATAGCGCCCATATTTTTGAAGCTACAGCTGTCAAATTGGCTGTCTTTTATTTTCTGTTTTGCCAAATCACCATGGACGACACAACACAATGACGTTCAACAACACGTGCGAATGGTAAAATTATTTTATCAAAATGGGTGTTCTGTTCGTGCAACGTTCCGCGCGCTTCGCCCATTTTACGGTCACCGGAATCGTCCTACCGAGAGGACTATTCGTAGTGTGGTGGATAAATATGAATCCACTGGTCCAGTAAACGATAAACCAATACCCGTACCTCGATGAAGCGCAAGATCTGCCGAAAACATCCGTGAGAGTGTGCAGGAGAATCCGAGGCACTCAATTTCCCGTCGCTCACAAGAACTCGGCCTTTCGCAGACCACAAATTGGCGAATTTTGCATCGTGACTTTGGCTTGCACTGGTACAAAATTCAACTGACCCAGGAGCTGAAGGTAAACGGCCATACACAACGACGTGTGTTCGCTGAATGGTCTCTGGAGCTGTTGGAAACTGACCCTAATTTTCATCGAAAAATCATCTTCAGCGATGAGGCCCATTTCTGGATGAATGGATAAGTCAACAAACAAAATTGTCGAATTTGGGGCGATACTAATCCACATGAAATCCAAGAGCTTCCAATGCATCCCGAAAAAGTCAGTGTTTGGTGTGGATTTTGGCTGGATGGCGGTGTCATCGGTCCAGAGCATTATAGTTCGATGATTACAAACTTTTTTTGGCCTGAATTGGATGAGATGGACACCAACGACATGTGGTTTCAAGAGGACGCACTACGTGCCACACAGCTCACGCCACGTTGGATATTCTGCACGAGCTATTCGAGGGCATCGTCATCTCACGTGGAGGTGATGTGAACTTTTAGACCTTTTTCTTGTGGGGTTTTCTGTAGTCGCAGGTCTATGCGAATAAGCCACAAACCACAGCGGCCCTCAAAGCCAACTTAACCCATGCCATCGGTCAAATTCAGGCTGATTTATGCGCCAGAGTCATGGAAAATTGGATTTTCTTATGCGCGCGGCAGACATTTGAACGATGTTATATTCTATACATAATGGCATTGATAGGCCTTTCAAACCAATAAAAAAAGCCGACTGCACCTTCTAAGTTTTCGACGTGACATGTTTAGTCCAAGAAAGTTTGGATGCCACCCGAGTATTTAGTTTAGTTGAACAAACCGAAAGTGATGCACAGAATAATTCATAAAAGTCAGCTTCCACCTTTTCGTAAAGGGCACAACCTCAGTTTTGAGAGGATAAACTGAAAGCCCAGTTCTAGTGCACGACTAGGGCCAGTTGCGCTTTAAAGTGGCACTATCCACGCCTTAAATCCCCAGAAGGCAGAAAATTACTAGACTTCGTCAGAGAGCAACTGGTTCAACTTGGTCACTGACAAACTGCTTCCACCAACCCCATAAGCGTAATCCACTCATGCCGTGTGAAAGCCAAAAATGTGAAGATCAAAACTCTTTCCAGGGTCTTAAGGGAGACGGTAGAAAATATGTCATTGGTCGTAGCTTCGTTGGGCAAAGTGTCCAATGTGTCAAAAAAGTGAGAATGGTTCTAGTTGCTGTTCGATATCGACGTGAACATCTGATACCACAAATGGAAGCCTCTGGAGGGATGCTTACTAAGGTGCGTCTACGAACGCGGCACAATCTGCTCCCTACTACCTCCCATCTTCGAGAACACTGGCTAGCACGAGTGGTTTATGAAGTTAGTGGCCTTCATTTAAACTGGTACAGGCGGTTTATCTATACATCAGGCAGCTGCTTAAATCAACCTAAATCCAATCCTGGATATCGTAATATGCATAGCGAACATATCCGTAACTTGAAATACCATAAGTTCGAGAGGGGCCTGAGACTGCCGCGTATCTCTCAGCGAGATAGCTCAACAGCACAAAATAACACTGCATTGTGTCCATATACACTCGGATGCTGGAATCGTGTCACGAGTGGCCAAACTTGAATCCGTGGGACCATATAGGATGCAATTTGACAACATCAAGCGTCCAATGTTCTACAGCAAACAAACATGAGAGTCATAGCTTGACTCGTCCAGACAATTGTGTAATATGTCGACTAATATGGCCAGCACTCTATCCTCAACGATTAAAGATTTGGACAACATCAGGAGAAAGGCACCTCCTAAGTCACAAACATAACCATGTGTCATTATAAGATACGCGTATACGAGCTACAGAGATTAAAAGGAAAAGAAATCTGTGGTTCACTCGACTTAGTACACATCAGAAATCTCTATGAAGAATTCTGATTTTGACAAATTTATAAAGAAATCTATTTGATCATAGGATTAGCAAGGCATCGCCCTCCCACGCTCTGCCAGTGTTACCACAATTAATAAATAACTGGTCTAAGTGCACTACTCTAACCCAGGTCAATCCGTCAAAGCCATGTTAATTTACAAACTTATATGTACTCGTATAAGATACCAATGGTAGTTTGTGATTTAGTAGGCAGCAGTTTTAAATTTTAGCTGAATCTCATAGCTCCCAGCAAATCCAATAATCCTAAAACAATCTCATCTCAAGCAATTTCTTTACCAAATCGATGGCAATTAATAAATACAATTACTGTAAACGATTTGACATGGGCCTCACCAGTGCAGTTTCAGGCTAAAATGTCATTTCATATTCAAAACTGAATCACTAAATACCGCCTGACAAACAAAAACGCACACACGTTGAGCATCCTCCTGCCAAACACTCGAAAATCAAAACCAGCTACTCCAAGTGCGAGCCACCTTCAAATTTCTCTGCTCTCTGACAAATATTTGCATGCATTACATGCAAGGGATGATAGAGCCGACTGCACCCGTCGTTTATTTTCTGCCTTTAAAATGCAGTTGATTGCTGCTAAAAGCGTTTCCCAAACTCAAGCTAGTCCAGCTCTAGTTCCATCCGGTCGGAGGACCACCATCAGACCCAGCACCCTCTTACACGACTACAGACAAGTGATGGCCAAACGGTCCTGGCTAGCCATAGTATGCAAAGTTACTGATAGCAATTTGCAATTTTATGGTGCAAACAAATTCAATCTCTCGCAGCTGTAAACAAGTCTCACTCCGATAAGGATATGGGAAATTTTCCAGGTGCTCCACCAGTACTACCTCCACTCGGCCACACTCTCTGATGTTTTGTTAATAATTCACACCAATTGTTTGAGGTTTGAGGTGTGGTGGCAATAGTGGCAACATCGGCATTGTCGGTTCGGTGGTATGCAGAACTGGTGACGACCATAGCGAATTAATGGTCGATGGAAAAATTAGGTTTGTTTGGAGATTCTTTGCTTTCGATAAGTTTCATAACTTTTCGGATAAACAAAAAAGAGTTCTCGTTGAACACTCACCTCTATCGTATGGCCTAATTAGCAGTAATGAAAGTTCATCGCAAGGCTAGCGGAAACTCTAGACAAAGTTTTGCCCAATTCCGTACTTGCGTCCTTTTCATCCTGTTTGTGGGTTCAGGTAGAAAGATACAAATCCAGATTGAGGTTAATTGAAAAATAATTGCGAATTAGAGCTGAAAAAAGGCAGCAAGGAGTAAAGGGATAATGAGACTAAAAAATTGTCATCTCTCCCAGAATTGTACTGAGTTAGGATCCAAGTTCGCTTGTAAGTTGCTGGTGTAGTATCTAAAGGAGCTCCCCCAACTGTAATTAATGTAATGATCCGGATCTCAGTTGGTTTTAGCTTCCTTTTGATTTTTTTTTGTCCTCGGTCTCTAGTAATTATCCTCGAAGATTAAATGCTTCCTTTGTACAGTATGTCAATGCCGGAATAAGAAGCGAACAAGTAAGCCAGTCAAACTTTGGCGCTGAGTTTAATTTTTTTTTTTTCGTACCACGGCTTTGTTGACTCACTTGCGGATGAATTCATCTGTGATGATTCCATTTCCGTCTACTGGATGAATGATTCGGCAGTCGTTCTTTTTTGTTGTGTCCACAGAACATGTGGAAAAAACAAAACATAAATGCAAACAATTTGACTTTGTTATCATGGAAGCGGAAGGCGGCTGGAGAGGCAAATGCAAATGCATCTGAGCTATCAGTTGATGGACAGACGGACTATTGAATTGGTGATTCAATTCAAATTCAGTGGACATATCAATTGCGAGAATGTGTTTTTTTTTTTTGTATTTTTTGAATATGCACTCGAGTAGAAGTATCTCGTTAGCAATGATTGTTAGGGAATAATGTTTAATATTATCTTTCTACGGACAAATGGAGGGAATTTCGATTTTTGGTCAGCTAAAAATATTTTAAACCAGAATAATAGTTGACACATTTATCTCTACCTTTAATAACTGTCAAGAAGTGATTAAGTATTGACTGATTTTTAAATGACACATACGCTAACAAATAATACTTTTTAATCCAGCATAATATCATCAAAATTCGGGCTGCCTCATAAATGTGCGATGTTTGTTTTTTAATATGTTTATCCTAAGGGTTCTGATATCTTCAATCGAGAGGCTTTTAGTTAGAGCCCTAGATGTAAGCCTTCGCAATATATTCTCCCCTAAAATTCTGGAACTGTTGTACATTTTCGGTCCCCAAATTTACGCCATGCGGCAATACGAGTAATTTGTTTAAAATTTTACTAAATTCTGAAACATCCGGTCTTCATATTCTTCACTTTCTAGCCCTAGTATTGAAGTCATTTCAGAGACAAATTTATTCATTTTCAAATGTCTGCTTACATACTTAGATGGCGCTGTGATTAGGGGTGAAATTGGGCCTCAACTAATAAACCACTCCAGTTAGTGCAATCCTTGGCCTATTTGCATCCAATTGCGCACTTCAAGCTGGTTCAGGTTCCATTTCACTTGTACGAACCACATTAGAAGAGATTTTTCGCTCTCGTGTTGAAGATCAGGGTGAGAATCAGAGGCTTTTTGTACCGGAGCGAGAATGTTTCCGAACTTGTCGATGTCGCTGTACAGCGCGTAGATTTTACTGAGACATCGGCTCCTCTAAGGCCGGTCGAAACTAATAGGACCAACATTTATTTGAAGTATCTTTCATTCAAGACGGCCAAAGCTATCTCCATATGCCTTGACCAACATTTTGTACCATAGATAACGAATGGAATGATGAGAATCTAGTATTAACTGTTCCTGGCGTTTCCTCGCAGATTCCCATTACTACATTATTTCCAAAGTCAAAGAAATAGTAATTGTCAGGTGTAACCCTCCGTCTGGTGTCTGAGTTCTGATCGGGCTTCGTTGTGAGAGCTGGATGCGAGTTCGAGGTTTTGTATATACGAGTAGTACAAGATCCTCAACTAAATGGTCTTTCATTAAGCGCTTCCTATCTTAAAATTTAAATAAAACAAAGTATGTATGAGATACCATCGAAATTTTTTATTCGTTTGAAAGGCCTATCGATGCCATTATGTATGGAATATAATATCGTTCAAATATTTGCCGCGCGCATCCGAAATGTCCAACTTTCCACGACTCTGGCGCATAAATCAGGCTGACAGTGACCGATGGCGTTGAGGGCCGCTGTGGTTTGTGGTCTATCCGCATAGACCTACGACTCCAGAAAACCCCACAAGAAAAAGTCTAACGGACTCAAATCGGAACGATCTCGGTGGCCAGTTGACATCACCTCCACGTGAGTAGACCATGTGTGGCACGTAGCGCCATTCTGCTGAAACCACATGTCGTTGGTGTCCATATCATCCAATTCAGGCCAAATGAAGTTGGTAATCATCGACCTACAGCGCTCGCCGTTGACGGTAATGGCCTGGCCAACGTCGTTCTCAAAGAAATATGGACCCATGACGCCGCCAGCCCAAAATACACACCAAACAGTGACTTTTTCGGGATGCATTGGACGCATCCTCATGTGGATTGGTATCGTCCCAAATTCTACAATTTAGTTTTATCCAGAAATAGGCCTCAACGCTGGGGATGATTTTTCGATGAAAATTTAGGTTAGTTTCCAACTGCTCCAGAGCCCATTCCGCGAACACACGTCGTTGTCAATGGTAGTTTACCTTCAGCTCCTGGGTCAGTTGAATTTTGTTCAGGTACAGGCCCAAGTCAAGGCACAAAATTCACCAAGTTGTGGTCATGGACAGCGGCGATGTTTTCGGCAGATCTCGAGTTTCAACGACGTACGGGTGTTAGTATATCGTTTACTGAACCAGTGGACTTAAATTTATCCAACATACTGCGAATAGTCCTCTCAGTAGGGCGATTACGGCGACCGTAAAATGGGCGAAGCGCGCGGAACGTTGCACGAACAGAACACCCATTTTGATTAAACAATTTAACCATTTGCGCGTATTGTTGGACGCTATATCTGCCCATGGTGATTTTGTAAAACGGACTGAATAAATGATAGCCAATTTGACAGATATAGCTCAACAATATGACCACTATCAACTGTCAAAGTTCGGAAGTCCCTATTGGAAGACCCTGTATGTGCTTGCATGTCCACCATCTTTAATTTCTGGTCTTATGGACATTCCACCTGATGCAATTATCCCGGTGTAATGATTCCTGTTACTGCAAAAATACGAGTTCGATTTTCTCAGTGTCCTGGACTGGTTTCAATCAGTACCTAAGCCAGAAACGGAATGTAGCCAAGTCTTAATGCATGACTCTAAAACCAAACTTGGATGCGGCGATTGTGTCTTTTCGAAGGAATAATAAAATTAGATTTCAATTCTCGTTAAGATAAGAGAAGAATGTATAGAGTGGGCGAAATATTTGCACTTGTAGTGATAGTCAAACTATTCTTAAGCTCCTGCCAACACTCTTACTACTTCCAAGCTTGTTGAGACGAGGTAGGGCTTCTGAACGCATGCTGAAAGTTGAATTCACT
Organism: Volucella zonaria; assembly: GCA_963966105.1. Taxonomy (NCBI): domain Eukaryota; kingdom Metazoa; phylum Arthropoda; class Insecta; order Diptera; family Syrphidae; genus Volucella; species Volucella zonaria. The sequence continues at coordinate 166,323,048 of OZ014532.1, forward strand.
GAGTCTGATTGGTTTGAGTCCCACCTTACAATGGGATCAGGGAAAATAAGATCGCCTGTGAACTTACTATACAAGGCCCTGTTGTGAGTTTCTCAGCACCCAAACCTACGTTAGGACTGCTTGCCTCTGCAGTTAGGGCATCCATTGATAGTACGAACCCATATAAGCATAACATAATAAGATGGCATAACTCTCCAGGATGCCAGCTGTCCAAATGAATGCTTCCCGATGTGACTTTCCTATTGCCTGTAATTAAAAAGGATTGTGGACTGCTAACAGGCGTCGTCGTGACGGGGTACTAGGCTTTTGCTAACCAAATAAGTGCGTGTGGCATAAGTGGTACAACATCCTTCAACGGTTGCGCTGAATGTCCATGTTCTCTTAAGGCTGCATGTACTTAGCGCTGATATAGTGGGTGATGGTACTGTTACTACTGATGCATTTACTTAGTGAAAAAGTGAGGCATTTTAATAAATGGGGCATACAATTAATACGAAGGACTAATTTTTTGTCTGAGTGCTCTGTTCCGACCGAAAAAAATATGCGCTATGCTGCGATATGCAGTGAAATCACACCAAATCCAGACAGACAAACAAACAGATGAGGAAAAGTAGACATAGATCAAATGAAATTACCCGGCGATTTAAATGTGCTTGCCCCATAAAATGTTCCACTAAAATAAAAATATTAGCACCTGAACTAAAAAATTTTATTCAGTTCTTTAGTTCTGAAGTCTTAAAAGGAAGCCTAGTAGGATATTGATTTGCAATCTTTGACTATACACTGATATTGAGATACGTACCGTGAGGCAGTTGTAAAGTTCGTCGACTACTGCGCCAGAAGGTCTGGGTTCAAAACACAAGGCAACATCGAACACTATCAAAGAAAATTTTTCAGTCATCACCATCCTTTGGGTAGAAATGACAAGCCTCGAAATCTCCATCTGTGCAGAAAAAGCGAGTGAACTAGTGTACCTCATAAGGCTTTGCCATATTAAGTGAGCGCGTCTAATTAAATAAAATATCAGAGCTCAGAGTAGTTTTGCGTAAGATAGCCCCAACCCATTTTCCTGAGGTTCCTAAAGACAGACTCTAGGGAGATTTCGAGGCAATAGACCATTTAATATGAATGTGGATAGGAAAACATTTGTACTAGCTTGAGTTAATGGTAGCAAAACAATCAACTAACACTTGTGGGATCACCCCTTACACGGATATAATATAATTAATTTCGTTCAGATATTCAAATAGAGGATCACTTCCGATGTTGCTGTCACTACTGTCATTATTCTGAGTCAATCCAGGGTGCACCCTCTCTATTGCATTCCCATCTCATGCACCTGAAGTCGGAATCTGTACAATAAGAGGGAAGGGGTAAATATTATTTTGTCCAGTTGAAGCATCATCACTGACCAGCACACACTTTACCACTGTCTCCCTGTCATCAAAAGATGCAACTTCAAAGTCATCATACTTAGTTTCAGTTCACTGGGAAGTACTGTCAGTCTCTACCCTCCACCTCTAAGGTATATAGTCCCTTTCCTACAAAGGTGCCTAAACTCCTGCGTGCTTTTTGGAAGAATATCAGTATCAGTATGCGCTCTTTCAATTGGTAGTCGCAAAATTTTGCACCACTACGAACACCGGGATGTTGACCCTGGTAGAGGTTTGTACCACGATTCTGAATATTTTTGTGATTTAATACTTGGGATGATGTCGTCAGGCTCCAGTTCCACACCTTCGGTAGATTAGCTTGTCAAAAACCAGTCGAGAGGTTATTGCTACAAGCAATCACGACTGAGGCTAATATATAAAGTGCTTCCAAGCCGAGAAACATAATTGCTGATAGTTTAAAATGGATGCGAGGTGAATGGCTGTATTTTAGTTGCAAACTTAATACCTCAAGGTCTACATATGCTGGTTCCGACTACTTATACCAACTCTCTTGTTCCAACAGCTGGAACTATGTAGTATCCCATAGTGTTTTATGTTAGATTGTAATCCATTCCATTTCATTTACCATTATAACCACTTTACTCAAAGCCATGCTAGTTTAAGTATCCATTTATAAAAAGCACCCCAATACCGAGTCAGATGTCAAACAAAATAGGCAAACTTTTACAAGTCCTTTTTATTCACAAATGTCCTTGCCCGTTTCGCCCTGCCCAAAAAATGAAAAAGAACAGGATTCAAAATACAATGCGATACGTACCCAAAGAGGTTTACATTTTTAAATTTCCTTTTAACACAAAATGGAAAATAAAAAAAATGCGGAAAAGTTACAACAGGATAATCTTTGGTGAGTATATCCAATCCACTCCACTCCGCAGGACACCCTTGTGAAGGTGATGCCAAAAGTGAACTCAAAGTTAAGTAAACTGTGCGTAGATGCCAGACAAGCAGAATAAAAATATTTGTCCCACAGGATTATAAGCCGTGTCCTGTGTTTATTTATTTATTTATTTTTTTTTTTTTTCGCTACATCCCTTCCCGTTTTTATTTGAGGCGCATTTATGTTGACAAATATATTAATTTAGTGTCATTAAAAAAATATTTGACTTTTGCGTTTCTTTTAACCGCGGTTTAGTAGTACTTCGGGTAGGTAAACAACACCCGCTGTTTGAGTTCCGTGTTCAACCATTTGTCACCACAGAGAAGTCCTCCGGGAACGGCTATAGAAAGCTCTGGTGGTTGTTTGTTAAATTTTGAATTCCCTTTGACCCTCTTGACATTAACATGAGTTTAACGTTTTTTAAATCGATTCTCGTTACAATAAAGTCCCACGCTATTCATAAAGGGTCAACCCTTCTCATTCGTACGATGAAATGTTAAAAAATCGATTAGTCTGGCAATGTCCATGAGTTAAACGAATTATCCTGGATTTATTAATTAACTTCGGTTGGTAGCTCGTGTAATATTGTGGACCACACATTTTTTTTAGTTCAACCAAAATAACATACAACTAACCGATTGGTGGCATTTAAAAACGTGTCCTAACCTAATGTTTGGCTAAAACATGATTACCATCTAACCACTAATCTATTGGTCGTGAATAAAGTTTGTCATTTGGTTGATCCTTTGACTAACTAAACATGCATTGGCATTGAACACAAATGTCGTTTTGTTCATTGTTGTAGAAATTGTTATGAAATTCATACATGTGTAAACTGTTATTGCTTTCCTCTTAAAATCATAGAAAAATATTTGTTTAAAATTTAAATCGAACAAGGCATTAGGAAAAGGACAAGTAACTAGAATATGTCCGTAAGTATGTGAGTTATCCTTTCAAAGAGAAAAGAAATACTAGTATATCAGTGTAGAAATTTGCAATGGCTATCGTGGCCAAACCAAATTTCCGTAAGAAAATTATTGCAGTTCCTTTCACACTGTCCTACTCTAATCACCGATACTTCAGCATTTTGAGCATGGCTTCCTATTATATGTAGTATCTGTCGAAATCGATGGAACACGAACTAGAAGGCAAAACACTGGCAGGATGCCGACGTCACATTCAGACATATCAGCTAAAGCTTGACGAATTCCGCATCAAACACACTTTCTCTCTAAATCGTATCTATATCTCATCAAGAAGTAGTGAAACACGGATTTTCAAGAACTGCGCTTCAAGATTGGAAAGAATTTTAAGTGTAGTAAGCTACGAAGGTTAGGACGTGGTTGGGCAAATAACAAGGTGTCCATGAGCGTTCTTAAGAACCCGGATGGCAGCTTGCATGACTCCGATGAAGAATCCTTGGATCTGCTAGTAGACGCAAACTTTCATGGCCGCACTTCAGCAACCCAACTCACACGCTCTTTGAAAAACTCTAAGCACCTAAAGATCAACCCCGACATCTTTGTAAAAAATCCTCAACCGGTTGAAATCGCACCACATTCCCTCTTAGGATGCATTGGAAAATCACTCTCTTTCAAGGAGTATGCAAAGATGATATTCTTCGAGATCGAAAAATCGTTCAATAACGTTGACACTCGATCCTCGATCATCAACTCTCCTGTATATAGCTTCATCCACTTCATTTTCAATAGTCTAGTCATAAATACAACCTTTGGTCGCTGCTCTACAAGAAATACCAACATAGAATAGCCCTACAAGGATGTACTCTTTCTTCTACTATGAAATCTTGTCCTCAATGAGCTGATTACCAAATTCGAGGACGGGGGATGTATCGAGAAAATTCCCACAAATACTCTCTGGAATTCTCCAGTACTTCTATGGTATACTCTCCTCATAGACACTTATCTGTTATTTTGTCTAACCAAAATAGTCCAACCAAAAGAGTAGCTCCCTTCACCTCTTCACAAGTAAAATCAGGATACTCTACATAATCTCACTAAAGAAAAATCGCACCCCTCTAAAATTTTCGAGGAGTATCAGGTATCTAGGCTTCATCCTGTACAGCAAACTGAGGTAGAAAATAAATGTTGCAGGGTGAAATAAAAAAGCTCTAGTTACCCTCTTTTATGTGCTTAACATTAGAACATTCCAGTCTACTCTCACTCAAGTACCATTCAACCCACCTTCAATTATGTGGAAGTAGCTTCAATGTTGAACTCAATCACATGATTACAGAAAGAAGGGAATGGAGCCAACGCGAGGTATCTGCCTACACTGTACCAACTTTCAAGCTTAAGACTCAGCTATTCATCAGGATGGTACTTGACTCTGCCTGAATCCAATACACCCGCTTGATATTGCAATATACACAGCCAGTCAAACTACAATCAGATCTTATACTTTGAACACCATTCATTTGCGAGTGATTAGAGAGTTAAGCGCATCTCATGACATAACGCTTTGTTGGATTCTGGGGCTCTCGGAAGTCCCATATCGCTAATATACGACAAAGTAGGTAGTTACTTTGTAAGAGCTACATCAACATACTTGGAGCAGAATTCAATAAGGATTACTCAAGGCTAATTATGGTCCTGATGGTGGTTGATGAACCCATAATGAACCAACGGGAACTAACATATTTGCGAAGTGGGTTCACGAGTTTAGTCAAATGAATGTGTGATAACAATTTATATCAACCAAAATCAGCCAACAACACCAAGTATCTTCCACGGACTCCTGGATAAAACTTACGAGCAGTGCCTTAGGTATGCCGTTTAATTTTTCCTAGGAAGCGATGGCATCTTTGATGGTACTGTTAAAAGGTATAGCATGAAACCCAGAAGGGACATGTTGAACAGCGACTTTTTAAAAGGAAAAAAAAGGAGCATGAGCGACCCACGGTCGAGCAAAATGAGAGATGCTATTGCAGCAGCACTATACACGTGCCAAAGTTTCAAATCACATATTGTAAAAGCGGCAATCTCCACTTCAGATGAGGAACCGCTAACCAGTTGGAGGGATTATTTTGCTGGTGTATTAAATCATTCATCAAGTAACGAACCGATCCCGGACACTCATTATCGTTTCTCTGAAACAAATGCCCCAAATACGCACCTCCGCTGTTAGTAATATAACACTAAAAATATATTGGGTATCAGGGCAATAAAAAAAAGCAAGGCAGTTGGCATAGACGGTATTCTAGCAGAACTCTTCCAAGGCACATCCGTCACCTCAGGGAAAATTCTACCAAACGGAAGCCTTTCCCGATGATTGGCGATTCCAGATTGTCAAACTGGCTAAGAAAGACAACCTGACAGGATGGGGAAAGTGTGCGTAGTCCCAGCAGTATCCAAATTAATAACGCATTCTAGAGCGCATCTTTATTCAATACTCAAATACAAACAGATAGCATTTTGGACCGGGTGCTCCTGCATCAACCATATTAACCCACTGCGGATCATTATGAAACAATGCCTGGAGTATAGATTTCCGCTACACTTGTAGTTCATCGACTTCGAGAAGCCTTCGACAGCTATAATTAAAGCTACATATGAAGGTGGTAAATCTCTTGTCCTACACAACGGTAAGATGTCAGATAAATTTAGGCACCATTTGTTGGCCATTGATGTTCCTTGTTGTAATCAGCGAGGTCCTCCGTGATCCATGCAGCACTATCGCTAACAAATATGCGACTGAGATGGATGGACAATTACATCATATTTAAAACATCTGAATAATGCCGATGACGATGACATTGTCGGACAAGTCGCGAAGGTAATTAAATTCCTTTATCTTCGAAGTGTAGTCTCGAAAAATGAAAGCATAGATGTAGACGTCAACAGAAGTATCAATAAAGCAAAAACTGCGTTCAGAATGATGGCTAAAACCTCGAAAAGTAATGTTTTCAGCATAAAAACCAAGATCCAACGCAGAATCCATTCTGCTATTTGGGTGAAGTATGAGAAAGGTGAATAACTAATTGCAAAGCATTTATAGATGCATTCGCAAGATCTTACGAGTAAGGGTCTTCTGGCCGAGCCGTGTATCGAAAGTCCAAAATCATGGGGTTACGGGCCAGGAACCTATAAACATCCAAATTAAGGTCGACTTATATAACCCACCCCACAAGGAGCGCAGTACATCCAGCGGAGAAATACGTAGCGTTATATGCAAACTATAACCTTATATCACGGATCCTACAAATGAGCGGAGTAGTACCAGTTAACAAATTGCTCCTGCTCCATCTCTGATACAATATTGAAAGTGGCAGAAGTGAAAATTTGTATATACATACCTGTCTACAAATGTAATCAAAAGTGATGAGTCCTTTCATAGTTATCTACTGCTATAGCAAGTTATTATGTTCCCAGATCTTTCCATTTAGCTGTCAGCAGATTTTCCTAGAAGATACGGATCTTTGCCTAAATCCTATCAATCAAAAAAATTTACAAAATCGTTTTAATACCTTCTGTTTCCAAAATGTTGCCAAATAACAAGAGGATGTCCTACGGAAAACCGACGAAGCACGTGCCTAGTACCCACATCCCAATAGGGAAACCTTGTTTCATACTAGAAATTGGGTCGGAGAAATCTATAATTAAATCTTGAATGTGACCACATTCAACACTATCATTTTAATTTAGCAACCACTTTCAATTCGAATCCCAAAAATTCAATCCAAATACTCCTCCACATTCTCTTTCTCAATGGTTATAATCACAATCAAAACAATTAGTACCGCTAACTTTATTAGAATAATCGGTTAAGATGAAGAAAACTTTTTAGCAACACGGTAAGTTTCCATTCGCCAATTAGATGCAACTTTTAATTGTTTCAAGTTTTACCGAGAGCGGATCCTTATCCCAAACAAGAACGACGTCGATGTCCTGAACCCTCCACTGGTAAAAGGATTCCCTAAACATGATATTGTACAACCAACGAGCGGTAATTAACTTCATTCACTGACTAAAGTCGCTGATGTATCCTTAACTTCCATGCCCGACTGCAAAAAGAAGTCAAAAGAAAAACCATCTCAAGAATAATAAGTTGGGATGTACATACTTCTCCAAGGGATGGAAGTCCATTCCGAAAGGGATACCATAATTTATGGCCGCAATACAAATACGAATATACAAAGCAGAAGTTCCTCCTCGTTTACAAGCTGGGTTTCCATATCATCACCCGCCCTAGCCATTCACCGAATGGAGAGACGATGGAGAATCTAATGTTCCAAGGGATGAAAGCAAAAGCAACTTCAGAATCAAAGTGATGACGGCCTGTTTTAGGGTGTGATTTAATCGAAATCAATTAACCGTAATGGGACAGATTAAGAGAAGATTTGTGGCGTGGGGCTGAGAGAATCATGGTCAATAAATGACAAGGATATTCGTATTCCCGACGTTGCATCGTAAAATATTCACACAGAGAATAGGGTGAGTACAGAACGTGTCGAAGAAAGGGTGAAGAAAATAGAGCAGTCTCCAGCCCATTTGCTGTCTAGCCAAGTCTTGTTTCTGTCATTTGCAAGGTGTCCCTTTTTCGGTCTGCCGCCCTTAGAAAGATAGAACAAAACATGTAGGACAAGTCGTCCTTTCATGTCTTGTGTGGTGTTTCTGTTTTTGTTATTTTTTTTTTTTTTTTAAGTTCCTTCGTTTCACTTAATAACTCCTACATTGATGGTCTACACAAGTTGACAACCAAAAAGGACGACCACAAAAAGGTCGAAAGTTTCCTTGAAATGTTGCGCCCACAGAACCCAAACATAGACATATGTATGTATAGTATACTCGTTTTTATATACATATGCCTGTCATGGAAAGGACTGCGTCAGTTATAAATCCTGACAAGGTCTGTGGTTGCCCTACCTATTCACACTTTTCGAACAAACATTTTGCTTGAGAGTCCTGTGTCCTGGAGTCTTGAGAAATTCATTTCTGCTGGAAATGAAGAAAGTCAATCCTTCTCTCGCCTCGCCAGTCAAGTGTTCATAATGAGTTTAATAGAATGTGTTATTGCTGCACTTCAGCGTATTGATTTGCATGCGAATTTGAATACGTATGAGGATACGATACGGCAGACGGGACAAAACAAATGGCACAGGAATAGAGAAAAGGACAAACGAAAGGCAAAAGGAAATAGCGCGCCCCCGATTCCAATTCAAATTTGACTCAAATGCGGTGTAATCTCTTCGGTCTTGTGGTAAATTGCTGCTTTGTACTTTGGCGTCTTCCTTTCTTCGTTTTTTTTTTTTTTTTTTTTTTGGTTGTGCCAGTGCTTTAAGCAACAATAATCCTGAAATTGCTATTTTTATTTCTGTAAGGGGTGTATTACGAGAACGAAACCTTTAGTTGTTAAAGTGATACACTTAATTTTGTTGCTCCTTTCCTTTTTTTTCAAAATTCGAAGAAAACAGGTCAATTCGAAGCACTTTAAAGAAACCCGAGAAAAAACTTTAAGTTTTAATTATGAGATATTTTAGGCATAAACGATGTAATCCAGCAAAGGCTTCCAACTTTACGTGTGATAAGACCTCATCGGACCATGTTAAGTCAAAATATGTTTAATTCACACCGAATTCTTATTAATGCGTAACTCAAAATCGACTCGAATTTTTATCACAGAAAAGGTTTGATTGTTTCCTCAAATGTTACTTAAGCTCATTTCAATTCACTTTGCCTTTAGAATTGCCGTAAATCGAATTTCTGCGGAAATATGTACTTGCCAAACAAATCCTTTGCCATTGCTCTGATATATTGGGTCTACAAGTAAGTTTCCAGCGTTTTTTTTTTCCAAAATTTGAAGTTTTATTATGAAAACATAGTTACAATGCTTTATTCAAAGTATCGTCCATCGGAAGCTACAACTTTCCCCCATCTTTCTGGCAATTTATGAATTCCGAACCAAAAAAATTTCTCGTCTTTCGAGCCCAAGAACGTATCGAGCCAATTTTTGATTTCCTCTACTGAGCTGAAGCGTATTCCCGTAAGAGCGTTCTGCATAGAACGAAACAAGTGGTAGTCAGATGGTGCCAAGTCTGGACTGTAAGGCGGGTGAGGCAGAATTTCCCATCCACTATTTTCCAAATAGTTTTTCACCGAAACCGCAACATGTGGCCGAGCGTTGTCGTGATGAAAAATGACGGACTCATGCCTGGTCTCATATTCTGGCCGTTTTCTTTTAATGCCCGCTTCAAACGAATTAGTTTTGTTCGATATAATGGTCCCTTAATGGCTTCACCACTCGGAAGCAGTTCGTAGTATACGACACCTTTTTGATCCCACCATATGCGGAGCATGACCTTATTCACGTGAATATTTTGTTTCGGCATCGATTGGGCGGGCTCGCCGGGCTTTGTATACGATTTTCTGCGTTTAGGATTATCGTAATAAATCGATTTCTCATCACCAGTGACAATACGATGCAAAAATGATTTATTTTTATACCGCTGCAGTAACATTTCGGACACGCAAAATCGCCGTTCGACGTCTCTTAGCTTCAATTCGTACGGCACCCAGTTTCCAACCTTTTGAATGAATCCCAGTGCTTTTAGGCGCAGGGAAACGGCTTGTTGCGTGACGCCCAATGATGCAACAAGTTCTTCTTGAATCTGACACGGATCCTCATCCAGTAAAGCGTCCAATTCCTCGTCTTCAAAACTTTTCGGCTTTCCGGGGCGATCTTTGTCTTCAACTCCAAAATCACCACTTTTGAACCGTTTGAACCACTCGCGGCACGTCGATTCACCAATACATTCCGCCCCATAAATTTCCAAAAGCAAACGATAGGCCTCAGCCGCACTTTTCTTCATATTAAAGAATAAAAGCAGCGCTTCCCGCAAATGACGTTTATTTGGCTGGAAACTTGCCATGATTTTGCTCGATAAAATGTACGACACCGATAGAACTGCTCAAATATAACGCTGCAAAGTTGTTGACAGATACAAAACCTACAAATAAAACACATGGGGTCTGACATTTCTGCCCGGGATCCACTGGTGGCGCCATCTCTGACAAACGCTGGAAACTTACTTGTAGACCCAATAGTTTTTTGTATGCAGAGCACTAAGGTGACGGACTAAGCCATTATACTCCTATTATATTATATAATGAAAGAATTCATTAATTTTCATAAAGCTAATTTCAGTAAAATCGATATCTATCTAAGCAGGGCTTCTTTCAAGTTTACCAATCTCTTTCTAGTCGTGGCCCTCTCCATATTCCCGCCATAAAACATCTTAAACATCTTCTACATGAAACTCCGCTCTCTACGAAACAAAAGGAACAAGTTGTAGGAGGTATTCCTCTTCATCCAACTATTCAAACTATGTATATACGAGTAGGTACATATCTTCCTTATCTTCATTTCATTTAACTCTACTATTCTCTCTATCAACTCTATCTAAAAAAGCACGCAAACCAATCGCATAAACGACCACCAAGTCATTTTTTAAATTTTTGAATGGCAAAAGTAAGACCGGTTAAGGTTATCCTTCTTTCTTTTGTGTGTGAACCCAAATCTGCAAGCGATCCTCCTACCATCGAGAACTTTTTTGCTACATTTTTCAAGCAATCATTTTCTAACAACTCCTTCGTACCAGATCCCTCTTACCACAATGATGTAAGAGTTTTGTTTGATGTCTTTAGTTTTGTTTTGACAGCTGATTGTTGTTGACGTGTTTGGCATCATGTTGAGTATGCACAAAAACGATTTTCGTTCTCTCATAAGACATTATTTGTTGAGAGGCAAAACGGCGAAGGAAACAAAAGGAAAGTTGGATAAATATTATGGGGCTAATGCTCCGTCAGATTACACCGTCAAATATTGGTTTCGAGAGTTTCGTGGTGGCCGCAATTCCACTACCGATCAAGTCCGCAGCGGCAGGCCCTCCGATGCGGTTACAGAGGACAATGTCGAAAAAATATATGAAATGGTATTGGGTGATCGGAAAATGAAGGTGCGCCAGCTAGCAGATACCACAAAGATTAGTACTGAGCGCACACGCCATATTTTGGGCAATATTCTGCATATGAAAAAGTTATCCTGAAGCTGGGTGCCGCGCATGCTCACTCCTGAGCAAAAACACGAACCCGAGAGCACTTCGAAAGATTGTTTGGACTTGCTAATGCGGAATCGGGCAGACTTTTGGCGTCGATTGATAACTGGATTTGGATCCCTCGGACTAATCTCTTCCCAAACCTCAAAAAATGGCTCATCAATAAAAAATTCCGCTCAAGCGAGGAAATCATCGACGCCACGGAGGAGTATTTTGCGGACCTTCCGGAAAATTACTTTTCGGACGGGATCAACAAGTTGGAACAAGTGTATCAAACTAAAAGAGGACTACATTGAATAATATAAAAAAACATTTAAAAAAAAATTTTTTTTAATTCCCAAGGAGGTCACTTTTCACTCCATCTAGTATTTCGCCCCGACAACATGGTTTTCTAAAAGGTAGATCAACTACCACAAACCTAGTTGAATTCTTGTCTTTTGCTCTCTCAGCCTTAGAAAATGGCAAAGAAATCGATGTTATCGCAACTGACTTCACTAAAGCGTTCGATAAAATATCTCATCAATTCATCCTCTTCAAATTGTCTGCTCTCTGCTTTGAACCTCTTTTATCAAAATACAATGGATAGCTTCGTACTATCTAATATTACAGTGCTCGGTATAGATCAGCCTTTCATTATCTCTCTTGGCCTCCTCTGGGGGTCCACAAGGCAGCCATCTTGATCCTCTTCTCTTCGTTCTTACTATTAATGACCTTGTGTAGTAGAATAACAAAGTGGTAACACTGCTAAAGATATATTGTAATTGTGAGTGTAAGAGAGTCTGCCGGTAGGTAGTGTTTAGTGCTAAGCAAACCATCGTGAGATACGGACGATAGAAAATAAAGCTAAATACGAAAAGTAAATAAACGTTTTTTTATTATCAGTGCGCGCATAAACTTGAGAGGCTCACTAAATAATCCTTCCTCTTCGATGACCACACAAAATTTTTTAAAACTATTTCTTCCCCCATGACTCCACCCTTCTTCAAAAAGACATCGACCGGTTTTCAATCTGGTGCCTCAGAAACTGCTTACAACTTAATATTGCCAAATGCAAATCCATAACCTTCTCACGTAGCTGAAACTCGTCTTCTTCCCGACTTTATATTCTCTATGGTCAACCTATTCTCCTGATTCAATCCTTTTAAGCCCTTGACATATTATTCGACAGGGAGCTTAATTTCTGTTCGAATATCCATAAGATGATTCTTAAAGGCAACTCATCAGTTGGGTTTATTAAACGGTGGTCCAAGGAATTATCCAACCCGTACGTAACCAGATATCTCTATGTTACCTTTGTTCGCCCCTGCTTACGTATGCCGTTCCCGCTTTCACCGATCTCATGTTTTCCGAATCGAAGGTATTCAACGTCTGCCCTGAAACAACCCTTTAATCTTACCTCCCTTTCATGACCGCCTTAAACTTCTCTAAATGAATTCGTCAGAAGAACGTAGGAATATTGCTGACATTCTTGCATTCATCGACTGCTTTCAGGTTCCATCGATTGCGCATACCTTTTCAATCGTATTTCCTTCAACACCAGCCCACGTAATCTACGTTGTTCTCGTCTCTTCTATCTACCGGTTCACCGGTTCCCGGATGGTCAACCCAAACCTCTCCTTTGATTTCAAGCTGGGCACTCCTCGTCTCAAACTAGATCTCCTCCACCATTCCCTTGGTTCCTGGCTCTTAAGTCTTTCTGTTAGTTTTTAGTCCTAGTTTTAAGTTAGAATAAGATTGTATTAAGCCAAATACATGGGGGCCTCAGCCGCCACCAAAATTAACACCCACAGCGTTGGTTGGATGCTTACAAAATAAAGTTTTTGGCGGTGCACAGTGTGACAATTCGCTCATTTAGCGGGATTAAATTAATAGCGCTTAGATTTAAATGTTTTTGTGAAATGTTTTTTACTTACTTTTATGAGAATTGTTTATAGAATGAAATGTAATAAGTTTTGTAAACATATCTATAACAGTTGTGATGAAAAAAAAACATACAACAGCCAATAATTTGCATTTTATTACTCAGTTGGTATACTTAACAATTGTAAAACTTCGTGTTCAATTAATGTTTTTTTTGTTTTTGGAATGCATCGAAGATTTACCAAAAATGGATCTGAGAATACTAGCAACCTATTAAGAAGGTCAGTATTCGTATCCACTCGCAAGGTTTTCCTGGTAAACAGCTCCCTAAATTTTCGATTTTCCTTGTTTCTAGCTTCTTGAGATTCCTCTGAAAGTTGTCCAATTGGAAGTATACAAGTAGAAATTATTTATTTCCCATGAAATAATACCTTATGTACACTTACTGGCATACAAAACCAGCCATACTTTCTCTCGTTTCTCTTGCAAATGTTTCGAAGTCATCTATGTCAATTGGAAACCCAGCCCCAATCGCTTCTAAAATTATGTGAAATTTTTTAATAATTTCCTTATCTATCCCTGTTATTTCAGCAGTTTTTTCCTCATCTCTGAAAAATCTTCTGGCCGTGTTTCCATCATTCGTATTGCCTGACTGTTGAGTTGGCATATCAACCAATAACCCAGTTTCCACTCTAAATCTATCCTGAATCAACTTTTTTCTTGCTTTAACCTTTCCTTTACTCTCTTGGTCTCTAACCTGCCAAACTTTAACAGTCTATAAGCGATATAAGAGTGAAGGGGACTTAGCCCATAGGACATTGCTTGTTGGTCCACTTGCTTTTCTGAAAGTTTGGTTGAATTGTTCATTTCAGACGGTTTTGCTGCGCAAATATAACAGGTTTGTGACGAAGAAGTTATAGGTGATAAAGCAATACATATTTTGCCGTCGATCATGGTAAGTAAGAAAATTGGTTTTATTTGGATATGAAAGCTGTCATTATTTATCTCAACTGGCTGTAACATTTTAATTTGTTCTTATATTGAATCTACTTCCAACTTGATCAATTCTGTCGTTTCTTTTGCAAAGTTCAATTTAATAGGCCGGCAGTATCTTGTGGATGATGGAGCTAGATTTTGCCAAATCACTTTTTTATTTTCTTCCTGTAAGAAATATAGCTGAATTGGCACCATGGAAATACTCGTACTAAAGAGGTTTTCATCGAAATGATGACCTGATTAAAATTTTTGTTTGTATTGTTTTAGTTGAGCACCATCGTAACCCCATTTTATGAGAATCGAAAACATCTTTTTGAGCTAAGCATAAACGTTCAATGCTATGATTTTCCAAGCTTTGTAAGGCGCATTCAGCAGAAGACTCACTCACAGTTCTGCTATCGGGATAGCATTTTGCCTTAGCCTCTTTAATTACGTGGTACGAAGGTAGTAGATTTGGAACATTTATATTAATTTTTTGACGTATTATATCGTACTGATGAGTGGATAGCTGTGCGTCTGTTATCATTGCTAATGCATCATCTGCAGATATTGCCAAAAAGTCAGATGTATGTGTTTCCAGTGTTTTCTTTACAATTGAACCTTAGGTATAAATGATAAAATTTATAAGAAAAAAAAAAATTGACTTAAGCAAAAAACTAACCTCTATTTGGAGAACATATTGATAATTGCTTAACTGCAATAGCAGTATTTCTCTTTCCAGCTTTCCAAAGATTTATTTCATTCGCAGTTCTGATTTCTTCAGCGCTAAATGAATCTAGAAGTGTTTGTACTTTTCTCTTCTTGGTCTTCTCACAGCACTCTTCGAAGCTTTTTCTTGGTCTTCCTAATACCATGGTGCCATGAGATGAAGAGGAAATTTCACCTAAAAAAGTTTGTGATACTTTTAAAGTTTCATTTAACCAGGCACAATTATTTCTTTCGAAGCGTTCTCTATGGCGACCATTTTTGGGCATTTTTTCGTCAAACCTCAAACCTCAAACATAAATTTTTCAAGGTTGCCTTTAATGACTTAATTGCATCTTCAGAAAATGAAAAATTATTAAAGCAATCCATTATGAAAGCAAATACAGCATCGAAGCGCTTAATTTTGATTTTGGAAATCCAAACATCAAAAATTAGTTTTTTCGTAATTTCGGTTGCCATCCTAAAATACGAAAAATTTAGTATGGGTATCGCACCTGTGTGCAAAAAGTCAAAACACTTTTTGGTTCTACATATATAAGGCTTTAAAACAAAATGGCCTCAACCTTGAAAAACACTGAACATAAAACACATAATTTATCACAAATTTTTTACTCTCAAGCACCCCTAATTTTTAATTTTTACTTTCTTATGAATAATTGTACACAACTTGATCTTTGATGTCATTTTTTGTTGTTGCACATGCTTTTAACATAAATTGTTACAGTCATTCAGTGGAAGGTTTAAGCTTTAAGAGAAACCGTTTTTTTGTGCATGTCTATTTTTGAATTGAATCCCGCTAAATGTACGAATTGTCACACTGCGCGGTGTCGTCATCACCCTCACATCAAGTATCGTAGGAGGTAATTTCACGTAGTACTAGCATACTACAATAAGATATTTAGCAAAACCCTGGCTCCCAGTTAAGACATTAGTAGCCAATCTACAGACTTTCCATACCCAGAGCAGGAATGCCGCTGAATTTTTATAGATATCGTTTAATCTGCCGGTAACCAGAAAAGTCATGGGACCTAAGATTATGCTGATAAGTTAATCAACTGTCAGTCAGTCCTACCGCTGATTCAGATTCTAAGAAGTTCTTCTTTCAGCTCTGCGATGCAGTGTCTCCCCGTTTCTTAGGCTTAGTATATTCAGCCCTCAGAGTAATTTTGCATTTTGGAAGCACCTTGGAAATGGTAACGCAAGCCTTTAAAAATAGTTTGTCGTCCGCCACATGTGTGGCATACACATGCAAATACTTCACTCGCTCCACCTACTCTTCAAAGTATCATATAGTTGACTGTCCTCAGGATTACGTATGTCTTATTTCTCCATATAACGTGGAGTGAAAGTGAAAGTTTGTCTTACAAGAAAGCGCCAGCCCCATTTCTTTGACCGATTTTTAAGCAATTCATGAGAACTTGATTGCATTCCTTTCCTGATTGAGGTACTGGCCGAAGGCAGTCCTAAATATAGAGATGTCGACTTCTTATTATAGCAACCAGAGTTTCAGTGTCATTCCATCCGATGGCATGTCCATTAGATTGAAGTCAAAGGGCAGTTAGCAGGGCTTGTGAAACTCCAGTGCGACATTTCTTTTTAAATGAAGATCGCGTTGAAAGTACAACCCACAACACGAATATCAAGGAAAAAGACTTTTCACGCAGGCTAATCTGACAAATTACCTACAAACTTGGCCAAAAGTATAAGGCACCGTTGAAAAATCATCATTGTTTTTTCTAGTTTATCTGTTTTTGAGGACATATACTAGTAGTAAGTGGTTACATTAAAAAAGAGGTTTTATCAAATAAAAATTAATAATTGGTGCTGCCACCGTTATCTTTAATGACTGCTGGTAATCTTTTTATCGTGAATGTTATAAGCTTGCGGCGCTCATCTGAACTTATTTCGTTCCACTTTTGCCCAAAATCAAATTTAAGAGACTTT